>CM020222.1:25907500-30707500 GCA_009819775.1 Phoenicopterus ruber ruber
TAAAAAGTTTGTCCCCATCTTTCTTATAGGCCCCCTTTAAGTACTGAAAAGCTGCAGTAAGGTCTCCCTGGAGCCTTCTCTTCTCCAGGCTGAACAAGCCCAACTCTCTCAGCCTGTCTTCATAAGAGAGATGCTCCAGCCCTCTGATCATTTTTGTGGCCCTCCTCTGGACCCGCTCCAACAGGTCCATGTCTTTCCTCTGCTGAGGACCCCAGAGCTGGATGCAGGACTCCAGGTGGGGTCTCACCACAGCAGAGTAGAGGGGCAGAATCACCTCCCTCGACCTGCTGGCCACCATTCCTTTAATGCAGCCCAGGATACGGTTGGCTTTCTGGGCTGCAAGTGCACATTGCCAGCTCATAGAATCATAGAATCATAGAATTGTTCTGGTTGGAAGAGACCTCCAAGATCATTGGGTCCAACCATTAACCTATCACTACCAAGTCCCCCACTAAATCATATCCCTTAGGGCCTCATCTAAACGCCTTTTGAATACCCCCAGAGATGGGGACTCCACCACCTCCCTGGGCAGCCTGTTCCAATGCCCGACAACCCTTTCGGTAAAGAAATTTTTACGAATGTCCAATCTAAACCTCCCCTGGCGCAACTTGAGGCCATTTCCTCTTGTTTTGTTGTCTGTTACTAGGGAGAAGAGACCGACCCCCATCTCTCTACAACCTCCTTTCAGGTAGTTGTAGAGAGCAATAAGGTCTCCAGCTTTTCATTCGCCAGCACCCCCAGGTCCTTCTCGGCAGGGCTGCTCTCAACCCCTTCATCCCCCAGCCTGTATCGATACTGGGGGTTGCCCCAACCCAGGCGCAGGACCTTCTACTTGGCCTTGTTGAACCTCATGAGGGTCACATATGCCCACTTCTCGAGCTTGTCCAGGTCCCCCTGGATGGCATCCTGTCCCTCAGGCATGTCAACCACACCACTCAGCTTGGTGTCATCTGCAAACTTGCTGAGGGTGCTCTCGGTCCCACTGTCTATGGCATTGATGAAGAGATTAAACAAAACTGGTCCCAGTACAGACCCCTGAGGGACACCACTTGTCACCAGTCTCCATCTGGACATTGAACCGTTGACTACTACCCTCTGGATGTGACCATCCAACCTATTCCTCATCCACTGAACAGTCCACCCATCAAATCCATCTCTCCACTTCAGAGAGAAGGATGTTGTGGGGGACCGTATCAAAGGCCTTACAGAAGTCCAGATAGACAACATGTGTAGCTCTTCCCTTGTCCACTGATGTAGTCACTCCATCATAGAAGGCCACTAGGTTGGTCAGGCAGGAGTTACCCTTGGTGAAGCCATGCTGGCTGTCTCAAATCTCCTCCTTGTCCTCCGTGTGCCTTAGCATAGCTTCTCATCAGGTCCCACAGACTCATGTATGTTCAGGTTCCTCAGGTGGTCACAAACCTGATCTTCTCTTACAGTGGGAGCAACTTGATCCCCCAGTCCCTGCCTTGCAGTCCATC
Source organism: Phoenicopterus ruber ruber (assembly GCA_009819775.1). Taxonomy (NCBI): domain Eukaryota; kingdom Metazoa; phylum Chordata; class Aves; order Phoenicopteriformes; family Phoenicopteridae; genus Phoenicopterus; species Phoenicopterus ruber. Next base: position 25,908,982 of record CM020222.1, read on the forward strand.
CACTCCAGAGGTGTGGGAAGAGAGATTGCCAGTGAAGACTGAGGCAAAAAAGTTGAGTACCTCAGCCTTCTCCTCATCTGTTGTTACCAGTTTGCCAGTCTTGCTCATCAGTGGGGGCACACTTTCTTTGATCTTCCTTTTCTGGCTGACATACCAGTAGAAGCCCTTCTTATCATTCTTTGCATCCCTTGCCAAGTTCAGCTCCATCTTCACCTTGGCCTTCCTGACCCCATCCCTACACAACCGGGCACCGTCCCTATACTCTTCCCAGGATACCTGTCTCTGGTAGGGCTGTCTATTACCTGGCTTAAGAAGTTCTCCTCCATGCATTCCAGGAGTCTCCTGGATTGCCTACAGCTCACCATGCTGCTATTCCAACAGATGTCGGGGAGGTTGAAGTCCCCCAGCAGGATGAGAGCCTGCAAGCACGATGCCTCCTGTAGCTGGAGTAAGAAGGCTTCATTAATAGGCTCACCTTGACTGGGCGGCCTGTAGTAGACCCCAACCACAAGGTTCCCTTTGTTGCCTTGGTCTCCGATTCTTACCCATAAGCTTTCAACCTGCTCATGGCTATTCTTCAGAGACAGCTCCTCAGACTCTGTCCATTTCTGGATGTAGAGGGGAATGCCTCCACCGCTCCTTCCTCACCTGTTCCTTCTGAACAGCCTGTAGCCATCGATAGCCGCGTTCCAGTCACGGGATTCATCCCACCAAGTTTCAGTAACAGCAACTAGGTCATAGCTTTCTAGCAGCATGGTGGCTTCCAACTCCTTCTGTTTGTTGCCTGTGCTGCATGCATTGGTGTAGAGGCACTTCAGCTGGGCTGCCAGCCATGTCACCTTCTTAGAGGAACACCCTTAATTCCTTTGAGGTATTTCACTGGTGTTTCCCTGTTGGCTCCTGTTACCTCAGGAGCCCCTGGCTCGTCTCTGTAAGACTTCAAGTGTGCTGCAGTGTAGCCAGCACGTCTCAGAGCAACAGGCTGAGGGCCCTCGCTAGCACCCCGTCCCTCTAACCTTGGCGTGTCATCCCACAGCTTGTCACAGGCAAGCCTGATATTATCCCTCTCCCCCCCTTCAGGTCTAGTTTAAAGCTCTGTCAATCAGCCCTGCTAGCTTGTGAGCAAAGACCCTCTTCCCCCTTTGAGAAAGGTGAACCCCATCCAACGCCAGCAAGCCTTGTGCTATGTAGGCCATCCCATTATTGAAAAACCCAAAATTGTGGGGGTGACACCAGCCATGGAGCCACGTATTAATAGACTGGGCCCATCTGTTTCTTCCAATGTCACTGCCCACAACTGGAAGAGGAGAGGAAAAAATAACCTGTGCTCCAGATTCCCTTACCAACTGTCCCAAGGCCCTGAAGTCTCTTTTGATCGCCCTTGGACTACACGTTGCAGCTTTGTCGCCACCCACATGGAAGAACAGTAGTGGGTAATAGTCCGAGGGGCGTACCAGGCTAGGAAGTTTCCTAGTGATGTCCTTAACCTGGGCCCCAGAGAGGTAGCAGACCTCCCTAAGAGGAAGGTCTGTCCAGCATATTGGACCCTCTGTTCCCCTCAGAACAAAGTCACCTACAACTATAATCCATCTTTTCTTCCTCATGGAGGTGGCCGTGATACAGAGGGTAGGCCTTTCTGACCTTGGAAACACCTCTGCTGTAGATTGACTGTCATCCACATCATCCACTGACCGGCCTTCCACATCCAGAGCCTCTAACCTATTGTACAGAGGCACCTGGGAAGGCGAGGTGGGCAAGGAGGGGGTTTGCCTGCTGCCCCAGGCATGGACTTGCCTCCATTCACTCCTTTCCTTTAAGCTACCGCCTTCAGCCTGGTAAGGGGAGGATACGGATCCCCCGATCTTGGGTTTTTTCTGGTGACTGTTCCTGTTTCTGTCTCAGGGAGGGCAGAGCATGGTTCCATCAGTCTTTCTCAGACTCCCTGATGGTCCTTAACCTTTCTACTTCCTCTCATAGCAATCCCACCAGGTTGAGCAGATCATCTACCTGGTCACACCTCACACAGTTGTTCTCACTACTGCCATCCCTTACCAGTGAAAGGCTCTGGCACTCCCTGCACCCTGAGACCTGGATGGCTGCATGTTTTTGTGGGAGCTCTGTCTGGGTTGCCACATCCATTCTGGCGAGTGCAGAGGACATGGATTTCTGCCAGGTGGATACCATAGCTAAGCTCCTTCTGAGAAGGTGATGACCACCAACTGAACTCACCTCTGGAGCCGGTAGGGTGACTACGCCCTTCCGCGCGAACTGCCGCACCACGCCCTGGCTGATGCACCACGCCCTGTTTGCCAGTTCTGGTCACAGCGCTCCTGGTCGCTGGCGCTCCCCAGGCTGCTTTTTGTATGTGTGGGGGTGGCCGCCGTTGCTCGGGCAATGGCCAGGCCTCGTCAAATGTGACTGCAAAGCCTTGCAAATGTTGCTCTTAGTTTTCTACCCTGGCACTCAGTACTAGCATCCCAAGGCTAGTGATCAGAAACTTAATGGCAAATACAACCCTCAAGACAGAGAATCATGATTTTTAAATTAGCTATTACCACACAGGAAAAAAAAATCTACAAAATACCATGGAAAAACTTCCTTGAAAAGTTAAACTGATTGGTCAGTCGCCATCAAAAAGAAAGCTAGACATTTTTAGGAAAAGCATTTGAATGAAACAGAAAACAAAATGTTTCATTACTTAAGTCTATTGTGTGCGCATTGAATACCACACAGAATTCTGATCCCTTGTTTTGAGGTGAATACAGGGGAACTAGAAAACGGAGCAGAATAGCAATGCTGAGCAGAGATATGCAATATCTTCTGTATAAGAAGAGATATGATAAGCTATTGTTCTTCAGCAAGGGGAAAAAAAACAACACACGAAAAAACCTAAACAGTAAGGGATATATGCTGCCTTCGGTTTATCAGGTCTAGTGACAGAGTCACATTTTTCTCTCTTCAGATGCTAAAAAGCTCCCATTCTGCTCTTGAGGAAGTTCTATACTGTATCAGACTACTAATCCATATTCTCCTACCTTCTTGCATAATCCTTTTTACAATGTTTGGGAATACTTGGATATCTGAACTTTCAAAATGTCCTTGTGATGTAACGAAGTACAGTGTTTTAACTTTGTAAATAACAGACTATGACAGAAATTTCAGGCACTTAATTCCAAATAGAAAATGAGCTTCTAATGGCACGAAGTCTAGTTGGAGGCCAGTAACTAGCGGTGTACCTCAGGGGTCAATACTGGGTCCAATCCTGCTCAACATCTTCATCAATTATCTGGATGATAGGGCAAGGTATACCCTCAGTTTGCTGATGACACAAAACTGAGAGGAATGGCTGATGCACCAGAGGGTCATGCTGCCATCCAGAGGGACCCTGACAGGGTGGAGAAATGGGCTGACGGGAACCTCATGCAGTTCAACACAAGGAAGTGCAGAGCCCTGCACCTGGGCAGCAATAACCCCATGCACCAGTACGTGCTGGGCACTGACCTGCTAGAAAACAGCTTGGCAGGCCAGACCCTGGGGGTCCTGGTGAACACCAAGTTGAACATGAGCCAGCAATGTGCCCTTGCAGCAAAGGCGGCAAATGGTGTCCTAGGCTGCATTGGGAACAGTGTTACCAGCAGGTCGAGGGAGGTGATCCTTCCCCTCTACTCAGCACTGGTGAGGTCACGCCCAGAGTACTTTGTCCAGTTCTGGGCCACCCATACGCAGACATACTGGAGGTGGCCCAGCAAAGAGCCACTAATGATCAGGGCACTGGAACATCTCTCATATGAGGAAAGGCTGGGAGCACTGGGAATGTTCAGCCTAGAGAAGAGAAGGTTCGGGGGGGGATCTCTTCAATGTGTACAAACACCTGAAGGGACAGTGTTAGGACAACAGAGCCAGGCTCTCTTCAGTGGCACCCAGTGCCAGGACAAGAAGCAACGGGCACAGACTGAAACACAGGAGGATTTGTCTGAACGTCAGGCAACACTTTCACTGGGAGGGTGACTGGGCACTGGCACAGGTTGCCCAGGGAGGTTGTGGAGCTTCCTTCCTCGAAGGTATTCAAAAGCACTCTGGACATGGTCCTGGGAAATCTGGACTAGGATACTCTGCTTGAGCAGGAGGGCTGATGACCTCCAGACTTTCCTTCCAGCCTCAACCATTCTGTGATTTTGTGAAATGGTGTTTTCAGACTAATTGGGACTAAGCCATTATACTGTTCGGCTAAGTTTTCAGTGATTAGGGTAATTTAATCAGCATATATTTATACAACAATGACCAAGAGAATTAGAAGAGATTTACAGGTTTATCAAAACCTGACACACAATTCTTCATAAATCATTACCTCACCTATTGCTCAATAACCTGCTGTATTTTCAATTCCAGTTCTTGCTTCTCCTAAATGTATCAGCAATTAGTACAGTAACCTCTTTTCATTACTAGTTTTCACCATAAGCATGTTCCATTAGCAGAGAAATCCATAAGAATTAAAGTATGTATCTGATTCACAGGAAAAACAATCTGGATTAAGATGACAAGAACGTCACCGAATGACTATTTTAAAATTACTCTGGCAATACGACTATCAGAGCATGCTTGCTCCCCTTTATTCTTTATCCCTTGAAATGCAAAACAGCCAATAGATGCAGGTCCAGCTCAGATCCACAAACCCAAACCCTTTTGTCTCAAGAAAAATCAAACCACAAAAATCATGCCTAGTGCAGTTTACACACTAATTGATTTAAAAAAGAATAATAAAACACAGATTATGAAAATGCTTGACAGTTAGCCAAAGGTGAGAATAAACATTAGTTTCTTCTTTTGTAGAAAGTGTCTAGTTGATTACAGCAGTATTGCTTTTAGGCTGTCCTTAGTTTACTGCAGAGGAAACTGGACACCTGCAGATGAGCCATATTACTTGAAACAGTAAAACTAGAAGCATATTTTACTAGTATGAATTCATAAACAGAATTTGTAGGTTAGAGTAATATTCCTATAATTGAACCAGTCCTCAAAAAGTTGATTCTGTGAATCAGAAACAGGTATTCCAATACTTAGAAGATAGATGAGGAAATATGAAATCTGTTTGTAATCAGCAAACAGAAAACACAGGAAGGTTTCCCAGAAATACAGAAACCTTGATCAGCTGCATTCTATTTTCTCTTTAGCCAGGAAAGAAAAAACTAATAATAATGGGGACCCTTTCTGATATTCATAATATGAATTTTAAGTATTCTTTTTTTGTTTAGAAATTACAAATGTATTTTCTCAAAATATCTGTATGTGTAGCTACACATTCGTCACAAATTTCTAACTGTTTTGCATTGGTATAAATGCTATTAAATCCAGATTTTTTGTTATCACAATGCTATAATAAAATCACTGGAGCTAAGGAAAGTTGGTTATTGTAAATTTACTAAGTTTCACAAGCTACAATTCACCTTAATTTTTGTAAAATAAAGGGCACAAATTGCCCTATCACCTATGCTGTTAACAAGAAAATTACAAAATTCAGGTTCCAGCTGTGTAAAGAACTGTCCAGCTTTTACTTTGGAATGGTCACTGCAGCAAATATTTTTAGGGTATTCCTCTACAGCCTCTTGCACTCCCTTCAAAGAATTACCTCCTAAAAATGTCAGAGAGCAATATCCCAATACTATCTCTTATCAGATAATCTTTGTCCTTTGTTTCACACCAACACAGATCCAAAGATTAAATTTCTTATGCATCTTTTTTCTAACAGAACTACAGCTACTGGGAATTTCTCTTGCCTAGTTTCAACAGGTAATGGCACTAATTCATATAGTATCACCCTCAGGAGGCGTAAGAAGAGAAAGGTTAAGGTAACAGTCTGAAATAAATATGGTAATTCTGATACAATTTCAAAACATACAGTGTTTAACAGCTCACCACTTCTCAAGAAAACAACCGCCTTCATCTTTGCTTCCTACTCCCACTCCAAGTCCAAACCCTCAAAGTTGGTGAAGCAGTAGGAGACAAAAATGAAAAGTGATTATCTTCTATGAAATATAGGACTGATATTCAATTAATTTCAAGCTCACTAGAATACATTCTGTTTACAGCTTCTTTGTCCCCACAAGAAATAATGTTTTCCAATTTCTCTCTTTTTCTATTTAAGAAGTGATAGCATCTGCTCTTGAGTAACTGTTTAAAAAAACCAAAAGTACCTGTGGCTGAAACGGTGGAGCAGTAGGCCCCTGCATGCCTTGTGACTGTTCATCCATTCTATCACGTAAAAGCGACCCTTATGTCCTGAAAAGAGAAATACAGTCATTATATTGTAATTCAGTCTGTATTTATGATCAATGAACATCAGCAGAGGAACTGAAGAATTACTTTTCTCATTCGCATGCTTGAGTTTAGTAATGTTTAACTATTCCAGCCCTGCAATGTTTCAGGAAGGAAGTTTTCTTATGTTTAGCTGTTCTATAAAAGGAAATATATCACTACACACATCTGAACTTATTATTAAAAGATGTGCATTAAACTACTTGAGCCAGACAAATGGCTCTGTCTGATAAAAGCTGCATCACCTCATTATTCTTCAGAGGCACCAACCACTTGTTTAACTACATAGATGTCTGCTGGCCAGCACCTTAGACCTATGGGCAGCATGGAAAATAGCTGATCAGCAGAAGACTTAACTGCTGCATGCATACTGTTTATGTTGCATTAATTTATCTATAGATTTTAGGAAGTATGCAAGAGTAGTTCCATCTAAATAGAAAAAAGCTGAACATATACACTCATTACATTCTGACAAGCTAGCTAAGAGGGCTTTGAGATATGATATTAGGAGCACAGCCTCTACTCCCAACTATGAACCTCTCGTATCCCATCAATAAGATGGGAGGAAAGATGACGGCCAAGTTTCTAAGATAGAGACACAAAGCTTTGACCAATAATGTGCTGCAAAATGTGCAGAATCATTATTGGGAAGAACAGGAGAGACAAAAATGCAAATGCTCACAAGGCTTTTTTTCTCAGCTAAGCAAATCCTTTCTTAGGCTATACGACATTTTGTTGAGAGGGAGCAGGTGCAGCACCCAGTTTTACTGGTGCCTATGAGGGCCATCTCTGTTCGGATGAAGACAACAGAAAGTTCACTGGCAGCTTCAAATGCAAACAATGAAATAAAGTTTTATACAAATAGGAGGCAAGCCCTGAACAGATTTTTCATCACACAAACATGAAGCGTCTCTGCCCTATTACCTGGTCAAACCTGCCAAGGCCTTCAGAGGAACACGAGTCATGTGTCTGACTAGAAAACTATTCTTGCTTTTCAATTTATTTATTTTTCTTATTTCCTGCTCCAAATCCCGAAAGTTCTAGAGATGGTTTGACATAAGAGGTATCAGAAAAGTGTTTTATTCTTTAACATATGAAATTTCCTATGATAAATTTATTCTGATAAACCTATACGCTTCAAATACTGCAAATGTCCTTCTGCACACAGAGCTACTTATGTTTCACAACCCTTTCTTTAGAATGACTACATAAAAATTTCTCAAATAGCATTTAAGTTCAGCATGAAAGCTTACAATCTACTATCTCTGTTAAAACACACAGAAAATAAATCTTCCCAGTAATTTCTTTAGCCATTTCAGGCAAGTCAAGAGAAAAAAAAATAATCAATTATCAAACTGCGGTGAGAGGCAGAGAAGAAGAGGTAGGAATTGCAAAGATTTCTAAGTCTGTCAGAATGAGCGTGGTGAGAAAGGGGGAAACATCTGGCGGATACATGCTGCACACACACCACTGGTGATGCAATCTTTTAGCCAGCCCTAGGACACCAAAACTGACAATTCTTGCAAGTTCTACAACATCTCCCATACCACCTCCCCACCAAGGCAAGAAATCATAACACAACAGCACTGAAAATCAAACTGTTGTCACAAGACTGCACCTAAATTCAGCAGTCAGATTCAGAGGTTTATGCAGTTGCAACAAATTCGGGGGGGAGCAATCTTTAAGAATCATCTTCTGCTAATTTCTTGCTGTAGAGATCTTTCTATCACTGCCAAGAACCTAGAAATTCTTTTCTGAAGTGCTATTTTGAAGTGTCTTTATAGAAATTTTAATCTTATAGATAGCATCAATATTTCTACTGAAACTTTTGCAATGTGTTTTACTAATATGTGCACATATTCAAGACTGTTGACCATGTAATGCACCAACAGGTAATTCCTGTGGGTCACAAACACGTGTTTCAAAATCCCCAGGGAAAAGTAGTAAATACAAAATTCTTTATCCTCTATTGCAGACATTTATCCAAGACTAATGAAGTCTAAACTGAAATGTTTAGATGACGTATGTTGATTCTCGTTCTCTCTCTCTCCCTCCATACGTATCTATATCTATCTCATATCACTCATATCATCCAAACAGTCAGAGGTGCTGACTGGAAGTGTTTGGGAAATTGCCGCTTTCTTTTTGTTTTTTCCTCCTTTTTAAATTTGGGGAAAGGATAGAAAAGGGAGAAGTCACATCATTACCACTGCCAGTGGCTCTGTCCTCTGTGGCTTGTTTTTGTAATAAAAGCAAGCAAACTAAATAGGTAACAAATATATTCTACCATAGGAAGCGTGGAAGATTTATTAACTTGCAGATTTGTTGTTGCTTTTGCAGAGCAAAGGTAGAGATCGGTATTTTCTGTCCATATATAGAAGTTCTTTTTTTATTTTTTTTAACTTGTTTTGTCTTTGAAGACTGCACGATAGATTCACATTTTAGAGTAATTTGGCATTTTGATCATACAAAATGCCAAGGATGCAAAATGAATCTTTTGTACTCTTTGTCAACATAAGCAAGAATTAGATTTTGCTGCTTCAAGACTGTTTTCACAGTGAGGCGTGCCTTTCACCTTGATAATAAACTCCAGAGGTCAAAACATAGTGGTGTAATATTTATCATCTTTACATTTAAATTGAGACAATAATTATTATTCTTCAAAAGATGGTTTTCAAGTTCTAATTTATGGTGAAAAGACACTACAAATACTGCCAAAGAGTCATTGCTTGTTTAAAATTGAAAAGTGAATACAAACCACATTTAAATGTGACACATCTATCACCTCTTTGAACAAGTAATACGATGACCACCTTCTGCAAATCCATCACCACGATATACATTGGTTCGTGGAAAACAGACAACAGATAAAGTGAGAGGCGAGCCAACTATACCACCACCGCTCAAAACTTCCAAAGTGCCAAAACACAACTAATGTTTTTAAACGCTCTCACACTGATCACGTAGGAGGAAAGCACTCCTTGCCTTCACCATACCACTTGCAAAGATAGGAACAATGAAAGACTCTCCGAATCATTTATCTTGCAAAGATGACTCATCATTTTGAAGATGAAAATCATTTGGATTCAGACCAACCTGTACACAACAGTGATCACAGGAACACAAGCATATACACTAAATTATATACTTCAATTATGGTTACTAATACTTTGCAGGTATGAGAAGACTTTTGGTTAACTACTAATGCTTTAAATCTTTGTCTTTTTCAGTTGATCAAAACAGTAGGTGCCACCTACACATAAAGGATGCAGGATGAAGTACCTGGAGATACAGACAACACGATCAATTTTTCATTTGAAATTGCAATTGCATAGCAACTCCCTTAATTGACACTATTTACTCCATGCACTGAGTCCACCATACAGCAAAAGAAAGTTAAGTCCTCACCAGTAAGTTAGGTTATCAGACTGCAACTGCTTGAACCGGGAATAACACCTCTTCCTTTCTTCATACACAGGCCCTGCTGTCCTTATTCACTTCCTTAGTGGCCACCTGTCAAAGCTCTCCGGTATCTGCCCACACATCTAAAGATCAGGCAAAGACACAAAGTAGCCCAAACTGCAAGGGCACATTCCTACACCCCAACAGAAGCTCGTGTCTCACAATCAGCACTCAGCTTTCCAGGTGGTTTCCACCAGCCTCCTAGAGGAGAGGCGAGACCACCCACGCCTCTGTTAGTGAAATCTGAGCAGAGGACCTACTCCCGAAAGGGAACCAGAGCTCATTGCTGACATTTCACTGGAATATATTTTAAAATAACTTTTCTAAAAGAAAAAAAGAAAAAAGAGATACCTGGGAAAAACTTGAAATCCTTGTGACTTTAGGTCTTGCAACTAAGTCTTTATAAACATGATCAAATTATTTCAGGAGGAAAAAGTTTAAATGCACTGCCTAATCACATGAAACATGCTTTTTAAACACTATTTTCATAGCTCAAAGTCCATAAACCATTCACACTGAAATACATTTCACGGTATTCAGGCAATAATGTTATTGCTTTAACAGATGGCAGTTCTACAACAACAAAAAAATAATGATGTTTTCTACAGAAAAACATTGTAACAGTCTCAATGATACATGGTTTCCATTAGCTACATGCTATACACTATTATTTGTTAATTTTGGATTTTATGTGGGGACATTCAATAATCAATGTCAAAGAAGAAACAGCTATACCTTAAAAAAAGTATATACTTAAAAGACTATTCAGTGTGTTACAGTTCTGCTGAGAAGCTGAAAGTTTCAGTCTTTTTTTTCTGCAGAATATAGATGTAACTACTCCACATAATTGCTAGCACAGAGAAACATGAAGTTACACTGTTCACAATGTGCTGATCAGGCACCTGGTCACTTTAGTTGCTATTCACAAAAGACAATGTACTATGTTTACTTCTGGATTACGCCGTCAGTTAAGGCAGGTACTTTTAGTTTTTACTATAACCATTATATTATTCTAGTTAGGTTAGAGCCGAGGCCCTCCAGAAACAGCCATCCATTTAACACCGTACATGCTCCTTACTTTTTGGTGCCAACAAGTTAAATTCCTCAGCATCTAACACACATTTTAAATGACAAACTTTAGATCCCTAAACTTTTCAACTATCTTTACTAACTAAATTCAAAGATAAGGATCATCCTCAGCTGAGAAAAAACAAACCCATACATTAATACTAATTTCCATATAAGAATACAGGCTACAGGAATATTCCCATTTGCTTATATCACACATGGACTCTCAGCTACCCAAAAGCACCATTTAAAGCTAGGCAGAACATTCAAATAGTCACCCTGGTTGAAAGTAAAAAACCCTGTGCTCTGGAAACAAGGGTTTAGATTTCTAAATGCCTTACTGAGTATCCAAACCAAAAAGTAACACACAATTACCCATCCCACCACACAGGTGTTAATCCCAGCAGTTTATGCCAGGGAGCCCAAGTGTGTCGGTCTGATTCCAGCTCTGCTCTCCAACGTAACGGCAACTCTCAGCTCCCAGGTGAAAGTCACAGGCCTTCTGCAAGGAGACGAACTTTCTCCTTTGCTAGCACAGCAATAACAGCTTTGCCCTTAAGCCTGAAGCGAGCAGGTTAAGAAACAGCCATCCTACTGCTTTATAAAACATACTGCCCTAACAGTCATTCCTTACCTCTTCTATGGAAACACGGGTAGCTGTCTGGAGGGAACTGGCTTCCTGGTCAAACCTGGCCCACACTCTGTCACGTCACTCTCTTCAGCACCCGCTCAACACCGGCAGCCAGGGTGCAGGTTGCAGTTTATGAATATTCAAAGTGATTTTAAAAGCAGGGGCTCAGGACTCACTCAGGGAAGATCCTGGATGAAGCCAGAGAATGTCAGCAGCTGTAAAACCAGGCATCCTGACTTTATCACTCATGTTAAGTGACAGCACAGCTATGTGTTTTTCAAAGAAATGGGAAGTCAGAAGTCATGTCCAATAGAGCAAACTAACTTGGAATCTAAATCTATCATAATTCTTAATGTTAACATGTCATTTTTTCCTGGTGCTCTGCATAAACCATTGAAGAGGAGAAACACATGTTTTGATGTAGTAATAGAAACGTTTTACTTGCAAAGTGAAAGTCACTTCAGTTTCATAGGTAACATTTTTAGTGCATTCCTAAAGACCAGGAAATACTTAGAAAACAACAGCCCACATACAGTACCCCTGCTCTCAGAATGCTGAGATGTCCAAAGCCTTTATACACTTCCTGTACCTCAGTATCTCCAAAAAGCACAAGAAAACCAACACCCCCAGCAGTTTGCCTAAAACTCTGCTCTCTCACTTCAAATTGGTTTTGTTGTGGTCCCCCAACCACCCACCGCAAAATGTAACTGGAAAGACAAAATTCACCCGGGTTGTAGTTTAAGCGCTAGAACACTTTTCAAGAAGTTATTCACCCACCTTTATACCACTGGCATTCCAAACTCATACTTAATATGGGTATATTTAACACAAGTGGCAAAAGATTCTAACTGAAAAAAAACAAATTTCCAAATAATAGTAATGACAGCACAGGACATGTACAGTGTCTTTTCAGTAAATTATTCCTGACTAACATAGACCATCAAGATGAAATCTGGTTAAGTACACCCACACTACTACACCATCCATTCATAAAGTTACACACTCAGCTTAAAGACAACATTAGAAATGATGAAATAATGCTGAAACACTTTCAATATATAGCAAAATATATATTCAAAAATAATAGCTAACCAATGCCTTTCCACTAAACTTCATGATCTGTGACTGATCACGCTCCTGTCCAGCCCACATTGTCCATTTCTCAAAAATACTAAACTCTTTATTGGTCTGCTGTTAATCACAAATTACGAGAAACATACAATCCACAATGTAACGTAGTCAATAAAATATTACAGCAAGTTATTTAATTTATAGTGTACTGCAATGTCGCTCATTATTTAAACTACTAATTTATTCAATGAACAAGTATTTTATATGTGCCAAATAATTACCACACTAGTTTATTTTTCCTCACTCCATGAATAGCTAAGTTAAATATCTACATTAATAAAGCAAAATGCATTTAAGTTGACACTCACTTGAACTCTGCCAAGACAATCAAGACCTTAATTGGCAAGGGATAAAGTAAACTCAAAACTGGAAGACCAAGTTAATCATTAGCACAGTAAAATCTGTCATTTATCCCAATTAGTATACATACATATATACACACATGCACATTACATATATATATGAATATATAAATATGCACACACATATATACATGTCTATGCATATTTATTTACAGATTATGCATACGTACCTATAAGTGTGTACACATAGAATATTTACTATTAGCTGACAGGGGTAAAAAATGAAATACTTGCTTCATATTGTCAAAAAAGTCGTCTAAAAATGTGAAAAATACATACTCATTTGTAAAATTCTCTGCAGAAGCATCCGCATCAGAAAAAAGTTGTATTTGCAACTTCTAAAGCACTGGAAGTGACTGAATATAAACATATATACAGAAGTAGGATTAGCCTTAATTTTAGAAATAGCTTCTAAAAGCCTTTAATTTTTTAATATACTATGAGATCAATATTCCCCACAGGATGGCAGGACATTCCTCCCCTCTGTAGGGACAGCCTTGAATGTAGACAACACAAATTAAGTACTTGTTAATCTGCAAGAAGCTATCATCTATCTATATGGAAATAACTAGCACTGAATTTTTCAAACTTACGTCCAAATTCCCTACTCATGGGCGGCCCAGTCAAAGAAGCCAAAAAACACACAGACAGTTAAGCTGGGTTAAGAGTTGCTTTTAGCAAGCGCAGAAGCAACCATACACAAACAAAATCTACTTACAAATAAGTAAGGGAATACACTAAGAATTCATATGCAATTTTCTCATCCATTCATCCCGATTTATCGGGCATATTTTCCTTCCAACCCTGAAAACCAGGCAGTCACTGTCATTCCCCAGCTACTAGGGATTCACTCTCTGTCAATGCTGTCTGACAGAACACAAAAGTCCAAGCTCTCCTGCTTCACAAGTCCACTTCCCTTCCTCTTCATTCATTCATACAATTTAAGAAGTTACATTTTGTTTACTTCTCCCTCTCCATTTCAATCACGTCACTCAAGTAGATTGCTTATCTTGCGAGATGCTCCCAAAGGGTTGTACATGCACTGACTTGCCCTTTTTTGAACCATTTGTTTGTTATTTTATATGAACTGAAGAATAAATAGGAACTGAAACTGCTCAGGCAGCAGGCTTCTACATTTTCATTTAACTTCTATTCACCTGGAAAGAAATTTGATAACCCTTTTCTTCATACTGAATAGCCAGTTATAAAGGACATACATGGATCACGGTCATGTCATAGGGAAAAGTTTTGCAGGGAATGAAGTATTGTATCTAACGATACTATCAAGAAAGCAAATCCTCAGCCCACACCACACTCCGTTGCGCTACTGCCTCTGTAAGGATGCGGTTCTAAGACAGCATGAACTGATTAAGCAATGCTGCTGGCCTCCCCTGCCTTCAGCCACGCCTTCCAGACCCTCTTCCTTCCAGTGGGGTTCCTGTGGCTACCCAAACTCCTGGTAAGGTAACAAACCAGCTGAAAACTAACCTTGACAAAAAGTCACTTTTTTCCAGTTCAGTGCCCTGAATCGTTCCCTTGCAGAGACAAGGATAGAACTGTGATGGCGAAAGACAGAAATAGAGGGGAAGACGTAGCTGGGGGTAAAGCAGCCTAACTTAGATCAGTTATATCTATTGTCAAATTACATCTCTAACGTGAAATTATACAAGCCAATCTAATAGCTCAGTGACACCAAAGATCTTGCTTTCTCTCCTTTTCTCTGCCACATGATCCTGCACAGCCATCTTGAACTCTTTGGACCTTTTGCGGAGCTGATTTAATTTCCCAGCGCAGCTGGGTTTATGTTCTGCAAGCAGTGAGCTGAACCAATGCATATGGGAGGCTACTGAGTGCCAAAGAAAAGGTAAGTAGGGGAAGTTCAAAGATGGGAGATGTAGGAAGGGGACTGTAGAAGAAAGAGAACATCTCCCTTCTGGCAACAGCGTGCTAGTGCTCACCACATTTCATTTTACTTCATCCTTAGGTAGGGATGCTAACAAGTACTTAAACTCAAAATAACTAAGACAGGAAGGCAAGACCCAGCATGGAGAGAAGGCAATTTATTCAACACCAAGCCAAGAGTTTTGTCAACTAAATACTGTACAGGAAAGTTGAAATAGGAAACAAAATAAATGGAAGGAGAATAAACCAGGGTAACAAATCAAATTGCAAAAAATACAAAGATTTTCAGAGAAAGGAAGCTAAGACATGATTTAGAAACCCTTACAACCCCAAAATCTCACAACTCCAGCAGGCAGAGAGGGAAGAGACCTTCCCCTAAAAAAGGGATGGTTTTAAATGCATCTGTAAATATATATCATTCATAAAGAGATGCTGAAGAGATTTACTAAAATTGTCAACAGCTGAGCTTCACACAGGAGTTAAAAAAGATGCAGGACAAATTAAAAGGCTGGAAGCGCTGTCAGATAAACCCATCATTGCTAGGCACAGGGGCAAAGACACCCAGTTTGGAAGGTTGGCTACATACAACTGTGCCACCACCACGGCTGATAACGTCCACACTGCTACAGGTGAAATAGAACACATTTAACAATAAATTCCACATAAGCCTTAAAGAAATGTCTAAATATCTTAGAAACCAGCACAAGACAACACCTTGTGATAGCATGCTGCAGGTGTCAGATGCACATTCACAAGCTGAAAAAAATATCTGTAGTATATAGTTTAAAATCTGTGATACCCCAAAGATGATGAAATGAATGAAGCACTGTACAGAATCAGAGAAGAAACGCCAGCCATATTTAACAGGCTTTCTATGAGCCTCTGACTAGCGTTACCTTTGAATCCTGAAACCATGCATGACAGCCGCAAGTAATCCAGGATCCCTGGGTCCAGAAGCAAAGCGGCTCGCAGCCAGCACACTCACTTCAGAAGCAGGCCAACACTTAAGTTCACAGCTGTTCCTATGTTTTACATTAAACCACCAGTAGCTAAAACATGCAAGATCCGTTCCTGGTTTTGGAGTATCCTCAATGACTAGCCGTACATTAAGTGCTCTGTTTGCAGGCTGCTTGCGGCTCCTCTTCTGAAGTCCTACTTATCTCCATGAACTTCACAAGCAGCCCACGTACCTAACACACAGTTCTGAATTTCAGTCAGGGCAAGTACTGGAAGTTCACTGCTGCAAAGACAACTCCTTTTTTGGATCTGCTCTCAGATGAGGACAAAAAGGGTACAGAAGAAGGGCCTCTACAGGACAGAATGCTATGCATTTTCCCACTACAAGTTTTTACTTATCTTAGAATTAACTTTAAATTCACCTGTGGTATTTTTGCCTTCCGGCTTTCAAGGAATCGATAATTTTGTAAACTTTATACACTGACAACAGAAGATTAAAATGAACTGAAAAAGATTGGTTCATCAACACTTTGCAGTACCTAACTCAAGCCTCTCCCAAGGATTTCAGCAAGGATCTAATCTACAAGCTTTACACGTACTTTTATGACATTGTAAAGTAATTAATCTGGTCCAACACAGATCTAGCTATTAAATAAGACAGCAATAACTTTGTTATAAATCATTCCAAGCAGATTAAAGCAAAGAGGCTTGAATGCAAACTCCCAAATGCCAGATGATGCAAATAGTCCATTTACTTTGTCACCTATAATCAACAGCGAGAAGTCACTAATATCACAAGATTAACTACGTGCAATCAGGTTTTAACATGATTGTTTATAGTATTTTCTGACAAATTTCTCGTTTTAATGCCTTGTTTAAAATTTTATAATAAGCATGTGTTCTGTTTGCCCAACAGGGAATAACGGCACTTGAAATATACTGCGTATTTTCTAGCTACAGAAATCATGACTGAATCACAGTTATGTTTCACATGCCAGAGACAAAAGCACAGGATTATCTTTAGCAGAGAAGCAACTAATTTTAACAGCATTGCTTCTCTTCAGCTTTTTTAACTAACCTGACAGGAAGAATCCTTTTAATACTTAATAAAAAGGAAACAGGTAGTGATGTTGTACTTCACCCTAGGGCTGAGTTCCTTCCCATGCGGCTGGGGGCAGGGGGGGGAGTCAAACGGTGATAAATACAGCAAATCAGTGCTCTAAAGGCTGCCCTTATCACCACTTTGGTGTTTTGGTCAGTTATTTTCATCTCTGTTGCAAAGCACACGGAACGTAGCTAAACTGAACAAGTTTTCTGGAAATTAGTCAGTTAACTCCTGTAACTATCCATTGTATTAACTTGCACAAGATAATCCTCTCCTCCACATCATTCCTAAGAACTATTCCTCCGGCTTCGGGAGGGATCTTTGGATAAGCCCCGAAGTATCAAAAAAACTCCCTTGGAGGTAGAGAAGAAGTTATTGCGGTTTGACTTTTCCCAGGAGACTTTTCAAGGTAACATGAACTTATCCATTCAGCACGGAGGTTTGGAACAATGTCAAACTTCAGAAGGCAACAAGGCATCGGTGGCGATACAACTGAATGTAGGGCTAGTGTAAATGCAGGATATTGTACTAAGTTTGTTCATGCATGCAAAAACCGCCCATGTTTAATAAACTGCCTCACCAAATTGTCTCTGTGGACAAATATACTGGACTGGCTACATTTTGTGCAACTGAGCTCGACTTTGTGGCATAAAGGAAAGGTATGGGTGGGCTATATGGCTTTATCTTACAATTCAGAAGATACTACAAGTCACAATAAAATGAGTAACTGACTTCTTGTACTCTGTTTTTCTTTTGAGTTTCTCATACACTCACAGGGCTTCAGATGAACTCTGAAAAGTTAGACTTTTTTTTTTCTTCTTTGGAGACAAGTTTCTATGGTGGGGGTGAGATTCCACTTGTCTAATTCTTGTAGACTCTGGAAGACACTGTGATAAGTCAATCAAAAAAAAAGATTTTTAGTTGGCTAAAATTCCTTGATTTGTTCACAAATTATTTTTTTACTCCAATGACTAATTGGTAGGTTGAATACAAGATAACTATGATAAAGGCAGTATCTCTACCCTTACAGTGAAAATCTCAGTGTGCTTTGAGAAGTCATCTACCCAAACATCAGATATTTATAAACACAGTATCTTCATGTTTTGAAATTAAAGAACAACTGTTCCTAATATATTCTTTCTTCCAGTATCAAAAAGGAAAACAAACAAACCAACCAACCTGGCTTTAAGTTCTCACTTTAAAGCTGTCGGACACTGCTTGTAAGTTTCCCTCTTTCCACAACACAAAACAGTTTTCCTTCCTCTGCCTAAGTTTTTCATAGCCAATGAACTAATGACTGTTTTCTACTGCACTTTATCCCTCTCAAGACAGCCTAAGTCCAAAATTTCAAATACAGACATTTCTACAGCACTGCAACACTGAACTGTCTCCTAGACAGCCTTGAAAGTAAAATATTTTTAAACTTCATTCTTTCTGATTTAGTGGAGCTGCAAATATTCACTTAACATCTGATCATCCCAAGTGTCTACCTTACAGATTAACATATCATTCACTGTAATTTCTGCATTTCAAGCTTGTAACACAGCTTTATATAGGAAATATACCCATTACATTCAGCAAAATTACTGTGCATGTGTGACCTTTCCTGAGAAGTAATGCTGACATTGCAATCTGAGAAAACAGTGCTATCACCTCAAAGGTGACAAAAGTTTACCATTCAGTTGGTGCAAGAAGTGAAAAAATTTAAGAAACAGTTTTTTCCAATATAAAGAATCAAATATTTATGTGATTTAATGCACACACACCCCTCATCTTTCATCACAAATAGGTTTAACATCCTCAGTAGTTTTACCATTCAAGATGTGATGCTCCTCATGTAATGCAAAGCAAAACAAAACACCTTTTGCCCAAAGAACAATGTTCTGAATTTCTGATTCCTAAAAGCCAAGCAGGCATAGTTTACACGGACACAGAGTGGAATTCAGGGCCGCTACTAATATAACTGCGATGAGGTGCTATGTAAGGTAAACGGAGAAGCACTGGGGGGGTGTGGGGTAGGAAAAAACCCCAACAGACAGAGGATGCCTCACGTCCAGCGTTTCCCACCAGGCCTCAGCTCCTCACAGCCTCCTACAGCTACTGGCGCTGCCACTATCTGGGAGCCTCACCAAGCAATGAGGTAAGGCAAACCCTGCAGCCACGGGAGGCTGGGGAGAGCACAGACAGGGAAACGCTGGCACCTGCAAGAGAGGCCCTCACGGCCAGGCATCCCCCTCTGTCCTCCTGCCTGCCCTGGGCCCTGCTGGTGCCGGGGGCCACGGCAGCTCTTCTCAGCCGGAGGCGGCTGCCTGGGCAGGAGGGAGAGCGGCAGAGGCAGCAGGCTCCCACCTGGGACGGCGCTCTCTCGACTCGCTACCAGAGGGCCGTGGCTCCCAGTGACGACGCTATTTTTACTCAGTGCTGTGCGAAACCCTCCAGACGGGGCTGTCCCTCTCGGCTGCGCCGGGGAGCATCCGCCAGACGCCAACCTCCCAGGTGAGAGGAGAGCAGAGGGGCCTGGAGGAAACCAGCTGCAAACGACGAAAACCATCACGGAAAGAAGCTCCGCTTGCAGTATTAACCCGGAGAGCCCAGCCAAAGGCAGAAGGACGGGGGGCCGTGGCGAGCGGCACGGCGGCCAGGCCGCAGGCAGCCTGAGGCGCGCTGAGGTGGCCGGGCCGGCCCGCCGTCGAGCAGGGTCCCCGGCCGCCCGCCCGTCTCTCGACGGAGGCAGCCGTGCTCCGCAGCGGGACCACCCGCCGCGGGGCGAAACACCACCGCAGCCCTCAGGGAGCCGCTTCCCCAACCGCCCCCGCAACGCCCCGGCGCCCCCACAGCGGCCCGCTCTGCCCCTCAAGCAGAGCGATACCCTCGTGCGAGGCGCAGGCACCGCCGCAGCCTCACCAGGGCCGGCCGCGGCCATCCCGCCCCCTCAGCGCGGCGCAGAAACTTTCTCGCTTCCAGACCCACACCGCTCCCTCCCCATGCAGCGGGCGGAGCGGCAGCTGCCGCACCCAATGGCACTGCGAGCCAGAGCCCCGAGGACCAATGGGAGGAGCAGGGAGGCGGGACCCCGGCAGCCGCCGCGCGGAGCGGCTGGGGGAGCGCTTCCAGGAGAGCGGGCACGGCCCCCGGGACCCCCGCCACAGCCACAGCCACAGCCCCGGCCCCGGCCCCGCGCCGCCCGCCCGGCAGAGGTCCCGCCGCCGCCCCGCTCACCGGGAAGCCTGGCTCTGCCTTCTCCTGGTGCGGGGACGCGGAACTGGCCTCCTCTCCTCCCCGGCTTCTCCGGTGCCTCAGGCCCGGGGCCGAGCCGGACCTGGCCGCGGGCGCCTAGCGGGGCTCCTGGCGGGCGGCTCGGGCACCCGCAGCGGCCCCAACCTCCTCTCCGCCCCCTGCTGCTCCTGCCGGGCCCGTAAACATCCCGGCATCCCCGAGGAGGGAGGCGGGGCGGGCTCCGGGCCCCGCCTCACACGGCCGCCCCCCTCCCGGCCGGAGGAGAGGGGTCCGCCGGCGGCGACAGCGGCTCCTCTGCGCCGGGCCCGCGCCCCGCTGGCGGGCGGGAGCGGCGTGAGGGAGCGCGAGCGCCGGCAGAAGTTTCCGTCCGGCGCTGGGCAGCCGGGACCCCGCCGCGCTCCGCCCCGCGCTGCCGGGCGGCCTCGTCCCGCGGGGTGACCGGCGCTGCCGGGCACGGCTCTGCCCCGGAACGCCAGCCCTCCGGCCGAGGGGTTGGCTGGCACCCCGCTAATAAAGGCAGCGTGCATCCCGCGGCAGGGAGCGCTGGCCAGCTTCCTCCGCCTCTGTGTATGCGGGGGAATTCGCAGCTCCTTTGAAAATTACTTGGCTTGTAAATGTTTTGAGACAGGGACCATTCATCTGCCGCATGCTTATACTATCAAGCGCAACGGGGCCTTCGTCTGCACTGGCACTGCAGGCGCTGCAGTCGTACAGCAGTTATGGGAAGCGCAGCGCTCCCCCGGCAAAACCAGTCGTGTCCGGGAGCAGGAGAAATGCAAGCTCGGGCCTCTGGAAATCAGGGACTGGTTCTTCTGCAGTTCAGTGAACAGCACCGGGCCAAGGCTTTGGCCCAGTCTGCTTTGGGAACACTGCATGTCAAACAACGTACTTTTTGTTTTGTATATAAATTGTGATGCTCATTCTGCAAGACATTAGGTATTGACTGAGTATATCATGGAAGTGACTCAAACTCCTTTTTACTATACTTGGACAAATAAAAGTGACAGGAACAAAAAAGACCAGACTCTCACTGAGTCCTGTCCCACTAGCATCTACTTTTGCAACAGCACCAGGGTTAAAGAGAGAAAAAATACTGAATTCCAGAATACTACTATTTTCCAGGTTCCTGAAAGATTAGCCTGCTTCAGGATGAGGAAAAGCAATTAACTTCACAGAACAGAGATCTTAAGAACCAACGATGGGGAAAAAACATGAAAGATAATCCATAACCTTACTGGGGAAATTGGGGTCATTGTGATCAATAATCTTCCTCAGGTGTGGAAACCCTCTGTTAAAGACAGATCTCTGGCACTCCAGTGAGAAAACAGTAATTTAAAACTATCTTGAATCAGACATACTTTATTTTTTCCAAAGCAAAGTCTCATTTGAGTTCTCATAAGG
Source organism: Phoenicopterus ruber ruber (assembly GCA_009819775.1). Taxonomy (NCBI): domain Eukaryota; kingdom Metazoa; phylum Chordata; class Aves; order Phoenicopteriformes; family Phoenicopteridae; genus Phoenicopterus; species Phoenicopterus ruber. The sequence continues at coordinate 25,930,550 of CM020222.1, forward strand.
GCTGTTTTTTTTTTTTTTTTTCCTTGTAACAGGCAAAGTAATACTTGATGCAAGTCTCTTGCAGAATAAATAGGAAATGGGCCAGTGTGTCTGGGAAAAGTCTATTCACCTCCCTCTGTACAAAATTACACTGTCTGCTTCTGAGGCAGACTTTTCAGCTTTGAGGAATCTGCAGTGTATTCAGTGATACAAAGTCTAATGAAGTTTGCAAGGAAATAATTTTTTTGCTGGCTCTCATTTCTCTGACATTAGTGCATTTATTAACCATTCTGCACATTTCTTCTTTGTTATAGCATTGTGTTATTTGATGTCACTAGCCAAGTACAGTGACAAGGTGACCGCACTGCCTGTGGAATCAGACATACCCTACAATCTTCCCCTTTGAAGTGCATTTTGTATTTCTTTAAAAATTACTGTCAAAAGAATAAATTGGAGTTGTGATTAAGAGAGATTTTTTTTTTTCTCCATGCATAAGCTATCTTGCAAAAGCAGTTTCTTGAACAAGAATTCCCTGGATTGTTTTCTTCTAAAAAGTGCAATAGTGTAGATTTCCCCACATACCAGAGAGTGAAAACTTGATAGATCTGCCTTATAACGTTAGGAAGTTACTCAAAAGAATTACAAACAGCAATTCCACAGAATGTTTTCCATCTCCAGAAGTCCATTTAGTCTCAACCAGAAATGTAGTTGTGCAAGACAGTCATATATTTAGAAAACCTCTGACAGAGAAAGGAGGGATTGATATTTGGTGTGTAGCTGACCACAAAATATAGTCTCTTTTTTGTCTTTCATCTTATTTTTATACTCATTGCACTTACTTTCATTCTTTTTCCCTGATTTTCTCCATACTGTTATTTCACTGTACATTTCTATAATATTTTGATGTCTCTGTTTAGTTGCCTGAATCCAACGGCTACTTTAGCCTGATATTACCAATTGCTGCAGCATCTCCTCTTTCCCATATTCCACCCTTACCCTTCTTAGAGGATGGTTGCTTCCATTTCCTTTTTGGTGCTTGAGAATCAGAAAACCTAAACATGCAGAGGCTGCTTCAGTTAATTAGCCCATCATCATGACCAGGCAAAAAGCCTTTAATACAAATGTAACCACAGTACACCCATTAATTGGCAAATCTTCCACCTACCACAGATTGTCTTCAGACCTGTGCTTTACAAATGTTTGTTTATAGAAGGATGTTTTTCTTTACTTTTCAATGCACATTTTCAGTTTAATAAATTCATCTAGTATTCCCTGTAATGGAGCCTTTACATCAGACAGAATCAGAAAGGCAGAAGAGGCTCCAGAAGATCCAGTAGCCTTAGGGATTGTTAAGGAGCAGGCTTATCTCTGGCAAATGCTTCTCTTGGAGGCTGGAGGGGACACTGCCTAACCAGCTAGCAAAGGATTAGAGAAAAAGGACAAAGGCATGCTGGAATTAGGGATCTGGGAGGGAGAACATGGCTTGTTCCCTAAGTCTTACCAACTCCTGAAGGTGTTGCCAGGAAATGCTCTACACCTGGAATCAAACAGGCCAGAGGCAGAAGGAATGAGGACCTCACTATTTGTTAATTGATGCTGCACTTCACTAGCCTTGCTATTATAAATCTATTTACATATCAAAAGTAATTTAAGAAAGCTCCACCAGTCTTTTTCTGATCATTGAAATCTGTGTAATTGAAATCTGTGAATATATATAACCTATAAATACGGCCAGGGTTCAAGGATATCAAAAATATCAAGTGATGATGAAGGATATTATTTGGAATGGCAACGTTATGCGTGGATTGTCACTGAACTAGAAGACGGTGTCCTTTGCCAGGACTAAGCTACTGGACTTAAAAGCAGCTAGAGACTCTTAGGTGACAACAGAAAAGTCAACCGGGAACCCAAATGTTTAGCCCTGCTCCCCAAATGAGTCCTAACTTGCTTTCTGCTATTATCCAGGCCTCTGTACATCTAGATTCTTGAGATGTTCATTAACAGAATAAACTTAAGACTCAGGAAAAATACAGATTTCAAAACTAAAACTTTCAGGCAAAAGAGCTCACTAGGACAGCGGAGGATGAGAATAGATGTCTTTGGGGTCATAGAGGTAGGAGCATAACGTAACAGCTCACTGGTTAACAATTCTTTAGGTTCTTCAAATCAATAAACTACAGGAAGTTAATCAAAGGGAGCACCTGCTCTACTTTAAGTCCTTGAAGCCTGAAAATTCAGGCTTCAAGTTTCCCTCTATCCTGGTTCTTTGTTACTAACAGTAAAAAGGCTAGGATAGCTGCCTGTGACATGGTAGGGGAAATCAGAAAGGCTGTGAAGGCAGACTAAAGAGAGAGATCCGTTATATCCACACTGGATAAATATTATGATAGGGCTTTAGGCAGAACTTAAGCTTTTAGACAACATAAATCATTAAATGAAGCAATTCATCAGAGGAGCTTGAAAAACTCCTGATTTGGACCAAGCAGGGCATCAGACCTTCTTCAGAACTTCCGCGTCAAAGAACCGTTTCAGAATTTTGCTCATAATATATTAAAAATTCAACATCCTTGTAGAAGTGAAAAGGCCAAATGAATTTACCATTGCAACAGTGAATGTTGAAAAGAGGACTACATAAAATCAAGGAAGTTTGTTAAAGGTCAATTAAAAGGAATAGCCAAAGGGGGAAATGACCTGTATTAGAATTTCTGAGTCAGTATCTGTCATCTATCAAAGCCAGTAAGAGGACCTCTGAAAGACTAGCAGAGCTCTACATGACAGTAAAGGATAGTATTAAAAACAGAAAGGCACTCCTAGAAAAAATTGTGTTCAGATGAGGAAAACAGAAAATAGCAAAACCTCTGGCAAGCTAAATGTAAAACTGTAAAAGGCAGACCAGACCAAAAGCATTTGAAGGAAAATGTTGGTAATGGTATAAAACTTCATTGTAAAACCTCTTCCAAGCACATCAGAAGCAGGAAGCCTGCTGTTGTAGACTTTGCAGGGCCAATAAATGATCGTGATTTAAAGACAGAAAGATTCAACAAAGACAAGACTAGAAAAGTTGTTTGCTTATGTAGATATTATGAGAGACTCCTACAGGGGAGCCCTTCATGCCACCACAAACCTATGAGAGTTTTTGGAAAGGTATGTGGAAACAGTGAGCTTGGATGATAAACGATTTCTGTATTTCAAAAAAGCTTCTTGACAAATCTTCACTAAATCTTCTTAAAGAAATTAAGCTGCCTTGCAATAAGAAGAAAGGACCAGTGCTTAGCTAATAACTGATTTCAGATAGGAAAAAAGGTAGAAATAAATAATCCACTTCCACAATGGAGGGGGGTTTCTACTAGAGTCTCACAGGGGTGTGTGCTGGGTCGATTACTGTTTACATACTCTTTATAAATCAAAGAAAAGAGATAATCAGATGACCAAGTTTGCCAGTGATACAAAATTATGCAGGATAATAATTAAAAAAAAAAAAAACAAAAACAAAAACCAAAAAAACCCCCACTAGAACTGGAAATCAGGAGGGATGAAAAGGAAAATTAATGGTAAGCAAAAACTTCTATAAGAGGAAAAACATACGGAAAACTTCAGCTTAAACATAAATGACTAAATGAGATGACTGAAGGGAGATAGAAAATGGATATGTCAACTTATGAAAGGCATAAACAAGATAATTGTGATTGTTATTGCTTTATTGGTTAATATTGATAAAAGAATAATTATTCCTTATCTCCCATAGTGAAAGATCTAGGTGCCATAAAATGAAATTAGCAGGTAGAAGTTTTAAATGAAACAGACGAAAGCACTTTTCTATATGGTGACTACTTAAACTGTGCAGGTGAAAAGTATGAGTGGATTAAAAAGTTTCACAGAAAAGACCATAAATAGCCATTTAAACTACAAATGAAAAAATTACGGATATGACTGCCAGCTTCAAATCTTTCTGGTTTTGAGACAACAAATACTGAGGAATAGGATTGCTTTATACTTTTTTCCAGAGTGTGCAATTGTATATTTAAAACAGGGCTTCTAAACCTGAAGGCTAACAGCTCAGTTTCAAGTGACAGCAGAGAACCCTAAACCCTTAGCAATATTGCTGTACAGGAATGCGCGGCTACACAGAAAAGTGAGAATGTTGAGCTCAAGGAACCTAAAACCGTGGCAAAATTTCACTAAGAAATAATTAATAGAATGTTGTCAGTGAACAAGTAGCTAACTGTGTCCATTTTACACCCCCAACCATAATTATTCAAAGCTGATTGTTCTAAATTTTTAATTCAATATTTTGAAACAAAGATTTTAGTCCTTCTTTCATTTACGGTCCCAAAAACATTATTAATACAATGTACTGCTCCTAATTCCTCCATAACTTTTCTTATTTTAACTTTTGCCATTTATGAAAAACAGAGTACGGACACCAAAGTGGGAGTAAACTGAAAATTATAGTCCGCTTATAGATTGAAAACTGTCAAAATAAAATCTAAAAGACATTCATCCAGCCAAAGATCATTGAAATTACACAAAACAAGGCATAGGTACAGGAGATTCAAACAACAAAGATTAAAAGAGGATTTTCACTAGTAGTCACTGGTGAGTATAGTGAGCATACCTAGGCCTGTCAGGAAGCCTAAAAGGCGCTGTTTTGATAGAAATGATTATAGTTAATACCTATGACTTAGAACTTTTGCGATTTGTGGAGCTACGTTTAGAATTTGGCACAAGGGGCATCAAAGCAGCACCTTGGAGCTGCTGGTGGTTTCTGTAACAAACAGCCAGGCTCTGCCGGACAGAAGGGGGTTGCGTTTTCCTGGGCACAGCCCTTCCCAGCAGAACTCATGACCATCTCTCCCTGCAAGGCCCGGATGCAGCAGCATCATTCCCAAGGAGGTGAGGCCAGGTTTGCTCTATCAGTCAGCTGGCAGTTTTGCTGCAGCAGCAGCGTAGGCATTATGCACTCCTGCCATGGCACTGACCGTGTAACTTTTATGATATGATTAGTAGCCTGATACCATGGAGCTATTTCTAAACCTGAATGTTCTGGTTGCCAAGGCAATGCCCGATGGTACAACTAGCCTCTTAAGATTTAATTTTGTTCTTAAAAATTGTGATTTAAAACACGTCCTCTGTGCAATACCTTTTCCTAAAATTTTGTGCTACATCCGTAATCACTCTGAAGTATGTTTCTCTCTTCCAAAATTTTCCTTTGCTCTATCATGCTGTTATTTCCATGTGTTATCATAATAAAGGTATTTTCATTTAACGGTAGGAAGAAAATATTTGTATGGTGCTATAGCTATCACAAGAAGCCTGACCTAGCTTGGGCACTAGTAATAAAGACAGACAAAGTTCGGCACAGGATAGCTGACCACGGGCTTATCTCAGTACAGGACAGGCTATTCTGCCCATCCAGAGTCCTACTCCATTGCAGCTGGATGAGCAGGCTTTGAGTTTTGTAATGCCCTGGCTCATCCACATCTTCCCCCAGTATGTCCTAGCATATTCCTAGCATTTCTCATGTTCCTTAAGGGCAGGGCTACCCTCCCTCATTTTAGAAACTTCGGTAATAGACTACCCAGCTAACAAGTTCAAATTCAGTTTAGAGATATTTGTACCGCGCTCAAGTTACACACAATAGCAATGACTGTTCAAGAACCCAGCAACAGACATACTTGTCTGTATTATATCTTACCTCAGTTGTTCATATTTAACAAATATTTATCATAAACCCTTATACATCAAGCTACTGTTCTCAAGTTTTTTTTTTTTTTTTGCTAGGACATCCTCCATGTCTATCTAAAGGTCGAATCCATTTTGAGCATTACAAATTTCTTGGTCTCAGTAACTCTGGCAATGAACCTCTAATCAGTGACTCTAAAACATTCCCTTTAGATATTTTTAAATTTTCCACCTTATAAGTTAATTGATTAACCTGCTCTGAATGCCAGAATCTGACTACAAGTACTTTTTTCCAATCATAGAAATTATCTAACTTGTGTCTGGCAATGACCCTTCATGCATGAGGTTCTTTCACAGAACAGAAACGTATTCATATAAAAGAAACTCTTACAGAAGCGGGTTAAGTCTTTCAGCTTCCAAATAATTGTTCTGTCTGTTTGTCCAAGGCAGTAGTGTTTACGATATGACACAGGATTAGAAACTGCCTTCAAGTCTATAAACATGTACTTGCCAATAAAACCTATAAACCGTATATTTGGTGTCACTGAGGTCCAGATTCTTAGCTAGTGTAAGTCAGCATAGCTGCTCTGACTTCAGTGGAGTCATGCTGATTTACACAGCTGAAGACTTGCGCCTTAGATGTTGGATCTGGCAATTTTAACCAAACAAAGAGAAAATTCAGTCAAGTTTGTCCTTTCCTTCAGTAAGTCATAGCTGCCAGAAATTATGTTATGCTCAAGTCATTATTACTATAGAATTACAAAACAAAATGCAGTAAATTATTAAAGAAAATCCACAGCTATTACATTTTAAGTCAAATAAAATAAATATCCATGTTTATGGATCCATATGTAGAATCACATTAGCTTCAGTGGTGTCTAGGAAATGAAGAAGTAACATCTAAAAAATTTACTGAAACCTTAACCATAACTTCTATTTCCTCCTCCCACCTGACTAAGTCCTTGGGTAAATCAGACATCCACACTGTTGTACTCACAGTGTTGAAACCCTGAGGAATCCATAGAAACTTATTATTTTTATATAGTAACACAGGTAAAATTTAGAAGAAAGTTTGTAAAATACATTGAGATTTTCCAATGGAAAGTGATAGATAAGATAAAAGCATTTCTTGGCTATTTAGCACACAAGTATAATAGTATAATTCTTGTTTGGAAGAGTTGCAGTCTAACCGGTTGTGACACAGGCTAAGCCACAGACCCCATGGAGGTGCATATTCAGGTGTGTTACATTATCCACTGCATCATGCCAGGTGATACAACTGGACAGCTATTCAAGATGCACAATTTGGGTCTTCTTACCTGAATTCAACAAAACGTACACCGTTGTAGAAAGGCAGCCTGAGATTCATGATTACTTAAACACCATTTAGTGTTTACATTTAGTCCCAATACAAGACAAAGATATATACATTGCACATAGGCTCTTTGCCCAGAGACTAATATAAGTCTTTGCAAATGTTCTGAATTCCAGTGTTACTTGATAAATTTCATTCAGATAGATTTATTCAGTCTTTCCATATAAGCTTGACCAAGTTTCCTAATCTCTTGTTCCAGCCTTTCAGCTAGAAATAGAATGAAGATAAACCAGCATTTGTTCTCCTAGCATCCTTTCTCTTAGCCTGTGTCACAACCGGTTAGAGTGCAACTCTTCCAAACGAGAATTGTCTCTCACCATGTCTTTGCACTTTGCCCCGTAGAATGGAGCCTATGCCTGTGCTGCAATGCAAATGAATAATAATTTATGATGATGTTGGAAGGGTGTTGACAGAAACGGAGCTAGCAGCACTAGCGGGGAATAACGGCATTTATAGTAAAAATAACTATTGTCAGTCAAAAAAAAGCACACTTAATTTCCAGTGTTTAATCTCTATTAGCTAGAACTCCCAGTAGAAAGAACATGGTTTTCAGTAGCAATTTTGCTAGAATAGGACTACAGAATTTTTCTACTGACTTCAGCAGACTTTGGAGCCAGCTTTAGAGAAAAAAAATCCACAGAACAAGTGAAATAAATATTGTTGGCATTTTACAATAAAATGGGAGTGCATTTTATAGGTGGCTAGCAGCTTGTAATTACCCTTAGTAAAACTAATCCTTTCCCTGTGCTTATTAAAATGTTTCATGTATCAGCAAGCCGTGAAAAGGACTCGCCACCAATCTCTTAACTTGCACTAAAACTGAGAAACGTCCACTTGAGTCATAGTTCCCAGTGCCAGTCCTGTTTCTCTGCCTGCTATTGGAATTCAAAGCCTCTGAGGGAATTAAAACTAACACGTTAGTTCCTAATTAAATCCAAAAGGGATGTGAAATGTAACCAAATAACTTCATAGTATTTCTTGGGAATATGGTCTCAGGAGGATAAGGAAGGAACAGTGGCTTTCAATTAACGATTTTCCCTCTTCTAACACACAGAAAATGTCTGCAATGGTCTTTTGACCCCTTTTAATTTCTTCAAGGGGAGCATTTGACTCTTCAAGCTTCCTCCTGCAAATATATTTTTAAAAGTTGCTGCAGGTTTGTAATAATTTAGTAGGATAAAGTACAGTCATTACTATTGCAGTCCTTTTTTCTTCAATTAGTATTTCTAATCACATTAGACATGTTTTCAGTATCCAGAGAGGATGCCTGATCCCTACAGCTATCGTGAACCATTAACTTTAATTAAAATTTACAAGTCTAATGTTGTTACATCTGCTAAAAGCATTAACTGCCATGTTAATTACCAAAATGTTAATGTTGCGTTAAAATATGAATGTTCCCTTTTGACAGTTCATCTCTGGTTTAATTATTTATTTTTGGTAGAGTATCTCCTAAAAAAATCAAAAGGCATAAAAGCATAAATGCTGACTGAAATAATGAGACATAATGGGAAAACTTCATCTAAATAGAAAACTTAATACTTTCCAATACCAATTGTTAGTAGAAACTCATTTGTATTCTTTGCTGTGTCTAAAATAAATACACAGTGTTTATGTCACGTCTAAGATGTTAGTTATAATTGGAGCGCATTCTTTTGCTGTTACTTTGTAGGGATATCTAATCTGCTGGACACAGTTCTTAAATCCCTGTAGCTAAGCACTGTCATTGTTTTGGCCCTATGATAGAAACTTTTCCCAAAACAAGATTTCAGGACTTCACATCAAAAACTTCTATTGAATTTCTGAAGGTTTCCCCATATAACTCATTTCAAAATAGATCTACAAAAGGAGATATCTAGAACTCAGTCCTGAAGTTACTGTACTCCCTATCCCAAGAGTACAGGATCAAAGTGTAAGACTTTTTAAATCACTACAATTAACAACAGGTATAGCAAAGTATTAGCAGCAATTCATCTAAAGAAAACAGAAATCTCTGGTTAAAGTAAAGCTATCACTTGCTATATTTCATGGTAAGATACTCCTCTATCAGTATTCTTAAAGGCATTGGCATTGAAATGAATAAATGAGAAAGTTTTGACAAACCAATGTTAAACATAATTGTTACATGTTTCTCTCACATTGAATAATTATTTTAATGGCTGAAGTTAAGTTTAAGTAATTTCTTAATGTGATTGTAAATAGGTACTGTTAGATTTCATGCCATAACCTATTTTTTTAATTTACATGAAGAAACCTTGATTTTGCCTGTAAGTGTTCTATGTTACATGTCAGATGCACATTCCTCACTCTGTACTCTGTTGAATGTTGGAAGTAGGCAGCTGTTCAGTGGCAAGTGCATAATTGTTTTTGTAGGGTGAGGGAAAATATATTTTTAGAGATCAGATGTCCAGCTGACAAATTTAGAGAGTTTATTAGAGTAATAAAATTTTTAAATCTACAAGTCACAGTGTTCAGAATACATTTCAAATTACCTTTCCAAGCTTATTTTAGCATTTTTTAAAGAAACTAAACCTACAAGTTCCTTCTTATAATCTGAAAATGACAAATTCACATAGATAACTGCAAGTCGTCAGTGGACTGTCAGCTAGCACAACAGCATGTATAGCATAACACCTCTTGCTTTACCACAGCCAGCCCTTTTCTGATGTCCAGATTTTCTCTCAGCTGTATGGTGGAGTTAGGTAGTTCCACTCATAAAAAAGGAGTTTGCATATAATATACTTAGAGCTCTTCTTAGAGGTAGGCATTGTACCGTTCTAATTGGATTTTCCTAGCAGAAAAGGTTCATTCAGTTGTCTTTTCAAGTTAACATTGTAGGAGAATGCTGCAGTAAAGCACCATTTGTCTTCCACAGAGTTTGGAGGACTTGTCTCCATATCCACTTGCAGGAACTTTAGCAAAGGACCATCGAATGAACTGGTCTGAAGCAGAGAAAAGCTCTGCAGTCTCCCAGACCTTCAGAACCAAAGCTGGGCTGAGTTCATAGAATCTATCCCCTCCCCGCACCACCCCCCACACCCAAAACCACCAACAACAAAACCCACAAACACACACAACAAACAACCAACTTTCAAGCTCAGACAGTGCAAAAACCAAGCTATGGCTGGTTATGTTCTTGTAGATTTGAGCCATACTGCATTCACATCCAGTAGGACTAGCGATAAGACTTACTCTGGTGTGTTCTGATCCCAAGGCTTTTTAAAATACTACTTCAAACAGAAAATATTTCCATTTAAAAATAATAGTTGTTATTATTTTGAAGAATGTAGCAAGTTGCTAAAAAAATGTTTTCTAATAGTCTGCCAGAAGGCAACTTATCTCCTGGGCTTTGTTTGCTTGTATAGATTTCATTGCCTGCAGCAATACTTCTTAAAGTCAAGTTTACAGAAACTTTTGTCTCTCTTGGGGAGATGAATACCTTGCAAAGCTCATTATTTATTTGGGAGTATTCAAGCACTCTAGAAAAGACAAGGAAATATTTCAAATGGTTCATCTGCAGTTAATCTCATATTAACTTTTGTGTTGCAGAGCTCTAACTTACTTCTTGCAAAGTTGTGGTACCACCAGTCTTGGAGCATGGAATTCACTCCTCTCTTTTGGAGACTTCCGGTTCTTACGCCATGGGGAAACTACTTAACTCCTTTTTTCCTGCAGAAAAACAGAAACACATTTTTTATCTGGTTGCTTGTAGCTGCTTACTTGACTCATTATGAAGGAGAGTGCTGTACAGCCACTGAGACAGGCAAGAAGCTTCCCTTTTAATTTCTGCTGTTATCATAACTCCTTTTATTTTGTGAAATGTAAATTAACCCCACTGTATCATGCCCACAGAGTAGCTCCAGCAAAAATGTTGCCTTTTCTCAGTCATTCTGATTAAGGGAATGCAGGATCTTTTTCAAGGATGTATCATTAAGGAAACAGAGCGCCTGTATTCAATGGGTTCTGATTTGTCACAGAATGTACACTAAGAAAACCCCCAAATAATTTGGGTTTAACAACAATGCCTGCCTTAAAATTCACGTATTTTCCTTCTCTGCCTACTTTTTCATCTTTTTTTTCATAGTGCATATACTATTAAATGAGAACTTTAAAAGATTTCTCTCGTTCCCCTCACCAAACTTTTGGGTGGAGGATGCTTGCCTGAATACACTGTAATAGCTGGCCATCAGCCTAGTACAGCATCCACTGAAAAACCACATTATTGAATTGTAAAACAGTGGAGTCTTATTATTAATAGTTAATTAAAAGGCCAAGGTAAGGGCATTATTTTATGGTCTCTTTCAAGATATGTTCACAACAGTTTTTATCAGACAAAACATCAAAAGGCAAGCTGCACAGTTTTGCTGGGCATAACTTTTTGATAAGAGGTACTAAAAAAGCAGTGACAGACTCAGCTTCAACAGTAAACCTTTTTTTGACCTTTCTTGTGAATATACTTACATTCTTGAATGAACATAGCAAAAAGTACTGCACTTTTAGAATTACCGTGGGGTTCTGAACATCCCTCTGTTGCAGAATCACTATTGTTATAAATCTAGATTTACTTTAAAGAGAACAATATTGATCGCACATTCCTGATTCTGTCCACAGAGGAGCTCCAATGTACGGGTACGTAAGACCATACCTAGCATCAAGGATCCGATTTATATGGGACTACACTATTCACGTGTTTAATTTGGGCACATGATTTATGTACCTTCGAGAACAATCATAGAATCAATACAGGTTTCTGGTTCGTTATATGTATGCATCTGTCTGTGTGTGTGTATGTATGTATATTTACGTATGTGTCATATACACGTGTATATATATTTATATAAAACATTCTATGTATAACTAATTAGCATATCAGAAATAAATACAGTAGAAGTGTTGTATCAGGTCAAGGAACACTGAAAACAAAACTTTAAACTTCAAAAGTGAAATCTTGTCTCCTTAAAGCTAATAGAAATTTTCATTCATTTCTTTATGACCAGGATTTCCTTCAAAGACTTAATTTCCACCTAACATCATGCTTTCTGTTCTAATTACTTATTCTTCTGCAATTTTCTGAAATAATATTCTAGTAGTGGAACAAACACTGTTTACTTGACATTTAGCAGACATCTTCCATCAGTCATTTTTCAGATCTGAAGCTTAAGCAATTGTAATGCTTATGCTTATTAATATTTGCTTCTTAATTAATATCATTAATATGCTTATGCTATTGTAATTCTGAACTCTTGAAAAAACATAGCATCAACTGCATAAGGCAGTGCTTTGTTGTTTAGAAAACAATCTTTTAGACTTTTAAACAAATCTTTGTTCTCCATTTCACATCTTAAACACCGAAATCTTTATAATATCTCCTCATCTGCTCTAACCTTTAGAGCCTCTCAAGACTAATATATGGGAGTAATTTCACCTTTTTTGTGTAGTCTCACTAAGGAATTAATCACTCTTCTCTAAGTATCTTATACCCAGTGTACTCAAAAATACTCTTGATTAGCTCAAGGCTTCTTGTGAGCTATTTCATTCTCAGAACCTGTAAATCTGGAGATATTTTAAGATTAATGCCTTATATTCTTTCAGAGTGTACACTTATATTATTTTTTGTAACTACCTATATAGCTGATTATATGGTTACATACTGTTACATACTATATACTTAATTTTCAGAGTTCACAGAGCAAGTGCTCATACAAGGGCTTCTGTTAAGCAATGATATATTAGGGTTACTACAAGATCTGAAAGCAACCCGATGCCCTGTTTTAAAGCTGAACATTGTATCATATATTTTGTCATGTATTGAAATACCTGCAGCAAGATGACAATGTAACCAAGTGTCATGAAAGCAGTGGTCAGGTACACATAATTCATACATACAGTTCATACACAATTTTGGTAATCTGACACAATGGAATTTAATGATTGCACTGAAACTGGGTGCTATTTTACCACCTGCAAGCTGAATGTGCAAGTTAAGTGGCCTCCATTATTTACTAATGATAAGTTTAATGTAGCAAAATGCTGCTACATCTGCAGTGTTACTAGATAAACCTACACATACAAACTTATTAAAAATCAAATACTTATTTTTAGAACATGCATGCAAAAATAGGAACATATATACTATTATTAAATATTCTAATTAAATATCTAGAAATGCACCATTCTTTGTTCTATAAATTTCATCCCTGTGGATAGGCAACCATATTCAAGACCCATCCCTAGTGCCTTATGTTTCTTTTATCTAACCTATCTCCCCATCATGCCTTATGCAATGAAAAACAGGAATCTCTGGTGGGGTTTCCTTTGTGAGTGAAAAATGAAATATATATTTTTGTTCCAGATACTTCCACAAACTACTGCTTCATCTGGCATGACACTACAGCTGAAACTGAATTTGGAGGCTTCCTGGCCTGGTCTCCCTACAAAAGTATAAGAAAATATGTATGAATGGAAAAATCTGCTCCAGAATATCCACTACACATTAAATCAGAGCAAACCAACAATGATCTTCCTACTCCTGTTGCCACTCACTTGTCACTTTTCTCCCTCGTAAAAAGTCATTTCAGTTACACACAATCTGCCAAATGAAATCTACACAGGTACACTGACCATCCCCTGCTTTTCACTAATACCAATGTTTAAAGGATCTTGTTGTTCTTTAACTCCTTATTCCATCTGATTTCCTAAAGGCTGACAATTAAATATTCCAAAAAAAGTTAGGTCGCCAGAGAAATATTGTAGCCTATTAAATTACTAAAATATGACTTTAAATATATGGAGCAATCCTTAATTAAACAAACATCAAAGAACAGAACTCCAGCAAAATCAAACAAGGTACATTAATTTGCCCAGAAAAGACTTTCCTATCGTCCTCACTTGTGTGAAATATTGACAAGTAGCCATAAATTCAGAAAAAAAAAATGCCCATGTTCAGTTTTTTTTTTCTTATAAAAGCATGACTTGGAATTAGCATTATTGCTCTTCTACCCCTGTTCATTTCCATATCATTCATTTCTAACTGTGGCCAGACTGCATTATGAAAAATCTGTCTACCTCCTCATTCCTACTGAAAACAGGCAGTATGTAGGGCAACATATAGGTAGGATTTTTTATTTAACTAATAAACTAAACAGAAGACACCCAAGTTTCCCAGTATTACATTTTGCAAAAGTTAAGATATGCAGGTAATTCAATAGCAACATTAAAAGTGTGGAAGAACCACCCTCATGTTCAGCTTTTAGGTCTTCTGCAAGAATGGAATGAAAGGATGACATGATTTTGGATTGAAAATCTGATAATCCTGACTAGTTCCTGATTGTCAGTGAAAAGGACAGTGTACAAAGCCTTTAATAAAATAACACAATTTTATAGAAGTGGGGGATACAGAAAATATTTTTTTATTCCCTCTAATGCTCTTCATGCGAACTTCCGTTTGCCGCTTATATTCCTCACAAGAACATACGTTATAACTTTTTGTTGTGTTGAAATTTTACACATGCTTAATAAAAAGGGGATAAACCTCAGGAATGGAAGGTGTTGAATGGAAGGTGATAAACCTCAGGAATAACAAAATCTTCTGGTAAGAGCTGGAACTTTGTTCTTGGAAAAATCCGAGGAGGAGAAGGACGTCCCTCTGCTTCTTGACTACAGAATGACAATGACCCAAAAGGTGATGTAATGCAAAGGTGTTTAAGGCAATGATAGGACACATTGGGAGCTGTATATTCAGAGATCGTAACAATAACGTTTTACAAAGCTAATACAATCTCAGGTGGAATATTTCAAGCAATTTCTTGTCATCCATTTTCAGGGAAGATTCATTCACATTGAACCAGGTTAAGAGAGAAGCTACTAACATTATTAGATGAGTATTATTTTATCAGAGTACCATAATTTTTGTCTTCAGTGAAAAAAAAAAAAAGACAGGGAAATGGAGAAGGACTCCCCCAGTGTAGTTTAGCAGGCCAGTAACAGAACTGGAATGAAAAGTGGTCTATTTGAACCCTATACCAGTCACCTTAAAGTCAATAAAAATGGCCCTCCATTGTTGTAGACTTTCCTTGCAATGTATGGCAGAATTCATAGAAGTTCACAAAAAATTCACTGAATTGAGAGGATGATACTAAAGATAAAAAAATATTGAGAGGATCTATGGTCAGAAGTAATTATTAAGTCAGCTAGTTTAACCTATATGACAAAGCAAAACAGAACAAGCTTCTTCATTTTGGATTGCTACCTTTAAATCCCCACTCCAATCCTCTTGAACCTTTGCCACTGCCTTAATAAATTCCAGAGACCACTGGGAGCAAGGTTTGGAAACACTTCAGCAGATTAACCACTTTCTGAAAACTGAAACCTTTATTTCAAAAACACGTTCAATACAAGCTGACTCACAGAAGGCCTGAAGTTAAAGCCTCGTTCTCTCTTTTCTGGACTCAGTCCAAGCAGAGAAAACTTGGAAAGAGAAAAAGATTGTTTTAGTGATCAGGCTACAAATAAACAAAACGTTTCTGAAACATTGGTATGCATCTGCACAGATACGAGAAAAAAAATTAGCATTCATTCAAAGCTGCTTCTACTTTCTGACAGGTAATAATGATTGTTAATGGGACTGACATTTCCACTGTACAATCAAAACATATTCTTCAAAACCTATTGCATAATTAACATTACTTACACACAATTCACATCAAATAACATCAAATTAGAAAGACTTATGGGGCTAGAGAACAGCATCCTGAAAAGCATCTTGTCCAGGTGTTAAAAGTGAGCCCTGATAACATACCCAAGGCCATGCTGGGTTGCTTCTCTCAATCACAGAAGTCCTCATTGTATTCTGCTGTTGCTAATAGTAAAAGGTTGCACACATGAATACAGGACTTTCAGGGACTCATTTCCTTTCTGTACGTTTTCCCCAACAAGAATAGTAATTGATTAGCCATACAGAAGACATGTTGCTGCATCCAGTAACCCATATGAAATGGCAGGAGACACAGCAGGAGAGGCAGGAGCAAGGTTCATGCCTTCTTTACCCACCTGATTAGTGGGATGGGGTTGCCCAAGTAGCCTAAAATTAGGCAAGACAATAAAGGAGTTTAAATTCTTAATTTCTTTATATCTTTATCAAATCAGATACTTGATGCAAACACTATTTGTTTTCTAAATAAGCTCCTCACTCATTTTCTAGAGCAGAGACTAATCTACCTACAGATGTTTTCAGAAGCACTGCACCTACTGCGTGTAAACATTTCAGCTGCATCCTGATTGTAAGCCAGAGGAAAGACTAATGCAGAGTTAACTACGCAGCCTCTTTGCTGAACTAGAGACATGACAGCCTGCAACAGCTTCCCAAATGAAACAATAAGGCAAAAAGCCTAATTACTTTTAATGTGGAGCTCAGTCATTACATGAACATCATTACATGCTGTAGTGCCTGAGCAATGACCTGGGAGGTGCCTTCCAAACCTAGAGTTTGTACAGTTGGGAGGAACTTTGGAGACAATAACCCAATCGTTCGTTGTTCTTTGCAAACTCTAAGAAGGAACTTGACATATCTTTTGGGTTTGCAGTGGGAAGAGGGAGAAGGGAGGTTGCTATCAAATAGTTGTTAGAAACATGCTAAATAAAAAGTCTAGATTAAAAAAAGAACTGTCTTCTATAGACCTTTGATGTTTCCAAACATTCATTGTGAATTGAACAAGTGAAAAATAAAGCAAGCTGAAAATGTGCTGTCAGGACTTTTATAACACCAAGCTTTTTTATGATTTTTTAATGCTCTGATGACAGATATATGAAAATGAGTGCAAAATGCACAGAAGAAAGAAAATAAAACCTCACTGTAGAATTTGCATAGACAAAGAAGAAAGTATAATTTCCTAGCACTGACGACAGCATAAGCACGGAGTAACTTTCAGGAGAATTATTTTTGCAAAACACCAGTATGTTTCACATGTTTCGGTTTCTAATATGTCATTGTTAAATCAAAGAGTATTTTTTTTTTTCAGCCATGTAGAAGAGTTAAGAAATGTGAAGCAAATTGTAACACTACCAGTAAGGCTTTTAAAAAAAAGTAAAGTAACTTGTTTGTATTATTCCTCTAGATCAAGCCAACAGATAAAATAGCCTCCAGATTTCCAGCACAGTACATGAGCATGCACAAAATACACTAATTAAATCTTGCATGAAAGTTTTATATAAAAGTGTAATTATATCTAACATTTCAGTTTATCACGTTTTGAGGATTTATGCAGGAGATAGGTGGTACACAAGTCACATCATCTTACTGAATCTGAGCAGGACTAAATTTCTCTCCATTTAGTCTTTGTTTCCTGTTGTTATTTTGCATACCAAACATTAAATAGCTTAAGCTAAATTTTAGGAAAATTGCATGCTTATGCTTTCTTAGAGCTGAGGGCTTGTCTACAGGATGTTATTCCAAGACTACCTATAGTGGATTAATCCATACATGGATCACTCAAGTATAGAGACACATTATTCTGTGTTAGGAAATAATTTAGGATTTTGCTTATTTAAAACATTGCATTTATACCACATAGAAAAGGATCTGAACATATGTTTTTATTTGGATATCTACAATTCAACTGCAACTGAATACTGAAATTAATGTCACTGTTGACAATCATAATATTGCATTATTCTTCACATACATTAAACGGTTCAAAACTGTGAGTTGAATGTCATCTTGCTAGCAGTTAATCCAACATATCGTTTCTGGCTATCATTTATCCATACAGTGTTATAAGCACTACAGTAAAAAACAAAAATATAGTATCCAAAGAAATAAAACTTAAATTTCTATGGAAGCAGTTTGATTTCATTGAGTGAAATTGGAGAGTGGCTTCAATTAGCAAGGTACCACACCACAACTCTAGTTCCTAAAAGCAGTCAGCAATGATCCATCAAGCTATTGAGTTTTCATTTTGGGTAAATTAATTTTTTGCCTCCAAATAACGTATTCTATGTCAGAGTACTTCTCTGCCATATTCCTCAGATGTTTATATGGCTCCAATATCCCACTATATTTTATTTCTTTTATTGAGTTGTCCCACATCCTAGATATATTTGTATCCATATAAATGCCCAAAGTAATTTTTATCAATATAATTTGTAACAAATTACACTCCATGACCTACAGCAGCAAATTTGCAGTTCTACAAGGGAATAAAGATACTTTAATCAGTGTGGTTTTTAAGAAATGAATGTATTTAAGCAAGTGCGAAAGTTCAGCTGAAAGCACGCAAACATTAGGGGCTAATAAGACTAGATCAAGAAAATGTTATTTTAAGGAGTGTTAGAGACCCACGATCAGATTTCCACAGTTTAGCCACTATTGTGTCAGCTGAGCTACAGTACTTGTCCACAAGCATCCTCTTAGCCTATAGGAAACGGGCAATTCAAGTAGTATCTCTCCCAAAGAAACAGAGAAAACTGAAGTCCAACTACTTTGCTAAGAGCAGGCACAGAAGCTTTCAGGGCCAATGCATAGCAACGTTTTAAGTCAGAGTAGCCTTACAGAGCGTCCCAGCCCAAGTTCTGCAGAAACATGCACTGTTAATCAACTACCTTGCAAGGTTTCTGAAGAGTTCAGAGACCGTGCTGTCCCAAGAAGAAATATCCTATCCATCTGAGCTCAAGCTACCACTAGCAGAAATCGGCAAGTAGTTCATAAGCACGTTGCTAAACTCCATCTCCTGGAAGGTGGGAGGGAGAAGTAGGAATAGCCAGAGTACATCACAAGTGTATTGCTCAAACGTTTCTAAAATTAGAAGTAATTATATATCTAAATTATAGGAAAGAAATAAGCAATAAGGCAGAAACTTAGGGGGACTGAAAGAGGTCCATGCTACCAAAAAGAGGAACAAATGAAACCAACTTTCTTAATATTGGTTCCTGAGTTTTAAACTTTCAAGGAAAAAAAATCCCAAAATTTGTGGCCCAAGTTTACCTTCCTCAAAACTATCATTTGGGATGTTATACCTAAAAGACCTTTTAAAACTTCAAGTAATTTTGATTTTTACTTCCTGTAAAACCCACTCTTACATCCCTGTCATCACTCCAGTTTACCTGAAAAACCTTGGTGTAATATCCCTACCATAACAATTGCTCATATCATGACTGGATATTTCCAAAGGGGTTGGAGAGGCTAAAATGTAGTCCAGCCCAGACTAAAGCTAGCACAGTGACACTAAAGATTCATTTGGTTTATTTTTTTCCAGTTTCATTTGTGTTCTCTTGTATTTGCACTTTCAATATGAAAGTAACCTCAAGGGAAAAATCTCCTATAGGGTATTTGTTGGTCGCCAAGACCATAATTCTGACAATTCTGTAATGAAAAGGATGTCAATTCTAGAAGCAGTTTCTTATGGTAACTTTTATAGGTTTCAGTGCAGTAAAAACAAGCTTGGAAGCACTTAGAATCCATCTTTAGATTATGTGCTGTATCTTTTTCTTCCATGGCATTTCTCCTGCTTTGGGATGCCTGGATAGATGTTCCAATATAAGTTTGTAACAGATGTCGCTGCCCATGAGAGTGCCCTGCAGTAAAGGTTAGCCCTGTCCCCCCAGATCCCTACAAGTCTTTGTGATCAAGGGCACAGTTCACACTCTTCATCACAAGTTAGGTAAACGGTCACCTTTCTCTTTTCCTGTTCCCTTTTTTGCAAAGGGAACATTACACCACCCTGGGTGCAAATGAAGCCTTCCTTCCAGGAACCATTTTTCAAAACAGAGGCAACTCCCCAGATTCCCAGAAGAATACGGACAGGCTGCAATATAGCACAGAGATATTAAAGGTTTAATCAAGCTGGATCAGCATTGGAATCAGCAACATATTTAATCAGGCTAATTTACCCAGTTTCTCAGAGGGTGCTGGAAAGATTTAGTAGTTAATTATGTGTCAAGGTAACACGCCCAGGGCACTGCACTGTGACAGGAGACAGAAGGACCTATTCTCTGCTCAGTAGCTGATCTGCTTCATAGAATCGTTTGCATTGGAAGGGACCTTTAAAGGTTATCTAGTCCAACCCCCCTGCAACGAGCAGGGACATCCTCAACTAGATCAGGTTGCCCAGAGCCCCGTCCAGCCTGGCCTTGAATGTTTCCAGGGATGGGGCATCTACCACCTCTCTGGGCAACCTGTGCCAGTGCTGCACCACCCTCACTGTAAAAAACATCTTCCTTGTGTCTAGTCTAAATCTACCTTCTTTCAGTTTAAAACCATTACCCCTTGTCCTATCACAGCAAGCCCTGCTAAAAAGTTTGTCCCCATCTTTCTTATAGGCCCCCTTTAAGTACTGAAAAGCTGCAGTAAGGTCTCCCTGGAGCCTTCTCTTCTCCAGGCTGAACAAGCCCAACTCTCTCAGCCTGTCTTCATAAGAGAGATGCTCCAGCCCTCTGATCATTTTTGTGGCCCTCCTCTGGACCCGCTCCAGCAGGTCCATGTCTTTCCTGTGCTGAGGACCCCAGAGCTGGATGCAGGACTCCAGGTGGGGTCTCACCACAGCAGAGTAGAGGGGCAGAATCACCTCCCTCGACCTGCTGGCCACCATTCCTTTAATGCAGCCCAGGATACGGTTGGCTTTCTGGGCTGCAAGTGCACATTGCCAGCTCATGTCCAGCTTTTCATTCGCCAGCACCCCCAAGTCCTTCTCAGCAGGGCTGCTCTCAACCCCTTCATCCCCCAGCCTGTATCGATACTGGGGGTTGCCCCAACCCAGGCGCAGGACCTTCTACTTGGCCTTGTTGAACCTCATGAGGGTCACATATGCCCACTTCTTGAGCTTGTCCAGGTCCCCCTGGATGGCATCCTGTCCCTCAGGCATGTCAACCACACCACTCAGCTTGGTGTCATCTGCAAACTTGCTGAGGGTGCTCTCGGTCTCACTGTCTATGGCATTGATGAAGAGATTAAACAAAACTGGTCCCAGTACAGACCCCTGAGGGACACCACTTGTCACCAGTCTCCATCTGGACATTGAACCGTTGACCACTACCCTCTGGATGTGACCATCCAACCTATTCCTCATCCACTGAACAGTCCACCCATCAAATCCATCTCTCTCCACTTTAGAGAGAAGGATGTTGTGGGGGACTGTGTCAAAGGCCTTACAGAAGTCCAGATAGACAACATGTGTAGCTCATCCCTTGTCCACTGATATAGTCACTCCATCATAGAAGGCCACTAGGTTGGTCAGGCAGGAGTTGCCCTTGGTGAAGCCATGCTGGCTGTCTCCAATCACCTCCCTGTCCTCCATGTGCCTCAGCATAGCTTCTAGGAGGATCTGTTCCAGGATCTTCCCAAACACAGAGGCAAGGCTGACAGGTCAGTAGTTCCTAGGGTCCTCCTTTCTACCCTTTTTAAAAATGGGTACAACGTTTCCCTTTTTCCAGTCCCCAGGGACTTCACCTGACTGCCATGACTTTTCAAATATCATGGAGAGTGGCTTGGCAACTACATCAGCCAATTCCCTCAGGACTCTGGGATGCATCTCATCAGGTCCCATAGACTTATGTACATTCAGGTTCCTCAGGTGGTCGTGAACCACTTTGCCTGCCTCTCCTCCCCTTGTGAATCTGTCTTGCTCATTAAGAGTGTAAGGTTTTTTGGGGCAGGGAATGTTTTTCATCACAGGTGAAATCTTTGATGTGTTGTATTCAACAGTAAAACTCCCAGCCTCTAAGCCTTCCAAGTTTTAATTCCATGCATCCGTAAACTGTTTAGCACAGTAAAGGCCCTACTTCAGTTTCTAGTTTCTATAATGCAAATAAGTTATAGCTATGGAACATGTCTTAAATTACAATTTTAAAGCAAAGCATTAGAATCTTTCATAGCGAGAAGGGTATATTTATTTATCCAAATATTTGATTAAATCCTGAGCCTTCCATAGACAGGAAAGTAATTTTTTAACTGTAAAATAAATACCTGAAAAATAGGCATAACATTTTTTTCTCATCCCCTGACTAGGCACACTTCAGATATATCAACATCATATATTGGAACTCTGACAGTGTGAGGCATTTGGAAGAGGGAGGAGAGAGAAAAAGGGAAAAGGTTAGGAAGAAACAAAAGCAGGCCACAGGTTTGGAAGACATTCAAGTAGTTTGGAATTGCTTTGAGTACACCACTCTGAACTGTTGAGGTATGACAAATTTGGGCTTTGTTTTAAACTGGCATAGTCTACTGTTACTGAGAATGCTTTTAATATTTCAACTTAAAGATATCCTTTACGGTGACATATTGCAAACACGCTTTCTGTTTTGTTTTCAATTTTTCTTTGTTGTTAGAGTTGCAATGTAAATATGCACCATTCTTTCCTCTGCATCTTCCTCATTATATTCATTTTAAAGTCATCTATGAAGTATCTTCCTCCCAGCACCACAGTGTATGGGAATATATGTCAGTAGCCTGCCTCTATTCTGAGTTTGACAAAAATATTCTTAGTAGTTTAACTATACAAGGGCAGAAATTGTGACGGTAGGCAACAACCTATGAAACTCACTTGCAAACAAAGATTACTTCCTGAGCAGGCCACAGCAAAGTGTGAAATAAGCAAACAATCTGCAGGGGGGGCAGAGGGGAAGAACTCCCATGTATGATAAAAGCAAAGAAAAAAATGCACATTTGTTGATACAAAGGGGAATTTCCTACTTTTATTCCTTTCTTGCTTCACCGTGGCTCTGGTTCCTTCCATGCAAATCTCTCCTTTTCCCCCTTTACTTAACATGAGCATTAAGAAACTCAGGATTCCTTTAACAACTTACTGCTCCATTTCACTCAACAGCCACTGCTGTCCATTTCAACAGGTTCAGTACCATGATATACACTTACAGGAAAGTCTTGCTTTATTTTTCGTGAATTGACTCTTAATTCATCTAGTCAGCACCAACCTGTGCCAATGTATTTGAAATCCAAGGATGAATTCACGATTACTGTGTAAGCAGGTTGGTGCCTACCAGAAGCAAAAATAACAGAAGAGTGCTCCCTGAGAAAGGAAACCTACATTATGTTGTTACAACACGTTTTCTAAATCATGCTTTTTAGACTGCAGTATTCTTCGATAGCTATTATGTTACCATAGCAACTACAAGTGCTTGCTGTGGACCACTGTGCAAGGGACTGTACAAAACAGAAGTGGTGCTCACTAAATTCAGAAAATTCTAAGAGGAGGATACAGCTGCTTGGAAGAAAAAGTACAGATTATTGATCCACAAGACAGTATGTGATATCACTGTATCAGCAGACTCTTAACTGGCAAATTTATTGTAGGTATCACAAATAAAGGAGAGGTTTGAGGAAGGATGGAGCCTAAGGGCACAAAATGATTGTTTAAACATGATAGCTGGTGTCTGAACATGCATGTAGGGTTATCAGAAGGCAGGATTTGCCATTTTTAGTAATGAATAGGATTGATAGGATTCAACGCTTCCCTAAAACTGCTGGCTAATACTGAGAAATTTTGTGCTACTCCTGTTAAAATTTATCATCAGTTGTGGTTGTTTTCAATTTCATACTTTAAAAATTTTACAAAACTTTGTATCACTATGACCAAAAGCAATATCAAAGAATTATTCTACCATACACCTTATAATTTGTACATTAGACATTACATTGACTTTAAATGTTGAAATTAGGTGTGTTATTTTTGTACTAGAGCACTTGTCATTGCTTTCCTGAATTTAAATTTGACTCTAAAAATCTATCATTAGATTTTTAAACATGCTTAGATTATTAACTTTCAAAACAAAGCAAGAAGTGAATTAAGTGCTTGAAAAAAAGCATTAACTCAATCTGTCAGAATCAGAATTGTCAAATGCATCACTCTGAACAGCAATGGTTTTGCTGTTTTCCTGTTTGCTTTTACCTTCTTTGAATAATGTTCAACTGCATTTTTTGCTTTGTTTTTCTATGAGAGCCAAACTCATCTTTTATGTTGAATTTATGGGCACAAATCAAACAAATCTCATTGTTCAGGCATGGTATAGGCAGAGAGGGGTTCTCAGCATCCCACTACTCAATTCAGCAAATGACAATGTGTCACTTTTCTGATGCTGAAATACAATTCAGATACTTGTTCCTGTATTTTCTGGCTCAATTCTACCATGTAGAGAGTAACCACATTTTCCATTTTCTGAAGGTTGTATTAGAATAACCACTTTATCAATTTGTAAGACTCAATGCTATTTTTAGTATCTGAGTTCTTGAAGGTAAATGAGATTTGCACTGGAGAACAGGACTGTTTTCAAACTTCTTGAGATGTTCTTATGTCAGATCAAGCTTACTGGTTTAATTTTTTTTCTAAAGATTATGGCAGCTAATCACCCACTGCTAGTGGGTAATTAGTTTTTATTTATGAAATCATTGGCTACATCCAGAATTTGGTGGGACTGTTTGTTGTTGTTGGGTTGGGCAGAGGTTTTTTTTCCAAATATGCACATTTCAAGACTTGAAAGCACACAGTTTTATCTAGATTTTGATTGTTGTCATAGTTAAGCAACTGTTCAGATGTGCCGGTCAGTCTTTGAGGAAAATTGGCCACATTCTCCCACAGTTGTCATGTATTTATCATACTGACTCCAGCTAGAAAAATCATCAAGTTGGAACCACTCTTTTAGGAGATGTGAGCATCCTTTATAGCAATGCCATTTGCAATATCAGAATAAGTCTGCTTTTGTTTTCAAATGTGAATATTAATATCTCAAAAGGAACAAGAAAGGCAAAGTAGTCTTTTGTGCAAAATTAGCCCGTTCATGAGTGCAGTGAAGAATACACAGACTGAGTTGCAAAGTAGATCAGATGGGATTTAGATCCTTTGACAGCTTCCACATACCTTCCACCAAATCAGTGTTGATAGATAGAGTTTTCATGAACTGCCTTATGTTCTTCCAAAACACTATCTAGCAAAAAGGCATAAATAGAAGTCTACGGATGAAGAATTACAGGCCAGGACAGTTTCTATATTCACTAATTTAATTTCTTAAGTAGTACTTACTGCTAAGTCTTCCCAATACTGGTCCTTTCAAAAACTCATCCTCCCAATCAATGTATATAGAAAACAGAATTCTCTAAGCTGTTCATTCTTCCAGCACTTAAAGTTCTATTTTTCCTAGTAAGAAAAAGGATATATTTAAGAAATTGAATAGATAACTTGACACAGGAATAAGAAAAATGTAATTTGCACAAACCAGAGGATACACTGAATCATTTAAAAACTCTGCAGCAAAATTTGCTTCTTGGGAAACTGCTTAAGCTTATTTCTACAACAGTGATTTGGCTTTTTTCTTTCCCCTGTCACTTCAACATACAGATAGCAGATTTCTAGCATTTTTAAGTGTCTGGTTGTTGTGCTCCATCATCACAATATACACACTAAGTGTGAAATACTTGTTTGTGCCATTTTCCTTCTATTTCTTAAATTCAAACAGTTTTTCACTACAAGGTATTCTAATAATCCATTCTCACACCTATTTTTTTATTGTCTCATCTATCCTTCCCATTATTCTACCCACCTGTTGGAAGACTACAGTGCAGCAAAACACCCAGGTGCCCTAAAACATGACTCTGAATAACAATCTACTAAAAAAATAGAAGTACATATATTTATTTATATGCAATATGAGGCTAATTGACAGGCTGCTTTTTCATAGAAAGTAATTTCATGATCTCATTTGAAATTGAGAACTACCCAAAGATTGATCAGTGATAGAACATGAAAGTTATGCAAGTAGTTTGTATGCGATGTGAGGAAAAAAAAATCAAGTTAGATTTAAAGAATTGAGCCATGTGAACAAAATAAAAATGAGAAATGTTTAACAGCACATTGAGCAGACAAACAAGACAGAACTGAAAGGGATATTGACACAATTAAGTAATTTAATTAAAAGTTCCAGTTGTGTGAATAAATAGAAAAAGGAGAAATCTCAATTAGTTATGAAAAATTATGGAAGATTTGACTATCACCTAGATGTGGGGATCACAAAAATGCTGATAAAATGATTACTGCATAAATGACAAAGGTTAATTTTGTTCACAATGATTAAAAAGGAGGAAAGGAACAACACTATGAAAACACTAAGGGCTTTGTTTTAGCCATCCTCTGTATGAATTAAAATCCAAACAACCATAAGATCATGTCAAAATAGCTAAAGCTTTAGTTTGGATGGAGGGAAACAAGTGTGAAGATGAAAGAGTGAGAAGATGGATCTGCATGTCATCTGCACAGCAGCAATTCCTGAAGGACAGATTCCCTGGTTAACGGAAAGAGAAAAAGAAAGAGAAAGCACAAAATCAAAGAGGCCAGGCAGAACAAGATTTAAAGGAAGGACACCTGCCACTTTCAGACGGATAACACCACCAGTCATGAGATTTTGTGCAGATGAAGTAGAGGCTTTGGCAAAGGTATTTCAATTATGGTTAAGGCATAAAAGTATACTGGAGAGGAACTAGGATGAAGTAGATATGTTGTCCTCATCTTTTCTAAAAAGAAAGAACACTTATGAGTATATTTCTGCATGAGAAACTAATCATTCTCACTGGCTGTCAGCTTCCCTAATCCCACAGCATTACACTGGAAGTTTGAGAACCCAAGACTGCTTGTTGTTCAATCATACAATCTTGGAGTGCATTTATAATGAACATCAAAGTCTGACTCTGAACTTGGCATTATTTTCAATGAGATCTGACCATGTACAGATGTGACAAACTGCCCTAAGACTTTTACTGCAGGTTTTAATTTCTAATACCATTCATGTGCTCATTTGTAGGTCTAGACCTATAATGCTTTGTTAGCTTGAACAGCTGTGTTTTTGTGGCTGGAATAGATTTGAATGAAAGTTTAAAAGCTTGTGTGTACTTATTGTATATGTCCAATTAATCTTCACTCTGCAAGAACAAGGTTTTTCCCTTCTTTTTGCTACATCACAGTTCTTATGCTTGCTTTGGACTGCAAACCTGGCTCACACTTCAAGTTAACAAGGCTGAGGTACTGCCCTAATAATCCCTAACATGTTTAAACAGATGTTTATAGCTGCTGGCGTACCTAAGCTCTTGTTTTAATTTGTGAAGTTACTTGTTAAACCTGAGTAAGACACGGGGTTTCTGGTGATAAAGTGTGATTTTTGCTGTATTTGATTGCTCATATATGAATGCCAACACCTGAAGTGTCTTAGCTGTTCAAAATAAATGACTAGTACAGATATGTGGGTTTTAAAACTCATAGCAACACAGCAGAATAATTTTATCTCCTTCATGTTATAATATGTCTAGAAAAGAGATCAGGACTTTGTTGTGCTGGGCACTATGTGCATTAGAAAAGACATTTTCTTCAACATCAACAGACTAAACAGAAGACAAAACTGAAGTCTCCTCTCCCAAGGCAGTGAGAGACCCACGCACAGGCTAAATAGTTTGCCCACGACCATGCAGTGGACCATAGCTGAGCAGACTGAACACAGCTCTTCAGGGCACTGGCAGGGCCTCAGCCTAGACCAGTCTGGTTTTCTGATACATTGCTACAGTCTTCCCATCACTTCTGATAGCACCATTTAAGCCAGTAAACTTTAGATTTTGGATTCAGATCTTTGCTACTGCATACTCATTATAGATGTTCACATAGTATAGACTATGTGGTCAAAATGGACTACTATATGTTGATATGTAATACCCTCAGTTACCATAATCGACAGGGGACAGAAGACTGGCAGATCAGGACTCCTCCTGTAAACATAAGTTCACACTGGTATTTTTAAAATCTTATTTAAAATACTTTGTGTGTATATATATCTCTCAAATTAGGACAAAGCATCAAAAAGGAATATATAATCTGACCAAGATTGTCACTGTGTAACAAACTATTTTGTGATAAATTTTGAGGGTGGTGTATTTAAAAATCCAGTTCCAGATTTATAAAACCCATATGAACCTGCTTATTCAAAAAGAGCCAACAGAAGATTTTTGTAACTCCTCATTTAATTCATCAGATTGCTCTGCAGATGGCGATAAAATTTATTTTCTATTTAAAGAGCGTCTCGCCTCATCATAATCAAGGAAATACACTTTCCAACTTAACCAAAAACTTGGCAAGGAGAAAATGCTGCACTAGCACCAAGTAATCCCATACAAAAAGCCTGTCTCCCATCTTGTTTTGCTGTGCCAGAAATATTTTTAAAAGACCACAAAGTAGACTTTTCATATTTTACTGTGAAATATTCACACTCACTTTTAAACATACATGCTGTCAAGACTCCAGCAATTGGCTCAGCCTGGCCTGCACCACATGAAATAGATGTTTCCCTTCCCCACAAACAGGTCTGTGGGAAGTTAGAGCATCTCTAGGCTGTCAGGAGAGGGGCAGAGAAGCATAGCTGGCTAATTGCCTGCTCAGGCCTTGTGGTGTGAAGGGGCAACGTCCTGGGAGGAAACCAAGGTCTTCCAGAGCACATCCTCAAAACTTTCAGATACAGCCGTTGAATCATTTTTCCACAAAGGAGAGAAAGGGAAAGGCTTTCCCAGAAGACTGGGAAATCAGAGCTCTCAGGTTAGGTGTCAGGGGATCCAAGGCAAAGGATGGGAAGATAAAAGGGGAGAAAGGCTGCACGTAACTCCAAGATGAGCACAGAGCCACTAGGACAAAGTACCCCATTTCTAAAAGCAAGTGACAGTTGGTGGACAGCAAATCTGAGACATTTCCCTGGAGTCCTGGGACAGGAATAGGCTGCAGCAGGGGTGAAAGTCTGCATAAATGGCATTATCAGAAAGGTAAGTTCTGTATCTTACCACACCTCCACACTAATATTAGACTGCCTTTTCCTGGAAACTCCTCTGGGGAAGAAAATGGCAAACAAGGAACATGCAGGTGACACTCAGGCTTTGAGAGTTTGCTTCTTAGCTGCGTTATCAGTGCCAAGTGGTTTGCAAAGGTGTACTTTTCTTAACTTGCACTTACATGCTATGTCTGTGACAGCGAATTCAGGACAATTATCATTCAAATATTTCAGCAAAGCTGCAACTCTAACTCAAGAATTGTCATCACTTGGAGCCAAAGGGAACTACCATCACTCTTATTTGTGCAGCTCTCACTTTCCAAAAGCAATTTCTATACAAACATTTTCACAGTAAAAATTAATGACAACCCCACATGCCTTCGAGATTGAAAATTTGCTAACAAGCTAAGAAACAAAGCCTTTCAAGACTCTGAAGCATTTCTGGTGACTCTCCAAAAGAATACTTAATTGTGTTAATTCATCTGCTCAGCAGTTCAGCTATATATTTTCATGATCAGGTGGTTCTTGTTTTCAAATGGATAAAACCCCCTTCATCAAACAATAGAAAAGATCTCAGAAATAATTTATCAAGTCATTCAAAAATACAGCTACAGGTATGAATAATTTCTTCAGCACCAAAAATGGTTTAAAAGTATATTTACAACTGTAGTATATACAGTAGAAAAATCTTTTTTACTATAAAGTTCTCTGGGTCCAAACCTGCTGCTAGGAGTGAAACCCTCGAGACAGAATCAAGGCAGATCTTTGGGGAGCTAATGACATGAGCATATATTGAACCGATGGGAGGTATAGCATGAATATGCATACCTCAGTAAGGGCAAGTGACAAACAATAGCCTATGTGTGCATACATTTGTTTTTTCTTCAAGGTGCAAAACAATTTAACAAATATTCAAAAGCCTTTTATTAAGGTAAGTTTCATCTTGAATTTTCATATTTAATGTATTTAGATTTGAGGAATGTTTTCAGGTTTTGTTACTGCAGTGTGGTAGCATCTGCTGTACTAATGGCCATGGGGACCAATAGTTAAAAAGGAAACATAAGTGTACATTTTAAATGAAACTTAGTAAGTTTTACCATGCAAGAGGAAGGAAGGAACCTGAGGATAGCAACATAGATCATACGCTACTTTGAAATCTAATTGCTAAATAATTTTAACATACAAAATATATACTTAACCTGAACACTGAGTAATTATTTGCCAGTACCTGGCAGTTATTGGCAGAGCTTCTCTTACTCAGTTGCTAAACAAAATGCAAAATGATAACCCTTAAGACAAAACCAAGGTGACAGATGAAACTACTCTTTTGTTAAAAGTCTGTATAATTGTAATTCTACTTTGTTTTAAATATCTTGAGAGATCATAGATGCTTATGCCTGAGGCAGCAAAGAATAACAAAACTGAACAAGTCCTTCCTGTAAGGGTACTACTGCCATGCACCAGCTAGGCTTCAGTGGGATTGTTTGTCATCAAATATACATGAAAGACCAAGCCCCCTACTTGACTAGACATGACAATTTAACATTGCCTCTTCCATCATGGTGACATGATCGTAAACATATTATCAAGTCCTGCAGTGTGATCAACAACAGATGTTAAATTAAGAGTTGACAAGTTTTAGCAGGTAGCTGAGCCTTACATATCTTCTGCCAAATGTAATTTTCACTTCCAAAAATCTTCCAGGCAACTCTTTTTAAAGACTTCAGAAAGTACTCTTATTTTTCTTTTCTATTCTGGTAGTTAGTACCAGTATTCTGAAAAAATTAGTATTCAGATGTTTCTTTCAGGGCAATTTGCCTTTCCTTTTTTGTTTGCCTTTATTTTATTATTTTACACAGAAAAGTAGATCCAGGAAACAAGTTGCATTTATTTTTATTCACAACCTGAATGACACCACACTGCGTAAATTAAGGCAAAAAATTAAATTAGTAAATGATCTATTGCAACCCTAATGTTTAGGAAATATATCAGAAATGGAGACGTACTCTAAGGGAATATTAAGATCAAAATCCAGCAGCACAAGAGAGTGCAAAGGGAAAACCAAATAGAAACATATCTAGTACTAAAGACACATCACACTTAGTCACCAGCTAGTAACCAGGTAGTCTAACCAGACTCTTCCCAGAGAGACAACAGTGCTGCATGAAGTTCCTGTATCTCATTTGGAGCAGTTCATTTGGTTTTACAACACTGAATGATCAGAAAAGAAATGAGGCTACACCTCAGCATGAATTCAAACGTATGGCTATGCAAGAAAATGTATATCCATACGAAACAAATGCGAATATGATCTCCCTTGGTTGACATAATACCACGATAGAGCCCTAACAAAGCGAGGGGGATTGTGCATGGCTGTATATATGTGCCTGTCAGCTCTTAAAGGCTTGTGCATTAAAGGAAATCTCAGTGCATTCATTCTTCCAAATGATTCTTTCTTCACCCGTTTCAGATATTCATCATATTTAACTAGGTTCTTGACATTATAATCTAAAGATACAATTTTGTCTCCCAAGTTTAAAAGCACTTAAGGCTCCAGTATTGTTTGTGTATAATTCCAATTCATATCAAATAAACATAATAATTAAGCAATAAGCCATGACAGGTAATACACCTATTATCTGATAGTTAACTCCCATAGCTTTATAAAGCATAAGGTACCAATGAATGTGTCTATTCCCTTCGGGTATAATTATATTTCGAAAGCCATTTCCTGGAGTTGCTGGTATAGTTTCTCTTTGGATAAATGTTTCTCTATCTTCCGTGGATTATGCTGCATGCTATTTTTCTTGAACTGTGTACTATGATTGACAAGTGTTGATGTGAGGATTTAGTTGTGCTATGTCAAGTTCAGTGTTCAACCTATGATACAGCTTAACCATGACAATATAATATCGAAACACGAACACCAGTCTTCTAAACTAAATTTTAGTCCTAAAACTAAGCATCATTCATACTTAATAGTTACAATTTAAAAACAGAAGTTTCTGATCATTAATTCCTCTATTGGGAGTTCAGCATAAACCCCACATTAATATGGTAGGAACAATGGTGGTATAATGATCACATTCATGTGATTTATTGAAGATCTTTAATCTGTCCAGTACTACTGTAAACTACCTTTTATTCAGTCTAAAAAAGCCAACTCACAAGACAGCCACCTGCAGCACAGGGAAAGTAAAGGAGAAGGGAGAAGGCTTACTCCAAAACGTTGGGAACATTTAGCCTAAGACATTATTAAGGCCTAAAACACAATGGATGAGTGAAATATGAACAACTGTAGTGCCTGGATCATTTAAGTTAATGAATTTTTACCTTAAAAGGAAATAAATATCTACCATGGTTGCTGAGAAATAGCATCTTTAATGAAGTCACATTCCCTCTCAATTATACTGAGCTTCTACATCATGGTATGGCCAAGAAGCAAGTATCAGAGCCATGCCGACAATGTATGGTCACATGTCAGCCATCTGAACCCACAATAGGACATGACTTTTTTAAAGCATTTTACAGTCTTGCTCTATTGCCCTAATATCTTTATAGATTTTTCTTACTGCTCTAAATTGCAAAATTGTTTAGAATTTTTTTAACTGGGATTCTTCATTCCCCTTCTTTGAAATTTCTATTTGCAGCCTTGTGCAAGTCACTCCCCCCATATAAACCTTTATAAATCTAATTTTGAAACTTGAAAATACCTTGAATTTAACACCAGTTAACTGAGTGTTTGTAAGATGGGCTGTACATAGAGTTCAGTGAATGTTTAGGCCATTTAAATTAAAAGTTTTTAGAACCTTGAAAACAAAACTGAATTTCTTCATAAGGAAAAATAATTATGGTTGTGTTATAAAGTATGGGTAATGAAGTACTAAAGCAGATCAAAAGGTTATGAAATCAACCCGTATAAAAAGGGTAGTGATAACTATAGGCAACTAGGAGAGAATATTGGAATGAAAAGGTGATAATCCAGTTTAAGAAGCTTGAAACAAAACCTGAGAATTGCAATTAATGAATAAAACAGAATTGAGTGGAAGGGGGAAGGGCTAGCCATAAAAATCACATAAAATGAGTTTGTCATTTCCTCTAGTGAATGATGGGGACCCAGACAAAAAATGTTAGGTTTGATCTGTTTTGCTATACTTTTTCTTCTGAAAAACAAAAACAGAAATCCTGCTGACAGATTCAGGGCACACTTTGCAGCAGTTAAAAGTGGTGATTGCTCTACTACTATTCCTTCCCATTTTGTTCTATTCCGTTATGACTTCCATGACCTCTGTCTACACCTCCCAAAAAAGAATTCCAGGACACCTCACACAGGAAAGCAGTCCTAACCAAACTTATTATTTCCAGTTATTAAATAGCAGATCCACTGAAACTGCCTTAAAATTTCTTTTATTGGTTTTTATACATTTTTATGCTATATCTCATTCTGCTCCTTCTTACCTTTATTTTTTAAATTAACTATTTCCAACTGTCACTTGTTTGCTTTGCCCTTCACTCATTTCTAAAATCTGGTATGATACCTCAGTCATTCACTTTGCCACCAGTAGGTCACAGCAGAAAAAGCTGCCAGTAATACTCCCTCATTCTGAGACATTTCACTACTTATATTCTAAAATAAATCTTTTGGGCTTCATTCAAGAGATTTGATACAAGGGAAGCCTACCAGCAACTCCTTGATACTTTCCTTCCTCCAACCATTCAGAGGCCTGAAAGTCACTCCCCCCAAAAAATCTTACCTCCATTTTATTATGAAACTATTCTGCTTTTAAAAACTTTTTAATTTTTGCCACCTTTAATTGCCAGATGTCGACTGCTTCAAAACATTCAGTGTTACTTAAATAACGAATTTGTCTCAGATCACATTTCCTCCAAAACAGACCTCAGATATGCCCATATTTGGTAGAAGAGTGTTACCAAGTAGAATGAATCATAGATGAAAATGAAGTCAACTAATTGAGTTACTATTTTATCTTTATTATGTTTAGGTTTTCCCAATTGTTAGTAGCTATGGAAAAGAATATACTGATCCCAGATCTCCTGATCTGTCAGTAGTTTTTATTTACAATTCTCAATCTCTATGCAGTATAAAGAGACAGTACCTTTTGTAGCTCAGCTGCACATAAGTAGTTCTGTGCACTGAATCAGTGTATGTGCAGGTATCTTTCAAGAAGCTTGAATGCATTTACCTGAAAGTTTTTCTAAAGTGTAGACAGGCATTCTTTAATACTTTCACACAGATGAAACTTCTGCCAAGATTTGCACAGAACACCTCTTCAAAGACTTTTGGAAAAAAAATCTTTCCTTCTCAATACACTGCAATAGACATTTCATTTAAATGATCTATTTGGTTACATATTAGGGTATCAAAAAAACATTTTCAGAGTTGCTCTCTGGCATTACCCTGGTCAAACAACTTAGTTTGCTTCTCCAGTGACAGACTTAGCTCCCATGTGTAGGTTTTGCTCCTTTCCCTGTTTGTCATGCCACAGACAGCAGTGTTCTACCACCCTTCGTTCCTTTTCATTCCCTCCCTCCCACTCCTTGCTATCACAGGCCTTGCTAACTTCCCTGCATGGGAGACATACAGGTCATGCTTTTTATGGAAAACTAGATCATGCTATCATCATACAAAGGCAAGAGTTAGCCTTTGCTGTTTGGAAACACCAAGGCTAAGTTGCAGAAAAATCTGATACCCTCTCTTGTGGAACAGCTGGAATCAGACGCTGTCCTTCACATCCATCTGGCTGATATGAAACACTGAACACCAATGTTCAGTACCAGAGTAGGGAAAGGCCTTGGGGCTGGGACTGCATCTCTTGATCTCCCTGCAGTGCTCAGAGTGTTTACTAAATAGTAATAGTTAATAACCAAAATAATGGGCTAGAACTTTTTCTTCCCTGAGTGGGTAATAGGGTCTACCCACATGAATAAAGAATCTGCCAGTTTGTTGTTACAAAATCCATTAGGGATCACTATTAATAGAATTTTAATGTCTGGGACAAGTTCTTTAAGGAAGCAAGATCTGCATCATCTGCCTGCCCTCTCCTAGTAACTTTTGCATCCATTGCCCAGCAGCAAAGTAGAGTCTTTAATATTATTAACAATACATAAATGTTGTAAAAATAGCTTGATGAGTAGAAGCCCCTTTGGTGGGAAAGGCAGCCACAGCACATCAGCTGCAACCCAGTGCAATCCACAAAGGAAAGCAACACTCCAGAAGTTTAGAACAGCATTTGTACTTCACTGTGGGTCGCAAGACAAATTCATAGGAAAACAGTATTCACTGGTTCTGCTCCTTGTTAAATTAACTGCAAGCTCAAGCTACTTGTTAAGAAGTGCCTTTAGAGAGATTAGAGTATGGAAGCACTGTGTTACTTTTAGGTATTATTACTTTTTTTAAAACAAACATGCAGTAGAAGTAATATTCACATTTTATAGTTCTTTAGGATTAAGCCATAGCAGGCATTAAAACATCATAGTTAAACACATAGACAAGAAATACACACTGAATGTCTAAATGGGACGATTCAGCTCTCAGCAACAGGCTTCAGTGAGCACCTTGAATCAGTTGTTGCTTTTGCAAGCCCCTATCACTGCCACTAGATAGTGGATTTCTGTTTCTCCCATTTATTAACAAGTGAACTTCAGGTTAATATGAAGAAATTTATAAGTAAATAGCCAATATTAATAGTTGGTAGTAGAGTTTAATTTTCTTTGCAAGATCTGAGCCTAATTTCACCTATAGATAATGCATCTACAGAAAGTTTCACAGAATTATCTCAATATATGGACAAAAATTGTTTATTAAGTTAGTCAGTACTGCTTCACCTGTAGATGAGGGTTCATTCTAACGTCTGTCCCCTCAACATTTCTACTATGCCTATGTATCTGGTATTTACAGTCTGTTTATCCATATTCCTAAGTGTTTTATATCTTATCTTCATTCATATGCAATGAGAGTACAAGACTTGCCCAAATGCACCAGCAATATACCATTAGTAAACAATAACATTTCATCCCTAGTATCCTAATTAGGTGTAGTCTGTTTCCAGCAAAAACTGAGAAATACTTAAAAAGTGCAGTTAGTATTTTGAAGTGAATGGGTTATATGAAGTATATAATAGGGCATACAGTATTTAATATATAGTTTCATTAGCTTATTAACACTGTTATGCTGCATGTTATTATGAACTTCAATAACCTTGGTGCAGATACTTTAGTATTCCATATATTCTGTAACAATAGACCTCAGACATTAAGCATACATTGTGTGTCAAAGCTAGCATGACTTGTTCTTTTAGTCTGTATTGTAGGAATACGCTTTCTACTTACACTGCAGTGTCTTACAACACAATGAAGAATTTTAGGGGTTTTTTTCCCCCCAAAGTGAGCAAAAAGTGGAAGTAAAACTTGACAGTCTGCAATTGTAAAATTTTTAAAGTTTGAGTGCAGCTTGCACAGTAGATGGTTCTCCAAGGTACAGCGCAGTATAAAACCAGCTCCTTACATTTATATTTCAAAAAATTTACTAAGCCATTGTGTTTTGTCTTAGTGTACAGTATAAAGGGGGTGCATTTTGAGCATTAAGTATATTTGTCTAGAAATTTCATAGTCAATAGTTTGATGGGTTTTTTAAAAATAATGCTTTTCTCACAAAAAAGTGTGTCAGATTCATAGTAGTAGGGTTTCCCAACAGAAGCTTTCCTCCTACTAAACTATCTTATTTAAACCTTTCTTCTGCTTGCAGCTGGATCTGGCTGGAAAAAGAAAATAGAATGAGAACCAAAAAAATTGTTGGGCTTTAGTATCATACCACAAAACAAATGAGTAAAAATGGATTTTAAACTTCCTGTTACCAATTCATCATGTACAACCATGGTCAGAATTTGGTCCATTGTCTTACCATCTATTTCTTTCTGACGCTTCCATAAGCCAAAGTCTGACTAAAACACCTTTTCAGATTGAGTTTATATGACAGGCATGATCTTTGTGGTGTTATAACATGATCCAAAAATATATGATAAAGTAAAAACTAAGGTTTGGGTGTTCCTCCCCACCATCTTGTCTGTTTTTACTGTTTGCACTCTGCTGTCCTAGACATTATCCTTTACTTATTCTATCTCCCCCAATTCCTTAGACACTTCATAGCTGCTAGTTAGATACTATTACTATATGACATGTTCAACCTTTAAAACAAATAATTTACTTTGAAAGCTGAAAAGTGTTAGAATGATGAATTCAAATGTTTATCACCTAGTTCTTCAGGCCTAAAAATACTGTTGAACTCTAAAACATACAAGTATAATAAAATTATCCATATTTTCAAGGTCTCAGAAAATGGATAGTAGCAGTTTTTTTCTGGTTGTTTGCTCAGTCCTGGAACAGCCTGCCTGGAGGTGCTGTTTGCAAAATAGCTTTTTCAGCTTTTATCCGACAGCCACATTTGAAATAAGCAACAGATAACCACTGTGCTGCTACCTGCCATTCCCATTCATGTTTCTGTGGGAAGGAATGTCAGATCAGCTAAAGCTGGCGGCCAAGCCAGCCAGAGAGAAGAGAAGGAGCTCAGATAGGGTAAGAAAAGTTACCCAAATCCCAGAGCAGTGAAATGGCACCAAAGCAACAAGCACTTCTGCTACAAGAGAGCCTGAGGAACTGCGCTGCACAGTGGAGGACATGGAGCAAAAGGAAAATGGTACTATTTAAGTTGTTTTCTCTCCTAGCTAGCCTGCATAAGTGCTGCAAGAAAACATGTGAACAGCTTTAATTTAGTTACTAGTCTAAAGGAAGCTGGAAAAAATGCAGCTGCTTATGACTCCATCAACCATACCATAGTGATGAGTGTTCAGAGTCAGACCTGGGCTCCAACACAAGGACATGGACCTGCTGGAGCAAGTCCATGATATCATTCCCTCTACCATAGCCACAAAGCCCCTCCATCACTTACCCTAGATGACAAGAGTTCTGTTACAACACTAACAAGTCTGTTCAAGTATGGGTAGGCGCATGTGAGCAAGTGGATCACAAAGACCCAGATTAGATCACAGGAAGAAAACAAGTCATGCTTGGAAGAGCTATGGATGTTGTCTATCTGGGCTTCTGTAAGGCCTTTGACACAGTCCCCCACAACATCCTTCTCTCTAAAGTGGAGTGATGGATTTGATGAGTGGATGAGCCGGCAATATGCGCTCGCAGCCCAGAAAGCCAACCGTATCCTGGGCTGCATCAAAAGAAGCATGACCAGCAGGTCGAGGGAGGTGATTCTGCCCCTCTACTCTGCTGTGGTGAGACCCCACCTGGAGTACTGTGTCCAGCTCTGGGGCCCCCAGCACAAGGACATGGACCTGCTGGAGCGGGTGCAGAGGAGGGCCACAAAAACAATCAGAGGGCTGGAGCACCTCTCCTATGAAGACAGGCTGAGAGAGCTGGGGTTGTTCAGCCTGGAGAAGAGAAGGCTCCAGGGAGACCTTATTGCAGCCTTTCAGTACTTAAAGGGGGCCTATAAGAAAGATAGGGACAAACTTTTTAGCAGGGCTTGCTGTGATAGGACAAGGGGTAATGGTTTTAAACTAAAAGAGGGGAGATTTAGACTAGATACAAGGAGGAAATTTTTTACAATAAGGGTGGTGAAGCACTGGCACAGGGTGCCCAGGGAGGTGGTAGAAGCCCCATCCCTGGAAACATTCAAGGTCAGGCTGGACGGGGCTCTGAGCAACCTGATCTAGTTGAGGATGCCCCTGCTTATTGCAGGGGGGGGTGGACTCGGTGACCTTTAAAGATGCCTTCCAACCCAAACTATTCTATGATTCTGTGCTTGAATCCTCTTCTCTTGCATGGGTCCTTCAGCTAACATGGACATTTTTAGGAATTTTACTATTGTTTTTCTATTAATCAAGTTAAACAGCACCAACCCTCCCCTAACACCATTTTCAGGTGTCATATAGATATGTTTTTTCAACCTCTGACATTTTGATTCTAGGGAGAGATAGCAGCAATGCCTTAGAAACTGAGACAAGGACCAGGCCTTTTACCTCAAGTTTTCCCCTTAAAATCAAACCATGGCTCTTGCATCTCCACTGAAGGGGCCTTTCTGCTAACAGTAGTTTGAGACTGATAGTGAGTGTGATTGAATTTAATAGAAAGTTTAGTAATTTAATTTGGCATCAGTTCTGGCTGTGGGCCTTAGAAACTAGTAGGCAGCTAACATCTAGTATTGTTGCTGTAACAGAAGGAGATAAAAGCTGGACAGATTTCCAGTTTTCCCAACTGTAACAGCTATGTTCTATTGTCCAGAAAAAAAATGGTTTGGGATGTATTCTTGCAAATATCTACATTTGGATAGCTCCAATCCTATAGAAATCACTAAGCAGAAAGATGCTGAAGACTATGTAGACTAAGGAACTGTGCTAAATGTGCTAGTGTTGTAACAAAAAATGCTTTTAGCACTTTGTACTTGTCATGTGATATTCAGAGTAGCAAAACAATATTCTAATTGATTGTTCTGTGTGGTTTCATTTGTACCTCCCAGTAAAGCTTCTGGATAGGTTTGAGGGCTAAAATTATTTGACAGAGTTCAAAATCTCTTCTTCTGAAATGAAGAAAGCAATCATTGCCTCCAACTGTAAACGCTCTATTACTTCTATGTTATTTAGGACACTAAAAGAAAAGAGCCCATAGAAAGGGGCCAGGGATTTTTAATGTCAGCACAAGGGAATGTCATCATTTGTTTCCTTTCAGTTAAAATCCTCAAAAAATAAAGAATAGCAAGCATTCATTGCTCTAACACCACCTTTTTTTAAAAGGGAAAATCATTCTATAGCTTCTCTGAAGTTATACAAATATTATACAAGAACCACAACTAAACCAACATAAACAGCAGAGTGAGTTTCTATTTAACATTAGCTTAATATGTTCTTAAACCCTATTTATTTCACAAGGTTCAATAAGGACTGGTTTTATGCTTTAAGTATGCAGCCAACAAAATCTGGGCATGCAGCTAAGCCTGGGCATGAAAAATTTTCAGGCCAGAAAATGTGAAATCCTACATGTAACTTCAAACTCAACAGTTAATTTCCCTAAAATTTAAATGCTGTTGATAAACACAAAAAGCTTCCAACAAAGTTTATTGTTCTGTAGCATGAAATTGTAATTCCCTAAGCAAAGATGTATGCTGCCCTTTTCTAACTAGACTAGGATCTCAAAATTTCACGTTAATTCTTGCCACAATTGTCTTTCATTTAAGATAAGTTGAAAGAGTTACCAAAGTCTCCCAGGCAATAGTTTAGAACTGTCTATGATACTAAGTATTTCCTTCTGCAATACTTTATTTTCTTCTCTTTCACCTCTTCTTTTTCTACCACTTAGTGACACATAGTTTTGTTTCTCCTGACCCCATACATGCCTTTGTAGTATTTTTTAGAAACTCAATATCAAAGTTTTTCTTCAGGAAAAAAAGGAAGTTGAATTTGGACCTTCAGATTGTTGAAACAGAGTAACAAGGCAGCAGGCATTGTCAAAACATATTTAAAGACAGAATTCTTCAGAGACCTTTGTAAGAACAAAAAAGAAAAAATTACTTGATGTTACAGTACCCTGTGGGACTTGATTTTTGTTTTAGATCAGGAAATAGTGTTCCTGAAGAAACAGCATATTGATTTGTTAAATCTGATTTAAGAGTAGCTTTTATAAATTGAAATATGAATGGCATATTTTCTTTGTGAGTTAGGGAAGTCTTCAGAGAAAAGAATCTTCCAAGACTCTGCAAGCATCAAAACATGACTTATTTGTAAAATGTTTAGTCAAGAAACATTGGACATGTTAGTAGTAATTAGTGCTTTCTGCCAGGACAAGATGCATAGCAATACTAAACAACACAACAATTAATTCAGTTTTGAAAGATATGTCAGGGCAACTGCATCAGACCATCCTGTAGTAAAAGGAAGAAATACTAGAAAAGTCAAAGAACTACAAGAAAGCAACTAAAAAAATCTTCAGTATAGATTGTGTAGATCAAAGGCAAGCAGGAAGCTAGATCTTTTTTTCAGGTTTTTTTTAGTAAAAAGGAGACATTTTAAGCCAGAAGTAGTTCTTTCTTGAAGCAGAACAGTTTGATTCAGTACTTGATTCAAGATGTGAACTTATGTTTTGTAACTATGGCTCCCAAGGCCCAAAAATCTATTGTCTAGATAGTGACTTTTGTTCCACTGTTGTTCATTATCATAGATTGTTCCCATATTTCTTTGCAACTCTGGCTTTAACCATAAGTACTTGCTATGTCCACAGTATGCATCTTTCTCACCTAAATATGAATAACTGAGGTCCTGTCTGCATGTTAACTTGCATTTGTACCCTCTACAGGAATGACTAAGACTTAAGTATTTGGTCTGCAGTTGTCTCACCCTCTAGTGGCAGAGAGGCCTTAGTTCTCATGGATGAAGAAATGGGAAATAGATTTTTTTTTTCCTTCCTTACCTATTTACCACAAGCTGATAAAGAACTGATTTTTTTAATAAAGCTGCAGATCATTGTCTTCAATATGGGTCCATCACTTCTAATGGAGCAATGCAAGATAGGCTTACCTGCAGGCACTGAAATGATTAAAAAGGTGCTAATGAAGGGTAGTTGTGTGCTCAGATGTACTCCTTCAGTTATGAGAAATGACTGCTATTAAAGCCTTCCTATGCCACCACAATTAGTAGTATTATGCTACTGCCTGAAGACTAACAGAGATGGAAGCTCTGTTTTCCTCTAAACTCAAATTCCCTTTTACATTTTCACTTAAAAACAGAAGACAGACACCATCTTATTTTGATCCCCAAGAAAGACTTAAAATCATAAAGAAAAATTTTTATGAAAATAAAATGCTGGCCAGAGATTAGATGAAAATGTAATACATTTCCTATCCTGTTTTTTTTTAAAAAAAAAAGAAAAAAAAGAGCATTGAGTAGCTTTGGCTCCCACAGAAATTTATCCTGTACTTTACAGGATTAGACCCCTTGCAACAGAATTAATTCAACTCTGAATCATTTAAGCTGGTGATAGTTTCATTATTGCTATTTGGTATGTACAGTTGGACCAAAACAGAACAGAGAAGTCTTTACCCTTTGCAAAGAAAATATGTGGCATTGCCAATACTTACGCATAGGTAGCCATTGACTGAATGGAGAGCTTTGGAGATACTAATCAGCTAGAAATTAGTTCCAAACACAATTTGTTTTATTAAGAAGAAAGGCCTTTGGCCATATTTTGGAGGAGGATGTATAAAGTACAAAGCCACAGGGAGCAGTAGCTTACTTGCCAGTGTGCTAGCACATTTGTTAAAACAGTTTTACTGTTCTTAAAAAGTTTTTAAAAATCATAATTCTCTACTTGTAAATATGTTGTTGCTAATAATCAAATAAAGTTCTACCATGTCACATGAAGCTGTGATTTTTCAATTGATTAATAATAAGTATAGTTTATGGTGCATCATTCTAATTGCCTATATTCCCCACTGTGATGTTTCATTTTCTTACACTTTGGCTTCTTGCAATTTGGCCAGACTTTGGCCAATTGGATTTTTTCCCATGCCAATACGAGATAAGTATTTCTGAAAATTAGGGTACAGAAAGCTATGGTATTTTTGCTACATCCAATAATTCTACTGGCATTTTAAATGAGAAATCCTCCTAGTAGAGCACAGAAAAATTTGCATCTAATCACATTTATAGGACTGTGAAGCATCCATAAGACACATGAAGCCTTTATGGTTGCTCCAAACACCCGCATCATCAAACAGCTACATAGGAATGTGAGCAACATTAAGATTCACTAAATCCAGCAAGCCCAGATTGTAGAATTAGGATAAAAAAGGGTTTAGCAGTCCATGCAGCATACAATGCCAACACTACTATTTTAATTCTAAGCATACAGTAGCAGAATACTGGCAAACATTTGCACAGTCATTTGGTAGATATAGTGATCAACAGTGCCTTCAGAAAGACTTCTGGAGAAAGCAAACCTTCAGCAAGAATAGCTCAGTCACAGGGCCCAAGGTTTACGCTCCAAAATTAATCTGTCTTCTTTGGCTACAAAGTCAAAGTTTAACCTATTACCACACAGCTGGATGCAGTCATTGCTGGATAAATCCGAAACTGTGCAGCCTCACTGTCACACCATATGATCTAGGCTGCAAAGGCTGCCTTGGGTACAGCTAGTTCACTTAACCTACTGCCCTACTTGTTGAATACTTTCTCAATTTTCTTATGTAGTTTAAAAGTGTCTAATAAAAATGTTTTACTTAATGTTTCCTCATATATAGGTCTCAAAGCATAGATAATGGGAAACAGATGACATTAACACATACAAGCAAACTCATTTTATATATATATATATATATGAAGTAGCTTTCAGAAAAGAGATTGAATTCTTGTGAGTGGGATGGGTTTAATTACACTACAGACTTTGATCCTGTTCACAATTCCAGTGTGAATTTGGGCAAAGCTTCACTGAAGTGATACCATTACAGGCAAAGGTAAAATAAGAAAGTGTTTCAAGATTCAGAGCTGCAGCAGAAAGCCTCTGAGGAAAGAAGATGCTATTAGATAGGTGGTTAGAGTACATATGTCATACCTGTGTACCAGCCTGCCACCCTTATTTCCTGCAGAGTCTACATAGTGAGTATTCCAGGCATGTAAATAAGTCCATTAGAAAACAATAGTGCAATATCAATGCACAGAGAACAAACCATATAATAGTCTAGTAATTTTATATATGCATTACATTTGTCATCATACTAAGCATTTTTAAGAAACTTTGGATTCCTATTTCCCAGTGCTGTATACTGAATTTCACTTTCACTAATGCCAAATGAATGATAATACATATACTGCAGCAGTAGCACAGAAATACCTACATGCAGGGAAGGATTCCCCAGGATCAGTGGGAGTACTGCCACCACTCCTTGCTCTTAAGGGCAATACACAGACTCCTGGTTAATGCTTGTTGCACCCCTTTTGACAGGCTGCTGAACTTGAGGGTTGTTGCAAATAATGTTGATTAATTCCAATCATTTGTTCCATGTGTGTAATGGTAAACACTCACCTATGATCCTATTTTCCTTTCAAACAAGATGTAGCACAAAATCAGGGCACATGAATCAGGATCATAGAGACTCTGCAGTTTGGAGTCTATAGGTCTGCTTGTCTTGAAAGTTGCTCAAGTGTAATCATTGCCTAACTTGATTAAAGACAGGAGTGGCACTGGTATGTGTAAGGTCACAGCTAGCTGACATTCACCACAAAGGAATTTGCACACTGAACAACACTATCTTCTAAGGAGCTGAGCCCATGAACTCTTCAGTTCATTACATACCACTGTTTGAGT
The DNA here is from genome assembly GCA_009819775.1 of Phoenicopterus ruber ruber. Lineage (NCBI taxonomy): Eukaryota > Metazoa > Chordata > Aves > Phoenicopteriformes > Phoenicopteridae > Phoenicopterus > Phoenicopterus ruber. The sequence continues at coordinate 25,974,756 of CM020222.1, forward strand.
TTAAATGTGCAGCATATAGCACTTCCTTCTGGGGAAGACAGATATTTACCTGTTCAGTCTCCTATTACTATTCTCCATTTTGATATTAAATAATAGAGGATCAAAGTTTACCTTGGATTAGGGTCAGACTAAGTCAGTAGAGGATTCAAACTACACATTCTGAATTTCACCTGTACATGGCACAGTGCAAACAGAACATTGCAAAATGATATCATATATGCCCATACCAGTATTCTACCTTCTGACATTAGTAACTGGTCAGTTATCCAGTGTTACTCAGGAGGGAGAATAACAACAGCTTTCTGAAGGATCTGAAAAGAAACCTCTCTGAACAGGACTGCCATTAGCACTACAGGTGAAGAACCACCCTAGGACATACTCCCCCATTAGCCAGAGAGGAAACAGCAGCCTCCATTCTGACACATATCAGCACCAGCACCAAGCAGGGGAGCAGCGATGCAGATACCAGCATGTGTTCCCACCACCGCATTTGCTCTCACTGCATTTTACAGTCAGAGTCAATTGACAGTCACCACACAAGGGGATTTATGCTCTGGGCAAACTATTATCCTACTGAGGTGACCATGTGGAACTGGGTTTTAAATGCTGTTAGAATGGTTGTGAAGGCATTGCTGGACTCTGCTTCCCTTTCCTCTTCAGGCTTTAGGTTGCCTGAATGTTTTTACCTAAAGGGAAGGAGCATGAAACCACTTTCACTTGTGAGCAAGGAAATCAGGATAAAAAAACCTAGAAATACTGGCTTGAGTTTGAAGCAACTTTTTTCCACAGCTTTCTAAAAGCTGCCCAGGCTGGTTCTTGCTTATCCACTTCATGGCTCAGACACAAACCAAAAACCCCCGTGCTTTGTATTTATGCATTGGCAGTAAAAACCAAAATCTGGGCATGCTTTATTGCTATCTCTGTCTCTCCTACAGCTACTTTAAAGTTGTGCTGAATATTAAGTATCATAATTTGGAAGCATAGAAGAAATAACATCTGTTGTAACCTGAAATACCAAAAGTAGGCCTTTTCATTCCATGCCAGTCAGCAAAATAATAACATATGTGCAGAATGTATTTCATATATGGCAGTGAAATATTTGCAAAATATTCAAATTACAGTTTCATCCTTTGACCATTTGTACTCTTGACCATTAATCCAACTGCTTCCATTCGTTCTAATGCTATTTCCTAAGCAAATACAAGCAACTGACAACAAACAAGGCAAAACTCAGCAGCTATAGGGATAATTCACTAGTACTCTACTAACATACCTGAAAATCTTTAAAGTCTTTCAGAAGGAAACAGAGTTGGTATAAATTATACCCTGAACTCTCATTTTGTTGGTTTATGCCTCCAGTTAAGTTCAGTACTGCAAATAATTCCATTTAAATACATTTCAGTGGTATCACACAGGATAAGAAAGTTAAAGACATGCATAAATGTTTCCACAACCAGGATCATAGCATATGGATGCAAGTTGGAAGTAGAAAGAGGAGCTTAAATTAGTTTTTCTTACCAGGGTTCTGCTGCCCATTAGTATTATAGTGTGTTGCACGGGACAGCGCGAGGCTAGCAGCCTTGCAGAATTCCTGCAGCACACCATCACAAGTCAGGCTCAGTACACACAAACATAAGTATTTTTCTTTTCACTCAACAGCTCTGAAGCCAGAGTACATTTGCCCCAAGTGCTGGGGTAGAGGTTTCATCCCTTCCGCCACCCAAGACTCCCAGGCCTACACCTTCCCCTCCCAAAAAGCAGTTCCAGGCTGAGGGAGGTTGGGATGCATATGGGCGGGAAGGCACCTGCAGGCCCTGTGGAAGCCACCACCTCTTGCATGGCCGGCACAGACAAGCCCCACAGGGTACAGGCCCAGCCTGCATGTGACTGACCCAGCACCATGTTGGGGAGAGGGGCACAAAGGGTGACCAGGGCCTCAAGAGCCAGGGTCCTGTTTCAGATTTTATCTTCTAAGCAACTTTAACAGGTGTCCTTAGCTCTGTCCTGGGAGGAAGGGCGGTGGAACCCCAGCTGCAAAATGGAGCCACAAAGGAAAAAAATTACCAAATCACAAAGCATTCCTTTTTTACCAAAAGCCTACCTCACCAACAGGTCCACAGGCAGCCTGGGGATGGAGCTGGGCCATGCAGAAACCCTGCTGGAGGTAGGGCCAGAGGCAGGCTGAGGTACAGCACAGCTTGGAGGGAAATGGGGCCTCAAGGACGAGCTTAAATGGCGCCCAGGCTGTGGGCGGTGAGGGCTCAGGTGGGGCTGGTCAGGGCCTATTAGTGCCTTCAGCCCGACAGGCCTGTGGGCTGGTGCCATGTAGCCCACGTAGGCCTGAGAATTAGTAAAAGGAATAAAAGTTGCCAGAGGAAAGCAGCCAGGAGTAAGGTATGTTCAGCTCTAGGATTTATACCAGGTGAAGGATCTCATAAACAAATGCACGCTGTGCTGATAAGACTGCCTGTGCAATCCTGCACGGATCGGCTTTACACAGGCAAAATGATATAAAGGAAACACAAATGCTCAAAAATACTGAAAAAATGGTCATAAAAGAAATTGGAGGATTCAGCTTGCTTGAAGTAAGAGGTTTTCATAATGAAGTGTTACTTAATTTAATAGAAAATTCTTCAGAGGCTGAAGAGAGGGGCCTTTGGAAACTAGTTATTGGAGAGCGTATTTCTAGAAAATGGTTTTCCCTGTTACTTTTCTCTTCTAAAAGCAAGCAAATTTAAAAAAAAAATAAAAAAACACAACCTCTGGACATTTTTAGAACTGTTCTGAACTGAATCTTAGTTCCGTAAAATTGGGTTTTTTCCTGATGTTATACATTACTTCACTTTTCAGTTTTGCTAAAGGCCAGAAAGTCTAATAGCCCATTAGAAGACTATTTTTCTGTTTCAGACAGATCCAAATGAGGAAATCAAGGAAATGCAATCAAAAAGCTCCAGATTTCACCAGAATTCAACAGTCCATTCTGGAAATATGTTGAATTTAGACAGTTTGAATAGGTTCAAGGACACAACCATACTTTTGAGTTCTCCAGTTTTAATCTGTTGCTGTTATAATGCAATGGGGCAAAAAGATCTCAGGATCTGGATATTATTTATAAAAGATCTGAGCACTCTAAGTCATATAGTCTTTTAATGATACTGTTTTAGTGGTAAATTGTGATTTGTAGAGCTTCTCGATTTGGGTCCATCCACAACAACAGCAGTGGTTTAAAATTGAACCACTGATTACTATGTATTTAGTGTCATGTTAGTGCTCTGTTACAGATTAAATAACAGAAGAAATGGATTCACTCAGGGCGATTCTAACATTGCTGTGTGTGAAAAGCACTCCTGAGCAGATAAACTGTTTCTAATAGTTCATAATGAGCAACAGCAGCTCTAACTTCTTAATTTGCTCCAGCCAGATTCACAAAAACCAAAATCTGTCCAAAGGTTTGATTATTAAGAAAAGTTTTGACAAAATGGAGTAGGAAATTACTTCAGCTAATGTAGTTGCAGCTTGTCTAAGTAGCCTTGTATACAAGAAGCAAGGCATCTTCAAATAAAAAAGCAGAAGGCAAGCAGTAACTTCTTTAAGAATGATATTCAGACCCTCAGTGCAGCAGCATTTTATATCAAATGTGCTAGCAGGCACATAAAAGGCACACAATCCTATTCATGTGCTTTACAGTGTCCATTTAACTTTCTTTTCTGTAGCCCACTTTTTCTTATAAAGTCAAAAAATACTCTGCTGGACAGCCAGAAAAGAAAAAAGAAAATGCGAGGTATTGTCTAACACTTGTGGCTGCAGCCTGAGCAGTAATTATGCGCGTATCTTTGCAGATGAAAAATATTCACCTCTAACCTGCCAAGTCGATTCCTTTCTAAACTTATCTTACTGTCCCTACTGACACTACATGCATGGTTGTGATGGGATATGTATTTGTTTGGTAAAGTTAATTATCCTCTATGAATTAAACAGATATCATGAACCTGTATATGTTTATGTCTTAAGATATAATAGTAATCAGTGCTCTCAACTTTCCTGACGTTGCATTTTATTTTAGTGATTTTAGGATATTGGGCAACATTTTGTTATTATGCTAGATTCTTGAAAAATTCTTGTTACAGGTTGTTGTCTGTTGCATCTCAGTTGTGGGATCAAGATGCATGTGGCAACAGCAAGCTACGTGACCGTTTACTCTCAGGTAAGTCCAAATTCCTCAAGGAAAATGATGAAATAAGGATTCATGGGATGATAAATAGAAAGATACCACATCCCTCCCAGTGACTGCTTATATTTGCAGTCTGATAACCATTTCTTAGCTTGTTCTTTCCCTTATTATTTGCTATATGCAGCAGTCTCACAGATTCGAAACACTGTGCATCTGTTCAGACTCAGAAATCTATATTGAAGTGTGTAACTGAAGTACAAAAGGGAAGCATATCTAACTTTTATTTTCTAGCAGTAAAATAATTATTGACAGTATTTTTATCCTCTGTTAAAGTCAAATTTGAAAAGAGGGCAGACTGGAAAATAACACTGATTTTTATCAAGCTAGATGAGACCTTCAGTCTAGCCCTCTGCTCCTAACAGTAGCAAATACCAGAAATTTCAAAGGATGCTTGCTCACAATCCGATTTCCAAAAACACAAGCACACTTGAGCCAGAAATGGGTACAGCTAAAAAGCTATCATTTCTAATATTAATCATATTAGTTAAAATTAGAACGGAATGTATTTGATATCATTTGTTATGATAAAATCAATCTGTAGGGAGAATACTCTTACAGTAACACACAAGCCATGAATTCAATGATTGTGGTAGATTTGTTTTTCCAGATATTACAGGAAAAGCTGGTAAAATAATCTGTACATTTAGATGTTTCAAGCACTACATTTTTTTAGTCCAAAGCTATGAAAAGAAAAAAACATACAAAAGTACAAATTCGTAACATAAAAACTACTCCGGAAAAATGTTTTACTGTACAGGAGTATCAAAACAAAAATTATGACAACTGCCTTTGCTAGAATGTGTAAGCATGGAGAGTTGCTTCCTATAGGTTTGAATGACTTAAATAAATATGAAAGTACTGGTTATCTGAAGGCAAGACAAGGATATGTATATAGGTATGTGTCGAAATAAGTCTGTGTCAAGTGAGAAGCGCAGAAGAACTGTTCAACATTGCAGAATAACTGAATAAAGTCTCCAACACTATAGTAGCTTCTGGAAATTCCAGTGGTATAATTTGTGTCCTGTATTTGGGTGAAGGAGGAAGAAATATTTTGAAGTCAATTTAATGCATGTGCCAGGTGCTTGGATTAGCAGCTCTGAAGAATGAAGTCCAAAGCACAGAGCGGCATGGCTGTCCTATATATTCTGTCTCATTCTGAAGGTTATGCTTTCTTTAGAGACAAGAGAGTAATTTAATCTCCATGTTCACTCAGCTCCTGGCTCAAAGCCCACAGAATCGGAAAGAGAATATTCACCAGTTTCAGTGGACTGTGGTGTCAGTCTTCTGTCATTTGACCTGGTCCTGCAAGCCATTTCTCTGGTGAGTAATTCTGAGTAAGATGTTCTAGGACTGCACAATTTGACTTCTTTTTCAAGACCAGGAGTGCAAAGAAATGCTGCGTCTAGATGTGGATATGTATCCACTAGAAAGACCCCCAAAAGATTTCTCACTTGCAACAATCCTGAAGATCTAAATTTGGCTTGCATTCTGTCAAATCTTGTCTGAAATTATTCCTTTCTTTTCTTTTTCATATAACACTGCCCTTTCAACATTTACTTTCATAATGCAGGAGAGAGATCTTTATGTTTCAAAAAATTTGGATTGTCTAATGCAACTAGTCAGGTCAATCAGAGCACTACGTGCAGGACTATCTCCAAACAGAGTAGTGTTGTTAAGAAAAATCATCTCTAAACAGACACGGAGAAATAAAATTGTCCTGGTTTTACTTTAACCAGTGATGATTTTGCCATTGACTTCAGTGGAGCTAGTATTTCACTGGGAGTATTTAATTAATTTATTTTTCTAATTTAAATCAGATTAAAAAAGCAGCACACGGACAATAATTTAGACTAGAAATATGTCTGTAAGTATTAAATCAGCAGGAGAAGGAATCCAACTTATTAAAGAATGCAGTGATTTACAAAAGAAAACTTATAGTACATAATTTTTTTCTTAGCCCTAAACACGACCAAGTTCTTTACTGATTTAAATAATTAATGTTTGTACTATTTTCTTACGGACAACAGAGGGAAAGCACATTATGGCTGTGACACAAATAATTGCTTTCCTACATTTACTTACTTTCTGCAGTAATAAATACGCATAAGGCTCAGTTTAAGAATTTCACAATATACGTAAATTTCTGATCAAGCTGATTTGAATTAAGTCCTCCATGCTAACGTTTTTCAATAGAACTTTACAACATACTATAAAACTGTTGTTTAAACAATGCTTCCCATAATTGCCACCAATAAATGATACCTTTTTATTGCCGTTAGAACACTGTTGGTTACCGGTTTCCAGAGATCACTGCTGTAATCTGTACGTAACTTTGTATTACGTTGTTAATAATTGTATGGTTTTCTTTTTAGAATTCAGAAACTGGAAAAGTTTAAGAAAACATGCAAAATGCTGAGAATACACGTAAGTGAAATATTTAATGTCCATCATTCATAAAAGTTACATTGTTTACATAGGGTTCATTAGTATATAATAAAAATGTCATCTTAATGAAAGATTTTCTGGCAAGTCTTTTATATGTTAATTTGTTTAACATACGCTTTGGCTATACAGCTAAATAGGAATATATTTTAAAAAATCTTTCTGCAAATAGTTGCTTAACAGTTACAAAACCTCATTACTAAGAATCGGTTAGTGTTACACTTGCTTGTTGGCTTGTAAAAATCATCTGTGATTTGGACTGGGAATCTTAGGACCAACTTTTTGTAACATATTTGCTCATTGCATAGTGACCATGTAAACAGCTCAGGGATCCACAAATTATATCCTTGTACTCTAAAAGTCATTGAGGATTTTACGTACTGTACTGCTTATGTTTTCTTATATTGATGAAGGATTTGGGGATTGTTTTATTGTTGATGCTGATGGGATTTTTTTTTAAACATGTCAGTTTTATACAGGAAGTTAAAAAATTAAAAAGTTAACACCAAAGGAAATAATTTTACACTGTGCAACAGTATTGCTACCTCAATCTTTTGATTTTAGATATATATAACATATTGGAACTGCACTGTACTGCTTCTTTTCAAAAGAAAAGTTTAAATTAGTTGGAACAATTAGCTATGTGTTTACATAAAGTTAACTATGTTTGCATCAAATAAAATGTTTATTAATGAAAGCTATTATACAAGAAACATCAAAGAGAAATTCATCATACAGAAATGTACACTATATGTGACAGATGGAAAAGTGCATGCAGATTTGTCTCATTTAAAAAAAAAAGAATTCAGAAACAATAGTACTAAAGTTACTGGGTTTTGATTCCTATGATCTTGAATGAGTGAAAAGTTCTCTTTGAATTTACAAAAATCCATTTAACAGGTATGACTAGTACACATTAGCAAGCAAGTGGAATGAATGCACTCAGATTTTATTTTACAAGTACTTGTGCTTGACGAATGTGATTTTTTTTAAAGAAAAGTTTTCTTCGAATATGGGCTGGGTAGATTGCTGCCAGGTTGCTCTGGTTTTTATACATAGTTTCTCTAAATTTGTTTTTAATACCACACAATTTGTTGAAGCCTTCAGTTCTGTTAATTAGACACCATAAAATAACATATGTTTTGTTAGCATTCAGGAAATGACATCAAGTCTTTTATTTTTATTTTTTGGCTCAATAGATTTTTAAATGTATGATTATCATAACCTAATATTGTCTTTGTCTTCACTGCAGTGGATTTCCGATCAAACTTTTCCCCTTCTTTTAATACTTTAGGGAATTTTCAAACGTCGGGATGTTTGGCTGTAATGCCCCATGATTTGTTCTCCCTGAAAGAAATCATAGTGACAATTTATTAAACTACAGAGCAACCTGGCTTTTCGGGGTCTGCAATTCTATTTTGTGTTCAATATACCTAGCATTAAATCTTGATTCATTTCATCATATTATTTAGGTTATATTTGTCATGCAATTACTTTAGCTGCTAGTTTTCTGGCTTTTTTAGAAGTCTAAGACAGGGTTTCAGTATCAAATCAGTGGGGCATTACTTGGCATGTTCAAAAAGGGGGTTAAAAGGCTAAAATCTAAATTGCACCAGCAGTAGCATATACATTGAATATGAAGAAATTGAAAACCTAAGAAGGAACCATATTTTAAAATATTTAAAAGGCCGTGTTTCCGTGTTTAATACCAATTGTTCACAGGTACCGTAAAAGCAAAGAGACGCACTGGTACATGTAGACTTTAAATTAAAAAAAGAAAAAACAAAACAAATAAAAAAAAAAAAACAAAGCAAAAAAAAACTGATGGGAAATAAAACTCCTTAGATTCAAAATGGTTTATTCACACAAATTTAATAGGATATATCACAATTGTTTGGTCCATAAATATTTAGGGGAAATAGTTTCTATACAATGCATTTATCAATAAACAAAGAAACATGGACAATTTTGCTAGACCACTTACTGTACTATAAACACGAAGCTCAATATATAAGATTATTGGATTTATCAACTATATCTGAAAGAGTGCACAACTGCTTTCTATGACATGTTTGTCCCCTCTAACAGGATACACCATAAAAAGAGTTTCAGAAATAAGAGGTAAAACAGTACAAAACTAGTGAGGTGTCAAAAGGGCTTAAAACAGTTAATTTAACAAACAACACATATATCCTGATTTTTCACAAACTTACTCCCAAGGTATATCATAAGGCACATAGTAGAACTGAGTTTTAATTAGTCTACTTAATAAAGTAGATCTCTAGTACCATATATTGTTCTGTCAAAGAACAAAATTTATAAGTATCAATATTTTTACCTGTAAAAGTGTATTAATAAAGATCTCAGCCTTACCAAGGTCGTTTGGTCTGGTTAGTGGTAAATGCCCATAAGGTAATAGAAATAGGAAAAGTCAAGATTTAATATCCGTAGAAGATGATAACCATACTTGCTAAATATATAATGGCAAACACACCTTTCTTCTATTACAGTGTTAACATCTCTTCCATCATCTTTTTTTAAAAATAAGCTACTTTTCTGTGCTAATTTTCTAAAAACCCTGAGCAAAAATTACAATAATGCACTTTAATGTGGGCAGTGAACTGTCAATATGTAACCACACATTTATACAGCCAAAAAGGACACCTTTAAAATATATTAAATAGCCACTTTGACCACCAAAAAAGAGATTTGATGGTGTCTAAAAAGTGGGGTATATGTGCAAAGTTATTCTTAACAATCCACTAAAAGCAAGACATAGATCTTGACTGGTTTTTGTTCGTTTTTGTTTCTGAGACTCTCCACAATTTAATTGGTGTTCAACTACAATAAAAGGATACAAATGAACATTCACCACTGCCCAGACCATTCAGACTTTTAGCTTAAATAAAATTAAAAAAAGAAAGATCACTATTGTAAACTAAGAAATGTATTCAGATCAGCATCCACAAGGCTTCTGAGTTTATCTGCTTTAAAATTATTCACTGCCAATTCCCATTTTTGTAAGAATTTTTGCTAACATTCTTTCATTTTATACAAAGTTTAAAAAGTTAAAGTATATGTTAGAGATTTTAATGAACTAAAGATTTTAAATTCATGTGTTAAACAAAGTGTCTGATACAATCTCAGGAAACATCTAAAGTAAATTCAAAATAGTAATGAATAAATGGTACGGAAATATTTTCCTTAAACATCTTAATAAATTATATTTTGCTTATTTCCATTTTCCCTGATAAAAAGTATGACTTATCAAAAGCTCATTTTAACAGTGCACATGCATACATCTTCTTGGAAATTATTTTTGTGCTCACTAAAGTAACTGGGCAACCTCCCGCTTGCTTTAACGGTATGGCATCGAGGCCATGTAGTGAACCACACTTTTTTTTTTTAAAATTCCAAATCAGAGCTGCTTGACAGGCGAAAGTGAAAAACCCTCCCTAAGCGATATTTCAGATCAGTAGGTCTCCTCACTTGAGTTGTTATTCTGCTGTTATTACTTTAGTAATATCCTTATAGGAGCGAGCTCATTCTGGAGGGTGCTTTCCGGGTCTTGCCTCCTTAATGTACAGGACACAAATTTGGAGAGCAACAGCCTGATCCTGCCATGCTCACCCACATGCATTCTCATCACTGGGTCTCTCTCTCCAAGCCCTCCATCCAGGCACAGCTTTCAGTGGTGGCCAAGGACGTCCCAGCTGGGTGAAGAACTGGCAGAGGAGCGTTTAGCTATCCCAGTGAGACTCCCCAGTGCTCAGGGGGGGTCAGGCTTGTGACTCATGCATTAGAAAAAAGCACTGGCACTTGCAGTCTGACTGGTTCAATGGTTAGTTTTAATTCATTTTGTATTTATTTTTCAACATTTAAAAAATAAGTCATACAAAACTTTTAAATGAGTTATAAAAATAAAATGAATTTTGGGGTTCTTAAATGCTGTAAGTGAACATACAATTCTGAAGCAGCGTTCTTTTGGCTATAATAAAACTGATTTTTGTCTGGTTATCAAGGAGGGAAAAGAATCTTTTTTTTGTGATAGTAATCTTTTTTTCAAGGTTCTGGAAATAAGTAACATACAATTTTAAGAGGCACTTATTAGAATGATTCATAACCTTCTCTTCAGTTATTTGATGAATTTAAAAAAATTGAGTACAATTTAACACCAATAAATGTTCATTTATTATAGCAACATATTACTTCAAACTCATTTGCCAAGTGGCTGCAGATGCTACACATCAAGCTGTTTATTTTCCCAAATATTTTGTGGGTTTGTTTTTTTTAAAAAAAAGGCTTGAAAATAATAAAAATAATAATTATAATAATAATAATAAAGAAGAAGAGTAAGAATTAAAAAAAAAAATAAACTGAAATGTTAGAAAAGGTTCGTTAAGGTAGTTTGTGAGGGGCTCCCGGATTCGTGGCTGTCCAAGTTAGAGGTCACTGATGTCACTACAGTGATAGTGGGATTGGTCAGGTCTGTTAAAGTGGTCGCAGTGCCGGGTGGAGTGAGTGCGCCGCTGTCTGCTGAGGGCGGTGCCGGAAGTGAGGTGCCATCAGCTTTATCGACACCCCCATTCTCCTGCCGCAAAAGGTTCCTTCTGAATTTGGCTCTTGCGTTTTGAAACCAAACCTGCAAACCAATCCCAATTGATTTCTTTACCGATGCTTGTTTTGTTTCGCTTACTTTTGTCTTTGTTCTTGCTTTTAAGTCATTTTTTGATGTTTGTTTTTGTGTGGCTAATCAAATAAGTCACTCTACAGCTTCACTTGCTGCTGGTGGTACTGACTCTTTCACAAGTGGGACCCTGCACACAAGGCCCAGCGCTACGGGCGCTCACTGGGACGTTGCAGCCCAGTGTGCAGACCTCATAGAGCAGCCTTAAGAAAAATCTGCTCGCTCACTCACCCAAGGAAAGCAACTTTCTTGATGGCCATGTAGTGTACTCTTGGATTGGGTAGGTTTGGGGTCAAGACTCATGATAAAGGTTGAGGCGAAGGGTGAAGGAGCAGACTTTTGCCAAGGCTGAAAGTTTGTCTTGATCATTTTAAAAGACTGAAGAGGAAGGAGGGGCAATTACACCATCCCTATCATACAGATTGTTGATATGGGTCACCTAGCCTTTCTGTTCTGTAAGGCTCACTGAAAATGCTTTAGGTGACATGTAGCACGGACAAGGACTTGCCGCTAATAGATTCTCCTTCTACCTCGATCACTGCCCTTCTTTGGCACTCTGCACATGATACACACCTCGTTTAACTTCACTGAGCTAGCACACACCATATAGGGATTTTTTTTAATGTAATTTGCTGGGCTGTCCTTCACAGGGCAGTGACTTTATACTGTGTAGGCCCTTAATGATAACAGTTGTCTAACAGGCATTGAGAGAGGGAGCCGGCTGGTCCTGGAGGATCATATTGTTCAAAGCTTGCTTCCTACGTATCAGGGGATCTGCTCGCTGAGGGGCCACATTAACTACTTCAGGGGAGCCCAAAGGCTTCACCCAGTGTGTTTAAAATGAGTAGATTTGTTACCTCTACCATTAATAAGGTCACCACAGAGAGGCTACAGATCCCAGGACATCTGCTGGGTTGGCAGCCTCTGGAGACAGTTTCCTCATGTTGAGGATGCAACTAATTACAAATCCCATTTTATTATTTGGCTGCTTTGGGGTGGTAGGGCATACATTCCACACTCCTGCCATATAATACCATACCCCTCTGCACACCCACTAGGGACACATCTAGCAAAAGTATTTCTACATATATCGCTATCATTACACATAAGGGAAATGCTATTGACTGGCAGGGGTAGGGGAAAATTCTGTCAAGCCTGTGATGTGGCTTCTTACCTGCAGAACTCTCTTGGTCAGGCCTGTTTTCTGGGCAAGCTGCTTGAGGTCCTTGGCATCTGGGTTGTGGTTGATAGCAAAGTAGGACTTCATGGTACGAAGCTGGTGGTGTTTGAAGGAAGTGCGCATGCGCTTTGTCTTCTGGGATGGGGGATAAGGCTGCTGGTCTCTGTCCAGGTGATCTGCCTCATTCTCATTACAACCTGTTCAATAAACAAAATGAAACAAGGAGTTAGTCGCCATGCATCATGCAGGATAAATGAATCAAGGCAAAAATCTTGAGTCACGTACTGTTTGGAAGGAAGCAAGCAAGCAAGCAAGGGCTAAGATAGTGCAAGGATAAGTACAGATGTGGTAATTAAATGAGACAAAAAAGATCCAGAAGATGACCTTTTCCTATTCTTGAAACATGCTATGTCCCCTGGCCCTGTACCTACTAAGGGCAGACTTAGAAAGTTCTCTCTCCTTTGGCATTTATTTTCAAACAGGTCTTTTCCCTGTGGTGATCGTTTTGCTTTGGGCGTTCAAAGAGTCATTTGAAATCTCATTCAGATTTTGAAATCTCACTCATTGAAACACTCTTAGCTTGAGAGAAGAATAAAGGTCAAACAAGCATTTTGAATGTTCCTGAGCTTTTTCCCCAAATCACAAGCACCTATAAAAAGAGATGTACGTCAGGAAAGTTTGTTATGACAGTTCATCAAGAAAGCATAAAATCTGGAGTTTTTTGCTGATGAAATAAATGCTTTTGGACTCTGCCTGGGAGTTTATATGAACTGCTCAAAGACCTCCGTCTGTAAAACATATCTAGAAAGCAGTTGCATCAAGGTTTGATTCAGTCGCTCAATCTCAACCCCAGTCAGCAGTAGCTCTTGGTTGGTACTGATTTAGGACGTTTCTGTAAGCAACCAACTAGTGGCTCAAAAGTTTAAAAGAGTTTCCCTGCTTTCCCTGATGCAGAATTCTCAAAGTGTCTATGCAAGATGAATTTGTTTCAGATTACACTTTTATGGGTGTGAATTGTACACAAGAGTTGCAGCTGTTCGGGGACCGTGGCATCATTACTTCATATTGGGGAAATGACAGTACTGGCAAAAAAGACGACAGACAGACATCTATATTTTTCTTTTCAGCTTACAAAAAAAAAAGGGTTAGCAGTTTATAGGATCTCATTTTATAAAGATAGCTCAGTCACACAGGAGAAAATTAATGGTGTCATCATTGCAGGGAATATTAATTAAAGAACAGCTAATTAAAAGTGTTTCAGAATGTCTGTAAACTAGACTGAGTTTCATTAGTTGCTCATTTGATTTTTTGAACTGCTTTCCAATAGTTATTGGATTATTTACTAGGCCTAGTTGATCCCTATTTCTCAAAAAAAAAAAAAAAAAAAAGAGAGAGAAGGAGAAAGAGGGAAAGCACACAATACAGAGAGACTGCTGTTGACAGTGCTAAAAACAGAGGCAAAGCAACTTGAAACCAGGAGAAAATAAAAAGCTTCTTGAAGGTGTTTTCTCTTTTGAATTGTAAGACAAGTCAACATGAACAGATGCTGGTAAGACAACACTTTGACAGAAAATCAGGTGAATATTTAATTATAGCTAGATTTGCTTCTAGTCTTGGTAAGAAGTATATCTGCACTTTCAAACAAAGTGAGCTGACACTTCTGAAAATACCAGGAGTTGAAAGTTGCCTTAAAAACAATTTCAGACCAGATTTGGATTGTATTTACTACTTGTTTTCACAAGCAATCACACTGCCTTCAGTCAAACTACGTGGGCCGTAACTTACGAGCTGACATAAATCAGAGTACCAGAATTCAGTCCTCAGGTTTTACTTCAGAGAGCTGCAAGCTGTTTCTTTGTGCCGTTTTCCTTGGGTCGCTCAAGTTTACAGCAGCAACAAGAACTTCCTCGGGCTCCTCTGTCCTGCTTACTGCCTTTGTTTCTGTGATCTACTTTTTGTCTGTGATCTACTTTATCTTGGCTTTTATTTTCAAGAGAAAATGGCAAGAGGGCTCCAAGCATCCTCAGACGATCCTAGTTTAGACAATGATTAGGTCACTCTCTATTTTACATGGGCGAAACAGGGTTATGTGATTTGGCCACATCACAGAGCAGAGTTTTACACCATCACCTGGAGAACTAAGGGGAGGCAAAAAATCAGGCAAGACAGTATTGCTCATTTCTTTGCAGCGGGACTGGGGGGTTGTTTAATTTTGCTTTGGAAAGAGCTAGAACAGTTTGCTTTTTATTGCCAAAAATTCTTCAAGTGAAGTCTTCATAGTTTTTCACACACGCGCACATACATACATATAATGAAATAAAGTAAACAGCTCTTTGAGCAACAGCTGTGTAAAATATTTTCCTAGGGAAATCTTCTTCACCATCTCATTTCTGTATCCTGTGGGCTGTAAGTCAACACAGTTTCCCTCAAAATACATATTAATTCTATGATATAAGAGGTAATATAGAGAAAGCCTTGAATGTTTTAAGTACTTTTGAATAGTTTCTTCCATTTTTCACATTAATTCCAGACAGCTCGCAAGTATGAATGGCTTTTACCTCATAACATTTTGAGTTATTTATTGTTGTGTTTCCACTTTACAACCGAGGAGCTGAGAAACAGAAATTAAACTACTAAACAAAATACAGAATAGAAAAGCTGTTGTAGATCCGGCAGCAGAATCTGATTTTCCATTCTGGCCCTGTGCTCAGCTCCCCTGAAACAGAATGTGCACACCAATCTGAGCCAGGTACTGCCGGATCGCTTGTGAATATGCGTATTTTTACGCTCAGCTTGGTCAAGTTGCTAGCTTAATCAGAGTTAGTGCACTGTTTCCTTTTTAAAGTCCGACTCGTTTTCCATCATGGCTCGCACTGGACACCCTGGGGTAGGCCTGTTTCGGGGGGATGCGGGTTTGGTTTACTGGGGAAGTTAAATTCGTGGTTCTCACCCAACACTGACTGAGAGGAGTAAACTTTAGCTGTAACTCCGCAGCGGCCCGCTCGGCGGCGGAGCGCTGTCCCCCGCCCCGGCGCGCTGCAGCGCAGGGAGGCGGCGTGCGGCTCGGGGCCCCTGCCCGAGCCGGCGAGGCCCCGGGGAGCCCGGGCCGGGAGGGCAGAACCGCGCCGCTGCGCGCCTCGCTGCGCCGGCCCCGCGCACCCCCGCCGGCTCGCAAGCCCCACCCGCGGAGCGGGGCCGCGCTGCGCGGGTTGCGCCGGGGCCGGCGGCTGGCCCGCCGCGCAGGGCGGCAGCGCGTACCGCAGCGAGCGCCCGGGAGAAAGGGCCCGCCGGCGGGCTGCGGGGTGGGTTGGGGCTCCGCGCTCCCCGCCCTCCCCGGGTGCCGCTTCTCCCTCTGAAGTCGGCAGTCATGTAACCAACATTTAATTTTCTGCGGACTGGTTGCCCTTTGTAAATGATTACGTGCAAGAGCAGTTACTGAATCGCAGGGCAGGGAACGAAAAACGCGTGTAGGAAAGTGGCTGCCAATTATTTGGAATTTTTTTTTTCTTTCGAGAAGCGAGTTCATCTACTGCAACTCATTTCGTAACTGTTAGAGATTCGTTTTCCTGCCCCTGGATCTGGAGCGCAGTGGGTCGGTCCATGGGCCGGAGTCGTTTGCACCGGATGCGCAGTTTGGCTGCAAACTGTGTTATCTCGAGACCATGTGTGAACTCTGGCCATTGCTAGATAATACTTTAAAAAATCGCGGCCCTAGCAGATCAAATTTCTCAGCCATCTAGACTGAGTCCAAAGCATCAGATTAGAGCGGTTTTGTTTGGTTTGTTTTTTTCTTTCTCCGTTGCCCGGAGGATTCTGTGAGATCTCAGTGAAGTGAGCTGTGTTTTCATAATGGGTAGTGCTCTTTAATCTCATTTGGAGCCAGTGGTACATGTTATATCCCCCGTTGCTGTAAAGAAGGAGAGTTTTAAGACTAGCACACAAAAACTATGACGGCGTTCGCAAATGTCTCTCTCGAGTCCTGACCTGAAGTTTAAGGGGTCTTTTATCATATCCACCACTTTTCGTCTCTGCCTAATTTCTGGTCCTAATTCTAACGCTAAGTTGTCCCTAGAAATGTTTCCACTGGGGATCTGGGGCATTTGGGTGGCGGTGTGCGGGTCGGAGACAGCGCCGACCGAAGCGCGGGCGTGCGGGAGCTGCCGCGGCCGGGGCCGGGGCTGAACGAGGCCTGGCTGCGCTACAGGTCCCCCTTTCTGTAGCAGCTTTCAGGATTGATTGGAAACCGCTCCGTAGCCAGGGATTCCAATGTCATCTTCAATTAACAAGGAACAATTAGCGCAGTGATTACCCTGGCTCCAAGGTCTACGCGTCAGAGGAGATGAAGTAGCCTTGCCCAGCTCGCCGGTCCCTAGCTGAAGCCCGTTTCCCAAGCCGCCCCGGAGGAGGTGCCGGGGGAGGGGTGGAGGGGCCTGCGGGGGGGCGGTGGAGGATTGCTTATGAATCTCAATGGCGGCGGGTCGAACTTGGGTGGAGGGGAGAGAGCTCCGAGCCGAAATCGCTGCACTTTTTCGACCTGCGTTTGTTGGAAGGGGAGGCTCTGACCCCTCTCCCGGCTCCCCGGCGGTTCGCAGCGCTCCGCCGCTGCCCGGGCCGGAGCCCCCCGCTCCCCGCCCCGCCCGGAACGGCTCCCCACTTCACAGGGAAACACCTTGCGCCACCCGTGCTTCCCACACCCTTCTGTCCTCGTTACCGTCCATGGGGAGTTTAAGTTTCGCTAAAATAATTTTTGGAGTCGGTAGCTTGTTAATTCGCATTTACCCTTACTGCTTTCGTCTTCTATCTAATGAAGCACCGCTAAAACGTCTTGATCGAACCTGAAACTCCTTTACCTCTGGCCCCTAACACTGTGTGTTTAGGCACGGTTTGGGTACTTAAGTGACTGGAGTTAGGGAAGAAATTTAATACGGGGCAACACTTGTTCCTTTCCTGCCGTTGAGAGAGCAGAAACCCTTCTCCTTAGTTACATTCGTTAGGGCTTCGTTACAGGGAACAACATCTATTCGTTGGCCTCTTGTACAGTTTGATCGTTTACGTGCCAGTAAAACAGGATTATTTAGCCTGAAGAATTAATTACTATAAATTGAGTATCTATATAGAGTTATGTGCGTACTGCATTGGCATTGTACAAGCCATATACTATAACTTTTATTCTATTTTTTTTTCCTCATCCGTTTGATTACTTCTGATTCGAAGTCTAACTGGTGAAGTGCTTTTTGCTAATAAAATACCAATAATGATAACAGTATCTCTGAAGTTCCTATAGAGAAAGATCGCTCTGGTTTTGGGGTTGGGATTTTTTTTTCCTTTTTTTTCTCTTTACCCTGGGAAGTGGCTAAGTTTGGGTGTTTGACATTAATAGGCAAAGACAGCCTTTGAGGAGGGCTGCTGTTAGCTTTCCTGCAAACGCTCCAACCCTCAGAGGGCTGTTTGTTTGATTTTCCAATGGTTAAGCAAGATTTGGCCTGGCTGAGTTACTCACGCACTGCCTAGCTGAGGGGAAGCCCGAGAACGCTCTTTCGGAGGAGCGGGAGGGAGGTTCGGCGTGTGTTCCCACCTGAGTTGTAGTTGACGATGTCCACTCCCAAGGCAGGGCTCTTTCGTTTCCTGGGCCTCCCCTTCTGGACTGTGCCAGTGCCGTTGAAGTAAGGCAGGGCCAGCCCTCCGCTCTTGGCAGCCAGCTCGGTGTAGCTCAGCTGAGGGGGATATTCTCCTTGCAAAAGGGACTCGAAGTGGGCCCTGCAGTAAACCAGGTTGTCCTTCATGCCAAAGTGATCGCCTGTGGTCAGAGTCTTGTTGCAGGTGGTGCAGGTGAAGCAGCTCAGGTGATAAACCGACTCCCTGGCTCTCATGACCATTTCAGAGGCTGAGATCCCAAGGTGGCAGCGGGCACATCTCTGCACGGAGAACCTTCTGAAGGAAACAGAAAAGTGGGCATCAACTAGAAAAGTAAAGGCAGACCTTGCCCCAGTGCCGCCCACCTTCCCTCTGGGCCACGGCGGGTCGGCAGGGAGCCTGTCCCCGCCGGGGTCGCGCCCTCCCCGGCCCCGGGACGGCCCCCGTTGCCGGCTGTGGCCCCTGGCCCGCCTGGTGCCGGTGCTCTGGCTTGTCGGGACCACCACCGGGGAGCCAGCGCTGGGGTCCCAGGGTAACCGCCTTGCGCTTCCTGCCAAGCTGACCTGTTCGCTCAGGACTTTAGCAGCAGCCCCCCCGCTGCCCGTGCGCGTGAAGAACGCCGGGCCGGGAGGAAATCTGTCCCCGCTCTCCTGGCACTCGTGTAAGGACAAGAAGGGCCCCGGGAGAGCTGAAACGCACGGATAAACGGTGCCCGGCCGCCCGGCCCCTCCGCGGGACAGCCGCCGGGCTGGGCAGGGGGCAGCGGGCTCCGGCGCGGCGCGGGCTCCGCCGCTACTCGCCGCCCCTCCCGCCGCGCCAGCCCCGGGGCCCCCTCCCCGGCCCGCGGAAAAACCGGCAAGCTACGGGCAGAGGGAAACTTTTGTTGGGTCTTACGCCGTTATTTACGGAGGGAAACAGCAGAGCAGCGGGAGACGCGGGGTCTTCTCCTTCGCCTGTTTGTGTACCGGCACACATGCTCAGTCGGCGTGTCCCCTATCCATCCGTTCAGTTTTTAAACGTGCGAGACTTTTCGGAGGGGACACGTTTACAGGATTAAGGAATCGCTGACTACGAAAAGCTACCTTTGAAAGCCCATGTGGAGAAAAGAGCGTTTCGGTTCCTAATGCCTTGTGAGGGGATGTGCTTTTGAACCCATGGGGACTGATTGCTGTACCTGTAGTAATCCTCCTTGCAGTAAATACTGCCGTCCTTGGCAAAGCAGGTGAGTTCTGACTCCAAAGCCAGTTTACATTCACAGCATTTAAGACACCTGAGGTGCCATTGTTTGTCAACAGCCAGCAGGTAATATCTGTCTGAGATCTTCCCTCCACAACCAGCACACAAAGCAGGCTTCTCGGGGCTCATTGGGGGCAAGTTCTGCAAAACAACCACACCACAAGGGGATGAGACAGGCAGAGAAAGACAGGCAGGCGGTCCGGGCTGGGGACGGGGTCCTGCGCCGGGCCCGGGCTTGGACAAAGAGACTGCTCTCTGGGACCAAACTGTCTGCTCCCGGCGGGGAGTTTGAGGGCGAACCGGGACCGTCCCCGCTAGGAAAGTGTTTACCGCGATTCAGCTCTCGTGCTTATCCCATTAAAGCTCTCCTAACGATCTGATGTCATTTCAATATGTGAAGGCAACTGATTAGGCCTCAGTAAGAAAAACAGAGCCTATTCTTTTCTGAGGTCCCGAAGTTGAAGTCTGCAGCTTCCCCGTTACTTTGGCGTTTTAATCTTAGAGCGCTCCACAAGAACGGCATTTTAAAATAGGAAAATACCGGTTTGCTGCACCAAAAGTTTATGGCAGAGGGTGCAGGCTTACACCGATTTTCCGGTAAATTTTCACCCGTGCTTAAACCAGCCCAAACCCCGTCTCTAAAGAAAACCAGGCCATTTAAAACACAAGTAAGAGAAAGAAGACAGGTGAATGGTGTAAAGAGCAGGGAGCGCGAACGCTCGCCACCCCGGGCGGGGACGTGGACAGAAAGGTGGCAGAGGGTGGTTTCAGCTAAAACTAGCATCTTTTCATCAGCAAACTTCGGCAAGTTCCCGTTAATCTGCTCCCCACGAGGAGTGTCGCTCGGGACAAAGGGAGACGGAGGGACAGCGGAGACAAAAGCTCTGCCGTGAAACTTGGGGCAGCGTTTGCTGATAAAGTAACGGGGAAAAAAATCCCGAGCATCTTGTTTTAAAGTCGCAACTGTTTTAAAGTGGCAACTCCGCATTCACTTTCCCATCTGAAGTTGTGTTCCTCGCCCCCCTTTTTTTAGCAGCAATTGAAAAGGCGAGTTGAATTTACATTGCAAATCCTCATATAACAAAGCGGGAGTTTATTTAAGAGAAGGGGGGAAGGACCCTATGGCTCAAAGCCTTAAAGCAGTTTTCCAGGCCGTTACTTTGTGTGCAGAGCCTTGTGCGCGGTCGGCGGAAGCCCTACAAGTTGGAGAAAGGGAGATCTCGCTTTGCACAAAACACAGCGTGACACTCGCTTTCTCCGCCATCCGTTAGTACATTTACGAAGGTTTCGGTCCTTTGACTAATAAAAGAGGAGATGTTACTGCTAAGCAAAGTAGTCGGCGGGCGTAACATTCAGAGAGAGGTGCCTCTTTGTATCAATCCCACACTTCAGACCAAAAATGGTTACGAAAAGTAAGCGGTCGCGGTTTGCGGTTTAATTTAGGAGGTGCCAGGAGCGCAAAAAAGTAAAGTACACCTCGAAACTCCAGCTGCAGCCCTGCTCGGACGGCGCAGAGCGGCCGCAGCGAGCCGAGCAGGGGCGAAAGGCTGCTTCGCTGGGAGGGCTGCGAACCGCCCCGGTTGCGATTTAAAATATTTCCCCCCGTTACTCCAGGGAGCACAGGCAGGGACACTGCTTAGACAAATGTCTAACTGAGCCGGGCCGGCACAGCACCCGGCGTTATCGGTGGGTTTACAGGGAGCCTCGGAAGGGTCTCTACAAGCAAGGGGTGGCAGGGAAGGGGCAGGGGGAAGCAGCGTCTTTCTCTTCCCCGAAGGCAGGGTCTGTCCCGCTGCGGGTCCATGCTTGCGGGGATTCCCTCTCAAAGAGTGCCAGCTCCTTTCTTACCGTTTCTCGGCCGTTCATCTGTCCCCCTTTGGCCAGGCGGGACTCGGTCTTGGATCGCCTCTCCATCTCCTCCATGATTCCTTGGATATGGCCTCCGGAGATCCCGTGGAAAAGCATGGCTGGGGGACGGAAAGGACAAGTATTTTCTTCTGCTCTGCACCCCACTATTTCCATATACAGACCCCAGAGTCTTTAGATCATCCAAAATGTTTACACCGAGGCGCACAGCGCAGGGAGGGAGGTTGCAATAGGAGCTTCTCTTTGCACAAGCACCGAGGGCTTCCTGAAGATGTGCAGAAAACAAACAAGGGGGAGAAAATGTAATAATAATTAATTTGAAAAATAAAATAATAAAAGCGAGCTAAAGGATCTGTTACTGTTCTGGAGAGCTGGGGCTCCTGACTGGAGAGACTTGGACCTGGGGCAGTAGAATCGGTCGGGAAAGGATATAGTTTTGAATACAAAGAAAGCAAAAAGAAGTGCTATTTTCAGCAGTCCCTGGTTGCTTTAAAGTTCCCAGTGCCTGTAGGTTGGATTTGGGACTGCTGCTTTCCGGAGCTCTGTCCAATTTGTTAAGAGACTAAAGCCAGCCCATTTTTGATAATTTAGTAGGAGGAGTTCTCTCCCTTGAGCTGCCACTGATTTTTATTCAGACAACAAAGACCTGTCATACTCCTCTCAACCCCTAGTGATGGGCAAGCAGTGACAAACATTACAGTTGGGGCTGTGGGTGGGGTGGGGTTTATTACCTCCCCCAAACACCGAGTCCCGAGAGTTGGCGGCGACGGCGCCTGGCGAGGGGCAGGGTGGCCCGGGGGCCCCGCTCCGCCGGGGCCCCGCTCCCCCGGGGCCGCTCCGCGCCGGGGGCAGCTCCGCTCCGCGGCCCCTCGGGCTGGCACCGCCGCTCCTGGCTCCGCCGCGGGAAGGGCAGAGGGAGGACAAGCGCCGTCGTGGGGCAGCCGGGGCGGGACGGAGCGGCCAGACCGCTCCCGGCGCCCCGGGCCCGGGCGGCCGCGGAGGGGGTGGTTAGGCGCGACGGCGGGCGGGGGCTTCGGAGGCAGGAGGGCACGGCGTCGCCCGCCCAGGTCCCGGGCGGGTCGAGAGCTTACTTGGGCTCTACCCTCCCTGCTGCCGCCGGGGAGCATCAACCCCGCGGGACCCCCGCCCGGGCCCGCAGTAGGACCTCCGGCACCCTCCGCGGGCAGCCTGCGCGCCAGCCCCGGCCGCCGACGGGGCGGGCGCGGAGCGGCCCGGGGACGCCCTCGCGGGGCTCGCCCCCTCGCCAGCTCCCCGGCTGCGGGCTGCGAGCGATCTTTGTGTGCAGGGGACTGGGCGATGCTTTCCTTCCCGGCTGATGTCTCTCTTTCTTTGCTCCCCCTCCCCTCCTTTTCCCTTTTTCCTACTTACTTTTCACACCACTCTTCCTTGCCTTTCCCTGGAACAGCTGCCGGCTGTTTCCTGACACCTCGATCCCTACTGAAGGATCTTCCTGGCGGCAGTTCTGCGCTCCCTGTTCCCTGGGGGACGCTCCACACCAAACCCGAGCGCGACTAGTGAAAGAAGTACCCCAGCCCCCACTTCCTTTCCAAAGCATCCCAGAGACATCCTCGGGGGCTCCTCGAGTCACCTCTTCCATGTAACCCAAGATTTAGGCAGCCAGTTTCCTCCCTTCTCTTTCCCCCAAGTAGCTAAAATTAATGTTATTTGCAGATTGAATGTTGCTACATTCCTCCGAGTGCCAGAATACAGCTCATAAAATACAATTTCACACAAAGATGAAGTCAATCAAGTGAAATAAGCCGGGATTTTTTTTCTCTGTTGGCACACTAGACCCTGGACAGCAGGGCTGCTATTTACTGTAAGTAATGTAATTAGCCCTTTTGGATGGAAATCAATGTGTTGTATGCGTGTGTGTGTTTTAATAAGAGAGTAATAGCTATAAAACCGACGAGACTCAAAGCGGTAAGGGAATCTCCTTTAAAACGCGTAGATCCCTCCACAAGCCGTAGTCTCCTGCAGAGCACTCCCGGTCTGGGAAAAAAAAAAAAAAAAAAGGAGAAAAAAGGGGAAAAAAAAGAAGAAGAAGAAAAAAATCTGTGTGTGGAGAAGGAGGAGGGAGAGATAGGCTTTCCTTGGAGAAAACAAGTCAATTAGCACAACAAGCCATCAAGAAAAAATAAACAAGGTGATTCAATCCGGGATACGGGGGGTGTTTGCTCGGGATCCCCCTCCCTCCCCTCGTCTCTCCGCGGTGCCCGACTGCTCCGGGAGACGGGCGAAGTCACTTCCCTCTCAGCCCACGTCCCGCCGGGGGAGCGGGAGCACAGCCGGCAGCCCACGCGGGGCAGCGCGGCCCGGCGAGCGCCGTTGCGGGGACGGCGGCTCTGTGGAGCGCTGCGGAGCCGCCCGGGGAGGGAAGGAGCCGGCGCGGGGGCCCGGGGCGGAGGCGGCGGCGCTGCGGAGGGGGTTAACCCCTCTGCCGGAGGGTTTGCTCCCCGCACGCCCTGCGCCCACGAGTTGCCACAGGCGTGCGCCCGACTGGCGTGGGTGGTTGCAGCGGTTGTTGTCGACAGAGGTGACAAAATCTCACCTAGAGACGAGTTTATTTCTACTAGTTGCAATATAATCTTTCCACTCTAGTGGCACGTTCAGGGTTTGTTCTTTTTTTTTTTTTTTCCTTTGAACGAAATGTCCCTTTATTCCCGTTCAGGTATTTTGTCAGGGGTGACTCCCTGCCTCAGCCTCGTGTTGCGCCTGCTCTCTTGGAAGCGCTCTGCGTTTCCCTTGGCGCCCGCGTTGCCAGAGGTACCCCCGCGTGTGCCGGGCAGAGGTACCCGCCGCCGCCCGCCCGCCCGCTCTGCGGGCCCCCTCGGAAGCGCCGCCGCCGCCGGCCCGCCGTGACCGTGTCCCTGCCGGGCTGAGGACGCTCAAACTCATCGCGCCCCCTGGGAGCGGGGAGAGGAGGGGGCTGGGGGGAGCCCCTGGTGGGGCGCTGGGCCCAGCTCCCCCCGGGTGGCTAAAGTGGGGATACTGCGCCCCCGCCTCCGGCACCGCTCCCCTCTCCTCCCGCGCGTCGGGCAGTTGCTGTCTCGGGTTCACGGAAACACCGTCTGCAGGTGCAGTGGCAAAGCGGCGGGCCGAGCCAGAGACACCAAAAATATTGTTTGTTAAATCCCCATCTCTACCTTAGCTCGACGGCGCCGTTAGCAATAATTGGGCAGACTCATAACAAACCTCAGAAATGACTAAGCCTCCTCCGGTTGGGCACACTTAATTAATTAGAGGGTCCTTTCTTTCTGCTCCATCAGGTACGGTTAAGGATACGCTACTAGCTGCTGCTGCTCCAGTAAAGGAGGCCAGGGCTTTCCAAGGCGTTTTCTGATTAACATCCTAATGTTGGTAGACCACTTCTTACCTAAAGGGACACTAAAAGTTTGTTGCTAGCATCAAACGTGACTTCTCCGTTTCCAGAAGGCCTGTAGGAGATCAAGGTAAATCTATTTCAACGTTCCCGAGATCTCATTCCTCGCTGCAAACTGAAACTCCGCTGCTCTGAGGCAGGCTGGTAGCGAGAGGTTGCCATTACAGCACAGGGTCTCCACATAGTTTTGCTGGTTTGCTTGGGGAGGGGAGAGAAAAGCTCACAAAGAACACGACAGGGACTTTAAAATCCCAATCAACCAGTTTATGCCTTACGAATCCATCCGCATTAGCACTTCGCCTCTGGACGGAGTTTCTCATTGCAGGGTGCTTTTATCTCCTTTCGCCGCAGCATTTTGGGAAGGAGATCTGATGGGCAATATTCAGAATATTTCGGTAACATGAAGGCGCTCCCAAGTTTTCCCTTTCCGTAAGGACATACCCCGGCTCCCCAGGCTGATAAGGATGAGGGGGAATCCGTCGCTGTTGAGATTCCCCCGGTAAAACGCCTGCGCGCGGGTCGCGGCCGCCCGACGCGGGCTGCGGCGCTCCCCGGGCCAGCCGCGCCCTGGCGCAGCCCCTGCCCGGGGCTCGCCCGGCGCTGGCTGCGGCCGTTTCCACCTTCGTAATTAGCATGTGCCCTGGGCAGATTTCAGCGAGCGGTCACTGGGATCCGCTTTGCTATAGAGCCCTTATTCTCCCTGGCCACGGGCTACAGTCTAAAGCCTATTACAGCGTGAACGATCTCGTGTTTAGTTCTGAGGATTTAGGACAAGGTCTACGTGCAAATTAATAATTGACCAACAATAATTAGAAGAAAGGGGAGGGCGTTCAGGCGGGGGGGTGGGGGTTCTCTAAGCAGAGATGGTTTGGATTTAGCCTGTCCCGGATGCGGCCGTGGCACGCCGCGGGCTGCAGGCGCAGCGCAGCGCCCGGAGCCCGGCGCCGGGTCAGCCGCCTCCCGCCGCACAAGGGCAGCAAAACTTCACACCCTCTCCGTCAGGTACCTGAACTTTTCAAGACACTTCCAGTTTAATCATTTCCAGAAATTTAGAGCGCGTGGTGATAACAGCAACAGGATTACGATCCTGATGCCTGCGAGTCGGGTGGTTAGAGCCAGGTCTATTTTTAAATCCTAACGCTATTTTCTGCTCTACGAGCTTGCTGTGGAGTAGTGCTATTAATGATCAACCTCATCTCTTTGTGAAGTCCGCGGCTAGTACAAGCAATCTAGGCACAAAGAAGGGAAATCTGAATAGAGGTACATCTCTCGGCGGTGGCATCAAATGTAGCTAATGTCGTTTTCAGCATTTAAATGGGTTGCGTTTTCTTAAAACGCCCGACGTTGTTTAAAATTCCACTTTGGTGTCAGAAACAACGTATTTTACCATCACCATCTTTCTCCTGCCTCGAGTCCTCTCGAGTGTACCGCAGGCCAACTTTGGGATCAGTGTTACAGCGCGGAGCAGGGCGCGGAGCAGGGCGCGGAGCAGGGCGCGGCGCGGCGGCCCGGCCCCGGCCCCTCGCTCCCAGCCGGCCACGCCGCGGCCGCCCGCGCCAGCGGAGCGCGGGGTATCGCCGACCCCGCACACCATCGAGGTAACAACCCCGAGCCTCCAACGGGCTCGCACCGCCCGGTAATCTGAAAACATGCAAATTAAGCCCTATTCATTTGCTTAAGGGGATGGTATTTAAATAATAAACAATTAGGTGCTTTGCATAGTAATCCCAGACACATATCTCCGTAGCCAAGCGCTGTGACTGACCACAAACAAGTGATCACACAGCCAGAAGAAAGCAGGAGAGGCAATTATTGTCTAACACGAAACTGTTCACCGCCAAGGACCTCAGCATTGTTAGCTTCTTAGTTGTCTGATATTAACCGTAATCGTATTTGCACTCCGGTTGTAATTAAGCCACTGGAAATTATCATAGTTTGCTGCTTTTGAAAAGGACTTCCTTACAGGCTAGATTCACAGACAGGTGAAAGGAGCCATTACATAAAAAAAAAAAAAAAAAAGAAAGAAAGAGAGAGAGAAAAAGGAAAAATTAAAAAAAAAAAAAAAGAAAGAAAAAGAAAAAGACCCACAGGCTTTTTTTTTTTTTTTTTTTTTTTTTTTTTTAAATTGAGCTGAACGGCTCAGTCTTCCCAGGCTGCTATTTTTCTAGATTAAAACACAGATGCACCAAATGTTGTCTGCGAATACACCTGGGGAAACGACCGTTCTGTGTTGTTTTTAAAAAAAAAAAAACCACCACGCCAAAGAAAAACCCCGCAAATGACATCCGTGAGGTCTAAATAGCTGCATTGCTAGGAAAGACTCATGCAGGAGCTTACCTTGAGACCTTAGAAGCTTCTTCCAAAATTGTACCCTCCTTAATGAGTGATGAGGGATGGGTTTTGGATGGAGAAGAGACGCAATGATCTAGCCAGTAGATGGAGGTTGTTCCTTGTTCCTAGCAGAGGATCCCTATGTTAATTAAAATAAACAAGCTGCTTGGTGGAAAGATTCCCCCCCCACCCCCCTACATAGCCTCTAATATAGAATTGACGTGAATTTCTAACCTCTGACCTCTCACCAACATACACTTATACCTGCCTTTTATTTTCTGCTTGTTTCGAAATATTTTCCAAAACAACATAAATAAATAAATAAATAAATAAGAAGAATGAATGAAAGCAAAAATAAATCCCACCTCTCAATTTTGGCTGGTTTGCTAGATTTTCTTGATTAGCTGTCTCAGCTCCTCAGTAATCAGGTGAGGTGTTAATGGGGAGCCGGTTGTAAATAAAACTAATAAAGCAAAGAACATATTAGGAAATTAAAAAAAGGCGAGGACTGAGAGGCTGCTAAAAATATTGTAGTGAGCTGAGCGTTTCCCCATCATGTCGTTTTTTTCGTTCTGTGCTTATTCACAGCTGAGCAGCAAACCTCGTGTTGTTGCCATCTCTCCACATTTTTTTTTTCCCAAATCGCACTGAACCAGCCATGGACTGCATCAACCCTTCCCACTTTCATAAAAAGCCTCTCAAATGGAGTCGCTAAACAGCAAACTTCAGCCTGATCTGATGTGATATGATATACGGATTCGTGGAGCAACCTCGCTTTGCCAAACCCGATGAAACTGTGAGTTGTCATGCAATACTCCGCAGTCAAACCTGGGATAATTGTAAAAGTGAACCCAATTTAACCCATTAGAATAAAATCAGATGCCAAGATGAATCGGAATCATTGCTTCTTAGGTGACAGTACTGATGACAATTGATCCACCGGCTCAAAACAATAGAAAAATATAGGGTCGGGAGTCATTTCTCGTACCCGGAGTCTCCCTCCCCGGGGGCAGGCGCAGGGAGCCGGCGGCGAGGCGGGAGCCTGCTCCGGCCGGGGGCTGCGGCCGCGCCGCTCGCCGGCTGCTGCCAGCGGCTCTCGCAGGAGGGGACTTACTGCGAGGACCCTGTGGCCGGGGGGCTGTTTCTGGAGCAGGAACACGAGATGACTTCTCGCTTTGGCTTTGTTTGCCTGTTTCTCTTAACTCCTGTGACACTTTCAGTTCTTCTCCCCTGAGCCGTGTGACCCTTAGGTCTACGTGGCCAGCTTGGTAATCTATTAAGGAAAAAAAAAAAAAAAGCAAGCAAGCAAGGGATGCTAATGATCTTCCTTGGAGTTTGTCAGGGAGCGGAGACCCGGCGGCGTGCGGAGGAGGCAGGGCTCAGCTCCCCGCCGAGGTGCGCACCGGAGGGCGGGGGTCCGGCCGTGCGCCCCGGGGCAGGGCGGCCGGGTCCCGCTCTGCCGCGGCGCTGCCAGCCGCCGGAGCTGCCAGCGCACCGCTGCCGCCGGGGAGGGAGCTCGGCAGCAGCCGGGTGACAGCACCGGGGAGCCGCTCCCCCCGCCCCGGGCTGCGTCCTGGCCGGCGGGGGAGGCCCCGCGGCGGCACCGCGCCCGCCCTCCCGCGGGTAGGGCGTGGGGACCCCGGGCGCCGCGGCTCCGCGGAGGGCGCGCCGGCTCCGGGTCCGCGGTCACGGTGGACGTGGACGTGCAGCAAAGAGCACATCCCACCTCACAGCAGCTCACCTGGAGAAACCAGCCCGGGAGGTGCCGGGCGGGCGGTGGGGGCAGTGCTTCTGCGGGCGGAGAACTGAAAAGCCGGGGAATGTCCCTGCAGGAGGGGTGGGTTCGGGGCAGGTGACCGTGAGCTCTGAGCACGCAAAGTTTGCTTTGCCGGCTCTGGGCCGTGCAAGTCCGTCTTGCTCCCATGCTCTGGATGGCGAGAACTTTTAAAATAAGGTTTTCATTAAATCTGCTCGCGATCGGGAAGTTTAAAGCCATCCCGGGCAAAAGCGGGAGCAGCCCTCGGGCAGGATTAGCTGAACCCGTCAGGCTGTGTCTGCGCTGGGAAGCGACCGACCGCGCAGGGAGAGAGGTGCCTTCATGGGACCTGGTCCCTTCTTAATCTCCCTGAGACAGCAACGGCCATCTGCGCCAAGGTACAATAATAAGAATTATTATTATCATAATCACCACGGTTGTTATTGCTGCGACTGTGAGGGAGGGTGCCGGGCCCTGCCGGGGCCCTGGCCGCTGGGACAAGCCCGGCCTGGGCCCACCCCAGCCCCGGCCCCGGCCCCGGCCCGGCTGGACCGCGCAGCCGGCGGCGGCCGCCGCCGCGGGCTTTTCCCCGCTCCTCCGCTTACTCTCTAAAGCGCCTAAAATATTTTTTTCCCCCAATTACCGGCGCTCTAATGGAGCAGGAGGCAGAGGAATATGCAAGGCTTATAATAAGCCACCTGCTGCGTCGCGCCTAACTAATGTTATGCTTTATTTCATTACTACTGCCGCGGCGGCAACATAACCGGACCTCGCATTACAGATTCCCCACCCAGAGCGACAGCCGGGAGAGGGGGACCCCGCCACGCCGGCGGGGGGAGCGGCGGCTGGTGGCCGGACGGCGACAGTCAGTGACCGACGCTCGGTTCCTGCGCACTGACCGGGACCCACTGGCGGTACCTCGCCGTGGGGCCGGGTTCAGCCCGCAGCTTTGGGGTGCACAGCTCACTGGATGCGTTTATAGCTGTCTCTCCCTGCCAATGACCCCCCTCCCCATCTATTTGCATGCACACGCGAAGCTATATAAACAGCAGTAATAGCCTCATACGTTAAATCCCTGTTTGTTAGCACAGCTATTCCGAGCCGTTTCAGATATTTGGACTCAGTCTGTTCAATGTAGCTTCAACCTATTGACTTGCCAGACGAGACGTTCATGTGGACCCAGTTGCTAAAACGATGAAGACAGACTTTAGCTCTAAACTGTGCTACTCTCCCATCTGACGGATGTTAATACACAAACGAAATCCATTTGCATGTTTTTTGTTACCAGAAGGCTGCGCTGACGTTCAAATGATCTAAATCTTAGCATCTGGAAGCATGTACAAGCATCTTTTTGGAATAGGTTTCAAGACACTTCGTTCAACCAAAGCTGAGGAAGGATCAAAATGGGACACCAAGCAACTGACAATAGTTTCCAGTCTCAATGAAACCGGCTGCTTCATTTGAAAGTACACAAATGAAGAAATGCCTTTCCATTTATTACAGCCCCTCCCGCCCGAGGTCCGTCTCGGAGCTGCTGTGTAGCACCGGGATGTCCCGAAGGCCACCGCCGGCAGGTCCCCGGCGGGCAGAGGAAGGAGGCCAGCTTCATCTCCGAGACACTCCCCGGCCTTGGGCTTCCTTGAGGGTTTTCTGGGCGCAGCAATTCATCGGCAATATGATAGGAAATATTACCTGAGTGCCATTCAATCTTAATGAAGATCTGCGGGAGAAATCGTGCGAGACAATAAATACCAGATATCAATAACTTTAGCAGGAAATATGGGAGGACTTTCGTGTTAATGAAACAAAGATGAAGGAGCTCTTGGCAAGGTTGCCTCTAACGTACCGGAGTGCTCAGTACCTCCTTGGTGCTCATGAATATCTGTAGTGTGCTTTACACTTCATATTATGTTTGCAAACAGAATTCTTTTGTCTTTCAAAGGCTTTTACAAACTTGGACACCAAACAGACCGATGTTCAATCAAATACAAAGAATTTGAATTATTCAGGAACCCAAGCCTTTCTTTCCCCCATCCCCCACATCAGTGCCAGGGATTTAATCCGGCGATGAGGGTGTCAGGGAGCCTCCTCGGGCCCTGCCCAAGGCGGCAGGATGGCCTCCCGGGGCCGGGGGGCAGGCGGCCGTGGCCGGAGACCCGCGGTGGAACCGCCCGGCCCGGCCCGGCCCGGCCCGGCCCGGCGGCGGCTTCCCCTGCCTCCCCGCGGGAGGGCTCCGGGGCCGGGTGCCGCGCCGGTGCTCAGGCACCCCGAGCTCACGGTACAAAGGCGCCGGAGCATCCCCCGGCGCAGCCGGAGGGGATGGGCTCACCCCCGAGGGCGGCTTTCCCCGGGGACGCGGCGGGAGCGCTGCCGCCGCCCCGGGCCCCCGCCGCTGCCGGCCAGGAGCGACGCCCGACTCCAGCCGTGCTCACAGCACCGCACCGCACCGCACCAGCGCACACCAGCGCACACCACAGCCTCGTCCCTCCCCGCCCCTCCCTCCCTCCCTCCAAACAGCCGAAACTCCTGGGCGTACCACAATCATCAACAATTCTTGGACATCACGGTGCACACGAAAGTAACGTTAAATAAACCCGTGGGGCTTTAATGATTGCATATGCACGCTTTCTTAGCTTCTTTTAAAGTGAAATTAATTGTATGACGGGATTGTAACTCGTTACTTGTAGCGCAAAAGAAAGGGAAAGGGGGATCGATAATGCGGCGTCTAAAACACACGTGCACATATGGTTCAGTTTGTGTTTTATTACAATTAAAATGCATTCACTGGGAGCCAGGATCAGGTACAGCAAATGCCAGTATTCCAGCAGTGGAAGCCACAAAGAGCTGATGGGCTTCGGTTTCGCAGCCGCTCTCGCAGGATGAAAGACATTAATACACATACATTAAAAAATGAGTCGAAGCGCTTCTTTTGGGGCTGGTCTTTCACGTTAACTTGCTCATATGGATGCTGCAGCAGAAATAAAACAAGTCGTTATTGCATTACTCAGTAATCAGTATGGAAAAGCCCAACCCTGCTTATGGTTAACAAGAATTGTTAATGATATATAAATCATTTGATCTATTGTGCCCTCCAGACTAAAAGGAAAATAATGGCAACCCCAAGCAAATGGTCCTAATTAGTGTCCAAGAAACCACTTCCTAAATGTATCCTTCCAACTCATTCCAGTTGGACTGTCCAGAACAATCTTTTGTTCTTAAACTTCTTTATTTTGTGTGTAACTGCAAAAATGCTCTGCATACCGGAGCTCCAAAAATAGCTCGTCTAGGGGTGCAGCACAGCACCAGGAGCAGAAGGGAGGGCGAGGTGACCCCAGCCTCTCAGTGTCGCCTGCAAATACGTCCTGATCATTTGAAACTTTATTTCCCCAAAGCCTTGCCTCCTGACAAGCCTCCTTAGAGAAGTACCGAAGGGGATTTCACCAAAAAAGCAAGTCTCCGCCGCCACTCAGACAGCAACACAAACTTTAAAAAGGAAAAGCTAAAAACGGACCCAGAAC
The DNA here is from genome assembly GCA_009819775.1 of Phoenicopterus ruber ruber. Classification (NCBI taxonomy): domain Eukaryota; kingdom Metazoa; phylum Chordata; class Aves; order Phoenicopteriformes; family Phoenicopteridae; genus Phoenicopterus; species Phoenicopterus ruber. The sequence continues at coordinate 26,007,040 of CM020222.1, forward strand.
CACGCCGTGCATATTCGAGCTGTCTATCACATGCTTTCACCCACTCTTTCCACCGCTTTAAAGCGTGATCTTTAAGTTAAATACACTGTTAAATACACCCATGTATACTACACTTCATGTGGTACCCAGGTGAAGATTCAGGCCCCAGCTGGGGGAGTAACAAGAGCTTGGCCAGTGGGTTGTTGTGGCCTTGATCTTGTCCCCACTGAAAGCGACAGAACTTCGGCTGTTTGCTCCCACGAGAGGCCTGTTTCTTGGATGTACAAGGTACAACGGTTATTTCTCATTAGCTGGGCTACCGGATCCTGATGCTTCATCAAAATCACCCACCCTTCCACCGAATCCCACATCTTTTGTCGCTTCTTTATCCCACTACAAAACATAACTCCCGAAGTTTTAAACACAGGTCTGAAAAACTGCACTACCCTGGAGACAAAACCCATCTTGGTCCTATCATCTTGGGGTTTTTTAAAAAAAGGAAGGCTTGCTGGAAACAGACTTTCTGGCATGCTGGTTCTCTTCCTAGACGTGACGGACTTGCCAAAGGGAACAGAACTTCTACAAAACGACAGTCAATTAAATAACTCCTGTGCAGTGCTCTTCATGCTATTTCCAAGAGATAATGCTAATGGGAAATGCTGCAATATTTTATTTTAACTTTAAGAAAATCCATCAACGACCTTGCCTGGACTTAAAATGTCCTTGACTCCTTTAAAGTCACGGTAAAACACATAAGATGCGTTGCCAACTTTTACTACCCCAGCATAAATGATTTTACAAAGTCGCGGAGACAACATACAAGCTGACGCCGAAAGGCAAGGCTTCATACTCACGGGTCTGCACGCAGAGCCACCGCATTCACCGCTCTGCAAGCGGGCACCTCCGGAGAGCACGAAGTAACCAGGAACGGGAGCCACGGAGCTCTGCCGGCCAGCCTTCAAGCAAAACCAACTAGCCCCAGCTCTGAGGAGCCTTCAGCTCTTTGAGGTTTCCCGTTGCAAGCGACTTTGATATTATCCTCTTGTAACTGCTTAAATGAAACGGGCTCGCTTGGTGGTTCATGACTAAATGCGTTTATAAAGAAATTATAGCCTGTTATTCACAAAGACTTAGCAAATAAATAGATGGGGACAAGCTATAGAAGTGAATGCTGCGTATCTACAGCTATCCTTCTAACACTGCCACAGCCCGCTGCCCCCCGCCCGCTCCCCCCGCGGCACGGGACGCCGTGTCTGCGTTACCGCGGGCTTGCGGCGCGGCGGGACGGTACCGGAGCGCGGGCCCCGGGTGGCGGCCGAGCGGGAGCGCGGGAGCGGCCGCCCCGCCACCGCAGCGCCGGCTTGGCGGCGCACCCGGAACCTTTGCACTCCCTTCACTTCGGACGTTTTCCCTTTTTGCACTGTTTCCTCTTCCCTTTCCAAATTCCAGCTCCTCCAGTTTTACTTGTGAAACACCTCACGCAGTTATCAGAAAGCATTTGACGTATTTTACTGCTTTTCAGAGCTCCTTGATCAAAAGCAACGTTTATCCCTCCAGCCTCCACGCTACAAGGTGCCCCGCATTTGCAAGGCCGGGGCCACCGAGCCACTGCTTGCAGCAGGGGAGCAGCAAAGGCGCCGGGGAGCGAGCGATGGCCTCCCTACCCGCCTGCTCCCCGCCTCCGCTCCGCCAGCTGCCGGGGACGGGGGTCACCCCTCCCTTGGCAAGGACGTGCCGGCGGCGCGGCCAGCACTGGGCAAAGCACGGCTGGACCCCAGCGGCCGGTGCCCCTCTGCCGCAGGACACCCCGGGGGGATGCCGAGAGCCGGGCCGGGGCGCGGCGGGGTCTCGGGGAGCGGGCCGGGGCGCGCCGCGGGAGCGGAGTCACTTCGCACATCTGCGAGCCGCCGCCGGGCGATTATCGGGTCATTTCTTCCGTAATGCAAACCATGCGCTCACGTTATTACACCAAACCCGTAATTGCGAGTGATACGTTTAAAGCCCCGCAGCTCCCGCCGCTCCTCCTCCGAGTCGTACCGGCTGCGTGGGGCTCCCGGGGCCCAGGCGGTGACAGAGCCCCCGGCCCTTCCCGGTCGCGCCGCCCCGGTTGCTCCCCCGGAGGGAAGCGGCATCCCGGGGGCGAAAGTAACGGCCCGTCCGTAGGTTCTCTGTGAGGAGCCGGTGTCCGTGTTCAGGTATGTGGGTGCTTTTTGGGATGGGGGTGTCTAACGTAGCTGCGCTCCCCTGGGATGCTGAACGCCGCGCATCTGCCGGACCCACCGCTGGCAAGGACTCCCTAGTCGGGGTATGCGCGAATTAAGTGTGTCAGTGCAACCATAATTTGTCTCTTTGTACCTGTGTATTTTGATAACACTTTAAAATGTACAGTTACATATTTTCCCTTCCCTTATACCTATCTCCTTAACTTACCTCTTCTGCGAGTCCAGTGCTGTTTTTCAGCACAATCTTAGGTTGCACATGGTGTTTCTCAAGAGACATGCTCTTACCTTTCACACCTCCTTCTCAAGCCTTCAGCCTCCGTCCCATTCCCAGCCATAATACCTGTGCTGAAGCATTTCCTGCCCCAGGCTTCTTGGTCTTGACCCCACTGGATCAGTTTCACCACAGCCAGGTATCTCCAAAAGCCCAGAGCATGAACTGAGAGGCTCAGGCTCGGGAGCCTTGGTGGAATTGAAGCCTTGCTGCTGGGCTGTTTCACTCGGGCCCTTGTCCCCAAACTTTTTGCTCAGTCTTTTCTAGTTGCCCACATGGATTTTGTCCTTTTTCTCAAGTTGTGGCCTCAAGGTGACCCAGCTCCCTCTCTGGTTCCTCTCCCGTTACCTGTTTCAGGGTAGTGATCAGCTCTTTACGCCTTTATTTTTTTGCCTTCCCAAACATGACGGTTGTCAGGGAACACAGCTGCTCATCAGATGTCCCTTTATTCCTCCTCCATGCTGAGTGTCGGTACGTTGCCTCAGTTGAAGTCTACCCTCTGTTCTCTCCCACTGAAGTCCAACCCTTGCTGGTTCTGTGTGTAAATCAGACACTTTCCTGTCCCACAAGCTCTAATGCCAGCAGGGACTGCAGACAGCACCGGAGCAAAGGCTTCTTGACACCGGTTCCAGAACCAGACAGTCTGGGAAGACCCCAGAACAGTCCAGAAGGCAAATTGCAGATAAAGTCATGCTTTACCCCGAATCTGAGCATTTCTACTGAAATGCAATTGTCAGAGAATTTAGCTGCACGTATTCAGCAGGTATAGCGGGATATATGGGTACGTGCAAAGCATGGTTTGTTACAGTTTATGACTTGGCCAAATTAGGATACATTTTCACTTATTTGCTAAAAGTCGCATTCCCACCACACAGAGCTCCTAGCACACTATCTCCCTGCCAAATACGTTGCTGCTCCAGAGCAGGGGACACAAGCATTGCTTAAAGTCATTGGAACTACTAACGTGAACACAACAAAATATTTTTTTCATAGCCTTATCTACTTGGCTGGACGGGGCTCTGGGCAACCTGATCTAGTTGAGGATGTCCCTGCTTATTACAGGGGGGTTGGACTAGGTGACCTTTAAAGGTCCCTTCCAGCCCAAACTAGTCTATGATTCCATGATTCTATAATTCTACTTATCAAAAAAAAAAAAAAAAAAAAAAAAAGGCTGTATCTTTCTTGGCTAAAATTTTGCAAAATATTTACCCCAAAGCAAAGAGGAGTCTGGAAAATAGGAGCTTAATTTATTAAAAATGGTACAGTTCTAAGGAGCCGGAAACAAGGGAGATGTAGAGCAGCTTAAGAGATAGCGAGGTACTGGCTCCACCTATGAATCTCTGAAAAGCATATTGTTCAGCAGCAGTGAATAGCTCTAAATAGTTCTCTTCAGGATTGAGTAACTGCATCAAATTGGTTTCAAGAATTTAATTTTATTTATAAATTCATATAATGTTCTGTGTGGTGCTTGGCGGGATCCAAAAATACGTGTAAACACTGTGCCTAATCTGGAAGCTTATTTTCTTTCCTCAGGCTGTCTTTATTTGTTTGACGTATGCATCATCAGTCTAGTTCATAATTCATATAAATAGTCCTTCCACCGGAGGTCACATTCCATAAAATTATTTCCTTATCACTGACCTCTAGAAAAATAATCAAGGAAATCAGCAGCTAAACCAATGATATAACCTTAGTTCACCTGACATTTACATCTTCATTTATACACGACTGTGCAGGTTCCTTTGTGCTATCACCGATTTTGCCTTTAAGTACCCAGTGACCTCGCTGATGTAAATCCTGATGTACCGCGATGGAAGAAGCGACCCGGCCCACCGATGCCGCAGCCCCACAGGAGCCCTTTGGAAATCCTGCGCCTAACTTCAGCGCACACATCTAGCTCTTAACAGCCATAGAGGCATGGGCCCTCAACTAACTTCAAATCTATACCTTATATACCATATTATTGGAATTTATTTGAAAAAAAAAGTGGTATTCAGGATAGGTATTGCAGCTGAGTTTGGATGACGAAGAGAAGATTGAGAAGGCATCTGGTACAGAGAGTGTAGATGGAGTGTTGAATGACAGCTACTTATTTTGCCCTTACAGATTGAGTTGGTGGATTATGCAGTTTAGTGGTTCCGACCATAACAACAACAAATAATGATTTAAGAAAATCTGTATGTACCAAAATGTCAAAAACTGAAGATATGTTGGTTTCCCAGCTGAGCAGCCTGTTTTATAGGTGGGTGAGTTATATATTTCAGTTAACTGAATGCAATAAAACTAGACTTGTTTTTGCAGATGTTGGTCCCAGTTCCGTAATCCTTGTAGGATTCAACTTCAGTAGCAGTTTGACAAATTCTCATTTTGCAATGAAAAAAAAATTTTTATAAAAATGAGGAGCCAGTTTTATTCATTTATTCCAAACCACCAAACCTCTACTTTTTGAGAGGGTAAAAAAGGACTGGCAGGTAAGGCCTGTCCTGGTTCATTTGGCCAGAAATGTCTGCAGGTGCGAGCAAATTGCTTATTTTCAGAGAATAACTGGTAACTATGTTCTTGAGATACAGAGCAGGCTTCGACTGAGCAGTGCTGACTTTGCTCGTTACAGCCAGGAGGCCCCGAACACGCGAAGGCAGAATGTTCTATCACAGGCTTTAGCTGCTCCTTCGTAGAAATCACGTGGAGGACAGTGCCTTGATAACAAGGATTTTAAATCAGGTTCAGTGATTGAATTCAAGGCAGAGTGTCATGATAAGAATCTGAACTCTTTATTTCAGTGGAAAGATGTTGCTGAAATTTATTCTCACATGGCCGTATCTTCCATGAGGTTTGTGTGGTTGCACATGATGAGATATTCTTTAGGGCACTGAAGAGGGGCCCATACAAAAGATCGTAGTAGCCGTTGTATGTCTGGAGACTATGAGACTGTAAACTTTCTGTTGCAGTCTACTGAGGCCTCCAAGATGATGGGATTTTTTCAGGAGACTGCGTGGAATTAAGTCTTCAAAAATGTTGAGCGTCCTTGGATCTGTCACAGAACGCACTACCTTTACAGCACATTTTGGAGCAGTGGGAATGACTGTCGCCTGTCAAGAAGAGTGTCCTCTGCACAGTCTCTATTAGGGCATGTTCATGGAAATACATCTTCTTGCTTTGCCACTTGGTATCTCCATACACAACCTGGAGAACTGGCATTTGTAAGAGCAGTAAGTAGTCCCGGGAAAGGTTTAGTAAATTCTTTGAACTGGCAGCCCAGGATGCCGTTATGTCTCAGTGCCGATGGCAGGGGTTCTGCAGTCACTAGGTGGGCAGCGTTATGCTGTGATTAGTGCTTGTTTATGGGCTTTCCGTACATGTGATTTCCGAGCTATAGCACTAAACATTTTTACCCACTTTTCTCGTGGTCCAATCGCTTTCCCCTTGTTTGGCAGCCCTTCCAACGCAGCAGTCCCTAAATAAGGACATGTTGACATGTTGCACATCATTCAGCCCTTTTCTCTGGATGTTACGAGAGTTTCAACCCTGAGTAATAGGAGCTCTTCCTACAGCTTTGCAATTTACTTAGTAGAGCCTGTTCCTTTCTAGTGGCTGGCACTAATTTCCTTCTGTATTTTTTCCTGTGTTCTGCGGAACATAAATCAGTATTTTTTCAAACCATAGTTACAGACAGAAAGCCATCTGTGATAGACATTTGGAGAATATGCAATGTATCTTATTGAGCATCTTTTAATAGACTCTGCTTTTTGGTATGGACTAACCTTTCTTTGAAGAGAATAAGAAATTTTTGTGAAATGTTTTTTAGTGAACCTTCTCACATTCTCGGCTGTCTACGCTAGATAATACAGTCATCCGTGAGCTTAGCAATGACACGTATTTTTAAATCCAGAGAGGAAAATAGCCTCTCACTTTCTATGTGCTGCTATATTAAAAAGCACATTATAATGCTAAATGGAGCATATCTACTTTTGGTAAAGAAGCTGTGTTGGTACAGGTACTACTACATGGCGTGGTGCCATTGGGACATCTGAGCACAGTAACCACAAAGTAATTAATAAGCATACAGTTGATGTATACCTTAGCTGTGTTTAAGATTGATTATCTCTGCTACTGTCTGACTCTGGTTTCTCTCTTGGTGTTCCTCACATCACCACTGCACTTTTAGCCAGAGAAAAAATGGGCAGTTGTGCAATTATGAGGACCTGATGCCTGCTAATGCTGCTTTACTTTATCACGATGTAAGGCAGTCTTAGCAAAAATGAGAATAGGTCTTGAATATCATCTCAGGTCGTCTAACTATATAGATGTAAATCATCTGCACACCTCTGCATGAAAGACAGACTGTCCAGTGCCCACAACGCATTTTGAGGTCAAGGAAACTGGGAAAGGGGAGCAGTCTGAAATGACCATCAGTATCCGGGAGATCTCAGGGGTCTGAGGAATTGTTGTAGTGTCAAAGTCTCCTTAGCAGTAACAACCACTGCGGCTTTTACAGCAAGCAAGCAAGAAAAGGAAAGAGCGTAATGGGGAGACTGCCATTAAATACATGGTTACTCACCGCTGCGCCTTTCCCCTTTCCTTATTTTTTCTTGTGTTATGTAAGCTTATCATATCCCTTGTCATTTAAATTAATGTACATTTATGGTACTTAACTGTTAATAGGAAAATACAATTTTTAGATCAAAGAGTAGCTAATGAATCAGAAGCACTTGTTCAACAGTTGGTGATTGCAGTAATTTGCTGTTATGTATTGCACGTGCAATCACCAACATACAAAATTATAGTATCAGTATCAACTAATTGAAATGCTGTATACGGCAGCATTTAATGTGAAAGGGCTGATTTGCTTTAGCCTGTGTTTTCCCCTATGATTCATTGCTTTTTCTCTAGCACATACAGAGGGAGTCCGTTGCAAGGACTAGCATTAGCATTGCAAGGACTTGGCAATTTTGTTTGTATAAGGAATACAGGAATGTAAAGGGCTCCACTTGGGAAGAGTGTCTCTTTCCTTTGTAAGTTGGATGAAGATTATTTGCTCTCACAGAAAAAAAAAAAGAAGGTCATAATCTTCTAAGACTATTTTTTTAAGGATTGTAAATGAAAACACAAATTAAATATTTGGGAGCACTTGTAGAAGATGTACAGCTATCACATAGTTTTAGCTCCAGTAAGGAAAAGATATAGCACTTTATAGGTTTCATTGTCTTTCCTAGAGCAAAAGAAATTAAGCTAATAATTTAAACTAATAATAAAAAAAATAGCTAAAAATAGGATAATTCAGTCTACTTCAAGCTAGCATTGAACTTTTGCTTGCTTTATCTGTGACCTGAAGTAGCAGTCAGCATAAAACAGTATTCATGGAATACAGGGGCAAGTAAAGAACAATACACTTGTATTAGTGATATAAGGGGATTCTGTCAGGACTGATTTCTGGCAAGCTGGAAAGACCATTTAGTGGTGCATATATTAGAGACATGATCCATGTAATCTAGAATCAGTTGGTTGAAGTCACCCTGCTGGTGCCTACAGAGATTGTATACATGTTTGTCTGCAGATCCCTTTCATCCCTGCGAGGCAGGAGGAGGGAGTATCCTATCACGCCTCTGGACCGAATGTTTTATTACCTTTCTTCTATTACGCCCTACGGACACTGAGAAATACATTTTTATCAGTAGCACAGTTCAAGGGGTGATGGTACTGGTGGAAGCTCCAGTAAAAAAGGGGATTTCTACCATGTTGTTTTTATCCCAAACCAATGATACAAACCACCTCACATTACTATATGGCAGAAATTCCCAATTATTTGGATGAAGGCACTTACTGAGCAAGATGGTGAAGACTTCCCTACAGGAGTGAGTGCAGATGGATTAGCTAATTTCAACAGTAGGAATGTGCTGGAGAAAGTGCCACGAGGGTTTTATTCTGCGTGTGCATAATATGGGACATACATCCATCTTTCTCCTGGACCTGAATAAGGTAATATAAAGTATGTTTGACAGCTGGAAGGAGTAGAAGTAATTTTCCAGCCCCTGAGGGCACCAACAAGCCTTAATGCCCCGAACAGCCTCACCTGTGCCCCCACCCACACCCTGCCCATGGGGCCCAGGGCTCTATTTAAGCTCAGCCTGGGGACTAGCAGTCTCTGTCCCAGCTGTGTGTGTGTGTGGTGGTCTTCAAAGCACTGCTGCTGTGCCCCTGCCTGGTTGTGGGTCCTGCCGATCCAAATGCTGGTCGGCTGATGTCCTGGCTTGACCTTGGACCGGCTCCGTCACTGAGGCCCTGCTCAGCCTTGGCCTTGGTCTTTAGCCCCCCCTGCTCCCAGGCTGGGGTGGTGGGATGGGCTCTGGCTGTGAGACCCTGCCCTGCGGTACCCAGGAGAGGCCTCTCACTCCCTGGGGAGGTGCTGGCCCCTTGCAGTGCCCTACCAGGTATGGCCAGAAAGACGGTCTGTGTTTGCTCCTGAGCTTGGAAGCAGATTATGTGTTGTATACGCCTGACAGGGAATTTTCTTTCAGTAGGAAAGCTATGGAACTAATATTATCCTAAAGGAATCACATCAAGATCTCCTCTATTAAGGATGTTGGTGATTACTGGCCTCCCTTATTTCTGATGTAATTTGTATTATTTGGAGGAATAGAGTATGTGTATTGGTAGCTTCCTTTCAGGAGGAAAGGACTTGGGAGTAAAGTATTGTATAACTGTATTTTATTTTAATAAATAACCAACTGAATGGAGAGCTGACTTCTGCAATGGGTAAAATGCCAACCGACAACTGCCTCATGGCTGCTGGGTGATTTAAGCAAAAGAAGCTGGTAAACCCAGATGAAAGACATTATGGTTGGTACTTTAATCTTGGCAAAAACCTAAACCTTTTTCTCAGCCACTGCCTCTAGTGATAGGTTTTGATGGAGTAGCGCAGTTTGTGCACATTTCTTCAACACTGTAGACAATTTTCTGCTTCGAACATGTGAGTACCCTAATTCCTTGTAGGGAAATGGCTCTCTTCTAATGGGGTTTAGCTCCCTTACAAGATTGCCTGTCCCTTACTGTAACTCTGATGCCCTTATTCAAGGTCTTAATCTCTGCTGGCACTAGGAAGGAAAAAAGTAGCTTGCATGATGCTTGAGACAGGCTGATTCTTATGTATGAGCTGCTGCTGTTGGCAGCAAACCTGTACTGAGGTCTGAGGGGGTCGTGCCTCACACCGAGGAGGTACGGTGTGTCGGCCTTCTCACAGCGTGGGGATACAGCTGCTCGCCCCTATCTAGGGCTGCATCTACTCTTGAGTAATCCTTCCTCTAATATTTCTGTGCAGTAATATGAGTAATTAAGAATGCTTGCCTTGAGATCATTATCAGGTATTTGATGATGATATGGTGATGATGAAATTATTGGATTTTTTAATATCTCATCTGAGAGGGGGACACCACTCTTGAACCCTTAGAAACTAGGAAAATAAGAACAGAGCCTTTCTTGTAGTTCTCTTTACTCAGCCCTATGCCAAACACCAGTCAAATGCCTGTTTGTATGTGTACTACAGGCTGTTGAACGCAGTTTCTGTTCAGTGCTTGTTTGTTATGACTTAGCAGAGCACTGTAAACAATCCTCTTCATATGATCTAAATTGATTAGTAGAAACACTAACTAATTAAGACTTTTATTGCTTGCACCTGGGAATAGTCTACTAAAGGAAAGTACAGCTCTTACTGATTTTTTTTTTTAAATTTACTCAAACTGAAAAGAGAAATTTGGAGGTCTGTTTTACTCTACTCTTCAGGGACCTAGAGCCACTGTTGGTGTGAAGAGCTCTTTTTGTGGCCTACAGACTTGTTCTACTATTTTGGTGGTAGTGCTGTTAATGCTTTCCCATTTGCTCTTGCATGTAACTTGTGAGGTCTAGGATCTGAAATTTGCCTCTTCCCTGAATTCTACCCATGTCTGGCAAGAGCTTTACAGAACAGTTAAAAATAAATTAAAAACCCCCAAAAGCTTTTAGCTTGGATAGGCAAGTGTCTTTTCTTTCTGACCTCTTCAGTCTGTGTTCTGGATCCTTGTCTCTAGAGAGCTTTTCTCCCTTTCCTCATTGCCTACAGGATGATAAGCCACCTGCCTGACTGGATCAGTGAAATTCACTTAGTTCTCGCTCAGAGGGATCAATATTTGCCAGTAGTGTATGGATTTCATGTGCATGCTGCCAGCTGGATACAGATTCTTTTTCTTCCTTGGGGTAGTGCTCCAGGGTAGTACGCATCATGAGCTCTCTTGCTGTGTAAATGGAAAAAAAAGTAGTTTGTTATAGCAATAGTACTGTATAACAACAAAATAGGAAAGAAGTCTTTAACTGCAAAACTAATATTGTTGTTTTCCCAAGAAGCACAAAGTCTATCTCTGACCTTTTTCCTACCTTCTCAATGGCCCGTGCCTGTTGGTAGCTATTTAACAGAGACCTTAGACTCTAGGGAAAGGTTTAAGATCTGGTTTGATTGGTTACCAAGGAGCAGTATTGCATTTATAACTAATCTGTGGCCTTTATGTCTTTTTCTTTTATCATTAGAAAAAAGCAACAAAATCAATTAAATAGGAATAAGTCACTTTTTATTTCTTATGCTGCAGCAAAAGAAAGATAAGGGTTAAGATTATAATAGCTGTTTACTTGTTTTCCTAGTCAATTAAAAATAAAGCACCTATTACTCAGTGTGACTTCTGTAAAATTCCCTTTATAGGGCCCAATTTCAATCCTCCAAAGACATCACTCCCATTGCCTTTAACGGGTTTGAGTGTAGCCTTGTGTGAGGAAGGACCACGCCAGGTACGGCACAGCAGCGTGCCAAGGCACCGAGGTTCTGGTCTGGGGTTTCAAAAATTTCATGTGTGAACTTTAGATGTGTCTTTCCCTGTGTTCTGGCCTCTGCCCTGCCCCTTCAGCTGTATGACAGTGCTGCTTCTACAAAAAAAGTTACCGAAGAACCAAGTTTTGAAGATCCCCTTGATTTTCTCATATACAGTTTACTGTTCAGTAGCTAAGTACTGTTGTGTGGTTGATGTTTTGATAATGTAAGATTACTCATAAATAATGTCTCTTATTTCTCTATAGAGAATGTGCTTTAAAAATATCCCTGGAGCATTTAAAAAACAATATCCAGAATTACTTCATGTTTGATAGTCTAACAGACAGTATACCAAAGCTGAGTTTGTTGCAATCCTGACTCTGCATGTGGCTTAAATATGCGAGAGTCTGAACTCAGAAATCTTGGATTCTGCAAGTGTCAGTGTCCCTTTTGCAAAGGGTAAATATATTTTACTCTTAAGTGGGAAGTTTGACCTGCACTTTATGGTCATAAATATTAGCTGTGACCAAACCAGATTAGTCAATGCACTGTTTAATTGTCTTCCTTGATATTGTGTTTGGTCCATGTTTGTAGAATGATGGCTTATTTGATGCCCTCTGGTTTCTGTGTTGCTAACTAAAGACATTTGATTTAAAAAGAAAATCATTCTCCCTTACACTGTGGAATGTGTTACTGTATTACACTGTCCATAATGACAGGGGAAAATAATTCCCAGTAGAAAAAAAATCTGATGTCTATGGAGTTAAGGAGACTGAGAACCTGAGCTTGCTGACCCCCTGTCTCGTGAGGGCTCTAGGACTCCCCACAGACAGGTATGGCAGAGATGAGACAGACTTTACATCTTATGAGATTTTGGCTCCTGCTATGCAGTGAATGGGGCAAAGGCTTAATGAAGCACTTCTAAAATCAGCTCCCTAAAGTCTTGAAATGTGAGTACTTTGAGAGCTGGAGGCTCTTAACTAGTTCACTTGTTCCTGTGTAAGCCACAGGTCACCTCCGGTGTGGAGTTCAGCCTTGTTACCTGGTGGGATGTGGTCTGTGTGGGTGAGCGAGGAGCATCAGACTTCCACGGAGATGGAACGGAGAGGCTACAGCAGTGTGTCACCCAGCCTGCTGGGAGCTGGAGAGGGCAGGGGCTTGACAGGCTTTAGTGCAACAAGATGGGAACATCATTTTAAGAAGTCATAGATACAATATTTCCTCTGTCACAAAAGCGAGCCTTTCGTTTCAGATCTAAATTTCATACTTGTTTGGTTGAAGACTTGGTGCAATTGCTTCTGTAGCATAATCTGCCACAGCGATGCATTCACAAAGGGGCTGACTGAGGACTAAACACCCTGACCTTGGGGCAGGGCTTCCAATGCTTCTCTTAATAATCTTAAATTATTACTACTTTAACACATGACAGATTGATATGTGCCCCAAAAGAGATCTTTGTATATGCCTTTGAACTGCAGCTGTCTCTGCAGTAAAGCACAGGTTTTTTTTAAACACCAAAAGCACAATAGAATAATTAAAGTAGTAGTCTTAGTCTCAGCTCAACTCGGACTGCATGAGGTGTTGCAAGGAAAAAACCCTGACTGATTTTCAGAGGTGAAACATCTTTGGGGGGAAGGGGGGAGCACTGCTGGGCTCATGCTTTGTAGAAGGGGAAAAAAGGTTGATTGTCTTACAACATATGTGAGTGGTAGAGGTGAACAAGGACAGGAGAAACAGAAGACCCTTGGTTTTAGTTTGCTTGTTTGTTGTGTATGCCAGTGATTCAACTGGAAGGGGCTAACCTTCCTAAGCAATCCCTTCTATTTCCAGGCAAAGGGAACTGTCAGGTAGATGGAGGCACTTGGAAAAATGCAGTCAAAGTCCTCCTGTACTGAGGTTTGGGATGGAGTCAGTCATCGAGTACCAGAAAGGTACTTAAAATATGACAAGCTGTAAGAATCTAAAGGATACAAAACACATTCTGAGCTTATAAAAGGTTAAAAGAAGTGAGGATGACCCCCATATGAAAGGTAATGATTAAAAACTTCCTAGACTTCCTTCAAAAACTCAGCTCTGTGCTTCACTTCTATTCATCTCTGGGAAACAAACTTGGACTAGGTTAGTGTTTCTTTAGGCCTGGAATTTAGAATACTTCTGTGTAGATTAACACTGGCAATTACACATGATAACACTTTCTTTATAGCTCAGTTTATTGCTCTCTGATGAAATAATTTCAAAATCCAGTCCTTGTTTTAAAGTTTTTAGAGCTGGCAGCAAAACTACTTCACGGGATAGAAACAGAATTACAGCTTTTAAACTGCATTTTATCTGAATTGCAAGTAAAAATACAACTCTAGCAGACTGACATCTGGCAAAGCAAAAGATCTGGTCTTCATGGCCATCTCTAGATTTAATATATAAGGAGTGTATTAACTAATATGATTTTTAAGCAAGACTTTGTGGTCAGGACAAGTGGTGTGTTAAAGCATCAGAGCAACCGGTTATATTCAGGCTTGTTCCCCTTGAGCATGATGTGTGGAATTACTTGATCCATATTTAGACACCTACACTATGGGTACCCACACCTGAGCTGCCAGTTACTCTGTTTATAGACAAGTTATTGTATTCTTCTCAAGTACAATTAATCTCTCTAAAACATCCGTCTCGCAATGAAGTTATTTATGCTTTTGAAGTGCTTATTTTTCCACCATGGATGATAGAGTGGTTCTGTCCTACTTTAGGTGTGGGATTTCGAGATCTGCAGTTCAGGGAGATGTGATTCCACCCATCTTGTCCCTCCTATTGTGTGCAAAGTATGCTGACAGCCTGCTAATTTAAGTGCGCTGGATGTTTCAAAATATACTCCTTTGTCACTGTAATTATAGCTTAAGAAAATGAATGCACTTTGTCCCCTGTGTTACTAGGGAACTGTTCAGCAATGTTTCAGCTGGACACTGAGCCTTAAATGAAAATGTAAATTATCTCAAAATAAGCAACAGCTCTTTAGCAGGTGACATTTTGTGCATATAAGGTTGCTTAGTTATGAGGTGTTCATCGGTATGACTTGTTAATTGGTTTTTTAGGTATCTGTGTCTTGGCAGTGGAAGAGCATCTGGAACACAGGTACAAAGCAGGAGTGCCTGAGTCTGATGGATGAACCATAGAATGGTTTGGGTTGGAAGGGACCTTAAAGATCATCTCGCTCCAACCCTCCTGCCGTGGGCAGGGACACCTTCTACTAGACCAGGTTGCTCAAAGACCCTTCCAACCTGGCCTTGAACACTGCCAGGGATGGGGCACCCACAACTTTGCTGGGCAACCTGTTCCAGTGCCTCACCACCCTCACAGTAAAGAATTTCTTCCTTAGATCTCATCTAAATCTGCCCTCTTTCAGTTGAAAGCCATTACGCCTTGTCCTATCCCTACATGCCCTTGTCAAAAGTCCCTCTCCAGCTTTCTTATAGGCCCCCTTTAGGTACTGGAAGGCTGTTCTAAGGTCTCCCCGGAGCCTTCTCTTCTCCAAGCTGAACAACCCCAACTCTCAGCCTGTCTTCATAGGAGAGGTGCTCCACCCCTCTGATCATTTTTGTGGCCTCCTCTGGACTTGTTCCAACAGGTCCATGTCTGTCTTGTGTGTTGGAGGCCCCAGAGCTGGACACAGTACTCCAGGCAGGGTCTCACCAGAGCAGTGTAGAGGGGGAGAATCACCTCCCTCAACCTGCTGGCCACGCTTCTTTTGATGCAGCCCAGGATATGGTTGGCTTTCTGGGCTGCAAGTGCACGTTGCTGGTTCATGTTGAGCTTCTCATCAACCAACACCCCCAAGTTCTCCTCTGCAGTGCTGCTCTCAGCCCATTTTCCACCCAGCCTGTATTTGTGCTTGGGATTGCCCTGGCTCATGTGCAAGACCTTGCACTTGGCCTTGTTGACCTTCATGAGGCTTGCACGTGTCCACCTCTCAAGCCTGTCAAGGTGCCTCTGGATGGCATGCCTTCCCTCCAGCGTGTTGGCCACACCACTCAGCTTGGTGGTGTTGGCAAACTTGCTGAGGGTGCACTCCATCCCATTGTCCGTGTTGCTGGCAAAGATGTTAAACAGCACCGGTCCCAATACCAAGCCCTGAGGAACACCACTCGTCACTGGTCTCCAGTTGGACATCGAGCCCCTGACCACAACTCTGAGTGCGACCATCCAGCCAATTCCTTATCCACCAAGTGGTCCATCTATCAAATCCATGTCTCCAATTTAGACAGAAGGATGTCATGCAGAACAGCGTCAAACGCTTTGCACAAGTCCAGGTAGATGATGGAAGTTGCTCTTCCCTTATCCACCAATGCTGTAACCCCATCGTAAAAGGCCACCAAGTTTGTCAGGCATGATTTGCCCTTAGTGAAGCCATGCTGGCTGTCACCAATCACCTCCTTATTTTCCATGTGCCTTCACATATTTTGCAGGAGGATCTGCTCCATGATCTTGCCGGGCACAGAGGTGAGACTGACTGGCCTGTAGTTCCCTGAGTCCTTCTTTTTTCCCTTTTTAAAAATGGGGGTTATGTTTCTGCTTTTCCAATCAGTGGGAACTTCACCAGACTGCCACAACTTATCAAATATGATGGATAGTGGCTTAGCAACTTCATCTGCCAGTTCTCTCGGGACCCACGGATGCATCTCATCAGATCCCATGGACTTGTGCACCTTCAGGTTCCTTAGATGGTCTTGAACCTGATATTCTCCTACAGTGGGTGGTTCTTCATTCTTCCAGTCCCTGCCCTTACCTTCTGCGACTTGGGTGGTGTGGCTAGAGCACTTGCCAGTGAAGACTGAGGCAAAAAAGTCATGCAGTATCTCAGCCTTCTCCATATCCTGGGTAGCCAGATCTCCCGTTTCCTTCCGGACAGGGCTCACATTTTCCCCAGTCTTCCTTTTATCACCCATGTACCAATAGAAGCTTTTCTTGTTGCCCCTGACGTCCATGGCCAGATTTATTTCTATCAGGGCTTTAGCTTTCCTAATCTGCTCCCTGCCTGCTCGGACAATTTCTCTGTGTTCCTCCCACACTACCTGTCCTTGCTTCCACCCTCTGTAGGCTTCAGGAAGCTCAGGAATGAGCTCAGGAACGGCATGCCATCCATGAAGCCTAGGACTAGGAGCAATTTGTGGGAGAAGCACAGTAACAAACATTCAAGGTTTGCATCGTGAGGCAAGGAGGAAAAAACAAGGTAGGAAGGGAGGATTCATAATAGAAAAAGCAATATGTTAACCTGTCAAAGTTAGCTTATAAGGAGTGATTTTAAAATACAATGGCAAATACAACTGCCACAGCAAAGTATGAGATTTCTCACTCTGTGTGGGAGGTTTCCATGCTATGTCGAAACACTATTTGAGCTGCGTGAAATTATAGCCTGGGTACTGTGTGTGTGGAGGGGTTCCCCTAGGTTGTGTTGATGGGACTGATATGAGATGGAGGAGGTGTATACTGATTTAAATGTATACTCATTTCTGGGAGTCATAACTCAGCTTGTGAGCTGCGTGACAAGGACTTTAGAATGGCTTGATGATAATACAAGAGAAAGAGAAATCATGATTCAGCTCTAATTTATGCTAGTTTTACATTAGTAAGTCAACTGACAGCAGTGGAATTAGTCCTGAATTTTTGTGATATAAGATCAGAACTAAGAACAGTTTGTGTGCTTGAAATTTGGGCTTCCATACTCCATCAATTTGTATCACAAAGACTACATTATTCAGGCACGAGTTGTTTCATATTTAATATCATATTACATATGTCCCTTGATGAACAAAGGACTGTAATGTAATTGGGTTCAACCGTCAGGTTAAACCCTCAAGAGAACAGAGTTCAAGCTGTTAATAAATTGCTGCAGAATCCCGACATAAAATTGAAGGTTGGGAATTCCATCTGTTGTTTTAATAGAGATAGAGAACGATTACTTAAATATTTTAGAAAGGCTTGGCTGAGTAATAACCAAAGAGATGTGGCAGGACAGTATTTACAAGCCTCTGAGCTACTGACTCACTGTGGTGGCATGAGAAGACAAATAATGGGGAACTATTAAAAAAACCTTCAATTTTTCTTTTCTCAGTCTACTTTCAAGCTTCCCCAAAAATTCCTCATCCTGGAATGAGACATAGCATTAAAAAATTATGAAGTCGACATGGCCTCAACTTCATTTATGGAGGCATTATTGCTATAATATTGTGAGGTCCAACCTTGAGCTAAGTGCCTCTATCTGAAACATCTTGCTCTGAAGAGTTATTCAATGCAGTTTTATTGGGTGGTGTTGGAGTCATTGGTGATGGAATGAAGAAAATAACTGATGACTTGGTTCTTTGCAGCTGAATGGTAGGAACTGGATAGAGAAGGGAAGAATAATGGGGTGAGCAAGCAGAAGAACTTGTGGAATAAGAGAAAAGAAAATACTATTCATTAGCGGGCATGTAATTTGGACTCTTTTATTCTCAAAATGAACTAAAGACTAAATTTGTGCTCATTTCAGTTCTTAAAAAGAGTATAGAACTGCTTAGATATGCAATACAGAAACTAGAGATGCTGCATATAGAGTTGTAGATTGGGTGAGGACTCGGAGGCAGATGATGTTCCTTCCCCAAGACTTTTCTTTGTAAGACGCTGTCACTGAAGTGATCAGAGCGCTCTGCCAAGGCGGTGGTGAATGCTGACCCCCTCTACTCCTGTTAAGCTCTTCCTTTTGGTGACAGCACCAGCTGCTCAGCAGCGTGGCCCAGAGCCTGAAGGAATATTGGCTGCGGTGGTCAAAAGCACTTTACCTTTTTGGCTGTAACCAGAGTGCCTTTGCTTACTGCTGGATTAAAACTCGGGCAGGCAGCGGAGGATATTGCCCATCACGACTTTGAATGCTAGCTTCATTAGGAAATATAAGCCTGCTTCCTAGGTGAGAGGGTGTCAAGTTTTCTTTCAATTAAAATCAAATTCATGTTTCTGTGCCAGGATGTACAACATTTTTGCATAACAGAAGGCTTCTTTGTTGAAGTATATGCAAAGACTTAACAGTGTGAGGTTTAAAAATACATCATTGAATATTTTAAAACCATCACATTTTTGTAACTGGGTCATCTATCCATTAATTCATATTCCTTATTGTGGAGAGATATTAATATAGATATTTTTTCATAGCATTAATCTCCTGTAATATGAATCTTTTTGCTTCTAAAATAAAATCCATTAAGCATTTGTTGGTTCATACAAAAATACAATTATCTGATAGCCTGATTAGATGTTATTTAATCTGATAATGGTGCCCCAGTAGCTAGGGGAAGACTGTTAAATAAACATGGAAGAATTGCTCTATTAAATAACAATTAATTTATCCTCTTGAATCTATCCTTAAACAGACCTCCCACTTCCTTGGCAGCATTTTTTAGGAACAGATTAATGAAATCTGGGGAATAATTTGCATATGCAAATTATATACGCAATTACTTTTTTGTAGTCACAGCAGACGTAGGTGACAATACAACTGCCTTCAAGTTTTTGCCAAAATGTAAATGTATCCTGTTGCATTTGGTAAGTTAATGGACACGTCTTCAGCTCCTCGCGTCCAAAAGCAGTGAGCAAGGATGGTGAAGAAATTCAGGACAGAGGCAGCGCTGTTGGGGACTGTGGTCCATGTGCAAACTCCCCCCACCTTGGCTGGTCAGGCTGTGAGCGCAGACCTTTCTCCCTCGTGTGCTTATGGAGGTGCTGATACACCCAGGCTCCACCCCTGAGTTCCGGGAGGCTGTAAAGATGGGCCAAAAAGAAACAGAGAAAAACCTGCCATCAGTCCTGGCTATGCACTGGCTTAGGAAGGGGAAGGCTGGGGAAGAGGTGGGAAACGGAGCAGCCGTGGCTGTTGTGACGCAGGGCTGGCATGGGTGCCATGCACTGCTGGGGGATGTCCATCTGCAGCAGCAGCACAGAGCATCTCCAGGAGAAGCGTTGCAGCTTTTTTTTGCTGTGCTCGAGAAGTGATCCTAAAACAGGAGCTCTGAGAGGTGTCAGGGCAATTTTTGGTTACAGCTGTGACTTGCAGTCCTTGCAGAGAGAAGTTCCTCCTTGGAGGAGTGAGTTGGGATTACTGGTATTTGTCACCAAGGGTGGTACCATTCCTGTGATAAAGGTGTTGGTGAATTTTTTCACACGGCTCCAGGTTTTCTACAGAAAACAGAGCCTGTGTGTCTATAGGCAGTGCCATACCTTCATGGGGTCCTTTGCTGGGACCAGCAAAGCCCAGAACTGTAGTGTGTGCATCCTGTGCTACCTCTGCAGTAAATTGGATTTGCTTCAGTGGAGTTGCTCCAATTTATGCCTGAACAGAATTAGGCCTTCTACATGGTTTGGATTCAAATTATTGCTTGTCACAGCCACTGTGCAAAGTCATCTGATGTTAATTCATTGGAGTACTGTGGATGGTTTGTGCTCTCATCTTGTCTTTTACTGTCAAAGAAATATCCTAAACTGAAATGTATCCAGAGCCCATGCACAGCAGCTCCAGCCTCCTTTTCCTGCAACTCGGAGGAAAGGAAAAATCTTTTGTAGTATGTACAGTGACCAGAAACTAGGTTGCAAATGAGGTATGAACTATAAGAATGTTAAATAATTCTGTGCCAAAGTAATACCTTATGCCCCTTGTAAGGATTATGCATGCAACCAGTTAGCAGGAATTACTGGGTTTTAAGCAGCTGGAAAGCATTCGTATATATTAAATGTTTTCAATTGATTAACTGCAGCCTGTCTGTAAATATCCCTTCTTACCTTGCTTGCTGCTGTATTATTACTTTTTACACTATGCTATGGACTCTTCTTGCTCTTTATCTGGCTTGATTTTTTTTCCCTCCAGTCACTTGTGGGTGAGTGAAAGTCTTGGAAAATGATAATAGACTGTGATTTGTTTTATAAATCTGGAAGAGCTCTCTATAGAAGGCATGATGAGACCTGGAATAGGGTTTGAGTTTGGGGATCGTAGATCCTGTATACGACCCTGAATACATATACGGATCTCATTCAGTATGAGAAAAATGTGATTTTATGATTATTATATACTTTAAATAGTTTTTCTAAAAAGTGAAGAATAACTCAATTGGAAAGATGTTTTTGATGCTTTTTCTTCATTTCAGATGGTTTAATACCAAATAGCTATATATGTGTTTGCAGTTATAGGCTCATGCTGTTAAAAGTTTAAAAATTCAAGAGAATTTTTGTGTGTGAGGTTTTTCAGACCTTGCTTCTATTTGCATTATCATTCACATGCCCCTGGCATGCTTTAAGGGACAGTTGCTTGAATCCCATAAGAATAGGATCATTTTAAATGGCAAAAGACATGTAAAAAATATATATTCTTATTTCATAATGGAATAATTTGTCTGATATGTGCAGGAATGAAAAATGTATTTACTAGAATACATTGCTAGCTAATGGAAAAAGGTAAGGTTTTTTGTATTATCTCAGTAAAAATGCATGTTATTCTGATCCAACAATTTTAGTATACTTTTCTCAGACAGGGACAAGAAAATGGATATTTTGGATAGCTTGCTTGTGCCCTTTTTGCCCATTATTTCAGCAACAAAGTGGCAAGTCTTGTGGCTTGAGCAGATAACTAAACCATGCCACCAATCTAACCTAGACTAGTGATGAATTGCATGGTCTTTGGAAAGTAATTTAAAAAGAAATAATCTTTTGTCTCTGAAAAGTATCATCTGCAGGCCAGGAATTGGAGATCTGTGAACACTGATCAGTTTTTGTAAAGAGCTTTCAGGTTCCTCAGTATAGTGTGCTGTAAAGATGCCTAGCGCTTGGCAAATAGCTCACGATCTAGGGTGTGATAATTTAGAAATGATGCTCTGAAAATGCTAACTCGAACGTTATTACATGCTATGTGGAGAAAATGCCAATGGGATCATTCATGGGTTGAACCTCTTATCTACTGAATTTAAAAATCTTTTAAAGATGTGTTGGCTGGTAGATCCTGTATGTCTAAAGAAAGTACTAGTGAATAGGATCCTGTATTTTGGGAGTTAATGCTTATTTACAGCTTGTCTTAGTCCTCACCCCCTTGACTCTCACAAGCCATTCTGTCACTGATCTCTGGGATTTCGCAGAGCCGTTAGTCATGCAGAAGTAACTGGCTCTGGTTTGCTTTAGGCTGAGGTAATGGTGCTGTGGTTGGATGTATCAGGTTTCTTGAATCCCCACTAAAGTGCACACAGAAGCATTGCCACTGTTGGAAAAAGTGAATCAAGAAGCTAAGCTCCACTTCATTTTTTGCAGGCCTCTGTAGATGTTTACTTTCTTCGGTAAACACTGAACTTTAAGGACTGTAGTAATTATTTGAAATATTGAATGTTTCAAGACTTGGAATATTTTGACTAGTGGAATTCAAGAGTTGCAGCTGGAGTTGAACTGGAGACTCATCCCAGGAATGATCAAAGGTAGGGTAACTTGCTGCTGTAAAGAAACCTTGACCTAGGTGATCTTCCCACAAAGATGATCAAGAAAATGAGTGCTTTCAAAAGCACCCACACCTCTATTTCTGTGCTTTCTAGAAAAGTGCTGAGCAATTACCTGTACGTGTAGGCAGCCAAGCGCCTTCAAAAACCAAACGTTGCATGCTTGTCTGTGCTTTCGTTCTCCATCTGTACAATGAAAATAACATAGTATTGTCAAATATCCTTGACAAAATCTGTTCAGCAGGCCTGGAACCGATGAGCTCTTAAGCTTTTTGAAGCATTTAAACTCACTTTAAATTGGAGGTGGAGGAAGGCTGTCCCTCAAGAGATGAGAGAGAACAGGGAGCTATGCCTTCTAGGTGGATATTATAGGGCTGTGGTTATTTTGGTCAGGAGAAGTAAATAAGGTTCAGACACCGGTATTCATTTAAAAGGTGATGTTCCTATACCATCTGGGATTAATACATGCTACAGAATGATTCATAAAGCTGCACGGAAATGATGTATGTTTATCCAATACCTTTGGCTCTCAGCACTATTCATAAAAATGTAAGTGCTCTGCTTCCTTTGAAATAGAGACTTGACAGTGTATAGGGTTCCCTGCTTCTTGTTAGCATCTCATCTAAGCTAGGAGTGGACAGGGAACCTTTTAGTTTCTCCTGTGTCCCTGGGAAAGGGCAGATCAGTCTACCTCCCCATTATCCTGCCTACCAGTGGTCCTAGCTGTAAAGTTATAAACAACAGTGATTCTTCTGCTAAAACTGATCTTGGACGAGTTGAAGATCAACTATGCAAAAAAAGCTTAGTACTTACTATATAAAAATGTAAAACACCAGCACTAGAATTCTCCCTGGACTATTGTTAAGCCCTTTAAAACTACAACAAATGTTACTGAAACAAGCAACCCCAAAACAAAACCCAACATTTTAAGGCAAAACAAGCCCTGGGCAAAACTAAGCAGAGCCTCAGCATTCATTATACATTACAGGATGCTTATTCCTATAGCTGCAGGTGATCTAGGTACTCCATAGCAACAACCTTTTTTATTAAATATCATACTGTTAAAAAGTAATAGTTGCAGGGACTCTTCAAACACAATTTTAATATTTGTCAGACTGCTAGAATTTTGGAAACTGAACTTTATTTTTATTGTTAGATACTCTTGTGACAAAGATTTTTAGCAGAAAACTTTTACTCTAAAAAAACTGCTTCCCAAGTGAAGGAGTGGGGGGTTCTTGCAATGTTTTTCCACGCGAGTCCAATCCCAGATCGAGCAGCTGCGCTATACCCCAGGCAGCTTTGAGCAGGGCGGCCAAGCCCTTAGCGGTGGGGGGAAATGGCTGCCCAGCCTGTTGGTGCGCTCGGGCCCTGGTAAGAAAATTGAATGAGAACTTATCAAAACTTGTCCGAATTAAGAATTTATACAGAAATCCCTATTAAAATCAGCAACTCTGTGACAGAGTATTTTGGAAAAATCTCTACTTACCTTACTGTCAAATTAAAAAACACTTTATAGGACCAGTTATGTTTATAATGCAAGTTAAATGGTATTGAACACCCTTTATTGATAGCCCCAGTAAAACACAAGTGGGAGGTTAGTCTAACACTTGCATTCAAGACCCAAAGATCCGAAGGCACACACAGCCTGACATGACAGTTTTCTGGTACCCGGTGACAATCCAGAAACTGCCCCCGGGGTAGCTCGGTGATCCTGAGTGGTTTGGTCAGTCATCTGGGATGTAGGAAACTGACTGCGACATTTCTGCAGTGGAACAAAAATAAATGGAGAAACTTCAAAACCTCTCATGAAACAGAGTTATTTTCTGCTTTGCTATGTTATCCGCTAAACTTGTCCTCCTTCATTTGGAAAGCGTGGATTGCTCTGCAGCTGGGGATTGAAGTGAACCTGGCGCGGGTCCATGCTGGAAGAGCACTGTATCCACCCTGGTAGCTGTGACAAGCGCTCTTCCTTGTGAACTAATCTAGACTCAGGAGACTAATTTGGAGACTCGGCACAAGTAATTGTGCATATGCAGAACAGCAAAGCTGTGGGCGACTTGCTGCATTAGCACGTTTGGTTTTAGTATATGTAAAGTGATGCTGAAGCAAGTGAACGTGCCTCCAAGGCCAGAAACAAGATCCTGGTGCTGGGCTGTAAGATGGCATCATGTAATGGTGATATTAGTGAGGGATGAGAAGTTTTTTCTCCCCAAAAGCTAGATATTTGGGAGCAACTGCTGGAGCTGTGTTGCTTCTGAAAGTGCTGGGAGCTTGAAGCCTCAGTGGTGGTGGCAGCCCTGGCCACAAGGGTTGTCTCTGGCTTACTCTGAAGAGAAGTGGCTCCGGTGAGTTAGGAAAACTCGCATTTGGGGCTGGTTTCTGTGATGGAGGAAATGGGGCCACCTTCCTTACCAACTTTACTCCTCTGTTCACTTTAGTTCTCATCCTGCTTCAGAGTTAGCATGCTGGGCAGCCAGGCAGATGCAAGCATACATTTTAAGTGTATGGAATATGTACAGAACAGCATAGCAGCAGCTGCAGCAAGCAATGCCCAGAGCCCAGGCCACCAAGCAGCGATGCAGAGCATCTGCTCAGTGCCTTCCCCGAGCACCAGTGCTGTGCTGCTGCAGTACGGTGGTACTGGGAAGAAGCAGCCCTTTTCATTGACTGAGGGGCTGATGCTTCCAGAAAGCCATGCCTGGCCTGAGGGTGACTGAAGTGACCCGGTGTAGCTCTGAAAGGGGATGTTTGTGCCAATATCTGAGCCCTCTCCTTAGTGCATGCCTGCTTGCTTGTGGGCAGATGCTCTCCCTGTGCTCGCACACTGTGCTTGGGAAACGGTAATTCAGCGTCTGTGTGGTGAAAGCAAGCATCTGAGCATTGAGGTCTGAGTGGCTGTAGCTCTTCCTCAAAGTGAGCATGCCAAATGGACTCAATATCTAAAAAGATTGTTTTAGTAGAACACAAAATATGGTGATTTTTAAACAGGAGTTCAATCATAATTTAAATATTTTATAAAAAGATCTCCATCTACTGTGCCCTTGCTCTCAGCCTGCAGTTCTGAGTTACGGTCCCCTCTAGCTCCTCTGGAAAACTCTCCCTCACCTCGGAGGTGGAGTTGCTGGAGTGGCCCCCTGCCAGAGGTGATCCTGCTCCTCCTCTGCCAGCTCTGGAAATTGCCTCACCATCTGTGGGGCTGGTTCAGACCACTGAATTGGCAGAAAACTAACTCAGGAAACTTTTTAAAGCTTCTTCCAGATGAGCATGTTCATTTAGTGCTAGGAAAGGTGTAATTTCCCTGGCCCTCAGGAGGGTGTTGCCTGACCAGGATGTGGGTGCCAGCACAAGGTGAACGGGCAACTTTCCTCCCTATTTCCTATTTGTGGTCTTCAGCAAAACATAATATATGGTATGGATGGTGAGCAAAGTCATGTATTGAGCTTTCTCCTGACTTCAGACCCAGACTAGCAAACATAAAGGATTTTGAAAGCTTTGTTTCACTTTCCTCTATCCTAAATGAAAAAAAGATTATTTGTAGAATATGTTAAGACTCATCAAAATCATCCTTTTTCCAAAACAAGATGGGACTCCTTACTGAAGCAGTGTATAAGGGTGCTGGACTGTGATGTATGCGTTGGTGTAATAACCCTTGAGAATGAGAGATGAAATCTGGGCCTCTTGAAAATCAGTGGGAAAATCTGCTGAATGTGATGCAGATCTTTTACCATAAAAACTAGAGGTGTCCACTAAACCATCAGTCTGTTGATACCTTGAGTCCATATGAATTAACAGAAATTTGCTGGTGCAAACTTTTTCATTTCTGTTTGCTGGTGGCCTGGAGAAATGCCAAGCTGCATATGCGAGGTAGGTGTCTTTTTTCCTGTTAACTGATGAGAAACGAAAATGCTGGAGTCTTTCTCTGGCCAGTAACAAAAGGAAGTGGTCACTCAGCCAGGGGAATTCTAAAAGAGAAAGACCAAGACTTAAAGTGCAAGATTAAGAGCATGTAGTTGTCAAATGATGCAGAAATCTGCATCTCTGACTTTGTCATAAACCCCAGTGCTCTTGCAAACCAACACTTTTCCCAAGGTCAGAGGAGAGTCTGTCCCTTGTTCTCCTGTTAGACAACGGGATAAGATGTGCTTATCCACATGAGGTTTGTATTTACTCACCTGTGTTGCAGTTCGGTGCCATCTAGAAAATGTGGTGGTTGCTTCTAGTTTTTTGAGCCTAAAATCTAAAGCTGCACTCTCAGCTGGATCGGCTGGCGTGCCGCAGAACCAAAGGCGCTCTAGTCTCAGCTTCGTGGAGCCTGCAGTGACAATGCAAACGCAAAAACCTTTTGCAGGATTTGAAATGTTGATTATATTGGTACTATATAGGACATTGGGGACATAAGAGTCATTTGGCATTGACTTCATGCTGGCATATTTATATTCACATTTTTCTATTTATGATTATGTAGGAATAGGATCAGGAAATGGATATTGAAACATTACTTGCCAAAAGCAAAGATGACTGAAACAGATGACGTGATTCTTTAGAGTAATTTTGTACAATCAGGGAAAAAAAGAAGTAAAGGAGAAAAACAGTGTACATGTCAGTTCTGTGAACTTCAGGATAGAAAGGCCAGAAAGTACAGTGAGAAACAATCTGAAACAGTCGGCAACATTACTTTATTGTGAGAAGTGATGATGATAAACTTGGCTACAAAGACAATGAGAAATTCTGTGGTGTAAAAGATCACAGTCCAGAGTTACCAGGTTCGCTGGACTGAAATCAGAACTGAAACTGGATGCCAGCAGAATCAGACACTTTGGCTCCACAGAAGAAAACTGGGCAAGAATAAGGATTTTTTCATCCAAATGCCATGGCTCCAGTCCCTGGCTCTGGGAAAAACATGCACAAGAGCTTGGTTATTGTTTTCCCTGAAGATGTATTGTACAATTTGGTAAAGTGCAAGAAATTGCATTTACTTATTAGGGTATTTACAACAGGGCAGAGCAATAGGCTAAAGATAGGAGCATGGGCTGTAGGTCTGGCGTGACCTTTTCAGTCGCTGTTTGCTGCCCTAACCCAAGCAGCTACACCGTCATTATCCTTTCATCACTTACTGTAAAACTAGTTAGGTTTTTGCTCACTCTGCCCCTATTAGTGGGCTGTTTCAAAACTCTTCTGATAAGAAACCTTATTTCCTCTTTAAACCTCCATGAAGAGGTTTTTTAAACTCAGTTGCATTGTTGGTATTATAACTTAGGTTAATAACTCGGTAGTAGCAACTTCCAGGATAGTGGGGGAACTGTGATCAGCTGCCCCCTTGCAGCATTTGTTTTCCTAAACTAGATTGGCCCACTTGGTTCTTTCTACTAGAAATATCTCACCTGGTGTGAGACTTTTTACCCACTTCTATGCTGGCCTTACAAGTTTGTATCTGCTTCCATGCTTGCTCCTAAAATGCTTTTGGAAATGGTTATCATCTGGCTACTTCTGAAGTCTTTTCCTTACAATTTTCCCCACCTACCAGTTCCAGATAGTTTTAGCACATTTCGTTTAGGGAAATTCCAAGGCTCTTTAGTGTTCACATTCTTGACTTCTTCAGGAAAGTTTACTGCACTCCGTTTCCCTTCCTTAAAGTTTGCCCTTTTGAAAAAAAAAAGAAAAATCATAGTGTTAGACCAACATTTGTTTCTTCTTCCATTTAACTATACTGGAATCACTTCTGATTTCTCAATTCAAATTTATTTTGCATGTGCAACTCTTCTATAACTTCTTTTCTAAAGTAAAGTCTAAAATAGCCTTGTTTGGTTCAATAATTATTTCATAAAGAAATCTGTCAGCTGTCATGTTCAGGAATAACTTTGACAAGTCATTAGTAGAAAACACTGGTTCACATAAGCAAAATTAAAATTGCTTATTATAGGATTCCTGTTAGTATTCAGCTTTCTAATAAGGGTGGGTGTCAATAGGAGGTTATTGGGGCGGCCTCTCTAGAGCCTCTCTTCTCATGCTGCTTCTGTATTATTTTTAAACAAACCTTTTTATTTAACTATGCTGTCCTTGCTTATTTCATTATAGTTTATTACATTATTGATAAATAATTCTACCTTCCTGTAACATTTTTCTTTCTTAAACACCTTTTCGTTCTTAACTACCAGCTGTAGGTACCTGGGTTGGGGTTAGGGTGACGTGTTCCCTAGGTTTTGAGTGCCTGTGTAATATCTGTGTTGAGTCACACATTAGCAAGTTTATTTCTTCATTTTTCTCTTCAAGTTTCTTGTATTATATAAATGACAGTAAAGGTAGGCATCCATTTTAAACTACTCAGAAACTTGTATGTAACTTGGATGTTTAATATCTATTGAGCAGTTAGACTTGATTGCCATGATTGCAGGACTTTATACACTCGTGTGGGGAGGTGAAAGGCATCGTCTCACTGAGTGCAAAGCGCTCGTGCATGTGCGGGAAGTTGTCTGTGCGAGTGAAGTAGTTAGATCAGGCCTCTAGCTAGCACTCCTAATCTTGTTGTGTGATCTGAGGTGGCCTTAAAATGAATAAATCTGTGATAATTAACTATTTTATAATCCTGACCTTCTGGAAAAGCCCATTAAACAACTAAGACTGCAGAAGGATAGTTTGTTACCCGAGTTCTGTTGAATTGGAAGAAGCTGTTTTTCAGACAAAATAAGCAACGATTCATGACAGTGTTTGACACTGATCTGAAATACCAGGGCAGAAATGGCATCGGCATGGCCTGCGGTTGCCAATATCTTGCCCGGTGCTATTCAGTGGATTGCTTAATTTTCCAGTTTTTAGTTCTCTGCCTGGGAAATAGAGAATATTTAGCCTTCTCTTAAAGGTAGCATGTTGAGATGAGTTTCTGTAGGCTGCTGAATTCAGCTGATGAGGAGCTTAATAAATCAGACAATCTAGATGTAAACTGCAATCTGGACTCCTCCTTTGGGACTCCTTTGGAAGGCAAGTACATTGAGATGTTTTTTCTTGGATTATGGTACAGCAAAACTGCTGTACAAATATTGGCCAGTTTAAAATTTTTTTAGTATTTTCAACATGTCCTGTCTCTTACAGAGCCTATTATTCCTGACAAGATGATCAGAAAGTTGGGGTTTGAAGTGTAGACTGCTTGTTCCTTGTTACGGTTGTTCAGGGTTAGTCGTGGCTTGTTCACGTGCTGGTGTACCCAGAGACCAGCTGCAGGTTGAAAGTGGAGCTGCTGTGCAGCGCTAGAAATCTCTTGGAAAATATCTGATATATTAGTTTATATCAAACTATGAGGACTATTATTCTTGCTGCTCCTGGCCTTCATCATTGTGGCTGTCAGCTTGATATCCTTTCTAATCAGCTGGGTAGAAAGGGTTTAAAGCCTCAGGCATATATACGAAGCGGAGAAAGAAGCACTCCAAGGCTGCCTGGCAAAAGTAGGCTTCTCTGCTTTGTCAGTGGGGAGCCAGAGTGAGGGATGAAGATCGTGTTGAGGTTTTCTATTTTGTTGTTTTTCTCTTGGGGACGAGAAGAAAGGCAGTGGCGTAGCCTTTGCCTGTGCTTGGCTTCACTTAATAAAGCTCTGCAAACCTGTAACATACCTCCTCACCCTAAACCATGAGAGCAAACCGAGATGGCCCTAAACTTGTCCCAGTCTGACTGTATCACCCGGGTCCACTTCTTAGAAACACTTCTAATAAGTGTGACTAATTGGAGCCAATCTCTTGATCTAAGCTAGTGGATTCTTTTTAGCATTTTTGCCAACCACAAGAATCTGCCAGCCACCCCAAAAGCACATGAAGCACTTCGGAAGAGAAAAATTCAAGCCAGTTGCTAAAGGTAACATTTTAAATGTGTAGCTATTTAGATAAATGGGAATACTGGAAATATTCCTGAAAATACTTATGCATATACTTAACCTTAAGCATACACATAATTCCATTAACTTCAGTGGGACTATATATATTTCTAAAGTGAACCACCTGTGTGTTTGAGAAGACCAAGCTATTAAGCTTCTCTGTATGCAGAATTTTATCCTGTGACTAAGTCTTTGTGTATCATGCTGTAAATTTACCCTGAAGCTTGCCATAAAGTCAGTGCTTTTAAAGAGTATATTTGAAGAGCTCCAGTAGAGTCTCAAGGCAGTTATAATAGTGTGTATTTGATTTATGGCATACCATTGAATTAGAAGGGTATTTGAAAGGGGATTTATGTTAAAATAATGTAGACAGTGATTTAGAGCATGGATCATGGCCATAAGTATGGGCAAAACAGAAGAGTTTATTGCAGCAAACAGCTCATTGCCTTCTGCGGAAAAAAGAAGTAGAAAATTTGGAGATTGTCATCTTGGCTAAGTATATCTG
The DNA here is from genome assembly GCA_009819775.1 of Phoenicopterus ruber ruber. Classification (NCBI taxonomy): domain Eukaryota; kingdom Metazoa; phylum Chordata; class Aves; order Phoenicopteriformes; family Phoenicopteridae; genus Phoenicopterus; species Phoenicopterus ruber. The sequence goes on from CM020222.1 coordinate 26,037,183, forward strand.
TCAACTAAAAATACTGGTCAACACATGGCTTTTCAAAGTAAAGACGACTTTCAACAACATTTTGTGTAACCAGCACTGGATAGAATCATCAATGAGCTGGAACAGCGATTTGGAAAGGAGAACCATGAAATCAATAAACCAGCTGGGACAACGAGTCCAAGAAATACACATTTCTTGGAAAATGACAGAGCATTCTGGCAGTAAGTGCTCTAAACGAGAGTAGATCTGAGAATTTTGCCAAATTCTTCAACAATACCGTGATGGCTCCCGAATAGACACATGCCTTGACCCGATTAGTAAACATTTGGGTTTTATACAAAAATGCAGAAATGAAATCTTAAATTAATAATTCCAAAGCTTTTTTATAACTCTCTAGATCGCTCTCAGTATTGTTTTCATCATTTCTTATTGGAAGCTTAAAATGCGAAGCCAAAACATCAGCTGGCATAAACTACCTGAATTTGTGAAGATGGACTGATGTTAATGATCTGTCTCCTTCAACATGTCTATTCCCTGCCTTTAAGCACAGTCTGTTATCTTGAATTTACGTGGATTTTAAGAAAACATGAGGCTGTTCTGAAAAATGGAAACGTATTATCAACATTGAACATTACAAATGGATGTAAAAAAAGTTCATGCATGCAAAGTGAAAACTATGAAAAACCCAAATATAAACTCATGTTGGGAGCGAGACAAAGACTCCAGTGACTCATTTGGTAACAAAGTGCATCTGAACGAGCACAGAATGAGCTTCCTGCTTCTGTGCCTGAAGGTGCAGTAGGCAGAAACGGTGTAACCATGTATAACTTTTTGGTTTGGATTACTCTACATAATTCTATTACAAACAGCTGATTTGAGGGTTGCCAAACTTAACAGTTGACTTCTTAGTTTTGGGGGGGGGTTTAATACTAATGCTTGGAAAACAAACCAGTAATGATCCCCGATGTGAACTTGGGCTGCGATTCCCTGCTGACAGAATCTGATCGGACAGCTTCGCCTGTGAAAAAGGTCATAGATTCATTCTTACAGTCCGAAGTCCCAGTGTAAATCCTTCCTGGATTCACCGGGAAAGGCAGCACTGCTTTCCGTAACAGCAGCCTCATGAGTGAAGTTACTTGCTCCCCAGGACTGTAAGGATACAGTGCATAAAAACCGATACGGGACAAATGCCGAGGACAGAAAGGTCTATGTGGTGAAATGATGCATGAACTATTAAGAGGGCGGGTGTTTGGCAGCTTCATTAGGAGGCCAGGGGAAGCATTCTGCACACCAAGAAAGGATGAAGGCAGCTGTCTTGGAAACTTGACAAAGAGACCTTTGTGTTCTCCTGTCCTGTTTGGTTTAGCATCATCACACTCCTCTCTCTTCCCGGAAAATGCACTCTGACACAGCAGAGGACCCTGTGTTTCTGTTTGGGTGGATGTGCAGGTCTCCTTCAGTCCCCTACCCCTGATGCACTGAATCAGTCTCCTGGATCCACATGGGTTCACACAAACTATGGGAGCGGATGGAGGGAGCTCTCCTGCTCTTGTTTCAGGCAGGCTGCATATTCAGCCAGACATTTCAAGATCAATTATTCTCAAATTTGAGTTTATATACAAGCTAGGGAATGAAAGATTTTGCAAGATTGATTTATTTATGATTTTGTTTTTTAATGGGAAAACACAACTTTATCCCAGTGCTCAAGGCTTTATCTGTTATCTGTGCCTTGGTCCAACACGGAGAGAGTTGATGGCAGGAGCACAGAAGATGGAGCTGATAAATAAGTGGCAGCAGAACTGCACAGAGTGCTGGAAACTGAAGATAAGGGACTACCTGGAAAAAGAAAGAATTTGACAACATAGGCATGTGGAAGAAAAAAGTATGCCAAGGAAAAGGATTTTGACAACGTTTGGGGAAAAAATCAGAACGGACAAGGTTGAACTGAACGTAGTCACATCAAGATTCCTTCTTTGAACATGAAGGTTGCACAAAAGCTTTAGTAATATAAACTTTTTACCCAAAAAATGATTGCAGAGAACATCAAGAAAATGTTCTTTGAAACAAAATACTCTAACATTCTCAGGGTAATTCATCAACATCACAGACAGAACATTTACAAATTTTAAGTATTTCACAGAAGCAAAAGAATAGGCAGTGAAATCTAAAGAAATGCTAAGGACAGAGAAAATAATTTTTTAAGGTAAATTAATTGTAATGCATTGAAGATATTTTTCTACTTCTGTGTACACACCATTGTTGCTCCTTGTCATGTAAAAGCATACTGTCTCATACGGAAAAAAGAAAGTGCAACCTTTTTGTCAGAGAGCTTTAAGAAGTTTTCTACCACTAGTACTTATCCTTTAGGACACTTCGTCTTTTTCCCAAGCACCTGTTAGCTCCATGATGTTTTTGCAGAGGTAAATCTCCTATATTAGACAAAGACGACAGCAAAGGAAGCAAAGCATCACAGAGAAAATTCCCTTGCAGGTCGCAGGTCAACCAGTGCTTGTCCCAGTTGTTTTGGATCCTATTTGCTTTGCAGTACAGCTGCAGGACAGATGTTTTCAATATAGCTTCTTCCAAAGCTGTGAGGAGATTGTAGATTTTGGTTTTATGGTATCAAGAAAAAGATTTTCTGTTGGCAGATATTTCCATGGCCTGGTTCTGCAAATGCTGTCTCTTAGATGCTTAACTGTGAAGGCAGTCACCAGGAAATAGGGAGGGAATTGCCTGAATACCCTTGCTTGTCCCCAGTTAAATCACTTGGGTTTAGTATGGGTGGTTACATTAACTGCAGGATGAGTTTAGCAAGAGAGTAGCTCTAGTAGCAGAACCCTGTACTGCCATACTTCAGTGGTTTTTTTCCAGTTATGCATATTCCGAAAGGGTTGTCGGGCATTGGAACAGGCTGCCCAGGGAGGTGGTGGAGTCCCCATCTCTGGGGATATTCAAAAGGCGTTTAGATGAGGCCCTAAGGGATATGATTTAGTGGGGGACTTGGTATGATGGGTTAATGGTTGGACCGGATGATCTTGGAGGTCTCTTCCAACCAGAACAATTCTATGATTCTATGATTTCATGTGTAGTGGGATACAGCAGATGGACTGGAGAGATGCTGGTTTGTTGCATGCATTAAAGGTAGTTTGCACTGATTCTTCTGTTGCAGGGAGTGAAAGCCTGTGAATACTTGGTTGGAGAAGCGCAGAGAGGTTGCCCTCTTTCTTTCTGAATGGGTCCAAAAGAAAGTAGGTTAGATAAATATCTTTACATTTACTGGCAGTGGATGACTGTCTTCCTCTGTTGTATAAATGTGTGATCGAGGAATCTGTGGCTAATGCCCAGATTTGTTGAAAACACTGGTTGACTCCCTCAGCAGGCCAGAAATCATCTTACAATAAAGCATAACATGTTACTACTTCAGCAAATTATTTCTCTGGGTTATTGCTGTTACAAGTTGATGACCACATGATGAGAAATTTAAAGTTTTCACTGATAACATGTGACAGAGGCGATCTTGTGAAAACAGCAGAGGGAACTGGGAGCATTTGGATCAGTTCATGGGCACGACAGACTTTCAAGCACCTTTCACTGTGTCTGTTATAAAAACAATTTCTATGGCATGAGTAGATAGCACACTTTACACTGTGTGTAATTTTAATACACTCTGTAGATTACAAAACTGAAAATAAGTTGCACCACATCAGAATTGCAGTATACCATGTCTCCAGGCTAAACTAGGAGATTATTAAAGAGGTCCTGCAGTTCAAAACAGGTTTTATTCACTTAAGTAGAGCCTGCAAATACCCTATAGTTTTACTGTGGAAAACAGACACAGGAATTCTTTCTCCTTTTTTTTAATTAACTATATCAAATGATGGATTAGACCTAATTGTCATCCCAAGCTTACAAATTGAAGAAAGAAATTTCTTTTGCAAGATTCTGCCTGTATTTTGTAACACATTTGAGGAACTCTCATATGGATTAGATCTCCTGAGTCTGCTAGTGGCTGACATATGTTCTGTGAAAAAGAAAAATGACATATTGTTTTGTAAAACTATTCCCTGCGTCTTCCCACTTGCCAAGCTTACTATACATTATTTGAGGAGAAAAATGTTGTGCAAAATATTTTGTAATTTAGTAGGAAAAGTGGAACAAATGATTGAAATTGATTGTGTCATCGTGTGTCAGTAATAGATATACTTATGTTAAGTGTAAACGCTGGTACCAAGAATATTTATTAAGCTCTCCAAAATATTTTCACTTGGCAAATTTCAGATTGACTGGTTTGTACTCTGTGGAACAGGCCCAGCCCTGATTAACATACATAAATTGAACGTTAAATAATCAATACCAGATGAGATGAGCAAACTGTGAGGAGCTGAATGATAACAGCTTTCACAACGCTTTTTGAAATGCACATCAGTAATGCTTTGCCATAGAAGCCTGGAAACAAAATACCATGTTTAACAGCTGGCATCAAAGAAACTTAGGAGATAATAGAGCAGACAGAACATGCTCTTGGACTATTTGATATAGTGTAATTACATGCTAATGTGTAAAAGGTTCTTGAACAATATTTTTGCTTTCTTTTTTCAGGAGATTGCAACAGAAATAAAGCTGATCCTTAGAAATGACGATCTCAAGATGATTATATTTCAATATAGTCTATCAGATCTTGTGTGTTGCTAATGCCAGTATTTGGATAGAAACATTCAGAGATTAACTGTTTCAAGAAGGGGTAGTGATAAGGATGTCGTGATCCCTACTTCTTCAGGGTCAACACCAAATTCAGGGCTTAGAGTGATGCTCTCTTTCTTGACATCTTGAGCTCTTGTCTTGGGGTCTCGGTCTCATCATGTCAATCTACATTGTCCTGTTGACTGCAGTTGCACCATAGCTCTAGCTGTGTTTCCTGCTCGTGCTATAGTGTGCAGGATGAGATTTCTCTTCTGTATCACATAGTGTGTTTGCAGTGATATTTGGGGTCTAAACATGTTGTATGCACGATGTTGAATTATTGTTTTATTCTGTTTTATTTGAGTGCCTCTTTATCACAGGCCCTGGCATTCATAGAGAACTTCAAACACCCTGGTATCTGCTAGAATATAACAGGGTAACAGGGCCATGCACAACCAATCCAGGAGGTTTCTGGAGTGTACTGAAGTCATTTTCTTGAAGCCTTGGTTGCAATGACTATAAGACTTGGCAAGTTCCCATGGAAGACAGACCTGGAGCGAAAAGGAGCCCAGGACAGCAGGTCAATCTTCTCCTTAGAGCATAAGAGTAGCCTACTGCAATATGCCGAAAGTAAAGCAAGCATAGCTGAAAATCACCATGGATGAAGAGGGCGCTCCTGACCAGCTCAGATGCAAAAAGGAAGCACACCGAAGGAGGAAGCAGCGACAGCTGTCCAGGAGGAATACAGAGACACTGCTTGAGTGTGCTGAGAAGGAATTGCAAAATCCAAAGCTCAGCTGAGATGAAATTAGCAAAGGATGTGAAGGGCAACAAGAAGGGCTGCTTGTGCATATGTCTGGAAACAGTGACCAGTGTCAGCCTTGGTCCAGTGACCACCCAGCAAGTCTGTTGTGATGAGGCAGGTTCGAGGTCAAGTCAGCAGGTCAAGATCAGGGCCAGGATCAGGGTGGTATGAGACTGGGCACTGACACAGCTGCAGTACAGCTGCAGTGTGGCTCAGGCTGGGGCCAAGCGCAAGAGCCTCAGCTTGAAAGCAGCTCCCAAAGGATGGAGAGGCAGGCCAGCCCTTGCTGAAGCTGCCTCTAGCTTCCTTCCCAACAAACAGCTTGGATCAGCAAAAAGGCTGACCTTGAACTTAGGCAACTAAACTCCTGGAAAGGGGAGTTCACTCGAGGCCCTGATGCAATACAGGCTAGGGATTCATGGGCCAGAAAGCAGTATTGCAGAACAAAACCTGGGGGACCTGGTAGTCAGTGAGCTGAACATGAATCAGCAACATGCCCTTGCATCAAAAAATGGCTGACTGCACTCCAGGCTCTACTGGCAAAAGGACAGCCAGCTGCTGAAGGGCAGTCATTAGTCCCTCTGTTTGTTTACTCTGCCCAGTTTCGGGTTCCTCATCACAAAAAGACACCAACATACTGAAGCAAGTCCAGTGGAGGGCTGCCAAGATGTGTGGCTGGAGCTTGTGATGAAGGAGGAGAGGCTGAGAGAACTGTACTTGTTCAGCCGTAAGGAGAGGCGGCTTCAGGGGGAACCCCCCTGTTGTATGCGGCTACTGAGGGGAGGGTGCAGAGACAATGGAGCCAGACTCTTCTCAGAGGTGCACAGTGGAAGGACAAGAGGCAATGAAGATGAGTTGGAACATGAGAAATTCAACTTGATCCAGTAATTTATTTTTTACTGTGAGGGTGGTCAAACACTGGAGCGAGCAGGTTGCCTGGGGAGGCTGCAGTATCCTCCACCCTTGGAGTTACTCAGAACCAACCTGCATGAGGCCCTGAGCAGCCTGCTCTACCATGATCTGCTCTGAGCAGGAGGCTGGATGCGGTGACCTCTGGAGGTCCCTTCCCACCTGTGTGAGTTCATGCGGCAGCGAGGTACTTTGGTGCAGTGTCAGAATGCAAGTCCTAGGACAGCACACAGAGTTTTGCACTTAGCAACACTTCTACTTGTATCAGGAACACGTAGGCATTATTCTGCTCCAACATCTGTTAATAATATAACAGAGTATGAAGCAAAATGACTTTCTAATGGAACTACTGAGAAAAGCAACAGATGGAGAATTCTGTGCAAAATAAGTAATATCAGTATGATTTAATGTTTGTGTTTGTCTGAGACTCTGAGAACAAAATGGCCTGATCTTGTGGAAGACTTACAGCAACGTTTGAGAACTGCTGAGTACCCTATGTTCCCTTTTACACCAGTGAGGAGTGAAGTCCTGAAATAAAATGGTGAGGTGGCTGCAGAGGGTAGCTGTTGCCATCTTTCTGAACTCTCAAGCACATTCTCTCAAATGCCAAATAGTATCGTGTCCTACCGTTCTTCTGCTCTTAAACTGGATCTACAGCTCCAGTGGTTAGGGTAGGCAGCTGGACTAGCTCCAGGAATTTAAGTCATCAGCTGTGTAACGCATGGCTGCAGTTGGGCTGTACTGTCCTAGGGACAGCCCACTGGTCTGGCTCTTCTGGAGCTGTCACTGCCTTCTTCCAATCTTATTCTAGTCAGATATTAAGCTCAGTAATTTCTTCAGTAAGCTTCCCAATGATTATGGCAGTTTACTGTATTAGTTAATTACTGGAGATCACGCTCGCATCTGTTATGCTTAGAATCTCTCAATCAGTTTAGTGCCTTCAGTATCTGATCCAGTGGTGAGTCAACGATGGCAAATACATATAGGGATCTAAACCCATCTGTCTGAACTGTTTGTATTTATTTAGCGCAAAGATAACTGGGTCAATTGTCCTAATACTTTTGAATGAAGAAACCTGCAGAAGATGTTTGATATTTCAGTGATTTACCTGTGATCTAACTGCATAACAAAGTGTTATAGCAACAGAAGTGTAGGAAGTCTTCAAAAAGCTTGCTATGTACCTACATTAGGATTCATACGTTGCACAGTGATATAATTCTTCCTTTACAGAAAAAATATTAATTTATTAATTTTATGCCAGAGGAAATTTGCCTTTTCCTAAGAAGAAAAGTTGGCATTGCTGAATTATCTGATGCAATTGATTATGAGCAAAGCATCCAAAACAAAACACGAAGACAAATCTCTGGCCTAAGAGCTGGCACTGTGGGCTCCCCATTATGTCAGCCACCATATTAGAACATGAGTTAAGGATATTCTGCAGGATATTCTGATAGGGGAAACCGTACGCTGCTTTTTAATCTTTTTATGCAAGTAAATATAAAAATTTACCACCTCTACTGGATATTTGTAAATTAAATACTGTTTGTAGACCTGAGAAGCAGGCTTTTTTGTATAACTGATATCCATATGAAACATCTGTCAGTACATACTCTTTCATAATGATGCTAGTGCATACAGAGGGCCTTAATCCATGGCAAATAAACAGTTGGAAACTGTTCTTTTAATATTTAGTATTGCTTGATTTACTGGTTTGGAGCTTTTTTGGTAGACACAGCAGACAGTTTCCAAAACATCTTGCAGATTTTTAACACATCCTCCTTTTAATAAAGTTCAGTTCCTAATTTTATGTACGTTTAGCCTCATCGCAAGAAGTCCACATTCAGAAGATTACAACAGTATGAAATTTTTATGGCTAATAGCAGAAATCAATTTCTTACTGCTTTGAATAGAAATTTTTAAAAATAACTTTCAAATATGGCAAAAAAATCTTGCTCCGTGGTAGTTTTAATGAGTACCAGATTCATCAGGTAGCCTACAACCCACAGCATTTAAAATATACATTTGAAAAGTGCGAGGAGTACATCCTTGCCTAAACAGAAGAACGGAGTTTATTCAGCAAGAAAGCATTCAATCTGGTAAGAAACTTTTACTTGCAAATGACTTGAATGAGTGATTTCCTTCTACCAAATACGTGCATACTGAAAGATGCCGCCTGACCCTGCTGCTTCACTAAAAAAATCATCCTTAAGAAAACCGTCTGCTGGGCTGAAAAAACCTCCACAATAATCACTAACTGTAGGAAAGAATTGGGTATATTCTCTTAGTGTTTGCCATCAATGTTTCTCAAACCTTTCTTGGAGGGCTTTTTTTTTTATGCAAAGAAGAGACGTTTTTCTTCAGTCATTTCTTTGAACCTCCTAACAGGGAGGCTGGTTACAAGGTGTCTGACTCGCATCTAAACTGAAACTGGGCAAAGACCACCACTTGTTTTCAAACACTCCTATGAATAATCAACATTCACGGGAAAGCACTTGGTATTCGCAGGCTGAAGCCTGGATTTGGGCAGCAGAGCTGAAAGGTGGTTTATTTTATTGTTAGATTCTGCCAGCTGTCATGTCTGAATAAATTAGTAATCCACCCAAATAATTTTCTAAATTGTCTACGAATTGAGGTTAGTATGCATGGAAATATTATTTATCTTTAATTTCTAAATTAATTTACATCCAAACCACTGATAAGACATTAGGACTGCATAGGTAAGGTAAATGTCTGGTTAAACCTTATGAAGGTTTGTAAATATTTACTAGATACATACTTCACATCTTCTGTAGATTATGGTGCAAATCTAACTAACAAAAGGTATTACGGATCAGACTGTTAGGATTTGTGAATACTACCACTAAACCAAATGCTGAGTTAATACACCCATATTGTAAACATTTAAACTTTTGAGTGTCTTAGCTCTTAAAACTCTGCAGTCCGAACTTACATTCGTAAAAGTTCCCCCAGCTCCTTTGTTAACCTCGCAATTAAAGCTGACCTGATTAAGAAGACCTGCTTTCTCACTCTTGTTGGTAGGACACATTGATTAGACAGCCTGGGAGTCCTCGTTCCTATCCAAGCAGTGATCTCTCGCCGGGAGCTCACTGATTAATTAATGAGTGTTTACCTGTGCGTGCCTGTTTGGGCAGATTAGCCTTTGCACATAGTGTGGCTGAAGGGACAATGACAGCTACTGGAATGTAGCATCCCCAAACTTTAATGATAGCATAGCATAACTTTTACACAAAAGTCCTACCCAGCCACGTCTATACCTTTTCAAGGTGTCACCTATGCTCATGTTTTCCTTAAATCATCATCTGTTCTTAAGCAGGAAAACTTAAGGTTTTTATCTTGGTTTTTTTTTTTTTTTTTTAAACATTAAAAGATGAAAAAAGATGTTTGGATGGATCATGCAAGGAGTCAATAAATACATAGAATATTTGTAGACATGTATTTACTATATATATTTAGTTAATAACCTTCACAGGCTTCTTGAAAGAGACCTATTTTAAATCAATGACTATCTTTAAAGAAGCTGAATTACGAAATGACCTAATGTAGGTATCTAGTGTTTCTTAAAGTATTTTCTCTTTCAAATATTGTCTTGTGATAGTATATGGCTAAGAAGTTTAATCGGGAAATTGATGTTTGTGAATTTGGGGGTTTGGAGAACTCTGCATAGGGAGATTACGTTGTCAGTCATTTACAATTTACATTTACAGGGTCGCCTTTGTTTGTAGGGTAAATTCTGTTTCCTGAGCTCCCTGTGAATCTCCTCGCACAAAGCATAGAATCATAGAAGGGTATGGGCTGGAAGGGACCTTTTAAAGGCCATCTAGTCCAACCCCCCTGCAATGAGCAGGGACATCCTCAACTAGATCAGGTTGCCCAGAGCCCCCTCCAGCCTGGCCTTGACTGCATGCGTGCTTGCAGTTTGCATTGGGAGGATTCAAATTCTCCCAAGCTAAATGCTTAACAGAATACCTCTTGTTTTCAGGGGCTTTGTGCTTTTCCCTTCTCTCTGTCCCTTTTACCTTTCCCTGCCAAAAGCAAATCACTAAATGTGTGTACGTAATGGTTTCAACTTTAAAAAAATAATTGGATTCTCACAGAACTTCTCTCCCTTGCTCCACCATTTCCAAGTGACGTGATGTGTGGCCATTTCTTGTCTGTTTCTCATATCCCTTTTTGAGATCCTACCCCTGCTCTGCATCACTTTTATAGACCCAAACCCACATGGTTTTGATTTGGCAGAGAATGGCAGATTGCTCCACATTAGAAAGGATGTGGATGCTTGGTTTTGGATTTTGTTTGGTGTTTTTCAACTACATCTCCTGTTGTTCCATATTGAATTTGGTTGTGAACTAAAAAGCGTGCTACATGTTTTGTTATGTTAATCCTTGAGACGGAGCTGCCCTGACGGTACTTCCATCCTCTTATTATCTGATTCAGATGAAGTAGACTTTTGGGTCTTTTTCATGCAACCTCTTACTGCAAAGCATTAATCAGTTTGGGAGAAAATGAAGACTTGTAGGTCCAATTGAGTTTACATTGAGAACTCTTTTACTGACAGCACGTAAGAGCTGAATAGTATCTATAAATATCTGTATCAGTTTTAAGGCTCCTTTACATTATTACAGTGCTACAAAGACGACTAATGAGTATTCACCTCTGGCAAACTACCATTAAGATTGAGTAGGAATCTTCACCTTTAAACTACCTGGTTTTCAGTTGCTCATATCTATGAAATAAATGTTCATCCCCCACCCTCTGCAGACCCTCTTGTATCAATCCCTATGCTAACCTATTAGAGAGAATTTAGGCAGAATTCAGCCATTTTCATGTTATGCAAAGCATAAAGAAAAATGCTTTGTGTCTTCTAGATTACTCGGTAGAACAGCTGACTCTGAAAAGCACAAATGTCATTTGCTTCGTGGTTCTAATTTGGAAAGGAAAACCAAAGAGTAAAGAAAAGCAAATTAGACTTTCCCAGCTTCAGAATATACTAAAGTAATCCATTCTCTGCACATCTATTAGGTTTTTCTTTCAGTTTCTCCTTCTGCCTCAACCCTTTCCCAGGGAAGGGCTGAAAACAAGGCAGCAGCAAGAGGTGGTTCTGAACACTAGCACCTTTCCTAAAACATTGTCTTTCATTAAAAGCTGCTGTGGTTGCAAAACTTAAGTCTTAAAAGCATGAACTAAGTGTAACCTGGGCATAGATGGCTGCTTAAGTTTTCATAGAGACTGAAATAACAGCTCTGAGAGATGTGAGCCTCATCTCATCAGGGTGTTCTCTCGTATGCCCTCTATTTCAAATGTGCACTTTCTCTACTCTTCCTGCTCTTCCAGGCAGGCGAGGTTTAGTCGCTGCATCCAGTCAATTTACTCTAGTGACGAGACACGTATGTACTTTGGGAAAGAAACCTCACCTATTTTTTCTCCAATTACGATAAAATAAAATTCCAAGGGACCTGATGGTCCTATCTGCCAAGACAGACACCAGTCCAAGAGACTGGCTGGAATCACAGAGCGGATCAGCCTGGTGGGCCGCCAGACTGCTCTTCTGCCTATAAAAGTGGCAAGCATCAGCAGCTTAAGAGAAGAGAGAAACAAACTCACGGTAGGCTTATAAAATATTTAATATGATCCAAAATACAGATTTAGTGAAATCCTGAAACACTGGTTTTTTTCACTTTCTGGTACACTTCAAATGGAGTTTTTCCACAAATAAAACATCTCAATATTTGGATAGGCATCCAATCCAAATTCAGTCTTGCTAAATTATGGGTCATTTTTTGCAGCAAAGAGTTTCAAATTCTGTGTGCTTTACAGTTCGTACGGGGGGAGAGATGGAGGGCGGAAGGGAGGCAGAGAGACAAACGTACAGACAAGATTGTGATCGTCTCCCTCCCCACGCGCGCCTTCTCGTGTACCCAGCTTTACTCTGCTGCTGCTGCTGCAGCCCTTTCGGTTCTGCAAGATCCCTGCGTGCAGGATGCAGGCAGCCTGCCTGGGGTACTGCAGCTGAGCCGCTCTGCCCTCCTCTTCCCATCGCGCGGCTGGAGCCGGGACGGCATCGCTCCCCCCTCTCCCGGCCCTTTAGTCCAGACTGATCCTATCGGAGAAGTTCAACCGAACAGCGGGCAAGTTAAAGCTGCCTGCTTCAAGGGCCTCTCATGGTATACAAAAATACACGTTTGATCATTTTTTCTAAAAAAACCCTGAGCTATATGAAGCGTGTGGTTATGTGTTAAGGATACAAAGCCCCAAACAATTTCATTTACTTCAGTGGGAGCTGCAAATACTGGCTGCTAAAGCACAGCCAAGAATTATTGCAAAATGAAGGCTGGGAAAGCAAATACTTGAAAACCAAGAAAATCCCAAAGCTAAGGTTTCTGCCACAACATTCAGTCATTTTTGCTGCACATCTATACGTTTTATTATTATTTAATCTATATCCTGTGAGGTGTGTAGGATGTGTAATGAAGCCAAAACGATATTGCTTTGGAAAAGTTAGTATTTGTAATTTCCTGACTTTTGAATATTTGATTTTTCAGCCTCAGTAATGCACTAATGCTGTTTTATGTGTTTAATATATAATTGGCTTGAATTTTTTTTCTTCTTTTTAACTGTTGATATGATGATTAGTTTCTGGAGGAAGAGTGAAAAGAATGATGTTTTTTCTTTGGCCCAGTACCGCAGAATCTGCTGTATGCACTTTTTCATTGCAATGACACTACGCTGGTGAGGGAAACTTGGTGTAGGTGGGAATTTGGCTGCTCAGTGCCTCTCAGATGAATGAGCCTTGGAAGCCTCTCAAGGACGGTGTTATTTTTTCTTCCTTTCCAAACTCACTGGAAACACTCGAGGATATAAAGCTTTTTATGTGTGTTTACGGGACGGTGCGTTTACTCCAGTGCCTTCCCCCACTGCACCACCGCTTCAGCAGTTTGGGAGACTGTTTGTTTAGCACTCGATAAAAATAAAAGCTAAACAGATTACCGCAGGTTAAATTAACATTTATGACCCTTAGTATGAAAAGCCCCACTTTCCTGCTGTGCATAAAGAATGTAAAAGGGATGTTAAGATCTGCAAGTTAAACACGCTCGCTGCACTCAAGAGGAGCGCAGTTCTCAGCGGGTGAAGGTGTCCGTGAGGTAAAACACGGCCGCCGCCGATGCCGGCCCTACCCCACCTACGAGGGGCCTCCGCCCGGCCCGGGCCCAGGCCGGCCCCCGGGAAGGGGCTGCAGCCGTCCCGGGCCGGTCCCGGCGCAGCGGGGCGCCCGGGCCCAGCGCACCTGCCGCGCAGGGCAAGGGCTGTACGCCGCCCCTGACGGGGGCAGGCCCCGCGGCCCCCCGCCGCCTCCCGCTCGCCCCCTGGCCCTCCCCCGCCGGGCTCAGGTGACACCGGCCCCGGCGGCTCCCCGGGCCGCCGCGGAGCTTCCTGGTTCCCAGAAGGTGCCGGAGCGGCTGCAACAGGAACTGAGAGACGGGGGGAGGAGGCGGTGCCGCCGCTCCGCTGCAGTCGCGGCCCGAGCCGGGGGAGCGGAGCAGCCATGGGCCGCCGCCCGCCGCCGCAGCGCTGAGCCGCCCCCGCCGCCGACGGGAGAGGGGCCGGCGCTGCCCCCTCGCCCGTGCCGGGCGGGGCGCTTCTCCCTGAGGAGCGCTGGAGCAGCCGCCGGGGGCCCGCGATGTGACCATGGACAGCAGGTTCAAGTGAGTGAGTGAGGGGGGGCGGCCGGCGAGGCGCCGCGGCGGGCCGAGCTTAGCTCCGCGGCTGGCAGGCAGCGAGTAGGCCTCGCAGCCGCCCCGGCCTGCCGGGCCCGCCAGGCGGCAGGCAGCAGGCAGGCAAGGAGGGGAGGAGGGGGAGCCCACCCGGCGGGAGCGTGCGAGGGGCCGGGCGCGCCGCGGCCGCTGAGTGACAGCGGGGCGGGCGGGAGGCAGCGGGGCCGGGAGCGGGCGCTGCGCGCCGGGCCGGGGCGAGGCGGGACCCGCGGCGCAGGGGGAGCGGGGCGCGCACAGCGGCGGGGCGGCGCCCCCCGCCCCGGCCCGGAGCAGGGGGAGGAGGCGGCTGCAGCGCCGCCGGCCGCTTCCTCGCCCCTCGTCGCCTCCCGGCCCGCCAGCGGCCCCAGCGCGCCTGCCCTGGTATCGCCCTCCCACAGCTGTGGGGGGAACGCGCTCCTGCACCCACCGGCCGCGCCGGGTCAGGGGCGTCGGTGCTGGGGAGCAGCGCCCGGCAGGGCGCGGGGGCGGGCGGAGCGGTGCCTGCTCTCTGTCGGCCTGTGGCCGCTGAAAGGGCATCGTGAAATGGTGGCAGCTGGCTCCTGAGGCGCCGCGGGCCCGCTCCCTGCCTCGGCCGCCAGAGCTCCCTCAGGCCTGGGCAGTGCCGCTGCCTACAGTGACCCTGCCTGCAGCAGCTGGTGGGCTGAGGTTTGTGACATTAATCGCTCCAGTAATTACAAACCTTCTTTTTGCCATTATGGTATGGCAGGTGCAAAAGAGATTTTTAGGTGTTTGGAAGCACTCTTGTCCAGCCTTACCCATCAGGAGCGGCTGCCCGGTCTTACTGACGCTGGAAACCAACAAGATGTTAAATACTGGTTTCAGGAATTGACAAAAATCTCTATGTAAATATATGATGAATAAGCAGGCTGCTACTGGGTAGCTGTAAAGGAAATGAGAGACAGTCTGACAATTCTCAGATTAGTTTGACACATTTTTGACACTTCTAAGCATAGTGGGATGTGAAGAGTAAACTTAGAAGCATTTTTCTGCAAAAGCAGATTTAGAGTGGTATAGTGAAAGACGGAAGGCAGCGTTACTTCAAAGAGCTTTCTTTATGAAGGTAATTCAGCTAGGAGTTGAGTTAGAAGCCCTCATTTGGTGTGTTTAACACTTTAACTGATTCACGTTAAAAACCCAGCATTGTGTGGTCTGGGTTTTAGGCAGAAATGGAAGGGAAAATGGCCTGAGAGCACAAACCCAGTGCCAGAGCTAGAGTAAGGTCATGGGGGGATGTCACTTCTTTTAAAGGAAGGACTTCTGTGGTTTGCTTTTCTAGGTGGCTCAACAAAGCCAAACCTTATCAGTTTCATTCTGAACTCGCTTGCCAGCCAGAGGAACAATGAACGGACTTTAATACCAGAGTAAATCTCTAATATCCTGGATTTAGGCCGTTGTAACTCAGAGCAGAATTTGATCTCCTACACACAGGATCAGTACGTACAGGATTTTCCCAACTAAATGCTTCAAAATACCATGCAAGGAAAGATCGTGATACGGGCGGGTTATGTCTCCATAACCTGAATTAGACTATAATTGCATATCTCAGTTGATGATGGTGCTGGGGTCAGTGAAAGCATGTACTGAATCAATTAATTTGTGACAGCTGAGATTTTCCCCAGCTCAGCCTTTGGATTTCATTCAAAACTTTCTTTAAAGAAACAACAGTGTGTTAATTTGCTGCATGCTTTATTTGAAGCATTTTAGAACCGCATGCTTTATTTGAAGCATTTTAGAAACCTGGAACCAAGTCTTGGATTTTTTTGTTTTGCCTAAAACTCCAGCTGACTTCAGTGGGAGTGTTACTGAAGAAGGGAGTTCAAGTGGGAGCCTTTTATGTGGTTAAATAGATAATTGATAAGGATGTGGTTATACCACTTGTTTTTAATATAAATAGCAGTGTGCTTGGTAGGCAGAGAGAGGTGGGTGGTATAGTAATGGCATTTAGAACTGTTTTAATAAATACTTAGTTTGGGATCAGGTTGAGTGTTAATTGCTATTAGCATATGCAGTTCATTATTATCAGGTGTGTATTTACTAGGGCGGTGAAAGAGGCATTGGCCATCTCTCAGAGCTGACCATGATGGCTGCTGCAGATATGGAGGCTCCATCTTCCCATCTTCCTGGCTAGCTCGGGGTTGCGTCCATCCCTAGTTATTGCATTAATGTTTTCCCACTCACTGAATCATGCCTGAGATTCAGCCTTTAAAGTCAAAGTCGATGATCGATATTTTGTGAAAGAGGAAACTAAGTGATTCTCAGCCTTATGGTGGTAATCATATGCGTTTAAAGAGTAGCAGCTAAATTCATGGAATTAAAATGAGAGTCTAATGATGGGCTATTCCTATTAAGTAGAAATAAAATGTAGCTTTAGAAAAGGCTGCCCACGACTCCATTAATATGTTTCAGATTGAGTGATAGGATTTTAGTAGCACTTTTTTTCCAACTGTTAGGTGTGGTGTGATGAAGTGACTTAAAAGCTATTTGATGTATAAGGCAGTGACAGTATCACTGAAATAAATCACACAGTTTAGCTTGTTTCTCTTCCTTATTCTTTTTTTTAAGGCTGTACAGGGAAATGTGACTTTTTGGTTCTTCCTTAGAGCTAATCTGATTTCTGATTTTATTTTAGTGACATTTTTATTTATTTACACTTTATTCTGTACAAATAGAGTGGAAAAGTTATAACACAGTAGAAACGCTATATATGATTATCAATTGTGTTTACTTCTAGGGAAAATCCAGAACGTACCTTTGATTTGGTACTGAAGGTAAAATGCCAAGCATCTGAAAATGAAGGTAATATACTGTGCCTATTGATATTTATTTATAGAAATGAGAGGTGGAAAAAAAAGAGTTTGCATCCTGATGTAGTATCATCTTATGTTTTGAATTGCTGTTGGATTGGGATCGTATTAGGAAGTGACTATGGTTATTTTATTGCCTTTTAAAATCTATTAATGTGTTAATTCATAGTTGTCGTGGTTTTTTATTGTTATATTTTCATTTTGGTTATTGTAAAAATATTTTTGTTCTGAGAGAAGTACTTGCAAAACTTGGACTTGAAACGTGTCTTCTACAGTTCTTAAGTCTTAAAATGATGATTTTATATAAGATTCCATTTTAGCAGAACAATTGACTTCTGTCTGTCGGTGGAATGTTAACTTTGATCAGTGTGATAGGGAGAAAGCAAGTTCTTTTCTGAACAACAGAAAGAGACTTTCTTTCCAGCTCATGTTTGGCAGCTGCTTTGGTTTGATACATGATACAAACAACGAGTGCTGACTTGAGCTTATATTAGCCATCAGTTTCACGTCTCTGTAAACACGTGGTAAAACAGATGTAGTAGTGCAAGAGTTAATCTGAGAGAGGCTTTTTTCCTGTCAGGTAAAAAGATGGGATTTCCAGTGCTGAAATTGAAGTGACCTCTAGAAAGTCCATTGGGGGAACTCAGTTCACGTTCTTATCCAAGATTGTTGGCCTTATAAAAACACAGGGAGAGAAGAAGTCTTGTCGGGGTTGTGTTGTAGTCATGTTACTCTGTGACAGCTGTGTCTTAATCACAATTGTAGAAACAATAAACTACATCTTAAAATTGAGTATATTTCTTATCCTACTGTGCTAATGGATGTTGTTTCCAGAATTTACTACTCTAACAACTTAGAAGCCTAGAGAAGTTTGTAGCCTGAACTACTCCTTTTTTTTTTTCATTTCAGCCAGCATTTCTGTTAGTGGTGTCATGGGTACATGCCTACTATGTTTACAGAAAACATGTTCGTTGAAGCTAAGCAATTGTAGTTCTTTAGGTCTTTTCCTGACAATCCCAGCAGGCTTTTCTGTACCTGTTCTATTATATATTATCCATTATTGATATCTCAAGTTCCTCTGCTTTTTTTTTTTTGCCTTTTTTTTTTTTATTCCCCTTTTCTTTTTTCTCCTCTTCATAAGACTGTTCATTTAGTTGCGGAATGACATCTTGGTGCCAGTGCAGTCCTTGGGTATTTTCACTTTTTTTGTGACCAGCCAGCATCCTTCGGTTTATTGCCTGCTTTTTTGATTTGCTGTTGGTACAGTCATGGTTTGGGGAATCAGATGGGCTTTCCTACCTCTCTGATCATTGTTGTGGTTTGTATCATGGCGCGTTTTACCTTGTGTTCTCTCCCTTTTGCACTTTTTACCTTGGTAATTTTGTAGATGATGTCTGTGAACCCTGCTTAGCTACTTGACTTCTGATCTGTTCCTCCTTGCATTGTGCATTGAGTCTCTGCCTCCACCTGACATCCCTTCTTGGGGGCCCATTCACATCTCGGCTTAGGCCCAGCTTCAACCTGCAGACTTTATTCAACTTCCCTTTCTTCCTTTCCCTCCTGAGAGCTAGACTGTTGATAATCCTTTCAGGTCTTCGTCTTCAAATCTTGAAAAATGTGGGTTTTTTTCTTCTGTGATCAGAACATGGATCTATATCCTTTTAATTCCTTTTATCTCTCTTTTGACTTCTGATTTCTGTTTTGCATCTTTCTACCTCTACTGTCACAAGAAGCCACTTCTCGTTACCTGCAGCTCTGTGAATGACCGCCTACATCTGAATTCTGGTCGTAGTCACTTCCCCTGCCTCCCTTGGTGGGCCTTTTGTGCCGTTTGTCAGTTGTCCTCTGTGGAGAGTAGCATCTTTAAGAAATCTGTGCATCTCCTTGAACTGCAACCTGAGTTAACGCGGAGGCTGTATTTGTGACTACTGTGGGTGCACCCTCTTCTCCTTAGCTTTTTGCTGCCATCCCTTCTACCCCGCGTGGCCTCAGTTGCTGTTCGTCCATGGGGTGGCCAAAGACAGAGAGGAGGTCTGATACCAGTAGTGTTGGAGTCTGCAGCGTGTGACTGGCAAGGGATTTAGGGGTGTTTCAGCTGGCCTGGAGGTTGTATTGGTTCTTGCATGAGTCCACAGATGAGCACCAAGGTACAGTTCCCTTTTACTAACCAAATTGTGCTGGCTGAATATTCCAGTTACCGTCCAGTATTCCAGTACTTGGTGACCCATCTGGGATTTGTTTTAATTTCTTTCATATTATATCTCATTCAGATAACAAACTCACTCCAGTGAGGGCTTGACATCATATTTACATGTGGTATTATGAGCACAGTGATGTATCAAATTAATATATCTGAATGTTAAAGTTATTTAAAGGAAATTCACAAGGGACAAAAGTGTATTGTCTTCACCGCCACTTTAGAAATGGAGCACAAGGCTTGTCATGCTAAACAGGGAGCTTTCAAGGTTGGTTTATTATAAGGCCTAACAAATTTGACAGTTACCCTGTATTGTAGGTCTTGCCTTTAAATAGATTTTCATGCTAGGATAATCTTTTGAATATATCATACTTGAAAACGTGATCCATTCACCTGTTTCTTTGCTCATGCCTCTTTCTTTCTTATGAAAGAGATTTGTGTTTAAATAGGGGCTTTCTCCCTCGCATCCCATCTGCTCCTTGCACTTGATCCTGAAGCTATGTCAGGGCTGAATTTGTGACATCACTGTCACCAGTGTTGCCGTGGAAATATCACAGCCACAAAATTATGATCTCCCTGCATGAGTGAGCAGCAGGAGAAGCTGACTTAGGAGAGAGGAAGACCTTAATGTGACCCATGTATCTTTAAGCTTTTTCTTTTCAAGCTTTGCTGTAGTGTGTGTTCTCCTGCATTTTAATTTCCCTGTGCCAGCGTGTAACTGTTCTAACAAATAAAAATTGACGTAGCCCTACTGCATGTGTAGCTATTAATAAGATGATGTTTTTATAAAGATGCTATATGCCTGCCACAGTGTGACATGATGAAAAATTTTGCTGTTAAAATTATTACACTTTTGGAAAAGTGTTTTTAGATAACTTCTTAATTACAGCATAGCTCTGAAGGAATGTTAATTTTTTTGGATCTGACAGTGTCCTAGGGCTCTTCCAGCTACAAAGGATCATACATACACAAAATGCAGCAAGGTGTATATGTATTATGAAATTTGTTCTTAAATCATTCCACTAATTATTTCCAACATTGTTTTCTACTCAATGTAAACACCTAAGAGATTTCATGTAGATTAATATAAATTTATCACTTCATGTGTGGTAGGTAGCTCCTGAATTGGTTGCGGGCTCAGTTGTGCTAGCATCTCTTTAGTTACAGTTGGATCAAAATTCTGTTTTCCCATTGGATACCTGTTTTTTGTCATTTAAGCGTAACTTGCAGACTTGAATATTTATTTGTTAATACTGTGTTGACTGAGTAGATCATCCTTTTGGGCTGCTCTCTCTCTTTGTTTCTGTTTTAAACTACAGGAGTGTACAATAGCATTGCTAGAATAGTGATCTTCTAAGCCTTTTCTCATTTTTGGGGTAGGAGAGAGAAAAGGGTACTCCTTACATAAATATTCTTATAATTGAGCACTGTATTGAACTAATAGCATGAATTGTAACATTTTTTGCCATTACTGACAAGCTTTGTTTATTCTTCATTCCGGTTATGTTAAAAAAAAATAAATCTTCTATTTATTAGAGGGGCTTAATGCCTACTCTTAGCACGAACCCGGTTATGGTTCCCTCAACAATTTAGAATATATTGCTTACTGTATTTTCAGAGTAAATGATGCTTTTGAAATTATACTACACCTAAGACTTTACCTTGAAAGTTGCATTTCAGCCGTATTTAATTAGGCAGTTGAGGCATATATTCCAAAGAGGAGAAAAAAAACCCTTTAAGACCAAAATCAGATTGTAGCCCATAACTGTAGTCATAACTTCCAGTCCTTTGCAGCATGGTCAAGATGGTAAGCATCAATTAACATGATATGTTGAAACATAGTAACTAGTTAGTGTGACAACTTTTTCTTGGGAAAATTTGTAACTCGATTCTCACAAAACTGAGATGAATTAACTTCTGTTCACCAGAGTTTGCTAAGCGACTGGGAGATGAGTGCTAAGCTATTCTAACAGCCCAATATTTGTTAATTGTGAATTTGGCTTGCAGTGTCAGTAGCACCTTATAGCAAAAGGTTTTACATTGCCTCCCAGGCAGTTGCAGATTTTCGGAATTCTTTCCTGTGTCACTCCTTAATGAACGAGCAAACAAAAGAAATAGCAAAAATGTTTGCCCGTTTTAACATCATCAGCTGGCCTTCTGTATTAAATTTTCACTTACAGACCCAGAGGGCAACTTGATAACAGATATTAATATTATTGAAACTGTTGTGTTATTTTAAGGATGAGTATTACTCTTTAGCTTTAGGGTAAAAAGATGCAAGTTTTTTGCCCTTCGGGCTGAATCACCCTTTCTAGGTATCAGGAGTAATGCAGTGTTACAGTTGTCCCGAGTGCATGGTCTTACATGAGGCTTTTGGTGCAAGATTGCACGACAACTGCACCTACAGCAGCTTTACTCTTCTCCTGGCACTCTCTTGTCTCTTGAAAGTTATACTGCACCTGGTGCTGTAAGATATGCTTGAGCCTAGAAATTGGCTAACCAAAGCAGTCTGCAGATTTTTTTTTTTTTCCTTTTTTTTCTATCCAGGTCCTTCCATCATGAAAAGTAAACTGAATTTCTGGAAGGTTGATGTTTCTGAACTCTTCCGCAGGACGCGTCCAAAATAATAGCGCCAGTGTAATCTTCGTGAAGAGTGTATATTTATCTACGTATCTATGCATACACAAACATATGCAGTATGTGCATACACACATATATGTCTGAACTTTAGATTTTGGTTAAATGTGCAAAGATAAACTTGGTAATTTAACCTATTCTATAAACTGTACTTCCTATATTGATTTTATTAAAACTGGATTGCAGAGGCCAGACACAAGAGGCAATGCAAATATAGCAGCTAGCAGTAGAAAGGCAACGTGCAACAACTTCTGTGAACATAAGGTCTTCAGCATTTCTGTCCACGGTTTCCCAAGAAGATGACTCAGATTGGTTTCAGTTTGTGTGGTTAAGAGAGTGCTGTTTGCTACACCTTCATTTTCTTTGATTATAGCACATATGAAAAGCAACAAAAAGCTCCACAGAGTGTGCAGGTAGATCCAGGAAATTCAACCACTGAATGTCATAGTTTGGGTCTAGGACTGCTTTAGTCCTGACTGTTCAGGTTTTACTTGAAAACCCCTTTGAAATAGCAGTTTGTTTTCTGTTCAACCAAAGAAGAATTGTTTGAACAAGGCTTGAAATTGGATTGCTTTGTCTCTGTTTCCTCTTTAAATGCTAGGAAGGCTTCTATAGCTCTAGGGCTAGATACATGATTTTCAGAGAAGGTGTTTAATAAGTTGTGTTGATTTGCATGAATAACTCCTGTAGTTTATCTTGCCTGTGCCAGAATGATAATAAATCTTAGTGATGCGTGATCTCTAAATTATTTTTCTTTAAAGAGTCTTCATTAAATTTCAAGGAAAAGCCATGAAAACCAGTTTAATTGTGTATTGGTGGAGTTAAGAACTATATGAATTAAGTCCACGAATTAGGCCAGAAATGCAAAATTCTTTGTATGAGGTTTGATTGTGGTCTGTAAGGTGCAAATAAGATACGTGGTTCCAGGAAGGTCCCAATTCTGAAAAGAAGTTTAATGCAGTTGGTAGTTCTGTCCATGAGTGGGCTGTCTAGCTTTGGTAGGGTTTTGATCAAGAGTCTTCCAAAGCTGCTTTCAGGATTGTGGTCAGAGCAGCACTATTTTTTCTTTTTTTTTTTTTTTTTTTTTTTCTTCTTCACTGTAGAGAACTGTTTATTAACCACAGACTCTGAGCCTGTGGGTGTAACATGCTGATCAGATAACTCTTTTCCTCTGCTGTACTTTTTCTTGCAGAGCATCACTTGAACCTGATTAAAAAGATAATTCTGTCAGTGTAATACATGAAGAAATCAGCAGGTTTTTTTTAAAGAGCAATTAAAACTTCTGATATAATCTTTATATACTGCCAACCTTTTTCATTGTTGGTTTTAACTGGAAGGATTCTACATAAGTACTGGCCTACAGAAAGTTAGGTTTCTCTACCTTTTTAAAGCACGCTGTGTTCTTCAGGTGACTATGAAGAGCAACTATATATTGCTATGAACTAGATAAATATGAGTTTTGTAAGAAAGCTTATTTGTAGACCTTGTCTCAAATATTGTATTACCATATTAGAATAAAAAGTTAAAGATGCTTTTTCAGTTTGTACGATGCCATTTCAGAACATGGGCTATCTGATTACAGTCTTAGATGCAGGTTTTATATATAAAAAACAAAGGCTTGCTTTCCATATTCCTCTGAAGTTTCATTAAGCTTAACACCCCCCTGCCCCAACTCATTAACTCCCATGTTGTTATTTAGGTTAGTGCTACTTCCCCGGAACAGTTTCTTGTTTTTCCTGTTGAAATTTTCAAATGGTGCTACCTAAAAAGCTTGGAAGAGGACATTTAATCTAGCCTGGTTTCTCTACAGGATTATCGATTGATTAGGAGCAGAATATTTCACAGTCCTTTGTTGAGGATTGTGTAAGTGTTTTGAGGGCAAAAGCAGGTAATGCCTGAGATTGTGCATCACTTTCGTCCTTTTTCATAAAACCAAGGAATATAAGCCAGAGTTTGGCTGAAGCTCTCTCATGTATGAGCACCAAGTGTACCTGTAAGTCCTTCATAAATTATAATCTTTTGTATAACTTTAAGCCCTCCAGTTATATATAAATGAATGTTTTCATTATATTCAAATTTCTTTCATTTAATTGGAAAGCTCCTCAGGGTATGAACAAGATCTTCTGTGTGTTTGGGCTGTCACTAGCAAAGAGTGGGTGTTGGAGAATTATGAACAACAAAAACAATTATGATTTTGCATCTAAGATAAAGATTGGCATTTTGATGCTTTTTACCTTTTCCTTTCATTCTCCAGACACTGAGAAATGGAGGGTTAGTCACTCTAGCTTTCAGCTTCTCTTCACAGATGCAAAAATGTGGAGGAAAATGTTGCTGCTTTTCAGTGCCTCATTTCCTAAAGATTTTTTTTTTTCCACCAACCTACAGAGATTCTTGGATGTATGTGTAATTTGGAGGTGGGTGCAGATATGTGTGTGTGTAGGAGAGGGAAGGGTGAGAGCTGCTGGAGAACTAGGTCAAGGAAGCCCTTTCTCCTATCTCCCCTGCATTCTTCACCGGGGAGAAGAGACCTTGGTGGGGAGGGACGACCCTACTCCCCAGCAGCTAGAGGACAGTCCTGGGAGGAGCGTGGGGCTCTGCTCAGCTCCAGAGATTCCAGCTGTAGTAATGTGGGGGCAGGCACTGTGGTATCAGTACTGGTAGAGATGACTTATTCCCCTGCAGGCATTTGCCCGACTGTGTTATTTTTTCATGTAATGCTATATGCCACTTTCAGCAGTCTGATCAGGTTTTGGGTGGTGAAATTAAAAGAGAAAAACTTGATGAGTTAACTAATACAAATATTAACTTGTTATAAGAAGAACTTTGTATAAAATTCAGTAGAACGAACGTACTAATATTAATATAACTAAATATAAGCTGAAAACAGCAACCTGTATCATGTAATG
This sequence comes from Phoenicopterus ruber ruber, assembly GCA_009819775.1. Classification (NCBI taxonomy): domain Eukaryota; kingdom Metazoa; phylum Chordata; class Aves; order Phoenicopteriformes; family Phoenicopteridae; genus Phoenicopterus; species Phoenicopterus ruber. The sequence goes on from CM020222.1 coordinate 26,061,890, forward strand.
TAGTCAATCAGTATGAAAGTTGACGTTCCTGTGCTTTTTTTCAAATTTAATTTTAGTTTCATTTTAGTACTTAACTATTTGAGATGGCTGCCTGGGGGATAGTTTGCAGGCTTTTAAATTGTTTGCATTCAGAAGTGTTAAGAGTTTGCATACTTGTCTAAGCTAATGTCAGCATGCTTCTGCCCTCCCACACACTGAACAGTCCATCTTACACAGAGGTTTATCGTTCTTTAAGGAGATATGTTATGCTGCTAGCTCTCTTCATATATAGTTTAATTGTCTTTCGTGTGCGGAGGATTTAAAATCTGCTTAAAAAGCTTTGAAAACCGGTTAAACTTTCAAGGTTTAAAATGCTTTTTGCAAAGCCGTAAGATGCTTCTCTCTCTAGCACTGACTTGAAGAGGCTGAAGTGTAGGGTTTCCTGTCTGGTTCACAGAAATAGTCTTTTTAATTCTTTTTCCTTTGCCACTGGTGATATTATCTGGGGATGCAGATACAGGTAGATGCGTGTGCTCATCGTATCTGTTGGGATAGATACTTCTGTTTGTAAATAAAATAAAACTTGATCAGTGCTACAGAAGGAAGAGTTACATAACTGTTCATGAAGAGCTTAACCCCTGAAGCCAAAAAAAGTTTTCCCAGTGAAGTGCTGTTGTTATTCCTTAAAATAATTTTGTGTAGTAGGGGTAATTCGAGCATAGCTCTACTTTGAAACTATTGTGTTAAGAATCTGTAATTTTTGTGGTAGGCTGATGTGTGATAACTCCAAGATCCAAGTGAAAACATGATATTTACAGGCAGATACTTAGGATGGAAGATTCTATGTGACTGACAGATAAAGTACTAAAATGCTGAAAACATTAACTTCTTATATTTGCCTTTGACATTTTTCCATGTATCTTGGAACCGTAGCTCTACGTTTAGAACTGAATAATTTGAGTGGACAAAGACTTATATTTTGTGATTCTGGTTTAGGAGAAAAGTTCAGTATTAAGTTTTACTCTTTGTATGGAAAAGAGAAGAGAAAAAGCAGAAGTGGTGAGAGAGAAAAAGCCTGAACAAGATTTTGGGTGTGGTATCTGCGCTTCCTGAGGTGGGAAAGCCAAGGCAGCAGTTTACAGTCATACTGTCTTCCTTTGCAAAATTCTTAATCCTCGTTTGGAAGGTACTGTCCAAGTATTAAATCCTTAATTGGAAATAAGGCTTGAACAACGCCCTCAGATTACGTTTCCTAGAGTTTGAATCTGGATCTGGTTTCTTTACACATTTGAGTGGGTATTCAGATGTAGATTAAAACCTAGCTAAAATTACAAACTTGTATCTGAAAATAGCATATTAGTTAGGGTTTCTGTGTTTACTTCAGGACGTATTTTACAAACTGTCTTAGTTAATACCAAGTTTTAATCATCATAGAGGCATAATCGTTATAACCAAGGTATTTTGGCATAGCTGGTTTACCATTGCGTTTTTCCTTAAACTCAGAATGGGGAAGAGTGACACACAGAATGATTAATACTTCTGCATACCTTCTAATAGAGTACAGGAAATTCCTATTCATCTGCCTTGAGATGCTGTTCACATCAAGGGTTTTCTGCTGTACCAGTTGAACCTGTTTTAGAACGCATCTAAATATTATAAGGTTACGGTGTCATTGTAGACGGGGTCAAGTGTTTGCATTCGGGAGGATGCAGTTCTCTTGCTTTGCTACAGGACAAGCTAAATGCAAAAATCTGCTGTCTTTGTATTTAAATACTGGATGCTAAAAGTTGAATTCAACTTAACTGTGTTGCGGGAGCTGTACTTGACATAGAGAAGCTGTGCTGATAATAAGACACAGCATCATTTCCTTCAGGAGTTGCAAAGGAAAGCTTAACATTTTAAGGCAGCTATTTCCAGGAATGGAGTTGCATTATTGAAGAACGATGATCATTTTTATATCGTTGGGTTAAGATGCAATATAAAAAGGCAAATGTAAAAGTATTGTGTTACAGTGAATGTGTTTATGTTCTGTTTAAATGCAAACTAAGAGAAAGTAGCAGCATAGAGGTAAGAGACAAGGATTGCGTGACAGTTGTAAACTTGCCTGGAGGTCTGTAATGAGTTTGAAATAATGGAGTGAAATCACGGTGCCTTTAGAGTGACAAGAGGGAAACAGTTGTTGTAACTTAGTCTTGCTAGCAAGAGCTGATCATTCATGCACCCTCTTCCTATGCTTTGGTGAGGGAATGAAGGCACGGACTCCGGCATAGGTGGAAAGCGGAGACGCTTTAATGCACACTTACAGGGGTTTATCAAGCTTCCTTATCTACTACACGCGCTCTAACACCTGTTCACGCGACTGGCATGCATAGTTACAGCTTTGTGATTGGTAATTCTCTTCTGTCCACGCGAAGGGCAAACATTTCTTGATTGGTACAATTAAACATAACAAAGAAATTCTTTAGTGTAACAACAAACTTCTTTCTGGTTCTGACTGCTTCTGGTTACTCTTGTTTACCTTACTGTGTCCCTTCATTGACCTTTACAGCACTGCTGTTTCAATTACTGTACTGCTGTTACAATCAGCTCTAACCTGTTGTAAAATGGGTCACCTACACTTTGGAGGTCGTTTGGCTCCTAAACTGTGTGTGTTTGCTGTGTGTTTGTGTTACTTCAAATAGCCAGCACCGCTAAAAGCAGCATGTGCGGTAAGCATCCTTCCTGCTTCTGGCGGCACCTGGCAGGCTGGCTCTGCGGTACGCTCGCCCCTCGGCTGCTGGCGCTGCTTCTGGAGCTCGCAGGAAGTGTTTCTCACGCAGGTCAGATAAGGAGGAACTGGGGGGATTTTCATGGCATGCAATGCAGTGTAGGCTGTTGTTTCATCTCTGAGCATTAATTTCAGGTTTTCTGGGTTTGTTAAAATAAATGTGTTGCCAGTTCAGGAAACTGAAAAAAACTAGGGATGGCTTTTGGGCTTCTAGGGTAGTCTCAGAGTGTTGGAATTGTGTTGGGGTTATGTTAAACTCTTGTCCTTTTTTTGAGGAAATGGGTTCAACGACTTCACTGGTGCCTTCCAGTTTTCTGTTCACATGGTAAGACTTAGCTCTTAGGGAAAAAAACAAATACTCAAAGTTAGATCCCTGTCACCCATGGTCACTTTAAGGCATTGCACATTGGCAGATAGATTAAATTTACATTTTGTGTTAACAAAATTCTGTCTGAAGAGCACAATTATGCTAGATTGGTATCATGCAGTAATTCATAGAACTGAAAATAGTTAACAGTATCGTGACACAACGTGGGAAATTCTGAAAAACTTTATGTCCAGGAAAGAGTTTTGCTGGTATTCATATTCTAGGTATCTTCTCCCTGCTAAGAATATTGCCAGATAAAAAAGGACTTTAGTTCCCTAGCAGCAAATGAATCGCTTACTACTTTAGCTGAAACTAATGAACTTTTCCTGTCATGTCACAGGTAGCTGTGATGACAGTTATTGTGTGCCAGGACAGGTAAAGCTTTCTGACACTGGAAACTAAGTTAGGTGAGGTTCTGAGCATTCAGTTGCAGTTTCAATCAGGCGTTTTTAATTGGTGCATCTGAGTAAACCCATTTTAGTTTATGGGAATGGGCATGTCCCATGCAATGTAAGTACATGTTTACATCTGGTTTTACCTGGGGTCAGAGCCCTCCAGCATCTTGCAAGGTCTAGTCTGAAAATGCTTACACAAGTGTCAGCCAGGGGAAAAAAAGGTCAGATCAAACTAGCATGTGTAATTAATAAGTAAGCAATTGAAAAAGAGAATTCTCTTTCTCAGTCTTGATATGATATGCTGTATTTTAAATAAAACAACTTGAAATGAATTCTTTTGCATTCTGGTTGTGATGTTAGAAATCAGTGCTATGAAGCTGCATGACAAAAAAAATGCTTGAGATAATCACCTCTAAAGTGCCTGGCTGAAAACATTTATTCCACTGGCAATAAAAAACATAATAAATTAAAGCTTGCCTTAAATTCTCTGGCAACTAGTGATGGTGACTGTTGTCTTTGCTTCCAGCCCTAAATTACTTCAGTTCAATCTGTAGGCTTGCCTGACTCTCCTAACATGGGACTGAAGGTGTCTCAGCTCTGAAACACTGCTTTTCTCTGGATTTCCCGGAAAACTTACTGGTAACAGCATTTACTCTCACAGAACCCATATGTAAGGCTTCTCCTACCTGGGTGTTTTGATTGGTGATGCTTTCTATGATTACTTGACTCTTGTAAACTGAAAAATACTCTGTGTAGTAATCTGTGTCAAAATGAAGATATCTTGTTATAAGACGTTCTCTACAAAAGGAGTACCCAGTAGAAATTTTGGCTTTCTGGTGAACAGTGACTGTACTTCATATGCTGTCCAAGTTTTAAAATGCTCAATAGCCCATCTAAAGGGAGACAGAAGTATTCAGGATAAAAATCTGGCTGTGTATGCGGTCACTTCGGTAAGTTGTGGCCTGGGATTGCGGAGTGGTCTCTGCGCTCACCAGTTAATGTCGTCATTAATGACTTTAGTAAAAGAGAGCTTGAAATGAATTCAACTTGGGACAGTTGCAGAGGTACTCATTACGGTTGTATTGTACCATGGATTTAGAGTCAATCAGTGTAAAGTAAATATATACCCTTAGTATATGCACTTCTTCTGGATTCCTGCTGGGAACTTCACTGGGCTATGTACGGAGCCAAATCAGAATTGCTCACATTGTGTCTTAAAACATAATGGGGTTTTATAAGCTGGTAAAAGTGCATTGTTTGCTTCGTGTCTAAGCTGGTAAAAGTGCATTATTTGCTTTGTGTCTCATCGTGTACACTCCTCCTTGTATCTTAATATAAACAGGGAAACTTGATACTGACGTATGCTACTAGGGTACTTCTGCTACTGGAGTTCTGCTCCTGTGTATTTTAATACTAGAAATCATTCATCTAAGCATGACCAGTATGTTTTAATTGTCAGCACATCTTGAAATACTCATCTTTCAGTGAGCAAGACAAAAAGTCTTGCTAGGACAGAAAGTGCCAGAACAGCATAAACAATAGTTGCAAACAAAGTGACATTTCGAAGTGCTCTGTATGCAATCGCACCAACGTGATTTTGGTGTTTTATTTTGGTTTTTTTAGACCTGTATTTAGTTAATGTTGCTTTGGATACATAGAACAGTATATATTACTTAGCATAGCAGTTAATGTAGTAGCTATGTGCTTGTGGGTCAGAACACGATGCAAATCATGAAACAGATACAAATTGCCTAATCCGAGATAAGTGTTGAAACAGTTAAGTGCAGGAAGTGAGAAACTGCCTTTCTATTGATGTTCCAGAACTCTCACTTTTTTTTTTTTTCTTTAAGTATATATTCAATTAATCTATTTCATGGGAATATTAGAAGTCATGTCATATATGTAAAACAAAAAGAAATGATAGTGTATACTGTGTGCTATCTTAAATTAATATTCCTGTGACAGAGCAATACTGATCTGTTACAAGACAATAAATACATCTTAGAAACCAAAGAAACCACATTTGAAATATAAATCAATAGTTCTAAAGTTTAATTACCCCATCATATTCATTCTTTGTTCACCAACATTTCTGTAGGATTTTGTTTAACTCCACAGTGTATCAACTAGACAGACTGGAATGATGTGAGTATTACAAATATGCAGGTCTAGACAGGGAGCTAGATTTTATTCTCAGATCTACTTTGAACACCAGTAGCTGAGAGCTGAATTTAAAATCAATGTTTTCAGCTTCATTAGGTTCTTAAGAGAATGTTTACTGTATAGCAGCAATGGAAAATGGTGGTTTGTTGAGATACGCTAATTGGCTCCTTGAATCTGATATTCTCAGACATTATAATATAATTTTAATTATCTTCAAATAAAATGTATGAGCAGTGAAACAAGAATGTTCTTTCATATGTAGCTGTGTTAGAAGTTATGGGCATTGATAGAATGCACAGGTCTGTGGATAAAATCTGCTTTATGTATGATGAACTGCAGTCCTCCCCTCTAGAAATTCCTGTGCCCAGAAAACTGATCACATACACCAAAGGTATGGTCGTACAAAACAGAGTATCATATAGAGTACCAACCAAGTCTGATTTTGAATGGTAGTAAGTCAACAAAGAAAAGCATTTTATAAACAGTAGATGAAATATCTTCCTAACTTGTGGCTAGATGGCTCAGTAGTTATTCATAGGATACAAAATCTTTCAGCTCTGGAATATGTTTACAGAGCTAGCTCTGATTTTTTTTTTCCTTTTTTTTTTTTTTTTTCCTTTTGAGTGTCCTGTTATTGTCTATGCTTCCTCCTTTGCACGTGTGAGGTTTATGTTTTCATTTGACTTAGCAGCAGTAAGGGAAAACGATGGGAAAAAAAAAAACCCCAAACCCAACACATTGTAAGGGCCAGACACAATCCTAGATTTGTTTTGGACTTTGCTGATGTTGAGCTTCAGCCAAACTGGGTTAAAAAATGATTGCACAAGGGTAAAACACATACTATATGTTAGTAGGAAGTGCAAGCACCAGTTCCTCCTGAAACGGAGCGAAGAAAGCCAGGATCACATCACTGAAAGCCTGAGTGATGCCTTACTGTGGGCCATATCAACGATCTTTACTGCTAATAAGCATCCATTAGGCAAGTTCTGCAAAAAAAGCCAAGTCTTTGAATAGCATTTTCCAGGAAACAGACGCTTCAAGTTTGAAATGAATGACTAATACTGAGCGCAGTGCATTTCTTGGTAGTAGTTCTCTGGCGCTAGTGATAAGCGTCACTGTCTTCTGTTCTAGAACCAGCCAGGAGAAAGCAAAAGCTGTCTTAGTTACTGCGTGGCTGCACAGAAATTGTGTTGGTGTAGCTGAAGTAATAGTGAGGGGATGAGCACTCCTGAAACTGCCATGAAGAAAATGGCGTGTATATGCTGGTTCTTATTGCTGGCAATCGAGATATAAGTGCATTGTAGAGAAATTATATTATTTTCCTAAGTGTTAGCTTTTCCTGTCCCTGAAGTAAATATCTTTTTAAAATATCATTTCTATAATATCAGAAAATGACCTAAGTTTGTTTGGTTTTGTTCGTTGGTGATTAAACCTTAACTAGCAATATATTTGGCTGTAGTTAAAGCACCTTTTATGAGCTCCCCTTCAAGCAGGAGCCAGTGGGGGTGAAGTCTATGGTTAAGCAACACTTTCACCTCAAATAATCTGAGCTTGGTGGGTAAGACAGCAGATAAAATTTACTGTATAACATTTTAAACATATTTAAGCAGTAGAAAACCTTTAAAAAAAAAAAGGCAAAAAAGCGTGCCTCTTCATGAGCTATTGTATCATGAAATACGAGGGGACTGTGATTGTGACCTCCTTGAAGTTCTGTAATATCTACTGTTGAAAAGATTAAACAAGACTATGTGCTGTTAGGACCTTTGCACCACAGTAGCACTTCAGCTGCAACTCTGTGAAAGTTTTAACTTCCTGCTGACCTGTAACTTCAAAAAGAAAATTGTTCTAGGTTTTATTCAAGTAGGAAATCTACCAAAAGCTTCATTAAAACATTGTTAACGTTGCCTCATGCAGCAACACATTTGCAAGACGTTCTTTCAAGATACTCATAATCCAGGGAAATCAGTAAATTAATAGTTTAACTACATGCCATTTTACCCATAGCTCATCAAACATGTCCTTAGTTACTTAGTGCCTTGTCACTCTTCAAGGAATAGCAGTTGTGAGAATGATACCCGCTCTGCTTTCTGTTTTTACTGGTAGGGGCTGGGATGCCTTGCCAAGAAAGGGGTGTGATTTGTCACCTCTTTCTTTTGATCCCTTTTGCGGCAGGGGAAGCCGAAAGGACTCCTGTCACCTTGTACTACAGCCCCAGTGTTACTTTGCTTCTCTAAACTTGTCCCATGTAAGAAAGCTGGCCAAGCAAAACTAGTAGGTTTCTGTGACTGTTAATGAGTGAACGGCTCCCCGTGGCATACGGAGGGCAGCTAGGGAACACGGACAGAAAATCCAGTGAGCAATGACTGACTTGAGAGAGGGAGCAATTAGGTTTGTGCTGCTGGGTAGCATCACTCTTCATGTCCTTGTTTTTAGATGGGAGAATATTGCTGAACTCTGTTCTCAAAGAGTCCGAGGTACCACACAGATGCATTACATTTAAGATAACAGAATTTATTTGATTCTTTCTTTTTACTCAGTAAAAGCTAGGTTAATGTGCAGGGAGTAGTGAAGTAGGCTATGAGGTCTTGTTAGTTGAGGCTGAAACTTTTGCCACACTCATAATGTGTTTGTAGAATTTCGGAGCATCTGATAATTGCTTCTGTTAATACCAGATCAGTATTGCTTTCTATGTAAAACAGGATGTAAAAATAGATCAATATTTTAAAGAACTATAAAAATGGATGAATCTGCTATGCTTCCTTTTTGTTATCAAAGCCTTCCTGTGTATTTAGCAAAGAAATAACAAACGCTGAAGGTTTTTTTAAAACTGCTGTTGAGTTTCATTCCAAAAGCAGAACAAATAAGTGATGTGTTCGCTTACCCTTTATTAGAACCTTTTTTGGGGAAAAAATGAACATTTTGTAGTCAGAATTTCTTAAGTAGTTTTCAAATATTACTGGAGGATTATATTCAGTAACCTTTTTCTTTTCAAATTTAGCTGCAGGGCTTTGTGGTACTTGAAATGACTCACGCGTTGTACCACGGCTTAAAAACTTATCTCTTTTGTATGTGTCGACCTATAACTCCCATTTTTTGAAGCAATTTTAGTAACTGACTAACTGAGATTAAAATGATTGAAGACCCCAAAAGCAACGGTAGATGAGTAATTCTTTGTGTATCTGTCAGTGTTAAGAAGGGTTTTAAATGTACATTTGTGTGTAGTTTACTTTCTTACATGTGGTGCTTCTAGGATGGTGCATAATTGTTTAGATGTTAATTTGATTATATGCTTGTAGATCAGGAATGAAAAACAATTTAAGTAATTTTGTCTCTAAGTATAAGAAAGAACAAGATGGTAAACAATATCATATAGATGAAGAAGAGGACAAAGTAGGTCAGCCAAGTCATCTGTGCAGGGTGATTCTTAAATACGTGTTTTGGGTGTTTGGTTTATAACTGTCTATAAAAGAAATTTTTCTTAGCCCATCAGAAATGAGATCTCAGTATCTTGCTCAGTAGGTTAATGAAGTATCCCCTTATCATAGTGCAGTTGGTTCCTCGTTTTGCTGTCGTCTCATTTTTGGTTTTAATTTTGGGTGCAAGTGTATGTGGGAGGAAGTTGTGACTGAGGCTTTGTGTTAAGGAGATGCTCTGTAGTTTGGAGAACAACAGAAATGTATTCTTAAATTAGACTTCTGTGTTTGAAAATTTATCTTTCAGCAGTTCTGTGCAAGAGATAGATGCTGCTTCTCGTCATCAGGACAAGTAAAGATTCTGGTTTGTTTTCACGGCAGATGAGTTACCTGTGCGTTGCTTGTTGTTTAATGCATATGTGATCTCTCTGTGAAGGCATGTGTCCCCTTTCGCATGACTGTTAAAACACCAGTTAATAAAACCAGCTGAAGTTAGCCACAGCTGGTGTTGTGATTCAGTGCTTTGGTGGTACTGGCCAGCATGACCTGAATCTGGCTGAATTATCCAGAAAATTTCTTCTGAAACGTGCTACACTCTGCTTTCCAGATCTGGCAGCTTAAAATAGGTCTGATGTTGCTGCAAGGAGCTCGGCGTGCAGTCTTTGAAAACAGGGCTGCCTGCTTGGAACAAAACACCTGAGCCCCTGGTCTAAAATACAAGTCCTTGCCTGCACTGGATGCAACTTTTCTCCTGTGCGGATCTGAAACGAAACCATTACCCATTTCTAGCGATCTGCAAAAGCATCAGGCCCCCCTTTTGCCTGCGTGAAATCTGCTCTGTCCTTCCTTGGCACCAATGAAAGGGAACTGGCCTGACTGAAAGAGTTTGGAGGTCTGCCCCCTGGGACCTGCTCCTTGCGATCGCGTTCCTGGTGCGACTCCATTCTTGTATTTCTTACTGGAAGAAAAGTGGAAAATATGTCAGAAGATGGATTCTAGTCTTCTAGGCAGAGAAGAAAAACAGGGAGCAGGTTTTGCAGGAGTTTGTTCCTCTGCCTGTGTGCGGCAACTGGTGGTGGTAGGCATGGGCGCAGCGTGCCGTGTGTCACCACCCACAAACTGCCTTGGGACATGCCAGCATCCTTTCTCCGGTGTGCGTACCCACGGTCAGCTGCTTAGGTTTGGAAGTTGGTTAAAACTGACGTTTTCTCTCGTAGCCAACAGTGAGCCTGGCTTGTGCAAGCACGCTTGTTTTTGAGCCCCCTTTATACCCTCGGCCTCCGCAGCGTCCTGGGGCAGTCCTGTCTGTGGCTGCGGTACAGAGTTTGTGAGCCGTTTCCTCCTGTTTGTTTTCAACCCGCTACTGTTGATTCATTTGAATTACAGGTTTTGTATTACAAGAAATAGGGAGTAATTATTTCCTTTTCACCTTCACTTGTGCCACGGGTGATCTTTTATCCCCCCACAGCTGCCTCTCTAACCTGCAGACTGTAATTTGTTGAGCCTGGCCATGAGTAGATACCTATGATATCCTTTTGTATTCTTCTCTCAATCTTTTTTGGTGTTTGAGGAGAGAGTGGTCAGAACCGCATGAAATATCCAAGGTGTCATCGTGTTATGGATTTCTGTAGCAGCAGAGTGATGATTCACAATTTTTTTTTTTTTGCCCCATGCTTGGAAGCAAGCGTTTCATCACTTTTACCCATGGTAGAGAATCTGCTGTTTATTGTTACTGCTCTTTCTCATAATAAGATTATAAATATATGGAGTTGTAAAAACAAACGTCACCACCCCCAAACCACAACTTTGAGTTCTGTGTCTAAAGCTTCAAGTCAGTAGGTCATCTGATCTCATGTAGTGCAGTTTTTCAGAGTATTTTTTCCCTATTTGGTATGATGCTATGCTGCTAAATGTAGGGTCAGAGAAGAGAGTAAAAAAAATGGCCCCAAATGTATTTTCAGTATAGGAAGAAGAATTTTGGATTTTTACTTCTAGGCACAGGGAAAATTTCGAAGTGTTCTGATTTTTAAATCTCCTGTGTTAGTATTTTTTTCTCCTCTCAGTAACCTGGTTTAGAACTAAAAATAGTAATGAATTGTAAGAAAATAAATCTATTTCTATTATCATACTCTTGAATTAATGCTCTGGATTTGTTCCTTCTCAGATGTTTTGTCTGTCTAAAATCAGTTTGCATATATCCTGTCAGATCGGCCTACATATGTGTGAAAATGTGCGTCTTGTTGAACTACACTCACAGTGAATATCTATAAATAAGCAAGTTCTTTGGTACTATGAGCAGGATTATAGTATTAGATCCTCTGTTGTTGTTCTTTTGTGGCAGCTGCGTTGTTTCGGGAAGCTGAGGTTCCTGTGTAGCGCTACTCAGCTTCAGACAAAAATGGTTATTCTATAGTTTTGAATTTAATGCCCTTAAGTTCTTATTTGAGAAATCCCTCTTGTACTTACTGATTTGGCCAACCTATTCGAAAGTAAATTGAATGTTGATATGTCAAGTTAAGCATCCATTGCTATCTCACACTGAGAAGACCTTGTCTGCGGAGAAGGCAGAGTGGGGTGGACATGGAGCAGAAGGCATAGCCGATCTGTGGTGTAAAAGGCAATCATTTTCCTTTCTAATTTAATTATACTGAATGCCTCTTTATTACTATTTCTTTGTATCGCTTCTGGAGATCAGTGATGATATGATGGGGTTTATGTATGATAACTGCCAGTAAAAGCAGCTCAGTACAAGCCCGAGGGTGTTTGTGCTGTTGCTGTAGCGCAGCAGGCGTTGCTGCCGGTGACTGCAGCGTGCAATACGTGGCTCCTTCTTGGTAAGCGGTCCAGTGGTCAGTCTTAGGAAAGATCACAGAGCCTAAAACACATCAGAGGTTGACTGAAGTATTTTTGTAGCTAAAGATATTGACACCTAGCAGGCTCTAGGTATGACAGCAGCTGTCCTGTGTGGGATTTTTTTTTTTTTAAAGGGCGCTACAAGGAACATTAACATACTCAGGCTTCCTAAGCATGACTGTCTTGTGTGGCAGAGGGAGACGATGGCATGTGCCTGATGTCTGATATTCCGTGAAGACAGAGAAGGGTATCTTCTGTTTTCTGCCTCCTTCACAAATCCAATTCTACCTGTTGAGAGAATGGAGGTTGCTGTTATTCCCAGGCCCTGGGGGGTAGCTGGTAAGGGATAAACGTGGGTTTTTTTGTGTTTTCCTGTTACGACAAGGATGATTTCACGCTTTCTTGTTTCATCACAAAACATACTTTAAAAAACAAACAAAAAACCCCCCAAACAAGCAAACACCCTCATGTTCCCCCAGTCAATCAACCTATGCAAACAGCAATTCGTTTGCCTCTTATTTTGAGACACACTTGCTCTCTTTTCAAAACAGATTGGTGAAATTGGTGAGAGAAATGCATTTCCTCAGCTGTGGCTTATTCTCCTAGCAAAGCCCCAGGAATTCTTTCCAAAATACACACTCAAGAGAGGCCGTAAGAACTCCACAAAGATGCAAACATCTATTTGTCTGCAATAATAAATTCTTTTTGGTCATTCACAATATATCATATGCTTATTCAAACATTAAAATATTGCTTAGATCTAGGTTTGGTGTTTTGTTTTTTTCCTGGCCTGCTTGTGGATTTTTTTTCTGAAGATGAAAGAATATATTTTTATTAATGTTAGTCCACTTCAGTAAACTTTCTTGCCACTGTGTGTTAGTTACGCTATAGAAATGCAAGTGTTGCAAAGAAACAAAATACAAGTCATTGCAGTGGGTTTTTTTTGTTTTGTCGTCCCCGTCCCGTGTCCCCCCCCCCCCCCTCCCCCCCCCCCCCCCCCCCCGAAAAATCCCATGGTTTATTTGCGCTCTAACTTTATAGATACCCTTTCTTGTCCACAGTTCTCCTTTTTTGATGACAAGTGGTGCTGAGCACGTACATGTCCCATTCCATACAGCAAAGCATAAAATATTTCTGTTGCCATACTTCTGTTATATTAATTGCTGAAGATAACTGGGACGGTGGGCAATACTGATGCTATACTTTCAATTAATTCTGGAAGATATACTTCTTTTCCTGTGTCTTGAGTGTTGCCTTAGTGTATCCTTAATGCTAGGTGCTTGAGTATAATTTAATAATCTGTGTATTATTTTAAAGACACACATAAGCAATAGCTGCTTGCTAATAAAATGCATTTACTGACCCATGAGTGAATTGATCTCTATGACTATTTAAAGCTTAGGACTCTAAAAGTTTTTCTCTTATCTTTATGTTAAACAATGGAAAGCTTTACCGTATGTTCAAATAACGTCTTCATCAGGTTCACAACAGGATGCCATAGTTAATTTTCAGTTGAGTGCTTTACAGGATTTTCTTTTTGCTGGCTGGTTGGGTGAAAGTCTAGACACTGAGAGACGGGGCGTTAGAGGGGCCTCACAATATCGTTATTGTGAATGGTAAGTAGGAGCAGCTTCCTCTGATGTACGGACTCCATGCCCAAACCAGTAGTACAAAGGCATAGCTTTTGTTCAAGGGGATAGGGGCTAATCCGAATGCTGCACACTGTGAAAAACCTTTTATGGAAGGGGGGAAAAACTTGCCTTGAAGGTGAGAGGTCAGCAGTTTAACCTCTGACCATAAAACAAGAGACTAGCGAAGAATGGGATGAACAAGGGGCAAAAATACCTCAAGTACTCCGTTCTTTGTTTATCAAAAATGGGTCAAGCAAATGAGTGTCAGGAATGGTTACAGGAGTTCTGATGGGACACAAGGGAGTCTGAAGATGTGTGCTGGCTTAGCGGCGCATTGCTGCAGAGTTTGGAGCTTGCATAGCTCTCTCTTCTCAAATGCTTGATAAAGAAAGATATCTCCAAATGAAAATCTAATCTTTCAGCAACCTTTAAAAGCACAGTTCCTCTTCTGTCTCCTCCCCAGCTCAGATCAGGTCCTTTTTTTATTAAAATTTTTTATTGTAATCTTCTTTTGCATAGATTAACATCATTTAGCATTTGGCCTTTTAACTGTTTCCCCTGTTTCTGGACTGTTTTTTGAAGTTCATAAAGAAGCATCATGGTAATAACCTCCTCACACGCATTCAACAGGCAATGAGATGGGTCTCTTTTAGTTAAAGCCGTGGATCTTTGGGTGGTCAGTGCTATTGTACAACAGCAGGGGAGAGCTGGTTCCAATCTTTGTGCAAAGGGAATATGGAGGCTTTCCCCTCTGATCTCATTTTGGTATTATCAGTGCTGGGAATTTAGTCGCAATCCAATTAGAAATGATGGAAGTTATGTTAACTAATAGTTAAGCCTTCAGTATTCGCAGATCCACCCATTTGGACTAATTGGTTGCGCTACTCTTGACGCTGGCTGGCAGAAGATACCAGCAGTGCTTAATATACTTGGTGCATTACAGCTCAGCTCCCTACCTGGCATACAACCATTCCTTGTGCTTCACTACATCCAGCCCATGAGGAGCACTATTCTCCTCCCTCCTGGTCTCTCCCAGCATGCAAAAAAAGCAAAGAAGACATAATGCCTTGCTTGTGCACCTCTGGAAGTTTTATACTTCACTGGATATAGTTGTGTTTTACATATGAGGTAAATTCCTCTTCCTGCTTCACACAAAGGGATTAAAGCTAGGCTTTGTTGTTGACCCTTTTCACATGTCACATCTTCAAACATTTGCTTATGACCTGGACAGCTTTAGGCCCCTTGCATTAAGAGAAGTGATCGGTAACCACCAGCATTCCTCAGCCAGCCAGTGGCAGGGCTTCTCAGCCCTCGGGGAAATATATTTTGATACACGCTTGATTTTATTTGTGCTTGGAAATAGCACAGCCTTAGACTTCGTGCTTCCTCTGACCCTTGGCTGAGCTTAATCCTTCGTTTCTCAGTTTCATAGACATCCATCTTCCTTCTTTTTTAAGTATATTAGGGATAAATTTCTCAGAAAGGTGGTACTAAGTGTACTTCCATGATCTTCATCTTCAAATGATCTACAAAGATCTACATCTGCAATTGAGAGAAAAGACTCTTCATTCTCTTTGCATTCCTTAGAAACCCTTTTAGGTTCACTGATTTCAAAATGCAGTGTTTTAGTGGAGAGCTTGTCAAATATGCAGAGTTGTTTAATAAATAAATTTTAAATGAAAGACTTAGGGTTGTGACTGTTGCTGGACATACCTGTGCAGGTGATTCCTATAGCTATTAGGTGAAAGTAAAATGAATAACCCATTATACTGTATTTGCCTTGCTGTTAATGGGCTAGTTTTGTAACTTTTTCAGTGGGCAGCCTACAATATGAATTGTGATCTTTTAGGCTTTTCAAATTTGGTGGGATAAAATGGTGTTTGCAAGCAAAATGACTGACATTTTTGCCCTTGGGGAGGCACCAGAAGTTAAAAGGTTTATGCATTTTAGAGTAGGTGACCTTCCAGTATCTTGTATTTGAATTTGGAAAATAAGAGATACAGTTTTTTCCCTGTAATTATTTCTTCTGGAATCTTTAAAAGGAATCTAAGCCTCTTCCATACCTTATGAAGGATGACTGATGATGTTAGTGTGTTCTGAAGTAGCCTGTACTGCAATTTGTCCATATTTCAGGAAAAAAATGGGCTAAAACTACTGCTATATGATAGGATGTAGTTTGTATCTCCTTGCTAAGTGGGAGAAAACTTCGGGATAAAAATTGCTCTGTGTGTGCAATATAAAGTTTCTAAGTCATGCATATCTTAAGGTGGTATATTGGCCCTGGGAAAGCAAATGGCAAGCGAGCGTGGAGTTGAGCTAGAGCGGGGTTTTATTTCTGGAATCTTAACTGTCCCTTTTCCCTGAAGAAAGGAGGTATACTTTACGGTTTCAAGCAGACTGTTATTCCATGGAATTTACCTACCCTGAAAAGAAATCCTCTGCAGGCAGGTGGGGCTTTCAGCTCCAGTTCTGTCCTGGATAGGCTTTTCAACATACATGGACAAGACACCCAGCTCCTAGGACTCCTGTTTTGTCTAGAGCAGGTTAGTCGCCTTGATAGGAATGAAGAATTTAAGCAATAACAAGTCATCCGGGATAACTTCTTAAAATTAAGATGTGATATTTGCACATCCATAATTCTTCAAATCTATTTTTAGTCTTTTCAGTTTTCAGAAATGAGTGGATTTTCCCTGCTCTGCCAAGTGTGCTGATTTTGTTTATCAGAGTGATGGAAGGCTCAAGATAAGAGAATAGTTATCTGAGGCTTGCTTGAAAGAGTATGTCTTTCTACTTGAAAGGTGCAGCAGTGTTTTCGTACCCTGTTTTCTTATTAATTATCAAAACAATTAATTAAAAAGGTGCTATAAGGCGATACCTTATTTTATATAGACATAATTTACAAATACATCGTATCCCATTGATTATGAAATTGTCGGCATGAGTGATTATGGCTAGACTTCATTAATAAAAAAATGGAATTAGTTATCTTAAAGCAAAGCAACTTCTCTTTTATCTAGCTGCATATTGAACTGTTCTTGATGAGGTGCACGCGCATGGTTAATGATTGGTTTCTGCTGCAGCATAGTGAATTTTACCACAAGAATTTGCTTGTCTGAAAACATTTTAATACTTCCTCTGAAAAATCTTTTTTATGCCTTACGAAGATTGGTTTGTACCTGTGATTAATTCTTAGTATTCTTAGCTTTTTCATTTTCCTGATAAATGACCAATGAGACAACGATACTGTTTTCTTGGGGCCCATCTGGTCGTGACTTTAATTTGTGCTTAGATCAGAAACTATTAGCCTTTAGCATTGATTTCAACTGTACCCCGTTGCTGGTCTAGGTTTCACATACATTCATAGAGCTCAACTGTTTCTCCTAGAGGTGAATTTCCTTTTGTTTTCAGAAACAAATGAAGAATAAAGAGGAAAGCTCCAGGTAGTTACCAAGCTGTTATTAAACTATACTGATCATTCATATCATCCTTTTAAGCCTTCCTGTGGTGAACTTGCAGCCACGGCAGCGATACTGTCTTACTGGTGGAGACGGAGAACATGCAGGAGCACAGAGCATGGGTGTGAAGCGACTAGAAGTGATTAGTGATGTGGGGCTTGTAGGTAACCTGAGGTTTGTGTAATGATCTACGTCAAGGAAGAAGTTGGAGAAATAGATACAAAATGGATGCTAGAATCATATAGCCCTTCCAACATGTGGCAGACGTAATAGCATCTAATCCTTTCATGCAAACACCGAACACAGAGAAATTGTGCAATGAGAGAAGGGCAGTGGTTGAGAGGAGGCCTTTTTATGAAAAATTTCTTGCAGATTAATGTAATATAATATGTAATATTACATGCAGTGTCATATATTTCAGCTCCTTGTGCATTCTGTGTATTGATGGCTGTTATTGTTGTGCAGGTTTATAGGTGCATTCTGAAATATTAGCATCAGATTTATTTGGTAAATTGATGTTTTTAGATGAGACATAACCTTAATTTATGCTGTTGTTGATTCATTAATAAGTCATTCCTTGTTCTTTCACATCAATAATAATAATACCATTTTTTCCCTTGCTAATATTTTTGACTGCTGTATATCTGGTGCATATGCATGCATTACTCATGGTTTCCCTGTCCTCATCTCACTTCTTTCTGCTGTAGTGCTCTTTGGACAGTAAAATTAAGACCTTCATTACTTAAGAGGCAGAAATACTCCGTTCAAACATATGGATGGCCTATCTTTCTGTAATACTCTCTTCCTTCCTGTAGTCCTTATCTGCCCATCCCCAAACCACCCCATTGCTCTTCTGAGTACGCGCAGGTCTGTTTCCTCTCTGCTTTCTACTCTGAGTGGCAGTAACCACTCTCTGCTTCTTTGCCTCCGTCACCAGTCAACCGACCAGCCGGAGCCCGCAGCCGGGCCGGTGTACCCTGGCTTTCCGATCAGCGAGGCAGGCAGGCAGGCCAGAGTCGGGCTCCCACCCAGCACCGTAGCTGTGTACCTTGCAGGGTGCCCTCATGGATACAACTGCTTCTGACATACGTTCTTGTACTTTTAGAACAGCTAGTTTGAATGCAGACTGCTGAAATGGGAGAAGAAGGTTTCTGACCTTGCCTTCCAGACGGGCTCAACTTGCAAAGGATATGTTGAGTTCTGACCCCACGTGGGACATGCGAGTGCAGCGTGTTGTTTTGAACTTTAGCTTTTTCTACTAGGGTGAAATATATTGTTTGCTATTATCACACTGTTAAATGCATTTTCACTATTTTATGCATGATTTATTTGAGATTCCACTGGACAAAGCAGGCATCGGGCATTGAGGTTTCATAAGATAAAATAGTTTTGCACTCTAACCACATCACAGTTACTTTGCAATGGGATGTAAATTGAAATCTTGCATCTACATCATCCTCCTACTTTGCTGTTCTGAATAAATAGTACTTTAGAAATCAGTAGAGAAACGTAACTCTTCTCTTTTGTCGCTGAAGTACGTGATATCAAGAAACATCTTGGAGAGTTTTCTGGTTATTGAATGTGCTTTGGTATTAGTAACCCATAGAGACTGGAACCCAGATCTCCTACCTCCAGGGCGGCAAGATACAATACCATTCTGGTTACAGCCCCTTTATGTATATTGGGATGCCGTTTATATCCTGTTTTACTGGCTCCACTCTGGCACATAATTGGGAATTTTGACCTGAGTAACTGTAGACACCTGTGAGAAAACCCTTCGACTTGCTTTCACTTGTCCTATGTATATGTGTGGCCTGTGCTTTAAAATAACTAACCCTGGGCTTGCATGAAAATGTAATTTTTTTAATGCACGTAAATGTTTTTCTGAATCAAAAAGAAATAATTTTTCCAAGATTTCATCATAATTGGAAACCTGGAATGACTTACTTGAGGTCATGCAGCAGGTAGCTGGCAGGACTGAAAATCAGAGTGTGTGTTTTCTAATTCCCGGTGTGTCGTGCTGCTGGCTGGCACACCCACCGTCTGTCCCGTCAGCCCAGGCCCACCTTCTGGCTCTGCTGAAGCAAAGGGGGACAAATACTGTTTAATGAAGCTGAACAAAAAAGGGTATAATTTTTTTTCTTGCTGCCCTCTATAACGACTTCATGACTCTTCAGAGCTTTGAAGCAGTTAGAGAGAAAGGTGCAGAGAGGTGCGGCTATGTCAGAGTTTGTTTTACTAAAAGATCAATATCTTTTCCAGGAGGAAAACACCAAAGAAAAAAAATTGCATTAGCCTTCTGCCATGTGTGGTGTTCCACTTTGAAAGGCTTAGCGAGGGAAAAGTGCCCAGTTTGGGAGCACCCCTGGGAGGGATGTGCTGTGGAGCCTGTGTTCCTGTCCTTGGCGGGGCTCGGAGGGGTCTCTCTTCCCTGGGACGTCAGGTGCCAAAGCCACGGTGCCTCCGCTGGGTCAGCCTGAGCCCCTTGCTCTCGGCATGTATTGTGTGTGGTCACTGGTCACTGGCTCGAAAACTTCTGGGAGACCCTTTCTTAATGCTTGCTTTGTTTTCTGTGGAAAAAACCCAAGGTTTGGGGATTCTGTGCAAGTGGCTTGATAAGTGACTAGAATATCTTCAGTAGCTGTGCAGGCTAATGCTAGAGGGGACTCGTAACATAAATGCTGGCATAAAGGTTGTTTCTTGTACTCTTTTTTTCCTGAACATGGCTATTGGATACCAAAACATGAGTGCTTAATGATAGAGTGAGACTCTCAGCTGATTAGAGGTTTATTAGCTGTTGGAGTAACACTGATCTTTCTGTAAGCAACCTCTTAACCTGCTTTTCGTGTTTTGTTCTTATCAAAGTTTAGCGTTGACTTTTAAGGATTGGTATGTGAAAAATGTCAAAACATTGATTTTCAGCTGCATGCTGCCTGTCATAGACAAATTGGGGCTGAATGCATGTGGGCCAGCCTCTGAAATTTTTTGTTGTTGATTCTTGCTCACATGGAGGGCCCTTGGGACAGATGGCCCCTCGCTGTTGATGGTTCGATTACGGTGATCACCCACAGCTTCTGAGGAGTGCGAAGAAAAGAAATTGCTTTCTTTGTCAAGGTGTTTTCAATTCAATTCTCACCCATTAGCCCTGTTTGGTTAAGTTTTGAATTACTCCATCAGGTGACTGATGAGTTTATTTTTTCCGCCCAATGGTATTAAAATGGATTTGGTATAAGATGGAAAGCAAAGGCAAAACAAGATTTGTGCTTATTGATCAGTGCTCCTTCATCTTTATTCTGGTTTAATGTGTCATGAACAACCAAGATAAAAATGAACACTGAATCAGAATAGGATAGAAAATACATATTTTTAAAAGATATTGTAATTATTTTAAATCTATGAGCTGTTTACACATATAGCAAACTATATACATAGGTTATGGCTAATCAATGTGGTTGTTATGGTTTTTAAAGCTTTGTGTAACTGAGAATGTTTATGACTGTTTTAATTTAATTTGTAGCAGATTGGTATGTATATAAAATTATGGAATGTTGTCTGATACAATTAAAGCTTTCATTGTCAGATGTGTTTCAGTTGTTGTGCTGTAGGTGTTCTGAGGAGTAGGAAACAGCCAGACCAGGTCCCGGTTGTCAGTGCTGCTCTACTTCCATCCCTTCCTACCACAGCCAGTAAGCAAAACATGAAAGGTTTGAATTTCATATAGACAACATTAATTGTAATGGGAGAATGAAAACAGGATAAAGATAGAGAATTTGAAACCATGCTTTTGTGATGTACAATTACGTTCATTCACTTTCACACATAAGCTGAGTATCACTACACAATCCCCAGCCTTGTTTCGCAGCGTAATCATAGAGATGGGGTGAATATACGATACAGTAGTATCTGTATTAATTAATTGAAAAGTCATAAATAATCTAGAATAAAACAATGAACAGAGAATGTAACCCCTTCTCCTTGTAGCTGTCCTTGGTTGCAGCGACAGTGTCAGTGGGGTTGACTCTGCAGAGCTCACCAAGCCCCAGAGAGGTAGGTCGGAGCTGAGGGAGGGGCGGAAGCAGGCTGAGGACTGGGCAAGAAGCCCTCTTGGTTTGGGTTTTCTTGTGTGTATTTTCATGAAGGTCTTCTGCCTTAGTACAGATGTATGCTAGATTAGTGTTCACGGGGGTAGATGAAAAGCTCATGATTCCTATACGTATTTTGCATTCAGAAGACATTGACGGAGTCTATATCATGATACAAGATGAATGCTGGATCATGAATGATGTTCAGTAATACAGGTAACGGTGCTTTCACTGCTGCTGGAAACTCCCTAAATACCAGTGATGGCCCATTTCAAGAACAATAGTGTTCCTCCTGCTACAAATCGGAAGTGCTTGAATATGAAGTCAGTATCTAAGGCAGTAGTTTTCACACCTTTAAGCTTATCACTGCCCTCGGTTGCTGCACCTGCAAAGAGCTGCTGTTTGAGTTTACTTTCCTTCTCCCCTGCGCTTGGGGAGGGCAGGGACTCTGGGAAGAGGAAAGGAAACACAGGCCAGCCTGTGATGCCTGAAGAATCGCCATCTTGCTGACTCCGGTTTCAGCTTGGCTTGCAGTAGTCTCGTGGGAAAGGAGGCGGTGTGCTTGGGGGGGGCAGGCAGCCCCATCCCACAGGCTGGTCATGCTGCGTCTGCTGTGCCCAAAGCCAGTAACAGCCTGGGGTTTTGCCCAGGGGCTCAGAGAAAACGTTCCTCTTCCATGTGTCTGCCAAATAGAGAAGATCCCTTAGACAGTGAGCAGGGTAGGAAGCAAGGACAGAGGGAAGAAGACAGAATATTCTTCTGCCTTCGTGCTTTCCATATGATAAATTTTATACGCTTCAGTTTTGGGGATGTTTTCCCTGTTTGGGAGCAGTTTGTCTAAAGCATTTGGCTGGGGATGATATTAGTTGGAGGATGTTTGAAAGCAGCATTTGTCTACTGATATACTAAATATGTATATAGTGCACTTACCTTTGTAATTTGGATAATGATATTATGTATTCCATGATAATATTATATATTCCATTATTCCAATGTATTATGTATTCCAGTATTGCTCTGTCCTAAAAAACCTGTTAGCTATTGAATCATCACATTTTACTGCTTGTGTTAGTTGGTATATAAGGCAAGGGGCATAATTTATAGGGAAGTCCTGCCCTCAAATATTAAACAGTTGGGCTGTGACCAGGATGTGATCCTCACCAGTGGGAAGTGGAAGGAATGTTGCTGCACTCTTCAGGCAAGAAGTGATGTAAATAGATAATCATTAGATCTTCTGTGGTCGAGAGGGAGTTTTCCAGCAACGTTCTTTTTTTCTTGAAGAAGCAAGAGGACTGGACTAATTTCTGTTTTGAAAAAGAATTTACAGAAGCATTAAGTTTTTGGTTAAATTTTTTACTTATTTAATTTAATTTTATTTTTTTTAGGCATGTAAACTGTAATGTAAGATTTCTTTTTGTGTTCTTTTTGAAAAATGCCTGTCAAAAATGGCTTGAATATTATTCTGTGTTTCCTGCAACCAGGCAGTTTGCTTTATCCCTAGTTTCATGTCCAAGCTGATACCAAATTTGTATTTCTTGAAGGCAATTAGGAAGCGGTAAATCAGGCATCTATAAGATACAGAGATGTAGTCTTTGTCATGGGCCAAAAGCTTTTTGATTTTTCTGTATACAGTCTGTGTGGGTTCCACAAAGTGAATATAATGTTTCACCTGGTGAGATAAAATCTTTTTCTCTGTCTCTGGTCAGACATCACTGACATGGGAGAGCCGAGTGATGGGCCATCTTCAGTATGCTTGGCTGTGCAGGAGGTTTGCTTCTTCCTGATTTTCTTAGTACATATTGCTTGGTAATAATGAACTTTTCTAGATCTTTCTCAAAATCAGTCTTGCAGCACTAATACAGGAAAATGTCATGTAGCCCACAATATTTTTTTAAGAACTTTAAGGCCCTCTACCTTCATTTAAAACAAACAAAACACTGCACAAAAGTGTCTGTTTGCAGGAGGGTGTAGTGAGTTAATTTTTCATCCTTACAGGGCAGGATGTAAAACTTGTCTTTGGTTGCAAAGGTGAATGACCTTAGTCTTATTGTTTTCAGTTATTGTTCGTTTCATTAGATCACTGCGTAGTCTGTCTTCGTTGAAACTTCTTTGAACGAGAGACCCAGTGACAGCAGAACCAAAGTATTTTGCTTTATAAACCTTCCTCAACCATTAGCAGTGACTTAAGGCATATATGGTGCTCACTTGCTTGTTCTTTTGCTGCCTTAGTTCTTATATCCTCATTTTCATGAGCTGTAATTCACTCACAATTACAAGTTAAAACCAGGAAAATTAAAAATAATACTGTGGCTCCAAAAGGCATATAGTTGTTGTCACACTATACAAGCTCAGTCTAAAGACTTTGCAGGTAAAAGAAACTTCTCCTTGTCTTGCAAAGTAACCAAATGAAGGCTGAACATATTCATTTTATCTGTGCACTATCTGTGCAATGAACTCTCACCCTGATAAAGGTTTTATCCTGAAGCATGGCTAATAGCATTGCAGCCACAAGGACCCTTTCTTTCTATCCCTAGTTAGCTGAAATGACTTACTGCTCTGTCCTTCAGTGGCAGCAAATTCTTGGGCAAAAAGGGATTGACCTGCAGCTCTGTAGGAGATGGCAAGTTGCGGCTAGAAGTTTTAACCATCTGCTTGCTCATAAAAGGGAAAAAGTACTTATTTCCTAGTCTGAGTGCGTTACAGACAGGGAAATTGGAAAGATCAGAGGAACTGTCAGGTCCAAAACCTGTAGTGCCATCAGACAAAGCCCCGCGTCTCTACAGTGTGATAGGCTGAACCTTGCACGTGATTAGTTAGAGTTTAGTATTTGTGCACTGTTTTCACATCCTTGATTTTCTGAGTACTTTGAGAAACTGTTATCACATAAGTTAAAAGTAGAAGTACTTGAAAAGAATTCTACGGTAAACTTTGCGATCAGTAAATCTATTGCACGGCTTTATGGTGCGATGTACACACGTCAGATTCACACATTTCAATACAGATTGTGAGCTGTTAATGCTTTGATGGGGTAGTAATGACCTGCATGTAAAAGCTGTGGAGTTGCCATGATGTTGTAATGCTGAGAGTAGCCGACTGAGCTGGACCCTCTGACTTCAGATGCGAGTTGTGTTCGCGTGGAGTAGAGAAGAATGTGGTGTGTGTGGCTTTTGTTTAAAGACCGAGTGACTCTTACAGTTGTGGATTGTTTCTTTGTTTTCCCATGTATTAGAAACAAAATTCTGAATTTCCACAAATGTGGTGTGACCACTGGTATCCTGAAACCATTTAGTAAGAAGTTACATGTCCGTGAAAAGATGCAATTAAATTCTGAGCCACTTGATAAGCCCATGAGTAATTTGCATTACTTGTAATTTGGGGCATTTTTCAAGCATAAGTCCTACAGAAATTATTTTAAACCATGATACAGTTTTCAGCTTTCTTAAAAGCCTGCCCAGCTTATGTTCAGCTACAGTTAAAAGCAGTTTCCTTAGGAAAAGCTTCCTTGTGGGAGGAATATGTTTTCATCTTACCTGTGAGGAGTCAGTCTTTGTAATTATGTTTCTGAACCTGACTGAAAAGTCAGTGATGTAAAAATCACATTTCTGTTTTGCAAATGTGCAACCATGAAGGCTTACAGACGACAGCTACTGTGACTGTAATTGAGGCAGGCTACTAAAATCTTATTTTCCTTTTTCCCTTTCTTGAAGGGCAGTATTTAGTGTGTGTCTGTTGACACTTGTCATTTAGTTCACACTTTACTTTGTATGAGAAAAGTTAAAAGGAAAAATGTCAAAAGTCATACATTCCAAATACCTCCTTCAATGCCAGTGAGAGTCAGGTACCTTCACTGCCTAAATAGTTTTTCAAAATGGGGTAGAACCTTTGCAATCAGTTGAAGTCAAGGCAGAGGCCCCTGGTGTGGGGAAGGGGACAGGAGACACTGGGCTCCTGCATAGTGGCCACACTGTGGCTTATTTTGATGCTGTCCAGGTTCAGCATCTTGCTCAAATGTGCTGCTGAGGCTACTGTGTAAGCACTTAGAGACCCAGAGGAATCTGAGTGTACTAACAGAGAGTGGGAAAAGCTGGCAAATGTAATTCCTGAAACTTGTTAACATTTTTCTGTAACTGATACAGTTGTACAGTGTCAGTATTTCGTTTTTAAAATGGTCAGTGGTCAAGCACTCAGTATTACTGGTCTCTGGCTGTAAGTAGCTGGCTTTCCGGGGGAATGTTACCTGTTTCAGTGCAGTGTTTTTTTTCCTCATGTTCATTTGCTATTTTGCTGAAGTAGCAACTGTTTGAAACTAGAGTGGCAATTTGGGAAGGCTCATTAGTGGGTAAAGTGTGAGTAAAGAAGTTGAAGGTGCTCGATTCTTAAGATTTGATATAATTTTGTAAATACGTTTTCTTTTGCTTTTATGAAAAGACTAAGAGTGTGGTTGCATTCTGCAGTAAGCTTTCTGTGGAATAGTTAGAGTAAGAATAGACTTAACGGTCCTGTAGAAGTTTCTTTCAATATTCCTTTGATGAGCAAAAAAAATACGTGGACTACATGATTTGCATAAAAGTGTACTTTCAAGTATTTTCTACAGTGGCACCCTATTTTGCATATTGTCTTTAATCTGACGGGTTTTATGTGCCAGAGAAGTTAGCAAGTGTTCCTTAGTTTCACTTTTTGTATGAAGTTGCTTCAGTGTATTTTGTCCTTGTTCTTTCTTTTGATTACTGATGCTTGGAAAATACTGTAACTCCCTTCTTCCCCCCTTCTCCATGGCATCTTGCTCTTCCTCCAGCTGCTGGCGGGTGCTCCACTTTGATCCCCCAAACCTGGGAGCTGAAGACCACTGTTGCGCTCAGATCTTCCTGACAGCAGTGCCTCCTGTTCCTACTGCACCTCTGGCACTTCATGTATGAAACTGTTAACAAGCGGATTTTAATATGATATACAGAAGTCTTTTTTTGCAAGAAGTAATCTTTTTATGTGAATGCTGTTTTTTTCATCAGATGATTTCATCTGTGAAAACGCTTGGGTTGCACGTTACGGTTCATCTCTTACTTTGTTTCTGAATCACTGTTGTAATAAAATACTGTATTGATACAAAAGCATCATCATTACTGTTGCGGGTTTCTGTCAAATAATTGTAAGTATGTGGTAGATTTTTGCCTTTGAACAATAGCAGTATTATAAACTTGGTTTAGAGAACTAATTTATTGCTGAAAACTACTTATTCTCACAAAATCAATTCTGCTTATTGCTTAAATGTGTGTTTCTAAAGCTGTTTCCTGAGATAATGATATATCATTTTAGCTTTATTAATTGCATTCTCATCTTCATGTAAGAAAAACAGTCTGGAACTTCTTTTTTTTTTTTTCCCCAGACAAGAAAGAAGAACTGTCTGCAGTAAGCTTTGCTTTGCTGCCTGCCTTTTCCTCACTGCATTTCTTCCCCACCCCCATAACTTCTGGCCCCGGTCTCTTCTTCCCCTCTGCACTGACAGCTTTTTTCCAATGAATATCTTTACAGCATCAGAGAAATGTAGCTGGAGGGATACTGAGCAGTCATCTAGTCCATTCCTCTGTCCCAAGACATGACTGACTCTGCTTGGCAGTCTTTTTGTCTATCCTGCTCTGTAGAACCCACAGGGATGAAGATTCCTCCTCTCCAGGCAGAATATTGGACTACTTAATTAATCCGTTTCATTTTACCTTAGCTGTGTTTTTCTGTCTGAAATTATTCTTTGTTGCTATCAAGAGAATTACCTGAGATGATGTTTCTCAGCATGTGTTTGTAATTTCTGTTCCATTACCAAACTGACTGTGTGCTAATTAGCTTATCCTGTTATATTTTTGGGTGACGTTTATAATCTGCAAGCTTAATAGTTGTGACGAGTATTTTCAGAGTATATTTAACTACTGAATTTTTGGGAGTTACCACTCAGAAAGCTTTCTCTTTATTTTTTCATAGTTTGAATGCACTACTTCTCTAATCTACTCTGTCATGAGAAATAGTACCTTTATGTTTTCTCAGATTTGTTACAGAAGTTAAAATGTGTTAGAAGTGGTTTTCCTAAAAATACGGGTGACATACTTTATGAAGTTACCTCTATGGGAATAGATTTTTGGAGAGGAATTACTTGGAGGATATGCATATGTTTTCCTCTTCTCTTAGTACGTATCATACTTGCCTGCATTTTTCTTGTGGAGCAGTTGTAGATTGCAACATTTTGAATACTTTTTTTAAGCACTGCATGTGACTCACTTTTCTCTTTGTATCAAGTGTACTGTACTCTAAGTTTTGGTCCCTCAACAGACCTTTCTGTGC
Organism: Phoenicopterus ruber ruber; assembly: GCA_009819775.1. Classification (NCBI taxonomy): domain Eukaryota; kingdom Metazoa; phylum Chordata; class Aves; order Phoenicopteriformes; family Phoenicopteridae; genus Phoenicopterus; species Phoenicopterus ruber. The sequence goes on from CM020222.1 coordinate 26,089,319, forward strand.
TTGTCTCTTCTGACTTGTACCAAGAGTTGCATCTACTTCTACTCGTGGTCCTCAGGGGCTTAACTGGTTCTTGCTGAATCTCATTATAAAAAGCTTTCTTTTAAAATATGTATAGACAGACTTACACGATCACAAATGATGCAGAAGTAGTTAAGTAAGTCAAATGTCACAAGTTAGGTCTAGCAATGTGTGCACAAGCTGCCGCCTCACAGCGGTGTGAAATTCACACCTGGGAGACGGACTTTCCAGTGCTGTGGGAGATTCAGCAAAGGAATTTTCAAGCATTACTGGCACGTGCTAAGATGTACTTTTGTAAGAAATGTCTGTCCTGGGTGCAGTAGGCATAGGAAGAAGTGATGCTTGTACGTGCGTATATTTACACATGCAATGCACAAACTATTTTATGCGTGCACTTAACAATTTCCTCTTACTACTACATTTACTTAGAATTGACGCAGAGCGTTTGTCCCAAAATGTCTATTAGAAAATGAGGAGAAACTCAGTAGTTCCTCAGCCAGCTCTAGCAACAGCTATTTCTGAGTGATTCTCATCCTCTCACCCATAAAATCGGCATAAAATTGACCTAACGTTGCCAGATCAGATGGGGTATCTGGAAAGTAATCCTCAGGGAAAAGAAAATTCAGTCTTTGTAAATCTGAAGATAAAGTGCATAAAGTTGCAGAATCGGATTATACTTTCTCTTTTTATTTCTAAATCAGTACCCTTTTGTTTCTTCCTTTGCAGCGCTTGTGAGAAGTTGCCACAAAGATGTGTCAGATGCTGCCTGAGCCTAGCTCCAAAAGCAGAAAAAACATCATCTTTTGAAAAAATCCCAGTCCCTGACTCGGACAATTGTCATAAAATCCCAAGGCTTTTTTATAGGTGTTAGGGTTTGGTTTCAGAGAGCGAAGGCAGAGAAAGAGAATAGTAACCTTTTTGAAGCACAAGTCACATCAGATTTTCTTAATTAATGTATGGCAAGTACCTACTAAAATAACCAGTTAAAAGCCAGTAATAATATCTGCAAGACCCTGCTCAAAGCAGTTGGACAAATCTTGGAGGTGTATAAATTTTGCTGAATGTAGCACTGAATGTTTTTCTTGAATTGAGTTAGGAATATTTTTAAAATGTTGGCTCTTTTTTGTTTTCACGAGGAGTATTAAGAGCATTATTCTGCCTATTTAGATCACATGAATTTAATTATCCTCTCATGATATAAATATCCTTTCGTGATATGAAAATAAATGTTGTTATACCTGTAGTTCAGTGAACTGGAATTTACTTTAGAGTTGTTTTTATTATTTCAAATGAGACCGAAGTAGTACAAGAGAGCCCTAATAATATGAACTGAAGATAGCAAACGGAGCAGGACACTAAATTATAGTTGCAGGTTTTATATCTGTTAGCATATCAGGGCGCCAGAAGAAGTTATTGGAGCTGTTGATCTTGTTGCCAGTAGGTAAAGGGTGCTCCTGTGGAGTGTTGTTCTGCTCCGTTGGCACGTCACTGAGATGTGAAGATACTACCCATTTTGTGACCCCAAACCCCAAGTTACCTAGGGCCAAGTTTAGCTTAATTCTGAGATTATACTTTGCTCCTCGTTGTGACCTTTTAAAATTACGCTTGGAGGTTTTGCTATTGCGATCTGTTTCCTTTTTTGAAGCCTGGAGGTTATACTTCCACTAAGAACAGCAGGAGAAGGAAACTATGTTTCTTTCCCATTTAGAAGTTTAGACATTAAACATTTTACAAAGTATCAATTCCCCCCCCCCCCCCCCCGTGATTTTGTTACTGTGTTGCTAAACCATTCAATATACGAAATGTTTCTCCTGTAACTGTACTTCACATCTGCCAAAATAATCTGCCCGGGTTCGTTGCTACGAAGAGGTGAGTTTGCCAAGTCTGCTCGTCCCTGGCGACGCTCCGTCAGCCTGCCTTGCTGCAGAACCGTCCGTGCGCCGGTTTGCAGACAGTAACTCTCGAGTTTTGCAATAGGAGCAACTATTAATGGTACAACAAGACTTGGGAAGTTCTGAACAAGAAATAGGTGATAAGAAACGGAACTAGACACAGCTAGTAACCAGCTTGTGTTTCATGAGGTCTAGCACATGCTTAAGGGTGGATTGCTGCTGGGTGAAGCAGTCTTGCTTTCTTCTCACCACAACTCCCCATTCCCTGTTTTTTCTTCCTTTTTTTCTGGCCCCAAACCAAGGGTTTTGGGGAACTGATCTAGTTGACACTGACCTGAAAAATTCCGGACAGTTGGTTTGATCTTGGTCAGTTCCCTCGCCTGGTTCAGTGTGTAGCCGTGGAAGAGTGTGCACCAGCAGGAGACAGACGATGGTACAGGATCACCAACAAGTAGCTGGTAGTGGGAGTGCAGTGGGATTGCTCGTTTGCAGAGACATTTATGCTTGAAATGTTTGTGAACATATGGCCTTAGATTTGCAAGCTCTTTTAAGGTATTTTTTGGATTCTGCACATTTTCCAGTGGTTTTTAGCAAGTAATGTATGAATTACTTAACGTTGAGTATTTGATATCTGTTACCATACTTGCTGCTCCTTGAATTTATCAGAGATCACTGTTGATATATAATTACTTTCTTTTTCATGATACTAAATTGGAATAAAAATAAGAGATCCCTTACAGTATAGGCAATGAGATAATCAAACTCCTCTTGTATCTGTTCGTTACACAGATGTGTTTGTGATTTAAATACACACAAAATAGATGGGGAAAAAAGGTCTCTGTTTTAAGTAACTGTATTTATTGGCTCTCATATTTTTATAAACATAGCATCTTAGCTCTTGTTTCATGTCTGTCTCCAAAAGTTCTTGCTCCCCATAGTAGATGGAGGAAGATTCCTTGTGCAAAATACCTACATTTTCATAAATAATAACTGCAGAACCCTCCCTAGATGTTCTTAGAAGCAAAGATGTGCTTGTCTGATAGGAAGAGTAAAATGACCACGTTTTTACTGAAAATCTCAATTAGATTTGAATTAGATGAAAATTAGGTCTAAATTAGGTTGAGTTGATTGACAAGTTGAATTTTGCAACACATTTGAAATGTATGTTCCACTGTTGGTTTAACATCTGGCCCAGGGTGAAGGAGGAATGCTGGCCTCAGCCTCCAGCTCCTTGTGAGTGGGCCAGCAGCAAATGCGGGTGCAGCAGCTGCCTGTTGAACAGTAGGATTTGAAATCAGCAGCTGGGAATGAAAACACCATCAATGGCATTTCTCTTCCATTAAAGCTTCAATTTGCAGCAGCAAACATACGTGGGAGGATGGAGAAGAGTAGAAACCTCCGTACTTTGCCAAAAGTGGAGAACCCTCTGGTTCTGATGTAAAATGTAGCAGTAAGAAGGAAGTTTTGGATTTATCAGACAGTGCTAGCATTAGAGACTGAAGTGGGAATCCGAATACGTTTCCCAGATCTTGGCCCCTCAGAAGACGGGAATCCCAGCGGCTCCCGAGGTAGCCAAGAGGTTGCAGTTCTCATCAGGCAGTGTCCCCCGGCGCTTACCGGTGGGCTTCTCCGTTCGTTTTACTGTCCTCTGGCACCCAGAGCTGTCGTCGGCCGCGCGGTCAGTGCCGGGAGGATCTGCCTGACGTTGGCTAGGACACGAGCAGAAACGGGAGACCTCTCCTTCTAGTCCAGGCTTTGGCGCCGACCTGGGTCTCCCTTGCAGGAAGACGGGTTGTTTCACTTTTAGCGCGTGGACAAATGCTGCTGCTAATCTGTGGTATAGAAGTGCTGCGAAGCTTCGTGGGTGCTTGTGATACAGCTTAACAGTAGCACCTCGGGAAGGTTTTGTATCACAGGAGATTAAAAGCTTTGGGGGGATGAGGAGCATAATTCGTTTTTTGTTGAAAGGTTGTGGTTCAGGTCATTGTGTTAGATGCCTTCAAAATAATGTTAACTGTAGACTAATATATAGCCTAAATAACACTGATTATTTTGGTAATTAACAGTTTATAATAGGTTAATGAAAACTTTAAGATATTATTGAAATGCTGATTTTAAATGGCTCTGAACAGAAAACATTCAAATGTGCTAGCTTTTCTCAACTCTTCCTTAAGAGTGCTGGTTACATTGGTACTATCTTTAAAATCACAAATTACACTTTTCTATACTTCATAGAGATCTTTGTTTTCCCTTTCTTATGATTTTACCTCTTTTTTTTTTTCCTTGGATGGAAACAGGTTTATATCACTTTATTTCTTAATTAAATTAAAATGTGAAAATGGAACACGTGCTTAAAAAATTAAGTACTCAAAGGTTAAAAAGAAAGAGTTGAATATGAAAATAGTTTGGTACATTATAACCTGCTACCGCATGTAAGACGATAACATATAGTTTCATAAATATCAAATAAGTCTTTTTAATAATCCAGTATCTTCCTTAGTTTTAGATACATTTTTGCACTTGCCTCAAAGCTTGACGCTAAGCTGACCCTCTCTTAATATTAATGTACTCTGACTGTAATACTCTGTTCCTTTGCCTCTGATTAATGCTGTCTGTCAATTATTTACAGATCCAGTGGTACTGTGGAAGTTCCCGGAGGACTTTGGAGACCAGGTTGGAAACATGAGATTGAACTTTTTTTTTATGTTAGAATAATAATAAAAAAGCTCTCCTATTCAGCTGTGGCGAGGCAGATGCTAATGATAGCGGGGAGGAAGTCTTCACCCAACTGGTGGCTTGGTGATTAGAATGCCTTTGTGACAGGAATATGCAATAGCAGTTGTAGAGCACTGTATTCATACTAATTCTCTGTATCGCCTTATTTTTGATACGGAGTATTTTATAAGCTGTTTCTGTTGGAAGTATTGGGGTTTTATCTGTTGTAGGGTTGAAAATGTGGAAAATTTATCAACAAAACTTTACCAAACATTGATGTTATAAATTGTGTTAACAAAAACCACCGGAACAAAAAAGTTGAAGAGCTGCATGTGTATGTCCTTTTAATGTCAGAATCTGTGTGTCCCATGCCTTTAATCCTTTACAATGCAAAATTTTATATATTTATTTAATAATATTTTAGAGATACCCAAGTTATTTGCTTAGGGAAAAAAATAATCCTCAGAGCCTTATAGGAGACAATGATCTAAATTTACTGATTCTGAAAGCATGAAAATCCTAGTTTCTATCTATAAATAATCCTCAAAGGAAATTTTATACATACAGGACTGATGGATTATTTCACTGTTTGTAGTGATAGCAAAGCTATTAATTAGCGTGTTGTTTTTTTTTTTTCCTCTGGACTATTTTATTTAAGTTATTAATATTAAAATTTAATGAAACTATTAAATTTTATTATTTCAGCAACTTTTAGATGAGTTTCTTCCGTGGAAATATTTTTTTATTTTCATAAACAAAAATACATAAAAGCACTAAATAGAATAAATGTCTCTGACTCAATGTCTGTCTTTACTCTTCTTTTTAGACTGATACTGAGTCAAACATGTTCTTCATTGGTAATATCACCACAATGGATGATCTGGAAATATTTTTGTACAGTAGATCTTGATAAATTGTTGATTTCTTTTGAAATCAATAATACAAGATTCTATAAAGACAGCTATAAGGTGATTCATGATGAAAAGAATAAATATACAAACATAGAAGGTAGGATGTCTGGTTAGGGAATAGCATCAGTCAGAAGCATGTGCAGCTTATAAGATAGTGATAAATGGTACATGAGCAAAGTGTGCCATTATGTGTTCTTAGCTAGACATCCAGCAAGTTTTGATAATTTTTCTGGCTGCAGAATGATCATCTTCATTGTCATTTAAATTCTTTTTTGGTAGTTTGTTTTGTTCTTTTCCCTGAGAAAGACTTGATTTAAAAAAAAAAAAAAAAAAAAAAAAGAGAAATTCTGTATAAAGAAAAATGGGAGCTTATTCAGTAAGTCGAAGGTTATTCAAAGAACAGCTGGTGTAGAAAAATGATTAGAAGATGCAGCCCACTAAAGACTGGAAGGGACTCATACAAAGATGTAATAGACATACCTAATCTATAAAACCAGAGTCCTCAGGCAGCCCTCTGCCTTTGGGCTCTGAAAACCTACGCGTGCACATTGTGTCTCAGCAGTGTAGGGAATCTAGTGTTTCAGGTAAATTGCTTGTGTTCCTGGAAAACGGTATGTTTTAATCCTCATCCTTGCAAGGGAAATTTTCCTCTTAGAACCACTGGATTTGAACAGAGTATGTAGCAACTTCTATAGCAAACCCCTGAGCCAAGTAGTTGAGTGAAATCAGCAGCAGCTTTCTGTGCGCGCGTGTGTGCGCATGTTGAACTCAGTAGGTTTGGACTGGAGACCTGAATATCTACCAGATTTATTTTTTTTTAAAAATGACATCTCACTAAAACTATCAAGGCTAATTTCAATGAAGGTTTGTGGGGAGAATATTAAAAAAAAAAAGTATTTCTCCATCCTATTTTCCAGTCATTTCTATTTTAAATGTAAAATGTGTGAGTTCATTTTTGGATGTATCCCAAAGAATCATCTTTCCTAAAATCTAAGGGCTGTCTGTTTGCACAGTGATGTGATAACAGTGGGCAAAATATTTTCCTCTCTTCCTGAATTTTTCTACAGTTTATCGTGTCACCTTTTTGTTGCTTTCATAATGCAAAGAAAACTTGTCTAAGCCATTTTGATATATTCCTCCCCTTTCTCACATTCGTCCTCTCAGTATGCCTGAACTTTCCAATGCTGACTCATCCCTAGTCCTCTCTCTTATTCCTGTGGCCTGCCATTTTCTTTGATGCTGGGCAGTATTCTTCTTTTGGTCTCTTTTTTCCTTAAATGTCGACTTTCTGAAATCTTGTTTTGGAAAACATCCCATCTGTTTTGGACGGGGTGTAGAAACTACAGATGATCAGGAAAAAGAAGAGATTAGTGATTTGTCATAATTTCTTACTCACATGCAGTCCGTTAAGTAAAGGGAATATTAAGGCGCAGTTTTGGTACCACAGAAGAATTTGCAAGATTCATTGTTGATTTCCTTATCTGCCAAGACTGCAGGGAAACCACTTATTTTCTATCTGGTAATTCTTCAGATGCCACAAAAATAAGGAAAAGGGGGAAAACACAGAATGGGGAAAGAAAAAAAAAGTAATGCTTCGAGGCAGGAAATGAAAAATACTTCTCTTTGCCAGGAGTATTTCAGAAAGTTGCTTTGGTTTGGGTTTTTATTTGATGGTGGGAGTAATTAACTTTTTAGTGACTTTCAAAACTATCAACTAAACAATGAACTCGTGCCAGGTAGAATTCTAAGTACAAAGAACCACACTACCAATTCAAAGAAAATCTTTATTTCCCCAAAAGCCGAAAGAACTAATCCGTTTGAGACGTCATAGGGTTACAGTTTACTGTTGTACTGGCATTTATGCTATAAACGTGAGTTTGACAATGTTGAAAAAGTTCTGAATAATCTCAGCTCTGTAGGAAAAATGTGAAGGTTCCTGATTTGAGCACACATAGCTGTTGGATGAGGAATGGGTTGTAGCCATTTAATGGATTTTTTTTAAAAAATTTAAAATATATTTTGAACGTATATGCCTGTAGGCTCTGTCTCATAGTATGTTCAAAACTCCCCTTGTGCTCAATGAAATTTTTATGATAAAAGATGCGTATGTTTTTAATCTTGAAATTCCTATTTTGTTTATTCAGACTGGTTAGATTAGAGTTTAGTTTCAGCCTTGCAAGCTCATTTTCGAATGGAAGTCTATACAAAGAAAATCATACTACTATGATATCTGGAAAAAAAAATCCATTAGTTTTTAAAAATAAAGTATTTTTTAAGTGCTTTAGAGAAGCAACCCAAATAAAACCAACACCTTTGCTTCCAAATCGAAATACTTTGTGACTGTTGAAAAAGATGTGTATCTCTGCAGAAATTAGTGTCACCCAGCAGAACTGAGATCTGCCGACACTGTCTGTCTCCTCACGGCAGCGGAGTCAGTGGCAAAGCCCTATTGATGTCAGATGTGTCCAGATGCCTTCAGTATGCCTCTGTTCGTGGCTGTTCTGGAAATAAAACCCCTCAAGCTCCCAGTAACTTCATTAGGTTGAAACATTCCTGGGTAAAGGAGTAGTGTTGGCACAAGGAAGGACGCGAGTACAGTGCCGTGAACACCAGCCGGTGTTAGTGGCTCTGCTGGAGGCAGTGCTGCTTTCTGTGTTGTCGTAACCTTTGAAGCATGTGAAGTCCAACATTTCTTACAAAGTTAGTAACTACAACTATTTTGGATATTATTTTTAGCTGTGTAAGAATTCAGTTGCTTTTTAATCTGACTGCTTGCTGGCCCAAAGTGATTTCCATCTGCAATAGGTCCCAGAGTATATGGTGTATAGAAAAAATGATCCATTGAATAGTTCTTGCTCTTCTGCCTTCTAATAATGTAATAATTTCTTTTTTTAGTCTGCCACTTCTCTGCTGGTGAAAAACGTCTCACCAGAAAGATGATACAAATAGCTAATATGGCAGGAGATGGTCTGACCAGAAGCCGCTTCAGTGATATGAAATAGGACAAGGGGTGGTTGACTGAAGATGTGGGTTAAGAAAGAATTAAGACTCTGCATTAGGCTGTTAGTTGTGTTACAGATTTCATCCTGTCTTCTCTCGCTCTCTGCTTTCTAAGGCAAGCAGACTAAATCTGCTTTTTCATGTCAGGCTTTTCCCAAACGCTGCAGGTGAGTAACTAGTAAGGGATATGGCATCCCATGTGAGGAATCTCTACTGTTTTCTATGAAGTTACTGTAACACCCTTTGTGTTATTGTCTCATATTTTATATCATAACATCTGGTTTTTATTTTTAATGTATCGCTTTATGCAAAAGTCACCACTGAATTGTGAGCAATAAACCTTACTTCTTATCCTGTAGTGACCCAACTACTAAAGCCAGATGTTATACATGTAAATCTGTCAGATTCATGTGAAAATATTTGTGTGTATAAAAATATATAGATACACACGCATGTTATATAGATACATGTGCATGTGTGTAAACATTAGTTGTTTAAGGGATAAATCCTGTGAAGTACTAATATGTTAGCCTTCCCTGAGCAAAGCGCTAATTGCACCCTTTACTTTCAATGTATGTATTAACTATTGAAAGTTAAGCCTGGCTTAAATGAATATCTGATTGGAGTCAAAGTACTCAGTTTCTTGCAGGATGGAATATTTAATTGCATGGATCGTGGCAGCAAGTGTATAAATGAGGTCAATATGAAAGAGATCATATTCTTTTTTTAAAGATTTAAATAATAGCACAAGTTTTATTAAAAAAAAAAAAAATCTCAAGAAGCAAGCTAAAGTCTGTTGTCTGGGTCAAAATAATGCGTGGAAGCCAGTTGTGACGATTTTGTGTTCCTCTGTGCTCTCCTAAGAGAGCAGCAGGAGCCCAGGAGGTACGAGAGTGTTTACACTCTTTTCAAGGCTGCGGGCATGCTGTTAGGGGATACATCTCACCAGCTTTCTGCATTTGATGGCTTTGTTCTTTTATTCTGATGAGGCATTAAATACATGTTTCAAATGTTTATGCTAACTAGATAGGTGCTTGCTTTGGTGTTTTTGTTTTTATCAGTAAATCTTAAAAAGGGTTTTGGGATTTTGTTGCTTGTGTATTAAGAAGTTTGATTAGTATTTGGGTACATTGGTATGAGAAAAGAGGAATCAATCTAATGAGGTTACTAATTTTCAGAAGTATTTTTGTCTAAATGTTACACATTATTGTTTAGTTTAAGGATATTTTGGAACTTGAATCCCTGTGTAACTTTGAGGAAAACAATTAACCCAGCTGAGATGATGCCAACTTTGTGCATTGCAAGTAAGCTTTATCAGGTTAAGATAGTTTCCTCTGATTTCCCGACACTTCATGTTTGAAATACATATTGCTTTTATTGAAGAATATTGTGTGTGTAAGGCAGCAATGCTTTCTGTCTAGGCAAATAACAGCTGATAGACGATCGGCAGAAAAACATTCAAAGGTGTATTTATAGTTGCTAACTGCACTGTGTGAACAGAAAAGATCTGTCCAGTCCTGATAAATATTCTGTGAAATAACTGCCCACCTAGACGTTCTGGGAGCACCCAGGATCACCGCGACCCTTACATCATTTGAGATGTAAATATTCCAAGATGCATTCTCTTTTTTTTTTTTTTAATTCATCCCAACAGAGACAGAATAAATCTTTAGTTTGAGACTTTTATTTTTAAAATCATAAAAGCCCAATACTGAAAACTTGGAACTTTCTTGCAATTTTGAGGACAGGTGGCAACATCGAGTATGCTTGTTTTCAGGATTGTGGCAGTTTTGTTTTATAGAGCTTTTAAGCTAAAAATGTTGAACTTGATCAGCATATGGTGCTGGCTAGCCTCATCGCTACCAGCTCTTTTGTTATCTTGTTATTGTTATAGGTCTTAATGACAGTTGTAAGCCATAGTTCTGGATGCAGGGGTTAGTCCACCCTGGGGAGGAGAGGGAGAAACAGCAGTGTGGATTATGGAAATATGAATTGATCTAAAAAGCAGCTCTCTTGTAACAGAATGGGACTCAAAGAAAGGCTGGGGAGAAGCTGGTGAAAAGACGATGGAATATGATGTGAAAATGATCATTTGAATGCTTTCCTTTTCATTCCCAGCTGCTGTGTTCTGGTGAAAAGGCATGCATTTGTATATCTTAAGGCTGGGTGAAAAAGGGCCAGATGAATGGAATTACTTGTTAGATATGTTTTCATTTTGAGTCAAATAAATTATGTGCATTTTAATAGACTGTATGCATATGTTAGCCATTTTTTTTTATCATACAGCTGTGATATTGAGGGACTACATTTTGTGGAAATGTTCTTTTCTCTGTTTGCCCAAATAAGTACAGTATTAATATTTGACTGTCCTTCAGATATTCTGTATCAGCCTATCGAAAATAACTGTTAGTGATTTGGCTTATTCCTACAGCCTTCAGCCATGTGCCAAACCAAAGAAAAAAATAACTCGTGGCTGAAACAGTGATGACAATCATTTGGAACGTCTTCCAGACAGACTGCCAAATTGTCATGTGTGATGTCATTGTTCATTGACCTCAACTGCCCTCAGAATATTCCAGTCTAATGTCACCTAATTCCTTATTCTGTGGTACTTTATACTTTCTCATCTACTTGCTTGGTACCTTCCATCCGCTTTAGTCTTTGTTATGTTGCCTCTGGTTTACTTTCAGCATTGCTCTTGTGTCTCAAGCTTACTGCTGCTCTTTGAGGAATATCCAGACTGGCTCACTCTCTTTTTATGTTTGATACTGGATGTAACATTTCTGAACCCTGTGTTTGGTTCTTGGCTCTTGCCTTTCTTGATGATAGTTTTCTGCAGAACTGGGAGAGAATTTGGGGCTTATTGATTCACCGTTACTGCTACAGATATTTGAAGTGTCGCTTCAAATAATTTGTTTATATTTTGTTAAATAAAATAACTTTCTTTTACATATTACTTATGTTAGGAAGTGGTCTGGGATCCAATGTCATAATCCAAATATGATAAAATCAAGGAACCAGGGCACTGTAGTGCCAAAGGACGAGACTTGATGGGACCGAGATCAGGAACTGGAGCAGCAGAGGACTTGGCCAGCAGCAAGAGCAAGGCAAGAGTAGTTAGTGGGCTGCAGCTGGAGGGGTCCAGACTACATGGTTTGGGATCTTGGATGAGGAATAAGTGAAGGTGAAGTAGCTCCAGGCAGGTGATCATGAAGGGAAATATGTTAATCCATCAGAATATAATTATTTCTGGTACTCATTACTTCTCTATAAATTTTCAAGACATTGTGCACTACTTGGCTGGTAGACTCAGTTTCCCTCTTTCCTAAGCAGAGGTGTTGAGTTTCTGGTTTTTGTGTGAGTCAGTTTCTGTCTGCAATCAGTAATAAAAGTACAATCAGTAATAAAATTACAATCAGTAACAAAAGATCCGCATCTGAGAAATAACCTGTCCCTGAGGTTACAGTGCATGCTTACCTCTGTCCTTTGTCCTTCACCAGGTACTAATGGCCGCTGTTAGAGAAAACGTGCTGGGCCAGGGCAGACTCAGTGCATCACTTCTTGAATTTTAGATTCAAGTCAGGAAGAGGGAAGACCTCTTTCAATGTATAGAGAAATCCTGCTGTAGGAAGAGGATTTTTATTAATTTTCAGTAAGTGTGGTGAATATTTGGGTTAGATTTATGAGTATCTTCCTTGAGCATGGGCAGTTTCATTTTTCTGGATCAAAGTGAAGCAGCTGAAAATCTTCCTGGCTGTAGCTGCTTGTGCTGCCTGGCTTGCTGGTGGAAGCTGCCTCCCTCTCCTCTTAGCTGTTCAAAATTGGCTTATGTTATATCCAGGTCTAAGTGAAGCTGATTGGCTTTGTGCTGAAGTGGCTGATGGATGCTCACATGCAGAAACACCAACCTGAAATTGTTGCAGCGTAATCTCTAACAACGATGCTGTAGCAGGGAGCCAGAACTTCTGGACAGGCTCAGCTGTAGGCGAAGTGAATGTACATTGCGTACCTCCTTGGGGAGAAAATACATCTAATTGTACGTCCATTGCATTTTATTTTTTGTGATAGTCATCTGTCTGCATCTGGTGACACGAGGGATATGTTAGCACTTTGAAAGTATGCGTGTTTGCTTCTTCCCTGTTCTCTTTGGTCTGGGAGTTGTTTCATCTTTCTTCCATTTTTCAACACTGTTGATAGTATCAGAATTTAGTACGGAAAAACTACTACTACAAGTGATTCTTGTTGAGCTATGTTATGGTAAGGCTTAGAATTTGACCTATGCTGCCTGTAAAACAAGAAATAACTGTTTTCTTTATAAAAATATCACAAATAATTGTAATTATGAAACGATAATCCTAGCAGGTTCCTTAGAAGCTGATTTCCTTTCTCAGTTCCTTTTCTTCTGGCTATAGATTCTTCTAGCTCAAGAAGCTCAGCAGACACACATAATCAGTTTCACTACCTTTTACAACGTAATGTGGTTCCCCGACTTCCTCTGTTACTGACACAGCTGTGCGAGCCGGCACGCTCCCCCATAGGACTGCGCATTCGGAGGTGGACGAGCCCAGTCAAGGGTTTAGTTTTTGGACTGTCTCACCTTATTTATCTGCATAAGTCACTCTCTACTACAGATATTTTCTCTCGGCGTGGCATGCAAGTTGTTCATTAACTTATGTGATACCTCATTTATTAACTACCTTTAAGTTTCCGAGTTGCCAGCAAGATCAGGATTTCCTCATGGTGTATGCTGTACGGTCATTTTGTGGAAAAGTCAATGGAAGGTTCTGATTCTGGAAGAGCATCACCTGGCGTTATAAGACACAGTTTCTCTCCCCAGCCTGAGCAGGCCATTTCTTGCATATATATAAGCAATCTGCAGATCTGGTGCTGACCCTTCCGTGCACATCAGTACTGGGTACTTACTGGGCAGACCAATTGTTCAGTAGAAGCTTTCTAGGCAAGGACTGACATCCTACTATTTACAGACGCTCTCTGTTTCAGGACTTGTCTTTTAGGTAACTGATGCAGTACTTTCTATTTATACTTAGGATTTAGTTCAGAAAAAGGAGCAATTTTGTATGTCACGTTCAGGCTGCTGTTCCCAATTTGACTGTTGTAGTCATAATGTTTGCTTGCTTGCTTCTGCTTCTGACATATGCCCGTGTGAAAGCGTAATGGTTAGAAAACCGAGGGAGTCAAAAAATGTGCAGTGGTATTTCAAACAAGGTGGAGTTTTTTGTTTGTTTGTTTTTTTACCTGTCAGCCTGCAAAAACATGTTTTATGGAAAAATCCAGACTTTTTACTGATGATGCTAAGGGGAGACTTGAAAGAACTTCAGTAGTTGTCAGAAATGTTTGCTGGTTGTGCATCCAAAAGTCTGGCAACCTCTGATCACCTGTATTGAAAAGACAATGTGATGCCGTGTGCAGATAGAAACCATTATCTAATTTCTACAGTAAATCCATTTAGCTGTTTTCTCCCTTCTGCCTCCAGAACGATCTTCTCCTTTTCTTGCCTCTGACCTTTCATTCTGGTTTCCTGGTTGCTGTGTGTTGTGAGTCTTCTGCCTTGGCTACTTCCATCAAAATTGCAGTTGCTTTTTTTGTTTGTTTGTTTCTTTTATAATTAGTACTATGTGTAGTTTGAAGTCTCTGGTGAAATGCTAGAATTTATGGAGGAAAAAAAATATTTGGAATGTATTTGGAACAAAATATGCTTGGACTTGAAATGAATCTGAACTGTATCAAGTGTTATCAAGAGTAGAGTTTGTCATACTTGAAATTTTATGACTTTTTTCAGTATGTATTATTTTTATGGAAATGCAGCTATTTATTATTTGTAGTATACTTCTATAGTTAATTTGCATTTTAAAGATTTCTGTCCTTGATGAGAAGAAAATCCTGCAAATAGGAGCCTTTTGACCTGAGTGTCAACTACGCTCTCCTTGTGATATTCCTTTATACTGTTTTGCAGACATTTCTGAGACTGCAAACTTCACTTTAAAGCAATATATTGAATAGGTAGAGTTGGGTATGTTGCAAATAGGCTCTTTTCTGCCCTGAGCTATCAGAGTATTCCAAGGTGGAATGAAAAAACTAACTGGTAAAACAAATAAGAACCAACTTTAATATGTGCTTTATTTTATGGTGGTTATTTTTTCCCCGCTGGAGAAACAGCATCTGAGTAGGATATGCAGGAGGTTCTCAGTGTTGCTGCCAAAGATAGATGTATTTTAACTGGTGTTGTAAGCAGTGGGAATCTTAAGACATCTTGAGTGAAACAAATATTACTGACCTCTTAGCTATGCAGGATGACACATGGATTTTAACCTGGACTTCAAAGACTTACATAGTTGGATTTTGAAAGTGATGTCTACTATACCTCTAGTTTAAGACAATTTCCCTGTTGAGTTTCCAGATAATGTTAGAGATGCTGTCATTGAAAGTGTATATTAATAAAAAGTCACATTTTCCCTACTGCATGATGATAAAAAATTGTGTGTCATACTCTGGTGTCTTTTTTTGTACAAAATGTAATGAACTTTCTTAAAGGTAATAAATACTCTACTACCTTAAAAGTTAAGTATTGCTCACATAGTAATCTCAAGAGTGGAGATGGAAGAGGATATTTCCTGTTTTTCCCAGCTCTCTGATATTGCCTAGGGAATAACGGTGGTCTTGATGTGAGTCAGAGAAGTAAGGGGAAATTATTTATTGGTGTGTGGGATACAAATATTATATGCTTGCTAGAGCTGTATGGCAAAGTATTATTTCTCTTGTTTTTGTTTGCCTTGCCAGTAAAAGGGGTAGGTGGTAACATTTCAATCTACACTTATTCTAATGGGAACTTTCTTTGGGAAGAAGAGCATTATCAATTTTTATGTTTTTATTATGAGTTCCAGGAAAGTTGAGGGTTTTTTTTAAGCAGGTAAATTAACCTGTGCTGAACTTCATATTGTTTTAACTAGTCTGCTATTTGTAACTGAGCTTGTTATTTTAAAGTGAACTTTGGGTCCTTATATGCTACACTGGACACAACTGTGGCTGAAGTACGCTTTATTTTTAACTGGTTACATGATGGGATTCAGGAACAATTAGACAAATTGAGACTCCAACATTTTATCACTTACTAAAAATCTTGGGATTTTTAAACTTACTCTGTGGTTGTTTAGGAAGCCTTATTCTTCAGTCTTGCAGGATAGTGAGATTAAAAATGCCTTTTAAAGTACCTAAGGTTACTTAATACATTTTTTCTTTTCTCCTTGTAAAGTGCCTTGGAAAGGTGCTCTAAAAGCAGTAAAGTCTTAGGCGTACTGCCTGGGACGCCACCTTGGTCTGCTGTACAGGGCAAGAGCGTCCTGTAGTGTGCCTCCAGTCGAAGTGTACTGCACCCTGGTCATGTCACTGTGCCAGTCATTAATCTTCTTTCATTTGTTTTTGTCTGTATTTACCATACTGTTAGTTCTAAGTGATGTTGCAACAATCCTCTGTAAGTTCAGTAGCAGTACCTGCCCTTCAGGTCTCCACTGCCACCTCTGTGATAGCTACTTTTTTACGTGATTTTACTTCTCTAAGAACTCAAGATCTTCTTGTTATCTTGTTGTCTAGTGTCTTTCTGTCCTGCTACCTTATCTGTCTTTATGAGTTAACTGTGCCCTTACTGCTTTGTAGAGCGCAGAGCAGCTAGACTTAATCTACCAAAAATCTTCAGCTGCCAGGCTGGCAGGAGCAGGCAGGTGAATCAACCTTTTCTTCCTTTCATCCTCCCCTGAGGCATGCTACTGAGATGTGGCCAAGTGGAGAAGGGACAGGGAGCAGGAGCAAGAGAAGTTAACTCTGATTGGAATTCTGTAGGCAGCCTTCTCCTCACTTGCAGGTATTCAGCTCCTCATTCATTTTAGACAACAAATGTTTCTCTGAATAAGCTTTAGAAAGATGAAAACATGATGCTTATTAGAGAGCAAGTCGTCTTCTAAAAGGGTTGGTGTTTAAGCGTTATGAGCAACCTGATTCCTCTGAATGTTAGTCATAGGCTGTAGGGCCTCTCCAGTTGTAGTTTACGTGTAAGCCAACTAAATGAGGATCCAAAACTGTTCTCAGCAGTGGAGTAGAATTTGTGTTCTTTGGGTCAAAACAATCTACAATTGTAGGAATGTGCGCATAGCTCAGCTTAGTGGCGTTTTAATCTTTCTTGAATCCATTAGTGTCCAGAATCACCTTCCCCTTTATATGTTTGTCAGGGATATATGAACTCTTATGTGTCAGCTGTATCGGGCTAGAATTAGGTGTCAGAAAACACAGAACTATCCACAACTTACTCTGAAAATTGTGAGATGAAAAGAGCAGGTCTATTTTGAGGGAGCTGCAATTGCACAAATTTTCTTTTTTATCTTCTGGGAATAGAAGTATTGCAACAGGTAGAGCTTAGAGGGCACATCTACAGGTCTGTGTTTTGCCACCCCCACAGCACTGAAACTCTTGCGTCACGCCAGTTGTGTTACCCCCACCATTTTACGTCATGACTGCATTCGTCCTGTGGTGTTATTGTGCAAATGAAATGGTGCTATATGCATGTGACTTTCATGAGACTACCCTGTAAATATGACTAGCAAGCCAATTACTAATTGCTATTAGTTATTAATATTTCTCTGAAACAATTTCAGAGAATTCTTCATAATTTGCCTTTAGACTTAGAGGAAAATTTGAAATACCCGAAGGCGAAAATGCAGAAAGTTAACTACTGATTGTGTTTCTTTCCAGTGTACAAAATGGGACTCATTGCTAAGTCTGGAAAACTTTTTTGTTGCAAATGATTCATAAAAGTTGGAGAAAGGTGTTGCTGATGTTGCAGAGAGCTTGTTAGAATCACGTAGTTGTACGCTTCTGCTTTCCAGTCTCGTCTTCACAAGTAGCCTTGAACTCCTGAAAATTCTAAATCATAGGTACACTTTATTTAACAAATACGGAAATGATAGCTAAAATGTTTTAAACTGGAAATTTCTGACTTTTTTTTAAAAGGTTTGAAAGTAAAAAAAAGCCATGTAATTCAGTAGTTCGTTCTTGCAACAATGAAGTTCTATAACCTTAAGGTACATTTTTGTTTATTTCTTAAAAGAGCTTTGCATCTCCATCTGGAACTGTTTGCATTTAATTTCTGTATTCTTCTTTGCTTTAAGTGTTCAGAAAGCAACTGATTTTTTTTTTTTTTTTTTTTTTTTTAACCCTACAGAACTATTAGATAATCACTGAGTGATGCACTTTGGAGAGAGACACATAGAGATTAAAAATAGTTATAGAGGCCTGATAATGACTTCCATACTTTAGTCCTTTGGATTTCCGTGAATGTAATCTACGATTAAAATTTTTTATTATTCAAACCATTTGGGCCTGTCTTTATTGTAGCTACAATTTTCTGATGAGATTTTTAGCAGAGGTAAGAGCTAAGTCTTTGAAATACAACTGCTGCTGCTGGCTTCACATGGGTCCCTGCTGTGCGTGTGCGCAGCTTCAGAGGAAGGAAAAGGAGAAGTCAGTGGTGAGGACAGAGCTTGCCTTTCATCGGCTGTTTTATGTGGCAATATTAGAATTTCACCTTCGTTGAGCCATAATGATGAAGGGCTCAACACTGCAAGATGCTAAGCAGCCTGGCTTTGATTTAATAATGAACCTAAATCTGTGCTTAACTTTAAACATTTAAATATTCCCATTGAAGTCACTGGTTTGAGTCAGAAATACCTGTCATGACAGTCTTAAATCTCAAATAGATCTCTTGTTTGTATGTTTGGACTGGCACAGGGTGACTGAAAACTATGGTAAGGAACGGTGAAATAGAGTCCTCTTTGAGGCAAGATCAGAGAGCAAGTTGGGTTAAGAGTGAAGAATAGAGGACTTTTGGAGTTGGAGATTTGAGTAGGGCAAACTGGTAAGAAGAACCAAAAGAGAGACCTGCAGTCGAGTGTTTGAAGAGAAGACATGTAAAGAGAGGTTAGTGGGGAGAGGAAGGTCTAGCAGGAAGAAAGTAAGAGTTTTGAAGGACAATTAGATGAAATATGAAAATAGAATAGCAAGTAGCTTTTGTCAACAAGGGGAAAAAAAGGAGACTGTTTAATAAAGTAGGTATGACAAAGATAAGACTGACAAAAAAGAGAATTTCCCTTTTCAGTGAAAAGGGGTGGGGGAAAAGGACTTCACAAAAATAAGGTAGAGAAATAAAAGCTAGAAAAAAATACTGTTACTGAGAAAGAAAACAGTTGAAGAAGTAAGGATAATGGGGGGTAAAAGTGCAAAAAGTGTTTTGTAACTAAGTGGATGAGCGTTTATTTGTGCTCCTATAATTGATATTTCTTTGGCTGATTTCTACCTCAAAACAGAATGAAGAGATGAGAATAGATAGATAGTTATTTGAGTGCTGGTTTATGTGAATGACTTTGGTAAGCTGGTCTGGATTATGTAATTAAATAATTCAAATTGTCTGTGTTACTATCTATTTTATTTAGGCCATTTCTTCCCTGGGTATCCTGACGCGTCTCTGGGATGGACATGGTGTGACTGTGTCTCAGTGTAAGGCTGTTCCCTTTCTTCTCCAGAGATGCTCTTTCCTTATGTAGAATGGACCTGGGGGAGAACCCACCTGCTTGCTTGAGGAACAGTCTTATGCTGCAAATAAACACAAATAGTTGGAAGATAACAGGACTCTTTTAAAAAACAGTGTTTAAACTGCTATTTATGAAGTGGTTTGGCATTTTGGATACCTTAAAATATTCCTATCAGGGAACATTTTTCAATCCTTTCACAGGGATGCACTTTGAAAAAATCAGGTTATTTTCCCTCCCCACTTCAATGCAAACTGCAGAATATGTTACAATAAGAAAAAAAAAATCTGGTGTGAATAGTTTCCACATCCTTCTAACGTCAGAAATTAATCAGGTTAAGCTTCAGTACTTAATTATTTCAGTAGTATCGTATTAATTGATGAACTTAACTTCTGTCAGTTCATCAAGTCATCAAGCCTCATCTACATAGAAAAAGATAACAGGTTGAAATGCGTAAGTTAAAGTGAAAAAACCCACTCATACCTGTGTAGAGATACATTAATAAGCTGATTCTGTAATATATATCAAATCTGTTGCAATTTTCCCGTAGAAGCAGCTTCTGTACCTTCTTCCAGCTGTAGTGTGATCCTGTTGTGTCTTGTTCAAGTGGAAGAAGAAACGAGTATCCTCCCAAATCACTGTGCTCTGCAATGCATACTGAACAGCTGTGAAGGTTTCATACGCTTGTATCAATTGATTGTGATACTATAAAAAATATCTAGTTAGTAAGGAGTATGGTGTATATCTTGAATCTAACCAAGATGACTAACTGGTAACTTCACTTAAGGGCAAGATTGTGAGTTATCAGGAGCTTTTCTCCAGAAAACTGGCGTGTTTAAGTTCAGAAGCATTTTCTACCACCTTTTACATGGCTTTATGAAATGATGATACACAGAATTAGCTGTATGGGTATCAAAATAAGCAAGGAGCACTAAATAATTCTTACTTTTTAGGCTTCTGTAGTGTCATCTCAATGTAGAGCCAGTGAGCATGACCAGGCCAGGCTGGAGTTGCCTAGTGCAATTGATGAAAGTGAATTAATAAAACCACTGGACCATGAGCCTGTGAGAGCGCAAGTTTCTGCTGCTGTGCTATAGGCATAAAGGAAATATTTTCTTAAATAACATTTCCATTTTTCTTTAAGCTTTTTGTGAGGGAAGCAGCATGCTGTAGTTCACATGACACTAATTTTATGATTTTTCTTCTTTCTCTTGGAGCTTCTATAAGGAATGAGATAGTTATCCTTTAACTTAGCAATTAAACTCAATTGTCTATGCAACTGTAGATGTTTATTCAGTGTTTGAAAGCAAATAGATAATCTTTTACTTGGTGGTGTTTTTTTTTTTTTACACCATCATTATCCTTTTCCTCCTGTATACAATTTCTTTCCTTTATGGCACAGTGTCCGTTTCTGAAAGCACTGTGAGAACCAGAGGAGGAAGTAATCATGGGACACGTGAATCAAGGGTATTTTGCTTTCTGAAGACTTGTACAGCCTTTTCTCTTCAGAAAGAAACGCATACTTTTATGAAGCTATGAAAATAAAAGACAATAAATATGTTGTTATTTTTCTGAGAGTGTGTTACATTGACTCAAGAGGAAGTCCTGGCTGAGTTATGGATCCTTGAAAATGACGCATTAGGAGACAGAGCTCAAATTTTATTCAATAGAGAGGTTACTGAAAGTATCAACTGTAATGGTACACGAATAGTGACTGTGTGTGTGAATGTGTACATAATGTCATTTGCATTTTAAATTTGTCTAGGAGCATCTTGGGGGCATCTTGTTTTCTTGCATTTTAAAAATCTGAATAACACCTGTAATTAAGGGAGAAAACTGAGCCCTGGAAGCTAGGTAGGACTTCCATCTATTGATCTGAGTAAACCTGGCTTACGCTGTCAGGGGAGCAGCAGTCAACTGCTGAGCTGCTTTGTCACTGACATAAGCTGAGGGAGGATTTTTTTTTTTTTTTTTTTTTTTTGTCTATACTGTTTATACACCAGTCTATAGACCTGCTGGCTGGTTGAATTTTAAAGAGTGCGGAGGTTTAAAGACTTGTCCCCTGAGGGATGCTCCTGCCAGTTGGGAAGCGAGCTGAGGCTGCTCTGCAGAAGTTGTGTGCGCGCGTGCTGGCTGGGGAGGGACGGAGCAGGGCCGGGGGAAACGCTGTCCTCCAGCTTGGCCTGGAAAACGCTGCGAAACATACCCATAATTTTCAGGTTGCTTAGTCAAAATATTGAGCTAATACCTTCGTGTTTTTTTGTTTTTGTTTTCTTTTTCTTGTGTGATAATTTATTCTGAGAGACTACAATGAGGGACATAAATGAATACATTTCCATACCCAATCCTGAGTCAGTGTTAAGCTCACCAGGCAGCAATTAAAATCCTCGGTAGTAAGGAGAAAATGACTTCCTATAGAGTGAGAATAGGTGCAGATTTGGAAAGACAATTTAAATAGAGCATAAAATACTATTTCTTTGGAACAGGAAGAACAAGCTTTATGAGCCTGAAGGAAGAGATATTTGGAAATGTTTAGGAAATTTCTGAGTTAAAAGTTTCGATTAGCCTGTTCTGCTTGCTTGCTTTTGTTAGAGTTTATTATTACTACTACCAGCATCATGTATGCTTGTTTCCTGCCTGTAGAAATTAAAATGTTTAGCTGCTCTGATGGTATTTTGCTCCTCACGCTTCCACAGTGGCCACTCACAGCAGTCAGGACGGTACTTGACCAGTTTCTTTTGGAGAATATTATATGTACTGCTGCTGTTCGTAATTAAGCTAGTAACCTTTCTCAAAACACAATATGTGGCTTTCATATCCTCCTTTATCTGTGCCGGCAAAGTAAAAGTTCCAAAGATTTCTTGAACTCTCTTGTATGACTTAAGTTCTAGAAAAATTGACTTTTCCCTTTTATCCTGTGTGATGATTTACTGAGGCACACCATATACCTTTAAAATAAATTAACATATACATGCTGTATTCAGAGGCATCTTTTTCCTGAACCGTTTGTCCCTTGCTGATTAACTTGCATGGGTTCTTCATGTTTTACACTGTCCGCTGAGCCGGGCAAATGTTTGAAGTAAATAGTCATTGTGGTGTGTAGGAATTTAAATATATAATTTCCCCTAATGGGAGTTGACTGTTCAACATGCAGTAAACAGAGAGTTCAGGCTGGAGAGTGCTAACATTTTAGATGCGCAGCTCTGGAAATTTGCAATCAGTATGCATTTTCCTGAAAACACACGCCTTGTGGGATAACTTGTGTCTACAGCAGTATATCTGTCTGTTGGTCTGCTACAGAAAGAGAATTCTGTAGCTTTGCTGACCAACTGCATTGATGTTGACTGTCTCTTCTTAGCTGAAGCATTTCAGAGAGGGTTTGTTTTCCCAGTTGGGAGCAAGGAAATAAACCCTGTTTTTCTGGGATCTTGTAAGGCCATTGTTTAATATTTGCTGCTAACTGATCTGGTAATTCACTTTTTTTTTAAAAAGAAAAATGTTGACTAGTTTGAGAACATTTTTATATTTTAATTAACACATTTTATTTGCCACTAAACAGCTTCTTAAATAAAATTCTGCAAGAAAGAGTGACATTATCCTTTCATATTATGGTATGAATGTAGATCTGGTGGATTTCCCCCCCCTCCCCCCCCACTTCCCTTTATTAATAGCGAGGCTTGCTTGTGAAACCCAAAGGGTTAAGCATATAAATTTCTCCTTTGGACCAGCAGACGATTTCCATCATTTTCAGCATTTGACTATGGAACATGTATAGAGTTGTTATACCTCTCTGTAATTCATTCTGCTGCCAACTTCATTCCCTTTTCTCTGCCTGCATTTTAATTGAAACAACATTTGTATTTTTGAGCCAGGATCTGTCAGAAGTCCCTGTGGCTAGTCTGTGGTACAAGTAGCAGCAGACGTGGCTTACCCATATGGTGTGGTGCTTCTTGTAAAATCCATATGGCCTTGTTGAAGGGAATCCCAGCGGGGATGTGAAGGGTGTTAATACCCTTCAGGCCAGGCCTTTCCCTCCTGGGGCTTCTATGGCATTGTCTTTGCAATCTGCCAAAGCACAAACTTAATTCCTTTTTAATAATCAATTATTTCAGTCCAGGAACGTGTGCTGTATTTTTTGCAATCGTGTATTCCTTGAATTTATTATTTGTTATGAGTATTTTTCGATATTTTTGTAAAAGCAAGCTGTAGTGCAGTTGCTAGCAAATACAGAAAAAAGCCGTTTCAAAGTCCTAACTTTGTTTCTTTTACTTGTATTTACAGGAATTGCTGAACAGTGTTCCAAAGTTCTGCTTTCCTTTTGACATTGAAAGGTATGTGTTACAGTTATCGTTCAGTTAAAAATACTTAGTAGAAAATGATATTTAGCATAATTGCAAGGAAAGATTTAAAGAAAAGGAAAACATATTGTATTCCCTAAACTTGCACCTGCAGATGAGAAGAACACGTCCTTTGTGTTCAAGTAAGTATGAAATCACTAATAGGAAATTATCAAAGCAAAATGCAACCTTTACGGAATTTTAGGGATATCTCTTTCAAGATGGAGCTTCATTCCGGCTCCCAGTTTTGTCCATTATAATTGTAAACACCATCTGTGTTAATATAAGGATATAACATAGTTTCCTTCAAACAGCAAGCATCATAAAAAATGTTACGGTGCACCAGGATATAAAAACTCACCGTTCAGTACTGAAAACATGTTCTTTGAGTTCAAGGAAATTAAGACTTTAATTGCATGGAAGTAACTGAATATGCAATTGATTTTTCTCAGAGAAGAAGCATGACCATTATTTATAATTTATTAGCCCTTACCTTTCTGGTATCGGTTATAGTGTGGCTTCCATGTAATGCCAGCAGTCATTTAAATTGTTCATATAAAACATTTTTATTAATTAAAATATTTATTTAGGCTTGCCAAAATGATTAATGGTAATTAATTTAATCAATGGTACTCACTCAGTTTGGAAAACTCATATTGTCCAAATCAGCAAAGATTGAATTAGAAGCTTGGTTTGCATAATTAATGAAAGAAACACCCAGGTAGTGTGCAGGCTGAGCTGGTTTCAGAACAACGTTGGCATCAGTTGTAGATGGAGACTCAAAGATGAGAAGCATCTATCAGACACGAGAAGCTACTATCTGTGGAGTAAAAGATGGTGTGTGTATAGAGAAAAGAAGAGAGGCTTTGCAGAAGAACACTCTGGCAAAACAAAGATCTTCGTAAACACAAGTTTCCTGAAATAAACTAGGTTAATTTAGTCTTTTATAGTTGAATTTAATTAAGTTGTTTGGGTTTTGAACTGGTTAAGCTCACTGTCCTATAAGCTCTTTTAATGACTTAACTAATACGGTTGTCAGTGTTGGCTTTAAAGCATTGAAGTCTTTAATGTGCTTAAGATATGTACAGAATTCTGTTTAAAATTGGTAATGAGGATGAATAATGGAAATAAAATTTGAGGATAACAGAAAAAGGTGAGGTTCTGTTGCTGCCATCCAGTGGCAAGAAGATAATCAGTGGCAGCAAATAATTATTTTCAAATAACTTGTCTTGCATTAACTATTTCTGTTGAACCATTCAGAAGACAGTTGCTTGTATGAGATGGATAAGCTTAATCAATAAACGGTGGGAATGCATGAATTTATAACATAGCTAGGTATGTATTTTAGCTGAATATCCGAAGGGGGGAAAAAACCAAGGGAAAAAAGAAGAGAAAAAGTTATGGGATGTTTGTTGTTTGTCCGTTAATACCCTCCCGTGCCCCTCTCCCCGACATGCTTTTTGACTCTTGGCCTCATATTCGACTGTAAAGCAGTGCACTCAAAGGCACAAAATTTCTACAAATCTCATAAAAACTGGCAGGTGGACAGAGGAAGGAGAGGTTCTTGGAAGCCGAGAGAGACTGACGAGGGGAACAAAGCTGACGTGTTTGGTCTGGCTTGCAGACTGCTTGGGCAGTACCATGGTATCTTTAAAATCAGCCACCGCACTCGCAGCTGCTTGTGTAGCTGGGAGCTGAGTTTTAGATTTGTGGGAGAACGAAAGGCAATGAGACATCGTGAGAGTATAAAAGAGCATGAACGAGGAGGAAGGGCAGAGCTATTGTGGGAAAAAGGACAGAAATACTGGAAGCTCATTCAAGAAAGCAGGTGACTGTTTACTGGCAAGCTATTTGTGTGAACAACTTACTGGCTGTGTGGTGTACGTACCCCTTACTACTCAGTTCAGGCATTTTCTATAGTGTAGACATATATTACCACTTTTTTTTAAAGAAAATTGTTCAGTTATCTTCTGCTTTCTCAATTTTGTTTTTTGTTTTGAAATTTAGACTGGTAAAGAAAACTTGAGAAAAGCACTGCTGTAGCTCCTTTTTATATGGCTTTTTTTCCAATGGACATTTAAGATGTGACAAGCATTTTAGTTTTTGTCTAGCCATAAATGTGCTTTTCACTTGTTTGGTGAATATATCTATAAAAAAAAAATATAAAAAATATATAATTTTTTGTTCTTGTATAGCGGATCACGATAGATCATACACCTGATACCCCCAAGTATTTTACAGGCCGTTTCAATGGCAGTTTCTGTACAGAAAGCTTTGAGTGAAGCGAAGCACAAAGTATCCGTTTCATTGATTGAGCATACTGTACTTTAGAGAGCATAGTTTCTCAACCTGTATTATGTGTACTATACATATATAAACCACTTCAAGCAATATCTGATCCTAATAAGAGCTAGAAATTACCAGTGCAAAAGCGATAACTTCCACTGGTGCTGTTGATCAAGATGCCTAGAGTAAAAAAATGTGACTCTGTTCCATAGATTGCTTCTGGGTTCCTACTATACAGCGCAGTTGGAGGGAATGGAGTGTCTTTTCTGTTAACTAACTAAATAAAACTGATTAAAGTAGGAAATCTATATTCTTCAAATTATGGAAATAGGAATGTTAAAGCACCATTCAAGCACAGTGGTCAGATCATCGTCACCTGTTTTCCTCCACCTCACCTGTATTGGTTAGTAAATGAATTGAAAATGAAATGAGAACATATATTTTATTTTGTTTTATTCACTATGCTACAGTGATTGTAGACAGAGATGCAGATTTGTTTCTTACTATTTGATGGTGCTTACATCATGTCACCAGACATACTTATTTTATCTTTTATGCAGATGTTATAAACAGCTGTATACTACTCATTCTGATTATCAAAAGTACATACTGTGAATAGTGATTAAAAATTTATAGGTAACTCCCATTAAATTTAAACTGAAAGTCAAGCTAAAAAAGGCACAATAGTGTAATGTTTAGACCATGACTTAAACTTTGAGTTTTATATATAATTTTTTATTGAAAGCAAGCATGTAATTTTGTTACTGCTGATTATGGCTTACATTTTATTTTGAAGGGGTTAAGAAACGAGTTGCATCATAGAAGTTCTTGAGCATTTACTCCAAGAACCTATGCCTTTTTTTTGTGAATAAATGGTTTTAGGCTTAATAAGTGGCACGATTGTGTAACATTCTAACAGTTTATGTGTAGATATTTACGATGAGTTCCCTTTTTTCTGCTGCAGAATTCCTTTCTTTGTATATGGAATAGGAAGATTTAACATTTGAGAATGTAGAGATTTTAATTTCCTTTTAATGTTTGCTAAACTAATACTAATACATCAGAAAAAGCACCCTGTCCTCTCTTTTGTTCCTTGAATCCTTTATGCAAATTCTGCATGGTTTTCTTCACTTTTCTTTCTCCAGCAGTCTTCCGTATTTTCACTCTCAACCCAAAACTTGCGTATAACTTTGCAGAGAGCCCACCTCGATCTCCACATCCATCAGTTATTTAGCTGGATGATGACTAGTGAGCATGCAACTTCTCCTCTTGTTCCTTTTGGTCCCATTTCAAATTCAGTCCTAAGTTGCACTGTGTCACTGCTTGACCCCTCAATTTTATCTGTGCTTTGAATCTCTCTCATTTGTCTCTGCCATAAATACTTTCCCTCTCTCCTTCCATTCCTCTGTCTTTTCCCTTTCAGGATGCATTTCTTCCGCTCAATATGTAGAACATGTGGCCTTTTAGCTAAGACACTTTGAAAACTGCCTGTAGGATCAGCACGGAGACAATGATATGTACCTCATTAATTTTTCCTACTGTGCTCACCCGATTGCAGGGAAGTGTTGTATTTTGGAGTGTAAGAAGTGGCTCTACTGCTGATGCTGTAGAAGATTTCTCATTAGCAGTAGAATATTGCTCAAGTATGGGAATTACTGTGCATATTATTTAACTCATAATCTATTAGGGCCAATGAGTAATGATGGGCCGGAGTGACATTGCTTTCACTTTCCTCTTCCTGGCTAATGCTGTTTCTGTTGGTATTTCTGGTAAAAGTCTGTGTGCAGAAACACAGCTATGATCAAGACAAGTGCAAAGCAATGGCTGCAGAGATCGCTGGATTTGCAGATCTTGTGAAAGGCAATTATAAGATATTATATACAAAAGATTTTGCCTTCAAAGTAAACGGTTGAGAATGAAAAGTAAATAATTGAGAACGTATTGCAAGCTGTAGAGGTGAAGATAAATAAACAATAGCATTTCCTGTACACTTCAGTCATTCCAGTCAGTTTGCAAGATGGGTTGTGAACTCAAAAATGCAGCAGTAGTTTTATACAATTGAGTTCTTTCCATCCTTTATCTCATTGTATTATGGCATGTGCATATGTAATATCAAATGTATGTGTAAGAGAGCAGTCCTTGTAAGGAAAGGTTGCAGCACGAACTGTGCACCGTGGAAGAGTGTAACTTGGTTTTGAGTGTGGGTTATTTCGTTTCCACATGTGTGCAGAAGTGGACCCGTCTGAGAGGAAACTTGGACGCACTGAGGGAGGCGCGGTGTGCTCGGATAGGCCCTGGGCCGGCTACGGTGACCAGGGCCTCTGGACAGAGCAGGCTTGTGTTGTGACTTAAATACACCAGTGAGACTCTTTACTAACTCGTTGCGGTTTCTTTTAATGCTTCTGTTGTTTTGAAAACATACCCCCAATTATAAGCTAACTATGCTTTTTGTTTGTGGGAATTTCCTTATTTGGTGGTAGCTTTGTCCATTTTCATATCTTCTGCAGTTTTCTTCATGTTTTTTCTTTCTGATGTGTAAGGGGTTGGGGTTTCTGGGAAGCAGAGCTCAAGTCAGATAGCTCAGTTGGAGCAGGGGAGCCCTCCACACAGGGAGCCTGAGCTGTGGAGTCATGGATCATAGATCGGGATTGGAACTGGAGAAGATAGTCCCTGAAGCCTAGATTTGGGGATAGCAATTAGCTGAAGGAGATGGCCCAACCTAGGGTTACCCAGTCTCTCCGTCAGCTTGTACTACTACCTTAACGTCTGTTTTTCAAACTCCTGCTTGAAACAGTTTCTAATCTGTTCTCTGATCTGGGGAGAATTAGGGTGAATGACTGGTGGGGTTTGCTTTTCAGCATCAGATTGGGAGATGAAATGCATTTGAAATTTTCAGGTTTAGGTGGCAGCCACCAAAGGTTTAATCAGAACAGTATACTTTGGTCAAGTATGTGCACGTAACACCTTATAATTAATGATACCGGTGTAACTTTGTTTTCTTTTAAAAATAAGTCATCAAAGTCTGTATTCCTATGCATAAAGTGTTTCAGTTTTTGAAACTCACTGAAAAAATGAACTCTCTGAAAAATCTCTCTGAAATTCAAAACCCTTTAAAAATTCCTAAAATTTGAAGAAAAAATAATTTCAAACATCTTCTGTGTCCTAAACAGATTAATTTGGAAGAAGAGCAATTCTTACTGAGATCAAGGGATAGATTTAATGATTAGACATGCTGGTTTTCATTCGAAGAAGAGATTTAATTCCTGCCTTAATCAGCTCTCTCAAGGTGGCCTTAAAATGAGGACTGAACAATAGCTGTAGTGTAAACAAAAATGTTTAAAATGACTCTTTACCTACTCCATGAGTACCAAAGAGCCTTTTCTGCATTGTGTAGGTATGTACTTAGAAATTCAATTTCAAAACCTACTTTTATTCCTATAGTGAACTGTAATAACCTTGAAAGAGCCCATTGTAGACTGCAGGGTTAATAAATATTTACACACATTCTTTGCTATTAGTGATTTATTATTGTTAAACTAAGATTAAATGTAAGCATGCAGAGCAGGAGTTGAAAGTAAGTCAAAAGCAAGGCAGAGGAATGAGTGAGAAGGTCAGTGATGGCTGGGAACGATTTGTGCCTGCTCTCCCCGCACAAGTGACTAGATCACGCTGTCTTCAAATAGCCGACCAGACCAGCGTTTTGCAGAAAGTTTTTGAAGCTCGGCCAGTTGATCCTGCGCTCCGATAGAAAGTCTAGATAACATTTTGCGTAGGGAATTCTGGTACGCAATAATTGCATTTTACCTGTGTTGATTTTCACGTTAAGGAAAACTTGAGAGGCATCATTGCTGTGGTTCAGTGGCAGTGCCAGGAGCTGCTACCTGCCTCCGAAGGCGAGACTTGACTTCTGAACAACCTGAATGTGCCGCAGTGAAACAAAGAGGCACGAGCTCCAAGTCACATAGCCAACATTTGTTCACATGATGGTACATGCAATATATAAATTAAAACTATAGTGCTAGCACTTTTTGAATGTTTTATGTGTCTGGTTTATACATTGTGGTTATCTATTGATACACAGAAATCCCCAGTCATCGTTTGTTTGTTTCTGTAAGGCTTATATATAGTCAGTTTTAATTTTGCTGAAGAGGGGTAAAAAACCAGACGTCCTCACTGCCCCCAGATCTTAAGTGGAGTTTTCAAATTAGAAATCCAGAATTAATTCAGTATTTTAAACTCTGATCAGAAAACGTGGTCCAGATGGATGGTCACTGGCTTCTGTTAGCTGCTCCTTTGAAGCAAATGGAACCAAATGCAAACTTTTGGGTTCTTCGTGGAGATTCAGTTTTAGCCTTGGAGTGTTTCTCAGTTCGAAAAATCTGTAACATGCTGCTTACATCTCTTTCTAAACTCTGTGGGAAGCAGTTTTCAAGCACTTTTACACTGACTGTTGAAACATGGAGTTATCTCTCTTAAAGAAGCAAAGGGAAGACGTTGAGTTGGAGGTGGTGAGATGGCATTGGAATTGTCTCCCCGTGAACTGCCATAACTTGGCTGGACCATTTTTAATACAGACTATCAGAATTTAAATCTCATTTTTAAAGTGGTCTTGTGTAGTGACATTTTTATGTATGCTTTAATTGCAATACTGGTTATTTTCCCATGTCGTCTTCATGTTTTGGGAAGGGAGGAGGCAAATAACTGAAAGCAAGAGATCCTTACTGATGTGAGTTTTTTGGGCTAAGGAATTGTTTTCAAGCAGTAATGGAGTAGTCGTTTGCATGACATACATGTACACAGTACATTAAAAGCAATGCTTGCATAGATGGGCATCTATTAACAATTGGTTTTTGAGAGTTATTAGTGATCTCTTTGGGTTAAGATGGTGCACAGAGACCCCAGCATAACCATGCCAGGTGTTTTGTAGTGTAAGGAAAATGCCATTTGTGGCTGCAGAAAGCTCCGAGCCTCACGGTGGGACACAGCACAGCAGAGAGCGGGTGGGAGCAGGAGGCAGCCGAGGTTGCTGCGCGTGGTGCGTTACTGGTGCTGCTGACTGACCAGCTACTGCTGAATCACTGTCTGAGCCCCCGGCCACAGTGTGCGCAGGAGACTGAAACCATACTGCAGGTTTCGGTGGTGATCTGCTCTCAGGAATAAAGAGGAAAATGCAAAGATGTGAAATAGAAAATTGCGTCATTGGCAAGGGAGTAATAATGCAGTTATGGATGGCTCTCTATTGTATCAGGCATACCATACAAGCAGTGCGCTAGCTACGCAGAACCTGAAAAATGAAGGACTGAGGGAAAGCCGTTGAACGTTTACTGTGTTTAAAGAGCACGCTAGGTTGTTCCAGTCTATTGAAGACAAGCAAGGAGAATGCTTGTCTTAATTATTTGAGTTTAATTACCTAACTAAAAAAAGTCCATTAATTATCATGGGTTTCCAGTGATTATATTGGACTAAAGGTATCTTGTAATGTCGTATACGCTCAGCACAGGCTTTTGTTTCAGCCTGGTCCCTGGATGTTCACGAGACACTAGACCAAACTGAAATGAGTGGGAGACTCTACAGTTTGGGTAGTGGTATCGCTTAACTAATCTTTAAGCTTTTGTCATGCGCGTGTTAAGCAGTGTAATGTGCACGTGTCCCATGTAACTTCTCTCGCCCTTTGATCATCTTCTATTTTCTTCTTTCCTAGGGGAAAATTTTTATATTTTATTTTGGTGGAGATTTAAAAAAAATAAAAACAAACCCACACAACAAAAAACCCCAACCTATATTGCAGGGGATAAATTAAAAAATATTTTGTGCTCTTCGATTGGAAGACTATGAGATCTGTGATGGTTCTCAGCTTCTGCGGGAATTCATTTTCAGCTTGGCATCTAAGAATGAACCACACATGACACATGTTAATTATAGTGCTTACTAGCAGGTGCTTAAGCTATTCTGCTGTAGAAGATCATGTAAGAATGGGAAAAGAACAGAGGACAACAGAATTACAGGCAGAACTGCTACATTTTACCTTTTCAAATCTCCATGCACTCCCCATCATAACTTTGTTTTCATTTGGTTTTCATTGAATCTTTAAAGGTCCCTTCCAACCCAAACCATTCTATGATTCATTCTATGCCACACATTACCTCTCCTGGCTGAAAATTCCAAGTCTCCCTGAAGCTGATTCTCTTTGGGAGACTTTGGAAAAGTGCAGTGTGTATTTCTGTGAGTGAACTTCAGATACAGTTTATTGGTGTTCTAAAATGCTTACATTGAATATATTTTGCAATTTCTGTGAAGACCACTGAAGTTTGGCCACATTGAAAAGCGGGTCCATCCCGTACTCTCAGTGATCCTCTGTCTGAAGCTGACGAATTGCACAAGAGAGAAGGGCGCCTGGCTTGAGAGCGTAAATGAGATAAGAGACATGTCATGGCGGTGGGGATGCCATTTCTTCTTAAAAAGAAATTGGGAAACGGTTCATACTGTCAAGCAGAAAGCGGAGGGTCAGGAATGGAGGTTGCGGCTGGGACCTGGAGATGAGTACAAGGAGTCAGAGGGGATGTAGAACCTGAGAACAAAACAGATTGGCCTGCACTGCTGAGGGAACGCTGGCTGAGCAGAGTTTGGGGGAACATCAGGCAGGGAAATTTTGTGTAAACATACTCTGTCTCAAGCGGGTACATGTTTTGATACAGTCTTGAAGATGATATTCGTTATCATTTTACCTCTCGGGCTGTTTGTTCTTGATTATTTTCTGGCTTTTGCATTTCCACAACCGAACAAGTTTGCACTGGAAAAGGAACTTAGCAAAAAGTTGTTTGTTGGCAATGTGTAGTGCAAAAAAAGGGAGGAAGATGTGTGTGGGTGCATGGGAAGGCTGCAGGTTTAACCAATGAAACTATTCTGAAGGGGGAAAAAAAAAAGAAAAGAAAGGTAGTTTTCTAATGGCTGTCTTAAGCCAGGCTTGTATTACGACATTTAATAAATTATTTGTAGAATTTGAAATCTTTGTTTTGGTTACCATTTTCCACTGTTGAGGTGTGCTCAAAGCTAGGCAGCTGTGTCGGGCTTGTACTGGCTCTGCGTAGGACTTCGTTAGGAGAAGACCTGACTAACTGCCCTGTCTGTTCAGACTGGGGGACAGATCCCGTGGAGCGCGGGGCCGGGGCGGCAGCCGGAGGCACGGCTGAAGGAGCGACCTGGGCTCTGCTGTGCCGAGGGGAGGGAGTGGGGTGCAGGAGGCAGCCTTGGAGGGTGGGAAGGGAGAGAAGGGTAGTGAGGCTTGAGCATGAAAATGCTTGAGACCAATTACTTAAATGCTCGTGTTTTATGTGATTTAGTGGTTTTATGCTCTATATTTAATTTTTCAGGGTGTCCCAAAACCAAGTAGGACAGCATTTTACCTTCGTGCTCACCGACATCGAAAGTAAGCAAAGGTTTGGATTTTGCCGTTTGACGTCAGGAGGCAAGGTCTGCCTCTGTATTCTAAGGTAAGTCAATAAAAGAAAAATTGAATCAAGGAGTGAATATAAGAAAAATACAAGAAAAAAATTCTTTTGCAAATCCTCTGATAATGTATTATACTCCTCTATTGGGGTATCATTTCTCTACAACAGTGTTACCATTGATTTCATGTGAGAAGTGGTCCCAAGCCCCATGTGATGGTATTCTTGTGTGAGGCTAAATAATTCTATCTAAATAACATTAAATCTCTGCGTAAAAGCAGAGGACAGTACACTGCGGTTTTAGACGCTTTGAAACGTGGACATTTTTACTTTCTGATGAGATCTTTGAGGAGTATCCAGTCAATTTAACAATAAAATGCACTATTCTGTACTCTTCCTTGGAAATACGACTTTTGGGGGTGTTTTCCGTGTTCGTTTCCGTAAGAAACGCCAGAGCCAGATAATTCTCAATAAAAAGCATGCCGCTTTGTTGCCAAAGAGATACTGATGATGGAGAAATTGACCTCTGTGAAATACTTTGTTTTCCCTCTGCTTTTTCTTTCTTTTCCTGTAAGATAATTGTTTCAGTAGTGAAAAAACCAATTGTTTAGCTGTCCTAAAACCCTTTTAATTAAATTAATTAAAAGGCAGAGTTCTTTAATTAAAAGGCAAATTTGCCACTTCACTTAAGAACCTAGCAGCCTGTAATGTCCATAGAGGAAATGGGAACATCCAGTTCAGCAGCACGTGAGAACAAGAAGACTGGAGTATAATGGCTTTCAAAGTGAGAATCCCCAAACACGAGGTGAAAGAGGAGCCATGTGCTGCCAAAGAGCCAAACCCATTGGCAGCAGAGGGGCAACTTGGAGAATTTTGGAGAGTAAGCTAGGAAGCTTGTGGAGAAAAGCAGAACATCAGGTATTTGGACAAC
Organism: Phoenicopterus ruber ruber; assembly: GCA_009819775.1. Classification (NCBI taxonomy): domain Eukaryota; kingdom Metazoa; phylum Chordata; class Aves; order Phoenicopteriformes; family Phoenicopteridae; genus Phoenicopterus; species Phoenicopterus ruber. Next base: position 26,123,446 of record CM020222.1, read on the forward strand.
ATGGAAGTTGGGCAGTCATGGAAGGTGTCATTAGGATAGACCACATGAGTTAGGGAGACAAACCCAACATCAATTTGTGAAATATCATCAGTAAAAGAACATGGGAAGGAGAAAAAAACACCAGACAATATAGAAACTTGTAGAGTAGTGCTTAAAATTATTGGAAGTATCACCTCAAGACTTTTGTGAGCTTTTAAACAGATTCCAAACTAATGTTGAGAGCCAGTACACCGGACATTTTTGGACAAGTAATTTAAAAATAAGTATTTGCTATAAATATTGCAAAAAAAAAAAAATTACTACCATATAATGAAAATAGCAAAAGGAGGAGGTTTTATTCTGGAAATTAATTGACTTTCTGTGATCCTGACATTACTTCTTTAATAATACTTCAGAAAGACTTAATTCTTAGGATTTTGGAGTGTATAATACTTAACCCTTTTCTCTGTGATATCTTTTGTTGATATATCTTGTTAAGGCCCAGAGGGAGAATGTATGGGTATGCTTTTAGCTCTTTTCTCTGAGTTAACCTTTTCTTCCCCCATCATGCTAAACCCAAAATTTTTTACTTGTACTTCTGACATTGGCTGGCTGGCTTCTAATGCTGTAATAACAGACGTTTAATTGGTTACGCACGCTCAAGTACGCACATTTAAATACTGTATGTAGTGCTGCAAAGCAACGGACACAAATTCTCAGCTGGTGTAAACTTGGATATTTCTTTTAACACTCCCCTACAGACATACATCAGCTAAAGATTAGTCAACAGTCTGTTATTTGGTAGAAATAACTAGGAAAATGAAAAGTGGCAAGCTATAATTTTTCACTGAACCGTAATCAAAGCATTGCCTTTATTGCTTTTATTTTGACAATTTCAAATTTATAATGCATAACTGAATGCATAACAGCACTAGCTTCATAGCATTGTACTTCTAACTTGGTAGTCCATTTCTCTCCGATTTGTTTGTGGTGTTTATCTCAGACAGAAAGAATGCATCAGGATTTCTATCCGATGCGTTTTAGTATCCAGTCTGATTTCTGCTCTGAATCCAAGATTCATTAGAAGTGACCAAGTGAGAGAAGACTCACTAGCAGATTGCTTTTGGCATTTTAGCTGTCTTTCCCTTGTACATGCTTGTTGATCTTAAATTAACCCAAATCAAAAAAATCGTCACAAACGAATGCTGTCTTTATATATAAAGTGTGTGTGCATGTTCACACTCGCTCTCTTCCATGTATCAAAATAACATACATTTATATTCACTGTGTGTATATACACATAATGACTCTGATGTATGAGCAATTCAAACTACTTGTCTGGCACAGATATGTACGCAATAATCATAGACTTTTATAGAAACACACAAATGCAGGCGTACATAAACACCATGTCTAACTACACATCTACATATGCACATACATGTATATCACCTCAAGCAAGAGGAATATATTAAGATTGCTGACTGGGGCTTTAACAAAGATAACTAGAGATAGTCAAATACAGAAAAATTAACTAAATGAAATGGTCACAAATAACTAAAATCTAAGTAAGAATCTCTGAAAAGAAGAGCAGGAACAAGCCAGTCAAAGTGATGAGAAGGAAATGCTATAGAAATTTGTGTAGGCTGATGAGTGGGGAACAAGACACAACTTTTCTCTTGTGAATGTCTTTTGTGGTTGGTACCAGGCCATGTGTTAACCTGTGCCGGGGCAGCTAAAGAGAGAGGATTTGGCCCACTGAACAGGATTCTTAACTGAAAACTGAAGAAAAGGCTGCTTGTCTTCAGGTTTCACACCAACAACCTAAAGCTGCTTCTAAGAGTGGTCTTGTAGTTCATGGGACTTCTCTCTATAGTTCATTCTTCATCTGAAACACTAATTAAAGGAAATCATCTCTGAGTTTGCAGCCACATGGTCCTGCTTTAAGCTGGATGGTTTGAAACAGAAAATATACTCGTACATATAAGATTCTTCGATACGTTTTATGGGGGTTTTTACATTTTATATACATGTGTATATGAATTGCGTACATAGAATTTTCTCCCAAATCAGAATGTTTTGTTCAAGTTCTCTGTATGTTTATACAGTGAAATAAAAATTCCCCAAGATAGCTCTCAGGTGTTTTTGTTTGAAGAACTTAATTATGTTATAGTATTGTCTAAAATGATCATGCAGAGCTTGACTGCAGTTGCCAAATTTAAAGTGCCAGTAAGTGCAAAACAATAGTAAGATGAGAAAATAAATCTTGGATTATTCTCCAGAAGTTTGGTGCAATTCCTTTGCAAGTTTTGTTTTGTTTTTTTCTTTAAACTGCACGGCTGCTTTGTGAAGCTCTCGGTGTGAATCCTGCTGTGTCACCTCCTCCCTCTCCCCAAACACTTGAGCTAATGCAGCCCCGTAAGAACAAGGGGGACCATAATAGGAATATTGTAATATACCTTGTTATGCTCATATACTATATTGGGTCTTTTCTTCTAGTTTTACTTTTTATATTTTAATTTAAATAATTTTACCAGTTGAGATTTGAAGGGGCACAGTAGAAACGTCAATGTTCACTTTTGAATAATAGAAGGAGACTTAATTCTTCAGGATATTGTTTCTAAATATCACTGCTGTTTGCAGTAGGAGTAATACTTTCTGGGTTTACTTGAAATTGTTTTAAAATTACCTGAACGGTTTTAGTACAAAGTGCAAATAATTTGACTGAAATTTGCTTTGTTAAAAATCTTGAAACTTTTGATGGACTCTGAGGTTGACCTTATGTATTCAGAGGAATGCAAAATGCATCATTAAAATGCTCAGTCTTAGATTTCATTAATTTTATGACTGTAAAATTGTCACCTACGTTTCCAAATGAAATGGTCTAATAAGGAAGACAGGTTTATGTGGTAAGCCTTTGTAGTTCTTCAGTTCAGACCACGCTTGAAGCTTTCTCGCTCTTCCTTTAGGCAAATCCCTTAGAAGCAGAATGTTTCAATTTTACACATTTTGTGTCAATTTTCCAGACAGAAAAGTAGCCCCTAGACATTAGACATTTAGCTACGGAAAGGCAGTTTCCTTAGTTTTATTTGATTACTAGAAGTTAGATTCCTGCTGATAGTTCAGGACTGTTAGTGGTTACCTGACTATTTGACAGAAAACATTTCCTCTCCTTTATTTAACCTTTGACTCATGAATGTAAAAGTTTTATCAGAGCTCTAGTAGAAGCACCAGTGAGGTGGAAGTCTACTTACGGCAACAAGGGTTATGCGTGGCTTTGAATAAAAGTCTGAGCTCCTGCCTTGTGGCTCATTTGGATTAAAAGAAAATGCTAAGTACGTTTTTAATTAACCATGAAATATCTTGGGCTCTTGCTTTTGTGACAGGCAGTGGCTGTACTTTTAAATAAAGACCACTGTATTCTCAACCAGGGAATACATATCTGTTAAAACAATATTGCATATGTTTTGATGTTTTTCTTTATTATGGGAAAAATGTTTTGTAGCGACTTCAGAGAAATTGTTTTATGTTGTTGGAGGTGGTCGTATGTTTATTTCTCAAACAGATATTGATTGTAACACGAGGAATGCAAAGACTGTGTACGATTAAAGAAAAATAAACAGGAAACCAATAATGGTTTCATAGTTTAAGAACCTAAATTATTTTTATTTGAAGTTTAGGCTTCTAGATACATTAAAATTGAAAATGAAAGCCCTGGTTTTCCTCTGTTTTATCTACTGTGAAGGGGCTTCATTGATAACCTTTTGACGTTTTCGTGAGACAGCTAATTAATTATGAAATGCACTGCTCATAAATAATTTTATGAATACAAGTGTGATAGTAAGGTCTTTCTAGTAATGGACTTTAATTTTGATTTTATCTGTTGTTAAGGTACATATTAGTGTGACAGTTTTGAGTTAGGAGTAATATATTACGGGTCTCCTCTGTTACATTCAGCCATTTCAAAACTTGTTTTTGGAGACAGTGCATTTCTGTGCTGACTTGAAAAAAAATTGTTCCCCAACTTAACTGATGTTGATAGATGTTTGTGTGCTGGATGGCTTTTCTGTACGTAGACCGGTTCTTCTGTGCTAAACAAAGATTAAATGATTTTGCAAGATTTGCTAACAGGACAAGCTAAGAAGATTCTTTTACCTGTAATGCTTCTGGTTTTTAGCTATCACACACTCAAGTGCCATATACAGTGCTTTATCCAATACGATGTACTGGATAAAGATGTAAAGCCTATATCATGGGAATGTTCATCTATGAATAAATCTAATTACTAGAGTGGTCTAAATAAATTAATAGGATTATTAACACATGTGCTTGCAAAAATCAGCCTGTGATATAAGAGGACAAAAATGTTGCTTGGCAGCCTTGAAGATGTTACAAAATAAGGAGAGCTTATAATTGTGCTTTGAATTGAGAATTTAAAATACCACCTGATAGCTGTCTTTATTATGAACAAACACAACCTGTGTTTATGTTTACTTTTGAAAGCAGAGATGCATAGTATATGCACACACACAAACACACACACACTATTGTTTATGAAAACAACAAATGTAACAATTCTTTGTTATACTGAATTAATAGCAATTAGCAAATACAAAAAAGAAAAATATAAAGGGAACTTTTTTGCTTTCCGATAGATCTCTGTAATATTTTATTGCAGTAAAAACAGTACAATTAAAAATATCGACAAAAACTTTTGCAATTAAACCGTACTTTTGAAGAACTGAAGATTATGTGGAAAAGAAACAAAGGACAGGTCTTGGTGGCCTTTGGTTTCATGTCATGTAATGTAATGGAGCACTTGTTTTGATTTCCTTAATTTTTCAGGTTTAAGAGGCAAGTTGAAACTAAATTAACTTCATGTCTGTGGTTATAAGGCTTAAAGCAATTCTTTTTCCAGTCTTTCAGCTCAGAAAGGAAACTGGTATTTTTAAACTATGTTCAAGTAGTCTGTTTTTACAATGTTTTTCTTTGCGGTTTTGTTACGTGAAGCCATGTAAGTGTATCATCAACCTGATTTTGCTAAGGGAAGAAATTCCTGTATGAGTACTGTGGTCAGCATGCCTTGCCATATGAAAGAAAAATCTCCCTTGGCTTTCTGCTAGGGTTCATTAATTACAAATAATGAATTTGACCTTTTTATGCATAGACTTAAAAATTGCATTTAATTTTTCTTTTCACAGTAAGAGGGGAGTTAAGATCATAGATACAGGAAAGGAATAATATAGTTAATATTTTATTGAAGTAGGAGCATTTATTTTTATAGCATGCTGTTCATAAATGTTCACTGTGAAAACTGAATGATCAGATAAGATTTTAGAGTATTCTACAGCAAAATATGCTGGGGTGATGTACGCTACTAATGCAGAGGTGATTGCAGAAGACTGAAAAGCTTTTAGTCAATCTAACCCATTTGTGTGTCCAGTGTTATAAAAATACTTTGCAGTTTATACCTACCTTGTACCTTGACTTGGACAAAACGCTAGAACAGCGTTCCAGTCCCTGCTGTAATTCTAGGCTGGTAAAACTGTTCAGTAGCTCTGACATTTGCAGGTACTCTGAACGCTGTGGTGAACAATTTTGTTTGCCTGTCTACGCTGCGTTTCAGCGACTTGTAAAACCAGCTTAACATGGTTTCAGAAGATAATAGAACAGGAGTTCTAGGTGGAAGAAAACTCAAAGATCAGATGTTTTAGTTGCTGTTACGGTGAGTGTTTTACAAGGGCGTGCAGTGTTTGTGTCTGTAAGCAGTCAGTAGCCTTACACAGGTGCAATGAAGTAAATTTTATGATTATATAAGAATATATTGAAAAGCAAACGCAATAATGTCACACCTTAACTACTGTCAACAATACTAAGCATTAAAAATGTCTGTGAGCATTAAGAGGTTGATTTAGTTTTGATTAATAGCCAGTACAGTGTATGGTAAAGTGTGATAAAGACATTAATACAGTGACTCTAAAAGAAATCATTGCCTCTGTGTCTCTTTGGCTTGGCAAGAGTAAATTCACGATGGTTTTTTGTGTTTTTTTAATTTTTTTTTTTAAGAACCAGCAGTTAAGCATTTATAAGGATAGCAAAGTAAGATTGCTAGAAAATGAGTAACTACAACTACGTTGAGATTTGTGCTGTTCTCTTTCTTTGCCCTAAGAATTGGGATCTGTTTCTGAAACTTTGCCAGCTGCGCACTGAGAGCAGAGGTGTTACAAAGAAAACAAAACCCTTCACTGGACTCACTGGACAAAAGTAGACTTGGCTTCTCTACCAGCCAGGTTTTCCCTGAACAGGTTTCCTTTTCCTATCAGGGAAAACTTGCAGGTTCTGCATACTGGGCTTTTTCAGTTACAGTCAGCATGTCTCCTGAAATACGTAAATTTGAAATTTGAGGGTTTATCCACAGCACACATTAAAGCTTTTAAGAAATGCATTGAAAGTATGTCTGTGGATTTACACTGCACTGAATAACAAAGTGCGTAGTATTGTTACATACGGGTATGCAATGTAGTAAAAACATTTCAGGTTTTATTTCCTCCCCAGCCCCCTTCTAATCTCAAACAACTAACATGAACCACACTATTCATTTTAGTAATGTTCTTTGTGATAAAATTCTAACAGACATGAGAAGGTGAGCAATTTGTAAATAAGGAGTAATTTATACTGGTAGTACTTAGCTTACCAGACTTATTACATCTGTATCATAGGCTTGAATAGTGATTATGGAAAGTTCTCTAGCATGCAGTCACTGATAATGTCACTGTTAAAGGTAACTGTTCTGTAAATAGGTGACAGAAAAATGGAACTGATGACACTGTGTTTGAATTTCTTTTCTCATGCTCTTCAGTTATGTCTTATTTATCTTGGGTTCTGTTTAACTCACTGAGAGTATTGCACACACGTGGGCTGCAGACTTGGGTTAAAAGTCTATTAAGTATTCATGTATTCATGTGCTGTGTATTTACAATATTGGTGAATGCTCTCTTATTTTTAGAAGTTAATTCTGTCTATAGAAATGACTTTATAGGGAGACCAATGTTCTTACATATAATGTGACATCTATACTATTGCATAGTATTGCACCACTTGTCAAATAAGGGGTACCTGGTCTGCCCAGGTAAAATTGTTTTCATTCTTCAGGGAAGCCGCAGTTGTGGCAGTCCACCCAGGTACAGCAGAACATAGAATTTCAAAATTGCAAATAACATAACTGCTGGAAGCCGTAGCAATTAAAGATAATGGGAATGTGATTTGGCAATGTTTAAAATGATTTTTTTTTTTTTGGTGCCTTTAAAATAATGAGAAGTGAAAATATTACGAGATAATCTATGCCTAATGGAACTTCAAGCAGGTGTCCAGCATAAAGAAATGTAGCTTTGCCACTGTCTACCAGTGATGTAACATTAAATTTGTGGGGAGAAGTTTTATATGCATTTTATTTATGTGTAGAAATATTATAAAAATGTGCAAGTCAGATTAATTGTAGTAGTATTTTATAAGCACTGGAAGAAATACATTGGTATTTTATTAAAATGCTTTTTCCCTTCCCGTTATAGTTACCTACCATGGTTTGAGGTATACTACAAGCTCCTAAATACCCTGGCAGATTACTTGGCTAAAGAACAGGTAATTTTAGATATTCCGTTTCTTTGTGTAAAATATTTTCCTTGAAATAATAGTCACCATCTGAAGTGCTGTAAAGTGATTCTATACTGTTTAAAAGTTTAAAATTTTAGTAGAATTTAGAAGCAAGTTTTTACATTCATCATATTGAAATTCAGAGAATCTGAACCTACAGCCGCCACTGTCACTTGAATCCCACATTAATCTTAAAAAGCTGCTGGGAATATACCTTTATAAAGTGTCAGTCTTAGCATAAACAAGTCCCGGATGAAGTGTGAGCAAAGTGTCACATCACTGGAGATCTGTATGCCGCATTGATTGTAAACTGTAGATCTCTGGAACTATCTGATTATCAGTTACAAACACTTTTTTTCAGAACTGCATAAAATATGATGTACTGTTTCACCCTTCATATTAACTAGAAACTACCTCTCGTAAGTCTGTCATCTCAACTAGCAAGACAAAATTACTTGCAGCATTTGGTGAAGAATCATGATAGTTTAGTTTGCATATTCATGAGCAATTAGACGTATTCCAGGATTACACAGGAAAGGAAATACTGGCATCTGTCTTTACTGAGAACATTAAAGCTTTACCTTTCTGCTTTAACTATATTAGTGTACTAGATTGTAATTAAAAAAAAAAGCATCAATAGTCAGCCATATGCTGTAGACTGGAAAAGCTGACAGTTCAAGAATATATGAACTATAGAATAAGCAATTACTGTGCATTATAGTAAATGGAGTATAGAAAATAATGGTATTTTATGTAAAAAGAAAATGCAGCAGGGAAGTTTGGTGTTAACTGTGTTTAAATAAAGTAGCATGGAATACATTTTAGTCTCATAAATGGTATAATGAGACTTTAAATGGAGCTTTGGTTTTGGCCCTGATTTCACTGTAATAGTAGAAATTGTAATTAAGGTCATATTTGACAGAAGGGGCAGGGGTTGTCTTCTCCTTTGTTTCTTGATCACTGGTTCTGGCATTGCAGCTATTACTGCAACCAATTTAACCTGCTGGGTTGTAAGTTTGTTGTCCTAGATACTGAGAAAACCGTTTTGATGGGTCAGAAATTTTTAGCGGTGTCCGAAGCGTTTTGTTGTATTGCCTAGTGCCGCGTGGGTTGCTGAGGGGGCTGTTAGAGGACACTGCTCCCGCCCTGGGTCTGACCCAGAGCTAGACCCAAAGTCTTGTTTGCTGCTGTGAGATCCAGTAACATCATCATTCTCGCAGGGAGAGGCAGAAGCTTCCTGCAAACTCAAACAACATGTTTAAAAGCTGGCCTTGGCTTGTTGCTGATATTGTTGGTTTTACTTTGACAGCAAAAAGAATTTAATCTCAATGAACAAAAACCCTAAGCCAAACAGAAACTCGAGCCACACCTCTTTCCCAAGTAAATTTCTCTTTTAGAGATCAAGGTGGGGGATCCAGATTAAACCTGGTAGCCGCATGTACTTTTTAGTAGACCTTATTAACTGTTTTATGTGCTCTGATGAATCATTTTTGAAGTATACGATATAGCTGTGTAGCTGTGTATTTAGTAAAACTTTGAATAGACAAATATCATGGCTCACAGTTTTAGGAAGACGATGTCTAGCTGGTCTGTGCATCTTGGACATGTTAACACTGTTTTCAGTTGCAAATTATGTGGTTCGTTTAAGGAGTATATGGGGAAATATGTAAGAGATGGATTTAACTTGCAGATACAATCATTTTCCAAGATACAAATTTGGCCTGAATTTTATACTTAAATATTTAAGTACTTCACTGCGAATTGCAATTGTCTTTCTCATTAAACCTTGGTCAATATATAGTTTGATGTGTAGTAAATGGTAATTATTCAGTTTTTATACAATAATTAACTACCTTTTAAAAATATTCCCTATAGGAAAATGACTCAAATGATTTGTTAAAATCATTGTATAGCCATCCTGTGCCAAAGGCGAATGCTTTAGTCAGTTTAAGTGTGGTAAGTATTCTCTGTGTTACTCCTACTCCTATTTCTGTCTATAAAATAGTAGGTAAGGTTGAAACAAAAAACCCCCAGCCCTTTGTAAAGAGTAAACTTATGTTGCTTCCCGTCGTTAACTGGCTTGGACAACCTTTTTTTTCCCCCCTCTGTGCAGAATAGAGTTTGTCTCTGTCTCATGTTGTTCTCGTAAAGTCATAGTTATAAAGAAGCAGAAATTCAAATTTTGCTCTATGGATGAGAAAGTAAACTGCAGTGGGATCTGGCAGTGCTAGAACTACTTTTTTGTGCGTCCAGCTGTTTCATGTAGATAATTTTGGTTTTTCCTGCTGTGAATCGGGAGACACTAACTCTGTTTTATTGCCTCTTATGTCTGAGTAGGTAGACTTGCAGGATTGGACAAAAATCTGTGTAAACTGGCTTCTTTCCCATCTTCCTTCCCCTTCTTCCTTGTTTTACTTGATCGTGCAAATATGCTGTAGGAAAGGTGGTAGGAGAAGTGTCCTGCATGACATGAAACTTTTAGCACATGTAGGTGGAAGAACATGCTTACCTTGCTTTTGTGCTCTGACTTTTCATGATGTCGGACTGGACATTGATAGTATGGCAAGGTGGTGTTGCTGCAGAAACATCAAAAAGCGAGCCTGTCACTGTTACAGTTCCTGAAGTTTTTAACAGAAGTAGCGTATGGCCACATGTTTAAATACATTTGTAGAGCCTGCGTGAAATGTAAAACCAATACAGAGCCTCTGCTGTCTCCGAGACATTGTTCATGTTCACAGCATCTGTACAATTACTGCACGCGTAAGTACCCGTGTGCAAATAACTTTCTTGATTGAACTATCACAGTTTGCAGGGCGCAGAAAGAAGTGATTTTATAAAAGTTTCCCTTACACATGTACCAAAGGATCATTGGATTATCTTGACCTTATTTATGTAATTTCCTGTTACTTTTAACTCACTTATTTTAGAATTGAGCCCAATACTTTGAGTAAAGTAAGCAGATTCTTGAAAAGCATCTGGCCCTGTTACGAAGGCATACAGAAATGGAGAGTCTACCACTTCCATTCCAGTAATTACTCACCCTTGCTGCTTAACATAATACTACCTTTATTTTATTTTAATTTGTCATATTTCGGATTCCTTGTTATGCTTTTTTTCACTAGGCTATAGAAACCTAATATTTTTTCCTCTTGAACAGTACTAATCCACTGGATGTGGAAGTCCTTCCAGTCTTGTGTGTTGCTTTTCACCAGAACAACATACTCATGTTTGAGGCTGCAGTTGGAATTGTTTCTGTTGCTAAGTTGTTTTTCTTTTTGTTATTGATGTAATATTTTTAAGTTATTTTTCAGTTCATAGTACCCTTGCAAGAATACTTCTATATATCAAATAATACTTTTGTTAATTGCAGTATTATAACCAATTCTAATTTGGCAACCCTAAAGCACTTAAAAAGTCCTACTGTGTTTCAGAGAGACACAGAGAAGTTTTAAAAGTATTTTTCCTTTTATTTCTTGTAAAGTGTTGCTGCCTGTTGCTGTCAGTGTTGCGTTTCATCTTGCATAGAACTTGCCTGCCTCAAAATGGATGTTGTGATGAACCTGGAAATGGATGTTGTGGTGAATACAGCTGGCAACACTGGGATGACAAATTGCTTGCAATAAAGTTGATGCTTGCTGGTTTTATTTCAATATTATCTGACTTGATTTTTTTTCTCAATTGTCTCTTTTTTCCTAGTAGCTTGTTACATCAGAGTTCTGTAATCTTTTTAGCTGAACAGTGATTATCTAGATGCAGGCCTCTTGCCAAGTGCTTGGCTGCAGGTACAGTCGAGCAAATATTGTGGGTTCAGACGAGGCAGAGCAGGAATAGGTTAGCCTGAATCAGAATGCTTGTTGGATCTACAGGCATCTCTGGTTTTGTGATGCTCAGTGCTACAGTGAGCAGGGAAATGTTTATGGCCACTTTCACCTCTAACTTGTGTGCCTAGCCTTTTATATTGATGTCCCTTTGTTGCTCCTCGTATATTGTAAATAGGCTAGACTGGAACCGTCAGTAGTAATAGACTTAAAAAGAAGTTAAAGTCTGAAAAATAAGTGTAGAAATGACAGCATGAGGTGGCTTTTCATTGTGCCAGGATGAGTCTAGTTCAAATTTCACGATGCCGAATTAAGAAGATCCCTCCCCCCATTTACTCAGGTATGCAGGGTAAGGCTCGTAGATGTTGAAGTGGAGGTTAAATGGCAGTCCACAATGGTACTTAGGATTGCATGTATAAGTTATGCATAAATTATGCCCACTATCTGGATACATAGTGTTTCCCAGTAATCCTCAGTCAGGAAGACACCAAAAAGCCGAGGTCCAGTTAGGGACCAAGTTCTACTCTGGCCTATTGGTCCTAGTAACAAATATTCTGCAGCTGAAATTTATGAGGAGTGATCATTTGTTCAAGGAAACCTGAGCTTAAATACCATTTGGGTCACTTTTATTTTACCCATGGAGGGCTATCAAAAGTGGTGTTTGTTTTTTGTTTGGGTTTTTTTGTCCTTTTTTTATTGGTTGGAAAAGCTAGCTAAGTGAAGTCTGAATTCAAATGAGGGAGGAATCCAAAGAATAAAACATATTTTCAGCCAATATTTTAAACATGAAATATTACAAACATTAGAATCAGCTTTGGCCTTTTTGTTGGAAAACTAAAAAGTCAATTGTTCAATCTTTCTCTCATCTTGCATAAGAACCAAGAGATGATTTTTGCAAGTGAGCAAGTTTTGAAAAAACAGCCTTGTCTTGTATCGGTGAGTTTAAAAGGCACTGACTGTCTAAAGCCTATTGTAATTAGAGAAATAATTACTTGCTATAGGATCTCTCTCTTGATTTCAGGCTTATTTATACGTGTCCTTTGGGAAATTCTGCTGTTTTCTTTAGTCTAAAAGAGCAGTCTAATATTAATGTACCTATTCTGTTTAAATCAGTCTAACTTCAGGGCTATGTGTGTGTGCGCGTCATAATCCTTCCGTAAAAACCGCAACCAAAATCAAATGCTTAAATAGATGAACAAAACTTGCATTTTCTAGTGTCCTTTTTAGAGAAAACTTTATGTAGGACAGCAACTATTAATTTAGTATCTCTTCCAAGGTCATACATCTTCCTAAGGGAGTTCACAAAGATGTGCAAGGACTCCATACCACATTATTTTGCTGCTTTATGACTCTTAATGACTGCAGTAATGGGTCTTTGCTTCTCATAGTTCTGACTTCCTTTTCTGTTTAATGAGTGAAATATTATTACTTTGTTAATTATAAATAATTACTTCTCTAAGTTATTAACTTAATTACTCAGAAATCTTTTGATAAATATTCTGTGACCTTATTAGATATAGGAAGTCATTTTCTGTTCTCACTATACCTCTGAAGAATGTAGGCATTCCATTAATCTGAATATTTTCCTGTTCTTGACTAGAGGAAAAAACTTAGCTTTTTTCCTCTCTGTTGATGCAAAACAATAACCTGGGATATTTATTGTGCAAGTGCTGTGATGTTTATGGAATGCCTTTTTTAAGCCAATTTTTTTTTTTCTTAAATTTTTAACTATTGCCAAATGACCTAATTTGTGGGGAAAATTTTCTATTAAATGTATCAAGCTGGTTTAATAAGTCTCCTACACAGAGTTAATAGTATTAATAAATTTTTTTTGCTTGAACACAAGACACATTTAATATCTTATAGACTTCCTTTATGTTTTGGTATATCTTTGTCAAGTTTGACTTGAAAACAAACTGTGTCTTTGTGTTGTTAATTATAATTTTAAAATACACTATAAAAACAAAGAAAGTCTACGAAAAATGTCAAAATTCTGTTAAAAACAAATAAAAGCTAAAAAGTCAATAATTATCACATTTACTTAGTATGCACTTAAGGGTTTTTGTCCTTCAAGATTTAGACTAATATGCAAAAATACCTTAAAATTACCGAGCTAAATCCATGTCTCATAACTACTAAAAGCACTGGATTAATGAGAATAATTTCAATTACATCTGTTTTTAGTTTAATCCATTTTATATTTACATGCTAGATGGCCTCAAACTAAGATGCATAAAATTGCTAATGTATTTCATAAATGATTGCGGAATCTCAAGCTGTCAGACCTTGCATTTCTGTTAGCACATTTTTGATTCAAAGATGTTTGGAAAGAGAAGAGAATGTATATCAAGTAAGAAAATTACTTAGAATAGAAATATTATTATGTGAATGATTTTTCCTTTTCCATTCTAAATTTACATTTTGTCCTTTAACATTTTTTTTTGGTTGCAATTTTTAAATTGGTGCTTAAGTTAATCAATGCTACTCTCAGGCTCATGACAACATTTAAAGCTGGCTTAATTTCAGTGTTATTTCAAAACTGCAGCCCAGCGTTTTGTTCCCTTGGTTTGTGTGCTTTGCAGAACCAGAGCTTGTCACTTCGTGTCGTGATCTGCTTAATTCTTTGTCTAGTAGTGGTAAGAATGCTATTGGAAAAATGGCTATTTGCTTAAACAAAGATGGGGTTGGAAATCCTAAATGCTGGATTTTTTAAAAAAGAATTTTTGGTTTCTGTGTGCATAAATTATTAATTATTTTTCCCCATTGATTAGCACTCGTATTTCATTACTCCTGATATAACTGGATTGCCAACAATCCCTGAAAACGTAAGTACGCAGTTTCTTTTTTTAATATTTAGGAGAAGTATCAACTGCATTTTGTGGGTAGGGCTGAACTCTGCTTTTATCAAAAGGAGATGGTTTTTTCCAAGACTGTTTTTAGAATATGATTGATGTCTATTATTACAACCTTTAGCTAGTAGTTACTGTTGCATTCATCATTAACCCATTTTAAAGCATTAACAGGGCATTTTTGACCACTGCTACATCCACCCTTTGTTCATAATTACTTTGCTTGTTTGCATTTATTGGGATTATTTACGTAAAATATATTCTACTGCTGCACCTTGTGTTACTTGAATACCTGCCCTTTAAACACGGCATTGCTAAGCTGCAAATTCAGCTATCAAGATACACAGTTATTTTTTGTGTGAGAGGGCATTGTTTCAGGCTTTCTGAAAACGTGCCGTGCCTGCTTACATTTGGATAGTAACCATGCACCAGCAGTGCTGGTGGTGGTTATTTTTTTTAATGAAGACTTGTATTCTGTAGGTGCCAAATCCTTGGTGGTGCTGCGGGTGGACTCCAAACGTGAAATCTGAGATCACCTTCTCTATGATGTGTTTAGCTGGACAACATCTAATAAAAGAGCTTCGAAACTTTCTGCTTTCCAGTCTTGCATTTAAGTCTGGAATTGAATATGCATGTATAGATGTGCAGTTTTTACACTTTCAAATAATAACTTCCTTCTGAAAGTTGAGCTGTTGGGGGGTTCACCACGGTACAAAGTCACGCAGCGCACAAAGCGTGACAGAGGGTGCTCACAGCCTCTGCGGTGGCGCGTCGGCGAGGCCCGGTGGGGAGGACGTCCCATGGCCCGCTCCCCGCCTCTGCGCTGCCCGGGAGAGGGCCGGTTGTGCCCCTCGGCGTCCCGGGCAGGCAGCGGCCCCTGGGCTGTGGGGCAGGCAGCGGCTCCTGGGCCGGGCCAGGCGAGGGAAGGCAGCGGAGCCGCCTGAGGACAGGCTGGGGAAGCGTAGCCCGGCGAGGAGCCGTAGGGCGCTCGTAGCGGAGAGGAGGCCTGCGGGTCCGTCTGTGGTGAGGGAAGGGAGTCAGAGGGAGGTGGTGCAGCCCCTGTGGCAACCCAGAACACTCCGGAAAGTTGCTGGATAGAGGAGTAACAGAGAGGACCTGTGTTGCAAAGGGCTCTTTGGACAGGACATAGCCTAGTTTTTAAATGTTTATTTTCATCTGTTTCACCCTACGGGTTGAATTCCTCTATTTTAAAGAATTCTTTTGTTCTAGCTTATTATTTGGGGTTCTAATAAAACATGCCTGTGGAGGTTAGAAGGTGCGTTATGTGTTCAAAAAAATGTGGGGAAACTTTGCTCCGGGCCTCTGGCTCATGGAGGGTCTTGCGATGGTGCCACTGTGGATTTGTTTTGATGATTCTGTGGGAGAAGGGAAAAGTAATTTTCAAGGTGCCTTTCTATAATTATTTTTTACTCCATTTATGAAAGTCTTATCCTTCCAGTATGAATTGAAATAGCGTGGTACTAGTGGTATAGTAAATTAGCAATAAAGTGAATTTTTTTATTCTTTGTTGTAAGATTCACCTGTTTCAGGGGCAGGAACTTTTCAGATGTAATTCAGAAATAACTGTGACAGTCTCACAAAGATACATTGGTCTGTACAAGATTGCAAACTCTTCTTACCACAGCTTTTGCAACACAGAATCAGCATACCACTATCAGCTACAATGTTAGAGGGTGTCCTAGATAAATTGGACTCAAATTATCCTGGTGCATCAGCCTCTGACAACCAGTTCAAAGTAGCACTTGAAAGACCGGAGTTTCTTTCTAAATGGAGTGTTTCTAGCCTTAAAGCTCTTGTTATCTCTTCCAAAATTTTATGCAGCATGGACCAAGAATAACTCTATACTCCATATCTTTGCATTAATAATGCATTTCTGAATTTACATTAAACTGGATCCTTGTTTGTATTTTCAGTATCGTTTTTATTTAATATTGCAATATATCGAAAATGAGGTCAACCTTCTGGTCATCATCCGGGCTTTAACTGAAGTTAGCTTTTCACTCAGTAGAGTCTGTAAGGAGATGCACCAGCAGCTGGTGACCAGCAGCTCTGCCCCATGCCGCGCTCCCCGGCTGCGGAGGGCTGTGAGCTGGAGGGGCCGCAGCCGGCCGCCATGTCTGGCCCCTGCGGCAGCGTGCCGGCAGTCGGGGGGGTCACCCTGCTCTGAAGCCTTTACTGCTTGTCTTGCCCTCGCTGTTTTTTCAGGGGTGCGTTACCTTGCTGCCACGTGTTGGCCACGTCTAGCATAGACGAACGGTTCCACTGTTAGATTGCTGTCCTTGCGGTGGGGCATATAATTGACGGACCTCCTACGTTAATGTTCAGTAATATGTTGTTCCTGAGAAGAGATGAGTAAGAGTTCTGGTTGCAGATACGATAATGTGTGAAATTAAATGTTTTGTATATTGTGGGGTGTATTAGTATATTTTCATACATAGTCTCTAACATTTACAAAAATTTGCTGTTTTCCTAGGCATTTTTGCTGGTAGCTGTTTTAGCTTATTCTGAACTTGTATGTCTCTGGCACTGTGCCATGCAGAAAATACTGTTAAGTTCAGATGGAACACAGAGATTTCCCCCCCGACATTTTTCTCTTTTTTTCCCCTGCTTCTGTGTTTTCTGAACTGTAAATAAGAGGTGCCGGTGACTTTGCTTTTCATGAAACCCCACAGTGGGGATGGCAGTGGGGTTCTCATCAGGGGTGAAAAGGGTGGCTGCAGGAATGACCCAGCACCTTCCACCAGTGCTGCTGGCTGTTTGATGTCCTGGCACATACAGCTCAAGCAAAAGCTCGGTGTTTTTCAACAAGCTGTTTTGCTGTACTTGAAGTAGAATAAAATGTGTTGACTTTGGAAGAGCCTGGCAAAATAGCACAGTTTTATTACTGTAGCTATGACAGAACAGTTATTGCAGTGGTGGAAGATCTGTTCCCAGGTTGGAAGTAATGGTTACCTTAATAGCATATGGTGCTATCTCATATTTTTTCAAATTTGTAAAGAGAAAAAAAAAAGGCAAATCTAAATTCAGAAGCATAATCAAATGAGCAAAATATTAATAAGTTACACCAAAGTTAGTTTTTCATTGGCTTTAAAAACCAATTAGTTATTCTTAAAGCATACAAATTTTAATGCAAAGGGATTTCATTCATCGTTTTGGGTCGGGTTCTTTTTCCCACCTACTAATCGGACAAAATTTTTTGTAAGTGATATATAAAATGTTCCACTTAGCTACTGCTGTTGCTATATTGTTAACATCTTATTTATTTAAACAGAGAAACCTCACTGAATATTTTGTTGCTGTGGATGTGAACAACATGCTGCAACTTTATGCCAGTATGCTGCATGAGAGACGAATCATTATTACCTCTAGCAAACTAAGCACTGTAAGTACTTCACACATCTCCTTTTAAGTAGAATATATTGAACGTTTCACAAAATGACCTGCAGACCTTTGTGATTTTAGATATGTTCCATGTGTACTTATAAGACAATATCTACATACTTTTCTGATATATGGTTTTAGTCTGGCTCTTGAAGTACAAAAGTCTGATTTATATAAGACCTACTCAGATACATTAAGTCAGGTTAATTATTTTTCTTATCAGGAGATGAGAGTTCTTTAACTCTCCTGAGTTCATTTCTGTGCCTTCTAACCTAAAAAGAATTCTTAAGGGCTATTATAAGATCTTTATTATTCACTTGTGGCTTATTCCATTGGAGCTACTTGAAAGAAATCAAGGGTCCATAATAATAGCTGCTATCCTAACCTGGTAATAGGTAGATTCATCTTTGTTAGAGTGGTTTGGGAGTGCATACTGTAATAGCTCTGATTTGGAGCAGCTCTTCAGACTGATAATAATGTACAACTCAAAATAGCATTTTTTTTATTAAGGGTTTTAGGCTACTGCCCACATTAAAATGGTTTTTTTTCCCCCCTTATGCCTACTTAGACTACTTAATAAAAGAATGTTGTGTTTCATTTTGAAACTATACCTAAATATTCGGATGTTACTTTGTTTTACTCTTCACAGAATCTTAGGAGTTTTTTAAATATCCTATATTTTGAAAATATTCCCAAGATGAATTTTACATTAGTACAAGACTCTCACTTTATAACCAACTTTCATCATAGAGTGTATTTGTTATGTAGAGTGTGTTTGTTATGCAGATTCTTTAGCCTGGTAAGCACAGTCATTGAAAATACCTTTGTTTTTTTCAACAGTACTGCGTAAAACATTTTGTTTAATATGCTTTCTATGGCAGAAAATCAACTTTATGTTCCTGAACACTGCTAATGGTATTACCAAATAAACGAACAGTTATTTTCAACACATAGGTACAAGGTTGGATATAGTACTAAAAATGAATATTTTCAAAGACTTGCAGGTGCCGATTTCCAATACATATGTGTGCATATAAGGAGTGAGAATTTTGGATTATAAATAGTGGATAAAGCCCCTTTAAATTCTTTTGAGTTGAAAGTAAATTGGAGGTAGAGAAGATTCAGAATTGCCATAAAAGCGTGACAGGTTTTACAATTCTAGGTGGTAGCAGCAATTATATAACTGCCTTTTTTATTTCATTTCTTTTTTTTTTTTAAAGAAAAACGCCACAGTGTTGGGTCCCTGAATCTGCAGTCACTGTTGCAGTTAGGGGAATGCACAAAACCAGCACTTTACCAGTGGTTTGGAGAATAGGGAGCTAAATAAGTCCATGGTGATTGGAGAGTAAAGGAAACATGGGGTCATATAAGCAGAGGCCACACAAACAACTGAAAACCAGAAAAATAAATAGTGCATGAATGTAAGCAATCTTCAAATTACTAGTCTGTGATATATTTTTTAGCCACCAAAGATTTTACTTTATGTTAGGAAACTTCCATATTCTATCACACTTTTTTCTCCCCCACCTCCAAGCCTCGGAAATGGCTAGGGGAAGAATTGGGCATTACAACACAGTAATAAGACCACCCAAATGGGTGAAGAGAATTTGAAGGGAAAGCCCTTTCAAAGAGCCTGGCTTAGTAGAAGTTCAAATGGTGTAGCAAAACCGTGGAATCAATTTTTTTGTGTGTGTGTTTGCCAGTCTTGGGACCCAACTTGCTATATTAAAAAAAAGAAAAGAAAAAAGAAAAAAAATACACCATAAAAAAATCCCAGCTCCAATGATGCCCCAGTCAAACCTCTTTTACTGCTCCGGTAGAGAGGAGGTAGGAATCATGATGGCAGCTGTGTGCCTGTGGAGGATTCATTCTGCAGGTGGGCATGTGTCTGTCTGCTTAACACGATTTAGAATCGTACTCTCAGCCTACATTTGGATCCTCTTCAGACTTCTTGTTGTTAGGCTGAACATCTCAGCTGATCTCTGTTGCTATGATATGACAAGAGAAGAGGTGATACCAGAATCACACTGCGCTGATCTAGATCACCTTATTTCTATGTTCAGATTCAGAAGTCATTACAGAACAACAGGTATAATATGCTGGTTGTGAGAAACTTTAACTTTGTTCAAAATTCAGTTGTTTATTCCAAACCTTTTCATGAAGTAGTAGTCATCTTGATGGTGTCCTCACTTGAAAGTAATTTATGTCACTCTCCTGGACACGGATAGGTAGTGATAGCAGACTTTGTAGTGGCATTTGGACATCCTGAAGAATGTCCCCAAGGTGTGACTGTAAAAAGTAGATTGCAGGTCAAGTCTAAAAAGAGATAGCACATCAATTTAGCTTTTTTCTGTTTTTTTTTTTTGCTCTACTAGCATTACTTAAGTTATAGCTAAATGAAATTCCTGCCACATCATGTCAGATCCACTTTTGATATAGGACTGGGTTAATTTTCAGTTTCACTAGTGAGTTCTGATAATACAGAAGTGGCTTATCAGGAACTTCAGTGAGAACTGCTACCTGGTCAACTCTTTGAGGAACAGAACTGATGCGAGGCTTGCTTCTTTACAGAGCAATATAGTTTAAAAAGCAAATTAAATGCTTCTCAGTATCTCCTGTAAGAATTTAATTGAATTGCCAAAAATGATTAAATGTATTTTTGGCATAGGATATTTCTTCTTTAAAATGTTGGATTGCTTAGTATAATACAGATAAGCAAATGGAGTGTATTTGAGCGTTAGCATGTGCTAGCTTTGTGCTGGTTTACTATTGTGTACAGAACACAGCAGACTGGTACTTTGTGTTCCAAAGGTTGCGTTTTAATATTCCTGAATAACAGCTTGATACTTGAAAAGATTATTTGTTCAAAAATAGTGCTATCAAGTACAACTTTCTGTTAAGGGAGTTGTGCCTTATCTTTGGGGTTAACTGGATATCAAGTGTTTATGTCAGTTCATGAAGACTGGGTTGTGATGTCACCTTCCAGTTATCAGCTCCGTTTTGGTTCACTGTCTCAGGGCAGTGACTGATAACAAAAGGCATAATTCAAGGCCTTGCTCACTTTCTCCTCACCCTTCTTGTGCGGGGCCAGGAATGGAAAACTGCACTTACGTACAGGAATTCTTTGTCTAGCATTTCTGTCCTATAAATTTCATGCTTTCATTATACTCAAGTAAAGGATCAGTCCTGGTATGGAAAAAGGGGGAAAAATTACGCTCTATTTAAAAAGAAGGTTTACTCTGGAGGAAAAAGGAGAGAGAGAAAACAAGATTGCCTATTTTAAGCTGTTAAGTGGAGTTTTTTAATTAAAAAAAAAAAGAAAAATATAAGTACCATTTTATCCTGAGGGTGTGTTTCAATTGTCAGCTTACATTTTATTTCAGCCAAGCAGACTTTGTTTTATATGCGTCTACTGTTTTTTGCAATTGTTATGTATTCTTTGCATCTTTCTTTAAATTGATTTTCTGTGTTTTTACTCCCTTTAAAAACTCCTTTGGTGGAGATCTTTGTCTACTTGCCCTACCAATTACTACCGAAATATTAGTGGGAGCTTCCCACCGCTCCTTTCTGTCATAGCTTCTGGATCATTATTTGCCCTAACTGTTGATTCTTTTATTAGCTTGACTTTCCAACCACTTTAATAATGTGATTATCACCGGCCTCACAGCTTGCTTCAGGCTTAGCGTTAGAGTGAGATGGATTCAGCTAGCCTGAGGATTACGCTCTGTAAGATCTGTTTGTAGCAAAAATTACCATTTCTGGCTTTGAACAGTAAAATATGAAAGAGAAACAAATTATATGGCTTTGGATTAAATGAAAGGATGAATGAAACAAAGGAATTGATCTATTCACAGAGGTGGCTGTTAGTTGTTTCACTGCAGCTGTAAAAGGAAGACCTTTCCTAAATGTCACGCTGTATGTTCTTGCAAAGCACTGTCTTCTCACACGTCACTGCATCTGCATATATTCTTATTAGTTGTATGGAGATGTACGAGTTTCAGTACAAATAATTTTTCAATTCAGTCTTTCTATAAATTATTGAAGTGCTGAGGATGGCTTTTCCAGGAAGGCTGAACTACAGCATTGATTTTATGCATGCTGGAGGCAGGCCCTAGATGTTTCGGCCCCAAGTGCACCTGCTGTGGTAGTCTACCAGAACATCATACCACACTCTCATGTATTCAAAGCAAAGGAATAAATCATGATTTTACAACAGTGCATCAGTTGACTTATTGCTGTTTTGTGACCGGAGGTAGGAAGGATTGCTGTTTAAAGCCATGTCATCGGTTCTCAAGTCACTCAAGCATGAAAGCTTGTCATATGCCTCTGTAATTGTACCTCACCAGTCTTTCCCTAACTAGTCAGCTGGGGCTGTGCATTTTGTCTCAAACACCCGGCTGGCCAGTGTCTGACAGGAGCTTTCTCATCAGCCTGTCAGTAATACGTTAACTAGAGTGTATCTTCTGTGGCCTACACTGGCAGGTGGAAAGGATGCTACACTTTAAAACAAATCTCTAAACGTTATCTCCATTTTGACTGGTATTTGTTTCAGGTAATGCAAGTCTGATGTGTCTGAGAGCATGGTGGTTACAAAGTTCTGCTTTGCGCTGGCTGCAGGTTTCTTTGGTGATGTCTGTAAAGACAAACGTATATGTCAATAAAAGAGATTTTAGGGTTTTTTTGTGGTGAAGGAGCACTGAATATAAATTTACACACAAGCATGCATTTGTGGAATCACTTTTACTGTTGCTTATATGCAAAGAGAGCTTTCTGCAGTTGCCCTCAGTTGCCATAGTGCATTGGGCTGAGCAGTGGCTTCATGGTCCTTGCCTCGTTAGCCTTGTTCAGGTATGGTCTCGCTAGCCGCGGTCGCTCAGGAACTGGGAAGACATGGAAGCTCCGTGGAGAATGTAATACCAGCCACTAGAGAAGGTGAAACGCTCCTTACTCTAAACACATTGTCTTTGTGAATCACTTCACTCCTCCTGCATCTGACCCTAAATCTGAGATTCTTGAGTTTATTCCAAAATCCATATGTCCCAAGGCAGTAATATAACTCAATCAGAAAACAACTGTGGTGGTTGTCTGTTTGTCTCACTTCACTTAAATCTCTCTGCGGTTTACGTATTGGAGATTCATGGATATGGTTAAAAAAACTGCCAAGCAATGCTTTGTGACTAGGCCAGATTGCTGGGATGTGGTTTTGGAGCACGGTGCATGTTAGTGTGGAGCCTGGAAAGACAGAAAGCTCCTCTTTTGTATTTTTATGTTTCTGAGTTCAAAGCTGGCTATTTATGAAGCTAATTCTCTGGTGCAAACTCAGGATCCAAGATGGTGGAACAATTGGCTCCATACAGGCCTTCCATGTTGGAGAAAATCGTGGCATTGGGAGCTGTCATACAGCTTAGTGATGTCCTCACATTGCCTTATGCTGGGGTGATGCTCCCAGTTCTGATTAAATGAACTATAGCATATGATTTATTTTAATTGTGTACTGTAGTGCAATCACAATTTTATCTGAAAATATATTTATGAAGTGTATGGCAGATCCGTTGTAAATAATACTGTTCCAATAATTCAAAAAATGATAGATTTAAAGTGTAATTCGTATCTCACATTCCTGTGACATAGTACGTAGTGGGTGGAAGTGTGCGAGGGCTCAGTTTAGTTCTTGGAAAACAAGAAATGGATGGGAATTTATCATTAACTTGCAAGGCAGAACAGATATTCTGCTGATACTCACTGAGCTCCCAGAAGCATAATTAGAATTAATTTTGGAATATTAGGTCAATTAGACCATTTGGTCTGGGAGTAGATGAGGAGTGCTATTTAACAATTTAATTATTTATAGTTCAGGTGTAAGTAGTCTAAGATAAACTGGGCAGAGGTGCGTGTTGTGGGTGCGGTTGAGGTCCTATTGGGACACCCATAGGGAGTGTACTTCTAGCGATGAAGCTGTGGGATGGCAATATGGAATCAAAATGTGGTTAGGATATACAGCCAGACCTGGAAAGCTCTCCCAGTCTTGAAGTTTAGGATAGTTTTCCCATTGCCACAGCATAATATTAGGAGAAATAATTGTGAAAGAATTTGTGAAAAGAAATTGAAATATGCAGTCAGCAAATGATTAAAATTCTTTTTCTTTTATTGAGAGGGGGAAAAAACAACAAAAAGTTGCAGATTGCTATTACCTGCCATCTGTGTAAAACATGAAGAACTGTATCACTGGGTTTTATTAAAAAAAAAAAATCCCAAACCCCAAACAAAAAAAAACCCACACTGTAAAAGAAAAGCATGTAGACAGACGGACCGATCTACAAATTCATTTCAAAATTAAGTTTCTCACTTATTAGCACTTTCAGAAAAAAGAACAAATCCAAGATTATCTTAATCTGGGGCAAAAGTTGCTTCTTTTTCCAAATCGTACAATCTTTGGCAATTCAGTAAAAACTGATGGGACAAAATGCTGTAGAGAGCCAGTGCAGGCACTGCTGTGGGCATATGCTATCTAAGAGAAGCCTTTAAGTACCGAGTCCTTTGTGGCTGGGCTGTATGAGAGCTGAAAGTGAAAGAGTCCGTATTCTGTTGACCAGAACTGTCTCACCCCCTAAAAAAAGAACCACTGAAGTCATTGGTGTTCGTGTGAAGCATAAGATGCGACGGCGAGTTAGTGGTGTGTGGGTTTAATACTGCCTCACTGTTCTGGTGTGACATTATGGCAAGATTTTTCCTTTTTTACGGTCACTGCTGCTTTATCATTCTTTTTTTCCAAAATTCACCAATGACGAGTTAAATTATAACATAGTCAGTGGTTAATCTCTTCTCTTGCTTGCAGTAAATAAGTTGTCTG
Source organism: Phoenicopterus ruber ruber (assembly GCA_009819775.1). Lineage (NCBI taxonomy): Eukaryota > Metazoa > Chordata > Aves > Phoenicopteriformes > Phoenicopteridae > Phoenicopterus > Phoenicopterus ruber. The sequence continues at coordinate 26,147,994 of CM020222.1, forward strand.
TCAGCTATTCGCAAGGAAGTTGTTCCCTGCTGCTTCTTAATTAGTGTATGGCAGAAGAGCATACCATGGAGTTACTCTGGGGGAGGAAATGTTAATAAAAATTATTTTCTTGGAAACTTGCTTTTCAGAAGCAAGAAACATTTGCAGAACTCCTTTGTTTTATGGGAGGGTAGCTCTTCCTTCATGGAGACAGGTCATAAAATAAAGGCGGGAGGAAAGGGGGAGTCAGGAGATGGTCAGGAAAAGGGACAAAAAGATGTATATGTTTGTGTTCTCCTGTGTTTTTGTGAGAGAGGAAGAGATAAAGAAGTTAGGAAACAAATGAGTGTCAAAATAAGAATGAACAAATTATCAAGAATGTACAGAGATGAAATGAAGAAATATGAGGAAACTGAAATTGAGCAGATGATATAAAGAAGCGTAATTAGTTTATTATAGGGTAAATGAATATCAGAAGAGACCTGTTAGTTAACCTAAGTTGTAACATGTTAGGGATAAAAGCTGATGACTAACTTCCAGAAGTTATGAAAAATACTAAACCCTGTGAAAAATGCTAAAAACCTTTGGGCTATGAAGAAATTGAGTAACTGAATCAAGTTACGTGGCTTTTTCTATGCCACCCACACCTACTTTGTCATATAGATGCCTCTGAATATCTCTAAAAGTGCATGTAGGTCCCTAGTATAGGCACAGTATGCCAGTGATATTCCTTGTTAAGCACTCACCTGTCTACTACCACTTCAGTTTTATTTTCTGCTCAGCTTCCGTTATTGGGAACCATGTCACTCCTGGAGCCATAGGCAAGGAACAAACAGTGTCTGCGGTCTTTTCCCTTCCAAACTAATGCACAAGAATGATGCCATAATGCTGCTTTGTGAATCAAGAACTGCAAGAAAAGAATGAAATTGATTGTATATGAAGTGCTGTCAAATTCATGAATAACACTCTTCTCTTCCCTTTCCTTCCCCAAGAAATAAGGATAAAAGGAAGTGAATAATACTAAAAAAAACCCCCAAACCCAGGAGACAATAAGTTTTTTATATTAGTGTTTTCATTTTCACAGTTAATTTTCACAATGGAAAAAGTTAAAATTTTCGTCTGTGGACTGGAAATATATTTCCCTTCCTCTCTCTCACTTCTGTGAGAGAGAAGGGCTGGGGGTCTCATCTTGCCAACAGGAGGAAAATGCATTATGGCTCATTTAAGGTCCTCTCTCTTTTTCTTCTTAAAGATTATGGGGATGGCAGATGGGAAACGATTAGCCAGGAGCTAAATTAAAGAAATGCATAAGAAGTGGCTGTGGATGTCGTGGCTTGGACAGTGTGTTCTGTTCTCCTTTGTTGCTAAATTTTTTTTCATCAGTGACTTCTGACTTCTCACCAATGCCAGCAGAACGGACTAAGTTTATGATTTAGTCCGAGTGTTTATTCTTTAGAGCTGGGAAGGCATTTATACTCTGTTGTAAACTGGGGAAAGCCGGGGCTCCCTTCCCACTTTTACTCCCAGGCAGTCTTCCCCCACCCATTCAAGAAATAGATGGGAAGGTAGCTGTTAGCAACCGTTAAGTATCTGTTATGGATTTGGGGCCTTATCTCATTCCCAAACAAGATGTAGATATGGATGCCCCTCTAGCAAAGCTGGTAGTCGTTAGGAGTTGTCATAATGTAGAGGAGAGGCTTCCTTTCACCTGTACCACTGTTCCCCTTTCAGGAAGCGCGTAGTGGTTTCTCAGGAATTCCTGTCAACTGGGAGTGTTGGGATAACAGCAGTAAGAGTTGGTCCAGGTTGATGGTAGCTGCTGGAATTGTGGTAAAACGGTGACCCATCCCCTACAATTTATTGCTATAGGTATTAATAAGTAGATGAGATAACTAAACAGAATCTCTGGCATCTTTCAACATATGTGTGGTCAAGGCAGTGGGAGGGAAGCAGTTCTTCGGCCCAATGGGACTGTGAGGGAGGAGGGAGAGAGCACACCAGTGCCCATTTCTGGACATGGTGTTGACAGAGATTGACAGTGTTTGAGGGTTTTGTCAGGAAATGGTTTTATCACAGTAGTTCTTTAGTTGCTTACAGTAGGTTTTGAAAGGTTGTACGGTATCACAGGTTAATTTTACTTTAGCATTTTGTCTAACTTCTGTTGCTGTTTTTGGCTTTCTGACAAGATTCTGCTAATCAATTTCTGTCTTTCTAGTTTCTGTGTTGCAGTGTGTGCAAATCTTGCCACCTGTACTCTGCTTCTCTTTTTACCTTTGGTTACAGAAAAGGCTTTGAAGAAAATAATTTATATAGATAGAAAGTAACTGCCAGTTTAGTTTTGTGCAGGATATAGAATAATTATTTTCATGTTGTTCACTGAAAGTATGTGAATAATAGGTATCAAATAAGCATAATGTGTGAGTCTGCAGAAAATCTTTGAGCCGAATTAGTATGGCTCTAGACATGTTGCAGTGTTTTAGCAAAAACTAAAATTAGAAAACAAAAGATGAGAAAAAGGGGCCAGTCCCTTTGAAAGCCAGAGTAGAAAGGTTCATTGATGGAAGCGAGCACTGAGGTAGCAGGTATACACATGAGAGTTACTGCATCCACGTGAGCGATAGGGAGGAGCTGCACTCTTCATGTTCCCAGGAGCAGGTGAACCTGCTTTGATCAAGTCTTGAACTAAAACTTTTCCTGGCTGTTCTTGTTCAGCAGTGCGTAGATTTCGAACAACAGTCTTCCCGAGTGGCTGCTTGTTGCCGTAAGGTGAAAAGTAACTCCTCATTCTCTAGAATTTGTGCATTATTTCAGTCTTGCAGGGATTTGGTAGTAATCAATTTACTGTCACCCAATAATGAATTTTGCTAACAAACTTTGTAACGTGGTCTCCCACTATTTGGAGAGACTGTATTATCACCAGGTACGTAGTTCCAGCATTTTTTTTTCAGAAGACAAAGATAGAACTATTGTACCAGAATCACTACAAAACTCTGGAGAAAACACCACGTGCTTTCCTTGCAGGGTGATGAAAGCTTATATGGTGATACTGGCTGCAGTGTCTTATCAGAAGAGATCAGAAACAGACTGAAACTTTCCGTTGTACTCAGTAATATTAGTAAATTCATTACCGATAGAATGGGACAGGAAACTTCTTTTCAGGTCCAATGCAAATGCTAGGGATTTCAAATTAAATTTGTCTGTTTATTAGAGGGTCAGACATCGAATTTATTTGTTAAAAGTTTTTAACTAGTTCAAGTCAATTGACTCTCATTGTTTATGTAATTTAAAACCACATTATTTAAACCAATTTTAAAACCATAATTAGATTTATTTTTCCAAATAAAAGTTGCTTAAACTAGAAGACAGTCTTTGAAATAGAGAAAAACAGTCTAAAACATCAAAATTGTTGGAAGCAGAAATATTAAAAGTTCTGTTCAATATTGACAAATGAGTTTCAACAGACAAAAATTTTACTTAAAAACTGCCCGCCCATTTTATTATGGACAGAAACACAACTCTGGTAGGTCTTTTCTGGGGCAGTGGACTATAGGAGGATGTCTCAACATCATTTGTTGCCTCAAAACACATAATAAACTATCAGATTTGCAGCAACTAGGTTCTGCAGCACTATTCTGCTCTAATTTAAGATTTTCTTAGCAAACTGCGGAGTTGAGCAATGATATATTTGTGTGTATACATAAATATATAGCAAATTTTATTGGACAGATGCTTTCACCTTATATATACAAGCTCCTCTGTAAAGGGGATCACAGTTCACAGTTGATGTAATCTCCAGTTGTCACTGGCAAAATAGGTAAGGTAGTACACAGCCTTGAAGATGACTTCAAGATAATTTAGGATAATGACTACCTGTCTTGAAAAAAGGGATTTTTCTGATCTGTCGCATTTCTCTTCTTACAATTTTTTTTTAAAAGGTGGATCTTGATAATTCCTCTTGGAATAGATAGCAGTCAACAGACAGGCTCCATACAAATGCCTTTTTCCCTAGATAGCATAAAGAATTGTTTTCTGCAAAAGATCTCACCGCTTGGTCAAGCAACAGATGCTCATTTCTGCACCTAGGAGCTTGTGCTGCGTGCTCTGCCTTACCGTCTCCTCCTTCAGCGTTCGGCAGGGTGCCTGCTGGGGCTCTGCCTGGCTCCGCTCCCAAGCGCAGATGCTATCAGGCACCCCCCAAATCCAGTGTCGCCTTTATAGACCTCCGAGTTCTGATGTAAGCAGTCGGGCTCTACCTGGTCCCTGAATGCTTTTCAGATCTCCTGAACTGTCTGGTTCCTTAAGACGTGCAGCGTTATTCCAAGATTTGCAGTAGTCCCCATTCTATTTAGAAGAGTGAACATGTCAGTTAAAGAGGTAAGTTATCTAAATAGCTAATGCATTTGAGAAATGCAGTCACAGTTGAAACAGTAAAAAAGGCAAAAAGAGAATTTGCCAGAAAGTGTGCAATTTTTAATATGAAATCCATAATTATCTTATCAGTATTTGCTTAAAGGCAGAGTTGGCACAGTATTAAAATGTCACACAGTTTGAAGAGCAGCAGAATCCCATAGCTGCTTGTATTACAGGCTGTATACAACAGGAAACTATAAAACATATTCATGCCATACTAAAATATTTGGAAACCTACTGCAGCAGCATAGATGGAAGTGTTTAAATAAGACCTTACATTAAGATGTCATTAAATAGAAAAGCAAGGAACAGTACAGCAAAGCCTCAAATCTTTACCTTTCCTGCTAGAAATGCTAAAATTTAGTAGATTTTTTAAAATACAAATTTTAAATAGATGCCAGTCTGAGTGCCACATCAAAATATAGACTGTAAAACAAGGGCATTAATAAAACTTCAAATGTTTTTAAGGAATTATCCACTTCCTGTGTTAAAGTGAAAACTAAAATATAACACAGACATATGCATAAGATAGGAAAATATTTCTTCATGCAAATAGTATAGTCATCTTAATTCATAATTTAAGAATGCCTATTAAGAGAAGGAGGAGGAGGCTGTATACATTAGGGGATATCCTGTATAACTGTACGCTCAGCTTTATTTCAGTCTGTGATTGAAAGATATGAAATGCTAATTTTTATATACGTAGTTGCGGTTTGACATTTATATACTACATACAATAGTATGTGGACGTACTAATTAGTAATTCCATATCCATTTTGAGTCAGAGAGCAAAACCCATAATACTCAGCTTGACTGCACTATCAGTAGTGTGTGTTAAACTATAGAGAGAGATAATATGGAAATAAAACTCATAAATCCCACTGTGTAGAAGAGGGATAAGATACTCATTTATTTCTTTCCCCAAATCAATTAATTCATAGTAACAACACAGTAATTATTAAAATAGCCATTATTATAAGTCTAAAATGAGAGCAATTGCAGAGGTTTGATGTAAAGCTAAGAAACGAGATGTTAATCTGAAACGAAGAGTTTAAATGCGGAATTATGATATACTCGGCTTTCTGTAGTGTAGCTGTCAGGCTCGGGCAGTTCGCTGGTCAATAGTGACATTCTGTGTGTCAGTGAACAGAGTCTCCTGATACCTTAACCTGCAGTTCACACATTACTGAAGCTCCAACTGTCGAACATTCAAGTCCCTTGGTACTACTGCGGCTTCCAGACTCTCCTGACTGGCTCATGTTTCATTCTTTGGCAATTTGCCCTAATGATATCCCTCAGGAGCTTTCAGACCCTCTTCTTTTCCATATTTAATCGTGTTATATTAATCTGAGTGCTGAGCAAACTATGCTGCGCAAATTGTAATTGTCCGTGATTTCTGCTGCAATGCTCTTATAATTACTTTTTTTCATTTTTAGTGTAAAAATACATGTACAAAATCACAGTATAATTTTTATTTGCAAGTCTAAATGTCCAGGATAGCCAGGGTGTGAAAGCTTTAACTGATGATCTGTTCCACAAAGAGGGCTTTTTTTCCTGTAAAATCCATGATGTTTTAGCACTTGCTGTATGGACAAGATTTACATTTTATTTTTAGCTCTTCTTTTTGTTACTGTAAAAGTACATGTCTAATAAACAGCCCTATTATCAAGTTAACCTCAGATAGTAATTTTGTTGTGATATAAAACATTAGGACAGTCTTCTCTTTTTCCACAAGCTTGGTGTCTTCTACGTGGGGCATTCCCTTTTTAATTTTTTTATTTTTTATTTTTTTTTAATGAGGTTTGTAATGTTTCATATGCTGGATATAGGCTACCTTATTTTGAACATAGTCTTGATGTTTCCTCCTTCTGTTGTAACTCTGTGGCTACATAATAAAATAAGTGTGACTCCCTGATAGCAAAGTGGTATTTCATAGATCAAATTTGAATTCTTTAGGTATTGCAGATTTGTTTGTTCACTCCAGGAGTGAACTCAACCATGTTTCTAGTCAATTCCATAGATTTTTTTTGGAGGGTGGGTGGGGTTTTTTTGTGGTGGTTTTTTGTTTGTTTGCTTATTTTTTTTTAGAAAAACGGGGATGTCCATTTTGAATGGTAAGCGGATTGTAACACGTGCTTTCTTGGTCAAGGAGTCCTTCATTTTCTGGTGATGCTAGTGCCAGACTTGCCAGTCTCTGCTTTGGGAAGGGAGTTGCGGAAAATTGTAATAAAGTCGCTTTGCTGTCACAGGGAATGTTCACTTCAGAGTTTTTTAAAGGTAGTTTGGAAATCAGGATAGTGACACAAACAGAAGTTAATCCTGCTCCCGAGTTTAGTGCTCTTCTGCAGCTTCCTGCAGGTCCGGATCAGCTCCAGTTGTTCCAAATAGTAGAAATGTGAACCAAAAAACTCCCCCGAGTTTGTCCCGCTCAGTGGAGCTGAGCGCAGCTGGGGTGCGCTCGAGTTCCGTGTGTTCGTGGCAGTACCTGCGTTTGACCATGATAAACATCAAGTAGTGCATGTTTATTTTCTTTTTTTCAAGGAAGCAGCTGAGCAGGGCTAACTTTTAATTGACTTCTTAGCCTGACTCCTTGCAAATGTTGTACTTGTATACGTATATCAGAGTTCTTCATAGATGCGTTTAAGCAATTAAAAATAATTTAAAAAATGTTATAATAGGTGGCTTGGGGAGGTTAAGATTCTTACATGTCTAAAAGTTAATTTAAGATTTTGTATTATCTTTTTATTCGTATTTTTTGTTGCCAATTCTGTGTGTGTATTTTTATTTTTAGTTAACTGCTTGTGTTCATGCGTCAGCTGCATTGTTATATCCAATGTATTGGCAACACATTTACATCCCAGTGCTTCCTCCACATCTTCTGGACTACTGCTGGTAAGATAGCTAACCTGTTATCCCCATTTCTGAGATTCTTACCTGTCTTGTAATTCTAAGTGACTGATGAAAACACTAACTACTTATGTGACTTGATATACAGGATCCAGTTTATGAAAACACTTAAGCCAATGCTTGAATGATGACTTGAAAAGAGATACCTCAGCATGCCTTTGTGGGGTGTTTGAATTGGTACCTTGAATTACAGTGCTGACTACTATCAATGCACCATTTAGAATCACGTTTATAATAACTGTTCCTGTTTTATCATTAGAGAATGCATTCAGTAATTTAAATGTGGCTTTGTTATGATTTTCTTTTATTTGCCATTTATTTTAACTTGAAATAAATGATACTGATAGAAGCATTCAGAAAAAAAAGATCAGTTTTTCTGGAATCAAACATTAGTAGGCATCAATGTTTCCCTTAGGTCTATACAATGATTTAACATTTGTATTTTATACTCAGCCAGGTTCAGGATCTATCCAACATCTTCCCAAAAGAGCTTAAAATCTCATTTTGGTACTTCCAAAATTTTTATTCTAAGAATTCTGCTTGTCCTGATGTGTTTCTGTTCACATGACAGACTCTGTGGTTTTGGCAAATTTTTAAGTTGAACAAGAAAGAATCACTTTTTGAGTCACTTCTGATCCTTCAAGGGATGATGTTTCCACATGCCTGTGTTTTAAGATTTCAGGCTAAGAAGAGGTCTGCTTTCTTTTATTCGTAGTAGTGCCAGAGATACCAAATGAGAGTTTCTGTTAAAGCGCCTAAAACAGGAGTATCCATCCCTGGAGACTTTCACTTTAACTAGACCCTCTGGATCTGTGGTGCAAAAATTGAACCATTTAAAGCCATTTTAGAGATCAGGAATTGTTACATATAAAAACCGAGTCCAAGTCAGATGCCCACCAGCATAAGTCTATGTTTCTGTTACTAATGTTTTTCTTCACAGAAATAAATTATGCTTGTATATTTGCTGCACTTTGTTTTGGGTTTTTTTCTGGAACCTATAAATATTGGTGTTCCATTGAACTCCACCCAGTCTATTGAACTTCTTGTTTTCAAAGAAATTCTTGTTATGTTTCCTTAAGTGTCTTTGATAGTTTTTCCTCAAGTTTACAATATTTGCCAAAATGGTATATCTTTTTCTGTGGTAGTTCCTATGCTTCGTATGTATATTATTTATTGTTTTTAAAAAGAAAGAAATCAAATATTCTTCTCCCACTCCTCCCTTTACTTTCAACTGTAGCTAAGCCTTTCATCTTTAATGATAGTTTTCTTTTGAAGAAACTCTGTCCTAATTGTTTTTCTTCCTAGCTTTGATAAAATGCACCAGAATGGGGGTAAAGCTTGGATGTATTTGTTTAGTTTTTGTGTTACTTGAGCTTACCGCCAGAAGCTTTGTAATTTCTTCAGTATCATCCATAAATGCTGTTCTCAGAAGGTAGATCAACACCTTTATTCAAGCTGTACCCTGCAGAGTGCATCCTGAATACGAGGAGATTTTTTTATTTCCCCTCTTCAGCACAGATAATGTTTCCAGAAATAATAATGTTAGATGCTGTACACAGCTTCTTGTGATGATGATAATAGTTGAGATTCTAGGTCATTATGGCATGACCTGAGAGTTTTTTTTTTTACTCATTAAAAAGAAGCATGGAGTTTTTTAAACTTGTAAAACTCATTTATATCCCTTTTTCTTTTTCACAGTAGTACAATAGAGTGGGGAAAAAAAAGTTTCCCTTTTTTAGAGATGTTCAAATGGAAACATAAAGTTCATGAAAGGAAATGCACAAGTGATGAATTTACCACTGTAACTATAATTCAGACCTTTTAACTCAGATTTTTGTTCATTTACATTTCTCTGTCTGCTCATGACTGCTTTGAATGGTTCTTTTGTGAGACAGGTTGGAATAGTGTAACAAAAACACATAAAATACTTAGCTTTCGTCATGTTTTGGAGTATTAACAGTGAATAAATATTTTCGTCATAGGTATATATCAAGTCAGAAAACCTCGATGAATTCATAAGGTCAAAGTTTATGCTAGGCCAGACCTCGTGTGCAGTCTAAGAGGGTCATGTCAATTTAAAATTAATAAAATAATTTTCTAATTCTTTTTTTATATTTTCATTTTGATAGAGCAAAGTTCTTTTTATAAAAGTGCCTTTTTTCCTTTTAGCTTAACCTGCATTTTCCTACCTAGAAACTACATTGTTGTTGCTTCACTTGGACTTTGTTGGGATGTCTCCCATGAACTCTCATTTTCTTAGCAACTTTTCTTTGCATGTTAATCACCTAACGTATTTTGAGAGAAATCCACTTTTTTTTTTTAATGAGTTGGTCTATATATCTTCAAAATTTCCTGAAGATAAATGATGTAATTCTGTGGGGGTTAGAATTTGATAAATTACGTAAACGGCTCAGCTGGTACATTTTGTGGGCATGAAAAAAGAAAAATGTATCTTTGAGTAAAACAGATCTATATTAAAAAATTATTTAAATTCTTCCACTTGCCTTTTTAATCAGAAAGCCTCTTGGATTCTCTCAGGCAACCTGATATACGGACTGGGTTTAGACATAATGTAACAGATGTTCTTAAAGTAGTGCAAACCCACCGGTACTGAGCATCAGCGTGGGCTGTAATGCTGTCAGGATTGGCCAGGTTATGAGTACTTGCAAGGTCCAGTGTGTGAACATACTGTGTTTTTATTCACTTCAGCGTGGTTTTTTTTCCCCTACATAGCTTATCTTGGCCTCGAACTCAATACTCGAGTTCTCATAACTCCAATGCGAGAATTGTAACAAAAATCCAAAAAAGAAGAGATAATAAGTTTCTTGTTCTAGAAGATAGCAAAATAGTAGGCAGTGCAAGTAATTTTCATTTTAGCTCTAGAGGAAGAAAACACAACAGAGATACTAAAAAATTGAATTTTCTGAATATTTTTTTAAGACTTTATTTCTTTTCTGTATTTAAGTAAGCAAAAAGATATTGTTGCACCCAGCCCAGTATGTAGCTGGCTTTCTTGAAAGCTTTTACAAAAATTAAGTTTTAGCATTGGTAATTATATTTGAATAAAATTAATTTTTGTAAAGGAGAAAGCTAATTTCATCAAATTTCCATGTAATTTCTTGGCAAACTAAGTCACTGATAAAAGAATGTATGACAGTTTTGTCTGTGGATGATAAAGCATCTGTTCTACTGATGGTCTGCTAAGAATATAATGCAATTAGAAAATTCAAGTTACAATTGCAATATGTCTTTTTGTGAGATTTGGTCTCTTCTGAATTGGGATATACTCACGCCTGTTTTCGTGAGAATGGGACAATTATTTTCCAATTAACTTGCAGGTTTTGCATAACATAGTAATTATTTTAGGCAATGGTGCTGTAGATTAATAACACTTTCGGTAATAACATGCATAAGCAAGAGAAAAAGTATATAGTGGCTCCCAGTAATATTGTAGTAAGCAATTTCCTGTACATATTGCAAACCTCTGCTGTTAAGGCTTCAGAATCCAGCAGCAGTAAAGTTCATGCTTTGAAAATGATCAAATTGACTTTCCATACCTGCAGTTTTTATTTCACGCATTTTCAAGATGTGTTTATCTAATTAGCTTTGTACCTTTATTCTGTTAACTTCTCAAAATTGAAATGATGTAGCTGTTGCTTTGTTCTATAGAAAAGAGCTACACACTACCCTTTTTAATGACAGATTTATTAATGGAGCAAATCATCAGCTATTTTAAGTCAGTACAGGCCTGGTGAAGCTGCTAGAACAGTGTTGGTGTACAAGAAAACAAGCGTGCATAAAACGCATACATGATACAGCGCTTGTTCTCCAGTTCACGTTATTTGTAACGCTAAGATAACTCTGATGCGATGAACCTAAGGATCTATTTTGCTGCATATTCAGCAGAAGAATCCTTGGTTACATGTCAGTCATAGTCATTCTCAATGGCTTGGTTAAATACGTTATGTAGTATAAAGTGTTCTTAAAGTTACAGTGTTTTAAAGCTGTCTGATTCCTCACTGAATATAAATGTGTGCCTGCTCTGGAGGGACACCCATTTATGATTCCGTGTAACTTGTGTTTAGTCCACAAAGGCATAAGGCCTTAGCCTGGATGAAGTCGTCAGGAGGTACTAAATTTTTCAGTATTGGGCTAAGAAAAAGATGTGCGGGGACATAGGGGTCTCCATTTCCTCTTTTGGAAGCCCCATTGCCTAGAAACCTTAAGCCATGACAGTTTGCAGTCTCAGCAAACCTTTATTTTGGTAGTATAAACATGCTGAAAGCTTTTTTTGGCCTCAGTCAGTGTGGGGTTTGGGTGTTTTTTTGTTTGGTTGGTTTGTTGTTTTTTGGTTTGTGTGTGTGTGTTTTAGTCTTGTTTTTTTTTTTTTCATCGATCCTCTCCTGTGGGACACTGTTAATGAGAGCAATTGGCTAATCCATAGCGTGTACAGATTTTTCTGAAACTGGCTGCAGTCGCAGGCAGGTGGGCATTGCTGCTTTTGCTCCCAGAGTTGGGACCAAGTTGATGTGGCCGTGTGAACTGATGCAGTGAAGCCGCTCCCCAGGCCTCAGGGAGTCAATCGCCAGTCAGTGCCGGTGGCTCAGATCCATGGTTGAATTAATACAATGGGAGAAATTATTGTATGTCAGCTATCTGTGTAACTTCATAGAATTCATTTTACCTTCCATTTATTTTTCAGAGATTATTTTTATTTAGGTTTTTTCTCTGCTTCCTTAGTGTTTTGTTTCCCACTGAGTTGCTTAAACCAGCCTATCTATTGCTCGCTTCTCTGGAGTGAATATTTTTAGTAATCTCGCAGTACCCGAAAGTGTGATGATGTTTTTTCCCTTCAGTGCTGGGTACCAAGTATATTCTTTGTCAGATGTTGCCAGAACACATTCACTAGAGGAGGAAACAGAAGATAATAAGAAACCATGATAAGTTAGCCTGACTAATTCAGTTTCTTGCAGGAGGTCTCACTCCAGAGGCTTTGTGTGGATTTTTTTTTTTATTTTGAGAATATAGTTCCTTGTCTTATTCAAATTGGAAATGAGAAGTTTACTATCTTGAGTTAAATAGGATATTATACAGCTTCTAAATGCCCACCGAGGAATGGTTTCAGACGCCCATTCAGAACTAAAACTGGCATTAGTGATGTTTGCGTTGCAGTGGGGTGATGCTTACTGGTACCATATTCTCCAGAATGTTATTTTAAGAACGTTGTGGTTCTAGAGACAGACCACTTTTGGAACATCCGCTAGGTTAGCTCTGCCATACAGTATGGTTGGTTATTGAAAATAGCAAGCCAGTTAGCAAGCCTTACACGTCTTCTCGCTCATACTTCCATTGTTAGGAACAGTGCCCTTTATTTTGTGGTTGTCTTTACTGCAGAGTAAAAAAAAAAAAAAAAAAAAAAATCCCTTGTCTAGTAAAAATTTCAGTAGCAACTGTGTATATTTAATACAGACTTAACAGTGAATGTAAACTAGGGACTGTATGTGCCAAGATTTTAAATATTTTTTGCTTCACAAATGTTGTTGTAGTTGATACTTGAAACAATAATTTGGTCTTTTCCACTTTTTTTTCTTCAGTGCACCGATGCCTTATCTAATTGGTGTCCACTTAAGCTTAATAGAGGTAAGTTTACTATACTCTTCTGCGTACTGGTAAGCATGAGGGGTGTGTGCCATAAATGATAACTTTAATGGCGATGCTTCAGAAAGAATCCCTGGTTTTTAGCATACACAATTCCAAAATTTAAGCTTCAGCTGCTTTACAAAGTAAAAAATGTCCCTCTTTGAAATCTTACTTTTGAAGTGGTTTATGGAGACATGCAAGTGCTACATCATGATTTGTTTCTGTGTCTATTTAATAGCTCAAGGATAGCTTTTTTCCTGCCTTTTTTAGTGGTTCAGCAACAGATTTTCCCAATAATAACAGTTAAAATTTATTTTGGAGTTACCGTGAATCAGAATTCAGCATCATTCTGATTTCCCAGATAATTTATGTTTGTGTTCCTCTGAAAATCTGAGTCTAACATTCATCCCATAACATTCATAACTATTAATTTAGAAACAAGTACTTTTTGCCAATAAACAAGCGATAGCCTTTTCAGCTTTAAACATACAACGAAACAATAGAACTCACCTAAGCAGGAAGTCATAGCTGGGTCATAAATAGCTTTGCCTCTTTCCGTAACCATTTGATGACACCATTAAGCCTATGTGTGTAGTCTGATTATCATGCAGAGTAAATAATTGATTTGGGAACTGTATTTGATTTACACTTCTGCTAAAGCAGTTTCTAAGGATCAATTCACATTTGCTAAGCTGATGAGGTGGGCTCTCCCCTGGTCTGAGCCACTAGCGCTTTTGTGTTTCCAGAAAAAGAGCCTTCTATCATGTACACTTCTTAACTTTAGGCATAGCCTTCTATTCTCTCAAATCAGGTTCTTATGATCTGCATACATTGATCGTAATATCTTGACTAGGATCTTTTTCCTTATTCCATCAGAAAATAATGGAACAGAGAGGCTTGCTCTGAAAAAGAAGTCACTCAATTCCTTCTGGAATTATTTCCTGGACCACACTATTATGTATTACTGTAGGACCATATAGAAAAGAGTTCTATCATTTTTTCCTGAAAGGAACAAACTGTTTAATTCTTAGCTGCTAGTCAAGTCCATTGATGAAAGATTGTTTCATCCATTCTTCTGTAATACTGGTAGATATCGCATGCCTGGGACTTACATAAATCTGCAAATAATTACTTAGTTTTCTCTGTTTTTCCTCTGATTATATGATTAACATCCTATCTTTCACAAATATGAGAGAATGACATGTTGTTATAAGATATGTATAGTTCCAGTATATTTAACTGTATTTTGTGTAAGTCTTGGTTTTCAAGAATTCATTTCTTGAATATGCTTGTATTTCAGAGATTATTAATATCACCTTACTGTTCAATGAAGAGGAAGTGTTTTTAAAAGCTACTCTGAATCCTGTGTCTAATTCACAAATCCTAGATCTGAAGCTCAAAATGTTGTCTTTGCCATTATTGTCCTTTGTGAAATCGTCATTTTCTAATCTAACACATTATAATAATGTACTTCCGGAGGATGCCATAGTAAAATGCTTTTCTGCTATTTTTTTTTCTTCTTAACAGAGAGTAAAAAATAGATCACTGGAGGATGTGGTTTTGCTAAATGTTGACACAAACACTCTAGAAACCCCTTTTAATGACCTGAGCAACCTACCTGGTGAAGTGGTGAGTCTTACAGCTACTTCATTCTTTCTTTCTTTCTTATTTCTCAGTTATTTTTGCCTGGTTTTGCTAACTGCTATAAAAGGAATAAGGGGGTGAAAAGCACCAAGTGTAGACCCCTATATTTGAGATTTTTACCTTTTTGACAGTTGAGGAGATGTTGAATGGGACATCATATTCCTTATTGTAAAAGTAGGATCATAATTATAAAGCTAGCTGCATTCATTAGGCATAGCTGCTTTAAACGCAAGAGTCTCTTCATCTCATCTTAATCATTATATTACAAAGTAGGCATTTCTGTCTGCCTAGTGGCATGTCTTGCAAAAGAATGAGAGAGTTTTTGAAGGCAAAAAGAAGAAGGGGGCCAATTATCGGCTTCTGCTTCCCTGCCACCTGCCAGCCCTTTCCTTTTAATTAATGATCTGATGGCACTGGTCAATATAATAAGAAATGCTTGTACAGTTGGGGTCAGAAAATTCAGGCTTTGATCTTCTTCAACTTTCTGAAACATTTATTTGTTTTCTCTAAATTATTTCAGTTTTATTTTAATCCCTTCTATCCTGCTGAGGGCTGCGTGAATGAAAACCTATACTGTTTGTCATTTGCTTTGGCAGAGCAAAGACTGCTTACTTAGAATTCTATTTGTAAATTAAACTGCGAACCCAGTTTGTCATAAAAGACATCTGATCCTTTTGAAATGACGAAAACTGTCTTTTGTCTGTAAAGGATGATAAATTAAGTGCCAGTTCTTTCTGGACTTTGATCTTGCAGAGGGTGTCCCCCCCTTTTTTTTCCTTATTGCCTGTAGGGGAACATACTCTGTATATCATTTTGAATAGTCACAAAATTCACTTACCTTGTTTTTCCCAATAGAGCTCTAAAAGAATATCATTGTGAAACCACTGTTTTGATTGTTTAGTTATAGATGCTCGACTTATCACAAATGGTTGTCAGCACAAAGAATTTTGTATCAAAATGTGAAATCAAAGAGTTACATTTTCTGAAATTGTAAATCATAAAAACAAACTGTCTTAATCAAAGTAAGGCGCTGTAGTGACATACTATATCTTTTGGTTTTGTTGGTAATTTGTATATATTTGGTACAATAGAAATCAAACTCTTGATGATTATATTAATGTCAGTTCCCTTTGTTTTTAATGATGTTAAAATCTAGACTTTTTATAGATCATCTGGTCAACCTTTCTTTTGACTCAATATAAACTATAGTTCAGAAATGTAAAAGACTATAAAAAAGATTCAGATGATTTGTGATTTTACATTAGTGTATGAAAAGTATACACACACATACACGTGTATACAGTAATTTTGACTGTATCATTCAAGAGTATAACAAGTTAAGTAAAAAATGAGTCATTTTCTGGTGTGTCAGTAATTTTAACTGACCTTGCATTCAGTGAATAAGGTTGAGGTTATAATGTCATGGAGGTACATACCTCTTGTCAAATAATAGCTAGATGTAGAATTGAGAATTAGGCATCATCTTCCATAAGTTACTGGAGTTGTAGCTGGAGGTCCTTCAAACAGTAAAAATGGATATTTGTGCCATGAGAGGGACTTCTCATGTGTTTTACAGATGCATATCAAAATGATCTCTAAATGAGTAGGCTAGCATGAAGAAAATAAAGATACAGATCTTTGTACTTTTAGAAGTATATTCTCCCCCAGGATATATGCATGTTACCATTATTAATGTTAATGAAGGTTATCCAAGTATACAGACTATACAGTAGACATAAAATATTTCACTCTATATCTAATACAGAGCAAAACAGAAAACTATGTTTTATGCCAAATATACTTGCAGAATTTGAGGCTTTTATAATGAAGCTTTTAATTTGAATATTCCCATCTCTGCCTCTACTTCAATCTGTAAAGCACATTAATTAAAACAATTTAATGGAAAACATATACAATTATAGTTGGAAAACCTGGTAACAAAAGGCACAGACAACGTCCATGTTTGGCTCATAAAATGACAAAATGCTTGTCCATCTTTTGCATTCGTGACGGTCAGTGCGACTATTAACATCTCAGTTAAAAAGCATAAGACATAGGAGTGTAGAGTCAAAATAGTAAGTTAGACTTAAAACATTAAAGCAAATGCCAAAGGTACTTACGTATGTGAAGCATTTTAACCTGTATAAATAAACCTCATCAGCATACGTACAAAGGTAGTAAAACTTCTGATGAAAAAAATATGATGAGTACCTCTGAAGGGTGTTAAAATAGAATGAAGAACTGAAAATATAAAAGAAGCTCTAGTCTTTACTATCCCTTTCAAAAATTGATTCCGGGTTGGTTAACAGCCTAACAAAAGAAATGCAGTATTTTCAAAGAGTTTTCTAAAACTGTTTCTTGCACCCGAAGGAAACTGAGTAATTATTTTTTTGATCAATAGGCCTGATGATGTCCTCACAGCATAGGTATTTAATACTTTACCCATGTATAAGTAATATGTCTATTAAAATGCTCTGATTGTGATTTTTTTAATGATAAATTTAAGATTGAAAAAAACATTATTATATGGCATTGTCTAATAAACTGTATAATAAATTAACTGAGATTTAAAGGCATTTTTAAATCATTCACTTAAGCATTTAAATTATAGTTACAGGCTAGATGACTTTTTATGCATGTGAACTCTATTATTCTGTCAGACTGACCAGTGGTCTTGACTGTGCAAAGGTCAGTGGTCACAGTTGTCCTGAATTACCAGTCCTTTTTTCATGTGGACCCTCTGCTGCGTTGCATGCTGTAATCTTCTTAATGGCTTCATTCCAATATTCACACATAATATTTTAGATTTATTGACTGTTAGAAATACTACCATGCCAGTAGCAGTTCCGCTACTCCTAAGGTATTTAAAATTGGAAAAATAAATCAGTGCAAGACTTTCAAGAATCCTTTGTTTTCTTAGAGGGGGGAAAACCCCCTCTTTTTCCTCTCTTCTGACAAGAACACTTGTTTTTAAATTTCATCATTTCACTGTGAATTTGTCTATTTTTTTTTTTTTAATTAAAAAGAAATGAAAAGTAGTAGCTACTTCTTTGGGAGTAAATTTCATAATACAATAACACTTAGATCACCACTTTAATAATGTAAGACATTAGACAAAGAACATTTGTGATATATATAAATTAGCGGAGACCATAGACACGAATTTATAAACTTTGGGCCTTATCCTGCAATAGCTGCTTGCAGTTAACTCTGATCAAAAGACTACTCCTTTGCTCAAATTTGAACACTTTCAGAAAAAGCTTGGAGAATTGTGGGCATCGCGTTTAGCAACCAAGTCTTACTGACTTCTCCATAGACTAAGCACAACTTTTATAAATACGATCTTCAGAAAACAATAGGCTTTATAGTTGTTTAGCATCTTCTGGGGTTGTTAAATGTTGTTAACCGTAAAATCTACAGAGCTGTTGAAAGATGTGTAGCCTTTGTAGCGTGTGGTGCCTACACGCTATGATGCAATACAGAACCTAAATGGGTTTTTAGAGGTTTAGTTTTGAGATTCCTAAAGTCACAGGAATTTAACACTGTAAATTGGGCGTATGAACGTTACTGTTCTAAAAGTGGCATTTGAGA
Organism: Phoenicopterus ruber ruber; assembly: GCA_009819775.1. Lineage (NCBI taxonomy): Eukaryota > Metazoa > Chordata > Aves > Phoenicopteriformes > Phoenicopteridae > Phoenicopterus > Phoenicopterus ruber. The sequence goes on from CM020222.1 coordinate 26,166,165, forward strand.
AGTAGGCTGTAATTCACTTAGAAAATGAAACTGTTACTTTATAAAACAATTACTCAGAGTGCAAATTATTTCTGAAAATACAATGATTAATAGTATTATAAAGAAGTTATGGTCAACGTGTAACAGTGCAACTAAAAAGATTTTTTTTTAAAATTTAAATATCATAATTTATTATGTTTTCCTGTCAGAAAATAGCCAAAAATATTACTAATGTATTTTAGAAACTCAGAGAAGTCAGCTGTGTTTGCAGTGTTATGAGGCAACTATTTATTTTAAATAAATTCTTAGAGTTGAGATTGTGTTGAACCTCAACATAGTTTCAGAAGCTAGAACATGAGATTGAAAAGTGCAACTAGTTCTGAAAACATTTGCATTTAAGTAGTTGTTTTCATCTAAACGAGTATTTGCGATAGCTGGAGGGCTATCCGAGATTCCTAAATCCTGTGTGTGTACATAATATCAAATATGTAGAAGCCCTTTCATTAGCAATATTGATTTAAATCATATCAGATTCCATTTTGTTGTAAGGTTTTTGTTTTGTTTGTCCGCCATCTTCTCTCACTTTCTCGCTGTTGAGAGTGGGCTTACTTTTATAGTGACGTGATCTGATGGGGAACACCAAGAAATACGTTAAAGCATAACAACTGTCACTGATACCAGAGAAATACCTGGATATCTTTTTTTCAGAGATCTGGTAGTTTTTGGGAACCCCAGTGCATAGTTCTGCATTTCTCAGGTGACAAACGTTTTGAATACTTCTATATGTGCTTAAATTTATATGTGTGCTTAGGTTTTTGCAGGAGCAAAGGCTTTGATTAAGTTACATCATTTTATTAATTTATTTCTTAACTTTATGTGCAGTTCTATTCTTCTGCTCACATGAATATTGAAGGGATATTAGTCATGTTTTGTTTCTGATCAGTTAGTTGTATTTTAGGAATCTTACAAAGGACATAGGGTGACTGTTTTAAAAAACAATGCTTTTTTCTTTTTTTAATGACCAACACAATATGTTTCTACATTTTAGATATACTTACTTACATATGAAAGAAAAATCACTTACCAATCTCATGACTTTCTAAATCTCTGAAAAACTATTCTATTGATTTAAACCTTCCTCAAGCTCTGATTGCTTTTCATTGGTAGTGTTTAGCAGCCCAATGAAGTCACCTTCCTATGAGAAGCTGTTGCTAGGAGAACATAAAACTAGTTTGCTTCTAGTGTAAATTAATAATACCATTTCTGAAACGGATCACTACTGTCTTCCAGAAATAAATTTTAACAGCATTCTAACCCCTGTGGTTGGTTTGTTTGCAGTTCTTTATTTTTAAACTTTGTAAAAGGCTATTTCTGCTTAAGACATGCAAAGAAGGGGAGAAAAAAAGTTTGGCATTCTTAATCATAGATAGATGGATTAAAGCATCTATGAGGAAAAGGAAAAGATTTTGATAAAGATGCTGCTTGGTATTTTTTTGGCTTAGTGCCAGAACTGTGTATTTTCTTTGCAATTTTAAGAGCTAATAATGGTGTCACCCAAAGGGGTCTCTCACTTTCTTGGTTTTAGGTTCATGGATCTAAGCAATCACAATCCTGCTGCGCACCAAGTCCTTCGAAGTAGTTCAAGGCACCCAATCTCTTATCTGTACCTACTGTATTGACTGTATTAACTACTTTATCACACTATCTTTGATTAAACTGTGGAACTGGGACAATTTGCTGTCAACCTACCCAAATGTGCGGCTTGGGTTTGCCACTGCTTGGTGGTGAGATAAGCTCTGAGAAAGCACTGTCCCCCTGTATTCATCTTTGCTGACCTCAGCGTGAAGGAAAGTTAGGCAGGTCTCAGGGGTGTTTCAAGAGTGCTTCAGCCAGGACTCCGGTTGCGACGATTGGGAAATCAGGGTTGTGGCCCACGTTGTCTCTGCAGACTTCTTCTGATGAGCGCTGTGCTCCTAGTACTTCTGCAGAATAATCTGAGTTCCTCCTGCCTTTTAGCATAGCCGCCTGAGAGAAGCAGAAGTTGGAGGAACTTTCTTTGAACTCCAGCGTAGCCGTTTTGAGGCTAGAACTCCCTCCAGGATGGCAGCACAAAAAACGTGCATCTGACTTACACGTTTTTGTGCTGGAGAATCCGCCTTCAAACTGCCAGCGCATTGGGATGTTCTTAATGTTGTTGAACTAATAACGTACCAATACTGCAGTGAAGCAGGAGATTTGTTGCTTTCTATTGTTCTTTTTAACATGTTTTTGCCTAAAGCATCCTGTATATCGACGTAGTGTCTACCAGAACTGAGAAAATCAGAAAATACCATTTTCCTTCACATCCCCACTTCATCCTATAACTCCTCCGATCTACATCATCTTTACCCTTTCCTTCTCTGACCCTGTCTTATCATCTGCCATTATTTCCACAAACTCACAAGGTATAATTTAGAAGAATGTAGATTTAAAAGAATGTAGAGAATTTTCTACCTTTCCCCCTCCCTTATATTTAGAAGATGCTTTGTCTGTCATGACAGGGACAACATTTTAAGGTTGAAAATTCTTTTTTTGGCCTCATGGTACTGTTCTTATTTTAGTGAAACTGAGCTAATGTTGATGGGCTTGTTTCCCTTATACAAAGGATATGTACATTTAATTCCCCCAGAATTAAATAAACCTTATTTTTAATAACTTTAAAATAATCATACAGTACAGAACAAAAAAAAAACCCCAAACCAACCAGCCAAACAAAAAAACCCAAAACGTGCATTTATTTTGTCAACCTTGAACTGCTTAACTGGTTTTTGTACTCAAACTTCTACTTTATTTTTGTCTTTTGAGGAAAAAACGTAAATGAGCCTTGGTGTATGCTTTCCATGGGCTAAACGAATCAGGCTCTAAACTTTTATCTCGATCTATGGAGCTTGGATATAAATTGAAAAGATCACAGCTATGGGGAAAAGACCTATACTGTAAAGGCCTTTCTGCATAGATTATGAACATCATAACTCAATAATTTTTTTTCAAAACTATAGTTATAATTGGACCCAATGGGGGTCTCTCTCTTTGATCAGATCACAGTAACTGTGACTTTACACTGGAAAATGTCACTACTGTGAAGGTTTATCACCTGTAGAGCTGGTCTTTTCTCTGATGCCGTGTTCAGTTCTCATTAGCATTATTCAAAGTTTAGTTGTTAATTAAGTTGACACTTCAATTACAATCATCATCTACAAGAGCAGTCAGGACTGCTTGCATAAAGAAACAAAAAGATACTCATTCTTGCATGTATTTCTGTAAGAACGAAAGCTGTTTTGGTGATAGTTTGTGTTTATAATGTTCTGTTTAAACAATAACTCTAAATGTTACTTTGTATAGTTTTTAGTGACTTAACTATTGCTTTATTGGGTATAGTGCAATACAAAGGGACGTAGAAACACGTATCCAACGTAATTGGAGTTGACTGACTTCTCTAGATATCCCTCATGTTGAAAATCAGGAGACTATAGGCTATAACCGGGTGCAGTTCTACATATCTTTAAAGAATACTGTAATAATTCCATAATTATATGATTTTTGTCCAAAGTATCTCCAAGTAAGGGTCATCTAAATTAGTATTTCTAATTTTTTTTCCAATTCTATATAATCAGTGATTGCTGTTTGCCAAGTAAGAAAAGATCTCCTTCAAAAAAAAGAAGTCAAGCACTAAAATAAGAATGGTCTTTTTTTTTTTTTTTTTTTTTTTTTTGTTCTTAACTACAGGTGCCTCATAAGTAGTATTCTAATTTTTTTTTCCTTTCACATGTTTTATCTTCTAGGACAATTCTAAAAGACAATGTATCACTGAATTTACACAAACTTTTCTCAACTATTTGACAGTGATAGCAGCTACTCCCATGGTGCATGAGAAAAGATGTAAGATAGAAATTTGACTTAAAAAAAAAAAAAAAAAAATCCTTAAAACTGAATAGTAAGTGACCATTAAGAGTCCTTAAAAATAAGCCTTCATAGCATAAATAAAAAATATCCAACTGTCCTTGTTCAAAACAAGTAGGTACATGTTATGATTGAGAAAAAAAAATCTGCAGAAAAGTGGCTCACATGCAGTTTACTGTAAAATAATTAAGCTTATTTATGTCAAGAGGCCTTGGGAAAAAAAGAGAGCATAAACCAATTTGCATTAGCACTCTACCATCATCCCCTGCTTTCATTTCAATTAACAGACCAGCAGGTGCTCTTTGCAGTTAAAAAGATAAGCTATCAAGGAGGAGGATGAATTTTTGGCTGACCTGTAGACACCATGGTTTGCCTGCTGATTGGGTTCATACCTCGCTATACCAATTTCTGAGGTGTTAATTTAACTGTTCCACTCTGTCGTGCAGGTCTCGGCCTTGAAAAATAAACTGAAAAAGCAGTCTACAGCTACGGGTGATGGAGTAGCCAAGGCCTTTCTTCGGGCACAGGCAGCACTGTTTGGATCCTACAGAGATGCACTAAGATACAAACCAGTAAGGCGGCTTCTTTACTACTTTTTTTCTTAATTTATAAGAGCAGAGTCTCAGTCTTTGCAAAGAAAATACGGAATGTTTTATCCCAGTCTGAAACATTTCAAAGAAAATGTTTTAAATCTTACTCTGTGCTAAGGATACGTTGGCAATTTAGAAGACACTACCACCTCCTGACGGTGAGTTGTACTGAAAAATAAATACTCATCCAAAGTCAGCTGTTTTATTATTTGTATCACTTTTATAATTTATTTAGTATAAAATCAGATTGTATTGATGAAGCTACTTACACACAGCTCACCCGGTTTAATGTGGTGAAGAACTGAAGACGCTGTGCCTTTCAGACTCCATCAATTTTCACTGTACCGGCCCAGAGACTTTGCTGTGTTTGAGCCCCGAAGCTTTTTATTTCCTAGCAGAAGCCAGATACGAGTCAGACATGCATCTCTTCTATTATACACTTATCTTGATTCCACTGAGAAGTTAGGAGAAATGAAAACTCATTTCATCCCATCAGAACTTCAGAATTTGTATTTCTGACATTTTGCTGGTACTCAGTAGATTAATGTGTTATGAGCTTTCATCCTTTCTGGTTTATGAGGGTGGCACATTAGAGATAGCGTATTAGAGATAAAATCATTTATCAGAAACAGCTTAGAGATTCATTTCATCTGTCAGTCCAGATTCTTTTCCTGTGATGCTTGCAAACCACTGATAGTAGTTCCGTTTGATAAAATGCATTGAGATGACATTGGCTGAATCAGATTCCGAGGATGTGACGTTTGGTGGTCTGATAGATTCAGATAAATATTGAGATTTGATAGGAGAAAATCATCCTTGCTTGAAGCATCAAGTTTGTAAAACTAGTGGGTGTGTGCGTGCATGGGTGGGGTGACTGGGGGCGAGGAGGCTGGTGTATTCTGTTGTTAGGTAAGGAACTATGTGATATTCCTTGATGGAAATGCATAGGATAGTTATTAATTCCAGATGAGGCCTTTTCCTGGAGGAAACATTAAAATACAGTATGGCAGGGTCTTCCTTCTACCCAAGTGGTTCTCTTACAGGTAGTCTTTTTTGCCGCGAGCATTTTACACGCTAGCTGTCTGTGCCACGGACAGCAATTGTTATTGAGATGACAAGCAAGCTATGCAGAAATGAAGTAACGTTGAAGGGTTTGGTTCAAGTATTTGTGTTTAGCAGTCATTATAGTTTTCTTATGATAGGGAAAGCCAGTTTGCATACTATATTGAAATGACTGTACCTGTTTTCAAAATTGCTAGAGTTCAACACAGTACTAGTTTCATTAAAACCAATAATTCCAACAAAACAGATGTCGTTTATTCCGTAGTGGCATTACCTGACATTGCTTCAGGAGGGGTTATCTAATTTGTCCCTTAATCTAAAGGTGAGGACACTGGTCTGTGTCAACCCATGGCAGCTTGCAGTAAGAGCTGTTAAGTCAAAAAGAGTCTTAATCTACATTCGATACATGCAAACAGAATGATGTCAGTCTGGCTGATGTCCTTACCTCTCTTCTGACCAGAAATAGACTGCAGTCAGTCCTTTGTTTTGGTAAGTTCGTTGAACTGAACGTTCAAGTTCTTTAGCATTCTGGTTAGCATCTGTGTTGAAACGAGCTCTCATTTTAACTGATTTCAATTTTATTTCAGTTTATCTGTTGGCATATCTGAGATCTACATTTGCACTGTATTTGAGGTAGTGCACCATGCATCATTTCAACTGGCAAACGTCTGTCAAAGTGACCTTTGCAGTCTTTCTTTCCACATTATTTTCTTTTGTGGGGTTTTTGTTTGGGTTTTTTTTTTTTGGCTCCATTGATTGCATATAAGAGAAGATATTTATGAAACCATTGTGGCCTGATGTTTGATTTTTTGTTTTTTTGGTTTTTTTTTAAAGATATGTTATTTCAGAATATCTTAACAGGCAGAAGTCTGCTGGTAAATATCAGTATATCTTGGATTGGCATCACCTTGTCCAAAGACAAAGTGTTGGGTTTTTGTTTGGTTGGTTTTTTAAAAAAAGCGTAACTGTTAACTGTTATTTTGAGCTGTGTTCATGTTGTTTTAACTAATTTTAGTATTTAACAGATTTTTGGTTGTGATAGAAAAGTTTATTAGAAGCTGAATTTACTCTGGATTAGTAGAAACTAAGAGGACTTGTCCTGTGATTGTTCAGCTCATTTTACATGACCCTTTTGAACTCCGTTTAATGCATTGTGAATTGGGAAGTTCAAAAAAATCAAATCACATTTGACTGTATTAGGACCATTTGTCAGGAGTCTCAAAACTTGTGAATTGTTATTGCAGAGAAAGTACTACCCTTTGCTTTGGAGTCTATGATGCTGGATCTAATAAGGACATCTAAACCACAGCTATGGACTTTATTTACATTCTTTTGGGAGCTCGAGTTGTAGTCATGTGGAAAATTTGTAGGGGGTATACTTAAATGAGAATATTTTCTATATAGATTTGCAATTCTTTTGCTGTAAATAAGCTTGTCATTTTCAGACTCAAGAACTGAGAGGTTTTGGGGTACGATTTTTAGGATCACAAACATCCTGGTGAAAAATAAAATAATGTGTTTGGATAGTTATCGATTGCTTGTAACTTGAAGAATATGTTTAAGTGAACAATTTTCCTTGCAGCAGTGTGTTCTGTATGATTTTAACTTAAAACGTGAAGCAACTGTCATTAATATTCACTTTGAGTAAAGAACAGCTTTGATAGTGTCTGTACTCATCCAACACTTCTCTTCACTCCAAGCGCTGTTCATCACACTGAACACTCATTCTGTGCAACTGTTTGTTTTCAGCATAGGACAGATTCTCCTCGGTATAGCAATATGTCTTGAACAAACGTCTAGCAATTATTGAAAAAAAATGATTGGTGAAAGGGAAAATGGGAAGCTTCAGGGGTCTTGGAAGGAGTTCATGGGACTCCAAAAGACCATATGGAAAATTTGCCTACTCTAATACAGACAGGAGATATGACATGTAGTAGATAAAGGTGATTATATTTTTTGTGTAATAATTGATAATAAAAACCTTAATCCGGTAAAAGTTTCCAAGAAAAGTGGAAATAGTTGTTTTTTCTGATTTAATCAGGGTACTGAATTAAGGAAATCAGTCAAACTGATATAACTGCCAGAATTATTTTTGTAATATGGTACACTTTACATTAGCAAATATTGCATAATAGGAGTGGATCCATGGAGCAAAACAGTACAGTTGGTGCTGAGGACCTGACATCCAGACAGTGTGCATTTCTAGCTTTATTGTGGTTCTTATTGTAGTCTGGTGTTGAATACTGAATGCCCATGACTAGCTGGAGCTCATTTTCTGCTTTAGTTTAATCCGGAAGGAATCCATTTAATGCATGGTAGATGGAGTTGATTGAAAAAATTCTTTATGCAACCTCTTTTACTATCTTATCACCATTCCAAAATTTTGATAGGGAAGAGAAAAAGAAAATAAAAGACATTTTCATCTTTATCTACTTCCCGTAATTGGATAAATGACCAAAAAATAATCCAGAACAGAATTGTCATCGGTGGAATAGTGAATTAGAATGTGTTTGTGTATGGGCCCATTCACAAAGAGGACTGCAATCCATTTTGATGGGGTAACGTGCATGGACTTTGGGCGCAGGGTGTGTGCTGTGTCTCCAGCAGTGCAGACCTACAGCAGTGGCAGTGAGACCATTCAAACTGTTTAGCTATAAGGAGCCCTGGCGTATAGAAGGGCAAATGGTCAGTGCATGGTTGTACTCACCCAGCTAGCAGCTGCGGTACGAGCCGTTGTGCAATCTGCAACGTCAGTGATCACAGTTCAGATCACAAGTCTAACCCTGCTGAGGCATTGCAGTGATCAGTGTTGTGACGTAGGTGCTTCTTATACCATGTAAATACATATACAAATCCAAATTATGTTTAGTTTGGGTGGTCCCAACTTAGCCTTGAACTTTTTGTTGCACATATTTTCTTTAGGTAGTCCAGCATTTGGGAATTTACTGTGGAATAAGGTTGCATGTTTCACGTTTCAGAATTGCATGCATAGGTGGGAGTTAGATACAAAGATTACAGTTGTGCAGTTTGTGTCATCTTGTCAATCAGTGTATGTGCAATGTTGGGTTTTTTCTAGCTATTTTACTTTACACATTCTTCATGGGTCATTTTTAGGCATCCTTCCTTATATCAGACAAGAGCCACACCAGTCAAACATTTTGACAACTCTGTGGTGGCTATGGAAAATGGGCCTTACGCATGTAATTGTGCAAACCACGCAGATGAAAGCAAAGACTAGTACATTTTTTTCCATTAATCATATACAGTGTGGTCAGTTAATAAAGCACTATATGATGTAAAGAATTCTTAAACAGGCAATATTCCCACTGACAATCTATGTCTAGAGAGGGAAAGGTAGGTAAGAAAATGAGGAAGGAGCAGAAAAATGAGTATAAAAGCATTCACCATAATAGAGATTAATTTTAACATTATCAGGAAAATAAGCAAAGCAGAAAAGCTGTTTGCTTTTAGGCAGGAAACGTCAGGAGGATATATAGGTGTGATTTTTAATTTAATTTTTTTTTTTTTTTTAAAAGAGGTAATTCATCATGGCAAGACATACATTTCAAATGTATTTCAAATAAATAAATCTTCTTACTCTATGACACATCTGTTAAGAGTATGGAACATAAGCAATAATAACTTATTTTCTACCTTTGAAAAATTGGCTTTTCTTCAAGAATTAGCTGAGAAAAGAGTAAGTCGTTGGAAAAAAAAAAAAATCACCTCTTTTGAGGAAAAAGTCCTCAAAGCTCGTGGTGTTACAACAAAAGAAATCAACCCAGGATAACTTTGTTTTAAGTTATGATGGTTGTAACATCCCTCATCAGAAACGAAGAGCAAAGGCTAATGGCTTGCTCTGGAATGCTCAGCAGTAGGAGTTCATGGTCTCGTCAGCACGCCAGGGGTGCCGAGATAACTTCCAGCTTGAAGATAGCACAACCTGTCAGACCTCACTTTAATTGAATGCTAACCAGAGGGCTTTGGGCCAATATTGACACTATTTTAAGTAGTGACATCGGCTCTCCAACAGATGCAGGTATTGTATTCAATATACAATAAAGCAAAATAATACAATTAAGGAATTTCCTAATACTAGGAAAAAAATAGATACTTTAAGGTTCAGAATGCACCTGAATTACTTGAGAATGCATAAGTAATGATTGCTTGTAATGGAGTTTCAAAATGAAAGCGTCAAAATGAAAGCTTTTGAGGATAGATATCTCTTGAAATGGGCATTGACTTGTTTACCTTTCCCCCAAGAGTTAGGCATAAAAAGTACAGCAGAGTACAGAAACGGAGTAATGAAATGCCAGAATGTAGTTTGTATTTAAATCCAGAACCACCCTGTGTAATATCTGTTATGACTATATATTGTGACTTCCATAAGAATTTTATTTTACATGTTGAAAACCATATTGTTTAATTTGTCTTAAGGAATGTAGTAGTCCTTTATTGAATATAGATATTGTATTAATAGGAGTTGTTGTAGGTTTTAATTGTGACTATAAGAAATATCAGCATATCTGAATCTTTGTTTGGGTAGATTGCAAGAAATTTGCAAATTTTGCAGAAATTTATTTGGAATTTTAAATAGCACCTTCCTGAGTAGAATCATAGATCACACTCAGTTATCCCCTGCCCTTTTTCTGTGAATGTCATCACAACAGCTGAAATTTCAGCTTTGTACTTCCTTGATTTTAAACAGAGGAATTTTAATATAAAAACCAAAATGATGTTTAAAATGTTTTTTTTTTAAAAATAAATTATACAAACCCGAAGAAGCTATGCCCATAGCTACTTACCTTATGCTCTTCATGCAATGAGAGCTACCATGTGAAACAGTATTAATTATAGCAATAGTACAAATAGTTGGTATGAGTCATCTCATGCTAGAGAGACATCAATGTTTTCTGAAATAAAGAATTAAAATGTTTGTACTTCTTGTTCAAGTTAAATAGCACTACATTTAGAAAGCACAAAACATACCTTCTAATCTAGATTATTTTTCCTTTTAAAATGCTCACACTGTTTTAGCTCACTGTTGTCACGTTCCGTTGAGGTCTGTATAAATAGCTTGCTTAAAATGAGAATGTAGCTTAGAGTAAGAAATTCCTGCTGTGTGTGGCAAGCTATGAAAGGGGAAGAAAATTCTATAGCAACTGTTGTTAAAAGGACAGATATCTTGTTTGGGCATAGATTGTTTGGTCTGAGTATTAGCTGTCTACTTTTCAGTATGGAGTCCCCACTGGGTTTTGATCGAAGTTGTTTTGAAAGTACATTGTAGATCAATACGACAGGGGCCATTTGATGGTCTAGTAGTTAAGTATCAGTGGAGCATACCTCCAAAACTCAGTTTCTAAAGGTGTATTTGCAGAAACGAGAATGTTAGGAGCTTTATGTACGAAAACTTCTAGAGCTATTTTTGTTTATATTGATTCAATAATTTCTTTTTAAAATAGAACTTCTAAAGGCCTCGTGTTTACAGTAATAATCTTGCAGATTTGTAAAAGTTTTATTTGGAAAACAAGTCTGTTGTTCAGAGCCTTGAACAAATGAAAGAGCTAGGAGTTAATTTGTGTTATTTAATGCAATTTCAGTAAAGTTACAGCAGATACCCTGAGAGAACTGCAATTTGGAATTTCTACAGGTTTCAACAGATTTTCTTATTTTCATGTGCTGAACAGGTAGGAGCTTTAAACCTACTTGAATTCTTAAAGCAACATTGCTATCAGTAGGTTCAAATAACATAGATGACTTTTGGATGTGAACTCTTTATAGATCTAAATAAATTTTCAGCTAAGGAATAGCTTTGCTTATTCTGTCTCTGAACCGTACTGATAAGGGAACAGATGCACCAATGCATGAGTGCTTACGAAGTATCTGAAGCATCCAGCGATTAAAGGAAAGTATTTGGGAAAATATTACAGCCACGCACTAAAAATGTGTGTTGAACTACCATTTCCTGGCGTTCTGTTACTTGGCTCGGGCAGGAGAAGTGCCGTCAAGTAGAACTATCTGACTGCTCTCTCTTCCCAGGCTGATGTGAAAGGGAGAGCAAGCATGCTTGTTTTCTCTTCTGCTGGGAGATAACCTCTCCTTTTTCTCTTTCATCTTTCCCAAGACATTTGGGAAAGTAGCAGTGGAGGCATAGCTTAGTTTTTATTTTTCTAAATAGTACATTTTGAAAATACTGTTTTCTCTCTTTGCTCCTAAATTTAATGTTTCATAGTATGTTATGAGCCATCATCTAGTCAGTTCTACACTCTCACAAAGTCTCTGTATTTCCAGAAATCATTTCTTTGTGTAACAATAACAACAAAAAAAGAGAGATAGACATATTTTTTTTTAAAAAAAAAAAAAAAAAAAAAAAAAGGAGTTGTTACAATTTGCTGCCCTGAAATTTTTTTGGACGAACGACAGAACTGAGAAGAGAGTCTGCCCTCAGGAACACTATGTCTTGTACCACCATATCTCACTGGAGACTATTTCATTTGTTTTGATGCACTTTGAATTTGCTAAGTAGCTTGGGGTCATCTTCTTAAGACAAGAGTCTTTAGGAGCTCAAGAATAGCTAATGCAAAGTGGGTCAGGAAGGCAGTGCTATTTAAAGTACCACAAACATTTCAAGCTATTTGGCAGATCCAGCATGTCCTGCATGTGTACGGTGTTCACCAGTTATCTCGGGATAAGTAGTAGGTGGAGTAGCTTGGGTGCTTCTCCTGGAGGCTTGATCAACACAGTGCTACGTATTGTACTGAGATGGGTTTGCGTATCACAGCATTCCAGCTACCCCGTGAGAGGGGAAGGATTACGTTAGGTAAACGTATAGCTTCTAGCTCTTCCACTGAGAGTTCTTTTCTACAATCAGAGGTTCCATAAAGAAGTAAGGCTGTAAAACTTTAAAACAAATTAAACATGAACTTAAGTACTTTGCTGAGTAGGATTGGACCTCTTAAAAGAGAGACTTAAAAAGAGGGAAGCTTTTGATAGTGTAAGAACAGGATTTTAAAATGACATCACAGTGGTTTTACTGCGACATTTCCTTGGATCATTCTTGAACCATTTAAAAACAAAGTGCAAGGTGTAAAGAGCAGTTGAAAATGATTTAGAGCTTCTCCACCACACTTACCCAGGTCACATGCAGAAAACAGTTTGTGATATTCTGGAACCACATAACTGCACAGTCAGCCGGAATGATAGGAAAACGCGTGAAGTAGCATGTGCGGTTAAAGTTAAACAGGGTTAGGAGAAGAAAGCTGTGGTGATCATGGCCATGAATAAATTTGTCTTTAAAGTGGCTAACAGTTGGAGCTTTTGTGAAGATCAATATAGCAGCTGTCTTTGATCTTTTTTTCTTTTGAATGGCTGAGGTGTCTTTTACTCTGTTGTGGGACTGCACTGTATATGTAGCTTTTGGGTAGTAAAATATTGTATGGTAGATTTAGGTGTGGCATTTTGTTGGATTCCAAATTTTCTGTATTTGAGGCCTTTGGTAATTGTTTCTAACCTGGTAATTATTTTGTTTTTGTAAACTTGGGTGAGAGGCCTTTTGGCTTTATGGTTAAATCGGTTCATGTGCCTTGATCACTACACAAACTTTGTAATGTAGTTATTGTATGTATTGTATGAGATGTATTTATCCAGTTAAGTCAAACAGCTTCAAGTATTTATCACAAAGTATTGACAAGAACAACAGAATTGGAGAGAATGCTCATCAGAGATGTCCAGTAGTGTGTGCACACTGAAGACAGCAAATTTTAAATGAAATTAGGGAGTAACATAGGAGTGAATTTCGTTGTTTATAAATAATCTTATTAGCATCTTTTATTTTTAAATGAGTGCTGTTTTCAGTAATGATTTCTTCAACAAACATTTCATTCTCAATGAATACTTGATTATCATCTTTCATCATCGAAGTGTGTTGGGGCAGGGGTTTTGGTAACTATAGGCTATGTGCTTTTCCCATGTTGGGGAAATACATTTTACTGTATTAAATGTTAATGTCATCTGTTCAGGCTTTCTCCATAACAATGTTCCAAAAAGTTTGTAGCTTTTGTTTTGTGTAAAAATAAAATAAATGTGTGTTTCAATAATGTCCTGTTAAATCAGCAGTATATTTATCAATCTTCCATGTTTTGGTAGAATAAATGTAAAAATAATTTGGTGCAGATACGTGTTTTTAGACCGAATTAGTTTTGGTTTACTAGTATTGCTGGTTTAGCATGCCAGGGAATCAGGGTAATCCTGAGCAATAATGCGTGTTGAATTATTTGAAGCAGTGGACCTGCTCTTCCTCAAAATTTGAACCACTTCCTTCAAATTTTTAATGAAGAGTGCTATAAAGGTAACACGAACCAACTGTAAACCACTTACTTTTACTCTGCAATGTGTATTTTGTAGACTGACGTCATAAACCAGAGGTTCAATTGCAACATGTATTTTGAGAACTATTTAAATATTGTATGAAGATTTTGGCCTTTTTTTGTGGTTGCCTACCTCTGTTTAATCGGATGCATGTTTATCAAGATTGCTTGAAAGGGAATATTTGTATGTATTGACTATTAAGAAATAAATTTGTAATGGGGAATTTTAAATAAATCAGCATATTTGTATACTCTATCTAACCTTTTCTGTTTAAATTTTTTAGGGAGAGCCTATAACTTTCTGTGAGAATAGTTTTGTGAAGCATCGTTCCAGTACTACTAAGCAGTTCCTGGAAACTGCTGTTAATCTTCAACTGTTTAAACAGGTATGAGAGGGTAAATGACTCATGTTTAATGATTTTCTTTTAAAACATATCCATATTTAAATACATTTTACTTTCTATCAGCTTATGAAACTCTGGCATAAAATATAAGTACAAGTACTTTGTGTACTGACAGTCATCCCAGTTCCGTTGTATTTTTAAATCTTCAGTTATAGTTAAAAAGAGTGAAGGTGGTGGGGAAACTCAACAAAAAAAATGACCCTAGGGTGCAGAGCCAGTGCAGCATCTCTTCAGAGCTGGTCAGCGCCTCATCTAAACAAGAAAAAATCATGTATCTCCCAGCTTGATGGTTGAACTTCATTTTCAGCTCTCTTGGCTCATGACCAAAGAACCTAAACAACATGGTGCTTACTTAAATTGCACTTCAGTGGCATTTTATTTAACAACTGGGTTCTTGCTGTAATTGCAGTTTTCATTGCTGGGCTTTTTGAAATATGCGCACAGAGAATGTTACAAACCCGAGCCATAGGGGTGGCCTGAAGAATATTCTAGCTGATCTGTTAATGCAGATTTTGAACTAGTAGAGAACAAATTGTTGCATGTCTGGTACAGCTCAGTAATAGTTTTATTACAGTCTTTGAAATGCATTTTTTTCTTTGATTTTGTTCTGTAACACTTTTTTCTCCCTTTTCATCACATGACACGATTGCATCAAAAGGATGTTAGGAAACTTATTACTAGATTTTTAGGAAAATCAAGGAAAATCTGAATGAAATCAGAAGACTCATAAAAGTATATATGTGCCTGCAAATATCTGGAATGATTGAGGCATGGGAGTTCATGTTTAAATAATCTAGTGGACTACTTTGAAGATATACTACCATGATAGATAAGGAAAATTCATTGTATGTAGAATCTTCTAATTTTCAAAAAACATTTGGTGTTAATCAGAGGCTAGTGTCTAAAGTAAAGATTTATGCAAGGATGATAGTTTATAGAAGCCCTGTGAAAATATGTTTCTCCTGATTGTATAAAAGTTAAGGAAACACTGATCATAGAATTGGGCTCCTTTAATTTTACTGTGTTTTATTTTATACAATAACAAAATGTAACTAAAAATATAAAATAATAAAGAAGAAATCTGAAACCTTTTGAAGTATCCAGCCCATATGACTGAAATGGAAAGAAGTAATGGAGCAAACAGTGTTGTTTACATTTTGCTTATCTCAGTGCGATAAACTAGCATGAAACTTTCTTAATAGAAAGCCACCTACAAGCAATGTCTCTAAAATGTTGTCGCACTACTACTACTAAAGCAAGATCTTCAGCTGTAAGAAAAAGGTTTAACTCCACTGAAATGAATGGGCTTGTCAGCGTGGCTCTGTACTTACCCATTACATTTTAATATGTGTTCAATTAAACAGAATCAGTTTACAGTTTGTTTATAGCTTGTTTTAATTTTATTTCAACTAAAGGAAATAATATATTTTAGAGGATTAGGAAATAGTAACAATTTTGATGATGTGTGTGGTTTAATAGTAGTAGTAGTAGGTTTTTTTCATTCCTCTAGTTTCTGTTGCGAAGGTTGCTCCTACTTTTTCAGCTAATCCTCAGCCCAGCTGCATCTTCTCCAGTTTTTCCCACTGACAAATGAGCTGTTTTCAAAGTTATTTGTGGACAAAAACACTAAACTGTATTTTATCCTGTTCTGGAAAATCTTTTAAGCGGAAAATAGTTCTTAGAAGCAGCCTTAAGCCTAGACTAAGCAGAAAATAGGTACTTTAAATGCACTCTTTTTGCCATAACTGACAAGTAAGCTTTATTTGTGCCATTTTATAAAATCCTTCTTCTGTCCTTTTTTCTTTGTAGGTTTTTAATCTTCTTTCCCTCTCTGCTACATTAAAACATGTTAATTCCTCTAATTTAATCACTGTTTTAATTTTGGAAGTTGTAGTATCTTTTCACCGAAGTACCAGGACATCACTGCTGAAGTAGATTGTGGAATTAATTCTTTGTGTTACTCCCAGTCAGATTATTTTCATTTTCAACATCATCTGGTTTTACTTTGTATTGCATTTTGATGTACTTTCTATTAATGACATCCCCAAATGTATTGGCACGTGCCAGTCTTTTGTACCAAAATCATTAGCTAACCTGTAAATAGGATCAGTCTCAACACTTGCCCTTAAATACCGTGACCGGTGACGCTTCCAGCCTGACACTCTTCCTTTCATTACAAGCGGTTATCTCCCTTTTGGGCCAGTCCTCATCCAACCTAAAGTTCAAGTGTACTGTTCAGGTACTCTGCTTTTATTTCATCTAAAACTAGTGTTTTGAGGCACATGCAAGAGGCTTTTCTGTGGTATAGATAAATTGCATTTCCTTTATCTAGAAAATTAATTGTCAAAGAATATGTGAGAACCAGTGTTTTGATAACTCTTATGTTATATCTTTCCATTTACTCATTTACCACCCCACCCCACCCCCCGCCCCCCCAAATCTATTTGTAAGCCCTATCGAATTGTTAAGGGCAAAATGACAGACCAGCACTTATCACAACCTTTGTGTTTTAAGTAATGGTACTGTTATGCTTTACTTCAGCTGTGTTTCCTTTACCTTGATAGACTCTTAAAAATATTTTTGCTTCCAGATATATGTGCTGATTTCCTTAGAGTTGTGTAACAGAGGTGAATCTAGGGGGTTTTTTACTCTAGTTTTATTCCTCGGGTATTATAATGTCCGTTTCTGTATCTCATTTTCATTAACACTTGTAGTTTTGTTCCCTTATTCAGCATCATAGTCTTTACTGAAAATTGAGACAGGATATTTTTGGCAGGGACCATGCCTAGATTATCTTTTAGCCTCAAACCATTCTCTCGGATTTATAAATTATGGAGATGTCTTTTAAATCAGGTTAGTGACTTCACATTTTTGGAAGTTAAAAGGACTTTTTGTATTGCTCTGAAACAGAATACACCAAACTGTTTATGCAAAACATACATTTTCCAGGAATTCGTAGAAGTAATTTATGATAAATACCCTGATATGGATCACAACTGTAGGGATGTGTGAAGTTCAATTTGCTGCAATTTGGTGGCTTTAGTTTTCTAAAGCTGTCTTCTGCTCTGAATAGATTTAATTATAAAACCCCTGGTTATCGTTATTCTTAAACTATTAGGATATTTAATCATATAAAAATATTTTTCTTAATAAGAAAATAATTATTATTTATATATTAAATATTCTTATTTAATGATTATTCTGTATATGACAGTTCTTCTTCAGCGTAAATGTTTGTTCTCTTAGACAATATACTTATGTTACTTCTTTTCTCACTGTTTTTTTCCACATTTTTGATATTTGTACTATTATGTATGCTATCTATTTGTTAGCTTTTTCTGAGCCTTAGAAAGGCTCCCCTTTAATTAGGGTAACATGGGAGGTAGCTAATCTTTATTTCAAGCTGCAAACATAAGCAATTAATAGTTGCATCTTAATGTCAAATACTTCTGATGAGTGTCCAGGGAAAATATTAATTCATTCTTAGAACTAGCATGAAGCCTAATGCTAGACTATCTCCTTAAATAATGTAATTGTATAAGTAATATAATCTGCAACATTTATTGGGATTTGTTCCTAAAATGGTGGAAAGTGCTAACTAGAAAAATAAATAATGAATACAGATTAGGACTTGAAGAATCATAAGTCTTTGAAAATTATTAGTAATTTCAAATTTCATTTACAAGCTTTATGAGTTGAGCTTTCTTCTCACAAGCTATTGAGCTGTTATTGTGTGGAAATCACATTTATGATGTTTTCTTTGCTTCTACCAACTTTTTTTTCTTTTAATAAGGGGTGAATTGACTCGAAGTTTTTATTCCTGCCTAAGTAAATTATTGGGTTTAGCTCACAAACATCAACTCTCCTCCCCCACCCTTTATCACCTGCGCAACAAGATCTTCTGAAGCGGATACGGTCTATATTTTGGTTTTAGAATTCAAAATTGCTTAAGGATTATGATAGTTCTGTCTTTAGCTTAAAATCCAAGAGTAGTAATGGAATTACTAGTTTTTCACTGAAAGCGGTAGTCAACCAAGGGCTCTCTGGATCTCAGAGTGAATGCATTTCTTGAAATAGCAGGTCCAGAAGATTTTTCGAGAGAGTGTGGGTTTGAAAAATGGGAGGAGAAAACCATAAAGCATATGTGTGATTCCACGTGCTATTCTTTTCATGTAGCAATTTAAGTGCAATCATTAACAGTAGATTACTCAGAAGTAATTACTACTACTACCACTACTAACACTTATCATTTCCTTTAAATAATGTCTCCAATATCTTTTTGCTAACAGTTCTGTTTGTCAGTATTTACATTAAATACTCAGTTGGAATGATCCTCTAAAAACTAAAATTCAGTCAGTGTGTCAACCTTCTGGTGATAGAATTTTACCAAATGATGAGTATGTCCATAAATCTTATGTTAGTTTATAGTATGGAATGAATTCATAGCTTTCCCAAAAGAGATAACATCTTACAGTTCAAAGGCTGGGGATGGGAGGGGGGGGGATGGCTTTTTTTTTTTCCACAGCAGTAGCTGAAGATGCTCTTATCTCTTTTTCTTACTGTGAAATAACCCAGTGATCCCATAGTGGTCTGACCATGAACCAACCCATTTGGAAAAAAGCCGACTTGGAGTAAAATGAAAAAATAAGAGGAATTTAGACAAGAAAGAGAACGAAATTATTATCTTTGTGCTTGCCTTATTCTTGCTGCTGGAATTTTTGTACTCTTGAGAAAGTAATTTGTTTCATGTCACTAGTCTGTCCGTTGACAGGCATCAGATTGTCACTGACACTGTTTGGATAAAGTATGATATAGCCAAATAATTAATTTTGGTTAGTTCCTATGTACTGTTTAGTACCAGCGAGTAACTCATAATTCTTGCTAGAAGATGAACCGTGTGTAATTGGAAAAGTGCTTTCTTACTTTATCTCTCAGACTTGAGGTAGCCTTTTCAAAACAAAAAGGGAGGGATTGCTTCTTGAAAGAATTTTAAACCTTTAAGAATGTGCTCGTTGTACTTCTTTGAAGCCTGTTAATTCTTGACAAGAATGTGTTCATTCCTTCTGAAAGGTTTAATCATTAATTATCTTACTTTGACTTCTTCTGATGTATTTGGATCATTTCAGTCTTTCTATATACACTTATACGTGGATGCAAATGCATGTGCTCATGCAGCTGTAACCTCTGCATAAGGACAGCCTTTGCAATATGCATATGTAGATGCAACTAAGTAAGTGTTAGTGGTTAAAAAAAGAACAGGGAAAGCAGATGTGTTGGAACTTAAAAATACAGTGGTGTCAACCCTGAACTGTGCTCAGTCAGGTGGAGAGGGTTTTAGGGGTCTGCCTTGGCATCGTGCCTCTCTTTGTTTTGGCACTCCATGCACCGCATTCCCATACACTTAAATGAAATGTCCTTTGAGTCAGTTTGCATGCTGCCAGTCAAAGCCAACCTGCTGCTACCACCATTTCTGAAACCGAGCCACAGCCTTCCTCTGCTGTTCCTGTGCGGATGGTTTTGCTACAATTTCCCTTCCGCATACTGTCTTTATAGGGTCCTTTTTCATGTAAAACACATATACTTTTAATGGCCCTCGAGTAGACCGTGTAGCCTATTGTTTCTTTGAACTGGGTGTGGTGAAATGTTTCCAGTTTTTCTAAAGGTACCTTCTGTCCACAACAAGTTCTACTTTGGACCCCTTGATGCATACCCAGAAAGAGATAATGTAGGGAGGTTTGTTTATGTTCTTTTGTTGATGATACAAAGTAAACTTACAATTTCAAAACAGAACGTCAGGGAGCGTCTCAGTGGTCTTTATTTGATTATGATTACAAATCCAAAGTTACCATTTGTAAGGAAATAAGTTATTTTCATGCTATTAGAAAAGCAAGAAAAGCTTGAAAGCCATTTAAAATATTTCTGAACAAACTGATGTGTAATTTCATTGACTATAAAATTTTACAAATCTATTTGTAAATTTTGCATCATACATGTAATTTACTTAATATATATAAAATACTCTGATATTTCTGCTGCTCATAGTTGCAACTGCTCTTGCAAAATCCATCTAAAAGTAATATATTATCTGTAAGCCATATGTTGTCTTGAGCATCCATATTCCATTATAATGTACACACTGAAAACTATAACACTGTATAGCAATAGAAGGGCCAACAAAGTGTGACTTTTTTTTTTTTCAGTTTATTGATGGTCGACTATCAAAATTAAATGGAGGAAGAGGATTCTCCGATGTTTTTGAAGAAGAAATCACAGCAGGAGGCTTTTGTGGAGGTACAGAATGAATTTGAGTGTACTCACTGATGATGCTTCTTTGGGAGCTGTTCAACATGATGATGTTCTCAGGATGTGTATGCTGAATCCAGTGCTGGTTATTACAGGATTATTGAATGCTTTCCTGTTAGACATTTATTACAGCTGTGTTGTTATTTGAGGTATCATCTTTGCTATCAAAATATTGGATCAAAACGTGCATGACAGCACAAATACGGTTTTACGGTCTTTAAAGCAGTGTAGAAGCTTTCTCAGTAAATGGAGGTTATGTGATTTGAGCAAATCCACTGAGTTGCATACGGCAGCTTTACGTGGTCTTTCTTTGCCAGACTATCCTTAAGTGGGCATATTTACAGAGGAAAGGATTTGGCCCCCATGAAGAAATCATTGAGTTGTGCAAAGCCATGTTCACCTTCTGCAAAATACCTTTTTTATGCTCAGAGCACATAAATCCTTTTGTTCAAGATTTTCACTGCCTTCTCCTGCCCTCTGTGTCTTGTGCTATGATCTAGTGCATTTTTCTTTCTTGATTAAAATGTGGTTAGTTATACAGAGATTTACTACTTTTCTGCCTTTTTAGGGTAACTTATGCTGCTCTGTAAACAGATTTTAGGCATTGAGCATCCATTATTCAGATAGGTGGTGTCAGTATTCGGAGTTCGTTTGCTGACTGCCGTTAGGGGGTCAGGAGGCTGCAATAAAACTGCAATAGAAGTTAGATAAAGCTTGTTTCTTGGCTGCGCGCTGGCAGCCTGTGAACCACGTCTCACCTGGCTCTGCGCAGGAGGGAATGCTCGGCTTCGCTAGCACTTCTCGGTTAGATTGCACTGCGTGCGTACTTTTCAAGTCAGACAAGCTGTATACTGCCAGGCTGCGGACAAATTGCTTAGGGCACATATTCAGTATTTACATAACTGCTGTCTCATTATCGTTATGAAGTGCAGGACTAACAATATGTATGCAATTGAAGGTGACATTTTGTGACGCTAATGGGGTAGAACTATGATCTCTTTGCAGAGTTTACTCCCATCAACTTTATCAGGAAGCCCAAGGTTTAAAAAAAAACAGGTGAAACCCAGCCTTCAGAAAAGTCACAGAAAGTTAGTGTGAGCTACAAGCTGTTAAAAGGACAGGTGAAAATATCCTTAGCTATAGAGAGTGTAATTTTAAAATTACTCAATCAAATGGAAAGTGTTTCTTTAAGTAATCTCTTTTTTTAATTTGCATTTTTCACATATGTGAGCATAACTAAACCAGTATAGAAGGTTGAACTGGAAATTGGAGAATAAAACTTAGATTTCATTATTTTTTAGAAATAATTTTTGTTTCAGTAAAGTTGTCAAATTTATGACTATATGTGAAATTTGTCAGCCATCTTCATTACAGTTTGCATTTTATACTTAAAATTTTTCATGAGTGTTTATTTTGTGTTACATCTGTTACTCTGTGGAAGTATTAGTTCTCAAGAGTTTTATGTAACTTTCAGCACAAGAATGTTGTGATGACTGATTGGCCTAGCACTTGGATTTCTTGTAGAATATATCGATTTAAGTAATTTATAGTCACATGAATTTTACTACAGAAGTCGTCTTTTTTTTTTTTTTTTTTTTTGAGTTGATCAAATATGGTGATGGTACAAGGAAAACTGAAAAAGTGAAAACCTTTGAGCCTCTCTTTTAATAAGAATTTATTTTAAGGAGTCATCGTTTTCTTGATAGAGTTTCAGGAGGTTCAATGCTAGCTGAGGGTATGCAGTGTTAACGTGGCCTTTTCTGTAGATGAGTGTTTATCTGTTTTCTTTATTGCCTTCCCTTAAGTCTCTCTATCCAATTAGAAGACAGTTAAACTTCTCGGTCATTGTCTGTGATCTCATTTAGTAGCTTTCGTAATTGCTTAAGTCACAGG
This sequence comes from Phoenicopterus ruber ruber, assembly GCA_009819775.1. Lineage (NCBI taxonomy): Eukaryota > Metazoa > Chordata > Aves > Phoenicopteriformes > Phoenicopteridae > Phoenicopterus > Phoenicopterus ruber. The sequence continues at coordinate 26,188,701 of CM020222.1, forward strand.
CGTGACAGAGAAAGCTCAGATGTGGCAAGAGTCGCTGTTAAGGACACCACAAGCCAGATGATATATGAATATTGTTGATAAGAATTTGAAGTTACGAAATGTCATGTAAGAGAAAGTACTTATGGTTCATGGAATTAATTTCATTAACACACTAGCAGTGGTTAAATTTCACCTTATTACGTGTTATTTGCATGCTCTCTTCTCTGGTAGTTCCAGGGAGCCAAACTGAAGAAGTAAAAAATGAGCAATTTTTGCTTTAGATTGCTCTTTGATGTTCTTACTGGAGATAGGATCATAATGATCCTTTCTAAGCGGGCATTGCTGGAATGGGTGACAGTGCCTGATCTGAGTATAAACAGCTCAGTTTTTTCAGCTCATTGAGAAACTTGGGAATACCTTTTACAATGATCCAGTTAGTTCTCCACCATGTTCTAGGAGAATGAGACTTGGATGTGTTTTGGCTTTCCACTAGCCAGTGCAATAATTCCACCCAGGCCTTAGTTAATTGATTATTGCGAAGCTTAATAAGTTTTGAGAACTCCTGTTAAAAGTCTGCAACGTCAAGGATATATCGGTGTGGTCCTTTCAAAATGGATAAGCTCTCCATTTGAAACTTCTGGTCAACGTGAATGTCTTGTCTGGGGTTAGTAACAGCTCACAGTACCAGACTATTCAAGTGACTGATGTACTCTAAAACTTGATCAGGGACCCAATCTGGCTGAAGCACCTTTGGGAAATAGTATTCATTTCTTCATCAAGTGCTCGGTAGGATTTAACCCTATCCTTCACGGCCAGCTTAGTGGCACGATAGTCCTCAGTGGTCCTGCAGATGCCAGTAGCTCTCATTTGCCTTGTAGAGGTTTTCCTTTGTGAAAGAAAGTAGATACAGTTAATAATTTAAAAAGATTTTTCCTGCACAGGAGTATATAGTTGTGACATAATCCTTAGACTTTTCTCTCGTTCTTTTTCCTTGGGATGGTACCATCTGCAGTCCATGTCATTTTTGTACTTGAAAGTTTGCCCAGCAGGATCATTATGTTTGAATGCAGTTCATTATATATTATTCGTTCCTTTGAGTTGGTGTTTTTCTTTTTAGACTTTTTAGCAGTATGTTACCTTATCGTAGTTTTAATTTCTCTTTCTACCTCAACTGGAATTAAAAGCTCCATGTGGTGAAAAGATACACTTTTACAAACAAAATAGAAAAGGTGAAATTAGAGATACCTAGGTTTTTTTCTTAGTGCACACTTATTCTTATCTTTACATTCCTTGTCTATCTGGGAAGAATGAAATTAATGAATAATCCTCTAAGGGAATTTTTATGCAGATTGTGAGGAGGGTTGAAACATTTAAAATGTTGAATGTATGTTTAATTGTGTTTCATTTTATATTTTTATTTCAGGAAATTCAAGGTCTTATCAGCAGTGGATGCATACAGTGAAGGTATAAACTTGGTTAAGTAATTATACTGGCCATCCTGTTCTTTGTCCTTTTCCTTACATATATGTAATGGTAAAAGTTTCTTCATTTGCAAGGAAAATACACATACATTCTATAATAAATAACATGTCTATGGTATATGCAGTTATTTTGTGGGTTTTTTCTTGGAGATTTTTAAAAAAAAAAGTCCCATACACAAAACAAATGCCAAAACACACAAGGTTTTTCTGTCGGTGTAGTCAGGGATTTCGCTGCTTTCTGTATCATGTTACATTCCATAACTGTGAATTAGGTGTGACAGTACAATTTGATACGAAGTTTATCACTTCTAGTAGATAGCAATTTTGTTAATATGAATTTGTGCAGTTTGGCTAGCAGAAGACCCTTGATATAACCTTGTTATTCTGCAGGGTTAGTAAAATATATTATTTTAGATTAAGAGAATTCTTGTGTGTTTAAATGAGATAGTTCTTTCTGTCAAGTCAAAGTATTTTTTAGCAACATATGAAAAATAGCCATAACTTCTGAATTGATTTTGAAGTGGTAACAATGAATGAAGAATGAAAATACATCATTCTGTTAGAATGCATTGATAAATGTGTCAGCTATGATAATGACGTACTGTGACCCTTGTGTAGCTGCAGACAGCAGGTTGGGGAGGAAACACAGCTGTGGTTATTCTTACCGATTTAAAAGGAAGATTGTTATTTCATTACAGCACACTCTTTATTTTTCCTTGCTGTTGTCTTAAGGTTTGACTTACATTAAAATGTTATTAAAATACAGTTTTTGTATATTTCAGAAAGGCGGTGCACTGATCAACACAGCAATGACCAAAGCCACTCCGGCTGTGAAAACAGCATATAAATTTGTAAGATCATCTATTTCAAATAAATTATACCTAAAAATACCGGAACTTCCTACAACCTCTCATTCTTCCTGAAAAACCTAAGCATTTTATAGATGTATTGCAGAAAAACACTTCAGCCTGTAGAACGTTTTAGCTTCATTTGTTTTCTCATATAGCACTAGGATTTAGAGTTGATTCAGAGTCTTCCAGATAGGTTGTACGTAACAGTAGACATTTTCAAAGCATCACTGTGCTGGTTTTGTTTCAATCATAATACATACTAGAAGCTTATTTGAATATCATTTAGATATTTGATACATAGCTGTAAACTCTTCCTAACCTGGTGACAACATGATTAGCACATGGGCTCTGAAAATCGAAATTCTCATTTACACTAAGGTCCCGTAACACAACACAGGCATTGCAAAGTTAACATGAGTGTAAAACATTTTGTAAATGTTGCATTTATATGTAATATAAATACAGCGTTATAGTATATAGTTACATAGTATATAGTGTTAACATGGTGTAGAGATCTTCTCTATTCAGAAGAGGTATAGTTCGTGCTGGACAAATGGAGCCCTGGCTTACGCAGATGCAATTTCACTTTGGCACTAAGTGCTGCACTATTGAAAAGATGTGGTAAAGCATCAGTAATGTGTGCAGCGAGTCTTTTCTATCATCTGCTCGTTTAAAGATGATACTAGAATACTCGCATTTGACTGGATTTAATACTTATACTTTTGAGCTTAAAAGATCTTGTTTTCAAAGACTGCCTAACCAATAAAGCATGTGAAATTATACGGTATTACGCCGTATGGAAAACCAGCAATTGTGTTAAATGAAGTGGGAAGTATTTTAAGGTTGCATTTTTAATATATGGGAAAAGACTTTTGGCTTCCTTTTTGCTTTTCCAAATGTTTCACTAGTTGGATGCATAATAAGTAGTCCTGAATAAATCAGTACATCAGTCTAAGCTAGTGTATTTTCAGTAAAGTTTTCAAACAGAATTTTTAATTTTACATCAGCTGAAAAACACAGCAATTGTGGAGAGAAGCAGGTAAATAAATATACTTCATATTCATGGACTCATTTATAATTTAAAAAATGGTTCATTAACAGGTTTTCTTCAGTTTGCACTAGCTTAGACTGTGGTTACATGATCTTCTCCCAGCCTTCGATTTTGATAATTATGTCCTTGATAATAAAGATTCTTCAAAGCGAACTTCTGTGTATGCAGGAAACTGGTAAATTTTGTTAGGATCTGTGCGTATAAGGTATTCATATTTATACTCGATTTAATTTCTTATGCTCTTGCCCTTTACGGAGCCTACTACTAGAGAAATGAAATATGCATTTCTTAATTGCTAGATATCTGATTGGTAGCCTTGAGTAATGTGCTCGGTACCATCCGAAAGAGTTAGAACAAAGCACTGCAAAATTCATCCAAATGCTGTGAGCATGATCTGGAAAGTTTAAAGTGGCTCTCAGGTTAGCATCTGCTACATGGCACCCCATTGTGCTGTTACTCAGCTTATAGATGTATGATTTAAGGATCAAAAAGACACTCTGACCTCTTGATTCAAGAAAATGATTTTCTTTTTCTGAATTTCCATGTATAGAAAACCATAGAAAAATTGGTGGCTTCCATGTATTTATGCCCTTAAATATATTTTTAAAAGTCCTATTTTCAAGACAACCTTGAAAACTTTTGTAGTTTTTTCCTATATTCACATAAGAAAAATACCTTTTCTTCTATTAGGGCTAGGGTTTTTGGTGTCAGCACCCCCCCTCCATCTTTTCTTTTTTTCTCCTCCCCTCCCTTCTCTCTCACTCTGTCTTTTTTTTTCCATATTAAATGTTTGTTAGCATAAGTACACCGTATTCTGTATTGATAATTCATTTCTCTATTGAAGAACATTCTTGGCTGTTTTCTATGCAACAGTGATCCTTGGCTGCCTATTTTAATACATAGAGAATTCTCCCCTAAATAGCAGCACTATGCTGTTCAGCAACACTGGGCAAAGTCTCCATCTGCATATGAAATCACTTCATTTCTCTTAAGATTGATGTTGCCCTGCAAGTTGCCAGACTGGAACACTGTAGCAGTCATCTTGAAAATCTTAACATTTTTCCAACATGCCTTACTGCTAAAATACCCTTTCAAATTTAAAGGACCTTTTCAAATAAAGGAGTGATGTGTACGACCATTTTCAGCCTGTCCTTAGTAATATCGCAGAATTTTCGAGTATGTGTGTTTTCACAGCATTTGCATGCATGTACTGAAAAAAATCCTTAAATATACGGACAAAGCATGAATATATAAAATATACTGACAATGCATGTATGAAATTTGTGATAAAGGTTATTGTCCTTCTTTATATCACCAGTTGTTTAAAAAAAAAAAAAAAAAGTATGGCATCATAAAGCATGTTCCATGACTACAGCCAGTGTCTTGCAGAGCTACTGAAGTCTTTCTATTTTTCTAGGCAAAAAATCAGGCAAGGCAAGGAATAAAAGAAGTGAAGAGTAAGTTAAAACACAAGGTACGTAGAACGCTTTCTACTTTCTAACCTTGCTTCCTGTATCAGTTTGAAGCTTATACTTTACAAATCACAGGAGATTTGTGTTTTTAATGACATTTGAAATATGCTTAGCCCTTTGTTCAACAATACATTTTTCATAACGAGCCCTCTGGCAACTATCTGTCATTCTATGCATCCACTGAATAATCTCTTTATTGTTTGCATATTTTATCATAGAACAACAGAGGTCTTCAAAGATACATTAACAGGATGTATGTTTTCATAAAGTTGATTGCTTTGATATCACAATCGAAGCCTTTGCTTCAAGCTGAGAATTTGAGATGGGAGAGTCTTGCAGTACAATGTATTTCAGAAGATGCAGTTGTCTGTTTTGGCTTCATAAGATATGTGGACAGTGGCAATGTTTAAAAACGAAGGAATAGTTTCATCTTGCAAAAGCAACATTGCAGAAATATCAAAAAAGATGTTTGGGGCATTTTGCAGCTGCTTTTCCCATTGAAAATTTTGTTTCCACTTAAGATTTTTCTGTAGGGACAAGTAACCATTTTTAGATAGATTTTATACTATTTTAAGAAGACTTTCAAAAATATTTCCTAGACGTTTGAACAATTCGTCTTTTAAATGACAATGTTGATAATTCAGCTTCTTGAAAAGCTAAATTTGATTTTCTTACTACAGATGGTATTTTCATGACAGTAATAGATTATGGCAAGATAATTTTGAATGCATTCTGCATGCATGATATGGAGGGTACGTTTGCAGATAATGATGATAAATAAAGGAATTTAAATCTGTGTTGTTGTGTAGGAGAGTGAGGAAGACTATGGAACTTGCAGCGCTGGTGCAGTACAGACTGCTCCCGTCTACACATTGCATTATGAGAAAAGAACAAACTCAGAAAAACGAAGACTGGCGCAGGTAAGACACCTGAAACTTCTGTTCTACATATGAGGAAATTTTTTTTGCCGCTTATAGTAATGCATCAGTGAATCTGTTTAAGATTATTTTACTGTCTGTGTTTGGATAGTGTGATTAAAAGGCTATGTTTGTAGAAATACTGCTATACTGTTTGAATGGAGAAAAAATGCTAGTTGTATTTCATCCCTGTTGAGAGGGGAAAAAACAGGAGATTTATAAGTATAGTATATTTAATTCTTAAATACTGTTTTTGATAAAGGCTTCTCACAGCAAATACATTCTGGTCTATTCACAGATCTGTGTTAAGCTATCTTTTTTAGTTTCTTATAGTGGGGCAAATGAATCTTGTGTTTCTAATAAATTGATTTGGCAGTCATATGGCCTTTAACCTTGCTCAGATAGTTATGATTTATTATTTTATTAATAAGTCAGCTAGTTAATACAGTGCCAATCTCTTGTCCTTTTGTTCTTTCATCCTTTCTACTCTTGATTTGAAGTAACAGGTGTAGTGTCTCAACTTTGGCAAGTGTTTTAATGTCTTTGGACTCATTTTGACAGTTTTATTTCAAAGCTATCAATAAAATAGTTTTTGTATCACTTTTTTCTGGGAATAAATACCTGCATAAGTACATATTTTAATGTGTGGTTGTATATTGTTACATATATTGTTATTGCATGTTTTTAATACATGTAATGAATGTTTATATGTGGGTTTTTAATGCATATACCTTCCTTATATGAGAATTAAGTATAGAAATTCAGTCCAGCTGATCTAACAACATTTGTTTTTTTACTTTAGATATTGCAATGATAAAAATCTGAATTGTCTTTATAATCAATTTGATTTTGAATTAGTTTTTCTCCATAATAAATATAAAGCTTGTGAAATTTAACATAGAACTCATGCAGATTATTGCTAAATGATGTTGAAAATGTACATTAGTATTTAGTCATTATTTTTAGTAGGGTTATAAATAATACAAAGACTTTCTGCTTTAATTATTTAGGCAGGTTTTACTTTGTACATGTTTTCATGATCTCTTAAAGCCAGTGATAAAGTTTTAAACTATGTGCCCTCAGTATATTTTTAGATACAGGCAGCTGTGGTGCCTGCATTCTTTCAGGAACTTGTGTACAGTAGATTTTCTTCACTGAGTATCAGAAGAGAAGATACACAATTCTAAATGTATGAGTACAGAGCTCTAATGTTAATAACATGAATGGTTCTTAAAATATTTGTTTCTAATAGATAACTGTCATTTTAATATATAGCAACTCCCCCCCCCCAATAATTTCATAATGTGAGGTACTAAAAAGCTTTTAATGGATTGCAAGGCAGCATTCAGAGATTAGTGTAGGTGAATCTACAATTCTATGTATCTGTGTAAACAGGTAACACAAATGTACCCTTGTTGTAGTCAGTGAATTTTTATAGGCTGCTTGTGTTAAAGAAATCTGCAGTAATTTACTGATATGGTAGTGCTGCTTACTGTTAGGTACAGGACTCTAGGGATACAAAGGAATATAATTTACCTTGGTACAATTAAACATTTCTTTTGAAGGCCAATGTTTGGACAGAACAATTTAACTTCTGCATGTTTTTGTGTTGATACAACTGCATACTGGTAAATCCTTTAATGACATTGTTGCTGTTTCTACCAGTCGTCTTTTAGTTTTGAAAACAAGACAGAAGGAGTGCATATCCGTCCCTAATTTGTTTCACATATGTACATATACACATCTGTCTTTATGTATGTGTATACACACGTACATGTACATGTACATGTATAGGGTTTGTTTACTAGCGAAGCTTGTAACTAATAGTCCCGCAGATTTGCCCTGCTGCAAACCGAAGGTCCCATGTCTTCTCCCGGCGCTTGTCCCAAATGTCGCGTGAGCCCAGTGGGCAGGAAGGAGCCAATGGTGGTCGCTCCCCAAGAACTCCGCTCTTGCACAGTTTCCTTCACCTCTCACTCACGCTGTTCCCACTTTTTCCTCCTCCTCCAAAGCAGACAACCCAAAATCTTTCTGAAAAATAATAGTCTACTGTTGCTACTCTTGTTTTTATTTTTGTTCTTGGTAAGTATTTGAATAAGATAATATAAATGCAAGTCCTTTATGAATAAGCGGTGATTTTAAACTTTATGTCCAAATAAAAATATATATTTGTATTCATAAGGACATGTCTATGAGAGAGACTGTTTCATCTAGTACCGAATCTGCCATTTAAAAGAAGTGAAATTCACAGTTTGCTATTGTTGTCAGGTTTAATCCTTTTTTCTGTAACTCTTTATCCTGCAAATGAACCCCTCCACCCAGATTTCTAAAATGGTGCCCATGATTGTCTATAGCAGTATAAGGATAGTGCTAACGTGCAGTTCATGGACTTTGATACATACTTAAAGTAAGGACCAGATATTAAGTTGCAATGTCAGTGTATTTGGGTATCTCCCCAAATCCTAAACAAACAACAAACAAAAGAGAGACATTGCTTTTAATGGTCATCTTGCTTCCAAACAAGAGGCACCTCTGCACTTTATTACTGTCTCTTGCATACTGAAACATTTAGAAACTTGTAAATAAAAAGAATTTGGTGTTATATTTTATGTCATGTTAGATGCACGCATTGAGCTTTTTGGAAACTGTTAAACATAAGTACTAATAGTTACCTGAGATGCTGTAAAACATATTTACTTCGAAACATCACGTATGATGTGAAAGTTTGCTGCACTGTGAAAGATCATTTTAATAATTGGTTCGTAACAGGATTTTGGGGTCTGGGAGGACGTTTCCTTTACAATAGGAAGTGAATCTGCTTTTACCCCAACAAATAGTAGTTTGTATGCGGGTCTGCTAATTATACGGTTATTTCCTGTTTTGTTGATGAGGCTTTAATAAATGTCAAGGGTACAGCCATGAAGATCTCCCAATTAGGCTTTGCATTTGTAAAACCCAACCCCTTTGCTTTTGTGTGAAGATGACAGTTCCAACTGCAGCCTCAGCCTAACAGGGCTCAAGGGAAAGGATACTTCTCTGGTTTTATTGAAAACAAGGCCAGTTTGGCCCAGGGAGAATACCAGCACTGGTCACAGTGCAGAGCCATTTTTAACAATGAATATTTACTAAGCTTTATCACTGCTGTCATAGAGGTTTTATTGTATTTTTTTTTTTCCAGATCGGCAATAGACTTAAAAAAAATTAACAGTAAATCAAACCAAATTATAGTATGTAAAATAGCTGTCAAAACCTAATCAGAGGATAAATAATCAAATGTGTTATTGCAAACTGTAGTGATCAGCTTACCCTCCTATAATTTGCATGTTGAGTGTCTTTCCTAAAAAAAGAAATAACGGGAGTGCACTTGTACGTGCCTGTGTGCACGCGCGTGCGTGCACACACAATTAATCTTTGCCTACGATGAATTGTTCTATCTCTGTAATATTCATTTGAGCTTACTCTTGCTTAGGTTAGCCGTTCTAGGCTTTTTTACGTGTGCGAGCTTAACTATATTGCAAGTCAACATTAACAGATGGATTGCCCTAAGCAAGGGAAAACCACAACAACAAAATCTAGTGAAAGTGGAGGATTGAAGCTTTTTATTGTTAAGCCTTATTAAAACCTTGGCATGTGCACTGCTGTTAACTGTTTCATGCCTAGATCTAATAATATGTCTCTGGTATGTTTTATCTCCTACGTTAATTAGGTACGTAGAAGATATAAGAAATTACCAGCTTAGATTTTTGAAATAAAAATTAATGCAAGCATGAGATTGCTTCAGCTCTGTTTGCAGTATCTTGCCAGCGATATTGCTGAGGTCCTTTAACTATTGATGAGGAGAGTACGGCAGTGCATGTATTAGACTACTGTGCGTTCAGTTTTTGCATAATGTATTTTAATTCTGTTTTGTCATATGCTCCCAGGTAATGCATATTTCTGGGTAGACAGGGGCCTAAATGCAGCGAGAGCTCTATAAATTGTTCCAAATTAATATATAATTAAAAAGAGAGCGTGTGTATTATGAGCCTGGATAGAATGCCAGAAAGATCTGTTTGATTTCATGAATATGATCTTTGTAATTTTACTGTTATATCAGGTGATAGGGTAGCTTATTAAAAATGGAGCATTTGGGGATGTCAATAGTCCTAATGTATTTAGTGGCTAATAAAACATTCTTGAAGATTTGCAGAATGCCAAATAAGAACTAGCAGTTCACTTTATAATTAGTAAGATAGCAATGCCCCCTTGTCTCTAGGGAAATGTATGCAATACCTGTACCTTTAGGCATGCGCTACCTTGCAGCCGTAATGGAAACGGGCATTTGGATTCCAAGTGTGGATTTACCAGGAATCCCTGTGTGTCAGCACTACTTTAAATGTTCATATATCGAAGAAACCAAGTGAACTACTTCCCGTGACTTTACAGGAACTAAGTACAGTGTCTGAGAAGGTTTTAAAAACACTTTTGCATAGGTAATAAAAGCCAGGTTAGACTAAACTTTTTTCCTGGTATTCTTGAACAGAAGATAATTACCATTTTTTATTCTTTTTTAAAAGCATATCCCAAACGTAGCTTTTACACTTTTATTGAAGTATATCCTAGTAACTAGACAATATGTAATTCAGCTTGCAGTAGCTATACTTGGCTTCTGTTCAACAAAGATAGCAAGTGTCAGGCAGGAAGATGTGTTCAGAATAACCTTACCTTCAGGAGAGCCCCATTTATCAATACCCCTACAATGGCCAGTAAAATAAATGACATAATCATTAGCTACAAAGGGCTTCCAGCAACTGATTACCCTCCTAACCTGAAAAAGGTGGTGAGAGTGGGCTATTCTGAAGACTTTTTTTTCCGGGAACATAAAAGAGGAGAGGAAATGCTTGTGATAATGCAGTGCTGAATATACATATTCTGTATAAGGTGACTGAACCCCTTTAAGAAAAAAAAAGAAAAACAAATCCCACAGACAACCCCACAATAATTTCAAAAAAATAAAAGCTCTGATTATAAGGGCCTTTGCCTGTATTTGGATTCAGATAATGTGCTTGACATCACATCTATGCCTAGCATCCACAGATAATACTGGTTATATAGCCGGAGTTATCTTCTACTCTCATTGACTAAAATATTACAAATTGACATGTCATAAACAGTAAGAGCTAGTTTTTAATGTAAGTCATGTTTTGTTTCTGTAAAATATGGTTTTGAAGTAAGCTTTGGTTGATTAGAAAATTCTGTTTCTTTAGCTAATGTGATGTAATTTAAAAATACTGTAGATATCATTAGCTTCCTTTAATTTGGAGAAAAATCTTTTGTCTTGGTGTGTCAACTAAGATCTCTTCATTCTGCAAAACAGTCAGATTTCCTTTTAATTAGAAATGAAAAAGCTAGGCAGCAAAAATTCAAATTGTAGATTACGAGAGTGCCCTCTCGTGGCTCTGATACCTTTCCGAAGTAGTACAGGCGCACATGTATCCTTTGCCTGGTATAAACCTTGCTTTTTGCAACAGAAGACCTCTTAGAAAACAAGCAATACTTCCTTTATTTTTTTTTATGGTACGATTATCTGGATTTTGTGCAACTTAAACATTTAGATACTTTCATGTGTCATGCATAATTTTATTTTCAGGAATATACACTACCAAGTAGAGGGATAATTACAAGATTGCTCAAACCTCCCCCCCCGCAAGAAGATAGTAGATGTTGCCTCTAAACAGTGACAGTGACTAATTTACTTAGTGAACACATTTAAAGAAAAAAGAAGCAATATAAGTCTGTAAAGCTTTTTTAAATTTCAGTATTTTTATTAGTGTGAGCTCTTTCCTCTTCTCTGCCCCGATCTCTTCTCACCATGGTTTTAAGTGAAGGACTGTCGCAAGTCTCTGCAGCAGAGTTCTGCCATTCATTCTGCACCCATAAACCAGCGTAAACCTTGTGGCTGTCTGTCCTTCTTTGAGTTTTGCAGTAAACATCACTTGAAAAACCTCCCCACTAATTACCATGATTCCAATTTAAAACAAAAAATTTAAAAAAATAGAGTGGAAAGATAGGGTAATGGTCAGGAAATCAGTCTGGAATTTTTTGTTACCCTGTGGGCATTTAGTGGAACGCTTGTTGTTTTTCAGGGCAAAGTCATCAGCACATTTACCTCTGATTTATCCTGCTGAGAGACACATTTAGCCAAGCAAAAAGTTTGCAGATGCTTTTTCTGGCTATTATTGTTGCCTATTTTTGTTTTTTAACAAATAGAAAGGCAGCCTTTCTGAGAGTCGGTCTTCTACAAACGAACCATACAGATATGTCTAGCAAGGTTTCTTTTTTCTGAAGGATGTAAAAGAAAAATGCTATTTCACAAAGTATCTTCAAAACTAGATGAACCTTTCGGTCCTTAATAGTTAATTGAAATAACGGGATTATTTTTTTCATCAGGAGAATTTGACATCTTAATGTAACAGTGGTATCTTCGGCTTTCATTTGCCGTGTATCTTCTGTCTTCCACGGGTCCCCTTTTGGCTCCACCTAGCCAAAGCAGGGAGCCAGAAGAACTGTCAGCCAACAGTTGGGACCCGCGTCCCAACTTCTGTGTTGCTTTTACCTTCTGGCCTGAAAGTTTGGAGAGCAAAACCTTCTGCCTAAAACTTAAGCTCTAGTACTGTATGTTCCTTAACCTTTTCTTTCTTCCTCTAATCCTGTACGTAAGAGTGAAAAAAATGAACACATTCAATTGAAGAATAAAGTTTGGCTGTGGGTAAAAGGGAGAAGTAGAAGAAACAGGAAAAGCCTTTCCTGCAGGGATCTCAGCATCTCTGAATGTGAAAGTCCAAATTCAACCCGTCTAATTTTAGACACTACTGAGATGCTGAAGTTAAGTAGCAGTGGCTCTTTCTTCAGAAAGTGGAGAGAGAGAGGCACGCCAAAGGGCAGTTCAGCCCACCTAGAATCAAGATGACATCCTGATGATGCCTCTTTCCTGCTGTTTATTTTCTGATTTAGGCCCCAAAGTATCTGAAATCAGTGAAGGGAATCCAAATCCAAGTGCCACCCGTGTTTCCCAGCCCCTTGTAGAGAAAGACCCCCTTTGTTGAGCAGAAGACTCCTACTGTCATCAAACAAGGAGGGATTCCTCCTTGCTAACTAATTCTGGTGGTTGGGAGCCTTTGGCAGAAATGTGATGGAGTCGCAATTTCTGTTTCTAAGGCACAATCTTTTTTTCTTGTGAATGTGATTAGTCTGTCCGTTTTCATGCTTCATACAGAGCTTCCCTCAAATAGGCTTTTCCACTGTCCATAGGTTTGATGGACAGAATTCAGTGCTGCTCAGGTTTTATCTATCTAAACTTCTGTGTCATTTGGTATTTCCCATTAAATCTGGAAGTCTGGAGGCATTATGATGTTTGTGTTGAGGATCACACCCACACGATACATTTTAGCTTCAGTCGCTTGTATTACTCACTTCGCATGTTTAGGGGTTTTGGTAAGTTTTCCTTTGAAAAAAGTCATGTGATCTGCAAACCGCTTCCAGCAGTGATCTTACCATGTGATAGTTCTGCTGATTATGATGCACATTTTAACTGGAAGATTGATTTAATCAGTAATCTCTGTTCTACCTGCTTAGGAATTGTAGCAAATAGGTAGCACGTTCCAGCCAGATAAACTGGGTTTATAGCTGGATTTTGATTCACTAAAGTCACACACTGTGCACCCAAGTTACCTTCAGCTCTCTTGACTTTCCTGTTACCTCAAAAATGTGCTCTCTTTTCTGCCTTTGTGAATATGAACATTCACATGCCTTTGTCCATATGGACACTGATTAGTTTTTCTCTTCTGACACGCGTTCCCCCTTATGTTCTTACTCCTCTCTCCACCGTGACCCCCTCAACCCTCCATTCTGTCATTTCCCTTCCCTCTAATCATTGAGTAAACCTAAGGCATTAATAACCATCAAAAAGGGAAAATAGGTGATACTTTTCTTTGTTAGTTTTAGTAACTGGAAATTCTGCCTAGTAAATCTGATTCTTAAAATCATCCACAAAAAAAATCCATAAAGAATACTTGTTTATAAAAGAGGTGCTTGCTTTAGTTGTTGCTAACAGCACTGAAAATCTCTGTGTCCTGTTTTAAAAGACTAACACTTCTGCTTGTTGCCAATTAAAGTGAAACCAGGCTGCCTTCGGATGGTGCACTCTTTGCAGCTAGAATGATGCGTGGCACGGTGCCACAGCGTGTCAGCTGAAAATGGCCGGTTTTGCTAAGAATAGCCTCCGTGCCATCGAGGAGAGTGAGAGCGAGCTGGCTATTTGGAGGCGATACCTGTGGGCAGTGTGGGGTCTGGGTCTGAGTCGGAGGCGGGAGGTGGTGCAGGCTTCCTGAGGGAAAAATGGTCTGTGACTCTTCAGACAAATGGAAGTTTATTTCCCGTTTTGGAGAAAAACGTAACTATTTCTGAAAAATATTTGCAGAAGCGTGATTAATCCTTCAAAATCGAAAGCAGTGTTACAAAATTCTCAAATATTATCTGTGCTCAGGAGCGTAGCATACATAAAAGGTAGGAAGCTTAGAGTTTGTTAATTTTTCACCACAGTAATTCAGAACATAAATAATTATAATGTTCTATCCATGACTAAGTATCTCAACAAATTTATCATCCTTACTTACAATAATATCCATGCTGAGGTAGGATTTAATGTTTCGTTTAACTTTACAGAAGTTAGTGGATATCTCTGTGGCATTACAGCTTACTTGTCATTTCAGAGTACTGTGGCCGTACTCTTATCTACACATTTCTGGTTGTCTGTGTCTCTAAACAGATTTTTGGGGATTTCCTGCTCTTGCAGGCTCTTTATTGTCACAGAAATGGATTTCTTTCTGTCACTGGGAACCTACTTTTTTTGTGGATCTCTGTTTCCCTATCATTTTAATTAACAGGATCTCGGAATTGATGACACTTCTGTCTCATGGCATACAGCCGTGGATGTTGCCAACCATTTTATGTTCTTTCAAATGCGTCATCTATATGTCTGAATCTGTTAAAGCAGAGGTTTCTACCCCAGGAAGGATGAAGGTTTTTTTTTTATTTAACAGTAATAGTTTTTAAATTATCCATGAGTCCCTGGTTATAACAATAATAATTTTTTTTAAAGGAAATATGGAAATAAGGAAATATCTTGGTTGAGCACCATTTAATTTATATCCAGGACAGCTTTTCTGATATCAGAGCATTATTTTTGTGAGCATCATTACATTGTGTTACTTTCTGTGAGTGAAAGCACACCAGGTAATTTTTTGAAGGGATTGTTTCTAGAAATTAATCTAGAATTATTGCTTGCATCTATCCTGATCTGGTGTCCATGTAACTAACTGGTATCCCAAGCACTACTTTAAGCTTGTGGTTGCTTGTACCATGTTGCAGAAAAAGAAGGGCATTGAAGAAGAGAAAGTTTAGAAACTGTACTTCTTTTTTATCTCCATTCTTTTCCTCTTCCCCCAGCAGTCTCAGCTGTTGTGGAGTGTAATGTAAAGTACTTTTCCTGTGATTTCCTTATCCGTTGCTTTGGGTCACAGTCTTTAACCGGAAAGGAAGGCAACGGGTTGTGCTTAACTAGAAAGTTTGATTGAGAGATTTTTTTGCCTCCCTACTGGAGGTGAAGCCATAATTACGTCTGTGATTGGGTTGTAGAGGAGGGATAGGTAAAATAAAATACTGAATCATAAATAATAGTGGACTTGTATTTATTTTGCTTTCTCGTACTGAATGAATAATCTTTAAATTTTGAAGAAAAAGGAAACAGTACTTCATAGATTTAAACTGTAGTAGATATTTTTCTTTTCCTGAAACTTTATACATGTTGATGTATTGAGTAGCCGGTAAATGTGAAATTATATATGTGCTGCCATTTATCAAAAGATTATTTGTTTCTCACTTTGAGGACAATTAATAGCAGCAACCTTGTTAAACTTCCTGCCTTAGTATCGATCAATAAGCACTCATTCCAGAAAGCTGTGCTTCTGAAAGGTCTAGCATTAAATAAAAAGCTGACATTTCAAAGATTGACTTTCATACCCAATCAAGAATGTAACCATCTTACATTTAAATCCTTTAGCATTCATGTATTCTGTCTACATTTTTATGCCGAAGTAGTACATTTTGTGAGGCTGCCAGCAAGCAGAAGAGAACAGCTGAAGGACCTATTCTCACTTTGTTTGGTTCTACCCGTACTTATGCTGTCAGCACCTTCTTTTTCTGGTTTTGGTGATCAGCATTTACCACAACTGTCCAGGTAGCAGACCACTTGCAGAATGAGATTTCGAAGTGGGGCAGAAACCAAAGAGGATGTATACAACGTATGCAAAAATTATATATATCCTCATGCCAGCTGCAGTGCCTCCTTTGCCGTACTTTACACACAGACTTGATGGTTCAACAGCGGCTTGTGGAGAGCGTGAGCTTGTTGTGTTTAAGTATGTTGAACTCTCTTATATTCTGAGCAAGATGAGAGAAGGGTTCTTGCAGTACAGTGTGCCTGAAAATGAGAAGAATGTGAAATAGCAAAAGTTGAATCCCTGTTCATGTTTTGATATAAAGTAGATACATTAAATAACAGATTTATTATGTAAGCAGAACTAGTTGGAAGAAGCAAAACAACTGAGTCCTTTAAAGACGTTTGTTGCTTTAGTTTATAGAAAAAAACATGACAGCAGTCTATTAAGACTTTATAAAGTTCTGGTGCAGCAAGAAAGGAGTGTTACCATATCATTTCTTGTGGTAATAAATTTAAATGGTCTGGTTGTTATTAGAATGCTGATCAGGAAGGAAACAGAAGTCTGTCCTTTTTTCATAAAAAGGTATAAAAAAGGTTACACACTTCAAAATGCAGAAAAGACAGAAATTAAAAGCTTAAATAACTGCAAACAGCAGGGTACGTCAGTAATGGAAGGACTTCTTAAATGACTTTGACAGCTTTTGCAGGTGCACGTACTATGTCACTTTGCCTAGTGGAGCATTGAAAAAGATTTATGGTTCTCCTTTTGGAATTTATTAAGAGTTTCTTTCTTTCTTTTTCTTTTTCTTTGCAAAGTAGTCTGGACATACCCCTCCCTTGCAGTCGTTTTTATTACAGCTCCGAGAGGAAAGTCACCTATTCAAAAACATGTGTTGCTTGTTGTCTCCATGGCTAGCTCACAGAGCTGTAAACTCTGGAGAATGTTGTTATTTACAGCCAGATATTTTCCTTTCCTTCCCCTTTTGCTTTTTTTCTTTGTATGTAAATCCCATTTTATTTGGGTTAGTTCTTGAAAGTCTTCCCGTATAATTTTGTACCCCTAAACATTTAAATTGGTAACAAAAATATTTTTTCAAAGAGAGTCTGACCATCAGGAACTAGAAGTTGCTGTTTTATTTTGGTTGTTATTTTTTAGGTTTATCAACATATGCTCTGTTCTATTCCTTTATATGATGTTATTCTTGCTTTCACCAACACACTTGCATAATACTGTTTGTAGATGCTCTGAGGGGGCCACTGCTATGCCGGTGGTGTTTGCTGATTCTAATTAATTTTATTCAGCTCTGGTTTCTCAAAGATGTAACCTTTCTTTTTTGACACCCTCCCCCCCCCTTTTGTTTGTTTTTTTGAAACTTGCCATCTATGTTCTTTGAAATATTATTATTATTTTGACAAATCAGTGAGTATTATCTCGTGGGATTTTATTCTATTGAGAGAGTTAATCCATCTGCATATGAACAAGTGTCAGTTTTGGTTTCGTTTTCTGAAATTTCTCAGCATTTCTAAAGAACCTTCTTTCCTGCAAAATCTTGTCTTTACGTTAGTAGAAGTAAATGTGTTGGCAGCATCTAATTCTGATGCAAATTCCAAGAAAGGCAGACAGAGACAGGGTTTTGCCCTCCAAGAGTCACTTCCAGGATTAGAGCTTTAATTACAATGAATGTCACGTCAGAATTTTCTTGGGGAAGTAGTGAATTACCAGTGTTATAGAAACAAAGTATTTTAGTTGTCCCAGTGAAGATAAATACTTAAAGCAGCAACTTTTAAACTGAAAAGTGACTGTAGTTGTGGCAGTAATCAGTTAGATAACCAATTAACAGTATCAATTAAGAGAGAGTGGTTACCCTTCCCTTTAGTTACAAGCAGGGATACGATTGATTACAATAGTGATGGGAATGACACAAAGAACTCGCAAAACTGGGAAAGAGTTAGAAATATCAGTAGTCTGGCTTTGTTTCTCTGTGTTCCATCCTATAACTTTTGCTCAGTATGAAGCTTAGTTTGGGTTCTTTCATAGTTTTTAATACTCTGATAATTCTCTTATTTTCTAGCAAGTGTTACTTGGTTTAACACCTTAAGAACCACGTTTCCTCTTTGTGGATGAAGAACTATGGAAAGTGTTATCAAAACTTGCTGCTTTGATTAAATCCTCTCTTGTTGAACAAGAAAAAAATGTGTCAGTCGATAAAAAGTGAACATTGAGACGTTCCTGGCAATAATGGGGGGAAAAAAGTTACACAGAGTGTCCTGGAACATATAGAACACTGACAACATCTGTAATAGGTGACATACTGAAATCCTCCCAGTACAAGATTTCCAAGCTCCTTGTAGTCTGAAATTAAGGCCATATTTCTTCCCCATTAGGGGCTTGTGGTAGGTTTAGGCATTTGGTGAACTGCATGATGAGACGTGGGGAGTTGCACTTCTTTTTACTTGCGTATGATTTGCTTTAAAGTTAGGTAACACTGTTTTCCCTTTGCACAAATTCTATCCATATGTCTTTACATTATGGCCAGTTTTCCAAGATTCAGAATCTCTTCAGTGGATTGATTGCCTGCATAGTTAATCTTTGCAGGTTTTTGATACAAAACAAGTCTGAGATTCACAGACCTTAAGACAGTCATTTGTGAAGTATAAGTGACTAAAATTCCTGACTTAAATGTTCCGGTCAGGATAGAGACTTTTTTTCAAGTATAGTAGAAATCTTTAGCCTGGTTCTGTTTGCTAAATAATAACATGATATAACAGGTTAGTGAGTACTCAGTATGGTAGGTGTGAATTTACAGCACACCAGCTACTCTACAGAAGCTCCCCGTGGGATGCTCTGAGTGTGCGCTAACTTTGAGTTAACTGTAATTTACAGTAAATTGTCCTGCACAAAGGCATTCTTAGTGCACAGTTTTCAAGCTGGCATACTACTTACTCTGCGATTGTCTTTAACACCCTGACATAAATATAGCTATGTAAAGAGACTTCTGACTTCTTTTGTATTTGCTACTTCAAAAATACATTTTTCTTCATGCTCAGAAGACCACATCAACCAAAACTTGGCAGATATTTCTATCAGAAAATAGTAAACCACAGTGCTTTTTGTGATATACTTGCAGGAAAGGTAGGTAGTAGATTTGAGCGATGCTTTTCCTCCAATAGCCAGTCTTCTGGTAATCAAGGCTTTGCATAAATAATAAGGCACTCCATAGGCCATGAAGAAAAATGGTTCTCTTGCTCTTTTATTGGTGACGCTTGAGGACTTCGCATCCTCTTATAACAACCTTTAGAAGACTTGATCGATAATGTGGTTGTCCTCATCGAGTGCTCAGGAAGTCTTAATAGGTAAAGTGGCAGCTAGACTCCAAATAAGTAATGCTGAACTAGAAAAAAGAAACAAAAGTTATAATGTTAATTTTCTATCCTCCAGACTCGTTTCAACCGGCGTCTCAGTAACCAGGATTTTGCCTTGGATGAAGATGATGATGATGAAGTGGAGAGAACGAGCAAGTAAGTGGCCTGTTTGGATGTATGTGTATGTCTGGGAGAAAGGGTAGCTAGTGTTTTCAGCAAAGTTGAGTTCAAGTGACTCATTTTTCTCCTGTCCAGGCTGCTGGCTTGATTCTTGATGTAGATGATGTCAAGTAGTTTACGATTAAATCTGCCGTTAAAAAGAGGGGTAGGCTATTATATCTTTTCATTATTTATAGTGCCTAGAAGAGCTTGACATAATCTTCAGTCTTCACAGACTGAAGATAAATAGATAGACTACATACACAAATAAGCAGCAAAATAATATTCATCAACATGGTGGGCAGTGACCTCAGCTAATCTATTCTTTAGCTTTTGTGTTGTGGTCATGACAATGGAAAGTTTTCTGAAGGGTCTGAAAGAGAAATACTGCCTTGTGAGTTTTATATCAAGGTCTTCCTATGTGTGAATTAAAGGAAAATCATAAGTTGAGGCTTAAGCTGCATTGAGGCATTCTCTGATTGAACTCAGGAGATGATTTTTGATAATGAACATATGGATATAAACCACAAAGGACCTTGAAAGCAAAGTCAAGCAGCTTAAGCATGATGCAGTAGGGAAGAGGGAGCTACTGAAGTGTTCAAAGGATGTCAGCAAAACAGTGAGCCATGGAAATACCCTTTGTAGTAGTGTTTTGGATAGACAGAGATAGGGAAAGACTGCAGTAGTATAGGCGTCAGAAGTAAGAGTCTTGCAATGAATGAAAGAGAAAATAAGAGACAAAAGCACCAGTTCTCCTTGCCAGATAGGCAGTACTCCAGTAAATCTGGTCATATGACAGAGTTGCAGTATAAGAGTCTTGCCATTAGAACAAAATACGTGGCTAGGTCAGCTGGAGAGGTGTAGCGACGCTGACCTAAATATAAGGTGTACAAGGGAAAAGAGGAACCTGTTTTGGAATAACTGTAAAATTTGGAGGGAAGATTTGGGAAGTCATATTAAGGGTGACTTGATATAGCAGTTATAGTGGTTGGGGAAGAGCCAGGAGACAGGAAAACCAGCTAATGGTAACTGCATCTCCATAGAGGTCATACATCTATGTTTAGGAAAATTCTTGAGTAGAAATAAATTCTGGGTTTATGTTCCCTTTCAACTGTCTTGTAACGCATTCTCCTACTTCCTTTCAGAAGTAGCTGTAATAAAATAGCTTTTATGTTCCTAGCTGATGGAAAAGTTTTTGCTTTCAGGTTATCATCAGAAGACAGTGAAGAAGCTTCTGCTTACTTTTATGATAGTGATGATTCTGGTGAAGCTGGACTAACTCCTCAGCATCAAGGAGAAATGGACTTGCTTGGGGAGATTTTGGACACGCTGAGCACACACAGTTCAGATCAAGGAAAGCTCTCGGGAGCAAAGAGCCTGGATTTCTTTAGGTCAATGGATGACATTGATTACAAGACTGCGGTTAGTCTTCTGCTTTCATTTGAAAAACAACTCCAGTCCCTTTATAGTGGAATCCTACACTTGTGGAGTCAACAACATGCAGCTCAAACACTGCAGCATAGTCCTTAGAATTGCTAGTGTGTCTTCCTAGGGCTGCATAACAGTACACCCATGGTGGCCACTGCATGATGGTTTTTCACCATCCAAGAGACTGGTTACACGTTTGTCCAGTTTACCAAGTCATATTGGGACAGTATTTTTCCCTTATAACAGTAACCACATATACAGCAGTGAATAATGCAATAATTTAGTTAATCAAATAGTTTAATATTATATTTAGCTGTTCAATCTGGTATTCTCAGAGCTGGTTTTAGTCTTTTTTTTAATGCGGTTTAGAAGGTATTTATTTCCGTTTTCACCTTGCATCCTTAAACTAGTCATAGTGATATGGTGGTGTTTCCATCTTGATTAAGTCATGGGATCCATGTGGTAATTGCACCTGAAACACTGCTAGAATAGTGCTCCAGAGCTTTCTAAGAGGGCTACTTGATCCTTTTTTACATGGAGTTGCACAGGACATGTAGTGTAAACAAGCTGCTTGCCTACAACTTTAAAACCGTCACCAAGTCACTGCTGTGATATGAGCCAAAAAAAATGTTAATGTTTTTGAATTCCAGCTTGTATCAGCTGTCCAACATTTACTTTTCCTGAAAGGGATCTTCTACTATAAGATTTGTTACTGGAACAGCAAATTCTGATGCAAATGTTTAAAAAGCTTGTAAATTTTTATATTATGAGTGTCACACAGGGGTCACATTAATAAAATGCCCTTTTTTGTTTGTTTGACTAAAAATTTAATATTGAAAGTTGGTATAATTAATTACTGAAGCAAAGAGGAAATGCCATCTGGTTTTAGTTTTAGTCCAGCTCCTTCTCGTATTATGGGTACAAACCAGCAAAGTTTGCCTTTGTTCACTGTCAAAACTGCTTGTGCAAAGACTGAATGGACAGGGGAGACAGAAATCCTTCCTTTGTACAAAAGGCAATCCTTAGGATAAGAGACAGAGTGTTCTGGTGAGGAAGTGTAAAAACACTTGTTCTTACGTTGTTTCTGGGATTGTTGTTTTGTAACATTGAACCCCAGAGGGGATCCATGATTTAGGACCACGCAAAATCCATTACAGTATTTTTGTTTCAAAAGTGGCAGTGTTAGGATGTTTGTTGTGACATTAACTATAAGCACATGTTCTTTCTTTCAGAACAAGTCAAATGCACCTAGTGAGAGCAACCTTACCCTGCTCAGCAGCAGTGCTAACGATCAAGCAGAGTGGAACCTCGGTCAGGATGACAGTGTCCTCCACTGGAAGCAGCTCCCTCCATCGCCAAGGAAGCAAGTTTCTTCTGGTGACCATAGAGAATCTCTCACAAGGCTGGAAGAAGAAAGTAGTGACAATACCTTTGTTACTGACAAGATGGGCACCACTAGTATGACATCCCCATCTCCAGTACAATCAAGTTCCCAGTTTGCTTCTCTAGGAAGCGTCAAAGCAGGCTATTCTTCCGATAAGTATGCAAAGCAGAATGAAACACTAAGCAATACCTCAGAAGATCAGCTCCCAGCAAGTCTTGTTCAACATCCATCCATTCTGGTCCCTTGGGAGAGAGAGGGGAAGGAAGGAAATGAAACTCTGGAAGAGGGTGGGCTTCTTCAAGAAGTGGTGTCATTATGTAAACTGAGTTCTGCTTTTCACTATGGGTTAAATATTTCAAAGGATAGCTTATCCAGCAGTAGCAGTGGAAATAAAACGTAAGAAAACTATGAGAAGAGAAACTTGACTCCCATCAGAAGTTAAAGGGAGACTACTCAGGACTCCATATAACTCATATAATATGATAACCAAAAGATGAAAAAGGAATAAGAGATGTTCAATTATAAAAATAATTCTCTTCAATGGAGTATGCATTTTCTGCCATTGGGACATCCGCTTCTGTGTTTACCCAGTTCATTTGTTGGCTGTAGTTAGGTCCACAAAATGGAACTAAATATATGAATGCACTCTTAAATCAGGTACTAGTTAGTCTCTGTGTTAAAAATACAGCAGGTGTATGGTGCTTCCTAGCACTTGCTTCCTCTAAGCAGCAGGAAAGGTATCACCTAACAGGTAACCAGGTTTTGAAGGTACTGTATTAGTCCCATCAAGCAGGAAATGAACCAATCTGATTTGTCTGAAATGTACAAATGTTAATATTTGTAATGAATAATAATTGCCTTAATCTTTTGAGAAGAGGTTTAACTATCTTAGAAGATGAATGCAAATCTACGAAACAGCAATAATGGTTTTCCATGGCAAGAATTTGCTTCAGCAAAGCGGGGGGAAAAAGGAAATGTTTTTTAGATTAAGGAATTTCTTGTGAATATAACTGGGAGCTTTCTGCAAACTAAAACTGTGGCCCTGTCTTCCAGACTTCGAAAAGGTAGCGCATACTTTTCTCTCTTCTGTGAAGTACATGAAGTGCTGAATTATAATGTGACGTTTATTAACTTCTGTTTACAACTAAGACACTTTAAAGACATATTATCTGGTTTCCCTAGGTAGACTATTTCACCTAAAAATTTTCAGAAAGGAAAGTGTAAGTGGAATTGATGGATTTCTATTATTTTTTTATTTTCTACAGTTTAATAGTGTTTGAAAACTAATTTGTGCCTCTTCTAAACTATTTTCTTTCCATTTTTAGTAGCTACCTTTTTGAAGGTAGATTGAATTACTGTTACTTAGAGGTCATGCTTAGTTAAATTATTAAAGAATCATAACTGAAAATTACTTGTAACACTAGAAAACTAAAATTACAGATTCAGCTTGAGACTGCATATATCCAACTCTCATTTTAACCAATTTGAACAACCAAAAATCTCTTTCCAAGTTCAGTGAAGGAGAATAAATGGACTTGATGTATACTGTATTTAGAACAAGTATTTGTCCTCCTTCTGGCAGTGTTCCTGAAGAATATTTGAATATTTAAAGTCTGAAAATTCTTGCTGCTCTATGGAGCTTTTTCCACCTTTCCACCTTACCAAACATACATTGTCCTCCACAATAGCTCAGGAAAGGAAAGGCGTAAAATAAGTTTCAGCAGATTGGAATTGTCAGCTTTGAAGGATATTTGTGATGCAGTTGGCAGAAGTAACACATGGGTATAAAATGAGCTGTGCCTGAGAAGAATGCTCTCCTGCTCTTCTAAACTCATGTCAGAAACCTTTTTTCTTTCTTTCTCTCTTTGGCATGAATGGTTAGTCTGTCTCAGTATAGGCCTGAGTGAGCACACTCATGAGGTCAGTATTTGGATCAGATTGTGCTTTAATATCTTAACAGTAGTTTGTAGCAAAGTTTAATATCAGTTGCCACATTGAGATTTATAAATGAATTTTCCTTCTGCCTAACTCAAATGGAAAGAGGTTTTTTGGCTGCTTTATTACAAGGCAGCTGACCTAAGGGAATGGATTGGTATCATTACAGAGGCAATGTTTGATGCTTTACCAGAGAGATGCGGTAGAGTGAGACCTTGATTTTGTTAATGCGAAAGTTTCAGCTTGTTGCAGAATGCGAAGGGCAGGGCCAGTACTTGTCATTGAGGATGAGCCTCCAGAGTTTTTTTTTTTAATCGGTGCAATGAAGGTAAAAGGTTGTAAAAGCGCAAATCTTACCGAAATATCTGTGTCTGATTAGAGCATGAACATTCCTGAGGGCATCTGCAATCGGCATTGCTGCAGAATCTCAGTATCCCAGAGTTAGAGGTGGTATGTCCAGAGGTCTGTACTTCAAAGTATTTATCGATCCGTTGGTTTCCTCTTGTGTATCTCCATGGTACATAAGCTGGAAGTGGATTTTTTTTTTTTTAAATTAACATAAAAATGTTATTTCGCAAAATATTTTGCACTATTAAACTCAAAGGTATCATAAAAATTATGTACAGTCTTAGCTGTAACCTTTCCAGGCGAGTCAGACCAGGTGGCTCCGGTGCTGTTCAGATGAGAAAGCTGCAGGGCAACCTCATGGATACTTGTTTAGAGGTGGTATTAATGACTTGGTAGAGGGCATTCTTCTCCTTCGCTGGTACTAAACATTACCCAAGCGTAGTGCTGCTAAGTGTGTCTAAGAGAAGACAGGCAACACAAAGGTCTGTGTTCTTGTAGCGCTCCTGACTCATTCTCATTCATGTCCTTGCATTTCGTTGACAAGAATTTCAAGATTCACCTTTCCGTTTCCTCTGCATCTCACATGGTGTTTCTGTCCATGCTTCCATCTAAGATGATGTTTTATTTTCTTCATGTATTAAAGATAATAAACAGTATTAATGTCTTAAGGGGAAAACCAGAAAAAAATGGAAATTATGGCTATCATTACTTTCAAAACTATGGAACACAGAAGTCCAGGAATGCTGCCGGAAAATGGGTCTCAAAAATGCCTCTCTGATGGAATAAATCTTACTGGGTTTACATGAGAGTTAGACACTGAACTCCTATTATCACATAGATTGTCCCATTCTCACCTTTGTGGGAAAAATAAGCAAGCCGTTTGAGGCTGCTAATATTCTTGCAGTTGTTACGAGGATCATAAAATTGAAAGTTTGATAGTGGAATCTTTCAAAATTGATGCATCATGATAATAATTCATTGTTTCATTGAGTGAAAATGCAGGCTGAAAAGAAGTAAACAGCTAAGCTAAAAGATGGAAGGTAAAATTCAACTTAGAATTATTTTTATTTAGGTTGCCATCAAAATGTTAGTTACTGTGCTTATGCCGCATTCTTTTCTTACTATTTATAAAGCCCATAGAGTGTTTACAGTCATTGAATAGTACGTCTTTTTTGGTTTTGAACCTTGTATGTGTTCAAAATAACTCGGTCTTATATCTGTGTTGAATTTAACTGTAGGTACATTTTTGAGTCTCTAATATTATAGGATCTTTTCCACTTACTATTGGTGATCTCTTAAAAAGGCTAGTATTTGTGCCTTATTTAAACAGAATTACCAATTACCAAATAGATAAGAGTCCAAACTGATCTTTCCAGTTCAACACTGTTGTTCTCTGTCCTTGTGATAATATAAAACTGTTTATTGGCTACGTATACAGTATTTTTATTACCACATTGGGTTCTATATTAAGATGAATTGTCCAGTACTTTTTACAAGTTTTATACTTGTATGCTTTTTATTTGTGGAAATCCTTCTAATGTCTTTGAAAATCATCAACATTCATCACCAGCTACTGGTGAGAACTGAATTCTGCTTAGCCAGGGCTCCTGTGGTCATCTTCAGAGGCATCTGTTTTCTTCAGGATCTTCCCATTTCTCCTGTTTAAGGGAGTTACCAGGTTATTTGATTAAGCTTTGTAATCTGTTACTTACACTTAGGAACAAATTTCTGACATAGACAGTCAAACTAGGACTTAAATTTAATATCTTCGAGTTCATTTTGCATAGATGTCTGCCTGAAATGAGCCATATCGCTCATCTGGTTTGGGTGGAAAAAAGTAAGGGCAGTAGAAAGAGAAAGGGATTCCTGGGTTATTCCAGTGGGGTAGTGAAGCGCAGAGCCTGCGAGTCCTCAGGAGGGATGATAACTTTGAGGAAATCCAGATTTCAGGATATTGTTTAATGTTCTAGCTCAGTTGTAGTGATTCCAACCCAGCCATGTAGGCAAAAGTAATTGCCTATGGCATTAATCCCCTGTGGGATGTGCAGAATGGATAATGTGTTGTCCCAGTCAAAGCCTTCCCATCCATGTGCATGGAGATGCAGCATGGGAAAAACAGTGCAGATATTCAGGGAAGGACAGTATTGTGGATGCAAAGGTGATCCCTACCCACCCTCTAAGCATGCAGAGGGCAGTCCATGTAGAGTAGGCAGTGGTTTGCTCTTCCATCCCACATATTTGGATGTCGTGTAGCTCCGAAAAATAGACTTGTTCTGAAGGAAAAATGTAGTTGTAGAAGTTGTCATAGAACTTGTTGACTGAACCCTTTATTGTCATTTAGCATTTCAGCGATACTGCTGCTGTTTGGATGGGGTCATCAGAAATCCTCAGCGCTGGCTGGAGTCCCCTCTCAGGCATTGTAACCCAGACTTCAGCCGGAGTTTCAGACACGTGCTGGGTGCTTTTGAAAATCCCACCCAATCTGTTAGAGGAGTGTTTTAGATCTCAAAAATCTGTTTTAGATGTCTTTTCAGGTTTTAGAATGAGCTAGTTACAACCTTGTGTTCTTGTAAATGATGTAAAGTCTAGGCAAAAGAACAGTTAAGCCAGGTTTTTAAAACAGCTTCTATTTCTCCACCTACAATCAATCATATTCAGTCCTACAGAGCAATCTTTCATTGGTGCAGCTAATGGAATTACTAGGAGCATCTAAAATCTTTTCTCTATGCATGTAATTAATTGAAGAAACATTTCATGCAATAATTGAAGTGCCAGCATGAGGCCCTTTTGCAAACGCACCCCCTGTGTAATACTGCCTGTAGTACCCTGTCCTGCAGAAAGGAGCCCCGTAACCGCTGACCTCCTTGGCTCCGCGGGGAGAGGTCAAGGGGGGTCTTTATTTCCAAGGGAGTTAGCATCTTTTCTCTTGGTGCCAAGCCCTAGTCCAGGTGCTGTGAGACTCCAGCCAGCATGTTCCCAGCAGCCTGAAATTTCAGGCTAAACAAATGTGGCTAATAAAATTCCGCCTGAGGCAAGCAGCTTCCTTAATGCAAAGCTCAGGATGGTGAGGGCTGTCTGTTCCCTTGGTATCGTGGTGAATCTTTGGAGAATGAATGTAGAAATAAATGCACCAGCAAAAACAGTATGAATGGTGATGTGACTTGTCTTCAGTGACTTCTTTGCTGGTATTAGATGTGTATGTCTTTGCCAAGCGTTGTTTACCTGTTCACAGAATCTGGGCTGAATAGAACTTGTCCTCAACTTCACCCCAAGGACATGGACCGCAGCTGGTCTAGAATTCATGATCTTCAGGGTGGTTCAAAATAAAGGAATGGAAAAGGGATGGTATGGTTTTTTGTGCAAAACCTTCCTTGATTTGCTTTGTAATGTCTGTTTTACAGTTCTCGTCAGTGGCCACTTGAAAGTACTTGATAGGTCTTTCCCGGAAGCTGCTAAACTTCTAAATAGAGTTGCCTGATGAGTCCTCAACCACCTTGGTCTAGAGGGCCATCCACCATCTGTGTAGTTGGCAGGGCCATGGCCATTTTCTTCTGGATTGGAGTATGAAGCAGGTAACACAGTTGGAAGTTACTCCAAGGTTTACTGTAGTAAAGGGTACTCGAATTAATCTGTACTATTACTTAGGTCAATACTAACGACATTTGTATTTAGAATCCAGTAACAGTATTAGCATTTGAAAAATAAGTTGAGTTGAAGTACGTTGACGTTTGTTACGATTCTGTGTGAATTGACATTCTTCTTCTATTAAAAAATAAGGGAGCTACTTGGCTGTGGGGGGGAAATGTGTTGACTTTCAAATCTTCAGTGAATTTTGTGCAATATTTCTCCTTGTTTCAAAGTAATTTAGTAGTGCACATCTGCTTTTCAAGCAGATCCTTGAAATGGTATTTTTCAAAAATGTGTAAAATTACATGTAGCTTTGAAATATGGTTGTATGATAAAAACATGAAGAATATATTCTAATGAGGCAAATGTATATTTCCAATGACTGGGAATGATTATGGATGTTACATCTATGGAAATAACAAGGCCTAAACCAATGTTCGCATATCAGTAGTTCTAGGTAATTCCTAAAACTATAACCCGGTTAAATTGAAGGAAGGTTAACTATTAGAATTTATGATGTTTAGTTTATCATTTGATCATTTGTTTATAATTGATAAAAGGATGAGGAGTTAAACATTGCTTTCCAGTACCACCAATGAGGTGAGAGTTCGTGGTGATGACCAGATGTATTAAGAATTTAGTTTGTGACATCCCTAATTATCGTAAGTCATTACTTAAAATATCTTACTAATGTTGCCAGTATCCTTTTAATTTTTTGTAAATTAATTTCTTTGTATATTGATGTACATTTTGTTTTAACCTTTGGTTTTCCTTTGAGAACTTCTTTAAATTAATATACTTGAATGAGGCAATAAAGCACTGTGGAACAGCTAGTCTTGGTGCAGCTTACGCACAAGCACATCACGTCTGTTACTTCATGGTTTTTGAGGAGGAAGAGAAATTTAAAATGCTTACATGTTTAGCCAACTGACAATTTGTGTTTGTTGTTTTTAGATCTGTGTCAGATACAATGAGAAATGCCTCAACATGGAACAAAGCAACATTATGTATGTCAATGCTTCTAATTTTTTTTCAGAGCGTTTTTTTAGTGACCTTTGAAAACTGTTCCTGGTAATGTCCTTGTTGTGAGCCTTTAATACTTACAGGAAAGGCATGAAGTACAGGACGTTTTGAGGTTTTATTGATCATTTTAATTTCAGAGATTTAAAAAAAAAAACAACCAGCATTGTCCTAACAGTTTTAAAAATTCAGTTAGTTACTGACCTTTAATAAAACTAGAACCAAATCTAAGAATTTACTCCGTGCTTTTGCACCCTCTGGACTACTGTTCAAAGTCATGTCAAGAACTGTAATTCAGACCGTAGACTACTGTCGGTAGTGCACTGTGTAGATGTAGTAAATGAGCTGTGATGTGTGGTGTGTTTTGGTTTGGGGTTTTTTTCCTTCCAAGTTTGTGGCGTCCGTAGAAGTTTTTGGTGAACTCCACGTTGCCATAAAGTGCCCAACACTGTATTATAAAATAAAACTTAACAATATCAAAATTCCTTGGGTGGTGCAGGTTCTTGTTTGATGGGTTGATCTGATTAGCATTTTCATGCTTATCAGGCATATAGGTTAAAATAATACAATGATACTGTATTATATTGGAAGTTTTTCTTCATTGAATGATCATTTCAGTTTCTCAAATATAGAGAAAGCTGAATGTGTTTTCTTATTAATTACTGTTTATACAGTACAAAAGTTAAATGCTGATGTCCTTTGTAATTCCAATGGTATGTTGCTGCTTTTAAAAATCTTAGCTAATCATGCCTATTTGTTAAACAGCTTTTTTTGGTCTGTATATCTTCAAGTTCTTACCAAAAAAGTAGGTATATTTTATAGGTTAAAAAATTGAGATATTAAGGGGAAACTGCATGCAGAAGGTACAGTAGTAATAACTGATGGGTGCTATGGTTTGAACCTTTAACATTGGATATTAAAAAATAATAATAATAATAATAATTATCTCACCAAGTATGTTTGTACTGTTAAGCCAAGTGTTATAAGTGTCAGAGAGGTCTTGAGGGTACTGCCAGTGAGGGAAGAGGGATGCCCGACCTCCTGTGACACCTGTAATCGCATCTGGCGGAGGGTCAGACTGCGCGCTGCTGAGAGTCGCTGGGACCGCACCTTTTCCACCCCCAGCACGCGAGCCCGCTCTTGGCACCGCCCGGCCTTCCTGCCCGCGCCCCTCGCGCCCGGCTCCAGCCCCTCCGGTGGCCGCTGGCACTGCTGGGCCGCGCGGCTCCGTCGGCACCTCCGGTGGCCTGCCGTCCTTCCCCCTTCTCGCTGCTGGCGCAGGATGCGCCTCTTGGCTGCCGTGGTGATCAGGGAGGAGGACGAAGATACGGTTTATTCGCAGTTTAGGCAGGCTAAATAACGCGTAACACAGTAACACATCGTGAATACGTTGCCAGATACGACTTAGCTTTTCAGTGGACTTGCTTTGCCCAGTCATTTTATGCAAGTGTATACCTGTAATTCAGTTAGGTTTTTTACATTCAATGGCTATGCAGTATAATCTGGTCTGTGATTCACTCTTCTAAATGAAAAGCATTTTGATATCTTACGCAGAAAAACAACAGGGACTGTGGTTTCAATATTGATATACTCAATCCACAACTGATGAACAAATTACAAATGTTGTTCATGCAAAACAACGAGGGTGTGATTTTAACGCTTGCTATTAGACTTGTACTGGCTTACTGTAGCCAGCAGAGCGATGCAAGCTGTGAAGACTGTAGCACAGGGATCTTCACCGCTAGATTAAGCGTAGCACATCTTGCAGTCACTTCTTCATTTTGCCAGTAGACATGCCCACGTTATTCAGCTATTAAAAAGACAGCTGTGACAATGAACTTCTTGTCATAGGTCCAGATTATGGGTCAATGGGGGACATTATAAAAATGTAGAAGCCTTTAATTTTTGCAGAAGGAGCGAGAAAGTATGAAGATCAAGTCTTTCAGGTCAAGTTTGTCTGCTTTCCTTAGTTTGTTGTCTCAGGGCACTGAGAGTGCGGTTGCAACTTGATTTCTATTAGATGTTCAGTAAGATATTTCAAACCTAAGCATGGGAGAGGGTTGAAAAAGAGGGGGTAACAAGACAAGTTAGTCTAAGATGGCAAATTTTACACAGATGGTACAGCAGGACTCTGTTCCTGTCGATACAGTGATACCAAGTGTCTGGGAAAAATGATTTCAGAGGAGTTTGGTGTGCCAGTCACTTGGTAGCACCCTGAGCATGAAAGCTGGCACATTTATCAAGAGTCGTGGCATTTGAGGGAAAAATGCAACTCAAAGCAATGTCTTGTTGGGGACTGGTTTAGGAGGAGAAATCGTAAACACTCCTATTCATTAGTAGCTTCTTGTAGTTTGTGCTTCAAAAGCAGCTGAGAATATTGCTTTTGCAAGATACTTTTACATGGTGCAGCTGCAGCTATACCTGAATGATGGACAAAGCATTTCATTTTCTTTCCAGAACTCACTGTGTGTTAACCTCATGTTCACAAAAGGAAAAGTAACTTTATCAAATTCATGGATTTAGATTTTTATTTGATGTGACAAGTGATAACAACAACAACAAAAAAAACCTAAGCAATGCCTGAAGTGATGTTGGGTTTGCTGGTATTCAGATAAAGCGGAGCAGAGTCAGTCTGCAGATTTTCATCCGTCAGAAAAAATGCTAGCAGCTTCTTAAGCTTCAAAACCCCAGAGGTTGTCAATCCTGTTACAGATTCTGTATGAAACATAAACAAGTGCTAGTTCTAAAAGCAAAGTTTGGGAAGCACATTTGGAACATGCTATGGGCCATATATCATTTCCTTTCTGTGGCTGCCTATTTCACGTTTCTCCTGAAAGCGGAAGGGCCAGGCTCCTGACGGCATACCACTCCACTGATTTTCTTTTTTTCAGGTCTACTTCTTGCCTCAAATAATTGTCACTGAAACACGGGGAGCAAAACCCAACACACAGCAACACTGGAAAACAAAGGTACAACATGGGCTACAAAGAATCTATCAAACCTGGTTGAAAACCTTTTCCTTTTAGATCTGTTATCTGGTTTTAATTGTTAAGTCCTGCAAAGTACTCAGTGTCATGGATGAGATACTGTAAAGATGTACTCTGCCGTGTAGAATTTACACAAGACTCATTTGCCTACAGAAGTTTGTTTTTCAGGTATGTATAGTTCTATGAATAGCTCAAGTAATATTCTTCCCAAGGTGAGTATTTTTATCCTGGTAGAAAATCACTCCATTTGATTTATCTTAAGACACTTCCTAAATGATAAAGGGGAACATTTCTGTGTGTCCAGGATGGGCAGAGGGTGCTTTATTCAGCCGGGACTGTTCAAAGGAGAAATATTAAAAACAATGTTTGACTTTCAGGTTTTAGCCTTGACGTCCTTATCTTAAAACTGCTGGAGCCCAGTTTTTTAGACAGCGGTTTAGCCTTGGTTGATTGTGGCAGATGACTTCTGAGGCTCTGGGTCCCAGTGCCTTGCAATGTGCTTTAGAAGTCATAGGTACAGCAGAAGGTGGTGGTACCTGCTCTGCCTGTCCTCCCTGCTGACCTTGGTTCGGTTCCGTACTAGCACCGGCTCCGCATTCAATAATATACCATTTTATACTATCAGCAGTTTTCTATTCGCTGTTCCTTTTAAGAAAATAACCTGTTAATGTAATACCACCTGTTTAGCAATGAGAAGGATTATGTACTTAAAATGTTCAGCTGAATAATACATACAAACACCTGACATTTGGCCTGCTCTGAGAATAGGCGACATGCTTATTTAACGATTTTGAAAATGTTAAAATGGTGAGGTAGAAATTAAAATGTCATTTTAAAATATTTGTATTTAACTTATCTGATTCAGTCTTTTTCTACATTTCCCCTTGGCATATTCGAACTGGGGGTCACGGTAGCAGTCTGACATCGCGGATACTTTGAACAATATACTGAACATTGTTGGCATTTCAGCCTAATTAGTTGCATCCTATTTTGTGATTTGTCTTTGGTCCTTTGGGTTGCTGGCCCAGGATTTTTTTTAACCTCTTTTTTTCATGCTCATCATTGTCTCATTTTAAATGTCAACAGACCAGTACTTGTGTAATTGGTTTTTTCCCCTTATTTCTTTTCTCCCCAATGTTAGAAAATTTGACAAACAATTTCTGCATCTCAGGCAGGCTACACGAGAAAAATATATCCCAGGATTGAGGGACAAACACAGGCTAGTCTAGTCCGTGCAGGTCTTGAGCACAACCACCTATTTTTCTGCCAGGCGGTCACAGTTACGCACAGTTTTGAACTGGAACGATCTTTTCCTGGGCTGGTTTAATCGCTTGTGCCAGCACTGGGCCACCTCTGAAAGGCAAATCTGCATCTTCCTTGTCGGGCTCATTTCTCATGCAAAAACCTGACAGAGCCTCGCTCTCCCCCGGGGTCAGGCTTCACGTAGTCGTCTGTGAGCCTGGGACGGATCCCTCTGACAGAACACGCTTAGGCACCCGGCTAGTTCAGCTGGACATTGAGGCCTTACGCATTTAAGAAGGAAAGTGTCGACCTGCTGATTTGCTTTAAGCAACCCTCGCTTGACATAATTATATGCCCAAGGAAATATTTTAATCTCTGGACCAGCTGGGGTCACCGGCACACGAGGGTGTGCTGCCAGAAACCGAGGAAGAAAAGCGGTGCACCTGCACGCTCTTCTGGTTTGCTTTTCTCCTGCTCTGTCCTTGGGATCTGAGTTGCGGTGACTTCCTCCGTGGGTCTTTCCTGGTCATCGCGTCCAAGGCTTGCCGAGGTGCTCAAACGCTGGTACTGTAGGCGACCTGAAAGGGGAGCCTTGTGCTTTTTACTCTGAAATAACGCCTGGGCTCCTGGCTGGTCTCGAACTGGCTGCGGTACAGGCAGGGTGCCCCGTCACCACGGGACGCGCACAGCCTGTCCTTGGGCTCCCTTTGCCTGCTTGCCGGGGAGATGATTAGAAGCAGCTAAAGCTGCACTTAATTGTTCAAGCTGTTTTACACTTGGAGCAAAAATATGTGGAAACACCCCACACATCTTCCCTCCAGACTTATGCTTTTCTAGTCTGCCTAAAGATTGTGAAATTACTTAGGGGTAACACCTTGTACTAGCTGCATGGAAGACATTAAGTTATTTATTTTGTGGGACAGAAAGCAGCTGTTTAACCCGAGGCTGCCCTACGCCGTGACTACTTGTACGTTGCAAACATGCTGCAGCGCAGTAGCTGTCCGTACAGGTGAAAAAGGCCCGCAGCCCCAATGGTCACGTGTAATTAAGGTTGCGGTGCAGAGCCTGCCCTTTCGGCTTGCTCTCGCTCCTCCAGTGCCTACGTTGCTGTCACTGTTTCTGAATTTCTACTGCCAAGTAAAGTTTAGCGCAGGTGCCAAATGAAACTAAGTGGGTTTAAATTGGAAACACACATTTTTGTCATCGCTAGTTATTACAATACATGCCAATGAAAATTGCGCTTTTGCTGAAACTACAGGTGAAATCTGAAAGGTCATACGCAATATTGAGGTAAGAAAAATGTCATGCTTTAAACAGTGCTATGAAGAGCATAAAACCAGATGAAGGGCTGTGTAGCTTTCCTCTGATCAAAAAAGATGATTTAAAGTCATGATTTGGACATGTCAGTCTTGCTGGTGTTTGACAATGTTAGATGAATTGCCGGTAAATGTAATTGCTTTGCCAAATCATTTTGGGGAAAGAAAAATCGCAGCCAGATAAAAGCGGAAATTAAAAGATACTTTTGTGAAACCGAGTCAAAATATAACAAAGTCGCTCAAATTGGTTACAATATAAAATCTCTAATACACTTTTATCCCATAAATATCATTTGAAGGATCCTAAACCTAGAAAAATCACCACTGAAAAGAGAACTCTGTTTGGCCTTCAGGACTCCACCTGTGCCTTGATTCATAATTTAAACACTGTTTTTTCGATGTCAAAGAGGTCTTCACACCTCATGGCATGCATTATAGATAGAGGAGTTTAGGTTAAAACGTGCT
This sequence comes from Phoenicopterus ruber ruber, assembly GCA_009819775.1. Classification (NCBI taxonomy): domain Eukaryota; kingdom Metazoa; phylum Chordata; class Aves; order Phoenicopteriformes; family Phoenicopteridae; genus Phoenicopterus; species Phoenicopterus ruber. The sequence goes on from CM020222.1 coordinate 26,223,984, forward strand.
TTTACTGTGAGGCGTAGGGTATCGCCCACTCTCCACATCAAATTCATGTGTGCAATTTAAACAAGACCTCACTCTGCTCCCAATAAATACACACCAGATGCATCTTTTATAAGTGTTGGGTTTTGCAGCATCTTGACACATGCCAGTAGTTTGAAGCCGGTGCATGCTTCAGCGGGGCATGAAAGCCCCATCCATTCATTCAACTGTGACGTTTTGCAATAGGCAAAATTTTAGTGTTGTCAGCTACTCGCTGTTCAACTTTATTGACTTACAACATCTAATCTGATGCTCTTTTCTTTGAATTGTTTCCTGAGGTGTCAGTTTTCTTTAGCTGACAGGCGACTGAATAGCACAGGAGAAGGAACATGGCCAAAATCCTCTGATCTGTGATTCCTGACGTTACGTGACACTACACATGTAAGGTTTGTCCTGCAGGAAGACTTGCCGGAGACTCGAGGCTTATGTTAAATAAAACATAGTTCAGAAATTTTTGACTGGGAAAAAGACTTAGCTGTCTCTTATGTGGAGACAAGCCTTCTGCTGTAGGACTTTATTTATTATGGCTATTTAAAAAAGTGTATCAACTATCTTCTTTATTTAATACCGTAATTTAGATGATGTTTGTTATCAATTAGCATCTGTTTGAACAATAATCACCAGCCAGACTTCAGACATAGACAATGATAATACATTGTAGCTTAGCTCCTCATTGACCAGAAAGCTGGACGGGCCAGTTGCTTTCTTGCTTCCTCAAGGGCCAGGAGGCACAAGTTTTGGCAGACCTCGGAAGGGAGAGGATTCCCCATCTGAGAGCCCTCTGCTGAGAACAGCCTGTTGCGGCTGGAAAGCTAGTGTGGCGTCATACCTGCGAGTCATATACTATCAAAATTTCAAATTACTCAGTTGTACTGAACAGGAAAGTTCATAGTATTTTGTTGAAACAAATAAGAATTCTGGAGCTTCCTTGCAACATCATGAAACAAATCCTTGGTGGTGGTGGTGGTGTTCACCTTACAGAGAACACAGAAGAGCAGTGTTTTCTATTTAAAACCCACAAGCTCAGATCATGATCATCAGTGTTAATTGCTTGGCAGAGCAAGATCTTACCGTATCCAGTCACTAAAATAATGGCAAAGCATGAGGTTCATGGGTTTTGAGGTGTTCCTCAGATTCAGGCTTAAGAGGTGCTACTGATTGAAGCAGTGAAATAGAGTTCCCCAGAAGCCTCCTTGACACGCTTGGATTTGGGGAGTCAGCTGCTGAATGGCCATTGGGGCAGGGCCGGGCACTGCTCAGAGAAGGCACGTGTAGGTGAAGGAACAGTGACCGCATTTGTCTTAAATCCGTCTTACCTGGAGGTGTCCTGGGAAAGCAGCCACGGCAAGCCGGGCTGGCGGGCAGCTTGCAGCGCAACTGCCAGCGTCAATATAGATGAATTCCTCCGAGGGCACCCTTTCAGTTACAACTGGCCGATGCCTTTGGGACAACAGGACTCTTGGTTTCTGAGGCTATTGATCTTTATTGAAAAGTAACAGAGAAACTGTTGAAGTGAGCAGAAAGGCCCTTGTGAAAATGGGACTTAGATTAAGTGAAGAAAATTCTTACTGCTCTGCCGTTTTACTGCTTGCACTTGTCCAGTGCTGGAAAGACTGTAGTAACTTAAAAAAGAGAGCATGCGGTTCTCAGCTTGCATAAATCAGCTCCAGTGAAGCTGTAGCGATCCGTGCCGCCTTGGGACCTGGCACAAAACACCCCCCTTTGACGGGCGCAGTGCGCTCAGTCGCCGTGGATGTAGTCAGAGGATGGTGCAGATTGCAGTGCTGAGGCTGGCGGCCCGGACCATACCACAAAGCTGTTAGTCTCATTTCCAAGTATGGAAAATGGTTCTTGATCACTTGATTCCAAAAGGAAAATTTGACTTTTTAAACTGCAGATATAGTTCTGGCCTGGGGGTAATTTCCTTTGTAAATGCATGATGAAATAATCCCATAAAGCAAAAAAATATAGGTTGCATGTGGCTTGATATAATCCTTATTTATTGGTCATTTTGATCCTGTACACAGCAAAATAGTAATATGAATACACCATCTAAGCTATAAACATACTATGTACATACAGAGAAGGAACGGTTAATTTTACATAAGATGGAGAAGGCACGTAATGCAGGGATACACTATGATCATTTTGAGTTGGCTGAGCTCCAGCTGTGATGTTTGTATTCTTGCCTAGTGTAAATATTCCTGGGACTCTGAAGGATGTCACCCCTTTCCAAGGGAAAAGGGAATGGACTGTGAAAGGGGAGTAAGTTGTTTCATCCTTCTCCTGCTTCCGAGTATCTCCAGAGGGATCTGGTGCAGAGCAGATCGTGTGCTCTAACTTAACACCTTCTCTTTCTTTGTAGAAGGCTGTTAGGAAGAGAAAGTTTAAATGTGTAAGATTTGGAAGCATATTGTGCATTTGTTTCTTTAATGGATAGGTTGCAAGTGATCACGAATAAGTTATTTTACTTTCAGCTTTTGGGTCAAAACAGTGAGAGAGATTGAACAAATGTAATTTTGAAATATTTTAGCTCTTCTGCATGGAGATACCTCCATATTAATGGAGTTCATCAGTGCTTTTTGGGAAACCAGAAGCCAATCTTGATATTTTTTCCTTATAGCAGCACAAATGCTCTCCACAACTCTTAGGTGTTACTGCTCCTCCCTGGATGTCTGTGCTTCTGTACGCATTTTACTACACCCCTGGGCTGAGAAGCAGTAAATAGCTTGACATCTGCTATATCAGTCTTAATCTGCGGTTTACATTTCAGCAAAGATGGTATTAGCCACTCTTTACGATGGATTCTCTTTTGTTTTAACTGTTGTTCCCTGGTTGAGGTATGGCCTGGAAGGTCAGTCTTCCTAACCACGCATTTCACGATCACTATAGCATGTTAATATAGCGACGGCTTTGGGACTTTTTGTGCGTCTCCAGGCTGCCATTGAGCTTTTCCAGCTACAGCGTCTGCCTCCTCCCTGCCTTCTTTGCATGTTGCTTTGTTAGTTCAGCTTTTCAGAAAGCGTATTTAGAACTGACATTTGTGCATTTTTGGGCCTTTTCTTGTTTGTTTCTTATAAGACTGTAAATAGTTTTGAATATTTCACAGTTCAATCCCTAATTGCAATAAAACATGCTCTAAGTTACCTTACATAGATCTACTTTGGTAGGTAATTCTCATTCCTGACTCACCATCGTCCTCCCTCCCTTTCCTATGGCCTCACTCCTGTGAAAGCTCAGCTTCACCCTTGCTGCGATCCCGCTTTTGCCTCCACCTTCCTCAAGTGCCATCCACTTTCATTTTCTTTTCTTTTCTCACTTTTGCACTTTCAGCACTCTTATTTTTGCCATTTCCTCTCCACTGAGACTGACAGTGATCACTTGCGACTTACGCTAATCTTAAAGGTTTTTTCCCCTGCCTTCTGTCTTCGTGACTTACCTTCTACAAACCACACTCATATTTCACTGTGAGATTTTCCCTTTGTTGTGCTTTTATGGGTGTCTTTTTAATTCTTTAGGAGCATATTCCTTCAGAGCTCTCTTTGGTCTGTATGAAAACTCTTCAGGCTTTCATGTTCTCTGTTCGTCCTTCCTCTGTACATGTTCCTGGGTATCTTGCTCAGCCCTACAGATCCTCTGTGTGGCAATGCTTTCTCAAATATTTTATTACCTCTATACAGATTGTTTTTCTACTGTCTCCAAAATCTCATTCAGAAAGTGAAACCACTGAGAAGAGCAGAATTACTTTCCAGCCACTTCCTTATTCTCGCTCTGTCTTTCACTGTCAACAATAATGCTTTCCTTTAAGGTAGTTCTCCATGCAAACTGCCTCCATCTTCAGCTGCTTTCTCTCTTTTGTCCTCTTTCTTTGAATCACATAACAATTTAGTCTGGAAGGGACCTGCTGAGGTCATCTAGCCCAACCTCCTGCTCAAAGAAGGGCAAACTTCAAAGCCAGATCTTTATTATAACCATTCTACTGCTTCTTCTGAAATGACTTAATTTCTGTTTTTCTTTCTCCATCTCTGCTATTCGCTCAGATCTCTATCAATTTTATTTCTCCTTTTAGCTCATTGACTAGAAATCCAAGAACATAAAGCAGATGTGGGGAAGCATCTTCCTTGCATCCGCTTTACTATTTCAATGCTGCTTCTGCTGCTCGTGCCCGGGTGGTGCTTCTGGACTCCCCCTGGTTCTCAGAGCGCTCTGCCCCTGCGCCCTTCCCAGCCCGCAGCCTTACAGCACTTCTCGCCCGCTTGCTTATCGCTTGCCCTCTTGTTTGCACAGGTTCCTGGGTCTTTGCCCACTTTGCCATCTCTGTCTAGAACGTGGCCTTGCCTTTGGGGCTCCTGCAGCTTTTGTGGGTGAGGCTAGAGCACTGCGTGTAAGAATCTGCCCAGATCACTCCTGCTTCCCTTGTGGTCCCTCGTCCTCACACGCTGCTCTTTGCTGTCTCGTTTGCCGAGCGGTATCTACCTCAAACTGTATGCTCTCTGAGTCAAGTTCTTGTTTTCTCAAGTATTTATTTATCTTTCTAAAAATGATCACACCTAACACACTTTATAGTATTTTTTATTATGCCTTAGCAGTGTCTCACAGGGCAAATGCTGGGCTAAACCAAGAATTTCAAGTAAAAGCTCTTACATCTGTTATTACATAGTGGCATAACTCAAAGAGATCTTCCCTGAATCTCTGCTCTCTCTTATCTACCATCATATTTCTGGTAACTTATTTTTCCATTCTTTCCTGGTCGCCATTTGAACTCTCTGGATTTAAACTGCATGTGTACAACAACGATTGCATTCAAAATAATAAGCTTCAGTAGTAAAGCTGTAAATTAGGCTAGAATCAAATCTGTTGTGCGTTTTCGCTGTGACTACATTCTGCTCTTTTAACTCGGCTTGAATCCTGCCATCCGCTCAGATTTCCTCTAGTGCCTTGTTTTGAAAGAGATCGGTGGGGACTGCAAAAAATCCAGAATGTGCTTACTATCATAGTTACTGCTAATCATCTCATACAAAAAGAAATGTGAGTGACGTTGATCTTCAGTAGTCCCTTAAGGGGTTCATTCAAAATGAATTAGGAATTGATCATTAATTAAAAAGACGAGTTAAACTCTTGGCTACTGAGTGTGCGTGCTCTATTACGGAACTCCTGGAATAACAGTCTGGGGTTTGATGCATATATCTGGGGTGTTTCACAACTGCGGGAACATATAGGCTGAACTGCAGGAAGAAAGAAATGCCATCGTGACCTTTCCACTCCGTTGCCTCTTTATTGTGTGTTCTGTTTGTGTGGGAGCAATGCTTATTTGACTATTTGCAATTTCTTGACTACATGTGAAAATTGACTGCATGAGTTACTGCTAAAATTTGCCTCTACGATTCAAATAAACGCTGGGTGTATTTTTGTCACATCCTTTCCTAGTACAAGAATGATCATTAAATCTGTTGAAGATTTTCAAATGCCTATTTCATTACGAGATTTCTTTCAAACTTTTCTTGTTATTTAATTACATTTTATGCGTGTGTTTCTTCTGTCAACAAACAGTTGCAATCCTTTTCCTGCTGAGGACTGCGAGGTAGTTAAATGGGATTATCCCTGTTTTAAAAGAGGAAAATTGAGGCACAAAAACTATTTGTCCATGATCATATGAGAAGGCTCAACTCCAGGAGAAGCACCAACTCTGTCGTCAGAGTTGAGACGCTTTTTATTCTTTCCAGGCCGGTGCTTTACCTGTAGGCCACTTCTGCCTCTTTCCTGGTATTTTCTGTGAGCTTTGGGAAACATTTTTGAGCATGCTTTTTGGTAGCCAATGTATGTTTGCAATGTGAGAAGCAATCGTTGTATAAAATGGACCATCAGGTAGTATTGTAATGAGAAAATGGCGGTAGCGTGGATGTGCAGAATTTGCTTAGGATGTTTAGATTTCATGTCTCCTAAGAGGTCAGATTAGTGCCCACTGGAAATTTTAGGACACAGTCCTTTATACTCAGAAATACGTGCTTTTGTGGAAAATGAAATTCTTTTCAGTAGAAGTTGAAGGGGCAGCAGGTAAAATGAGAGAACTGGAGGAAAAAAAACCAATTAAATTCAAAGCATTTATTTTTGAGATTTTTTTGCACAGCTTCCTTTTAATTGCTGATTAACAGATGAAAGTAGATACGCTGAGACCCAGCCTCTAGGACTAAACCCTTTGATAACGGAATTATAATGTCTTTACTGTACAGGCTTATTTGTCTGCTTTGTCTTCTGCAGCAGTGATTGCTAGGCAGTCAAAGGAAAGCACAACAAGAAGCTGTTATTCGTGTTGCGTCCGAGACAGGCACTTACAGGTATCCCAGGAGCCGTTACTGTCTGTGGTCCCCACTGCTGATTACCAAGGCTGCAGTTTCCAGTGCAAATAAAAATTGTCCTTGGATGGGCTGGTCCAAAACAATGCTAAGTGGCATTGGTTCACTTAAATGCTAACAGAATTTTAATGTTGTTGAACTTAAAAGGAAAATATTGAAAATATTGAAAGCCCAAAGTCATTGTAATCTTTATAGTGAGCGTTCCTGGCATCAGAATGAAAACGAACATATCTAACATATGTACACTGTCCCCTTTCAGCCATCTTCCAGGATGGAGGAGCGCATTCTTCTAAATCAGTCTTTCCATCGGCGGTGGCTGCACCATGTTCCACATCTCCACCCGGGATCCCTCCTTCTCCTGCCGGCTGGGGCTGTAGGTCCCTTGAGTCGCACGTTTATTGGCAGCGATGACTGAAACCACAACTGCCAAGAAGAGGATCAATAACAAGGCCAGCGTTACTGAGCCAATGGAGGTGAATATGTTCGAGATCAAGTCAGTTGTCAACTGGAAGGATTGAAATAATTGTAATATAATTTATGTCAAGAGAATACTGAGACACACTTGAGCTACCATGGAAGGAAAACAAAAGTCATTTTGCATAGAAGAGCTACTGCTGAAGCACCATCTATTGGTAGAGAAGTACATTAGCCCCTCCAGATTTTGTGTTTTCCACTCTTCAGAAAATTACACAGAGAGTGTTGGATATTTAATATACAAGGCAGAGCTGGATGAATTTCATGTAATGATGCATTTCATCTGCCAGCTTCTTACTCTACTTGAAAATAACCTGTGAGCTAACATGTCTGTGGACGGTACTAGTAATTCAGCAATTATTTGTTTAATCACTTTAATAATAACTCATTATCCCTGGTTTGGTTGTGAACACGTTATTGCTAGTTTTGCTACTGCAAGTTAAACATGAGCTATTTTGACTGGAAGGATATTCAGTCACATTTCTGTTTCTCTTGCTGGAGGAGTCAAGTTTATGTGAGTACTTGTACTTATATTTAGAAAATTTGCTTACTGTAAATATTTTTGTAAAATGTACTGTTTCTACAGACATTCCTGCTAGTTAACTTTTCTACCAGCATGTTTGCGTGAAATAAGCATATAGAGGCTGCACAAGAGTGCAACTGAAATCTATTCAGTGAGAAATTAATCGGTATATTTTAACAAACATGTTTTAAAATATTCATCCAGCTCTTCTTCTGCATACAGGCTTTGTAGCTTCATCTACAGAAACACAAGCAGTACAGTACAGGATGAACGTAAGGATGCTCTGATTTTCTTTTCTGTTTTCATGTGGCAGTGGGAAATGTGATAATGTCAGAAGGCACAGTGCGCATAAACAAATCTGCCAGTTGAAAAGCTTCAGACCAGAGAAATTTTATAGTTAGTAGATGAACGTTTTAAACACTTCTACATATGTGCTTTTATGTGTATAAAATGCTTATGGTGAGGTAAGCCAATGAAGTGATGTGGTTAGCGTGGAAAAGTGGTCACTACGGACAGAATGACCCTGGCAGGAATTGAACTCCTGGGCAGATTCTGCCATCCGTCATCTTTTGATTTGTATTACGAGTGACAGCTGAACTGCCATAGGTGAATGTGTGCTTGAGGCTGAACTTTCAAATCCCCAAATATTTAGAAATGGAAAACAGCAGGTCAAAGCCCATTTCCCAGTTAGATACTGCACGTTACAGGATACTTTAGTGACCTGCTTACTCGTCATTTCCAAGGAAGTGCAATTACAGTCCTGAGAAGGATGACGACTTTGCATTCAGCGATGGAGGTACTGCAAGCGGGTGCTATTGCTGTGCGTACGTTGCTTGGGCTCACGCTGCTCGGATGCCTTTGCAGCAGAACGACAATGCCAGAGGGAAAATGTTAAAATAATCCTTCCTCTTTTTTCCTCTCTCCACCTCCACACTGATGTAAAACGTCCTACTATAATAATAAAAGCAAATTTGGCTCAGGGATTCTCTCTAGGGGATGCATGACCGGCTAGGATATTTTCCCCTGTCCTTGATGGATAAATGCATGGTTCCTATGATTGGAAAAACATTTTTTCCAATAGAAATAATCTAGTGCAGGTGACAGACCACATGACTCCAACCCTAAAACAGGGTGGCATGAAACATGTTGGTCTATTAAATTGTATTGGATTGGGAAGGTCATTTCATCTTTAGATGGCGTTACAGATATATTTGAGATAGTTTTTCTCTGTACTGCGTTACACTATATGACCCTTGTTCCTCTTGTCTCAGAGAGGCTGCGAATTTTTAATGGAATTTTTATTCTCAGCAGCTGTCTTTTATTTTCGTTGTCTGCTCTGGGAAACTGAGGACTAAGATAGTCTAAGTTAACTCTGATCCTAGGGTCGAACAGGACATTAGTGAAAGAAATTCACTGCCCCAGGCAAGGGATGGTATTGCCTGGTCTCTGGTATGTGAAATTTCTGAACTTATTCTCCTGTTTTCCAGTCCATACTCTTTCCATTCCTGTTGTAAGTATGTCTATATCTATGGAGATGTTTTCATTTATGATATCCTTCAAATTAATTTTATTTCTTAAAGAAAATTTTTATGCAAAGGAGTTGAGGAGAAAAAAACCCTGTAACTTGTTAAAGTGCTGTCACATATCACTTCTTTCTCAAGTTAAAATCATCATAACAGGGCTTTTTTTCATTCTGCGATAGTTCCTTATTACAGAAACCTTACCCATAGCACACCACAGCAATCCACTACACGTTTTGTTCCAATTCTTGTTTCTGCTTAATACATATTATTCATTCATTGGATTTGGTTTAGTCAACCAGTGACTTGAACTTGAAAAAACTACTGAAAATTGCCCGTATTGCCTGTACCTGTGTCGGACAAAACACTTCCTCTTGAGCCAGTGCGTCAAAAAAGTAACTCCACTGATTAAAATCTAGAGCGCCGCAATTCTTACCATGATCAGATACATAAGCTAACTTTACTTCTGTGTTTATGTTGCTTCTAATTTCTAAATATGAAAAAAAAAGGCCTTTATGTTATATATTTGGGTGGATTCTACTGATCCAAAAAAAACCTGCCATTCAAGTGCTGTCCCCTGATTTATCAGCCCACAGATCACTGCCCAAGTTTACGATATAGGTAGCTCCCTTAGCAGTAGCACTGAACTGATAACAAGAGTTGCCAGAAGGCTCTGCAGTCTGGTCCCATCAAAATCAACTGCTTCTTTAGTAATTAATGGCTGAACAGTCAAATTAATTTGGAAAATCAACTGCTGATCTGGAAAAAAAAAAAAAATCTGCAAAGTTCTGTCCCCCATTATCTCAGAGTTTGTTCATCATAGTATTTGGTGGTGATACATTGAAATAAGTGTAACTGGTGATCCCGAAAAGAAAAAGGACTGAGCAGCATTTTTAGAAACATAGTGCTGCTGAGACAGCGGAAAAAGAGGTTTTCTGTCACTGACCCTACTGTGTATTTTGCGTAATGGCAGAGTGCGGACTTTAAAAAAAGCAGTTTGAATGTAAAGGTCCCATATCACTGCTTCAGGCTCTTCTGGTAAGTCCTGGCCTGTTGCTTCCACCACAGATGGATCAGGGTATGAACCTTTCCGATGTTTCAAAGAGCAGAGCCCCTCTGACTGCCGTGGGTCTGCTCATGCGTGTAGCTGCTTATCTCGGTGTTCACAGCTGCGTAGGAGATCACCCGTGGCTGTGAGCCTGTGGGAGCCCTAAGGCGCTGGGTGGTGAGCAATGCACAGCTGCGGTCTCCTTGCTTAGACCACCACACTACAACATCACTTCTCAGCTTCATATCACACGGGCTGCTATTCACCTCCCCGTGTTCGCTTGTTAAGATCTGGTTATCAAATTGACTGCTTGGGAGATGGCCACTTGCTGTGAATATACAGTTTTTTGGTGTGTTTACCACAAAGCTGTGGCAGAGTCCCACGCAAGAGGTGTTCTGTGGCCCAGAGCTTCAAAAGCAGAAGGGGAAAGCTCTGGAAAGGAAAGGACAAAGCGAGGCAAACTTCATTTTGCCACAGGACAGCTGGAAATTTATGAAGAGAAACAAATTACTGAATTTTTTTGTTAAAGACCTTTGTATGCAGGGAAGCCTATGAGACCCCCATACACTGTGATAGCCTTTCAGAAATAATTCTTGCTAATAAACGCCACACGGTGATCACAGCTATTTCTGAACGTAACTTCAGCACTGCTTATGAATAACAAAATATATGTAAAGTAACTGAAGGACGGTTAATTTACTGACTGGGCCGTACCTTAGAGATTCTTATTACACTTTAAGCAGGAGGTTGGACTGGGAGACCTCCTGAGGGCTCTTCCAACCTGAATTGTCTTATGAGCCTGTTTAAAAGGTACTCAGTGACAGAACAGTTGTGAGAGTTCCCCTACCCCTAATATACAGTGGCTGTCAGCAAAAGCTGTATCCTTAATGGTAATGGATGCTGATGGCAAGATGATGTCACGTGCCATGGTAATACCAACAAAATGAAGTCTGCTAATATTAGAAGTCCAGTCTGCTTCTTGCTAAGATATTTTATGTAGCATGTTCTATTTATATGCCTTTGGATGTCAGCTGGAGCAAGGTGGATTTATTTTGGCAAAATTAAAAAAAAAAAAAGAAGAAGAAAATATTCTTGAATTTAGTTTTCATGTAGTGAATAGCTTTGTCTGCAAAGACAGAAGGAAATGCAGAAAAAAAATCGGTTTTTGTCTTTTTTTTCAAACAAAGTCTTTTGGCTTTTCACTGGTGGTTTCATTTCAAAGCTGATTAATTTTTTAGGTTTTTTAAATTATTAAGTAAAAATTATTTAAAATGTTTAGATTAGATAAAATAAATCATTGGATAGAGTGAGACTTCATTGTAGGGCTGAGTTTTGCTTTTCATTTGGTTATTGAAATAGATTGATTGTTCCGCCTTGGTTCCTTGATTTGCTTTGTAGATGAACAGCTTGGATGAGGAGGGCCTAGTTCACAAGTCAAAGCTCAGAGGCATTCATCAATCCAGTGTATGTGTGCTTATCTTTAAACAAGCCGTCTTCCAAACAGTCACTTTATAAGAGGGGAACATTAGGGATTTGCTATATGTGAACATTTCCATGTGTGCCAAATGTCAAAGGCAAGTGGAATAGCACAAGGGAGCCAGCACAGGGCGTCTTCCTCGTGTGTGTTTTAGCATGACTTAGCTGATCTAATCCTGCTTTATGTCCGTACAGGGGATGAGAATTATGGCCACAGACACCAAGGGCTGAGCAGGTCAGGGAGAGAGAAGAGGGAGCTGCGGTGCTGTGCTGGTTTTGGCTGGGATAGAGTTAATTTTCTTCATAGTAGCTACTATGGGGCTGTGTTTTGGAATGTACTGAAAACAGTGTTGATAATACAGAGATGTTTTCGTTACTGCTGAGCAGGGCTTACACAGAGTCAAGGCCTTTTCTGCCTCTCACCCCACCCCACCAGCGAGGAAGCTGGGGAGGCACAAGAAGTTGGGAGGGGACACAGCTGGGACAGCTGACCCCAACTGACCAAAGGGATAGTCCATACCATATGATGTCATGCTCAGCATGTAAAGCTGGGGGAAGAAGGAAGAAGGGGGGGACGTTGGGAGTGATGGCGTTTGTCTTCCCAAGTAACCATTGCGCGTGATGGAGCCCTGCTTGTCTGGAGATGGCTGAACTCCTGCCGCCTGCCGATGGGAAGTAGCAAATGAATTCCTTGCTTTGCTTTGCTTGTGCATGTGGCTTTTGCTTTACCTGTTAAACTGTCTTTGTCTCAATGTACGAGTTTTCTCACTTTTACTCTTCTGATTCTCTCCCCCATCCCACTGTGCGGGCAGTGAGTGAGCGACTGCATGGGGCCCAGTTGCCAGCTGGGGTTAGACCACAGCGGGTGCCAGTGGAGCAATTGCTGTAGGTGGGAGAGAAGTGGCATGAGCTTCCTCAGGATGCTGCTACCTGTGCACAAGCATTGCGGGAAAGTGTGGCTTGGACCAAGGGTACGTATCTTCAGGACACGAAAGGCACAACATGCCCTGAAAGCAGGAGCGTGGCTCTGTTGCTGGGCATTAAGAATTAATCAGTCTTCATTTCAGCACTCGCATAGAAACGTGCCTGATTCTGGATGCTTTGCAAGACAGAGACATCAACGCAAGCTTTAAAATACAGGAACTGCCAAACCCTGGAGAGTTCCCTTCTCTGCCACGTGTGGGGCTTTCTGGGAATTCTGCAGCTGCTCGTGTGCACTGGAGCTTTCGCTGGCAAAGTCTCCGGATCCCAAGTCCTGACACCACTAACGAGGTTATCACTTCATTCATGGTAAGAACATCTGATCCATGCCATCCAGATTTACTGCCCCCAAATGAAAACCATTTGCTAAAGTAATGAGGGACGATTGGCTTGAGTGGTCCTAATCCATGTCAGAATTACTTTGAAAGGTTTGGGGGCATATAGGGATAATACTGAGCAGCCAAAGAAAAGCCATTAACTTGATTAAAAAGCCCATAGATACGCTGAGTTTATTTCATTGAGGATTTACAACCATCTTATCATAAAATTATTCTGTTAAAGGCTGAATTCAAACAAGAATCTCAGTAGTTCCAGAAGAAATCCAGTCAGTCATACACAAATCTGTTATAATGAGATGCATTGATAACCCCAGCTTGTGGGACTATGGTTTATTTTCAACAGCAGTAAAGTGGCTATAAATCTATAGATTGACTTTGTTCCAATAGAAGTACCTTAAATGAGTGGCATGTGAAGTTCCTTTTTTCATTGGTTTTTGTTTGGTTTGGTTTGGGTTTTTTGTTTGTTTGGGGTTTTTTATTACTATTATTGCTGGTTTGTTTGTTTGGGTTTTTTTACCTTCACAAGCGAGCACCTATTGCTCTCCCTCTCACCACCTGTAGAAAGTAGCTGCTCTGCTTGTGCTAAACACCATCCACTGGGTCCCAAGAGCTGTGTTGACCTAGTTGTTGGGCTGCTGAGTTGAACCAATAATCCATTTTGGGCTCATTTAAGCAGAGCAGATTCATGTCCAGCTGAGCCAAACACTGCACAGGCCACTGGAAATGGCAAACTATTTTTAAAATGCTGTACACATCATCTATTTTGTGTAACTGCTTCATCCTAGTTTCCTAGTTCATGCTGTTGTCCGTGTGGGCACTCATCTATGTTGGGTTGCCTATACACAGTTATCATTCAAGTACGTGAATAATTTATTCCTTTCTACTTTGGTACCTGTGGCAACAAAGAAGGCAGCACTTTGTGGTGCACCGTAGCTGATTTTCTACTGTTTCTCACTAGTACAGCCACCAACTCCTTTTTCTTCTGCCCACCTTACATGTCTTCACTTTATCTTACGGGTTTCAGAAGTGTGTTTTCTACGGCAGTCACATTGCATAGCCCTTCTTCTTGTCTCTGTGTGTGAAGAAAGTCATTCCTGAAAGGCACGATATTTGCTGTACTTTAAACCTGGTGACTAACAAACTTCAGGATTATCTGGTAAGAAAAGTATTTGAATTCTCTGAAATTGAGAAGAAGAAAGCAAGAGAAAAAACTGACCTAGACAGACTGCTGGAGGGTTTCTCTCTAGTTTTGCTTCTTTAATGAGTAAGAACAAGGCCAGTTTGCAGAAGGACCAGATTCAGACTTGGAGCCTTGAATACCTGATGAAGATCTCCGTGGCCTAAAGATGTGACTGCTTCCCCCCGCAATTAGCCAGCCCGTAGCTCCAGTTCAGGCTGCTCTGTAGTTTCCACATATGGGCTCTGGTGCTGGTCACAAGTAGCTTTGCCTTCTGCACGCCAGGTAACACTCCAAGGTAAGCATGACTGCTTTTCTCTCCACGTCTTGGGAACTTCTCTCTCTGACACCGTGTCTACTGGGAGGAGGCTCCTGTCATCTGTCACCTATCTCTGTAGTACTCTGAAGATCTATTTACACTACATATAGAGTTGTAGATAGTCTCGAATTTTCATCATTGCCGTTGCTGTTTCTGCCATCAGCCTCCGAGTTGTTTTCCTGATATCTGCAGAAAAAGACAGTCCCGTTGCTGGAGGGCCTGAATGAGACCCCAAGTCCTGTGCGTACCACTGTGGACATTGCTGAAGGCAAAACTTACATGACCACTTCCAGTGTGTGCAGAAGATCCACAGTATAATATAGAGAGAGGCAGCTCACCTTGAAGAAGAATGTTTGTAAGTAATCTTTTCTTTATTTCTCTGTTTTCTGGTGGATATTATTGTCTGGATATTTTCTTCAAATGTCTCTGAAGAAATTACATTCACTACCACCTCTATCTAGTATATGTTTGCTTATAAAATGTAGTCTGAATAGTTTGTCTTAGTTGAAATGTGACAGTTGGAATGAATTCCTTCCTGGAAAATATCAACTTTTAGTTGTCTGGCAATTCTTCTTGAAATCAAAGCACAAATGTAGAGAGAATTAGTGTTAGCAGCTATAATGATAAATCGATTATCTGGCTTGACCAGTTACAGATCAGAAAAATGCAATCTTTACTATCAAGGAAGAATTGCATCTCTGGTGTCCTGTGAGAAAATGAAGAAGTCGGAGGTGATTGAAGTCTAGGATTTAGCTGGGCTTGCAAGGAAAGCGCCTCACTAAGAAATTCTGACAGCCTCCCTCCTGACACGTGAAATCACACTGTTGTGACACTACAGAAGTTAACGAGGAAGTTTGTTCTAATTATAGTGGAGCAAGAAATTGGAGATGGAGCTTTCTAAAGTGTTGCAACTAAATTGTAAAGCAGACTTTGGTTAAACAAGGGTGTTATTCACATTAGTCTTGATCTTCCAGTCAGATCAGCATACACTGACCTCCTCCTCCCCTGCTAGCAAGTATGCTAGTACTTGCAGTAACATTTGGCTCGGGTAACCTTCTATTTATGATATTAGCCTTTTGACTGAGTAGCTTTTCAAACTCAGAAGCTCACTTTTAGGAATTAATCTTTGAAGAACAGGCTACATACAGTAACTATAATTTCTTTAACTACTTGTAGTATTGATGTCTGACTTACATTAACTGTTTAACGGAAGTGGTCCAGCCATAAAAACAGTGGTATTCAGTAGGTCTGGGATGGTCTGTCTTAGGCAGAAGAAATAATATATCTGATTTTGGCCACTGTACTTTACATGAGCTCAGCCATGGACCCAAAAAAGCCAGAAGTACATAAGTAGCCCCTTAAAATCTCCATCAGATATTTTGCTGGATCAGTATCTCACAGGACAGAGTATTAAATACCTTTTTGCTCAGACAGCAGAGTGTTGGTTATACGCAGAGGAGTGATTTGGCTGGCAGTTTGAGAGGTAAGCTCTCATTAAGCCGTGGGCTTTGAGAAGACTCCTTGATAACGTTTCTGCAGCAACTACCAGTGCTAATTTTGTAAGCGTGCTCCAGCTCTTTTTAAGATCATCCTGGTGGTACAGCACAGATTAAATGTGCAGCTCCAATGTGTTGTTATGAGATGCCTTTTAAAATTCTATCGACAGCCTCTGGTGTAGGAACTTCACCATCTGCTGCAATCTGAAAGGATAAGAGGGAAAATCTATAGCTGGTGCAGATCCAGGCAAACCATGCCAAGGAGGAGTTTGTCCCATAGCTGCTAAATCACAGACTAGACAAATGTTTTAGTAAAGGTGTCAGTCTCTGGGGTGTAACATCCCTTTCCAGTTTGGGAAATGTTTTGGGGTATCATATAGAATAATTTTTGTACACGGATACGATGCAGTGCATCAGGTGGTGTTTCTCCAGAGTGGATAACGGCATTACAGCTTTGAGACAGCAAATTTTATATGAATAAATCTTGGTGGTGGATAAAAGCCTTACCAGGCAAGCATCTTGCAGGAAGGAATGGATGATCTTTAAAATCAAAATACTATTGCTGAAAACAGTAACTTTCTGTCATTGCCCTGCATGTAGCCGGGTTGAGTTTACCGCATCCCTATAGTTGCTACAGTAGAAATGACTCGTAAAGAGGGATTTGGAAGAACATGCAGTAGTAGCCTTTTGAGGAAGTCTGCTCCTGTTGTCATAGGAGAGTGAAGTGGGTGGGAGGGGGTCAGTAGGTTAAACCCAAAAGCAGGAGAATAGGAGAAGATGCTATAGCACTGAAGATGAGGGCAGGACAGTTCCCAAGGAAAAGAGGCGAAGAGTGATTCAGTAGACAGAGTGAAATAGTTAGAATTATGAGAAAGAAGAATGAATTTCAGAACTGCTTTCTTCATTGATTGCACAGATGTTGAGCAGACCCAGCACATGAAGGATGATCCTGTAACATTCAAGATGGGGCTGATGGTAATGATAGCTTTGGATAAGAGGATAGGGCAGAAAAGGATAACATAGGCTATGAACAGCTATGCCGAGGGTCAAACTAAACCATTTCTAATGCAAACTTTTGATTTTTCTGAATTTTGCACATTCTCTCGCTGATTCTAGATTCCGATCTTTTCTGTATTAGGGAAAAATATGAGGAATTTTGCTGAGGTATTCACAACCTGGAAGCACAAAGCCCATTTAAGTGAATATCTGAATGTTGTTTCTCCTCACTAATATGTATCCATGTATATTGTTTTCAACAGGCATGATTTGACTGTGTTCTGCATTATCGATTTCAGTTTACTTTAATGGAGTTGCACAATCTGAATTGTGACCACAGAACTGGTTACTCAAAACTCCACTTTCCAGCACACAACAGTTGAGGTTAAAGATCTCTTCCTTAATTAGTGATGCTAGTGGTAGATGTTCTTTTATTTCTGTAATCAGATCTTTGCGAACAGCACTAAGTACCCACCAAAGACTAGCATTGCATACAGACGCAGCCACCTTCTGTGGGCTCTGGTCCCTGACCATGGTGATGTAAAGCAGGGTCATCTATCTCCCCCAGGTCCTGGTTCTCCATAAGAACTGGTGCGACCTGGGCTGAAACTGTCAGTCTTGCCTCTTTCCACTTCCTGGGGGAACAAGAAACTGCTCTGTCCCATGGTGCGTAATAGGTGGGTCAGGGGTGTATGGTATAGCAGAGACAGAATTGTGATTCCTGTTTTATTTTCTAATTGCCAGATACTTTCCATCCCTACTTCTCTGCTAATAAGCTAAGCCTACAATCTCAAAACTGTTCCATCAAATTCTCCTCCCTATTTGGTGCTAAGCTCCTGCAAAACAGCCATGTGTTGCTACCTAGCATTAATATTGTGCTGTCAAGTGGTGATGAAGTAAGTAGCTATTTGACTGTTTCACACTGTCAGACAACAAGGTATCAAGTCAACAGCTAGCCTTTGCTGGGTGCAGCACTTCGATTGCAGCCATCTCGCGCTTCCAACTGTAAATATTAATGGTATAAGATAGACCTTTATTGGCTACATAGTACTTGCCTTAGCACGCTACATGACACTGTCGCGTTACTTAGCTAATTATATTCCTTGATAAAAATTTTGAGTATGTTTTTATCCTACTGACTTCTTTTTAGTAGAAAGTTGATTAGAGACAGCAAACATGATTACGTTTCGGCTTCAGGAAAGATTTTGGAAGAGATGCATACATAAAAAGTATAAATGAAGAAAGATCTATAAACATCTATGTCAATAACTACTCCTTGAAACCCTGTTTTAATCTTGATTCAGACATTTGATTTGTCGGTAAACTTATTGTTTCTTGTGGCTTTTTTCTTTTAGTGTACTTGATAGGAACATATGAGTCTGTCTCTACCTGTGAACTGTAACTCTGTCCTCAGGGATTCTTGGATCAAGTACTGCATACCTAATACAATATCTAGTCATTGTATTAATGTTGCTGGCATTCAACAGGTTTGCATCTGAATGTGGTCTGGATGAAGCCAACTTTAACAATTGCTTTTTGGATATCTGCTGAAGATGTAAGTGGTTTATGAAGTCTCTTTCTATGTTAGAGCCAGCACAGTACATGAGAAAATGGTCTCTAAAAATGTGTTAGAGGTTTCTCTTAACTTTCTACTCCATGCTTTTACCTTACTGCCACCTAAAGATAACTAACAGAAAACACATTGTACTTCAGATTAGAGAGATTTACTCTAACTTGTTAGGAAGTAACGGCAGCCTTGTCAGTGTCTTTCTTTTAAGAAGATTCCCTACACTTTCAGAAGAGTTTCTTGAAGATCATACTTCTTTGAGATAGGAAAAAAATCTGCTGGCTTAGCTCACTGAATTTCTCTCTGGTGCTCCAAGGCAAGGTGTATTGACTATGAGTGCAACTCAACCCTGTTTCTAGCCAAATGACTAATTTAGATCTGGGGGCTTCTCAATACGGGCTGAAAGTAGCATTTTCTACAGTATATGGAGTCAGGTCAAAATCCACCTTTAACTGCAGGTGTAAGCTATTTTTGATACACCTCCCCGTTTGATTCCGCCTTTCTCAGATACCAGAGTTGTCCTCTGTTGAGAAGACAGCCTAAATGGTTCTTCCTTCTCAGCTCCGTCCTTGATACCTTATTTCTTAAATAGTAGCTTTCAGTTCGGAGATCCCCTTTAAAGCAGGTCAATATCCTTTTGTCAGAAAGGGAAACTGAAGCATGAAATAGAGACATGATTAGCTTATGATCAGTTAGGCAACCCATGGAGGAAATAGTAATTGAATTTAATCCCCTTGTACTGGCTAAACACTGCCTGCACAAATACCTGCAATCAGTCCCTAGTAGTTATATCAGAGCAGTGCAGCCCTGCCCAGGCTCTAACACTCCCATTGAGAATGAGAACTAGCAAAGTCTGGCTTAGCATTTACCCCCCAGTCTCCATCTTTGGCAGTCTGTCACTTGCTTGGTGTTTGTGCAGTTGCTAGTACACTGAGGCATGAACCCCTGAGCAAGAAAACTTGAGTCTGATGTGTTGTTTTTCACAGAGCTGTTGCAATCAGGTGTTTTTACTGTACGAGATTTCTGTTTTGGAGTGAAGTGTGGCATGCTCTGTTATTTAAACTGCAATATCGCACTTACATTGGTAATAAATAATTCATATGTACTTATTACGGGTTTACAGTCTGAACTTAGTCTAAACTCCCATTTCCACATCAACTGACCTATTATTTATTGTCTGAGCACCAGGACAGATGCTCTTTCCCGGGCTGGCCAGTCAGTCACTCCTCTAAGGCTAATACCCTTGAGTGCAGTCCTCGCTCCACTGTCCTGGTGCCTGAGGGCTCAGCTCCACGCCCGTGGGACTGTTACAGATTAAAGACTGCTGAAGGGTCTTGCTTTGATTTTAAATAGTCTCAGATATTGAAAGGATTTGGCTCCATCGCTCTCATTGCCTGTAACTGCCTCAAACCAACGATGACCCATTTTGTTAAGGCACCTGGCCGCAGTTGTGTTGCAGTGTTTGGAGATAGTTCATCTTCTGTCAAAATCCCATTCTGAAGTCCCACAGACCTGACGCTTTGCTTGTTTGCTCTCTTTACTTTTTATACCATAAATAAGCTATTTAATTCAACTAATAAGTTTAATCAGTGATTTCCAAGATGCTTCTTTATGACTCCGAGTAAATCTTCTGCTTGATACTTGCATGCTTTCTTAAAATATTCCCAATCTCATACTTATTTCAAGATCAGTAAGGTAACCATGAAATCAAGCAAGTTATATATAATTTTGGCAGAAGTGTCATACATTAGCATTTTCTTCTGGAAGAACACTCTGCTTCCTCTTTCATCAGTGGTTTTGGGAGAGGATGAAAAAAGTGATCACGAGTTTGGAATTTTCAGCTCAAAACTTTCTCGAGGTGAAATATGTCATTTTGGGGTTCTGGGTCCAGGCCAGTTACTCTCGGACCAGCCTGTGCATCAGGCCTGAGTGCTTCTCCAGGGGAGGGGCCGTAGCTGAGTACTGAAGGGAAATATCACTTCCATGCGACCTCCATCTAGAGAATTTCACTGTTTCGGAGACTATTGCTTAGCAGCAGGTTATACTAATAATGCTTTATTTTTTTTAAGTGTCGTGGTTAAAATATCCTTGGGTAGACTGTGGTTTCTCTCTCTCTGTTCAGTTTCTAGTAAAGGACAAGATAATAAAACTTCTGTACCTTACAGCTGTGCCACAGGCATTCACTTAAAATAATGAAGTCACTCTTACTGAGCTAAGATACAGCCCAGGTGTTCAGTACTGTCCCCATCTGTATGATTTTTACAAATCCATTTTACTTACAGTTTTCCTATTTGTGTCATTTCATTTCCCTCAGTATCACTTTGTGCCTCCAGGATCTCCTCCAAAACCACCTTTTTTGACGGCTTCCAGGAATGACAGGCAACACTGACAGTACTGAGGTTTTCTTTGGGACTCATCTCTGCTCTGGCTTCTCCAGAGAGATCCTCAGCAACCACTGAGGTTCCCTGACAATATCACAAACTGAAAGGATGGGGAAAAGTTTGTATGGGGATAATAACTTCCAAGCCTGTAGAAAGTGACAGAAGACGCCACCTCCTTTTACTAGTGGGTTTAGGTCTACCATAAAGGGCTTGTTACATTTTTCATATGTATAGAAACCAAGCGTTTCTTTTGGCCTGAATGAGTTTTGTGTTTGATTAAAGGAAAAAATAAAATAAGAAAGGACCAAACGGAATTTTCCATGAGACACAGCTCAGTGTCTTGCATGACTCTCACGTGCAATATGCTGCATAAGTTCACAAAATGGTAGGCTTTGGAATGAAAAGGATAAGTTATATCACTATATAAACTCTGTGGAGGAGATGTGTGCCTACACTGCCATTTCACTGAGGGATTTGAGTCAGCCCAGGTAAGATGTCCAAACATTAGGCTTTGGCGTTTGTGAATACAAATCGAAATTAGCCACGCAGAAGGTGTGATGTTGCCAGGCCCTCTCAATGCCTACTTTCTGTTTCCTCATTGATCTTAATTGTGAGCAGGTTTGGGATTTTTTTTTTGTTTTCCAGGATTAGCAGCTCCCAGGTGTCAGCCAGGCTTACTCTGTTCAGACCATGTATCCTTTTACTGGATAATTGGCAAAAAGCCAACAGGGGGAGAAAAAGTCTTGTCACAGGATGATCAGGAAAGCAACTGCACCTTTAATTTCACCCACAAACGATTACCGCTTGGAGAAGAGGAAACAGAGGGTCCTGTCCGTTGGGGGATAAGAAGAGCGCAGCGTGTGAGTGTTACCAGTGCTACACCAGACAGAAATGGAAATATTTCCATTTATTTCAGTAACAGATAAATTAGACCCCAAACTATTCATGTGCTTGAGAATCTCCAAAATCCCTACCCTAGCATTTCACAGGGTCCACAAACAACCAAAGTTGTCTGCAGTGGTGCAAAATCTGCTTATGCTAAACAGTTACAAAGGCTTGTAAAGCTGCTGATTCTCCTGTCCTTTCTGTTCTACCTAATATTGTTTGAATAAATGTAAAGACTGTTGTATTTGCTGCACAGTTAGTTTGGTACAAAGCTCAGATATTTGTGTAACAAGCTCTGCCTCTCATTTAAGTGGCTCTGTGTATCAAAACAGGTAAGTGTTCCTGGTCTTTTGAAACCAAAATATTTTTCAGATCCTCAGGAACAGGAATTCTTTTTATTGCTTTTTAGTGGAAAAATATTCTGTAAGCCTAGTAAAGTGTGCAATTTTTTTTTCAGATGTTATTAGGAATGGGATTTCATAACAAGAACTGAAAATTACTCTGCACAAGAATGTACTCTGCAAGCAGAGTTCATCAAGAGATACGTAGGCAGATTAACATGCCAGCCTTGTTTTATCTGGGAACATCATAATTTCATGGACCTTTAATACTAATCTTAAGCGTATGATTAGTTTCCAAGGCATTAACCGTAGCCTACAAGATGTATTTGTTACGCTGAGCTAATATGTCAATTCTATTAAGGAGCTATAGCACTATCACTGCCTAAATAAAGTAGTGGTTGGAATCGAGGACCATGGTTCCCATCCAGGCACCTGAATAAATGTGGGTTGATTTTCTGAAGTGCTTGTACCGGGGAAATCTCTGTATTTACCCTTTATCTGGCATCCTTTATAGATATATATACGTATCTAAGGTGTGGGTAACTTTTGGTCTTTCTAATTGTAATGGTGATGAACGAGCTTCCTCTGAAGCCACTTTGGTTCTAATCTGGCAATAAATTCCATGTAAAGCCTCACACCCATGTTTCGGTTCTGCCATTTTTACTGAAGAGGACAAACATTGAATCCCAAGAGATTGCTGCCACCACGCACTCAGTATAAGTTATCTTTTCCATCATAAACTCCTTCCCTTCTGCCCAGTTTCTTTTTCTTTTCATAAGTACTCAAGTGAAAGCTCAGACTATATTTTTCAGCTTGAAAGTGAGGTTGGAATTTTCTTTTCTTTAGAAACTTTTGGTCAATTAAGCTATTTGGGATTTATGGAATTAAAACAAATTTATGGTCTTGTTTCAGTCAGTGTTTGGCCAAGTTGTCCAGCAAATAAAAAGCATCTTACTGTGTAAAAGTGGAAGCCCTTAGGTGACTAACACCTGCTGTTGGGGTATCACTGCCGTTTTGCTATTTTATAAATAAATATCCATATTTTTTTAAAAAAAACGTTTCAAAAATTTACCACTGAACATAGCTTCATTTCCATTTTCAGTGGAAAACAGACACCAAAATACAAACAAAAGTCTCTTCAATACTTGCAGCAAAATAGTTTTCTCATCAATTGTATTTTAAGAAGCAAAGTAAATGGAAACATGCAAAGTTTCGGCTTTAGATCATAGCAATAGCCAGAAATACCAGAATTACCAAAATGTTCGGTCATGTTTGGATAGTCCTTACGATGAGATCAGAGTTACACTTTTTATCTACAGAGATAACTGGAGGACAGAAGTATTTGTTCCTGCTCTTACCAAAAAAACCCCACCAACCAAACAAAAAAAAAACCACAAAAAAAGAGAGAGAAAAGTAAAAGTAGAGTATTATTTTTATATTTATGAGTTAATTGTTCTAAAGCAACTTTCAGAATACCTTCCCTTAGTGCTAGGCCTGCTGCATTATTTGAAGATAGAAAAAATAGAGAAAAGAACATTAAGTCTCATGAACCATATGAGAAAAAAGATGTAAAATTTAGTATCTGAACAATGCAGGCATGGAGTGCAGGAATGTGTTATAAAGTGAGCAATGACTGAAGTAAATGCCCATGTGATATGAATGTGAGTCTACAGGAAAAACATCAGAAGGTGAGAAAAAGGAAAACAATGCCATTGCAACATAAAGGATGGTGTACAGACAAAATGTGTTAGTCTGAATACTAAATGTGTTATGTGAATACCGTACTTGAGCTGATTCCTATACTGCAGAGTGTTATGCTGTCATATGTCATCTGGGCTCCCTTTTCTGCTTATATTTACCATGCACATTAAATATTCAACTCCTTTTCACTGATGCATGCAGTAATGCTGGCCTTGTGAGGAGCTTTCTTGTCTTTCCCAGCTAAGACACATCAGATAACCTTATTGTCTTTGCATCCTAATGTTTTTGTACCTAATGTTATGACACATATTAAATGTGTTTCTTGCAATATGCTTTTAGAAGTTTTAGTTAAATCCTGTGTTTTGAATACAGACTAATAGAAAATAGCAGAAGATATTAAGGGGCTGTTCTGCTCTGAAAAACAACTGTAAAAATGGCATTGTGACATTTCCAATGACTTCCAGAGCAGAGCTGCTCATTTTACAAATCTAAAGATGTTTTTTCTTACCCCACATTTGACCTGGCACAGGAATAAAGCTGGGCTCTCTCTGGCTCCTACCATCAACGGTAACGATTCTGCCATGATGGGTGATCTACAACCATGCGAATGACGTGAAAACAAATAAATTCCAGCTTTTTCCCCGCTCAGTTACACTGACTCTGCTGGGCTAATAAAAATAGTAAAAACTTACTTCAGTCAATGAAATAATATTATTTCAATAACCTATCATCAGAATCTAATAAGTTTACCTGTGCCGTACAGTGCTTTTCTCCCAATAGCTGACATTATGAGGGTTTTCTCAGGGTAAAGTACTACAGAGAATAAATCAGAAGTACCAGGGAATAAATACCCTTTATGCTTACAGCAGCAGCCTTACAGAACGAGGGTTATACAGACCAGACTGCTTATTTCCTTCCCGCCGTCTACTGCCTGTCTAGATCATAGGAGCATCAGGAAAACTGATAGGTGAGAGTGGGTTTCTGCTCTTTGATAGTTCTCCTAACCCACGGCTTGCTCCCCACTTGGGAAAGAAAGCCAACAGGAATGTGTCATGGGCTGGCTAGATTGCCATAATTGCTGGAGGCTGAGGGCGTCAGTTTTGAACAGGGGGTTCAGTCCTGTCATTTGGTCCTCAAGTTTCACTGGCTTCTGTATGATTTTAGAGCAGGTAAAGGAGTGTTTTTAAGTATCTCTGATTTCATGAGGTTACATTATTGCAAGGCAAAGACCTCAAATGCAGTGGAGTTAGCTACGCAGGACAGGGAATTTCAGAAAAATGATTTAATTTTGAAGATATTTTACTGTACATATTAGCCTTTCTCAACAGGCTACAAGAGCACTGGAGAAGACAAAAGTCACAGTAAATACAAATGTGCTCACTTGATAAGACATCAGTCTGATGCTCCCCAATGGCTTGACCCGATCTTGCTACCTGGAGCCATGGTTTGTTCAGCCACACTGTATGAAGGGAACCTGGAGCTGACCTCCATGTATAGCGAGACCCTCTGTTCATTCTCTGCAGGTTATGACAGCTGGGATAAGCTTTTCAGTGACCTGGGGCACCCACAGCTCCTCAGCTGGTGCTGTGGAGGAGCAGTAGGTGAGTGGCTTGTCTGAAAATCAGGGTGGGAGCACTTCTCAGTTTCAGTTGACTTACCCAGTTTTACTTCTTCATTCTACCACACTCCTGATGCTGAATATTATTGTCTTAGTGTTGTCAACATCAAGCGTTCAAGCTTAGGCTAAGAAGGAAAATTATTACATTGCCTTAAAACAATTATATTTTCATATGAAAAATATTTTTTAAAAATTCTGTGTTGTATTTTTGGCCTTCTATGGCTCTTAAAACCTCCTTCAAGCTTGGAAGGGCTAGCAACTTATCTTCTTTCATGGAGGCTGAAATCTGTGAGTTGGATCATAACCACGAGCCACTAGGGCTGAATTGTTATTTCAGATTGAAGGTATTACTATCCTAGTTTCACCAAAGAACCAACTCTGAAGTACGGAAGAGTCCCAACCATCTGCAGTAGGAAAGAGCGTAAATTCAGGACAAGAACAAATCTATACTGATCACAAAGAGAACAAAGTTCTTTCACCAAATACTTTCCCTTACAAGTGTGTAAATTTCTGCTTTGGGATTTTTTGTTTGTTTTTTGCAATTGAAGAAGCACTGCTAATACTAATACTGCTCTTGCACTCAGTCTCCTATTATTGAGAAGCTTTCTGCCGGAAAGAGGAGCTGAAACCTTTTTTTCCTTTTCAAATAATATCCTAAAATTCTTCTAAATTGTTTTGCCAACCTCAACACATAAACTGGTGAGAATATTGGCTCAGAACTGACGCAGTGTGAAAACTAATCTGCATGGCTGTATTTGCTATTATATTGCTCTATAGGTCTTGAAAACAAAATATTTTTTATATTTCTGTGTATAATAGCAAGATAGAGGTATACAAGAGCAAAACAAATAGATAAGGCCACAGTGAGATTGAGGGAAATTAGTGTAGATGTTACGTTCCTGATGTCCACATCTTTTAGTCAAATGGTAATTATCCATTAATAGCCTTATAAGTATGAATATGTAAATAGCTAGGGAATGCATTATTCATGAATCACCAGGCATTAATTATTGTAATTAAGTATCATTTGCTGTGTTCGTATTACTATCGCTTGCAGTTAATGAATACATTAGCTAGTCGCTGTAGAGCAGATTCAATCAAAAATCTGTGTGTCTGTGCTATGGAAGCCTGAGAGAGTTTTATTGAATTTAGATTCAATATTGAACATATCTTACATGCTTATCAGTGTATTTTTAATGACATTAAATGTGAATCATAACCTCCAGTGCATGACGCTTGTCCTTGCACCCAGGAGGATGGAATGGTACCAGCTGGAAGAGGATATGAAAGCAACAACGGTGCACATCAGAGCACATAGCAGTAGCTACCTTAAGCAGAACTTTAATTCTGGGACATGAAATCCACCACCACTTTCAAGTTTCATGTATATTCACGTGTACAATAGGAGAGGGTAAGCTTTGTGAGGAAGTGCTGTCCCAAAGGTGCAGCTGATGATAATGTTCAAGAAACATTTTCAAAGTACAGACTGAGCTGTTCGCCAGTCGGTGCAGGGACGTGTCTGCCTTTTGCTAGCACAAGCAGAACACAGCACTAGCAGGATGTGCTCCTGAGCCTAATGGGGCCTCGCGGCACTCTTGAAACACAAAGTAAAATGAACAACCAAATTCTACATTTTTTTTTACTCTCTGGAGATCTATTTCAGATAATAGTAATCTAAGTAACATAGAAAAAAGACTTGCTGGAGGTTTTTTGTGGCTTTTTTTTAGGCTATAGTTCTTAGAAGCCGGGGTTTGTGGTTCTTGAAGTAGAAATTTTGAAGAATTTTTCATTGCAAACGAAAGTTTCCTTATTTTTAGGGAGAATCAGTAACTGAAGATATATAATGTAATTTCAAGTGCTAAAAGTTGATAGATACAAGTGAAGTGCTCCCTTGGCTGAACTTCTGGGTGTCAGGCCAGGAAAAATATTTGCAATGAAAGAATTAAACTTGATTTCATCACTGCGAGTTTGAAGCAGATTTTTTCCTATTTTTAGTTTCATCAACATACTGTAGTCACATGCACTGAGTAAATTGAGTATTGGATCTAGTTTCTTAAAAATTAAATGTTCTGGGAGCAAGAGAATTCAAGTAAGCATACAACATCAAGGATATTTTCCAATTCACAAACACATGAGCTCTTTGTAGTTAAAACTGTGATAGGATACTGCTGGCAGAGTCTGAATTGTATTAGAGCATCTGCAGAGGAGGGTCAGTCATAGCCCGTTTTTTAAGGGTCAGAAGTAGGAGCTATTGTCAATAAAGCAACTCCGTCATTCCCTGTGTATACTTCCCCAGTGAAATACCTCTCACGTGTTTGCCAAACACGCTAAAGAATGCCCTTTCATTCATCCCACAGCTGATGCAAATCCCTTTGCTCTTCCTTCTAGTACTTCCATCACTGCTGTCTCTCCCTTCTTTTCAGAAATCTTACTTCTTCCTCAAGCCCGAACACTGGTACTTCTCATTACCCATATTTCTGAATGACAGTCACTGGCATCTGAAAAACAATTTGAGTCTTAGTATCAAAATATAGGGGGATCCATTACAGCTAATAGTATGCAGCATCACAAGCCATGCCTCCAAAAATTACGACCTTGCTTGTTTGCTTTCTTTCACTTGCATGTCTGGTGTACCTCCTCTAATTCTGAGCATATAGAGACGATGGTTTTCCAAGCTCTTCTCAACACCCAAAATGGTATGATCCTTTTTATTACTTTTTTGTTTAATGAATACTGAGACTCTCACAAAAGCATGAACTCGTCTGTGAGTTTGTGTTCTAAATAAAAAATTAAATATCAAAAAATTTGCAATAAAATTGCTACACTGGAGATGTGTGAAGATCTTGCTGTTATATCTTAATCTTAAACATGAATAACGGCCTCTCCAACCCCTCAAATTCTAAAAAATCTTAGCAACTGGATGTATTTACAAAAAAATTAGTGCTTAGAGTCATTATTCATCCAGCTGTTTTTTCATATTTGCTTCTATAGCTGTTTCCCTTTAAAAGTCCTACACCTGCATTTCTTTTAAAAATATATATATTCAAGAAAGTTATTTTAATGAATCTGGCATTTGTTTCTTTATTTTTTAACTTTTTAAACTAGAAATATCAAGTCTGTTCTCCACTGGGTGCGTTGGAAGACCTGTGTGTGGGACAGGCCGAGGCTATGGGCTATGATAGCTCAACGGAAAGGGATGACCCATCAAAATGTTAACGGAGACCTCATAACACTCAACAGTTTTGTAAGTATTGACAGTATGTAAGGAGGAACCAAGTAATAAGAGTCACTTTAAGCCACGTGGATAAAATCCCTTCCTCTCTGAATTGTTGGTCTGGGGGCTTGTTTATTTAGTTGTGCTCTGCAAGGTATCCAGAGCTACCCAGCAGAGGTAATCACCCTTGATGGGTAACACGGTATTGCAGCTGAAGTGGTTCGAGCGGCTGAACCGCTTCCTTGGGGAGCACCTGCCCGGCTCTGCACCGTCAGCGCTCCTGGAGAATACAGAGGGAAGACGCAACCTTAGTTTTTGTGTGGTGTACGTGAAAAGTGCAAATATTCAGGAAACATGGCACACTTAAAGCAAATGAATAGAGTCATGAGCAGAAAATGAGGAGTAGACATAAAGAGACAAAGGCAGAAGGTTTATTTTGTGTATAAAGGTAGGAAAGTTATGTACACGTGCACAATGCAGTTGAGAATACAGAAGTACAAAGAGGAAAGGAGCAGCATTTCTGAAGTCAGGAGATGTTTCATGATGGCAAGGCATTAGAGGAAGGAAAGAATTCAATTATGGATGTGTAGTCAGAAAAAGAAAGACTGAACTGATGCTCTGCTAATATATTCTAGATTAATAACTTGCATATTCCTGTAAATCCATACAAAACCTGTATTTAATATTGTATGTACACTCTTATATGAAGTTTCTAGTATTGAAGAGAAAGAGTTTTGGAATCTCTGTACAGATATTATTTGTTTTTCATATGCATATAGCTATAGCATGTCAGACATTGTTATTACATGTATTGCTTTCTAGCTTTCTTCAACATTAATATCAGGATGAAATTTTTGCTTATTATAGTGTATCTATATTCTATAAAGTACATAACAGTTTGATTTACTTATGTGGGAGCTGAACTAAACCCAATGAGAAAAAATCAAAACTATTGTGATTTTTTTAAATTTTGATTTTTTTAAAAAACATGGTTTGAACAGCTTTGGTTAGTAGCATCATTTTTTCCCATTAGAACTTTCAAAATGTCTTATTTCTTTGCTTTTAGTTAGCATTCTAAAATGATATGATAGTTTTAATTTCAAAATATTTGTGATGGTATTTAAATTTTTCATTTCAATAATACTGAACCAGGTAACCTTTTTAGCCAGGATGAAATGAAAACTACAGTTTGGAATAAAATTTCCAACATAATACTTTGGTTATTACTTCAAATTTCTTCATATAAAAGAAAACTGACATTTTAACTAAAAATGAGGTAAATGTTTTCATTTTCTTTTGTCTTACTTTGGTATTTTAAACCAAAATGCAAACATTTCACACAGAAATACTGATTTTGTTAAAAAAAAAACAAACCAAAACTTCTCCTCTGACATTGTAAGTTTGATCACATTACTTTAGCTAGAGTAAAAAAACAATTTTTCAAAATGGTATTTTCCTTGACAAAAAAAATCCAAAATGCAGTTTGGTTTTGGTTTGTTGTCTTTGCCTGTGTTATATAATTCACGATATTACATGTGATTCCCAGTAAGATAACTAAGCCCTACATCTGATAGAATACACAGGTTTGTTTCTGACACCGCTACATTAATGTCATCCCCAGTGCTGGAACATGCATTCCTATCCTGTGTTTATTATTTACTTACAAAGAGGAAAGGAACTTTTAGCTGAACAATCTTTTTTTTTTTTTTTTAATAAGAGATTAACAAGAAAATTGCCTCAATCACTTTTGTCATATGATAAAGACAGCAAAGAAATTATCCTCGTGTAATAAAATTATTATAAGTAAATATATTATGCTTAAGTTTTCATACTAAGGCAGGTGCTTGAGACAGGAATATGTGACATATCACAGGGATGAATCCTGGTATTTTCCATAAATGTGCAAAAAATGTGTTGTGTTTTTTGTTTTTTTCCTGAATATAGGATTAGACTTTTTAATAACGCTAGTGTTGCTGCAATTATGCGCTGAATGGTATTCAGAAAAATAACAGATTTGGGGACATTTATGAAAGGTGGGAAATAAAACATAGAGGCTTGATTCCCAGGTAGTGACTTCTACTATATCCTGCCATGGCAAAATGGGAACCTTAACATCTCACTTACACACATTTTGAGGTGTCTTAATGCAACTATAGAATTAAAGGTGGGATTTGCTCTTCATGAGCCCTCCAAGTCCAATCCACAGCAAGTTGGGTAGGACTGAAGAAACAAGGTCAGATTTGAAGTGGGGAAACTATAGTATCAGTAGGCTCAAAGACAACAGCAAAAGACCAGCTGTTCCCTCTGGAGTCATAAAACTTCACTGTATAGTGTTAGTCTTTCCTGTAACTCTGCTACGTGCCGTATCACTTAATAATAAAACATCACCTTATACATGCTTACTCTTTTGGATCATCACTCAAGGACACTATTTAAATGACTAAGAGGAGTACAGAATCTATACAAATATAATATGATCATGAATGCCCAAATAAATGGTTGCACCATTCATAAGTGGTTTTTCCTTAAAGAATTGTTCAGAAAAACAAAAACTCACTTTTCACTATTGTTTTGTATTTAACAATGTACTTCAGTTGTGTCTACACTCTCAAAGGCAGCTACACAGATATTTTGCTATAATGTTTTTTGCTAAACCTCCTGGTATTCATAATTTTCAGGCCCCTTATTTTCATTCTTTAAAGAATCCATGGACAACCAATCAACTGAACTACCTTGATTGCTTCCTAAGAAGGGCACCCCCCCACCCCCCCCCGCCCCATATTTTTGTCTGATGACGCTCATATCTATTGATGGATAACAGATTTACTCAAAGTTGTATAAATCTTTGAACAAACAACAAATCTATGATTTTAAAGTCTGATGTACTTACTGGGCCTTTCTTGAAAAGGGAATCACGATGAACATTAAGACAGCTGTATTTTATCTCAGCATAAGGTATTGGAGGTGTACAGGCTACCGGAGTGGAGGTTCAGGATTAGTGATATCAGTGCAGGATTGCCACTAATTCAAATGGATGTGAGACTGTCCTTGGCATGTTGCCAATTGCTAATCCAAACTATTATCTAATTATTAAAAAATGTCATATATGATTTCACAGGTGTGAGACCAGACTACCAAAGAAACAGCAATGAACATGGCATGTGATGCAAAGATAGTGACTATTTGTAAGATTTAATGGTGAAATTAGCCTTATTGGAGGCAGTGGGTCTTTGCCACTCATTGCAGTAGGGTTTGAATGCCACCATCAGCATATCTTATAGTTCTCATTAATGTGTATTGCGTGTTGGTGTGTCCCACTGTTGCCCACTGGCAGTGTATATGTGGTGAAATGCTCCAGTGGAGGGGGGATGAAACACTTTTTAAGATCTGCTAGCATTTGTTCTAAAATTAAGTGAAAGAACTTACCAGATCCAAAACAATTCATAGAAAATCATTCAAATAAATATAAAACAATTTTTGAAACTCTGATGTTTGTATTTCTTTGCTAAGCGGTTTGGTCAAGGCATCTTTTGCTGCATTAAAATACAAAAGTTTAAAGACTGCTAATAGTCTTCCTGTTCACCCCACTCAACTGCTGGATCATCATCCATTCGTAGAATGAGATAGGAGAGAAGCTGAAAGAGATTCTGCCACAACAGTAATGACACAAAAAAGGAGAGGTCGCTTACATCTATCTCACAGCGGTCTCCGGCATAGTTCACGTCACACAGGCAGTGGAACTTGTTGAGTAGATTCTGGCAGAGGCCCCCGTTCAGACACGGGTCAGAGCTGCACTCATCAATGTCCTTTTCACACCTAGAGGAAAGACAGCAAATAGTGAGTATCTGAAATCATAAATCAAATCCATCAAACAGGCACATTTTTAATTCAGAAGCTTTTGGGGGAAGGGAGAGGAGGATGCTCTATTTGAAATCTGTGATATATTTCCACACGATTTATGATTTTATTAACTACCTGATTAGCCACACTCAAATCTTGTATTATTTTCAAGCAGATAGTTAAGCTGGAAGTTTCCTGTCTGTAAAACATTTCATGCTTAATGGTGCTTAGCAATGTGAAGTGAAAGTTTGTGTATTATTTCAGAGCTAGATCTGGCGCAAGTCCTGCCAACAGGTTGCTTATCCGTTTTCATTGTTCCAGGGAGCTGAGGGCACGTTTTCTTTCTCAGTAGTCTGGACATAAGTCAAATAAATGCGTGTTTTCCCCAGCTGAATGCTCCTGGGAATGCTCATCTGCTTTTTTTTCTCAATTTGAAATGCCAAATAGATGCCCAGCAGAATCCCTATCCAGCCTCTTTGAGGAGATGGGCCCCGAGAATGGTAAGAATGGTGCAGAACAGGGCTTTACAAGCTTAAACCTGTACCATTAAAAGTTTTTCAGTTAATTCTGATGATAAAGGAAATTTGAGTTCTCTTAATTTCTCAAGGTAACCAATTGAACATTAATGAGGAATGTGTGAGAGATTGTCTGAAATCTAGTAATGATTTGGTGATTTGCTGCTCTGACAAAGTTCCCCATTAATTCCCTGCCCCCTTTTGTTTCAAATAATGCTAATCCTAACTTTTCCCGATAAAAAAGCAGATTTATTCTTGAAGAAGAATGTGAGAATTAGAAGGAATTGCTTTGTTCCATCATTTTCATGACAACACAATAAATTTTAGTGTTATATTACAGAAGAGCTGTTCTTTATATTAAACACTTTTAGCTGTTTTTCTTTATTAATCTATAAAAAAATTTCAACAGTTTCCTTCAATGGTAAGTTATGTTGACATACTTCAAAAAACTAAATTAAAATATTAATCTAATGTATAAAAATTGTATAGCTATGAACTTACCTATGCAAAACCAAAAAAACCCCCAAAATCTTCCAAGGAATTAGGCACCTGAATCCAACTGAGTTTCAGGAACACTTTAAAACCGAACTCCCTTAGGTAATTTTGAAAATCCCAGTCTGAATTCAATGAAAAATTTGTTTTCAAGAGACAGATATGTCTCCTCTTATGAAGAGTAATCTTTTCACATTTCCCTTTCCACCTATTATTAAGTTTGTTCGGGTTTTTTGTGTGATCACAAGTCAATTGATTGACATAGAAAGATACTATTTTCTCGATACTGTGCATCAATGGCTTTCTGAGGGATGAAATGTTGTCTTAAAGGAAAATTCCTGCTTTATCAATCTAATAGATAAATATACAAAGGGTTTGGGTTTTAATTTTTTTATTAACTGATAGATTTGTATTTGTTCTGAAAAAAAAGAAAGGGTGAAATTTTCTCATTTGGCACACTAAGATCTGCAAGCACGGAAGTACTACTGGTTTATGGCTTGGCAGCCTGGAGAAAAAGAGGACACGTAGTCAATTTTAGACATTGGAGAAGAATGCCTCGCTGCGATAGTCAGTTAAAGCGCAGTATGCTTGGTACAAGGCTGCCATTCAATACGAGAATCATGGGAACCATAAAATAGAGATTATTGCCAGCCAGTGGGATGGATGTAAGGAGGGCTCATTGCCAAAGCTGTAGTTAGTAAGTTGCCTGGCAGGGGAAGGAAGAAGGAAAAAGTACTTTCCTTCTACCTTGAAGTACCAAGAAATATACACACCAAAGAAGTGTCTGAGAAGATGCTTTTTCTTTTTTATATTTTATTTTATTTGATCTTTTCACCTTTTTTTTGAATACTGTGAGGCGGTACACAGACCTTCTGGCTGAGTTAAACAGTACAATGCAGATGTGTCTGCCAGCTACACTGTGCATTTAGTGGGTGGAAGTTTTCATTTCATCTATCTTTTACAGCTTACTGTACTGTTTTCACAAAATCAGTGGGTTAATAAATTTTTGAGAGAATGAAAACCTTTTGTTGAAAACTTCTTTGTGTTTGCAGAGCCAGCATAGCTTGGTCCTGTTGAGCTTTTGGATATTATACTCTGATGTAATGCTAATGTCACTAAGAGCATGTACATTATTTCCTTTCTCACTATCCAAAAGTGATACCCTTACTTATTCGGACTATATTATGACTGGGACAATATCTTCCTACATTTCTACAGCACCTAACGCCCTGAGGCTGTCAGGACTCCCTGCTCCACAGCTGTTTGCAGAACATTATCAAATGGTAAGTGTGAATTGTGACAATATGCTACGAGATACAAATTTCACTGAGAGGAAGGCCCCTTCTGTTCCATACTAAACTATAACATGTAAAAAGTATTTCTCAACTTCTTTTTAAAATAATAATTCTGTTTTCATACTTCAGCATTCAAGCTTCAATACCACCATGTATTTCATCTCCTGCCATCCCTGTGGGAGAATAGATTGTATATTCACAATGCATATGTGTGAAAATGAAACAGCTTTGCATATTCGTGTGTCAGTGTATTGTAGCTGATTTTTATATTTGAGCAGGATATATGTGTTTATGGGTCCCCACCTATAGAAAGATAAGATTATAGCTTGTCATATACAAAATGGGCATGCAATCTGAAAAACAGGCATGCAGAAGTGTACAATGCTGTCTAAGAAATAATATCTTGCACTGGAGTTAATGGTGCTATGTTGGATTGAATATCACTGCGCTAATTTGTGATCTTTGTCTAAGTAAAACTGCTATACTTTTAGACCCTCCAAGTCACTGAACCAAAGAACTACTGAACTTAAACAACTGCTTTGTATTTCTGTAGGAGGGCAAAACCCCTGTGGCCATTACCCTCTGGACCCTTCTGGAACAGCTTTTGGAAGAATTGCTCCACAAAGATTTGCTAGGCAAATCCAGCATCTCACCGTTCTCCAGCAAATCCTGGCAGGCACACACATGTCAGCTCGCCACTGAGATCGGTGCAGTTGCCATAGTTGAAACACGTGAGGTTTCTCTCTTCATTCCCACAAACTGTATATGGTAATCTTCTGTATCTAGGTAAATAAGAAGGCAATGGCAGTTGTTATTTGCACTTATCTTGTTTCTGGATGTCTTGTGTTCTCTCAGCTTTTCGTGTGACTCTAGTCCACTGCTTTAGTGGGAAATATTTAGATCTACCTTGCAAATTTGATATTTGAATGCAGAATCTAGTGCTGTTAGACTCCAAATAGAGGGAGCAGCGCTCCTGCTGGCAAACAATATTCAATACTAATGGGAAAGGCATTATGTTTTACCTGTAAATGAACACACGCTTTCAGGGGCTGCATACATTTAATGCCTCCTTGATCTCCTTTTTGGAAAGGAAACCCCACATTTGTGTGCATTGACATGCCTGGTGCCTAGAGTGCTCGGGGTGTTTGTTGTTAGTGGTAGGCAGCAACTGAACCGGGGGACCAATGCTGTGGCTGGCTGGTGTATTGTCCAAAGGAAAGACAGCAGGAACAGAGCTATAAATACATATATAACATGTATTGATTAACTTCTAAAATTTGCTCATTTTGGTTTGCCTTTTCCAAGTATGTAATGGCAAGTTCATGATTCATTTCTTAGGGGGGAGAAAAAAAAAAGGGACAACACTCTACCTACGTTACTGACATGGATCTATGTAATACCTGGACAGCTTAGTAGAAAAGCTCAAAAGAGAGAATTAGCATACAAGATTGACCATATTTGGCCCATATAAAGCATCTTCAAATCTCAGGATGTCCTCACTACTCAAAAAAAGCCAACAAAAATGGACAATTGTGTAATTATAGACTAAAGGACTGAGGCTGAGCAGCACAAACAGGATTGTCTGTTTGTATCCTTCAGTCTGGGTTTGTTGGAGTCCTCTGGAGGAAGGAGAATGATTTTTCCTTCTCTGAGAGCAACAGGACATGCTCAGAAGGGAGAAGTTTATGGTGCGCAGAGAAGGGCAAGTAAAGGAGAGAGAGGCCAGGGAAGAGCCTGCAGCCTTTATAGAGGAGTGTCTGAGAAGAATAGGAAACAGGCATGTGAGGAGTCTCAGAAGTGATGTAAAGAGTGGGCCGTGTGGTGTCTGCAGCCACCAGGATTGCTGGGCTGAGAGAGCAAGCTTGGAGGAAAAGACCCGCCTAACAAAGATGCTGTGGGTGGGGAGAAAAACTTCTTTACAAACCATTCTGTTATTTTCTCTTACCCGCCAACTCTGAATTTCTTAGAACTACTTATAGTTCTAGAGCTCTATTACTCTAATAAAGTATAGTTTTAGAGATTCAAACCCCTTAAAATCTTTTTTTCTAAAAAAAGTTGTAACACATCTATCTCAGAGCTCTGGTGGACTTGTAACCCTGTCATCAGAGAGCTCGTACAAACCCGGCTGGCAGCAAAGCTGTGCCTTGTTCCCTGTCTCCTCATGCTGCCTCATCAGTCTCTACCTAAGCTGCCATCTCTCCATCATCTTAGTCCACAGCTCATTGATCTGTACAGCTTTCTGTACCGCAGACTCTTTATATGTTGATTCTGCAGCCATGATTAATATATAAATACATGCCTAACAGGTAACATACAGGTCTGTAATGTGCAGTTTATTAAATGTGCATTTAAAATGAAGGCATCAATGGTGCAATAACCCTTTAGAAGAGACCTGATAAAATCATACAGATCTGCCTTGTTTATAGTACCTGCAAAATTTTCCAGTGAAGTTACCAGCACACAGGCAAGAATATCCGTTAATCCCATCTACACAAGTGGCCCCGTTTGCACACTGGTGACCACGGCAGTTGTCTATGTCCTCTTCACAATTTATCCCTGTGTAACCAGGTTCACAACTGCACTCGTAAGAGGTGATCCCGTCAGTGCAGTTTCCATGAATGCAGGGGTTTGAAAAGCATTCATCGATGTCGACTTCGCAATGGGTGCCAGTCCATCCTTTGGGACATATACAACGGTAGGAAGTATAGAAGTCTTCACATATCCCCTCATGCATACAGGGATCTGAGCTGCAGACATCTACCTGCAAACAGCCAGTAAGAGCAGGGTTTGCAGATATTTTGAGAAATTGCTCCTCTTGAGGTTTTTTAGTAGGGATGTCAGCATTTTCGAAGTATGAGAGATAAATGCCACTGATTTCTATGGTGCTCATACATCCTCGCAGGCCATCCAGACTGTCAAAAGCTTTGTCAGCCACATAGATGTCTGTCTCTTCTCTCAAAAAGTTGAGGCTTCCTGCGGCAGTTGTGCTAGTTGCAGTGTCTTTCTGGTCATCTATATCAATGTGCCATCTAGAGAACTGGGACAGGGGCTCTACCATAGAGACCATCACTTGATGCCATTTCCCATCACTCACAGGCAGTGAACTAGGAAGTGTCACCTTATAAAAGCTGTTCCCACTTTGCAGTTGAAAGAGTAGTTTGGAGTTGTGAATACTGATGGTAACAAACTCTGGCTCCTTCTCCGCATACAGCAGGATCACGTCTGTGTCCCTAGTTCGAAAGCCGAATGCGATATTGGTGAGATCTCTGCTGATTTTTCCATTGCTTCTGTAAAATATTGCACTGCTTCGGCCACTAAACACTGCATTAGCAAGACCTGTGTAAAGATAATAATTGAGAAACCAGGCCAACTTTAAACCAATACATGTGGAACAATATCTCTTCAGTGCCCCACGCTCCCTGTCATGTAAGTCCTTTTGGGTTTGCTGAAAAACAATCAAATGCCACCAGTATTTCAGTTATCCTTGCCTGCCCCGTATGGCTGTAGAAATTACAGGGCAGTGCCAGGATCAGCTATATTGACATCAAAAGTGTGTTGCTTTGCATCATCTCAAGTTATAATTCTAAAGATATAATTCTAAATTAGTGTTATCTCTCTTTTTCCTCTTTAGACAAAGAGAAGGAGGTGATCATGGTTGTATACAACTCAAACCTGAGGCTGAGAGGGAATTTCAAAAGAAGACATATATTTGTCATTTTATGTTTGTTCTCTAAGTATCGGCAGCTAGTTATTCCCTGTGACAGATCTGGACAGGGTGAACCTTTGTTCTCCGTTCCTCTTTTCTCAGAAAAAGCACTAAAGAGGTTTTAGAAAGTATTTGATTGGATCACAATTTACTCTCACTGATGGAAACAGGGTGAATTTCATTGAAGTCAGTTGGCAAAAAGCCCCTTCAAAATCAACGTAAGAAGAGTTGTGCCTGTCACGTTTAAAGCCAGCTTCTCCTGCTGTGTGCGCCCTGCCACAGCCCTGCTGACAGCACCGAGGCTGTGCTGGTGGGACCGGGAGGGCAGCAGAGTGCTCAGTTTGCACTGCTGTGAGTGAAGATTGATGGGCAACGTTGTGGCAGTTTTATGGGCATCTTCACAAAGGTATTTGACATCTTTCATTAACATGGTTTCTACTAAAATGCACTAACTTGCTGGGCTGTAAATTTGCACGTTCTGAGATTTATGGGATTATAGACAGGGAGGAGGGACAGGAAGGAATGTCTTCTGTCTGTACTTCAGACAAATTTAGCTTTGCAAGATCCCAGCACTGATATAAGGTGGGTTCCTGAACTATCTCTGGGCTCAGTAAATCTTGATGAAAAGAACACCTGGGAGTCCCAGTATGAAATTATTGACTGTATATGCTGATACTAAGGCAGCAGAGGTGTAACTACATTGCCTGGCGCATCAAATGCGATGTCTGTCTTGTGGGAAAATTTTCCTCAGAGGAAACCATACTAAAAATGAAAGTCAGAGATTTTCAAAATTATTTCTGATTTTTTAAATGTCTCACAAAGCTGAGTTTTTTCAGCTCATAAAGCTCAAATACTCCTGTAGAACTCTTATTAAGTCCTGAGCACAGCAAGCTGTCTGGATGTGCTCTTACTCTCAGTTGTGACACTGGGCATACAGTTTTGCTGTTGCTTGATGTTCCCCACATCAGCTTCCTGTATTGGCTTTTTCTCTTTTTTTGGAGTGCATGTTTTCCTAAAGGGCTTGCTAATCGTAGCCGTCTAGGTGGAACTATCACCACAGCCCCTGAAAAACAGCTCTTTTTTTGCCTTAACTTAAAGTGGTATCCAGAGCATAAGACGCCAGGCTGGCAGAGAACTCACTGGCCAGTAAAACTCCTTTTTTTCATTACCCTGTGTTGAACAACAAGAAGTCTATGCTGTAGCTAAGAAAACAAGTAGTTAAAAATACGGCTCTATAGTGCAGGAATTTTTGATTATCTGTTAGGGAAACTCCCTACTATTGCCACATAAAACAGCACAGAAATCTAAAGGTGATCTAACAGTGTAAATGAGCTTGAGTCTAGCAAAAGGAAACAGTTCAGATACTTTTTACTTCTCTGTGTGTGTTTATATTCTACCATAATATGCAATAGTAAAGTTTATGAGAGAATGTATTTTGATGTTATTATTAAAGATGTCTATTAGAGAAGGTGCAATTATTTTAATGTCAGTTATAAGTTTTAACGAGCGCTGCAATGCTGATTCTACCAATCTCAACAAAAATAGCATCATATTGATCTGTCAGCAAATTGTCTATGATGATAGAAATCTTTTGTTGACCAACCTTCTCATTCCTAAGAGTCAGCCATTCTAACAGCTTCCATCAGATTGTGTGTCTATTTATCTTCCTTCACAGCATCGTTAGGGCTTTCTTTGACAGCAAAAAGAAAAAATATTGCTTCAAAATCCTTACTTGCTTTTTAAATTCCACTCCAGGGTGGGAAGAAGGAGGAAAGTGGAGAAGGAAGGAGATATGCAGGGTGGCTAATGTTCTTAAGAGAGCTGATGGTCATCAGTTTTCAAATAGACTGCTTGGCATGTAGGCGCTGCTTATGAAGATACTAGTTGAATAACTGTACTGCTGGTATTAAGATGACTTTCTTCAAAGATATTTAACATTTAAGAAAATCAAATGATGCAATGTATGTCATGTAGCTTGTCTTTTCAGGAGGATGGAGAACATCCTAAGGTTAATCCAACACTGGATATCCTCTTGTCTCTTTGCAGTGGAAGTATGAGGGGTACACTCACACTCTGGCAATGTACTGATCTATTGTATAACCTCAACAAGTTGTGTTGAATAAGTCAAAAGCAAAGGTCCTGTAAACATTGGTGCCTGTGTCAGGGGGTCTGGTTGAAAATTTCGGGGTTTGGTAGGGCAGACTCTTCCTGTTAATGTTACTTACAATTGACATCATTATTTTTTTAATACAGAAATAACATTTCCATGAACTTTAAAGGCAGCAAATATTGAGTTTTAAGGAAATGCTGATGAAAATGTCTATTGTTTCTAATCTCCAAAGATGGTAGGAATAACTGAAATGTACCTACATTCAAATCCTTGGTGCACCAGCTGGCATTGTGCTTCATGAGGACAGGGCCCAAGCTCACACCACTTAACTTCCTCGCATGCCTTCCCCGCTGTGTTAGGGGGGCATGTGCAAGTGAAGTCATCCCAGATGGAATAGCACACACCACCATTGTGGCAAGGGTTGGGCTGTGGGGAAAGAGAATAGACAACCTAAGTATGAACAAAAGCTGATGGACTCCCAACTCTAAGGATGGGGGACTGTTTGGCAAAAAGGACAATTCTGTTTATTTCAGATGGAAATTGATAAAGACCAGTACTATGACAGTACAGCATGTTCTATAATTGGTGAAAACCAGTATTTCAACCTTAAAATATTTTAATTCTTCCCTATGCAAATACATTTTACTGCTGATATTCATCGTATGTAGCATAACTCAATGAAATCTGCTCTTTCTAGCATTTTTATGTATTTTCCTAAGATGTCATTATCATCAAATAATGTATGGGAACATATGAAAAATTAAAAGAAATTCCCCATTATAAACATGTGAAAATGCTCTGAAAATATCATTCTTACCTTGCAGAGGTTGTCACCAGTGCAGCCTTGGGTGACATTGATTAGAGTTCGGTTGACAAGAGAATTCGGTGGATTGGTGATGGGGAAG
Source organism: Phoenicopterus ruber ruber (assembly GCA_009819775.1). NCBI lineage: Eukaryota > Metazoa > Chordata > Aves > Phoenicopteriformes > Phoenicopteridae > Phoenicopterus > Phoenicopterus ruber. Next base: position 26,265,291 of record CM020222.1, read on the forward strand.
AATTCCAGCAGCTGGTTATTCAGTCTTACGTCTTGGATGCAGCCTTTGAAATACCTGCCATTTCTGTCCGTTTCTTGGTTATCTGGTAGGCCTCCAATGTAAAGAATATCCTTACTTTGGATGGTTAGTACTGAAGTAGAAATAAAGCCTAGGTATTGAGAGGACTGGAACAATTCCATCTTATTTGGTTCTATTTTTAACGTTATTAAGTAAAAGTTTCCATCATTCATGGAGTGTTTCCCTAATAACTTCATGGAATTTAGAGCTAACATTGTGAGCTTCCCACCTTCCAAGTAGACTCTTACGTAGAGGTAAGTACTGTTCCTCAAAGCCAGTAACAAGCCAGAAGATTTGCGTGTTCGGACAAACATTGATATGTTCAAATTTTCATTCTGAGTGGCATCAAGAGAAAAAGCAGCATAGCCTGAGGAGTCCTCATATCCAAACCGGCCTGGAATGTACTCTTGAGGTTAGAGATATGGGAAAAGATAAAAAAAAGAGAGGAAGGGAGAAAAATAAAACAGTTAGGGCTAAATGACAAGGGAGCCAATGCGATGATCAAATAGCTACTTCTGGTAATATTTATGTATGGTAGTAAGATGTGTTGGTATTTATGGATGAATAAAGACTTGATCCAGCTGTAAATAGCTTCTATTTCAAAATTCCTGTTGGCTTCCATGGCTGTAGCATTAAGGCCCAGTACAGGACCAGATGTTATATTGCTGGGCATGTTTTTCCCCTTTATCATGCTCTGTGTAATGCTGTGTTTTCAAATAGTTAAACAAGGACAGATTTCTAGTTTCCTAGATTGGTCCTCAGAAAGATCATTTTGAAAAGAGCCTAGCTGCTTTGATCCTCTGATGACCATGGAAGTTAATGTAATTCTGGAACTTAGTGTTATTTTTTGCACTGATTCCAATCGTAGAAATAGCCGAAAGCTGCTCAGCAAACCCCTCTTGCATAAAACCTCCCAGTAGGGCACCTACTTGGTGCTGCTTGGGCTCCCCAGTTCTCTGATAGACTTTCTGTTGCTGGGGCTCCACATATGCTCATATACATCAACTTGTATCCAGTTATGAATCCTGCTCAGTCCTGTGAGTGCCCATAATGTTATGGTGTTGTGGGGGAAAAATGATCCAGGATCGAGTAAGCCTTTTTCTTTTTTTTTGGTGTGCTTATCAATTAAAACGATTAAACCAAAACCATCTGTCTCTCTCCCTTACTCTTTATTTTCAGTAATGATTTTCAGACTTGTAAGGATACAAAATATGTAGCCCAAACCGTATTTTATTCTGATGAATCATCTCATTAAAGCACAACAAAGTGTTTCTATTTTTACACGTTAAGTTTCGTGATCTTGTCCTCAATATTATAGACTTCCTGACTAAACACTTTCAAGAGCTATTTTTAATATATCAAATTCATAGGAAGAATAAACCAAGCTTTTTTTAAATGCTCACATAGCTAAAGAGTCAGTCCTCTTTTGTGCAGTAAAACTCCTAGAGCGAGACCTCATAGGCCAAGTTTCCGCCTACAGCACCACTTTTCTTTATGACTACATTAAAAACCCAATGAAAATAGGGGACTGACTGTGAAGCCCTAACAGACCCTTAATAACCACGCTGCACTACTATGTGGCACGGTAATATTATTTAGCAACAGGAATAAATCCCTTACATGTTCCTAAACAGACAATTTCATAAAAAAATTAAATCTGAAATATTTTAATTCTATGAATAAGATTATCTATATATCTACATCTACTTGTTAAAACTCTGGTATGTAGAAATAAATATTTGTTGAAATGGGTGTTTTGAGGCATTAAATCTCTAAGTTATATCTTCTCTGTAAGGTAGTACTGGAGACTGAGACATTTTTTCATGAGGGTAAAAAGAAAATTTCTGCTGGAATGAGGATTACACATTTGCAGTATTAGAAGAAAGCATTAATCTTCAAAAAAGGTATTTCATGTTTACAATTACTTTGTTACATTTCTGTCTATTTATAAATATACATATATATATCATCAATCTGATCTTCCGTTTGATGAGATGGCTAGCATCACCTTGGTCAACATTAACCTCTTGGGTCACAACATCTGGATGTTGATCAAAATGAGTCAACATCTGTTTGTTATTTTGTATATGTAGAGAAAATATTGCCTCTTGTCAATTAAATACTTGGCAGCAACTTTTCTTCCAAAAGACACTAGCATTTCTTATGTTATCCTTTACCGCAAGTCTCCCCCACTCTGCCTTTTAAGAAATCTGTCACAGTCTTTTAAATATGGCATATATCTAGAACCTATGTATCAAAATGGCACGGTGCCATGATTTGCAAGGAATATTGTGGTCAGCAGGAAAAAAAAAAAAAAGAAATTGCATGCTTTCTAATCATTCTCAACAGTTCTAATGCTAGTATAAGCCTCTCCTGGCCCTGACTGGTTTTAATTTTGCTTCATATAAGGAGGCAAACATATTTACCAGATGTTGTCCTACTCCAAAGTTGCTTTCGAAATCTTTGGATAAATTACAGCTAGACTTCAAAGAAGTCTGTTACAATTACCTCTCAGACTTTGTCATTTTGCAATAAAACCAAAAAGAAAAACTATTGAAAAGTATTGATAACTATTAAGTATAGCATACAAAATGAAATTGTATTTAAACATTTTGAAATGTATTTCAAGCTACAGCTTTCTGCAGCAATGCATTCAATAAACCCCTGGGGCCAGTCATTCTACTGATGTAAATCAATGTAACTTCACCAGCGGCAGTGCAGCCACGCCAGTTTACACCAGTTTAGGATCTGTCCACTCCAATCTGACCATGGTTCTGCTCTTGCACTTCATTTTTTCCAGTCCACTTGGCAAATATATATACATAAATATATGTATGTATGTATATGTGTGTGTATGTATGTATTTCTTCCTCCCTAAACATTGCGATGATTGACCATGTGTGGATGGTTAGTAAGGGGGCAGAGAGGGAAGCAGGGGCAAAGGCGCTGTGTGGAAGATGCAGTCCTGTACAATTTTCTTAAACCAAACTGCTTGTTTGAAATCCCTAGAACTTTTGCTGAGGAAGGATTGCAGAGTCCACCCCAAAATGTTCCTGAGGGATGCTGTATTTACAGCTCCAGAGGATTTCACACACCAGATGCAGTATAACAGGGAGTTGGGCAGGGACCTCCTGTTGTCCTTCCACTTTGCCTCAGCCCGTGTTTGGAAAGATCATTTGTAGCGGGGAAACTGCCATGGGCATCTGCAGCTTTTGTACTCCTGCTCGTCACTGCCAAAGAGGCTGTTTGCCGAGATGTGCTCTTTTGTTCACTGAGACATGGACGCATTTCCCTCTGGTCACCAAGCAGCGCTCTGGTAACGGCCGCCTTCGTTAGCGATTGTCCAGAGCTGCCTTGGGACCAGCTGAGAGATGAATGGGCCCTGTTTCCAGCCTCTGAAGCCCTGCCTTCTCCTTGGGCTAATCAGATTAAGTTAATAGTATAATCTCATTCATTTTTTAAAATTGGAATCTGTCTTTTTTTAACTCGCAGTACTTTTGCTTGCCTTTCATTGCCTTAAATGAGTTTCTTTATGAAAGCCTAGAGAGCTTGAGGATAAAATTTTCAAAGAATGCTTTCAAAGTAAGACTTAAACTCCAAGTGACTTAGTTGCTTTCTAAATTTTACTCGGGGTGCATAACCTCCAATGAACTACAGTTTTCCAGAGTTTATGGCGTGCTAAGAGGACTAAGAAGATTTTAAAACTGGATGAGTGGAATCCACCAGTTTAGCCTGACTTTTTTTGTCAGGCTGAAAAGCAGCCTTCCTGGGAAAGTAACTAGAAAATAACGAAGGCGTGCTACTACTAACCTTTTGCACATTCTTACCAGCTGACATTAAGCTCTAGAGATCCTAAGGGTCGTGCTGTTTCATCACCAGGTAAACAGGATTGTTTATGATCATGTTTTCAGCAAGCACTTAAAATACAAATGCCAGCAGCATTCCCTTACCTGTTGCGCAGCTTGGTCCTGTGTATGGCCGGTAGCAATCGCAGTGGTAGCTCAGCCACAGGTTGGTACAGCGTCCCCTGTTCTGACAAGGGTGGGTTTCACACCAATCCTTTTTAGTACATCCTGTCCTGACATTTAAAGATGATTCAGGTGATACATTCTCTGGAGTAATAACATTCAAGTCTATTTCAATGTCCTGAAGACAGCCTACAAATGAAGGTGCAGAATGTATATTATAGATGTTAAGTAGAGAGTTGCCGCTAATGTTCCCCACTGGTAAGCCGCCCAAAAACGTGTTCTGAAATGCAAGCATCACGTGATCATTATCTATCATAGCAGACGTTTTACTGAGACATGATTCTACACAAGAGCTGTCAAGCAAATTAAGAGTAACAGCTCTTGCCAAGGTTACCTCCACTGAATGCCATTCTCCGTCACTGACATTATGTGAAATATGCAAAAGAGCCTGTGGCTGGTTATTGACTTGCACGGACATGTGTAAGTAGCCATTCAGTAACTCCAGCTTTGCAAACGTATTTTTCTCCCCTCGGTAAAATAGAAAAGCTGTAGGTTGCACAGTTTGAAACCTCAGGTTTATATTATAGAAAAATTCCTTTTTAGAGGTCACAGGATTCTTCAACAAAAGGAAACCGTTTCCTTGAAAAGAAAATGTGGTTATGGTTTCACAGTGTATTCCAGTATACCCAGGTGAACATATGCAGCTGAATCCGTGTTGGCCATTTTTTAAATGTGGGATACATATTCCATTGTTTTGGCATTGCTGATCAGTACAGCCATGGAGAACTTCTGTACAGTTCCAGCCACCGTAATAAATCCCTTCTTTGTCTGCAGGTGGGCAATGGCAAGTGTAATTCCCAGGAAAATTCTCACAGATTCCACCATTTTGGCAAGGGTTCATGAAACATTCGTTGATGTCTTCATCACAGTGAGTACCTGAAGAATAAACAAAGAATTAGACATTCTGGATTGGATAACTAGAGCCCAAAATGACATTTTTAATAATATATGTTTTATTAAATTATCTTTAATTAGAGGGGAATATCTTGATAAATAGATTATTGACTCACAAGTCTAAAACATGTTAAATATAAAAATACCATTCACATGCCATGGTTTTCTTGTGCAAAGTATTATATAAACACCTTAGCAATAATTACATTTTGAAGAAAAGAACCAAACAAATTGACAGTTTTGATATGGATAATGTGATGAAATTGAGATAAACATCACCTCAAAAAGATGCGATCAAGTAATTCTTTCCCACCTATTCTGTGGTAGAAATCTAGAATGCTTTGAGAGGAACTGAATTATTTATCACATATAAAAAGCCAGTAACTGTTGCTTAATTCATATTCATAATATAGTATGTTGATGAGCTGGAGTATAGTCTGCTGGTCTTTCCTTCTCTTTCACGTTCATTCAAACAGTAGAAGAATTACAGACTAGCATTCCTGGTCCCATATGAAACATCTTGGAGCAACAATCTTGAAGTGAGAGCCACAGGACTTATAAGTATTATATGATATAGTGGGACAGACTGACAAGTAGGTGAACATCCCTGGAAAATGTATGTATGGCGAGCTGGCTATCTGAAGAATTAAATTCACAGAGTGAGCAGGGAGTTGCACAGTGTGACAATAAGAAATCCACAGAAGAGCTCAAACCTACATCCTATCGGCAGTCTGCGCAAGATGCAGTGAGATGCACCTTGTCCACAATGAGTGGGCAGTTGCCACACTTCAGGGTTAGGTGTGTACTGCAGTTATTCACAAATGAACAACAGATCTCAATTCTTCCAGAAACAAGGCAGCAGTGACTTCTGGTCCATCAGCCATGGTCTCATACTGTGAGGAGAGTTCACGTGGGACGTGAGGATCTGAGAGAAGCTGTTGGAGGGGTCTGAACCTGTATGTCCCAGCAGAACATTCCTGGTACCGTGTATCTACAGTGGAACTTTTTATTTACCTCTCCTATATACAAAATATAAAGCAAGAAAAGATGAAAGGAATATTTTCCCAAACATCTCAGAGCTTGGTGATGAGAGCACTTCCATAGAAGACGGGTAATACAAGCTCGTATTTCCTCTTCTTCCATATAATGCTTGGCTTCTGGTATATTGGGTAAAAGGAGAGCTCCTCATCTCAACTTCACGGTAATTTGATAGATGTGATCTGAGCATGTCTACTGGATCAGACTTCACAAAGAAAAACAAATCTGTTCTTCTTGTAAAACTAATCTGTTTATCCCTCTGCACTATTGTTCATCTATAAAGTGGTAATTATAGTAACTTCTCCCTTGAGCAATCAAATGACCGATATGTTTGCAAAGGATCAGGGAAAATCTGTTTCTTATCTGCCTCGGAAGCAGTCAAAATATCCAAAGGCTTTTTTGAAAACTCATGCTGAGTGGAACTCCAAATATTTCTACTTCCCTTCATAGTTATTCTAGAGAAAAATAAGAAATACTTTGCAGTTAGTTTGCAAATTAGTATCATCAGCACAAAGTAGTTAATAGACATAATTATGCCTGTCCTCACAGCAAAACTGGTGCCTGTAAATTAGATAATGAGGTATGCTGAGACTCACAGAGTTGCAGCTAGGTACTAGGTACCACACCTAGCTTTAGATACAAGTTTGCATCAAATTTTATTTTTACAGCAAAATGCAGCCATTTTTCACGGAAAATTACAGAGCAGCATTCAGCCACAATGAATTGCTTCAAATAGCAGTAGCTAAATGTAGTTACTCGGGCTAATTCCTTGCCTGTCCACTTTATTCAGTCTCAGTTGCAACTAGACCCATCCCAGAGAGAGGTGTTACAGGAGAGCCGGAAGGGAACTGAGAATTAGTTGAGATTTGTTTTAAAGATTAGATAGAGTGAAGTGGTCATAGCACATACATAAAAGACCCTCTTAGCAGTGATCCTCCTCACTCATAAGTCTTCAATTGTATATAGTTTCCACTTGAAGCTTCAGATTATCAAACACAGCTAGTGCTATCTCCCTGGTCTGGCAGTGGGGTTTTACAGCAGCAGTCTCTCTCTGTTTTCCAACCAGGCTTATATTTATTCCAACGTGAGACGTCTATATATACCTTAATATGTAATGGCATCTGGCAGAAATATGACTCATCAGGACTGACTTTCTCAAAGTGAAGTGCACTTCCCAAACTGTTATAGACTGAGGGCCAGAATGACGTCTGCTTTACCCAGATTGTGGCAATTTCTGTGTTAGCAACTTGTCCTGCTTTTACTATTCTAGTATATGAAAAGTGAAGTTACCGTGAGCTGTGTCCTGTTTTGGTCAATGTTTTAGTACATCTCCTGCCTGAGATTGCTCCTTTCCCTGCTTTGACATCGAGAACAATGTGTCCACAGCTCTTGTATACAACTCAGTCTTAATGTGACGGCTGTAGAAATGCAGGTCTCTTTGGGTTTTTGTGTCAGAGAGAAAAACCAGTGCAGCCTAGGAGCAGTAGGATCAGGGATGTACTTAGCCTTGTCACAGGGCTTCAGAGTGGTCAGAGCGTGCTTAAGGATTTATAGACTGGGAGCCCCTATAAAACCTTTCATAGAAAAAATCAGCGTAGTGAATGGCTAGATACTCAGTTGCTGCATTTTCAGTAATGTGTGATGACTCCGTGTATATTAGTTTATTATTCCACGGCACCTGCAAGGCATCACCTTTGCCTTGTAGCTTGTGGTGTGAGTCACACCTTGCAATAGTGACTTGTCTCTGGAAAGGATGAAACAGATGCATAAACTGAACCCAACTTTACAATGATGTTTAGTGTCTGTGTTGTTCTCTACTTCGTCAAATTAGATGTAAAATTAATGAAATGATTTAATGAGAATGCTAAACTTTTTTGGAAATCATGTATGTTTCTACCTTTAAATTTAGATAACATTTGATAATAAAAGCATCAATATCTAACAAAGAAATAAAATGAGTTTTATGAAGAGATACACATATTACTGTTAGTGTATTCCTTGCCCATAGAAAATGAGTAACAGCAGTTACTAAATGCAAAGTGACTATCACAGAGCCACTTATTTAAGTGTAATTTCAGAAGCATTTCAGTGTCTTAATATAATGCTGATTTTTTAAGTAATGATGTTAATAATATGTTGCAAAATAATTATTTTGCAGGGTTATGTGTATATATATAGACACATGTATACACTTACATCTATATGCCTACTATTTCAAAATAAGATTAGCACAAACGTAAATATAGGTCACACCAAAAGACAAATAATGAGCCATTTTTTCATATCAAGAATAAATAAATCAGCTGTTCTTACAAGCAGTGTTGATATTGCTTGTTATCTGCCAATTGCTATACAAGCAAAGACCACTGTCACTCAAGATAAAAGCACTCTAGATAAAAGGATTAGACAATATTTATAGAACTGTATAAGCAGTTCAGATAGCTCAGGTTGGAGGAGAAGTTTAGAATGTAAAAAAAAAGTATTCTCAAAAAATCTAAGACATACCAAAGGCAAGTGTAAGGGGAACTATTATTTTCTTTTCAGTGGTTACATGCATTAGCTCAGCTAAACGCATTTATGTTTTAAAAGTAAAAAGAAAAGTAAAATCATTCAGCGTTGTCTCTTCTAAATATATTACACACCTACCTAAAATTTCAGATAATATGAATATTTTAATCATATTTTTATAGATAATGATTACCTTTTTCTTCCTATGAAATTTTATTCAAAACAGATGAAATAGCTCCTTTGACTCAGTTTGATAACACCACTCCTATCTCTCTCCTTTTTTCACTTACACATTGTTACTATAGGGTAGCTATTTTCTAACTGTTAACCTCTTAATTAAACTATCTGTTTCAAATTTAGCTGCAAAGGTTTTCTGCAGAAGCAGGATGACGAAAGCAATTATTCAAGCATAATTCTGCTGAATGCCACTAATTTTCATTTTGATTAAACAATTATAAAAGTATTATCCAAGTTACACTTTTGATACACACCTTTGGTTAGAAATCTGTTCACAGCCTTCTGCCTTTCCAGTTCCTTGACACTATATAAATATCAAGCAAGTACAAGCAAGCAGTCTGGATAGATACTACATGTTCAATACAGTCTAAGTGCACATATAATTTCACAAAAAGAAAATATTTACCTGTAAACATTGTCATTAAAATGATGTAAACCTGTATCCTAGTTGCAACCATCTTTTTCCAAAGGAAAAAGATCATTTAGCACTTAAGCAGTCCACAAAGTAAGTTTCTGTAAAATTCGAAACAGTTATAAAAATCAAAACAGTATAAAGGCTTCCTTTCCAGGATTAGCTTGCTCCTCTTCTGTACCTGCTGATGTAGTCCGATGGTGTATTTTGCCCAAGCCAGATCACCAAGGCTTAAAGTAAGACTCATTAAACTGCTTACGCAATAGATATGTATTCTACTTAAATTCTTTTTCAGCATGTTCTGTCCAAGTGTGCTCAGACTAAACTTTGATTATGTTTCACAGAAAGGCACATTTTTTAGGATCTGTTCAAAACTGATTTGTCACTTCTTGTTGTTTCACAAGGTGTTTTTTAAGACTGTATTTTCTTTCATTTTCAAGAGGTTTGTTAATCCAGATCAACACCTTCACAGTCACTGTCATTCAGAGAATCTGTACATCTCAATAAGCAAATAGAAAAGACCTAAAATTATATCTCACTTCTTTATTTTATAAAATATTTTTGTTCCATTGGCTTTCGCTGTACTACTTACTGGAAATTTATGTCTGTAGATTTCTGAGTGTGCTAAAGACAGGAAAAAATAATTTACTAAACTGTTTTCTTTCTTCAGCTCTTGAACAAGACATTTTGATTTGGACCTAATTTAATGAGAGGAAAATAGAGTTCAGGAAATTGAACTACTTATTTCTGTGATAATTTAAGCAGTAGACTTTTTTTTTCCTTTTCATTATACTTTATTTACATGATGAATTGCTTAAAATATTTCTAGAGCAGTATCTCTTTGTCTAATTAGTGAAATAATTATAAAGCAAGAGAGTCTTTCCCCGGGTTAGTATTTATACCATCCAACTGGCATATGGTAAACTGTGGATTCAGATCTTTGTTTTGTCAGTTTCCCATTTTAAAACTTCAACAATGGATCCTGAAGTCTCTCTCAGCCTGTCCCCAAGAAAACGTTGATTTTTGGCAAACGTGTTTTTCAATTCCTTCTTCTCCCTCAACTCATTTATTCATTAATTAGGAGATTCCTGACCTTGTGTCAAATTTGTTTCTAGGTTCACCAAAAGACTCATAGGCAGGATACAATTTTGGATTCATTTAATCTACAGTTCACAATTGCTTTTATAGTGATGCTCAGAAAACTGCTGCTCCTTCCAGCCTCTAATGCAGGCATTGAGTGCTTTTTCCTATATTAAGTTCAAATGTCATGGATGTCTCATGCTACAGCTTGAAGTTTAATATGCATTTTTATTTTGAAAATAACAAGAAAAAATGGGGAGTTTTTGGTAATTGTCAGTCCTTTTGCAATATGACCCTGATAAATGTTCTGAGGTAAGATTATGAACATACACACTGTCCACAAGTTGGGATAGGCATACACTATTACAGCTCAGTGAAAACACAGAGTTGATGGCACTCCGAGACAGAGGAACTTCATACCAGGATATTTAGCAAACCACCTGAAGCCATGTCAGAACCACTAGCGGGTGTTTTGAATAAACTTGTCAAGAGCAAGTGGGTTACAGAAGGTGGTAGTTAATCTAATTACAGTAAGGGTTTGATATTGTCTTTAATAACATTTTCATATACAAACCAAGGAGAAAAATCTATGTGGAACCACCATAAAGTGAATATAAAACTCGCGTAATCCTGCCCAGAAAGTAATTGTCAGAAGTTCCCTGTCAAACTGGGAGGCTCTATTGAGTATGGTTTGGGATTGTCCTGGGTTTGCTCTGGTCCATCTTTTTATGAAAGATGTGGATGATGGTATAGAAAGTTTGCTTATTAAGTTGTCTGATAAAACAGGTTTAAGTGAAACTTTTGAGTATGTTAAAGACAAAATTACCTTTATAGGTGAGCATAAGGAGTTGGAGAAATGGTCTGAAAAATATTGAATTCAATTCTGGAAGGACTCATTCAGTTTCTATAGTCTCAGGCCAGACTAACCAGCAATCAGGTGGAATAATAGTTCCAGTTTACAAAGCCTTGGTCACGTCTTAGCAGGAATACTGAGTCTGCTTTTAGTTCTGCACTGGAAGGAAGATTTGGATCAATTGGGAAGAATTCAGAGGAGAGCAGTGAGAATAATCACAGATCTAGAAAATATGGCTTGTGAGGGGAAACTAAAAAAGTAGGGCTGTTTAGCTGAAAGACAAGAAGAGGAAATGGGACACAATAACACTCTCTCAGTACAAAAAAGAGTGCACACTGTTCCCTGAGACCATAGTAAACATGTGAAGAAATCACGGGTTTGACCTGCACCAAAGAAGATTCAAGTTACACTTTAGGAAAATATTTCTAATGATAATAAGGCAACAAAACCTTGGCATAAGATATCCACTGGGAGCCAAAAGGTCTATTTTGAATCCTTGAAAATAGGTTAGAGACAAAGTGCAAAGTGTGACACAGGTCAGCTGATCCTGTCTTACATACATATAATCCAAATGATATTTGCATGTCTGTCCCTTCCAATTCTATTTTTTCCATGTTTCTGTGACTTTCTTGAATAAAATAATTCCCAGTAACTGAGCTGTAGATGTGTCAAACTATACATGCACACATATGTATCTATAGTTAGGTATATACGTATAAAATGCAAGTGGGAGTAAACCTTGGAGAAACTTGAATTGTAGCATACCCTTTAGAATACCCTTTATGGAAGATGAAGACTAAGAGTTTGCAAAAACACTTCCTCCACCTATATTTTACAGTTTTGGAAACGTCTGTTAGAAAATCCTACCTCAGGCAGAAACAGCTTTTTTCAAGGGACTCGTTATTCCCAAGGCCAGCAGAAAGATCTGGCAGAGCATATATTCTTCAGGGCTCCAGGTCTCAGCAGACAATCATGAAAATTCTAACTTTGCCACATCTGTGCTGATAATTGCAAAGAGATAATTACTCTTTGCTGGAAGGAGGAAATGCATGTTCATGAGTGAGTAAGCGCAAGGAAATAAATTGACCATCTCTATGTCATCGTAATTAAAACTCATGCTTCTGGGCATAAATCAGTTGTCATGGAGGTCAGGAAGGAGGTTTCACTCTTATGTACATCAGTGTAGAGCAAGTGAGGGGTATTTAACTGGATTTTTTTCCTCCTATTTTTCTTCAGTAAAGAACTGGCTTATATTGGATATTGAACTTAATGTGACCGGTGATCTGATCTAGTATGGCAATTTTTGTTGCTGTCTTAGCAGGAAAAGCTCATGTAAAATGAAGGACAGAATACAGGGCAGAGCTGGAGCACATGGAAAATTGGATACTTTAAAATAGTAGAATAATAAGCATTTGCTAACATTGGGCTAATTTGCACATGATACCTTTCACACAGAACCTTAATTTTGTAAAGTCGTAAGACCTTGCTAGTTATTCCTTTATTGCAGACAAATTCACTATTCTACTCTTTTTCCTCTTGCCATTTGAAATGTACATATAAAGTTAATACTGGCTAGGAAAAAAAAATTAAAATAGAAATAGAGTTGAGTGACTTGGCTTAATCATTAAATATGTCACTCTAGCTGAGGGATATGGAATTCATAACGTGCTACATTCAGAATAGCATGCTATAACTCAATCTTTTTAAATGTTGCTGGCCTGAAGCTTCATAGACTAGTTTAAATTTTCAGTAAAAACGGACTTTTTTTTTTTAAAGTAGTAAAAACCCCCAATCCCTTAATCTCTTCAATCATTAAACGTTTTCTGAGAGCAAAAGTACTTGGAAATGTTTTTCTACTTGTTTCACATGTTTTGTCACACCTAAAATAGTTTTCATTTGAAAAAAAAAAAAGAAAATCATGTACATGCTGTAGGTGATTAGTTGTTTAGTGAGATCTGGTGTGTTTATTTTATTTTATAAATATTGGAAACAGCCGACTGATTTAAGTGTTGGCTTCAGCTTCCGGGTAGATCAGCCAGCCTTTTTCACGAGCCTGCTCTGCAGACCATGAGTGCTCCTTAGGCAAAGTCGTGTGAGCGGCGCAGCCAGAGGTCAGGCACGTATAGGCTGTGAATGGCAAGGGGCCATGTCCAAGAAGGGCAGCATGGCAAAACTGTTGCTTGTAGCCTACACCTTCGTCCCATATTTTGATTAACACAGCCAGCCATGTGGATCCAATTGTAGGATTAGGGTCTGAATCTGGAGTAAAGAAAAACTTGGTGAAGAAATATGTCCCTGCATGGCACTCATTTTCCTTTCATTTCCCTACTTCTAGAATCAGCTTTATATATAGGTAAAAGAGGCAGCTGCTGTTGCGTTTGACTGATGGAGGTAAGAAAGAAAATCAAACGGTGGCAGCCCAGTTTTCCCAGGCAGCATCCTTCTTGAGTGGGTTTTCTGGCTGCACGGACGTGTTTGTAGCTATGGCCACGTTGTTGATATGAGCTAGGAAGGGCCGATGAGAGGAGGGAGAGCACAATTACAGGGTGTGACAGGTTAAAGTGGAGAAAGATGATTTACGAAGGATACCATTAAGAAAGAAGAGAAAATAGCAGGTGAGATTTTGGAGATTTAAACGGATGTAAAAGTAGAGGGGAAAAGTGAATGGGAACTCAGTATAAAGGAAAAGGAAATACAGGAATCGATGGTACCCCCAAAGATATTTGTGTTGGCATTTGAGACAGCGTTCTTGTTGGACACAGGCATTTATGGGTAGTAAGAGGAGTGAGTCTGTATGTGTATGACCATAAATATATATAGGAAATGTGAGGCATGCTTAGAAAGACTACAGATCAGAGATAAGGTCTACACAAAGGTCTGAGCTAAAATTGAGAGTGGAGAAAGGAGTCCACAGGAGTAATGTCAAAGACAAAAGACTGAAAAAAAATTTAGAAAAAAACAGTCATAAATTTTTTTATAATTAAATATAGTCATGTGTGCTGGAGAGAGAAGTCAATTTGCAAAAAGATAGAATCATAGAAGAATTTAGATTGAAAGGGACCTTCGAAGGTTATCTGGTTCAATGCTCACTCAAAGGGGCAGAACATCACCCAGAGAAGAAATTGGAATAGTGGGTTTCAGAGAGTTTAATTAGTTTATACCTGATTATGGATCAGATATTTGGGAGCCAAAGATAGCTATTTGGTGTTCTGCTTCCAGTATGTTTTTTGTGTGTTCTTTAAGTTGTAAAAAGAGTGTATATAATTCAGGAATTTTTCATATTTTACCTTTTAGGAAACTGTGGTAAGACTGTCAAATTCAAAGCATTAATGATCTGATTTGCATTTTTTGTAGATTTATGAGCTTGTACATACAGATGATGTGTGTGCATTTGAACTGAAGTATATCCAGAGGGATCTTAAAGCAACCAATACCTTTGAGGTGTTTAATTAGATCATACAAGGTCATGTTTCATTGACTTGAAAATCTGTTTGGAGCATATCATTCACTTTGGAATTGGAAAACAAATTAATTTTCAGTCCTACTAACACTTAAGGGCTTTAAAAGAGTGCTTGCTGTTGATGAACACATCCATTGAGAAATGTATGCTGTGTCTAGTCTCCCCTAAAAGGGATTTTTCTATCTTGTCTCTTGTTGGCTGCTTCCTATTTGTTTTAACTGAGGTAGGCAAGCACAGCCACTGTGCTGTCTAGTGTGAAACGGCTTCTGCCCCGGAAATGGGGCTTCGAAAATATTCAGTCATTTGCAAGATTTTCTCGTTTTGTTAAAACCAATGTGAATCTCCACAACATACAAAAGTGACTGTATTTGCATAACTTCCTTGTCAGTCCATATTGAAACAAACTGAAAAAGCCAGTAGGCTAGAAAATCATAGTTTTAATAGGGCCTATAGAGCTTAACTGAGAGTGGAGACCTGAGAATAGAAAAGCATGAAATACGAAGGTGTGAACATACATAACATGTTTATGCTGTGTGTATTTTGAGCTGTGTATAGCATAGCTGTATAAACAGCATGAATGTGATCTGTATTTATGCTGTGTATAATTCTGCTTCTCTATTCCTGCAGTATATATTTGCACATAATTTATTATCACTTTAAATACAAAACCCCAAGTCTTTTACCCTGAACTATCCACTTCTACAATTTTTTATGAAGCAATTACTCTACCTGATGTGTGTTTTCTTTCCTGTGTAAATATCTGTGACTTGCTGTAGAGCAGATGTAGATGCAGAAGACCTTAGACTTTGGACTGTGATCTTTCAATCCAATTCCGTATCAATGGAAATGGCAGAAGATCATACCTCTTTTGACTTCGGCAGTGGTATTCATTTCTCTTGTTCCCTCCAATGTTAGTTCTTTTGGAGTGTGAAAAGTCATCGAAACAATGGCTTTGTTTAGCCAATGTTTCATATCCTTAATGCATCTTGAAGCTAGGAAGTGTGAGACCCAAACTAGCTTCACTTTTGCTAGGTCATATAACAATCCCGGTGGCAATGGGATAGTATGGACTTCAGCTGAGCTTGTGTGTGCTTGTCATGGACTGCTGGCTGTCTTATTGGGGGATTACCTGCGTCGTACTATGGGTATGTGATTTAGCTGGATTAAATCTGGTTTTTACATGTCTTTATATGCTACAGTTAACTTCTGTAGCTGTGCAGACATATTTGCAGTACAACATTTAAATAGTTTTCTTTATTTGTTGCTATAGGCAGTGATTGAACGTGATGTTCTGGCCTCACAAACAGGACTAATAACAGATTCTGAACCCTCTTTGTTAAGAAAAAATAGTGCCCATAGGACAGTGACTACAGCCATAACTGTATTGATCATTATGATTGTCTGTAATAGTGTCATGTTGTTAACACAGCCAGACTCGAAGAATTACAGCGGTGGGAGAGCAATCTGAATCAGATCCACCGAATCTATTTCTAGCAGTTAATTATCAGCACAAATTAGCTGTCTATACGAGGCTTTTTTCCTTCTCTCTGAGACTGTTTATTAAAAGTGCAAAGTTCATTGTCAGCCAGGGAATGAGCATGCTTTCCTTAATCTGTTTCTCCCTACACAATCAGCAGAAGTCCTTTTCTAACCTAATTCAAATATTTTTTTTTTAATATGGGATCAGCACCCAGGCGATCAGTAAAAGGCTAGTTTAACTTCTTTGAAATTCTCCTCGTACCTGAAAAAAAACAGTCAGGGTATCTAAACAGAAGCAGGTTGTGCCTTACTATAGTCACCTCAGAGTTTATTTCAAACAGTGCAAATGACTAGACATAAAAATACTAGGCTTTATCTCTTGTTCCTCCTATTAGCAAACATGGAATAATTAAGAGCTAGATGCTACAGGGAACAATTCACGTAAGAGCTTTTATGTAGCATATCACATAAAATTAATTTTGGTGCTCATTTTACCAGCTTCTTTTTATTAGTCAGTGTCCAAACATACTTTTTATGTTCTTGAGAAGACCTTAGACCTGGAACTCATCGATGCTAATTAATTGCCAGCAAAGTATAAACCTCCGGAGTCCATTTGAACAAAAGCATTAAAATGATCAGGGTTTTTTTTTTGATGGTGGATTACAATTGGAATTTTATAGATGTATGCATATGTGTATTCAAAATTGGAAAGAGTTGTTTTTACACCAGAGGGTTGTGCTGCCATTCACAGGGACCTCAACAGGCTGGAGAAATGGGCAATCTCCAGGAACCTCATGAAGTTCTGCAAAGGGATTTGCAAAACCCTGCACCTGGGGACAACTAACTGTATCCACCAATACATGCTGGGGTGCCGACCAGCTGGAAAGCAGCTTTGCTATGCTGGTGAACAAGTTGAACACGAGCCAGCAGTGTGCCCTTGCAGCAAAGAGGGCCAACAGCCTCCTGGGCTGTATTAGGAAGAATGTTGCCAGCAGGTCAAAGGAGGTGACTCTTCGCCTCTACTCAGCACTGACGAGACCACGTCAAGTCCAGGTTTGGGCTCCCCAGGTACAAGAAAGAAGTGGACATACTGGAGCAAGTCTGGCAAAGGGCCATGAAGATGATTAAGGGATTGGAAAATCTGTCATGAGGAGAGGCTGAGAGAGCTGGGGTTGCTCAGAAGTTGAAATGAAAGTAAATTTTAAAGGCAGGAAATAGCATTTCAAAGAAAAAAACACATTTAAACTTCTCCCCAGTTCACCTGTTCCTTCCCCTTGAACAACTATATATTGCCTGATCTTGTGAACGTGATTGCTCTCATGCATGCAATTCTTTTTAAGGCCTGCTCACATAAGGGTGATGCTCAGCTGTAGTGATATCCTGCTTTTAAATTTAAAATGCTATAGGTTGTTAAATAATCTTTTATAACAGGTACAGGTGGGAAATCTGAGACATACTTGTACTGTGAAAGTTAACAATATTTGGATTCTTTACTCCATTCCCCCTGTATATAGGCTTGGCAGCGTTAATTCAGGAAGGTTTAGAAGATTATGTGTACATGACAGCCCTGAGGATTTCCATCATTGTGATTTTCCTTCCAACTCTTTTTTTTTTTTTTTTGAAGAGCATAATGACCTATGACAACTAAGCTTTATTCTCGGTGGAGTCTGACATTGCTTCTGTTTAATGGATCAGACAGTTTGTGATACATCAGTACAAGACACTTTCTTCCCCACGTCAACCTAGGGTACCTCTTCAATATTTCCCATCTGTGCTGACCTGTGTGATCAAGAGGTCATGTCCTGAAGTCAAACCCAGAATCGAAACACTCACTTCTACCACAGGCCAGACTATTAATGTAACCCATTTAATTTACATCAAGTTGGAACTTGACATTGAATTTCTCAGTCCAGAAGCAATTATTTTTAAAGGAACATGCCAACAATATTGCTTGGCTTAGAATAGCAAAAGTTCAAAAGGGTAAAAAACATTTCACACCATAAATAAAGAATTGATTATACTTGAAAACAAAGTTTGTAATTACTACTGACATTTCTGAGCCTAGATGAGGTGCCTTTTATGCTTTAAAAACTGATGTCATTTATGCCACTGGCATTATGGGAACCTTATGTAAGGGTCTAAAATAGTCCTTTAGTGGTTTTTTAAGGATCAAGAGGAAAACACAAATATTTTGCACAACACTTGGGTCAAACACATATTTTTTTGTCAAGCGAGGGGTGCAGAATTCATTGTGGGTGCTTAGCCTTTAGCAAGACAGGAATTCCTCTGCCTCCTTTTGCCCCGATAGCTCCATCAGCAGGACCACTGGCATAATCAGCAAACCTCAATACTTTGGGATGGAAAATTATGTTGTTATTCTTGTGTGAAAGCCAAGCCTCCAAGGTGCTAACAGATTTTAACTAGGAATAGCCCTGATCTGGGTCATCAAATTACTCTTCTGTGCTTAAAACTGTAGTGCTTGTTTTTTCCATAGCTTTTACAGCCCTGAGTGGACTTTGAGTGACTGGCTGAAGACCAATATCCATGAACTCCATGTGGAAGATTCTGTTAATCAAACTGTGTGGTGCAAAAGCTAAAAACTGATGTTAAGAATTTGGGCGAGCAAGCAGTGTCCTTCACAAAGTCTTTGAGAAATAACATCGTCCAGATCAGACGCTAATGACTGCGTTGAAATATCAGCTAAAACTAGATTTGCTAATGTGTAGCAGATGCTACACATAGCCAGTATTTCATGCTCCCTCTAGTGGCTAATAGGTACAGAAGGAGTACAGAGAAGTCAAAGGCTCTTAGTTCTCTGAGATCTGCTGGTACTAAAATGCTGATGCTAGTTCAAACAAATTGCATATTTTCGCATATTAGGGTAGTTTATACTTTTTTTGGGGGGTAATACAAATAGCAGTTTACCAAGTAAAGCCCTTTACCAATGGTGAATGAGAAGCCATCCCGCTGCTGTGGGTTATTTGGGGGATGTTTATATATGAGAAATGGTATTTCAAAGGCATGTAAAAACCTGTGAGCATGAAAACAGAGTAGCTAAGCTACATAAAAACTGTAAACTCTACAAGAACGAAGTAGTGAATGGCATTATACCATTTATATTTGATGCTATAGCAAGATAACAGCAGCCTGCATACTTTCATCTTAAATTTACTCATGCATCTTGACTTTTTATCTGAATATAGGCCAATATTCCTTGCATAACAAATATGTACAGGTTTGGTATGCAAACATTACACATTTCCCACTGTCAGAAGCCATGCAATTAAAATAATTAATTAGTAATGAAGACCAACATAAACTCTGCTTATTAACAAGCATACACATGGCATGCTGCAAATCTTGCAGAAAAGAACGAAGACGACAAATCTTTCATTCTTACCACAAAACAATCCGTCCAGAAAACTCTGCAGTTCAAAACAGAAAAGATGAAAGTTGTGGACCTTTTTAATTAGTGATCAAAGAAAGGCTTTCTATAAACAGAGCAATAAAGTACTCTGAAACAGCTATTATGTACATGTTTACATATATACATATATATGTGTGTATTAGCGCATATGTGTGTACACACATCTATACATTCATGCATATGGTTCAGAACTACTTGCCGATGTGCTATTTCTGACTGAACTCCTCCAGCTTCTCCAGTGTCACTCCTGAGTTCCTCCATTATGGAGGGAAAAGAGAAGTAATGCCTCTTAAATGTTTGCTTGTATAATTTACTGTATTTCCAATAAACTGGATTTTAATGGGGTTCACAATGGTGAGATTATTAAGGCTGTTTTGAAATCATCTGTTGAGTAAAGCATTGAACTATTAAATAGGGTCATTTTGTTTATCACTTGACATTTGACCTTAAATATTCCATAAATTAGAATGTATTGAGGAAGTAAAATATATTAGTCCCATAGCACAAGTCTTCTCTTTACCGTCTGCTTGTTAAGCACTTTCTCCAGATTAGTGAAAACTACACGATGTGTAGATTTAAAGAAAGTTCATTTCTGTTTGGGGAAAAGTTGTGCATCTGCTTGACTTTGCAATTTGACTGTAATTTGACCAGAATGATGTAGGTTTATACAATACAATGCTAAAAAGACTATGTTGTAAAGTAGCTTCTAGATGGACAATCAAATTCTTAAGACAACGACCAAAGTTCTGCTGTCAGTTTAGTATGTGCAATACCTTTGATTTCCCCAAGGTTTGTGCATGGTTATCACTTAGACCACACTTTAAACTCTTTCATTAGTGGTTGTCTTTGCCATTGGATGCATGTGTGTATGCAAGAAACACCTCTCTTTAGGAAACATACAGGATTCTCTGTAATGCCAGGGTGTGCTGGACACGTAGAACTAACATTAGGATGTATGTCAGGAGCTACACAGCAGTTTCTGTTTATATTAGGGAAATGGAGATTACTGAGTTTTCAACAACAGGAAGAGCAGGGCAAAACGAGTCCTATGTTTGGTTCCAGGCTGCATAACATGTTGCTGGGCTGGGGCAAAGCAAGCACAAAATGAAAGAGCCAGTGAGATTTTTCAATAGGGAAAGATGGAACTAAGCAGGTTGATAAGCTCAGCCAAGAGGTGGCAAAACCGGATTGTAGGAGACTATAAATATCTGAGGTATGCCAATTAAAGAGGCTAGGAAAGGTTTATTCACAGTATTAAGAAAGAAATCAAAAAGGTAAGTAGGCAGAGCCTGAAGAAAGCCCCAGAAGGAAAATTCTTCCTGGATATTTAGACTAGTTTTAACAAGTAGTCAATCATATGATGGAATGACCCACCAGGAATGAGTGTCAGGAAAATAATAGGTGCTTGAAAAGCATTATTCCTGCTGCCAAATAATATACAGTTGTCTTTTTAAAAAAAAAAAAACAAAAAAAACACAAACCAAAAAAACCCAAACACTTTCTGCCAGGTACTGGCCTTAGAGATTCCTTAAATCTAAGGACATTATCTGTCGGTGTGTTGCAAGATCTGGGAGCTTATGGACGAAAAGCCATTCATCCCCTCCTCCTTCCCTTCAAGGAAAAAAGCTTTTCATGCTAAAAAGTGTTTATGTGCAACACTGTTCAACACAGAGAGATGTGCCAGATTCAAAATATCCAGTGCTTGCAGGCTCTGTCAATCACATCAGACTACATTATACAACTTAACATATCAGTGTAACTAGAGAAAATAGATCGTAGTAATGCTGGGTCAGCTATGAAATTTTAAAGCATAAAACTCTGTACATGTTCTGAAAATAACATTGGTAGATGCTTCCTCGTATTTTAATTTCATATATTTCTAACTCAGAAAAAAAAAAAACCCAAACATCGTGACATTTGTGCATTCTTTCGGTGCTGAATAATGCAGAAGTGATGGCTGCAATCTCTTTGCATTTCCAGTGCAACTTGCAACAATAAGAGGAGAGATATTTCTCCTGTAATACATATTTCTCATGAAAAAATAGACATAGGTCTATCAGAGCCCTAAATATCATTCTCAGACTTGCAAAGAAATTGTCACTTCTAGGGGCTAATTCTGTAAAGTGTTGTCATGAAAAGTTCAAGAGCTCCTTTCTTAATGATCATGGTTCAGCTTTTACAAAATTTTAACATAGATCATCATTGCCAGTAAAAATACTCTTCCGTCAAAAGGCTCCCTTGTACAATAGGAATAATAGGGACAAGCTGAAGTTTTCAATAAAGCTGAATTTTGTTTCATTAAAAGGTGTCCTTTGCATAGTTAGCGCCCATGCTAGGTTCATATTTTGTACCTAGGATCTGAAACCATTTCAGTCTCTAGTTGGAGCACGTTAAATATTGTAACTGGATCTGATAATGATGTACAAATACATCCTCCATGTGTTGTGAGACTCCGCTGTTCATAAGGTAATGTCATACCTTATGATCATATTGGACCTTATTCTTTTTTTCTGTTTTTCTAAAGTGGGGATAAAACTTACATACTTCACTGTAATGGTATGTAACTGAATTTGCTTGTATTCATGAACTGTTCAGATTTTAGCGAGGTGAAACCTGAGCTGTAGAATATTGTGGTAAATACAGAAAGATTATCAGGTGGTATCAATATCACTGAGAGATACATGCTGCTGTTTTCTGAAGTGTTGCCCACTAAATTGGAATTCTTTCACCAGTGATAAACACTAGGTAACCATTACAACAAGAGTCGGTGCATTTAAACAATCACTCTCAGTCTGCTGCCATGCAGGGGGGCAAGCTAAGTCAGAAGAAGATTAATTTTTGCAAAAAATGGTCTAAGGTTTTCACAAAGTATCTCAAGATATAGGTTGTTAAGGAAAGAGCTGTCATGAATAACATAAATCAGTCTTAGCTGGTGTGGTGATTTATATGGCTGAAGAATGTAAAAATTACACTTTCTTGCACTAAATGGTATTTCTTACAGTTGTTGAAGAGGAGCACTCGATGCAGTAGAAATGAAATAGAAATGTCCCATGCATTCTGTAATGGAAACTGTTAAAGGAATGGCAAATTCATAAATTCCTCCAGATATAGCCTAATTTCAGTGCTGCCATCAATATTTTGAGGTATGCTACCTTCATATGGCCATTATGTTACAGAGTGTGCGAATTGTGAGTTCAACCTCAGCTTTCCTTCTGAGGGACTATCCAGAGAAAGACTAATTAGACTAACCTAACAATGAATTTGGTCTGGGAGCTAAGCATGTGAGAAGTGATTAGTGCTTATTGCGAAGAAAGCAGTATGATCAAGAGACAAGCAAGAAACTAGTGAGCATGCTGCATCTGAAACCATTTGCAAAGCTGTCTGCCTCTTTCCCTGGAGTAGTCCACAGGCCAGGGCTAAAGGACACACTCTGTGATTCAAGGACAATATCCTGTCACTTCCAAAAATTAAGAAAAAAGAGGAGAAGGACGAACTTTGTGACAAAAGTAGAGGAGGAGGGGAAAACTGAGAAGGAACCAATTCTGATGACAGTGTGAACAGCTCTTTACCAAGATGCTACCGATTGAAGAAATGTTAAATAGTATTAGACGATAGAATCATTAAAAGCCAGTCCAAATGTTCTTTCAAGATCAGAGGCTTTAGTAGAAATGGAAAAAGTACTTTAAAGTATTAATTGTCTTTTTTTTGTGTGTAGGGTTTTTACAGGCAGCAAGTGCCTGCCAGGCCCTGAGGGCATCCTGTGTTGGTACAGTGCTTGCCTACACTGGTCTTGTAATGCTGGAGCTGCTAGAGACTGGCTGTGAACAGTGAGAGAAAGTCCTCCTCCTCCTTCCTCCCTGCACTTTTGAACACAGGAATATGTGGAGATCACAGAGTCTGGAACGGAGATAGGGCAGCACTGTAGAAATATCTCTAGGAAAGCAGTAACTTCTTTCCCATGCTCAGAAAATAGCGACACTTCTTCATGTTTTGCTGCACAACTGCCCACCACCACCAAGTTGATTTTGTAAGGGAACCTTTCACAGCAGTCTAACAGTATAAAAGGGATCCTGTAGATTGTGAATTGAATTTGGGTGGAAAAGATGTATGTTTGCATCCCCATTACAGCCCCTCTGCTGTTCCAGAGTGGTAAGAAGCCTATATATACATCAAGCCCTAATTCTGTTTTTCAGCATTTCACATGTGTAGTACTTGTATTTTGAATTTGTCCTTTAACCAGCTAACCTTGAATGGGTGCTTGATAGTAACAGCATTTTCCTCCTTGAACCTTTGCTTGTATGGGAATAATAATTAGCTAACAGTACCTCCAGACCTGTTAATTTTGAACTTGAGTGCTTGCCTTGCCTGCGGGAGAAGCCTGAGTCCCACTGAAAAGATGAGAGGTGCCCTTGACACCTTCTTAATTTAAAAAATGTCTTTTCTCTCTGTATATCCTCCTCATTCTTTCCTTACGCATAGAAAGGAAAGGGGGTGAACGTTTCTTGAACAGTCTTGTCTTATTCTAAGGTCTCAGAATCAAGAGCAAATAATCTTTTAAACTGTGATGACGAGCCATGAAAAGAGAATTAACCTGGTGTGATGGAGGAATGATTGACTACCATGGTGTGAACAGCTGAAGGACAGATGAGGAAATAAAGGAAAAAATAAAATTTGGAGTTTGGGGACAAGATGAGAACTCTGTTGTTCATCTACTTGATTTCATTTTTGTAAGACTCACGTCGCTTTATGTCTCTAAGAAAGATGGCAGCTCTGTGATTATTGTACTGATGGTTAAGAGGATTTTAAAAATAAACTAAAAATATATGTATGTATTGTAAGCTTCCCAAGTTAGTGAAAACATGCCTACTATCCTACCCATTACTCATAAATAATATTTATGTCTGTATAATACTGTCACAGGCCAGGCGAGAGGAGCACGGCTGGCTGAGGCATAGTCTACCCTGTCGTCTGCTGGGTGGTCTGCCTATAGCGGCATCTAAAGATGTGCAGGGAAATGAAAGCCCGATGCCCTGTGTGCTTCTGTGTTTCTTTTACCCTGGCTTAAGTGCAGAATGAGAGTTAAATGATTCAGTTTTCAAGCACTGGTCCCATGATGTTCACAGTTCAGTATCTGGGTTGAGGTTTTCTTTAGTTAGTTGAGTGTTCAGTACTCTCCCATACTGGCCATTTATCTGCCTCATCTTCTGGCTCCAGGAGACAGTTTCATTCCCCCATGCATATGCCAGGAATTCAATACGCATACGACACCAGTCTGATCATATCATTTTCTCTTGCAGCAGTCCAACAGACTGGGAAAAGGGCCAAGGAGATTTAAAAGGGAAAAACAGAAAACAAGACAAATAAACAAAAAGGCCAAAAACCACTTAGGAATTCATGATGCCAAAGCAAGCAGCACTGCTGGTGGCACAACTGGCACATAGCAGATAACAAGCCACCAGAAGCAGTAAGGTCCTCAGCAGCCAGTGCTCGTCTGCATGTCAGCAGGCAGCAGGGACCCTGCCTACAAATGGGTTAGTGGGCTCTGCTCCTCTTACACCCATTCTGCTCAAGCAAAATGGATGGTCTTCATCCTTGCTAGTGGCACTGTCCCACCCACCTGGGGACCACGGGCAGCACGGCTTTCAAGGCACGGGGAGCCTTGCATACTCACCCCTCCTCCAGCTCAGTTCAACACTGGAATGTGTCACTTGATGAACCTTGTAGGTTCAGAGGCTCTTTAATTTTGACATAGTGTTAAGTTTATTACAACCTGGTGAAATGAGTCACTACCAAATCCATAGCTCTGCCCTCCTCCTTTCCCACAGGTTTTCATGAGGAAAGTGAAAAGTTTAATCTTTCAAATAACAGTCTTTTAAAAAAATGTGCAGTGCTAGAGCAATACAATATATCCATGATATGAAAGGACAAAGTTCTAGCACAACTATTGCTCTTAGCTAGCAGTAACAAATCACAAGCCCTTTAAAAGAAAGCCTCATTGTGTTGTGCTGAGGGCCAGAGACCAAACTAATACAAAAAATCTAGGGCTTGCTACTGCAGAAATACTGAGACCTCTTGAAATCTGAGTATCCCCAATCCCTTTGATTTAAAAGGGAGCTGGAAAATTTAAGCCTTCGTAGAACTTGCGCAGAAATTTTCTGTCTTTGATCTCAGATAAGGCATATATCCGATGGTCTCAAAGAGTTTCTAGCTGGGATAAAGTCTCCAGACTGGGATTTTTAGTTTTTATTTTTAAGAATCAAATTGTGTAAATGATTTTGTTTGCAGATTTTTTTCCTTGCAAGACTTTTAGTAGGACTTCTGACTATTTTTCGGTTCACCTTGATCACTACCTATAACAAGATACTTCCAGATAATATCTATTCCTTTCTCCCAGCTGGGCAGGGAAATATTTTATCCTGACATAAGTATGTGTTTAGGCTCCATTATCTCCTGCCCTTGGGGCTAAAACTGTAGTCCAAAAGGTAGATAGTCTCAGTCGAATTACAGTAATTTGTTTGCAATCTTATCCAGTAAGTTCAAAGATGCCATTTTATGCTTGTTGTTACAAAATTGGCAACCACCCTGAATTTAATGACATTTTTCCATTGATTTCAATGGCTTTTGGATCAGGCCCTCACAATGCAGGGTATGTGGATTATTATTTCTTCATATTACCCTGAACAGTGAAGTATGACTATAATGTTCTGTGAGTGCTTTATTGAGGAAAGAGGCATAATAAAATACTGAATATGATTTATTAAAGAAAATTTTTGTTCTATTTCAATAGGAATCTGAGGGTTTATATCTAAAGCGTATACAACTATTCAGGTGTTAAGGCTGGAAGAACTCCTGACCTACAGCTGCAGAAATGTAGGACTTTGGCTGTCAATGAGATGTATTGATATCCAGATCAAAGGATCTGACCTTTTATCCAGTTGGCTGTTAGTTCACATACATTAGATAAGCACCCATATACCGAGTGATCCTGATCAGGGATTCGTCTGCTACCTTGAATCATACTACTGCTATCAACTCCAATCCTGAATCTTCCTTAATTCCCATTAAAACATGTAGTTTATTTATTATGAATTTGGTTATAATTGGAGAAATGACTTATCACCATCAGAAGTGAATGTTTCCACTCCACCTTATAGGCTTATTGTGTCAACTCTTTTGATGTTCAAGGAGGCTGAGGCTCATTTTGAGCACTTTCCATTTCCAGATTACCTAGGGGAAGAAGAAGGGCCAGAGAGAAATGCGCAGTGCTACCGGGAGGATTGGGGAGGTTGGCTGCATCGTACTTAAGAGCTGCTAGAGCAAAGCCTGGGAGCCTAGGATGCCAGGTGCCAGTTAAAGCAATCCTGCTGTTTTCTTGATAAATATGTAAATTGCTTGACTACATTGCGTCTCACACAGGTCAGCAAGAAAAGAGTTTAAAATTTAGGCCCTGATGAAAAACAAAGGCAGGAAAGGAGCTGCTGACAAGAGCAGCAAGATTAACCTTGTTTTGCCATTACTTTGCAGCATGTTACCGAATGACATTTCACATGCAGCTTTTACAGCCATCCCCACTAAAGGTTATGTTCTTCCTGCCTCCAGCTGCCTGGGCACACTGTTTGGTAAGAACAACTATTTTGGTTTTTTTCTAATGGAAGTTACATACAGCATCCAACAGATATACAGATAACTAAACTTACATAAACTTTTTAAAAAATGTAATGTTATTTGCATATGTAGTCAGCAGAAATTTCAGGGTCTTCAAGACTTCTCTCAGTCATGCTTTGGAGAGTCCTGCACTGTGATTTAGGAGCTTATCTATTGAAAAAAAAAATGATTTAAGATTGATTTAAATAGATTCTGACACTCTTTTTTTCAGACTGATTAGAATCTGCCCGTACATGGGTCCATTGGCTCCTGGGGAGTAAGAGAGTCCTCCATGTGAATGAAACCAGCAGAATCATGACCCAAATCAGGCAAACAAGCCAGGTGAAGGCAATTGATATGGAAGTGGAAGGATAAAGGATGATGATGATTAAACAAAGAAACACCTTCCTGGTCATCACACAGAGTACAGGAGGTTTTAGATTAGGCCAAGAGGGGAGGAAAAGAAACCTGAGAGCTGGACATCACTGGAAAGAAACGAAGAGAAAGAAGTGGCACGTGAAGAGGTAAGGGTGCTTAGGACAGCCTGGGGGATATCGCAAGCCTTAGGAGAAGCCTCATACTGCACTCTCTTAGGCAGAACAAAAGTACAACAGCAACACTTAGTGACAGGATAGGGAAGAACAGTTAAGGGGAAGGGATGGAACAAAAGCATACAAGTTTCAATGCCACTTTGGAGAAAAATAAATTGGGAATTCAGAGTGAAAGTTATGCTCTCCATATAGACATCAGTCATGCAACCCACTGGGAGACACAGGAAAGTGTATAAGCTGCTCAGGAGATAAATGGAATGAGAAATTGAAGGCTGGTTAGATTAATGCAGCTATTAATTATTTTTTTCCTTCAGAAGGAACAAGAGAATGGAGTTGACAGAAAAATACTGTAGACCCAGAATTGTACAATCCAAACGCAACTTGTTTGTGGCTGTGCTAAATAGTACAAGCTATGTTAAATGCAAATCTTAACACATCTTTTTTAGGATTATGGTTATCTGTAATTTTGATAGTTTTTTTCCCTTAAGAACACAGCTATGCACACAACTTGAAATTATTTTTCACTTAAGCTGTAGAATAGCACCAACACATTACACTGCTAAAGTTACACAAAATGTTGCCTTGTGCTCAGATGAAGAAGTGTTCCTGCCAATCCTCAGTGCTGCTATGCAGAATTACATGAGGACAGAAACACCAAAAGCTTGAGAGTTTTGTTTCATGGTTGCTTTATGAAAGTACTCTCTTATTTACTATTCATTGTTTTCATTCATTTAATTAATACCTGTGCACAGTGAATTTTGAACTCATAATAAAACATACAGTAACTAAGTTTGTGGCATAATTCAAGCAAATGTGGTTATGAATGATGAAGCTTTGCAGACAAGGCAGTGGAAGAGACCACGTCTCTCCGCCGCTGTCTGGGCTGCCGCAGGGGCCCTGCCCGTAGCCTGCTGCTCTCTGCTACGTTCGCAACTTGTGCAGCCAACTCCCTTTATTCCATACAAATCACTACTGAAACGTGTGTATGGTGACCACCAGAGGGACCCTTTGCACTATGGCATCTTAAAACACATAACATCTTAAAGATTTGTTTACAGCCAGGCCTAAACAACAGGATATTGCAGTACATCATTCCCTAAGCTTTCACCAAAGAAATCTTACCGGTAAAGCCTGGCTTACAGCTACAGATATAGCCCTCGGCCTTGTCGTAGCTGAAGGCTGGTGGCAGGCCTGGGATGCTCCCGTAGCAGCTGGCCCAGGAGAGCTCCACGCAGTCACCCCCGGAGAGGCAGGGGCTGCTGCTGCACTCCCCGATGTCCTCCTCGCAGCGGGAGCCTGCATAGCCTGCAGAGAGCCATGAGGAGAAGGCGTTTAATTGATGTGCTATCCATTCATTCCAGACCCGAAAATATTATTGTGAATATCAGATGCACTTGGTTTCAGACTCTGTCACGTGCTAAAAGATTTCCTCTGCTTCTTGAAGGTGTGAACATTTCCTTGCAGCTCTCTGTCAGGGCTCAGCAGCAGGATATTGCTATGGCTATTCTGCATTAGCTAGATGAGCTTTTCTGTGCTGTACAGACTTTGGGGTTTTTTAGGAAGTAACGTGGAGATCCTTGTGGATAACAAGGTGCTGCATTGTGGTGTAGATATGGTCTCAGGTTGTGTGAAGTTTTCCTTGTCTTTTGCACCACCTCCCTACGACAGAGGAGGGCAGGGAGTGTAAATTATTTGGTGTTTGTGAAGTGTTTTATCCGGAGTTCGAAGTGCCACAAAACTCCCCGATTTCTGGAAAATGCTAAGGATTCTGCCTAATTTTTCCATTTCTGATGCACCAAGAACTGTGTAGTCCAACAGCACTGTGGCGTTTACTCCTCACAGTGCGCTGTGCTCCTGCACCCTCAGAAAGGACACAGACATTACTAGAGAGACTTCTTGTAGTTAGTCCGCGTGCTGACAGATTCACAAAGTCTCTCAGGAGCGCAGGGTCTGTGTCCCCTCTGGGAGTGCAGGAGCCTTTTTGCAAACGGCTGGATATGCAAGCATTGCTGGTAGAGGAGAACACAGCCCAGCCTGTTTCACCCTACACTGCTACACAGAAGAACCTGCGCTGGTGATATGAAGGAGACCAGTTTCCCAATGTAACACCTAGTTTAACTTTTATTCGTAAATAGACAACATTTTGCATTGAAAAGTGAATTTTTAGACCAGTTTAAAGGTCATGTTAATGAAGACTAAAAAAGGGTCAGCCGCAGCAGTGATTCATGTATCACACGGGTTGAAGGATTAAGCAACTGGGAGACGGATCCTGACTCTGACTTATCCTACTGTCTTGACTCCATAATACTGGCACTTTTGGTTTTGCCCACTTCTGCTGTGCAGGGAAATCAATCCTTATCTGGAAAAGAGAGCAACTTACCCATAGGGCTCCGACTCATGATGAGTGAAGCCCATCTAAACACAAGTCCATAGAGTATTTTTAAGGTTATGTAGCTTCAACCTTTTATTGTATCACCAAAAAAATGAGGACATATCTACTACACAAGGAAAGAGGGTGTTTATACGAGAACTTAGAGCTTACCTGGCCAACAGTGGCATGTGTAATTGTCAGCATTGTCCTCGCAAGTGGCGTTATTGTAGCATGGTTGTGACCAGCATAAGGGAGTTAGGGTCTCACAGTGTAGGCCCATAAATCCAGTACCGGTACAGTTGCAGCTGTACCTGCAACACAGAATGCAATGTTCACTCTAGCTAGAAGTCAGGAGATCTGGGCTTTGTTCCCAAAACTGCGCAGGCTTCTTGTGTAGCCTTGGCTAGCAGCTTGCACGGTTGAGTCCAGGCTCAAGACCACCATCTGGTGCTCTAGGAGAAACTGCAGAAATTGGGAACCAACAATGAGCTTTTCCTTGAAATATGTGGTTTTGTCTGGGGAAAAAAATCTGCTTGTGAATTCAAATTGGTTTTGACAGATTGTTTCTTCTAAGAATTATTTGGGTGGGGTTTTTTTCCTCTTTTTTTTTTAATTTGGGGGGAAAAAAGTTTCTGTCATTTCCAATGCAATTTTCATAGGCTTAACATTATTCACAAAATGAAAAGGGGAGAGGGAGTAAGTGCATTAGTATCCCTTTCTCTTGGACTGGTAGAAATTGGCCAAAAAATAAGGCAATTTCTGTTCCTCAACTAAGTGATTTCTCTTTGATGAAAACCAATATTTTTTATTGTTAGGTTTCAGTACAAAAATTTCAATTGCTTGCATAGTTTCAATAATAACAGTAATATGAGCTTCCTTCTGATAGCAATGTTACTATTACAGGTTTAGAAGTAAACAAACTAGTATACATAAATGAACAATGTGCAGGTAATAAGTAACATCTGAGGTTTTTTGTGTTTTTTTTCAGGTGAGGTAATTATTATAAAATATATAACTCCTATGCTTAGGTCATAAGGTATAAGGTCAACTTGTGCATGTCATAAGAAAAGACAGGCCTTTGCAAGATAACTGTGTTAAATGTGCATGCTTGGATGATCTTTGTCAAATAATAATTATCAGAAACATATTGTTTTATTTTACATTAAAATAATATACTGGTTATTGTACAATAGAAATCATGGGGAATCCTGCTGAACAAGAGATAGGTATACTTATTTGATAATATCTGTGCTTAATATCTAAGTCTTAGACTTGGAGTAAATATATGGAGAGAAAGTGAAATTGTTGAACATAAAGGAGCATCAGAGAACTGCTCCTACAGTCTAACAGACCAAAAAGCGTAAACTTTTTACTACACTATTTAAGTGTACATAAACAGAAACTTCTGGCAGGCCAGTTCATTACTAGTATATGGATTATTCTTAAATCAAAATCAGAGATGACTTTTAGACCAGGTGGCATTTGAATTTAGGGTATAAAAAGTAATGAGGAAGATGTGAATCAGAAAAATAATTTTCATTCCAAGGTATGTTCTCAAAACAGAAGTCTCTCTCTTCTGCTGTGTTTTCCACACATTTCCTCCATGTGCCTTCAGTTTGGTGCTGTTCAGCTTTGTGGTGAAAGATTTTTTTCTGCCTTAGTCCATGCTCCTTTTTCCCTTTGGTCCAGAATGAAGGAGCAGTGAGGAATATTTACAACTCACTGCTTAATGTGAAGCCCCACCTGTGTGCATTTTTTCTCAGGTATCTTTAAGTGTTTGACATTGCTGTTGACCTTCAGGGATTCTGGAGGGTGCCCTGCTTGTGGGCAGGCTTTGACTGAGCAGGCAGATGGCTTTTTCTATTAAGAGTGATGCTCTTAGATACTCTACCTAACATATTTTTGGGCTTCTTATTTGATGTTCTCACAATATGCAGAAAGCAATACATGCAGATGTTCTTTCTTATGCAATCAAAAGAGCATTGAAGGTCCTGGGAATATTTCCTAAGGAAAAAAGGCTTGGAGCATGCAGAGGTGTCCTCTGTGCCTACACACACCAGGTTTCGTAGGTCCAAGTAAGGTACATCTGTAAATTGTTGAATTTAGATAAGAAATGTGCAATAATGTGAAACTTTTTTTTTTTTAAGAGATCAAGTTCTACTTTGTTGCATTCATTAAACCTCACTGGAAGAATCGGTCTGAAATTTGGAAGAGAATTTGGTTTGGTGTTTGTATTTACAGCTTTAAATGCTAAATCTGTCACCTTGCATGTTTCTGTGAGAGCTGATGGCACACACAAAAGCCTCAGCCGTACTGTAGCATTAGTCAGAAAAGGAAAACTAACGTTTAAAGACTACAATTCTTCATTTAACCCCAAAAATACACAAAAGGAAGGAAATTGCTAGACACCCTTCTGTTTTGAATTGCTTTGTTGTCCGACCCTTTTCATTATGTAACAAATGTGGAAAAAGCTCCAATCGTTCTCCAGATATCCCGCAGTATTACAAGCCAATTAAAATTGCTCTTACATGTACCTGAGCTTTAAAAGCTAGGAGAAAAAAAGAGTAGGATTAAGTCTGGCCTGAATGAGCATCCCAGTTGCTCACCTCATGTGTGTATCCTCAAAAGGCTTGCAGGTTACTAAGCGGGTCTGCTGTGAGCTAGTCAGGTGCAAGGTAACCTCCCTCTCCCTGCTGTCATGCTTCAGCTACACTGGAAAATAGTAAATTGCTTTGTCCTGTTCAGAGTCATTCAGTGCTGCTGAAAAGGAGCTCCACAAGGTTGGTGTCATGTCACCACACTGTACAAAAGCTCATTCCCAGAACATGATCTCTTCCCCTTCTCATTCAAGGCAAGCGTGCCTTTTGCTGACATGACTTTTGGACTGATTTTTGGGGCACTAAAATCTTCAAAACTGCTTTATAAAAACTGGAAAATATACAATAGAGGACAAATCTTATACTGGCAAGAGGAGTGCCTGCATGAAGACACTTATGAACTGTCAGACTGAGCTTATACATATGTATTTTCAGTTTGGGAATCTCATGCTGAGTATGCAAAGCCAGTATCGGTGAATGAATGCCAGAGCTCTGGCTGCCTGGGCTGCGCTTGGACCTCTGTGTAGGGCTATTAACAGTACGTGGAGAAGCTCTACCTTGTATTGTCTTTATTTTTTTTTTTTTTTAATGCCCATGGACTGCAGGTTGTTTTGAATAAGGAGCTGTTGTCCTATATGCCTGTAAAGTTCCTGACATATTTCCTAATGATATCTATTACTATGGTTACTATTATTACAGTTTTTCTCTGTCTCTCTTTTCTAACGCTTCTGTCTGTCAGTGTGGGCAGCTGCTGTTGGCAAATTCAATTTGATACACTCTCACATCTCTCTTGGAAACTAAAGTTTGATGAGTGTTAGAAACAGAATTAATCTGTAAATGACAGTCCTCAGGGCCAGACAAACAACACATTGTAAATATTTAAAGTAAAAATGTGAAAGATGCACCACTTGATTGGTCTTTGCCATAAACGTTTTGTTGCCCTTCTGCCTCTGACACCAGACTTGCATTCTTTGATTCTTTTCAATTTTAAAGTGAAATCAGTGTAGGATCAAGGAGTGAAATCCACAATTTGAAATTAAATCAGCTACCTGGCAGTGCAGGCTCTTGTAGCATTCCCATCTGCAAACAGAGGAGCTAATAGCATCTCACATTAACGTTATCCAGCTGTAGAAGACATACCCGTTGGCATCGTCCGTGCACTGTCCCCCGTTGAGGCACGGCTGGCTGATGCACTCGTCGATGTTGGTTTCACAGAGGTCTCCGAGGAAGCCTGGTGCACAGGAGCAGGCGAAGCTCCCCAGGAAATCCCGGCAGGTCGCACCATTCAGGCACGGCTGTGATGAGCACTCATCTATTTCCAGCTCACAGTTTGTACCTTCAAAAGCAAAGAAAACAAGCAAGCCCTAAACTTAAAAGTACAAGATTCACCTAATTTATTTTTTTTTTTTTTTTTTTTTTTTAGTAAATGCCTATTTTTAAAAGGTATTTCCTTCTCAATGTTCATTGCAAGACTAGTTTTTTCAAGGCTTGGGAGAATTTACAAAAGAACAAACCAGCTGTTATTCACAAGCACAGGTAGAATAACAACTTTTTACGCTAGCTTGAACATGCAAACAGAATGAACTTATTTTCAGATTATTCAAATCATGCTGCTATCCTATTTATATAATACAGAAGCGACTAGTAATTTAATAACCTCAGAAGAGTCCATTTAAAGCTGCACAGTTAATTGAATTCATTGGGAAGTTGTCTGTTTAGCTGTGGTTTATTGCTTTTTTTTTTTTTTTTAAGATTTAGCAATGTGTAAATAAATTGGTCTATGATGCCATGTTTGCAACAAGTCAGAATCTTGGAGCTGCTCTTCAGAGGTAATTGATGGAACTAATCAGTTCTAACATTAGTTTACAACTATTTATGAAAGTTAGCAGGTTAAATATACACTCCTTTTTCTTAACTGTAGTACAGTCCGGGAGACACTAAGAAAATTTCATAATTAATGCCTTGCAGCTCCTGCTTTGATTATTTCAGGGTTTTGTATGCTTATGTGCTTATTTAGTATTTTGAGTAATAAAGTGGTATTTTTTTTAAATAATTTTCACCTGCCAAGTCAATTTATTTTAACAGATACAGTATCAGCCACAAACCAGATGCAAAATAGCAAATTAGAATGAAGAAGCTGCTTTGAAGTGGACTTCCCTATCTTTTATTTGGCTTACCAAAGTAATAGTAGTATAGTAAATAGCTTTCAGGGGAATTTCCTACTTGAAAGAGAATCTGCAGCCTGGAGAATGGGTTCCATTTTTTTGGAGAGGTGAAGTGTTCAGTACAAGATGATGGGGCAGGCTTTCAAAAGATGGGAACAGGCACATTTTGATGATGGGTATTATCTTAGTGATTTATTTAGGAACTCACCTCTAATTCCTTCTTGATGCTATTTTTGCCTGCTCTGTCCTGCTGTGAAATTTGTACATTCTAACTCAGAACATCTTTCTCAAAACACTGAGATTGCTAGTATTTAGCACTGTTACTTGATTACTAATTTATTTTCACCCTTTTGAATGTAGCATCTTTGTTTTTTTTAAAAAATAAAAAAGAAAATCTGTACTATGGATAAATACCTGGAAATATTTTAAAATGCCAAAACAATATTTAAGGATGTTAGCTCATAACTATTTTTCATTGTATTTAAACATTAAAGTAGTTAAGAAATATTATTGCTGTAATTTTAGAGAATATATTTTTATAGTTCCTTGAGACCACATATAGAACACTTGATGGGTGAAGCTGCCAGTCCTGTGCCTCCAGTTTAAGGTTCACTGATCAGCTAGCCGCTACTTTTAGCAGGAGCACAGGAATGCTAGCATCACTAGCACAGGAATGCTCTCTTATGGCTTTATGGTAATGCACATTACATCCAGATATAGTGAGCAATCCCTCTGTGGTCATTGCCCTGTGAATTTACTGTAATTGTAAACAATGTGTTTGCAGAAGTATGTCTAGTGACCGTAAATCTGCCAGAGCTTGTTAACAGCTTACTGCGAACACTAAAAATCATGTGACAAAACAAGCCCTGTTCAACTGATCCTCAGTTCAGCCAAATTTAAAACTACAGGCCTGAGAACAGCCTGACAATTAACATGAGAACACAGCGTTGTTGTTTTGGTTCATGTCTTTAATCTATCAAGCCCAGTAACCTGCCTTCGGCAATGTTGCCTCAGAAGAAAACTTCTCTCTGTATAATGCATCCAGCCAATGCGATATGCCATGCAAACGGGGGGAATTCCTTCCTACCCTCTACTGAATCTCCTGTCAGGCTTGCTTATAAGTGAAGAAGAGAGATGAAAAGATTAGATCTGCATTTGCACCTCAGTCTAACATTCTGTCATAAATATGCTGTATGCCAAATATCATATGCCAGAAAGGAAAAAAAGTACCAAGCCCTGCCAGAGTTATTGCATGGGGCTACAGCATCAAGAGCAAAGGCTTTCTGTCCTAGAGCAGGCAGAGTGTTTCAGCAGATACCAAACCGCACAAGTGGTTGAATTGAAAGACTGGGAAGGTGGATATAAGTGATATTTATAACTTCTGCAGTTTCTTTGAAGAACTAAGATTATTTCTTATACTGCTTGCTTTTCAAAAAAGTCCTACTGTGCACTTCTTTGTACCACCCCAGTCAATAAAAAGTAAATGCAGGCAAGTATGAAAGAGATACAGCCAATGTTTTCAGACTTGCCTGCCTACAGATATATTGTAAAGTCACCTTCTGGTCAAAGATGCTTGAGGTTTGCAGGCTTAGTGTAGTTCCAGCTGGACCTGCGTGTTCTTAGTATGGCTAGAAATTGGTATCCAGGTCACCCCTTGCACTCTTCTGTGCTGTAGTGCTGTGCCATGCTCAGGCACAGCAGGTACGAGGACTGTCCTCCATTTCTGCAATCTGTATATAGTAATTTTACGTGCCATCATCAGGATAGAGAGTGTCAGGTAGCTACTTTCCAGGCACCAGATTTGAAAGGGCAGGAAGAGAGCTCATAAAAAATTAGACAGAAGGAAGGGTTCAGTTTCTTGGAATGAGGTTTGTCCTTTTTGCACACAGGTCTGTGCTAACCACCAGTTACCTGCATGCATGCACAGACGTAAGTTGTTATGGGTCTTGCAACACTGCACTAACCAGACACAATCGGAAAACAGTGGGACTAAATCCAATCAAAGGTTTTGGTGCCAGGAATTTATGAACTGTGACAAGCACTCTTTGGATGTATGTACCTGGTGCTAATCTTTATTTTGAAAGCCATTTGAAATGCGTCCAGTACTGCTGGTCTCCTCTCATGTCACAGTCTTCTGATTAGGAGTCCCATCAGCAAGCTGATAACCTGGGCGTGAGGCGGGGAGTGTTGGTTTGAAACTTGAAAGCTAGAGAAGGAAACCGACTTTCAACTTTGGCAATTGCTGTTGGATGGACAATGCTGTTTACTATTGATATCCACAATGATACTGCCATGAACTTCTTAGGAAGCGAGATGGTAGAGGTTGGAGTGCCTCTGTGTGCATTTGAGTGCCTAAGACTTATATGCATCTACTCTAAATATTTGCATGGCGTACATATTATTGATAAGAATACTGCATGAAAACTTAAAGATCCATCAGGAGTAATCTCCTCATATTGTACAGAGTTCATCCCAGCTGTGGTTACACCATAGTACAAGGTATTGCACCGAGAATGAATCTAGCCCATTATACCTATTGAATCTGTCACTGAAACACTTTCTCCTGCTCTTGTCTTGGGCTAAGACTGTCTTTTGGAACTGCCATGCACCCCTGGTAGTTCACACTAAAATGTTCACTGGCAGTGGAGGACTGGCTTCAGCTGTGTCCAGCAAGGTAATTAACGTACGTAGCTGTGGGGAATAACAGGATCTTACACCATGCTCTGTTGGGGTGAATTAAAAGCAAGTGCAATTAGTGCAATGGAGGAAAAAATGCATTTGATTAAGGTAGCCAGCAAAACTTCAACAAACCAACTGAGCTTCATTATTTAACAGCTGCATGACACATGTCTTGTAAATAATTTCACATATGCAGAGCATTATCATAGAAACTGCAGATTTCATGCTAAATTTTCCAGTCTTTGGCTCTTGGTGCGTTCTAACCTCTTCCATTTGTGTAAGAATTATGTGTGACATTTCTCAGCTATTTTAAGAAGTGCTGCAGCATACCAATCATACAAAATAGCAGTCATAGTCCATGAAACAAGTAGCAACCACAGCCAGTAACTCAAGCATTTGGTTAACATTACTGCTGTAGATTTACTGTACATTCTCTACCTACATATCAAGAGATATAACCTTTTTAACATCTTAGGGAAATGAGATGAGGCTGGATGACTTCCCACAGTAATTCATGGTGTCAGGCCAGGATAATAATGGTTGGCAAGATCCCCTGACAGAGTAAATGAGAGTTTTTATTACCAGTGGGGACACCTCAGGGCTTTCATCCAGTAATCCCTCTAGCTTGTGCATTTAGTGCAACTCACAGCAAGGTGCAGAAAACAGCAAAAAAGAATGCTTCTGATAAATCATTTTGTTAAGTAGCCT
This sequence comes from Phoenicopterus ruber ruber, assembly GCA_009819775.1. Lineage (NCBI taxonomy): Eukaryota > Metazoa > Chordata > Aves > Phoenicopteriformes > Phoenicopteridae > Phoenicopterus > Phoenicopterus ruber. The sequence continues at coordinate 26,303,479 of CM020222.1, forward strand.
TTAAAAGCTGGTGTTTTACTGCTGAAGGAAGAGTCCGCTACTCCTCTATAGAATTCTTATGATTAGTCTCTTTTCTGGAAGCAGCATTGGAGCTGCGTGTCAAAACATTGCAGCCTCTTCTGCTTTGTATTTTAGACCTCTTCTCCTTCCTTGGTTCTCTCCTCATTTCTTAACTCTGCTTGTGCTGAGTGTGGAGCACTCGGTGACATTGCTTGATTTTTGGTGAGAGCAGAGAGCATCAGCCTGGGAAACAGCAGCATTTCGTGATGAAAGTGGAGTGACTCCAGCAGAGTGAGTTTCCTCCAGCAGCTTGTGTTGATCTAAATCTTCATTTCTTTTTGTTTGGGCTTTCCTATTTTCTTAAGTTTTCTCTCTCTTTGTCTCTAAGGTGTATATTCTGCCTCTTTCAAACCAAGTTCCCGGGCTATGGATCCCAGGCCTGGACCCCACTAACAGTGCCAGTTAAACAAATACAGTTTCCTGAATACAACAGGAGGTCTGGGCTGAGTCTGATCATTGCAGAGTAACCATGCTGGTTGTTAATAGGTTTTTCCTTCCTTCTGCTCTTTGGCTTTCCTCTGGTTGTGTAGTTTTCTCCTCGGCTGGCCTGGGCTCAGACACCCGCTGGCAGCAGCGGGGTGGCGGGAAGGTAACAAGCTTCCTTCAAATAACATTCTCCGTGCTCATGAGGGATATTAACCGAGGGCTGGCTTCCAATGAGTGCCGTGTCAGACACGGGAAAGCTGCTTTTTACCTCTGACTTCCCCTCCTGCATGGGGATTTGGGGATGGAGCTGTAAACCACATCTCTTATTTCTTATTCATTTGAATCACTTGAAGCAATAGCTGTTTTTTTCCCCCCTTTTGCTGTATGGCTCTTTTTTTTTCTTTGCTTACCTGACTGGCAACCTATCACTAAAATGCCTCCCCTTTTCTCCTTTTAATGATTCAGTGTGCTACCTCTTGCAGTCCTACCCCTGAATACAGCTTCGAAATTTGAAGGGAGCTGTCTCCTGCAAGGATTATATGCTCTCCAGTAGAGGAAGTAGGCAAGAAAAATCACACCTGTACCTTAAAAATGGAGCCACATAAAATGGGATTATCAAAAAATGGGCAGTTTGGGAAGCTGATAATACGTTTCTTTCTATTTAATTTACGTAATGTTCTAGTTGCAAATGAGTCCTCTGTTTCTGGGAAGGGCAGAGGAGAGGAAGTTAACGTGAAACGTCTAGGTTTGAGAGTACGGTTTGTCATGATTAGCAAATCAAGCAAGTCTAATTAGATCTAATTTTTAACCCTATCAAACACAGATCCTGTCTGAGGACCAAAAACTATGTATAGCACTCTGAGGACATGCATTTTGAGAATGTTTCTTTTAAAAGGAAAGTTAACCTAGCCCTGTGACAGCTTGATTTTTGTGAAACTGCTCTGTAGTTTTTGGTAAATAATGTGAGATTTCTTTAGTCCTTCTCTATCTCATATCAGTAGCTCAATGATAAGGTAACCCATAATGCACCAACAGCCACTGGTGCCGAAGCTGAAGGCAAGGTAGTAATACAGATATGACTAAATAAGTGTGTGGGTGGGGGAGTTGAACTTGGAATATGAATTATGATGGTTCTCCATGACGCAAAGAAAAAGTTGGTTTAATAGTGCTTACCTGTGTACCCAAGTGGACAGATGCAGTCATACTGTCCTATCTGGTTGAGACATGTTGCCCCATTCAGGCACGGATCTGACACACATTCATTCACCTCCAGGTCACAGTGCTTGCCTTGGTAGCCTGGGACGCAGTAGCAGGAGTATTCATCAACCCCATCCCTGCACACTGCTCCATTGTGGCACGGTTCAGAAACGCATTCATCAAAATCCATTTCACAGAGTGTACCTGTGTATCCTGCACTACAAAGGCAGGTGGGCCCAGCCAGGCCATTTTGGCAGGTGCCTCCATGCTCACAAGGGTTTGTGTCACACACACTGATGGCTATTTCACAGCTAGGTCCGTTATACCCGGCAGGGCACTCGCAAGTAAAGCTGAGGTTTCCAGCAGAGCTTAAACAGGTAGCATTTTGAAGACAAGGGTTTGAGGAGCAAGGATCAGAGGTGTTATTGCAGAGTTCCTCCACGCTGTCCACCGATGTGTCTGCACAACGGCAAGTATCGTCTTTCCGACCAGCAACGCATGTAGAGTTCTTTTGGCAAGAGTTTGACAGGCACCTGGAATCATTCCTCATGCAAAGTGACTCTATAAAGGAAACACAAAAAATCCTGAGAATTTCCACAGCGCTGGAAGTAGCGAAGAGTGAAAGAAGTGCAACTCTTAACACAACAGTGCTTCAAAACCAACAGCTCCAATTGTTGGCTGTTGAGAAGAAAACAGGGCTGGTAACTGTGACGCATATTAGTAGACTAATAAATGTAAAATGAAAACAATTATGAAAATATGAGTAGGTTGTAATTTCCTGTTCTCACCTCTTCCAACAACCGTGGTCTGGAGTGTCAGGATTGCTTAACGCTATATTAAGAGTACAGTTGCAACAATATTGGTGGTTGTCAACAGATATCCAACAATATGGAATGCATTTAGGGATATTTAAGACAAATTTATTTTTTTTTACTAGAAAAAGGAGTTGAACCATATTTTTCAGTTCAATACCACTTTGTATTCTTTTGTAGTGGAAGTTTTTTGTGCTAGAGTTCAACAAAGCTAAATGACTTGGGCGTAGTTATAGCTCCAGTAAGTGGTTCAAACCACCATGCACTTTGATTTTGACTTCCTGATTATAAATAGTAATTTGACAGCTGTACAGCATTTCCACCACAAAGAATCTCCCAGACACCTGAGATTCAAAATAGCCCTCTGAGAACCTTCCAGCCTCTGAGGCTGGAAGGACATGGTGAACTCAGTGTAAACATGTTCCTTACCCTCCAGGAACTGAGCTCCTGGCAGTAATTGAAGGCCATTTGGAATTGCCTTGCTGTTGTACAGACTGGCTAACAACAACAATAGCTACTTCTCACTTCCCAACCAAGGAGGAGCGAGCTGTTACCAGCATTGGTTATAACCCATAACTGAGAAACACTGATTTAAAGCAGTGAAAGTAGCGAAGGATGTTCTTTCTAGTAAAAGAAAAGAAGAATTTTGCTGTGAAGTTACATAATTTTTTAAATCATGATTAATTGTCTCCATAACAAAATAAATGGCTGTATTCAGATAAGCATAGCGTACATACGTATGTATATACCTGCTGCCTTAAATTCGGTGTTAGGCATACTAAGCAATAGAAGCAAGGTGCCAAATACTGAGTGCCTGAGGTAGGTGTGTTGACCTGGGCTGAATCCTCTGCAATCACAGCTTTGCTGCCAGCAATATCAAGTGAGCTAGACTGAAGCTTGTGTACTTTTATGTGTGCTATAATCAAGTCTCCCACATGCAGCACAGACACAGGCAAAGAGTGCAATGGAGTTCTATTGACACTAAATTAATCTCATAATATCATGTCGCTTCTGTCATGACCTGCCATTGTCTCGGTATGGGTCAGTGGAAACGGTGTTAATGATCAGCACACATCCTGCAGCATCTGGGAATTTTGTCACTCACATATAAACTGACTCAAGGCTATGGAGATGGTAAGACCCAAAGGGGTGATTGCAAATGAGATGTTTGCTTTAGACCTCTATCTTGGTCTAAAGGTCAAGCTTTTGAATGCTGAGGAGAGGAAGAAATTGTGGAGTCGCCTCCAGATACTGTGCTAGTAAAATGAAACAATGGCAGATCAGACCTCATAGACAGTGATTAATGCAGAGAAGAAAGGCAAGTAGTTATTTACTGACCTAAAACACCTAGAAGACAGGGACCATATAAATACTGAGCAGCAGTATTGAGATGTTTATCAATAACTGGGGCTAGACTAATGCTGATAAAGTCCTGGGACAGATCCCTGGCTGGCTGGGAAAGCGAGATGCTAGGGTTGGTCACCTGAGGATAACAAACAACGCCTGCGGATTGTCAGAGAATACAAATTGGCTGATGAGGGTGCATTTTCATAATGTGTACTTTAATACATAATATAATTTAATCTGTTTTTTTCCCAGGAAGGCAAAGTGGAGGAAGAAAGCTCCAGAAGGCTGTACCAGCTTAGGAAAGACAGCTTATGTAGACGTGACACTATCATAATAAATGAGGAGGTTGGAAAAGTTGTCTGTGCTTCATTGTTGTGCCTTCTGAGCTGAGGTATACACAGGAGCAGCAGTGCCTCTGAGAATAAAAAGCACCAATCTGAATGAACTTGATGCTCATAAATAGGTACATTTACTGAGTCAAATACCTAATTAATACTTGTTTGAACAAGCGGAATAGAGATTTATGTAGTAACATCAATAGTAACAGTGACATCATGATTTAAAGCAAACTAACAGTGGTCTTAAGGATTAAATAGATATAGTTTCTTGATTGTTTCTTTTGGGGTGTTGCATGTGTAAGTAAAACCTGAGAAATGTTTTTGTTTGAACTATTTTTAGCTGTTGTCATGCTCATATATACCAGAGGTGCAGAGAAGAAATATCTAGAAAAGGTATGGTCTTTTCTTGGTACAGATTATCTTTATTTAATGCAGGCTAAGATAGATCTGATTAAGAAAGCAAGCTAAACATTGATTAGCAGGAGGAGAACTGGAGCTTTACCTCCTGTTCTTTCAAGGAAAACAGGCCAAAATAGTACTACTGATTTAGCCCGCCTTTAAAATGACTGTCCCCAAAACTGTTATCATTCAGTTTTGCACTGGGAGCAGATATTTCATCCTAATGCTGTGCAGTTTACTTCCCCCAGCTCATAGCTCTCACTGAAAGCAAAATTCAAGACATGGGCCGTGGTGTACTGACTTGCTCCACAGTCAGTAGTATCATGGACTTTTGTGCTCCTCAACACACCCTCATGTATGTTCTGATGTCCTAGTTTACATAATTTTGTATATTACCCATGTATTTAGTTTCTTTTCTTTAGCCTGGATAATAAAGAGCTTACTGCAATCTATTAATTACAGCTAAAATGAGCAAGCTGCATTCCTTAGGAACTTTTGCATCCCGCATTTTTTGGGGGATTGCATAACTTTAAAGAGCTTTCCTTTCAGACTCTCTACCTACTTAAAATTCATTAAAAGTGAATGTTTGAAGAAACATTGCAAATTTGAAGAAATTAACTATGATTAAGTTATAACTATCTTAACTCTTGTACTGTGTAAACTACAAGAGGTGAGGTCAATCATTCAAGTGCTTCTTAAGTAGGACCACTGTGACACGAGAAGCAATTTAGTTAATTATTACCGCTTTTCCAGAGATAATTTGCATGCAAGAACTCAATTTGTTATAACGATTGTGTGTGAGAGAAACTGAAGCATTTGCCAGTCTGCAGTTTTGATAGCAACATACTAGCTTTGAGCACTGGTTAAAAAGCTTCGTAGCTCTCTGAGGCTGTAATAGTGGATGGAAAATGAGAGAAGAGGAAAGAAAGCCCTAAAAGGACAGGCAGTAGCAAAGGCAACCAATTTGTCTCCAAGGTGACACCACAATGGGAAAAACATGAAACAGAAAACCTTTCCTGGATTTTTTAAACTAGTATCTTAATTTCAACTTTTCTGGCTTTTATAAAACAAATTTCTTATGCAGAAATTGCCAACAGACAATTCAATAAATCCAATACTCCCTAGAGGATGCTTTTTTCCAATTTGTACTACAAGTTTACAGCGAAGCAATAAAGTTTTTGGAGTTTTATCTTCATTCTAATGTGCTGTGCCACGTTTTTTATTATTTGTATAGTTCTTGAGGAACACAAGAGTTCCGAAGGTCTTAGCAGAGAGGTAATCACTGTTGAGTTTTTAGCTTACTTGTGATTTAAAGGCTAGGACCAAGAGTTTTTGTTAAGGGTGCTGTACAGTAGTTTCGCCCCAGCAACAAAACTGCATCTCAAACAAGTGATCATTAAAGGGCCAATTGTCATACTGTGGTTATCAAGTGGTATGCAGTTCACCAGGATATTCCCATGGGGTTTTTTGAGAAAAGTCATGTTCCTTAATGATGCGAGTGCCTCAGAAAATCCTCGGATCCTGGACTGCTAGGTAGAGCACCATTTTCCACCTATTTCAGACAAGTTATTTACGCTACCTCCCTTTCTGCCCCATGGAAACTCAGTTTCCCTGCTGCTCTGGAGTGATGTGGAAGGATGGATTTGGGAACCTATTGAGCTATTGAGAACTATGTGGAAATGAGAGAGGAAGAAGATCATAGCATGTGGAACTCCCCCATGCTCTGTGATGTGATGGGGCAGAGTATGGTGGTGTCTGATGCAAAGGCTGGCTCAGTTTCAGCTCATGGTTGAAGAATATTCTCTCCTACATTTGCAGAAAGAGGGTGGAAATGTTTCAGTGTTTTGAGGGGCTTAATTTTTGGTATGGTTGCAGAGGGATAACCTGAAAAGGCCTCATGTTCTAGCTCAGATATGCAGAGGAGTCATTTTCATTCTTAAGCAACTAAGGTTGCTTCAGCAGTGACTTTTTCCAACAGAGTCTTAAAACTAGTACGTAACATTAGAAAAATGGAAACAAAATGCCGATCACTTTGGTTTTACACTGACTGACACTTGAGGTAAGTATCAGTCTCCTTATAAACATTGGTACATTAATCTAATTATGAGAGGAATTAGTGCCAAGCGTTTTACCCCATGGTTAAATCCTTTTGATGCAGGTGAGATGTTTGGCAGTAAAATTCTTTGCAGTAAACCTTGCCATCTACTGGCAAATCATCAGTACTACCAGAAACATGTCAATACCTGCATCTTTTAAAAGAATTGGCACAAACTATTAAATATAAGAAATGCTGAGAAAGAGCCAGTTTTTTCCTCTTGGATAGCTTACTTAAATTCATTAAAGTGATGCTGTTAGTGTATGAGTAATTGAGCTTATATAACTATTCAGCACTAAAAATGCATGATTTTGGTCTGGTAAAGACGTCTTGCTGATCAGAAACCACTGAAGTGATACAAAATAATTTGGGTGTTGGAAGTGCATGACAATGAGCATAGGAGGGCAAAATTAAGTTAGTGGGAAAGTTAACATAAATAGGACAGGAGTTTTGAAGGGGCCAAAGCAATTCGGCACAGATCATCTGACTCCTGATAAGGAAACTAGTGTTCCTCAGTAAAGTAGGTAATTTTGAAGAGCTCATCCTTACATGTTTCCTGACAATTTGGTTGGGTTTTCTTTTGTTTGAATCAGAGAGCTAGAGAGTTCATGTGTGCTTTTCAAAATATTCTGTTATCTTAAGTTGATAAAATCAAAAGTAAAGTAAATTGATGATCCCCAATTCCGAGAATCTGATGAGCAATCGTAGCCATTCAAAGTCACAAACAAAACCTAGCAAACTGTGTTGGGTTGCTTTTGGCAGAAATGTCTTTCAGCAAAGACTTGTTCTTTCCGGACACGACCCTCCCTACAAGTTGGTGAAATATCATAATCAGCAGCAGAATTTAAAATCAAATTTCAATCACCACGAATTGCATTGTTATGAACTGGAGTTCACTTGACTGTGGTCATGCCTGCACTTTGCTAATCATCTCATCATGCCTGGAGGCTGCTTGTAATTTGCAATGCTATTCTTCAAATGTGCCTTCTTCCCCTGAAGGAGGACTCTAACCTTCACAGAAGCTCTCAACACTAACAGCTTCAGGGTCTTTTACATACACTGCGGAGATTTTTCTGACCTTCTTAACAGAGCTAGTCTATTTTCGAGGAAAAAAAAAATCTTTGAGATGATAGAGAACTTCTTGATACCCATATAGTCATCAACATTAGTGAGTTTACTGTGCTTTGAGGAGGACTTCTTTCTTTTTTTTTCTTTACTTTTTTTTTTCTCTTAACAAAGAATTATTACTTCACATTTTTGAATTAAAATTAGGAAGCTACACCAGCTAATACAGATAAAGCAGTTCACAGCAAAATCTGACTTTTTATTAACTCATACATTTTGGAAAGAAATGGATAGCAAAAAACCAATATGTTGGTCTGTGAGCTGAGAAATGAAACTTTAAAAATACTCCTAAGGAAAAAAGTGATCAATTCTAATGGCAAAAACAAACAACCCCAAAAATGTGTGTTGGGTGGGGGCTTTTGTTGTTTTTAATTTGCTACAATAGCTTATATAATTGACATCTGGTTGTGGTCAGTCACTAGAAAGATAAAATTTCATTGGGCTAAATGAAGGAACCATTGCTTCTTTTAGTGATATTACTTCAATCTGTCTTCTGTTGACCCAACAACAGCATACAGCATTTGTTCACAACTGAAGGCTTACTTTATGATCAAATAAGCTCACTAATGAAGTCATGGGATAACATGATGGTAGCAAGGGTTTAGATAGCCCAGTGTCTGGAGTTAGAAATGAGAACCTTCAATGCTTGTGTTCATTTCTTGCTTAAAACATGCCCCTGGGATTTCAAAACAAGTGTGCACATCTGTGTCACTAAAATATCAAGCCCTGTGAGTTTAGTGAGATCTTGAAGTAATTAGCATTTAACTGGAAATATTAAAATATTGCCCAAGGCATTTAGTGCTGCACTGAAGAGCGCTTGGCTTTGGTATAACTAGGCATATCTCAGTTTATCTGCAGTGCACCATGACATAGAAAATACAATTCATCACTATGACAGTAACTTCCTTGCAAAGGCAGCCTTAGAAAGTTGTGGATGTGCATATATATTCAATCTTGATGTATCTTGAAGAACTAGGGAAGAAATGAGCACAGCTGCATAATCGACAGTGACAGAGATTGGGATCAGATACCTTCACCATGGACTGAAAGGCAGAGATGCCGTTCGTGGATCAGCATTTGGCAGATGGGGAAGAAAAGGACGTGAAACCATGCCATTCTGGATAAAAGAGAGCCAGGTAAGGGGCTATCTTAGCCCTCAAAACAGCTTTTCCATTGAGATTCTCTGTGAATAGATAATTTCAGGTTTTCCACACAGTTCTGATTGCCAGACTAAAGTCTCAAACTTCCTGAACACTGCACTAACTCTATTTCACCCCTTCCCTGCCAATCTCCCAAAACATTTGTCTACCATCTTAATTATTTAATGTAATGAGCAGCTTGTAGTTACTGTAGTGCCGTTTCTCTTTTGCAAGCTTCACCTGGGACAGAAGTGCCAGCCTCAGGACCTGATCTACTCTATCCACAGCTGGAATTATTACTCAGCCTGCTCAATGAAAAAGCATACCTTGGGAAGGTACAAACAAACTTTTGCCAAACAAGCAAGCACTTGTTGTTGTGTCTACAAATATTGTGGTCATAAAGGGTTAATCCTGAATCTTTAACTTCAATTGTGTGTCCAAAACATCCTAGCATGTTGTTATAGAAACCACTTTCAGGCTTTAAATCTTGAATCACAATTATTACCATAGTAACCACCACCGCACACAGGCAGAAAAGAAAAAAGGCAGTTACACAAATATTCCATTTCTATCAAAAAAGCCCATCTTGTTTTCAAGTACATTCGTATCAGCAAAAATGAGGAAAGTAAACTAACAACTTATTTTCTGAAGCAGAAGTATTGTATATTAGCATAAGAGTAACAACTGAATAGCATTAAAATTTTATAAATGTTATTTAGGAAACATTTTAAGATTAAAGCTATCTGTGATTCAAATTACAGAACTGGTTATTAAATCAGTGTTTCCAGTCCACTATTCTCCAAACATTTCTGCAAGCTCACACTAATTTGGTGCTGCTCCCCAAGAGTGAAGGCCGTTACTGTTAGCTGTCGTTATCCTTTGCTCTCTTTGTACCTTTGTGCTGTCCCAGAGTTCCTTACCCTATGAGCACTTCAGCAGCAGCAGTCCTTACAGCTGTGCTGACTGATTACACTAAACTCAGTAACCATTTGACAGGCTTTCCTACAAAGCAGCCATGCAATGACTGTTTTATCACGCCATGGTGAGGTGTGCTAGTTCAAAGGCACTCGCTTGGCACGCACACACGCGTGGCTGCTTTCCAGCCAGTGTAAGACTGCTGGAGAAAGGGGGGGAATGGGTGCAGCTTGTGAGTTGTGTTGTCAGCAGTGGACAAATAAAACAAACATCTTGAAAATGAGGTAAATGCTTTCTTCTCATAGCCCCCCTTCACTTCTATCCTTTGCTTCAATGCAGTAAATACTTTCTGGCTCTCACTTTATTTTGCTTCATACCCTAGTGTCTGTGCTGGGAACAGGAGGAGAATCGGGCCCAGGAGCTCAACAGGGCTCCTACAGATTGAATTTGGAGGGGTTTTGGTTCAATTGGCCATCAAGGCATGGTGCTACTATCAATGCAAACAGATTGCTTTCTAATGTGAATAAAAGTTCATCCACCTCTCCTTTACCTTTACGTTTAGCACTACAGCACTGCAGTTTAAGTTGATAGTGCATAGTGATCGTTATGCTTTTAGTATGCACAGACATTTTTGTATAAGATGCAGGACAGTGGCTGATCAGGCCCAGAAGGAGGCTGATATCCATTACAATAAATGATGCAGACAATGATGTAGAAACTGAACTGGTTTCTGCTGTGCAAGCTACTGTATACACTCTACCTGAATATAACTTCCTCTTTAATAGTTTCACAATGTGTCTCCACATTCTTATCTTCTAGGTTTGCAGGAGAGTAAAGACATGAGTGTAGTGAGGTGTTCCTTCTCCCTTTAGAAGTGATGAAATTTCTTTTTACTTGAATTCACACAGCAGAATTTATTCTTAATACTACAGAAGAGGATTCCTCCACGCAGGGACATGGCCGGCGAGCAACACCCACGATACATGGTGGTGGGAACCTGGGGGCCAGCTTCAAGTTTGCCTTCCTATCAGCTCTTCAAAGGCAAAGAAACTTTATTGTGCTCAAAATCTGAAACAATTTTATTGAGGTAATAAACTTGATTGCTTATAGGAAAGATTTGGTGATTCTACAGGTTAAATGTCTTTGTCCCAAGGATTCAATCAATACCTTTCCTGCCTGCACTGCTCTTAGGGCTTCATTAAAGCTGGGGATATCCTCACCATATAACTCAGGATATAGAGCCATGTGTGCAAAGATCTGTCCTGTGAGATGAAAGGTTTTGCAGAAATAAAGAGAAATAGAGAGAAAATCTAAGTGGTTTAGTTAGGGGTGTGAATTACGTCTTATACTTTAAAATGTTATCCTGTGTTGCTTGCCCTTAGTGAGGTTTCTCAGCATGCCTAGATGAACTTGTTTGGATGGATGGATTTGTAACGCTTTTGTGAAAGGTGTTGCTCCTGCCTTGCTCCCAAGAGGCACAAAGATGGTAGTATCAAGCCTTTTAAAATTAATGGAAGCATAATCTGAGGTTTCTAAACCTGATATGTGAACACAGTGAGGGGTGCAAGTGGTGCTGGGAAAGTGGAAAAATGAAAGCAATGCTTGCAGTTGGAATGACACCACCTGTATTCACAGCTGTGCTAAGGAGGAAGGCTAAAATGTACACCTTGGAAGCAGACACATGGCAAAATAATGAGGGAAATGGTGCCAGAGCCAAAAAGGGTTGCAGAAAGACCAAAGCATGGTCTCACTACTTCTCTGCATCAATGGGGGGATTTTCAGGAACACAGAGGGAGTAACACAGTGTAAAACTGTCAGTTTGTGAGGTTGGGTGAAATCCAGTTGCTCCTGGTTCTGTCTGAATTCCAAACAGCAGAAAATATGTAGCAAAGGAGCTGTTGCCTCTTGAAGAGGCCAGATCGCACTGTGAGAGACATAAGGTCTCACAGCTTCTCTGGAGTCTGGAAAGAGTTTGTGGCACTTTGCCTTTGTGTAAGATAGAGGCTCCCAGCTCACGTTGAGCTCCTGGCTCCTTCTGAATTCAGCCTCAGCAAAGAGCTGGGGGGTGGCTGAGCTGGGAGGTGCTGCCCCTCATGCAGACCAGCTACCGCTACCGCTGACTTGCAGCACGAAAATTTCATTTGGGTCAGAACATGGAAGCAGCTGTGCTACCACTGTGCTCAGCTACTAACACAGGAAAGAAAAAGCAGTCAGAAGTACTGCCAATTGCTGCTAAATCTTTGATCTACTGAGCTTGGAGTAGAAGGGCTAAAAGTTGAGTACAAAATTGATTTCAGGTCCAAATTCTGCATCCATGTGTCGTTTGCTTTGAAAGCCATTAGAAGACATCCTCCTCAGTCTCCTTTGTCTGTGGTTCTGCCCTCCACTTCATCACCTCTTTCCTTTTCATAATATGAAAACAGCATACAGCAGTGATTCTGACATACAGTAGCACATAAAGATGCTGTGATTTTAAAACATAGGCTCAAATGTCTGTAACGCTGACCCAGGTGTGATTTCTTTCTGTGAGTCAAAATTGGATAGGCTTAAAGCCCTGAATGTTAGAAATGCATCATACCAACCTGTAATATTGGGGCAAGAATTTCGCTTCTGGTGAGGGATATTTTCACATCCACTTTGCTAGTCACAGACTTCAGAAAATTAGATTTTTGCCTCTGTAAGTCATGCTTAAATTTTGGCTTCAAGAAAATATGTATATGCTCATTGGTCAAATGTACTACACTACTAAATCATAGGGAAAACGTTATTGTCAGGTGTATCACACAGGCATATGTTCACAGCCAGGTTTTGATGACTCCCGATTCAACATAGTCTCCACAAGCACTTGTTTTTATAGCATTCAGATAACCAGAAGATCCCATCAAGGCATATTATATCAGACACACCATATCCCTTCTGCACAGCCAAACCTCCAGCAACAAAATGCACATTCAGAAAATGATATTTTTTAACATACTAGAACAGGGGTAAAAACCAATGACAAAACACATAAGGGTTTTTACAGATCTATTCCTTTTCCCAGCTGGCTTACTAGGCTCTGCTTTGAAGTCTGTAAGGAAATGAATGTTTTAAAGTTTCTAGGTGCAAAGCTGTGTACTGATGTGTGCAGAGGTTGAGATTGCCTCCAGTAGGTTCTCAGTAACATAGCTGAGAACTAAATGTTGCTGAAGTCCACAAAATGCAGCAGAACAGCAAGATCAGCTCCAACTTTAGACTAGCATCATACTGATATCCATAGCCACTGGAGTGCATGCTGTCCCTCCAGGCTTGCTGAATGCATAGTCCTTTTCTCACACAATTTCAGTTTCATACTATGTAACAGTACTCTCATATAAAAATCATGAAGCTGCTTCTCCTGTCTCCCCAGACTTTAAAAAAGTAATCAGCCCTGTGGCAGATCAGCATTATGTTGCTGGAAATACAGTGCACTGTGATTTAAATGCCACAGGAATCAGAAGAAAGCTTCAGTGCGGCTACAATGTGCAGTGAGTAGAGAGAAAGCAAGGTCATTTCCAGCGTGAACTTTGTAGAGGAGTTCACATTCCAGCCCTTTCTGTTATTTACTAAATTCTTTTCAATAGAAATCACCTACAATTAGCTCTGCGTGAGCTAATTACCAATTGGGATTTAGAGACTGCTTGGGAAAAGTCGCAGGTCCTTTATTTTGGGACAGGCTACAGTCTAACAGAGGGAACTGGCGCAACCAGAGTTTCTGTCTGCTCTCCTGCTGAGCTCCTGTGCTGAGAGCAGCTACCAACAGGGCCAAGGTCATAACATTGAGATTGGTGAAGAACAATGAAGTGATCATGATCTGCACAAGTTGCCCTCACTGACCTCATCCAGATAAAAATCAGTCACAGGCCCAATAGAAGGATGCTATAATGTGAACTTTTGCAGAGCGCTAGTCTTTTGAACATTAGTTTCATGTAACAGTGAAGCTCCACCATGGTCGTGCCTCTGATGTGACGTCTGTGGTAGCTTTCCTGACCTGCAAACTGACTGTATTGTAGCATCCTAAAAAATCTACTGACTTTTAACAGAGAAAGAATGAATTTGTTTCATGGTTTTACAATAGTTTACTTCCAGAATAAGCTCAGAAGCAGATCCTAATAAGACTCTAAACTACATGATATGAAATTACTAGTCTCAGTCCACAGACCACCATGGTTTCCTCTCCCCTGATTTCAAGAACTGTTTGCTGATTCATGGCAAAACTCTATGTCCACCCCCAACCCACTATATAACCTGCAGAGGTGGTGTTCCACCAGCTCCACCTTTCCCTAAGAGCCACCGCCCTCTCCTTGTCCATACTACAATCCTAGAGAGGAGTGGCCAAGCCCTCACTTGATGACACCCCAGAATTTGATTGCACCTGACAGTAATGCAGTGTAATCAAATGAAAGAATGAAAGTTAAATAAAAGCCAAGAGAATAGCAGGCAGGTCATGTTGTCTTCTCTGTCATATGAGAACTTGGATTGAACCCAGTTTGTGGGACAACAGAAACTGTTTCTATGAGAGATATTCATGAATTTTTGGAGGCTGCTAGGAAAATCAGAATTCTTATTCTACTGGTATCTACAAAGCAAGTCCTCAGCTTGACATTTACCATTCTGTTCAGGTAAGGAGCTGGCTCTATGACATGGTTATTTACGCAGCTCATTTGGCTGCCTTTCACTTTGCAGCAGAACATGATGACTAGTCTGTGTAGTGGTGCTCACAGCAAAGTATACTGAGCTCATGACACTGCCAGACCAGGCAGGGCTGGTAGACCTCCTGCTCTCATCAGCCCTGGCGTATTTTTATGTCATAGCAGTTGTCTGGCTGACTGAGTCACTTAATGACTTTCTCAGAGGCTTCAAGGCTGTCTGTGTCACACTAGTCCAGATGCTCTACTGAGGTGACAATTTTCCTTCCTTGTCTCCTACATAACAACAATGGAAAAAAAATCTTTGAACTATAATTTATTCACAAACCCCTTTTTATGCCTAATTTTTTTAAACTTTAACAAATACTAGTTCAGTAATGTGTACATCATCCTCAGAAGTGCCAGATCATTTAGCAGTATAGCCATAGCCAAAGTTGTTTCGAAGGCAGCATATGTCTCTAGAACACTGAAGTCTCTGTTCTATCTCAAAGTACCAGGAGCCTTTCCTCACAGAAAAGCAGGATGTCAGACTGGCCTTTTATCCCAAAGCTCGCCTGAAGTGATGGATCACCACATCATCTTTGGTTTTTTGTGGTTGCCCACAACTCAGGTACAGGATTTTATTGAAACTTGTTGCCTGTCAGGCCCAGAGCATGTCCCCTCTCCTGGGGATTTGGCTGCTAGGGCTTAGGGCTGACACTGATAGCACAGCTCCATGGCTTTAGGAGGCCTCAGAAGGGACCAGTCCCTCCTTTGCTTAGAAGCTACTTTTAAGGTTGGGCTCTCATCCTTGGTATCTGCCTGGCCATGTATTCCACTGATCCAGTTCTGGACCCTGATCTGGATTTGACCTCACTATGGACCTTGCTGGTGATCACTGGACCACAGCTTGACCCTGGTTACTGTGGCCCAGAACTGATCACGACTCATTGACTTCCCTGCATCATCACTACAGACTTGCCTGGCAGTCACTGGACTGTGGCTAACCCTGGTTACCATCATCTGCTCTGTTTGCCTTGCTCAGGTCCAGTGGGACTGATGTCTTCAAGTAAGGCCACTGCCCTGGCTTCCCTCAGCTCCCAGCTTCCCTTCCCTTGCAGAGCAGCCCACACTTGCTGCTCCCTGGCAATGCCTTTCAGATTGAACTGTTTTTCTTAGTTTGAGACAAGAAAACCTCAAGCTGCAAACCTACAAGTGCTAGACATGGAGAAGAAGGACATGATTTATTTCTTTTTTAAGTGTTACACTGAAGTGTTAGTCCTTTCAAAGCACTCTGCCTGCTCAAAGCATTGTACAAACATTCTGTAGTCCAGCAGAATTATACTACCTGTACTAGCATGAGCCCTGCAGTCAGAGGTCTCACAGGGAATCTCTTGGTCTCGCAGCACCAATCCCAGTCTCCAGTGTGTGTGTGTCTTTTGAGGAAGAGTGACTGACCCAAAGGAAGAGCAAGAGCAGGTATTGAAAAGCCACTCTATAATTAGGGATGCCTTTCTCTGAAACCTTTGTAAGATGCTTCATTGTAGAAGTAAAGCAAACCCAGAATATTCACCTGTGCCAGGGTATGCCCAGGAGCCTTCCTTGGGGAACATGCTAAGTAATAAGCCTCTTGTATTAGAGGAATATCACTAAAAGGCAAATTGTTTCTATAAGCCTAATGTGGTGATGTACTTTAGAATAAAAACACCTGTCACTAGGGTATTAAGTATCTGCTATAAATGAAGAGGTATCCAGCAAGCCTTCATCAAATTTAGAACAGTAAGATTTTTGTCAGTAAAATGACATAAAATTTAAAACCATGAATAAATAAACACTATCCAGTAGCCATCAGTATAGTGGTGTCATTTTTGGAGGGGATTTTTTCTTTCCCTGTTAACATTCTCCTTTATTTGCTCTGCTTATTTCATTTACTTAAGAGGCAGATCTGACTCCTTGTCTCTCCTTACTTTCCTAGTTCTCTCTTTTCTGTCTTAGATTTTTTTCCATGCATTCTTCTTTTCTTCCTCTGAGGCCTGCTCCAAAGCAGGCTTGCATTCACAGGGCAGCAATGGGAAGTTACAGTAACTTTACATGGCTGGTGAGTGAGCCTGCAGTAACTGTAGCCCCAGGACACAAGGTCACTCGTGGCATCAGCTCCACAGGGTAAAACAGATGCCTCTGGAGCTGTGTTGAAATGACCCAGAGGACAAGCTGCTCTGGTCTGCTGTTCCCCTGGATATAAGCTTTAGCCATCCCCTTTGCAGCGACAGTGGCGTTTTTTGTCACACAAATCTGTTCTTAAGACACAGGGAGAGCTTCGGATGCTGGTGGGGATCACAGGATCCACTCCCTGAGAGGCTGGGGAGTGGAAGATAAGACTAGTAAGCAGAAGGAGAAAACTAAAGCCTCCACAGCTTGACGTCGGGAAGCTTTCTCTATCTAAAGAAATTTTGGTGCCATACAATGATGAAAAAACAAAAAGAATACCCTATTTTGGGGGAAGGGATCTTTCTCACAATGATACCAGTCCAGACTTAGCAGTACAAAATACTATATAAATAAATGAGACCTGTGTAATAATAAAGGTCTGGCCAGGAAGAAAATTAAGTAAGATTTGATGAGAATAATAAATAGGTGATAAATATCTAGTGATTATCTTGCTGGAAGCATTTTTTGCAGAGAACTCTACAATGGGGCTTGTTTTATGATCCCAAAGGGCATCATACAACATACTGTGCTGAGAGACTGCAGAATGGATTGGGAAGTAATTCTCAGTACTTAGTACCTGGGGATTCTCAAAAGCAATTTTCTCTTAGGATCACATTTCCTTTGATCGTTGGGATTATTAATTATAGGTAGCCTTGAACAGAACAAGGCACTGTTACTGTATGCCTCAAACAGTGCCCCATTTAAAAGGAACAAAATATCTTTCTTAATTAGAGGTTCAGCTGTGGTGTCTTTTCAAGACACTTTGGTATTGATTTGACCATGGTAGCCTACTGTAACAAATGTTATTCCATTAATAACCAAGGGAGTTTGTAGACATAGTAGTGTAGGAAGGAAGTGCCAAAATGTTTGTCATTCAGCCTGCCAGGGCAGTTGGAGTACCACCATCCAATATAGCATTTAGACTATGGATTATAGTCTACAGTTCAAAAGTGGTTACACTTATGTGGAGCCCCCCCTCCTTTGTGCCATTTTTTCTTAATTGGATCAGCCCATGCTTCATCAAGTGATCTCAGGTAGCTGCACTTAAAGCTTAATTTTCCCTCTGGATAAATAGTGGTTTTGCTAATAATTCTTTAGACTAATTTTGCCTCTGTTCTGTTTTTGTCTTACTCATGCTTTAGTCATCACGATTGAACCTATGAAATTAGCCACAAAATTAACCAAATGAGCCTCAGTTTGTGCATGCTCAGTTTACTTTTAGCGTTATGTGTTCGTTCTTAGATGTGTTGATCCATTTTTTTCATCAACAAATTAGATTTGTTGACTGAGAGAGGTTTATTTCTGTAAGTTCTGATGTAGCAAGAAACTTTTGCTAACATTTTCTTCACCCTGCAATCTTAAATATACCTGCTGGAGATACATGCAGGAATTACTGTATTTTCCATGTATTGCATTCACGGATTACGTCTGAGAAAGCAGAAAGTTTACTTCCCCAGCACTGTGGGTCAGATTCCTGTTGGGGTGTATACACAGAGCCAGGTGCAGGTCTGTCAGCAGATTACAAATTAGCACCTCCTGCCCCTTGCCCCTCCTCGGCTCCTTAGGGAGCTAATCGGGGTGGAGGGGGGATGACTAAGGTTTCTTACAGCTCTGGAGCCCAAGTCTCTGCTGCATCGTTTGGGTATCTGTTAGCAGGCTAGTCCTGCAGTTTGGGAGGTGTTGGTGAAGAATCTGTGCTTTGTGAGGAGAGTTTCAGTCCTCGGCCACCAGCCCTGCTGTCCCTAGGGTTGGGGTGGTCAGCCCTGCCAGGGAGATTTGATGCTCTGCTCTAGTGAGGTCTGGTACTTGTTTGGCTGGCCCATGAGGCACAGGACTTCTCTGAGAAAGCCCTGAGGCTCCGCAGCAACGGGAACAAGCTTCAGACTGTCTTCCCTCCCTAATTAACTTAGGGAGAAGAAAGCAAGCTGCAGTAATGGAGCGGGAGAGGGACAACTATGCTCCTTCTGCAGAACTAGTGCTTGCCTGACCTGCAGGGAACACTACGTGTCACCTACAGAGCAACGTAGTCTGCCCTGCTTTGCAATGGGTGTGCTTTCATTACACTCTTCAGGTAAGATGTGGATTGTATGCATGCAAACATAATATAAAGTAGTTTTAAAAAGTAATTTTTGTATTACCTAGATATTCTTATAAGTACCAAGAATTTGGATTAGGATCAAAACTGCATATATGCAGGGATTTTTTTTCTGGGGAAAAAAACAAAAACCAAACAAAAAAAAAAC
The DNA here is from genome assembly GCA_009819775.1 of Phoenicopterus ruber ruber. NCBI lineage: Eukaryota > Metazoa > Chordata > Aves > Phoenicopteriformes > Phoenicopteridae > Phoenicopterus > Phoenicopterus ruber. Next base: position 26,322,429 of record CM020222.1, read on the forward strand.
CCCAAACAAAAACCCCCAACCTAACCAAAACAAAAAAAAAACACCACACAAAAAAACCCACCAACCCACAGACCCCCAAACCCCTACGTGGTTCATGATGATCAGAATTCCTACTCAAATCAGTAGTAATTTTGTCAAATCATTGAATCACAAAGCTTAACTTGTCAAGTACATGCATGGTCTTTAAGCACTTCAGTGTGTCCCTACTATCCCCAAACAATTAAGAAGTTGCTTGGAAGTTTAATTCAACCAGAGAAATACTTAACAGTTACTAAACTTACCCCACTCATGCTGTTTTTTTTAACCTGTTACCACAATACTTGGCATTTGTTAGATTGATTGCTAGGGAGTGATGCTCTCTTTCTACGCTACTTTCTTTTAAGTTGTGAACCAACAAAATGAAATTCTATTTTATTATTAGCAAAGGGAAGTAATGTGCCAGCTAACCTGTTGCATTATTCTTCCTCCTCTGCCACCTTTCTTTCCTGGCTGCCCCAAAAGGGATTGCAATTTGAACGGCATGCTTAGGAAAAAGGGTAGCTGGGAAGTTCCTGGAGTCAGCACTTCACAGTAATCCAGCATGCCCTGCTCCCTGAGAGGTGAGCTGAATTAGCTCTCAAAAAGGACCTGAACTCACGGCAGTAAGAGGATTGTCACTTAGGAACATCTGAATTTCAAGTACAGAATCCGTAAGTGCCAACTGACTTCATTGAGATGGCTTTTGCCAGCCTTGGATGAAGTTTTTATAATGCAGTTTTTATTAAAAACTCACTAGGAATAGGGCTTTGAAAAAGCAAGATCTTGTTTTCACTAATCTGTAATTCTTCACAGTTCCTTAACTATTTTCATAACACTTTTCCTTTTCCTTCTCTGCGTTGTATTGGCTGTTTGCTGCAGTGATTGAGTTTTCATAACTGTCAGAACAATGTCAAGACAATGTGAAGACAGTGTCGAGGCAAAAATAGAAGGGTGACAGTGTGAAGGTGGGAAAGAGAAAAGAGCTGTCAGTACTCAGAGTGCTCCATAGAGAAAATATTTCAATGATAAAACCATTGTCACCATGCGCTGAGCAAGAGAGAAAATAAAGTGGAGACATTTAAGTTACTGCACTATGAACATGTCTGGGTCACAACTTGGAGTTAAAGAAGGACTTAAAAAAGCAATTTGCAAGGATTTTAGCAATCCCTAACTCTTGTCCCATATTATCTTCTTGACCATGTTCCAGTCCCTGGAAGATAAGGCACCGTTCTGATTTAAGCTTCTGGCATATTAATTTGTAACAAGCACACTTGTACCACAAACTCCTCAAAATACTTCAGGGGTAGTATTTTCAGATATGAGAATTAGGTGATAACTATTTGAAATTGAAAAGGCTAAGTATTTTCTATATATTACATTTAGGTATTTATTATTATTTATTTTATTTTAAGGAAGTAAGTTGAATAGTTAACAGATTTTCTTATTTGTTGCCTATGAAATAACGGAAAATAACCATAGAAATGCTTGCTATTCTATCATTATCCTATTCCTGTATCATGTCTATTTGCAATTCATGACAGCATTAAATCTAAAAGCATCAAATCTCGGTGACTTTTTTTAGATGAACTGCAAGCTTTATCCAGAGCTGCAGCAACAATGCTCTAAGTAAGCTGTTTAAACTGATTGTAGTCTAAGTTATATATTACTGAAGGTTGACTTTTCCCCTTTGCCCAGTTAAATTTTGTTACCCTGAAAATAGTCTGCCATTTTGAATCGAGCATCAGCTGGCGAAGAGTGTGTTTCTTGCCTGGGGCTCAGATGCCTCCTCCCATTAGTGTTCACACCTCAGCCATCATGTGACTCTAGTAATCCCTGAATCTCACCCATCCTCACAAAGGAAAGTCTATAGGATGGCAAGTTAGTGACTACAAAGAGTGTATTGATCCCTTCACAAAAGGCAGCTAAGAGTTATCAAATAAAAGAAGTGATATACAAAGAAAATTCTTACCATTAGCAATGGAAATCACAGATACAAGGACTGCCTACATTTGTTGTAAGAATGAATAAACACTTAATTGTTTTATCTTTAAGAAAAAAAAAAAAGAATACTTGCCCTATTATAGATCTCTCAGGCTCAACAAAAATCTGGAAAAGTGTGTGTGTCCCCTCCCCCCAGTATATATATATATTTATATGTGTGTATAACATATGAAGTGAGAAACATAAGATCTAAATTTAGTGGTTTGAACAGGGAGATCTTTGCATTGTATTCACAGCTCTCACTGCAAGCAAGGTATTCACCTTGCCTTTCTCCAGCTCAGCATTCTCACCTGTAAAATGGAGATGCTGCCTACTTGCAGGCTATGAGGTTCAATCTGCTTATGTTTTGTAAAACATGCAATACATCTCATGAGGAAAAAGCTGAAAGTATTTTTATGGAAAAAAAAAAAATCTCTGCACATCTGCAAGGAAGAGAAAGAATCCAAAAGAAGCCTGTTCCTCCACACTTGCATGACTCTGCTGGCTTTAGGCACAGTCATACCTTTAATGATGACTTTAAAGTCAGTAAAAGTCTTTGAGAGAGTCTAAACTGACATCTAAACTTAAACTCAATGTACAAGTGTAAAAGTGCTAGGAGGACAAATGAGCTTTACAAGGTGAAATGCTGGACTGACCTTGAACATGAAAGCAAAGCCCTCACTATTAGCACAGAAAAATGTTAGATTCCAAGCTTTCACTTGAGAAGCAGAACTAATTAGAGAAGATTAACAGAGATGAGGCATGAAATAGCTGGAATAGGGCATGACCGCAGTATGAAAGGCTGAATCACTGGACCTCTCATCAAGGTCAAGATCTTAAAAACACTAGAATTTTTTTAAAGGCAAATGACAAGTTTTGCAGATGTTCCTGTGGCAGCTGAACATTGGTTATAACATTCAAGCTGTGTTCTGCATATAGGAGTTTCCTGTGTGTTAAGACTGTTTTCAGCCTTGGTGTTGGGATACATTTCTGAGTATGGGGTCTTATTCAGGACCATGTTCACATTCCTACTACTCTGCAGGGGGTCCTGAAGAGAGAGTCACCAAGTTTGCACTAGAGTGGTAACACAGTGGAGATTTTAGATTTTTTTTTTTTTTTTTAATGAAGCTAGTAACTGATTTTTCTGTCCTTTTCCTTTTTTTCAAATCGAGTCTGAAATATACTTTGCAGTCTTCGTCCTCATACTTTCCACTTCCCAATTTTTCCTGTCACTAACCAGCTTCCCACAAACTCTAATGATCTTTTTATTACTGAATGGTAATAAATGTTCCAGAACTGGTTGGACAGCACTTCTGATATACTCCCTGAAATGACAGCTTTACCAGCACTGTAGTAATGGGCTCAGCTAAACTGAAAATGGTTCACATAATGGTTCACATGGAATAGACGGGGTTGGAAGGGACTTCTGGACATCATCTAGTCCAACCCACTTGCTCAAAACTGCATCAACTAGAGCAGAAAGCTCAGCACCTATGATATGTTTACTTCTCAGAACTTTCCATAATGATTTAATAAAAATTCCTTATTTTCGGGAAGCCAGGTTTACTGTAAGCATGAGTAACCACATGCCTGTGGTTAATGGAAGTGTTGGTGCTCATCAGTGATGGCAGAAAAGAAGCATTCACCCATGAACACTCGGAATTCTTCAGGCTGATTAAGAGCCATGGCATAAAAGATGTGCAGGTTTTAAAGAAGACAGGCAAATCAGTCTCTCGGCTCTCTGGATGCTTACAGTTATGTTAATAAAAGTAAGGGAAGGGTTCCCCTGTCTGTAGAAAAGTTGACACAGCATATCTGAAACTGAGGCACAATTAAGTAGTGTTGGCAAGTTATGTGGGTTTCCTCTAGAACAACAGGTTTCTATGTTAGCCCAAAGAAGAAATTATGCAATTCAGGATGCAAACACATTTCTGATTGCTGCTTATCTGTTACCCCAAAATCTCTGTAAAGTGTAATAACAGTCTCCATTTGCTTTTAGTAGTAATGAAAAATGCAGTTCCCTCAAAGTTTAATTTAAGAGCTGGGATATAATGAGCAGAGGTCATTGTTGCCAGCCAATCAAATTCTTTAATTAAGATTAAAGAATGTAGTCCTACTTCAGATGCATCTCTAGTATCTCAAAAGGCATCATTTTCCGTCTACTTGAAAAGAAACTACTCTTGATTACAACCACAAACTTTCTGATTGCATAAAGCAAAGCTGTGTTCGTCCTGACTGGACATAGCACAGCAGCATCTTCACTGAAACAAGTGGACTTACAAAGTTAAACCAGAATAAATAAAACTGAAATCAGCTCTGCTGAATGCTACTCATGGAATATCAGAAGTACCTACAACATATGTATATCTTACTGCAGCAAAACCATTGTCAGCTTGGAGATGATGGTTGGGGATACAGCAGGTCCACTGCAAGCTATCTTCCTCAGCCTCTGGGCAGTGAGAACGCTTACAGAGATCTGTGGGAGAGGAAAGTGCCAGTACGAATCTATGAACTAGTGGGCACTTCCCCAAACAAAATGCAGTATCTGAAGGAGTGTTGATGGCTTTTAGACTATAGTACAAGTGATGTAGTAGAAGTAGATGTGGTTTTGTTCTGCTGTGTGTGCAGAATTGAATCTTCTTCCTTTCTTACTTCTTTCCGTCATTTGTCAGATCATTAGGTCAGTCTGTTTGCTGGAAAGATTTTTGTCCAGATTCTACAAAGGTGTTCAGTGCCAATCCTTCCTTCTCCTGTTTAATCCCATGAAAGTTTTGCTCCAAACACCTCTCAGTCTTGTCACTTCACTACCATGGACAGTGGTGGAAGTTCTGAGTTGTCTACTTGTTCTTCAGGAAATCCAATGTTCTTTGGAAACATCCTTTTGAATGTGAAAATGGCAAATTAATTTTAGTCACTTTACTCGTCTTGCACTTTTCCATGAGCTCCAAAATGGGTAGATGTTAGACTAAATTGAATCAGACATTTAAGACATGCTCAAGAGAGAACGGAACAGATAGTTCTTGTTATATCAAGCAGAGGGCATTTTTACATGGACTGAGGCTTGCAAAATGTTCAGTACCATTACTAGTGAATAAAGAATTACAAATGTCAGCTGTGTTTAATGTGAAAGAAGGGATGGGTTTAGCCAGAAAGCCTGAATTGGTGGATCCTACAAAATGTTGGCCAGATATTTTCTTCCTGCAGTTGCATTGTAGAGGCACCTATTTGCATTCTGCTGTCATGATATATACTGCTCTAAATACATACATAGACAGTGATCAAAGAGGCTTGGATTATCATTCCCCAAAACACATTTTTCATATTTTCCTACATCTTAAGCTAGGAATCAAAGTGGAGCTTTACTTTCAACATTCTTTTAACTTCTGCTTTTTAGATTGAACAGGGACAGGAAGAGCCTACAAGGGCCTTACACATTTTCATCTCATTAAATAGCTCTGATGTAATCTCTGATATATCAGTGTCATTCTCTGGCTTCTTCTCTCACTGTCATTACATATTTCTTTTGTTAGCAGCCTCTGTTTGCTTATCTTACAAGATTGATGCCTTCTCTCTCTGTTCCTTATCCATGAGGCTATCAAAGGAAGCTAAGGGGCTGCTGGAGAAGAGCAGGTACAGTTAGGACTTCTTTACACTGTGTCAGACCTCAGCAGTGGTTTTGCCTTTCTTGCAGCTCTTGGAGTCAGTAGACTCAAAGATGAACTACATACCATGTAGCCATATCTTGGCCATTGCAATTGAATTGCATCTCATGTGGCCCATAATTAACATTTTCAGAACTCTGTATGTTATTCTTAGCTCATTTACTCTTCCACTCCACCAAAATGGGATCACCAGCAGATTGCTGTGGTACATTTAGCATTGCCTGCTTGCATTTAAGAGAGAGACTCTGGAAAGATGCCTGTATAAATAACAAGGTATAGGTAGATGGGCACAGACAGAACTTCTTTTTGCGTGCTTTGCGCCAGCTCTAATCCAGGTGCCATTTAGCTGTATTAGCACAGCACAGTGCCTGATCTAACATGCTCTGCCTCTCAGCACGAGCTTGGATTCAGCACGGTGCTAACACAACTACACCATTTCTGCACCAGAGGTGGCTGATGTCCAAGCAGCAGCAAGGCGACGTGTATTAGTTCAGACATACTCTCAGGAGCTCTCTCTCCAGCTGTTAGGAGCTTGGTGAGTTATACTGCAGGCTTTTCGCTGATAACAGAGCCTGATCTTTTCTTTCAGCTGTGTGGACACTTGACTATGTTCAGATTCATGTATGGTTAGCCATAGTGGGAGCAGCACCACAGCTGCTTTTTGAGTACCTACAAATTGCCACAAAGCTTAGCAAAACACATCTGAAGCTACTGCTGTATACAGATGTCTTTTCAAGGCTAGATTATTACAGCAAGAGTTTTGGATTCTCTGCTGTGAGTAATCCGTCAGTGCAAGTTACGTAAATTGCAGTTGCTTGGATCCTTGCAGACTGATGACTGTCTATCTTTCTAAGGCCTTGCTTTGGCTTCCTGTCAATTACGCTGTTTTCAAAGTCCTCTAGTTCACATTCAAAGAAAGGAAGAAATGTGTCACAGTCAAATTCAGAGCTAGAGCCCTCCTTGTGGAACAAAGAGCTAATGAAGTGCTCTGTACCATCCCTGTCAGAAACCCCAACAAGGGAGAACAGGAACTGTCAAGGGAAGAGTGTGACCAATGTATGCTGCCTTTCATCTACTCCCATAGCTCCCCTGGCAGTCAAAATGTGAATTAGAGCAGCTCTGGGCTTAACTACTTTAGAGGGTAGTCAGCCTTTGGTAGTCCCTCAACACAGGAACATAGAAGTACCCATCCGCAACTGTCGGCAAAGGAAATGTCAGGCCATTGTGTCCATGGCTGAGTACTTAGGCTGGAGTAGCACGTTAGTTTGTTCACGCACAATCTTGATCTCAATCACTGTGATTGAGGGCACTTTGAAGGAATGCATCCTGTCTGCAGACTCCTTGAGTAATGCAATTAAAGATGTTTTGTCTGTCTCATTATTCGAGGAAAGGTTAAGGGAACAGGATTCCAGTATGCTCAGCCTTGGGCCGGCAAGCAAGGGCAGTGAAAAGAAGCAAGGAGTTTCTCCCCCTAGGCATCTACCCAGGCCACAATTATTCAAGCACAGCACTTCCCAGCACAGAAGGATGCACCAGGCAAGTGCTCTGATCCTTAGTTGCTGGAGCAGGGACACTGTATGTAACGGGTTAGCAGCCCATGCCCCCTTTCTACCCACAGAAATATTTAGCCCTAGAAATATTTTGATTTCTGTCCCCGCTGATAAGATTTCAGGCAGGCAGAAGCTGCCCTAACCCTGAAGTTGCAGCAGCAACTGCAGCCTTTCTTTGTTGATGCCTGGAGAGGAACGTGTTTTGCTCAGCCTGCAGGAGTCCTTTAGAGCTCCAGTGGCAGCTGCGTGGTGTGTGTCACCGCGTGTCAGGCTGCCCGCGGAGACGTGTTGTCAATTGGAGTGTTTGTCAAAAGACGGAAGCAATTTTTTGTTGACCCATTTTATGGGTGAATAAAATATAATCAATATAAAGTAAACATAAGAATCTCATTGGAAAAAGGTTTATCTGTGTTGGGTTTTTTTTTGGTTTTTTTTTTTTGCTGTTTGCTGGTGTGAGAGGGCTTTCATACGTTATGGCACTGTGAATGGCTGAGGAAACAGAAAAGTACAGTGAGAACTGATGAAACATGTCTGTGTCTAAAACCAACAAATTAATCTGTAATATCAATGTAGAAAATAGTATGTATAATTTATCTACTTGCTACCTACTGTCTGTGACTCTAGATGAGTCAATTAGGTTTAAAGGCTTCCCTTAGAAAATGTAAATATCAGGACCTGTTTTCCTTTTTGGGCCAACACAAAGAGCAAAGTGAATAATCAAGGTTGCCTAGAGATTGAGGCATTGTCTAACTGATTTTCTTAATGCTGAAATGTGAGTTATAAAACCCCCAAAAGTTGAAGTATCCTTGAGAGGTCTTTGGCTGCAAACCCCTGTAGGCAGGATCAAAGGCACTTAGATTGCTGTTTCTCTAACTTATTTATTAGAGGGAATGCACTGAATATCAGGAGTTAAGAAAAATGGACTAACACATATCCTTTTATTGCTTGGTAGCTGGCAGGATATATATGCATATTTTTTAAACACTAATGTTTTATAAATAAGTGATTTTTATTGTCAAAAAGAAAATGTTAAACTTCTCTTAGATGAAGCATCAGAGTGACGACTCCTAGAACAATGCTAATTTGTTGTAGCATGTCCAGAAAGGCCACTTAAAAGAGTTTCCTAGGAATTTCCTGATATTTGTTTTGGAGCAGTAGGTTCCAGTCTTGCACCACCTTTTTATATGGAGTAAGAACCTGGTGGTAAAATTTAGGTTCAGCAGGCAATCCATGTTTTCCATTCCTTTTCAGGTTTTTTGACCATGAAAATTATGCTGTTAATAATCCATTCATTAATGATATTTTCTTGCATTATACTGCCAATATATCAAGTATATTCAAATTGCAAGTAAAAAGATAAGTGACTTGACTCTGAAATCTGGAAATCAAACTACATAATCTCTAGCGTGGGGGTATTATCTGTCCCCATTGTAATGAGCGCCTTCAATAGCCAAAGTGCTTATTTAAAGCCTAGGGTACCAAAACATTAAGAGTAGGTACTTGATGTCTCAAAGAATGAGAGTAAACTATTTTCCAACTGAAATTTAGGCAACAATTTTGTTGTTAATGCAACAAACAGGGCTGGGTTCAGGGCTGCCTTTGTTTTGAACAGCAGATTATCCCCAGTTGTGGTGCAGGAGGGAAAGGAGCCATGCGCCTGCCCAGCCCAGGAGCTGTGTCTGAGCTGCCCTGGAGCCTCAGTGCCACCACAGCCCTTGGGGCAAGCAGGGACCTGTGCTTCTCTGGGGCTCCATCACCTGAGATCTTCACAGATCACCCCCAAGGTGGTGCTGACTGCCTTTCATCTGTGTAACACCAGCTGCGAAACAGCAGTCTAGACAATCTCTGGCAGATATTTATCTAACCCATTCATTAAAAAGTTCTGATATAGAGATTTAATTATCCTTCAGTTGGGAAAGTTCACTCAAACCTTCCCTGCTGCATGTGGAATCTATTATTTTGCAGAGCCTGCCCTTCCAAAGGTCACAGGGAGCAACTGATCTCATCGTCTTCCTTGATTGCCATTCTCTTTTGTGTAGGTAAGACTGTAATCATGTCCTCCCTCAGGCTTCTCTTCCCGTGACCCTTTCTCATAGGGCACATCTTTCTAAATATCTTCCTATCTTTGCTGTCCCTTTTCAGCATTTTCCTAATTGCCTCTCTCTCCCTCACAGCGGTACTCAAAACTGGATATAGCCAGTACTGAATAGCGGATTGATTACTCTCCTGTGTCTTACATGTCATTTTCCTATCTACACATAACAGCAAAATATTTGCCTTTCCATATATCTTTTCAATAGGGAAGTACTCAATTTGGCCACCAAGATTTGAGCATTCTCTAAACAGCACTATTTTTTTCCTGAGTTTCCTCCCGCAGAGAGGAAAAGGTGATGAGAGTTGCACTGGGACAGGACTCCCCAGGTGTCCTAGGTTCATTAAAAGTAACACAGGCAAAAAAAACCTGCGGCTAGCTAGATATAGATGAAAACTTTGGGTGAAGATACCTTTGAAAGGTTTATGTCCTTTACTTGTATGACATGCTTTAACATTCCAGTATTGGTTTCTCCAGTACATTATCACTGATGCTGCACAATATATCAGTGTTTCAAGATCCGTGTGAGGTCTGTGCTGCTGGTTGAGCATGAGTGATAAAGCAGCTTTTTGCCCAACCTCCTTTCTTTCCCATCAGACTCTTTCCTAATAGGTCATTAGTCACAAACAACACCCGCTTATAGAGATTGATTAGTGTCCTTGCTACAGAATTCCCTTTCTGTTCCTTGACTGTGAATACACCATTCAGTGTTTTATCCTGTATTGTCAAAATCAATGTCATTTGAGGGCTAAATTTTCAAAGATGCTGATTTCTTGCATTGTAATTTCTGGATGACTAATACAGGACATGGGGAAATGTTTAACCTCCAGAGGTTCTCAGTGTTGACAGTTCCCATTTTACAAAGCACACACAGAGCAGAGAGGTTGTCTGTAACCTGGTAGTCTTGCTCTGCTACTGGAATGGTAGGTGTGCACCTTAAGGAAGCCTTGTTAAGAACTTGAATTGAAAGGCCCAAATACAGGTGTGGTTGGGATGTTCTTAATGTCACTTTTATACAAATGGATCCATCTTACAGAAGTTACTTCCTTGTTTAAAAATTATAGGGTTACTACTTTACATTCTTAGGATTTCATTTGATTCCAGAGATGGAGATGTTATCCATAATAAAATACATAAATGAAAAGGAATAAAAAAACCCAACACCCTTACAACTGGGTCAAGAAGCTGTTGCTTTAAACTCACTTAAGATGATGGTAAACATCTGAAAAGTATTTCATTTTTGATATGATGTAGATGCAATGTGTGACAGCTAGGACAGAGGGAAAGCTGCAGGGCTCCTGGTGCTTGTGCTCAGACATTGCTGATTGCAGCTCTGACAGGCACGGCACTCCACAACGGGCTAATGAGGACCCGCTGAAGGACCAAATCTGCTATGAACTCATCAAAGCGCATCCTAACAATACTTTGCTGGAAAGCTACTCGCATCATCTGAATGTGCATGAGGGATGAGCAGTATGAGCAAACCCACAAATCTCTTTATAAGTAGAGCTTTATTCCTAACGCAGTAATTAACCAGTAATTAGAAGCTGTGTGAGCAATGGGAATAGTTGCAGGAAATTAAAAGGTCTCGTCCGTGGGGAAAAATTACATAGTGCCGATATCTCAGAGGGGCAGAAAAGAGATGCAAGTAAAGCTCAGTTATTTTGCTCACATTAACAGCGATCCCAAATTAAATCCCATTCTTAATTTATGAACACTTGGGAGAACTATTATGAAGAAAATAGTAATTTTTTCAGCTCTGCTGAAAGGTCATGAAGTCAGTAAAACGGAGAAAAATAGTTTTGAAATGAATTTTTTTTCACTGAATTTTTGCCAAAAAGAAAAGAAAATAATTCTGCATTAGTGATAGATAATCCATTGTAAAGCTTGGTTGTTGGTTTTGGGTTTGTTTTGTTTTGTTTTGTTTTTAAGAAAAAAAAAGAAAGAGAAGATTAGTTGTTGGATGTTGGATTAAGACAAAAGATTCTGAACTTGCACTTGACCCTAGACAGAATCACTTCTAAAACTGATGCCTAAATATACCTGTATTTATCTTAATTTTTCTTGCTCTGTTTCTTAAGCAACTCTCTGCCCAAAGATTATGCTGGCAATTCCTGTTAGACAGTAATATGGTAGCAATTAGTTATCAATGTTGTTCTGGGTTTGCGACGTGCTTCTTGTCAACTATTATACGTAATGATTCATGGTCCCTCCTCATACAGAGCTGGCCATCTCTGGATGGCTCCCAGATTAATTTTCTGTAAGTAGTTCATTTGGTATAATTTGTGGAAACAAATTATATTCACAAAACACTACCTAAAACCAACTTCTATTGAAGGCCTGCATACAATACTCATAACCATGGGCACAGGGCATAAATGAATTTTCAGATCTATACCACTATCTTCACATTAAAGGAATGGGGAATACTACTTCACATACTCATACGATTGCAATTTCAGACAAAGCCTCAAATTCTGTTTCTAGAGAGTCCTTAGGCAAAAACAATTGGTTCTGTGTAGTCTGACAGCTTCTTCATGTTTTGTGTTTTGGAGATAGTAAAAAAACCCAGGAAATTATAAAATAGATATATACTACCATATATAAGACTTGAGCACCTATGGGTTGGAGAAACTCTTTGCTATATAAAGTAATGACTGGCAATGCAAAGATAATTAGTATATTTTATCTGATTTAATTTTGCCCCAATACAATAAAATCTACCAGCGTCAGCAAAACAGAAATTTCCAACAGAGAAAGAGGCACAGGATAATTAAGAAAACAAGGTAGAGTTTTCTTTTCATTGATTCATAGCTCCATTGGTAAGCCAGTGTGGGAAGGAAACAGACTGTGAAATATGTGTTTTGCAGAGCCCCAAGAGACTTGTAACACATGAATTTGGGGCTAAATTCTAACAATTTGCCCACACCTTTCCACAGGCTTGCTGTGTTGTTGCGGTGACGATCTCTGTGGTGATGTCAAGAAAACAGAATGAATTAGGATAAACATTGCCTGCTAGCAGAGAAATCCTGCCCCTGGGTGGGTGTATAGTCTCCACACCTTCACCAGCAGCACCCCTTCACCTCAGGGATATGACAGCAGCAAACATCAGAGCAACCTGATGGATGCTCTTGCCCCAAGGCGGGCCAGTGTGCAAACAAAGAGGCGTCAAGGGCTCTCCAACAGACTCCTTTTTTCTGTGCCAAGACAGGACTAAGCTCACAATCTTTTTGGAAACATAACTTTGCAGGGATGGAATGACACCTGTTCTTTTTTTATCGAGCATGTGTATTTCTGAGCATCCATATTTGTACAGGTGTTGCACCTGACAGCATCATGTATCAGTTGGGGCTCCAGTAGACTAAATTAATTACAAATGGTCTTTCCAAAAGTATTTTATACAATCCGAATTTTTAAAAAAATGGTATTGTTTGTAGGAAGGCTGTGATTTACAAGTTGAAATCCCTGTTGCTGTACATTTTAATATTAAGTGTTGTTACGAGTGATAATAAATATAAAATATCATTTTTACTTATCCCAGGGATTCAAAAGGAACCACAAGTGACAGGACTACATTCTTTAATACCTTAGTCTTCAGCTTTATAGAAGTTTTATGTGCAGCCAGAAGACTTTTATTAAGCTTTACCATCTAGTCAACACTTAGTGTTGTATGGGAATTAAAGAGTAGTATCTCATAATATATTCCAAAGTACACATGAGCTATTTTGCAAATAAGAGGGCACATGATTATTTTAATAAGGTTGAACAACTTTGTTTATATTTCTTTCTAGTTCAACATATCAATTTTAAGCTATATTAGAATATGTTGTTTCCATGTACAAACATTCCTGAAAAATTCTTTAATTTCATTGCCGCTGTTACTAAAAGACCTACTATCTGAATGGGACAGTTCTCACTCTATGTATACCACTGTTCACCTCAGGAAAATGGATGAGCTGAAAAAAGTTATATGCAGGTATGTTTTTAGAAAGGCTTTGCTTCTAAATACTATTTATTTCCCAAGTTGGTTAGAATGAATAATTAAAAGGAAGACGTTAAGCAGGACCTAAGACTAGAATCCTTTGGGGAGACAAGTCCAGTAAATTGATTTTAAAAATATAATGGCTGATATAACTTTTATAAATATCAGAAATCATCTCTGTTCTGTTTTATCCTCAGTTTTTCTATCTTGGTCTTTCTTAGCTTTAATTTTTAAGTAAGGAAGTAATCGCAGTCAATTCTTCTGCTTCTATTTCTGCTTTATCTGTTCACAGTCATGTTATTAACAGAAATTGTTAGCAGTTTCAAATGGCATACAAACTTTCTTGAGAGAAAATATCTATCAAGAGCATTAAATACACTGCATCGATAGAGGTATGCTCCCGAGCCTGCTTCTGGCTCCCACTGTAGCTGCTCCATCCTGGTATATGAATTTATATCACATCAGTTTGTAACAGGCACAAATCTACCTGAGAAGGAGAGTCCTCCACGACTGAAAAGCCTCTTGCTTGAGACTGGCCATATGGCCATAACCCGTATAAGAAAACTCATGCCACATTTGAAATGTCATCTTAGCCAACTGTGCTAAGGAAAAGGCACGGGACAACACATAACTACTTTTCTTTCCTTTGGCATCCTGCATTAAGCAGAGCTCACCCAAGGTCAAAGCCAAAACTTGTGTTTGTCGTCTTTTTTTAACCGATTCTTGGGGGGGCTTTTTTTCTTGTTTACATGCTAGCAATGCTTTCTTTGTGCATGATATTTTTAATGTGACCTTTTTAATTTTATAAGCACTCAACTTTTTATTCCCTTCCCCAAAGCTTTTATGTTTTCTTCTAATTTGTCTGCCTCATGTTATAAATGAAGTTTTCTTAGTTAACAACTGTTCCTGTTACTTTCTTTTAATCAGATAGCAGACTCTGTCTCAGAGACTTTCTGGTTGTTCATCCTACAGTATACAGACTTTAAAAATTGCTTTTTGAAAGTGGAAGATCCATTCTCTCTCTTTTTTTTTTTTTCCCCCAGGATATGTCCTGTTGTGAGTTAATTTAGAAAGAACATTTTGGCTTCCCTGATTCACTTCAGTACATCCCCAAGGAAGAAAACTACTAAGACAAAACCATGTTTCTGTGACATTCTGTATTTTTTCCTATATCTTAAAGTGGGTTTGGTTTGGTTTTTTTTTTCAGTGCTGGTTGATGCAACTGCATCTGTTTGCTTTTCAGTCTTTAATTTATGTTGGGCTGTAAATTTTCCAAGTAACAATTTCAGTGATGCAGCAACAGAAGGTGACCCAGATTACACAACACTGTACGCTAATGCCAAGTCTTCTTGTTTAATGGCAGCTGCTCAAAGCTTTGTCTTATTGTGATTCACATTCAACAGACACAAATCAAACAGCCTCCTTAGACAGACACACATCCTGCCTGTCTTCATTTTAAACATGTTCAAGAGCTACTGCTTTTCATACACATATATCAGCCTCACCAGCTGAGGCCATTTAGCCTCCTTGGCTTGTATTTACTCGCAACCATCTGACAAAATTATCAAGGAGAGCCATTGTGACTTTCAATATTTTGCATACTTCTGTTTATGTGGAAGTTTGCCGACAATATTTTTTCTATAAAAATAGTTGGACTTTAATACTCCCTCATAATGGAGATATTTAGAACACCAAATATAAGACAGCTGTTTAATAACTGATTTCTCTAGAGGTTGTAATTAAAATTGCTTACATAATAAAGCAATGGGTGCTACTAAAATACATAACATGAACAACATTAGTAAAGGATAAATTAGTCTAGATTTTAATCAGATGATAGGTTTAAATTTACTAGGTGAATGGTATCAAAATGCAGACTTTAAAGTATAGGTACAGTTTTAACAGAACATTTTATTGCTGTACTTTCAATATGTGAAGCAAGATATTAAAAATGCTTTCATTCTTCATTTTAGAAAAAGAAGTTTAAGCATGAAGATCAGGAAAGCTATCATGCAATGAGTTCATACAACTTAGTTTCATGGACTAAATCTTTTTGGCATCTCCATCAAATTTTTAAAGCCTTCTGACAACACAAGCTTCCTGCTAGAAGTGCACGTCTAGCCATCTACCCAGAGGACATGTCAGAACAATAAGAAAAAGTGCAAATCTTACTTTTTAAATGGATGAGCAGCAAAAAACTGAGGTAGAAGATGAGTAGAGAGTTAATTCTTGAATGAGCCATATTCATCTTGATAGGACATCCTCTGTCAAGTTGTCTGTTGTCCAAAGGGCTGGTGCTGATCCTCACTGCTTTCTCATCATCTCTGAAACTAAGGTAATACCCAAGGCACCCAGTCCCCTACAAGCCATCTTTGCCTGTGCCCCTCATCAGCCTGTTCCCTGTAAACCTACAGACTTTGATTCAAAAGGCAGTTGTGCTTGTTAAGGTTTTACTTTGGCAGCTCCGAGTGATTTTTCAAACCTGGTGCAGATTTGTCTGCAAGCTGGACTGGAGTCTTTCCCTGGCTTTCTGCTGCAGAACTGTGTTGTGAACCATGCGCTCTGCCTGGCTGACACCACACAGCAGATCAGGCACAGCGCTCTTTTAATCTTTCAAAATACATCATTCTTTATCTTATACTAAACCTCCATTACATCACACTCCTTTTGATTCACAGTATAAACACTTTATGCTTTCTTGCATAAAGTCAGCTAAAAAGCACTTTCTGCTTACTGCATTTTTTCTGTATCTTACCTCATTTGCACATGAAGTAAAAAGATGAAACATCCCCATTCTCAATCTTTTTTGTAGTTAGATATTAGTCTGTTCTCTTCCACAATGTTTTGTTTTGGTTTTGTTGTTATTGTTTACACTGGATTCAAATGCTTTTGCCACCACTAAAAAGCATAACAATTGGGAGCTGGCACAGGTCCTCTGAGCTTCATCGGGTTGTGTTGTAATTTTGAATTGCACATAGAGGGACCTGTCACTTACAGATTCAGGAGATGACATAGTAAGATCGATAAGAGAAGGGGATGGGGACAGGGGATGGACTCCATTTCTTTCTAGCCAGAGCTGGCTTTAGACAGCGGTGGCTGGTGCAAGTGCAATGAGTCTGCCCGTACTCAATGGAGACTTCCCCAGCTGCCACGGCAGTGCAGCACTGTGGCTCTTCACTGCTGCATGGCATGCATGCTCTGTGTCTGCCTAAAGGCGTCTTGGTGTCTAATTCCTCATCTGTTGATTACAACTTTCTTCACAGATATTAAAGCCTTGGCCTAGGCTAGCAGAAGGGAAAGAGAAGGAAGGCAGCGACAGCCCCAGCAGCCATGTTCAGATACTACCATCCCAGCACAAACTTTGCCCTGCTGGCACCTCACAAACCCAGGCATTGTTAAGTGTGTGTGTTTACTGTGGGTAAGCTATACCATAACAATGATTGCTGTAGCATCTTTCAGGCTCTGAGGCCAAGACAGAGATAAGCTGCCTGTTTGGCAGTGAATCTCCTCTTTCCACCATCTTCACTTCTACCAGCCTTTCTGGCCCTAGGCCCTCAGTGCTTCGCACTTGCCCTCCTCACCACAGTGCAGAGACCAGGCATTTCCAAGCCCAGGAACAACCCTGAAAAATCTGCTTGGCCTTTGCTATGTTATAATACTGTAAAACAGATAACGCTCAATAAATTTGGTATTGTCTTTTGTCCTCCCCAATTCAGCGAAATCCTAATCCCCAGTTCAGGAGGCCTTTGATAATGCGTTTAACTTTACATGTACACTTAACTGAACTAAGCACAGACTTAAAATCAAGCATATGCTTAAGGCCTCAGGTGAGTAGGGAGAAGACTGTTCATGCCAATGTGAATTTAAGGAAGTTGTTTATAACGGGTAGGTATTTTCACATCCACTCTTTCAGCTCGGTGAACAGAATAATTTTAAACTTTCTCCTGCTGCAAGGCCCTTCCTCCTTTCCCACCTTATTCATGTGGAACTGCACTCACCCACGGATAACCTTGTGGCACGCCTTTTGAGGCCCTCTTTCGCTCCTGCCGGCACCAGCAGCCTTAGCGCTTCTGCTTCTGAGGAGGCCTCCACGCTCCCGCAGGCCCGGCCCCGGGGGCCTCCAGCTCCTCCGAGCCCCCCGCTCCACCCACCGCTCTTCAGCCGGCTTCCAAGAGCCCCGGTGGCTGCAGTGGCGGCCCGGGCTGGGTTTCCTGCGCCAACATCGTGAGTTACCAACGCCATGATGAACTGGGCTCCTAGCGGAAAGTACTTAGATAACTATAAATATAATTAAATGGCTAATTGTCTTTTTCAGCGCTTTCTCTTTTAGTAATCCCCTTTGTTTTCTATGTACATTTATAGTTGCTCGGATGTTTTCTTCTCCTTGCCACCTGTCCCTTTAGTTTCTGTTTGAAATTATCTAGTAAAATATATAAGTGTTACAACATGAACGTGAAAATACTATTCTGCTGTCTGGGAATTCTTCTGTTGGGCTAAATTATGCAGTTGAGCTCAGTGCTGACCGCCTGCTTTAAGTGCATTACTATTTAAGTCTGTTACTATATAAGTTACTTAGAACAACATTTTCCATTACAATTTTGAACATTTTTTAAATTGTTTTTGTGGAATTAATCTCCGTTAACAGGAATTTGATACATCTTCTTGTGGTTGTTATAACTGCTGATTAAATTAATTTCACTTTTACTAGGGAAACACTGTGTCCTAATCTAGAAGTTTAAAACTGAGGAAGAAGGCATACTTCAATCAATTGTTAGAATATATCTGGTCTGAAGACTTACAGATTCGATATACCAGTCAATTTAAAAAAATAGATCCTTTGAATATTTAAAAGTAAAGAGCCAAGATTCTTGGCAAGAAAATATGAAGTTTTCAATTCTGAGGAATATATGGTAAGTACTGCAATGAAGCAGCCACACCTGTTAAATCTGGATGCTTTTCTGAAAGTTATTCAAGAACATGCAAAATCTGTGTTCTAAGCAAACCGATCAGTCCTCAGACATGAAGATACGCCACCAATCTGAGAACATACCTATATTGTGTAAACGCATGTGTTGACATTTAAATTAAATAATTTGCCAAGTAACTCTGGCTAATCCATATAGCAAGTGTATGAACAAATGCTAGGTCTTTTGAAATTTCTTAAGATTGAATTGCTTTCAGGATAGCCAAAAGAGCTGCTTTTTCACCCTGTTTGAAACTTAGCTATGCATTTCTCAATGCCTATTTCAAATGTTTCTTCTTCTTCATGAGCTATTCTTATCCTAGAATTTAATGGGGAGCAAACTAAATCAACTTATCACTGCCCCAATTCCTTGAAGTTGCCTACAGGAGAGGGTTTGAATTTCTGCAGCGCTGGTACTTCATGAACATCATTTGTACACAGTGAAACATAACATCTAAATGTAATTTCCATACTTTCTCAGTACAGCTTAGTGTTGATGAGATTCTGCAGTTATATAAGTCAGAGGCTGTGCCATTTTCTCAGGGAAAAAGGGTTTGCGTTGCCATTTTCTTTCATGTAAGTGCTGCCCTTTTCCATTCTGATGGCTTCTTTGCAATAATTACAGTGCGGTGTGGTATCAGACTGTACTAGTCAGTGTCATGTCTTCTAAAATATTTTACTGCAACTCTGGCCAACAAACTTCATTATCTAACGTCTTTTGTTGTCTGATATAAGCACTGTTCTCAACTTTCAGATGGCAGCAGTACTAATTAATTGTGTATCTTCTGCCTCTGACTGCTAGGCATGTTGTTTTCTGATTGCACTTTAAATTGGAGCAACACTGAACAATTTTTATTGATGCCATCCTGTGCCTTCTAGGTCAAATACAATTATGGGTGATTTTCTTAAGTAATTGGTATTTCTTTCCCAGTCTGTAAAATGTTACGGTAGTTTTAATCTAAACTATAAAATGAACAGGAATTAGGACAGTTAAATAATTCATATAAAGTGTAAAATTCCCTTGAGAGTGGAAGATGTGAGTTTACAAAGTGCATGTTGCTGACTAACCTGAAGCTTTTATTAAATCTTTTTTGTTCACTGGCAAATGAAACACTGGTAATAGTCAGGAGCACGTGGGTGATTTCATGGAAGAGTGGAAGAGTGACTGAGCTAAAGATAATATTGCCCTGAGAGGTTTTGGATATGCAAAATTCAGCTGGACCAAGGTCCTGTGCAACCTGCTCAAACTGGACCTGCTTTGAGCAGGTGGTTGGACTAGAGGAGGTCCCTTCCCACCCATACGATCCTGTGATTCTCTGATGAATATAGCATTAGATTTTCCGCACAAGTTCTAGCCTGTATTGGCTCAGTCCCCAGTTTTGTATTTTTGAACTTGCTTTGCTCTTTTTATTCCTCCCTTAGCTTGAGTAGCACTTAAAAGCAGAACATTTTCTTCCAGAAGACCCAGCAGAGCATGAGCTTCCAGTTCTGCGAATTTGCAGATTATAAATGGTTTTATGAAACTGAAGGACTGTATTTGAAAATGAAAAATTATTTTGCAAGGTCTGACAAGCCTATTGCTTCCTTAAATGTAATACATTTTTTGAAATTATGACTACTTTATTGCTTCTCCATATAGCCATTTTTCTGCTAAGCAATGAGGGTTTTCTACCTGCTAACCTAAAATACAAATTTAACCAGAGATTACAGAAGTGTCAAGGTGATTCACTCAGGTATATCTAATTTTGGACATGATAGAAACGGTAGGAGTGATAACCCAGCTTCCGCTTCCAACTGTATTTTCAACCACATGAATTTCAAGCAGTGTTTGCTAGCACCTTGCACTTGCTCATGGTCAGGTACTAGTTAAGGTGCACGATGTTCAAATTATTGCATTTCTGGCAAGGAGTTTAAGCTGTTTGGTTTTTCATATCGAGTCTCTCCTGAGTATTTTACACTTAGGCAGGCAAAACAAAGTGACTCTGTAAGGTACGACAGGATTCCCCCAGGACATTCAGAACTCAACAGTGTATGATTCACTTATCCTCATCTTTGATGAATTTTTGTGAACTAACATGTTTTTACCATATTATGCGTGGCTGATATCACCAGGGAAGCAATTCCACTGTCAGATGAATGCTAGGTCGGGCCTTGTCAATGCAAATGAAAATTTGCAATTAGTATTCTGTACCTTGCTGCTAATGAACCGTCTAATCAGGAAGTTTCTGTCTGTACCAATAATCATACTGTGAGTGTCAAGGTTACAGGAGTGCTTGACGAAATGAGGCAAATAGTGTTTTTACAAAAGCACTGATATATTAAGTGCTAAACGGGTTGTAAAGTTACTTTTTACCTCTATGCTTTTCACTTCAACAGAACAGACATGTTAACAGACTTACAAATCCTCCTCTAATTTTCTTTTTTCTTTCCTTCAGAGTGAGATAATTCATACAACAAACCAGAAAATCCTAAAACTGTAAGTATTGGAACTAAATTGAAAAACTCACCTGTTTCAGAGGAGATAATTGTATAGGCAAGCAACAGATTCAAAGGTATTTGGAAGAGATTTAAGCTAGTATGTTGCATCATTTCACCTGATCAATACTAAGTGGTTTCAGAAGGAATTTGGACTCAACAACTCCAGCAGGCAACCATGTAGAGGAGGAGAAAGAGCAAGAATCAGGAAGGCAGGATTAGTAACCAAGGTTGCATAATTTTAACACACACTGTATAAGTAAACACTGTACTTTCAGTAAATACTGTGATTATCCCAGGGACAGAGCAGGATGATAATTACAGTCATATGGAGAGGCTGGGAAGGAGGGGATGGTTCTAAAACTGTTATTTGAATTCTGATCTTCGGAAATACCTTGTGTTGAGAAAGCTGACAACCTACTTGGTTTCATAGGCCGGAGCACTGGGCTAGGGGCCAGGAAACCAATTCTTTACCCAGTTCTGCCTCACTGTGCTCGCAGGTGAGGCAAGTGCCATTTGTTTTCAGTGATAAATCATTCTGAGGTACTGCAATTTGCAATAGAAATGCAAAACACAGTAGTCATCAACAAGTAATACTTGTAATGGGCAAATAAAGAAGCTTCTTAATTTTTCCTGATCTCTAATATCCCTTATAATTTTTTTTTTCCTTTTCTTTATTCAGTCAGTGTATTGACTGTTTGTGACAAGGTTTTGAAAAGCATCTGACAATTTGGAGCTCTTTGATTTGCAGGTTTCTAGTTGAAGGACGTGACTTCCAGAAAGTGCAAAGCAAGAATTCCCTGCAGGCCTCTCTGAAGTGTCTCAGTGTGGGTCCTGGCAAGTACTAAATTCCTCTTGGAAATCTTGGCCTCTGTGCTAAAGTATTAGGTAATGTTAAGGGAACAATAGGTAGCAGTAAGTGCCCCAAAGGGATATCAAGTTCCTGCTAAGTATTGGTTAAGACAGCATTCATCTTAATGCCAATGCATTTCCTAACGGCCACAGTTTTGTACCAAACTGAATCCTGAAAGATTGTCAGTTTGAGTTATATAGTTCACAAGGTAAAATGAAATATTCTGGCTTCCAAACTTGTGTTGATTCAGAATATTTCACACCTATTTTAATCACTGGCAGTGATACTGACCTCAGTGAAGATGACATACATGTTGACATGATGTCACCATGTTCCCATGCCAGTGAAAGAAAAACATCCCCTGGATGGAGATGGCACAGCTTGATCTCTAAGCATCATGTTGGATGCAAGAGGAGAAAAGAGTGGACGTTACTACTATAATTCATTTATATTCTGTTAGTATCCAGAGGACTCATTAAATCACCAGGTGGTTTGTTGCTGAATTCGGGTGCTGAACGGCATCTTAAATTTTGTGTGTGGGCATGCTGAGGTCTTTGCCTAGGCTGAATTTCACACAGCATTTTCTATTTTACTGGGTATCAAGACTTTTTGATTTTTTTTAAAGTAAAATAAGGCATTTTCATAGTAACTTCCTTCAATACAGTGAAAGCCTGGGTGAACATGATTGTTGTGCATGGGCAGCTGCTGAGAGGTCTTGTCTTAGCACCCAGATTTGGACTTTAGCACTGACATTCACCAAACATAGTTTTGTGGGACTCAGACTTCTAAATCTGAGTTTCTGGGGTACAAGAATTTCAAAGTCAGCACTTCTAAGGTAGTTACTACTATCAGAGAAATACCATTTTGCTAGCAGAAACTGCATCTTCAATACCTTGACTATAAGCAAGCTGTTTTGTCCCATACAGAAGCACCTGTGGGAAAAGATGTGTTCACAGTAGCAAACAAGAAGTCCTCACAGCAGCCACCATCTGAAGGCCTGTATGTGTTGCAGGAGCTCCTCATGCCAGCAGGGTAAGGTTTCCTCTTAGCTTTCAGCTGCACTCAGAATTGATGATGTTAACTGGTGTGGCAGAGCAAGGAGAAACTCCATATCCCCACAGGACTTTAGAAGGGCTTTTGCTTCAGGTCCTCAGCTAACATAGGGGAACAACTCATATGCCTGAAGAATAGCAAATGCTGAGCTCTTTCAGAAATGTAGCCCCGAATGTTGCTAAATGGTAGAAATGAACTGTAGTCTAAAGACACAGCTCGTACAGCTCACTCTTTTCTTAAATAAGATTAATCAGTGTGAATTAAACAGTCTCTGGCAGCATCTGACTACTGAAGAATGGATAAAACACGAGCCACTTTAACCTTGACCCCCTCCACTCCTGCAGCAGCAAAGTCAGACTTCAGTATTAATTTAATGAAGTAGATTAATATAACATATCCTTCTATAACACTCTCTTTAAATAAGGTGGGAAACCAATAACCCCAGAGTCAATAGTTACATCAAATTTCATTTTGACATGGTAATCACAATCGGCTAATTGGTCAAGAAATGGAATTAACTTTCTGAAGGCTGGGCATGCAGAACTTACTGGACATGCTGTTCGTTACATTAGAAGCTATGGAAATTACTAGTCTAGTAGACTGCACTATTTGTGGTCACTTAACATGACTCTCTAACAATCTGGCATTTCTTTGGGAACATGTCCTTCTACAAGTCAGAAGCCACACTGATTCTGAGAATAGGTGTTGCACTTGTAATTCAAGACAGGAAGAAAAATTTTTATTTCTAGCCAAACTTGATGCAAATCTGACATGTTCTCTAGCAATAATAAGAGACAAATTTATCCACTCACATTTATCGTGAGCAAAAGTAAGCACAATTGTTCTGGACTGTATGCTGCTGTAAATGTGATAGCTGTTTTCCAAAAACTGAGCAGGAATACGAAGTTAGATGGTGGTCTCTTTTAACCATCCAGTCTTTGAAGTGGAGCTGGCCAGGAATATTTGGAGACTTTTAGAAGAAAGAGGGCGGGGTTTTGTATCTTTTTGTTTTGTTGTGGTTTTTTGTTGTTGTTGGTTGGTTGGTTTTTTAAATTGGCTTTTATTTAAAAATTGCTGGGAAAAAATGTTTTGACAATTTTAAAAGATATAACCTTCTTGCTATTTTTTTTTTCTTTGGACAAGTAAAATAATTTTAGTGTTTTCAAAAGTTTGAAACCTAAATTAAGCTTCCTCCAACCAAACCTTTCAACTAATCCAAGCCACTTCTTATATCAAATATTTTCAAGGTAATAAACAGTTACAGATTTCAATCTGTGGTTTGGTTTGGCAAAAGAAAAATATTTTCAGAGGAGAGGAAATTATTCTAACTCCCAAATTTACTCTGAACTCTCTTCTCCCTATCTTGATTCAAAGAATCTCTTCTCCCTATCTTGATTCAAATAAAATGCACTAGCGTAAGCAGAATTTTAAAAACTCTCATAAGAGGAAAAGCAGTAGTGGATCTTTAGTATGTGAAGGTACCCAAGCATCTGTCAGCCCTTTCACCACCGAACCCAACAGTTCTCAGAGCACCAACAGTCATTACAGCTGATACCGGCGAAGCTGCTCTACTGTTAGCAAACAGATGTGTGGCACAAAATTCAAATATAGAAAAGGATATGAGCGAGCATAACTCCTCCAGAAGAAAAGTCTCTAGCCTTTTGTTTAGAAGTGTTACAGTGGTCTACCAATTTTTCCTAATAAAGGAAAATTAATTTAAGAACTGGTTCTCCCCTTCAGCTATTTTTACTGGAAAAGCATGCATCTTTCTAAAATGAAATAACATTAATCTTGGGATAATAACTAACCATGCCAAGAGACACATGTACAACTGATCATAATGTGGTACTGAAAATCACTGAAATGGGTTTAGCCCCACTAACACCCCAGGCAGCAAGTTGGCTTTGTCCATTTTTTTAATTTGGGAAGGTCACTGCTACAAGGTGATTGTTACAGGATTATTTCATGGTGTTACACATTGGAATGACTACCAGAAGACATTATCCTGCTATTGCATTTATATTGATATTTTACTAATTCAGTTGTCAGTTAATTGTTGTTGTGGTTTTTTTATTTTGGTTAGTATGATTTTTCAAATAACTTTCCTGTAGAGATTTCTTGCACAAGCCTCTTTGCTGACTGTTTATGCGTATTGGATCACTAGCAAAGCAGAATTAATTCTGGTTTTCCTTTTTTTTTTTTTTTCGTTAAACATTTTTCTTCTGTGCTGTGTGCTTGTACAGTGCATATGCTAACTACTGCTTTTTGATTGGAAGCAAGTTTGTCTTGCTCCAGGTTTTTAATAGCGGCCTCAAAGCACAATTAATTTACTTGTAATCTGCCTCTTGATATCAGAATCTGATTATATTTTCTTGGGAAAATGTTGTAGTTACTATTCAAATGTAATTAAGAAATCAGATAATGAATGTCACCAAAAATAAAAGATGGTCTTGAAATTCTCACTTACGCTATAGTGATGCTTCAGAAACAGATATAATGCTTTCATTATGTAGCGTTTCTTTCTTATAGTGAGCAGGGTTATACAAGATGTAAGCTTCGTAACTGCAGCCTTTCATCCTGACTGTAAGTAAACTGGCAATGCATCATAGAATATGTAAATTGGGTTCAGGCAAATGAGCAATGACAGATAAAAATGCTCATACAACCCTAAAAAATCCTTCAATTTTTACAATCAGGTGTCTTTGGGAAAAATGTATTGTACATACATACCTTTAACTTTATAATTAAAACCAAATAGCACCTACAAATTATATGGATAATGATTAAGGAGAGTACAGAATAGCATTTTAATCTCCTCCACCTTGAAGCACCCTGCCTTTCTAGAAGAGAGATGAATTTTGATTGCCTGACAACTGTAACCATGTGAAGGTTCATCACAAAGGGAAGGAGAAGAGCTCTGGAAAGCCTTGATAAACACTGAGCTGGTAGGCCTATCTGTCTGCATTTTACTTCTAGCCGTCCTTATAATTACCTAGTGGATATTATCCGAGGATACAAAGGCTTAAAAGCTGCTGGTAATTTGTCAACTTCATGCGCTAACCTTCTCACAAAATACCATTGTCAGCCTTCTAATTTTTTACCCCATTCAGAAACTTCTATGCGTGAATCTTTATTTTTGAAAATATGTTCAATAGTGAATTTTTCTTCCTCTTACATAAAAATTACTGAGCACATTGTACACAAACGTTTCTATATGCATATATAGCTGTATTTTAACCTGTGCACCCAATTCTACTTCCTACGGGGCAAAGCAAGCGACCTGCAAGT
Source organism: Phoenicopterus ruber ruber (assembly GCA_009819775.1). Classification (NCBI taxonomy): domain Eukaryota; kingdom Metazoa; phylum Chordata; class Aves; order Phoenicopteriformes; family Phoenicopteridae; genus Phoenicopterus; species Phoenicopterus ruber. The sequence continues at coordinate 26,348,345 of CM020222.1, forward strand.
GAGTGACTATGGTTCAAATGTGACAGCATCTGTCACATCCAGCTCAAGCAGCATTAAGTTGGCTCTGATAGCGTGAACAGAGGTGCTGTAAGTACAGCACAGGTTTTTTTCTGACTCGGCAAAGGAATTGCGGTTTGATGAGATGGAGAGGCGTGTGACAGAGCTGCACTGTGGAAAGATGCAGGAGATGGCTCTCTCCAGCAGCACAGTTCTGTTTCACACGTAATTCAACAAGGCGGTTATGTCCAGGCACAAATAACCTGGATGCATTGTGCCATACCCTAAAGGACCAATGTTGGATAACAGATGCAGGGCATTTAGCTCATGTGGAACTTCATGTTAATGTATTTGGAGTGCTTATAATATTAAAGAGGCTTTTAAACTTGGTAATTTAAAATGAGCTAGCTAGTTCAGTACCTCCTCCATGTGTCACCACAAGCAATGCATTCCTTAAGACCTTGGAGGGCCACAACTAAGTGCTAACCTGAACAAGAACGGACCTTGGCACGCTCAGTGCCTTGTTTCTTCAGCTCCAAAAAAGCCATACAGTAAACTAGTCAACCCTTCAGTACATCAGTCTAATACTATGTCAAACGTTCTCAAGTTTCAAAGTAACAGAAGTTGAAAGCTCTATATCCTTGCAAAAGTACTAGATAAAAGAACTGGGATCTTAAGTATAAATTAGTACGAAGTCTTCACCTGAGGCCTTTCATGGCAGAACTCCTAACTTCATGTTCTCTATAAACTTGAAGAGCTAGGCTAACCTTCAGGTTCCTGCTATGACAGAGCATATATATTAAAAGATTAGCATTTTTTATGTAAAATGCAACTACTTTTCTTAGGGGTAAAAACCCATGAATGCCTATGAAAAGGATGGAGAGAGACACCAGAATGGCTCTTACTCGTATCCTGTGGCCCAGCAAACAGCACCAGGTCTGACCGTAATAAAGCCCCAATTACCTAACTCTAGGGGAGGATAGCCGGCATTTCCTTCTACCCGATGATTTAATTGGGCCTGTCAGCCAGGGATAATTGGTTTCTGGTTGACTGAAAAAAGTGACAGTGACATCAGCTCTCTGCTACCCTTCATTATTGAAATTCTTGTTGTCTCATAATAGGGCCTCAGCTCACAGGGCGCTCTGGCAGCTTTTACAGGTCTCTCGTCGTGCAGTGTGATGGAAATGCAGCAATGTAAGGCACAGAGAAACCTTTTCAAGCTGTTTACCCCATACGTTTTCATAATGCATTTTTGAGAGCCAAGATTATTTCTGTATAGGAAAGTCTGGTTTTGCTTGTTTTACTGGAAATTTGATAATATTCTTGCAGTCACGATGGTCTAAGGCTATAAACAAAGCAAGGTTTATTGGGAGAGGCAATACCTTTTATTAATAAAGCTGATATGGCTGGAAAAATAAAGATGATTTTGGGCACATGAAACCTTCTTGAGGTCATAGGCCCAAAGCTGGTCTGGTTTTAGTTCAGATGGTCACATGCACCCTCTAAACTAATAAAAAATATTTCATTTCTCCCTAATCCTTGCCTTGCTTATAGGAAAATACCTCTTTGATGCTAGTAGTGTATTACTGCAAAAGGTTTAATTTGTTCTGTTGAAAGCATGGCCCAAAACAACAAAAAATTATGTAAGTCCTTATTTCTTCTTTACACAGCTTCAGGCAGGGGGTACAGCTTTAATTTACAGTGATTTTGTAACACTCCTTGAGACTTACATCTGTAGAGGGGCAGACTAGGTATTTCCTCCAGTGTGATTTTCCTTTTGCTCTCTCTCCTTGCCCCTGGGCTGCCGAGCACAAGCGCATCGGGTGGAACAGTCACGGATGACAGCGCCATAAGCACTGGCAGGAATGTACACGGGCAATTTCTCTCTAGCCAAGGACTTCTCCAGCTGGTATTTTCAAAGTGCAAAGGGAACACAGTACACCTACGAATCTACCTGTAGAGCAAGCCTAATACTGAGTTCAGACTTAAGAGACTTAACAGAACTTCTGCATTACTGTGACAACAGTGAGTTTCTTGTTCCTGGGCCCTGCTAAATTCACCTCAGGTCTGCACTGGAATAGCCTTCCAGGAGGAAATCTGCTCTGTGGGGTCTGTAGCCATACAGCTCTCTGCAACTTCCATGCTACATTAATCCCCCATAAAAAGATGGCAACGGCCAAGATCATTGTTATTCAATCCATACCCGCCGATAGCACGCTCCAGAGAACAGAGTGCCTCTCTTCAGCAGAAAATGGAGAGAGCCCAAGCAGAGGTACAGGGCCCACCCTCTCCTCCCTTAAGCTTCTTGGATTGAGTGAGGCAGGCTGATACAGTAAGAGTGGATCTGACCTCCTTCTCTACACATTTCACTTGCTGCACTTTTAGAGAGAAGCTTGATCAACAGGATTCGCATGCCAAACATCCATAATAGTATGACAAACCTCCAGTTGGTTAGTGCCCCAGAGAGACCTGAATTGAGAGACCAGGGTGGTCTCTTCATGGCCTATTTGAAAGAATTTCTTGGCAATGGTTCCAGCAATGGACTTTGTTCAGCGCTGTTGGCTAGAAAACTTGTTGGAGTCTCTAAACAATCTTATAACCCTTTCACTTCACAGCCTAATTTAAAACATTTGTGTGTATGTGATGACTGGCAATAAAATACAGAAAAATCTCAGACTAGAGGAAGTATAGGCTTTGCGGGTTCCTCCCCAGGTGCCACCCATCCCTGACACATCTGGGATTCAAACAGGATGAATGACAGCATGGGTCATGTTTCAGCAGTGCCATATACCGTGAATCCACAGCAAATTAGCTCTAAAATTCCTAGAGAAATAGATGTTTACCTTAGATAAATGTCGTGGCCAAAGTGAAGGTGGCTTGTTCAGAAGGGGATGTGAATGTTTATGCTACTAGATTTATAACTGGATACTTACAGTGAACAGCTGTTAAAGAACATATTGGGAATAAATTGAAATTACTCAGCTAGGTCTTGAAACTTGCATGCTATTTTTACGTAATTTTTGTTTGTTTGGTTGGCAGCTAAGTGCTTAACATCAGAGCTGATTCCCTATCTGCTTATTGTTTAAATTGTATTTGATTCAAATATCTGTCATCTGTATCTCAGAAGTGAAGATTTTGAGCTGGAAAACAAGTATTTCAAGATGAAACCGCCTCCTCCAACACAAAACCCTCTTGCACAAAGCTACTTCTTAATTTCCAACATTTCAAGAATATTTATTTGATAAATGTACTATTTTCTTGGACAAATCTAGACAGCTGCATTTGCAAATTATGTACAGTCTCACACAGGTGAGCAAGTACTTACTCTTTGATTGATGCTGTCTCTCTTTAATTAACATAAAAGCCTTTTTATCTGTGACAGATATTCTATTAACTGGCAAGAAAATTTAGCATGAATAAGCATTGGAACAAAAAAGATGAATATAGTTAAATTTTGCCTGTACCACTTTAACTATAAAAGAATTAATGCTGAAAGAACCATAATGACATGAGAGTTCAAGGACATTTTGTTTCCAGAGCATAATTATTGTAGCAATGCCAGCCATGGTAATGGATCACTTAGCATTGTATAATTTTTCTTTGAACTAAATCCTTCACGTAACATAAAACAGCAAAAGAGAAACAGTGTTACTTAGGCTTGTGCTAAGTCAAAATGCCTGCTGAACTTGCTGACTTTGGCAATTGGGACAGATGTAGATGCTTTCTAGATTGCTAAGAACCCATATAGCACTCAACACAGAGTAAATAATATCAGAAACAAATAAATAAAAGATCCGGTAGTTATCTAGAGGGAAAAAAAACCAAAACGAAACAACCAAAACCCAACAACACAGAAGAAACAAACGGCATGGTCAAAGACATTGAATTTACTTCTTAAAGTGCAATGGGAAGAAAATTATGACTGGGCCAAAGTCCATACTGTAATGCAGAGGCGTAACTTCTACTTTCTTACTGGATGCCAACTCTGAGTTCTGCCGATGAAAGTAATTATGCCCAGAATATTTTTATTTGGCCATAATTCTTCACTTATTTACATCTCAGGACAGGTACTATGTTTGTTTTTAAATGGGAATAAATGGCTTCTGCTAACAATTCAACTTTCTGCATTTGAAGCATCTCCCAAGTATATGCAAAAATATAAAATCTCAGGAAAAAAAAAAAAAGGTACGTTGAATATATGCATGAATTTTACCGTGCCAGGGAACAGGTATGGAAAATTCTGGTCCACAGCCATCTAGTAATTACAGACTGAAAAACACCTGAATCCCACTACAGTACAACAACAACTAAGCAAGTCTCAGGCCTGCTCCATGGAACAGTCTTCTGTCTTGGTTACACTAGCTGGCAAAACAGTTCTCTTCAAGGTTGCATTTTCCTTATATATTTCACTCATGAAAACTCATAAAGCACATAGCTCTGTGCTTCCAACCTGAAGATATTTGCTATGGAAACAGTGAGACCCAAGAAGCCAGTTACCTGGCTAAATGATGTTTTTATGAACTTGCTATTCAGATTAGAGTGAAATGTAAGGCTCAGCTTAAAATTTATAGTGTGTTGCTCTCAAAGCTTCCTTTTTGCAGCAATGTGCCCTTGCGGCCAGGAAGGCCAACGGCATCCTGGGGTGCATTAAGAAGAGTGTGGCCAGCAGGTCGAGGGAGGTTATCCTCCCCCTCTACTCTGCCTTAGTGAGGCCCCATCTGGAGTCCTGCGTCCAGTTCTGGGCTCCCCAGTTTAAGAAAGACGAGGAGCTACTGGAGAGAGTCCAGTGGAAGGTTACAAAGATGATGAGGGGACTGGAGCATCTCTCCTGTGGGGAAAGGCTGAGGGAGCTGGGGCCGTTCAGCCTGAGGAAGAGAAGACTGAGAGGGGATCTCATTAATGCTTACAAATATCTCAAGGGTGGGTGTCAAGAGAATGGGGCCAGACTCTTCTCAGTGGTGCCCAGCGACAGGACAAGGGGCAACGGGCACAAACTGGAACATGGGAAGTTCCGTCTGAATATGCGGAAAAACTTCTTCACTGTGAGGGAGGCAGAGCCCTGGCACAGGCTGCCCAGGGAGGGTGTGGAGTCTCCTTCTCTGGAGATACTCAACACCCGCCTGGACGCTGTCCTGTGCAGCCTGTGCTGGGTGACCCTGCTCTGGCAGGGGGGTTGGACTAGGTGATCTCCAGAGGTCCCTTCCAACCCCTACCATTCTGTGATTCTGTGAAAATCAAAATAGAGAAACTTATTTTTACAGTTTATGTACAGTTTAACTATGACTCTGTAGAAATGAAAGTCGGGCAAGCATAAGCAACATCCTAAAAGAGGAGATGCCCTGAAGATAAGTAGATTTTTGCCTTCAGTGCAAGAAAAACATAGTAATATTGATTGCTCTGTTATTACTTATTGATGCCAACGTTTCACCTCAGAAGTAATAACTGAATGAAAGAACTGATACTATTTAAAATATTTGAAATAACTGAATATTAAAATATAATTTGATTTTAATGTACTATTGCAGTGAAAAAATGAAGCTAAATAATTGTAGACTTCAATTAAAATGTATAAGAGGGCTGTGAGTACAGACAGTGTAGCAACAACCAGAAGGTAACAAATGCTTTGAGAATTTTCAGTATTTTTATTGAAAAATGCAACACCTGAAAGTCACGCAGTGTTTATGATGCTAAGTGACAACCAGTATCAGTTTACAAATCATACTCGTAAATACAGAACACATTCCGTGGAATAACGTTTAATCCTGCATTGACATTACAGTTCTTCTTTAAAGGTCTCAGAAAAACAAACTCGTTTTCAGTGTCACGTTGTCACTACTAATTAGTTATCTTTGGAAAGCTAAAAATGTAATTAATAGAAGGAGGAATGTCTTCCGATATGCTGATGAACTGCACCCCCAAGTGGATATTCGCGGGAGCCGTGGGCCACTCGTGGGTCTGCTGTCTTTTTGCCATCCGAGAAGCATGAAAACCGGAAATTTCACAAGCACGTATGTGAAGTCCTTCAAAACACCTCAGCATGAGACGAATGCAAAATAGTGCTATCGAGGAAAACTATTGGCAGCTTGGAAAGTCTGAATTATTTGTAATGGACTGCTGTTTAGGCATCGTATTCCTTGCTTTTACACGGTATTTTTACGCACTGAGGTGAATTTAGGCGTGCATACTCGCGCAGCGGTGCGGGGCCCACGCCACGCCGGGCCCTCGGCGCGGCCCGCCGCTAACGGCTGCCCCGCAGCGGCCGCACCCAACACACTTCTCTCGCTGCCCGCCCTGAACCTCTACGGAGGCCACGGGTGCCGGGCGCTCAGAAACGCCCGTCACGGATGCGAGTGGCTCCCCCCTCGCAGCCGCACTATGGTTTCCGCTCACGGTGATTCCGCGGCGCCATCCCACAGGCCGCCACCGCCCACCCTGCGGCCGCCGGCCCTGGCGCCAGCGACCCGGCAGCTGAGAGGCCCCCGGCAGAGCGGGGCAGGGCGGGGTGGGGTGGGGCTGCACGCTCCCCGGCCGCCGCCGCGGTGACACCCCGCCCCGCCCCGCCGGCGGGGGCTGCCGCGCCGCCGCGCTCGCGCATGCTCAGAAGCGACGCCGTCACCTCCTCACGCCGGCGCACGGAACGAGGCTGCGCGCGGCGCCGGGACCCGGAAGCGGCGGAAGCGGCCGAGCGGGCCCCGGGGAGCGCCCGGCGCCGCGCAGGTGCGTGCAGCCGCCCCGCCGGGGCAGCGGGTGGGGACGGACCGGAGCGGGGGGGGGGGGGGAGGGGGGCGCGGGGCGCGGCGCGGCCATTTTACGTCCCTCTCGGCAGGGGTGGGGGGGACATGGAGGGGGCCCTCGCGGCCGCCCCGATGAGGGGGGCGGGTCCGGGGCGCCCTCTTTGCCCCCGAGCTCGATGCCGCAGGGCGGGGGGGGCGCGGCCCTGGGCTCCGCGGCGGCCCTGCTGGCGCGCGGACAAAGGCACCGTCCGCGGGCCGGGCTGAGGGAGGCGGGAGCCTGGCCGCGGGCTTGACACTTGGCGGTGACAGGCGCGGGGAGCGGGCCGCGCCGGGCGGCCCGGGCAGCCCCGCCGCCCTGGCAGGCGCCCGGCGGGAAAAGCAGGCGGGTTGGCTTGCCGTGTTGGGGTTAAACGGAAAGCGAGTGCGCCTCGGTGTAATAATAACAAGAGTGTACGCTCGTCCCGGGGTATTTCACAGGCTATATGCGTCTAGGAGACGAGCAAAACCAGCCTCCGCTGTCTCTTTAGGTCTAATAATAGGCGGCGTCGGTGCACTTGCTCCGAGTAGCGTTATGCCGTGGTCTGGAATGGGAAGTGATGAGATTTTAGTAATTTAATAAAAGCTTAAGGTATGCAGGCTATATAAAACTAAGAGTGAAAGACAGAAAGCATTAATAAAAAAGGAAGTTACAGTTAAGTGCTAAGAGTAATTTTTATCATAGTTCTTTTGCAGATTATGAAATTACTGTTACGTGTTTTCTCAAGGTCTGGAGCAAAACCAAGTCTTCACGAGAATTTCTTGCCAATCACCTATGAAGGTCCTGATTTTAAAGTTGCACTTCTGCAATGAAGAAAAGGAGACGGCTCGCTGCAAATCTAAATGAAAAAGTTCATCTTGGCCATGAGAAAGATACTTCAGAACAGATTCTTGTAGTAGACTGTGCGCAAGAAGTTGTCTCAAAGTCTGCAGAAATAGCTCCTGCAGATCAGCTTGAATCTTCCCAAGAACTTTCACCGTCATCAGAACAAAGAAAGCTCCTAAGCTCATTGCAGTATAACAAAAATCTACTTAAATATTTAAATGATGATAGACAGAAACATCCATCATTTTGTGATTTACTCATAATTGTGGAAGGAAAAGAATTTAGTGCTCACAAAGTTGTAGTGGCTGTTGGGAGTAGTTATTTTCATGCCTGTTTGAGCAAAAATCCAAGCACCGATGTCGTCACGTTAGATCATGTAACTCATTCTGTCTTTCAGCATTTGCTTGAGTTTCTCTACACCTCTGAATTTTTTGTATATAAAAATGAAATTCCATTAGTGCTAGAAGCAGCAAAATTTTTGGATATCATAGATGCAGTGAAATTACTAAATAATGAAAGTGTTTCTAACATACAGACTGATGTGGTGACTGATGCACCTACGCCAGTAGAAACACTCAATGAACTGACAGGTAAACTATTAAATAGCCATCAGTGCACTTTTTGTGGTCGAAGTTTCTGTTACAAGAAGTCCTTAGAAAATCATTTGGCTAAAGCCCACAGATCCCTTTCACTGGAAAGAAAGCATGGATTAAAAATGGTTGAGAAAGCTGACTTTTCTACTAGGCGTTCTATGAGAAACCGTAAATGTCCAGCTAAATTTGATAACAGTGACAATGAAAGTGGTGATGCCTCTGACAGCAATTTGGAAAAAGTCAGTTCTGACAAGGAGACTTCTGATAGAAGTGAATTTGAAGACAGTGGAAGTGAATGCAACGCTGATGAAGAGGGACAGGAAGAGGAAATGTCAGGTGAAGATTCAGAGTCTGAAGAACAAAGTGAAAAAGAACAGAATGATACTGAAGAGGGTTCCGAGGCAGTTGATTCAGTGGGAAATATTCCTGAAGGCTTAGCTCCAGTCATCATTCAAAGCAGTAGCAAAAAACTACTGCAGTGTCCCAAGTGTGACAAAAAATTTGATCGAATAGGTAAGAGCAAGTTAGGTTGATCTCTTTCCTTTTTACCATATGGTGGTGCTATTTGTATAAGAAAATAAAATGAGCTTTTTCTCTCTCCTAGAGAGTGAAGATCAGAATTTCTGGATCATCTCGCTGATCCAGTATGCTGCTAACTTTTCTGAATGTGTTAAGTTGTTATGTCTGTGGTGCTAAACAGTTTCAATAAATGAACTGAGTGCATTATTTGAAAAATCTGCAAATGCTAAATTTATTTCTCTTTCATTGCTCTGAATTCTGGTTAGCATGGTATGTAAAAGCAGCATTGAAAAATGAGGGAAATATAGCAAGACACTGAACGATAAATTGAAGTCTGAAACTTGTATTTTCTGCCAAATTAATTTAAGAAACAAAGCTGTCATTATTGCTGCAGTAAAACAGCACCATTGTCAAACAGCCTGAAATTCATCTATTCTACGTGATGTGTAGATGCTTAGGACCTAGTCACTCTGACTTCTAGCTTGATTTTTCTGGTCTGTAGTTAACACCAAGTAATACTTTGTCAGCTTAATCTGTTCTGTTAGGATCATTTATGTTACAGTCAAATCTATGTGTATAGCTACTCAGGGTATCGCAAGAGTCAAAATTCCAGCTTTTCTGTCCTCCTTTCCCACATTAAAAGTAAATTACCACTGTACTCCAGAATTTTGGTGTTCTTTCAGCTGGAATAAATGTTGAATTATGGTCACGTAAGGTATTGACTTCCTTTCAATCATGGGAATTAGGAAAGAAACAGTTCCTCATAGTGTTAGGCATTTTTTTGTGTTCTTATAATAGGCACATTGTGTCCTTCATCATTTTGAAATTTTAGGAGTTTATGAAAATGGAGCGGGGCTGGTGTGTGTGTTAATTCCTACTCACGCACAGTGTGCTTACCTTGCTGAGGTGAAATGAATTTTCCAAGGCCACAAGTTATATCATAGAAGCTATTTAACATTAAAAATGTGGGACTTAACTGTACTTGTAATGCCATATGTTAAAATTAGAGCAACATTGGAAATTTTCTGAATTTGAGAGCTTTGTTATTAATATTGAAAAGCTACTGTGCAGAAATAAATGGTTTGTGAGTATTTAGGGTTGTAATGGTACATTTTGGTTTTGCGCACATTAGAAGCCCTTTTTGCAGTTTCGTGACTTAGAATTCTAGTTTTGTGCTCAAAAAATACACGAGAAATAGCATTAAAACAGGTGATACATAAAGTATTTCTTCCTAAGTTTGTATTACTGTAGACAATTGACTTGTATTTTAAATTTATGAACTATGGTACTTTAATTTTTTCTTTGTCTAACTCCCAGAAGTATAATGCGTGTTCTACAGAGAAAAAAAATTAGTACAAAGCAGAGAGCCTGCTATTGACTTTATGTAGGAAGATCCTCGGTGTAGGACTGAATTCTGTCCTCAGAAAAAAAATGGCAAACCGAAGAGGGAATACAAGCTGTGTGAAAGAAATGGAAGAGTAGTATTTTTGTTTATGGTAATATCTTGGGTCCCAAATATAGATCATTTGCAAGAGTCTGTATCATTCATTCAGTGTTTTGTTATTTGAAGGTATCTTAAAAATACCAGTTTGTTGCAAGGCTGTTCCATGTTCTGAAAAGGTACTTCACAATCAGTGTAATGAAAGAGTAGTAGTATAACTTTCAGTACTTAAGAACAGAGTGTGCTGTAGGGTTGAACAAGAGGGACTTGTAACCCTCACACAGATTTAACAGCAATACAGAGCCCTTTTATTTTTACTCTTTATGTTAAAAATAGTTAAGATGGAAGTGTGTGGAGGAACTTTGGATCGAACACATATGTGATCACCATGCAGTTTTCAGTGATGTAAACCTTTAGAAATCTTTAGATGTGTGTGGAAGGTACTTAGATCTTGATCACATTTGAGAGAAAAATTATAGAACAAACCCTAAATGCGTATATTGTAGGTGGTACCTGTTACAGTTTATGCTAACAGATTTTTTGTTGTTGTTGTATAGGCAAATATGAGAGCCATACACGTGTACATACGGGTGAGAAGCCTTTTGAGTGTGATATATGTCATCAACGCTATTCAACGAAGTCCAACCTGACAGTGCACAGAAAGAAACACTCTAGTGATACTGACTTTCATAAAAAGGAACACAAATGTCCCTACTGCAATAAGCTGCATGCAAGCAAAAAGACTTTAGCGAAGCACGTGAAGAGGCAAGTATAAGCAAATTTGTCTCGCATTTCTGAAGAATTGTTTTTTTCAGTTTGTCGTGGTTTAACTCCAGCTGGCAACTGAGCCCCACGCAGCCACTTGCTCACTCCCCCTGGTGGGATGGAGGAGAGAATTGGAAGGGTAAAAGTGAGAAAACTTGTACATTGAGATAAAGACAGTTTAATAGGTAAAGCAAAAGCCACATGAACAAGCAGAGCAAAACAAGGAATTCATTCACTGCTTCCCATCGGCAGGCAGGTGTTCAGCCGTCTCCAGTAAAGCAGGGGTCCATCCTGTGTACCGATTACTTGGGAAGACAAACACCATCACTCCAAATGTGCCCCCTTTTCCTTCTTCCCCTAGCTTTTTATGCTGAGCATGACGTCATATGGTGTGGACTATCCCTTTGGTCAGTTGGGGTCAGCTGTCCCAGCTGTGTCCCCTCCCAACTCGTTGTGCCCCCCCCAGCCTCCTCGCTGGTGGGGTCAGAAGCAGAAAAGGCCTTGACTCTGTGTGAGCCCTGCTCTGCAGTAACGAAAACATCTCTGCATTGTCAACACTGTTTCCAGCACAAATCCAAAACACAGCCCCATAGTAGCTACTATGAAGAAAATTAACTCTATCCCAGCCAAAACCAGCACACAGTTCAAAAGCAAAGATAAATGTATGTATGCACACAGCATATTCTGCATTATTTCTAGAACTGTTTTTTCAAATAAGTGTCTTTTCAAAGGACATGGGGATTAGCAGTATCAACTAACCTGCCATAAGGAGTGCATATGGACTGACTAAATAGCTATAGCAGTTTTGCGGGAGTTCTACCATAGGTTTTTACTATAAATTTTAGAATGCTTCGATTAGCTAGCACAGTCAGTCAGAACACAACAGTCTTAATAATTACCAGTGTTGCTTTTAATTTGGAGGAAGAATAAAATATCATCTTTGTTTTTAGATGTTGATGCTATACTGTTGACAATAGATGAATAAACTATTTCCTTGCAAGTTCTTTTAGGTGAATAATTTGTTTATGACAGGCCTAATTATAAGATATTATTATTTACATACCACTTTTTTTCTCTTTCACTATAAATATCCATAAAGCATTATAATTGAAACTGTCCTCTGTCTTACCGACTGTCATATGAGATTCTACAGGAGTCTATAGTCAACACTGCTTGCCAGTTACTTGTACCTTTAGAATTGTTTAATTATCAGTATTCTGTTCTGCTGGTTTGGTGATCAACTTTCATGACACATAAAGTTTAGAAATGCATATTTAGTATTTGGGTGATCTTCATCTTAGGAAGTTATAACTACTTTTAGCTTCTGTGTTTCTTCTAGGTTCCATCCAGAGAATGTACAAGAATTTCTTTCTATTAAGAAGACAAAGAGTGAAGGTTGGAAATGTGATGTAAGTAATACTTCAGTGCTTTTTTTCATATAGATACTATGTTGGTTTGTGACTCAAATACTTAAGTGAAAATATTGTATTTGGTTTTGTGACATCTCAGTAAGCTTTGTGAGTGATGGTATAAATTTCCTCTTTATGTCCTGATTTAAAGACTGAACTTTATTCTGTATGTACAGCTTGTGACCAAGTAGATAATACCAAATTGAATTCTAAAATAGTTGAAGGCACTATTTTTTCATGTGATCAGCTATTACCATTGTTAAAATACATCAGTTTTCAGATTATTAGACTTGAGTGTTATGAATACTTTAAAAACAGGGTATTTGCTCTTCCATTAATTACGCACATCAAACACTGACCATAAGGTATACGTTTTTGGAAGGCTCTCTCAATAGTGAGGAAATTATGTGTTAAATATGAAACACTTTCTCATTTAGCTGCATATGAGTTGTAAACTTGTACTAAATTTATCTCTAGTTGTAAAATCATAGAATCGTTTCCTTGATTTTCCCCAGGAGAGGTATATGTGTGAAAGTACACCTACTTTAAAAAGGAGTTTGTAGAACTTCCATTCTCTGTCTGCTGCCAAATAATGTTTTGGGGTTTCAGATGTGGGGTTTTGTTGAGGTTTTTTTAAGGGAATTAGTTTACTTTTTTTTTTCCCCAGGGAAGCTGTTTTGTTTATGCAAACTGCTATATGCCCCTGTATGTCTATAATATTACGTGCTGTAACATAATTACTAATTTTGCTTTGTTTATGAATTTTCACTTGTAAACATATGGTAGGAGGTTGGGAGAGATCAACTGTAGGAATTCGTTGTGTTCATCTGCTGGTGATGGCACCATGGTTAGAGATATTACGTGGTTGACCAAAGGGTGTTATCTTCCAGATGAAGTTATGTTGTGTGAACGTATTACAGATTCTGTTTGTTACTAGATAAGAAACGTTTTAATAATGGGACTCAATCATGCAACATTGTTGATGTTAATTTCTCGGAAAGTACTCTTACTAGATGAATGATTTGGTAAACTTCACTTTGTAGTTTGGTTTTTGTTTTGGCTTTTTTGTTGGTTTTTTTTTCTTGCTTTGCAAATGGACTTGAATTGAAAGCGGGGGTAGAATTTTAGCTTTTATAGCAGTTAGAAAATGAGCAGAACCCTTAGGAGCTGTGACTTTGTTTTCAGGTTGTTTAGTATGTTCTGAGGGCTGAGGTGCCACAGATGTGAGCTGCAGGATTTCTTCGGGTTGTTGGTTTATGCTGTAGTCCATGTGTGAACACCAGGATTTGGTGACCATACTTTATTCCTTGAGGAATATGAGCAAATTCACAGAAACAGTAGAGTATTAATAATAAAGAAAAGCAAGAAGGCTATTATACTTTTTACAGGTATGGGATTTTCTTACACTTACATTTAACATTAATGAGTTTTTAAACAAATAAAGCTGTTGTTCTGATTTTCTGAGGCTAAAAGTGTGTTATTCAGGCGTGCTCTGAGAAACTGATTGCACGATTTAATGTATGGGAGTTAGGTAGTACTAAATTCAGCTATTATAGACAATGGCAACAGTTTTACAGTGAAATCAGTGAGCACCGTGTTGATTTATGTTAAAGCATAGGACCCTGATGTTAAATTGTAATACCTAGTTCAAATGCCTAAATTTGAGCTGTGGCTTCAATTCTGTAATTGAATTGCATGCTTACTTTAATGACTGCTGATAATTCTTTTACATTTAGGTTTTGATTAATCTGAAAACAGTACTAAAAAGCTCACATAATTTTAACATTGCGAAAGTTCTGTATCTCTAAAATACATTTTGAGTTATATTTCTTTGTTGGTGTTGGTATTGGCATTTTCTCTTTAGTACATGCTATCAGAGAATTTCCCAAAGGAAATAAAGGAACAGGTATGACTCTAGTTCTCAGTAGCTTATACTACAACAGCTTTTACCACAGTCCAACTGAGCTGTTTCAGCATCCAAAACCAAGCCACAGCTACCTGCTTTTTTTCCGTTGGGTTATTTTCTGCTGAGTTACTGTGTTGAAACACCCTAGGAAAAGAGTCTGGTAAGGGCTGGAGTCAGTAGAAAGAAGGGGGGGTGGAACATGTAACTGTATGCAGGAGTTGCCAGTAGTTTGATTTAGGCTGCCATGGATTGGCATCCTAATTTATATAGTGCAATCCACTACGGTTTATGTAGAACACAGATTTTTTTTGATGTTGACTGCAAGGCTTTACAAGTTGGAATAGAGTATGCTTTTGAATAATACATGTTTAATCTTACATTGCTGCAGGGGGCAGATGAACTAAACTGTTAGAGTTTTTGAATAGGAAAAAAATCTGGTTATAACTGACGTATCTTTGACAAAGTGTATTATCATTTTAGATTTGTAAGAAATCTTTCACTCGAAGACCTCATTTAGAAGAGCATATGATCCTTCACTCTCAGGATAAACCCTTTAAGTGTACCTACTGTGAAGAGCACTTTAAATCCCGATTTGCAAGACTGAAACATCAAGAAAAATTCCATCTCGGTATAGAAACCTCCTTCTGTCATGTAAACAATAGATTTAAAGTAAAACCTTCCTCCACCATTGTATGTTCTGATCAGTCTGGTTTCCACTCCACCTCCTTTTCCAGTTCTCTCTTTTCTAGTTTTGTGGGGAAGTGGTTGGTTTGTTTGTTTGTTTTGGGGTTTTTTTGGAGGTTTTTTGTTTTTTTTTTATTTTTCTGTTCAGCTGTCTTTTTGAGGCATTGTATTGTACCTAAATAAATGCAAAATTTAGGGGGGGGAAGAAGAATTAAGGTTAGTTTTGTTTTAAAACTTTTTTGCATCAAATTGGTTCTCAACTATGGAGTCAGATTCTTCCTGAAGTTTTGCAAAGACCTTTTTCTTTCCTCCTAAAGGCTTTTTTGTTACTACTAATTATTAATTTTAAATTTTTAGATCTTTGCAATCTTGAAACTTGCCAAAATACCAGGTATTAGAAATAACTTACCTGAGCAGAAAGTGCACAAAGTCTAATTAAAGTATGCTGACTGTACTAAACATTAATCATTTGTTAGACAAAATTTTTGCTTTGTAAATTGATCGGGGTTTTCACAAGTAACTGGTCTGTGCATCTTGTTTGGTTTAACTGACAGTTAATAATACTACGTGTGTCTGTCTCTTTGTAGGGCCTTTTCCTTGTGATATTTGTGGCCGCCAATTTAACGATACAGGAAATCTGAAACGCCATATAGAATGTACTCATGGAGGAAAGAGAAAATGGACATGTTTCATCTGTGGAAAATCTGTTAGGGAACGGTAAGGAGTTGCGTGACTACTTGAACTTCAGCAGAACAGAGAAATATTTAGCGTGCTTTGTTTGATTCTGAATGTTTTAGCTTTGAGTTTTTAACATAAATCAGACCATTTTAGAGGGCTAGTGTATTAAAAGGTAGCGTCAGAGCCGCAGGTAGCATGTGATTTTCTGATGACCTCTAAAATTAAGGTTGACAACTGTAAGTAATTAGTTATGAGGTGGAACTATATTAAGAAAATCTTGCTTCTAATTCACTTCACTTAGGGTTCCTGTGTTGTGCAATAGCATCTTGCATTTGTTTGGGAAAGAGTTTTCTGCCATAGATATTTTAGTAAATATACTGATGAGGACAGGCAGATGAGGAACTCTGGTGAGAGTGACTAAGAAGAAATTGAACTTCTATAAACATGGTTTCATGGAAGATGGAATAATACTGTACAACCTTTGCTGCTGCTTCTCTAAATGGAGGGGAAAAATGTTAATTCAGTGCTTTGAAAAGTGGAAGCTCTAAAAGTTGGCTTATAAATTCTAGTATATCGAAAAAGAGCATAGAAAAGCTGTAGAAATAAGATTTCTCCCCCTACCCATTTCTATTCTACACATACGAGGGGAAAAAAATGTGAATTTTAAATGGTTCTTAACATGGCTTCAGTGCAGGTGTCTTGTACTCCTTTATAAAGGAGGTCTTTATATTTTGGAGTTTTCCAAATGGTGGTTTATGTTTAGGTTCTGAAACAATATGCCTTATATATTTTTTTTTTATTTTGACAGAATACAGCTTCATCTCAATTACTGTGACTATGATTCTAGTTATGTTCTGTTTGTGGAATATGAAAAGATCTGAGTTTGTGTACTGCAGCATGTTTTCTTGATTTTTAATTTTTTTTCCAATGACTGGCAAAGACCCCTCGTAAGGGGAAGATTTGTTTCTAATGGGTTTTGTTGATGGTGTGCATTTTCTAGTAGTTTGGTCAAGAGGGTATGCATGTGTTAAAAGAAAACGTACTAATGCAATAATGAAATAGTAAACAAACAAGCTATAAAGCACAGATAGTCTTTCAATTCTATAAAGCTCACTTTGAACTGCAAGAAGAATTTCTGTTTAAAAAAAGTCAATATGTTTACATGCTTCAAGTTTCATTTACGTTATGTAAGGCAGTTGAATATTTAAATGTTGTTGCTCTTATTAGAAAAGATAAAATTTTTGTGTAAAGCATAAAAAATATCTTTGAAAAATAATACTTATAATAAGTACTGGAATGAGATCAAAGAATTTTCTGTTTTGTTTAGTTCACACACTTACCAGCTGTGTATACAGTAAATGTTATTGTCCGATTTCTTTGCTTGAGAGGAATTTTCACCTGCATGCGCTTTTTTTTTTTTTTACATTGGAAAGGTGATAGTAAAAGTAGACTTACATATGTATCCATATGTATGTGTGTATAAATATGTATGTATTTAAATAAGCTTTGTGCTGAGTTAAGTTAAATTAACATCCATGATCTAGATTTCCTTCAAGTTGGACTTTAAAGCTCTGGCTTTATACATAAAGTAACAAAGAAATTACTACATAGAAAATAGTGTCAAAATTGATGTTTTCTTAAATGTATGTTGGGACGATGTTTTGTTTCTTTGCTTATATTATTTCTAGACCCAGCTGGTTCAGTAAATAGTAGATAGATTGCCATACTGCCTTTGAATGTATGTATGTGTGTGTGTATCTGAATAAATTGATGCAGTTATTTGGATATATTGTGATCCATCACAGTTAAAGAAATTGAGAAATGGATAGTCTGTTTCACTTTAAGGTGGCAGTGATATTGCTTAAAATTAAATTTTACTACCTTTGTTAAACAGAACAACTTTGAAAGAACATCTGAGAATTCACAGTGGAGAGAAGCCTCATCTTTGCAGTATTTGTGGGCAGAGTTTTCGTCATGGAAGCTCTTACAGGTACAGATTTTTATTAAATAAACTGCTAAACTGTCTCGCTTATTTGGTGATATATATGCATTCATGTTATCAACAAAATTCTTCATAATGTATGTGTTGTGATTTATTCCAACTCTGAGAGCATTAGTAAATGCTTTAAACATGCTTAAATATTGAAAATATATTAATAACCTGTGAGAAATCATTTAATTTTTAATATAAGATGTTAGTGGTTTAAACACAGACAGAATCCCATACAAATCTTGTGTCAAAGTTGACTTTCTTCACATCTAAAACTTTTGCATCTTTGTTATTTGAAGAGAAAATAAGCGGAGGACTAAAATATCCTGCTAAATTAACATCAGATATGACAGTTCAGCTGTGTTCTCTCTTGCTTTCTATGCTTTAAGTGTACCTCAACTGAAAGTTATTTCCTTATATTTGTGTGAGGCATTAAAGACTCTGTTTTCTGGTATTTTGCATTGAATTAGCAGTACAGATTATGTTGACAACATTGCATTTTATGGTTATATTTATGACTATAAATATACAGACTTCATCTAAGAGTCCACCATGATGACAAGAGATATGAATGTGAAGAATGTGGGAAAACATTTATTCGGCATGACCATCTGACAAAACACAAAAAAATACACTCAGGTAGGCATTTTCTTTGAAAGTTGGCTTTGAAATTACTATTCTGAAATAAGATCAAATAAAAAATTAATTATGGAATTTTTTTTCTCAGTACATGCAATGTTTTAGGCCTAATAAAAGTTCCTCTCACTATTTTTAAGGTCTACTAAAGTAGGGTTAATCTTACATGTTTTCAAGGTTTAAAAGCCAAGTGTTTCCTCCATGTTGACATAGAAAGCCGAGGGACAGTCAAAAACATGTAACAGTGAATTGCTTTAAAAATAATCATAAAAAAAAGCAAAAGTGAAAAAGGAGGATTTTTTAATGAGTTCAGATTTCTTTTTTTAATAGCAATTGTGTGAAACATTATTACCACAACACAAAAGAAGCTGTCACAGTCTCTGTCAAAGTTTGTACACTGATCACTTTAATGTAAGAACATCTAAGAGGTGTTTCTGAAGTCTCTGTTATGGGGAAGAGGGAAGGAAGGAAGGTGGTGGGAGTCAACCCTGAGAACAGCCAGATGGGGATGATCAGGAGGAAGAAAAAAACATCTCTCTGTTGCACTGAGAGCAGAAAGGTTATCAAATGTACAGGAAGAGCGAAGATTCACTAGAGACTTTTCCATTTTCAGAATAGGATCCAAAGGGAATGCGGCCTTCTAGGAGGCAAAATACTTTCTAGGCAGTGTGAAAATACGAAAGTGATCAGAGTCTAAACTTCCTGAGCCTTTATTTTGAAGGACAGCTTCTTTTTTGGTGTTCGAAATCATAATGTCTGCTATAAAATAAAGAAATCTTTGAAAACTCAAATACAAAAAGAAAAAAAATCCTCTTTTCTACTCTATTTGCTTTTCCCCCCTCTAGAAAGTTACATTCTTTGACTGTCCACACTCCTCCTACTTACATGAGAAGAAATATTCTGCCACTTTGTGGAAGATCTCAAGATGACTAAAAAGAATCAAGATACTTTTAAACAGCAGCATAAAAGAAAAAGGTAACTATGTAAATCAGGATAATTAAAAAGATAAATACTGTGATGTAATTTTAAGTTCTAAAAATCAGTAGCTGAAAATAATTGGTACGTATAAATAAGCTTCTCTTTTAAAGCCTCTGAATTATTGAAGATAGCACATTTTGGGTCATAACGAAGAGAGTAGATTCCTAGTCATTCACGTGTACCTCTCATGCAGTGGGTGTTTGGGGAAGTGTCCCTTAACTCATGAACGTGAATTTCTTTGTAGAAATGACAAACGGCCAGTAATAGTCATATATAACAAGGGGTAAAAATCCTTACTCTGGTAGAAACAACCTGCTTCCTGAATTTTGTTCTTTGTAAACAGAGAATCCTTCTCTGAGTAAGGTATGGAAGAGCTTGATTGGCTGGACTTTGTGAACATGGATCTGCTGTATGTCTTACAATTACAGCTCTTAGACATTTAGTAAGTTCCAGAAGATTTAACCAAAATTTATTGAATTTTGCCCTTGTAGGTGAAAAAGCACATCAGTGTGAAGAATGTGGAAAATGTTTTGGCCGTAGAGATCATCTTACTGTTCATTATAAAAGTGTTCATCTAGGAGAAAAAGTTTGGCAGAAGTAAGTGTGGGTTTTTTATAACTGCGTGAATACTTCTGTTCGTGCAGAATTCTGGTAGTCTGTGTGTTTGTCATGCCCATTACCTTAGTCTTGATAGAAACATCATTATTGTGGTCTGAAGTGGATGTCAGAAAATTGCCTTCACAATTTAAGCAAGATGTTTTCTTTATACCTTAATTAAGTAAATAAAATAAAAACATAAAAAAGGGTCAAATTTTAATTTGTCAATTAGCTGTCTCAATGTTGTTCTAAATTGATGGTTTGCTGTGATATTGTCATTGCAGACTAGTTAAGACTGAATTATTAGACATCATTTAAGCACTGTGAGAACTATCCCACGCTTAAGTATTTTAGAAGCTGGTAGCAGATTAGTGGCTCTGAAAGTAGGTAAAAACTTTGAAACCCGAGTTATGACTATAAATTGAATATGCAATAGGGTTTTTAAATTCTTGAGCTCCAAAAGTAAGCCTTTCAGAGATTTTCAAATAAACTGAGACCTAGTTGTTTTTTAAATGATGTGTTTTAAGTGCTTGTACTCATTAGCATTGTGTAGAAGCCATTACAGACGTGTCTGCGTTGAAAGTATAGTACATTATCTGCTCTTTGTTTTTTCTTGGTAGCCAGTAGCCTAAACCATTCCTTGTACTTTATTTATGGCATAATTCTGCCAAAGTGAAAGCCTTTGTGGATGTTGGGCAAAACCTGTTATTTAAGGATATTTTTGGGGTCAGAAAAGAAGTTTTAGTGGCTTTTGCTCTTTGAATACTAAGTGCCAATCTCAGCAGAGAATGAAACTGAATATCAAATAGAATCTTAATTGACCTTATTGGTATGCAGATGCCAGGAAATATGAACGTAAGTGAGGAAATTTGGAAACTTTGATATTCAGCTACTTTGCAGTTAAAGATTTCAGAAAGGACTGTGCACATAGTTTATTGTTAGTTGATTAAAAAAAAAAAGTATCTAACATGACATGTCTTTCCTTCTTTAAAGATATAAAGCAACATTTCACCAGTGTGAAGTCTGTAAGAAAGTTTTTAAAGGGAAATCAAGTTTGGAAATGCATTTTAGAACACATTCAGGTAAAAATAAACCGCAACAAAACCACAAAACATGTAGGAATGTATTTTTATGCATCAACGTTGATGGAATTATTTAATTCGCTATGGTTGTTGAGCATTCACGGCAAGAGTGGCAGGAAGCAACAAGCCTTTTTATTCTTTCTCATATGTTGGTGACTCCTGAATACTACCTTCTGAATATAACAGTTGAAATATTGATAATCCTCAACACAGGTTTGTGGTATGCTCCCTACACCTCTTCCTTTAGTTTACTGGTGTATGTTCTTGCCAAATTTACCCAGACCTTCTAATAATTTTTGTGGTCCAGTGAATACTACATTTCAAGTGGTAATCTAAACAAGGATTTGAAATCCCTTTGGAAGGGTTTATGTCCTTGTATGTTTGACTTTGTTTTTCCTGCCTTATGTTTAGGGAAATCATTGTTCTTTCGAAATGTGTAGAAGTACAAATTGAGCTCGTTTAATACCAGTATCATAACAGTTTAAAGACTGGTTTTTTTTGATTTGGTTTATATTCTGATTGTCTTTGTGTGTAGCTGACAGAAATCCCAGGTATTGAGAGAAATGTATGTAAGGAGAAGGGTATGCTAATACGACTTCTCAATAAGCTTCTAATGGCTCCCTTGATTCCAAAATTGATGTTAAACGTATGCTCTTTGTTTTCAGGAAAATTGTTTTATACTAGGTCTCTATGCCATAATCCATGTGTGTATTTTCATATTTATGTGTGGCATGGTGTTACTCAGAATAACTAATTCTTACTTCTGTCTTTACAGGCGAGAAACCCTACAAATGTCAAATCTGTAATCAGTCTTTTAGAATTAAGAAGACATTAACAAAACACATGGTTATTCATTCAGATGCTCGACCTTTTAATTGCCAGCACTGCAATGCAACATTTAAACGAAAAGACAAGCTGAAATATCATATTGATCACGTTCATGGATCAAAGGCTGCAGAAGAGGCATTGACATCTTCTTCAGAGGAAAAGCTAGTCTCGTTACCAGTGCAGTACACCTCTGATGACAAAGTTTACCAAACTGAGGCTAAACAGTATGTGGAACAGTCCAAAGCATATCAATCAGAAGCCAAAACTTTGCTACAGAATGTATCTACAGAAGTATGTGTGCCTGTGACTCTGGTACCAGTTCAGATGTCTGATCCGCAAGCTGATCTAGTACAGCATACTGCTCAGTCACATGGCATTCTTCCTCCACAACCTGAGCAGACAGATTATCAACGAGCAACAGATCTATCATTTCTAGAGAAATATACTCTTACTCCACAACCTGCAAATATTGTTCATCCTGTAAGGCCTGAGCAAATGTTGGATCCTAGAGACCAGTCATATCTTGGAACTTTACTGGGGCTAGATACAGCTCCTACTGTACAGAATATTTCAAACAATGAACATTCATGATCAGACCACAACATTCCACCTAATTTACTAAGCCATTAGCCAACAGAAGGCTGATAGGGCAATTAAGATTTATATTTTATATTTTATTTGGACTCATGAGTCTTCTGCATAGTTTTGGAAAAACAGGTTTGTTTACATAATATTTGAACATTTAGGCACATTTTGATGCATACTGAAAGAGTGTTTCTTGTGATTTTAAGAGTTTTTAAAAATCTTATAGATGGTCTTTTAAAAATTATGCTCTGAAATATCTTTTAAGGATAGTGGCTGAAAAATGTAATTACATATCTGGCTATTAATTTAAAAAATGTTTGCCTTTCTGCATCTCACTTTGAATTAATGTTTTAAGTGTAATAGAAAGCATTCTGGAAGAATAAGGACTATATCAAATTCATTAAAAGTTGTAAGGGCAGGCAGGGATATAAAAACACAAACTTTGAGTTATGTTTCACATAGAAATTAAAATATAATTTTACTTGAACCCTCAGGCATTTTTGGAGGGTTTTAAAGTCTGCGGGACTCTGGAGCCTAGCCGATGGATACAGGAACTAGATTCTTCTGAAAAGTGATTGAGATATTTTATGAAGACACTAAACAGGGTGTTTGGTGATCCCCGTGACAATAATTAGGCTGCCTAAATTTGGCCTCTTAATTCTTCCTTGATCTCTAATATTGAATTATGTGGAAAGATCTAGACAATGATATTGTCTAATTTTCTACAGTTAGTCCTATATAATTTTAATATGCCTTTTTTCCTGCTTTTTCAATCTTGTTTGTCTTCTAAAGTGTGCCCCACACTCTAACTTTGAAAGAAATGGGAGTATTTGCAAGGTCATTTTAATCTATGAACAGTCATAAAGGATTGGCATGGTTTATCCTTGTTAGAGCATAAGTTATACCAGGGTCCCACATTAGCACGCCCATTTTCAGGTTATCTGTGATAGAGAAGAAATTTAAAGGCTATTATTTCCAGAACAGTACTCAACTTCTATTTAAAAAAAGAAATAATCAGTAATTATAAATCTCTTGTGAGTTGCTAAAGAAATTGTTTTGTTTCTCACTTTCTTGTACTGTGTTTATAAAACAAAGTCAAACTCTTGAGAGTATTTTATGTCTTTAATTATTTTTAGCTTTTTCTTTACTAGACATAAGGGTTTTTTCCAAAAGAACCATTTTGAACTGCAAGTCTAGCGTAATTCACCATGAAATCTAGTCTAATTTAATCTCATCAAGCTTTCTATTTTAAGCCTACTTTAAAAATAATTATTCTGTGTGTGGTAAATATTATGCCAAAGAAAGTATCTGAAATAATTTTATAATCTTCATTATTCCTCACAAGAATTACATATTAAGGCAAATTTTTCCCCAGTTTTCCCTATTCTTAAATTATTATCTTAAAGAAATTTTAAAATGGGAAACTGGACATATGTGTATTATTGTAACTGTTAAATTTATCCAATGACCTGAGCACAAGTGATCTGTGGTGAAAAGCTCTTCTGTCATCACAGTTCTATAAACTCTAAGTGGCACGGATCATTTTAAATCCTGTTAACCTATTTGGTGTTAGATTCTGTTAATCCCCGTCTATTTCGGTGCTGAGTTTGCAGGAGAGGGGCCAGAGCTGCCTGAATGTTCATATTTTGAAGCTTGTACCCTAATGGATTCTTAACCTAAACACACCAAAGATTTCTGTTAGCTGTTAAATAGTGGCAGAGTTACAGAATTTTAAGTGTTATCGATATTTAAATAGGACTTAGCCAAAGAAGCACAATAGAAGTCCTAAACTTTAAAAGTTCAGTTTCTAAAACAGGACTACATATGTTTAACTGTTCTATGTTTGTATCTCTAAAGTAAAATTTAGAGCTGTGCTCTGGGAATGTTCAGACTGACATGCTGTAAATATATCTGGTAAGAAGCTGAACACTAGCAAATATACAGCAATAATGAGGCCATTGAACGCCACCTTCTGAAAGGACACTATCAAGTACTACCCTTCCTGCTTTCTAACTCCACCTTCATCTCCTTTCAAAATAAAACTGCTTCTGTCATCTTTACACTCCATGACTTGACAGTTGCTGTTTTATGTGTAGTTTTCAAGTCAAGATGTATGTATCATATTCATATTACCGCATGTGGACATGAAACATGATTTCCAGCATTTGTAATTGTACTGTTAAAAATAACCCGGCATCAGTGGTGTCAGTGCAGTTCTCAGACTAAAAAGCCTAACTCTTTGTTATTTCTTGTCTTTTCTGTCTTAGTAGGATTTTGACAAAACAGTGGCTTAAAAATAGTTGGTAACTAATTTTTTCTTTTCAAATCCAGTCTGTTCGGAAGGCACTCGAGTAAAATACTGAAATGGAATTTGGAGCATATTTACTTGATAATGTCCTTTTTAAAATTCTTTCATGATTGTGCCTTTTATATATATTCTGAATAATGGCTTTTTCTCTAGTTCATTTGATTATTCAGAAAACATTAAGGTCAATATCTTCCAAAGGGCTTCATGTTTTTGGGTGCCCAACAAGAAACAGACTATAAAAGGACTCGTTTTTCAGAAAAACGAGCGCTATCTTTGCTGTTTGGGTGACCAGAATTACTAGTCATTCCTGGAAAAAATGACCTACTAGTTCTTTGGCGTTATTTTGTTTGCAGACAACCCTACTAGTTAGTGTTTTTACCTGCTGGTCAGGCTGGATCATTGCCAGTTGACAGTGAAAGAAAATAGGAAAGCTTATGTGCTTAGATACATAGTTTTTATTTTTTTAATATCATGAGCTATAATTCTTATGGCTTTATGTCTATTTAAAATTCATATATGAGCAAAGTCAGTTTTCATGGACTGGTACTTCATTTGGTAGGTGAAAGTAGCTGATCTCTGCTTGATGGAGGACAGTTTCTTTTAAGAGGACTGGAGTTGAAGGGCAGAGATCTGCACCTCACAGCTGCATGGGTCAAAACTCCTTAGGTGCCTGGTACCTCCATTTTAATATGTATGTGTACTCATACAAGGGCGCATATCCTGTTGATCTGGAGGGCGCTTTTACAATAAAGGCTATGTTTTATCTGGCAGTCATTGACTCAGTTGACCATTTGTTGCCAAAGAAGGAAGAAGCAGGTCTCTTAAAAATGTCTCTAAAGAATGATCAGTGGCTCATTGCAAAAAGTTGGTCTTTTCCACATGCTGACCTTTGGGGAGAAGAGTGGAGTCTGTGTTGGTACTCTAAACTGCTACGTGGTTCTGAGAACTTACTGCACTCGTTCCGTTTCAACATTGAATTCTGTATTTTTTTGCTGAACAAATTTCTGGTTGTTGACTGGGTTACTGCCTTTAATTCTTTAAGTGGATTTTATGTTTATTTATTTATATTGGAATTTCCTCTTTGAGCACTGACACTTTTCCTACCGAGGTATGGCTCTAATGGGTTCTTTTTATGCCGAACATCAGTAATTGTAATGGTGATGATACATCTTCCGTAAGGCTGTGGTTTCCTTAAAAATATAGTGCTACTTTAGTCTGGATTATAATTCAGGTAGTTATTTGTAAGGATGGGTCATGCCAGAACACAATGACAAAAGATTTATTTGGGTATCACTAAAAAGCTAAGCTTATTTCCCTAATAACGAATGTGAAAGAGCATCCAGACCTCTGAAGAATGCTTCAAAGGAATCACCTCGTAACGTGCTTGATCGAACATGGAATATGTTATGGAGTGCTAAGGAATAAATGACTCTCAACTTTTTAAATTTAAAATAATTTCTGTGTAGAGGTTCATGAATGTAGAATTATGAATGAATTCTGAGAAGGCTGTTGTAGATGAATAGGTTTTTTCCCTGAAAACAATAAAAAAAGATGCGAATTGTTTCTGTATTGAGCATACATGCATAACTGATCCAGGTTGCATGTTCTCCATATGACTGAAGCTTAAGGGAAATAGAGTGCATTTATCTGTAGGTCCTTGTGACTACTGTCACATGCGGTCTTTTTCTACAATGTCATCTCACAGTGATTTGGTTGTTTCATCGTGTGCATTGAAGAATGACACTGGCAGAATATAATGCAGGGCAGTCACTTTGCTTAAGCCCGTAAGGATCTTTTTCATGGTTCATAAGAAATGTTTTGGTTTAAAAGGATTTGATGGATTAAAGGTAACAATGGCGAAATTTTTTTAATCCCCCATAACCAGTTTGATCATGTTTAAATGTTGGTCCTTTTATATGAAAGAATAAGGTGAAATAAACTCAATATTTTGTCACTGGTATATGAGATAATGTGTTTTAAATGTGTTCTGTATAGGTTGATATTTTAGATGGAAGTCTTTAAGTAAAGCTGTCTTTTTAGGGGAAATTCTTTGCTGTAAGGAAGAGTTAGGAAGTGTACTGTAAATGTTAGAAGTACTCAGTCCTATGTGTAATTTTCTTTGTTATGGAAAAGTAAAGTTCTTTTGTCTTAACATTGCTTGCTTCACAGGATTTCTTGCAGGGGTGCTTGCGCTAAGTTTTGATTTCTGCCCTCTTTCTTTTTTAAACAGCATGGAAACACAGTATTCTGTATGTCTTTCAGTTTTAAAGCTCATGAAAGATAAACAGATGAGGCAATTTTTTTCATCACATTTGTGTGCGTCTCATTCTACTTTTTATTTTAAAATATTTTGTAAATTAAATTTATTTAGAAAAAAACTTGGCTTTGCTTGATTTTTTTTTTTTTTTTTAATACAGGAAGAGCTTTTTAGCACGGAGGTTTGCTGAATCCATTTTTTTTTTTTTTTTTTTTAATTCTGAAGCATAACTCGAGCTGTCCAAGGCTGAGCCTACGGACATCTCCCCTTGCAGCCCCGCGCTGCGCACTTGGAAGCCTCACGCGGGGGGGGCGGGGCGGGGGCCGCTCCCTCCCGCCGCCAGGCGGTGGCGCCTTTCTCCTGCCCCGGCGGGGTCGGGGCGTTTAAATAAAACGCCTAGCGCTAATTGGCGGAGAAGCGAGGGGGCGGGGCGGAGCGGAGCGGAGCGGGGCGGGCCCGCGCGGGGATTGGCGGGGGCGCCGGGTTTGAACGAGCCGGCGGAGGCGCGGCGGTTGGTGCGGTGACGGAGCGCTGGCTGCGTGGAGAGCTGGGGCCGGTCCCGCTCTGGGGTTCTGCCCCGGGCATGGCCTCGGATTTCTTCCCCGGAGCGGTGGTGTGGGAGCTGAGCGCCGCCGCCAGTCCTAGGCGGCGGCGCTGGGCCGCGCGGGGGGGCGAGGAGGACGCGGACGAAGCCCCCGCCGTGCTGGTTCTGAGCCACTTCTCCCGGCCGCCGTTCCTCAGCTTCGGCAGCCTGCGTGTCGGCGCCTCCCGCACGCGCCTCCTGGGCATCGACAACCCCAACGAGGAGGACGCCGAGGTGGTCATCGACCGCTTCCCGGCTTCTGCCAGGGGCTTCAGCCTTGAGCATCGTCGCTTTTCTGTGCAGGTACCGGGCGGGGCGTGGGGGCCGCGAAGCTGCGGCAGGGAGCGCGGGGTGTGTGTGTATGAGTGCGTGACAGACGAGGGGACCCCGAGCCGTGCGCTGCGGGCAGGGGGTGCTGGGCGGTTCCAAGGGCTGGAGGCGAAGGGGGGGTCGGGCAGCTCCCCGCCTGAGCCGCTGGCTCTTCGGCGGCAGAGAAAGCCCGGCGTGAGGAGTGTTACCGGTTTGCAGCGTAATCCTCCCCCGGGAGAAGTCGCGCGTCACCTGGTCGCGTAGTACTACGTTTTTCGGTAGCCGGTACTCCGAAAGCTGCCCCCCCCGCTGTGGGTGGTGTTTGTGGGCGCTGTGTTCCTGTCTGCGTTAAAGGGGAAGAGCTGGAGCTTGAGATGGCGGGATTAGACCTCTTGAGGTCTTGGGTGCTGTCATAGTCTACGAAGGCAGTAAATCCTGGCTCAACAGAGAGGGTTTTTTCTGCAGTAATGTGCAAAAAAAAAAAAAAAAAAAGTAATTAATTATTCTCTAAGAATGGGGCTTTAAAGACAGAGACAGAAGAATAAGAGGTGTTTAAAAAGTGCCGTCTGAAAAAGTTGGAGGACATCTGTTTAGCTTAGGAAAAAGGCTGAGGGAGCTTGTTGTGAAGAGGGTACTGATTCGCTGTTCTGCATGTTAATCAATAATACAATAGAGAGCAAAGCAGACTTAATCTGGAAATAAATGTTTAGGATTCCCAAGGAAATATAAACTATGGTTAATCCAATCAATGCTGATTTTTAAAAGGACAGTTTAGACAAACGTGTAGCTGTGGTCATCTAGACTCTCCAGAGTCTTTGTGGGAGAGGAAGAAACTCTCTGGAGATCTCTTGCAACAATATGCTTGTAAAAACAGGCTGGACTCTCGCTGTGGAGTATTTGAATAGCAACTTCCTATAGTAATTAATGAACACTAACTGTTGTTGACCAGCTTTACTGTATAAGCACAGATTGAATTAGTTTGTGTGTTTTCATTAAATGCATCTGCCCAAGGAGGTGGAACTCCTAATTCAAACGCTCAAAGGATTGGTCATTTTCACACTCTCTTTTTGATTTTGTCTGAGGTATAACTATTTTTTTGTCTGTCAGTATTAAAATCAGCAGAGCACCAAAATGATTTGGTAGAGGTCACTGTGCATGAAGAATCTTTACGTAGATCATACATAGCTCCATGACTTCCATGTTCATTTGCAGTGTCTTCATTTTTATTCAATGAACTTGTG
The DNA here is from genome assembly GCA_009819775.1 of Phoenicopterus ruber ruber. Classification (NCBI taxonomy): domain Eukaryota; kingdom Metazoa; phylum Chordata; class Aves; order Phoenicopteriformes; family Phoenicopteridae; genus Phoenicopterus; species Phoenicopterus ruber. The sequence goes on from CM020222.1 coordinate 26,377,327, forward strand.
TGTCAAATGTCATCTTTGCAGGTCATTTGACTAAAAAAAATTGACACTTGTATTTAGATTCAGCTAAGGTCCTAAAAATTAACCTCTGATTGTTAGTCCAAATATAATTCTCTCAAAATTACTTTAGAGGACTGTCATGGTTTCACATATTTGGTTAATATGTGCAAAAAACTATGTAATTTCTTCTGCTTACTTTTGCTCAAATCTCATCGTTTCTACTACGTGTTATGTGTTCTGGCTTGCTTTCCATTATAGTTTCATTAAGAGGTATATACCCTTTTAGTAAGACAACATTTTTGATAGAGGTCACTTAAATTTACATGTCGGAGGGGAAAAATTGACTTTTAAACATTTAACAATTGTTTATCATTTCATGTTGTCAGAATATATGTTACTTCTGTATACTGCTTCTCATTTGATTTGATTACTTTATCTTTGATGTTGCGTAAGTGTACCTAAGTGCTAGATATTAAATATTTCTTTTTCTCCAATAGTCAAGACAAAGAATCTTTGTTTCTGTAACATGGACACCATTAGAAGAAGGAAAAGTCAGAGAACTGGTAACTTTTGTTGTTAATGGCATTGTAAAGCATCAGGCTGTGCTCCTGGGTGTTGCTGAGCAGCCTCTGAAGAAAAAGGTGAGTGTGTGTTTATTATGTGTCTTAATTCTATTGCTTTGGCATAGCTGACACAGATATTGTTTTTATTAGCAGAAAATTCAGTGAAGGAGAATTAAAAATTGATAAATGATGCTGTCTGTGGGAATGCCTGTTGCCTTCAAATTTTTTTCAGCTGGGTTGGAAAATAGATAATGGTGCATTACAGCTTAGAGAATAAAACTAAGTCATGACTAAAAAAGCTGTTTTCAAGGCTGGAAATAACTTATGGTGGATTTTGGACTAGGTGTTCTTTTTATAGTATTTTTAGACTTTGAATGAATACACTAGTAATGTTCACTTTTACACATAAGTCTTTAGAAAGTCAGCATACTAACTTTTATTTATGGTTCTTTTTCAGAAGAGCCTTTGGGATACTATAAAAAAGAAAAACTCTTCAGAAACATCTGCTTCAATGAAAGTTAAAAAAAGTACTTCAAAAGTTAAAAATGTTAATAAAACCTTTCAAGTTTCCCAGAAGGTAGATAGACTTAGAAGCCCACTTCAGCCATGTGAAAATCAGAACACAATGCAGAATAGTATATCCCCAGGAAATGACTCTTCTTTTGGCTCAGAAAATAAATTGCCTATATCTCCTATTGCACCAATGCTAGAGGAACATCGTAATACCGTTTGCACACCACTTGCAATGAGAAGATCTACTACATTCTCGGATATTGCTGCCGCTGCAAATGAGGAGTTATTGCCTGAAATAGACAGCTGTAATGTCAAGAAAACTGTTAATGAGCACAATGAATTAAAATCTGAACGTGCATACAGTTCTGCTGGATTAGCACAACTGCCAATTTCAAACAATGAAGCAGTTCTTAATTGTACACTCTCACCAGTTTGCACTCCAGAACACTCGGCGTCTGTGCCTGTTTTAAGTACAAGGAGAATTTTAAGTCCAGATTCTTTTGTAAATGACAGTTATCAAGTGGATATAGATATAATAGAGCAGCCTGTTCCAATTCTGTCACCTGATCAATTTGTGAAAGACAGCTTGTCAGATAAGCAATCAAAGACTCCTAAACTTGAGGCAGCTTTAATATCATCTACTACAGAGACTTATGTTGTAAAGAAATTCCTACCCTCAAAATGGAAAAAAAAAGGAGATGTAGAGACAAAAACACATGTTCATATAGAACACAACTTAAATGAAGTCTTTGAGATGCATAATGTAGAATCACAGGTACTTCATTATGACAAAACCAAAGAAAATCACTCCAGTTTTCCTTCTACAGAGGAACTTCAGACTCACAATTCTCGGAGAGAGCAACCAAAAAAGCGTCCAGTTCTTTCTGCCACTGTCATAAAAAATAAGCCTGATGCTGCTGAAGAAAAAAGAATGGAAACCCTCCAGCCAAAATCTAAAAAATGCCTTAGTAAAGCAATAATGGAATGTGCTAATGTGGTGCCTGTACATACAAAACCAGAAATATCTAAACACCTTCCAGTTATAGGTCCCATTTCACCTGAAAATAAGTGTCACAATGACAAAGTAAATTCATCTCCTACTGGATCAACTTCTTTGTGTCGTAAGAGGAAAAGTGAGATATATGTAGAAGATAGTAAACTTACAGCTCCAGTGTATGTGGAAGAAGTGGAAAGAAAAAGAACTCTTCCATCTAGCGTGGACAGTAAAACACGTGCTACTATGAGACCATCAGCCTTCAAACCCACAAACCGAGAGAGAGTAGGGCAGAGGAAGAAAGCTGGTGAGCAGTATTTCCTTCATTTACCACTTTCTGAAAGGTGCCTTTGATTATGAAATTTGTATAGCAAACTGAACTATCTAGCAACAGTCAGGAATATTTCATCTCTCTAAAATGTAGGCCTTTGCAATTTGTTAGATAGTCTCTGCATTTTAAAAATTTGAAAACTAGGTCAGAGTTTTGATTATGTAATTGGCTTCAAATTTACTTTATTCTTTTGTAAACCTTGTTAATGACAGTAAGAGGAAAAGTATGTGATGCTTCTTAAGCAGAGCCCTTTTATGTAACTCAAATTTACTAGAAACCTACTGCATGAGATTTCTGTCATATGTACACTTACCATTGTGAATGTTTGACTCCATTGCTGTTGTCACGTGTTTTCAAATACGTAGTTCCCAAGTCTCATTCACTCTGCCTGCTTTTTACTGTCTGTAATTAGCTTGTCAGCCTTGTGTAGATCTTTCTGCCTTTAGTTTGCCAATACTATGTTGCCTGAAGATCAGAAGAAGTTGACTTCTTGTATTTCAATGTATTTTGGGTTTTCTAAATGTTCCATTCCCCAATGTGCTCTGGAATGCAAAAAGAAAGAGGGTCTGTAACTCAAACAAGCATTTAATTTGCAGAATCTTCATGCAGTCCCTGCAACTTAACTAACAGGAAAAATTAATCATGGCCTTCGGATCAAAATAACATGCTGCTTTCTCCAGTTCAAATGATCTGTTCTGTGATCTAGATTTGATTTTGGGCTTTCAGTAATGCACTTTGATTTTAGGCTTTTTAAGATAGTCTACATAAAAACATGACACACTAACACTGTTAGGAAGCAGGAAAAGCTGTGTTATCTACCAGGTTATTTCTATTTGTCCATTAGGGTAAGGACAGATGGGCTGGACAATAAAGTATTCTGTGAGCCCAAAATGACTTTAGTGTCTCTTATTCCTAGTTGTGAAACAGAAAGATAACGACAGCTTTGATTTACGTTCTTGACAATTTTTCTTGAAATATAACCTGTTATTCTTTTAATTGCGCAGGCTTCACAAAGAAAAATCATATTTCACTACTAAAAGTGAGCTTTGAAATGCTCATCATTAATTTAATCCATTTGAGATCCAACTGTATTAAAAATTATCAGAATGTATTTAAAATTTATTTGAAGTGCATGAGAGATTGGAATTACTTCTTCACTTCTCTAGAAGTAAATGTTCTATGAAAAACACTACTTCAGCTAAGCAGGATTCTGCGACCTGTAATTTATGATCTCTCTTTTTTGTTTCTAAAGTACCATCTTGTCAGGGGGTGTCAGGCAGCAGCTATAGTTCATCTGCAACAGCATACTTTTTTTAATCCTTCATTTGGTGTCAATGTAACAAAATGATTGTGCTAAAAGTGAGTATTTTTACACGTTGAGAGTTCAGAAAACCTAGATCTGCATTTTTTTCCTTGTGTTTTATTTAAGTCCTTCTACCGCTATGTGGTGGATAATGCTTATTAGCCAGTGCCTTGATGCCTGAACACAAGTCAGGCTGCTCTGAAATGACTATCAATGTAGTATGCAATCTAACTGTGGGAAGAGGTCAGTCAAGCCCTAAAAAGTCATACCTCTTACGCCAGATGTTTATGGAATACACGCTTTCACATGTTCTAATGAATGCTTTTACCAATTAGCTTCGTGTTTCTAGCCATATAATGAATTGCAAACAGTACATTTCTTTAGTACATGGAAGAACTGTGAAATACAATAGCGCTTATTTACGCTTAACTATTTTTTCCCTTTTAATTGTAAACAAATTGGTCTACTTAAAATTTTCCATCAACAGGAGATTATTGGTGTTTTGTGTGGGTTCATGGGGAATTACTCTGGTTCCATGCTTTATAAGTGATACAAACCTTAATACATTAACTTTCACTGACCTATTTGTTGTTGGTATTTGTGTGTTAACGTTTGTAGGCTCGTCACTTCGGAAAGCATCTAAAACTGCCAACAGAATTAGTAAACCCATCCCTGGGTTGGCCCAGTCTCACCTGACGTTTGTGAAACCAGTGAAAACAGGTAGGCAGACTTCTGGTATTTAGTAAAACAGCATACACCATTTTACTAAACGTCACGATTGCTGTACTGCTAGTGATCGGCAAGACCCAAATGATTAGAGTTGAGATGAAATAGAAGATTGTACCTACAATGAATCAATATCTAGTAGAAAAATATATGTAACCTTTCATGTTTCATTTTGACTACTCAAGAAAATTAGTTGCAACACATGGTCAGCTGAAGGTAGATGTTACTTTCTGCCAGTTTTGCCCTGTAAGTGTAAAAGCTGCATTACAGGTATGTTCCCAGCTGACTGATGGTCGTCAGTGGAATGCCTCTTCCATATCTGATAACATTTTAATACAAAAACGGAATACCTAAGAAGAGAGAACTTCTTACCAAAAAGACACTAATTTTGCAGAGCTAATACTACTAAGTTGATCTGATCAGGAAAATGCATCTATAAAATGGTTCTTCCTGGACGTAATCCAACTCAACTTGGTTTTGCCCCAGGATATGCATTGCAAATGGCCTGGGTTCTAGAAATCTTGTCTTTGTTCTAGTGCTTTAATAACTTAATCCATGTTTTGTGGCTGATCTGCAAGCCGCTGAAGATTCTAACAATCTGCTTTTTTCTGCTGTAGTGCTAAATGGAGTGTCAAACGTTAATCCTTTCCACAGTGAAATGTATATTGGTTATCAAACATTTCAAGAACTGCAGAGACTTACTATTTTTTTTTTTTTTCAAGTCATCCCTAGGCACCCAATGCCTTTTGCTGCTAAAAATATGTTTTATGATGAACGTTGGAAGGAGAAGCAGCAACGAGGTTTTACCTGGTGGTTAAATTTTGTACTTACCCCTGATGACTTCAGTGTAAAAACAAACACCTCACAAGGTAAGAGTACAAGAATTTTCACTTTTTCTTTTAATGTTCTTAAACATTATATAATGTACTTTATTAATATTAATGAATAGTAGTACTAGCTTAACACTAGTCCCAGCTTGCCACTTTAGTTTGTGTAATGTTAAGAGTAGATTTTTGGTTTTTAATTTTTATGTATCACCTGTGTTTCCCTTTTCAGCTTTTGACTTAATACTGTGATAATCATAGACCAAATATTCCATAATGTGTTTCAGTGGCAGTTATGCTAGAGAATACAGAATGTGCTAAACCAAAAGCAGTTCTTACGTTGGAGATGGTCCTGTCCATCCCAGCAGAATTTTATAACCATCTAACCCTTTACAAAGTCATATTTTCCCCTTGTGATAAGTGTGGATGGCACACTTGCTCACACCAAGCACAGCATACCACACACCTGAATGGGGAGTGTGCTCTCGAATGGGTGGCTGCAGCACTCCTCAATGGGTGTTGAGTGGGGAATCCCTACCTGCTAAAAAACATTATAGCTGTCACTTTGCTAAAATGATGGTAACATACTTTTTCCTCTATCTTTAGCTTCAATCTAAAAAATTGAAGATGGTACAATTGATCTTAAAACCAAATTCCTAGCACTGCTGGCTTATGAAATAAGCGTTGTTGTATTAAATGTTTGAGTAATATACGTGTACTCGACAATATATGTTTAGTGCAACAGCTGATAAGCTTCCTGAGGGATAAAATCATTAGTCAGAAGGAAAATAACAAAATGTCAAATTAGAGAGGAAAAAAATAAATGAGGTGGGCAAAGCTACCTTTATTTGAGATGTAAATGCGTGCTTTTTGTGTGTGTTTAAACAGTAAATGCAGCTGCTCTTATCTTGGGAGAAGAGAACCATCATAAAACCAGTGTTCCTAAAGCACCAACAAAAGATGAAGCATCTCTAAAAGCTTATACAGCTCATCGTAAGCTGAATAAGTTACGACGTGATGCTTGCCGTTTGTTTACATCTGAAACAATGGTTAAAGCTATTAAGAAGCTGGAAGTTGAGATTGAAACTAGACGTTTACTAGTTCGCAGAGACAGACACCTCTGGAAAGATGTAGGTAAGAATACTAAAACTCTGCATCGTCTCTTTTCTTGTAAGTAGAAAATGGATTATTGACACCCTAAGTTGATTTGATTTAATCTAAAATTGGTTGATAGAAATTTTTGCTGTAATATGAAGTGTTTGCTGGATGTAATATTACAAGATGCTCTCTTGCAGGAGAGAGGCAGAAAGTCCTTAACTGGCTTTTATCTTACAACCCTTTGTGGCTGCGTATAGGTCTGGAGGTAAGTGCAGAATTTAAGGTCTATAATCAAAGTTTAAAGGACATCTAACAATTTTTTTTAGTAGGAGATGTTTCGGGTTTCTTTGTATTTTCTATTTGACTAATTCAGGTAGATTCAATTCGGTTATAGCATGTTTACATTTCTTTTGAATTATTACAACAGACTTACTTTAAAAAAGTGCTTACCTTATTAAAAAGGAAAATATTTAATCAAGAAAAGTGGAAGTTAACTCCCTAACCAATAACACAAAAGCATTTTCCTATCAGTTTCACTCTTTACTAAACTGGAGAATAATGCCATTGTCTTAAGGAAGTTCCTGATTGATTCCTCTGATGCAGATGATCATACATGTTTTGAAATGAGACTGGATCTTCTGAAATTTCCATTGGTTTTATTTTTCAGTGACTGATTTGAAAAACTGATTGGTTTTTGGAGACTAATTACCATTTACAACTTCAGAATTTCAGTAATGTATGTTATTCAAAAAAACCTCGTAGTATTTAAGGTAATTTTTAACAGTTCTGCTTTTTTCCCCTCCTTTCATATTAGACTGTTTATGGAGAACTGATAGCTTTGGAGAGTAATAGTGATGTTATGGGTTTAGCAATATTTATCCTTAATCGCTTGCTTTGGAACCCTGACATTGCAGCTGAATACAGACATCCCACTGTGCCTCACCTTTACCGAGAAGGTAACTACTACTTTCAAAAATAGGTTATTTTTAGCACTTAATTTTTGAACTGTCACTTAATGGGTTCTATCTTTTTAGGTCATGAAGAAGCTTTGTCAAAATTCACACTGAAAAAATTGCTGTTGTTAGTTTGCTTTCTGGACTGTGCCAAACGGTCCAGAATGATTGACCATGACCCTTGCCTCTTTTGTAAGGATGCAGAGTTCAAGGTAGGAGAGCTGTGATTGGATGTCTCCCTCCAATATTGTCCTAGGACTCAATGTAGAATTTATTTATTTAATCTATGTACTTTTCTACATCATCTCACAGTCATGTAAAGGAATTCACAAGAAAATTTTGAGGTGTTAGTCCTTGTAGGAAGGACTCCATTATCTTGCGTTATCTGGCTTCCCTCTCTAAAGCTAAGCTTCTGCATTATTTTTAAATATCACTCTAGCATACTGCAGCTCATCTTAAACTGCAAGTCAGTCTGATGGGCTTTTCTGTTTGTTTTTTCCTGTTATTTGCTGTGATAAGAAAGACTATGCAACATCTGTCATACAAAGGCTTTGATTAACAAATATGTTCAAATAACATCACTTTTCTTGGGTTTGTACTATGTAGAGAGAGAGACTGAGAAAAAAGTATTCCTGAATTTGGTGATGCTTTCAGTGACACGGTAGCCAGGTACAATGAAAATTAAAGCTGTGTGAACTAGCTAAAAATAAATTAAAAAAAAAATAAATAAATTATCATTTTAAGTATTAGGCAAGGAAATACGGAATACAATTTGGGGGACAAGGGATGAAAATTGTATTCTGCTTGACAAATATTGCAGTGTTAAGATTATCTTCCTTTTTTTTTGTTTTCTTCTCTTAGGCTAGCAAAGACCTTCTGCTTGCATTTTCTCGGGACTTCCTGAGTGGTGAAGGTGACCTTTCCCGCCATCTTGGTTTCTTAGGACTACCTGTCAGTCATATTCAAACTCCACTTGATGAATTCGATTTTGCTGTAACAAATCTGGCTGTGGACTTACAATGTGGCATTCGTCTTGTGTGCGTTGATACAGAATTATTTTGAACTATGTATATTCTTTTGTATAATATTTAATATGAGCTCAGCTAAGGCATTAAACTGTGAAATTCTCTTTGTTAGGAGAACAATGGAACTTCTCACCAAAAACTGGAATCTTTCAAAACAACTGAGGGTTCCTGCAATAAGTCGTCTACAGAAGATGCATAATGTTGACGTTGTTCTTAATGTCCTTAAAGAGCGAGGAATTCACTTGAAAGATGAAAGTGGTAAGGCCTAGAAATCAGGGTTATTCTAAGTGCGTTGGAGGACTAGTGCACGCTTTGATTTAATTCCTTTAACTCCTTTTATTTGATAGGTGCTTCAATTGACTCCAGGGATATTGTGGATAGACACAGAGAACGAACGTTAGCACTGCTGTGGAAAATTGTCTTTGCCTTCCAGGTTCTATTCGACTACTTATTTTGTTTGTTTGTTACTAGTTACAAATGAGCGATAATGAAAACACTAGTCTTTCAGGAATATTTGTTGTCTGTGAAAGCCTCTACAAATCAAATTTTAGACTGTGAAATGAACCGCTTTGTATGGTCAAAGTGCCATGCAAACTTTACCTAAATCTGCTAAATGTACCCTAACAATACAGTTTAGATAACATTTTAACTGTGCTTTTTCTTATATACATTCATACAAGTTTTTGGAAAAAACTGAACTTTTGAGTTTATGCTGTATGCTGACAGAATTGGTAATTAAAAGTAAAATAATGTTGGTCTTAAAATGCTGGTAAACTCTCACTAACTGAAAAGGACATTTTGGGGTTATGCTGATAGACAATTATAGAGTAGACTCTGAAGCTATAGCTCTTTTACTTTTTTCCATTTGTCTGAAAACAGTCAATTTGAAGAAACATTCTTGAAATAATAATGAAGATTTCTTAGGCATTACTGCAATGGCATTTCAAAGCCACTGGAAAAAAACAGTAGAGAAAGCAAAAATAGTTTTCTTAAGACTGTTTTAAGAGTTAATTTGAGTTGGATAGTCTTTTGAAAATAAGTATCCAGCTGACAAATCCAGTTGAAAGGAACATAAAGTATGAAAGGTAAAATAAGATACAGGTTGAGGTGGAATTTCATCACTAAGTAGTCAGGAATATACGTACAATTAACTATATCTAAAGCAAGAATTTCAAAGACTGTAACCACAGAACTATCAGAGAGCCAGAACAACATAATAAAAATCAAATGTAACTATTTTCTATTTTCTTTCTTAACTACTGTTACAGTATTGAGTAGTTACCTTCCTCCAGTTAGTTCTCCTGATGCATGTGTCATGGTTGCATTGCTTTTGATTAAAGAAATAATTTCAGTGACCAGTGGCTTTATTCTAGTCCTGTGGATATGCTACTTGTTCTCCAAATCTTCTTACACCATCACACCACCAGCTCAAATACTCTCAGAATCCTTTCAGCGAGGAGGGGTGGTAAATGGACTCGATAGAAATGCAGGCGAGACTCTGCAATTGTTGTTTCCTCTGAAAGTATGGTGAGATTACACAGGCTGTTTCAGGGAATTTCCCTGTTTCCCCCAACTATTAACTAATGAAGTAACTGTTTTACACAGAACAGTGGGAGTGTGGGTTTAGGTTCTTTTATCTGAAGCAGTTTATCTGAAGCCATCTATGCTGGCAAGTCCAGATTATCCACTACTGATTCAGTGTGGCAGGTACTGCTTAGTGAGAGTAGTTTTTCTTTAAAGTGCCATATCTAAAGCCTCTGCATCTAGCTGCTATAATGCATGACATGTCAGACTGTTGGTGACATAAAATCTTTTTTTTGTCTTCCTAATAGGTGGATGTTTTTCTTAATGTGGAACAGTTAAAAGAAGAAATTGAGTTTTTAAAGAATGCGCACAAAAGAAAAACACAATTAGGTGCTCTCAAGGCTTTTCCAAATTGTTATAGAGTACAAGAAGATAATAGTTGTAACTCCTCACCTCAATGTTACAGTGAAAATGTGAAGCTGCTGATGGCATGGGTTAATGCTGTTTGTGGATTTTACAATATCAAGGTAAGTAGTTTTTGTGTACATTTCAGCAAATACATCCTTTGCCATCATAAGAATGCTTATTCTTTACAGAGCGGAATTCTTCAAACTATCAAATACGTAGTAGCAGCCAATGGTAATTAGTTTTAAATATCCTTCTGGATTTTGTTTAATCTGATTTGAAATAACTGTTTTTCTGTGGGTTTAGCTGCAGCTCTCCTTTTGAACAAATTTGAGCAAAAGGATATCCCTTTCCATTTAGTCTTATGCATAAAAATGCATTTTAAAAATGTAACACTTTTGCTGGAATATGGGGTTGTTTGAGGTTTTTTTAATGAGCATTCATCCTAAATGTATTTGTGCATAAAATTTTCACCATTTATAGAAACTGTGAGAATTAAACTAATGTTTGGGGTAAGGAGCTTTCCTCTCCTCAGAGATGTTTGTTTAGAAGGAACATGTTGTTTGTTCCTTCCAAGAAGAGAAGCCCTATTCAGAGACTTGTGACTGTATTCTGACCAGAGACATCTGCTATTTTTTCTGAAGGGCAAGATATAGCACTTAAGACTGATGCAGGTTCAGAGCTTATTTCTATACTGAATTCCTAGTGTAGAGGTATCTATAGAAGTTTCTTGGGAATCCTTCTGTAGAAAGATTGCTTTCTTTTTGGTTTCTTAAATGTTTCCCTTGGAGATTCACTCTATAGTGATTCACGGTTCTTTGTTTCTGGTTTCTCCCAGCTGTATGTCACTGTACAGTGAATGTTCAAAGGAAGCACTGGCTTCATAATTGGTTTTGTTCAAAAAAAATTTGCACTTGGTCACTTTCAAAGGTACAAGATGATAAGTTCTATATCTAGTTTATACCAATTAACTGGTAACAAAAATTCAAGGAACTTGTATCTTACTGTATTTTATTTAACAGGTGGAAAATTTCACAGTGTGTTTCTCAGATGGTAGAGTATTATGTCATTTGATTCATCATTATCATCCATGTTACGTGCCTTTGGAAGCTGTGTGCCAACGTACAACTCAAACGGTAGAATGCTCAAGAACTCATACAGTGGGACTAAACTCTTCCTCCTCATCCTCTTCAGAGTCTGATACTTCTCTAACAGTTATGGAAGGAATGTTTGACCAAAGTGAGTTATTTGATGCACAGGAATTAATGTTAAATCGATTTCTTTTATGCACAATTTGATTTGACAAATATTTTCTCTTTTCAAAGCTGTAACTGCCTCAGTCCTATACAAGGAACTCTTGGACAATGAAAGGAAAAACTTCCAGCTGATCAATGCTGCAGTTTCTGACCTAGGTGGAATACCAGCAATGATTCATCACTCAGACATGTCAAATACAATTCCTGATGAGAAGGTAAGATGCCTTTAGAGTTGATGTAAACACGTTCTGCTCTCCTGTGAACTTGTCCTGCTCTTCTGTATAGCCCTTAACTTGCTGTATTCTGTGTTTATATAGGTTGTTATTACCTACGTATCATTTCTGTGTTCGCGGCTCCTAGATCTTCGGCAAGAAACTCGAGCTGCGCGATTAATTCAGTCTGCTTGGAGGAATTACAGGCTGAAAAGGGAACTGAAACTTTCTCAGGTACTCTTTGCCTGTGCAATATTCATTGCTTCTACTTTGAGAAATACTAAATAAAGAATATAAATTCACTGTTTGGAGTATACAGGTTTATTAGAATAATATTGGCATTTAAATTAATGAGTACTATTTTTATTATCAAAATATACGGCCTTCTCAGTGTAATCTACTAAAAACCACTTTTGTTTAAGGCTATTCTGGAATAATTACATTTGTTTAAAGGCTACTGTTCTTTCTTTTGTGTTCTGATTAGAACATGTCACCCCTTAAGCCCTTTTCCTAATATTTTTTGAAATATAAAATATATAAATATAAAATAGTTGTACCGCTTCCTTAAAACAAAAAGGGAGTAGTTAATTTTTAATTCCTATTAATGTCTACAAGATGAAAAAAATAATTAAACTTCTGCATGGATTTAATATTCTTATTCAGGAGCTAATTTCACCAACGTTTTGAGTTGAGTTGCATGAGTTCTGATATTTTGTTTCTTGCTTTTCTGGTAGTTATACCAGATCTTGTGATGGTTTTAAAACTATGACACTATTAAGGTTGATAAATGCCACCACTGTGTCTAAATGTGATACATATTATTCGACGTTGGAACAGTGTTCAAGTGAAATATTCTAAGAATCTGTGGTATAGAAGGGGGCAGAGATTATATTCATGTAGGTTTTTTCATCAACAAGCCTAATTGTTATGAGATTGCTTTAGATAGTTATTTTAATACATCAAAAATTGAGTGAAAATTCCAATCTTAACTGTTCCATGAAAATTCACACTTTGTAGGAAAGAGACAGAGCTGCTCGGATAATTCAAAAATCTGCAATAAACTTCTTGTCTCGTCAACGCATCCTGAAGAAAGTGAATGCAGCAGTTTTCATCCAGAAGCACTGGAGAAGATACTTAGCCAGGATGACTTTTTTAAATCTGAAAAAGACAAAACTGGAGGAAGCCAGAAATAAATCTGCCACAGTCATTCAGGTAATACAATCTAAAGTGAGATTACAGAGCAAGGAAACCCTCTGAAACCCGTAAGAAAAAGGCTTGCTCAGGGTCATCTGTTCTGCTTGCAGCAACTGATGTCTTTATGAAAATGTAATACTTCCCTCCCCCACCCCTTTTAGGATGTTTTGGTAACTTTCTCTCTTCAGAGAGAAATGGTAATGTGCTATTAAATTGGCAATTAGTGAATATTTTGGTATACCTTAAATACTAAAACATTTAGCCTTAAACCAGTTGATGTAAGGACTGATCAGATTGTGTTGGCTTGCCTCTTTGCAGCTGCTGAACATTACTGAAGAAGCTTTCTTAAAACATAAAAATTACTCTCCTAGTGTTATGACACCTGTGGTGGGCACGTTCAGAATGGTAGACAGCAGTTACCAATTGGTAGTTGGGCAGTTAATTCAGTTTCCCAAGATACTTTCCTCACTATTACCAAAGCTAAATATTATATTTTTAAGACCTTTTTTTAGAATGGAGATTAAAGAATCACTGATTTGTCAAAGAGTTTAAAGGGGAATCTTTTGTTACCAGGGCAAATTTAGCTTTTTTCCAGAATTTAAAATGCTTAGAACGGCAGTGATTCAAGTATTTGGCTTTTGGGGTTTTTATGTAGATATCTGGGCTTATCTTCCTAGGGATTAAGTAGGAATAAAGAAATCTTAAAACATCTGAGGTTGGTAGTTCTCAAATTTGGGCTTAACTTGAGATACCATGATGAAAATAACTAAATTTTCTGCTTTTTCCTGCAGGCTTATTGGAGGAGATACTCTGCCAGGAAAAGATATTTACAGCTAAGATACTATGTTATCTTTGTACAAGCAAGGATAAGGATGGTGAAGTCTGTTGCTGCATATAAACGAATTGTTTGGGCTACTGTTACAATTCAGAGTCATCTGCGTGCATCTAAGTTGGCAAAAAAAGACCAGCAAAGATATGAAATCTTAAAGTCTTCAGCACTTACTATTCAGTCTGCATTCAGAAGATGGAGAAAATACAAAATGCAACAGAAAATTAAAGCAACTTTAGTGCTTCAGGCTTATTTCCGAAAATGGCAATCTTCACAACTGGCTAAAAGAAAGAGGGCTGCCCTTGTCATACAGTCTTGGTATAGGATGCACAAAGATCTGAAGCAGTATCTACGTATTAAGCAAAGTGTTATCAAGATTCAGACTTGGTACAGGTGTCAGCTGGCTAGGCGTATTTACCAGGAACACAAGGCAAAAATAGTGACAATTCAGCAGTATTACAGAGCCTATAAACTAGGAAAAATTGAAAGAGAGTACTATTTGCAAAAGCGTGCAGCCGTGATAGTTCTCCAAGCTGCTTTTAGAGGCATGAAGGCGCGTAAACTTTACAGACAAACAAAAGCAGTTTGTGTTGTTCAGTCACTGTGGAGGATGAAAAAAGAGAGACTAAGATTTTTACGATTCAAAAAATCTGTTACTACATTGCAGTCACATGTGAGAAAATACCAGCAAGTAAAAAGATACAAAGAGATTAAAAATGCTGCTTCTGTAATTCAAACTTGGTATAGGGCACATGTCACTTCTAAAAAAGCAGCTGCTTCTTTCCAGAGGAAGTGTCTGGCTGCTATTATCCTACAGTCTGCCTACAGAGGAATGGAAGCTAGGAAAGAGGCTCGCATATTGAGATCTGTGATAAAAATTCAGTCAAGTTACCGTGCTTATGTTGTCCGGAAGAGATTTAAAAACTTGAAAGATGCAACAGTGAAGATTCAAGCTTTTGTAAAGATGAGACAAGCACGTAAGCGTTACTGTGCATTAAGGGAGGCAACTCTTTATGTCCAGCAAAGGTATCGGTCTCGTAGATATGCTCTTCAACTTAAAGAAGATTATAGGAAATTGAAGGGAGCTTGCATAAGAATTCAAGCTGTAGTTCGAGGCTATCTTGTCAGGAAACAAATACAAAGGTGGAGGGAGACTGCAATACTTCTCCAGGCATGCTACAGAATGAGAAGGGACAGGCAACGTTATTTAAGCATCTGTAGTGCTGCTGTTGTCATTCAAAAACATTATTGTGCATACAAAAAGCAGCTGTGTCAGAGGCAGGAGTTCTTACAAGTTAAAAAAGCAGCTGTGTGCTTACAGGCAGCCTACAGGGGTTATAAAGCACGCAAAAAGCTTAAACTTGAATATAGAGCTGCTGTTAAAATTCAGACTGCTTTTAGAGCTCATGCTGCAAGAATGAAATATAAGGCAATGGTTCAGGCTTCCATTGTGATTCAGAGGTGGTACAGAACTTATAAGACTGGTAACAGGCAAAGACTGACCTTCTTAATGACAAGAGCGGCAGTGCTTTCTTTACAAGCAGCTTTTCGCGGCTGGAAGGTACGAAAGCAGGTTCAAAGACAATGTGTTGCTGCTACTAAGATACAGTCTGCCTTCAGAAAATTCATGGCTCTGAAAAAATTCAGACTTATGAACCATGCTGTGCTAACTATCCAAAAGCATTACAGAGCCAGTGTTATAGGCCAGAAACAACGGCAAGAATATGTTCAGCTGCGTAACTCAGTAGTGCGTCTTCAGGCAATATGGAGGGGGAAAACCGTGAGAAAAACAATTCAAAAAGAACATTATCTTGCAACAATTATTCAGTCCTATTACAGAATGCATGTAAATCAAGTAAAATATAAGAAACTAAAACAAGCCACTCTAATGATTCAGAAGTACTTCAGAGCTTACTGTATGAAAAAAAACCAACGTGCAATTTATCTAAAAACAAAGGCAGCTGTGTTAGTCTTGCAGTCTGCTTACCGTGGGATGACTGTGAGGAAACAATTGAGCAAACTAAACAAAGCTGCTACAACTATACAAGCTACCTTCAAATCTTACCTGGCCAAAAAGGAGTATGAAAGACTTAAATCAGCAGCTATAGTGGTTCAAAGGCATTATCGTGCAATTACTCATGCTAAATGTCAAAAGCAGAAATATTTGTCTTTAAAAAAAGCTACAGTCAAAATGCAGGCAATTTATAGAGGTGTAAGAGTTAGACGACGAATTCACTGTATGCATCAAGCAGCTATTTGTATCCAAGCCACGTTTAAGATGCATCGCATGAACATAAAATACCGAGCAATGAGAATGGCAGCAATTATAATTCAAAGACAATATAGAGCGTTTTGTTTAGGCAAAGTACAACGTAAAAAATACTTGGAGATAAAGAATTCTATCATTATCCTTCAGGCTGCCTGTAGAGGCATGAAGGTCCGACAAGACTTAAAAACTATACATCAATCAGCAGCAACAATACAGTCTTACTATCGAATGCACAAACAACAGAGAGATTTCAGAAGATTGTTGGTGGCAACGAGGCGGATTCAGCAGTGGTTCCGTGCTTGTAAGGAGAGAGATATACAAGTTCACAACTATATGATTACGAAAAGTGCTACACTTTGTATCCAGGCTGCGTTCCGTGGTATGAAAACAAGAAGACTTATAACAACTATGAATGAATCAGCTGAGCTTATTCAAAGAAGATTTAGAACTTTTCTCAAAGAAAACGTTTTCTTTCCATTAAGACAGCTGCTATTGTAATTCAGAGAAAATACAGAGCAACAAAACTAGCAAAAATTCAACGTCAAAAATATCTCTCTTTCCGTAATGCTGCTGTTATCATACAGTCTGCTTATAGGGGCTTTGTGGTAAGAAAAAAAATGCAGCAGATGCATCAGGCTGCTACAGTTATTCAAGCAATGTTAAGAATGCATAAAATTTACATTTCTTACCAAGCTGTCAGGCTTGCTTCAGTAATCATACAGCAACGTTATCGTGCTTACAGGGAAGGGAAGCGTGTGAGAGAAATGTACTTAAAACAATACAATTCTGTTTTAGTTCTTCAGGCTGCCTATAGAGGAATGAAAACAAGATGCTTCTTGAAGAAAAGACATGAGGCAGCGCTTACAATACAGAGAAACTACCGAATGTATAGGGAGTACCACCATTACAGAAAAGTTCAGTGGGCAACCCAGCTAATACAGAAGAGATACAGAGCCAATAACCTGAAGAAAATTGCAGTACAGCATTACTCTTCATTAAAGAAAGCAGCAATTTGTATTCAGAAGGCTTTTCGAGACATGCGGTCAAAAAAACAACATCAAGAAATGCACTGTGCTGCTATTGTTGTACAGAAAAACTTTAAAGCTTTTAAAGAACGTCAAAGATACCTCTCTCTTAAAGCAGCTACTCTTGTCTTTCAGAGAAGATACAGAGCTTTGATTCTGTCAAGACAGCATACTTTGGAGTATCTTTCTCTTCGCAGAGCAACTATTCACATGCAGGCTGTGTACAGAGGTATCAGAGTGCGCAAGAGTATTGAGCGTATGCATTTAGCTGCTAGTGCAATACAGTCAGCCTACAAAATGCACAGGAAGAGAAGGTCCTATCAAAATATGAGAATTGCAGCTATTGTTATACAGAACTACTATCGATCCTACATTAAAGGAAAGAATCAACGAAAGAAATATCTGACAATGAAGAGTTCTGCTCTTGTTATTCAAGCATCATACAGAGGCATGAAGGACCGACAGAAACTGAAAATCATGCATGTTTCAGCAATTGTAATACAGTCTAGTTATCGCATGTACATACAACATAGATATTACAAACAGTTGTGCTGGGCTGTCAGAGTTATACAGCAAAGGTTCAGAGCCAAAATGGCAACAGAAGCTGACATGGAAAACTATGCAAAAATAAAAAAGGCTGTCATTTGCCTTCAATCCTCTTTTCGTGCTAAAAAAGCTAGGCAGTTGTATAAAACCTATGTTGCCGCACGGTGCATACAATCATTCTTACAAATGCGCGTAGAGAGGAGGCGTTTTCTCGAAAAGAAAGCAGCAGCAATAATGATCCAGTCTATGTTCCGATGCCAAAGAACAAGGACTCGGTATAAATTGATTCAGAGTTCAGCAGTTGCTATTCAGAGGTGGTACAGAGCATGTCACAGAGCTCGTTTACAGAAAGTGGCATATTCTGCTCAGAGACAAGCAATAGTAATTATTCAGTCTGCCTTCCGTGGTATGAAAGCAAGAAAAATAGCAAGACAAATACGAGCTGCAAGAAAGATTCAGTCTTTTCTTCAGATGGTTGTGCAGCGTAGAAAATTTATTCAACTTAGAACAGCAGCTATTACGTTACAAGCCTATTACTTAATGCATAAAACTAAATCACAGTATATAGGCTATAAAAAAGCAGCAGTTGTCTTACAACGATGCTACCGATCCCACTTGACTGTGAAATACCAAAGAACAACTTACTTACAAACCCGGAGGAACATTATCATTGTGCAAGCTAGAGTCAGAGGATTTATTGAAAAGAAGAGGTTTCACAAAATTAAAGCAAGCACAATAAAAATTCAGGTACTTTTGAACATATGGTAGTGGTTTTGGGGTGTGGGTTATTTTTTTCTTTTGTGGGTTTTTTTAAGATTACTGCTCTTGCAAACAACAGTTTAAAGCTATATGTTAAAGTAGAATCAATTTCTGAAGTATACTACATGGCAGGTGTTAGAAAGCTTACTATGACAGTCCACAGAAATGAGTCTCAGTTCAGCTCTGTTTTGTCTTTCCTTGCTGAGGTACTTATCTTAAAAAGTAACATTCCCTTTTTCTTCTTGTTTCTCCCCTAGAACTTTACTGCTTCAAATGAGTTCTGATACTGGTGTGTTCTCTGTTCTTTTAAGAATATTTTTGTCCTAACTGGCTTTCACCTAAATAAATATTAGTAGCTTAATGAATGTTTTCTTTGATTGGAATGTGAATGAAAGCTGTCTTGACATGTTGAAATAAGTGGGCACTGGTATTTGGTATAAAGTGACATAAATGGCAACAAAGGCATGGCTGCTACATTCTTTAAGACTCATGTTTAGGAAAGCGGGAGTAAATCAGTCATGTTAGTTCTTTTAGATTTGTTAAATGGCCCTAAACTAATTTGAGTCCCTCGCTAACATTTCGAAGAGGAATGTAAGGAGGGAAATTGTATTCTTATTGTATGTTTCAGTTGGTACCTTGAGTGCTGCCATATGCAACTTAGTGCGAAACTGTATCGGTGATTTCTCAGAGGTACTCTAGGAAGTGGGAATTATTTAGTTTGAATTTTTTTTTTTTCTTTCCATCACTAATGCAATAAAAGTGTGGTCAGCAAGAAGTAATGAGAATTGTTCTTCATCTCCATGTAGCAAGCTTAATATCCATCCAGTGTGAGTTCAAAGAGGCTTAGAAGATTAATTACTCTGAAATGCTGCTTCAATTTTTTTTTTTTTTTTTGAGGATGAGGGAGGAAGGTATTTCCTTCTTTATATTAATTATGATTTGTATGTAGGGGGAGTACACTTTCTTTTTTTTCCCTTTTCTTCTGGGAAAAGCTTTAAGTGACTTCCTGTGGTGGCCTTAGTTATTTTACCCTAAGGGAAGGGGTTTCTCTTCAAGATATTATTGGAATTAAAGGATATATATTTACTTATATTGTGTTTTTTCTAACAAACCAGTGAGTACAGCTGTACTTAAAAATATGCAAACATTTTCCCAGTCAATACCATGCAAGTAGTGAAATATTGCAAGATTATGTCTTTTTGTTTTAAGGCATTTTTCCGTGGATTTATTCAGAGACAGAAGTACCTTCGGTGCAAGTTTTCTGCTGTATTGATACAGCAGCACTACAGAGCCCATCAGATGCGAAATATTGAACAACAAAGATACTATCAAATGAAAAGAGCTGCCATTAGAATTCAGGTAATCCCAGAAGGTGATTTTGTTGGGTGTTTTTTTGTTGTTGTTTTTTTCTCTCTCTCATATTTGCTTCTTCATGACGTAATTATTTTCACAGACATTAAAGAGAGTGGTATTTGTGGTATTTTCCTGAATGCATTTCACTTGCTTTAGAAAACATCTTCTAGACGTGAGATATCTGTAATACTGTAGAGATAGGAATCCTAAAAGCCTTTCATGCTAATGTGACTTTTTTCTTTTTAATTTTGTTTGTTCCAGTAAACAAATAAACAAACAAACAAAAGTTTTGATTTTTTTTTTCTTTTTATATATTTCATAGGCATCATATAGAGGATACAAAGCCAGGCAGTGGGTTAACAAAATGAGAGCAGCGCGAGTAATTCAAGCCTGGTTTCGAGGCTGCCGAGCACGAAAGAAATATGCATCTGTGCTAAAAGCTGTACGTGTTATTCAGAGTCACTTCAAAACAAAACAGCAGCGGACCTGGTAATACTGAATTTAATATAAATTTATGTACTTTTCAAAGCTTTTATTATAAAATTATTTACTATTGCTTTGCACTCTGGCAAATGGCTATAGATTTTCAAGCTCTGACCCTGCAGCATGTATGTAACATACGTGAACGTAGTCCTGTTGATGCAGATGGGATTATTCTTTTGCACAAGATTTTTCTTATGTTTAAATATTTTTCTGGACTGGAAGCTACCTCATAAACTTAAGTTTTGCATATTGGGGATCTAGAAAGAGTAAGCCTTGATCTTTTTTTGGCTTATCTTTTTTTACAGGAAGGATGTTCTGGATGTTGTTAAAATTCCAGCATAAAACTAATACGATGAAAAGCTATTTTGTTATAATGCAGAATGGAATAGTTAAACTAGTTTGTGTATATTTTGCTGTGAGATGGTTTTACAATAAACGCTCTACTAGATCAGCCTGATAGCTCATCTCGTTCAGAACCGTGTCGTCTGCCAGTAGCAGTAGAAGATGCTGTTTAGGGAGAGTACATTAACCTGACCACTTTCTAAGGTCCTCCCTCAGCATCCATGCTTGTTAGATTATGGATGCTAGGACCTGCATCCTTGCCTATTCCCTTTATTACCCTTTAATGGACCTGTTGTATGTCAATTTGTCTAATACGTTTTAAACTGCTATCTCTCTCCCCAATCTCCTTTGGCAGCAAGTTCTGGAAGTAGCTACTGTGGGAAAACGGACAGTATCTTCCATTTTAAACTAGTCTTTCTGCCAATATTGCTGGCTATCCCCTTCTTCTAGTGTTCCAAGAATTGGTTGATAACATACCTGCTTTCACAATATCTATCTTAACAATTTTGTAAACCTTTGCTGTTTTCTTACTTTTAAAAATGCAAGTGTTCTCAATTTTTGGAAAAAAAACTAAAATGCATTTTCATGTTAGGTTTTTGAAAATGAAGTTCTGTTCACTTACCATTCAAAGAAGATGGAGAGCAACCCTTACTGCACGAATGATTCAACATCAGTTTCTGGCGACTAAGAATGCTGCAGTTAAGATTCAGTTGGCATATAGACAGTACAGGGATAGAAGACTTTTAAGAAAAGTATGTTTTCACTTGCACTCTGCTATGTCATGGTTGTTTTAAAAGTTTTCAATGTACTTGAGTGATTTTTGTCATCAATATGCAGAAGTATAGCAAAGAAAAAAAGTGGGGCCAGAACAAAGATTGTTCAAATCAAAACTGTTCAATCTTGAACATTTTAAATTTCCTTTTTGCTTTGAGCAACAAAGTTGATTCTTGTTTTTGAACCGTTCCAGTTGTTGAATGACCTTTGTCTATACTGATAACAAGATAAAATGTTAAAATTTTCTGCTGGCTTTATTGCTTACAAAGGATTAAGTTAAATTGTCCATATTTTGACTCCATTTAGGTAAGGGAAAAGACTTTCCAAATTGTGAAAGTGCATTTTTATATAAACTAGTACTGCATGAGTTTGCTTGTATTTCCTATTTTATTTTTGTTCTTTTTCTTATGATGGGAAAAAAAAATCTAGAACTAAAATATAAATGTATATGAATCGTGACAGGAATAAACAAAAGTTTAATTATCAACGCATTCTTTAACATCTTTTTCAGAAGCTTCAAGCTGTATGTTTGATCCAAAAAGCATACAGAGGTTTCAAGGCAAGAAGGAAACTTGTTCAACAAAAAGCTGCTGCTGTAGTTATCCAAAAACATCTGAGGGCTTGGCAGGAGGGCAGGCTTCAATTTATGAAATACAACAGAACTAGAAGAGCTGTCATTAAACTGCAAGCATTTATACGGGGTTATTTAGTCAGAAAAAAGGTTGGTATGCTTCAAATTAAAACTATACTTTTGATGTAAATTATCTCATTAATTCTGGCTGGCAAGAAAAGGAAAACCTGATCACTTGTTGTTGAAGTCAAACTCTTGTTGACTGCTTTGACAATTGGGTGAGTCAGAATAGATCAAAAATACAGTTTGACCGTTTTTTCATAATCCTTTAGTACTAAAATAGGTTTTCATTATTGAGCCCTTTTTTTTAGCTTCTGAGATCTTTGTGGCTTACCTATAACTGATACTTCTGCACACACACACTTACAATGAAACTGTTCTCTGCTATATATTAGTGTTGTTGCTCACAATCACTCCTCTGTGTTGTTTAAATTAGAGACCTAATACTGAAGAAAGGTAGCTTACTTAGTTCTGAGGTAATGAATTCTGAGGCGATTCTTCAGCATCTAACAGTATATTGCTGTGTACTATGGTCTTTGCATAGACGATCACCTACATCTGAGTATGAAAATTTAATGATGTTTCTTGTTTTGTTTTTCTTCTACAGAATTCAGAACAGAAACAAAAGAAGAGACTACTTTATTTTACAGCAGCTGCATATCATCATATCTCTGCAATTAAAATTCAAAGGGCGTATAGGATTCACCTCATCTTAAAACGTGCACAAAAACAGATCTCGTCTGTTCTTATAATACAGGTTAGTCCAAGGTCGAATGATTTTGTGTAACATAGTCTAATTTCTTTCCTGTCAGCTAAGCTGTAGCGCTAAGACACTGTAGTTCCTTTGCATGCAAAAATAAAGCTAAATTATGGAGACTAAGATTTATTAAATAATGCTACTTATATCCACCTAAGCATAATAGAGTGGATCTGAGCAGGCTCTGGAGGCTTAAGCGCTTTACAGCTGAAGATGGAGAGGAAAGTTTGTTTCGTTCGGATCCTTAAGCTTGCTAAAGGAATCAGAGTGCTGTTTTAGCCTATTTCTTTACATCCTGCTGGAAGTAGGAAAGATCAGACTAGACAGCCTGTAAGACTTGTGAAATGAAGACCATCTCCTTACTCGAACAATTCCCTGGGATGCAGTGATTTATTTGGTTGGATGTTTCTAACCAGCCAGTGGTACCAGAACCTGTCTAAGTTGCAGCATTTTTAGTATAACCACGTTTTACTTCTCTAAAAGCAAGATCAAAAATCAGATCTGTATTGCAGTGCTGCCTAATAGTAAAAACTATCTTCAGGTCTCCAAACTGACCATTAGCTTAGTCCCAATAATGGAAGGTCAGTATTAGAGAAATGGAGAGGCTGAAACGGGAACCCTGAAATAGCCATTCTCTAGTCAAGGATGTTATGGCAAACTTTGCCCTACTCCTCCTCCATATATACAGATCTGTTATCTCTCCCCATAAGTGATATTTTCCCCTTAAGGAAAGACTGAATGGGTGAAAGAGGCTTTTTCTGCTCAGATTTGGCATACAGTACCCTGTCTCCCTTCTCTGTATGCACAGGGGAAAAAATGGAGCTGGGAAATAAGAAAAGTGGAGTGGTGGTTCTCCTTAAAAGCCAGCCAAGAGAAAGAAAACTCCTAGGACAGAGTAACACTGAGCACAAGTATAAATTGGGAGAGGAGTGGCTGGAGACCAGCCCTGCAGAAAGGGATCTGGGGCTGCTGGTTGACAGCAGGCTCCATAGAAGTCAGCAGTGTGCCCTGGCAGCCAAGAGGGCAAACCGCGTCCTGGGGTGCATCAAACACAGTATAACCAGCCGGTCAAAAGAGGGGATTATCCCGCCGTATTCAGTGTTGGTGCGGCCTCACGTCGAGTACTGTGTGCGGTTCTGGGCCCCACAATTTAAAAAGGATGCGAAGGTCCTTGAATGCACCCAGAGCAGGGCAACAAAGCTGGTGAAAGGGCTGAAGAGAATGTCCTATGAGGAGCAGCTGAGGACTTTGGGTTTGTCTAGTTTGGAGAAAAGGAGGCTGAGGGGTGACCTCATTGCTCTCTACAGCTTCCTGAGGAGAGGCAGTGGAGAAGGAGGTGCTGAGCTCTTCCCCCTGGCACCCAGTGATAGGACATGTGGGAATGGTTCAAAGCTGTCCCAGGGGAGGTTTAGACTGGACATTAGGAAGCATTTCTTTACTGAGAGGGTGGTCAAACACTGGAACAGACTTCCTGAAGAGGTGGTTGATGCCCCAAGCCTGTCATCATTTAAGAGGCGTTTGGACAATGCCCTTAATAACATGCTTTAACTTTTGGTCAACCCTGAATTGGTCAGGCAGTTGGACTAGATGATCGTTGTAGGTCCCTTCCAACTGAAAATGTTCTGTTCTGTTCTATTCTGTTCTATTTGGAATGCTTCCCCAGCTGCTCCTAGTTAAGATTTCATTTTGCAGTCTTGCATTTCAGCTACCCCAAGGCCAATCAGAGCTGTGTCATGGTGGTTATGTGTGTGCTAGTGGTGTTCGTAGTACCTGTATCTGTCAAAGCTCATGTTAAAATAGTTCTTCAGTTTTTATCAATGCTTGTTTAGGATGGGAAAAGTCTTAAATAAATAAATAGAAAGGTACTTTGATTTTAAACAGAGATGGTTCCGAGCAAAAATGCAACAAAAGAGGTTTCTAAGAGATTATCAAAGAATCATTCAATTACAACGTGTGATTCGAGGCTGGCTAAATCACAGAAATGATGCAGCAACCGTAATCCAGCGAAATGTACGAAGATTCCTTGCTTGCAGACGTAGGAGGAAATTTGCGTTTGGAATAATTAAATTTCAGGTAAAAACCTCTTGTAAGAGAACTACTTTTTTTTTTTTTTTTAAATTTTATTTTTATTTTTTTCATTTTTCTCTCATGGGTTTTTGGGGAGAGGGAAGATGTTTACTTTGGTTGGTGAATTTATCAGTTAAATTGCAAGCCAAGTTAGCTTCAGTTTAGACATCAAGGCTAAATACAAACAGATCATGAAATAATATTAAGCAGATACTGGTTGAGGTGACTTATGTGGGAGTGTGTGTGGAGTGTACATGCATGTTTGTTTTGGTCTTTTGTCTTGAAAATCCGTTATTTGGAAGATTAAACACTGAATGGTAGTTACTTAAAAATTAATAACCAAGGTAATTAAATACTTTGTCAGACTTGTGTAAAATTGATTTGCAATGGGTAACGGAAGTTCTGTTCTGTTGTCTCTTGTTCACAACTTTTTTTCACTTTGTGAAATTCCTTTTCGGTAGGCATTGTGGAGAGGATATTCTTGGAGAAAGAGTAATGACACAGCAAAAACTAAAGCTTTAAGACGCAGTTTAGAAAAGGCTAATGAAAAGAGCAGAGAAGAAAACAAATTGTGCAACAGAACTGCAATTGCTATTGAATACCTTCTGAAATACAAACACCTCTCATATATTCTTGCAGCATTAAAGCATCTTGGTCAGTATTTTGTTTTATTATAACTGATAGATTTCTAGGATGATAGAAACTGGAATTTTTCAGCTGAGAAGAGTTCATAAAGATATTCAGACTTTCTGTGTAATTGTAAAATGTGAACATGTTAGAGAGTGTAATGGTTTTTTTTTTCCCAGACTAAAATTAGATCATTGATTTAAGAACAATATTAAAATGGTTATGTAGAGAAAGGAAATCCTATATCATTCTCTGATTTCCTGGCAGTCCTAGTAATACTATGCCTTACATAAGTCCATTATATTTACTGTCAGTATATGTTCTCCATGGGTTGTTTTGCCTGCTTAATTTTTAGTCTGGAATACTGAAACTATTAGTTTAGAAATACTTGTTTAAATTAATAATTGTGGTTTTTACTTCTTTGCACTTCTACTTAAAAATAAGAGAAAACTCTTGTTTGCAATTAAATTGCTCGAGCTTCAGAGTTTTCTTTATTTTGTTTTTTCTTTAATTATCGTAGAGGTGGCTACCAGGCTGTCCCCGCTCTGTTGTGAAAATATGGCCCAGAGCAGAGCAATCTTCACTATTTTTGTTCTAATCCGAAGTTGCAACCGGAGTGTTCCATGCATGGATGTGATCAGATACTCAATTCAGGTTCTACTTAATGTTTCAAAGGTAACTTTAATATATTCTTTTGCAGGTTTATAAGCTGTAGACTACTTTATTGTAGTTTTTATTTATCCACAAAATTTCTGAATAAATTTGAAACAACAAAATTAATAGTTTTGAATAAAAAACAGTTTCTGAATTTTAACTATCTTGGTTTGAAACTAATTATCTATGTTGTAATAATTATGATTTAATTTTCCTTTTGGCAAAAGAAAATTATTTCATTGGCATAAAATAATAATTTTACTTTTAACTGATTACATTGCAAGGTATCCCAAGTATTGCATGAAGCTGTGTAGAAATGCGTAAAATTGTGTAGAAATGCAAAACTAGTAGTTAGGATAAGCTATGGAGTTTTTTTTAAGGTAGAAATGCATATGTTCCAGAAGACAGGCTACTTTTCCAAATTCATGTCATAGAATAGACTATATTTACACTTTTTGTTCTTAAAGAACTGATTATTTTCATAAATACTTAAAGCTGCTTCAGTACTGTAGTTATTGACTGCGGATTGATTGTTCTAGAGTTTTTTACTCTGAAATTTAAAATATTTGCTAAACATAGTTTTTGATCTTATATCCATCCTACAGGCATCTACATTCAAATTCTTTTATTTTTATTTCAGGAAAAATGTTAACGTTTAAGCTAAACTTATTTTTAAATTTCTCTAAACTTACTCTAATTTATTCTTCTATTTTAAATGTAAAATCAGATTCTATGGGTCTCTAAACAAGGGGGGAAGCACAAAGGGTAGCTTTTTGTAGCCTGTTACAATAGTGTAACATACAGAAGTGATATTTATTGCTTGGATGTTAAATCAGCTACAAATTTTATCTAGGGGAGAATATGGATTTTGTTTTTTCCTTGTGGTTTAGCCACAGCTGGCAACAAAGCACCACACAGCTTCTCACTCACCTTCTCTGCCCCTAGGTGGGATGCGGGAGAGAATCGGAAAAAAAACTTGTGGGTTGAGATAAAAACAGTTTAATAGAACAGCAAAGGAAGAGGAAATAATAATAATAATATTATTACTGATAAAGAATATACAAAAACATGTGATGCACAATGCAACAATTGCTCACCACCCAGTGATCGATAGCCCATCCCCGAGCAGTGATTCCCGCCCCCTGACCAAGTCCCATTTTATATACTGAGCGTGACGCCATATGGTATGGAATATCCCTTTGGCCAGGCTGGGTCAGCTGTCCTGGCTGTGCCCCCTCCCAGCTGCTTGTGCCCCTCCTCGCTGGCAGAGCATGGGAAGCTGAAAAGTCCTTGACTTAGTATAGGCGCTACAGCTGCTTAGCAACAACTAAAAACATCCATGTGTTATCAACATTATTCTCATCCTAAATCCAAAACACAGCACTATACCAGCTACTAGGAAGAAAATTAACTCTGTCCTAGCTGGAACCAGAACATTCCTCTAACCTGAAAGGTATTTTAAAGATCCGTCTATATTAACTCTCTTGTCTCTTTGTTGTATAACAGTATGAAAGAACTACTCAAGCAGTTTATGAAGTAGAAAATTCGATAGATACGTTACTAGACCTACTGCAAATGTACAGAGGGAAAGCTGGTGACAAAATTTCAGAGAAAGGAGGAAGCATTTTCACAAAGACCTGTTGCTTGTTGGCCATCCTTTCAAAGGACTCGAAAAGAGCTTTGGTAAGACTTAAATGTTTTGGGTTTAGTAATTTGATTTGCTTTTCTTGCATGTTTTGGTGGTGTTTGTAATTTTTTTTTCCTCTCCCTCTCTGCCATACCTATTATAGCTGTAATATTAATTATGACTAAACTTTGATTAAAAAAAAGCACGTTTCCAAGATGGTGAAAACACTCATCATTTTGTGCTTTGTATGCCCTGGTCACCCAGAGCTATTCAATAAGACATTGAGGTTCTGATCCTGCAATCCTTGCAAGATTATGATATTGCAGTCCCTACTTTCTTACAGGGTTTTGATGACTTTCTATCAACTGCTTAGCATTAGATAAGTTTAGTTGCCACTTAATTAAAAGTTTTATTCCATTTCTGAAAGTTTGCTGTTGCTTTTCAGATAAAGTTGACAATCTTTATCGCCAGTAGCAACTGGCAATATAGTTGTCCATGACTTTGTGTTGACATACTCTATTGTAACAGACACGTATCCTGTTTCTGAAAGAAATTTCCTTTGTTCGTGCCTATTGCTAGAATCCCTAATAAAATTATTAGGGTAGTCTGGGTTGTATGCTATAAATTCACTAGCTGTTTATCCATCACATATAAGCACTTAAGTTATCCAGTCACCTCTGACCATTGTATTATTCTTTCATTACTATGAAGATGTGTGCAAACACTAATTTGTCTCTCTGTACGAATCATTGAAGGCATATGCCAATGACACATGTGAAATCTGGTTTTAATGAGAAATTAGTAAAATTTGACTTAAGAGCTTGAATTTTCTGAGATCTCAAGTCGTATACCAGTTGTTAAGTATTTTGAAGGCATTAGACCACTGACGTGTTCTAAGTGTGCCAGTTTTAAAATGGTTTCACTGTATTTGTGGGTAGAAGTTCAGCTTAAATTATAAACATTCGGGTTTCATTGGATAAAACGGATTTCTTGATTTGTTAAGTTGCGTTTGAACTTGTAGTATTAACTGTGTGCTATTTTCACTTTTTCTCAGGAAATCCGAAGCATGCCGAGAGCTGTTACTTGCATTCAAAGCCTATATAAGCTTACAGCTCGGAAACACAAAATGGATGCAGAGAGAACACTCGTGAAGCAGAAAACGAACACTTTCTTAAGTGGACCTTCTTTTGTTCCAGTAACTCCTCTAAGAATAAAAACAGTTTCAAGGTAAGAGCTTAAAAATTAGTCTACTGTTTTTGCTGTGGCAATATAATATTTTAATGACAAGCCTCTAATATTTTCACAGAATTAAACCAGACTGGGTTTTGAGGAAAGATAACATGCAAGAAATTGTGGATCCTCTGCAAGCAATTCTGATGGTGATGGATACACTTGGTATTGCCTGCTACTAAAATGTAAATGATGTATATGAAAATGTATTTGTATAGTATGTATGTAGTAGAGAGCTAAATGATTTTGAAAGAAAGCAAGTAAGTGTCAAGCTACCCTTGAAAATGTTTTTTCAAATTGCAATTAACGTTTCTGTAACTTTTTTGTATTGTATACAGCTTTTGAAATCCTATTTTGTACTACTACCAAAAGCAATTGTACAATAAAGTCATAAGCCCTGGAAATTTCACTAGTGCAATAATGTATTGTTATTATACAACTGTGAATCTCACAAATAGTATGATATTCCTCACTCTGATTAAATATTGTAGAATTCTATTAAAAACAGTTGTTAGTGTGGGACAGTTATGTTGGCTTGTCCGATCTGGAGAGGTATAGGTAGGGAGGCATAGTCTGTGAGTTTCAAAACTGGCTACTGTTTTTGGGTGGGGAGCTTGAGTTTACTTTCTAGTAAGGTTTTGAGGGATCATGCGTGACTGTAGGAAAATTTTTTTTTATGATTCTCATTTTTTTTAAACACTACAAAGGTTATGATGGAACAACGGGATGTTGTTAGGGTGAATTTAGAAATTCTGACCAGATATTTTAAGGGAGGTGATTTATGAGTGCTTTCTTCCTATCAAGTGAACAGTACATAGAAGCATGCATCTCATCCAGCTGAATAGATGGTGTCATCACAGCATCTCTCTTCAATTCTATTCTCTTGTGTCTTGGAATTGCATTTTCTTAGAGCAAGGCCAAGAAAATGAAAATTGTAAAATTATACCTTCCCACCCTCAAATTTAAAGATCATGCATCCCAAGGGTAGAATGTGATGCTAAATCAACTGGTAGCCATTAGTCAGTTGTGTGATAATGCATTGTAAATGAGGTTCTAATTTTTTGTTTGGTTTTTTTTTTTTGTTTTTGTTTTTTTTTTGTTTTTTTGGTTTTTTGTTTTTTTTTTTAAAAAAAAAAAGACTTAAAAGGGCCTAGCTGTATACAGTAAAACCCAATAGGTAGATAATAGTAGTGACTATGTTCTTAGTGTAAGAGCCTCCAGAAGGGATAATATATAGAATGCAACTGACTGGTTATATGGGGGTAGGCTGGAGGATGGGGGAATTTTCTACTTCCTCTTATTTGAGCCAAGGTAAATAATCTGATAACAGAATGCCCTTTAAACTTGGAACTCAGGAGGTTCTGAGGGGAACAGTGTTCAATTAGTTTTAATTGTTCCATAAGCTTGTTGCCTGGTTTCACTGCAAAATGGTAAATTCTATCCTCTTTACTGATGTAACGTATGCCAAATGGAAGTAGAATTCTGCAAGTCTAGAGTTAGGGTATTTGGAGAACTAAAATAAATGAAAACAGTGTTCTCAGTGAAATAACTTGTTACAGGATACCACGGACACTAAGGCATTCATGAATACCTTTGAAAATCCAGTTAATTATTTACAAAAGTAGTACTTGGAGAGTTTTCACAGGTGGTAGAAGCTGTTGATGAAGACAATAATGAAGATGAGATTTAAAAGCTGTTTTTGCTTCCTAGTTATGATGTATTCAGGCAAACTCTTTGCAGAAGGTAAATACACTGAATTCTATTGTTGTTAAATGTACGTTGAGCCTAGAACATGCAGTCTAGGTAACTTAAGTGCAATGTC
This sequence comes from Phoenicopterus ruber ruber, assembly GCA_009819775.1. Taxonomy (NCBI): domain Eukaryota; kingdom Metazoa; phylum Chordata; class Aves; order Phoenicopteriformes; family Phoenicopteridae; genus Phoenicopterus; species Phoenicopterus ruber. The sequence goes on from CM020222.1 coordinate 26,408,040, forward strand.
TTTCATATCTTTACCAAGAGTAAAAACTGCTTTTTAAATATAATTTTGTTGTGAGATGGCTGATGATCATGACTCATCTGTCGCTGTAGCTCAGGGCTACAGATTCATATCTAAGCTTCAGAGCTGTAATATTGAAAGGTTCAGACTTTTATTCAGAAAAAATTTCTTTTGAAATGTATTTGAGTGGTTTTGAGGCACTTATACAAATTGAATTTTGTACTATTAAAACATTTTATATAGTCAAGTGTCTTGGTGGTTGAAGTGTTTTGGCTTACCACAAAGCAAAAGAGTGGAAGTTAAATGGAACCTGCAGAAGCTAGTCTGGGGTGGTTCTGCATTTCCTATCTCTGTTTTCAGTATTGCTTAAAATTTCTGGGTTTATATAGTTTATATACCACTTGAACTGCAAGTTCACAAAGCTGTGGACTGTATATGAAGGTACACCTCCATGAATTGAAAAGGTGTCCCTTTCTTTGTATTTCATTTTATATCTGCTAATGTATATTTAACTCCAACATACTTGTTGCAACTACCTCTGTCTTCACTAGAGTTTTGTCCTTATGCAAAGCAGTTGAAATTACAGTGATACCCTTTGGAAAGTCAAACAAAAGGTATGTAGGTAGCAACCATTTCTGCTTTTTAATTACTTTAAAAATCTTAATTACCCTCAGGTTTGTTTTTTGGGGTTTTTTTTTGGTTTTTTTTGGTTTTGGTTTGGTTTTTTTTTATTTATTTAGATGTGATACAGTGGCTATGTGAAGAAGGGAATTATTAAAAAAAATTATCTTGGCACTTCCTATTTAGTTAAAATACTAAATTTGCAGAAAATTCTAGTAAATGCAGTAAATTCTAGGGACTTTATTGAGTGAAGGAGGAGAAATACTTTGTTATTTTGATTCTAATGTGTGTAGGGTGAATGCAGCAGTGCCAGCTTGTGGGAAAATTCTGCCCAATTATGGTGAGATTCATAGGTGGTGATTCAGTTTTTAAAGCTTGATTCTTCAGGTTAGATTGCCTTGTAATGCCATGGAGAAAATTTTTGAGACTCAAAGGATAATTTTATAAGAAATCTAAACATAAGTATTGCTTTTTGGTTTTTTTAAATAACTTGAAGTCATATTCAGCACAACTCCTTTTAAAGGCTTTCTCCTATTACTGGTTTGTTGTTATTGTTGTTTTTTTTTTTTTAAATTACAGTTCTGCTTGTTCTTTCCTTAACCTCTCTTTCTTCTTTCTTTTCCGCTGACTGTTCTTAAATTCCCTTTCCTTCAGCAAGATTAACTCCTATATTGCCTCCTGGCAGTTTGTCGTACTGCTCTGACAACGTTTGCTGAATGAGGAGCTATGCCATAGCTAACGTTGCACTGTTGCCACTGGATTTTAGAGCAGGCATCAGTATGTTTATGCAGCAAAGGGTGCTCATGCTTACATCTTCTGGGCTAAATAAATGTGTCCTGCATCAGTTTTGCCCAGTTCACATTAGGAAGCTTCATTCTACAGCCGATAGTTCTGTGAATCTAAAGAACAAAAGCTGATATAATTGGAATATATCTTAATTTCAGTGAGCCTTACAAAGACCCTTCATCCTTGTAAGTATTCAGAATTTCATTCCCCTTGTTTGAAAGCCTGAATCAATCCAACTGATATTGAATAAATTAATGCAAAAAAGTTCATATCTGGGCTGAGATTTTTAGTTAGAAACATATTTATCTTTTTGCAGATAAACCTTGTGATTTGCCACACATAGAAAATGGAAAGATTGCCCAGTACTATTATAATTTCAAAAGTTACTATTTCCCTATGCGTAAGGAAAAAAAACTTTCCTATTCTTGTATGGTTGGCTATACAACTGAAGCTGGGACTCAAGATGGAAGAATAACTTGTACAGCAAAAGGATGGTCTCCAGTACCACAATGCTACAGTGAGTTAGCTTTGTTAATCTCATTGTTGCTGCTAGCAGGAAACTTTTCTACCTGGATTTCCTTGAGCATACAGGAATAGAAGCTGCATAGCAGGAGGCTTAAAATGTATAAGTTAGGACAACAAGGTGAAATCAATCCTTTATGTATACAAAGTACGAATGTTTATGTATGCAATATTTTTACAATAATACTTATTTTAAGGGCTTTTACCATGTATGTTTTTATAAGAAATCCAAGAAAGTTGCCCAGTTTCCTTATTTTGGGAAAACTAATAGACAATTTCCTCTCAAATGTATATCCTCTAGAGCCTCCCTAGCTATAGATTCCTTGGTTATTGTGTTCCATGTTATTACCATTGGTTTGATGTGGTGTTTGTTGATTGTGGTAGCTTCTTCAATAGGTCAAGAAAACAAGATTAGATCAGGATGGCTAAAAGCCCCCTTCTCTTGCTTATCAGAGAACAAAAATATTCTATTAATTCTTCCTTTCTAACCAAGCTATCTCTTTTCTTTTAGAAAAATGTAACAAGCCTCTTTTGGAAAATGGCTTCTTTTATGGTACAGAAACGTACTTCAAAGTACAAGAGAAACTGCAATACAAATGTAATCTAGGCTACCACACTCCAAGTGGTGGCAGTGAAGATACAGTACAATGTCGGCCACAAGGATGGTCCTCTCAGCCAAGCTGCACTAAAAAATTTGGTACGATTCTGCCTTTCTCTCCTTTATAATCTGTCTTATATACATATAATTCTTCTGTTCTTGCTGTACCTGTAAGGCCAAACTGCCTATGTTAGGTTTGTCATCTGAATTCTTCTAAAGTACGTTGTCAGCCATACCTCTTGCAATGAAATTGTCAGATTTCACATGCAGCTTGTTTTGTGAATTGGTATAGATAAAATTATATGTAGAAGGAATCAGTATAGGTGAAATTGCATTGTTTCAAATAAATCTGTTGCCATCCAAACTTTCTACCCAAATGAAGACTGGAAAACTTGTGTAAACTATTGCAGTTTTAATAATTCATTACTTGTAAAGGTTTTTGGTTTGGATATGACCACTTTTAAGGTGTATCTAAGGAAAATTTTAGATTAATAACTTGAAATGAAAAGAGCAATTAATATTATGCATATGCTTTATTTATTTAAGATTCATGTCAAGTACCCAATTTACGCCACGGCAGCTACTTCACAGCCCAACAAGAGCTTCAACTGAATGAAACACTGCTATACAAATGTGACGAGGGGTATCATACTGCAGGAGGCAACACTACAGAAGAAGCAGTGTGTCTAATACATGGGTGGTCCCTTACTCCAAACTGCACTAGTATGTAATGGACTGGAAAATAATTCTGTTTGAAATGTGATTTATTCTATAAATGAACAAAAATTTACAAAAAGGCTTGTTTTATAAGCTGTTGGGCGTAGGGGAAGCCTTCCTCAACTGTTTTTCACTGCTGTGTGTTTTCTTCCTAGAAATAACTTGCTCTTCCTTGAGTGCAATAGCACACGGAGGTTTCTATCCTGTGAAGAAAATCTATGAAGAGGGAGATGTAGTTCACTTTTTCTGTGAGGAAAATTATTCTGTCAGTGAATTTGACCTAATTCAATGTTATTATTTTGGATGGCATCCAGACCCTCCAGTGTGTGAAGGTACCTTAGTTTTATAGTTTTACTATGTCAAATTCTTAGTGAAATGCTAGCATCTTCTTTCACGAAATGCTTTATGAATACGAAATAAAAATATGCTTTTTGTGCCAGTTCACAGCCTAAATAGAAATCAAGCAGTAGCTGAACGACACGGAGCCAAGGTAGCAGGGAGGGAGGCAATGATAATTGGAATTAGTCTTCGGTGGACTGTCTCTTGTTGTTGTTTCTCTGTACGTTGTATCCTGGAGAAGCAGGAACCAACAATTACAGGGAAGTTGTTCAGCCCCTGAAGCTCAAGTTAAACTATGTTCAGATTACATGAAGGTTTAATCAAGCATGTTTAATCCTACCCTTGTGAGGTGGGAACATTCCTCTTCAGAGGCATTAAGAAGAAAACTTGTTAGTTCCTCCAGGGCTTGGGGATTGTGGTACTTTTCAGAGTTTTGCAGCCTCACCAAACTGTACCTGTTTTCAACGGAATTAACTAGAAGGGTTATACTGAGGACAGAAAACCATAGCTTTAGCAATTACTGTCACTTCCCCAATCATTGGGGATAATGGAGATTCTCAGAAAAGAAACTTTCAAAAGAATGAAAAGTCTAGTGAACTAGATAAGATACAGTATACAGCAGAAAACAGTACAAATCAACATTCAGGCTAGCTGAGAATTTATAGTATTGTTCAACATACCTTGATAGTTGCGGGTCATTGTCTTATCTGGATATTGTCCCCTTTATGAGGATTACTTCTGAGCTTTAGGAGATCTCTTTGCCTCATGGTAACAAATTCTCTGCTTTATAAAAAAGGGATGCCAGATGTTGATGGCAGACGATGGGACAATCAATCATTTTTATTGGTTTAAGCTAAATCTATGGTATTCTTTTCCAATATATTTTTACAGGAATTTTTCCCGTGAAGTATGGTTTCTAAAGCAAATTTAACAATCGTTGTGGGGGGGCACTTGAGATTAAAAAAAAAAAATTAGCCTTTAAAGAATATAGATGTGTTAAGCACAGTTTTCAGTAAAACTAGTGTTTTGTAATTCCTTTATGGGTAATCTTGTAGAAGACTGTGTGATTGAGTACAAAGATGAAATTCATCTTCCTTTCCTAGAAGATAAAGTAGCATTTAAAATGCACTGGAATCTCTCAATTAAATGGCATGTGTCAGGACCCCAGCCCTGTGTTTATTCTGATGACACAGCAAGAATTTTTCTTGAGTTGGCACAGAGAAGGTGGGGTAATCAGGAGAATGAAAACATGGCCTGAGTCTAGTTTTGAGGATACAGTAATCACAAACTTAATTTGGGGGTAGGAAATGGGCTACGATTATTGCTGCTTCTGTAGCATTAGAATTAATATGTAAGCTGCTTTAAATATTGTATCAACAGAGGGTATGGGAAATCTCTATTTCCTGAATTCCTTTAAAGAACATTTTATTGGTTTTATGTGGAGAAATGACAAATTTGTTTATAGCAGTGCAATAGCATAATACCTCTATTTTACGTTTGTTGAATGTGAAATCCCTTATTTGTCCTGGTCTCCCATTTTGTTAAGAAAATGGGAGTAAGCAATTACTCCGGATCAACCAAAAATGTCTTTTGACTGATAGGCTTGCATGATGTATAGTAAAACTAATTGTGTACATGGGTTTGATTAGTGAGAAAACAATATGCATTTTTTATTTTCAGATGTGAAAAATAAATGTCCTCCACCACCGCTTCCTCCTCATGCCCATATTGTCAGAGTTAGAAGAACATATCATAATGGAGACAAAGTTCGTATACAATGTCAAAGTACCTTTGAAATAAGAGGATCCGAGGAAATACGGTGTGAAAAAGGAAAATGGACCTCACCCCCTATTTGTATTGGTTAGTACTTTTGTGAAGACTGACAGCTGAACAGAAACAATTCTTCAAACAGTGTCTTAATTTTCTGGAGAGCCCCAGTTTCCATATTTGCAAAAACTGTTTGTGTCCTCCTCTTAAAATGCTTGAGAGGTAAAGTGCTGCATAATTTGCAGACAATACGTTGTTCACAGATTAAAAAGAAAGGATGAGCTAGGTGAATTCAACTGATATCTGTGTTGCATAGTTCTCCCCTGGATTATTGATTGTATTACATCTTGCAAGACATCAGTGTGTGTCTGTTTTGGTATTTGAAAATGACTTATTTCTGAGAAAACTGGTTCTAAGTTTCTGCTATGGTTATAGGAACTATGGATAAATGGGAATCTGAGGCACCACCATCTCTCGAGGCAGATGCAGCAATAAGGGCAAGCAAAACATATCGCAATGAAGATATGAGTAGGTGAACATTGCTTTTCTATTTAAAAGGGACTTCAATACTCTCTAATGCTATTATAGGCATTTTATGACTACTCTTACCACTCTTTTGCTATAGTACAGTTCCTTATTCTTGAAAATGTTTGCACGTGCTACAGATGTCAATGTAGCAGTCTGCATGAATTAAAGGCCATTGTTGCTTGTTTCTAGTGATTATAAACTACACCTATAAGCCTGTGCTGTATTTGTAATTTTATTTCATACGTTAGCGTTTACCTTCATTCATTTTGTATCCCATCTGTTAATGTTGTCTGAACATGAAAATTAAGGAGTATTTTGCTGATCCTTTGATTAATAGTTCCAGTGAGGTTTCTTTTGTTTATTTTGAACCACACATGGGCTAAATGTTTCAAGCAACAAATAAAGATGGTCTCGTCACAGAAAAAGAACTAATCTATATTGAGTGTAAACCAGCAAGAGTCAAGAGCAAACATAGATGAGGAGTGTAGAGGGAAATAGAATGGCTGTCTGCAATTCAGTAAGGCAAGTGTAGAGTTTCTGAAAACAAAATTTGAAAAAGAAATTATATTGGTTTACATTTTATTTCGATGTAAACTTTTGCTCAGTTTATTGCTAGTCTGATACTTTTGCCAGTGTTAACATTATTTTAAAGATCCAATTACCTGTCTCTCTACCTCATATTAGAAATGCAGCAAAACTGTACCTCTCCACCTGTGATTAAAAATGGTGGTGTTCTTGGTCCATTATTGACAAGTTACCAAAATGGTTCTTCAGTAGAATATGGTTGTCAGCATTACCATTTTTTGGATGGACCTAGTACTGTTTACTGCGAACAAGGAAACTGGACAGAACAACCAACTTGCTTAGGTAAGTCTTGTGAGAAAAACAAAGTTTTGCCATATGTAATATAGAAAGGTAAAACCAGAAAGAACTTCTAGATAATCCTTTCATGACCACCTTTTCTCTATCATTTGAATTAATAAAGATTCCAGAAACATGAGGATGAACCAAAATCAAGTATACCTAGGCCACTCCTGCTAGGTGTCCTCTGGCCTGTTCTTACAAACGCCCAATTAAATAGATTCCTCTGTTTTCCTGAGTGAGCTATTCTAGAACGTAGCTATCCCTGTTACCTAGGAGGATTCTCTAATTCCTTTCTCCCATATTCTCCTTTCAGTCAATTTCTTCCTGTCCTTCATTAGATGTTTAGAAGGAGTGACTGCAGCCATTGCCAAAATGGCTTTTAGATATGTTTAACAAGGAATACAATGACTTCTTAGGCTGAAGGTTTAAAAGTGAAAGTCCTTGTTTTTATTATGTGTCTTTTATATGTATTATTTCATTCTAGATTTTCTGATTTTTTCCATGTTGCTCTTACGTATGCTGTTCAAAACAATGTCTAGAACTCACCGATACTAGCAGGAATACTACTTCCAATGATCTACAAGAGTTGTTTGTTTGTCTTTCCTTCCTTCCTGTAATGAAAGAATTCTATTTTACTAGCCTCCTTTGTTAAATTGACTCACTTTAAGATTGTAAGCTACTGTGAAAATGCAAATAAATAACCAGTTCAGTTTCAATTACTTATTTCTAAATGAATAAAAAGTACCTCGTCTGGAGTTGAAAGGTCCAGATCAGCATTCTTGGATCTGAATACTCAAAGCTAACAAGTCCTGTGAAATAATGAAAACTCATTTCCTATGACCGTTCTTTGTCTCCTAAGCATCCAAATAACCACATCATCCTTTCCACGTTTTCTGAGATTTCTTTTCAACCCTCACCTGATCAGACCAGAAAGAGCACATACTGTATTTAGTTTCAGGAAAATATCCATACCAATTTGTTGTTATGGTGCTGTCACCAAAATGCATAACAACTGTTTTCTCCTTGCCTTTCCCTCAGCAAAGCATTAATAAGCGCCTCTATCAGGCAATGGTTCTCATGGAACTTGTAGAAATTTATTTTTGTAACTGTCCCTCTGTCAGGCTTTATTGACGTTGAACAGTGGTTTCAAAAGCTAATGAGGTTAACTGTCTAAGGGAAAGCTAGGCTTACCTGATGTGATTCTGGTACTAAATTTTAAAAAACCTGTCAGAAGCAACCAAAATAATATTGACCTTGAATAACCTGAAAAAGCCCAAAGAACAACACAACACTTCTAAAGGGTTTTTGGAAGATCTCTACATTCTTTTAACAGTGAAAAAAAAACAAAGAAAAAAGCAAAGAAAGGGAATTGTCAAAACACTTTCTTAGGGTAACAGTTTAAATTTACTGTGTATTAACTACTATCCTCAAAGGGCTTACCAAACCTGTCAGCCAAATCTGATGGGTAATTTTGATGGATGACTCTTTTCATTATAAAAAGTCCTTTCAAGTTACAGTAAAGAAGTTCTGCTGTTCTTCAATGGTAAACCCAGGCTGCCATATCACAGAATCACAGAACGGTGGGGGTTGGAAGGGACCTCTGGAGATCACCTAGTCCAACCCCCCTGCCAGAGCAGGGTCACCCAGAGCAGGCTGCACAGGACGGCGTCCAGGCGGGTTTGAATCTCTCCAGAGAAGACGACTCCACACACGCTCCCTGGGCAGCCTGTGCCAGGGCTCTGTCACCCTCACAGTGAAGAAGTTTCTCCTCACGTTCAGACGGAACTTCCTGAGTTCCAGCTTGTGCCCGTTGCCCCCTGTCCTGTCGTTGGGCACCACTGAATGTGTTTACAAATACTTGTAGCAACCAGATTTTCTCAGAAGTGTGTGTTTTCTGTGATTTACTGTTCCCAGTTTAGGCTTTTTTTGCATATGATTTCTGTTACTTCAGCCCATTTCTTTACATTTGCATTCTTTTTTTAATGCATCTATAGTTCGTTTTCTTACAAGATTCTAAAATGTTTTAGAACTATTGATTAAGATTTCTCTTTCTTGACTCCTACAAAAGGAAGCTAAGAAATCACTTAAGGTTGCTTTTTATTGAAGTACCCTTTTATCTCCTAGAACCATGCACTCTTAATGTAACAGATATGAACAGCAACAACATAGAGTTGAAATGGAGACAGGAGGAGTTAATTTTCCTACATGGTGATCTCGTAGAGTTTCAGTGTAAACGGGGATACAATTTCCTCCAGACTACCGTTCCATCTCCTGGGAGGACACAGTGTAGCCACGGCAGAGTGGAATATCCAAAATGCATTATGCAAGGTAAACCAATACTTTGTTATTGCCTTTTTAATTAATCAATCTCAGACCTATTTAGAACCAATTTGCTTTGGCAGTGCAAGCCTGGAATCTGTTGTAAATAATAAACGGTTAGGATTCAACAATACAGATATCCACAGATATCCTTGCACCAGACAGCTATGTTGTTAAATATATCCAAGCACAGGAAAACAATACACCTTCCTTTGATGGGGACGACTGTAGAAAGAAGGGAGGAGCTGTTCTCCAAGCCCAGGGAACTCAAAGCTCTGTAGAAAGACAGCTGTAAACAACTGAATGCACACAAGGGATTTCTTTTGGTTAGAATTCAGCAGGAGATTGCATTCTGATCGGAGACACGATGAAACGGTAAGGACATACACTATGTGAGAGTTGATAGATATCTAGTGTTGGCAGGTGTTTAAAGCTGCTGATTTGTTAGCTTCTTAAGCTGAATGTTTCTCCAAATGTTTTTAACGTTATTCCAGCTCCTACAGAAAAATGTGACTCTCCACCTTCTATTGCGAATGGAGCTCTTACTCTCCCACCCCTGAAGCAGTATGACAGTGGTTCTTCAGTTCAGTATAGTTGCTCTGACTATCATTTTTTGCAAGGATCTGAGAGAATCTACTGTTCTGAAGGACAGTGGACTTCACCACCAGTTTGTATAGGTAGGTGTGATAAGATAAATAAGCACTTATTTCTGTCCATAATTCGTAGAATCATAGAAGAGTTTGGGTTGGAAAGGACCTTTAAAGGCCATCTCGTCCAAGTCCCCTGCAGTGAGCAGGGGCATCTTCAACTAGATCAGGTTGCCCAGAGCCCCGTCCAGCCTGGCCTTGAATATTTCCAGGGATGGGGCATCTACCACCTCTCTGGGCACCCTGCGCCAGTGCTTCAGCACCCTTATTGTAAAAAATATCTTCCTTGTGTCTAGTCTGAACCTACTCTCTTTTAATTTAAAATCATTACCCCTTGTCCTATCACAACAGGCCTGACTAAAAGTTTTTTCCCATCTTTCCTATAAGCCCCCTTTAAGTATTGAAAGGCCACAATAAGGTCTCCGGGAGCCTTCCCTTCTCCAGGCTGAACAACCCCAACTCTCTCAAAATTCAGATACTTAGAATTTATAAATTGAGTATTGTCAACTAGAACTTTAAGATCTCAACCTCTTTTTTTTTTTTTCAGTTAGAGGTGAAAGTTTTAATAGAAGCAAGTGTAAGCTTGTCTGGCTTTTTTTTTTTTTTTTTCTTAAATACCATATGCCTGCAGTATCCAAAAATACAGTGATTTCATGTATAATATATTATGAGAATGGGAAATAATCTGCAGTTTTAGTGTAGAATAGTCAAAATTATGCAATTTCAAAAATAATTGATTTCCTAACACTGATTATGTCTCTCTTCTTTAGAGCCATGTACTTTGTCAAAGAATGAAATGGAGAAAAACAATGTGCTGCTGCAAGGGTTCTATGAGAACCAAGTTTACTTTTATCATGGGGATTATGTTGGATTTTACTGTAAACAGAACCACTTTGGAGCAGAATCTGGCACAACTTTATTTCAAGTGCAGTGTCAGAGAGGACAGCTGATGTATCCAAGATGTGTTGAAAGAGAAAAATAAGTATAGACTTCAGGAAAGCCTATGGGAAAGGTATGTACCTGTTCTTTATCTGGTATTAACAGCTGAATTAAGATGGCCTCATATTTTCAAGATCACTGCAGTCAGCTTGGAGAAATGAGTGTTCAGTAGCATTGTTGGGTCTGAGCGGAAGGGGCAGGGAAGTGAAAGTGCTTTGTGGTATGAGGACTGGGAATGCAGCAGAAGAATGCAATATTGGCATATGTGTGGAAAATTTAAGATGAAAGAGTTTTGTAAGGCTTACAGTGATAAACTTGAGGATGCATCACAATCTGGAGGACTTGAGCAAAGTGCCATGATAAGAAGATGCAGAGCAAGTAGTGCCGTTTGTGAGGACATTGGTGGTTTTGATAGCATATGTGCTTTTGTGACTACAGAATATAGCTAAATTGAGAGAGAAAGGAGAGGCCTGTTTTTTGTACGTCTTAACAGCGCCCGTGTCTCCTTTCACAGGTAAGAAGCCTCTAAAGGACAAGGCTTAAGGAACAAATAAAAAAAGCAAGTATTAAAAAAAAAAAAATTGTGTTTGATGGATCTATGAAACCATTTAAAACCTAAAAATATGCAAATTCTACTCAGTAGTTGATTATTATTCTTAAAAGTCAAGCAAGCATCTTTGTTTTGCTAATTGAGAGCATTTGAACTATTAAAATATCTAATCCAACTACTTTGTATGATTTCCTATGACACTTAAACATTGATACTCTTGGGGCTCTGCCTTTGGACGTGTGTGACTGAAGATATGAAGAAAATTCAGGAATATAGACAATGTTTGCCTCACATCTGTTCTAGTATGTTTTAATAAAAAAGTCACTGTAAGGGTCCCTTCTGTATTGTATCTCTGAACTCCATCTTTCTGTGATATCTTTGTATATATGCTGTTCTGTATGGTTTTCCAAGGCTTTTGTGAGTGCTACGTGAATAAATAAAACAAAGAAATTAAAGCATTCAAGAAATAGACAAATTCTGCTTATTTAATCAAAACCCAGACAACCATTTGGTGGGAAAAAAGGTTGATAAAAATAGCTTTTACATGCTATTTACAATAGCATTCCAAGGTGTTTTCAAAAGGTTAAAAAGTCATTGCTTTGTAAAGCGGTATTTAAAAATGAAGACAAATAATAATGAGATTTAGCAAATTAATATAATGAACTTTTGATGTGTGACATGTACATCTGAACTAGATGTTCACTATAGCTTTTATTTCTAGGTCATGTTATGAACAACAATTGTAATGTGAATTGGTGAGTCTTTCTCAGTTAAGAAATAATGTAAGAACTTGGTTAAACAAAATGGTTGGTGATAAGTTTTTAACCAGTAAATTTTGGTGTATTGAGCATTGTTACCTTAATAGCTGCCACCTAGGCTTGCTTTGCATCCAGAAACTATTTGTGCTGAGCCCAAAATACATAGCAATTCATCTCAGTCTCTGAGATTTTACATCCTAATTATTCCTGTGTCTATAAAAGAAGAAAAACTCTGTTTCCCTTGAATATGAAGAGTGTTTACATGATGGACTAGGTCTGTAAGCAAAATCCTGCAAGGCAACTAGCACATCTGTGACCGTATCGGTAACACCACACAAGGTCAACATTACCTAGGTATCAGTATCGGAAAAACCAAATTTGAATACAGGTGTAAGCAAACTGGGACGAACTGGGAAAAAGTAGTTTGGGGCAGGTTGTCTGTTTGGAAGGAGACCAAGGTGGAGAAAGGGAAGTACAAGCATGGTGAAAAGAGTATCAATAACCAAGAAAAAGGGTAATAAGGTCTGCATGTGATATAATTGAGACTCTCCAGGGAGACACCAGTCACGCAGCTCTGTGCTTGATCACCTTAGCTTAGATCAGGCCAAAACCCCAAATCCATAGTCTTGACCATACCACGGAGGTCAAACCTGTTTCCATGGTCTGGAAGGCCCATTCAGGGCAGGGAGGCATGGCACATTCTCTGGCTAGCAGGGGGAAACACCCGAGACAAACGGATGGAGCACGGATGGATTTCTTTCATTTTCCCCTTTTCAATTTTTTTGCATGAATTATTTGAAAACAGACTTGTTGCTTGCAATTTGAAATCTCAGGCTGTCATTTCTGTTAATTAGCACAGCAGAATTAAGTGCAAGAAAATGAGAGCTGCAACTCGGATTTCAAAATCTGAAAAAGCTCAGGAATATCTATGTGAAATCTTGGAAAAAGAAAGATTTACAACATGAACGTCCAAACCCCAAGTCAACACAGAATTCTTACAGAGGTTCATGAAGACGCAGGAAGTGATCAAGCTGCTTTTTGGAAGGTAAGGAAACTTTGTTAATGACTCCTTGCCACTATGTTAATTTTCCCAGAATATATTCATGCAAATGCGGCTAGGCAGTGTGGGAAGACATAGATCAGCTACACACACTGCTGTGGTAGCAGAGCAGCTGCTGCAGGCACACAGCTCAGGCGTGCTGTTGTCCTAGTGTAGGTGGGATGCTGAAACACATCTGTCAAAACGCTGTGCTTGGTGCATGTGGAATATATAGTGCGATGGAGGCTCAGTGCCGAACAAGCCCAGGAGTATTTCTGACCTCCTAAGTGTATTTGGAAGCACAGAAAGAATTTTTGTCTTTGACATTATTTACTTAGACTTACCAAACAGTGGTGCTAGAATAACTTTTAAAATAACCATCAACATATACCAAAGACCTCAATTTAACCCCTTAACAGTCCTGAACGTTTGCTGGCTTTCTGCATAGTTAGGCGTAGAACTGCAGAATAAGAATCAGGTTGCTCAGGACCCTGTCTGGCTGAGTTTTTCATAGCTCCAAGGAGATATTGTCTAACCTTTCTGGGCAACCTGTTCCAATGCCCGTCTACCCTCACGGTGAATCTTTTTTCCTAATACCTAACTGGAACTTGTTTTGCTGCACATTTGTGTCTGTTGCCTTTTCATCCTATCGCTGTGCATCTCCGAGAAGCGTATGGCTTCACCTTCTCTGTACTCTCCCATTAGGAAGCCAAAACCAGAAATAAGGTCTCCTCCCAGCCTTCTCTTCTTAAGCAACGTTCAGAAAAGAATGGGAATTTTTTTGGCTGTGTGAGGCATGACAAAAATAATGATTTTGTGTTTCTGTTGGTGCCTTTCCTTGTGTAGCAGAGCCTTCCAATAGCATCAGAATGGCAATAGATCTCAGCTCTGTCATTTCACAGTGATACTAGTGCTTGGGAGTAGGCAAATGATATGATAATATTTCTGCACCAAGTTTGGCCTGTGCAAATTTTTTTGAAGATCACCTTTTTATTTGTCATCATAGAATCATAGACTATTTTGGGTTGGAAGGGACCCTTAAAGGCCGTCTAGTCCAAGCCCCCTGCCATGGGCAGGGACACCTTTCACTAGATCAGGTTGCTCAAAGCCCCGTCCAACCTGACCTTGAACGCTTCCAGGGATGGGGCATCCACAGCCTCGCTGGGCAACCTGTTCCAGTGCCTCACCACCCTCATTGTAAAACAAATTCTTCCTTATATTCCATCTAAATCCACCCTCTTTCGGTTCAAAACTGCTGTTCTGTCACAACAGAGGGGCCTTTCCTCTTGCATAACAACCTTGCACTTATGTGGTTTTTTGCAAACATCAGCCAAAAAGGCATTCAGATTTATTTATAGATTGTAATTTCTGTTTTCCAGTTAAATTCTTGCCTCCATGGTACATAATTGAGGAAACTGACTTTTGTCTGGATCTAAACTCACAGATCAGGGCAATTCCTGTAACAGCCAAAGTTTTGAGCGCTGTATATGCTTATTCAGACTGGCACATTTTAACCTGTGCCCCAGTGAAGTTTCAACAACTTATTTGGACTTTGAAATGTTTCATGTAGTGAAGCTGATGGGCCTGCTGCCCAGACCTGTTGCCTTTGAGCAGCTCTGGATGAAGCATAAGAATGTTTGGTAATTACAAAAAGACCCTTCTCTTTAAAGAGCAGAACTGGGGGAAATGGAGGGAAAAGGATTAAAAGTCAGTCTCTGGAACACTTGTTGGAAGTAGAATTTAGAGCAATTTCCTATGTTAATAAGTGGTGATTTACTTTCTGAAGACCTGATGTGAAATCACTGGGGTTTAAAGTCAGTCAGGTATCATGGGCCTCCAATAAAATAGCTGGTATCAGAAGGGGAGGGTACTTGTCTTGGGGAATTTGGGGTAGAGTGGATACAAGAGCAGTACCACACCACTCAGTGGCATATAATTTATTTATTTTTTTTACTAAGCAGCAGGTTTGGTAGAGCAAGAGGATAGTAATTTCTGCTGTAAGCTTTCTGTTCTGTGACACTGACACATCAAAGGCCCTGCTCTTGTGGTCCATGTTAACCAACCCCATGGTCCCAGGAGAACGGGACACTCGCTCCCAAGTCGACGTGTCACTCACAGCCCAGTCGATGTGTCAGGTGCTGGCTTCTGGCTGCCGCTGCACATAGTGGGCTCAGTCTTCTACGCAGTGCTGGACATTTGCGTATGGAGTTCCCCTTCCTTTGTCCCGAGCAGCTATTGTTTTCACTATGAATTAGATTGTCAGCATAACCTGCTGGTGGTCTCTCTAATCATGTAGACCCAAGCCACTTGATTTTATCTGCATGTGAGTCTAATTAAAGATTGTCACCAGGATCTCTGTGAACCTCTGATCTCCCACCCCCAGCATGTTACAAAATGTGTGAAGCTGGCAAACGTGAAAGAGCCAAGTTTGTCTCCCGCTTCTTTGTTACCCAGCTCATATCAGAATCATCTAGTCAGAGCTGGGCGAAGGCAGTCAGGTTCTCCCTTATCTGAGCAATGCTTTCGCGTAGGCTTCGGCCCATGGCACTAGTGCAGAAGGCTGGTCTGCTGAGCATCCTCCTATATTAAGGCAAAGCCAAAGTGAGTGAGCACAGTGAGTATAGTCCTCTTTTTCCCCTGGTGTGAAGATCGGATCTTTTAAACAGTGCCTGTATTTTCGCTGGTGAATATAAGGAAACATGATCTGGAATAGGAAGAACACTTTTTTTTGTCTGTCTTACAAAAGGAAAGAAAGAAATAAAGAAATCTACATGTTGTGTAATAAAAATTAGGCAACCATTTTGGAGCTGACTTACTGGAAACGACTATCTGATCAGCAATTACTGTTTAGAAAAGGTATTCCAGTGGTGTATTCCAGTGACTGAGTTACAAATGAGGGCAAAAGTTATTGACCTATACAGATCTATAAAAGTTAATGACCTATAAAAAGGGGCAGGAATGGTGGTAAGTGAGGTGGAAATTAATTTTCCTTTAGCTCACCTTTTTTGTTCTTCTTAGTGCTATACTAAAAGGACTAATTCCTGAGTGAGACACCAGTCTTTCTGAAGCGCAGGCGGATTAGAAGGTGAGGAAGAAGTGAGCCAGAAAGACTGGGCTCAGAGTGAAATCCCGAAAGCTTTGTTATAGACTGTTTGTGGGGTTCATTGTTGTATATTGCAAACCTGCCAGGACTCCATAAGCGACACTTAGTGCTTAGGGTCATGTTGGACTAGTAGGTGAGAATCTAAAATACAAGTAAATGCTACATGCCTCTAGAAATATTAGTCGCATGTTTATATTCCTGGTTTTCTCTAAGGAATGTGCTTAGTTCCTTAAAAAAAACGGTTAATATAGATGTTAATATTGGACATTTGTCACTGAGGCGTTTGTGAACTTTTAGAAAAAAGCCTTTCTGCAAGATGCTTTGAAGTTCTGCCAGTTGTATGAAGTTGGCATATCAACGATGATGAAATTCATTTAGTGTACATTGTAATAGCAATATCTGTTGGTCCTCAGATGGATATTATCATTCGGTAAACAAAACAATGCTGTGTGTGTTTTTTGAAGGGAGAAAAAACAACTCAAAGTCGGTTGCTATGTTAGTTAATCCCGTAGTTCACAATAGTTCCTAGCAGCAAGCGCATTGGAAGAAAAAAATGAGGACGTTCTAAACAAGAAGATTGTGTAAGAAACTCCACAGAAAATAATCTTGAAAATAATCTTGAATATAATCTTAACATTGTCACGTGAGGATGGAGCTCAGTTCAGTCAAAGTTATGCTGTTGGTATAGCCCGATGAATATGACTTTTGCCATTGCTAATAAAAGAACACAGGCTCTGCATTGACAATGCAGGATCTCCGGGCTTGCCTGGGTTTGTCTTGAGCTGAGTTTAGCTTGTTTAGCTGCGATAGCAGTTGTTTAGCAATCGCCCCATTGGCTGCCTAAATGCGTTTTAGTTTAGCTCTAATTCATACCGGTAACAAGCAGTTATTGAGCTATCTATGACTCCAGACTAAAATGTGGTGTGGGAAGGGAGAAGGTGGGACGACATGAGGATGAACAGAGGTCGAAGACTGTAAAAAACAAACCACAGCGGTCAAGCAGCGGCCCCAGCAGAAGCGCAACTTGGTCTTGTCCGGGTAAACCCAATTTTAGCGAACAGAGATGTGAATAACTGGGATCCAAGAAAGTGGACCGTATTAAGAAAATACATACACGTAAACACAAGGAGACCTCAGTACTTCGGAGGAAGGGACCGCTGCTACTTGCGTTGAGCTCTTCCCCACAAAAACCTTTGTACGCTGATGGTGCACTGTGGCATTCCCCTCCTGTCTTGCTAGCCTCCTTGAGAAAGACCGGTGCTGTCAACCAGAGGAGCAGGGGAAGGATGAGTGCAACACCAAGGGAAATGGTTAGGTACTAGGACAGTTTTTTCTGTAAAACACTTTTTTAAAAAAAATTTGCATTCCTGAGGCTTTCTTGCCTTAATTTGGACTATGAATGTTTGCATTATTGGAAGTGGACTAACAATAACTTAGTATTTTTATTAGACTGATAAGATTTTAAGCAGACTGATAACAAGTTATGGGTTGCACATATAAGGTGGTTTTGCCCATAACAAAATCTCAAGTTTGAAAAGCTAAGTGCACTCTATGGTGCGTTACAAACACACCGTGAGTTTTTGGTTATGGGTTTCATAATGCTTCTGTGTCAAGTTCAGCCTGAAAAGTTTAGGGGAAAAAAGTATCGAAGCCTTTTTGCAACAATTGCGTAATTCATCTGTACAGATTGACTGTGGTGTTGCAAGAAAATTAGGGGAGGAGATTGCAGGGACAGCCTCAGGAATCGTGTGTGAATACAAGTACATGCCATTTGGAGCACAGAAAACAGCAGCTCTGTTGCAGAGGACATCTTTAACTTCCAAAGCTTGGAAATGACACTGCTAAGCCACACCATAGTGTTTCTGCTGTGGATGGGCTGTACTACATGTAAAGGTATTACTAAATGGAAATCTATGCTTTTAACTGGCGCTGCTGGTGACAATCAAGAAAAATAAACTGCAAAAAAAAGTTAAACTATACAGTTTACTTTTCATAGAATTCCTTTCAGAAGTTCGGAATGAGAGTTATAATTTAGAACTATGCATCTGAGAATATTTGCTTTGTATTTTCTTGTGTGAGCTTACGTCTTTGCCTTGTGCCTGAACTTAATGACTGTCATAAAGAACCTAACTTATTACAAGCCATAACTCGCTTAAAATACATTAATCGATATAAATTCCTTTGTATTTTGGTTTAGCTACTATTATTCTGAATACATATTATTAAAAATGCAGAATACCGATTTGATTTTAAAACATTATACAACTCTTTAAAAATACAGGTACTTTGTTATTTCAATAAGTTGTATGATACAAAACCCATGCTGCCTGAAGGAGGTCTTCGCTGAATGTATACCTTTGTTAAAATAACCAGTTTTAAACTCTGTGATTGATCCATTTAAATCGATTCATCATATCAAGATTCTCCTCCCCCCTCTGCCTTTAAAAGTGCTTTCTTGTATATACCTTATACTTTCAAAAAATGATCCAACTGCTTTAATTTTAAAATGGTGGAACTAATTTTAGGAATCTAGGACAAACAGATTTATTTGTAGAATTAAAGAAAATTGAGAATCGTGACTGCATGTGTAAAACTTTATTCCAGTGTAATGCTGGAAAACAGAAACTGCACTCTGAGAAATTCAGAAGTTTATTCATATTTTCAATTAAAATGTTTTTAGTTCAGTAACTTTTACCAATGCCAAGACTGTGAACATAGTAAAGACGACGATAATTTCTTAGAGCAAGGAGATAGTGCTGTTTGTTAGTACCGTATATTCCCAGATGGAGGCGTGTAGGTCATCGGAATATTGTTTAACTCCTGTGAAGTGCCATTATTTGCAGCTGTTAATACTGTCCTGTATCTAGCAATTAACAAGAACTCGTACACGGTTTCTGCTGGAAGAGCATGCAAACACCCAGCCATCGCTGATTTTGCTAGTAGGGATAAGTCAGAATAAGAAGAAAATGGCAGTGTGCAGTCAAATAACAAGAATCTGTGCACAGCTTCTGCAGGAGCAGCCTGTGAAAACCCACCTCTTGTTGACTTTGGAGAAATTGTTAGTGGGCATAAATCAGGATATAAGGAAAGTGACAGAGTGCAGTACGTGTGCAACCCTGGATACACTTTATCAGGATCGGAATGGGTAACATGCCATGAAGAAAACTGGGTACCTCAACCACCACAATGTTTGGGTAAGTAAGTGTAACTTTTATTGCTGGTTGACTTTGTACTGGTAGACAATTCTAATGATTCTTAAAGTAGGAGTTTCAGATTTAGGTTTACATTTGTTGTTTGATTACCAAGTCTGTAATGGACCAAAATTAATCCCTGGATTCAATACTTCTGAACTTGTGGATCTTGGGCTTTAGTGTCCCAAAATCATTTACACACAATCGTGGTTTTTTACTGTGAGAATTTTGGAGCTGTCTGGAAGGTTACAAGCAGATAAGCATTTTGTCTGTACTTCCAAGAACTTGTGCAACAAGGTACAGGAACTGACAACGGTGTCAGCCTCTTCCCCGCAGTGATTCTATTTGCTAAGACATCCGTCCATGTAGTTTCCCAACTGTCCCTCGTATGTGGGAGGAGCGCTGCTGTGGTAAGCTGCTTTGCTGTCTTCGATTTCCTCCTTAGAGCTCTTTGTTAGGAGTCTCATAAGATCCATTTTTAATCCTAGGTAATGGAAACACAACAGGGATAAAATTAGACTTACTCCCACTGATTTCATTCATTAATTATTTCAAGGACTACAATCTCCTGGAATCAGCGCCTCTTGAGATCATCGCTACTGTTCACAAAGTCTGTAAAGTTGTCTTTTATACATGTTGAATAAGAATATGCTTGAAAGTTGTACCATATAATTGACAAACTACCTAAAGCTAAACATTCTGAATTAACTGTGATAGCGATCAAGCGTTTAAGTCGTCTGTATTTTACTTTTAAAAATCACTGCTGAGTGAGAACCCAGCTGGTGTTGCACTGTCTTTGCTGAGGAGGTGCTTCACATGCTAAAAGCCACCAAAGATTCATGCTCCACCGTTTTAAATTTGTCTTGTTTCCCCTAGCGCCTTGTACCATTACAAAACAGCAACTGGAAGCCCAAAACCTACTTCTCTCCAATGGACAAAGACGCACATTTTTGATTCAAAGTGGTCAGTGGCAGGAATTTACGTGCACAACAGGATTTAAACTCACAGCCTCTCCTGTCGAGCAGTGTTTTGATGGGCACATCAGGCTTCCTTCATGTATCGCTGGTAAATATGCACCATACTTGAATAATTTTGATCTGTCAAATACATCTTGTGTGTAATTTTGCAGTTGTTCATGTACACGAACTACAACTGGCTGTACTATCAGGGACTGTTTCTTCGACGGGAATTGGTTTTTCCCACCACAAATACACTCGCTGACGATAAGGGTGTGTGTAAATCTAGTGCAGAGGGGAAGTCACCAACATTAAAGGTGCGGGATGTGGGAGAATCTCTCCCTTCCTTTTTACTTAAACCAAAAGAAAAATTTGCATTTCAGATGCACAGTACATCTGACCAATTGTAGATACCTGTATTTGAGGAGAAAAATAAGTCCTGCAGTTACCTGTTTCTCTCCACTTCTTGTGAAAGTACTCTTTCATGCTTGGCTGGGATGTAGACATCTGACTTGCTAAGTCGAATGCAGGTGCCACCTGGGTTCAGAAAATTGTTTCAGACATAATTTCTTCATAAAAGATGCTTTAAGAAGACTTCTTACCTTGGCTTATATTACTAGAACTCAAGGAGAGATGTAACTGCCTGGTGCCAGACTGCAGTATGCATGTGAAAGCAATTTTCAAATATAGGTATAAATTATGTTTGTAAATTTGCTCATCAGGGATAAATCTTTGACTTTTTTTTTTTTTTTCATTTTATTCTTTCTTCATTTTTCTCCTTTTGTTTTTGTGGCTTCTTCCTGTAATAGAAGTATAAATGATACGGCATAACTCAGGCCATCTGTTCTAAGAAATGCTGAGGAATCTGGAATCCAATTGCTAACATGTTACCGAGGCAGGTGATGATGTCTTGTAAGCAGAAGTTCATCAAGAGGTAGAATAAAGTGTTTTCAGAAATGACTAGGAGATAGATGAGCACAGGACAAATGAGGTGCCAGCTGGTGACAGATGTGCACAACGTGCCAACCATGTCTGTATTTTTAAGCTGCAAAATTCCGATGCCACATGGTTTCTCTTCTTTTGCATTGCCTGTGAGTCTCCGTTTCTGCTGACAAGTGGCAGAGAAGAATAACCAGCAAAATGCCTGAGCTGTTCACAAAACAACTTCTACTGAAATACAATTCCCAGTCCCAGTTACTGCACAGGAACTTGGACTGTAATTAGATCTTTTGTATTGTGGAATTCAGTGCAAACATGCTTTCAACTTGATGCGTCAACTAATAAAAGCTGATTTACTAATTAATTGAAAATGCATATAAAATATAATGTAAGGAATTTTCAAATGGTGGGTGGAAATTACGTCACTTGTACAGATGGAGAATGGTCACAAGCACCAGCCTGCAGAGGTAGGAATCCCTGCTTTCATCTTGCCTGTGTTAGCATAGAGGGGACTGTTTGTTTACCTAAACACTCTACAGACTTTACCTTTTTTACTTGTGTTTTCTCTGTGTACCCGCAAACGTGACTGCAGCAGTGTCTCTTTTCAGATGTGACGTGTGAACCTCCTCCAGAAATTGCTGGTGGTAAAGTTCAAGGTGTTAAAAAGTCCAGGTATTTGCCTGGGGAGAGTGCTCGCTATCAGTGCTGGCAAGGTTTTCAGATGACTGGGGCTTCCACCGTAGCGTGTCAGAATGGGACCTGGACAAGGCTGCCAAAGTGCAAAGGTAATTTCCTTCTCTCTTGCTGCAGTCGCCTGCCAGTGAGACTGTCATGAAGCTGACTCAGTGGCATTTACTTCTCCAAATCTCAGTCTCATTCCTGCGCCCAAACGCAACGTGTCTGGCACACTCGGGAAAAAGCCATTTCCCCCGGTATCTATCCAGATGAGCTTACCAGCTGAGTGACCCAGGTGGCCTCACCCGAGAGGGCCCTATCTGGAAAACCACCCTGAGGCTGAGGGCAGTTGCTGGCCAGGTCTAATTCTGAGACGCAACCCTTGGACGTCCTAGAATCTACTTTCTGTGCCTGCCTGATGAGAAGAGAGTGAGAAATTTTGCTGTCTGTGTTGGCGAATAGAGCCCACAGCTTCCCTGCTGGTTGACATCCAGGTGAGGCATTGCTATATTGAAAGCCACGGAGTCAAATCAACTGTTAAGTCAACTGAGGGTAGAATTTGATGTGTGAGCCAATACCTAGGTACTCTGTTGGTGCCTCCTAGGATTTCATGAGTGCACTCAAAAGAATCTCGCTTGTTTTCATTAGACATACAGAAAGTTTCAGCACACGAACCAATGCTGCAGCAGCATTTCACTCAAACACCACCCAGCCGGGAGCT
The DNA here is from genome assembly GCA_009819775.1 of Phoenicopterus ruber ruber. Lineage (NCBI taxonomy): Eukaryota > Metazoa > Chordata > Aves > Phoenicopteriformes > Phoenicopteridae > Phoenicopterus > Phoenicopterus ruber. Next base: position 26,430,616 of record CM020222.1, read on the forward strand.
GAAAGAGGTGCAGAATCAGCAGGCAAATTAAGACCAGGCTCCGTATTGTGGCTCCAGAACACAATGCCAAGTGCAAAGAGGGTCGCTGCTGGTAGCAAGGGATGTGGGTCTTCTCTGAAGATTTCCCAATGCAAGGTCTGTTGGAAGGCCAGACTTGGCAGCAGTGCGGTGCTTGAATAGGTATAAAAATCCGTGAGGCAGCAGTGCTTCAGGATCGGCGTGTGTGAACTCCCCGGTGGCCGTAAGTGGCCCACAGAGCCCAAGGGCTGTCCCGTTAGCGATTGCGGCTGTGCAGTTCAGTGGCGGTCGTTTATCGTTTGCAATCGGATGCACTTTTCTCACTGCCCGGGCAGCACAGAAAGGAGGTGGGTGTCAGGCTCTTCTGCAGAAAGAGCTGTGCCAAACGCTACACCATTATGCAGGACGAGAGGAAGTCCTGCAAGCGCTTCAGCCGTGGACAAAGGGTGTGTGGACTGGCAGTTGTGAGTCCCAGCACCAAAGAAATGAGAAACTCCTGCTCTTTTTCACCTGCCAGGTATTTGGTTTTCTCCCTGCTTTCCTCCGGGTCTCTCAGAGTAGTGCCAGCATGCTGCCCTGTAGTATCTGTGGCCAGGCCTCCGTGGCAATTAAGCTCTCATGGCTTCCTCTCTAATTGGGAATTTTCTTCCAGGGAAAGGTGGGAAATGTGGCTCGCCTCCAGTTATTGAAAATGGAGACCTTCTTTCCTTCCCCCTGCAAGAATATCCACAAGGTACAACTCTGGAATACAAATGCCCAAGTCTCTATGTCCTGGAAGGATCTCGGTATATCCGCTGTACTGACGGGCAGTGGACAAGCCCCCAGTTTGCCTAGGTAGGTTGAAGCACGTGCTGTGTGGCCAAAGGCTGTGTGACTGCTCCTGTTGTCTTTTCCTCAGATCCTGCGGGCATCGCTTGTGCAGCAGCACTTGTGCTGGGGCTGTGGTGTTGGCAGGGCACAACGGCAACGAGTCCTTTTGTCCAGGAGTTTCTTCTTGAAGTTAGCTCATGTAGACCTTTCTCTTGCAAGTAACAGAGGGTCAGAGAAAATAGCTGGAAGCATTTTGTGATGTGAAGAACTTCCGTAGGCTCTAGGGGCAAAAAAAAAGTTACCTGTTCTCCCTCAGTTTGAAGTGGTGACACTCTTCTTTTGCCTTTTCAAGCGGCCTGTACAGCATCTGAAGAAGACATGAACAGAAACAATATTGAGCTGAAATGGATCGCAGCAAGAAAGCTGTATGTCAGGTCGGGTGGCTTTATTGAATTTCAGTGTAAAAGAGGATATATGGAAGACCCAGCATCTTCCCCCTTCAGAGCACGGTGTATGGAGGGGACGTTGGAATATCCACGGTGCAAGCCTGAAAGTAAGTCATCTCCTCTCCGGCCACAGCTTAGCTGCTGTAGTGTTGCATCTTTAGTGCCGAAGCTGAGGGGAAAGCCTTTAGCTTGCCTGGGGAAGGGCCTGGGGAGGAGCCAGGGTGCGGGAGCATCCTGTACGCTGCAGGTGTTGAGGAACAGTGCCCCCAAGAAGCCATTGGCCGGGGCTCCTGAGCTGGAAAGGCTGCTGGGGAAAGGGCTCTCAGGGGCTCTCAGCTGCTACCAACAGTTTCAGAGCATCAGTTGTCCAGTGTCAGGGATACAGGCAAATAATGAAAATACTTCTTCCAGGGGACTGTACAGTGAATGAGAGGATTATGAAAGCGAACAATATTCAACTACAGTCATCAAGTCGCTCGAGCACTTACACCTATCGCTCTGGGGATTTTATTTTCTTTGAATGCAGTTGGTGGTCCCGGCAAGTTTCGCGCCCTGAGAAATTTAGAGCAGAGTGCCTGGATGGAGTGATTGCGTATCCTACATGTGCAAGTAAGTTCTCGGTGCCGAGGACACAGAGGGGCTGTAGGAGGCAGCTTTTCTGAAATTGCCTGTCCACAGCTCTGAGGAACCACTGCGGTGTGTCAGGCTTGGTCTTCACACCTTTTCCCCTTTTTTCTCTTTACGCTGCAGGTGTGCTTGGATAAATGGAAATGGCATGAAGGAGCCCAGCGCTGGAAATGAAAGATCTCTCAACTGACCCAGCGATTTAAGCTCAATTTTTCCTGGCCTTTCCCATTTCACTGTGCTTTGTTTGCAGCTTAGCCCATGTTCTGTCTTGGAATCTGTTATTTTTTTTCTTTTTATTATTGGATGATTGTGGTTACATTTTACCCGCATTTTATCCATTTTTGTAAATGTGTTTACATTTTATCCATCGGGATGGTTGTGCTTACATTTTGTCTGTTCTGTATTCATCTCACTGTTATTTTTATTAACAATTGTGTCCTGAAATAGGCTGGCTTTGGTGGCATACTGAGACAGGAATTAAAACCCGCAGGTAATTTGATCATCAGCAAGTAGAGTGTGTTTGGCCTTGTCTGCTCCTAGCTGCGTCTCCGTGCGCTTGCCTGGAAACTACCCTGGGGTCATGGCAGAGGTGAGTGTCCTGGCCACCTGATCAGGATGAGCAAGTGAGTGGAGTCTCCTTTAAACGACTCAAGGAAGTCTCTAGATCACAGACCCAGGTCTTATGGGGGACTTGAGCCTCCCTGACATGTGCTGGAAGGGCAAGATGTTGGGATGCAAGTAACGGGGATTTCTGGATGGACACGGGGATGACTTCTTGGTCCAGGTCCTGGAATGAGACCTGTCATCCTTCTGTTTTCTAGGAGAGTTTGTGATGGTGTCTTGATGAGGCCAGGACCTTATGGATTTTTTTGGTAGTTGATCCGATGATAACATATTGCAGCTGATGTATGGGAATAGGTAACATGTTTGTGTATCATTGATGTCTTGTTGGGTGGGGGAAGGTGAGGGAGTGTTTTTACTGCCTCTTGCTTCTAGGGCTTTGTAAATGATATGCAGTTTCTTTTCTTGCTGTCACTTTCTTAGATTTTTGAAAGCCAGTGTGGGCAGTCCACCTTGCACTGTGCAGCAAGGGATAATTTTGCATTGGCCTTTGGTGCCTTCATCTCAGAGGGTTTTTTTTTCTTTAACATCATCTAAGTCCACTGAGGTCATGAAAATCAACTAAACCAGCATGCTGTATTTGTATATAGTTAAAGGAGCCTATCTCAGTATTCATGTGGGGTATTAATATGGGATGATTCTCTCTAGGAAATGAAGCAAGAAGTACTACTTCTGTTGTCCCTTTGCTGGATGATAAGGGAGATTTCAGAACACCTAAATCTCTACTTGGCAGCCCCATAACCAAATAGCTGGATGTATTTTTCTTAGAATAAGATGTGAAGAGAGCAAAGGTGAGCTGACTCCCTGAGCACAGACAGGTCTTTTGTTGCAGGGACCTGGAGAAGATGGAGCCCTCAGCTCAAGACCAGATAAATCAACTCTGAAAGTCCTCTAGAACAGTGGGCTCCAAAGTGGGGTGCATGATACATTGGGGTTTGGGAAGAAAATATTAGAACTTATATTTATATTTATTTTTTGTTAAAAAAAAAAAAAAAGTTTTACTGATATTTAATATTCAGATTTGACAGTAGCGATTTCACTTGATCTGTATGTCAGAGGGTTCCATGTCACATATGGTACCGATGTGCCCTCGGGGGAGAGTGGGTGCTCCACAATGCGGAGGCGTTCACATTAGGACCCTCACTCATTTGTTCGCTTTCAGTATATTGCAATGCATTGCAGTTTATGTATGCCCAGTTAAGTGCATGTGTGAATTATATCTAGTTTTAACCTAACTAACCCTCATAAAATGGACAAGTGGCTTAAAAAGATTCCTTGCAAATAAACTGCAGACAGAACATAATACACAAGCAAACAACAAGAAACTGGCAGAGCTGACACTTCTACTCCTAGTATGAGCTCTTCATCAGCCACATTATGAGGTTCAAACAATGTCTCTCTAATCGCACTTGACAGGAAGTCGATCAAAAAAATTTGAAATTGTGGAGAAGACTATTTGAAATACGGATTTAAATGCACCATCGTTAACAGTGAACCTTGCCCTTTGTATATTGTGCCTTAAGATATTCGCTAATGCTAGCAAGATATTTAAAAAATAAGCATCCAGAACATGGAGACAAACCTCTACAATTTTTTCAGTGATGCTTTCAGTCATGTCATACTCAATCCAGAACTTTACAAAATTTCAGTAAACTTAATGATGAATTTTTAGAAGCCCCTTTCGAGACTTCTCACTTGATAGCAAAAGACAAAAAGCCACTTACCATTGGGGAAACACTTGTTCTTCCTGCTGCAGTAAAAATGGTTGAAATAATACATGGAAGACAATATGGTGACAAAGTAAAATACATTCTTTTGTCAGCAAATACTGTTGGAAGATGCATAGAAAACCTGCTGAAGATCTGAAGAAGCAGGTATTAGAACAAATTATGCACAGAGAGAGAGTGTGTGTGTATTTTTAAAGGTCCCCTTAAACTGAGTTTAGCACTGTCACGCTGCTTTTCCACCTGTGACAAATAATAGCTAAGGTGGGAAGCCAAGTAAGTGAAGGCAGATACGATGACTAATGTCACCTTTCCCTTGACAATTGTCATGTTATTCTGTAACCTGCAGTAGCTGAAGGTCGTGGATCATAATGTTAGCATAGGCTGTCACATGGCAGACCACATAGCCCAGCTTTGATCTGTGAGGGCACTTGAGTCTTCTTGGAGCCTGAATCAATGAGTAAATAGGCCTTCTAGTGCAAGATTATTTCTGTGTCTAGGAATTAATTGCATTTGCTCCCCTTGCCACCTTGTCAGAAGAGCAGATGTTCCCTTTGGCTGTCTGGACTGTGGAAGAGGGAGAGAGATAGGCAGCATATTCAAATGTTCATTTTGAAAATAAAAGAAAATGTGGGGGTTTTTTCAAACTTTGCCGAAGCCTCTTGTTGCTAAGCCTCGTTCATATGATAGGAAAATACTGCCAGTATTTTTGATGCGAAGCAATAGGCTACTGTAGCGCATTTATTTTTTGCATTCATTTTAGCAGCCTTACAAATGCATCATCTGCCATCTACTGGTGCCAGCAGAGACATTCTTCCCTGGCTATAGCCAGAACCCAGAACTGGAGGTCTGGAGGAAATACAAGTGTAGAAAACCGTATGCAATGTCAGTACAGAACGACAAGAAATCTTGACATATATGAATGTGAACAATATTAACCAATATTATGAACACAGTGCTAGTGATAATACAGTGATAAACTGAATACAACAATCAACTAAATCACCTGTACTGTAAACTCCAAGTAAAAAAAAAAAAAAGTCCAAGTTACACATGCAAAAATTCCTTTTGGCATCTCCTGTACAGCTGCACTGAAGGGACCTTGCTGGGAATCCTCACGCTTTTAAAGTGAGTCTTGCTGCCGTGGTGGGAGGGCAGAGCACTGCCCTACTGCCACCTCATTGCAGCTCCGTTTCATTGTGAGGCATTTCAGGAATCCAGCTGCTGCTCTGTGTTCTTGAAAATACCTGTGACAGCACATCAGAAACTGTAATATCCCTGCTAAGTTATTAAGTTAGAAACACTACATTATAGAAAAAGAAACTTTAAAAGTCAAATACATCACTATCATCTTTTCTCTCTGTCCCTTCCTCCCTCCCTCCCTCTAGCTAAATGATACACTGGAATTACTTTCTTTGGTTCTGACCTTAAACTTTCTGGTAATAAGGATGCATTTTTCTCACGGAGAGAAGTGTTCAGATGAGCAGTTGCCCTATACAAGTGAATTAAAAGTTCAGTCCTTGACTTTATTCAGGGAAACAGCTCAGTATTTATTTAGTGTGTGTATGCGTGTGTATGTGTGAGAAAAGAATAAGGAAAGTCGATACTTTTACATGAAAAGCAGAATTAAGGAAATGGTAATTTTATGGCTTTGCTCAGATTATCTGAGCAGATTTAATCTGATTTATCGGATTACTGATAAATATCAGTTTCAGGATGCACAATTTCAGGCAGAGTTTGATTTCCAAAAGCAATTAATTCTTTCTAACCACCCAATGAGGACAGGGTTCTGGCTACGATGACCCTGATCCAGTTCTTGGCTTGGATACAGACAGTGTGACCTTGCAAAATCTCTCAGATCTGTGCTTTGGTTTCCAATCTATGAAATGTATACAACATATTTGTGCCCAAGAAAGTTCTTCTGTTATTAGTAAATGACACTGAGTTTCTTTATGTTAACCTCATAGAAAAGAGAAATAGTGCTTTGTTACAATTGTGCAGACAGCAAGTGAGAGTCCAGCAGAAAGTTGCCTACTACTGCTGGTAATATCTCAGTCAGTCTAAATTTCAGCAGCAAATGAACCCATGGATTACACAGATCTTTGAGTAACATATTTGCAATCAATTAACTGATATAAGCAGCCAAAGTGTTATAAATGGCTGAGTCATGTAAACAAATACCTGCTTTCTGATCATTTTCAGAAATGTCATGTGAAAGGTTCCCAGGATCCACACTAGAGGAAAACGCAGGAATAGTTATGTCATAGTTTAACCCCAGCTGGTAATTGAATACCACGTGGCTGCTCGCTCCCCCCCGCCCCCAGGGGGGTGGGGAGGAGAATCAGGAAGAAAGGAAAACTCGTGGGTTGAGGACAGCAAAGGAAAAAATTAATAATTATATTATATATTAATAATAATACTAAAAAAAAATAAGGATAATAGAATATATAAAACGAATGCTGCACAGTTTCTCACCACCCAATGAGCCCATCCCAAGCAGCAGTCAGGGAACAGGAATACTCCCCAGCAGCTATCCCAGAACAGCAAGTTCCAGAGAGAGCAGGTGAGGGAACAAACAGCTGAACAAACGAACGAAAAGGCCTGAACGAACAAAAAGAGGGAAAAGGAGGCAGAAAGGGATGAATGAAAAGGGGGGGGGGGAAGCGACCTTGGCTCACCGTCCGACCCCCACTTATACCAGGCATGAGGTCTATGGTATGGAATACTCTCTTTGGCCAGTTTGAGTCAACTATACTGGCTATACCCCTCCCAAGTTTTTGTACCTGCACATTGGCAAAACCTGGGAAGCTGGAAGATGTCCTTGATCGCTTAGTAGCAGCTAATAACATCAGTGTATTATCAACATTCTTCACATACCAAATCCCACGCTAAATCCAAAACACAGTAGCTACCAGAAAGAAAATTAACTCCATCCCAGCCGAAACCAAGACAAGTTATGAACCTAGTTATTAGTGGAGCCCATGTTTTGTTGTTACCAGACGACTAGTAATTACCTGTAAAGGAGGGAAGAAGTGGACCACACCACCTAAATGTGAATGTACAGCCTTTGATTTGCTTTCATTCTAGAAACTGTATTTCATTTTATAATATAATAAAAAGGGCATTGGGAAACACTGATCAGACAAATAGTTCGGTGGTTGACTTTCACTTAGGATGGATGATGCAAACAATTTGTTTAGGCTGTTCAGAAGAGTGAGATATAGAATATGGTTTAGTTCATTAGCAAAATAACTCTTGTAACACTTTTACTTACTTACTTACACAATCATAATGCTACGCTTGCCTGAGAAAGCCACTCTGACCAGCAGGGTGCTTGACATTATACTCAGGTAGGCAAATGACAGGCTGCACTGTTCTGTCCCTGAGCACAAGCATTCACTGAATCATGGAGTGGACCTCTGGAGGTCATCAGCCCTCCTGCTCAGGCAGGGTCATGTAGAACAGGCTCTCCAGGACCATCTCTTTTGAATATCTCCAAGGATGGAGACTCCGCCACCTCCCTGGGTAACCTCTGCCACTGCTCAGTCACCCTCACAGTCAAAAAGTGTTTCCTGAAATTTAGAAGGAATCTCCTGTGTTTCAGTCTGTGCTTGTTGCCTCTTGTCCTGGCACTGAGCATCACTGAAAAGAGCCCATCCCTGTCTTCTCTGCACTCTCCCTTCAGGTATTTATACATATTGATGAAATTCCCCTTAGCTCCCCTTCTTTAGGCTAACCAGCCTTTTTCAGCCCCCCTTCTTCTTTAGGCTAAACAGTTCCAGCTCTCTCAGCCTTTGCTCATGTGAGAGATGCTCCAGTCTCTTAATCACCTTAATGGTGCTTTGTTGAACCCCCTCCAGTAGCTCTCTCTCTCTCATACTGGGGAGCCCAGAACTGAACACTGTACTCCAGCTGTGGTCCCACCAGTGCTGAGTAGAGGGGAAGGATCATCTTCCTTTACCTCCTGGCAACGCTCCTCCTAACACAGCCCAGGACGCCATTTGCCGCCTTTGCCGCGAGGGCACTGTTGTGGTTTAAGCCCAGCCAGCAACTAAGCCCCGCACAGCTGCTCGCTCACTCCCTCCGGTGGGATGGGGGAGAGAATCAGAAGGGTAAAAGTGAGAAAACTTGTGCGTTGAGATAAAGACAGTTTAATAGGTAAAGCAAAAGCCACACGCACAAGCAAAGCAAAACAAGGAATTCATTCACTCCTTCCCATTGGCAGGCGGCAGGAGTTCAGCCATCTCCAGGAAAGCGGGGCTCCATCCCGCGCAACAGTGACTCGGGAAGACAAACACCATCACTCCAAACATCCCCCTTTTCCTTCTTCTTCCCCCAGCTTTATAAGCTGAGCATGACTTCATATGGTATGGACTATCCCTTTGGTCAGTTGGGGTCAGCTGTCCCAGCTGTGTCCCCTCCCAACTCCTTGTGCACCCCCAGCCTCCTCGCTGGTGGGGTGGGGTGAGAGGCAGAAAAGGCCTTGACTCTGTGTAAGCCCTGCTCAGCAGTAACGAAAACATCTCTGTATTATCAATCAACACTGTTTCCAGCACAAATCCAAAACACAGCCCCATAGTAGCTACTACGAAGAAAATTAACTCTATCCCAGCCGAAACCAGCACAGGCACATTATTAGAATTGATAACTTGAATTGTTAACTGATAGTACAATGAAGTTCAAGTAAGATTTTTTTTTTTTCCAGCCATAGGTCAAAATATCTGTCTGTATCCTTCCAGCTATAATGTGTAGTATAGTTATCTAGGGCATTATTACAGGATCTAGAAAGCAAAGGTACTTTTTTTTTTTTTCTGGAAAAACAAGGTGTTATCAATTCCAGCAAGATATGAGCCATACTAGGTCACAGAGAATAATTTGTAGGCATGGAAACTGATCACAGCCACCAGAACGCAAAGGTAGTTTACCTTCCAGTTTTATAAACAGCCTATGAAGAATCCAGTTTTATTTACTGAAAAAAATAAACTTCATTTTATGTAAACGCTAATGATTCTAATAACATTTAGTGCACTAAAACACATTGTGCCTTTTCAGCTTTTCTTGTAAACACATCTGAAAAAATGCTTTTTCTTTGTGATTTGGAGCTATATCAGCACACCTTCGACAGAAACATCCTGGAAATATAGACTCCCACCTCTCTGCTCTTCCTACACTCACAATGGTATGTCAAAGCTGAATGATATTAAATGTGGATATGGCACGTGAGTCCAGCAAACAGTCCTACTGCTTTTAAAAGGAGTTCTGGGTAGACAGTGGTTCACAGCCAGCCTTCAGGTGTTGTCCCATCATCATGCTCAGAAATTTCACTTGCTTCCTCCTGAATCTTAAAGTAAGAACTGCAGTCTTCTCTTTTCTGGTCTTAGATGTGTATGAAAGTGTTGCTACCTGCCTCAAAACTAAAGGAGAAAAAGAAAAGAAATATTTGGCATTCCAGTTCTATCAGAAAAGAATTAAGAAAATGCTCCATTTTTCAATGTGAATGAAATGCAACTAAATCAATTTAAATGTACCATGTCTGCAACCAAGTGTGAACAACAATAGCATCTGCAGTGCTATATGGCATCCATCTGTACACGCCAACAAAATTATTCCAGTGATACTGGAAATATACTTGTATATTTCAAACATACTTGAAACATGCTGATAAACATGTAATTTGCATGCTCTGATCCTGGATAAAATAACCAGGCCAAGGTGATCGCAAACTAAAGAGCTCCTTGCTGGCATCTGTGAGCCTGTCAGATGGCCAGCGAAATAACAATCAAGAAAAGATCAAATCCTCCATCAAATTATCAGATGGAAATATTACCTCTAAAAATGCAAAAGTCTTTCCTCATTTATCCTGATCATAAAAAATGGCAGCCACTATTTGGGTATAAATTTAAGATTATTTGAGTGATGCTGATTTTCTTGAGAATAGATGTGCTTCCACCACCTGGGAAATGGGGACTGCCACCTCCTTCTGATAATGGAAATAAATACCACTATCTTCTCCTTGAAAGAATATACACTGGCTTCAACAGTGGAATATGGATATCTATATTTCTGTGAAATTAAGGAAAATAATATGGTCAGATAAAATGCTGGCCAATGGAGAGATCCACTAATTACATTGTCGAGGATGTGTATTCTATAAATTAAGATGCAAACAGAAATACAAATATAATAGAACTGGAAAGATACAAAAAAGACACTTACATTTTTAACATAAAGTGCCTTTCTATTGGAGCCCCCAAATCCTGAACAAACCACTAAGGAAAAAAGTATATAATTTTATATGAAGAGCAGCTCTGTACCCTGATCACTATTTTTACTGAGCAAACATGCCAAGAGAGAAAGAGCTTCACAAGCTGTTTGGTGCTTCACAAAACAAATAATAAAGATTTTTTTTTAAAAAATCATTACTGACAATGAATAAATGTTATTAAATCTATACTGTTTTTTTTTAAGACATATATATATACACACTGATTTTTTTAATCAAGCTGTTAATATTTCATTCCATTATCGAAACTCATGTTACCTTCATTTATTAAAAGATATAATCAAAAGTGATTACATTTTGCCTGTTTTCCTAAGAAGGAAGGAATTCTATTATGCACTAAGGTAAAAACACTGAGAGACAGGAATTGCTTGTATTATGATTTGATAATCTAATCTAATTCTTAATTCTATTACCACAGAAGAAGAGATAACTTAAATAGCCTTTCTTTTTCAAATCTCTGCTGATTTGACATGCACCCTCACTAGATACAGAGAGAAACAACACTAAGCTAGAACAAATTTCAAAGAATGCAAATGCTTTTGCTTACTGTGGGGCCCAAGGGTGCTTTCCCTGTGAATGTTACATCCCCAGCACTGCATCGCCAAGGGCAGTGCCACAGCAAAATGGCTGCGGCAGCTCTCAAGGAGCGTGGCCAAGTCTCTGAGATCCTTAAGCCCTCCCCATTTCCTCTGGATGTACGCATAACACTGGATGTTCGTCTGTGAGCAGAGGACAGGATGGGGTGGATTACAGAAAAGACGACAGCATCTTGTTGATGAACATTGAAGCGAAGTATGCATCGAGTACTTCAGCTTCATGTAGGGCTGCTGTCACTAAATCACCTACCCATTCAGTGATGCTACATTTTTCTTTTTTAATGTTTTAGTGCTAGTATAGTAATAGAATATCTTCTTTGACCCTTGATGTGCCTTGCAAGTGTCACTCTAGGTGAGCTTCAGCTTTCCTAACACTATCCATACATGCCAAGGCAATGCCGTGGACAGTTCACCTTGTAGCCTGTTTTTGCCTCAATCTCCTATACATTGATTGCTTTTCTGCTTCAGAGAGCTATGTGAAGTCCCTGATTAGTCAAGCCAGAGTCCTGATGAATGTGTTTTTCCTCCTGAGCAACAGAATTGAATATTCTTGTGCTTGGAAGATTCTGTCCTTCAAGACCTGTAAGCTTTTCTGGACTCCTCTACAACTCCCAAGCAATCCCACCTACTAGTGATCCTAAATAAGCAAAATCTGCTCTCCTAAGGTGCATGATTTGTCCTCTGCTACTTACTTTTCTCTCTCTCCTCTGAATCATGAACTCCATTAGTACATGGTCACCACACCCAAGGTTGCCATTGATTTCCACAACCCCAAACAGTTCTTCCTTGTTAGTGAATAGCAGATGGAGCTGTGTGCTGTGCAGATTGGCCCATCCAGGACCTGGACCAAGAAGTCATCCCCGTGTCCATCCAGAAATCCCCGTTACTTGCATCCCAACATCTTGCCCTTCCAGCACATGTCAGGGAGGCTCAAGTCCCCCATAAGACCTGGGTCTGTGATCTAGAGACTTCCTTGAGTCGTTTAAAGGAGACTCCACTCACTTGCTCATCCTGATCAGGTGGCCAGGACACTCACCTCTGCCACGACCCCAGGGTAGTTTCCAGGCAAGCGCACGGAGACGCAGCTAGGAGCAGACAAGGCCAAACACACTCTACTTGCTGATGATCAAATTACCTGCGGGTTTTAATTCCTGTCTCAGTATGCCACCAAAGCCAGCCTATTTCAGGACACAATTGTTAATAAAAATAACAGTGAGATGAATACAGAACAGACAAAATGTAAGCACAACCATCCCGATGGATAAAATGTAAACACATTTACAAAAATGGATAAAATGCGGGTAAAATGTAACCACAATCATCCAATAATAAAAAGAAAAAAAATAACAGATTCCAAGACAGAACATGGGCTAAGCTGCAAACAAAGCACAGTGAAATGGGAAAGGCCAGGAAAAATTGAGCTTAAATCGCTGGGTCGGTTGAGAGATCTTTCATTTCCAGCGCTGGGCTCCTTCATGCCATTTCCATTTATCCAAGCACACCTGCAGCGTAAAGAGAAAAAAGGGGGAAAGGTGTGAAGACCAAGCCTGACACACCGCAGTGGTTCCTCAGAGCTGTGGACAGGCAATTTCAGGAAAGCTGCCTCCTACAGCCCCTCTGTGTCCTCGGCACCGAGAACTTACTTGCACATGTAGGATACGCAATCACTCCATCCAGGCACTCTGCTCTAAATTTCTCAGGGCGCGAAACTTGCCGGGACCACCAACTGCATTCAAAGAAAATACAATCCCCAGAGCGATAGGTGTAAGTGCTCGAGCGACTTGATGACTGTAGTTGAATATTGTTCGCTTTCATAATCCTCTCATTCACTGTACAGTCCCCTGGAAAAAGTATTTTCATTATTTGCCTGTATCCCTGACACTGGACAACTGATGCTCTGAAACTGTTGGTAGCAGCTGAGAGCCCCTGAGAGCCCTTTCCCCAGCAGCCTTTCCAGCTCAGGAGCCCCGGCCAACGGCTTCTTGGGGGCACTGTTCCTCAACACCTGCAGCATACAGGATGCTCCCGCACCCTGGCTCCTCCCCAGGCCCTTCCCCAGGCAAGCTAAAGGCTTTCCCCTCAGCTTCGGCACTAAAGATGCAACACCACAGCAGCTAAGCTGTGGCCGGAGAGGAGATGACTTACTTGCAGGCTTGCACTGTGGATATTCCAACGTCCCCTCCATACACTGTACTCTGAAGGGGGAAGATGCTGGGTCTTCCATATATCCTCTTTTGCACCGAAATTCAATAAAGTCACCTGATCTGGAATACAGCTTTCTTCCTATGACCCATTTCAGCTCAATATTGTTTCTGTTCATGTCTTCTTCAGATGCTGTACAGGCCACTTGAGAAGGAAGAGACAAGTGTCATCATTTCATACAGATGGACCACAGGTAATTGTTTTTTTCCCCTAGTGCCTACAGAAGTTTTTTGCATCACAAAATGCTTCCAGCTGTTTGCTCTGACCCTGTTACTTGCGACAGGAAAGATATTTACATCCAACCTAAAGGGAAAAAAGACCATGGCTGAGACCCCATGCAGAGCTATGGAGAAGCCTTTTCCCTCTGACAGTCACACAGGGCAAGATCAAAGCACGGGTGAGGGAAGTCACCATGCACCAATGAACTTTCCTGTGTCTTTTTTGAGACCCCTCCTTTGCCTCTGCCCAGCACTTCTCTAAATTTGTTACCTCATGGCCGTGTCCCGGACGTACCCTCGCATTTCCCCAGCACTGCCCCGCACTCAGACCCATCCTCCCCCCTCACAGCCTGCTGACTGCAGCAGCGTCCCCAACTCGGGAGCGCTCAGGAGCCCTGCACAGTGATGGGGATCCCCTCACACAGAGGGGATCAGCCAGAGTCCCCATCTCCCAAACCCATTGTGGTGGCAAGACGCAGCAGAGGGGACTACATGAGCTAACTTCAAGAAGAAACTCCTGGACAAAAGGACTCGTTGCCGTTGTGCCCTGCCAACACCACAGCCCCAGCACAAGTGCTGCTGCACAAGCGATGCCCGCAGGATCTGAGGAAAAGACAACAGGAGCAGTCACACAGCCTTTGGCCACACAGCACGTGCTTCAACCTACCTAGGCAAACTGGGGGGCTTGTCCACTGCCCGTCAGTACAGCGGATATACTGAGATCCTTCCAGGACATAGAGACTTGGGCATTTGTATTCCAGAGTTGTACCTTGTGGATATTCTTGCAGGGGGAAGGAAAGAAGGTCTCCATTTTCAATAACTGGAGGCGAGCCACATTTCCCACCTTTCCCTGGAAGAAAATTCCCAATTAGAGAGGAAGCCATGAGAGCTTAATTGCCACGGAGGCCTGGCCACAGATACTACAGGGCAGCATGCTGGCACTACTCTGAGAGACCCGGAGGAAAGCAGGGAGAAAACCAAATACCTGGCAGGTGAAAAAGAGCAGGAGTTTCTCATTTCTTTGGTGCTGGGACTCACAACTGCCAGTCCACACACCCTTTGTCCACGGCTGAAGCGCTTGCAGGACTTCCTCTCGTCCTGCATAATGGTGTAGCGTTTGGCACAGCTCTTTCTGCAGAAGAGCCTGACACCCACCTCCTTTCTGTGCTGCCCGGGCAGTGAGAAAAGTGCATCCGATTGCAAACGATAAACGACCGCCACTGAACTGCACAGCCGCAATCGCTAACGGGACAGCCCTTGGGCTCTGTGGGCCACTTACGGCCACCGGGGAGTTCACACACGCCGATCCTGAAGCACTGCTGCCTCACGGATTTTTATACCTATTCAAGCACCGCACTGCTGCCAAGTCTGGCCTTCCAACAGACCTTGCATTGGGAAATCTTCAGAGAAGACCCACATCCCTTGCTACCAGCAGCGACCCTCTTTGCACTTGGCATTGTGTTCTGGAGCCACAATACGGAGCCTGGTCTTAATTTGCCTGCTGATTCTGCACCTCTTTCAGCTCCCGGCTGGGTGGTGTTTGAGTGAAATGCTGCTGCAGCATTGGTTCGTGTGCTGAAACTTTCTGTATATCTAATGAAAACAAGTGAGATTCTTTTGAGTGCACTCATGAAATCCTAGGAGGCACCAACAGAGTACCTAGGTATTGGCTCACACATCAAATTCTACCCTCAGTTGACTTAACAGTTGATTTGACTCCGTGGCTTTCAATATAGCAATGCCTCACCTGCATCACCTGGATGTCAACTAGCAGGGAAGCTGTGGGCTCTATTCGCCAACACAGACAGCAAAATTTCTCACTCTCTTCTCATCAGGCAGGCACAGAAAGTAGATTCTAGGACGTCCAAGGGTTGCGTCTCAGAATTAGACCTGGCCAGCAACTGCCCTCAGCCTCAGGGTGGTTTTCCAGATAGGGCCCTCTCGGGTGAGGCCACCTGGGTCACTCAGCTGGTAAGCTCATCTGGATAGATACCGGGGGAAATGGCTTTTTCCCGAGTGTGCCAGACACGTTGCGTTTGGGCGCAGGAATGAGACTGAGATTTGGAGAAGTAAATGCCACTGAGTCAGCTTCATGACAGTCTCACTGGCAGGCGACTGCAGCAAGAGAGAAGGAAATTACCTTTGCACTTTGGCAGCCTTGTCCAGGTCCCATTCTGACACGCTACGGTGGAAGCCCCAGTCATCTGAAAACCTTGCCAGCACTGATAGCGAGCACTCTCCCCAGGCAAATACCTGGACTTTTTAACACCTTGAACTTTACCACCAGCAATTTCTGGAGGAGGTTCACACGTCACATCTGAAAAGAGACACTGCTGCAGTCACGTTTGCAGGTACACAGAGAAAACACAAGTAAAAAAGGTAAGGTCTGTAGAGTGTTTAGGTAAACAAACAGTCCCCTCTATGCTAACACAGGCAAGATGAAAGCAGGGATTCCTACCTCTGCAGGTTGGTGCTTGTGACCATTCTCCGTCTGTACAAGTGACGTAATTTCCACCCACCATTTGAAAATTGCTTTCACATTCATACTGCACTCTGGCACCGGGCAGATACCTCTCCTGTTGAGTGCTTGTAATATAAGCGTTGGGAATTTCAGGCGCGGCTCCACAGCTAACATCTGAAGGGAGAGGTGCATTTAAGTACTGTAATGCAGCAATACGACAATCACAGAATATTGCGTTCCGGAGCACCATTACGCCTGAGGAGCAAAAATGGTTTGTGCAACGCAAAACACTTTCTACAGGTAGAAAAGGAAGGTATTAGGGTCTTTATTCTGCAACGCTTCACCAGTCATTATTATTTTTGCCTTGAGTGACTAAAAAGAGAAAAGGAGTTGCAGAGATCAGCCCAAGGTGCAGACTGGTGCTGTACAACATTGTGTGCCGAAGGGCTGGAGAGCGAAGCAATTTCTCTGCTATTTGAAGGTAACTTTCAGAAACTGACATTCTTCATGATGGGAAAATAAGACACATTACCCTACCAGTTATCGCCTCCTTTGCAGCCAGCATCCATTCCCCCATAACCCTCTCTCTGCTCGATTTCAGCAGTGACCTAAGTTTCAGCCACTAACTTCAGCCCACAGCGGAAATGATTTCTTTGCTCATCTACCCTGCTTGCTGTTTCTCAGGAGCCAGAAAAATAGGCGTTGTAGCAACCCGTTCAAAGCAAGTCACCTGTTGGCTCTATTGGCCTGACTCACCTGCATGCCCGAGTTGACGTTATTTTAATGAACAACATGAAAGACTAAGAAGGATCACAGCCTCCTTAGAAGTAGAATCCATACCGTCACAGAAGGGCGGCGCTGTCCAATTTCCTTCTCTGCAAATAATTTCAGGGGGTCCAACAATCAGGAACCCTGCATCACACTGGTAGCGAATCGTTTCCCCAGGCTCATAAATTTCCTTGTTTCTGCCTTCAATTTGAGCATTGGCAACTTTTGGAATACTTCCACATGACATTTCTGAAAAGATACAGAAAGTCGATGCTCGTGCTAATGTGATACACGTAGAATGAGTGTACTCTTTCCACCAAACAGATGCTTTAGAGAGCTTTTTCTAACATCAGCATAGCCATCCCCTGGCAGTGGATTTTATATAAACGGTAGCATACGGAAGATTAAATAAGTCATTCCCCTAACTAGACATGGACTTCAGTCACGGCAATATGTAGATCCTGTTTCTAACCATGCCAGAAAATTTTAATAAAGGTTTCTGTCCCTTACTACACCAAAGTGGTCTCTATCACTGAAGAACCGAAGCAGCTCTGAGTCACTAGTGGACTCTGTAGAAAACAGATCCTTGGATTAAGAGGATGTGCCCAGGACTCACCTGGCAGAGATATACACTGAACAAAGATGGCAAGAATACAAAGGAATATTTAAAAACTAAACTGCATTCAGAAAGATAGCCTTGCATCAAATCGGGATTGCTCTGAAGACATCCATGAGGGATGGTAAGATCCCACGGCGAAATATGGAGTTACGGGCTCTTACTAGTCAACCTCCAGTTTCAAATTCTTTCCAACTCATTGCTCAAATGCACTTCAAAAAAAGTATTTTTTTGACATTACCCAAGCACGTAGGAGCTGAAGTCCAGTTTCCCATAGAACAAGTTATCTCCGATGGTCCATCTAACGTGTATCCAGCACGAGAAACATACTTAAATCTAGCACCAGCCAGATAAATTGTTTTCCCTTCTTTTTGAATTTTTAAGTTTTGATTTTCCAGCCTGGGAACATCAGCACATTCTACAGGTTGCGGTGGCAAACACGGTCTTTCTATAAAATACAGAACGCAAGACAATTAATGTTCCAATGACATATGCTGTCTAAAATGGAAAAGAAAAACAAAAAATCATTCAAACATAAATTAAATGGCTTGAAAGGAAGATGAAGAAATATCTAAGATACACAAACCAAATCTCCTCTCTTCTTTCCCTCCTACATGGGGTTTCTTTCTTTTCCTTTGAACCAAATTAAAGCCATTTTCCAGGCCACACCAAGGAGATACAGTTTCAGCTTAGTATCAAGAACTGGGAAAATTTCATAGGCAGACAAATAGAAGAGATATTATCTTGTTCTGGGATACTGAAAGTGAGTTTCTGGAACGTTAGCTATTAAATTTTTCCACCATTAATAAAGCCGTACCAATGTCCTGTGGGGGTTTGTGATGACAGGATGAAAAAGAGAACAGAACTTACAAAGCATTACAATGTACTACTCGATACATGCAACGGATTAAATGTCAGTGAAGCCCTCCCGAGCCAGGGCTGTCCCGATGCTTTCTTCTCCTATACTACTGTAGAGTGGGTGGACTTACATTATATTTTATATGCATTTTCAATTAATTAGTAAATCAGGTTTTATTAGTTGACGCATCAAGTTGAAAGCATGTTTGCACTGAATTCCACAATACAAAAGATCTAATTACAGTCCAAGTTCCTGTGCAGTAACTGGGACTGGGAATTGTATTTCAGTAGAAGTTGTTTTGTGAACAGCTCAGGCATTTTGCTGGTTATTCTTCTCTGCCACTTGTCAGCAGAAACGGAGACTCACAGGCAATGCAAAAGAAGAGAAACCATGTGGCATCGGAATTTTGCAGCTTAAAAATACAGACATGGTTGGCACGTTGTGCACATCTGTCACCAGCTGGCACCTCATTTGTCCTGTGCTCATCTATCTCCTAGTCATTTCTGAAAACACTTTATTCTACCTCTTGATGAACTTCTGCTTACAAGACATCATCACCTGCCTCGGTAACATGTTAGCAATTGGATTCCAGATTCCTCAGCATTTCTTAGAACAGATGGCCTGAGTTATGCCGTATCATTTATACTTCTATTACGGGAAGAAGCCACAAAAAGAAAAGGAGAAAAATGAAGAAAGAATGAAAATGAAAAAAACCAAGGATTGCTACTACTACAACTAAATAATAAATAATACCGATTTTTTTCACCGGGATAGTATTAAAGGCCCTCACTCAAAACTGAGACTCCGTTCTGCAATATACTAAGCAAACAAATCAACTTACAGCTCTTGAGGGACTACCTGAAAGTTTTATATGCCACCTTAGATAAGTCTGTGTAAATAAAAAGACTTACTGTTCAGCAGTTGGTTAACTGCACTTTCTTTAGCAACTTACATTCTATTGCTTTTCTGCAGTTACCTGTTCATAATAATCTTAACATAAATAATATCATCCTCCTGCTAATGATGATTGCAAATGCCTAACACAGAAATTCATAATAAAATAAATAGAAAAAAATAATCCACTACTGACCCACACAGCGAGGTGGTGATTGCCATTTCCCTTCTATACATGCTATTTCATTCACACCGATGAGCTGGAAACTCTTCAGACACGAAAAGGCTATTTTACTCCCATGCTTGTAACTTCTTCCAACTGTTATCTGTTGAGCACCAGGCACCTGAGGTGGAGGTGGGCACGTACTCTCCTCAGCTGAGGACACACACTCATGTTATAATAGAACATAAGATAAAAAGTAACAGTTCATCACAGATTACAACACTAACAGCCAAGAAAACACTGGTGATAATTCTTCAGTAGCTATCTCAAGCTTTAATTAATACCATGATCATTTTGTTCTGCTTCAGAAACACCAGAGCTGCCTTCAGATGCTCATATGATTTCAAGCTCATAGAAAAGACAGTCACAGTTGCCTATGCCAATCTAAGCTGGAGCTTCTTGTAGTCCTTCTTCTCCCTTACACCCAGCTGCACACTCCTGTGTGCTCTCCCCAGTCCTCTCTCTACGGTGAACTACTTTAGGAAAACTGGACCAACTTCTGGGGTTCTTGTGTGTTTTGTTTTGTTGTTGCTTTTTTCTTCAGACTTAGCTGATAACAGAGCTAAATGAGAATCATAAAAGGAAACAAATAAATAAACTTCAATCTTCCCACTCAAGGAACGAAGGGCTGCTCCTGCCAAAGGAAAGAAAAAGTGAGGGAAGGAGGTAGATCTAGGAAGGAGGAGACCTCAAGAGCTTGGTTTGTTGCTTCTAGTGGTTCCAGAAAACTGGGAAGGTAGGGACACTTGGTTTTGAAAGGGAATGCTGCCTCGAGTGATTGCCACTGTGTGTACTTCTCCCACTTCCATGCATCATTTCCCATGAATCTGGCATAATCAAAGCAGGCAATGAGGTGATGTTTGTTTTACAATCATGCCTTCTACAGGCAATATCCTGCTCTGCTATACATAAAGGCAGTCCTGCAGGCATCTGACCTTTGGTGCGTATTAGATAAGGACAGTCTCCTCTAGGTCTGTGCTTTTGAATTGGCCAACTCAGCTTTTTTCTTGTTGTTTCACTAGGAAGCAATTGGAAAAAATAGAACCAAAAAAAAAGAAAAATCAGGAATAGAAAAGCCTTGAATGTTTACAGGGAATAAAGGAACCTTGGCTGGAGCTTGAGCTATGTGCTACTCTCATTTACACCAGGGAAAAGCCCTTGGGAACAGCCAAGTTTAAATTTATCATTGCATCTTTTCTCACATCAGAAGCGACAGTGACAACTGTTCCAATTGTCAGAGTAGAGATTATTATGTCTGCCTCACTAAAACAGTGCATCTCTAAACCTAGTTAACTGTTGAAACGATTCCCATATTTATTCACGACTATCCTTTAGCACATAATCAAGTAAACATATATATAAGCATGTAAGCATTTCTATTTCAGACTAGTGACACAGCAATGCTAAGAAGCTTTAATAATGAGCATTTATCATTCCTACATAAAAAAAAGAAATTGTATGCAAATCTAAAAAAATACCTGTACATTCAATCTCTGGTGACCATTTTCCAGACACACAAGTTGCCCGTTGAATACTTCTGTCAGCTGATGTACATCTATAACGTATAACTCCATGGAACCCAGTCTTCTTGTTTGACTTGGAAGGACGACCACTGTGCACAAGCTCAACATCCATTGGAACTACGCACTGAGGAGATGGATCTGAAAAAAAATCAACAAAAAGAGCTAAAAAATAGATTTAGTTCAGATAATACGCACATACACATTCACTGATGAAGAGGTCATCACTTTCCTAATGCATGTCCATGTGAAAGTGTTTTTTTATTTACTGTAGTTTGAAGTAACTCCTAAGATTCATAGAACCATTTTGGTTGGAAGAGACCTCCAAGATCATTGAGTCCAACCGTCAACCTAGCACTACCAAGTCCACCACTAAACCATGTCCCTAAAAGTGCCACACCTACATGTCATTTCCTGGATTACAGAAACAGAATGATTTTTTGTTCCTGCTATCTAAAGCAGAGACTGTTCCCACTCACAAAGCAATTATTTTTATGTTGACGGGATCCTTTTTGCTGAGTGCAGTAAATAATATAAAAACTAAGCATCTCTTTCTTCCCTAAAACTGTAAAAAGGTAGTAAGGTGAGCAGAGAAACCTTCTTTTGCTTGTAGAAACAGGACCATAAAGGAAGTACTACCCCACACCGAATACGTATCAGGCATCAATCTCCTGGGGAAGTATATCTAAGTCATAACCAGGTCTTGTGTCCTTGGACTGGTGATTCTGAGAGTCAGAACACAAGCTACTTGTGAAAGCTAAGCAGACTGCGTTTTGTGCCAGATTCAATCCTCAACATACTTGTAAATAAAGGTACAGCGTACTCAAATCACTGATGAATATAAAATCACTTCTGAAGAAAGGGGGAACCAAGAATTGGATATATCATAAACTGTATTCTGTTAAAAATAAGTGAAGTGCTGGAGTAATTTATCCCAGGCAAGACTCTTTCTTGTCCAGTATCGCTTTTTTCTTAAATTACTGACTTCAATGTAATTTTTTGCTTTTTCTCAGGAAAATGCTTTGTTTTATATATTCTAAAAAGACATTACTTTCATTCAATTTATGCACTGCAAAACTAAATAGGAAGATGAGAAAAAAGAGAAAACTACTGATCAGAAATGAAAAGGACTCATCCACATAAAAATGGTGAGGATGGGATAAGCCTAGCACATTGTGGCTACTAATATTACTTTTGATTCCCAGTAGGATTTTTAAAAAGTGAAGTAGTATGCAGAGGCATAAGACTACAAGAAATTAACATGCATGCTACTTATTGCAGATATGTCCCAAGGCTTCTGAAGGGTTGTTACCAGGGAGGAACACTGGAGAATGGGTAAAAGCCACCATACACCAAAGATGTACCCCCATACTTGATTCTACCCACTGTGCAAGTGTCTCTTTCCTTCCCCAAACCTATTCAGAGTGCTCACAAAGTTGTAGGTGCAGAGTCTTTCCAGGATGAAGGACATCTTCACATTTAAAAGAGGAGTAAATAAAAAAAAGTTAGTTGAGATGCATGGAACTATAGTATGTCTGGCTACATATTGATTGCTGAAGTCCTTGAAATTTTGAATAGAATTATGTTACACTCATATCTGAACTATTATGGAAATATTATGGAAATAGATTACCAGCACAAAGAGGTAAAGGCTTCCATTCCCCATTAAGACATTTTATTTTCATTTCCTTAGGATTGCCAGAGCCTTGTTTACATCCATAAATTACTTCATCACCATGCGAAAAGTGGGTCTGGTCTTCCTGATGAAGAACAACATTTGGAATAGAGGAAGGTGATCCACATGGCATTTTGTCTTCTGTTGAAAAGAGCAGAAGTATTCCACAGTAATATTGGAGCCATATATGAATAGCTGAAAGAACTTAAATAAAAATAACTATATTTGCATTTGGTGAATCAAACCTCCTCCCATTAAATGTAACAACTAAACTTCAACACAGCTGGAGTATGTGTATGTTTTAGTCAGTTTATTAAACCCCTCTCCGGTCTTTTCCCTTCCTTTCCATCACTGTGGTAACTCCACAGCATGCTCCACAAGTAGTTTCAGCTAACAACATTAATGACGAGTGCAGCATGTGAGTAGTTTTTTTGAAGGAGGAAAAAGGCACGTAAGGGGAATAAGGCCATATAGCCTGCTCTTAATGTGGGAGAGGGAAGACTCACGATAAACTCAAAAATTGAATTTGAACAACGGCGCACTCAAGTTTGGGCCACTCTTCTTTCAAGCCTGTGCACTGAAACTATTCTCACTGGATCAAGGATTGAAAAGATGCAAGCTCCATGCTGTACATTTTTAAACCATCAGTGTTGCTCATGGAAGATGTGTCAGAAGGCATATGTGTAGGAACAGTGTAAACCAGTCCATAAAAACCCACCATTTATTGGTTCTGCTGTTAGATCATCCTGTGCCATAAGAATGCCCTGAATTATTTTTTCTATTTACAGATTTTAATCTTGAATATTCCAATCTACTTCAATTCTGAGACACTGTCATAACAAACAAATAGTAGTTTTGCACAAGTATTTTTTAACTGCTGTCATTGACATTCATACTCTCGGGTTTGAGGTATGCTACCTAATGACATGCACAGAAAGTGGGTGCTTTTGCTTAGGCAGAAGACTTGACTGTAGAACTATTCACCATTTCAACATCAGGACTATAAAGAAAGAACTGTTGGACATGTCTGACTCTAGCCCAGGGAAGACAGCAACATACATAATGCATTCGTAGTCATCATGTTTATAGCCCCGTACCCCAGTAACATACAGTATAGCCATTGCTAGAAAGAGGCCACAGAGTTTGTACTGAACTTGCAAGGCCTCAGGATGGAGGCTTACAATGAGGCTTACTTTGTCAGAACCTGTCCTGACCTGCCGGGAGGCTTGGTTTTACTTATGTTAGCTGTAACAGCAATTTTTCTAGTGACCAGGCTATAGCTGATTTATTTTACTTTTGGTTATCTCTGTATGGCACAACCATAGTTTTATATACGCAGTAGTAATAAGTTTTTAGTCTATATGTAGAGAAAGTAATGATGACTCTAATGTAATGATGTGGGTGAATACAGGGTGGGTATGGTAACAGAGTTCTTGAGAAGTAGGGACAAAGGTTGGGTGTGGCAGAGTAGAGGCACAGGATGGTAAGAGACAGGGCATAGCCGGGCACCCCAAGGCTATGAATAGCTCACAAAAGGTCAGCTTAGACCTGGAGCTGATCACAACTGGTTTTAGGGGTAACATAAAGGACAAAGAACAAGTATCTAACATATGTAAAACACACGTAACGTATCTAATTCAGAACTTGTAGAGCAGTGAAAAAAGGGCAAGCCATAAAAGCATGCTAGCAAACCTAAAAATTGCCACAAGCAGATCCTGTAAGGAGGAAGAGGAAATCATCAGCATCAGCATCTTATGCCTCCCAGTGAATGACTTGAGATATGGATAACGTGCTGCAACTTCCCTCCAAAACACACCAGACTGAAGCCGTTGACTTTAGGACCCAAAGGGGCAGTGGAAGGGTCAGCATAACACCAGAAAAAGGGCTAAATAAGAGAAAGTGTGTGTATAACAACTGTAGTTACGTATTATAAGTTATTTGTATTACTTAGATTACTTAGATGTATTATTTATTTTTTAAAATTATTCTTTATATATTATGTATTTATTTTCTTTCTCTTTCTATAATCATTTGATCTGGACTCACAAAAATTCTTTGATCGGACTGTTCAGATTTCAATTATACTACTAAGAAAGTTTTGGCTTTATATATAGTGTGTGTTTACTTTTCATCCATAACATGCTTTTCAACATAACACGTCATACCTGCAAATATATAATTTTAATTGTGAAAATATCTGTGAAGTATTAGCCTACAGTGAATTATAGACTTCTCACAAGTAAGAGAAATATGGATTACCAATGCAAGAGGGAGGGGATGACCACTCTCCATCAACACATTTTATTTCCTTTGATCCAACCAATTTAAATTCGGTGTTGCATTCATATTGCTTTCTGTCCCCATGCTGATACCATTCCACAGAGCCACCAGCAATACTTCCATTGGTAATCTCAGGTGGAGGTCCACAGCCTCTGGCGTTCACTGAAATCAAGAGATCAAATCTATGCTCTGAACTCGGTACTTTTAGCACAGTCATATGTTAAGTGCAACACAAAATAACTTGAATTTGTTGTTTAAAGCTAAGAAAAATCAGTAGAACAGGTTAAACAGGTCATTGGTTTATGCCTTTGAATATCTGGATTCATGTTGGGCTGGAGATCGCAAACAGATATGTCAGTTTTCTGCTATGATAAAAGAAGTGGTTGATAAAACCAACCCAATTTTAAGAGAAAAAAAGTGTTACGTGGATGACAACTTCAGTATTCTTTAAAAAAAAAAAAAAAAAAAGGTGAAAATTCTGCAAGTAATAATAACCTATGTTACAAAATTACCCAGCAAGTGATATTAAAGGAATTCACTTCTCATGGAGTGAATGGAACTGCTGTTAAGGGAGATTAAAATGTTTGTGAGCTAACGAGTCAACTATATTAAATATACTTGTTTTTAAATGCAAAAGAGTGAGCACAAAGAAGGCTGAGAGCATGGAAGACACCAAGGAAATTGATCAAGTGGGAAGAAAGGGAGATGAGAAATATGAGATCTCTTCATCCTCTCAAGCTGCCTCATGAAAGGGCATAGCATCAGCAAAATAAACTCTTTTCAGATGCTACTAAGTTGTGCTCTGTCTTGAAAAGGATGAGAAGAATTGAGGTATATATCTTCCCTCCTGCATGAGTTTGTTCATCCTACCAGATGAAGCTGAGGAATTTCACAGGGAAAACCCTTCACTGAGTTTCTTTTGCTTGGGTCCAGCTCTGTGTCATCTCCAAAACAGGTTTTTTTTTTTTTTTTTCAATATCATGTGATCAGAAAAAGGAACATAGGGTACAATATCTGATGGGTATCAACATTAGGCAGTGGCAAAACTCAGGACATTTAGAATACAGTAAGAGAGGACATTACTCAAATCAATCACTCCTGGCTGCCATATTGCACATTATTTTTGCCTTTTTGAATAATAAATAATTTTTCATACATTACAGTCAATAACCTGAGTGAAATTTTGCACAAGCCATTTATGAGCTCATTTTCAGTTATTGCAGAACTCCAGTTAGCGTAACTAAAGCTAACAGAAAGCTCAACACTGGAAGTTCAACTGTTCAGAATCTTTCATGCAAAACAGCAAAACACTACAAAATGATCTGAAGAGGACCAGTTCCTGCCCTTTTAGAGACAAAGATGCGATAATTGTTCTCGGGAGCAAGACTGGCTTAGAGAAGGTGTCCATAGAAGTCTTCAGGACCGAGGCATTTTCATCTATTTCCTGCTACAATAAAGTTAACAGAAGAATTACCTTTACACACTGGTGGTGATGGAAACCATCCAAAGTAATAGCACTGAGTAGAGGCAGGTCCCACTCTCACGTAATTGTTTGCACAGGTAAATTTCACAACATCTCCACTGTGGTATTTACCCTCCTTGGGAGAAAAATCTCCATTGGGCAATGTCAGCATTTCACATTCTATTGCTACAAAGACAAAATATTTTAACATATAGTGTACACCCCACAAAAAGTACATGAAATACTAATGATTAGAACAAAACCAAAGAAAGTCTTAACGAAAAAAGCTTCACGAAGTGTATACAGAATTACACTGATTAGCAAACACAACAATATTCACCAAGACACTGGGGCGTTGGACTCCATTCACCATTTATGCCACACATTGTGGTACCAGTTGGCATATTATTTGCAGTTTGATATCCCTCCAAACATGCATACTCAATTGTATCTTCAGGCATGAACACAGTTTTATTTGCGTGGTAATTCAAAACGTCCAAATGAGGCTTTTTACACGATTCTGTAGAATAAAACAAAGTTAGTGTGTTTTGTGATTCAGAAACACTGTCCTTTGGAATCATCGTTTCTGTAGGTGCTTTAGTGTGTGCTAGTCTACTGAACTACTCAGTATATTTGAAACATTAAAAATTCTGCATTCCCGGGATACGAATGTAGAATATCATAGGTAGCATATTCACATAATATCTATTGCATTAATCTTCAGAAATATGTCTACAGAAGTAATATCTAGCATAAATATTTCTTCCTTAGATTCAGTTCCTTTCCTTCCACTACATATTATTATTTTTGGTGTCATAGCAAACAGTCTGTACTCCTGTTCCCCATGGTCATTTGTGAGGGGGTCAGAAAAAAACCTCCAAAATCCTAGGTGAAGGCAGTCTGAAATAAAAGGACGACAAAATATCAGCTAAAGTTGGTCAATATTATGAGCCTCGGTATCGTAACACTGGAAGATTAAGTCCCTTGTTTTGCTATCCTACACCCCTGTTCAGGAGAGGAAGGAACTTCTAAGAGGAAAAAGGCAACAAAAATATGGAGGTGTTTTCAGGAAAAAGCACTCTGGTGTTTTTCACAAATGTACTTTTAACACCAGGGCAGACATATGCATAGTGCTTTTTATGCATAGTGATAACATCTTTCCCAATAATGAATCGCATTTTTCTCTAGTCTGGTCACATTTAAAGAAAGGTCTTGGCAGAATCCCTTGGTTCACAGGCATTTCTTCATAAATCTTCCCTCACAAGTGTGAAAGGCAGGAGAATTGGGAGTAAATTTGGGCATATGTACCGTGTATCAGGCAAGAATCACTGGGGAGGTCAGTGATTACCATCTGCCTTGTGCTAGAGGTCCAAAAAGATAGCTCACCTAGAAGACAGTAGATATTTTCCTGCCTCACTCACTTCCTTTATGTTTTCTCTCTTTATTTCTTGGAGCCCCCGAAAGGTTCATCTCTGGAGGCTCACCTCTATTTGAGCCTCCCTCTGTCCAGTAAGAAAACTCTACCAATCCAGGTGACAAAAATCTGAGTACATAGGACATCATGCCAGTGACAATGACAGGGAGCTCTGAAGCCTTTATGCTACTCACTGATGCACTTTGGAGGTGGAGTCAAGCCATTCTCTTGACAGTATATCACTCCTGTTTCTTGTCCTTCTGGAGTTACAAAGCCAGTATGACAACTATAGGTGACCTTCTCCTGTAAATGAAATGTTTCCTTTCTCGAGGTGAAATAACCATTGTCAAAATTGATATTCTGGCATTTTTCTGAAAGAGATATAGATAGAATTTCTTCCAAGTGAAACACTGCTAAACTACATGCTTATAATACACAGAAGGAGGACAAATGAAACAGCAGGAGGATTTAGAACATTTTTAAGACCACATAAATTTTTGCTTCTGCATCGAGCTCTCTTCCTGGAGGACAACTGGACAGTGAAAAGTCAAAGTTCACAGTTACGAACTCATGCAGCACAAACAGGGATGGACAGGGGTTTGATTTGCAGCAATCCTGTAAGCTTCCAAAATTGTATGTCCACATCTGGTCCTCGCTAGAAATGAAATTCATGTTGGGTGTGCACTGCACTATACATGCACAAAGAGGACCTTCTATCCATACTGCAAGCAGGGGCACACCAGAGGTCACCATGCTGTGCAGGTACCACCTCAGTGCTACCAAAGAGAAATCATTCAGAGTGCACACACTGCAGCACTGAAGCAAATTTGTACAAAAGGACCCCTTCTTGCACACTAAAACACTAGTGCAGACAGACCCAATGTTGTAACTGATTTCACATCACTTGCAATACATTGTTTAAGCCAGGGTAAACGGATGGAAATCAGTCATCTTGGTTAGATGTTACGGTTCTGTATTCTGAAAGAAAACTTCTGTAGTATGCTAAATTCTTTACTAATAAATTATTCTGTGAAGGAGTTTCTTCATTTGAAGAAATTAACACTACAACCAATAGCAATATTTGCACATTAGAGAGTCAAGTAAATAAAGATACAAAAAAAAAAAAGACTTTGAGGAACACTAGAGGATGTATTTGAATGTTGGAAGCAGAGTTAATGATACTTTTGTGCAACAGCTTCAAAAGTTTAAATTTCACATCAGTTTTTTCAGTGTTATACCAGTAATGCCCATGATTGCCTAACACTAGGAATCATAAAATTTTATTTTGCTTGCTCATTGCTATGTTAAAATCTCAGTGGGTGGCGGTCCAAAACATTCTATGGTCGGTGTCTCTGTCAAGGTGGAATTGTTTCCTAAAAAAATATTTTTACAGTCTAAGGAAAGGTAGGTTGAATTATTTATTTTGTCCATATGAAATCATTATCTAAAGTATTTAAAGTTCCTGTGAGACATTCCAGCAATTTCAGGCTCGGTGCAAGTCAGGAACAAAATCTGGAAACAGAGTCAGGAGAGGTAACCTTCCTATTTCTCCCACCTTCCAGTATGATGCCAATTGAAAAGGAAGTAAGAGAAACAGGGATCAGGTGGCATAGTGAGAGGCTGAAAGAAGACAAGAAATTACAGATAGGCTGTGTAAAGGGAATGATTACCATTTATTATATTACTGCACAGCTATGTTATAACAAGATTTCACCACTGAAGACAAAGGGACTATGACTCCCATCCCAGAGCTTACATTCTAGGAGATGTGAATGAGCCACGTGTGGACGTTTTACAGGGTTACATTCTGCATGTTTGTATAGTGACTGACATCAGCAGCATACAGGGACATGAGAGCTGCATGAGCCAGTTGAGAGAATCACAGCATTGTGTTTCAGTTGCAGAGCACCTAGACTTAGAGTTACTAAGCAGTGGTGATGGATTAATGTAGGTGATGTGATGATGGATTTACTGGTTTTAGCTACAAACCTCAACAAAATACAAGCACACTCACTTTTACGGATACATCTTGGAGGAGGTGACCAGTCATCCTTTGTGCATGTGACTTTCCCATCTTCATGTTCAGTATCATAGTCATTGTTGCAGACATATTTAATTATTTCACCTTCCTTGTAAACTTTCTTCCCGTTAGCTGAGAAATAACCATTCTCCAGTTGTCTGACATGACATTTTTCTAAAGGAGGAAGGTAAGTGCGTTTAAGTACAGTAATTTGTACAGCAAGAACTGAGATAAATTAATTCTTAGGAAGACGGTTACTAAAAAAGGGTTTCCCAGCACCTTTCCGTATCCTTCTACCCGCAAAAGACATCCGTGTTCAAACCTGAACGAAAGCATGGTTTGTTTCACTGCCCTAAGATTAATGAATCACATGAACAGGAGTGCAAGTCACTCCTTAAAGTGCTAAGAAGTGGCCTAGTAAACATTATTGCTTACCTAGTGTTCATAAGCAAGGTTGGCTAACTTCAGCACATCTAGCGTCATGTACACTGCTCTGGTTTGGTCTGCTATGTCTCTACAATATTGATGTCTGCCCTGAGTGATTTTCTGCATTTGCCTCCAGGAGATTTTATCACCTCTGTGCAAATGTATCAGCCTCTCAAACCAGCTCTAGAGATTTTAGCAACAGCTAAGCACTCTGGCTGTACAGCATCCTGTGCCCCCACGAGCCCAGACACAAGGAAGATGGCTGAAGGAACGCTATAGCTTGAGTAACTGGTCCTTTCCTCTGGGCAGGACTCCACTCATTTCCTGCACTGAGCACCACTCCACGGAGGGCAATAGGGAAAGATCAACCTTTTGTAATCCACTTCCAAGCCCTACCAGTAGGTAGGAACTTTACTGTGACTGAAGACGTGTGTTAGGAGAGGAGGCCTCAGCTCGCTGCTTTAAACCTATTTTCTATAGCTCAATCATTAAGTCAGTGTATCTGGATCTCTTGCTGATGCCATGCTCGCTTGCAGCTTATTGCAAGAGTGTGCCACCTTCTCAGCTGCAAATGTTATCCAAAGGGACCAGGCAATGGATCTCGGAGAGGAACCTCCAGGCAAAGTGCGCAAGCCACAGAAGGAAGAATATATTTACATAGAGTAGAATCTCTCTGTTTGTATGTGCAGCTGTGTGTGCAAATGAAAGTAGATGCATGCACGTGACCCAGAAGCCAGAGAAGAGAAACATTTCCTACCTATTTCTTAATCTCATGGAGAGTTTCAGGAGTAAAGAATCTCCAAAATCCAAAAGCATTGTTTCAGCCTTACTCACTTCAGAGTGTCATTTACCAGCTGACAGTTTGAGCTCTGCAGACAGAATGATAGTCTGGGTGCAGTTCCAGGGGTCAACTAAAGCAGTTCTACCTTAACAAACTGTTCTTTGTTCTGTCTTGTTCTCCATCAGCACAATTCCTGCTGCATAGACCTTTCATAATTATAACAGAATTGAGCAGAGAGTGGAAATGTACTTACTGAGGCATTTTGGCTCTGGAGACCAGCCCCTTTCAGAACAGACCATTCGAACCCAGTATTCTCCACTCGGGGTTGAATAACCATCATTGCAGTAGTAATCAGCATGCTGCCCAAACATCATTGGAAAGTAATAGTTTTTGTAGTACTCCAGTTGTCCACTCAGCTTGCCATTTTCTATAGCTGGGTAGTCACACGGTTTCTCTTGAAATAGAATTTAACAGCAACAGTATCAACACATGCGTGACAAAAAGCTCAGGACACAATTAATTCAGATTCAGCTTCATCATCTGAGTGTTTTCTGACACTGACAGACCAGGACGGCACACCTTGGCAGACGGCAGATCCTAAGGAGTGCAGGAACAATTGCACTCTGCTTCTGGTGTCTTTGTCATCGCCTATACCTATGTTGGTACCCTCCATTTCTATTGCAACCAACAGAAATCCAGTCAATATTCGCAGTGGACTCCAAAGGCTGATTCATGGCACCAAATGTGAGTATTTATCTATGGTGAGATGACACTGTTTTTGTAGAGTGTTTTGATGAAATTTACTATACTGACCATGGTGGGAGCCCAGACAGCTAGCTCAGATAGAGACACTGAACTGTGGACTCTTAAAATTGAGATGACTCCTGCCACCATTTTCATTTGTAACTTTGGGGATTCCACGCCAAAAGCTCTTCCTAGCGCTTCTCATTTTTATTTTAAAACTATAGTGTTTTTTGGTTTGTTTTCTCAGTTCCCCAAAAGAACTGACCCTGTTCAGGGACAAGTCAAAGATAAAAGAAGCAGATTCCCGGAAGCTTTCATTCAAGTTTACCCAGGGTGTCCTACTTGGCCATGGCAGGTAGGTTCCTCCTGAAGTGCTCTGACCCAGAGCCTACATGTTGGGGCAGGGGAGATCACCCACTGGACAGATCATTCAATAATGAGTGAGGTGGTCTCAGAATGATACCTGAATTTTAGAACCCACGCATACATAAAGAAAAGATGCACCCAGATACTAACTGCACTTTTCAGGAATAGTTCAAATCATCCAAAGGTTCATTTACAAGACTGATTTCATCAGGGTTTCTCTCACATCCTGTTTTCTAAGTTTTTCTTTTATTGTCAGTAACCAAAGAGCAGAGAGTGCTAGATTATGAAATTAATTGCTAATTTATTTATTTATTTGTCAATACTGTGCCTACTGGGCAAAACTGTCGTTGTAGTTATGGGAAGTTTAAGCCAAGAAAGAATTCATAAACAATCAAGAATATCTTGTTTTGTTATTTGGCAGGTTATAATAGGTAGAATAAAACTGTGATTGTTCATAATATACCAACATACAACGGCAAGTAAAAATCTAAAGCTGTGATAACTATGATGAAAGATACCTTCCAACCATTACCTATGTTTTGTTTTGGTTTGGATACTTTAACACTCACTATGTCCTCTTATCTTGACTGGCATGCTACTCCTCAGATGGACCACAAACGTTCCTGACAGGGAGCTGACTATAGACCTTTTTAACACATACTTTCACAAATACAGTAATAGATAATACCTGTGTTTATAAACATAATGTAAATGTAGATTATACCATTGTTTTTATAGATGATTTTTCTAAACCATCAAATTAAGCTTTACATCACGAAGAAACACAATGAATAAGCAACTCTCATTTCTCATGCTTCTTAAGTTTTTCTCTTGACCTCTTTTTCACTGAGATATTTCCAACAACTCTACATGTTGTGTCTTCATTCACGAGAGCTACTTACGGACACAGGCTGGATCAGGCACCCAGCCATTCTTGGTGCATTCAGCTGTGCTTTTGCCAGTCACTGTTTTAAAATGATATCCAGGATTACACTGTACTGTGATTGTATCACCTACTCCATAGTTGTCTTCTTGAGGTCTGAAGTTCCCATTGCGAATTCTTGGAGGAGAGCATACAATTTCTAAATAAAAAGAGAAAAAATGGATGGTAATTTGAACAATACATTTATTGCATAAGTTCTTATTTTCACACTATATTGACCACAACTGCATACAATTGTTAAAAAGATGTTTCTTAGGGCAAAGACAAGGTTGCATTTCTCTCCCACTCTTAGAAATGCGCAACTCTGTAAGAGAAGAGTGACAGCTGTTACTGATGTCATGCTAATTAGAAGATTAAAACTTAATTGCAAAGAGAATGGTTGGAGCAAGAACTAGAGGTGATCAAACTGAATTTGACTAATCTTTTCCAGTAGGTCATTCCACAGCTGGAGCTCAAAATGACCTGTGCTGGGCTCACTCACAGCTCTCTTGGGCTGGTTTATGGATACTGTCCCAAAGGAGGGCAGGTTCACTGGCAGGTCCTAAACAGAGAAATAACTATATTTAACTAGGAACTGATCATTCGAAGGATGTGTGATTAAGATTAGGGTCTTGCACTGACACTGGAACTATTTCAACAACTGAGAAAGGATGAGAATGCTAGTCTAAAAAGCACATGATATCTTTATGCTTGGAGAAGCCAGGCAAACACATTATTTATAAACTAGAGCCTGTCTTTTGGGTTTTTTTGTAGTCTACTTCCAATTTAGAAAATATCACCAACACTCTCAGGGCTGGGAGGGGATGACTATAAGGTGACTACAGGTTGGTCCTGTTGTGCAGTGAAGGTGGGCAAAACAGCTGTATGGATGTACTGCTGAATCATCTAGGTTCAGTGGTAAGTCATGTAGGATCCAGAACCACTACTTGAATATACCCCAAGTATCAGAGCGCAGTATATCAGTAGCTGGAAGAATGTTTTGTGTGGCACTTCTCAAAAGCAGTACGTTGCTAAACCACAGGCAATGCATATTAATTCCTATCACTACTAATCTTGAAGCAGAAAGGTCAAGAACTGAGTGGGCACTAAGACTGACTACTCTTTATTTCTAAAGGAGTCTTTCTGAAGAGGTCCCAGGAATGTCGGTGGTACATTAGATCCTACAATGTTGCCCTGTTGCCAACAGTTTTCTCCAGTTTCAAATGTTTGGCAATTTCTTGAAGACAATTCAAGACACTAATGATTTCCCCAAAATTTATGTCGGACTATTTCAACTGGGACATAACGTGCATATTTCTCTTTGTGGGATTTGGAGATTTAATTATAGTCTAAAGTGCTGTAGTTGAATGAAACTCAAGTAAAATTTATGACCCGGAGGGCTGATGTCAAACAGGTCTAGTCTCAGAAATTATGGATTTGTCATCTTAACTGCTCAGAAGGAATTTGGGAGTTAGAAAGCAAAAGGGAGTTTCAGCATTGTAAATATATTAATTTGTAGAGATTCCCAGACAATTTCTGATGGGAACTTTGAACACCATGGATAATGCGGTTGTGCAATTACAGTTCCGATGACATTAAACAAATTGCTGTCTTCATCCTAGACTAAGGGTCATGGGCAGTGGCAGGATTCATGCATATCATGTTACTTTGGTCTCTGTTTATACATCACTTCATGTCCATGATTCTTAGGGTTAGTGAACTTCAAATCTATGATGTTGTACACAATTCTTGACATAATGGCTGTGTAGAAAGTACTATTGTTTTCAGCTTTATGTATAATCCAGCACTACAATTCCATTGTAATTTTCAGTTTAGACACTTATGACCATCGATGGACTACTTATCCTTCTGAAATTGGACTACTTCACATTTGCTTGAACTCCTTTGGAAACAGCCATGTCAACTTCAGATTGGTCTTCCTACAACACTATCTTACTATTTCAGAAGAACTCTTGAAAGGCAGCTTACAAACTTAAGTCAGAATTTTAATTTGAAAGATACTTTGAAAGGTACTTTTGTAATTTTCAGTCATTTCTGAAAGGTTGCACAGTACACTAATCGTTTCTTACTGAAGTTCCATCAGTGAAATAGGGATCATTTTTGAATTGTTCCTCTTTGGTTGGAACTGCTTGATCAGAACTAGTAGTCTGGAAATTTCAAGAATGGATATAATGACCAGCAACCAGGTGCTCAGTCTGCTCAAACTACAGTAAGACTCATCAGGACACTCAGACAAAATGCAGAGGTCAGTTCACTAGGTCAAACAAAGTTCTATTGTCTCAAATGTTCATACAGGGTGAGATGTTGAGTGGTATCTTACTGAGTGGTTAGTCCTATGATTACCAGTAGCAGTCTTGGCTTTGGTGACACAGCACCTCAACTACTGAACACGGAAGACCTGAAGATGCATTAACTTGTATCTATCTCCTCCTCAAAGTACTGCTTGTGATTCACAAGTAGGCCATCAAGCTAAGACTATTAGCTTTCCCCAATTTTATTCATACTGCTACAATTCATATGGTATCAAACAAATATTTCTTTACTCAGTCTTGCAACATACAGCACAGCCACTTATTTGTACCAGTTACGTTCATGTTAAACACACTTAGAAAGGTATCAAGACGTGATGTGAAGACAATAGGACTTCAAAAACCGTAACACCTCTCTAAGAAGTTGGTTTCAAATGTTAATTTTCCCATGCCATTAAAAATTTCAGATTCCTTCTGTAATTCGAATTTCTCTGGTATTAGTACTTTTTTTTTCCTGCTTGCTTAAATATTCTTTTTAGTGTATGATTTTTCCATTCCTTAGATAAAATATTTTCCTTGTATTTTGTAGAAGGTAAAGAGATTCAGCTTTATCCTTCCGATTTGTCCAAATTAGGATTTTCTTCTAACCCAAGAAATCTTTTTCCTATGTTCTCACCACTAATTCAGAATCATATAAAAAAAAGATAACAACAGCTACTAATGCTGCATGAAGTATTTTAGCATTTCGATATTGGTCAGATGTGGATGGATTTCTTTTGTTATGAATAAACTAACTTTTGTCATTAGCAATCTCTGAAATTACTTCCAAACACAACAAATGTGCAAAATAACTTTAGGCAAGGCTAACCAGTGCAATAGGGGGTTGGATTCCATCCTGATTCAGTACATCGTATGTCTGCTCTTTCACCGTATTTGTATCCTTCCTCACAGGTAAACTGTAGTTGTTCAGATTCCTTGTAAGACCCCTTTGGAGAACGTACATATCCATGCAGAATTTTTGGCACATCACAGATAATCTCTGAAATTGAGAAAGACAAAATCCATATATTTTTGTTTATTTTTACTTGCTGAGAATAAATGCCTATTGGAATAAAATATAGGGTTTTTTTCATTTGACTTCACAAAAAAATCTGCATTTAGAAACTGTTTGAAATTTATTTGAGAACTCTTCAATGACCTGATTGTGGCTGCCAGGTAGAAAGTGTGGTGTAGCACAGCATCAATAGCAAATTGGTTCATGAGACAGATTTCAGGGCTTTGCTTTGGATTTCAATGGATCTCAGAATCAGTATATAAGGCAGGGGACATTCTAAAATAAGCAACTAGACTAGGTGAAATTTAGGATTTTCCATTTTTCAGATAATTTCATTACCTTGTAATTTCCAGCAAACCTAAAGCTCTCTCATAGCCAGTAGACGATTAGTTAAATCATGGCATCAACAGGAAAAAAGAATTAAACTTTCATCTGGAAAACAGACACTAGAATGCTTCACTATCTGTAAAAGAACCTCAGCGTCCCCAGCTCCTTGCCAAACCCAATAAAACTACTGAGATCTTGCAGTTTCCAAAAACTGCATTCATAAAGCCAGAAAATATTCAAGGCTTTGTTTCTTAGGCCACAGAGCAGGACACCAAATAGTTCTCTTGGATTCCTTTGCTGGATTTACTTTGTATTTAGGATGACATATAGCTCAGTGCAACTGTCATTGTTTTATAAAATTCACTGTATTTTGCAAATGTTACAAGCACATGTGTTTAATCCCACTTTATGCTGTTCAAATTGTAATAAATGAGAGTTTCAAAGGAGCAAAATGCAGTACTGAAATTGTGAAAAAAACATACATGTATCTGACATCCTGACTTAGGTACTCTGCTCTTCTAAATGCATACTTCCCAATCAGATAACATATAAATAATCTACGAAACTTGATGGACTGAATATTTAACAATGATTGTTACCATAACATTCCCGGGATTCATTCTTACATACTGACAATCCAATTCCATACCATACGATCTCTATTTGTAAAATGGGAGGAACAACCCCATTCACCAGTACAAGCTGCGGGCAGGACAGGGTGGGGTCGACTGGCTGAAAAGTAGTTTTGCAGAAAAAAACTTGGCAGTCCTGATGGACAAGTTGGACAGGGGCTAGCAATGTGCCTTTGCATCAAACAAAGAAAAGAGCTTCCCGGGCTCCATTGGGAAGAGTGTTGCCGGCAGGTCAAAAGAGGTGATCCTTCCCCTCTCCTTAGCACTGGTCAGACCACATCTGGAGTGCTGTGTCCAGGTCTGAGCTCCCCAATACAGGAAAGACATGGACATACTGGAGCAGGTCCAGTGAAGGGACATGAAGATAATTAAGGAATTGGAAAAACTGATAGATAAACTGATAGATAGGCTTAGAGAGTCTAGAGAAAAGAAGGCTTGAGGGGGGAGGGAGGATCTTATTTATATGTATAAATTCCTGACTGTGGTGGGGCTGGGAGAAGTAAAGATGATGGAGCTAGACCCTTCTCAGTGGCACCCAGTGACAAGATGAGAAGCAACGGGCACAAATTGAAATATAGAAAATACCACTTAAACATAAGAAAAAACATTTTTACTTAAGACTGATCAAACACTGGAACGGGTTACCCAGAGATGCTGTGGAGTCTCCATCCTTGCAGATGTTCAAAAGCTGACTGGACATGGTCTTGAGCAACTGGCCCTAGCTGACTACTTTGAGGGACCTTCAGAGGTCCCTTCCAACCTCACCTATTCTGTGATTCTGTGGTCTGTAAAAACTAAACATGAATTAACCTTCTAACTTGTCATAACTCATCAGTCTGAAGAAAGAAAAATCCATCAGGATTTCTTTGTATTTTATATACCCTAAGAACATGAATGAATTAAAATCACACTTTTTTTTAAACTTGGTTCACATAGATTCAAAACTGTTTGTAATTGCTTTGGTTAAATCAACACTGAAGTGACTGAATCTTATGTAGCATACCAAAGCTAGTTTCAAAGAAATTGACTGCAGCTTGGCAATACACACAGCTTGTAGAGAAAATGTGGAACAAATAGATGGTCCGTTATGACTATATTAGCATCCAATATCATTCGTAAAAATTTCTTTACCGAAAGGGTTGTCAGGCATTGGAACAGGCTGCCCAGGGAGGTGGTGGAGTCCCCATCTCTGGGGGTATTCAAAAGGCGTTTAGATGAGGCCCTAAGGGATATGATTTAGTGGGGGACTTGGTAGTGATAGGTTAATGGTTGGACCCGACGATCTCGGAGGTCTCTTCCAACCAGAACAATTCTATGATTCTATTCTATGACAAAAAAAAAATATTCTCTGATTTCTCTTTCTTATCCTACTTCTTCTGTATATATGCAATGGAGATTGTCTATAGACAAAATATGCTTAATTGCTGTGGAATAAAGTGAAAGCTTTGTAGTTTCCTGTATGGTAACCAGTCCTTAGAAGTCTGTTAGAATAAAGCTGCTTAATTACAGGTAATAAATAGTGTCCTTTTTACCTTGGCACTGAGGCGCATCACTATTCCATTTTCCATTAGAAGAGCAAATTATTTCTTTAGATCCAACAAGCTTGTACTTTGCATTACATTCAAAATTTACAACCTGGCCAAAGGAATATTCTCGGCCTAGCTCAAATGCACCAGTCATAATTATTCTTCCATTTTCTGGTGCTTGTACAGGTAAACACTTTGCCACTGAAAAATAAAACAAAAGGAAAGGAAAGGAAAGGAAAGGAAAGGAAAGGAAAGGAAAGGAAAAAAACAGGCATTTTGAGGTCTATTCTGTAAAATAAATTGACACACAAAAAAGTTAAAATACAGAAAACTCACTGTAATTTCCTTACACATTTTAAAAATATACACTCTTGTTACATATTCAGATACCATGTGCAACAGATATAACACAAAACCCTAAGCAAAAAGACAGACTGACATAGGAGGAAGCTTGTAGCCTGGCTCTCATCATCCTCTTCTCTGCCTTTGAAGGCTAAAGACAGAGCACCCACTGAACCAGATGACTTCCTGAGGTCTTGCCCAATCTAAATTATCCTATGAATTCTATGGATGGTTAGATGAGCCTTGACTAACACACAGGGCCATTAAACTTTCTCAAAATAGGTTAATTTACTTTAGAGCTATGCCAAAGTGAACTTGCTGTAGACAAGTATCTGGAAAAGTGCTGTGTTATAGGCTGACTGCAACATTTCAGTTACTGACTAAAAATCCTAATTAAGGGTATCAGAACAATTATATTAATAAAGTAAACAAACACAATGTCAGCCATTAATTTAGACCTCTCGTATCTCCTAACTTTGTAATTACAGAAAAAGGAAGAATTAACATATGTCATCGGATATTTCTTATTAAGGGGGAAATGACTATCAAAGCTCATTCTTAAATATTCACATAGATATTACTGAGCATGTACAAAAGTGGCTGATGTTTTGCCTACCACAGCTCTCACTTCTCTCTGACAACATTCTCCATCTTATAAGCCATCTGCCTTTGCTATGAGCCCACATTCTATCATCTTCTAGGTTCCTCACAATTAGGACATTAAACAAATACTTTCTTTCATAGGAATCATATTTCAGTCTAATGAAAACTCCTCAATCATGAAAGAAAAATCTTATGAAGACTTTGAAATTTCACTATCTTGGTGACATGTGACAAAAAATGTTGGAAACCATTGCTCTATACTGTGCAGACAGAGACCTGTATGCCTAAAATTGAGGACACTCAAAATCCAGTAAACTAAATGTGAAATATCTGAGACCAAGGAAACGTCAAAACGCAGACAACAAACTCGAGACAAGAGACAGATATCTACTTTCATTAGCAATTCTTTACTTAGAGACCCTTTCCTGACATTAGATGCTTAACCTAAATAGAAATTTGACCACTGCACACATGTTAAAATAGACCAGTTAAAAATTATCTTGGGGAAAAAAGGAAGCTTATTTTCATAAGCATACGGGTTTGAAAACGGTGAAAAGGTTTCCAAAATCAGGGAAGTATCATCTGACCCATCCAGTCTATTAAGTCTTGAGGTCTGGGTCTCCCTTGCTCTCTTTCTTACTTTTACTGAAGTTCTTCCACAGTGTGCTAATAGGGAGAAGAACTTATAACAAAATCTTAATGGCTAGGATATTCACAAGGGTGGAGGAGGAAACTAGCTAAAAACCCACATGCTTTCACATACATTCGAAATGCCTCATCCCAGCTGTCTTTCTTTTATAACCATGTTTTGCAGACATCAACTCTATCAGGGTCTTTAGGCAAGGCAGAGTGTTAAGCCAATCTGGGGGCAACAAGACTCTGTTTTGTGAATGCTTTTAACAAAAGCTTGAGTGTTTATTGGACTAAAACGGCTGGGCAGTCACTGTAAGAGTTTCACTGCTGCATAATTTGAATTTAAACATATGTGAATGAATATTGGTAGAGAGATCACAGACTAGTTCTAGATAGTATCAGACACATAAAAGGACAGTTTGATAAAGAATTAAATGTCAAACTTCATTTACCTTCACAGTGAGGGATGTCATTGCTCCATCCATCTGCCTGACACTCACGGTAATTTCTTTGGCTGAGCATCCGGTATCTAACCGAATAAAAAGTAAACAATGCTAAAATACAGTCTCATTATGTGACAGAAACAGCAGTGCTGCTGTTTTTGAAGCAAAGGAAGTAGGTTTCACATGTTCTAGCACAGACTAACCAAAACGTGACAAAACTGAGTAGCTTTTTGGCCTGCATCTTCCCTATTTTGTTTCTTTTAATTGCATATTGCAAAAAAATATGAAAAAATCACAAAGTAGGAAGTAATCAGTAAGATGGCTTCTTCATTACAGAGATAGCAAGCTTTGGCTACATAACAAATCACCTAGGGGTAACTTACACAATCAATAGCAAGCAGAGTAAAACTCCTGTTGCCTGTGCTCTAGTATGACTGAAAGCCATGTGACAGCATCAAAACAGGACTTAATCCAAACCATATGTGTATCATACTTTGGTGAGCTAGTATTATCTTAGGTTTGAGGGCAACATGGCCACAATGCCATGGCTTCTGCTTTGTTTGAAATGTAGTCAGATGAAGTACAGCTAGTCTGAAATGACAGTGAAGAACTGTCTGAACTTAAGGGATTAAGAAGAATATTGATTTTGGAACTCTTTTTGTGGAACTCAGACTAGATTCCAGCAATACAAAGACTGCAAAAGCATGGCTAAATCACTGTACCATGCTTAGAGCTGGTTTGCATTTCTAGAGGAAAGACTCCAGTCATAGGCACACTTAACTAAGCACAATACTATATATTTGCCTTGCTGCAGTTTTCATTGGAGAAGATGAATAGAAGAGAAAAAGAGAAGAATTTCTGCCAAGCAGTCAGTGAAGACATGTTAGTGAGTCTACCAGAAATGTCTTCCTTCAAACATTTTTTACAATACATTTTACTTCATAATGCACAAAAATGATTTAAGCAGGACTGATGAGTTGTGGTTCTGAATAGGAGACTCTGGTGCATGGCCTAATGACTTCGCTAACATAACTGCATCGTGACTGCCTACTGAGAGCACTGATTGCAGCATACAAATCTGCATTTCCATCTGAACTGGCTGGCTGGTAGAGTCACGAGGCAGCTTTATAGGCAGGTCACTTTTGTTTTCTACTTGAACAGCCATGATTTCAAGTTAGCTACAGCCTTACATATTTTAGACACTGGAAGACAGCTTCAGGTACATGAGTTCAGTTACTCCAATAACACCAGACATGAGAAAGATTTATCTTCAGTATTACTGTAATTACAGAAATTTAAATTAAACAATAACCAAGCATTAAATATTAGTAAGTTGCAGCTGCATTACAGACAACAAATCTATACCTGACACTTCTTTTAACATTAACACCTTATGTTAACTCCCATATATTAAATGAAATAAGTATTACCCATCATTACATCTGTACTCAACTCTGGCACCAAATACAAATTCACTGCCACTGGTAAGTTCAAAGGAACCAAACTCAGTATCTCCAGGATGCCCACAGGGCTTATCTGGTTAAAAAAAAAGAAGAAAAAAAGATTACTTACACCATACATAGGAATGTGAAAGTGTGAAAGAGAGCTCTTTTCTAGTAATTAGTAGTGAGTATGGGCCTTTCAAAAATTAAAAAATGCTCAGCATTAGCTTGATTAACTCCCCCTTTTTTAATCACTGTCTTCAATGAGAACATACTGGAGTAACAATCTGCTGACTTTTTTTTAAAAAAAATTAAATAACAAATTAGAAGTTTTTATTCCTTTAAAAAGGTTGAGCTCATCTTAAGTTTTATGATAAGTTTAATGGCAGGATGTAACTTCAGCTTTTCATACAACTCGTGACACAAGCTGGTCCAAAGCCTCCACTATATCCATGACTGGAAATGAAATTTTCTCAATCTGATGGGGACTGTGCCCAGTAAAGAGGGATGATCTAAGGCCACAGGAGTCTTTTGGTCCTCAGTCCTTTCTGCTCAAAGTTCCCCATACAACTTTTCTTGTGGTCTGGCCCTAACTATTTGCCTTGGATTCCCCAAAGAACTTTAAAGATGAACACATCACCCCTCTCATTCATCCACTTTTGATGTTATAATATGGACTGAAAAATAAACTGCATATAGCTAAAACCTATTAGGCCTCCTCAGAAGAAATCTTTCCTGGTTGACCTAGGCAATTTCATTTCTTGGAGTGTATTAACATACTGGTTTTTTCCAAGGAAGAAGTGTTTGAGTAGGCCCTAAACCTGCTCCAGTGTGATTCAGAGAAAACGGACAACCTCATGATCAATTTTACTGTCAAGTGTGGCCTATCCTGAAAAGGGAATGTGATCACTTAACCTCTGGCAGACCATCCCTCTTCTCCTTCCACCTGCACCTTGCCAGTGTCAGTATCTATTCACTGGGTGGCAGTATTTACTAAAATATGTTACTAAAAAGCAACACCAAATTTTGTATAGTTTGAAAGAGCTGTGTTCACTGAGTAGTTATACAAATACATATAAAAACTGAGAAGGTGACTAAATAAAAAATGTAAAAGAAACTAGTAACAACTTTATTAATTCATTTTTACTCATGATTTGTATTCATCTCTGTTTGAATGACACCTGGGACTTAATTTTGTATTATCAAACCAAACATTTATATTCTACTAGTAAAAATTTTGTGTGTTAGATATGTAAGAAAAAAGCTCGTGTGTCTAAAATTTCTTTGTGTTTAAAACTCATTTACTATAGAAAAGAAGTATCTTCTGACTAACAATAATAAACTTCAATTTCTTCACTAATAAATTCTGTATAAGTGTGACATACTTCTAAACTCTTAACACAGTTTACTAGAGATAGATAATAAATAACAGCTCTCATCCTAATAATGAATTTTCCTTCACAGATTAAAAGAGGAGGCAGTGAAAAATAGTTTCCCAATTCCAAGAAATTATATCTTTCATAGAACTAGTTGAATAAACTGAAAAGAAGACAATACTGACTCTTGACTTGCATTCAGAAGCTAGATTAGTGCTTTATTCTGCTTAGACTGTAAATTTCATCTGCATTAGACTTCTAAAATTTTGGAAGCAAGCTCCTAATAACTTAATAACTTAACATAATCCAGGTTAATAAGGCTGGCCTAGAGTAAGATCTTCTGTAAGGAAAAAAAATAATAATCCTTTGATGTGGAGTGTCCTGGTTTTGGTTGGGATGGAGCTAATTTTCTTCCCAGTAGCTACTGTGTTTGGGATTTAGTATGTGAAGAATGTTGATAATACACTGATGTTATTAGTTGTTGCTAAGTGATCAAGGACGTTTTTCAGCTTCCAGGTTTTGCTAATGTGCAGGAGCAAAACCTGGGAGGGGTATAGCCAGTACAGTTGACACAAACTGGCCAAAGAGAGTATTCCATACCATAGAACTCAAGCACAGTATATAGTAGGGGTCGGCCGGTGGGCCGGGGGCCTTTTGTTCATTTGTGCTTTTGTTCTTTTGTTCGTTCAGCTGTTGATTCCCTCACTAGCTCTCTCTGGAACTTGCGGTTCTGAGATCGCTGCTGGGGAAATCGCTGTTTCAAGATCGCTGCTCAGGATTGTTCCAAGATCGCTCTCAGTTTCACTCCGTGATCACTACTTGGGACGGGCTGTACCGGTCATCGTACTGTTGGGCGGTGAGAAATTGTGCATCGTTCATTTTGTATA
This sequence comes from Phoenicopterus ruber ruber, assembly GCA_009819775.1. Taxonomy (NCBI): domain Eukaryota; kingdom Metazoa; phylum Chordata; class Aves; order Phoenicopteriformes; family Phoenicopteridae; genus Phoenicopterus; species Phoenicopterus ruber. The sequence continues at coordinate 26,475,127 of CM020222.1, forward strand.
TTCTATTTTTTTATTATTATAATTATCATTATTAATACAGAATATAATTATTATTGTCTTTTTCTTTGCTGTCCTGGTGACCTGTCTTTATCTCAACCCACGAGTATTCCTTTCTTTCCGATTCTCCTCCCCACTCCACTGGGGAGTGGGGGACTGAGTGAGCGGTTGCGTGGTATTTGGTTGCTGGCTGGGGTTAAACCATGACAGGGAGAATAGGAACTTCCAAAAATGTTTTCTTATGCAAACATACTTCTTAGGATGATATTTGAAAGGATGCTGAAATAAGTAAGCTACAGGTACAGACACAACAGCAATTTCACGTTGACATCACTGGCAAGGAATGTGATCTGTCAGGTCAAATGTTTGCACATATTTTGCATAAATACTTACTTCTGCATTCTGCCGCTGGGGGATGTTGCTGCCATGCTCCATCAGCACACTCAAACACAATTCGTCCAAGTTTTATATATCCAGGCCGACATCTGTATGTTACTTGAGTACCATGTGGATAGGGAGGTTTGTCCCATCTTTCAGTAGGCACTTCTTTAACCCTCCTAGGAGGAGGTTCTTTACAAGCTAAAAAATGTAAATAAAAATATTGGTGACTGAAGCACATGCTACAAATGTCAAAATAATTTTACAACAGAAAATATAGCAAGAAATCCTGGGGACATTTTGTGACCAAACGAGCATATGTTTTCTATGTAATCATCACAAAATAAGAAACTGCCAAGAATCCACATTTTGTAGGAATATGAATAGACATCTAGAAGAACACAGGAATAGTCAAGCAAGTGCCAAGAAACCACACGGGACAGTCATAATTCATGAAATAGATTTTAGTTACAAAGACTGAGATGAGATTAGTCCCCTGGTTCTAACCACAGACATCTCTTACCCTTCCATCTGCAGGAGCTCCTCCATGCCTGTCCTTCCATTACCACAGAGAACAACTCTGTGCACTCTGTAGAGTTTCCTTTCAAACTATTTTCTTCTGTAGCCACCATCAATCCTTACATGAACCTTAAGTTCATGTATCACTTGATCAAGTTCTGTCAAATCTCCCCTCACCTTTACATTGCCTAAACTTTCTCTCCAGGCTGAGATCACCTGATATTCCAAAACTTACTGCATTCTGTCCATGAGATTACTTCCTATGACAAGTTACTTATTACACGATGTAATTAATTCTAGGTATTCACTATGACCTTTGTTAGCTTCAAAGCATTTTGACTCAATTTGGGGGGTGGACGGTGTTGTCTGATATTTCTCATTAGCTCAATATTATACAGTCCTTCCCCAGGAGCTCCTTCCCGGGCCTTCTTCAGTGTCCATGAAATGTACAGCCAAGCTCACATGAATTACAAGAAATGAGCCTGCATTAATTTTATTAAGTTCGTCAACAGCTTGAGAATGAGAAAAATCAGACTAAAGGGGAAAGAAACAAATGTTGGGAAGCTGTTAAAGACTAAATGATCTTTCTTAAGAAACATTTTTGTTTGTTTGTTTATAATAATTGACCTAATTTCAGTGACTAATTCTCTGTGCTTGGGTGACTGAAATGTACTTATTTTAAAGGCTGAAGCTTTACCCAGAGTAAGAGAGTCTGGACAGTCTAGCTAATTAGATGCAATGAAGTCTGTTTTACATCTGAACATGAAAGGTGAGAATTCATCAAGAATAAATAAAACAACCTCTGAGAAATGAAGCCTTGGAAAAGAAATGAAACCTCTGTATACAAAATAAATGAGAGAAGAAATGTCCACCAGAGAAGGAAATTTCTTGGTGAGTAGATTCATTACTCAGTAGAGAGCTGGCTCAAAAGTCCTCTCTCCAGTTTAGTTGAAAGGCCACAGGTTTTAGAAAGCAGCAATACTCTTACTGGAGCTTTCCTACAGGTTGTCCAGGTGCTGCCTGAACGTGGGACTACAGGAAAAATATTTAGGATCTTTCCTCATGCGAGAGATATGGAGTTATGGCTTGCTGATCTAACTGTGGAGATCACAACCATAGATTAAGTAGCTGTAATTTCTAATACAAAGTGAGCAGATTAAATACTCGTTCTTCCAAATCAAACTGTGGAAAGCGAATTTTATTTTAGCTGTTCAGAGACATACCCTTGAACACTCACTGTTTTTATTTCCGTCAGTGGAATACCTACCAAATTAGAGGCATAATTTTAGAAAATTGTTTAAAAATCAGGAAAAAGATCTGTAAAGAAAAAAACCTGTATAATTTTAAGTGTTCTGTAGCTATGGCATTTTGAAAATATAAAGAAAAGAATATTAATTGGGAGATCTAATAATTTTATTTTGGCTGTCTTAAGTAGCCAGAAGAAGTAGACAAGCGTTGACGATACTGCTGAGGTGCTAAAGGAAAAGTATGCCCACACGTTCACATTTTCGGCAACTACTTTAATAAGTATGCTTCCTCCTACGAATGATTACATCTGAGTAAAAATTATTGTTTCTGTCCACTAGAGGGTACTACCCTACTATCAAAAAAAGGTAGTAGGGACCCACTTTTCTTAGCAAGATTAAGACACATGCACTTTTTAACATCGTTTTTACAAAATGCAGGAATAAGCAAAATGAACAAGACTCCTCTAGCTGGTTCTGGCCTTCAAATGTGTTAAAAATGGTTAGTTTACCAAAAAAAGTTCTTTGTAATAGTGAAAAAAGGAATTTTTCTAATTCTACATATTTTTCATTAGAGCTTGTTAAAATTAGCGCTTTCAGTTTGCAAGCTGAGAAAGTACACTTCGAATTCTGTGATTTACAAATTAAGTTATTTAGTACAGGGAGAGCTTCTCTGCTCTATTCTTAACTCCTCCTTGTCCACATTTTAAAAAAAAAAACAACCAAAAACGCTCGGAAGATAACCTCCTGGTAGTCTCTTCATCATAACTAAGAAGACATGCGTCTTTCTGGGTTTTATTTTATTTCAACTCTCTTTGATTGTTCTTTTCCACTCCTGACCTGATGTCAAACAATGTGCTACCATCAAGTGTCACAGTATGTATATGTATTTCTGACTACAGCTAATTAGTCTTTTTTTTTTTTTTTTTTTAAATGCAGTTTCTTAGTAGCTAGAGAAGAAGAAATCTGCTGACAGGATGTACTTCAAAACTACATTAATTACATCATGCACTTACCATGTGTACTCACCAAAATTGGGAGGGTTTTCTTTTTATATTAGAAAGCATGCACTAAATGCACACCTTCAAATCCTTTACTGAGAGACCAGGAGAGCTGGAATTAATCATTTAGTATTTGTATGTGACTTGACCTCAGTTAGACATAGCTCAAGCTGCTTTCTTGCCGTTATTATGCTGGTAGCAACTTCCATAAAGTCAAGCACAAGCTACGAATTCAGGTAGAAGCATTTTTCAGCCCTTGTGCAAAAACCCAGCTCTTCAACAACTCACACAGACTTTCAGTATGAAGCTTGAACTAAGAACCCTGCATGACCCATGGTAATAGCTGTCCTGGATAAATCAAATATTGCTACATTCACATTCCTTTGCAATCTCTCTGATCTAAAGAAAGCATTGTGAACAGGAAGTGCAAATTCAGGCAAACTTTCTTTTCAAATTCCAGGACTTTTCTAGGCTACTTTGCAAACAAATTAGACTTTATTAGTTGCTTTGGAGCAGTATTTATTATAAGTATATATAAAAAAGTTAATACATTTCACTAGTGTCCTGATTTTTCAATTTTTCAAAGTAAAATCCACCAGATGATTGTTTTGATTTATAAGGTCCTCATAATCTTCGCTTAAAATTAAAAACATTCTGCACCGAGCAAAGACACTCTAGCTCAAAACCACAAAGCACCCTTTCCGCAACTGTCTATGTGAAGAAACCCAGACAGAAAGCAAAAGAATTAAATTACTAAACATACATTAATCAATATAAACACAACATCAAGAAAAATAAATCGAACAGAGAAGCAGAAAATATGAGGCTTCTGGAAAGATACCCAGAGTACCAGCTACCTCTTTAAACACGTACGAAAGCATACCTGTATACATTTATCTCATTTAATGGAGTAAAACCAGTCTGACATTCAACAGGTATTTTATAAGGTTTTTCAGTCAATTTAGTAATCATTCCTCTTTCTCAGATTATCTCACAGATTATTCCAGACAGAAAGAAATGCACGTTTATTATTTTCTATTTTAATCTACCGGCTGTTTACAGGTTTTAGGTGTTAGAATAATTAACAAACATGATTAATAACAAATGAGTTGGCTGGCTCTAGTTTAAAGGAATAGTAACCATTAAAAAAGTTGTGCAACAGACTAATAACAGCAGTAGTTATCCAAATAAATAGGTGAAATAATACCTATGACAGGATACTAAAGACTAAATGTGCTAAATACTGCCAGAATAAATCTCAATTATTGTTGTCAACATTAAAATAGGCTACAATGCAAACATTTTATTTACATATTGTTTTAGTAAGCATCTTCACATACACTTCAAGAAAGTTTTTTTTTTTTTTTTTCACGTTACAGCTTACCTCTTTCTGCAGTACAATACATCCAACATAAGAACAAAGCTATATAGCCCAGGAATGACATCCTAGAGATTCAGAAACTCAGCAAACACATTTAGTACCGTAACCTACTTTTTTGATATTACTTTGTGTTATTTCCACTCCTGTTTTACTCACTAACTGCTCCAGGGACTGACCTTGCAAAGCATTTATACTCTGACCTCAGCAGTCACTTCCCCTAATCCTCTTGCAACACACAAAGTGTTTCTTTTTTTTTTTTCCTCTCCAAACTTTGCTAAATGATTAAATAAATAAGTGTCTGGCAATTTTTGGTTGACACAGTCCTTCCTTGCGGTCTGCTTGTTTTTACATCATACCTCATTTTTTTCATACTAATCCCTTCCACCATACCAAGATAGGCTTATTCTTTTGGCATCCAAAAGAAGTTGTACAAATAAATTATTTTGTGATTCCGTGTCTTGTATGCTTAGTTAAAAAACAGAAATTCACATTAAACGTGTGTAAAAATGAACTTCTCCACTATACGCATGCCATTCAAGATCTATGTTGAAAATAATTGAAATAAAAAGCAGACAAAAATACAAAGAGATTTACTGACCCACCGGCTCTTGCACAAGATAACCAACCACTCAGAGCAAAGGAAACATATTTGGTCAAATACTTGATCAAATAAACCTAGGTGACGTTGAAGCACTTGTTTCAGTATCACATGAGAAATGATAAGATGGAGAAGATGTAAAAGAATTATAATATGGATAATGAACTGTCAAAAAAAATAATAAAGATTATGCTAAAAGAAGAACTATATGACAAACTGGGCTAACAGAGGAACTCCTCATGGATTCATGTAAGTAACAGCCTTATTAATATTTTCATTAAATGTCTTGGCTTTATAAGAAGTGCACTCCAGTGGAAATGTGGATCATATGAAGAGAATTATTTGATAGTGTGAGTTAGGGAAAAACATGTAAGAGTACAAAGTCCTCTCAGGAGACACACACAAAACAGCTGCAGACCAGATACCCCGTAGTGGTGATGTCTGACTGGCATGGAGTGTACACAGATTGATCTTGTATATGCTCCCAAAAGACCACATAACATACCCTTAAAATCACTGGCTTAGTTAGCCTGCTGATATAGGATAAAAAAGAGTGTGTTTAGACAACAGATCCCAAATCAAACCTGAATTTCAAAGCAGTTAAAACTTTTTTCTTCTCAAAATGCAGCTGGAATTAATATATATATATATATATATATATATTTTTTTTTTTTTTTAACCTGGGCTGTGTTTTCAGTTACCAATTCAAAGGACTAGTTTTAGTGAAAACTGGGATTCGGCTGTTTCACCTGCAAGAACTCTTCCAGACAGAACAACATCTCTTCCTTTCTCTCCTCCTTTCTCTTGCCAAATGACTCATATGTGGAGAATGAACTCTCACTCTGCTCCATGACCCTGTGATGATCAGTCTGCATCCATTTTGCAGTTACCGGTGCATACCTGATCAGTAGAAAGATATTTTTTGCACCTGACTAAGTTGAGTTCTAAGAAACAGCTCCTCACAGAACTTCACTGACCAAATCTTTAATTCCTTTTGTTCTGTGGTAGAGAACCATGTGCTGCTGCAGACAGCAGTGCTCTAACTGCACCAAGGCAGTCCCACTTGTCTTCTCTGCACCAATCTTACTGCATTACCATCCATGCATGCATGCATTTACATGCTTCTGTACCAGTGGGCTGCTGGGTGCAAAACCTAGTTTCCTTGCAGCGGTGAGGAACTCAGGATGGTTTAACCTTCCCCGTCACAGTGGCAGTGCTAACTACTTTTCAAATATAGCAGTGACACTGCTGCTTTCCAATTCCTTAACCCCTGCAGAAAGCTCGGAGAGTGGGAAAAACATTGAGGCAGAGTGCTAGAAGGCACTCAGATTCCAACCCGGAGACAGTGGCTCAAACCAATTAGCTGTAAAAAGTCATGCTGCTGGCATGGGTTCTATAATTTCTCCAATTTTGCTATGTATCTTCGATGTCACGAAGCTCAAAGTGGTTCAGGCTTTATCAAACTGCTTCTGGGTTATTAAACCACTTGCCAAATCATTACAGGCTTGAAAAACAGTCAAAGATACTTTCAGCTACAGCTGAACCAAAGCTGGAACTGAATTGAAAATTTACCATAAATTTTCTGACTGCTCTCTTTGAATACAGGCAATGTTAAAACTATTTGAGCTAAAAGATAACATCAGCACACAAGAGCAGATAGGTATAAGCTTCCTATGAATAAATTTAAGCTACAAATTAGAAGACTCACCTAAGTAGTGAGGCTTTGAAGTAATCTTTGCATAGGCATAATGTAGGTCCATACAAAGAAACCATCTTCAATCACAAAGCAAGGGACCAGACTTGGTCCTTTCTAGTCTTATGTTCCTGATCTTCTTAAGTCACTGATTAAACTTACCCTAACCAAATGGAAATCGTTAGAGACAGAACTTAATCTGTCTTTCCTTCCTCACCTCTCCCATGGGCTATCAATTAATTCAAAACTAATGTATTTAATCATGTCTGACTTCCTTCGTCATCTCCAGCCTCTAACAAAACAGAGTGCATAGGCAAACGGTGCCTCAGGACTTCTAAGGCAGGCAGAAAAAGTAATACCCGTACTTCCTATTGATAAGAAAGGCAGAAACATCTAAGTAGTTATGCAACCAAAGGCAGCTGGATTTTACCTACAGAAGCAGAGCTATTGCTTTGAGAACTGGTGTGACTGCACTCAAATATTGCCGTGGGCACAGCCAGACAGCTGAAATATCACCACATATCCCCTGTACTAGCAAAACTGCATGTCAAGAAACAGCATCATAGGAAAGTTCAGGTTGGAAGGAACCTCAGGAAGTTATCTTGTCCAAAACTCCTGCACAAAGTAGAGTCAGTCATGAGGTTACTCAAGTTACTCAAGACTTTATTCATTCCCTTCTCAGTGTGGGGGCTTAACACCAAAATTCAGAGTGTTTGTTCAAACCTGAATAACTTCGGGAACGGTGTTTGGAAGCCATTTTGTGTTAGGAAGACAGATCTGAGGAAGTCAGTGTCTTCCAGTAGGGAACTAGTGATGACTAGTAATAGGACCTTAGTTAGTCACTGCTGGAATAGCATCTCTCACCAGTATAATTTCAGCACGTTCCAACAGCATGCTTGCTGTCACACTTGAGTTTAATGATATCATTAGAGCCTGCAGAATTCTAGAACCAGTCACTGTTTTGCCCCAAAAATCTTCACAAAAGGGTCCTATCCCACTATATTAATAGTGAGATTATCTTTTCATTGTCAACAGTTGTCTCTCCTCCTACTGGCAGACAACTTCTCAAACTCGCAATGACATTACACATCATGTAATATTTACAAATACAACCTAATGGTGTGACAGGGAAAAACTGCACAGTTCACTTAGTTTAAACCAAATCACTATCAAACCGCTTTATTGGTTTATTAATAGTGCATAATTAACTGGCAATCAGTGAACTATACATTCAGGTTCAGTATCAGCAATACAACAGATAAGACACTGTTAACAGACAAAATGCTAATAAACACCTAACAAATTTCTAAATGACCTTTCTTCGCCAATCCCCCGAAGTTCTAACCATGCACACAAAGTTGTGCACCCACCCACCCACCCACCCACGGTTATACACACGGTCCCCCTCTCACACATACCTTCTGTAGGAGACGTGGGTGCTTAATGTGTACCTGCGCTGTGCCTTACAACCTGCTAATGCGCACACTGGGGAGAAAGCACCGCACAAGGTCACATACGCACACCCAGCTGTGAGTCCCTGCATGTTGCACCCTGCACCGTCACTGCCCGAGCTGGATGCAGGCTGCTGGCAGAGTCAGATAGGGACGATGCTCTACCTGGCCCAGACAGAGGTTTTGGTGCCAGTGGGTGAACATACAACAGTGTCAAACCCAACTCCTCTGGTTTTGACTGCTTGCTCTGTTCCCACTGTTCTCCTTACTGTTACAAAGTTTCATTTGTCCCTTATACTTCTTTCCAAATTAGCACCGGCCTTGTTTCAAAACTCACCCTGTAACTCGCCGGTTACTGTTTAATCTGGTTTATGGTCGTCATCGCCTTTAATATGCTCAGCTGTGGCATATGCACTCTCAGACAGATTTGGATGCTTGAACTCACATTCCTATCTTAACAGCTGTTGCTGTTCAGGCCATTTTACCAAGGATGGGCCATGTGAGCACCCTCACAAACACAAAAACAGTATTAGGAATTCTTTGAATATACCTTCAGCTTCTTCTAATGCAAATTAGGTAACAGCATGTGTTCAGGCAGGGTTTTGCAGCAATGACAGGAGACATACCATGTCCAATTCGAAAAGTATTTTGTACCACACTTCTGATTACTCTTGTTTAAGTACCGTGTCATTCTTCTGCCTTGGTGCTCTGTACTCAAAAGTGAAGTGAAAATTACTTGAAAAGGTGTTCTGTGCAAAAAAAAGATGCTCTCCTATATAAAAAAGCAGCTGTCAGTATCTCTAGTTTTAAATGAAGTCCTCCTACTCACAGCCAAGTGGAGATGTACTGGAAGGCAATTCAGAGGTTATCACCATTACCCACCAGCTCTCTCTCCCCTGCTGCAGTGCTGCTACTCCTCTTGTTCCTACAGTTTCTTTCCAGGTCACCACAGATGTCAGAGGACTGTGGTGCACCAGGACCATGGTTAGCCCTGAAGTGGATGCTGTTCTTTTTTAGATCTGTGCTGTGATGGTTTAGCATATAAGAATACAAAGATCAGGTCATATTGTGTGCCTTGTGTCTGAAACAGCCTTATAAGGATCATGCTTGCAGTACAGAGTCATGCTCACTGGGCTATGGAAAACATGCCCTCTATCTACCAAGATTTCAGTTTAATTAGACACATGACAAAAAACCCCAAACCACTCCAATGGTTTTTTTTTAATCCTTTCAGAGGAATTATCAAATTGGAAATTCCTCACATTTCTCCTTCTGCCCTAGCTTTGCAGCTTTACAGTGACCTTAAAACTCTGTTCTCACTTTGGGCTATTTCAGTCTGTTACTGTTTCTGAATCACTATCAAACCTTTTGCGCCAGCAGAACAGTCTGCTACTGCATAGACAGTTAAAAAATAGGCACCAAGTGGAAAGATAGGAGGACTCCAAGCACATTTTTTCCCTGAAGTTTAAATAATTCCAAACATTGCAGCATTGTACTCTGGAAGGTGTATCAGACAGTAAAATGAAGAGATATGTAAAATCAAAAGGCAAAGTATGCAATAAAAAGTAAATAGGATCATTAAAGATTTAAAAGTATGTAAGAATAGCAAGATTTGTTTAGAAATAAATACTTCTTTTTGGAAAAAACACATGGAGCAGTCTGAAGCTTGTGCTGCTGCTTGTAGAAAATTATGATTACCAGTTTTTTTTAAAGTTTCATTATGTATTAGTAGTATTCCCCCAATGGCTGTGCTTTCTTAAAGGACAATTAAAATCATCATCAACTGTTCCTGTTACTACTCCAGCACACAACCCAGCTACCTAGCGAAGAGGTGACATAAGCATTTCTTTCTGCAGAAACACTGCAGAAACTGCCAAGAATCTAGTAAGCCATAACAAATGTACATTTAAACTAGCAAACAAAAAAAGGAACAAAACCAATATGCTCATGTTGACCTAACTCACTAGCAAGTTATTTTTGAGAAAAGGATGTGGAAGAGAAGAGTGGCAATTCCTTTGCAGCAAGGGAGAAGTAAGAAAATTATGATGCTTTCAAACTGTAACGTGTGGGAACAGAGAGTATTAGGGGAAGATGCAAGATGGAAGTAACCATCTGAATAGGAAATGACACAAAAGAATAAGGCTAAGTCCAGGCAGTCCTTGGAATTGAAATGGAAATAAGCAGTTGATCTTTGATCTAACAGATATAACGTTATGGTCACAAAAATGGGGAAGGTAAAAAAGGCTGCCCTTACTCAAGTAGTAACTGACACACAAAATGATGGGTCTAAGAAGAAATGTAAGTTAGGGGGGAATCAAAAAAGTGAGCACCTGGGAAAAAGCCTCAAAATGAGCTTGAGTTTTAATCATTTCTTTTTCAGTCAATCAGTTTTTCAGCCCTTTACTATCACCAACAGACAAATAGCACAAAGCATGTAAACTTTGCAAAGAAGGCTTTTCCACTTACTGTTTTTCACTGCAGCCTAGACTACTCCTTACGGTAAGTGTCTTGTGTATGTCTGCTTAGTGAGTTAACTGAACCCCATTCAGACAATACTGTTCCTTGAAAGGACAATACGTACAAGTTACTCACATTACAGAACTGTTTAAAAGGATTTAGTGTGCATTTGCTTCATAAATGCCTCATCCTTCACCTTTTGTTTTAAAAGTTTATCTTTACCAGTGTTCTTTCTTACCCCAACCACAATCTCATAATATTATTTAGGAGAATAAAAACAGTAGTTAGGATGATGAGCTTATCAGCTGGGTAAGACAACTCTGTGAGTCATAGTATACAACATAAAAGCAACAGAGGGAACAGGTGTAAGAACTGTGTCTGGTAGGACTATTTCAGCACCACAATGCAGAGGACCATCAACACTTCAAGAGGGTGAAATTCACCGGTTTATCATCATGGGCGAGATTCTTCTCTAACTCCTTGCAGCCAAGTGTGGCTTTGATTTACCTGAATAATTTTAGGTATCGATACCAAGACTAAAGAATGTCCCAGTGAGTGTCAATAATTAAACTGATTAATAATAAAGAAAACCTTACAAGCTTTTTGAGGAAAATATCAAAAACTAACCTGATAATCTGATTTACTTTATTACAGTAGAATACATAACTCAGATTTAGATAGAGGGGCAGAACATCTTGAATTAAGAACAGTATGAATAACCTATGTATACCTCCATATACACTGCAACTGTTCAAAAAGTCCAGAAGCCATTTGCATTGTGCCAGCCTGTTTTACCTATATGCCATCAAAAATATAAGTAACCTAAAAGAAAGCCCAAATACCTTTTTTATTCTTTCTGTACCTCAGTATGATCCAAGATTTATATCCAATTACTAGCAATAAACTCAGTAACACAGTTCTTAACCCCTCTCTCTCTCCCAAATTTCAGAGTTAAGTACTTGGAAAGAGTTACCCATCTGTATCCAGCCAGTTTAAAAAAAAAAAAAAAAAAAAAGAAAAAAAGAGATTCATTAAAGTCTATTTTCAGTCCCCAAGTCAGGGCCACAGATGCTTCTGACACTTATCAGGGCCAGAATCATCCTGAGAGTACAAATCTACATTTGTTCCTTGAAAGAACTGAGCGTGGCTTACAGCTTTTCTTTAACACACAGACGTGGCAGAAGGAATGCGTAGCTTGAGTATAGTGACCCAGTATAATAGTTCATATAACAGCACCTGTCTCCAAGCAGGTGATTCAGTGTCTCCTCAGCTTGAAGCCATACATTTCCCAGGTGTTTTGAGTTGCTAATCAAAATACTAGATTTAGCTAACTAAAATGCCATCTCTGTCCAATTTCATATACTTAGAGCTTTTCAGAGTGACCAGGCCTCATACTGTCAGACATGCAAAAACACAGCTCATTTTATATTGCAAAGAGTTTATATTACTTAGGAGCACAAAATTAAGCTTCTGTATAAATTGCATGACTATAGTCTCAGTTATGAGTTCGCTTTCTATTAGCTCTGCTCAACTATTTACCAGGTTGCCAGTTTACCAGTCAGCTATTACCATTCTGGAATGCATTTCCATGGTAGAAAAAGTGCAAAAGCTTCTACTGCTACTTAGCTCCTCAAGTATGAAAACAAAAGTTAAATTAATCAATTAAGGTGGAAAAATTAATGAGGCTGCTAGAAGAGACAGTAGAAACACTGTTAATTTCCCAACCGATCTATGATTCATAGACTTCAGAAAAGGACTGCAGTTAGCCTAACTACTTTACTTTTATAACAAACCATTATAATACACCGGCTCCACCCCTCCTCAAGTTTTGGCAAGACGAAAAGATACCCAAGCAGAGAGAGGAAACAATGTTTTAGAAGAGACAGCCTGTTCAACTGGAGAAGCAGCTGAGAAAGAAAAAATTGGCTGCACATAACAAATATTCTAAAGAAGAAAGATCCTGGGCTTTTTTTTTTTTTTTTTTTTAATTAGACTTTTAGAGAGCTCTGACCTCAGAACACAGCATGGTAAAATTGGCAAGAATGTGGTAGAGAGGTAACTGACTATTTTATTTATTTCCCATATCAGCCAAAGCAAAGAGTGAGTTACCTTTGAACTCTTGCCACATATGTGCATCTGTTTTGCTTCATCTAACAAGCCTTTCTGAGAAGCACATTGTAAAGGCTGAACGCAGCAAGCTGTGAAAAAAGGTAAGCACCACGTCCCAGTGATCCCAGCATTTTACAGGACCTGGGATACAACATTGCGTTCTCTAAAGAAACAGCCATCAGAGAAGTTATGCTTAAGAACTCTGTACTAAAGAAGCAAGGAAAGATGCATTGTCTATAACAACAGCCGAGATAATCCGAGTCCTGAATTGGACTACCTGTTGGTTACCTATAGAAATCTTTCCATCACAGCATGAAGCTCAGAGTTGGATTCTCAGCAGGGCACATTACTATGTGGTACACTCCAGGCTGCCATACTTAAGCTAATACTGTATGTGCCATATCAGCTTTTAACTAGCTTACCTTCCACACAGAAATACAACTGAATGGAAAACAGAAGGTTCACTCTTCAATACACAGTATGAATGCATGCACGTAATTAAATATGTGGCATTTAAACCACATTTAGGAAATAACTTCTCATTTATCACTTAGCCTCTGATCCAGCAAAATCTAAATCTAAAAACTGCACCAGTGTTAAGACTGTGCATGACTTTGTTCTAGGAAAGGAATGCTACGGCTGAATAGTTTAGGTGAAGACCTAATCCGGGAAGGCAAACCATGGCAGGCTGTGAAAATGCAGTAATATTTATGTTTACCAGAACTGAGGCATTAGATGCTAAGTATGACAGTTAGTCTAGATTACAGTGGACCTTTAACAGCAAATCTGAAAAAAACATTATGCACTATTTCAATTTGGTGACGGTGAATTCAAACAAATCATCATATCGGTAATATGTGCTTCCATCAGTCACATAGAAGAAAGTCAAATACCTTCTAGAGAGTCTCCCACTTTCAGGCATTGCCTACAAATTTCAATCATTGGAACAATTCAACTTCCCTGTGTTTTTACAGGGCATGTGCTACCATTCCTGATATGTACAAGCAACCCCCAATTAATTAAAAGTGGAAATTGACCAATGGCTTACTATGTTTGCACTCGAGATTTTCAGTTGGCACAAAGCAGGATCAGACATATGTCACTAACCAGATATGCCTGACCGACTAAAGATGAGGAGACAAAATTAGGAAAGACCCAAGTATGCTCAGATGACCTGCCATCAGTAACACGGGGTCTGCAGAGGCTACCTATAGCTCGCCAAGATAAAACACCTCATTTTTCAAATTTCGAGGCCTACAGAAAAGTACTCCTGAGGAAGCCCCAGGAGGTACAAGAGCAGGTGGCTGGCTGTAGGAGGTAGGCTTGTCAGGGAGCCCCACGAACACCCCCAAGGGGGGGCTGGGGCCGAGCCGGTGCTCGGGGTATGAGGCGGCTCCTCCAGCCAAGTGCCGTTCTGCATGCCCCAAATGGGTACTGCGCGGTACCGCCCCCACGGGCCCCCCTGCCCTGCCACGGCGTGCGGGGGCACCTGAGGCCCGGCGAGACCCAGCAAGGCCCGCCGCACCGCCACCCCGGGGGGGCACGCGCACCCCTCTCCTCCCACGCGCCCGCCTCACTCAGCCCGCCACGCCGGCGGGGCTGGGGAGCAACGCGGCGCTCCAGCCGGCGCGTCGCGGCCGAAGCGCGGCGGGAGCCGGGGCGTCTCCGTGAGGGAAAAAAAGCGAAGGAACGATTTGAGAGCACAACCCGGCTCCTGCCACGCAGGTGCCCGCCTGTCCCCGCTCCCTCAGGGCCCGCACCCGCCTCGAGGAGCGAGAAGCCCCCTGCCCTGTACGCTAAGGCGGGAGCTTCCATTGGTCGACAGGCAGAGGTTCCCGCGCCGTCACCCGAGTATGCTAATGAGTGCTCACCCCATTGGTTCGCCTGCCAGCGGCGGCTCCAAACAACATTTGCATGGCGGTGGGCAGCTCTTTGTTGTCAACCGCGGCGGGCGGCGGGCGGTGCGCGCGCGTTCGCGCTCGGCCGGTGGGTGGGTGGGTGCGCAGGCAGGCGGGCGCGCGCGCCGCTGAGGCCGCCCTACCGCCGCCCGCCGGCACCTGCTTTCCCCAGGGCGGGCCGCGCGAGGCCTCTCGCGGCGCGAGGCGGAACTCTCAACCCGGGGTCCGTTGCCGCCGCTCGCGCCCCGGGGCGCGAGCTGGTCCCGCCACTCCCCTCAGCCGCCGGGAGACAGCACTCCCGCCGCCTTTGTGTGCGCAGCCCCCGCATCCTTCTGGGGGACAACCTGCTCCGCGCCCCTCCCCGCCCACGGCCCCTCCTGCCTCGCTGGGCTTTTCCCCCCACCCGTTTTGGTGGGTGGGGGGTGGCTGCCCCTCCGCAGGGGAGTGGCGGCGGGTGTTCCTCTCCTCCGGGCAGGATGGTGGACCTGGACAGCGAGGTGCCCCCGCTCCCCCCGCGGTACCGGTTTCGGGACTTGCTGCTGGGCGACCAGGGCTGGCAGAGCGACGACAGGTGAGTGCGCGGTCCGCGGGTGCAGGGGGCCGCGGTGACAGTCCGAGAGGGAGCGTGGGGCGCTCTGCGAGCGGCGCCCTCACCCCTCCGCCAGCCTGCCTGAGAGGGGCGGCCCGGCGGCGCGGGCCCCGCGGAGGGTCGGGCTGGCGGCGGAGCGCGCTGCCCGGGCACCGCGCGGCCCTGCTGCTGGCAGGTCAGCGCGCTGTGAAGGCACGCACCGCCCGCAGGAGGCCAGCCACGGTGAACAACTTTCCCGGGAAGGGGATGCGACGGCCGCCGAGGGGTTGCGGTGCCCCGCCCCGCGGCCGGCGGCGAGTCGGGGCCGGCGCCCCCCACCATGGCACTGGGCGTCCCGCAGCCTTCGGGGCATTCCGCCTCTGCAGAAGGGCAGTACCTTTCTCTTCCCTACGGCTACGGTAGCAGGAAGAGTAGGACAGGTACGATACCATCTCCGGATAGTAACATGCACTGAGGGGAAACCCCAAACAAAATACGCTTTTGCCCCTTGTCGAAAGACTAACTGCCGGGGTCATTAGATGTTTTTGTTGTCCAATATGCGTCCTTCTTTACGTGAGTTTCTTTTCGTGCTAGGACCCTAGGCTTGGATATAACTACCATGAATGTATTCCTTTATGAATTATTTCAAGGACTGTCAGCATCTTTAATCACAAAGTGATAGAAAAAGGTATTTGTTTGTCTCAAGTCAAATAATGTCTTTAAAAGAAAAAAAACCCCTTATATTGAAACAAACAAACCAACCAACCAGGAATGTGTGTTTAATTTCAAAATGCTAAATGAACAGTATTCACGAACACGAACAGCATCATGCCACTCTGTTTGACCATACAACCTGATGTGTCAATAGGCTATTACACGATCCCATCTTGCAAAATTACTTGTGAGATCCACTTTGTAGTAACAATTTATTGTGGTCAAATGACAGAAAAGCAAAATTGTCTGGTAATATATAACGGCATATTGGATTGATTTTAATTGAATATAGTTACATTGTCAGAATGAGTCTTTAACTCAGCCATCAGAAACTTTGATTTTAATGCTGGTCTACATTGCTTAGATTTTAGCTACTTTCCTAAAGAAAGATGGATTCTCATTGATTGGTAATCACAAGATCATGCAGATATGTAAGTAATTATTACCTTTATTTAGGAGCATATGCTATACATTGAACCAATTAAACAAATGATGTTTATTCAGATAGTTATGAAATGGTGAATGACATCTTAAGATAGTCACAAAACATGAATACTGTTGCTTGGAAATGACAGCATTGTAACTACGTAATGGAGGGTTAAAGAGTATGTTTATCAAAGCATGGTTTTATAGTTTAAAGAAATAATTAAATCATAAGTATATTCTGTATTCATAACTTCTGATCTCAGTGTTCTTTGAGATTTTAGAAAAGGTAGATCTTAGCATCTTACACCTACATTTTATTTTCTACTGGAACAGGAAAAAAACCTGCAACCTTTCTTATTTTATCAACTTTATTTATTTAGCTAGGGTTTTGGTGGCTAAAACAACCAAAATATTCTCTGTAGACCTTTTTGGACCACTCTGTGGCTTAACACTTTTGCCAGCTCTAGTTTAAACTTCTGTCAAGCACTTCCCTGATAACAAGTTGTTTGACTTGAACTTTATAAAGTTACCTTCCATGGAAGAAGCATGATCTGGTCTCAAATAGGAAATAGTGTATAAGCAGCTGCACAAACCATAGCATCCATTTAGCTATAAAAATGCCTATTTCAAGTCTGTATGCACATAACAAAATGAAAATAAATAATCCTTAAAAAAATATTGATAGCAGAATTATAGCATAACAGTATTATAGAGCATGATTGTTGTTGGAAAACTGTAGCAAAGGACTAGTGGAAAATGAATAGTTACTCTTAATTATTTTATTAATATTCATACAAGCATTACAAGAAAGATCTGTGGCACATCTGAAATACAAACTATGAACCCAGGACTGAAAATGGCTAGTGGAAATGGCTTTCTAGATCTTCACATATTGTCCTGTGCTGAGGCTGGCCATAGCTGCACTGTGGCAGGAGGCTGTGAAGTTGTTTCCCCACAATGCAATCAGGATTGTGCTTTACATGAGGCTGCGATAGCAGCACTCTCTCCTCCAACTCTGCAAGTTACCATAGCAGTCTCTTTCAATACTAGCTTTCCCTTAACTGAACACGGTCCATTCTTAAAAAATCTGGAGTATTGTCTTTTGTTTGTCCACCTTACAATAGGGTCCTGTCCAGATTCTTGTCTTTTTGTACTGGAGGACATCAGTTTTAATACGGAAATATTAATCCAATCCCATGTTGCTAGTATTTTGCAACTATCCATTATAGAAAAAGCATACATATTCTGCATAGAAATATTGTCAAAGAGAATATTTAGAATACTAGACATACTTTCAGGAAATATTTAATGAGAAAGACTGCAGACCTGTGGGAACCCTGAGGTCAATTGCTTGTTAGTTAGTAATGGTTAGTATTGCACAAGTATATCTTATTTATAATTGTTTGCTTTTTTGTCTTTTCTTTGCACCTTTACGTAAGTGGTTTAAGCTTGGTTTTGGTGAAGCATCTCTTTTGTATTCTATTCTAATTAGTGTGCAATATAGAAATTGCCAAAGGTGTTGCTTGTACCTCCTTCAGTTGAATAGACATTAACTATGAATGGAATATCTGAACACTAAAATACAGTTGAAGTAGCCTTATAGTATGGCATAGTATAGTATGCCATCACACAATGGCAAGTGATCAAGATAGTTCATTTCAAGAGGTTATTGGCCCTTGGCCAAGATGCTGGAAATAATTTTCTGCATATTTCCAGTTCACTGCAACTTCTTACTTCCACTTGCTTTCAACTCTGGCAGTCGGATTTATATCAAGGGTTTTCCATCTGTGTGGGCTGTGAACTTCAGGGCTGTTACCAGCCGAACTCTTTGTCTTCTGTCTTAGTCCCATTCCCTTTTTGATCTTCCCAGTTTGTTCATCCTTGAGTTCTCTCTTTTCTCCTTCCATTCTGCCCTTTCTGGAAAGATGCTCACTTTTTTCTGGCTGGGAGGCATATGTTCCATCTCTGTGTATTCAGATGCTTGTTGATTCTTCAAAGTGGAGAGGAGATGGAATTATTCCTCGTCTGCCACAAACCACCCAGGATTCTGTGTCACCAAATCACAGTTTCGATAGCATAGTTTGCCAGTAAGTCATATGGTAGTATTTAATAATAAATACGATTGAAATGGTATAGACCTCGGATCTTTTTTTCTGAAAGATGTATTTCTGACCTAAGCCGTAGTACCCAATTTTGAAATCTTACTGATTATGTTTCTTTAGCAGGAGAGTTTGATAGCTATTTCATTTAAATGATCCTGTTCATTTATAAAACACACACATGCTAAAATGCTTAGCTGAATGTAATAGGATTCTGATTCAGGAATTTTGTTCTTAGATCTGTACCTGTTTGGAGACAGATTTCTAATCTTCATTTTTTGTCAAGGACTTCTCCTACGGTGGAGCTTCACTCAGGCTTCTTTTCTTTTTTTTTTTTTGGTGTCCAGCTCATGGTCCATTTCTTACCTATACTTCTCCAATACAGTAACATCCATCTCACTGTTTTTGCATTTCTCTCCTAGAAAAATAATTCTACTTGCATAGCTTAGATTCCTAACCAACCTTGCAGTTGGCTTCAGTGACAGATGGGTTCTGGGATGTCATATTCCGCAAACTGTCAAATTGGATTGTATATTATTTTTCATAAAAGAAGTTGCTGCGTGCAGAAGAACATGGTGAATCTTTGGCAAATGCATTTGTTCAGTAAATAAACTATTTCAAATAATTTCTTAACATTCTTGAATTTGCTGAGTGATTTTTTTTCCTGAAAAAAAAAGAAACCAGTTAAAAAAAAAAAACAAAACAGTTTTGTTTTTTGAAGGGCTGGATTTTCAAAGGACCTGGTTCCCTTTAAAAGCTGTGGAGATGAAGCTTGATGCTTACAGTATATACATTTTATATGGAATAGTTAAATATTCATTTACTCAGGTAACTCTTGAGTAAAAACTCACCTGTTTTCCTGTCACTATATAAAATATTTAAATATTGCCTGGATCAATCTGAAAAGCTTCTGCAGGACAGCACATAGAATATCAGCCCAGTAGCTAGAGCGTGTGTGTGTCAAGTGGGTGATTTCTGTGGCAGGTAGGGTAGTTTACCAGGTTTCTTCTGGCCATGTAAATATCCCAGTCACTGGGCTGAGGGTAAAGAGAAGATTGAGTAATTGACTTTTTCAGTAATTTTGTAAATATCGCTAGTATCCCTTTGTGAATCTCCCATTTTGCTTTCATTCTTGAAAGTGTCTGAGACCGAAATAAACTGCTTTGATTTGCTGGATATTCTGAGATTTTTCTTGACCATCATAATGCAATTTGTCTTTCAGTTTGGCTGCTGGGGAAGGGAGCAGAAATAAAAGGGGAACACAGTGATTAACACAAGTTATTTATTTACCTGTTAATTCAGTGAGATTTTACGGAATGGTGATTGTAGCAGTAAATTATGTAATAAAATATTTCATAAACCTACTGATCATCAATTCTTAGTCTTACCAGCTGTGCTGAAGAGCAACACAAGTAAAAGTAGAAAATATTCTACCTAGTGAAGACCTGACATGTTTAAAGCTGGTAAATAATTTGCTTCAGAGGGGGGAAGAAAAGAGGGTATGTATTTTAGGTTCCCATGTAAGAGGTTATTCACAAAAAAAATGTTTTCTTGTGTACATATATAGTTACCATGTACTTCAAAATAGCCAAACCATAGCATACTAGAGATGTAAAGAAAGAATTCAAAGTTAAAAATAAAAAAGCTTGTACATTCTGTCAGTATCACTGCTTTTTTAGTAAGGTCAGTCATATAAATTCAGTGCTTGAGTATCTTGCAGAGCACAATTTACCTCACATTCCTTAAACCATTTATGTACAGATGTCTAGTCTGCTCTTTAGAAGCTTATAAAGAGCATTTGTTTTAGTAAATTCGAGCAAGCCTGGAACGTTTCCCACCATTGGAGCATGACTGCTTGTAGCAGTGAACTGTTCAAATTTTCCTTTGCATGCTTTGGCCATCGCCAGCTAGCCAAAACCGTCTTGAACACGGTAGTGCCCAGGAATGATTCGGCAGTTTGAGTGTCCAAGGAAACACTCTGGGCAGACAAGTTGCACTGAGTCTCCCAATTTGGGAAGTTGAAACAGTTTTCTCATACGTATGTAGGCTGTTTTGTGCCATTTAACGTCAGTGCCTGGGAATGTGCCTGGGCAAGTTTAACTTACTTAAAGATGTACCCAGAGAGGGTCAAAGTCATTTTATTGTGAAGGTAACCTCTACACTTTAACATTACATGCTGCTTCTCCCATTTGTACTGCTAGTTCCTCTCTTTCTGTTCTCCTATATTTCCTGCACGGTCACACATTCAGATTCTGCATATATGGGGGATTGTGTTGCAGAGAGATCCATTTGTGAAGCACAGACCTGCTTATGTTTGGTGCCTTCCATCCTGAAATATGCAATATAGCCTTTATACATAGGCAATAAGTGTGTTTTGTCCCAGAGTCCTTAAAAAAGGAAAAAAAAAATACTTGCTGTTAAAGAACTTTGATTTATTGGTATAATTCTTTTCCCACAACATTTTAGAGAAAGAAGAAGAGAAAGAAACATATGGATGTTTTTAAAATATGCAGAGTGACATTTATTTTATTGACTTCATAAAAATGTATATAGTATTTTTTGTTTTACATACCTTTTACACTTTAATTCCCTTTGGGTTTAGGTAAGATTAAGCAGTATGTTGGGCTTTCTTTGGACCTTGCACACCAAGGTAAATTTTATCAATGCTGAATATTTCTAGCAATATTAATTAAGAGACCATGAAGTACACATTCCAGTGTTGAATTGCTGAATTAATGCAATCTGTCATATAAACAAATCATTCCACAATCATAAGTATCTGTTTTATACTACTATTTCATTCTACTGCTGGTTGAAGTTTAGCATTGTATACAGAGCTAACATGTTTTAGGAAAAAATCACTATTACTGTGCCACTTTCAAAATCACATACAACAAATGGAATGGAAAGAACAAAAAATAAACATAGAAACTCAATGTATTTTTCAACCCCCACCCTCAAAGTGTCAGATTTCATAACTTTTCTATATGCTGTTGCAATAAGTGTTTACAATTTCACAGTCATGGAACAAAAATTTACATTTTCCAATTCTGTAACTTTTTTCTTTTCTGTATATATGTAACATGACACATTAACTGGTACTGGAAATACATTTCAAATCCTGCCTCTGTATTGAGATGAAAATTTTGCTACAGTATATACTTGCATGATGAATCTATAGAGCTAAATTTTACCTTTGTGCAAGAGCTGTTCTTACATTGGATACTTAAAGGATTAAATTAAAATCAGCTTTCCCTTCTGATGTGCTTACTGTATAAATGAACATTACCACCTATCTGGAAAGGAAAGAGATTCAGATAATACAGAACACCTCCACACGTCACTTGGACAATTGTATACTGCTGGCTGTCATGTTGACTGGTGACTTTCAAGGAACAACTCCCTCCTGTAAATCTCAGAAGGCACTTTAACAGTCATTTGTCACAGTGTGAATTAGTGAGTAAAGCCCTCTCTTTGCCTTTCCTTTTGGAAATCACCTCAGATTGTTAAACTAAAAGGGGATAAAAAGCCCACACATTTCTCAATCAAGTGATTTAAAATATCTGAGTCTAGATTTAACTTGCACAAAAATTCTATTATAATTTCCTCAAAAGAAAATTCTATTATGGTTTCTTCAAAATAATCCTCCTCTTGCCTTCAAGAAATACTTTAGTCAATTTGGCCTCCTCATTTTAGAAAGCGTGTTAACTTTCATGAGTTCTTCCATTTAACCGGGGCTACAAAATAAAAGGACTTAAACAAATATTGTCAAATTTATCTTAAACAAATATTGTCAAATTTATCTTGCTTTGTCCTTGTAAGTACATTTTCAAAATAAAGTGATTTAGAAGCTTAAATTCTATTTTAAAAGCTTGATTTTGATTGAAACTGCTCAAGATGTTAACGGTCTAATTCACTAAGAGAGCAAGCGTTTTCATATCTGCTGTGAGACTCTGCACAGTAGTAGTTGGAAAGGTTGGGTTTGCCCTAAACCCTGAAAAAAATTGCTGCATGTACAGGCCAAGCCCTTTCTGACTGTGCAAAACCACCTAAATTAAAAAAAGCATTAAAGAAAAATATTGATATTTGTAACACCACTGCATTGGCCACACCGAGAGGTCTGAGTTTACACTTTCGTGGCAGGTTTAGGAGTACAGCCCCACCTAAGTAAACTGTTAATATATATCTATACTCACCTTCCTTCTAGATTTATTTTAGGATTGGGTCCCTATTATAGATACAAGGGAGAATCAATTTACTTGTGTGGAAGGAAGAAGCAGCAATGCTTTGTAGAAGGCAGTTCTGTCAGCCTCATGCTAATTTCTGTTCTAGTATCATTCTTGCAACAACAATGGAAGCAAAAATGCATTGTTTCTGTATTTCACTTAAACTAGCACACACTGGAATTGGTGGAAGGACATTAAAAGAGAAGAGGCACACTTCAGTGCTGTTATAGCTGTATCTGTCTGAGGAAGACTTTGGTGGTATGCCGCAGCAAAAGTTTTCTAGTGCAGAAAAGGTGTAAGTGTCTCAGCCTAAAAACTCCCACAGATCAAGCAGTCTTCCTCCTCTGGGACAACATGATGCACAGTTTGTAAACGTGCTTGGTACTTCAATCATTACTTAATTATACACTTATTCCTCTAAAGCTCTTATTTTTCCATCTAGAACTTGATAAATGCTACTTCACATCTGGCAGACACTATAATACTCCATGGGGAACTGAAGCAGTTCTTTCCCAAATGGTTTCTCTCTTAATTTTATGATTATTATTCTATCACAGCCAATGATTATGATTATTTATTTTATAACAGTAAACTTCTGTGCTGCACAATGCGTTACTCTCAGAATGACTCTTCTATAACAAATGGTAACATTGATTCATATTGTCTCCCTTTTATCCTGTAACAAAGAAGTAGATCACTTGGAGCATCAGAAATGTCTGAAGCTTCAAAATACTTTTATCGTGAAATAAACTTGCCAACCATTTCAGCGCTACACATTCAGTTTCTAGACTTCACAATTAAAGGTGCTCTTTTGTACTGAATTCTGATACGTACAGTATGCCCAAGTACTTGTACTAATTCACTAAATGCTTTAAAAGTGGATTCTTCATATTTTTTCAAGTAAATGAGCAAGTTAAGTCCTTCCTGGAGGCCTGCACACCATGGTCCCATAATCTCTGTGTCATTGGAGAGAATGCCATTCAAAAACTGTAAATGTTCTGCAGCAGAGATTTGGTACAGAATGCCTTAAAACAGCGGTTAAAGATTTCAGCCTCCCCCCGTGCAATCATCTGCTAATTATGTTAGCAGTCAACTTCCTGGTGGGAAGTAGCAGTAAAACAGAAACAGTCATTAAGAGACAAAAAACAGTGTTTATACTCACAGATAAAACCAGTGATATTATTATTTACTCAGAAGTATCTCTTGAGGGACAAATCCTGCTTCCACTTAGAGAGATACCTGTTAGGAAGTGCTGTAGTTTTGTGGTGGAAAGTAGGTTGCTAAGTCCGACATCGTTGTGCTTGATTTGCCGAGTATCGGGCTATGGTAGATGGGGAAGGAAGGCATTAGGTTAAGATCAGTGCAAGTTATCTACTGAGTTAGCAAAAAGAAGAAAACTTTGCCTACCCCTCTGCCTGGGTCTTACAAGTCTCCTGCTTGCTTTAGCCATTGATAACTGCATATTTAACAGCTAGCACAAGGATCATATGCCTGGCAGGGGCAATTACAAGATTTGGGCAAGTGTCCTCACTATGGATTAGCTCTGCCAGGAAAGTCCTGCCCTGCCTCCTAGATTCTGTACCCTGAGTCAAACCACTTTGGCTTTTTGCAAGGAAAAGAGTTTGCCCTTTAGCTTTTTATGATGTTAAAGTTAATAGCATTTACCGTACTTCAAGTAGCTTTAAGTTACAAGGCTTCTTCAAAGTATAGTGATTGTTAAAATATTTAATAAGGAGTAAACACTATAAAATAGCCTCACTCTTTTATTGTTCTAAATAGCCAAAAATGTTCTAGAGGTTTTATGTTTTCTCACTTTGTTTTCTCTTCCCCTTGTGACTAGAGAAAACTGCAGCACAGATAAAAGCAGTGTTACCAAACCAAATCTGAAACAAATACAGATGGGAAAAACAACAAGCTGAGTTGCAAATGGAAAACTATTTGTTCCTTATGTGACAGCACCTGTTAATATACAACATTCCCTGACTCTGGAAGGGGACTTAGTTTCCCATCTTCACAACAAATTCAAAAGAAGCGAAGGGCACTGGTCACTTATCACTACTGCCCTGTAATTCTCACCATCAAGGACAGAGAGCTATAACAGAGATGGTCTCTATATTTAGCTGAATGTACCCTTTTGAAAAGTGAGCAAACCATGTTTTCACTATGTACAACAAACTAGCATTTGATCACTTGTTCAAAGAGGTTTAATCAGTTAAATAACTTTTTTAAAGGCATTTTTGTAGATACTGTCCAGTTTTTAATTACTGTTTTGTTTTCTCAGTAGTCATTCAAAAACAATAATACGAACACAAAAAGTAGAACAAAATATTCTGTAATGTGCAGATGTTGATTAGTCAACCAGGTTTTATAAAGACTATCAAAATCTACGTAGATTTTTCACCCACCTAAGAGTATCATAAAAGTGAAGCTTATCTCAGAAGAGTAGTTCCAAATATCATGTATCTCATTGACACTGAGGAATTCATTTACAAACTGTATTCAAACAGCGACCTGCATGATCATTTATTTTTGTACTGAGACTGACCACAGATTGCATGTAAATTACAAGTCAGCTAAAATGGTACAAACAACATTCAAAATGCACTGAATTAATTTTAAAGGCTTGGTTAGTTTTTGCTTCCCATTTTTCCTCTTATTTGGTAGTTCACAGATCACAGTCTGAGTCCAGGAAAAACCAACAAAGTAAGTTAAATTTGTGCTGACATTATGAATTCATTTAATACAATTAATTGCGGCAGTTACTGTTTATGAAAACTCAAGTGCTGTTATTTTTATGTCTTTGTGACTAGCTGAACTGGTCATTCAGAATGTTGGGATTTTAGTATGATGTTGGCAGAATATTGCATGTGGTGGGAACAACAAGGCTGGCTACTAGAAATGTTTCAGATTATAGAGGCAGTATCTCTGAGGGTGTAGGAGAGAGGGAACTTTGGTGAGCCTCTAATAGGCAGTCTTCTGACATATACCATGGGCTAGTCTGAGACAGTTGTGGAAGACCTCAGGTTTTGCTCTTAATTTCAGATAAAATTGAACTGTTAGAAGATCACCATTATCAAAATCATGAGGTGAATGTCTTCTTCCAAGGCAGAGATGACTAGGGATGTAGAGTTGTCTAGCAACCTGCTGCTACTTGACTACAGGCTAAGGTGAACTGAGCATTTAGAAATTCCTTTCCTTTCTAAGATGGCAGTGCCACTTCACAGTGATAGCAATGGTCATATGGAGAGAAGGAAGAGCTGGAAGTACTACTGTGCCTTCTTGTACCGCCCTAGACATTTGACGATTGGTTATCAGACCTCCTAATATCAATACAGCCAGTCCAGTCCAATTCATAAACACAGATCTCTCCTCATTGTATCCATATAGTCCACCTAAGTTTGATCAGTGTTAGGATCTATATGAGACTTCAGAAGAAGATGACAGAACAACACCTGTCCTAACCCATCTCACCAATACAGTTAGCTAAAGAGATCTTAAATAATTTGACTCTCACCAAAGCCAGCAAACTCTGAAATTTCTTCATTCATTTGGGAAGTCACATTTAAGGAAAAAAAAGTGTTTACATTGAACAGGCCAATTTTCTGAAGGCACCTGCTAAATGATTTTCTAAACACACACAAGGCAGATTATGAAAGTTTGAAGTTACTATTTTGAAAAATTAAATACTGGGCATACTATTCTACCAGCCATACTACTGATGAGCACCATTTTACTTCACAGAGTACTGAGATGTTAAGTGCTATTTAACATGAATAAAGATGACAGAATTAAACTTCTAAAATATTGTGAAAATGGATATTTTACATTTTTCTTAATCTAATGAAAAGACAATTAAAACCATGCCTTATGATTAATCAGGAAGTGTAATAGTTCACTCTGAGTAAGGAGACCAAGGTTTATATGAAGTTTGTAATTATATGTACCCTGTTAGCTGTGGAGAGAACAGTGTCAGACAGGTGACGTTTTAGAGATAATAATGACTTTTAAAATACTTGTTCTATTACGCGTTCAAAGTTCTCGAATCATTGCCACTCCTTAATGAGACATTTACAATTTGTATTAAAATTTGGTATTTTTTATTAATGTAAAACAATAATCATATACTATGGTTGTGCTGTGCAGCAAGCTGCGTTTGAAAGGAAGAAAGCATTCCACACTGCTGTTAGATATATTACAGTGTATACATATGTTAAACTGTGAGTATTACTTCAGAAATCCTATGTATTTTCTCCTCCACCTGGATGACAACATTGCAGCCAAAGCACCTTTAAATACTAGACAATGAAGATATGTATCAATGCACAATTCTTTTAGGAAGCGTCATCAGCAGGAAATGTCATTGGCATTCTTCTCCTGTTGATTTGGTAGAGTAAATGGAGTCTCTGACTACCTTTCCTCTGTGGGAAATGTCAGGCGAGACACCTACCATCAGTATTGGGCTTTTGTTTTATGCCTTTTTCTGAGTCTTTGCCTGAATACTCTTCCTCTTTGTATTTACCTATTAAATACCTTTGTCCTTTGTGTAGCTGTTAAACACCTGATCGTGGGAGACTGAAAGAGTATACAGCTCCCATAATTTCAGGGAAATTGTGATAATCTCAGATTCAGCTCTATATTTACTTCTCAGAGTTGTTGGCATTCTAATGGCAGCTTTTGGGCTATTATATAAGTGTTTCCAGATTGCAAGTCTGGACTGTTTGAATATGTAACTTTAAAAAAAGAAAAAAAGACACTCCTTTTTGTAAAGTTACCCTGATCCTGGGCATGTGTAAAAAGCATGTGCAGTATCACTTTTTTTTTCCTTTTTCACTTTTTAACACTTCAGCTATATATGGTTCTTTATAGGCTCGTTAAAGTATCCGTGGGAAGTTTCTGACAAATTTAATTTGACTTTTTACTATTTTTTTCCTTTCAGATCAGGCATAGTTCCTATAATTTCTTACCCTGTAATAAACAAATATTGCTAATCTAAGTAAAGCTGTAGACAAGTGGGGAATTGAGCAGAGTATAGGAAAAAATGAATGAAACATTTAAACTAACTTTATTGTATTGCTTTGGATGCCATATTCTTGCATCCTACGTAATTTAATATTACTTCTATCATCAGTAGAAGGAAAAATGTAGCTTGCAGAAGTAAATGTTTGCGTAAGAAAAATTCAGTTTAAACGGCCTGATGTAAATGTTATTCCATGCTTCAGTGTGTTTTGTGACAATGATCAGTACGCATTTTTGGATTACAATCCAAACGATGATTGGATAATATTTTTAGTTACTAAAAATTCTGAAAATAGTAAATCTAGTATCATTATCTTTAAGAGTACTATTATTAACTAGTGATATTTCTCCTTTGGGAATACTGCTGGCTATGGCTAGAGTCAAGAGTGAGCTATAAAAACTAGACTTCATTGTGTGTTGTTGTGGGTTTTTTTTTCCTCATAAACAGAGTTCATATGAAGGTGAGGAATGATCAGAATTAGCTATATATTTATTTTAGATGAAAAGGACTATGCGCATTTACCACAGAACTTGGTCAGTAAATTTCCATAATGACTTTCAATAACTCTGAAGAGGCTATTTTAATTATTCCCTCAAAAGAAACTGAAGAAGGGCTAAATTGTTATTCTGAATAGTGGTTTGATGAGAATTAGCACAAAGCTTGATTTTAATTAGAAGTCTAATCTCTTCAAAGCTGAAAAATCTGTTTCAAGTACTTTTCTGCTTCTCTGATCAAGTAAAGATTCACACTCCCAAAAGTTCCGTATCAATTTTCCCTTTAGATCATAGGATAAAAAAGATTTTAGCATTTATTCCCTATTGCAAAACCTAATGTAGATAACCTGTAAAAGGCATTGTTCCTTAGGAATTATGTACAAATGGAACCCCCCCCCAAACACCAACTCTATTCCTTATTTGCCATGCTCCTCTCTTCTCATAATCACTCCTTCACCTCTAACAGATTTAGAGTTGAGACTATATATTGTGGAAGCGAAACACCGACGTTTTATCGATCAGATTGCCATGCTACCTTAAGTGGATTTGTACAAATTCTGACCTGTGCAGCAAGACTGTGGAATACTACATCAGAATTGCACAATATTGTTTTGGCCAGAGTTTCATTCCCTGTGTATCATTAAGTATTCATCAAAATACTGTGAAACCACTAAATCTACATGAAGAAAGTTAGCCAAAAAGTGTTCTGACAGTTATGGAGAAATGGGACACACACACACACACGACCCACAACTTCTTTTTAAATTACTTGCAGAGAGATTTTCATCTTTTACATTAAATATCACCTTCCACTACAAGTAGTCCTGTTTATTTCAATAGGAATATTTATGGGTCTTAGTCTGAGTAGAAGAGGTTCTTTTCCGTTGAAGAGAAAGCATACCAGGCAATACAGTATCAAGCTTTATGAACAACTTTACTCATTGCACCTTGACCCGATGTAACTGACTAATGCACCAGATGTAATTGCACAGATTTTTGAATATACGGAAAACTCAAAGCTAGCTTCAATTCCCCTTATCACTAGAATAAATATTGGCATAATAGGTAAAAAATAAACACAACTAAACAAATGTCCTGTGAATTCATATGCTGATTTTTTCGTTATTGAATGTGAAATAATAGTTTATTATTCTATTTTAAGTCTCAGTTTGATAAATGACATTTATGTGTACATTTTCACTCCCTACAAAGCTGGGATGTATGTACAGCTAATAGTTACTGGCTCCATTCTGTGCTACTCTGTATTGAGGTTCATGGAACATTATGCCAGCGAACCCCTCTCTTTTATGTTATGTTACATAATATATTTTAAACGGCAGTGCTACCAATGCATACTCTCAGGTCCTAAATAGAATTATTTCAGGTGACATCTTAGTGACAAGTGTTTGACAATCTAAAAATATTCTAGAAGATTGAGAAGTTCACAGATAATTCATGTGTATCTGTCAAAATATTGAAAATAACATGTTCATTTGTTGTTATTCAGTATTTTAAGAATGGAGATGCTTTGGGCACTTTTGAAAATCTAACTGCTTCTCAGGTTCAATGCTAAACAATGAGCAGATACAAAAATGATAACTGGACATTGAACACTTGGTTTTCTTGTAAACCTTAGCACCAGGTCCCATTTCAAGTACTCTTGCCCCTTGTCTAAGAGAATGTAAACTGGCTGATATAAAGTAGTAGGAGTCTGGGAAATTTAGTTATATTACGAAGCAAAGCATGCCCAGTATTTCTTTTAAGTTCATATGTTTTAATTTGGAAAGTACCCCAGGCTGAAGATTACAGTGTCAAATAATGAACTGAAACTTACAACCATTTTTTTTTTTATGTAAAGCTTTATATCAGAGTGTAAATATCTGGTGTCAGAGATAAGCTAGCATTTAAAGTACGTGGCATTTAGGTAGTTAAGAGGAAGTTCTGCTCTCATTAACATTACAAGGGAAGCTCTCATAAATTACTACATCGTTCTCTAACCATACACAGATGATCTACATCTTACTCTGAAGTCTGACTGAGATTTTAATAAGATGTTACACAGATATAAGCATAAAAAATAAAATTAGTGTCAAGTTGATATTCAGAGTAAGAAAAAAAATGTAGTCATATGTGTTTAAAGTTAATTCAGTAAATTCATTGGAAGTTTCGTGATCTTCAAAGGCATCAAAGAGAAAAGCCAGAGTGGTATAGAAAATTTCCAATTGGTATTTGATCATCTCACCCAGAATATGGTAGCGTAAGTAGGATTGGTGGATAAATGCTGAAATACGGACATAAACAGATGCCATAAATGGAGTAGGAACACTATTTAACAGTATATTTTGAATATATCTGAGATATACTTCTCCATTTCCAGTGGAGAAATAGTTCAACACAGCCAACTGGAATAAAGTTATTCTATTGATAAATTATATTAATGTTCTTTTCAACTGTGCAGAATTGGAAAAAAAAAAAAAGATTCTGAGGAAAACAAAACCAAAAACTCCAGGTAGACCAATTTATTTAATCTCTGAGTCAGGCTACAGCTTTCTCAACAGATTTCCCCAAACCAGTCATTATTTCGTGGCTTCATTAATGATAAGAATCTGGACCATTTCAAAGACAAGACATTTTACATTTGGTCATTTTAACTGAGACTGTTTGCTTCACATTAGTGATTATAATGTATATTTCACAACACTCTGAGGTATGAAAGCATGATTTTATAACTTTTATCTGTTTGTAGTTTTTCTGGTAAAATTTTAGAGTTGGAGAGTAGAGTGCTTAAATAAGCAAGTGACCACAGACAATACAAGAACTCCAGGCTACAGAAGGGATTTGAATCAGCATCTCAAAGACATGCAACAGAAGGCCATGTTTTCTGTTACCTACCTCTCATTAGGTGGGTAGATTAGATGATAGCGTGTTTAAAAGGTAGGAAGTGAAATAACCATAGTCTTTCTGCTCTTCCAGCGTAGGTGGTAAACTACAAGTCCTAAGCTTTCCACTGTCTTTCAGGTAATTTCTCAGACTTACAACTCTAACAATGCAATTTCCGACCTTTCAGTTCAGCCACAGAGGTACCAGGAGGGGAAGATGGATACATGCAGTTTGTCTGAGCTATTAGAAGAGAAAAGGAAAAAACAAACAAACAAAAAGGCCTTGGAACTCTCTGGTTTTCTGAATCACACAAGCTTTGAAACTGTTCGTATTTCTTTTCCCTTTCCTTATTGAAAAAAATATACCCTTCATTTTCATTACAAAAAAATCCTAGAAAAGAGTGAATGCATTAGAATATTAGAAAACCTGAGATTGAAAAGTTACCAAAATAGACTAATTTCTTTGTAATAAAAGGGTTAAGATTGAAAAGTGAGCACAAATCAAAGTTGTTATATCTGCTCTTGCCTAATGAGATATGGAGATGGAATCTTAGCCCATAGTGAGATAAACAGCAAAAATCTCATTTTAATGGTGCAGGATATAGGTCTGCATATGGGCAAAATGTATATGGGTCTTTTGTAAAATAATAATAATTGAGTATTTACTTTTTCACTCTCATTCATACCCTTCTTAGTACTTCTTATGCTAAGACCACTGTTTATTATAACAGTTAATGTAATAAAATTCTTTATCTTCTTTTATGTATTTAGTCATAAATTCTTAATAGGAAAGGCTAATTTTTTCTGTGTGTTCTGTTTTTGTCTCAGTACCTAGCAAAATGATATCCTCATGTACTGGAATTCTTAATGTTCTGTTAAAAAAAAAAAAAAAAGAGAAAAAAAAAGTTAGTATGCCAGTCTAGAAATACTTACAGAATCAGGGTCTTAAGAAAACTTTATTCAGATGAACTGAACAACTGATGCTTAGCCTGTTTTTTTTTTGTTTAACTGGAGTATTTATTAGGTAGTCTGTTGATTGCTTTTACCTCCACCTATGGGTATGCCAGGTACTTTGCTTGCCTTAGATGCTACTGATACATAAATATAATTTATAAAGCAGACACGAGTGTGTTTATATTATCACTTGCATGTCAGCTGTGTATTATTTTACCAAAGCAATACAGACAGCAGAAAAATAGGAGGTAATCATTTATTCTACAGCTACATTATCTGACCACCTAATATGTGTACCTAGGAATATGCAGTGTTCTGACAGCCTGTTCCAACTGTTTTTCTTCCCCTTTGCCAAAGTAGCTTATTCTATACCTGAAGTATATGTCTGTCCCATTTGACCACAAAGCATTTTTATCTCCTCTGTGACCAGATACACAGAAGTCAGTCTGGTTAATAAATGCTGATGAACACATTTTTACCTGAATGATCAGTATATTCACACCATAGGAAGAGAGTTGAAGTATATGCATTAATTTATAGTTCCTTTGTGTTGCCACTGAATAGATGTATACAAGTTGCAAAATATGTATTCATTGCTGTTGGTTATTTTAGTGTTCTTATTGTCTGGGTTCAAGGCAAATAAAGATTAATTTTGTCTTGCTTAGTCTGCTTCATAGGTGCAACCAGTCTCTGCTTTGCTATGTCTGTAAGAAGTAGTATCTGGCTTATTCTATTAGGATTCTCTCTGTTCTGTCTAAAGGAACATTGTATGTTCCTTTATGAAAAAGGATTTTGTACTATTTTATTTTTCAAGTTCAGTTACCTTCCTATTCAGTAGGTTCTTCTCCTCTTTGACTTTCAAACTAATTTATTATATTAAAAATGTAAAAAAAAAAAAACGGTACGTTTCTGTAGCTGTACTAGCATTTTTACTGTACATTCTTTCCAAAAGAAAATGTCTTCTGTGAGGATAGGCACTCACTTTGTGTCATATCAACCCTGTTTATTTACTTTTTGGGTTGTTCACTTCTTTTCCTTATTATAAACTTTTGATTTTTTGCCTTCGGTACCAATCTCCAGAGAGCCTTTTTAAATGCCTTATAAAAATTTAAGTACGTGATGTTCACTTCAGACTTCCCCCTTATCTATCTCTTCCAATTATCTCATAATGGAGCAGAGTGCTACAGCTCATACTCTATTTATATCTGTCATTTGCTTCACTCTTTCTTCCCAGGCTAAATCCAACTTGCAGGTCTTGGCATGGGTGCCATTTATTCTTTTTCATCTCTTGTTGACATTCTACCCAGTACTTATATTTTTATCATTCCTAATGTACATTGTAAGAACATTTTTGTTTGCCTTTTGCCATTATTTTATTTAGCTGCTATTTTTAGCTCTTTACTCTTATCTCTAATACTGTGGTTACAAAATATGTCATTTCAGTATCTGGCATTGTAGCCTAGTCTCTGTGCCTGGAAACTCCTTGCATTTTAGCAAAGTTAGGAGTATGACAACCGGAATATCATAGAATGGTTTGGGTTGGAAGGGACCTTAAAGATCATGTCGTTCCAACCCCCCTGCCATGGGCAGGGACACCTTCCACTAGACCAGGTTGCTCAAAGCCCCATCCAGCCTGGCCTTGAACACTTCCAGGGATGGGGCATCCACAGCTTCACAGGGCAACCTGTTCCAGTGCCTCACCGCCCTCATGGTGAAGAATTTCTTCCTAATATCTAATCTAAATCTGCTCTCTTTCAGTTTAAAGCCATTACCCCTTGTCCTATCGCTACGTGCCCTTGTAAAAAGTCTCCAGCTTTCTTGTAGGGTTATACATAAAACTAAGCAGAACTATGATACTCACTGAATAACATTAACCAGATGTCTGAGACTACTATACCCATGCATGTTGTTCACATCCAATTAGGAATTGTGTGGACATGCTTGTGCTAAGAACATGGCTTATGCAACTCCACAGAAATTGAAATCACTCCACACTGAGCATTGTCTCCTGTCTGTTTAAAATATTAAGGTGCTCTCCAATTTAAGTGGCTATAGGATTGGATCCTTGAGACTCTTACAATTTTTTTAAGACAAAGCATTCTTAGGAGTTCATAAAGAGAAAAATGGGAGGAACAAAAGAGCATTGGAAGGAAAGCATTGTGACATACAAAAGTCTGGTTTTGAACTTCATGCATACTTGCCTCATATTTTTATTATTAATTGTATTTTGATACAATCCAGAGACCTTGAATCTAGGTCAGACCATTGTAGAAAACCACTGTAGGGAAACAGAGGAGCATATGATTCCCATTTCAAAAAGAATGTGGCAGAAGTCGAGCGATGTGCAGCAAGTAGATGGAGCACAGAACCATGATGTAGAGATCAAATACGATTCAAACAATGAAGAATTCAGGGTGCTGAACTGCCCCTAATCCTGAAGAAATACAAAAGACTGATATTTGAGAGGCATGTTTAGAGAGAAGAACATTTGAAGACAGCAAACATGAAAATGGAAGAATGACTGAAGGGAAAATAGACAAGGTTACAGTAGTAAATGGAACACAGCCTTCCTCTAGACAGAGCAGTGGCTTGATAACCTTCATGTGCAGGTATGTATTTGTGCAGTCGAGTAGGACAGGCAGCTCTTGGCTGTGGGTAACTACTACTTCTCCAGAATCACTTTAGCACAAAAAAGATGACCCATAAAAAGCCTCCTTTTGGGAATACTGTGGTTTTGCATCTTCCTACTTGTACTTCTTTCAAACACAGTTCTGACTATGCCTGTAAAAGGATCAATTTTGATTTTGTGAACACTACAAATTGAAATAGGGAATGATATCATGCTTTATTTTAGTAAGCTAGCAGTGTATAATGCTGTTTCAGTTGACTGTGTAAATTTATACAGCTGAAGGTTAAGATTGTAAGTTTTCTAATTCCCATTGTTAAAAGGGTGAAAGCTCTTACAATATTAATTTTTTTGCCAGTTATATTTGTCTTTGCTCAATTAGGTTTCCTTTAAAATTGAAGAGTGTCTGCACCGAGGCAGACTGTTATTTAACAGATTGAACTGGCCTGTTTGGTCAGTCATTTAGCAGACAGTGGTAAGTGATAAGAGGAAATAATGTAAGAGCAGAGCAAGTAACACGCTGATGCTTATTCTAATATAGCCTCATTCTGGTATACCTTCTTTTCTGACTTTCCCTTCCATCAACACTCATCCCATTCCCATGTATATTCCCATAGTCTCTCAATTTCGTTCTTACCATCAATATAGTTGTTATTGAAACAAACCCTCAACATTTTCCTAATGATACCAAAGTGCTCCTGATGCTGTGTTCTGAAGTACTAAAAATGTGCTCTGAAATTTTGTATTAGTTAACCATTTACAAAATATTAGACAGCCTAATACAGGCAGTGTGATTAAGGAAAGGTTGCAGAGAAACATGTCTACTTTAGACAGAAGTAACTTGTGTTTGTGAATGGGCTTTGACTGGATGATTATTAGCATGATCAAGTAAACAAGTGATGTGTTCTGCTTAAGCTACCCCTGTAGGAGCTATAACATTCAAATAGTGACAGATATATGATTTTTTCATAATCCACTTGGAAATATTTTAGCACTTTAAGAACACTGTTTAGGGATTTGGCCTATAAAAATATTGTCTCAGTTTATGGAATTAATTTCAAAAATAAGATAATAATGTTTGTCCAGATTTGAAGGAGACAAAAATGAACCAACTGATTTATTTTTGAAATGCTGTTTATAAATATATAAATTTGCCAGTTGCAAAAATTCGGAATGAATGTGTAATAGAACTATGACAGCTATTATTACTGTATTACAAATATCATAGAGGTTTTACAGAATCAGTGGAAGGCCTTTCCTAAAAGGCTCACTAGCTAAGGACCAGCGATGGCAGTATGTATAGCCAGCAAAAGTCTCACTGGTAATGAATGCACAACAGTTTATTATGCTAAATCAAGGTTTAGTTTTAAACATAGTTATGGATAACACCAATTTTTTTAAAGAGACTTGACAGCAACATAAACACAGACACTTATAATCATATTTATGAATGCAATTCCATGAACATCACACTGTACAATCCTAGACTAGAGTTTTTGGTTGTCATCTCCCCACCCACCCTTTCCTCCCGTTATTTTCATTATCATCTGGGCAACTGAAGAATTGGTCCATTAACTTTGTGGCAGCAAATTTCTGGTATCTTTTACAGCAATACAAAGAGATAGTTCATAATCACTGGAAGTCAGTCAAACACTGCAGTTGCACTAAGGTCCTGCCTTTTCCACTATGCCAGAGTGTTTGCTCCTGCTATGCCTTTGCATTAGTTATCATAATCACAGTGATTAAGATGAGTCTGATCAACAAACTGATCCAATTGAAAACTCTCTCTTGAAAGGAAAGAATATAAATAGTCTTCAATCAAAGCACATTCCTAGTCAGACTCATCTGGAAATCACCCCTTTGTAAGGGTGACATGAGTGGAGACCCCCCCTTGTGGAGATGGCAGGTTCTTAGACTGGTCATAAAACAGCATCCTAACTTGACAGTGTATCTACTGCTGCCTGCCAGCAGTCAGCACAAGCTTATTTTACGTGGTTGACAGATTTACAACTAATTCATACACAAATCTGTACCGCTGGTTTATCAGCAAACCACTGATAAGCAAATCAAGTGTTGATTGGTCAGTACTGATAGATTTAATGATAATTGGCAAGAAATTGCATTGTTGAGAGCAGTAGAGAGAGGAGTAAACTACATATTGATAAATAAACAACTATCTAGTTCCAAACATAAGTCAAGCAGCTACTGCATCCGTAAACTAAAAACTGCCTATATGACTTTCCTGAAAGCCAGTAGTAAGCTGATAAATACCAAACAGATGATTCCGTGAGGACATGCACCTGAATATTCCTTATGATTTTGCTGCTTCTGCAGAGAGATCCCAAATCTACACTAATAAAAGACTCCACGCTGAACACATGTGCATATTTTCCATATTGTGTATACACTTGACTGCAAGCTTATCACTCATACACCACAACATTAAAGAGTTCAGCTAGTTCAAACTGAAACCGGTAGACCTGGAAGTGCAGCCTAAGCATAGCCTCTCGTCCTAAACACCTCTGCATTGCCAGGCCTCTGGCAGCAGCTCTTTCTCTGTAGCGTGAGTAATAGCAAGCTGAAATCAAAGCCCAAGGCTTGGGCCTCTCCTTCTTTCAGGGCTGCTATTCCCTCCACCGCAGGTTGCAAAAGTAAGGAAACTAAGGGTCCCTCTGTTCCATCAGTCTGAACCAAATGACTTTGTGTAAAGTAGCTACTGCTCACATAATCCTGGGCAGCTGCTTTTATTTGCCACATTGTCTGCTGCTTTGTGAGGCTTTGCTACTGCTTCCTCCAGCCCGTGCTTAAGCTTCATTGTGGTAGTTGCCATCTATGCCTCCTTTGTAACAATTGTTTGTCATGTTTTTCTGGGGTTTGGGGGTTTTGTTTGTTTGGGGTTTTTTTGTTTGTTTTTTTAAACACACAACTGGAGAAATAATCAGTTTTATCATTTGGCCTTCATGGATTACTACTGCAATAGTGATTTGGACTGTCAGACTTTTATTTAAACTCTATTGCACTATATGGCACCTGTCAAAAAAAGGTTTCAGGTCATTTCTCTGAACATATAATATCTTAACTTGCCAGTCCTACCCAGATATTTATGTTTATATTGCTATGTAGATGTGTATGTGGATTTACCTTCCACATAGCATAAAACTCAGCCAGCCTTCTTTGTGCTGTATAAACTGCTGTGAGTGAGTCTGCTGCACAGGGCGCTGGAGAGCAGCTTTGGCACTTACTCCACGCTCATCATATCCTTCTCTGGAGGGGATTAGGAGGTGACAAAGCAAACTGTGGTGACAGCTGGGGGTGGCAAGAGGAAGTTGTGAGGACTAGGGATGGAAGGAAAGGAGTAAGCGGCAAGGGTGGTACCAGAAAGTGAAATTGAGCACTTTTATTCCTTCACATCTCCTAAGCTAAAGAAACATTCTACAGTTTTGCTCAAGGAAACAGGCAAGAGGTCAAATAATCAAGGAATCAAAGATGTATGTATCACGGGTATCTAGAGGTGTACATAAAGACTACAGGTGATCTCACTGGAGACTAAAATTAGCCACAACTTCATTCTGGTGAAGTAAAGACCTAAATGTTTGAAAGTTACAGTGTCTCAAGAATTTTGCTGCTTACTTTCCCATGACTTGGCAGTAAACTCCATCAATTTCTGAAAATGTAGTTCATACCTGGATTGCCTTTGCAGAATAGGCACATGTGAACTGTAGACTGAGTGCCAAACTTTCATTGACTGGAGATGAATTTTACCTGCAAGGCTTCTTCAATAGCAGACAGAGTATTTTTTGAGGGAATTGTGTGATTCAAGTTCCGAGGCATCATGTTGATATCACATCACAGGAAATACAGAAGGCATTTCACTGGCTTCATTTTGAAGCTGGATTTTTAGATCCAACAACTGTGATGTGTTCAGATGTTATTTTCTCAGGGTTAATAGTTACATACACTTCAGGTTTATAATTGTTTTAGAGAAATATGCTAAATTTCAGGCTTTGTTTCTCTTCCAAATATCCATAATATGGACATTTTGTTTGTCTTGAAGGAAGCAGCTTTAGGAGATGGAAAAAATTAAAAACGAGGTCAGTTTGAATGGGGTCAGAGAATTCAGATTGCTTAGAGATATCTCTTTGGTGGCCAATTTAAAAAAAAAAGTAGGATCTTAAGTGTAAAATGTACTCATTTTTAGCTTAACACTTGGGAAGAAAGCCTTCCATATTTGAAGGACAAATGCAATATTTTCTAAAACTGCAGACTATTCCAATTCATCTGATGCTTCCTGTAAAGCTTTTCTTAGTATTTTCAGTGAAGATAGCCTTATTTTTGCCATTTTTACTGCTGAACTCTGTGGGAAGCTGTTAACAACTAAGAATCGTATTATCATCCCCATATAGTTATTCAGAAAGCAATTATGACAACCAAGTTAGGGCAGAGAAATATGAGAAAAATACAGCTCCCAAAAGGGAGGACAGAATATAGATCACATCCCACCAGGTCAATGTGATACAAAAGGCAGCATAATGTCTTGCATAGTAACTGTAGTTGTACAGGAAATAAATTTA
This sequence comes from Phoenicopterus ruber ruber, assembly GCA_009819775.1. Taxonomy (NCBI): domain Eukaryota; kingdom Metazoa; phylum Chordata; class Aves; order Phoenicopteriformes; family Phoenicopteridae; genus Phoenicopterus; species Phoenicopterus ruber. The sequence continues at coordinate 26,514,427 of CM020222.1, forward strand.
AGGCTACAAAGACTTATGAAATTTCAGACGTTGTTTTAATTGGGTTAGAAAGCCCAAGCAATATCAAAATCCAAATGAAAACAAAACTATTGTTTGGGTCGATGAATGCATTTTCCTTGGAAAAAATTCAGTAGATTTTTCTACTTAAAGAACAATAAAGGAAATATAAAATGGAATTACCTTCTTGAACAAAACAGTTTTTCAGAGGGAAAACAGGAACTTGTGATTTTGACATGACATCTTGACATTTTTATCTTAGAACTCAGAACATTCCATTTCTGAAACTTCTCTCCTTATGGAATGTTAATCAGTGAGTTAGGCTCCATACACAGATCATGTAAATTCATCTGTTTACACTGAATGCTGTAGTTTAAAACAATTTTTCATAAGCTTCTATTTCCTTTTGGGTAGATGCAGCTAATACTTCCCTACAATTTACTATGTCTTTGGTAAAAATGCAGGTTAACTTACTGAATCCCGAAATTTCATTTTGGGGGGGAAAAAAAAAAATCAAAATTAGTTTTTCTGACTTGATATAATTAGGCTGTGCATTTTTGCAGGAAACACTGCATAAATTGTTGCTTATAATTGAAGAATATCAAATATAACTAGCATAATACAGTAAAAAAACAAGAGCAGAAAAGCCAGCAAACAGAAGTAATAATAAAGCAAGATGGTAACAATACAAAGCTGTGGAATTATATTAGAGAAGAATCAATATATATGCTCTTCTAAGTCTCACGCTGACCTGCCAGTTTTGTGTAAAATACATTGTATAATTGAAATAGCAAGAAAATTGCTTTCATTTTGGGAGAAAAATAGTAATAAAATACTTAAAGCAATAGGGAAATATCTAGTTTGAATATTTTTACTATTTGATTATTTTACTCAACTTTAAGTGAATAGAATCTTTCCATTGATCTAAGTGGGCATTGGACCAGACCTACTAAGAAGCTGGCTCTGTGTTTCAGGTAACATATTAACGAGTCATATTTAAAATTATATTTTACACTTGGTCATGTGATACTCAAAAAATGACAGATTGGGATTCACCCACAAATTTTTTTTGTTCCTTTTTTTTTATTTTTTTCTATCCATCTGCTCTTTTTTCTTCTCCCTTCTGCTGCATTTTCAGAAAACTAAAGTTTCATTTATTATTTTTTTAAGTAAAAATAAAACTGAGATAGGCGATCTAATCTGTGAGGATACCATGTATGAACAGCTCTCAGCTTTGTTCTACTTGCTGTTTTTAAAAAGATGCAATCTTGAAAAATAAGAAGGAAGAAAAAGATAACTTACAGAAGAGCAGTAACAGAATAGTCAGATACGTTTGCCTTACAGGTGAGAAGTGGAGTTTAAGTGAATAGTGATTTGAATTTCTCTGGTAATCAGAGGCTAACTCGAGTCACTTGCAAGGGACCAAATTTAAGAAGAGTGTTTGCTGAGCATTCCCTTAAAGTCAAGACATGTTGGGCTCATCTTTTCTCTCATTAAACATGAGACCTATGCACACACAGTGTTTTTTGCTGTTTTAAGCCCTGGACTACCACAGCCCCCCCCAGGGGGTAAAAAAAAAAAAAAAAAAAAAAAAAAAGGAAAGAAAATAAAAACAAGTAGCTCCTATGCCTAAACAAAGATGATGTTTGACATGTTTCATTCACAGGTGTTTGTTTTTTATATGTAAGAAAGGTGTGTGTACCTGTAAACTGCCATATCTAAAATAAGCAATGAGTCTTAAAGATTTTTATTTATTTAATATTCTAGAGATGACAAAATGTACCAGAACAGTTTAAGACTCTTATTTATCTGAACACCTGTTTCTATCTTTATCTGGACAATCTCCATGACAATGTCCTTCATAGTGTTTAGCTGCTTACTTTGTAAGAGAGATGTGTTAAATGGGGAGCATGCAAACTGAATCCAAACTTATTAAAAGAAAATCTACAGAGAAATAACATCACACGTTAAGTGTTGGAGTAGGAGTGATACAACTCCATCTATTTTGAATATACAGTGGATATTTTCATAAATGGTCACCATTAAGTTTCTGATGGGCCTGACGAAGAAGTATCTTTAGAGCACCAACAGTAAGAGGGCCCATATGGTGTTCATGCTGCGCTGCAGAGTTTATTTATGAAAACCTTGATATTTGTGGGCTATCCTAATGTACAATACTGGAAGTAGGCTGAAAATTGGTGAAATAATTCAAAAGGAGAGGAAAATCAAACATCTCAAAAGACTGAGATTTCTCAAGGTCATGAAATGACAACTTTAAGAGGAGTTGGCACAGGCCAAGATTTTGAAGACTAGGAATTTAAAAGGCAAGGAATGACCTTCAGATTTACTATTAAGCTAAAAGATAAAGTGACAGGAGTAGATGGATAATGAAAAAGAAGTTGCCAGAGGTAACACTAAATTAATGACAGTTGGTGATGAAGAACCATGAAATTGTTAACAGTAACAGAGAAGGAGGCCTAGAGAGAAGGCTATACATTCTGTTTGGACTGTGGTTAGAGCTAGAGGTGATGGTGCTAGGGGAGAGAATGAGTTCTTCCTGCAAAAGAAAAAGCAGAAGCAAAAATAAGAGAATGAGACTTTGACCAGAAGGAAGGAAAGTTTCCAAAGGAGAACAGAAAAGTACTAGTTACTAAGGAAAGGAGAGGAAGAAAAACAGAGTCTTGAGTTACAATTCCAGACGGTGAGCGTGTAAAGAAGAAAGGTGTGTTGAAAGCAAAGGTCCATGTATGGAATTAGAGCAAAGAAAAGAAACCACAGGAGGGACAGTGTGCCATTTCCTCAATGTTTTCAAGTGAAATAGTGAAATTCTGTAGTACATAGAGGAAGACAAGACAGGGTGAATTCTGCAAGGAACTAGAGAACAGGAACTGTTGAAGAAGGGATTGGAAATATTCTTAAAGTTAGGAAGAAGGAGGAGTTGGAATGAGAGGATGGTGGAGAGTAAATTGTGAGCTGAGCATGGAGTGGCAGGAGAGAGGTCTCAGAGGACCAAAGAATGAAGTTGAGGGCAAGAAGGTAAATAGATGGAGGGCTATGAACAACTCCTAAAACTACCCCTAACCCTACAGACTGTCTTTAGTGTAGACACAAGTGTGTCTACTTGGAGAAATAAATAAGGTTTTTTTTGAGAGAGAACAAGAGTCTTACTAAGGTAACAATTAATCAGCAATGTTACAACAGACAGAAGTTTTGGAAGCATTAATACATAGCTTCAAACAGAAGGTTTGCAATGCTTATCATTAAAATACTGTAGTAGAAAATACTGTTAAATTTTAAATCAACAACTTGAGGCATGTTGTTATTCTAAGAACAGTAATTTCTAATTCATTCATACACTGTATGCAGGGTACCTAAGCAAGCTGCTTGTCCCTCCATATGCCTCGCCTGTCACAGAAGGGATAGATTCAATGAATAGACTGCTATAGTTGTAGGAGAAGAATCTATCATATAACTTTTGTTTTAGAACATCAACAGGTGATAGGGACATGTAGTTGTGATACAGAGGAATAGAGCATGTTAGGCATGTGAATCGTCCTCCTACTAAGGCATGAATCACCAGCTGTCCTGTTGCCTTTCATAGCAAAGCAACCTTTCCTTTGAAACAAAAATTAAATGTTTGTTGAATGGCAAAGAGAAAAGTTGGTAGAAAAAATAATTTCAGTAAAGCAATAGAGAAGTTGTCCTGGTGAACAGAGAATAAAATTTGAGCAGAAAAAAAATAAAGATATGGTAGCTTGTAATGGGTTACTGTGTCTTTTGCTCCTAACACGCTAATACAGAGTTAAATCCAGGTTGACAACAACGGAAAGGTGTTATCACAGTATGCCTGATATTCAACAAGTTTGTTTCAAGTGTCTTTTTGACAAGTAGTTGCCAACATTATAAAAAAAACCCAACGAACATTTCTGCTGTCCAGGTATGATTAATTGGCACAACTACATACAACTGAACAGTGTCTGGAATCAAACTCATGAAGTGTTTATTACTCAGAGTTCTCCTATATTCAGACTTATGCAGTTAAAAAGCCCTGCATAATGGATTTTCAATGCAGTAGCTTTGTGCTGTATATATCCTACATGGGAAGCATTTTTGCCCAGAGGTTAAAAGGAGCTATTTTCACATGCAATAAATTCACTTTAAAATATGTATGCTTTCCCTGCCTTGTATGCTGGGGCGGGAGGGGGAGGGGGGAGAAGAAAAGTTTTACCAAACTTGTCAAATATCTTCCTTGTGTGATTTTCTTGCAAAATTCAGCTTAAAAGTGCATTATTTCTTAATGCATCATTCACATTTGATTTATTAACTTTCTAACCTTATTGCAGTAGAAAGTCAAGTGTGTGGTATTTGCAGGGCCACTAAAATGGAGAGGGACATTGCTCCGAGATTTCTTTTCCCCATAGTAAAACATCATAGTATTATTTTCTGTGGGTTTTTTTTTTTGAAAGTTTCTAATGACCAAGAAAACAGATTGCAAATTCATTTTTTATTACTGCACCACTACTAGAGTGGTGAATTTGTCACCGGTTTTCATGGGTGCAGGACTGAGATGATAATTTCCTTTTGAATTTGCAAGACTGATTGTGAATGGGGGATTTAAAAAAAAAAGTAGTAGTAGTTGATTGAAAAGCATGCATACGACCCACCACTGAGTCTCAGTCGGTTGCTATCAGTCTTCCCTTAAAAAGGGCTGAAATTTTTAGCATTTTGGCTTTTGAACAATTAAGTAAAGAAAAAGTTTGCTTTTACATAGAAAATATTTTCTTGTGGTTGCAGGTGCAAATTTTTACTTTGTGCAACCTGAAAAATTTGGTTTGGCCTATTTTCTGATGCTGTCTTGGATTTATTTCAATCAAAACAAGCTGCACTTATTGGAAAGATACAGTAAAAAGGGTTTGAGCACTCATGCAGTTCTAAGCTACGAGGTTATTTATGCATCTTTGATCCTTTGTTCTCCAGCTTGTGATTAAGCTGAACTCAGTTCATGCTATTTCTACCTTCATTAATACAGAGAATTTTTATGGTGACACTAATAACACCTGATGTCTATAAATCTATTAGTTATGGTAACAGCCAATTACATAATCAAGCGAATGTAGGTATATCTGGAAAAAACTTCACTAGATAGATAGATAAACTCAGATTCACTGATTTAGAAGGTAACTTCTAAATAAATATGCCTGTAGAAAGAAAAGAACAAAAGAAACGCGCAAGTAGAGATGTGATAGCATACACTGTAAGTATTAAGATAACCAAACATGTCTTTGTTACATAACAGTTCAAATCTGAACCGGACAGTTATACTGCATAAGTTGTTCTAGAGGAGTACTGCGAGAATTTAGTTTGGAAAAATAAAGAGATAATAGGTAATACTGCATGCTACAAGGCAATTATTAGAAGATGTGGAACGTATGTTCTATCAGATGTACATTCACAATGTTAGATACTATAAAGAATCTACAAGACATGAACACAGTTCTGCAGAGAAACATATTCATTGGTTTATTCATAATAAATGGATAAAATCCTCTATCAGAAAAAGACCTTATATCTGTCAGTTTTAATTATTCTACACTTGTTAGAAGTCATCTTTAAGAAAATGCAGGGCCATATTGCAAATGTTAGATTTCATCAGCATAGTGCATGGCAAACAGCTTCAGTAAGGACATAGCTTTTAAAGACTGTGTCCTAAAGTACCCAGAAAAATGTTGAGGCCCTGCTGTCCACAACTCTCTCATTTCATGCTCACACTGGAAGAATGGACTACCAAATTAGGAGGCTGCAAAAGAAATAGCATCTCTTCTGTCTTTCCAATAAGTGGGAACAAACAAGTACCCTGCCTCCCCCAATTACTACCATTTGTTTCGGGGTGCTGTCATTCAGCATGGAGAGGAAATGAAAAACTCAGAACTTTATCTGTTCAGTGCTCGTCATGACCTATGCAACTGATGCGCGATTTCCTACCAGAAACAAATAGAAGGGCTCCCCAAATTAAGAACCAGTAATGGAAGAGTTCTGGTCTTGCTGCCATATCCTTCAGCACAAGACGATTCAACAAGTAGTCTTGATCCGTCGTATGGATTCTGATGGAACAAGTAGGCTTGGAAAGTCAAATGAGCATTTCTCTGTGGAGCTCTAAACAAATCAGAGTTCTGAGTATTTCAGAACTTGCAAAACTTCAAAAAGAAGAGAGTTGCTACCCAAGACAACCATCATTAAAATACACTAATCGTTTATTAAAAGCTATAAGAAAAAAAATGCCTATTTCGTTTTTCTGCAGTAAGCAGTGACAATAGCTGTTCACTTCAGCACTTCAAACGCTTCATTTTTAAGCGCCTATCTACACCCTACATAATAAACTTTCAGGTTTGAAAGCGACAGGATTTCACATATATTGGATTGACAAATCCCAATAAAAAACATATTATGTCTATAGTACAAGGCTCTTTTTGTAGGAAAAATGTGAAATGTCTCTTCCCATAAAGATGGATTTAAATAAATTGATGTAGTTTTCTTCATATTGGCTCCATTTGTACAGTTAACACCTTTTCTTTTTTCCAGTGTCAAGAAGTAGTAAACATAAATATTTGCAGCTCTTAGCATGCACGTAGTGAGAAATTCAACTCATACTTTCATTTTTGAAGGGATTATTTTTGCCAAATCTGCTACTTTCTAACACCAAAGGAAGAGAATTTGTAGATTTGAGGGTGCAAGGTAATGCTGTTATTGTGGCTACAGAGTTAGAATGACATTGTAAATAGCAATGGAAAAGTGCAGACAAAATTAGTTAAGTAACCGGAGTGCAGACAGATTGGTCCCAGTGATTTATAGTCATGAGAAGAAGTGCTTTGCATTAGTGTCCTTGGCATGAATTAGTATTTTCCTGCTATACTTTTTATTACATTAAAATGTACTACTCAAATTACATCTTGACTGAATTAGAAGAGTGCAATGTATACTTGTACTTCGGGTACTTCAAGATGCTTCTTACAGTTTGAAAGATTCCACTGACATCACTGTTCTTTAGGTTTAAACTAGGGAAGACCACTATTAAAGGTATTTAATTTTAAAAAGAAGGTTAAAAACACCCACACTGTGTTTTCAAGAGAATCATATGTTTTTGCCACAGGTGTATCAGCCACATATTTGTGCATTTTCAATAAAGCTGAAGCAAGAGTCAGTAAAGCATAAGACCTGTTCTTTAACTTCCAAAAGCAGCTTTTCATGGAATATTCAATGCCTACCACATACAGAGAAAAAGTCAGAAGTGATTAACTGACTGCATACACAAAATCCTTAAGTTCATCAAACATTTCTGTCCCAGTAACCATCCTCAAGGAATAGTGTTTTAATCCTTCAGTTTGATTTCCTTTTGGTCAGGGTGGACTGAACTACAACTGTGTTTTACAGGAAGATAAAAAACATCAAGCACAAATTGTTTCAACTACACTTTTAAGTTACCTACACTAGAAATCTAGGACAAAACCAAACCTATTCCATAGGCTAGGTGATCTGTGTACACTTATACTATCACCCTGTACTGCATGTGTGCCATTTCATCAAAACCATTTGCTTGGAACCAAATTCCAACTAGGATTTATCCTGCAACAGAATAATCAAGTTTTATACAAGTATGTGGCAATGAATTTCACTCACTCGCTTGAAACATCCTTACTAACTTGTACTTAATTAAGTCCAGAAAAATCTTGTTCAAGCCCTTCACTACTACTACTACTAAATGATCTTAATATTGCAAGCGAGGATCAGGATTTATTTGTGTTCCGTTCCTGAAATACTCCTTTTCAAGGTTACACTTCATAGTGGGAAAAGGACAGAAAAAAGTAAATACTTGAGGTAAAATTTTAATCATTAAAAAATTACAACAAAGGTTCAAGTAGAATGAGCATTCTCCCTAAAAATAAAAAGCAGAGTATTGGGAAGAAACAGTATCTGGAGGTTTCTGTCCTTATCTCTACCAGTGTCTCCTTCAGCCATTCATTGTTAGCTTTACTTAGTAAATAGTACCCTTTAAGAAACAAAGTGAAATATTCTCTGTCTGGTAGCCAGAGTATCATGAAAATGTACATTGATTATAGATGCATGATAATGTATTTCCTACAAATGTAGAAGGCTGATAGAGTTTTTTACTTAAGTTTAAAAAAAGTCAGGGGAAGGAGAAGGAGGAGTTGAGCCACAGAAGTGGTGTTAGCAGCATTTGTAATCCATTTTGCCATGGAAACTGCTGCACTGTGGAATCCCAGTCTGCTGTGAGCACAGGTTGCTAAGGAAAGAGAAGTAGACAGCTGTTAGAAGGCTATCAGAGCAATTCATAATGGTAGTGATAGGAGGGTGATTAGCTCCCACATCCTCTTTCCTCACTATCACTAAATCATGGCTTACTGTTAACATGTTGTTCTTTCATGATAAGTGACTACTGTAATTTTCTTACTGAAAAATCTGAGAGATTAGTTTAAAATGTGTAAAAAAGATCACCGATACTGTGCTCCTTTTAAATAACATCCCTCACTTCAATAGCTTGTGCCACTTTGTTTACCTACTGAAATATGTCCTTGAAGATTAAGTAGATACACTTAGCATGTGGCAGCTGCCAAATCATGGGAAATGTTTCCCACTGAAACTGTCACTGCATTAATGACAGTAAGTACCTTGGGAAATGCGCAGAAAAGAACTGAAGCAGAGCTCAGGCTCCAGCAAACCTGCTCACCTACTAATTAGCCCCTGGACATACGTCCTTAACTTGCCTTAAGGTTACCATCTAAATTGTACTCATGTTAATGGCAATGACTCCTGCAGTCTTGAACAGCACAACACTTAGTCTATATTCAAGATGAATAAAAGCCCAGAAACAAGTTGCTCTTCATCTGATGGGCTTTTCCTCTAGTTTGGTGGCAGTTTCTAGGACATTCCCCTGGGCCCAAGCTCTTTGAAATGCAGTTGCAGCTACTCTTAGTTTAAAAAGCAGAGGGCAGGTGGGTTCTTCCTCTTTAGTTCCAACTGCTTAAAGATCTTATCACAGAAGGGGTAGAGCCAGATAGGGCAGAAAAGCTCATCTAGGGTAGGGGTTGCTCTTACCGCTGTGTCAAATGTGTCATTGCACAGAAATAAATTCAAAATTCTGTAAGTTATAGAGCTTAGTTCCAATATAGATTCTTAAAAATGAGGTTATGTTTTTGCTTCCTCTGAATAGGAAGCAGTGTAATTCTCCATTCTACAAGGAACACTACAATAAACCACACCAAAGCTAACTGACTAGCTAAAATTAACTGACCTCACTAAGTGAGCCAGAGAGCTGCTTTTTTATGACATGCTGAACCTGTTCTACAAAGTGATATGCCTAAACTTCTGGTAATAAGTAAGCAAGCACGAAAAAGTCACATTACATGAGATGCCATCCCTTCTGGGCCCATAAGTAAATAATCCTCCAATTCCATAAGTGTACAGAAATATATGGTATTAGACAAGTATTTGAGGGGAGAGAGAGACTACAGATAGCATTAGATTATACAAAAATTGTTTCAGCAAAGGCTTTGCATGCCAAGAAGGGAAAAACTAAAGTCAGCATCCTCCTTGAAAAATATGACAGTACATATAAGAACAAGTAGTTGAAGTACAGTCATTTGATGAAAGACTGCTGAAAAGAAATGCTCAAATAAGGATCAAGTATGCCTATGAACAGAAAACGTATGTGCAATGTTGCAACTCATGATGGTATACAGAAGAAGTGAGAAGTAAGGAAGTAACTCGCTTTTGTGATGTCACTTTATTCTTTAGCAATAGTAGACCAGTTCTCAAAGTGAGGATTAACTTTGCAAGAAGGCACGGAAATTGTGCTGGGGTAAAGTGATTCATTGCTGGAGGAGAACTGGGATTGATGAGGGAGATCCAATCAGTTGGTAGAGCAGGGACTTCAGTGGAAACGGAACTAATGCTGCACTCATCCTACAGCAAGCAGTGCAGCTCCACAACTCCGGAATGGCCTAAGTTTTTTCTCTACAACTAATGCACACCTTCTTTCCCCCTTGCCAGCCCCTGCAACAGTTTTCTTCTCTCTTCTAGTCTGTAGAACTATTGCATGAGTTGTACTCAGACTGAATTGAGGGACAGAAACATGAAATACATCCTGGCAAATTTGGGGGGAAGAAAGGAAAAAAAGATGTTACTCTTGCTTTAGTATAATCAGGAAGGGGAGTTATTTTCTGTACAATGTTGTATGATTGCAATATAATTTTGCTTTCAGGTCTCAGTATTTCATTGCGACAAAAGTGAAGTTCAGAGAGGGTGGTTTGTTTGGTGCATGAGCATTTAATTAAAGATGAACACAAACAAGTGAATGCTTAACTGAGACATGAATGCTTAACAGAGATACGGACAAGATAGAAAAAAGAAGAATCATTAAAATGTCAGTTTTACAGGAAGGGAGTTAAACTGAGATGGAAGGTTTAACCTGAACATCAAGGAAATCTTCCTTATAAAGATGCAGATATGAGAATAGTCTTCCAATGAAAATACCAAAAATGGAGATGATTCTGATTTTGCAGTGTAGAGTGTCCAAGTAGTATGAAAATGATTCTGCATGTAAAGGGGATAAACTAAGTAAGTTTTTTTATTGGCTGGGGGTTTTTTTGTTTTATTTTTTAATCCTTTAACATTAGTAATTCAAATCCAAGGCAGCTTTTGGCTGAACACTCTCTATATGTTCTTGCAGTTACGTATAAAGAATAGATGATTAGAGAAAAAATATTTTGAAAAAATCATTTATTATCTTTCATATTCAATTCTAATACTTCCTTTTCTATTTCAGGGTGCAAGTTGAATTCTATATGAATGAAAATACATTTAAAGAGAGACTAAAGCTCTTCTTCATCAAAAACCAAAGATCAAGTAAGCAACTGGATTAATTTCTGTTAAGCATAATTGTGATACTTTGAGTAGAATCCAATTCCATTGAAGGCAACAGCAAAGTTACTAATTTTCTTCTGAGCTAAAATTTTAGCCCCTAGTGGAGACAGTTTTAAATAATATACAAAACAAATTCAGAAAGTATTATTGAAACTTAAAAGCAATATACTTATTTTGTAGGATCAAATACTTAGTGATGTGATTTTATTTCTGTATCATGATCAAGTTGACTAATTTGCATGGATCTGAAATTGCAGTGCTCATTGACAAGTCATGACCTTATGTTTAGGAAAGCAAAGAGCCTCTAAGATGCTGGAGGAAAAAAAAGCTACAGAAGTACCTAGCTTTTTGAAGTGTTCCATTTTATTAAGTATTCCTAAATAAATTTCAAACCTGATCTGTTCAAAAAAAACCTGTTTGGAAGGGAATCTAATGGGGAGGACATACCTCCTTCTCCTGAATGTAGTACCTCAGAAATGTAGTCCTTGTCTTTAGTGTGATTTAATGATATCTTCATTGACACATGCACTTAAATTCATAGGCCATCATAGAAGAGAATAATGTGGAGGAACTAAGATATTAATCTTTTTATATACATCCATGCAGCTGGTCCAAGGGGATGGAAGCATTGTATATAGATTATAAACCAGTGGAGTTCATAGCTGAGAAGAGCAGTTACTGACCTCAATTTTCCTCTATGTAGCAGAATTGAATTTACCTCCATTTGCCCTACACCTGTAAAGAACTAAAATTACAATAGCTTTATACATAAATCTTTTAGAATAGAAAGAATACATTTTGGCCTTTGTAGTGCAGTTAAGATGGTTCCATGGCTTTGTTTCTGGGAAAGGACAGAACAGAGAAAAGAACAAATATTACTTTTTCTGTGTCCCAATCTAAAAAAAATCAGACAAACAAAATCTGGGAGGCTAGATTAAGTTTTTAAAAATAAGACAGACCATAAGATCTTCTATCTGTAAGAGCTAGTATTAAATAAATACTAGTTTTACATCACAGAACGTGATCTTTTTATTGGCTAAGCTTCTCTAACTTTCCAAGTGTGATAAGCAAAATATACCCCTAAACCAGGAAAAAAAAAAAAAAAAGACACTGTACTGTGAGTAACAAATTTTCAATTTGAGCTTTGGAATTATTTGCTGGTTTCCAGCTGGAGAATCAGGTTTAACAAAGCTGCTGGAGGTTCATCCATGGGGAAAGCTTTATTTATTAAACTTACATAGACACACAGGGGAAGTGTCATCTTAATTCAGGTGCCTAAATAGCATAGAAATCAGAGGACTACCTCTGCTCTTAAATGATGTGGTTAGCCTTCAGAGTATCTTCTCTTCTAACCCTCAGATGGGACATAGGTTTTTTCACATTATTATACATTTAACTAAATTTGGTTGGTAAATTTATTTTCTAATGAAGACTTTTATTTGAAATAAGTTTCTTATTCTGTATTAGCACAATTTAGAGCTCTCTCATTTTGGCCAATGTGAAAAGAATGTGTACAAAACCTCAGTATGCATAGAACAAAGAAAGGAGGTGTGTGAAGAACAGTTTCATACTCCATTTTATGTTTACAAATCTAACTGTGTTGCAAAGAATGAATTTTTGGTCATAATTTTTTGTATATAGGTTATGGAGTCTCCATCCGTAGAGATACTAAAAAACCATCTAGACATGGTCCTAGGCAACCAGATCTAGGTGGCCCTACTTGAGTAGAAGGGTTGAACAAAATGACCTCCAGAGGTCCCTTCCAACCTCAACCATTCTGTGATTCTTCTTAGAGATAAATGAGTTTAACTAGATTTACATTTTAAATGTAATTAATTGCACTACAACTTCTCAAATGGTTTTTGTTCTCTTCTACTTTTCTCCCTGTGACTTTACATGTCTTTAAGTGTTTTTTATCTTTATAGCCTTCGACTTCTGACATTGTTGATATAGTGTGTAATGGAGTAAGAGACAAAACAGAAAAAGCATCCTAAGCTAGAAAAGAATATTACTCCTAGCTAGAAAGGCAGTCTGGGAAGCTGTAAGCAATAAATAGCCTTTTTGTTCCTGATGTAGTCCACAAAACAGGGATTTGATGCACTCTTGTTTATTTACTAAGAACATCTATAACGCTATGACCTGACTCACTGTAAATCTCTTTTCAATGATAACATAGGAACGTTCCGAATAGTACCTTCTTGCTTGAGATAAGTGGAAGAATTTTTTCCCTACTTTGATCTGAACAAAATTTAAAAAACCCATATATACAGGTACATATTTTGATAGCAGAACTGCAGACTCTGTACATCTAAAAATAGATACATTTACGATCAGCAGCCCAAAAATTAAACCAGAAGTTAGTTAATTAGTATGAATTCACAGCCATTCCTTTGCCAAATGCATACCTTTCTGGCTAAGCACATTAACAGATTGTCATAAGTTACTATACTGGGACATCTCTATTAGGTTATGATTGGGTAAGTAAGTGTGATGTATGGGTCCAAAGGAGAGGAACGATGTGAAAGTTTATTTGAAATAAGCAAGTGAGTGGGAAGCAACTGTTAATTCATCCTATTGGAGATGGGTTCATGCTATAGACAAGTAGCACAAGAACTTTCCGCTTGGCTTGCTTGAGGATTGCTGGAAACATCCAGATTCTGATGAATTCTCCTACACAGTGATACCATACAGAGCTGAGGTATATTTTGTAGAAGCATACTGTGTTTTTGATTAACAAATGAAAACACAGTAATGAGCTCTTCCTGTAGGCAGCTAGTAGAGACACTGTCATTATGGGCACCTTCTTTTCCTGACAGGTCCTCAGGAGAGGACTCCAAAGAAAACTCTAAGAGATGAGGCATGTATTTTCTATTGTTGAATTATACAGCCGGTTCACGGAAAGTAAGTTGGAGAATGAGGGTGCTTACTGTACTCACAGCAGCATATGGCACGGGCATGCCATTTCCCACTAGAATCCCACAGGTTACCCAAGCACTGCTACTGGTTCTTATGATATAAGAAGCTTAACCAAGAATTAGACATTAAACAAGGCAATTTTCAGGAGAAACAAACAGGAAATACAGCAAAATTATTACTGTACTGAATGAAAAAAAAAAATCCCCAAACCAAAGTGTTCAGAATTACTAAGTTCAGTTAAACACTCCTTCTTCTTATGCAGATCTTGGTTCTTGTCCAAATCTCACACCAGAATCGTCTAAAATACAGTCTCCAAAAACCTGCTGCTGAGATAGTACCTGCCACTCATTCAAGTGTACTCATTCAATCCTCCATTGAAATTGGAGGATTCTGTTGCCCAGAGGTTTCAGGGAGTTGATAAATAAAGATATTGCCCTTGAGATCTTAGTCAGTGTTCAGTGAGAGCACTGAAAACCTTCCTGCACATACTAAAGATGTAATTGCTATCATTGAGAAAATAATTGTCAGTAGTATCAGCAAATGTTCAGATAGTATAACTAAATCAAACTATACATGTTCACCAAACAGTTTTTGCTAATTCCTTAGACTTCACAAGTGAATTTAACACATCAGAGTGTAATATCACGTGGTTTTGTCAAACAAAGCAGTCAACTCCAGAATTTATATGAATTTTCTACAGAATACTATTCAGATCTAAATCACATACAGGCCAGTAGAATGAAATACCAACTGTTTCATTCATTATTCTGGTTTTGGAAGTATTTCTATAAACTGATAAAACAAGCCTTCATCTATGTCTAATGTCAACCTAGCTTCCACTCAATCTTCTGCAAGCAAATGTCTAATCAAGTTCAACCAATGCAGGAAAAGCATTTTACAAAGGTGTCAGCCAGTGCCCACCCCTCCTCCTAAAAAAAAAACAAAAAAAAGAGAGCAAGAGAGAGAAAAAGGTGACATATTGGTATGACTTGCTTGTACTTGCCAAGATCACACACTGCCATTATCACTAAAATAAGTCTCAAAGGGAAAAAATAAGTGAAGTTTCAATTCAGTGGAGAGGGAATAAAAGATAACCATCACCAGAATATAAATTATTAACAGTATATTTTGATCCAACTCCTAAAGCCAGCTGCTACTGAGATGATTTTGCTAAAACCCAAAAATACGTTAGAGACTTATGAGAAAGGAATAATGAAAGGTGATCGTAAAATCTTCAGCTGCTATCTCTGTCGTTCTCGCTTTAATTTAGATCATCTCTCTAAATCAGAGGATTAATCTCCAAAGATGCTTGTAAGGGAAGCATCAAGAATTTATAATAAAAATGAAAGTCACTGTCAGTACTGGTGAAGTATAATGTATCACTCTGTACTTAAAAATGCCTGCAAAAAATAGCAAATACTTGTTCAAACTGAGAAGGAAACATTAACGTTTGATGTAGTTATATTTATTTCACAAAACAAACAGATTTTGAACTGTTATTATCAATTTCTTCTTTTAAAGAAGACAAAGGATGTAACACCATGGTTACATGGACACAGTGAAATTACAGTCTCATTTAACAATACATAACTGGATAACAGTGTATGATTGATGTAGCTGAATACAAATTTCAGGCACCAGTGTCAAAACATAGAGATACTCTGTACAAATGACCCTGCTACTTGAACAATCTGGCTGTGAATGGAAAAAAAGAAATTAAGTCAAGCAGACCATGTTGATCCACTGACAGCATGTAAAATAGAGGACAAAAATAGTCAGCCAGCAAACAAATATGAAATGCTTTCTTTGTAGCAGAGTAATAAATGAAAACCTATTTTAAATGCCTTCTCTAGTTACTGTCCCTTCCTTGCCATATTTGAAAACCTAGATTTCCATGATAGTGGAATAAATTCATTTCTTCCAACTCACAGGTGACATCACCAACTATGAGGCCACAGAAGATTTTGACCAGAGAGAATACTTATTTGGTAGTCCTACATTAATTATTAAAGCTTTAGCAGGGGTGACTAAATATGCTCCCTTTGACAGCACATCCTATTTCTAAAGGCTGAGGCAAACAGAACTAGGAGAGGTGACCTTCTGAAACAGGATAGACTTGAAGTCTGTTCTTCCATATTTATATTGTAATAACTGACCCAATCCCATATGGTAAAAGACCTATCCTATTGCCTTACTTTATGTATAACCCAGTCCATGATATGCACTCTATATTTGTGCTAACTAGAACCCTTAGATGAAAGCATATCTGGTGTGAAAACCCTGCCTTATATTCCATGGCAAACAGCCATTCCTAGGGAGATGTCCAGAGCCTGAAGCACTTTTAGGTGTAGCCTAAAATGGAACTAAAATGTGCAACGTAAGTATTTAGATATCTAAGTAGTTCTATACATTTCAGGACTAAGATTTGAGAGTTAAGAGTTTAAGGCAGCAGCCAGGAGCACAGGTCCCTGGTATCGATGTAGTTTTTCATCAGAAAAAGCACCATTTTCTTTTGGCATTTAAACCAACATATAATTTCTAATGATGATTAGAAGCCAGGCCATTATCAATGCAGAAAAGAAGTGTTTCACACCAAGATTAACATTTACAGAGCTAAAATCTAGAAGAAACAAACAATAGACTTTTGTACTTATTAAAGAAAGTTAGACAACACAAAATTGATAAGGAAAAGAAATGCTGGTGGTCTTTTTTTGTTTGTTTGTGGTTAGGTGTTTTTTGGGGAGGTTTCAGGGGTTTTTTTGTTTGTTTTGTTTTGGTTTTTTAACATTATCTGGTCTTGTTGTAGTAGCCTAGCTGTTATGGCAACCATTCATACTCCAGCAGACTTCCACAAAAGGGTTAGTACAGACAAACAATTCATGTTTTCTTCAGCAACAGTTCAAAAAAGCTGCAACAAAAAAATCATAGTATTGTCCAAGAAAAGTACTGGGATTCTTCCTAGTCAAATAATAGCATGAAAACACACTTACTTACCTACCTTCTACAACCTCCCAATCCATTTACTACTTCAACCCCTTCACTCATGTTGTGGAGTAAATAGTCTGTGGCTAATTACTCTTGATAGGACAGCAGGAATCACTAGGTTAATGTTCACAAACCTAATTGCCAATAACAGCTGTGGGACTTCTCATGGTCGAGACTACAGGATTTTAACCCCTAGTTTACAAATGACAAGATGCTGTAAAAGTCCATCTGGCTCTCATGTGATAACTGCAGCTTCACAGTTAAAAGTAGTGAGCAGTGTTGTGTAATAAACCTTAAGATTTCTTTCAGCAATTGCATGGTAGAATATTTAAGACTCTATTTTCTATTTTTCTGTGTTTGATGTAGATTGCATTTTAATGGAAGGGGAACTAGTAGATATAAAAGGTGATTTATCAGTTTTATCTGTAAGGTGTTAATTTTGAACTTAGGACTGAGAAAAGTCAAAAACTATGTAATATTATCATAAGATAATTATGATTCTTTCCTTAAAAGGGAACGTATGCACACAGCTTTGGGTATGCATGATGAAGCTGTAGTTCTTAAACCATAGAAGTAATTATATTGAGTTCAGCAGACCTGCTAATGTATTTGCAACACAACAGTAAAAGATACTATCGTTACTATGACTAGGTGCAAATGAAGTCACATCTGTGTAAGACTCAGTCAGTGGTATTCGTCTTTGGACAGAATGGTTCAGCCATGCAGAATTGGACTCTCAGTTCACAAGACTGAAAAAAATTAATGCTTAAAGTGACCTCCTCCCACTTAACCTTAGTGAACCGACAGTCTTAACTTAATTAGCAAATGAAAACTTAAAACCAAGAGTTAGATACAAATATTTACACTGGCAAAATTTTAAGACTATTGAATTTAATAACAAGACTGAGAATTTAAACTCTAATCCTCTAATGACTGTCAAATCTAATTAAAATACAGTTAAGTTCCACTGTAGTAGAAGATGGCTCCAATTAACACTGAAATAAATTGCCCATGTGATAGAATTAAGTGTCCACATGGATCCCTTTGAAGGAATCCTGGTTTTGTGCAGTAGACCTATGTTTGTGGGAAATACTGTAATGTTTTTTGATAGCATTTGTGATATATCCTTTCAGAGAGAACATTTCAATATTCACGTGATCTGTAGAACAAGTTGTTGATTCAGTTCAGTTGTGCATTCAGCATGACGTTCAGATGTCCTGATTCTTGGACACATAATTATGCAACTTCAACATTAAACAACTACAGTTTAATATTTTATAAGTTGGGATAGTATTAATATATTCTATATGAGAAGCTACTGCATGAAGACTTTCGGGTATTAATATTCAGATACTTGCCACTGTATATCCTCTGCCTATGATTGAAAGTATGTCTTCTTCATGCTCCTGTATCTTGCATCTCAAATACCATATGTAGTTCTGGTTCCCTTTTCAAGAAAGTGGGCTTGTAAAACTACAAAAGACCCAAAGAATGACATCAGGAAAGATGAATAGCATATAATAGCTTTCAAACAAATGACCGAGTAGTTCTTTACATTAAAACAGACTGAGTCTTAACCCAGAGATTTCTGGAAGCTGAAAGGTCTCTCTCTTATATGTGTATCTGACAGGCTTATTCTTACGTTCTTCTGTATGATACACCAATTGCCCGTATCAGGGACAGGTTACTGGCTAGATTGACCTTTGCTCTGTTGCAGCATGGCTATTCTAGTTCCTTTTAATTTTACCTTAAAAGTGGGTGAAACTGTAAAGAATCTGAATTTATTTCTGTATTTTCTTTTCTTTTTAAAATAGGTCTGAGAATACGATTATTCAATTTTTCCCTCAAGTTACTAAGCTGTTTCTTATACATAATTCGTGTGCTCCTGGATGATCCTACACAAGGACTTGGATGGTAATGGTGGTGGTTTTCTGTTATTTCTGCTCTCAAAGCATTGTTTAACTTATAAGAAATAAATGAATTTAATGAATAAATGTTTGATATTCTGCCAACAGGGATTTGGTTTTATGTCTTACGGATGTTTTGAAAGAATTATAAAGCTAGTCTTACATTGGGAATGGAAAGAAGAACTAAAATAACAATATTCTTTTTTCATTTTACTGCTAAAATAATCCTGGGTATTTGCTCAGATACTGTGCATCAGATATAGTTGTGCAAACGTATATCTTTTGGTTGTTTTACTACATAACATTTCTATGTATCATATTTATGTTTATATTTATAAAAATAAAATTGCAAATATCTGGTTGCCAGTTTATGCAACAATAATTTTAGGATTTTACTTAAATAATTTTACTTAAATAATCTTACTTAAAACCCTGGGAGATCCTGGAAACAAACAAAGTACATGAAACTGAGCTTTTATGCAGATGGCATCGATGATAATTTTCTAGCCCTCTGCTTTCTCTAAACGCTTAGAAGAGAGGGAGACCAAAGTACATTCTGTATTCATGATGACCTATGGTCATAATGCGTGATTTTGCACACCTGCAATTGGCAGTATGGTATTCTATATGGGTCCTTGGGTACTCTGCTTTTTTTTTTTTTTTCATATGTTATACAATCAACCCCCAATTGCAGAAGAAATGGTATTTATAATTTATTCAATCCTGTACTTCATTTGTATCTTGGATATATTGAATCTTGTCAATTCTAAGTGCTAATAAGAACCACATTTTATTAACTTACTTGCTTTCACTTGATTTGATTCTGTTGGCCTTAAATACTGAAAGAAACAAAGCACAGATGAAAATACTAAGCTTAGGATGATAGAACTAGTGCTCTTCACACAATGTTAGGCAAAGGACAAAGTATGGCTTCTAATTTTAATATTTGAAAATCAGTTAAATCTAGTAAGGGTAATACTGTAAAAAAGCTAGTGCACAGGAGAACTATTATATTTTACAAGAATCAAATCCAAAGCAAAGTGGGTGAAAGAATATCAGCTTTACTCAGCAGTGCATGAGAGAAAGATGTGTGAATGGGAAGTATAGAAGGTGCATTTGAGATTTTTTTTTTGTCAAAATTTATTGTAAGAAATTAGAACATCTGAAAAAGGGCCAGAAAAAAATCCCCCCAGAGAAGCAAGAACTGCAAAAACCTATTTTTTGACTCCACGTGTATCTCAGAATGTCTCTTCAAGAAGAAGAAATGTGTAGGGAGGAAGCAAGCAGTAAAGCTTTTGCAAAACCTTTAACAGTGACGGAGAAGAGAAAATCCATCCATAGAAATTCAAGCATAGTAGCACAGCAACACAGGGACTTGAAATTTTACAGCCAATGATAGTTTCTGGCATGAAGAAGCTGCTGATACTGTTTTGTTATGAGAACTCTAGTGAGCCCAAATGAGCAGATTCTACTGCAAGGTTATGTCTGGGTGTGCAGAACAGATCAGAACAGCAGCACTTCTGCCACAGGTATACTTTCATACTTTTGTATTTATATGCAAAGATTTTTCTGCATCTTGCAGACTGCTTAATTCCCCAGACCTTTCCGGACATGTTTGTTCCTTCAATCTAAATGTTTAATAACTCACCAGCCAGAGAGTGTATTTGTCTTTTATATACATGTTATTGCCTTATATTGTGTTGTGGTGCACTAGTTAGTTTGTTCTATATCTGTATAATATTTGTCTGGTTGAGAAGTTTCAGAGGAGTCACTTCTGCATGTTCACCAAGACCCCAGTCTTAGAAGCAATGCCAGACAAACCAGTCTTGTGCCCAAACGGTACCCCATTAATGTCAATGGTTTTAAGGGCTCGATACCTAAACTACTGCCATAATATGTTCTTACAAATGTGGTGTTATGAAAAAAAAACCTTTCTAGATACTGTGTCACAACCTGATGAAAGAAACTTCTTAGTGTGCTGAGAGCATGGCCACAGAAAACATTATCACCTCGTTGTTTTTTAAGTGACAATTCTGAGAAGAATGCTTTTCATCACAGACCTCCCCTGCAGATTTATTTCCCGTTTTTCAGAAATGCCTGCACAAGTTACTATCTTTCATTTACTTCTTCAGGCACAGCAAGTGTACAGGGAAAAGCTTAAGACATAAAGCATCCTTATTAATGGATACCATTTAGCACCCATCCCACTCACAGTCGGTAAAAATACAGCTATTACTAATCTGTGGTCTGCAAATCCTTTTCTTTTCTGCTGACCTTGCTTGCCAAGGATAAACACGGATATTTTTCATCATTTACACAAGTATATATTCCTACATCCTTACATGACCATTTGAAGGGAGGATTTGTGCCAGCAATTCAAGGCAAGATAACATCACGTGTACACATCAGCTATTTTTTTACATAGACGTCACCAGTTTCTTACTTGAATTATTGCTGCATGAATCTCCAGCCCTCCTCACATCCTCACAAGAGGATATAAAGTGTAGTTTGATGCAATCTTTCCTGTTGAGAGTATGGCAGGTATAAGTATGTGTGTTCTTTCTATCCCAGCCTATCCATGAGATAGGATTTCTAGTATCTCTTGATCTTTTATAGTTATTGTGTGAAAAGATTCAGCTTTTGAAAGTATAATTTCAGTTGTTTTGTTTTTAAATTGGAACATGCTTGAAAAGAAATCTTTAAAAAATGTAACCTGAAATGCTTCATAGTCCTTTATTTACAGATACAGAACACATACAGAACTACTTTCTAAGAGTTATTTTACTTTTTTAAATGTCTATATCCATTGCCTAGGGTTTCACTATTGCATGCATTTTACAGTCTTTTTTGGGCGCTTGTCCTGTTTCATTGAAGTTCATTCTTCATTAATCTGGGTGATTCTTACTGTAATACCGTTGATATGGCATACAGCAACCACAGTAGTGATGACATGTAATTAATATCTCTTTCCTCCCATATGTTTTTATGATTGTGTTCCCATATACATTTATCTGCTAATGAAAATGGACTTTGCATGGATGTGATGACAACTATCAGTAAGGAATTAAACCGGAGTTGTTCCAATCAAAACTACACACCTGGAACGATTGATTGGTGAGTTCCTAATGTAAAAAGGCAAACCAAAAGTTCACATAATGGTGGGAAGGGGAGGGAAACAGGAAGACAAATCCATTTCCATCTGGAATGATGACATTTTAACACATAATAGTGATGTTTCCATAACTCTCAAGCAATTACTTCAGTGTTCCTGGATATTCAAAACTGCCTTTAGTATTTTAATTGTTTCTCTGATTGCATAAGTGAACTGCTGGATTGGATGCTCTTGTAAGATCTGAATTCCATCAATGCTTAAACCTTGCTGAAAAAAAATGGATGCCCTTATTTAAAAAAAAATATGACTAGCAGTAAATGACTAACAGTAAACTATTGTGCCATTGAGTGTGCCAGATTCCAGTAGTATTGTATCAAGTGCTTATTATCACTGAGTTTAGTAAATACTAAGACAACATGAGATTTTTCCAAGATATGACAGCCCCTATGAGTTGGATACCATTTATATCGTTACACAGATAGCAAAAAGTTCACACAAAAGAATTGTCAAGTTTCTTTTTCCTACCACAAATAATTATTCCTCTGCATCTCTAGAATCAAAAGCTCAAATTGATTTATTCTTTCTGGAATCATAGGGGATGAACTAGCAGCCACTGAAGCCAATAAAAGATTTTGGTGTCACTGGGCGTTGAATTACTCCCATGGGAGCTCAATGATTGACTCTGGATTAGAAATACAAGCAATGTGAATACTCAATAGATAACTACTGATTTAAAATTTTTATTACTGGGAATTTTTTTAAAAAATAAGGCTGCTCTAATTTCCATTCGCATGTACAATTTTTTTTCTCTTGATTTTGTTCAAAACACTAACCAGATTTTGATTAATTTCGTATTTATTTTCTTCTTATAATGAACAGGTCTCCTGTTATTTGGGTGAATCGAAGTTTGCCTTTATGGGGATTACAGGTAATATGTAAATGGCAATTTAACTATTTCCATTTAATAACTGTAGGCAATATTGATTTATAGCATTTTAGTGATGTTAAAGGATTCATGGAAAAGATTATATTAACAAAGAAATCTACTTGATGACCAAGTTCAACAAAAGCTGATCTGAGCTAACTTATTTGAATTTATGTGGCTTTACAATATATTTATAAGGTATTAAAGCTTATAACAAAATATTGTAGAATTAGATAGCTTTTTCTCTTAGAATTATCAAGCTCTGTTGAGTCACATAGTCACTGTTTGCTCTAATGATGAGTTTAAATTTCATAATTGCTTATGATCAGCTTTTGACATGCTTCATGGGCTTTCTTCTTAAATATACTAGAAAGCTAAAGTTACTTCATAATATAGAAGGCTACATGTTTAGAGGAGTATGTCACAAAAGATGCACTACGTCAGTGCTTTGTGGGTCTTGGGGATCTTTTGAAGTTTGTGGTTCAATCTTCAGTGTCCTGGAGCCTCTTCATTTTAAGAACACTTTTTTAACTTGTGGACAGTGCTGTGGGAATTCTCCCCGTGAAATGTGTTTTTCTACTAAGAATTCCTTAAGCTTCCAGAATGGTTATACCATTATATTCTTGCACCATGCTTAGTGCAATGCCATTACGATGGTTTGTACCTCTATGTAATATACAGTTTTACTAAGGGAAGAATCCCTTGATGAAAATACCTTTCAATTCCTTGCTTAAAGTATGCACAGTTTGAATGAATTTTGACCTAGACATTCAGATTACTGTGTTCAATTTAATTAAAAAATATTGCGAGATTTGCTTATGGTTACAGCCTTATTCTAATAACTTTATTTGATAAACATAGGAATTTATACATATGTATATGTCTATACATGTGTATATACACATGCACTCACAGTAGGATATGTATACAATAGTTGCAAATGAAGATTTATTTTTATTTGAGACACAACTTGAGTTTATATAAACTAGTTATACTTGGAGAAGCTGATACCATATTTTGGTTGCATATTTTAATAATTTTCCAATTCATAATATCTTTTCTGATTCTAGATAACGATATTGTGAGTGCAAATGGTGCACTCTTCTGAGTTTTCAGTAGTAGTGAGCACCAGTTTAAAATTAGAAATGCTGAGGCTTGTTTGACTTCAGGCTCCAGCTGACTTTGTACATCTTCTTGATAGAATATTTCCACAATATACATTAAAATACAAATATTTGCTATGCAAAGGATTTAAGTAAGTTTTGTGGTTATTTAATATGTATAAAGGTTTTAAGTAAATTTTTTACTATTTTGATATTTGACTAAATATTTTTAAATTACATAAAACACACTAACTACATACAATCCAAGTGAAGGCTGGTAAGTTGAGCTCAGTTGCATTTAAATATTAAAATCAATAATGATTCAACTGTATTGTTTTCTGCTGTTTTCAATTTTCTGAATTATACACAGTAAGAAAAATGTTTGTTTTCCACACATTCATAACATCTTTCCAGAAAAGTAAAGAGCTGACTAGCTTCCATTATTTATAGCTTCCTCCTTCTCTCTCTGTCTTGTGAAAAGATCTCGGTACCTTTTAGGAATAGACAACTGAAACTTGAGAAACAATCTGGCAGACTGTGTATGGAGCTCTCTAAAATCCATGGAAAGGCCACCCTGCACGCTCTCTGGAGTGTTATACTTGGAAAAGAGCAATGAGACTCAAGTCACAGCCTGTGCTTTAGTCAGAAAAATAACAGTATTTAAGCTTCATGCTAAATGCTGTTAGCTGAGATGGTTTCAGAGGATGCATGGAAAAGCTGTTTTTTATTATCTGTAACTTTTCATTGTAATGCTTAATGTCATATATTCTTTAGAAGCCAGTATTAATACACTTATTTTATCACTTCACTTAAGGTTTCTGTGGCTTTAATAAGTCTCTTTGAAACTCTGCTGCTGAGTTATCTAAGCTACAAGGTAAGTTCTTTTAGTTACTTTTAGGCATACTTCATCATAAAAAGTAACTGAGTTAAATGTTTCAATATAAAATTCATGTGCCTGCATTTGTGCCCATGCTGAAGTACAAGCAGGAAGTTGAGAAAAACATACATGACGAGGACAGCATATTGTCACACGCGGTCCTGTTCAAGTTTCCGAAATTTATGAGCAAACAGTAATGTCTAGAGAGTGGAAGTCAGAAATGCAATTTTCATTTTTTTTCCATTGTTCACTGGCACATTGTAATTTCAAAACATATTCTCAAAAGTGACCTTGATTTTTGGCTACTGATTTTTCAAGTGCATAGTTTTTATGTCTATCCGTAATGCAATGGACATGATTCTCATTGATGTCAAAGCTGTAGCTACTCAGTGTCTATAACTCAAGTTTCAGGCCTCCAAAACTGCACACCAAAAAAACAGGTGAAGACAGTACTTTTTTTTTTTTTAAATTATGGATAGTTACATACTTGTGTTATTCATCTCTCTGATGCTGTTGGAGCATCTTTGCAAAATGCCTTGAAATCATCTGATGTGAATACAATATATTTTTGTATTTGCATTCTCCTTAAAAAGTTTTATTTTCCTAGTATTTTTATTCAATTTTCTTCATTACGTTTTGTTATGTGCTATCCTAGTGAGTTTTAGGTACTCTGCATTTTTAGTATCTTCAGGAAAAAAATACTAAAATGATTTATCAAAGTAAATATGAAAAGCCTTGGTTTCTAAAGCTGAAAATATCTTGCAGCATGTTTTTTTTTTTTAGATTTTTGACATTCAGTAGCTATCAGAGGCACCACTGAAGTTAGAGAGTTGTACATTAGTGTGCTTATCAAGTGATTATGGCATAAATGTTTTCCTTAGCGCCCAGTAATGCTAAGAGGCTTAAAACTGTCTACTGTCTAAAAATTATTCTTCTTAATTCTTGTAAGTAGCATGTACTATTTAGGTGTTGGGGGTTACAAATTCAAATCAATTATAGGCAGAAACAATCCAAAATTAACACATCTAGTGCCAAAATAGTAAAAAGCAATCACTATTTATACTGTTCCTGAGTTTATTGGGCAGCAGTTTATCCCTATCCATTCCACTTGTGGTCTGCATCAATTTCAGTGAATACAGCAGATGAGAGAAATACTGGCAAGTCAGCTCCCATGAGAAGTTACTTATTAGTGTGCAATGGGTATAAAGCTCTGCTATCCTGATTTGCTGCATATACCTGTCACAGAAGTTGAGGCAATTTTATGATGGCTATATTGCCACTCCTCATAAGGGAATAAGAGTAATGTAAGGAAGAATAATAATACTGAAATGCACTTTGGCAATCCACCTGATGCAAACACCTCCTTCCCTCTGGTCCTGTCCTCTTAGTTACAATCTGGAAATATCGTGATAGAGCCATTTACCGCAGTTTTACACCAGTCTCAGGAAGCCAAGGCGGCTGTTATTTTGCCTACTGTAAGGCCTTTCTGCACAAGCCAGGAGGACTGAAGGAGTCTGCATTCTCACAGCTTAACCCGTTACACGAGGGTTTTCCCTTGGCCAAAATTCTGAAAGATGACTACATTAGAAATTTTCATTGCCAAAGCTTGTCACAGACATCTGGCAATCCTACTATATCACTGGCACACAGGCAGTCTTAGCTGCTTTTATCAGTACCATACATTCTCACTGCAAAAGGCAGTTTTGCAGAAGACACGATCCATTTGTATGTGGAAGCCAGAATCTTAACAGCTGCATGCATCACTAAGTACCTGGAGCACATCCGCACAGGCATTTTGTCTGCACAAGTAAATTATGTGACATTTCTTTTCTATAGTGCAGAAAAGAAAGCTCTTAATATTAAAAATGAGGAAACTAGTGAAAACACAGAATGGGTCAGTTGGGAAAATCAAATTTTCTTTTGATTTTATTGTTCCTACAAATAAAACCTCAGCTTACAGTCTCATAATTTCACTTCTGTTTACAGGGCTGCTTATCACATGAAATATTTAAGATTATTCAAGTATGTCTAACTCCCACCAATTACAATTACATGGAAAACAATAATCCCTGCCCCATATTTACAGTGGTTTCCAGATGTGAAAAGTTAAATATAGAAAAATAATTTTATATGCTATGGAGGTTGTATTTAATTTTCAGTAGTTATATCAGATGTTTATTTTAACAGGAAAGATTAATATATCATTGCAACTGAAAATATAATGCTATACTGCAAATTCTTGTAATATTGCTATGATATATGCTACATTGTTATTGCATTACCTATGATGGAGTCTGGAGTTAGTAAAGCTGTAAGTCACTGAATTTTAAATACTTTCTTTTTTAAATGTATGAATTTTCATCCCAACATTTACTTATTCACAGTCACTGCTCAGATGTGGAAAAGAAGTAGTATTATCCCCATGCTGTAGCTAGCAGTAAGTAGATTAAAAGATCAGTACCACTTTCATTGAAATATGTGGGAAGACCTCTAATTTCATGTAAGCAAGATCAAGTTCCAAAAAGCCCTGAAATGTACTGAAGTGTTTGTGCTAGAAATACAGAACTTTGATCTTGTAGTCCTAATTCAAATATTAAACCCTAGATTGTCTTCCTTACTTCTCTCTCCAAAACAGCTGGGAAAGAGAAGATACAAAGATAAGAGAGATAAATGCAAAGGAAGGAAGGACTCACTATAGAATACTGCTATCTTTCCCTAACTTAACTTCATTCCTCTTTTTAATACTTACTTCTTAATAAGTTAATATCTTAATAGCAGGATTAGAATTAATAAAGAGAAATATCGAGACCTGTGTGACTAACGTGCAGAGGCTAATGAAAACGAGTTGGTATTTTTTCTTTGGAAAATACATCGTATTCGCATTCCTCTTTTGCTTTATATTTTGCTATGAAGTTCTATCAGAAGGATGTACAGAGAGTGGCTCATTATTCATAACAAACGTTAGTATGGACTATAGGGCAGTCACCTGTGCACAGGGGTAATCAAAACAGTTGAATTGATGGTAAAATCTGAGCAGGGCATGTCCTTTGGATGTATGTCTCTACAACTCTTCGCTGTACTGGGGCTTTGTCTCTAGTTTTTAGACACTCTAAGACAATAAGCATTAAGCTAAGAAAAACTTTGGCACAATCAAAAGCTAAAGCATTGCAATGCAGGATTTGAAAGATTTAGAGGCTTCTAAGAAAAAGAAGTAGAAATAGTTGCAGGTAAAAGAATTTGCCAGCAGGGTAGTCTGTTACTTGTATGAAGAGTCACTGAAAAATGAGAATTATTAAAAAGATAAATTCCTTAGGACAGGAACCTCATCTCCTTATCTGTGTGTAAGTGTGCATGTAAAAATACACTAACCTTTGAAGAATGCAAAAGCAGAGACAAGATGTCTGTGTATGATTCCAAGGTACCTAAAAATGCAATAGAAGAAAACAGGAGCATATTATTCTCTGAAAGAAATGAAAACTTAATTTAATGAAGCTCTTCATTAGCTGAGAGAATGAGTTGACTAGTTAATACAATTAGAATTCTTCATTTGAGCCATCTTACTAACTAGGTCATAGCAAGGAAGTATATGGTCATATAGAAACAGAGAACTGCTTAAGTAAAAATATAGATTTAAAAGTACGTATTTTTACCTGTGAGGTACATTATAATAAAAAGCAAGAAAAACAGGCCAGAGTGGCCTATATTCTATATTTGCATTTGACATATGTGTTTAAATCTGAGATGAATGATCTTCCTGAAATTCAGCTAGTGGGAGAGACTCCGTATGTGGCATTGGAATATCACATATATTGCTCCTCAGAACGATATGTAAGCCTACTGTGACATGGTGTTTTTTTCTCCTTTGAAGGGAAATATCTGGGAACAAATTCTGAGAATACCCTTTCTCCTGGAAATAATTAATGCTGTCCCTTTCATCATCACGGTAAACATATTCGAATTAATACATTTTCACATTGCACTTTTATAGCTGCACAAATACTCTTAATTTTTATTGAAGTAAATTTGAATCTTATGTGGATGACAAATTTGTGCCTGTGGGAACAGAAATTTGTCAACAACAAGAAGATAGTTTGCTGCTTGAATGAAGTAATAATATAGATCACTTTCCCCTTCCTCCCCAATAGGAGACAGACAAACCCAAAACCCTCTAACTCAAACTACAGCACAATCAATAAAATAAACCAGCTGGATATAAAAATCTAAGAATCTCTGGTGTCGGCACTGAAAACTGACTGTCCTTATTTTATCAAATTACCTTACATACAGTTCATCACAAAGGAAGAAAAAATGTTATTTAAAGCCATATCTCACACTAGAAACACATTAATAATAAGTATTTTTCCCAAGTGTTTCATTGCTGCTTGAATAGAAAAGCTCTGTTCTTGAATAGAAAAGCTTTTAATGAATTCGTTAATTTTTCTTTCAGATTTTCTGGCCAGTCCTAAGAAACCTGTTTATTCCTGTATTTTTAAATTGTTGGCTGGCAAAGCATGCTTTAGAGAATATGATTGTAAGTATGATAAAAGGAAATAACTATTTTAGAGTTTCTGTTCTTTTAGTATATTGTCTTTAGTTAGATTTTGGCAGTACAGTCCGCTGTCCAACTTTAATAGGAAGCTAACCAGATCTGTATTTAGTTTATACAAATGGTCAAGTATTGCTAAACTGCTTTCTGCATCAAAATTAGAAAAAAATTAAGACATCAAGTGAAATGTCAATTAGTATAAATCGTTACTGTGCCAATAAGGGAAAGTTGGAATGGCTGGTTCTTTTGACACTCTTCCATTCAAACACAATTGCAGAGAACTCAACTGCTATCCCTTAATTGGTCCTTGCAGCCTGTAATTTGTAAGCTAGACATGAGCAGACAGACCTTAAGGCAGCTTGCAATAGTATCAGAATTGTGCCAGAATGAACGAAGAACGAGTTAACTAATCACAGAATCACAGCTGGCTCTTTTGCAACCTTCTATATGTTCAGCAAATTCTGAGCACGTTTGAATGACTGCATTTTATCAGAGCACTATATAATTCCTCTATAGAATCAGATCACACCTTATTAATTCAAAACCAAAAATAACACCTATTTTCCATTAATATAGAATGATCTTCACAGAGCCATCCAACGCACACAGTCTGCAATGTTTAACCAAGTCCTCATTTTAATATCTACCTTACTGTGTCTTATCTTCACTTGGTAAGTGGCCAAACCCCATTTGTTTTTATTATATATATTGGCTTTTCTTCCTTTACTACATGGTGATAAAACAGGCATTGTGGAAATGATGCATTGAAGTAAAAAGAGTAATATACTTGCAGTGAAAGTGTTAACTAGCACTTGGTACTACTAGGGTACTGATACACTGGGTTTGGAAACAGAACGTGCATGCATGGGAAAGGGAATCATTCTCACTGTAAGGCAGGGAATACAGATGATGCAAAAACATAGGAGAAAGGAGGGGGGGGAAGTTTATGTATGTACCAAGAGTGCAGAAAAGTCACTCAAATTTCAAATTTCAAATCTGTACCAACAGAAGTACACATACTAAGGTCACCTTCCTCTGACTGGTAGGACAGAGAAAAATATGCAAGATCTCAGCCTTATCACTCTGATGACCAAATCAGGTTCCCATAAGGAGTACAGGGGACAGCTGTTAATAATCTAGATTACAGAAAGTGTAGATTTTATTAATCTAGATTACAGAAAGTAGTGGATGATAGGTTCAAACAACCAAAATGTGTTACTCTGAAGAACTTTTTGCTGCAAGACCTTGAAAACTTAAATTTACAGGAGTTTGGGAAGCACAGAGAAAAATCTGTTGAGGGCATTAAATATGAACATATTTGGTTAATAAAATGCATGAGCTGCGGATTATTGGAGGCTAGGAAAAGATCCACAGGAAACACTACTTGATTGCCCTGTTTTTGTACTATGCCTCAGGGATCTGCTGTTGACCAGGGCTGGAGATAGATAAAGTAGGCTTTGGTCTCGCCCAGTATGGTCATGCTTATATTTGCATAAATGGGTAGTGGTTATAATGTAGCTTGGTAGCTTACTTAAGATACAGAATTTTCTCAGCAGTAGTGCCTGAAAAGTGAGTATCACATACGGGGGAAAAAAAAAAAGTAGAGGAAGGATGTGCATATTACTAGACAGTGTGCAAGGGGGCAGTGAACAGAGAAGATGATTCTGTGCGGAGAGGCTAAATCACCTGTATTTATTTTGCCAGACAGGGTGCCTTCAGGTCAGCACACTGATAAAGTTTGGTCTGTCATTTTGGAGACAGTGATTTGATTTTCTCTTACTTTATTTCTGTACCTTGTTTTTCTGATAGCCACTGTTATGTGCTGCCTAACCCTTTTGGTAATAACAGTGTAAAATAACACATGGCCTTTTCCAGTCTTGTCCCTCTCCATCCTTTATTCAAGAAGAGGAGTTTGTTCTAGTCAGTGGCTAAATGAATGGTTCAATTTTACCCTTTGTCTTATGGCCACACAACTGCACAATGACAAATGCTGCCAGTTCTAAACAGTAATGAATTTTCGTGAGATTAAATTTCCTATTGAATATTGTGGCCCTTTAAGAGGAAATGTTATATGAATAAGGACTACAGCACTTGAATCAGAAGGCATAGAATTCTATCACTGTAGCACTTAGACATTTTCAATTGGCTCTGCTTTTGCTTTTTAATTTTTTACAATACGAGGTGCTCGTGAGTAACTATGCCTTCACATTTTTTACTAACCTACTTCAGTATTTTACTGAACTGCTGAACAAAGTATGTATCTAGTTCTCACTGAAGTAAGCTAGTAACAAGAATGTTTCCTGAGAACTCACTGTGAAGATCCCTGGTTGAATAAGGCATAGAAGCTGCAGCTAAACAGAACATTATGCTCACCACCAGGCATTTTGATAACTGACAGTAAAACATGCAGAAAATGGCAAGCTCGCTACAGTAATTATGTCTGGTCTCAACAGCCGCAGATACCAGCTCATTATAGATCATTATATACTGACCTAGTATTGACCCTGCTAGACTGCAAAATAAGCTAAATAGGATAAAAACACCCAGTAATGCAATAACTAAGGAAATGAAGCACTTTTGGAATGACTAAGAATAGTTGTTCAAGCATCTGCAGCTTGCCTAAGACTGGAGTTCTGTTTAGGCAATTGTTACTATTGCTTACATGAACACACATACTGGCATTTTTACGCTTTTTTACCCATCTATGTATGTTTTTATATTACAGAGTATATTTTTAAACTATCTAAAAAATTCTCTATAAACAGTCAAAATCAATTAGCTTAATGTCTTTGACTATGTTACATCTAGGGTGAATTTGAGACAGCGTTTCATTTTAAGTGACATCATTTAGAGCTTACATGAGTTTCTTCATGCTGAAAGAGGAGCAAAGTCCTTTTCTGGAATCTGTCCACTTAAGAATGGCTTTCACCAGGCTGATCTTTCACATTTTCTGCAAGAGCAAGCAGTAACCAAGCGTATTCCTCCCAAACACATATGGGAGCCAGCACTAGACTTATCCATATGTGTAATGGAGCACAACACAAAAAAATTTTGAGCTAGCACTGGTCTGTTTCCATAACCACGTCTTGGTTACATTTAGAGCTACTGCCTTGGTCCATAAAGTACCATAGCTTCAGTAATGCAAAATTAATAAGCCTAGATTAGTAGCTTGCGTACATTGCTTACAGTTTCAGAGCACTTTCCCCTTAGCATATATCCAGTACCACAGGGACATTCTCATGGTGTAACTGCCCTCACCATGCCTCCCTGCCGACCTTTAATGTTAATGAGATAACAACTTTCAGGCACTGTATGGATTAAATTGTAACACCACAGCCCTTTTTACTTCCTGGTTGACAGGCTTGCTTTTACCATCTGCTTCAATAGGAACATTGGCTTCTCAGCACTTCTGAAGTCAATATAACTTTACAACACAGGGTTCTGTTCAAAACCATGCTTTTTTTATCAGACGCATAGAAAGAGGCTGCACCTAGCTTTGTATGGGGATTATACCATTTTGTAAGAAGTCCAAGGTGGTATGAAGCCCAGAAAGACTCCTCTTTCTACTTCCATTTTTTAGCAATTCAGTTAGACTGGTGCACTGAGAAAGTGCAGCAAAAGTGCTTTCTTATTGTTTCAAGTAAGACTGAAACCTTTTGTAAGTCTTTTGATGGTCGTTTCTGTGAGAAAGTTTAGAACAAATAAATGCTGAAACATAACTACTTTCCAACGATTAGTTCATATCTAAAAGATACGCTCCTTAATAAATTTTTCAGAATTTGGGGTATATTTTTAATATATTTAAAAGTAGTTTTTTGGTGAGGTGCAAAAGAGATGCTTTCTTTACTTCCTTATGCAATAACAGAAACCTGTAGTTTTGTACAAAGTACAAAATAGCTGGATATGTACAAGCATATTGGAGCTGACATGTCTCCACTGATAATTCTGAAAGTACAATTTTGCTGGAGAGTATATATTATAGGATCTTTTCTGAAAGCTTGTGTGTTTACAGAGTAAGAGGATATTTATATCAGAAGATACTTATGTCTGATCTTTGTGTGGGTGCAAGTTCAGTGAGCAGGAACGTGCCTCTGCCATCTATCTGTCTAGCCAGAACTGAAATTATGCTCTCTCGAATGTGTCCCAGACACTTAGAAGTGCCTCAGCACAGCCAGGACCCTGGGGAAGAACCTGGCTGGACCTCCTGCTCTCCTGATGATTTACAATGGAGGGAGAAATTTTGGGGTGTCTGAGCCCAATACATTTTGACTTGCTCTTCTAGTGTGTAGACAACAGCATTGCATTTGTTACCATTTGATTGGTCATCTTTCTCAACAGAAATTCACTTTAAAGATCAGTTTGAGGGATCTATATTACATACAATAGCTTCAAGAAAAAGCATATATATATAGAAAACATTTTTAAAAAATTATAAATGCATAAAAGGAGCTCTTCCTCATCAACTTTGCTCCTGTCTGCATATAATCAGTATTTTCAAAATAACCTCTACCATAGCTAGCAGAAAACCCACAGAAAATGAATTAAATTCTGCCTCATGTATCATCAGCAAACCCATCAGTTACAGCTCCACAACAGAATCTTCTAAGTGGTGGTTACGCATGTAGACGCAATCCAATTTACGTCTTACAACTCAGGTGTAAGCTTTCAGATGAAAAATTAAGAAAATAAATAATCTAATGTTTACAGCTAATTGGCTAATCTCACAATTTTTAGATATTATTCAAGATGTCCTTTGCACTCAGAATATAGTGGGAAAAGGCTCCTTCTGTATTTTTGTATACAGTTGACAATTTTCAATGTTATTACAGAACAAACAGTAATCACATAACAAAATTTGTGCTCTATTCCACTCTTTCATTTTTGATGATAATTGTTTATGGATCTAAGGGTAGAACTCATTTGCAGATCAATAAATTCATAAGACCAACTCCATGTATCTGTAGTTTACAGACTACATACAAGGATTTTTTTTCTCTTTTCTTCTAATTTCAAAGACAGATTAGGCTGTCCAATAATTTTTCTTTCTTTAAATACCTCGGTGGCTTCCTAACCAGAGCAATTATACATATACTAAAAGAAGTGTACTCCTGTATGTCAGACTGTTCAGCAGTTACTATTGATAGAGTTCTAGTGAAAGTTACAGACCTAGTCAAAGTATATGTTGTGTCATTTAGCTAATGGATGTTTGCACTTGTTTATCAAATGGAATACTAATTATTTCTGTAAACTGTACAAGAAGACAAATAACAGTGAATAACTATTTCAGGCATCTTTCTGTGACACAGTGAATCATCTATTAAGACTTATTTTGCTTTTTAAATCAGCATTAGTCATATATCACCAGTGTAGAATGATTAGCTTGTGAAAAAGGTGGCTACAAACTGAGACGGACATTTATTTTTTTCATACTGAAGACTAAGAGGCCTGCACAAACTTTGCTTATGTCTTCATTGAAAGCTCACTGAGATCAATCTTTACATTTTTTACGCCTCAGTGCTTTCCACATCAGAAAATTAGGATGTTTCCGCACACTGACTCACAGAACAAACGTAGTATGCCAATACTGTAGCCTCAATGTCAATTACACAGTCAAAACTCTCATCTGGAGGAAACAGTATGAGTAAGTTGCTTGCAAGGATGAAAACAAATCCAGACAATGATCTAGTCCAAACAAGACAAATCAAGACCTTCAGATTTGGAACACTATGTTACAGAAAAAAACCAACTTAACAAAAAAGGATTAATCCCACGTAATGTTAGAGAAAAAAAGGCATCTCAATGCTCCAGTTCCCTTTATTATCAATAAGTAGAGACAGACACCTCAGAGGGCAATGCAGATCTGAAGGGAACTAAATCACCACATGGAGGTCTGTGCTTCTCTGCCCTTCTGTGTTGGTTAAATCAGGTGCCTACAATGGCAGTTCTCCAAGAAAGATGCCTAGCATTAAGTAGGATGAACTTCAAGAGTGTTGGTGGATTATGTAATGTAGAATAAAATGTGGGTTTTTGGGTCTACAGTTCTTTCTGTGATGTTACGTTTTGTTGTACAGCACTCTCAGTGCTCAGGCCCAATCTCAGTTTATGATTTAGAGAGATTTTCTGCATTCAAAAATAGCACAAAATTAAACTGTAATTCTGTCATTTAGTTTGATCAAATCCAATGATTCTAAAGTGGTAAAGCACATGAAGTCTCAGGATCTAATGGACTAAACAGGAGATGCAGAATTTAAATCCCAGAACATTAATTGAAAGTTCTAAGTAACTGTAAATAATACAAAATAAATTATTCAACTATTACAAGAATCCTAAAGAGTATTAAAATAATCGCGGTTGTGCTTTTCTTTCTCTGAAATAAAGCAGATCTGTCAGGAACTTGCTTGTTTCAGACAAAGGATCTCTCTTTTCTGTTTTGAAATATTCCTATGCAGTGCTCTCCAAACATAAACAAATAGATCTAGAAGTAGGCCAGGTAGCACATGTAGTACCTTCCAAATCCATTGTACCAACTTCAACCCTACCCTTGTCCTTCTTCTCGATTGCTGGAATCAGAGCAGCCTGTATGGGTAGTTTTCCTGTGAGTGTATACAATTAGAATTGAGGTCTACTTTGGACACCACCTTAACACTTCCTTAAGTGATGGAACAATAAAAAGGTTGTGATGCCTCTGGAAGGTTGATAACAAAACATTTCTTAAAATATCCATTTGTTATTTGCAACAAATTATCTATAAATTCAGTTAAAGTTTATCTGAACTGTTACCTTCTGGGAAAAACTGTGTGCACGAACACAAGGGCAACATTTTCATCAACTTTGGCAGGAGAGAAACGTAGTGTGTACAGAGCTTATCTTTTCTTAGGTATAGAAATTTCTAAGGTGGTTTTGCTAAAATCTGCTGTATAAGAAGCATATGAAAACAAATGGCCACAAATAGTTGACAGTCTAGATCATTTAAATGAAACACAAATTCAGATAAAACTCCTACTGTTTCTAATGGAATATGGACTTAGGGGATGGGCCGGGCCACATCTTTTTCACCTTTGCTAGCACTGGGGATCGTTTGCTTACATCCATATTATTAGTACTTAAGGGCCAAAGCCTTTGAGAAGGCATGATGAGAAAATGTAATGAAAAATTACAATGACAAAATATAATAAAAAACCCAACTTGTTTCTTGGATTAAGCCTTTGCTTATTTTTATGCAACTATTGTATGGTGACAACACGGAAATATTACCATATATAAATTTATTCTGTTTTCTTTTTTTTTTTCCCTTTGGTTGGTGGCGTGGTATTTGTCATAATACATTTTTAAAAATATTTTTACATGTTTAAGTTCAAGAGTTCGGATCTTAAAAAAGCATATTGGTGATCAGTGCTGTTAAAGAGTGCTGCTTGAAGAGTATAGGAGAAGGACTCATGCTACTGACAAACTGGTTAGTTGTCTGTGAAAGGCAGAACAGAAATCATGTTTATTATAGGAAGAGTAGAATTATGGAAGCCCAATCAGAAGTCTTTTTGGCTACCCATCAAACATGGTTTCTATGGAAACCTAGATAATTATACAGTGATTTTCATGCTATTTTAGTTATTAATTTGGTAGTGACATAATATTTCCTCTGTTAATCTTTTTAGATGTCTCTACCTAGTTATTTCTAAAATAATTAGGTCAGCATCTTTCCCATGCTACATGCAGGGAATTCTTTGTGCAACTGATGTAATGGAACATTTAAAACTAGACACAAAGACCAGTGAAATTAATAATAATTTGAATAGCCTATGTACTGTGGTCTGTGGAACAAAGTCATAGAGGTTAGAGAGTTCAATCTAAATTATCTTCGGAGTGTGAGACACACATTTGTAGTTATCTTGTCTTCCTCTGAAAATAAAAAATAATTAGAAAGACTAAATGGTAGTTCAGAAAGCTGCCCTTCCCAAAGCCTCTGTAAAATGGGGTGTCAACAACAGATTATTCATAAGCAAATCCTCCTATTTTTTTTTAATATGTAGAGAAATATTAAATTAAGTAAACAACATGATTGAGAGATTTCTGTTGGTTTATTGCACCCTGGAAGATGAGGTGGGGCTTCAGGTACTTGTTATCTTTTCAAGTTACAATCAAAGCTTTGCTGGTTTTCTAGCACAGGTTGCAGATGATTGATTAACCTGAAAATCAGTAGTTCCAAACTGAATTTAGGTAAAGGTGGGCGAAGTTAAATTTGAATAAATTTGAAAGACAAAATAAACTTATCCACATTTTTTGTTCTCTATTGTTGTACCACACAATGTTTTAATATTTCTTAAGGTATGTAATTCTACATTATAGGTCAGGTAAATCATCCTTCGACAATTAATGCAATGGCAATTTCACAATCTAGTAGTGTGTTGTTTAAATCAATATTTTTAATTGACACTAGGAACAATTTTCAGCATGGCTTGCAAGACTTTTACTCTTGGTGGGAGTTAGACATTAAATTACTTTCCATTCTGAAAGTTCCAGCCTCTATCCTGTGAATCATTTGTGATCGTTCTCTTCTAATCATTTTTTTTCTGTTATGCAAAGGTACTGAAAATGCAGTAATCAGAATATGCATATTTAAGTAAAGAGTAAAAATAGATTGAAAAACAAACTCCCTGCCCAAGAAGGAGATAAAACGTCTCTCAGGTTCTTTCCCAATATTTTCCCCAATAAGTTTCACATAATGTAAAAATGTCTCTCAGATAACAAATGGTGCCAGTATTTACAATAATCTGGACAACTTTTCATTAAAGATGCATTGAGAATATTTGGGAGGGATACACAATATTTTGCAAAACATTATGCACTCTGAATATGCCATTGGGAGAACAATTTTTTGGCTTTTATTATCATGACATCTTGTAATACAGTAATATTACCAGATACCATGACAAGCAAAGGTTTTTCTGGCGGCAAAGACCAATTACCATTATGAAAGGAGGAAAAAAAGTAAATGATTTTGAGTCATATAACATTTGGACTGTTAGAAATACAATTCTAAAAGACTGCATCTCCATAACATCCTCTCTTTAGCAATCATACTTTGAATTTTGTGGGAGATAAATAAAATGAAGCTACTGCTAATATTAACTCATTATAGCTTGCCAACACGTGTAAAGCAACACATAAAATTCCTCAAAGTTAATCTAAATGCAATCTTGTCCTTGTTCTTTTGCAGGAACACAGCACAAGATAGAATGACTATAAGGAATATGTAAAGTCTTAGTAAAATTAAAAATTAAATTAGCAAAGCCAGCTTTAATTTTCTGTGTCACATTGATGTACATAAGGACAGAACTGGGGCCACAACATATAATTCTGTAATTGTCATGTGAGCCCCATGACATAATAAAGGGGGATTTGGTGAAAATCTAGAAGTGATCATCCAAAGCGCACAGACAAATAAGGAATGTCAAAGAGAAATAGAATGCCATATTCAGTTACCAGAAATCAATTACCATATTTTAATATGTGCAGTATGCATTTGAGATACGTATGTCTTCAAAAGTATCAGCACTTGAAAAAGATCCATAGGAAAAATGCAGTCAGAGAGGAGGTTTTGGGGATTGAGACATAGGGAGCTATGGAGGTAAACTCAACACGTGTGCAAATTATTAGGATGTGGGTTCTCTAGTAAGCTTTTCATTGGTTTATAAATACATATGCACACATACACCTGCTGCTGAATCACAGGCTTGTAAGTAGGTATTTTGTGTGAAAATGTAAATGTTACATATGCAAAATATGCATGTTACCTTCAGAACAAGGGTGACAAGAATAACTTTGGTAAAATAAAATACTAGAATAAAAGGCGATCTGGAATACAACCAGACTCTGCAGGTTGTGAAATACTGTATCATCATATTGGGAAAAGAAATCTTAGGTTTTGGAAGGACTTCAATAAAAGCAGGTAAAGCTCCCCTTAAAGGGGCAATTTGATATATAAAATAAGTGTTAAAAACCTCTGTCTTCCATCTCTTTCATTACAGGAAGGCATTATATTTCAGATGCTTTGTTTTATCTTTGCAGTAAAAAGAAAAAGCTGATACGTACTGTCTTTGAGAATGTTATATCATTTTAGACAGTAGCAAATAGAATGCCATGTGTAACAACAGATGACTAATTATGTTGAGGATGTTACTTCACCATTTAAAATTCAATGCCTGGCAGCAAACCATCATCACTCACAATTCCTGGCTCAAAAATGAAGTTGTCATTAGCGTGCAGACTTAAAAAAAAATATATCTTTCATTGACTGATTCATTAGGCTGACAAACTATTTATTTTACTTTACTAAAATTTGGTGTTTATGGTGGTTTATGCTAACACATTTAACTGTATTATTAGATGCTATCAGTTATTCTGGTTCTCTGATGAGCAGTAACTCATTATGCTGATTTGTGATCAGCATAACTCTTCAGTCATTTGTTCACTTTTATTGTCTCTTTCATATTCCAACTGTATTTTAAGGGTGTGAAGCTTAGCAAAGTTTGTATTTCTCAAATCAGAAAGTGAAGAGTTAAAAAAGATGTTAATGCAACTTTGGCCATACTAACAGAAGCTGGCACCAGGCACCAGGCATTATTCACTCGCACTCTGTTTATATTAGGCATAACTTTATAGAATATTGAAAGGACATCTCAGAGGCTTTGGGAGAGCTAGGGGTGTGATATGAGATGATCTAAAAAGAAAGATTTTAGTGCATTTACAATGGATTTTAAAAGAAAAAATTCTCATTTTTCTCTTCTATATACTTGGTATTCCATTAGAATTACTATAATGTTTAGACAGATGTTTTTCAAACAGGTGAAGACTACAGGGGTAGATAGTCATCCAAACATAGTATCACATTTGGGTGATAAACAAATACATGTAAAAGTTAAATGTCTGTGGATTCCTCTAACTCACCTGTGTGTGATACTCTTTTCATTAGCAGTAGGGGCCCCATCCCCCATGCCAGAGCTGTCCCATGCCAAAATCACTTACTGAGCTTAAATAAAGGAAGTAAAGAATTAAAAGTAAGATTCATTACAAAAATGTTATTTGTAAACTTAATCTCTGGTAATTGCTTGTGGACTTCCACAGAAGTCTTTACCAAAATATACAGGTTTGTCAACCATTTGACCTAGTCACAACAATTAAATGTCAAGTTGATCTCAAAGAGTGTTAAAGATTAATCTCTAAATGGCTCCAATAAATTTGTATTTCTAGCGCTGTTAGCAGATACTGCTTTCCATTCTCCCTTGCCCCCACAAAGTAGACATCTGTAAATAAAGACCCTGTAGGGTATAATCCAAATAAACAGCACTCTGATTAATGAGTTCTGTACTTCAATTGGCAATTAAAACCTTCTCATAAAAAAAGTTAAAAATAGTAAATTATATTGAGTTTTGTTATCTCTCAGCCTCAGTAAAATATCTAACTGTATACTTATAAAGGAGCTCAAACGTAAGCTTAAAGTTGAATATATGCTCCCATTCTTTGCAAAAACACAGCTATATTTTTTATGTTTGTGGAAGTTGTACATTTCTGCAATATATATGAAAAATTATATATACTGTATATTATGGTGGAAGTGCCTGAGTCACAGCAATAAGGAAGAAAAAATAATTGATATTCATTTAGTAAACACTGAAGTACAAACCGTGGGTTGACTTTGCAGACTGAAAACTTAACAACAGGCATGTAATCAAACTGTCAGTTCCTTTGGGCACAGAATAGCATACATAATTACATTCTACAGCAAAGCAGTATGTTTACTAATATATTACAAAAGGAGTAGGAGATCATCTAAGGGATTAAGCTATTTAAAGGTATCCAATACACATTATAGTCTCCTATAATCACATGCATTCCACTGCTTTGCTTAACTCTACAGTGCAAGAACAAAACTCTTCATGGCATTCCAATAAACTTTTGAGTTACCTTTTCATATTTTCAGGATATCTGTCATTCCTGTCTTACATTTATGATGAACCTTAGTCAACTGCTGTGAATGAGCACTTGTACTTAATTTGCTTTTCAGTTTACAGTGTGTTGATATCAACAAATTAAATACAGTCCTATATTTTGGAAGTTTGTTATCATTAATGATGAGCAGTGAAAACAAAGTAAATGGAAATATTTTATGCAAAGAAGTTCAAAATAAAATTGGTTTTAGCCCACAGATGAGAGGGCACAGCTACATGTGGGCATGTATGTACATTTACTAGAATTGGATAAATATGGCAAAAAGAATGATTGTGGGTCATGTTTCAACTGTACTCCTTCACTCGATCTCTTTTGGTTCACTTTGCTAACATTCTGAGACTAAAAAAAAGAAAACAAATATGCAGAAAATAAAGATTCAACAAACTTTAAGGCAAATGTGAAATACTTCATCTTGAATATTCAGAGTGGAAGTCTAATTCTAAGGGCTGTAGTAAGTATGTAGTAGGAAGAAAATCTTACTGAATATTCTCCATGGGATAAGCAATCAAGGGGAAAATATGCCAGACAAAACATAGCAGAGACTAACTACATAGTGTGCTGTCAGCCCTGTTAGTCACGGTCATCTTCTTTCTTCTCCCCCCCCACCTTCATCTTTCCAGTATTACAATCATTAATCCCATATTATTTTGCTGGCTACTTGAATCAGCTCCCCTCTTCACTCATACATCTGCTGGTTTTTGGTTATCCTGATACAACCTGTGCTCTTCCTTTAAATGATGAGTATAATCAAGTATGCTATTTTGAGAATGTAGCTTGTTGGGATTTCATCATAAACCATCATAAACATACTTGTGATTGTTAAACAGTCACATCTCACACTTTGGAATAGGCCTATGAGATTTAGGCCTTTTAGATTTCGTTGATTTTTAGAAAGAGTTATATCACAGAATAGTTCATAGAATAGTTTGGCTTGGAAGGGACCTTTAAAGGTCATCTAGACCAACCCCCAAAGAAGAAAACTCAAATGGAATTCATAAAAACTTCTATGACTTTCAGGAAGCTCTTTAGCTATTGTAAAGTTCAGGCTTTTTCACTCAACCAAAGCATTTCATTGAAAACACCATCAGGACTCCACCAGTGTTAACAATAGTGAGAAGCAGGAGGAGAACGATGATGAAATCATGGCGCTTTCTGGTCAAACCAAACAAGACACAGACAGTCCAAGGTATCCAAGTCTTCTGGCTCGTAGCTAAAGGAACGGCTAGGTTTCCAAGCAGAAACTCAAACCATAAAGGAGCCTACTTCTGTAGTATATGATATATTACTTTTATCTCCTAGCAGTTACCTCCTATAATTTTCACCCCACTAGACAATATCTATTTAACGTTTGCCCCCTTTCTGGTATTTTGGCAAACCTAAGCATTAAGCCTGGTGCTTAATTATATCTTGTTCACAGGCCGGTTGTTTCCCTGGTCATTGCCCAAACAAGTTCTCTCTAGCTAAGACAGTAGGTCAGCAAGGAGGCAACTTTGAAGTAAAACTACCTTTCCAGTAGGAACACAAACAAGAAAAAATTATTTGTGGCACACATTTTCACTTATGCTCTTGGTTTTTTTAGTAACAAATTATCACAAAATAAAGGAGCCAAAGCATACCTATATGAGTATTTTAAAAAATAAAGGAAGGATATACGTTAAGTCACATTGTGGTTTCCATACACCCCTTTATACCTTGTACTACTCTTTTCAGTGAACTTTCTACTCATCATGAGCTTACAGATAGTGTTCTAAATAGACAGAGACTGGACAGCAGTGCAATTGTCTCGAGACTGCCCATACAGCCACCCATTTAACCAGCTTGATGGACACTACCCTTGTAAAGCAGCAACACAGCATACTCTTCCACTTTGCTCACTGCCTGTTTAAAAAATCTTTCTCTGTCTTAAGAATATCATGGAATGTAGCAGCTAAATTGAGGACAAACTAATAGAAATGCACACGCACAGGACTTACTTCTGTTGTCCAGATCCAACAAACTGGCAACCTGCAGAGGTATCTGTGTAATTATGGGTCAGATTTTTCTCCACTGTTGGTTAGACTGCAGTCATCCTCCCATTTTATAGTCAGTTTATTCCTTACCACTATCCTTCGCAATCTCAGGATTTCTCCACAAAAGTAAGGAAGATGATGACAGTACCCCAAAACTGGAACAAGCTGGTAAGAGCTGAGAGGAATCAAAGAAATGAAGCAAAACCGTTTCTGATGTTGGCAAGGAGGCTACAGCTTTGACAGTAACTAGTGGCCTTTATTCTTTTCTGTACAGGTGACCTCACTGGCAGAGGTACCAACACTGACAACACCTATGCATATGAAAGAAGTTTAAATGATGCCATAGTTGTGCAGATAACAACAAAAATACTGAAGGGAAACACTCATAATGATAACAGAGAAAAGACCATTGATGAGTCAGTGATTTGACAGCACAGCTTGAAATGCGAGAAGTGTACACCACTGTCCCGATGT
Organism: Phoenicopterus ruber ruber; assembly: GCA_009819775.1. Lineage (NCBI taxonomy): Eukaryota > Metazoa > Chordata > Aves > Phoenicopteriformes > Phoenicopteridae > Phoenicopterus > Phoenicopterus ruber. Next base: position 26,558,222 of record CM020222.1, read on the forward strand.
GATCTGACTACAGCCATTTACCTTAAACACTCTTTTTAAATTTAAGTTTCCCAGAAGGGGGAACAATAGAAAGTTTCCCATTGCCTGAACTCCTTACCCATAAAGGTGTGTTTTATCCAACATCCAGAGATGCAGAAAACAGATATGTCATGTCCATCTAACTTGTGACTTGGAGAACAAACCTGTCTGCTTGCTTCGTTTTATAAACGTAAGGGGGTTACTGCATTTTAAAACAGCACAACTTTATAATTTAAATAATACAGAGTGCTGTTATTTTCACTGATACTTTAAATTATTATTTATTAAAAATACTAGAGAATGTGCTTAGGTCCATTGTTCAGCATCTTGAACAATTATTTAAAATACCATCTTTAGTTCATAAAAACACACACATCTACTTAAATAGTAGTGCAATAATAACATGCAAAGTGGAGCAGATTACCTCCTCGTTTAAGTTATCATAAAGCTTTTGCATTCACTGATCTATAAATATCTGCAGAATGAACTCCTCATTGTAAGTGCAAACATTGTGCAATAGAAGGAGCACAACAGATCTCTATCTCTGTGTTCCTACATAATTGTAGCATTTCACAGTGGTCTTCATTTGGACTTCTCAAAATATTGAAGTAAGTCCATCATGTTTCATCTGTCTCCTCTTTGTATCTGCAAACCTCTCTCCTTTGTTCTCAGAAAGATTATATAAAGCACAGCAAGCAGCTGCCATGAGAAACTGTTATTTCTCATCAGTTTCTAGCCTACATGTCTGGATATTCTATTTATTCAGTCTTCCAAATGCATATTCTATTGTTTTTCTCAAGAAGTGCTTTTATCCCTTTTGGGTGCCTAATAAAAGAATCCATAAGCTCAGCAAACATGAAAAGCTGTTTCTAGTAAATGATATTCCATGACTAGTTTTTCTTGTGTCAGTTATACATCACATACAAAAATATTGTTATAGGGAATAATCACTCTACAAGCTAGACTTGCAGGACCTGGAATGAGAAGGGTAGAATTTGTGAGGTAGACTGTGCTTCAAGGGCGCCTCAGAGTCTACGTTCTGGCTCAGGAAAAGTCAGCTTTCTGTTATCAATCTTAGTTTCCCATGTCTTCTAATGATGAAGATTGTCATCATTATCATTATACTGTGCAGTCCTTTTGAATAATTGGTGATGAAAACAAATGTGAATGAAAATTTCTGGGAAAAGGATGAGCTTAATGCAGACAGCGAGGATTGGCTGCAATAGCATATTAAAAGATTGTGAGTGAGATATAAATAAGGCAAGCAGAAATCAGTTTCTTCCATGTCTACAAGTAGAATTCACTTCTGACAGAGCTTGGGTATAACTCTGCAACAGCATATATGTTTTATGGAAATTTAAGCTGGAAAGGAAAATTTCACCTGTGAGCTTCTAAAGGGCTGCACCCCTCATGCCTATGGCTAAGGTGGATAAGGCAAGTGGTATCTGCTGTGAATCACCTGCAAGTTTTAGACCACTCCAGACTGTATTTACTATTGGTCTGAGTTTCACAGCAGGATAAACAGTGCAAGAAAGACAATTCTTCCTGAATATTACTTATCTGTAGATTTCTGAGAAATTAATTTTTGTTTATGGTGTTATTAACAAGAAAATTTTGCAACTGGAGGAAGGTAATTTGGCTTGTCCCGAAGCAGTTGTTTTAAGAGCAGCAACAAAAGCAGCAAAAAAAGAGTTGCACTCAAAATGCAAACAAATGAGAGACTGTCAAGGAGATGTAAAAATGGATGGAAGTGTAGGGAAGATCCATGATGAATATCCTTGAGAATCAAATGAAAAGGCAAAATCTGATAAGGAGAGAATTTTGATCACCAGAACTGAAGGAAAACTAGGAGGAAAATTCCGAGATCCTATTCCACAAAAAGCCTGTCCTAAAAAGAAGGAACTAGGAAAGGAGAAGTTGTCAGGTTTCGAGTTTAAGATAATTCAAAACAAACACTAAACAACAAAATTAAATCCATTTGTCATTAAAATATGCTATGACTTGAGTTAGGTTGAAAATGAACAAAATCATTTTATCAGTAGCTTATAGACTATATCATAATGCTGTAACAGTTGTAAGGTTGTCAATCATCTAAGACTGATCCTGTCTCGAGTATTTGTAAAATTGTATTGAATCAACTCTTTTCCTAAACACTTATTTAATTCGATGGCCTAGTTTATATAGGAATCAAAAATTTAGTAAACCGCATATGTTGCGGACAAACTGTCCAAATAGACTGAAGCTAAGGTGTTTTACCACTACAGATGCACACAAGGAGCCGCCATAAAGAAATATTGGCATCTGGGATTTTCTAGGTATTGAAAGATATTACACGTTTCAGTGAGGTCTGGAAACACTCTTACCGTAGGCAGCTTTAGTGCAGAATACATGTAAACATTAGAGAGGATACTTCAAGGTCAGGAACTGCAGGCTTGTTTACAACACATAAGTGTTTGTAATAAGACTGCAGTGTACCTAGTCTAGGATGGACACAGAGCTGATTCACCCTCCATCAGAGAAAGTCTGCTCTTGGACCACAACTAAGGTATGCATACTGAATTATTATTACAAGTTCTTTTAATGCAGGCAGAGTATTTCAGGGGAGAATCCTTCCATACTGTTTTTGTTTATTCTTTCATTAAAAATCTGTTACTGCTCTCAGTAGAAGCAGGACACTGAATTAGAGGAGCCTTTTGCCTAATCCAGTATGGATGTTGGGCATTTTTTCTGTGTCAGTCCTTTTAGAAACTTTATCCATCCAACTTGAGAATCTATTTGCCTCATTTTACCGTCTCTCTCCGTCACTATCATAAAGAGGAAAGAAACAGGATGTGGGTTTGAATTCACAGTCGTAGAGGATGAATATGAAGCTGGATCTTCCATATCTCGAGTAACAATCTAAGCAAGAATGATTACTTCCTTCAAAAAGGAGCAAAAAATAAAAACAATAAAGTGAGGCTTCCATAGTAGATATAACCTGGTTCTTGATCTCAGAGTTTTAGAAGATTGGGTTTCCATTTCTTTGTTACTATTGGCTTCTCTTAGCCAACCTTCTATGATTCAAGATTTTTTTTTTAACAAATCTGATGGTTAAAATACAAGTTTAGCATGTTTAAAATCTGTCAAGTAAATAATTAAACAATCATTAGAAGTTTGCATTTGAATTTTGCAGCACAACACATATAGTTTCTGAATATTATAAATAGATTACTTCCTGAGAAAGGATAGGTATGTAATATTACCTAATTCTGTAATGCCCTGAAGGTGAAGAGTATCTAGTGTTTGAAGTACTGACTGCATGATTCTGTTTCCTGAACAGTTACCGACTCCTTGTGTGAGCAGTCCAAAACCTCAGACTCCAGCAGGCTCTTAGCTGCAACAGTATTGACACACTGAAGTTGGAATGCCAAGGTTTACTTTGTTTACCGTCAAAGCTCTGGGGCAGACTGAAGGCATACAAAAATACAGATAGTTCTTTGGACTTACAGACTGAAGTGTGCACAGACCTTTTATGGAAATACACTGAGCTGAATGCTGCCCACAGTGGGACTCTACTTGTGCAGTCTCAATGACCAGAGTTGTTTTATTGCAGCTCCACTTCTCATTTCACTAAATGCAGCAGCAGGAGTAGAAAGGTTCTCGCTCAATTTCAGCAAATATTTATATACAGTTGGTCATTTCATAATATCCTATTCTGCTTAACAAGATGTTCTGCAGTTTCTGGAAGTCACATGGCTTACTAGTGGAAGTTTATTTTTATAAGTTGAGCTTTTGCAACCATTAACTGCATATAATGTACTGATCTTTGGAGAAGGAAAGTGCTTATATTAGACACTATGGGTAAGCAATATTGATATCATCAAACACCATTATTTAGGATAAAGATAAAATTGGAATACAGAAAAAGGTGACCTTTCCAGCTGAAGAGAAATTCAGAATTCATTTCTGACATGGTGGGATTGCTGTACGGGGAAAGAAAGAGTTCTGCACCCCTACCTCAGCTTGTATTCTAAGTCCCACAGAACCAAAAGGCTTGATTCAAAGCCTATTGAAGTAATCTGAATCTTTCCCTTCACCACTATGATTCTGAAAAAAAAGGGAGAGTCTTGTATGAAAACATATGCCGGTCTCTGAAAAGAAAATATTCTGGAAAAATATAAAGATTTACATTGGACTGTCTGATGAAGTGGAATTAGAGTTGCAAAAATGTCTGAGATACTTGTTATAACATTAATTTTGTCCTTGAATATTAAGAAGCCACAATGTTCATTAGTATCTTTTTTTTTTATCCAGTCAGTGAATACATTTCAGCATTATCCACTCCATTTGTAGGATCATTTGTTACCAACTAAGAACAGCAAGTATATTTCTCTAATGACTTACTTTAAAGATAGCATAACAACCTTCATCTTCTTTCCAATCAGCATTTCTCCCTCATTCCTTTCACTGTCTTGTATGCCATTAATCACTTCTATGTCGTGGAATTCAGTTATTCCCACAGCTTTAAAGCCTTAGATATGGAATGAAAGGTGCAAATCGGAACTTCTCATTGTAATTCTTAAATTTGATATATTGTACATGATATATCGTACCAGATTTTGTCATTTTAACATTTTGGAAATTGCACATCTACTTAAGGTAGTCATTTTTTTTTCCTATTTTAATGCTGTTTATGGAAAATTGCTTTTCAGAAAATAAATGTTTAGAAAAAACCAGGTTTTATAAAAGAGCTGAAAAAGCAGCACAAGGCTTGGAAAAAAATTGAAGCATTTGGTTTTCAGCAACTTAAAACCCCAGCTTCAGGGTATTTGGACAGGATAGACATTTTATTATTGGTTAGAGTATTTTCTGATTGTCTCTTCACTCATTTACTTGCTGGAGTTTCTGCTCATCCCTTGTTCTTTTCTTTGCCTCTTCTTCATTATTTACACAAGAATCAGAGGTTCTGTCAGAAAGCATTAGGTTTTTAGGTCATTGGTAAGGTAGTTAGCAGCACCTTCACCTTTTCAGTTTGTAGGACCAGACTACATAGCTCAGTAGCATCTCGTGGGAAAAAGATAATTAAAATTCAGAGGACATGTATTATGATTCAGAAGGCAACATACAATATTTCCATATGTATCTGATACAATGGAAAAAATGCCACTTTAATGTCACTCCAGTTATAGCAGTATTCAGCGCAGAGTTTTGTGAAGTGTAAATTGAGCGTTTAATGATTCTAGGTATACTAATTCTGCAAGCACTGAGAATTGCTTTTCCAATAATGTCTAGTTTTAAAATATAGGACAAAACTGCATCTGGCTCTACATCCGTGCCCTAGAGAAGACAGAACACCCCACAGAGACAACATCCAGTGTAAAAAACTGTTTGCCTCTGTAGAAAGCGGGGCATTCTCCAGATACAGCATTAGTCTTAACATCACTGTCATTTCAAGGACTTAAGACTGGCACCAGCTTAATATAACATCTCTGCCAAGTAGTGAGCACCTTTTGCCAATTTCGGGCAAAACCTCTATGCATTTATCAGACTTCTAAGAGATATTACATGCCTCCCAGACTTAGACTGAAGTATGAACTGTTCTATAGCCACATTTTATTTTGGTGTAAAGATTGAGGAAATTTCTTTAAACATCTGTGACAGTAGCATCAGAAAATTTTAAAATAATACAAACATCAATTGGCAGTACAGAACAATCAAATAATTGTAACTTAATTTGTAATTTGTTCTAACATCACCATTCTGTGGTAGGATATGTGGAAACTTTGAAGCATTTCAGGTGTAAGAAGCTACTGGGAACACTTACGTAATATGCAGAATTACTATATTTCTGAGTTATTTTAGATGTAACTTCTGTAGTATCTAAGCACTGAGCCTGTACCACAGAATCTCACTGAATCTGATAAAATTAATCCCCATTGATTTCAACATATTCATTAGGTAGTCCCTGTAGCTAGCTACTTAAAACACAACAAAGTAATTATATACGTTAAAGCTCAAAGTTAAAGTCCAAAGAAAACAATGCTGTTAGTTGCTACCTAATCCTGAAGACACCTAAGCATCTCTAACTTTTGGCTTCAGCCTGTGGTGCATTATTACAACTTCAAGAGGTTGTACCTGTAAACAATAATTTTCTCTAAAAGTAAAAATAAAAACGTAGAAATCAGACATATTTGGCACCACTGACAAATGAAAATACAAACCGATACAAAATAATTATAAACTATTATAAATAAGGATAGTTAATGTACAGTACTTGCAAATTGCTATCCAAATGGTTCTTGTTATGCCCATTTCTATGACATGCTACTGCAGCATGACAAAAATCTGACTTAATCTCAAGGGTTATTTTACTCTACAGTATTTATTTCTAATAGGAGGATGCTCAGAAACAAATAGAAAGTGGGTTTAAAATAAAATAAACATACCTAAGCACGTGTTTTTGTTATTCCTCTGAGTTTAAACTGTCTAGGTGACTTGCTAAACAGCAATTCAGGAGCAACATTCTAATTTTTTTCTAAACAAAATAGTTGGCTAATTGTCACTTTTTTCCCCTCACAAAACAGCTATAGAATATTGTAGACAGTAATTCAGAGCTGCTGCAATATGCCACTATTTATAAACCAAATCAGTAAGGTAAAAATTCAGGTCCCTAAACATTTGTCTAGTTCTTCGTCTTTCAATAATGGCATGCCTTTTGAATTCATACCATGGAGTGAAACGTTCTCTGTTCTGTGCTCAGATTTTCCCTTCCAGTTTAGTTCATTTCAAGTCAGATTACATAAGTGAAAGTTAAAATATGCAGAGTGAAGCATTAAGGCCCTGTGGCAAAAGAGAGAGTAAACCAAATAGTGCAGACATTCAGGAGAAGCAAGTGTGCTAAGTTGGCTTTAAATTTAACTGGACTATCCCTAGGTATAAGTGACAGCATCATCCTCTCTGATCTGACCATTTAAACTTTTGCGGTTCCTTACAGAAAGGCTGTCTTCCCAGCACGAGGCAGTTGGAAAAGTGAACAGAAATGACAGACCAGTGTAGTGTCATTTCAATCTTAACTGTTGCTTACTTTTTCACGACAGTTGAACATTCAGTTAAGGGACTGGGGAGAAAACAGTGAGCTCCTGTTGTAGTCTAATGTTGGCATCACTCTTTCTGTGTATTAACTTCTTCTTATGGCTTAGGAAGTGATTCACTTCATTTTTGAAGTAGCTTCTGTACTGCATGTGGAGATAGGTTATTTACAAACAGTAGTTAGTTTTGGCACATAAAATACTCAAGCAAACAAAGATTCCTGGAATTAGAAAGAAAACTTCCAGTAAAACGAAAATTGAACTCTCAAAAGTTCAAATGATACCTAAACTAAACATGACTAATCTTCAGACATTACGTGTTACTATCTTTACTTTTTGTTTTTCAAGTGCAGTGGTAGTACAGTGTTTAAAATCACACTTCTGTTCTCTATAAGTTCGTAATAATTTTCTGATACTACTTTTGCTTTAGCAGACCCATGGTTTGGGTTTCTGTGGGTTTTTTTAGTGATACTAAATATCATCTCCATTAAACCAATTTTGTTTTGTTGTAACTGCTCACGTAGATCCACTATAAAAAGACAGCCTTGCTGAATTTACAGGAAACCTAAAATTGGTATAGAAGGTGCTGAATTGGGCCCTATGTTTTAATTAGGCATTTTCTGTGTGTTTATTATTACAGTGGTTTATTTTCTCCACAAGAACAAATTGGTGTGAGCATTGCCTTTGCTGAACATTCCTTTCCTGCTTGAAATCATTATGTTTGTATAGGGATGACCAAGTAAATTACTGTTTCTTCATGGGATGAAAGAGGAGGAGGAAGCAAACAAGAACAAGGAGATAAAAATACCACCATAAACTATCAAAACAGCCAAAAGATGAAGTCCAAGTTACTGCATATTTCATTATATCAGGAAATATGAGAAAGCAGACAAGAACATATGCTGTCTGTATTGGTACATGCAGTATTTATGCATCTTTTAAAAATAATGCTTAACACTTAATTTACAAGAAAAAAAGAAGTTGATACTACTATTCATATAAAGAATTAGGTTATACTAAAAGATGTCAATAAGTTGTAGGGAATGGAGTAACTAATCCATGTGGACTTGGCTTCATGGACAGCCAATAACTTTCCACTCCATTCTCTATGCAGTGTAATCAGGTAGCCCAAATAGATAGGAACATGCTATAGATGCTGAGTAACTTTTCTTTAGAGGCACTGATGGTGAGATTAAAGCATAATATTCTTGGAGGAGGAATAAAAGAGGTAATATTTCATTTGGTAATTAGACTCCCATAAAGCTGTCTCTTGAAAGTCAGGTTTTTCTACAGTTTTGTGATCTCTGGCTCTAGTAAAAACAAATGGCAGAGCAGCAAAACACCGAATAAAATTAAGACTTGGTAACCTAGTTTTGGATTTATCATTCCTTTGTTTTCAGGGTTAGGGCTTCAAGTACAATTTGGTAGAACTGCAAATGAGGTGCAAGTAATTTTGCAGAAAGAAATTAATTTGTTCAACAAGTTGTTAGAAGAGCTGAATTTCTGCTTCAGCAAAGAAGAAATAGCTCCCATGCCTTACTGACTTTAATATTCTTAACTAAATATGAGAAGCTCTGGCTCATACCCACTGAGTTCAATGAGAAACAGCTTGAATCCACAACGTTTTGGGTCAGGCACAAAATTATTTTGATGGAGTAGGAATATATAGGACTATAAGGGCGTACAGCTGATAAAATGAAATCTTGGTCTCACTAAATTCAAGGGGAATTTTACTGTCCACTCAGAAAAGGCTGAAATGGTTCATGATATATTAACTCATTTCAGTTAAGCTAAAGTAAGATTGGGTGGGCTGGCTACAGAAAGCTCATGAATACTACTACTAATAAAGAAAATACCTCTTTCATCAAGTCTTGAGTTTTCCTACCAGCAAGCTATTAAAGATGTAAGGTTTTACAAAAAGAACAAAAAGTGAAAAAACAATTCTCATTCCTTGAAAATGTAAAAAAATCCCAGGGTACCAAATTTTTTTTTACATTTTAATCCATCCTGTCAGATACAAAGGGTAAAATTGACCCTTTTGCGTATACAAACACCAAGCAATTTCATAGGCACTAGCATCAGAAAAAATACATTTCTACCAACGATAGGATCATGCATTGGGCTTCAATACAAACCAATCTGCAGATATTTAACACACTTAGTGGAGTGGTGCAACAGTCCTGTTATGTGGGAGCCATATCACTGGCTCAGTTAATTGCTGCTTTCCTGACCCTCCTGACCTTAATTCCTGAAGTCAAGGTTATGTGTTTCAGAGATGTACCCACAAAAGACAACTAAATAGAAGAAAGTGCACCAAGGTGATCAGGAATAATAACAATGAAGAATTAAAAATCCATCACCATTCTGCTTCTAAAATTACATATAACTTATGTGAATAACAATATTAAAATAGCTTCTTTTTCCATAATTGGATGCCTTTGCAGTATACTCCATTGTTTCAAATTAATGCTGGAAAAGGATTTAGCTGAAAAACTTCCTTGTCTGAGACCAAAAGAAAGCTTCATTAGCATAATTCCTTACAGTCCTTCTGTTAATATTGTCAGGGACAAAAATATAATTATCCTTTTTGTCAAAAAAATGAAAAAAAGAAAAACTGGGAACATAGTGAAATTATGGAAGATCTAGATTACCACTCCAGTGAAAAATGTGGGACAAATTGGATAGGAACATAAAAGTATCAGTTCTGACTGAAGTATGAAACTTATGCAAACAACGGGGGGAAAAAAACTCCACCCTTTTTAGAACATTTTGAGATGTGTGAAAACTACAAATGCTAGAACTGTGAAAAGGAAACTGGGAATTTGATCCATATGTTCTGGAAATGCCACTGCCCACAGCTAAATTATTTTTGGAGAACAGAACAGAGAACAGAAGAACAACTGCTAAAGCTGTTATAAACACAGGGTCTCCCTGGTGATGCAAAGAACTTACCGTGGCAGATATTGACAAGTGACTATTACCATCTGGATACCATATATGAAGAAATCATCTTTGGTATGTTCTAGAATAATTACTAAGGAATATGATGTTATTTATCAATTATCTCTCTAATTCTCTGAGGAGAAATCATTCCGCTAACTCCAAGGGGAAAAAACCCTATTCAGGATGGTTCAGGCATTGATTTTCTTCATATAGGTGAATATAATTTAAAAGCCTGAACTGATCTAATAATTCTACTGTATAGGGAAGATCATATTTTAAGCGTGGGAAGCTCTTTATCATAGTATATTTTTTTCAAAGTGAAGTATTTTAAAAATCTGCAACATATGAAATAGCAGTAAGACCTGTGGACATATTCTGCTCGTGCTTCTCAAAACCAAAAGCGCATCGTGCTGATTATGTGAGAAATAATTACCAATTAACCTGGGCTACCATTTACTTGTTCACAGGAATGTATGACTGGAAGGAATGAACTTCATTCATTCTGCTATCAAAGACAACCAAGTCTTATATTTCTATTCTGTACTTTTAAGCAAGCAGAATCTTCATACCAGTTGGCATCTTCCACTTTCTACCTGAAGGCTGACCCTGGACACTTATTCCTCTGACAATTCTCACATTCAGTTTATTCTAGACAGTCAGTACCCATTTGTACCTACGTTATCTTCTAGTATGCAACATACACACTCATAACTAGTTCATCCTAGTAACTCTTGCCACCTAAAGGGATAGAGACCAACATAAAGAGTGAGAGATTTAAGAAAAGTAGTATGTACATTTTCTTGGCTATACCAGCAAACTCTCCCTGAAAACGTTAAAAAATGTTTATAAAAAATTCTGAATGGTGGCAACTATATACCATCTGTTTTGTTCTGGTTTAGAAAGGAATTGCATCAATCCATGATGTTCTCTATACCACCTCTCCCTCATGACAGCCACTAAGCAAAACCTAGCAACAAAGTTGTGACTATCATATTGAAATAATTAAAAAATGAGTTTGTTTTATTGCAAATGACATTTGAAAATTATATTAACAACACACTTCTGTTTTGATACTAATTTTTCCTCTTCTTTGAAAAAATGACTTTGCTTAACAATTGATGCATTCTGAAAATAAGTAGTTCTTTGCACATATAATCATCAAACTTGAACTGACCCTAAGTACAGTTTTTATTTTTCGTGTCTTTATTCATTCTTTTCTACATAGTATTTGTGGAATTCAGCATCTGGAACGAGCAGGAAACAGGTTGACTCTCTTTGACTCCCTTTATTTCTGCATAGTGACATTTTCCACTGTGGGCTTTGGGGATGTTACACCCAAGATATGGCCTTCAAAGCTGCTTGTTGTCATTATGATCTGTGTTGCTCTTGTGGTGTTGCCCATACAGGTAAATGTGGATTTTTTTCTCTTTAGAATTGGTTTTAAAACAAAAGAATAACAACCGAAATAATTTATTGTTACTATTATTATTGCATATAAAATGTCAGAAAAAATGACCATCTTCTATACCTCCTAGTCTGTTTTTTTCCCCCTCCTTTTTCCTCTGTCCTCCTATAGTTTAGATTTATACTAAAAAACAGAGCACTAATAACAGTTTTCAAGTGCTGATGAAAGATTTCTGTTCTTGTTGTGTACCACAGAGCCCTTCCTTCATTGTGAGATATGGGAACAGTTTAAAAAAAACAAACAGTAGCGAGCACTTTCTTTATGAGTATAGCATTTCCTCTGCAGGCTCTCCCTGTTTCTAATCTTGATTCTCTCCACTTCCTCTCTTACTCTTGCAGCTCAGTGCTAACCGGAAAAAGATCTCATTAAATCTGCAACTCAAGCAAATTGGGTTCACAGCTGTGTATGTTGGTACACACACACACAGAGCCAACAGCACAGTTAGGAATTTTTGATGCCTACTTAAGTTTAGGACTTCTAACAGTTTCAACAGGAAAAGGCTGATTTATGAAAATCCAAGTATTTCAAGGAGTCAATCAGTTTCATTAAATTCATACCAAACATTTCCAGCTCATTAGGTGAGGCTTGACAACAGAAACCCTGAGATTGCATGGGAAGCCCTGCCAAGCTGTTAACTGTCCCACACTTGGTGATCACCCAGACCTCGTGCCACAAATAGGGGATGCGGGGAGACATTGTGCATGCTTATCAAAGCTTCTAGTAGACCTGCTAGACCACGAAGCTCCAAAGTTTCTCACGCAGCCATAGTTTCCAGACTCTGCTTCTTTGACAGTGAGCTAAAGCTCACTGTGAGCAGACAACACAGAAGCCCTGGGAGGTTGGAAGGTTGAGCTTTCAGCATTAATTTTCTTGAAATTATTTGAGCATTTTAATTGTATCTAAAAATTTAATGTCTGCATACACAGACATATGCACTAACACAATTATATTCCCACTCAGTGGAAATTTAGTAAAATATATATTCTATTGAAAACTAAAATATGCTTTAAGAAATTTGGAATTTCCTAGGAAACAGAAACTTCATCTTTCAAGTACTTCTGATAAACACTTCAGGCGTAAGAGCTCTGTGTTACCAGTAAATAACCTGTAATTTACTGCCCTTTCACATAAATTTACCTATTATTAGTTACTTTATTTCATAGCTTTGTAGTGATAATGGGGCTTCATATAGTTTTCCATACACAGAATGTGGGAGGCATTCTCTCCTCAGCTTTTCTCCTGCTATGATATGAAATCAATTATTATTCATGATTCAGTCTCTCCATCAGTTGAATGTGGATGAGAAAAAGCAGCTATCAGACAGATATATAGTTAAATTGAGCTCAGTATTAAATGCATGTTAGTTACAAGAAACTTTGAAATAGTGTTTGTATGTTTTATTACAAATTGTTACAATGTCAGTGATTGTTACAATGTTCTCTTTAGTCTAAAGGATTCAGACTAGTAGAGCAATGTTTACTGTTAGCCTGCATATATTGTTCAGTTGGCAAAGGCAAATTTGCTGTATTAAGAGCTGCTGTGTATTTAAGTTGTATCTAAATTTATAAGACAGATAAGAGAGTATACAGGTCACCTTCAGAACATTATAAAATCTCTGAGAAGAGTTATTGCCCAAACTAAGTAAAATGATGCTTCTATCCAAGTATCTATACTCACAGTATACCCTTAAGCGTGTGAAAATTTAACGTTTCGTTTGAGGGCAGCATTTATGTTACATGGCACTGGAAAAAGAGAGCTCAACGGTGTAAAATACATAAAGGAAATAAGGTACAGCCTTCATTCTTTTCTAAAATCTTGAGATTTACTGTAATCTCATGATAATTTAATGGATTTACCCTGCTATTTGTGTGTGGGAGAGACTGGCTCTATTGCCATGTTTTTCAATCACCCTATTATTCATCTCACCCGCTTACTAGAGAACTTTTTAGAAAGAAAAAGACATTGTGGGCTAAGGGCATCTTTTCATAGAGGCATGAGATGAACGATGCAACATTGTTAAGTCATGATACAGTTGTATTGCACATCTGCTTGTCTATATTTCACTGACAATTGGTATCTCTCGCAGTTTGAGCAGCTGGCATATTTGTGGATGGAGAGACAAAAGTCCGGTGGTAACTACAGTCGACACAGAGCTCAGACGGAAAAACATGTTGTGCTGTGTGTTAGCTCGCTGAAGATTGACTTACTTATGGATTTCTTAAATGAATTCTATGCTCATCCCAGATTGCAGGTACTTACAGTGAAAAAAAGAAAAAGAAAAACTCAAAACTGATTTTTTGCAGACAGCTTTCTGAAATGTTTTTAATTTGTAAAACTGAATTTGGGGATAGCTGACTGAATTGGGAACCCATAATTGCAATAAGAAGCTGAGATACACTCTGGAGACGTTCATTTGAAATTGAGGTAAATAGACTAAATATATAGAATTACCGTCTTGCTGAATTATGCCAGTCCTTTTAGAAACAGATATTTCCATGCAAATTCCTTATATTCTACCCCAAAATAGAAAATAAATGAAAACTACTCAAATTATTTTTTCCTGTTGTTTTGGGACTGGATCCAAAACTCCTCACAAGTCAAAGCGTCTTTTGGTTTTCGCATTTTGCTTTGTTTTTTGCCAGTGTTAGTAAGATTAGATCCTTTCAGAGTTGTTGAAATTAAGAAATAAATAGATGTACTTTAAAGGACAAAGACCTTGAAAGATTACACACAAGAGATTTTCTTAGTGTAAACATATTCCCTAGCTAATGCAAACAGCTGTCATATGACTTGTTTTGATAATATAAAAACTTATTTATATGAGATAGCAATTTGGATTCATTATCATTAGCTTTGCTACAGAAGATTTCTTTTACTAAATCTTCTCTGTGTCTTTTACTAAGTTACCTGTGGTACCATGCTTCACTAACTAGTGCAAAAAATCATAAAAATACAATCTTCAAGTTACTGAGCAGCAATTTGACAAATCCCAAATCCAAAATACTCCCCAAAATAATTAGTACGAGGCATAAGCAAATGCACAAAGAAATCCAGTTCTTTATAGACGCAAACACAAATTGAAATCCAAAATTTAGTTAACTAGCCTGAACAATGAGTCAGGCTCTATGATACACTGGAGACAAAGAAGTCCTAATACTACTTATGTAGCCTAAAAGAGCTGATATACATTCCCTTCACAGTTGAAATGGGGAGCTGGAGGATACAGATGATGCACTGGATCCAATGCACTAAGCTTTCTGCGAAAGTCTGTGTGTGCTAAGGAAGACTTTTATGACAAGCCTGTCCTAAGCTCTCAGTCTCTCCTCTCACATTCCATTTATCTCTCCTTTTCATATGTGCACACATGTATACTTCAGAGTAATCTTACTTTTCCTAACAAGGACTGACTGTAGCACAGGAAACAGAGTTTGGATCTGCCCATTAATGTAGAGGAAAAAATTGGGGGGAAGACAATTTCATTTTGATTGTTGAAGACTTCCTACATTTTCTAGCTAGAATGACAGAAATGTAAATTATCTCTAAAAAAAATTGTGCTCATATGGAAACAAAAATGTTTCTATATGGACTTTAGTTGCTACCCTGGAGTCTTTCATGAGCAGTTGACAACTGTCCAGCCATTTTTATTAAAGAATGCAATATTTTAAACACATGTATTCAAATAACTTTTGTCAATGAAATTTGATATTTATCAGAGACTTTTTTGACATCCTGAGTCTCTGTTCACTCATTCTCTAGCAACAATAAATGGTAACATAAAAAAATAACATGACTATTCCCCCTTATGTTTTTGACAGGACTATTATGTCGTTATTTTGTGTCCTACTGAGATGGATGCTCAGGTCCGAAGGGTGTTACAAATCCCAATGTGGTCCCAAAGAGTTATCTATCTGCAAGGCTCAGCACTAAAAGATCAAGACCTGTTGAGAGCTAAGTAGGCAAATATTGACCAATATTGGTTTTTACTTTTGGTTCACTCATACTGTTTGATAAATAAGTTTGACAAACAACAAAAGCTGTGCTAGAAGGAAAGCGCATGTATTTAGAAAGCAAGGCTCTGATATAATTTGGTTTTCTTAATATCTGAAATTTTTCAAGGAACAAGTATTTGTAAGCTCTTTCATTTGACCAAATTTTTCTTCACTGTCTTTTCTGTCTCAGTTTTTAAAGGTATTGAAACAGAGTGCCTGTGATTTCGTCTGAAAAAGCAGCACAGAAAATTCCAAAACTGCCAGTAATGCTAGAATTTGTTTCTGTTCCTTGAGCAAAGATGATAAATGTGATGGTAGTTCTCCTGACCAACTGAAGGGGACAAAAAGTACACAAGAATAATTATCACCCTTTAAACCCATTGCACAGTTTTGTTTTCTTCCTAAGTTCAGCCTGGTAGTATAAGCAACTACTATACCTCCATATACTCTTCTTTCAGGGCCTTCCTCTTGCCACATACTTCACAGAATCACAGAATGGTAGGGGTTGGAAGGGACCTCTGGAGATCATCTAGTCCAACCCCCCTGCCAGAGCAGGGTCACCTAGAGCAGGCTGCACAGGACGGCGTCCAGGTGGGCTTTGAATATCTCCAGAGAAGGAGACTCCACACCCTCCCTGGGCAGCCTGTTCCAGTGCTCCGTCACCCTCACAGTGAAGAAGTTTTTCCTCATATTCAGATGTTACTTCCCGTGTTCCAGCTTGTGCCCATTGCCCCTTGTCCTGTCGCTGGGCACCACTGAGAAGAGTCTGGCCCCATCCTCTTGACACCCACCCTTGAGATATTGATAAGCATTAATGAGATCCCCTCTCAGTCTTCTCTTCCTCAGGCTGAACAGCCCCAGCTCCCTCAGCCTTTCCCCACAGGAGAGATGCTCCAGTCCCCTCATCATCTTTGTAACCTTCCACTGGACTCTCTCCAGTAGCTCCTCGTCTTTCTTAAACTGGGGAGCCCAGAACTGGACGCAGGACTCCAGATGGGGCCTCACTAAGGCAGAGTAGAGGGGGAGGATAACCTCCCTCGACCTGCTGGCCACACTCTTCTTAATGCACCCCAGGATGCCGTTGGCCTTCCTGGCCACAAGGGCACATTGCTGGCTCATGGCGCATTTGTTATCTACCAGGACTTCCAGGTCCTTCTCCGCAGAGCTACTTTCCAGCACTTCCACCACTTCTAAAAAATCCTCTCTGCCAGTTAATAGTGAATGACATTAATCAAAACACATCAGTCAAACACAGTTCCTCACCCCCCCACCCCCCCCTCGCCATTGCTCAATCATTTTAAGGTCTGAAGGAATTCACAGTGGAATTCACATAAGAGGATTGTCTTCTTAAGCTCTCCAAAGAGAGACAGAGGTGATTCTTAGCAAATAACTGATGTAACTTATCTGCATTGCTCTTTATAAGAATTTATTCAGCAACTAATATAGATATCTAAAATTAAGCCAATACCTGTCTGAGTATTTGTGTCATTCAGCCTTGTTTACCCCAGGGGAGTTATTTCAAGAATCTAATCTGTGAGAAGTCTAGTGAGCAGTGTTATCTTCTCAGATTTCTGACACTGAAAAAACAACTACTATATCTGTTTAAAATTTGAAAACACAATAAAGCTTTTTTCAGGATTAGGAATTTTCTTTTAGGGAAAAGTTCCTTTTTTTGCTTTCTTGCTGATTTCAAGAAGGAATTCATGTGGGGAATTAGCTGGCATTTGTTCTACACATTAGGAGAAGAAAAATTAGGCTGTTCCCTAAAGATAATCTTGAATTTCACTTATAATAACCTGGAGGTAGTCAGCTGTGGAACTGTGCTTTTTCCTGCAGAACATGTAATTGAATGTACCTGTCATAGAATAATGTTCAACCTCTCCTGAGGGAAGAAGTGTAGTGGGAATTTAATATAACATTTGATGTGAAATATAACCCAGTACCTAAGACATTTGCTGTATTTCTTTTTAATGAGAACATAATGTACTGAGAAGATAACAAGGCACATAGTAAACTTCTTCCAACAAAGTAATGTTTACCAACACCACCACCCCCCCCCCAAAATCAAGAAGTGTCTCATTATCAACATTTGTACATATATTATACATGAAATGCAATGTCAAAATAACATGATAAAGGTCGCATCAAAAAGTAAAGGAATACCAAAAGTTGGCTGACTGCATAAGTAGTAAATAGTCAGTTAACTAAAGACTGTATTTTTCTTTATATGCACTAGTACACAATTTGACTTTACAAAAATGATATTTGTTCTTGCTTCCTACCTTTGAGAGCTTTGCTTTGCAAATTTTTGGTTTTCTCTGAACAGTGTTCAGATACCCAGCTTTAACAAAAAAATGAATTCTGCCGTGAGGTATCACACTGATACTTATATTGTTTATCAGCATGACTTTATAGCTACTTCAGCATTTGAAACAACACAGTAACTGTTTAAAACAGCTCTCATTCTCCATGCAGACTAGCACTAGAAAATGAATAACACTACCATGCTTGATTTCTTTCCCCTACAGCTTTCTCCCATGTTCTGTCATGACCTCAAATATTTTTTCTCTCTCTTCCACTTTTTTTAGTGAACCGTCACAAGTCTTAATCCTCTTCATGTCCACTCTTTTTCTTTACCTTTTACTCTTTCCTTTCACAAATTTCTCTTCAATATATAAAGTCTCTTTAATTTCTGCCATCCTCCAGCAGTGGAACTATTGTTTGGCTTTTTTTTTTGTCTAAGATTCAGTTTTCTGGCACATAACAATGGTCTAATTGACAAAGCTTTTTCAGTTGTTAGGACATTAATAACACTTCTCTCATAAGGATACTCTGGGTTCTAATAAATGTTTTGAACACAGATGCTATTAGTGTTTCTGTTGTCTAAATTCATGACATTCATAGACGTTAATCTCAGGTTATTATCCTTGTCATCTGTGGCTGAAGTGATTCAAGAAGTTACAAAAAACATTGGGGAAAAAGGTGAATATGTTCACATGAGGTTTCATTTCCTTACAAAATCATCTATATGTACACTGTCAATCCCAGTTACCTCATCAGCTCTCATCAAAATCACATCTAATTTCACTGGATTTTCTTTCCTAAGGTCTTTAACAAAGTTGTATCTTCCCAATTCTGCTCCCATGCTTAGCTGAAACTACTCATACAGCTCCCATGATTTCTTCCTAATCAGCACTCAGAAGTGTCCTCCTGTCCTCACTACTTCTCCACATCAGCTGCATTTGACATTACTATTTTGGATATATTGATTTGCCTTTGTTACAATGATTTTTCCATTTCAAGTGCTTTAATCTTTTGAGGCTTCCCCAGTTTTCCTACTGCTAGGTGCCTATAGGGAATCTACAGTGATCTGACTTTATCCTTCTCTTTTCTTTATACTTTCTCTGAATGATCTCACACAAAACACACAAATTTAATCACTATTTCTATAGTCAAAACCTAAAAGGTTGGCCAAGCTATCTGAGGTCTCATTATGGATATCTATTCATCAACTTTAGTTTAGTTGCAGACACGTGTAAATAGATCTTAATTTTTGCTACCAAAATAAAACCAGTATCCTACTGTGGAACATAAGCTTGGAATCATATTGTAGAGCATCCTATGTAGACTGACCCTGCGTCTTGCAAGTGTTTTCTCACACAAGCTCTCGTTTTTGCCCCACTTAAAACTATATTTGCGTTCTTGACATTTATCATCTCAACTCCCTGAACCATTGTTTCAGAACACTCTAGAAATATAATCTATGCAGTATATCAGTTTGCCTCATTGCAGTCCTTCCCTTTATTGCATCAAGGAGTGACCCCTTATTCTCACTTAGCCTGCAGCTCCCAGTTCTTACTGAAAAGTAACCTTCTGATAAGTCTATAATACTATTCTCTTTCACACATATAACAGATTAACATACAAGTCCCATTGTGATTTCACTCATGCTGTCCCTTCAATCTAGGATGAATTTCTCAGAAACATCTGTAAAGTAATCCTAGTATTCTCTATCGTGTCCTCTCTTCAGGTGGTTCTCTGCTCTGATATCTAGTGAGACCACTTTCTACCATGATAATTTTTATATTCAGGTATTGTCACACCATTTCTTCTTACTTCACATGTTTGCGTATACCTTTGTTGTCCTTTGTCATGTCACTTGGAGCTTATATGGCAAGGATTGTCTTTTTGTTCTGCGTTTGTACAGTACGTAAAAGAATGGGCTTTCAGTCTAAGCCCAGAGTCCCAATGGCCTAAACTATTACTAACAACCACCAATTCCATTTTCTAGCAGCAGAGAAACCAAAGATTTAGGAATCTCGGGTCCCATTCCAGACTCCAGAATAAAGTTGCTGTAATGAGCAGTGGATTGCCCGTTCATTTTCCCTACCTTCTGTCTCACTTTTCGCCTTCCCAGGAAAGCCATTCTGATCATCCTGTTTCTCTTTGCCCAGAAAGTCCGGTCTTCCCAAGGAGGTCAACCAAGTCCCTATTTCTTTACTTCCATGTACCAGTAAGTGAAGTAGGATTCACTGGAGTAGGATATCAAGATCTGAGGCAAAAGAGGAAAAGCAAATTTGGTAAAATCTTCAGTCAGACAGTTTTTCTCTGCACTTCCACCACCACTCTTTATTACATGACCAGTTGTACCCACTAGAGAACAATTAGGCATTAAAAGTTCTCAAAGAGACTATGAACTAAAAATAGTTAATTCATTTAATGGATACATACACAGAAATGTTTGTTATTTATCCCTAACACATTATTCTACTACATCTACCCTTCTTTTTGCTATCACTAGGCAAGACAAGTCTGTATTATCTGCTCCTTCTCATTTGTTCTTATCAATAATAACTTGTACATATCATACCCTTACACACTATACAGACTGGTGCTATTTATTCACCTTTTATACTCATGACAGATAAATATTTATTTTGCAAATTAAATATGTTTGAGGCCACCCTGCTTTTATTACTTTGGCACAGCTTCTACCGGCACCAGGGAAAGAAAGTTTCCCAGAACCTAGTCAAGAAGTACTGGTACACTGTGAGTTAGTGAACAAGGTGACTGCTGCTGACATTCAGATAATGCATGAGAACAGATAGACTAAATTTCTCTGTATTCTATTTCTATAAGCATGCAAGACTATACACTGTGAAACACAAGTCTGTGTAAGTATTTTGGTGGCACGTAACAGGCTTGTCTCCCCTCTTCTAGAATGGATGATGCTGAAGCTTGTTTCATTCTGAGTAGCCGCTGTGAGGTGGACCGGACAGCAGCTGTAAGTTTTGAAGAAATAACTAAGAATGAATGTGCATGCTGTTTATACTGTTACTGCCGTTATTCCCTCTCAGGGACTGAGACTTCTGTGAACAGATTAAAATTAGCTGATTTACACAGAGATTTTGCATGTGGGATGAACTTCTTGTCTCAGTCAAAATAATGAAAAAATTTCTGTCGGATTCTGTAAGGCCAGGATTTCACAAATTTATGAAACATGATCTAATGGCTCATTTCACATAACATATCTACTTCTGCTTTTTTAGAAAAAAAATTACATGACCTACCTACCAAACAAGTTAGGATTTTACAGCACATTTTAGTTATACATTGAACTTAAAAAAAAAAAAAAATTCAAGGATTTATACATTCGTATAGGACTTTAAAAAAAATTAAGTACTGTAAGACTACAGAACTTTCAAAAAACAATTTTCATGCTGAATAAAGTAAATTTTTATGAGTTCTCTCCTTTCCGTGGAACAATGGCAGAATACCACATAAGCAGTATCATGGTACCTTATAGATATATTGATACTTGGTCATTAGTCACTCCAAAGGGTAGTACTCTGTCAAAAAAGCTTTATTGAAATTACCTGGACTAATATCAGTGTTTGCTCTAGATATCCAATTCAAAGAGTTATATTTATTAAATCAGAAAAAAGGTATATATCAACTGACTGGTATTTCCATTCAGAACTATTG
Organism: Phoenicopterus ruber ruber; assembly: GCA_009819775.1. Classification (NCBI taxonomy): domain Eukaryota; kingdom Metazoa; phylum Chordata; class Aves; order Phoenicopteriformes; family Phoenicopteridae; genus Phoenicopterus; species Phoenicopterus ruber. The sequence goes on from CM020222.1 coordinate 26,579,689, forward strand.
AAATATTGAAAGTTTACTACTAACAAAGTAAAGATTGAATTCAACTTTATAAATTAATTTGTGACTAATATCAAATAACCAATTTGAGAGTATTTGACCATTTTTCATATTGGCCAATTTTAAATGTGAAAAATGGCAAGATTCTTTAAGTAAGTTACTATGGTTTTGCCCGTGCTACTAGTTATTTGCAGTCAGGTAAGTTACTGTCCACAAAGGAAGACTGCTAATACAAGCCTCTACTCAGCATATCTGTGATAAAAGAATAAAACTATTTTAATATGAACTAGAACTCTTCAAACTAATGAAATTAGCTACTGATGACAAATATCCAGGAAAAAAGTCCACTGAGGAAGGATTTATGAACACAACTTTAACTTTTTCAGCATAAGTTCAATCTTGAACTCCAAGGGAAGATCAGAATAAGTCTGAATATTCACAGAGTTAAATTAAGATGTTTACAAATTGCCTAACAAGATCAAACTAGTGTTTATAATTCAGTAATTATGTTTTAAGCTATCCCAATTAAAAAGTAGTTTTTTGCTCCTACATTATAAGAAACAGCAATTATTTTTCTAAACGTTAAAAATAGATACAGTAAAACATGGGAAATGAGGGCTTTGCATTAGGTATGTAGTATTTCTTAATATATCCTCTATGACTTGCTACAATTTCTTCATCTGCCATCAAAACTTGGTTGTTTCCATACCTACACATATGGCTTATCAGAGAAGGAAGAACAAAAAAAGCAACATAAGCTGCAGCTAGCAAGAAGAAAGGATTATTTCCTTGCTAGGCAAAGCAAGGAAATTTGCCTCTAGCCCCTAGAAGCAAATTTTATCAAAAATAACTTAATCTTTGTAGACTATCAGCATGCTGTAAAAAATATTTTATTCAAAGCTAAGGACCCTGTGCTGGACCCATCACTTGCAGAAAGGCACTGAACTCCCTGAGAAATAAATCTATGCTCCTACTAGAATATTCCAACTTACTGAACTAAGAGCTTTGAATTTGATTAATCAGCAATAGACTCCTGAAAGCCACTGAACTGTTAGCGAAAGCCACTGAACTGGCAGCAAGCAATCCTGGAGTAGTCAAGTAAGGCAAGCACTCAGAATGTACTGTTTGGAAGTGACAGAGGTGCTAGGGTATTTAAGGATAAGAACAAGCAACAATTCTCGCAAATACCCGGGAAAATACTGGTAACTTCTTTGAGACTGAAAAATATCAAAAAGCCGAACAGCCTTGCCTAAATTAGCCATGAAGTTCAGAATAAATCAACTACAACATCTCATTTCACAAAATATACTTGACAATTGTGAAATGGTTAGAAATGAGAAATCCCATACAAGCAGAGCATGTGATTTACATTGCACTTGGTAGGTTTATGCAACTTTAAGGACAGCTGCACCAGCACAGGATTCACTTAGAGGTAAAGCTGTTCATCCCTGCTCATAACCTCTCCAGAATTTATTCAAAGAAAGGACAATTTTCAACTCTGCTGAACTCTCCTACAGGGCAGACAGTGGACTCTACGTGGAGCTCATGGAGCTTCCACCCATTCTGGCCAGCACTGTCTAGTGTTGGTTTCAGTCGTGGCCAGCTACAACTCTCTCCAGGCAGCCTTTGTGCCCTCATGGATAGTGCGCCCCAGGAAATACCAAAACGGCACCTGGCACATTTCAGCTTCCAGTACAGACTATTATCAAATCTCATTTATCATTGTATCTGGAGCATACAAATGGGCAAATCTTACCAAAGACACAATCCTGTTACCTTCCTCTGGGACAGAATGCCCTGTTGGGTGGCTGGCTGGCTAGTCATAATGGTGCAGTAGATAGGAGACAGCTTTCCTTACAGAATCTCCACTGTAACAGTGATATTCTGAGGGTTAATGTCATCTGAAGTTTTTAAACAAAATGTCAGCTCTCTTTCTCTGTTTTTGTTGTTGTTGCTTAGATTTCCTTTTCACAGGGAATGCAGTTATTTATACTGCAAGTAGAAAATAGGACAACTGTTTTCTTTTTTTTTTAAGATTTGTTTTATTTCACTGCCCCCTAGAGCTCTGAAATGAAATGGATTTAATTTCCTACACTATTCCAGCACTAGCCACTACTAAGAACTTCAGTAATGTAGTACATAAGGTTACAGTTTGTCACTGGGCTGAAGGAAGTTCAGTTGTCATCCCAGTGTCAATCTTTATAACTACAGCTGATTTTTCACCCTGCTGTGCTTGAGCGGCTGACAAACTGTTAGGAGTGTCTTGGATCCTCTCCTTCATCTGACAGCTGTCAAAATAAGAGTTAACAGATGCATTGAGGAGATTCCCCACCAGAACAGCTGTTTTTACTCATGTGATTTTTCAAAGTCCGTGGGGGTTTTAATCTCCCCAGCTACAGTCCTCAGCAGAGCATCTACTCATTTGTCATGGATACCACTGGCTGCTCATTGCTTCCTATTTTGTTAGTTAATAAGTTTTAGTGCCAAAGTCTGTGTTGCTTCTGATCCGTGGATCTCAACTGTAGCTCAGAAGAAAAGTACAATAACAGGTGACATGCAGTTACTTCATAAAAATTGTCAGTTGCTTCCTTTTTCACTTGGAGGAGTAGGAACTTCAACAGTCAGACCAAGAATTTGTCAGCTTTCCAAAGTCTCTTACCAGAAACTTTCTCTTCTCTAGCAAGACAAAGCTCTGCCAAATTTTATTCTATCAAATGCTATTTTGACATCTCAGACCAAGATGTAAGCTGCTCGTCTGCTATAGCAAGCAGGACAGACATCTGTTTCACTTCTGGAGGATGCAACTCTTAAATCGTACTTAAGTCTGGATGACAATTTTTTTTTTTTTTGATTGGTGGTTATAGAACAGTAGTCTGTGCCGCACCACAAAGCCAGCGGCTTCAATGGGCTGCCTACAGCAAATTGCTCCACAAAACTAAGGTGCTTGAAAAGAGTGCATCTGTTGTGTTAACCCAAGGAGGGGTGGGAAGAGAAGTCTCTTTTGAATTATCCTATAGATAACTCATTCATATGCTGTAAAAATACATGAAAGACCACTTCTGCTGCTGACAGCTTTGTTCTGATGCTTTCTGAAAATTCAGACATAGCTGAGTTCAAGCTTGCACCTTTTATTTCCCCTTCCGTTAATGAAATTGCGTGATACTACTATACTGGCAATCTAAGTTACACTGCCTTAATAGCATCACCAGATGAATGCATTGCATAGGAAGATATAACTAATTTATCAAGTTGTGTGTGGCAAGAAAAAGAATAAATTAACAAAACTATTTTAAAATATATATTAAATCACAGTCTCGCTTTGAGTTTTAATGATTTAAATTCCTGGTACACCCACTTCAAAATTTACAACTTTTGATAGATGAACTTAAATATCACCTCTATATTAATCACCATTGGAACAGAAGCATAATTTTGTTTCAGATATCTCTGTTTCTAGTATGTACATATATATCTCCTTTTTACTTGGGAGAAATGTGAACGTTTTTTAAAGTCATTGCAATATAGTATAGAAATTGCTACACATGTAAAAGAGAGTCACCAATACTGCAAGAAGAGACTGAATCTAAGAAATCACTTAAAGTGCCTACCTGCTTTTTCTTTCTCTCCCCTGGAGTGCTTCTCCAGAGTGGGATTTGGGACAGTAACTGAGAAAAAAACCCATGGAAACCCAAATAACCAGCTTTTGTACACAAACACATATATATACCAAGTGAAAAGAGAAAATGAAACAATAAGGCAAGGTTATTATATTAACAGTACATACATACTGAGTTGATCTTATGAAGCTATATGGGGCATTTAAGTATCCTTTTTCTATATATTGCGTATTTGTAGACTGCTTCTTCAAAAAAGAGGTAGCAAATGGAAAGCAATACATATTTTGCAGTATTAAAACTGCAAATGTGCCAAATAATCATCAAGAATGTTTAATTTTAAGGAGTCTTTCCCTTTCCTATACAATTATCTAAAAATATCTTATGTTGAGATTCATACTTTTAGTTTTACAGCACTCACTTCTATGGGTCTAGGTTTGTTTGGTTTTTTAATAAAATGGTGTCATTTGAATCATTTTAATAAGCATTCTTCATTCTTATTTTTTAACAATTCTTATACCTTCTGAGAAACCTAGGCTTTTTAGACAAAATAATAAAAAAAAAATCGAAGAATATATCTCACATTGAAAAGAAAAGAGGAAGAGTAAACTTAGTCTGAAATGTACAACCAAAATTGTATTTACTGATACAGTTTCTGTTTATCACAGTAAATTTAACCTTAGCTCATGTATGTAATACGCAAGAATGAAAAAAATAATTCACCTACATTTCATTGAATATAAGCCATATTTCTATGCCTGTGGCATACAGGAAACAGCCTTTTCTCACCACTTTTGCAAGCCAATGTGATCTGTGACTTATTGCTACGGAAAGGAAGGGAGGAAACTGGTAATGTCAAACCCTGTACAATGAAGCCGCACCATCACTGCAAGTGACTCTGAATGTGTTTGCCTGACACCTTTTGCATAAAAAGATTAGGTAACATCTTCAACAACATAGGTTTTTCAAATCTGTCCCCAATTCTACTCCCAAACCACTTACACCTCCTGTAGTATATCTGTATCTAAGGTGCGTTGGCATTTCATTCCCTTAAGACAAAACAGCAAAAAACCCTAAATACCAAAAAATCCCTAAGGACAATAAGTCATCACATGCTATAGAAAAAGTGAAGAAAAAATGACTTCATACAAGGAAAGCTTATAGCAGGGTACATCCAAATTCTGAAATCTCCTGAATGGGCACAGCAATCCTACATCTATGAAACTGTTAATAAGCAAAATGTGAAACAATGTATTTTACCATCCGCAAAAGATCTTCCTCTTATGACTGCATTCTAGTATTTCTAGTAGAAAAAGTACTTGCTAACATCTCAATTGACATTAAAATATTATGGTTTGAAAATGTCAATTACGCTCTGTTCCAGGCAGAGATTTTCCCTTGTGTTCACGAGTCTGAAAGCTTTTCTTATTGCTGATGCTGCAAACATAATGAATCATTCTTTGTATTTTATCTTTTAATACCACCAGTCTTTTAATACCTAGTCATTTCATGACTAGGCAAGGCATTTCAATCCAAGTATTGCTTCCTACATGCTGCTCTCAAATATTCCTTTTTAGTTCTGAAATAAATAAAAACCGATGGCTGATACACTGAAATTAGCCATATTTCATGAAATTCAATATATGATGGGATAGTAGTATTCATCCTGCAGTTAACTCACTCGACACGTGGTAACAAGTACAAAAACTAACAGGGTGGGAAAACTCTTGGAATCCTTTGGTCAGTAGCTGGCTAAATTCTGTCATCAGTTATGCAAATGTTTTAGTTGCACAAAAATGTAGATCTGTTTTTAATTGAGCTGATATTTTTTAGAATTATCCACAATTTTAAACTCTTAATTCCGGATGTCCTCATTTAATATAATTTCAATTCTGAGTCTCTTTGGAAGGACTTATCTAATACATCATTTTTGATTAATTAGACATGACTTATCACTACCATTTAAGTTTTCACATGATTCTTCCACATCCAAATGCCACCCCTTCCAAATTATACAATCCCCAACACTTGCAGAAAGATAGGAGAGGGACAAAATACCTTATTAGGAGAAGACTTCTGAAAACAAATTCTCTGTTTTTCATTCCAACAAATAGAATATATTATATGAGGATCATAGGATAATGGAGGTAGGAAGGAAGCTCAGGAGGTCTCTAGTCTGACAGGCGTCAGTTATGAACACACACCACGTTTGCTCAGGGCTTTATCTAGGTTGGTGTGAAAGTGTCCAAGGGTGGAGTCAGCATAGTCTTTCTGCACAACCTGTTCCACTGCCTGACTGTCTTCCCAGGGAAAACTTTTCTCCTTATATCCAGCCTGAATCTGTCTTTTCCGCTTCCATCCATTGTCTCTTGTCTCCCAGCCATGCATCACTGTTCAGAGCCTGGCTCCATCTGCTCAATAACCATCCCGTAGGTTCTGGGGGTTGCTGTTAGGTCCCCCTGAAGCCATCTCTTCTGCAGGCTGAACAAGCTCCATTCCCTCAGCCTCTCCTCACAGGGCCTCTGCTTCTGCTCCTGCCCATCTTGGTGGCCTTCTGCTGAACTCAGTCCAGCTTATATATGTCTTTGCTCTATTGAGGGCCTGCAAACTGGATGCAATGTCTAGATTCAGTCTAACTTGTGCTGAGGAGGACAATCACTGCCCTTCATCTACTCACTGTGCTCCTGCAAAAACATCCCAGGATGCTGTCAGCCTCCTCAGCCGCCAGGGCACACTGCCAGCCCGCGCACAGCTTGCTCTCTGCCAGGACCCCCACATCTTTTCCAGCAGAGCTGCTGCCTAGCCAGTCAGCTCCCAGCCTGTGACAATGCAGGTGGTTACTCAGTCCCAGAGACAGGATTCTGCTTATGCCCTTGCTGAATTTCATGAGGTTCTTATAAGCCCATTCCTTCATCTTATCTTGGTCCATCTGAACGGCAGTCCTGCCCTCAGATGTTTTGACTGTTCCCTCCAGTTTGGTATCATCTACAAACCTGCTCAGTGTGCACTCTTTCACCTCCTCTAAGTCATGGATAAAGATGTTTAACAGAATAGGTTCCAGTGCAGATCCCTGTGATGCTCCACGTGCCCCAGGTCTCTGGGTAGAGTACGTGTCATTCACCACTACCCTAAGGCTCCAATAATCTAACCAGCATTTTATTTATATAGTTTTTCACTCATCAAGACTGTAATGTCTGAACATGGAAATGAGAATACTGTCTGAGACACAGCATTCATGTGCCCAGAGGTATAGCTCCCCAGATCATCCTTGTGTTTGAAGATGGGTGAAACTATTAATTTTTCTGCCATTATTGGAGACCTCCCCTAGTCTCCACAACCTTTCAAAGATAAGAAAGCAACTGTACAAGGACATTGGCCTGCTCTCTCTGCACCCATCTGATCCTGTGGGCTCGTATGGGTTGAGTTCTCTGGAGCAATCCCTGTCTAAAACCATCCACTGCTGGTGATTCTCCTGCTTGAAGCCTCCTCAAAGCAGAGGCCTGAGAGACCTTGTTGGTGGACACAGAGTACCTCAGCCTTGTCTGTGTCTGCAGAACTACTGGACTGGCAGTGTATGTGTATATATATTTATGTATTTAAATGTATGTAATATACACAATATGTAATATTACTTATAGAACATGTATGCAAACATCCACACCAGCTGGTGTTATGTAGTATTAAAATGAGTTTTCTTCAATGGAGTCAGTCTGATAAGAGGTTCTTTTTCTAATGTAACATGGTTATTTGTATTTCATTGTCATCACCTCAAACCCTTTATTCTAGGATCATCAAACCATTTTAAGAGCATGGGCAGTTAAAGACTTTGCTCCAAATTGTCCTTTGTATGTCCAGATACTGAAACCTGAGAATAAATTCCACATCAAGTTTGCAGGTAAGTGTAAGATTTCAGCCATTTGAAACACTTGTTAGTATCTGGCAGTTTGTTTCATAAACACACAAGCAAAGTGAGATTCCCTAGGCATATGTACTCATTAGAAGCAGCTTAAGAGTGCAGTATTGTAAAATAACATGAGCTGTATATATCCTATCAATAGTAAAATGTCATGTTTTACATTAAAGTCTTATTTATAAGCACTTTTAAAGATTATTACTCTCTTATGTTACATAATATACCGAGTAGAATTATTTGATATGTAACACATTGTTACTCCTTAATTATAGATCCAGGTAGGTTTCCAGCCTGCTATATCGATGTCTTTAAATCATTTCTGTCTACTAAAACATACTGTTACTAAGGGGTATATAAGAAGATCTACTCAGAAAATGAGAAATTTTGTCCAACAAATAATTGGGGAAAAAAATCTTCCCATTGGACTGTTCTTTTCTAAGTGGTATGAAAAACATTATTTTAATTACTTTCAAATATTTTGGAGAGACATATAATTTAATTCTATATCCAGTAAAACGCGTGTCTTAGAAACTATGACATAAAATGCAAAATGATGTTAAGAAATCCAAACAAATCCTCTCTTATAAGAAGAGATTACCAGCTTTAATTTGACGAACAGCTTCTCTGCACTGTGTAGGTAGGTCTCTCTTTCTCTCTCTGTTTATATATAAACACACACACATACATACATGTATATGTACCTACAGACACATATATGCTCATGTGCAAAAACACGCAAATACTTTTATAATGAACGCATTTTGCCTATCTGTGGAAAAATATGTCTGTGAAGTAGAAGCAAAGCTTTCCTTTTCAACTGTAATTTTGAAAATTAGATTTTCTTGAAGGATATTCGAAGGAAGAAAAGATTGCTGATTCACGCGAAATTCAAAAACACTCTATGGAAAAATAATAGTCTCCTCCATCATCCTAGAATGTGGTGAAAAAGTAAATTCCAGTGCAGAACAATTCCAGAGCAACAGTTAAAGCTGTAATTTTAAAAACTACTGAATTTACCACTAGGTTGGAAAGAAGGAAAAAAGCCTCAATAGCAGTTCTGAAGTTATAAAAGTGTAATCTCAAACTATGAGATGGCACAGCAGGGAATAAGACTCATACTGTGACAAGAATGATGGTGCTCTTTCATCTCCTCCTTGAAACCGCACGGCACAAACATAATCTCTTCTCCCTAGCCATGGCCACTTTTCTTTATTGGTAACTGTGTTAATTTGTTGTTCCTAATTGTATTTTTAAGAGAGTTTCATTATTCTTAATGGCTTCTCTCTGTAGGATCTTATGTACAACTAGACTTGCAAAACAGAGGTAATTTTTCATATCTGTTCTAATTCTCAGATCGAGAATTCGGATCATATTTTTTTTAAAAAAGCAAACAACAAAACCCAACCCCTATTTTTGTAATATTTCCTTCAACTGAGCTTAACCAATCTGGCATTTTACTGCCTTCATTTATGTTCTGTAGTTCTTCAAGGGCTTGAGGAGACCTTATATATTCTGTGCCTCATTAACCCCCTCTAATATTAATTATGGTAGTATCCTATTGTAAGTCTAAATATTTATATAGCACCTTACATCCCAAAAGAATTTCACATGGCTCATAGGGATCGCTGCATCCATTTCCACACACTCTCTCTGCATGACAGTAAAAGCAGAGAATTACAAGCCTCCCTTCAAGATTAATTTAATCTTACTCTTATAAAGCAGAGGAAATTTTTAATGGAGTTTTAAATTCGGCAAGGTTCCGAACATGGTATAGACATCACCACTGGATGCTTACCTACTGCAAATGGTGAGGTCACTGACAGAGTCAGGAGAACAACATTTGTTTGCATACATTCCAAAGAGAACTCTACTTTGGTTATTAATCTCATCCAACTCTTCTTCATTCTGAAATACGTACCCAGTGGGTGCTGCAGACTACAGCCCTGTCCAGAGTGCTTATGAATAAAATTTGTCATAACCATATGGAACATTTTTCTAAGTGCTTTTCCTATTATGATTCAGGACTGCTTTATTACTGCCTTAATGCAAAAGCTTCTTTTAAATTTTATATTCCTTTAAAAAATGACTTCTTTCTTCTGGAGGTTTCCCAAAACAATATTGTGCATTTTTATGAACCTGAAATATTCAGTAATAGGATTTCTTCTTTTTTTTTTTCTTTACACACGATTTAGAGACTATAACTGTCAAAAAGAAAGTTTCTGAATTTAGAAAAAATACAACCAAAGAGTTCCGGAAAGTCCTCCTAACAAAAGTTTAACTTTTAACTACATTGAAAATTTATAAAACACTAGAAGCCCAGTTTCTCAGCAGCTAATATTAGGTAGACCAGTCATCCCAGATTGCATGAGACAGTCCTGAAATTTAGACCTTGATTGCATTTTCCCATAGAACAGCATCCTGGAGATTTTCTGCCTTAGGCTTCAGAAACCGTATACAGGACAAGTAATTGTTATAATTTATTCCCATCTGATAGACAAGACTTTTACATTCTTCCTCTCTTTAATGAGAGTACGAGAACTTATTCTTGTCATTGTAGCAAGAGAATAGAGACACTTTGCACAGGGTAATATGGCCTGTCAGAAAGGCACGTTTCCTGTCTTTTCACCTGATGCCAGACACACACCCTTGCATTCTGCATTTTCTCTGTTATTTTTTACAGTGGAGTTTAACTACTTTGTTTAAAATGGTAACTTAGGCTTATATTAATACAGTGGAAACATTTCTCTGTGCTTGAATATGAATCTTCAGTGGAATCTGAAAAGCACAGGGCAGAAATGTTTGTCCCAGCAAACTCCTTTGCAAGTTCAAGGTGTGAACACTATAAATATGACAGTTATCAGATGGGCAAGGAAACGCTGTATCACCATTGTTAACCGCCTCATGTCTTAAGCTGGAATGCTTTGATTATTCCTAAGTAACTTCCAATATACAAATGCCTTGATATGCCCTCTTTTTATTTCAGTAATACTGCATTCTCCTTCACTAGCAGTTACATATGGTTTTCTTAATCTTCCTGCTTTTCCTTCAAACACACAGGGCTACAAAAGGCCATGTACCCTTAATGCATGCATCTCGCCTTGCATTTCAGCACAAACATGAAATGAAGTGAAGATTGTCCACAGCAGAGCACTGTATTTATTGCATATTGTCTGAGTTGAACTTATAACTTTTATATATTTGCTAGAAAATAATTGCCTTTACCTTGAATATTCAGAAATTATGTATAATCACAATTCCAGGAACTGGGGATACATTTTGACATTCTCTATCTATTTAAAATGCACCAATGAATTAGCACAGATTGGTGAAGTCTGACATTAAACCTTCAGTAGTTTATTTGCAAGGAATGTAGTCTAGACTCACCAAAATGGATATTGAATGCATCTGATGATTAATGTATCCAATTACAGATAAAAATAGTCTAGAGATAATAGATGGGCATTTTTCTCTATCTGGTCTGGTAGTGATCATGTTAACTTACCAAATTGACAAAAGTAAGCTTTCTCAGAATAATTGTGTCAGGTCTAGGACATTCTTACCACACGGCTGATGCTGCAGGCATAAATCAGTATTTTGAGTATGTTTTGTGTTCAAGAACATTACAGAAGTCATAACTCACCACACTGCATTACAACATCTATTTGAGACAGATTTAGCAACAAATTTCCTGTCAAAATATATTTTCGACAGAAACTACAGCTTCTAGAAAGTCTGTGTGGAATATTTCTTTAGTATAAATGCAACCAAAATAGTTCTGTTTGATAAACTGATTTGACATATTTAATATTCAATTCAAGATAAACTGCAGTTTCCTCTGCTGCTTCACTGCCACACTGAGTAATTCGCTGATTCTAGTACCAGCTATCACAGTACCTGACAGATGTCCCAGATCTGAGGAGTGGGAGAGCTGTCACCCAGCTTCCTCCCTACTTCACTTTAGGAGAGAAAGCATCAGATAAAGTTCTGTATAACCCTCACCACAGCTCCACAATAAGAGTCTTGAACATAAATATAAAACACAGTAACATTATAGGCAAGCTATAATCTGTCAAATAATTGGAGAAATGAGCAAGTTACTTTTGACCTGATCTGTGTCTAATACAAGAACGTAACTCCAGCCAAGAGGAGAAACCCATAGTACCTCTCATCATGTTTCAAATGGCTACAATATTTCTAATCATGCTAATTAGATCACTGAAGAATCTTTCACCTGATGTTCTCAAAGTAGTTCTGAGAATTCAAAAGCTTCAAAACACTTCTGAAGTAGGTAGGGTGTTATTTTCATATACCCATTTTGCAGAAGCATAAAAAGTCATGAAGGGCATAAATAGCTCACACAAGGTCAAAGTCTACAACAGGAGTGGAAGTAGTTCTACGAGCCTCAGTTCCATGGCTCCTGATGTAAAAACACCTGACAACAAAATGTGAGTCTTTTATACATATGAGATTAAGATGGTCATTGTAGGACAGCAATCTCTGTTTGCTGTGTGCTATATTCTCTGTTAACACAGTATTTTACATAAAATCCTTCCAAAAAGTCCACCATATACGTTAGAGAGTATGGAAGATATGGAGGATTTAAGTCTGAGATATACTTTTCATTTACATTGTGCCATCCGTGATTTATTCATTTTCATTTTTATATATTTAGGTCAGCATGTACAATTTGGTTCAAGTACAAGATCTGAAATAACAGATGATGAAATAGTTTTCCTGTATATTTTTTCTTGTTCCTATTTTCAAAAGTATTAGCTATGATATAACAACATTCTAAACAAAAAATAAGGGAAGGTTATTTGGCAAAATCCTATACAAATTCAAAAATATGGAGAATTCTCATTCCTTCAATATCAGGAAGTCAGTATTCACTTTCATAAATCTTTGCCATCTGTCTAATGGTAATGGAATGCAGATATTCCATCCAAGCAGTAGACTGTGCCTTACTCTCTCAAAATCTCTAGTTTAAAATTCAAATAGATTTATTAATGGCACATGGTCAACTAAAAGAACACATTTCTGTCTGAAATATTTTCTGCAGGAAATATTTAATTGCTATAACTGAAATATATTTAGGGGAGGAAAAATCTCATTTTGTTCTATATTTGACAGTGCCTTTATAAAACTAAATTCATTCCTTCCCTATGACATTTAAATAGGCCTTGATCTTCAGAAAATGAGCGAATAAATTTCTCCTTTCAGTAGTCAATGATTCTGTTACTGAAAAGCCTCTAGAAATTTCAAAAAAGGAATAGAGAAGGGATACAAAGTATACCCTCACTTTTGTTTTCAGTAAGTGGCATGCTTATAGCTATACTATAAATTCTGTCTAGGAAGTAGCTCAGAGAGGTAAGGTGGTTCTAAGGATTTCAATGATACATTAGTGCAACTAGAAGTATGTAGACAGCTCAGATCTAGGTGGGGAGATAATGTTTTGATCATCTGTACTACGTGTATTATTCTTTCTCATCAGAAGCAAATTCTGCTCCCATTGAAAGTAATGTAGACTGAATGAAACATTAAATTCAGAAGAAAAAAAATTTGCTTAGCATGCAATAAATGCCTTCATGACCTTCGGAAACCTTTATGACTTTAAGTTTCTACACTGTCAAGAAGTTTAATTAAGTTGTAAGTTTTGTGCTTTACGTGCCATCACCAGCACTGGAGAGCATTTAACTGTGATCTGAATTTTAAGCACTAGCCATCCAAGTTGAATAATAATTCATACAATGCTGAGCATGTGCAGAAGATTTGGCAGTTTTAAGTATAAGCCAATATAGAAGACTAGATATAATGCCTCTGTTGCTTTCTCTTCTCACTTCCCCTCCCCTAAATTCCATTAAAAGACAGAAAAAAATAGGTATATCTATAGTACTGTTCCATTACAGCAAGTACTAATGTGCAGACATACTTCTTGTAAGGACTCTCAAAAACAAAGCACAGTTTTGTGATTACAAAAGCCAGACAAAGACTGGGATAAAAAGAATGCAAAGTTGTAAAAAACTGGAAAAGAAGCAACAACCACCCTCCTTGCCTAGATTGCAAGAAGGCAGCAGCTGTTAGCAGTTCTGGGGGGAATATTAGTCAAATCTACATCACACACTGACATGCAGTGCAAATTCCCAGAGCCACTGCCACATAAGCAGTCTGCAAGCCAGGACAGCCTATCTAATTGATCAGCACTCCTGCACTGCAGTATCCTAGGTACGCTATTTCCTGAACGCAGAATTATATCTCCGTACAATGCTTGATGTCTCTATACCAGTTTATGCAAAACCGCAGAAGGTACAAAAGATACAAACTAGATAATGCAACATGGCTTACTGATACAACTAGTGCAGCGAGATAGTGGAAGTGGGATTCACAGAGCTCTTGCATCCTCTCCATCTGTAGCTGCAGGACAGAAAGTATGAACTGGATGCAAAATTAACTCTTAACTCATGCAATCTGAGAGAGAGCATAGATGGGGCAAATCACGTACAGCTGCTCTCCAGGTTCAAGTGGAAGATGAAGATCTGGAGGCAAATTTTGATTGTCCCTATCTTCACCGTTTTCCTAGACAAGGAAAGGAAGTGATAATTCTGTTCAATGGAAAGTATTTTTGTAAAACAATTTATATCTTCTTTTTTTTTTTTCTACAGATCATGTTGTGTGTGAAGAAGAATTCAAATATGCTATGCTAGCTCTAAATTGTATATGTCCAGCTACCTCTACGTTAATCACACTGCTGGTTCATACATCTAGGGGACAGTAAGTATATACTACCATTAAAAACAAACAAACAAACCAACCAGCCTTGTAAAAGTTATAGCTGATATTCTTTGGAAAATAGCCTACCCTGAACTCCAGACAACTACAGTTTTTAAAAAGAAATTGGAACTTTCTGCACAATAAAAGCATCAAGACGTTTTACTCAAGATATTATAATTTCAAAGAGAATACTCCCCCGCAATATTTAACAATTTGTTGCACACTGTTGTGCCACTTGCACAACAGAAAATATGAAATATTTGTATTTCCAACTGAGTAGATTGAACTGTGGATCTATCACACAGTTCTACTTAAGAACACCAAGAAGACCCAAGAATACCTATTTTAATATGTTAATTTGAAGGTCTATTTTTGTACGTATATAAAAATTCCTAATCATTGAGCTCAAAAAATGTTTTTCTGATAACATATAAAATATTATTTGCTATTCAGTGCCTGTACGTTAAGAAGCAAGCAAACATACGTGTGAAGAGATGGCTTTTAACATCACCACCACACTGCCGGAGGGGGTGCAGAATTACGGTGTCTCTACAGACTGCATTGTCACAGTAGAACCTCTCTATATTTACTGAAATAATTTTACCACATGTACTATATCTCTGTTATGCTATGTTTTTGGAATAATAAGGTATTATTATTAAAATGTCGTGGGCAGAGACAGGCATTAAAGGGTAAATCTCCAAATGTATCTGTAGAAATGGAATACGTGCATATAGACTGCACAAGAATACATTTGAGAGTCTAGTAAAAATGCATGCTTTTTGCAAGTAAACATGGACCCGTAATATCTTGATATTTACAAGCAGAGTTATGTAACCTTCTATATGGCATTCGTAGTATTCTCCTGTGCCCAGGATGGGGAAAACTGAAATTATTGCTAGAACTTTTACTACCAAGAACAACAAATGTCAAGATTTTAATGGCACTGTCTGTACTAGAATCTGTTAATAAGATGACAACAAAATACTCTTTCCATGCCTCCTGAGAATCATGGTGAAATACATTCTTCACCTGCCTAGCTTTCGTTATCTGACATGCACAGAATACAGAGCCTTTTTTAGTTATTTCGTATTATATGTACATAAAAGAAGAGTAGTATTCTTAACAGACAGCAGAGAATTTTCCATCAGCACAAAACCAGACGTAAGAAAGGGACTCTGTTTTCTGCTGTACTTAAGAACTTCAGCATTTCATTTTTAACACAGGCATATTGATCATTTATACAGATTCCCAACTATGATGCAAAGTAACTAGAGTAGAATGCAAAAGCGCTTATTATTTCTTTTGCAATCAGAATTAATTGATGTGATCAGGGTTGTTAAAGAAAAAAAATTTTTGCACAAATAGTTATCAGCATTACTTTGAATCCTTCTTACAGAAACATACAAGCTTGCTGTGTAAATACAGAAAGACTGGAAAAATGAAAATGTCTAGTTGTCATTCTACTTTAGTCAGCACTCATCAGAGCATTTAATCTCAGATGGGCTCCAAAATACTGAAAAATGGCAAACATTGGTCATCTTAGAGCATGTGTACTAATGCTGGACTAATTGGTTAAATAGATATGACTGTTCTTTAAAACCACACTATGTCTGTGAAAGTTTAAAACAGACGTATTAGAGGGGAAAAAACTTTAAAAATATTTCAAGTTTGAGTAGTCTTGACTTCACAGTGCTAAAAATAAAACACTCAAAAAATCAAGTATTTCTCTCCCAAATTATCATATTCTAAGCTTTCAAATTTAATATTTTTGCTACTTCACTTCATTTTTGCTAAAAATTTACATAATTCCCATACATAAAAACGTACATAATTCCCAAACTAGTGGAGTTTTTCTTCCCCTTTTATTCCTTACAACTTTTTAAAATCCCTTGGAAATGCTGGAATATGTTCTCAAAAGTCTAATTTAACTGTGATTTTAATTTTTTATTCAGTTTTGTACAAGAGCACAAATCTGTTCAATGTATGATAAAAGTCACCATGTCAAGCATTCAAAATTAAGAAATGAGAAAAAAAAGCTATCTTTTTGCTAGACTGCTCCGATCCTATTAAAAAACCCTACTGTGCTGTTGAAAACATTAAGTAATTATGTACTTGAGCTTACTTTTTGCGTATAACTGAGTGTTACATAGGCCATGTTAGAAGTTTTGCATCCTTGAACATTTAGTTAAGATGATCTTTAACAACTAGAGATGTAACCATGGTTTTTTAAAAAGTATGTGCTTCTAGAATGTAATATTCTAAATTCAAAGGACAGTAATCACACATAATTGAAAAAATCATAGAAAGTATTTAAATATGTGAAAATAATTTCTCTTTCCTGAATTACCACTTCAATGTCTCAATTTTATCAATCTTATTGATTTAAACACTTGCTAACTAAAATAAGCTCACAGCTAGATACAGGTATAAATCTGATCTTTAGAAGTATTATACGTAAGAAATTTATTTTCAAACTTTCTTCTTGAGTATACACAAATGGTTTAGAGGAAAAATTCCTTTTAAACTTATATTCTTCATAAGAATCTCCTGAGATTTGCACTGACTCTTAGAGTGTTTGAACAGTGTTGGTAAAACAAATGATTCCGCACTTCATTGTCTTCAGGGGGAAAACTATTTTCAAAATAGGTGTTGGTTTTAAGCTTCATCTACAGGTTGTCATTGTATTGCAGACATAAAACTGCTTTGGATTTGACTAATTTGTAAGTCAGTAATTGTTTTGGCTTTTCTAGATATTTTCTAATGTTGAACAATAGGTAAATTAACTGTTAATTGGTAAAATAGGTTAAATTACCTTTATTTATGCATATGAAAGATGAAGTCAGATGAGCATTTGAGTTTGGCTAAGTATAAGTAAAAATATTACGTGAAAATAGATTATTTAAACTACAAATAAAATTGTTAACTACACATGCATTTATATCCAAACTAAATACTAAATTAGATCTAAATAATGAAGAGTATTTGTTAAATAGACTTCCAATGTTAACAGTGAACTGCTTTCCTTTTCATTGGTTGCTGTTTAATTATCTTTTCATTATCCTGGTTACTAGCAGCACCTGCATTAAACTTCATGTAGGACTTGAGTTTTACATCCCTGTCAGTATTGACTTCCTTATATAAAAAGAACAGACTTGGATTACAGGGAGACTGCAGTGAATCAACTGCTTCCAACCTTGGGTAATCTTTTTAAAGTCTATTCAAAGTCATTGGGAGGATTTTCTCAATAATTAGTTCAGGTTTCCATTCACAGAAGCCCTGTATCTGTTGACTCACAAGTTTAATAACTTCAGTATAGTGACTGGGAATGTTTGTTCAAGTTGTTATCACAGATAACCAAGTTCAAATGACTAGCTATGCCTTTCCACTCCACAAGGAATGGCTCTTCTTTTTACACAGCATTTTAGGTGCATGTAACCAGAGGAGATGATCAAGGAACTGACCAGAACATTTATTGCTTTTTGTCGTTTCCCTGGTGAAAACTTTCATTAAGGGAAATATGACCACTTTCAAACTCTATCTTCCTAACAGTTGTTAATTTAGTGAAGTTATGATCTTAGCTTAAATGACTTACATTTTAATGGAATTAAACAGGTCATTCCGTTCATAGATAAAACATTGTCCCAGCTGTTTGTTGTACTCTCAGAAATGAAGTGCCACCTATTGCACAGGGAATCTATTTCCTATATTTATTAGGGA
The DNA here is from genome assembly GCA_009819775.1 of Phoenicopterus ruber ruber. NCBI lineage: Eukaryota > Metazoa > Chordata > Aves > Phoenicopteriformes > Phoenicopteridae > Phoenicopterus > Phoenicopterus ruber. Next base: position 26,597,701 of record CM020222.1, read on the forward strand.
ATAGTGTTAATAATACAAGCTCATTTCTGATAATCATGAAGATAAATACACTGAGAAATTACTGGAAGTTGAAGGCAACAGATAGCAGCAGAACACAGGAAAAATTATTATTCTCTGTTATCCTAATTAGAATGATAATACAATACACAGTAAACAAAAAGAAACATGTACATAAATTAAAAACACCTTATCTTCTGATATTAATATGTGAGGAAACTGGGGAAAATGTTCATTTTCTAAGCAACTTTGGCCAGATCAACTTGCTATTAAAATTAAGGGGAAGTTTGCTGCTGTTTATGTGAACTGGCTTTGGTCTTTAATGCTACTTTTCAGATTAAACAAACTAGATGTAAATAATCCCATTGTCTTCTCAGCTGTTTATGGAATTCAAAACCTCAGTCTGTAAGACACCAAAATTCTACCTTGAATCTTATTTATAATGTTATTATTGATCTTAATTATGAGTCTTAACATTTATCTTTAAATGTTATCTAATTATCTAATCTAGTAATAGAACTTGGTTAGGGTTTGTATTATGATACAAAATATTGGAAGAAAATAGCCTAACTTGAACTTAATGTGATCTTTACAGAACAGCCCCATGGGAAGCTTTTAGGCAACTAACTGGAACCAAGCAGACGTTAAACAGGTGAACATTTTATTTTAGGGGGAAAAGTGAAATACGGAAAAATTTTCTTCTGTAATTACATTTCTAGTTCTGCTATTCTACACCCAGTGCACTGTTTGTTAATACTGTTGCAATAAAAATGGTTTACTTATTTTCATCTTGAAACAAAATGTTTCTACGCTGAGAGCAGAGAAGAATGGTAACTTGAAGAAAAACAGAAATTGTGTTAAGATATTGAAAATCTATAAATGAGCACAAAGGAGCATGTCCCAATATCTTGAGCTCTTAGCTCCAAGTGGCAAAACACAGTGCACACCTGTCAGTTTTATGTCCTATCTGCATATGTATATATATGCATCCAGTAAAACTCATGCAGACAGAACCTTGTTTCCACATGACACTCAATAAAGTAAGAAGTTCACAGAAGCCCCAGATCTGCAAGTTTTGGTGTTAGCTGAGATTTGGAACATTTCCACTAACAATCCATTTGGATAAAGAATGTTAGCTGCATATAGTAAAGAATGATATGCTTAAAGCAATAATTTATTGTCTTGCGCTAGAAAGAAGTATATACTTGTCATAGTATACAAGGCACAGTTACTAAAAATGTCCATAGAGTAAATGCTGAAGATAACCAATAAGCAAACGCAGAAAAAAAAAATCTTTCTTACAGATAAGGTGACTGAAGCCAAATGGGTCTTTCCTACATAAGTTATTTTTAATGATGTTTTTACCTACTTCAAACAGGAACCAGACAATCTGCCATGGAGCATCTGAAGAGACTGCCTTTATGCATAGAATGAGCATGCTGTTGGTTTCACCCGTCATCTTTAAATTGCAATGAATCTACTTATTATGGTGTGAATTTAAAGTAATTCAGCCATATCTCTCCTGATATTAAAGTACATAATCCTATATGCCTATTACTTAGCAGAAAATGCTCTTTAATTCATTAAAATAATCTCTGTACTTGCAGTATTACCAAGCTTTGATCTCAAATATTTCTTTCAGATTAGCCTATGGGACCCTTTTTAACAGACATTTCTAGTTTCTGTTGCCATGAAATGCTGTTCTGATTATTAAGAATTTTACATTAAGTTTTAAATTATTGTCTTTATCTGTACATGTTTCAGGGAGAGTCAGCAATCACCAGAACAATGGCAGAAAATGTATGGCAGGTGCTCTGGTAATGAAGTATATCATATTAACCTGGAAGAAAGTACTTTTTTTGCTGAGTACGAGGGGAAAAGCTTCACATATGCTTCTTTCCATGCACATAAAAAGTACGTTTATTTTCCTATCAACAATTAAAAGCTCAAACAAATAATTATTGGTTTTGCCTGCAATGTAGCTCTGCATTCAAAGGTGCAGTATTACACATTGCTCTGTTTATGGGTTTAAATATCTGGCCACTAATATATTCATGGATATTTTTCTGTAAGTTACAGCTGATCAGGTAAAAGCTCATGCTGGTTCTGTACAGGCCAGCTCAGTCTGAGAGAATAGAATATAAAGGATATATAGGATAAGCCTGACAACCAGAAAAAAATTGTACCTTAGAGAGGTTATATGAGAACACAAGTCCCTTTCCATGTCCAAAACAATCTAGAAAAGGGTGGGTGGGAGGGTGGTGGTGGTTTGTTTTGTTTGTTGTTTTTTTTTTTTTTAATTTATTTAGGAGTCAGCTGGAAATATGGGTTCCTTTGTGGCATGTTCATTTCATGCAACATGTTCAATTTAAAGGTGGCACATGCTACATTCTGGTGATTGTTCAAAATAAAACCATGTATTTTCTGTTAGATGCTAACCTATCTTCTTTAGGTTCCAGATCATACATCACTTATTCAGTGCTGCTCTGTGAGGTGAACGTACGAACTGAACACAAATCATGTATATTCGTCTATATTTAACAAAATGAACATATATCAAACCCTGAACACTGAGTTTATTCTCATATTTAATAAGTGAGAGAAAGATTTTTTTGGTTCTAATTCCTTATTTTCTGTCAGCTAATCAAATACATTTCTAGGAGTGAATCGCAAAAATGAATTCTGAAAATGGTTTCCATTACATATGAATAATAGAACAATTTAACATGATGAATACTTTTTCATATTATATATCCATTCTTCTACTAATATTTTCCCAGAAGAGACTATTCATCTGATAGAAAAAAAAAAATCAACTGCATTAGAAGAATATTATGGGAATTCAGAAAAATGCTGGATTCAAATGCCTAGGGATTCATGAGCTCATAAAAACTGCTTAATCAGAAGTGGCCTATTTAAGAGAGAACATTTTTCAAACATATTTGTCATCTAAGAATCTGCAAATGTTCATAATCTGCAAAATATACAAAAATACTGGGGGTTCATTTTTGACAGTGGAAATTTTGGTATATACGGGACTATTCAAAATGAACCATGCCTTTCCTTTTCTAATTAAGGTTTGGAGTCTGTCTGATTGGTGTTAGAAAGGAAGATAACAAAAACATTTTGCTGAATCCAGGTCCTCGATATATCATGAGTTCTACAGATATATGCTTTTATATAAATATCACCAAAGAAGAGAATTCTGCTTTTAAGAAGCAAGAAAAGCATAGGAAAAACCATGAATCAAAATTATCGTATCATGGAGCTTCTAGGTTACCCGTACACAGTATAATAGCCAGCATGGGTAAGTAAAAAAAAAAAAAGCCTCACAAGGTATTCTTATTCAATGAATAATGCATTTTAAAGCTTTTAACAGTGTGTTCCTAAAATTATAATCTAAATTAATATATAAGAAATTATAATAGTGTGCCGAAAGAAAACATATTTAACACTTGCCCTCGTATTTAAAAAAAAAAAACAACAAACCCAAAACAAACAAACAAAACCAACCACCAACAGAATTTGCTTATGTTTTTCTTTACCTGACAATATGGAATTAAGCCACTTAAGATTGTTGTATAAAAATGTAATAATAAAATGTATGCAAAGCAAAACAACTGGGAAAATCACATGGGTAATTTCTTTGTCATTCAGAACTGGTTGTTTGTAATAAGTTTTCATAAGCTTCTTTAAAAAAATGTTTTGCTCAATAAAAACCTACAGTTTGTTGATACATATAAATATGGATTAATTAGATAAGGTATGATTCTAAAAATGTAGTTAACAAGAAAATATATATTAATGGTCAAAAAAAGTGCTACTTTGCAGGAAAAGGCTTCCTCAAGTATAGTTTAAACATTTGTTATATTTTAATGTAATAAACACAATCAATATAGTATTCCTTTTGCCGTGTAGTCAGGTAATCCCCACTAAATATGGGAATCTCATTCAAGTGTTTTGACAACCACATTGAGAAAATGCTTTCAACACTACTTCAGGGACAGTGGCTATCGATTTACAAGATACAGGATGCCGAACGTCCAGCAGACCTACGCTAGCTCTTCCTTCCGAGGGAGGTAAAGAGGGCAGACGGCCCAGTATAGCACCTGTTTTGGAGGTTGCAGACTCGTCCTCACTTCAGACGTGTGACCTGCTAAGTGACCAGTCAGAAGATGAAACTACCCCATCTGATGATGAAGTCTCTGCAGGCTTAGAGTATGTATATTAAATGTAAAATAAACAACATAATTTGAAAAGCTAATATTATGTAAACGGCACGGGTAATTTTTTGACATGCAGATCAATCCAAGCAGTTGTAGCAAGCAAGACCCATAAAGGCCAATTATGGAATTATTCCCTTTTATGAAATGCTATTGTCTGTTAGCAGAATGCTGTTGTGCCTATTTTGAAATAAAAAAACCCAGATTAACTCCTCCATTTGCTGGAGATTTTCTATACTCGGTTATAAAGATCTAGTTGTATGTCGCATTTTTTTTAATAGCATTTTTTATGACTGTTTTTCTTACATTCTATCGTTATAAAGACAAGACTCAACTAATTTGTAAACAGATAAGTACTTCTGTCCTGAGAATGCAGTGATAATCAGATCATTCAACAAGCTTCTTGAATGCTGGGGCTAGGTGTCTGACTTCAAAATGTACGAATAACAAAAAAAGCAGTATGAGACAAAATTATTACATCTAATTTAAAATGCTTGTTAGCATGTTACTGGAAGTAATAATGCATTACTCAGATAAAACCGGAAGATTGAATCCTCTAACTGCCATGCACGTAAGCAATTATGTTTATTGGGATTACTGACAGGGATGTTAAAACTAAAATACACAATTAAGCCAGTGGCTCACCTAGCACAGTTTCCCATCTCCAGCAGTGGCAAGCATGAGAAGCTCCAGGGAAGATCATAAAGCTGCAATGAAAAAAAATAGCAGAACAAGTCATCTTAAATCTGCAGACTGAAATACCAGGATTTAAAAGGCCTGTTATTAAAAAACAAGGCCAATTAGAAATTTCATCTCATCAGCAAGAGGATTTGCCATTTAAAATTTATTCCAACCATATTGAAAGTATGTTATTAAAGCAAGAACATAATGACCTCACTCATTCTTGACAAGTGTTTGAAAGAAAAATGGAGAAGGAAGAGCAGAAGTACCACAATTATTTCTATTTTCTTTCCTTCCTTTTTTTCCTTCCTTAGAAGTTTCCAGTACGTGTGTTCAAAACACTATGACAGCACACTATGATACATCTGCCCATTTCCAAAGATGCCTATACAAAAAAATCCCAAGCAAAATTCCTTTAGTCCACAAAAGCATGATAGTTTTCACTAAATTGTATCGAATTCATTGAAGCTACAAAATGTATTCCTTTGATTCTTATTAAAAGCATAGTTCATTTCATGTACTTGACTCTGCTAGCCCACAGATAACTGCAAAATTTAGGCATAGGTATAAACATCCCCTAAAATAGTTGTATAGTCAACTGTGTTTCAGTAATTTGCTATACTGAAAAAAGTTTGTTCTATTCTCCTAGGTATGCCAAAGGCTATCCTCCTTACTCTCCATATATCGGGAGCTCTCCCACATTTTGTCATCTTCTGCATGAAAAAGTACCCTTCTGTTGTCTAAGACTAGATAAGGTAAAGGGAGTTTCTGTTACTGGATGAAACTGCATTCTCGTTTGTCTCTTGCTGAACAGAGTTAAATTCTGGTTTCTGCTTAGAGATGAGGTTTGTTCAGCACTTACTAAGCTATAATATGTTTTCTCATCCTGTTCATCACCAAGCGTTTGTTTATGTCTAGTCAGGTCTATATCAGGTCATCTGATACAATTTTCTATTTCTAATGGTAAAACCCTTTAATTCACAGCTGTATCTATTCATATCCACTGAACTTGTTTCTTATTTTGATCTTAGGGATGCCCACATAACTACTATGAAGATGCCAAAGCCTATGGATTCAAAAATAAATTGATTATAGTTGCAGCAGAAACTGCTGGAAATGGCTTATATAACTTTATTGTTCCGCTCAGAGCTTATTACCGACCAAAGAAAGAACTAAATCCCATTGTATTACTCCTGGATAACCCGTAAGTAGATTTTAATTTTTTTTTTGGTGATATATTTTAAACTCATTTTACCATTACTTCAATAGATGATCACTCTTCACATGGCCAACTTAAAATCAAAAACATTATGGCACATTTATCTTTGAGAAAAGTTAGTGACAAAAATAATACCCTGTGTTCACTGTCGTATACAAAATTGACTTTTTACAGAGTGTAAATGGCCATAGTGATTTTAAATGTCCTTATTCTTCATGGCCAGTGTTTCAGCTAAGTATTTCTTAAAAATACCCAAACTAATGTGAATATTACTGCTAAAATTAAATACCTTCATAAACACTGTAAAAAGCAAGCTGTGTAACAGTTTCACAGCTACACGACAGCACTTCAGACAACACTAACCTACTTAACACGAGGCGCTTAGTGGCCTGGACCAGTCAGGTATATATTTAATAATTTTAGACTCTAAGATAAACAACTCTTTAAGCCAGTAGGACACAGGCACACACAGCACCCCCCGTCGCCCAGCTTTGTCTACGATTATATAAAGTCATGGAAGAAAATTAAAACCCACAATATTGTTGTTACTAAGGTATCTGTTTGGAGATCACTGGAATTCTTAGCCTTTCTTGCATTAGCCGTTGAAAATTTCAGACAAATTCTTCTCTGCAAGACTGATTCATTTATAATTTGACAATGAATAAGACTTATTTTTTTGCAACACTTGGGTACTGCTCAAGTATTTAAAATCACAATTTGGAGGACACAAAACCGGAGGTTAGCTGTATACAGAAAATTAGATCAAGCTATGACTTAAAGAAATAACAGCAGCAGAAATGCCTCATAGGTTCTGATTCCAGGCTGACACTTCCCTTTGCATATATATGTTCTAGTTTAAGGGATTTATTATACAACAGGCCTCCTGTGAAGTGTCCCGCTTTTACCTTAGACAGCTCTTTCATGAAGCTGTATACACATGTTTTTGCAAAACAAAAGCTTTTTTATGTACATATTATGGCATAAAGTGAATTACACAAATTGGTAAAAGCCTAAATTAGGCTATGGTTGGACCCGATGATCTCGGAGGTCTCTTCCAACCAGAACAATTCTATGATTCTATGATTCTATAAAAGACTTATGATTTGCAACTTACTTAAGATTAAAGATGTGAGCATACAGTGCCCTCTAGTGCTTGTTCTCTTTTTCAGCGTAGTGCCTGAGTTTACATACTTTAATGCTGTTGTGACATTTTACGGCTAAAACAACTTTTTATTAGTATAAAGTAAAAACTATGGTTGCTAATTAAAGTAATACCCTTAGTGTTGTATCTCTCTACACAGCATTTACAGCGACTCCTCTGAAAGGCCAGCATTCATGGGACTACAGAAGCTAGCTGAAAAGCCAGCATGCTTTTCATTATGAGGTGGAATTCAGGCTGCCATTCAAGTCAACTGGAATTTTGTAATTTACTTCATTGGACTTAGGAATTCAGCCACCTTTGATGAACATATCTATGCCTTGTTGTTATGTTCCTGTTTTCTCTATTTATCAAGGCAACTTATTACAGTATGCTTTTTCTGGTATCTACACATCTCATGTTTTAAGATTTCCAATGTTTCTTGGTATGTAAGAAGAAACACAGTAAAATTTATGATTAAAGAAACAATGCAATAAAATACAGTATCTTAGTTTTCGCATTCCATTTTAAAAGTAAGGTGTCATCTAAGATTGTCTGATTGACTTGAATGGAGCTGTTGACACAAAACCCAAACAATGATTGGGTTTCCACTTCACATTTTAATTAAAAAATCTCACTGCTTATTTTAAGTACTCCTAAGTCATGCATTGGAGTATAACTCAGTAGTGTGTCTGACATCAGTCATCCATTCTTATATTTGGAATTGTACTGTGCCATAAAATTTCTGATTTAAGAGGTGCATTTATTAATATAAGCATGTTAATTCTGATCATTCTTTATGATCAGAGCAAACTGTTGATTCACAGCTTTCTGCAAACCTATTTCCTGTTTAAAGTGATATTATACTGCCGAAGTTTTAAAAAGTTGTTGTTTTTTTTTTTTAAAAAAAAGCTAGCAGTTTATTGAAATATTTTAGAAGAGATGCTGCTGTTGTGATATTGTGTTTCATTTTGTAATCCCATCTGCTGCTTAGGCCAGATATGCATTTTCTGGATGCAATCTGTTGGTTTCCAATGGTTTACTACATGGTGGGCTCTATCGACAAGTAGGTGAAATAACTGTTAGAAAACTTAACATTGTAGTGCTCAGTGTTTTGTTGTGTGTATCGTCATTGCATGTTTAAGTGTGTGTTATGCATGCAAAAAGATCATCTTCAAGTACAGTTTATGTCTGTGGGCCATAATTTGGGATTTCAAATTTCTGATTTATAAAGGGTATCATTAGTGAAAAGTATGACAGGGAACACAAGTTAATATCTTCAAAAACATAGGATTAACACTTATTTAGGTGCATTAATATGTTTCTACAAATTGCCAGATTATAGCCCTGATTCTAGTGTCATTCTATACTTAGTTATAATTTGTTTGGATTTACTGACTAGGGTTTTGTAAAGACAGCTACAGAATGTAGACAGTACTAATACTGACAGTCTTGAATGTGTCCAACAGTCTTCATCTTCCGCTACTTAAAATATCACCTACTCCTACATTTCTATCTTCACCTCTGCTAATATAGATTTGCATATCTAGGTTTAGCAACACAGATTTAATGTAAAAATCAGGCAGAAACAAGAGAAGAGCAAGAGCTCATTAGCATCTTGGTATACTCCTGTGCATAGAATGTAAATTTAAAGAGGAAAATAGTTTGCTTCACTACAGAGCTGATTTTGAGTTGGGGCTATAAGCCCATAATACTCATTCCTCAGGTAGAAATCGAAAAACTTGTTTCCTGCCCTGAATTAACAGAATCCACTTTTTCAATGAGAATTCTGAGATTCAGTGTTTCTCCACCTCCATACAACCTGTTGTAACAAGTGTCTTGGGTTGTTAATATCTACTACTTTCTTAACTCTTAATTCTGCAACAATTATAAAAAGAATTCATACCAGCAGAATAATTGACTCAAAGTATCCAAAGTAATTAATAACCCAAACATGTTTTATTAACATGGAAAAATTATAATTAACTTTACTGAGTTCATTTCAAAAAGGAAATCACCAAATCCCTCCCTAAAGGTGTTTTGTTGTTTTTAGAACTGAGTGCATAAAAAAAAAATGAAGTGTGTAGTCTTTGAAATAAGTGATTATACAGAATTCTACAGTTTACAGTAATACTAGCATGAACGTCTGCATCTTTTCTGACAATACAATCACTTTAAGTCCTGGTGCAATAATGAGTCATATTTTTGGGGGGGGGGAGGGGGGGGGAGGTGCGGGGGGGTGTGACATCTGTTTTCATCAATAACCAGACTTTTAAAAATATAATTCATACTTTTCCCCTGTGTTTTCCTAAACATATTTTTAAACCATGTACAATTAATAGAAGTTGATCATCTTCATCTAAGAACTACAATGTAAAATATGCAGTTTCCTTTCTTCCTTAATGGGGATAGAACGCATTCCCAAAGCACCACCTACTACCTTTTAAGTATCTAATATATTCGTCATTTGGTCACCTGGCATGAAATGTCGTCATCATAGAGAGAAAACTACCAAATGAATTACTCTCATTTACCACTCCTTTTTGTTAGAAGTGGATGGCCTGCAGAAAAATAGCTTTACCAAAATTCATAGCTGGGATGAACTTCATCAAAATATGTCAACAAGTAGTAGAAATCTGTTCTACAGTCTTCAGGTATAAATGATGTGAGATCTGTAACTAAACAGATTTCACAGCTGTGTAGATATCTATTCAGTATTAAGAAACCTATAGCTGGAAGTACCTGAGAACTAGAATTATAACACTTCTAAATTAGTTTTTTAAAATTCTCCACAAATCAGTTGAATGTAACCGCTAAAATAAGAATAGCTATTGAGCTTATGAAACATTGAAATGCAGAAAATCTGGATATTTTAGGGTACGCTGCTATTTTCAGGGATCAACTGAAAGACTGAAAAAGCAGAAATACAAATTACTCAAGAGAAAGGTCAGAGTTCTACTCGTGCACTGACGTTGTTCATATAGATCATATAAAATACAGCCTTTCTTTTTTTGTAGTCAACCACTGGTGATACTGCACAGTTTCAAAAATAATTACATTATGTATTTGTTTTGGAAGAATATGTGTAAGATGTAAAATAAATACCACAAATTTGTGGAGTTTTTCTTATCCAAAATTTCAAAAAGAATTTATAATAGGTTCCTAAGTTTATGTAACCTAAGATGATCATTGCTGAAAAGAAAAACTGTATCAGGACAATTAAGACTTAGTTAATATTACAGATTGACAAATAAGAAGCAATTATAATGCCAAAACAGCTTTTCACCTTGGAAGTAAACAGAATGATGCAAAAATTTAGTTTTCCAATTTCCCTTGGAAACCATGAAATTCACCCTTTCTTCTTATTTTCACTTACTTAAAATTGCTGGGTTCCTAGCAGTATTTATCATTCAGAAAAGTCCTTTCTAAACTTTTTGACAAGTGCTTAGTTTCTATGGAAAATATTATCGTTAAAACAACTGAAACATGCTTCATTTTGGAAACAAAGCTATAAGGCATGATGGGAACTGTAACTCAGTTGTCTGTGAGTGTTTTCTATGGTCAGGCTTCACAGGAAACATTGTCCAGCAGCGTGCAAAGTTTTACTGATGTACAGCTACTCCTAAAAGCATCATGAGAATACTCCAACTCATAGATTAACCTAAAAGAGGAATGTATTAAATGTCCTGGTAGATCCTTTATTAGCATTTTGAAACTGAAATATACTTGTGGGAAAGAGCAACCCAAAGCATTTATTTGGGTCTGTTTATTGCCAAAAGTAACTGCAATGAAGCAAGTTGTTGCAGCATGTAAGGACGTACTGTCTTCCCAAGTAACTGTTAAAGGCTTATTTTAAAAAGTTGAAATAAATTTATCATTTTAACAAAAGGATAGGGACTGTAACAACCTACTGAAGTGCATTCTGTATGACTTCAAGGAAAATAGTTATTCACATTCTATTCTATCAATTGAGATGATATACTTGATATAGATTATATTGGAAGTTATGATATGTACATGGAGATGAAGGGAACCAGCAACTCAGCCTGTGATCCGCAAATTCCAGCCTTCCCTAATCTTTTAACTGTTCCATATTTAAGTTGCTTGTTTCTTTCTCCCTCTTTCTCTTCACAAAAGCCTAGATGACTTATTAAGATGTGGGGTCACCTTTGCAGCTAATATGGTGGTGGTGGACAAAGAAAGTACAATGAGTGCCGAGGAAGACTACATGGCAGATGCTAAGACTATTGTAAATGTTCAAACACTCTTCAGGTAAGACATTTTTGCAACCTATCAATACATCTTCATTATCATAAAATAATTAATGCCTTTTGTACTCAGATAAGAAATGATTTTTTTTTCTTTCTTTCTTCTACTTAAGTTTTCCCTTATATGAATGTGTCTTACATGGGCAAGCCTTTTACCACCCTCCTTAGCAGTACACTCAGAATACTGAGGTATTCTCCTGAAATCTCAGATGAAATTCTATACAACCCAAAATTGGATGATCATTTTAGAAGTCAACTGTCGGGTTTGCAGGAAGGAAAAGCAAGCTACTCTTGAAGACTTAGGACCAAAGGTAGTTGAGAAAATAAATTTTTCCTCAGTGCAGCCGTCTTTCACGGTAATGCTAAAGCCAGTATGAAAAGCAGATCCTTCTAAAACTAAAAAGCAATGCATCACTATGAAGTTACTAGTAAGTGTTCACATTTTGAGTATTTAGTTTTGAACAAAAAGTAGGTTTTTAGGCACATGTATGCAACATTACATATGACAACAACATACTGAGAGTCATGAAGGAATAACTGAATACAGATGGCAAAAATGATCAGTCTAGTAAAGAGGCCGAGAGGCAGTGCTGTGATGAAGAGCTAAACAAACTGAGATTTCTTGTTCATTTGAGAACCTTACCTCATTAAAGCCTCACTTTGTGTTAAATATCTTGATTCAACACGTACCAGTACTTTAAACTGTGATAAAAAGTTCTTATTTGCTTAAAAAAACAAAACACCAAAAAAACTCCCACACAAAACAAGACGCACTACGCAGTCAAGTATCAAATGCCTCCCTGATTTGGGGCTTAAGTCTAGCACTTCCTGTTGTTCATTCTAGTACGACCTGGACAAGTTAAGTCCTTCCTTAGAGGATTCAGTATCATTCAATATTGCTGCCCTTTTCTGTGTCAAGCCTTCTACATAAGACTGGAGAGAGGTGCATAGTAAAAGTTTTGTGAATCTGTCAGTGTTTTAGAAAACTGAGCTCATTAGAACACAAGTATTTCAATTGAGAGGTTTTTGTGTTTTTTTTTTTTTAATGCAATTGTGCGTGAGAATGCAGTTAAATGCTGTTAGCATTTCTGCACGTGCTCAAAAGAAGCAAAATCTACGTTTTATGAGAAGCTTCAGTTCTGGCTTTTTCTAACTAAGTTTTTGAATTTGTACCCAGTACTAGCACAGGTATGCATGTTTCATAATCACACCTAAATTTAATTTAGAAACTATAATTGAACTTAATCTGTGCATCATTCAAGTCTACACTTAACCATATTGTGCTAGAGTATCTCACTGAGGTTTTGACATACATCACTTAAGTTTTTCAGAAATACATTTTTATCCCCAAATATAAAACAGAAAAATGAGTTGAATAAAAAATAAAACTTACAAAGTACCAGTTGATTTTTCCCGTAGTTGTGTTCTACCTTGTAAAATACTAAAAAAAAATTAAAAAAAAAAAAAAGAAAAAATATCATAGTAGTACACTACATACCGTAGGTATCCAACTAGAACTTACTATATAATCATTCAGTTGTCTTGCACAATGCTTACAACTAGATGGCAGCTTTAACTCATATATGAACTATATATCTGGTTCAGTATAATTTTAAGACTGCACGGTACTTTTTACAAATATCAAAAGAAATCAGAATAGATACCTTAAGACTTAACAATACTTTTTCAGAACACTTCGTAAACTTTCACAAGTAGTGTATTTTATATTTTTTTTCCTAATTTTTTTCCCTAGAACACGTACAATAATTTCACTGCATTTTTATATTATGTAAAAGTTGTAGAAATAAGTAAGCTTTGAGATGAGGCATAAGGTAGTGGCATTTACCTGTTCTAGTATGCAGACTCTATTCCCTAAGGGCTTAATTTTTAGTAGGACATAAGTAGACTTTGTATAACAATAGTGCACCACTCAGAGTTTGTATCGAAGTCTGACTGCAAGAGCTAAAATGGTACAGAAATTCCTGAGCATGCACAGGGCCTTTCAAACTACAGCGCACACAAATGGTCATTGTTAAGTGATTCACATTCTCACCCAGTTTGCCAAGTCTATTTTTCCTTATATGATGACATTTAATATTTGGTTATTCACAGGGACATGGTAACTGCCCACATAAGAATGGCTAGCATTTCTACCATCATATGATCACATGTACAGAACACGTTTGGGATCGTGTGATCATTACCTGTCTACCTGATGTTTTGGCATCAACAGACTATTGCAATAAGATGGCATTAGCACGTACTGACAGATAGTTTTTGGCATACATTTCCCCACATTTAGGCTCTGCTTGAATTGCCATTTCAGTGAAGTTCCTCCCTACAAAAATGAGGGAAGAAGACTAAAGACTTGCAAAAAGGTACATTGGATTCCATTTGACACTAACTTACTAAATTCAGCTTTCAAGAAAACCACTTTTATTTTTATCCGAATGAAACAGAAATCACATTAATGATGTCATTAGTACTACAATCATCTATTGTCACATGTAGGTAAGGACTTTCAGGCTCAGCAGAACACTAGTCTTTAGAAGAAATACTCAAATAATAACCTGAGTTCTATTCCAAGTTGCTTAGTATTTGCATAGCATAAACTACAAATTTCCTTCTAGTTCTTAGAGCCCTGAGGGCTGGAGAGGGGCTCTTTAGTCTGCTTCGTGAAAATCTGTGTAATTCAGCCAGATCTGAGTTAAACTTTCTTCACTATTTTTTGTTATTGGAAGCCTGAATTAGTGTTAACTTATAAATATTGTGTATACGTAAATATCTCAGAGTGAGAACACAAGTATACATAAGCATACATTTTCTCAGCAACTGAAATTGCTGAACTCCCAAGTGTCAGTTTTCATCTATGTCCTTCAGTCTGTGGACACAGAGCATATAAAAAGAACTCAAAAAAAAAAAATCAAATTGAAAGAATACGTAAACCAGTTCTAATAAAATGGTAGTTTACATGCAACCAGATTCTAAGTGCAGGCTATACAGTTTTGCATTTTTTGTTGTTTCCTTCAGATTTGTGTCATTTTAGAAGTTATTTAATAAAATCTCTGGTAATGAAATTAAGTGGTTCCTTTCTAGCGTTAAAATATTTTATAAGCTCAACCTCTGAATATGTGTTTGCTTCTTTGTGAATTCTACACAGAATGTTTTGTAGTTTTCTCTGCTATTATACCAGCATTTCATTGTGCCAAAAACCACCACAGGTTTCAAGCACTTCGTTAAAAACATGGACAAGAGCACAAGCTATAGCATTATGTAGAGCCTTATATTTGTGAATTGTTATTATTAGAGGAATAACTGTTACGTTCTTTTAAAATACAGGTTGTTCTCAAGCCTAAGCATTATCACAGAACTAACTCACCCAGCCAATATGAGATTTATGCAGTTCAGAGCCAAAGACTGCTATTCTCTTGCTCTATCCAAATTAGAAAAGGTAAGGAGATTTGCCTCCCGCTGCCCTCAATTTAAATGTTATCATTTTAACACTTTTTCTGATTTTGTAAGAATGCTTTCAAAAGAAGTGGAAACAGTGAAATGATTTTATGGTTGCAGAGCTAATGTAAAATATTATTTTTTTTCCAAATTCTACCCTCATTTAAGAATGAAGTTTGATTTGAGTTCCATCACTTTACAATATAATATTAATCCACCAACCCTCTGGACAGAGGTGGACATAGAATTTGCTCAAGGAAAATGGAGTATTTTTGGATAACTGAATATTTAGAGCTAATATGGTTTTCCAAGACGCTGCCACAGGCAATTAATGTGGAAAATATTTTAATTGACTTAAAACAGATTAACATATTAACATTTCAATTCACTTAAAACATATAGCTTTGATTATAATGCATTTTTTATTCCAAATCACTTTAAAGGCACTATAATTACGTATTTGTATACATTTCCATGTATCTGTATGGGGTATTTGCATTACTGTGACAGTTTGAGAACAACAATTGTTCTCTGTCAAAGGGCAGTCTTAGTGATGATAAGGACAGTAACACTACTTAAATGTTAGATAAAACCTTCATATTCTGTACATTCTAGTGCATGTGTTGGCATTTTCAAGCTGTGGATCAGGGAGGCTATGTGGAGATAAGTTTTAATTTGCTTGTCCAAAATACTATTGCTAAAACATTAGATGGAGCATACAAAGTAACTTTGTGCATATGTTTAACTCAGTAAATTCCAGGACAAGCCTCTTTTTCAAAGATCTTAGTTGGTGATCTGACCTACCTACCTCTGCCATCCACAAAACTTAGAGTATCACCTTCGTGATCTTTCAGTCCACTTTCCAAGTTTATGAGAGTAAAACAAATAATGTCACTGTGTCAATCTTCAAGGACAGAGATCTTTCACTCCAGTCATCTTTTTCCCCTTGCTATCAATCTAGATATTCCTAGGTTCTCTCATGTAGCTTCCCAATCTCTTCACCTCAGATATCTTACATATCTTAGCAAATTTGAATTAATGCTAAAATCATTATAATTATACAGAATTAGCATATAATTTCCATTTCCTAGCTGTACAGTAAATTTCCTAGATTTTGGGGATTTCAGACATTTCACTGAATTTCACACATTTCACTATTTACTGGTATAATGTTCACATAGTTAATTTTAATATATATTTAATGGAAAACAGCCTTTTCATACAAACTTATCCTCACAGGCCAGCTCCCAGTTTCTTACACAGGAATCAAATTCTGCAAAAATTCAGCCTGTCTAGATGAGATAGGATAAGTATTAGAAGTCAATCTTTTAATCAGTTGACTATCATGTTTACATTTTGACCACAAGATGTAAATATCAGGGTGATCTTTTGTGATTTGTTGACCTTTGCCTGAACTAGAACAAAGGCTTAATCTTATTTAGGTGATATTCTGATAAGCACATAAAATGGAGAACTGTGAGGAAGCTATACAAAAGTTGTCACACAAAGAGAGGCAGTTTGCAGTGGGAGGCACATCTTCATTTGGATTATGGCACTCCCACTATACATTAAGGTTTGCACCTGTGGCTCTTCCATTTTAGCACTCCCTTCCTCAATGGTAACTTCGGGAAGAATAAGCTGAAACTGGCTGGAATCATGCATTGCCAGTTTATTTAGGGCAACAAGCACCAACAGCCGGATGGCGCCTTCAAGACTATGTTCGAACCTAACTTAGTTCCTTGGTGCACTATAACTCACAGCAACTTTTTTTTTTTTTTTTTTTAAAACATATTCCCTTAATCCATACAGTTTAGTGATAAGGGGAGGTAAGAATAGCAATAGCTTTCCCAATAGCTTTCCCAGTCTGTGGTGTCTGCAGTTGCTTCTGGAATACTCCGTGGGCTGTAGCTTGTCTACTTCAATGCAGTGAAACCAGGATTTTTATCTCAGTTCTCTTTCTTGCTTTACATAGGCTCCTTAATTTTTCCAGCAAAGGTTCTGGAAATTGTTAGAAATATTATAAATTCTTCCCTATCTTTATTAATTTATTGTGCAAATGTAAAGTTGTGAATATAGGTTGGAAGCTGAACAGTTAATTAACTTTCTATCCAAACTATGCTATGCTGAAATAGAGGTAGATAAATTATCTTAAAGAACGAACATTTTCTTCATTGCTGTTGAAATTTCCCACTCATTTCACCTTAACATTTGCAGGGAGCACTTCACAGGTGGTGCTGTAGTTCATTTGATGTTTCAGAACTCCCTCATGCAAAATGAAAGGCAATTAAATATTTGAGTAAAAATTATCTAATGCAGTCAAATATACAGTTGATTGTTATTTCTGCATTAAGCACCTCATTTTCAGAAAGGCTACACAAGTCAGGCAAGTTGCCTTCAGGTAGCACCGAAACACACATGCAAAACTGGCTTTTCAATCTAATGGGCTGCAGAAGAAAGATATGCAAATCAGAGAAGTCTGTCTGCTGTTGCAGCTGCAACTTTCCTCATTTTAGAGATAAATAAATCTGAACACCAACTTCAGCACTGACACAGGAGAAAGCAATGGCCCTTACACAACAGAGAAAAGGAAAAACAAAGCACCAATGGTCTAAACTTAAAACTTATGTTCTCCATTTGTCTTAGATAAGAAAAAAATGAGGTAACCACTTCCTATTTCTTGAAAGAAAGGATTTCGAATGTCTTGGATAAGATTCACACTTTTGTTTTCCATTATTTTTTTAAATTTATTTTCCAAGTAAATATTGCAGTTGTTAACTGAAGGATAAAAATTCTAAACCTTTAAGTGATCATTTTAAAATATGTGCAAACTCCTATATCTTTCAATCAAACCAAGATGGTGATTTTGTATCTTCCACAGGGATAAGCACATACATGTTAGGTGAGCAGAAATCTGTCTGGGATAGCCCAGTATATTTGCAGTGATATACACAAAGCCAGGCTGCTTTTTTCACCTTCAATTAAGGATAGGGCATGATGTCCCCATTTGTTTTTAATAGTGTTCAGATTTTAAGCAGATTTGAAATAACATTAAGTAATAGCAAGCAATAATGATATATGGGTCATAAAAAATAAATTAGTACCTCTTAATTGGTGTAAGTCTTATTTTAGATGGATCTCCAATGATTTACATCAGATACAATTCTAAAACTGTATAAATAATTAGCATACACGTTTGGCTGTTGAACTGGCAGGTTTTTAGAAAGCTATGCCAGATCACCAACAGAAAATGAATCTGTTCTTGCCAAAAAGGTAGAACAGAATCAATTAAGAACACATAGTCCAAAATATTATAAACTGTTCTAGAGGTGAAGTGTTACCAATCTAAAATCCCTTACGTCAAGAAAGGTACTGTAAAGAGGTTTCCATGCCCAGATTCCTGATCAGTCTTCTCTCTGACATGGGCAACAACCAGCGTTTACCAAAACTAGCAGTGCACTGACTGTTCCCTGCAATAAGCCACTCCCTCTGTCACCTTTATATGTTCTTGCATGACCCTCAACCGCCCCCACCCCCCCATATCCTTGTATGTTCGTTAAAGCAACTTTGCATTGTTTGTACATAACAGTTACAGCCTATCATGGCAGTTCCCATATTACTGTCTATATTGGAGGAGAATATGTTAAATCAAGATGGGCCCTAGATCTCTTTCAACCACTGACAGAGTGGCCAAAACAGGGCTTCAGGTTAGTTTGGGGTTGGTACTTTGTTACTGGTATCATAGAATTAACTGTTATGAAGGAATAGGTATTTATTTAGAAATAGCAAAAAGATAAAACCATGATAAAGAACCCTAAAAAGGATTTGATACAAATATAAATGGATGTAGAAAAGAGGGAAATAAACTGAAAAGCTTATGAACTTGACCTTCTGGACAGATATTCTCTGGTATTCTGACAGTATGCAAACCCAAAGGGAAATAATTAATTAACTTCAAATTAAATGGCCTATATGGAGGAAGCACATGCTAAGAACTTCTCAAAACCACAAGTGTACACTTGTTATTACTTCGAAAGAAAGCAGTAAAAATTCTGAACTTTATGACTTGAGGAAAGCCACAAACATAGGAAGACTGAGGATGAAGTAAAGATCTCCATCTATTAATAGCTGTGTCTTAAAATGTCATCTATATATGCGAAGCTCTACAGGATGCACTCATGCCCTGATCTTTTATTTATGTTCCTACAAGTGATCTATGGGGTTTTTTTTTTAAGTAGTTGTATCCCCTTCCTCATTAATTCCAAAAAGTGTCAGAGAAGGAGCTGCCGGGCATCACACTTATCATAAAATAAAACTCCTGGGGCATTCTGGCACATTTCTGGCTTCTACATCTGCAGTATTCTCTGGGAATCGAGTAAGTCTGCAAGTAATAAAGCAGAACTCAACACAAAGTGCCCGAATAAAAATTGTATTTCTCACAAATCTCTTTTAAGCAAGAATGAAAAAAGCTGCTTGCCAGCCAGCCAGTCCCCAGCATGTACTACTGCATATATGTGGTGGGTGTAAGTGTCTCAATTCCAAGACATGTAACATTTCTGTACTTGGAGAACATTGTGGTGAGATTCCTCTGCAAGTGAGATGTGGTAAGAAAAAGGCATAACTATAGTTATGCTTCCCCAGAAGCATCAGAGCAAGAAGTTTCTACCCCACGTCTGATCTCCTCTCACATCCTTACATTCACTGAAATACCATTTCTTCCCTTGTGCATCAGATTCTGTTCATGTTTCATGTTCCTGTTCCTAGTAGACTTTCTGGACCTGAATGAGAGTCCACTGTCAGCACCAAGGAATTGGAGCAGGAATAACAAGAGCTTTGCTCTAAGCACAGTTGAAATCCCTCAGTCATTTAAAAAATGGTCTGGTAGAATATGCCCATGTAATTTGAGATGTGATGATTGAAACAACATCTGCATTAAACAAAATCTTTCAACCTGAAAAACTGTAAGTACTGAACAAAGAAGCTACATGTTTGTAGAAAGCAACTATATTCACAGTAAAGGGATTTTACACTTTTGACCTCTTTCAAGGTAATATCAATTTAATGTTGTTATTATAGGCCTTTCAAAACCAGCACTAAAAGTTTTTTCTATTTTTTAATTCCTTAACAGAAAGAGCGGGAGAAAGGATCTAATCTGGCATTTATGTTTCGACTGCCCTTTGCTGCTGGCAGGGTTTTCAGCATCAGTATGTTGGATACGCTGCTTTATCAGGTACTATGAACAATAATGTGACTTATCTTAACACAGACATGCATTGTTACCACCTATTTTCATAGAATCATTTAGGTTGGAAGAGACCTTTAAGATCATCGAGTCCAACCGTTAACCTATCACTACCAAGTCCACTACTAAACCATGTCCCTAAGCACCACACTTACACAGCTTTTAAATACCTCCAGGGATGGTGACTCCACCACTTCCCTGGGCAGCCTCTTCCAGTGCCTGACAATACTTTCGGTGAAGAAATGTTTCCTAACATCCAATCTAAACCTCCCCTGGCACAACTTGAGGCCATTTCCTCTCGTCCTATCGCCTGTTACTTGGGAGAAGAGACCGACCCCCACCTCGCTACAACCTCCTTTCAGGGAGTTGTAGAGAGCGAGAAGGTCTCCCCTCAGCCTCCTTTTCTCCAGGCTAAACGTCCCCAGTTCCCTCAGCTGCTCCTCACAGGTCTTCTGCTCTAGACCCTTCACCAGCTTCATTGCCCTTCTCTGGACGCGCTCCAGCACCTCAATGTCTTTGTTGTAGCGAGGGGCCCAAAACTGAACCCGGCACTCGAGGTGCGGCCTCACCAGGGCTGAGTACAGGGGGACGATCACCTCCCTACTCCTGCTGGCCACACTACTGCTGATACAGGCCAGGATGCCGTTGGCCTTCTTGGCCACCTGGGCACACTGCTGGCTCATATTCAGCCGGCCGTCAACCAACACCCCCAGGTCCTTTTCTGCCGGGCAGCTTTCCAGCCACTCCCCCCCAAGCCTGTAGCATTGCCTGGGGTTGTTGTGACCCAAGTGCAGGACCCAGCACTTAGTTTTATTGTACTTAATTGTTAAATGGCCCTGTTAGACTACCCTACATGTAAGCCATTAACATGCTTGTCTGTACCAGGAACAATCAAAGGCAAAAGACAATGGAGGGCAGAAAAAAAGGAGAACATGGCCCTCACTCCTCAGCAACGACCACCTTTCTGCACACCCTGATATACTGGGATGCCCAAGCAGCAGCCCCCAGCACTAGTCTTCAAGGATCTAGCTATGCAGAATAAGCAGCAACACCATCATGGCCCATGCAGTCTGCTCGCCTAAGCGGCTACCTACTTTGCCTATACCTATAGGTAGCCTGTGGATGCTTTTGTATTCAGGCGCTAAACATTCTTTCAGGGAGATCAGTTTACTTGGTAATTTGGTGCATGAAAGGTGTTCTTTCATCTCCATTCTACTTCCAAATAAATTCCCTGAAGGCAAATTCAACACAAATAGAAAGTTCCTGGAGCTAAGCTTTTCTCAAAAAATCATTAATATATAAAACACTCGTGTATATGGACAGGTACTAAAAGCAGATAAGCCAACAGATGTAAAGCCATTTATCAAATTCTAGATGTTTTAGAAATAAATGTATTTGCTTATAAAACATGTTTTTAATCATGTCCCAGAATGTCAACATCACATATGGCAATTTTTTTTTAAAAAGTAGATTAAGACACCTATATAGAAACAGATCTGTCATCATCAACTCCTGCCAGCATATAAGTAAATTCAATATTTTATATTTGCTCCTAGACATGGTCAGTCATGCTATGACTTGACAGAGTAAAACCATTCACCAGAAAGTGTTTAGAACAAAACCACACACACACTCATTCTCACTCAAATTCCACCCATTCTTTCTTTGAACTCCTACTGCTCAGGTGAACTGTCATTTTTCTAGTATTATCTTTCTTATTCCAAGTTATGAATACTATGACAGCAAGTTCTCTCTGTTCTTTTTCATGGCCCCATCCTTTTCTGTATGACATCTTTTTCTTCTGCATACAAGGAACAGAGTAAATGACATGGGAAACAGTGGGGTTCATCTGGTGCTTCCTATTTTAGGCCAAAAGAAAAGCCTTCAAATTATCTTTAGGACACTGACTGAAAAGTGAAAACTTGGTCTAGCAAATCCTTGTGAATACACTTTGTAATCTAATGATAATTGCATAGCATAAATGATGCAGCCAAGATAACAAATAAGTGAAGGTTACAAAAAATTTTGTTCTTTTCAAGAACATGCTCATTGGCATTTACTCCATCACAACTGGAAGATTACCAGTACAAAACTTAAAATAGTTGAATCACTATGTGTCAAATTAAATCTGTCTAGCTTCAGAGTTTAAGCAAATTCAGATTTTACAACTCTAAAGGATTTACGTAACACCTTTTTAAGGTATTTCTTCATTAAAACCTATTTGCTAGCTCCATATTTGCATTAAGCCAAAAGAGCTAATTGCAAGTTGTGTTCCAATGAGGACTGATGACTTGCCTTGAGTGCTGCCCTACTACATCTAAGAAGAGGTGGCAATGAACAGTCCTACCACAGTTAGCAGAGCACCCACATGGCCCTCTCATTCCAGCAGCCCAGCTTATAAGGAGGAGAAAGTATTTGTGATTTTAGTTGACCTAATGTCTGTTCCCGGTCTTAGCCTACACTTCTACATTTAGCTTGATTTCTACCTTTTAACCAATCAGCAACACACTTCTGTTAGCAGAGCAACAAGCCTGACCTGAGATAAGGCAGATCAACGCTTAAAAAAACCAGATGGATTGGCAAAGCCAAATGATTCGTTTGAATTAAAATAATAGCAGTCTCACCTTAGTATTTCCCACTACTCAGTACTGCAGACCCATCTAACGTACGACAGCATTTCTTTTGCACAGAAGAGTTCATTGTTATAATTTCACACCGAATAAGGCTAATACCCTACTTCCATTGATCTTACATCTACATTCATCTTCATTTTCGTGGTGCCTTATTACACCTTAGTCTTTTTGAATCCTGTATGTACATTGCATGCATATGCAGAACCAAATAAGAAAAGTTATTTTATGTAAGTAAATTCAGCACAAAGAAAGGGATTGCTATTTCTACAGTGATCAAGATACTTAAAAGATAAAAAGAGATTGATTGTAAACAAAGATGTACAATTTCTTTGAAATTCACACATGGTGCTAATGGTTACCTGCTCATCTGTTCATTAAAGCTTTTTTCTTTCTTTTCCATCTCTCCTGTTAAAAATCTTGCAGTCATTTGTGAAAGATTATATGATTTCTATCACAAGACTTCTGCTGGGACTTGATACCACACCAGGATCTGGGTTTCTGTGTTCTGTAAGTTATTAAAAAAAAAAAAGAAATTACAGAGTACCAGAGAAGATTCTGCACTGTCTGCAAAATACTTCTACTTTCTTTGTATGGCACTTCCTTTTGTGAAAGTCCAAGAAAGCCCATCTGTTTCCTTTTTCACCAGGGGAGAACAGAAGAAAATTGGATAGAAAACATACCCATTTTTAGTTACTTCCATAGCAAAAAACACCCCCCACCCCCCCGAAAACACAATACATTCAATAAAGCACAAAGTAAAATAAGAAAGATGGGAAAACACAGGAAGAGTGCATTTTATATGAAATAGCATTAGCAGTTCAGCAACCAATATTTAAAATTAAGTATACAAAACCCAGGAAGCACTACCTATATATATTGTACAGCCTGGCCGGCACTTACACACAATGCTATTTCACAACACCCATTTCCATCATAGGCAATAAAAGGCAGACTTAATTTTACATAAAGATAAGATGTATTAAATGACTTTAGTTTAGGTGTCACAGTTCAAAAGTCATCTTGTTGTTATGTATATCAATATTCCCCAATGCAGAGCTTATTTTTTATATCTATTTTCACACACATAAAAAAATAAAACCATATTCTGTTTTCTCCCACACCCATCACACCCCAAGTGGCAAACAGATAAATACAAGTTGAGTTATTTAGCAGTTGCTTTCTGGGGAACTATAAAGAATTACAGGATGTTGTTCTCAAAAAGGAAGTTATCAATGATGGTTTAAGGAAGGTGTTTAAATAAAAAGCAATTAAGGATTTGTTGGTCAATCATTAATTTTGTTACAGTGAATGCAAGACAGTTGAATCTCTGAAAAGGGGCTCACATATCTTGAAATAAAGCTAGTATAATAGTAATGAAATACTTGAGGTGAATTTAAGACTTTCTTATGCCATTTATGCTTAATGTATTACTTCCCCCCCACTCCCTTCTCCCCAGATACTCAGCCAGCAGTCTAGTGAACAGTTATCTGGCTGCCTTCAAAATACTCGCATGTTCTTCAGTCTGTCCATTACCAGTTTCTTACTGCTGCCAATATTTAGTTTATTCTTTTATATTTTATATATATATGAACACTGGATGAAGAATGCCATATAAGTTTTAAGTAATTTTAAAAGAAGAACAGAAGTAATTTCATAAGACTGAAGCATTTGCACTGCAATGTCTGCCAAACAGGGAGAGGATAAAAGAAACAGTGTCTACAAACTCAATAGAAGTTCCAGATTTGTTGTGGAGCCAAGGTGCAATACTACAATATGAACATTACCAGCTACTGTTTAGTTTAAAAAATTTTTCAACAGTAGTATAGTGAACAAGGAATAAGCCCTCAAGAGTTAAAAGTCCTCCTTCCTATTATTATTTGTTCAGATGAAAATCACAGAAGAGGATCTGTGGATTAGGACATATGCCAGACTATATCAGAAACTTTGTTCTTCTACAGGAGACATTCCAATTGGAGTCTATAGGACAGAATCCCAAAAGCTTACAACATCCGAGGTATGTCAGTTTACTATACTTTTCTTTGGATTTGATTACAGAGCATACAACATTCTTTGTTCCTCGTAAGAATGGGAACCACTTATTTAAAGAACATTGTGAATGCCATACCAGCAAATACACAGAATTCCAGTAACTCACTGAAGGTCCCCCTCTGCTGACATGTATATGGTCACATTAACTCAGGGCTCACATTCCGCCACAGACTTCACAAATACCCAGACCCAGTCTACACACTGACTTTCATTCCTGTGCTCGCCTACAGAGAACTGACTGATTGAAAACAAGGGGCAGCTCAGGCGCAGATAGGACAGGCTCTAGTCTGAACTTGCATGTGGTGAGTAATGGCAGTACCCGTAACAAGCTCTATGACCAGGTCCTGTATCAGGTGTGACAAGAATGTCAACACTGTATCTCAAAACAGGTGGCATTTCAGTATTCATGTGAATTTCTAACTAGAAATGAGCAGCAAGAGAATAAATTAGTGTTATTAAAAGTATTGTGGGATTTATCTAAATTTAGCTACCAAACACTGGTAATTTTTTGTATATATGTATTTGTGTGTCTGCCATATAAATATATACATTTCTCCCTATATATATATAAAAAGAATGACAAAAATACTTTTTCCTGACTATTTAACATACATTTTTTTTGTTTGTGCAGCTTTTATTTCTGTCATATATAAGCCGTTTGTTTACGTGACCATTAATACTGCCATCTCATTAAACCATGGCTCAAATACAGCTCTAAAATGCAACAGTGAACAACTTTCTCCTTTCTTCTGAAATACTCAAAAATAGTTTACTGATTTCCAAGACAGACAATTTGTATTTTCTCTTCCATATTTCAGAAAAATGTTATAAAACATTAAGCCATGTAACGCTTAACTGCAAGATTTATCTTGAAGGAAGTACAAACATTCAGTTAAAAGTTAATTTAAAATTGATGGTTACAAAAAGCTATGCAAGATTCCACCAAGTTCACTAGTGTCTCTCTTTGTGGACCACCAATACCTATACAGGTGGCTTTTACAGCTTAGCCAGCGGACTGTGCCACTGCAATAATGTCAGCTGCTTTTTTTTAAATATAGCAGCATTAACATAATCCATCAAAATCATTCCTTGGAGAAGAATATAGGCATCATCACTGCTAATATGAAAAAAAGTCTGTCACAGCTTTCAACAAAATAGAGGACGTGCCATATTTTAAGAATTCATTAAATACGGATAAGCAAGATGAAATTAATGGCAATGCTTTATTCTCACATTCACAGCTGGCTATTTAAACTTCAGGTCCAAAAAAGAGAATCAACAACAGTTGAACTGTGAGCATACAACATACTGTGAAGGGTGCATTTTGGTGGCCCGTTTTTTTCCTTTCTGCATTTTCACATGCTTTCAGGCATAGAGGCTGACCAGCGAACAGCATCTGTACAGAGGAGGGGTAACTGTAAGAGTAACACTCATCTTTTCTACATGAACGTTTTTTTATGGCAGGGGGCGTGGAGGGTAAGCATACACACTCAAATAAGTCTTCTGAGGCAAGCTTAACTGATAAATTAAAGATCTTTCAAATCTTTTTCTGAAAGCAAGGTCTGGGACCATCAGTCACTTGACTCTAAACTCACAATTTTACCATAACATTGGGAACCTCTGGAGCCTGTACAGATGCAGCTGCTCAAGTGCTTGAATACTTGATCAGACCAGGCCCAGATTTACTTCAAGATAGTTATTGATTGTCTTTTACAAAGAAGCAATTTCTTAAGACATTCAGACACAGAAACCAGCCTGGAAGCCACTGTCCAATACATAAGAGGAGTTCTACTGTTACTTCCTACCAGCTTTCACAGGTAATCTCATGAATAGTTTGAGTTAAATCAGATAGAGGAAGGAAGCGGGGGGGGAATCTCCTAGTTAAGTTTTTGAATTGTCAGGTACTGGACTAATGTGGAAGACTGGCGCTGTCTTTGTTTATTAAGTGAAGTAAAAGCATTTGTTACTCTTTTTAAAAAGCTCAAGGGTCTGAATGCAGACCCCCAGTGGTATTTTCACACTTAAATACTTAAGCAGTTTCTTGTTTAATGGGTGAGCACATGTGAAACCCTTCCCCCTCTAGAGAGACAGGGGAGTCTTCCCTAACCTAGCTCTTCCCCAGAATACAAAAGAGCAACATCTAGCTCTGCTTCTGTGGTCTTTATGGGTAGATACCTACAAATGCAGAGATGCTGAAAGCTGTAATCTTTCTGCAAAGTGTTTCTTTTGAAGCTAAAGGAATTTTTGACTACTTTCACTAATAAAATAATGGGCTATCATTTTAGCTTTTCAATATATTAAGCCAGAAACAACTTTAAAATATTGTTGGATGAGATCTTTAAAACGGAGATTAGAGAAATGTAAATTGCTATTTTTCTCAGGAATTACGAACTTCTAACCATAATTTGAAGGTTTCTAACTCAGAGAACCTCCAAAGCATATATCAACTTGAGTTTAAACAGCCATATAAAACTTAATTTGTATTGTACACACATGGAAGTTGTCAGTTAATGGCTGAGTCACAAGAACAAAATATGCCAATATTAATATTTCTATATATACGATTTCTCCTTTGACATCTCCTTTTTGTACCATGCGAATGAGAAGCCCTCACTTCACTGACAGATAAATAGAATTCCTTTAAAAAGAAAGCCAATTTTCAGTGATCTAGTTACTAAATAACAAGCAAATCTAGCCTGCCTCTCAATGACCTGCACCTACAACTCAAAACATTTCCATTTCATTTAAAAAAAAAAAAAAAAAAAAAAAAAGAGAGATATGAAGTCTTCCTTACTACCTGTGTAGCTGATTTTCTGTGGTTCCTGTTAAACAGTCCATGTTTGTTTCTTTAGATTCACTTCTGTTTAAATTGTCTTTTGTTTTCTTTTTCCCCTTCCTTTGTCAGTCACGAGAAATGGCTTCACAAGTAAGTATTTGCTTATTGTCTGCCTGTTTCTGGGTGTCCTGGTTTAAGCCCGGTAGGCAGTAAGCTCCACACAGCTGCTCGCTCGCTTTCCCCTGGTGGGATGGAGGACAGAATCAGAAGGGTAAAAGTGAGACTACTCGAGGGTTGAGATAAAGACAGTTTAATAGGTAAAGCAAAAGCTGCATATGCAAGCAAAGCAAAACAAGGAATTCACTCACTACTTCCCATCAGCAGGCAGGTGTTCAGCCATCTCCAGGAAAGCAGGGCTCCATCATGCCTACTTGGGAAGACAAATGCTATAGCTCTGCAAGTCCCCCCATTCCTTCATCTTCCTCCAGCTTTATATGCTATGCATGACATCACATGGTATAGAATATCCCTTTGGTCAGTTGGGGTCAGCTGTCCCAGCTGTGTCCCCTCCCAACTCCTTGTGCACCCCCAGCCTCCTCGCTGGTGGGGTGGGGTGAGAGGCAGAAAAGGCCTTGACTGTGTGAGAGCCCTGCTCAGCAGTAATGAAAACATCCCTGTATTATCAACGCCATTTTCATCACAAATCCAAAACACAGCCTCATACTAGCTACTATGAAAAAATTTAACCCAGCCGAAACCAGTACACTGGGTTGAACCCTGGGAGTAAAATCCTTACAGGAAATGGAACTATGCACTGGATCATCCTTGAGTAAATAAGCAACGTTGTTCTGGACACAAACATCTTATTAAAAATCTAAAAGCTGCCAGACTGGGACTTTCAAAAAAGCCCAGTGGAATTTGGTCCTTACTTCAATAGGGCCTGTCCCTATTGAATTGTGAAGATAACAGGTCATCTTTACAGTCTGGTGAAAGCCTTGATCCTAAACACCTTAAATGCTAATGGACAAAAATCCCCAAGTTTATCATAAAAGGAATATGTGTCTGTATTTAACAATGGTTCAGACAGCTGTTGGAGCAGAAAAGCATTCCTAGAACCCTAGATGCAATTAAGGGTTATTGGTATACAAAACAGTAAAGTTATTTTAACATAAAACTTGCATAAAACTTAGATAAAAGTAAGGCATTGCTTCAGAATAAAATAGATGAATCTGCACATTAAAACTGAATAGTCACCTAAGTAAATATTTCTCACCCTCATTTATGGTTTCAACTCACCTATCCCAGTGTTTCAAAAGTTTAAGCTAAGGATTTACAGATTCATAGAAGCAAAAGACTTGTTCTTATTCTTGGCCTCTACCAATTAATCTCTGGCTCAAAAAACCTGACTTACCCTCCTGTAATAATTAGGATGATTGGTCTCTGCCTTTCCAATGCTAGCAAGTCCAGATGGTTGTTTTATTAAGAGCTGGAGAAGGAAAGCTACCAGTGCAGACAGGAAGAAAGGCAAAACAAGACCATCTTTTATACTCAGTTTGTATCAGATTTGTTCACACCAAATAGGTCCTTCCCATCCATAAGTAGCACCTTATCATATGGAATGTACTTTGCTTACCTTGGTCCTTACTCTAAAATACATACAAAACCAACGTGTCAATTTAAAATAACAAACAACAACAACAAAAATGAAATAACATTCCTGTACACAGGGATTCAGGGTTCTCTCTTATGCTCTACCCAAAATCACATCAGTTGAATCAGTAACAAAACTTCAAAAATCATGTAATTTTTCAAAAAAAACCCCCTTTCTATTGCAGACTAAGCTGAAGAGCCTCAATAAAGTAGTGGGTCTTTGCATGGGGCTTATTGCAAGATACTAGTCTCAAATATTAATAATGTGATTTTACTTGACGTGCTACAACATAAGCATATTTAGTGTTCTTTTTAATTATTGGTTTTGATTGTGTTGTTGTTTGTTTGGATTTGTTGGTTGTTTGGGGTTTTTTACACAAATAAAAGCAAGTCTGTGCAAAAGGGAAAAAATTAGTATCTTTCTCACACTGTCAGACTTACTCATATCAAATATTATTTTATGGGCTCCAGGAACCTTACAGATTCTGTGTGGGAAAGGGTGATCAGCCTCTTAAAGAAAGGTTATATTCAACACTGATGAGGTCAACAGAATCTTGCTTTCAGATTTTATATTAACGGGAAAAGGCCTTTAGAACCTCAGTAGCTCTTCGTTAAATTTGCTTTGTTCACTGATCCAGCATATTCTGTTCTTGGGGAGTCATACAAACTGAGCCAGTTCCACTTTAAGTCATCTTTGTTTTATACATCAGTCATCTTTGTTTTATACATCATATATTTATTTTAAACACTCAACACACTGAAATCAGTCACCAGTAACTTGGTAATATGACTGCGCTGATACCAGCGAGGGCTTCATTATTTCAATGTCAATAAAAGACGTTTCAAAGATCACAACAATAACTCAGCATTATAAGGAAATAGTTTTGAAACTAGAAGCTAAAAGTATTAAATGTAAAATAGACATTAAAACAATTTTGAAGTTATCTTTTGAAATGTTTCCTCTTATATTCCCTGTGATCTTTTTGTATATGTTAGAACTGCATATGTAGGCCATCCACTTGAGTTATTTCAGTACTGCTGTATGCATACATTATTGGTCATGCTTGGGTGGCATGAAGAAAACACAGCAACAGAGGGCCAGATTTTGGACCTTCAGTCTGATTTTTTTTGTAACTATGTGAGTGAAAAAGCAACATCACTATGCTTCAAGGTAGGCATTAATTACCTCATTTGCAAGAGGTGCTCTGAATCACACTGAAGGCTACTGCATACGTCCCTATTTTCAGACACAGAGGCATTCCAGATATTACGTGCTGGAAGGTCAAAAATGCCCGGGAATTTGAGACACAGGCAACAGGCACGTTTCACCTGAGGTCTTAAAAGAGTACTCAAAATGGTGCAGCCAGAGTTGAACTATTACCTAATGAATCCACAATGTACATCTAAAAAGCAGTTACAGAACTTGAATCTCTAAAAATATACAGACTTGGAAAACAGGGGAGAAGTCATTCAGAACAGACTCCTCCATTCAGGAAAGGCAGTATCAGAAGGCTAGAGTTGTTCTTCTCAGAATCAAAATGGAATCAGGCACTAAATAAGGCTTAACTGCTTTTGTACTCGAGAAATGTATTTATATCATAAGTGAGCTTTTTATATAAAAAGTCAAAGTCTAGTAAAGGGTGCCCAATTCAGGAACACTTGCTAAGTACAAACAGCTGAATCCTCTCAGCTCCATTGCAACCAAAACATATGTTCCACAGCACAGTTGAAAAGAGGAAAGAACATCTTAATAAGCTTCCATTTTTTAAAGCCCTTAATCTCTTGTCATTTTCATTTCAAGTCTCAAATATCTATCAGTGTGGAAGAATGGGAAGACACTAAAGACACCAAAGAACAGATTAGTTATCGTAGTAATCATCGTAACTCAACATCTAGTGATCAGTCTGATCATCCCTTGTTGCGACGAAAAAGCATGCAGTGGGCCCGACGGCTGAGCAGAAGAGTACCAAGGCACTCTGGTAAGACAGCCGAGAAGATAAACCAGCAGCGAATGAACCTTTACAGGAGGTCAGAAAGACAGGAGCTTGCTGAACTTGTGAAAAACAGAATGAAGCATCTGGGCCTTTCTCCAGCAGGATACGGTACGATGACTATAATACTTTAAATTAATAAAAACTTCAGTATTACGCAAGATGAATTTATTTTTAAGAACTGAGGGTGGCATAAAGAAAATATTAAGTTTAAGATGATGGTTTTGTTTTGTTGTTTGTGTTAGGGCTGTGGTTTTTTTACTGAAAGGAACTTGCTGGAGTGTTTTTAATCAGTTCTGTTATGACCCATTCCTATTTTCAGCTGGAAAGCTCAGAAGGCAGCACGTCAGTCACATTTATATTTAGCACATATGATACGTGTATACAGAAGATATAAACATTCCCCTGTCATTCAACAACTGTGCCATATTTCCACAAACTTGTTGAAATATAAATGAAGACAGAACTGTTGTGAAGTTCACTCATACGTCAAGATGGAGAGTTGTTTATATGTGAAGGATATCGCATTTTCCCCGCAATTTTTAAAATAAATGCCAAAGTGTCACATTAAAGTCATTTTTATGAAGCATGTTTCACTAGGTCTTTAGATGCCATTTTTATCCATCAAGTCCTTCTCCAGCAAGGCTGATACTGGGTTGATTTTTTCTTTTTTTGTGTTGTGGGGGGTTTGGGGTTTTTTTTGTGGGTTTTGTGGTTTTTGTGGTTTGTTTGGTGGTTTGGGGGTTTTTTTGTTGTTGTTGTGTTTTGTTGGGCTTTTTGTTTGGTTGGTTTGGGGTTTTTTTGTGGGTGGGGGTTTTTTTTGTTTTGTTTTGGGTTTTTTTCCTTTTTTAAGCTATTGACAAGAGCTCTGTAACACCCTTTCTAATATACGCACCACAGCTGCCTGGGATGCTTTTCTACAGCCTTGGCTCTGTAGCACGTTGTGTGGAAACTCCCAGAACTATGGGTTCTAGTTTTCCTCGAAATACCAAGAATTTCTAGATCCTAACTTATTTGTCTGCGTAGTAGGTCCAATCTGGAGCTTAGTGCTTTCTACTTCAGAAGGACCAACGCTGGGGTTCCCAAACTCAATTTTCATTTGAAGTATCCAAAAATGTACTATTTTACAATTTGTTACTCTTCATTTTTCAATACAATTATTTTTAAATTCTCTAAAATATCCATTAACTGAAGGTAAATGTGGTGTTTCCTGCAGAACAGATATTTTTATTTGTTCATTTTAACTACACACATTCTTAATGCAGGGTCAAAACATCTTTTGACACCAATAGCAATGCGCTACCCAACAGTAGTTCTTACTGTTGCTATTGATATAAAATCAACTTCATTGTGAGAGAAGGCTGCTACTGAATACATGGTTATAGTTTTGCTCAATCTTTACAAATTAGGTATGTAAATACAAGCTCTTTATCCCACACTCCAACTGGATAATTACTGTTCCTGCTTTCTTTGTGGATACTATATGACTTTGCAGGAAGATTCACAGAATCACAGAATGGCGGGGGTTGGAAGGGACCTCTGGAGATCATCTAGTCCAACCCCCCTGCCAGAGCAGGGTCACCTAGAGCAGGCTGCACAGGATTAAATATCTTCCAGGAGCGACACAGGCCACAATAACATTTGATCAACCACAAAGAAGTCTTGTAAATTTGATTCATATTTATACTAGTATCAAAAAAACTTTGTTGTATTCCTGCTTTTCTTTTAAAATCCTAGTTAAAAGCCAACAGTAAATGTTCATTTCATTATTTAAATATAGAAAGATCATTACCATCTGCAGAACAGCAAAATCTTGCTAAATAAATGCTTCACCTGATTACATTTATCTGCCCTGATTCTGATTTATAAATTTTCATGATCACGTCCCTATTTTCTTAAAGATACACCTCATTATAAAGAAAGCTTCTATTTTTACAACCCCAGGAACACCCATATTTGGAAAAAAAAAAAACCTAACCCACAAACCAGTTTTACACATGCAGTCAGCTTCAAACCTGGGCTGTCACATTCCCACTGCCCTCTCTCCACCCTCCCATTCAGAAAGAAATTTCAGAAGCCTTTCACCCCGCTTCAGAGCTAGCTCATTCCCCACTCGTCCCACTACATATTAAACATGGAATAGAAACTTTTAAACCTCCCTGTTCTTTCAAACTAGCAGGAGTCAATCATGCCAGTTAGCTCCCTGCAGAAATTAAACATGCTCCTTAGTACCATCTCTCCACATGTGCAGGGAACAATGGAGAAAAAAAAAAAAAAAAACCAAACAGAAAACAAACCCCACAGCTGCTTATGTATCTCCATGTATGGGGATATGGGGATGATCTCTAAAGCCAGCTTCACATCTTCAGTGTCCTTTTTACATTGATAACCTAATGACCTCTAAGACCTCCAAATTTACATTCAATTTACTGTGAATTCATTTAAGCCAATTGAGACCCAACAGAGTTTTGACTCTGCAAGCCTCTAGCAGAGCTGTGATGTTAGTATGGCGATACATGTGCTTGTACTAGTTACAATCCTTTGCATGTTTCACCTTACAGAAATAAGCTGTATTGTAAAACACCATTTTAGCTGTATAAT
Source organism: Phoenicopterus ruber ruber (assembly GCA_009819775.1). Taxonomy (NCBI): domain Eukaryota; kingdom Metazoa; phylum Chordata; class Aves; order Phoenicopteriformes; family Phoenicopteridae; genus Phoenicopterus; species Phoenicopterus ruber. The sequence goes on from CM020222.1 coordinate 26,631,616, forward strand.
TGCATCTATACTAAGAGTCTATGCAAGCTTATCTAATTGTTTTCTAGACAGAAGTACTTATGGTGGTGCAAATATGTGATACAAGTATGTAGAAAAATGACACGTACTAGAAAATACCCAATACAGTAATTTTCAACCTACAGACAGTATATCAAGAATACTTCATTAACAAAAGATTTAGGAATTGCATTGAAACTAGAGTGGGGCTGTTCTCTTTCAAATAATTTTCCCTAAAATGCTGAAGGGAGAAATTAACACAGAAGCAATGCCTCTCCTTTTTAGTCCTATCAAATTAGAACTAGTCTCACTGCAGCACTCCAGGAAATGTACCAAGAGAAAGCTATACGAAAGATACTGCAATGACAGCTACAAAAGTGTAGCAAGACTCAACTGGGCAAAAACCTTAAAAAAAAAAAAAAGAGATTTTCTGTCAGCCTTCATTTACAACATACCATTAGAATAGTTAAAAATGCAAGAAATACCAATTTCTGTTGATACAGCATTCACGTTTCAACCCATTGGCACAGGTGATGAAAGGAAAATGCTTACTAGATAAATAGGGAAAGGGAAAAAAGGCTTATATTGACCAAATCTGGAAATGGATGAGAACGCCATACACCTACATTTAACCTTGCTTATCACTTGAACTCAATGCCAAGTGAGGATGGAAGTGCCTACTTCCCATATTCTAACATAAACCGCATGACAGACCAGTAAATTACACTAAAATTGGGTTGCACTCAGAATTGCTGTGACTGAAAGAAATGCAAAAGAATATTTTTAGAACATTCAGAAAGAATACAGAATATTTTGAGAGCTGATAACTCAAAAGATGCCATTTGAGATAGATCCAAGTACAATTGAAAAGTTGCTAAACTTATTTGAAATCACTTTGACACCTGACACTTTTTGACAGCTCTATGAACCAAAGATGATCTTTTATGAAATTAGTTTGTCAGAAATCATACTTTTCACAATTTCTTTGTAAGTATAATTAATTTGGTATGGTTTTTTTTGTCCTGTAGATGAAATGAATGATCATCAGAACACCCTTTCTTACATCCTGATCAATCCTTCTCCAGATACAAGATTAGAGCTGAATGATATAGTGTAAGTTAAAGCACAAGGAAAAAAAAAAAAATCACAAGACCTGCAAAATTTCTTGTTTGCATTTCCTGCCTGAATTTATTTTATTATCTTTCTGCTGGAAAAGAATCCCAAACTCTCCCATGCACCTGCAAAAAATAAAAATTAATATGGAACCTTCTATTTAAATAGATGCCTAATTATACATATATATGTATATATTTAAAATACGCTTTAATATATATATTACATATGTTAGTAATGCTCTTACCTCCATATTTTCTTATCCTCCTCTTACTCTGTGTATTTAAAAAATAATCTAACCAAGTCTGCTGGATAGCTTCACAGAATTTTTACATTCTCATTAAATTCTTGCTTATGATTTAGCTACCCAGTCTTAATAGAAAGATCAATCCTTCAAAATCACCGCTTTCACATGGGATTTTATTACATGGGTCCAAAGATCATTAAAATAAACAGTAGTCTTCCCCTGAGTATCATGTGATATTCATGCTTAAGATAATTCAAATGCAAATGGCAGGACCTTAACACAGGAAATCTTTTCACGTGCTTACCAGGAATTTTGCAGACTCCATGAAAAAAAAAAGAGAAAAACGTGAACACAAATTTGAACTGTCAGGTTAGTTTTGAAAGTCAAGAATTTTAGATAATTATCTAGCATTGTCTCATACTGAAGTCTGATGTGATGGCTGTGTTTAGGCCCTGAGCTATTTCTGTCTCTAGCCTCTCCTGCCTCTGCCCTGCCAACATGCTCCATCTGCTCCACGGGAAAGAAACCACATAGCCCAGTTGTGCAAGGTCCTCCACATCAGTGCTGACCCACCTCACTGCTTGCTCACAAGGAGGAAAACTGTTTGAACTATAACTACCTTTCTTGTTAGTCTTTGCATTTGTTAGCTTTGCAAGTTAATGTTTAGTGTCTTGACCTGATGGAGCTTAAAGGACAATGATCTCGCCGTCTTTATTGAACAATTAAAACAAAAGCACTTAGATTTCAAGTAATATGTTCAGACTTTGCCTTAATAACTCCATATTTCATTTAGCCTATTTGCCTTAAGAAGCAGGTACTGAATAGCAGCATTTTCATTCTATAGCCGTGAGATTTTTGTACCAAAATATTTAACATTTTGACTCTCAGCAGAGCACGATGTTCTTTTTCTATATCAGAGTTTAGTACTTGCAAATGGATCTTGCAGTAACACTCCTTGTTCTCTTTCCAGAATTAGTACAATACCTTCTGTTGCTAGCACTGGCCCTCTCCTTACTTAAAATCAAAACAAAACACAAAACCAAAAACCAAACAAAACCAAAACCCCAGTACTGGCTATTTGTTCCTTTGACATGTTTTGGGTTTTTTTCTGGATTAACACTTTCATTTGCTCTGGGGTTGGTGTTGATGATGCCCTATAAAAACATCAAATTCAGAGTTGCAGTTTCAGTTCTAAGAGTTGCAACTGGGAGTTCCAAATTTCAGCAATCTGAAACATCCAAAGATCACACATAGGAATTGCTTATGCAGTACTGCTCCAGACGTGCTTAAAGGAGGAAGGTGACCACTGAGATCCGGCAGCTGTGACATCAGGCCAGTTATAAACCCTCGAGGCTCTGGGGTTTATAAACCCTATTTGGGCTGCTTACAATTTTATCAAGGTTTATCACTATAACAGTCTTGTTCATTTTTACTTAAGCGATGCTGTGATTTACTTCCTACAGAATTATTTGTGATGCAGAACTTGTACCTGAAATACATAATTCACAAGTCTTGTTTATTTTACTCAAAAAAAAACCCCCACCAAACCCCACACACCTGAATTTTCCCCCCACATCTAAGAAAACTTATTCCTAAAAAAAAAATCAAGCAAGAAAAAATAAGATTTTTCATGTGTTTAAACATGCTTCATTTAGATTTGATGAACAGAATAGAGCAGACTCTTCCACTACTCCTCAGTTTCATTGGCTGGATCAGCAAAACAAATAGGTTGTCCTGGAGTGAACATAAATATCAGATGTTAGAAATAGAGGGTAATAAGTCTGACTTTAAAACAAATACATACCATGAGAACATGATCTAGATAGGAACAGTATGAGTAGATTTTTTAATCCCATATTTAAGTCAACTGTTTTCTTACACAAATAAGTTCAGGTTATTTGTAGCAGGAAACTCTATGAGAAAGAGAAAACGCTGCTATTCTATTTTAGCCCTGACAGAAAGAGAAAAATGAACAAAGTAACAGAGGCAGGTGGTGTTTCCAATCACGGAGATCAGGCAATTCTCTTGGGTATCCACCATAAAGCCAATGCCCACAGACTTTGGGGAGCCAGGAACGGTCTGTTACTAGGCAAGCTGAAAACAGATACAGCAGTTCTGTGGGGAATATGACAGTGATTGCTCGTACACTTACAGAACATGTTAGTTCAGTTAATCATGATTTTCCATTTCACATTTTGTTGAAAAATTTTTCAGGGCATTTTAACTAGGTCTGGGGCAAAACATACTCATTATACGGAACGGTAGAAGCTCATGGCCTGTGAAAACAGAAACTTTCTTCAGGGCCACTGCAAAGTAATACAGCAAATCTTTGTAAGCACCCCACAGCACGCACACGATCTCTATTTGGATATTCAAGCATTTTCATTTGGCTGATGAGGAGGAGATGGACAGGCATGTGGCACCAAGGTTTCTGAGAATATGAGAGAAAGGATTCTTTCATGTTTCATTTTCCTGCATTTCATTTTTCTCTCTTTACAAGAAAAACAGTCAAAACCAGGATTTGAAATAAAATTTCCAGTGGCTTCAACAGTACTGCTTATCTTTGGACACGTTTAAGATACTGGGATTGAATCCAGTTGTCTGTCTTCTCTTTAGGAGCATAGTGGCGCTGGAAGGCACTGATTGATAGTTCAGAACACTGAAATGTTAATTCTGCAGCAGCACAAAGCTGCTACTGCGTCAGCCCCAAAAGCTGTCTCAGATCAGATAGTTTGTCACTTGAGACAGCTGACAAAACAGTGCAGAATTTAGACTTACAAATTAATGGGAAGCTTTTCCATCCTTATCCTAAGAAAAGCCGTTATTTTAAACATCTCAAACTTAGATTCAAACTCATGAGGCATTTTCCTCAAGTATTTGAATCTACTAGAAGTTCTTAGAATAAGGGTCCATCTCCAGACAGTCAGCCTACACCAAGATTATCAACATCAGGCTTTTTATTTATTGAGGACAGTGACAAGAATTATCGATTGTTTTCTCACAAAATTCTTTTAGAAATGACTCTGTGCGCTTGTCCCTTCTTTAAGGCATAATGAATAAAGGAGATGCATAAAGAAATACAGAGTTACTGGCAAAGGAGCTATCAGTTAAAATTAAGGTTTAGCTGTGCCTAGTACATACAGATGATGTTTAGGCAGACAAAATGTGAAAAGCTTTATTATTAGCATCTAAAGTGAGTGATGTTACCCAAGTGTCTAAGTTACCCAACAGGAGCTAGACTAAGCACCTTGAAAATAAGTCTCTAAGTCTTCCTCTGATCTTTTCAACATTACAACTGTATGCACTTATTTTATCTTTGCTCATGCCAAGTTCTTTTATTAAGAGTCATAATTTCTTTTTATAGATACTTGATCCGACCCGATCCATTGGCTTATGTTCCAAATACTGCACCCAGCCGAAAGGACAGCTTCTGCAATACAGTGGGACAAGACACCAGGGAGGAAACACAACTTTGATATGTAACTCATCACAAAATTAAGAGACAATTTTATACACACGTTGTTTCCACTAACCATTTTGAAAACTTAGTGGTACATTTTATTCAGATTTTGGAAACAAAATGAGAGTGGGTAAGTGACCAAATTTAAAAATGTGGTGTCTAGAAACTCTGTTTTAAGGGATTGTCAGGCTTGTGGCCTGTTCAATATGGTAGTTGAACTTTGTCAGCTTCACAGAATTATGACACCTATTAACCAATATGAACGAATGATTTAAAAAGTGACAGATTCCATCATGTGTTTTGCTTAGATGCTTCTAAGCGTATTTATCAAGGTGACAGCATGTCAGTGACTAAGCTCCTGACCTACATCAGGAAAGATTATCTGATGCCCATAGAAAGACCATGCATAATTTGTAGCAGAAAATATGTTAAATACCTAAAGGCGCCAACGAGACTTTGTGTGTCAAGAATCCAGCCTTTGAGAAAATTTTCAGTCTCAGCCTGTCACCCATCTATATTAGCACAGGCTAGTTTCAGTCCCATTTTAGCCTCCAGGACTTGAGTGTTAGTTCTCTGGGTTTACACAGATCAGGTTGTAATGACACAGCCTCGTCACACTGTAGAGGTTGAGATCTGAGGCATATCCACTGGAAGATTAGCTCAGAGGAGCCCAACTGGAGGAAAGTCCCCATCATCTCACACAGGCAGCCCCCTACATTTGCAAAACCTGGGAAGGTACTATCTGTGTGAAGCTGCAAACAATGGTAGCTCAGGTGAAATACAACCCTTTTAACCTTAGTGAGTTTGTCAATAGAAGCCTATAGATTACGATACAAAAGCGAGAGCATCTCTCTAGGGAACAATTCATACCACAAGTCCTTCCCATTTCCATGAATGTGCCAGAACTGCAACTGTCCAAAGTATGTACGTGCCCAGTCATTCAGATTACCCAAATGTGATACATTTGCATATGAAATTATGTATCACATTAAAATTAAAGAAACTTATAACCCATTCCATAAACCAAATGTAATACCACGTTATGGGAAAAGGCACCATGGATTCGAAGACTCCATTTTGGCATTAAGTACACAAGAAAGCATCTGCTAATGTATGAAACACCTGAAGCTGCTACAGAATCTCTAGTCTGCGCATGCAAGAATGCCACAATTGGTCGAGCTTTCTACAGAATTAAGCATGCCTGTATATGATCTTCCAAAATCACACTCTTGCTTTGCCATCTGTCACAAAGGGGGAAAGGCATGCCTAAGGTAAAAACCCTACTGTTACAATTATCCATATAGAACTGGTACAAGAAATTTGGCAGGTAGTCTACAATGGAAAAACTGATTATTCTTTGGATTCCCTTGTTGTCCTATGTGTGCAGAAAAATCAGTCAAAATTGTTTATATTCTCTTCTATATTATTTGATAGAACAGCTACGATTTATTTCTGAAAAATAAAATACCAGGTTGCCCAGTGAACAACTCATGGATGTGAGTATGCTTATCAGCGTTGTAAGGATGCTGAAATCAAGTCACATTCATATTAGGAATGACAGCAAATCTGCTATTATTCCCTCCCTTCCTCTTAATTCTTCCAAAACTTAACTAATCTGTTCCATATTAAGTCAGAAATCCTAAAGTCACAATTATAAAAAAACCATAGAGGTCTCCGAGTGGACTGAAGCCATCAGAAGACCAAGAGTACCAGTTTTAAAAGGAAAAAGGATAACTGGAAAGTAGGGTTTCTCAGCAATTTTTTTTATATTGACATATTAAAGTAGCATCACGGTTCAGAAGGGTTTCAGTGATTCTGCATAGAGTCTATTATTGTTCAGTGTTTTTCCACACGCACTAGTCATTTATCAAATTATTCACAGGTAAAGACAAAGTATTTCAAATGTTCCCTCTGGGAACTGTGGAGAAAAAGAAACAATTGAAAAAGCTGCACGGACTGAAGTCTACAGTTTTTTAAAAAACAGCGCATGGTACAGGATCTTGACCAAGACCTGTCATAGAAGTTATCCCAGAAGAGACTGCATGTGCAGTGTGAATGACTTCCTATTTTAATGCCTTCAGTGAGAAGACTGTATTCCAGTTGAATATTTTCAAAAAAAATACAAGTTTCTTAAAAACCTTCACTCCAAAATATTAGGAGGATCCTTTGTTTCATACTGAAGGCCTTTCTAACAGAGGCTCAAGTAGGCAGACGGGATTCCAGAAACATGCCTACCCTTCAGCTGGCAAGCTAGATACTCTGCTTTCAGTGTGATTCACTGTTCACAGGCATTCCCTTGTACACTGCCTATAGTACCCACCACAGATTTAAGGACTCTCTGCCACAAGGATCTATAGCTAGGACTCGATGCCTCACATTTAACAGCCTATAAAGCAGTAGAAACAAGCAGTCAGGTGTATCCATTTTCCCACCCAACTCAGCGGAATTGCTGCTCAGCTAGAGTTGAATAGTAGCATGTAATGTGACCTGCTATTTCTCCAGGCTTAATGAATTTCTAATTGCTCATTGGCCCCAGAAGATTTGCTAAAGCAAACACAAAGACAGCTGGAGACAACTTGAAGTCTCCAAAATGAACGTAAGGCAATCTTTCTGAACAAAACACTTGGTTCTCTTCAAAATCTGCTGGAAGACAAGCAAAGTCATAAAAACTAACAGCTTCTTATGAAGCAGAAGTTCTAATAACCCATGAATAATATACCATGAAGTTCTGTTATTCAAAATATACTGCCTTTCATGTTGAAAGCAGAACAGCTTTGCTTCCTCTGGCATGTCTTCACAGACAGACCCCATTCTAGTGGGATTTAGACCTTTCAAGAACCATCCCAAGCACCTCTACATTAACACTGAATGAGACAGTACGCACATTCCTTTGGCAGCCAGGGAGGCGATTCTGTCATCCTATGGGCAATCTATGTTCACGTACTTTTTTTCTCATCATGATTATCAGAAGCATAATGCAAGTCTACCTGGACTGGACACCAGATTGAGGAACACTAATCTCTATGCTCAGTGCTGGAGAGGGGATGATGAAGTTTAGAATCAGCAGGTCCAAATGACTGTTGAACGGAGGAGTTTTGTCTGGTCATAGTTCACTCAGTAGATAGAGAAGTTTAGAGCCATGATCACCAACATAAGCAAGAGATTTAATCCTAAACCAGTTGTCAAAAGTCAGATGGCCAGATAACCTATATTTGTTTCTCTCAATCAAAAAAAAAAAAAAAAAAAAAAAGTTGGATCATTTCAATCTGTGCTTAACCGTATGTATTTTTTCCTCCTGACTCACTTCTACCAATAACTCAAAGATGCCCATCTTCCCCTTAACATATACCAAGCAATTTGGTACCAAAAGTCACAATCCCAGTGAAGTGATAGCAGGTAATGACGACTTCATTCTTACAAGGGAATTCTCCAGCAAAGTGAGACCTGCCTATGAAAACGTGTTACCTAGTCTGCAATAAAAAGTCACAAAAAGTGTTTCAGTGGAATGCAGTGTGTTTCCTTAACTCTTTCACTCCAATTCCAGAGCACACATTAATTCACATACAAAGAAGAAGGCATACAGTTTTGAGTTTTTAAAACCTGCAGTAGAATGAGTTAGTGAAGTTTTCATGACATTTTTCATGACATTTTGACTCAGAAAAGAACAGTTATTTCTCAGCATACATATTTCCCCTTTCAGAAACAGCTTCCTACTACAACTACTCTTTAACAACTTTACAAGTGTGTATATATTACTGAATATTTCTTATACATCTTTGTTTACCAATGCACCAACAAAATGCTAAACAACAAATAGATTTTGGGCTTCAGCAGTGGAGGAAAACTGAAACGACATCAAGTACACCAGAAGTAACACACAATTCTGTAGTTTCTAGGCAGCTAGGGCTGACAGCAACCATTCTGTAATTTTGGAGCACTGATGCATGAGGTTTTGCTGCATTGAATCCCAATTGATATCTGAGGGAAATCAGTCACTACAATCTGGAAATGAATTAATAAAAACAAGCAGCACCATGTAGTGACATCAAGTTGTACAGGGTGATAATACTTTTTCAAGGCAGTGATACAAATGCAGAATTATAAAATAAAGCAATCTGCATAAAATATTGTTGCATATTCTTGATATTATATTAGAAACAGCCCTCTCCACTTTGAAACAGACATACATTGAATAAATGTCTAAAGAGCTGCACTTCAAATTTTCAGCCACTGTTCCTTGTGCTTGATGCAGAACATGCATTGCAGGGAGACAGGAAAAGAGTTATTAATCCATATTAAGCTACGAGCGATAACCAAAACTTTGCTTATGGTCATCTTCTGATGCTAACCCAAAATATTAATGATGATTTTGTTATATACTTCATTATTGCCTACACTACTAATGCAAGAATGCTGTCAGTAATGGTAATTCAACATAAGCATGAACTCCCACAGCCTCTCAAGAAGCTTAAAAAGGCAAATATTTCTGCTTCATAAAGTTAAAAACAAGCATTTGAAGTTTCTATGAACTAAAATGTTCTATTTGTTCTATAAAATCTAGACTGTATACTGTTACAAAAATTCGCAACTGGCCCATGCCAACCAAGGAGAGAGGCTGGGACACAAAGCATAGAATTAAAAGAGTAAATACTTACTCATGTGCATGAGGTGTCCCAGCCAAATGGGGTTCTACATAGGGCTCTTACACCTTTAAAGCATTCAGGTACAACATGATTTGACTAATCACTAACACCCACACTACCAATTAGTCATCATAGTAAAACTTCTCTAGATCATTTCCTATTTCTTCTTTTGTCCTTTCACCAGTATGGGCTGGCTGATGAACGATAGCTGGTTTCTTTGGCAATTGTATAGCTTTTAACAGTTCAGTGTTGACTCCCGCTGGAAGTTCTAAACCTTCACTGCTTCCATAACTGTCCAGTGGTATGGCAGACTCCAAACGCAAACCAAGAGTCAGGATACTTAGTCTTTTCTTTGGACAGCTGGCAAGTCTTTGTTAACACAATCAGTTCTGCTGCTCGCACACTCAGCTTCAGACTGAGAAGTGAAGCCTCCACTGCCTTATCTTCAGTAGCTACTGAATAACCTGTCACTTGGTTACTCTTCTGATAATATGAGGAGCTGTCTACACAGTTCAAGATCAGGATCTGGAAATGGCACATTCATTAGAATATTCTCGAGGGTTTTGGTTTGGGTTTTTTGGGGGTTTTTTTTCAGTTTCACAGGTTATTACTGCACAATCATGATGTGTTGTTCCTTCCCCAGGTAAAGGAAGGTGCAGGGTTCAGCTGCAACATTGCTTAACGTAAGGTACAGGTGTCAGCTATACAAGATTCCATGGCTACTAACAAATCATCAACATATTGTGTCAGAAACGGATCCAATTTTTTAAATACAACACCCTGTAAAACTTTTACTAAAATTTTAGAACAATAGTGGAGGACCCAGCAAAGCCCTGAGGGAGCTTTGTCCATGTTAGCTGTATCTTTCCCCAGGTAAATGCAAAAAGGTCTTGAGAGTCCAGATGAATAGGTATACTGATTCAAGGTAGAATAAGTATCCCCTGTATGTATTAGATGGGTAATTGTGTTCATTAATCAAAAGGTTTAAGACTGAATTCTCATAAGAAGGGGAAAATATTTTGTATTCAGAGGCTCCCGTAGTGACTGCACAATAGGTCCCCGCTAACTGTCAATCCTGGGTGAAATGTAGCTGCCCCTGTTGCATAGAGCAGGGAGAGATGGCACCATAGTGTTCAGAGGTCCTTTTGGGAGGCTTCTTTTTTTTTTTGGTTGTACCAAGCACTCCCATTTCCAATGACCTTGTTGTCCACAATAATTACAGCAGTCTCTGGTTCCTTGAGATCCATTGCTTTGAAAATTTTCTTCTCTGCCCCACCTTGGGCATCTCTGCGCCCTTGTTCCCTTAATCTAGGATTATTATACAACGCTGCTGCCAATAAACTAGGGGGTTTTTTTCTGTTCTTTTCCTTTTGTGCAAGAGCAACTATATTTCTGCAGCATTCTTGCTGCTTGTCTATTGATCCAGATGTCCCTGGAGTCAGTCTTGCTACAGATACTTATCTTTGATGCCAGACAATGCTGGGAGGGTTTCAAAGATGCGTTAAAGGGGCTTGGATGCTAGTGTTGTCTTGGTTGTCCAGGGGTATATTTTATCCTTCATGGACAGCTCTAAGGTTCTGAGAAGCAAAGTCCTTATTTCCAGGGCAAGGCTGTCCTTTAGGTTCTTTTACTTAAGCATGAACAACACCAAAGTCCAGTAAAATTCCCCTACCTCATTACATTGCAGTGTGTAACGTGAACTAGTATATAACAAAGTTAATACACTTTCATACTGGAAAGACTGATTAATATAATGGTTAGGGAAAGGTATTTTTGTAACATTACCTTTTTAGCACTATAAAAAAGGGTAAGTTTCTCTAGACTTGTGTCTCCTCCGATAAAGAAATAATGGCCAAGATACTTGTTCTTGCTCCCTTCCTCCCTGCCCACCCAAGCTGACTTTACATTTCTCCAACAAAAACTTGAAAATCATCACTCTCTTTGTATCTGTCAAAAAGAAGAGCTGACTTTCTCCTGAGTGACTCTTCCTTACCTAACTCAAATAAAGAAAATGTGTTGAATAAGGAAGTGCTTTGAGAAGATTCTTGTCTATCAGGAACTTTTATCACCACTTGGGTGGATTCAACACAAGGCAGAGCAGCATAGCATTCCTGTGGTGTGAAAGGTCTCAGGCTATCTAGTTTGAAACATGGCATGGTTTAACACATTTTCTCAACAACACTATATAAGAAATATCAAGCATATGATATCTACATCAGCTTCCTCAAGTTCCAGGTTTTCTTATCTACAGCATGCTCAGTGGCATGAACTCAGAGTCTATTTTGAACATCAACTAAGAATGAACACAGAATTGAAGTTGCAGCAAAACTCTCAGCAATCAGGGTAAAATAGGGGGGGAGAAGGGGAATTGGCCAGTCCTCAGAAAGCTTTAATAGGGATTAGGCAATCTAAGAAACAATCATAATCACAAACCAGAATAATGGCTGAGTGCAAACAGATATTTTTACAGGTTTTCATATAAATATTACAGAAAGAAGTAGTTAATTCCAAAGCAAGAAACTTAATGGAAGAAATGAGGTAGAATATGCCACTGATTTCAGTCCTAGTTATTCCACTGTTGAAAACTAGTACAGCTATAGTTTCTATACACATCTAGTATAAGAATCTACAGGCAGATACAATTCATACAGACAAATCAGTTAGATCAAAATATTTAAGTTCATTTTTGCAATTATTCTTACCTGTGAGAGTGTTCCACAGTTGTGATTAAGCTGGTCTAATACAACTCTCAAGACTGTAGCTGCTGCCCCTACATCAGTTGGCGTGTTTGCAAGCTCACTGTCCTGTTTGGGCAGAGTGAGACAGGAAACACATTTTTAGTGCTTCAGTTTTGTCTACCTAGATGGAAAATTCAGTGCCAATGAAAGGAGTTTTTCCTAGAATATGACTGAACTGTAGAATGGTCTATTGCAACAGCTTTCCCCAATGCCAGTTTTAATTGCTCAGTTATTGGACACACTGTTGGTCTCTAGATAGGTGCTTTAATCGAGAACACATATTGCTTATGCTTCAGTATTTATACTAGTCTGTCTGTATGAGGCATCCAAATATTATTCATAAATGCTCCTTACACTTAGACCATTGACAATGACGGGATGGAATAAACATTAGAAGTCTTCTTATATTTAAAATATACCCATATCCCAGTATGCTAGCCAGAAAGTTAGTAAGTTATCTATCTAAATTCATATCAGACCAACTACTGCCTGACAAAGTAAGTGCCATTTCAGCAAAACCAAACTTACCAAGTACTATTGTTTTAATGCATATGAAGTTCTGTTTGTGTCAAGTTAGTTAAGCAGAGGTTGAAGCAGCACTGCTAAGGAACTTGAGGTTTCTCACAGTGGCTGCAGACACAATCACTGAAATTCTAGCAGTGCAAAGCTGCTAGAAAGCTACATTCCATCAGCATTTAGATGCGAGTCTCATATCAGGTATTCCCTGCTCCTACCCCACTATTGGTCTTATGGCCTGCTCTCCAACCACACATGCAGGATGAGGCTTTGTATAAGAAGGTCTGGAGATAGTCTTGTTATTAGAATAAGAACATGGCATTAGCATCTGTCTGTAAGCTACAAACATCTGTTAAAAACACCTCATAAAGATATACACACGTATATAACTTACGAGGCCGGGCTGGGGGGGGGGGGGAGGGCAAGCAAAAAAGCTCAACATAGTTACAGCAAGACAATGAAATGGAGAACCAAAGAGGAAGATGTGACCAAGTGCAGAAGCTTTTCAATAGAAGAATATTTTGAGGCCTCAGGAGCTACAAGTCACCAGATGACTCTTCTACATACCAGCAAGTAGGTGGCAGCTGAACCAGGAAACCGTTGCAGGACATTAATCCTTTTGAAGAAAATCTTACGCTGTACACCTGCGTAAGATGCCAATTCTAACCCAAGAGAATTGTCACAGAAGCAGTTTGAGCAATGCCTACAAATAACTTAGTCCTTATCCCAGTCACAACCCTCTTCTCCCAAGGACAAGGGGCTTTATTCTAAAAGAAAAGACATACAAAATCCAGAGCATTTGTAACTGCTTACAACCGGGTCCTCTATCAAGCTATGGACCTGTCCCTCAAATTCATCTCAGGTGCTAAGTATTCCCAGTAGTAGGCTACTTAAATTTCTCTGTGCAGATTACCTGGCCAGTGCAGCCCAGCTGCACCAAATGCAGAGAAGCTTCTCACCCCAGTAGACAAACAGAAGATAGGTGTGGTTTCCTCCGGCTTTTTTTTTTTTTTTTTTTTTTTTTTTGAATATAGCTTGGCAGGGCAGGGAAGACATGATGTTAATTACTTTGACTATAACAGGGCTTGTTTCTGCAGGAAAGTCCTTAGATCACTATATGGAACTTTCTCATTACCAGCTTTAAAAAAAAAAGGAAAGAAAAGACTAGATCAAGGTACAAATGATGGCTAGAAATATACACGGATGCTTTATTTACCTTCCCTCTTGTTACAGATTTGACTTCTTTAAAATGTTTATCAGCAACAATACTGCAGCTACATAGGAGTTTTGTATATAATCCACGACTTCCACCCCTAGTATCATTTCATTATTGCCATCTGAAGAGCTACTGTTTGCACAGCCACCATCACATTATGGTAGAGGCAATAAACATTTTCTAGGAATTGGTGAATTGGCATAAAATAAGAGTTCAATACAGCTGAAGACCAATCAACTATGATAAGCTAACTAGAAGCTTTTTTTATTAAATAGAACCAGTGACCGAAGAATTCAAATAATCCATGGGCCTTTGAGGCATTCAGCGTACTGGACAATTGCTACAGTTTCGCTATGCTCTTGCAGTGTTTCTGGCATATAAAATACTACTCTGTACCAAGCAACTTCAGTTTTCAGGCCGACCTCTTCAAATCATGTATTCATATGGCTAGAAGGAAGAGGAATATACTGCAGCATAAGAACAGCTCTCTGGTCATCTGAAAGTGTTACGCAAATGTTTGGAAAACAACCCCAATTATGAGTGCAAATCAATATGATATCTGAGACAAGAGATTACTTTTTGATTGGATTGCACTGGTATTTTTTTTTTCTTCTATACTTTGAATGAATACAGCCATTAAAAAAACAAAAATGCACCGAATAGGGCATGGCCAAAGGGAACATCTCTATACACTGAACTACACAAATGGTTGTTCTAAATCAGATAAAACTTAACCTAAAGTTTTATACCATTCTCCAACAGCTTCTAAAGTACAGAAGTCCCTAAGATAAAGATCTTGTTACCAAATCTAAAATACAGCTTCTTTTTGTTCTGTGTACTGACAAGCAGGACAGTAAACAACATGCCAACAACCATGAAGGCAGTAACAAAATCCAATTACTGGTTAGCTTTTTCAGACATAGCTTTAAATTATTTCTGGTTGCAAAACATATTACATTTTTACCAGCCAACATCAGAACTGGAAGACGGTAATCTTCTTGGGCTTGTATTTCCTGAGATTAGTCTTACCAGAATGCAGGAACTTGATGCAGAAAAGTTATTTTTCCCATATCCTTCCACCCACAGCACTAAGAGTGCTTCTGGCATAATTAAGACTTTCTTGAAAAAAGATGGTTCCAGAGGAGAGAGGACTACACAGCTCAAACCTCTCCCACAGGGACCACAACCTCTGCCACGACTGCTTGTAAATCACCCCAGTCAGAAGACTCACCTGTGTCTGCAGCCAGCCTTAAAGAACCAGCATCATGTCTTACAAAGGGCATACTGATTTCATTTGCAAAATAAAATTTAAAGATTTCCCCAAAGCACAATAATATAAACATGAATTTCAAGTGCTTTTGTACCATGACTAATGTAGCATCAGATCTCACCCACTTTTTAAAGTCTTTATTGTTCTGGGGATGGATAAAAATGTTTTGAAAGGGCTTAGGACATACTGCAGAAACAAAGCAGTATTTAATGGCTTGTTCTCTCTTTCTGCCAGATACACATTCCTGTTTGTTCAAGCCTGTTTGTTTTTATTCTAACTGCATAGTCATAATACGTGTGTCAATTTGACACACTCAGTAAACTTTTTTGGACTTAATTGGAAAATTTGCACCAGCAAGTATTGTCAGCTCTAGTAGGCAGCATCCAGAGGCAAGTCCTTTCTCAGTCAGAGTTATTATTACTAGAGTGTGTCTTGGTTCTTGTCCAAAAGCCACTGCAATCACTCAGAATCTCAGCATGCTTTAGATAAGTTCCTATAATCATATCATGTCATACAGTCATAGGATCACAGGCTAATGCTGTTTGAAAGGAAGCTCAGGAGGTCTCCAGTCCCCGTGCCCCTGCTCAAAGCAGGAGTATCTGTGAGCTCAGACCAGGCTGCTCAGGGCTTTCTCTAGTTGTAGGCATGAAAAGTACAATTTAATCCTGACCTCTATCCCAGGGCAGATCAGCTAAGCTATTGCTGGCGTATTAGTGTAACTTAACCTTGAATTAGAAGATGGCGTCAAGAAAAGAGTTCTGGCTTCTTCAGGTTTTCATTGTTGGTCATTTTAATCAAGACTCCTGGTAATTCATGTTTTTCTCCTTTGGACTCTCTCTAAACAATTCAAATCTTTAGACTCAGTGGACAGCACGTAGAAATAACCTGCTTACCAAGAGGAAAAAAAGGAAACTCAGTCCATAACCTTGATTTCTATAGATGAATTTCCTAAAAGAAGTATATTTTTGATTTTTCCAAGCAACTACAGAAAAGGGTTATTTTCTCCACAGGAAGACATATAATTCAATTAGGTTTCTTTATTAAACATCATAATGTATACTTACATAATGAGAGTGGGGATGCATATATTGTATTCTCGCTTTCTCACTTCAGCTCTGGCTGAAGTATTTAGTATTTATGTGATTGATATTTTGATTCCCTCATGCATCTGATAAGCTTCCTGCAAAGCCACAGGTACTTTTTTCTAGCTATTCAGTTAATCCAGCCAGTTGGCCCACTCAATAATTACTGTAAAGGTCTCTTAATTCTTATTGGGTATAGCAGATAATTTATATTCTTGATTGGAGAGAAATCTGGAAAGTAATTTACTTACATAGACATTTTGACTGAAACTTTTAGCTTGCGAGGTTATTAAACATCATCTTATTTTTTCCTTAGCTACGAGGATATTTTGTACATGGCTGAGTACCCCAAAATGGAATTTAATACGTTCCTGTCAAAACATTCTATCAGCATTTAATTTTCCTCTTGTGTATTATATCTCCATAATAACAAGTAAGCAGTATCTGGTGCGCGAGGTGGTTTTTGTATATATGACTATAGAGAGTAATAGCAGCTGCATGCACTAACAGAGATCTGGCAAGTCCTGATATTAGATTTTCTGAAAAAAAGCAGTTTCCATCCATATTTCTATCACTAATTCATCGGCATAGGATATCATATATGCTTTCTTCTTCGGTCACATTGAAATGCCATCTGAGTAAATGTAATGGTACATAGACTAATCACATCTGAGCAATATAAAATGAACACGTTAACTTACTATTACTTGTTAATGAAAAACTAAGTTTCATTGCATCTTCATTGCTTTTTCTGCAGTGTAGTTGATATGATCTCTTGTCATATTTTAAAGCAGTATAAGAATTAATTGGCGCCTCATCCAAAACAAAGTAAGGTACCAAGCAGTATTCAGTCAACAGCGAAAGCCTCCTTTATGGAAGAAAAATCCTTTGAATGCAACCTAATACAAAAACTATACCCCTGATTCAGGATGTCCCTGAGCCTTCAAAGTTATCATGACATAGATGCTCTGTTTCTAAGAAAACATCTTCTGTTTTGTCCATTGTCAAAGAGAGAAAGGACTCTCCGCTATAGGCCTTTCTGTTCTGTCTGACATGTGTGGTTCTTCTTTTGCAGTGTTTCCCAACAGAATATGTGCTCATTTGTCCAAATGTGATGACATGTAATTATATTACTGTACAGACAAGGAGAAAATGGGACCTTGTGTGTGTTAAACAATGAACGACTAGGTGGAGGTACTATCTGTATTCCCTTTGCATTAAGACAGAGCCCCACATAAGCATCTTCCAAATGTATATATTTTATCGTTACAGAAGCATTAACAATTTTTGAAGCCAGGTCTCCAGAAAAGACGTAGCCAGTCCCTGAACAAAAATCATTTGTCACCTGGGTATTCTTCTTCTGATATGTACCACTTATTTTTTTTTATTCCAAATAGGCTTATGCCCCCTCATAAGACAGCCTGTGAAATAATTTTGTGGAGGTGGTGAAAGAGGCCTGAGGAGCTTTTCTACTAGGTATATTATATTAACAAAAGCATCACTGTCTGTCTTCGTAACAAAGCTTGTGCCACTGCAAAAAGAGGCAACACGCTTCATGCCCATCAAAGTTTTAAGAGTTAAGTTATAGTAAATGTCCAGGAAGTCCTGTTGATTAATATCATGATATTGCTCGCTTTCTCTCAGTAGGACCTCATTTGGACCCTTGCTCTCAACGCCCAGCATAAACAACCGAACAACCTCAACTCCTGGAACCACAGATTCATTTCCCCAAGTTTTTCTGAGGGAACTTCTGTGCTGAATTTCAGCAGCTGTAGTTGCTATTAGCAATTATCAAGAAAGGCGTTTTATCTTTACACTTCTCTTTTTCATTAATAATGAATTTAAATGATTGTGTTGAAGTGGATCTGTTTTTATTCCCAAATTTCTCATTTTCAGCTGGTAGTTCTCCATTTTCTTTCCATAAGAATTGTTTGAATTTTGAAATAATGTTTTTATGTAAAATATTTTTACTTTCCATCTGAAGATTATCATACCTTTTGGTAAAAAGTATGTCTTTTTCTTCTATGTCATCACTGTTTTGAACTTTACTTTCAGTTAGAACAGCAAGGTGATCAGAATTCAACAAATAGAAAATCAAATATATTGCTGTAAAAGAGGAGGCAATCAGGAAAACATTTCTCTTGGCACAATCCCAAGGAGAGAAGAAGAATTCACTACAGTAGGTCATGTTGGCAGCTTTGAGAGGATGCACAAAAAAGCTATTTTTTAATTGGACAGATATTTTGTCAGAAGAGCAGTTAATTTGTAATTGTTTTCCTCAGTGACACGGATGATAAAAACAATCTGCAGGCTTCTGATTCATCAGGATTACTTTTTTTTTTTAATAAAAGTATCCCCTTATTTCATCTGAGAATAAATTGTAAAAATTTTCATAGAAGCAAAAAGAAAATCTTAAAAAAATATTCATTGTTTCATTTTCAGGCTTTTCTTCCTAAGAGAAATACAGTAAGAAATAAATAAAACTAAATAAAATACAGTATTAAAAATAATAATTTTCTTAGAACAGAACTAATTCAGATATATATTTAGATATTGGAATGTATGTAAAATATAAATGTGAATGTAATTCAATATTACTATCAATCTTTTAATACGTGTTTTTTTATATATATATATATATATATGCAAAATACCAGTCAATCTTTCAATATGGTTGTCTTCAATACTAATAGCAGGGTATTGAACACATAAGAGGTATGGTAAAATGTAGAATATATGCTCTATTTCAAATGCATACCTTTATTAAAACACACTAGAAAGATACATATTTAAAGTAAAGATTGTAATTGCTATTCCAATTGCTACAACACTACCTTCTAGGTTATAAAAATAGCAGAAAGATAGCTTAACTTCATGTAAGCTTTACAAAATGTTATTGTGTAATTGAATAATCCAAAGCTAATGAAAAATTATGATTGATTATGGATTCACAGCCTTGGAGACTATTGTGATAAATCACATGGGAGGTACCTTTGGCCATTTAAAAGTTAGATACATGGTTGAAAGTGATTGTCTAGGCAATATAAAATGTTAATACAGACAGAGAGGTAGGATTTCCAGAGGCGAACTTAGCCTAGATCCATACATTTTAAACGGCTTCAATGAGTTGAATCCTAGCCTTCCAGACTGCGAGGACAGATAAAATATAAATACTGGAACAATGAAAATACTGTAGCTTTGGGTACTTTTTTGTGATTTCCATAATAGCTTGTTTCAAATTCTGGCTTCCTTCAACTACATGGTATAGAAATTCATCTAAGCCTTGGAGATGCACCACAGTTTGCAGGGAGAGGGAGATAATCCCATATATCCAACACACCGCAAACTGGTAACACCCAAGAATGCTACCTGGAAAAAAGTGCAAGTTAACTGTAGTAAACTGCTTTTCACAAACTGGTCTCTGAAGGGTTCTCTACATGTATTCCAAAGTGAACTGCAAAAATATAGTAAGTGAGGTTTTGGGGGATTTTTTGTGCCAAAACACTACTTGACAGATGCAACATGTAGCTCATAATCAAACAGCAAAATTCAACACTTCTTACCATCATCTTTGAAAGTGCAGATTCATCCCAGTCATACAACCATGGTATTTTTGGAACAGATTCTTCAGTAGTTTCTTGCTGCTTCACAAAGAAATGACCGATTTAGAAGGACTGAAATAGAGTCGGGGATCCTATCTCTGTGCCCACAGAGAACCTGAGGACAAATTTACAGGCCCCTGAGATTCTGTCCTAAGTCTTTTCCAGAGAAATTATGAATTAACAGAAAAGAAAATGCACCAGGACATTCTAACCATTCTATAAAATGAGATTGGATTTAACCATTTTAGAATATGCAATAGAAATGTAAACTAAGAAATGAACTTATGATCAATTATAATTTAATCTGGATAAAATAGATGTTGATTAATCTGAATGCAAATGTGTGGTGGATTACCCTTGGCCAGCATCCAAACACCCACCTAGCTGCTCACCCACTTCCCCCCTCCTCAACAGGACAAGGGGAGAAGATAGGATGAAAAAGCTTGTGGGTCAAGATAAAGACAGGGAGATCACTTACCAGACACTGTCAAGGGCAAAACAGACTTGGGCAAAATTAATTTAATTTATTGCTAATTAAAATACATTTGGATACTGAGAAACAAAGACAAAAATTAAAACAATACCTCCCCCCTGTCTTTTCCAGGGCTCAACTTAACTCTTTCACCTGCACTCCCAGCAGCAGCAGAAGGAGGTTGGAGGTTAAGGTCCCACCCTGCTCCTCCTCCTGTTCAGAAAAATCTGCTCCAGTGTGAGCTCTCCAAGGGCCACAGTTCCTTCAGGAAATATCCGACTGCTCTAGGTTTGAGAGAAAAAGAGCATAAGCATGTTCTATTATAAACTGGTCAGTAGTTCAACTGATGCAGCTCACATGTATCATACACCCATAAAATATTAAGAACAGAACGAGTAATGGCTTAGCTTTAGCAATCTTCCTTCTTGTGTTTTTAGTTCTTTAGAAACTCTGCATTTTGACATATTAACATTTTAAATATCCAGGATCCAAAACCCAAAGTAAATATAAAGCAATGTAAGAAAGAACATAGGCAGTACCACTTCAGAAGGTGAGAGGCATTTCTGTATCCACTAACTGCTTTGCTGCTATTTGAAATGTGAGAACTTCAGCACATGAAAATATGAGAGCAAAAGGTAAATTTCAGTGTTATAAGTGTACCTCTGCATGGCAATTTCTTGATTAAGCTAAAAACCTTTTGTCAAAGTCTTTTTTGACTTCTGTTGGTTTTAACAGTGCAATTCTATTAGATGAAATCCTGGTTCCATAGTAGAAAGAACAGGAACTTCTAAGACGACTTTTCTAACAGGCAGCTAGAATATTTATTGTTTCAAGTTTGATAGAGTTATTACAAGATTAGCAGAGAATCCATGTTGCAGAAAAGCAAGCACAGTACATATGTCTGAAAAATTAATTGTAGTTTATCTCGCTTATGACTTTTAAAAATGCCAAGAAGCTCTCAAAATACAATCCTCTTTTTCTAGTACAATTCTTCCCCCCGCAAAAAGAAACATAATTTGAAAATAAATTCTTACCCACAATAATTACCCATACTATTAAACCAAAACAATTAGAACTCATGAAGATTATTTTTCTAAAACCAACCGTGTAGCGAAGTTTGAATAATAGCTGCTATGTACATTAAGTTGCCTCAGTGACACACTGATTATTCACATATACGCGCAATTTAACTACATTCAGAATTTAACATTACATCAGATATGCTGAAAGAAGCCAGAATTAGGCCTCATTAAAATAATAAAAAGGAAGAGGAATAGAAAGGAGTAGAGAAAAACAGCAAAGGAATTAGAATAAAAGAAAGGAGATGAATATGGTACTTTTTGTTGCCACTCCTGTTTATGTTATCTTTTTTGTTATTTATTTAAAAAAGACAGACTTGACAGCTCATGAGTGAAAATCTACCTCACCAGGTTCTAATTCTACCCTATCTCATCCCAGATTTTTGGAAGAATTTCAAAACAAGACAAACAAACCCCTCACATCCTAGCAATGCTTTGATATTTTCCCAGCTTCTTGAAGTAATGAATTTTAAAGTCCAGTCCTTTCAAGGTGGTCACACAAATGGCAAATTTAAAAGTAATCTTTTGAGAAAATGATACATGTGTTTGAAGATGCAAACTAAAGGCTGCCAGAAAGCATGAGATAGCTGATGTAATCTAAAACTGACAGTTGGTAAACAGATCACAATATGTTTTGACTACTTTGTTTCAATTTATTTAAGCTTTTAGTCGAATTGACTAAACACACATAAAAGGATGAGCTGGGAAGCGAGAGAAGAGCAGGAGATGCACCCACCTAAAATAAAGGAGCCTCTCCTGGAGAGGGGCTCTGCTCAGTGCTTTGCCATCTCCTTGCAGTTCTGGCTCAGCAGAGAAAGCAGTCTTCTGTGAAGACTAGATTGCAAAAAGTCTCAATCCCCACCTCCTGCTTGATCTGTAAGAAGTCCCAGGGATGACCATGGAGTTAGTGAGGTGAATCCATAGCCATCTCACCCCTCTTTTTTGAAACCTGTGTTTCATTTCAAACCTACATACCACAATATTTGGAGGATTAATTTGGGCATCCCAGCGACGCTTGCTCTCAGTGCTTATAAAGGGAAGCAGTGATATTGCAGTTTCTGTCTTTGAAGCAAGCTCTACTAATTTATTCTTGGGTTACAGGCGAAAAAAAGCTTTCTGAAAGGCACAAGGACCAGAAAGCTAGTGCTCCTCCCTTTTACCAGCACCATTTGGCCTCCCAGAGAACCCAGGCAGTTCTACTATTGTCTACACATATAAACTCATCCAAATGCATACTGCTGAGGCTTGAGTTGAATCGGTGGTGGAGAGAAGGAAGTAAGGAGGAAAAAAAAATTTGTCTTGGTATGTATTGTTGGAAAGATATGCATTCAGTTATTTCAAAATTTGAAATAAGGTTTTATTTTGCATAGATGACTTGGTATGTATATCTTTAAAACCACTTTCTCTTACAACGATTACAGCAATTTGAACAGCAAATGGCTTAATAAACTGTGAAGAGAATTAAGCACTTTAAAGAAAACACTGAAACACTGAAGAAGTATGTTAATAACACTTCAAAGTATTTAATGAGCATATGGAATCAATTCTACTTTATACAGACGTATAAAGTATTTTTTTTCTAGTGTTCTGTAAAATCTTTCTATATGTACTTTTCTGATTTAAATTATGCCTAGACTGAGTTAATCTCATCAAAATGCTACTTCTGCACAGAAACAATATTTACTTTTTTTTTCCCACTGGAATATTTGTAAAACTTTTTTTTTTTTTTTAAACTGGGAATATGTGAAAAACTGAAGAAGAATTTTAGGTTTTTCTTTACATAAGTGCACTATGGATTTAAAAATAGTCTTAAAGGAGAATTTAACAGCAACAGCTATCCTAGGGTTTGCTTGTCTCTAGTTAGCTTCTATATCAATTTTTCTTAAAGAACGCATGGAAACGTGGATGCTAAATATTTAATCACATATAAACAGCACAATTGCCTGTTTTTATGCAAGCAAAGAGCAATTCTTACATGTAAAAATTTGTCATGGGACAAAAAGGGAACACACTGCATACGTGGAGCCCAGAATATTTTGTTAGTCTAACAAAACTGTCCAATCAAAAAATGGTTACCAGTTTAATTATTACAAAAGGGGGGGCGGGGAATAGTTCTACACACAATCCCCGGTATCTCCCCCTTTTCTCTCATGTCATTCTCACCTTTTTCAGTGCCCTTCTGGTGGGGTCCTATGAGTCAGTGGTGCCAGATTTTCTCAAGAAGGAGGTGGAGGAGGAGAGGGGTTTATGGCAAATTGGCAATACCTCGCGTTCTCTACCAGAAGGAACATTCTGATGTTGATGGAAGTGTCTTCCCTACCCGAGAATCCACTAATTTCCGTATGCTTTCTAATACAATGCTTTCCTCTTTCTTCATTGGTTCTCAGTTCCATGGGAAACCTGATTTTATTATGCATGTTGTGTTTACATTGTATATTTCCTCTTTGTTCTCTTTGTTATGGCTAAATCCAGTTTTACCCAGCTCCCAATGGAGCATTCCTATAGTAATAAGTAATTAACTACTGGTGGCACTTTTCCTCGGTTACCATCCCATAGCTACACTCCTCTGTATTACACTATACTTTTAGTTTAGGGTCATAAACAGGTACTCAACACAGAACAGCTATTTGCTGCAGAAATAAAACAAAATGACTATAAAAATAGACGTTATGCCACATAGTTGTGGAAAGCTAAACTAAAGCTAAAACTAATCAAGTAATAGTAACCAGATCACTACACCACTTGCTGTTACAGCTTAAAAAAGCTAGAACAAAGCTCCAGGCAGGCAAGGCCAGATCAAACAAATCTGTCCTGTTCTGAGGCTTGCAGAGTTCATACGAAGACAATGGACTATATCGTGTTAACTGACCTGAAGAAGAAAACGGTGTGTATCTTTATGTGAGATCATAGAATCATAAAATAGTTTGGGTTGGAAGGGACCTTTAAAGGCCATCTAGTCCAACCCCCCTGCAATGAGCAGGGACGTCTTCAACTAGATCAGGTTGCCCAGAGCCTCATCCAGCCTGACCTTGAGTGTTTCCAGGGATGGGGCTTCTACCACCTCCCTGGGCAACCTGTGCCAGTGCTTCACCACCCTCACTGTAAAAAACTTCTTATGTCTAGTCTGTCTCTCTCCTCTTTTAGTTTAAAACCATTACCCCTTGTCCTGTCACAGCAGGCCTTGCTAAAAAGTTTTTCCCCATCTTTCTTACAGGCCCCCTTTAAGTACTGAAAAGCTGCAATAAGGTCTCCCTGGAGCCTTCTCTTCTCCAGGCTGAACAACCCCAACTCTCTCAGCCTGTCTTCACAGGAGAGGTGCTCCAGCCCTCTGATCATTCTTGTGGCCTCCTCTGGACCCACTCCAACAGGCCCGTGTCTTTCACGTGCTGAGGGCTCCAGAGCTGGACACAGTACTCCAGGTGGGGTCTCACCAGAACGGAGTAGAGGGGCAGAATCACCTCCCTCGACCTGCTGGCCACGCTTCTTTTGATGCAGCCCAGGATACAGTTGACTTTCTGGGCTGTGAGCGCACATTGCTGGCTCATGTCCAGCTTTTCATCCACCAGCACCCCCAAGTCCTTCTCGGCAGGGCTGCTCTCCACCCCATCATCCCCCAGCCTGTATTGATACCAGGGGTTGCTCCGACCCAGGCACAGGATCCTGAACTTGGCCTTGTTGAACCTTATGAGGTTCACCCAGGCCCACCTCTCCAGCTTGTCCAGGTCCCTCTGGATGGCATCCCGTCCCTCAGGCATGTCAACCACACCACTCAGCTTGGTGTCATCTGCAAACTTGCTGAGGGTGCACTCAGTCCCACTGTCTATGGCATTGATGAAGATATTAAACAAAACTGGTCCCAGTACAGACCCCTGAGGGACACGACTCATCACCAATCTCCATCTGGACATTGAACCATTGACCACTACCCTCTGGATGCGGCCATCCAACCTGTTCCTCATCCACCAAACAGTCCACCCATCAAATCCATCTCTCTCCACTTTAGAGAGAAGGATGTTGTGGGGGACTGTGTCAAAGGCCTTACAGAAGTCCAGATAGACAACATGTGTAGCTCTTCCCTTGTCCACTGATGTAGTCACTCCATCATAGAAGGCCACTAGGTTGGTCAGGCAGGAGTTGCCCTTGGTGAAGCCATGCTGGCTGTCTCCAATCACCTCCCTGTCCTCCATGTGCCTCAGCATAGCTTCTAGGAGGATCTGTTCCAGGATCTTCCCAGGCACAGAGGTGAGGCTGACAGGTCGGTAGTTCCCAGGGTCCTCCTTCCTACCCTTTTTAAAAATGGGTACAACGTTTCCCTTTTTCCAGTCCCCAGGGACTTCACCTGACTGCCATGACTTTTCAAATATCATGGGGAGTGGCTTGGCAACTACATCAGCCAATTCCCTCAGGACTCTGGGATGCATCTCATCAGGTCCCGTAGACTTATGTATGTTCAGGTTCCTCAGGTGGTCACAAACCTGATCTTCTCTTACAGTGGGATACAAGCAAGGGTGTGCTTGGGACCGTAGTACAGAGGATGATCTTGGTAATGCTGCAGCAATTTTGCTGTCTAGTGTGGTTTTGTTCACAGCAGTAAATTCAACTGAAATGTGATGGAAATTGTTAAAAAATAAATACATCAAATATGTCATTGATTTAGAAGTGGCCAACACCATTATTTCAGTTGAAGGCAGTTAAGATTAGCACGAACTCTGAATTTTTGACCTAAAACCAAAAACATTGCTAGATTTTCATATTTCTATTTCATATCTATCCTAAAATATTATTTCCCCAGTAGTCTGATAAATGGCTTTATGAAGGTATTAGCATTCATTGGAAAAATAAAAAAGTCTTCCTGGTATACAGCTAAGCAGTGCTAACCTAAGAACAGAGGTTTGTGCTCTCAGATAAGACAGGAATACATATGGAGAAGAGACTCTGGCTTCTGAAAAGCCCTGCCAGACTAGTATGTCAAAGCTGCCTCAACTACATTGTGTGCTTTGAGACATAAGGCTTCATTTTAAGAGAAAACTTAATTGGGTCTTGCTAGAAAGTATCATTTTTAACATAGAGATGTAAACCTAAACCACAACCTAATAAAGTATGTCTCATTGTACTTGCTCTTTTTTTAAAAGGGATATTCACATAAGCACGTACTGTAAGCACCTTATAGTACTTTTGCTCGCATAAACACCATGCTAATGAAATAAGCGATTTACTTAGCTCTTTTCCCTGATTATGACAGTAGGAAAACCAGGAATTCTCTCAAATATTTAAAGTATTTTTATTTGTTTTGATATTGCATTTGTGCCTAAAATAGAACAGTGCCTTGTTAAAAACAAACCAAACAGAAATACAAACCCACAAACATAAAAAACAGTTCCCGACTTGTAAAGTCTCTACCAGAAAGAATTTTCATAGTGAGTAGATAAGAGACAGATGAAGGTGTAAGATAAGCATGCCAAACAGTGTGCCAGTTCAGCTACATATTATCGCTGAGGGAAAGGAGAAGGGGAAAAAGCAATATCATCAAAGGCCAGCCAACAAACCCTCTGTGGATAAGAATGAAATTTTCCACAGCTATTAAACCTTGTTTTCTTCCTATGTCACATCCAGCAAATAGACCCAAGAACTATAAGGTTAATTTACATATGATGTATATCCTATTCCTTATGATGTTAGTTGTTTTTTTAAATTAAAATATATTTTATTCTCAGAAATCATTAACAATATGCAGACAGAAGAAAATTGATTCATACCTACAGGGATCACTCGGAAATTTAGGAAAGGTCCCAGTTTCCTAGTGTCCCTTAGAAAATGCTGTTCTAGCGGAAAGGAAAATGACACTGCTTCTTGCCAGCAAAGATGTTGGACATTGTGGAGCAGTAGTTCTGAAGGAAGACAGCCTCCTAGCCAAAGGCCTAGGTCTGGAACTCAAAGTCATAGATTTTTTCATGTCAAGTTTTAAGGGCCATTTTGAACATGAGAGTGCATTGAGCTGTTTGTGTACAGATATCCACAGAAAACTGAACAAAGAGAGATCTTAACAGGACTTCTAGACCCCAAGTTGCCCTGAAACAGTATCAGTTTTAGCCAAGTAATTTCTGACAAATGTCTGCTTGTACCTTTCTAATCTGTACTTAAATAATGTAGACTCCATAACCTTCCAAAGCATCATCTATTTAATGCCTCATTACTCTGACTATTTCCCTAATCCAAACTGATATTCCTATGCTACACTTTAAATTCATTACTTCTTGAAGCATTGAAAACAAATATTCTTTTTCTCTGTGAAGAACATTTGATAACTTTTACCTTGTCCTTTCTCAGGCTTCACTTATATCCCTAGTTCTGACATGTTTTCTCAGCTTCTCACTGTTCTTATTCCTCCTCTTCAGTTCTCTCCAATGGATTGATGTCTCCCTGAAAGGACAAAGGGGACTCGTTACTTCAGGTGAAGCCTAGCACTGGGGGAGTAGAATAGAAGGATTACTTCATGTGTCCTTCCAGGCTTTCTCCCTGTTCGTACACTCTGGGAAAACATTTGTCTTTTTTTGAACTATTAGATTGTTGCTCCACATGATCTGCTATTGCATTAACAGCTATAGGTTGTGACCTCCTCAATGCTGGGACCCTCTTCCACGTGGCTGGTCAGTTTAGCCGATATGCTACCTTTGTTTCTCATTATCTCATAATTTCCACTTTACTTTACCAATCACAACTTCATTATTTTAGTACATTATTCCAAGCCCTTTGTAAAGCCCTGGTCAATGTAGAATTCCATTTTCATCAGAAATAACTGCAAGGTAGTCTCTGAGATTGGTTTTCTAGACATTTACATAATCCCCTCATGGTAGTTTCATCTGCACCATAGCTCCTTATCCAGTGATTCTGCCCCACTCACTAACAACAGCAACAAGCACCCTGTCATTAAATCCTTGGCTGCTTCTCCAAAAATGCGAGCATAGTTTCCCCTTATTACTGACATAGCAATAAATATCTTCAGTAAGCTTGCAATGCTTTTACATAGATTATGGAAATGTTGTAGTTTCCATTATAGTCACTTATGCTCTTTTCTGAGTTTGGGTTAAGAAACCTGTGTAATCATTGTGTCAGCCGTTGAGACTATAGACAGAGCACTAACCACCCTATTAGGCCAAATTGATTATTTCTTATTTATACACTACATCACAGAAGATATTTGACACTTTACAGATGTAAGTACGTACATCATTTCATGTAATAATTTAAAGGCAAACAGAGTTGCTTGTATTAAAGCTATAAACACTCTCAGATGTCTAAGCAATGGCAAAATAGATAAAACTTTCCTACACACAGAATTGTTTTTCTAGCTTACTTGAGGTGAAGGCTTTTGTAATGATGCCATCTTGTGACCACGGTGAAAATGACACCCTGTCCAGAACTACAGCAATATTTCATTTTTTCTGTATATTTTAGGCTCAGGCAGCTAGTGAACAGATAACGTTAGGATCAAACAGGCAGTGGGTACTAGTCTTTGTCCCATTTCTTTGCTTGACCGAAAACTGTTTCCCCATGGTTAGGTTTTCATCAGGTGGCTTCAACAGATACTCCAAACAGAAGGTGCCAAACACAACTCCCAATAGTTTCTGAGTATTAAAAACCCACATATTTGCATATATGGAACTGTCACTAGAATTTGCTTTAAAAACTATACCTCATATAGAGTCTTCTATCCAGATTTATGAATTTAAAGATACCATTTTAACATTAGGGAAACTAGGTCCCTGCAAGGATATTACCTCACTACGCACAACCACCTCAAGTATTATCTGAATTTACTAGTGTATATAACAAGACATGACAAGAGAGGAGGGGGAGTATGAGGAATTAAATTCAAAATTTGGAATCAGCAGAGAGATTATGTTTTAAAACAGTTGATGCTAGCAGTAGCCTAATGGGAACCATTTGCAGAACATACTTGCTGCACTGATCCTCCACCCAGAGGTGGCCCCATTATGAATTAGCTATTTTATACTCTACGTACTCACACAACCATGCAATTGTTTTCTTAAATGTATCAAGACAATATACAGAAAAAAGTAGCTTAGACACAGGTTTGAAACAACACATTAGGTTAAAATTTCATTTTATAAAATTTATCTTTCACTTGTTTGTTGCAATTGTGTCTGGATTCTTTAACGAAATTTATCATGGGCACAAGAACTAAAACTACATCAGTTTTCTTTATTAACTTTAGTACATGGCTGGGTTTTTATAGGAATTAGGATAAATTAGAATAGCAATTAGAGATGTGTGGCTAATTTATATTTTATAATTAAAAGTTCTGACAATAATGAGTTACGTAGATCAATTACAACAAAAATTAACATAAATTTAATTATGGGTGTTTACGTGTGAGTAGTTCGTAAACAACTAGTCTTCAGGACTAGTGTCTCCTAATGCCTTATGTGGATTCCTGTAAAAGCTGCAGAACGTTGAAAACTTT
The DNA here is from genome assembly GCA_009819775.1 of Phoenicopterus ruber ruber. Lineage (NCBI taxonomy): Eukaryota > Metazoa > Chordata > Aves > Phoenicopteriformes > Phoenicopteridae > Phoenicopterus > Phoenicopterus ruber. The sequence continues at coordinate 26,661,536 of CM020222.1, forward strand.
CTTCCCTCTTCTCTTGGTTAATCATGAACTTGTATAAATTAATTCAGCTAAAAATGACACTGATAAAGCCTCATTATTTGCTAGAACATGAGCTCCATGTTCTGTAGCCACATGGGGACATATGGAAAGTCTTGAGCGTTTCTGTTCGGCAGTCACTGGCTGTAATTCAAAGGGCTTGTTCACTGCAGGGATCAGGAATGTTTCTTCACCAGTGTAACTGTGTGGGTCTCATGCTCTTTCCTCCATGGATTCACCACAGGGAGTCAAAACACTCCTGGAACCCCTTCCAGCTGGGAAAGGCACTGAATCAACTCTCTCCTCTCCTGGACACAGTGCTACCTTCACCTCCTATGGCTGCTGCCACATTTTTGTAATGTCACCCTTATGTGTCAGGCATGAGGCAATGCACGCCTATCAGACCTTCAAAAGGTGAAACCAAAATGTAACCTCATTTGAATATTCTGATGTCGAGGTGAGTTTAGAGGTGAGATAGAGAGAAGCTGTCAGTCTTTCCCAGACAGCGACTGCTGTGAGCCTGTCCAGAGGCACTATGCAGAGCCCTTGAGAAATCTCCCCAGTGAAAATATAGACACCAATGGATTTTTCAGGTGCTGTGGGGATAGACTGAAGTTTAGTTGAGACTTGCAGTTTTAACTGTATACGTCTGAATTTCACCTTAATCTTCCTTTATGCTGTCCATGTTCTGTTGCATTTGGTAAAATACTTTCACTATCTAAAGCCACGTTGTATTTCAAGGAGACCAAGGTGATGTTGATTACTGGAGCACTGGGGCTCCCAGGATTGCTGAGCTATCTGATCCAGGCACAGGTTTTACAACCTAGATTTTCAGGTTTGCACTTCTTTTTTAAACCTTTACAGATAAGCCCCCTTAAATGTAGGAGAAAGATCACCTTCATTTAGGGCTTCTTAAGAAAAATTGGCCTGTATAAAGAATTATATCCTGCCTAGGAAATTATACCACGAATTCCACCCAGATTAAATCCTCATTTTTAGACAATTCCAAAGAAATACCAGCATAATGATCTACTTACTGCTCATCATCTAACTTGGCCAAAGACATTGGCAAATCCAGATGCAAGGGTGTTTGTCCTCTGGCATAATTGTTTCAAAAACACTACATCATGTTTCAGTTCTAAAATAATGAGAAGATACAAAAAGATGAACATAACGAAATGCAGGTTTAAATAAAATAAAAAAGCATCTTTACTTTCCTGAGTGAGAATATCTATCTATGCCATTCCTCTCAAACCCTTCACCTTTCTGCTAGATCCCCAGGATTTTACTACTCTCAGCCCTGACAGTCAAGAAAGATTCCTTTAGAAGATATTGAGCAAGTTATCATAGGGTACTCAGGCACTTGCATTGCCAGGCCTTGACAACTTTCAGCAAAATGGGCCTAAAAGGGCAAAACTTTGGTACTCAAAAGGTACTTCAAAACAGCAACTTCTTGCAACGATTCTTAAAATCAAAACACCCTCTGAGTCAATTTGTTTAAGAAATTCTGGGAAGTTTTTCTTTTATTTTAACTTTACATTTCAAGGGGAAACAAGATTTTGCATTAAGATTTCTTAAATTTTCTATTAGGCTAAAAACTTCAAAAGTCCAAGCACGCACTGAAACCTAGGTAATCGTAATGGACTGAACGATAAGTACAGGAATTGCTTTTCTGGCACTTGTGCCAATGTTCAGGTTGCACAGAATAGTGAACATTTTTCACTTGTATGGAAAAGCTTTGTTGAAATGCTCTAGAAGTTGTACTGGTGGTTATATGTAACTAGTTCAAAGTAGAACTAATAACATTTCTACAGGTCTAACAGGCATTCCTTTATAGTAGTTTAATCTTAGCTGGGCCTCTAGATGGTAGTATAATACCACTAATAATAACAGGAAGGCATTGTAATGGAGTATGAGTATTTTCACTTTTATCACTGGCCAATACCAGCTCATGTTACAAAGTAGTCATAAAATCCATGCATTATCAGTCTCCATAAAACTACCTGGTAGTTCCAGTTCAGGTTTTATTGGAAAACTGTCTGGTTTCCACCATCTGAATTTGCATTCTTATTGGCTGTGACAGCCAAACCATTATTCCCTAGCACAGATCAGGGATAAAACACTCCACTGTAATAAAATAAGAAATTTTTTAAGTTCCTTTGGAGGAAAAAATTAAAATTGTCATTTTAGTCTGGCACCTAAACAAACATCACTTTTATGTCAGCAGTCTTTAAAAAAATAGCCTTATCGGAAAATGAATTCTGAGAGGATTTAGAATGTATCATGTAGTCTTTTCAGTACATATTTTTGTAGCACCTTAAAATTACTTTTTTGTTCTGCTCTTGATGTTTAGAGTATTTACCAATAAGGTTAATCAGTTGATAATAAGTTTATGCATAAATTGTGCCAAAAATATTTATGTGTCTTCTATATTATACAATGGGTTATGATGACTGAGCTGATCGCATTGAAATGATATAATGACTGTTTTTGATTCATACTAAGTTTTACTTCCTATGGACAGAGTAGATAGACTGAGTCTTTATCAAGACACTGTGCACAGTACAGTGTACCTAAAATAATGAGGTATTTTTCATCTCTTTGATCACCTCTGAGACTGGATTTTGAAATGAAGGATAAGGTACCCTTTTCTTTAGGCCACAGTATTTGCAGTGGAAGTGTGTTCCTAGCACACCGTCTGCATCATGGGATCCTCTTGACGGGACTGGAACTCATATCACAGGAATTGCGTGAAGTTGTTTATAAAAGTGTAGTTAGTTCACACAGTTTGTGAACAAATAAAGAAGGTTTAATCCACAGTTTTCTCAAACGCAAGACATATAACTGCACTTGTATCTAGAAGTCAGTTTCAATGCCTTTTGAATGACATATGTTGTCCCTGCACTCTGTAACTGTCTTGGGTTCTACGCTTCTGAAGCTAACCAAGTATCAAGTAGTCATAATCCTGAGAAACAGATACACTTCAGTGCCACAGAAAACAGAACAAACCTATGAAATCAAGATAAATAGCAACATAGTCTCCTAAAACAAAATCTTTTGTCCTGAAGACAATAAATAGAAAAGAAAATGATCAGATGACTTCAGCCACTAAAAATATTGGGCTTTCAAACACAAAGTTAAACTGATATTTCCTTGTCAAATACTCAAACTTTTTCATCACAGTACTGGATTACATTGTAATGTTTTAAAGATAAGATTAGGATGGCTACTAGGCAATTATGTGAGCAACAGAAATTGGAATTTATGAAACAAATTTATTACAACATTTTTGATATATATAGCTGAACTAGGAAAGCAATATCATCAGTAATGTTCTAAAATTAGTATATGAAGTGGGTGATAACGTATTACTTTGGGGATTATTTGGATTGTTCTTCAGTTATACTCTCCCTGTTTCTCTTACTGATTTTTGCTACAGCAAATAATGTAGTAGCTGAAGAAAATGTCATTGAATTATTTAATGGGAATCACCTCCTCAAGGCAAGTACAGAAAGAAGCCTTTAGACGTGCACAATTTTTTTCACTGAGTTCTAATGTTCTTCCATTTGCTATCATATCTTGAGCTCTTACACCATTTTTACTTGGATTTATAATTCAGTTTTGCACTTCAGAATACTACTGCAAGTATGTCTATCATATATAAATAAAACAGTTTTGAACTGTCATAGTTATTTTTTAATAACATAGAAGTAGCATATATGTGGCAGCAAAAGGGAAGGTACAGTCAGTAGAAAAAGTGGAAAGGAAAATTTATTAATACTGCATATACACTTTACCAGTTCTCAGAATAGTACTCTGTTGTGTGTTTGGCTTGTGATCAAAAGTTTCTAAGGGAAAAAAAGCGCCACCGTTCTCGGCTAACCTCAAATGATCAAGTCATCTAAAAAGGGAAGCATAAAGAAAAGGCTCCAACCCTAGAATTCTGTGACCACTTGCAAATTTCTTCCTTAGTTTGAAAGCAAAGAGATATTTTCAAACTTTGCATTCCTACCTGAAATACAACATACCATGGTAGTAGGAAAAAGGATAGAGAACTGAGATCTGAAACAACACCTGCGTGTGCTAAGATGAGGGATAAGCAGGTCATTCTAAACAAAGGACTAAGACCTTTGGAAAACTTAAAACAACATTTTAATATAAACATGTTTATTCTTTACGGTTAGGATTGATGTAAATAAAATCTTATGGAAGTAATAAAGTATTCCGTTGTTTTATATATGGCAAAAATAAGAATCGATTGGAAGTTTCTGACTCTAAATTTTGATGAAAGAAGCATATGCTTTTTACAAGCTGGCTATTCACTTTGCCTGTGCATGTAGGAGAGTCCCTTAATTTGTCTGTTCTGGTGCTATCTCCATGGTCTTAGAGAAGAACTTTTCCCTCTAAAACAAACAGAGCAGTGAAATGAACCTAGGTTTCACACATCCCAGGGGAGCACCTCAGGTACCGAAACGATACACACACAGAGACACTTTTGTTTTTGCCTCCTTTTTTTCTTTTATTGTAGGGATGCAGAGGGCAAAAAAAAATCATTTTCAAATAAATTTAAAAGGTTTTGATCATTTATTGGTGCAGTTGAAACACATTTTGAAAGTGGATAAGGTTTCCAGGAAACTATCAGCACTAGTAAAAATAATTGAGGCCTATTCATGAAATCCTGTTAAGTCAAATTTCCTCTAAGAGCATGGTATGAAAAAATGCAGGGTTTGACCCTCTTTTTCTTCATATCTTGTTTCTGAAGTGTGGGAGGTAATCACATTGCTAACATGAAAAACAACTTCTTATGCACAGCTGCGCAAAACCCACAGTTTAAAATAGTGCTTATGCTTTCTTTCATTATAGAAGTTGCCATAGTCACTTTATTTCCTTACAGAAATAGTGACATCCTAAGTTATTTATTCCCTTTTTTGTAAATAATAGTAAACGGTTCTTCTGATAAGCAATTCGGATTATTGCTTACAAGTGCCATCAAGTTACGGATGCATTAAAGCGCAGCAGGAATGAAATATCTGTCACCTCAGTGCTCATGATGTGTCCAAAAAGCTTGGATATTTTAATAGGCTGTAATATATTTTGTCACTGCAAGTCACTTTCACAACTCACTATGCAACAAATTATTTAACTATTGCCAATCTTTTTTCAGATATCAAAGGCGTTAGTTAAAACGCAATTGCATGCACTTTCTTGATGGTTGCAATGCTTTCCTCCCATCCTCTCAAAAGCAGAAATGTATGGTGAAGAAATCCCTCTCTTCAGGGTGAACTTCAGCAAGCAGGGTGAGAACTAGTTTGACAAGCTCTTGAAATACTCTCCCCAAATGTCACACAAGCATTATTTAAGCATTAAGGTTGTGTCTGTGTGTGTATGTCTGAAGATATTAGGCAGGCTATGGAACTAGTAAAACTATTATTTGAGTCAACTACCATTTTATTTTTCTCATGCTTCTGCTTACAGCTTTCCTGTTCTTCTTCCAATTTCAATTTAGACTTTATGACTTATATAAGAATATTTATTTGAAATTGAAATCCTAACCTCTGTTAAGAGGATACAGCCTGCTCCAGAAACAGTGGTCCTAGTGTTTTTTAAATTTGACATGGAAAAAACAACCCAAAAAGATGTCTTTTGTGCATATATAATAAAACGTGCAAGCCCCTCTATAACATAATACATAAACTTTATTTCCTACCTATCTAACTGCATTGCGACCTAATATACTTTACATTAGCTATTACTTCTGCAAATTCTCATTTTCTCTGTCAAATGATGCATGAAAGCTAGAATCACTACAGCTTAATGGAATAAGCCTCTTATCAGCACTATATATCAAAAGCATCCCTCTCTGAACATCTAAGGACAGAAAGATCACAAGTTCTAAAACAATTTCAACAGAATTCACAATAGGTCACTGAGTTTGAAGATTTGCCCCAGCTGTTTACTTTTCTCTTGCTGTGGAGACAGTGGTCAGTGTTATGGTGTTATTTGTTCTTTACAGGCTTAAGTATGCAGGAGGTCAGCATGGGGTTACAGCTAATAAATGATGTCAAGAGGGATTTCTCTGTCCCAAAGAAGACATATTTGTCTCTATTAGAGAAGTTTGGAAAAGAAAAAAAAAATGCATATTTGAAATAATTTATATAATAATATCAATAATTGATATAATAATATCAATAACAATATGAATAATAATAAATAATTGATAAAACCGGCAAGAAAGAGGTTGAGACCAGTTTTATAAATCCAAGGCTGTGGTCACAGAGGCTATGCCCAAAGAACAGAAGCACAGGTTTGGGGTAAGCTACAAAGAATGATGAGGCAGGAGAGGGGACAGAAAGAGAATTCAAGTCCATGACTACCTTGACCTGGACTGCCTGCCTCTGCATCTCTTCTGAGCTTGTGGTAACAGTATTTGGTAGACGTAAGGCAGACAGGGTGATTCAAGTCCCACCCTGGAAAAAGAGGCAAACAGGTATATGAATGGTCGTGTCCTTGCTTAATGAAAATCAACTAAAAAAATATTCCTAAGGTATTCTTGGGGAGGGCAGAGGGGAAGTCCAGGACTGTGCAAAAAGGTTCAGAATAGAACAGTCAGAATCAATTCAGAGAACATTTCATACATGTCCTCTTTTTGCACAATGTCTAAAGCCAAACTTCAGTTTTCATTTTATTAAATCACGTCATGCTTATGATGTTATGGGAGAAAGTGAGTCTGACTGAAAGTGTTCAGGTGGCTGCCAACTATTACTTCCTTTTCCAAAGTCCCATTTTCATTATAAAGCTGCATCTTAGCTGGATCTTCTAACAACATAGAGATTTAGCTTATACAAACTCTATGCTTCATCTTCTTAGTTGCATTCTCTTTTGGATTCAGTCAAGCAGTATTTGATTTTTCTCCCATGAGAAAATCTGTGGGCACTTAACTAGAGCTATGGGAACCTGCAAAAAGCTAATAAGAAAATAAAACCCACAAGAATGAGAACGTATGTTACATTTTTCTCATCCATTTCTGTCAGAGAGTACAACAAAAGGGAGACATGAACACATGAAGCATTAAACTAGATTTACACAGGAAACTTTTGAAGTTTCCATCACTGTAGAGCTTTAAGAACAAATTAGACAAACTTCAACCAGGAGTGTTAGCCTGCTTTAAAGCATGAGAATTCCCCTGATGACCTCTGAAGGTCTCTTTCTGCCCTATTTTCCTGCAATTTCTAGAATATACCCATTTACAAATAGTTAGGTTATTTAAGATCTCTTAAAAAACAAACAAACAAACAAAAAGCTTACAACAAGTATACAAAACACTCAGTAGACCTTTTTTTAAAATAATTCCTCCCCCCCCGGTTAATTTATTCTCTGCAATCAAAAGATTCAGGGTTCCCATTAATATCTGAGATCTTCATATAAATACATAACTTTGTGCTTCATATTCTGATAATAATTGATCTAAGTCACACAAAGAAATCTGCATTAAGTCTTCAGTTTTCTTTATATTGACTTTCATATTGTTCATACTTTATAGGGCTTGTTCCTTGTCTTGAGAAAATGGCTCTGCCCACAAAATAGCTTATACTGCAGAACAGTTCATTTGTATTACTTCAATCTAATTTTGTTGTCATTTTCAGGTCTTTCTATGACATTGTGTTTATCTGGGATGATTTTCCTCTGTTTTATCAGATTTCAGCAGCTTTGAGGTGAATCAAAGAAAGAGTGAATTATTTCAGTGAAACCTAACAAAGCGTGGGAACTGCTAAAAATTATTTGTATTTTTAAAGCAGCTGGACAAACAGATTTCAAAATAGTCATGTAACACCATGTCCTGGCTTTGGCTAGGATAGAGATAATTTTCTTCCTAGTAGCTGGTATAGTGCTGTGTGTTGGATTTAGGATGAGAATAATGTCGATAACACACTGATGTATTGTTGTTGCTAAGTAGTGCTTATACTTCAGGTTCCCATGCTCTGCCAGCGAGGAGGGGCACAAGCAGCTGGGAGGGGGCACAGCCAGGACAGCTGACCCAGCCTGGCCAAAGGGATATTCCATAGCATGTGACGTCATGCTCAGTATATAAACTGGGGGAGTTGGCCAGGGTGGGGGGGTGATTGCTGCTTGGAGACAGGCTGGACATCGATCAGCAGGTGGTGAGCAACTGCATTGTGCATCATTTGTTTTGTATATTCTTTTATTATTTTTATTATTATTCTCTCTTCCTTTGCTGTCCTATTAAACTGTCCTTATCTCAACCCACGAGTTTTACTTTTTTTTTTTCCCCATTCTCTCCCCCATCCCATTGTGGGGCGGGGGGTGAGCAAGCGGGTGCGTGGTGCTTAGTTGCCAGCTGGGGTTAAACCACGACAATCCTTTTTGGTACCCAATGTGGGGCGTGAAGTGTTGAGATAATGACACATCTGACTAGAGTGTGTTATAAGCATTCATTATATTAGATTAATAGTTGCTAGTCACAACGTTGATTTATTTGCTCTCAGGCTTGTGTTATGTAACACCTTACTTGCTGTATATGTTCCCTGTTGTGCTGTTTATCACCTCTGGGGTCTGGATTAAGGTTATTGTTTTGCTTTACTATGTAACACTGGCTTAGGTTATGATAAAAATCACTAGTTGTGAGACTAAACTGGTATTTGTACCCAGCATTACCATCATTTTTGTACTTCAGGAGCCATCTCTCGGAAACTATTAATAATTACACTCTTTACCTTTTCTCCTCGGAGAGCCAGTCTATGGGGGAGACAAGGGAGGACAATTCTCCCCTGCTCCTTCACCTTCCCTTTCTCCTTTACCTACTCCTTCTCCTCCTAGTTACAATAGCTCTTAAGAGTTTTCAATATCCTTGGGATGTTCAAATCAGCATGTTCCTATTGCTGTCTCCTGAATGTGTTTCAGGTTAAACAACTATTTAAGAATACCACCCAGAGATCTGCTCTGAGGCTGGACAGTTATGAGTGGCAGGGTGTGTGGGATAGTATGGTGTCATGGTTTAACCCCAGATGGTAACCAAATACCACGCAGCTGCTCACTCACTCCCCCCTCTCCCCAGTGGGGTGGGGAGGAGAATCAGAGACAAAGAAAAACTCGTGGGTTGAGATAAAAACATTCACCAGGACAGCAAAGAAAAAGTAATTATATATTAAAAATTATTATAATAATAAAAAAAATAAGGGTAATAGAATATATAAAATGAACAATGCATAATTTCTCACCACCCAACAAGCAATACAGCCCATCCCGAGCAGCAGTCAGGGAACAGGAATATTCCGCAGCAGCTATACCAGAACAGCAAGTTCCAGAGAGAGCAAGCGAGGGAACAAACAGCCGAATGAACAAATGAGAAGGCCCAAATGAATGTAAAAAGGGAAAAAAAAGGGGACTGGCTCACTGGCCGACCCCCACTTATAGTGGGCATGATGTCTATGGTACGGAATACTCTCTTTGGGCAGTTTGGATCACTGTACTGGCTATACCCCTCCCAAGTATTTGCACCTGTGCATTAGGAAAACTTGGGAAACTGTAGTATGTCCTTGATTGTTTAGCAGCAACCAACAACATCAGCGTATTATCAAAATTCTTCACATACTAAATCCAAAACACAGTAACTGCTGGAGAGAAAATTAGCTCCGTCCCAGCTGAAACCAGGACATATGGGCAAATACCTAGGACAGTGGGCACCTCCAATGTTTTGGAACTTCACCCCTGAACAAGTGCAGAATCCTGAACAACTAGTAAAATATTTGGAAAAGATATGCTGTCACCCTGGCAATTCCAGAGCGACACAAATCACTGCAACGTCTGGGGCCTGGCTCATGCCTACGAAGCCCTGTTCAACACTGTTCAGTACCCTCAAAGGGAAGAGACGGTGGTCTCTGGATCTGATGACAAAACGACAGGCCCTGCAGCCACTTCAGCCCTGGTGACAGACACTGCAGTCATGCCAACCCTGGCGATAGGCATGGCGGCTACTCCAGTCCTGGCGACAGGCACTGCAGGTGAACCAGAGAACCAACCCGTGCCGGTATCAGTCGCCCTTATACTCAAGAAGAAATCTTGGAAGCGGAAGTCAGTTTGTTTAGTAAGGGAGGAAGAAGCTTCTCCTAAGAGGGAGCAGGAGGACAAAGCATACTGCCCCATCAGTGAGGAGGCAGACTACTCTGAAGCAGGGGCATCATGAGAACAGGAGGAGGAAGAGGAAGAATTCCCCGCTTCTCCCTGAGGAAGAACTCAGCAGGAAGGTTCCTCCTCTTCCTCAGAGAGAGAGGAAGAACTCAAAAACAAGACAGTAACCACTCAATCTCTGTCCCTGAGTAAACTGCGAGATATGTGAAAGGATTTCAGTCATCCATGCAAGCACATTGTTACCTGCCTGCTCCAATGCTGGGATAACAGGGCCAGTAGCCTGGAATTAGAGGGTAGGGAAGCCAAGAAGCTGGGATCCCTTTCTAGGGAAGGGGGCATTGACAAGGCGATTGGAAAAAAGACACAAGCCCTCAGCCTCTGAAGGCGACTCCTGTCAGGTGTGAAGGAAAGGTGTCCTTTCAAGGAAGATGTTATGTGTCACCCAGGCAAGTGGACCACCATGGAGAGAGGTATCCAGTACCTGAGAGAATGAGCTGTGCTGGAGGTGATTTAAGATGATCTGAACAACGAGCAGTTATCCAAAGATCCAGACGAAGTCAAGTGCATGCGACCCATGTCACGTTTGTATGGAGCGCACCATCATCGTATGCCAACTCATTGGCAGTAATGTCCTGGAAAGACAGAGAGGGACAAACATTGGATGAGTTGGCTGGTCAACTCTGGTGATACGAAGAGAGTCTCTCTTCCTCCCTACAGGTCTGCATCTCGGCTGTGGAGACACAGATGAAAAAGTACTGACAGATGGCAGATATACCAACTTCTTTCCCACATAATGAAGGGGCTGTACAGCTGGAGGCACAGAACTGATATTAGTTCATTTCTTTCTTTGTGAGGCCATGAAGGTTTTATTTTTGCTAACCCTTTATTTCTAGTGGACTCCATAATGACATGCAATTTATTTAAATAGCCTTGATTATTGAAGGTAAAAAGAGCACTGCCACTAGCATGCTACGAACTTAAATCACATACACCCCATGCTAACAAGTATATTTGTATGAAAAGCAACTCAAGAACATCTCAACTATTTAATGACACTTTCAAATTCCAGTTCAACAGTTCAAAATCTGAATTCTGAGGAGCGTTGGCTAAAGATTTACACATGCTGTTACAATGTACATTTCTTCTCGTTTTGTTACAGTTTATAGCAAACAAAATTATTTTCCTTCTTTTTGTTCATTAGTTGTTTGTAAACAAACTTCTCTTAGCCATACTATTTGATGAAAACGTTTATCAAACATTTTGAATTAACAATACCTGTCTGCATAGTTTTTGCAGCTACTCAAACTGATGCAGTCAAAATCCAAGCTTCACTTAAACAGAATAATGATGGAACAGTCTGAGACAACATGATTTGATTCTAATTCTTTCTCTTGGATCCTCATGAGAAACAGGAATTTGGATGGTCAAGATGAATATCAACTTAGGGATGTATATACTCAGTTGGGTTGCGCAAAGGATGTTGAAAGTGATGGGATCCTCAGGTGAATGTCCTCTCTGGGCATCCTCCTCAGTGCAGCAGGTGGTTCCCCTATACTATTTCTCCTTCAGTAGCTATATAGTTTACATCAGGACCCACACAAATTCCCTGTGGGTAGTTCCTGCTTATAATGCTATTCGCACTGATTGGAGGATGCTTTTATAAGGGGCAGTTGCTGCACACTGGTTGTTGTTTACCTGTGTGCACACATATCATTGAGTCCTGTAGTGTAAAACAAAATGCTACAACCAAAAGGTAAGGAAAAAGGGAAAGAAGGGGTGAGTCTCACTCCAGCAGCAATCACTTCCCATGAGAACTACTACAACACTATTGGAATTTTCAGGTGCGAGGCTATGAGAACAGCAGCATGGGAACAGCTGCATGATGTGCTCCTTTGGGAAGGAGGAAAACTATGAAATAATAGGATTTGTCCAGATTCCGTCCACAGGCCTAGCCAAATAATTGAAAACCAGAGCCAAGTGTCCCATAATCCAGGGAGAAATCAGGTCCCTACAGATGCCAAGCACCTGCCTTTCTAGGCAGACTTCCTTTGATTTTCAGTGGGTTGTATAAAACTCACGCTAATGCCATTGTGCCAAGAAAATCAGCAGAACCATTTCAAAGGACATTTGACAAGGGCTGACTCAGTGAGCCAATGTTTTTAGTGTGATTTATGGAATCAAATCGGGAATCTTTAAATCTGGTGATATAAATATCTTTGTATTCAGGAAAAGGTCCAGATTCCTAACATATCCAGGACATAAAGCATGTCTTTCATGTTTTTTCTTCAAAGTATAACGACTTGCTGAATATTATATTATTTTCTAGTTTTAAAAGTTTTGAAGCAGAGAGCAGAAACAGCATCATATGACGTATGCTATCAATTACATAACACAAAATCAACATTTTATCCTATAGGGTCCAAAGTCACGTATAACCTGTGTAAAGAGGATCTGTAAACTAAAAGTTCAAGAATAATGTGACCTGATTAGTAATCAAAAAAAGCTGAGAGTAATCACAGATACTAGTAATAAATGTTGAAATATTTCCACCATGTTTAATGATCACTTTTTCTGTTAAGAAAAATGTTTCTAAATCTTGTTATTGTATGAACAATAATGAGTTATTTCCTCTCCTGTACGTATCTACTAATGTAAGAAAATGGCTGAAAATCAATGCTCCTTTCAAAAGTCAAGTTACTCTTTATAGGACCTGCTTCCTCTGAAGGTGAAGTTGCCTTATCAGTTCATGGATACAATATGATAATGCTGTAACAAGTAAAAGAACTAGTGCATTTAACGGTAACCATGGAAAACTGTTCAAACATACCAGTATGTCCACTACAATCAAACAGCAAAAAATACAAATTGAGGGAAAGGTGCATAACTGCACCATCCTTATCAGTATCAAAGAAAAATCCATACTTTTCTCAATATCTCATTACAGTGACACTGTAGCAGAGACAGTGTAGGCACATATTCGACCCAATTCTTAATAGCCAATACTGACCACTCATACACCATTTCCTTACTTGTGCAACTCAATAACTGCAATGGATTTTACACTGATGACAATGAGCTGAGAATCTCACTTCCTAAAATAAAAATCCAAAGTGACGAAAGCCATAAAATGCAATTTAAGTGGCACCAAATTACAGCCACAAATCTGTTGAATTAGCAGGGTGTGAAGAAAATGAAGCCTATGTTTCCTGGAGGATATTTAGCTGCCTTTCACTGGCAACAGATACTGAGTCTATTTTTTTCTGTTTCATTTGTCTTTATAGTAACCACACACCTGGATCCGCTTCTCAATGCAAGTTAACAATTGCAGCTGGTTAACAGCAAAAGGAACAAATTTTAAAAAGAAAAATATCATCCTGTCCTGTTTCTCTCCACTGACAATAAAGGGAGTGAATAGAACAAATCCAAACGCAAACATATCTTGTATTTCTGATGTTTTTTGAAATGGATCCCATTCCTTCCCAGCTCTGTCTTCACTGATTACTTACTCGTGCTCCTTTCTTTCTCTAGTTATGGTTAGCCTTCTTTTCCACTGTGATCACATAAATAACAATAACTAGTTATGCTTATTATTTGTACTTTAACAGAAAGTCTCAATAATCAGCAGTGACGTATAAATTCATAAATGCTCTAAAATGTTAAAATATGTTTTTCAACTTTTCATGTCAAATAAAACTTTAATTACATATAACAGAGATAATCAGCATTAAGCAGACAAGAATGTCCACAGAGATGTTCATTTGCATTAATATAACTGAAGTATTAATTACTTTGCTGTGTATAAAGCATGGGTTTAATAATTTTATCTGCAAACAGATACATTGTGAGGTGGGTTTTCTGGCTTTTTTAGTTGTGGGGTTTTTGAGGTTTTGTTTGTTTGTTTTGTTTCTTTTTTTTTTTTTCCCTTTCTTTTTAACCAGAATATGATCTCAATATGATAAATTGAAGGGGGGGAGGGTAGAGAGGAGGAATCTGTACATATATTTTGCATAGAATAATAACCGTACACGATCATAAAAATTCTATGGAATTTGAGTAACAAACCAGTCACCAAAAACCTTACAGGAGGATAAGCCTATGGTCTGAATTGTTTCTGGTTATTATTTTGAAGTTACTCGAATTCAATTCTTGGTAACAAAAAGAATTCGGTGGATTAAACAGAAGTCTTGTTTGAAAATGTATCGCAACTCCTAGGCTTTTCAGATATAATTATGACATTAACCCCTTGATTAATTGTCTCTCATTTTGTGAGACCTGGACCACTGTCACAACAGTGATCACAGGGCTCTGCTTAGTTCCTTACCAAAACCTTTTACCCTCCTGCCTTGCCCCAGGCATGCAGTCAGTGCACGTATCTAGGAGCTAGAAATAAGGAGTATGGATATAACAACTGCTCTTCCTTTCCCAAAGTGACTCACTGCAGTGACTAAACACTGATTTTGAAAATTAAAAGGAAAAATAGAGATGTTCTTTGCCCCTGCTGTATCCCTCTGATTTCAGTAGGTATTTATCAGGGGCCAGAGGACTTGGAATCAAGGATTAGTGTAAATTAACTGAGCCAAAGTTGGAAAAACAGTTACAGGTTAGCCATGGGAACTTATCCCAACCTTGCTATAAATTAAAACAAACAAACAAATAAAATTGAAGACAGTGGATTTCCATTGCTTTATACAGGTGGGTTTGGTCTCAAGTGCCCAATGCCTTGTTGGTATCACAGTGTGTTATCACTTAATGCCTGTGCATAGAGATTAGAAAACACTAGTATTTTCTTTCACTTCACAGAAACATAAATTGTCATTTCAGATGGAGGGTCAATGGACAATCAAGCCTGAAAGGTCAGCAGGGTGAGAGAGCAGCAAGAGAGACAGATGACAGCAGGAAGCGAGAGAAAGCAGCTTGCCTCAGCCAGGGGTGTTCCTTACTCTTGCTCCTCTGCTGTCCCTTTTTCGTTATCTGACTTACTACCTTCTGCTGTCTTACTACCATTACAACTATCCTTCTTTTTCCCCCAAATAATCTGTGGGTTATTTGAGTATGGAAAGATCTACTTTTCTCTCAACTCTGGTACCAAAATGAGTTACCTGAGTGTGGATCACCCCAGGTTAGGATTAGGAAGAGGTGACTGAGCATGGCACAATCACTCTAAATGAAGTATGATATGCCTTAATTTTTATTCCTAAGTGTACTAACATGCGTGTCTACCCAGAACGACAATTACTAATACCTGTAAACAATCCAGAATGCTGTATTATTTGTTGTGATTACATTTTAACTCTGAACCACCACTGATGGAATTGCCAAAGTAAGCAGGTTTTATTCTTCCTCCATGTTCATATAGGCCTGATTTCCTCAGATGCTGACATTTTATAAATGTCATAGTTTACAAGGAAATAATAAAACCCCAGATAACACCACACAACACTGTGACCTTTAGCTGAGGGATTGCTATAAGTTCTTAAGTAAGCTCAGTAAAGAAATTCAGAGGTGAAAATTCAGGTTCTAGTAAGTAATTGAAGACTTCAAAGGTCACTGATTTAGCAGAAATTCTGTCTGAGTCAGACCCAGCAATGCTTTTTTTTTTTTTTAACCTGTTGCTTGTGATTTGGTTTTGTAAATGACTTGCTTTAGCTACACATTATAAACAGCTTTAATTGAAAACTTGGAATTTTCATTATTGTTTGGAACCGAATTTGCTTACAGTGACCAGTCTAATCAAACCTAAAGGCATTCCCAGTATTAATTTTATTGCTTAGGAAGTAGATTTTGTGGATATGTTTCCACGACAGTATTTCTGGCAGATACTCTCAACAGGTATACATTTCCATTTAATGAGCCATTCCCAAAATATAGTTAGAGAAAAACGTGTTTTGTCCATATTTAAAAAAGATTATTAGAACTGTTTTGAAGACATTTAAGTGCTTCCAGTGTGGGTCTCTTCCACAGGGTGCAGTCCCTCAGGAACAGACTGCTCCAGCATGGGTTTCCCTGCAGGGCACAAGTCCTGCCTGCACACCTGCTCCAGCGTGGGCTCCTCTCTCCATGGGTTCACAGGTCCTGCAAGGAGCCTGCTCTCCAGTGTGGGCTTCCCACGAGGTCACAGCCTCCTTCGGGCATCCACCTGCTCCGGCGTGGGGTCCTCCATGGGCTGCAGGTGGAGATCTGCTCCACCATTAACCTCGATGGGCTGCAGGGGGACAGCCTGCCTCATCATGGTCTTCACCACGGGCTGCAGGAGAATCTCTGCTGTGGCGTCTGGAGCACCTCCTCCCCCTCCTTCTTCACTGACCTTGGTGTCTGCAGAGTTGTTGCTCTCACATGTTCTCACTCCTCTCTCTGGCTGCAATTGGTCTTGCGCTGGTTTTTTCCCCCCTTCTTAACTCTGTTATCCCAGAGGCGCTACCACTGTCGCTGATGGGCTCGGCCTTGGCCAGCGGCAGGTCCTTCTTGGAGCCAGCTGGCGTTGGCTCTGTCGGACATGGGGGAAGCTTCTAGCAGCTTCTCATAGAATCCACCCCTCTAAGCCCCCCTGCTACCAAAACCTTGCCACACAAACCCAATACAACCACCTAAACAAGCCAAAAATCAGTATGTGTAGAAAAATGACAACAACAACAAATTAGTATATTTAAGTATGTAGGTACTTGATAAAGTGTATTTATCAAGTAAGTCAATGAAGTGCAGACTTTTTAGTGAGTGCTGTGATAATATTATAAAGGCAGAAGTAGTCACTGTTTTTCTGTGTGCTGCATTTGAAATAAAAGCAGGAAGAACTAGACATCCCCTGTGATGTTGTGGGAATAGAAACTTTGATATAGGTAGTGGCAAAAGACATGGGACAGCTTCTTCCAAAATTAAGTACTACTAATCTTGGATAAAAAAGAGAAGACAGCCAATGTAAATGAGATATGTTTGTTGCAACAACATAAAGTTTCACAGACATTAGTGACATTGGAAAATGTGGATGACAGGTTACTGTTACAGGAGAGTTAATTGGTTGTTTGTATGGTCTTAAAACCACAACTTGTGGTTTAATACTCCTGGGAACAGAACTTAAGTTGTATCTTTGGGATAGAATAATATCATAGAACAGGAAGTTTGAAATATACTCAGAAGCTGTCCTGGATAATCACTTCAGTGTGAGCTCATATGATAGTTGTATATCTTTAAATGTTATTGAAATTCTGAATATATATATATATATATATATATAAAAAGAGATGTTTTCTTGCCTGTATACACACCACCCTTACACTCCAATCAAGACTTCTAATGGATTCATTCCACACTTTCAGGAAAAAAAAGTGGCAATACAGAACATAGTAGAAAGAAGTAATTGACATTTATCTTAGTCCAATGTTTAAATGACTTGACTCAGCTCCTAAAGCATCTCGATCAAAATTGCTGAAATTCCAAAAATCCCCACAATTGCCAAATGGCGAAAAGAAATTATTCGATCAAAGTCTGAAGCAAGCATTTTGTTGCAAAGTCTGCCATCTATTAAATTATTATTGTGCATGTACCATGTAAAAATATGAGCACCTGCTAGAATGGTATGAATAGTGATACTCCTGACACATACACTTAAGAGTACTGTTAAAATAGTAATCATTTTGTAACAGAAAAGGAAACATTTGAGTAGTTGGGCACTCCTATTCCAATAAGATATAAATATTACTTTTGGCATGAGCACTGTGGATCTCTGAACTCTCAGAGTAGCACTGTGTTTAGGTAAGAACTGGGAAGTCAGGTTTAAAATTAAAAAAAAAATTAAAAAATATTGCTAGCACATGTAGAAATGTGTCAGTAGTAGGTTACTTCATAGCTCCATATAGAATTTTTATTTTGTTGGTGAATTAATGCATTCTCTAAATATTGCAAAAAAAACCCCCCGTTGCTTCACTATAACTCTGTGAATTATAGCAGTACCATTTTTAAACACCATTTATTACAAAATATCGCAAACCCATCAAACCTGCCAGCTACAATAATCTCCCTTAAAAAGAAATGTCTTTAAAACTTCTAACTGTGCTAAAAGTTCTTCTTCTAAGTCCTTCTCCATTCAAATTTTATGAATGTCAATTTGTTCCAGCTCACACTTTCAAATTTATTAAATCTTGGGGTTTTTTTTGTCAAAAGCCCAAGTTCGAGCTTAGAGGGCTTTTGCATGTCACTGCTGAGTGTATCCCAGGAAAATGACATATCATTATATCTCAGACCTCAACTACCTACATATATAATGTATTTTACAATAAAAGATTCATTGGAAACAGCTAAAACTCAGAGTAGATAAAATCATAGATTTTCCTGTTAATAACGGGAACTCTTGCACTCACATAGAATAATTTGAGAGGAAATGGCCTATTTTGTATCCGGATATAACTTTGTTAAGTTATCTTGAAAAATAAATTTGCTGTTACAGTTACCTACTTTTAGATGTCAAATTCATGCAAAATTATAATTATGATTGTGCAATAAACAATGTTGCTACTGATAAATCATAAATGCTTTGCCAATGTAAACATGCATTTTTTAAACAACATACAATGATGATGAAAGACAGCATGAGATTTACCTCTACAGATTTTGCAGTGACTCCTTTATAATAACCTTTAATACTCTTCAGCAAAAATCTGTTAAAAATTAATCTTACTGTCATAGCAAAGAATATTTTAAATATACCTTGCACATCTAACATCAATTTATATCTCCATTCTTTCTACAGTAGAATTTTGCAGTTATATTGCACCTACTACAAAAAGAAATTTTAGAAGACCTCACATACACTGCTGAAGTCAAGTTCGTAAACCAACTGTGACTGGATACAATAATTGCTGGGTATCAGAAATAAGTGAGACATCAGATTTCATACGTAGAGCATCATGTGGAAAATATTAATTAGAAGTTATTAGGAACTTAATCTGAGGGTCATTTAGGAAAGGTCAGTCGAAACTATTTCAAAGAGGAAATGGAAAGAATACGAATGTCTCTCCCCTTCCCTCTTCCATCATTAAGCACTCATAATGAGACATGATTAAGCAAAGTGTTTGAAATCCTGCAACTAGTTGATCACTTAGTCTGTGCAGCAGAAGGTTAAAGACTGTTCTGCATTAGATTGAGCCATGTAATGAGATACTCTGATGGAGATTTTGCGCAATGGGAATCTTGTTCTTGAAAAATCCTTAGAGATTTAATTTTCCTCTGCGTGCGAATTTTCTTTCTAATGAAAGAAAATGATGAATCTCTATACAAAACCATTCATCCCTAAATGAAATTAGCACAGTAAGGTGCTGGGATCAGGAAAGTGAAATTCTCTTTTCAAGATTCACTAGTAAGAGAACCTGTTCAAGGTATTTCATCATTGCTTCATCAAGAATGAAGGGGAAAAATACCTTGTTCTCATTCTTGAGGAAATCTTGCTTTGCCAAGTTTTGCTGCAACAGCAGAGCAATGCTCTGTAGTGGGATCAGGGAGGTTTGAATTTTGTGAGTTGGCCATTGAGAGGTCTCTAGGTGGGGAGATGGAAGTCTGACAAAACAGTTCCTATTAGGGCTTCTGATTCTGTTTCAGGAGGCTGTGGACGTAAACGGGGATCTCTGCCTCCTCACTGATCCATTTAAATCCTTCCCAGCTTCACTGATCATCTCAAGGGTAACTTCAAGAAGTTACTGTTGTTCATAAGAGTTAATGGGTTTGATTCTCCATTGCATTAGAGGTTCTTTTTTATTGCAAACAACGCAGCAGCCAGCTGCTATGAGAACCAATGGTGGGAATATTCCCTAGAAGAAATACTTCTGGCTGTAATAACTTCTAGCTGTATCTTCTTCTGCAATAACTTCTAGCTGTGGCTGTAAGAAACAACCAAGGAAAAAAGGATGCAGTTTGGACTCCTTCCTCAAGAAATCCTTTAAAACAGGAATGTCTTCGATGACCTGCTACAGGACTATAAAATAGACTTCAGTCTACTTTACTGATACCCACCACTGGATAAGTGCCTGGTTCATGTTTGCCAAATCTGTGGATAAGTAATCACGACAAAGCGTTTCACATTCTTGATAGCTGCCGATCACAAGCCTTATGCATTAAAGCCACCTCAGATCTGATGCTGCCTTTTCCCCTCTCTCTCCTTGAGCCAAACTAGAGATTTAAATCAGCTCTTCCTATGTCATGGTGCATACGTAGTTAAGTTATTTCTCTTGGGAGTTACTAATTTCTGCACAAAATATGTAAATATTTAGGAAGAAAGAGTAATCCTAAAAAGGGAAATGTGTGCTGTTGTCCTGTCCTACTTCTAGGTGCAAGGGAATGTTTTTAATTACTTTTATTTTCTATTTTTGTTACAGTAAACAAACAAACAAGCCAAAGCAGTTCAGATTGGCTTCCATTTGGTAAAAGATACCAGTTCAGATGTAAAATTGAAGAAAACTAAAAAACAACCACTAAAACTATCTACACAAACTGAAGTTTAATTTTTGAAAAAAATTGTAAGCTTTTCAAACCACTTCCTCCATTACAAAAATATCATCATTAACTCTCTAAGATTAAAAGCTTTATTTGTAAAAAAAGTTTGATTTAAAGTTTGAGAACAAGGATGAAGTTTTCTTCCAATTTTTTCCATTTCTTTCCATTTTCCTTCAACCAGTGCAAAAATACTTGCCAGTTCAGTTCTATAAACTTATCAGTACAAATCTATGGAAAAAAGGTATTTAAAGGAGCAGACATGCCCCTGGCACATAACTTCATGCTTGGCTTACTCATAATTTATGAGGAAAAGAGCCTTCATTGTCTCACAAATGCAACAACCCACTTCAGCACACATCATTTTATTTGAGACAGTGAGACTACTCACAGTCTCAAATGCACCACTGGAACAGCCACTTCTGTCAAACATTTGCAACAATTATTTCTTTGAATGACATTCAGAGATAAACTAAAAAAATATAAAAGTCCTAAATCAATATAAAGATTTAAAAAACCCTCAGCCTTTGGTTAAGAGGTTTCAATTGCTGACAGCAGAAAACATTATCTTCTTTTTTCCAGAAAAGTACCTGTCTCTTTCTCAGTTACTTTAAGAGCTGTATCCCATCTTTCTCTCCAAAGTCTGTTCATAATTCATATTTCCAGATTTTTCCTCAGGTCTAATTTTAAAATGTAGGGCTGTTTGGAGAACCAGAATTCCACTTCGCTAAGATTTTGAGATTTCAAGATACGGGTTTGATCTGATTCTAAACCAAAACATTATAAACTCCATAAGGGAAATGCATTTATCTGAAGACAATTTGTTTTGCCAATACCAGTTCTTTTTTTAATTTTCTTTTTACTTGCTATTAACACAAAAATTAAAAAAAACCCCAACTTGTTCTAAAAAAGATATCCTTGTCGTAACAAGTTGTAAAATAGAATAACCTGAAGTTGCCCAGATTTTTTCCTATTTTTTGTGTTTGTTTGTTTTTTCTTGAAACAAAGTTCTAAGAATAAAATCCTGGTTTTAATCAAAGATTTTGATTTAATTTGAGCAATACATTCTCACAGAAATAGCTCTGTTGCTTTTTCTACCTGTGTCAACTAGAAACCCTAGCCATAGGGGGTTTTGTACAGTAAAAAGAATTGGCTAATCTAGGCTGCTCTGTACAGATGCGGCCACACCAGCTGTGCAGTTGTTACTTGCCAGATTGGGATGATTTCCAGATTTCCTACGGGAAATCTGGGTGTACCCTGAAAAAACGTCCTATGATCTGTTGGCTAAACTCCGGCTGAATTCAGAAGTCCTGCCAAAATTCACAGGTATGGGATCTCTGGAGAAGCTTTCATGTTGGACAAGTTACAGAACCAGCCAGACAGGCTTAATGTGGACAAAGTTACTGTTAGTTCTTTCACATTATTCTTAGATATTTTGGAAGGACCATTGTGTAAACGTTAAAGCAGACAGAGTCCTACAAGAAGAATGTTCTTCTGTTCCACACACTGCAATTCTTTTATTACATTGATTTTTCCCAGCTTCCTATGTTCCTGAAAACACTTCAAGTCATTCATGTTTCAAACATCACACTACATACTCTTCTGAGTGACAAATCTTTCTCCCTGCACAACATTCCCTATTTGACTTAATACAAAAGTATAACTGGCACAAAGATATTAACAGTGGGAATGCCCTTTCAATAAGATGTCTTAATGTATTTAAAGAGTTTTTAAAAGTTTGTTTTGTGGAACTTATCAGTATCTATGTATAAACTACATATTATAAGAATATCTACAGTTACTCCTTCAAAACACATCGTGGATTCTTTGGCTATTGTTTTGGGAGCATCAGACAGTGACGTACATACACTTATATTTACTGTGCTCCATTACCACTTCATTCAAGTATACCACAGTCTTTTTATTTATTTGTAAACCTTCTGCAAACTCAGTAATTCCAGCATAAAGGACTGTATGCAATAGATCTTGGTTCTGTACAAATAAATACACCAGCTCAAGCCCTTATGCAACAACACAGGAAAACTAAATGCATGCTCTGTGAATTAAGAAACACATCTGTTTGCTCTAAAATTATATATGAAAAAGAGAAATTATGAAAAGTTACAAACTTGGAGTAAAACAACAACAGAACTTTTTTCCAAATGATGATTAAGCATCCTTCTTCCAGGAATTGTTCACTAACTCTTTGCAACCTGCTTATGGGAATATTCCAAAGATCACAGTTCCCTCAGTGCCACCCACCAAATCATACATATTGAAATATCAGCAAGCAGTAATTCAAGCGTCCTCCCCTTCAGGTCTATCTCTAGTTGGCTATGCATGCATTTCCAACATGAAACCTAGCGCTTTTTTTTTTTTTTTTTTTTTTAAACCATTGGAACTTTGTTAGTATAAGCTGTGCTACCTCTCAGAGCAAAATCTTTACACCAAGAGAGGCTAAGACCCATCACTGAAACATTAAATACTTGGAGACTCTGCCGTAAATCAGGAAAACTTTTGCTTCCTCCACTACCCTTCATGTAAAGTAAAGGTTTATAGTGTGCCACTAAGGAGATTCTGAATAAACAGTCTATAAAGGTGAAGCTCCCCACAGTAGCTTTTTAAGGTTTACCTCTTTATCCACAAGCACCTAGAGATAAAGGGTGCTACATTTCCATGTACAGGTACTTGACAGAAAGATGACACTTTAGCCATAGGGTCACATTCTGTACTTTCACTGTTCTTCCAAGACAAAGTATTTTTCTTCATTCAAATCACTATTTCTCCCTAGCATTCTTCCATCTGTCCATCTCATTTTCTCCATATGCCTGCCCAACGCTTCTCCAGAAATAGGAGTTGCTCTTTCATTTGGCTAGTGTCTTGCATTTTGGGAATGTTCTCCATTCTGCCTGAGCTATCTTTGATTTTTGCAAAGTTCTCTATTATACCATGAACAGTCATCTTGAAATCATAAGACTGTCCCAAAGTGAATAACCGGGGCCCTTTGAAAAAGGGCTTCCAAAAGTTCTCTCTCCGTGGCATCCTCATGTGTCTGTCACAAATCAGCAATGATTTGCTGGGTAGAAGATGTAACCAAGTGTATTAGTAGAGCTGATTGAAAGAGCACACACGCACATGAGATTCATATGGCCCTACGTGCTTCCAAAAAGAGTGGTTTAGATAGAGGTTGCTTTGTTCTTTACTACTAACAGGTAGTTAATACTGGATTGTTCCTACACCTTCTCAGCAGCTGTTCAGCTACCTGGGAGTCAGAGTGAAGCTGGATTTCACACTTCTTGGAAAAGGAATACTTAATTCTTCAGTCCATTTGTATAACATATAGTGTTTACCTTGCTCTCCATCACTTTCCTTTGTCCAGTTTCATAGTGGACTAAATAAGTCAGTCTGTGACCTTAGTCATTTTTTTATCAGATTTCTACTGACCTGGTAGCTTCACCTAGGGGAAGCACAGAGCAAACTTTAACATTGTAGTGCCCTGAAGGATACAGGTATTGTAGGTGTGAAAATTTAGCATTTTGTTAGTTGGGCATCAGGAAACGTGAGCAGGCAGAACAGACGATGTGCGGGTGGGCTACTGGTTGGGAAAAAAGCAGTCTTGCTTATTGAGGAGGAATTACAAATGAAGAATAGTGGAACTTAATTTAACTACTTTGTTTTGAAGGGCAGATACTTGTAGTGGTCTGAAATGTTGGCCTAACAAATGCTTTGACCTGTTTTACCCCCAAAACAATCTTGAAAAAAATAAATTAATAACATTCAGCCAAGTGAGATTCATATCTCACGAGTCCCCAAAGACATTTGGAAAGAGGTATAAAGCACTGCTCATATGAGGCAATCTTCACTGCTAGTCTTCCTAGCCGAATTGAATGCTACTTTTGAAGATGTTGAGCCCTTCCAGCCATTTCAGTCACAAGTTCTGTTAGAAAGCAGGATGACAATGCTCTTTTTCTGTAGGTTAGGAGTGATTTGTTCCACAAGATGCCACCATGTGACAAAGACTATTGAGGAGAAGATAATTTTCAGTACAAGGTAGCACTTGTAATCTAAACAGCAATTAGTCACTCCAAAGAGAACAGCTCATCAGTTACATCTTTGGAGTTAGAAGTAAATTCAGAATAGCTTTGATGAGGTCCAGCATGTCACTGCATGGGAGGAGAATTTCCTTCCATTTCAGAAGGGTCACGAGTGCACTCTATGGCCACTCATTTTAATAATGAGAGGTACTCATCGCCTTGAAAAACAAGAATCTTATTTCTCCATAGAAAACAAGGCAGGTTTTCAATTAGCTTCAGGAATTATAATTTTATGTCATTAATGTTTTTATCTACATAGTTTAGGCTACTTTATTTTATTACACATAAACCAACATATCACGGGTTTGACAATGCTTGTATTGAGCAGACAGTCATAAGTCTTTTTTTAGACAGACTAATGAGAGATTTTATGAAGGAAAGAGCTCATTTAGGAATTACGTCTGAGACTGTATTGCAAAGTCTTGTCTATACGAGTACATTACAGGTGATAAAATATTTAGAATTACTTTAATGAGTCTATTCTTGTCTCTAAAAGAAAAGAAAGGAGAGCAATTCATGCAGTTAGTGCTTAATGGAAAAGGTTTATGTGCTGATACATACTGTTTTGCTAACCTCCTTCTAGTTAATTCATCATGTATTATCGAAAAGCCTCTCACAAGATGCAGTAAGAGTTTCTCCTGTAAGTCAAGCAAAATAACTAACAGAGTAGAGGTGCCCTGGGTTTATACTACCAACAATATAAAGCATGCTTCTCTGTGTCATCTACTATATACTCAAGATCTTACAGGTACGACCATTTGTCATCCCTTTCTTTTACAGAAAAAGGGAAAAAAAATATTTAAGGTATCCTTAAAGGTCTCATACCATTCCTTCCCTGAAATAGCCCAGCCTCAATTTCAAGAATCCAATGCTAATTGCAAAAGACATGACTCCTATTTTTAAGTTACTCCATCTCCTCACAGAATTTCGAAGTCCAATGAGTAAAAATACACCAAATAACTCAAAGAGTATTTCACTGCACTTTTTGCCATTAGAGAGACTCAGGTTTCCTCTGATTGCCATTAGCAGACCTCTTGATGACCATAGTTCTGGTTTTCTTTATTTTCATAGCCTTCTACACTGTGCAAAAACTGCAGATAAAATAGACAGCACATTGATTTAAGTGAGAGGTTTTTTTTCATTAGCTCAGGTGAAAGAATAAAAATTTTTTTCCTAAGCTTCAGTGGCAGTGATTTTTATTCTAAAGCAGATTTTACTGGACAAACTTCAGTCAAATTCACCTACATTTTAACTGAGAAAGACCAGCAAAAATCTGGTTCTTTTCCACCCATCTGGCCCATTCTTTTTCAGCAACGTCTTTTCTGGTATTGAAAAGCCATACTTCCTCTTTTTTTTTTAAATTTTCAGCATATTTATCCCCTATTTTTATTCAGTTTCACCAGTGAAGCATGGTAGGTTGGATTTTCCATCCAAACATTGCTGGATTCTACGAATATGAATTACTATTAAATTTTTCTGGTAGTATCAGATACAATGTAGCAGAAAGGTCTTAATGGTAATGAAAAATATATTTTTCACACAAGAGCAAAGCATGCTATATCATTAAAGCAAGGGACTGAGAGTTAAATGATCTGGGTCATTGAGCAGCTGTGGGCAAATCATTGAGAACAGCCTTCCCTAACTTTTGTTAAATCAGACAGTCAATTTAGATTTCACATATGCAACATCAATGAAAATCAGGTCAGTCATCTGAAGTGCCCATATCTGAGTTTATCACACGTGTTATGAGTGTTAAAGTCTCTGTGACACTTTTTCTCCCTAAGATTAAAAATGTTTTTGTTCTTTCACAAAGGTATATAATAAGGCTTAACTAATTAATTTAATGTACCTCTATTACTAAATAATTAAACCTCTTAAAGATCCACAGATGAGAGGTGCTAATGAAACACTATCATTAAGAAGCTGGTGCTAAGAAACGTGCAATTCATGGTAGCAATAACAAGTAGTTCTAATGAGGTCACAACATACCTCTTTTACTGTCTCATTGGGTATAATAATCCATTTGGATTGGAAAAATAATGGTAACAGACATTTCTTCTGTTATGATTATAAGCAAAAAGTGTGAAAAGATACTGTCCGTCCTGTTGCTGCAAATTCTGACACTGAATGGCTGACAAAATCCTTTTAGCAATTGCATTTCTGTCTGAAAGAAGGCATTAAAGGTTTAGAAAGATTAGAGAAGAAACTGATTTAGAGTTTAACATTATCCTCTGACCTACTACATATAAAGACTAACACGTTTCAAGATTATAGGGCATGTCCAGACAGAATGTGGAAAGGTTATATCTGAATGATGCAGCATTTTTAATTGCTATTAGAGGCAAATTCCACCAGAAAGACACTTCCTCTACCTTTTACACTGCTTATCTCCCACAAATGCATAGTTGTACAGAAAAAACTGCATTTTCTACCACTTTGTTAAAGGGTCGCAGGACTTTTTTACCCAATTTGTGACTTTTAAAAATATTAGCTAGAACTATCTGCCATCATAAAGAGTCTGGGTTTTGCCAGTTTTAAATTGAAAGCTGAATAATGAAGGTCCCCCTTTTACTTGCAGCACTCCTTATTTAGCAAATAAGACCTCATCCCTGCCATACAGATCAATCTGGTCTCAAGTAGGTTGTGCTCATGAGTCATCAGTGTAATCATCTCTACTTATTATTTTACAAGTCCCCACAAAACTGAAGAATATCAAGGATGAACCAAGACACTGAAGATGATGAGCTTGATCAGAACTTCAGAACTGGATCGTATACTGGAAAGCCTTTGAGGCACAGTCCAAAGGAGACTCCAGCTCGCTTTTTTCCCCAACTGAACTGTCTTTGCTGCACCAAGGCAGCAGAGAAGCTGTTCCTCAATTTTACTATCAAACAAGGAAATGAAAAATTTTAGACTTGGAAAACAAATGCAAAAGTTGTAGCAACTGCTTTTTAGGATATAAATACTTTTTGAATGCTAACCAGTGCCCAATTTCCCAGGACATTAAAAGCTAACCCCTCTCCCCATTTCCTACTATACCAGATAGCTGCAAAAGCAGCATTTTAGAAATCAAACGTTTTTGTATGAACTCTATTTCATTTCACTTTGAAAAAAAACCCCCAAACTTTCTGTCAAACCAATTTTTTTTTATATAAAGATTCTCAACAGCTAAAAGCTTTGCGATATATTTAGTACATCATGAAGACACAGTGTTGTTTATAGCAGTGCAGATGATTTTTCTGTTTACTTTCCAGATCACCAATTCCACAGAAAATTCACAATGACTATTGCATTATATAAAACTGTGTTCAATAAAGCCATTTTTTGCAAATTTTTTCTAACGTACATTGGATTTAGTTAATGTAAAATCTGTAAAATAACGTCACATCATTAGTTATATTTCAATGTAATTAATTCAAATATCATATATAATTAGGAACTATAGAAGTGAAGCAGTATTATTCTCCCTGGCTGAGGTAGGTCAACTGTGTCCTAGCTGAGCCAGCTTCAATCTTTTGAGAGGCAAATAATATTTGAGGATCCTTTCTTGAGAAGTGGTGTAGTCTACAAGGCTTTTATTTTTTTTTCCCCACAGGATCATGCAATATTTAATTACGACTTCTCTAATTTACCATGTTATATAATGCAGAATTGGAAACCCACACCAGACAGTAGAAGGAAAATACGCCACTATTTCATGATCCTTTATCTCACACGGTGGACTCGATTCCCTGACAATTTAGCTATGTGATTTTATTTTAAAGGATGGTTGAATGGAAACAGTACTCTGAAAAAACCAGACATGTCACCCATAGAAAAAAAAAGCAGCTGACAGGAAAAAAGTCACCATAAAGTAGCAACTTCAATAGTCTAGTAAAGTGCTACATCTGCAAGGCAACCTGCCATCCTGTTCAAATTGCAACAAGAGAAACTGAAATACTTGTACATTAGAACATTGATAGCTTTTCAAAATGAACACAGACGTGTAATCCAGAGAAGTGTCTATTTGGTAAGCAGAAAGAGGATAAATTACATCAATATGATGACTTTATTATTTCAGGTAATGTAATTCGGTACATAGTAGTATCTAAGTTGTGCTGAAGACCTTTCTTCCTATAAACTGAGGGTGAATGAGTTGCCATGTAACATCTTTCACTACCAGAAGCACTAGAAAGCATATTAACAACCAAGACGCATGCTGTTATCAGATACAATGTGCACAGACGTAAAGTATATTAAAAGAATCCTTCTGTCAACAGTTCACAATCTGAGCATGCAAGGCATGAAGAACATCCTTTTTTCCAGTCAGGGACTTGTTATCCTGTTCTTTACATTACAAATATTCCCAAGCACAAACCAGCAATGGTTTCAGTACTGCCTAGAATACTCAGAGCTGATGGTTTGCACATGATAAGCCACTGTCATAAAAAACGTACAAATTCCAGACGAGATAAAATGAGGGGATAGACTGAAAGCCCAGGAAGGTAAGGGCCATACAGCATGTCATCATCAGACCCTGGTGGAGATTGCCACCTCCTTTACTCAGCAAGATCTTCTGTTTTTCATGGCAGTACTGTCTGTCATAATAACCTAACCTAACCAGCAAAACTACAGCAGAACAGCCCATCCCCACTCTACCCAGCATGAGATACCTCTTCCAGTGAGTGTGTTTAAAAAAAAAAAAAAAAAAAAAAAAAAAAAAAAAAAAAAAAAAAATCACCATTCTGAATGGGAGAGTTCAGAACAGTGAACTGGTTAAAACTGCTGAAAAATAGAGTATCGTAATGTTTTTGCAAATTGTTGGTAAGAATCCAAAGACTAAGTTCAATTTATTTTCTTTTCTTTTTTTTTTTTTTTTCTTCTTTGTATAAACTTGCAGAAAACTGCTTTCATTTCTCAGTTAAAATTTACAAGTAGAACCTTACGTTACTTGTGGCACAAGATCATGACATGTGAGTCCATAAGGGGACATTAGCGAACAAGTGCAAATCCTAGGATTTTCAATCACTTGAATGGACAGCTGTCAGCTCAACTACAACATCAGTTAAAACCAACTGCTGCAAGTATAATGGAAAACAAACTCGGTGAAGGAGACCATTGTCGTGAACACCTATTCTCCACAGCTCTTGTTAACTGATGGCATGCAAACTTCCTGGAGGAAAATCAGGACATCTGTGAAGTAATTCTACCTGTGACTAACTTCTGTAATAGAAACAACTCATTTACTCACAGAGAAATGCAGACTGACAGACTGGATCCCTGAATTACACAGCTTTGGCTCTGGTGTTCTCTTCTAGAAGTCAGTCAATGTGTCAAACTTAAATGGAATAATAATTACATCACTGTGTTGAAAAGCCTACATTTTGTTAACTTTCACATGATTTACTTCACATGAATATAACATTCTAGTAATAAAGTGGTCACACTCACTTGGAAAAATCATAGAGTCAGAGGCTTAGTCTCTACAGTTTGCAGAAAAACCTGTGAATAACTATCTTGATCTTAGCAAAACAAAATGTGCTGCAGCCTCCAGGATCACTCCCGTAGCCTGCTTCCAGACAAACATCTGTGAGCACAAAGATAACAGGGATGTGGCAGCCCAACAAGGCTACCTCTGGTTGCAGCTAGAAATGAATAGGAGGTTGGCAGAAGGTATTTAGACAGTATTTTGATGTATTGAAGTGGATTTGATTCCATAATTAAAGGCTCAGTGAGCCTTTACATATTATCTTTTAGCAGTCACTCTGCTGAAGCAGTTAATGGAACTGGTAAGGAAGGCAATTAACCAGCTTAAATATTAATGGAAATCATCCCTGAATTTTCAAGACACAATAACCCATAACAAAGATGCTTCAAATGTTCAGTTACAGAAATCCCCAAATGACAACAATCGGATAAACACAGTTGCCTTACAGTACAAATGCAAATCACAAATGCACTTCCCTAGAAAATACAATTATAAGAGAAAGATCAAAGTCTTAATTTTAAGCATACATTCCATGATTGCAAAGATTGACTTTAGCAAGAGTGTCCTAGGAATTTGAAGCCTACTATATTTGTTAGTCCACCATATTTCGTATGTTTAGACAATGCAATTAATATCCAGCTATTTCCAGAGCTTTCAAGCCTCCACAGTTACTTTCTAAATGGGAATAACTTTAACTGAAGGTAACATTTGGAAATTTGCATTGTGACCAATAACAAACAAGATGGGGTATACAACTGCTCTGCCATAGGCAGTACCTACAAAAAACAGGCCTGGCAAATTACTCACTTAAGGTGAAATTCATAATAATCTGTTATGGCCTGCCTGAACTATCAACAATATCAACAATATCACTTTTGCAATGCAGTCATCTCTGGTTTCTCCTTATCTGAACATATGTGCAAGATACAGGAAAAGGAAGCTCATTTTTATAGAACACATTATTCCTGTTGGAAGCTTGTTAACAGTGGCAACTATTCTGTTGATGTAATAGCTTCTATTTCATTATTTCTTTTAGAGGGATTG
Source organism: Phoenicopterus ruber ruber (assembly GCA_009819775.1). NCBI lineage: Eukaryota > Metazoa > Chordata > Aves > Phoenicopteriformes > Phoenicopteridae > Phoenicopterus > Phoenicopterus ruber. Next base: position 26,692,775 of record CM020222.1, read on the forward strand.
TCTGCAAGAGTCATTATGTCTTCAAATGTAGCACACACACAAAACACCCTACCGGATGGATCACCCCTTTCAACTTATGCACCAAACCGCTCCAAACTCTTAATTCCTCCAGATTATATATTCAGTAAAGCTTTGATAATCTTAGATCAATACCTAATATCCTAGCTCAAGCAAAATACAGCTTTTTGATAACCACTCCTTTCTAGCCTCCACTCATTGTGGATAGAAGTGAGTCCTTAAGAAATTATCACAGCTGAAATTTGCAAAGTTGAGTTCCACCCTGCTCTACAAAGCAAAAAAACCACCTCCAACCAAAGCTCATAAATGATTTATCTGCTTCTGTGTAACTGGTGCTTTGTAGCTGGTTAAAGTGTTTCATGATTTTTGTTTCATAAGCAGACTGGGATGGAAGGGGGAACCTGGAACAAACTGAACCTGTTTTTCCATTGCTGATCTCAGTGGAAACACAGTATTAGTTTGATTCAACTAATTGTAATGCAAGGTAGGAACAAGGCTTATGGCATAATGGCACTCTGTTTTTGGAAATATGGTTTTACATAATCACAAACATTTGCAGTAAAGAATGCTACAGGCTGCTTTTCCAGTTTTATCTCAACTTGAAAAACGCAGATGACCAGATACCTTTCAAAGGCAATAATGCAATAATTACTTTTGTGTGTTGAGAAACTTAAACTAAGCGTAACACACTGAAAAGCATGTCTCATAAATATATGAAAAATAAATAAATCTAATGAAAATAAATCATCAGTAGATGTTTTCAAAAATCAACAGATTTTTATTGATGAAGTATGTAGTGTTTCTGAGCAAAGCAGCAGTTTGTTTACATCTTGAATGTTTTAATGTTGTTATGCTTGAATAGCATTAAATTTAGAAAATACAAGAAACGGGATAATTTCAATCTACAATTATTTCCATGTGAGGATGCACACAAATTTGGCCTGGGATAAGTCTGTGAGATTTGGATATTTACATTTTATCTTTGCAATCTCTAGCAATTTGGATTCAGAATGTTCCAAAGATCCAAAGTGACATAACACATCTTGTTAAGTTAGTGTATAGAGCCAACTTTAGCTAATCATCTGAAGAAAATTTTTTTTTCAATGGAAAGAAAACATTCTGATAAGCAAATATGAATTAATAAAAGTGACATTTCTAAAGTATATGCTTTTTGTTTATGATCTGATCCTGAAATCACTATACCCTATAGTGAAAAACACTACATTACTACAGATACAGCATCACGTCCTTAATCAGCTGGAAAAGGAATGCTAATGACCCAGGCAAGAGTCTCAAATTCAATTCCAAATAAAGTCCAGGTGTTGAAACTTCAAAATAGCCTTTAGTCAAGAGGACCCTCTATAATACATAAATATCAAGCTTTCAGATTTCATGCTTCCTTCTGACTTACAAAGAACAAAGACTGCATACACAGCTGAATTTGTATATTCCAACTTATTTAGAAAGCTATAATCACATTGTACCACTGAATTCCATAACTGCTTTACTCTATCATATTTCAGATGTTTGCCCTGCAACTTTTGATGTTTCAGGCATTATCACATTAGCTTCTTTAAATCATCTGGGGACAAGAATATTTTCTTATAATATTCACTCCTCTTGTGGAATAAGTTCCTCTTTCAGCACCTACATCTGTTCTAGGGATACATACAAGGAAAAAACCCCACCTCAATTAAAAAGCAAACCAAAACACTAGTGCACCTGCATTTACTTTTTAACAGACTCCTATACCCTCCTTGCTTCCCAGGACCCTTTTCCAGGCTCCTACACAGATTGCTGAGACAGAGGCAAGATAGCTTGGAAATCCAGGTACTAACAAATGAAAAGTCATGGGAAGTGAATGATAGAATATTAGATCTCTCCTGAAACTAGACTCATGTTGACACAAATATCATGCTTAATATGCACTATATCACCTCTTTTAAATTATTGTAGCCTAAACCTCACTTCCTTTGGTAAGGTTTCATTTACCCTTTATTAAGCTAGCCCTGTGATTACTGTATGATTTAAAAACAAGCACTTATGCTTTTTTATTATATTTAAGTTATACAGATATTTGGGGAAATACATAACCACATTGTTCTTGGATCTAGTATTTCAGGCAAAATGATTAAGATGACAGCAGAATCAACTCCTTGAAAATAATTCTAGCAAAGAAATTTACCTTACTACAGCACTCCAGGCATTCAATTCAACCTGTAAAATGTGTCACCAAATATTAAAAAAAAAACAGAACAAAACAGACATTTAACCAGGTCCCTGCTTTTATTACCAGACAGATGATTACCAGCAAATTTCCCCTTACTAGTTAACAGTTTTCATGCCTGAGGAAACTTGGCTGGAGATGGGAGCTACTGTCAAATATTGCTGCAATTTGCCGCCAATGTTCGATGATCTCTTGCCTTACTATGCAACAACTGTCCTTGCCTCGGACCACGTTCCAGTATGGACGTTAGTTTCTGGTTTGTACAGGGGAATGGTGGTATTCCACATAATTTTTAACTTACTGATGTGGCTGGCAATGCTGTTCATTTTACTAAGACATAGCATACTTACAAGAAATAGCAATCAATATAGGACAAGGAGTGACAGCTTGTCTGTCCCCAAACATTAAAGTAAAAATCTTTGACTACAAAAGGAGGCTCATTTTTTCAAACATGAATATTACTGTTGGATGTTTTACAGTAACGTGTAGCAGACTCAGTACCTGACTTCATACAGTAGTTTCTTAACCTTCAGTAATACCTAAACAGATATAAACAAAACTGGACAAGCATGGGCAGGAATTTACGAAGTGGAGATCAAACACAGTTTTAAGCATTGATTGCACCAAAACCTGCTCTACATTAGTGATGTGCCAGCCTTAGCGTTGACAGTCACTTTCTGCAATAACAGGAACACTAAATGCCTTCAAATCATTGTATTTAGTCAGCTTAACATCAAAATATGGTGTGACAATTTCACAACAGCTACATCCCTCATCCAAATACTGGTTAAGCACATCTGACAATCCCGAAATGAAACAATTAGTTTTATACAATTAGAAGTGTGTCTTTGGATTTATTTTTTAAAAAAAACAAAAAAACACCCAGCCCCCCCCCCCCCCCCCAAAATCACCTCCCCCCACACCGCGCCCCCCCCCCCCCCCAACAAACAGCTCTGAAAAGAAAGGAAAAAAAGGAAACTGGTCAGATAGAAAGAAAAGGAAGATTGATTGTAACACTAAAAGTTCTGTGATAAGGTAACGTGTTCTAAAGCAGCTTAGGATCTGCAAATTAAGATTCCTGTTCTGTTAGAAAAAGGTACCTGCATCTTTACTAATTTTGCCCACTTTGTTTGTTAAGAGCTTCCTTTGCACTTTAAGTTAGAGAGAATGCAAATACATAGTTAAAGGGGGTGGTGGAATACTTACATGGGTATTGAACACCATATAGAAAGCTAAGCCCGAGGTGGAACTGCTATACATAGGGGTTGGGCCATGAGACAGAGGGACACTGACAAGTGGAGTGATGCCCCATCCCACCAGGTCCACTCTGGACCAGAGGATGAGACACCTAGATTGTTGCATGCATGTAGTGTGCAAGTGCCATGAAGTAGGAATCACTATTTTCATCCTGGTCAGTAAATATATTTTGGATTGTGTGTCACTGAATATTAGGGTTTCAGTCCTGTGGCCACATAACTAGCCAGCTGTGGACTGGCACACTGTTAGAAAACCCAAGTTGAAACAAAACCAGTGCAGTTTCTCTGGATCTTTCATAATCTACAGAGTATGCTTCATGTTGTGCCAGAAATTTCAGGGTTGAAAGAAAATGAGATCTGTGTCAAAAGAAATTTATTCCAATTAGACAATAAAAACCTTGATTTTCACATCTTTATCTAAAGAATGTTTTAAAATGATGACGATACAAAAAGCAAAGTTCATAAGTCTGGATTCAGAATAATAATTCTCCTAGCGATGATCCACAGATAGTTGAAAAAAATTTTCATTTATTTCAACAAACTGTAAATCAGGCTTGAGTACATTCATTGATAATAATCTTCTCTATATGTATTTCTAAAGGTATGAATCTTCTTTATCTATATTTTTATATATTTAGAAGATGAAAAAGGTGGGAAATGCTACATTCTAGATATTTTTTCCCATTCTTTTTCTCTCTCTCTTCCTAATCAATTCACAGTGATCTGTTTTTGACTATGAAAATATCACCTTATTTTTCTCCAATAAAATTCTATTTCTGAATATGGTCTCACAAATCTGGAGTGAGCAGGGAAAACTAACTGAGTCACCAGTTCAGAATGCAAAAGACTCTCAGACGTGCTAGGGCCTAACGAAGACCCCACGTCTTAACAGGAACAGAGGACTTTTTTGCCTTTCAGGAATTCTTTCACAAATTAAACACTCAAACCAATAGGTCACACAACTCCAGAGATAATTTTTTTCAAGTCTACTGCCTGTTTTATATTCAAAGAACATAGAAAATAGTATTTTTGCTTATGAGTTGGCAAAGCTCCTGGCATAATGGGAATATAAAAGCAAAATGTATGCTCTTCCCCGAGCACTGGGTTTTGCATAACATGTTTTACATATTGAGCAATACTGACAAAGTGATATTTTTAATCTCCCCACAAAATACAGAGTAGTGTTCCCAAGTGCCCCATGAGCAGCCTTTACTTGAGCAGTTCCATTAACATCATTGGAATTCTACATGCATAGATGGGTATAACTTGGATCAGGTGATCAGAGTCTATTTTTATATGTGCCAGTATTATGGAATCCCCCCAATAAAAAAAAAATTCGCCCTACATTGAAAGCTTGAAAGATTAGGTCCAACCAGCCAATAAAACCGTGATGCAGTAAGAATTCAAAGAGAAAGATACAGGATGCTATTAAAACTGCTTTGCATCTTTCTTATTTTAATGTAGAAGTTCAACTCTACTTTGATTAGGTATTCAAACAGCTGTTCTCATGTACTTCTGACATCTCTTAATTAAAACAGGAAAGATAGAAGAAGGGGGTTAATATGATTATATATTAAGATGTAACTTTCTAAAATACACCTTATGCAATTACTTTTATTGTTTGGTTGTTTTGTTATTTTTTTCTGTAAAAAGTATTTATGAATAGAACAGATTTATTTAGAAATATGCCAGTAAGGGCATTTTAGTTACATTTATAATATAGAACAAGGCTACTTAAAGATGATACAGAAATTGATAGAACACAGCCCTATCTTTATACAGCAATAGACAACTGCACTTTCATTAATATGTAATTTTAATTTACTACTGTAAATTTTATCAAGTGCAGTTGACTAATAGGAAAGCTGAATGAATTTTAATCTTTAGACCGCAGTTGCAAGTTCACAATAATTTTGTGAGGTGTGATTTCCATAATAGTTTCTACTGTTTACAATAAACCTTTTATCACTGAGAAGTTAAGCTATTCAGATTCACAAATTGTAAGACACTTAAATCTTTGCCTATAAAGGCTAGCATTTTTCAAAATCTATTTTGTAAATTTATTACTAGCAGACAGCTATCAACAATTATCAACTCTGTTGATAAACTACCATCAGTGCAGGTTCCCAAAACAGTTCTAAAAAATAACTAGCACTTCTTTGTAATCAGCTTGTGATGGTATGGCCTCAGAATATCAAAATGTTTGATAGATAAGTACAAAACAGTTTTTTCTGTAAGTTTCACATAGCTCTGCATCCTTCAATAATGAATGCCAAGATTTTTCATGTGTATTATTGACTTGAGTTATAAGATACCTCATTCAGGAAACAATTGGATAAGATGAGCTCAGGTGAAGCCAGCCACAGAGGTCCTGAAATCTTTGGCATTTGTACAAGTGTGGAGGTTTGAAGGATCAAGCCTTGACTATAGGTAGAAGCATGTAAGATTCAACAGGAAAATACTTTAAAGCTCCTATTAATTCTTAAAAGAATTAGTAGTCGAAATGAATGCTTCCTGTGGTTCACTGTTGCTAGTGTATGTCCTATATTGCTACTCTATCTTTGTCTTAAAGGAGTCCACATGTCTCTGTATATGCAGCAAGTAGTCAATTTTAAAACAGAACTTTAGTCAGACGTTTTACATCATAAATAAAAGACAACATCTTTCCTAACCTGTGAGGCTGTGCTAGGAAGGAAAAGACAAGCTCCTAAGGAACAAAAGACAGAGGGGAAGGTACCATATGCAAATACTTCTAATTGTTGGGTTAAGAAGTCATGCACAGGCATTTGATTCCAGTTGTCACTAGCTGTCAGTTAAGACACTTACAAATAATGCCACCACGAGCACAATCCTGCCTGTGTGACTGCATGTAACACAATTGAATCCATGTTCTGAAAATTATATTTTCTAGGAATATTTTCTTTTAAAATACTTGATATGAATTTGATCTCTTCTAGTTTTGAAAAAGATATTTGGGAAGATTTTTCAGCTGTTTACTCTTAAAATTGTAGGAGCATGGAAATTAGATAGACATCAGTAGAAAAATCAAGTGCTTTCTGGATTTCCTCAATGTATAATAAGGTGAAGCAGCACATCTGTTACATTAGAAAACAAAGTAAGGCAAAGATCCAACCCATCAGTACACACAGCAGCCTTGCTATAGTAAGGGTGTGAAGCTTTTATTGATGAAGTAATTTATTTCTAAGGACACATTTGAGGTTGCATTTCATAGATAGCAGGATTTAATAATGAATGCATCTGTATGTGTCATTTTGTCAAGAGGAGTGCAATGTTTTCATATCCTAATTCCAAGGAATATACCATTAACTTATTATTACCAAATAACCTACATCAAGTTAATTAGACCTAATAGCTGAGTTAAGTGATATGCACTGCCATTAGTATTTATGGCATCATGCACTTACACTCTAATTCTGCAGGCTATTAATTTGCCTGTAAACACTTTATTCAGGATACTCTGTGATTTTCTACTCCACTGCTAGGAGGCGGATCATGGTTTCCTCAGGCTGCAATGAGTGTTGTGAGTTTTAAGAAAGCTTTTTGCCCTCCCACACATGGTCTAGCATTGTCTAAGGACAGAGTCCGTAAAATGACAGCATTTGCCATTTCAGAGCTCTCCAACATCTCTCTAGTACAAGGGGTCCTATGAGGCTCCTCCAAACAGACATCCTCAACAGTACAGCAACAAGGGAAATTCCTCTGTAGGAAATCAGGCTTTTCTGCATAGTACAAAGGAACTAGAACGACAGCAGTGACTTTTCCTTTAGCGTTTATCACTTCTACTGACTTTAGCTAACTCTGTGGCTGTACACTACTTTGAAAAACTGCCCTCAGAAGCGAGGCATGTTCCATAAGTTAATATATGAAGCTTACAGAAGAAATGGAATGAAAAAAATGCAGAGGCTAGTGAGGTCTTGCATCTCCTGTTCTCACTATCTACATAGAATTACAAGAAAATAAAAATAAAGCTCAATATAATAAGTGGACACAGAATCAGAGAATGGTTGGGGTTGGAAGAGACCTCTGAAGGTCATCTTATCCAAACCCCCGCTCAAGCAGAGTCCCCTGGAGCAAGTTCCATGTTGAATCTTAGGTGCTTTACATATGGTAAAGGCTTGATCCTGCAAACCTCTACGCTTGTAGGCCTGCTGAAGATCTTAGGATCTCTGCAGTAGGCTTCCACTAAGCTCATCTCATCCAACTGTTTCCTGAATGAGATAATTTTATAACATAGGTCAACAGTGGAAGGAATTCTAAAAACAACGTGCTAAAAGAAAGAAAGAATTATTGTGCAAACCCAAACATTGCTCTACTAGGGTAAGCAAGACTGAGTTAACTACACAGCTCCCAAATGTCATCCTACTGATATTTTAGCTTCTTTTGTAAAAATTTTGAGTTTTGTTAACAGACCAGGGGTGATGGGTCAGGCTTGGATGTGTATTAAATAGCTCCATATGCTCATCACAGAATGAAATGCTAAAGCATAAAGACATTTCTGATCATCACCGTGCACATATGTGCTACAGCAGATGTGCCTAAAGCATTACTGGCTGCTGTAAAGGGGGAGTGAACAAGAATTTCTCTAAGTAAAATCAGGAACTATGGTAACCTGAAATAAAGCATTACATCTCTTTGCCTCTGATTGCAACCATGGACTGACATAAAGACAGTATTGTACAGTTATGTCTATAGCCTTATGCACTGTAGATGTCAGAACCTCAGATAAGCAGTAGCCAAAGGCTCGGTTAGATGTTCTAGAATAACTTCTCTTTAATTTACATCTACTTTTCATAGAATAAAAAGTTAGCTGAGTGTGATATGTCTATATAAATTTCCGACACAAAGAGCTCATTTAAGATGGCAAACATTTCTAAAACCTGTAAGGTAACAGGAAGCTGAGTAACTCTCTGTTTAAAGGTTTAGATTGAAACTCAGAAATGACCTTTATTATACAAATGTCTAGGAAATTTGCTTTTGAAATAAGTGAGGATTTAATGTTAAAAAATCCATTATGTTTACATTAAAATACTTGTGGCATGGCCCTCTGAACTTTACTAGTGATGCACATATAGCAACACACAAATCCACATCTTAACAGCTTGCCACTCAACCAATTTGTGCTGCAAGATGGTACCAGATTGTTTTCCTAAGTATCTAAGCTTCTTTAGGACAGAAGAAACGAAACAGCCTTTCTTTCCAAGGGATCAATCCTGCAGTTCAGCTTTCAATTGTGATCTTTTGTATTTTCAACAACTAAGGAATAGGGAAAATCTGTGCTTCATCTCTGTGCTTTTTCATCTCCATTTTCGTTTTGAAGTATAAAGAAAAAAGAGTCTTGACAGTGTAGTATGCTAATGGTTCATTACATCTCTAGGCTAAGAAATGCTATAGCTCCAGCTGTGAGGCATTATATAGGTCTGCTTATTCCCAAATTAATGGAAAGATTTTGTATGGGGAACCCTGCAATGTTCACTTTCCTGTTCAATGTGTGAAAGTCATGTTATTGGCTATAGTGCGATATTTACTCAGACTATCATAGAATCGTTTAGGTTGGAAGAGACCTTTAAAATCATCGAGTCCAATCATTAACCCGGCACTGCCAACTCCACCACTAAACCATGTCCCTAAGCACCACACTTACACAGCTTTTAAATACCTCCAGGGATGGTGACTCCACCACTTCCCTGGGCAGCCTGTTCCAGTGCTTGACAACCCTCTCAGTGAAGAAATTTTTCCAATTGAAACCTCCCCTGGCGCAACTTGAGGCCATTTCCCCTCGTCCTATTGCCTGTTACTTGGGAGGAGAGACCAACCCCCACCTTGCTACAACAGCCTTTCAGGGAGTTGTAGAGAGAGAGAAGGTCTCCCCTCAGCCTCCTTTTTTTCCAGGCTAAACAACCCCAGTTCCCTCAGCCACTCCTCACAGGACTTGTGCTCTAGACCCTTCACCAGCTTCATTGCCCTTCTTCGGACATGCTCCAGCACCTCAATGTCTTTCTCGGAGTGAGGGGCCCAAAACTGAACACAGTACTCGAGGCACGGCCTCACCAGGGCCGAGTACAAGGGGACGATCACTTCCCCAGTCCTGCTGGCCACACTATTTCTGATACAGGCCAGGATGCTGTTGGCCTTCTTGGCCACCTGGGCACACTGCTGGCTCATATTCAGCCGCCTGTTGACCAACACTCCCAGGTCCTTTTCTGCCAGGCAGCTTTCCAGCCACACCTCCCCAAGCCTGTAGCGTTGCCTGGGGTTGTTGTTACCCAAGTGCAGGACCCAGCACTGAGCCTTGTTGAACCTCATACAATTAGCCTCGGCCCATCGATCCAGCCTGTCCAGATCCCTCTGTAGAACCTTCCTACCCTCAAGCAGATCAAGACTCCCGCCCAACTTGGTGTCGTCTGCAAACTGACTGAGGGTGCACTCAATCCCCCTCATCTAGATCATTAACATAGATGTTAAACAGAACTAGCCCCAGTACTGAGCCCTGGGGAACACCACTTGTGACTGGCCGCCAACTGGATTTAACTCCATTCACCACAACTCTTCAGGCCCAGCCATCCAGTCAGTTTCGTACACATCAGTCTCATACATAAATTTTCAAAAAGAAGTACTAAATCCAATTTATGAACCTAGCAATAAGGAAAGGCATTCCTGGAGAGGTCTGTGTTGCAAGTAGGACTGCATCTCCTGTAGAAGGAATTTAGATAGCTTTGAACTACTGAGCTAATAGAAGTAATCTTCCTGTAAGACCACAGATTTCAGCCACAAGTCTAAAACACAACAATAGAAAAATTGTTTTATCCATTTCCATAAAACTCAAAATGACCCTTTACTGAAAATTTCTGAAACTTCTGAAAATTCAGAGCCCCCAAATTCATGGCCTCTAGGCACAGATGAAGCTGAGAAAATTGCAAAGTGAGAAGCAAGTGCTTCAAAGGGATCTAAAAATCACAGAAACCTTGTCTTCTATATAACAAGATATGAAACAGCCCCTCACTATAAAATGGGTATTGTTTGACACGTGTTTGAGCACACTTGTAGAATATTTTATAACTTCAAAGTACTTTAGAAACATTAGCATCATTTGTTACATGAGCCAACTGAATGTGAATTGGGGGGAAGAGGGGAGAAGGATTTTGCTGTGATTATATGCCAATATCTAAGTAAGACCCTTCAACATTTTCTGTTTCCATCTAAAGGATCCAAGAAGACTGATCAGCTTTAGAAGCTTCTCAGCTAATAATCTAAGGAAGGCTTGTCTCATTACAGGTGTCAAACACTGGTAACAAGACATATGATGACACTAAAATTTATTTTGTATAAGGAAGCTTAATGGCTCAAGAGATTGGCAAAGATATTTTGAATGTAAAATCGTCAGCTTACTACTTAAAATTCATACAAAAACATTACAATCATGCAGGGGCTCTTTGATGGACCATGTGAAATGAATGGGTGTTGGCTATTGATTTATGATGGAAAACAGACAGCTCTCACTACTAAATATCACAGCTTGGTTACCATTAGTCCTGTTACAAATTTTAATAGAAATGACACAGGTTTAATGAGCTTTAAACTCAAAATTAAAACAAAAGAAAAAAAAACCACACAAGCACATACAATATTTTGATTTATATGATTTGAAAGAAAGTGTAATGGAAATTGTAAAATAAGAAATCCTAGCTTCTGCAGTAGTAGAACAAAATTTAGCACACAACATTCACCAGAAAAGAACGATCTTGAAGCTGTAACAGTTGTGGTTATCAACCATTAGCCTTAAGCTGTAGAAAAAGAACACTCTTGTAATAGAAGTAAAAGAACGCGATCTACTTGGCTTTCTGCCTAGTCACACTCATCCATTATAAGTAAAAATGCTACGAAATAAATGAATCTCTGATTTAATGGCTCTTAAATTAGTCTCAGATATTCCAAGGATATGATATTAGGAAACTTTCTGAATTATAGAGGACAATGATGCAGCCAAGATAACATTTTGACAGAAATAGCCCTAAGATGTATGCTTCCTCAAAAGGTATTAGAAGAAAGACAAATTGCTTGTGTCTTCAATTGCACAAAGTGTGTGAGGAAATCATTAAAGTATATACAGGTAATTATCTGGAGTATGGATGAAAAGACATTTAAATGTCAGCAATTCCATTAATTTTATAACTGAAGATTAAGAACTGGCAGAGCAGAGGGTAACAAACCATGAATAGCTGTCATTATAGGTTACTAGAGTATTAGGATGATTCTGATTTCACAAAACTAGTTGGGGTTGAGGAACGTGCAGAAACATAGAAGTGTGTACGTACAAGTTAGTAACATTCTCAAATCAGTCAGGCACATTATAGAAAATGATTCATACTGTTGTGATTGTTGACTTTACTGCCTGGACTATGTGGTTTATAGATAGGACAGAAAGATTTATCATCCTAATGCAAGTTGCCTAATGTGCTTTTAGCAGGGCTTTAATCCAAAATCTACTTTAGAAAATAAGAATGTTAAGTATGTGCAAAGCCTAAAAGGAGAGTATAGTGTGTATTTCAAGACATTAAAGAGACCAGGAAAACAATAACAAGGGTACTATGGTTAAGGAGAAATATGTTTCAGCACCGGAAAACCTATGTTCAACTTGGAAGACTATAAATGAAGAACTAACTCATTACCTTTATAGATGAATAATACAAATATGAGAGCCATATCATCAGCCCAAACTTTCCATCCTTCCTGATCTCCACCTTCTCTGTGTGCAGGAGTCAGTCAGCCTATACAAAGCAGTGCCATAGAAACAGTGATCTGACATTTGCTTGTTCATAGTTTTGCTTTCTTAAGATGGGTATTTCAGTCACGATTTTCAGAGGACACTGGATTCAAATTGCAGGTAGATGCGAAGAAAATCACTGTTAAAGGAGGCAGTAGAAGTTTCAGTCATCCTTCCTACAAGGAAATATTCCCTCCCCAGCACGATGGGGCAGCTTAAAGTGATCAAGGGACATTTTATTGTTCTCCCTTGCTAGAGCAGAAATGGCAAGACTAGCAACCATATTTCTGTGACACAACTTGAAAAATCATATTCTTTTGACATCCAAAATTTAGTTTATGTTGTCTCATAGTAGCACTTGTTATATAACAGTTTGTTACTATGTATTTAATAAATGTAATTAATGCATTTTATACAGATTAGCAGTTCTGTTTGTTTTAGCAGCATTTAACATTTGGTACTTTGATTTATAAAAGTAAAATATGGAAACAATTAATGCCTCTTGCTACATTTCTTGAAAGGAAAGACACTGCATACCTATCTAGATGAGACAAGAAAAAGTGTTTTCAAGGAATGTACCGATGTGCAGATGCAGTACACAAAACCAAATAGATTTTGATCAATGTCTTGAAGAGATTTTCAAGAAGCATGAAGAAAAATCAGTGATCTACCCTCAATGACAAACCCCAAGCATTTTATACACCTATCTATGAGAACAGACAATAAGAATGGCAAGCAAAAAAAGAAATTAAAAAAAACATAATCCAGTTCTATTCCTACTGAAAACAACAGCAGACTCTTTGGGACTGGGATTTTGGTAAAATCAGACCCCAGAAAGGTGTGCTTTATTTTCTTTGTATGTTTTTTCAGGAAAAGATAATGAAGAGTCTCATTTAATATTATTTATTTGTCCCTGTTATTCAGTTCCTTGATAATTAGAAAACAGTTTTCCTCCCTTGTCATACAAAATATTATGTGGAAGCCTAATGATGCCACCCCCAAAGGATCATTAGGTTACTTGATAGAGGATATGATTTATGTATGTTATAGAAGCATTTACTCCAGGGAACCTTTTCAAATCAGCAAGAACAAAATTTTGTTCTCTGGTAAACAGAAATGTAATGACAAGCTATTAGTTTTGGGTGGCTGATGTTTGATTTCCTGGAGTTATAAAGACAGTCTGCTTTTGTTCTAATGGCATTATATATTTCTGTGATGGAAATAATTAATGACTGTGCAACTTAGGTCATTACTATGCTAACAAACACTGTTCAGTTGTACTCTTACACATATGTAAGTTTTAGAGGGTAAATTAAATTCAACCCATATTTTCAGAAAGAAAAAAGAAAACGTATCTCAAATTCCTGCATATTTGCAGGCCTTTGCAGAATAGTTTTACTTTCCAGTTCTGCTTCAAAACTTTAGGTTCAGTTGTTCCTTTAGTCACAAAGGAGTGCAGTCAGACAAGTATTTCATTTCTAACAAAAGGTTGAGAAGTGCATTCACTCACAGCTACTACTGTAGAACAGTGCCATCATCTACAGAGTTGAATAGCATCTTGTGAAGTAGATTAACAGGATGAAGTTCTTAAGTACCAGAAGAAAGAAAACACAACAATCAAAGAAGGGGTTTTTTTGTGTCCCCCCCCCCCCCCCCGTATCATTAGCTCCACTAAAGCCTTAAATCTAATGAAAGTAGAAATCCTCACTGAATCCCTTTCTTTGCAAGTCTGCTGCATAAGGAAAATATGCAGAAGCTTTCCCTAATGAAAGTTTTGTTATGCTTAGTATGGAGTTAGACACACTCCAGAATCAGACAGCCACCTACCACTATTCCAGGTACCTAATTTTTCAAATTACTTTACAAGTGAAATAGTTAAATTGATAATCACGGGAAAAAAAAAAAAAAAAAAAATACTTGCAGATAAACTAAGCTTGGGATACATTTAGTAAAGGATAAGTCAGTTCTAAGGTGTGGTTTACCACGTAACACAATCTATGAAAAGACAGCCTGTTCAGATTGACTCAAGGTAGTCACTCAGTTAAAAGTTTGCATATTAATGGAAAACAAATGAAAGAAAGAGAGAGGAGGCAAACACTGGTGGAGTGAGAGATGAGTTCAACAGATAGCTATTTTTAATATTAAGGATCTTATGAACATTCTAGTATTGCATACATGCAAGAAAACATGTCCATTCATGGCATTACTGTGAAGCATTCATTGTCTAACATATATACTAATATGCACACAAACAGTCCAGGATAATTCAGTGTGGCAAGTAAAGGCTATGAGTAAAGATCTTTGAAACATACATCCTTGTCCCACTACTGTTGTGTGCTTTGGAATTATTGCATCACTGGTGATAAAGTATTATAGGACAGAAATTCTCTGAAGTTTTAACATTAGTGTTTCTTACTACTGGAGTTGACAGAGCCATGGGAAATTTTATTGTGAGATTTGTAGAAATACAGCAATTTGACTGTGCTATAGTACAAGCGTTATCCAATGGATAACTTCAGTTCCGTGAGAGAAGTACCAGAAAGGCAAAAGACAGATTCATTACTTTTTTTGATGATGTCTTGAAGTTACTTCATTTTTAGGCCCTGAAGATGCAGAGAACATACACAGTTCTTACCAATTTTGAGTAGAATACAGATGCCCAAACAGGAACAGGCTAAGGACATTTGCTCCTTAACTCACTACTACAGGAGTTCTTCTGATATATGGAAGTGAAAGAGAACATATGCAAAACTTTAACTTGTGCTTTTCTCATACCAGGCCATGTAAGCAGAGCTAGAACTACTTGCTTCATCACGTAAGCTATAAATCACCCTTTTCGTTCTTCATGACCCTAGAGGTTTCCCCCTTCCCCTTGTCGGGCTACTATACATTCGCCAGTCTAAGCGATGTAAGCAGTTTCTAGTGCAGAAAGTGGCATTGTCAGCAGTTGAGGTTATGTGGTATGACAAGCATAGTAGTATTAACTACAGTAAAATAGCCAAGACGTGTAAAGCTCAGGGTAAAAGGCTTAAGTCTTTAAAGCTACCTCATAGATTCCTCTTAGCCTTTTCAGCTTCTGACTGTAATGTATCAAAATTCTTTGGCTTGCTTACAAACGTCAGTGTAATGTGACTTTACAGATAATAACCACTGAACACTTGTGTAAGACACATCTGCTGAATTTATTTTGAAAAAAATTAGAAATAATGACACAATATTGGGCACAAACATTTTCTTTACAAAACAGCACTGAAGTTGTAGAACAAAATTCAGATATATTTGTATTTGTTCATTTCACTCCTTCATCAAACTAATGTTAATAGAAGTAACCTTAAGGTACGAAGGAAATGAAATTGCTGAAGGTATCCAAAAGCATTTTGCTAACCTCAGGCTACTTGGGAAACAAGGTGCAGCTATACAGAGTTTTATTGTGAAGTAATTATTATAATTTACATTCTGGGTTGCTACAGGTACAACCTGTAGCCAAATGCTTCTAATCCCTTGGGTCCAATTACCTCATGATAATCATGCCAGTTGGTGCCATATTTAGTTTTATTCAAAATACAATGCACAAAGGTAAAGTAGATACTTTCTGATTCTAGGGAAACTTGCAGACTATCTTTTTTTTTCTGGTGGGTTACTATGTGGGATGTGTAGTCCTTAATAAACAGGTTGTCAGCTGTGGATTCCTTTCCAGTGATCAAAAATTTTGAGGAGCTCAAACTACTCCTAAGAAAAATCACAAACTTATTCCTTGAAAGGAAAAATCGTTCCAGAACTCGGAACTCCAAGTGGATCAGAGGACAGGTGGAAAGGTGACAAGGAACTTGGTGGCATCAACCTTTATAAAAGATGAGGAATCTCTCTTGACCAATATACTATTTTCTTATTACATGTAAAAGGATGAAGTTAGGTATGTTCATACCTTAGTGCAAGGTGAAACCACCGAGGAATTCACTGGACTTTTTCAGAGCAGTGAAACAGAGGAATGTTTATCAGCAAAATAATTTTGGACATCGCTATTGGCTTGTCAACTTACAAAACTTCTGGCATTAGACTGCAAATTTCAATATGACTTGCCATGCTCTGCAATGGCAAGAGGTAAACTTCTGTAAACTGCAGGAAACTGTCATTGCACAACTTCTGCTTTGTTCCATAGTGAGATGTAACAATATATTATAGAGAAACATTTCCACACTGTAGGCAAGTGAAATAAGTTTACAGACAAGTGAAGTAAGTTTACAGAACCAATTATACAAAGTCCCAGATGTCTAAAGAAGTAGTGAAGTGTAAAGAATGCTAATGTGTAACCTGAATAAACAATATCATCACACACTGCACTGAAATCCACAGGGACCTGAGGGGATATCTGTCTAAAAGCTTCATGAACAATTACAAAAAGCTACTTACATATGCATTTCCCAACAAATAGCAGGTTACACTATAGTGACTTTTTATTTTAATTTCAAAGACTTTTGTAGTGAGCTACGTTGCTGAGTATATTTCACATGCATTTCCTTGAAGGGCAGATGTTTAGGTATCTAGATTAACAACAGGGGAATACAGAGATTTGAACCTGGAAATCTCATCTGTAACATACTACTTTAAAACTCTCTCTCAAAAAACCCCCCCCAAAATCCAAAAAACCAGACTATCCTCAGTCTACGAAAAATAATAATGCAAATGTTATCCCATTTTAGCCACAGAAAGTAAGCAGCATTTTTTCTTTAGAAGTTACTGAATTTTACATAACTTGATCTTTCATATCATAATATGCTTTGCAAACTTCAGATATTCTAGCACTCAGTCATACTGTACCAGGTCTAAATGAGGAGATCTGGTGCCTGGCAAGTGGATATCAAAGATACCTCAAAACATATAGACTTCTAATAATCAAGTCATCATTGCATACTCTAGTGATCTCACAGGTTACATACAGTAAATACTCATCACTTGAGAAGCTTGGTCCACCATATTCTGGTAAGCAAGAAAAAAAATGTTTGGTGTTTTTGTTTTTGTTTTGGTTTTTTTTTTTTTTTTAAATCTATATTCCACAGCTAATCTCTGACACAATTCTGAATCAGAAATCCAATGGAGGAAAAACCAGAACATATTCAAGTAAATAAACAGTGGTTTTATGATTTTTTTTTTTTTTTTTTTTTTTTTTAGATTTCTCTCATGGTAAAAAAAAGAGCAGGGTATATAAAATTTGCCAGGTGTTATGAAAATAATTCTGTAAAATAAATTGAAATCCTTTCAATTTTTAAAATATTCTTGTTTGTTGTGTTGTGACCCTGGATTTATAAACCTTTGACTAAATAAAACACATGCCCAAGTGAGACCATGGAAGAATACAGTAGAATAACAAAGAAGGATCAAATTGAATGGGAAGATATGAAAAACAGTGATATGGTCTTAAGTGGCATTATAAAGCATCCTGGCTGATCTCACCTTCATGCTTTTTCAAATACTGCAGAGCAGCTTCTTCCCCTAAAAGGCTCTGTAACAAAAGCAGTCAATGTCTGATAAGCATATGTGCAGTTACCCGAGTTGTGAGCTGCAGGAAAGACAGTATCATTTTAAATGGTCTGTGTTTTCTGAATGGATCACTTTAGCTGTTCTATGTTACCATTGTTTTGTTCCCAAAAAAATCAGTAAAAATCCTTTTAAGGTCCTAAATAAAATATCATACAAAGCTATCTAAAAGACAAACTCTTGCAACCCTTACTGGAATAAACCTTCAAGAGTTTGTTGGGGCTTGGGGTTTTTTTTTTTTTGAAGAGTTCTTCCGAGATCACAAGAGGACCAGAACTTAACTCTATAGTAGCCTCATAGATCTTCAAGACGTTACGTGTGATAACACAGCTTTTCATTAAATGTCAGCAAAACAAGCTCTGAGTAGTTGTATGCTTCCCTCCTTTTTAATGCCTAACAAAAATTAATTCTGGATAGACTTAGATATTACAGTGAGGAGAGGGTTTGATGTGCACATGTGTGAACACGCACATACTTTCTTCATATCAGGTAGAAACATATTTCTCTAAATATAGCCATATAGCTAATGAGAAAAATTGCAATCTCCAGTTAATGAACCATCTGCTTCAACCTCAAACATCACTCCTCCATCATAGCATTAGATCTGTACAGATTGTGATGTTTGCCTCCTAGGTCTTTAATAACAACTCTACAAAAGAGTAGCTTCTTTTGGCCAAGATCAAATAAAGGAAAGGAATTACTGACTGTACCTCATCATGTATTTCAGTAACAGCCTGTGCCCAGAATTGCATCAAATCTTGGAATTAAATGCCTGGAGATTTTTCACATAATGTAAGCAAAACACAACTCAGATACTCTTGCTGTAAGATGAGAGATAGACAGAAAAATACTTACTCTTTCTCCTTTCCACCTAGATAAAAGCCAAAGCTATTTTTTTCCTCAAGCTCACTCAGGCCTTCAGTTCAGGTGATAACTATTTCCTTAACCAAACACAGTAGGTTCAGCTAATAGGATAGGTCCTCAGTAGAAGGTTAGATAAGGATACATGGAAGGATTACCTTTTGCATTCAAATAGTTATACTTGTGCAGTGTTATCCAAATACTAAAAATCACCTCTTCATTTTCTTTTACCCTACAGATTTGGAATCTTTTGATTTTCATAGGTTTCGTTCATAACATGTAACTATTCTGGTGTTCTCAATTTTTTTCATATCATTTCATAACAACAAAAATGCCAGGAACTCTTCTGAGCTTCTCTCCAGTCATAAAGAAGAGGAATTGAAGATGGAGTTTCCAGTCTCATCATAAGACAAGAAATTGATTATTTTCTACCAAATAATCATAGATTAGTGTGCATGCTTGGATCTGGTCCATCACCAGATAAGCAATTAAAATCTTACACAAAAAGAAAGGTTAGAATTAAAACTTTATGAAACTTGCAGGACTTACTTATCATAATAGTATGAAAAACATATGGACAAAAGAATCTTTGTGCTATATACTGTACTCTATTGTACCAGACTGCCTTTTCATGGTAGAAATCAGCCACTGTAACAATTCACATTTCAGAAGAAATTCTTAAGACAAAATATCTTTTTCTAGGAATGATCAAGATTCCTTTTGTCTTTTAAGGAAACAGACTGCATGTGGAACAAGAAAGCTTCTGGTCAGTAGCTATGTTATAGTTTCTGACTTAATAAAGCATAAGCAGAGAGGAAAAAAGTAATAAAGATGTTCAGGTTTCCCCCAAAACTTGATCCAAATCTGAAACAAATAGAAATGTGCCAAGGTGCTAGCATTTGCAAGAATAGCCCATAAGGTCAAGAAACATCTAAAACTCATGCTCTTCAGAAGCAATCTAACTGCTATGGTATTTCTGTGAGAGTTCCTATATATGATACAACAAATACAAGCTACCATTGTCTACCTCCGAGTATGGCATTCAGTGACATGCAAACTCATTGTAATTATGATGCCTCAGGCACATTATTAAACTACTGTTTCAGTGGAAGTTAATTGAGGCAGATGATATACACATCTTGTGTGGGCTTGGTGCACAAGACTAAATTTTAGCCTTAGCAAAGGCGAGTCTCTTCCATTTCTGGGAGAAACATCTAGTTTCTCATTTGAAGTTCGTATCTCATTTCCTTTAAAAGAGCAGAGGGGGAAAATCCCCATACAGGTCTCCCCCTCTACCTAACACTCCCTCAACCTTATAATTTCTTAAAAGCTCAAAGAGGGCAGATCCCAGATTTCTTAAATACTAACAATTGAATCATGCTTTCATTTTTTTAGAAGTCTTTCTTTAATCTTAAAACATAAGAATTGTTTTACTGGATTTAACTTTGCCCCTTAATCCTGCAGTTTCAGGCCTTAACTAACCAATATTTCATGACTCAAAATAAGGAGTGTTCTTAGTGTCCTCAAGAGAAATATCCTTCTTGCACTTTGAAAATTATTGCATATACTAATTATTACCCATATCAAACCTTATTACCTCAGGTCTAGATCTTCAGCTGGTATGAACTGTTGAAATTCCTCTACTGAATTCATATTATTATTGCTAATTCACTTCAACACTTCCAGAAAACACATGAGAACCTTGTTTCTGAGGCTTTTTAGTGTCTCTCATCAATATCCCTCTACCTCAACTAATGTAGTGGGATATGGTCTGGCAAGTAGCTTGGAATTAAGACCATCCCTCACCTGCTGAAAAAAAGGCTAGCAATATCTTAACAGAGCAGACAAGGAACTCTTCTTATCACCTCTGAAGTTATTTATTGTGAACTAGAGGCTATAATTAGAATAGCAACAGCAAGCAGAAGCTTTCTGGTATTTAGGAAAACAAGAACGCTTACAGTGCACAGTTCTAATATACAAAAATGGTAAATTAAGAAATTAGCATTAAAATATATTTAAATAAAAAAATCAGTATTTTAGGTAGTGGAACTTCTTTGTAAATGCAAACTCCAATTCAAAATCAATGTAGTAGTAACAATTAGTATTTTTCTCCTGTGTTCAAAGTATTTATGGTGGTTTATCATTGCATTAAAATAGAATATCTATAGTTTAGAAATATTTTAGAAATATCTTTTGAAGCTGAAAAGTAAGTATTATTATTATTATTACTGGATACTTTCATGCCAAAACATTATGCAAAGCACATTGGTTGTTCACCTTCCACCATAAACTACACGTGAGAGAAGATCTGAGACAAAATATGCCATCAAATATTAAACATAAGTTCAGTCACTTCGGGTAAAGCAAGAGTTTATTGTCATGGAAGGACGGAAAGAAAACCTAGGCTTTTTTTGTAGAGGCCTTGTATTTTTCTGCTTTCTACTGATAAATGAAAGAACATCTGTTGTAAATATTGTGGAGTAGTAGAAGTAAGGCTGAGCAATGAACTGAAAAAGTTTGAAATTCATTGAGGCATAAAGAAAAACCATATAAATAGATCATGATCCTGCTCTGGTGCATCAGGTATGATTCATGCTGCACTATTCTGCCACATGCTACTTTAGGAAAGAAACAAACATTACTGTAGCTGCAGTGAAATGTCATGGTTTTATGTGCTTCATAATAAGCATCAAGTCTTTGAATTCTAGGCACAGGAAACAGAACAGGCCAATTGTAGCCAGGATTTGCTAGAAGACTGATGCCCTATGAAGAACTCCAAAGACAAGTAAGTGCAGTGAGGGTAGAACGCTTGCTCTTTGCCATCTTATGCTGTAGAAATGGCGAGATCCTTGTCCCTTTCCTACCGAAAAGAATTGCAACAGGTTTTCTTTTCAAGGCTGGAAATCGAATTTAAAAAGGAATAGGAAAGGAAGTTCCTCTTTTTTTGGATGGCCACTGTGAATTCTCTTATCAAGAGCTTCCGGCATCATCTCAGTTACCAAGACAAGCTAATTTATACTGAAAACATAGTCAAAACTTAATTTTTACCAACAATAGAAATATTCTGATGTTGCTACTGGTAACAATTTCAAAACCCTGGAACCAAACACTGTGGGGTTTGATGGCAATAGGTATGAAATTTATCATTACCTGAAACCATATAATTGGTTCCCTTCTTAGTTTAAAAAAAAATGAAACTGATTAAAGTATTTTTCTTCCCTTCTTCTCCCTCCCTCTCAAACATGTTTGCAATGAGAAACTGCCCACCAGCTTTCAGTCAGCTTTGGAGCAAACCCTGAATCTTTCTAGCCACACACTTTAGAAATTTTTAAAGAAAGATGGGAAACATTTTGAAATCCATTCAGATCTGAGTGATATGCTTATACCTCTCTCCTGTATCTAAAGCATTTTATATATTAAGAGCAATAGTAATATAGCATATATGACAATGTTTTATGTTTTGGAGCTCAGAAAAATGCTGAGCAGCATTCAAAATGATCTTTTCGTTATAAAATTGAATCTAGATCACACCACCATAAAGAAAATAAAGTAAAATCTTTTTTGATAAGAAACAATTATATTTGGGTTCACTTAAAGACAGACATTCATGGTTACTCTCTGGATAAGAGGAAGAAAGGCTAACAGCCATTTGCTCATCTCCTCTGATGTAATCTAAGTAGTTTCAACCTCTTTTGAAGTTATTTCTCTATGGCTACCTTGAAAAGTTATGATCACTGAAAGAAATTAATAATAAATTATAAGAAATATTGAATCTTGTTAAAAACAAATAGCTTTTCCCTGAAGGGTAAGGTAAAAGATTTCAGTTTTACTTTGAACACTTTTCAGAAAATATAAAAATATTGGATAAGAGAGAATGTAATGGAAGGGGAAGCAACAAAGTGAATGTGCTATTCCTTTTACTTTTTATCCTTCTCCAGAATTCATCAGAAGCAATTTTCAACAGTTCAATGTCCTGCTGTTCTGACTTCCTGTGAGAAAAGTTAAGTCATAAGGAAGATGACATTTATGTATTCCAAAGCTAAGCTGATCCTTTTCATGGGGAATCACTGTCTCCTTTTCTTTCCGTAAGTACTGGCTAAGTACCAGTAAGGAGACTCTGTACTGCAAGAGGACCAGAGGCATGCTGAGGATTTTGAACTGTGCACTTCAGACTGGATCATCCCCCTGCACAATGCCAAAGCAGAACATATACTGCTCAGCCCACAGGCTGTCAGAGCTATGAAGAGCTGCAAAATATACTACTGTTTGAACCTCCTGCATTTGAAATCAAAAAAGCACGTCAAAGTCAACCAGCAGGGCTATAGAGTCTGTACCTGTATCAGCCTATTACATAGCTCTTTCAACAGTTCAAGGATGACTTTTTTCCTTCCAGAAGCTGAATGTCCCCTCATGCTACCTACCAGAGTAAGCTACTCTTATGGTAACACTTCTCTCAAGAAGCAAAGTTCCCATGGACTTTACAAACATAAAAGGAAACTTAGTGCATCATCAGAACAATTACTTATGACAGCAGTGTTACATGACTGCTTAGGATAGGAAGAAAGGAACACCTTATATCATTTTGGAGAAGCTACCAGAGTCAAATATAAAAGACACACTGTATAGGTAGAAAGCTGCTAAGATAAAATCTCACTTTGTTAAGGTAGTTTCAGTGACAGGTATCCTAAGTTTCTCGGACAGATGAAAACAAAGGTAATGACATGTACAATCAGGAGTCTTCCCTTCACAATTGCTGATTGAAAATACCTATGTGCTGCTGAGTACTACAGTAATTTATAATAATGAATTGTTCAACTCTTGTGAACACATTAAACAAAAAAAGCTGTATATGGTGTAGTGCATAACAGAAGAGCAAAGTCTCAGCTGCTATAAATTTGTTTAGTTCCACTGACTGTCAAGATTTTGATTTACATCAGCTGCATCTGTAATCCAAACAAGCTTGGCTCAAGGAAGACAAGCCAAAACCCCAGACAAGATATCTACTATTTAGAAAAAAGATTCTCATTTTATTACAGGTCAAGGTTTGTTTAAGAATATAGCTATCCATTAATGTCAGTATTCTATCCGTCAGATTACTCACCATTAACTAGAATATACTAGTACCAGAAATGCAACAAGTATTTGACCATAATATAAGGTATATTGTGTAACCATCTGAATGGCATATATTGCCCTCTCAAATAAGTATGCTTGAACACTAGGCAAGATAAATACGTCCTTTTCTCCCAGGTTAATTCTCAAAAAGGCCAAGGAAATAGCCAAATAGAGGTTAAGGAGCACCTTTCTTGTAAGACACTGCTCCTTCCAAGCCATTAATCAAACAAGAATAAGCTAGGATTTTTCAGGCATCAGAAGAGTTCTTTGTTCTCATAATTAATCTCTTGATAATTTATTGTAATTCACCGTAAGGTGAACATCCACCATTTGCAATACTGTGAGTACTTCCATTACATGTCATTAACAGGCAGACTCATTTCCAGAACTTTGACAGAAATCTTTAAAAAGTTGCATTTTGGTATGAATAGAGTAAAAAAAGTAAACAAAAGAAAATAAGATATATTTGAGAAAGTTTCACCTCCTTGAGAAAAAGCATAATGGGCGCAATAGGAGGAAGGAACCTTGGCCAAATTGTGCACAACAATAGTGTTTCTCTCAAATTTAAAAGGCAAAGTGTTAGAAGACCTTGCTTGAACACAGTCACAATAAACATCAAGTGATTTGCTCAGGGCAGAGAGAGAGAGAGACCATTTCCCTTTCTATGTATTTTTGGTGGTGGTGTTGGCTTTTTTTGTTGTTTTTTTTGTTTTGTTTTTAAAAAGAAGTGACTAGCTGTGGCCTTTTACCATAAAATGCTTTGTATTTCCTTGGCTCAATGAGCCATATCATTGACAAGCTGCCGTATTCTTCTTCCTGAAATCTGCAGTCACAGTCTATTAATCAAACATCTTGGGAAGATAAAAAGCTGCAACTTTATATGGCAATACCTTTATAGAAATCTAATTTAAAACAGAACTTTATGGACAAAATACAAACACTTCTAATTGTATAAAAATGTGGTACCTTTCCTTATTATGTGGAAAAAAATGTGAGAGAATCTTAATTTGAGCTGACTTCTCTGCCTACAACATGACTTTACGCCAGATACTATTTGGTCATTACTTTATAAACAAAGAACAACATGAAGAAGGTACTGGAGACTGTAAGAAGGATTTAGGTAACAATCTATGCAAGGTGCCTTTCCAACAGTGAAATCAATGTATCTCAGCATACTTTGATCATGTTCTTTTCCTCAGCTGTGCTTTAACCTCACTACCATGTTCAGAAGGTAACACAGGAGGGTCTGTGATGATGAGCAAGACTAATTGTCATTCCAAAGTCTTAGGGTTTTTTCCTGCTTTATTAAACGATGATTTTTTTTTTCCTCTTCTAAGAGCTTTTAGGCATTTTTTTTAAAAAACAAAACAAAACCAAAAAACCCAAACCCCGTGTTTTTAGCAAATCTGTTTGTAGATAGTAAAAACTCTACAGGTGAGGAAGAAACAATGCAAATTTAGTGGATGTATTTTTCATGTTTTTGCTAGATCCATTAACTGCATTAACATTGATTCATATCCATTAAAACCGGTATAAATAGGTCCATAATGACTTTTGTTTTACAAAAGTCAAACAGATGAAGAAAATTATTTAAGTAGGGCAGAAAAGAATAGAATTTGTTCCTCAAACTATTAACAGTAGTTTCCATATACTATGACAATGGCGAAGAAAGAAAATCACTTAGGAAACAATTGCAAGATTTTGGGGACTTACTTAGTTCCAGAGATATAATTGTTTTCTAAGAAAAAAACCAGAAGAGTTAAAAATTAAAATATTGTTCACAATTACAATAATGTCTTTTTAAATTTAACATACTTTGCACAAATTGAAATTGGGTAAATGTAAAGGCTTTGAGAACAGATACAAGCTTTCACTTCATAGCAATTAACTTGATATAGTTCTACCAATTTGGCCTGTAGCTTGCACTGAACTACAAAGTGAATTTGTCTAAACATGATCTAAATATAATTTGCATATTTTCTATTCTAAATTTTAAAGGAGAAAAAGTGGATTTCATTTTATGTTTTCCTTACATCGGAACATAATTTCAAAGTGGAGCACAAAAAAGCTTTTTGCAGACAATATGCTTTTTTAACCTTCAAAGCCAATGCTTTTCTACTGGTTATTTTAATTATTCATGATCACATATAATTTTAATGTGGTAGAAATTAAAAATAGCATCTGACACACATTCCAATCAGTGCATATAATTGGTTTTAAATAACATTTTAGTCCAAATAGGAACTTAAAGCAATTTGTCATACTACACGAGAGTACACATTTTGACAAAAACTATAGTATGCACAATGACATCTTCTAAGTTCCAAATAATTGTTTCATTTTGTCTGAGGATAGCTATGCTTATATGAGTCTCTCTCACCTCTAACACACACTTAAAAACTTCATCTTGTTATGGCAGAGTACACACTACATACATACTCCCAAATATTCACTGACTGCCCTCCAACACAAATCCTCCAGATGTTTCTTTTTCTGAACTTCCTGATTTTAAGATAAGGCTACCTCAAAACTATTTTATCAGGAAGGTAATTTTAAAATTATTTTTTGTTTAAGATACGATGTTACATGTCAAAAAGCCTTAAATAGATTACATTTTATCTTTTCAATTTATTTTGAAACGGCTGCACTTTCAGAAAATACTCACATGCAGAGAATCATAAAGGAAACATTTCCACCTACACAATTCAGACATTTCATTCTAACTAGTAATCTGATGTGTCTTTAAAAGCTGCAGAAATGAAACCTCTGCTACTCTTCCGTGCTATCTATTCCAGTGTTTCAATATCATTATCATTAGAAAGTTTTTCACAATTTTAACCTAGATCTTTTTGCCTTATCCAATTAAATGTATTATTTCCTGTCCTACCTGCCATTAACACAAGCGCACAGATTACTGTCAAACACAGATAACTGTTGCAGAAATATCTATCAAACTGAAGATTTTCTCTTGCTATTATCTTTGGGATAAACAAACTTGGTTCCCTCAATTTTGCAAGCAAAACAGAGAAAAAAACCCCTGAGCTTTAATCTAATTATTTTAATTTAATTACTTAAATTTTTACCAACTGCATACAAAAATTGTGAAGGAAAAAAAACGTGCTTATGTAGACTTTTCATACCATTTTATTTAAGGAATATTTAAATAGTAATCCCACTGTTTACCGTATATAGGACAAAATCTTCACCCCTGGAAATTTGGGGGCCATTTCAAAAGTAGAGTCCTTTTTATTATGGAATATTTCCTCTGTCACCAATTTCCTCTCTCATCCATGACTAGAAAAGTGATAGAGAGCAAAGAGCAGAAACACACACACACACCCCCCACCTCCACCTGTGGAAAGGTTTTCTGCATTCCCTGGGCAGCATAAGCCTGAGTTCTGAGTGTTTTCTGCAAACAGATTGCAAAGGGGTATTTGCCGATGAAGCACTGTGACGCTCCATGACTACAGAGGAGACGGAAAACTTGGATCTGAGGCTGTTAAGGGTGGTGTCAAATACTCTGGAAATAAACTTCAGGTAGAAGGAAGAAACTCAGTACGGATTAGAAAAGGAAAAAGGAAAAAAAGTTGTGCTTCTCTAACAAGACAAAAATAACAAATCTGTGCACAACAATTTGGGGTCAATAAGAAATAGACTAAAGTGTGACTGAAATCCCCCTGTGACTAAAGAAAGCATTACACGAACGTAAAGCTAAAACTCCAAACCTTCACGGATCTTATTACATACCCGAGGTCTGAATAGAGTCAGAGTTACAGATTCTTTTCAAACTATGAGTATTTCTGCACAGAAGATTTGATCCCTGTCATGGTTTAACCCCAGATAGTAACTGAATACCACACAGCTGCTCCCTCACTCCCCCCCACTCCCTGGTGGGGTAGGGGAAGAGAATCAGAGAGGAAAAGAAAACTCATGGGTTGAGCATTTCACCAGGACAGCAAAGAAAAATATAAAAATATAATAATAAAAAATATAAGGATCATAGAATATATAAAACAAACGATGCATAATTTCTCACCACCCAATGACCAATACAGCCTGTCCCGACCAGCAGTCGGGGAACAGGAATATTCCCCAGCAGCTATACCAGAACAGCAAGTTGCAGAGAGAGCAGGTGAGGGAACAAACAGCCAAATGAATGAAAAGGCCCAAATGAATGAAAAAAGAGAAAAAAGAAGGGAATAAAAAGGGAAGTGGCCCACTGGCTGACCCTCACTTATACTGGGTATGATGTCTATGGTATGAAATACTCTCTTTGGCCAGTTTGGATCAACTGGACTGGCTATGTCCCTCACAAGTTTTTGCACCTGCACATTACCAAAACCTGGGAAACTGCAAAATGTCCTTGATCATTTAGCAGCAACCAACAACATCAGTGTGCTATCACCATTCTTCACATACTGAATCCAAAACACAGTAGCTGCTGGAGACAGCTCTGTCCCAGCCTAAACCAGGACAATCCCTTTTATTTAAAGTTCCTCCTCTTACTGTACTAGTGATTAAGGCACCAAAAGACCCTCTTTACTTTACTTGAGCCAGCTGATCAGATACACAGAGAAAACATTTCCTCTTTTGTCAAGGTCAAAAGCAGCTTCTCACTAGCCAGACAGCTTATAATTTTTTGTTACTAATCACTCACGCCACTGTCTATAATCATTCTCTCTCAAACTCTCTTACAATCTACAACTAAACTTGTAACTGTTTTTTCTCATAAGCTACTCAGACCTGAACAGTTTGTACACCTACAACTACACAGGAATGGATCAGGATGTACAGGGAATGGTGACCCTCCCTAGCTAAGTTTTCACCCCTATTCCATGAAACAGCACAGTAGCTAAAGACCTTTCCATTTATGTTCTCTGTCCTAATCCCAAATCTTACTTAGCAACCTTCCTCCCACACCCTCCCATCATTTATTACATTCTTTCCCCTTTTCCTACAAACTTTGCTTAAAAAGCGAAGACCTTTATGGCAGTGTCATACTAAACACCGACACTACTGTGGTAACACACAAAGTGGCAGCAATTCAGTTTTCACAATGAAGTAAACCATGGCTTAGGTGACAGCAGTCAGCCAAGCACGTTTGTGTCAGAAATCTATTAGCAGAATCAAGCTCTATTTTACGCAAACTACCATATAGATTTCTAGCATCAGTCTGAAAATAAAGTTATCTCAGTCAGAATCCAAACATATGATTCGTAGAAACAGCTGGGCAGAGTCATTTTTCAACACTTCTTTTTGAGGTATCAAATGTGATTTAACAGCAGGTGAACAAAGGGACATTATCCTTAAAACATAAGTTATTCTACAAAACCATCATCAAAAGTTGAGTTTCTGATACTCACCCTTTACCAGTTGTTTATCCATCTCAGGGCAAGACAGGAGAGAAATTGTGAATGTGCTTCAAACTAGCACTATTTCTCTTACAAGATATCAATTCGGGTGCTAATTACAATAAGACAGGACATTCAGGGAAGAGCTCAGTCTGCACAAAGGTCCTTGGGGAGGAAAATGGATTAATCTGTATGGGAAAAACAAACCTGTCATTCGTACAAGTAGCTTGTATGCGGATGATACTGCTTGTGATTTCACTTGTTCATGGGGGTCCATTAAAAAAAAAAATCACATCATTGTTTCATTTGCAGTTACATTTTTTAATAGAACTGGTTGATGAAATTAGCCTTTTTTGAATAGAAATCTTACTATGAACAGAGCATTTAAACCCTAAACCCAAAACACTCCTTTCTTATACCCCTAATAGTTTTGGCTTGCTGAGACACAGCATTTTGTTCCAGCTGTGAAACCACTAGAATGCCCAGTGTTTGGCCTGAAAGGGTGATTGAATCCCCATGCAGATCATTAAAGACTAACGTATATCACTCTCTGCTGCTACCTCTCCCCTCCTCCTTTTATTTTCATTTGGTGTTTTTTGGGGGTGTGGTGTTTTTTTTTTTTTTCCCCTTTTTGTTTTGGTTTGGGTTTTTTTGGTAGCTTCCTAGATTATGCAAACTGCTTCCCCTCCCCCTCATGTATATGGGCTTTTTTGAGTCATGAATTCCAGTGTCTGAAAAGACATATAAAGAGAGCTATCATCCTTTTAATGATGGCAACTTTGACAAGCATGATATGAAACTATCATCCTCATGCCCAGCACAGAGAAAGAAGCATATTACTGATGCCATCCTTTCAGTAAAGACAGGCAACCATTAAAAAAATGCAAGCAGCTACATTAAGTGAGATTTGTGCATTACTAATCAACATACGGTAATAAAGAAAAATATATTGTGCTACAGCAAGGATTATGAAATACCCAAGAGACCCATAAAGCATAATTAACAGGATATTGAGGATTTATAAAGTTGTAATGACATAAATTCGCTTTTCATAATTTAAATGAAACTGAACAGTTGTACGTTTCCAAAACTCTTCTTGACAGGCACTGTAATGACAGGTGAGTTTTTTCAACACTATGGTGAAACTTGGAACTTTTTCTGAATGCAGTTTTGGGCTACAGTTAACATGAGCATGACTCGGAAGAAGTCTTTTATGTTTGTGTTTTATGGAGGCAGCTTAACTGTACATAGGTGAACAATAAAAATTAATAAATCAGGTTGGTAAGCAATACTGCTTATTGCAAAATGTTTAGCAACAAAGTTCAGCAGTTTGACTTCTCTTCTTAAACTCCAGAAACTGAAGAGAGGTGTGGTTTGTTTGTTTGTTTGGGTTTTTTTTGGGGGGGTGTGGGGGGGTGGGGAGGGCAGGGGGAAGTCAGGACTTGTCCATAGCAAGATGGCACACGACAAGCCAGGCTATGAATTAATAATACACTGACTAATTTCACTTATGTAGACAGCTGCAGCACAAGAATGCACTCCTGGTAAAAACTAAAAATATTTGCTTGGGAGTAAGGAGCATGCAGTGAATACTAAATTCACAGTTGGCTCTGTATAGTTTCTGCACAGACAAGCCTTCACTTTCTCTAAAGTTTCAAAGTTACTCTAATTACTCAAAAATCTCTCTCTCTGAATTTGTGCATCAGGACAGAAACCTTACAAAGATGTTGCCACATGATCTGCAGGATGTTATAACAAGAATGTGTTATGCTTTGAAAAATATAAGCAAAAGTACATTCAAAATTAAGATGCTTTTTTCAAACAATCAAACTATTTGACTATAAATGGGCCTGTGACAATTCACACGGGGAAAGAATCTACCTTGTTACCTCTTTATTCTTTAGTATCATTTCTCAGCTATATCAAGACCTTTTTATTACTTTAGGTTTAGTAAATACTTTATGTGTTTTGAGATGGGATTTGTGTATGCTAAACACGTTTAGGATGAACTATTCAAGTGGAACTATCCAATTGATTAGATGCAGTGTGAAAGGTTTTTAATTAAAATATATGTTTTGTCAGGATCTGAGAAGAACAGATTGTGCTCACCAAGAGAGAGCTTTCCATGCCTCTTAAATTACAGAACTTTTAATTTATAAATGACACAAAGGGAAAGGAAGCACTAGAATCTAACTTTAATCTTCCTTGTATGATACAAAAAAATTAGCAAGAGATGCTAGGTCATTAATATTTTTTTTGCTATTTTTAGCTTATAAATTTTAGAAGGGTAAAAATAACTTATCCAAGTAGCTTAATTTCCCAGCAGAGTGGAATACTTTTCTTTACAGCACCCCTTTCTTTCTTGGCAAATAGCCTGAGCCTTCTGCACTTTCCATTGTGAGCTTCTCCAGAAGTTGAACAAAATCAGTAAATGTTCTTGACAGGTCTTCCATTATAATTTATAATTTTTAGTAGCTGAAGTGGTTTTGCTTCACTAGCACACATTGAACTTGAGACTCAGTAAACTGGACTAAATGTATTTGTCATACAAAATGTTGTTTTAGCTGTGTAGTTTTGGAGAACCCAAAACTTCTCATTCCAGTTGTACAGTAGCTACTCCTGAGTTGATGTCCTCTTTCATTAGGAGACTAGGCTTTTTTTTCAATGTCATCAGATTGATGGATGAGGAAAGACTGTCAGATAGATCATTCCAGAAGATCAAAGAAAGGGACAGGTGGCCACATTCTGAAGCAACAGAAGGGGAAAATCAAGAATCTCGGAGACACAACCCCAACAATCCAGAAAATTGATTCAATTTGAAATTACGTTATTTTTCACAGCCAGTACAAACAACAGAAAACACTACTTCATACTTACGCGGAACTATGAAAATAGAACAACTCAAAGTGATAGTTACCATCCCAAAATCAGCTTGGGTGAAAGAAAAACAATAAGCACTACACTTACCATGTCAGAAAAAGAGCTTGGGGCGGGGGCTGGGGGGGGCAGGGATACTACTATCAGTTTCTGATAAGAAAAATCACCTCAAAACTCTCATTCTGGAATTACCAGGAATGCCATATGATAGGATAGAAATAAACACCAGCTACTCTAAATTTACAGTGAATCATTAGAATTGCCTCACTGAAATTATGCCAGTTATGTATATATTGTAAGTGTTAAGGAAGAAATTAATTAAAATGAGAAAAAGATTTTTAAAGAAAATCTAATAGAATTTTACTAAAATAGACTAATTGGAATTATTTGGTCATAGAACAAATTTGAGAGTTTATGACTACCAATATTAAAATAAACAGATCACCTCAGGATCTGTCAGTTTTCAAAACATTATTGTTGTTCAACTCACCTTCAAAAACATTTTGGATCTCGTGTGATACAATTCAGAGAAACTGTTGTGTGGGATTTACATATTAGGGTGCAGATTAAATAAAATCATTTGTGTGCTGCTTTGGAATTACAAGACTGTGAAATTGATGTTTCTGAAACATATCTCTTATCACTACTTCTGCTGTGATCCAAGCAAAAGAAAATGGATATTTCGTAGAGGAAATTAAAATAGTGTTATATGGGCAGTTTCAAAGTTAAACTGCAGCAGAACATGCTTTTTCTAGCAAGAAAAAATATACACATATAAATAAGAAGGTGGAGCCTAGATCTAGTGCTGGGCTGACATGATGAAAACCAAAGCACAGAAACAGTATGATTGGGAAAGGCAGTTTTCCACATAAGTAGAAGGGTGGTGTGGCCTTTCTGTACTGGAAGTTCCTAGCCCCTGCAGCTGATCAAATGGGGACAAAGCTCAGGGAAAAGGTTCATGAGTTTTATGGAAACATGAAACAACATCTGTATGTATAATTAAGGCAAAGAATGTACAATGTTACAATCCAAACTCTTTGGAAAGTGCTGAAAATCTGCCAACTGTGAAGCAGAATGTAATGTATAAACAATCAGGTTGTAAAGCAATTTAGAAATTCAAAAAGTGATGTAATTCTCATCATTCATGTAACACAGGCAAGTAATAATGGTACCATGAGGCATGGCTTTTTTATTAGCATAATTTTCTTCTTGATGCAACCATTATGGTTTTCTTATGTTGACAAATGACTGCTGCCCATTCCTACACCTGCTACCCTCTCCCTTAGACAAACTATTTTATGCTTCCATTCTACTTTTTTTAAAAAAAAAAAATACCCACACCCAAAACCAACCAACCTTTTTCATTTTATTTCTAATTACTTTGTTTTCTGTATTCGTTTATTGCATGGTTATATGTTCTTACAGATAGTTGAATTACTCTTTTATATGTTGATAATCAGGCAACATTTTATAAATGTAAACTTTGAGAAATATTAATTCTGCTTTTTCCTAATCATTCTGGATACATACTCTACTATAATTGTATTCTAGATGGGATGTATTGGATGTATTCTGAATTATAACTTCTGTATGGGGAAAATAAACTGGAAACAATTTTCAGATCAAGCAATTAACAATAAAATGTTACCTTGCTCAAAGAGTCATGTAATTGTTAAATTAATGCAATTTATCTACTCTACTGTAGAGTCACAATTTCCAGAGACTGTTTAAAACATAGACCTATCATCATATAGCTGCATAGATTGAGTCTGGATCCTACAAACTGAATTTTAATACAGCAGACCCTGTAGCAATGTAAGCCAAGATTCTGAACTAAGAGTTTCCTCCAATCTTTGAGGTACTTGCTCGGTTTTCAGTAATGCTACCTCCTGAGGTATCTTCCATGGAAATCATAGAGGCTTTGAGCTAGATCACCTGTCAAGTCTACCTGTGTAAGTCTCCCTCACTTCTGCTTTGGCAGATCCAAGGATCTTCAGTGAGGCATCAGCTATAACCAACATCCAAACTGAAAAATAGTCGTTTTCACTATAGTTACCTTCCAGTTGGTTGCCCATGAACAAACATACTGTGACTCCAACTACTTCTGTGAGAAGCTCATATTTTAGTTAAACAATTTTAGTTCCTCTCCAGGTATTCCAACAGTAAGCATGGCAGTCTACCCTTCCTTGGTTCTAAACATGAATTTATTTACTAGTCACTTCCTAGTCAACACAGCCATACAGTAAACCTAGATGAAAACCTCATCAGCTCATGATTCTTTAAGCAAGGGAATTTAGGAGCTTCTTTACAAGTAACAAACTACTTCCTCTTTATAGACAAACAGCATGACCTAGAAGTACTGCAGATGCTAATAACAGCTGGCAAGCTCATTTTTCAAAATAGGGCAATTCCATTTATGGAAAATTGCAAACCAGCTAAATCCCCACCTTGCACAGTTGCAGAACGTGACTCATCACAACATATTTTTCACACAAATTTTTAGAGAAAGAAGTGTGGTACAGTGCTGACTGGAATATTTCACATGAAAACATTCCTGATGAAAAATAAAGCATTTTTTTTAATGAGAGTACGACACAGACAATGGACTAGAGTGGAGATTTTAAATTAAGGAATGAAAAATGCTTAAATTTTGATTCTGAAAAACAGCATTTTTACTTGTAAGAAATTAAAATGAAAAGTGTTGGCATTTCCATTTTGGATACTGAAATGGTGTAATAAAAACTTGTGTCTGTAAAAGTTAAAAAAATAAATATATATATCTTCAAATAAAAATAAGATGACAATTCTTTTCATCAGAGGCTTTCCATTAACATGTTAAAAAAAAACCCTAAGCCTGGAACACTTTGTTCTTTCTGAGGAGGGAAAATCTATATTTTTGGCAACAGATTATTAAATATATATGGTATAGTATAATACTTCCATAGTCTCAGTATTTATGAAAAACATTTCTAATTAATTCATTAGCTTTTTTTTTAAGGATTCACTAATTCATTATTACTTGAAGTCTTTTTTTTAAATGAACTGCTGCTGCTAATGAGCAAAAACCCATTCAACTGTTAATAGGTACTGAAAAAAATACACTGGAAAATTCTATTTCTTCTTTTACTCGTGAAGAGAAAGCAAGCTCATGGAAACAGACAATAAAAAGAAAAATAGTTTACCCTTTATCCTCCCAAATCAATAGGTTAATCGAAAGAATCTTAAATTACATGACATTGGAATGCCCTACAGAAATGAGCCACTCTAAGATCTATACTATCATTACCAAGGACAAGATAACCTTAGACTGGGCATTAGATGTAGTGTACAAAATTGATTG
Source organism: Phoenicopterus ruber ruber (assembly GCA_009819775.1). NCBI lineage: Eukaryota > Metazoa > Chordata > Aves > Phoenicopteriformes > Phoenicopteridae > Phoenicopterus > Phoenicopterus ruber. The sequence continues at coordinate 26,728,137 of CM020222.1, forward strand.
TTTCTGTTTAAAGAAAATGTATTTAGGCTAAATGAACAGAAACCTATCACAAAAGAGACAGTAAAATATGCCTTTGCTCTACCAAAAACCATCTCTTAAACACTGAAATTAATGAACACAAACCTGATATAACATTCTTCAAATATTTCAAAAATAATGCCACCACACTAATTTCAAAATGGAAAAAAAAAGCGCAACTGAATCAAATGAGAAAGTGCTTTAATCTCAAAAAGAAGCTCGCCCCTCGAAAAACAGTAATGGAAAACCATCAACAGTTTTGCTCTTATCTTGCAGAAAACAAGGCATTAATGAATCCAAGAAAACTCCTCTAAAGCCGAGATGTATGCACCTAGTTGCTGCCAGATAGTATCAGAGCAAAATCAAGCACACTGAGATTTTAAGACTCCCTAACATAAACTTAGTTCAAGGGACGAAAATCTGAAATGTCAGCAGGAGTGTAGGGCCCAAAGTCCCTCTGGCTTAAAACAGAACAGTCAATTCTCTTAATTCATGCACCAATTCTGAAAGTAGGTTTCTACACTATATAGTAAAAGAGCTACTCAAAGAAATTAAAACCATGTTGCATGGGTGAAAGTCATTGGTTATTGGCTTGGATACAGTATGTATATAGTTTATATAAAGTTGTATATACAGTATTTTCATGCCCAAACTTGTATCATCCCAATGCATTCTGCTCTGTCAGGAAGTTTCTGGGCTACTCAGATACTCAACTGGGCAACACAGAGATCTTTTCAGTCACTTAGGCATGAGTCAGAAGATATCTTAAGCAGGCACACTGTTTTGGTTGGATAAAATCTGATAATGAAGGGGTCAACTCAGCTGCCCAAACATAAGCACTGAGTTGTTGTATCAAAGATGACTGCACACAGGTGATGGACATGACATGACCTGTAGAAGACCACGCCCTTTTCCAGTAGTAGCTGCAAGACAGGTAATACAGCCTAGTACTTCTAAAATGGCACTAGATGCTTCTGTTCAGGCAGCTGCACCATGCCCAGAGGAGTATAAAAGATTTTCCAGGCTTAGCATTAGAGTTTTAAAGGAGTTTCATTCTTATTTTCAATGCAGATCCACTTCAAAGTGGCAGGAGCAACAATCATAGAAGCATTTAGAATGGAAAGGACCTTTAAGATCATCAAGTCCAACCGTTAACCCAGCACTGCCAAGCCCACCACTAAACCATGTCCCTAAGCTCTGCATCTACATGTCTCTTAAATACCTCCAGGGATGGTGCCTCCACCACTGCCCTGGGCAGCCTGTTCCAGTGCTTGACAACCCTTTCCGTGAAGAAATGTTTCCTATTATCCAATCTAAACCTCCCCTGGTGCAACTTGAGGCCATTTCCTCTGGTCCTATTGCTTGTTACTTGGGAGAAGAGACCAACACCCACCTCGCTACAACAGCCTTTCAGGGAGTTGTAGAGAGCAAGAAGGTCTCCTCCTTTTCTCCAGACTAAACAACCCCAGTTCCTTCAGCCGCTCCTCACAGAACTTGTGCTCTAGACCCTTCACCAGCTTCGTTGCCCTTCTTTGGACACGCAAATAATAATAATGATACTATTAACTGTGATATATGTAACACACATAACATAGTATGTAGATAATGTTGCAGAGGTATAACAGAAATAATTTGACAATGAATCAAATAGATTTATCAATAGATTATCCATTATACGGTCACATAGTTTGATAGTACACTTGCAGAGAAGAATGACAACAATTATGGATATTACACATATGGAAGAGACAGATGTTAAGTTTTCCAGAGGAGCGTTGTTTTGTTACCATGTTTTCAGTTTTGTGAGCGTGAGATTTCAATGTAACACTTTTCACTCAGCTTCCTACATCCACTTTTTTAACACCAATAATCTCACTCAGCAAAAGATGAAGACGTGGAAAAATATTTCAAGTAGTAGCACATGTATTTTGAAATATTTGACAAAGTAAAAGAGGACATATCTGGAAGGCCAGATAAAAACCAGGATATAATTCTGCCTCTAGAACTCCCAGAGAAAATACTCCACTCCAGGGAGCTGCTTGAGGCACTAACCGGAGCAAAGCAAACCTTGGAAAGTGCATGCAAATTAGCAGCAGGCAAGAGGAGCAAGTTGAAGGTGCATGAAAAGCCAGACCTTCAGGTCAGGACAAGTTTAGTAACAGTTCATTTGCAAGTAAATTTCCCACTGTTTCACTAGGCCTGTACTGCTTTTAGAGATCACAACACAAGTTTGCAAGATGTTAACTAGCAAAAAATTATTTGCCATTATATTAGTCTAATCACCATGACTGCCCCCAGCAGACCCCATCTGCCTTCAAGGTACTTATCAGAAAAAAAAGTAAAGGCAACCAAATTTCATCTATCCAGTACTGATGTAGAGAATGCTTTTCATACATATCAGTATTTGCTACTCAAGACTGATCAATATCTGTGTTCTTATGTTGAATGTTTCATTAAAAAGTAATTTCTAGAAGAAAAAAATCTATATATTACAGTACTGGAGAGCAATGTACTTATCAGAGAACTATTAGGCTATAACAGCCTGGAACTGCTGCTAACGCGCAACTTTTGCATAAAATGGAATATTATTGCATCAGAGAATGTATAATTGTTGAGGACACTTAAAACTAGGCAGCATAATCAGTGTTTATTCTTTTTTTTTTTCATTCCTTTTGTTTCCTACAGGTTTTTTTTCTGAAGGTATATAATCAAACACATTGTGATACCAGAGATGTAAAATAATGAACTAACCACAAATATTAATTTAGTATTATAAAACATCAGCAAAATTATTTTCATGACTTTATGATGATCATTATAATGGTATTATGGCACAAGTCCTAAAAAGCAATGTATAAATACTGTTGCTTGATTAAATGGCAGATTTTTCTAGTTAGTTAATTTGAATGTATATATTTTTCATAAATTGCAATACTTCAAATTTTTTTCAAGTTTCCTGACATCAGGCACCAAGATGGAGGTACAATATCACTTTCCAAAGGGATTAAAACACTGAAAAACCTTCTTTCTTTAGAAAAAAGAGCTGGGTGACTAATAGACAAAATCAGTGTCTCACCATCATTATCAATATCTCACCATCATTGGCAAAAACAATACTGAGATTCTAGGAGATGAGGAATGTGGAAGCAGTAGTCACTCAGCTAAAAATAAATTTTGGTTGAACTGGAGGCTTTCGTGAAGTCTAAAGATGGTAATGTTTTGGCTTCAGTGTGATCTGGACATCTACCTTAGGCTCTAAGAATTGCACATACTCTGTCTAGCTTTGAATATATTAAAGAAAAAAAATGACTTTTAGCTTCAAAATCTCAAAACCAATAGACTATATTCTCTGGCATATCTGTCATTCTAACAACAATGAAACTGGCTGCTCTGAGATCAGATCTCATTTTCCTAGAAACTCATCAGCCAGCTGTTGTCTTAAAAGAAGCAAAATTGAGATCTTAGCTGCTTTGTATCTAAAGGGCACTTGTTACTGTGACAACTGTTTATCATCCCAAACTCTTCAAACAAATTTTTAAATGAAAAGTAAACAGTTAATAAATTTTAAAAAACCCCAACCAACCAAAAACCTGTGTGAAGAGTCCGTGGAGCCCAGTGCTTTCTTCCCTTGTCAGTATCTTCATATAGAGCTTGACAGACATTTCAGATGTTCCTGCAGGGAAATGGAAGGATGAAAGCATGGAGGATTTTTGTCTTTGTTTCCGTAATCTTGAAAGTACCTGAACGGTACAGGCAGTAGCATCCCACACAGTAGAAAATGAAAGGATTTAAAAACATGGCTGCTTGAAAATGCTGTCTCATGTAAACACAATGTGAGGGGAAATTCAGAACGAAAAAATCAAAAAGTGAAAAACATCAGCAAGTAAAAAGTAACTCACATTTAAAATATGCTTTAAAAATTAGGTAAGTACGTGGATCTATTTCACAACAAAACAGAACAGGCTAATCCCTGTCAAAATGCAGTGCTATTTTCTATAATACTGTACTTAATCAAAGCCTCAACATTTGTACATGAGGGGCGTATTGCTCACTTCTACTTCCTCTTGTCAACTTTACCAAAACCATTAATTAAAAATAACACACAATGTTATTTGATTTTCTGTTTAATACCCTGCAGACAGAACTTGCATCACAATCACATCCTTACCCCCAAACTATCTTCCCAATTGCAACTCGCATAACTGTATTTTTTGTATTAAACCACAAGCATCTGCATCCTAACGGAAATCTTCTAGCCAGTCAACACACACTCCAAAAAAGCCTGTTACTGTATGAAAAACAAAACACCACCACCCACAATAAAAGAGCAGAGCTTCATGGAGACTCTCCAACAAAAGTTTTTTGTGTAAAGTACAGAGAGACTGAATCGCTGCCCAGTGGTCCCGCTTCCTCTGCTGATGCAGGTGGATGCACTGATGGATGGTGCAGCGGATCCACCAATACGGATGCAAGTTTCCTGGCCAGACACATCAGAATCTGGTTAACTAACCACCGGTCTACTAAACACAGAGAGCTGGTACAGATTGGAAACCTAAACACTGAAAAACTGCTTCAGTTGTCTTCTATTGGACTTGCTCAAAAAATGACAGCTCTGTGAGCTGTATCTCCGGATAAATGGTTTATTACAGTATTTCTACCTTTCACACACCAGCTTGCCATAAACACCAAACAAAGCATCAGGTGAAGAACACAACCAACACTACTGTTGCAATAAATAAGAATCTAGTTATGTGTTTTCACATGAAGAAGTTGTTAATGATGCTTAATGTTTACAGTTCAGTTTCTGTTTTCCCCATCCTCTTTTATAAACCTGAAATCGGTTTGAATATTGTGCAGGTGATGTGGAAAGCTCTAGGCACTTTTTTCCTCATTGCAGTATAAATTTCTCTCAATCCACTTGCAAAGAAGATGGAAAAGTGGAAAATGCATCTTGTCAAAGACATTCTTTATTGCATTCTTGTAAATAGGCCAAAATCCCACTTACCTCTTACAGAGCCTAAAGACTTAGTTTTTTGGCAAAGATCAAAATATAAACCAAAAGAAAAATCTTAATCTATCATTTGGAACAGTAGGAGGCATTACAGCACATTGGAAAGAAGCAGATTCCATTCTACAAAATTAAAGGACAAGAAGAGAGAGTTTGCAGAGGTGTTCTCAAATCAAGCAAGTTTTTAAACTGTGTGAGTTCCCCCCAAAATTTCACAATTTTCACATTCTCAGAGAAACCAAAAGAAGAAAAGAAAATGCAAGAAGAAAGTTTCTTTGGCAATCTGATATTGTTACAGATTAAGAATTCATAGGTTTAGCAAATCAGAACCATGCTAGCAGACAGACTAGGATTTGCACCTATGATTTCCACTTTAAAGCTCTCTTGTTTAAACAGCACGTTAAGCAGAATTCCCTTTTTATCGTCGCTTCTTTCTTTATTGCATTCATGAGGCCTGTCAAGGGAACCTCTATCTTGAGGATTGTGCAAAAATGGTGCCTTTCTGCTAGACAGATGAGCTGCCCCTGCAGATCTTTAGGACAAATTCTCAGTGATTTTAGGTGGTGAGGATTTTAAACTAGAAGTGCAGGATTTTCTAAATTCCTGATAAAGCAAGTGGAGAATTGGGCTTCATTTTCATATGCAAGAAGAGTTTACAGGATCTGCAGTTCAAACAAATTTCTAACTCATAAATTGTGGCCATTTGTTTTGGAACAATTAGAAATGTCAAAAAGAAAATCCTGACTGTTTTGAAGTCACTTACCAGGTAAATTCACAAGCATGTTAAAGATGCCTTTCAAAGCCTCCATTAAAACAGCCATAATATACCGTAAACTTCCACAGGTAACATATAATTTAAAAATCAAACATTCTAGGCTATTATTTAAAGCACAAAAATATTGTAAAATCCCAATGCGAAATGAAACTGAGTGTAATAATATTTTTAAATAAATGGTAGTATCTAAAGATACTGGTAATTCTCACCATTCAGAAGATGTACAAAACATTCATAGAAATCAGTGTTACATGAAAAGAAAGAAAAATTACCTGAAAATTATTTTGCATGTGTGAAACAGAGGATGTATAAGGGAATGATTACATCTTATAAAAGTGACCATAGAAGCCCAAGCAATTTTAGAAGTTCAGTACTTCTGTAGAACCTTTTGTCTGCCTCCCTCCTCCCCATGGTAGATTAATAAGAACTTTAATACTAGTTTTTAGATGATAATACTAGCTTTAGATGAAACTCAATATTGCTCCAACTTTTTGAAATCTGTGATAAATTGAGTGTATTTAAAGAGAAAAATTGTCGGCAAAGCTTTCCTGCATTGAACAGGCATATTAGATATACTTCCACCGTATCCTGAATACTGCATATTTCATACAATATTGTTTATGGAAGTAATGAATTGGATAATCCTCTGAGATTTCTGTGGACAAGTCCTGTGACTATTCATGCCTTTATAGCAATTTGTGACATGAATTAGTTAATTTATCTTCCTGAAATGAGTCTGATAGATACAGGAGGATTAAAAGTTGAAGAAAATCTTAATATAGGTAGGTTCTTTTTCCCTGTTCACATTGCTCAAGACAAACACTAGGAGAGCTAGCTATCCCTGCAGATTATTCCATTTTTCTTCTATTTTTCTCTTTTTAAATTGCTAACACAAATTCCATTAGGTTAGGCTTTTTAAGTCACGACCACTAGCTCGTAGTACTGGACATGACTGAATGAGCACAAAAGTTTTACTCCAGTTTCAAAAAGCCACTCTTCATAAACTGGCAGAATAAGCCCTTCTGGGAAATAGTTCAGCCCAAAGAGAAATTTTGCTGGTAGGCTGAGGTTAAAGGAATGGCTTTTGCTGCATTTTATGGAATCGTAGGTTATAATTTTAATTGTAGTTGTAGTGTAAGTTTGAACAACTTCTAAAACTGAATTCTGATCCTGAAGTTTGCACTATCATTTCCATCTGTTCAACAAATGCAAACAGAAAGTATGAAAGGTCAGGACCATAATTTGTCCATATGAAATGACACTGAAAATATAAACTTAGAAAAAAAGACAGGTCTGGCACTATCTAGAACAGAAATTAATCAGCTGCTTCTACACAGACAATGAAACTACTCTTGTTGTATTTGTTCCAGTAAATCATTACAGTTGCTTCAACTAGGCTGGGGCAATGAATGTTATCCAACAGAGCCCTCAATAGTCAATTGATGTAAATGCCTCAAGTCATAAATCATGGTAAAAATAACTAGTGAGGCCTATGGTGTTTATCACAGGGCATTCAATAGCATATATGGCATGCACTAAAAGCTAATTATTAGTTCAATATTGCTACTGATTTCAATAAGAACGAAGTTGCACTTAAGCACAAGAACCCTGTTGCATGTACTTTCAAAGGAATCCATATCACAGTTTCTTAGTGTTTTGTTCCCCACATCTTTTTTATTTTGGTGGTGGTGAAACTTTTTAAAGTGTACAACTTTATGTACGCAGTCAAGCTACACAGATGAACCAACAGAAGCTTCTCCAACAGAAAAAATAATTAACTGAGCAGAAATCTCAAATGCCCATCACTGCCGTAAACAAAATATTTTTAGTTCCAAGACTTGAAAAGGGGTGTAGATGTCTAAATTCAGTGAGACCCCAAAATCACTTAGCATAATTCAAGTTGGAATTTCTTGTATATTACCACAGAATCATTGTATACACAATAAACAGCACAAGTCAGAAACGTCTGTCAAGATAAGAAATATTGACAATGACCAGGGTGAGAAAGGTGAGAAAAAACACACTTTCACAGCTGGTTTTAGCTGCAGGAACTACAGACTAAAAACCAGTAATCATAAAAAAGGAAAAAAAAAAAAGGAGGGAAATTCTCCTATCTTTTGGATAATTATTTTTTCCATGTAACTGCTACGTGTGTGCATTTGTTACTTTTATCCTTTATTCCTCCCATGCAGGTGATGTTAGTAAGCCTGGTATAAGCACTCATGGATAATATTTAAAGCATTGACCCCTTAAATTTCCTGTGCTTGACCCTCATTGTAAGCCCTTAAAGCTTAAAAGCCTGTAAGCTCCAAATAGCTGCCATTTCAAACAGGTACTTTAACAACTTAATATTTATTCCTTCACATCTAATGTAGTTTTCTTTCAAAATTATACTTTCCTGGTATCTTCAATTTTACTTCTTTATTTTTCTGGTCATACCTTGTTAATAGCTAAAATTTGGAAGCACTTTAATTCTCACCTTCAGCATTGTGATGCATTTGCAGAAACTGCAGCCATGGCAGTCAAGTCATGCTGCTTATTACAACGCCATAAGCCCCAGTTGCAGAGAAGAATCCTGTTTTTATTGGTGAGACTCACGCTTTTGTTTGACTAATAGTGAAACTGGGAACAATCCAAAGCGTGTACACAACTTACATTTGTTTTATGCTCCTGTAATGCAACTGACTCCAGTATCAGAGTTACTCCTGATTTACACTGCAATAAATCAAACTGCAATCACGGTCTGCGAGTACCTTTTTGAGTCAAAAGCTGGCATTTCCACATAATTACTGTTCCAAATAGAACTGCCGTTAATGTCCTACTTATTTTTCAGAATTCTTTGCATTGTAGATTTCATTTCCGCTGATTTAGCTATGTAATTACTTTTCAGTGGTGGCAACAGCAAACATGCCTTCTCCTTGCTCTCAGCATTTGTTTTGTCAGTTACAGTAATTGCATGTGTCACAGACTGTAACAACCACCAGGGCCCCCCCCAAAAAAAAAAAAAAAAGAAAAGAGGGAAAGAAACAGAAAAAATAGCGTAAAAAAAATTCGGTTCAAGAACTGAGTTTTTTTGTAACTTTTTTTGTCCCCCCAAAAATAGCATCATAGGAGTAAGAATATCACATATCAAGTGAAACAAATACTAACACGAAGAATAAAATGAAATGTTTCATAATGACTTAAAGAGTTCATTTCAAGAGTGGAGAAAGCAGAAGAGGAAGAAAGGGTATTTTAACTGCAACTAATTTCCATAGCCATTTATGCGGTAACTCTAGTGAAAATGCCACTGTTGAGCCACAAGACTCAGAGGCGTGAGAATTCCACAGAGGCGGCACAGAATTGAATACCGCCTTTCCTTCTCCCCCTCCCTCCCCGCCCCCCGATGTATTTTTAGGAGGAGTATTTTAAAATGCATTTTTAAAGAAATGCAAGTTAGTCTATGCTAGATACTATCAGTGAGACTGAAGCACACTGTAGTGAAGCTTTAACTGAACACACATTTTCAATTATTTACTTCAGGCACTGACAATAAACTGGTCAGGGCAACACAAAACTCATTATGAGCTAATTTATATTGCTACGCTCTGTGCTGCTGTGGTTAGACTGATATAGTCACCTCATCTGAGAATTTGTACATTACATTATATCTCTTAACGGGCAGTTTATGTTTTAGGATTACCAGCATAATCCTATCAAATTCATTGCTGCCAATATGTAATCCTGATTAATTTTACTGTTTTCTAAGAGTTGCACCAGATCAAAAGTAATCAGCAGAAGTCAAAATAAAAGATCTTTCTCTGGATTTTAAGTCATACATACATATAAATCTCTATATTATCAAGAATTCTGCTTCCACAAATTGAATACAATTTGGCGGGGGAAAAAAAAAAAAAAAGGAGCCATAAAAATGAAGCAAATTACTTTTCCTAGTAGAGCAAGAAAAGAAATGTTTCTAGCTCAAGGACAAATCATCCAAACAGTAGAATGGGATGCAGTCATTACTGTTTTACTGCTTTTACAGTTAATGGATAAATGTAAGAACCAGGCATTACAGAAGCCCTTATCTTGATACTCTGCTTAATGCAAAAATGGGATTTCAGCACTTAAAAAGGGATTAAAAAAAGAATCCAAACTCTTAAATCCAAAACCACTGTTGCAAGCCCTTGTTCAGCTGCCACTTAAGCCTTAGAGGTACCTAAATGCCTTACTTCAGATATGTGCCTTAAATCTCTTCCAGCACCTAAGATTGTACTTCCAGGTATTCTTGGCAACCTTTAAATCTTGACATGGCCAAATAACTCAGTGCTTAAGATTGGTCAGGTTCTACCAACCTATCACACTGAATTGCTCTAAAATTCTTTAATTGCTAAAAAAATTGCTCAAATCTTTCTCGGAAATACATGGTGTAGGGATAGGAAGGAAAGGTAAGAAGAAAAGGTAAAACCTGTTCTGCACACCTGTTCTATAAAATAAATAGTACTCAGAGTACCTTAGTTTAATTCACGCACATGCCGAAACATATTAAAACACAGACCTTCAAGGAGAAAACTAGAGACTATCACAAATGCTTTAGGTTATCCTGCAAAAGTGAGTCTCCATCTTTCTGTAAGGAGATTCAATAGTAGGAGTGACAGTAGGCAAGTAAGAACATTTATGATTCTTTTGCATTAGTAGGTCGAGCACTCATCTGTAAATGAGGACATTGTGGTTTGGTTCCTCTGCTAGTAATTTTTAAAACGTATTTTACATTAAACAATCACTAAATAAAACACACAATAAGGTGGGGTAGGGATGAAGTCCTGAAACTTCCCCCGCAGAGGATGGTTTTAAACATTAGGCTCTAAATTTAAACATGTGACTGTAGATTTCCTTTCTCTCCATCTCAAGGAATTTTTTTTTTTTCTTTTTCCTCTTCAAAAGCGTACAGCTATAAGAGAGGAGAACTGCAGTTCAATTGATCTCTCATGCTTCATAGAGAAGTTCCAAACATACTGCTTAAAAGAGTAACTTATCCACAGTCCCTTCAAAGAACAAACTTGCTTTTAGGTGTCTACTTCAGGAGACAGTTCAAGACTCTGAAAATTTGGCTGGAAACAGATGCCATCCTGCTGGGGCATGACGGAGTACATTTCAGTCTTCACAATTTTGTATTTTTATTCTCTCTCAGTCATTTTCTGATCAGTACAAAGTCTGTTTCTTTCCAATTTCACTCTAAAGGAACAAACTTTTGAAGCATTGCTTAAAAAGCAAATACCTAACACCAAAACTAAAGACTCTACATGAATCTAGCCAACACTTTTAGGGAAGAATTCCACTTTCAGTGAAGAAATAAAGGATTTTAGAATTAAGCCTCTTATTTGAAAAACTCGTAATTTCAGGCCTTCCAAAACAAGCTCAGGGGTATTTTTTTCATTAAAATACTTCACCTACCTCCTAAACATTTAATCATACACCTGTGTTTTAGTCATGTTAAAAGCCTCACTGATTTTAATAAAAACATTTAAGTAAAGGTATGCATCATTTCAGTCTCTGAAGTAGGAAAACCAAAGAGCAATTAAATCCAGATTGCTAGACAATAATAGTAATACTGAGAAAGATTTCACAGGCAAATTTGAGATGGTCCTTAAAAACAGCAAACTATTTTTGCTTGTGAAGGACATCTGTCACAAACTAATACAGAGATGTACTTCTGAACACGGATGCAAAATAAAAAGAGATACACAAAGCAGTGTACATATCCAGCAACTATTTATGAACACTATACCAAATCACATTATTTTAGGCTAAAATAAACTTCAGAACATACAAACCTACAGCCACATTTTCAGATGAAACTGGTGTAGTTCAAGCCAGGCACCTACTAAAGGGTGCCATGGCACTGGAAGTGTCCTAGACCTTCCTTATTCTGCCTAGCTATATACTTCATCTCTCCCTCCATCTCCCCTTTTGGTCTCTTACTGTAGCTGCTCTATGTACTGCTGTTCTCTGGAGCTGAGTGGACTAGATACCAGTTGCCTGTGATGGCAGGGGGTGGTATTTAATCATCTAGGGGCAGAAGAGATTATCATGCTAAAAAATTTCAAGTGTGCACTGCTAATTTACATGCAGTCTTATTTAAGTGGAAAGAAGTATATGCACAAACTCTCAAATTATTGTGCCTGTGCTTTTTTCCTCCATCAATATGTTAAACAAGTGATCATATAAATATTTTATGGTGCATTTTAATATTGGTGTATGTGGAGGGAGGAGTATATCCATGATCAATTTCATTTCAAGGAAAGACATACTTTTAAAAGATACCTTTCACATATGTCATGAAAACAAGAATCCTAAAGTTTCATACACTATGCAATTTGTCATTCTTAAATTCTGAAAATGCAAAGCAGCTGCCATTTGAAAGATTAAACTGAAAATTATTGCAGTGGTATGGGAAAAACCCAAATGGAAACAAAAATAGAAAAAAAACAATTAAAACATAAAACAAGCACAATCATATGCATCTGAGTTTCTATGAACTGATCAATAGATCCACTGTCTTTATTAAATAAGTTCTTCTTGCTGAGACTATTGTTATGGCTTATTAAGCACCATCATTGCTATTTACAGACTGCAGACACCTGTCCACTGAGAACTGGACTGAGACCAGCTGGAAGAGTTATCCTCACACAAATAAAGCTCCATATGTTCAAAGGGCTACATGAATGAACCCTGGCTAAAAATTCCTCACAGTATCATCCTCAATTTGGAACATCACCACCATGGGTCACTGTAGAACAAAGGGCTGGGAGGGAGGCATAATGACACTTCCCACAGTGAGAAAAAATAGTGCCAAGGATAAGGAATTGATAACCTTGCAATTGTTCCTTTGATGACCAATAAACAGAGTCCTGGTCAGTCAGGAAAAACTCTGCATTACCTATCTCCACAGCATTTGTTGTTATTTCTGGAAATGAACATTACTTCACTATTCTGAAGGTTTCTTTCAGATTTGCATAGCTGCTAATACAGTTTTAACTATTTTTTTTTCTCCCAAAAATAAATGCCTGCAGCTTTACCTTTTTCTATTTTCAATTATATTAACAGAGATAAGTGTAGAATCTACTCAACACAGAAGTGATCGATATTTTTTCTTTCTTTAAGTGCTAAGTATTATAGTATCAGGTGTTTTAATCAGCCTAAATCCTTCCTGTCTCATGGGAACAACCCACAGATACTGATAAGGACTAGCAAAGAAAGAGGCTGATCAGCATAGAATATACACCTGTTTATTACAAATAAATACCTCACATTTTAAAATCTCAAGGACTTAATCGGCATGAAGAGAGTTTCTGAGGGAAAAGATGTGGAAAATTGATACTGATTTTTCTGCTCTATGAAAAAAATAATAAGGTTTATTGGCATAAGCAAATGGACAAATAATATTGCTATTTGTGAAGGTAGGAGTTTACAAGAATTCACTAAGGAGGACTGCACCTCAGTGAGTATATTACACACAATGCGTTAAAAAAATAAGTAAGATGAACACTAAACTACCAAGATAGATTTCTATGCTTGAAGATCTATACACTGTATATAAAAATCAAGATTTTAAAATCAGCCGTATGGTAGGAAAGACAATAATACGACTCTATAATAACTGGCAATTAACAATTAACTGTATTGACTTTCAGTTGGAAATATTATGCTCATTTTTTCTAACAAAGATGGCACGTGTATAACACATTAATGCATGTATAATGACAAAGGGACAGTTTGATTTTCCACAATTCTGTAATTGAAAAAGTATGAACAAGCAATGAAACCTTCCTCTAAAGGACTGCAGTGTTTCCATTTCTACAAGACACGATGGATCTCTGCTGTACTAGTTTTCATCACCTTGAAGATTTGGGCTACAGAAAAATTGAAGAGCAAAGCACAGTATTGACTCCAGTAAGATGATTACAAAAGGGAATTTTTTCACTGGATTCTCAATTCATCAATACCAGGCAAAAGGAAATCATCTGGCCCTCATGAATACCAAACCATTGTCTGTAATAAATACAAAAAATACATTCTGGGAAAATACCAGAGTCCTGAAGAGAAGTTACTATCTCAAAGGAATCTACAACTGCAACAGTTCATTACTCAATATTGTGAATAGCTATGGAGTTCAGTACAAAGAAGGAAGACACTGTTGATGCAGGAGGATGTGGAATAATAAAAAGAAAGCAATCAAAAGCAGTTGAGTAGACAACAAGAACCAAAGCCACTAGGAAACCAAAAAGGGAGGGAAATGAACAGAGATAAATAGTAGACAAACATTATCCAAGAGAAGAGACAAGTAATGCTGAAGTTAGTAAGAAAGATGACAAATGAAAGAAGTGAAGGTATTTAAAAAAGAAACTAGAACAAAATGTCCAAGAGAAAACAAGACACTCACTAAAGGAGAATGAGATGTAACACCTTTATCATTTAAGTGAAAAACGAAATCATAAAGCTCTCAGACAAAATAACAGATAAATCTAAAATTAAAAAATGAAGAAAGGAAATCACAAATCAAGATATACCAGTTACTTCCAAGGCTGTTTTTCCATTCCAGGTAAAATTTAATTTTCCATTTCTCTTATAACGAAGACAGATGAAGAGGAGAGAACAGACTTGAGACCCTTTCATTCTGGCTGTGGGGGCTGATTTTAGGACTGTGAATATTGCATTGTGAACACACAGCTGAGCTGTGTTTCATTACACTTTAATTGACTAATTATGATGTAATTAGATTAACACCTATGCAGTGGTTGTTTTGGGTTTACAGCAAATCTCAGAGTTAGCAAGAAGGCAAGCACTGAAGTGATGGCTTGGACCTGACACAGTCACCAGGTTTTGTGTATTCAGTTGAATTTATTTCCCTTAAATACCATAATTAGGACACTCGGTCTTAGGTGATAATATGGACATACAAATTCAAACTAATGATTTTCTAATAGTCACCTAATAATTCTGTATGCTCCTTGGCCTAAAGTGAAGAGAGATACCAATATAGTACATAAGCGTACAGATATCTTTATGGATGGACTATGTTGGTAAATATATACGATATCAATTTTAAAATGAGTAGTTGTAGCAATGACAGTTAGTGAAAGATTTAATTTTACAGGAGAGCGCCAGCTTTCAGTGCTCAGAGACAGAAGAGATGAACAGGGCAGGACTTGCTATTGCTGAAGGATCACATTCTATGATATTTTTTCTATAAGTTCTCACAAATCCTCAAAGACTTGTTCACGACTGGTGGAGTTAAATATAGAAGTGACCAAAGTTTACTTTTCATAAAATATTGGTAACGTAGTCCTAATTTTAGGCAGTAATAAAGGCTGGTGGTTTGAACGTCCTGTACTTCCTCAAATTGGCAAGATCGATTTCTACTTTCATGAAATTTCCTATTTGTTAACTCAGAAACCACAGTTTTTCTTTCATTACATTTGGTTCAGAGTATAAACTCACTTGAATTTTTCTCCTCTTTATTCTGTATTTAAATTTTAATTTAAAACTGGATAAAGCATGAGATGTAAGGTAATGGTTTTCTAATCAATAATGTGATTTACGCATGAATTCATAAAAATATGAGCTTGACTGTTGACTGGAAAACGCCATTATACAGAATACAATTTAATAGAAACAAATGCCTTTGCCATTTAGAATACCTACATCCATTTTTGTTTTGTAAGGCTCCTTTTTACCTAGGAGTAGGCAAGAAGGTGGGGACTTTCCATCCCTTATGCTTTAGGTATTTTATATTTCGAAGAATTATAACAATCACTTCTTCTTCTGGACCTCCATATGCCCTTTAAAAGTAAGGGTCCTCAGTGAACTAACCTGGTAAAAATTTTACTCCTGACAACAGTTCCTAGAGAAGTGAGATTTTATGATACAAGCAGAAAAGTTGAACAGACTGGTAGAAGTATTCTGATCCCAAGCACTCAGGTACTATTTGACTTAATTATCTAAAGCATTTGATTATTAAATGTAACTGGGAGAAATAACGTTCCTATTGAACTAACAAGTAACCCCCATAGTTAAATAAAATGAGTGGCCCAAAACACTTCAGCAATTCATCCTTATCTACAGTTTTATTTATTTAACAGAGTGTGTCCAAAGAAGCAAAGGAATATGAACAAGAATTTCTGTCTTCTGGTAAGGATTCAGGAATACTATGAAGTGTATGACTGACAGATCCAGAACAGGAGTACTGCATGGGAAGTTTACCAGTAACTTAAAAAACTTGCACAAGGACAAAGTTACATTTAAAATTACAGAACAGTGATCTGAAGATACATAGGATGATAAGCAATTGTGTTGAGAGTAATGACAGCTTCATCAAAGCTGCACATGCCAAAAAATCACAGCATCATGGCAGAATTAGTAGTGCCATAGTTGACAAAAGGCAGAGAAGCATGTGTTTAGGTGAAAAGTATGATACAGCACTGCAACAGAGCATCAGCAATAGCTACCACAAAAAAACCTGCTCAGGGAAAGAAAAAGCTTGCAAGTTTGTCCTGAAGAAGAGTTGATTCTGCCTTGCATTCTTTATTGTTACTAGGGCTGGTTTAGCACTTGAACAACAGTTCCACATAAGGCTGCTCCTGTTTGTTTTGGAAGCCAGTTTTAGAACACTTTGCTTTCGCTCAGTGCTGTTGTCCTGCAAGGATGGACAATTCATGGATTAGACCTTTCTTAACACAAGCCCTCAGTGTCACTGAGGGGTGTGACGGTAATCCAGTGTGTAATAACAAAGAAAAAAGACTCTATCAGACCCTACCAAACAGTCTGGCTTCATCATTAGGGGCTGTAATAAAACAGCGATCCACAGCAGACAAAGCAAGGTTGCTCTGTGCTCAGATTTCCCCACAGCATCACTTGTGTCTACTAAAGCGCTTGAGAATTTATACCTTGGAAACTACATATATCTACAGACACTTAGGTGAAGGTACTTGGTTTTCAGATATGATGAGAATCAAAACTTCTATTCATATAAGCAACAGAAAATCAGGCTACGTTTATTTAGATCTTCATGTTGGCATTAAATGCCACTTAATGATCTAAAAATTTAGTCTGTCTTATTCAAACCTAACTTTCTGTCTAAGAGAAGGAAATAGACAAAAATTGAAATATGAAATACCTGTAACTGGAAATTTTTAAAGCCCCAGTCCAAAGCATTCCAGATCTTAAAAGCTTTCCTGGATTGTCACTCAAAGTTATTACTTTCATCCTGGAAGTATTGTTAGATTTTTGTAGCATACATTATGCGCATTATAGGATAACACTATATTATAAGCTTCTGAATAATCCTTAAGCCATCTACTTTAATGATAACATTTCTCTAGTTGCCTGGTATGGTCTGCTGTGATACAAAGTACTAGATATGGTTTCTGATTTAAAAAAAATCTACAGGACTAAATTTAAATGCATGAATTAACATTTCTGTGCACTATTCAAAATGGGCTTTTGTGACAGACGCAGCAAATGCAATTGGTTTTGCAAGCTAATGAAAATTCTGATAATTTGTCTTGCAAACTCTACCAAACATTTGAATTTTCCTGTGTTGTAAAGATCACGTTCCAGGAAGTGTGAAACTCCATTGTACAACATGCAACTGCATCTACCATCTCAGATCATTTGCTTCCTCTAACAAGTACCATAGGTTCATCCTAAGGTTCCATTTTCAGGTTAAAAAAGGTAATTGAACCTAGACAGGTAGCCTTATTGTGCTTTAACAAAATCTCTCTTTTAAACAGAACCACCACTACACAAACAAGAGAGGTACCTTCAGATTTTAATGCAGCAGATTTAAAATTAATATTTAAATTCAATATTAATTTTCTCTTAATATTACACTGTGTACTACGGGACATATAAAAATATATAAAGATATCATGGGATTTCAGTCCCTAAACCTGTGATCTCAATACTTACACTCAATACTTATAGAAATATATCTTAAGAAGTGATTTGAAAAAGCTGAGTTAACATTAAAGATTTCCAACACTATTTGTACGATTGAGAAATGTCAGGTGGCAATTTAAAAATATTTTTTCTAAATCAACAACAGTATTTTTTTAAAGAAAAACCACAAACTTTCCAGCCTCACAGTTTAAAAACAAGCAATAACTCCTGCTTCAGGTAACAGGTTTCTTATTTCAACTCCCATTTTTTACCTTTAATCAAAATATTGGTCAATGCATATTACTTCATACTATAAAATTGAAAAATGGAAGAAAACTATGAAAACTTCTGTTTATTTGAAAAGCTATTTTAGGTGAACAATAGCTTTACCAAGGAAAGTCTGACAGGGTCAAGAATTTATTGACCTCATAAAACTATCTCACTTGAAAATTTCTGCTATTAATGTTTTTACTGTAAAAAAATGCTCATTCACATTGAGCAATTGCACATAATTTAAGGTCACATAAGATGTATTATTACCAACTTTAGAGTAAATGTATACTACTAAATAAAATTAACACTCAAACAAACCTCCCCACCTACCAATCCATAAGGAGAAAGCTTGCCTTATAGGTTAGCGGAGATCATCAGGTGTAAAGACATCATGAATTCAATTCTAAATTCTAGGGAAATAAGCAAGTCTGCTATAGAAACTGTGAAGAAAGCAATTCTTGGACACAGCATAGTCCAAAGAATGCCTTCTCCTCCCTTGTCTTTCACAGTTCTGTACACTGGGATGGGGAGAGGCATTGATCATCCTTCATCTGAAGTGAGGTTGTCCTCATTCATTAGCTTTTCTCCTTTTATTTCCAAAGAAGGCACAGAGTGAAGCCACCAGAACATGAGCTATGGATTTTGCTTTAAGTATATATCACAAGTCAGAGCAAGAAAAGCAGTGTAATAAGCTCGTTTGTAACTACCAAAATTAAAAGGCCCAAATGCTCAAACGGTTTTTAGGCCATTTCCAACTTGTGCCAATATTCCATTTGCCTAACCATGTTCGGGTTAAAGAGATCAAGATGACCAGCAGTCCATTTTTGCATTTCAGTATATCTAGCAGACAGGCACAGCAGCTTCCTTCCTGCTCTGTCGTACTACATGTCTCATACAGCTGCCAGTGTATACAAAAAAAAATCCACTTGTCTATGAGAATATATAAAAATGGATAATTCTATAAATTCCATTTTTCCCAAGTAGAATATTATTTCACAGATGAAACCTCTTAAAATAGCAATGTTGTGAGATCACTGAGTGCATACTACACTAAAGCTTCCGATTATTGTTCTTTTTTTCAATAAAGCAACAACATGTAATGCTGCTAAACAGATTTTTTAGCTACTCCTAGGCTGAGAGCATATAGAAAGAGTTTCATCTTACAACATTTTCATGACAGAATAAAACTCTAATAAAGGTTTTGTAATGGAAACATTAGCACAAAATTTAGCTATCACACTATTAGTGAAAATTGTTATCCTCCTTTTCATTGCCTCCCAAAATTTTAATTAGAACTCTATGGATTCTGAATTTTCCAATTGCTAAAATAAAGTATGGCAATAAAAACCTGTGATAGATGCTACAGTGTTTTAGGCTTTTCTTACTAAAAGAAGGGAAAAAGCACCCACAGAGCTAAAAACAAGGCCAAAAAGCTACCTAGGTTGTTCTTCCCCATCCTGTATCTGTGAAGCCAATTAATCCTGTCCAAGTGTGTTGCCTTTCAATTGTCACTACTGAATTTCTTATAAGTTTTCAAGGTTTTGGGTTTGTCTTTTTTTTTTTCTTTTTTTCTTTTTAAGATCATTCAAGTATCCTTCAGGAGATAAAATATCTTATAATAAAAGGAAGAAGGCTTATGAGGCTCATTATGACAGTATATGCTAGCCTGGTTTTAGGGCAGGTACTGTCAAAAAATACTTATTCATAATGAACAAGATAAGCCATTGTGAGAAAATGTCACATCTGGAAGAAAAAACCATAAAGCTGACTTAAAAGGAAAAGAATAGTATACATCAAATATTCATTGTACCCCTAATTAGTATTCATTTCTAGTTTCTGCTAAGTAACAAAGGAACATGGCAAATAGAAAAAAAAAATTACAGGAACAGCAATATTTAAAATATAGATGTCACTTGACTCACCAAACTCATTACTTTCTATTTTCTCAGGCTATAAACAGCATGCCAAGAAAAATAGTTTCTGTGTGTGGTCATTTCTATGCATTAATATATTTTATAATTTTCTGAGGAACCATTTCAATCCAATGCAACAAATGCTGGAGGCAACAGTAGGCTATTTATGATTTTTTTCCAACTGAATAGCTTTACTATATGGTTCCAATAACTGTCAGTTCTATCTAATAGCAAAAGAACTTTTCCATTTATTAAATTCTGCTTATTTCATTAATCTAGTACATGCTCTAGAATACCTCTCAGCGTTACAGTTATTCTTTCCCCCACAGATCATTCCAAGACATCTAACAGGGAACAGCAAATCAAACTCACTCCACTATTCACCCTAACTCTGTAACCAACTGAATCCATTAGTTACTTCATGGAGGCATTTCAAATTGTTGGCATTTCATTTAAACCAGGCTACTAAGATCACTTTTACAAAGGTCCATGGAGTAATTTTACTGAGATTTATTCAGAAGAGAAGTCCTGTCTCATGTCACCCTGTATCAACACACCTTTGCATTCTGCATAGCCTCTTCTCCTCAGTACTGCAGCAGTTTTCTCAGGGATCAGAACACCAAAAATGAGAAAGCTGCTCAGAAGTATGACAGAAATCACTGGTAAAATGTACTGGCATTCTGCATACAAACAGAATACCACCGTTTGAGGAACCCTGATCCACGTATTTTGGCATCACAGGATTATCTTAAGTTTTCAGCATGGCACATTGCTTCAATTAGTTGCAAGCTTCTGTTGCCCCAAACTCAGCTGGTGTTGGAGCTGTCCAACGAAGAGCCAGCACAAATTTTAGCATAACATTTATTCCATGAACACAATCCTGATGTTTCTGCAGTCTACCTTGCCTATATACTTGGCCTAAAGCCATGTTTACATTACAAGCTTTTGTTTGCACACTTTGACGAACAGTGACATGAGGAATTGAGAGTCTCTGATATGGATATAAGAACAATTAAGTCGCTACAGTTCTTTCAAGAAAAACTCATTGCTGACACAAAATATACCCATGAGGGATTCAGAATACGCTTATTAGTTAAAGGACAGTTTTGACTACAGTAGTTGCATCCTTGCTAGGAACACTTTCCAAATCTAATGTATCTGCACTTGCCAAGTTGCTTGCTTTCTTTTGCCTTTATTTGGATTTCTGTTTCTGCAGAAATGTGAGAACAGAAAATTTAAGCCTGCAAATTTTGCATGATATAAATAAAGAAATTGTAGGTGTGTTAAGAGGTAAGAATGATCTACTTCACAGGAAAGTTACATACAAATGTTGGTGAGAAAAAAGGAAAACAAAATCAAAGACAATGTGTCTGTTAATTTAATGTATTTAACTACTAGTTAGGATTGTTATTAGTTGTTAAGTGCAAGGTTAAGTAGAGATGATGACATAATCATAACATCATTAACAGAAAATTGACTTGTTGATCAAACGAGACTCAAGAACTAGATACATTAATAGTTAAGTATAGATTTGGCAAAAGAAATATATAACTAAAACAACATATATAAATTATAAATATGATTAGGTGGGTGGAGCTGTAAATAGGTTCATATCAACTACTCTGAGCATAGCTGAGAAGTATACATGATGGAAAGCTTCCTTTCCTCTCACCTGCCTATGAGTCAGCAACCTTTGTCATTCTCCCCAAGCACGTACTGCTGAACTGTTCCCCTTGGCTGTTCTGTAGCTGCCCACGAGGAATTGGCTGGGATAGTTCTGAATCCTGAATGTATGTAAGACCACCTGGCCAGGAAGACAGGTTCCTAAGAGAGGAAGAAGGAACACAAAAGTGTGTAAACAAAAAATGGGGATCCTGTAGTCATTCATATAGGTGTAGAGCAAAGCATATCCCTAGTTGTCTGCCACACTAGCAAACTATTGTCACCTCTGCTGATAACCTCCATTCCTGCTTCTGATACTTGTTTCATTAATACATGGCAACTTGCAATTTCCTCGCTTAAGCCTGTATAGTGCATGTCATTAGGTGGAGGGAAATCTATACCGGTGATTCTAAGAGCGTCTAATATTTTGAAAGACTTTGACAGGTCTTTTCACGTTACAGGCAAAGGGGTTATCTCTGGAACTGGTAAAATCATTCAAAGCAGTGGAAGTCTCAGGCTAGCTGTCAAATTGTTTGGAGTAAACACAAAGATAGACAGTTTTAATTGGAAAAGCTAGATTCCCCACACAGATTTGAACAATGCCTTACTCTTAAGGGGGGGGGGGGGGGGGGGCTTATTTGTAAAACTATCTATTATACAAGTCAGGGATGGTAGAAATACAAGAGTACTTCCAGAGACTTCATTCAGTTTGGCTTTGATTTAGCTAATCTCTACAGAGGCCTGCTAAGTCAAGTATACAAGCTATAAAAATGACTAAATACTTGAAATCTCACACAGGGCTGACACTGTCAACCAGCATCTATCTCATCCAGTTAGCCAACCATCTTAATTTTTTCAGTCAAAACTGAGGGGATCACATCTGATAATATTTAATTCTACTTCTGCCTCTAAAATGCTACAGTGTTTCAGGCTTTCATAATTAATTTTGAATTGTCATTGTGATGTGGCATACTTCAGAATGCGTGTACATATATATGTACAATCTAGTACATAATAAGAGAACCTCATGTAACAACACTCTCTCAGCTCTTCATGTTTTCACGTACTTTATTGAAGTTCATAGATGCAGAAGAGGAAATAAATGTTTACCAGATTCAGACATTAGTTACTGCTGAAAAGGAAAGACTCTTCTTGAAAATTACTGTCTTGCAGATTATAATGGTAGCTGAAAGTGTTAAACACTGTGATATTTCAAGTTCGAGGTATTCACTTATTAAAAGGATTGGTGGCTAAGGGATTGCACATTTACTACTGCAGAAAATGGTAAATACCCTTAAAAAAAAAAAAAGAAAAGAAAAAAGGAAAGCCCACAACGCTGTATTTTAAATACCTGCATAGGGTTTGGCAAAAATGTATCTTAAAGAAGAGAAATAGTTATCAAATTTTCCTCCTTCAGCTTGAAAATATATTAGCAAAATCAGACACAGGCCATGGGCATACAGGTTGAATCACTCATGTAGTGGCAAATATACTTTCTCTGCTTCTGTAGGTAGCAGTAAAATGCCAGTGGGCTTGAAAAATTCCCCATTTTAATAATATTGTTAAACTGTGATATAATCGGTCCTGTCATTCCATCATTAGTCACGTGTGACCTTTCTGCACAATAAAAAGCTCAAACATTTCACAAAGTTTGCTTAGCTGAAACTAAGAAAATTACAGTTGGTAGGCAGAAAGGGTCCTTTATTT
Organism: Phoenicopterus ruber ruber; assembly: GCA_009819775.1. Lineage (NCBI taxonomy): Eukaryota > Metazoa > Chordata > Aves > Phoenicopteriformes > Phoenicopteridae > Phoenicopterus > Phoenicopterus ruber. The sequence goes on from CM020222.1 coordinate 26,751,412, forward strand.
TCTTACTCTCATAATCTTTGAGCCAAACGACAATCTAAGTGCCTAGGAGCTAGCACCCAAAGTAATTAATGGGTCTGAAATGACAGAGCAAGCTCTTTTTCTAACAACTAAAATTACACAAACTATCAGACCTTTCTCTCTATTCATTTCTCTTTTAATATTCAGGCACATACCTCCCTGAATTATTAGACTGCTACACTAGTAGCTACACTACACTAGTAAAAAAGTATTGACAACTGCATGTAGAGAATGAAGGAAATTTTCATTTGCAACACGCACAAACAAGTAACCAGGAGAGATCAACAGAATCCCAACTGTGCAGGTAAGGTACAATACAGTCTGTATATAAGTAACAGTCTTAATGTCTGCATAGCAGCCAAAATGCACCGTAAATGGATCATCACAAATAGTTCATAAAGAAAGATCAGGGAAAGTTAAATAAGATAGACTCCCAAAGTAATGCTGTCAGGTCTAGTGGCTTACACAGGTCAACTCAGAAAATCATTGTCCACGCAAAATAAAGTAGAAGGCATGCTTTCAGAAATCCATTTTTAGAAAGTCTTTAAATGTGAATTGACTCTAGGACAAACCTTGCATCTAATTCTTCATGATATCTTCTACCTGTGTTTCCAACCAATCCAAATTCTCTGCACACTTTGGTTGAGCTTCTAGGAAAGTTTTAAATGTGAATCACAGAACCCTGGATGCAGCACCCCAAAGTCATGGATCTTCTCTTCCAGACCTATTTTACGTTGTTATATATAAAGTGCAAAAAGACATTGCCACTGGTAAAGACACCACCTTTTGATCATACATCTGTGTTTTACCTGTTTCCTATTGATTTGCTGTGGCAGCCACCCTGCTTACACTGCTTCCTATTGCTATTAGAGAACAATTTTAACCTGCCTATGGCCAAGGAAAATATATCAAAACTCATCATGCTCTGCATGGCGTGCACTCAGCGATATTTACAAGCTATCCTTTCCTCCTGCAAAATTAGAGAGGGCACTGCGATTGAACTAAGTGAACACAACACAGTGAGTCATGAACCAGAACTGGAATCATCACAGCTCATTTCCAGAGCCCTCAACAAGAGATTCATAAAGCCCAGCTCTTTCCTCAATTTTTCAATAGTTTTTGGAAGATCTTGAAAAAAACTTAACTGGCACGTACTGAAATGTTTACAATGCATGGAAGAGAGACTGCCTTACAATTTTTCTGCAAGCAATCAACATTATCTATAATTTTACTCCCCAAAATGAAGTCCTAAATAACCACAACTGATCAACTTTAACACTGACTGAGAAAGGGACATAAATGAGAAAAATATACTCTGGGAAGGATGGTAACAGAACTCAAAAAAGATTATAATCATTAACTATCCAGATGGTGCACTTACTGTTGCTTAGTTTTGGATCATGAATTAAGCACTAAAATCATAAAATTCTTGATGATCTGCATACTTAACAGGAGCTTGTCTTTTCCAGTTGATCCTAATATTAACCACAAAAAGTGGACGAAGCTTTATTCTTTTCATTACTTACTTTTTTTTTTTTTTTTTTTTCCTAGTGAACCTCTATTTCTTCAAAGTTGGACTTTAGTATTTGTTTTCAGTTTGGCCTACTTGTAGAAATGATGATGTATTTATACAGTTGGTAAGTGGTAATTTGTAAGTACAAGAAAAGCTGCTGAATTTCACTATATAGCTCTTCAAAATGTAAATGCTTTTCAACACACAGCCGTGTGATAGCCACAGATACTACAAGCAAGACAGGTGAACGCAAATGAAATGTCTGTGATCGGACAAGGCTGCACGTAGCTTATACCAATACCAGTGTAAACAACTTAGCCAAAGCTATAGGACTTTAAGGTTTTTAAATAGAATATATTTTGAGAGAACTTATAGAAGGTAAGTGTTCAGACCTGGATTGTAGCAGAAAGCTGTTACCAGAAAATGGAGAGTGATTCACCCTTGTCAAAATCAGTCTAGCAAAAAAAGAAGGAAAGAACCTATTTTTAAGCTGTTAAAGTACTGGATACAAATCTCACTTAAAATCCTCTAAAGGATTCCAGAGATAACAGTACAAGAAAGAACCTCAGTCCTGTGTACAACTCCCAACAGCCACATCTGCTTTTATGCTTGTTTTATTAATCTTTTCTAGCATAATGTACAACTAAGCCTTATACTTATTTTAATGTTCCATCTGTTTAGGCACATTCTATAACTGTTCTGTCTGATTATGCTGACACACAGATACTGCAGCCAGCAAAATCTTAAGACTCATCATAAAACACTTATTTTTTGTAATTAAAATAGCAGTAAATTGAATGATGATGAACATGGGCATCAGAGCAAAAAAGAATCTTGTGCTGTGATGGGTACTCGAGAGGTTTTGTCATTGTTTCCTGGTCAGATGTTTGTCTTTATACCAGGGACTCCAAGCACCAATATATAAAGAGTTATTAAAAATTCAGCTTGAAAAATTTCCCTTTTCTTTACAGGAAACCTACTGGAAACCTCTCTTCCATTCCCAGCTTCATACAAGGTACTCACTTGCTTTGTTGAGTGTATTTGTTACAATGTAATATATCCTACTATTAGCAAGGGATCCTTCTTTCCAAGTCCCACCTCCCTCCTACATCTCTCTTGAAAACTTAAAAGAAAACTGGAATATCTACTATTTGCTGTAAAGGCAACAACATCTGAACTATCATGAAATAGCACTCAAAATTTTACAAAAACCTTAGCAATAGAAAGCAGTGAAAGTCTTTTTGTTTATCTCTACTCAATTGAAAAGAGATTATTCAGAGAATATTTTAAAAGGTTTAGATTTTTTTAGTGAAAATGAATTAGAAAGTTTTAACTATATCTTTAGTAGATGTATCTGCATAATATACTTCCTTGTGGGAGCAGAGTGTTTACCTCTACACAATAAACTGTCTACAACTTAATGCTTGTGAATATTGCTACCTGTTTTTTAGTATCTGAAAATATTTGCTTATCTTAAATATTTTCAGTTATCCAAATGAATAATATAATCTGAAAATTGTCTGCTAAACTTAATGCCTGGAGTTTTTGTCCTAAAAATATAATCAACTTTCACCCAAAGTCTTTCACTTAGCTTACAGCAAGAATACCATCGGATTTAGCTGCCCAGTTTTGCATCGCAGGAAACTGATGGCTGAGGAAAATCATAGCAGATAATTTTTATACCGATGTTTGTCTAAACTACCTAGTGAGTTAATGAATATATTTATAGAAATCAGGACTAATGTGCTGAAAAGTCACAGATTAAGAAAGTATTTTTAAGATATTTACTATATAATGAATAATTTAAAAAAATACTGTCAAATTATTTTGTTCCACCTTTATGTTGACATAGGAAGCATTACTGTAATTTTCCAAAGCAGCCAAGGTGTAACTGAGAAATCCAATTCATTCTGCAATTCACTCTGTCCCTATGATTGCAGCATCCTGAAGGCTATACAGACACTTCTCCACATTTTTCCAGAACCTTTCTGGCAACTTCCGGTTTTGCCTAGGGCAATTTCTGTCTCTCTTCTTTGCTACTACCTAAACCCCTGGAGAAACTTTTCACCAAAAAGCAACAGTTACTTGGGAACAGCATGCCCCTCCTGTTACTTCCAGGGCTGTAACACTCTAGATGCTACTGAAATTTGCTACTGTGCCGTCCTGAATACAAAGTTTCCTGTAAATTTTTGTGCTTCAGCAAGGCAGAATCATTCCTACTGGAAGTTCACCAGGAAAGCATCTTGTCAAATCATGTTAAATCTTAAAGATTCTTTGATATCCTCATTTCTGGGTCACAGATGCTTTTTATTTATCAAAATGTTGTCACGTGCTTCTCAAGAATATCCTCTAATTTTAAAATCACAAGGAAAATAAAGAATTTACAGTACAGGAAAATCAGATAAAAAGATTACTAGTACTGTATCAGAACTACACAAGAACTATTCAAGAAATTAGTACTTTGCAGCATTAGTTATTTATTATTATTTTCTAAAGAAAAAAAAGTAACTAATTCCCACTTCCTCCTTTGTTCCTAATCATTTGAGGAACATTTCTTTCTAGCAGAGATTTATGAACCAAAACCAAGTACAATATTTCCTTCTTTCAGAATCTCATACTCTGAAAGTAGCCTTCCAGAAATCCTGCAACACTAAATAAGGTTAAAAGAACCCCAAGAATAACAATGCAGTAAATTACAACACTTGTTTTTCAGCTATTAAAAGCAAACATACACTCCCTATTTTTTTCCTTCACACTTAAACTGCCTTTTTCACACCAATAGCTAATATCCTTTTATTTGGCTTGTTTACTTCCTCCTTAGGCATTCAGTTGAAATAACCTGTTGGCACATCAGCTGACTTCAACAGATTAGCATAGCTGTGAGATGCTACAAAATAGGCATACCTGTGCCATGAATATATTTAGTTTGAATGTTACAAGATTTTTTTAGCTATCAGAATAATGAAATTCTAGCAGTCTCTCATTAGGAACAGGAAGACTCCAAGACTGTTTGGAAAAGGGATGACAGGATACAGTTGCCTAAGACAGAAGGATATTAGACTGTGCAACCCAGGAGCCCTTCTTCCAGTTTTAAAATTTCAAAGTCAACCAACTAAAATCACCATCCTAAATTACTTCTCCATCACCTACTGATTATCCAAAAACCCCAAATCATCATTTTCCTTCTGTCCTGACTAGGCTCTAAAAATACTATCGTTTTTCTCCTTTTTCCTGAAAGAGGTTCTCTCTCATCGTATTATACTTCACTTTCATCACATCCTAAAGTCTTCGATGCATCTTGTATACCTGCTCTATGTTTTACTGTATGTTCAACTGTAACTTATTCATTGTCTATTTAATCCTTTACTCCTCACATCTTAATTCTTTTTTATTGCTTTTTAGCCTTCAAATCAATTTTTCTCATTCCCCTCTGTTTACTGGTCCACATCCTTTGAAGGTTTCCCATGTCAAATGATTCGCTAGAGTTTCCCTCCACAGAGCATAGCTGGAGTGACCTTGTTGTACAGAAAATCTTTATTACTCCATGGTGGTTCTTTAAGAACTGCACTGAGAATGCTTCATAAATAATTATGCTTTTGTCTTTCAAAATTCACATAAAATATTTCCTATGACAGCAAATGCTGTAGATCACAAATGCATTACAAGGATTAGCTCACGGAACTAAGATGCAAGAACGGAAAGTCACCTTTTTCTCTTAAATTTTATTAAGGTTTGTTTCTATTACAAAAAAAAAAAAAGATTATTCAAACTGCACCTACAAACAAAATATAAAAACTGATCAGGTATAACCTTACTGAGTTTTATGCTGTGATACAGATGCAGGTTCTAAGCTAAATTGTTTTCTTCAGATGTGAGTCCGAGTTATCAGCTTTTAAGTTGCTGTAGCCAATCCTGTTCAGTTCTAAGCACAAGATAAATCAAACACAATTTTCCTTTCCCCTACTTTTCAGAAAAGAGGAATAAGAAAATGCTGAAGAATGTAATTCAATCAGGTTTCACAGGAAAGGTAAAAAAAAAAAAAAAAATCTGTTAGAACAGCGTTTAAAGCACAGAAAGAAAGAACAGTCACATTTAGGTAAAGTCACAGTTGTTAGGAGTCAGTAGTCCACATCAGAATTTGCTCTGGTTTCCACAAGGATATGATTATTCTGTTCAGATGCTCACATAGTAAAGCTGGCACTCTAGGATCTGAAGGAAAGTAAAGAACATGTCTTGCCTGGAAGGCTCTTCTCTTTTTACTGTTGTCTTGGTTGAGCTATTTCACTACTTTATAAGAATGTCAAAGGACCCTTTATTACAGCGAAATATCAAGTCAACTAAAAAAAACCCCACCAACTATAAAATTAGATGTATAACATGGTCGTGTTCCAATAACAACAGTCAATAGTAATCCCGTTAAACTCATCAAATTCTGACTCAGTTAAAACTGGAAACAGAGACATAAAATTAATGAAATGATTTAGTATTTTCTCCTTGAGTATCACCTATAATCTTCTCAAAACTGATAGTGCAAGCCATGCTATGGGTTATTTGATAATGACATATCTGCAATAGAATATGTGCCATTTTTATTAGTTAATGGCATCACCAGATAGAATTAACTGTAGATGTTCTTCTCTATACTTTTATCAGTAAAATGAAATCCCTCTGTCACTTAAGAGTATTGGCCCAAAATGAAAACAACCACAGGAGAATTCTTTGCAGAGAAAGTCAGTAAGTCTCCGCTTCCTTGCTCTTCTGAAATATTGGGGGGAGGGGGCCATATTTTGGCTGGCGGTAATTGGGTAGCTGATACCCATAACATACCAACAGCGAGACAAATCATGGATTTACCCCTAATTTTGCAATCCAGCAATTAAGCACAGCTGAGTTCTAATACAAGTCACTTATCATAACAGCATTAAAATTGTGTGTGATTTAGCACTCATCTATTTGGTATTTGGGGGCTGCTGCTGTTTCACAAAGATACCGAGTCCCCCGCCCCCCCCCCCCCTTTTTTTTTAAAAAAAAAAAGCCTCCAAACAGCAGTAGCCATATGATTACAGGAGTTTTGGGGTGAAAAGTTATTCAACATCCTGCTTTTAGATTTTATTTATATTTTAAAACAAGAGAGCTACACATACTTGAAAGTACAGCATTATGGGTCTATTAAACTCGTATGAATCCCACAAGAATCAAACTTTAAAACTATTCATTTCCTGGTGCTGCCTTTCACATAGTGTTTAAAGGACTGCAGGCAGATATTTAGGATCTTCGAGGATTTTGCCACACAGGAAATAATAAGAAAATGAGAAGGCAACCCAATACGCCTCAGTTTACAAGGGTTTTGGTTAACACTGCAATAAATAGTTGTGAATTTGGGAGAAAAAAGTAAACCCAAACTTTTTATCAATGGGCAAATTTACATGCGTTAATCTCAAAAAAGTTACCCTTCATATTATTTATACTATCATAAATAATGTGGGGTTTTCCCAATATTAAACCATCCAAAACCAAGCCATCAACCAAGACTCCAGTGTGCTAAACAGCAAGAAATGCTAAACAAAAGTATGACATATATGACAAATATAATTAAACATAAATTTGCAGATAACAAATTAAAAAGAAATCAGATCTTTAAATCTTTAATACAGGTTTTTAAAGTGTTGTTTGAAATTTTTTTCAAGTGGTGTTGTCTAAATTTTTTTAATAATGTTGCTAAAAATTGTTGGCTATTCTTTGGTAAAAATTGCCTCTAGTTTTGTTGTGCTTGTTAAGTTTTTAATTAGTTTTCAGCAATGACTTAAGCTTACCTTATTTATACTTGCTACTCTTCCAGCATGCCCTCACTTGTCATTACTCTGTCACTCTCAGAATTAATACCAATCCCACAGTAAGTCATCAACTTAAAAGTGATTTTCTGCTTCTGGTGGTCATGGAGACATCGACAAAAAGTACAAGCGGTAAGTCTCAGAAATCAGAAGGGGAAGTAAAAGAACGTCCATATATTATTATACTGAGGATGAAGCAAAAAGCTGAGGTCAAAGCAGAAAGCTGAGGCTGCACCAAAAAACCTGAGAACAAAGGAAAAAGCTGAGGCTGAAGCACAAACACGTGTCATATGTCCTCAGAAGAGCCCCAGAGCACAGAAATCAGTACGTGTGAGGGTCAGACACATGTTGTACACCCTCGGAAGAGCCCTGGAGCCCAGAAATCAGCACATATGAGGGGCAAACGCGTCTTGTAGGCCCTTGGAAGAGCCCTGGAGCATGGAAAGCGACATGCATGAGGGGCAAACACGCATCGTATGCCCTCAGAAGAGCCCTGGCGCGTGGAAATGGCAACGTGCGAGGGACAAACACGCGTTGTACACCCTTGGAAAAGCCCTAGAGCATAGAAATCAACACGCATGGGGGGCAAACAGGAGGAAAGAGAATAGAAGTCATTGTTCTTTGCCCCTTGCTTTATGTCCTAATTCTTAGTTGGGAAATTACCGAAATTGCTTTCTTGGAATCTGTACCTACGACAGAGAAGCTCAATGGAAAGTAAAATGAGATATAATTTTAAGAGAACCTTTGTATTTCTCTCCTGGTTTTGGCTGGGATGGAGCTAATTTTCCTCCTAGTAGCTACTGTGTTTCGGATTTAGTATGGGATTTGCTATGTGAAGGATGTTGATAATACACTGATGTTATTAGGTGCTGCTAAGAGATCAAGGACATCTTCCAGCTTCCCAGGTTTTGCTAATGCGCAGGTGCAAAAAGCTGGGAGGGGTATAGCCAGTACAGTTGACCCAAACTGGCCAAAGAGAGTATTCCATACCATAGGTGTCATGCCCAGGATATAAGTGGGGGTTGGCCGCTGGGCTGGGCTTTCTCCCTCCCTCTCTCTCGGGAACTTGGGGCTCCAAATTCACTGCCTGGGAAAATTGCTGTTCCAAGATCGTTGCTCGGGATTTTTCCGAGATCCCTCTCAGTTTTGCTCTGTGACCACTGCTCAGGACAGGCTGTATCAGTCATTGGGTGGTGAGAAACTGTGCATCGTTCAATTTGTATATTATTACCATTATTAATATTTATTGTTATTATCTTTTCCTTTGCTGTCCTAGTAAACTGTCTTTATCTCAAACCTGAGTTTTCCTCTCTTTCCAATTCTCCTCCCCACCCCACTGGTGGGAGGAGAGGGCGGAGTGAGCATGCAGCTGCACAGTACTTAATGGCCGACTGGGGTTAAACCATGACTTCTTACTTGTAAAAGCTTTACTGAAGATGAATAGACAGAAAATACTCATTGGAATATGCAGGTTTTAGGAGAAACGTCCCATAGCATGATTGTATACCGCAGTGTTGTTAAGTACTTTTTTTCCACGTACCCCATTAAAACAAAAAATGCAATCCCAAGTACCAAACCCCTTCTCTGTTACTGGCATTCAAGCAGCCAAGTTAAATGCAATTTAGTTTTATCTGGAGATGCATTTCCTAACCAAATGGGTCTCCTTTCTCCCTAGCTACCAATCCCTTATATAAAAATACAATTATGTTCCAGCCTCAAGCAATTTAAAAAGATCAAGACCATCTGCTATGTATTACTTGCAAATTATGCACTGGCATCTTCACATGTTGATACAAAAAAATCACATTATTAACATATTTAGGGTTGGGAATAACACAGATTAGTCTTCCCTAGCTACAAAGCTACACCTGCAGTTTTTAATTCTGATCCAACAAATCCTTGCTCATGAGAATAGTTCTTATGCACGTGAATATGGAAGCACTCTTTCAAGCATTAGGCCACACTATACCTAATTAATTCCACATTAGGCTACACTATACCTCACACCGACTTGTACTGTATCAGTGTCCTTCCCTAGGGCTCTCAGGCAGGCAGGTACAAGCTCAGATTACTCAGTAGACTCACACAGCCTTTACCTCCTGAACACGTGGCAAACTTTGCTGCTTTGTACCGTACTACACTAAGATAACAACACTGCCTCCCTCTGTATCTCTAGATAATTTGGAATAATTGGTACCTGCTACACACAGGAGCAAGTACAGGAATAGTAACTGTACTGCTCCTGCATGACCAATCATCAACGCTTCTCTCAGCCATATGTTTGGATGGAAACCCAATCTGTCCTTGAAGCACATAACACTGTAGCGCCTGTAGGACAGTTACTGGAGCTGTCTTAGCTCTCTCTCAGGTCCTTCACCATATCTTCTGAACTGCCTCAAAAGCCAAACCCCAACAGACTGGACACGGGGATATGCAGGCTTTATGCGCAACTTCAGTTCAGTTCAGTCCTGATGTGAGTGAGATCAGTCACTTTTCCCCTTCCCTTTTGCATATGAGGAGTCTAGAAGCATAGTCCATGGCCTGCACAGAGATACACAAGTACCTAGACACCCGGAGATACTTTGAATGTTTAGAGAAACCTGCGTTTTTTTGTAAGCAGTGCATACCAGCTTGTATTACTGAACAAGATTGTTTTAGTACAGTCAAATGTAAATTAGTGAGTTTACTTAAAATATGGTTCCATAGTTTAAACATTTCACCAGTGAGTGTTACTCAGGTTCTTTTCCTAATCAAATCACAAAAGAATTTTTAAATTAATAGAAAACAAAATAGTTGTCGAAAGAAATGCAAAATGTTTTGCTTACTACGGTGACCATATGTACTGCAGAAGTCATGTTTCAGATGAAAGGAGTTTTCAGCTGGCTGTCACGGAAAAAGAACACAGAGATCTGCATTATTATGTGATACTCTAAGATGACAAGGTGCCACACAAGGGAATCATAATGTGGCCCACCAAGAATTCTTGCCAACTGAAGTATTACAGATAAAATTGTCACAAGTTCTCAAAATGGCTCCCTGACCCGACACCAAGTGACAGATCAGTGCACTGCCAAGAGTAAATATTCGAATTTCTTAAATCATTCTGTAAATGCAAATAGCCTGCATGCACTACAAAACATACAGGATTCCTATTATAAATGAGCGAGATGGCAGAAATTAAGTTTTGCAAAACAATCCATTGCATTATAGTGCCTTGCATAAATCGCTATGCATTTCAGAACATGCCAAACAGCATCTTCAGCACTGTCCAAATATATGGTAATGTCAAAAACAGGAAAAAAAAAAAAAAAAAAAAAGGAGGTTTTATGCCTACTACTCAACAACTGAAAAATAATACATTTCTCTGACACAGGGCTTTTCTTAGGTCTCCAAGGCTGTCATGCGTTGTATTTCCTCAACCATTAAACAAGATGATCATTGACTCCTTTGTCTTGTGCAAAATCAAATGCATGGATGATTCTTAGCAAAAATTACTTCCCAAAGGGAGGGCAGCAATACTAGACTTCAAGAAATGCCTTCAATGTTTTTAACTTTTTAAAACAATAGAAAGGAACTGAATGTTAGCATAAGCGGCCTAGTAAGTGCCTTGTGCTGAGAAACAACACACAAAGAAAATTTGGGGTGTCACCATTGTTCATTAGAACTAAGTGTTGGGAGAATGACAGATGGGCAATTTGACTCAGGGCCTGTTTCAGGCTTGGTGACAGGGCCACACTGTCACATCAGGAGTTGGATGCTATGGCCACAGCAAGACCTGGTAAAGGTCCAAGACAGAAGCCTCGTGCAAAGTGGCAGATGCCAATCTTAAGAAAGGAAGTCCAAAGCAAAGCTCTGGATACAAAGGACTAAACGCACAACGGGATATGAAGTCAGTGGCTTGGAAAGAAAGATGCAATTGCAGAGAATGTCCCAAAGAAAGCATAGAGACTGGGCTGTGAACCTTCACTTGAGACACACTAATCCCACAGCACAGGTTATGGGTTGGAATAAAGACACTTGTGAGAAAGCTGTGGGCAGCAGGTCAGACTAGAAAAAACAACAAACCAACTACCAGTACCTGACCCAACATAAGTCCACTGGCTCAGAGCTGGTGGGGGTGAGAAAGTTTTCCTTTTTTTTTTTTCCCCCACTCCTTTTCTTTCCCCCACATGTTATCAAACTAACTCACACGATAGTTTTGGACTGTATTAGCCTTTTAATTTGTTAGGTTCCTTAATATCAGCTTTAACATGTCGACAAAGCACACTTAGAAATCAATCTCCCTACTAGGATTATTTTTTTTGTTAAATTAACTTTTGTTTATTAAAGACTCATAAGCTTCTGACTCAGACTTTTCATTAATCACTATACCACACTATATCAATTATTCTTAATTGCATGCATTAAACAACTATATATTGCCACTGAAGTCTAAAAAAAGTATTTACACAGTTAAAATTAAGCAAGTGCATAACCACACTTTTGGACAGAGGTCACACAGTTTAGCACTCTAAGATAGGTTCTGTAAATATACACATAGAGAACAGTACTAAATAAAACCTTTCTTCAAAGAAAGGCAGCTATTTTAAGCTGAACCTCTTGACCTTTATAAGAAAACAACAATTATAGGTAACTGAAAAATTATTAATCCATTTATAAAATAATAATTAAATTTATCAGCAAGTAGATGGTTAACTAAGATGATGCAATCAAACACATTGCCTGAAAGTATTGTTATTAACATATTGGTAGAGCAATTGGCAAGTTACAATGGCTATTCTGGAATCTATAATAAAGGCTATTGGGACTACATCAACAGTAAGATAATTTATATATTACAGTAGCTGATAAGACCCTTTATACACAGTAAAGACAACTGAAACTCATATTTATTGTATAATAAAGAACATGGGTTCCTCCTCTGTGCTGGAACTCACCCTAATACAATGTCTTATGAGTATTCCAGGAAAACAATTAAAAGTTCTTGGTAGAAGTAGGGGTAAAAATAGTGATTTACATATGCCTCTTGCTTCCAGTACAACTGAAGAATGAGTTCTCCAGCTTCTCTAACATTATGAAAATGCCACTCTGGAAGACCTAGCGATTTTTCAATTAAATTACAGGAGTTGGAAAGAGGAGAAAGAGTCCTTAATTCTAACCACAACTTATTTCCACAGAATGCATTAGCATGTTGTAACACAGAACCTGCCTGGTGACAGAAAAAAAGTTGTTGACAACACTGTTAAAATACCTGAAAGATGATTCATTTTAGAGTAGGCAGACAAAACTGATAATATAATAGTTGGTTTTACAAGGTGATCTAACTTAAACAGTTTGACAAGATAAAATACAGTTTGTATGGCAGTACTTACTAACTTTGCCTTTTCGGCACTAACTTGAAAATAATACAGCAAGAAACGGAGAAACCTGCTTTTTAAAAGCAATTCTTGTCTCTTTACTGTCTTGCAAACAGCATATTCTGAATCACTGTCATACTGACATTTATTTCCTTTTCTGTTATCACTGGAATGTTTGATAGAAAGGGTACATTATAATCTGTTGTGTAAATGCTTAGAATTTATTCATAACCTAAAACTAATTTAGTCAATTTAACTTAATACTTCTTACACAAACTTTAAAAAATAGCTGCAGATCTATTTTCCTTCTCCCAGATGGACAAAGTTAATTTTGCAGCTAGTTTAATTTACTACCTGTGACAAAAGGAATGGCACAAGTCATCTACTTGTCTGACTTTCATATGGACAAAATATGACTACAGTTCAGTTCCTGCTCAGGACTCAGGACTTTATAGAGTTCTGACTGAAGCTAAAAGGATTGGAATCTGTGCTTGATACTAACCAAATATTCCAGAAGAACTAAAACTCAATTACTGAATAAAACTACTGGAAGTTTTAAGTGAACTCAAATATTTTACATGTGGACACAGTCAATTTTAAAACATTTTTGAGTTTGCAGATATGCAGAGCTACGCAAAGAGAGCTTCCAGTCCTCCCTATGTGCCAGATCGCTACACGGCCTTCATAAAATATAGGAGAAAGTCTCTCTGACGCAACCCAAAGTAATCCCTAGCTTTCATGTCTCTGTGCCTTCACTTTTTTCCCTACAGACATCAGATCCATGAAAGTTGAAAATCTAAAGCATAGTTTCACAATAACAGACTAGTGGCATGACCTTCTTGAACTATAGAAAAAAACTTGGAATGAAACAAAGGGAGCAGGGGAGACATCCTCAAGGTGATGTGACCATGGAACAAGCCCTTCCTTTCAGATTTCCTCGTTTGACACTGGAATTGCAGAACAGTGCAGTCTACCCAAGAACCTAGGAAAGTCCTTGTTTCAGCCACATCTGAGGCGCGACTGCTAGCATGTCTGTTCTTGCCAGTATGCCGCAGCTCACACTATGAGCTCCCTCCTCCCTCCGCCTTTTCAGCTCACTCACCCAGCCACACCACGCGTGCCAGCAGCTTTGCAATCTGCGTGGGTCCAGCTTCTCCCAGGAAGGCACCAAGAACAATGCAGAGGCAGTTCCCACCCTGTTGGCCAGCCAGAGTCTTTCAAAGAGCACAGCATAAAAATCCCTGTAAACAAATAAAACCAAGTGTTATCTGCTACAGTTGACATAAAAGTTAATAAGCTAAAGTTGTTTTAGGGAAGGTAGTGATAGCAACTGCAAAAATACAGGACACGCTGTATCCACTCATTTTATTTCTCCCATTAGCTTCTGCCATTTATTTCAAGAGTTCCCATCTCAGTGTCAACAACTGCTGCCATCACCAATCCTGCACTGCCTTATCCAAAAGCTTTTCTTGGTGGCAGTAAAATACACGAGTTTAACCTGCTCTCAGATTTCTTCAAGCTTAGAATACACAATACTTACAGCTTGATACCTATGTGGACAACAGCAGAACAATGAAGAAAAGAGAGACTGGGGACAGGTAAGTACTACTGGTGAAAGCCAGACCAACATCAAGGGCTTAGAAAACACCCAAGGTACTACTATGCACTCAGCACCAAGTTTTCAAAGGGACCTTAGAAAATGATGGGCTTTTGCTCCCTATTTCCTAAGGTCTTTTGAAAACCCTAATCTTATCTAGTGACCAGAAAGCCGCTAAGTTCTGCACCAGCTTTGTCTTTAGATGGTTTAAATTGTCTTTTTTATTTTTATCAATACCGGGTTCCTTTTAAAGGACATAGAAGAGGTATGAAAAGTTTGAATTCCGCAGGAGGACTTTAAAAGTTTAATTTCAATGATGTAATCAGACACAAAAATGAAACCAAATAATGCACATTACCTTTGTATATTTATTTTTAATCCAAACACATCTATATGACAGAATTTTAAGTACTGTAATGATAATCCACCTCTAATGATGCATATAATTTCACCATAAAATAAGTTAACATTTGTGAAATTTAATGGTAAAATATACCCATCTCAAATACAACACACATGCCTCCAGTAATATGTCATCAGCGCCTTTTAGAAACTGCATGAATAAACAGCAATTGAAGATGGTTCTGTTGAGGAAGCAAAAAAAGTGGAAAAAAATAAAATGAAGGAAGTAAGTAGAAGTCCTACAAATATGCTAGTATAACATTATCAAAAAGATATTTTTCCAGTTAATTTTTGGGGGTTATTCTGTCAGAAAGACTTTTGTATAAACCCTAATTAGCTAATCCAATGTCCTTTAATTCTCTTAACAATGGTAACTCATGAGACCTAGTCTATACCAATTAGATCTCTCAGTAGAAATGACTTGCAGGATTCCTTTGCTTTCCTTTATTGAAATGACAGACATTACTTTGTCCTTCACTAACTATTCCCTTGGCCATAAAAAAAGATCTCCTTGGATTTTAATGAGGTTAAAAGAGATACAAATTATACCAAACAGACATATAAAATACTGTTTCTGAAAAGAAATTATTTGATAGATCATTTAAAGCTCATAACTTTAGAGAAATTTAAAGAATGTTGTTAATTAAAATATTCTATATGATAAAGAAGTCAGCCTTCTACCTTTCTAGATTACTGAAATGAGTAGAACTATAGAATTTTCTTTTTTTTGTCTTTTTTTTTCAGAAGATAAAACTCATAACAGAAATAATTCTATATTTGCACAAAAAAAAAATCAAGTATAATCCTCTTTATCCAGTTGCACTGGAAAAAACCACACCTATTTCTAGAATCTACAATCATAAATACCATATTCATACAGAATGCAAGCTAAGTGCAGGATATTCTCTAAGACAAATGCGGTTGAGTGCTTTGATGCAACAAGTAATACATATCCTGTGCTGAATCAATGACTCTGGCCTTGCATAAGAGAATCACATAGAATCATTTAGGTTGGAAAAGACCTTTAAGATCGAGTCCAACTGTTAACCCAGCACTGCCAATTCTAGCACTAAACCACATCCCTAAGTGCCACACCTACATGTCTTTTAAATACCTCCAGGGTTGGTGACTCCACCACTTCCCTGGGCAGCCTGTTCCAGTGCTTGACAACCTTTTGGGCGAAGAAATTTTTCCTAATATCCAATCTAAAACCAATAAACAAACACTATGGAGACTTCTATGTCCAGGCATTTCATGCCACTAATTCCAAAGTGATCCTTGCAGATCAACATTATCCCCCATGTCCCCTTTTCCATACATAAGATTTCCAAGATTGCCCTGGGCTTTAGAGTGCCCAGGAATTTTTCTTTAACACCAGTTACTTTAGTGACATTTTTCTAGAGAAGTAGATGCATAACTGTAGAAAACCGTGTGCAAGCGTCTTTATCTTGCACAAATTTAACATCATATTCCAGAAAACAATGGTTGGGATTCTTGATTGCAAAACTGGAAACAAAATTATATAAGAAAAAATATCTGTAAAACAAAACTGGAACCTACATGAAATCAAATTCTTGTCCTCGCCATCATTCAGAAACTTCCCAGGGCATTTATCAGCCATAACACTCCAGGGAGCAACTTAAGAGTATTCTGCCTCTTAAGGGGATCCACTTCTGTTCCTTTTTCTGAGTTTTTTTTGCTGTTCTTCAATGCAAACAAAGCCACCAAAGATGCTTCAAGGATCTCTTAATTTCCTTATTAAAGTGTCCTGTAATATTTTGTATAGCCTTTATCATCTTTGTCTATTTAAGAATACTAACAAAGTATCCTTTAGTTTAAAAATTACTTCTATTTCACAGGTAAAGAGGTGTCCTTAGAGAGCCGATTCTTGCGCTTCTGTTTGCCTTTATGTCAGAATCGCGATTATAGAATTGTGAGATTTAACAAATCGCCCATTATCTAGATTTTTTCATTGAACAGCTATTCCCTATCATTTTCGTTCGCTGATTTTTTTAGAGAAACTACACATGACTGAATGGTGTTACTCAAGTAGAGGCACATTACTGAAAAGCTTCTAATATATATGCAGTTAATCATTATTATACTTTATTCCATACAGAAGCAGCATTGGATTAATTCCACATTCAGCATCTGGAGATCACTGGGAAAGTAAAGATCTACTTAGGTAGCACGAGCTGCCTTCAGCCCACCTACGTTGGGAGAGGTAACAAAATTTTAGAGCTGACAATCATAGTTCCTCTTCCTAGAGTTAAGATCTGCATTACCTTCTGCAGCTGCACATCTTTGACAGAGATGTTTTGTTGATTAGGCTTTCTTATGGGCCTAAGGTTAGGTCTTTAATCACTGCCCTGTTTTAACATTACCATAAAGCATTATGGAGAAGTAGAAGGCTGTAAACACTCAGTACTGGTCCAGTATTACAACAGAAGCACAACAATTTGCAGTCACATTTTGCTTTTCTGAGAGTTGTGGATGGGACAATGAAAAATGAACTGAAGAAACAAAGATTAGTAGTCACCTTCCTCAAAACCATTGCAATCATGCAAGTCATGCCTCAGCTTACAAGCCAGATAGGAGACTAGAGGAGAGATAACGTTAAAAATGTGCAGAATTAGAAAAGGGTCACAGTTGTCTGTCCTTGGCTAGGAAAATCAAACTGCTCCCTCCTTCATGAAATAAAACATATTGTTCATTCTCTCCTCATCTTGTATTATTTTAGTCTTGTGTTATTTTGGCTATAAAATATGAAGATGTAGGCCTTTTCTTTCATTTAATTTACAGGACATAATTAAATTTATGCTATAGAAACTCAGCTTGGCTTCTGCAAAATTACTGAAATCACTGCTGCTCTGGGATTGGAAGAGAGATTAGCGATATCCATTGTTCTTGGTTGTACATTATTTTTATTCATTAAAATTCTCCGAGGAAACAACATAAGACTGGATAAAAGATAAGATTTCTCATCTCTCCCTTATGCTGTTGGACAGTCACATACCAGAGTGTCTCATAAAGGTGTCACATCCATCATTCAGTTCTATGTTCTGAGAACTGCAAAGGATGGAGTCAGCACTGCTAAGCTATATCCCAGCTTCACTCCGTAGACTGAGCTCTGCAATATGTCTGCTGTCTCTGGCAGCAAGGAGAGCCCAAGCATTCTCTACCATGCAATATGTTAGCGTGGGAGATCAAAGGGTGAGCACTCTGTTTTACAAGGCACTCATATTCTAGGTTATATTGTTGCATTTTAAAAAGAGGTATTATTCCACACCTAGGCAGTCAGTAAATTTAACCAAGGCTACTGATGTCCCAGGAAGTTGAAACTGTTCAGCACATCACAAGAGTTTCTCTGTTTTTTCTATCTAAGAAATACTTATTGCTGGCCATTACCTCAGTAGTAAAAGTTTGTCAGAGCAAGTTTGATAAGAACAACAGAAAATTACGCAACAAAAAAGCGGTGATTTATACAACCCATGCTAAGGAATGATTCCCGAAGAGTCTTTACCCAAGACAGACTGCTAATTAAGTTAAAATTAGGCATGCAATGATAAAATAGCTATTTTCCAGTGAATACTCACAGCATCTATTGTCCTATCTTGAACAGCAGTTTAAAACTTAATTTAACATTGAATTTGATCCTCTTCTTGTAAAAGCATAGAGTCATCCACATCACTGGACTTACCTTTGAAATATTTACAGCAGAAGAACCCTATAGAAAACCTTGTTCCTGTCTACCAGGGAGTTTTGATATGGACATAAAGAGGAGCAAGAGTCAGTCTGCATTTTATATAATTTTGAAAGTTTTCCAAATTGCCACGTGAAGTATGAAACCTCAAAAGTCATTATAGCTCAGAAACATTTCTGCTTTAAAATACAGTCAACAGTTACATAGAAGCAGCAGCCAAACCCTCTCTGCCTAATTGATACAAGCCATAGTTAACTGGCTGACCAGTTAGAGACACTTAAGATCATGTCCCATGAAAATCAGAAACATGATGGTACTCAGAAGTGGTATTTCAAAATGGAGGAACCACACTACTCAGCGTGTGAGCAATGAGACTACTTGCAAGAGACAGGCAATCAGGACATACTTCAGCATCACTGCATTCACGTCAGAATTACAAGGGTAGAAAAAGCTAAGCAACTTCATGAGGAAGAAAGCACATGCTAACGAACAGGTCCTTGATCAGGAGTCATAGACTTGTATTCCAATTGATCCCAGCTGCTGTTACAGCTATTTCCTTTCTGAATTTATTTTTCCCTTCCACCATCTACTTCTCATTTCTTCTATTTTAATTTTTAGCCAATCAGAGCAGAATATATTATCCTGACTCTGAGTTTTTGTGGAACCTGAGACACAGGGACTAGGTCTTGGTTAGAATTTGAGTTCCTATAGTTACTGCAACACAAACACCAAATTACCAGAAACCTGCTCAAAAGTTTAATATCTTATTTAATCAATCAATTTTAACCACATTTCAAGTACTCAGGCCTCTGGCTCATTACTATTCTTAGTTAGATATGGAAACAAATATTTATTCAATCCATTTTTTTCTGAACACTGAAGAATCTAGAAGAATATGAAAAATACTTTTAATGGTCCGGAAACCCTTCTATTTTGGAAACTGATTTCCAATGCATATAGTTAGTCTTTACCAAGACATGCATAACTGCAGTTGGTTATATGCACGTATCAACCTTGAAATGATAAATAATAATAAATGCTTATTGGCTTAGTGGCCAGTTTTACTAGCTAATGAGGTTAAAGTTTTGAGACTGTGAAGAACAATTTATCAGGTACCCACAGGTGCCCTGGACTTCAACACACCCAAATAAGGGAAGGATAGATAGCAACAACAACTGCGTAAGCTGAATGCTAGTTCAGGATTCTGATTTCTCAATCTGTTGTACTCTGAAGCTGCTTTACTGAACATATGGCTTACCTAATTGAGGGTTTGGACCAGTACCAAAATTACAAAATGTGTAAGCACACTGAAAATGATAAAACTATATATATTTTATAGGAAGCTAAAAATAGGGGATGACTCACGGGTCATAAAAAGAAAAGAAAGAATTAATTACTGAGAAGTAATTAATTGAAATCATGAGCTTACAGTCAGAGCTAGAAAAAATAAAACTGAAACCCCAGCAACTCTTAGCATGCTCTGATTCACATCCAAACAACTACAAACTCGGCTGTGTGAAGGAAATACATTCAATTTGCCTTCTCTTTCAGGCACCCTCCTCACGTAAAGAAGATGCACATCTAAGCAGTTACAAAAGTGACTATACAGTATTCTCTATGAAGCATGTAAAAACTAGTGAAACATACACATTAGCCTTGCAGTTGCAACCCCGTGTGACGTGTGCTGGAAGAACTGCAGTGCAGTATTCAAATACCTGGTGCAGCCAAAGGGAACTACAGTACATGCAGTGTCTGTAACCCCTTGGAGTCCACAGCTCTATCAGGTGCAGGACTCACTCCTGTAGAGCCACAATAAATAGAGCTCCTATTTCCTGTGACGTGGAAATACATTATGGGTTTGGAACCACATACAATGCATTATTACAGCTTCACAAACACTGGTATTTGTGGTTCAAACGTGAGTAAGGTCAGCCGAAAAATCGCTGAACTGCTAGGCTCAAACAGTTGTGATCACTGGCATGAAGTCCAGCTGTATGCCAGTCACAAGTGGTGTATGCCAGGGGTTGATGCTGGGTCCAATACTGTATAATACTTTCATTAATGGCCTACACAGCAGGACAGAATGCACCCTCGGCAAGTTTGTAGATGATACAAAATTAGGAGGAATGGTTGATACACCAGATGGTTGTGCTGCCATTCAGAGGGACCTCAAGAATCTGGAGAAAGGGGCAAAGAGGAACTCATAAAGGTCAAAGACAAATGCAAAGTCCAGCACTTGGCAAAGAACAACACTATGCACTAGTCCATGTTGGGGGACAACCAGCTGGAAAGCAGCTTGGCAGAAAAAGACACACTTCAGTAAACAATTATTCTTCATGCCTTTTTTTTTTTTTTTGAAAGCTTAAATAAAGTACTAGCTAGTAGCTAGAGCTAGCACTAGAAAATACTGTCAGCAAACGTGTGGGAGTCAAGGTTCAGAAATTACCTAGGAAGTGCTTTACATGGAGAGATAAAAGTTCTTGATATCCTATGATTGTTTCTCTAACGCATTTTCTTGTAGGTAATGTGAAAGTTCTTATGATCCTGGCAGATTTATTTGAAACGTGTTCTAAATATTTACAAGTCAAGATTACATCTAACATCTCAGAGGTAGATTACATAACTCTTACAACATAGCAGTTTCTTTTCCCACTAGTCAAGCTCATGCTGAGAAACCTGCTTGAGTTATTACATGATGAACATTATTATAGAGACAGACACTTCTTTTAGCATTTTCAAGTCACATATACAATGATTTTCCCTAGTACTAACGCACTAGGATAAAAACAGAGATTTGAACATGAAGGAACTAGATCAGGATATTCTAGTAAATAAGGAACACAGTAGAATTTCACAGAGAAGTGTTAAATTCTTAGGACAGCATCCAAAGAAATACACGTTTTTCTAATGCTGAACCTGAGGTATTTCTGAAAAGATGATTGTCCGCTCCCTCTTTAAAAACAATTTGAATTGTGTTGTCAGTTTAAATAAGGGTTTGAAATTAAAATTTACCTAAATAATATCACACAGGACAAGTTACTTGTGTAAATGATGAACAGTAACAGAAAAGGCTCCAGAAGCTTGTTATTAAATGGCTCTTTGATCAAGACATCCAAGCTTAAACAACATTGTTTCTTCCAACACATGCTACTAGTCTCTGCACTACGTTCCTTCCTCTCCTCTTTCTGAATTATTATGGTTCACTCAGTTATGCATCTGTGACACTGGGCACCACCGAGACATGCAATGGCATTTTTGAGCAGCAGTACTGAACATACAGGAAAAGAACACGTGAGTTTCTTTTTCTAATACTCCACAAACTATTAAACAAAATTTAAACAAAAGCACAAGAACTTAACAGACATTTCTTGGAAAACTGACAGCGCACTGTTGTGGTCTGACTTAAACACTTTTCAAGATACCAATTTGATAGTCCATCTCATTAAGGAGAAATGCTGTGACAATTTGTTTACTAGATACCTGTCAGCAAGCAGTATGAATCATAACACTTTACACAAAACACAATGGGAAACTAAACTGAATCATTCCTTAATACAAATATAACAGCAACTGTATTAAACCCATCAATGTATACTATAAAGCCATCATTAGAACACTGCAGAAAATATTTAAGTTCCTAGTCAAAGACATATTTTAAAAAACTTTTTTTTTTTTTTTACTTAAAAATGAAAAATTCAGGACTATTCCACTCATCAAAACCTTCAAAAGAGGGCTGTTTTGTTTTGATTTGTTTTTTTTTTTTTCTATTCTCACATTCATAAAAAATTTGAAACGTGATATACTGCTACAAACCAAAATTGTCATGGCCATCGTTGCTAACAATAAAAAATCAGTAACCAAGTCCTTAGTATAAACAAGCCCTCTTATATGCTCAAGAAGTGTAGATGCCAGCTTCTAAATTTCTGGCAGAAAATTTCATGTGGGAAAAACCATCTTCTTAGTGGTGGTGCTACAGTACAAATAATTGTTTCAAGTGCTCCAATGTACCCGTGCATCTGAAAGGAGTGAAGAGAAAGAGGAAGAATGCATGCCAAACATGGGTCAGAAGAGGACATGCATTTCACTAGTTTTACAAGAGCCTAGTCATATCGTAATTTTTCAGGAGAAAAAGGGATATAATGGCACAACTGTAATGCTGTAGCTTTGGAAATGGCTGGAAACAAGTCAGACTGATTCTACTGAGTGTGGAGTTCACAGTAAATGCAAACATTTCAAATTTCTTCCATAAGTACAAAAAAATTCCACTGAACAGAAAAAAGATTGCACGGGTTTATTTAAAACCAGTTTCCCACTACAAGATTGAAATAGAACAAAATCACAAGAACAAAGGAAAAGTAACTGGTGTATTTATCGGAATATTAATATTGCCCTTAATGAATACTGGAGAGGCAGCTGTCAGCTTGGATTTTAGTATAGTATCACTATCCATAGTCCTATTTTCAAGTATGTAGTATACTAGTACTAAAATTCTTGGCATTTCAAAGCCAACAATTAAAAATTATCTAGTTGTACTATATGACGTGCAGTTTAGGAAAAAAATAGTAAATATTTTCAGGCAACATTTTGTATTATCATAAGAAAATATATTTTACTAATTTCAGGAAGGTCTGTGTTCTTTTTAAATTGCTGTTATTTCAATGAGAATTAACGACTTACATAATTTTTAGGTGTTTACTAGAAATTTTATATTTGACAATCTAAGGCTACTGATACAAAAATCAGAAACTTAACAGCTTGCAGAACAGACATTCAATCAAACGAGAATGCCCTAATTTTAACATAAAGCTAAGAGTAGATGGTTCACCCTGCTGAATTATGTAATTGATTTCAAATACTTAGTATCACAGCAAGGTTAAAAAAATAAAAATCAATGAACAAAGCATTAGTACAGACCCTTTCACTTTTTGTTAAAAGTTAAAACTTAACTCACTGCATTTTAACAAATTGACAATAGCTTACGTGAAATAAATTTGATGGTTGTCAAAAAGCTAAAGGAAAAATATGCTCTCTAGTTTGATCACTTGGAAAAAGAGTCTAGACTACATAAAGTTCTGACTGTATATAAATCTTTTTTCCTTTGTATTAAGGTGGATCCCTTGCTCATTTCATATAAACTATCATTAAAGTACTGCATAATGCATTTGTGAGTCAAATCTCAAAGTCGCAGCTCTTATATGCACCATGCTTCCCTATCTCAGGGCTAATCTCACTAGGTCAAGCTGAAGCAAGGAGAAAAAGCACCAGAAGCAGCTCTAGAAAAACTGTACTAAATAATAAGGGAGCAGGAGTATTTCAAGAACTGTCAATTCAGAATCTTTGATGAGCACTAAATTAATTTTGAAAAGACTACTAGATATGTTGATTAAAAGAGGGTATTTTGATTATACAGGATTTGATAAAATTGCACTAAACTATAAACTGAAATTCCCACTTGTCTGCCAAATTATCTGAAAGGTAATAATTTACATGCTTTACTGTAAGGGAGAGGTATTTTGCTGAGCTATAATTAAAGTTGTGGCACAACCTGTGGAATTTAAGCTGTAACCGTAATACAAGGATGAATTCAATGTTGTCCTATTGCAGTGTAGCTGGGTATCAGGGCTACCTCTGTGTACATCCAGCACACTAGATTCCTTAGGTGATCCAAGGAACTCTGCAGCTAGTCTCCGTGCTAGGCAATGGATCAGCTTGAGAGAAGGTGATTGACTGAACCCCTAACTGACTTCACAGCAAAGCATGTGACTATTACAGGAGTTCTCCAGTAAGAACTTCAGCCAGTCCCAGAGATTCCCCCAGGCAGCCTGTGCCAAGCATAAACCAACTGATAGGCACTCCCTAAATCCTTACATGTAGCGATAACATTCTGAGACGACGACCTGGATGCCCTAGCAGCTTTCCCAGGTAGTTCCTGGTGTGTAGAAACAAATTCTACCCTTTGTAGTAGAGAAGACACTTTGTCAGAAGAAACTTCCTGCAGATGAAGAAATGGTCCCATAGGGTGCTCTCTTGTTAAAAGTTAGATATTTTGTACAGAATTTAAGACAATCAATAGAAACATCATGCATAAATTGGAGTCATGATGGAGAACCAGAGGCTACCTGGACATAAGAGTGCAGCAAAACTACAAAAAGTTCAGGGAGTCTTACTCAATCCAGCTCAAGACACCATACCAGGACCATAAGAAAAGATTATCTAGATAAAGTTATTTATTTTAACAAGCACTCACTCTGTCTGTGAATTCAATAAAAATCATTCATTGAATCGTTTTTGTTTCTCCTAGGTATCTTCAAACTCTCTTGTACTGTTTTGGCCATCAAAAGTAGTTGTAAACATCACATAACTTATCCCTCACTAAATAATTAAATTCACTGATAGAGATTTGGATAACAACAAATACATAATTTGTTATTATGTACAAGACATCTAGATATGTCAATGTATATATGTGTCTGAAAAATTAATGAAATTATTCACAGTGGAACAAAATGAGTTGATGAACATGAACTCATTGAACAACTACAGAATAATATTTGATACAAGTTTTACTAAAAACAGATAGTTCTTTAAAGCTGATGTTCTTGAAAACTGGAGGACAGAAGGCTGAAGCTGAGAAAAATGTAGTGCAAAAAGTGTTACACTATGCCACCAAAATAAATTCTTAAGAGACAGAATACGGTTACTTTCTAGCCCAAAGTCAACACTAATCTCTCTAACATAACTTATTAGTGTTTTTTAGTTTACTTGCAATACAATGTGATATAGATATGAGTCTACAAAAGACACTGACAGGTTAAAAAAAGGAAAATAAACAAAGAAAAAAATGAAATTTATTTCAAGGTGAATTGCAAAACCAGAAACAGTATTATAGATTGAGGTGAGAGGAGGGCTCCCTTTTCAATGTATTATTTTCTGTGATGTTTGAAAGAAGCCTGGAGGTATTTTTACACTGTAAAAGTTTTGAGATATGTTGGTTTGGGGGAAAGGGGAAGATTATGTAGAGGGCAGTTCACACCTCATTTTTCACTTCAGAAATGTTTAGACTTCAAAGACTTGGTTTAACAGTGCCTGTTTATTTTGAAGTTTTCGGTTCTTTAATTGAAATTATGTAAGCACCAAATATTCAGGTGGTGTCCTTTACCAAAAACATTAATTAATCAAGTTAAATTGGTATTAATAAAGCCCAAAGAAAAAGAGGGTAAAGACTCTGATTACCAAAAAAAGACAAAAACTGGAAAAATCACCTTTACTTTCATTGCTCAAAATTCAGTATTTTGACTCATGCTTTTTACTAGTTCTTCAGTCATATTTTTTTTCAGAATAGGATAAACATCAATATCAACACACAGGTAGACCCTGCAGCTTTAAACTACACTGAATTTAAAAATCTAAACAAATTTTAGTCTACGTTCATCCACTATGAAGTTACCATAAAGGGCAAAGTCCCTAGTTTTCACTTCCATGGAAATGACCTTTAGAAACATATTATTTGCTAGAGTTTTGTAAGTACCAAAGGTGTATTTAATCTTCCTGATTATTTCGGATGTCTTAATTTCCACTCATATCAAGTGCTGTGGGTTTCTAAAATGCTGCTGTTTTGAGGAATATCCTGTTTAGGTTGTTCACATTGGATTATTTCATACTATCTAGCCACACCTTCTATTTAATTTCCTTCAAAACATGTAGAGTGTTTGGTAAACACAAAAGAATTGATAGGAATATAATACACACTTTGCAAGCAGTTTAAAAGACAACTTCAAAGATTGGAAGTTGGCATGCTATTGCATTGCTAAAATAGTGGTTCTCAGTGCCTCTTAGACCACTCCCTTAGTGGTACCAATTAAAACTGTTGAGTGTAATGGGGGAGAGGCTTACAGAGAGTTCTATAATTTTTAGACTATCTGAAAATCTCACTTGTCCAATTAACCTCACACTCACAGCTCAAAGGTGTGTAGAGCTTTTATTTACTGTTTTTTTTTTACTGTTGTTTTACAAAAAACTTGCCTGAGAAACGTATCTCTTCTTTTTCAAAGTCTACAGCACCATATTAGGAGCACCATCATCTGGCCATCCATAACTTTTTAACCATTCTTTTGCCTGTGAATGGATGGAAGCTTCAGGTCCTAAGCATACAGAGGTTTTACATGGAGTGTTTTCCTTTGCCTTGGGCATAGCACAAATTTAACTTCTCATGAGTAATTCCACAGCCAACAGAATTCTTTACTACACTTGAGAATTAATCAATTTCCTTCAGATAATATTTTGTTCACAAAAAGAATCATGTTTTATCAAAACCCACAACAAACATTTTCCTACTAGCAAAACCTAAACGTGTTTATATTACGAATTGCCTGTTTGAAGCTTTCCTGGCTTAGTAGCTATCTGTTCCTTTTCCACTCTTTACATTAAGAAAAGTAGCGCTTATCAGCAAGGACAAGAAACATAGTGATTTAAGAAGAGGTAAGTTTTTAATGTTATCTTCTATACCCAGAAATATAGAAAATATATTCTTTCAAAAGAAAAATCTACAGTTATTTAGTGAGCAAGCTGTGCACACTGGACAAAGCACTTGTTCAGCTGAGGATTTAGTCTGTCACCTCCAAAATTCAAATGGCCTGATTGTCAATTCACATATTCCGCTTTAGAGACGGTAAAGCTGTAACATTTTTATTATTTCTGTAATGAAAATATTTCACAGTCTCTTGGAAGTCAAAAGATGTAAATGAAAAAGGAGTAATTCTCAGCGTTTTCTTTTGTGTTGACTTCATGAGCTTACTTCCTTCTTAACCAGCTCAACTGTTTGTAGACACCTATTCACCTTTTGTACTCCAGGCATAAAAAAAGCTAACAGGTAGATACGATTTAACTTATATTTTTTTGTTTCTTTGATACTTATAAGAACATAACAGCACATGCATTTTAACTGTTCCAAACTTCAACTATTGCAGACTTGTAAAAAAAAAAAAGGGGGGGGGCAGGGGGTGGGGGGAGGGGATGCACAAAATAATTATCCCAACTTACAGCATAGTCAGGTAGAGCAAGTTCTTTTGTAAATGTGCAACACTTTCCAGCAAAACAAGAACACTACTCTAAAAGACTAATAATTCATTCAGGTTATTTTAAAAATAAAAATTAATTCATTTCTGATTTACCAGATCTTCAAGTAATCAATTTACGAATAATTGAAAATGAAACTTTAAAAATATTCAAATTTCATTTTCTTCAATTCAAATGGCTGTTTCCCTCTGCCTCACAGCAGAAGCAAGTCAGGAAAAAAGAGGAACTTTCGTAAAGTGAATCAGAGCTGAGCATGCTTAATAACGAAATAGAGACTTTGTTCCTTATAAACACTGAAATAATAAAGTAGCTCATTTGGTTGAAGCACCTCGCAAAGGTGTAAACAAGGGAAAGTTAGTATGGTGGGAGCAGTCCAAATAGTCAGATGGAGAAGAAAAAGCATTTAAGGTGAGGGTTTAACCAAGTGAATTCAGGAAAAGGGAAAGCTAAACAAAAACAAAACTTGGACTGTGTAACTTCAGTGTGCTACAAAACATAATACAAAAGCAAATATCAAAGAACAGGTTTGGTAATAGCATTGTACGTTTGACAGAAGTGAAAGAACCCCTCTCTACCCTGCAGCATTCTGGAGAAAATGCATGGCAATTGTGGCTTTTAAAAGCCCCATTACTGCAATAGATAAACAAGACTTTTATAAATCCATGCACTAGATAAGGATCACTTATCTACACTCTTGGTCTTTTTTGTCATTTTAAATCTGTTTTTTGATACCTGATAATATGCTTCGTGACTTCACCAATGAAAGTCATATTTTATAAACTGTATATTAAAAAAAATCCTTTCACAGGGCCACAGTTAAGCTTTTTTTTTTCCAAAGACAAATTGACCGTAGAAAAGTGAAGTACAGTCAGCTGGCAATGCTGTAGAAAGTATAGGAAACATGCTAGCAAACAGGCATTCAACTGCTTTTCTCTTTAGGCATCAAGGGTCATCATTACAGAAAAAGATAGTAGATCACTACTAAGAAGGTATATGCTATAAATCATTACAGCTTATCCTATGATTTTCTTTACAGAAAGAGATGTAGGAAAGGAGAGAAAGTCAACAATCTGTCTCAAATGGCTTGGAAGGAACTGGTTATCATTTAGGGAGGGATAATCATCTCTGGCTATATCCATACTGTCTTCTGCAGGAATACCAACATGTTCCATAGTGCAAAACAGACAGCCCATACTTTCAAAGCTTCAGAGTCTTGTTGGGAAAACCAATTTGATGAAGGAGAGGAATATATCGTGGGGACAGAGAACTTTATGTCATGAGAAGCTGGGTTAAAAGAGAGTTATCATTATAATAAATTTGCATGTTCTCTTACTAAAAAGGACATAGCCTTTGTGCTCACACATACGTAGGACTAGTTATTTTAGCTCTTTAACTGAAACTACTTGCTACAAGAGAATGTATCAGGTGACCAAGCACCCTGGGGTGAATCATTATCACACAGCTGCTGCTTTCTCCAGTGTGGGTTCCTGCACAGAAAGGCAACCCTGGAAATCATCCTAAAGCCTCTTTAGCTACCCCCCTCTACTCCACTCTGGTGAGACTCCACCTGGAGTACTGCATCCAGCTCTGAAGCCCTCAGTACAAGACAAACATGGACCTGTTGGAGCAGGTCCAGAAGAAGCCACAGAGATGATCAGAGGGCTGGAGCACCTCTCCTATAAAGACAGGCTGAGAGAGTTGGGGTTGTTCAGCCTGGAGAAGAGAAGGCTCCAGGGAGATCTTATTGCAGCCTTTCAGTACTTAAAGGGGGCTTATGAGAAAGATGGGGACAGACTTTTTAGTAGGGCCTGTAGCAATAGGACAAGGGGTAATAGTTTTAAACTAAAAGAGAGTGTCATGGTTTAACCCAAGCCAGCAACTAAGCCCCATGCGCTCCTCCCAGTGGGATGGGGAAGAGAATTGGAAGGGTAAAAAGTGAGAAAACTCGCAGGTTGAGATAAAGACAGTTTAACAGGTAAAGCAAAAGCCATGCACACAAGCAAAGCAAAACGAGGAATTCATTCACTGCTTCCCATCGGCAGACAGGTGTTCAGCCATCTCCAAGCAAGCAGGGCTCCATCATGCATAGCAGTTACTTGAGAAGACAAACACCATCACTCCAAACATCCCCCCCTTCTTCCTTCTTCTTCCCCCAGCTTTACATGCTGAGCATGATGTCATATGGTATGGACTATCCCTTTGGCCAGTTGGGGTCAGCTGTCCCAGCTGCGTCCCCTCCCAACTCCTTGTGCACCCCCAGCCTCCTCGCTGGTGGGGTGGGGTGAGAAACAGAAAAGGCCTTGACTCTGTGTAAGCACTGCTCAGCAATAACCAGTCCTCCACAAAATTCTCCAACATGAGTCCTTCCCACAGGCTACAGCTCTTCACAAACTGCTCCAGCATGGCTTCTTTCCACAGGGTGCAGTCCTTCAGGAACAGACAGCTTCAGCATGGGTCCCCCGTGGGGTCACAAGTCCTGCCAGCAAACCTGCTCCAGAGCAGGCTCCTCCCTCCATGGGTCCTGCAAGGAGGCCACTCTCCAGCATGGGCTTCCCACAGCATCACAGGCTCCTTCAGGCATCCACCTGCTCTAGCGTGGGGTCCTCCACAGGCTGCAGGGGGATATCTGCCCCACCATTAACCTCCATGGGCTGCAGGGGGACAGCCTGCCTCACCATGGTCTTCACCACAGGCTGCAGGGGAATCTCTGCTCCGGCACCTGAAGTACCTCCTCCCCCTCCTTCTTCACTGACCTTGGTGTCTGCAGAGTTGTTGCTCTCACATCTCACTCCTCTCTCCACTGCTGTTTTCCCCAGCAGGTTTGGTGGGGTTTTTTCCCCCCTTCTTAAGTATGTTACCGCAGAGGCACTACCACCATTACTGATGGGCTTGGCCTTGGCCAGCGGCAGGTCTGTCTTGGAGATGGCTGGTACTGGCTCTATTGGACATGGGGGAAGCTTCTAGCAGCTTCTCACAGAAGCCACTCCTGTAGCCCTCCCACTACCAAAACCTGGCCATGCAAACCCAATACAGTCACCTAGAGCAGGTTGCACAGGACTAAATATTACCTCTTTCTGTGAGCATGAGCTCCATGTGACTTAAAACTGTTAAATTCTCATGGAATATTCATAGGAGAGACAAAGAGATGAAAATGGGACAAAACTAACACTATCTCAGTTATGCAAGAGCTAGGCATGACTACAGAAATCATGGAATGCAAATAAGTTATTTCTTTAACTTAGCTTTCCCTTGAGAAATTGTGTAGACACGCACTACTCATGAACACTATACTGTTCAATCAAAAAAATTACTTCTAAAACTGGAAGAGAAATGAGATCATATTTCCTCATAAGTGTTTGAAATGATCTCAGAAACCAACCTGATGGTATAGGAAAAATTTTAAGACACTGATTCATTCAAGAGCATATTCCTGGTCTTTAAGAGATAGTTTATAAAAAAATAAGATAGCTTGCTCTCCAAAATAAACATACAAACTGCTTGAAGAGATCGTTCAACTTTCTAAATAAACAATGCTACAAATCCTTATTTATGAGTGATGATACATTTCTATACTAGATTGTCTAAATGATTGAAACATTTCTCAAACTGAGTCATGACAACATTTTGACAAATGCATTACTTGAAAATTTTTCATGCTTAATCTGAATGCTACATGAGTGGTTATGTAAAATTTTAAGATACCATACTGATTACAGAATTATTTTATATATTGAAAATCTATTTAATTTCCTTAAGGGAACAGACTTGCATTCCAAAATAGAAAAAAAATTCTATTTTTGGTAAATCTAGTAACTGGGTGGTCAAATGTAAGGCTTGCTGAGTAGCACAGAAGTCAGTAATCTATAGTGGGTTTCTGAAGGTGATACAAGAGCAGTTTTTGAATGATACCAAGAAGGGTGCACTGCAAGGTTATCAGCTGGAAATAACACTGCCTTGAGATAATTTTTTTTTTTTTTTTTACAATCATTTTTATCCTCTAATTTTGGAAAGAAAAAGTAAGACTGCTGACCTCTGCAGTTTCAAAATATTTAATGAGTGCATAGTAGTTTACGTATTTTTTTGTTACCCCAGAGATATTTTTAGCTGTTTCTTCAGACTTAGTATTCCAAATTTCCCTCACTAACTCCTACTTTGATGGCATTCTAACTTGCTCTTATTTTGTTAGTTAAGAAAATTCAAGTAGACTGCCAGACTAGAATTCTGTAACTAGAAATGTTACTGAAGATAATATGTACTGGTTATTATTACAACAATACACTGGCATTCCATAGGACTGAAAGAGCATGTTAAAGGAGAGAAGTTAATACTCTAGTTAAAAAAGGAAATTGTTTTATATCCCAGATAGGTAGTCATTCTTGTTCTAAATAACAGCCTCCAAGTTTTATTTCTGGGTGGTTTGTATTAACATTAATCTAAGAACAAAGTGTTTTCTTGGAGATTAAACTTCATCAACTCAGCTACATTCTATTGGGGTTCCGTCATTTTCTTGCTATCAAAATACAGTCACTTTGATAATACTGAGTAGAGAGTAAAGAATAATAGAAAAACAATGTGTTGAAGTTATCTTCCATGCCCTACTGCCTTTAAGTAATGAAAGTTAACTGCTGAGCACAGCAGTGACTGAAGGACTCATGCAGTGAGCAGCTGCCTACCTTGGAATAACATGTGTTTAAAAGTACTTTGTTACAGGTAATTTTGTCTTTACAGTCCAAAAAGCCTCAGCTGCTCTCAAGGACAAAGCTCATCGTACCAAGCTGTCTAAAAAGTGATTCCCTGATTTCCTTTAGATAGTGGCTTTTTTTTTTTTCCTTTCTCTAATCTAAAAGTCTTAGATGATAAAAATAGACACGTGGATTAGAGAATACAAAGCAAGCATGTAATCCTGTAAAAAAACTGAGTTGCACTCAATCCTTTCTCAAGTCATTCAAACCTAGGGTGCTCCCCAGCGTAAGGACGTGCTTAAGAACTTGCATACACCTGAAGTCCACATCATGAAGACAACTTTTATCACTATGAAAGGTCACACCTGCTGACATTCAGCCTTCTCTGCACAGTTCCTACAGTGTAAGCTGCATGTCAAGCCATTGGAAACTACTGGTTATGATACTACGGGCACAAAGAAATGCCCAGTTTGCATAGAAACAGCATATGGTTCCCAGCCCTGACTTCAGGTCAGACACTTAAAGACACTAAGAGCACTGCTCTTCTGTAAGCATCTCCAGGTGTTTGTTGGGGGCTGTCACAATCAGGTACAGCTTAGAGCCACTGCAAAGATTGTCTAATCTGCAGGGCATCTTATTTGTTGGGAACCAGGACTGCGGACATGAGGGAAGATAATATAATACAAGGTGCTATTTCCTGCTCAACATTCCTGATCTCGAAATTGGGCTGTACTCATTTAAGTGATACTTTAACCTTTGGTACAGACATAGGTGTTAAGTGGAATTGCTCATTTTGCCAGACTAAAAAGCTCACCTTGTATATTTAGAACAAACCAAGATGTTTTCAGTTCAAAACTTTTTAAATTACTTTACATCTTGGCAGCTTAAACACCATCTCATCTCTCCCCCCATGTCAAAAGATTCTAGTCTTTCCTTAGTCACTTTAATTATTGGAGAAGTTATCTGCTTACTTCTGTTAATACAATTAAGCTGTTTTGCACTGGATTGTGTGCCCACAAAATTAAGGATAAAATTATGAAAAGTATTTTATGAGTTTTAAAAATAGAGGGTTTGCCATTTCCAGTTTCCACGTGTATGAATACAGATAAATGATGTTTTATACATTTTTCTCCCCTTAAACAATTAAAAGGCTCCAGGCAGAAAAGCTCGCACATATTACCCACTTGTAATTTTGCTAAACATATTTGTTATGAAGAATATCCCTATTCATACTTCCCGTTCAGACCTCCTGTTTCTGTACTCAGCCAAGTTGTTCTGGGGAACTCATTCTTTTAGGCGTAGGTAACCAAATTTCCATTGACTCTGGTGAATTTCCATCAAGCTGATGTGATGCTCAGCTGGACCCAATAGATACGTTAATTCAAGTATTGATTCCAAACCCAAGTCATCAATGGAAAAAACTGATTAACACCGTTTTTTGAGAGGACTGAATCACAATGAACTATAATAAAAGTATAACTCAGGTAATTAAAAAAAGCGGAAAAGAATTCATGCTTTTATTCTAATGGAATAAGGTTTTACTACTTCAGTTAAGATTCTTTAAATCACCCCTTTTCACACAGGTAATATTAACGCAGTCAGCAAAAGCAGTCACATAAATAAGAACTACTGATGCATCTAAAGTTTTGCTGGAAAGCTACATTGTTTCCATTACTTCTATATTCTCAGATCCTTTTAAAGTAGTTTCACTGTAGGACAACCAATAGATTTCACCTCTCCTTCTCAAAAAACATCACCAACTGACTAAAGGATAGGCTTCTGTCTCTGCAGCAGATCATGCAGTAAACTTATTCTTGTGATTGATGAAATGCTAAATGAACATGAAACTAGGACTCTAATAATTAATTTGTGTTGGATATAATCAGAAAATAGTAATTTTAAATTATGGTTTTCTGTTTACTTCTGCTCATAGAAACTAGAGGCCTTGGGACATTTTAACCTATGAATTAAGAACAGTGTTTTACTGTTACTGAAAAAATCCTAGTGCTACCTTTTTAAATGGTATTTCAAGACTGAAATTCTGTTTTCAGTTGTCAAAATAATGTCAAACTTGTGATATTTTTTCTTTTTAGGATGAAAGCAATTTATGCTTAAGTTACAAATGAAACCAGACATTAATATTTTGATATACTGGCACAAAACGCAAGTCAGATGTAACTGCTATAGATTTCCTCAGCAACTTTCACAGTTCAATCACCAGCTTCTCCCAAATGTCATTCCATGTGCATTCATACAGTGTACCACACCACAGCTCAGTCATGCAAAAGACAACAGGCATTTCTTAAAAAACACCTCAGGATCTTTTTCTTATTTTCAAGGTAAAATGTAAATACTGATGAGATACAGCCCAGCACTTTTTTCCAGAAAGGAACACACTGTGTATCATTATGATGCCCTCTGCGTTAATGTTGTGGATATAAACCTTTCAGGGTACAGCATGACTGAAAATCCCCAAAACAGCAGCACAATGTTTTGATATAGTTTCAACTCAGGAACTATTTAAATGATGGGAGTACATCTTGCTGAAAGTCACACCTCTATAGGCACTATATCAGCACACAAGAATGTATACTTCCATTTACGAAGGCAGGGTTGCAGATTTTGGGATTCATCTCTCTCTCTTTATCATTACCTATATTAAAAGTCAAAAAACTCCATTCACATTCTTATTTCAAAGTGCAAGAAAATGGATTAAAGGTTCTGTCTCTAGTGACCCAACATTTTGTAAGGCTCACGAAGCTCACAAAGAGAAAATCAGATAACAAAAGGGAACATTAAAGGCTTGACAATAGGCAATAAAATGGTTTACCTAAATCTTTTCTATTCAAAGATTTTTTTACAATGGCATTCTTTTATTAGATCTGTAATAAAAGTGCATTTCATCAGATTTTCAAAATTAAATCTTTCTCATTATAATGTGCACAATCACAGATTAAAAGCTGTTTCTATAGTGTGAAGAAAATAGTCATGCAAGCTCTTTATTTGAGTCAAGTTTTTTCAGTCACAGAGAATGCAAATTGTATGCCTTATTTGACAATTAAAAAAATAGCCTCAGATTTCTAATATCATGATATAATGCAAATTCTGAAAGGGATATTCAGTGTTCCACATTTCTATGAAGAACTTTGAAAGATTAGCTATTAAGCACTTAAGAATGGCTTTGAAATCTAGGCTCCATTAAAAATAATATCCTACAAATCAGTATTAAGAAAGCTAAAAAATAACATTTTTTTAAAAGCACATATAACTGACTTAGGCAAAAAAGTAAACAACAGTAGGCAAATAACTTAGGCAAACAAGCAAACAACTCCAGCGTATGGGCTACTTTGTGTTCCAAATTGAAAAATTACAAGTATAAACAACAACTATACCAACTATAAACAACAACTATACCCAAGCCACTACATTGAGCAGCAATCACTTCATGGTTTAAAAAAGCTTCAGCAGGACTGCTCAGATATTTAAAAGTTTTGCTGAACAGGAATCTATGCATAAATGAATTATGTCTAGACTGGTGCCCCAGCTGCCTGGGCACAAGTCTGTGTATGTATATGAAAAGAACAAGCAGCTCTGATTCACCAATGCATTGTTCCGGTTTTTCTTACTACTGCTTTAAACAATGTAATTCCTGTAACATGTGTAT
Source organism: Phoenicopterus ruber ruber (assembly GCA_009819775.1). Classification (NCBI taxonomy): domain Eukaryota; kingdom Metazoa; phylum Chordata; class Aves; order Phoenicopteriformes; family Phoenicopteridae; genus Phoenicopterus; species Phoenicopterus ruber. The sequence goes on from CM020222.1 coordinate 26,787,254, forward strand.
GTCCAATGCATACACTTTTTGGTGCCTCTACTGTAAGTAGGATTTAAAACCATTCAGCCACTTAAAAAAATCCTTATGTTAATGCTGATGTCGCTTATTCTAATATAAAGTACAGAAACATCTATTGTCTTGGCATGTCCAATATTTAAAACCTTTTCTATTCACTTGTATTCAAAATTTCCATAGGGGGCAAACTTGATGCATATTAAGGCATATCTGGTCACAAATTTCTTCCGTTTACTCTCTGCCTCATTTTCTCCTTTTTTTTTTTTTTAAAAAAAATATCATACAGTATGCTCATACAGACAGCAACCAGTCTCATACAATCAAATTATCTGCAGCCTTTTTAGCAACTGCTATTTCAAGTATTAACTAGCAGAAGTTTTACTAAGGAGACTTAGTCCTTGCTGTGGCTGTAAAACTGTACTGATAAGACAAGCATGAATTTTCAGTCTATTTTTTTTATTTGCATTCTAAAAGAAATATATTAAGCTCTGAACAGATAATGGCCCATACAGAAAGAATAGATGCACTGAAAAAAGTATTCTAAAAAAACCAGATATAACATTGACTTGCAAAAAAGCGTCAATAAAAAGTAATATCCAGGATTACGCAAAGGGTCAGACTGAGACTTTTGCTGAAATTAGAACCTATTACGTATGAAGCTGTATTATTATGAAACCAATCAGATCCCTTTGCTCCCAAACTGGAGGCTCAGGGTGAAGTACTGCATAGAGATTTTTTTCCTACAGAAGTCCGGTTTTGACATTGTTGGTTAATACATTTAAATAAAACTTTTTTTCTGTTCACAATAGCCAAGTAGGCTTTTGGCAAGGGTACTCCTCCTTCCCTCAAGTCAAAACGGAAAAAGCCTCTTTTGATAAAATTTCCAGTAAGTCCCTATGCTTAAGCAATGCTATCACAATTCTAGTATGGATTGTGCTCTAAGGGTACCCTCTGTCTTCCCACAGGAAGAAAGAGTTCAGCTGGCTACCTTGGACTGAACTCCAACTACTCTGAGTGCAAATTACTTCATTTATCTACATTTAGTGGTGTTGCACCCAGGAACAGCAAAAGTGGCAACATATAAACTATTCTTTCACAAGCTGACAGATCATTCAGGATCTTCCTCTTCACCTTCTTGTATGGAGAATGCCAACTGTGACAAAGTATGCAAATTTAATTTAATGCTTTAATGGTTTGTGTCTTATTCATTAGGGAGCATGCTTTTTTTTTTTTTAATTAACTTTGCAAAAGATGACTTCTGACCACTTTGAAGTCAGACACGTGTTTGTAATTCATAAACATGCCAAAACTAACACCCTGCTCTTTTTGCTGACATTTTCATACATTGTTGTCCTACAGCAGATGGCTGAAGAACCTAATCAAGAGATTTTGTACAAAGCAACAAAAATAAGACAGGATCTGTAGTTATCACACAAAAAAGTTAGAGCTCTGTCTAATGTACCGATGCGTGTAATTCTTGCAAAGCATTTAATGAGCTTGTACCATACTATCAAAAAAATCCTTCACTGTGTCAACATCTGTCTAGTCAAGACAAGTTGCAACAATATAAAGATCAGATAGTTTTTACTGAGCCCTGTCCCTTACTGAACTAGGTAGTGATGGAAAATTCCATCTCTCTCCATTCTCAAGTATTTTCTATCAGGCACTTCCTATTGAATACTTTCTCCACATCCCTAAGTCAGACTATGGGCCCTCATTCTGACTGCTTTCTCTACACTTGGGTTATGGACAAAACACAAGCCTGGGAAGAGAGATTACATGAGAACATTTGTAGAGCTCCTCTTAAAAAAAGATTAAAGATGAACTCATGGCTTCATAGAATTCAAAAGAAAACTTGAGTCATAACATCCTCAAGTTTCGCTTTACTGGAAGTTATGTTTTTATGAACAGAAAAATCTGTTCATCAGCTTTTAATTACTTCAAAATCAGAATCATAATTCTAACTTAAAAGACCACCAGGGAGGTAATTAAGCAGGCACTATGGTTGATTTCCCCACCTCTACACTGAAGAGATTCAACTGCATTTCCCTGACTTGGCAATATGATTCTTGGGTATGATGTTTTTTCAGGTTTCACCTAATTTCACAGTGCAATCACTGTAGCAAATTGCTGTCTTCATTTGTTGAGTCAGTTAAAATAGTTGTCCTCTTTCCTAGAATTCTTATTATTTACAAGAAACATAGTAATTTTAAATTGGCTTTAGAGGTTTTTTCTTTTTTTTTTTTTTTTTTTTAAATTTTTAACTTCAAAACTGAGTAAATACATCAGTAATGTATGTTAGTTCACCCTGCAATAGGACTGGATTCTAAAATGCACCACTAAGAAGCAAAGACAAGAAGATGGAAAATGTAGAAAGGGACAGGACACCATGGTGGCACCATTACACATTTAATTCAGAACTCGGAGGACAACATTTATGGCAAGACAAGCTGCACTTGGCCCAGAGGATGACATTAGGCTTTACAATAAATACCCACAGATTATTCCTGGTTTTTTGTTTTTTTGTTTTGGTTTTTTTGTTGTTGTTGTTGTTGGTTTGGGGGGGGGGGAGTGTTTTTTTTTTGTTTATCATGAAAGCTCTTTTAACCTCTGAAAAGGAGGATTATTTAAATCACTTTTGCATGAGTAACACTCATTTAAAAATCAGATCAAATCCTTACATTTTCCTTGCATGCTGTGATTCTTCAAGTTGGCCCTGCTGTGACTCAATCAAATTTCAGCTTTTAGCTTAAACCTAAATCTAATCAAGTCTAGCTGATTTTTCTCTTCTTGCTGCAGTTTGCCTGAAGTAAACATGTTTGTTTATTGAAAGTGATATTGCTTAACTCACATATCAAACAGAGAAATCTGTAGAAATATATTAGCAAAGCTCACAATCTGCTTTGGAACAGTAAGTAAATACTAACTAAGGTAATGCGGGAATAGATGACATAATACAAATGAGCAGTGACTACTCATTTTTGTTTATATTCCAATTGGTATCCATCGTCCCAGAGAAGCCTAAAGGAATACCTGTTTGCACTAACTGTATGAAATTAAAGGTAATGGGCATATACAGTGAATAAGACAGCATCTAAACATTTAAGATTAGGCCAAAAATGTTTCATAGCACTTGTCCCCACAAATAATCAGTTCTTTTTAGTCAAGGTTTTATCTCCTGCTTCTAAATCAGCACACTTAGCTATAAGAAATGAACACAGGCTCATTCCATTGCCTCTCTCAAACACCATTTTTTCCTGGGGAACCTCACTGTATCCCTATTTGCAAGTCTACTCTGTACTAAGGCTAGATTTTTCATAAATACTAACTGAAAAATAAAAATAATAGAAAAAATAGAAATTCCTACTTCCTTTTTATTTTATATGGAAGAATATCATCTCATGAATTTTCAGTTTAGGAAGGTGCAAGCAACAGCTCAGTGTTTTGCATTCTTCTCCATCATGTTCCTTTGTGTTTACAAGAGAGTTGTGTCAAAGACATCAGATATAAATGGATCCTAGATTTAATCTTAAATATCTTCACAGAGACCTTACAGAAGTAATAGCAATGGCTACAGGATGCAAGAAGAGATGCCTAGAGGCTAGGCTTGAACAAGTGACATATGGAGACTAGATGATCTCCTAAGGTCCCCTCTATCCTCAGCAATTTTATGGAAAGAAAATAAGATGGTAACATCTTCTAACATTGCAGATACCCCTAACAGTGATAAATCAACACAACAGCAGGCTTGTACATTCATTGAGTAGATTGACTCGAATTTGCCTGTGCAAAACTGAGGTTTCTTTAATCTTAGATTAATGAGTAACTAACGAAGTCAAACCTTATCATCAATTACAGTGGGCTTTGTAGCAGTTACAAACAGATGAGGCTTAACAGTCTTCTGCTGTCAGACATTTAACATCTTTAAAAGACAAGAATGTTGTTACATATGGAGGAAAACCAAGAAAAAAAGCATCTAGCAGAGAAACTAGTTGGTTGCCATTTCTAAAAATTCAAGGTGTTTCATGCTAAATGACAAAAAAGCAATACAAATAAAATGTAAAACAAGAGTCACTACAAATGAAACTAGTAATGCTAAAGAGGTCTGAAAAGGACTGAAATAAAAGAATGAAATAAAACACAGTAATACAATCAATAAAAAGGCCCCAAAGGACCAAAAATAAAATTATGTTAATGATGTTCTCTTATATTTGTTTAAGTTTTGTGTTCAAGGCAAATGGAAAACTTGTGCAATATTCTTCACAGAAACTAAGAGGAGTTATCACACTATAGTGCTTTACAGAAACCAGTGGAATTATTTCCATGAAAGAAAATGTTTTTCAATTTGACTTAAATTCTCAAAACCCTTAATGAATATGGGCATCAAAAATCTTTTACTTTTTCTTTTTTTTTTTTTTTTTAAGCAGTCTAATATTTGTGTCTTCAGATTATAGCAGTAAAATGAACAGATATTTTCATTACTTCTCTTTTTTTCAGCTTTATAGTACTATCTTCCACTTTTACTTCTTTCAGGAGAAGAAACAGGTAACCCTCTCCTTACTGTTTTCTCATTTCTCATTCCCATGACGTCTCATCAGCAGAACTAGTTTACCAGGAACAAACATAACTAACTTTTTTCACGTCAGGCAAAACCTTTTTGCTGTATCTGCAATACTCCTATTAATCACTCTGAAAGAGCACAGTAATAAACAGTTAGACACTGTCAGAATAGGTGCTCTTTCAGGGTAGTTTGTACTAGAACTATTTCAGAAACAAAATTAAAGTTATGTATGAATTATGGTAGAAAATGGTTTGTCCAGAACTCAGCCTGGCCACTCCCTGCAGTTCTCAGAGCTGCACGCACAAGGGCAAAGCAGGATACTACATAATGTGCCTTCCTTCTCTTTTGAGCATGCATACAAGTTAATAACAAAAGAGAGCACAGGACAAATTAGTACTACAAGGACCAATATAAAGGAAATATTTCGTATGATCTGTGCCAGCTTGTTAATATAAGACAACCAGTGCGGGTTTTGCTTGTTTCTCACAAGGCTGTTAGGCACAGGTCAAAGGCATGCAGTCTCAGTTAGAATAAATACCTCAGTTTTCCTACAAACCAGTAATTTACACATTCTTTGGACTAACAGCCCACTATCAGTTCTTAAAAGCTAGCTTCCTTAATGTAGTTCATCCCTGAGCAGCACAAAGAACTTGCACACTTCACATGCACACAAACAGCTACATCGGTTCACAGTCTCTTTTAGGAAATATTTTATGGCTGCAAGCATGTATCAAAATACCATTAAAATTCAGTGGAAGTTAGATGACTAATTCCTATCAGAACTTTGGAAAATTTCAATCAATGAAGTTGAGAACATTGAGGCTAATAAGTGAAAACGTAGTTATTTTTAATTAAAAGGCACAGTGAGCATCAGAAAGCGCATACAAAGCAGACATCAACTAAGCAGAATCGGCCTGCATAACTCATTTGTAGACAGAGTGGCCATTTCCTAGAATTCCTTTCATCAGCACTTGACTGCTTGTTTGTTCCAGCAAATTACATTTTGTTAGAAAATATCAGTTTCACTCCGTGGGAATGACAAAAGATCAATAAAGTCACAAATATGGGGAATGTATAATATGTTCCCTCAGAGCTAGGAATATTGACAGTCTGTATGACAGATTGTTTCTGTACTGTTAGAGAATATTGTGACGGACTAAACAGCGTAGCTTTTGCACTTCCTCGCTTTCTTAAAAAGGAGGAAAATTAGATCACTTCAGAAAAAAAGTTGTAAAAACTTTCATGTTGAGATTTGCAGATGTCTAAGTGATTAAATAAACAGAGAACATTCAGAAAATTCTCTACATAACATTGCAAATGTGTCAGTCATACTTTTAATTATATTTTAACATAACGTAATGCACATATGTAACTTTATTGCTTTTTTTTTTTCCTATGCCCAACATGAAACTCTACCTGTATACTGCAGTAGAAAATAACAGTTGAAATTTGTCAAACAAATTGAAAGCAAAATTAGATTGAGAGGAGCAAATGGAAGCACCTTAAACTGTCGAGAGTATTTTTTAAAATATCTAAAGTCATGCCTGTATATCTTAAAGTGAAACATTATGATGATCACCTACAATGGATTTGGCAAGTAAACCAGAAGGCTAGCTGTAAAAGATTAGGATAAAGGCAGCATACTCCAGACACTAAATGTATAATTCTGTCCAGAAATAGTAAAAAAAAATCCACCCCCAAAAAAACTTTGATGAGACTGTGACCAGCAATGTAACAAGGCACCCAGTTACTCCTCTTTCCCTCATTAGTAAGTTAGAAACATATACTGGGGACTTGATCATTTTAATAAGTAGTAGCAAATTACCATTGCCATAGCCATATAGACATTTTCCCATTTTCAGTTACTCAAACAATGAAAAAACACATCCTTTTCATCAACATACAGGAACTACTAGTTTGCCAGATGCATTACAGGCTTTTTACACTACTTTTGAAAGTTATAGCATACATAGGCACCAGCAAAGAGAGCACAGAGAAAAATGGGAGAGATATGGGTAAAGGAAAAAGCCAAGTAATTTAATCAAAGGACATTAAATAAACCATCTAAACTAAGCCAAATCTCCAAATCTTTGTTCTTTCTCTCACTAGTCTCTTCAGACCTGAAGATAAGCCACAAAATAACAAAACTGGTGGAGACATTAAGTGGTATGTTTTGGCCTTTTAGTTGTTTGGTTTGGTTTGGGGGGGGGGGACGACGACACACACGACACAGCATTGGGTATTTGTTTTTTTGGTTTTTTAAGACTGACCTGAGAGAAAAAGCACAAACTGCTGTGTGACTTAAATGGTGTTGCGTGACTAGAATATGGATATTTACATGATACATGACCTACATGCCTCTGGCTCATTTTAGCCATACCTGCACATTTCCCAGCGGTCTCCTTTAAGAATCACTTACCCAAATTACAGCTTGCGTTATATTTATCTCTGAACATACTTGCAGTTCCAGCTATCTTCTGTATGCATATATTCTATACATGACAATCAATTCTCAGGTGCTTTTTTTGATCATGTCAAGCATTGAACTACTTTTACATTTAGATTCATAAGTACAAAAAGAACTAAGCTTTACCTCTCCAGCCCATGGAAGATTTGTTTAAAGAATATATGCAATGGCTGCCTGTGGTTTGAAGAAAAATATTTGTGAGATTGTACATTAATTTTATAAAAATGACATATTTTAGAGGTCATATAAATATAGTTCTAACCCATCAAAATACAACATTTTGGATGCATCAGGCAAAAAGCTGTGCATTTAATGACATTTATTCTACAAATTTGGTAAGGGATCTGTTGGAAGTATTTAAGTGTTCCACTGAGAATGGCATGTAAATAGCTATAAAATTATATTTCATAATAGAAAAAATATTAGAAGGTATGAGAGACTTGAATAAGATGCCTGAGAAATCATAATTTGATAAACAATTGCACATGTAATTTTAAAACACCCAAGTCAAATTTGAGTTGACTGAACCTCTTCAACATTTCACTTTCCCAACAAGGCATTCCTGGCCATAAACCAAAAATAGCATTCGTTAAATTTTCTGAAACTAAAGTAGTGTTGATTAGCAGTTTTTGGTTCAGAGAGTCTGAGTAGGATAAAATTTGCTGACAAAAGTAAACTGGGAAATATAGGAAGAGCTTACAAACAGTGATTCCAAAAAAATGTGTATTCCATTACTGTCAGCTCTAGTTGTCAGTAGTTTATTGTAAAATTGCGTTTTATCAAAAGATTCCCCATGTCTAACAATCTTTGGATTTGATCCTATAGTCAGTGAGGTCACTAGCGAAGAAGGAAGTGTTTTAGTGGTAGTGGTGCATTTCATTTGTTTTGTTTTACATCCATTACAATACAGTATTACTATGTGTCATTTGATGTCACTGTCAGAGCATAAAATTATTCTCTATAAACTTTTTGATGTTTCGCGTCATTTCATATGATGCTGGAGTGTAATTTTCTTTGTATGCACATAATGATCAAAAGAGATAAAAAGAAGACAAGGGCATTACAAAGAACAGAGTAGAGAGCAAAGGAAGATTAAGAGAGACACTAAGTCTCCTTCTCTGTTTCCTTCTATCTTCCAATCCATTAACATCAGAGCTCAGCGGTTACAAATGCTGCCAAATCACACTGCTACCTTTATGTACCACTTAGTAGAAGTGAACTCAATTATACAAGACAAAATAACACAGGATCATAGAATCATAGAATCCTAGAATTGTTCTTGTTGGAAGAGACCTCCAAGATCATCAGGTCCATCCATTAACCTATCACTACCAAGTCCACCACTAAATCATATCCCTTAGGGCCTCGTCTAAATGTCTTTTGAATACCTCCAGGGATGGGGACTCCACCACCTCCCTGGGCAGCCTGTTCCAATGCCTGACAACCCTTTCAATGAAGAAATTTTTACGAATGTCCAATCTAAACCTCCCCTGGCGCAACTTGAGGCCATTTCCTCTTGTCCTGTCATCTGTTACTTGGGAGAAGAGACCGACCCCCATCTCTCTACAACCTCCTTTCAGGTAGTTGTAGAGAGCAATAAGGTCTCCCCTCAGCCTCCTTTTCTCCAGACTAAACATCCCCAGTTCCCCCAGCCGCTCCTCATAGGACTTGTGTTCTAGGCCCTTCACCAGCCTCGTTGCCCTTCTCTGGACACGCTCCAGCACTTCTATGTCTTTCTCAGATGCAAGGCTGGCCAAATCACCTACAAAACCAGCATATCTGTGTCTATGAATAAGACTAGTTAATCCATTGTTACAGATGTAACTGTAGAATGTTGTGAAGCATTAATTTAGGAATGCCCAGGCATGCTATCCTAGATTAAGATCTCCAAGAGTTATAACTTAGGTCTCAGTTTGTTTTTTTGATTGTTTTTGCTTTAAAAAAAATTCCTATACCTTCTTGACATAGAAAGGTTTTCATAAAGTTCACGATTGCAAACTCAAAGTGTCAGACTGTTATTGGTTAGAGTAGCTCTACATTGACCCAAGCACAAAGTTACCAAGATACCGTGGATGCTTGTGTGTATGGATTGACGCTGAGCGCAAGAACCCCCTATTGTGTATGTTTATTGTCAGTGCACAGCTCACACTTCCTCCTTAGACACTAACATCACTCAGTTTCAAGAGTAGATATTGTTCACATATCATTGTGAAAGCCTACCAGTTGGAACAGCCTCCGGACACCCCAGCTGGGACACCTCATGGCCTGGGACAGGCTAAGCACAGAAGTAGCTTAATGCCATCTTTACTTCTCCATTATCCACAGAAAACAAGAGCTAAGATCCAGCATACCACTTCCTATGAGTAATTGCATACATTAGAGCATCTGGTAATAGTCAATCCTCAACTCTGTACTCAAAAATGTATCTACCCAATTTACTGAATAGAAAAGACTAGTTAACTTAATACAAATCAAAGCTAATCCCTGTCAATAATATATTGACTGTTACAAAACTAATAGAACTGAGAAAAACAGAGATAATGTGTATACAATGAAGCTATACAGGTAATGGAAGACAGACCTTGACCTTAGTTGTTTTATTAGTAACTTATGAATTTAGGATCTCAGTTAAAATTTATTACTGATAATTTAATGTCCAAATCCATTTAAATATTGTAATATTTATTGAAGAACTAGTTGCTTTAAAATATTTTGTGACACCTGCTGCATTATAGTCTTTATTTTCAATGTTCTAGTGACATAGATGCAATTAACACTGAAGAAGTCACAAAGCATCTAGGGAAATCCATTTTTCAATGGATTAAACGAAGTGACATAATTAGCACTATTTAAAATAAAGTATTAGCATGACTCCTAAGATAAAGTCTAAAAGGGGGCATTTTTAAGGGCTATTTATACAGCCATTTTCCTCTAAGGAAAGTAAATAAATACAGTTTATTTACAATAGATGGGTTCAGAAGAAGTTAGGTTATTTATAATACATACTATAATTATCTGAACAAATAGACATTTCCTTTTATTGGTAACTTATTTACATTCAACTTTAAAATTGAATTGTTCCAAGAACAACTTCGTATTATTAAATCAATTACGGTACATACAGACTACAATTCTATTTTAATGTAAAAATACCTTTCACGCCATGTTACTAAAATCAGTATAGTATGAGCTCTTTCCTGAGCTGCTGCTTTTTAAAAATCAGTGACATTTATCTTCCTTCCAGAGATGTCATACCCAACAAAAGTCTGTACACCACGAATAAATTATGTGAACAAATCTGTACAGATCACATATAAGTGATTCTTTAAGTAATTACAACAACAACATAGAATCTATCTTCAAACAGGACATGGGACTGATTATTGAAAAATACTTCAATATTAAGAATATAAGGGATTATTCGGTTTTGGCCCTTTTTTTAAAAGCATATAATACACAATAGGCAGTGGTAGCTAAGAATAGCAGATACAACTGTATGTTGCAGTTATATGCCTTTCATCTATAGACTGCTTCACAAACATTAAAAAACATCATAAGTGTTAAATATACCTCAACAAATACTGCAGGTAAGGCTCATAATGACTGTGTAGGAATATATGGGGCAGGGGGAATAAATCTATTTACTGTGGTTGGTGGCAAAACTCAAAACTGTTGAATTCAATTGGGTAACAATTTCTCAGGGGACTGAAAGAATCACTGTGGACAAAGGTTTCACATGACATAAGTTAAAGGGAGAGAGAAGTTAGTATTTTTCACCAATGTGTACAATTTGAAATAATCATCAGCAGCTGTAGTTGATGCTAAAGTTACTCAGAGTATAACAGCTGAGCTTCTGGTCATTCTGTTGCATTTTTTATCTCTAACAGCTCTCCTAGGAAAATAATTTTGTAATAGACTATGTAGTTATGCAAAGATAATCAGACAACAGTAAAGGGAGTATCACCACTTTCCCACACTGTAAGTTCATGACTATATTATACGCTCGCATGATTTATATACAAAGAACTTTGCTCTTTTTTTAGTTCTTCAGACAAAATTGGAAAAACTACATTAAAATCCTGGGAGTTATACCAGAGAAAGATTTACATAAGTATCATGGTTTAACCCCAGCTGGTAACTCAAATACCACACAGCTGCTTACTCACTCCCCCCCCCACCAGTGGGGTGGGGAAGAGAATTGGAAAGAAAGGAAAATTCATGGGTTAAGATAAAGACAGTTCTCCAGAACAGCAAAGAAAAATATAATAATTATATTATATATTAATAATGATAATATACAAAATGAATGATGCACAATTTCTCACCGCCCAATGACCTGATGACCAATACAGCCCATCCCAAGCCGTGATCATGGAGTGAACCAGAGCAATCTCGGAATGACCCTGAGCAGCCATCTCAGAACAGTGATTTCCTCAGCAGTGATCTCAGAACCACAAGTTCCAGAGAGAGTGAGCACGAGGGAGGGCAGAACAAATGAAAGCCCGAACAAACAGCATCCGGCCCACCCCCACTTATATACTGGGCATGATGTCTATGGTATGGAATACTCTCTTTGGCCAGTTTGGGTCAACTGGACTGGCTATACCCCTCCCAGCTTTTTGCACTTGTACATTGGCAAAACCCGGGAAGCTGAAAAACATCCTTGATCACTTAGCAGCACCTAATAACATCAGTGTATAATCAACGTTCTTCACATACCAAATCCCATACTAAATCCAAAACACAGTAGTTACTGGGAAGAAAATTAATTCGATCCCAGACAAAACCAGGACAATAAGCTAGAGTAAAACTGTAAGTATTGCTAAAGTGTTTTCTGGTTCTTCTATGTTTCTGCGTACACAGAAGTTAAGTAATTGGCTAGGCTTTTCTAAAGGATAGTCCCTCCCCTACAAAATTCCTAATGTCTGACAGAATACTATAATCAAAGGGATTACTACTATCATTTTCTTTTCATCACTTTAATACACTCTAGTATTCTTAGATTAGTACACTAATAAGTAACATTAAGTCATTTTGTAGGGATAAACACATGTATGTAATAATGAGGTGTATTACACAGAGTGACTTCACTACTATTATGTTGCAAATCAACCCTGAGACTCTTCATGACAAAGTATGCAGACTCTGGAGATAGATGGCTGTATCACTCACAGATGTCTCCTTGAAAGTAAATGCTGTAAGTGGCAATTGCATGGTCCATACAGATAGATAAGCACCATAATCTTACAGCTATATGTACAGTACAAATATAACAACTGTAGAAAAGGAAATTTCAATGAAAATACAGAATAATAGATGGCAATGATTAGAGGCTATGATAGTTTGGGGAGAATTGCATGTCCGGGAAGAATGATTTACTAAATTAAGTTCAAAACACCTAGTAAAAGAGGAGGAAAATTGTATTTTTGTAGTGTCTTTTTTTTTTTTTCTCTCCTCTTTAATCTACAGGAAGTCACATGCTGGTGATTACTCCTAAAGGGAACAGAGTGTGCTATAGAATGGGAATTATCAAGTGACAGATTTCAACCTTCCAGACGTAGAGGCAATCTGTACGTTAGTTGTCTACATACTTTCCAATCTACTGGGGTCTCTAGATGGCACTATGGCATATTAACTATATGTTTGTCTTCCTGTTTTCCTTAATAGAAAACAAAACTACTTTCACCATCCTGGAGCAGGGGCAAGACTACAGGAATTACATGTGCTGTGTCACTGTCAACTTTGATGTATTCTTCCACCAGGCTGCACAGGATGTTATGTGATTGGGAGATGTTGTTCCTGAAGGTACAGGGCAGTGGGTTTACTAACAAAACAGTAGCTGCATATAACATCTCACTACTTAAGCTAAAAATCTGAGCTCCACAGATGGGAAAGAAGATTTCAGGCAAGCCAGTGATTCTGGAGATTTTGTAGGACCATGTTGAGGCGGATCTACTGAAGAAGAGGAGTTCACTGTGGCTGTCCTGGATAATTCTGAAATTCCTAGCCCAAAGTTCTGAATGGAAAAAGATTCTTAGTATTTTAAACCCAAATGCTCATACTCAGTCTAAATAACCAACAATTGCACTGTGAAACAACATTTGGGATAACTTGTAATTATGAAAAGTGCTGATAAAACATGGTAAAAAATGCACCACAGACCACAAATACCCTCACAGCCGGTGGTTTCACAAGCAGTACTTGTTAAGTACAACTGACACATGCTCTCACACTGCTGCCTTTCTTCCCTTTTTGTTTTGTTTCTGCATAGGAGGATGCAGATGGTAAAGAGGAAGGGCTGGCTGTTGTTGCTAGAGTTGCAGCAAAACTGAGGCAGTAATAATAGTCTACGCTGGAAACGGAATGGGTAGAACTCCAACTGCCACTTTCCCAAAGAACTCAACCATTTCCAAACACCAGAAAGTATGGCAGGGAAGACTGGTCAAAGTGTGTGGCAAGCTCAGTTTCTGAGCTTGGGACCCAGAACTGACAAGTTGCTCCAAGCACAGCTCTTGGAAACTAACTTGGGAGGAATTTTTCTGGAGCAGTGACCCATGTTTTCATAAAGTCACAGTTCTAATTTCTTAGATGGTCTTAACACTAACTATAGTCTTGATGTCATTTCAGGGAGTGGTGCTACAGGAACAAAAATAAAAGATACCATGGAAAAGGTTAAATGGAAGATGATAAAAGTAACTTTCAAGATGCACTGATGAAACTACCCTATCTTCTCCCACTAGTGCTGCTTTAGAGACTCTGTGCATAAGTAGATGAGCATATTTCATATGCTGAAACTCTGGAGAGTAAAAGTATTAACCTTGCACTGTCATATTGTCCTAAATGAAATATATTGTTCCTGAAATACAGGCAGATTTTTATTGCCTTCATTTCAAAAGACAGACTCAGATATGTTATTTCTGATAGCTATTCAGTAGAAAAACTAGAAAATGCATCAGTCCTATTCAAGTCACATCTGTGCGACTGCTGATGCAACTGATATATGGAACAGTCAAAATCTTTCTTCAATGTTATATTCCTGAGGTACTTCACTTGCATGGGTATATGGAGTACACCTATGGAGTAAGATATCTCACAAGCTTAGTATATAGTTCTGTGCTTGCTGTCATTATACCAGTGGACTACTTCCACTGCATTTCAGTCACCGTGTGGAATCTTACAGCTCAGTGAAAAATTAGTTAAGAAAAAAGGATTAAGGAAAACATTCACTTTTTTCCTCCTCTTGCAGAAATCTATATTTATTGTTTTATGCATGTGAGGTGCGTGGAAGAAAGTATTACTGCCATCTCAGCTGAGCAAGAAAGAAGCTCAGCAAAAATAAACAAACAGCTGTTTTATGCAATCATGGATATCTTCTCCCATGTGCTAATGATGCCAGCCTTTACATCACATGTTTTCCTAAAAAACCTGAGATATTATTCATTCCTATCCCCTGGGATTCCCAAACCTGTGACAAAGTGTTCCTCAAAAACAACCCCAACTCTCCTTACACCCTATTTCTTTTTCATTGCCTACAAACAATTCTCTCTCACAGTAGCACGTAGCTTTAAGCATGACCTTAGGAAAGGGTGTTGTGTAAGCTGTGCTGCATGATTCCTTCTCAGCTTCCTTCCCTTTTGCACAGGAAGCAACAAACTACTGCTCTATCCCCACGGCAGATGAGAGCACACTCCAGCCTGATTTACTTAATCTGGCTATCAAAAGTAGATGCACAAAGTCAAAGCTCTATTCCTTCTGAATCACTCCACGCATACTAAGTTTGGGGAGGAAGAGGATGTGTGAGCAGCACTGCACACAACTATAATCCTCAACCAACACCTGGATAATTTTTAGCATAGGAAGGAGAGTTCACTTCTCCACACATCTTGACTGAAACCAAGTTGCAGTGCCTTTCATGTCATATATGGGAAAGTTCACACCTATAAAAATCAGGCAAAGCATGCGATTAGCAAGTAAATGTGCCATAGATTTAACCTCTGCTATCCATTTTCTGCACTACCTTTTGAAATAGTAAGAGTTCTTCACTGCTGATATTCACACCTCTGTTCATTCCCCCATTGCAAGCTGCCTGTTTTACCAAACCTCCTAGTCGTCATGCATTCAATATAAAAATAAAACCATGGTGGGTTAGAACAACTCATTCCATAACCCCCTCGCTAGGATGCAGTCTGCAGTCTCCCCTGTCTCATTTGAACCTCTCAAACTATGGGGTCTCTAAATTGCCTTCAGTGGAATTTTTTTTTTTTTAAGGCTTTTTTTTTTGTAAAGAAAAATTAGATGAAATTAAAAGGTATCTTATGAAAGTGTCATGGGATAACAGAATAAATCCTTGTGCTATTTTAATTAGAACATGAATCCTGCTGAGTTTAATTATCCTGTCTTCTTACAAATTCAACAATAAGGACAATATGCCAAAAAAGTACGCATTTTTTTGTTGTTGTTCAGGAAAAGCTGTCACAGTCGTTTTGGATCTCTCAGATTTACAGGACAATGTACTCTGTAACTTAAACTTCGTTTCATTAAGAAATACAAACAACAAACAGGGGCTCAATTCCCTTTCGTCCAGACTAGTCTATTCACATGAATTTAGTTATTTACCATTCAAGTCATAAGGTTTCATAACTTATAACCCGTAACTCTTCATTCGTGCACCTGTGAGCCAAAAAAAAAAAAAAAAAAGCCTAGCCTTCCTCCTCTGTACCGCAGCGGGCAGCAGTGAGCGGATTCTGAGGGGACTGCCAGACAACAGGCAACGGCTGCGGGCGAGGGCACCCTGCACGCGACCGCGGCTGCCGAACGGCCCCTCAGCGCTGCCCGGGCACGCGGCCTGCCTACGTGCTGCTCTGCTCCGGCCTGATGGCGCCGCTCCGCGCACGCCGCCGGCCTTCGTAAGAGCCGGGACAGCCCAAGTCTGGGCAGGGCTGGACTGAACAGTCACAAAAGCCCAACGTTCCTAGGGCTACAAACAGAAGAATGACAATATTTACTAAAATAGTTGTATTTATTATTATTTTATTAAAGTGAGCAACAATTACCAATTCTGGTATTTAAGTCCTACTACCTGGATGTTTAGTAGTTTCCATATTAAAAAGTACAATTTCCTGACCTTTTTTTTTTCCACAGAACTATAGTTAAAATTCTGCTATTTGTAAACATAATTGTCACAGATACAGACAATTTAAGAAATACTATAAATGCAAAAGCCTTTTATTATAATTGGTATTGTATCCTTACTGAAATTTCATGATTCATAGCAGTAATATTTACCTGCATTTTTTCAATATGTTGATTAATAAAGAGCTAAATTTGGAGCTTCATAAACAACAGTGCAGTAACGTGTATACTGGACTTGAAACAATTGTTCTATTAATCTTTTCACCTTACAAATATGGCAAAATACGAAGAGTTATATTTATGCTTTTCCCCATCCAAGTTTGTATTAAATAAGAAAAAAATGGTTTTAGTTTGAACTGCAATTTTTTTAAAAAAAAATACTGCCATTCCTCCCGCACACCAATCGGTACATTCACTAACGGATTTAGCAGTGCCTTGAAAGTAATGACATGGGGGTTTAAAGTGTTACAGAGCTATTAATTGCCAACTGTTTTTATTTGAAAGCACTACAGTGGATCCGCAATTTTTCTGTAAATAGTATTTGGCAAAAGAATCCTCTTAAGTATAAGGAAACATGAATAAGAAGTTTGTGTAATAATACAGCACTAACCATATTAATATCAAATACGAAGAAATATTATTAAGTAATAATAGAGATGGAAAGTACTAAAAACTTATTTTGGAATGAAGTTTCTAATAAGAAAAACTTTCTATGGGTATTTAAGTCACATAATAGTGTGTTTCCTATTCCTGCTTAGTTGAGCTTGAGGATGAAATTATAGAGAGTATTAAATATTTGGGGAGAGGGGCGCATAATTTTTCATTTATAGAGCATATAAATCCAATTTAACCAGTAAACATCTAGGCAGAGTTAGATGCAAATTTTAATGAATCATAACTAAGTATTTGCTTTTCTTTTAAATGTTTTATCCACATTGCACAGGATTTTCCTCCATCTTTTCTGTAAATGAGCTTCTTATAAAGTATATTACAATAAGTAGATTTAGGGGGAAATTAGGGAAAAAGCAGAAAAAAAGTTACTATTGTTTTATACCTCTTAAAGACTAAAACAAAACAACAAATACCAGGAAAACCTCAACCGAACAAAACCCACAAAACAAAACGCACACACAAAAAAGCAGAAGTAATGTCTTCATTTCAGCAGAGGCAAAATCTCCAAAGGAATCTTCAGCTGAATCAGATCTAAGGGCTAATTTTGATTCAAAACACTGATCTGCTGTACCGAGATGCTGACTTGTGATTTCTCAGTATGACGCACGCCAGTGGCGACGTGCTGGGTACGGCTCCAGCATTCTCCCAAGCACAGTAATGGGAGGGTGTAATCCCAGAGGCAGTGGCCCGTCTTTAAAAGCGATCTGACAGCAACCCATGTACAAAATACGCTTCTGACCGTATCCTTCTGAAATGAAATCTCAACGCAAAAAATGTTGTTTCCATATATGTTTTAAACAGAGCATACTGAAAAACAGCAGTATGGCACGTAACACAACGCTGTAGGTGTTTTCTTAGACAGAAAAAAACTCCCATCTATTTGGGGTGTTAACAGGACAGAGAATGACTAAATACTCCAGATTAGCCCAGTAGAACTTCTGATACTTGGGTGGTGCTCCAGTTATAAGCAAGATAAATTCTCACATTGCA
Source organism: Phoenicopterus ruber ruber (assembly GCA_009819775.1). NCBI lineage: Eukaryota > Metazoa > Chordata > Aves > Phoenicopteriformes > Phoenicopteridae > Phoenicopterus > Phoenicopterus ruber. Next base: position 26,805,082 of record CM020222.1, read on the forward strand.
CATACCATCACATGCAAACTGTATTTTCTTGTTATCAGATAGCCTCATGTCTTCATGTATCCAAGCAATCAAACCATCCCTACTTCTTTCAGTGTTAGAGGAATAAGTTTCTTCTCACATGCTGTCATGCAGTAATATAGCTGTTTCACAACTGCTACTGCAGTAACACACTTCCAAACCAAGCAATGATTAGAACTCCCCAACTAAGTTACTGCAAAATTGATCCTGCCTTTCTGTATTTTCTATGCAATGACTCATACTTACTGCATCCATGAAGAAATGCTTGTATCCACTGCTACTTGCTCCTTATTCTCCTGCATGCCAGCGTAAAATGAAGATATTGTGGAAGGCCTACTGAGCTGCTCCGTACACATGACTTATTAGCGTAGGGAATCTTCGGACCAGAGCACATCCTCCACCTTCAGGGAAAGCTGTGTACTCTTGAGTGAATTGTGCTGTCAAACTACAGGACATTTTCTACTTTGTTGTGCATTTCCATCTACTTTACACAAGCAATATATGTTTATTAAACGCTATGAGATATCATAATTACCAGAATTAAGGCAACAAATATTCCAAATGATTCTGACCTTAAAATGATAAAATTATGAGGATGCTTTAGGAAATTGTATGATAGATCTCAAATATAACATATAGACTTGATGTTGAAATCACCTGGTGAGCTTCTAACAGCGTTCAGACTAAGATGACCATGCTACTCCTGTCTTCTGGCTTTAGGAACTATACATTTATGTACCAGTAAAGACATCAAGACCACTTGGAATTAGGATACTCTTCCTCAATAAAAAGTTTTCCCTGACCCCAATAGTATATTTACACTTTTTACTAGCAAAAATCTCTCTTGCAAACATACTTCTTCATAAATCTTAAAAAAAAATAATTTCAGGGTATTTAAAAGTATTTCACCACCATGAACTGTGAATGCTTCTCCAAAAAGTAATAAAGACAGATGAGCTGCAGAGGACAACAAGGGTAATCAGAAGAGAGAGAAATGATCTCAAGTGAAAAAGCAAAAAGATTATACTTGGTCTAGGGAAGTGACAGTATAAAAATATATGGAAGAAAATCTGTGGAGCAGAGAGGGAACTATGTAAGATAAAGTACATCAAATCAAGACCAGATTGTGTAGATTGGATAGGAGTAAATTAAGGCTGAAATGAGGAAAGATTCTAATAATAATTTAAAAAGAAGTCTTGAAACACATGGCAGCTGGTAGGAAGAAAAAAACCATTTAGCTATTTTACAGTTTATGAAAAGGACTACATGATGTGAAATAACAGAGGGTTCCTCTTGCTGAGGAACAGGCAGAACCTACAATAGAACTACGCCAGTTCTGATTACCTGACCTTTGTTTAGCTGTACTTTCAAACAGGGCAGAGCATTATCCTCTGCATATTTACACAAATATTGATTTGTGATAGAAATAAAAGGCATTTTCTCAGGTAGGCATCTCATAATTCAGTATAAAACAGACAACTGCATTCTGAAAATGGCTCCACTGTTTATTCAGAAATATGAATTCTGTGGCGGTTTAAAGTAGTTTGGATTTAGCCATGTGTAGAACAATGCAGGAAATAAGGAAATGGGACACTGTGAATCAGCAAGAAATCAGCCAGACACAGGAATTTATTTATGCTGCCTCAGTTTGGGGGTTTTGTTGGTTGGTTTGTTTTGTTTTTTTTTTTAGTACATGTTACCTAATCAATCAACGTTACAACTGTCTCCATGAGTTAGGTCTCAGGTCTGCAATCCAAAGGCATAGAGTCAGATTTAAGGAGTAACAGAACGAACAAGTCAGAATTTAGTATTTTCTACCTAATCCTGTAACTGATGTGGTCAGGAGTAACTGTGGGAGAGACCCAGAAGAGATGCTAAGAAAGGTCTTGAGTACCCGAGTAGAAACAGAGGGAACCCCGCAGCACCCTGTCTCTGTGCAGCATAGCTGGAACCACTACGCTGACCCCCTTGACCTTCCTTCCAAACCACACCATCTCCCTCACAGAACAGGGAAGTTATTTAATTTATCATACTGTATATATACCTGGGATTAAAAAGTGTTCTAACATCAACTCCATTTAGTCTCCATGCTGTCAATTTGGTCTTAAGTCAAGACAAGCACAGCTTAAAAGCACCTGTTTATTGGAAAGCACCTAGTTTTTATGGATTCTACAGTGCTTGTTATGATTTATGACACATGGAACCTTTCTTCCTACATTAATTTTCACTTTTGCAGCTAGTCTCCTGGGTAACTCAAAGGAGTTAACTGGACAGTTTTCACAAGTTACATTTCATTTCAACTCTAGGGTTTTGAACAGATAGAGTGTACTGTACAGTGTAAATAGGTTAGAGAGATGTAAGTACTATAAGAACAGATGTAAATTACTTTATTAATCCTTTGGAAAAAACCTAAATTCTCTTGGTGCTAGTTATCCTATCATTCACGTATGTAAAGCTCTTCAACAAACAAAACCGAGTTGACTGATGTTCTGGCCTGAGGTGCAACATCATTCTCATTTAACAAATCATAACTCTTATTTTGAAAAGCCTAAAAACTGTAAAGAAACGTCAGTGCATATGATTTGAGATAAACTACATCATCATAAATTTCTGAGAGATATGCACGCTACAATATATAATATGTTCCAACAACTCTCAAAACAGCTATTTATACAATATACGGTCCTTACTCATCATTCTTATTCAAATTCGGTGCTAGCACATTTTAGAGTTCAGGTGAGCCACAACAAACCTGAAGGAATATAGTGACAACTCAGATCATATCTGGTAAATATCATCTGCATTCAAACCAGAAAAGATAAGATGTATTCATTCTTGACACAGCAAATTCAAATTTAGGAAGCTGGCAACATAAGGACAGTAGCATTTGCAGTACTGTCAATTTTTAAGAGATTTTCTGACTGCATTTATTAGCCACATAACCAGAATAAGATTTTGTATTCTTACAAATCATGAACTAAACTACATTATGTTTGCTTGTTGGTAGATTGGTTGGATTCACCTTCCCCTCCAGGGATTCCAGAAATATTTTCCATGTATAAACTAAGAACTGCTTATTCAGAATTAATTATAATAAAAATATTAGCCATGGAGTAAGGTATTTTCACATGTGTAACATCCAGCTGATAAACAAATATTTTTTTCCAGAAGTTTTCAAAATAACATTTACCTTTAAAAAGCACACCCCACAAATACACAGCAGGCCAGATCATTTTCGCATTCAGTTTTCAATCCAGAGCAATTCTAACACGCTCACTGCTATTTCTGCAAGTTCACATCACAGTAACCAAAACCAGAATCTGGATGTTTTTTTCCAATACAACAGTTGTTTGTTCAGCTGGTCACACATTTGGAAGTAATTTCTAGTGCTTTAAAATAATATCAGATCTATCCATCTTTCTTTTTTGCCTCTCACAAAATGAAATAAAAATCTCTGTACCTCAAAAAAATGTCCAATCCTGCAACTTCCTGTTTATTTTCAGAGACAAGTTATCTGTACCATTCTTGTAACAGTTAAGCACATTTTTCCTACACTTAAGTTTCATTAACTGAGATACTTCTAGCTGCTATCCTAGTTTGAAATTAGAAGAGGACAATAGCCATAATCTTATTTAGCTTACTTATTTTATACGATAACAAGATTAGTTTCTGGTATTACCCTCCCCGAGTAAAACATGACTGAAGCAAGCAGTCAAGGAATTATTATGCATCTATTTAACCTATTTGTAAAAATAATTCCATAAAGATTTTACAGCTAGACTGAAGATGTGCTGAAGAAACACCCTATGCAACTTATGGTTGGTTACACCGCACAAGGAAGACATCAGTGGAAACCAAGGCTTTCTTAAAAAACTTGCTAAGGACTCATAGAATCATTCAGATCAAGTCCAAACATTAACCTAGCACCTGCCAAGTCCACCACTAAACCATGTTCCCAAGTGCCACACCTACATGTCTTTTAAATACCTCCAGGGATGGTGCCTCAACCACTTCCCTGGGTGGCCTATTCCAGTGCTTGACAACCCTCTCAGTGAAGAAATATGTCCTAATATCCAATCTAAACCTCCCCTGGCACAGCTTGAGGCCATTTCCTCTTGTCCTATCACTTCTTACTTGTGAGAAGAGACCAACCCCCACCTCGCTACAACAGCCTTTCAGGGAGTTGTAGGGAGCAAGAAGGTCTCCCCTCAGCCTCCTTTTCTCCAGGCTAAACAGCCCCAGTTCCTTCAGCTGCTGCTCATAAGACTTGTGCTCTAGACCCTTCCCCAGCTTCGTTGCCCATCTCCGGACATGCTCCAGCACCTCAATGTCTTTCTTGGAGTGAGGGGCCCAAAACTGAACACAGTATTTGAGGTGTGGCCACGCCAGTGCTGAGTACAGGGGGACGATCACTACGCAGAGCATAAGCTGACTTAACCTCGGTGACTCCTCCAAGCTAGGTGAAATCATTGTTCTCGTTATTGTTTGGTTCTTCATACCTATTATGCAAGGGTACCTGGGAAGGTGGGGTAGTCCTGGAGGAGATGCACCTGCTGTGCCAAGCAGGAACTTGTTGCCATTGCCCCCTGTTCCTTAAGTCACTGCGTTCAGCCAGGCAGAGAGAGGATAGGGAATCCTCTGTGTCATGCGTCCTGTCTGCCTGTTGGGCCTGTCTCAGGGAAGGTAGGGTGCAGTTCCAGTAGTCTGTGTCTCTTTCGCACTCCCTGATACTCCTCAACCTACTCACCTCCTCCTGGAGCTCTGCACTAAGCAGAGGAGTTCCTCTGCCTGGGCACACCTCCCACAGGTGTGCTTACTACTGCTGTCCCATACTGGCTAAGAGTAGTGCACACACTGCAGCCCGACACCTGGGTGGCAGCATGTTCCCACCGCAGCTCTCTCTGGGAAGCTGCGTCAGTCATGGTGGGTGCAGAGCCTAGAGAGGCCATGGCTTTCTGCTGGGTAGATACCATTGCTCCCTGGTCAAGCTGGGAGAGCTTCAGCACCCTTCCAGCATGCCCTTCCGCGCAAAGTGCCATGCAAACTGCCGCACCACACCCTTGCTGACGTGCCAGGCCCTGTTTGCCCACCTTGGTCACAGCACTCCTGGTCACTGGCACTCCCTAAGGGCTTCTTTTGTATGCATCACAGGACTTTCCATATTTTACTTCACAGGGAACACTAGACTAGAATTAAAGAGTTATTTTCCAGTTAAGATTCCAATAAGATACATCACAATGCAGAAGAGTTTTGTTGCATGATAGTTTACATTGATACATACAGGTAAACAAAGCTTAACACGTTCAGTATTACTCGTTCAACACTACCATTTTGCCGACAACATATTTAGAGAGTCTATGTCCTCTCACAGCTGCTTTTTCCAAAATGAGTATTTCTTGAATATTTCTTCTCTTGCCTATTTCAACAACTTGTACAGCATAATCCAATAAATGTCTTACACCTGAGGAAACGATAGTACATTACTTTTTTCATTTCAGACTGTTATGAGCCATCCCTTTCAGTGTTTTCAGGGGATCACTGTAACAGTGCAATAGCAAAAAAGGTCCAACTTTCTACAAAGTTCTATTCCACCTCTTGTAAAAGAGTTGGAAGATTCCACATTAAACTCAAAGTTTGCCATAAATTGGGGCTTTACCACTTTTTCCACAGCAGGAAAAAAAAAAGAAACAAACCACCACACCAAATGAACAACAAAGACACCTTTCTGCAGGAATCTTTCATACAACACCTTTGAATCACCCCAAAAGAATTCTGGAAATAGCAGAGTGTGCTGCACCCAAAAGGATAGAAGAGACAACAGATAATGCATTGGAGGTGGCACTACCTCTCTTCACGTACATACCAGGTAAAAAGTTACAATTTCTGACCCCTTCAGAAGGCACTGAGCCTTCTCTAACACTGCGATACTCTCCCTGGAAGAACACACCTCCAGTTCACAGCCATTTTACTGAAATGAAATGGGTGCAAAATGTCAACTCCAGGCCTGCTTTGTGCATTTGGTGTGCCAGACATAAATAATGCAAGTCTCAAATGGTATAATTTTAATGGTATAAAACAGGCAGAAAACCTAAGCAATTGGAACAGATAAAACAAAGAGGAGCACTTCAGAAATTGAACTTACTCAGGAGTGACTGTTGCTCAAAATGAATACTTTACAGCAAGGTTGATTGCTTAAACTACGGTGTATTCTCTTTACTAGCTTAAACATGGTAAAATTAAAATCTTATTTTTCAGTGTACAACATATCACCTAGAAGAGTTTATGGTTTGTTAAAAAATTATGTACAATCAGCATGTACGATTAAAAAGCGTTTTCTTTAATTACAAGAAAAGATTTTTTTTTTTGTGCACCAGGAGTTCATTGACAGCCTTAAAATCCCTTTTGACAACCACAATCATCACATCATATAAAGCGCCCAAAACATCCTACAGTCTGTATCTGGCTATACTGTCTCAATACTAGTGAGATGATATTCTCATCCAACAGCACTAATGACTTTTTTTTTTGTGGAAGAATTTTTATTACTATATTATTCATTTGAGGGCACCACCTGTGATTTGATTTTGTTGTCATTATAGTTGAGGCACAAAGCCATTGCACAATTGATAGATAAATTTTACCACAACTAACTTTTTCCATGTTTCAGAATCTACTTGCAGTGCCCTACAGAAGAAGTGCTGTGGAAGCAATGATTCATATTAATGTGGGTTTTGCTACTCCTGTTCCGAAAGATACCTCTTGCAATTAACTTGGCATAAAATAATGAAGTAACACCACAGACAATCACTCCAACACATAAGAGAAAGAATAAAAAAGCAGCCTATTGTTATTCACAATTGGTGGTCAGCCAAAAAAGAATATCTGACAGCTCAAGTTGAAAACAGTACAAAAGCTGAAAAACTCAGAGTGATTCAAAAGAAGGGCTTTGAAGTCCATGAACTGCCAAGTCAGGATCTCATTCAGCAAGATACAGGAATACATGCCTAACTTCAAACATATAAGTAGGCCAGCTCGACTTGTTTGCATTACAGCACCTTTATATAAAAAATGCAAATGAGAATCAGCTGCATCTACTTCAAAGAGCCTGCTCCTGAAATTGTAGTCTGAAACATAGTTAAGTACATAACTGAATTCCACACACTTTTACTGTCCATATGAAGCACTAGATAGGTACTGCCTTATACTCAAGTTCCAGGTATGGTTGTTTTGCATTAGTTCTTATAACTACTTAATTTGCACATTTCTGGACCTCTCAGAAGATCATAGGTTTCCATACCACTGATGAATAAGCGTGAGTATAGATGAAATAATACGACATTACATTTCCACAAAGCTCCTGGAACAGAAGAAAGTGCAGGAAATATATGAATATATGTAATCACATGCTGCTGTTTAGGAAGATGCTCATTTTTATAAATCAGAATCTTTGCATCTGTCAGAAGTTTAGAAAACAATGGCAATACCTAAAATATTATGAAGCAGAGCTCCAGCTGGTAAAAATTGAATTTGTGGATCTGTGCAAGTAACGCCAGCTGTGAACACGTGTGTGTCAAACTGCAATGAATAGAAGGATATTACTTCAGTTTACTACAGGTTATGAATATTTGATAGAGACTGCTCTATGCTAATGAGATCCTTAAGGGACACAAAACTAGATAGAAAGTTAGCTCAGGGTGGTATCTCAGCAATGCAGTCAACTTAAATGCAAGGTAGAATTTGTTCCTCAGTACATAACGTAAAATGAATTGCTTAGTACAAATAGTTCTATAAGTCAATGAAATTAGCTTGTAGACTGTCTTAAAAGGTTTTAGCAGTAAGATGAGTTTACTAATGCCAGTAACTTTTGGAGAGTGTAGCATTATAAGGGTGGCGATGGCATTATGTTTCCCTCCTATGTCACTGGTGAGGTTCTAATGGGATTATCTAATAAAGACAGTTGACATAAAAATAACCTGATCTGGGAGTCTAGTCTGTGCTTCATAGGGTTTAGTAATTTCTCAGAAGTGTTGCAAGGACAGACTAGATAATGGAAAGGTTAGAATAAATGAAGAGATAAAAATATGAATTTCTGCATTATGTAGACTGTGCATAAAAGGCAGATGAGTTTGGGGGAAAAAAAGTCTTAACTGGAAAAATGCAACAGCCTGCATCAATTACCTTACTTACTCTGCATCTTATTCTGCTATTCTTATAATGTTTTTACAAATTTTACCATTCCAAAAACCAGTCAAAATAGTTCAGATTATAGAGTTTTATACTTGAGTTTGAAAGAAATAATGTAAAATTACAACTGCCTTTCTCTTACTTTTTATGCATTTTCAGTATATAAATGAACAGATATCTTCATTTCTTTCCTGTATCAGCAAAACATTCCCTATGTTATGTATTTGTAAAACACATACTAAACAGTACACTTATTTTTTAACTGGTCATTTCTCATACTGCACGTCAGGTTTTCCTCTTTGCCCTCCATTTATCTGTTTTCGTATTCAGAGTTTTCATTTATGCGCTTTGTTGGCGCAATGTAAAAGCAATTCTGTCAGTCCTACAGATGCTAAAATTATACCTTTCAAAAAGCAAGTGCTATTATTCATATTACTTTTTTTTGTTTAAAACAGTTCAAGTTACATTTTCACTGAATGAAAATATTGAGGTGAAAAGAGAATCATGTACACTACCCTCTCCACTCTGAGCGAAGAACAAAAAAAATACACAAGCCCTAAGAAATATCATTCCTAGAAGCCTTTGGGGAGGTTGGTATTTCAAATGAAGTGACTGCAACTGCCAAAGATGTAATTAAATTCTGTGTTTAGCTCACTACTGGCTGAAAAAATACTGCAGGGCATTTTGCTATTCCATCAGGGGTTCACAACTTTTGTGTTTTCATTTCCTTAGAAGCCCTCCCAAAAATGGCGTTGCCTCCCAACCTTCAGACTTTTTTTGAGCTGCATTCTGGAACAGATAATAACTTGAGTTTTGAGGTTGGGGTCTGTAAGAAAAGGGGTAAATAGTCACTGTTTTGATAATCAAGATGCTGGTTTTCTACTGTGTATTTATAAATTATTATTAAATCTTTAGGAATTCATGCTGATGATTATCATAAAAAGTTAAAGTTATGCTAAATTTGCTTCACTGAAATGTTTATTTACTCTTTGAACTTTAAAAGCTTGCATTTGTGGTCTAATGCAAGCTACATTTATGAAGAATGAGTTATGTATGGGTACTTTTAAAAAACCTTGTGTGGAATATTCTGACGGAGAGTGACAGAGCCCTGGCACAGGCTGCCCAGGGAGGGTGTGGAGTCTCCTTCTCTGGAGATACTCGAAACCCGCCTGGATGCAGCCCTGTGCAGCCTGTGCTGGGTGACCCTGCTCTGGCAGGGGGGTTGGACTAGGTGATCTCCAGAGGTCCCTTCCAACCCCTACCATTCTGTGATTCTGTGATTCAGTGACTGCGTTCTGCTTCTGAACACAAGGAAACAATAACGATAGCTATTATATTAATTGAATGAGAATGTTTAGCAGGTGGTTGTTTCGTATGGAGTTACAACACTAAGGAATGAGGCCTTCCAGAGCTGAACCAGCTATAGATAAAGCCAGATTTACAACAGATATAGGCTCATGACAAAGGAACCATATGATCTTAGGGCTTCCATATATCTATTTTCATAACTATAGAAATTGGTATTTTCAACCATCTATGTCATGAAGCTACGTTAGCCCAGATTATTCACTATATAAATTGCGAGGGTGTGTTCAGGGACCCCAAGATTTCTGGATGTAAAAACTAAAGACAATACAATTGATCTTGATTGTATCAACCCGCTATAAAAATCTGTGAACACTGCTGTTAGTCCTAGATTTCAGGACATCAAGCAGCCCAGATGGAGCCAAGTCCAGAGTATATCCTCTCCTCCCCAACTTTGAGCATTTTAAGATTTTATTTACTAGTATGATACTTATCCTTTAAATCTGTATTATATTAAACCCAATTAAACTTAATGTGTAAGTTATCAACAAAAAAGCATCCAAACCTATTATACGGCTTTAATAGCATCTACTCTATTTTGACTTAAGGCAGACTCCAGTCCCCACTGAAAGTTTTTCAAACCTTACATATTTAAAACACATTTCTGAAGAGTAACTTGCCCACTACATAGGTGCTCTGAAATCCACTTTCTCAAAGCCAATTAATAACATATCATAATTTTATAGTAAGGCTTTTATAAGGGATTGATCTGCTGCTTACAAAGTTCGCAAAATAGCATTAAAACTGCAACTCCAGCAAGTACATAGAAACACACTCTGCATGGTAATCTGTATATTCATTCTGGAACATAGGTCAGACTGTACAAGGAAAGTTCAATTTCAACACATGAACCTTTATGTGTCTACTGGAAACAGAGCAAGTCTCAAGATCGCACAGCTCACAACCTTGTGCAGAAAGTGTGGGGTTGCTGCGGGCTTGCAAGGCAGCCAACACAGGCAGTGCTAAAGAAAGGAGGAGGCTTGAAACACCAGTCTTGCTCTTTCAGACTGCGGGGAGGGCGGGGAGGGAAGCAGCAATCAAGTCAAAGCCCTCTTTTTGATTAGCAAAACTAAAAGGAAAAAAAAAAACCTTAAGTCAGAAATAAGAGACAAACCGGTATGAATTCACTACACATAATGTTAGGTAAGCTGAGGACATGAAATGTAATCAAACTCTTGCAAAATAAGCTCACAAGTAAATCATATTAAAACCAACCAAAAAAATGGGTTGTAAGTAAGCTTTGGGGAAAGCTTCAAGTCAAAGACTACAAAAGCAAGAAAAACACTATTTGCATTCATAAACTATTCAAGATTCAATCCAGGTTAGGGGGAGCCTAAGAAGTCCCTCACCTGTCACTAACCTGAATTGCACAGCAATATTCACCAAAATGTGAAAGCTAAACGCAGCAGTATCTAGAAAGAAGTAAACCAATAGCAGTAACCAGTATTTGGATCCATTTCACCATAAATTTTGGAAAGAAAAGGATCAGAAAGAAATACTTAAAGTTTATAATGTTGAAATCCCTATAACTGAAACCATTACAAAATTGGAATGCTTTTTCCCCATTCTGTTACTTATGTGAAAAATAGGTGTTATTTAGCAGTTGGGGCAGGGGGGAGGAATTTGATTCTTATGCTGGAAACCCAGAACAATTTATAGAACCTTGAAGTTATATTATACTTTTTGTTCTTTTAATTGACAATCCCTAGTTCAGACAAATTATCATCGCAATTCATGCATGGGATTAATCTCAATGATCCTTATTAGACCACATCATGATGCCATTTGATTGCACTACTGCCATTTTAGAACATTTGCCTAGGAAGTATGTATACAATTTCAATGTTTAGCGCTTTGTAAATAGAAAATACTAAAGCTGTATTCCTATATCATTACATATCTTTGTGCTGAGAAAGCATAACTGCCCAGCTCAACAGTAATCACATGTAATTGTTTACCAATCCCTCTTCCTCTCTCATTCCATTTGCACTATTATTCCAAGTGCTATTTTATTCAGTCATCTAATGCACCTTTTTGTTCCCAATCGCAATCTTTTTCACCTGTTTGTACTGTTCTCCAGTATTCATCTTTTCTTCTCTTTTTTGCAATGATGTTTAGACATCTATCAAATCCCATTCTTCTGTAACATTGCTTTGTATAGCAACAAAATTTGTGTAGCTTGGTGAATAGAGGACAACTTCTACTCTGAAGGCCGACTTGCATTCAGAATTAGTATCTGTAGTCATAAGGTATTACTGATCCCAGCTCTATTGTTGCATTACCCAATTCTACAAATTAGAACATGCTTTTTCATGTTCTACAGAGGTATATGCTTTCAATGACAGTGTGAGATAATATGCTAAACAGAATCAGAGAAGCTCAGATACAGACATTACACTTTCAGCCTGCTCCGTTATCACAGCAATAACCCTGACCAAGGGGCAGGCTAAACACCTGGATATTGTAACCTCTTAGAATTCAGACTTGGCCACAGTAACAAGTACCCTGGCTTAAGGCGCATGTAAGGCAATAAATTTAGTCCAGAAACACTGGTGTATCTGACAGGAAAAGCCGGCCTGAATTCTATTTCCTACTACCTTGTCTAACTGTAGAGAACAGGGACTGTTGAATTACCCCACATTTAACGTTCACTGCAACCCAGGGCCTTAGAACATTAGCGCCATGTTCCCCAGTGATACAAATGCTACAGTTCCGAGTTTACATTCAGCAATAGAACTACACCAGCTATAGAGCTGTCATTTTATATCGTCTCATTATGGTAAAGTTTGTTTTTAAATACCGCATGGATTGTACAAAACCTGGGCTAGTCTATTCTGTCTGAAAGAGATATTCTTTCAAAAAGAGAGCTCTTGTACCTGGCAGGATTAGTCAAGGTATGGAAGCAAAGTACATTACTGTAAGTCATAGTGGCTTATTTCACACACAACTCTCCTACACAAACTCCATCACAGCTGGGCTAAATTACTGTTTCAAAAGTTGCAATTGCTAAAAGATCAAGTGATTGGACATGTCAGTCCTTCATAAACAGCAAAAATAGCAATGCCACCAAAGCTTTGATTGAGCTCAGAAGCCCACCTAAGTTTACCTCCTAAAATCTATTTAATGAACAGCCTCTGAATACTGTTAACTAATCCCACTCTTTGCCCCAGACATTGTCAGTGATATTTTGTCCAGCAAACAAGATCAGTTGTCACTGTTATAAGGCTACTAAACTGTTTTGGTGAATAAAATACCCACAATGGTAAATAGATTTGGTCTGTTTAAAGACACCTGGCTTCTGTATGCTATAAACATATACACATTAGCTTCTCATTTTCATTGCATTTCTCTTATTTCAATTTCGAACTATTATATTTTTAGAAAAATGTATCAGAAATATAAGAAAAAATCTCAGTCTGCATCTACTTCTGGAATTCTACGTCTAATATATGATGCAGATAGGAACAGACAAGATCTTCAAAACCAGATTCTATTATATGTTGATGAAACGCCTTTGCTTATGCCATGTTAAAACTCTTTCAGTGTAATTTATTCTCTACAATAACAGCCTGCACCAATAGATAACATTCTTTTTCTCTCTCTCCCTTGTGTCAGTGTGCAAGGCAAGCACCCACAAATATAAATCATCTGTCTTAATTTGATGTTTTCCTCCCTTTAAGTATTCAGGCTACTCATAAGTATGAGAAAGGCAAGATCTAAACAAAACAAGGATTTAAAAGTACACTCGTAAGGCCCTGTGCAAATTGCAATGACAACTTCTGGAACAGTATTCCTTGAACTCTCCTGCACCATTACCCTTTCCAGAGCATTTTGAATTTTGTTTCTGGAGACTCAGTGACACAAATGGGTGATTTCAAGCTGACTGTTCTCACTACTTCTAATGGATAATAGCAGGCTCTTCAGAAGAGAGCCTTAGGGATCAATGACGACACAGAGGGGCTGGGGTCAGTCACCAGAGTTTGCAATCTTCTCACATACAGCAGGTTGTTTCAACTGTATCCAAAATGCAGTTCCTGAATATGCCACATCTAGGGAGTAGGAGTAAAACATTTTAATGAGGGCCACAGCTTCCTTCATGACACAACGGGTGAAAGGACACTTGATATCACTTATCTTGCAGTAATGTATGCACATCCCTGCAATACAGTTTCAGCATCTTAAACAGAGATGAGCAAGAGTGTTGTCAGAATACTCAGCAGCTATTACACTGGGGAAGATACAGTAAAAAATGAACAACGCTACACTTGTTTCCTGCATCTTCCTGTACAAGTAGTCGTCTCCTGCATCATCTTTTTTCTGCTTGAACCACCATCTTCCACTTTGTTTTGACACTATACCACAGCCAATTTCTGTCAGAGACAGCAATTTCTGCCTCCCTTTTTTGAAGGCAAAGACAAAGAAAATAAGACAACACTCAGATTTGAGTCCCATTTCACTCTACAAGGAAGTTAAAAGTAACCAGCAATAAACTAGCAAATAGCGATACAGGAACTGAAGTGGGACGATAACAACTACGCATTGGACCATCATCATTATTTTACAATCTATACCTCTACACACAGTTCCTGTGTCCAGCTGACATGTACCGTGCATGACTCTGGAAAATGGGAAGCCTGCCTCTTCAATGTTTGGTTTGGACTCTGTGATGGAGGAAAAGCTCTGGTTCACGAAGACAGAGTTTTGTTTGCCTTGTCCCAGAGCAAATTATGCTCCACTACATTTATCTGTTGAGGATATTTGTCCTCACTGATCTGTGACTTTGGTATGACTGCAGGTGCTTGGACATATGCAACATTTCACCTGCCTGCTTTGAATCCAGTCCTTTAATCCTTTGGGGCACAGAAAATACAATACTCTGCAAAATGGTGCCATGTACCATGCTCTGCACACCATCTTCTTCTATATGACTGTAAGTGCTGTCCAACCACTCCTTCATCAAGTCCTAGTAAGATGTTAACCTCTAAAGTCAAAACAGACTAGGTAGACCCTTTCTGCAGCCTCTAAGACAAAGCAGGTATTTTGTGAAACCCAGTCCCAAACCCAAGCTGACTCAGTGATCACCCAAAAGGAAAAGGGAGAAAGAGGGAGAGAAGTTAAGCTCCATCTCCTACTTATGCCCTGATTGAGCTGTCTCCCAATGTGCCCCCACCCCTTCACACACCTTATAAACTCTAAGGAAATGCTGCTATCCTATTTCCCATCGACTGTGTGAAGCAGTTAAACCAGAATCCTTCTCTCTCACACTCTTTAACCCAGCACTGTCTAAAAAATAACTAAAACTTTTACGTTGAACCCATAAGCTAAAGCAGAGGTTCAGGATACCAAATTTTAAAATTTCACACATCTTGCTGACTGGCTTCAGCAGAGACATAAAACAAAGGAGATTAAACTTGTTTTGGCACTCTATACTTGAACTGAACAAATACACATTGGAAAACACCAAATATACAGTTTTGAAGGACTTGTATAAAGGAAGACAGATGAAAGCTATCTTGATTCTTCCTCTTGTGCACCGATTTTTATATTTAAATTCAACCCCTTGAAAGCAAAATGGGCAAAAAGAAGTTCTGTGAATGCACACGTAGAGGATGAAACCACTGATTTTATTTCAATCTATTTGCACATGTAACATATGGTATGCCAGAAAAATCCCATTCAACATTATAACAGTCAGCTGAGCAACTATCTATGCTTTTTGTCTGTTACCTTCCATTTTATTTGTTCTCACTCATTATTCATCCCATCTACCACATGCATTTTGCCTGATCATTTATGTTCTTCCTACCGTGTCCTGGTTTCATTTGGGATAGTGTTAAATTTCTTCCTAGTAGCTGGTATAGTGCTGTGTTTTGGATTTAGGATGAAAATAATGTTGGTAACACATTGATGTTTTAGCTGTCGCTAAATAGTGCTTATGCTCAGTCAAGGACTTCTCAGCTTCCCATGCTCTGCCAGCGAGGAGGGGCACAAGCAGCTGGGGGGGGGACACAGCCAGGACAGCTGACCCAGCGTGGCCAAAGGGATGCTCCATACCATATGGCATCATGCTCAGTATATGAACTGGGGGGAGTTGGCCTGGGGGAGGATCCCTGCTTGGGGAAGGGCTGGGCATTGGTGAGCAGGTGGCGAGCAAGCGCATTGTACATCACTTGTTTTTGTATATTCTTTTATCATTATTATTATTGTCATTCTCTCTTCCTTTGCTAGCCTATTAAACTGTCTTTATCTCAACCCCTGAAGTTTTTTTTCCCCCCAATTCTCTCCCCCATTCCACTGCAGGGGGCAGAGGGGTGTGAGCAAGCAGCTGTGCAGTGCTTAATTGCTGACAGGGGTAAAACCACAACATCCTGGCATGATCCTTGTTATCACATTTGATTTGCCTAGGTTTTCACCTTGTTTTACACTACTCAGGTCTTGTCTCCATGGATAATTACTTAACACTGCTCTAGCAGACAGTACTTATGCATGGTGGTAGTGAAGACTGATCACAATATATCAATGAGTTTCATTAATGGAGAAAGCTTGCATTTGTTGTGTAAAGTGATTGCTGTCGTATCTGAGCAAAAATATTCTCCATAACTAAAGAATGAATATTGACAGGGTGCTTGTCAGAATCTTCATTTGAGAAGAATTTGCATTCAGACATAATTTCTTTCAGGACTGTGACCAAAGGCCATCTTTGAATTCTTAATCAAAAGAAATTTAGCACCAGAATATATATATGACTCCTCAATATACAGATTCAGATGGCAAAAAAGTTAGCTATGGTTTAGACCATATGCTTTTCACTGTTTCAAACGTGTTCTAACTTGGAGGGGACCAGATACAACTATCACAAATACAGGTCAACATTTAGTTGTGCCATTTGAACTGCACTGTTGAAAGCTTAGAACTTTTTTTATCACCTCCCCCCCAAGCTCTCCCTAGTTCCTCACTTTATGAGGCAAATTAAGACTATGCATGTTAATGCCTGGAATTTGGGCAAGAAAGTGCATTATCATGGTAATATGATTTATCCTTAGAAATACAAACCACATGCATACATATGGGGTTTTGTGGGCTTTTTGAAAACATTTATGCTTCATTGAAACCTTTCATTAAGCCTTTATCAGAAGGAAGGTGCCTAACCAAAATGCCTTTCCTATTTAGTCCATTGTAAAGGTTCAGTCAGCCATTAATGATTACAGACACATAAAATATGATTAATTATATTCAGCAATGTACGTCCAACTTAATAAATCTTGCAAATAGCTTTGAACAGCCTTGTAAGAGGTGTTTTGGAATGGTTGACGTGATTGCAGTCTAATGTACATTTTTAGTATGAGAATCTTTCTTTAGACTATATTATTTCTCTATGCTTATTTATTCAAAGAAAAGATACAGGGATAAACTTTTAGGTTGATGTCCAGAGAGGATATCCTGTTTTCTGACAGCAAGTATGTAAGGATTATGTCTGTCTCATAAGTAATGAGAAATCAGAACTCAAGGTGTCTGATTTTGCCTGTGAATTTGTACACACCCTGGCTGACTCTAAAATATGAAAACTTACTAGAAAAATGAAAAAATATCTTTCTACATATAAAGCTGTATTACTTAATGCTTAGAAATGTTTAAAAATCTCCATTTAAGAGTTGTGCTTAAATTATTATAAACACTGTTTATTTAATAATTCAAACCTCAGGAAACAGTTATTTGTATTTGAGGAATGAAAAAATTTAAATCTAAATTTAAAGAAGGTACAGTAGGAATGCTGCAATAGTGGTATCTGAACAGGAAGGGAGATAGGCAAGGATCTGTGAGGAAGAGATTGTACAGTTTTTCTTACATACTACATAGACATACAGATGTATACACACACACACACAGAGCCCGTTCACCAAGCAAGTTATTAGCTTACCTTAAACAGTGTAATTAATTGATATGCATGATCTACAAAAATCAAGAAAGAAAAACTATAGCAGGATGTTGTATTTAAAGAAAACCACGTAAATGCACGACAGGCCTCCCCAAATCAGGAAAAGCTTGGTAACAGAAACATCATTGCCGAAACATGCCAAAAGAGAACACAAATATGTAAACCATAATATCACTTTATCTATTGCTGGATTTTTGCAGTCCCAACTCAGGCAGACAAGGCAAAATTACTGACACGAATCCCAAGTGATTTCAATGAACTTAAACAAGAATGACAGTGATTTACATCAACTGAGCATTTATTCCACTGACTTCAGTAAGAGGTTAGCCAGGGTAAGAGCAAACAAATTTGCCTGCTTTCAGTTGATTCAGCCTTAATTAAGAAGAATGAGAGAGAGACAAGTGCATCTGATGGCACCCTGTATTATCCTTTCATATGAATTTTGGTCTTAATAATTCAGTTTTGAATACTGGAATAACCTATCTGATCTCCATGAGAACTCTTCTCCTCATTTGTCAAGTTCAGTGCTTGTCTGACAGAACCCAGCAGAAGGTATTCAATAAGCAATCATGAGAATAAGCAAACAGGTAGAGATTTATGAACATGCTATATTATGCTATTCTGCAAATTTGTACCTTGAATACATTGTACAGTCAGCCTTCCCCAGCCACAAAGTCAAACCCAGAAAAAGTAAAAATTTAAATGATTAAAGGCACAGAACAGTCTCCACAGTGATCTAAACTATCTCTCTTTAGCTTGGAAAAAAAAGACCATCCTTTCTTGCAGCAAATTTAAAACAAGGAAAAAAATTTACTTCATGCACAATTTGTCACTAACTCATTTTGACTGGATATTCAGGTGAGAATATAGAAAGAGAAAAAAAAATTCCACCTATAGCTACTAAGCACAATGATGAAGATGAGATGCCTGATAAAGGAGGTTAGTTCCTGAGGCACACACTGTCAGAAGCTAGAGAAACCAAAGCCCATTCCTATTTGTGTAACTGAAGACTTGACACAACCAACTTCCTTATATAGAAATGTTTTATACTTGATTAAATGTCCAGAATAGAAAAGTGAGAATGATTATTTTATTGTCATGATCATTACATGACTGTGTACCTAATTTAAAAATGAAATTAATTGATTAGAGAAGGTTCTTAACTCCGAGTTGTTAAAAATATCAAGAACTACCTTCCCACATACTCCTAATGTTCTTGAAAGTCATCCTCAGACCAACTGAGCCCAGCAGTTATTCACAGTCTGGATATCAGCAAAGTTATGCTGTATGTTACAAGGGTCAGTATCTTGACTAGTGTCCAATTTGTTACCAATACTCCTGTTATTATTTGTAATTAACGTTCACAAAGATAGAATTATTTCATTTTTACTATCCAGCAGTGCCCAAGATTCTCTCATCCATGTTTTTTTTGGTGCAGTTTAAATTTTCAGGAAAATGTATTTTATGGACTCAGTGACAGGACTATATAACAACATTCTGACCTTTAGTCTAATTAAGGCTGCTCTTTTTTACATTTGCAATCAATTAGTAGATGACATCTGTCCAAATACCAAGATAAAATACGAAGTCCAGTACTAGCTCTAGATAAAAATAATTTTTCTGTTGTAATACTGTCTAAAATTTTAGCATTGTTTTCAATATTTAGCCACTATTTAAAACCACCACTTAACTGTTCAGATTTGGACTCTCTACTGCTGAGCTGCCTGGAAGGCTCTACATATTCATTCGTGGTTTCTGAGAGAATGGGACCAATTCGTAATGACTGATGGTGCTACACCTAGAATTCTAAGACAACTACGAAACTTTGGAGGGGCTCTTATTATATGTACATGTGCCAATTTTAGTTTCATTAGAATCTCTTGTTTCTGAAAATTACGATATGGTTGATACTTGATATTTTTCTACTAGTAGCGGAAAGCTTTGGTACTAGTGTAAAACAAGTAGGAAGTAATACACACCACCTTAACTTCATAAAGAAAAATTCAAAATTTCTTTTCCATTTAAGAGACCCTTCTGCTAGCTAGCTTCAATTTTCAGATTCTACCTACTTCTATTTTATAAATAATAAAACTTTCAAAAAGTATCTTAGAAAACAAGGTCAGCTCTCCATTAGAGTAGAATGAAGCTGTGTTTCAAGATCATGCTAGGAAGTAGTTTCTGCTGAAACAGAAGTTTAATCAAAACAAATAAACCTTTCCACAATACAGTACTAAAGAAAAACCTTATATTCACAAACCTTAAATTCTGAAATTTCACAAAAGAATGTTGAACAAGGACTTTCTTCCTACAAAAAGGTGTTGAGTATTTCCTGCAAGGCCAATTTTTTCATTTCAGACATACAAACCTCATATTTACCTTCTCCCATCACCACTTGAATCTCATTTCCCTTTTGAAGAAGTAACTATCCATTTTCTGGTTCACCCTTTCAATAGCACCATTCAAATTACATTTAGCCTGATTGACTTTGCACGTGTCCCAGACACCACTTTTTGTTGTTTCTCTGCTTTGTTGCTTGCAGATGAGAAATTGCTTAAACAGCATTTAATTTTTTTCAGCAAGCTCCTATCTGTGACTTGCGTATCTCTTAGCAAAGGTTACATCACAACCCATATTCCACAGCCCAGCAATAAATTGATTCAAAGTCAAATAGAATATTTCTGTCCAGTACTTATATAAATCAAACCTGCTGCAAAACTAGTACTTCTTCCTGGAAAACATATGTGAAACCTACACAGATCTTTCATCTGACTGACTCTTTACGATCACCTGCGATTTACTTCTCTTCACACTAAAATCAATGGCAAACAACTATTGACCATTTTAAATGCTATGAGGGCTTGGGTGTCTGTTTAGTTTGTGGGTTTTTTGTTGTGTGGGGTTTTTGTTGTTGGGTTTGGTTGGTTGGTTTTTTTCCTATCTACAAGTCATTATCTTAAAAAAATCCCAGATAATGAAATTGACAGGGTGAAGTCCATGCTATTTCACTGACTAAACAGGTTTCCATTTGTTAGCATTCATAAAGATCAACTCACCTTTTCATCCTCATTTTCTATCACTAGAATAAATTGAGATGTTGTGTGATACATCAGCTTAAAAATCCAGATAGAGATTTGTTTTCCTTAATCTAATTTAAACATGCCTATATTTATTTAGAAGGAGGAAATATAATTTCTCTGGAGCCTGTTTGTCTTGATCTAAAACGTGAAAATGTAACAGTAAGTATTATGGACATTTTGAATTCACTACATGCTGTGCAGAAATGGGTGTCTTCTAGATACGCTATTCATTACAGCTCTGCATCTGAATTCCACTGAACTTCAAGGAATGAATCTAGTCACTCTTAACTTCTTACAAGGCAAGGGGCTTCACTCTTTGTTGCAAGTTACGACCAGAGCTTTGTATAAACAGAATAAAAGCCTCTTCTTACATACTAACCAGATAGAGGAGGATAACTTGTCCTAATTATAAAGGGAAATCAACACTTTCACGAGCCATTGATAACAAAGGCGGCATCTTGACCTGATTAAAAGGAAAATTCAGTATAGCTACATTTATAATTGTGCGCATGGACACATTTTTGGAAAACACTACACTGCTGAATTTGAATAACAACTGAGAACCAATTCCAGATTCAGGTGGCAAATAATGATCCTCTTCAGCAACAAGGGGTATGATAGAGTAAGTCATAGTATTTGTTTATCTATAAAATAAATATTTAAAACTCTAAACACATAGACTGGAGAAAGAGGAGAACAATAAATTTCTTATACTCAACGTATTAAGATATGGCAAGCAGCAGCAGCGACTCCAGTGTAGCTTGTTTCATTAAAGAATAAGAGTCACCTCAACTTTTCATCATTTGATTCCTTGAGCCCAGTTACTCTCAGCTCAATTTCAAGAAATGGGGAAAGACAACATGCCTAACAGCGTTATCAGTTTGATACAAAATAGTGATTTTTTTTTTTTCTAGCACAGCAATACTCATGAATTTAAACGAAGCTTGAAACTTGAGCTAGGTCCAGATCTGCAACTGCGCACAGACTTAATTCTTATTTGTTTTCCAACAAATATGCATATGTTTGCTGCATGCATTTGTGCAGCAAGAGGCACTCCAGTTGTACTGTTTACACAGAAGGCATAGAAAGAGCTTCTTCCACCATTTTGGCTCTTGGCCGCTGCCTCCTTTCCTTCATTTCTCTTCAAGTTGGGACAACACTTTCTCTACATATCTTTTAAAGGCTGCCTCACCAGGTTAGCAAGAATACTGTCAGAGATGCTTTTGCCCCAGTCAGTCAGGTGGGTCCCATCCCTGCTCAGCAGTAGTTAGCATGAACTAATGAGAACAGAAAGAATAGACGGAACAGAACAGTTTGACCAAATTAAAACTTAATTTTAGCACAGAACTACTAGGGATACGAGCCTGCAAGGTACTGAATGTTTATTCTAAAGAACTATGCAACCTCTGATTAAGTCAAAAAGAAAAAAGAAAATCATAGTTTATTGCAATACTAGTCTGCTCTGGATTGTAGTCTGATTTCCTATTAAATTTATTCAGTTTATCTCCCTTCAGCATATTCAACACAATTTGGAAAACAAACTAATTTCCTTCAGAATCCAGGGCCAATGGCAGCGGGGGGGGGAGTAAGGGTTGAGGAACATGGAGGTTCCTATAATTTACTGTAAGTTATCAATAAACAGCTTCATATTTTCAATTTATTATATTGTAAAATGAATTCTGAGCTGTCATTTGCTATATTTTCATAAAGGTACTCAGATTTACAGGATTAGACTGCGCGTGCATCTATATTTCATTGAGTAAGTCATTCCAGCAGAGACACAAGAGACAGTTCCATGTATAAAGTTCCCAATAGTCAAATATCTACATTAACAAAGCAATAGCTGAAATAAAACCTCACTGGAATATCCTTCAACCTATAATTATAAGGATGCACTTCCAGATTATGAAGTACTCTTTAATGATCTTTGGGAGGAAAGTGCAGGTAATATTGTAGACTGCTACTATTACACTGCAAGTATGGGTAACACATACAAAAGAGGGTTGTACTTAATTGGAAATCATTATCTAGCAAATAGAACATTAGGTACTTAAATTTCAGCATCTGGATAGCATGACATGACTTGCATACAATGTAATTTGTGTGAGAATGTAGTAGGTGTTTTATCCTCTCATTTTCGGTGGAGTTTTTTTGTGTGTTTGGGATAGGAACAGCATCTTTGCATTCAAAGTACTCACACAAGTAACATTGTTGTTCTTTGGATGGTCTACTTTTTTTTTTTCCAGTATTTTCTGTTATTGAAAGATTTATGCATTTCTGTGTAGGTGTATTCAGTGTATGTGGCAAGGTTTTGGTAGCAGGGTTGGCTTTTGTGGGAAGAGGTCAGGGGCTGCCCTATGATGGACACAGTTGGGTCAAGCCAGCTCCACAATGGGCCCACTACAGGCCAAATGCGAGCCCATCAGCCAAGTCTGTGGTGCCTCTGAAAACATATATAAGAAAGGAAATTTTAAAAAATAAATAGGGTGAAAAAAAAAAAAATCACAAACATAGAGAGGAGGGGGGAACAAAAAGAGCAGGAAACAGGAGAGGGATCACCAAGGTCAGAGGGAGGAGAAGGAGGAGGTGCTCCATGGTGCCAGAGCTGGTATGTCCTGCAGCCTGTGGAAGATCCCATGCCAGATAAAGCATTCACTGCAGCCCATAAAGGACCCCACTCCAGAGCAGATGGAAGGAACTGCAGTCTGTGGAGAGCCCACAATGGAGCAGAGCAGCGTTTTCCTGACAGGACCGCAGCCCATTCAAAAACTCCACACTGGAGCAGATTTTAATGATGTAGTCTCCACCCCATGGAGAACCCACACCAGAGCAGATTTTTTGTCTCCTGCAGAACAGCAGCACATGGGGAAAGCCCATGCTGGAGCAGAGAAAGAGCAACAGAGGGAAGGAGGAGTAGAGAGAAACTGCTATGTACAGCCCATACCCCCCAACAATTCCCCACCCCACTCCTGCCATGGGCTCTGAGGGGTAGAGGAGTCTGGAGTGAAGGAGTAAAGTTAGACCTGGGAAATAGGGAAGTAAAGGTATCTTAATGTTGGTCTTTGTTTCTCACTACCTGAATCTATATTAATTGGCAATAAATTAATTTTCCTCTCACTTGAGAGTTTTTTTGCCCACAATGGTAATCAGCAACAATCTCCCTGTCTTTATTTTGACCCACAAGCTTTCTCATCCTATTTTTCCCCTGCCCTGCTGAGGAGGGGAATCTTACTTCCCTCCATACAACACAAATACACTTATTCTTAATTTAAGATAAGTGCTTGTGGATTTGTTTCAGAAACCTTAGACAAAGAACCTATTTTATAAATAAATAATAGTTACATTTAGGAAAGAGATCTCAGTTCAGAAAGAAAAACATTTAACATGCATAAATACAACACTACTAAGCAAAGGGCTTAGACTGTTTCACACAGCTATAATTTGGCAGCTCACAAACACTTCTGAGCGAGCACCCTCAACCTTTCAGGAAAACACTTAATTGCCATTGATTACAGCCATCTCTTGGAGGTGCATACCTATGTCTAGGTTTTCATAATCTCTTTTCACCTTTACAGGGCAGAAAAGGGCTATAAACTTCCTCTGGTTCCCATCTTCTTTCCTACTCTCAATCCAGGTTAAATTGCAACTGGCATTTGTAGGTGAGGTTTTCCCAACACTTCCTCCTCTAAACTGTATCTGCCAAAGAGATATTTCTTTGACTGCTTTATTACCTGCTTCTATGGAAAACCTTGCCATGTCAACAAAACAGGACAAATGGAATGGATATTGTTCTCAGATGCAGAAGTTAATATTATGGGAAAAAAAAAAAATCTCTACCAAAGGAAAAACACAAGAACAGAAGTGCCAAAACCAAAAGATAGTCAGAAGCTATTTATCCCAGCGGCTGTTTCTTTACAGCAAGACACATCATAAAAAAAAAAAAGTTCTAGAAGAAAAGCTGGTTGGCAATAGAAGCTGCTCAAGAATAGACCAATTCAAACCGAAGAATAACAGCAAGATGAAAAGTCAGTACCTTTAGAACAGCTATATCAATTTGTGTAGAGAAAGAAATTAAAAGTGGTAACTTTTCAGTTTTTCCACAGTTTCCTTAAAAGTGATATGAAAAAATACCCTGCACAGTCACCAGGAAGCCTTGGTATAACACTCACTGAAAGAAGAGAAAGAAATTATCTACTTAAGATGAAGATTTGTACATTCTTACAAACTACATTTACCTAAAAATTTTAGGAGAAAGCATAGAATAAAGCAGCAAAAGTTCCACAGAGTTAAACTGAGACAGGGGTTTTTTTGTGGTTTTGTTTGGTTTGTGTGTGTTTTTTTTTTTTTTTTTTTTTTTTTTAAATGAAGCTGACCCTTGAAACTTGATTTTGCTTTTTTTAATTTATTCACCTATTTGCTTTCTAAATCTGTTAGTTTAGAGGGCTGTTCAAAACAGAATGGATTTACTACTCAAAGAGGGGAACTAGTTTGGACAAGACTACATGGCAACCCAGCAGTAGATTAGAAATACAACATGGACCAGAAAACCTGAAGTTTTCAGGATTCTATTCCTTAGTTTCCACATTTAAAAATTGTTTAACTTCTTCCATGCAAAGAGATTTAATATCTATCACCAAACCCACAATAAAGGTCTATTGACACTACCATGATTGGCAGTCTGGAGAAAGAACTGGATTTTAGCCCTGTATACACTACCCAAACCTTTGATCCCTGTGGCAGAGTACCGAGGCCAGATGCCAAAACACTTAGACAGCTTTGATACGCTCCTTGCTTCCACGTTACCTAGATCGGTCATTTGAATGATTCAAAGGATTCAAGAGGCTACATATGAGACGCATCAACATTAAGTCACTCTCCTGCATGGCTGAAATCGGGAAACTCTCTTTTCTACTGTGATTGTTGGGACATTCCAGGAGTTACTTAGGATTTTGCCTGAAGTTAGCATATTGTTCCTTGTTAATATGCAGGAAAAGACAGAGGCCTGCCAAGGGTATTTAATGAAGACTACATATTGAAATAAACCCATAAAAGATGTTCTAGCATCCAGCACCATGATGGTTTGCATTATCAAGTAACAACACATTGGTGCCAGGTATTACTTTCATCTCAGTAAAACAGGTATAGAAAGAACTTTTTTTTTTAACGTGCCTTTAAAGGACAACTGATATAGCTAAAAATGAGTCTGAAACAGTGTACAAAGTCCACAGCTATATATTAAGGATACATTAAATCACAGATTATTCTTGAGATAAAGATGAAAGTCATATTTCTGCCAGCTTGTCTTCTGTCATTTCTGATTACCAATGCAATATGTGTCAATGTTCAATAATGACTGTTGAAGTCTTCACGCTTGATGGCTTAGGATGTCATAATGAAAGTACAAGCTTTATTAATCCTCTCATCAATAGAAGCCACAGGATGTCTGTCACACTTCATTTATATGTGCCAAGAGTAAATAAACTGCGGCAAATGAAAACTGTGTTTATAAATACGGACAGATGTCAAGTGGTTTACATAGTTACCCATGCTGGTATTTCCTATTAAATGTTTCCAGGCTTTATAAAAAGCTGACAAAGCCATACTTGATACCTATATTTACGTAGATATTTTTGTATTAAGGCTGCATACAAATGAAATAAAAATACTATTAAATTAATGGCCACGTAGGAAGAAATTCATATCTCAGTCTGTCTCAACATTTACAAGTTATCCAGCCAGCAACTGGCCAGTAAGGCAAATCATAACATTTGAGAATCTTAATTATTTTCAGTGACAGGCACAATATGTAGACCTATGAGTTAAAAAAACAAACAAGTGCTTTCTCGATTTTAGGCATTCAAGTGAAAGATGAAAGATAATCTGTTCAGAAATGCATCATGCAAGTTCATACCAAGCATTTCATTTGGCAAGTGATAGTTACCACTACTTTAACAGTACTGAAGAAAGTTCATTGAGATACAGAGCAGATTATACTGAAAGACAAATTACGATTAGCTCACTTTACACATGGAAAGTTCAAGGCAAGGGGAGATGATATTATTTGCTCATATCCATGTGTTTTGCTCACGGCTCAGTTTCTTGATTTGTAGCCTAATGACCTTGCAAAAGCTTGTAGAAATCACTAGGATCTTCACAATAACAAGTGATTTGGCGATAAAAACAGAAATCAAAATTGAATGTAATTGAATATTTGTAAGGTAAGACATGTAGGAAAAAGATAACTGCAATTTAATCTACACAATTATGCCTGAACATTACCACTCGAAAATGAGACTCAGGAGTTAGAATACATAGTTCTACTGAAAAAAAAAAAGTGATCTCAGTAATGGTCAAAAAGCAAACCAAACGCCATTCACTGACACTATTTACAAAGAAACAGCGCACAAAAGAGGAGATGCAATAATGCCGTCATACAAACCCATGGAGCACTTTCATTCTACCTACTGTGGCAGCTCCAATTCTCTTAAGAAAAACAAATAGTGCAACTGAGGAAGCTACAAAGAAGAATGACATAGGGGATGAGTGATAGGAAATGATTGCCTATGAATGAAATAAAATAGGACATTTTAGCCTCAGAGGAAATGACTGACAGACCAGCACACATTTCTAAAAAAAAACCAAAAAAACCAAAACCCACAAATGGTCTTGGAAAAAGTTGTAAAGATTGTTTATTCCCTTCCCCTTCCAAGTATAAGAACAAAACCAGAAGGCTGTGGATGCTGAAAGCTTAGATGGGTTCAAAAAGTTTTTCAAGCAAACACTGAAGTGTAATCCATCCAGAACTAACATAAAAATAAAAATAAGAAAATCTGCTATCCACAGTCTCTAGAGATCAGCAACATATTTGGAAAGAATCGATGTATCCTATCCCCATTCTTACGTTTTTCTCTGGGAAATCATTGTTGCACCTGCCTGAGAAAGATCAGTGGGCTAGGGGAACGTTTAGTTTAAACAAGTAAGATTATTGTTATATTTTTACATTTTTAGATCCTTCCTGCAGGTTTCTTTAATGTTAAGGGGGATTATTTAAAAAAAAAAAAAAAAAAGAGAGAGAGAAAGTGTTGTAACTCTTTCCAGACAATTTCTCCCTGATAATTGAATTCCAAAAATTCTCTCAGCAAGTTTAACATAACTCGAGTTCAACAACAATCACTTGAAGAAAACATGTTATATGTTTGTGTATGTGGAGCTAGAATCAAAATCTAGACTGAACACAGTACAAGGCTGGGAAAAAAATTCTTCATCCACTAAAAAAATCAAGTCTTTCTTCTCTTTCATAAATGTGTTTTCTTTTGTTCAAGCAGAAATATACTGCTTCTGTTTTAAGTTAAAAAACGTAAAAAGGGCTCTGGCTTTATAATAAATACAGTTCATTGTGGCTGTCTCATCTCTCAGGAAACTCCTGGAGCCTTGTACCCTTCAGCACTTATATCCACAAAAGCAGTGAGGGAAAGACAGTACATACAGAAACAATAATGACAAGCTCACTTACAATAAACAGAACCTAGAATGTCTCAAAACAGTTGTTTCCTCTACTGATATTAAAACGGAATGCAGCAGCAACCTTAAAACTGGTATTCTAGCATTCAAAATCAAAATGAAGAGCTTTAATACGCATTAGATGTCTCCACATTATTGACTTATTTTCATTGGTTCAGGTTGAAAAACAGGGCAGAGAAGGCTGGCAAAGAAAAACATAATAGTGAAGAACAGGAAGAGAAGTAGAACGACAAAGAAAAGAAGAAAAAAATATGGAAGATGGAAGGCAGCTTTGCAGAATGGATCAATATGACCTCATGAAATCAGAGAGTCCTGTCATGTTAAGTTAAAGTCCGAGTGCTCAGTCTACAATTTGCTTGAGAAATCAGGACATAGTGAAAGGGAATCTTGGCAGATCAAGGAGGGAGGCAGTTCGGTGGCTGTCTGACAGAAGCTACGGCCCCTGTTAGGGTGACAGGGCATAAACCGTACTATAAAGCAGCCCTGTCGTTTCTTTGGGCTAGAGCTCTGCCCCAGATTCCAGTTAGTTAGTATATGCAAAATGCTCCTTGTGGAGAGAGGCAGGCTGCAAACAGAAACATATTTGCCAGAAGCTCAAACCAAGTCGTATGACATTGAATATGGCTATATTTTTCCTCTGCAGTGATCACGTGTATTCTTAGCCAAAAGAATGAGAAGCGATCACTGATAATTAGCAAAATACCATTGATGTACCTCCAGGCACAATAAAGCCAGACATGAAGTAATTGAAAGAATAAAGTGTTACCTTAAATGAATAAAAATATGCCACATAAAAATAATACCTACATGAATACACATGCTATTAAACTTGGGAATGCAATATCAAAACATGGCTCAAATCCTAGCCTTATTTGTTGGCAATGCAACATTGTTTTGTTGATCCGATCAATATACTCCAGTGAGAGTTTGTCTTACTGTTCAGTATCTCCAGTGAAGCTCAAGAAAGTGGTGTCAGGTGCAAGCCTTAGAATTTTTTGTAAGCTTTGTACTGAGACTGCAAGGCCTCCTAACAGAGGCTTCTCAGGTGTGCTTTGTCTGAACTTTATTTCACCCGCCTCCTCCAGCTTTGTTTCACCTGGTTTAGCTGTAACAGCAATTCTTCTAAATGAGCAGGTGTCTACCACTAATTTGTTTTACACTTATCTTTGTATGGTATCACTATGGTTTTTGAATCCTAACATTATGATGTGGCATAAAGAAATACAGGCCTGATATAACAGAGGCCTTGAGATACACAAGGAAGCATAAAGGAACACAAGCACGGGATGACTGTAAGCGAGGCACAGGCTTGACACAGGAGGACCAATGGCTCAAAATAACTCACAACAGTGGTTAAGGAAATGCAGAACTGGAAAAAGTGGTTTTAGGGGTAACAAAGAGAGCAGATAGTATCTATATATGACGCCTTTGACATATGTTAGTAAATTCGGATATAACATGGTGCTGCAGACCAACAAGGAAAGAGCAAGGAAAGAAAGTGTGTTAGTGAACATATAAAAAGGTGTATGTATATAAAGACTGAGGAAAAAAAAGGAATCATCAACACATTCCTCTCAGTAAAGGACTCCAGATACTGATGGCTCGCTTTAACACCTCCACTACCAACACCAGAATGAAACTGCTGATCTTAGTACCCAGAGGAGCAGGGCAAGGGTGCACATAACATTAGAAGGGGTAGAAAGTTACAAAATGCATGTATAACAGTTTTAAGTGCATTAGTATTGAGACTTTTTTTTCCTGCATAGACGTATTCTTTCCCTTTCTGTAATGGAGAGACCTAGACTAATAATGTTTACCCTGTGAAAATCTCAGTTTCACTAAAAAGACATTCTTGACTTCATATATAATGTATGTTTCCCTTTGCCCCTAAACAAGGCTTTCAGTGTAACAGCTTATATGAAGTGAATAGTTTAGGAAATCACAGACAGAAGGAAGCCTAGACATGCTCTTTGTACAGCAGTTAAAAATTTTGATTAACTGCTCAGAGCAACAGTTGTAAATGACCCTCATGATATCTCATAGTTCAGAATCATTTATTTCACAATTAGCCTCAGCAGCACCTAATTAACTCCTGCTGTAGATATCTGCTAAAGACTCAACAACTATTCGTAAATTTACATCAATTTTATATTCTGACAACCAAAGTTTAAGAAACATACATTTTTACTGGAATTAACTTGAAATTGGCAATTAATTCAGGAATCTGACACAATAAATGAGCTTTCTGCATCATCAATAATATAAATTGGACCTCTATAATATACCAAGTGATAGCTCCTTCTATAAACATATTGAAGTAAAACTTAAAATATTTTATAAAGTTTTGTTTACTTAGAGTGACTGCTGTTAGCATAAATATTAAGTAGTTAGATTTCATAAGTCAAATACAAAGATTTTAGCTTGTTTAGAACCAAGGAAACAACTACTGTTAAAATCTTATAGTAATGATACAGAAAAGATTAGGGAAAACCGGTAAAAACATTTGCAGTCAAATTTTCCTTTTAACAGTTTCTCTTGCATTCTTTTCCCGTATTCACATTCATCCTGTATCTGTGAGATATTAAAACCTGTACTTCTTACATCTTTAACGAAGAGGGAAAAAAACAAACCAAACCCAACTAAAAATTGCATGCCTTTTAAGGAAAAAAAAAATATTATCTAGTTTAAGTGACTTTTGCTGCTGTTATTGTGTTGGGTTTTTTCCAACTATCAAAAAACCTGCCATGGATCTTCTCAGTTTTTTCCTAAAACACAACTGCGCTGTATAACACCTCCTTAACAGTTTCGTGTTTGGCTTTTTTTAATACAATATATGCAAATGCTCAGCAACTTCTACAGTGGTTATACTTCAAATCTGTTATTTCCCTACTTTAAATACAGACATCCAAAACTAAAAAAATGCTATTTTTGGACACAAATGGCTATATCACATAAATCACCAAATTAGAAGCTGCATTTTAACCACAGCCATTTGCAAACACTCATAAGCTTTGCATTTTCCAGGTGGTAGTCTCTCTGCCAAAGTAATGATATTTTTAATCCTTTTGATTTATTGATTGTTCTGGTTGTCCTAACATTAACAAAATGCTAAATGAAACTTTAATAACATGACAGAATATTTTCTTTCCTGTATTTTTAAATGTACATGAAAAGACTTACCACCCCAGGAAGCAGGAAAGGCAGAGCTGCTCCACGAGAGGGGACAGAGCCAGGACCTGCAGGGAACCCACAGGGCCTGACCGGGGCAGGCATCCCAGGGAGCTGCCAACAGTTCACCAACAGCGCTGGGCACAGCGAGGGCACGGAACAGTTCAAGCAGCCTTAGCAGGAGTTGGGGTTGCAATGTGGGTCTGAAGTCCACCCAGAACACAGTAACTAGAGACAAGGATGAAGACAAACCTACCCACGCTGTAGCTCTAGGAAAGACTGAGTACCCAAGCACAAACTTAAATGGAGCTCCTGGCAGAGGGTGCGGCCCAGGTGAGGCTTATCAAGGCAATTGAGGCTTATTAGTGACATTAGCACCCTGACTTACTGACTCAAGGGCTAAAAACACTCTTTCACCTGTAATTATATTTTTGTATCTCCTTTTTTTTTTGTTTGCTTTTAACAAGAATGGACAATATATCTTCTCCTCACAAAATGACTTCCATGTTAAAAGAAATTATGTTCATGAAACAAAATGAAAACTTACCTTACAGTTGTCAAGAAAAAGATCATACTAAATCTTAGTGAATAACAATGTGAAAGCATTACTTACTGTCATGGTTTAACCCCAGTTGGCAACCAAGCACCACACAGCTGCTTGCTCACCCCCCACCCCCCAACTCCCAGTGGGATGAGGGAAAGAATAGAAAAGAAACCTCGTGGGTTGAGATAAAGACAGTTTAATAGGCTAGCAAAGGAAGAGAGAATGATAATAATAATAATGATAAAAGAATATACAAAAACAAGTGCTGCACAATGCATCTGCTCATCAATGCCCAGCCCCTCCCCAAGCAGTGATCACACCACCCCCCCAGGCCAACTCCCCCCAGTTCATATACTGAGCATGACGCCATATGGTATGGAATATCCCTTTGGCCAGGCTGGGTCAGCTGTCCTGGCTGTGCCCCCTCCCAGCTGCTTGTGCCCCTTCTCGCTGGCAGAGCATGGGAACCTGCGAAGTCCTTGACTGAGCATAAGCACTACTTAGCAACAACTGAAAACATCTGTGTGTTATCAACATTATTCTCATCCTAAATCCAACACACAGCACTATACCAGCTACTAGGAAGAAAATTAACTCTATCCCAGCCAAAACCAGGACACTTACACAAGCATGCCCAATAAAGCATTATGATTACATCTTAAGAGCATTTTAACTGTGATTTTTTAATTAAAATGTACTTTAAAAATTGGGTAAATATTTACAAGTTCCACTATAAACACACTAGTGCCATAAATCACTTACTTCTTTAGTTGTTTAGATGTTTAAGTAGTTTTTTGGGGAATCGCACACCTAACTGTTTTCTAAATGTCTGGAAAAGAGCAGTGTTTCAAAATAACCCAAGCTGAGAGAGACTTAGACATTTATTTTGCAAATATTTTCCCCATTTTTGTTGTGAAACAAGGTGCAGAAAAGTTTAGCATACTGAGCTAGCTAGTGATGACTTGATGATATGGGACTTAGTACTATTTTTATCTCTACTGGCTGGACATGTTACTTTCTCCTTCCTAATCTGTAAAATGGTGGAAATGACACTACTGTAAAAGCCATTAAAATGTGCTTATAAACTTCCATGCTGGATGTACGTATAGCAATTATAACCGTAAATATAGATTATAACATTCTAGACCTACTGAAAGCAGTAACAAGTGTTCCACTAACTTAAACTAAAGACAGAATTCCACTTAGAATCAGCTCTTCCATTATCAAATTCAGAAAAATACATACGTTTGTGTCTAGATTCATCTGGACTAGATATAGTCCAGTCTTAATATTAAATCAGTCATAATACAAGCCTATGAAAATAAAAGACAAATTTAACTGAAAATCACGTACAGTAGTAATTAGTTCGAAAATGACATTTACAGATGGCATCTTTTTTCTTTAGTTAATATACATATTCTGATAGACATTTCTTCATGCAGACCGAATGGCCAGAAGATACTAGTTTTGCACAAAGACAAGAATAATGATGCTATTGCACAATAGTTCATGTTTCTCACAACAATAAACAACTCCTGTTTGTCACTGGATCTCTGTTAGTGAAACATAAGGACTCCAGTGAAAACTTGTGAAGAACTAAGATGGAATTTCACCCCAAATTAGGATCTTTCTCCCAAAAGCTAATTTGTATGAGCTACACTTTCTGCCTTCAAACTGTTCTCATTAGGAAACCATAAACTTAGAGCAATGATTTATACGGGACATTCAACATGAGAATATTATTCAAAGGAATATATATGATTTACTTATGATGCTGTTATCCTTTTCTCATCTTAAAAAGAACAAAATGAGAAAGATTTCTAGGTAGGCATTAAAATTATGTGATTTTCACATAGGTATTATTATATTTTTCCAGGAATTCTGATTACTATGGGATGTTGCTTCTTCAGGGAAACATGAATGAGAATCCATAGATAAAGACTAGAGTAAATCCATATATGTGCATATGTAGCATGTTAGTCAGGGAGAAGCATGGTTTCTAAGACTATCATTTATACTGTTTTCCTGCTCCCTGAGTCTAGCTATAAGGCTATTCATTTGTTAATTGGTGTAACAGTGAATGGGATCATAGACCCCTCCCTACGTCCTTTTCTGAGAGAGAAAAATGTCTGTTTTCATGCTTCTGGTAAATACACAGACAACGGTTCTTTCTGAACACCAAGAAAAGAATTTAAGTCAGCACCGACTTTGGAATGAAGCCACCTTTTCATTGACCTATGATTTAATAGGAGCTGATGTTGTGTATGTTTGTCTTTCAGAAAGTCAGTTCTTTTCCAGATCTTTGTAACCAATCTAAATTTAATGGCTCTTTGCATACCCTTTTTATCCAGCACATTACCTATAAGATTTGTGTTTCACTGCCTTCCAGCCATATTGTTGTAATTAATAAAAGTTAAAATTAGACGTGTCTGTAATTTCAAAGGCAAACTACATGCCAGGACAGAGTCTTTTCAGATTAGCTGATACAATGAAAATATTTTTAGAAAGAACGGATGTTTGATAATAAATTTGAAACTAAGTTTCAATTTTCTGTCTTGTCACTGATCAATTACATGACCATATAAGAATGATGTTATTTTCTGTATCTTTCCTAATCACGTCTGTAATGGAAATAATAATACTTCCTTATCTCTTAGAATAAAGGGATCGTAGGTAATCAACAGTGGTGAAGCTTTCAAATGCCACGGTTAGGATGCAAGATCAGTCCAGGTTTCTTGCTTTCAATAAGAAATTCAGCAGGCCTGTCTATATCATTCCATCAAACTGGAAGCAAACTAGCCATACAAATACATTACCAGAGTCTTAATTAGCTAAGGTACCTCACTAGGTTAATTCAAATATACTCGTAAAAACATATTTTTGTTTGTATTACAAATATTTCTGTATTTTGTGTTTTGTAAGAACACAGATTCAGGGATCTCTGTATCACGTATGCCACCCCTATGCTAGATATGTCCATTAATTTCTGTAGGACCTTCAACATGTAGAGCGATAGGACTAATGAAATTATAGTCAGAATTCACAGTTCCCACACTATTATATATTTAAATAATTTTAGTATAAATTAATTTAGATATGATACCAGAAATAACAGCAAGGACTGTTATCTACACCATATCCTACTGGAGAATCCAGTTTGCAGTGAGAACCTTATAAGATTCCCACTGAATTCAGTGAGTGCAAGATCAGGTTTTATATGCACGATATCTGCACAATACAGATATCTGCAGTGTAAACATGAATGTATGGAGAAGGAGGCATTTCAGGCACTTCATGCTATTGTTTTTTTACAGAGGATTATGTTTGGTATAATGCTAGAGAGGGTACAGTACACAACATGGAGTAATTTTTATCAAATTGCAGCATGACCGTGAGTCAGTTCCACACAGTAGGCTCCTATGTAAGCTCTAATCTTAAGAACCTACTGGGATGCGGGAAAAAGCTAATTAAAAAGATTAGTGTTTGTCAAATGATGTCCAAATGAAGAAAAGAATGTTAAGACACTCTAGGCAACAAGAAGTAAGACAGCCTAACAGGAAAGCTAGCTGATGCGTGCTTTAAACTAAAATAAAAGCAAATATGCTAATTTACATATGAATGCTGAGGACTGGGTTTGGTTACACTCCAGATGTTTCTGTTTTTCAGATTCCGCAGCAGAAGTCCCTATTGCAAATGTGTCTATAACCAGCAGCACATAACCACTCTCAAAACATGTATCTTGGTCATGATGTCACAGTGTGGAAATGGGAGAGTTTTTATTTGCACTCAGTCCTCTTCCTAGATCTGTGCAAGCAAACATGGAGAACCAAAGAGGGAAAACTAAACAACATTTCACAGTTTCTTCTGCTGTGCATGATCATGCAAATAATGAGCTATGGTTAGCATTTACTTCACTTACAATAATCATCTTACTATAAACAGGTTAAGGGAAAAAAGTTTTATTTTAATATTCATTTACATTCAAATGCAATTTCTGTATTCCTGTCCTCTGGGTATGGCTTTAGTCCAGGTGTAAGATAACAGAGTACTCCATCCTGATTTTGCTTCTATGTTCAAAAGTAATATAAATAATATTAATGGTAGTAGAATGAAAATTGTCTACTGTCCTGAAATATTTAACTTACATTGAGAAGCTAGAACTAAGGAATATCTTCATTTCAGTACGCCATGGTAAAAAAACCCCAACAAACCAATTCCCCCACCTCACCCCCCATAAATAACACATTAATTCATTAATCTTTAAATCTGGACTGTCAAAATCACAGCATCTAATGCTAATTATTAAATAATGTCCAGTGACAATGGGTGAGATTTTGGATCCTGTTTTGCTCTGCATTTACAATGCTATAAATGGGCTCTACTATTTGCAGAATGAGTTGATGAAAGGGCCATTAGTGAGATTTGCTCATCTTTTGGTGGTAAAAGTAGTTCTGGGCAGACTGCTGCAAATAATGCCTGCCTGCAGTCTTGGAATATTTTAGCAGACGAGGTTACTGAAGAAGTTAAAAAATATATTTACATATGAAAATTTCTGCATAAATTTCTATGTAACAGTCCATGCACCAAGGTGAGTGGTGAGGATGACCACTGACAAGCAAGTGAAAGAAAACACAGGAAACGGGCATAGTGAAGGATTACTGTTACTACTATTTTACTAGGTGAAATTAGCTTCAACAACAGTGCTGTAGAATTAAAAATACTGTATGGCACTCTAATGACATTCCTGTACGTCATATTGCAATAAGAAAATTCTCCTTGCACTTTCATTGCTTGACTTTTGTTTTAAATAAAATCCCTCTGTAGTAGTCCTCAGTGAAGGTCTATGGCAGTTAATAGGAGTCCTATGATTAATTTCAAAATCTTTGGGTAGGCTTTATAAAACTAGTAAGTGTAGATTAGAACTGTATTAATTTGCAGTCCAAATACAGATAGGACATGGAGGCTGTTCTAAATTTTTATTCCTGTACAGATAGGTAAGAATGATGCACCTGTTCCACCAGTTTGCCAACCAGCAGATTTGAGCCAACACACTAGATCAAGAAAATGAACTGTTCAATACAAGACATTTACATATTTCTTCTCTGTCTGTACAATAGTGGAACAAGGACAGTGTAGTCCTGTATCACAGTGCATGCAAAAGACAAGAATTTAACCTCTCGGAGAGCAAGTAAAACTCAAAAGAGTAGTTGAGTCAGTAGTATATACAAGCATCAAAACGAAAGCTACAGTCCCACTGCACTTCCCGCAAGCTGGTTGTGGAGTTTAGTGAAATTCTGAAATGGACACATTTACATAGAATATATAGTTTTATCATTTTTTTCGCTGAAGGAAAACAAGGGAATTCTACAGAACTCTCTAGATTAATAATATCATGGCATTTTACACGTGTTCATTTCACAGACATAACTCCTCTACAATTTTAAGCAGAGATCTAGTCAAGTAAATGCTTAATTTGGTATAGAGTATTCTTCAAATAGTAAAAAATATTTTAGCCCAATGGGAATATTTCCATAAACTTCAAAGGAAACAGAAAAGGAGCTCCAAAGCAGATAGGGGAAAGGGAGGTCACAATGTAAATAGAGCTGTTGTTTCGAAGTAGATAGAAACGGACAAATGTATGAATAGACTTTTCTTTTACATTTACTATTTTAACTTTATTTCCACTTACAAGTCAGGCTATGTTGTAATGCTATCTTTAGATGAATCAATATTTACTAAAATAAATCTCCACGTATTCTTCTACTACCCCACCAACTTTTCCCTATAAACTACATCTTTATGAATTAAAGAAAGCAAGTTACTGAAATACTGTTTATAGGCAAGTGCTACTAAAATTAAACACGTGTACCAGGGGGAGGTATTTTTGTGTCTTCTGCATTTACCCAGCTCAGTGTTATTCACTTTGAACTAATACATGAAATCTTGAAAAATGAAGCACTCTGTTAAGTCGTATTTCTTATGCTGAAAAATCTATAAAGCACACCCTAAAGAACTTGATTGCAAGGCTAGATACAATGTCATTTCCAAAGAGGACAACAGGCAAGCTCTGTCCAGAAATAGCGTACTGTATGATGGAACCAGTGCATCTAAAGACAGAGGCAGAAATAGACCTAGGTGTTACTGCTTACTGCTACAAGACAAAAATGCGTATCCCCTACAGCCCTGAAATTAGCCGCTGTCTGACATGAACCTGCTTAAGGTTTTGAAATCTGTAGAACAGAGACTCCAGCAATCCCTGGAATTATCACAGTCATCTCTTCCCAGAAGAATATTGTGTCGGATCATTATTCACTACAGAAAGGCAGAGGCAGTCCCTCCAGCCATCTTTCACGTGAAGGGTGATGTAAGCGTGTAAGTTGAAAAGAGGATTGAAGAAACATGGATCCCAGCTGGAGATGATAGCTGGCCAGTACTGTACAATAAGAAATTTAGAACTGAGAAAAGGTGGAGCTAAGATATCTCACTTGCTTGCACACTGGTAATTCCCTTTGGTTAAATTACTCAGATTTTCCTTTGCAGAGGATAATTCCCTTGACATTGCACAAGGAGTGTAGCCATTTCTCTCAGTCTGAGAATTTTAACCAAAAGCAGACAGCACCCAGAAGATTGTTGTTCTGATGATCTCTATTGTCATGCCTGCATCCCTGGATGCGATATGTTTATTTATATCCTCTGGATAGCGTTGTATCTGTTCATTACAAAATTCACTTTTCTTCCAGTCCCTTCTCTCAATCAGTCAGGGTACGTTCTGCCTTTTTCTTTCCAAGACATTTATAGATGCTGAGGCTCAAAACCATACTGGCATCCTCTTAGAAAAGACAGATTTTTTTCTGTAGACAGATTCACTACTGTATTACAAGCAATCTATGTTCCATTTTACTAAATGTATGATTTCTGAATTAACCATTTCTAATCTTATGCTCCCCTAAAACCAGAGAAAAATAATTTAATCATCTCTAAGAAACCTTAATAGAATACTAAATAATTTTCTTCCCTTTCCTTAGACTTTATTTCTCCTTTCCTTCTGTACCAAAAACTTGAGAAGATTTTAACTTAGCCTTCACATTTTTTTCTATGTCCTTTTCCACCCTGGTGATAAATTTTTTTTTCTCCTTTTACCTACATACACACATATCCTGTACTTTATATGGGCTGAACTGGTCACAGGACCACACTAGTGAGAATATCTGTATCCAGATTTTAAATACAAACAAGTAAAAATCTAGCTAATTTTTGTGCCTTACTAGAGTATTTTGTGTGACATTGAGTAGCAGAATAACTGTAACTGTATATACAATAAATGTACATATTGTTTCATGTATTTATTGTTTCAAATATTTTTATTTCTGCACTCTAAGTAAATTTTAAAATAAATTTGGTAAATAATTTTAAGTTCTGAAACAAGAATTTTGAACTAGGAATTAATTTCATAACAGAAGTTCAAGTTTGCTGTTTTACTCAATATTTTTTAAAATTAATTAATATAATCTGTCCTATTGGTGCTGTTTTTCTATCTTGCTGTTTTGGTCACCTGATATAGCTGGCAAAATCAGATGCCTAATACTGGATAGTATGTAAAAATATCTGTAATAATATTTATTAAGTCTAGTGTGGAGGGATTAAAAGTTCTAGCTCTATTGCACTGGAGGCTTCATGACTTTACAATATATGTAAATGACATATGAAATAAAAACCCAAAATGCCTAGAAAACATTAACATGGATCTTAAAAAAACCAAAACACACCAAAGAGCTTGCAATTCTGTATGCGTAAAAATAGCAATGTCTAGATAATGATATGTTTTATTAATTAAAAAAGGGATAAAGAAAAAAGGTGTATTGCTTTAAAAGAAAAATACTGAAAAAATGTGTTTGAAAGATAATAGTTACATGCTATCTT
This sequence comes from Phoenicopterus ruber ruber, assembly GCA_009819775.1. NCBI lineage: Eukaryota > Metazoa > Chordata > Aves > Phoenicopteriformes > Phoenicopteridae > Phoenicopterus > Phoenicopterus ruber. The sequence goes on from CM020222.1 coordinate 26,844,815, forward strand.
TGAAAGACATATACATATACATCTTTGAAAAATAGCAATTACATAATTTTCTGAGGAAATTAAAACCTAGCCAGAATCTGAGGTACTGAAAGAAAAAAATCTGGACCAAAGTGATATAGATTGATTTGTGGTTTTTGTGCACATCCTATTTAGCAATCACAGAAGCACATATTTAACTTTACATATATGCTTGATTCCATTCATCTGTACAATGCTTCAAGTGTATGTGTAAGTCCCTTCAGCATCAATAAAACACAAGTGTGTCCCAAAAGATACCCTAAGTGTTTGTTGAACCAAACAAAAAATTCAGATTGTGCAAATGTCACATGGTCAGCATCACAATAAAATCTACTGAACCAAGACATATTGGCAAAAAGTATAGAAATATAAAGGGAATAGTAAAATATAGGAATAACGGGTAAGGCCATGTAGGAGCAGGTTTAGTTCTGAAGGGGCTGTGGCTGTGGGTAAGGCCACACTGGAGCAGGTATATCTCTGAAGGCATTGTGGCCCGTGGATAAGGCCACGCTGGAACAGGTGCACCTCAAAGTGACTGTGGCTGTGGATAAGTCTATGCCGCAGCAAGTACACCCCTGGAAAGACTAGAGCAGGGGCAAGGGGAGGGGTTCATTGCAAAGTTAAACCCTATAACCTGGCCCAGAGGGACCAGGGGTGGAGATTGAAATGGATATACCTTTAAATTGTTGTAACCCATGATTTGAGTTGCATGTTATAGGAATTACTATAGCAGGAACCACCTGAACCAGTGGAGGACAAGCCTTACAAGAAGCAGTGCAAGTGCAGCAGTGACCCAACCTGAGCTGGTTTTGGTGCCCAGTAACTTCATGCAACACACCACCTCTCCTGTCCTGAGTGACCACCATAACAGGTGGAGCCCAAAGTCATGGACTAAATGAACTCAGTGGATGTTTTGTGGACATTCTATGGGCATTTTAGGGACATTTTACAGAGAAGGTCCGTAGACTAAGGGAATGATACCTGTGTATTGTATCAAAGGGGGGGAGGGGGGATGGTTAAATGAAGTTGTATTGGATAGTGTGGTACCTGAATGGTATGGAATATGGTATGTAAATGGTATGGAATAAGGGGTGAAGAATGTGCTGGTTTTGGCTGGGATAGAGTTAATTTTCTTCATAGTAGCTACTATGGGGCTATGTTTCGGTTTTGTGCTGGAAACAGTGTTGATAGTGCAGAGATGTTTTCGTTACTGCTGAGCAGTGCTCACACAGAGTCAAGGCCTTTTCTGCCTCTCACCCCACCCCACCAGCGAGGAGGCTGGGGGTGCACAAGAAGTTGGGAGGGGACACAGCTGGGACAGCTGACCCCAACTGACCAAAGGGATAGTCCACACCATATGACATCATGCTCAGCATGTAAAGCTGGGGGAAGATGAAGGCGGGGGGGATGTTTGGAGTGATGGTGTTTGTCTTCCCAAGTAACTGTTACACATGATGGAGCCCTGCTTGCCTGGAGATGGCTGAACTCCTGCCTGCCGATGGGAAGCAGTGAATGAATTCCTTGTTTTGCTTTGCTTGCGTGCGCAGCTTTTGCTTTACCTATTAAACTGTCTTTATCTCAACCCACAAATTTTCTCACTTTTACCCTTCTGATTCTCTCCCCCATCCCACCGGAGGGAGTGAGTGAGCAGCTGTGCGTTCTCCTTGTTGATGGGCTTCTCTTCCCTATATCAAAGGTCTCTGTGCAAGCACAAGGGAAAACTTGCAAGAATAATTCTTTATTTGCAGGCTTTAGAAGATGTTGGGCATCTAGAATAGTGAGTAATTACCTACTAGGCTCTACATAACTACCTAAATGAGCTACGTACCTAACTCTTCTCAGATCCCAACTAATCTATCAGAAATATGCTTCCATTTTGGAGAGCCCATATAATCAGTTGTTCAGCCATCTCTGTTTTAAGAGGGTAGGCATTTTCTTCTCATAAGCATAAAAATACATAAATACTCATCTTCTGATTAAGCTTTAGTCATCTTTATTCTTGGATATATACTCAGTAAGAGATAATTTTTTTCTTTGTTGTGTTTCATTTGATGCTTTTCTGCCTAAAGACAGTTTTATAAAATGGTTTAGATAACACTAGCTACTTGGGTAGAAATAAAAAAATCATTTTTATTTTATTTTTTTAAAGGGGTGACAAAGGGACTAAAGAAAATGGTGTGTAAATATTGTCTGTTCCCTTCCAGTATAATATAAATGAATGATAAAAATTAATTCAGTATCCCTCGAGCTATAAAAAATGCCTGTGTATGCATGTGAATATATAGGGATATATATTTTGTCCTGGAGTTGACTATATTAGAAAATTGCCATTTCAAATCTATTTCCTAGCTAGATTTTACAAAATAAAAATCCTGTGGTTTTTATTCCCTTCTTTTAGGATATCTTAAGTCAGAAATTATTCTACATTCCTGTTCATAACAGAACTCCTGGGAGTTTTCCCTTTCTAAATTCAGCATAACTGGTTGCTAGCAAAAGCCATTCAAAGATCCAAGAAGAGACACACTCAGTCAGCACTACATCAAGAAGTATATTTACTCCTTGAGCTGTTTGCAACACCAAATGGTGGCACGTATCATACAAGTCATTGTTGTTACATGATGCTTCTAATTTCTTTCTCCATCTTGAAAGTAACTTGCATAAGAAAACAGTATCTAAATGCAGTTTATAATCTTTACACAGTTTAGAAAATGCTGTGGTTTTACTGTGGACCAAATTAATGTGTAGTGATGAAAATCACTGTATTTTTTATCAGTAATAACCTGATATATATATACACACATACCAGAAATGTGACATGTATTTACAATCAGGAACATCATATGAGTTAAATAAAGCTAGGCAGAGTGAACTTTAAGAAGCAAACACTGAAGTATGAGTCATTATACTTGTTGGAACATAAATTCCTATCAGATGAGCCCGCATTTTTCAATACTTTCCCTAAGATTTCTATAACTGTCCTTACAGACATAGGATTATATTTAGCAGAATTTTCTCGGCAAACATTCTAATAATAATAAACCAAAACACATTTCTAACACTTTGCAACCATTTTGTCTCATTGAAAGAAAGTGCCAAAGAAGAGTTACATATGTTGAAACAAGACTAAATATTTACATAACAAAAACTGGGCTTATACTTAATTTTAATTCACTGATCCTGGTTCTTCATTGTTCTGAACCTTAGGCAGCCATTAATAACAGTAGCAAAACCCCTAAGCATTTTACCTAAAAAGAATTTCTTCTAAAAATGTACTTTGTTTTGCTAAATTGCATGTTCAGATGTGGTAGCAAATGATTTTCATGTAACTGTTCTTGATGTTAAAGGGGACACTAAAAGCTCCCTGAAAGCTTTATTTGTCAATGGCAAGTCTTAGTTCTATCAATGCAACAACATTTCTGCAAGCTAATGGAGCTTTAAACAGTACTAACCCCTCTTGAAGACTTTTGGTGGGTTTTTTTTTTAACCTGTAGATGTGATAACTTATTTACTGTTGTAACTATTTTGAAGATTAAAAGAAGCTTTTAAAAAACGTTTCTCTTTTCAGCAGCGAGTGACAGTTAGCTAAGCAGACAAGTCAAAAGGAAATCAATAAAGACAACCTAAGGTCAGAATTGAGAGAGTCAATGCTTGTACACAGTTAAAGCAATATATCAGCAGCAGATGAAGTTAGAAGTAACATTGTAAGCAAACACTGGGTTTTCCTTGTGTACTTTCTTCTTTCAAAAATTCACACATGCAACTTGCCTGATTCACTCAGGAACGGCTGACCTTCACTGAGTAAAATCTACTCAGAAGTTAAAATGTGTCCCTAAATCATCAAAGTATTATGGAAATACTTTTTTTTTTCCTGACCTAATTCCCATTAGTTAAACTTACTGTAAAATAGAGATAAATCTGGTCATATGCAATGAAAAATTAATTTTTGATAATGCCATTCTTGTCTATTGCTCATTTTCAGTCATGAATATCAAGGATGTAAACTGATGTTCTTATTAAAAATGCAGTTTAAATAGAAAAGATGTTTGTCAGAAAGAGCCTGCATTGAAAAGTTTAGCTAGTTCTACCTTCTCTAAGAGAAGAGCTGTTAGTGGGAATTTTAATTTGTCATACCCTTTAATACAGCCTTGGATATGCTCAGTTTGCCTCAACTCCAAGAAGCTCAAGGACTAAGAATGCATGGATAAGTATAGCACCAGATCCCTGTTAATTTACCCCAGATTGAAACAGAATGCATGATTTTACATTTGGAAGTGTAATGACACAGCTTTTATCCTATTTAGGAAAGGGGAGAACAAGCACATATCTATTTAGAAAAAAGACATTATTATAACAGCAAAATATATACGTAGTCATAGGCACTGTCTGGCCCTCTTTCAACAAAGAACTAAGTGACCTGGGCTGCTTGATATTCTTAGGTACAAATAAATCGACACCCAAAGGCAAATATGATATACCAAAATAAGAACAACAATAAAGCAAAACACCTGAATCCAAAGTAGTTAACATCACAAAATTCCACACAGAACTATTCCTAATATACTTATCGGAACAGAAAGTTGATCAAAGAGAAAATTGCTGCTTCTCTAATGTGCTTATCTTATACAGTGGCAATACAGTTAATATTTCCAAGTCACTGTATATTTGTTAAAAGCAAAATTCTACAATATTAGTTTATTAAAAATTGATCGGTTGCTGAAGCTCAGGAACAACCGCAGAGAGCGGGTAGCAAAATTTCCCTTGTGGCTTACTGCCTATAAGAAAGTAATATAATTAATCTACTGCTCCATATCCACTGCAAGTGAGTCCAACAGACTCTTTGGAAAGGTTTTCTTTCTGTTACTCAAAACAAATTCCCATTTGATATACACCAGTTTTCACACTTTTCAGTGGGACAGCCTCTAATTCATACCGATGTGAAAGTACACTTGCATTCCTTATTTGTAAAAATACATGAGACTGGAAAACCTGAACATTTCCTATCACACGCAATGTGAAGCAAATAAAGAGATGTCATTCTAATTTATACATATTACCAATGTATTACAACACTGTAAAAGCCATTACTATTTAAACTTCCATGTTTATTTGGGCAGGCTTAAAATTAGTGAATTTCTTGGATAAGGTTTTTCGTAGCCTTCCTTATTGTAGCAAGAAACAAAGTAGGAACTTGCTTCCCTTTGCCAGGTTGATCAAAGGTTTGGCCTTGTTTCATTCTGTTTCAGCTCTTGGTTACGTGTCTATAGGGTGACACCCTCAAGCAGAAGCATCTTGATACACTTACAGCATTGAGTGTGCCAGAATTAGTAACTCAGATGACCCTACTGATTAAATCTGGGAACATGGATGGTTGTCATTGATTTTAACGCATTCAGTATTTTATCCAAGGACTCTATAAGTTGTCAAAAGGCTACAGCCACTGACTCACCGAAGATTAACCTATATACTAGAAATATGAGTCTACTGTAGATGTCAAAAAAGTCAAAACAAGCTAAGTTCAAGAGTTTTCCACAAACTTTGCTTTATATATGCCATGTCTTGTGATTCTCAGACCATTGTGTAGGGTGTCATTCTCTTAGAGAGTTATTCTTATTAGTAAAATTCTGAGTATATATTCTTGAAAAGTCTTTTGTAAAGACATTTTTTCTAGAAAAAAAAAGGGTATTGCAAAAGGGTACCAGTTTCAGTGACACACTTGAACTAATGTCAGACAGGTTAGCTAGAAGCGGCACAATTCTGCTCAGCAGGGCTAATTTGCTTAAGCCAACCAAAGCGTCTTTTACCAACCGAGCAAAACTATCTCTATGTGACACTATATAGGTATGAATAAACGGAACTATAAGCAACTTGTAAAATAAAATATTTAAACAGATTAAAAAACCACCTTGAACTTAACGTCCAATTATATCTGGTTTACTCTCAAATTTAGGTTAACTTTCCTGTAATTGGCAACCATAAGTCTTCTACTCCAGCAGTCGTTTCCCTTCATCATTTTAGGATTTCAGTCCACTACCAACCAAAAAGAATAAAAAAGACATAATCTGTGGCTATTATTTCTTTTTCAATTTCAGTCCCATTTTGATTTTTACTCATTCACAGAATGTTTCCTAGACTGTCCTGAAACACATCTTCTAATAAATGCCCTTCTAATATTTTAATATAGTCATCTGAATTCTGAAAATCTTTAACTGTTGTTATTATTCTGCTTTGTCTTGAAGTTAAAGAATCTTGAATCGTGTTTATTATAGCTGATTTTGGTAAGGCATTTCTTTCTTGAAATAGTATGTGTTCTTCCGCATAATAAAGAACTCTCAAAAATATCGGATGATACTATATTTTTCACAGCATCCTAATGGCAACTGCATGAAACGTAACTGTCAGATATTTCAATCTGTTGACCAATGCTGTTTAATGTATTCCAGGCTGGCAGTCAAGTTTACTGGGTAGAATATGACTTTGTACTGATACTGTAATTGCTCTGTAAGATTTGTTCAACTCTGCTTTGGTAAAGTACACACCTTGACTGAGCAAATTTAGAGCAATTCGGAAGGAAAGCTGCATTCATGGCTGAGTGCAGAAATCGTGTGCTACAGCAGTACACTGGACAACCAGTGCGCTCTCACTTCATCACATAAGGCATCAAAATTTTTAAACGAAACAAAAGGGCAAAGAATGAGAAACATGACATTAACACACACCTTTAAGCTGATACATTTCCCCTCAACAATAGTGTTTAGTGCTTCACACCACATACAGAGATTAAAAATGAAGTGGTAAGTCACATTCATTTTGAGGTCAGTAGGATTTTAATTATTCAGTATTTTCCTGCATTAAGATCTAAACTTTATTCTAGCTTGCAAAGACAGGCAACAAGGTTTTTTGAATCATGTTCATCAAGAAAAGGGGATATTGGAGATAACTACTGTGGATGAGACTAAAAAGGTTATCCCTAACAAAAGCTCATCGAATAACTAAATTGTGAATCATAATTTCATCTCTTGCATGGTTAATAATTTTTACTAGACTATGAAACGACCTTGGAATCCGGTAGCTGCTGACATGGACACTCCCTGAAAAATAAGAGAGCATTCAGAAATATAGGTAGTTATATTAAAATTGGCCCATATATTGTAAACTAAGAATAGCTCTACTATTATGTAGGCAAAGCATTTGAATGACTTCACTGAACTTCACTGTTCTAGAATTTCATTTGACTTAAATGCATTTACTTATCTGAAAATTATTCCCTGTGCCAGCACTGTGCAATCAAGGGGGAACTTGAGTACACTACTAGTCAAAATTGAAACATTTCTATTAGATAGTTGTACTTTCTCTTGCAGTTTCATTTTATAATCGATAAATTCAACCTTTTCCTTTGACAGTAAGACATTTGTTTACCTGCAATAATTTTCTTAATCAGTCTGATACAATGTAAAGCTGTAAAAAGCAAATCCAGGGAAATGTATTTTAAACTAATGGCAATAGTATAAAATTAAATTCATTTGTATTTAGAGATATCCAAAGTAAAATTCATATTTATGCTTAGCAGTTTTTATAAATGGACACAAACTGTATAGATACTTTCTTTACTATAGTTAAATACATTCTATGAATTCAAACAAGAATGACCATTTGGAAGAAGTCATCAGTTCTGTCTTTCTTTTTATTTCTACATTAATTATACCTTGCCTCTGAGTTTCCCTGATACTTTCAGCTACGTAAGTTATTCTTTATTTCTTATCCTAAACTATTTCACACTTGTTGCACTGCTTAAACAAAACTGCATGAGCAAGATATTTCTCTACCTAGACTTGCTGCAGACAAGACAGACAAGATATCAGTTAGTAGACAGGTTTCTGAGCAGCAAATGCCTGATGCCATTTCTTTTTTAAAGAAATTTATTACCAGCCATTACCTACTATGCCATGAAATGTCAGCAGTGACCAAAATTATCCTGGAAAAATTTTTTTTCTTAGAACTATACTGAGTTAATCATCTACACGGCCAATGCAGCAGACAGTTTGGTTACCAAAAGCAGCCCTGTCCTGGCCAAACGGGAAGTCACAAAAAGACACTTTACCCAATAAGACAGCAAAGCTTTCTAAAAAATCCTGCATTCTGGTGCAGTGCCAATGTTCTCACCGAGCGAGAAAGCGTAACTGATGTAAAAGGCCTGAAATCAAGGCACCTGCAACAGAAATTAATTTGGATCAATATATAAATAAAGAAGTCAAGTCTTTGATTCCACTTGATTTCTAATGAGATTTAGCATTAATAGATGTGAAACTGAATTACTCATACAGTGGCTTGAATATGAGTTTTGAGGACAAGAGAAATCTGCTCTCTACTACTGCACAGCACTGCAAGAGTACTACAATAGGTCATTTGTCCATAGTTACAGTAAAAGCATCAGCATATTTCTAATTTCTTATTTGCAATTGTCTCACATGCTCAAACTTTCAACCCAAATGTAGAATCTATCAGTGAAAGTTTATTAAATAATACCAATACAAATAAAGTTAGCACTATAAATAAAGTTGAGTTTTTTCAGATGAGGGCTATACTTGTATTCTCTTTGCTGCTTTCTATACCATTTTCCTCCATTCACACTACTACTATTGCTTTTGAAGAGCATGTAGATAACATGCTTCTTGTTTTAAAAACATTCAGCTTTATTAATACTTCCAAATCCTTTAGCAACTTTAATCCTAGAGCTACAAACCCAATAGCCAGTTAGAGATTGCGTTACTTAATTTTAATATGTGGTTGCTGTATTTGGCACTTTCTTAGCTGAAAAGTAACAGAAAGCTTTTTGTTCTAAAGCAAACAGCAAAGTAGTTTTTCATAACATTTTTTTCACGCTTCCTCAGGCATCTGTATAATATACATGGCTCAAGATCAAAAACTGTCTTTTATAAAACCAAGAACTGCTATCTTCTGTTTTCCCTAACTAGATCTTGAGAATGAAAATCTTTGTAAATTCTCCTGTTTATTTGCTGCTTCAATAATAGAATTTTCTGTTTCTGGGACACAAATACTGTGTCCGCCTTTAATGACAAAGAAGCCAGATAGGAAACTACCCAATTTTCATCAGCATGACAGTGTGACACCTCATTCAGCTAAGGATCAGCTCCTTGCAGAAGAATTTAAACTTTATTAAAGCTAATTAGAAAATGACAGATGTGTTGGTTAAGAGGAGATTGTAGAGGCATATATGAATAGGAAAGGATTTTTAAGAGACAAGTCTTTGAGCAACATCTGAACAGAACGTATAAAGAATTAAATATTATTAATTTTTAATAATAGGGCTAACAAGGGGGTGACAATGGCAAACTCTAACGTCTGAAAGCTGCAATGAGAAGCATACTTTTGTCAGATTGCTCAATCTTACTGCCCGAAGGTAAAGCATTAAAAATTCAGGGGGCATTTTTGGTAAGTCACTTGCTTACAAATGACATGAACAAAAGGTGACCGAAGCCAAAACACAAGCAAGGTTTGCAGTGAAATAAGAAAGCTAACAAACAGCAGCAGCAGAATATCCCTACCACATCATCTTTTGCCTCTTAGTGAAAGCCTGGTGTGTAAATCAGTGTGACTCCAGTGATTTCAAGGAAGCCGTGCCCAGACCCACCTAATCTGAACTCAATGTTGATCCTGCACTGAGCAGGAGGTTGGACTAGGTTCCTCAGAGATCCTGTGATTCTATGGTTTGCACTACACCGTGATTTAGCTGCTGACAGAGAAACGAACAAGCATTTTTGCTCGTATACTTTAAACTCGTAGTGGACACTACTCCTAGCTAAGACTTATTGTGGACAAAGGAGGACAGAAAAGAAAGAAAACCAGGAAATTTCATGCTTTATCCTCCTTACTACTGAGGGAAAGCAATAAAGCAGTGGAAGTATTGACCGAAGAGCCTGCCTATCTTTGCATCACCTCTGTAAGGAAGACAGCACGGCAAAAATTTTGCTGAGTCCAGCTCACCAGGCATTTAAATTTCCTCTCCATATTCACGCATTTTATACACATTAGGTGTGATCAAAGACTAGTTTGGTATGTTTGTTTAATAAGGGATAGGTCTGTTCTGGGTTTCCTGGGCCAAGAATGTGGCAAGTACGTTTGTGTCGTAGTAATTGAGCAGTCCAATTTGCATGTAAGCATCAATATTCCTGTGGCACTTGATAATTTTTTAAGCAAATGGTACTGGAAACATTCTTTCCTCTGAAATATTCCTTTACTATTAGGATTTACTCACATGTGACTCAAGAGAATGTGGCAATCATATAATGCTTTCATTGGGTTAATTACAATTTATTCAGTGTTTACATTATTTAAAAGTGTTATTTCAATTTTCCTCAGCTGTATAGGTTTAAAGGTGGTTCAAGCAAACTATTGTATTGTTCATCAACATTAGAAAGCGAGTCATTAGATGAAGGATAATTTGATCAGCTTTTGCTTTATTCTTGACTTATAATTACCATTACATCAATGTCTATAAAGCTAGAAATGATAGAACAATAAACGCATATTTTTCCAGTTCTTATCTAAAAGCCAACTGTAACTAAGAGTATTCAATATTTAATATTAAGATAAAGCATGTCATAAAGTCTGGTGTCATTAAATCACATGTATTAAACTTTCTATCAAATGTTGAGTGTTAAAAGATGATCGTATTAGTATTTCCAATGCAAAAACCCAGCACCTTTCAAGATAAATGTCCGTTTGCATCTGGGCATAATTTATAGACACAAGTAACTACTCTACACAAAGGAGAGGGTTAGTTTTATTAAAAAAGTATTTTGTCTTTTTTTTGGCTTGCAAAATAACCTTGAAAATGTAAAAACTGTAAATGACTGTAGGGTAAGTTCATCCTTTGTCTGTATCATTGCTACTTGGCCACTGGTAGAAAAAGCCTGTTATCTGCTTCATTGCTATAGATTACAGAGACTCAGAGCTCTGAATACTCAAAACTCAGTTCTCCAATATAGGTTTGTTAACAAACTACAAAATAATAATCACGATCCCCTTAGCTTTAGGACAACGTCACAGGTTAAGTTAAAGTTGCCCCCTAACCAGATCCGCATTTATGACCTTATTGTTGCAGTGGTTGAAGAAGTTTGGGCAAAAGAATAATATTTTTGTCCAGTTACATAAAACAATATGGATCTTTATGTCTTTGTCAAGTGTGAATAGATCAATTTAAAAAGCACAGATTGATAGAATCTATCTTAAATCCGTTCTACAGAAATACTACTAAATCTTAAAAGTCAATGGCTAGCGACTGGAGTTCTATGCATTAAGAACTAAGTATTTAGAAGTTTTCAGTAGCATATATGAATAAACACACAGGCCTTGAAGCTTTTCTTACGCTGCATTTAGAGTGCTGTAGTATCATTGATTTCTGAGATAGTCCTGATTCACAAGTGCGCAAGTGAGAGGAGAAGCAAGTCCAGAAAAACATAATCCAGAAATATAGATTTGGAAAAATAACTAAAGGCAGCTTTTCTTTCTCTTCTGTGTAGGATAACATAATTTTGATGTATTGCTTTTTTTTTGAAGAGAGGAATTAATCCAGTGGGATTAGTTCAGGAAAAATGCCTTTTGAAAGTAGTAAACGTCAATGTCTCAGTGTAAGAAGAAATCTATGTAGTTGTCATATGCAATATAAAAGGTTGGCCTTTCAATACACTTTGTATTCCTGACATGCAGATACACGTTAATGTAACAGCTATAGTGCTCTGGTAAAAATATCTTTTCCAATTCTTAATCCAGCCTCCTAGAAATGAGTGGCTGACACTAAAACCCTTCAAACAGCTTAGACTCTCAAGTGGGATTTGTGTTTTATATGTACTTGTCACTGTAATGGAAAACACATTGTTCTAATGCCAGGTTCTTAAAGTAATAAGGGCCCTTTACAACAAATATAATAGTAATTCCAGGATTTACAAAGAAATGGCAATAAGGTTTCTCTTAAGGATGGATTTTAGCTAATCATGTAAAAGGATTCCATGCTTCCTTTAAAAAAAACCACACTTTTTAGTGCAAATAAGGATGAAATGCAATGTGTTTATAAAAGCTGGGGATGATTATGGAAATAGGCATAATTATGCAATAGGGCTCTGAGATTATCTGTGGAATTTACATTCATAAACCTTATGGATTCCATTAAAATCTATGAACTCTGTGTATATATGCAAGACTGAAAACTTCATTGGAAACTTCAATAGAAAGCTCATCATTGCTTTCTTTATTCTGTCTTGGACTCCATTTCCTAAGAGCTTCTGTCATAAAGCTAATAATCCCCGGTCACTGATTTAAGTGCAGTTCCACTGAATACATAATTATTCTAAAACATAAGAACTTGGATTGAGGACTGGTTGTCAGGTCACTCTGGCAATGAAGTCACCTCAAAAATGTCTGTGATAGTTGATGGAGGCTTATCAATGGGGAAACTCTTTTTAGCCTTCTTCAACAGCTTGAACAAACGGGCATCTACATATATCAAAAGCTTAATGGGAAAATCCTATCTCCACGAACTCTGGAAAATTACTATGTAATCTCAAAAAGGGGAAAAGAGCGCTGCATGTGTTTAAGGAAGTCTCTCTTTGGAAAGTTCACTGATATCTAACTACTTCTGTTCTAATCCTTAAAATCAACAGTAAGGTTTAAATGCTCCACACAGCCATTTTATTTCTTTTTTTATTTTTTAAACCTGTTTGCGCATTGAAGCTAAGGTCATAAGCATTAATAAGGATTAAATAGCTGAACTGATCTAATAATCTCTGCCCTTTAAAAGGAGTAATCCTTTCTTCTCATGTACCCTCTCTCCCTCTCTTAGCATATTTATTTAGTTCTCCGAGTTAGCTTTCTGCCATTTGAATGATCTCATTTGGCTTACCAAGGAGATGAAACAAGAGATGAGGCCCAGACAAAGGGAGGGAAGTGGAAGGAAGGAGTGCATGGTCCAGAGTGAAGACTTAAGGGAGACGGGGATTGTCTTTAGGGACTGTCTAACCATATCCTGTTATAAGTAGCTATACTTTGAGCAGCAGAGCCATTCAAGATACTTGAGATAAGAAACCAAATATATTAGTTGGGCAAAAACTATATTAAAGTGACTATATGGCCTCTGATACTCAAAATATCTTTCTAGAGGTAGCTAAGCTGTGTTGAAGTAGGATGGGACTGTTACACCTATCTTGTGGTGTCTGTTTGCCCCTGCTGCTGCTGCGGGCCACCTAGTACACTAGAATTCTCAACTTCAGCAGGACTCTGTGCAAGGTTTTATTGAACATTTATCTGACCGTAGAAGTCTGACAGAGTACAAAACAAGCAATTGGACTAAATTCTAGCTCTCAGGAGGGAATGCTATACAGACAATCTATATCTTTGAATCAAACCTAGGCATTTTCCCTGGGTTCAATGGCAGCATGTGTACTCAGTCTGAAGTTTAGAAGCTTGAAATAATTGCAACACAAAAATGATATCTGGAGACATGTCAGGATGCTTGGCCAGATCCAATCATAAAACAATAAAAGACCACAGGGATCCAACTATCAGAACTAACATAGCCTTGTTTGGTTTTTAAAATATGTATTAAAAAACCTCTAGCAGTTTCATTGGAGCAAGACCAGCAGCCGTAAGTTAATAAATGTTTCATACAAAAGTAAATGGCAACTTTCTATTAAAAGAGGAGACTCAAATAGACTGTTTCATCGCAACCACTGTAATGAATACATTCCACTAACAGAGCAGAATTCTCCACTGATCAGTGCAAATCCAAGAGGATTTCATGTCCTCTTTGCAAAGGTAAAAAAGGGGCAAAGACACCACTTAGCTATCCTAATTGACAAGTCACAATCACTAACACCATGGCTCTGGTAACAATGTGGATTCAGTGGAGCCATCACTGATTTACACTGGAATATACTAAAGAATCATCAGAATCAGATCCTGAGGTTTATAACTGAGTGCAAAACAGGGAAGGAAAAAAATCCCCTGGTGTATATTAACACAGTGTGGTATAGATCCATCGTCTATAATGCATTGGCGTGCTTTTAATTCTCAGCCTGAAGCCAAATCAATTTCAACAGTTTGCGATGGACTGAGACCGATTGCTAACCTTCTTTCTTCTCTTTCCTGCTGCTTAACAGAGCTACAAATAATGGTTTAAAATTACTCTCAAAGACATACCCATATGACTTTCAGAGCAGAAACCAAAGTAACTTAAATGATCAAAAATTGTTTTCATTGCAAGGTGAAATGTCTCTAAAATAACACAGAAAAGAAAAATAATGGGCAAAATTAATCCAGAAATACCAATAGCCTATAGTCACTGCAAGGGGTCCTGTCTGGATTTGCAATCACATAAAGCAAATTTAGGAGTCAATTTTAAAACAAATTCAAAAACAGGAAAGAAAACTTCTCAGTATGTATTAATGTATCGCAGAACACTTACCATCATTCTAGCATTGCAAAACAACTATAAATCTGGTTAACTACCCAATTAAGCAGATTTTGTATCCGCTGTGCATTGCTAGAGAAACAAAGCAGCTGGAGCACAATGACAATTCTGGTTGTGGGCAGATTAGGGCTGATATGTTTAAGGTCTTTAACAGACAACTCTTTGATATTGTTATGTGAAAACCCACAACATCCCCACAACACTCAGAAATCTACATAAAACTAATAGTGCAAACCTAATAAATGTGTTACAAGAGAAGCATGAAGTTTGTTCTTAATGCCTAATTCTCAGTTTGAAGTATATCTAAATGTAGGTACTGTTTTGTATCTGCTCTGCACTTACTACACACAACACTTAGCAATGCAGCCAAGTTTAGTAAAATACTTAAATATTTGCTCAACTTCAAGAGAAGGGGTCACTCGTGCCTCTTATGTATGTTGTTGAGGTGAAATTTATGCCTAGATATACACAGCACTTATAACCAGAATGTTATTCCTACTTCAGTCTTAGTGTAATGAATTATAACACAGCTTTTAATAGTTCACTGTCTCACAGAATTTCACTCATCAGGGCTGAAATTCTTCTATCCCGCTCTTTGTGATCAGATCAGAAAAGTGGTTTTGGTTGTGTTTTCACAGACATACCTGGATTTTTTTTAATTATGCCTGAGAGTTTGCAAAATGTTAGTTTGGCTTCCAGCAGTCATTTATACATAAACGTAGCATAGATCAGCAGATATTTCAGGTGAAAACTTTTTACAGCTCCAGAAAGTCATGGGTTTTAATGATAATTCATTATTCCCAAAAGGCCAGAGATTAAGTCATGAACTAAAATCTTAAGTATACTGTAAGGTTCTGTGCAGAAACAAGATACAGAAAGGCAGCTGTTGGAATTAAAGACTAGACTAAATTTTCCAGACAGAGGCAGGCTAGAAAAAAACCATATCTTTCACTGGACCAGGCTTGGAGAGTTAAATGTGATTTTCATTGCTGTAACTGCTGCACTGTTTACCAGTACTTTCAAGTATGGAAGGTGAGATGTGCTGCCATTTATTCATGAACTAAATTATTTATTGTACACACACAAAGATACACACTGATTGTAAGAGTTACACATACATTCAGATGCTTAAGGGTACAGATAAGCAATGAGTTTTTACAAGGTTTTTTGCATCTTCTAAAACTGGTATTGATCAAATCCAACTGGAAGTCTCATGACTTTGCTTCTATCACAGGAGAAAGCAGGTTTAGATAAGATTTTTATAAATGTCATTGTAAATCGTTAAGGTAGACTTTCTGATAAGCATAAGTGTGATACAGTGTTTTTAAAAAGTGACTGAAGTTCCATAGGCAGTCCTTGGAGGATGTGCTTACTTGCTGAAATGTTGAAACTCATGTAAGAATCTAACAGAACAGGTCTAGAAGAAACAGCTTACTAACTATGTATTAGAGGTCTGAAAAAAATGTCCCAAAATAAGGAATAACATAATTTTAATTACTGATATTCCAAACTCCATAAGGATTTGATGACCATTAGTATATTAGGTATGGATTTGCCAGGGGAAATCACAAACACCACTGCCTGCAATTAGCTATACAGCTGGATTAAAACCTCATTCTCCACTCACATTATGTCTATATCTAGGCCATATGAAATATATCGAATATTTCTTTGGAATTTAGTCACAAAATTAAGGATTTGGGCTTTTCATTAATCTCTGGTAACTGGCCAATAATGTTGAATTTGTTTCATACTTCCCGTAAGAAAAAACACTGTGTGAATGCTTAGTCAATGTAGTAAAAAATATAATAGTGATGATGATGGTAATAATGGTAACTAATTTTTTGACCAACAAAAAAGATTTCAGAAGAAAATCTGACGTTATATGGTCTAGGAAATTAAAAGGCCTGATTTTCTGTTGAACTCTTACCTCATAGTTTGCAATGAACACAATGCTATGCTACACTAATAGAAGACTGTTGTATTCATAAAGTACAAAGGTAGATTAGATAGATAAGAACTTCCCAACCTTGTGCGCTATCAGATTGAAATGAAGAAAAATTTCCTCAGGTTATATTAAATGCATAATGAGAAGAATAAAGTCAATTCTTGTTTTCAATTCTTGCTTGACTTTAGAAATACAAGGAATATTGTTGAGTTCTCAAATCAAAATTAACTATTTATGCACTCCTATTTTATGTCACTAGTTTCATTTCACTGACATATAAGACACCTTTACTAGTATCTGCTGTCCAGAATCTGTAAGACAAAAAATATACTAAAAGGGATTTTTGGCTTTGATAGTACATATAATTAAATAATTTCTTACAAATATTTTCTGTGTATCTTGTCTTTTTGGAAAACAGCTTGTTTTTTTCTTCTTAATGTAGGTTTTCATTACTTGCCTAGTGCTTTTGGTCAGCTGCTTACTGAAATCCATCTCTAACACAATTTTAAGTATTGTGAAACAGGGACAATATTTTTTCATCTTTGTTGTTTCATTAGACTGGGAAAAAGAATCAATAGTCCCTTATTACATGAAGACATAATGCCTTAGATTGAAAAAGTGACATATTAGGTTTATCGATAGGAAATGAGTTCACACAAGGATAAATAAGAGCAGAGAAGAGTGTGAAACACCAAGAAGTGGCATAGCTTTCTACTAGAGCTCTGGAGAAGTTTTATGCTTGCTGTTTGCACCCAGAAAAGAATATGAGTTATGAATCTAGATTTTTATAAAATATGTGTTATAAAAGTAAGTAACTGAGGCAGATTCCTTAAAAGGAAGAAACACAGGGAACGTCTAATTCAGAGCAGCTTTGGACGCATTGATTACTTATTATCATATTGTCATCTACATAATTACATATAATTTATTCTTGTAGTATATGTAGTTATGTGTGCATGCAAACTGCTATTCAATTTTCCACTAACTCATAAAAAATGTCTGAAAGAAAAGGACAAATACTATGTGCAAAAAATTCAGAGCAATACTTTTCATTTCAAGTTGGTAATTAAAGCTATGTCAGTAAACTTCTCTCAGGAGACTCGGGCTGTGACTGGTACATCAAATGCTTTTGGAGCCCCTCTAGCTTATACAGAGTTATGAGGGAATCATTTCAATTCCAAATGTTAAATTTGTAAAAGTTATGAAGAGTCATTTTCCAAAGAGAATTAAGCATGTAACAATTTGCATCTTTCCAAAAGTTAATGAGGATCTCTAATGGAAATCTTACTCATACACACGCTGCAAACTAGACCAATTCATGCAAATGTGCTTAGATCAGCTTAAGATAGCTAGCTCTAACAATGAAACTACAGCACAACAGGCTATGAGATTTTTCAAAAGGAAGTAAGCAGTCAGTCCCGCTAGAATCGATAAAAATCACAAGTGAATATAGACATCCGCCCAACAAGTTACGTAGCTAATCTAATCTAAGGGCTCTCTACTTTCTTTTCAAATGAAATTATGACAATCTTAATGTTCCCATCTATCCATAATATATGGTTGAAGGAGAGAAAAAAAGACCCTCAAAAGTACACAGTGGAACTTCTGGTAAGATCTCAAGAAATAGTTTACGTTACAAAAGGACAGTAAAAGAGAACTAATTTACTCTAGCAAAACAAATGTTGAGAGACAAATGCAAAAGCAAAACATTGACACAGCAGGTATTAACAAGCCTATTAAAAAAAAAAAAAAAATCCAAAAATAGGTAAAAATGGGCCCAAACAGGAAAGAAGCAGCCATTAACTGAAGAGACCTAGCAATATTGTAGTGCATATAATAATTATAAGATACTGCATACAAAAGACTGTCAACCTACCCATCTTTTCTGACACACGCAGCCCACTGTTACAAACTAGAGAAAAAGTCAGTTGCCAAATTGAGGTCATATTTCCCTAGGAAGTGTCCATGTTGTGGGGAGATAATACCTTCTGTGCTTTAGAGACAAGATGCACTACAGAACATGTTTTGTGACTTATGTCAAATACACTTCTTCGCTTCCTCAGTATTATTATTTGCCAGCATGATCTTCTGTTCTAGTTCTGTAATAGAAATACATGGGCAGGTGAAGTGGCTGTCTATTTATATAGGTGGAGACATACAAGTACCATCATTTATTCATCAGCTCAACGGTTTCATATGACAAGCAGGTATTTTCCATTTCAAATACTGGCCACTTCTGCAAGAAATAGAGTATACTTAGCACTTTTCAATACTGAGGATCGTACAGAAAGAGGATGGAAATATCTACTCTTTTGTCCAGTCAATGTTTTGGTTATGTTGCGCATACACAGTCAGAGTAGGTGGTTCAAGGTGTCAAGAGAATCTGTGCAAGTTTCTGTGGAGTTTGCAGAGCCAATGGTCACAGTTGTCTCCTCTCCTCCTCTTACACAGCCAGAACCTGCTTCTTATCAGAATCTCCCGATTCTCTTCAAATCTGATCCAAATGCCTGAGAAACCAAAACCAGTGCTAAACACAGATGATTTGTCTTACATTCTGAGCATTTGAGTTTAAAATAGCATATGAAATATAGGCTGTTATTTATCATTCATGCCCTACCACCATAAGTGCTCTTGCTTTAAGACTTCTGTGTGTGGAAGGGGTAGTTTAACAAACAGCATTGCAACACTATACTACTATTGTAAATCTTGGCTGCTACTGTGTTGAAGAAACAAAAAGAAACAGTTCTACATTTGACACGTGGACGATGCTTTGTGTTTTTCTCTTGGAGACCAATACTATTAGAAGAAACAGTCTTTGCTCCCGAGATCTGTCTCAGCAGAGTAGCTAAGTCTGTTAGAAAACCAAAGGCAATCCATGTATAATATAATCCACGTGTAGTATTACAGAGTAATTGCAGATGTGTAGCGGATCAGACCATTAGTATTGCTCCAGTCCAAAGTGCAAGTTATTAGTTTAAGTCAGTTATGTCATGATGGAATCTTCTTCCTATTCTTGGAGTTCATTAATTAAACTTGGCATAAAGAAGCACTGGCTGTTCTGTTTGACAGTCAAACCACATACTAACTCTGCTTGGGAATAATTTACATGCCTATTCTGATTACAAACAGTAGCTGGAATAAGTAGGACTATGCTGATTATTATAAATCTCTCATTGTGCTTTTATAAAATAATAGCCAATATACACAGAAATCACCTATGTTGTGAGAAAGTGTGGGACAGATACTATTGCACAAATCCCAAACATACATCTACAATTTAATCTGCAAAAAATTCCCATATAAATCATGCAACAAAATCCTGGAGAAACACATGATTCAGTATCTTTGAAACTAATTTCTGCATCAAAATCACATATGTCTATTGGCCTTAACTCTCCTGGCACTTCTGCATAATTTAACGTAAATAATATTTTGTTTGTAGTTCTCCCTCACACTATTAACATTTGAATAGTTACCAGTTTGCATCATATAGTAGCTATTAATAATGCTAAAAAATATGGTCCAATTAAAAGGCTGTTATGATGACCAATATAGTTACTTCCACCTCCCTCTCATCTTCCCGCTTCAAAAATACCCTGAACTGTAAAATGTTCTTTTATACCTCATTCGCTTTCTTGAAGGATGATGATGGCCTGTTTCTGGAGTGAGTCGGAAGCCTGGCAGTGTTTTAAATGTAACTAACTCCTTTGCCAAGTGTTGTTGGCAGTATCAAGGCCAAGTTTAAATATCATGGCATTTTAAAACTAACAAAGCAGCTCAAACTATTTAACCACCAACCCTTGCCTTACTGTCCATAAACCTTAGCATTATTAAGAAATAATTCTCATTCATAGGATATGAGTCTATCCTAACGAAAAATTTATTATGAAACACAGACCCAGTTTGTTCTGTCCATGTATAATTGTATGTCTTTATGCATATGTGTGTATGAATTTAAGAAATAGGCAAAACAGAGACTTTTCTCATACTATTGCTTTAAACCAATTTCCCATTCATTGATTTGAAGTTTTGATAAGCAAGCGTCCTTCGCACCTTACATATTTTCCTTCGTGCTGTTAGATCCTATTTTGAGTCAAGCTACAGATCTATATTTCCATAAAGAGTTATGTGCTCCAGCCCTTAACCCTTGCCCAACGCACTTTGTGTGATATCATGGTGAATATCCAGAAGACAGAGTTAAATCAGAAGAAAGGTATTGCGCTTGATCAGCTGATGAGCTGTTTTTTGTAAGGCAATTTTCTACTGGTTTAGATTCCTGTACTGACTCATTGTAGGGACAGATGAGTATCTGTTCTGGCACAAGGAAAACAGCAGAAGAACACAATTAGATGTGCGCTTATTAAATTAAAGCATATGAAAATGTTTTAACAAGCATTGCATAGGCATAGTAAAATTTTGATGCTTATCTGGATTCCTGCTCTGAGGGATTTACAGTAGAGACTTTCTTTTTATTGTTATTTTTATGGTAAACTTTGGCAAAACAGTCCTTCTGCTTAACTGGCATTTACTTTCTACTACTGTAATACGATGAAGTAACCTTAAATCTCATGATAGGCAGTTGGGTGAAGTCAGAAGTAAAAGGAATAACAAGACAATGACGTAAGCCACATCTGATTTTTTTCCCAGTGGACTTAATTCTGTTAAGCACTCTTAATTAATGTATTTTTATGTCAGATTTGATGAAAGATTTGCAGACAAATGTTTAAATTCCATGAAGTATTAATATATATGGAAGGTATCAATAAATTTAGAGCCTACACTAAAAATTAATCCTTATACTGCACTCTGGTTACATTCTTCCAGCATTGGCTTATCTTTGTTTTCGAGTTCAAGCATCTCAGAATTCAGTCAGAGTTTCATACTGTATACTCCATACAGGCTTACATAAAAAAGATTAATACTGCTTCACTTCTGCAATAGAGCCACTGCATGCCTACAGCTAGGTGAAATCAACTGCATTTACAATAAAAGCATAGGCTATTTTGGAGAGATTTCTAAAATGCATACAGTAATTTCTTCTCTGCAACATTTTAGTATCACACTGATTGACAACCCTTTAGAATTTATACTTTTATGTCTTATTTCATAGTGCTGAAAGGTCAGGCTTGAACACAAGCCCTATAGAAAAACTACAGAGCAAAATACAAAGGGTAATGTGTTAAATTAAACACTTAAGAGGAACTGGACTCATACAAGCAAGCCCCTTCCTCTGTGAACCTGGAGACATTACAGCATATTATGGCAAGCACTGTTAAAAATCAGAAACTAATTCCTTATTTATCTCCACAACAAAGATTATGGAAAGATTTGAAAAATAGAAATAAATTTAAAGTAGCTAAGATATGAAGATGAATGAACATATCTTGATCTTAAATTGATTACTTAGAAAGAGAATCATAGATTCAACATGACTATTTTCAACTGTAAGAAATATTTCATCTGATTTTCATTAAGTAAAAAAAATCTTGAAGCACAAGGTGAGCACAAATGTCTTTGGCAGCCTTTTATTAAGTACTAATAGGTCATATGGTAATTTGTTTTTTAATGAGGGTATTTAACTTATGTTTTAAGGTAAAACCTAACCAGAACTTAAGATAAAATATGTTTTATGTAAGACACACCTTCTTGGTGAGAAGTGGGCGAGAAATCAAAAGTATGGAAGGAGTCAGAGTGGAGGAAGGGAGAGAAGGCCAAAAACCTACATGACTAAATGAAGAGTCAAGTCCAAAATAGACTACATCAGGTCTGAAAGATACGAAAATCCTGAAAATTAATTACTCATTACATGAACAATAACATCTGAAAAATGAGTTCATAGAAGAACTGGGGGGGGGGGGGCAAACTCAAAAAATTCTCTGCCAGAGCAAAGACACAAAATCATGAGTGACATACTAAGGGATTTTTGACCTGTTCAGAATTCAGAGAACTTGCTTCTGAATTAAAGTTGATGGAAGGCACCTTTACATCAACTTGTGAAAGTTATGCAAGGGGAAAAGAGAGCTACACTAAAGCAGAGTTGTGAAAAATTGACAAGAACAGTATCAAGCTGCCTAGCACGTGAAATAGAGAGTAAGAAAGGACAGTATTGCATGTCAGCTTTTAGTAGTCTGGTACACTTTCTAAAATCTTCCAGTGGATAGCTTCCTAAAAGTTAGGAGGCACTTAAAGGTATAGAAAGGTGAGAAAGGGGATAGACAAAAAAATGTTATCAAGCTAAGTGCCTAACTCTTTCTGATCACACCTTCAATTGCCCACAGTCTTGCAGTGGAAGTACCTAGATCTTCTCTCTACAGTAAAATCCATCAAAATATCAGAGGTTTTTTTTAATGCAGAAAAGCTTATTTTAACTTAAATAAAAACTAGAAATGTTTTCAATATAGAGAACTCAAAACACCTACAAAAGATGGAACTAGAAATGTTAACACACAAATCAACTCCTGCCTACTATATCCTAATTTGTGAAGACACAACTTTCTTTCCACACAATGAAATAATTTTTTAGGTCGCAGCAAATTCTGCCTAGTCCGTTCCAGTCCCTAGAAAGTTCTTCCCATCTCTTCTGAAGCCTGGCTAGCTGGCACTGTTCCTTGCTACAGTCACGCAGTTTCTCTATATGAAGCGTAGGCTCCCAAATTTGAGTTATGACTCTCTTGCCCACCATATCCTGCAGTGTCTGAAACCTCTCCCCTTGACAGGCTTAGTAGCTCCCCCATGAAAAAAAAGTCACTTGAGTTTCCTCATTCTTACACTTTAGCAAATATTTGATATAGATTGGAAGTATTTTCTTCAAACTGATAAATAAACCGAACCTTATTAATGAAATCTGTACCTGCCAGCAAAACTGTTTATGTTCAAAGTTGTGGTCAATGGGATTTTTTCGCCTGCCTTTAGGTTTGTTGTGTGTGGTTTTTTTTTTTTTTTTAACACTACTATATGAAATAAAATGAAGAGGTATTGGTTTCATAAAAGTCAACTTCATATTTCCCCCAAATCATGCAATTTTTTTTTCTGGTATGTTATTTGAAGTTTGAATTGATACTTTACTTCCATTCAGCATGGCATAGACTCAAGGTACATGTAGAAGTACTTGAAAATAGGGAATATACACACTAATTTGGAAAACTATATTATATCACGCCCTCATAAACAGGGGAAGGCTAATCAAATTCGTAACTGATTTTGGTTTGGAAGTACCCACTGACTCATAGATCCTGATTTATTTTAGTTAGAACAGAAATAGTGAGTTTTATCTGGAGCAGTTTGACCTAGATTTTCTACTGGAATTACTCATTGAAACAAATGAAATAACATAAAAGATTGAGGTCTTTGTAGTATTTTTTCTTTATAGAGTCTTATGTCTATTTTAGTGTAAGACTGAAATAAAAATGTTATCTAACATAACATTGTTTGGTAATTCATATTGTAAGTTATTGCTATCACATGAAAAAACAACAATAGTAATCTTTGGAATCAATTCTTTCGAACCTCGATTTATATATTTTATCAGGGAGTTCTTACTTCTCTGATAAGTGAAAACCAGCAACTGAACAAAAACTGACTTAGTCCAAAGTATGCAAAATTACACTTTGGTTTGTCATGTACCTGTCAAAGGTGGCTAAAAATGTCATTAAATATTGACCAACAACATCACATTTTTTAATAATATCATGAACTTAACTCAGTATTTTACTCAAAAAAAAAGGTTTGCGGCTTTCATCAGGTTATTTTTTGAATTGGCATAAAAATAACTGATTCAGCTATCTAAACTACTGTCAAAGGCAGAACTGTAAATCATGAAACCTTGTCTCAGCTACTGATAAAACTAAGCATAGCAATACAAAGATCAACACAAGCTGTGAGACTTGAGGTAACCACTCTGTTGCTGAGTTTGTCCAAAATTCCATGCCACTTTCCATTTTTAAACAAAGTTTTCACATTCCATTAAATCCAGGTTGACACACTAAAGCAAAGCTATCCCAAAATATGAAAAGACATGTTTTTAAGTAATCTGCTTGAAGTATTCAAATGACCTGTTTATATTCCAGTGACTCCTGAATCCAAATCTTAATCCTGCTGTGGCTATCCGTTTCCAGTCACTCAATTTACAGGTAGTTTCCTATGAACAGCACATACATGTCTTTTTTTTTTTTTTTTTCTCTCAGATGATTGCATAGGCTGAGGCTGCTCTTTAATGACATTTTAAAAATATTTATTTATGTATTTATGTTATCTTTTGCCTGTTTTCAAGTTGCTGTTACACCATTTATGTACACCTAGCTGTTGAAATTTACCTTTCATTGTATTTACTGGATTTGAGCTGGTGATCTCATTTTCACTAGTAAAGTATTAGAGGACCTGCAAGCGCACTTAATATATCAGTTTGCAACTTTTTTTTCCTGTTTGGTGAGCGAGGTACAACTTGATATGCCTAAATTGGGAAGATCTCCATCTCTAAAACTGTTTGCTCTCTCATAATACGATCCCCTTTTGTTAAAATTTTATTAAAGAGGAAAAAAATGTAGTAGTCCAAAGATTTGATAAAGCATGTTGCTTATTTTCTCATTTTGCTTTCTGACAAAGCTCCAAGGAGTTCAAGGTTTTTCTGCCATGATTCTCTCATCCTCTCCCCTTCTATCCCATCAACAGCCTTCAAACATCTAACAGGCTTTTGAAACTTTCCCATTAGAGAATAAAAGCTGTTTTGATGGTCAGTTATACTATCCAATTTATTCATCAGCTTCACTGAAATTAGTGAGCAGCTCAGGCTCTTAAAAGACCTTACTCCATCATTACCCTGAGCAACAAAATTAAAGAAGGGAGAAGAAAACCCCCAGGTTGTATTACTGGTACTATAGTATTTGCATTACAGCTAAGCATTTTATTGTAAGTGACAACTCTTCACTCATTAATTTTCTGTCATTTGCTGCAAGCACTGTAGTTGAAATTTCACATTCTCTGGTTTCTTCTGCCTCCATCTTCTCAAAAAGTAGAGTTCCGGCAGTTTCACTGCAATCAGACTTTGCTACTAAAACATGCTTTTCATTAAATGACTACAAAAATAAAAATAAAAACAAAGCTGGCATGAAATTAGGTTACACAGTATGAAATTATTTACAGCAGCCCACCAAGCCCTACATCAGGGAAAGTAATAGAGTCTGAGTCTGCAGAATTTATGCAGCTTGACTGTATTACATCTGGAGGTCGACAGCTGGTTATTATGTACACCTAATTTATCCAAGCAGTAAATACCACAAGTAGAGAAATCTATTCACCTAAGGCTTATGGTTCAGTTGGTTTAGTATTTTATGCTGAAAATAAAACGTAGAATAAATTACGAGCAACTCTTGCCCACACTTCCTCAACGATGCATGATAGTCCGTAGTGTAAATACACTAAAAGAAGAATCTTTGATCTAATTATAAATCTGGCAATGAACCTGATTGTTTTCCAAAATAATTACAATAATAATTTAAAATTCTAACTGTTCTTAGATAAATGACAAATGGTATCAGAACAGTTAAACTACAACTGACAGCAAAGGACTACTTACGGCCTACAACAAGAAGGAAGAAAAAAACCCCAGCAGACTAACCTTTGTTAGTGTGGTACTGAAACTACTTTAATATGGGCTAACTGTACCACTAAGAGGAATACTAAGAAAGCTGTATGATAGAATGCTAAAAATTAAATTGTCTCTGATATTATCCTCCATCATAAAAACACCTGAGACAATCTATATCCTCCACTCTTACGAGATGAGATTTCTGCAGGAAGGCAAAATCCAAAGTTTATTCCCCCTTTTTGAACCTTCTTAATCTGTGTATAAATCTGAATGCATGCAGTTGTCTTCTTCCTGAGTAACCAGAGGTGTCTCTTTTATGTGCTACGTACTCCTTTGTAACGGCATAGGGTCTCTAAACAAAATGCCATAGCAACAGGCCAAGGAAAAATGAGCTTCTACAAAATCAGTAAAACACATGTTAAAGTTGTAACCAAGGTTTGAAAACCACATTACTAGGTTCTTGTTCAAAAAATTCTTAAGAATCACTACCAAGGTCTCGTTCAAAACACTCTTACACATATGATTAAGTTCTTACTTCTTCAGTGCTTAAAGACTGTACACAAGTTTTATTGACAGTACTAGTTAAAAATGCAAGTTTAAATGTTGCCTTAAGCGAGGATGCTTATTCATCAGAGCCTCAAGATTTGCTCCAAAACCTCATGGAATCAATAACAATTGTACAATTGACTTTAATGGTTACTAAACTAGAATAATTACAGACTAAGAAGGAGGAAATGTTCTTCTTCAAAGATGACCCTTGTTACAAAACTTGAAAACTTTGGATGTTTATAAATAGAATGCTAATGTCCAGAAACAAATTTTCAAAAACTGTCAGGGGGCAGGGAGGGACAGGACAGGAAGAGGGGAGAGAGAGATTTAACTAGAGAGCAGAGAATATTTATGGATTCCCATTACATTTCCTGGGGAAAAAAAAAAACAAACATGTTCATGAATCAAAATGAAAACTTACCTTACAATTATCAAGAAAAAGATCATACTAAATCTTTAGTGAATAACAATGTGAAAGCATTACTTACTGTCATGGTTTAACCCCAGTCGGCAACCAAGCACCACACAGCCGCTCGCTCACTCCTCCCCCCTCCCCCTTGTGGGATGGGGGAGAGAATCAAAAAAAAACCCTCATGGGTTGAGATAAAGACAGTTTAATAGGACAGCAAAGGAAGAGAGAATGATAATAATAATAATAATGATAAAAGAATATACAAAACAAGCGATGCACAATGCAATTGCTCACCACCTGCTCACCGATCCCAGCCCCTCCCCAAGCAGCAATCCCACCCCAGCCAACTCCCCCCAGTTTATATACTGAGCATGATGTCACATGGTATGGAATATCCCTTTGGCCAGGCTGGGTCAGCTGTCCTGGCTGTGCCCCCTCCCAGCTGCTTGTGCTCGTCCTCGCTGGCAGAGCATGGGAAGCTGAAAAGTCCTTGACTGAGCATAAGCACTACTTAGCAACATCTAAAACATCAGTGTGTTACCAACATTATGCTCATCCTAAACCCAAAACACAGCACAATACATAGCACAGTACTAGGAAGAACATTAACTCTATCCCAGCCAAAACCAGGACACAACCATTCACCAAACACCAGTCCGCTGGAATCTACAGCTCACTGTAGAGTAATAATAATAATAATAATAAAAAAAATAGTACTTTGCATACCTATGCTAATTTCCCTTCAGGTATCCCTCAGCATATGCAAACAGTGACTTAAACTTTACAATGGCCTTATGAGGATATGGCTAAGCATAATTAAATAAAAGAAAATTGACTACAGAAATAAGCATTTGAAGAGTGAGATTCTCCAGATAATAGTTCTCAATCTCACTGAAAAACTGAATAAAGGCAAATAATCCAAAGAAACGTTTTTGTACCTGTTTCATTTCAAGAAGAAAAAAAATGTATGCGTATACAGAAATACCAAGTAAGTTTCTGTTCAAACTACTTCCTGACTTAAAAGTCAATTTCTAGCTTTCTCACAATTCTCAGTGCTCAAATGGATTAGTCTTTTTTGGGCTTATCAGGCTTGTGCAGGAAACAGGGCATAAAAATCTACCGATATTATATCTTTTGCAGAATAAAGTTGATTTGCTATCACTGCCTCTTGCGGCCCTATGTCTTCACTCTAAAGGAATACGAACCAATAATATTATAGAACACTTTCTAAAAATTAAAACTGCTGTTTTAAAATGAAGTACTAATCTTTTCAAATTATTCAAGTTGATTTTTAATGTACCAATAATTTTGAAAACTACTTGCTCATAGGGGAGAATATACAATGGGTGGATTTTTTAATATTTGGGAAGAAATATAGCAGTAAAAATTGAAAAAAAAATCAGACTTCTGGAATTACTTAGAGAATTCATTCAATATTCAACTACCATCAAAGGCAGGTCATTACTTTGCCAACTTGAAGTCCCTGAGATTGCTAAATCAAGCCATCATTTTTTATTCTATCAAACAGTTGTGCTGAGATATATAATGGTATAATGCCAGCCTAAAATTCCACTGCCTATTGTCACTCCATTATGCCATTACATTTCTTGTGAATGTATTTCATCTTCATGCAAGTGTTCACCCTTCCACTCAGCTTGTTGCTCCATCTCAGACATCACTTACTCAGATTGCTTGTATTTATCTTCTTAATGTTACCTCATAAATCATTCTCTAAGATAAAAATTCTTTTTTTTCTTCATTCTCGTCTCTCCTTTGGCTCAATCTCTTTTCAAACAATTTACTTGTATTTGTTGCCATTGAATGCGAAAGTCTCAAAATCTTAATAATACATGAAAAAAAAGACAATTTGGGGGGATTGAAGAGGGGAAAAACATTCGACAATAGTCTTTTTTCTAAACAACAGCAACTGAAGACTACAGCAGTTTCTGGAGAAGTTCCAAGCAATCTCTCCCATTACTGTAAATATTATCTCCCTATTAGTGTATATATCTGTTCCTCTAAGTTTTATTTGTACCCCATTGACAGCATGTTTATACAACATACAGAGAATGGAAAGAAAACTCAGAATTCTTTTATTTGAATATAAGAGTTTTGTAGAGTGCAAATTGTCATTGTTTTCTTCTTAAAAATCAATGCTTCTAAATATATTTCCATTTACTTATTGTAATTTGCTAAATGGATGATTTACATTTATCTGCACAACTAGTTTCCTAATACTAGCATCAACTGTTTTTAAATAATTCATGATAATATATTTAGTATATATTTATATTTATAGTAAAAATTCACAAACAGAAGTGGGAGAAGTATAATCAGGCCATTTACTTTTTGTCTTAATTTGAATCTGCAGTATCTGTGTGTCTTCTGACAGAATTGGTATTAGAATTGGTATCAGAGACTCTCTGCTTATTCTCCAGTCACAAAGGAAGAATGGCTGTAGTATTAAAATCTTGCATTACAATAACCAAGGGATGAGTAATTTATGTTCTAGGGCAAGCTTAGCATTCTCCACCATTCATATTCAAGAAAATATTTTCTATACAGATGTTCACGACACAATCCATAGGGAAAATATGATGTTTGCTAGATAAAATTCTGATCAAGGGGAAGCTACGGTAGCTTTCCTTTGATTTCCATGTGTGCTAGAAGTATAGAACGCACGTAATGACATTACAACCAGACCTCGTTAGCTGTGTGAACAGAGGTTAAGATGAGGAGAGCCTTACAAGATATTAAGGTAGGCAGAAATTCAGAGTTATTCGACATCTATACTGAGAGTGCTACTACCTCCTACGTAATGTACTGCATGAACAGTTCCATCATGTACTACAGATACGTTGCTAGCCCCCTTTAGGAATTGAGGAACTGCCTCAGGAGATGTCAAAATGATATCTGTAACTTAATAATTGCAATTCTATTATTTCAGAAGTATGTTGTGGGGACTAAATGTTAAAAGATAGGCTGCCTATGCCTTTGTGAGGACTTGCAAAGAGTTATATTTAAAGAACACCCAGAAAATAAAGCTTAAGAAGACAAATACAGAAGTGCCAAGTGGATGGCATTATGTGGAAAGTTCTCCTACATTTTGGGGGAAATTGTCCCAACTGGATGTCCATCTCAAGTGTCTGTACACTAATGCATGCAGCAGTTTCTGCATGCAACATTCTCTCTGTTCCAGCTGAAGACTGCAAAACAGGTAACTGCCATTCATTGCAAAGCCATATGTCAAAATAAAACTAAACCAGTGTCATTTCGCTCCTCTATCACAAAAAACAGAGTTTATTTCCTCCTAAAATTGAATTACCATATTAATCTCTGAATTTTAGTCCTGGAAAAGAAATGATTTTTACTTTTATTAAACTCTCACTAATGAAAGATCCAATGAATACTGAAGAAAATAGGTAATACAGAAAACTGAACTACCTCTCAAAATAAAATGTGAGAGTTACTATACAGATCCTCCAAGAAGCCAGGATAAATCAGATTTTAACATTTCATGTATCCCTCAATTAAAAAGTAAACAATCAGAATTCAGCTCTGCATTATTTTCTATGGCCTTTAAATGGAGCTGAAAAATATAACTCCAAGAAACTGAAGGTGGAGAATGCCTCTAACATTATGCAGTGGACAAAAGCCAACATTTTCTGTTTCAAAGCATTTAAAGAATCTCCATAAAATACCTTTTTGGAATACCTCTGCAGCTTTCACGTGCTGCCAAACAGGGTCATTTTTAAGGTCTTCTCTTACTCTCGCCCATATGCACTTACAAATATACAAAACAGAGTCCTACAATTAATTAATTTAACCCAGACGTCATTAAGTGACAAGTCTTTTTTTTTTAAAAAAAAAAAAAATCAGTATGCTCTCAAGACATAAGGAGGATTTTAGCATGAGAAAGTATTTTACTAAAATATCAGAATAATTTCCTGTTAATGTCAGAATACGACAGCAGACAATGTGCTTTAAAAAAATCTGATGGATCAAATATAATTCATTAATTTCTTCAGGTACTTGTTTAAATTTCTTGTATTCCACCTCATAAAATATTATCCTGCCTTAGTATCATCATACATTTTCTATTAAATTATCTTATATGAGCTGGCGAGTACTTCTACCTACAATACCAGTGAAATTTTTTTGTTCGTTTTTGAGGATACTACCAATATTGTGCAATTCAGAGTAACACAGAAGAGGTAGTGACAAAAATTCTAAACAATAAATGTAATTAATTCCTTGGAAAAAAGAGAATAAAAATAACTTGAAAAATCAGACATAAAGCCTTTCATTGATTTATACACAGGCACAAATCAAATATCCAAATTGATGCACATGATATGTCCTTTTGCCTATAAGGCAAGTGGGACAACTTACTAGCATTGAGTGGGGTCTTCTTTAGCTTAGGCTATAAAATCCTATAGCAGAGACAGAATGAAAAAAATCTAGATTATCCTCTAGAAATCAGGTCTGTCCATTTATTTATAAAGAATCTGATTCTGTACTCACTGAAGTAAAAAATTATTAACATAGACATCAAAAAGATAAAGATAAGATTTGAAGTTGAAGAAAAGCCCTTGATGGGTCAGCATAATTCAATCAAGACTAAGCATTCTAATATTATGTACACTTGCCACAGGCTTCTACTTTGTTTTCATTAGCGTTATAACATATATTATAATATAAAACATATAATACATGTTATTATATTAAAAATATATGTTATAAATGCTGTGTATAACATATGCTATATGTAGATATATAGTATATTTATATAACAATATATTATAGATAACATAACACATAATATATAACTTATAACATCTATTATATAGCATAACATAGGTTATAACATTACATATGTTATATGATTCACGTCTGTATATGTGCAATGCAAATCTCTAGCATCGCTCCTGACGTTTGAAAAACTTGTTAGAAATTTTTTTGACTCCAACAAGTTCATCCTCAACATAACTCTTAAATTATTCTGTTAAGACTTTGTTTTGGACTTGCTGGAATTGATGCAGTTTTCTGTTCTTATTTTCCAGAAATGATTTTCACTTTCTAAACTTTACCTTAAAAGACCTTTTAATCTCCTGCTTAACCTGCTGGATGAATTTTGCTGACCTGTCACTCCTCTAGCATTTTTTGCTAAATTGTGGTATACATGAACTCCAATATAATATCAAATACATTGACTTTAAACAACCTCTTTGCCATCTGGAATCATCAACCTAGTTAACCAGGTTAACCTTTTGTCTGTTTCTTTTCATTTTCCTTTAAGCAGTTTCTTGTCTTAAAATGCTCTAGGAATGAAATTACCTGGCTGCTTCTCCTATATAAAGATATTAAATTTAAGTCCATCACGATCTCTAGTACATCTTAAATCAGATCTAAATTGAGAGCTACATCTCCTCTTGAAGATTTTCTGACTGATTGCTCCAAAAAGCACTGACACAAATTTTAGATATGACAGAAGCAAGCATTATGTCCTGATATGACATTTATCCAAGATTTATTAAGTTAGCTGAAGCCTCCCATTATTACTATACTTTGCAACCTTCTTACTCTTTTCTGTTTCATGTTCTTTGTCGCTTCTCATCGTCGCATGGTAGAAAGTACAGTCCTGATGTAATTCTCCCTGTATTTGAATACCACATTTATATCCATAGAGATTCTACAGTACTGCTGAAACAATTCCCTTAACTATCTTATCTGACTCTGCGTTTTAATATATCATGCCAGTCACGAACTGTAAAATCCACCATAAAGTTACAATGAAACGCCTACTTTGGAATTATTATATCAAACATTCCTATCAAGGTAACTATTTTATCACTATGCTCATTTAAATGCACCCAATTGATTTCAGTCATTTAAGGAGAATAGTCTTTAGGTATGTAGCATTTATGCAGAAGTACACATATGCTGAAGTCTATTTACATATACCTTTCATAATTGAAACTTCGTAAAATTGTTCTTTGCTATTTCCTACTGCATTGTTTGCTTATTTATTACCTGTGTCCTCTACTTTTTTCCTAGGATACAGAGGATTTAGAACTTAATCCTGAAGTCGTAGACCCTCCTGTACCACATGCTATTTTGTTCCAAGTGCCTTCATCCAGAACTTGCTTAAAAAAGCATCTCACTATTTAAGTATTTTCTTCTCATTTATTCACATGGAATTTACAGACCTCACCTATATGACAGTTTCCCGAGTTCCTGATAAATCTGTATTCCTCTTCATTACAATATTTTCTCAAATATCACTGAAACTGTCTGTCTTGTCGACACAAGGTTTTGCATCAGAGATAGGAACACAGAATATTCCAATGGCTGTCTTTACCTTCCAGATAGCAAGCTAAATTTTGCTTTCAGGACTACTGTGCTATTTGAACATACAGCTGGTACCCATGCACACAATGACCATTTAAGATTCTCCCTTGCTAAGATCTTTTAGGTGTTTTAGTTTGCTTAGCAAGCAAACTACCAAACTTCTCACTGACATCACACATCTAGTTGTTTACGTATGTCCATAAATGTAATCTTTCAGTACTACATTCTCCTTCTATCAGTTGTCATCCCTGATGCCAGACAATTATTTCTTCTTCAAGATGCAATAGTACTGTTATTCAGTACCATGAGAAGGGTGCATTGGTGAGGGGGAAAGAGAAAGGCTGAGAGCCCAGAGGGTAAAATGCTCCAGAACATTCACTAATATTTTGTCTGTGTACCTCTCTGTCTCCCTCAACTCTTCCAGTGCAACAAGGTTGGTTCCAAAAAGGAATTCTATGTTCCAGAGGGCTGTGAATTACCGGCACTGCATTTACGTGTACACCATCTACTGAAGTGATCATTTTGTAAAGAATTTAGGGCTCCATTCTAACCCGATAAACTCTGAAAAGAATTCAGGGGATCACTCTGTACCACTAGATTGCCTGTTTTGACAAAAGTAGAGTCAGCTGGCCTCTGCAGATGTTACACAATACAGGATCTTCCTAGGAGACAGTCAAATAAAAGTCCACTGCATTTTGAAAAAATTCAAATATTCTTTCACAGAAATACAATAATGTATATTTGATTTGCTATTTTCAAAAGCATTAACAGAGTATTATGTACAGAGCATTGGAAGATAAAAAGAACACACAGTCCAGCAGTAATTTAATATAATTTCTGCTGCTAGATGAACGAGACAAGGAAGGGGGTGGGGGAGAGAGAGAGAGAGAATGAGAGAGAGAGAATGAGAGGAACCCATCCAAATCTATGACCAGCTGTTCAGCAGAGCTTACAATACATAGAAATACCACTGTTTTCCAAACTACAGTTTGTCCTTCACTGTCCTGTTTGGACATAATCTTCTGAGCATGTGATGAGAGCTGAAATCCATAAATAATTATGTATAATAATATTATATAACCACATATTATGCTAAGACCAAAGTTTTCCACATTGAACACCTAAATCTATAAAAACACAGCTCACCTTTAGGGTTCCAACTTTGAACATTTTGTACCTAAGTACATTAACATATTACCCCCAGCATCTGATGAACCTACCACTGTCATACATATGTTGTAGCTTAAAGCTACAACGTATCAAAAAACCTGAAGTTCAAAACATTTCACATGGAAATACATAAACCTCAGGCATACACATCTCCTTTTCACCTCCCTGATGGATTTCATTACCCTCAACTTCTTTGCCTTCAGGACAGTTCTCAAATCACTTTGTTATGACTGCATTGTTCTCTTACAGCTTTCCTTACCTAAACAGTGCCGCTAGCTTCAGAAATACCCTGTTTTATTAAGCTGTTCAGCTTAGGTAACTGATAGTTAAAAAAAGACTTACAAAGCAAATCTAAAACATGGCTGCTAGCTAAAGAAATTTCAGAGATGTTTAAAAGAACAAACAAAAATACCAAACAAAGCCCTACCAACAGCTCTGAAAGCATTGTGTGGAAAGCAAGCAGCTTTATTTTTTTTTATTTGCAACATGAACTACAGAAAATATTAATTCATTGAAACAGAAACTTCTTGTTGAAACTGACATAGCCCACCAAAACTAAAACACTGAGAAAAGACCTTCTGGATCAGCAAACCAGAAAGAAAGCAACCACAGAATAGTCAGATAGTTGTTCTAGAGACACTCGCCTGGGGAAGGGGAAAATCAGAGGCAAATCTGTGCTTTAAATCTGGCCAAGGAAGCAACTGTCTCGCTCTTACCTCTCTCCCAGGAAATCTGCAGTTGTATGTCACATGTAGCACAATACAATTACCTCATGCAATTATGCAAAAAACCCCTTCCTTCAGGCTGCATACACAGAGCTTTGTAGACAGGGAAACCATCTTAGCATCAATATCTTAACCTTCAGTTTCTAGGGAGTGACAGTAATTGAAAATAAAGTGTGAGTTAGGGTTAAGTCAGTGAGCCTCATCACTGCTTGGTATATTGTCTATATTGACTTCCTCTTCAAGGTAAAAAGGGCCTAGCAAGAGTAGTTTCTGTTGTGCTGCACTTTTTTTTTTCTTTTTAACAAAATAGTCATACACAATTCAAGATACGGTTTTATCCATGATAAGTTGTCCATTACAATGAGTTGTCAGTGGCTACCATCATGTTTAGTTTGTAACATTATGAAGGATTTTTTCAATTTCTACTTTTTAAACAAGAGTGATTAAATATATAATGAGACTCTGTTCTTTCACTTTGATAAAACTTGCAATTATTTCTGGTTTTGGTAGGCTTTTAGAATAAGAAAGGGTTTTCCAGTGCTGAACAGCCGCACTACATATTTTGAAGTATGTGATCGGAGGATGGTGCTAGTTAGTCTTCTAAAGACAACAGTCAGGATTACAGCACAGTCAAGATCATAGCATTGAAGGCAATATTTAGACTCACATTTTATCATATAATTCACAATAAATATTGAAAAATCCTACCAGAATTAAATATTGTCAGTTCTGAAACATTTTGAAAGAAAAATATTCCCTACATGTTACTACTTTGGACCTCAAGTCTAAAACAAGATAACTTCAACAGATATATTTTGAAAGCAATATAGGCATACTGAATACCTAATGAGTAATTTAAAAATTAAGCTTACATTCAATCTTTAACTTGTGGAATTTTAACTAAGTAATACAAATAGGCATACATTATTCTGGAAACACTCATGACCATTTAAGAGAAGAACTAAACCTGAATTTACTATTCTGGTCCCCAAAAGATTTCATCCTTCCTATTCCTCCATGAATTTCTCACTTAATTGTGCATTTTTTACCTTCTTTCACCTTGCAGTAGCTTATACAGTCAGCTACTGTAATGCAGTAGCTTATTTCTCTTTGAGAAAGAGAAATGATAATCTACAGATATGTATTTTATATTTAAATTTTATAGCAATAGCTAAGAATTGTCTTGAAAAATTGAAGTCAGTAGGTGAAATAAAGTGCCTGTTTGTACATAGTTCTCTTTCACATGCCATAAACAAGAATGAAGCAGTAATACCAAGCATCTGAATATTGTAAATTCTGAAGGAAATTCAGTTGTGTCACAAGTTGGAGACTGATTGTAAAGCTGCTAAGTACAGGGTACAGACTATATCACAGAGTAAAGCCAGAAATAGAGTGTGTCAATAGTTTTGCCAATTCACTGACATTCATGACATTAGGATCAGAAAAATAAAGGCCATATTGATTGATTAGAAGGTTTGTTTGGTTTAAGTGTATTTATAGAATAATTACAACATATTTTTCAACTTAGTTCTACTAATCACATACATTTGAGATGGTTATTTAAGCACCTTTATGACTGCCCTACAGGACCTCAGTGTGTTTACTTGACATAATGTGTTCTTTTGACATTCCCACTATGTTTGTAAAGACAGCAACAAAAGAATAAAAATACATAAATTCCAACTAGCAACTGCCTGTAGTTTGTTTTCCATTATACAGGTTGATTTATAATGCCTGTAAGATGCATTTCACTGTGGAACTCTATACTGTTTAAGCACTCAGCAGGCTCATTACATGCTGCCACTCCATTCTAGCTATAAAAGCTTGTGTTTTGGTTTAGTAGCTTTGACTGTCTGCATCCTTCAGTAATAGAAAGTTTACAATTATAACTCCTACAGTATTGATCAAAATCAGTAAAGTCTAAACTATGAAACTGTTGTGAAACGTAATTCAAGATAGCATTATGTCTCTTCATCTTTATGATTAAGTAATTGATATTTTTATTCTTTTAATTTTTTTCAAATTTCTTCTTTTTATTAGAAAAACCACTGAACAGTGACAGTTAATGATTAATGTAAAAAAATCTGGAAATATTTCAATGAGTTTTCTAAGTGACCTTGTTTCTCATAAACAGTTTCTTTTTCTATTTTTATTAGCCAAGTTAAAATAAGTTTAATATAACCAATTTTTAATGCATAACTTCTAAACTTCTTTAATTAAATGCATACAACCAGCAATAAAATAAAATGAAGGTCCATTCATGGTGAACCAGTATCAGCAAATAATCTTTTTCTAGATTGGTCAAATCTTACAAAAATTTTTTCTCATGTTTTTCCTGTGAGTTAAATGGTAATAATACATATTATTCTGAATTCCTCTTGCAACTAAGACCATTTCAGTGAAAATTCTTTATTCATGTATTCATGGAACCAAAAAAGCTAGATTCTACTTTTCCTGCTATTTTCCAGCTAGAAGTTTCCATACTCTATTTTGGAGTTACGTTAAGTCACTCACTAGATAAATTTTAATTCAGATTATATGTTGTCTCACAATAGACATATGCCTTTAAATGAAATCAGCAATCTGTGGTTTTGCACGTGCACGTGTGTGTACCCAAGAGCAGGACTTCCCTTCTACTTGTTTTTCAGATTCATCTGGGTAAAGATGCATTACTGGTTCTTATCATTTCCCCAGTAATATGATTTTCTGCAGGGAAAAAAAGGAACAGATCAGAACATGGGCAGGGGACAGCCTACAAGAAGATGCATCTCCAGAACAACAACAGTAGTACATTATTTCCCAGTGGCAAGAACTACTTGGTGCTTTCAACCGCAGTGAGTTCATCTTTCTCAAGTTCAACTCTACTCTTGGGGACTGAAAAGCAAGCTCTTCACGAGTAATTTCTGTTGTGCACTATTGAAAAGTTACTGGAATTTCAACTGTGCATCTCATCTTCTCACAGCATACCCTGCAAGGTACCATCTCTGATGCTACCCTGGTACTCAGAGAAACATAACCTAGGAAAGGCTACATGAATCTACCAAGTCAATCATGAAAGAGGTGACAGACATGATTTATTTTCGCTAGAAGCAAAATCTTTGAACATAAAAGCAAAGTATGTACAAAAAATGCACAGCTAGCATCTTACATGTACATGCTGGATATTATCTGAACACGCTGATAGTTGTCTTCAGCAGTTGACCGCAGACATTTGGTATTTCAGAAATCAAACAAAACCCGTAAGATAATTTCATAACAACATCTAAGTATAAGCTTTCATTAATATGTTTTTTCAAAATACTTGAGCATAAGCCTTGTTCTGGAGAAGACTTGTGTATGCTATTCTATTGTTTTGTCCACTGGTATAATCATATTACTGGATTAATATATTTTAATAAGTAAAAATACAAGTGTGTATTTAAGTCTTGCGAAAAATCACGTGTTAAATTCCCAGGAAAAAAATACACTTCAAAAGATAACAAATTTAATAATTTATGTGAAAATGAACTTTGAAGT
The DNA here is from genome assembly GCA_009819775.1 of Phoenicopterus ruber ruber. Lineage (NCBI taxonomy): Eukaryota > Metazoa > Chordata > Aves > Phoenicopteriformes > Phoenicopteridae > Phoenicopterus > Phoenicopterus ruber. The sequence goes on from CM020222.1 coordinate 26,883,569, forward strand.
GCTGTCTGCTGTATTGCTCTGTTCACTTTCAGCAGTTATCTACATATCAAGAATGCACACTGCCAACTCTACATAAAAGTATTTTCAAAGGGATTACGCTGTGTTTCATGCGTTTTTCCAGCTATGCTACAAGATCACAAAATTATGATAGAGATTATAACTACGCAATCCCAGAGTATTTATATTTTGAGGTGAAGAACTTATATATATCTTATTTCTGGAAGATGCTAATTAAAAGGGCTAATTTAGTGGTTAAGATGACAAATAGAGCCACTACATTAACCTATAAAACATACCATATGCATTTTGCATAGACTTAGAGAGGGGGAAAAGAAATCCAGAAAACCTGAAGGATACAAAAATGTCTTTCCAAAAATAAATAAAAAAATGAAGAAAATTTAATTGCATCTCACATAACATACCATATAGAAGAATATTCCCCCATGCAACCATGTATTACCTTGGTGTATACTTTATAAACTTGTCTCACCTTTCACACTTTATGAAAAACATACAAATAAACAACTCACATTAGGCTTTCCCTCTCAGTAAAGATGAGTTACTCTTGCCAGATCTAATCAAATATTTAATTTGTGATGACTATGAGAACAGAAGGAAGTTGCATTCCTTAAGACAGCATATGTAAAAAGCTTCTTGCTGTCATTGAGTAACTCACTATTAAAGAAAAATATCACCAAACTATCAAGAAAAACCTTTAAATGCAAAATTTTATGCAAACATTTATCTTCAACAGTCAGAAGTACCTATACTATGTCTAAATGGTAAGGACGCATTTACTTCTTGTCTTCACCTTCATCTGTATTCCAGTGATCTCACTGTGTCTCTGGACATAGTCATAGACTAAGTGGAAGTCTGAATATTTACTTTCAGCGCCCCCAAACTCATTTTGTGACCTCGATAAAGCTACTCGTGTAAGCCTTCTTGCTAGTAGGGCATGAGAAGCTGAAAAGTCGTTGACTTAGGATAGGCACGGCTTAGTAACAACTAAAACATCAGTGTGTTACCAACATTATTCTCATACTAAATCCAAAACACAGCACTATACCAGCTACTAGGAAGAAAATTAACTCTATACTAGCCAAAACCAGGATTCCTCTTACATGAAACAAATTTTGTTTTCTCAATCTAACAGAAGGCTGTTACTAATCAGTAATAACAAATATTACCTTTAAGACTTATTTATTTATTTAAAGTTTGCAACCCATATTGTCATACCAACACAAACCACGGTGTCTTCAAGACCACAGGATATTACAGAAAGTTTGTGAACCGAAGCCAATTGGTAATAAACATACATGAGTTTCTCAAGTTTTGCTCGCATTGAGATTCATGTGTTTGAACGTAATATTGGTACACATGGCACAGGGAATATCACATTAAAGATTAGTGGTGATTTGCACATTAGAGAATAGTAGTGGTTCGTACACATTCAGTTCTTTACGTGCTCCACAGACTAGTATGATAAAGAACTATCAGCATATGTGCTAACAGAAGGTGCTTTTACTGTAAGCTGTAAATAATACTTATCCAAGGAAAACTATTCAACTTTGCCAAAATGGAGACAGATACAACTGAATCCTGAACACTGAACATTGAACACTGAATACTGAACTCTGAACACTGAGTATTTTAATTGAATTATGCTAATCAAATAGTCTAATTCTACTAACTAATAATGAATGTTATTTATTCAAAGTTTCTTCTTCATACTATAGCTCTTCATAAATGGCAAATTTTACCATTTCTAAAAGTGTTTATCATTGCCAAAGTATTTTTGAAGACAGTTTGCATGAATCCCCCAATTCTACAGCACAGCATTTTGAAAATATCTTTAAAAGTGTATTACCTCTGCCGTTTAGCTATACAATTATATCTCTGTTGACACTCATCGTTTTCCTGTGAAATCTATTGAAATGCACATTGTTACCTAAGGGGATTAACTTTTTGCTTGCTCAAGGAGCATTTTCAGGAAGAAACAAGTATTATACAAACATTTTTATAAAAGATTAATCAATTTGGAAGTTTCTCTAAGCATGTACATTGGCACAAGATTGCAATCAATGCATGAAATACATCCAACATGCCTCTAGTCTTTTTCAGAAACCAAATAAGACTTCAAATATATATTCAGATGAATTAAAACGCATTTCAGAAATTTACTAACTCTTTAGATAGAACATAGTTCTACAGAATTAACTAACTTCTTAATAGTCAGTAAAAAACCAAAAATCCATTTGCATTTAGTACAGTGAAATGAAGTGCTTTTCTTTTCACTATATTATTCTAGACAATATGCAAAGTCAATACAAAAGGGGTAACAATACCGTATCAAACTAACTCATGAGCACAGTATTCAGTATTGTTTTATAAAGTCAGGCATGAGGACGATTAGTACACCAAACCAGAGCTTACTCAAAGATGGGTCCTGCAAACCCATAAGTCACACAAATCAGCTTACCAAACTGAATTCACCCTAATTTAAAGGGAAAGAATTAAAAAAAGAAAAAAGAAAAACAAAGTCATCACTCAAAATAGGCTACCACTTATGTGGCTAACTGCTGAAAGACAGTATCTTGAAGTATTTACTTTCAGTAATTTGATGGTGCTTTGACTGTAATATATATAACAAAGTTACACACTTTTGGGTCTTCTAGTTCATTCCTTTAACCCTAAATTTATTTGGACTAATAAATCAAACGTATCAGCTTTGTAATACATTCATTTAATGAGTACATCATTTACCACAAACCTTTTTTCCTGTCCCACTGCATGATAGGATTGGTAAGAATAGCTAAGAAACTTAAATTAGTGAGACTGCAGGCACCACAGCTGCTTCAGATATAGTGAAAGGATAAAGTTACAAGAGTCAGAAAAAAATCCAATATTCTTTTTCTACTACAATAAAGTCTTTAGAGAATTTTTTTTTTCTTTGCCCAAAGCTATATTTGTCCCTGCCTTGGGCAATTTCTAAACTATTGGTAACTATTTTTTATTCCTAACATTTAGAACTTCCTAATATTCCTAACCTAACATTAGAAATGAAACCGCATTCTGCTGGAAACCTTTTAAACCTTAGCTTCCCTTTTATTTTTAATATCTATGTATTTTTGTAAAGCTTAAGTTTAATTCTGGTAGCACGCAGTATAATTCATTTTGCTTATGAAAAGATATTTTTAACATTTTGGTTTGTATATTTATTTACTTGGAGAACAAACAAAGTGCAGAATCGTAATATCTGGGGTGCTATACTTATGGAACTAGACATTTTTGCAGCATTCTGTTTGGTAATGGAGAATATTAAATCGGCTTGATATACAAGTCAGTCATGTCAAAATGTATTTATATATTCAAAAATTAATGTCAAAAGGAGAATAGAGGCACATGAAAGAAACATGACTTGTTAATGCCACTTCAGAAGAGCATATGAAGTGATGTAGACTACCAGAAGAAAAATCAAATTTGTTTTTCAAAAGAATGAAATGACGCGTTACATAGAAACAAGCTGTCCATTGCACAGTATAAGATGATCCAGGCATGTAATTTCAGAAAACTCATTACGTTAATAAAACAAATTATATTGTCAACCTTATTGCTCCAATTCAAAGGCACTTTGAAACATTACAAAACAGAAGACACCATATTGGTAAAAGAAAAGGAGAAGGATATTTGCACCAAGTGTGGCATATTGAATTTGGAAGAAATTTTAAAAACTTCATATAAGTGTAGCAATGAAACTTTGATCCCGTTAACTTCAAATGTGGGGTACCAGATGTTTCAGACAAGCTAGTGCAGTCTGTACTAAAACATGACATCATGTCATCCTTGCTTGCTGCTCAAACATAGTCCACAGATTTTTGCATGCCCTGAACACTCTTCCTGTTCCTCTCCACCAAAAAAAAGTAACTTCACTGCTGCATTGGACACACATCTAGAGACGAAAGATTACTCACAGCACAGACTAAATAGCAGAGATGCTGTGTTGGTAAGGATCTGACATTGCAGATACTGAAAAAGAACAGTCCTAAATTCTTGTTAAACAGTTCAACTAAACATCTCAGATGGTGCACTCAATGTCTGTAAAACAGACTAAATACAGTAGTAGGCTATTTGTTAATTAGTTTTCAAGTACTTGGCTGTTGGGTTAACTTCCCTAGCAGAATAGTTTAAATGCAAGACATATAGCTGAATTATGCCCTTCTTGTTAGTCCTAGGAATTCCTCCAGAATTTTGAAAAGAGAATAGTGTGATAAGGGTGCAGTAGGGTAGAGTCTACAGGCAAAATGCTTTTTTTTTTTTTTTTTTTTTTTTTTTTTTTTGAGTTATATAGTCATATTCTTGTATCAATTTAAAAGGCACTATCTGTACAAATTTGGGCTAAACAGAAGTATACTCAGAAGATTAATGAATTATTTGACTAAAAATATTTCAAACCCATCAAGAAATGCTGCAAAGGAGCTGACATACCAATATGTTGATGGGGAAGAACTAATAATCATAAAGTGCTAGGAGACTCAAGAGCCACAGGTTATGGAGTCAGCCATCTGATTAAGCTAAACCAAGACAGCCAAAAATTACTGTAATTTGAAATCTAGCATTGAGTCATGAATCACAGTAACTCCAAACTTTTGGAAAATAAAGACTGGGTGAACAAATGTACAACTACTTTCCTTCTGGAATCGTACATCCTAAAAGTCAGGACTATTTCCAAAATTGGAGAATTGAAGTAGAGCTTTTTTAACACTTTTTTTTTTTGGCAATTATACAGTGTTTTAACAGTTGTCATCCCTATTTTTTTTTTTGCTTCAGGGATCTTTTTAATTAGGCTCATTAGTAAATAAGGCAAAGAGTCCACGAACTCAAGATTCACAAAGTATTTATAATTGGATTACATAACTTTTATGATTGGATCTTTTCTTTCTAATGTAAATTTCTTTTCCATTTGGGAACTGTCTGAAGCAGCTAATGATTGCCTCAAAACTTATTTATTCTTAGATATTATCCACTAAATGCTTTTGGAAAATATTTCCTGAGATACAATTAAACATTCTATTTCAGACACAATGTAGTAAAGATGAGAAAAAAAAAACAACTAACCAACCAAAAAATCCCAAGTAGTACAGTAAATTCGGTAATAAGTTCATTCTGGATAACCCGCATATATGAAATAGGTAACCCTGCCAAAACAGTTTTGGGTCAGAGATTGTGTTTATCAGTTTTCTGAGAGAAAGGGTATTTGTGCAGGTACTGGGACAACTAATTCTCTTACCTAATCTGCCTTTTCTTCACCAATTCATTCTCTCACCTTCCATGATAGAACCTTCTTATGTGGTTAACACAAAGGCGAAAATTTGTAGTCCCAGTTTCTCGTTCAGTGTTGATCTCCTGTTGTCTCTCGTTTAAACTAAAGAGAAACAAATAAAATTCATGTAACTCTGCTGTAGCTGATTGATTGTAAAAGGCTAAAGTATTATCAGCTATGCCAGATACTATCACCAGTAATGCATTTTTGAGAGGTGTAGTGTTTCCATTGGAATTAACCAGACTACACAGATTTGGCAGGCATTCCCAAGCTACTTCCCAAGAAGGTTGTATGCAGTTCCTTGATGCCACTTTTCAGAACAAGCTCGGAGGTATGCAGTCAGGCAACTTAGTAGAAATAAGGGTAACCCAGAAACACTTTCTGATATAAGTTTTGCTTGCTAGATGCTGATAGCTTGTCGTTATAGAGTACAAGACTGGAACAAGATTTCCGTTTCACTTGCAGGGGATTACTTCTAAATAATATTTAGAAATATTATTCTTTAGATCCTGTAAATATCTCCGAGACACTAAGACAGCACTAAAGATCTGGACTGATAAACACAAAATGGACGAATTTTCCCCCATGGGTCTGACTCAAGGATTTCAGAAGAGCTCTGGAAGGCTCAGGTAGCAACATGTTAACACTAAAAACCTTTACAAAAAATCAAGTAAAAACTACATAGACTAATCCACAGAGATATGACTCAGCTAACACTAATAATTCAAGGATTAAGATATTTGTTCTTAAATAATAACACAAAGAAATCTCTCAGATAATAAATATCTATACCTAGATTATACTTTTTTTTTTTTTTTTGGTACATGGTAAGACTGAAATTAGATCATTCTATTGCTGTTTTTTCAGTCATTCTTACTACTGTCCTTCTTATTGGTACCCGAAGATAGAACTGATGGAGGAAAGGGTAAACATTTTTCTTCTCTGCAGTTTTCCTAACACTCTAATATTGGTCCATAAGCAGGAGTGAAGAGGTTGTCTCCTGCACTGAAACAGACACAATCTTTTCTATGTTCCAATGACTTAATAAAGGTTAAAGTGTAGGCCAGCTGGAGAGGAGATTGAAATCTGAGTGTAAACCTTTTTTACCCAGCTCGAAATTGGAAAGAAATTCTTTGACTTTTTCCTTGATAGTTCTTATATCTACTTCAGACCAGTCTTCTACAGCAGCTATGATTAGAGGCTATTTCTCACATAAATCAGACTGACATAGCAAGCTCAATAAGAATTGTCACAGAAGAGCCATCTCACACATTTTACAAGGCCTAAAGAAGTTTATCTTGATAGTAAATATGAGACAAGAGGGAAAAAAAAAAAAAAACACCACCACAACAACCAATAGCAAAATACCCAATCATCCACATCTGGCAGGAAAGTGCCATCAAATAGTTGTCAAGAAGAACATTCTGATCACAATTGGGTTTAATGTCTTTCATCTCTTATTTTATAGCTCCTCCAGTCAAGAAAAATTATGCATCTCTTGTTTTCTCCTGGACTTTCTTAGCCAAACTGTGATGCTCAAGTATAACAGTTTTGGAAGGGCAACAAGAAAGGCACGGTTGCTCGTGTAGTTCAAGTATCATCTATTAGCTGTCAAAGAAACTATGATCACAATTGCTACACAGAAGGGCATAGAGCATAGATAGCTAGAGCAGGTGTAATAACAACAGCAGCTTCGCAATGCCCGAATAAGTGCAATCTTCAGGTTCTAGCTTACACGGCATTTAAGAAACTTCTTGAAAATGACACAGCAGCAGCAGGTATTTTTTTGCCTTCAATTTTATAAAGAAATTGTTATAAAGTGGATTTTATAGGTCAACATTTGCCACGTATTACAAGGTAATTTAATAGCTAAAAATTAGACATCTTTTCTTCAAGAAGTATGTTATTGAAATTACCAAGGGGGTGTTTTTTTTGTTTTTCAAATGATGAAAAAACTGACTAAGAGAGTAGTGTAAAAGTACCAATACTAAAAGAATTTTTTAAAAGACAGTTCTTATAGTTGGGAAAAACTGAAATGTAGATATTTGGTATGTATGCAAATTGGTGTGTGCATATTGGGAATGCCACACACAAACTCTCAGATAAGTAACAGACAATTCTGCATATACTTGTTATCAGATCTGGTGGCTTTCTAGTAGAAATAATCATTAGAACTGCAATTCTTTAGTCCAGAGCTAGTCACCAAAGAACCACAATAATTCCGTAATCATCTGCTAAGTAGTTTTAGCACAATAGCAACACATACATTCAAGAATTTTGCTGCATGTGGTTAATTGATGTCACTGATTATTCACAAATATTTGTCTCCCATTAGCTCCAGAAATGTTATTTTAAATTGCATGCAAATTCTTCCTTTATTCAAACCTAAATATTTCTGCTGGGTCAAATCAACCTTTTCCATTTTATTATTTCATCTCTTTAGTGCAAAAGATCAGAGAAATTTTACTCAATCAATTTAAAGTACTCTACCTTTCATTGTTTCCCACAGTACATCTATTTTATGTGCTGAATGAGGCAGGGGCTTACTAAGGAGTAAAGTATGGACTGCAACTAAAGCATACATTAAGGGAGCACAATAAATTAACATTAATGTATTATCTGACATTTCTCAATTTTGACTCTGAATATTATGTGTAATTTGAGGATGGAAGGATGAAAGTAAAAACTGTAATAAGCATCTTCTCAAGTGCAGCAGAGTTTGAAGCATGTAATGTCAAAAACATTTACTAGCTAAGCTTCTTGACCATATGCAACAGCAAGAAGAAAGGAACGAAAGAGTCATTTTAGCAGGCTGGCCTTGTGTTAATGAACAGTGAGGATAGCATTCTCTCTCTCCTTTCTGGCATTTGAAGTTCAAGGATCTACTGCCTGTTGCCGCTACATGACATGTTCATATTTGCTTCCTTTCTAAACTTTGGGAGGGGCAATAAGTGTGGGTAACAGCAGTGATGTAAAAAAGAAAGAACAAGTTTTCAAAACCCATCCCCCAAAAAACCAAATACAATTTCTGCAGACCAAAGGGGAGGAATGAAGGGAAAGAAGGCAACAGAAACCTAAGTCAGTGCTGAAGCTACTGTAAACTACGACATCAAGCAGCCTCAATAGATGATCTGTTGCCCAGCACTGAAATATATTTCAATACCTCTCAAGCCAAAGTCTGTTCTCACCTTCATTTAGTACTCCAATTGATAGCGACTGGTAAAAAGAAACCTGGATTTCTAAAAGTTAATCCATAAAGAACAAATACAATGGACATTAAAGAGATGGAAAAATGACACAAAGTTGCGTATGGACAGCTCTCGCAAAATAATCACTCACAAACTGAAAAGGATTTTAAAAGAATGTCAAACTAAATTACATGTTAATCCAGCTCACCATATATCAAATAACAAGTGGAAAAATTTTATAATGTTATGATCAGATGTTCTTTATTCTAAAATTATAGCAGTAGTGCTTTTTTCTATCATGTAGTCCAATGTAAATCATGACAGTTAGACATCTGTGACTACACAGAAAATAAAACTGGCTGCCTTGAAAAAAATAAACAAAATCCCCACATATTTGACTCCCTGCATATTCAGAGGTCAGATTAATCTTGTTGATCCATTCAAAATGCATAGCAAGTAGATTCCAGTTTTAACAAACATATAATATTCTTGTAGCTCACAAGATCATTATAATAGTAGGTAATAATTTTATTTGTAAATATTAATTCAAGGAAATCCATTAACCCAAAAATGATCAGTGATTTAGAAAACTTATAAGGTCTATTTGTTTGGAGAATTCTGAATGGTAAGAGAATAGACCAAAGCATTTAAACAATCAGGTTGCTTGACAAACTACTTTTGACAGCCCCATTTATAACATGTTCATCTTCAGCTACTGGGTTTGTATGAACATGTAAAATTTGAAAAGTACTGGCTAGAGGAATAACAACAAAAAATATGGGATGACATTTCCATCTTCCCCTCTGTCTCCTTTAGTCACAGTTTAACAGAAGCTCCTGGCAGTTAAAATGTATACTTTCAACACCAGAATTTTCATCTTTAAATACAGGACTTTGCGAGAACATTGTGCACAGTTATCCTTGTTATGAAAACTACAATAAAATATATATATTTAAAAAATCATTTTGCCCTCAATACCTTATTCAAATCCTTGAAATATTTCATTTTACATTTTAAGCTTAGAAAATATGGTTTCCTGTACTTCTTCCTACACCTGTATTACACGTATTTGAAATTTCTGGAAAATTAATGGTCTACAGAAGCAACAAGGAAGACTGCGGGGGGGGGGAATATTTGATTAGGAATTGTATCAAAAAAATCTTATATTCTCAATACGATAAGAAACCAAACGTCAAAGGAAAATCAGGAAAAAAAAGAACAAACTCAAAGAATAGTTATCTGGTGGTTTAAGTCTCTAAAAACATGCATGTTACAAAAGAGTATGTTTGCTGGTCACTTGGAAAAAAAATTATCCCAGTCACTCAAGGTAAAAGCAAAAATAAAATGACAGACTTCAAACAGCAATGCTTATATGAACAAAAAAATAAGTCTACTGATGTCCGTAAGAAGTGTACTTCCTTTTGTTTGAAGGATTACAGAAGGAAATTCCAAGCACTTTGGGTTTTTTGTTTGTTTTTCATGTTCTGACATCTTTTTTTAGGCCAAAATATGTGGATTGTTACAAATACTGAAACTTTTAAAGTGTTGGTTTTAATATTACAAACCAGAAACATGAACAAATCAGTGTGCAAATAGCTACACACTTGAGGTTAAAAGTTCATGGATTTTTGAGTGCACTGTCCCTCTCCATTTGTCTGCCTTATGATCTGTCTAAATATATGACAAGCTAATTATAATTAACTAGTAGAAAATATTGTAGATATTTATTTCATATGATACCATAAGCTAGATAACACAACCAGTTTAAGCATTACATGTTCAAACTTTAGAAAAGTTATTTGAAAGTCAAAGTTATAAAATAAATTGTATCAGTCTAATATCATCTATTCTTATTTTGACAAACAATTCTCAAAACATTTTCTGTTTGCATTTTACAGAATTTTTTGTAATTTTGCAGAACAAAAAAGAAAGTAGCTGAAACCTTATAAAATAAAGTAATTTGAATATACAGAGAATTCTAGCATAGATTCCCTCTTCATTTTTGTATTATCTGTAATAACAGTAATCACTGAATTTGATACAGACGCATATTACACTTTACATATGAATTCCATCCTTTATCTTCTTCCTCCTTTCTAGCTGGAGTCCACTCTCAGGGTTTCAATTTATAGCTTTGATTGCAAAGGGATCAAAGATATCAGGGGATCTATTTCAGCTTCATTTTATTCTTATGTTCGTGCCTTAAGTGTGCTCTTGAATAATGCAAGGCTGTATAGGTGTCTTTACAGTATAGGATTAGGAGGAGAGACTAGACCAATGTATTTTAACTGAAATATCTTTTCTTTGCAAAGTCCAACTAAATTCAGAACCAAGTTGTTTAATCATACATATTTTACACTGAACAGTCATACCAGAACAGAGATACTAAAAAAAAACCCCACAACCTGCATTTGTTTATACAGAACGCCCTGAAAACAGAGACAACTGAAAGTGCATCTGCTAAGAACAGTCAAAAAAGTGTTATTCATGAGAGTGTGAATGCCTCTCATTCTGACCCTATGAAGTTTTCTTTCACATTTTTTTCCCAATACCAATTCAAAAGTGGAAAGGAATTTACTGAATAAAAATGCTTTGGCATTTAGATGGCTATCTGCATATAAATTAATATGTTAATTACACTCTCATGAGCTGCATATAATGAGATTTGCAAAGAACACTTAATGTTAGGCTTGAGTAGTGAATGTGTCCGATTACGTAATGTTCTTTTTTAAATTGATCATTTACATAAACTTGCAAATCATTAAAAAGCTCAATTTAATTTTATGCTAATTTATTTTTTAAAAGAGAGAGTTTCTTGGCAATATTACAACCTAAGTTGTAGCAATTGCCAGGTCTGATAATACAGATTAAGAGCAAAACCAGATAACAAGAGAGTCACCAACATATCTTCACTATTAAGAGTATTCCTACTTGATCTGATCTGCTAGGTTGGTGCTACTTTGTTATGTTCAGATATACAATATTAAGGTGCAAGCTAACTCTATATATTTGCGCCAAGATTTTAAAAAATGGTTAAATAAGAACTCCTAAAAGAAACAATTTTCAGAGGATAAATCTGCTGCACTTCTGAAAAATCTTTTCCTTTTAAAATCATGGAGAAAAAAATTTAAAACTCTGGAAAGTCTTAATCATCATACACAGTATATATGCTATACATTTATTCATGGGACATTCACGTTCTACATTATGGCTCTCTACAGGAACGAGCGATATAAAATCAGGCTAGTAGAATTAAATGCCTAACAGAGGTGGCCTATAAAAACAAGCCAAAAGCACCTTACAGAACTACTAATAAACCTTAGTGTAACTCAGGGTAAGGACAGACTAATGGATAAAGTCAATTTATTAAAGGCACAAAACTTCTTCCACCAATCAATATGCTATCAATCTAAAATAGTCTATAAATTTAAGTGTTCAGTTTCAAGTTTCCTCAAAAACATGGATAATAACTGCAATAATATACAGAAACTTTCCCTTCTGATTCTCTGCATAAACTATATATAATAACTGACTAAGCAAATGCTTTCATGAATCTTTGTAGCATCTCATAGTACATCAGTAACTCAACTTTCTAAAACTTGCAGTGGGATTGAAATTTCTGTGTTAAGAACAAGATTCAATAAGGATATAAAATGCTGAAGTCCATAAAACATCTACAGTCAAAGCAATTTTCACCTAATGAAGATCTATTTCCAATGATAACTTCAAGAGGTCTCTTTCTTTAATCCATTTGAAAAGAATAAACATAAATGTGATCTTTGTTTTGCAGGCTGTATTAGGAAGAGCTTGCCAAATAGATATTACAGAGTCTGAGACATAAAATCCACGAAACATTTGTTCTGTCAAAGCCAATGGACCTACAACAATTTAGAGTAGCTGTAGGTATTCTTTAACTGTAACATGTTTTATTTGAAAAAGTCACAAAAGACAGCACTATGTTAATTAACTCCTTTCTATCTATGCAATAGATGAAAGTGTGTAACACTTGCTACTATTAACATTGCAAGTTTATCCTGATAAATACAGTATTAAAGTTATTGCAATATTGATCGGTTAAGTAATCAATAAGTATCATTAATTTTATTTTCTTAGTAATAAGGGAACTTTTGACCGCCTTGTAGGGGGGGAAAGTCAGCTTATTAGATGACTCAAGGATATTTCAGATATATGTTTGAGTTGGTGGTATTTCAGCTACAGCTTTGAACCAGTTCATAAGACAAGTGTTAAGAAATTTTTCTTCTTCAAAAAAAAATTTTAAAAAAAGAGTGAAAGTCCCAAATTTCTCCTCAGAAACAATCCCCCTACCAAATCTGAAAGTACAGCACATCCCTTTTATGACTAACGGTTTAATATAACATAAAGGTGATTGAATGAATAATGAAGTGTGTACACAATACCGATCTAATAAGCACTGTATCTTCAAAGGTTCAGGTACAACATATGTTAATGAGAAATTCCTTTGATGAACTGAAATACACAAAACTCTCCACAAATGCTCATTTCAAAGCAAAAGAACCTTAGCAGTTCTAAATACATACAATCACCAAACACTACTAGCAACTGAAATCACTTAAAAGTGAATGTGAAAATGTTTCTCTTACAAAAATGAAACAGAGGTTAGTGTCTCCTTGGACAATATGCTTCTTTACTGTGTGTAAGGAAAAGGTTATGAGAGTTTATAGAAGAGGCAGAAAAAATATACTAACAGCAAGACAATATTTTTACAGTTTCACTGTGTTTTCTTCAGTGAAAATGTTTTTCTCTTTTTTGTCCCACTTGCTTGGAAAAGGACAATGCACCAGCAGAGCGGGATTTCATCCATGAGACTAGTCCAATCTACCCTGCAGTAGAAGGCTTCTTAGTTACACCAGTGAGCTTTGGTTTATGAAACAAACACCAAGAATAAAATAAATTAATAGGAAGCCTCCAAGCTTTTCAGCAGAGCCAGAATTCCACCCACTTGGTATCAGGTAATGCTGACTAACACTGCCTATATTTCCTCTTCCCCACCTAGCACCTTGACCCACTCACCAATAGGCTTCCGTTCTTTTTCCCCCCACAAATGCTGTCCTAAACAAATTCATTGGCAACATAATTCTAAAACCAGGAAAGGGAAAGACTAATTGTTCTTGTTCTCATTTTGTTCTCTGTACCCTGCAGTGACGGTGTACTTTCGATGGAGAAACAAATGATAACACAAGCTCTCTGGTCTTGATCAACTTTTTTAGGGACAGCATGTTTAAATTTTAGTGTGATATTCTATGTCTCATTCTGTTACCTACAGACACACATACACACACAAAATATGCCAGCAACATGCCTGCATGCTTCCATTTTTTCCCCCAATCACTTAGTAAATGTGCTAGTCTCTCTCTTCCTTCAGCACAGATGCTGCATTGTGATTTTACAAGTTACTCTTACTGTTTTCATCAAGGACACGCTTACTTTTCTACTCACACAGCTGCCCTGATCACAAAGATGGAATACAGTTACATTTATCTTAATAATTCATTTAGTATTCACTATAACCTGCAGATGATTAAGAATTCATGTGGTGTTCACGTGAATGTCATAGGTACTTCCACATGAGTTCCATTGTAATCCAGCATATTTAAAATCCAATTGGCACCATGACCTGATATAGCTAATAATATCTGCAGAAGCAAAGAGCTCCTTTTGCCAAAACCTCTATTTTGAGACAATGCAGTAAATTGTCACGTGACAGGAAAAAAGGGATAACATACAAATAAGCACACCACATAAATATTCTGGTCAGGGAGCATTACAATGAAAGACAAGTGTACTTTGAAATTTTCTTCCATGCCTGTACTCAGGATTCATTCACATGCTGAAAGGGGGGACACCCATTTGAAACTATTTTGATCACTTATAATGTCTGAACAGGAAGACTGATTTGTAGTCCTCCTTCCATATGTTAAGGGATAAAAAGGTTATAAAAATACAACAGTCAAGCTGAGTTTTATTAAAATATTTTAAAGACTATTAATAACAAACCTTAATCCCTTTCAGACTTCAACACTACAACTTCTCTGAAGTCAGAACAACTATGTTTAAATCACTGCAAAAGATCAAACATATTCAGTCTACGTACATATCTACAGTAATGGAATAGAACTGCTGTATCAATTATTCTAACTGTAGCGTAAGCTCTAACAGATATTACCCTTAATGAAAGGCTGCTCTGTTTGTAGACACCACTTACAGTGACAACTACAGTACGAACAATTTATTACCATTTGGTTTTGAAACTAAAGCTATTTCTGTGTTCAGTGAATATTAATACAAGTCAGACATCTGGGGCTAGTCCCATCTCAAATTCACTGTGGCTCTAGGGACGTCAAAATTTCATAGGTTTCATGATATGTGTATATGTCCCTAATGAGTTCTGTTTACTATGATCAAGTACTTGAATTGCTGCCATATAATACTGTTCTACACAGTATAACACTAACTCTAAATGGTAAATTTATTGTCATCTTTTTTCACCTGGGGGGAAAAAAAAATCACCTTACAAATTTGGGGGATTTTTCTTGTACAGTCATCACAGGTGCTTTCAGTTTTAACCATCCAATTTAAACAAATAAAAATACTTTAATGACTTGCCTATTGTTATTTTATACAAGCATAACTTCATACACCAACAAAATCCTGTCCAGAATAGGTTGTTCTATTAGTATATTGCTCCTTAGGAGTTTATTTCCTTTGAAATAATATTTATATTGTCTTATGTATCAATCATGCAACTGATATGTATGACTAGGATACCTGAACCATACATTGACAAAGGGATTATTTAGCTTATTTCCATTCCATCTGAAGAAAAATGCACAATGCAAGGATGATCAGGTGAAATTACATGGATTAGGACACTTGGTGGTGAGATTAAATATTTTAAAATACTTGTTTGCTCTTAAATTCTATGAATGTATCTCCAAATCGTAATTGATGCACTTACAAAATCAGATTTAATATATTTTCTGTTACATTTTTACAGTCAGTGTACATAGAGCTTATTTAGCTACTTGGGCACTCTACTGTTTAAAGCCAGCTAATTTATACTCAAGTATATTTTTCTTACGCTAATGTGAAAATGTTAAGTTTATAATGCCCTATTACACAGAAAGATTCCAATGCCACATGGATTTATATACTGAACTGTAATGTTAATAGAGGCTAGTTCATTTATATAACTACAAATACTAACAAAGAGTGCTAAAAGACATCTATGTTTTATATCATAACATAAAAATACATTCTAAAAAATACTGCAAGCACAGGAGCAAAATTAAATATATCTTTTCCATCACCAACACAGAAAAACTCTAGCTGTCTTCCAATCCACCAATTCCCCAAGTGATCCTCAGAAGTTAAAAGGAAATTTGCTAATTACAGAATAACAGTAAACTAAAACCACATTAGTATTGAGGAAAATACGAGCCCAGTAGCTGTATTTTAGCAGTGAAAAATAGTTCTTGGTTGTATTTTAAAAATTGTATCAACTAATTGATTACAGTATTGGAATAGAAAGAATGTACTAACTTTTAAAATACATTATATAACATAAAGTATTAACAAAAATTTATAATTAACACTTTATCAAATTAGATATCATGAGAATGCCGCTTCAGAAATGTTATTTTCTCTTACCTGCTACCTGCAATCATGGACTAGCACTGCAATAATATCCTGACAGCTGTTGTCTATAAGATACGCTGAAGTTAAGCAGCTGACGTAAATTCCATGCACTCCCAATACAAATTTCAGGAAGAAAAAAAACTTCTGGTGCCTCTATCATGAACCTATCAAGCTGATTTGATATTCCTAAAGCACAATTTCTAACTTTTTATTCCCATATATTTTCACCTGACCTGGTGGATGCCTAGTGTTTTGATGGATTCCGAGAACCACTGCTTGAATTACCCTTTATTCTTCTAGTGATAACCTCTAATGCTCATACCTAAAGACATACAGAAGTAAAGGCTACACCTACTTTCCACCTGGAGCTAGCAGGCACCACAGGTGATGGCATTTTAATTATATTCACTATGTAATTGACTAGAGAGGAACTTGCAAAATGGCTCCCTAACAGTATCTGTGAGATAGGACATGTTGCACCTCACACTTCTGCAGATCCCATGTTTACAGGAGCCCTCCATCTTCTAACTGAGGTGTTCTGGTCCCATCACAAATCCAGGTCATCACTACTTCTACTGACAATGCCACACCTAGAGATAGATAAATTATTTTTGCTATGTATACAATTTTAGTTTTGTTTCTCTAGAAAGGGCTGGGATGTGGGTTCACAGCACCCTGACAGCTCCATGGGAGTTCTCAAGGAAAATTCTTAGTGCCCAGAAACTGCAGTTGGATCATTCTACTTTGTGTCTGCTGGGACCATCCAAACAGCGAGTTTGTGTAATAGGTAATGCTTAGATCAAGTCTGTATCAAGTCTCATCCAAGTATCACAGGGCAAACAGTCCAAACAGCCTGGGGCGTTTTACTTCAGTTAATTCATGGCCCACCAAAACAAACCTCTAATCACCGATTCAGGTATTGAGGAAAACCAGAACACGAATAGATAAAGCCTTATCATCCCACCTACCCATTCTCAAATTACCTCATTTTTGCTGCCAGTCTGAAAATTCCTCTGACAAGGTGGCAGATGGTGTAGCAGTTGAGGCAGGTGCCTAAAGGTTTCTGCTGCTTTGTCACTCGCTGGCCCTGCTCTGGTGTGCAATCAGCAGTGGGCCACGGCCCCCTCACAAGTGTCCCCGCTCCAGCATAGCAGCACTTCCCTCAGGAATGTCCCTGCTCTGGCATGGCAGCAGCTGTGGCAGCACTTCCCTCAGCAGCATCCCCGCTCTGGCGTGGCAGCAGTTTTGGCGGCACTTCCCTCAGGAGCAGTCCCTTCTCTGGTGTGGCAGCAGTTTTGGAGGCACTTCCCTCAGGAGCATTCCCACTCTGGCGCGGTAACAGTTTTGGCGGCACTTCCCTCAGGAGTGTCCCTTCTCTGGTGTGGCAGCACTTTTCTCAAGAGTGTCCCCGCTCTGGTGTGGCAGCAGCTGTGGCAGCACTTCCCTCAGGAGTGTCCCCACTCTGGTGTGGCAACAGTTTGGGCAGCACTTCCCTCAGGAGAGTTCCCGCTCCAGTGGCACTTCCCTCAGAAGGGAACCATTCCTTCTGTGTGGAGAGTGCCCAACTTCATGGCTGCAGTCTCCTTCAATACGGGGCACCATATACTTCTCTGGTGAGTAATTCTGGCACATACTGGAGTTTTTTTCCTGGTTGTCTCTGCCACAGGGCCAGCTGGAAGCTGTTGTAACTGGTATGTAGCAGTTCATGGCCACCGCATCAACCAGCCACCTGTGGTAGGCCTGCCAAACACACCTGAGACCAGATCATTGAGGGGAACAGTCTAACCAGGTCATTCCCACTGAGGCTAAATCATTGCCTCCTAATTGGCAGGAGAGCACGACACAAAACTGCATGACACAAAAAAATCGCGACTGTTGAAAGTAGAGAGGCTTAGAGTGAAATTTCAAGACAGTTTCTGTCTCCATAGACTCATTTTTAAAGTGGCTGAAAAAATTATCCATGCTATGGGAACAGGCTGATAACTCAGGAAAATGAAACGGTCACACTGATTCTGAAAACCTACCCTTTGAGCCAAACTATTTTACATCAGTGGAAGACTTATACCCCATATATTCTGAGCAGTTCACATTTAGAGCAAATTGTGTTTTATTTTGAATAATTGCTTGTTCTTGGCTAAGACAATTATGGTTCAGCACTAGTAGCATATAAAGTCATAATCCTTTATCACTTTGGTGCCATCATACTCTTTCGTAATTCATCTTGACATGTAATAGGCCTACATACCATTATATGATTTGTTTCTTCAATTGTTTATACCTCAGTAGAGCACAATGAACACCTGTATTTGAGAACTGGAAGATTTTCAAGCACCTGTCTCAGAACAGCACTGAGGTATATGAGGCTAGACCCTCAACAGTATAAAATGAGCCTAGATTAAGCAATTGCTCTACTAAGAAACTAGTCCCTATTTTGCAGTGTCAGAGAAAAAAAATTTTAAATATAATTGTTTATATTTTATCTATTATTTATTTATACTTTCTAGCTTTAAATTAGCATTTTTGTAACCCTTGTACTTCTTCCTCTAGGAGTAGACTTTGTAACAGTTACAATGATGCAAATGATGACTTTCAGAAAAGGCAATACAAATAATTAAGATGTCTGAGGAGGGAGAAAATTTTTTAGAATGACTTTTTTTTTTTTCCTCTCCCGCAACGTGTACCTCACGATTTCTAACAGGGAGAATGTCACTACACTGCAAAGCTCAAATAATCTACAATTTAATTACTGCATTCTTTGATTTTGTCAAAGAAAGCTTCTAGATACAATGTATACCAGCATAAAAACCCACTCAATTCGCATGGCATAAATCAGATTGGGATTGAAATGGTTTATTGATTTATTAATGATAAGTCATTAACTGGTAAACAGTGAACCAGTCACTGAGGATCACAATTTCAGCAATAAAACAGTAACACACTGAGAAAATGTTAATAGAGATCTACAAATTTCTAAACGTCCTTTTATAAGTAATGATTAAAAAGTTCTAGTTACACACACACTCACAGCTGTAAGACCCCTCCACTTCTAGAGGTGCAAGTTCCCACATTTACAGATACTGCCTGTGGGTCCCCCAGAAGTCACTTGCTGAGCCAACTTCTGCCAGTGTCAAAATGGACTTAAACTGCTGCTCTGTTATCCTCTTCTCACTCCAAGGTCTCTCACGATTGTTTCATACTTTCCATGTGTCTTTCATATTTCTTTTCAAGGTACTTCTTCATTGTTTCAAAAGTCGTGTTGTAATTCCCTGGTTACTCTTCAATCTGGATGATGGTCATCATCATCTTCAGCAGCATCCCTGTTTGGGGAAATCCTCTCAGAGAGTTTTGGCTGTTCCAATCGCACAGAGTTACTCTCACATCACTTCTTGTCAGCTGTTGTTATCCAGGCCATTGTGCACCCCTCTTCCCCTGCCCCCAACGATGCATATCAGTATTTAGCTCAAAGATGGAATGAGCAGAGTATGAGAAGAAAAACCATTTGGGAAAGAAAGTGAAATGGGGAAGGCAAGGGAGTAGATAAAAACCACAAAAATAGAAATGAATATAAGGCTCACCTACATTGAATCATTCAGTCCTAATATTCATAGTATCTTTTCACAATTAAACATATCAAATATAAATTATTTATAATTAAATTCTTAGTGATTCAGATTATAAAAACACATCACTAAAAGTAAAAGCACTTTGTAAATAAACCAAATATGCATTTTATCAAGAATAATAAGAACGAAGAGACTGTATCAAAGCTGCATTCATTTCGCTTTCTTGTTTTCGCCAGCTTTGTTTTTTGTTGAGTGTAGAACTATGCCACTCCATCAGGCTGCTTAATGAAAGTCAGGTTCATCAGTCCTGGTGCTATGTCATCTGTGTTATTAGAGGAATGCTTCTTCAGTAACAAAAAGTTTTCTCACTAGACACAAGTGGGTAGGATTCAAGTATATAGTATATTAAGTATAGAACATACAAGAATATACAAGACAGTAATTTGTATGAGGGATATTGACTCTGATAACTTGGCCTTCAAGGACAGAGTTGGGCTGAAAGGTCTTTTTGTTCCTTCAGTCTGCGTATTTTGATTGGATTTTTTAAAAAAAAGCCAGCTGAGCCCAGGAAGAACTTCTATTAGTCATCCACTTGTGTACCACTCATTAATCACTAGAAGACAAAACAGAGGGAAAGAAAATTGTAAGCATTTAGTTGAACAATTACTGAAGTTATTTTTGAGCCAGTTTTTGCAACTGTGTAATTAAGGTTTACAAAATATAGAATACTGTACTCTGACTCACCTCTTCTTGTTACAAAATGCAGAAGGAAAATAAGAGTCATTGTACGTAGGTTCTCTCCAAATGTACAAATCAGCATCCACGTCTCCCATTTAGAAAATGGGATGGGAACAATCTTAGTGACTTCTAACTCCTGCTTGACTTCAGACCAAATTTTCTACCTAAGCATTTTAAAATATGGAGCTAGCTCGAATGTAACTAACTTTATTGTTGATATTGTTTATGCAGAAAAGGTCTGACACAAAGCAAAATAAATAAGCCAATTTTTAAGCAGTGTAAAACCCACACAATTAAGCACCTTGTTTTACTGGTGCCATAACATCGACGACACTGTTACCAATGTAATTAACAGCTTATGGGTCAAACAAAACTCCTTAAGTCAGCTGAAAGGCTTCCGTGGCCTTTCAAAACAGCCTGTTCCAAACTTATCCAAATTATTCTTGTATATCAGCACAGAAAATATTTTCTTTAGCATCATCAATTATTTTTACTTTGCTTTCTAAAATCAGAACATTATGACAAAAGAAACATAATTGGTGTACTTGCTCAAATATGCAGTATTTTTAGAATTATCCTTTAATCATTTATGGGTTATCAAGGGAAGATAAAATAATTGATATGCAAGCACTTTCATAATTGTCACTGAATATTGGGTATTTGTTATTCCATATGCTGATAATGTTGGCAGGGAAGATTGCTCAGAATGTCTATGATGTGCTTTCGTTCCGGTGTTCAATCATAATCAACAATTCTTGAAGTTGTAATAGTTCAAAGTGGCCCCAAGGCCCCATAAAACAAGAACTGCTGAGCTCTGTGACCTTGATCTTTAGAAAAGGTAAAAAGTTTTAAGACTGGATCTGAATAGTAATGTTGACAAGATGCTATTTAACAGTTATAGAATTTTCAAATATAATGTGTAATAATTTTGATAAAAGTGTTCAATAGGTTCTTAACTTCATTACAGAACTTAGTGTTCCTAATCAGGTGTAACTGGATCTAGTTTTCAGTACACAGCCACTAAAGAAGCAAGATAAATGCTGCAGGAAATGTGGTATGACCTTTTCATTATTACTTTGTCAGGACATCTGTCAAGAGACTTTTCCTCTATTCCAAAGCAGTCAGACATTGCAATGAACTGTAGTAAGGTATAGCTTGTTCTTGGTAGGAAGCCAGACTACGTTACCCAGTAAGATTCATAATGTACTATAGTCAACAAGATATTGAGATACAAGGAACATAATAGAACCAATTTTGTCTTCTGAAGTAGTAAAGGTCAACAGTTTACTGCACTTCAGAAAGGAAGATTTGAAAGGACAGAAAAAAAAAAGGTTGCATTTTCCACATCCCTGCTAATATTATCTGTGATTATACTCTAGAATTTTTATTACACAGATTTATTTCTGAAACATTTTTAATAAGCAATTTTGTAAAATCAGCAATGAAACACAAATAAGAAATGGCAGCTCAGGATTTGCAGAAGAAAGAATAGACATAGGCAGACATAGTTTTCTCACAAAAGGGAAAAATTGGTTAGATTTATCAAGTTCTGGAGAGTGTAATAGTTATGGCAGTTTTTAGGAAGCTGCTAAAACCATTCTGTCTTCTCAGGTTAAAATGAATTGTTTGAGACAAAAGAAGCATGCCAGCCTCCAAAAATTAATAACCTTTTTCAAATGCTTGTTATATAGTAGAGAAAAAAGTGTCAAACAGAGCATATTCCAGTATACATGCATACATTTTCTAGTCTCTACATATTACTGCTAAGAGAATTGCAAAGAGTAAGAAAAGTACATGATACACGTCAGTGGTATTGACAGTTTTCTCTATTGGGAATGTTTTAGAGGCTTGCTAGTCAAAACCATCACGGGTATAGAACAAGCTAAAACTTAACAGTAATTACGTGCTGCAACAACGCGCTCTCGGATAAATATTTGCTACTCATGAGTAGTCATGCCTGTATTCTAAGGAATACACAATTGCAACATTTAGAATATTCTTAAACTTTTTACTGGATGTTAAATGTATTTACATTACAGCTGTCTTTCTCTTTTCTCCTGGTGTTTCACTTAACCTGTTACATCTCTCATTTAATTAAGCCTCCAATCTTGTAACTGGTTACATGCAGAAAGACTGATGAACCCGGAGTATGTCCCTTGGAGTCTTTCTACCTCTCATTGTACAACTGAGGCATAAGACTACATTCTTTGGCAAATAAATGATCTGGTGCAAGTTTCTGGATTTCTTTTTTTAAGTGAAAGAAATAATTTATTTTATAACTTCCTATTTTAGTGAATACCTTCAATTTTCAGAAGACATAGGTGGCAGGACATATTTAGCAGAAGGCAGCCAGTTATTGAAACACTATGGGTTCAGCCCCACATTATCAATGCTACAGGACTGCAGAGCCCGAAAAGCTATATAAATAATCATAAGTCATCATTATAAAGAACAATTCCAGGAATTGTCAAGTCTTGTTTATTAGTACACCAGGGAATAAAGCAGGAAGACTGCTTCCCAGAGTGATATTAAGTACCATTGAGGAAAGACACTATGATTTAGCAAATAATTCCTTTCTTGTTTAATTCTATATAACATTTCTAATGCTTTCCGATTCTTCAAGCAGCCTGTTCCCATCCTCCCCTCACCCCCTTACAAAGAAACACCCTGAGAGCCACGCTTAGTTACAGCCCAGTGGCCTGATTTATTGTCATTTTCTGGAGCAGAGTCATGCTTTGACGTGTCCAGTTACTATTATTTCCTTAAACTTTTCATGCAGTGAATAAAGCTGAAATTTCGGAGAAGACCATCCACAGGGCTACTGCAGCTGTCTCTGCTGTAAAAGTTTTAGTAGTGACACATGATTTTGAGACCTTGTCATCCTACAGATAATTTACAAATGAAATTCTTCTCAGTCAGGAGAGTAGATTCTTATCTCAGCAATTAAACCATGCTTAGTTGCAAACTTAAACCCTGTGATTTCTCGCCTCGGCTTTACTAATTAAAATGGAGTTAGAACCATGAAAATTTGTGACAATCATGAGGGATCTTAGGGTGAGAAAAGGATAACAGAGCAGCTATCTAAACCTGGTTTGGCACTGGCAGAAGTTGCCCCACCGACACCATGACCTCTGATTAGGCCAGGCAGAGCATCCTCCCCCTCAAATGTCTTACGCAGCCTACATCCAGCTAGAGGAGTGACAATGCAGGGTACAGCACCGGGGACCCAAACCTGGGTATGTGACCATGGTGCCTTTCTCACCAGCATGTGGATTAGCAGGTTTTAGGGAGCAGCAGGGTACGCATAAAGCTGGGGCACCCACAGCACTAACGGGAGATGTATGTAAATAGGAGAACCTGCACCCCCAGAAGTGGAGTGACGTGCTTGCAACTCACATGGCCTGCAAGAGGGGGAGCATGCACATAGTAGTGAGTGCGTGACTAGAACATTTGAGGAGTAGTTAATAAAGCGTTTAGAAAATTGTAGGTCTTCATTAACATTTTGTACAACACTATAGCTATCCTGAATCGCTGGCTCACTGATAGACAGTTAATAACGTATCATTAATAAATCATTAAGCTGCTCCAGTCCGTATTTGTACTGAGCCACAAGTTGAGCAGTTTTCTCTGTGACAGCCTAGCTCTCATTTTTATTATATATAAAGCTTTGTTCTGTGCACATGCCCAGAATAGCCATATGACACAGCAGAGGGGAAAGGAAAAATGCCTATACTACCTCTCCTTACTACAGGTATTTTTCCTGGCTTGAAAACTATGTTAGTAGACCTTAGAGCTCTGTACTTGTCTCTAAACATGTCAGCATACCCATAGCTATCTGCTGCTAAAGTTAAATAAGAAAAGGAATGAGCATATAGAGGAGATCTTCAAGGTACCATTGTCTTTTACCAAGGCCCTTCAAGTTTTTTCAAGTGCTCCTTAGAGCGATTAAGCTCTAAGCAAAGCAGGTTCTGACAGGACTTGTAGCTAGGGTAAATAGATTACTACCTTCAGAGGACAAAATAGAGATCTGAGATCACCTACAGAGAGAAAATGAGAAGGATTTATTTCAGTAAAATTTATTTAATCTACTAAAAAAAGAACTTTACACTGATTTAAATTGCTAGTACGTGAAGCTAACTGAATTCACAAAAGACGACACTTATAAAAAATAATCTAACGATAACCTGACAAAATCAGGGTAGAATAACTACTGGCACCACAGCTGTGGTATACTGTTGACCACTTGTACTGTTTCAGTGAAGACTTTACATTTAACTAAAAGTAATTCTCTAAACACACAAGAATTAATGGAATTAAGGTGAAATCTTCTTGATGTAAATAATATAGGTCAGTCATAACGATCTTTTAGATTTTGGAATATAGCCACCTGCCTAATACTTTACATTCCTCCTACCACTGCTAATGTTCCTCTCTTTGCTATGCAGAGGAGGTTTTTTCCTCAAGCTTAATTATATTTTAACTAAAAAGTTATAAATATGTAGTGTTTATAATCACATTTTCATGAAACGTTGGAAATAGGATGAAATCAGTTCAAGAGGAATTAAATAATGAGAAAATGTAATTCAAATAAATAAATCGTTTAATATTTATTGTAATTTAATGTAGGAGTCACTAACTTTGAATTTGCAAAATATTCTGTAACTTATGTTTTATCAGGTAATACTGCTGTGTATTAAATCTGCATGTGATTTGTTAGCCTTTTTCCCCAAAGTTACTAAAGTGTTCCACTAAGTCTGGACAGCTTTTGATTACTTTCTAGAGAGGAATAAGTAACTTATGTCAGCCAGTGGCTACAAATTTCATCTGCAAGAACCACGTACAGAAAAAAACCACGCTAGATATAAGCATTTAAATTTAAGGGGGATTCAGTTATGAATTAAACTTGCAATAGTGACTAGCTGCACAGTCTTTAACAGTTGTCTCTTACTAGGAGAACTTTCTCAATGACACCCCTATCACTAACATTGCCATACCAGTTTCTTGGCATGGTATCTGAATAGATACAACAGACCAATTGAGACAAAATAACACCTCAAGCAAAACTTTTGCTTTAGGATATCATGGTTCCCTTAAGGTCCCTAAAGACTTTGATATTACTTTTAGTTAGATGTCACTTAACAAGTTCCCTGAAATTTGGATCTTGATGACAGCCAAACTAATACTCTGACCAGTGACTCTCTCACTAGAAAGAAATGAAGTAATTATCATATTTACAGATACATAAAGATTGAAACAGAGATTAATGTAGTGGAACAATCATGATGAAAAGCAATCTTTATTATTTGGTAAACTAGGCACAAGTAAAAAAAGTTATTCTTTCTTAATGGCTAAAAATATAGATTTATACATAATAAAAAATAGTTTATGTTCTTCAGGGATAGGAAACCGTACTGGGAAGAAGTAACACCAAAAAGAGCCCTGGCAATCATGAGCCTAAGTTCACAACATGACAATGCAGTAGAAGGTGCTGAGTGTAAGCTGTTGCTGCATATTTAAGAGATAAACCAGCTACCTTGTGCCTTTATTTACCATGATATAATTGCTATTGGAGTAGTGTCCAATGTCCACAGTGAAGAAAATGTTGCAGAAATTGGAGGGGTTCAACTGCATATGTTATTAAAGGTTTGGAAAACCTGTAAGACTGAAGCATTTTGGTCTATTTATTTTACTCGAGAAAAGATGAAAGACTAGCATAATAATAATAATGGATAAATAACAATATGGAGAATAAAAAGGTGAAGCAATTCCACTTCCAAAAGTTCTTACTTTATGTTACTTAAAGTTAACATCTAAACATTTTGTTTTTCTCCTTTTTTATAGGGCAAGAGGGAGGGATGGATTAATGCTAGTACTGCAGTTCATACATTGACTCTTTGCTATAACTCTTCTGATACTGTAAGTAATAATACATATATTACTGCAGTTTATCTTCATGATGGAGATTTAAATTACTCTCCCACAGCAAGTGCAAGCAAAACAGTGCATTTTTTTATAATATGCTTATTTCTGTAAACAAAACTGAACTTAATCATATTCAGTGTAACACTTGTTACATACAGATGAGTTCTTCATTTATATATTTATATATAAATACATGTACCACATATTACTGCCTTCTTTCAAGGATGACTAGAGTTTATTTAGACTTGGTGAAAGAAATCTAATTAATCTACATAGAAAAAAACATGGTGCAAAATATGTTTGGAAAATTACTGTAAAATCGCATTTAAGAACCTCTAAAGATTTAAGGTTTGTTCCTTATTAAAATATCCCTTGGATCCTTGTTTCAAAACCTTATAGGAATAAAATCAACTTTAACCCTTATAATTTCAGAGATGTAGAAAACTAGAGAAAAGAATTGTAGAAATTATAAAATCGATGAAGATTAGCTGTAGGACCCTATTCTCCAAAATATTCTCCAGAACAATGACTTAAAAGTTTTTGTTGACAGGGATTTAACTGTCTTTGTGACTCCATAGTTGGATTGTTGACTTGGATTTCATAAGAATTTAAGCTAGTATATAAAACATGAGGCCAAGCGTGGAAGAAAGAATAAGACTCAGAGCTATAGCAACAATTCTACAAAAAAAAAACCAAAAACCAAAAACCACACAAACCAGAAGAAATAAAACTAAAATTAAATGGAAATTAGAACTACTGCAGCCATGTAACATGAAAGAAAATAACAAATGCTGTTATGTTCTTTATGTAGTGAAACTTGACAACAGACATATGTAGGAGGACTTCATAAAGCAAACGAATTTGCTTTAATATAATTTCAGATGATCTTTAAGTATGAACCTCTTTGAAAAAAACCTTACCTCTAGCATAATATCCTGAGTTATCCATTCACAATTGTGATTCTATAGCACACGTGGAAAAACAACCATCATGGAAGTATGGTCTAAAACAACTTAGAATAGTGAACACTAAAAACATGTCTACAAATTACTGATCAATTTGAGTCCATCATAATTATCATCAGTGAAACTGTTGTGAAGTAGGCTCATCAGTGAGCAGACTCTTGGAAAAGCATCAGTACCAATAAACAACCTGAGGATCAAATACCTGTTGTGTTATTTAGGAAACCTTTTTGTAAAAGGAAAAAAAACCCAAACACACCACCCAAACCAAAAAAAACCCCAACCACAACAGAATTTTACCATAAATATCATTGAACTGTTTAAATTGCTTATTTTTAAGCTGATAAGTAACTCTGAACAGATTGTGATAGTTTGTTGGTTTTTTTTAAACACATTCTCTACAACTGAGAGGTACACCAAAAAAAATTTTAAAAATGGTTCATAATTTGGTTTAACAGGAATTTAGCCTATATAAGATAGAAGCATCTTGAAAATAAATAACATCACTGCAGCTTACCTGAGAACTAAATATTACAGCACTTGCTTCTGACAAAGCATCAACTTGGCCAAATTCACTTATTACAAAATGTCAAAGCAGAGCTGTCAGGAAAAAAGTTCTGTTTAATTGCTTAATACTCAGACAACTATTATTAAAGATGTTTAAGTATTAACTATTATAGAGATAAAAGCTGGTATTTTTTAGATGCTTTTGTCAAATTAACACAGACCAAACTTCTCTCTACTTTCAGTTGTTAGCCTCAGGGTACAGGTACCAGGAAATGTCTAAGAGCACCAAGAAACCTCTTATTATTGATGGCTGTACAAATTTTTGACCACGATAGCACCTTGCCTCCTTTGCCTTTTTGTTGTGACAGATAAGCCTAAAAAATTTCAGAGTTTGAAAGTGAAGATAAGCAGTGAGCAGCAAAATGTTTGATGCTTATTCAAGGCTTATCTGAATTGCCCATACTTCCTGAGACCAGTCAGTCTCATAAGATCTACAGTTCTTCCAAATCCCAGACAGTTCAGAAATACCAGGAAAATTGTTTTCAGTCTTTGTAATATGGCATTTCTGTCTCTGCAGACTCCAGCTAAGACCTGTAAATGCAAAGCTGTGCACAAGTAAAAAAAAAAAAAAAAAAAAAAAAGTGACTTAGCATAAGCCTGTACCTTAAACAGTTATTTGATTTTTGAGGACTATTATCACTTTTATTTTGGGAGCCCTCGATTTCCATTCTATCCTCAATCACAGGTCTGCCATATGACTTACCAGAAGTTAAATGTTATTAATCACATCACCTGCTTCTGCATCTACTTACAGTTTATTTTTCTATGCTTTAAATGATTTCTTTACTGTAGCAGGAAATTATGCACTCCAAAAAATTTAAGGTCTAGCATAGGAAAAAAAGGCACACAAAAAAAAGAAGTTGCTCTTAAAACAATACTTAGGAAGAAAAAAAAAAAAGGTCATTGTAGATTTCCTCAGAATAATTAATTCCATTTTTATCATTTCTGCTACAGAGAAATTGGAAAGCAGTTTCAAAACAGGAAATTGATCCTATTATAACAGATTTATATTGAAATGTTTAAAATCCATAACATTATAGGATCAATTTCTAAAAGAACCTAGTCACTACTGTAATTTAAATTGAAATTAATACATTGTTTCTCCTTGAGTCTCTATTTATGAAGATAGGTTACTCTCTAAAGAACTGGATATTAAGTGTGCATGATCATCAACCATCATTGCTGATTGCAGGGGGGGTGGACTAGATGACCGTTAAAGGTCCCTTCCAACCTAAACTATTCTATGATTCTATGATTATATCCCATTTTGAGAAGACAGCCTTGCAGTTACACGACCGTGGCTGTATTTAGGAATATCTTTAAATGCAAAAAATTGAAATACAGCTCTACCCTCTTCAGACAATTTGTTAGAAGAATGAGAAATAACAGTAAGGTCAAGACTTGTAACACATCTTTTTTTGAGAATGATTAAACCATCTTTTCACTCCTGGAAAACCTAGCAGCACAACTGAGAGATGGTCAAAATAAAAATGACCGTAAACTATATTCATTTGATTGCATTACATTTATTATAAGCAGCTAAATCATGTTTGACTCAACAAAACAAGGATTGAATATTTCTTCCTCTAGTTTACCTTATGAGGATCTAGGTTTATTCATGGTAGCAATCTCACCTGAGATTCCTACAGCCAACTCTGCAGGGGTTTGGTCTCTAACATTCTTCAAAGTAGTTTCTCCTCTTCTATATGTATTCTGTGGCAAAACATACCTACTTTTAGTACTGCTTTTCCTATTGCTATTAGTATGGAAATATTTTATCATTAAAATATTATGAAAATGCAATCACTCTAAGTTATTAGGAAGTACCTTCTGTTTTAAAAACCAGGAAGGTTTTTGTTTGTTTACCAACTTGTGTTTCAATATTCTGGAAGATGAAAATACCACTTTCATGACCCCTGCATGCGGGTGTGTCTGTGTATGTCAATATGACTATACAATCCATTGGTTAGACAAAAGCAAAGCACAGCCAGACATATATATATATATATATATATATCTCATACTTGTATAGGAAGATAGTTTAGCAATCTTAGCCACACTGCATTTTCAACCGTGCTCTTCAATAGAAGTAGAACGAAATCCCTAACATAGAACTTCAACCATTTCAGGTAACCACCCTCATTCCAGCCTAGCATCTCCTGGGAGAAAATGACTGTTCTATAACAAAACCAGAGAAAACCATGCTTAATAACTTGCGTGAGGCTTCTTGAAATCTGAATTGAGAATGCAGAGGAAATTGGTTTGCCTATGGCATTTGTACTGCACTTGCAACACTTTTCAGCATCTAGTGTACATGATGTCCACGAGTCATATTTAGATGTTTTTCAGTGTACATGATTATTATTTTCTCTTTAGACAGAACTTTCCCTCACTTGGAAATTGCCCTAGCACATCCTGTTAATGTAGATTTCATAAGGATTTAAAGAGATTCTAAGGTATAGTCTATATTGCCCTGTTTGAAAAATCAAGCACTTTCTAATCACAGACTAAAATCCTCTGAATTCAGGAAAATGTTCGAGGCTCAGCCCTCAACTGTATGAACACCATTTTTGCATTGATCATTGCACTAGTATCTAAGAATGTCCTGAAATTAAGAGGTACAGAAACCAGTGCATAGAACTGTCTCACAGACAATGGTCTGTTCTCAAAGAACATGTCTTTTCCCTTCTTCATTCTACTGATTCTCCCACCCTCGATTTTACCAGGACCAAGAAACTGCGTCTAAAATTTTTAGATTCTATACTTCCACAGTCTATTTACCAACATGGTCAGCGCTAATCAACCCCAATTGCCCCTCCACCTGTGCCTTTATTTTTAACATTTGAAGTACTTTATAATTACTTAGAACTGGATTACTCAATGAATTTAAACAAAATATATATATTAGACAATGACTATGTTCTTTGAAAATTTAAGCTTTTTTTCCAGATTATAATGGACTCCAAATTCTGAAGCTGCAAGCAGAAGGCCCCCATGTCTGAGAGTATTCCAGTTTCTGCCAAACCATATGGCACATCTTGATTTAAATGTTAATGATTTTCATGTTCAGCATGAACTCTTTGAAGTAATGCTGCATGTCTTTGATATAATGTAGTTTGATATAAAATAGCTTAATTAAAAGTTAATTTAATAAGTTTTCAGTGTGCTGTAACTATAATTCTTCAGCACCAAACTTCCCAATCAGGACGTATTTTTAATTGGTAGAAGTGTTACAGTGGTTTTAGGAAATCTTTTTCAATTAATTTGGAAGTGTTGTTCTGGTTAGCGGAATCAATGCCTCTTGCTATTTATCTTCAAGGGAATGTTTTGTTTCTAAGCAAATTAAATCCCAAAGGAAAAAAAGCTGTATTTTAGCAGGCTCTCCAAATGTTTTCTGTTTGAAATAATTGCATATGTGCTGGTTGCTTTTACAGCATATAATATGACTTCAACTTCTGTGCAAAGGTCCATGAAAGACATTTTGGATATACAGTTTCCCAGGGGAAACAAATCCATTGTTTGAATAGAAATTACATCAAGATTTCCGTGCAAAAGCTAATATACTGCAGTTTTAATGTTAGTCTGACAGTACTTTACTGTTACCATGTATTTTGTTTATCCTCGTCAAAGCTGGACTTGACTGAAAGTAGGTGACGCTTCCAGTGTTCTGAATAGACTACCAGCAGGTGGTCGTGTCGAGAAGACTTTTTGACAAATCTCCCTGAGGTACAAGTAACAGAAGTTAGCACTACATCCCAGAAAGAATATCATACTTATAGTCAATTAGCCCTTTTAGCAATGTAACATAAGGATTGGTGTTTCTGGCAGCAACGTTATCCACAAAACATGCAATCTGCTTCTAGAACTGAGTGTAGAACATCCTCTTTGCCAGTGACCTAAATGCAGGACTGTTCCAAGTGACTATTTGCTTGGTTTTGTTCGAGAAGTGCGCTGTCCTGCAAACTAAAAAAACACAAGTTTGAAATCCCATCCCACTGGATCCAAATTTCCTTTGGTTTCTTGACCTACGTGAAAATGCTGTTCATCTTTCTGATATTAGGCTAGATGTTTACAAATTGACTTTCCACTGAAGTATATATCTACCCAGTTCAAGCAAGGCAACGTATTTGTTCAGTGTTACCTAGCAACATACTTATCCCTGGTCAAAAAATATTTCATTAATAACACAATAAAAAAAATATATACACCTCTAATATAAGGTCATTTCTTCTCTATAGCACAGTACTTTTTTCCTTTGGGAGTCAAGCCATTCCTTTGTTCCCCCAAACTACATTTCATTCCTGTTGGTGTAAAGAAGTTAGGCATGCCTTCTTTCTCCCAAACCAGAAACATCAAGTTAAGAGCAGGTTCATGTAACAAAACCAAATATAGCTTTTACAAGTGTACATTCAAGTCTGTAGAGTCTCCACTGACACCAAAAAATGGAAAATCATCAGTCACCTCTCCAATCCTTTCTCAAACTTTGGCTATCTGATTCCCCATCTCCAACCTTTTCCTAATTTCACAAGTTTCCTTCTCATATTCTCTTAGGCCATCACTTATCTAACAGATTGTGATGCTCTGATCATCTCAAACCACAGAGTACTCACTAAGTTTTTCCTCCCCGGAGGCTGAACTGTCAGTCCCTAGTTGAAGTGTGTGCGGAATGACACTGTTATGGATTTACACCAGATGTTTATATTTAAGCAAACATTGCGGATGTGAACATTGCATTAAAACTAGAAAAGACTCATGCTTCGCTTCCTTTAGGTAACTTTAAAGGAATAACACAAGCTAAGGCAACTGATTTCACATGTAGACTTGAACTCTTCCTGTTCTCCACCTTACAATTCATTTTCTATGTACTTGCAATCAATCAAGCTTGCATAGGCCTACGTCATCCAGTAAGTACTGTCTAGCATGAACTTCAATAAAACAGAATTGTTCTACCTCTTCATTCTAGAAACTCTCTAAACCACCACTATTTGTAACCTAGGTTTCCCGTCACTTTTGATTTGGGGGCACTTGGGAGTGGAAAATGTATGCTCCAATACAAATTGTAGAAATAGAGAAATAATTGTATCATCATGCAAGCATTTGCAACAGGCTGAAATCTAAAGGCAGAAACTCAAGTAAAGAAGTCCTCCAGGTGGTAACAGCCAGTTAATCTGCATAACGCGTATCTGTGCATTACCATGCAGGAAAGACTTTAGTGGCCATGTTTAGACAAGACTATTTAGAACACAATGTGAATACACTGAAGAACAGATCAGCATTAGGGCTATTTACTAAAATTCCAAGTAAGACTTCAAAACATTAAGTGGTACCTGGGTACAAAGCTAGATTAAAAAGTCATCTGAATATAATATTGGGGATTGAAAACCACATTGAGTCAGACTTGGTCCTCAATGACCTTGATAAATGGCCTTTGTCACCAGTTTAAAAGGGGGTGGGGGGGGTGGGGGGGTGGATTTGACTACTTGCATTGCGATAAAAAGTTCACTTTCTTGTCTAACTATTCCTACATGAGGCTATGAGGCTTTGCCCTTTAAAATGCAGAAAATGGTAATAAAAGGCAGAAGAGAGAAAGAGAAGCTTTCAGAATTTAAAAGTAAACTGCCTCAAAAGAACAGTCGTTTTATTCCTCTGTGTGCCAATAACCTCAGCAAAAAAAGGCCATTTCAATATTACTGGAATAAATGTAGGTCAGAGCGCTTTTGCTGTAAGCTGACGACTGATGGAAAAAAACATGTTGTTCTCAATTTTAAACTAGCCAAGGAGACAAGTTGCTGTTGGGGCTAAAGTGGTAACATAAAAACCTTTCTGCTCTTGGACTCACGAGATCTGGTCACCTAAAGCTTTCTGTTCAGTTGGAATAAGTGACTTTGTTGGAAATAAAATTTCTTAGTTAGTACATCTTTATACCTGAGATCCAGATTCAAGCCCTGTGCTGAATCAACTAGAGCAAAACCTGAATTGGCAATATCCCTATGGTCTACACAGTATTCTTAATTATCCTGTGTGCCTTATGCCCAAGGTGACTGTCAAAGACTCATTTTTGTTCTAATAAAAATAAATATCAGAACACTGAAGTTTTCCTTGAAGGAAGCCTTATTTTCTAGTCATGCTTATTCCTAAACTAGTGATTTTTCACTGAATAAATTTCTACAATCTTGTTTTGAGTAAAGACATGAATGGAAGTGAATAGATCAGTACTGTACCACCTGTCATCCAAGCTGATCAGACAAAAGTGAGTTCTAATCCACAAATAGTAGTCGCATTAGCACACTATTATGCTAAAGTAACATTAACACAGCATCATGCCTTCCAAAAGGAGCTCATCTGTATCTATCCATAAGAGATGCTCTAAAATATATTAAAGAATTTCTGAAAAAAACATAGCCATCCAGCCTAGAAACATTTATTCTAGAACCAAATGGGCTAGAAGAAAATTAAAGCTCAGTTTTTGGAGCACAGTGTTATGGAAAGCACAGAATTCACTATGTATTCTACAGCCAAGAAATACTTAAGTCACGCATATAGCCAATTATTTTTGATCAGCTCACCTTCTAACTCAGTGCAAAGTATTTACTACATTTTTCTTATTCAGTTCCGGAAAAGACAAAATTACCTCATAGTGAGACTAGGTTAAGGGAATTATGTACGTATTTATTTTCTTTCCTTGGAAGAAAATTTAATGGATTAATGTTCTTATTTGACTAGACATGTAAAACCCTAGTTGTACTTTGTGGGTGGTGTTGTAGTCAAAGTAATGTTACCTGCACCTTCTATCCCATGTACGTACAGTAAGCTAGCTGGTAGAAATAACCTCAGGAGAAAAAATAGTCTTACATTTTTCTGAGCAACAGATGTGTTCTTGATTGTAATCTGCAAAATACCTAGGAAGACTATTTTATACCAGTACACTAATTAATGCAGGAAGTTTGGAAAAAAAAATTGTTCATTAAATTGTACG
Organism: Phoenicopterus ruber ruber; assembly: GCA_009819775.1. NCBI lineage: Eukaryota > Metazoa > Chordata > Aves > Phoenicopteriformes > Phoenicopteridae > Phoenicopterus > Phoenicopterus ruber. Next base: position 26,918,482 of record CM020222.1, read on the forward strand.
ATCAAAGTACCCCTTTTGGGCAAGAAATCTTTACTCACTGTTCAGCATTTAGACAATATTTTTATTTTCCCTGCCAGGTTCTTTTGTTATATTAGTTTGTATCTATCACCATCTATATTCATTTATAAACATTTTTATAGAAAATAGTAGAAAGAAAATTTATGTGTTCTCTTTATACTGATATGGGAAACCCATTTGTACTAGTATACATAAAAAGAACAGTCAGTTCTTAGTAATAATCAGTGAGCTGCTTCTAGACTGAAGAGAGAACACAAATCAGGTGTTTACAGCCCATTTAGAACGCAGGATATGATCCAAAACGTAATGGACAGGCAGCTAACCTGAGCACACTCCACATACAGCTGCTTAGAGCAAACCTAGCGCTGTGGAATTGTGTGTTTTGTTTTGGGGTTTGTGTTTTTTGTTGGTTTTTTTTTTTCCTTAGTTAAATGATGAAATGTAAAATTCTGTTTAATTAATGCATGCTCCCTAACTAGTGTACCAAACAGACTTACTTTTTAAAAGCAGGATCTGCTTATATTCTTTCCCTATGTTATCGTGACACTATATTATGCTGTATTCAAAACTTCTGTTTGCATTACAAAAATTTCATGTTGCTTTTGGCCAGTGAACCAGTTAAGGAAATTGCATACCTGGTCCACGCAGATCTAAATATATAACTGCAACACTTTTTTCCCCTCTTAAGTAGGAAGGGCAAAATGTCCCTTTAGAAGAGATCTTCAGGCATAATAGTAGAAATCCAAGAAAATACATCACTTAAGGTGTACTTTATAGGAAACATGTCTCCTTTCTCTCACATTTCATGGTGAGATGACAGTGATACTGTAAGGTATTCAAGCTGACGCTGTCAAGTGTAAAGCATTTACCGTGTAATGATTATGTACAATGACCTGCCATGATATGTCAGCATCTCCTTCAAGAAAAGGTGAAGCGAGCTGGTGGAATACAAAACACTACACAATGATCAATGAAGAAAACTCGTAAGATCGGTCACTTGTCAGATATTATTCATTCCTTAGAACCAAAGAAAGGATGACCGTAATAATTCATGAATAATTTATGTAAAGATAAAACATTTGGAACAATAATCAACCAAAAATGATTAGCTATTCTTAGCTAATTAATGTCCCCATTTAAGTACTGATGGACAGTCTTGCATTACAGGACATTCTGTAATGGAAAATCCACAGAGTGCAGTTAAGCAAGCATTATATTGCCTCCCATTTAAAAGCTGTGCTGCTTTTCTCATTCGAAGATTTTTCTATGCATGCAGCAGATGGATTGTCTGATAGTAGCTTACGGATAGCTGTAGTGTTTCTACTCATAGCAAAGCCAGTAACATATATAAAGTTATTGTAAAAGCTTCTTCAGCAGAAGTATGATACAGGTTCAAGACTTCTAACACAAGGCATACAGTTAAAATCATATTTGTCTTTCAAGGAAGAAGTGGTACTCTTTCCCCTCTATTTAGTTTTTCAAGCTCGGCATGTTTCAGTAAAATCTATATCCAGGAGAGATTTGATCCTCTTACTGTTGTATCATAGTTGTTAATTCTTAGTGTTTCTTCCCCATAAAAATTAAGATATTGTACTATTTGGAAGAAATATTATCTATACTTAAACCACTAAATCCCAAACCAGAAAGCAACATCCTGCAATCAAGTTCAAAATACCTAAGTGCAATCCATGAAAGTTACTCCTGCAGTGAATTTCATGTAGTGATCCAGAACAGACTGGATTAGAATATAATGAGCTATAAGGCAAAATATAAGAATTGTATTTTGTTAGTAGCATGTTAGCAATAATTACTAGATAATGTTGTTATTTCTGTTGTTATTTTACTGGGAAATCATTCCGTCATTCACATATGTCACTCAGTTCAGATGTGTGTCTCTTCCCACTCTGTTTCCTTTCCTTTCCTCCACATCAGAGTAGATTCAGTACAGCAGTGTCCAGAAGAGCACATGCAACTTGGGTATGTGCTACTCATTTCAAATTACAACTTGTATTTCATTGCTTTGCTAAATGCAAATAGCAAGGAGATAAGGAAATCATTAACAAGATCTTATTGTGAATTTTGGATGGTAATTGAGCATATATAGAAAGTCAATTCATTACTCATTTTCCTAGGAATTAAATAATTCACTGTTTGAATTAAGCCATTTGAAATCACTTCACTGGTTGGTTCATGGAATGTAATACTTAATCACTGTCCATTCAGTTAGGATAGCCAGCTTTCATCAAAAAGGAAGGAAACATATCCTACTTCAGGTTATGCAGCAAGACTCAGTTCCTACATCAGGCATCAGGACTGATGCTAAGTTTGGGACTGCTGTATGTCAGCTGTGTCCGGTCAGGTAAAAAATCCCTGCCTTCTGTATATAGTTCAGAATGACTCAGGACTGCAACATGAGAAGACAACCACACAGCTCTTTTAATTATCTGTATGAGTGGTACAGACACACCAGAAATACCTACATGTGGTCAGTCTGAGGCTCAGAACTGTTTACATAAGACTTGTTTTCTGTTACCTACCAAGGCCTTCTGAGAGCATTATGTCTATTTTTATTGATGTCACATGTTACGCACATATGGCTTTTGGAACCAATGTGACAAGTACAGAGGATACCAATTCTGACTAGATGGGCTGTCATGTCCTCAGTGTGCCGTTGTAAGAGTAAGGCCTTGCTATGCGTATTCATTGAACAGGAAAGAACTCATTGAATAAGAACGAACCATGTGGCCTTGCCAGGCCATTTTTTCTCAAGACATCATCATTGAAGTTGTGAAATACTTCCTGCAGAGTTAGTTAGATCTCTACGGTTTTTCCATGAATACAATTTTTAGAACCATGAGCTAATAGCAATTACAGATGGAAAAGGCTTGGAAAATCATGCTTATATACAGAAATACGGATATACAATCTTATGAAGTTCATAGTCTGAATTATACGTTCAATTTACTAATAGTACTTTTCCTGGTAAGATGCTAGTTTTGTCAAACATCGTCTAGGATACAATTGGATTTGTTTCGTGTCAAGAGTACTGAAAATGAAGTCTCAGGAAGTAGTATGCGAAACCAGCTTACCGTATGGTAGCGTCGTGCATAGTTAGTGCCACCTGTTTAACAGTTTCCTGTTTGTAATCTGTACTTACCTGTAAATGTAAATAGATGGAAAGTCAATGCATCTTAATGGACATGTTGACTCATTTATGGCCTAGTTGGATTTGCAAACTGTCTGTGGTTTTTATTTCCTTCTGTTTATGTTTGGAGGGCTAACTCAATCAGCACACTGAGGGAAGTATTGATCTCTTGGGGAGATTACTTTCCACTGGGCTGAATAACTTCAGAAGAAACAAACCCTAGCACTAAGTCTTAATGTGTTTTTTTAGCGTCTCTCAAGCCTGATCATCCTGTAAATGCAGGTACACAAGAAATTTCTATTTAAACTGCAATGCTAGGTGTTATTTAATCATATTTTTTTAATTCCAATTTACTGATTTCTTTTTTATTTTGGTGGTGGTGGGGTTTTTTTGGTTTGGTTTTTTATCCATAAAGCGTCTTCCTAGACATTGAAAATATTTGGTAGTTGTTAAAAAAAAGGGGGAGGGATACTATTTGTAAGTGTTTATTTTGTTATTTTTTTCTGAGTAGACCTACAGTTAAGAGAAAGGTAGAAACAGTTGATCATTAAAGATTAATACAATGAAAGATCTATCAGATAGAACTGCATTATTTATACAAAAATATATTACTTTTCAAACTTTGTTCTGACAACTACTGTAGTTATGGATTTAGAAATTTAAATTGGACTTCAATTCCAGATTCAATGGACTCCAATGAAGGAGTTGGATCCTATATTGTGGTTTACTGTCAGGGTTGCAGTCCAAAAGACATAGCAACAATATAAAGAATTAGATAAACACAAAACTGAAACATGCAGCATTGATAGATATCAATAACACAATATAAAAAAAACCTGTAGTATTTTTCAGTTGCACAGTATCTACCACAGTGGCTTTGGCTGCTAGATGCTGCTTAATACAGATGGTAACAATAAGAAAGTGAATTAGCTGTATTAAACGTATGGTTGGATTTCACATTACTGATCTTTCCTTTGCAGAGGCGCCCATTTTGCAAAATCTCAGCATTTGTTATCATGTAGTTATCTCACAGATACATTAAAAACCAACCAAACAAACCAAACCAACAAAAAACCCCACCTAAAAATACATGTGATTATTCCTGGCAACAGCCACAGAATCCAATTTAACTTTTCAAAGACAAAGCTTTATAGATTTCTAGTATCCCATTGCTCAGAAACTTAGATCTCAGGCTGATGTCAACATAGCCTTTTATAAATTAAGCTTCTTCCTTATATTCTTACAATTTAATGGTGAAGAACACTTTCCTGGCAAACTACAGGGTGGCAGCCAACATTCTTCTTTTCTCTGACTCTAGGGAGTCATTCAGTTTAACAGAAAAATCCCTCAACTCTACATTAGCATCCTATGGAGATTTCAATAATAGGCTGTCACCATTTGCAATTTTAGCAATTACCCAAGAGACGACTTCTTAATGAATTAACCAGGCTGCTAATTTACTGGAATTGTCTCATTGTCCGTATGTTTAGTACTTCTTACAAATGAAGAATTTTTTCTTTTTATTTTTTTTCCTTTCCCTATCTGACAAGTGTTAATCAAATTGCATTCAGATTTAATTTTATTTATTTGTGCTTGAGGAGATCTTGTTTTACTGAACAAATTTTCAATATGAAATTGACTTTTTTGGGACATCTTCGTTATTTTTGTATGAAAACTCCAAGACATATTCCAGAAAAACAAAGCACAATATGTTCCCTTTATTACTATTTATGAGACTCCTATAATACAGCAAAATTAAGTGTTCATTCAGTTCAGTTATATTTGCAGAAGTATGTCACCACAGTATAAGGCAATATCTTCATACAAGAGCTTTAAGTGACCTTTAAACAGACCTCATCAGCCAAAATTAAAACATGAGGCTCTTGCATCAAGAGTATCAGGTTCTTGCATGAAAAGTAACAAGCTAATTCCCTTTCTGAGATAGCTGCCCCTCTTAAGACAACAAATCTACTTCGGCCACAAGTATCACCTGTGATGACCTACGTTATTCAGAAGATCAGAATGGAAAAGAATAACCTATTCTGATATTTTTATTGGGGAGCACTTTCAGAGTATATCTTAAAGGTGTGAGCGGATTCCTAAAACTAAGTAAATAATTAATCAAAAAGGTGTGCTCAGATATTTAAGAATATTTGGGAAATATTTTGTGCTGTGAACTGAAAACGTTAGAATTTCCAAAATTATTTCCTAACTCATAAAATAGGAATGTTGTTAATAAACATACCCATTCAATTTTATCCTAATGTACACTGAAAAAACCACAATCTTAAAGTGAGTAAGAAAATAAAAATATCAAGATCCCAAATATTGTTCTTTGTTAAAGCTGTGACTGATCAGCTCCAGAACAGACCCATATTTAGGGCATATACTGAATTCAGCTTCAGTTCTCCTCTTTGTCATATCTTGCTTGGGTTCCTTTAATCACTGGGCTAAGGAGGCACACCAGGTTGTGCCAAAATGCTCTTCCAGATTTAAGAAAACTTGTGTTTGAGGATTTGGCCAAAAAAGTTCAAGCCACATTTAATCACCAAATGTTGCATATCAGACAGTGAATGACACACAGCTACAGAATTCCCCAGCTCACTTCATTTGTACTTAACATCTGTGTGACATTGACTTTCAGTTTGTTTACTCTTACTTTTTTCCTACTTGAGGTTACAAGGATAGTGGCTGTTATTTGTTGTGTATTCCTAGCCCACAAAACTCCACATCTTGTTTGCTGTTTATATTTGCTATTCTACAATTGTCAGGTATTTGGGGTTTGTATCTAGCACAATGAAATGCAAAAAACCAATGAAAATAGCTTGAATTCCAAATTGTAGATGGCATCCAAATTAACGTCTGTTTTAAATATTGTAATACATATACATACACACTCAGGAAGCAAGTCTGATGCACCAATATATGTCATTCACCATATCTTGTTAAACAGGAGAATTTGAAAGTGGTAAAAGAGTGATTCTAATGCAACAGGATTAAAATTCATGCATATCTGCGAAGAACTTCTGTGAGTTTTGTCAAATAATGGCAGATAATACAAAAAAATGTAAGTATCGTAGATTTTGGGAAGATTGTCTACTACAGCTGTTACAGTAAGTGGTAGATGACAGTGCTATCTGACAGTTTCCCTCCAATCTTAAAGTAGGCTTTACTCAGACACTAGTGCTATAGGGCTGTTAGACTCTCAACATTGGTATAGATCTCAAAATTTCATAAGATCAGATAATAAATTAAACATGTGATTTCTTCATTTAAGTAACTGCTTCTGTTGCTGGATCTCTCCAAACCCTCTTCCATATATTAAAGAGATCACCGCATAATGCAGTTATTTTTCCTCGAGAAGTAAAACTTCTCTAGTAGAAAAGTTAAAAAATCCAGAGAAGGTGATTGCTTTTCACTACCCAGCACATAATTTTTTTTGTTTCTTGCCTTTACCCAAAGTTGTCTACTAGATGTAGTGTCTACTCTTTATCTTGCTTTTTTTTTTTTTTTTTAAAGTGTAATCTATACCAGAATTGTATTTTAATGAGGCTACACAAAGTAATGGACTTGTATACAATTATTACTGTGTAAAGATTTTTTTTTAAATAATTAAGAGCTAAATAGTTAAAAAGGGAATGGGAATGATGTGTTACTACTATGTATTTCCATCATAAACACCAATGGAGCTTGTTGTTATAGCAATAATATTCCTAGTAAAGAAAATGAAAATGTTGTTATTAAAATGAAAATAATGACAAATGAGATGAAAAATGAAAGAGTGGCAAAGATAATTGAATCTTCCAATGATAGGGAGATATAAAAACCTCTAACCTAGTAAACAAATTGTTTTCAGATCTGTGTGTCCTCTATTTGAGGGGGTTTTTAATGCATATATGTATATATACATATGTACACACATACATATGTGCATGTATGTATATTTTGCACATATATACATAGAAAAACATTTTGCAAGATCAAGGTTCCTGAAAAGAGCTTGCAGTGTTTTGGTAAGTTTTGATAAGCCTGCTAAATGCCACCATTTGAAAATTCCATCATGCAATGCTACTTAAGGTACATTTCATATATATTTTCTTACCATGACATTTAAGTGTCTCTTTGGGGGGGGAGGGGAAATCACCTTGTCAAAATGACAGTTTGAAGATGCATAAACAGATTTACTCTTTCACAACAATGTCAATATTGGCTGACACTGCCATTAAAATAATTGTTATTCTCAACAATCCACAGTCAGCTTCAGCTATGAAAATCTCAGAATTTCTACTCCACTATTTATTCATAATAACAAAACGGATAAAAAAAAAGAAAAGCAAAAGTAAGATTTGTTAGGCAGTCAGTTATAAGGAAATAGTAGGTTGGCTGGCTAACAGGACTGTGAACTTGTTAATAAAAATGTTATTTTCCCTGTACTTGCACATGAGTTCTTAAGGTACAAGAAAAAAACACTTTTTTTACTATATAGTGACCAAACAAACACAGCATACATGTGTCGTAACTTTGTACGATTTAGTGTCGGGGCATCTTCCGCTTCCTGAAGGTTTGGCTATCTGGGATCTTGTACTACATACCTTGTTGATCCTGACCCATGGACTACTTTCAGGCTTAAGCTCAGACTTGCCTCATCACCAGGGCCACCTGGTGATCCCTGAAGTCTTGGCTGTACCTGGCTACCCTCACCAGGTCCGCTCTTTGCTTTGCTCAGGTACCGTGGGACTTCGTCCTTGTCAGTGAGGGCACTGCTCTGCCTGGCTCCCTGTGATCTCAGTTCCTAAATCACCTTCCCTTGCAGAGTTACACCAGTCTGTGCGGCTCCCCTAAGGATTGTCCCTACAGAAAATCTGGTACGGAAAAGGGAGGTGAAACTGGCTGATCATTATACTAGAAAAGGCAACATAACAAGGCTGAGAATCTTTCTAATTGTCTTGCTTCAACTAATCTTCCCCTGAGAGAACGTTACTTTACAGTGAGGTGCTCTCTGATGCCACTTTGACATTCTTATATTCTTCCTTTCCTGCAAATGATAGTATCAGCACAGTATTAGAGTTTGAGCTATGACATTTGGCTTTTTTACATTTCTAGACCCTGACGTGTGAATACGCTAGAATCTCTGCTTAAGTAACATCTGCTTTTTTAAACAGAAGTCAAAAATCTCTGCTTTAAGTGGTCAGTTTCTGTCCCTCAAAAACCTTAGAATATAGAAAGCACAGAAAAAGCCCTCAAGATCTCACACTGTCTAGAACACCACCAATTTTTTTATTTTTTGTTTAAATATACTTTTAACTCCTAGTTATTGCACTGGTATTAAAGTTCCAAAGTCAATTTAAACACTACAATACTTTTTAAAAGCAATAAATTTAAGAATTCAAATATCTGTGGGAAATACTTCATATTGTAGTTCAGAATGTAGTCTGAAATGGGACAAGCCTTCCCCCAAAATACCTCTGAATGTTACAGGGGACCTACACCAGAAACAAACTTATACTTTGGGATTGTAAGGCCCCCATTTCATACTTGGGTTTACTTGCATTGTCTGAACATATCGTAACCATCAGATGGCAATACCTCCAAAAACTGGGAAAACGAAAGCTCTGTGGTGAAGTGTAGGCTGGAGTCCGGAAGATTAGGGTTCAAATGTGTCAAGTCAGCTAATTTTTCTATGCATTGATTTAATTTTTGAAATATTCTCTTACATGTTTAGACTGTTATGCTCTTTGAGATATGGCTTCTGTTTTACACGTTTGCATCCTGAACAATACAAAGGCACAACAGTAATAAGAAATTATAAGCATCAGTTTTGCTTAAAATGAACGTAAAGACTGATTTCTGCATAGTCCAACGAAAAACATAATGTCAGTGCAAAGACAGTGAGACAGACATCTTTCTAGTTGCTTTCCTTTTTTTTTTTTTATAATGGAATAATTTAGAGACATCATACATTTGGAAGAAATATTCCTTTCATATAGTCTCAGAGTTTCCAAAATTCTCTACAGATTTCAGAAACATCAGCTGTGCTCACTTGCACTTATTGGGATACATATGTATGATACAGCTTACAACAGTTCTGATACTCTGCACTGCATGTTATGCAGCTGTAAAAAGTAACTAAGATTCACGTCTTGAACTGCATTTTGTTATGCTTGTTTCTGTAAGTCAATACCAGAAGTCAAATTCATATACAGAACATATTCTTCTGATGTTATGCCTTAACTAAGCCGTATCTGGTAAACCTTATAAATCACCCAATGCCCAAAGATCAATGTCTGCCTGGGTTTAAAGCTATAGCGATTTTCTCCTTTAACTCCAGTTGGAGTAGAACGCATATTAAACATTTGTCTACTCCTGGGATGACAAAGGGCAACCATCTGACCATTATAATATCTGCGATTATAAAGACATTAAGGGGGACAAAGAAATCAAGGAACTAAGGATCCTGATAAACTTTCTGAAGTGCTTAATGAAAGAAATGTCTACTGTTGTCCACATATCACCAGAAATTCTTGAGAACACAGTATAAAAGTGATTCAGTACAACTCTGTGTCAGTAACTTTACAAAAGTGTCCTGCTACAACAGGGTCAATCCAGGAAACATGACTTGTCTTATCATTTCTAGAATATTTGGAAAAAAATAAACAAATTTTCTTTACTTGTATGTAAAGTTTAAAAACATTTGAAGAAAGCATATTTCATTTTTTATTAGAGTATAACAGCCAACATTGGGCCACTCTGTAGCTGTACTGCACAAAGACAAACTCTGTCCAAAGCAGCCTATATCCAAAAAAATCACAGGAATAAAATTGTACGATTCCCTTTTTTACAGGTGAGGACCTGAGGCCCAAACACAGTAAGACCCTTAGGAGTACAAAACTTTTATCAAAGACCTCAACTGAATACAAACCTCTCTGTTTAGGTCATTAACCATACTATCACTGTTCATTCTTGCTTAGTTTTGTCTTAGAGCCAACTGTGGGGCTTTTGTTTATTTATTTACTTTTAAAGCAAAACAAACAGAAACAGGCTATAAAAAAAGTTGCTACTCCTCAAAAAAATATTTAATTCAATTTTGTTAACAATATTAACTTAGAGAGAAACTGTCCTGTACACTATACCTTATTGTAATTCATAATTGCCAGGATAAATCTATTTTCCATATTTTCACTGCAATAAAAATTTCACTGCCATTAAGAACATCATTTCCATATTACATACAAAATTGTCAGTTCTAATTGTTGTCTAGCTGTCTAGGAAACAGAGGCTGTTCATATTCATACAGAATGATAAGCTTTTTACCTAGCCTAAACAATTTATTGTAATGAATGTTTCAATAGGTGTATGATATTGGTTTTCAGTGGTATTAAATTATTCAAATTCATTGCAGTCAATATGACCTTAATTTATTATATTGCATTATTATAATGTAATCGCTTTCCACATATTTGGTATACATCTGGATTGCTGATTAAGTTCTGTGAGTTTCCCATGGTGCGTGGCATTCAGCTCAGGCAGTAAATGCAAGTGTTAATGCAGTATTCTAGACGGTGCAGATGTCAGTGAGTGGTGGATGAAGAATAAAGACCAAGTAAAACTTTATTTCCAAGTCTTAGGACAGCATAGAGGTTTTTTTCTCCCTCCTACCTCATCCCTTTTCCACAGTAGGAAAAGGGGCCTGGATTTAGACCAGGCACAACTTTTCTTCACTTGGGATTATGGCAACATACTGTAAAATATTTCATAGACACATGAAACAGGACAACAGCTGACGTTCAAGTGTCACGTACTTGAAAGAAACCTCCCATCCTATCATTTGTTAGAAATCTGGTAACGTGACTTACTCTGAACTGCATCTAAATGAAATGATTTGCAGCTTGGATAATCAGACTCATCCCTGGTGGTGTGTTTGAACTTCATCATATAGCAGTACCATGTCACATAATTATGACAAAACTACTTTCCACTGATATCTCCTCTATTGGTAAAAGAGCAGAATTGAATAGACTTACACCAGCTTGCCCCAGGTAATTTATTAGACCGGAAATCATGTTATTCTGCAAACAAATGCTATTCTGATCCTGTTAAGTTTGCTGTAATAAAAAGAGCAATTGATAGTTATGTAAACAAAATATTAGGCTTTTTGTCCATTACAGGTTTTCTGAAACTTCACTAAAAATCAAACTTACACGCATGCGGTCATATTTTAGAGCTTCAAAAATCAAATCAGACAGCTAAACTCATATTTTCATTGAAGACAACAGAGCTGTTCTGTTTCATCTGTGCTAAGAACTTGATCATTAAGATTATTTTGTCATGGCCATATAAACACATTTTGCGACATACCTTGTCTTCTGTCAGTTTATCTTTGCTTAATAAGTAACACACCTTTGTTTGCTACCAGCTATTCCTTGCACTGTAAACCCTGCTAATCACACAAAAGGGAACATATTCTGACAAATAAACACGAACACACACCCCCCCCCCCAAAATACCACACACACAAAAAACCCAGGTAGTGAATATACTGGTATTTTCCAAACATTCTCCCGTTGCCATATTGTATAACTTAAAACTGAGGTCATTATTTCCTAGGACTCCAGCTAAGCAATTATATTTATCTCTGCTTACTCTATATAAGGAAATTAAGCACATAGGGCTCGTAGCTGCAAGACACAGACCTTGATAATATCTAACTATTGATTTTATGGAAAACCACATTAACTGTGATTTGTTACAAAAATGCTCCTTTTCTTGATGTTTGATTGTGATTTTAAAAACTATAATCCAAAATTACGTGTGGAACGTCAGAAGTCAGAACAAATGTCAGTGTTTCAGAAACAGACTGCAGACTTTGTTTCCCTGAAGATGGGCTTATGTTACCATTTATGTCTTGTAATAGTGTCAGTACCTTTATTTGAAAGGCTGCTGTTTTTTCCAAAGTACCTCCAGTTCCTATGCATATTTTTATGAATGTCTTTTATTAGTTTTTAAATTCCATTTCCACTGCGGGGCTGCTTCTGGGACTTTGTTCGCTATCTAATTTGCCTCAAATCCTGACCCCCGGGTTATTGGCAGGAAACCGATTGCCCTTTATCTCTTTTACTATTAATTACATAGTTAGAACTGAAAGAATAAAAAGTCACTGTGAAATGAAATTACACAAAGGTCAACTGTAATGATGGCTTTTATCTTCCCATGGTATTTGTTCCAAGTTAACTTTGATTAAACCAGAAGGTGATCTGAAGACACTAGTAGACCTTGCCAGTGTTTACAGGCACCCATATTTTCATATTGTCCATATTCTTGATACTGCGGACTTTAGCAACGTTGAGAGTAACAGTGGATATCCAAAATGCTATTGATTTTGTTGCTGTTATTTTCAATCATTCATTTAAGGAGAGAACTTCTAGTAAAAGTTATCACAGATTAATCATTTTTCTATTATTGAAAAAAACCCGAGCAAACCACTCCAGAAGCAAAATCAATATCCCATGATACCGGCAATGAACATGACTAGTTGTTTGTTACAGCAAGCAGATGACAAATAAAGAGGAAAAGATATTTGTTAAAAATTAATCTTAGAAGAAACACGAGTACTTCAGAGGAAACTGAAAAGGCTTACATACGTAAGGTTTGTAGATGGACAATGGGTATAAAGCTTAATGAATACTGCTTGCTATAAAGTATCCAACAAGTTCTAAATTAATGGCATTAAAAGTTGTCATCTGTCTGTTGCTTGGTCAGTTTGGCAACTGAAAAAGTACCTAAAACTACTTTCCACCCCTTTCTTCTTAGAATGTGAATGTTCTTTACAAAAAAGCACTTGCTCTTATGAGCATAACATATATGATAAAGATGACTTGCTGGAATCAACTGAGATCTGTTGATTTCAATTTATTCTGCAATGCGTGCCCGTAACACACTCATGGACAGAGAAATGCTACAAGATGGAAAGCTTAATATGTTCATACTACAGATAATAGACTTGCTCTTGCTATACTATGTTTTTAAAGCTGTCAGTCATGTCCTAAAGAACCAAATTCAAAATAAAATAATTGTAGAATAACAAAAGAAAGTTAAAAGTGCTCTGCTAGACACAACAGCATGCTTCTAAAATGCTTTACGGATAACTTAAATGCTATAGTCGTATTTTATTGTTAAACCAAAATGTGAACAGATTCCACAGAGCTAGGCAGGAAATTATTTTCTCATCCTATGTACTTGAATTTCCCAGTGACCTCAGTATGAACGTTGTATACACAGTATGACAATGTTTAGTCTTGAGTTACATTTCTGTCAGCATGGTATCTGTCGTGTGGGAATTTTGGGCTGAGGTAGCTGCAAGGACAGAACCACACCGCCCACTGACAAAAATCTATGACTAAATAATCAGCAAGATCAGTATAGAAGGTGGTAGCAATAAAGGCCTCCAGTCACACTGTAGCCAGTACTATGAACTCAGGAGAGCAGGAAACCACTCCAGATGGTTAAGCCATCAGAGGCCTGGCTGGCAGCCTGGTTTTTACAAATAGCAGTTCCACCTGGGGTGCAGCCTTCCGCACTGTATTGGATGTTCATGGATATATTTTTCTTAAAGGGCCATTGTTTTCACTATTTATTGCTTTTAATGTTGATGATTGGTATAAAGCACCAATAGCCTTATTGGTCATATCACCCCAGGCCAATCTCTTTCACTTTCTTTGTATCTGGACTCTCCTGTAGCTCCATCTCTCTTGCACTGTTGAGCCCAGAACTAGACACAGTACTCCAGGTGTGGTCCTCACCAGTGCTGAGTAGAGGAGAAGGAACACCTCCCTTGACCTGCTGGCCGCACTCCTCCTAAAGCAATCCAGGATAGTTAGCCTTTTTTCTGCAAGGGCCCATGTCTGGCTCATTTTCAACTTGTCCACCAGGACCTCCACATCCTCCTCTACAAAGGTGTTTTCCAGGTGGTCAGACCCCCTGTGTGTACTGGTGCCAAGGGTTATTTTCTTCCCAGGTGGGGGACTTTGCACTTCTCCTTGTTGACCTGTGTAAGGTTCTTCCAACACATGCTTAGATGCCATCGTAGCATACCCCACAGCATTTAACACAACCTTGGGATCATGCCTGTCGTGGTTTAACCCCAGCTGGTAACCTAATACCACGCAGATGCTCACTCACTCCCCACCTCCCCAGTGGGGTGGGGAGGAGAATCAGAGAGAAAGGAAAACTCGTGGGTTGAGATAAAAACAGTTCACCAGGACAGCAAAGGAAAAAAAAAAAAAAAAAATTATATATCAATACTGATAATAATAAAATATAATGATAATAGAATATATAAAACGAATTATGCACAAATTCTCACCACTCAACAACTGTCCCGAGCAGTGATCACGGAACAGGAATTATTCCCCAGCAGTGATCTCAGAACTGTGAGTTCCAGAGAGCAAGCGAGGGAACAAACAGCCAAACAAACGGACAAAAGCATGAACGAATGAAAAGGCCCAAACAAACAAAAAGGACCCCTGGCGCACCGGCCACCCCCCGCTTATATTGTGCATGACGCCTATGGTATGGAATACTCTCTTTGGCCAGTTTGAGTCAACTATACTGGCTATACCCCTCCCAGCTTTTTGCACCTGCACATTAGCAAAACCTGGGAAGCTGGAAGATGTCCTTGATCTCATAGCAACAACTAACAACATCAGTGTATTATCAACATCCTTCACATACCAAATCCATAACATAGTAGCTACTGGAAAGAAAATTAGCTCCATCCTGGCCAAAACCAGGACAATGCCCTAAAGACACCTTGTGCTGCAGCACAGTCCTCATTATTTCAGGGACATTGAACTGCAAACACACAATAAAAGCAACTGCCTGGGGATGGTCTAGATCCCAAGGACACTAAAAAGCCAAGTGCTACACAGTGTGTACACAGCCCAGAAGAAACCAACACCAAACGGCAAAGACACAACCCAGTCTTGTGCTACAAGGCTTGAGAGCTAGGCATTGATCCCTGGGCTTTCATGCTTTTAATATTCAGAGGTAGCCCACATGCTCCCATGTCTCTGATTTTTTAAAAAGCCAAGAAAGTTAACATATTAGAGTTCACACTTCAAGTAAACTCCAGGAATAGCTTAATCCACAGGTTCATTTACTGCATACACTGTAGCCCCTGTAGCATATCCCTCCATGCAGACCAGCCACCTGCCTTCGTTCAGATTCTGAGCAGATATCCCAATAGGAGGCATTAAGGTCCCTCATCCAGAATTAAGCATTGCTGTATTTCACCAGCTAACTTAAACCCAAATTAGATACTCTCACTGCAGTTGGTGGAAATGTATGTCTTTAAATGTCACCCAACTGAAAATGTAGATTTTATTATAGACAATTAATTCCTGTGACTCTGAAGCATGGAAGCCCCAATACTCAAACATACTTCAGCATCTCTCTACCAACAATTGAGGCCCTTGGTAAGGAAGCAGAATTCCACAGCGTAGAGATGCAACTTTGATATACTAAGATTAACTAAGTCCACATCACTTTTGCTTCTTTATTGGTGAAAGATTTTTTTTTTAAATTTATTATGCGTGTCTGAATGTGTGTAGTTTTGTATCTTGTCACCTTACTCATTTTTTACAAATACAAAGAGCTTGCTTGGCTGAATTTTATTGGAACCCCACTGATCATTTTAAAGCTCCAGTTAAGTAGACAAATTCCAAGGCTTTCCCCACCCCCACTACTTCCAAGAGAAAGCTCAACTTCTATACTGCTCATAATTTAAGTCTTTGAGCCAAAAAAGCATACTGGTTAGATAGTTTTTCATCCTACCATGAGCAATTACAACTTTTCTCACATGCCTATTAGTGCATGCAAAGCTCTTGCTGAGATCTAACCAGTAACTTGTAATTCCTTTAATTTTGTTTTTATGCATCTGGGATTCATGCCAATATCCTGTTCCTTCTGCGAAATGCCGACACCTTAAGGGCTTTTGCTGCTTAGTGTTCTCAAGGCTTTATGTAGTCATTGTATTCTAGCACTTCCTCCTTTTCATGATTTTTCTAAGAATACATTCTTTTGCATTTATCTCCATTAAATTTTGATTTCTATACAGTGACCAGAACATCAGCTTCTGTCTTCAATTCCTGCAGAAAAATACACACTGTAACTCCAAACAAAAGAGAAGGAAGTAACTTGCACTCATAAACCATCCCTACCCCAAGCCAGGGCCACCTGTGAGTCACAGCAAGCAAAAGGAGTATCTAGTGTAAGGTAGCTGTCCCCAAGAGACAGTATGATTATACTTGCCTATGTTGCTCAAGCTAGGAAAAGACAAGCTCGATATAGAACATCATAATGATATCACATGGCAAGAACTGGATGACCTTGGCAGCTGGACTAAAGGTAACGAATGAAATTCAAAAGTGCAAAATGAGGTAACGTACTAACAACAGAATTAATAACAACAACTGATAAAAACCCCATGTGGTGACAAAAGCTTCAGCAATAATCCAGGAATTTTGTAATCTGAAAGAACAAAGGAGAAAGATGTCTTTGAGTGACCGGGTCATCATGTGAAGATTACAAACCATTAATGAGATGCACCTTTAAAAAAGGCAAATATAATCAAGATAGTGAAGTACTAAGGGTTTTGGACCAGATAAGAATGATCCTTTGCCTGAAATAGTTTAAATTTTTTTCTTCACCTTGATTGTTGAAGAAAACAGAATAAGCTAAAGAGATAACTTTTAGACTGAAGAACCTTACAAAGGAGGAAGTTGACTTGTTTTGCTTACCAGAGTAAAAGTAGTATTGATCAGTAGCTTTTATTTTGAACAGAGACTGCAAAATTAACATTTGTCTATATGCACTTTAAAATGATCCTGTGTGGTTGTCAGGAAAGAGGTTAAGTCACAAAATGCAGGCTTTAGAAATAGTGGAATTAAAAAACGTCAGAATCTGGTAGGTTTTCACAACAACTGTCATTTAAGTACAGTGAAGAATTCACCCTTCTATTCCTTTTACACTATTGAGACTAGTGATTCTGCAGAGCCTTTATTTTCTGGTGGGAAATGGCATTTCTAATGTCATTTCTGCATTCTGCTGCTACCTTACATGTAAAATTTGGCATAGATTCACCTTAAAAGATCCAGCCAATCGTGACAAAGCTTGCTAGTAACTTGCTTCATCTAAAATGGGTTTGCTTCCTACCTGAGTGAAGTACCAGTGCTAATGGATCTGGGCACACATGTGAGTGTCGATTTTCAAGAGATGTTCATTTCAGTGGAAGACTTTAAAGAAATCAATAATCTGTTCCACCCCTAGTATATCCTCTTACAACTTGTTATAACATGAAAAGCATTTTTTCTACATGCCTGAAGTTATTCACACATAGAAATTCTTGGCTTTCCTCACAAATTCAAAATAATGCTGAAAGTAATATTATACTGAAGACAATATTATACTGAAGAATGTGTGAAAGCAGAATGTGTGATAAGACAAAAGTAACAAATGATGAGGAAAATGGTATTTTACAAGAATATCAAGGATTAAGTTGGGGAGAGGATAAAATGCATTTTTTTGCATCTCTGACAAGCAGCATGGTTTCTTCGCTTATTTGTTTTGATCTTCCCTCTTTCTGATTTGCCAAGTTTCATGGACCTGCTCTGGAAGAAGTAGTTTACACCATTAGGCTTACTCATAAGACTTTCCGATTGCATAATTTTCAGAGTTACAAATAACCACCTGTGTCCAGCTGGCAGTATCATTCTGGATTCTAGCCTGTTAAAAATAATTTCTTCAGGCAAGTCACACCCTTAAGTGTAAGCATTAGAGCCAGGAAGCATCGTGAAACTTATTTTGAATCTCTTCTTTGTTCTTCTGTCACTAGGTCAGGTTTTCCTCTTGCTCTCTATTGCACATCAAAACAACTTCAAATCCGGCCTGCACACATAAAGGATCATAAGATGCAAAACTCTCTCTACAAAGCATTTCTGATTCCCCCGTATGCATCCCTAAAATTCCGAATTCAAATCAAATAGCTGTAAGACACACTGTAAGTGTTCTATACATCCTATAGTTTCATCCCAGAACACGACGTGTATTGGATTTTGTCAAGCAGACCCCAAAATGCTCATTACTTCTTTCTGTGTACATGAAAGGGAAAGATAGAGAACCAGGAAGACATGCATCTCCAGTCCTGAAGATACCATCAGATAAAGTAGCAAGCAAAAGCATTTGATTCATATCTACATGGACACTATCCAGGAAGCACCAGCCAGGATCAGGGACCATCAGCCCCATAAAAGCAATACAAGACAAGCCCCACATGAGAAAGCCAGTACTGCTCTTTCAATAATTCCATGTTAAAACAGAAGGATTTGCTTCCTAAACCTCAGAGGCAATCAGCTTGTCTTTACAGAGAAACTATTTCTCTTTAGTAATGTTTTTGGTTCTGTAAGCTCTCCTAATGGAAATCAATTTATTGGGAAAAAAAAAAAAAAAAATCCAGGTTCAGTAATCTCTCACAACAGCAAAACCCAAATCTTGACAGCAGGCTGGAAACAAGTATGTTCTCCTCTGATCACTTCTGCCAATGCTTCTGATACGCTATGCAAAATAACAGCAAATAAAGAGACAGGAGGCTGCTCAATATTTGTCATGCATAAATGGCATTAAGGTACAAACCTTTATATCTGCTTATATGAACTACGTATTGCTTTTCCAACTCAATTGAAAATTCCAGTCTGAAACAGACCTGGATTCCTCCAATCAATGAATTCTAATAATGATCTGTTAATATTTACTCAAGAAACTGTCTTCCAATTTAAAGTTTAGTACTTGGTATAGAATAGACGACTCTAACACTATGAAGGAGCTCAAAACGAGAGAATGAAGCAGAGCAAGACCTCGCTTGGTAGGGGAATAATTAATATTTTTAAATTATTCCACTTACACTTCATTGTGGATAATCCTAATAGTGTGCAAGTTATGTTTTGCAGAAGGGCTAACAGCAGGCAGCCATTGGCATTTTCAAGATTCTCCCCCTCCTCCATCAGGCTAGTAAAACAATTTAATTTAGTTAAACAAAGAAGCTTTAGGTTTACGTCCGTGTTAAACAGTTGATATAATGGTCATCATTATCTTCTTCACTCTCCAACCCCTACTGTCTTTTTTCCAAAACTCAACAGTTTAAAAAAAAAAAAAAACAAAAAAAACAAAAGAAAGAAAAATGCTCTTAACACTAAAAATGGTCTCTGCCTACTCCTAGTTACCAGCCACACTGAACATTTGATCTCAGAATAAATAACAGATGATAGGTAGTTCTGCCCTTGAAATGCAGATCAAATAATGTTGTAAATGCACGCAGTATTCTTCCTTTTCAAGCATGCCAGTGAACTCAGCAGAGATCTTTAAAGGCACATTCTTCGTTACTATGACTTCAGCAGTCTCTCTAGACGTTTCAAATTTATTTTTTCATTTTCTTCCAGGAAGAGAGGCAAGTGTCAGGTAAGTAGCAGTACATGATACTAACCATAACTTTGTGAGCAGGCAATTAAGCGGCAGCAGGCTTCTAACTGAACTAGTAATTATACACTTCTGGATATAAAAGGAAGGCAAAGTATTTACATCTTACATTAAGCTTGCCGAGTTTTGTTTGGATGGCTTTTCACTGCTGCTTCTGTGTCTCGCCTCCCATTTTCTTTGTGTGTGCAGTAGCATCCTCTTGAACATGTAGCGCGTTGCATTGCCACATAATGGAACTAGACCTGAAAAAATGATTTGGATAAAAATTGTATAAAGACTGCCAAAGCCAGCCACATCCTAGTTGTTGGGACCATGCAAAAGTGTTACGAGTTGGATTTTTCTGACATAAAGTTAAGATAATAGTATTTGCAAATGCACCATATCTTATTTATTCGTACTTTTACATGTAGAGCTTTCTCTATGCAAGCGTAGTTCTAGCATGACAGCTGCTCCAAGTTAACCATTTATGGCGCCAAAGAACTGTAGATCCACTATGCTGCAACAGGGAGTGGACGATAGCAAAAGATTTTTAAGCTGTTACAAGTGCAGGTTTTTTTCTCAGGGTCTATAAAGCAACTTTGAGTTTGTTTTTTTTAAAAAAACAAAACAAAAAACCTCCTACTGAAAAACAGTTTTGCTCTTGTTTACTCTACAGTAAAATGCTACTAAAATACCAAAATTACTGTATTTAACTTTCAGCAGTTCAACATAGAACAGCAGAGATCCACTGAAAGTTATTTTCTGACCTAATAGAAATAATTGTCTTCAATTACTCAACATACAACTGAATTCAACGAGGCACTGTATGGTCTCAGTGAATGCACATTATTCAAAGCAACTGCAGAGCTGTTTAAAAAAACAAAGGAAAAAGTACTGGCGTGGGGTTTTTTTTTTTTTTTCCACATTGAAAGTAGCATTTGAAAGCTGATTCAAAGCCTTTACAATTCAGTTCCCTTCGAGTTCAGTGGACCTCAGATGAGGCCTCTGGGGAAAGAAATGATAGATAAGGTTTACAAGCGATAGTTTTGATTAAAAATGAAATCTTCAAGAGGAAATTAAGACAAAGAATTGAGTGCATTTACACCTATTTTGGCACTGGTTCATATGAACCACAGTAAACTGTACTGTCAGAAATGAAATTAATAATAGTAAGAGATTTCAAAATATAATGGTTTAAAAGAACCTAGTTAAGAAATATCATTAAGGCACCTCCTGTGATGAACACCTGCTAGAGACTCTGCACTGCACTTCTGAACACTTGAGTTTGGAAACATTGTTTTTGAGCTAATTAACAAACTTTGGTCTGGGGTAGCAGGTGTGAAATTGCTACCATTTGAGATTTTCGGCTGTGTTTTCTTAAACAAATAATGTACAACTTTACAGAGAATGAAAGTGAATTGAGTTTATGAAGCACCAGTCTCTCCGGTGATGTTGAGAGAAAGGATATAGGAAGGCCACGTAAACGTGGAGATTAGTTTTATTTCACCGTTTTATTTTTGTTGCAAGGACTAAGCATATCAAAACGTGAGACTAAGTAGACATATGTAGCAATGCCAAAACTATTAGCTGTGAAGTAAGTATTGACCTAATCTTTGATTCCCTTCTTGAGCACACAAACTTTTGTAAGACTAAGCAAAAACCGCATATTTAGATTTCAAGGCTTTTAATTTCTTGAGGGTATAATTAATAGCCAAGCACAAAATATACCAAGTTTAAAGGAACCGTGCTGCAGGAAGCAAGTATTGCTGGAGAAAGAGGAGACAGAGTGTGAATATATATCAGTTAGAGCCCGTATCCTTTCGTAGCCAAAAGACAAATGCAAGCTTATCTTAACAGTAAATATTTAAGATATTTTTCTTCTAATAGTTGCTTTTTTTTAAGATTTCACAAAGGTTTGAAGAGAAAAGACTAGGTGAATTTTTTTTACATTAAAAGCACTGAAACATATGACCAAGTATGATAGAAATGTTTTTCCTTCCTACATTACAATGCCTGTTTTCTCAGTAGATGTGAATACAGACAATTTGAACTAGACAGGTATTGCATGAGTTCTCAGTACCATCTACAAAATCAACACTAACAACTTTTAATTGCCTGTTTTCTCATAAGAATCCACTTCACAAATTGAGCAGATGGAGAACAAGGGGATTAGGGTTGAATTTCTGCCCTGAGCCACAGGACTCTCTCATGACACTGAGTTGGTCTCTTAAACTTGTGTATTCAAAGTTACCTAAGGGATTACAAATTAAATTAAATGCTGGAATTATCTATCTGTGGAAAGTTTCTTCCACATTTCTAGATCACAGTGATGACTATATAAGTTCTCTAGCATTTCTGAGCTTTCTGTATACTACAGCAAAGTTTTGGAGACTCTGTAAAGACATACCTCTCAAGGAGGATCAGAACCAGGGCAGCTCCATGAAGGAAAATGAGCAGGAGCCAAGGGCAACTGCAGCACAGGCTGTGCCCTCGCCAGCTGGCACCATCCCACAGAGCCTGAGCATGGCAGGCCATCCCAGCCACAGTGAGGGGATGGACCAGGGCTGTCCAGGGAGCCCAGCCAGAAGCAGTAGGAGGCAGGGCTACAGCGTAGGTCTGCAATCCACGCAGTAGACAGACAGGCACGCCTACAACACAGACCAGGGAAGGACCAGGGCCCCAGACCTGAGCTCAAATGAGTACACTAGATGAAGGGCAGAGCATATGGAAGGGGGGACCAGGTGAGGCTGGTCAGGGCATTTAAGGCCTACTGTTGGCCTGAGGGCCAGGACAATACCCTTTAAAAGTCCAGGTGAATGTGTTTCAGAAGTGAAAAGAGTTAAATAGTTGCAATCTAGTCCGATTTGCTCTTATCAATGTAAAAGAAAGCTGGCCCAATTGTCAGGCTGCCCAGGAGACAGCCAGTAATGAGATGACAAGAGCTCGGCTGGACTGAAGCGAGCTCTGTTGGCAGAGCTGTATGGAAAAGCTTGTAGAGCACCTGCTCCCATCATGCTTGGCTCTAGCTGCCAGACCCAGCTTCACAAAATTTTTTACACACAATAGTTTTCCTCCTGACAGGAATAAAACAATCACATAAAATATGTCCAAGGTAGTGTGTTTGCTTTAAATATTTAAACCAGCAGAAGGAACCCATAGGAAAATCAAGAAAATTAAACACAGCTAACAAGATACTGTTATGACTTTGTAATAGAATAACAGAAAAGTAACAGAAAAATATAATCAAGAGACCTAAAGGCTCCTGGCACAGTCTACCACGTAGTAGCTTAGCAAATTTTAGAGAAGCTGTGGAGAAGACTTAACAAAGAATTCTTTGAATTAATGGCATTTCATGCCCCCTCTAGATCCATGGCTGCTGCCCAAAACCATGATCAAAAAATATTACCTGACTTAAAAATGAAAACAAGGCTCTGGACTTGTATGGGTGACTTCAACTTTCATTACCTGCTTAAAATCTTGACCCTTTGTCTATGAGCCTCTGATTTATCTCACTACCTGTCTCCTTTACACCAATTACTATTAGTCACTCAGACCAGCTGCACAGATCCTGTACTCTTTCCCTATCCCCTCAGCCGCTTCATTTACATTCTATTTTTCTTCATTATCTTCATATGTTCAATTTTCAATTTTTTTTCAACATTCCTCTGCCCTCTCAGGATCCTAGTACAAACCATCAACACCCAAACATTCCAATTAGTCTCTCTCTCTTCATGTTATGAAATTGCAAATGGGAGGGATTAAAAGATGTCTTAGCAAAAGCCAAAGTATATATGTATTAGATGTGAATCTGACTATGCTTAAGTGGCAACTTTGCTCTGTGGATATGTTCAAAAGATTTGCTGGATTTTAAGAAATAACTTCCATCTGACTGCATACAAGAGCATTTTGATAAGACTGTGCTGTCAGAGGGTTTATTACTTTGAAAATACTTAGGTATGGTAGGCATGGTACATGTAAATAAGGATGAAGACATGTCAATGCATAGATGTCACTTTTATTGCTACATGCTAATCCAACGAGATGTTGGGTAAGCCATGCTTATTTCTCTATTCCCTGCTACTTTCACAAGCCTCCAGGAACACACTGTGGAGAAAAAAATATATGGAAAACACATCATGTCTCTCCAATTCTTAGCTCTGTCCATCAGTATTCAATATAGATCTTGGGCAGCCAAAGTATTATGGTTTATGAAAAAAATAAATTATTTTTCAATGTGGAAGGCAGAAGCAAATGGAATTGTAAAGCCCTTTTTGCTGCAATAATAGCTCTAATTATTTGTCCCCTTTAAAATTTATCACTGACAAACTTAAGAGCAGTTTTTATAAGCTATTCATATTATATTATCTGTCCTCTCTAATACTTGCAATGAATTGTCGCTAGCTCAGCTTTTGGGTACACGACAGAGAAGATATGCTTAGCAGAGTAATATTACCATTAATTACTGTAATTAATGCAAATTATGCAAAACCAGTAAAACTCAATTACCAAAGAAGAAGTAACCTCTGAACTGAAAATGCAACAGTAAATGCAGAAGTTCAACTTGTAATGGCTTAATTGTTTGCAGAAAGAATGCTGAGCAGTGTTTAGATTTTGGTTCTACATTCTAAGGCTGTTTATAAAAAGCTGCATAAGTTTATAGAATGCTAATATATGGAACATAATATTAAAAATGGTATTATATGAAACTTCATATATAGAAAAGTTCTTTTATACCATTTGTTTTATAGGATTTTATACTGTTCTTTAAACCAGCTGGTTTAAAAAATGGTGCACTGTGGGTTTCTCCAAGGATAGTAGGCTAGCTGGATCCCTGTTTTGATGGACAAACTACAGTTTCCCCTGTTTTAAATCAATAAAATAGATAATTCTTACAAAATTACTAGAGTTTCATAAAGCCATAGCTCCATACACAACATGCCCATATTTTGATATTTCTTGATGTGGAAATATGCTTGCAATCCTAACCTAAATTCATGACAATCTTTAGTCTCAGTTAAGGGGTCAGGAGTTTTGTTTTTTTAGTACTTACATTATTTGTAATACAAATACTGTGATAAAGATGGAAGAATTGAAATGGTCTGTAAAATTATGAACCCAATCACAGATCCAAGATGAGGAGGTTTTTAGCTTCACAGCTTTCAGTTTCAAAGCTCCCCTTACATCTTGGTCCTTATTCCTGTAAACTTCTTATTTGGCTGAATAATAGGAAGGATTGTACTAGATTATGTTAGTAAACCAACCACTTCAGAACATTTGAAAAGTCAACTCTTGAAGACGAAACATATTTCTACTTCTGAACTATCAGCTGTGAAATAATCAGCTTAGGAGAAAGGTATGCCTAATTTCAAGCAGTGCATGATCTTGAGTGTGCAGGTTTATGCAAATGTTATATATCTAATGTAACTGTGGAAGTTCTCATGCATTTCTTTTATGAATCCTCCAGAGCTCTTCAATTCAATTATGTTGTTCAGCAATCTGTCTCAGATATGAATTATGTGTGGTATTAAAAAAGGAAGTAATTCACATGTTTCATTTTACTTTGCTCTGCTAAGATAGCTTTCTTTGGAATAAAGAATAGCAGGAGTGTTTCATACTAAACTTTGTAGATTTACATTTTAAAATTAAGACTTGCCCTGGTGTCAGATATCTTACATGATTATATCATGTCAAATGTGTGAAATCAAAGGTATTTCTTTAGAGGGGGTACTATTTAAATTCACCTTGCAATCTAGTTGTATGCCATGTAATATAGGTGCTTTTCCCTGCAATTCAGGAGATAATGGCTCATGTCAATTAAAAATACAGCTGCTGTTTATCTGAAGATCAAAACCTGAAAGCTTTAGCTGTTGTTTTAAAGTATGTGTTAAATGGTGATCAGACACTGTAAAATACCAGACAGCCTAAAAAACTGACAGCTGTGAATATTACAAAATCCTCTGGAGAATCGGCAAAGACCAGGCAGTATAATGCTGCTGGTAAAATACACCTGCTATCTAGAGAAGAGTATAAATGTTTAGGTAATGTATATTTTAAAATAAAACAGGTACACATAGGTATATGTATAAATAGGAGTTACAGGTAAAAACATATTGACTGTTAGATATGTGCCTATTAAAAAGAAAGTTCCTTACCAGATCTAAGTGAAATAGGGACAATGTTGTTGATTTGTAGGTCAGACCTGGAGATAGGGTTTGTCAGTAGCTGCCTGTAAGAAAATCCATCAACTTTATAATTTATTTTCACATGTTAACAAAAATCCTGGGAAAAGTTAAAGGCTTGATTCTGTGGCTTCTCTGACCTTCTGTCAAGCTCTATAGGTACAGTTTCATGACACTGAAACCAATTGGATCATTCACTTCCCTAAATCTAAGCACACCTATAAGCATTCACAAGATCATTGCCCAAGCCTTCTGTTAAATACTTCACGTAGTATTTTTTCATTCGAACTGCGTAAGTATGATCACAATGCAAAATTGCCTTGGTTTGAACAGAAGCTCAAGAATGCTCATTTTATAATATGCAGATTTTTGTAAACATTTTTGTACCACTGTGTATTCATCATACCAGCCCGTTAAAAAGATTTTTTTTTTAAGGATGTTTTTTGTTTTTTTGTTTGTTTGATTGACTGGGTTCCCCCCCCCCCCCCCCCCCCTTAAGAGAAGTTTAAAAGCCATGAAAAGAAAACTTATAATTAGCTCATTTGAGAAAATTAAGTGAAAAGGCAGCCTTGGAACACTGAGCCCAGACATCACCAGCATAGTAAGTGAAAGCGAAACCAGAGTAAATGCCAAATGAACAGGTGGAAGAAAGCTAAAAGATGATGTTTGTGGGTCTGTAATGACAGGTATTACTCCTTATAACAAACTTGCAAAATTGTTTCCGTGTATCTTTACTCTTTGCAGGATTCAGTTTTCTTCTTTTACTTTATTGCATGTTTGAGTTTTGCCTTTCTAGGACTATAAACAAGTTTCTGTATCTTGAGCTATAAGCATACCACCAATATAGGGCATGCAGTCACACTCATACTAGCATTTGTTTAGCTAGTACAGGTAATAACAAAATCAACTAGATAACATCCCGTACAACCTAGGCAAAACCAAGCATCCCAAGCTCCCAGCCTGAAACTTGATCAGCAACACCTTTACTACTGCTATTAACCATGCTACCTACCTCCACTGTAGTATACTTATGCCAATGCGTACTGCAATTGCATTCTTTAGCTGACCTTCGTGGCTGATGAAAACATGCATAACTGGGTTCACCCACTCTTGTATGTTCCTACATGACAAAAATAATGAATTAAACTCCCAAAATCACGAAGTCATCTTAGAAATCACTAAATACATACATACTTTATAAAATGATGTGTTCCTAAGAATATAAAAGTTTAAAGGATGGCTTTAAAAATGCATTGATAAAAGTGTTTGTATACTAATACTACTACTCTTTTACTCAATTTATGCTAATTCATTGTGTTAGCAGTTCTTGGAACAATGTGTGTTCATTATGGCAGGAACAGGCTTTTGGAACAGAAAAACTGGCTTTTTGGATCAGGCAGGAAAACTGTCTCAATAAAGGACAGCTATGGCCCTGTTACCCACTTTGACTGTCTTCTCCCAGTGGCAATGCACACCAGCTGTTCAAGAAAGGTGATGTCCAAGCAGCTGATCTCATTTGCACAACCTCACGCATAGCTGGCCCTGCTGCTGTAGCTGCCACCAAGGACGGACTAAGGATGTGAGGAAGAGTTGCAGCTAATAGAGCAGTTATAACGCTTACTATATAACCCGCTTATAATACCTGCTATTATAATCCTTATAAACAACTTAGCTTACCCTGCTGAGAGCTCGAAAACTCCTCTTTACATATTCTCATATCTTTAGGGCCCTGTTACAAATCCAGACCAGGTAAATAACGAATAAATAACTGAAAGTAAAGGCCACCCAATGGCAGCTTCCTCCTGATGCAGAGCTCCACTCCTGAGATGACTTATGTCTGTATCACACAAAAACATTGTTTTCCTTCAAATAAATTTCTGGTAATTTTAGCAGGAATAACATGGCTGCATAAGCTCAAAAGACTACACTGCCTCCCCCTCAAAGATGGTGCTTGCATGCTTAGAACCCCGGTCCAACAAAACAACATTCAGATGGTTTAGACTAACAAGCACTTCAGCATTTTTAAAATGACTGAGTTATTCTGCAATAAAGATTGAACAAAAGCCAAATGGGCAGAAATGAGCCACATTTATATCTGCAGGAAAATATAATCTATTGTCAGTTTCAGCACTCCCTGTTTCATCAGTTCAGACAATTAAAGAAAGTCCTTTCCATAAATTTCAGCCTTATCTGTTCCATGCTTTAAACGCCAATTTAAAACTCTATCAATTTTTTCAGCTGTGTTTTTAATCAGTGAGTAAAGAAGTTCCATCTTGCTTCTCTTCTCCGATCCTGCTGAAAACTGTAACAAAAAGCTAATTAAAAAAAAAAAAACCAACCCAAACCCCAAAAAACCCCAAACCCACAAACAAAACAAAAAACCACCACATTTTATTTAGTGTTTTGAGGCTTGGACATTCATTGTTCCTCACTGCTCTTGGAAAATATTTATCCCTTCTTTCTCCTTCCCTGGAAACAAAAAAAAGCTTTTCAAGTATAACTGAATTTTCCATTCTGCCTCTTGAGAAAACACAAGAAGGAAACTAAGATTTCTGCTCGTTCTTTTAAGAGACAAAAAAATGATAATGGATTTTTTTTTTTTTTTGGTGAAGGCTGTAGAAAAGTCAAAGGTGAAATTGTACTTTAGCTGAAAGCACTGGAAGCTCTGCCATTCACTTCAGTAAGCCAAGATTCACCTAAAATGTTTCCAAAATTCACCTTTCCCTACTATGTTGGGTATCCTACAAACTGCTTTCCCCCATGCAATTTAAACATTTGGCATTGTCTTTGATGTCAGCAGAGGCAGAAAACAAAGTACTGAGAGAGAGCGCTCACTTCAGAGTGACTAGATTATTAAAGAAATAAGCAAAAAATGTTGCTTTCCAAAAGATGCATCCCCAGTTCTACAAATCCAAATTGATTCTTGAACAATCTTATGCATGCGTGTCTATTTCCATCACTAGTTCCCGGACTATTTCTTGTATTTCTTCTTTCCTTATCTTCTCTTTTTCCTAGTTTTATCATCATGAAGTGTTCTAGGCTGTGGTAAGCTTGACTATATGGCTTGCTTAGTATGTGGGAAGTCACATGAAAATTTCTTTTTGTGTGCCTAATCTTGTTTAGCGTGATAAATCTAAATTCAGTTTGGCAAGAGATGTTTACCCTATTCCTGAGAAAGAGGACTTGAATTGATCTGAATTCTTTGGAACACTGAGAAAAATTAGAGGAATCGTATGGTTTGGGATTTTTTTTTCCTCTCCTAACTTTGACTTTATCTAAATGTCTGAGAAAAAGTAGCAACATGCGTGTTATATTTGAAAATCCTATGGAAAAATCTCTTAGTGTTATTATTTTGTATTTTATCTCTGTGAACTTTCATTTTGACAACTAAATTTGTTTCACAAGTAGTAGTGCTGTGTTGTACCCTGTCAATTATATGGTTCACCTCATGGTGAATTATACTTATAACCTGGCAATACCCAATGCTGACTGCCCAGATTTACACCTGGCAGGCCCAAATCCTGCAGATGTTTATGTATGCCTAGCTCACTGTGCATATTATGAAGCTTCTAGCTTTTGCAGGATCAACAACTGAGTAACTTTGCTTTCATCATTTAATATTAACATTTTGGTTGACATTTTTACTGTAGACTTCCACGTGTTCTTCCCTGATGCCACTCTGAATTATCAACAATCACAATGTCAGTTTATATGGTCGTGATATTTTTTAAAAGATGGCACTATTTAATGCAAATCAAGTTATTTTCCTTAACATCTGAGTTTCCATTTCTAGAAGAGATAGCTGCCAGCATTTCTTTAATAAAAGATCAGTACTTTGGAAAGAAAGAAAATTTCCTACTTAAGCAATCTCTGATTAATTCCAGAGATAAAATCACGCCCTGAAAACAGAGGATTTTGTACTGACCTGTACTTTGCTTTAACACCTTTGTTTTACTGACAATAAGTAAAAACAATACACAAATGTGCTTAGGCTGTACCCTGAAGGAAATAAAGCTGCTTTTTTCTTCTTTGGGAAGAGCATCTCTCAAACCCTGGAAAGCTGCTACCAGTCAGCAATGAATGCTCTGTCTGCAGCAATAGTACTGCTCTGGTTTTCTTAGCTCTCAAGAGCTCCTTGATGAGTTTGTGAAGTCAAAGAGAGGATAGGACTGGGCTGGAGAATGAAAATGAAAGTATTCTGTAGAAATTTGGGCCTCTGATTCTATGAATTTCTGATTAATCTGAACGACTGTTAGATTTCAGAGATCCATAGTCTGAACTATTGAATTCCATTTTCTTGACATTACACAGATTGTATGGGGATTCCATCTCCATCAGACACCTTTATTCTTATTTCTAATAAACTAGGAAAACATTTCTATTTAGCCATTGTTTGGCCAAATCATCTTTATATAAGTGGATGAGCTTGTTCTTATTTGAATATTAATTTTCCCTTCAACTGTCATTCTTTGGCAGCGTAGACAAAGACATTGAATTAGCACTAGCCATTAGCAACATGGAGATGCTGTATGGGTCTAGGCCAGAGCTCTAAGTATTTGACTTCTGCCACTTTCTACATTTATTGTCTTAACAAAATGTTATTTCCTTGTCTCTACTCACATAACTCAGTGTGAATTAGAGAGTGAATTTGGTATCCTCTGCAACCCATTATCATAGATAAAACTACCTGTTCTCAATGGATTGCGAGACTGAAAACAGTGACTAATACCCTTACTAATATGAACATTTATTTGCACACTTCACCAGTTTAACTGCAGGCGTATTTTGATTAATGTGGAACAACAAAAATTATGTTGAGTAGCTGCATTCAAGGAAATTAATATGGGTCACGAAACTATGCATAATACCAATCATTTTTAAAAATGGCTTGTTTACAACCTTTTATGATTAGAGTAGCCTTGTATACCAGATTATTACCCTACGTCCTTCATGCGATATTTCTAACAGCAGACTTTGGTACATTTTAATTACCTAGGATATGTACAAGTATTATGGCTACCTGTTTAGAGCCAAGCCTTTAATCTACCTTCTAAAGCAGAAATGCTATGCATCAGAACCAGACCTGCTAAACTGGTAACAGAAATCTCCAGTATTTTCTGAGCGTTTTATTTTCATTTTACTGAAATGAGGTCCACTCTGTAATGATCTAGGGTGAATATAGATTGATCCAAGCCAATCTAGCAAAAATGAAGCTCCATTTGGGAGAGGCAAGCCAAACAAAAAAGCAGAACAGCAATACTCTTCTGCTCCTGGTATAGGAGCTAGGCTTTTAAGGTTCTTATAATTTGGGAAAATTTGCTACTTTTCAGGACTTATTGTCCTGGGAACACTCAGCTGTAAATGCAATGAAGTTTTCTCATTTTTCACCTGCTGTGGATCTGATTCTCTCTCTGCATGTGTCATGTACACATTTGAGTATGTTATTAGTATTACTACTATGTCTCAAAAATGCATTGATAGATGGAATGAAACACAAACACTTCTCAGTCTGTTCACTTTTGCAGTGAGAGAGCGAGGGAAAAAATGTAACAGGGATGATTTACTGTTGGAGCCCAATTCAAAATGAGTGAAAGTGACAGTAAATTCCAATGGAACTATCCATCAAGTTCACTCTTTATTCCATTTTGCAACATTTAATGTAAAGAACAAATGTTTAGCTGACATGGTGCTGTGCTGTCATTCACCTGTTCCGAGTCTTCAAACTATGCTTCTGATAAAAACAATGCTATCATTAGAGGCCTGGCAGCTATGTGGCTTCCCAATATCTCTTTTCTTCCATCGCCTCTACATACAGACTGCAGATTCACTATTGCAGATTCACTCTTCAACTGAGGCAGCGTTTTCATAAAAGCAGGATAAAAACCCCACAGAAACCAAAAATGTTTCAGAGTAAAGCCGTACTAAAACAAGTAAAAAACCTGTTATTGCTAAATTTGTCTGCAGGTAATTGCTCTCCTTGAAGAATCAGTACATATTCCTCACAAAATGAAATTTAATTAAGAGTAGCTGTATCTTTTAGACAAGTATTTTGCTAATGTGAAGAAACGCACAACTATTAGTGTCTGGGCAACTGATTTTGTCGTAGTTAAAAACAGTCGAAAATACTACTTTTTCTATGCATGAAGTATCATGAGCTGAGCCTTATTAATGTTATATTTTCTCTTCCTTGATGTTTGATACTGAAATAGCCAAGATGCTACAAAGCAGCATATTTAAAACCCAAGACTAAAACAATGGTCCAAGAGCTCATCTGGTAAAAATCAGTGTCATCCTCCCTGCTTGAAACAAAATATTTAGTAAAATCACTGGCAGCTTCAGAAGATCTCTAGCCTACCACTATACCACAGTCAGGTTGTCATAGAAACAAGAGGAGGTTCAGGATCATTTGGTATTTTATGAAGACATTTTAAAGCTATTTTATATACAGAAAAAATGTGAACTCTAAGGTACTTTTCCAATTTTCCAATTAAATGAGTCAATACCAGAAATCCAAACATCTATTTCTCCTTTGTTTCTGAAAGTAAAGTAATAACTAAGGATGAGCAGACTTCGTTATCTCCTGATGCTATTCTTGACTATTATTTAAATTCAGCTGTATAATATACATAACACAGTAAAAAGAACAGTTGGTTATATACAAAATTGATTAGAGGTTTTCTGTCAATCTGCAATACAATTTGGTGTTAAGAAGCATGAAAAAAACCAAAACAGCTAGTAGAGGGCACATAAAATATTTTCAGGTGTAAGAATAAAATGCTGCACACACATTCTTGTGAAAGTGATTTATACATTACCTTGAATTTATTATGAAAGTCTTCATAAACTCTAGAAAGATATATGTATGAAATTATTCTATAGATAGATATTTTTGTTAAATTAGAAGACTGCATGCAAAATATTTCATTAACTCAGGGAAAAAAGGGAAATGAAAATGAAAAAAATTTCAAGTCTACTCGAATATCTGCTGTTAAAAATAGAACAACTGTTGTTGATGTAATGATAACACGTTAATGGTTTAACAGAGACTAGTGGACTACTAGTTCTTGACTGACTATAAATCACAAGTACAACTTTAAAACAATATGTTATCTAATTCCTTATGGGAAAAGATATATGTAATGTGAATGCACATGCACACAGACATTCAAGCATATATGTAGTGAAAAACAGAAGCAAAATTTAATGCAAAAATGTTTCTATCAACTCATATATCTATGCGCACCGCAGCAAAATATTAAAAAAGATACTTGTATGGTCAATGAGACCATACCCGTACATGTAATTATCTGTGTAAGAGACAAAAGTGAGTATAAGCCACACACTTGCAAGTATATTGTTTCTTAATAGACAACCAGAGAGTGTCAATATTTATAAACTCACAACGTAATAACACTGTTTATATCTATTGAATATCTCTGATTTGGTACAAATAAATGTGATTATGTTGGAGAATTATTTACAAAGATTAAAAGACTGATGCAGATTTTTAACCTTAGAGAGAGATTAAATCTGATATTTTAAACCTGATCTTTGACCAAAAGAAGTTAGATGTATTAAACAGAATCTTTCTCTTCTTGTTATGAATAAAATTACCGTCATTGTAAAAAGTCTTACTACTGTAGCAAGGCATTTTTCATAATCCATCTCAGTGGATGTTCATGAGAGAAAAAGGAATGAAATACCACCTAAAGAGACAATCTCAGACCTAGATGAAGGATATTTTTTTTTTTTTTTTTTTGGTAAAGAAAAAAGCTCTCTTCTATTATTTGATAAGAAGCTCTGGAAAAAAAACCCTCACAAAGACAAATATTCAAAGCAAGAAAGTTGTTTAAAGGATGAGCAAATGGCTTTAAATTGCTTTAAATATTAAAAATTTCAAAAGTGGGCAGATTAATAGTGCTTAAAACGGCATTTTTTCTTGTTCCTTTTCATAACATCTACATTGTCACACTGGATCAGGATAGTGCCATGCAATATTTACAGCATTACTTTACAATGTACTTTTTCTTAAATGACACAAGACCTAATGTGTTGTTTACAAAATGAAAAATAACTCCATTACATTCTGCCAACTATTTTTTGTGTGTGCAGCATAAGGACAGAAATTGTCCCTAGAGCATTTTCAGATTCTCAGCTAAACATTTAATCGCTTTTTATCCTATTAAAGATTATATCTGCAATATCATCTCACATTAATTTTAAAATTATCTGGTTTAGTAAGTTCATATTTACTGCAGGAAAACAATGTCATCTGTGTGCAAGTATGAACTTGTTCTCAAATTTTCTTACAGTTGATATCTCTACTTGAATTTGAAAAGGCAAGTTAACATCAGGACTGCCACTAGCACGTGTCAATTTTTGTTATAAAGCTCCTGAAACTTCTACCGCTTTGTCGCTTTAATATCTCTCTCTTCACTGCTGTAAATATACACTTAACATCCTTGTAATTTTCCTAGTTAGAAATGCACTGTATTATTTGTTTTACTGAATAAACTGAATCTCTGAAAGCCCAAGGATACGCAGAAGCTCAAACAGCAGATATAGCAGTGGAGAAAGAAATCAAGTGAGGAACTCGGTCAACTCTGTACATCCGAGTACCCAAAATAGGCTTCTCTCAACTTCTTTTGTAATTTTTCATACATCTGACTACAATCCTCTCTTTTAGTTTTTCCTTTCCTCACTTTGTTACATTCATATTTGTCAGATGTAAACTTTTACTGGAGCTTTCCAATCGCTTCTAGTTATACTGGTCCTACTTACACTGTTCTTCCCTTACGGATAGAATCTACATGGGATCTTTCTCTGTACCTTTCTTTTTTGCATCTTTAATATGATCTCATTCACTAATGTATTGTAGCATAATAAAACCCTCGCTAT
This sequence comes from Phoenicopterus ruber ruber, assembly GCA_009819775.1. Classification (NCBI taxonomy): domain Eukaryota; kingdom Metazoa; phylum Chordata; class Aves; order Phoenicopteriformes; family Phoenicopteridae; genus Phoenicopterus; species Phoenicopterus ruber. The sequence continues at coordinate 26,953,225 of CM020222.1, forward strand.
GCAGATACAAAATGAGATAATATATACAACACAAAAGTCAGTTGAAATTAAAAGTTTTCTTTTTTGTTTCACATTTTTTTAGAACCTTTCTTTCCCCCTGTAAAACTTGCTTTGGTATTCTAAGGACTCACTAGGGCATTCTGAATTCCCTGGATGTGTGCTTTACATCAAAACCAGAACGAATCTTTAAGATTTATTGAACCGGGTTTACTATAGCAGATGTTGGAAATTATAACATTGGATCTTTCCTGCAACTCTGTGCTCCAAGCGCTATGTTGAACTGAGGGGGAAACCACAGACATTGGTCGTTGGGGGTTGTGCTGTAAAATGATGTGTTCAGGTCAATCTTACCTGGCAATCCCAGGTAAGCAATCACATGTTTTCTTCTCTGTTTCACTTCCCTTTTTTTTTTTTTTTCTTTTTTTTATTAGGCTCTCTACAGCACTGGCCTCTTATGCCTATTTGTACTGATGGGCTTTATAGAATAAAACTGTCTGCCATAAGCAACACTGTGTCTTTACTCATAGTATCAAACAAGGCATCTTTTTACAAACAATGAAAAGTCTAGTCCCAGTGTAATTTTTGGGGTAATGTATTTGTGCTCTGCGCCAATCTGCTTTCCTAATTCTTGTTTCAAAGGACAACCCCAAATAACCTGTTTGTAATGACTCCTCTGCCTTTTAATTTTTTTGTTAGAATGATTTTACTTCTTATAGAAATATAAGAATATAGAATCATTTCACTATTTTGAGTTCACATGTCAAATGACATCCATATCACATTCAAGGAGAAAATGCAGAATGCACTCAAGAGCCGCTTCTGTTGACGCTAATTTGGCCACATATTAAAGGTCTTGAAGAGTATCAAAGGAACGCCAATATAGTTAAAACACACCTCTCCTATTACACTTTTGATTTTGATAAAAAAATATGTGCATACCTGCAGCTAGAGCTTGCCTGGTAGATTGTGGAGATATTTACTCTGCAAGTATGAAATGATAATAAATGCTGAGATGGGAGTGGAAATCCAATGCTTTTACCTTAAGTATGCAGGATATGTGAAGCATTTCCACATCTAAGAGAACTTCAAAAGCTACACAAACCTCTGTAGATGACAATCTAAGCAAAGGACTTCATGACTAGCACAACAGCATACCATATAATATTCTATTTAAGGGAGGGAGGATAATTTCCAATCTTTTATGTGGACTGTGCCTGATTGGAAAGGTACAGGAAAACAATATAACAAGAAAAAAATACGGGAATAAAAGAATAGTGCATAAAGGCAGGTTCTTCATAGATTTCACACTTTGCATAATATACAGACCTAAAGCTCTGAAATTCTAGCTGTCCTACAGGACAGGTTATTAAAGTATCAGCAGTTGTCTTCCTTTTTATTCTACCTCATTATAACTCATGAAATAGTTATAGCTGCAAACAAGCATGAAGTAAAAACTTTGTACTCCCTATTACCATATTACTTGCCAGTTTTTCAAAGCACCAGAGAAAATCAGGAGTTTCATTGTTATCCTCATAAATATGCCCACCTCCCTCCGATTTCAAGGTATTCATTGATATGAATCGTGCACCTAAGAGAATATATTTTCTTTCAAGAACAGCTAATGATACCAAGATGTTTTCCCCCTAAATGTCCATTGCAGTATTTTAAAAGGTTATATATATATAAAATACAGATTATTTTAACATCTCAAGGTGCCCAAATATAAACAAAGCTCAATTTTTTCTTGATTTGTGTTTGTACTACACACTTTTATTAAGTTTTATTTTGCCTCTAATATGCTTGAAGATCTTTTGTTATAGATGGTTTTCATTGAAATTTAGGGGGTCACATATGAGGGGAATATAACATAACTTTTTCTAGGAGAACACAACAGAGCATAACAGAAGTGCTTAGGGTATTGCTATGATTTAAACCTTTTATAGATTGCTAAACTTGGTAACTGTGAATAAGTTCATCATTTAAACCAGAGTACTGCATGGTATTTTTGTTTCCCAATTACCTATTCTGTCATGATGACACCAGTGTTTGTTTTCTTATCACAAATATGCAATATCTATAAAGGCAGTGTTTTAGTAACTGTTTAAAGGTTTCATAAGATAACACCAGTTTTTAATTTAATGAATTTTGCCATTTTACAAAGGCAAGAAACATGGCACTGCTTGTTTACTGTTGGAGCTGTTAATATCCAAATCACTAAATGGCCCAGTTTTCTTCTCAAAATACAGCCCCTTGATGTAGTTCATTTGTTGACACTTCAGACTGCTGTTATATTTTGTTTATATTCAATACATTTTATGCAACAAACATTTTATGACTATTTAGTCAACAATGCCAGTTTCCATCACAGACATGACAGAATTTTAAAGTGGTTTTGCTTTTTGTGGTAATCAAACTAAGAACATGAAGGTTGGTGATTAAAATGAATAATAAAGAAGAATATTGAAAGACTAAAAATGCTAATGAACTTTGATATAACATATTCTACTGAAATTCAGCTTCCTTTTACAGAGAAAGTACAGATACAAGATGTAATTGTGTAAGTATTAAGAAAAGCCAGTAATATACCATTATACTATACCTATTATAGTTCAGTATTTAATGCAGTACTCATTAAATAAAAACTGAAGTACTCAGAAAGAGATGCTTCTAAAGCAGGCCAGAGCCTAATTTAGAATCACATCACTATCAAAGACAGAATCCAGGCAAAACAAAATAAGAATGTGTCATCCTGAAAAAAATGAAGGAGAAGCAAGTCATGAAGATTCCTGAAAGTCCTTCACACAGGAATGAATTAGAGCATAAGCCACAGTACACACAGAAACACTTGGCTAGATGTACTAAAGACTTGGCTGGAAAGGCTAAGAAATTCCCACCAACACCAGGTGGGAATAATCTGTGTACAGCTTGTTGGTTCAGACTGTATATATGGCAGATACCTTTCAAAGTGGCTGTTACATCATACACCGACACCAAACGCTGAAACTTTACTATATTATTTAACTCAGGAAGGAGTAGAGTACTCCAAAGAAATCCTACAACAATAAAATATGCTATAATTGAAACATATTTTTAGCAAACATTAAGAACACTGAAAATTTTACAAACCCGCTGTAAATAGATTTCCTTTTCTAAAGAGCTCTCCACTCCTGCTTACAAGATCCGATTACCGTTTTAATCACCCCATGGCCTGCTCCATGTCACACATGCACAGGATCATTTCTTACCTTACATTTTGCAATTAGGAGTCATGCTCATTCTCATGGTATGTTGATGTCTGTTCTTTACTAGGTGCCTCTTAATGTACTTATACCACTGGCCATTTTTCTCAGCCTTCTCTTGTCCTTGCCTCCAGTCTCTGGGCTGTTCTAAAGAGTCTGTGGAGTGACAGAAGCCCTGCAACATCTAAACTGCCCCATTCTTTTTTCTTGTCAACTCCCTCACAGATTTTCTGCCTCCAGAGGAGCTCACGAAGCTAAGTCTGAGTTGTTGCTTTTCAAAGGCAGCTATTTTTCCTGTGATGGATTTCTAAATGGTCTCAGACTGCCTGCTTTCCAAGTGAGCAGGAACTGATCTGGATCTTGGCTCCTAAACTGTGTGATTTTATTCAAATCTATGATGAAAAGCCATACAGAGAGAAACGTAGAAAGGAAGTAATGCATCTGAGATTCTAGGAAGGAGAGAGACACCCTTATGTTAATACATGTACCAATGCATATATACCAAATTGGTATTACAACATCCAGATATGCTCAAAACTCAGAACTGGACCTGATAATTTTCCGTTTAGCCTGACCGAACTATTGTTTTCAGCTGCTTTTCCACCTTTGCAGTCAGAACTGGAATGGATCTCTACTGCTCTGCTGTGAGAGTGGCATTTGTTATTAGCTGCTGTGTCCTACACACCTCATTTTAAGAGAGGGAAGTGGTTTATAGAAGCAAACACAGCTACTGGTGAGCTTTCTACGCATCTACTGCAGATTCAGATGATAAAGGAGTTCTTTGGCTGCAGTGATTTCTAATATGCATGCCAATGCCTTAATCCTAATTATTAACTATAATCTTCCATGAGAGAATAGCGACTATGTCTTCCATCAATATGTCTAGACATGAAGATATTTGGGTGTCTAACTCTAATTGTGATGGATAAGAGGACTAAATAACTTAATGACTTTGAAAGCTCAGTCTACGCATATAGCAAATCAGCCTGCAGTGAGCTTCGAGGTAGCTTTTGCAACTCCTCTTGGAAGAACAGGGAAAAGTAGGAAAAACTATGCTTGGAATAAGGTTTGCTTTCTTAGAGTCCTAAATGCTTTCGTTTTCATGAGGTTTAAGAGGAGGAAGTGAAGAATGTTTTGTCTGACATTGGAATATAGGGGGAATTTGGCTTGGCTGACTGTTATTAGAACTTGTTATTTGGGCAGCATATTGGGGTTAGTGATCCTATTTACAAAAGGTATCGTGGGATCACAGTTGATACAGACCTTTTGAATTGACATAGACTAGCTGATCCAAAAGACAGCACAGAGCCTCAGAGCTCCCTGAAATCACACTGAGACAGTAGATGAATACCTCAGGGGGTATACCTCATTTGAAATTCCTATGACATTTATCATTCAAATATTGACACATCTTAATCACAGTTAGTTTGGGTGTATTTCCTACCCTGATGGCATGATGAAGTGTCCTTCAAGATACTGTAGCTAGCTCAACATTATCAAAGTGGTATAAATGCACATAGATGAACACAGGTACACGTGTCAGAGACAGCAGATGCAACTAGACACAGGTGTTCTGCTTATGCTAAATAGCCCCTTCTAAGAAGCCAAATATATTTTATTATGTATGACTTGCTTCCCTGAAAGGATAAAAGCAATAAGCATGCAGTCCCTTGACTTTTCTTGGTCTATCTTTTGCCCTGTCTATCTTATCCCCTAATCAACAGGGATAACATCCTGCTTGCACACACATACAGTGACCAAAATATCATTCTTTATTTTGCAATGCTATTCACCATGTAATGAAAGAAATCATTATTGGGATAGTAAGCTAGTTTCTATAGCCAATGCATACCATCATACTCAACCCTTTTTAATTCTCCTGAATGGATGATTAGATACTGTCTGTGTTGTCCAGGCTTCCTATAGAAACTGGTCAAGAGGAAGATTCATATATTTAAAACTACAGTTAACACATCCTAACCAAAGTGTTAAACCTAGAAACTGAAGTTTTAGGAAAAAGAGTTTGCCTAAGCAGATGGGGAGGAGAATATTTTCCATTGAAAACACTTCATTACATCTTATTTGTCTTATGTATGCAGGAGAAAAGTTCCGGCATGTAAATACCAATCCCATACCCCACCATGAATGACTATATAGAGAACGTATAGATAAAACTTGTGCCTCCACATCAGTCATAAATTAGGTGTTTGTAACATAAAATAGGACAACCTTTAAATTTTGAGAGTAGCATTTTATGTTGGCTTCTTACAAAGTGATTCATTCCGAAATATTGATTTGCTGATTAATAAGCACAAGAGGGTTCGGGTTTTCTACTTTTTCCTTATTTCTTCATTTCAGAAACTACTAAGACAAATTCCATAAGAAATAATATAGCAATACAGATTAGCGTAGTATTAGGATTTATTTTAAAATTGCAGCAAGCTAATTGGACTTCTTTGGAATTGGTTTTCAGTTACTTTAACAAAAAGCTAAGACTACTGTTGTATAAAAACAACAAACCTAAGTATTTATTCCTAAACTTGCTGTCAGTATCAATCAACTTTCAATTCATAACATAACTTTCGATTCATTCTCTGTTTTGGCAAGCTGTACACATTTTCTGATGTTAGTCAAACTCAAGAAACAGTAAATTCCATGTCCCGCAATATAGGTAATTATTTGTAAACTGTATACGAGTACAGATGAGAAAGATCACTAACTTCTAAAAAGCAACACACACACTGCAGAACAAGTCTACAGGAAGAAAAAGAAAGAAAAGTGAAAAGAAAAAATAAGGAAATTTTTAAATGTTTAGGAACATCGGAAGAAAAATACAAACCGATCTTAAAATGATATTGTATCCAGCACTTAATACTTTCACTCCTACAAACCTTCTCCTGTTTTTAGCATGCCCCATGAAGTCAAAAATTACTGCATGACAAATTTTTACCTCTACATTCCATGATGGAAGTATTTATACGATTTCCCTTTAAGTGTGCACTTCATTTGTTTCTTTTATAAAAGCCCACAACAGTTTTCATTTAATATATTAAATTAAACAAGCCTGGTGGAGGGATTTTTTCAAGAAAATGGTGTTTATTTCCCATTGTAATAGAAGAAATAATTAATAATTTTTCATGTCACATCATTGATTTCTATAGAAGTCAGTCAAAATGCTGCCATATGAATTTTCACACCCACAGCTACATTGATTTCCTACTTGGCTAGCAGTTGCCGATTAAGTCTCTCATACAACTAGTTATGTTGACACACCTCCAGCTGTACTTTTGCTTCTGTCACAAACTCCTCAAATTATTTCTTTTTGTCTTTGCAAACAAGAAAGCTTTCATGCAACTTCCACGCAGGCTGAACCACAAATGAACCCATATGGGAGCCTGGCCAGCCCCCACCTCAGGACAATGGAAGTGAAAACAAGCATATCCAGTTATTTTGGAGTAATTTTTGGCATGTTATAAATGAGCTTGTTTCCCAGAAACTCCTCCCCATCTTTTGGGTCCTATGTATCCCTTCAGGTAAAACCATCTGCAGAAGCTGTAGGGATCTTTCCCAAGTTCATTGCTTTGAGAGTTTTAGCATGCCTTCAGGACGTGCAGCAGTTTCCCAGTATAGAGGCAGTCTGATGGCATCTATAGCTGGCACTGTGCATTATTTCTTTAGTAAAGCTCCTTGAATTTCAATCTGTTGCCTTTTCATCATGTTTCTATGCTTTAAATAGGTAAGACAAAGGAACAACCACATTTCTTTAATAAAGGAAATAACTTTTCTCTCCAAAAGATATGGAGTGCGCTCACCCTTCTCCTTAAGAAAAAGAAAAAAAGGGAATGCTTTTCATAAATTTATGCACAAATGGTTAGCACACTCTCACCTTTCATATAAGCTATTAATTTGATTTTATTTTTATGACATATTTTACCTTTATGGATTATGCAAGATTTTTTCCCCTTCCACAAATGCTAAAGAGCATTCCCAATTAATGATGGCTACATGAATAATTTATTTATTCTTTTGCCATCTTTGCATTACACAGAAGCCTGTCTGATAAATTCTAAGTGACGAGAAAAATAAGTATTTCCAGCTCTGCTTCTTTTGTGGTTTACAGAAAAAATAGCACATCCTTCTTTGAGAAAAGAGCTTAGATGGCCTTTTGAAATATTGATCCTGTATATAATAATATATGACTACATTTCACATTTCGCCATTCTTAGCCCCAGGTACTTGATAGCTGGCTTAAGGAGAGTAAAAGCTGTTTCAAATTCCCAAGCCACAGAGCAGCTGTTAGAAAATTATTTTTTCCCAACTAAACCTACACCGAAGTAGAAATAATTCTATCCAAATTCTGTGCACTACATAACACATTTGCACATTTAATTTATAAAGAAGGTTAATTACATTGCTCTGCTAGAACGACCCGCTTCCACGCTGCAGCCAGAAAGCATTAATGATTTTAAAGAATGCATCAAGGGAGTGGATTTTTTCCTTTAGGGTTGCTTCTAAGTCTTCTGTGCTCAGCCAAGCAATAAGAGATGAACACATATCTGCTCTCATTATATTCAGAATCCCAAGAAGTTTGAACCTGAAGGAATGTCAAACAAAGCTCAATAATAAACAAATTTTTGATGCCAGAATCAAAACAAAACAAGTAACATCATTTCTATACAAACCTTAAGTGAAACATATTTCTGGAAAACCGTAACTATGCATCCTGTATCTTTTATCATTTACAGCTAATAAGTTCATGCATTATTCAGGCCAATTATTTCCTAATAATTACAATTTGAAAGAGTAGGATAGATGATTTTTTTTTTTATAGGGAACATTAACAGAGAGAAAGCGATACAAGGATATTCACTGTTTGTAAGATGCAGCCCATTCATTAAAGGTACCTGGCTTGACTACATTGTTACTGCTAGCAAATTATGATCATTTGCTGTGTACTGTAATCATGTGATAAATACGCGAGACAGAGAATAATAATTCTAGCTGGCATTAGTGGGACTACTGAGTAATTAGGGAATGATTGTTTCAGACCTCTTAAGCAGAAGGCAAGATGCAACCAGTAGATTGTGTTCTTCCTTTAATATGGGGACACTGGCTGCCCCCAGCATTCATATAAGATACCTGCATGAATGCCAGAAATAATACAGACCTGTCACTTACGCAAGTTGAAAGAACTGGGAGGTGAATAGCACTTAGTCGCACTGATGGTTACCTTCTTAGCACACCTACATCACACCTCTGACAGACTCCTCACAGTCAAAGATTTTTCCTGAATTGGATGATTGATTACAAAAGAGCAATTTTAATACATAAGAGCTTCAGTACTGGCTTTCTCCTAATTTAATGTGAGGAGGAAAAGATTCAGATTGTTACAAACCTTTTCGGTCATATCGACAGAGTTATGCAGAAAGAGGATACAAAACACTTTATTCCTCTCATGCGCCATGCATAACAATGGTGAGCGTAAGGGGTGGTTCAGACTGTGACATCAGGGGCCTAAAGACTTCAGATCCATAGGCTTGCTCATCTCCGTGTGAATCAGCAAAACAAACCCATATTTGGTGGGAAAACACGTTAAATAGCTTGCTCAGACTTAGGAGGCACAAGTAGCCTGTCTGACTGGGGTCTTTTCAAGATCAAGACTTTAATAAGACTCCAGAATTACGAGGATTAACTCCATAGATTAAGGGTAATACACTTGGCATTTACAGTGCTTTTGAAATAGCCACCTAAACCACTTATATAGGGTAATCAAGTAAGCAAGCTTGCTCAAGAAAGTTCCCATTTATGAAACACTTAAGATTTTTTTTTTTTTTTAAATACATGAAAAAATCCTCATCGATTTGGCTCTTTCTGACTGAAGTCATTATTTACTGATATGTAGCTATTCACTAATAAATGATCTAACACTATGGCTGATTAATGCTAATAGCATACTGTGCTTTAGATACGTAGCAACAGATGAGAGAACTGCGATGCCTGATCGAATTGGACAAGCTTTATACTGCATTCTGTCATGCAGTTATTTATTTGAAATTGAGAAGTGGTGTCTGATACAGAACAGCAGGATGTCAGATACAGAAAAAATAAACTGTTCAGGAAAATGTTTAAAATAACCTCCAACAAGCATAAGTATTGGAGAGTCCACATAAACCAAAACAGAGAAGTTGTGGTTTATGCATGCTTTTCATCCATGCATATGATTAAAATTATTCAAAACAATGGCAAACCAGCCCATGAGAACATATAAGTTGATCTTTTAAAAAAAGCACTCACCAGAAAAAAAAGAAAAAAGACATGATTCTTTCATATATATAATTTGTTTGCTGTTTCACTTGTACGGTGTTGACTGGTTGACTGTTTTATTTTTTCTTTTAAAGTGTATTTTGTTTTTGACTGTGCAGCCCCCCACCGCCCCCAAAATATCTTTGTGTGGAATGTTCCAAGTCAAGGTATCCTTTTTATCATTTTAGAAATCCCTTTCCTATTAAGGAAAAGTGCCTAGTGACTCAAGTGGAAAAAACCATAATACTTTAAAGAGAAATACCATTGTGTGAAACACCCCCTTCCAGTCAAGCCACAACCCTTCTTCTTAAACCAGCTCCCCTCAAAGCCCAAATCCTACACGTATTAGAAACCTGTTTTTAAAACATTCCTTGATAAAGTATGCATGGCACACTTTGCTAACTTCCTTCCGAAGGGTGTACAAACAAAGCACAAGTGATAGAAAAGTAGATGTAAACACTTAACGCTCCTTTCGTCATGAAAAAAATGAAGTATTGTTCTTGTAGACTTTCCCTGACACTGATTCCTTACCAGTTATTGAAAGGTCCTTTATTTCTAATGCACAAGATACTCAATTGTCAAGATGGTGATACTACTTTTTGTTCCACAGGCCTTGCCTGCACTGTCACAAGGGCTATAACGAAGGCTAACAACAACAATAATAATTACTGTGTTTAAGTATAGACTACTACACTAAGTAAAATGCTGCTTTATTTGGATTTCCAAATTCAAGTCAAAACAGCAAAGAGATTCCAAGGCCAATGCTAGGCCCTGGTTTACTGCAGATTTATTATTTAAAAGAACCTCAAACCTAACAAAAATCAGTGAATGAATATTTTTTTTATACCTCTACCTACCCTATTCTCCTGCAATATTACGCTGTTATGGGCATGTTATATTATCTAATTATAATACAAAAAGAAGGAATACCCAAACAAGTGCATACTTGAGGATTGTCATATATATGAACAAGAAATTTTATCCAGATCAGTACTGGGGAGTGTGAGTAGATGACGGAGAGGTGCCTTTCTAATCTTTAAATCTATTAACCATAACTACTCCTATAAATTAGGCTTGTGACTTTAAAAAAGTCAAGTCTATTCTTATTGCCCTGTGTTGAAACATTTTATGTTGTTACTTGCACTGTACATATTAAAACTTCTCTATTTTATATTGTATGGCCTATCTTCATTACCTGTAAAACATAGCATTTACAGAAACATAAAGAATTTTTCAGTGTGCGTATAAAAATAAACAAAAGTTTCAATCAAAGCAATATTGGTTTGAACGCATGTAAGGATTCTAAGGTAATTCTCAAAATTGATTTTTACTGTAGGCTCTAAATTATTTTAAACCCTGATGTCTAGGGAAATTAAGATTACATTGACACACAGATTTCTGTGCTGCTCCTAGAAGTTTGAATATTTACACTGCTATTAGTTTGGAAATACGCTGGGTCCCCTTCCTAATTAAATGGTCATTCTGACCATTTCACAGTTATTCAGAGAGGGTTCACATCATCTGTGTACTGCTTCACCAACATAAGACAACTATTAGACTGTTAGAGATTTGATTTTGAAAGAAGATTTAAGAAGTATATTTAAATAATTTCTGACATCTCAGCCTGCACGAACTTTTGATGTAAACATAATTAGGCCACTTTTGAAATAAGAAAGAATTGTTTGAAAATACTGGCTGAAAATGACATTGGCAATGAACTGTTACTAAAATACACTGAATCGCCTAAGGAATAGAGTTCTCCCTGCCACTACATCCTTGCAAACTTTTAATACTTACAAAGATATGCTTCATAGCAACTACTTGTGTCCAGGTCTCTGGTAAACGGTCAAATGAGAAAAACATGACAGATTCTAGAAGTCCTGTTGTAATGACTATTTTCTTAGGAGTTCGGAATTTTTTAAGGGAAGAAAAAGGTTAAAATTATTAAGATAACCATTTAACATCTTTACCTTGTTGACAGTCACTTCCTTTTTGAAACGCTAAAAGATCTTTCTTTGAATCTCCATATGTCTTTATCTCTGAAAGAGCTAAGCTAAATTATAGCTTTGGTATGCGTAGAGGGTTCAGTGAAACTATACTGCCTAGATTTTGAGAAATCATTCCTTTTGTAGCACTATCACGAGCTACAGACAAGAATCTTCAAAAAGGAGGTTTAGCTAGCCTAAACACTTGTTACTTTGTTTCTGTGCGGTGCCATGAGGCTCAGACCTCCCGAGGGCTGGCTAGGCAGGCTTCCTCAGCTGGGTTCCCCAGAGGCTGCACAGGACTGCAGCTTCTCTCTGGTTCCCCTGCGGCAGACGATGAGCTGTGGGGCAGCCCGGGAGCACACCTCTCTTCTCGGCTGCTGGTCGCCACTGTGGTACTGCAACAAGCTGGTGGGCAACCTCAGCTGCGGTCTAATCTGCTGGGAAATTTCCGTTGCAGGTACACACGGAAGACACACGGAGAGACAACCGCTGCTTTCTCACAGCAGTTACTTCACCAGCTCACAAAGGCAGCGTCAATTGAAAGAACGTCACAGGATTTGAAGCCAGGTGAGACAGACACTTCACTTTTCCCCTCTCAGGTCATCAGGAGCATCTTTCACAATCACTAGCACAACCCTAGCGCCTAAATCAAAGGATGATCATCTCCTCATGTCCTCAATTCCAGATTGACAGAGTATCTGCAATCTGTGTTAACCAGTTGTTTGTTTAATCATTTGCACTAGTGTTAAACAGATGTAAAGTACTATTTACATGCAATTGCACCACAAATTTTCATTTAAGATGCAGGATAATGGAGACTCAAGTCCAAAGAATGCCACTAGATACAGTAAGAGCATATCATGCTTTGAAATCAGTGTCTTGTGCCCATTCTTTTCAGCAAAACGAAGCAACACAATGATGTATTTACTGCTTTGCAAACCACCCTACATTTTTCTTTTTCTTCTCTACATTTGTATAGGTTTTGAATAGGTATTACTATTGAATGTATGCAAAAATTTTAAATGCTCTTTGAACAGTTTTACCGTTTCTATTTACGGAAACCAGACAACACATACAGAAAATTCAATTAATGTTATACTTGTTTGCCTAATGAAATTTCTCTTATTGCATTTTAAACCTTGAACTATGCATTACTGTAGATGTTAGTACCAGAAAATATCGGACTTCTCACTAATCGAAACAGACAGAAGTGATTATGAACCAGAAGTCTCTCATGAATTTCAACAGAAATTTAAATTTACTCTTTGGCAAATACCTTGCATTTTAAAACATATAAATAACTTTCCTTATCTTGGTAAATATAACTGGAGATGCAGATGACTGCATTTGCAGCACTTAAAATTTTATCTTCGGAGTACTATGCATGATTTGTTTAGTTAATTGATTTTACGCATTCTTACTGATTTATGTCTATTTATCAAATTCAGAATGCAAATGCTGACCAGCAGTTCCACAGTGTTTGGAATTCGCACAGGTTTTCTGATTTGAAAAAAAAGTTGAGGATCATTGATTACACTTCAGAGAATGAAAATACATTTCCAGCCACACATCTTAATCTTGATCATGCAATGTTCAAAAAGCAAACTGCAATTACATGTCAATGGCCTGGAATTGTTCATTTAATATTAGTTATGCATTCAAACCCTCTGAAATGTTACCACATAAAACAGGGCATAAAAAGAAACAAAACAAGCTAATTAAAATAAACTACCTGCTTTTCTTTTAGTCATTGTCATGGTTTAACCCCAGATGGGAACCAAACACGACACAGCCGCTCGCTCACTCCTCCCCCTCCCCAGTGGGGTGGGGAGAAGAATCGGAGAGAAAGGAAAACTTGTGGGTTGAGATAAAAACAGTTCACCAGGACAGCAAAGGAAAAAATTATAATATATATTAATAATAATAATAATAAAATGTAATGATAATAGAATATATAAAATGAACAATGCACAATTCCTCACCACCCAACGAGCAATACAGCCCATCCCAAGCAGCAGTCAGGGAACAGGAATACTCCCCAGCAGCTGCACCAGAACAGCAAGTTCCAGAGAGCGCAAGCGAGGGAACAGCCGAATGAACAAACAGGCCCAAACGAATGCAAAAAGGGAAAAAGAAGGGAACTGGCCCACCGGGTGACCCCCACTTATACTGTGCATGACACCTATGGTATGGAATACTCTCTTTGGCCAGTTTGGGTCAACTATACTGGCTATACCCCTCCCATGTTTTGGCTCCTGCACAGTGGCAAAACCTGGGAAGCTGGAAGATGTCCTTGATCGCTTAGTAGCAGCTAATAACATCAGTGTATCATCAACATTCTTCACACACCAAATCCCACACTAAATCCAAACCACAGTAGCTACTGGAAAGAAAATTAGCTCCATCCCAGCCAAAACCAGGATGTCATCTTTAATTCTTCCTGTTAGAAGAGCAACAAGTGACAATTCCTTTTCCCTTACTAATTTCTTCACACATGGAGATGGGAGGCCTTAAATAATATTCGTTGGTTGATTAGGCTGCCTCACTTTCCAGTGAAGTGGATGGGGAGTGCTCACATAATTTTTTTCTGTTAATTCAGCTGGAGGATCAGCAATTCTGACAGACACAATATCTGGAGACTATTAGTATCTTGATCTTGTACAGCTATTTCTAAGAGTATCTTTGTCTTTTCCTAACACATTATGAGCCCACAGCTCCTATGTTCCCCTGTCAGCAAACACATTTGTAAATACAGTGGTTTATGTGGTAGTTCTAGTGATGCTAGAAGATCGGGGGCGGGGGGGGGGTTAAATCCACCCTACACACGTACACCTACTGATAAGGAAGTAGAATGAGTAGAAATTTAATTTATTAGTGAAGAAACAGGAATAACCATTATATGGTAAGAAACATGCTGCCATAAAGCAAAGGGAAGTAGAAAACATACTAGTAACACTGTGCAACAGAATACATATAGATTCAACTAAGAGGTTTCTTCAAAAGAGGCTCAATCGAAGGGTCTCCTGCTAGGAAAAGCTTATGCACCATCTGTTTAGTGGAAAATACATGACACAGATTGCATATCAGGCATCTGATTCTTATTTACATTTCTAGATGAGAGATGCTCTTCTCAGAAGATCATTTTATTTCTGTTTTACTTCTAAAAGGCCCCTAGCAAAAGGTGGTTTGCTTCAGATCTATGTAGCATATGACAATGGCTTAAATCTGCCAAGGGTGATTTCTGCACACTTCATCTAAAGGGCAAGAAAGGTTGGACAATAAAAGAGGGGTTATAATTTATTAATTGTGTGAATGATCTGCAAAACTGATTTCTGTTCCCAGACTTATAGATACCAACCTGTCCTCAGGCTGGACCTGTAAAAAGCCATCATCAAAAGTGCACAAGTAAAACATTTTTCAAATCAGACTATTATTTTCACCTGCAACCACAAAGTTGTGGTCTAAAAGCTGACCTCAGCAGGAAGTTAAACAAGATACTGCTTATGTCTTCGTAGGTTTCTTTTCTAAGGTGACTAACCCATGCAATAATTTTTCAGATGAATTACTCTTGGCCATGAGAGATTCACTAAAACAGAGCAATTTCCTTCTTGTTCTGAAAGCAAGAAAAAAGGCTTTTGGGATTTGAGAGGAAGGAACACGAGGAAACTAAAAATCCTGTGCATTTGATCTCTTTCTCATTTCACTTCTTGAAGTGGAAGACTGAAAAATAAAAGGATGTTATTCTCTAGCTGGCTGAATTCAAACACAAGCCAAGTTGCACATGATTTATGTAGTGGAAATATGTTCAGGGTGAGGTGTCTCAGCATTTTCCCACATTGCAAGGATTTCCCCATTTATGTAGACAGTGCAGAGTAAACGGACAGAAGTAGCCCATGGCTCTTTTGTGCAACAGATGCACCACACTGCCACATCAAAATGCAGCAGCATTTTTACATAGTTGGAAGTAAAGGTATGTTATGCAAAGGCAACATGGCATTACACGCTTTCCACATAATGAGTATACACTTAATATTCCTGGTATTTTGATGTGGGAAATTGGGCAGTATAGAGCGACAAAAAAAGTCAAATACTGATGACAGTCTTGCTTGAAATACTGATGACAGTAGGGCTTATTTCTACAGTCCGATTCTTATCATCTGGAGCTGGCACTGTCATGGGAGACAAGCAGGAAGATTTTTAATTTGTATATTTTGGCAGCACTGATGGATGGAATAATACCACTAGTCTTCTGCTTTGAAAAATGTAATAACCCCAAGGCCCTTCTAAGGTCTGGAGATATAAAATATTCTTATAGTGAGAATGTGAAATGGAAAACAGACAGATAAACATCCTATTAATCTAAACTATTGAGTAAATATTACTCATTAATATAAAATAATAGGACAAATTTTTACCTCCTCATTTCTGAATTTTATTAACCTGTTTAATGATGAGAAGTTAGTCTACATAAAATAAGAAGAATGAAAAAAATGCTGGACTCCCAAACTGTGAAAAAATACTTTCTACTATTTTTCGACCTTAGCAAAATGGTACACCTTTCTAAGAAATAGTCTTGCTCTGGGCAGAGCTCTTTTAAAGAAAGGGGTTTGGATTTGGTGGAAAGGAAAAGCAGACACAGCTGAGAAGTTTTCAAGTGATTACTGGCAGAAATTATGAGCTAATCTGGGAGGTAAGGGGTAACTAAGTCCACACGGGCACCGCTAAATAAAAGAAGGCCAGTAAACCAGTCTGGGTTCTAGGCCTCTTAATAGTGGCACTGCTAAACTGCTAGCACAGCCCTTACCTCTGTTTTAGCAGATTGTAATCAGAGCAAAGAGAAATATTCAGTAAAAGAAGATGGCTGGAGGCCAGCTGGATGTAGGTATGTCCATGCTACTTGATCTTAAAGCTGGTGTCCTGTTCCTAGCCCATTTTATTTGGCACTACAGGTACAACTGAATTAACAGAAGGGCTGGTAAAATCAATAAATATAGTAGAAGGAGAATTTTGAGAATGCCAGTAAGTTTTGTTGCAACCAGGAAATTATGGTCTGAAGAAAAGACCTAATCAACTTCAAAACAGAGCAGTCAAGGCTCCTTACGTAGAAGAGGTAGTTCAAGCTGGTTTCAAGTCATTATTCTGATTCCTTCAACGGGGTAAACCAAAGCATCTTAAAATAATATGCTAATACGTTTATCTTTATATGTGAGTGAAATTTACGAATAGCGTAACTTTTCAGTATGAGGACTTGTATATTATTTTAAGATGTAGCTGATCAGTTTTAAAGTTTAACTTTACCTTTCATATGCCAATAGTGTTGTCTTAACTGAAGATCTCCCCCTCATCACTTTAGACAGTCAACTTATTAGATATAGCTCAGCAAGCATGCAATGGGGAATACTTGGAGCACTACTAGTACATTTCGTCTTCAGATTTTTTCTGTCTAACCAGAGAAGGTGATGATGAGAAGGCAGGAGGAATGGCATGGTATGTCTGGATACAGCTGAATTATGCGTTGATAATACAAAAAGTTTGCAACACTTTAATTTTGTTTTGGACTATTTTTAGATTATTCTTTTAAACTAAAGTAATATTAAATAATAAAGCATATTTAAAATGAAATGTGAATGATAGTTCAATCTAGAAACAAGTGCTGGTTTTTTTATAAACACAAATTAATATAAAGTGTTGATATTATTCTACCGTATAGTACCTTGATCTCTGACTGAAGTTTTACTGATGCCTTGTTCATATCCTCTTGATTATCTTAAAATTCAGTAATTGAGTATGATTACATTGAATGAATGCAATGTTTATCAGCTTCCTTTTGATTTTTGATAGACAGAAACTTTAAGTAGCATGCATGAATTTAAATCCACTGACTTGAGGGAAGGTATGCTAGCTCTACCCAGTCAGGATATGGACTGTAGTGAGTAGTGTGCAATTATGACAAGCTATAGGTGACTGCTGAGATCTCAAAGCGACTTACTGCAGTAGTATTATTGCTCTTTAAATGAAAAGGTGAGTTGTAGAAAGAAAATGAAATTTGCTTAGGATTAGCACATAAACAAGGGAATTGGATTGGGTTTTCTTGCAAACAGACACCATTAGTTTTGTGTTTTTTTTTTTTTTAAACACTGTGCCACATAGCTTAAATGGTTAATTTTGTACTGGATTTATAAATCTCCTGTGGAGTTCACATTAGTCCATTTTTCCGTCTCACAATTCAGAGCAAGGTGATAATGAAAGGCTTTCTACTAGTTTAAAAGCATTTAAAAATAATCTAGAAAGTAAAACAAAAGAACTGTCAGGTGAGAAAAGACAACTAAATAATACGCAATGTCATGTCTGCAGGTTACTCCTACCCAGGCTGGCCCTGGAGGAGACACGTTACTGCTAGGGAGGTGGGCAGCAGGGGCCCTCCTTAGGGCAATGTGAGCCGGTCAAAGGACATGGAAGAGTGCACCTCTTTTCTCCCTTCTCCCACCTCCTGGGCATTTCACTCTGCTCTTATCCTTTGTAACAGCAGTTTGGCTATTTTTTTCCCAGGTTGGTACTAACACTTTATATACTACTTCACTTGTTCTTTGCATCTGTCAACCCTCAAAAAAGGGCTGTAAATATACTGGGTCTTGGTGGCTTTCCTCATTACTTGACAAGTTCATTCTCAAGCGAGTATGATAAACTCATGTTATAAATAATGCTGTCAAAAATAATGTTAAAATAAATGTTGTAATAAACTCCCAGGTTATCAGCAACTGTTACCATGCTTTCCTCCTCCTCAAAACCTAGTCCTCCAAATCTTTCCTCAGAAGCCATGTTTTCACTGACAGTTCTTATTCTTCTCCCAGGATTAATTGCAAATGCTCAGTATAAAATGTGGTACTCAAAATTTGCAATAATATTAAGGAGCTCTTACTAAGCAGAAATAAAAGTATAAGGCCTCTGTTTTATCAAATGCAGAAAAATATTACTGATTAGCCTTCAACCTTCCTTTATAATTCTCTGGGGAAAATAAAAATTTGTTTGAGCTCAACCCTAAACCGGAATGCTTAGCAAATCAGAGTGGTTCATTGTACATATATTGAAAAGACCCCAAAGTAAGCATCTACATTCCTAAATAGAAGCATTGTTTATAGTGATGGCTTACTAGCAAGGAAGAGCTGAAAAAGATCCATTCATCACAGGTATCCAATAAATGAAAGAACAAATAACTGGAAAACTTCATTATGAATCTCCCTTCTGCTGTGGAGGATCTTTCCTCTTAAAATGTATTTTCAGACAAATCTTTGAAAGAAAGATTTTTGCAAATTTGAAATTTTGCTAGATTTGCCCCCCCCCCCCCCCCCCCCCTTTTACACTTTACAGAGAACTAGTTACCATTGAGGATGTGGGGGAGGGCTCGGGCTGTTGGTGGGGTTTTTTGCATTTTTGGGGGTTTCTTTTTTCTTTTTAGCTGGCTACATTTAAATTATTTTTTTTAAGTATATATACATTCACATTATATGTATGTGTTTGAAAGCCTTAATATAACATCTTGTTTCAGAAAAACTGTAAATGTTTTGATGGGAACCCGTCAAAAGTTAGCACCTATATTTCAGAGCATCAACAGCACGTCCTCTCAAGCCTGCACGCCACCTAGGATGATCTGCAGTGAGACAGTGCAACAAAAGGGGTTATAATTATGTCTATTCTTTATGTTGCAAAATTAGCTAGCAAAAAGTAAAGTTTTGAAACCTCTCTGGGACTAAAGCTGCTCTTCTTGCCATATCTTGATAGATATAAATCGCTCTGCACTTTTGTCTTTGGCTTTATCTTGCCATCTCATTTTACTGGAGGACCAGGCTGTTGGGATCTCACCCTTGATTTAACTGGGGCTGTACAGAAGAGCTCTCCTTTGTGCCAGCTCTGAAGAGAAAGCATCGCACAGAATGAGGGATGTAGTTTCTTTTGACATCACTTCTATGCACTCCTCCTAGGGGCTGCTATAGGCAAAGTCTGATTGGACCTAAGCATTTCTATTATTAGATCCCTGCTTTGCAATGTCGTAATTTTTGAGATTTGATTTTCAGAAAAGCTGTCTTTCTGTGCTTTTATCAGAAATAAATTATTCACTTAGAAAAGATTATTTTATGTCATTATGACAACAAATACTTTCTATTATGAATTACTAATATTTATTTGAACCCTGTCACATTCCTAATTTTAAGAGAGTACTCAGAGTGACAAACTAATGAGGGCTGTCTCAGGTCACTGTAATTAGAAACATTTTTCAAAGTGCTGTGTAAGGCAATAGCAGCTATAATATCATTCATAATTCATTAAAACTTAAAACATTCAAGTGAATACGAAAATGCTATATGTGCAACTTGGCCTGAAAGGCTGTGTGCAAGAAGAGATACGAATGTGTTCTAGTTGTATGATAATTTCCCTTTTATTCAAATGACCTAATTTTTTGTCTGTCTTTCTTATGATGTGATTACTTTCATAGCACAATTTTCAAAGCTGTGATCAATTTGAATGAAAAATGATTATGACTGGATGTTCCAATTCAATGTTTCTACAAGATAATAAAATGAAGGTAACAGGGGTTTAGCACATTATATGAGCATTAAGACTCTGCATAGCTGAAAAATGTGGGGTTTTTGAGAAATAATGTGCTGCCTCATTTTCATGCCTGCAATGCAGTTCATTAAATATCATCACTAATTTTAACTAATTTAATTTCTAAAAACTCTAAGTACACTCTTAAAGACAGCTGATCTAGTAGGATTCCAAATAAGTAGCCATTATCATTTCACATCAAAATGCCTTTTTGATTACCTGGTCTTGGTAATTTTTTTTGTTTGTTTTGCTTAATTATCAAAGTTCTTTGTATTCTTTATTCAAATAATTTAAATTCACTCATTTTAAAAGGAGGTAAAAGAAAAGAATATATACGAGATGCAAGAACTAAGCTGCAACTGCTAATACAGCATGAACTGCAATATTTTGTTGACTCCCAGTGAAAGGATATGTAAGCAAGTAGAAAAAGAAACACATGCAGGGATCTTCTGACATGATCTGTCTTACAAATATAATGCAATTTGAAATTTGTTTGCCTGAAACTGTCTGCACTCAATTCTGCTAATGTTTTGCAGTTATTGACAGACTTTCTATATTACAGAAGTTGGCATTGGGGGCACTTTGTTATGAGAACATAATAAAAATTGTGCTGGAATTTATTATTAGGATTTTTTTAATTACGTTTATAATCTCCTTCAAAACAGATGAAGGCAAGCAATAATTCTCTTGGGGTCACACTACCATATCAATGTAGTAACTGCATAGTGGGTTACTTATAGCTCCTCAGATTAATAGATGAGTATTTTCTTTCCATTTTTAGTAAGTTGGTCTACCTGTACCATATAGTCTTGTAATGTAGACAATTCATTTTGATGATTCATGCTACATTTTGATAAACAAAGCTTGAAGTCTATTACAAACATGGTTTACAGGAAAACAGTTACAAGTAAGAAACATCATCTACTTTATAATTAGGACATGTCTAAGATACTCGGCTGCTTGGTTAATATAACAATCAGGCTTAAGCATAAGTGATCAGACAGCTGAACCCTTTCATAAACAGCTTAGTTCCTTGTAAAACACTCTTGAATAAATTCCTGTGATACTAAGATTTTTTTTCTCTCATTAGACATACTGCACTAAGCTGTAAATAAGCGTTTCATTGTTATATCAGTGAGACTTGCAGAACATTTACAGCAATGAAAGTCACGTGTGTAGTTAAGAGGTTTCTAAGATGTGACAGGCAAAAGTGACAAGACAGCTTCCCCAAAGCTTTCCAAAACTGCAAATATTTTTATCATGAGACTGGTTTTAAAATAGCACAGGTAAGATCGCTTTCTCATTTATCTTTAGGCCTAAGATTATATTACCAAACTGTCGCGGTTTAACCCCAGCTAGCAACTGAGCACCAGACAGCTGCTCACTCACCCCTCCCTCGCCAGGGTGGGATGGGCAGGAGAATGGAAAAAAGTAAAACTCGTGGGTTGAGATAAAGACAGTTTAATAGGACAGCAAAGGAAGAGAGAATAATAATATTACTGATAAAGGAATATACAAAAACAAGTGATGCACAATGCAACAATTGCTCACCACCCGGTGATCAATAGCTTGGCCCTGAGCAGTGATTCCTGCCCCCTGATCAACTCCAGCTTGATATACTGAGCGTGACGTCTTATGGTATGGAATATCCCTTTGGCCAGGCTGGGTCAGCTGTCCTGGCTGTGCCCCCTCCCAGCTGCTTGTGCCCCTCCTCGCTGGCAGAGCAAGGGAAGCTGAAAAGTCCTTGACTGAGTATAAGCAACAACTAAAAACATTACTGTGTTATCCACTAAAATATATACTTATACTAATTCCAAAACACAGCACTATACCAGCTACTAGGAAGAAAATTAACTCTATCCCAGCTGAAACCAGGACACAAGCTTTTCTTCACAACCATGAAAAGTTAAACTATATAATTATATGTTTCTATGAGAAGTTTTAAGTGCGTAAATAAGAACTGCTAAGGCTGCACATCAAATTCTCTCACCACCTGGCTGGAGTTGGCTTGTATGCTAAAGATCACACAATTACTAAGTTTGAATTTAAAAGGAACCTTCCCCAGGTCAAATGAGCTTAGCTGCAAAGTTGGTTTGTTTTTCTATGTGTCACGATTTAACTACCTCCATTTCTTGCCCAAAATTTACTGTCATTGTGGAGGCTCTATAAATTTATGAAACCTTAGTTTCTCTCTTCTTTACCTTAAACAGGGCTGAAATATTGTATGTAACTGAACATTTTGGAGGTGTTATTGAGATCTGGGGTGATCTCAATGGTGAGCAGAGTGGAAAGAGTTACACCGGATAGTACACTTAAGAATACCTCTAAACACAGTAAAAACAGTACTCTCTGCTGTACATTGTCTATTAGTTAGATAGGCTGTCTTGACAAACCTTGTTTACAAGGGGACATACCTCAGATTGATAGAGTTTTCATTTACAGGGCACCAAAGTTGAAATCTCAGTACACAAAAGCATTAAGCTGCAAGAAAAGGAATCATCATTTAATTTGTAAGGTGAATTATATTTCAGCTGTTTCCATTCCTGAGATACTGATAGACAATAAAGAAGGAGTTTGAGCTTGAAAAAGCAATCTGCTCCCCATGCTGGATAACAGAAATAAATATCTTCACAAGGAATGTGCTCACTACACTTTTTCCTCTTGAGTCTTGCCTGAACCAGATGATTCTCCCCCATATTCTGCCTTTCTATTTAAGAATCTTTAAGTGGAGAAAAATTTTCATCTTTGATTTACCTATCTCACTACAGCCAAGAGTAGTGTACTTTTGGAGAGAGATATTTCTGCCAGACAGGAAATTACCTCTTATTTTGTCAGATAATCAGTGGGCCATATAAATCATTGCTGGCCAGCAGATGTTTAGCTGGTAACTGCTCCAAGGACAGTGCAGATGTTCACCTGTGAGCACATTATACTGTTTTGATAAGCCACAGTCCCTCAGCCAGGAAGCAGGAATTATCACACTTTTTTAGCCTGCTACATTGAATTCTCCATGAAGTTTCCACGTGCCTTATTGCAACTTTTTCTGTATTGGATTATTTAAGCGCTTCTTGGCTATACCACATTGTGTGGCTCCCAGGTTAAGTGAGGAAGTTACTAGATGGAAGAGTAGAACTTAGACAAATGTTTTTTAATTATTTTTGTCCAGATCTCAAGGTTTTTCCATTATTTCTCACATTGTGTAATTACTAGGATTATCATTAGAAAGAGACTTTGGTGCTGAGTAGTAGTAGATATCCATTTTCTTAAGGAACTTCAGTAAGTTTTACAGAGGCAAAACCCCAGCTTTTTCCTGAATTTCAGACTATATGCTTTCAAGGTATCTTTCTTACCAAATATGCATAGGAAAAAACTGTATAACAGGCATAAAAGAAGTTTTGGACGTCACTTCAGCACAGCACTATGCTTTAGTGTGTCATTAAATGTAGAAATGCTTTTAGGCATTTTCCTGAATTAGACTCTACAGCTATTGGCACTATGCATCAATTTGATAGCAAAGTGAGGAATAAAATACAGAAGTCATAACTTGTAGACTTCACAATTAAGTTTTCAGAGCATGTAGGAATGAATAGTTCTACTTCATATTTTATTATTCACATTTGTCTAAAGTATCTTGTAATTCTTGTTTAACATACAGGCAATTTAATCCCTTCCCACTGTTCCAAAGTGCCGCATACCTTTACAATAATCTTGAGAATAATGCATCTTTGCTCTTAAATATGATCACAAAAATAATCGCAATGTATATTCACATATACAAGTGATTAGTAGAATTATTTAAGTAATAATAGAGGGACTTGTTAGATGTGGGCTATGAAACACTCTGCATGCTTTCCCTCCCTTCGCCATCGAGGGAGTAAAATGGGTGAATCTAAACCAATTCTGGCTCTCTCTTGTGGAGGTGCATTACTTTCTCCAAGTAACAGACCAGCCTCCAGGATCAGAACTCAGATGACAGATGTTACCTTTCAGTTGCTCATCGTAACTTCTGTTCCCGAGTCAGAAATAAGGATTATTAAAAAGACTGAAAAATCAGTTAAAAAAAAAAAAAGTCTGACTTCTCACTGCACATTGATGAGGATTTACTATCTTATGGAACTGTTCATTTGTTTCACAAATTCCATGGTACTTGATACTGCAGGAGACTTGGAATTTTCTTGGATTTATATGCATGTTTGTCACTATTTTCTGCTGTCAGAATTTTTATCAACCAACGTTTTGTAATTTTGTACTTTTACATCTATAGAAATTATTGCTTCAGTTCTAATGCTGTCGTTCATTAGCCTAAGAGTAGAGTAACTGTGAATTTATGGTAATGAATATAACCAAACGCACTATTACTTATTATCACTAACTAAAGCATTCAAAAAACCAGGCATGATTTTGAAAAAACTTCAGCAAAGCAGAATCATGTTATTTCTAGAACGGTATAAACTTTATCACATTGATTTCACTGAATTTAGCTCAATGATCAAATATCATTCAGTAAAACTTGATCGCTTTAACTATCTGCAACTATTTAGCAGTATGTTATAAATATGTGGTGTTTGTATGATGAGTATGGGTTTTTTCAGTGGTTTACTACAATCCTTAATTGCTTACCTGTGACTAACTATAAGCATTTCCCTGTGGGGGAAAAATGTCTTTTCTAAAGTACACTACTTCTGCCTTTTAAAGATCATGGCAAGAACAAGAAACACTTACATTGGTGAATTCTTTTGACTATGTGATTAGCCTCATTGATACAGAGAGTATTGTATTCTCAGGAATATTCTCAGTAAGAACTTCCTCATCGTTTTCCACAATGAGTTGCAGGTGGTTTGTCCATGTATGCAATGAGTGTACACAAGATTAAACCTTAACCTTGAAAACATTAGTCATGTGAACATTATGTTTAGAGAAAATTAGAATGACACAGACAGCAGTGATATCTTTGGGGATCTGTAACATTAAATAACCAAATGGGTCATTTTCAGATACATTGATTTTCTTAAGAAATACATTTGAGAGATTATATTCATATAGCAAAGGGAATGGCTTGGGGCACAGATGTGCAAAACCTGCAAAAGTCAACAATGAACTTCAGATTTCTCGCATTTCAGTATCTTAAGACAGAAATACTTTGTATGGTCAGAAAATTTTTTAGGGTAACGCATTTGTCTCTGTGACTTTTCTGCCCAATGTTTCCTAGAATATATATATCAAGCTGGTCACAATGTCCACATATTACTTAATTTTTAACACTTCCAAAAGAGCATCAAATTTTTCTGCTGTCAGGTTTTTGGAGTTTTTCTTTTTTTTGGTGATGTGTGATTTTGGTGGGAGTAATTTTTTGCTTTAATGATTCTGTTTTAAAAACATGAGAATGACTGTAGTGATTCCCTAAGATCCTCTAGACCATTATTCTGTCTCTCGCAACAATCAACAGCATATGACCAGGGGCGAGCATCTGGTGCTCTCCCAACCACCATCATTCTGTGGAACTTTCAGCATCCTTAATGCCTTGTGGAAAACAGTTCCACATCTTATTACACTCTGTGACCCCTCAAGTCAGTTCTTGTCCATGCTGAAGGTTTCTACTTTATTTAATCCTTTTTCGTATGGAGCCAAAAGAGATCATCCTCATTTCCCATCTTTCTACTTTTCAGAGAACAACTATACATCAGTAACAGAGATTTCTTCTCATATTTCAAATTTGGCTTCCAGTTACTGATGTACAACAGTCATTTATTTCTTCTAGGGGCTTATGCGTATGTAATACACACATACTTGGTTTATACCAATCGTTATTGCCAAAGAGAAGACTACTAAAGACACTAAGTTTTGTGTTTCTGTTTTAAATATTTTTAAATATAAAAACGTAATAACAAGTATAGAAGATAAGCCATAAGATCAATCTAACCAATATCCTGCATAAAGAACAGGTAAAAGCAGATGCCCTGGAAAGAGTGCCAAATCATAGTGAAGTATATATGATGCTTCTCCCTATCTCTAGACCCCCAAAATTCAGATCCCTACATGATAAAGCTCAGCTTAAATTTCAGTACGTTTCAGTAGTCAATTCTGTACTCATTTGTTCAATGGTAAATTGAAGTTTGGCAGAATAATATAAGAATGTCTCAGCATCTGATTCTCTTAAAAAGCAAGATGTAAGTAGCAAAAAGAAAATTGGAAACATCAAATATAAAATTCTCGAGACAGCTAGTTTGCTTGAACCATTTTACAAAGGTTCTCCAGAAAAACAAACAAAATTATACCAGGACCTGGGAAATATTTAGGAAAGCAGAGATCATCACTGGTGATAACAATTCTAATAGATAAAATTATTCTGCAAACTCTCAGCAATCCAGAACTCTACAAGTAAAAGGAGCCAAGTGATGAAATAAACACCTATAATATATTTCTTTTTGTCAAATACAGACTGACTTTATTTTGTGCCCCTGTCTTTTTTTTTTTTTTACTAATGAAAAAGGAAAACTATTAGGCATATGGTAAGTATGAACTTCAAACTGCCTGTACTGTCTGTAAGCACAGCATAACTGAGATGACACATCTGAACAGAAACAGCCATCACTTCCCAGGGCAGCGCGGGGACGACAACACACAGGACATGGACTTTCCTCTTAACACATCACATTTTTAACCAAATATGCAGTGGCAATATCTGCTTGGACAAGGTTCTCAGTAATACATGACATCTGAACTGAAGATAGGCTGAGAAGATTCACAGACCTGATCAAAACTCATGGAAGTGGTGTATCCAGATGCCAACTGCTACGATTCGTGTGAAAAGATCATAGAGCCAATCATCCATTTGAGAAAAAAATCCAGTGGCAAAGAATTCTAAGCTCATCTTAAAATACAAAGTTTCACAAAATATGTATTTCCTACTTTTTCCATGTTCTGCATAATAACATTTAAATATTTTATAGAATGTTATATATTCAAAAGAATTTTGAACCACAGCCTATATTCCTGTAGAAACAAATGGTGAACGCATATAGACATAGCATAGCACAGAGCAAAAGCCTTTTCGTGGCTCATCGTGGATACGTGATACATACACAGCAGTACTATTTTTACTCTGAGAACAAATATTATTTTCATTACTTGCAGGTCTTATCAGAAGTTTTGTTTTAGCAAAACCAAATACCTGCTTGGTCAACCTGCACCACTAATCCATGTTTTCATCAGAGATCTGTTACCTCTGTGCTTTCAGCTTAGGATAATTGTTTATACAGTATTTTTATTTATTGCCAATAACATTACACAACAAAATATATTGTTTATACAACATTTTCATATGTCTTGGAAGTAGCCATTATTTTTGGAATAGACAGGCCAACTCTTGCTTGTTTTGCACTTGAGCAAAAGAAAATTCTACAGGCATTTCTTTTTGGTTTCACTTCTAGCAAGCTAAGTAACCTGAAAGACCTGTTGGGATTTGACTCCAACTGACTAAAAACTTGCTCTAGAGCCATAGAATTATGCTCTTGTTTTTCATCCACTGCAATGTCTTCTACCATTTAACAGTCTTCAACAAAATCACTTGTAACTGCAGAAAGTTCAGCCAAGAAACAATTAGCAATCCCTCCTCAGCTCTAGCCCAAACAATGTACTTGTAATTACAAAGAAACAAAGAATAAGGTTAACAAACTAAATCCACCACTGAACAGTAGCATTTCTTCCACCAGTAATTCTTATGGAGAAACAGATTTTATCAGATTACCATAATGATTTCATTTCTGAAAATACTGTGCCCTTAGATCCAAAGTTCACTTTGTTTCATTGTTAGTCACAGCACAAGGGCTCATCTAGAACTAGAAACAAGTTAAAGATTGGTTATTGTTTTAAGCACTGAAAAAAACCCCAAACAAACATGGTAGGCTTGCTTTGGGTGGGTTTAGGTCTCAAGTATAGGATGTGGAAGTGATGAAACTAAGACTTTTATATATTTTATGCCATAGAAACATTTGCTGTAGGAGTAAGACCCACCTCCTCTTACTGGCCAGCTACCCGCAGCATAAATTGGAATTACCCCTCTGCTTTGCATGTCAGAGCCTGTGCTTCCAGTAACAAATCCTCACATTTCAGCCTGGCAGTAAGCAGGGCTACCTTGCAGTAGTTCATATTTGTTACTTTTGAGCAGCACAGATTGGAATCAGTCGTGGAACAGCCACAACAGTGGCACAGAAGCTTTATCAAGCTCAAGGACATAGATCTTTATAGTTTGAGGGTCTGACCTGGAAGTCCTTCACATTTTAATCTTCTGTCATCAATACAGGATCCATTTTACTTAAGCCTGTAATTTCACAATGCAGTTTTTATTTGCAAATTTGTGTTGTCTGAAAAAAAGGGCAGTAAGAACTGTAGTGAATCAATTGAGAAAAAAGCTTAATCAAAGGTATTTAATTTCTACGTTTGCTTCTCTTAACACTGTTCATAATTTCCTTTTCTTCCAATGACTATGCTCTGTCCTTTGACAATGTATTAAAACAGACTCTTTCCATACATACACATTAGATAAGCCATGCTCATATCCCAACCATCTGGAGTCATGTTTGAGATCCAGACATGAGTTCTCAACTATTTCAGTCTATAGCTTTTCTTCAAATTTACACTTTAATTGTAAAACTGTTTTAAATAAATTGATTCCACATCAAGAAGTCTGTAATATAAATTGTTTCCACTATCAAATATAAATATAATTTTTTTTTTAAATGTACTCTTTTGTGGCCCATCTCCAATTGCTTATAATGATGACTTTTCGGTCCTTCAGTCTCATCTGACATCCCAGACCTACACTTCATTATAATCTTTCTGCTGTTTTCTTAGTCATCATCAGCATTTGTGACATCTGACATTGAATTTCACACAGTGGTAGGGAAAGAAAAAAAGGATGCTGTCAACCGTTTTTTTTTTAGGAATTATCAGATAATGTATAATCCTGAGAAAGTAACTAGAGATGCAATACATTTTCATAAGTATTTAGTGAAGCATGTAGTTTTCTTTAACACTGCTACAAAGACTATTTACATTGAAAAGAAAAGGTTCTTCCTAATCAGGGACCCGGATTAACACCCTGAATATTATTTAAATATTTTGAAGAGGACAATCTGTTTAAAGTGAAGTTCCACAGAGAATGGATGAAAGCCATTTACATACAGTTTTATTTGAATGACTGCACTCTTCGCAGCATTGGCAGGAAGTCCCAAGATGGGCAGAAAGAACTATTCCCAGTTATTATCTAATCTCCTTTCCATCTAGATTTGAAACGTAGATGAAATAGTAAATTGCACAGTCTACAGTTTAGAACTCTCAAATTCTTTCATTCACCTATCTTCCCCTTCTCCTAATGAGCTGTAGAACAATGTTCAGCCACTATTTAGTCATACTCACTAGGGTGTTAGTTTGATGAAAAAATGATTATTTTTATTCCTTCTTCAGCAGTCTTTCCTTATAAATGCTGACCTCAAAACTAGCCTTATGGAGATACAAACACTCTCACCAATAAAGATTATTAAAGTCTCCAATGGAGGCCTGACCTGAGACAGCAGAAGGCCAATATGCTATGACAGAATATACTAGCAAGTAAGGAATATATTAGTACGGTCCATCTATCTTTATGGCATTTAAAGATATACTTATGTAAAACCTTTAAATTGAAAAAGTTTCCTGAGGAATTTTAAAGTATCTGAGCTACTTTCATTGTTTGGGCTTTTTTGGTTTGTGTTTTGGGTTTTTTTGTAAAGAGAATTTAACATGGGAACTCAGAAATAAGGATCATTAGTAGTCAGCAATTTCAGGGGGGGGTTCTTAAGCTTCCTTGTACACTGCTGATAACAGGAGGACACTGTCAAACCCGAATATCATTTAGGTGAAACTCAAAACTGTAGTGCCATCTGTGCATTTCTCGCTTCAGACAGACTGCAGAGCTCTGACATATCAGCTGAATTGTCACAGTAAAAATAAGCGTAAAAAAACATTTTATGAACTAGAACCCATGTCTAATCTGAAGCCATCTACTTCAATTTTCATAAATCTTAATGACCATACATTAGCACATACTACCTTCCTTTAATCACTATTTTCTATTATATTAAATTTGCAGTAAGTAAATGCATTTGGGTTCTTCTGAGTTGAAGATGGGACATTCTGTAATGTAAGCAAAATTGCTTAATAGCTGTCTTCAAACAATACGTTTCAGATTACTTTCTTCACAGAAAAAAAAAATTGCAAACCAAATTACTTCATTTAATATCAGTTCCTACCCTGATAATAGCTTTTTAATTTACAGTGTAATGCTTTCTGTTCCAGAATTTTAATCTCAAACAAATGATGCTATAAAATACTTTGTTCCTCCCTTTAACAATGTCATTGTTCAGTTCATTTATAACTCCCATTATCCTGCTTTCAGAGGTAAATTGTCAGTGAATTCAGTCACTTGTGACATGTAATATCATAGTTTAGCCTAATGCAGAAAACTGAAAAACAGATGAGGAAAAAAAAAATCTCATGGTGAATAATTATTATTACAAAAATCTCGCAGTGCGATAAGGATTTACAATAAATGTATACCCAGTAAGAAACAGGTGGGCTTTGTTTTTCTGGAATTTTCTGTAAGCAGTACTAGGAGAAAAGAAGGATAAAAATGTAAAAGTTATTGCTACAGCACTTGATATAATATGACAATCTATAAAGAAATAGCTGTTTGACCCTACACTGAGAAACTCTATACAGGTTAGTCTATTGCATCAAGTGCATATCATCTTCTTATCTCCCAATTTCTACTGCTGCACCACAGATCCCATGCGTTCTCTGTGGGACTGTGATAATTAGAGATTGCTAGCAGAGGCTGACAGTTTGCAGAATTCGGAATAGCAGCATTTCTTTCTAAAAGGCATTTTTCCCTTGTTGAATATGGTATAGAAAACAGGTAGTATCATCTACACCAGTGACGAATACTGGCCAGGCTGTCCATTCGAGATGGCCACTAGTGTCCTGCTCAAAACAAAAATGATGCTGAACTACATTTTATTGTTTATGTATCTTATTGTTATTTATTGCTACTAAAAGCAATCCTTTGCTTTTGTTTGTCAAACGTTTTTCCCACCAAAGTTTCAGTCCTTTATTTTTGTTGCAAACCACAGTTCCCTGTCGAACTGGAAAGTGTCAGACTCCTGCAAGCAAAAGTCCTTCAGAGGCAGAAGGAGCTGAGCTACCGTGGGTACATGGTGACAGCACCATGCGTTAACGCACTACCACGTTCACTCAGCAACCTAACCAGGTACTGCAGCCCCTGGGAAAGCAGCACTGTTACCAAAAATGATGTTGTCACTACCTAATCTTGCTAGTTCATTAATTATCAGTTTAAGGATCTTATTTCATTCCAACATGGTGCTTACTATTTTTAGATTGGTGATTTAGCCCATTTTTCCTGCAATGAAGTAAACAACAAGTGTTAACTATTGCCTAAATTGCCTGGAAGAATGCACATAAAACATGCATTCATTTGGCAAAAATATAATTGATTACATGTTTAATCATATATACAGGAGGGAGCAGTAGACTTACAGAAAAAAAAAGCCACTGATATAAAGTTCAGCAATGCTATTTACTTATGCATACACAAGTTTTCAGCTGATCTAAAATAATTGTAATAGTTTTTGAAATATTTTTGTTTGAAGACTATAAATCTCGATGTATGTTTTCCACTATTTCTACGATTCTGTAGTCTGTACTTCACAGTGAAGTACAGAGGAAACCCCACATGAAATATTACACCCCAAAAGTTCTATTTCCACATTAGTCAAATTCCATTGAGGTGACACCAAAGTTTTTCAAAACAGTCCCAAAGCAGCAGTGAAAGTTTTTGTTTTATCAAAGCGTTGCTATTTGCTTTTTTAGTATTGTCTGAGGACTCCAAACCCCTACCCCCTCGCCTCCACCTCCCCCTTCTCACTGTCTCTCACAAGAGGCTCTTGCACTCACCACTTGGGAATAAGCACCACACAACATTCAATTTTGTCTTACGGTGCAGAAAAGTCCCATAATTTGACTAAGTGGTTGTACCCAGGAACAAAAATATTTTTGCTGTGCACTATAGCTTATTAAAGAAACAGCAGTTAAATTATCACCCCTCTATTGCTCATTGTTATTATTTATGCATATTTTATTTACTTGCAGAAACAGTCATAGATATTTACATCTTTCACGGATACTTAGGCAAGAGTACAATTAGAAAAATATTGCTACAAAATATGGGGCCACAGCTTTTATCAAATACTTACAAAGCCTAACAACTTTGCACACAACAACTTGATGACACTGTAATCGGGTGAGCAACTTATATCTATTGGGTAGAACATCAACCACTATTAAAAAATTCTCCAAAACTGAACCTTACACCACAGTGTTCGACAGTGAAGATTTGAACCGGCTGTTGCAAAAAGAGTACTATTGATCTTCCTAGGGTTATTTAAACTTACAGAGATATAAAATAAAGGTTGTTTTCAAGGCTCCTAGACCACAATCGTCACCCATGATGCACTTCGGGACAGCACAGTGTCCTGGATGATACCTGCTGTACCCTCAGAGACTCTGCGAAGCAGCTAAGTGCGCCTAGTGCGTGCGCAGGACGGTTGGTTAACCGCAAAGGCCTACGGTTCCTCTCAGCGATAGCTCTGAAGAGGAACTTGTTCCACTTCACCACCCAGACAACTAAACATCAATTTCAATCACCTTTTGTCTTTTCTTATTTCACATGAATTATTTATGTAGAGGTGGGCGTTTTTTTCTTTCTGTCTAGTGGTATCGATGGTAGTCTAGATATAGTCGTATTTGAACGAGATTAGATTTTATAACTAAAGCCCCATATTACATAATAAATCATGTAATAATAAGCATTATATCTGATAATATTATTACTCTTATTAATGCTAACAAAAACCATCCGTAGTAAGGGACCATGTTACTGATAACACAATATCTTTTATAGGGTAGTGACATCTTACACTGTGAAAAAAATTCAAATTCCTCAGTCTCTATCCTTTTACTTTCAGATTAATTTTATTTAAAAAATGCTGTACTGCAGTACAACTTTTTATGCAGCATAAAGCTCCTTAATCCAGACACTGTGATGTGCTTTTTACAGCAGATGTCTGAAATTTCTTTGCCATACTTTGGCTCTCCAGCAGACACAATAAGGGAGGCAAACTCATTACAGGAACCCTAGGGACACCTTAAAAAGGTACAGATCTCACAAACACAGTTTTCTTAGGCTTTGTAGAGAAGTGAAGATGCTCATACACAGGCCTAGAAGCAACATTTTATGCATGTTTGAGAAACAGATATCCTTGGCAAAGGTATATTTATGAAATAATAGCAAGTTAGGACATTAGCGAGTATTAGAATCCTAATATTAAAGTGCTTTTTAAAAGTCACCTATGCACTACACAGGCAAATCTTTGTTACACACAGGCCCATGACTAGCCAGCATTTTTGCTATACAGTTATAATGAAATTTACTGAAGATTGTCTTGTCTTGTAGGATAGTGGTAAAACTGGGTTTTCTTTCTATTATAAAAGTTCTACATGTCAGGTACAAAATAAATGTGCGGATTCATTTAAGACTGGAAAAATAGAGTAAATACAGTTTAAACAAAACTTGAGCAAATAGCAGAAAACCATTATCAGGCAGAGTCATTTCGTTTTCAAAATGAACATGATAATACACACCATCCTACAAAATTTGTTTCTGATAACTTCTGGTTTTCTCAAGCTCACTTAAGCTTTAAATTAATTTTAAGTGCAATGCAAATAAGACAGAAGTTTAACTTTCCAATTTTTTTTTTAGACATTAAAAAAGCAAAATTTGTCAAAAGACTTAGCCATGTATTTACTTAATTGTAATTTGGAGAAAATACACAAAACATACAATCTACTAAATTCATTACTACAACAGACCAAGTTAATTTCTCTGAAATTCAATTACAGAGAACTGATTTGAGCAACTTAGTATTTGACAAGCTACAAATAATTTCAGTTAACAAGGCAGTTTAATGTATTAACCTTATGCTACATTTTGCTTTTGTGAGATCATGTTCAGTCTAAGCGTTTTTACTAAGCTCATTATTACTATGGTATCCCAGCACCTCTTTTAGAAAGTTCTTCTTATAAGCAGCGTAATTTTACTCAATTGCTCAGAATAAGAATATGCACTTTTAAAATAGCAATAATTATAATTTGCTTCCAAACTAGCAGAGCATAGCAGCTCAGGACCTAATTAAATCCATATTCTCTACATTCACTTGAGGGAACTCCAAGTTTGTACCAACTACAAAGTTGTGGATTACTGAACTTTATCAAGAGCTAGGTGGATCCAGCCTCAGGAATCACTGCATTTGGAAGACTTCACAATGCATTTTGTGCTTATTTTGGAAGATACTAAAGTGCATTACAGAGGCTAGTCACTCTAGATTCTTGGAATTTCAGAACTGACCTAATTATTCCCATTAAAATCGATACAAGATTTACTATCAACTTCTAAGAAGATAGAGATAAACTAGTGGTAGGTAATATTGAATTTACCCTTTCAGAAACAATATGGATTTACTGTTTGCTTCCTTCAGGAGAGGGTCCGATAGTGCCAGGCCAAATTTTAACCTCCTTATCTAGATTTAGTTTCCACTCATTTAAGTGGAAACTGTAAATGAATTTAATCAATGAATTGATTAAGGATCTGGGGACTTGGCCTCCTGATTGAAGAAAAAAGAAGAAAAGGTATTACTTTGCTGTTCAGAAGCCTTCAGTTACAGGAATATAATTTCCAATATGCCTAGGACTACAGAGGGAAACCTAGTGTGTTTCACAAAGTGTCCAAAGAAACATCAGATAATTAAAAAGTATTTATATTTGCATTTAAGATTTGAACATAATCGTGTCTAAAATCCTTTGTCTATTAGGCACGTACTCGCTTAAGGGTAAAATGCCCTATGGAAAGTAGAATTGTTTTTAGAACCGAAAAATAACAACTAAAATTGAGACATGGAAATTTATCAGGACAGAGAGAGCCTTTCACAGGTTCAAATACTGTAATCCACAAAATTCAGTCTAAAAATAGATACCTTTCAGTGCTATTTCTAGATTAATCCTTTTTTCTTAGAGCTGCCAAAAATACATATGGAACAGTGTAAATGTCTAGGAAACTGTAATTAAAGAGGACATTCAAAGTCAAAGCCATTAGACCCTGGCAACTCTTGATTCTTTCTTGACAGAAATTACTGAGCACATAAGAAGTCTGAATAAGGCAACTATGAGGTTAAAATGTAGATGGAGAAAACAGGGCCGCTGGGTAGAATTACTGAAATAGAGTGAATACCAGACATAATGCATGTTGTAGCTATTAAGGCCCTATATATGCTAAAAGAAAATACATCCTAGATTATAATTAGCTGATTTTGTGTTTAATATAGTTTCAGTTGGTTGGGGGGAGCATAGTATAAGCTCTTCTGTACATGGCAGGGAATGAACACACTGATTTCAATAGCTGAGCTATTAAACATCATTTTGTGATTTTACTAACTTTATTCTAATTTTATTGCTGTGAAATATTTAGGTGTTTGTATTTCAACACTTTTTTTTCTTTTTTTTTATGTGAAAAAGCCGCTGTATGTGAAGGTAACATAAAGGAGCACTATAAAATACTTAAATTCCACACACCTTGAATCAAAGGGCGCACTAAAGAGCAGTTGAGTGCCCTCTTTGCTATCATGGGCCATATAAAGCATTACACAGTGCTGACAAGAGTAAAGGAAAATAGTTCTCAAAATTTTGATAAGCTCCACACTGCAAACTGTTTTTCTGCTTTGTTTTGGGGGCTGGGGAGCTGTGTTTGATTGGTTTGTTTTTTTTTTTTCCATTACCTCTGTTATTCAGACAGACTGATGCTGCTCTGAGTAGAATTCTTTTTCTAGAGCTGCAAACAAATATGCATTATAATAGATGGCCTCTTATGTGCAGTGGCTTTGGGGACTGCCTATTGATTTCATAGCTGGACATATAGATCGGAGCCTTTTATGTGAATCTGAGAACACTTCCTTATTAGAAGCTGCTCAGATAGGACAACAATCCGTGCATGATGTCTGTAGACAGGTGGTCTTCAGAAATTTCTCTGCTTACTTATCGTCAAACTACTTTTTATGGATCAGTGGTAAAGCATAAAGAAAGAACATAAAACGACTGATGGTACAGTTCAGGGGAGAAAAGGACCACAAAGGATCAACTACTATCTCTGTGGAGGTCTACGCTTTATTACAGGCCGTATTCTCCTATTCTTTAGCAGCACTTAGCAGAGGAAGAGTAGCAATATCTATCCTCAAACGAAGGAACAATACTAAGCTGCCTTTCAGTAGAACTGAAAGGTCAATACTAACTGGGATAACTATTCGTTTCAGCCACTGAAAGGACACACATCCTGCCTGTCGAGGGTGCTTATTTGGTTCATCCTATAGCAAATTAATCTTGCTATAATACAAGGAAGTGGGCTAGCAGCCATTAGTCAGTGAACCATGACATTTCTGCACTCTGCATGTAAAATAACTTGCTCAACAGAAGCCTGCAAAGCAGAATGTGTAACAGTCACACAGCCTGCACTGAGCAGACTACCAAGGTTTCTACCTTGCAGTATAGTTAGGAGTACCCGATTCCCTGAAGGAACCTCTGAGAGAAAGCAGCCTACATGCACTCAAGGTCCCAAGACGCCTAATCTTAACGGGATACAATAGCAACATGCCCACTTACCTGGAAACCTCAAGCGGTCACTATTTTTTTAAGGGGAGACTTGTACTAAGCATTTAGGTGGTATCAAGGGTCCCAAATTCACACTGAAATTTATATATTGAGGCAATCTTCAACTATACTATCTTCTGGCTGTATTTTTCACTTGTCCACTAGGTCACTATTTTATCAGTTATGTGCCATTCCACTGTGAGCAATTTTTTAGTTCCATGGCATGACATCTGCAAAATATAACTGGTATGAGAGTCTTTCTATTAAAAATGAAATAGGAAAAAAGAAAAGAGTTAATTAACTCAAGACTCTCAAAATGCAGGGGGAGTAATACTGGAGGGTGGAAGAGGTGACCAGGGAAGATTGCACAAAAACATTAATTTTAGCACTTTTTAAGTTCTGGGAGCTTCATCTTACAACAATTCTTTAACATAATATTTTATACAAAGCACTACATAATATGTTATTCTATTAATACTAAACGTACCGTGCAATTCATAATAGTATTCAATAAAATAAAAATGCATCCCTCCCTTGACCAGTTGTGTCTGACAGCACACGATTTAAATCTGGGCTGTCCCATGGAGCATTCTAAGCAGAAAAAGCATGAAATATGTAAATGAGATAATTAGTTTAGAGGCAATTGATGCAGATGTACATCTATGCATGAAGATGCTGGGTATAAGGAAAAGGCCACGAAGTACTTTCCTTAAGCCTCTCAGAGCCATGCTACAGATTTATTAAGACAGACAAAGAAACATATTGAAATACATTTAATATAGCCAAATTTTATCTTTAAAATCTAGTTCTATCTAATGTGTTTAGATGTGTTCTATTCTTTACAATCCACATATAAACACACATAAACTGGCTCAATTTGTCCTGTAATAGTAATAGACTGAAAGCATAACAACAATGTGAAATTAGAGCTCCTAAGTGGTGGAACTGGACTTATTACTGCAAACATGGGGTCTGGAATTCTCTTGTTAAGTGCTTCATATCAACTTAATTATATTGCCACTGAAGTGACTGATTTTAGTTAAGGTTCAGCCTTTGGCAGCCACACTAGCCTTGTGCTAGAGATCTTGTAGAGCGCGCACATCCGTATTGGCTGTAGTTCTGCAGAGATACCACATATGATTGGGGATTCTGTGGAGCAAAGGTATTTCTACAAAATTAAAATTAATTTTTACTCCACAGACTATTCTTTGCTTCTAACCCAGGTTTTAGGGCAGTGTTTGCTGCGTGGCTTATTATAAAATAAGGAAGCTTTCCTTTTTCCAGCTATTTTACCAGTATTCAGAACACTGGATGAAAGCGTGTATCCCACTGTGCCTCAAGATCAGTGAGATATTAGCGCTTTCTGAATTTAAGCGCTTTTGGTTTTCACTGTTGTTGGTCCTCAGCAAGAGAGATTTAGAAGTTTCTTTGAGCGATATTCGCTGTGCTATATATACACCTTCACAAACCAGCTACAATCTGCTCCATTATCTTGATACACATTTTGCACATTTAAAATATTAGTCTAAAACTTCATCTGGCATAAATCAATATAAATCACATAATAATTGACAGAAGGACCTCTGTGCTTGTGCAATGAATGTTTTTGTTGCATATTGTAAATACAGGAATTACAGAGCAAGCAGAGTACAGAAGTATGAACAGCATAAAAGGTGCCATTGATCTTTTAAAGAGTAAAAAGGGAAATAGTGAGAGACAAGAGTGTGAAGCTAGAGCTTGACCACTACATTTGTTAGAGAAGCAACTAGTAAACTCACACAGTAACGCACAGTAAATGCTACAGGGCTACAGATAAGAGAGAGGGTGTAGGAAAGAGGTCAGTAAGCAGCAGATCAGCATTTCCTTGGGAGTGCACAAGACTGTCAGCAAACCCCTGTTACTCAGGGTTGGTTCATTTTCTGCTGCATTCATGACAGAAAACTACAGCAGTGTAATGCAATCTCATGAATGCATCATTAACTTCTGCAGGTGCATCTGGAGAAGCATGGTAGAATTGATTTACAAAAAATGTGGACAATTAATTTCAATGGTGGTAGACCACGTGGCATCACTTACAGTTCCTCTATAAAGCATTTTAAAACTATACTGCTCTTATAAGCTATCATTACAGGTACACCACCTTTTTGTCATCATTTGGAAATCTGAAATATATTCACAAAAGAAGAATTAAGGCTAAGAAAAAATATAAGCCACAAAAAATAGAAATACTGAGTTAGAAACCTCCAGATTTTTCAAACTTGCATCCTTCTGTGGTTATCTGACCACAGTGAGCTGAAGATTGTATAGATCGTCACCATTCATAGTTATGAATAATGACAGAAATGACAGAATAGTTAGTTCTTCCATGGAAAAGCTCAGATCAAACGAGAAAGCTTCATTGAGGAACTTTCTCCATCTGATTAAACAAAAGGTTGTTTTTCAAGTTCTTAGATACCATCAGTGCCTACTGATTTTATTCTTGGGAGAAAAGATTTAGTCAGCAATATTCAGCGGCACCAACTGTGCTCCCAAATGCTCCTTATCTTAGTAGGCTCTTTTTAATGGCAGAAGATGTATTTCTGTAATATCCTTTGATCCAGAAAGCATCATTGAGCCAAGATTTGAGGAATTATTTCTTCTTGTTTTCCTTTTATTTTTCCCTAGCTCTTACCAAGTGCTTCCCCCCATCGTTGGCAATTTCCATTTGCTTCTATTTTCCTATTCCCTTTCTCTGCTCTTTTTCTCAAGGGATACTGGTCTTTCTATTCAATTGGAGGAGGTTTGCTCTAAAAATAAAATCTGAGATGGATGAAGAACACAAACCAGTAAAGTTCTTGTGAATTTTGGCTTTCCTCAAAACAAACGTGTATGGAGAACACCAACCTTGTTGATAGTAGGTTTGGGTAGCTGTGGAGACAATGGCAGGTAAAACCACAAACAGAGTTTTAGTACTGTGTTCCAGGGTCTATTTTCTTACTTTTCATACCTATAGGTAATGCATGCTTGTATTTAAGGCATTGGCAAAATTGTATATAGTTACCAACACCTAAATACCTGTCTAGTCATAATCTCCATGTTCCTTATAATAAATAGAAACAGATGAGGAATATGAATTTGGTGAACATTGGGGTGTCTGTGATTTTAAAGCTATTTACTACTAATGTTTTAACCTAGCATAGAAACCTGACTGTTGATGAAACCTCCTTACTTCATCCAGGCCCAGTTTTCATCATGATACCATGTATTTTTCATGTGTGAAAAATGGATTAGTTGTGCAATGCTATCATTCTTTCTTGTTGCTGCTTTGCAAATAGATCATGCTCCCTTTGCACAGAGGTTAACAACTATGCTGAATAAAATGGAGCCAAAGGAGAATTGGAGCAAATAAATTGATGAGAAATTTCATGATCTGAATTTATGTCAAAGTGCAACTGTGAATGCCTACAGCAAAACATAAGTGAGAAAATTGTCTGTTCTGAAGCCTGCCTTCAAGTGCAGTTCCCATGCTCTGAAGGTGGTAGTTTTGATCTACGTTGTTCTCAGACAACAAGGTATTAGTAACTTTAACATTCCTACTAACATAATGCAACAATTACTAACAAATCTTTATCTAATTTTTAAAAAATATATTCTGTACATGCAGCACTGCCAGAGTGCTAAGAAACCACCTTGTGCAGTACTCAAACACAGAAGACAACAAATGTTTTTCTTAACTATCAGCCAGCCATCTTTCCTCAAATCTCATCTCATCCAAACTCTAAATACCCTCCCTCCTCCCGTTTCCACAGACCATTTTACAGAAGAGATTGTTCCCTGTGATGAGAACCTTAAGTGACTTGGTTACTTGACTAGCCAAACTTCTCAATCCTTAGCAACATTTATTTTGGAGGCCTAAAATATATATTTTATCCAACACATTTAGGAGATAGCTACCTTAAACTGACGTGCATGACTATGTGCATAGTGTGTAATGTATACGCAAGCAAAGAAAATGGTTAGCTTCAAAACTTGTAAGACCAATCCTCAGTAATATTCCCATTCCAATTGCTAAGTTTGAGGTTCTGTATACTGCAGGTATGGATCAAGTCTCTCCACTCCATATTAATCTAAACACTGAGCTACAACTGTTCAACTTGGAACATATTACAGTTTTATTGCAAGTACTCTTAAGGCTTTTTTTTGACTGCAGATTTACAATTACAAGGAAGTCTCATATCTGATTAAGGAGAGCATTTCACTCAATACTAAGAGCCTTGGGGTGAACAGCATAGAAAATTTATTGTGAATGCAAAGAAATGACGATATTAATTTTCCATTTAGCTACAGGCATGAGTTCCTTCAATGCTGCTAAAAAGTTTTAATGATACTACAGTATATGTCAGAAAATTAAAAAAAATATAATGATAAATATGGTAAGAACCCAGTATTTGCCTGGTAAAATAACACACAAATATGCTTAAATAATTTATGAGACTGAATACACAGACTGTCTGAAAGCCCTTTTATCATTTCACACTACCAAAAAAGGAAGACTACCTCTACATAGTGAATAGAAAATATTAAAGTTGTTACCTCCTTGCAGGACATAGAGAGGATTCTGGAAATCCTAATGATAATTAAACCCTACAAAAGCTTCAGGGACATGAAAACCAACACAGCAAGCTGACTAGCAGACACATACCTGAGCAGAAAAGAGGAGCTGCTGTTTGGAAAGAAACAAGATCTTTCCAGTTTTAAGTTCTGTAAGTAGCACAGACAATGGATCTTCAGCTTCAGCTGAATCACTCCTACTGATAACCTATATGTAGTATCATTAGGAAGCATCTAGAGGAAATGATCACCCACACTTTAGCCCGCCTGGTACTACATCCAGCAGAAGCAGTGAATGCACAAAAACCACCCAATGTAATGGTCACTGGACAGACTTCGCATTTCTTAAGAGTCAAGTATGGTTAAAACATATGTTAAAGGTTATGTTCCACATGATGATGATGAAAATGCTGAGCAACCACAGTTTGAATCAGAAGCCTGTAAATATTCACAGAAATAAAATAATGAATTATTTAACTGTAAAAATAACATTTATCATTAAAAAGCACAGGACTGAACCAATAGAGTAGATATAATCCCAGTCTTGAAGAGTTTACCAATCCAATAGGATTAGTGATGCTAAAAGAAACTCCTTATGTTTGCTCCTTTTTACTTATGCTTAGTCACAGCATGCAGTTTACGATTAGTAAAATGGGTAAATTGCTTTGTCATTGATACGTCATCATATGCATACACAAATTCACAATAGGCAATTTTAAGACCATCCTATGAATGAATGGACCCTGTAAGATACAGCAAATGATAGAAATTTTGTAATATTTTATATAAAAAGATATGAAATAGT
The DNA here is from genome assembly GCA_009819775.1 of Phoenicopterus ruber ruber. NCBI lineage: Eukaryota > Metazoa > Chordata > Aves > Phoenicopteriformes > Phoenicopteridae > Phoenicopterus > Phoenicopterus ruber. Next base: position 26,995,560 of record CM020222.1, read on the forward strand.
TTTTACAGTTGGCCTCAACTTTACACACTTGTAATATAAATACAGTATCTCCCCATTTCTCACTTAAGATCTGTATTGGGTCTGGCCGAGATGGAGTTAATTTTCCCCATAGCAGCCCTCATAGTGCTCTGCTTTGGATTGGTAGCTACAAATGTGTTGGTAACACACCAACGTTTCGGCTACTGCTGAGCAGTGCTCGCACGGCGTCAAGGCTTCTCGCCAACATTCCCCCCTCACTGGGACAGGGCGGGGGGGGGGGGGGGGGGGGCAGTCGTTATTATGACATTTATCTTCCGGAGCAACTGCTACACATGCTGAAGCCCTACTTCCACAAGATCAAAGAAAAAAAATGTATGTACTATATAATCCTGTGGGTAGATAACTCCCACAGACTTAAGAAAATTTAAAAAAAAAGAAAGAAAAGAAGTATTTTTTTCCAATTTTTTAAATACTCCCAAGACAGTCAATCACCAAATGAATGGGAAGGAAAACTCTGGATTTCTCTTTTATGGCTCAAGACCAACACAACCTGAGTTTTGCTGTGTAACATAAATACATTTATATACGTGTGCTAAGTGCACTCACATCCATTAAAAAACAAACTTATTTGTTTGGTTAATATTTCTCTTGATGTGAATGAACAATTGATCATTCCTCCCCCATAGTCACGTCTTCCCATGACAAAATGGCAACTTATTTCAGCAAAGACGCTATGTTTTCTCTTATTACGTACCTGCTCCCCTGAAGAGAAACAGCGGCATTGCATCTCAACAGCAGAAAGCACAGCACAGAAGCACATTTTAATGCTTCTTTAATACCCGATTCCTCAGTTTAGACGCAAAAGCTCACATCCCATCTTATCATCAAAATGCATCTTTCAAGTATACACAGAAAACATTTTTGCTAAGAAGCAATGAAAGAGACTAGATGAACTTTGCCTTTCTCAGCATGGACTTACAGCTTCATAAAAGAAAAACGACCTTTCTAACACTGCATCAACTTCACTGCGCTTTAAATTAGGTTTAACTTTAGGAATTGTTATGAATTGCTTTCTCACATATGTGGAAGATGCAACAAGACATCACAAAACCTCTAGCATGATCTTCATGTGGAAGACCCTACCATCTCACTTTCTCATTTACTTTTCCACCCTATTTAGCAGCCTCCATTTTCATTCATGGAATTCAGCATAGTTTGAGCTACACCTTGAGGCTTTCCGCAGTCTAAATCATCTATACTCTCATCCTTTTCCCCTAAAATGTTTCTTTTTTCCAGTTTTCCCTTTAATCACAGCAAACACACTGGATCATTTAAAAATTTAATTGTTCCTTTTCTTATCCATCTGCTGTTTGCTCATTTTGGTAATGATTCTGTTTAGGTATTTTTTTCAAATATATTTATTTTCTTGTATGCTTAAAGGTTTATGTTAAAAGAAAAGCAAACTATGCTACTTCATGAAAAATAGGGGAAATAAAAATTATGTTAGTTGATTTTTGTCTTAAGCATAGTGAATGCAAATATCACTGAAATAAGTAGGTACTGGTTTTTAAAATTGCAGTAATCTTTTTTATTTTAATAAAAAATTTTTGCTGCCCTTTTTTGCACAGTTTACAGCAAAGTGCTGCCTCCTTCTAAGACTTACAGTTAAAGTTCTACTGCCTGCTACAGGATGGGAGTTTCTTTCCATGCCTATTTGTTCTGTGGCCAATCCTGACCGCTGGGCAGCTTTCCAGCACGAGAATTTGGACTTTAGAGCCTGACCTTTAAGTATTCTGCAGTCAGTGTGAAAGTTTCCATTGATTTCAATGGCATTTGGAGCAGGGTTCCTGGACCTTAATGTGACCTTATTTTCTGCCTAAAATGTAAATTGTTGACAACATTGGCAAAGGATGCTAAGGTAATCGATTCCATTCCAGCTGTAAATTTGATTTTATTGGCTAGTGTAGCCTTAGAGATATGCATGAAGAATATTCTAAACCAGCACAATATTGTAAATCTGACCTTAGAAACTTAAAATAAATGCAGCAAAATCTTTAAAAACATACACATCCATTATAGTCCCATCAATATTTTTAAAGGAGTTTGTGGGCTTTAGTATATCTAAAGAGTTGAAGTTCAGTACTCTCTTCCAAACAATGCGGTGAACTAAGTCTATATGTAGCTGAAAATAGCAGAGATTTTTTTACTTCAATAAAATGGAGTTTTCATTAGGTAAGGACCTGGCGCCATTGCATTGTTTAATATGCAAGAAGTTTCTTGACATATAGTTACGGATATAGATGTGTATCTTAAGAAACTCTTTTCTTAGTTCATTGAAGTTAATTCATGCCTCACCTGCATTAAAACCATGAGGCTAACACACCATCTAATCAGAGAACAAAGTCCAGTACCAGTTCGTACCACTGACCATCCAGGCAGCTCTGTTCAAACAGTAGAGACTCGGGAGCTGCATCACTATTCAGTGTAAAGAGCTTTCACTCTGTGATGTGAAAGACTGACCTTTCTGCCCTATGCAGCTGGTGGTTCCGAGCCAGAGATAGCATTTATTCAACTGGAGCTGTCAAATAGAAAGGGCAAATGTACTGGCAGGTAAGTGAATTAAGCACTGTTCAGTAGTTAGTAATATCTAATTATTCATGACACATTTGTCACATGTTGCTAGCAGACATTAAAAATGCTGATGTCTGACCATTTTATTCAGTGACACATCTGCTGAGAAACACAGAGTATATGTGTTTCAGGTACTGGTGATTACAGTCCTGCTTTCTTCCCCTCATAGAAAACATATATCATAATTTTATTTACTCTCAAATGGACTGCAGCTTCCTTTATGAAAACGTAAGAGCTAAACCTTAGCTTATAAAAAAGGAAAATAAACAGAGCTTGAAAAATCCATAGTTGCTTCAAAGACCAGTCTAATAATGCACTTGAATGTCTGCTACTCATAATCCAGTCAGAATGTTACACCATTGCTCTGTATCTTTCCAATGCAGCACATAGTAGGCATTTTCATTTTTTATTATTTCTAACTATTTCACTTTCTTTCTGGATGCTATACTAGGGGTTTGCTAGTTTCCTGTAAAACAAACAGTTGCGAACTCCATTACTTTAAATGAGACAAATGTTTGACCCAAATCTCTATGATGTTAAGCAGTAAGACGATGAAGATATACAGACAAAGATTTGCAGAACCCAGTACTGAAATGTTTAGCTTTGGAACTTACCCTAATAAGAACTTAAAATATCTCCAATATAATCAGGTTTTTCATTTCTAGAAATGAGCAAGTTTAAATAACTTCTGCTGCTCCTCACACTTCAGTGGGAACAAAAGCATCTTCAATGTGAGGCTATCTTGCTCTGAAATAAAAATGTAAATGTTTCTGCTGAGGTTGCTTCTGGCATCCTTAATGAACGGGCTAAAATTTCTGAAGATAGCTGAACTAGTGCCAATCTATATAGCTGCTGTTTTACAGTTACAGATGGAGCTTGTATTCATCACTATCCTGATTTTTACTGTTATTAGCATTAATGTAAATAGATTTTATAAACATCTTCTGCATAAGGATTGTTTTGGTAGTTATAATAGCACTGACATTTGCTTGTCAAGTATAATATGCCCTCATCAGGCACATAAGAAAGTCATCTCTTCCTCCTGGCAGTTTAAGTGCCAAACCCAATCAATTCAATCACTTGGCGCTTTGCTAAATTGCATGTACTTCTTGACTTAAAAGCCTAACCACATGCTAATTGACCTGATCTTTGATGGGAATAAAGATGTCCAATTCCTCCCATTTCAGTACAACCACATCCTTGACCATTAGCTGAGAGGATCCAGCTAAGTAGCCAGTATTTCGCACTACTCAGATAACATGTAGCACCTAGGAGATAGATACTGACTGATGTAAATTCTAACCACTTTCAAGCAGACCTGCCTCAGAGCAGGCAAGAACCTTTCAGGGTGGAGCTCCAAAGGTGCAGTTAATCTGGGGAGTCTATAGCAGTCAGAGCGTATATTTATCGTACTGAAATTAATGTCATCTGGACATTTCTGTGTATACTGTTGCAGACTCTATCCTTGGAAGTTTTCCAAATCTGTCTGGATAAAGCCCCCGGAAACCTAGTCTGAGCCCACAGCTGACCCTGCTTTGAGAAAGGGCTTGGACAAGAGACCTCCCAATGTCCTTTCCGATCTGAATTATATTACGACTTTTCAGTATTGGAGAATAAGAAGAAATCCTTAAAACCTTAATTGCTGAAAAAATAGAAAACGCATGGATAAACCGATTCTTCCGCAGCATACACCGTTTAGTGTAAGTTTAGAGAATATTGAGAAGAAGGAAGCTAACAGGGATCCTACACGTATAATGACTGTCTTATTTATTGAACCACTTCTTGTAACTTTCTTTTTCTAAATAATGGCCAAGTAATATCCAGCATTAAAGTCAAGCTATATATAATTCTGAACAATCCTAATATTAAATCCTTTGTAAGGAGAAGAATGATTTTGAATACAGCAGTTGAGCACTTAGAAATACAGGCATCCTCGGTTCATGCACACACAACTCCAATATTAACGAAAATTACATGCCCAGATTAAGAGAGAGTAGCTTTAGTCTCAGCATTGTATTAAATTAGGTTCTCTATAAATGAATCTCCTTAGTATGACTGTCCATAATTTTTCCCAATGAATTACTTCAATTAAATGGAGTTCAAGACGTACTATAAAATTATGACTCTTTCTTTACAAATTCTTAAATGTTTTCCTACAGGAGGGCTCTATTCTTTTGAGTTTATTTACCTGAACTACTTCAACAATGGAGAACAGGATATCTTTTGAATTTTTGTGATTTAAATTTAGAACTGTTTGACCTGAGTTAGTGTATCCTGAAATGGCCTCTATAACTTGGATTTTTTTCTACGTGCAAAATATGGAGAGGAATACGTGTTAAAATCACGTATCATGAAAACAGACAATCCAATAGAACTAAATGCACAAAAGCTGAAGTCACCACAAATAATGAGGTGACATGTATAAAAAAAACCCCCCACAAACCAAAACAAAAACAAATAGCATCAAAGCAAACACAGAATCTCCATATTTGGTGAATAGGAGCCTGTGGGCAAAAAATATACATTCATCAGTATGAAAGCCTGTTAGGAATACCTATTTAAAGGAAAGTTATTCAGGCCCGCAAGTAAGATGGAGACAGCTCAGCTGTGCTTATGAAATATAATGTAATACATTGCATTGGGAGTCATTTCTATTCATCATCAGCCATTCTCTAGCTGCAATAGGGCACAGGCTTCATCTATACTTGTCCTGTCCATCATGCTGAAGGGTTTGGCCAGAACCCCAGCAAGCTGGCAAGAATCAGTTGGCAAGTTCACGACACTGTCATAAGACCATCTCCTTGGTGACCTTACCACCAGCACTGAACTTGACAGTGATAGTTCTCCCCAAAGAACTTGGAGTCTGTTCTTTGACCGAGTCGTCTGTAGTCAGAATACAGATACGCTGAGATGATTTTCAAAAGCATCATTCGGCAAAAAGCTATTAATAATATTCTAAGCTTTTCAGTGCTTTCAGTGTATCAGACAGATACAGCCACAATGTGAATGAGGTATGAAGACAGAGGAGAAAGGAGATTGTACAGAGCTGTGCAGCTATATTGTGTGGTGGGGAACAGATGTGCCACACCTGGGGGAAAGGGAGAGGGGGCTGGCCTCTTTGAAACCCTCCCCTCAGTAAATCTACCCCTTCATACGCAGGAAAACATTACCTATGAAACACAGGGGATAGGGTCTCAGTATAAGTTATCTCAGATATGTTCACTTCAATGTAGTTATCACAAACAAGACCAGATGAGAATTTCCCACCTGCAATGTTCTAAAATTGATCAACAGACTTTTTTATTTTACTGCTGAGTCACACAAGTCATAAGCAATTCCAAAATACAATGAAAAATCCAATCACAAGTAAAGTAAAACCCCAAAAAAGAAAACAACAAAAGAATGAGATTAAAAAGCACTGGAAGGCCTGAAAATAAAATAAAATTTCACATTTTAATTTGTAGCTTTGAAAGATTTATTAGCCATTGATTATAGTTCACATTGTGAGGCCTACTTTCCCGTTCTCAGAAGTCTAACCACTTTCTCAGCTCTACTAGACTCACTCAAGACTTTTTCCCAAGCAAATTTACAGTTTAAAAAGCCCCAAGTGGGTCGATTAAAATTTCCTCACACCTTGCACGCATGTTTGGACAGCTTAGAGCATTAATCTTTATTTTGTTATTTACTTGTAACCTTATTTGTTATTAGAGGCTCTTTGTGATACCATGGTACTGTGCACCATGTGGACACACAGTAAGAACCAATCTTTGCTGCCGTTCAATCTAATTAGATAATACCAAGAACAAGAGAAAAGATCAAAATATTTATTGTATGGCCAATAGAAATAGTCACATAATAAATCTGTGGTAGAGAAGTCAGTCAAGTATTGATACCTTGATTGTAAGTTCAGCAATTTATCCCTATAAGACACCAAAACCCTGTTCTCAATATGAAATAATAATCATAATTCCTCATTCATTTTAGTCTTTGTGATAGCTTTTAACAGCAACACGATGCACTTTCCCAGGTCAGAATGAAAAAGCAGAAAAACAGACTCTTCAGGGCCTTGTAAGAAATGACTTGTCTGACACATTGCTCGTTATACTTGTTGCTCTCAGCTCAGCTTCCTCTTTGCTTTACACAGAATTTCAAGTTCTTGAGCATTTTCTAACCTGCATGAGTGGACAAAGGGAAGAAAACCACCCCTTCTCCTCCGTGCAAGGGAGAATTTTGTCATTGACTCCACAAAGTGCTGACCTTTAACAAGGCAGTGAGTATTTTGACTCCAGCCATAAAAGCTTCTAACCCTACGTAGCCTGGTAACTCAGTAAATACAGTGTTTCCACTGCTTGTAATAGGCCACAAGCATTGTGTTAAGGTAACAACACAAGCCTTAGGACTTCTCAGGCTATTTAAAAACTACTAACTAAATGTTTCCTTTGTTGAGATACACAGAGGATTTTTTGTACCAAAAAAAAGGAAAAAAAAAAAAAAATAACCAAACAGACTCCAGTTTTCTGATAACATATTGTTAGTGAGATTGTCTGGTTAATGGTTTGAAAAAAAATGTTCCACTGCTCCATTTGATGCTTCATGAAATGAAGAAACTTTGTCATACTTCACTGCATTTAGACCTAACAACATGTCAAATTCTTCTGAAATAAACTGTGGGCCGTTGACTGAGACAATTTCCTCTGGCAAACCATATGCAGTGAAAAATTCCCTTATGATTTATTTATTTATTTCATAGCAGGGTAGTCTATATTGCTGCTACTCCAGATGCTGCGAAGCTGCTGAGCTTTGAAAGGGAAAGGCAAGGTACAAATAGCAGTCTTAAATACTACTGAGAACAACTTTTTAACCTTTTCCTTTATCATATGGAGTGCCTACTGAACTTTGATTACCCATCTCCTACTTTGTGGCTGAATTCCTGAACTGCTGAATAAGTGTATGTCCTTCGCTTGAAGCAGTGGTAAAGCTTCACACAAAATCACAACATTTCATTTTATCTTCCTTTATAGACATAGCATTGCCTGTTGAACTGCTAGGTATATGTGTCTGCATTCTATTTCATTTCTTGTAGCCTCTCTCAGCATGACATCAACAAAAATTATTCTAAATAAATACCTAGGTACTCACAATTTATTATATGTTTTATGGGAGTTAGAAATGATAGAACAGATTCAATGTCCTCCAGCAGTGATTTGTAATTCTGAATAAATTTTAAAGAAATCTAAGTTCAGGACATATACAATTTAGTTAAAAAAATTCCTTAAATACTGTCAGTTCTCAAGGTTTCTAAGTGACTATCTTTGCATCTCCTTTCTAGTCTCATGCCTAGACAACAAATTTACTTCAATGTAAATTATCATGCAGGTAGAATACTATGCAAATATAAGGCAACTTCACATCTAAGTACCATTTTCAAGAAACTTCATCTCCTAGGATCCTAATTTTCTTTTCAGTTAAGGGAGATTTGGGCTTCTAAGTTCTCCAGCTAGAAACTCGAGATATCAATTTCTAAATCATTAATTTTAGATTCACAAAGAGGTATATGTGCTTGTCACTTGGTATGCGAGTCAAAGCTTAGGTCCTCTGCAGTCCCATACATTTCATCATCTCCCTTTGGATGGCATAGGAACATACTTGTCTTACACCACACACAGAAGCATAACCCAAAATGGGAAGTACTGAATTTACTCCTGTTAATTCTGTTCCACTTTGTATGAATATTCAGTGGCACAAGGATGGAAATCCAGTTTCCTCTAGCTCAGGAAAGTGATTTAACCACCACTATAGTTCAGAGTCAATCTTGGCTTTGCCTTGGAAAAAAGATTTCTCACAATCCATAGTATTTCCTATAGCTTAACAAATAAAGCAGTTTAACTACATACAACTACTCAACCAGATCAGCCCCAACCCACCTTACAGAAGAGAACTAACCAATACATGGTTTACTTTATGTTGCAGTTGTAATCCCTGTAAGATCTTACTGTAATTATTCACGTGTCTAAGACCCACTGAACTTCATTTAAGTAACCTGAAAAGTATTTGGGAGGAAATAAGAATGTGTAAATGAGCTTTTCCAGTGGTAACTGTTTGAAAGTGGTTATATTTTGTCTATTAGGTTGCAAGACCTACATGAATTAGAAGATAGATAAGAGAAAATGTTTAAAACAGTTTGATTTTTTACATAAAAAATATTCTGTGATAAACGATCAGATGATATTTCAGAGGAACAATAAGGCTCATGTGGAAGAAATCAAAGATTTGAAACTCATCTTTCTCCAGGCTTCCTGTAAGCTTCTTTTTGTTTCATGTCCTCTTTTGTAAAGCTTTTGGTGTTTACTCATTGTGCGGATACCAAAAAGCAAATATCAAATATTTTTCATTATTTAGGAATGTCATTAAGGAACACGGAGCTTCTCAGAACACCCAGTGAAAGGATGAGTAGGAAGCTGGGGTCTAAGAAGCTGCCACACTTCCATTCTTGCGATGATTTTTCTTCCTGTTGTGAAGTATTTGGTGCACTGATGCTTCAAGAAAAGACCAACTTATTCAAGAATTGGAAAGAAAAAAAGCAAAGGTTCTGCATTCAGCCCATCAGGGACTAGAAGAGCCAAAGGGACCACAATTAAATACTTGCTCAGCTCCCCCATAAGGACATGCTGAATATGTTGCTGCTTATTGACATATCAAGTAAAAATTCCACCATTTAGTACTGTGCCTGGTGTGTTATAAAGAAAACAGTAAAATTCTAAGAGTAAAACTTATAGAGAAGACAAGAGTAGTGAACTGTGCAGATTAATGGTGTTGCTTTATCACTTTACTACTGCTGGATTTTTTTTTTATAGCTGCCCCTGTCAGAGCCCATACAATTGGTTTGTTTGGAGAGATCTCTTTGGGAAATGCGATATAACTGCCTGAGGACCAGTATACATTTATGCTCCCTTCCACTGAGATGTTTACCTTGTGGATCCATATAGCATATCAATCCAGTTCTACTTTGCCTCACATATACTCATCTATTGCATGAGCAACTCCTTGCAATACAAGGCCAGGAATCAGTTTGATTTTACTTTATCAAGTAGCTCTTACAGTAGTTTTGATACATAATACAACAGATAGCTGCACATTAGCTCCTTGTAGCTGTAGTGCTGTTTATAAGCGTACAGTACACAGAAGTTCTGGACTCCATTCTGCAAATCTTTAGATTTTAATCGTTCAGGTAGACTGCAATGACCTTTACTGTATCTTCAGATTTACTGACCTCTTTGCTCTATTCATTGTACCTTCACGTTCAAGCCTGCAGCATGCTTGCCCCCCTTTTGGGAGCAAAGCAAACAAATTCTTTTTTAGGTACAGTAAGTACATTTAACTTCTCTGTTTTTCACCTTCAACATGGATGAACTGCTCTCTTCCTTTATCTTTTAGCAGAATCAACTTGGGAAGTTGCTTTCAATATATACAGCAGTACTTGCTTGTGCTCTGCTTAATAATTTAGTGTTTTCATCAGTACAGAGTAGCTCTTTAACACACAGTTAGCAGGTTGCAACTGCCTAAGCATCTGTTTGCACGTTGCCTTTCAAATCTCATGGTAGAATCATTCTTGCCATACAGTAACCAAGAACTGGAAATGCCTTTATTAATTCCAAAATATATATCCTTTCCACAGTCACAGTTTAGCTGGACATAACACAACCAAATTCTGAACTGAACAAGTTATACAGTCAGATTCCCTTTTCCTTGATGTGCCATGGGAACTTTGCCTGACCGATCATTATGGTCAGCTTCTTATTAAAACTTAGTCCCATTTATAGTACAATCTGGCTTTCCTGCTGTGTGAACTTTCCCATTTAAGTTAATAGAAATCCAACAGACAGAAAGAGGACTGTTGCACTGCCAATAGCATCGATAGGCACACTGAAGATTAACTTTCTTTTTCAAAACCAGATTTTATGTTTAATCATAAACAGTCAGTATTCTTCATGTTGGTATACTGCTGTCTGACTTCATCTTAGAATCATAAAGGGACGTTAACTATTGTTTGATTCTATAAATTATTTTTAGTAAGTTAAATAAGATTTGCATTTACACAGTCCATTCTAAGGCTGTTTGCTGAATTTTTGTGAGGTGCATTAACACTTTCCTGAAGCAGTGAGGCTATTGTTTCAGCCACTATCATTACCTATAAAGTCTATTTGGAAGAGCCGCTTTTGAACAGGATTGTTTGTTAGGATATGCATTGAATAACTGGAATTGTTTAGCTGCAGTCCATCATCTCACCAAGTTTCCACCAACCAGCATTCTGGGCACTGACTAAATTGAATTCAGTCTATCAAGAATTTATACCACATTTCCCCAAGTAAGGTTTCATTCCTTTAGGAAAATGTAAACTTTCCCACTATTTCCACAACAAAAGTTTCATCTGTTAAATTAGTTGAAATGGAGCAGATTCTGAAAGCTTCTCCCTGGAAATGCTGCATTGGCTGCTGGCATATCTACCCAAAGAATTTTTATACAGGTGGTTGAAAGGCTCAGTTTAACTGTTCAACCCACTACTTTCCTACTCTCAGGGCACTTTGTGCCAGTTTTACTTTTTTTTATTAAAATCTCAGCTATACGATTGGAGTTTTATAGGTTTTGGTGTAGCTGTATCTTGATATGTTCACCCTCACTGCCTATTACCTATGATAATATTATTATTATTATTATATAACAACATGTTTATTCTTAATTTGGTAGCATTTTAGAAGTCTGAAGAGACTCTTGCTAATCTCAGTCAACACATGACGGGATGGGACAGGCTAGAATACCTGTACTACAAAAGAGTAATTTATGTCATAATCTTTTAAGAGATTTAGGGTTAATGAAAGTTATTTAGAAGCCTGCTTGAAAAATCTCAGAGTAGATGCGTTTACTTTCAAGTCTACCACTTCGTAATTTCCTCTGATGGTCTCCAACCTGCATAATGCTGCTAATGAAGGCATACCCTACTCCACTGCTCGTCTTGCCATCACAACTTCCTACCCAGCATTGCTCCATTCCTCCAGCAGCCTCTTTTCTAAATTTGATAGCATACAACTTAGGGCAATCCCTCACTTTTTCCAAAACCAGCCTCATCTATACAAATGATTTGCAGGCAAAAGAAAATCTTTATCAGACGACAACAATAATTACTATAAATTATTGTTTTTATCCAGCATGAAAACATTAATCAAACCCTGTTAAACACAAAAGTGACATAAGAAATCTTGTCTACAGCTGAAAACGTGCATTTTCTGAAGCTACTGTTTCAACTATTTGTACTCTTGCAATATGTGAACTTCAAGACTACATAGTCCAATCCCGCCTCTCTGAATTCAGCATTGGTCAGAGAAATGTCAAGAGATCAGACTAGTGAACACTGTAAATAAAGGCAGCCTGACCCAAGATTAAAACATGAACAAGTAAAAAACCAATGCCCTCCCCACTGGATTTTTAGTTTTGTGTTTGCATGGCTTTCTACAACTCTCCAAACCAGTGGTGTGAGCAGCAGGAAGCAGATGACTAGTAGAAATAGCAATCCTGTGGATTCCTCAGAATCTGGAAACTGAGCTAAGGATAACAGTGATATCATTTAGACTTCTCCAGTAAGAGAAGGATAAGATGATCTTATTTTAATCTTAAAAATTACTACAAATAATTCAATTTGCAAAGCAATTTATACACTGTGATGTGTAATTTCCAAAGCAAGTCGCTTCACATTCATAACTGCAACTTCTTTGAATTTGCAGCTTCTCCTTGTGCCAACAGGAGGCTGGTTGATTTCTCAGTTAGCTAAATAAGAACTCATGAGTGGCCAAAATGTTGCAGAAGAACCCACCTTTTCTCAAGTTCCTCAATTTTTTGAGACATCCGATTTTAAAGGAAACACTGGTGGGTACAACGTACTGAACGCATTGGCCATTTTGGCTTTAGGGAGCCTGCTAATGCAATATTAATCTGCTTCAGTACAAGAACTTAGATTTCACAACCAGGATCTCAATCTTATTGCCCTGCCTGCCATTTTCACTCAGTGAGGAACATCAAATTCTGTACTAATTTCAAATGGCTAAACATATAACATTATTTAATGTGTTTCATACAAGAAAATCTAGACCTGCATATCCTAGCAAGATATAATTTTTTTATCTCACACAATGGTGTCAATCTACAATGAAAACAAAACCTTCTGCATTACGTAGTAGGCTGTTCCTTCAATAACTCTGAAATAAAACAAAGTAATATATTTTGAATAGTGTTATACAATAATGTCCCTATGAAAGTAAAGCATTGTGGGAAAACACCTAATTCCTTTCTCTTTATGATGCTCACAAATAGGGAATGCATAAAGTCAATAACAAAAATCATAAAATTTACGAGAAAGAACTGTTTCTGTGCTTTTCATTATCCTGAAAAAGACATAAACAAATTCTGGAGATAGGTAAAGGCCAGTAATTTAATTCAGCTTTCTGCTTTTTTTTTTTTTTTTTTTTTTAAGACAAAATTTAGACCTATTACTAACTAAATAAAAGAATATTGTGCAGATTAGTTTAATAAATACTTCAATTAATTTTAAAGTCAATACCTTCATGACTACAGGATGTCCAAATAAGTAAATTTCAAGTTTACTTTGAAAGACAATTTTTTAATCTTGAAAATAATGCAGAATTTTTCTTTTCTATGATTAAAAAATTGCTTTCAAAACCTTCAGAAGTTATTAAAGAACAAGAATATGAAGATGGAATGTGGGAAATGAATAATTTATATGAGTAAGTCCAATTTGACTGTTAAGCACCTCAGAAAGTGAGAGTGATCACGTGTGAGACTTCAGGTCAATGGTACATCATCACTGGGAATCATCATTTTAGTATGCATGAGGTTTGAGCCACAAGAGGATTATTGTGGCTGTAAATGAGAAGCATCACAGTCAAACGTAGCTCCGTAGCTCTGCAACTGCTTCATTACATGACTTCTGGCAAATAATTTGCTATGGTTCTTCCATGTGTTCATTTGCTTTGTTGTAATTACACCATAGTTTGAGATTCTAGGTGAGAGTTACCATCAGATATATACATAGGTATATTATTTTAATGTACAAGTTTTCTCCATCTGCACAAAAAACAACAGGGATATACTTTCTACAAAAGTGTCCATGATTCAAAATCCTGCACAGAGATGATTGCAGGGCAAGTCTCGCAGATAGGAGGCAGAACATGAATAAGCCAAGAAGTGAGAGCCACTCCTCTCCGGGCACTGCAGGTACATCTGTTCTTCATAGGGAAAGGAGGAGATGTGGCAAAAACCTGCAATAGACTGTTGATTCCCTCTCTGTGGAGAGGCAGGAGCTTGCACAGACACAGCTTTTTCAGAAACCAGTATAAGACAGGACTATTTAAGGACTGAAAGAAGTAGGTTCCCCACTTATCAACTGTGGACAGAAAAGGCTGTGGTACTGGACACTAAAACCAAAGCCTAGTATTGACAGCACTATTCTGGTCCAACACCTAGACAAAAATCAGATAAGTAAATAGCTGCCAATTTAATTTGGATTCAAATTTAGAATTTTTTTTTCAACGTTAAAGATGCTCTGCTATCAACACAGCTTGAGCAAATCTACATATAAGGCATTTGTTATTTCTCTGAGCACAGGGCTTAATTCCTCCCTGGAATAGTTCCAGGGGAGTCAATGGAGTTGCCTGAGGGATAAACTTAGGGATGTTCAGATGACCGCAAATGATCAAATTATTGCACTTTATGATATTATGCTCTCACCAGAGATGTTCTAACAGATTGTATGTGTTTCTAACTCAATTGAAAGGAACCAACTAACTTAATTGAAAGGAAGATGTTTAGATCTCCAGCTTGCATTCACACTCCCATTTCTCCTGTCTACCAGCAGGCACATTTACCGATTCACCCCTCTCCCATTGCCTAGTCAATGGCCTAAGTGACACACATGCTGACCTCATGCCTGCTGAGTAACAGTGAGCCTTAGTCGTTGTAGTCATTTACAGGCAGTGCCTTCTTAACCAACAAGCTTATGCACTTACAATTGTGTGAATGCCCATCCGTCAGAATAGTCTCAATTCAGAATAATTGTTTTGTAGTTCACAACTTGGCACAATCCTGCTTATGAGAACAATCCTGAAAAATATTAACTTTTTTTTTTTGTATTCCAGTAACACAGTTACGATTCTGCAGCTAAAAATTTCACATTTTCTTGTACATAATATTCATAACAGATTGGGTTCTTTAGTCATAGACATGCATACACTGAAACAAATGTCTGTTTTCTACATTAATGTTGCTGTACAGTGGATTTTGGAGGGTATTTCACAGAGGATACTCTGGGCATTAGGAAGACAAAACCTAAATTCCCTGCATTTCAGTGTCCATTTTATTTCCATGGAATGACTCTGAATGCAGCAAGCGAAAGGCTGGTTTGTTTGTAGATGTATTTTCTGTTGTTAGTCCAGGAGCCTTTGCAATTTTTCTTGGACTTTTAACTACAGCTATCCAGCAGTTTCACAGAGTTTCCTTGGGCTTTTTGGAATTGAGGATGTATGTCGGGACAGGTGTCTTAAAGACACAACAAGAAAGGTCGTTACATTTTTTAATAGAATTATTCTCATTAGCTCTCTGGGATCAGAGATTTCTGCCACTAGGCTTTCCTAGGTTTTTGCTTTTTTATGTATGTGACAAACAGTACAATACTTATAAGAGATAGTGTTTTAGGCAGGAGCAGAGTCAGGGAGAGAATGTGAATCTATCTTCCTACTTGCAATGAAACAACTAACAGCAGAAAAACAATTTGTATATTTGGGAACACGAGCAGATTGATTACTGGGTGGGACAACCTGCATTACTTTACATAATTATGTAGATTAAGGAATATAATTTATGATACCACACATTATAATTTCAAAGAATGATTTCCTTATCTTCCATATACAAAACTTCTCTGATTTTTTACTGTTCAAATTTACCCTGTTCTCTGAAGACAGCTGTGTCTATTAAAGACTATTCAGCTAATTTATTATTCTTTTTATCCACTCCTCTCTCTCATATATCTTCTCCTGTGAATTAATAAAATAAGGATCAGGCTTCAGAGGGTGACAAAGCGTGAGTCAGTTAGGATGATTTATAGTCCAGTTGAGAGTGCTAGCACACCGTTAGATAAATATTCCTATCAGTTTGAAGTTGTGTCCTAATGATGACAGTGACTGTTAGTGATAACATCTCAAGCAAGAGCTGCCAGCATGCAAGAGCTCCAGCATGCAAGAGTTAATAATGGCAGAAAAACAGGTAAAGGGCTAACTATTGAGCCGCCCTTGGAGGTTTTTTAAATTTGCATCTAAAAGAACATGACTAGAAAACAGAAAATATAAAAATCTTGTATCATCTTGTTTTTCAATTCATCAGAATGAATGCTTTCTAATATTCTTGGTTGTTCTGTATTTTAACATGAAACTCTTTTCAAATAGAAATACATAGAAAAGTGTATTTCTGTAAAACATACAAATGGTGTTAGAGTGAAAAAGGTCATTAGAAACAGTTAATGCCTTCAGGGAATTCACCTATAAATAGAAAGCTACAGTCAAGATCTAAAATACTGAGCAAAGTGACTCAGAGTATGTTAAAATGGGCATCTGCAGAAAATATGACTTAATGCAGTATTAACAAGTACTTATTAAGGAGCCATATTGAGCAGAAAAGACATGCTGTCTTTTGGGTGCTTCAGACTGTATGCAAAGGTTTGTTTGCAGAGAGGTATGCAGCTCCAGAAGTCACCTGCACCACTTGGGCAAGGAGAAACCGAGCAATTCTGGGGATGAGACCAGTGCAGCTGTGCTTGGAGGAAAGCTGCCCTAGCTGCTGCTCCCACCCCGTTCGGTGCTGTCATGCCCAATGCCCCCTGGGAGAAAGTAGCATTCCATTTACAATACTAAATTATAGCATTTGGGACTATTACTTAGAAGATTAGAACATTTTTATATTGATCTTGGACTGTCTCATACCCCTGAGGTAATTACAGGCCCAGGGAGTGCCTCTAGCTCTATTTATGGTGGGGATTAAGTGGATTGTATAGACAGGATTACCTTTCAAATGTAATAGCTATCCTTTTGATCAGAGCTAGAACATTTGGTGACATAATTTGTAAGTTCTGGGGCAAAAACTTAGGTGATAAGGCAGATATTTTAGGAATCATATATTGAGAACGAAATATTTGAGTCCTCTAACAACTAAGATAACTCTCTCCTTTAAAAACAAACAAACAAAACCCCCACAAACTTGTGAAAGAAAGCAAAAAAAAAAGGCATCCTCAAAGGTAAGAACTGTACCAAATATGGAAGTGGTGTATCGATACTTTCATTGTACTTGCTTAATTTGATAGACTGATGGATCTAAATTTAGATGTAAATTTTTCATAGTATCCCCAGCATACAGATGATACTTCAACAAAGTTTTATTGCACAGTATGTTTTCAGTTCAAAAATCAGTTCCCACATTACTTTGAGAATATAGATTTATACGCAAATCCTATTGGCTTCAAAGATATTCAAATGAGACCTGTAACAGTTATTGTACCACAATTGATTTCACAAATAATATTCATTTTTAAGCACTTTATAGAGTTTTCAGTTCATGTAGCCTTGAAGCTCATCTGATTACCTGATTAAAAAACAGCACTGCAGCAAGGATTTGAGAGCCTAAACAGTTTCTCTAGCAAGCTATGAAGCCTGGCATTTAAACTTGTAAGAGAAAAATAAATCAAGTTTTATATATTTGTTTCAACAGGATATCTCTAACCTATTAGCCTTGGAATCATGCTGGTAACATTTGAAATTTCTATTTCAAAACTTATTTTCATGTAAATTGATTAAAAATAAAAAAGTGCATGTGTACCAAAATTAGCATTTCTGCAAGACAGACATGGTAATGAAAGTGCGATCGATAATGGGCAGCAGTCGCTGAACATCTCCACCATGCATGTTGAGTGAAAGACCAATCACTGGTTTGGTCCCTCATGCTCATACATTAGGGGCAGGAATGCATTTGCGTACAAGCCTGAGCTCTCGGGTGGTCCGGCCAAAAAGACAGAATTCGAGTTGGGGACATCACTTCTTCAAAGATCCATGACAGAAAACAACTTCCCTTTCTGTCCCAACCTTTAGGGGAGGAACCACAAAGCTTCAAAATTTTCATGCTGCCTGGAAACCCTAGAAGCTTCACTTCAGGATTTAGAGAGGGAAAGCCCTGAGAGAATTCCTAACATTCCCTAGCCCTGCTCTGCAGGTGTGAACTCAACTCCCATGGTCTCAGCTATACCAAGGATTTGCTTGATTGGTTCTTGGCTTTACAGCATTGCATCTGAGAGCATTCCCAAGCTATTAATCTTTCTGTTCAGCCATGACTATAAAACCTTGCTGATTTTATCAGTCTGCTAGATCTGGTCATTATGGGTAAGCCAGAAACCTTGCCATTTGGACTCCTAAATTCAGTTACTTTTAAGAATTTCAAAACACCTTTTAAATTTATTTCCTTCCAGAATGAAATTTTTTTTGGAAAAAAAAAAAAAAATCCTTTGTTCTGAAAAGAAATCGCTTTATTCAAAGTGTCAGTCTTTCATGGAACAGATCTAGCAACCAATTTTTGTCTATCTTAGGCTGCAGAAAGCTTAAAATTAGGGAAGAAATGTATTTTTTCTTATAATGAGCATTCACTACTAGATCCTAGCAGCCATATCAGAGATATTTCAAGTCTAACTTTTTTCTTTTTAAACACTAGTTAACTAATGGCAGAGTAAAAATTATTTATCAAGCAGAGATTTGCCCATAAGGGGAAACAAAGACATGTTAAGGAAGCTTTAGCTATTCACTCATAAGCACTGGCGAGGGCAGCGTGTGTTCGGGTCACGTGCTCCTCGGTCATATTCTGAATATCTACAGTATCTGGCACCTCATGATGATACCCAAGTTTTGCTTCGGAAGCAGAAGTGGGCTGTCTTGTCTCGCTTCACTTGTCCCCAGCAATAGAACACAACACTCCAATGTTTAATGTGTGATTCTGATTATACCCTCTAACTACGCATGTAGAGTAATTATATAAAACATTTGCTCAATCTGGCTATATATAGTTCCCTTAATGTTTTCCTGCTAACAAATGGAATTATAGCAGCTAGTAATAACATCAGCTTTAATTAAATTTCATCTCTTATTTGAATACATCCACTTTAAAGCCTGAGTCATTTAAGTTCTTAACAATATGCCTTCTTTTGTAAATCAGATTCCTGTGTTTCTGACAAAGGTCTGCATTTAACTACAGAGGGAGCAACAGCAATCACTATAGTTAAGATTACAGAACTATTTTTATTTTCTCTTCCTTCACCTTTTGAGTAATAGCCATGGTATTTTCTGTGATCAGTCTGAGCTTGAAGGCAAATACTTTACTAGTTTGATCAAAAATAAAAGCATCTTAAAGTTGTGAAAAATGCATGTCTTTATAATAATATTCTACTTGTGGGGGTTTGGGGGGTTTTTTTTGGTTATTTTGGTTTTGTGGGGTTTGTTTTTTTTTTTTTTAATAGCAGTATAACTGAAACAGCAAACAGTTTAAAGCTCAAGTTTACCATAGCAGTGGTTGTCAGTTGAAAATAGAGTCTTTGCTTTTTTTCTGATGGATATTGCTTTTAATTTGACTGCATTACAGATATAAGTCTTTGACCCTCAGGTGCTGTCTCCAAAACTCATACATCGTGCAGTTAAAGCCCACTCTGCTACCTTCAGTTGTCCTTCCATTAAGCATCTGCAGTGATTTATTGTGCACGTGGTTGGATCTGAGGTGCACAGTAAACAGCAAGAAACAGACAAAAATTGGTCAGGCTGCCTGGATCATAAGGACATGAGCAAGTGAAAATTTTAAGGTGAAAAGGGGCTGCGATATGTCCTCTGCATCTTTCCTCTTATGTGCTAACCCATCAAGCTGCGTAGTCACAGAGAAATCATGTCTTGGCAGGGGTGCCACAGGGATATCTTTGGAACACAACGATTATTTTTCCAGAACAAAACAACATGCTGTGACTTTACCTCCAATGGTAACACTTCAGTGGGGAAAAAAACCCCTGTGCCAGCAAATCATTGACTTTATCTTTAAATCTAAGGGTGAATATCCCAGATTAAAACAAAACAAAAAAATGGAATCATTTGTGAATGACACAGGCTTTTTGACACCAACTTATGTCTAGGACTCAGTAAGTATATGACAATCCTAAAATCAACTATTCTTAGACTTTTCTAAAAAAAAGAACAAGTATTTACATTTATAATTTTAAACACGTCCCTTTTTAAAGTTCATTAAATCCTTCTTCTGTTCTGGAAATACAGATCACTGGTACATAACAAAAGTAATTACCTTCTCTACAGCATTACTTTTTTTTATATATATATATATATATTTTTTTTTTTATCCTCTGCATTCTTTCTCCAAAGTAAGCACTTTCAATCTTTTAAATCCCCTTCCTATGGAACATCATTTTCCTCATCTCTAATCATTTAATCATCTGAATATGAATCTCCTCTATTCATATTTAGGAAGGGTTTTACTGTGAATCCTTGGACTTTGTGGTGCTATAAGCTATGCTGTCTGCCTCTTCTTAAGGAGGCTGTAAATCCTCCTCTGAAGAGCATGGTATTTCAGACTGCATTTTCTAACATTTCATATTTTAGTGTTTTATCAAGGAAGCGGAATGTTTAGAGCACTATAATTTCTAGAGGGCATGTTCCAGAGCTAAAGAAGTCAATGAGAAGAAGGAAGGAGCTAGGAAGTATTCTTTTTAGAAGAGATGATGTTCAGAGTTTTTTAATTGCAGGGATCAGCAAAACATTTTATCAGGACGTATATAAATTAATCAAGGGCAATTATAAAAATTGTTCATAGAGATAAAGCTGAATTAGCTATTGCACATTATTCGTAGTGAAGCTGTCTTTACAGAGTAGTAGCAACAATACGTGTCCAGGTTAAGAGCAAACTCTATCTGGTGCACTGAAGACGCACTTATATGTGCATGTAAGACAAGTACATTTCACGACTACTATGAGGTTAAAAGGCCAGCATTAACTGTGTCATTGCAGATGCTATTGCAGCAACTTGCAAAAATGAAATTTAATGCAAATGCTCTTACCTGATATTAAAAAAAAGTTCCTTCTAGAAACAGTAAAATAAATTAATATGACCAATTTATTACAGAGGTTTAGATTCCACTTGCGTTGTAACTAACAGGTTTATGAGTGCATTACTTGCACATCTTCTGAAATGTTTCCGCTTAATATTTGTAATTGTATATAGATGATTTGTTTTATCATCATTCCAGTCTGAGGTATATTCAGTGTTCAGTCAATTCCAATGTACTTGATTGTACTAAAATTCCCCAAACAGCTCTTATTATCAAGTAGAAAGAATAGATTTCCAAAATCAACTCATTAATGATAAACGTTTTTTAGCCAATCTAGCAGTACATGATTCTAGACAATTGCTTTTACTTTTTTGCCCTTGCAGCATCTGTTTTTGCAGATTTGAACCCCAGCTGCCAGTTTAGTTTGAAAATGAATTTCACACATTTGAATTGGTACATGAATTACAGTCATGGCTAGTGGGAGCAGAATGCTCTCAGAACCAAGTCTCAGAAGCAGGGAAGGTCAGTTTCTACAAAGGAGTTTGTTAATGACAAGGGTGAATAATTGTCCCTTAAAGAGCACTGAAGAACCTCTCATAAATACTTTACTAATCTTCCAAACTGCTTCACAAGATAGCTAGTTGCATTGATTTTATAAATAGCTGAATCAAAACGACGATACTTTTCAAACCTAGCTAAAATAAACTCAGGAGGGACTAAACTTTCAGCAAGATGTTTACTTTAGTGAACAAATACATGAAGTTTTGGGTAAATCTAAAGCTCTGGCTCAGAAAATCTGGACTTTAAGGTTGCCCTGCAGCAGGTGGCAGAACAAGATGTTCTACCGCTGCAGTCCCGACTCAAGCTCGGATGTAGCACTGAGGTCTCCGGCCCATCTGCACAGTACAGATAACCAATGGTTGGTTTTGGCAGTAGAAACATACTTGTAATAGCCCAGCTCTGTGTGAGGATAATTTACCATCCTGCCACAGTCAGACTATTTCTCATTAGAAACTCATTTAACACTAGCTCGTTTTTTTCTCTGGTACATTACAGTGCAGACATACCCTCAGATGTTATATCATATAGGTTCATTTTGCAAGATAATCTGCCCCGGCAGATTCTTGTATCCACACAGTTTAGATGACAAAAACAAGACTTATTCTCATGTCTTTGTAAACTCTGTTTGCTATCCTTTCTGTTCAAATAAGCAGCAGGAATACGAGGTGAAGTTAACAACGGTTGCTGTAGCTTTATCCTGCAGCGTAATAAAAACATCCCTAATTGAAAGCTAGTGCAAACCCTTGAAGCCGTTTCCTTCCACCGCTTTTCACACGATTCTCATTGATATCGGAGCACCCAGCAAGAGAGGGCCTTCTGTGGTGAATTTATCTTTGCTTTTAGCATGTTACTCTAAAAATCTGCTTGATCATTTGTTAAGTATTTTCTTCAATACTGAAAATCAATACAAAATGTATTTTTATTAAATGTAATACCCTACTATTCTTCCCTTTTGTGAAATGGGGCTGGAAGCAAGAGGCAGAAGTTGCTCTGGCTTCTCTGCAACACATAGGATTCATGTCATTACAGAGCCTGGACCCCTATTTTCAAGAAGAATTCTGTTCCATCATGATAGCTTAATGAACACAAAATGTCATGATGTTACTTTTACAGCAGAGTTGAAGTTTGCTCTGTACAAATATATGGCTATCAAAACTTCTGACTCCTCTAATCATTGCAATCAGTCCCTTAAATAATACCTTGTATTACTATACCCGCATAGTTTGACTGAAGTGTCAGCAACACAGAAGCAAGATTTCTGAAAAGGCATCTAAAATTGCAAGAAACAATTTTGTTCTTGCTGTTAATCACATTTTTAAATAAAACTTTTAAAACAGATCAGACAAGCTGCACAATACACATTTGCAAGCATAAACAGTCATATACTTTGAATATTAAAAGTTGTAGTCGCAAACATTTGCTTAGGCAAAGTTGGGCCTACAACTTAAAAATTATTTAATATCCTTCTACAAATTGGCATACAAATTACACATTGGAAGCAAAGATAAAAAAAGGAAAGCCATGAGACAGAAGGATTGAATCTTGAAAAGATTTTGTTTAATTACTCAGAGATCATGCCTTGTATTTGGAAATGGTATCACAAGGTCTTTTTTAAGTGGGACAGTCCTATGAGATTGTTGAACAGAATGTTTCTTAAATAATGCTTATGCAATCACTAGTATGCGGTTTCTGCTGCTGCTGTTTGATCAATTATTTTTTATAAATCTAGAAGTTCAACTTGCTTTCATCTTAGAAATAAAATAAACATCAAACCTTAGGTTGATGCTAATACTTAGACCCTTCGGTCATAATTTGCTGAATATCTCTGCCTCTTTGCAACAAATGTTTGTTGTAGTGCTTAGTTTACATTCCTGACACCAAATTTTCTTCCATTCTTAATAAATTATAGATCATAGTTGTAGCAACACAGTTATTGAAGCAGATAGTGTTTGATTCAATACATTAAAAACCTATTATATTTCTACATCATAAGGGGATAATAATTGCTTTATTATTAAAACATGCCTTTCATTCTGATACTGTTTAATGCCTTTTCTGAAATCAGTGCAGCACAATAATATTGACAGAAAAGCTAAAGGTTATATGAACAGCAAAATGTCATGTGTTAGCATTATAAAACATAGAAAAGGTTTCCATTTATAGATTTCATTATCAACTGCATTTTATGTTCAGAATATTTAATCTGTCTTTTTTATCTCAGAATCCTGTGTTGACCTTCATCTTTAGGAGGATTTAAACTGTGTGCAATGGTGCTGTTCAATCACCATTATTTTAGCTTTCCTGAAAATAGTCTATTAAAAAACAAATTCAAAACATAGAATTTGTTATTCGTTTTCTTCCCTTTCTATCACATTTTCTGTTTGGTTGTTTGTTTTTAAGAGCAGGAGCCTGACTGGTTAAGATATTCAGTACTTACATCGCCTTTGTACACAGACAAAACTGTAGACCTGTAATCACCTAGAAAGTGGAGACTTTAGTGTTTCTGTGTGTTTCAAACACATTCATGATAAACTGTCCATGTACATTTAGGAGTGAAGAACAGTAAAAGTGTGATCAAAGTGATTAAGTCTCCTACCAAAATGAGCCTTAAATAAAAAAGCATTTTTGAGGTCACTTTTACGTGCAATCACAGTATATTATTACACCTGTGGTGGCATTCTAAAGAAAGTTTTTTCCAACTAGGTGACTGCAGGTGTTCATCTGTTACCTTATTGCCTAGCGAGTAGTACAAAATAAAAGGACTTGCCAAGATTTGCATTTATATGCTTCCACAGACTAATATTTCTAGAAGGCAGTTCTTCAGAGATTGAATTCGGGTTTATGTTGGAAATAAAGATGATAAAAGTAGCTAGACTATTTATAGTGATGTTTTTGAGAAATCCTATGAGCATACAAAATATAAATACCTTTAGCAAATAAAATTTGTAAATGGAAAGATAAGAGGATTAAGGGCACAATCAAGAAGATTCGTTCGCTAACCTTGCCCAGATATCCCCCCCACAGTGTAAGCTGGCAAAGTGCCACTGATTCTTGTGGAGGTATGCCAATTACACAGCTAAGCACTTGGCCTACTATATTTACATTTTAACGTAGTTTAAATTGACCCTATCGTATATCCGAAATAAAATTAAAAAAAAAATAAATAAAAATTACTAGTATGCTATTAGAAAGTTCAAATGACACAAATGCAGAAAATACAAGGCAGCTTAGAGATACCAAGGCAAGTTATTTTCAAAGTAGCATGTAGAAAATGAGTTAACAGCTAATATTACCAAGTGCCTCCGCAAATTAGAAGACTAAACTCAGTTTAAAAATTGCATGGCTACTTAACCTAAATTCTACTGGCTGCCAATGTGCCTAAATGCCTTCATTACATTTGAAAATAGGTTTTGGTACTTAGGAGCTACATACAAAACAGAAGTTACTGGAACGCTGACTTCTGAAGGGCATATATGCTCATGCTGTCTGTTGCAATCCATGGTCCCTTGTTAGGTACCGATGCCCAGGACAACGGAGAGGAAATGAGATGCCTCCAAACTGGAGGCACAAAAAAAAATACCATGCATGGAGCATAGTGTTCAGCCATTATGATATGCTAGAAAGGCTTATGGCACTGTTCTTGCCAGTCTCTCAACCAGCAGGTAACAGCCCACTCTGAAATCATGAGGAGACTCATAAGGGACTACACAATGCTGGAAGAGCCTATGCCTCAATGCCTGTCACTGAAACATTCTCTTGCTTGCAATTTCAAAAAGTTTCAAGACATCGGATATCTAAAGAGTTGGTTAAGTGAAGTACGTTTCAGTGGAAAACCTAAAAGACCTGGTGAATCTTGAATACATAGTACCTTAAGCCTTTGACTACCAAGCTGCATTTCATTATGCTCTTTCTGAACAGGTTTATATAGTGCCCCACAGCTTGGAGGAGCACATGGAGATATGAATGCTGATTAATGCAGGTGCTAGAATGACTCATGGAGCTCATTCCCAAAGGTTCTCTTTCTCAGTGGTTAGGACCAGACAGAAAATACATTGGAGACTGAATTAGTTGTCTTCGAACTTAAAAAAAGTCTTACAACCATGATCTTCCTTGAAGACATCTTTCCCGTTCCAATTTGTGATCAGTGCATATCTATGATTTGACAGAGAAGGCACTCATGAAAAATGACTGTGAGTCAGGTGAATCCAGACTTAATCTGCAATATGGGTGGAGGTTCAGTTCGACATAAGGACTGAAGGTATTTGCTCCTTCAGTTAATGACTTCAAATTCCAATTAATGTTATGGACGTGTTATTTACAGAAACTGAGATGGTCAGATCAGATTTAAACAGACCAGTAGTAATATTCTGTTCTGAATACAGTATTAATCAGACAGGACAAGTATTTCACTTTTGTTTTGATGGTTCTGATACTGTCAGCTCTAGGATAGTTTGTCATCTTTTTCTGCTGACTTAAACATTCTGTTTAGAAATAGTCACCAGCTGGAAATCACGTTCTAAAAAGAAAAATAAATTCATTTAATGGAAGCATTTGCTATCACTTCAGCTTTTATCCATTTTACACAGATCAGACAAATAGAATATATATCCAAAGCCATAGCAAAGACAACATAAAGCATTATACATGCAAAGGACTTTCTAAACAAAGTTTACCAATCAAAATACATTTTCCAATAATCAGAAGGAAACTATTTTAGCCTGTAAAAATGTTTTCCATCACAGTGATGGAAACCATGTCATAACAAAGCCCTCTCATAATGGCTGCTAATAAGTTCTCAGGCTTTTTTCTTTGATAGGAAAATTAATAAACAACTTCTGATGCATAGTGGGCATCTCTTTTTGCTGCTCTTGCTGCATGGTCTAGGGCTATATAGGAATTCAGAATAGAGACCTTACAATGAGGCATGCATATGCTGAAGGAGATGCATCTGTGCGCTCTGTTTATCTACCTGAATTTCTTCATACTTTACAATATCAATAGATCAAAACAAAGTGCTGCAATTCTATTATGTGTGTATTTACTGGGTCACTACTTGGTGAAAATGCAATCTAGAGTTATTACAAATGGTCTGCAATATTGCTTTGAAGTTACTATAAATTTGGGGCCTTAATGGGTAAATTTTTGGTTCTAATAAAACCTCTAAGTAAAACTAATTTTAGGATTAATATTCAATGTTAATTAAAATTTATTATTTAATATTATTGCTAATATTCATCAGTTTATGTGAAATTGAGTTCAAGATATCTGAACATGCCCCCTTGGACAGAAGTCTGCCTTATAGTTCCAACTACCCAAACATCCCTATGTTTTCAGGAAGGAACAAGCACAGACTGACTTTGAGGAGAGGAGCAAGAACTAAGCAATGTGACCCTGACCAAGCGCCTTAAACGCTGCTTCAGTCCCCTGCTGTCCACATAATTTAAAAAACAAGGAGCAAAAGTATGCTAACACACCAAGATGCTCACAGAAGATGCTAATTAACCAAAAAATGTTTCATACTTCTCTTACAGTCGTTGAGCAGCTAACAGCAAATATAGAAACTGTTCAAGGCAACAACAACAAAAAAGCTAAAGTATATGCACTTGATCGATTTAAGCTGAACACCCTATACATTCAAACGCAAAGGTTTCTAAGAGTCTGATGACAGAATTAGGTGCTTAGTACACTGCTAGCAGCTCTCCTTTTTTCCCTCTTCTGCCAAACTGATCTCCCAAGAGCCTTGAGATTCACGTCGAACTTGCAACGTAAGACTGTACTCACTAGAGGTCGGTGTTGGGCTGGCAGAGGCACTGCCACTGCACACGAATAATGAACGTTAATTAATCCTCCAACCACACTGAGATGGAGAGGCAGGAGGTTGATATTAATTTTACAAAAGATCAGGAAACACTGATGGCACAGCAGTTTCCAGAACAACAAAAACCAGAAGCTGGAAAGGAAAAAGCCAGCAATCTTCACAGGTATCGAGGAGCTTTGCAGAGTCATGTTATCTCAAAAGCTGCGTGGTGCAACTCCACTGCAGAACTGGGCCCAGGTGCATCAGCAGAGCAAGAAGGTGCAAGCTGCAAGTCAGCTTGCAAGGGCAGCTGTTAAGAGCCGATGGGGACTACGTAACACAGCAGTTTGCTAACCAGAGAAAACTAAAGAGGGAAAGAATCCTCTATCTAGGAAGAACTTTACTTTCTGACAGCACCACATTTTGGACACCCATTTGTGATTAGTCATCTATTCAAAAACCTGTTTGTTGATCTTTGAAAAATTAAATGATAGAAGTGAGGGAAACAAAAAGGAAAAACAAACCACTTTTCTTTGGTTATTTCTAACATATATCCACTTTATAACCTGAAATATGCTGCAACAGTGCGACTGAAGCTGGCTGAGTTATACTGAACTGAATTTAGTGGTGTGCCTCCCCCCGTCCCCCGCAGTCATTTGTTTTCACTCATTTGAGAGTCTGGCCTGAGGTACTGCCCTCATGGTCTTGGATTTTGCAGAATTATGTCTTTTTTTCTTGTAAATATGATGTACATACTATTTTTCTGCACCAAACTTGTGTAAATTTTAATCTTCTTACTCTTTAGAAAACAATGAAAGTGAAACATATTTCAGTCACTGATACTTCTTAGAAACTTTAAATAAATTCCATTTGTTTCCTTCAACTCCTTTCCTAATAGCTTTTATTGTTGGCACCCACTGGCATGGCAAATGTTATTTTGGTATTTCTTTTCACGTAACTTCTGATCTTCAAGACGTATATATTGTTAATCTAGAAAACATTGAGGCCTTAGAAGATATACAATTTCCATGTTTTATTTCAGCTAAAAGGACTCTATTCAGTATTGCTATTTCACTGAACTTTTAAAACCATGTTAATTCCTTTTCAGAAGGCTGTCACTCGCTTAGTTAGCCAAACCTAGTGCCCTTCAAGAACCCCCCTATCGGATGGGTAGGTTACACTAAAAAAGCAGTAAAAAAAGCTTTGCATTGATCAGAAGCTACTCAGGAAAGAGATCTTCTCCTGGCAAATTCTACATGAATACTTTCTACAACTTTTCCCAAATAGATCATCAATGGAAGTTCACTTTTCTTTGATGGGAGACTTGAAACTTCATGAAAAGAGGTGGACGTGCTTCTCTAATGAGACTTCAACACCCTAAAAAGCTGGAATATTTTTTATGATGTACATACAATTTAATAGCGGCTAGTTCCCGACTCCAAAACAACATATACTTTATATTTATTCTGCTTCCTGAAACTGCTCAAGGGCATCTGAGAGTCTTCGGACACCTAACAGAATATAACCATTGGTATTTTTACAGACTATTAAAATGTCTATTTTCCATATACAATTCTATGTATTAAAGTTACCAAAATGTATTTTTTGTTTTAGCCAATACTTTAGAAATTTAAGCCCCAGAATTTAATCTCTTTTTCTTGGAATTGCTTGTGTTCTAAATAGAGGTTCTCTTCTGCTTTAATCTCCTAGCCACTCTTTCTTTAAAGCAATCTTTGGTCTTATTATTTCCATTTTTTCCAGTGTTATTTTTCCACTTGTCTTACAACCTACTTAAAAGACTTCACTGCCTTTGTTTTCAGCTTCATAAAACGCTCCCTTTCATTCCTTCGACTCAGTTGTATGAGGAAGTATACTTACAGGAAAACAGAAAAAATGTCTGTCATTCTCTCCTCTTGTCTCTACAGATTCATACATTCTGTACGCTGTTCTACTTTCACATTAGTGGTACCAAATAAATTTCCCTGAAATAAGTGAGCCTAATGAGTTAATGGCATTAAGTATTTCGGAGAAATGTCATGCTATTCAGTTCCATGGCAAAAACAGACCTTGACAATTAGTGACAAAATTTTGTGCAGTTGTAGAAGACATAAAAAAAAAGAAATGGGCTAAGACACCTACCTTGAATCTGAAATAGGATGGCTACATAAAGCAAGTTTAATGAACATATAGAGGTTACGCTTTTAAATAACAAATTAAAGAAATTAGTAAGTTAAGTACTCTCTTAAGTATTCTCTTTTTCATAGAAGGAATTAGTTCTTTTATTTAGCTATACCTTTAGCAGCCAGCAGGGAGAAAAAACATTACGGGTGGATATTATTGTTGTCAGCAGTCTCTAACAAAAATAAGTACGTCTTTACTTAGTTTAGTTACATGTTAATTAAGTTCTGCTTCAAAAAATTTAAATAGGACATTAATAAAATGAACTGTGGGGTTGTTTTCTGGTAATCCTGTGGTTTTTCATTAAAGTAATTCCATTAAAGTAACCGTCCATGTTGTTTAGAATTATGTGAAAAAGACTGCAATATCCATATGAAAAGCAGAAAGAAAAAGCATATGGGAATTAAGGGTATTACCTTACATTAAAAAACAGACTAATATAAGTTAAAATATTTTGTTGAAATGTATTTGGTAAATTTTTCACTTTACAGAAAAAAAACAAACCCCACAATGGCACAAACGAGCATTTTAATATTTAATCTGTCATTCAACACACCAGTACAGAACAATTGTGGTACAACTGTAGTAGAATTAACACACACCTCCCCAAACTCTGTTATTAAATGACCTCCGGAATGCTATCTTTTAGCCTCACCTCACGGTTACTCCTTCATTCAGGATACATGAGATAACTAATATTATCTCTGACGTCCACGTCTTCTCTGATGAATATGGTTACCACAATTTTTCCAACAGTAACCAATCTGTTGATAAGTAATGTATTTCCATCACTCATGCATTGCTGTTAGAGCTTCAGAGTGAAGAGCTTCTATTGTGCAACAGGGGATGCCTACCCAACTCTAAGGAAGAAGATGGGAACAGATCTACCAGCAAAATGCAACCATATAAACTGTCTAACTTTACTGCTTTCACTAGCATTTGACAATAAATTCTTATTCATTTCACTTTTCAGAAATACAGAAGAGTTCATATATATTTATTTAAATCTGAGGCAGATTCTGAGCATTTATGAACTTCAAACACAAGAAAGAATTAAAGGAATTTGAATATAAACAACCCAATTTACCTTGTTTGATTAACAACAATTCAATTAGTCTGATTTTATTGTTCCTCTTTAAACCAACACAGTACTGGAATATCAAAGTCTATATTTACGTTTTAAATTCTGTATTATGTACACAAAACAGCACTTCTAAGGCTTCAAGAAACTTGAGCTTGAACTTCACATTTATTTAAACTCTCCAATTGTCTGTTGCCTTCACTGCATTTCATAATGTGTCAAAAGAGTGACTTTAATGAGAAAATGCTGCCTGGAATATAGCCTGGATCACCTTCCAACAGCCAGCATTTTTTTTTTTTTTTAATTCCATATAGCTACAATCTGTGTCTTCTGTTCCTTTCTACATGTCATCTTCACATTTGCAAATTGTATCACAGAATCATCTAGGTTGGAAGAGACCTTTAAGATCATCGAGTCCAACCCACAACCCTGGGATTAAGAGTCCCATGTTCTACCGACTGAGCAAACATCTATGCAAACATCTACAAGATTGCACTGATCAACTAATGCTCAAAGTAGAAGACTCCATTCATTAAATCATGTTGAAGAGTACTCTTGGTGAAAGGACAAGATTGACCATCTGTGACTGATCATCAAACCTCTTCCATCCTCAAATTCAGGATCAATATGCAAACAAGCTTCAAGAAGCTAACAGGTTAATGATATGGACCAGGTGTTAAAAGCCTGGAATGTATTACACTAAGAAATTTTTAAAAA
This sequence comes from Phoenicopterus ruber ruber, assembly GCA_009819775.1. Classification (NCBI taxonomy): domain Eukaryota; kingdom Metazoa; phylum Chordata; class Aves; order Phoenicopteriformes; family Phoenicopteridae; genus Phoenicopterus; species Phoenicopterus ruber. Next base: position 27,026,700 of record CM020222.1, read on the forward strand.
AATAAAACAGAGTGAGACTTGGTCACCTATTGGAGAAAAAAATGGGTCATTAAATAATACATTGGCCTGAATCTATGTTCAATTTTAAATTGTGCCATTAACTTCCCCCGTTTTCTTGAATGTGTGAATTAAACCACTTATTCTAGAGAGAAATACGCATAGATGGATTTCTACTATACATCAGTCCTTTTAGAAGTGCCATATTAAGTCCCATTTTTTATAGAAACATTAATTTACACTTCCAAAAGTGACTGCTCTCATAAAACCAGGGCTCTATTTTGTTACCATTAAATACCTCAAACATAATTTTTAAATCACTATGTTCACAAAGAGACTCTATTATTAACAAAAGAAATTAAATAGATAATATTCCATAAGCAAAGTACTCCTGATCATTCTTTGCTGCTGACAGAAATATGGATTTTTTTAAGTCAATCAAAGTCTGTTCATTCATCTGAGAGAATAATACTTTATTGAATATTTCACATATTCACGATAAATCTATCTACAGTAATTGACTGGATTTTGTTTGAAAACATGCTGCAGAGCATTAACGAATACACCAATGTAATGAGCTGCAGCTGCTTGTTGACAGCAGTGCATAGTATATTATGAAGAGATTTGTTACATCTCTGATTAGCAGAGTCCTTTTTTTACCTTTGATTACTAAGAAAGGTTATATATTTGCCCATGAGACTTTTTTCAGTCTACTACTTAAGAACTTCAGTGACTGGCAAAGAAAATGTCTGACTTTTCAGCGCAATTCAAGACCAATTTTACTTGCTTCAGAGCCAAATTCTCCTTTCACTGTGCTGGTTAATTTTCAAGATCACACAAAATAAGGACAGCTCTGCAGGATTTATAAGGCCCAATACAAATGTTGATTGAGAGAATTCTCAATTCGCAGAAGAGAATATTGATGAGGATTTTAAAGAGCCAGCATCATTGCATGGTAGTCATTTGACACCTTGCCATTGATCCAGAAGTACAAGGTCATCCATTTCACACTTCTACCTAGTGCCAGCAGCAATCTAGGACTGACTTCACAATACTCTTGGCATCAGTTATTTGTCTGAAAACAAGCACTTTCCTAACAATACATACATAAAAATCATTGTCTGCCATGTCAAATCTTTTCTTTCAAAATAGACAGCTCTATTCTGTTGGTTCCTTTAGAGAGAAAAACCATAACATCAACAACCAGAAAAACCACACACAACTCGGAAATCACCCAAACACCTGTCATGAACTATTTTGGGAGGAAATTCTGCAAGAGAATCTCCAATCATCTCATTCATTTTTGTCATTAACATACACGCATGCGCTCATCCTCCAAGAGGAAACAGCATTTTCCTGGTCACAAGACAGGAGCATCTAATGGGTTAGAGTTTCAAAGCTATTTATGTACCCAAGACAATTGACAGGAAACTACTTGGATTTTCAGTAGTACCTAAGCAGGTTATGTTCTTGGCTCCCGCTGGAAAGAGTAATGAGTTATGCAATAAAAATACACTTTGGCATAGATCACGCCAATCTGCCACATGCTGTTTTCAAATTACAGCTGTAAAATACACTATATTTGTCCAACAGTTATTGCTTTGAATCACTGAAAATCTTTTGACCTGGGGCCAAAAGCCTTCGCTTTACCAAGGTCAGTGCTTAACATTTCATACGTCTTTAATCAATTTTCTCTTTCTATAGATAGCCCACCATTATTACTGTCATATGATTTTTACTGAAAATTTTTACAAACCAGTAGTATTATTTCCAGAACCGATAGGTCATGAAAACCCTGAAGCTGTCGTTAAAATTCACAAACATTCTCTCATGAACTATTTTGCCCTACATATATATATTGCTGCAGGGTGGCTCAAAATATGACAGGTGCAAAACCAAAAATATACCTGAACTGCATTTTAATTTTGTGTGTCTCATGCTCATATTTCAAAAGAGTTTTCTTTCTACAAAATCTTTTCTAATAACAACATTACAAACACTTTCAGATCTATAAATAATTGCTAATCCTTTTCCAGGTCATAATGGACATACTTTCTTTTGAGATATACCTGTCTGCAAAGGGTTTTTCCATTTTAAAAACATACTTTCTTCTTAATATCTTGTGCTTAATGCTTTTTAGAGAAAGGAGACTTAGGATTTTATTCAAAGTGTGTTCCTGAAATCCTTGTCTACACATAACATGCACTCTTTATATTGGAAAGAAGGCTGTCTCTAAAGCTCGCTGGAGTTGCGAAGAACCTGCCTGTTGCTTCTTATGGTCCTTGTTTCTCAGTAAATGTCTCCTCCTTTTTTAATACTAACAAAGTCCTACCTTTGGTTATCCTCGGCTTTGTTTTTTAACTTTCCTTTACACCAAATGTAAGAGATTGAATTTTATGCCTCAGGATTATGTTTTGCTCCAGTATTACAGATAAAATCCTTGAAAAAACTAGAAGCAAATTAATAGAAAATTCCGATTGATTTTAATGAGACCAAAACTTTATCCTACATATTTTTGTTTTCTTTCCATTTAAAGCAATGAGTCCTTTAAACAATTACATAAACATGCACAAGCTTCTCAATTTAAATATTATACAGCCAAAAATCTGTTCTTGTAGCCTTGAGATCCCTGACCTAGACCAGTAAGCTAAATTCAAACTTTTCAAAATGGAGACAATCGTTTGGGCAACAACCCACCTGTATAAAAAATGGCAAGAACTTTGTTACAATTATCAGAGATAACTCCATACTACATGAAAGCTCATGATCTCAAGCAGCACCCTATAAATTCAAAATTAATCCTTGACCTTTCCCCGAAGCAGCTGTTTTGACTGCAAGGCAGCTGAGGCTGTACGGCTCTTGAATGGTCTAAGTACCGCACTCCCACGCCAAGGTTGTGTCATTATCAGACAACTCTGCTGGCACAGATTTGGACTCTTGGTAAAGCAAATACCAGCTGTGAAAAACAGCAGTTAGTAGTGACTCTTTAGTCTAAGACTATGGAGTTATCCTGGTACACATCTATCCAGCCATCCCAGTATGAAGTGGTGGGAATCACAAAGATCCATATGTGATCTCTTTCAAAACACTCCTCTCAGAGTCATAAGGTGTTATATGTCATGCTGTCTCCAACAACATTTTGCAGGCAGCTTGTAGGATCAGGTAGGCTGGGCATTTCTACTTAAAATTAGGGAGTCATGCTCATATTGGTCTTGCTCTATTCCTGTGAATATTTGCCCAGAGACATGTGGAGTCACCAACCTTGGAGATATTCAGAATATGGATAAGCAGAGTCCTGCTAACCTGATCCAATTTTGAAATTGGATCAGATGAGTGACAATTATTTATGATTAAATGATTCTATCAAAGTATGTGGAAAATATCCATGAAGTACCAATCCATAACTCCATCCTGCAATATTCCATTTATCTGTTCTGTTTAGAATTCTAATTTTAGGGACCCTAATTTTAAAATACTCTTGGGCATTTTATGAAGCGGGGTGGGGGGATTAAACTCTGAACCTATCATTTCCTTCAGGAAAATCAGAAATAATCATTAGTTATGCTGTAATTTCATCACTATACCCATAATTTTCCAAACATAATAAATGAGAGTGTTACTTAACAGTTAGGTCAGGGTTGTTTGGTTTTGCAACTTTAGTGCCATTCTGGTGATATCTGAAGTTTGATTTGATACTTTTATATGCAGCTTCTAATGTTTCCCTTTCATTAAAAAGAATATCTCCTTCATGCAATATGTTATGCATGAGCTAGCAGCAGGACAAAAAATTTTATTTTCCTTTTCAAAAACATTATGTTTGATGTTGAGAAACAATTCATGTATTTCAAGTGTTTGGGACTAGCAATACTATAGCACAGTAAATATATACGGACATTGGTCATTTAGTGTTTTCCACAGATGCTATTTATCAAACTACCATACATTTTTCTTGCAGAGATCATGTATTGATTAAATGTCTATTTCCTGTGCGTATGACACAGGATTGCTCCACATATATACTACAGATGTTTCTCAGGAATTTCACATTTTTTCCCCGCAGATCTTAGACATCAAGAAATCCAACCGATCACTGTTCAACTATAAAAGGTAAATCTTCAATTACAATAAAAACACACTAAAATAGTTGGCTTGCCTACATGAGACAGTGAAGTTCAGTAAACTACTTAACTGGGGGCGGAGGGGTACAATCTATAGTCTTGAAAACAGAGACGAGAATTTTTCTAAACCGCCCAAGAGTGAGGCGAAAGTGACTGTTCCTTCACCCTAAGTGGTAGATTGATGCCACTAAGCATGAAGGGAGGGGACTCTTTCCACATAGGAAGGGAACTCTCTTCACTTGCATGGGAGAAAGCGTCAGCAATCAAGAGCCTGATTCAAAAGAAAGTAATGAACACTTTCTGGAAGCCAAGCGCCCTCACACTTCACAGTGGAATCCAAATGCAATCAGTTCATTCTATACCTGGCAAAAATCTGTCATGCCACAAACCATAAGACAGTGCAATGTGTCTACTTGAGACAAATCAGTTTTTTTCAACCTTAATTTGGAAAATTGACTTATTTCTGAAGAAGAGATTCCAAGTAGGTATAAATTAGAGATGAAATATAAACCCATTTCATATCATTATGAAGTGCTATGGAAACTTAGAGCAACTAAGAATATCAAATATATTTCATGTTGTCCCCCAAAAATATATCTGTATTTTGGAAAAATGATAGGCAAAGTAACACAAATGCAGACTTACAGGGGATAGGAAATACAGAAGGTCTTAATTTCAAACCATAGGTACCACTGCCTATCATTCAACCCTGCATGGACTGATGAGAACCAGAATGAACTCTAAAATGCTAAGCTCCAGATTTGCTGTTCTGGCAGCATTCCTCTTTGGCTGATCGGCTTTGTGACCAATCTTGTTTTTATTATCTACTTCCCCAGTGAGGAATTACACTTTGTTATGATTATGCTTGCCCAATTATAAATACAGCAGATAGAATAACCAAGCAATGGAAGGACTAGATAACTTAAGGATATTTCGAATTTAGAAATTATTGAAAATTACTCAGGAAGAAAGAAAACACATTACCATTCAGAGGTAGCTGTGATTACAGACATTTAAATTATTTAAGCTATTTTCAGAGCTGCCAACGAGTTGAATGCCCAGATTTGGTGTATCTCAATGTCATTTACCTGTCTAGGTAACAGCCTAAAAAGAACAGAGATTCTAAATCACAGAATCATTTAGGTTGGAAGAGACCTTTAAGATCAGAGTCCAACTGTTAACCCAGCACTGCCAAGTCCACCACTAAACCATGTCCCTAAGCACCACACCTAAACGGCTTTTAAATACCTCCAGGGACGGTGACTCCACCACTGCCCTGGGCAACCTGTTCCAGTGCTTGACAACCCTTTCGGGGAAGAAATGTTTCCCAATATCCAATCTAAACCTCCCCTGGTGCAACTTGAGGCCATTTCCTCTTGTCCTATTGCCTGTTACTTGGGAGAAGAGACCAACCCCCACCTTGCCACAGCCTCCTTTCAGGGAGTTGTAGAGAGTGAGAAGGTCTCCCCTCAGCCTCCTTTTCTCCAGACTAAACATCCCCAGTTCCCTCAGCCGCTCCTCACAGGACTTGTGCTCTAGACCCTTCACCAGCTTCATTGCCCTTCTCTGCACACGCCCCAGCACCTCAATGTCTTTCTTGGAGTGAGGGGCCCAAAACTGAACACAGTATTTGAGGTGCGGCCTCAACAGAGCCGAGTACAGGGGGATGATCACTTCCCTACTCCTGCTGGCCACACTATTTCTGATACAAGCCAGGATGCTGTTGGCCTTCTTGGCCACCTGGGCACACTGCTGGCTCATATTTAGCCGGCCGTCAACCAACACCCCTGGACCTGGTCCTTTTCCGCCAGGCAGCTTTCCAGCCACTCCCCCCCAAGCCTGTAGCGTTGCCTGGGGTTGGTGTGACCCAAGTGCAGGACCCAGCACTTGGCCTTGTTGAACCTCATGCCATTGGCCTCGGCCCATCGATCCAGCCTGTCCAGGTCCCGCTGTAGCGCCTGCCCGCCCTCCAGCAGATCAACACTCCCGCCCAACTTGGTGTCATCTGCAAACCGAGGGTGCACTCGATCCCCTTGTCCAGATCATTGATAAAGGTATTAAACAGAACTGGCCCCAAAACTGAGCCCTGGGGAACACCACTTGTGACAGGCCACCAACTAGATTTAACTCTATTCGCCACAAGATTTACACCTGTAATTACCCATAATTTTCCTCCAAACTAGTTTGCAAACTGCACTTCATTGCATGTTTACTACTAAAACGAAGTTATATTGCCATAGCACCTGGGACAAGAACAGGGCCATATTGTTCTAAACTCTGAATAAATGAAGGAAAAAGATGATCCTTGATCAGATGACTTAACATAAAAAGTACTTATACCTTGCATGTCTAACACCAATTGCCGATTGCAGTGACATATTTTCGCTGTTCCCCATCTTGAAATTTCACATCAGCCAAAGCACACTGAGGGGGAGAGCCCATTCTTTAGCAGCATTACATCAGAAAGGTTTCACTAAGGCAAATATCTGAAGTACAGTTTTTGCCCTTGCTGAACATCTAGCTCTAAACAGCTCCTTGGCTGCACAAAAGGAAAGGATATGTGAGAAAATACTACTTTTTTTTTTTTTTTAATGCTCACACTATAATCAAAACTGATTGGAAAGAAGTAAAATTCTGTATACAACTGGGAAGGGAAGAAACTGCAGCACAGAAACAGTTTCACCCAGTGGCAGCTTGCCACTGAAACAATAATAGGAAATTACAGAAAATGGACACTCTACATAAAACTTCATTGCCAGTTTTCTGGCTCTAAAGGGTTGGTGCTTGACTTTGTCAATGCTTATGGACATTGTACTTCCCATAAAGTTACTGGATTAGAAAATATATCTGGATAAAATATGGCTCCTAGTGCAAATGCATGCTGTAGTTTGAAATCATCCATATTCATTTTGATGTGCCTCCATAAAGACGTATGACACCTCAGATGTACATATTGGCAATTCTGAGAATTTTAAAAAGGCTGTACCGAGAGAAGTGGCATGTTCAAACAGTGGAAAACATTCCAGAGTTTGCTAGGGGTCCAACTGCTAAAAAACAGGAAAAAATGCCTAAAACCAGAACCATATTCTCATGCTGGTCAATGGGTTTCCCAGTGGGTGCTACATGAGAAAATAGGCTTTAAACTCTGCTTCTGGGCCTAAACTAAGGGAAGTGGATAAAATATATCGACTGCATGGCGAAATATTTCTCAATGAAATCTACAGAGATTCTCCAGCTGAAGAACATAGGCTTTCCCAGACCTCAATGGGAGCAGAATTAAGCATCAAACTCTGCACTAGCAGAGACAGTTTTTCCACCCTTTATTTAATGACTTACATATCGAGAGCATTGAAATCAGTATCTGTTTCCAGGATGTTTATGGGAAATAATAATCAAAATAACTTCACAGAGCATCTTTATTATCCTTAGTATGACAACATATACCAGACAATACATAGAAAAAGCCTAATTCAATGACTTAAGTAAGCAGCAACCTGCATGAGTAGTAAGCATGGAATAAAGTATCATATAGCTTTTTACCTTTAGCCTTGAAAATGCTGCCGTTTTGGTTTTTTCTGTAATGTTTTGTGTGATGTGATCACTGATCTCTCTTTGAAATGCCAGTTTATTTGGGTCAGGGAAGACACAAAGGTAGGGTGAAGGTGAAAGAGTTTTCATTTACCAATTTTCAAGTGGATTAGCAGAATCGGCAATTTAACAGTTTGTTTTGTCCTTAATGCTTATAGCAAAACTGTTACAGTATTTCACTTCTCAAAAATCAGTCGTCAGTATCGTATCAGTTGTATGAAGTCACTATCGAACAATATGAACAATATTTAAAGGACTTGCTTTTAGTATGCAAGAATCCGTGACGTTACTGACAATAAGCGATAGCTTTTTAACAGTAAACAGTTTTAAAGAGAGAGAGAGTTTTAATAAGTAGATAACCCAGGTAGTGCACTAGAAGATAAACTATGTTTCATCTTGTTTCAGCAGTTTCCCTCTAGCGTACAGTTCTCCAATAGTACTGAAGCAACTGTCTTCAGAAGCAGGTCTTCTCTATAAAGCTCAGCCTTTCTTTGGCTTAAATCTTTTTGTGTAACCTTGGCAGGGATTGACTTCCTCAGAGAAAATTGCCACTCCCTTCTTATCTCAGAGAATAAAATATAAATTGGCTTTAACTTAATCTCATAATCAATATGTAATATTTCAAGTATAGGAGATAGATGGTGCTTTGGAAACTGAGCCATCAATGCACAATGCTCTGGACACCTACATGCAGATAACACAAATTCTGATCCGTTACTGCCAAGTGTTCAAAGAAATGTTTTATATTTAGAGCTTTGTACCTTATAGGTTGTGACTGCAAAGCCAACTCTACAGATTAATATCACAGATCCCAGCAAAACAAACTTTCTATGGAAATCCTAGAACTTGAATAATATTTTCCAAAGACCTCTATTAAATAAGGTAAGAAAGAAGTATGTATTAAGTAAAATTACAAGAAAGTTTTAAAAAAAAATTGTGTTGCTGAAAAAGCTACATTAACCTGAACACTGTATAGGCTATAAAACTATTTTATAAGCACTAAGAGAAATCCCATATTGTCTATTAAAAAATTTATCAGCAACCCTAAAAATTTATTTCTTTCTACAGCATAAAGCATAATTGAAAGGAATAAACAAAGAGGAGCTAGGTTAATAGTGCACAGCTATAGAACAGAATTTAAAGAACTGTGAGAAGGAAGATAATGAACACATTTTAAATCACACAGCACAATAAGAATTTACTCAAAAAGCGACACTGAAAAAGTATTGCAAGGGAAATGATAATACTTAATAAACCAAATTTTCATTTTCCAGGTGGTTTTATAGATAAGTCTGCTTTTTACTGCATGTGCTGTATGTTTTCTGGATTGATTCTAAAGTTAGGATGAGTTTGACTCACTTAACTTTTTCTTGCTTAGAGAATGGGGGAAAAAAAAAATCCATTCTGGTGAATTTTTTTTTATTTTTTAAACTCATCAAGGAACTTTCCTCCTAAGCTTAAGCATTTTCTGAACATATTATACATGAATTATACGATGTCAAGTTACACAAATAATTTTATTTCAAAGACTGAATGTATTTGAAGTAGAGTATGAGGGCAGAAACTGCATTCAATTCAACATACTAGTTGGCAATTAGGCCAGCATAAACAATGTTGAAATTACAAGGAAGGAAAATTGATATTTGCAGATATGATGTCATCTGGGAAATACATTGTCTAGTTGTCTAAGATTGTGCAAGGTATTTCACAGAAGATACTGCTGTTAATTAAGGTGTCTTTTTAGCTTAAAGATAAGAACAATTTTGATTTCTAAAATGTGGAATTTGTAAATTTCTTTACTGCATAGTAATAAGAAAATGCAATTCTATCAGTTTCAGGTACAAAGGAAAATCTGAATAAATGTAGACATTGCTGTAAAACAACATCCAAACAACATAAGCATTAATATTTTGCTGCTGTAAGATTAAACCATGTTCTTAAAATAGAAATATGGACATGAATCATTTCAACTAAACAATTTCAGACTCAAAGGGACCATACTGCTAAGAGATAGACATATACCTAAGGAAGGGTATGGAGACACATAACATCTGTATTATACATCATCTATAAATCTTAGAAATTTATGGGATCAAAGTTCTCAGCATTGGGAGAAGGTTATCATTGCTGAATATTTTGTGCAGAAACATGCTAAAAGATCCTAATCAAGCACCCTTCCTTATTAATTTCTTCTATACTTCCAATACATAGGAGATAAAGGTCCCCACTGACCAAGTAACGAAGAGACCTGGTAACTGCCTGTGTCACGCAGACACCCTGCGAAGAGCTCGGAGTGTTTTATTACACAAATACCATACACGACAGGCAGCTGTCTCTGACTGTAATGGTTCCTGTCTCTCTCATCTATGCAACTCAACTGATGGTAAGAAAAGTGCCTAACTCTACAGGCTAAAGGTCTATGAAAAAGCACACCAGTAAAAATAGTTTACGACTATCTAAAATGTTTCTGAAACAGTTTGCTACAATATATTTCATTTACAAAACATCCTGTTGCAGTGGGCACAATAAAAGTTTTACAGGACCTTATTTAGGATAATTAACTAGTCATTCAAACTCATACCAATATACTTTTGTGCCATACCTCAGTGCCACACGTTCATATACAACTCTGTATAAAAGCCAAAGCCTTTTTCTTTTTAAAGCAAATCATGGCTATGAAGAAGAGGAAGAACACTCATGTGTGGCGAGTTATACAGCTTTGAGGAGAGTAAATTCAATTTATTCAAATTAAAATAAGTATTCTAGAGCACAGACCAGACCTAATTCTCAAGACACCAAGAGTTTTCTAGTTATATGGAGTGTACTGAAATCTAATGACTCTTCCAAAAATTACCTTGAGGAATATGGGGCAGTTCCCGTTGACTTCAAAGCACTTTGAACTGAACCCTGAGGAACATGGGAGAGCCTTAACAAGGACAGAAGACTTCGATGAAAATAATTCACTAAACTGGTATTTTTAAGGGGTAAGAACAATGAAAGGAATCTTAAAAAAAAAAAACCACAACACACAAAGCCAAACAAATCACACACACAAAAAACCCCTCAATAGCTGGGCAGCACAGAAGAGTTTTCAGCAGTTTAGGAAACATCCTTGTAGAAAGATAGTTAAAGAATAAGGTGCAGAGAGACAAAAAGCTATTTCTAGTAGGAGGAAACAGAATTTGGTAGTTTATCACAGTCCTGATTAGAATTTTAGCATGACTTATCCTGAACTAGAAGGAGAAGGAATGTGAATTATGAATTATCCATGTGATCTGAATCAAACTTTCATGTTGAATTCCCTAGCGTTTGCTGGCTTGTCCTACTTATTTCAGAGTAATTTAAATATGTTCTGTTAAATTCATTTTATTTTAAAAATCTAAGCTTTTTATATTTTCTATTTGCAATATCATACAAGCTATGTCTCACTGTCTCATCTCTCACAGTAAAGTGCAACACTATTTTGTACAAAAAGATCAAAACAAAGCATACAGAAGGCTAAATGCCCGTTACCTGAAATAGCCTGTGTTTCAAACAGATCCCATTTCAAGGTAAATAAAGGCCCATTTAGCAAGTCTGGCATTTGGTTAGCTATAAAATTTACCTTGCTGCAGGTCATAGCTTTCAAGTTATCACAGAATGATAGCTTGCATGGGCTGTTTACTTCTTAATACAGTATATTACACTGAACAAAGACAAAGCTACTTCATCCTCAAAATGTCTAGCAACTGCAAAAGATATCATTAACACATGACACAGCACTGCTTTCAAGGCAGAACAGGCCTGTGGATGCATACCATAGCTCTGCTGCTGCAGAGGCTGACAAATCTTCTGGTTGTCAAAAAAATCTTTATGTATCAGCTTTATAACTGAACTAGATGAAATATAGCACTGTAGGGAAAGTCTGGATGGAATAGCTATTGATTAAGGCTGTGATCAGAAGTGGTAGAGTCTTGAATTTACTACTTGGTTTTGCCACTGGTTGATTTTGAAATTTGAAGGAAATCACTTTTGTATCCTCCAGGCTGGGAGGAGTGTCTCCTCCAATGCTTGTGCAGTACCTGACAGGAGGACCGAGAATGAGAATGAATAATTCACCCTTCGAGTAGCCTGAGTTGTATCACAGTAGGGCAAACTCATGGGATGCACATAGCTCCAAAGAACTGGACTCCTTCCTCAGCCACTGTATACTGGTACTTATGATTTCATAAGAAATTACTTGTATGCAGCATTTCGGCCATCAAGGAAGTCATCAGCAGTAGCACCTGGTGGGGCACAGCCAGCTCTACTAAACACCACTGAGAGACAAATGAAGTGTGAGCTCTTAGTAACTAGGGCAAAGCACAAGTGTGCTTGTCACCAACTCTACCTATCCTTCAGCCTTTAGGTGCTTTGTTCTGCTCCTGGTGAACATGCTAAGACAGCTGACTGCTGGCCTAACAGCATAGCATCTTACTAAGAATAAACATGCAGTTTGTGCCTATCTCAGGAAGTTGGAGAAGTACTGTACTTCTGAATGTCTCCAATACATAGGGGATAAAGATCCCCTGAATGTCTCCACGTAACACATGTTCAGCTTTCACAGCACTTTTGGTGCATGCAATGGGCATTCCTTTCGAAGTAAACTAAACCAGCAGCTTTTCTTTGAAAGCAACCCAGCATATGGCTGACTAGTAAAGTCATCCACTGTGCACCTAATACCTTTTCCCTTCAGAAATCTTCAAACCATATGTTCATACAGTGACACTGGATCAAGGGACCAAGTAATCAGAATAAACCCTTGAATAACATACGATAAAGATATGCATCATCTCAGCAATAACTGCCTCAATGTACTAATCAGATTGCAATGAAATACGTAATGTAAACAAAGACACAATTTAACTAATTCCAAAATTTTCTACATGGCAAATTCTTGGTCTCTGTGTCCATTCCAAAATTTGCCATCATTGGAGTAATAAGGAGGCAAAATTTAAAACTCATCTATAAGAGCACAATTTTTTTTCAAATTGCACTGATTATTTAGAAAGAGTACCAGGAAACAAAAACAGAAAAATGCATTATTCAGAGGTGAGTGTAAAATTCCCATTTGAGTCAACTGCTGGGACCATGCTTTGGTGGAACATGTTTTATTTAAGATGGTGACATTTTCTACTCAGTAGAACCAGTTTCAGATTGAAGTAACACTATTAACTTCTGGGTTTAAATCAAGCTATGAGTGACAACCATCCCCCTCACGCGCCTTTCTCTTCCGAGTATTTTTTCGATGGTTAATCTTTATTCCACAAAGACAGTTTTCTTCTTTTATGCTCTCTCACGCTCCGCACTGTTCTTTGTAAAATTCTTCTTTTTGCCCAGAGACATCGTTTGCTCTATAACTTCCAATCTGCCATAATTTGCCTTCCTGGGACATTCTAATTTTATACTACTTCCTCAGACATATAGGGCCTGAGTCCCTTTCAGTTCCACCAATTTGTACTACTGTTAACTACCTCCATTGAACTCTCTCGTAGTTTATATAGCGATACAAAAGGAATTCTGCACAACTGAGTCGTCTCTGCTTCAGCTGCCATTAACTCTTTGCCAATGCCTCCAAGTTGTTGGCTGGTTTCTCAGGACTGTAGTCAGATGGGCATCCTTCTAATGACAACAGAAAGACGCGCTACCTAGTAGCTGCTGAATGACTGAACACCCAGGGGATATTACTGATGGAAAGAAAGGCTTAGAAATGGCTATGAAAAATAAAAGAATAATAGAAGCCTGTTGATGCAGATTAGAGGGAGACTCCTATGACTAAATTTCATGAAAGATGAGAAATATTCCTGAAGTGATCATTTGAAACCAATGGGAAATATCTCCTCCTTCAGAAAATGAGTTCCTTTCCCATCACACCCCTTTCTGATAACAGCCTCAGATTTTTTGTTATTTCAGGCAGCCACATATGTAAGTACAGAAAGTAATTTTTATTTCATAAATTAGGACCTTTTAGACGTAGTCTTACCCGTGGGTCTGTATTACGAATAAGGAATATGCGAGCTTGCATATTGCTCTTTCTTCATACATATCCATTGAATCACTGAGAAATAAATTTCCAGGGGAATTTATCTGTAACCTAACTCATTCCTTGGACAAGCAGTGAACAATCTGGAGGCAAAAAAAACTTGTCTGCATAAAACATTCATTGAATAGCAAACACAGCCTCCAAACCAGCAGCATGTTCGCAAGCTATTCACCGTCAAGACAAAGGGCTGATTCACAATCAGGACAAAGACAATTGGGCACCACACAAGCAGCTGTGGAACAAAGGGCCTGTGTGGAGACTCAGATTTAACTATTTTACCAATAAATAAAACACCTTCTGTACTGACACAAGAGTCCCTGGGTGAACATCCCAGGTCCGTCCTTCTGCAGTGGCCTGTGCTTGCAGTATAATGAAAGAAAATACAAAATGAAAATAATTTCTTAGAAGCACAGAATAGGCATATCGTAAGAAAATGGGAATTACTTTTTTGTGCAGTTATGACCATATCAGCACTATTTCCAGTTTGGTTTTGCAAAGCCATTGATAGCAATTCCACTGCTTGAAGATGCATAACTGGGGTAGACTTCCAATAACATTTTCCTGAATTAAGTTTATGTATATTTATGACAATGCTATTTATACATTTTGTATATCATAGTCCATAATACAACAGAAGTTAAACAGTTAAAGAATTTAAGGTTGATAGAACACATCATTTCCCTTATAAAACATTTAGTATCTACAATAATGCAAGTCAACAGATGGCTGCTTTTCAATCAGACAAGACTACGGAAACGTTTCCTTCAAGAATAAAAATCTTGCCATACAATCACTATGCTTAGTGGCAAGAATGAGACAGAATGATTAGCTATGTACTTGCTCTGGTGTATTTCTGCGAATATGACATTTTGAAGGGTATTAGCAAAAAATCACACAGTTTCATTCAAAGAAGAGTGAGACCTCTACACTGCAGAGAAGCTAGTCCCATTGCTCAGGGCAGTTCTGGAGAACACAGATCGTACAGTGATGAGGCTAGAGTAATACCTGGATGCTTTCACACCTATTCTAAAGAATATCAAAGGAGCCATGGAGAATCCCATGCTTTTCTGTTCCATGACAGAAAGACAGTTCCATAAGCTTTCCAATGAGAAAAAGAGTGCTCCCTGATTCCCAACTACATGTGCCAACTAAATTGTGTGAAAGGAAAATCCTAGCAATTCCCAGTGTCGATGTATTAGCATTGAAATGCTAATCTGGACATTAATTAATGTTAAATTAGTTACAGTGGAATAAAATTACATCAACATAAAAATCAAAAGAGCTAAGCGTAATTTGCCGCTTAAGATAAATATTTCTGCTTTACATGGGAATTGTAACAAATGATTTTTATGTCAAGTTAATTGATGCCAAATAACAGTGAAATTCCCTTAGAAGTGAATATTGCATTCACATTATTTCCAATAAAAAATTAATTGCATTGTATGCTGTTAACATAAGAATAGGATTCCTACAGTCTGTACATTAAAACTCAAAATTCTGTACCATACAATCAGGGTAAAGCAATATACCACCACCACCCCTGTCCAGAAAAAAGGTGAAATACAAATTTTAAAAGTTCTGCCTATATTTAATTGTATTTGTGAAAGTACCCATCATCCCAAATGGAGGTTTTCACCTCAGTGAACAATGGATATTGGTTAAACCACCTAGAAATATTCTTAGCAGTTAATACTTGCTTTGATTTAATGAATCTACTCAAATGGGTAGTAGGCCAAACCGATCTCTCACTGCTATGGCGTTTTGCCTTCAAGTGATGATTATCAAAACCAGATTCTAGTTAATATCATTTCTTCCTTGTAGTAGAAACAAATTGAGAGAGGTTTTTCCTGCTAATAAACTTATCTAGAACTCATAAAAGTTTAGACAGCTCTTGAAGATAAAAAAATTGCAATAAAGTTAGATAAGCATTTTGAGATAGTCTATATCCTTAATGGCAGAGATATAACCTGTCTTACGAGCAGTATCTATATCTTACACATAGTTTTACTGCTGTTATAAAAAGAATCCACAACCAGAAATTCTTCAGCTATGCATATACTTGCATTAAAAATACAGCATCTTGAATACAAGCTGTGTGTCTCTGAAAGAACTTACCTTATTAGTATATGTGCAGCAATTATTCATGAAAGAGGATTAGTTTGATGTAACTCTAGGCTAAAATAGGTATTTAAGATACATGGGATGAATCCTCACCATTTTCAATTGACTGTAGAGCACACCTAGTTGGAATTAGACAAGTCAGATCCCACCTTCACCTTAGAATTTTCCAAGTAATAGCAAGGCCCCCAAGACTTTTCCAAGCCTAGTTTTGTTAGAATACATAATTCCGCAAGTCCTCTTTCAAAATTCTGACTTACAGTCCTATTGACTTCAGTGAGCATGAGTGATTAATGAGTCTTAATGTTCGGGTGGAAAAATAGAATTACCTAGCAATGGGTCAATACATCAATCATCAAAATGTATTTTGACTCCTTTAAAGCATTTAAGGTTGGTTGAGGAGAACTGCACACACTTAAAAACATAATGCACTGCCTGCAAAAACATTCTTATCCACTTCCAATTCAAGACGTCACATTTATTTTGCCATTATACCTGCAAGAATGAAGAACTAATCTCCCAGAACTCCTCAAGAATAAGTTATTGTTTAATGATTAAGTTTTCTGCTATTTTTATTGAAAATAAAAAACACTGAATCCATGACATAAAAAGCATCAGAATATTAAACTATATTCCTCACACAGTATTCCAAATAAGACACTGACCTTCAATGCTCACTTGGTTTTCCCCTTTGTTTTTATTCCACTTAGTAAATTATTTCTTTCTAGAATCTCCTCTTACTTGGCAATATGAAAAATAAGAGCTAAATATAGATTTAATTAGAGGGATTTCAGAAGTTGCATTCTACCGAAAATTCTGTCATAATGAACCGAAAAAATCATTCTTTACTCAGATAAAGCAGCTCTTTATCACCCTAGCACATAACTATAATGGATTGGCATGTTATTTTTTAGAATAAACCTCACTGAAGTATACTTTTAAGTCAGTATAGACACTTTTCCTCCCCACACTCTTATAAATTTAATTTGCTTTTGAAAAACAAACCCAATATTTTAGTTATGCAAATATATACTTTTTTTTTTTAAAATCAACAGACTTCCTTTCCTCAGTCCATCCTTGTTATTGATATTCAATCATATTAACTAGAAAAGATTACAAGAACTGCGCTATGGGTTGTGGTTTTCAAGGGTTTATGACACCAAAACGGATCTCTGCATCTATGTAATAAAAAGGAGAGTGGATTGTGCACCTGCTGAATATTTTCAAAGGAAAGTGCAAGCAGGGTTTTCTGTACAGTTTTTTGTAAATTGCCACATAATTGCAATTATTTTTAAATTTCTACATAATTGTACTTCAAAAATCTAAACTTCCTTTTACAAACAAAACCGAGGGCCAGAGTTTCTCCCCTTACTCCCACTGCTTTACATCATTCTAGACCTGCAGAACAGCTGTAAACTGGGATTAACAGGTTGGTTAGACAGGTTTATAGTTGCTTTATATCCTTGCAACAGTAGATATCAAGCAAAACATAGTCAAATTTGAGCCTGAGGCTCTAAACATTATTCCAGATACAGAGATAACCTTTTAAATGTGGCATGTATAGGATGTCTGCCTAAGGCTGCAGACAGCTTCAAACAGTCACGCGGCAAGGTAGATATTATCCCCTTCATCTCAATGCAGTATTAACTCAGAAATCTAATCTGGCTGGATATTAATGCAGTTAACTGCTTAAGTGCTGGTAAATGTATTATTTTCTTGTTTATTTATCTTCAAAAAAAAAAAGTAATGAGGAATATCTTTGTAGCATCTAACTAATTTCAACAGTTAAACAGAAGAATAGGTGTATACAGTCCTACACTTCCAGCTAAAGTAACAGTAAAACAAGACTATCCCACAGACATTTCAGAGTCAGAATAATTTGTTAAACCCCAGGTGCAATAGTCCCTGGAACATTCAAAATGCCATACAGGAACTACACTTTTTGCACCCCCTAAGAAGTATGCCCCAGTATCTAGTTTGTATAGACAACAGAAAAACCTTCCAATTTATAGAAATTGAGTTTGAATTAATTCCTTACTGATTTGGCACACATTAGAAGCAAGAATAGTTCAGGCTAAGATAGGCCTATTTAGTGAATGAAGTGCTAACAGACCTTCCTATCAAAATAGCCGATCTACACACACAGCATTTCTAATTAACAGGTTGTAGAAAGTAGGATGTTTCTGATTTATATTGATACGTTTGCTCTAAGTAACCATAATCCAGGGGAAAAAGATTAAGAGAAAAAAAATCAGGAAAGAGCTTGGTGTATATGTTCAGGGTAATGTTTCATAGATGGCCAAACCACTTGTCTACCTCTTCACATGGTGTAGATATTTGTCAAACACTAGTGCAGATCTAATAGATACACACAGGGATGAGACTTGCTGGATCCTACCTTTGAAAAGACATGGTGATAGAAACCATCATACTTGGCTTGTATATTTGCTAACCAGCAAGAGCTGGCATATTAAAAAGACTGAAAACTAAAATTGGAAAGGACTAGAAGCAAATTCTCTCTTTACCTGCCCAAACAACATTCACCTATGAGTCCTTCAGCTCCTTTCCTGACTTGGAGTTAAATTGAATTAAAAATAACACTATTAAGATTTTTAATAAATACATGTTTTCGTTAAATTTCTTGTAGATTGCTCATTGAGTATTCTTTGGGATCAAGCTAAGAGGTGTTAACGTCAATATATTCAAAAATATTCTTTACAGTTCAGCATGTTTAATATTTCCATTAATTTCTTGGTTAGAGCAAACAATGAGATATTTAGTCTGATTTAAAATCCACTGGAAGTAATGGAAAAGTTTACAAACATTTCCATGCACTTTTGCTTAAGTCCTAAATGAACTAATCAAAACAAAGTCCAAGGTAGAGGTACTGGTTTCAGCTGGGATAAAGTTCATTTTCTTCCTAGTAGCTGGTATAGTGCTGGTTTTGCATCTAGTATGAGAATAATATTACCTAATATATAAAACACAAGTTGATCACAAGGTGGGAATCTCTGCTCGGGGATGGGCTATTGATCACCAGGTGGTGAGCAATTGTTGCATTGTGCGTCACTTGGTTTTGTGTATTCCTTTATCAGTAGTAATATTATTATTATTATTCTCTCTTCCTTTGCTGTCCTATTAAACTGTCTTTATCTCAATCCATGAGGGTTTTTTTTCCAATTCTCTCCCCTGTCCCACTGCGGGGGGGGGGGGGGGGGGGGGGGGGGGGCAAGCAAGCAGCTGTGTGGTGCTTAGTTGCTGGCTGGGGCTAAACCACGACAGTAGAGTGCTTAAAGCATAATAAAAGTTTAATCTAATATATACATCATGCACATACCAACTGAAACTTTTAAACAGTAATAAAACAGAAATGCACTTGCTATTAGCCTGTCCAGATAATTTTGAACAAAAATAAAGATGTATGTAACCATCCATAGTAATAGGTTGTTGTTGTTGTTCATATACATTTCTGACAGAAAGTAGATTAATTGAACGATATATTCATTAAATATCAACAGAATGTAAAGCAAACCACCACTCCTGCTATTTGAGTTCAGGTTTACTAAATAAAAATGTACTTTCAGTCATTCTATAAGAGAAACGGAGATGAGAAAGTAATCAAGTTAGAATGTGTTAATAAACAACATTTAATATAAATATTTATTTCCTGTGATCTCTGCATCTAGCCTGCACACAATAGGCGAGAATAAATGTCATGTATTTTTCTCTCTAGAATAGTGCACCTGAGAGTGTTTGTTGGAGAAAAGGCTATTGAGAGGTTGTAGGGAAGAACAGTGGCTTTTCAAGGACTTAATTTATATCTATTGATGCAAGTTAATTTTTTTTTAAGTTTAAATTTAAAATTAAAAGTAGTCTTCTAATTTAATGTTATACTTATGCTGCATTTCTTTTCTTTAAAGCAATAGTCGGTGAACCAGAAAATCGTTGCTGAAGCCCTCTGCCATATTCACTAGAGTGCACTACTGATGATATGTTATAGTGAACAAGCAAAACCAGTCTCCTTTCTGCATTCTTTTGAATCATCATTTTGCCTGTTAGTGGGACATGAAGAAAAAAACGAACCAAACCCAAACAGCATTGCGAGATCACTCGCTATCAGCCTTGAGAGGTCACGGCAAACAGGCGGTTCCTGATGACTGGAAAAAGCCAGCCATCACACTCATGGGC
Organism: Phoenicopterus ruber ruber; assembly: GCA_009819775.1. Taxonomy (NCBI): domain Eukaryota; kingdom Metazoa; phylum Chordata; class Aves; order Phoenicopteriformes; family Phoenicopteridae; genus Phoenicopterus; species Phoenicopterus ruber. Next base: position 27,046,770 of record CM020222.1, read on the forward strand.
CAAAGGGACTTACAGGCTGAGCCACCCTAACCTCGCTCCCTGGAGGGTTGTGGAGCAAGTCTAGGAAGAAATCGCTTTCAGGCATATGAAGGATAAAATCACGACTGGAAACAGCCAGCATGACTTAGGAAGGGCAAAGCATACATAATGAACCTAACGGCATTCTTCGATGAGCTGACTGGTGGCTCTGTGGACGGGAAGAGAGCAGCAGATGTAGTTTAACTTTTGCAAAGCTTTCATCACAGTATCCTATAGCATCCTTGTAGCCAAGCTGAAAGTGTATATACTCTTGTGAGATATGGAGGTGGGTGGAAAATTGGTTGAGTCAGTAGGTCCAAAGGGTTATGATCAATGATAAAGTCCATCTGGGAGCTGATAACTAGAGGTGGGAGATTACCTATTGAATAGATCTCTGATAGCAATCAGTGTTTGCTACATATGAAATATCTAATTTTTGTTTCCCTTTTCTAGTTGTGTTAAGCATTCATTAGAAAATACAGATGCTGATACCACCTTAATATCAGATTGAGCTCAGAACTACTGAGCTAAAGTAAAAATGCTTACCGATGAATCATAGTAATGCATTTTCCTAACAAGTGAAATGAAACGTAACTCAAAACAAAGCTATCTTTAGTATGAGAAAAAAGATTATTTTTTGAATCAAAATTTGAAAGGATACCTAAAATAAGCTCAAGAATTATGCCACCAGAAAGTTTTAGATATTACTTCTAGTATTCCCTTTACCACCAAGAAATCAAGAAACTTATTTGCCACTACAAGAGCATACAAAAATGTAAAGACAAATTTTATTTGCTCTTACTGTTCTTCCAAGGCAGAGAATTAATAACTCTGTGAATATATCATGCAGGCTCCTTTTATACGCACAAGAACATTTTGAAAATACACATCTTCAGGCAAAAAACTTTGGAGGATAGATCAGATTAGTTTTCAAGATTTCCATTTATTATAAAAGAAACCTTTAATTCTTGCATCTTCTATTCCACTTCTACTGCTCAAGCTAGGAAGTCGTGAAACACTTGAGTCAATGCAACCTGGCAAATTAGCAAACACACTCCTGTTTTACACTTGAAAACACTCGCACTACTCTACATTCACAGCATGACGTTCCAATTCCAAACACTTGGTTTTTGCAGGTGGCCTAAACACGTGGATGACATTAATTGTTCCTATTGTCAAGACAAAACCCCTAATCTGCAAAAATACATGCTTGACTTCTTGTAAATACCACAAAAGAACATGAGTCTCTTGGTTTTCTTCTGAACATACCAGGAAAGCTCTTGAGAGGATCACTTCTGCCATTACAGCTGACCCAAAGACTATAATACATTTTATGTCTTGTTTAAAAGCAAATCATTTACAGTAACTGATGCTGCAAATAAGACTGCTCAGTACAGATGCATTGTTTCAATTTACCTTATTTTAGGACCATCTTTCTCAGTTATTTACATGTCAAAGTTGAACTACTTCAAAACAGGTTTGGAAAACCTGTGGACTACGCCTTTAAAAATCACATCCAACATAAGTCTGAGACAGTATTTGTCTAGAAATTGGTTATTTTTTGATGAGTGTATTCTGATCACTTTCTTCCAATTCAAATATTTTTCCAATGAAACACTTGAAAATTTTAAGCTGTTTTTTCATCTGTCAAATACAGCTCAAGTGTAACAAATAAGATTAGTAAAATGCTAAAAAGAAGGTCTTAGAAACTGAAAGTTGATGGCTGTGCATTTACCGTAATGCACTGATAGATCTTGAAAGGTGTAACAGGTAGAAAGTTACAGTGCAGGTGGATATGAAGGTTATGCTTTTCTTAAAACACAGCTAAACTCTGGAGGAATCTCAGCCTACTATTTTTCAGAGTGTGCCAGGTCAACACTGTTAAGTGCCCCATACCTGCAGCGCTCTTATCAGATTAAAGGAGAAGATTCTCACACCATTCTGGGATTAATCCGTACTTTGCAGGATAAGGCATGGTATTTGATGGTATTTGATTCAACACTCATCTCCCACTGAGCAAGGGGGGTTTGGGCATTGCAGAAAGCCAGCCACGATTAAATCTGGGTTATGTATCACTGATTAAATTTAAACAAGTCTTTTATGCACATTTACACAATGCAAAGCTTTTGACATACTTCCAAAATATAAATTGCTAAAACTTTGCAGCTGTAGAATTCATTTAATAAACTATAGCTCCAAGAATTGGTGCCAAATTTCCAACTACACTTTCGGGGTAGAATTTGATTGGATATTTAAAGAATAAAAATGGTCATGCAGCATCTGTGAGAAAGCATTAGTGCCTCTGAAAATAATAGTGGTTGTACTTTAGCAAAGTACTTCGGATGAGACTCAAAAAGTGGATCTTTAGATATCGTAATGTGTTTTTTTTAAGAAGATTTTAAATGTCCTAAATCTAAAAGCGAGCCACAAAACCTAAAGACTAACTATTTCACGTGCCTAAATTTTGGCAGAAAGCTTAGGAATCCATGCTTTTAGCCGAGCACCCACTAAGCAGAAACCTACAATTCACAAACATGCGGTCTCACACACAGGCTTCTATGAGCATCAGTCTAATAGGACAGCCTGTCTTCAGTATTCATTGACAACTGATTTGTCTGTCACCTAAACCTCATCAGCAAGCTTGTTCCTCTGACTCCTTGTTTAACAGGTGCTTACAATGCCCTGTTTTACAACCACACACAATAAAAGTCTGAAAGTATTGAGGCCTGGGCCATGTCAGACTTTCTAGGGCTTGTTTGCAGTTCTACTTCACTATAATGAAACATGTAAAAGGAAGAATGCACTTAGGAAATGCACAGGATCATTTTCCTTAACAAATTACCAGAATATCCCAATATATTATGTATTGAATTCAAGCTCTTACATTCCACATAAGAACCCACTACAAAAATCTGCTCTTCGGTGATTAAAAATAAACTCCTAGGCACACCTTAAAAAACAGAAAGTGAATCTCTGCTACCTTGTCCTCAGTAAGCTACTGTCTACCCTAGTGGGACCTACAACATGTACATACTGAATTTTTAAAGTCTTTAAACTTTTAATATCCCTCCAGGCCTGAAAATTTAATTTTGGAAAGGGACAGAGAAACTCAGTTCTGGCAGGTTTCATTCAGCATTTCAGTGCCCGGCTTATACCTAAAGCTGATAAAGGTTCACGTACTACTCCTTTTCAGAGTGTAACTAAATCACGCCTACAGCATCAGACAAATGCAGCTTTCTTTAAAGAGTGAAAAAAAAACCCAAACCCAAAACCTTGTGCAATAGTCTAGTTTTTGCAGTAAACTTTGGTAGGGGAGACCAAAGTGCCTATCTACTTTTTGCCCAAGGTTGCTCAAATTCCTGTCTCCCAGGTGAGGGCTCTGACCAAATGAGGACTAATTTAACATGGGAGGCAGAGAAAGGCTTTCTCTAGCCCTCATGCTGAAACTGTGCTAGAATGAAAACGTTTCAGGAGGTACTGAAATATAAAAAAAACTGAACACAAGAGAAAGAAATGCTAGGATGATCATTTAAGGTTTACAGAATTGCATCTCTTATTTTTAGATCTGTGTTACACTGAGACATTATCATAATAGCTCTTTAAGGCCAAACTTAACAAAAGCTCAACATTAAGCTGATGAGCTAATTTTGAAATTCAGGGAATAAAACACATCACAGTAAATACTTTGGGATGCTTCTGGACCTCACTGCAAATGCAAGGTCATGTTTCACTGTGTGACCAGTATTTAATGTGTGTTAGCAAAATACTGAACACTCAGACAGTACTCTGAAATAGTAATATTTAGCAGGAAAAAAAAAAGGTCTTACTACAGAATTTAACACTAGACACAGTGATAAGTAATGCCTGAATCACAAAAGCACTAAGGCCACTTACATGAAATGATCACCAACTACAGTTCCCATAGAAATACCCCCCAGGGCCATAACCGGGTGCACTATGAGGACAGCCTGAATCTTTCTCTGAAGTGTCCAGTATTGCTTATTGACTAGAGACAGGATGCCCGTCATGACCCACTTTTATTCTGCAGCATAATTCTTAAGAGCTGGATATGGAATCCTCCAGAGATGATGTGGGAAGTACCCAGTAATATGTAGGCATCAAATAACCTATAATACAATTTAGTAAATATCATTTGCAATACATTTTACATGATGTAAACAAAACTAAATTAAAATACAATATAACAAGCAGAGAAAGCTCATTTGGTAAACAAGATCCTTCAAAAGACAGCATTTGCAGTGCTCAGAAAGAGCATACCAATTTGAAGCAGATAAGTAAGGACTATTATCAAAGGGATAATAACCATCTCATACTTATGCATGCAGCATAATGAACAGAAAAGCACAATAAGGCAGATATGTTAAATTAGCATAATTTTATTCCAATATTCAAATGTGTAAGTTGGAAATGGGTTTTGTTTCAATTACTGCTTTTCTCCATGGGTTTTAAACATTTTATTCAAAATCCAGACTCTGTTTTATTTTGGTTTTAGCCCATTATCTGCAATTGCCATTTACCTTCCCTTTGTTTTACCAGTGGATACAGCTTTTCAATCTATCCCAGCAGTCTTAAGGCCACATTAGGTCACTACTTACATTGTCTAGTAATATCTTCATGATATTTCAGATAGATTTTGTAAAATGTTTCTCCTATTTCTTTATTTGGTTACATATTTAACTTCTTCCTTGGGCTAGACATTCTCTCTCTCAGAAATACAATATTTGGAGCCTTTAAAAGCTTATTCAGAATATTTTACTCCTGTTAGACATATCTCCTTTAACAATTTACATCCATTGTATTAAGTAATTACATTTTAATAGTACTAGTCAAAAAGTAATTACTGCACATGAAAGTCTAACCTACTGTATATGAAAAGCTACTGTACTTAATTTGTTTACTTGTATTCAACCTAACAACTTTTTCCTAAAGGAAAGCCTCCAGAGACGCATAGTTTAAGTTTTAACCCAAAAGAGAAGATAGTAGTCCCTTTAGGGAACTGTTCCAATGGTTAATCACCATTACTATTAGTGAAAACAAATTCATAGAAGCCTCGTACAACTTTTCATTTTACTTCACGCACTGACAACTGTGCCATTTTCTTTTAGACAGACTTACATGGTGTTTTTCCTACCTCTTACTCTGCTGGTGAAAAGAAGAAAAGATAGATTTTGTCCAAAAGGTAAGTCTCACCTAAGGCACTCTAACTCTAGTTAGAAAATAATTCCAGAGGGTACCTTTTTAGGAATGCTCAATTTTTTCCTATACCTTTCCTCAAGCACACCAGAACTAGACATATTGCTCCATTAAAAGCCTAACTGACATCATCTAGAGAAATAAAATTACCTCTACAGGCTCTTGCACTCATCATCTGTTTTCTCATTTAAGGCTGAGACTGTCCCTTTTTGCCATGATACTGCTCTGAGACTTTACCTTTAGAACATCAACATTTCATTCTGCTGGAGCCTCTTGCATGCCTAACATTAGAAGCACACAAAGCAGATTTTCATTTTTAGCTTATTTTAAACCCAAACATAAGCACAATCTGTATAATTTTTCTAGCTAGTGGTTTAATAAAACCAGCATTATCATTACTAGTAGGAGGCCACAGGCTTTATGCTAACTATGCCTTATGCTAACTGCATGAGACCCCAGTCCTGGCCCAGGCTAGTTATCAACTTGTCGTAAGAACTTGTCATGTGAGTTGGAGTTAGTACCAGGTGTCTCTTGTTATGATGTACAGTTTAAGCATGAGATAGTGGTAAAATATGTGCACATGTTGAAAACTCCCAGAATTAAGCACAATTCACTGTTAGTCAACTATTGATCATTAAAAGAAGTGCAATTACAAAAGCTTGGAAAAAACTGCATTTGCTTTAAAGAGAAAAGGCAATCGCAGCTATCTAGAAGCAATTCTACAGATTAAAGATCTTTTATATCGGAAGCAAAAATTTGTATTGCCTTTATCTAACAGAGAGTTGATCCACTGTGATGTGTATTTCTTCAGATGAGTTACATTTTATTAGAGTACAAAACTTGTTTATTACACAGTTGCAACAAGGAAGCCAGGGAATCAGGAGTGCAGGATTACTCTAAGTATTTGTGTCTGATAAAATAGGGTGCTCTGGGAAACTAACAGGACTATAAGAAGAGACAATAGCCCTCATTGTATCCTTGGAACAGGAATCAGCGAGACTACTGTGTGCGTATCCTTCCAGAACAGACTGAAAGTACCATAGTATATGGATAATAAAGGTACAAAAAATGAATAAGTTACTGTAATACATTAAATAATTCACTGTTACCTTTCAGCTGAAAGGGTATCTGAATAAGATGTTCAATCCTGCTAATATAATTACTTATTGAAATCACTCCCAATAACACAAAATAAATAGTCAGCCAGGGAGTAATAAAACTATTAAACTAATAAACTGAAAAGCAAATAAAACTACAATTATTCTGATCATACACTAGCATATTTCCCCAGATTACAATGTTATACTTGCATCTGAAGTAATGCACTCAAAAGGGTTTCCTCATAGGTAGCAAGAAATAATCATGTCTGCACTATTTCTCAAGGCAGTCAAGAAGATAATGATAATAAGAACAGAAACAGTCATTTATTTACCATGCTAAATAAGATTTCCTAAGCTTGAGTTTGCAGTTTCCCAATACGCAGTTGCATGGCTTCTTGTCAGGCTACTATTAGTGACTAGGGATGTTTGGTTTGGCACAGCTTGCATTCGTTGCAACTTCTTTCTATGAAAACAAAGTCATTCTTCATTGTATATATTTGTTTCTGCTCCATTTCACAACTTGATATGCTGTCAGATGGCATTTGTTCCATACTGTAAATCCATTTATTTTCTTTAGCACAAAACCAGCCCTTGCCTAAAAGGTCTGATCCAGAAACATAAGAATATTGAAATACAGAAAGCATACATCATTGTTCAATGTCATATTGATCTGTTAATATATTGTGACTTGTTTAAGGAAGATTTTTTGCTCAAAACTAAGGAAGTAGTTTTGCTCAAAACCAATCAATTGAAACCCAAAATATCAAATAGCCTTCCCTCCATGTGTGCGTTTATATGTATATAAAGGTATCTGTTCAATACTCTGATTTCTAGAAATTAAATGCAATTAAATAATTAAATGTTAAAGAATATGGAAAACAGTCTGGTACTACCTAATCAAAAGATTTTATCATGGTTAAACAGATCCGAGGAATCAACTGTATCTTTTTATACCATCTACCACTGTGTTAGAGCAAGGCTGGATTCTGCACAACACTGAAACCCCGTTACGCTACAAAGAGAGAAGTATATTGAGTCCTAATATCAACGAAGAATCCAGCTGATGGAAAAAGACTTCCCTATCGATCTCCCAGATATGCCTGCAGAATAAGACAGAGCAAAGCACAGTAACTTTCTATACTTACACTGTCATTTCACCAACGTTTCTGTGCAGCTGAGCACTTGACTTAAGAAGTCTTAGCTAGGTCCCTGTGCGCAGCACACACATGCTGTGTCTATAAATATATGCTGGTCACCCGTTTATTCACTTCTCCAAGAAAAGTGGCCAACTAAAGTATAAGGCAACAATAGATTTCAGGAGACATGGGGAAAAAACTTCAAAATATGATATGAAATACATATAAACACGTTAAATATAATATGCACACACACAGGGCAGTGCATAATTTAAGAATAGAAATTTAATTTTTAATTAGAGCCACAATGAAGCATCTATTTACAGTCCTCTGAATAGAAAGTCATGCAACAATTAAGAAAATATTGTTGTGAACAACTTTGAAAAATGCCATTCCTGCTACAACCTTGGCATTGTTATTTAAACAGTACAGCAGTGGTTTTGGTGACACTACCAACAAGGTGTATTCTAGATTTATTTCTATTTGAAGAAGGCCTGCAATACAATTCTGCAGCAAAAAGCTAAAGCCACAAGAGACCACTTCCCCCACACTCTCCTTTTAATCAATGCTTGGATATGTATAGTGAATTCCTGGTCTCTGTCATAACCACTAGTAATTCTGCAATTAATTTAACAGTGTAGGATTTCATTAATTCCTTCTCCCCCCCCCCCTTTTACTTTCTTGACAAGCCTTAAAGCCACAGGAATCATACTGTTCAAGAATCTAAACCTACAACCTCCTCTTGGAAATAAGGATTACTAATCTTAATACTCATATTGAAGTCGGTTGACTTCCACACGAATTTTAAAACATTGGCTTTCACGTGGAATAGATGTTGATAAAAACCTGTTTTAGTTAAGTAAAATAAAAGTCTAGATCAATAGAATTTTCCTGCGAGCAATCACTTCAATTGTTTAGAGTTGGGTTCAGTAATTCACCTTTCTAGAAACTGAAGGTCGAAATCCTTTACCTACACTGACAAGTCATCCTATGGGAATGGACTGCAGTACTTTGCCTCAGTGAGTATGAGAACTTCCAAGATGTAAGACCTGATGTTACTGAAGGCTTTGGAACAAACTCTGACACAACTCAAGTCAGTACCCCAGTGTCATAACCATTTAGCAAACTTTATAAATATAGCCCAGTACTGGAAGTCAGAACACAGCCAGATATAGTATGATTACGGCTATTACAATTAAATGCAATAGAGAAACAACCCTCTATCTAATACCATGTACTGATTCTCTTAGCTAGTGTACATGCAGACTTGTAAGAATATTTTTAAATTATCTTTGACAGAAAATATTAGACATTTCCAAAGGTATGTTTACCTATATGGCTCTACACTAGTAATCAGCAAGGAAAACAATAGCACAAGATTAAAATGCTTTTGAAGTTATTAAATATACACTAACATACCAGATGCTGGTGTTCAGGATGATTAAAAAAACGTGTACCGTTTACATGATGCATGAAAACAGATGATTCACAACTTGCATAAAGAAAATACCTGTCATTTTGAAATAGCATGGATAGCTAGCTGTTTAACTGGAAGTAAATCCCAGACATTTTATTGATAAATACTGGTGCAGCTCTATTAAACTCCATGGTTCCAAATTAATCGACTTGGACTGAGATTATGACCTAGGATATTTTATGAAATTTATGAAGATCAGAGAAGTAAAACATAACCAGAATCTTGCCTGAAAGGCAGTTGCACTTTTTTTAGTGCTTTGAAGAAATAATTTGACTGATCTCTCTAGTCTCAGGTCTAAATCTTTCCTGTTCTGTCAGATAGCACATATACAGTCATATGATCCTCTGACATTAAATCCCTTAAATCCAGCGATACACTAACATTTTCTTCCGAGAAGTGTACAAAAGACACTTGGTTGGGTGTTGGTCCCCTTCACGTAATCTTTGGCTGGCCAGTAGCACGCTTGCCATGGCACACATCCTGGCTTAATTATCATCTTTTCACAGCATAACTTAAAGGGTAAGTCATAGTCCCTTAAAAATAATGTTCACTGTAAATTCCTTGATCTTGGAAATCTTAAACATGTTTGTAAAATGTTTATAGATGTCTGTTGCTTCTGCTGCTTTAATGATGGAAATTTACACGTTCACATGAAAATACTAGTTTCATGTTAAAAGGATAGCATTTTTCCTGACCAGATCATGCTGAAAGCAACAGAGTTACCTTCTAACTTTTCAATTCATCACGGTAATCCCTGTAAAATATTCCCATTGGCAGGTTTCTTGGTAGGGTATCTAAATTAACTTACTTATTTTATTCCTTTGCTTTCAAAAATACCTTAAAGTTTGCAGTTACCAAAGCTTTCTTGAAGGGTTTTTTTCCCCCTCCACAACTATTTAACAATGTTGGGTTTCCTCGCGAAGCTGGACAATTATTTGATCATTAGGTTAGCTGAGAGTTTAGTTGCCACGTAGAAGACTTGCATCGAAGTCTAGATCTGCTGATAAATTGTTGAGATACGCGGTGCCTCTATTATGGTTTCTAATATATTTTGCTCATATTAAACTAGAAACAACGCTCAGTAGAAGCATTCATCCTTGTTTCAGCAGAATCTGTGGCAGTTCATACAAGACTGTGTTTAATTATGCATGGTCTCCTTTATTTTAAAGTCTTAATGAAAATTACTTGTGTTGGTATACTGCAAGATATACTCACAAGTAAATAGCAAGAGAGCCTTACCAGTGATTTTTTTTTTTAACATTCAGAAAACTTATATCTTCTACTCCTACCGATTTAGGAAGGCCGCATCTTTTATACAAGAGATCAGTTGTTTCAGCAGTCATCCAGGAAATTAAACATTTCAGAAAATTTTAAGTCCACAGCCTCCTTCCCTAACTAACAAACTATAAACTGTCTTGAGAGTGTCCAACGGTTCTTCTGTGAAGGCCACACAGTGAAGCAATGAAAAGAGAACTGGGGAGAGACTATGCCTGCAGCTAAGCAGACAGGGCATTTAAGGATGTGTGAACTTCAGCTCTTGACTTTGCTCTTAAGGTTATTTCTGATTTTATCAAATAAGCCTTAGGATAAGATGTAGAACATAGTTCTGTAGTCTCTGTAAATAATACACAATCACATTGATAGTTCCAGAGTCAAAAGGAATTTTAGGGTAAAACAAAAAAAATTACACGATTGAATCTCTACTTTATGAAAGTATTCTGGATTCTATAAAATAAAGAACGTCTTCTACTGCTCATTGATGTTTTCTGTTCAACAAGTGACTCAAACATCTGTTGCCTGTTCATCACCTGCTTAAGCATCATAACCAATCGAGGCCTGAACTGTCACATTAACTGTCATGTCTCTCATACAAATCTGTGCTTAGCAACCTGAAATATGGGAATTTCTTTCTTGCAGAAGCCAAGGTTGAGGTCTGTTCTTGGCAACAGACAGCATACAAGGATATGGAATGGAATCGGAACATGGAATATCCATATAAGACATACGACATGAATAACAATCTTACTCAAACCCCGTGCCCAACAAGTACATCATTCACTCAAATTAAAAAAAAAATGTTGGTTTAAGATTTAAGAGTTCAGTTTAGCCACCATTAAAATAAATTTAGTAATTTCTTTATTTCAAATCCAATTATTTTGACTAGATTACTCATAGATGATTTTCACATGAAACAGAAATATCTAAATCCTGAAAAATATGTGCAATAATAAAAGATTAAAAAAATACTATGTAGACAACTCTTGAAACAAAAGGTGAATGTTAGGTGACCTGGATCGCTAGCTAAAAATAACTTTTTCCTTTGAACAACAAATATTCTCTAGGCACTATACTCTTAATTTGGTACTTTGTTTAGGTATCTTAAGATAGATGATGATGACCTTAGGTAAAAAAATGCATGTTAGTGTACTCGCATACATTCATTTTCTCTGTGGCTGGACTAGTCACACAGTAATATCTTCTACTGTGCATATCACTACCATCAAAGTACCTAATCATTACCAGAGGCAGTTGCAGTGAAGTATAAAAATGGATCTTGCCACAGAAATTAATATTAGAGATTTTAAGGAGCTGGAGGAAATATAAATGCCTGCACAAAGTCAGTAAAAAGTCAATATTTCTTTCTGTAATACAAAGATTTTATAAATGTTTTCTAAATAAGAAATATCCCATTTCTGTAAAATGGTGCTTCCCTTCTGAGACACAAATTCTTTCAGCCTTAAAATGTTCTCTTCCTTATCTACTTCTGACTAATTAACATTGAGAGCTTTGGCATTGTAGTGTATTTGCCCTGCATGTTGTTAAATTGGTCAAGTAATAAGATATGACAATGCAAGTCAGGTAGTTATGAGATAATCATTTTGCCTCTCCAAGAAAAGGGATGAGAAAGAGATAAAGCCAAGTGTCCTTCATGCTAATGGATATAATTACTTACCAGTAACTATTCTCTGTGGAATTTAGCATTCTTTTAATACAAACTGTGTTGCATGGAAGATATATCGATATGCATACTATCTACCAAGGTGTACCTATGCACGGAGTCTCTGCATGCATGTACAACTACACATGTTTTTCACTGCCTATACACTTGCACCTATATTACACTAATCTTTAGGAGTGACCTGAATATTGAGCAGTAAATAAATGGTTTTGGTTAAAGCATGGAAATGAAAAGCTAAACATTAAGGTAACATTCTGAGAAACTAAACATCTCAAAAATTTGTTGAACGGTAATTTTTTTTTTTTTTCTCATTTCGCAATTCATGTTAAAAGCTCAAAAGCTAAAGACTGCTGATATACATATCTGCAGAACATGTCTGAGCTGATGGCTTCTGCTGTAAATAACTAAAAGCAAAGTGGAAAAAGCACGACTGAAAATATCATGAAACTTGAGTGTCTTTAAATCTAAAAGCAATGATTTAAATATAAAGGATGCAGATTTAAATGAGGAATTTCTCACTGATGGAGAAAACAAATAACATTTTTAATGATTTCCTTACAGATGGGCCTCAGAAACCACAGGGTTTAAAAAATACATGAAAATAGTCATTTATTCAGTCTTTGTTCAGAGCATTCCCTGAAGCCCCCTGAAAAGTCCTTTCCAAAAGTTTTCACAAATTTGGTGGAAAGTTCAAGCTAGAAGAAAAGGGTTTTAGGCCTAGGCACAAAAGTCGCTGCAAACAGTTACGAGGTCTGTGACATCTCCCAAAGAGTTCTTAATGCCTTCCTCTAATGCCTGGGGAGAACAACTCACCCTGCCTCTAAGTTTCACCCAGGGAGTTCTCCTAATAGCTCAGTTTTCTATTTTGAAATGGATGAGCAGGCTGACTATATTTTTTGAAGAGCACTACTTCGATCAAAAATATGTTCTTAAACTATATTCCGGTTTACCTGCTACTAGGATTAAATAATTTGTCCTCATACCCTTCTACTGCAATTCCCCTCCCTGTAAGGTTCAATTCAATCGTTCTCATTCTTAGTTCTTCTGGAATACATTAATTCTCAGAAATTAACATTAATGAACCTCCAATTTTCTGGGCAATGGCCTCTCTTAGAATCAACACTTGCAAAATTAAACCCAAATTCTGCTCAATTTTTAAGTGGGGATTAGAATAAGTAACTTATGACCAAACATTTCCCATACTGTACTCAACACGAACTGAAGCAATAAAAGCATAATCAGTTCCCTGCTTCATATTCAACATAAGAATCTGTTTCTTTCACCTTGCTCAAGTTCTGCTTAAAATTAATCATCCATTAGGATCACCTCTCTGTGCTCCTTCATTGACTATACCAATTTGTTTGTGACTTTAGAGAAAGGAGATTCCAAAGGGACAAATATCTACAACTTAAAAACTTTACTTGGTTTGCCTATCCAGAGCAACAACGATAGCTCATGCTGAGCTTGTGCGCTAAATTACGGTATGTCTATGGCTGTTTAAAAGCCTTCACCTTCTTTGCTGTCTCTTGGTCCACCTGACAAATACAAAATGGTGTATGCAGAATGGAGTTATGGTTTCAACGTTTCCATTTTCTCCAGACTTGAAAGAGTTTCAGTTTTCTAGTAGTTTGCTTTTTTTGTCAAATACTGCGTCTCTAGAGGAGGATGAGTAGTGAGAGAGAAAGAAGACAAGGAAGACAAGGCAAGTGTACAGAATAGGTGGTTTTAAAATAATATAAAATGAGATTTGATTATAAAAATTGAAGATAATCTTTCATATCTATTTCTAATATTTTTCTAATGTTTAATCTACCTTTTATTTTTAATATTTAATATAGTAACAGCTGAATGTTTATTTTCATTAATGCAGGTTTGTAGGCACATGGATCACCAGTATGTTTAAACACTAATCTGCAATAGATAAATCTGTTTATTTTTTCTTGGGGATAATACTGTGCTAATATACAGTATATTACTTGACTAATGAAAATAAGGTAGTTATGCAGAGTGTATAAAGTTTACTATCAGAAAACATCACTTACCATTTATCTACATTTATTCACTGCACCTATCTTTCATAAAGGATAATTCAACATAACTAAAATAGCAATGTCATGTCACATTATGGCTCCCACAGTCTAACCTGTCAATCATATAAGTCAATACAAGCCTTCAGAAATAGTCTTCCAACGCCAGCAAGTTCCAAACTTTACCTCCCTCATCTCCTTTTCCTAAACACGTTTTATTTTGGAGCAACAGAATTGTCTCGGGCAGTCAAGTACAGAAACGCAATACAGTTACTACTAGCTCTGCAGTCTTTAGCATTTCGGCAGCCTGCATTTTACCTTGAGGTTGGTATTTAATACGTGTAATTTCAATGCAGTGATTCCTCCACTGCTGTATTCTAGGAATCCCATCTTTATGAATAGTCAATCTACTGCAGATATGTAAAGCACCCTAACGCTGACTCTCATATTCGCAGTTTTCAGAACGTTAACCCATTTATTGCTCTCATCTAACTGAACTACAAAGGGGGTTTGTCTTGGTTTGGGCGGGGGGGGGGGGTGCTTGCTTGTTTGGGGGGATATGTTTGGTTTTGGTTTTTGTTTTGTTTGTTGTGTGGGGTTTTTTTATGTCTAAGAAAGCAAAGACTCTATATTTTGAGCTCTGTAGCCACTAGTATTTAATACTCTAACTTACTGTAATTATGTGATCATGCTATTAGATACATTTCTCTATCATAGAATCATAGAATAGTTTGGGTTGGAAGGGACCTTTAAAGGCCATCTAGTCCAACCCCCCTATAAACACATCTGTATAACACATCTATAAACACATCTGTATTGTGCCCAGTAAACCTACATCAGTGATTTACGTTAGACCAGTACCTATATGCTGGAATCAGGTACGACAATCCCTTTTTCCTTGTACGATACCACTAACAGTGGAGAAAAGCTGTACAGTTGCTAGTGCACATCTAAAAATGTTTTCTCAGCCGTGCAGTTCCCTGCATTTTACCATAAGTTTGGTACTTCATACACGTAATCACACAGTAGCTATAGATCGAGAAGGCAGCCAACATATTCCTTAGCAGCTACAGTTCTACCTAGTCAAATACACAGTGAAAAGAATTTAGAAAGCACAAAAGTGCAATAAGACAATGAAGACAGAGTAGCACTAAGATGCAGGCACAAGTACAGCTGGCCTTAGACTTGGACAAAGCAGGCAGTTGCCTAGGACAGAGGACGAGCACAGGAACAGGAGCGGACCTACCCTACCACCTTCCATACCCCTCTCGGAATCCACTGCACCATCACAAAATTCATTTTTCCCTTCTCAGTCCAGGAAACTAAGCCATCTCTGCTTTCCTCGCTTCTTAAGCCTACTTTAGATCACTATGTACAACCCATCTGAATGAGTCAAGTCTCATAGCTCTACCAGGTATGAGTTCTCCATGTACACTCCCCACTTTGGGGTTTATAGGAGGTTAAAGTCTTTCAGTGGCGTACAATTAACTGCAAATAATTGAGTCTCTCTGCCTTGCATAAGAGCAGCTATATGAAAAAACTACAAGTTCAATAAGTCAGCAAGAGCCTCAAATTTGCTTTTGATTTATTTTCAGTGTTTACACTGTGCTTAATAGATTGTTGTTGGAGAGAGAAACAGTAAAAATTCTTTCTGGTAAACAATTTAGCTTAAGAATTGAAATTAGAGATAAATAATGATCCAATTTTATTGAGATTGAACGCAACTGAGAAGAATGCAAATTGAAGCATCTTGATAACAAATTAAGTTGTTTCATTATCTTTCATAAATTGCTTTGGGAGGATTCACTCTTGGCTAATGAGTATAAAACTGAAGACTGAGTTGCCTTTTTTTTTTTCTCCCCAGGAGTTTGAGTCTTTGAGGTCAAAGGGAGTCTCGCAAAGTGACTCTAACAGAGCTTAGTCTGGGCTCTTGATAGGTAGCCTCACTAAAAAGTATGTCAGAAAAACATAGCAAAAGTTGATCCACTTCTAAATCCATTTAATGGTTATTTCAGTTAATGTCCCTTTCTCTCAAAGGCCTTCACAAAGTAAATTCTTTCCATGAGGTCTATTGTTTGCAAAACAAAATGCACATAACATACTAGTAAAAGTTTGAATGAACATATATTCAAGGAAAAATTGTACAAAAAATATCACAGAATAATTCATGTTGAAAGAGACTTTTGAAGGTCATCTGGCCCAATATCCTGCTCATAGCGTCATGTATCACACAAAACAAACACAAAAACAAACAGCATATGGTTATCTTAAAGCGTATCTTCTTAAGAAATGTACACAGTAAGCAACTCCAGAGAGTCAACTCACAAGTACTAGTGTAACAATTAGCACTGTACTGATGCTATTACTCCATTATCTTTGTCATTATTAACCAAGATAGGCATGGGAGTAGATGATGATTTCTAGTCTAAGATTTCTATTCTACAACACACTATAGTCACAAAAACAGAGACCCCTGCCCCTTCAGTCCAGTTTAAACCAGCATACCATTGACCCACAGTAACGGGAACCAGACACTCCTGACCCACCCCAAATCCCTGGGTCTTGGCTGGTGGCCCAGGCCTGCGCATGGTGCTTCCATCACCAGCTCAGATGTCTGCCATGTCAGGTGCCCGGCTTTGGGTGTTCTAGCTCAGGTGGCTGGCACATGCCCGTGACCTTGTCAGCCACATCAGCCCCTGACCAGTCTCTGATTTTCTGCATATCTACATCTAGTTAGCAGTCCGGTTACTACTACATTCTGATTTCCTGCCCCAAATGTATTACAAAGGATGCAAAGTTGTTACAAGTTCTTCTGTGCTTCTTTGCCACATTTATTTAAAACATTACAGCAGATTAGATGTAAGCCAGAGCTTTCAGGTAAACCTACACCGTAAGAGTCATCTGTGCTTTGCTTGTTTTCCCAACTCAGTTAAGAGCTAGACAGATGTAGACAAGGTCTCATTGCTCTAAGTAGTGCTTTCAGGTAGGCGTCACCCTGTGGCAGCATTCAAAGAGATAGTCTCCCCTCTTCCTGCATTTTGGAAATATGGTTTTGTAAAACAAAGGTCTACCTGTGATTCTGTTCTGCTTGCCGTGTATCCAAACATACCTTCAGATGGCTTGATTTAGGGGAAGCAGCAAAGCATTTTGTGGTGACTGCCTGCCATAGTTATATACAATTGTGTATCCAATGAAGGTAACAGCAGCCAGTCTGCAACTATTGAGAGGAATAAGATGATCCACAGGTAGTACGTAAATATTTAACACCCATCTGAACAAGCTGGAATGGACCAGCAGCCACCACATAACACTCATCTGGAAGAGCCAGAACTGGTTCTGGCGCTTTGGACCAAACTGGGTCTAGCCCACAAAAAAGCATGTATGAACTCCAGTGATGCACAATGGAGATGAGATGCTCATTTCATTTCTGGCTTCCCTTGTCAAGTGGCTCTCTAATCTGGCCTCTCTGCATCAGAGATTAAGCACTATCAGAGACTGATGCCATCAGTGTCATCATACAGCATCAGATTCATGGTACCATATTTCTTTGGGACTGTTCAGAAGCCCAAGGGAACATTCTAGCTTAATATAAAGTAACAGAACAAACACTTCAGGTGCAGTGTCTCCATGTGCTTTGGTCCAGTGCTTCCATATGCAAAATAAATTATTCAGATTCACAGAAGCTGTTTTTAAATAAGACACAAAATTTTGAAGTATTTCCAGAGTATGTTTTTCTAAACCA
Organism: Phoenicopterus ruber ruber; assembly: GCA_009819775.1. NCBI lineage: Eukaryota > Metazoa > Chordata > Aves > Phoenicopteriformes > Phoenicopteridae > Phoenicopterus > Phoenicopterus ruber. The sequence goes on from CM020222.1 coordinate 27,064,443, forward strand.
TTCCATGCATACTGGGGAGTCACAGTAGCTTATTTCTGATCTCACAGTTTGCCAGCTTCCATAATTACAATCTCACAGGCTTTGGTTTTCATCTTAAGCAGTTCCATTCAAGTGGATCTCGTTACAATTTGTATCCTAACCCTGGGATGCTGCAAAGATTTAGTGTGTTTGGAATACTGACATAACCTGTGCTGAAATCCATGCTGCTTTTATTTTGCTATGCAGAATTCCATGCTGGATTCCATATTGCAAGCTTTCTGTAGTTTTATATCATATTATAAAGAGTATACCACTGGACTTACGAGATTGTATAAAATAACACATGAAGTGCTAATCTCAGAACCTCATCTCTCTCAGATTTTCTATTTTTCTACTTTGGTTAAAGAATCAGTAATTCCCAAGAATCAACAAGTTGCTGTACTTCCAAACAGTAGCCAGTGGATAACAGTCTAAGTGCCTTGCTACTTTGTATAAATTTGATGGGGAAAAAGAATCTGAGCAACTGCATTGCTATTCTAACTGTTTACTTGTTGAATGCATTTGTTAATTTGCTATTACTATATTCAGTCCTCTAAAAAAAATAAAAATCACACACAAATTGCTGTCAGAAGTTGCGTTATGAAAAGAAAACAAAATAAGACAATTATCCATATTGCTTATAACAATCGGTTCTAGTAACACACACGATTTCTCATACTTGCAATCCTCTCACAGTCGAAACAAGACAAATGGAACCTACCACAGCTTTAGCTGTGGAAGAATTAAAAAAGAATCCATACATTAAACACCCTTAACACTATCTACATATTCAGTAATCTATCAAAACATGGTATACGTGATCCCCAAAATGTACTTCAGTCACCACATTCCATACAGAGGTCTGGCCAAATAGACTGGTTTGCAGAACAAGGGCAACAGATGAAGAAAATAAGACCATTTTATAACCACACGTATATCACCTTATTGGGCCGCTAAGTTTAATACCTTGTCTTCAAGTGCAGCCAGCACTGCCTCAGATCTTGTGATAAATTAATAGTTTGCATAACTGACCTGCACAATCTTCTCAGTAAATGCAAGGAAAAATTCCTTCTGTAATTCAAGCAGTGCTCATTCTGAAACTCGTAACATGATACCATTCACAGAAGGCTTTGCGTCACAGCAACTACTCTGGGACTAGTTGAGAAGCACCCTGGACTTTGTTGCCTCCATGACACGCTCTCCTCTTGCTGCAGTAGATCCTACCAGCCCACCCCATACTGTGCAAGGTGTAGGGTATTTTTTCATTTGTACCAAAGCAGATTAAATAACATCAAAAACTCTAGCCCTAAACTGAATATTTCCATGACTAATTCTGGTTTTCAGTGTGCTGTAATATATTGATTCTAGTAGGAAAAGCACACTTGCAGCCAAAAGATATCATAGCCTCAAGCATATGGGTTGAATCTTTAGAAGGAGCAGAAAATTTCTTACTGTCATTAGAGCTACGCCGAATTTCTACACCTGAAAATCCTAGTTTTAGGATTCAATATCAAGCCTTTCAAAATAATATGTTCCTATCATTACCGATTCCCGAACCGTCACTATAGACTATTTTAAAATAGTTATAGGAAATACGAGTTACAGGGAAACAAATTAACTACCACAGATCAACCATTCTGCATGGATTTTCTATGACTGCATTATTTAATAATTAAATTTAATTCAATACTATTTCACTGGCATTTTTCAAATCTGAAGAGCTAGAGGAGCAAGACAGTCTATTTATACAAAGTGCATAGTACAACTAGACAGCAATTAATCAAAAGCTCTTCCAAATTATTTTCACTCATCCTTCAAATCAAAAATAGAAATCAATAACAGGAAATACTTACATTAAACTAGTTTAGAAATCAAAAAGATAATTACAGAAAGTTCTGACATCTTCAGAAAATAAACAATCAAGAGCAGAGTTTGCCAGATCAAATCTCTGTACTGTGAGGTTCATTATCAACCAGCTGAACTTTTTTCCCCCCTAAACATTCAACAAAGTCCTTCTAAATAATCATCAAGGTTTAAAATTAATAGATGTCATAGGGCTTTATAAAATGTAGGGGGTTTTTACACTACGCTGCATACAAAAACCTCAATTTTTTTTTCTTGCATTCTTCATTCATTTTTCAGTCGTGCTGAGTTTGGATTGAATGGAACACAAAAACTCCACAAATTCGTCAGAAGTTAGAAACTCTTCCAATATTACAAGAAAGAGGATGTAGTTTTGAACTGCAGTATTAAGATTCAGATCTGCATTACTTCTCATTCTTCTCAGTTAAGATTTTTACTAAATCTTTGCCTCTTTGCAAATGCCAAAAGAAAATAATCGATCTTTAATACAGAAAGAGAAAAACGTTCTATTGATGTTTGAAGTCTAATCTGATATCTAAATGTACACTATTCACTTCAGTAGCTTTGTTTTTTAAACCATTAAAGTGCAACATATAATAAGCTGTTAGTTTTGTTTCTTACTGTTTTCATCTGTTCCTATGTCTGATGTGCTGTAAAGAACTGCTAGAACTCTAGAGTCTTAGGAGCCTACAGTTACTGATTTTCTGTATTGATCAAAAAAAGCTTTTAATAGCTGAATCCTAAAACGATAAGGGTATGGCTTTAAAAAGATGAACAGCACATCACATTAACAGGATTCTACTGTCAGGAAGTTGTGGGAGTGGTAGTTGAGTGAATGGGACTTGTAGTGAGAGGAAACTTACATCAGTGAGAAGGAAACCAGCCAAGTATCTACTGAGGTTGTGTGTGCTTCATCTTTCCAGATCAACTGCCTGCTTGTGCTACTATACTGAAATGGAAATGAGAAATCAGATAACACTGATGCTTAACAGGGAAAACGGAGCATGGCACAATAAAGTGTGACAAGCAGTAGAGTGCTGCATATACAGGGGGGATGCAAACCAAAACCCCTTATTTTTTATTCCTGAGTCAGTTATCCAGACAGGCTAAGGATCACTGGAATTTACAGCTACCTGAAAGTAAGCTTCAAGGATAAATCTGTGCAGAGAAAGCAGGTTATACAGCACTGCTTTTGAAAGAAGGTCCCCGGAATTTTACGTGTGACTGCTTCTTCCAGCACAAATAATAAAGCCTTGGAAGAGTCACTGAAACAATCTTTTAAGACTTTCATAAAAGCTGGTTTTAAGCAACATTTACAGACCAAGTATGTCCAGCTAGAGAAGTGTCCTAATTAGTTGCACTGAACCCGTGCACTTCACTGAAGCAGCCCCCCTTCACGTATTTTGTTAGAACGATGCCACAGATTTAATTTAGGGCTGTCTCCAATACAGAACATAGCACTTTTTCCAAGAGTAAAAATGGTACTTCCAGCTTTGAGAACTGATATTGCATGCTCTGTCAAACCAAGGGGGTTACGGAGACACAGGACGGGAAGCCTGGGGGATTCAGTTTAGTGGAGGAAAGTTTCAGAGGCATTGGGTCTAGACAGATGACTTACACAGCAAGAAACCCTCATTTAGAGCCAATCAGAAAATCAAATTAAATATCTTCATAGTCTAAGCATAAAAAAGTCAGAAAACAACAAGCTTCCACCATAAACTTTGGAGTAAAAAGCAATTAAGTAAGCTCTAGTTCATTCATCTGGTGAACAAAGCCCAAAATCAGAAAAAAATTACAAAGATTGTTAAACAGTACATTTTGGTTTTTAGCCAGAGCTTACTCAGATTAGCAAGAGTGAAATGGCATGACTTGACTTGCCTACAGAAGCACATTTTGGGAAGATTCATATCAGCACCCCCAATAATAAGAAAATTTCTCTTTCAAATGATGTCCTATAGTGAACATCTAACCTCAGTTTAAAAATAATGATCTAGAAGTAGTTGTTACGCTCTCAGAGAATTATGGCAGTCAGGAAGGCCAAACTGGTGGTTCTACTCCAGTATTGAAGAACTATTTCTGCCTAGTTGGAAGTATCAACAGGTACAGGGAAAACACAGTAGGGTCATACTAAGTAGTTCTTGAATATGTGAATTATATACATATATAACATCTTTTAACTTGAGCTTCATACTCTGTAGCTAAAGCCCAAATTTGTATTCTAAGATACATACTGTCCATAGCAACACTATTAAAAAAAACTCATGCATTTCTGCCAAATAGCTTAATAGTAGTGGTTATTACATGCACGTATTGCACTTCTTAAGTGTACCTGAAGATGCTCTTTTGTCAATATCTGTCCAGAAAACAGATCAGAGATTGAAATCTTTAATATTGTGCATGGCACCATTTAGACTCATGCAGGGATAATGTAAAAAAAACAAAGTTCAATTAAAGTTCTCTTCTTGAAATCCCATTAGAAAAAAAATGTGCCCCGGGTTAAAACACAAAAATAAAGGGAAATTACCTTAAGTACAAACCATATTAAAAGTCATTTTAAAGTTCAGCTGAGAGAAAAGATAGTACATACTAGCAACACTGCTATAAACTCAATGTTAGCTCTCATGCAGTAAGCACGATAGCTATGGCAAGGTTGATATATTTATAAAACATTAAAAACATTAAAAAATAATTCTTGACAAAAGATAAGAAAACTTTTCTTCCAATCTACATGTGTATAAACTTGTAATCTCCCCCTCCCCTATAGCATTTCTGTATGTAAAACAATTCAAGAAATTAATTCAAATAACCATTTAAGAATTCTGTTCTGCTGAGTTCCAGTCTCATCTGCTGGAAACCACTACATGTCAGGATTCATATTAGCTTACTATTCTGTCCTCTGGGAGAAATTTAGCTTTGCGCAGAGAAGCTGCACAAGGTCTAGGTGTGATTTAAATTTGTCCAAATGCTTTGGTTGAAACCCTGATCCCCTTGTTCACCAGCAAAATTCCAACCAACTTCAGAGAGGCCAAGATTTTACAGCTCAAATTGTGCCTATGCCTTGTACGGATCCTGTGTGAACAGGAGAATCTGATACTGAAAGAATAAATTAGTCTTCTGAGAAAAGAACTTATAAAAAACTTTGTTAGGTTGCTCCTTTTTAAAAAAAGGATTGGGGGAGAGTGGAGTTAAAGAGAATCAGAAGATATTTAACTAGAGTGTGAGCAGATGTACAAATGTATTTTCTGGTATAGAGATAAGTGGGGAAAAACTATATTAGGCTATTCCTTCAACAACACTTGCATGTTCAACTGTATGGCCTAGTACCTGGGGGTTTCCATTGTAGAAGAGAACACATATGAACTTTTTTTTAATTGTAGCTTCACCAGCATGAAGTTTACTTTTCCAACATTGCGAGACTGCTGATTTTAAAGATCTCACAGAATACTTGGAAGCAAGAACAAAGTCAAGCCAGAAAAATGTCAAATGGATGTGAAAAGGAACATGTTCGACAGCTTGGAAAACTCTCATTACCAATTTGAACTGTGCTTGGCTCAGACAAACATATTTGGCACCTGTATAGGCACTGTTAGTCTTTATGCTTGTGAAATATTCACAAGTGCTACAAGGAGGGGAGAAAGTAGTTCATTTCCAATTCACCAGTTTTCCTAAATGAATTCAATACCTATGAAAGCAAATTGTGCTTACTGAAATCCAGTTTTTAATTTTTCTAAGGATAAAATGACTAGGATTCACAGGATAATCCATACTGCTTTGTTCATCTGTACATATCAAATGAATACTTTTTTCCATCCAAATAATCTCCAAAAACAAACAGTTCTATTAACTTGGTTATGAAATCTGCACAGTAAGATCTCAAGAGCTGAAATACAGGATCACTAATACACAGTAGTCTCATGAAAATTAAAAAAGTTAAATATTTACATCTGTAGCCTCTCAAAGATCTCTCACCACAGAATAGGACGTAACCTAGTCAACACATTTTAGAAAGGATTGGAGATGCAAATGAGAGAACTGCTACCAGGTTATGTCTAAGCAGTGTGAAATTGTTCTAGAGAGCAGCCAGCTTTCAGCTTGCTGCTCAAGGACTAGACTAGGTTTGAGTATTAGTGAGCCCAGAACTCAGTCCAATCTTCAAATTTTTACTAGTAACCAGCTGGAAAGTTCAAGTCTTCACCTTGATTATGAGTACTATCTTATTTCTTGAGTAGAACCACTGAATTGTGAGCCAAACTTTTGGAGTAAGGAAACTATTTTAAAGTGATGGTAAGGTGGCAAGTTTGCGCTTTGAGATCACAGCCACACAGCAGCAGCTGTCTCCTTTCTTAACTTACTTAGCACCGATTACATTATCATGAGGTATAAACTATAGTCTTACAATTATGCGGAAAGCCAAGCACAGCATTCAGATCAGCCATTCTGCCAGTTTGTCAAAGAACAGCTTTAGCCTTTTTTCCACCTAAAAAGTCAGTATAGGTTTATTATACTTTTTTTTTTTTTTTTTTACGCCTCCAAACTGGGTCAAGGCACTTCCAACCAAAAACTTGTGCTATAGTTCAGAACATGTAGTTTCAATGGTTAATGCAAAACCTATAAGCTCTTTTAAACTCCCTGAACTTTTTCCTCAGTAAAAACATAATCAGCTTTTCTGACTTACAACCTCTGCATTTGTTATTAAATAGAATTCAGGGTGGTAGATCCTAAGACTTAAGGAGAAAGTCCTCTAAATTAAATAAGAATTGAGTCTCAGTGATGAATATATACCAGTTTTGACCTGTTCTTCATATTTGCCACAGTCACTATTTCTTTTCAAGTTTCAACAAAACAGATACAGATCTCCACAAAATACTAAACAAAGAAACCAAATGCTAAAGAAGCAATTGAAACCAAGCATTTCACAGCCTTGGGAGTTGGATAGCTGTCAACTTCCATAATGGTCCCTTACCCGAGTCAGCACCAAAAAGGTATGACATTTGGGCTTGCCAGAGACCTAGAAGAAATCTAAGTGGAAGATACAGTCCCAGAGAAGTAGGGTCCCATATGAAATGGATTTTGAATACAAGCCAATTTGCAGGTCCATATTCCAATGATACAATGGGCAGAAAGAATTATACAATCAGAGCCTGTGCCAAGGAATGAGAACTGGTAAGGTAACCTATGCTGATCATAATGGTCTATTATCAGTCCAACAAAATTATTTATTACTAGGACCTATAGACTCAAAAGACTTTATAGGAGTGTTCATTTTTCCACCATAGGCTGCATGGTAACAGCACAAGCAACTGAAGTCTGTAGCTCAAATGTGCCATTCATATAAACCAATAGAAGATAAATTAGTTATTAGGTGGTGAGATTTCCAGCTTTTTACCTTGTCTGTAGCATTAGCATTTTTAATAAGCTTTTTCCATATGAGTATTGGAAAATTAAAACCAAGTCATCACTGCTTCCTTAGGTGATGTCACTAAGGAGCACACAATCTTTTCACATCACCAAGAACAAGTTTCGTTGGTGCCGCATGCTTCTCCTCGAAGCCCTTGATAAGGGCTTTCTGCCTTCCCCCTCCATTTCAATGTAGATAAACACAATATAGTTACTTGTGTATTGACAGCATCTCAGCATTCTCTGAACTCAGAAAAGCTTTCAAAATACAATGCTTCCTGTGGGGCATAAAGATCCTTTCCAGATTGTCAAAGGAAAGGTTATCTACAATGAGCCACAGCTAACTCTTTGGAAAAGAACGTTTTTCTTCCAAGAACTCCTCCCCATGAGAGCTATTTTTCTTCACTTCCTTTAACACTTTGCACAGTTTCACCTATTTTTTTCCTCTTATTACACTATTACAGTCATCACTGCTGAAACTGTACTGTCCTCATTTTGCAACAGTATTTAAAGGAGTATTTATTAGAGCAGAGCTTTTGAAAATTAAAAAAAAAAATTACATCCTACCTGGAACAAAAGTTACATCCTAAACAAATAACCATGCTGAAGGTCTCAGCTCAAAACCAACTTCGAAATCCACTCCTCCTCAGACCAACAAGGGCTGCAAGTACCTGAAGACTCAAAGCTCCTGCCTTGAGGTTCTCTGCACAAGTTTTCCCAGAATATATTACGTTAACTTCACAGTGCAAACCTCGAAGACAGCTTGGATAACAGCTATACCAAGGCTGTGGATCATGGAAGCCTGGACTTCCAAACAAAAGGACTTTCAGGAAATCTGACTGAATTTTGCCTTTTCCACCCCACTCGCCATCGTAACTGCCAAGCTTTTGCAAAAAATTTGTGACCCTCTAGAGATCTCACTTTTCTCCCTGCCATTCCTTATCAGGTGTAGATTATAACTGGTGCATTTGAGGTTCTGAAAATATTCAGCATGACTCACATGTAGGCTTCAGTCTTGGAGTACCTTGCTGTCGCTTGTGTCCAGCTTCCTCCTAAAATCCTTGTTGCTTAAAACTGTGCCCAGTGCACACTTCGAGGGAAGAGCCATTTTCTGTAAAGAGCATCTACCACAGCTGTATTTCTCCATACCTGTAAAAATAAACGCTGTTATTAAAGAAGGGGAAAAACAAATAAACCACACCACAAAGACACACCCCTTAAGCATAGGTAAAGAGACATTGCCTAAATGGGTAGCTTGATCAGATTAAAATTTGATCTTTAACTGATGCACATTACAGTCCTTTCCAGGTTGTAGTTAAAATGTATAAGCAGCGTAACAAAATACAAGAAGAGAGCACTACATTTTAGTCCCCCTAGTTCTCAAAATACTTTGCCCTTCAGTGTTCTCAACCTCCTTTTTTTGGTTCAGTTTCTTGTTACAAGCAGTAAGATCAGTATTAAATAATAAATTGGCAGATTTTTAACAACTAGATTAAAGTATTACTATAGCCTGCATACAGATTAGCAATTAGATCTTTCAGAAATATTTTGTGGCATTTGGCACATTAAAAGTATCAAGAATATTCCCAGCATATTTAGACTAGAAATCTATCTTGTGTGTAGTACTGTTAGAATAAAATTTATTTCTGATGTCTTTTTTTTAATAACAAAGTCAAAAAGCGTACACACATTCACTATGTTTTTACCCTCAAGAAATCAGGACCATCACTCAAGCAGTCAAACAGAAAAAAGTGAAGAAAAAGATTTGCAGAGTGTCTGTCACAAATATAATTATTTTGTGTATTAAGTTACAACACTTAAGCACAGATGTGGCAGCAACATGAAACTGAATCATGCCTAAGAGCGTATGCTAGAGTTTCTCAGAACTTACTGTCTGCTAACAAAAATTTCCTTATGTCAGTTCATAAATTAAGGGCTTTTTAGAGTCTCTAAGATGCACAGCCATAGGTATAGCTTTCTGGAGGCTGGAAGAGCATCAGCTTATCAAGGGCACAAGAAATGATTGAAGAATGCTGCGTTTACAGTTGTGTGTCCATATACTCATGATAAGGTACACACATAAGTATGTGTGGGTCCCTCTTGTCCTCCTCACCTATAGTATTCAAATCCAAACTTGAATTTTCCAAAGTTGATGAAAGAGTGTTTGAAAGATGCTACAATCCACACACAGAGGAGGCAGGAGTAGTCTAACACTTCTGTATGGGAATTTGCTAGTTAAGTCTTATGTGTATGTTATTAAATTTAAACAAATGTAAGAAAAACAATGCTTGATCTTGATTCAGGATTAGAAAGCAGTCACTTCTGCAATTCTTACTCATTTGAGCACTGCTATTGCAATTATTCTCATCAACTGCGCAGTGACTGCGCAGAATACAGGTTTCACATTATACATCTGGAAGAACTGTGTCACTAGATATTAACAGCATGTAAACTGAAGCTGAAGAAATGACAAAAAAAAGAAGAGGAAAAAGGGGGTAGGATTGCAAAACATACGCAAATTTTATTATCTAAAACCTTGAATTGGATATTTTTAAAAATGCTGAGGTTAGAACAGACAAAAATATCTATGGGAATTTGTCTTTGTTATTATAGAAACAAGGATTTTCAAAGTCAAGACTAATACCACACAATACTAGAATTTGCTTCTGTCACTTGGTAATTAATGAATTTTAAGTCTTAAAGGCATTTTTAAATTTGCATTCTTATAGAAAAACGTTGAATATCAAAATCCTGTTTCTGGAGGACAGAGATATTTGGTGTAGGTTAGAGTGGTACCACCACAAATTAATTCATTCACTGGTGAGTCATTTATTACTCCTCTGAAGATCTCCTCCCTTCCCAGTGACTGGCAAGATTATCCTTTTCATTTATTTAATGTTTACTCTACACTCCAGGCAATTGCCATTCCAAATCTGAGCCATCCCTTTACAATCTTGTGCTTTTCACCTCATGCCCTTATCTTCTCCTTCGGCACTTCGTGCGAGGGAACAAATGTGAAACGCAGAAGAGAACTGAAAGCTGTTTTCGTGTCATTCATATTAACTAAATATAAGAAAGCATACAAGACTAAACACAACATTTTAGGAAACAAAAAAAGTCTTCAAAGTAGTCCAAACTGCTCTTCCCTTCCTCCTTTTACTTTTTTTTTTTAAATCAAACCACCAACTAGATCCCCTACACGTACTGAAGAAAAAAATCCTTGCAAAACCCACTGCATTCTCCTTAAGAAAAGTTCTGTTAAAATTCACAGTACTTCATGAACACCACAATACAACGATAAACAATCATTCCAAAACCAGAATGTATTAGAAATCTACTAAAATGTGGATCTATATCTCTGATTTTTAACTCTCCTAAAAGGCTTGAATATCCCTTTGAAAACACTGTCTACTTAAAGTGTCAAGTATGCATTTACAGAGACACACACACAGGGAAATTACACTGCACTCAAAACACATAAAAACATGCTTTACTCGAGGTCCTATCAACCAGAAACCATACAACAGAGCATGACAATGACTAAGCTATTATGTGAACGTGCCAACTAATAACTGGAAAAATCAGAGCACGGGCAGAGTCTACTGTTTAGTTAATGGACAAAGCCACCAATGCTTGAAAATAAAGCAATGAAATTATTTTCTTTTAAACCAGAGATACATGTGAATATTTACTTTCATAACATTAATGCATCAGCTAATTGCAATATTCCCTGTTATTACCAAGAGGGAATTACATGACTTCCTCTGAAGTGCTGAAAAACATACCCAGTTTACAGAGTTATTTTCAAGTCAGATACACAAAATATACTAAATGAGAGTTGAAGTCCACCAGTTGCAGAATAAAATATATAATGAGAAGCTATGGGTGTAAAACCCACCTATTATTTATGGCTTATTTTGATTTTTTTTTTCTTTTTAAATTGCCAAGCCTTAGAACTTTTTAAAAAGCTAGCACTTCTAAATGCCGGAAAGCTATGTGTATGCTCTTTTCATTTTCTTGCTGGAAGTTTCTCTCTGGATCTCTACAATAGTGTATTAAAACACTTATGCTGGGCTTATATCACAAAAAACAGATCAAATTCAAGCAGTTGTGGGTGACAAACAAATCTGCTTAGTTTGAGAACACATTTATGTTTCTCAGATGTTTTTCACTAAGAAACTAAATTAGGGGAAAAAGGAAATTGAAAGATTAATAAACCAGCTATAAGAGATTCAGGCATATCACTGTTGAGTTGCAGTTACTTTCCTGATCACTTCAACAAAGTTTATGAAGTTTTCTACATTAGCTGCACTGTGAGGAAAGGTAGTTTCAACACTTTTAGCTCCATTGTAAAGTCAAATAAGAAAGGATGGATGACAAGAACCAAGAGGCCAAGTTTAATTCAGAAGACTTCTTGCTTTGATTCTGAAACATATTTGTATATGTTTAACATGGTTATAGAGTCCAACAAAATATATCAAAAAGTCTAATAATCAGCATAAAACTAGCTCATTAATAGCTTAAATGAAGGAAAGGATAGTCTTCAATGGCACAAAAATTCCCACCGCACAATAGCAGCAATGTCTATCAGTCCACTATCAACTATTTCTGTAGCAGACATCCATCCCGTACTTCCACGGCAATTCATGCATTTTAAAAGATTTAACAAATTCCCTATAGCTCAGATGTCAGCATAGCTACAAGGGTAGCTTTTGTAACAGAAACATACACCCCAACAGAAAAGAGGGTTATAGTCACAGCAGGCCAACAAAATTTCTCTCTCTACTTTTCCTGCCTCTCAGCTAGGGAAGCTCCTGCTAATTTGAAGTCTGTATTCTCAGAACTTTTCTTCCTGGAAGAAAACACAGGCCAACACCAGGGACAAGCACGGCCAACCTTTGCAGTCTCTTCTGGCAAACACCGATTCTGATAACAATACTGTTTAGGAGCAGCAAGGTCTTGAATGATAACACCACAATTTGGGTGTACACATGCAACAGATATTTTCTTAGCTATATAGTACCTGAGAAACACAGAAGTACTTAATTTTCTTTTGGATCAGATCATGTTGAAAGCCCTAACTAGCTTCTGGATATCTGCTAAACAGTTTGCTTCTAATGTTCTACTTTTCTGATTCATATATAAACCAAGCAAGGTTTGTTCCTCAGCACTCTGCAAACAGACACTTTAGATCTATTCTGAATGAGTTGATTTGTTTCACATAGTCACTGGGCAAATTTCCTTCTATCCCTCAGTTTCTTTTAGAAAATAGATTAGAAATAAAGGGTGCAATTGCAACCAATAAACTACCTAAAAGGTATGCAGATTAACGATGGGCTGCTGAGAATGGTATTCAACAAATGATTCCTTATTTTACAAAACCACATTTCTGCATCTTATTCATTGCAAAGCCATTTTACCCCCCAAATTAATGCAAAGCAGCAGGCTCAGGGAAGCCCAAGAATAAGTCAAAGTAAGTACTAAAAATTTACCATAACACACAAGCACTTCAAGTTTAAGGTTTTGGACACAAGAACAAATGCTTGCTCTGCCATTAACTCCCGTGAACAGCACTAGATCATAATCTATCAGCTGACACGTTTATGCATGTCCGCACAAGTAAGAAAGTTCTTGGGCTGTAACTTCAATTCAGAGCACTGGTACTTTTCATAACAATCATTTAAAATATGATCATTATTGCCTAGAAGATAAGGAGTTAAAATACATTGATCTTGGCTCACGCAGAAAATCTTGTTTTCTTGCTTAGTTCCCTAAAAATATTCAAAACCCCACAACGTTAGTTGATGACAAAAAGAGATTTGATAACAAAACTAATTCAGAAAGCTGTGTATCTTCTGGTTTTCAACAGGACCTGCTACAATACTTTATTTCTACTGTAAAACAGCTCTGAGAAGACTGAGCTCAGTATTGACCACAACAACACATGGAACCACCGGATCAGCCTGTGAAACTGCGCTGAGTGTTTGGCTAGTAATCCATCAACACCCACACTACATGAAAAAACCTTATTCCTTCAAAATACAGCACAGTATTGTTCGCTCCTGGCTTCTCTTGTTCTCCAGCTCCTGCTTTGCTCAATTTTAACACCATGGGAGCATAGAATTTGCAACTACCACAGTAACCACTATCAATTTCCCATTACTACTTTTCCACAGAACAAGTAGCACCTTACATTACCCTTTTCCTTTTGAACAGAAAGGAATACACGAACCAAGTCTGATGTTACTAGGTTAATTTGGAAGAATGTGCCTAGTGAATTTACTTTATACAGCCTGCAGTTGAGTGCCCAAGACCGTCTTCTGATTGTTGCTACAGCACTGAAGTTCCTGAATTTATTAACTTCAGAAGTTGTGTCAAGAAGATACAACTAAACAGTTCCCTGATCGAAAAAGCTTAGATCAATATCTTTGATACAAATCAACTTCTCATATACACACCAAGTGATCCATTTAAGTTTCACTTGGTGTCAGTTTGACAGACCACTCTAAATGCGAAGCACGTAAATCAGCAGAAGCCAAGATGAGGAGCCATGGTCAATATCGTCATGAGATACCACTGCTACTGTGTATCTGCCTGAGTAACCAGCTGTAACAAGCTTCTACCCTCTCTTTAACTGTCAAAGAAATATTTCCTTCCCCCCAAAAGGGAAAATGTACTTGAATTAGTTTATTCGTATCTTGCATTCAGTACTATTTCCACAGATGATACACACGCTGTAATTCTACTATGGTTTGTTTACGTGCAGCTGGAGATTTGCCCCAAACTCAGGATGCTTAATATACAGCCTTATAACTTAATAATTTCAATACTATTAGTACAAGGAGAAGCTTCCCCCCCCTCTTTTTTTTTTTTTTAAATATATAGAGGCAGTTATTTATATACTCTTTTACAGTATCTTCTGACAGGCAGATCTTGAACCATGATCATTTTACACAAATTAATAGCTAGTGCAGCACAGGCCTCAGCATGTTAGATCAGCCTGGAGTACTCTGTGAAAAACAAACACTGCCATATTTCATAGTCAGAAAACAGCAAAGAGGTTAGAAAGAAATAAGCTTGGCAAAATGCTCTTAACAAAACTGATCTGGACTTCACTTAAAGAGTCACAGTACCACAACAGTTTTAGGTTCATTCCTCTGTCAACCAGAAAAATAATTTGCAGGTATAATTACACTTAAAATACATAGAATTTAGAAAATATATATTCTGTCCTGTATCAAAAAAGCCATCTTGTTTAGAACTGTGTACTAGGAAGCCCATGAAAAGACTATGGCTAGAGGAAGACAAATTTAAATGTATTTATAGGAAAAAACCTCATACAATTAATCATTTTTAAGATCATTAAAAAAATTGAAATATTTTTAAACGATCATTACCCTCCACAGGACATAACATCCAGATACCTTCAACATACCTCTGTGCAGGAGATAGGGGTATCTGAATTCTATTCTATTCATTCTTGTCTTAGTGTCTGATTCTGGGGTATTTATTTTACTCTGCTTCATAACATCCTGCTAAGAAACACAGCTCTATTAATCTGATTCAATTCTAGACAGAAATAATTTCCTTGAAATAATAGATACGGGAGAGTAGCAAGTTTTCTTTGTTTCCTCTGGGAATTAATAAATTTGCATTGTTTTGTAGCCTGACCTTGTTTACAATTCTATTCTGTTCACTTCCATTTACGCTTTGCATTTAACTCTCTTACTGCATTAATTGTAACTGTCTAATTACTTCCTTCACATACTCAATGTATTTATATGTTGTGTTTCTATTCTCACATTAAAAATATAAACTCCTTCAGGCAGGGATTAAATCCTCAGTATATGTTTTTATGCTACCTGGCGTTAAGAGTTCCAAAACCTTACCTTAGCAGAACAAAGGAACTCCCTCCTTAGGAAAAATGCATGTCCTAACTTTTGGTGGCTATTTATGTGCGACCCCTTGCAGCCGTACTGCCTCTGCTCATAACATCTCTCTTCTCTTGCTCCCTCCAAAATTTCCTACCCATCTGAAAGGCTGAACAGCCTCATGGATCAAGGTCTGTTCAGAGGTGCACGTTTCTGCAGCAGCCTTTAGGAGAGCTGGTTGCTGTGTCTCAGAACAGCTGAGGAACTCAACTGCAACTCTAGTTCCTTTAGTGGTGTCCAGTGGTATTTAGTGATGGCATCCTTCCACCCGCAGGCCACCGATTTTCACAGTATTTACAGAAAGTTAACTCTTTGAGACCTTGATCTCTCTTTGAAATTGTTCAAGAGCTTCAAAATTTGTTTTGATCAACCCAGATGGACATTTGTGTATTAAAAAAGCTCAAAAGAATATTCTACCTGTATTAGTGATGAGAAAAAAAAAAATATTGTTTATGTAAAACACAAATATTGTCCAAACCACACAGCTATATATATATGAATACTGGTTATTGACTATATTCAAATATTCAGTGAATATATTAATTTTCATTATTGACTATGCTCAATGCTATTCAAGCCACTGTCTCCAAGTTCTCAATCAAGTAAAAGGCCATAGCATATTACTTAAGTAACCAATTACATACTGTAAAATAATGAATAGCAAGTGAGCAAATCAAAGCGCTCATGATCAAATGAATAGGTTAAAGGCTACTTATTCAAAACATTATGCAAATACATAACAGCATAAAAACATCTGCAAAAGCTGAAGTCACTTCACAGGTTCACGAGCAGAAAATTTTATGTGAGTAAATAATGAATTCTGGCTCAAGTTTTTACATCTAGGAAATCCATTTCCATAGTTATAATATTCAAATCACATGCACACTGTGTGGATCTCACATAACAGTATTTTTTACAGGAGGT
Source organism: Phoenicopterus ruber ruber (assembly GCA_009819775.1). Taxonomy (NCBI): domain Eukaryota; kingdom Metazoa; phylum Chordata; class Aves; order Phoenicopteriformes; family Phoenicopteridae; genus Phoenicopterus; species Phoenicopterus ruber. The sequence goes on from CM020222.1 coordinate 27,080,576, forward strand.
TCCCACTTTTAATTTTCATTAAGAGGCAGAACACAATTCACACTTCAGTGATGTATCAACACCCTAAGTCTCCCTCCCTCTGACATTTCCCATTCCCTTATCCTCCCTGCTGTATATTCCCTCTTAACCTCAGAGGAATAGCACTTTACACTCAATCTTCTTTGAATTCACATAGCTTGATCTTGCGCAACCAGAGATAGGCACAGTATCCCAAGACAAATTCTCACCAATTCTTTGTACAATTGTACTTCTTTCTTTGTGAAATACCCTGCTGAACAGATAATAAATTTGTGTGTCTCAATCATCCTATGATCTGCGAATATACTTTCTCGTTCCTCTCTCATTTCCTATGAAAATATTCTAGCCATCAGTGGGAATCTTATTACTAGTTTCAAGAGCACAAACTTTTATTTGGGGATGAAACATAACAGTATTTCAACTGTAATACATCTCAAGGACATCCAATTTAAAGAAAAAAACAACACTGAGCCTCCTCTTCTTTGACAGTGTCACTCAATTCACATTAATGAAGAGAGCTATCCAGAAAAGGCACAAAGAACCCAAGGCTTTAGACTGTTTTCTTATTATGCAAGTTTAACTATGTAATGTGGAACAGAGAAACAAAGCAAAATGAAGAACTGAAGCCTGCTTACAACAGGGAAAGGTCACATCACATTACCCGATGTCAACACCAATTACAAAAAACGTTATCACTTAAAAAATAGTTACTTTTAATAAAATCACTAGCAATCCAAACTTCATACACAATCATAAATGATGTTTCAGAGCAGTTTCCTAAAACTATTTATTGTACAGCCATTATTGCAGCATTGCTCCACTAGAGCTGTTAGATGCAACGTGGACTGACACAACTGTGACAGGAGGTACCAGCATTCAAGAAAGCGAATGACAACCCACATACTCGCAGGGACCCAAATAGAATGATACTGAGCAAAAGTTGCTTCAGATCACAGCCCTTCTCTTTCCCCAGTATTTGCATGCAGCTCTTCTCAGGCTTCCTAAAACACTTTATTATTCCGATTTTCATAACAAAATTATTCAAACACAACTAATCTACTATTAAAGGTCACATATTTAAAGAAGTTAAGAACTTAGAATAATAATTTTTCAGAAATCTTGAATCATCTTTCATAAAACCTTGAACCAAAAAGGCATAATAATATGAACACTGAACAGCAGAGACAAAATTAAGCAGCAAATTGAATAAGTCAAAGTACTTTGGTAGCTAAAATCAAGTTCCAGCTTTACAGTTCTCAGCAGAAAAATCAGGATTTTGGTTCAGTGACCAAACCTAAAATTCAGAATATACAGACTGGAATCAAAATAGCAGCACTTTTTGCTTGACTCAAAATCATGGATATTTCTGGTGACCTAAAACCAGCTGTTGCACAGAAGTTGGGGTTTTTTTCCTTCAAGTAAATTTATCTTCCTTACCAATTTCATCACTCAGCTCTAGACTTGGTAGTGATAAAGAACAGAGCAGAGGCTTGGGCAGCACACACTGTGCTAGTATCCAGAATTACTAATGATTTTCCTGTTGTCAAATTTATTCTAACTAGCTCTTAGGCAGTGGACTCTTCAACAATTGCATCATGATATTAGAATACTTACATACATGATTAGAACCAGTTCAATGAATTTGAAAAAGATCACTTTTAGCCAACTTCTTTTCCTAACCGTTTACTTAGCTGTAATTTCTATGCATTGAGTTTTCCCTGCATATTTCACATTTTCATTTTCCTTTAAACATTTCATACTTCTGACATAAAAAGAGGTTGCTGGCAGCAGTATCTACTTTTCAGGAAAAACAAACCACCCCTCAAAAATCCCCAAAATGTGTATAATTTTCACTACTGAAATAACAGAAAATAATGTTATCGCATAGCAGTCTGCAGGTGAATATGGAAAATTCTCTGCCTCCTCCCCTTTGAAATATTTGCATACTTAAAATACCTGTTCCTAAATCAAAGATTTACTCCCCCTCCTCCACACACACACATTTTAGCCTACAAACTAAACTGTAAACCCTCTGGTATACATACTTTTTACTTTGTTCCTGCTGTTTACCAGGTTGCAGCACCAGTTTACAGATAAAAAGAAAAGTTATTCAAATTGGTTTTGGTAGATAAGCCTTATTAGGTTAAGACCCCAAGCGACACAAAGACCAACAAAAACCCACGTCTCTGAATTTGGTCTCGGACATGGCGCTTGTATGAATTTTTTCTCTTGTATTCAGTGCTTTTTTAGAATTATCTTAGAGACATTGCCAGCAATCTCAGAGAGTTCATAGATAAGAAATAGGAGGCAAAAGAGACATCAAATCAGAGCACGAGAAAAAACAGTGCATTTTGAAATTCCCTTCAGATATTGAAATGAGAAATATCTGCACAGTATTAAATGGGTAGTAGAAAGGTGTGCCTCCCCGCAAGACCCTTTAGAGTATAATAGTCATTTTTTTCCTTTCTTGTCTATGAAACCTAATATCAATACAACTGTAGGTATGTGAATCCCAGACATAAGACATTCTACACACTTCTCATTCACAAGCGTTTAGGTGTCTTGTTCTTCTAAATGCACACAGAGAAGATCAAGAGACACCTTTGTTCACTGTTGGAAATGTCTGCTAAATATGCTCCGAGTATAACACACAACATTCTCTAGGTTGTGGTGCTTAATCATTTAATAATGTGCAAAACTCTAGCCAGAAAGGCTAAAGAAATTTTTAGACTTATGAACAGAGGTGTTGATATCATCAATGGAAATATAAGTAGCACCTTAATATTCAGTACTAGGACTGACCATTGCTAGAATATGATTATCTATTTTTGTATCCACAATTCAGGAAAGAATTTGGAGAATTCAGAAAAAGAACTAGTAATTAAAGGGCTGGAACATCCTTTATTACAAAAGCTTTTTTTTAAAAAAAAAAAAAAAAAAAAAATCGCAAGAGCCTCCAAAAGCTTGCCCTATATGTTACATTTCCAGAAAGAAGGCTAAAGAGATGATTTGATCACAGAGTACCTAGATAAGCAAAAAACGTTGGATTAAGGGCACTTGTGGTGTTATCTATAATTCTGAAGACGACAAAAACGTTGGTCCCAGGGGCCACTAGGAAGAGCTGGATGAAGATTAAAGTCTGTGCAGTAGCCCACCAAAGTTCTATGCATTAAAAACGGTTTGTATGACAGATTGTACTCAACATAGGATAAGCAACCTTCAACTTGTTAGGAATTGCAGCAAAACCCTGGTTTACAGAAAGATAACCCTATTCATACTAACTAATAGGTCTTTTGGTTATTTTCAAAGGAATTAAGCCAATTGGGGAAAACAAACCCTGTGCTGCTACTTACTGTTAGAAACAATGTCAAAATATTGCCATTGCAAATATCAGAAAAAATATCTATTGAAATACTAACTTTTTAAATTGTTTGCTATACTTAAAAATGTCCATTTGACACTAATGTTCATCTCACCTGTGTTACAGAGCTTACTATCAAGGCCTCATACCATTTTTAAACTACACAATACGCATGACCCTGGAGCAGTAGAGGAAGACAAAAAATCTTAACGATTAATTTCTATTGTAAAATGAAGACAATCGACCACCTCTTTCATTTGATCTGTCACAATGAATAATTCAGACCATGCTGAATACTTCACTGGTTTTTCTGCTATTCCAGCAGTCAAATGCAAGGGATTCCTTAGTGAAATCACTGAACAGAGGCAATGAAATCTGCACAACGACATGCAACTGACAAATCTGCGTGTCAGCATGCAGGCATCCCGAGGTCTGTTCCGCAGTAACAGACTATTTCTGAGTACCCTGAAGAACACACTAATTTCAAGATCAAATCAAAAGTTGAAAAAAGGGATGTTATCAGCGTGTTGGATATATGTAGGCCACACATGCATCCATACCTGCGACTACTGTGCACAACTGTTTTGCCAGTCGCAATCAGCATTTCTGATCTCTCCTGGCACAGTGAAAATACCACCTCTACCCATCACTCACCGGCAATGACTGTATTCCTTGTAATTGCTAAGATAGCCTCCCATGTACAAAGGAGCCGCTCCTGGCAGATACTGATGTAGTCTAGTTCACAGAACAGACTGGCCTTATACCAGCAAATGACAATTCAACAAGAAATGGAATTAAATGCAGAGAAACAAGCAGTGTGGAGTTACACGTGCACACCCCAATATCAGAAGGCTGCAATTCAGAGCTCACCATGAGGCCCTGAAGTGACAGTGGGCACTTTTCTGTCTTAGTAAAGTGCGGTGAGTAGCCAGACAGGAGGAGCAAGAGCACACCCTTTAGTCATGCCACAGCGGAGAAGCTTCTGGTCTCACAAGACAGGACACCAGTATGTTCACTGCTAGAAAGCACAGGTGCTGCAAGCACAGTACAATGAAATGCAAGCACACTATCTTTGTTTTTCAATGCATAATGATCAATTCTTTATACAACCAGATCAACTTAATGTACAATACACAAAATCCACTCAGCCTGCTCGCTCATGTATCAAGCTGAATATAGTTTCTCTATTTTAAATACCCTTCTATGCTTCTATTCAGTTACCATTATTCGACTGCTACCATGATAAGAATCTGTCTCCAGCTACACTAATTACATATTCTGTTGATTTTTCATAACCAAGAAATTAAATTCTCAAATACATGAATTAATAGTAATTATACATAGCAAAATACAGCTTTGGTATAACGACATGGTAATTGGAGTATTATGTCACCAATATAAAACCATATGCTAAATATAAAATCTCTGACAATACACAAGTAAGCTGACAGCTACCTTAACATATATATGACTGGAGAACCTCATTACAGCCTGCAGTGACCCAGTTTGAGTAACTGATATGGACCCTGCCTCAGGCCTTAACAGTTACTTTTGTAAAAAGTTGGGGTTTTTTTTTGTTTTGGTTTTGGGTTTTTTTCTTGCCTCTCATTCATTTAGATTAGACTTTTCCTATTTATTCAATAATTATTCAAGCATTAAAAAATCTTATTGTTTTGCGTAGCAGTAGTTTGGTTGTGTTTAACTTTTTCTCCACTTCACTTGTCCTTAAACCCACTGTGACTCCAAATTCACCATTTTTTAAAATAACTGTCATTGAGATCAGTTAAATAAGATGACACATACAAGACACATGCTTCGCACTACTAAGAATAGCGATGCTTTCTTCCTTTCTGGCTTATATTACACTGCAGGGGATGAATTTAATGCAAAACAAGACCATGTTAAAATTTTGTGACCATTTTGTTGACTTTCCCTTGAAGTACTGCCCTATGGAAGCAATCATGTAGTGTTAACATTGCTTTTTAACTTCTATTTTCAGATCAGATGCACCTGGAATACACTTAACTTTAAATAACATTAATAATTAAATATTAAACATTAAGTAATAAAATGCTGTGTCATTATACCAGACTAAAGAAAATACTGGTATTCAGTGTTCAGATAAGTTTACTCCTTTTAGAAATCCCAGAACATTGTAAGTGAAGCAGCAGCCATCATTCACTTTAATTAACATACCGTATTTCATAATACAACATTTCAACAGTGAATTATTTACTAGCAAGTGAATACAAGTTCAAAATTTGCAACTTTTCTGCCAAAGCCTTTTAAAGTATTAACAGCTCACTCGAGCTGAAATGTACATATTTACTTTTTATTCTCAAATATATCTTTATTAATTAACATCAATGCAGACTGGGTCCCTCAAACTGCTCTTCTGGAAGAGCACACAAAAAGTCCACACAAGTTAATTAATACCATATTATTTAAACAACACAAGAGTTCTTTGCTGTATCTATACTCTATCAGTGTAATTTCCAAGAGCTGTTCAGATACAGTCCTTAAAGACAACAAGAAATGTTATTTTAGAAAGCACCTGTTTTGCCATCTATTCAGAAAACACAGCAAAAAAAAAAAAATCCATTAGTCCACTATGATTTTGTTTCCATACATACATTCTTACCCTTGGGACTGGCTTTTTCCCAGGCCAATTTCATGAAACAATTTGAAATCTTATTCATACTAGTCAAAAGAAATTGGTGACCCTTTTGTTTTTTTGGGTGGAATGTCCTTGGCATTATCAAAAAATATTTTTCAAAAGCCACTGGGGTCTGTTCATCCTTGGTAAGACTCTGCAGAGCATGCAGCTGCACAGCGAGAGAAAGAGAAAGGAGTTGATGCTAGCAGATATCAATAGGAATCTCCATTAATAGCTGTTTCATTGCAAGATGTTTGTGACATGGTCGTCATTCACTTCCTTGTGGAACAGACTTCAAGGTGGTGAATCCAGACAGTAATCCAACTATCCAGGTGTGAGGTATCAAAGGGAAGAACTGCAAGAGCTCCACACAAGCTTCCTTCCCAGCACAAGCAATTGTAACACATCTCTGGTGGGGCAGAGCCCTGACTAGATTGTGATAGCTGAAACCATATAACAAACAAATAATTTGTTGTATCTTTAAAATATTCCTTAGTCCCTTATTTAGCGTATCATCCTTTAACTGTTTATATTTGAAAGAGGCTGTTTGTTTCACATCTCAACAATTCTAAGATAACATTTCCTATTTACTGCAAACCTGTTAACATTTCTGCACTCTGTCCAGCACTGCTCTTGAATCGGTTTTCATACTCCCCACTAAAATCATAATCAATTTTGAAATTACTTTTTAACCTTTTCTATAATGATATTCCCCTTAGAAATCTGAAAGCAAAATGTTAACTTCCCTACAAGATTTTATGTTTCCATATTTGGCATATTTGGTTAGCATTGATTTCCTTTTTCTCCTGTTCTTTCCTACTAGCACATAAGATAATATACCCATCCCAGTACACTCCAATGCTGATGCACCAGCATAATGACCATTTTTGCCAATGCACCCCTGGGGAAAGTGTTAGTAATTAACTGCAACCGCCACAGCTGAGAGGACACAAAGAAAGCCTTTGTGTTGATTTCATGAACACTCCAGCTATATCTAATAGTCAAAAAATACTTTTGCTTTCATTTTATGTTAAGTATAGACATTCAGAAAAACATTTTACTCCATTTTATGCAGTAGAAAATTGTATTAAGTGAAAATAATGAGACAGAATATGAACTCGGGAGGCCATCAGGGCTTCCACCCCTGGTTACAAAACAGTGTTTGGGTAGCAACTATTGCTGAGATATCCAAGTCTGTATTAAACATTCTAACAGTCAATGTCTATTCAACATACAACACAAACGTGTCTGTGAGCACGTCTGTGGAAGACATCTCATTGTGGCCAAACTACTCCTTTCATTTGATACACTGAATTCTATCACATCCACAGTTGGTAGCAGAATTAATTCTCATCCTCTATTGATGATTTTTTTTTCAACATACCTGACTACATTTTTTTCATGAAAGAGCGGACAGTGAGTAAATAGATCAGAACCGAAAGAAGGAACCGAAGCCTTTGTCCCTGCTCTAGTCTATTTATGAACTTTATATATGTACGCATATAAATATGCACATTATGTATATTTTCTGCTGATTAGTCAAGTTTACAAAATATGTAACCCAGCAAAGCAACACAGTACAACCTTCAGGAAAAATTCTGCAGAATTTTTGGGTTTGCTTCATGGCAGTCTTGTACTAGCAAGTTATATCTATTTGAGTTGTAACCAGTTTTCTAAAAGTTAAGTAAAATCAAGGAGGTAAACTGCATTAAAATGTTTATAATTATTCCCATCATTTATTTGACCTAATCATTATGTATACCAAAAAACTACCTAGATCATTCACTTCTGTTTGCTCTGAAGAGGTTCCAGGTCACTCATCATGTTTGCAAATGTAAACGCGCCCAATTCCAAAGGCTGCAAAGTTCACTTTACAGAAGCTGAGGTTTTTCTGCACCTTGGAGAACTACTGAAGCATAAGTGTTTGAGCTTGTCATTGCATTTCTAAGTGCAGAATTTTACATTCAAATTTCCTGTATAGGAAATTATAGAAAGCACTAACCAAAGAGCTTTTTTTTTTTGCCAGTAAAATTAACAAGAGTGAAGTTGAAGCACAGAGCAAGCAAATACCTGTCATCTTAAGTACCAGTGATTAATTTTGAAAATACAATTTTAAAGCCAGAATTTAGTGATGTACATTTTAAAAAGTTATATAGCACAAGAAAAAAATGCAGATTCAGGTGTTCAATATTTTAGCTACATGATTTTTTTTTTTTTTTCATAATTTTTATTTCCACTATTAAATTCAAGTGGGTTCCTAAAAGCCAAAGAAATTTCTTTCCTGCAGGTAATATTTTAAAGTATTATAAAATTTTGTATTGTTTACCCAGATCATTTGATGGCGCTCTTTTTAGTATCTGTAGGTACCCATATAAGTTAGATGTAGCCATTCTATTTTAACTCCTGTACTTACGTTAAATGTCAAGATTCAAGGCAAATCTCAAATATACAAGTAGTCTCCTTAATGTGGGTGGTCTTACAGAGTCACCAATCTCAAGTTAGGGATCAGACATATTCCTAAATCTTCTTAGAGATCAGGGTTTGAATATCACAACTGAGACCTTGAGCAAAGGCTAAAAAATAACAGGGTATATGCACATAACTGTTCATAGGCCCCAAGTTAACCAGAACCTACAGGACTACGTGACAGCCCAGCATTAAATGTGAACTAAAAATATTGCTTTATTCTATAGACAACTCCTGTTATTCAGGTGCTCACATGAAAGTTAAAACAACACAGGGCTTCTGCAGCTTTTGCTGTGTTTACATCCTCAGTACTAGAAACAAATCCTGAAGATGCATAGGTGCTACATCGGTCCCTGTGAGCCACTGGAGCTCCTGCTAGACTTTATAGAAAGGATGCTCTCTTTGTCCAGTTTAGATATCTCTAGACAATTGCCTGAAAGTCAGAATTTATCTCCCTGTCATTCTACAAGGAAAAAACTACAAACTAAGTGATGTTTAACCATACGGTTCAGTATTGCCATGTTTACCTTTCTCTCGTTGCTATCAGATCCATTGCTACTAAATGGATCACTGGAAGCTGCACTCAAACATCCTCACAAAGAAAATAGTCACTAAGGTTACAGCCAAGATTACTACTTGGAGTTGATTTCACTCTATAAAAAGGTACTCTGATACCTAAAAACCATTAAAGACTGGAGCAACGCTTCATTTTAATAACACTGATTAGAATAAATTTGCAAACAAGCTTTAGCTACACCTATTATCAACCTGAATATATTACCACCAAGACGAACAATTCTTTTGTACAGCAAAAACGATCAGGCATTTATTCTTCAGTATTTTAAACTCGCTTTAATTTATTTGCATATTTATTCAACATATGCATTTGAGTTTTGCTGCATGAGTTATTCAGACACAGAACAAAAGGTACCAGTACTGCAACCACCTCTGCATAATTTCCTCTGTATCAGTCAATACTCTTTCCTCCAAGGAAGATTTACATTCCAGTCAAGAGTGGAGAGTCCCAAAGCACGTGCAGTTTTACTGGGTCTATTTGCCAGAAAAGGCAAGATTCAAAGCAGTGGTACATGAAGTAAATGCTAATCGTGCTGCAAAGAAATACACAGGCAGATGGGTCAGGGTACCAGCAAGGCAAAGGACAAAAGCAAAGCAACACTGTCCAGAGCCACGAGGAAGAAAGCCCTTCCTCCCTGCACACTATCCATTATAGCTTTCAAAGACATCCAGCCCTGAATCTTATAATCAATGTGCTCATTTTTCAAGTGAAGACTGCTGTAATATCAGCTACCCAGATTGTAATTTTTTTTTTTTCCTAAAATCTATTGTTTTACAGACAATATAAAAACTCACCACAGAAGTGGTAGAAATCATTGGCAGCACACACATCTACGAGGGATGCTATCCAGAAACCGGTCATTTTCAGCATTCTACTGTAATACGCAGTGATCTGTATCTTCCTCTTTCACAATACCAAATAATGACTTTTGTTCAACTATTAATGCACAAGCACTACATGAAGCTGAGTTCTACACTACCAGTTTTTCTATTTAAAGCACCTTTTAACAGGTAGAAACAGAAAATTGAAAAATGAAAGCGAGACCAAGGAAAACCACGGAACCTCAATCTTAGCACTCAATTGAGTTGCAAGAGAATCAAATTCAGGCATTCTTATTTAGAACCTACAATACATAAAATCAAGAACACATGACCAAAAATAAATTAGATACAAGGACATTTTAATTTTAAGTGTATAAACAGGAAAAGTTCCTAACAAGTCAAAGTAGTTCTGTTTATTTTTGTAAAATCAGAGGTGTCATTGACAAAATTATAAATAAAATATTGCATCAGAAGCCAAAGTCCCTGGTCACGTTTGCAGTGGAAATGTGTTTATGCATCTCAAACTGAAAACATAACTTCTCAAAAATAGTATGAAAAGATTCTCCTTACATTGCCAAATACATCACAAGGTTTTTCACAGTGAGCAAAAACATTATCAGGATTTATTTATTTCACTATATTGCAAACCAAAAGCAAGAACCTACACCCTTCTGCCTTTTACAGACAACTTCCTCTGTAAGCGTAAATAAGCTCTGAATTCTGGAACAAACCGGAGTAAACACATACAGGCCAAGCCAACCCCCCCTTAGAAGGGTTTCAAACAGAAGCGTTTCTGTTTCACCTGAAGGCACACTATTCTTCACTGGCAATGAAGTCACAGTTAATGCAATTAACTTCTGGTGTCACAGGAGCTGTTGCCCAAGTCTTTTTTCCACAGACAAGCTCCTCTTGATGTTTGTCCAACGACCTGTCACACTTCAGATCTTCGACACAAATGACATTGTTCTTTAACAGGCTACAAGTTTATCTGAAGAGGGGTTTTTTTTCTGTTTGGGTCTGTTTCCCCCCCCCCGCCTTAAGTCAGTTCATAAGTAATTTATACATTCTACACGCCAATTATCACAGCAACATGCAATCTTGATAGCTTCCCATAAACAACTCCAATTACACCACAGCAACTACAGCCACTGCATTTACTGTCAATCAAATCTTTACACGGGGTCTCCCATCTATCCTTCACATTATGGGGATATTCACTGTCCTCACTGAAGTTATTTTTCAGCTTTCCTTGGTGAAACATTTTCTTGTCCAATCTCCCCTCCCACCTCCATCTCTCTGCCTGCGGTTGCTGCTGTGCTGCGGTCACTCCCTGCCAGGCCAACACCTCATTCTTTCCTCCAGACTTGTCTCTGCAACCCCCTATTACCTCTCTGCAATGCTCAGCCAAAAGGCTAAAAATAAGTTTTCCATGCCTTTTGAGGTTACCGTAATACACTTAACATCACACTTTTTTAAAAAGATTACATTTCATTATAGTTACCATGACAAACTCTTAAATTCCAACTGCAAATAATGTTATTAGATATAATATCATTGCAACCTTATTTACTTTCTGCAGTGCAATAGGCATGACAAGCTGACTTCCCCCCTGACTTATACTGGGGGGAGGGCACAAGTGAACACAGTCGTTTTGCTTAACCTTCAATTTCCAATAATAGTTCCTAACTCAGAGGATTTCCCGAGAACAGCTGTTGCTCGTACGCTTCTTTGCCTCTTCAGGTTTAATGGGGGTTTGATAGAATCATTTGAAGTAAGGCTTTATTTAAAAAAATCTTCTCATTAAACAAAGAAGTTTCTTACCAACTTTAGTGTTGTAGTCTATGATTATGGCAACATTTTGGTATTAAGACTTCCTCACTCATGTAAAGAAAGGCACTTAACTAGTAAAGCCAGCTGCCTGCTTTATAGATGAATCCCAACAAAAACAGGAATTAATTGTTAAAGTAAAAAATATTGTGGTAAGCAGCAGTATTTCATATACCTTCAAATAAGCAAATGTCTTGACTACAGACAGAAACTGCAGCACCATTTTCATGCATGACTGATTTCTTTAGACAAAAGGAAAACCTGAACCAAATAAACTCCAAAATACCAGGAGCCGTTATACGCCTTAGACTTCAACCAAGGTCCTGAAACCCTGCATCTGCGGTGAGCGCTCTTTTTCAGAGTTCAGAGGCTGGGAGTATTTTGCCTCAGTGTTCTTGAAAGGTTTTAACTTAAGCTGTGAGAAAATCTTTCCTGTTTGCTTCCCCAGTTGCAGCTCAGGTGGCTATGCTATCAACTTATTTTTCTTTCTTATTTATAAGCTTTTAATAAGGAGTATCTGTTGTGCTCAGTGAAAATACTGTTTTATAAACATACATAATAATGTGTGATAAATATTTAAACAGAAGATATGACAGACTGAATCATGCATGAAGTATAGAATTTAAGATAAAAGCATTTTGTTGATTAGCACAAGTATTTCTTGCTTTTTGGTCCAGTCTAAAAACTCCAATTATACTCAGATGCATGAAATAATGCCTTGAGTTATTCAAGCAAAAACTTTGCAGGAAACTAGTTTCTATGTAGTTCAAGTGAAAACAATTGCAGAGTTCTAGTCCAAAGCATCTCTGAATAGCTATAACAAAATATAGAAGTCCTACAATGTTTTTGTATCCAAAGTGAAAAACTAAATCTAAAAACTTGATTTCACAACCCTGTTCAATTCCTGGATTGCATTAGCATCCTTCCAGGAAATGCACAATGAAGTCCTGCATATTTTTCTATTCACAAGTTTAGTTTCAAGTCCCCTCTGCAGATGTCCATTTTCAGGTATATAATGCATAAACAAAGGTTTTTTTAGATTTCTGTGATCTACCGCAGCTAAAACTAAGCTGTAACAAATTTATAAACAATATATTTTAAAATCCCTATAGATTTCTAATTTTTTATAACACTTTGCTCGAGCTTTCCAGGATATTTACTCTAGTTCTTGCAAATTAATATTGAACAAGACAATGTTTTATTGCCAGCAATTTCTACTAAATTGAACCGAGTTTTAGTAAATTTTGTTTTTGTTTCACTAAGGCAGGCAGCATTCCCTCAACTCTCAGCATCTTACAATCAAGCAGAGAACTACTCAAGCCTGCCTCCTACCTCTTTTGTCTTTAGTGCTGAAAATAGAAAATAAGTCCTCCTTTCACCAGCTCTGTTACATGTTTTGTTTCAGCATTATCGTTTCTTGTACCCTTCCCTCCCACCTTTTTCTTTTAATTTCAGCTTGAACTGAACCATTCATTTAGACTTTCTGTAAAATAAGCACTGCATTTGTATTAGTAATGAAGGTAAGTGAGCGTACTCTATTAAAAGCTCTGACTAGCTCTACGAACCACCACTGAACAAATACAGTTCCACTGTGAGATGTGCCTAGCCATGATATGAAATAATTTTTGTAATTCATTAACAGATATAATTAAGGTGAATGGGCCTATTTTGGCATATTTGTGAATATAGAATTATTTCAGAAAGAAGCTATAAAATTCAAGCTAGAAATTAGAATGGATCATTGAACTAAAATGCAGGATTTAAACAAGTTGCCTGAAATGTGGAAGATTTTGTTAGAATGAGCTCATACATAGTTAAAAACTAATCTATGATTAACATGAAGCTTCCACAGTTACAATACCACCCAACAGTTCTCAGAGCACGAGGGATACCTTTGCATCACTCAAATTTCATTCCTGAGCTATGAAAACACATCAAGAGGAGTTTCCAAGGCTTTCTTGATTTTCAGTCTGGCACTACTCAGTGTTTACAAGAACATTCTATATAATGAAACAAAGCCACAAATTAATTGCAGCTGGCAAAACATGGGTTGCAGTGGAAGCTACGATTTCTGGGAGAGGATTTTCATGGTAAGTTAGAGAAATAGCATGAAAACAATAAGAAGAAATTTGACTAAGGGAAACATACTACGCAGAAGGCAGCCGTCCCATGAATAAATAGGTTTTGTAACAAGTACTACAAAATAACGGTCTGGGGAATCATTATAAGTTACCAATTGAAAGAAACAACAAATTGATGCTCTTGGGGGAAAAAAAAAAAAAAAAGAAAAAAAAAGAAAAAAGAGGAGGATGTGCTATTATACAGGACACATTAGTAGCAATATCCTCTAAAAGGCAGTAAGTCCAGTAAGGGAGATTTCCTCTGGAGTGCTGGACATCATACTTTAAAGAAAGATGTAAAGAAATTTCAGATTATGTTGTCTAATAAAAGATCAGAAGAGTCTCTTTAAAAGACTAAGTGATGACATGAGTCTAGTGAATAAAGAACTCATCAGTTATTCATTCACTCAGTTGATTTACACTGAATGTCAAGCAAAAACTAAACCACCTCATTTGCCGCAGAAGAAATTGACATTTGCTATAAGAAAAATCTTAAATTATAATTTTAGATGAGCACCGGAGCATGATATTTATATAGGTTATGACTACCCTTTGTTGATGGTTTTCAAAAGTAGGTGGACTAATAGTGGTTAGGGTTATTGTTCCTGTTCCATGACGGAATGAACTAGATGATACTGCAAGTTTATTTCCATCCAGATATTTTTATTCTTCTTTGTCCCTCTAACTAAAGACAGGATGTAAAGTTTGTGCTGTTGCTGCAGGAATAGTATACAAAGAAAACCACTGTTGTCACACTCATGCCAAAGATGAATCTTACATCACTGGAGTAGAAAAAATAGTTACACTAAGTACTTGCAATAGTTGACACTAGAATGACAGGGACACAGCTCCAGAGCCATCTCTATTTTACAAAAAAAGACTTTCCTATCAGCACAGTACTTTACAGAAATGTCCTGCTTCTGTAGTTAGGTGCCTTGTCTGCAACAGCCACACTGCAAATACACTCAGTTCGTGTCTACATAACCTCAGATGATGTTACTCATTTGCTACTTCCAAGCATTTTGTGAAAAGCTACATGGGTTTTCTTCTGAAAGAGATAGGAAAGGAATAAAGAGAAGCAACGGGCTTCAAAGCAGTGTAAGAAAGTGCCAAAACCTTATGCAAAAAAGAACACGTCTACAGTGTGATGGGAAAGGAAAATACCGTGAGTGAAGGCTGCTCCTCCTTCTGCAGGTTCAAAGGTGTGTGAAGAGAATCAAATTGGTGGATATGGGTAGGAGGGAACAAGAAATGCAAGATGGAAGGAACCAGAATAGCTAGGCACTGTCTGCCAAAAGCAGCTATCGAAAAGGGAAAAGTGGTAGACAGGGACAGCCATAACCATCTCTTCTACCTGGAATAACCATCACCTACCCCCGTTTCAGCATAGGCACTAATTATAGTAATGAAGCCGCAGCAATAGCTGCAGCACATCTCCATCACCACTCAGTGGCAGGATGTGTCTGCTTTCCTCGCCCCCGTCCCCCTCACGCAGCGGGCTCAGCTTTGCTATCAATATCGCCGTGCTTCTGAGTCAGCAGACCGCCCAAACTAGTGTAAAGCAAAGTATAACCTGAAATTGCAACTTAAGAAGCTTTTAAATAAACTCTACTCATGACATTTCTATAACAGAACTGACAACTATTTCACTCAATTATCTATTGGTGAAACCACATGTAAAATTTGAAGTGACCATTCTTGTCAAATACCCAAGCTGATCCACTTCTAACAAGATCTGCTCATTCATTTTGTATGCAACTAAAAGGAATGCAGTGTCAAACCGATGTGTTGATGAATTAGGATAGGGGAATGACAGAACCTACTCTTAATTAGTGAACCTCGCTAGTTTCACTGAAGCAGAATCCCCTTTTAAGAAACTAATAGCTATTTTAGCCCACAACAACTACTATTGCCACTCATACACCAACACCCTTCTCTTCAAGAGTGGACAGTTCTATTAAATTGTTCTCCTAGAAGAACAGATGCTACTCATTAACACACAGTTACTAATCACATAACATTAGAATGCTTTTCAGATACTCTATACATCCATCTCCAAAAAACAAAGTGAAAACAGCTTTATCATTGACTACAGCAACAAGATTCAAAATCTTTTCTTCAAGGTTTTGAAAAAAAAAAGAAAAATCATATTTTCTTATGTGATAAAGACTATTATACACATCCATGCCTAACATTTTAGGGACTGTTTGTCACTTTAGGAACTGCAGTGTAGACCTCCTTTTCTTTCAGAACACGCTGGGAAAACTCTGGCTGGCACAAAATGCCTGCAGAAAAATTAATTACCAACACAGAGAAAAGCTGCTGCCATGCTGCCCCTTCTTCAGTCTCCGTACTGATTTCTCAAAGTTTCAGGCTCATTTAAAAATGTTTACTCGCACTTGGAACATTCTCCAGAGCTATGACTTTCCTTATTTATCTGAAAAAACATGGGTCCCCTTATACTTTCCATTGACAGTTTATGTTCTCTATAGCTTAATCTACTAATTATCCTAAAATAGAAATAGAAGTTAGCAGATATGACAGTCTTTGTAAATTCTGCCTTATGGGGACTGCTGACTTAGACATTCAGCAGCCTGTTCTGTCTCCAAGTACAAGAAAATGGTTTTGAGGATTTTCTGTAACCTTTCAAGTGCATCCAAAAACATTCTTCTGCCCTGCCTGCATCCCTCTCCTCTGCACTAAACTTGTTACACATCACTATCAAAAACTTTTTGGCAAGAAATTTATTGTACTTTGATATACAGAAAAGACTGAAGAAGTATAATCTGAAGTAGGCAGTATCACTTCACTTCATATCACTTTTGGAGTGACTGGACTCTAAAGAACGCTACCATCAAAAGGCAGAAAAGCCAAGAGCAAATGTTAATCAGCTCATTATAATGATGACAGTACATAGACCAAAAAACTTCTGGCAATGATGTACATATTTGAAAATTATAGACATACTGGCTCAATATTGGGTCTTTGGGCCTTAACCTAATAATAATTAGCTTAAAATCAAAGCAAGAAGAGAAACTTTTCTTCTCAACTGAGAACATTAATGGCAACATAAAACACACACCAACATTTCTAATTGCAGTGTAATACTGACCAACTTTCCAGTCAATACTTTTAAGGACAAAAAAAAAAATTTTCTCTGTTACTTTTATTCCTATTGTTTTGTCCTGTGGCACATCCTTGCTTTAACTCCTCCTACCCTGCTTCCTCCTTTCCCCTATATGTTCTTCTCTCAGGCTCTTCACAGCTCTTTTCCAAGACCCAGTAACAACATCTCCAGGAGGCACTGTTTTTAAACAAGCTGAAGTGAACCAACATACAGTAGTATGGTGGTTTTTTCTTCCATTAGTTAATTGGACTGTTTTTCTAAATACAAGCCTTTTTTATAACTATGATGATGAAAAAGCCCTAACTAAAACCAACAGTTGCCTCAAAGGAACAATCTTGCTAAGTTACCCAGCAACAGTCAGTGTTCATCTCCCAGAAATTCACATAACTAGATTACAGCTCCTTCTACATATCTGCCAGTTATACATAAAAAGTACTGCAAATATTTGGGACAACCACTATTTATTCAATCTGGACAATTCAGAATTAAAAAAGTCTAAGAAATTTATAATATGCATATAAAAGCACTATATAACTTTAATGAATAAATATCAACTTAATAGAAGTAGTTACAAAGTTTTTAAAGCTTACAAGAGTATAACAAAGACAAAAAGTCAGATGCAGCAGAAGACAAAAAAGGCAAAACTGCCTGCACTAGCTGGGAGCCAGTGAGTCACCTCACCAGAGTAAAGAAAATATCCTAGGCAACATTGGAATTTCAGTAGCTTTTTCTTCAAGTCTCCAGCAAATAGACTCTACACCATCCTCAAACCTGAGGCTAGTTACTCCAATCGTATATTCAGGGGGGCTTCTGGCCTGAAGACCCTTACTGAATTGAGTTGATCTTAAGGCATGAGCCAGCCAGGTTCTGAATCATTAGCTTTCAACTATGCAAACCCAGGATTTTATTTATTACTAGAACTAACCAGCAAGCACATGTAAAAGAACAAAATACATCCATTTAATGCCTAACTACACGCCAATTTTGGTTTTCAACGCTTATGACTTAGAGCTCTTTTGAACTTTTAAAATATATAGACAATAATTAACATCAACCCAAGAATATCTTCAGTTTGAAAAACACCTTTAAACAGTTGCTGAATCTTATTCAAGTATAAAGGAAAATAAATTGGCTTATAAGCCAAGGCTGTTTCCAAAAAGTTCAGTTAAATTCAAAAAAAGTCAGGTAAAATATGATAAGCACCCCTCAGGACACCAGCTTCTCTGCAGTTTCTGAATACCAAATATTACACATGATCATATCTGTGAAACCAAAAAGGACAGTTTTACTCTCCATTTCCATACCCTTAATCTCATCTCTAATCAATTTGAGAAACGTGAAAGCTTGCAGACTTTTTCAACACCTTGACTTACTGTGCTTTAGATAATAGTTCTGACTACTGGCAGGAAACAGTTGTATACCAGGAAGCCCCACATCCCCCAGTACTGGCCATCTTCCAAGGACCCAAGGCCTCAGTCTGATACCTCGGCTGAGACATCTATAGAAACTGTTGTCCTGTAAGGAAGTCGTGAGGGAGTCTGAAGCAGAGCCACACAAGACAAAGGTAAAACTGGCTTCACAGGTAGAATTGTTGAAATGGGGATTGTCAGATGCTGTGGTATTCAACAGGAGAGAAAACCACCAACATAGTAAGGTGTAAAGCCCTAACAAATTAGCAGGCAATGGGCAGAAGATGGCAAGCCAACAACATCATAAATCTGTTTCAGAAAGCAGCAGAGGTCAACTCTTCCTCTCCTGACTGACACCTGCCAGCAAAGGCTCTTTGGGTGTCTTATCCCAGGCAGCGAGCATGCTAATGCTCAGCTTAGTAGATAATTAAATCCTAGATGTCTTTTGAATGTGTTAGCCAATAAAATAAGTGCATTATACTCTTAAATTGTTCATCTCCTGCTCACAGATTCTCTTTTTCAGGCATGTTCAGCTGTACACCAAATGACCCCAAAAGGAAGGGTAACAAGGCCAAATTTCCTAAAGAATTAAAGAAATTAAAGCATTCAAATTTTCAAAATAGATTTAAATTTTAATTGAACTAGCAACTGTTAGGAAATTAGATTACTTTTTTTAATATCTACCAGGTTCCTACTATACTACTAACACATCTAACTTGGAAAATTTGGTCCTAAGCTCACTGTTGTTCAGAAACCAACAATAAGACCACTACGGGAATCTAAACAGAGATACGACTGGATCTACACATGAATAAGGTCACAAGAATTATATTAGCGAATCCTGCAGACACTGAGAATTTTGTCTTCTATCACAAACCCTGCAGATACTGAGAATTTACCTTCTATCATGGGTTTCAGAGGGAGTAATCAAAACACGCAAGTTAAATACAGGGATGTTAGGAGGTCCAGGGTCTAGAGTTACTATGAATATGTATTACAGCATTGCTTTCATGACTAAGCAGTACATGTAGACGAGGAAAGTGTATAGTCTTTCATGTTTAGGAAGTTTTAAGTTCAACCAAAAATGCTGATTAAAGACTGAAATAATACCCTATACCTCTCTGTCCTGAGGGAAGGAAAGGTATTTTCTGAAAGTAGAGTTAGCAGAGTTTGAGGAACGTGGCCCTATCTGAAGAACAACAATATTACAAGTAGTAGAAAACTTTTCTAGAACTTTTACATTTCACTTTTAAATTACAATCATCTATAACATGATACCATCTGGCAACATGAGGAAAAACTTCTTTACTGTGAGGGTGACAGAGCACTGGCACAGGCTGCCCAGGGAGGGTATGGAGTCTCCTTCTCTAGAGATATTCAAAACCCACCTGGACACAGTCCTGTGCAACCTGCTCTAGGTAAACCTGCTCTAGCAGGGGGGTTGGACTAGGTGATCTCCAGAGGTCCCCTTCCAACCCCCACCATTCTGTGACTCTGTGTGATTTTGTGAACTCTACTCACAGTGTTCATCTGAAAGTTTTAGATGGGGGCTGAGAACAAGTTTGGGAAACATCAAGGTGATTTTTTACTACTTTAGTCTAAAGCGCTCCACTGGGCATTCATCTAGGACTGGATATCTACCAGTTTGTTCAGGGTTTTCAGTCTTTTTTCTGGATGTTTTTAATTGTTTAAAGCTGCAAAAAGTTATAGGTAGAATAATCTATTATTGCCAAACATCTAAAAAGGACCCTGACTTGAAAAGAAATAGGATTAAGCATAATTAAATCTTAGAAGAACATAAGGGTTGGAAGTTCTGCAAAGGATCTCACCTCATATTCACTTCTCAGGAGCATCAATGTTTTCTGAAGTCATGAATATGTAAGGCCAGGTCTCTACAGGTTCATTTACACCTAACTATTTTACCACAGGCTTATACATTATCATACTTTTTGCAAAGTAACAGTTCATTCTGCATGCTTTTTTTTTCCTGCACACTTATTCTTTCCTTATGCTTTTTTTAACCAGTCACTGATGTATAGGATTTCTTCACTGATAAGCTGAAACAAATTCAACTGTTGTAATACTGCTGCCAGACAGCAAATCAATGCACAGCAAGACTTTATGTGCATTATGTACCCTCTGGTTTACACAACAGTGTTTGTGGCCATGAAGAGGCCTGTGTACTAGAATAGGGGTCAGGGGAGATGTGTGAGGAAGGTTATTTCCACACTAGAAGCAAGTTCCTAGTAAAAAAAGATATAGGAAATATTACTAAAGTACCTTGCAGCGAAGTCATAACCAGAACTGTGAGATCACAACCCTGGCACTAAAACCAATCTCATTACTGCATCAACTTTTAAAATACATGCATTGAGCTACTGGTAACTCCGATCCTACTGCGTTGTATACCAATACGGCTCTGTCTCTGAGTATTATCCAATATCATCAGCAACAATTCTTTCATTTTGTCAGGAGAAAGGAGCCCATTACCAGGAACAGCAGAACCGGCAGGTCCCTGAAGGCGACTTGCATATTGTATGACAGACATGGAAAAACGAGACAACGTTCTCTGCCTCATCTGCAATCTATGCTTCATTTTACTAGTCTGTTCAGGCTGGATAATTTCTGGCTTTTACTGCGACAAGATTTAACGTAATATTAGTCTGGAGCTTTTCTTTAGGATCTTGAAGCACTGGCACAGGTTTACTGCAAATGGTTTAGAAGTACAGGTAACATTTAGTTCAGCACTAATTTCCTTAATATATTCAAAGGCATACCATTATTGCAGTTGAATAAGAGAGATTGTTTTTCAGGACAAAAAAAAAATGTTCTTGCTTTTTGGCAGTTATTCCCATATTGCATTCCTTTTCCACTTTTGAATTGTTTTGAGTTATTTTTCATTATATAGATTCATTTCTAAAGAAATGTTTACACTATCAGCCATTTTATAAACCCTGGCTTGAATAACATCTAAAAGAACAAAATATTGTGTAGCATCCTTGACAGGAAGGAAAAGGGCAAAGAACACAAAACTTCAGACAGTTCTATCCATTATACATGAAGCACTCAGTCTTGCTCAATGTGCTAAGTCTGAAGTCTTTGAGTTATACATTCTTTTTAATTTTTTATTTTCTCCTTTGCATTTAAAAATATGAAAAGGCAAAACAACATTGTAGTGGCAAAGGAAGTGAAGTTAGAAACCACTTGTCTACCAAGCAAGCAGTAACATCCATGACGCCCAAAGGAGTATCACAGGATATTGTTAGGAGCACAGAAATA
Organism: Phoenicopterus ruber ruber; assembly: GCA_009819775.1. Lineage (NCBI taxonomy): Eukaryota > Metazoa > Chordata > Aves > Phoenicopteriformes > Phoenicopteridae > Phoenicopterus > Phoenicopterus ruber. The sequence goes on from CM020222.1 coordinate 27,102,237, forward strand.
CCTCCTAGAATCTTAAAATGATATTTTCCTTCCCATTTTAGAAGAAAAACACCTCACTGACTGCAAACCCAAATCACTTTTCTTTCCTTGCAGCAGCAATCCAGTTACCGTAATATCTTTTATGTGCTCACTACAGACATTTTACTTCATTTTTTCATTTTAGATGTTACCCTAACAGAAAAGATGGTTACCCAGCTTTGGATTCTGATACTTATTTATTTTGAGTAATCTTTCTTCTGATATTTTCATAGCTCAGAGTGGAGAATGCAAGCTTAGCTGACAGATAAGTAGAAATACTTCCTACACTTGTATCAGTAGCAAAACAAAGAATATGTTTTTGTGGGTACATGGTCTTTCCTGAACAGTTTATCTTGAAAAAGGGACTTGAAAATGCAGTCTTATAATATATGGACAAACTTTTTTAAATACAGTGTGTGGATTTCATTGCGTAACATTTAGTATTATTTCTAGCAAAGTGTTTCCCCACTATTTCTCAATACGTTATCTAGTTATTTTACTGCTGCTAGGGAGCTAACATTGTCATCATTATTTTCGCAGTTTAATATCTAAATCAGAGCCTGTTGTTGCAGACTGTGTCTGTGACATTATGAATTTCAAATGTAATCTGTCACACTATTGCCCTGTCTCACACAGTTGTAAAGTTTGATGCAACTGCAGATAGCACCAGCTTTGACGAACCAGGAAGACAGTCAGCAAACTGACCTATCAAAACATCAGTCTTTCCTACTTCATTGAGTATCAACAGTGAAAGCATATAACCCTGAAGAGCCTGCTGGCTACCTCAGCTTCCGAGCAAAAAGTGCTTGACCCTTTGTTCCCATGATCTACTATTGATTCATATTCAGGAATCTTCTCGTCAAATACTAGGGAGCTGACACTTTCTAACTTTGGTAAATTCTCAGATTTTTTTTGTAGTTCCCCACCTGTGAAACAAAAATGGCTCTCCCACAAAGGCATCTAGAGAACAGCAACACACTCGTGCTTGGCGCTTACACTTTGCCAGTTACCATCTTTGGCTGAAATAATGTCCTGGATATCTGGTAAGGTCCCAATATTAACACAGATTAATACCTTATTCCTTAACTGGATACATCGCTCTCATTCAGAGGAGGAAAGTACAAGAAGCAAGACAATAGTAAGTGCAGAGTCAGACCACTAAGGAAATCCTGCAGTCAAGTACAGCATTTTAGAAATTCCTTTAGATGTATCCAAGTTTGTCTTCCCAAGAAGTTCCACATGTAACTTGATTTGCTTAAACTTCAATGCAGAATCTACAAATCACTTAAATGCTGTTCAAATTTATCAGTGTTATAAATCTGAAAGTGGAAGCTTGCCTGTTTTATACTGCTCTGCACTTTTTTGAAGTGCCTATATCTCTAACTGAACAAGCATTTATTGCACCGTTCAAGTTATATACTATGCATGATGCTGTTCTATCAAAAATAAAACAGAAAAACAAACAGCAAGCTAAAACCAGATGAAATTGTCTAATCGTTTTTCTAGATTGTAGCACTGCCTGAATTTGAGGGGAGAAAAAACAAACACCCAAAACAATCTGCTACAAAATGCTTCAGTTGACCAGTAAACTGGATATATTTTTCATGCATTAGGGAAAGAGATCGAGTGTTCTGTAGTTAGCATAATATTATAGTTGGACAAGTCACTATGGTGATCATGATGAAACAACTAACACCCCAGACTCCCATAGTTATGCAAATTTAATATAAAGGAAAGCTTGGATACCATCTTAGACACTCTTCACCTGAAAAAAAAGGGGGAAAGTATTACAGGGCTCAGCCTTTAAAACTGAAAGCTATCAATTCTAGTCCCTCTAATTTCAATAACTTTGGACAAGAAACTTAGAAGGAAGCTTTTTTAACTACTCCACTGGGCATTGACAGTCAGGTTTAATACTCTGGTAAGACTTCGTGTGAAATTTTGAGCCCATCTTCATTTCCAAAATTTTCACCTAGAAATTTGAGATTTTTGGCTTAAAATAAACACTGGAAATTCCTGAGTATGTTACCTAAAATGCTAAGTGTGTCCTTCACATTTACTCTCCCTTGTGGATTATCTCATTTTACACAAAAGACCTGTTCACAATCTTGTGCATAGTATAATGCCTGATAAGATCCCATGAGATTTGATAAAATGTGGAAAAAAACCTAAATGTATATTTAAGATATTTACAGATTAATATATTTATTATTCTTACTAGTAGTATTATACATACTAGTTCTCATTAATTTTCATAAGAAGAAAACTTAAACCAGTGAAAAAATCATTAATTTTTTTTTAATAACAGGTATAGAGCAACATTAAATTTCCTTAAATCTATATCCCTCATTAAACTACTGCCTGAAATAAAGATTACAAGTCTTTTGGTTAACAAGTTTAATAAATTGTATCCCTAAATCCCATGAGGATTATAGTGATAACAAAATGTGTACACTAGCTGTTCTCATCTGTTCACAGATACCTGTTCAGGGCGTTTCTTGTCCCTGCCCATGGCAGGGGGGTTGAACTAGACGATCTTTAAAGGTCCCTTCCAACTCAAACTATCTTATGTTTCTATGATTTCTCCAGTCATATTAGCATTACAGCTGTCAGTTAAAAAAAAATAATTATTCTGCACAAATTGGGTAGAATTTATTGTAAAGAATAGCAAGTTCACATCTGAAGTTCACTTATCCAGAGATTTTTGGATTCACACAAAGGGTACACTTTAGATTAGATGAACACACTCGTAAATTGTCCGCTTTAGAACTTATTGGTACAAATCACCAGATACAGACAAACTAATATTTATCAGAGTGAATATAAACAAGTCTTTTCTGTAAATAAGTCATATGTCATTGTCAATTCTTTTCAAGCTAAGATCAATTCTTCTGCTGACTTGATGTGAAGAACTGACTGGACCACAAGAGATTTTTGGACCAAATCCTGCACGTATCAGAAATGAGCAAGCCATAGCAAAAGATTTGCTTGATTCTGGTATAAGGCTGTCAAACAAGGCCTCAAAATCAGACAGCCTAGTTAAGTCTTGTTTCATTTGGACTAAATAGTGAAAAACTGACTGGAAAACGAAGAGACCACCAAATCATATGGGCTTTGCTTGCAGCAATCAGAAATACACAGAATTTGGAAAAGAGCTGCAAAAATCCTTCAAAAGAACATCATAACTGATGACAAACATGGTCTCCATGATCTCTCACTAAGCATAACATTAATAGCAAAATATGAGGTAAGTGAAATAACATCTTAAACATTTCCCATTTCAGAAAGTTGCTGACTGGGCAAAAGAAAGTTTGTCTAAGAAATAAAACCATTAAGAATACAGGAATTGATTTCAGAAATGAAGACAACACTTTGATTTACTGCATAAGAGGTGGTTAGTATCTAAGACATCTGGTATTTGTCTAATATAAATAGAGGCTAAACAAGACAACTGCATAAAAACTTCAGCTATCCCATTAACCAGTCAATAAAACCTTACACAGAGGCTTTCTAGCAAGGAAGAATGTGAGACAGCAATATAATATTGTTATGGAATTTCTCAAGCTGTTTCTTTAATTCATACATTTGAAAAGTTAGTCTGTCTGGGATTACACAACCATAGTAAATGAAAGTAATTTATGATGCAAGATTAGTGTGTTACTTTAAGTTATACAAAAATTCAAAGTACTTTCTTCTTCTCCTCCTCCTCCCAAATAAATATTTTTCATCTTGTATGCATTATTTAGTATCTTAAGCCTTCAAGTCATTGCTTATTGCAGCAAGCTCATAAATCATCTCTTCCACATCAGTCAGCTACCCTTAGAAAAGCATCTGAAATAGGGCTTTTTATACAGCATCTGTCTGTGACCATAATTACTTTACCATATAGATATACTTCATCTGCAGACTAATATGAGTTGATTTTTATATTGTAGTATGCTAGATCATTAGCAAATAAATGTTTGCGTCTGAACGTGACAGAGCTATTTCACAAGGAAAATTTATTCATGAGACAAGCGAAACAAAACCAGGCTGTCCCAAAGCATGCGGTACCAATATGGGAAAGTCATGGCTTTTATTTTCTTGTTTCCTAAGAGTAAATAGATTAAAAAAGGTCAGGACCAGCCTCAGGTTCAGCCTGTCACAGACAATTACAATACACACTGCATAATCTCAAGAAAATGCTTCTTATTCTTCTTTATTTCACCTGTTGTTATCATTGATAAAAGATGACAACATTTGTTATGGTTAACTTTCCAGTCTGAAGCAATTACATTTTCTTTTATCTGCAATGTGTTCCAGGAAATAGTAATCGCTTTCATTCACATCAGGCTTTCTGGAGGAGGGCTGATTCTTCTGATGACACAGCACCACAAAACATAGCAGTTTGACTGGAAGTGCCAACGTAAAAATAATTACAGCACGTTGAGGAGAAAAAGTTCGGTAAACAATACCCTTCCCAATACCCCTCAGCTCTAACTATGTTAAAAAAGGACATTGAAGATTATATATCAAATTGCACTCAATAGGCATCATCTAAACATTTTTATAGTAGCCTGCAAATTCAGCTATCAAAAGGGATGGCACTAAGTTCCAGGCACAAGTAGCACGTTATTTACAGAAATGTTTTCGTTCACCTAGAAAGCCACAGAGGCATTACTCTCGATCAACTGTTCTTCAAAAAGTATAAAAACTATTAATGTGTGTATATCATTAATTATCATATATAATGGGCATTTTTCATTTAAAAAAAGTAATTAAAAAAACTTTACAAGGGATAATATACAGTAATCTGATCAGGGAGAAGCTTTATTTCTTTAGAAAAATCATCTAGTGCTAACTAGCAGAATTACACTATTGATTTAGGCTACATTGTTCTAAATTGTTAAAAATTTCCACTGCATGCAGCTAGACAGGTGGTATAAAACCTATGACGAGCAATTACAAGTTTTAGTACTTATGCTTATGTATTAACTGTTCACTGCAGCATGTACGTACAAAAATAAAACATATGAGGAAAGCCACGCATAGAGAGAGAGACCAAAAGAATACCCCGAAACCAGGAAGGACCGCTAATACGGGACAGAACAGCAAACTAGTGCAATAGACTACTCGTCATGTAGATGTAAGCCATCAACACGAGCATGCTGAACTCTAATTCACAGTGAAAAGGAAACTTTGGAAGGGCAAAAGCTTGCTAAAGGGATGCAGAAATTGACATACATTGATTTAAGGCAGGGCACAAATGTTAAGAAAAAGATTACTAAATCTATAGGACGCTTAGAGAAAGATATTTGCCACTTTATGGAAGGAAAAAGAAAAAACTGTATTATTCAACACACTTGCTAGATTCCCCAACTCCTAAATGCTGTTCATACCAACATAAAACGAAAAGGGAAAAGTAGTGATGCTTAAAGCTCACTTTTGCTTTTCGATGAACAGGGCATTACCATCTTCATCAACTATTTTGAGCCTACCACAGAACTGAAGCAGTGTTACAACACTAAAGAGTAAAGGAAAATAAACTTAGTCTTTATCGCTGCATTTATATTCATGGCGTTTTCTTTTTAAATTTCAAAATAAGCATTTTGACATGGTTATCAAATATTATTATCCACTTTAGCACATGACATAGCTTTTCATTTAGGCAGTTGTTTGAGTTTGGTTTGTTTTTTAATCTTTCCTTGTCGAATTTTATCCGAGTTGAACAAACATAGATGAACTTTAATACAGAGGCAAAGGACATATCTTATGTAGCGTGACAAGCTGAACCACCTCCAGGGTGTCCATCTACTGAGGCAATCATATTCTATCTTATCCAATGCAATCATGAAAAGTGACAACACTACCCAGAAGATATCAGTGCACTTGAGCAGACCCTTCAGTCTTGCTATTGCAAAATCTGGTCAACTGACTTTCTCTCATGGCATTCACAAGCCAAGACTATGAAGCAGGTCTCAAAACACCACTTTTGCAAAGTGACAGTCTGCCCTGCTGTGGTAACAGGTTACTTTACCTTTTACATCTTTATATGCATCTTAATGAGTCCATATAGAAGAAAACATACCCATACAAGAGTACAGGCATCCAACACAAACAGTGATTCCAGCTACTGATAAGCCTCAGAATATTTGTATTACTTCTTTCAGCCTTGAAGATCAGTTATCAGATGCGAATGTCATTTTTTTTCCTGAGTAGCAGCAGTAGTTTGCAAAAAGCCAAGTTTCTTGTCTTCGTGACTTCTGAGAAGAGTCATGAAGAGAAAATCATGGCCATTGTGAAGCCTTTTAGCATGATATCTATTTTTTTTTTTTTAAACTTTTGTGACTACTTCTTTGTTTTATTTTGTGATCTGTGTTTGTGGACACAGAACCATATGATGCCTTGCTCAATTCACATGAATAGGAATAAGCTTGTAGGCAATGGTGGGACACACTCTCCTTTGAAAGCAGAGCCTGCAGGAAGGCCCTGGCCACGTTGCTAGCCACCAGACCACAAAGCCTGGCTTTGTGACCACAAGACCTGCTCAGCTGGCTTGCTGGGAGAGGCTGCACTACTGTCTCACCAGTTTTGGAGATGCTGAGAGCACTGCTGGTGAACCATGAACCACAAGCTTCATACACTGTCAAGGCCGTGACTTGACAGATCTGTGGCTTTGCTTGATCCATTTACTAGATAATTCAAGAAGTGAAAATAAAAGGAAAACAGAGCCAACTTACCAGCAAGTGTAGGGAACTACTTCAGCTGGATGACAGTTATGATCACTATTGAATTTGTAATTGAGTGATTGTTATAGAATAATTTTTATAATTGACTCATGCTAGACAAGAGTTAAGTCTCCTTTATAGAACACTTCTGTAATACACATTGTTTCAGCTATTAAAGTATTACACGCTGTCATGGAGTGATGCCAACCCAGAAGCAACTCGAGAGAGACCTTGACAACATCTACCCAGCTCTGAGTCATGCCTCCATGATGCCACCCAAAGCACAGCCAGTGAGGATATTTCCTTCAGTAATCACACTCCTGACCCAAAATAATGTTAGAGATACTCAGTATTTTATATAGGAGTACACACTGATTCTCCTAATATTATGTATCTATATTTTCCCCACATCCTCCAGAGCCAGCTGACCAGGCTACGTCAGTATGTGCCTAACTTTGGGTTCTACAAGCTACTCAGGTACTTAAAAAGTGATGCTTAAGAGCTTCACTGGGTAAGGCCCTTGTGACAAAGCAGCTGAACACTCACATAAGCATCTACACCATTTTAGAAATCTTGGAAAAAAATAAAAACCACCCCAGACATTCACTCCAAGGAGTTAATATCAAGGAGGCACAGAGGTCAGGACAGTACTATGCATATGTTTTGTCTTTCCCCATGAATTCCGTAACAGCTATATAATCTCTTCTTCCTAGCTTTTTAGCCTATAAACACTATAACCAAAGGACTTAGTTGCACAGTATCAGTCATTAACTTTGGATCTTTTAAAGACTTTTGAACACTAACATAACACAGATTCATAATGAACAATGGTGTTTTCACTGTTGGCAGACACGTCTACACCATACTCCAATGAAAGTTCATCAGAACTCCATAAAAACTCTCAAAATCTGCTGAAAGCCCTGTGACATATCCTGGTTTTGTTGAAGTTCCTTTTTATTAACCTCTCAGAAAAGGTGGGGAATACTACAGGGCATCTTCCTGCACAAAACCTATCCTTATTTTGCTGCATACACTGTAACTGCACATGTATTAAGTGTGATATTTCATTTTTTACAGTACTCCTCTTAACATAGCCTTAGTGACACAATAGACAACATTTCATATACTTTTTGGCTTACACTCATCTTCACTGTATTCTGTCACTCAGCTTCATGTTTCTTTACCATAACTAGAATAGTCAGATGCTGCTAAAGAATTTAACACACGCATTCTCCCATGTGACTCCTGTAAAAGCTTCCTCCCTTTCAGGAAGGGGCTTCCTATAAGTGTATAAAGAGTGGTATAGAACAAGCTTATGCGTAATATTGTAGTGGCATTTATATATAAATTATTAGAAAAAAATAGTACAAACTGGAATTCCAACATGACTTCTATTTGAAGATCAAGTATTTTTCAGCAGGAAAAAACAGAATTATTTATAGACTGTATAGTCCTTGTTACATCTTTTTCCTTGATGGAATATTGTTCTATGTAGGCTTTAACTTCCAGAAACAAAACAAACATTCTCCTTTCTGAGACTGGAGACTGTCTTCTTAAATAGCATAACCATATTAACAGTATGCCTGCTAATACGTGATTCAGACCATTCATTTCAAAGTCACCACCCTTCCTTTCATTTATTGCACTGACAGTTTTGCTGCTAACAAAAGACAAGTATGCAAGCTTAAAATTAGACTATTGGTTCCCCTATGCTAACAAAGCAAAATAACAGCTCTTACTGGTAGACTGCCTATATAAACAGTATCACACAGCATACATATGAAACCAGTGACTTTTTCCCTTTTTGCAAAAGGGTGGGGGGGAAGCAATGATGCAAGTAAAATGAGCTTTATTTTAAAGATGACCTCACAGTGGTATTTTTCCTAACAGACCACTATTTGCATTATTGATTTTTCAAAAGTTACCAGCTGGTGGTCACCTTGACTAAATGTCAGACTCCTTAAAATGTCATTTACAAAGGGGGCTGACTTCCAACTATGTGTGCAGATGAACAAAAGGTTCATGGAATTAGCCGAAGTAGATCATGGTCCTACCTTAACTCTGACTGGTGTGATTACATCAGTCCAGTGCTTTTTAAGTACCAGGACAACACATGGGAGTTCACATTTACCTTATGTATCCAGTGTGAAGATTCCTCAACAGGGAAGCAGAGATGTACAGCTCAGCCAACAGTGAGAACCGGAACTTCGCAAAGAAACAGCAAGACTCAAATTTCTGCTCCAGCCCTAGCACGAGCCACCCCCAAGCAGCCCCTCAGTATCCAGGATGATTCAGTCCCCATCCTTCCCACCCGACCCAGCTGCACTCTCATCATCCTTTCGGCCAAATAAATTTCTGCCTTCCTACTGTTCTCAGAAATTTCTGCCTGAGAGCGCTTTATGCTACATGGAACTGAACAACACTGCTGGAGGATAGTCAGATTAGTATTTCTGCAATGTCTCTAAAACGTGAGAAACTCAGAAAATAATATTTGTCTTGCTTCATTACTTGATCAGCATTAGTAAGTCCAGTCTCTCTCACAAGTTTGCATAACTGCTTAGAAGATTCAGCGGTTTGCAGCCTAATTTTCTGGGAGAGTGAAAATGCTATAAATAGCTATGCTTTTCAAGTAAAATAGAGAACAAACCATTATTTATCCTAAAGCACTGAGCATTGACCATTTTCTCAGCTACTTTTGGCTTAGCACATCACAGACAATTTGCAAGACTCAAGCTAGAAAGCTTTGGGGCCAGGGTATGACGACTTCAAAGGACACCAGAAGTGTAAAGGGGTCTGAAATTACCCTGCAAGACAGGCCAGAGTCTTCCAGTCACACATTGTGGGAGCAGACAGCATCCTACGCAGGGGTGATTCACCAAGAGAATGCCAGTTCTCAGTAAGCTGTGAGCTAGAGACAGCACAACCACCTCCACCACACAACTTCGAATACTCTTAGGACTGTTCTAAACAATAACATAACACCAATATTTTGTTGTCTAAACTTACAGCTTGGAGCCTAAAACAGTCTTACAGTCTAAAATATTCAATTTAACTGTGTGCTTTTTGGCAACTGGACTATTAACAGAATACTCCTGTCAAACATCTTTTAATGTTTATAATGTTGTGTCTAAATATTTGACCCATACAAACTATTTCAAAGCTAGTAATTTACAAAAAAATAGGCTGGAAAACAGAAATTTGCAGGCTACACTTTTGCCACAATGCTATAAAATCAGCTCCTGATCTAATAAGTCCATACTGGAGTGCCTTTTCTGGTGCAGGAAGAAATGTATTTCATGCTGATTTACTGCTTGGCTGACCGACTTTGGTATCTTTTGGAATTTCTAGTGTTACATTAAAAACAGCTTGGCTATTTTGTTTAGAGTATTTTTTAATGCTGTAGCTGCTCCTCATTAAATTTTTCAATATGCTTAGTTGCCATGGAGCCTAGAGTTCATGTACAGCTTGTTTACTCTATTTAATTTACTACCATTTAAATTTAAAATAGTTCAACCACCAAAAACTCTGAAGTTTCCAAAATATGAGATTTGAATTCAGGATTTTGACTGACATCTACTTTTAGTAAATATTAATATCCCCCTACAAGTAAAAAGATTGTTGTCATTCTTGATGTAACCACTAGGGTTTTGAATGAGACAAAACAATTTAACAGAAACGTGTAAACCAAGGTTCTGCCACAGTAATGGTATGATTATAGCCATGTTTTGCATTTTTTTTTATTCAAATTGAAGTGCAAATACTATTCCATACATAGTAGATTTCTTTGCATTAACTACAACATCCAAAGTCTGTTACAGTAAAAACCTCTGAGATTTCACTTCCCATAATCATGACTCAAGTTTCCCCTAGTGACAGAAATAGAACAATGTACATAAAGATTGGTGCTAATTTGGAATTATGAACCTTGAATGTCTAGAAGCTGTGCCCTTTCAAATAGACTGTCCCAAGAGGTGGGGAAGAGAATAATGAGGCACATTTATGGCCTATAAATGGCATACAATATAAAAAGAAATGGGGAAGGTACAAGGAGACTATTCTTGTGACACACCAGCAAAAAGCATAGCCAGTCATACAATGCTTCCTCAGCTTTCTCACCGATACCCTCTGAGAAACTATCTGTAATGATAACTAGTCACCAGAGATGTACATACTGAAGTCAGCATCTCCTCTGACACATTGTGACCCTAATTTGTTGTTAGTGCACTTACTTTTCCTAAGCAATACTTTCCTTTCAGTCAACACCTCTCTCCAGTGTCTGCACAGCTACCCTACTCTAATATTGAAGGCTAATCAAGAGTTTAAAACTCCAACACAATTAAATGAATGCTTAGCATCACTTTAAAGTACACGAGCTGCACAGCACCCCGGACAGCAGAGTCACAAGATGTAGTACACACAGACCCCTTGATTATTCTCACCTCAAATCCATCTCTTCTGAGGCATTTACAGGGGTAATAGTCTGTTTCAAAACTACATTTCCTCCAGAGCTCCACATGTATTCAAACGTTTGTACAAACATTGCTACTCGTTAGATCCTAATAAAACTGTGTACTGCTGAAAATGATTGCAACAGAGGTCAACTGCAGAAGGTCTGATCTTGCATTTCATCCCCAAGAATCTACTGCTAAACTAATTTCTCCCCCTTAACAACGCAAGACAGACTGTAAAATTAAATTTCAGTCGCTTTAAATTAACTTTTTAGCTGAAATCTCCATCCTCTGTTTGGGCATGCTTCGCAAGTCTCGGATCACTGCCGTAAAACCCTTTGCTTTCTCATCTTTCCCAGCACACTAGTGCAAGAAAAGGTGTTATTTAAGCCAGGTTTCCTTATACCTTACAACTGACAGAACAGGTCAGCGAAAGTCTGACCTGTTCCTTTAGTCTCTGTATTATCAAGCCTGATCTGGTAGGGAGGTGCTGGTACTTAGCTTCATTAACCTTCAGGGGACATCAGCACTCTCCTGAGGGCAGCCTTCACTGTTCTCCCATTGTAGGATTATGGCCTCCTGTCATTAAAAGAAGAGATTATTGAAAGAGCAATACAAACCTAAAACTTTTAAAAAAAAATCTTCAGTTCCACTTTAACTTTCTCCTAGTAAAATTTATCCTAAACAAGAAGAATAAATTCATCAAATATCTCCTAGAACCCATAATTAAGTCAGTCATTCAAACTATGATGAAGAGTAAACTGTCTAGAGACCACTAATTATGCTATTTAATGACAATATGTCTGTTAGCTCCTAATACCGGTAATCCTGATCACAAATAGACCCTATTGTGCATGTTATTATTCTAATCCATAGAAAAGATTTTAAAAAAAACCCCCATATTGCATTACCATCAGGAACTGAAATTAGAATTTGGAAGGGCACAAGTCCACCATCACCACATGCGCATGCCAAAGTTGGAAACAGAGTAAAACAAGCCTCCTAAAGAGGTCAGTTATTAGTATCCCATTAGTTTCAGAAGCTTTGTACATATAGAAGTTGTGATCCACATATTGCATTATAGGGTACGGATATAGCCCATGTACAATTTTTTAAGTTCATTTCACCTGGTAAAGTTGCAGGGAGGAAGACCAAAGGATGCTTTCTCATTACTTAGTCTTAGGCTTCTTACTGTATTTTCTAGGAAAATCCCAATGAAAACAGAGTGAAAGCACAGGCAGTGCTTTGTACTCTTTTCCATCTATCAGCACATTATTACTTTATTTGAACTATTATTTAACAATTGGCTGGAGGAAAAAAGTGTGCCTCTCTATGCCCAGATAAATACTTTCTGAAGGACACAGGATCCAGAAAAGAGGTTTCAGCTTTGAAAACTAGGACATCAAAGCAGCTACCAATAGAGGATGAGAAACCATGGACCTGGGGGTGTTGGTTGACAGCCACCTGAATATGAGCCAGCAGTGTGCCCAGGTGGCCAAGAAGGCCAACAGCATCCTGGCTTGTATCAGAATAGTGTGGCCAGCAGGACTGGGGGAGTGATCGTCCCCCTGTACTCAGCCCTGATGAGGCCGCACCTCAAATACTGTGTTCAGTTTTGGGCCCCTCGCTCCAAGAAAGACATTGAGGTGCTGGGGCGTGTCCAGAGACGGGCAACGAAGCTGGTGAAGGGTCTAGAGCACAAGTCCTGTGAGGAGCAGCTGAGGGAACTGGGGTTGTTTAGTCTGGAGAAAAGGAGGCCGAGGGGAGACCTTCTCACACTCTACAACTACCTGAAAGGAGGTTGTAGAGAGTTGGGGGTCGGTCTCTTCTCCCAAGTAACAGGCGATAGCATGAGAGGAAGTGGCCTCAAGTTGTGCCAGGGGAGGTTTAGATTGGATATTAGGAAACATTTCTTCACTGAAAGGCTTATCAGGCACTGGAAGAGGCTGCCCAGGGCAGCGGTGGAGTCACCATCCCTGGAGGTATTTAAAAGCCATGTAGGTGTAGTGCTTAGGGACATGGTTTAGTGGTGGGCTTGGCAGTGATAGGTTAACGGTGGGACTCAATGATCTTAAAGGTCTCTTCCAACCTAAACGGTTCTATGATTCCATGATTTGGCAGCTGTGTATCCAAAGAACAGGAGACACAGAAAACCTACAAAACAGGTACAACATGGAGGATCAAGTAGGAAAGAATGAATAGGCTTAAATAAGGGAGGTAAAGTATCAGGAAAAAAAAAAATTCTTGAAGAGATGATAAAAAAAGAAAAACTGAGAATATAAGTGAAAGATTTTAGTATGAATGAGGAAAAGAAGAGCATGAGGATACATGTATTTTCTTATATGAAGTATTCCTGGCTAAATCTCTTTATAAGGTTTTTAAAGCAAAAATCATCTTATTTGAAACACAACATCACTGCACTACCTTGAACTTTTATTGAAGCCTGCAACACTGTCCAATATAAAAAGTAAACAATCAAACAGTTGCAAAAAACTCTCTGCTTTCAAAACAGGTGAAAAAAGCTATGAAGCAGACTTGAAAGAACCATCTTGTTCTTAGATGATTAATCGAGTGTACTTTATCTCCCATTTATCTGAACACAGCAGTCCAGTAATTACAATGTACCTACAATGTAAAAAAAAAAAAATCTTTCCCTCCATTCCCAGAGAAATTTTAGCTGATGTGCTGTACTAACAAAAAGTTGAATATTCCTGTTTCCACCAGCAGTTGTTAGAGTTACAGTTATAATTTATAGACTTAAAACCAGCAAAGCAGCATATACCTCAGTGTATTATTTCTCTTGAGCAAACTCATCTCCACTGAAACATACTCTCCACTATCTCTACAAGTGAGAGAAAGTGCAACTTGTTTGGTATCAGAATAAACTCAAAGTTAACTTCACAGGTTTCTTCACTTGATACAGGTTTCTAAAAAAGATGGTGTCCACTCAACTCATGCCTTACCCCTTGAGAGAGCACCTACCTTTTAACCTTTTATTTTTAATTTTCTAACTTTGTTTTATGTAAATAAAGCCTTATTTCCCTTCACTTTTGATGGTTATCCGAGCCACCCTCAAAGTGACTCATTTACTATTACAGGGCTTTTTGTCCGAGGCTTTTTTGTGGTTTGAGAGTTTCTGCAGCTGTCTCACTCATAACTCAGTCGTTTGCTCTGCCACAGAGAAAGACAATTAAAAATAGATGACACTCAAATCTGGATTCATTTAAATTCTATATAGAATGTACTTTGACAAGATCACAGTTCTTTTTTGGTACACTTTTCAAAGCTATTCTAGTAACAGAGTTTACTCAATAAGCAGCAATAACTTCATGCAATTATCAGGGAAAACAAATATCAGATAAAACTTGCTTTTGAAAGTTGTCTCCATATAATCAGGAAACAATTTTCAAATTCTTTCAATGTATACAGCCAAATAATTTTGAATTTCAGTATCATGTAGTTAGAAGAACCACTGTCAAACAGAAAAAACTAGTGGGAGGCATTCCTGGAAGTAAAAAATAATGTCGTTCTTATAGTTTTAAAGAAAATCTATTTCAGACAAGACTGATACAGACATACAAGTACAGAAAGGTCAACTCTCATGTAACACATTATTTTACCAGTTCTAAAGCTTTTTTGGTCCAATACATTTCTAACAGTAAAGCTTATTAGTTGATTAGAGACATTTTCTGAAAAGAGATCAGGTCCAAAAAGCTTAAATTAGGTTTAGTATTGATTTTGATGATGGATATAAGTAAGCAGAGGGTAAGTGTTTCTTGCCAATTTGTGCGGCTATATTGGAAATTATGAGAAACCACAGCTTTTTGATATATGAAGATATGCTCGAAACAGTTTGCTTTCCTCAACCCTTCCCCTCAAAGCACTCCCGCAAAAAAAAAAAAAAAAAAAAAAAAAAAAGAGAACAGTTTACACATCCCAGAATACTGATGATTATGATTCAAGTCTTTGTCCCCTTGTCTGAGAACCACAAGCTGAACATAATTTGATACCAATATGTACTCCTGAAAAAATCTGCCCCATTTATTAATGGGGGGACAGGGACAGGTCATGGACACACCACCACCCCACATCACTGGAAAATTCTGAATTGAAGTTTACTGCATTGCTTGTAAACCATTACAAGTACAAAGCTATGAATCAAAGTCTTTTTAATACATGTGTCCACTGGACGGTGAATTCTTGTCTGATTGTCAAGGTGTATCAACTGAATCATCCATTTATTTCTTACTTACCATTTTTTAAAAACACAATATTCATGCTAGTTTTTTCTGGATATCTATGTATTCTGCATACATATCTGTATGTACAATTAATGTTCAAACATCTTATCTAAATATTAATACATACTATCTCTTCAATCAAGATTCATTCAAATATTTAAACAGCAACAGCATTTAATTTGAGAAACGCATCCTCCATATTAAGTATTATATGAAAAGGCTGACAACTCTTAAAAGTATACTCAAAGGAAAAATTACAGCTTTAACAAATCACAACTTAACACTTGTTTTATTCTAACACTTTTTTAAAATTTGAACTTCCCAGGTGTGTCTCCACTTATAGGCATTTATTTTAATAGACAACAGGTACTTAAACTGTTTTGAAAGGGCAGCAGTAGCCAAAACACAATTATGAGCCCTTCCACAAGGTTGACTGGGCTAGATTATTGAAGACCCTCAGAACTCACATGCTTGAAAAGGAAATAAAGTGGCACACAGCCACTTCATTTCATTTCAACTGGTAACCTGGTCAACTAGCAGCTGTTCCCTGCACACCAATACACTTCAAGTTGTCATCATTCCAACCAGGACATGTGAACCACATTATAGTCTGGAGGAAAAAAAAACCACTGCCATTTTTTTTTGTTTGTTTTAAATAGACAGGACAAATGGATCAGCTTGCTCTTGCTATAGGTGTCTTCAGTGAAGATGTTCTGACTAATATCAGAATCCAGGACCTATGGTGCCCATTCCCTGGAGAACCCGAGTTTAACATCACACCTATCATTGCTACAAGGGTACAATTTTCCATGCAATTGTGTTGCTGCAATTTTATTGCAGCTTGTGTTTAAGAAAGGATTTCAGACTTTTAAGAGATCACATAGTGAAAGAGGTGAATCATGCCCACTATCTGGAGACTGCATAAATGTTTCCCCTATAAGAAGGTAGCTGTCTAGGAAAACTCTATGAAAAGCATTTCCAGGAAGTTGACCTGTTCTATATCATCAGTTTGAGGTTTATAATGGAGAGAACCATTATAAAGCTTCCTAATTTTTTTTCCTAGTTCTTTGTAAATAACTTTGTGTTAAGTTACAGACTCAAAAATACATAATTCAGATTCTGGCACCAGTTCATCAACTGGAAAATAACCACAAGCTACTGGGTGTTAATGTACGGCTGAACAAGACATCAAAAAATATTCTGATTCAGTTCATGAACTGTAAACATCACAAGGGCTCTAAGACACCCTGAACCTGAAACTCTCTAAGCAGATTGAAAGACTAAAATTGTCTGCTCTCTCTCTTCGCCATACCCCACCCTTCACACAGACATGAAAAACAAATCATGCGCTTCTTGCCATTAATGTTAAAGTACCATAGACAATTTAATCAGATTTAGATCCTAACTCAAAGCCCACTGCAGTCAACTGGAATTTTTCCTGCTGTTTTCCATAGGTGCAAGATGAACAGACATTACCAAATGCCGATTTCTGGAGTTTCAGCATGACAGGAACTTCCACTGAAGCCAGTGATATATACAGAAAGGGCTAACTCTGAAAGCCTAAACCCATCCAGGAAATGACTTCCTGGGTAATTACCTTTACTTCTGTGCAGAAGGGGGCTGTCAGCACCTGATCGCTGTAGTCAGTTCAAGCTCATTTACAGGTGCTAATCAGAGCAGATTCAACCTCACCTTTTATAGCATATTAAATCTTTGAAAGCTTCTTTATAAAGTGCTTCCTTGCAAAGGACTTAGTATATTCAATTCCAGTTCATTCAGTAGAAACTGAATGGGCTCAGCAACCTTCAGGAGTCAGTAATTTCTTAGATGTTTTAAAGCCAGAATAGACCCTTGTGACCACTTAGTCAGGCCTACTGCATGCAATTTTACTGAACTCCTGAGAGAGATACCTAGAATGCCAAGCAATTATTGGGAGAATGAGAAGCAGCTGCCCAAGACAGGCAACAGGGTTTGCAAAATAACAGGTAGGATTAAGGCACATTTCATTGTTGTTTTTCTCCAAAGTTTGCTGCCTAGAAAATATTTTGAGTAACGGGGAGAGGGGGTTGTTGATGTTTGGTTTTGGGTTTTTTGGTTTTGGTGGTGTTTTTTTTGGGTTTATTGGTTGTTAGTTTGTTTTTTAAACACTAATTCCTCATGACAGAAGTACAAATAAAATACAACAACATTTAACTCATTTCTGGACAAAGACTGCTTAACTGAAGGCTTATGATGAAGATCTGGAATTTACATTGCATTCCATGGGCGTTACTAATGAAGTAAGGGTTGGATTTTATTTGTAGCTATGATGTAAAAAAAAAAAAGAGTAGTCACAGGGCAGAATAGTAGGGAAATATCAACAAACTGGTTTAACTACACTTCAGTGGTTGCTGGAATAGTCCTAAAATTTCTGAGTGTGCTACTCAATATTAAGTACCTTGTCTCAAGGAAAAACTACTCAATTCAAAACCTACAAATCAATTTACTGTCAAAGCAGTTTGATTTATTAGCAACACTTAACCAGTATATGTTCAGGATCAATATCAGCAACACAACACAAACGAAAATATTAGACAATTACAAAGTATTAACATACATCTATTAATTTCCTAAGCACCCTTCCATAACTAATCCCCAAAAGCTGTAATACTGACTCCCCTCATGAACATTATATGCAGTTATAGGCACTCCCCCATCTCTTATAGAGGTGCAAGTTCTTCTATTCACACATATCTCCTGATGGAGCTGTGATTGCTGCAGCTTTACATGTATCCCTGCTGCTCCCTGCAACCTGCTGATCCACATGCTGGTGAGAAAGCCACCACAGCCACGCATGCACACCCAGATGCGGGTCCCTGCTGCTGCACCCTGCCCTGTCACTCCCCTAGCTGGATGCGGGCTGTTTGCAGTGTCTGACGGGGAGGACGCTCTGCTTGGCCTAGGTAGAGATCATGTGCCAGTGGGGCAACTTAGGCCAGTGTCAATCCAGGCTTAGACAGCTGCTCTGCTGTCTTCTTCTCATTCCAAGGTCTCTCATGATTGGTGCAATTTTCATGCTTCTTTCATACTCCTAAAAGGGGATGCCTTTGTTTCAGAAGTCTTTGTAATAGCAGCATCACTGTTTGGGCAAATGCCCTCTCAGGCAGTTCCGGCTGTTCCTGGCACATGCACACCCTCACACTCCTTCAGATACACACACACCCCCATCCCCCCCGCCAACTCAGTCATTTGACCAAGAGGTCCATATAGACATACACACACACACACTTCATTACCTTTGTTTTCTTTACATTGGTTTTATCTTTATTCAGATTAAATAATTTTTAATTTATCTAGTGAGCTTTACAAGTGTTACCTTGCCACAGAAAAAAAACACTCTTTGAAAAGGTTCATTTTCCTTCTGCTCCCTTAAGAATAACCTATGAGCTGCAAATATGAGAGCGAGATGCCCATGGACTGATATGAAAATAATATCAAGTTTGCTATCTCAAACAGATTTGAAGCTAAAAAAGGGCAGATTAAAGACAATCAGTTTGAATCTCTTAGCAAGTCTGTACATACACCTCAAGGGAAGCAATCACCCACTGATTTTGCACTCCAGTGAATACGTCAAGGTAAGAGAGAGTCAAATGGAAGAGTCCAAGATTATTATTATTACTGCAACATCACTACAAGTATAAAACATTCAGATAATGTAATAAGACAATATTTCATTCACCAGTGGCATTTTCAGATTGAAACAGCTATATTTGAAAGTAGAAAAATTTGTTGTAAGGTATCAGGCTAAGTTAGTTTCTGTGAACGTAGAAGGAGCGTGGAAGAAAAAAACTAAATAATATATACTGTAATAACATGAGTTCTGTACTTATTGAAATGGCAATGAATCAAGCTAATCAGATTTTTTCCAATGACCTTTCCAAATGTATCTGTAAAAATTGAGGCACAAAAATTGGTATAGTACATCACATCGTCTTAAAATATGATATATGGCAGTACCATAAGCTGGTAAGCACCAATAATAACTAAGTTTTTTAATCTTCTATCCTGTTCATATTCTCAATGGAACAGCTGTTATCTGATATGAACACACTCTGGTCAATAACAGTACAAAACTTACGAATTTTCTCAACATCTACAAATTCAGCAGAATTCCTTCATCATTACCTTCCTCATCTATTGAAATACTCTTTGTGACAATGAGATGAAATGAAAACTGTCATTTCTAGGTAGTGGTGCATGTTTTTAAAGCTTAAACTTAGAAAAGCTGTGTAATTACCAATGGTAGTGAGTCATGATCTTTCAGCAAGACACATTTTCATTCTTTGTACAGAAGAAAATTTGCAGAGGCACCACAACTGAATTTTATGCAATCTCTGACAATAAAACGTGTTTGGGTTATTGCTATATGAATAAACCATTTCCCAGAGAAAGCAATGTAGCTTCTAAAACATATTGCACAAACTCACCAGCTAACACCCCAGAGAAAAACTGTCATTAAAAAAGCAATTTAATAAGTTTGATTCCAAGAATTCTACCAGAAGTGCATCATCTAAACAGAATTACTGAAGTCAGTTCTATGATGCAAAGATTTAAATTAAAACCGCAACCCCCAAAACAAAAAAAAAAAACCACACCACAACCCCCAAAACAAAAGTAGACAACATGAGAGGTACTGAAAGAAGAAATACAACACTCTATATACTAAGTATGCATTAGCAGATGTATATGTACTTTAGATTATACCATTAAAATATATTTTTTTCTTATTAACCTGAAAAAGCATGATGTTTCATTGCCATCATTGCTCTCAAATCGACATGCCTCAGTAAACAGAACTGCACATGGCATACCTCTTTGGTGTCGCACAGTAACAGCGGGCACAGACAGCCTACCCATTTTTGACACAGAGAAACTGTGTTTCCTTTCATGCATGGACAGTTACTGATATAAGTAGTTTCACTCCACTAGCTATTTGAGATTATGGGGGACTTATTTTTCCCAAATCAGTTGGATGGCTGGGAGGACCTTTCTTCGTAGTCACATACGTTACACCTTATAGTAAATCACAACAGTTTCACTTCAAGATCCATGGAATTTTTCAGGTATTCTGTAGAGGTCTAGCTCCTATTCAGATGAGATTAGCTTTCCTACAACACAAAACCTACCTAGAGGTTAGATTATAAATCCTTCCTACTTTCTAATCATGGGTGCATATTAATATAATTTAAGACAGACATTGGGAATGGTAGAAAGCCATGAATTAAGGTCACAATTAGAGACAAGCATTTCCAACAATTAACTTTTCAATAAAAACATAATAACGATAGCCTTTTAAGGTTTTACAGGAGGAGCTCTAGTTTACTCAATATTTTTGGTTCCACAATCTAACTACAGAATTAAAGCTCATTCAATTTTGTAAAAAAGCCTGATGTGAAGACTGCAGAAATATATCTGGGGGTGTTCTAAGTGTCTTTGAGGAGTTTTATGCTTAAGAGGTCCTACCAAAAAAAAAAAAAAAAATCACGTTTTTAAAACCAAAAACAAAACACAAATTGTTTCTTTCAGATTCTTATGGCATCACAAAACAAATTTCAGTCAAACCAAATATCCATCCAAGTCTAGTAACCCGTCTCCAGTAGTGGCCAAAAGAACAGTTTAAGCAGTTCATGCACTGTTCTACACACAGATTTTCTGCAAATACATGATGCCTGAAAGTCACATTTTCAAACTAACTTTTATAGTACTACAAGGTTAAAAACATATTGCTAAGTTAATGCTACTATTTCTATTTCCACTTGACAGGCAATACCACAGACTGAATATTGCAAAGGTACAAGTATCTTTTCGTGTTTCTCATCTTCAAAGCTATGCAACCAGGCACCTGAGCACCATGTCTGAAATCTTTATTTTCTGTAAGTATCACTTTCACTTCCTTGATATAATCACTTAAAAATTAATTCTAGGAATAGAACTGGATTAGAAATGAAACCTCTACTGGCTATTATTTCTCTTGACTGGTATTTGCTCTCAGCTACATCTTATTTTTCTCCTGAACAGCCTGTGTTGTGTATAAGGCACACAACAAGCACTTCCTTTATCCTTCCTTTTGGTTAACTTGTCATACAGTTTATTTTTTCAGAAAAGCAAGCTGAGTATCAAAACACAAAAAACATATAACATACAGATACGCGGATAATTTATGGAGATTACAAGTGTACTCAGAATGGAAGTACACAAAAGTACTTCCCACAGAAGTTTGAATTTCTTACAAATTTTCATGGAGAAAAAAAAAGAATTAGCCATCTGAGAGCTAGAGATCCTTTTGATCATTTTATTTCTGCTCTACATGCCTATGCCCAAGAGGCATTTTGTACTCTTTTACACAGGAAACAAAAGGAACATCAAAAGCACAGATGCAATCTCCTTCAATTGAGGACATTTTACCTGAATTGTGTTCCACAGTCCAAGAAATATCAATAACTTTAAATTTATCTGTACAACCAAATAGGTTCAGATGTCAAAAGTGTCCTATTCCTTTACATATTGTTGAAAGTCTCAGTTTCTCCTAGAACAGTGTTTAAAACAGACTAGAAAACTGTGTTGTGCCTTTTGGTTTTCTGCCACAAAAAGGAATTAACCCAGAAGTCCAAACCCCTAATGAGAATTCAGAAAAAGACAGTTTCAAACAGAATTCAACATTTAAATTTGAAGTCTACCACAAACAGCAATGGTGAACTCCAGGGACAGGAATGGCACACCCCCAAGCAAACCACAACACAGGTGTTATTGTTAAGTCGTGGGATAAGGCAAGGCTTTTCCTTCAGAAATAGAAATCTAAGTTTATTCCCACCCCCCATAGCAAGTGACCTGGATGGTGTCTCAACAAAAAATTGCAGAATATGTTAACACTTCCATCAGGGCTGCCAGACTAGCAAAATGCAAGTGAACAAAATACTAGTAGGGAATCGGGGATTTTAAGGAATCTCACCCTCAGTTTTATCTGTAACAGCTGAAAAATCAAGATCTTGAACATCTACAGCTCTACCTTAGACCATCATCCCTTCTTGACTTGCCACCCAATTTGAAGTCACCTAGAACGCTCATTTCAGCTACGGCAAGGAAGCCCTTCATGACATCATCCATGGTACATCTTTGCTTTGTGTAATGCTAAATTTCGTTTGGAAAATAAAAGTAACCTTGCAGCTTCCTTTTACTTAAATGCAAAAGTCATTCCTGGATTTTCTTGACCTATTCATTGCAGTTCAGTCTCAAAAGCGTTGATTTCCTCTAAATAAGAATTTTCTTAGTATAAGCTGTATGAATTTATGTTCAGATACTACCACTGAGACCTATATGAGAATATGATCTTCCTCAAGGTAAAACAAGAGGTAAGACTCACAAGCTCGCACAAAAAAAACCCTGTTCTCTACTTCT
Organism: Phoenicopterus ruber ruber; assembly: GCA_009819775.1. Lineage (NCBI taxonomy): Eukaryota > Metazoa > Chordata > Aves > Phoenicopteriformes > Phoenicopteridae > Phoenicopterus > Phoenicopterus ruber. The sequence goes on from CM020222.1 coordinate 27,125,085, forward strand.
TATCTTCGCAGATGAAACTCATGCTGATTTTAACTGGCTAGCAAGATCAGAGCACTCAGGGTTGACACAGCAGCTGTGTCCTGTTTTCATACTCAAGTGAAGCAATCACAGAAACTCAACAACACAAAAGTACAAAGTGAGCCAGATGTGAGTCTAAGGAGTAGACAGCAGGGAATGAGCTCAAAGCCTTGAATATGCTTGTTAGTCAGGGTTCAAATAAATTGGCAAATAAGTTACTTATACATAATTGCAAGTAACAACTCCCTTGGCATGTAGAAATGCATGCCCAGTCCTGCAGATTTTACGTTCAGAAGAGGACATCATTGTGGGATTAACTCTTAAGTTAAAAGTAATTACTTTCCAGTTGTGTTTTACTATTCTTCTGATAACCAGTGAGAGTATCTAATTGTGTATGCAACACAATTACAATGCAATGCTGTTAATAATGTTTTCTGATTTAACCCTGTGAGTACTTTACTACAATTAACACAAAAAACCCTACTGCTGTTCATCTTAGAAATCACCTGATTTCTAAGATTGCTTTGATATCAGTAGATTTAATAAAAGTCCAGGTCTTACCCTGGTCACTTAAGATTAAGAGTACAGATGTTTCTTAAAAACACACATTAATAGAATTGCTAACTATGAGTCTTTTTCACAGGTTATTCCAAAAGTTCTTCGTTAAATATTCTTATATTACATTTACTCCACAAAAAGCCTAAATGACTGGTCCCTGTTGCAAAGAACACTTCTGATATTATGTTCTGATCCTTCAAAAATAATGTCAATAGAATTTTTATTTTGTCTACTAAATATAAACTATTGATTGAATTATAGGTTTTCTTTCTTCAGTCTGACTGTCCTAAAAAAGTACTTTAGCAACTATGAGTCTACGTCACCAAAAATACTAAAAATTTAAAAGCATACAGCAGTCCAGTAGTGTACAGTTAACCTGTCTTCTAAATATCAATCTACAAGTGAAGCAGGTTAGCAGCTAATAATTTCCCAGACTTTACTCAGTGACCAACCATTGGATGGCAAGTGAATGAAAACATGAAGTCACAAAGGATGTAACGACCAGACTGATATCAGTTCATTTTGTCAGTTTCTAGCATTGGATTCATTTTTGCCATGAGGACAAATTTGATTTTTTTAGTATCACTGAACCCCAGTGGGAAGATCAGCATAACTGAAATGTGAAAGTAAACCATGAAACCTGATTAGGAATGAATTAGTGGAAAGGGAAAAAAAAAAAAGAAAATATAGTATTGTTTTTAAAATTACACTACTTGTTTACAATTCACAATTCAGAAGTGACATGGATCAATGCTTTAAGATAACATGCACAGGATAGTTTGTCCTGGCAGTGAGAAATGCACACTTCAGATGAAGCCTGTTGAAGCCAGCTCCCCCTTCAGAGTCACATCATAGCTTACAACTCAGCCACATTACAAACTTCTGGTGTCATTTTGTGAAACTGCTGAGCCACAAAGTGACCCTACACCTTTTAAGCTGGCTGTCGTTAGTGACTAAGCCTCTCAGCAAGGAAATTAAACAAGAGCAAAGTGTAATGAGCATGAGAGTTATTACAAGGTGTGATGGAGACCAGGCTGTACGTTATCTTGTGAAACTTCATGCATTTGTGTCCGAGTGAAGAATCCCTGGCATAAATCATACACTGTCAGCTCTTCTGTAATAAACTTGTTTATCCAAAGAAATGCTATTAGTACTCATCTGAACCTAAAGTAAACGTGTTAAGATTTGAAGAGCCAGTATGATAGATCTACTTTATTTACAGGATTCAGTTGAGATTTTAGTGTAATAGACTGGTGTAGAGGTGCTCATAACACTCATGAATAACACTTCTTAAGTAAGTGAATTGTATTTGACATTGGTGTTATTTTATCTGATGAAATCTAGAAGGATCCCAACTAAATGAAATAAATTGGTCTTTATAACAAATTCATTTCGGTGTGGGGAAGTGCAAAGCGGTATGCCTACAGAGACAAGAGACCCATAAAACCAGGTATTCTTGAGAGAAAGCTGTTGAGGCAACCATCGTCAAAAACCCAACCGTCACTTAATTTTTTTAAAAAACTTGAGAAACCTTGCTCCTCTTCTGTTTGATCTCCTAAAGCGAGGCTAACGTTATTATGTTTACTATAATATTGCAGACTTGCTTTTCTTTGTCTCACCTGAGTTACTTTAACTTACATTCAGCACCACTCAATAGAGCATTCAGTTTTTGTGAATGCTCTGTTGAATGCATTCTGAAGTGTACACGTATGGAGTGTAAAGATGTCACCTGTACCTCCCAACTTTTAGAGTTCTGAAGCCTTGTACGCTGGATGGTGTTTGCACATCTTTGTTTTTGTAATTAAGTAACTAAAAAAGGACCAACTACAAAAGCTACTGCCTACTTTGATTAGTATATTATATGTTTTAAGACAGATTAAGTAAAAATCATGTATTAAAATGAATCTATTTTATAATTAGATAAACAGTAAGGATTTTTTTGGTTGTTCTGCATATATGAACACCTTCCTCTTCAAAAATGAAACTAAACCACCACTTGCTGTCCTTACTGACTACATTAACCATGGCTATAGCATAAAAATAAAGAATTACAGGAACAATTTGTTCTTCCAACCATTTTGTTTTTTTCACCCCAGTGGAATGCATAGGGATCTAATCACAGACTAGATCTCTACCTCACATTCACAGATTTTTGTCCCTTTTGCTTTCTCTTTTAAGCAACATTAGTCTGTTGAAGTCACTCTAAGTGTTATCTTAAGACAACGCTTGAAAAGCATTCAAAGAAAGCCAAACGCTTTTTTCTGCTAATTGAGCTTATCACCACCAACACAGACAGAGTCTCCTTTCTCCTCTCCAGTTTTTGTCTAGTTTTTCCTTCAAATACACTGGTACAAATGAAATGGCAGCGTTGGCGATGAAAACTCACTACTTAGAAAATTACACTGGGGGGGCTTGACCCATTACTAATGCTTGTGAGGCTGAAATGAGCACCCTGTCCTCTTCGCTGCATGTTCACAGTCCATCAAATCCTAGAAAACTTTTCCCCTTACATTTTTCATAGCCCTTATTCCTCTCCAGAGGAGCTTGTTACTAGTAAAGGTTTTTCTACAGCTCTTGCATCAATTTTGCATTTCATTGATTATAAAACACAGGTGTTCCTAACATGATTTCTGCTTTCACCCTATAGGCAGTACTTTTTAAAAAAATGACAACTAATAGGAGCCTGATATAACAGCTTTACAAATATTTAAAGTCAAACACTTTCTATGTCTTATGAAAACGTATCTGAATGTAAAGTTTGTCATTTCTGTCGTTCATAATAATGAAGCAAAGTTACAGAAAGATTTTATGCCACATCAAAACCTGCTGCTAACAGGATATGTAGCAAAGAATAAAATCCGGGTCTTTTTGCCCACTTCCACACTAACACATATCAAAATTCTCTCACCTTCCATGACTCAGTTCTGTACTAGACAACATTAATTTGTTGCTCCTACTGTTTTTCTGTTCATTTCTGAATTGAAGAGATGTCCTAATTGCCTTTAAGAGGAGGGATTCCATATGTCTAGAAGTGGGGCTGGCATGTTGAAGAGTCTTGTGAAAAGGAAAGAATGGAAGAAGTCTTGCTAAACTTAAAGGCATTCAGATGCGAGATGCCCTATGAGGCTGTCCCATCTCCCTGTACAAGAGCCTACCACATCCCAATGCATTTTTCCATCCTCCTCATCATTCTCACACAATTTTTTATTTCCTCAGCCTGTTCCAAAGCCAAAGTCCTGCAACATCTCCCAATTCTTCCCACACTCTAAGTTCCACCTCAAGGTTTCTCGTGCTGCTCTACCTTTAAAACAGTATTCTACGGTAATATCTTCAAGTCGCAGATTATTAAATAGAGCATGCACTAGCACAAATACATCTACCTTGATATGCTGACACACAAGTTTTAAATAAAAACACTTTATAGTGCAAAGATAATTTAGAGTCTAGCGACACTATTCAGTTTTTTTACTTTTCTTTGAAACTACAAGGAAACAAGAAAGGAAAGCCCACTCTTTTGCAAGAACCGAGGCCACCGTTTTAACTCACGGGATGCTGATGGGATCGCTGTCTGTATCAGTCTAAAGGTAGTATTAAAGCTCAAGACTTTTGCCGGCATCCAAAAAGCTGAAAACTTAGCATCTGAAGCATTTAACTCCCTCAGTTTCAGGTTCTGCCCAACTTTCAGTCTCGTCCTTTATTCAATTTATTTAAACAGAAATGGTGCCTTTGAAATACTTTAATGGCTTTATTCTCCCTAATGATAGTTAGTAAAAAAAGACGAGGCAATTTACACTAGATTTACAGACACTAAATGAGTCTGCTTGCTAAAGCAAATACAAGAGGATGTAAAGACAACAGTCACTTGCATAAGAATAGGAAAAGCATTCAGTGGAAAACGGCTTGATAACTGAAGCTCATGAAACAAGTCAAAACTACATAAAAACAGTAACACTTTGAATAAAGTTGGGTAATGAGTGCTTAATTGCTTTTGTATTTAATTTAAGCATCTTGATAGCATTAACAAATTTCAGGCCAGGTGTGGCTGAAATCTTGACATTATTGTTAAGCTGCTTAAATTAAACAAAGTTCAGCATTGACTAGTTTAGCTGGTTTTACTTACGCAAGCTTTTGTCGCATGCAGTGGAGGCATAAAGTTTCTCTATTCATCATTCTCTGAATGTTTTTAAGCAGAATTTGGGAATCTTGCCTCAATAGCAGTTTGTTTATATCATACTAATGGAAGTATGCACCTACACATATGCCAAAAATCAGTTGTTACAGAGGCATTACAAGATCTAACAAGTTTTGAAGCCCAGAAAAATTCCGTTTTCTTCCTGAAATGGCATCAAAAATCACTCACATTTTTCTTAGCAGTTACAAACTTCACTGAATTACAGCTATACCTTGTTCCATTCTGATCATTGTGTCCTGTTTGCTAGGGATGTGCTACATATAGTGTACTTTCAAATTGGTCTTGGGCTTTTCTGCTGCAAGGTTTTTCACCGAATATTTCTAGTCATACTTAAAGGAATCAAGCAAGTTTAAATTAGGTCTGTAAGTTCACTTACAGTAGAAGTATAGCAAAATCTGTCCCTTAAGTTCCAGATGACAGGAATATTGTGAAGGATTGCTCTTAATTTCTATCCAGATGAGCATTCCCAATGAAACAGGTAAGCCCCATATTAGGGCACATATTTCAAAACTTGAATTTGGTAAACAAATTCCTTGGAATGCTTCTTTTTATGGCAAGCAAGTACAGACAAGCAAGAGGAGAACACTGTACCCCTTGGACTGTAAAGGGAAGGTGTCTACAATGGACCTTCTCTGAGCCCAAGACAGTATTGGCAGTAATATTTGAGTAAAGAAAATAAAGCTACTAAACAATTCTAAATTACTAAATTCTGTCAATTAGAAGTATAATGAATATTGTAGGAAACCAATGTATGAAGCATTTATTGAAATATTATCTGAAGGACTAATCAAGGTTAGTGGTGACAGTGTGGAAGTGCTCATTACTTTCTCTCCTGCAAAAGATAATAATTAGTGCTTCCCAAAGAGCTCTAATTGGAACAGTGAAACTTTTTTCTTCTCTTTAAAAGGGATTCTGAAATTGTCCATATTTCACAAATAGCAAACGATCAGAATAAAGACAATTTTCGTTTACTTGACAAATGAGGCTTTTAACTCAACTCCCTCCTTTTTTGCTATAATGAATGACTTTCCTGCTCAGTTCATCTGTAATACATCACATTAGGATAGACAGATTACAATGAAATGCAGGAAAAGGAACTGAATTGAGAAATTCATAGCATCATGGCAACACACACAGGAAGGAGATAAGTAATAACATCCAGGCAATAGTCATGAGTTACTATTACAATAAATCAGAAGGTTGAAGAAAGACTAGTCAGAGTTATGGGGTTTTTTTTCTTATTTGTTTGCATAACATATACCACATGAAGACATGTCAATCACAGCGTACATTGATTGCGTCCACATTGAAGCTGTGTTGTGAACAGAGACAGCACATCTGCAGCCTCCCTAGCTTATCAAAAAGGCAGTATTCCTCTCAGCTCCTAAACACAGGAGGAAAAAAATCTGCTAGTGATAAAAATTTTATGAATTCAAAGTTAAATCAGTCACACATACTACCTGCCTCAGCTGTTGGTGCAGACAAGATGAGTTCATGCCCCACCTTTTTCCTCATCACAAGGAGTTTGCCTGCCACTTAGTCCTGATAGCCTCTTGCCAACCTAGCCCCACATTCAAACAGTTTGGGTATGTTTTCGCTTCTTTTCTGTAGATTACTTCAAATCCAGCTTTATTAAACACTAAGTACTTCCCCATCATTTCACGGTGTCTGTTGAGCAAATTTTGTATTCTCTTTGCAGAAAAATATTTTTTTTTTCTATCACTTTTCATTTCTTTACAAACCCATAAATTTTTTACATAAAGGATGAATATAACGTTGCTTTCATTTCAAACTGTTATTCATTTAGGGGTAACTGAAGACCACATCACAGCGTTATGTATCATTATGTATACCATATGGCTCTTCTATAGAAATGAGCTTTAGGAACATAATTTTCAACAATACTTAGTAGCAATATGTTCCATGTAGTTAACAAAAGAATACGATCAGTGACGTGGGAGAAAGATTAAGACTAATTTAGAACATTGGGCAGTCTAACCAAGGCCAGAAAAATCATATATACATATGCGCATATATATGCGTGCTTGGATGGAGCACTGAAGGCACTTCAAGCACACTATTTTCCTGTTGGATAACCTAAAAAGTAGCTTCTAGTATATTAGCTGGAAGCCAAGAAGATATTATAGAAGCTAAAGAAACCAAAGAACTGATCAAGGAATAGTACATACATCCCAGGAAAGCACTTTGCAAGGTCAGCTGCCCTCCCATGCTAGGACAGATGCTTTAGAGCAACTGCGGAAATAGAGTATATTTTTTTTTGAATGATTTATTAGTAGCAAAAGTGAAGGTGTGGAAAATTATTTTAAACCACCTTTTCCAGTATGTTCTGTTCAAGGACTTGCAGACCACACATCCAGAATAGTCTGTGTGCTTGTAGGAAGGCTAACTGCATTTCAACATCTTGGTCCACAGCACAATACACTGAGGACAGAGTTCAGTCATGGGGAATAAAACACTTTTAGAGCTCTGGGCTGAAGAATGGTGAGATATATTAATACACATACACACACACACACACAGAAGCGATGAAAAGCTGCACAGCCCAAGTCCTCCAAAAAAAAAAAAAAAAAGGATCAAGATAAAACGAGGCCATACATACATTTCACCAGGGAGTTTATACATTGCCTTTGCCTCAAGATACCTGCGTTCTCAGTCTCCTAGACCATTATCCAAAAATATGCTTTGGCTTCAGGCTGTATTCATAAAACAGATCACTCTAATAGCCTGCTATAACACATGTTACCTAAAGAAAATAAATCGGAAGTCCAAAGAGAAAAAAAAAAAAAAAAAACAGAAAAATCAACTGCTTGCTGTCATCGTGGACAACAAGCCACCTACAGTCTATCCATAATTGACTGACTTAAGTATCTTATCCTCTTTTAAACAAATTAATTGGCTTGAAAAAAAATCACTGTTTGGGAACTCTGTCTTTTAGAAGTAGAGACTTGCTCTTCCCAAACAGTAGGTCCAGAATATTCGTGTTTCAATGAAAAAAACCCACCACACAAAACAATAAAACACAGAAGTTTGGTCATTTAATGAATCATCCCATATAAACACAAACTTTATACAAGGAACAAGGAAGTATCCTACAAGCTACCAGATTACATTGGACCAACGGCAGTTCAACTAAACATAAATCAAGGTCCTTTCCTCAGATTATCTTCTGTGACAAATACAGAGAATACTGAACTGAACCTCCACGAGTGTGGTCAAATAATCCCAAGGTTAACAAGGACAGCAATTTAAAATACTCAAAAATATGTTGGAATACACATTTGCATGAATCTTAGCATGTAAAGTTTACATCTAATTAGCAAGTAGTGTGGCTCATTGTACCTGTAGAAGAAAAACACTTAGCTTTGAGGATCCAAGAACCACGTTATATGCATGCATTTCTGTTGTTTTCCCCAATTTTTGCACACTGAACCAGCTCTAGCATATAAAGTGTATGCCATCTCCAGCTGGAACGCATCAGGCACAAATAATTTGAGATCTTAAACTGGATACATTAAATGGTTAATTCCTAAAAATTTACAAGTGTACCTATAAAGAATTACCTACCCAAACCCCCCTGAAAATTAATAAATCTTTTGAAGAATCCATTAATAAAATATTGAGCCTCAAACACTTCTAATTAAAGGCTTTCTAATTTTTAGTGCTTTGGATAAAGGTATAACATTTGGAATTTGGAGAAAATGCACTTGTATTTTTCGTTACATACTATTTCTAGCCATATCACAGGCTGTCTATTAGCATTATGTAATGGTGGCCTACTTTTTCCAGAAGTACCTCTCCATCCTTCTGATATGATTGACAAAAGTGGGGTTTTTTTTAATAGACATACCTAGTGTCACATGATGTTAAGAAATCCGTATTAGGACAGAAAATACTTTTATTAAAAACGCATTTCTGAAATCCAACTGAAGAGCAATAAAGTAGTACTCCTGAGTGTAAATTCTAAATATTATAACCAAAAGAAAAAAAATATTCATGTTATTCAAAGCAGTGATTAGAGAAACATGACCATCCTTAAAGGATAGTCAAAATAGATTTTTACTTCAATAGTAGAAGGATGATGTACTTGTATTTTCTAATGATCAGATCTCATTACTGGGAAGTATTTTATAAAGTGTTCAGTAGAAATGTTCCATATTTACCACAAGAACACATGTAACACTGAAACAGTGGGGAAGTTTTATACAAAAGGAAGATCTCTTTCTTGGGCACGATTTTTGTTTTCTAAAATACTTTGCAGCCGGTTATGTATAACCTGAAGCTTACTTACTGAAAAAAGCTTTCCAATGAGGTAATTAACCTTGAGCAAAGTGCCTTGCTAATCCTAGCCTTGTCTTAAATGAAGGATTACAGTTTTAAATAAAGCATTGCTAATACAAAATAAATGTTGATTGAGGTTTGTTTCACTTTCTAGTACTTAACAGTAGCAGGATGACTATCAGGTATTTACAAAGCACAGATTCAACCCCCTTACTAACTGAATGCAAATATCCACTTACATTCTCAAATTACTTTTTACAAAAAATACCAGTAAAAAAACCAAACACCATATACATAGATATTAAGTCTTTGAGATACTGTTCTCTAATTTCACTTGTCACAATGCAGCATAAAATACTCAACTACTAAAAAAGGACAGCAAAGCTTTTGGCTTATTAACAGTTTCTGTAAACAGCAAGCATCATTTTGCATGATAGAGCATGCATAGCTTGAAATAGCTCTTTTACATGCAAAATAATACAGAGTCACTGAAAATGCAAAAGGTTCCACCAATCAAATAACAAGTGAAAAAAAGGCAAATACAGAGGCAAGCCTTTAAAAGCCATGTTTTAAACTAAGCTTGTTCTGTCATTTATGAAACATCAAATACAGTCCAAGGAGCTACATCGGAGGCAACTTCACAGCAATTTCATTCAAGTTTCCACAAATGTTCATGCTGTGCTTCCCCCACCCTCTACCACCCCCCTAAAAGAAAGGGTACAAAGGAGTATTTCAGAAAGCTGGAAATTGCAGTGTGACAAGAATCCCTTATCGCAGTTCAGTCCATAGTAGTGTGTGTTAAAGTGATGGATGAGAATTCACTTTCTGCATTTCCTCTGTTCGCATTCACAACATTGCCTATCAGAACTGAAACACACACAGCTGTGCTTGCCCTGATTGAAACAGGACTAAATTGGAGACAATCCCATGGTAATAGCACACTTTGTTTAAAATACGTAAATACACATTCATATACTCACACTTTTTAAGCTTCTTCAGACTATTTAAGACAATAGATGAGTTAACTATTTGATCCTCTAGCAATTTTTCCCTAAAGCACATTTAATTTTTTTTTGTAAAATGCAATCTAGTCTTTCCTTGCTGAAACCTGAAGAACAGAACAGTAGGCTATCTACCACAGCCACCAGGTTTTCTCTTCCCTCTTCACAGCAGCAACTAGATACTTAAAGGCTGTTAAGATGGTTGATTTTACATGTAGTCTAGACAACTTATTCCTCTAGTTCAGAGGTCTTACCACTGATGAGTCAACTATAACCTTTATTTGCAAAACAATTATCTACTATCAACAAGAGGAAACAGCCTCAAGTTGCACCAGGGGAGGTTTAGATTGGATATTAGGAAAAGTTTCTTCACCGAAAGGGTTGTCAAGCATTGGAACAGGCTGCCCAGGGAAGTGGTGGAGTCACCATCCCTGGAGGTATTTAAAAGACATGTAGATGTGGTGCTTAGGGACATGGTTTTAGTGGTGGACTTAGCACTGCTAGGTTAACGGTTGGACTCAATGATCTTAAAGGTCTTTTCCAACCCAAATGATTCTATACTTAGCTGTTCCTTCTCATGTAGCTTTCCTTTCCGGCTGAAGTACAACTTGTACTTTTTCCTATTGAGCAATTTCCAGCCTCACTCCTCTCCCCAGTCGTATTCACCGTTTAACAAGATCGCTTTGAATTCTCAGTATATCTTCCAACATTTAGAACTCCGACAGTGTCTTTCACCTTGGCTTTCTCTGAAGACTGCCTATACCATCACTCAAAGCATTTACGAAAATGAAGAACAGTATGGGCTGAAGCACCAGTGGATCTCCATGCAATTTCCATGAAAATACTAGACTTTCATCTTACAGTTTTCTACCATATCGATTTTATTTAGTTGATTTTTTTCCTACACATACTAATGCTAGGCTTCTCTATCCATCTTTAACAAGATGACCTTGTGTCCACTCCCTGTAAAGTTCTATGCCATGTTTGATAACTACATACTTGTCACGATGAGATTTCCTATAACGTCTGAATTATTTAACAGCTAGCTGCTGCCAAAAGTAGAAGTCCACAGAAAAATCAAGAGTTGTCACCAAGTTTAGTTCTCCTAGTCTGCTCAGTCTGCTCCAAAGCACCAGAACCAGCTCAAGGACAGGGACTCAGTGTGGTAACAAGATCACCCTCTTCTTTGGCTGCAGATAGCTTTTCAAATGATGCAACCCTCCAACATAAACCTTCAGCTTTACCAAGTGACATTATATAGCTCCTGCTTTTCCCTCTGTAATAGGATAGTATGCATTTGTTCCTTTAAGATAATTAATTAGAGAGACTGCAGTTTTCTTTAGTACCTCTGAGGAGCCTCTCAGAAGATTTTACTGACCAATTCTGAGTTTAACGGAGCCTATCTACTGAAATCTATTGTTTGTATTTTGCTATTATTCCTCCTTCCTATCCCAGGGATCATGACTTACACTAGTGACAGCTGCTGTGACTTAGTATTCCTTCAACCTGACATTTTTAACACTTTTCTTCTTACCAGTCATAATTAAATCTTCAAAAGCCTACACCTAATTGCCTCCTCCTTTGTATGAAAAAATTCTTTGAAAACACTTAAAGAACTGTGTTCTGTTTCATCTCCTCACCAACAGATTACTGGGCAGTTAAAAATCTCCCACAGCCATCAAGTCTTGCAACTCAAATGGTGGCAAAAAAAAAAAATCTCTCATCTATGATTCATTTTTACTTTTTGAAAAGAAGATAAATGTTATTGAATAATTTCTAAGCCTACTGTGCTTACTGTGCTTCTAATTCACTGTGCTTTCAATTGCATAACAAAACTCAGTGATGCAAAAAAATTTACTATACTATTCCCCTTTCACAAAATTGAAAAAAATAGTTTTATTTAACTTGAATCTGACTTTTGAGCAACACATTGGTGTCTAAACCTATTGCAGCCTCACTAGGTACATACATAGGCTTTTCCAATTGCAATGGAAAACTTGAGAGAAGGGAGCAATGTAAGTTACCTGAATGGAAGTCTCCAAAGGAATTCTCAGGAAAATAAAGCGGGCAATTGTTTTAACACAGAAAACAGAAGCTGTTTTGTGTGCCTCCGAATAAGTGAAATCACAAGCATCTACTGACTCTATCATTAGTTGTATCCTACAGGTCTCCAAATAACACCTAAAACATCAAAAAAATCTCTCTGGTAATATTTTATATTTTCATAGCTTCATCATTATGTTAAGGAAATCATGTAAGACAGCATCACTTCTGATGGAAGTCCAAAAAAATTTAGGCATTAAAGAGTTTAATATTTCATTAGGCTTCATTAGAGAAGAGCAAAAATCAGACCATTATCCTAATGGTAATTTATACAAGGCTGAAATAACTCTCTCAACTTTAAGCGTAAGTACTCACTGAGCCTAAATTGATTAGACAAACACACAGTTTTTTATGCAAGGTTCTGCTTGATATGCAGATAGACTTACAGATAAACCTGTTACAGGACTAAGCTAAAACTGCATAAAACTACACTTAGCATTTCTTAATTTTCAAGTGCTTAACTGCAACATTACTAATTTTGTTTTAAAGCTAGTATATTAAGCAGAACAGGTATCACACTGTGGCCCAGTCTGTGTTGTGTTCCAGTTTTCCTGGCTGGTCTATCAGAACACTAAGGTCTATTCATGCTTCCAGCAAATAAGAATTATTTATTTATGAATATTCTCACAACGTGGTGAGGCTCCTCAAAAAGAAACAGCATCCAGAGAATTTTCTTATGGAAGAGAAAAGAAACACAGAAATACAGTCAAGGAATGGTAGTGACAAATTGGGGGGGGGGGGGGGTTTGAGGCGGGGGCAGTTTCCACAGAACTTCATTGTATACTATACCCACAAGCAAACGGATAGAGGACAATGGAGAGTCACATCTTGCCTCTTGACGAGTACGAAGAGGCAGGAAAAACAGCCATAGGGATACTAACTAGTGGTTGGATGGAATAAGAGAACTTAGAATATATAACTTACACCTCAAGAAATAGGGTAGGAATCTGTTGCTGTAAAAAAACGATACAGCCCTTTATACATTAAATAGACATGAGATTCCAGATTTTTTTAAAAATCTCATGTATTGTTGCAAAATTAAATTTACCTTCCAATATTTCATTTTTTAAACACTTCACATCAAAATTTTTGAAGTCAAACATCCTTGTTACAGAAATTCTACTTACCCAGAAGTCTGGAAAGACTTAACATTCTCTCTTATTCTTTTCTCCTATCCTAAAGGATTTTTTATACTGTTAAATAACAGACGTTCAGCGTAAATTTGTATTTAAGTTGTGAAAGCTGTATTTTAAGATGCTAGGCTTCCACTAATCATGGCCCTTCATGGCTTTTAAGTTGAAGTGCCACTGCAGAGTTTTACTCTAAGAGAAAATATATTGGTTGCTGCAAGAGTATGTCATGAGTATATCATGAATATGAGTACATGAATACGTGTACTCATGATTCTAGCAAGAAAACTATTGCTAACTTGCTTATAGCAGAAGACTTAATTACAGGAATCAGAGTACAAAGGAAAAGCTGAAGAAAAACTGCAAATAATGATCTATTCAGGTTTATTATTGTCAGCATAGTTTTCAAATAGTCCCATAATGGGACTTTTCAGTTTGAAAAGTACAATCTGTCTAACTTGAAAGTTTGGCACTGAATGAAAAGTTGTTAGTGTCAGGAAGGTAAAGTATGGGAATTGAAAGTCATTTATCATTGTAACACTTCACCACAGACTAAACAGAGATAAAAGATTCTGTACAGGCCATAGTTTCCAGCATACCAGCTGTTCTGTTAACTTGTCATATTGGAACATACGAGATGCTTACACATAAAATGATTACTTCCAAGGAACAACCTACAATATTTCCCAAGTTATTTTTACCGTTGAGTAGATATTCTCTAATTAAACCCCAAGATTAGTAATACCAAGCTCTTTTACTGGGTATAAAATGTCTTTAGTATAGAACACTCACTGAAAAAATTCCCTGCATTACTTTGCATAGAAGAAAAACTATTAAATAAATAAAAAATATATCAAAACCCCTAAATTGCCTATCCACAGTTGTTAACAAAACAACACAACACCCATCATCTTTCCATCTATTTTAGACTCTAAATGCTTTGTGTTGAAGGGGAATAGGATTTGAAGGGAAACAAGTTGAGCACACACTAATTCTGTGTTGTGTCAGTTACTACAGTTCAAACAGTCATGGTACCTTTCTACTGCTAAATGTGGAAATATTTGCCATTGCTGCATAGCTATCATGAATGAAAAATGGAACAATAATCATGACGTCTTTTTTGGTACTGGTATGAGTTTGTAACACACCATGCAAAGAAAGCTCCCAGAAAACCCAGTGTGACATGACACAAATTAACGTCCATTTATTAAGCTTTATATCAGCTAATAACAGAAAAGAATTTAAGGCATAGTATTCATTTAATGGGCCTGAATCAAAATACATTTTAAAAAATTCAACAAGTATTTCTCATGACATTAGGATTCCTTTCAAAAACTTCTAACTGAATTTTTTTTGAGTGAGGAAAAAAGATATCTACACAGATAACTTGGCTTTATTTTTTATTAGGTTATAACAACTAGATTGTGATCATATCTTCTGGGTCCTCATTGTTTACTGTTTGAAAAATACAGAGTACAAATACTAAATTACAAAAAATAACATGACTTTAATACAAAAGCTTTCTGAACATCACATTGAAAACAGAGCATTTGGGAAACTACTTTCTTTCAAGTCAAGATATGATTGCTTATTAATTCTAGTTACCTAGGAAAAGTCAGAAAGTAGGATTAGATTACAGAGAAATGTAATTTAGAACCAGTTCCAGACATCTAGCCTGTTTATTTTTATGTTCTTGGCAAGATTATATAGTACAGGCTTCAAACAATTCATGTACATGGGACAACTTGATAGCATTCGGTAACATTCCTCCTCTTAAAAATTAATCACATAATGATTTTCCCTAATATTAACAGCTTCCATATTATCCAGAGTTGATCCTGAGTCAGGATAGTGGTGAAGATCATTAATTTTAATAGTTTAAGAGCAGTCATTCTATAACTAAAACATCTACCTGCAACCCTTATTATTTTTTAGCATACTGATACTGAGCCATGTTTTAGCAGAAGAGCAAAAGCATACACCTTGAGTTTTAAGCATCTTGTTTCACTACAAACATGAAAAATGTTGGGTTTTAAATCTGTATTTGCCTGTTCATGTTTAACACTGCCTGTGCATAACCATCTACAGCAAAATAGTTTTTCAATGAAGACCTGTGTGACTTTCCTTTCCATAAATTAAGGCATTATTTGAACCAAAAAAAACATAAGCTCCTCTTTTCACTTCTCTGAAGTATTTTAGAATATAATTCAGCCTAATTCTTGTGCTGCCATTCACAAAGCATTCATGTGGATTACAATGTCAGCAGAAACAAATTCAGTGTTCAAATCAGTTGAAGATTTTTATTTTTTGACATTTCATATCAGCAATTCAAATGTTCCCATCCCAAAAGTAGCATAACAATTATAGCCCTTTATGAAAATTCAAAAATCTACAAACATGCTTCTACTTGAAACAAAGGTCATCACGTGGAAGAAAAAAAACTGTTGTAAAATAAGAAAATACATTTTAAAGTATACCGTTGCTTTTTTACATTTTCTGTAAATTGCAAAATCTATTTCGAAATAGGCAATGGACAACAGGCAATTACAGGTTGCTGTAGAAAAAAAAAGGTAGTTTCCTCCTTTATTGATCCAATTTCTAGGTGGGAAAAAGTCAACGTTTTCAAAGGTAAACGAGTCTAATGTATTTGATTTTCTTATTTAATATCTGTCAAAGCTGCTTATATTGCTTTTGAGAACAGGATTTATGGTCCTAATTCACCTAAAAAGTTAATCTGCTAACTGCCATGCCTGAAGTTAACTGCCACCATATAACAAAAGAATCTATACCCTTCCAATTCTACTTATTTCTTCCAAAACAAAAAGAACATAACCTTTAGGCTCTGATTCACCAAAGCACTTAATTAGCACACACTTAAAACCTGCAAATCTATGGAAATTTAGCAAGCATCCTGCTGCAGTTCCTCCCTTTATTCCTTGGTATTTTTTCACAATGTTCCTTACTCACCTTTTGCTCCTAAAGAAAGGTGTCATCCACAGGGAATAACATTGATTAACACCACCTTAAGTAACTAACAAATACCTTAGGGCCTTAGCCTTTCTTCACTTATTTCCAATGGTTGCAAATCATCACATATCAATATCTAATTAAAAAAATTACTTTTCTATTTAGCAAATATTTAGAAAGAACTGTGTACTACATATGATCATTTATATAAAAACGCACATAAATCACGCTTTAGAAATGTGTTTCCTGCCAAATAGATCTTAACTACTCAATTTACAATAATGTTGATTATCTAAAATTTATTTTTAGCTCTCACATTAAAATTTTAAGTTTGATTCCTTTACAACTACTATATGTACTATACTTGTGGCTGCAGATTAAGTTATACAGCTCTAAAAGCTGGAGGGTCTTGCTTTTGCCCCATTCAATGGCTAATACAGAAAAGGAAAATTCATCAGTGAATTTCTCACCTTATACTGATGGATAAAGAACGACTGAAATTCAGAACAGCAGACTTGTCCCCTACCAAATTCTCAGTTTATTAATGGATTTAGCTGGTGCCAAGATAACTCGAATTTTGGATATATTCTATACTGCAAAGTGTAATCACATTGTGTTATACACTCTACAAACCTAGGAGACCTTCTGTTGAAATACAAAAAACCCTATTATACCTAGAAATATAGCAATCAACATATATTAGAAAATACCGGTTATACCTAAGTGCTATAAAAGTGGCATAGGTTTAGTGTCCGATATTTACCTAGCATCTTTCATCCCAGAGAATCCTAGTGGTTTTACAAGCTATACACAGGGATCAATTCATCCCGCACTGAATGAAAACAGTGTATTATGTAAAACTTGGCAACAGTCAGGAACAGGGTATGACTATCTTAACCAGATCAACATAAGGCAAGCGTAACTATCCAAGCTCACATTAGTCAGGACACAAGACAAAATTCATCCATCTGGTAAAGATTAAAACAAAAATAATATATCAAGTACTTCAGAAAATCTAGGCCAAACTTTATATCTTATCTCAGAAATAAGAGCTTCCAAGAGCACACTCTTGAGTAAGGTCTAAAATAATTATAAAATCAATGCAAAGTTTTCAAGCTGTGAAAAAGTACCTTTCTGCCTCATCAAAATAAATCTTCCCATACACATAAGGCCAATAGGTTAGGCTCCCCTAAAACAAAAGGCAGATGGATAGCATAAAGGAAGTCATGTTTGTCTTGTTTTTAACCAAAAAAAAAAAAATCTGCCATGGATTAGACACCTCTTTCAAACAGAAGTTTCAGCAATTATGTTCTGATGCATTCTACAGAGTTCTCAAAGAAAACCTGTCTTTAGTAATAAAAGTTTCCAAAGCCACTCAAAAACGTAATCATTGCAGAATACTGATTGCACCGTTTCCTAGGCAAGCAATATAAGCAACTGAATCCCTCTCATCAGATTCCTTTGGTACCCCGTCATTTCCTGGAGTTGCTTTACCAGTCAATAAGAAATTCCAATTTTGTTTAGCAGCTGAAAATGCTGTTGCTTCTCTCCCTTTTTTCTCCCCAATACCAACCAATAACTTCTCACAAATGTGGTAATTCTGTCCCAGGATTAGAGATATTTTAAAACACACTGAGAATTAGACTGAAGACAGAGAGACAATATGAGCATATAGGTACAAAAGTGAAAGCAACTGCATTTTTCATAGCTTCTCCTGACAGCCAGGGCAAAATTCTTTCTCCCAGGAACATTGTTTCCTAGAATCAGTTACAACTTTTTTTCCAATGAAAATTACAGTGTTTTATCTAGGGATGAACACTAAACTGAACAGCTGGTTTCCAAGATAAAAATCTATATCCATATCCAAAAGTGAACTGCACCATTTGGGTTCAAATACCAGTGTGCTATGATTACAAGGCTCCTATTCCAGTTTTCCACTTGTTAGCTGTTCTCCAGCTTTATATTCCCCTACAGTTCTTCCAATGTTTACATGAGAGTTTGGAATATGCAAACATCAAGGTTCAGACTACAGTACTTAGACCCTACTGCCTTTAAGCAGGCAGAGCATAAACAGTGGCTTACCAATACAAAGAAAATTATTTTGCATCTCATTGCGGCACAAAGACAGCAAATTGTGCACTAGGGAGCATCACAAGGGTGCTTTTTTTTGGTCACAGTCTACATACACAGCTTTGGGAATTAGTCTGACACCAACACTTCTCATCTTAATACACTGTATGAGACAAGTCCTATAGCCCAACTAGCAAGTGAAATAGATACCACTATTTAAAAATTATTCAACATATATGGTCATTTGTATTGTGGACATTATCTAAATACAGCTAGATAACTCAATAACTTCAAGGATGCTTTTGCCGTAGAACCATGATATTGTTTACAAATAAGCAAAAGCACTAATTTTGTTACCCCTAACTACACATTCTTTTAATCTGAGGAGATCCCTTCCCTTCCTGCAGAGGTACATCAAACCTCAGAAAAAAAGGAAACTAAGAACCATCTGTATCATCTACTCATATTAGTACTCCAAATTAACTACTTGGAAATTTTTCTGAATAAGAACCACACTGAGTAAAATAAGCTGGCACAATGAATTGATTGGTTTTGCAACGAAAGAGCAGCCCGAAAGTTCCAGGTAATAGAATACATTTGTTACAAACAGGGAAGACCAGAGCAATGCTGACATAGCTAGAAACAAAATATGCACAGATATAGCTGGTCACAAAGCATTCCACTATACCTAAGAATTATCTGGTTTAGCATCTCTTGTTTACCAATAAGAGCCTTAAGGAATGCTGAGGTCTGAAAGCGTACAGCGAGGCAGCATGAACTAAAGCATGCCACGCATCACTGCACTTTCAAGTTCAGGTTACTCGGTTGTACCTTAAACATAACATTTTTCAGAAGAGATTAAAACACCCACTTCAGTTCCTCAATAGTCTTTGGAACACGTAATTCCTCTCTAAGACTGGGAGAACAAAATTCACACAATAGTGCTCACACAGCACAGGAATTGAAGCAGCAGGAGACAATTATTTTACTACCTTTAGCTCTTCCCAGATAGGAATAGCTATTTAACTCTCTACTAGAAATTGGGTGGAGCTCCTGGGCAGAATTCCACAACAAAAAAAGTTCAATTAAAGATAACAGAGCTGTAACAGGAAAATCTAAACACCATCTAGCTTGCCAGTGAGAACACAGAAAGACATTGAATCATCAGACACTGGTAATAATTGTAATAATAGCCCCAGTCCTTTATTTTCAGATTTTCCTTCTTTCCTTTGAGACTTGAGTATAATGTATTAATTTGCATAAATCATTATCTTTCCCTCTGATACTC
Source organism: Phoenicopterus ruber ruber (assembly GCA_009819775.1). Taxonomy (NCBI): domain Eukaryota; kingdom Metazoa; phylum Chordata; class Aves; order Phoenicopteriformes; family Phoenicopteridae; genus Phoenicopterus; species Phoenicopterus ruber. The sequence goes on from CM020222.1 coordinate 27,144,711, forward strand.
CAACTCTGGTGCTTTCTTGGGTATCCACTTGCACCTGCATAGTGAAATAGCAGCAATTTGTACCCTTTATAAACACAAATACATACATGTATGTATATTTTAACTTCCTCTGAAGTCACTGTAACTAGCTTTACAACAGCAATTCAATTTGTTTAATAGCCCCTGTGAGTTAATAAAAAAATCTCTTAAAAGTTCAGTGACTGCATAACTAGTAAACCCACCTTGCAATAATCACATTTAAAGTACATTCATTTATGACAATAACAAGTTAGAATTGATCTGTGAATTTACGCTGCTGCTCTCAAATTGAGAAAATTCAAACCTACTTTCTTTGTTATGATAAGTAGTATCCATGCTGCAGAAATACTGGGAAATTGATCAGTTTTGGTACATGGTACTACCATATATTCTGTGTCATTGCTCATATTAGCACTTCCTCTTGCTTCATCTGCCCACCACTCAAGCCAGCAAGTTTTAGAGGGAGATTGCTTTAAATTTCTTCCTAAAGGTAACACAGCATGTCTAAACCAACAATGCAAGAAATTTACAACTCCGTGCAAGGGCAAATGCCTATGCTGACTGGGCAAACTGTGTTTAGAATCTCACTTTTCTGCTCCTTGCCAGCACTTGGGCTGAGGAGTAGGCCACAGAAGTAAACAAAGCTTCTTGCTTCATGCATTTAAAAAAGATTATTGGTTGGAGATTTCCTGCATGCATTAAAGCAGCATTAAATACATTCTGTCCCAGCAAGTGCAACGTTACCAGAACATCTTCAAAGCAGTCATTTGTTATCTTGCTTGAAATTTTAGTCAAAAAAAAAAAAGATGCAGTGGGTTTAAAGTCCTAGATAACACTAAAGGAATTGCACAGAGATTAAGTGATCTATCATTTCTTCAACCTAAAAAAAGGCATCAATATCATGCAAGAATTTTTAAACCAAAAAGAGGTTCTTCACTAGTATCACTATATTCTTTTTCAACTACCACCAAGAATTAGGTTGAAAGGAAAAATCGCCTCAAAAAAATAAACCACCATAACTGCAAACAAAAGGTTTCCATTAGTATTTCATTTTATTCAAACTATTGTAATTCCAGAATGAGAATGTCTTGATTAAAAGTTTCAGCTGGACAGTATATTTTTCAAGACCAGCTTCTTCAATATACAGGTAGTGTGATTAAAATTTAAAACTATGTTAGGCATTTTTTCGGTAGTCCTCACCACTGTTATAATCTGTTGTACTCTAGATGGTTGTGATATAGCTAGCAAATGCCAATGGCTGACAGCAGTATCAATGGTAGTGATTAACTCTTCTCAGAAGGGTTAGGTATTTAGTTTCTATAATCCAGGAACAAGAAGCGCTGAATAAAGTTTGGAAATTGCTCAGGTTTTCTAGCCCAAGACTTAACTTATCTCTGCATCTCTTTCCAAATATATTAAAAAAACAAACACACATCTTTTTAAAGTTCCTCCAAGGCAAGACAACTACCTAAGAATCACTTAGCATCAATCTAAATTTGAACTCTGAAGTTCATAGTTTTATTTTGTTTTGTGACAGGAGGCAAACTCTGACAGACTAACTTTTTTATCATTAGGGATTGTGAACTGCAAAAATTAGCAGCCTATGAGCCAAACAAAGCTGGCTTTGAAAGTGTTTTGAGCGATTCCAATGAGATGCTCTGGACTTAATCAGACTACACATGAGACCAACACAAAGTCGTGGAGTTTCTTGTTTGTTTATCTTTAAGGTCTACAATCCAATTCTATCAGTTTCCTGATGAAAAGATAACTAGGAGGAGAAGTTTCACAAAACAAGGGTTTGGGCAGCTTCACCAGCGTAAGAAATTGTCTTTTCTTATCTGCAGTTACAGATTCTGCAGCACTGTGCCTCCTCATCTTGTGCCAATAAAACTGTTCGTAAGGCTGAATTGAGAATCAAATCAGAGGTCTGGGTAAAATAAAAAGAAAAGGGACTATTCGCATCCACATTGGTGCCCTGATTCAGTACCTGCCAGATCTGCACAAAGCACTTGTTTTAGTATACCCATAAAACAGTGCACTGCACAACAGGGGCAGGAACAAACAGGCAAGAACAGGAACTCTAAGCCAGAACCGCTACGTGACAAAAAGGCATCCTTACAATCTTAGCTTCCCTTGACAGGGCTAACTGTCTAGTGATGAACTGTTTAAGAAGGAACGAAAAGGTTTTATGCTAAATTCTTCTTCTTAAATTAGAATAGAATGAACAGAAACAGATGATCAGTGTTTGGAGGCTTTACAAGTCTGCAAAGAATTACTGTTAACAGCTGCTCCTTACCAGGAATAAAATTCATCTCTGAAATTTAATACTTACACAATCAGTTGTCACAGAACAGTTTCCTTGCCCAACAGACATCTGTAAACTTTACTTTCTAAACAGGGACAGACACTTAGAACAGGCAAACAATTACTGCACCACAGCAAAGGTTTTGGGCTGATCCAGAACTGGAAGTGGCAAGCACAATACAAGGCATGATCAATGAAAGGATGAACAAAGGACATTCAGCTACTAATTTCAAGCTGCTAGGCAGCCAGCTACAGAATGAGGCATTTTATACCACCTGTGGGAAAGAAACAATAATTTGTTATAGCAAAATACTGTGTCCAGATCTTCCCTGACATCTTGGTAGTTTTCTCTCATCAACAGTGACCAGACTTTTTTTTAACCATGTGATCAAAAGACAATTGCTTATTTCACAGTAGCAGTAATGCAAGATAGTCTGCAGAAAGAAACAATAGCATGCTGGTACAGTCAAGAAAGCAAGTTACATTTTAAACTGATTTCCCCCCTCCCCCCATCAAAACATATTCCTGATAGAGCATAAAAGTAATGTCAGCTAGAGGATGTTATTATTCAAAAGCAGAATTCTTCATTTTTACAAGTGGAGAGAGTTGAGCATTGCATAATGAATCTACAGTATTGAATCACTCTGAGAAAGTCTAGTGCCTCTTAATGAGTTCCTAAGGCTATCTGTGACTTAATACATGTAAGGCTGATGGCAACTGAATTGTATAAACTGTGATCTGTGAAGGGATATTTTAGTCTGAAGTAAATCGGTGCTATGCTAGGCTGAATTTTGGTTGTACACAACAAGAGAAGTTGTAATAGCCACCATCTGTTCCTGCAAAGCATGAAGGCAGCTAAAAGAAGTGAGCAGTGGTAGGGACTTGCTGAGCCGCCCGAGGAGGAAAGGCAATGAAGGTTACTTAGGCATAGTAGGAAGATGACTGGTTCAACACCAATGGAGGCAAGGTGGTATGTCAAATCACACAACACAGTAAACAGAGAAAAGACAAGATGATTCACTTTATTTTCTCACCAAAATACTCATGTCAGTAGGGGGAGGGGTGTGCTCATCTCCCCAGAAGCATCTTGAGTGCCACCATGCGGCACGTACGGGACAACCGAGCGATCGGGCCCAGTCAGCACGGGTTTATGAAAAGCAGGTCCTGCCTGACCAACCTGATCTCCTTCTATGACATGGTGACCCGCCTAGTGGATGAGGGAAAGGCTGTGGACGTTGTGTACCTGGACTTTAGTAAAGCCTTTGACACCATCTCCCACAGCATCCTCCTGGAGAAACTGGCTGCTCATGGCTTGGATGGGCATACTCTGCGCTGGGTAGGAAACTGGCTGGATGGCCGGGCCCAAAGAGTTGTGGTGAATGGAGTTAAATCCGGTTGGCAGCTGGTCACAAGTGGTGTTCCCCAGGGCTCAGTATTGGGGCCAGTCCTGTTCAATATCTTTATCAATGATCTGGACAAGGGGATCAAGTGCACCCTCAGTAAGTTTGCAGATGACATCAAATTGGGAGGGAGTGTTGATCTGCTGGAGGGCAGGCAGGCGCTACAGCGGGACCTGGACAGGCTGGATCGATGGGCCGAGGCTAATTGTATGAGGTTCAACAAGGCCAAGTGCCGGGTCCTGCACTTGGGTCACAGCAACCCCAGGCAATGCTACAGGCTGGGGGGGGAGTGGCTGGAAAGCTGCCTGGTGGAAAAGGACCTGGGGGTGTTGGTTGACAGGCAGCTGAATATGAGCCAGCAGTGTGCCCAGGTGGCCAAGAAGGCCAACGGCATCCTGGCTTGTATCAGAAATAGTGTGGCCAGCAGGAGTAGGGAGGTGATCGTCCCCTCGTACTTGGCCCTGGTGAGGCCGCACCTCGAGTACTGTGTTCAGTTTTGGGCCCCTCACTCCAAGAAAGACATTGAGGTGCTGGAGCGTGTCCAGAGACGGGCAACGAGGCTGGGGAAGGGTCTAGAGCACAAGTCCTATGAGGAGCGGCTGGGGGAACTGGGGATGTTTAGCCTGGAGAAAAGGAGGCTGAGGGGAGACCTTATTGCTCTCTACAACTACCTGAAAGGAGGTTGTAGAGAGATGGGGGTCGGACTCTTCTCCCTAGTAACAGATGACAGAACAAGAGGAAATGGCCTCAAGTTGTGCCAGGGGAGGTTTAGATTGGACATTCGTAAAAAATTCTTCACCGAAAGGGTTGTCGGGCATTGGAACAGGCTGCCCAGGGAGGTGGTGGAATCCCCATCCCTGGAGGTATTCAAAAGACATTTAGACAAGGCCCTAAGGGATATGATTTAGTGGGGGACTTGGTAAGGCTGGGTTAATGGTTGGACCCGATGATCTTGGAGGTCTCTTCCAACCAGAACAATTCTATGATTCTGAGACAAAGAAAAATAGATAATCAACTACTTCCAAAAACAAATTTGGAGATCAGGGGTAGAATGGGGAAGACTAATTAGCAAAGACCTGTCCCAAAAGATATTACATGGAAAGAGGTCCAGCTTCTCTCATGTCCCACCTTGGCTCCCAGATTTGCAAAATTCAGTGAGTTTTATCCCTTTCTGAGTGATAATAAGCTGCAAACCATGTTAAACACAACCTCATGTTTTCTCACTCTATTTTTTTCATAGCTCTTCACATATCTTCTTGATAGCAGTTCACAGCAGCTATTTCATGACACAGAAATTGTATCCAGTATTGGTAGAACGAATAGAGGCAGAGGGAAATTCACAGAAGTAGATTGATGATAGAGCCCTCAAGCAAACACGAGCTGCTACTAAAAAAAAAATCATACTAATGGTTGCACAGAGCATTTCTTGCAATGCGACTGCGCACATGTCTGACTAGAAGCAATGGTACACAGCTCAGCTAGTGAGAGAAAATGAGTGCTGCTCCCTCATGCATTGATTATAGCATTCCTATCTACAGAGACAAAAATCTGACATAAAAGAGAATCCCTATCATGGCTCTACAGACAGAGAATAACAGCCTTTCAGAAGGCTCAGTTTTCTTGACAGATTTTGAAATAAGGCCTCTCCGCGTTGGAACGAGTGTGTGTGAATACATGTTCCGATTCCGTAGTTTAGAATCAGCAGCTCCCAGAGTTTGTGGGCCTCCTGTAAGACAATACTGAATTCTCATGGCAATAGGACCCTTCCTGGCATTAAGAAAACAATCTTTAATAAAAAATCCACCTTAACTTTCTGTGGAACTTAAAAGGATTTAGCAGGGCAAAGAAAATTTAAGTTGATATTACTTACACTAAAAAACAAACTACAATGCTATTTACATGTCATCAGTAATTCCTAATTTACATCTCTGCTTTTCTACACTTTTTGCTGGATAGCATTGTTATACACACTACAAATGATAAATTAGGACATACTCCTGAGGAGCACCACAAATACAGCTAGAGCAGCTCACAAATCATCTAGGGAACGAGCTGTGAAACTTTCTAAGATCTCAGATGTCAAACCATCAGCACTTTCTCTGTTAATTGCAAGCATCCATTCAACCCAAAACAAGGTGAAAGATTACAGACCCCAGGACTGCTCTGCAATTTTTCCTCCTCTCTTTCTTAAAGACACAAATAGGTATCAATATGTCTAAGTCACCAGACACGAACAGTATCCTCTTATGGGGAGTCCTTTTTACTACATAAACTGGGAGACTACAGGGAAGGAGATTCCATCTGCCAGCATCTGGAGAATCAGCTTCTAATCTCAAAATTATATAAAATAATCTCAAATTATGTTTGCTGACTCCTAATATTTCTTGCTTCCGGCCACAGCCCAGAGCCAACTTGACAAGAAATCATTTACTTGCTATGTATTACTCAAACTAGATGATCTAATGATAACCTCTGGCCTTAAACATAAAAAGTAAGTCCATGAAAAAGATCCGACAATTTTTATTAATAATATTTTGGTTGAATGTTGAAACGGGAAGTTTTAACTTAATATTATTTTTCCAGTTGCAAAACTGGAAAAGAAAGTACTATCTTCCTTTTTCAGAGTCCCTGAATTCACACACAGGCAGAATATTAAAAGGAGAGCTTTTAATAAAAGAAGAAAAAAAGCAGCCAAAGAATTTACAGAAACGTAGTTTTGTTCAAGTAACATCTTGTATAAATGAAAATATTTTTCTTTCATAAAGACACACAAAGGTACAAATACAGGAGCGTAGAGGACAGACTAAAAGTACTACCAGTCAAATACCTAGCTGCAATTTCCTAAATCATTCCTGAAGGAGGTGATAAAAGGAGCCTTTTAATTAAACAGCCAGAATATATATGCAAATATTCACAAAGTTTATTACTTAGGTTAGGGCCTATTGACGGTTGACAAAACATATTTTGGTTTTAATTGCCAGAAGAGTATGTCTGTTTGTATTACATAATGCAAAGAGCACTAAACTTAAGATGTATCACCTTTTGGTGAATTTCGTGCTGTTCCTCTCCTCCAAATTTCACTTTATCAAGCATTTAGCAATTAAAGGTCAACACTTTGTAGATTTTATCTAAAGGTCATATAAAAGGTTTTCTTTCTGTGAACACTAGCTAGACAGAAATTCCTTCCTCAAAATGTCTTTTCACTTTTCCTTCAAAATTTACAAAGGCTAGCATTTCCATGAAGATATTCCTCTGTTACTTAGAGCTCAACTAGCATAAATTTACATAGTTCTACTCATACGCTCCAATATTTGCTACAATTTATATTAGATCTAAAAATTAAATTCTCTGTGCATGTGTTCACATGCATTTACAAAAAAACAAAGCACCACTTAGCACAGTGGCAATGACAAGGATTAAACACTATTCTACTAGATCTATATATAGCAAAACTCTGTTCTGGAATACACCGCCTCAATCGCCCTCGGTTAATTAAATTTAGGGTGCAATTGTCCCATTCACCTTGGCAGCACCAATCTCGTACATGAGTGGGTACATCATTAACAGTTATTAACTATAGCACTAAGTACATTCATTCTTCACAGTTTTACATTAAATAGAAGAAACAACTAAAAAACTACGTAGTCAAGTAATGAGTTCAACAGATGTTCTCATAGCTGATGCTGCTGAACTGCGGGTTCATGAATGAAAGAACAGTTATTTCAATATATTACTAAAAATTAAATCTAATCCTGCATTGCTGAAGGGAGTTTTATAGGATTCGGTGCTAATGAGCCCAAACTTTAATTATGTATACTTTTTTTGTGTGCATATTTGCACAGACGGGGTGCACCCTGTGATACAGCAGGCAGACACTGGCAGAGACAAAAAGGAACAGAGTCATACCAGTCAGCCTGGTAGCAGAGGTATCAGCATTCTAGGTACTTATGCAAAAAAGGAAATTAATCTGAAGGGAAAGAGCAAGTTAAAGCAAGTTAACAGTTACAGGAGCTTTATACCCTTGGAGGGTGTGGGTAGGGAACTAACGAGCAAAACACCGGTTCTCAAGAACCTACATTTGAATAATTCTTGGGCTTGCATAGCATAAGGCACAACTACAAATGTATACAGATGAGTATATGCAGGTAATGTGTTTTGGCACATGTAAGTTTCCATACAATTTAGATGACAGAAGCCTACATCACAGAAAAGCGAAGATAAATGTCTTTGTAAACTTCCTTATAAAATTTGTTATATGGGAGTTTGGCAAGACAGTTGTTTCATTTGTTAAATATAGATGGGTAGTTCCTGAAGCCTGGAAAATTCTTAGTTTATTGACCACAGGCCATAAGAGTCGCTCTTTCCCCGAGGGATCATAACCTGTCTGGTTTCTACTCCAACTCACTCAAGAGGAGCAAGGAAATTTTATAATTTTTTTCCTAAGCTAGAAGCGACGACCAGCAGGAACAGACCTTCTTAGCAACCCAAATAACTTGGAGACACACATTTCTTGGGCAGTTGAATTTCAAAAATACGCCTATGTTTCTATAAGAATATTTTCATTCCTAAACTTTAATCACACTGCAGACCTTTTCTATTTAGGCTGTATATTTCCAAGAGCTGGTCTTTCTAAACAGGAAAACATTTTTGTCTGCCAAAAGGAGACCTTCCGTTTCACATTTAATTCTAGAATTTTAGTGCGTTCATTTAAACTAAGGGCTTAATTTCGAAGCCTTATGTATTAATAGCTATGCTCGCAAGTCTGTTTTGAACAGCAAAGTTGTACACACATTTGAAAAAATACTGCAGCACTGCAAAGATGCCTCATCTCCCAATCCCAGCCCACCCACTCCACAGTCAAAGCAGGGCTGTGCTGCTATGCTAAATGCACTGGTACTAGCCTCTAAGAAAAAAAAAATCTGGAGTACTTTTCTTCTTAAACTTTAGTGTGAATTCAGCTCACCAACATCAGACTGTTTCTGCCATCATTCCCGAGTTATTTGCTGTCTAATAAACACATACTTAGAAAACCTCAAGTCTGGATTAAATCAGGAGGAGAAACCATGGAAATGGTCATTAAGAGAGCAACACAACAGAGCAGAGATACTGACAGTTTCAAACTAAGTAACGGGTTTTTTTATCAGCTCAAATTCCCATTTGAGACATGTAGTTTCCACCAATACTTGCCATTACTATTTTCAGCAACTTCCATGTCTATTTTCAGTTATGAATGTTTTGCCGAATTCTTTCAACAATAGGTATTAATCTTGGGGGATAAGTTAAGCCTTTATTGAGAATACAGAAAAAGAGGATCAAGGATATAAATAGTCTAATCCAATTTTGTCCATATACTTTGAAAATTTATCAGAGAGATCCATCAGAGGACCAAGAAACTTAAAACTAGCTCTCCCAGCACCCTGGTGGGCTCTGATGAGGACCGAAGCCACCTAACAGTTGTCAGAAGCCCACCGCTGCTTTTCATCTTTGTTGTAAATGTCTTTTCTTTGATGAAAAGACATTGCTCTTCATCTTTCATGTAAAGTCTACTTTTGGGTTTGCTTGTGGGTTGTATGTTTGTTTGGTTTGTGGTTTTGTGTGTTTTTTTTTGGTTTTGTTTTGTTTTTCCTCCTCCTCCTTTTAAACTACACTGTCAGGCTTCAATTGCTCCCTAAATATTATTAAATCAAACTTGTTTTCTGTAAAAAAAGTTGTTCCTCAGTCTCCATAGTAGATGGCAGTGGGGTACTTTGAAAAATGTAACTGAAATAGCTGGATAGAAACCTCATTAAAATCTCTCAAGCATCATCAATATGTTAGATGGTGTTTGCCAGTTACCGTCAGTTGTTCATTTTATTTTAACCAAGCAACAAATAAATCAAGGATTTATATTGAAATCCCTCATTCAGGAAGACAGATCTCTCTGAATTTTAGATCAACATATTTATCCTAGATACGCAGCAATTTTGCATGTAGGAATCAATTTTTTTTTTCCTCAAGTTTGAAGAAACACACCTTTCACACATCTGAAGATTCCAGTCAAATAATCTTACAAACTATTATATAACATCCAAAAAGTTACAGGCAGCACAGCATCCAACATTAAGGGCAAGCAGCCCTATTTTCTACTAGGACATTTTTTTCCATGATGTGACTATTACTTTCTAACCATAACCTTTAGTCCTTATTTATTTAAAATAAGATTTTTACTTATTTTAAGAGCAAAATCTGAAATATAAATAATACAGCCTAATTCTATAGCCCTTACTCCCGAAGAGAGGTAGCTAAATACTGTTGGGTGCAAGTGCCAAAACAGTCTGAAGTCACACAGAATGTCTTTTTTTTCTTAAAACAGAAAACAGACAAGTACTGCATTTCACTCCATTAACATGAGCAAACATTGTCTCAAGTGCAAAGTAACTTCTAGCATAGTTAAATAGCTCAAAGAACACAAACACAATATATAGATAAGAAACAGAACTTTTTAGGAACCAGTAACATTCAGAGCAATTTGCTGCTTCTCTGAAAAATTATTCAAGTTGCCCTCCCTAATAAGGTCTTCTCTTACGTCTAGGTCAAAGGCTTGCAGGAAAGTGTCGCTTGCTTTGCTGTATATGCTTTTTGCTCACGTACACACTAAATAAATGCAAGCAAACCACTATTCTGACTGAACAGTGGTTTGGACTTTGCCTTCATAGCTGTAGGTGAAAGTCAATAGCAACTTAATTTCACATATTGTTGGGGGGGGGAAACAAGAAGTTCTCAGCGCACCTCCAAATTGCAGGAGATTTTACTCTGTGCTATTTTGTATCACCTGGTTTAAGTCTTTGGTTTTATGTATAATTTTTTTTCTAAAAAATCCTTTTTAAAGTAAACATTTACGGAACAGATTTATTCTTCAACTTTGCCAGCTTATTTATCATTGGCCATCCTATATAGATTATAGCAAAGTAAGTCCTACTTGAATTAGATTGAAAAGATGTGCTCCCATACCCATAAAAATGCATATGAAAGTAACAGTAACTGTTCACAATCAAACTGTCAATTAAGTATAGTTAAAAAAACAAAGGACATGTGATGTATGAATCTGTGTGAAAGGAAATCGGAAATTTCTCAACATTTAGACTAGAAAAATCTGACTACCCTGGATTTTCTAAAAAACAATCTGATCAGAATAAAATTTCCTTGCCCATGTTTGTTTTCAGAGTAAAGCCTTATTTTTTCAATATTATAATATGAAAAAAGACCATAGAAATACCTAAAACATCCAGCTGCCATATCTGTACACCTTTCTCTTGTCATTGCTAATAGCAAAGGAAAGATTACACAAGCACATCATGAGAGCAAATTACAGAAATAATGAAAAGGACACAGTTATCGTCTATTTAATATCTTCTATTTAGTACTGAAGAACAATAGCCTGAATAAAGGCTATCAAGGCTGGGAAAAAGAAACCTTTGATCATACAGTTAGGAGCTGTCCTATAATGTATGGGGCATATATTATGCATAGGCAACAGCCATGAATTCCTGTCCCATGTGAATAGACTAACACCTTATTCTAAATTTAAAACATGCAACTATGCGGAACAAGTATAACTAATACAGATAAAAATACAACAAAGATATACACAAAGAATATACATCTGCTGTACACAAAAAATGAATGCACAGGATCTTATTTTGGGGGCAGCCTCACGTAGCTAATTGTACCACTGGAAGTCACTACTTTTGTTACAGAAAAAAAGAAACGCCAGTAGACAAGCTCTGCGAGAAACAGGATGCCTAACAGTTTTGGAAACAGATTCTCTACTTTCCTTTTCTGTTTTGCCCCAGTTCTTGGTCATCTGGAACCCTACTTGCAACTGAAATCTACCCACGCAGCGACTGAACAGCTGCTCACAGAGCCCTGAAAGCACTCAATGTCATGAACAATTCCATTAAATTAATGGAATCATCAATATGCTCAAAGTTAAGCCCATGCTTCAAGTGTCCTGATGAACTAGATCTTAATCCAAAACCCATGAAATGCAGCAAGAGTTTTCGATTTCATTTCAGCAAGTTTGGGCTTCAAAAGTGCTTTGGATTTTAAGTGCTCTCATCAACTAGTTTTGAATGTTTCCTGACAAAACAGACATACATTATATCTTTTTTCATGTTTATTGATTTAGCTTTTGTTTACCAAAAATTTCAGGTTGGATAATCACATTCAACATTTATGGCAGGAATTCCCACTGGAAATGCAAAGTTAAATCTCTGACAGGGTTTTGTTTTCTTTCTATAAAGAAAACAAGCAAACCAAAAAAAACACCACCCCTGAGACAGAGTATCCTCATTATCTGTGAATTGGCAAACACTCAAAGCTCAGTGTTACCCAATTTAATATTGGGCCTCTTTGTATATGATAAATTCGAGCCATTCTCCCTCAAACCCACTTCCTACATAATGAAGAAAATTGCCTGTCAACTGTTTAAAGAAAGATTACAATCTGTTGCATTAACTCTTAATAGCAATATCAACCAATTTTTTCCCAGCTCTTCCTAAAGACTAATGATGCTTCCCTTAAAACAAACGTTGAGATTGCCTTAACATTTCTTTCCTCATGTTGGCTTTCACACTGACATTTGAGTCCAATAAAGATGAAAAGGGACAGAAAGTGTCCCTGTTTTCACTTCTCTGCTGTGAATGGGGTACTGAAACACTGCTCTTGAACCAAACCATTGAGATTCATCTTCCTGCAAATACACACAATGAATCTGTGATACTAGCTTGTCTTGCAAATAGAATCTTATTTAGATAAAGGCTCTTTGCCAGTACAGGAGTACTCTGTATAATCTGATTAGCCACTAATTCTCATATTTAACATGCTGTTACACTTAATACTATAATAAAGCTTTCCAATTATAATGTCCTATGCTTTTCAATATACATACGGCCTTTTCTTCCGATTAAAGATCCACCATTGCACTACTTACAAGCAACATCAAAAGAACCCAGCTGTCTTTTATATATTTTTGATAGAAAACTCTTGTGCCACAAACCAAATCCATTTTCTAATCAGATCATCTCCATTGCGTTACCATTCAGAATAAGCATTCTTATCTAAAGGAGACTGGCTTTTCAGATACTGTAGCATTTAACATTATCCTATTGAAAGACTCCCATGGGGATGACAGGTTCAGATATATTAATGTAAATAATAGTAGTCGCTTTTCTGAAATGAGGATGATAAAGATGACTTCCCAACCACTTGCACTCTAATCTCATAGTGCCTTTAAGAGAAGTTTTGGTCTCAGTGCACAAGGATGTGGTCAAATGCAACACAGGTAATTACATTCTTCCCAAAGTTCCCCTTTCATTTAGCTAGTCAAACTGATTTTTATTTCCTTTACATTTTACAGTATTGCTAGGCCAAAATTGATGCTTCATTCCACCTGTGTCATATTTGAATTTCTCTGTTTATATATCAAAAACCCACAGAGTGCAAGCCTGCTGCAGATGTGAAAAGCCTGCTAATTATGAATAATGTTCAGCCTCCTACTTCTATCTGAATAAATGAACAAGTCTGTGTGCTTCTCTGTGACAGACATGCGGTTCACCACTTGGATGAAGTTCTGTATTTGAGGCTTCCTGTATCGCTTTGTCCTGTCCACATTGTGGTTACCCTTATTTCTGCCTCTAATACCACAAGGCTTGATTCATTTTTTTGATTTCATTTTTCTTATTAAATCAGAGCTTATGGCAAAAACATTTAACAGTCCCATCTTCTATCCTGCAAAAGTTAGGCCACTGCATACATCCACTCAATACTGTTACTAACATACACATTTTAAGCGAATTAGATATAAAAGAGGTTGCAGGCTGGGTTTGCTGAGTTTCTGGACCAGAGCTTTTAAACAGAAGAGTTAACCTTGTTTCTTACAAGTAAAATCCTACAACGACACACCACAGAGAAATGAAAAGGTGGTCAAGTTCCTGTTGAGAGTCAACAAGTCTGAGACACAAATCTTATTTTCAAAGTCACATCTGAACTCGTGTAGTCCCAGTCACTTCTTCGTATCCATCTTAAATCACATTTTGTCAAACGATAGCGCAGCATTCCTATACACTAAGCAGAATGTCATAATTCCTTCTACAGACATCCCCTTCAATAAAGTCTACTTGTTTAGTAAAACCTGTAAAAACACACTTTCTCTGTCAAAACATTGCATTTTTCCACAAGGAAAATTTTTCTGTGTAAATTCTCTAGCTCTGTGGAATTTGTCCACAAGATCAATTAAGATTTTTAAAAATTACAAAATCCTCCCATGTGTGTTTACAATTGATTTCTTTTCTGACTTATGTTTGTTGAATGGAGCAATTTTTTTATGATAACCTAAAAATGTAATTTCTAACTTTGTCATTATTGTTTCTACAGTTCAGTTCCTCTAATGCTTTTTTTAAAAGGTCTGTTCCTATTAAAGATAATAGCAAAATTCTAAATGACATCACTGGAACAAGTATCAGATTTGATATACTGTTCAAAACAGTGGAGGAAAGGATGGATTTAATGAGACCCTGCTTGGAAGAAAGACAAAAAATGCAGTATGTCTAAAATACAAAAATAATGAATTTCATACACTGGAAATGTCAAGGCTCATTCTTATTTAAATGTTTCAAACTCCTCCTGCTATTAAAAAGTTATTTCAATGTGTCAAACACTTTCAAATATACTGATTGTTTCCAAAACTCAAAATTTTAGCAAACAGAAGGTGTAGATGTTTTGGGGGGGGTTGCTATTATACACAAAGAATAAATTAGCTGCATCTCCTTAGAAATATGCCCATGCCATTAATATTAAAAAGAATCCAACTTGGATCTGCACGAAACGTTTCAATTCCGAAATGTAAGCAGGCTGTTTTCCACACAATTATGCTGCCCAGTGGCTTCCTAATGAACATCTAATATTTCATAGCTCAAAAAAGGTGATTGGCTTTTTGTTGATGTCTGTGGGAGGGTGTTAATTTCTGTCATCTTTAATAACTATGTTATGATTACTCAGAAGCATCCAGAGTGCTCAGAGTACAATACCAAAAACTGAAAATGCTACCTTTCGTGAGGGTTGCAGTTTTCTTTCCAAGTTTAAGATAGTTGAGATTTTACATAGCACACACTAGCAAAGCACCTTTAGTCTGTCTATACTCTATTCTTTGATTATATTTTTCTGAAAGCTACAGGTCAGTATCTCAGTAAACACTTAACTGCTAACATAAATACTATTACTTTTAAGCTCCATCTACCACAAGTATTATTTGTAAAAAAAGAAAGTAAAGGCGTTTTAAAGGAATGAAATATGAATTGTTCGGTAGCTCTATATGGACATGGATTTCACCGCAGCATCAGTGCTATATTAAATTACACCTGGATCACTGTCAGTAGGTGTATAATAAATACAACTTTAATGGAATTACTGATTTGAATCAGTAAGGATCTCGTACTTAAATTCCATTTCCTCTATCCCAAAGAGGGATTGAAATCTCCAACCATTACAAGCATTGAGCCATGAAATGTATACTCTATTTCCCCCAGTAATAAAATTTCTCAGTTGTCTAGATCAGTAATAAAATTCCTCTAAGCCTCCAATTTCCAGATCAGCAGACCAGCATTGCCCAGACTGGCAACGGGGGACAATTCAAGCAACCTGCATCCTCCACACTTACAGTAGTGTATAGGTTTGTGATTGACAGATAGTGGCAGGACTGTTTAGTGCAGGACAAATTACCAGCTCACAAGTCATTCTCCACAGAAACCTACCATCTAATTATTGGCCTCCTGGGAGACTTATCCCAACATACAGAATTTCCTTTCCTAGCTGGAAAAAATACAACATACAAGAGGCTTCAGCCAAGGGGGACTTCTAAGGACTTCTAAGGACAAAAATCAATCGAATGGGAAGAACTGTTTCACAGTATCGAAATCCACACTCAAAGGATTTTATCATTGGGTGTCATAAGCAGATAATTTACTGTAATAACCGATGAATCTTTTAATACCTATAAATTTGAACACTACTTCTATTATTCTTATTTGAAGCAATAAGGAACTAGAGCATCCCTTCAAATTACCACAGGAGTGGTTACATGGGTAACGTATATATACGCCATCATATTGGTTATAAAAATATTTAACATGAAGGTCAACTTACATTCAGCTTTCACACCAGCATAAATCTGAAGCTAACCCATTCATTTCATCAATATTTGTCTATATTTACAGCTGCATAACACACTAGATCTGGGTTCACCAAGGCTTTAATTTGCTTGTTCATTTGAAGAAGAAACTAAGCACTAAGAAATCATTACAAACCTGTCCTATTGCTACAAGATACAAGACCTACACTTTTAGCCCCACTTCAATGACATCTTTTTTCACATCTGTAATTATCTTTCTAAAATCTACGCGTCAGCAAGGCGGTAGCATAACCTCGGCCAGCAAGTACTGTAATCTAAGGCAGAACTACTTAGGAATTTAACTTTTTCAAGATTCAAAATTAGAGCAAACTAACACATAAAAAGACATCATTTAGCAACAAGCTGTTTCCAGTCACCAAGATACACAATAATGGTTTAGAAACAAACAGGTGAAAAAGGCAAGTTCACATTCCTGACATTAATCTTCCCACATATTTTAACCAGCATATAAAGACGACTCCTGCTTCCAAGCAACAGGCAAGACTTTAAATTCTCACCTCCAAGGGGTTTAGTGAGTACTTAAAATTTCAATGACTAAATCAGGAATAAAGTTTAAAAACTTTAATGCTTTGGCTGTACATATGAGCATGCACATGTTTAGAATACCTATCTAATTTCAATTTGAGTACCCTCTCTGATTTGCATTTTCTGTATTCTTGACAAGAAGTCTGAAGTTCACTATTTCTCCCTCTCTGCTTTGCTCTTGGCCAATAATCCATTTTTCCATTGAAAATGCTGATATTCTTTACTTCAGCTGCTGCTTGACTTTGACAATCTTCTGGAACACGCAACTGTACACATGACCCGTTATCTCAACATGCTGATAAGACATCACTAATGAATTAAGTCTATTCTCTTGGAACAGCAATAATAAGAGTGCAAACATCTTAAGTCTGTTACACACACGACATTATATATTGTTCTATAATTCAGTGTCAAATATACTGCCAGATAGTCAAACTGCAAGACATCAACATATAATTTCAATGTCATTACTCCTGTAAGCACTAACATGAATTTAATGTACAATCTTGCATAACTCTGCCATTTGTACATTTTACAGATATCACACAGCTATTAGTAAGAGTAAAAATAATCATGGCTTAATTAGATAGGTTTAAATTGCTCTGTTTTACTTCTCCCACTTAGAAGCATCTCTTATTATTGGTCCTGATTCAAAGTCATCATTCATGCTCACAAGAGCAGACTCTGAACTCAGGGCTTCTACTCAGTAGTAGTAATCCTAAAACAGATGATCCAGAAACCCCAAAGACAGGCAAGAACTACTCAGTAATAATTGTAGCGTACCAGGTGCACCAGGCCAAGACTCTGCTGAGCACTAAACAGCCATTATCAACATACAGCCACATACACGGCAGCGTATAGCACTACCCAAGAAAGACAGAATAGCCCTCAGGAAGGACTAATTAGCCCGGGTCATAATCTTAGCACAGCTATGCTGCTTCTCTTCCCCAAACCAGCTTCTGTGAACCTCTTCTGCGTTCCATTCATTTGTTATCCAACTGTTTTAAAAAAATAATAGCAAAAAAAAAATCACCAGCCCACTGCTGCAAAATATTGGGAACATTACAGTGTAAACCAAATAGCTGTATTAAAGTGTTAATATTTTAATGTTAAGAGAACATTATAGGTAGATGAAAAACAGTAATGCATAGATTGATACAAGGTTTTGGGGTTTGTTTTGGGTTTTTTTTTTTTTTTTAAGATTGATATTTTCCTTCACAGAGAGAAAAGTGATCTTCTAAATTACTATAGGATTTTCATTCAAAGAAGCTGCCGGAAAGCTGGATGAGCACAATCCAAAAGGTACTTGGTTTAAGTAGAGGTTTGGTAGAATGCTGTCAACGTAAGACACCTATGCCTTTCTTTAAGGAAGTACTAGGTAGAAGTACCGCTACACTTTGTCTCGCTGTTCTAAAGTTCTGTTCAGTTTCTTAAACAGCTATACCTTATGCATTTTCATTCCTAGTAACCCTTTGTCTTGTTCAGTGCATATTAAGTGTGAGATTTTAAGATCTCAAATAGTGCAGGTTCCTAGTCCACCTTTAACAGAGCTCCTATGTGCACATGCAATAAAATAACATTTTGTCTCATGCATTTATTGTGGTATAGCAACTTAGAGCTCTCAGTAAGCCCCTTTTTGGCATTTAAACAGATAAAGTTTAATTGCACTATTACACAGCATACATAAAGTAAACAGAAAATGCGTAAATACATACAAATATACATACTGGTTTTGCAGTACATTGTATGTAATAGATATCATGTATACACAAAGATTCCAAGCTTAGGTAGAGAAAACAACAATCTTAACCAAGAAATACAAATAAAATTAATTTCAACACTAACCACATTTGAAAGGCTGCATATGTGGACATATATCTGAATGTACCCCCAAAAAGAACACTATTTCATAGCATAGCAACCGTTATTTTTATTATTTGGCTTAAGGCTATGGCTACAACTCCCAGTCAAACTCTGCAAGATACTAATTCAGTACATACCAAAAAAAGAAGATCCCTACTGCACATCAGATCCTTTTAGTAAGCGATGAACATTTGTCCTCATAAGTCTTTGCCTGTATCACTACAAACTTTCATTGTCACAGACTCCCAAGGGTCTCTTTTACAGATACTAAATCCATCTGGTTCACTGTTTTGAGACAAGTTACGAAACAGAGGGACCAGCTGTCCAAACAGCCCATCCCAGAGTCCGAGTATCTTGGTGGTTGTTGTAGCAAAAAGAAGATAGCAAGGTCTGCCCCCCCTCAAACATACACTTGAGAGGAGCTGTCAGAGGTTCATGCCAGTTCTTATAACAACCACCCATTATAAGAAGTACAAATTTCTAAACCTGTCACTTTCTTGCTTAAATGCACAATTGGAAAAAAAACAAGTAGCGATGAAAACAAAAAATCACTAAGTAACAACGGACATCCCAGGACACTGCCCTGAATATTCCAGCTAAAACTGCAAACAAATAGAGTTATTCACTTCAGACTGTAAGCGGTAGCTAAATACAGATTCAATCTTCATAGTCAGCATTTAACACAGCTGGGTCCCTGCGCCATTCCCAGGCACTAGTCTTAGCAACGGTAGATAAGTATCTTCCAGAAGCCCTTTCGGGTTTCTGTTCCTGCTCTCAGGAATGACTGTCCTCTGGAGAGCACCACTTAACCCTCTCTAACCTGGTCCACTATATTCCAGTTACGTGCACTACTCCAAATTTGAAACTGTAGGTACTTATTTCATTCACAGCAGCAATTTATCATCTAAACTGAGAGTATACTACACTGCAGTTCAGTAGGCTACTATAATTTCTCATCTCCTTAAAAATTAAACTCCAACTCATAAAAAGATGGTTGTTGGCCTTACCCTAATAACAGCAGAAGTATTAACAATCTGTTTCAAGGAGGTTGGTAGGTAAGTTTCATTATTTTATTTCTCAACATTTTATAACTAAAGATCATGAATTTTCAACAGCAATACTACACTGCCTATTCTTTGACTGCACAGAAGTGATAAGCACCTTTGACATTTGGTGTAGCATTGCTACATACTTTATGTTTCTACAATAAAAGGCAAGAAAAAGAATTTCAAAATCTCATTTAAAAGATGCTAAGCTTCGATCATAAGATGATCATAATCATTAATAACTCTTAAGTAAAACCACAGAAATACTGATAATAGGGATAGAAAGACTGTCCCCCTTTTCATCTTATTCCAATTCTGCAGGAAGATTCAATGTTTTCTTACATAAACTAAGATTAACAACAGTTTCAGCTAACTAGACCTGTTCAGATGTTAGATTAAGCTGATAAACCTTGATAGGCAGCACATGAGCCAAGCTTTAACTCCTTGTTTACTATGGCCTCTAAATAAAACTTTTCACATAGCAAAAAAGGTTTTTTGGTTTTTCTTTTCCTGTGTTAGTATAACATTTAACTTTATGGACTCCATTCTTGTTAATAAAAGGGAAAAGAATTACATTAAACTATTAAGTGCTAACATATAACTTTAAATGCTATGACAGGAAGTTTTTTAAAATGTACTTTACCATAATGTTCCAACCCCCATGAGCAAGTAGACTGGACTCCACCTTGCCACAGTGCGTGGGTTTTTTTTTATCCAAAAGTACTTTTGACTTCCTAGCCTCTGCCAAAATGGCTCATACTGAAATAACCAATACTGAAAGAACTTCTCAACATTAGGCTTGAAATGCATTTACATGAACTGGTGCATCTCGTTCATTTCCTTGCTTGTTTCTGCATGGTAGCATCTGGAAAGGACACCAGTTTAACTTATCAGCTGCATATGTATATGTTCAAAACTAGTTTATGTACGTTTATCAAGTTTAAATTCTGAAACATAAACATCTGGAAATTTCATAAAAATGCCATTGACTGCATAACCAGAGTAGACAGATCTCTGTGGTTATAGCTTCTTTTTTTGGAAGGGGTTTTTGTTCTGTTGGTTGTTATGTTTCAGGGAGTTGTTTTCATACATCCTTCACTGTGCACGTAACCAGGACATTCCTTGGCCTGACATTTTTTCCATAAATGAAGCAGAGGAAGAGGGGGCATATTTTTAGTAGTACATAAAGTTGTTATTGCTTTATTTTAAAAGGGTATTCGCCTTCAATTAAAGAAAGCGTACGTTTGCTTTAGCAAATTGAAGTTGATAGAAGCGTATGTCATCTTTTGAAATTAAGAAGCAGAACATCGATGAAAAATCCATCAACTCTTAACTAGTAAGTACTCCCAGTTCTGCCAGAAACAGAAATTAAACACAATAAAAATGCTGCAACTCACTTTGTATCTTAACTAGATGTTCTTTATGAACATTATTTCTAACGTGCAGAGCTGTGACCCAGTTAATTGCACATAATGAAACGGAGTCACAAATATGGTGTGGCACTGACTGCAAATACCAAGAGCCTTCAGGGGATAAAAAGTTTAAAAATAACCTTAATTTGTTCAGGCCTCATGAACTTTATGTCAGTGAAAATATCATTAGAAGTAGGTGTCCTAATCTACAGGTTGAATGGCTGTAATACACAATGAAGGATTTACACTAGAACTTCCCATTTCTAGGATGTGATTGTACACAGAACTAACCTCAAACATTTTACCATAATCGATTAGTCAAATAGACTGTGTGCCAGGCAGAAGTCAGTTTAACCCTGCTCTAGTGGACTTGCATCTGAATTACTAAAAGCTGTTCTTACAAATGGCACGCATGGACATCTTAGCTGGCAACACAACAGACAAGCTAACCTTGGAAAGGTTCGTCTAAAAAATTACCCCGGCAGTTTGACTAGACTTGCACGAATAAATTTGTTTTAAAATGAGTTAAATGAATGTCAGTGAAAAGCCATAAGGCCTTTAAAAAGGCAATAAAGAGAAATCTCAGTTTCAGTCTGCCAGTATGAACCCCACAACAGAAATTTAAGGCTTTGGCTAAGTCTACTATAAACAAACTCTTGCACATTTAGGAATTTTAAACGCTCCTGTAGATCAGGAAAGAAAGTCCACATAGAGAAATATACTGTATTTCAGAAAAGTGCACATCTTCCATAAAAAGGAAATCATATATGGTAGTAACTTTAGCCAGGCATTCCATTTCCTGAAATCTTCAGAACAGAAACAACCACTTTTGCTCAGAAATTAAGCACTATAAAATAGAACAGAGCCAGTAAAAACCTGATGCTACAGTGACTAATCATGCTGCAACAAGCACAAATAGTCCAGATCATGACTAGTCTAATGCAGACACAGTCCTGTAAGTCACCCTTTATTCTCACCTGCTCAACAGGAAAAAAATGGAGTGACAAGCACAGGTAAGGCTGAATTACGATTTAGACTAATACCGTAGGTAGGCATAAATGTAATATTTTCATTAGTATAATTTTCTACATTTATGGATGCAATAAAAAATAAATAATGCAAGTGAGAATAAAGCCATATTTTTTCCAAGACAGGAACGTAAAATAACTTCTGTCTACAACTGTTTTTGCTTCTTAGTGCAAAACAAAAAATTATCAAAACTGCTTATGTTTGACAGTGTTATTTGCTTCAAATGCTGAAGTTTAAGAAACTGATCTGTGCTCTTTAGTTAAATACTGCACTACCCCCAAAATGAACACACTGGAGCAGGTATACACAACAATTTGTCAGAGAGAAAAATGAGGGAACAGATAAGGCCTAAAGAAAAATTTGAGGTGAATGAGAGATATATGTAGAAAGCAATCCTATTTCCTCATCTGTCTTGCTGTGTTTCTCTGACTGAAGCAAGATTAAAAATTTTTTGCCTACCAACTCCAAGCACAAATATTTACCATCATTTTTCAGAGTTACAGAAAGACAAAGACTAACACAAAGCAGGTAGAGACAGCAAACACACTACTTTAGTTTGACAAAATAATTTACGTAACTTAACACAAGTCATTACTAATCTCTCAAATGAGAATTAATCATTGATGTAATTTATAGATTTAGCTATCGTATAATCCAGGTCCAATGAGCCTTAATTTAAACACGTGCATGTATCTTTTGTGTGCTAGCAAAGTACAGATAATACTTGGTAAGTAAGTACAAGTTACTGTTTAAAATATTTTAAATAATATACAAAAAAAAAAAAATGCACAAGACCATTTGAGACCTTTATTTTCTGCTTTACTTGAATTAAGTGGGCAAGTGGAACCTTCACAGAGAGCAGCCAAATTCACTCGACAGCATTTTGATTATTCTTTTGCAATTGACTTTTCAAAATCGTTACATTTATTAAAACAGAAAGAAGAAATCAAATCTTTTTGATCAGAAGCATGTTTTAAGCTTACTAGTGAATAGTTTAAAAATTGTTTTCTCATGATCTTGAATTCCCCCACCTCCCTCAAGTTAAAGAAACATTTTAACGAACTGAAAAAATCCACTTCTCACCCTGTCAGATTTGAAATACAACTATGTTTATATATTTAGATATCAACATCATCTGTATTTGGAAGGGTGGAGGGTTCCCCCAGCAGGCAAAAAACTGACCTCTGGAAAAACGTTAGGGCCATTCATATACCACATATGACAAATATTGACAGTAGAAAATGTTGAAGCTCAAAGTCTGGTAGCAGACCAGCTGAGCTTTGGAATTTGAAGATGACTCTTCATATGCCCCAATGCATTTTGCATATACAGGCAAATATACGTCTTCTGAAAACTCAAGGCACGATTAAAATTTTGGAAGTTAATAAGGTGCAGAACACAGAGTAAGAGGACATGTGAACACACCACTTATGTCAACAGAAATTTGATGTCCAATTTTAAAAAATTACAGACCTGAAAAAATAGGAATTGCTACTTTTTTTAAAATATGACATGATTAATTGACACAGCCTTACTATTTCTCTCAGCTCAGATAGCATCCAGGTGAAAGTAATAAAGGCAGTCTAGAAATCAATGGCTTTACCATTTTAATTCTGATTGAAAATTCCAACATTATAGTCCTGACTTTAAAGGACCGTCTCCACAAGCCATTGAGGGGAAAAAAAGTGTTTTAGTGATAAAGCGCTACTTTAATTTTTCTTTTAAAGCAAGTAGTAACACAAAATCAATTCTCAAAGCTAACTGGATAAAGAGAAAGTAAAAAATCGAGTGACCGCCCACTTAAAAAGATACTAAGTTACAACTATTTGCTAAGAAAGTCTGATTTGCAGAACAGAAAGCTACAAATGCACTAGAGCCCTTGCAACATGAAGGAAATAGGTTTGAGAAGGAGCCACCAGCTAACACAAAGAAAATTCAGACGAGAGTACATTGACAAAACCGGAGTTTGCTTTCCCAAGAACGAAAACACGCAAGTTTCAAGATGGATAGTGACTAGAGCCACGGGAACCAGCGACGCAGCGCGAAGCGCCAGAGGAGATAAGGTGTCAGCACCACCAGACGAGAGAAAACCAGAAACCCCGGGGGTATTCCCGCAGGAACCGGGAGTGGGAGACAGCGCAGGAGGAGACACGGGTGGGTGGGTGGGACCCCTGCACCCTCGCAGGGCACGCCAGCACGAGTGGCCGGCAGCGAGCAGCGCTGCCCCGCATCTCCCGCTGGAGGCCCAGGGAAGCGAGGCGCCCCTCGCCACCCACGCTCCCACCCGGGGAGCTTCCACACCCCCACTTTCACACCAAGGAAATACTCGCAAGGACCCATACGTCCCTGGGTTTCCAATTGCCTCTCTTTATTTGAAAAGGGATGGAGCTAAACTCGCAATATTTGAGATATTATGTGTGAAATTTGGATTTCTTTTCATAATTGCTTCATAGGTGAAAACATTAGCACTTCTACGGTACCACGCTAAGCTTCCTCAGCAGCAAGGAGGACCAGAAGCAGCCCAGCTGTGTGCTGATGAAGTTTTTAACCTCCCCAGATGCGCTACACTTACAACGCCCCAACAAGCACGCGAACACAATGGAAATTTCTTTCTTACTTACCCCCAGGAGCAGCGGCAGGAGCTGGCGGCCGCCCGAGGTGCTGAGCCGGGAGCCGCCGGGCCTGAGGGAAGCGGACAACCGCCGACGGACCCCGGCAGCCCCAGGGACGGAGCGGGCCGGGCTGCTCAGGGTACCCCGTCGGAGGCAGCAGCTGTAGGAGGAGGACACGGGCCCGGAGACCGATACAGGGCAGCTCAGGTAAAAAGAGCGAGCCCTCAGGGCCGAGCTTAAATGGAGGGGCGGGCAGGGCGTGGGCGCAGGTGGGGCTGAGCAGCCGTTGGAGGGGCACGCCCCGCCCCGCCCTGCCCGCGTGCCCTCGCACCTGGCGGGCCGGGCCCTGAGGCGGGGTGGGCGCGGAGCCAGGGCGGGGCCCGGCCCCGCGCCGCTGCGCCCCCGGGCCCCGCCGAGCGGCTGCAAACAGGCGGGGCCGCGGGAGGGAGGGAGCGACGCGAGGGGCAGGCACGTGCGCGCAGCTTCACACCTGCCGAGCACGGCCCGGGGCTCGGCTCTGCAGCTCCCGAACCGCGCGCCTGCAACGGGCGTTCGCACCTGCGCCTGCTGGAGCGAGCGTTAAACTGCATCTCAAACGGGCGCGCGGGTGCGACGGGGCAGCGGCACAGGCACCGCCGCGCGGGCGCGCGAGCGGCCGTCCGAGGGCACTGACGGGCCTTAACGGCCCGAGCGGCCTCACCTGGGCCCACACCACACCCCGCCCCCGGGGCCCGCCCCGCTTCAGCGCGGCCTGGCCCGGCTGCTGCCCGACCCGCGCTGCGGGAGCCCCGGGCTCCAGCACGGCCCCGGCCTCGGCCCCGCCCGCCCGCAAACCTACGTACTGTTGTGTTCTGGAAACATCACAACGGATCGAGATACAACAAATGTTTGTAATGTTTCAATACCACATTTTAAATGCAGCTCTTCCTGGGTGAGGCAGGAAACGAGACTTTTGTTACATATCACAGCATGCCAGTAACTTAATGACCAAAAGATGTGTGCATGTACACGCGTGGAAAACCTTACCCAACTTCAACAGCTCTTGAATTGGGCCATGCAAAAATGTCTCGCTGGATCTCAGAGACAGAAGTAAGCAGCAAAGATAATTAGAGATTCTGCCATACTAGGAAGCATCATAATTACCTTAATGAGCCTAGAGAGATACTAGGAATGTTAATTATTATTTAGTAAGATCATAAAATCGTTATTAGTATGTTATGGCAACAGTTTGAAAAAGTGTAACTGAAATTCTCTAAGTACTCAGGAGTTTTGCTTTCCTTTCCTAAGTCATTATCTTTAAGTAAATCCCATAAGCATGATTCTGGGCACAAAGAGAGTAGGGGTAATAATGAATTGCTGTCTTAATATATCTGAAATCTACAAAAAGCATCTGCTTTGGAAGTGTTCCTAATTCAATAGGATACATATTTACTCAGGAAAGATTGATTGTAGTTAGTTTCTAATATTCTTAGTTACCCAGTGAAATCTTTTTGAACCCACCGGAGCTTTGCGTTTGTCTTCAACGGGAAATGGATTTCACTGTTAGTATTGCAACTAATTCTGAAATTTTGAGCAGTGACATTGTGGTTAGGCACCTAAAAAAGCACCTAGAACCTGTATCCCATCTTCAGAGATATTGTTTCACTTGGGCATTGCTCATAAGCAAGGCAATAACAAAATCTATTCGGTAAAAAGAAGAGATAAAATGCTATGTACCCTTTAAGTAAACTGATACACAGGTTTCAAGGAGGTTAATTAATCATAACAGTAATTTTGTCCAACAGGGAATGTATCTGAAACGTTACAAGAACTTTCAGCATTGGCGTTTGGGAGGTTTCTAAGTAGCCTTACTGTCCGGAGGCAAGAGAGGAATACCACCACTTTCCCTAAGATGCCGGTCAGCTTTCCATTGCCATCAAAGGGACCTATTTCAGGAGTTTACCGAGTTAGTATTGCAGACACTTGAACTATCCAATTTCCCGTTAAAAGCAGAGCGCTTCACAGATAAGCCTAACTGTTGAAATACCCAATATTTGCCCAGCACTAAGTACTGTTAAATACAGACATCATGTGCTAAGTGTCTATTTGACCTGCGCTTCAAAATCTTCTCAAATTTGCCAGCGTTCCCCTCCTCACCTCGTGTCATCCATTTCTACGTGAATAATGTAAATGTTTCCCATTTCAACGTGTTTTAATAGCGTGTTAAAAACCTTCTATAAAAAGAAATAATTGAGGTTCCATTCTTGAACATAAATGAGATGGATGGAAATTGGATGAGTAATTATATCTGACATTAACAAATAAATGTGCATTATATTCACTGGGGGGTTATAGGATTTTTATAATGTTATATCAAATCATTCAGCAAAATTCCAGATTTAACTGAGTTTTAATCAAAGTATAGCTATAGAACTGCTAAATCTAGCCTATAGGGAATGGATTACACTCCATCTTAAATTCTTATTCCTGTATGAAACTATAATACATCAAAGAAATAGAAGTATCAGTGCGGTTTTCTTTTTCCTTTTACCCTCTTTAAATCATATAATGTAGTATTTGTGAAAATCCTGATTTAACAGTCCCTACAGTGTGATGCTTCCAAGCAACCACAAAACTATTACAAGAAGAAAGCAAGAGAGTAACACCCCCATAACAATGTGCTTTAATACAGTCTTGAAATAGATGAATATGCGGTTCCCCGAGTGAAGCAGATTAAAGAAAGAACCCAAGAGCTAACAAAGCTCATAGAAAGTTGGAATTTTTCTTCTGTGGACAATTCTAAATTAAGAGAAAGGAAAATTATTCGTCTCCAGAATGTAAAGTAGATGTGTCCTAGTTTTGCCTGCACAACAAATTCTAACATCCTTTCAGGATGGCTGAGTTGCTCTGCAGCATGCAGACTTGAGTAAGACAAGTTTAAAACACATCCAAGCAGTCTGTGTTTTCTGTCAATCATCTTGCTCTAAGCAATTCTGTGATTTCTGGCCTGCCGATAGAGGAAATCCCCATTTACAGTGATGGCTGTTCTGGAAATTAACAGTCACATGCATCCTCTAAGGAGTTTAAGTGTCTAGCACACAGTACGGGACACCGCAGCAAGCACCAAATGCCTGTCCTAAAGGTATCAGTATCTCAGGTTTTATTGCTGTCCCATATACAAACCTGTTTGAGACCTGGCGCATATCATCTCCGTGTTATCTTTATTATTCTCAAGTGCAGACTGGGACAAGTATCTTGTGAAAGAGCAGTGGAGATTATAAAACAATTACATTGCACAGGTTTTAAAGAAAGCCCAATAAAATATAAGTATAAACTTTTTATTAAAAAAAAAAAAATCCATTTGTTATGCTCAGCTCCACATTATGCCTGTTCTGAAGACAGAAAAAATAGATGGTAACTAATAGACGCTTTTTTTTTTTTTTTCCAAAAAATGTGAAAACTTTCAATACTGATAAGCCCAACTTTTTCTCTTACAGTGGTGAAGATCTTTGGAATTATTTGTAAGAAGCCAAAAAAACTTCTATGGTGACATGTTAGAAACACTCTGTGTATCAAAAGAAGGAACTTTCAGATGCATTACTAAATTCCATTCCTGGAACCCGAAATACATACTTTAACACTAAAATGCTGTAGCTTGTTTATGCTACCAACTGTCTGAGAAAATCTGTTTTGTTTCATAGAATGTAGGCCACAATTTTCACTTTTATTTTGAAGTCTTTATTTAAGACTGTAACTGTTTATAAGGTCTGCTTTATCAGTACGTCCTATAAACAAAAGGACAAACAATAGCAGACGGTATACAATACTTTACAGGAAAAACCAAGAGGCTGCTAAGCCTCAAAAAATGGGGCAAAAATTGATTTCAGATACTTTCAAGGAAGACGTATATTCGTGCTTTTATAACTTGTGTGGGCTTTGTTCCATATATTCATTGTGCTACTATCCTCTTCAAAATGTACTTCAAAGTCAGCTGGTGAGCGTCAGTATACGCAGAGGTTTTTATAAGTCTTTTTTTCTCCCTCATGCTTTAGCTCATTTCCTTCCTTCCTTGTCATCTTCTGTCACACTACCTGCCTTCTAAACACTTGGACTGGCAGTTTATCATTATCTGTTTATCTGTTCAAACTAACTGGCATTCAAATAGCTGTGAATAAAGGGATCTATGTATGTTATCGATGTGTGTACAGCTAATTGCTGTATCCTTTGCGCACATCGGGTTCACACGCAACCATAACCTCCAAAATGCCATTTTTTAGAAGGAATAACTTACCTTCTGTACTTCTATCAATAAAGAAAGTATTACATATGGTTCAGATATGCTGTTGAAAACTGTGGGAGGCACTCGGTCCAATGCTGCTTTTATCACTTGTCACTCTGAAATTATAATAGTAGCAAGAAAGTAAAAAGCTCTTTCATCTTCCTGGAGAGCTAAAATAGCATTTCAATGCTGCTTTTGGATCACTCAGATGCCACTTTCCAGGTCTCTCCAGCCTTGCCGCGAAACAGATTTCCTATACAACATAAGAACATAATACTTTCCATTACTTAAGATGTATGCTCAGAAATGAAAATCATTCCCCTAGATATTCTGCCAGGAACTCTGAGACCCAATAGTTAAAGGAAGATAAGACAGATAGAAAGAAAGATACGAAAGACCCTTTTTTTACCATGTAAAGATAAGGTATTATATAAAAAACAGTGGCATTGCCAGAGGTTTGCTTGATATGATCTCAAAGTCAAGTATTTTCCATGGCCTTTTTACAACATTTGACTAAAATTCATACAAGTTGGAAGAGTAAAAGAGGTATGACTTATGTTACAGTATCAAAACCAAAGTATTCTTTGATAACCTATATTTGCATTACACAAACTGTACTTGAGACTGTGAGTAGGTCCAGGGGTAAACTAAAAATACTACACTTAACGAGTAGCAGAAGACCTTAGAGAGAAAATTAACAAGCAACTGGATTGCAAACTAACATTTCGCACATACTGTTTTGTAAGATGTTCAGGTACTGAAAAATTCCAGATTCTACTTTATGTTTTGCATTTGAACGACAAGATTTTGTTCAGTGAATGGAAAGAGTTATTTGACATGGTAAATTTTCTGGTGCTAGCTCATTAGAAAGGTTTCTTCAGTTTAAAATAGTAAGGCCTCATTGAACTTCTCCTGCATAACCTCTCCTAACCCACTGGTCACCACTGAAAGAACATGGGTAAAAAGTCACCCCCACAGAAAAGGGAAAGATGTAACTGATCAGAATTACATTTGCTTACATTGCTGAATCTGAGTACCTACTGAATCAAACAGACAAGAAATGTCTCCACTAAATAGAGAGGGAAGAAAGATACCAGCAGAAGCAGTGAGAAAGAAAAAAGGAAAAAAAGGATAAGGAAAATACTAAGTTCTCAGCCACACAGGCCCAATTTTACACTACAAATCTGTGGAACTGCATTCAGAAGGTAGAATCATAAAAACTAAGGGAAGGATTATGATGCTCAGAAAAATTCAGAGAGAAATGCTAAGATAGCCAAGGAGGGGCAGGCACAGACATTCTCCATCTGACAGGTGTTCAGACAACGCAGAACCTAAAATATCTCTGGCTAAGCTGCAGCATAAGAGATGTTATCTCTAGATGCCAAAGTGAAATTTAGCAAGGAGCGAAAGCAGAGGTATTCAAGGTTCAAGCATTCCTTCTTTTCCACTTCCCTCAGAAACATCACAGGACCATATTTTAAACTGTACCTCTTGTACTTGTGCTTTACCATGGTATGCATTTTTGCCCGAGTGAAATGCCCTTCTTCCTACATTAACATTTTTTTGCTTATCATTCTCCACAATGACAATCTATGTCATAGTTATCTCGTAAATAATCTTAAATATTTTGCATCATTTTAAAACTCAAGTATAAATCACCTGCATAAATTAACTTCTGAAGTGATCTTTTAGAGCAGTCTGGATTTGGCTGCAGATTTGTAGTCCTCTCTTCTATGTTCTTTATCCAAATATGCCTTGATTATTAATCAGTGTGACATTGTCTTTGTGACTGAATTCTTGCTTTTTTCCTATAACCTACATTCTCCCCTCTCAGTCATTTTTATTTCCTTTCAAGATCTCTCATTGACAACATCTCTTTGTGTTCATTTCTTTACTTAATTGGCATTCACATAACTCTGAGTAACATGATCTATTAATGTTATTGATTTTTGCTAGGCTGCATGCTGTATCTGTTGTAAACATCGATTTGAATACCTGGACACAACCTTGAAAAGTTTCAATTTATAGACTGAACTACCAACTCCCTCCTGTATTTTCTTCCCACTAATTACAAGATTTACATTTCAGTTTAATAAAAAGAAAACTGTGTCACAAAACAAAGACCTTTACTGTTTTAATCACAGTGTTAGCATTCTGATACCTATAAATACGTATCTTTTATGGACATTCTGTTAAATGTTGTTTTATTGCTTTTTTTGCACGACTTTGTATTATTTTTCTACTCTGATTCACATCAAACAGTACCTCACTCCTTGAAAAAAAGCCTGTGAATTCGCCATTCATCTGTCTTTTACGAGTCTACAATCATCAAAATAACAGGAAAACTACATGGTATGAGGAGTCAAGTGACTTTTTTTTCCTCTCCAGGCCTGACTGAATGTAAGTTGATATTTTCCCCTCAACTCCATCTCCATATAAAAATGATACATAGCTGCTACAGGTTCATGAGAGGTCAGGAAACCCACAGCAGGTTATCAGCTGATATCGAAGGGTAATCCTAACTCTGAAAACTCATATAAACCACAAGCTTATGCTCTTATGCAATAGAACTGTTTGTCTACATCTGTCAAGTTTCGTAAGTGTGGTACTTCTAATTTTTTTAAACTAATTATCTTAAATCAGATTAGAATCATGAACTAAGAATCACTGTTAAATGTGCAAACAAACTGAAGGGACCAGGGAAGTAGTGGTGCCGTCACAGTTGTAATTTGACCAAGAAGGTTCACCAGATTCTAAGAACCTTCTTTATCCTGAGAGCCCACAATTAGGAAAAGTTGCATATTACTTTAAAACTCATAGCACATTACAACTCAGCAAAATTTTCTCTGTAAAACAGTAAATGTAAAATCACCTAGTGCCATTTTAGCTGCACCTCAGAAAAGAGAATGATACTTTAAATGAAATGGCAAGACTCTAAGAAAAAAAGTTCCACGACCCTTGCAAGCACTGAAAAATGCTATTAGCTTGCTACAATATGTCTGCTAAAATAACACATATTCTATTTAAGTGCACAACACAACCTAATACAAAATGAGGGCATTCTTTTTCCCCGGTGTGATGTAAGGCAAACAGAGCAAGTAACACTGAGAGAGAGAAGCCCTCACAAGCTATATACTCTCATATAAATCTTTATTAGGCTACCCTTTGTATTCTGCCTCACATGACCCCACAACACAGATTTCCACACAATTTTCCATTCACTGAATCAGAAACAGGAAATCCTGCAGTAAGCGTTTTTTTTTCAGAAGGGACGAAAAACCAGCATGAGCATGGAGAGGGTGCACTTTGTGTGTATAAGAAAAAGACAGACTTCCCCGTCTCACACTAGAATTTGCTAAAATGAAATAACAAAACTAGACAAAAAGAAAATGCGAGAATCCTAGACTGCGGAAAAGAAACAGGAGGAAGTTCAGCTTTGTCTCTGAATAAAAGCGTATCTTTTCAGCATATGCACGAATCTACAGAAAAAGCTTGGATGGGCTATGATATCACTATCTCATCAATCCTTGAAAACCTAAAAGGGCCATAGCACCGAGATGAATGAAAGAGGCTGTGCTGTTTGCAGTATACTGTGTGTGCTGGTCCACACAATTATGAGTTATAAGTATGTTTTTGAAACAAAACATTTTAAGAAAGCTGTTTCATTTCTTTCTGCAGACCGCACTCTGTATTGCCTCAGGGACATGTTATCTGAAGATTATTTTCTAGTTGTCTTCGTCGTTGTTGCCAAAAGGCCTCAAAGAATGAAAAGGTGCTTTTGAATGATAGGAAAGATATTCTGTAAGGGCATCACAGGCTCACTGACCATTTACTGTTATTCTTTTTCTCTTTGCGTTAGGTTTTACAGCCCTTCTCAGGAAGTTGCATTTGAAAGTATTTTTTAGAGATATTAAATGTACTTATGATAGTTTTATTTTATACAAGTGAAGCCAAGAAGAAAATGGAGTTATTTGGGGGTTACTTATCACAAGTGTATGATTGTGACCCTAACTTAAACCTGGAAATCCTTACATCAATTTCAATGGATTTTGAATTAAGCCCTGAGAAAACATTGGTTTCATTAGTGAGTTAGTAATAGACATATATTTCAAAAGATTTACCAGTTCCTTTTACACAGCTCAGAGACTCAGATTCTACTACCTGCTTCTCTTTTTCTATAATAGTAAAAATATTAACTTTGGCATGGATTCCAAGGACAGAGACATAAGGTTGTAAACTCATTCTCACTCTCTAACTCAAATAATGTACAAAGCAATTAATTATTAAAACAACCCATTAGCATGCAATATACGAAGTGAAACAGTAGCAATTTTGCAGTGATTGAGGGAGGGCTAGAAACTTTGTCTAATGACATTTGTCTATGATAAGCTTCATGTGCTTCAAATTCCATTGAAGTCTCTTTGGTAAAAATTCCTGTACTGACAAAAAAAAAAAAAAAAAAAAAAAAAAGAACATGTACAATTTTATATGCTTAAGAGTTCTTATTTGTGAGTAAATAAACTCTAATCTCAGGGTGGGGGTAGAGGAGACTGGAATGAAAGAGTAAAGGAAAGGGCAGAGAGGAAAGGTGTTTCAATATTTGTCTTTTTTGTTCTCACTACCCAAATCTATTTTAAATTGCAACAAATTCATTTTCCCCAAGTCGAGCCTGTTTTGCCCACCAACAGCAATTGGCGAGCCATCTCCCTGTCTTTGTCTTCACCCATGAGCTTTCTCATCCTGTTTTCTACCCCCATCCCACAGCATGGGGCAGCGAGTGAGCGTGTGGCTGGCTGTTAGCCAGGGCTGATCCACCACACCTCCCCATACTGATACAGAAACACCCCAGAAGGTATTATTCCTCTCTCAACATATTGGTCCCATGTTGGGGGAAATTGATGTTGCACAAGCTAAGTTTCATTTAATGCATGAGGCTAAGAAAGCCTGTATAATATTTGACTTCAGCTCTTCATACAGAGTTACAAATTCAAGAAAGACACATAACCTCAATTCACTAAAGTTTCGATTTGGAAGTGCAGACCTCTGCTTGCAAATTAGTAAGTGAAAGAAACAAGTCTAAGTGAGTCTTCCAAATAGGGAAAATTATCCTCAGTAGCTTATCCTCAAAGAATGTCATTTTAAAAGGAAAAGTGAAGAGATGTATTGAAAAAAAAAAGTGTATTGAAAAGATATCAAAAAATAAAAGTTTTAAATCTTCACCTACAATTTCAAATGGAGAAGGTGAACATTAAGTTAACAGTTCCAATGACCTGACTGGGTTATGGACATGGTTTGATAAGATTATCTAACAGAGAGTCACTAAAACATGTTCACTTCAACCTAAACAAGAGGCAGTCTCACAAAAACGAGGCATCACAGTCTGCTGAGCTTGTCTGAGCTCTGTCAGAGGTTACAAAAGCTAAAAGGCAAACTAACATTTATCAAGGTGCCAAATGATTTTTTTCACGTATTTAAAACTTCTCAGAGAAGAACCCAGTGAGACAGTAAATCATGCAGAAGATAAACACCCCATTATACAATCTAGGTTCTCACTAGTAACAGGGAAAAGGGCCCAAGAGAGCACTGCCACAAATCCTAAAGTCATGGAACAAACTATTTGCAGAAACTCATTAATCAGTGCTTTCTCAATGCCTTGGCTGTATCTCCTAGAAGAGCTGCATAAAGCCAGAAGAGCACCTGCTCACTGAAAAGGGTCACACCTACAGGGGTCAGGCGAAAGGGGAAGGGATTTTGGTGCTTTGGCTGTAGACCAGGTAAAGGAAGAATGCAACGATTATGCTGACTGTGCACTTGCTTGATTATAGTCTAGCTGGGCAGCTGAGTAGAAACGGTGCTTCTTTACAACTCAGTCAATCACAAATGTCCCTTCAGAAAAAGCCTGAGCTGTGTAAGGTTTGTTATTAAAATATTAGCACAGTTAAAGTAGCAAAAGACCAGAGATAAGTGAGCTTGAAATGCCAATTCAACAATTTAGCTTCCTCCTCAAGCTGCCACTGTTCATTACAAACAATCACAGTGACTGTGGAAAATAAGTTATAAAATACTCTTGTTTATGCTTGCACAATGTTAATATAATGGAAATGTGTTTGTTCTCCGTGTGTCCCCATAGGAGTCTACTTGAAGATCTTGGCCAAATTACTATTTTTTCACTAATTATTCTGAGACCAATACTGTAGTGTGTATGTATAATGTTCTTACTACAATGGAAATCAAGACTAATGACAACTCTTTCATTCCAAAATTATTTTTAACCTTGTAATGACAAAGATAAAAAAGCAATATATTTCTGGATCCTTCATCCACAAATATTAATAATAATTAAGATGCTTCTACTATTGCCAAATGAGCAAATTAGCAGTAACCAAGGATGCAACAGCTTTTTGTCAGATTAAATTTGTGAAAGGAAAACAACAAAATTAATAAAGACCCGATAAAAAACCCAAAGAACCTTTTAGAAGATGCATAGCCATGCTATAAAATGTATTAAGTAGAACACATGTTGTAACTGCGGATGTAGACACCTACAATGCAAAAGTGAAGAGAAAGACTCACAAACACCTGCCTGCATGTGGCTATGATAGAGTTAAAAATTAATCTGATCAAACCTGGTTAAACACAGATCTATTTGCTATGTCACTGCTAATTGATGTCCCACCTGCCCTGTGACAGCTGCCCACGCAATAAGTGAGCAACTTCTAGCGCGGTGCTGGAGAAATGAAAAGTAAAATAGAAATGAAAGTGTATCACAAACTCCAATTCTGTTACAGCTATGCTAGCCACATTAATTCCTTCTTTATTAAGCAAAAATAGAATCAGATCACTTAAGATCTCATATAGAACAAAGAAAATTTGGCTATACATTTGTTTCACTGGGATTAATTTAGATCTTTAAAACATGATATTCTACAGTAGATGATTCATGGATGACTTGGAAATAAAGTTGGGGGGAGGGTGTATGAAACTTTGAGATGCCAATTAAGTTCTCTGAACTCCACTGAAGTCGTTGGAAATGCAGTGTGGCCTTACTCTTAGCTTGGCCTGGCTCAGCTGTTATTTGCTATCTTTACCAATTCTCATCTTTTACATCTCCGTAGAAGAGGTTTGCCAGCTGCTGCACATACAGCTATTGTACAACATAAGCTGGTATAGCACATAGGACAATTACTCATTTAAATAGGTCTATTAATCATTATAGTTTGTCATTTGGCACATAAAATGGACCTGTATTCACTTTTTTCTGTGCGAAGCAGGCATTTTAAAATCTTTCACTGTCAAACAGGCCTGTTACACAGCCAGTGCAATATTTAATGCTGTTTATTTATCAAACTTAAAGTAATAGGATCCCTTGACATAGTACACTGATGAAGAAGTGAGGTTCATTTTCAGAATACTGAAATAAAGTAAACGTCTAGTAGCGGATATTCTTCACACTTTCTGTAATGCACAAATATATGTACTGTTTCAATGTGCAATAATTTCTACAGTAACCCGCAGATTCTGTAAGATGCAATGAAAAAACTTGCTGTAAGAACTGTTAATCACTGAAAAGTGCTATTGCAAGCTACAGCTGTGGTCCAGTGACAGATGTGGTTATAAACTACTGACAGATGATTCTTAGTTGTTGCCATATAAGAAGTATTAGCAACTCCTGGATTTAGGTAAAATGGTGTATTATATATATCATAACTAAGAGACTGGTTTGTGAAAACAATTCCCTCCTGAAATGATATGTAACTCCTCAGAGTCTCCAGAGGAAACAAGATCTTTTTCAGTTCATACTGCAATAAAAACCAAACCAACTATAACTCTCAACATTTTTTTTTTTTTTTTTTTTTTTTTAGGGAAAGAATAAAAAGCGTTACAAATCTCTGTTACCAGTACAGCAAAACCTTTAAAGTTCTGCGTGATAAATGTTTACTGTAGGTTATATGTGTATGAGATCTGAAATTGTACTTTTTCTATTTATCAGATGCAATTACTTACTATGTACTAAAGCACACAAACAATATCCATTTACCCAGTGTTAATTACATTACTTTTGACAATCAAAAATAAGATGGCTGGCCAACCTCTTTCTTTCCCAAGCCCAACGTCCTATCTCATGACCTGAGACTACTGGTATATGAGAGATGCAGTGTCTTCCAGTAAAATTCCAGAGCACAGCTTAATCAACAGACATATTAAAAAAAAAAAAGAACATAATATTACCATTGTGCATACACACTCACACAAGGATTTGCAATATTTCTCAAATGCTGTTGTTAAATGCAGAATTGCAGTGTTTGTCATGGGTATAGTGACTTTTGCAAGAACACAGTCACAACGTTTTATAGTGGTCCCATCAACACAGCTTTCCACTTGTAATACAACTCTTTATGGAATGTGCGGATTTATAAACCAGAATTTTCTAAAAGGCAAGTGATAAGCTGCCAAATACAGAAGCGTTTCTTATATTTCATGTGGTGTTTATAGTGAATCCCCTAAATGCAAAGTAAAAAAGATCGTGACAGGAACTAGTTCTTCAAACATTGCACAATGTTCTGAGCAGATACATCTACCTTTTCCCCTTTTGCAAGGTATGTTATGCAAGCGTGCAACATACACGGGCTAGGAAAATAACTTTGTAGGTAGCTATTCCCTTTTCTATAGTGTTTTGGCCAAAAAATAAATGGTGATCTAACCAACAGCAAATCTGAGAATTTTCCAACTGGGCCTTCCCCCCCCCTCAGAAAATACAAGTTCCAGATTTTTTTCTGGAAACATTCTCGTGGGAGAAAAGACAACTATATATTTTCTAAATGAAAATGAGAGAGAGAACACACTTACCACAGAGCAGCCAACAGCCTTGTGATACCGGGTAAGTCAGGTCAAAGCACTTGGTCTTAAACAGGCACAGATGGAACCTGAATGTGCCTATCGTGCCTGCCGGGAAAAAACCCAAACACGAACCACCAGTGTACACAGCCAAGCTTGGATCTCTAAAATAACGGAGTAAATCTAACTTGCCCCACATATGTTTTTATTTTCCTTCAGTTATCTCTCAGACTCACCCACCCTCTCGGCAAGCTAGTTTATTTTGCTGAATCAGCAGACAGGCAAATAAAGGAAAAGCGGCTTGCTTCTAGTTAGCAACCTGAAAAGCGCACGAACGGGCCAGGCAACCACCAGCACCAGCACAGGGGGAACTGTATGGGCAAGAGCAAGGCTTGTGCCTCTTCAGACGCAGTGAACTGTTAGACTGCCTCAGCTGCCAAGTCAATCTGCAATAGCAGGTGCCCTGCCCCAATAAACAGAATAGCTTCAGGAAGAAACTGAATCTGCAGGCCAAACAAATGAACCTTGGTTTCGCATATCCTAGATCAGTCTTCTACCACTTTGTCACTGACAAAGAGAAGGAATTATTGGAGGAATTACTTTTTCTCCAAAAATAGACTTTTTCCAGAAAAGGAAGTGTTTTATTTCCCCAGTCAGCCCTATTTGAGAACATCAACATATGGAGCATGTTAGACATAAGGGAGAGTGCAATATGTTTTGAGAAAATTCACAGTTTTCTAACCTACATAATGTCAGCAGAAATTTCTTTATTTGCAGTGTGTATAATCAAAGCCAAGAGAAGAAAACATCTCAAAAAAAAAAAAAAAGGAAAAGTATTTCTGTAGAGGATGTAAGAATAAAATTTTGGGAAGCCAAGCAAATACTTGGAGAAGACCCAAATGCCATTTTTAAGGGTTTAAATTTTAATTGAGTCCAAGA
Source organism: Phoenicopterus ruber ruber (assembly GCA_009819775.1). Taxonomy (NCBI): domain Eukaryota; kingdom Metazoa; phylum Chordata; class Aves; order Phoenicopteriformes; family Phoenicopteridae; genus Phoenicopterus; species Phoenicopterus ruber. The sequence continues at coordinate 27,183,178 of CM020222.1, forward strand.
CATTGAAGTAAGCCTTTTCTTAAGATATATGTCCCTAAGAAATGTCATTTAATAACAATTAGAGGGGAGAGGGTTGGTGTTTTTTTTTTCAATCCTAACTCTAAAGCACACACACAGAGAAGCATATGCACGCATGCAGACTCTTTAATGGAAAGCCAAAATAAAAAAAAAGGCTACTCAGAATGACTACAATATATTTAATCCATCAGATGAAAAAGTGTATTTATCGTTTCTGTGTTTCTGTGAGCCTGAAGCAGAAAAACATAAATACAATCTCCTGTGGGTGTGGAGCTAGAATATCTGGTTCTTCTCTTACCTCCTCCTTTTCCTTCATTTCTCTCTATATAGCTTGGAATTGCACCATAGCAAAGTCTTGCTCATTCTGAAACCAACAGAAATTTTAACATTAGACATGCTAAAGCATCATGACTAGAATACATTATATGTCAGTGAAATCTTTTTTTTTTTTTTTTAAGGATCACAGGCACATGAAAGAATCCAAATAAAAAATCTTTCAAGTGTGTGGTGTCCCTCCACTGAAAATGTCTTTTGGTAGCAATGCTGACCACAGAGCAACAAGGTGTCATTTACCATCCATTCCTCAAAAAAATATAGCAGATAATTCTAACAGAGAAACGTGGCTTTAAAGTCTCGAGAAAAAATACACAGAAAGTTAATGAGAATATAAAGTCCTTTATGACTCTGGGAAAACAGAAACAGAGGTTTTAAAATCCTCAAGTTTAAGGTCTTTGCATCTTCCCTTTATTTATCTATATACGACTATATTGTGGTGCGGTCAACACACTGGAGGGAAGGGATGCCATCCAGAGGGACCTTGACAGGCTTGAGAGGTGGGCCCATGAGAACCTCATGAAGTTCAACAAGGCCAAGTGTAAGGTCCTGCACATGGGTCGGGGCAATCCCAAGCACCAATACAGGCTGGGCAGAGAATGGATGGAGAGCAGCCCTGAGGAGGAGGACTTTGGGGTGTTGGGTGATGAGAAGCTCAACATGACCCAGCAATGTGCGCTCGCAGCCCAGAAAGCCAAATGTATCCTGGGCTGCATCAAAAGAAGCGTGGCCAGCAGGTCAAGGGAGGTGATTCTCCCCCTCTACTCCGCTCTTATGAGACCCCCGTGGAGTCCTGCGTCCAGCTCTGGGGCCCCCAACACAAGAAAGACATGGACCTGTTGGAGAGAGTCCAGAGGAGGGCCACAAAGATGATCAGAGGGCTGGAACACGTCTCCTATGAAGACGAGCTGAGAGAGTTGGGGTTGTTCAGCCTGGAGAAGAGAAGGCTCCGAGGAGACCTTTTGGCAGCCTTCCAGTACCTAAAGGGGCCTCCAAGAAAGCTGGAGAGGGACTTTTGACAAGGGCATGTAGTGATAGGATAAGGGGTAATGGCCTTAAACTGAAAGAGGGCAGATTTAGATTACACATTAGGAAGAAATTCTTTACTGTGAGGGTGGTGAGGCCCTGGCACAGGTTGCCCAGAGAAGCTGTGGCTGCCCCATCCCTGGAAGTGTTCAAGGCCAGGTTGGATGGGGCTTTGAGCAACCTGGTCTAATGGAAGATGTCCCTGCCCATGGCAGGGGGGGTAGAACTAGATGATCTTTAAGGTCCCTTCCAACCCAAACTATTCTATGATTCTATGATATTTTCATACAAAATGAAACAACATAATTAATGCAGGTATAAGTACAAGTAGTCCTGTCTTCATGGTTGTGGTGTTCTGCTAAAAAAAAGCCTACCAAAACAAAGCAACAAATAAAAGCACTATGGTTTTTCTATAATCTGATGTTTCATTTCGATAGTTACTACAACAAAACAATAAAAACCCTTTAAATTCTGTATTGTTTAAAAAAAAAAAGCTCAAAACTATTTTCTAGTACTAATAGAAATGAAACATTTGCACTGAACTATTGACTAAAATAGTACTGTTAATTGGTTTCCCCTTATTTCATAGCAAAAATTACTTAGAATTATTTCTATCGTAAAAGATTTTTGGTCTGCTACAATTCTAACTGACAGGACAGAAGTGACGAATGTTTTTAAAGTATTTTTCAACTTCTCTCCCAATTGTGTCTAAAACTATGAGGAAAAGAAGGACTTTTTTAATAACCAGGAATTTTCAAATTCAATAAAATGAGTATGATGTGAACTCTGTGAAAGTTCAGATTAGTCCAAACTAAAAACACCAGAGAGCCTATACAAAAAGGCAAATAAATCAGACTTGGGAACTTCACAGCAGGTATAAAAACAAGGTGTTATATTCTGGTTTCAATGTCCATAAACCAAAACTATCAGCACCTCAGACCCCAGTAGTAGATCATAACTACTTTTTCTAAATTAGTAGTTTTGTCCTACAGTAATACTATAGCAACCCAAGTGAACAAAAAGAAGTAGAATTTATAAGGCAAGTGTTGTGAAGGAAGACTAGTGATGTTAGAGATGACAATTTATTTAGCAGACACACTTTGTCTGTAAAGACAATCGGATTTCACTTGTTCAAACTGCCCATCAGATGTATGGTGCCTTGGGTTAGAAATACGTTCTTCACCTGAAACTGTTTTTAGCACAGCAGGATTCTTTTGGCACAGTGCTTTTCCTGAACTACTTAGCAGAGCAGAGCTGAGCACCTTTGTCTGCTTTGGACATTGGTTGCTGCCATTTCAGAACAACAAGCACCTCATACCTTTCAGATACAGTGTATTTGGCTTACCAAAAATGAAGCTGGTTTGATTTGTGACATTCTTGTTGTTTCCCTATTTTATCAGTTTTTATAAGTGTTTATCCACTTAAAATCTGAAGCATCTAGCATGATTCCCTGTAAACTGGTTATTTCTCTTTTGATTCATTTGCTTATCTAAAATAATAACAGATGCTATATTATTTCCCTTAAAATTGGCCTACAACAAATATCAAGAGCTATTAACAATATAGAGAATCTCTTCTGAATATTGTACTCAATTGTTTATTGTTTTATATGCCTATATTTGGGCTCATAGCGCATTCCAAAGAATAAATGAACTGCAAATTATATCTCTTTACAGTCTACAGCAGTCAGATATCAGGTTCTATTTAAACACAGTATAAAATGACATATAATATTATGAACTCAAGAAAATAAGTTAAATAAATATAAAAAATTAATTAAAAGCAGTAGTTGCTATATATGAAGTCTTTCTAGCAAACCATTCTACAACGATATTATGCTATTGGATTGTACTCAAGTTATGAAATAAAAACCATTTCATCTTAAAAAACAGTCAAATTATCATACACAAACCCAAGAATTTTAACTATATGTCAATATTTTGTCCTTGACACTTTTTTCTTAATTACACTCCTTTTTTACCACTTTTCCAGGAAAAGCATTCAAAGAAAATCATCGTGATATTATGAGATGCCACACAAGGGACAGGGCAAGTCTGCAAATTATTCTTTGAGAACGAAAGCAAAATGCATTTCTGTCAAAATTATGTGTTTTCTCATGCAGTGCAGGCTTCCAAAGATGAGGTATACCCAGAAAGCATTAATGTGGAATCTGAAATGCAGAAACTCCAGTAACTATGGACAAGTCCCAGGTGGCCCCATGCCAAAATTTCTTGATGAGTATACAGCGTGCATCCAATTTGGATTTGTACTTTAGCCCTTGGGAAAGTCATTATGTATCTAAGGGAAAAACAATTCTCAATTTCAACAAGCAGGAACACATTTGCAAAAAATTCCTGCTATATTTGACTATGTGTTTCTGTTATAAAGGACTAATATAGGGAAATGAGCTAATACAAACAGAGAAAGATTGTGTCTACCGGCCTTATCTTTAACATAAGGTGAGAACAATGATTGCAGTTTTTCTCTTCTCCTTTTTCAGGGTAACTCTTCAGAGAACTCTGATTCAGATTCAGACCTTGATAAAGTCCACTAAAACCAGCCCTCACAGATTGTTTGTTTTCCTTCACATCACCGATTACACTTGTTTGCCCGCTCCTAAACGTCTCTCAGTCTCATCGTTGCAATCCTAAATCCACTCCTGACACACGCACTCTTCTGTAGACCAGTTATTCTGTAACAGTGCCTTTCTGCCCCCGGTTTTTGGCAAAACTCCACCTCCTATCTTATGAGGTCTCTCATCCCCCAACTGACACCCCCTCCAAAAAAGGCCTTTAACATCAACGCTGTAAGTAGTATGAGTTTTGCATAAAGCGTTTATGGACAATTTTAGCCCACAATCCATTGGTAACTGTCTAATCTCACTGCACATGTGCCTCTCCTGCCTGGCTGTTCAGTTTCTTTCTGATTTTACTGTAAAATCTTTGAGTCAGAAGATGTATTATGAATCCTCTCCTTTTACTTAACTGTTCTTTAAAAAAAATGCTGTGGTTTCAACCCATAACTTTATAGTTACGGAAATGTATATAGTTAATGGAAAGTCAATGGTTAATTTCCCCTCTGCAAGCAAAAAGTCATTTTAATGGTGTATCTCTGGTCATTTTCTATTCCACCCTCTTACATGATCCATCCACATTTTGAATCTTCCTCCAAAAAAAATCTGGGCTACTAATGGAATTATTCATTGGGAAAAACATTTTCCAAATAATTATCTAACAACGTGTGCCTAAATTTATATTTAGATGCTCACACAGTTGACCTGATTTTTTCCAGCAATACCTACACAATGTGGGAAACTGGGTGCTTTATCTAAAAACAGAGCACCCAGCTAATTTTAAAGCCTAGCAATTACTGGCACTGCATTCTCTGCAGTGTTCGTGAAAAAGTAAATATTTGAAATAACATAGTAGCCAGGATAGAAAGAACCATTTTGATAGATCGGGTATATATTTCTATAACTTAGTCAGTAAAAACATAACAGCACTTAAAAAAGATAGATCTTCTGAAATACAGAAGCAGATTATAAAATACATGGAATATCTACGAACAAAATCTCAACTGTTTCTAATCTGTTCTTTTTCACTAAATGATCTATTTGGAAATCTACATCTGACAAATAATATACCCTATAACCTCATATTTTGGTGGAGATAAATAAATTAAAATTCCATTACTATTCCAGAGTGTTTATCTTCTTATTGGCAATAGAGGCTTGATCCTATCAGAATGGGATACTATTGCCAATTAGAGATGAGTGGAACGGACAGGCTCACTTCAGGTACATATCGGTTAGAAATTGTTGGTAAAGACCGATAAAAATGCATACATTTAAAAAAAACCCAAACAAACAAGTAACTGGAAAAACAATCTGACATGTTCTTTTCCCTCTTCTTATTAGACAGGAAAATATTTGCATTCTTTTAGCTGACAAATACTTGGCTCGGTGTGGACTTCCAGGGAGAATAGTGGGAGAATGACAGGTAGCAAGTACTAAAACTTCCAGAAACAGCATGTAAAGAATATAGAGAAAATATTTTTTTAAAAAAAATAGGTCTAAAAACTTCTAAAAATATTGTACTTTGATTTTCTGTTCTTTAGATTAGCTCTTTTTTTCCAGATCCCAATCTCTACTGCTCACTTAAAAAGAACCCTTAACAAGCATATTGCTGAAGCACAAAGACATATGAAGTCCCTCCTTATTTAGGAGTTTTACAAAATGTATAGAGAAATCTGAGTGAACCACAAATATGTAAAAAAAACCAGAATTTGTTTGCTTTTGAAATGTGCCCTGTATCAAAAATACGTTTGATAGAATTGAGGACTTTGGGTATAAAGTTCAGTGGAAGTGCGTGCTAGTAAATGAAAAATTCGTCATTCCAAAATGACAGACTATAAGTCAAGATGCCAATCATTAGAGGATAACAGATGTCTTCAATTCTCTGCTGGCTCTTTATTTTGATTTTATTGTATTACAGAGATGGCCAGGAATACCAGAAGATAATACCTCTTTATCATGATGAACAGTGCACATCTGCCCTACTGAGCAGTTAAAGCAAAGAACAGAAATGCTCCAAGAAATAAGATCAGCGTTATTGAAAAGGAAATGTCATGTTCTCAGCAGCTACCACTACGATGGCAATAAACACTTTGCATACAAGCCTATTATCTCCATTGCCACGGGCAGTAATAGTCAGGTTAAATAAAATGCTTTATTAAAGTCAGCAAAAGTTAAAAGACTAAAACAACTGAAAAAACCCCAACAACTCGCCTGTACCTGCCTTGGACCAGCTAATGAGTGTGCTAGAAGCTGATGGACTAAAATCACAATACTGAAAATTAGACATAGATGGAGAAAGCAATGAGAGAATGTAATATTCTCCTTATCAATCCACTTTTGCTCCTTAAAAAAAGGAATTTCAATAAGGAATTATGACATGAAATGGATGAGAATACACAGAAGCAAATGTATTGCAGCCCTTCTGCTACTTCCACTGTTTCTTTAGCTTCCAGGTTACTGAAGACATTACGGATACTTCAGTAGCTTAACCGGGGCCAGTATCCCACACAACTAGAGTGAGAGTTGCCACAACATCTCCCACGGCCACCTCCCCCAGGTTTGGCTAAGAGGTGAGACAGGACAGCTGATGCTGCTGTTCTGTCTTCCTTCTCTGTGAGCTTGCCTTTCCTTTCCTTAATTTTCCTTCTCTTTTTTTTCCTCTTTCTTTGTTTTGTCTTTTGCCTAAAGAAAATTTGTATCCGGCAGCTAGCATGGAATCCTCTCCAACACCTAAGGTGATACGTGAAAATTAACGCTTCAAAGAGCATTTATCACTATCCGTGTTTGTCACTCCTGGGACAGTTAACAAAAACATGCACTATGCCTGTTTCCTACCTGCCAGCTGGCAAACAAGAGTCAATACCACAAACAGATATTTCCTCTTAGATATGTCCTTTGCATGTTTTTGATATTGCGTTGTCTTAAAAGAAAGGTTGTAATTAAATAATAATGACAACAGTAGTAGCCTTTCTCAACAGTAGTAGCCTTTCTCGTCTCATTTCTGAACCATAAGAATACATTTATGCCCAACTTTAAAACTGCCTAAATGATTCCCCAAATGCTGTACAGGTCAACAGAAAGGATATAAAGAATAAAGTAAAATTTGAATTTTAAGAAATGTTCCACATTTCAGATGCTTAGATAATTTTTCTTATAACTGATCTTTAAATTAAAAAAAAAAACCAACAAACAAAAACAGTCAAAAGGACATCTTGATACTGTTTTCATAGAACAGGTAGGCAGCCAAGATTTGACATCCTAGAGTCTGAATCTTTTGAACGGAGGACTTACTCAGTGAGAGGTCAATATTAACAGATTCGATCCTATAGGCCCACTGATTCCACCAAATTTGTTAAAATATTCAAGAAATCTTGCTTTGCTACGAGGCACACTTGCATGTTATCTTTGAGTATAGTTCCAAATACAGCTACTCAATACAAATATTACAAAGGCAGACTTAAATGGTTGGGGTTTTGGGAAGCACAGTTACAAATGTCCAAGCACTCAAAAAACAGAAGTAGCTCTGGCCATCAGAACCACCTGAGCCTCTAGCGCAGCTAAGGATCTGAAAACCACAACACACCTTGCAAATATTAAATCCCCAGCTGCAAGATTGTTCTTCAAATCATTCTTTAACTGGAAGTATTATCCTTCTGGTTGGATTAAAACTGATGATGCTTTTTGTCTAATGTAGAAAAAAACCCCACTTGGATCCAAAATCTACTTATCTGATGAAAATGAGAATAAAAATTTTGTCATTAGCAAACCAAACGTACCACAGTTGATGTTTTCTTATGTGAAGTATTACAACACAAATAGCAGTACTTTTCAGGCTTGTGGTATTTTTCTGGAGTTTTCACTCATAGAAACTCTGAAGTCATGCTTCTGGGGAAAGGACAGGAACATGCATTCTCTGCCACGCTGCGTTTACTCCATCAGCCGCAATATACTTGAATAACTTCTTAAATGTGATAAATCACAGAAAATAACCTCCAGTGAACTATTCTGTCTTCTAAGGACAGCAGGTATCGTGGTCCTTGTGTATTTGTCATTACTCACAGCAGATTTTGCCTCTTTGATAGAGACAGCTGTTAGAAAATTTTATTGACTAATTTCATTTTATTGTTCTGATTATCCCCTCAAGGAAAACATAGTCAAATTTTCAGCAAACGAAGCATTTTAGACAATAAAAGACACATCATTGTGTAAATGTTTGCATCATCTGCTCTATTACTACAGTAACTGACGATAAAAGCTTTTTTAATTTTCAGGTAATTAGAAAACATTTCTTTTTCCATTCTTATTCTTGGGAAATACTATCATTCACTGTTCCCAAAGACTATTTTATACAGATTTCAGGAAAAAATTACACCCAAGTAAAAGCTACAAGACATGACAATTAACAATTCTTCAATCAAAAACCCAAACACCTACTCCAGTCAAAGTACAGGAGTAGGAAATTTATTTCTCTGACTTTTTATTTCCATAAACTCCCATACTCTCATTTGGAACAATTTTTACATGATCAAAATCAAAAGTCATGTCATGCTGAAATCTTTGTCTGAGTCTTAAGAATATATATAATTATATTTGAATATCTGGAATACTTATTTGCTGTCAAATTGCTGAACATAATCATAATATTAAATAACTTTTTCAGAGTGCTGGAAAAAACAGTACTTAACTCACTGAAGCTTAATTATGCTTCTGTCAAAATGGTTTAACTGAATCAGGGATGACTAAAATCCCACAAGAATGACTAAATACTCTCTGTATCTTCTTCATTAAAGGCAGAGACTAGAATAGTAGAGCATACAACTATTTTCAACTGGATTTGCTTTTTGCTGTTCACTGTTTTATATAACATAATGGAACTCCTGTGCTCAGCTACATCACTAGGAAATACTATTATCATAAATTTGTTTCTGCTCAGGTATTGACTCAAGATTAGTAGAATAATTTAGAAGCTAGATCTGAATATAGATTTAAAAAGGCACAGCTGTGAGCCAGGGACACCTTGTCCTGGCTTGCATTATTGGTATAAAGAGAAAGATTTACTGGAAATAACTAGAAATGTGGTCAGTAATGTTGACAAGAAAATAAAGGGCAACTGAGTGGCGGCTGGGATCACAATCTATCAAATATTCATAGTTTGTCCACAAGTCCTATTAAAGTTATTGGATAATATTAAAAAAACAAACAAACAAACAAAACCCCCAGAAGGGTTAGTGACTAAGAATTACTTATGTTTAGTCACTAACTCTTGGAAAAGTCCTTTGCTTTTCTTACCAAGATGTTCTTTGAAGGCTACAGTCCAGTTCTGCTCTCTTTAAAATCAGCTAGACACCACCACATATGAATAAAATACCCTAACTTTATACCTCCAATTACTCTGGTGTGGTTTTATCTTCCATGTCTTTCATATATATTGAACACCAAGTTATGATTTGCTCTGTAGTTTTAACGTTATTATGGTTTATTGAAGATTCAGGATAGTTAATGTTTAAGATTGATGGCTTTTTATTTGTCTTTAAGTACTTTCTGCCTGAAATGTTAAAATGTTAACAAAACATAATTTTGGGAGGAATTGCTAATGACATAAAATGATTCGGTAACAGAAATATAACTGTAAGAGGAAATATCCAGAGATAATTTAATATTTAGAAATATGGTGCTATCTTTTGTTATTATTTATAAGCAGACATCCCGTAGGAAAAGTATGCTAAGCTGCCTGGACAGCAGCAGTAGGCGCTGCCCTAAGACTCTCTCTGAACAGGCATTAAATTAGCTGATTTAACATTTGACTTGATTTGAAAGACAGTAGCAGAACTTAACTGTTTCACATTTTTTAAATAAATAGGAAAACACACCACCCTGAAAACTTTAAAAAAAAAGACCTTTAAAAAAAAATTCAACTGTCGTTTGCAGCTTTATACAAATATCAGCATTTGGTTGACTTTAAAAGTTAATGAAATTTTTTACCTTTAATTTTTCTTGGAAACCTTTCTTACAAGTTAGCTTCACAGTATATTAAATTCTCACTGGAAAAAAACAAACTCCAGATCTAATTCTGACAGCTTAATAAAGTTAACAAAATACAGATGCGTCTGATGTGAAGGACCTAAAGGACAGATAGGGAAAAGTAGACATATGGTCTTAAAACCAGTAATTAATTACACATAAACAAGAATATAAAGAATCCCGGTAACTTTAAATCATGTTTTTTATAAGAGGAAATTGATGCAGGCATTCCAAAAAGTTACTTACCTAAAAATTACAATTATAAATGAACATGTTTGTTTACTTACTACAGGCTACAATGTCAATCCTTTCCTTTAACTAGATGTTAAATGCCTTTTTAGATTTTTGTTTTTTAATTAATAAAAGCATTATCAAAGTAACTGTTATGTGTAGTTGACCATTTTCTTGGAGAGTTGATTCTGAAGTGCTAAGCACAGTTTGAGCTAGGTAACACCCTTCTGTTCTGCTACACTTAATCATTCTATTTCCTCCAAACTCTCTTAAATGTAAGGACCAATTCTATTGCCCCAGTACCATTTCCATTTAATTTCCTTGTGTGGTGCATTGTATTTCCTTGTGCAATGTGTGTCAATTCCTACTCGATGTAAAAAAATTAAAATAATGTCAGTTGATGACATTCTGGCACTTCAAATTTGTACACTAAACTTAAAATAGGATGAATAGTTTCCACACTTGCAGTTTTAATTTCCATATCAGGATGTCAAGATTTTCATTTAAAAGTAAAAATATTCAAAAGCTCAAACCAAATTTCAAATGTTTGTTGTTAATGTTTGGAAATGTTTCCTACAGGGGTAAGCAAGTATTTTCCAAAGAGTGAAAAATGTGTATTCTTGCATACATTAACACATGAAACCTATTTTTCTCCAATTTAAGTTTTCTATCATAACTTCACTATAATGAAGCTCAATTTTGGCGATTGGAATGCTTACAGAAAAAGAAAACATTTATAAAATGAATTACATCTTCTGACGACTGTATGTAGTTATCATAAATAACTGTAAACTGCTTTCTATAAATAGACCCTTATGCAGAATTTGATTTTAAATATAAAATATATTTCTTTTTTGTACATTCCAGTATAACGAAAGAGTACATCCCTTAAGATGACTGTGTAATTATCTTTTTTTTAAAGCACCTTAAAAGTTCCAAGTTATAAAGTTACAGGAATGAATTTTTATTTTGCAAATCTCTGGCCTGTTTTTCCCTTCTAAGGAATTAGAGTTCACTGGCACCGGTTAAATGAGATGAAAGGCTGGAACTGTCATGTAAAGAGATGGACCATCGTGATATCCCCTTTGTGATGGAAGAAAGAGGGGAAGAGATAAGGAAATACAGGTTTTAGGAGAGTCCACAGCCTCAAACGACGCAACTGCCACCCAAACATCACCATGTGGAAAACAATGCGGCACCATGTACGTACATAGCATGAAAGAGCTATAGCAGCGTTTCCTTCTGCTCTCCAGAGGTCCATCTACTCTCCTCATCAGACCAGAAGGACGGGCCTATTCTTTGCCATTTCTGCAGGACCTAAGTTTTGCTATAATGTAATATGACAACAGACAAAATCTCATCTGCCAACAGAGCTTAGAGAAGCACTGGAATGCAGAGAAACTAATGCTGCCAGGACAAGGGCACTGCGCCGGGGTGTGGTGGTTTTGGCTGGGATAGAGTTAACTCAAAGGTGAAAACCAAGAGGAAAAAAATGGCAGATAGTCTGACCCTTATATTGATCTTGACCTGCAACTTTTTCAAAGGGGAAGAGCATTCCTGAAGATGAAAAGGTCAGACGTCACTGGTAGGAAAGAATGTCACAGACGTGCCTATATAAAATAACAACAGACAATGTCTCCCACAGTAATGGTGGCCCCGGCTCTCTTTTCTGTTCTGTTTGGGGGACTCTCTCCACCACAGCCTCTCAGCACTCACTTTTTGGTAATTCCCCTCTTAGCGGGGGGTAGGACAGGACACAGTGATGGAGTGGAGGGGAGCCTGTTAAACTAACATCCTCAGTGCCTTCAGAGAAACTAAATGCTGAAACTGAAGCTTACTGTGGAGAGGAGAATAATGAGCGGACAACGTGTGTCACAGACTGCAGAGGAAGTAGATAAATTTGAGAAAGAAATATTCTGCTAGGAGGCCTAGGGCGAGAGGCGTACAATAACTTGAATTAACAATGGGGCAAGTTGTGCTAACAAGTGCGCTAGATAGTTTGATGTATAAATACACCAAACCTACAAATACAATCTACTGCAACGGAAAGGACATACATGCTTAAAATGGAACTGTAGTCCAAAAAATAAATGTGTTTTGTAAAAGATCGCAAATTCTAAATTTCCTTATTCACAATCCCTATGATGACATATTTAACCAGATTATAATACTGTTGTTCATACTAACATAGTTAAATTAAGCAAGCAAACAGAAAAACTCACCATGGTATTCATTACAGGAAAACACTATTGAAGACTACTGCAAACCAATATATCTATGTCATTAAACAGACAGGTTTTTTAAGCACAGAAATAATATTTTCTATAAATTTACAGAAAAATATATCAGAATCTTTTACATCACACCACAACTAGAAGTGATAAAAAGGGTGTGATTACTTTTTCTTTTCCTGAAGGCAAATTTGCCTGCTAGCTCCACCTGCTCCTTGTTTTCCCTGGAGTTTCAGAAAATACAAACTTCTGTATTCTCCACAGAAAAAACAAACCAGATAGCCATGGCAACTATTCCTACATATGCCATCTAAGAGGAAATTGTGCCCCCATATCCTTATAGTTAATGATTAAAACCTTAATTCCTTTTTCCCCATTATTGGGATATTATTTTAATTATCTTTTCTAAATTCCCAATTTTACAGCAGCAAAGGAAGTTTGCCCTTGTATTCAAAGCTTGTTTTTTTAAACAAAAGAAAATAAATGGAAAATTTTTCATTTCATAAGCAACGTTGGGGTTTTTTTAATTTGTTTATTTAAAGTTGCTGTGATGAAAAGGCGAGAGGGATTCTAATTATATAGCAGCACCTATTCAGCAAATGAGAATTTAGTTATGCAGAAAAATTTTCTTAGTTATGTACTTTCTTGCACTATTAATTGTTTTTGCTATTTGCAAATATGTTCTATCAGTACTTTTCAGTGAACACGCAGCATGTGGATCCCTGCGCTGCAGTTGACAGACAGCCTTTATTAGCCAGAGTTAAAAGATTTGCATGATCACTGTGCAGGTTTTTCTCAGCACCACTATTAATATGCAAATTTATATACCGCAATTCACCACCGTAATCTTTTTGCTTTGATTGGCTCCTATACTCAAAATTTTCAAGATGTGTCCAGCAACAAAGACATATCTCTGCTTCTCATTTCTTATTAAATGAGTAATAAACTCCAAGGTCAAATCCAGGATAGTGTAATTACCTCATTAACTGAAAACACCCTCAAGTTATCATTTTAATAGTATTAAGGAGAGGAAAGACTACGACCCATAACATTGCACGGCTCTAGTTCATGTTTCTGTTGCAGCTAGCCAATACTGACTGAAGGCTCTACATGCTTAACCTCAGCACAAGCCAGAAGTTTATTTCTGACGAAGAAAAATATTCTGTGGCTTGATCAGACTATATTCAAGTCATACATAAAAGCTGATTGACTTAACTGATTTGGGGAAAATTTCCTTGAAAAATACTCACTGTACAGGCTTAGCACTTTCTTATACGGTATTTAATCCTCATTATGCAGCAGCATGGCTCACCATTGATATAGACTAATGAATGTTTCATTCAGTGCATTTCATTTGTAGTTATACTTAAAAACAAAATTGAGAATGCATCAATTTTTCATCCCTGTGTTATGATTCCGGTCCTCCAGCCAGCACAGCCATTCACGAGGTGATCACTTCAGAGCAGGCTGGCTATTTGGGGGCCAGCATCATGCTGCGTGTCTGGTGCTCTCAACTTTCTGACGCCTTTTCTAGAGTGATACTCTGGTGAAAGTTGCAAACATTTCAGTTCTTGCAATCTTACGATCAAAATAATACAAATCAGTCACTTTAGGATTCAAAGAACAAATCCCGACCCCCAAAACAACGGCCTCAAGCTCCTCTAAGCCCCCTACGCTGCAGCACCCTTGTTTTTGAGCTGTGTTGTACGCGCCTTGGCCAGAGCTAAGCAAGAGGCCGCTCAGGGCCCATTCGAGTGCTTCAGTGTTTTGGCATGAGGTGGATAATACAGAATGAAGGGCTTGCTACTCCACTCACCAGAAACGGGTCCTTTGATGTATATTCTTAAATTGCTCTGGTACCATTACAGGCTAATTTAATCAGATGTATATACTTCAATTGAACAGTATTTAGTACAGCAATTAACTACTGCATGAATAGAGTATTTTGGATGAGATGACAGAGTACATTCTTTCCCCACTTAGTATTTATTCCCACCTTGTTTCATGAGTCAATGCACATTACTGTGTTTCTGTACTCATGACAGCCTCAGTTATTAATCCATCTACCATTTGAAAAAGGGAAAAGTTGAAAAATCTCTGCTTTCTAACTATTTGCATATTATGAAACATGAGGTATTTATTACTGTGCACATCTATTTTGATGACATTTGGGAAAAGCCAGTAACAACACTGCAACATCTGAATACATTTGAGCCTGGCACTTAAATTTGATTTTAACATCTACAAATCTTGAACTGTTAGCATTAAAGATATATCTCATTTAGATGAGAAGCTACTGAGTTCACAAAGCCCATTATGAACCTTAATAGTGATGTACTGTTCAGTTACAACAAATTGCCTAATCCAGCATTGGGGTGTGTTTTTATCATTGTGGCTTGCTTGATTTAAATAAACCATGTTAGAGATGTTATCGTGTGCACAACTCTGCTCACAAAACCCTAGGCTGCAATAGAAAATAGTTGATATAAAGACTGTAAACAGCAATTTATTAACTCAGAGTACTGAACTATTAGTCTCTATTACTATCTTGGATTTATTTCATAACTAAAAAGAGCTTATACATCCTCTTTATTATGATCAGAGAATAAAATACAGGAAGGTCTTCCAAACAGAAATTGAATCAACAATTATATCTAAGACCTAGAGAATGTTTCTGGGTTCTACAAAGATAAAGAAATATATAACTAAGCAATTATCTATGCAAAGTCAGTGAAATAAATGTTATGTTTTCTACTTCCATTTTATCACAGTAGATTTACAAAAAGAAGAAGTGTTTCGCTTCCTCCTTTATGCCCCACTTCAGATTAGAGTTGGGTTTGCCCCCACAATATCATTTGTAAGGACAGTCTATTGCCAAAAGACAGAAAGACAAGCTGACCGTGATCTAGTAATCTTCCTCAGCCTTCTAATTGTTCACTTCATCCTGTTGCATTAGATTAGTTAATGCCTTCTCCAAATAGAAGCAAGAAAATATGAAGCAAAGAGAAATTTCATAGGTAACGTTTTGTATACTTCTGATGCTCCTCACATAAGTCTACGTGAAAAAAGTGACTCTGGCACTGCCTGACCTTTTCCTTGTCCCAGGAAAGCATTTTCCGCTCCCTGTGCAGAGGAAATGAATCCCAGCTGCTGCAACAAGAGAGACAGCCTAAGCCTGTGACTGCAAATAAGTATGATTTGCTCCTTATTGACTGTTTCATAAAATTCAGTGATTGCACTGGATATGTCAATTACTGCAAATTAATGGCATTTACAGCATGTTGCCATTCTTCACTTCCTGCGTCTTTCATCTGGGGATTCTAAACAATTCCAAATAATAATTAAACATTTATCTGTGGAGTAGTAGTTTCTATGGGACTCAGTCACAGTCCAGCCTCTTAAGAGAGAGAGGTAATCACAAGACATTACTCACTAGACAATAGTCACGATTTGTCAAAAATTACACCAAAGTGATATTTAAAGAGTACTATTTCCTCTACTTAAAGCAGAGCTAGGACGTGCTTAATAGACACACACAAACTTCTGAATGGAACCATTGAATATGCAGAAATGAAGCCAATTCAGGTTTTTCAGATGTATGGAATAAAGTAACTTGCAATTAATTCCACATTAATTCATTCTTGGATCGCTCTTCCTATGATCTTCTAAAATGCTCTCGCTGCTCTTTAACAGTCTGCCTCTTCAGTAGTTCTCACACTTAATTTTCTTTCTACTGTAACGTATTATCTTCCCACCTTTCTAAAATTCCAGCCTAGTTTGCTTTATTTTGTTGTTCAAACAACATTACAGATATTTCTTTTAACACAAGCCTAAGCAGTCAAATGTACGAATAAGTTTTATGATCAAGGATTAAGTATGAGATACTAAATTCACAAAATAGGATTTCCCACATTCATCCTGAGTCAGAAGTTTTTACTTACATGGTCATTCTGGACATAAGATGTATAGAGCTGTTTGCACATGATGAGAGTAGTGACAATCCACCTCGAATGGTCATGAATGTTGGCCCCTATTAAAATATCTAGTTGTGCAAGTATGGAAGTGTGTAACCTTATAGATGCAAGCAGATATATCTGTCAGTTATCATCCATTAATAACTCAATCTGATTTTAGTTTGTAAAGAGTTGAAGAAAGAAAATATTACACTCCTGTGTATTCATCCATCATGAAGATCAATGAAGTCCTCAACTCCTATAATCACATTACGAACAAGTAGTTAAAAATAAAGGCTCAGATGCTCCCTAATGGAAGCTTAGCCAGGAGCCCAGGGTGACCCCAACACAGGCCATGCCCTCTCCGATGGCCTGAGCAGGGTGGGCAGCCACCGAGGGGTCCATCACCAGATCTCCTCTCCACTCCTCAGCAGGGACCTGGGTGGACAACATCCTGGAGTAGTCCTGGACTGATGGGAATGTCAGAGGTCAAGTATTCTGAAGACAACTGAACAGCAAAGAAAGGAAGAGCTCAGTACCAGCAAGATCATTTGGGCTGAGTAACAGGGATTATATTTTTGTTTTCCTGTGAATTTTCCAGGTTCCAAAATATTGCTCAGTAAAGTACCAACACTTTTCATACCATTTATATAAAGTTGTATTCTTACTCTAGCATGGTTCCCAGTTTTGATTTTCAGTATTGGCAACACTGATTCATTGCCAGGTGAAAGACAAGCACTGACATGACTGCACAGAATATATGTTATTTTCAACATCAGAAGCAGCATATTGATTTACTAACATCAATTAATTTGGGGAAAAAAAGCACAACTACAGTATCAGCAGTAACTGCATTTCCTTTTTACAGCAAAAACAAAAGTTCATTTTTAATTTCTCATGGTAGCCAATGATCTAAGTGAAAACAAAGTTTATAACCATCACAGAGCCTCTAAGACGACCTTCAGAACACCCTCCCCCCAAAGTATGCTAATGTGTAATATGGTAAACTACCTCTTATCAGAAATTAGAGATACTTCTCATTGAAAATTAGAAAGAATTACACAAAAAAAAATTCCTAGCTGCTACTGTTATAAAACCCCTCTGAAATAAAAGGAAAATCAAATAAAGATCCGTTGTTTTAACAATTTAATATAAACTATGAATAATGTTTATATGCGTATCTTTAAAATACTCGCTATTTTTATTTCCATCAGACTGCTTAGCACCCACAGAGATAACTTCCTAAAATAACTGAGCAGACTGCAGTTTTCCGTCCTTGCACAGAGCCCTAGCAGAGAATCCTTGTCACTGCTTGCAGTACTACAAACATAAGTTCTAACCAGGCTTTATTTTCCCCCTCAGCACAAGTGTGATCTTCAGCCGTTGTACCCAGTAGCTGATTAGGCATCATCTATCAAAGGCTGACAGCCTACTGCTGCGTAATAACAGAAATCGTTACTGCAGGCTAGTTCAAAATCTAAAGTTTTACTTAGATTGCTATAAAGGCAGTCTTCTTAGGAGAAAACACAGGCTTGGTGAGAAGTAATTTTAATCATAATTAGACAATAAGAAACAAACATGAACAAACCCAAGAAACTAACTTGTCAAATGACCCCACACGGAAGGTAATGTGGGGGCGGGGGGAGCGCTATTCTCGTTTATACTTTTACCTTAAATGATCTCAAATACAGGCTAACGAGATTGTTAGCGTACCTCCTCGTAGCTTTTTTTCACTCACATCACAGCAAGCCAACAGAGAACACCTTCCTTGTTACACAGAGCCAGCAGTTCCGAGCAGTGTGGGGAATTGCCTCTGCTGGAACGCATCTCTGCCTGCTGTCGAGCTGCACTTCTGCACCTCCTGGCTAACGCTTCACTCTAGTTCAGTGGCTCCCAAACTAGCAGTTGCGACCTCAAGGGAGATCACAGCAGTTAAAATAGGGTCATAAGCCAAATAATCCTGTATTTCACAATCAGAAGTGTAGAACTACTGCTCCATTTCTCCTTTTTATTGATCGACTAATGTTCAGTGACGAGGACGTCACAGTCCTCCTACATATCTTTAGGCTCTTTTGCGATGGACTGTTTCAGATCCATCATCAGTACACTTACGAGAGATTCCTTCTCCAATACACCCTTTGCTAAAACAAATGATCAAAAAACCTCAGAGGGTTTGCTATGAAGATTATTTAATTTGTAAGACGAAGAACTGAAAAATTATTGGCAAATTGAGTATTGTTGGATATATTTAGCTTCTGTTTTCAAAATGCAATTGTCCAATTAATCATTTTTTGTTTACATTTATGTTTTTAATGCTTGTCAAAAATTTAATTAGGAGCAAACCCTACACACTTAGAAGCCCGAAGGCTTATGTTTTATTCAACTTAGAAACGAAGATGTAGGGGGGAAAAATAGTTTTGAGTTGTGATTTAATTCAAGTTGTTTTTTAATCAATTTCACTAGTGAACAAAAGCATTAATTATTTGCATACCTCTTTTACTCTTCTACATTAAACCTTCTCCTCCCCTTTGTATTTCATTTAATCTACAACCAGCCCATTTAAAACACTGGTGGATGCTTCCAGCAAAAATCTTACTCACCTTCTGTTAGAAAATACAGGCCTATAATAGAAATAACCTGGGTCTACTTTGCTGCACATCTGCCTCTTCCCTTCTCTCTTGTAGTTCTTGTCAATCTTATTCTGTGCTACCTAGCCACCTGCTCCTACTTAAACTTTTAAGTGTTCCCATTAATTTCACTGCATTAAATGTATATATTAAATGCATGCATCTATAATATGTACACTTGTAAGCATAATGAAGTGCCTTTTTGAGAACTGAGATTTCAGGATGTGTACATATCTGGGCCTATTTTTTCCAGCAGTTATTACTCATTCCCCTTCAGGCAGAGATCCTAAACACTTTCACAGTGACAAACAACTGTAGCTGCTCAAAAAATTATTCTCAGCTGCAGAGGGCATAGCATTGATTTCGGGACTGCTATTCTGTTCAGATTTTTAATCCCATTCATACTGGTACCTCAGAAGCACCAGACATGCAGATAAGGAATTCCCAAATTGTGCCCATGTGGCCTCATGCCTTTCCCCTTGAGGTCATGACAAAAATGTCACCGGCTTCAGTGACTCAGAATGAACCTTTTCATTTAGAGTTCAATTAACTTAAGCTCTTAAAATAAAAGACATCAGAAAAATGTCAGCCACTCATTCACAGAAGGAAACCATTTCAGCAATTGCTCATTACTAGCTTAATGGATACATATTAAGCAATCAGATATGTTTAGTCCTGGACTGCTGGGAACTGATGAGGAAAAGGGAGTCCCTGCAGCAACATATGTAGCCCTAGCTTACAGACAGTGATGAAAAACTGGCTGCAAAGCAATAGGGAGTGAACAGCTGAAGACACTTGCAATTCCTGTTTATAGCTATTTTGAAAACATTTTTCTTCCTGGTGCTGAAGAGGAAGCGTCTCAAGAGTCTTTTTTCCCTTGATTATGAACAGAATTTGTTCACTGTTATGAACATTTGCCCACAGAGAAATAAATGGATGTTATGCTCAAAAATAAGATAGAACTCAAACTACGATTTTAATGCTCAGTCTAAAGCAGATGTGACACAAAAGCAGTCATACGAAAGAAATAATTATTTCTGGGACCACTCTCCTAGTGACCTGGTTTTGGAACCGTGAACCCCAATATGAAGCCTGGTATGTCTTTGAAAAGTGACTTCACTCCTCTCTCTCCCAGTCATTCCTGCAGTTTTCTGTAGTTAGTAAGCATTGTTTCTGAGTTTCTATCCTACCGCACACTTTCACAGTGACCATTAATAATTCCTGAACAATCTCTGTACCTTGGTCTTGTCTTTTTTTTTTCCCACAATGGTGCTAGCAGATAACAACTTATTCCAGTTTTCAAAGATGTAAATACAAAGTGTGTACAGTGAGATATAGTTGTTGAAACCTGAAATGAGAAGGAAATTTCACTGGAGATTTCTTAGTTTTGAAGAACTAGCATGTTGACCTTAATAATCCAGTACAAGTCACCGCAGTGCCTGTGGACCTCATTATTGAATAACCTGAGCCTTAAACAGGGTTACCTTTCTACATCAAAAAGAGAAAACAATCTGATGTGATTTAGAGTGATTTGGATGTAACACGTAATGGTACAGCGTTTTTTGAAAGCTGTTCCAATTCTATTAAGTAATGAGTTACTTAATTCTAGTAAGAATGAAAGATATATAAAATAACTGAATATGAAAAAGGTGGATTGTCAAAGACTTCTTCAGGAAACATATTCATTCACTGCTATAAAGGAAAATCCATCTTTGTTGTGGAAGTTAGAAGCAATAAGCTATGACAAGATTAATGAAAATATTCAAGTCCCTATTCCCAAACATGCCTGGCAGAAACATGTTCTGTCTTTCCCAGTGATACTGCATCTACCAACTCTCAGAACGATTTGTCTTCATGGATTTCATTTGCTATTCTCTTCAAGGACAGAGCCAGTCTCTTCCAAAAAAGTCTAAAATTTCTTTCAGAAAACTTTATTCTATATCCTCTGTGCTGGTATGACTGATGCTCTTCCTTCCAAAGACTTTCCATGAGACTGAGTGACACAAAGTACTATTCAAATTAAAACAAACGTCAGAAATGGTCCCGAATATTAATCGATATCTTACAGGTGTCATTTAAAAACTGGAAAGATTAAAGAAATTAACAGAAAATTGCTACAAATTTTCTTAGGACTGCTTTGTTACTGATGCTTATTTTGTCCTTTTCTGATTTATCGTTACAGTTCTCCTAAGAGGGAAATTCTATATGGCCTTTTGCAGTTTTGCTTTAATGACCAAACTTTATAGGGCTTTTATACCAGTAACAAAAATCTCTGAAAGAATCACCAAGGGCAAAGTAAACTCCAAGTATTCCAGGTACGAATAATCAAAACAATAGAAAGATACAGCACCTGAGAAAAGAAATATGTTTATTTTTGCCTGGCTTTTCAGTTTTGTAGGGTTCTGGGGATTTTTGAACACATTTCCCTGTCTTTCCTCTCCTTCAGTCAATTTGTATTTGTCCTTGGTTCTGCTAACACCATAGTTCCGCTGTCCCAAAGTCTTCCAGCTGACACTGAAACATACTAAATCTCTTTTTGCCAGCATGACTCTCCGAATTCAAATAAATATCTTCTGCAGATGAAAAAAGCAACATAAATGGATTGACGCTATGACAGAATCTATTGAACATTACAGGTTTCTCCTTATTTAGGTATTTGTTATACACATAATGGGATTGACTGTAGAAGACGGAAAGCAGAGACTTCTTTGATATACAACTTATGACTCTTTCCAGACTGGTACAAATTTAATCACATAAGTTCTTGGAGAGTATTTGTCATGCTTAAATGTTATATACCGAGAAAATTTGGGACAGGAAAAAACATACAGCGCAAACTCTACAAGGAAAGTGTTCAGCCTTCCAAATTAAACCCTTGATGCTTGCTTAGGGGACAGAAAAAGTGGCATTTCAGCTAAAGCCTTTATTTGAAATAAAAATTAAACAAACACATTTACAGAACCTTTCCAGGTTACTACTGAAGAAAAAGCTTAATCCTCTACCATTTATAAATCCACCATTCTTTCTAGTCTTTAAACATCTCAAAACCTAAATGCTGCTAAGACTACAGACAAAAGCATAGAATCTTTAAAACTAACACTAACACGAGAGATTGTTTTTAAAAGCAGAAGCAACAAATATCACCTTGGGTTCTTATTTTAAATAACATCCACATTTGTGAGAACTATTCTGAGCAATTTATGCTATTTTTTCTAGCTCTCCATCTCAAACTATACCAATGTCCTGTTTTAAAGGCAGTTATGGTAGTACCAAGTGGATGATTTGCCCAATGTGCAACTAAGACTTTATTAGTCTAGGCACTTTCTTGTAACCCATACTGTCATCTAGAAACAAACAGAATTTGTTGCAGTTGCATCTCTACAGCATCCCATTCTAAAAAAAACAAGAGCGTCTTCTTCCTAGTAAAGTGTTTTGCTCTTACATGGCATTAGTCTACTACCTGGGTGATTGCAAAAATGAGAAAAATAAAGTAAGTAGAAAGTTTTTCTTTTAAAGCATTTCTAATCCCTTGTTTAATTATTTCATATTGCAACATGGATTGTGATTTGAGAAATATATATCTTCCTGCAAAAATTACTGAACTTGCATTTTTATACATCTAACATTAAAACTATTTTGAAAACCCACACTGATTTCAGTCATCTTATGTTTGCATTACAGCATTTAAAGGCTAAGAAGACAATTTCATGAATTAGTTTATAAATAATGGAAAAAATGTTATTTAAGCAACTGATATAAGGTAATTTTGACTGAAACCTTCTTTACTGAAGCAAATAGAAGTCAATGCACCTGGCTTTTTAATTCCTCAGTTCAGTAGAGTATTCCTTTTTAACCAGAGAAAAAAACAGTTATTGAGATACTTAAGTGTCAAAAATATATCAGTAGTAAGATTGTATAAGTGCAAACAAATTCATCTGTGGTAGATTAGTTGAAAATGAGTCAAAACTGTGTCCTTGAGACAATGAAGGTCAACTGCACGCTGGCTTGCATTAATGAGCCTGCTGAGCAAAGCAGTAGGCTGAGAGAAAAAGTTTTTCTCCCCTATTCTGCACTCAAAGCCTCATCTGTAGAACTAAGTTCAGCTTAGGGCTCCCTGGAACAAGACAGACATTGAAATGCTGCAGGAAATCCACTGAAAGGCCACCAAGTTAGGGAGTTGAAAGAGATGGGGGCAGTCAAAAACTGGATTTCTCAGTAAGGCTGTGAAATCTCCACGTCTGGAGATGTTTAAAGGCTAACAGATGAGGGCCTGAGGAAGCCGACAATTTTGAAGTTGGCCCTGTGTTGAGCAGAGTTAGAACAGATGATCTCCAGAGTCAACCTAATGTTTCTCATGATTCTATGAATAAATCATTTTACAACCATTCATCTTCTTTTAAAATAGTTATTTAAGAAGTTATCTGAATCATGCTACCTGACTTAAAAGTCTATGATTTAAAAGCTAGTTCCTTACCAGGTGAAAACTACATCACTTCATTGACACTAATGCCTTGGGATTATGCACCTTTGTACACAGACCTTTTATTATCAAT
Source organism: Phoenicopterus ruber ruber (assembly GCA_009819775.1). Taxonomy (NCBI): domain Eukaryota; kingdom Metazoa; phylum Chordata; class Aves; order Phoenicopteriformes; family Phoenicopteridae; genus Phoenicopterus; species Phoenicopterus ruber. The sequence goes on from CM020222.1 coordinate 27,206,746, forward strand.
AAACTTCTTGCCTACCTTACCTAAGCATAGAATCTTAGATCAGGCAATGTCCACTGGAATGACAGAGTAATCACTGTTGGATGAAAGGATTTCAGCTAATCCTGATTCAACACTTCTCATTTCAGTTTAGAGCATCATTCTTTAAAATAATATTCTAGGGCAAAATCCTAAATGCCAGTTGTCAGTCAGTTACACAGTGTCCCCCTGAAACTGCAGTCCGTACAGATCTTTCTATAGCTTTTTAGTTGCTAACACTAAGCTTGTCAAAATAGCATCTGCCACTACAGGAGCCTAAAAGGAATTATTTTATTTACTGTGAATGCAATCCAGTTCAAAACCCAATCATATCTGTTTATCAAGACCTAATCCAATCCACTTGAATAAATTCTCCTGGGGATGGAGCATCATAACAAAATTGATCACCTTGTCTTAATGGGACAAATTTAGCAGATGCATCCTTTTCCCAGTGAAGGACTACCGTAACAAGATCCCATCTTTCTGTACAAAGGATTAAAGAGAAACTTTTCACTTCTTTCTTTGTTCACGTTGGGGAAAATTTTTGAGTACTTTTAAAGACAGCCAAGTCTCAGAGATGTTCTTGGAAATAGATGTCTAAAAACTTTTACAGAACTTGGGCTAAAGAACCATTGTGACAACTGATGTCTTTATCATGCATTGCTGCTTCCAAATTTAACATCCAAGCCTCAGGGGCAGGTGGTATCATACCAAACACTCCATGCAATTTTTGCAGGCTAAAGAAACATACCTTCTAAGTGAAGGTAGAAATCTATTATTAGTCTAATTAAAGTCTTACAAGTTTAACTGAAGGATTATTATTAGTCCAGTTATGCAACTTGTTCCTAATAAAGACAGTCAAAACTGACATTCACAAACTTTCTAATATATACTTCTTTCTCTGGTACTCCTCTGCTCACTCTAGGTTTCTCCTCTTCTTTCTTTGCTCTCCTTTCTATGCTCCCTTAGGGTCACAGCTTATGGTGTTGGGTTCCCTCAAGGAGAAAGAGGGATGGGGGTTACAACAATTTGTCAGCATCCCACATTCTTTGCCAGGAATATGATGTTGATAATTTATTCCACCTTGCTCTTGGGTGTGCTTGGGGTCATTCTTACGTATTTTTTTAACACAGTGCACTTACTAGCTCCCTGCTCATTGGTTCACAATTGTACATTATATATTAATTTACTGTAGACGGTTAGGTATTTCAATGAGATGGATACTCGCTCTTTGTTTTCTCTGCTATCCCTAAAACTGGTTTTAACAGCTCTCGAGATTGCACTAATTTAATGACCATTGGTGAGTTGTTTATAGCTGCGACACTTCTCGTATCATGCTGTGTTTGTACTTTCAAGACCTATGCTATCACTTTGTATTTATGCATTTCAGTAACCTCTGTTACATCCTTCAAGCTGTGGTTTGCTGATAACTAAGGCTTTATTAGCACAGGCTAATCATGCATATATCTTTGCTCAAGGTCAGTAATAGTTCACTCTTCAAAAACTATGATATATTCAAATACACACACAGAGAAACACAATGCTCTGGTAACGACTTGCTACACCAGTAGCTGCTAGTTACTGCAATATCTCCAGTATGTTACTGAAATTGCCTGACAATAATATACCCACCACTTACAAAGAACAGTAATGAAATTCACTCTAAGGTGAGGTCTTCCTAATTGTAATGTACATTTTTGTGCTCCATTTATAAGAATTCATTGAGTCCAGGGACTGTCTTCATGAACTAATGCCAAAAATACTGACAAGCACTAGTCCACAGGGATTGTTTCTAAAACTCTACATATTGAGGGAGTCAGATCAGAATAGTTTTCAGAAAAATGTTGAGATATGAGCCATTTTAAACAAATAAAACCTTCAAACAAGTATTTAAGTTTAGATGAAGTCTGTATTTCCTTACAGGTACAGTACCTGTGACACAGCAAAAAAGCATGCCGCAGTATTAGCAATTCATATGAAAAATCTTCTGTTGATATAGTTAGAAAATACTCCTTTGAGATGACTCATCTGGTTACGGCTGAGTGTCAGGACGCATTTGGCATTGTTTGGCTCGGGGAGATTCTGGCCATGAGATGGTTGAGTTCAGGATCCTGCGAGAAGGAAGCAAGGCAGAAAGCACGATCACAACTCTGGACTTGGAGATCATGTAGCGCAGCCTCCTCTCAAAGCAGGGTTAACTTCAAACCTGATGAGAGATTAAGCTGCTGCTGTTGAAAGTTCTTGTGATCATTACCACAGCTTGTTCCTGATGCTTTAAGTAAATCCAATTTATTTTGTATTGGCACTGAGCAAGGAGTACACATATGGGGTAGGTTAATGTGCCTCAGCTGACAACCTGTAACTTGTTTGAGAACGTATGAATATACCAGAGGTTTCATCTCTGCACCAGAAAAGTTCTATTCATCTCTGGCAGTAGCAAAGCTGTAAATTGGATAAATATTTGCTGGAGTTCAATCATACTGGCCAGAAGTGACATTTGGCAAATTGAAGCTTATTTGCTATATAACTTCTGAAAAAAAGCTAACAACAAATAATGTCAAGAAAACATTAAACATAAGCACCGGTTTACTTTAAATTTTGCCTCAGATCACAAACAAGACTCAGAAGGCCCTTCTGGATACCAAGTGCTGTGCTACGCTGCTGAGGTCAGCAGGGACAATGACTTCATGATTGAGTTCAGCAAGTGCATTACATGTGGAGGCACAAAGAAGGAGCTGCAGGACTGTGCTGACGGATAACAGTGGATGAAAAGTCTGGCATGAAGAAAAAGAAAAAAACACACAGAGTGATCTAAAGGAGAGCAAAGAGGAGACATGGCAAAATGACAAACCAGGACGATGAATTTCTTTATATTGATTGAAGAATATAAACCCTGATTATCAGAGAGAGGAGGTTACAGGTTGAAACAAAAGGAAATAACAACTTACACAGAAATATTTAGCAGTATATGTAAAAAGAAAGATTGCATTTTGAAATGCTGTGTAGAAAAGGGTAGGATCTGAATGTAGCTCTGTGGAGGATGGGAGAAGGAAGGAGAATGCAATGACTAGTTCAAGTTTTATTTTATTCAAATTCTCCAATTCTCCTGCCTTAGAAAACGCATGAGGAAATCACAAAAGGATCTGCTAGAGTTAAAAATGAGAAAACAACACAAGACAAGGTATTAGGTTTTTTTTTTAAAACAGATCCTATAAAAGTGATCAATACAGAATCAGAGAACAAGTATATAAATAGTAACAGGAAAGAAAGAACGTGACCTAAGATGACATCATTCTATTCACTATTGTTATAAACTTTGTTGAAGAATGGAGAGCCTGGGAGAGAACTGAGGACTGCCAAGAAACGATACAAGATTCAGTCACAGCAGATAAGCAGCCAACAATAAGGGAACAAGGCAGAAAGTATGTAGCAAACAATAATGCAAATGGAAATGAACCACTTTGTCAGTGGGTAGTTGGCAGTGAAAACTGAATTAAGAGGTGGCCTGACACAGAAATTACTTAAGAAATGTTCAACAATTCAATCACAGGAAGAGAAGTAAATGCACTGTTCAAATTTATCAGAAGAAATGTGCAAATGTGAACAATGAGATTCACTTTAAACTGCAAGGCACTAGCGTAGAGCAGCTGTAAGGCTGTAAAAATAGAGATGCAGACATTATCCTTGTTTGTGGAAATGTAGCTCCCAATATAAATTCTCTAGAAGTTGTTCAAGACAACTAAGTAGTCTCTGCCGTTATCAATTGTTATGTTAATTTGTATATACATTGTACAATAACAATTCTAGGCTAAACATTAAGTTTGCTACAAGATTATTTTTATTTGACACCACTTTCTGCAAGGGCAAGAAGTCAGGGAAAGCTAAATGCAGGAAAACATTATTCCCATATGTTATCTAACAGCTCTATTGGGTGTAGTTGTCTCAACAGCAAGAGGAATTTGTCCCAGGTAAAATCCTTAAAGATTAACAATAAGAAGAGTTGTCAGTACCTTATCTTTTTCATATCATCCAACCAGCAATTCAGTTTCTTCATGGCTTTTTCAAAATGAGCCATTCCCTTTCAAATACAGATTTAGATACATAAACTAAGCTTGTGAAGAGTGCCATGTAAGGAAGGCTGTATTCCCAGAGCAATGATTTTCTTGTACCAAATTGGTTTTTTTAAAAGCAAAGTTGTGTATTCTATGTAGCACCAAACCCTCCCATTTGAGCTGTAGTTTAATCACTGACCAAAGATCATTAATATCTGGGAGAAGTGCACCTGCATAGGCGGCCAGCAGGGTCCATGTTCTACACCTAAGTCATTAGTCACCTTTAAAGAGAGAGGGAATAGAATAGTTCAGTTGGAAGGGACCTACAACGATCATCTAGTCCAACTGCCTCACCACTTCAGGGCTTCAGATTTAATGAGCAAATAATTTTTTGTATTCTTTTTATTGGGGAGAATTCACCCAAGTGAGTTAACTAAGGAGCCCTGAGCAAGAAGTGAGGATTGACTCCAGTTATTCAGTTAGCCAAATCTAACTCCTTTCCAACTGAGCCAAACTGAAGAATTGGAGAAAATTTGACCATTTATCATAAAACAGCCCAATTTTCTAACTTCCACTTCCATTATATTCTGGTTTGAAGCCCATTAGTGTACTACTGCATTTTTTTTTTTTAATCATTATTGTGACTGTAAGGAAGAAATATTAATATTCAAAACTGATACATTCATCTGTCTTCCCAAGGATTCCCTCTTGTGTTAATTAAACAATTGTGGTGAGAACAGATTCTCTATTATGGTGATAATGTTTTGCAGTTCTGCCTGTACACATTTCCTGTTCCCTCTCTGATACAGTAGCTGTTTCGTTACACAGAATTTCCCCTATTACGTACTACCTATGCCATACCAGTTCCTGAAAATTCTGTATACAGAAAGTCACATGGCAAAAGCCGCTATACAAGGAAGATAAGCTAGTTAGTCTTAAGATAGTTTTCTGTATGCTCTGGGGACTTCTCCTAATTCTATATGCTCATTTCTGCCCTTCTAGAACATTTTTAATTCATCAACGGGGGAAAAAACATAACAATAAAAAAAAAAAATCTGTTTAGAGTTCATCTACAGTGAGCGCACGGTCAGTAAGCTGTGTGTGCATGCACTCTGCTTCTGTTCTGCTGGTATTATGAATACACCACATGTTAAGAATGCAAGTATGTCAATTAGCTTGTTTTTATGTAAATCACGGGAAATCTTATTTAAGCTGCCTTGGAAGGACGGAAGCTGAATTGCCCCAATCTGGATGTGACCCTGATGTTCTTTCTGAACTTTAGTCTAAATAGCTGAATAGTAAATAAAAGCTTAGATATTTTAAGTAGATTTAGGTGCATGACTCACTAATATTCATAGAACTCAGTCAACTAAATCCACAAATGGCAGCTGAAAAATATTAGTATTAAACAAAGCTGAATGTTATATATGCAGAAGACTATAAAACCAATCATATTTCTTTTTTTCCTCCCTTCTCATAAGGCTATGCAGTGCTTCAGCCTCAGAGCTGGAATTCAGATCTCTGGACCAGTACCTAGTAGGGTCTGATCCTTCAAATGCTTTGTTCTAATGTTCTCCAACAATTATAGTACGCAAATATTTTTCTTAACTACACTTGCTTTATACAGCTATAAGAGAGGTTTGCCATGTTTGACTTCATTAAGTGATACAGGGTGTCTCCAGGCATTTAACAAAGTCAGTTAATGAAATAACCGGCATATGCTAATAACAGCAAAGCAGACTCAACCTAACGCCACAGTAGAACAGAATTAAATAGTTCAAGGCAACATATACCAAAGGATAAAGCATTTTGTCTGTCTGCCAAAGATTCTTCTCACCCTCTTGCACCCCAAAATTAAACACATACATCCTCAATAGCCTTTTGACTTCTGTGCTACTTTTTTACTAGTTTATTTTGCTAAATATCTCCTGTCAACGTACCCAGGAACCTGGGATTTTGAGAAAGGTCCATCATGTTGAATAGGTTCGTGTTTAATTTCCTCTCTTGCTTATAAACTTTATCAGGCAAACTGATTATTTCCATGGCATTCAGCACTGTACAAAGGATGCCAGCTTTTCATCTCTAATATCTCTTGCTGTGCCAATGACACCTGCATTTATTTTACATCTCCTTTCACAGGATTTCGAAGGGTAATACAGTCAGCTCAATTTATGCCTCAGTTCCCAAGACACAGGGTAACAATATAATAAACATAACTTAAACAGACCCAAGCAAAAACAAAGCAGGACAAAACAGATATACCTCCTACATTTCATCATTTCTTATGCAATGTAGGTTCATAAGTAGAAATCTACTTGCTGAAAAAGAGAACATGTCTTTTTGTAATCATGAGTATTGTGCACAAAAGGATATCTCTAACCCTTTTAAGGCACCTGATACCATTCTTCCCATGTTTTGATAATCAGTATTACAAAGACATCAGAACTCTGCAACAGATTACTGCAAAATTTTCCACAAAATCATACCATATCTAATCAACAGTAACTGGGAAAGAGTCTCTATAGGTTCTCATCATCTGTGCCTTTGAACACTTCTATTCTGCTTCAGACTATCCAACAATGGATTCCTTTTTGGTATGATTTTGTTTACTTTCGTCTTCTTTGTGTTTTGAACTGCAGCATCAGCCCCCTGTGCTTATACATCCCCTTACAGACAGAGGTGTACAATCGAGCAAAGACTTCTAGAAAATCAGCAGAAATTTTACGTGTACACAGCACAGCGCAAGCACAATTGTTAGAAAAGGATGTGGAACAAGCCATGGAAGCTGAACACGTCACATTTTATTTTGAACTGAAATAAAAATTAACTGTGGACTAGGATTAGTAGCGAATTCTGATCTTCTGTGTTGAACTAATGCCATATTAGAAAGTCATGATTTTACTAGGCATATTTTTTCCTTATACCAAACAATAATTTGAGTCTCATCTTCCATTACATGTGAAGGATTATTCCAAGTTGTAAAAAAGAAAAGCCTGAAGATATTGAAGAATTCCTAAAGAAATTTCTAAAAATGTAAGGCAAACAATAAAGCCAAAGTTGATAAATTATATTAAAAAATAAAGTTTTAAAATTTTTGTTTGTCAGCAAGTAACGCCTGATTTTTTTGAGATTGGCCAAACAGGTTAAATATAAATAATGTATTTAACAAGTCCAAGCCTTTTTCTTCATTAAACATAAAATATGACACAACTGACCTTAGTAGGAATATAAAACAAACTTACATAAACTTGGTTTTTATTCAGACCTCAAGCAACTCTTGTTCTTTCTTATGCAGTTTGTGCTGGTGAGTTTTTGCTTCTGCTGAGGAATAATTCAGCAACAGAAATGGCAAACACATTAGAAGTGCAAAGCAATAGTGACAGAATAGGGAAGGCCTCAATATTCTCACCTGTGTCCAGAAGACAATATGGTTTATGAGCTTCTGATCAGGGATTTTGAACAAAGAGCTGAGAAACAGATGGTGAAGCAACTCAAGAGCTGCCTCACTGCTCTCTTCCCTGCTGCAGAAACAAGCTTGTGCACAGTAAGACGACAAACTTCTTCGGGGGGGGGACACACAAAAACAAAAAACCCACAAAACAAAAACCCAAAAAACCCCAAACAAACAAACAAAAACCAGAAAAACAAATAAAGGCAAAAGTCATAACATATTTCACCACTGCACTCCTGCAATGTCTGTCCACTTCTGAATCACAGTTCTTACAACAGAGCCAATATTATTTGCTCTTCTGACCATAAGCAAAGGTACTAAAAATGTGCCCAAGCCAGACTTACAGACGGCCACTCCTACAGGCAGACAAGTGTCCATGCTTTTTGGATGGGCATCTGTTCAAACTTAAACTGCCAATAAGTGCTGAGTCCAGAATTTTCCGTGCTCTTCACAGTTTTACTTTTTTTGAGTTTCAATCCCTGTATATGAATATTTTGTTTTATAAACAAAATCTTTTCAAGATTTACATAATAGTTTCTCTCACAGCTGACCAACATATGGTTTTCCAGAAAAATAATTTACTGATAAAACTGGATGCAATACAGTCATATACACTAACATGAAAGCAGTTTTATTTTCACCAAGTCCATCTACCAAAAAAGCAGAAGTCTTAACCTTTTTGAAAAGTAAAGGAATGATAAAATGAACCATACTGATTCCAGATGACCAACACATTACTTCAAAATGTGCTTTTTCTTCTTTTGCTTGCCTTTGCAGCCTCTCTAGCCGATACTTTACATCAATTCTGAACAGAACACTGAACACAGAGCTAGGTTTTCCATACATGAAACATTTTTCCTCACACCTCAGTACATACTTTAACAGCAAAAGTCAGTGTTGTGACAATTTCTCACAGTACCTAATTCCCTAGGAAGCTTTCGTATTTATCTCCGACAAGCGATATGGACTCAAATTTGATTAAACTTGCTTCTAACACAAAACCTAAATAATGATCATAACTTTTACCTACAGATCAGCACCTGTAAATTTCATTTATTGCAGTCAAACAAATTATTCTGCTTGTTGAGGCAGAATACATTGATATAACACAGATCAGGAGTGCAGCTTCACACTAAATTTAATCCAATCTAATTGAGGGCTGCCTTCCTAACGGGCAGCTGTAATCCCCCCTCCTGATGTCAGATAGATCAGTGGACTCATTTAGCGAACATGTGTCCACATGAGCTCACGATCAGACAGGCAGGGCAGGTGTCGTGGTTTAACCCCAGCTGGCAGCCAAGCACCACGCAGCCCCTCACTCGCTCCTCCCCAGTGAGACGGGAGAGAATCGAAAAAAAACCTCGTGCATTGAGACAAAAACAGTTTAATAGGCTAGCAAAGGAAGAGAGAATGATAATAATAGTGATAAAAGAATATACAAAACAAGGGATGCACAATGCAATTGCCCACCACCCACTGACCGATGCCCAGCCCCTCCCTGAGCAGCGATTCCCCCCCAGGTCAACTGCCCCCAGTTCATATACTGAGCGCGACGCCATATGGTATGGAATATCCCTTTGGCCAGGCTGGGTCAGCTGTCCTGGCTGTGCCCCCTCCCAGCTGCTTGTGCCCCTCCTCGCTGGCAGAGCATGGGAACCTGCGAAGTCCTTGACTGAGTATAAGCACTACTTAGCAACAACTGAAACATCCATGTGTTATCAACATTATTCTCATCCTAAATCCAAACCACAGCTACCAGGAAGAAAATTAACTTTATCCCAGCCAAAACCAGGCCAGCAGGTAAGGGGGATATGTAGTTGGCAATTAGGCTGTCAGTGGCATGGCCCTTTCTGGCAGGAACCAGAACAAAACACAGCAAATTTTTCCTTTTTCACAGTCAGTTAAAGGGAATGTAGTTTTATCTGTGGTGCATGCATTTAATGTTTAAGTTACCTAAAGCCCAAAGACATCTCACATCTCAATATTCTGACATGCAGAGACACATTTACAATGTTGTCTTTGGAAATAACCAGTAAGGTTATATATTGCATGAATTTCAGGAATACTCAATCGTGGTGCAGAGAAAATTCTTCTTCTTCTTTTTTTTTTTTTTTTTTTTTAATAATTTGGACTGGAAAAATACTTATCCAGACTTTTCAGTTCTGCAAAATAAGCTTGTGTCTACTGCTGAATGACATTTCATAGGAACAAAAGGTTTTTACTTTATACTGAACAGTACTTCCAGCTTTTCCTACAGTAATGTACAGTCATCTTTCTAAATCACTAGGCTTTCTCTTTCAGAAGATACTACTGTGGAATCAATTACATCTACACTGCATAATACTAGTGCTTCCCACTGTCACTGAAACATATGCCAACCTGCCTGATAGGTCCCCCAGCTAGAGAGCTGGAAAGGAATGCCAGATCCTGACAGAGAGAATTAGAAAACAAGAGAAGCTAAGAGGGAAACCCGAAACCCACATACCTTGTGCATATATTTTCGCATATTTCTGTTAAGAAAGACTCATGTCATAAAGGGGAGGAAATTAGGCACTGCGAGAGCCTGGCAAGGCAACTGATGTCTGGGGTAAGCACTCACATTAACGCAATAGTGGCTTGAAACCTTAAAGAAAAGAGGAGACTCTTTATAACATCTCCTTTGGGCAGCGGGGGTACGTGTAGTGCTGTTCGCTGCAGTTCTGCTGCTGAAGAGCAGAAACCACCTAAGAACAGGCATGGCTGCTGGAATGACAGTAGCTCACACCACAGTCAGCTTCAGCTTACACGAGGTCTCGCTGCTCAGCAAAAGAAGTGATACAGCCTCAGAGCTTGAAGGTGCCAGTCTTTAAATGAAATGTTACTGGGGAAGGTAGCAAGCAGCCAGTTGTTTCGCAGTCTCTCAAAATGAAGTCGGAGAGGAAGACTTGACATCAGCTTTGTATTTAGCAAAGCATAGTTTGTTTTCCTGTGTTATCCTACTTATCTTCTCTTTCTCTTTTTCTTTCCTTTAAATAAACCATCGTCAGTAACTGTCATTTATTGAGCACTTACACAGTTTAAATTAGTTTTTCCAGCTTCCAGGGTAGGGGACAAAGTCCAGTGTTTATTAGTGACCTCTAGAAATTGAACCCACTCTTTGCTGAAGGGCTCCCGTATAAATCTGTACTTGAGGTGGAAAAAAAGTGCAGAGAAATCTTTTTGAAGCAGTTTAATTATTCTAAGAAAACCGGTTCGCATGAATAACACTATTTCACCTCAATTTAATTAAATATTTGGTATGACAAATCCCCATGAAAAAGGTTTGCCATACAAATGCTTATTATGCTGCACTTTAAACATTTAAATTTGCTCTGTGAAAAAGTGGGGTTTTTTCCTCAGAATATCAAAAGTGAACATATAACACACTTTATTAGAAGTCAGACATTTACTGAAATATAATGAAAGCCACACCTGATGGAATAACATTTCTAGCAGGAGTTCTCTGAATCAAAGTATCAAGTCCTTCTCTGCTCACTCAAACTCAGGGAGTCCACACATCTTATACAGATACACTGATTTAACTAGCCCTTGCTTTTGAGAGAAATGTTCAACATGGATTGTATAACTGGCCTAAGCAGCCACTGTAACTGAATAGTCGACCAGGTTGTAGACTGCACAGCAGTCAACATCCAGGAAATGTTTCAGACAAACTGAAGCCACATCCTCTAGTTCAGGCATAAAAAAAGTTCATAGTAAAATCCACTATTTTCTATTATTTTCCTGCAAGGAACAGTGAAGATGAGTGGTTTGGGTTTAGAAGACATGGGGATCCCAGAATGATCTACAAGTGACCTCTTGGTTCTGACTGATTGACATGGAATAACATGGACTCTGCTGTACCCTGGGACCCGCATAGCGAGCCCAGTTTAACAGAAGCATTAGAATATAAAGGGGGGGGGCGGGGGGGGAATCTCTGAAGCTAAAAAGCCTATTTGCTCAGCAAAATCAGAAAACAATCAATGCCATTTTTTCATTGCTTATTGTTCTTTCAAAATAAAGCAGAAGCTTCAACTTCCAAAGAAACAGGTACAGTTGAAGTGTGTGTCTGCTTTGCTGCATACCATTAAATCCGAACAGAGATAGAGATTAGCATTCTGATAACACACCCTCAAATGTAGTTCCACTAAAATTAACACCAGAACTTCTCCAAGATCCTTGTGCTTGATCCTAGAGGCTAGCACACCTTTTTCCTGATGGAAGAATATAATTAAAGGCACAGTGTTATAGATAAACAAGCGAGTATCACGCAGAAGTGAGCCCTAGACGTTTTCCACCTTCTTTAAAATCTCTCTCCTATTGGACATGTTACTGGCAGACTTTCAATGTACACATCTCATTCTCAGAAAACAGTAGCATATTCTTGAAAGACCATAAACTAGAAGTGTTTCTTGGAGTACACAGTTTCTTAAAAAAAAGTGCTAATCCATTCCAAAAATAATCCCAATACTTGAGTATGTACTTTCGGAGCACCAAAACTGGGGGAAGGTTTACACAAAACTGCCCCTTTACGCAGACCCAAAGCGGTGCTTTCAGGAACGCCTGCAAGCGCATCCAATTAGCAAAGGGTGACGGCGCTGCTCCTCGGGTGACCTCACAGCACTGCACGAGTTCATACTAACTCGAGATCTGTCCATGAATGATTGGTCCTGAACAATTATGTTTACCGTGTTTATTCAATTTTGAACTTATTTTCAGAAGAGGTAAATACATAATTCACAGCCCATTTAAAAACAATACAAACCAGTAACACAGTTTTTGTAGTAAACAACTTTTACTACACCACTTTTGCCTTTTCTTACACGCAGCTATCTGTTACTACTTCTACTTCCTAGACACCTTTTTAGGTTTTTTTATATAAAATGTTCTCTCTCAGCTACATGCTTCCTTTTAATAAAAAAGATTCTTTGTACGGTCTTATAAAACTAGAATTATTGCAAGTTTCAATAACCACTTTGCTCAGCAGAGATACAGGGAATAGACTTGTGCCACTTACTGGTATAAGAAGTTAAATTTTAGCAGAATTTCAGTATTCGTTTAGAGACTGTTTGATGGTGAAGATAGTGCTTTGTCAGATCACAAATTCAATTAACTAGTAATGATTAATTCTCAGGGTAAGGGATCCAAAAGCTTAGTTTGTAATACTCTGATATATATTAGAAATAATTATTGCAACATTTTATCATTCCACTCAGTCTAAGAAATACTATGTTGTGCTTAATATTGCTGTTCTGTTCGTTTTAATTAAAGAGTATGCACCTGCCAATAAACATAGAAAATGCTTATTCATTACTCAAAACAAGTAATCTAAATTATGCCTAATATGACTGTAGGCTGTGACACTGTTTCTTGAACCATGAAGGGGCACTGATTGATACTTTTATTGTAACAGTATTTTTAATTTGAATCATGCATTTGAAGTTGACCAACATAAGTATCAGATATGAAATTATTTTGAAACATCTGGTATATAAAAAGTATAAGCTAAACTTCCATACCAACACATGCAGATCCATAATTGCATGAATCTGAGGGCAAAAGATTTGTACCCATATAGTCACTCTTCTGTTCTCAAATACAAAATTATTTGTTTTAATCCCAGGATCTAATTATATTTGAACCACCTGCATGGAGGATTTTATATATACACTGTTGCCTGGTAAACAGATATGATGCACCAAGGATCTGAGAATTTGCTTTGACAAAGTAATTTCTCTTATTTCCCCCCAAGAAAGGTTTTAAATACAACTATTGTAAGGTGCTAGAGACTCACTGAAGAAAGCATCAAATAGAGGCTCTACTGTGGGATCCTGCCACCTCATAGTCCTCTATTTAGGATCTTCTTCCCACCAAGAGAGGATCAAAATAAGGGAGACTTGTCTTCTACCTGCAAAATTAAGATAACAATACTTGCACTGTTTACCTGTCTACAGTATATAGCTAGATGAGAAAACTCTTGCAGGCAGACCCTTTCCTGCCATAGCCTGCCGGAGCGCCGGCCAAGCCAGTAAGACTGTTAGACCAGCACAACGCTGCTTCATTCTCATTTCAGCCCTGCTCCTCCTTGCGATCTCTGCTAATACACTTCACGATATTCTTGGCAGTATACCTTGCTCTTCATTATACTGTTTTGTCTCAAAGTAACTCATATCAGCTAATCATCTCATCACAAAGCCTGCAACATCATCATGTACGTTAATCCATCTTATCGATCAAGATTTTGCGTGTGTCAGTGTAAAGCCTAAGAGGAGGACGGCACAGCCCAAACCCTTTTTATACTTCATGCTAAACTCTCTGTTGTTATATGGTGCCATGATTGTAGAAACAAAAGTAAATGAACATTTTTCTTTCCTGCTTATTTGCTTGAGATACAGCCACTGTCTTTTCATAGGTAAAATATCAAGAGAAATGTATTGTTGCCATAACAACCATATTAAATAATATTGAGGTAAAAAAGTCCTTCACAAATGTTTTCAAGCGATAAGCTAATTTAAAAATGCTCACAAAGAGCACTTGAAAAATAAAATAAGATATACTGGAATATGAGCCTAAAACTACAGAAGTGTTACTATAGTAACCTAAGTTGTGAAGTACTATTCGCGCCGTATGTTCCTGATGAGATAAATCACCCTCATTAACAGTAAGGTACATCTTTGCAATAAGTTGGTAGAGCAAATAATGTTACAGACTCTCTAGACATACTTATGTCATTACATCTGTTTGTGTCTGGAACAACATTTTGAAATAAACAAAAAATAGCAAGGTTCTGAATATATCCAAAGAACAGCAGCTGTGTTTAACACCACAAAGATTTGTATTAACTCTGTGGTTAAGTAATAAAACCTCAGAAACTCAGAAATATGGCGCTCAATATTTTTAATGGCTTGAACTGAACCTAGGTGAGACATCATACATTTTATGAAATTTCTTTTGTTTCCAAAAATTATTTAATGCAATCATTAATTTCTTGATTTCAATGGTTAATTTCAATTATTTATCAGTCCAAGCGTTATATTTTGCCTTTGATTCTTTGGCCAAATTGTATTTCAGGAGTTTATTGCGTAGAATGGCAACAGCAGAACCAACTGCTTTGCTTGTCTACATATTCTTTAGACAACAATAATTAATTTTCAAATTGAAATGTCACCGATACTCAAAATTTGTCATTAAGAAAAGTCACAGAGAACTTCTTAAAACAGATGATACAGTATGATACAGACTTCTGCATTATCCTAATAAACTAAATATTAAACCAGTGTATGCCCTGGATATTCTTGGAAGGTAACAGCTGCTTGAGATCAGGCTCACATTCATTTTAGACAGAAACACAGGCAGCTTTCAAGAATCCTCCTCAGCAGTTCATCCTCAAATGCTGGCAATAGTTCCTGGGCGTACAATACTTCTGTAACGTCACATAAATTAAAAAAGTGCACGTATTCTAACTTTCCTCAGTCTAATTAATGTTACTAATTTCAGACAAGTTAAACAAACAAGAAAAACACGCTTACTCTAAATCTGCCTTTACTTTGCACGCTGAGATATTAAAATATATTGAATAATACTCATATGATTTGAAGATTATACATTAAACTGTCCTAAATTCTATCAGTTTCAAAGAGATACTAAGTTAATCATCAGTAACAACAGATGTAGGCAATATAAATAAGAACTCGGACAATAAAGTGAATCTACCTTTAGAACTGCTGTAGCAATTTATGACATACCATCTGACTGCCACATCAGTCCCTGTGCGCCTCTCTGGGACCGTACATCATGGCTTAACCTGGTTATCACGCGCTTACTAAACCACAATTTGAGTGCGTGCCCTCAGGCTACAGCAAATCCAAGTTGGTACAACAAAGATTATCTCGCTACTTTCCATGGTCAGACGTATTAACAATTAAGCATAAGGCCAAGGTATTTTCCACAAAAATAAATCAATGTATGAAATCATTGCATTCACAAAAAGCATGGATATAGGGGTTTTGCGTCATGTTTCTCCATTTCACAAAAATAAGACCGGAATGAATCTCTGAGACCTTAATACAAAATATGCCAGACCAGTGGATTTACCTCTATCACTCTCAAACCACCCAGTAGTTATCAATGCCATATTTTAGAAGCTAGAGATATATATATATAAAAGCAATGAAATATATAACATATATACTAATAATGGGAAAATAACCATTCCCCATAACACTGTTAATTTTAGATTAGCTCACAGCAGTAGCACAATTCCAGAATAATACCGAAGGGATAATTCAGGTAGACAGTAGGAAAAGTGCAATCCAGGAGTAACAGAAATATAGAAATGAATATATTCAAATAATACATAGAAATTTATTACAAAGCTAACTGGCAGTTTTAAGTCTCAATATCTATTGCAGTTGATTTTCTTTGACATCTCAAAGAATATTATTGATGTGCCTTTAAAAACTTCGTTATTGCCTACAATATCAATTATAGTAAGAAAACGCATCTAGGCATCATCAGTTTGATAAGCCAAAGCCAACATTCTCATCCAACTAAATGCTACTGTCTTTCTGGACAGAGTCTATGCATTTGTTATGCAGTTAGCTGGATTTCTATTTATTGAATGCATGTGTGAGACTATATATTGGCATCTTGATGTAGAATATGAACACTTGCATTTATTTCAATGAGATATTTTACTTTTCTTCAACAATGCCCAAGTACATCCTTAGACCCAAAGGACTAAGTGAGAAATTAGAACTTGAGGCTTATTAATGACAAAACATACCAAAAAAATTGGTTCTTGCAAACCCTGTCATTGTTCTGCTTTAAAGGCCAGTCAATAAATTATTCCTTTAATAAAAATGTCATTGTTTATGTAGGAATGCCTAGGAAAATCAGAAAACCAATTAGATGGCTTGCTCTCTCCCTCCGCTGGCTCTGCCACGACAACTGCACAAGCATTCCTGGAGCTGCTTGTGGCACAACTCATTCCCCTGATAGACAAACAGGAAATAAACAGACGATGCCCCACCGATCACTGTCCAGCAACACTAAACCACAAGATGACAATTTTGGTAAGACTGGAAAACAAACAAAAAAAAAAGCTTCAAAGAGACCATGGAGAAGAAACAGATAAGGGCAAAAAATTTACCTTCTAGTCAAATGATAATATACAACCTCCTGCCCAAAACATAAATCTAAAACTCAAAAAGATATGTCACATAGATAAACCAACTGCTTTTAATACACAAAGATGACACAACCAAAATAAATATTGTGAGGAGAAATATTAAAAGCAAAAGGGCAAGAAGGATAAAAATTGTACTACTGCAATATATTAACTGTGTACTAAAGTCATAAAAAGATGATTTATCCTTTCTGTAACAGTAGTTTCTTTTCTCTATAAAATGACTCATATCACCTTCAAAAATTGGTAGAACTTTTAAATTCAATTTTTATTTCAATTTCTTCTGTAAGAAGAAAAAATTCAATTTTATTTCCATAGAAAACAAAAAGAAACCTAAGGCAATATAGAAGAGGGCCTATGAAATGTGCATAATCCACCCACCCTTTTCTGATTTATCCTGATTTTTTTCATCCATGAAGCTTTTGAGAAGATACCTCTGTATTTTCCAGATTCAGGAACCAATTTGATTAAACTTCAGAACAGAAAAGCTATCACTATTACAGCTTTCAATTAATGTTTTATCCACCACGGGCATATGCTAAATAATTTCATTTTGTAAATACACTGCTGAGATTTAATGTGCAACAATTCATAAACATGAGCAGTTAGGTGAGAAAGAGATTTATCTGAGGGTAAGCAGGCAAGGTCTTAGGGTCAGTAGAGAAAGGAATATGTAGGGAGAAGATGAAACGTGAAATAGCGTAAATTAAAAAGCGAAGCAAATGTCACATCACAGATCCAAGAGTGTTTCTGTACCAGGCCAACCTTCTCAAACACTCTAAAGAAGCTTTTACTTGAAAATGACTGGAGTAATGATGAAAGTTAAAAAGCTTGGTAGAAAACTCAGTTTATACTTTCCCACAGTGTCAGAAGAGGACTAGAGTTTGCCAGAGCACAACGCAGTTTTTCAGTGAAGCAAGTCAGAGAGAGGATCCCCAGGATTTCCTCACCTGTCACTGTCCAGCGGGGAGGTCTCACCATGCGCACATCTCTGCTGCGATCCCTGCACTTCTGGACTCCCGGGTCAGTCTGATTCCACAACTTCCACAGAAAGTTGCAGATAAGCACATATCCTAATAACGTCTAGTATGTAATCAGTGACATGGGATTCTTCATCTCATTCGGCTCAATTGAAGAATACATTACACAATCCAGTAACATAATTCTTTACCCTGAAATCATCTTTCCCTGCCATTTTATATACTCTGCATACCAGATATCGCTGACAGCTTAGACGTGATTGGAACAAGGATGCAATCTGTAAGTATAAATTACTGAGTTACCAATAAAATTGATAGTTCATAAAGATGGAACACATTTGTGTCCTGAGATGAGTGTCTGAAGGGGGCCCTCAATGTTAAAAGATTTTCTTTGACATACTAAGGACAGGAAAGGTAAAAAAAATTAAACTTGACAACTATCACTATCACACCATTTTCAAACCTGATACAGTTAATTACTACTTGTTTCTTTGATGAAAGTTTTTAAAAATAATTAAAAATTAGTTTACTGGGTTGCACTGCTACTTTCATTAAATTCTTTTAAAACATTTGAAACTTTTCCATGGAAGACAGAAGAAGCAGGCATAAACTAATGAAGAAAAGTGCAACACCCGATCAGGACACTCTCCTTCAAGATCACCCTGCTTTCACGAACTGGAGTTTGCTGCTTTTACAACTCAAAGCCCAGAATTATTACAAGAACAGAAGCAGTGAGAGAATTTTTCCACCGAGCAGCAAACAGTTTCTCTTGTGTAGGTGATATTCATATAGCAACAGGTGAAAGAAAAATATACTGTCATTACAAAAAACTACCTAGGTGACTCATGGAGACAAACGGTACCTAAAGTCATCTAAGTTCATTCTTTTCAACTGACCACATTTAAAAATCTGATAATCCTTTGGGAGTGGTGAGCACAGATTTCATATCTAGGCTACTTCCATTGACTGTGAAGAGATTCAATCCACATGCAGAACTGCATTTGATTTCTTAGATTTTATTACAATTTTAATTGCATTTCAGTAATACATACAGGCCCAAACCCATTTGATATAACGCTGTACTGACTACCATGCAAGCATATAGTGAGAAAAATTCCCTGCTTTCGGTTGTTTTCCTAGCAGATCAGGCAGTAAAAATTTGAAGATATAAATGATGACCAAACAAGTGACATTATTTGCCCAAGATCACAATAGGCCTTTTAAAAATTTGTCCCACAGGACACCAGTATAATGTTATCCTTTTGCATGTGAAAATATTTGTCTTAGCACTTTTTATATTAAAAAAATTTAATCAGGAAACAATGCTTCTAGTTTTGTACTGCCCTCAGATGAACCACAGTATTCTTTGATAATAAAGATATGAACTATCTAAAGAGTGGAAGAAAATGGCATCCAGTCCGGGGCCCGCTTTTCTGTCCCTGTGTAAGCTGCAATTAGCAGGTGCTGCCTGATTCTTTTTAATGGCATCTTTAACGTTCTTAAGCATTATTGCTTGGTGCTGTAATATTATTTTTGCTTAAGCTTCTACTGTGAGCGGGAATAAGCTTCTGTATCTACACTTTTGCACTACTTACATCTAATAAATGTTTACAAAGAGTCTTGCTACAGGGAAAGATAACAAGGCATCCGGTCAATGAAATTGCCTAGAGTTCTGATTTGACTGACAGTGGTTTTGTTTCAAAAATAACTATATTTGATGAAAGAAAGAGCTAATATAGCTACTGGTTTGGGTCCAAATTCAGTCTTTCACTAAAGTCTTTCCAATGATTTCTCTGTGGTTAGATCATAACTGTTTTGTGGACCCACATTATATGAAAGTTAATTTGTAGAAACCTGAAGAAATTATATACAGATTTGCTGTACCTTTAGTTACTAAGACTTCAGAAGATTTAGCTTCTGCAACAAGATGCTGTAAGTAGAAATGTCAAAACAGCAACAACTTTTTCTCTTACACTAATAAGAAAAACATGCTATTTGAAAGCCTATTATTTCCACCAGCTGAAAGGTCATTCCACTCACCCAACAGATTTCAAATCAAACTTACCACTGATAATTCCTTTATAACACTCCCATATGCTGTGTCATTTATTCCAAGGTAGACACAAAACACGTGAGAAATTACTCTTTAACAATCATCCTTGGAAATATTCTAGAAGAATTACCTTTTCGAGAAAGAGCATGCAGTGAGTGAACAGCGGTAAGTGTCTATTTGTCATTGTAAACATCATGGGGATGTTTACAACTTAGTATTAAAATAAAGATATTCCATATGGACCACAGGTATATCCTTGTCATCTACACGACTGTATCCTCAGTAACCAAAAGTCAGTATAGACTGTTTTTGTGGTAATAAATGTTATAAACAAGACTGAGCAGGATAAGACTACATTCCTCTGAAATCTTACCATCTGTTTTGGAACCACAGAAACAGTTACATTCTTCCTTGCAATTTTCAGGTGACCTTCAGAATATCAATTATGTAATTGTAATGAATGAAGACTAATTCTTGTAACTTGCTGTCAACAATAGGTGGTGTATATCACTGAATTCAGGTACTGGGATAAAACACGACAGTTCTGTTAACTTCAGTGAGTATTAATGGCTGATTGAAAACATTTTCACTTAAAATACTCTAAATATCTTGACAGAAAATGCTACTTTCAACAGCATAATTATTTTTCTGAGAAATTATTTGCTTTTGGAAAGAAATGTCACCATTTCATAATAATGTCCCTAAAACACAATTACAAAACCACTGTTGTAATACTACACGTGATTCTTCTCCTCTCTAGCCAGAGGCTCCAGTGAGACATGATTTACATCCCATGGTTTATCTCAATGGCTAGAGATTCCTGTGTTGCCCTGCGCTAAAAAGATATACATTATACACATGTGCTTCCAACAAAGGAACCTTCAAAGCCACAAAGCTATGGGCGCAATACCATGTCTGAATTATAACCATTTCCGTTAGGTACAGGGGCATTTTCTAATATTACTACTGAATTTTGACTAAAAACACTTTATGTCTTTGCAAAAAATAACTGTAAATGGGGGGGTGGAGGGGAACAGCATACTCTGACGAACTAAAAGATGTAAGCAGGTCTAAATCAGCGATGTATAGAGAGCTAGAGATGTGCAGAATGAAAGCTATTGTTACAAGAAAATACACACATTCTAGGAAAGACTTTTATAAACTATCCAGAAGGAGGACTGTATTTTGTAGCTTACACAGTACCAGTTACTTTATCAGTGAAGTCATAAAATAATCAATGATGTAAGAATGCATTTCAAAGTGGAAGGAGGAATACAGACAGAAAAAAACCCTTTCTCTCAGCTGATGTCACATGTTGACTGAATTTCAATCTAATGAGAGACAATTATTGGTGATTCTTTAGCTGTAACAAGTTTCTCAGATGTAGCTATCTTTTGCTACCTATGAGGCAATTGTCGCATGCCAAACTCTTAAAAAGCTCAATTCCTTTAATTTGCGAGATCTCAGTAACACTGATATTTACACAGTAAGTCTCAGTTTACCAGACCCTTTCATAAAAGCCATGTCTAAACAGTTTTCTTCAAAATTTCATATTGGAATCCATTGGTATTTTATGTCATAAATATGTGATGAGTTTGTCTAACTTTGCTGCATTTTGTTCAAGACCAGGCTCAAAATCCTTTTATTTGCATTCACTGTAGAATAATCTGCATTTAACAGATCTATAAATCAAAAAGTCTCATAAATACAGTAGTACCATATAAAAAAATGAATCTACCATAAAAAACTATTCCACGTAAACAAATCTTTCATAGAAAGAAACATGTAATTCTACCACAGAACACAACATTCATAGCTGCTTCTTCTCACCCTATTACCTACCCAAATGAAATCGTTCAGTATTATTTAATGGTCCAAAATGATATAGGAACAAAGCAGATTTTAACAGCATCCTCCAAAAATTTATTAAAAACAGACAAGTGAAAGCAATTTAAACCTTCCACCAGGAAAACCATGACAGAACTAACTCTATTCTATACTCTGATGCTAAGAGAACATATTAATGCAATCCCTCCTTTAATGAAATAAAATACAAAACTTTTTATCAAAAGATACTGTTTCTCTTCTGTGGCTGTACATATGAGTGAGCAGGATCAGCATTAAAACATTTGGTCCCAAAAATCTCTTTCTCCATACGGGGTAAATGTGCTTCACTCCACAATGGACACGATCTCTGTCCCTATTCCCTCCAAACAGACTTAAATGCTTGTTCTTCCCCCACTGTGACCAACAGGAGCAAATGTTTTTACTTCTCAATCCTTTTTATTGGAAAAAGAAACCTATCTTCTTTCCAGCTAAGGAGTGAAGCATATGAATCGCTTCCTCTGTTTTTCCCAGCAAATACAAATTGTAAACCACAGAACCTAAAATCTACTTATATTTTGCATAAGAATTTTGTCTGCAATCCATAAAAACCAGCTGTGAAGTCAAAGAGGATTTTGCAGGCTCGGAACTGAAGGAACAAATTATTTTTTGTCGAACATTTTGTGCATCTGTGTAACCTTATTTATTCTTCTTTTGCACTAGTCTTGCAAATGATTTCTAATGGGCTACAAAATGAAATTTGTTAATGCATTGAGATTAATTTACTTAGAGATTAAAACACAGTGGAAGATATCTAAAACTCATAAGTGAAGTGCAAAATGCACATATCATTAAAAAATTATTTAATGAAGGAATATGTCAAAACAAGGACTAACTGAATGTGACAAGAGAGCGAAAGAAAGGGCTGCATCTACACCACAACTACCACCCAGAATGGTGCGCTTTTCAGATCACTGCTCTGCCTAAACTCAGTCTCTCCTCCCCTGATTACCACCACTGTGCATTTTCTGTGTATGCTAATATGCCAATTAATATTTCACCTAGCATTCTCTCTTCAGTAACGTTCATAAACAGTGTAACGTATACGCTCTAGCGTGGGTTTTAGTGCATCTGTACATTTGGTTGTTACTTCAAACACTGGGAAAAAGGAAGGAGGAGATCTGCTCAAGTAGAATATTAAAAACAAATACTGCTAACTTTCTGGCACTTGTCACCGTTTGAGTTCACTTCTCCAAGAAGTCTTTCAGTGTTCACAAATTCCAAATGACCTTTCTAGCCATTTCTTTCTGTGCAGTTGTCTTTTAACAACAGGCAATTTACAAAATGGCAGAACAGACCCTTCTCTTTCCTTTTCTATAATATGATAAGCAAATATTTTCCAATTAAAGATAGAATGCTGACCTGAATATTTTGCTGCATTTAAAAAACAGTAGAGGTAAAGGCATAATAAATAAAAAGCTCATTACAGTATAAAAATTCTTTGAACGATTTCTGCTTGCTTGAAGAATGGCTACTTGACTATCACTAGGAACAGCTGTTTGGAACTAATGATTTGCAGAATGCAGACGTGTTATTTAGCAACTGGGAAAAATCTGAAGTTCAAAAGGCAGTGTTACCAGAATCTAGTACAGCAACCACACCTGTAGTTTCTTGACACCCATGTAACAATAAGAGTAGGTGTACTCTATGAAATCCTCATTAAAATAAGCAAAGGCACAATGCAAACCACTGGCTGAGTTTAGGCATGAATAAATAATGTAGGAGCTAAATGTACAGCTTACAACAAAAATAGCTTCACTGCAAGTAATTAACTTCTTGTATGACACTGATTATTGCTTCTGACAAACATCTCCAATGCCATTTGCTTTAAGTACATATGCCAGAATAAACAGTGTTAAGCAGATAGTTTAACTACTTTGTATTACTGAAATCCCATTCTTGACCATGTATTTATTTTCTTTTAAGTATGTTACTGATACAAATGAAGAAAAGCAACGATCTATCCTGGGTAAAAGCGTGTGTCAGCCACACTCACTCAAGTCTGCTAGGGTAAATAGGTGTAATTTTATTGAGATAAATGGAGCTGAACCAATTTTCAGCTCCACTGAAGTTTATGGAGCAGAGGAAAGAACGTATCCCTTGTTTTGTAAAAGGATAGAAGAATTTAGTAAAAAGGCTTAATGTTAAATTTAACTGGATCAGGATTTCAGAGAAGCAGTAGAATAATTTATTTCTTGAGTATTCTGTGAAGAGCTGGCAATGTAAGACTAAGTACAGAGTTATTTTTACTTACAAATGCTGCTTGATTGTTCCCTTTAGTTGACTTCGCTTTAGAAGAGCTAGGCTACAGATTTAAATTATTCACAGGAATTCTTTGGGATTCTGAAAAACCTATGAGTACTACAAGCTGAAAAGAGCATCCTAGTGGAATATGAAGAGGTTCCTAAAGTAACTGATTGACTTTCAAAGAAAATTAATTGCCTTGCTGCCTTGCATTCTTATAGGAGGTATCACCAGCTCAACACTTGTTTTCATGACTACTGTAAAACATACTTCTCTTTTAGTCATAGGCAAAGCATATGTTTAGTGATAGAGAAAGGCAAAGCATGCGTATTATGCACGCAGTTACTTCAAATTATTCACCGAACAAATAATGAAACTTGCAGGCATCATCAGAGCTCTTATTTCTCTGCAAGAGTAGTAGATCAGTAAAGATCTTGTTTACATTGGAATGGTTATGAAAATAAAACTAATGTGAAATATAAAAAATGGAATTGGCTTCTTTTACTCTGAATAATGAAAAATGCTTTATATCTATTCAGAAGTCTTTGATCAAGCTACACTCTCCAGTAGTTTATTCTGGGTTTGCTTCTCCCCTCTCATTGCCTCTTTCTGTCCCGCTTACTGCAATCAGAATTCTAAATTCAAAGAAAAATAAAAAAGGCATTTCAAAATAATAATCCAATTATCAACAGAAAATGACGCTGGGTATGTCACATACATATTGATGCTGAAGAAGTCAACTCTCTACTATTGCTACTACTAGGAAGGGTGATGACAGGACACAAAGCTACTCCATTACTCCTTCCAGGAGCCACTAAACCTCTGCATTATGTGTTGTAGCAGAAATACACAGGAAATGAGCAAAAGGAAAATAGAATATAAATGTTGTCCCATAGAACTACGCAGTACAGAAAGCCAGCAAAGGTTATCCACCCTGATGAAAGGGGAATGCAGACAAAAAGCTCAGTTGCGACTGGAAGCTGGCTGCAGTTTGTTTCTGTGACCGGGCGATGCAAGAGCCGTAGTACCGCTTTGGACTAAACCGAGCTATTGGGCAGACTAAACCAAGCTATTGTTCAGACTCTGCCAATAGACTTGCCGGTGAGAAAACTGGAAGCGTGTAATGGCGCTTTTCAGTCTTTACTAATTTGCCACTCAGGAACTTTCACTGCTAGAGACTGCATCTTCATCCAGACACAAAATGCTCACTTCCAGGAGCTATTTATGTCAGAATTGAATCTGGACCTGCATCTCTAGAGTAGACTCAACTAAATTTTTGGATGTGGTAGGCTGTCTATGAAAAATTCAAAATCTGGACACGAACTTTCGCAAGAGCTGCAAGTGATTTTGACCACTGTCAGCATACCTGGATTAAATGCTCCTACTGTTAATCAGACTTTAAAAAATAAAGTAGTATTTATCTGTCTGGATTTCTTTGCCATCCTATTACTTCCCCCATAAGCAGACAAATTTTAAAAAGTCTTTAAGAATCAGTCCTTTTGATCTACTTTCTAAATACCTACATATCTAAGCAGTCCCACTGAAATTAGCATGATTGCAAAGTTCCCCTAAAGATGCACATGTGCAAGTTGAACACTTCTTTTGCTAAGTGTTGCATTTTCTGATGTCCTCTTCAGATGGGAAGAGGAAGTTTAGGCCCTCGCCATTTCTCAGTTCCTTTTAAAACTAGAGGCATTAAGGGAGAAATCACGAACATTTCCAACAGCTCCCTAGAGAGCACATGCTAAAGGTAACTGGTATCTTCATTTCCACTCAACTACAGAATTTAGCTAGGCGAGATTTTGAAGGAGCTGTTTAAACACTTAATACCAAAGTTTTAGAGGGCAATTCTGGGAACTAAAGATACAGCTGTAAGTCTGTGCTACTCCTACTTAGTTTTAATTTAGAAAGAGATAGTTAATAGAAATAGTAAATTCCTTAACAAAGGAATTAAAATGGGTTTTTTAATAGAATTCTCTTCACTTAAAATTCTTACATACATAACAAGAACCCTATCCAAAAAATGCTGTTTCAGGATAATATATTTATTTAACTCAAATTTAAAAAAGGACAGATAATTCCCCTTTCCTTATAAATACAAAATTTAAAGGGCAACCTAGTAGTTATTCGAACTATTTCAACTGAGACATGTTATGCCGATTACAAACAGTGTAATAATTTTTTTCAATAAATTTGTAATTCTAATTAGCATTGGCTTTCTGTCAAGTACAGTAATTAGGGAAGTTGTCAATGTCAATCCTATTATTCTTCTTGATAATGAAATTATTTAAACATCAACCAAACATGAATGTTCTATTTTTACTTGGAGAACAGTACATTAACATGGAGAGCGTAATTACTGTTAAAACCTTCATAATGCTTAATGAATGGATCTCATCAACCAAAATTATCTACCTAAATACCAGAATACAGATGTTCATGATTAACAGTTTAGAGAGATATGTATGGCCATCTTAAGGTAACCTGAAGATTTGTAATTAGTCCTTGAGCTACAGAAGAGCTAGAAATGGCATAGAAATCCTTGAAGCAAATCCCCCAAGAATTCTAAGGCTACTGATGACTTTAAGTGAGACCACATATTGCATCAAAATGCCTGGTAAAGGACTGTAACTGACGGACAAACCATACAACATTCTTTGGGATTACGCTATATGCCTTGTTACTTTTCTAAGGCTAACTGAAAACAGAAGACAGACATCACCCCTTTTGCCATCATATTCCACGTATGAGGTATTCTGAACAAGCATATTCTGAGATGGCTTCAGCTTCCCTCTTTCAGGGTGATGCATACAGCTACTTCCAACTCTGTTGAAACAGCAAGGACCTTCCCAGGTGAAGAAGGCAAAAGGGACAAAACCTGATGCTTTTCTGTCCTGCTCTAGCATCTGGTGATTTACCGAGTACCATATCTGTTACTGAAATACTATGTAAAGCAGATTAATGAAGTCTATCATATCTGTGCTATACATGCAGACATGTACATATGTGCAAACATACATTTTTAGCTGTGTAAATGTGACGTATAACGGAAAAGATGGGAAACAAGAAGAGCCACATGAAAATTCTGGCTTTCTCTGCTTAGGAATTTAGCTAACCTGAAGTTGTGCCTCAGAAATGCAGCTTGGAAAAATGTCATGCCTATTTGGGGCTTGGATCCTTTGCTAATATCATTTTCAAGTATATTTGGCTCTGGATAAATGAGATACACAGAGCTCTAATTTAGTCTTTATGTGTGTACTGAATACACTACTTTAGTTACCACCCACGTTATTTTCAGCAAATTCAATACCTTGCAAACAATCTTTCCTCTTTTAATATATTCTAAAGTACATTTAAGGATCTTAAAATACGTATCAAATCTCTTCCGAGTGCAATAAAAGCACAATAAAACAGGTCTAACACATAATCAAATATAATAACCACATATTTAATGGTGGGAAATGAACTCCTCTACTGCTTGCAAAACTCAGCCAGTGTCCAGCATTTCAGAACAAAAAAAATCTGCAGTCTGAATTCATTCAACCCATTCACAATACAGTTCAACAATTTTCCATTTTTCTGTTTGCAAAATACACAAAGATAAAAAGGAATGAGACGGAAACTTTAGAATAACAAGAAATGACTTCTTGTTCTTCTCAGCCTGCTACTACAACCATGTATACTCATTAATTTATTCATCATCATTTAGAAATACAGACAGATATTCAGTAGGTGGGCTGTCCTTGTCTAAGAAACATCTAATTCTTAGAATAGATACTATTTAGAATAGATAAAAGGGAAAGACAGGTTTGTAAACCACTCAAAACCCCAGGAACAATAGTTTTAATTTAACTTTTTAATCACACTCTTCTCATACTAAATGACTTCAACAAAAAATGAAAACAAACAATTTATCCAGAAAAACAGCCCAAAGTTTCACTCACAAACCACATAAAGGCTATGATGACAAGAAGACCCTTTGAAGAGATGGAAACATTTTTGCTCACATCTGGTAGAATTATTCCTCCAAATCTCATTCTTCCCTCTTGTCAATACAGTATTAGAAACCTCTAAACAAACCGATAAATGCAATTTATTCTTTCTCCAGTTCTCTTAGGCTGATATTCACCAACAGGAAGCTTTAGAAGCTTATTAAAGAAAGACAAGCCATGGTACCAAGGGTTCAGTATGGTCTAGAAAGACAGACTCCCACTTTTAGCGCATTTGCTAAGCAGGCGAATGACTTGGCATGTCTCTAAACTGGGGGAAATGTTGTAACAGGAAACTTCCAATCATTTTTCTAAGCAACATGTATTTCCACAATC
The DNA here is from genome assembly GCA_009819775.1 of Phoenicopterus ruber ruber. NCBI lineage: Eukaryota > Metazoa > Chordata > Aves > Phoenicopteriformes > Phoenicopteridae > Phoenicopterus > Phoenicopterus ruber. The sequence goes on from CM020222.1 coordinate 27,234,952, forward strand.
CCCAGCCATATGTTGGGTAACAGGTCAAAACTCTTTCCATTACAAGAGTGAAGGATTTCTTTGCATACATTACTGAGCAACGCCACTAAATTATCACATGTACCAAAGTGTCACTGCCACACTTAGTTGATTAAGGCAGTGATCCAAAGTTCACTGCTACCTACAGGATACTCCAACAAACTAATGATGAGATTCCCATTTAGACACACAGCAATGACTCTTCCATTTTTTATGTACACTATATGCTGAGAAACATTGTGGTAAAACAACTACCATTTCATCTACATATATTTCTGATGACGATGTAATCCCAGAAATGGCAATTCTGTTTTCAGTACTGAAGTGGAGATAAAGTAAAATGAGGGAAAAACCTGACCTTTTGAAGTTTGGCCATGACTCTTCCTGGCTCTCCCATGTGACAAAGGAAGAAAACAGAAAACTTACGCCCTTATGTGTTCTTATGACTTAGGACACTAAGTATTTTGTCAGTAGCTGCTCAGTGGGGAAAGCTGCCACTGCAGGCAACAGGCTTTTGTTTATCTTTCAGCTAAATAAATATCATCAAAACATGCATTTCTGCTAAACTTCAGAATGCTGTGTGAAGATATACAGCTTACAATTTTGTTTTAAGGTTTTAAGTATTTTAAATTCAGGATGTCCATCTGCTTCGAAACAGATAGAATATGTAGAAATGAAAGCAAAGTTCAATTTTCTAAAATAAATGAATAAATGAGTCAATAAACAAAGAATCACTGCCCATCCACATACAGTGTATGGATTTTAGTTGCCTGGACTAAAATGGCAATGCAATAAAAATATGTTATTCTTTCATGTATTACTGAAGCTGATTGAATGAATATCAGAAAATCTTTCTTTGAAATCATGTTAATAAAGGATTACTGTAGCATCAATTTTGCATAATATTTTATTTATGACCTTATAAATGACAGTAATAAAATTCTTAATCAGATAAGGCATTTCTATTGTTTAAAGGAAAGTAATACCATAAAAACATATGCCAATTGTTAGATCAGCAACCCATCCCTGAAACCAAAGCCGTGATTGGTGTGTCAACCGGTCAATAGTCATAATGATATTAGGAATAAAACGTTTCCAGCACTAATATCGATATCACCATTTCAAGAGCTCATTTAGAGGAAAAAAGCCTCATTCTTTTTTCATTGCTTGAGTAAGCTCCTCATACCTGAAAAATTATCACTTTAATTTAAAAAAGTGTTCCATGTTATTTCAAGACTATGGGAAAACTGTTTCTTTACAAAGGTGCAGAGATACTTTCATATTTATGGGTATATCAAAAACAATTTAAAAACTGTTGATCCTCTACATTTGAAAAAAACACAAGTTATCAGACTCATTTTCCAGTTTCTTGCAATTCAACTGCTGTCACTGGCCTGATTTCAGAAAGTCCCTCAAACAAGGAGTCCAGTTCAAAACGCTGACATCTTGAAAGTAAAAGAAGGTAATGACTCAACAGAATAAGAGTGCTTACAGTGCCTCCTCTTTAGATACCAATTAGGCACACTGTCTCCATATTTTCAGGCAAAAATACACCAGTGAAAGCAATACTTTTGTAAAGGTGTATCTGAGATAATGAAAAAGGAGTAGGAATAGACCCTGCACTTGCTATAACGAAAACCAACTTGCTACCCACACTAAATGTACCACTAAAAACAAAAGAGGGGAAAAAAGCAAGAGAATTGTAGATGTCAAGCAAAAAAACCAGCCCCAAACACAACCACCGCTCAGTTTCAAAGGTCTAGACATTGTCACGTCACTGGTTGTATTACATGTTGCCCCATTAATCCATAAATTACTTTTGGATAGATAAAACTGGCAGCCAGAGTTTCAAGAGCAGCAACAGATAGGATTCACTGAAATATTAATTAAAAGCCACTAAAAATAAGAGCAATATAAGAACAGTAAAATATCTATATACTCTTTTAAGAGGAGAAAATAGAAATATATCTGAAACCTTAAAAACTACATGAGAAATGCAGTAAGCTTGTACCCTATTGCTATCTGGAAACAGAATTTATAAATAAGGAGCACAGTCAGTTCCATGCAATTAAGCTGTAGATGATACTGCCATACATCAAGCTGTACTCTTTTTTTCCTTTAACCATTAGGAAGGACATGAAAATCTTTTAACTGTGTGCCCATAAATTCAATCTAATTTCCAAGCCATATCATATACTATTAAAAACATCTAATGGACTGAGTTTAAAAGAGAAAAATAAATACTAGTCTGGAAATACTGTCAGTGATATATTCTAAGGAAGAAATTAATCCTCACATTATTTACCAAACCTTGAATCACTTCCTCCATTGTTGGGTTCCTTATGGAATAAGTCAATCTAACAGTTCATCACAGTATTTCACAGACTGGCATCTTCCCACACAGAGAACATTGTTCCAAATTGTTTTACTAGCAAAAATTAGCGAGAGATTTTGCATTCATTTGCATGCGTCTGGGAGTTTTTGTGTGACTGATGTCACACTGAAGAGTTTTATTTTTGAAGAGAAGTTACTCTCTGTAATACTGACCAAAATATCATTGCCAGCGATTTATGCTCATTCTTGAATATGACAGTGAACACCAATACCCTGGGGTAACCAAAGATGAGTTTGGGGTGAAAAGAAAGCAGATGAAAACAATTCAGTAAATGGATATTTCACCAAGTTTCTTGCCACTTGAAGATAAAGTATTCTGTCACAACAGATCCAAACAGCTGCACAACTACTCTTTTTGCAAAATAATATGCAACTAGATTTCTTTTTCAAACAAAAGCAGAATTTAAGAATAGATTTTGAAGCATAATATTCTGCAACATCAGTTCAACCAAGTGTTCATGGACTGTTCGTTCAAATGATTATAATAAAGTTCAACAGCTTAAATGGTCTCTCTGTAGTAAACTATATTACATTCAAGCATTTAACATAAAAAGATAAGAGCTGATATGCAGCTGACGATAAGAGGGCCTTAAGTTTCCAAAATCCATTAAGATTTTGGAAAAGCCAAGATCTATTTGTCCCAGCTTAATTATCTAAAGGAGTGAGTCATTTGAAAAAACATCTCTCCAATTCATAAGCTATTTGCATAATTTTAAAAGTGCTACTGCTTATCCAACCTACCCCACTACTGAGGATACTAATAGGTGCGATAGTTGTGTTGGCATATTCCAGAGATATAGCAATACAAGAGAGGATTACTTTCTCATGTCTTCATATCATAATTTATAAACATACGTGTATATATACGGAGAGAGAGATCAAAACTATCTTACCATATGGTGCTTTTAGCATAAGATCTGCTATCAATACCTTACCCAGAAAGGGTAAAACCCAAAAGACTTGATAATATTAGACTACTGGCATGCATACAGTCAGTCTTCTCCTTCTTGAACATCCCCAAAGAATTAATAATCAAGAGATGCTTCTTTTAGTAAACTGCAAGATCTCAAAAATGAGCATGATGTCATATGGTGTGGACTATCCCTTTGGCCAGTTGGGGTCAGCTGTGCGGGGCGGGGGGGACGTTTGGAGTGATGGCATTTGTCTTCCCAAGTAACGGTTATGCATGATGGAGCCCTGCTTGCCTGGAGATGGCTGAACACCTGCCTGCCGATGGGAAGTAGCGAATGAATTTCTTGTTTTGCTTTGCTTGCGTGTGCAGCTTTTACTTTACCTATTGAACTGTCTTTATCTCAATGCACAAGTTCTCCCAGTTTTACCTTTCCAATTCTCTTCCTCATCCCACTGAGGGGGAGTGAGTGAGCGGCTGCATGGGGCTTGGCCACCTACTAGAGTTAACCCACAACAACATGTTATAGAGCATCTTTCAGAATGGCTGAAAACGTTTGTGTTATTAAGTAGGAGGTATATAAAGGAACCATCAATGTAACAGTTATTTCTCATGAGAAAAGGAAGATCTTCCCAGACAAAAGCCATTTCTCTGTTTTTCACTCCCATTTTGGTGTCAACAAAATTAATCTTTATGAAAGCCTGCTGGATGCCATGGTTTTGCTGATATAATTTAGAAAGTGTTTAACAACATTCTCTATTTCTTGTGAGTTAATATTCTATGAGTTGTTTTCATTAACCACAGGATAAAATTTTTACAAGATACTCGGATTTCTCACTTTTGAATCCTACAAATTTTCAGATCTTGCTCTTGTATAAGACCTTTCTGTTCTATATTTAAACAAAAATTTGGCATGCTGAGTATCTCTGATATATTTTACAGATGGAAAAAACCCCAAACAATTCTGTTTCCTTGGGCTAGCCATGTACTAAATAGACGTTATCTACTATTACTTCTTCCTTATGAAAATTACCAGGCATAAAATTCTCGATGATCACTCATTACGCAGATTCATATTACAAGACAGTCTTAGATGTTATTAATTGGCTTACAAGAAAAATCAGTCAAAAATAATAATAAAAAAAATAGAGAGGAGGTTCTAAAATGAAGAAAAAAACACGTCTCTGGGGGAGAAACACAAACACTAGCAACTAAACACCGAGAATTTTAACACAGGGATACCTCTAATACTATATAAATTTCTTGGCTTTATAACTACATTACAAACTAAATTGTAAATGCTTCCTCCGCTGTTACTATAAACTATTTTCACCTTCAATTTGAGCTTACTGGGATAATCAGCGCCAAGAGCAGTATTTAGACTTCCCGAATTCTGGCAGCTAAACTAGTAGCTTAGCCTCCTATGGCTCGCTCTGTCGCCACAGTGAAAAAGCAACTCCTCCAGGGCAAGTTAGTTTTGCCTCATGTCCTCCAGAGGGTAATTCAGAGTACTCCTCTACCCCTTCATTGCCTGTCTGAAGTAATCTGTGAGACTACAATCCTGATTTAGATACCAATTACATGTTTAAATATAGATGACATGAACTGTTTTCTTGCATCCCCAAAAGAGCTTAAATTACCTCCTATGAGAGAACATGGACAAGAAATGAGGAGGACTTCATCTCTACTACCTTCTTTAAATTACCACTCCCAAGAACAAGATAAAAAGCAACAGCGAGTGTCTACGGAAAGGAAACAGCTGGAAATCATTTTGGGTTAGAACAGTTCAGCGAGCAGCCTGAGCTTCAAATTACAATTTTCTTTCTATAGGTAAATCCTTTCTTGTGTGCTTTGTACATATGCATCAAAGCCCATCAAGGTTTCATAATTCTTTTACAGATAATAAACGTTGAACCATTTAAAAACCCTAATTCTCCCCATCACTATAAAAGAAAAGAATATCTTTGTAATACAGACATGGGTGTATTCAACTTGTTTACAACCTTCTCCTTTGTTACACAATTTCTCTTTTGTTTGCTTTACACTCTGCTTTTGTACTTTGCTAGTATAATAAAAAGTTGAAGCAAACCAGTGACTCGGAAAAGCAGTCAATGCTTTCAAAAATTTCCCAGGAACCACCTTACTTTACAGGACTCAGCACATTTTAATTTCAAGAACTTGTAACGAAACTCAGGCAAAAATATATCTTGCTAAGCAATGCACAGCCTTCCTTATTCACTTCAAATGATGCATCTTACACAGTATTTGTCCCTCATTCATCCATCACATGATTTTACTCTTTTAACCAGAATACTTCCAGTAGCTGTCTGTATTTTAGACAACTTCTGTTCGAATGACCTTTCTCAGCTATTTTCCATCAACCAGTCCTACAGAACAGTAAGCCTAGTAGCCGCTTAAGTGCAGCGTGCTGGTAAAATATAGTAATTCTGTGCTGCGCACTGTGATTTTCAATTAGTGCCTGTGGGAGACGTTATTGCATCAAATGCAACTACAGTTGGATTTGTCTATACACTAGACAACATTATTCCAAATCAGGTGAGAGATTTGTGGAGGAAAAGAACCTTCCCTCATCTTTTGTGAACCCTCAGCAGTTTTTATTATTTACTCTAAGAGGTGATGATCTGTTACGGCTTCTGAACTTTCACCAGCTTATGTTAGAAAGGAAAAACTGTGAATGCCAAGATGTTGGGTAAACAATTCTAGCTCATTCAGAATACACGTGTCCCTGCTGAACAAACAGATGTATAGATATAGGAAGGTGTTTTAGCTTGGTCTGCAAGTCTATTTGGCCTTCACAAAGGATTTCAGAGAAACAGAACATTCCTTTACAAACAGATCAAAGCCTTACATCTCAGAGTGAATCTGAGGGTATTACCCATTTGTTACCCTTTTCAAAGGAGGTTAGCAAGTTCTGGCTGAAAATGGCTCCCCAGGCTGCGATTAAAGTAATGGTTAGTAGATGGAGAAATATTATGTTACAGCTACCATAGATCACAGACAGTCACCATGGCCACAAGAAAGACTTTTGCCTAAGGCTCTGCCTAAATTCACAGTCCATGCCTTCAACACAAAATTAATTTTGGAGTAATTGTCCTTGAAAGAATGGATAACTGAAACAGGAAGTTAACTATGGCTGGGGAATGCTCCACCATTTCATACTTGTATTTTGTGTTGAAGAAGACGTAATCACAGTCAAAGAATGAATAAGATGGAGAGAATTATCTCCTGTCCTTGAAATCCAGTTTGGGTAGGCTAAACTTGTATGTGTCAACAACGTGCAGTATCAGACTTAACAGAACTTTTAAAATGAAAGTTTTGATCCAAATTCTGACACACTGAAAAGAGAAAAAGCATTTTAAAGTAATTGTTCTTGCAAATGACACCAAGGAATTTTTAAAAAATGTGCTGTCTATATGTTCCCTTCAAACATACAGTATTACTCCAGCATTTAGGAAGCCATAAAAAGAATGAAAATGCATCAAATAATTGTTTTCTGTGGGGTGTTTTTACCCATGGCAGCCAGCATTTAATATTCATCATCTCAAGTCTGACATTTGATGGATGTTGTTGGACTTGGGTTTTTGGTTTGGGATTTATGGGGGGGGTTGTTTTGTTTTAAATACTGCCTGTTACTTTACAGTCCCAGTAATGGATGAGAGTCTCAAACAGCTTTAAGAAGTACAGAATGTTTTGTGTGAATAGTAAGCTTTTTGTTTTTATTCACCTGCCTTTCTAACAGGCATAGCCAGTGTTTCTGAAACGACTGCAGTTTAAATTACTCTTTTGCTCAGTTTCTTCAAAATTACAGTGATCAGCTGTTAAATAAGGAAAAACACTATCAAAACTCTAGTTACTTTCATAATTAATCTAGATATTACATAGGAAAACCTGAAGCAGTACTTTATTCTGACTCTTTTTAAGAAGAAAAGCAAATCTGCCCATGCTCTTGGTGTCTAGATGTTTTGGTACTTTAGGGCTCTCCACGCAATGTATCCGCAGTCTGCTATTCTGTTCTCCTGTCAACTCTATCCATTGCTAAATTTCTCTTTCCTCTGAACTGTTTCTAGCGCTATTTAGAGATAAATAAATAGCAAATTAAGTATAGTCTAACCTTTAGCATGAAAGGGAAACTCTTGCACTATTATGCCAAGTAGAGTTATTGTCCAAAAAGTCAGCTTTTGTCAACAGGTGATACACAGCTCAACTAGCTTATGCACTAACGTTCTCATCTTTGTCGTACCAAGTTAATGACCAAACTTCCTTACAGTGGAGAAACACAGTAATTTTAAATCTTAAGGTACACAGATCTTTATCAATGATGTCATTAAAAATTAAGAAAGTTATATGCAATGTGCATTCTAATTTGTTCTGCTCACACATTGAATTTCAAGCCACGAAATTTCTTTCAATATTTACATCCTTTAGTATAATGTAAAATTATCAAATATTCATCATTTGAAACATGAGAAACTAACTCTATTTAATGAATTATAGCTGCATAAGCATTTCTAGAAAACATGGTTGCTTAATTACCATTGAAAACATGATCATCATTACTTATTGTGCAAAGATATTGCAGCAGATTACAAATAAAATTATGGTTGCTGATTTAAGCAGAGGAATTTGCTATCTTTATCTTCATCATTGCTATCAGCATAAAGATGAGAAAATCTGGTAAGACAGCAGGGATTCAAACTTCCAGCTAACTCAGATGCCACTCATCATTCCCAAACTGCATTGCGATGAAAACTGATACACAAACTAACAAAACCTCTAGAGAGAACAAAAGTCTGCATTCTGCAAATAGGAATTTGGGCTTAGACTTTCCAAGGAAAAACACAAACATATAAATTTAAACCACATGAGTAGTGAAATAATTCATATGTTTACATTTAACCATTTGTGATATGGCAAAGCAAGAGTATAGTCCAATTTTAGTCAGCATTGGAATGATCCAATTTGTTAACAACCTGTTTACCTAATTATCAAGTAACTGCAGAAGAAAAATATTTGATTCCTATTATTTTTCTAAACTTCTTTTGCCAAATATAAAAAAGCATATTTCCTATAATAGCCTATCAAATAAGTTGGGGGGTTTTTTCCCCCTAAGAATGCCCATTGCTATGGGCAAGAGGCTGTCTTCCAAAGTAATACTGTATCTCATGATAATAGCAAAAGAAATTGATTATCAATATTGAAAGTCAGACCTGACAACCTCACCAATTTTTAGCTGTTAGCTTTGTTATCAAATAAATGATTTGTTATTTAGAACTGTGACATAAAATACCGTCCTTTAAAAGAAATTCCTGCTGATTAATTTCTGCACATGCAAATGCATTCATGTGACAAATATAGCTCCTCACTAATCTCTAGCACCAGTTTAGCTAAGGACATTAACTTATGAGAAGAAGCTAGAAACAAACATCAACTTTTAATAAGTACAGTTTGAGTCCACACTTCCATCAAGCTAAGGTTGTCACAATTGCATTTACAGTATGCTTACATCACTTTTATTAACCATCACATTCAATGAACAATTTGATACTTTGCGTCTTGCTCTATCCAAAAAAACATTCGATTTGCACCTAGAAATATGTTCATTGTATTAACAAAAACTGTGTTCTAGTGCAATTGGAAGTCATAGCTCAAGTATTTGGGTGCCAATAAATTAAGGCATCTCGCAGCAAAAGTGAAGGAAAGGTCCACAGCATAAAGAGCATCAAACTAATGCTCTTCAAATGCAAACTGTAATTATTTAAGCCAAAAATGTAAGATTTTGAATATCCAGTTTCAAAAACTATAATCATCAACATAATTACTGCTACTAAATGTCTATTGAAAAGAATAAGAAACAAAATATGCAGCTTCAGAATTTCTGTAACAATAAAGGACACAAACAATATTTTATTATGTTTCTAAGCCTTCTACTCCATCACCTTCTCAACCAATCCTCTTTTGGTACTAGGTCCACAAATAAGAACAGCTTTAGCTTGTGTAGGAAAGATCACTAATACTAAAAACATCAGGGTTTTTTTGTACTATTATGATGTAATAGTCTTTTAAATTAATAATTTAACCTGATGGTTATAAAGCAAATTGGAAAATGTTTTCGTTGAGACTATTTTCTCCATAGCGATGAATTTCCCCATTTTTACTTGAAAATTGGATCAGGCTCTGATCAAAGGCCCTTCTGATGTTGACCTTGATTCTGATAGTGTCTATGATTCTGCTTTATGTGGCTGTAACTCATTTTACTTAGATAAAGCAACTGAACTGGAGCATTTAACTTTCCTATCTTCAAATAACATAAAGGTTTGTTAAAATGTAAAATCATGTGAGACACTAAGTCTTGCACACAAATAACAAAACTAAGAAATTTTTACTATCTACGCTTGAAACTTCAGGTTTTATATTTGATGGATATAAACTTCAAAATTGTAAGTACCATTGCTCACTCCTTGCTTTATTCATCAAGACAGCTGAATTGCAATCTTTTCCCTTCATGCAAAATCAATTCACATGGCATATGTGAAATATTTCAAATCACATTGTTCTTATTAACGTACAGAACAATTCCATAAATGCAATCACCATGGGCAATTTATTTATGAAAGTGTATGAATTAGCCTGCTAATATGAATAAAACTTCAGCAAAGTTTGAGAAAACATCTCCCAAATATATTAAAAAAATAGCATTTTCTAAAAATATTTCCAGATAAGAATGTTTTCTATATATATGTGTATGTGCACGTATATATTATGGAGGGTGAAGGAGTGGGGTTCTACAGCCAATTTTGATACAATACAAACTGCATTACCCAAGCTATCTATACAAAGCCTTATGTAGCAGAAGTAAAGAGAAGAATTTGGTTACTCTTTCTACATGGGAGAAGTGCAGTCAGGCTAAGCGGAAAAACAGAGCAGGTGAAGGAAACAGAAGAACAAATGCACTCCCAGGTTTGCCGCGGGACAGGAATCAGTGCTTGGAAGCTGTGACAAATACAAACCTTTGAAGATGACCACTGTACCTGGATTGTGTCTGAAAGTGGATTGTGCTGGATTTGGTTAATAAAACTTAAAGGTAAGGCTTTTGTGAAATCATGCCTGGTATATCAAGCATTGCCTGATCTGAAACTTTCATATTATTTTCCTTAAAGGATTCCTTTACATTTCAATTTCTACTTAAATGAGATTCACCTAAACTTTAAAAGAAGGTAAATTGGTTTTTGCCAGGTTACAAGAACTGCAACAAGTTCAAAAATCAAGGAAAAAACTTTTATCACTTACCTTTCTCTCTTTGGAAGTTACGAATATGCTGAGTAGCAGCACATGAAAGAGAGACAATTTAAAAATATGCTAATTTATTGTATTTCTTATATGATATAGCAGGAAGTATGCAGCTTGGATAAATCAAACTACACAACATAATTAAAAACTGAATGTAACATTCTAATGACTAATAGAAAATGATAAAGAGTTCATAAATAGGAAGTATTAAACACACTAATTAGTACATCAGAAGCTGCAAGGAAGCCGTGTATCTTAAAACTAAATGTCTGCTCCCCCTCTTCAGTGAGAAAACACTCAAACTAATCAACACAAGCTTATATATGCTGAGAAACAGCTTCTGTTCCTTTAATTGCTAATGAAATAGTTGAACTTAAAAGGCTGAGCAAATTAATAATAATCTTGCATTACTACGTTAACAACTTTTGTCTTGGTTGGTGGTCTGCTCTCAGAAGCTACTTTTAATGTACCTGTTTAGATTACTACTTTACACAGGCCATCATATATCTTTAATTGTCTTCAGCCTTGGTGATCTCAGAAGAGTCTTCCCAAAGTCACAAAGTAGTTTTGGTTTATTTGGCTTATTCTCATGAAGGTTTTCCAAAGCAGTTCAGGGATGAGGTTCCAGTTAGTGTTTTATTAGTACCAAAACACTTCAGGGTAAAGGGGAGTATTCTCAAAGAAAACAAGAACTTTGGTAAATACTCTCAGGTTACTGAGAAATTATTGTTATAGGTATGTTGCTATTTTAGACTTTAATGTGCACAAAAGAATGAATATCAAGTTTGTTAATTTAAATATTTATTCTGCATCTATTTTTTTTCACTTGCAGAACATTAAAATAGGAGTGGAAGTAAGAATCTGTAAAATACTAAAGTACTTTAATATACATTAGAAACCAAAACCAACAGAAAATTTTTCTGAAAGATAAAATGTGAGTCAGAAATAATAACAAAAAACCCCATAACCTGAACAAACAGAAAATACCACAGAAAGAAGCTGAACCAGGAAAAAAAACCTATCTAAAGAGAAGCATAGGTTTCATGAAGTAAAACAAAAATCAGCTGAAGTTCTAGAACTTCATTTCCTTCTACTTTCTTATAAAACCAAACACACACACACACGTCTCACAAAACATACACGGGCATAATGCACACACACACATAGAGCGCTTACGGAATTGTTTCTGGAAAGCCAATAGCTCAGCACTTAGGGATGCAGCCACATCCAGGCTGAAGTCTAAAACTAAGACTCTCTGTGTCCAAGTAAGCTCTGCTAACCCGTGCAACAGTGGCATTTTCTTACTACAGTCAAGAACATTAAAAACCGAGCACTGAAAAATCACCATACAGAAATATATGGCACAAGGAGCTGAAGGATCCAATACAGAACATATTAGAACATAAGGAGGAATCCCAAATCAAGGCTGATCAAGTCTGTTTAAAATTGACAATTTAAATGAGGTCTTTAATATGATCATAATTCCAGTTTATATATTTAATGCTTCTTTTTCTGGGATGCTACTTGCAATTATTTGAAGAATAGCACACAGAAAGAGCCAAATGTCTTGCTGAACAGCAACTGGGTAATAAAGCACAAATAGTGAGTGTCCTAAGTATTCTTGCTGATTTAAATCTTTCTGACAATCTCTTTGGAAGCAGGAAAAACGTTTGGGTACATTCAAGTCTCCTAAAAGCCTTCTGCTTTATTCTTCTGGAGTAAAACTTGTAAGGTGAATTTAAATACATGCATTTTTTGGAACTACTGGGGTTTTTCACAGATATACCAGCTTTATCTAAAAAGCAGGAGAGATAATGAAAATCCTGACAAATAAAATACACAACTAAACTGGATTAATATTATGAAGTAGTACAGTAAGAAGAAGTTAAGTAATGAAAAGAGCAAATATTTCCTTGATAATGCACTAATGCTCTGTTTCAAGACTAAGGGCACTTGCACTCAGATTACAATTTTAAAAGCTGTCCAGCATGTTTAGCTATAAAATTATTACCAAAAAGGAACTCTATAACTATGTTGATCATTAACATTAAAAATCAACCTTTCTTGAGAATGTCAGAGAAGGTGCTTATTCTACTGATGGCTAATATGCTGACAGTTATCAACAGAAGTTAAGTGCTTGTTCAGTAAAAATCTCTTTTTTTTTTTACCCCTTCTATGTGTCTGCAAAATTTAAATGCAGTTTAGGGAGTGCAAGGAGGTCTGCCTGCCTTCCTTTCTGCCACTAAAATAATGGCACAATTTAATTACTGAAACTAAGTCCCTTATCCCAAATTAAAACCATTCGAATAGTCCATTCTGGAAATACAAACAGCGTTCTGACTGTAAAAGCAGTGTTCCAGGTGTCAAACACTGACCATATCTGCAATATCACATTGTTCCTTTATAAAATATGAGCATTACCCTGTTTTTTTGTTGGGGTTTTTTGTGGGGTTTTGTGTTTTGTGTTTGTGTTTGTGTGGGGTTTTTTCCTTTTTTTTCATATCTGTTACCACTGAGACATGAAAGTGCAGGCTACTTAAAAAAAAAAAGTCCATTGCTTTACCTACCAGACTGACAGGTAACAGAGCATGTGCAAACCTGAATCACAGAAATAAATATGAAGGTGAAACAGCATCACAAAGAGAACACCTGATAGCTTCGGTCGCAACAGCAGGACTTAATCTGTCTTTAAATGTTTTCATTAAAACACATTCCCTTTTTCTTTAACTCAGCAGCTTGCTTGGGCAGATGTGCTTGTTCAAACCCTAGAAGGCAAAGTTCTGTTTTCTAACCTAATCCTGTACAGAGCAGCTTGGGCAGCCATAAAGCACATGAGCTTCAACTGGTGCCAATTAATTGCCACGTGTGTTCAAGTTAATACAATCCAGATGGCTACTGGTTCATCAGTAATTAAGTTCCCCTTGAAGTATCAGCTACCAACTAAAAGAAAACCTTCACAACCCTAAAAGCCTCATTACTGTACATTAAAATATTCTGTCTTTGTAAGAATTAAACATATAAAGGAAAAGACATTTCCTTAAACAAAGTTCCCTTCAATACAAATGCTGAACAACTCCTTTATTGAGTACTAACACGGAAGTTATTCAAGTTTTTTTTGGTTGGGATAGTAAAAACCAGGAATGTGAGAGCTGGCATTCATACTAGTTGCCTGCCAGCTCCTAAGGTTCTCTGCTCTGAATTGCCCTATGAAGACACTGACCACAAAGAAACATTACAGTCCTAAACGCCAAGCCTTCAAACTCATCTTTGTTAGATGCCTGAAAATGACAGTGAACACCCCAGAATGTTAAATATTCAGTGTCATCATATTAACATTAATGTGTGAGTCTTCATCCAGAACATGCATACAATTATAGTTCCCAGTCTTGGAAGAAATAAAAAGGATCATCCCTGCTGAATCTGAGGTCACCTCATCTTTAAGAATCTGAAGCAATGTAAATCCCCTATGAGAAACACACGGCAGGACAGGAAATTCAACTCTGACATTCGTGTAGGTTACACCCTAGGCAGTGGACCAACTTTACTACGAAAAAAGTAATTACAAATGAAAATTAACTGCATTAAAAGTCTCCCTGTAATTAGCACCGAGGGGAAAAAACCCCACAGGCACACCCCTCACCCAACAAAAGGTTGTACTAAACAAAAACTTATGAAGATCACTTTAAAATAATACTGAGTATTCTGGGTGTTTGTCCCTCACAGAGCTCTCACAGAATCCTACATGCCATCTACCTACTTCTGCTCTTTAAAGATAATGTAATTAAATCAGGTATCGACTGCCTGCCTGCCACGGTTGATTCATTTCTAATTAACACTGCTGCAACAGTGAAGCACACACAAAAAAAAAAAAGTCTGGCCAATATTCAGACTTCTACTGAATCATACCTTTTAAGAAATCAAAATTTTTAAAGGCTAAGCAGGAATAACAGTTACCTAGTGGAGAAGTTACTCCATTTCTGTTTAAAAAAGGCAACAGGCTGGCTTAAAAGAGAGCAAGGCCAGGGCCTTAACATTGATGACGAGATTTCCTCCCACAGCTACTTCCTAAGTTTAAAGAAGTTACTCTTGTGAAAGTTTATATTACTATAGTAGTCCCTATTAATCTGCTGCTTATGGACTTTCACACAAGACACACCGTAGAAATCCATCAAGTTTAAAATGGTGCTATTCCTATTAAAAAGCCAAAGGAAACCCTGAACATGAATTTTGTAAGTTGAAATCACTTTCTCCTGCAGTTTTCATGTGGAATTTCTTGTTTAGGTGTTCCTGAGAATCAGAACCGTATTGAAAGCCTTGGCAGAACACTGTTTTCAATGTCATTTTTTTTTTAAGTCTTAGAAAACACCTAGTATTGAAGTGATCACATGAAAAGCTGTCATTTGAGGTTACCAGAATTGTAAGCTCCAATTCTACTTGCCATTGCAACGTGACAAGCATAATTCCATGATTTTTTAGACAAAAGCTACGGATAGCAGTCAGCTACAAGCCAAGTTAGTCTTTAGTGTTTGGGTCTGGTGCAAATAAGCATAAAAAGAATTGGTTACTTATTTCATCTGTTAAGTGAAAACTATCTGAACGTATCTCAGGCAGAAACACGTGACTATGCCTATTCCAAAATGAACAGCCTTTTGCAAGATGTTATGTGTTTTATTTACACATTACAGTCTGTTCCTAGGAACAGCAATAAACACCGTACGAACACCTTCAGCAGGCGAAGTCCCATCGCTACGCTGCTCTGCCATTGCTATATCCTCTCCAGGGAAGCAACAGGAGCTACTCGCAGCCCTGCAGACAGCATATGCGCAAGTGCCTGCTCCCTGACGTTGCTTCCCACCGTCTGGAGAGCTCAGCCAGCAATACCTAATTTCACACAAGCATAGAAATCGGTATCTCCACAAATACAACAAAGCAACTCTAAGGAGTCCCTGCTCACTGCAGCTCCCTACTAGCATAGTGACAGCGATACTCGAACAAATTTCAATGTCGGTCCTCCATGAAGAATAGGGCTAGTCAAGCTTTACAGTGCTTTAACAAGCTGCTTGCATTTTCAGGACTTATTATTGTATTAACATGCAGTATACATTCCTAAATACAAAATTTTATTCAGAATCCCAAGTATCGAAAAGTCTATACAGTGCTTAAATAACTGCAGCACCACTCCGATACAAGTTAGGAGGTAGGCACAGATTTTGAAATATGCCTGCAGATGAACACTGGAGTAAAAGTTTCATAAACACCTAGATACATTTTTTTATTTCTTGCAGGGGGAGTTGGAGATTTTCTAACATACTTTAACAGGTCTCATCCTTATTTCTAACTGCCTAAAAATACCATACAAAACAGCATCATGGACCTAGTTCTTGATACTGGTAGATAAAGGACACGACCAATTTTAGTGTGCCTTAAAGGCTTAAGTTCAATGTTACAGTGCCTGAAAAAAAAAAGTGAGGAGGGGAGTAAACCCTAAAAGAACAAGCTACAAAATATTTCAATTCTGCCTGAGAGGACAGAAACACTATGATATTCATTTTTCTCCTAAAGCACTACTTTATTTGTTCTCTCTATAATTGAAACATATTCACTTGAAAGGTAATGCTGAGGAGATAGTCAAAAGTAAAAAAAAAAAAAAAGAAAAAGAAGGAGGATGATTAAGATGGCAGGTTACAAAAAGTTTACTCCAAAATGTGACTCAAAATGGACAAGTCCACTATGTCCATTTAGAAGAAAGAGAAAAATACTGAAGCATTAATTAGTTTTGAGACATTCTGCTGAGAAGTGGAAAGTTTGGAATCCCCTAAAATCCAGTTCAAAAGGTCCCTAGATTCTCACCAGAAAAGTCAATGAAATTGGCCCAATTTGCAAAACATGAATAAAATTACTTTTCTTTGATGTTAGAAGAAAACTTACAAGTAGTTTAGACCAAAATCAAAGTGTTTATTGGAAGATTAATTCCCCCTTCAATTCTTGTGACCATTGGCATCCGCTATTCTAACAAAAAGCACCTGAAATGAAAATGTCAGAATGTTTCAAACAATTTTGCTAATAATGCAATCAGAAGTCCAGTAAGACCAGCAAAAATGGCAAATACCAATGTAAAAATCCCATCTTCAGATCACAGTAGATATTTCTTGGAGAACATCTGTGCTTTTTCCATAATTGAACCTTCTCTTGATAACAATGAAATTCTTCTCAGGACAAGAATATGAAACATGCTTCAGAAGGATTGTGCAGTGAACTCATTTGTTGATATTGCCTTTATTTCCCTTTCATATATCTTATCATACGTAGGAAAAAAAGAAAAAAGACTGACTATACACCCTGGAACTACAAAAAAAATATACTCTTGAAAAAAAACCAGTATTATCCAATATACAAGTTGGAATCAACAGCAGATGCGCAGTGTATAACCTGTATATATCTTACTGGGTAGCTTCCTTCTTAAGAAACTATTCCAAGGCAGTATTAAGAGTACCACTTCACAATTAGGACATCATCTCCATAGAGCAGTTGAGAACTGATCACTTGTGAAGTTATTTCAAGTCGGTGTCATTGTTTTTACATAAATAATCTGCCACTGGAGAGCAAATATCTGAATTATCTTGCATTTACATTTCAGATACATATTCACTAAAGCACACAGTAGAAGTTTAATGTAAGCTTTCTGTCATCCTTCACTTTCTGCTGCACATACATTCATCTGAAGGTGCAGTTCCTGATCCCTCCTAAATTACTCTTCTCACAATCTTGTCTAGACTTCAAAGCCTCCTCCCCTTCATATTCATAGCCTTCCTGAAGAATGTAGCCTAACAGGCAATATATTTTAATGGGCCTTTGAAGATACAATGGCATTGCTAAAATAACACAACTCAACAGACAGGGCAAGTCTATGTGAGCTGCACAATATGGCTTCACAGTGGATGAAAATTTTTCTTCAATGAAAGAACTGTAAAGTTAACAAAGGCAAGAAAAATGTGATTAGGAGACAGATTTCTCCGTACAGGTACTTGATTTCACAGCAGTTGGTCTCAGAGGTGCTGAGTAAAACTACACTTGAAATAATATAATCCCTTAAGATCCATACTGAACTGCTAGGCAGAATGTCTTGAAAGAATGGAAATTGCAGCCCTGTTAAATTTGTTTCTCATACACAGAGAGAACATTCTTGGAGCTTAAATCTTTATTATCTTGACAGGATGCGTGACAAAGGGAGGTATTTGTTAAACCAGTGACATATTGTAAGACTGCAGCTCAGATTTATGCTTTTGTCTAACTACCAGTTAGACAAAAGCAGGACTGAAGCTACTTTTTTCTCACTTTGTTATACGAGACTTTCATACTGGTTTTTGCAACTTATTATTGGACTCTGCCTTTCCAATATTACAGTGTAAGTACAATATAATCTTCCTCATTTGAGTAATAAAAATGCTTCCAGTAAACGGCTCCCACAGCCACTGTCAAATAGAGAGGACAAAATAGGCATTGCTAGGAAAATGAGATATTGTTTCAGTAAAATTGTAGTTACTTCAAAACAAGTTTCTTGGTAGATTGGTAAGTCAACGCCATTTTACAGAACTAATTTGATTCCATGAAAAATGGGGGGGTTCCTCTGCTATGCAACCTGCCCGGGGTTCAGTAGGGCTGAATACTGGTACAATAGAACAACAGATATGCTGGAAAGATACTGCAATACAGACCCAGAGAAGCTGGAGAGTCCCTTAAAAGGAGTTACACAGACTTTTGATTATAAAACAGCACAAGCTCAGCCAGTGCAAGAAACGCAACGCTTTGCTTTCATCTAATAGGATGGCAGGTTTTAAGAAAGCATAAGATTGGAAATCAGAAGTTTCTGTTTCTACTTCTATCTCTGGCTCTCCATAGAATATGGAAAGTTAATTTGACCTCTGCAGTTCTAATATCCTTTAGGGAAAAAAATAAGTTTTAAATATTTCTGGAAAGCAGTGTAAAATGAGCAGATTGAAAGCATTACTATAAAATCTAGATATTCTTCATTTTGAAAAGAGGAGATCTTTGGATGATGTTTGAAGACATTCTGGAGACAGAGAAGCGTTTCAATTGTGCTGCTGCATTTATTTATTTTTTCCAGCATGCACATCTATGAAAAACTTTGATGCCTCTTGAACTAGCTAGTTGCTGTGTCAGCTTCATATCAGTTGAAAATTCTCTGCAGGAATATAAACAAAAATAATCTGAGCTAATGAATTAATTTTGTGTCTATTAGATTCCTTTTTATCTCTTTAAAAGGAATCTAGATTATCCTGAACACTTCAGAGAAAGTCCTCAGCTGATGAAAACCATAACTGCAGTGAATGTAAAAGTAACAGTTCACACCTGCTGAAATATGCTTTTGTAATACTATTGGTATCTTCTGGACAACCTAGAGCCTGAGGTAGCAGGCCAACAGTTTCTTATTTTGGGATGTATTCCTCAGTCTTTCACTCATTAATGTATTAAAATATCATATAAAGATACAATACAGTGAAAAATTGAAAAGCAGAGGGTACCTCAAATTCCAGAGCATATGATCACTGGGGAAAAAAAAAAAAGACACCTTTGTATTTTTAATATGACACTATTCCATAGGGGTTCCATGTTCTAACCCTAGTGGTTCTGCAGAGAAGCTCATTTAACTTGAATTACAAGGGACTGAGCTTTCTGTATGAAGCTCATGGAAGTCAATTCAAGGCTATTCCTGCAGGTCTGGTAAGATAATTAAGTGCTTAGCCTTTTGTATTTTAAGACAGTTATTTTTGAATTATTTTTTCAACTGGTTGTACCACCATGGATTGGATCTACCATGCTTGAGAATTATTTTAAATACACCCTAAATAACAATTCAGCACCTTGCAAAGGGATTCAGGGCTCTTCTAATGCCTGACAGCACCACACAAAGCAGAAGCCAGAAGTTTTAAGTGGTTCTGACCCATTCTCCGAGCATTGCCTGATAACTGCATTAGTCTGTAAAAAATGGAAATGATTCTTTAATTAAATAGAAATAAAGATGAGATCCTACAGAAAATCTTAGTTTCCTCTATAAATCAGTCAATCCTAGCTAGTCTTTCAGAAACTGCATCATTAACTAACACTATTTAGAGCATAAAGTAAAAGTCTACGCTAACAGAAACCTCTCTGCAAATACACTCTGGTTTCCCTGACAGGGTTTCATAGGGGAGTAGGTGGCGTAAGAACAGCTTTGCCAGTTTAACCACTTTAGTGATGTCCTTTTCTGGCAGCTTTCCACTGCGTATTTTATCCTCCAGGGCAATCTGCTCAGAAGCCTCAACAAGCTGGCATTCCTAATAATCACACTCAGTCTGAAAAGCTTTTTTTTATTTTTATTTTTTAATGAGAATGATTACAATCAATGCAGATTCTGCCTTGCAAGTGCACTTATGTAGCAGTGGCAGAGTCTCCACTGCCACCCACACTGCCTTGCAGGATCCTTACTTAAAAGATAACATACTCTTTGCAAGGTGTGCGTGACATTTCTAAATGACATACACTGAGAATTTTTTTTAAATTAACATTTGTTAGTTCCTCTTCACTCACCCCTTCCTCCATAGAGTGAGAAATCATCAAGGAGACATATGACGAACCATACAGGAAGCGACTGCCAAAATGTTTCAGTGTGGATCTAACTGACAGTTCAGAAAGTGGAAAATCCTTTATACATTTCTCATGTAGAGAAACTAGTGCATGCAGATTAGAGTGCCCCAGTTTCTTTGCAGAGGAAGCTCTCTTCAACCACCTTTTGTTTTCCAAATTAGATAGTGCTTTTCTCACTAGCACAAAAATCCTAAATTCAAACAAGATTTTAAAAGGATTTAGTTCAGCAGCTAAATATAAGGATGCTATGCACATCTGATACTAC
This sequence comes from Phoenicopterus ruber ruber, assembly GCA_009819775.1. NCBI lineage: Eukaryota > Metazoa > Chordata > Aves > Phoenicopteriformes > Phoenicopteridae > Phoenicopterus > Phoenicopterus ruber. Next base: position 27,255,492 of record CM020222.1, read on the forward strand.
AAAATTACATGCTCTCTTTTCACTCCCAACTCTATGACTGCTTCCACTCTGTAACATAGGAAGCATATACCGTAGGCACGCAAATAAAATCTAACCAAAATCTGATCTGCTTTTACAATCTCTTGATCGTCAATTACATTGCACAGTGCTGTTAGATTAGCAATACCAAAAAGTGATCTATTAAGGGATAAACTCTTAATTTCCCTTTAAAATCTCACTCTGTTTTTTCATTCTGGTCAAATGCTGTCCAGCACGAAGCAGTGATGAGGTTGGCAGCAAAGAGACAGACACAGAGACAGCATCTACCTTAAAGAAAAAGCAGGACAAGTAAAATAATGCAAAAAGGTGACAAATGAAGATAACTGAAATGAAAAATTTTTCTGCATCACAACATAAGCTAATATCTAAACAGAGAAAGAAAAATATACTTTGCAGTATGTACATTTGAAGTTACCTCCAGCAGGATATTTTGGGTTTGATGTTTTTGCACCTTATATACAATCATCTACAAAGAGGAGGACAATTTCAAGGAGCAGCAGGGGCAGGCTGTTTTGTAAGGGAAAGCGAGGCAGGAGCCCAAAGTCACAGCAAGGCAGGCAGCTGTGCCCTCAGTGACAAAGGCGCAGTCCCGCAGGACCCAAGCAAGGCATACAGGGCAGGTCCAGTGATGGTTACCAGGTTCTGCCAACTGCCCAAACTGTCAGGCATGTCTGTAGTGATGGGGCAGGTCTGGGCCAGAATCAGCATCAGAATCAGGGAGGTACAAGACTGGGCACAGGCATATCTGTAGCATAGCTCAGACAGAGACCAAGAGCAAGAACCAGAGCTTAAAAGCAGCCCCTGGCAAATAAGGGGCAGGTCCCTGCTGAGGAACCTCAAGGCTGCAGAGCTGTGCCATATCAAAGGTGGCCCAAACCCCCAGGAGAAGGCTTGTGCTCTGAACTTGACAGCCAACGGCATTTTGGAGGTAAAGAGTGAGTTGCAGTCAGGAGGGATAAGGTGAACTCCCATTTTTGGTATCAATGTGCAGTGTAATTCTCAAGCAAGTCTCTTTACTGTTTTGTTTCTTCTCCCTCTCCTTGCCTGTTAAATCACACCCTCTCTCACGCAGGGAACCCTTACCTACCTGTCTGCGTGACTCAATTACAATGGAGTCAGGTGCTATACCACAAGCAATAGTGACACCGTTCCTCTCCCTGCTGTAAATCTGGAGCCAGGAAGGGTTCACATTCAAGAGCACAACTCAAATAAAAAAGATGCAATTCCACCATATGTTCAGAAAAATCCTCATGCATTTAATTACTCCAAAATGAACTTCATGCATCTGAAAGATTCTAATCTCCAGAGAACAAAGATCATGACCAGTTTTAAATAAGGTTTCCTAATTATCAGAGTACAAAGACAAGGTCGTGTCTGTTGTACACACAGCTTTTCTTCTCAAGGACACCACATAAATAAAGAGAAACATAAAAAAAAATTCTACTTCTACCCTGAAAATGAACAGAAAGAAATTCTATCTACAGGGTAAATTTTCCAGAAAACAGCTGGCACCAAACTCAGAAATTAAAATAAAACTCATCTGTAACTACAATACTGCCAATAAAATGCTCAAACATCAACTAATATAAAACATGGTAAAATTCCCAAGATTCAGCTCACACAAAGAGCAAACGTGAAGTGTTCTCAACAGAACCACTAAAGTGTTTGAGGAAAGGATGTTGCAAAGAACAAACACTGTCTGTCTCTCTCAGAGGTTTTAGTATTTTTCCATCTATTCTGAAAGCCAGCAATCACTTGGGAGAATGATGTATTGATGAAATATACAAAAACAGATACTTACGTATTTGACTGCTTGATGGAAGAGGAAAATGATTAAGAAAAGTCTCAGGAGGACAAGGTCAGTGACGTGAAGAAGTGATCCTGACAGTTTCAGATGAAGTAGTTTTGGCACTTAAAATATCCTTTTAGAACTAGAAGCACAGATTTTAAAACTAATTATGACAAAGATAAAACTTTGTGATGATCAAGTAAGAATGTCATATGGTTGATACATCATAATTCGGTTCATATATTATTAAAGTGAATAAAAAAGACCTTAGTTTGAGTTTGTTCTAAAGTAGCTGTCTATCAGCTGTTTTGATATAGATAACTAAAGATGCCTATTCAATGCGAAACACAGAAAAAGCTGTTTCTAAATGATTTGTTACCCTAGGTATTCTTAGATCATTTCAGTCTAACAAGAGAGAAAGAGCTAGGCAAAACTGACTTTGATTGTGGATTTCAAAAAAAGCAGCATTTACTGAATCTGAAACAAACAGTGCTCAGGGAATCTTGGCTATGCACCGAGTGGGGGTCAGCACTGTCACAGCTCCAAAAGCTTTAAATTATCCCCAAGTCTTCCTTACATCATTAAAAAGTATATTGTTTGTGAACAAAACCAGAAAATTGGAAAAACAATTGTTTAACTTTATCATAGATTGTCACAAAAATAAGTTTTCGTTATTGCTGTTATCTTTCCAAGGGAAGATACTCATTCTTGCTCTGGTATGTGATGAAATTATCTAAGCGACATTAACAAACCGTAAAAGACATACAGGCATGTAAAGGTAATGTTCAGGATAGGAAGTGTGGAAGATGACATTAGCTGGCCTTTTGAAAAAAAATCCCTCTAGCTAATTAGCATAGGGGGAATATCGGGCTAAGGCCAAGTATGGGAGCGCTGGGAAACAGTACACACATCTGCAGACTGCCATGTTGGCTGTGGTACCCAGAACAGCCCTGTGGCGCGACTGTAACAGAACTGTAATTTCTATTCAGTGATTTGCTTTCCATTAAGCAGAAGACATAAAAGCATTGCTTGCAGTTGTTCACCTCTTGATTCATTTCTGAAACAGGAGACCAATATTGTCAGATACTGAGGGACCACAAACTGACTCAGTAGAACTAAGCTTGGGGTGCATATGTGAAAAACCATACGGTACTTCTAAAATGTCTCTGAGGATCCACTTTCCTTTAATCTTACTGTTCCACCCAGTGATCGTACAACACCAAGCGGACCATGCAGCAGGTACGGTATGTGCAGACACTGAGTCTTCTATGCCTGTTCCATTCTCACCAAAACAATTTCCTGTCTAATTACGACAATGAAGATTAGGAATTCTGAGTGTGAGAGAAGCAGCATTAGCCTAAAAGAAAATTTTAAAGATAGATTATTTTTCTTCTTGAGGCTAGCAAACATCTAGAAATGTTTTGTTGCTGTCTTGTTAGACAATGTAATCAAATGCTGTTTGCTCAACATGCAACAAAACATCACAGGCAAAACATTCCTATCTTGCCTGAAAAGAAAGCTGAGTTTTTCACGAGAAAAATGTTTTCAATGTCATTTTTTTCTACCATCTTAGTGAATGGATAAGCATGTCACTTTTTTCAAGATCAGACACACAATTTCAGTCCCACTAAAAAGTGTAAAAATTATCGCCATAGCTGTAGTAATTTTTGGAAGGGCTCCTGGGTTCAGCTTTGGGGCAGGGAAGGAACAGGGGGGACGGGACGGACACCGACGCACAGCATCCTCTGGGAGGTCATAGGTGGCACTCACAAGAACTACTTCCAGCTAGAGTCCTCAGCTACTCTGCAACATTCACACTTCCAGCCACAAGTGGGCAACTCAGTCATGTGAAAAGCAGTTCATAAACTAGACAAATGATTTTGAAGACTCTAGGACTGACCCTGATTCTTTCTATAACTTGATAAAGTTTCATGGATTGTGATCCCATAACATTCTGTTTCCAGAGCCAGGCAATAAAAGCTAGGCACTAAATACCATAATCCAGGATTTTCAGGTACTGAGCAGCTGCATTTTTTATTAGCGTCAATAACGTTGGCTGTAAATGTTTCCAGCCTAATCCAAATTTTGTCAACTCATATGATAAAAATGTCTATTGCAATTGTTACTGCTAGAAAATCAACCACTGAAATGGTACAGTTAATGTTAAACAACAATTTCCTGTGAAAAAGGAAAGTTTTACTGACAGGGCCAGACCCAAAGCTCACAGGCATCCACGGCACTTTTCTACGAGCTTCTATAGGGGTGAAAGAAGGCCACCAACAGATCGTGCTCAATAGTCAGTCCCAGGTACCTCAGTTCCATGAGCTGGATAGACAAGGGTTTTTTTGGTTTGTTTTTATAAACAAGGATTATACCAAGGCTTTTGTCCACTAAGCCTAGCACAAGGAATAGTCACAAGAATCACACTGACCATCCATAAGTGAAGCAGAAAAACAACCAAAAAATCTAAACAACAACACAGGGGGAGGCCATAGCGGTGCGCTATGTGTGTGCTTACGTATGCTAGTGTAACAGATGGAAGTAGGGGCTCCCATTGCTTCAGACTGCTCTGGGAACCCTGTCAGTTGGTAGTAAGTACACAGGAATTCTGCTGAGTCTCAAGCTCCTCCGACAAAGACATGCAGTGTTAGGTAGTGGCAGCACATGGGAGTCCATCTGCAAAGAAGATACAGATATTCTTAGACCTGTTCAGTGACTCCACAGATGATATATTAGCCCCTTAAGAGAGAGCCAACAGAAACGTTACCACTTTCAGATGAATTGCAGTTTTCCAAGAAGGCAGGAGTAGGCACTGCATTGGAGGGCAAACAATGAAAGATTTGCCCAGAAGAGTAATTTCTAGTATGGTTATCTGCAGGAACTAGATCTGCCAAGTATCAGGAAAAAGAAGGGCTGTAGTAACCTTCACTAACAGCCCACTGCACTGTTACTAGACCAGAAAAGGGAAATACTTCCAGATGTGGAAAACATGTAGAGTCTAACCAGATTAGCTTTAATCTGGTGAGAATGTAACTCAGTAGTAGCCGTATCCTCAAAGAGGAGAAGAAATGGGGAGTTGTACTGTGGAAATACTTGCTGGAGTATGAACCCAGAAGATGTGGAAGTTATCAACGTGGAAATTTATCAGGTTGATCAAATATGAGGCTATGGCTGGCTGGAAAGATAAGAGGCTGGAGAAGCAGAGAAGCAGCACACGACGATGCAAATATCTCTGCTCCAGAGAGAGATTAAGAGCTGTGCTTTAGAGTGAGGGCACCATCCCTCTGCACTGAGGCAGACAGAGGACAGTCGTGACTTTAAGCTCATGCACATGATTCATATTCCATCTTAGCCCCAGAAAGATGGGAAACAAACAATTTTATGAACCTAAAAGAGATGAATTTTTTAGTACCATTCACAGAAGGTGATCACGATCATTTCAGCAGCATTTGGAAAGCTTAGTACATGTCATTTGCCTGCTTATGTTTAATTTTATGGGTACATCTTATTTTGAAAAAGGTAAGAATTCAAGGAGGAGAAAAATTCTTTTCTTGGTGATCCTGCATGGACCACAAGACTGTAAGGAGGGCTACACCAATGACTGCCTTTGTTTACATTTGATACAGGTTTTGGACACATTGCTATGGCTAAGGCTGAAACAGTGTAGCATTTGTAAAACACTGCCTGTTTTCACTATACCTACATGTATCATTAAGTCTGATTTAGGGTAGGAAGTGAAATCGTAATATATACTTGTTTAATGTAGCTGTATAAAACCAGCAAAACTAGGCTAACAGTACCTGGTCTGCAACTCCTTGAAGGAATCAGATTGCCAGTGGAGGTAATGTATAAGAATGAACTTTCTGATTTGCAATCAAGCAAAAGAATCCAAAATACATATTTCAAACTGTTAAAAATGCCCAAACTTCTCCATCCACAGTCTTGTTCTGATGTGAACAGTAATGAAAGTAGCCTGATTTTATGAACAGCATGGTTAGATCAGCATTGCTCTGATCATTACTGACTCATTTTTTCACATACACAATGAATTTTACTGATCTAAAAGCAAAAAAACCCTCAAGTTACTTGTCCTTATTACTCCACAGGCTTTCACATTAACTGTGTGACTAATTGCAAGAGTTCTTTTCTTTAAAAAAAAAGCCAAAACCCAAACAAAAATCTCTTTCCCTAAATATATTTTCCACTTCTATGTCCCTGCTGACTGTACAACTTACTTTTGTATTCTACTTTGATTTTTCACCTGTGCTCTGAAACATTCTGATGTACAGCATATTTACAGATAATTTTTAAAGTGTTGTGACAGTTTGATATTTTTAAGTGGAAGGAAATACACTCATCTTTTATGAGACAACAAATTTAGTGTCCAGAGAAACAGATATAAGTAATTCAAATCCATGAGAAATACTCTGTAGGTGTCATTCAAGAGCACTTCCATCTACCTATTTCAAATTACAATCTCTATTCTCTCTGAACCTTCCTATTCAGACCTAGGCCCAGGAATTATTAACATGAAACTAGTAGAGCCATCTGTGAACTAATCCAAATTTCAAGCTAGAACAGGTTGCAGTACCTCAGGGAAGTGTAACAGAGCAGAGAGTCACTCAGACTTCAGGCTTGACTTCATTTCAACTTGACAGCAGCAGAAAGTCACCCTGCCATCAAATACATATTATTGAATCTATGCAAAAGCAACACTTTTTATTATCCTTCCAGTTCGCTGGCCATATATGTATACATCACACAAATTACGATCTCGGATGGCATACTTATTATCACTTTGGACAGAGGCCACAGAGGTCCTGAATAAACATGATTTCCTATTACTCCCGGTTAAAGGACATTAACGAGTTATGCAGTAAATTCAGTTGTAGCAGAAAGTAATAGCCACATGTATTTCAAAGTGGTTGAAAACATGGTATATGGGTGTATTCTTTTTCCTTTAATATCAATGTTCATCAAACTATTTTTTAACAACTGGTTTTTTTCTAGCTCAAGTTTTTAATCCATTTACTACAAAGAAAAACCTTTCCTCTTTCCTCCTGTTGTAATGCCTTGCACTGCTTATAGGAGCAGCTGTTGGAACACACACATCATGTCTGTCCCCTGGGCAAAATAAAGACTAATCTTACAACAAGTATAGACAGGCTGGAGGGGTCACTTGTGCTGGAGGGAGTCATAGTTGGCTTTTCAACTGCAAGACTTCATTTCTACCATGATGACAAGCTTTTATAAACCTGAGCTTTATATCTTGCCCTCTCTACTTTCTGTGGTTCATACAGTCATTTGTCATAAGCTAACCTAAAAATCATGTCGTGTGTGGACTCAGACAGTCAGCAAAGAAACAAAATGGCATATTTAGTGCAGGAAAAAGAGTTTATACATTGTTAAAAGTTTAAAAACTTCATTTTTCTTTTCCAGAAAGTTTGTGCATTTGGTGAAGACACTCGTCAGTTGTACAGCTAACTATTCAGTTACAACATGGCCTTGTAGAACACAGGGAAAAATGCACGCAATTCATTTCATCATATAGTAGCTATATTCCTTCGGAAGTAATTCACTCTGCTGACTATTAATGGAATCGATGCACAACTACGTATTTCAGTGTTGATTTCCATAAGACCTTGATGGAAGTTATGCACTCTTCAGGTGGCTGAAAATCCCATCTTTCCCTTCTAGTAATTAGTAAAACTGATTTTAATGTCTACTGAAGACCTACTAAAATTACCTAAAAGACTTTGATCAGCTTTGGATCAGATGCAGCATATGAGAAAGAGAGATACATGAAAGCTCCCACCCTTTAAACATAAGAAAAACTGAAAACAGCAGATGACATGAAAACCTCATTTCTCTTTGAAGTCAGTCTGATTCATCAACCCTGGTGGGCAGAAACTCTTATAAAATTTTAATTTCCTACGCCTTTAAACTTATTCTCTTACTCTATGCAAAAGTCCATTTGCCCTATACACAACAGAAGGTAATGAAACCAAGATTTCATCTATCAAAATCTTGAAGTGTTCAGCTAATTATGTATGTTTACCAAGTGCAGAATTCTGCCACTACATAGATAACAGAAATAGAAAATTAAGTACTTTAAAAAAGAGCACTGGAGCAATTATATCAAAATCTTACAGTATTTTAAAATTGCTCTAAAAATATTACTTTTTGAAGTGCCTTTCAAATAGAAAAAGTAATCTGTGAAGATGACTGATTAATGCAATAGTCAGAAGATACAATGTAACTCAGAATATCCTTTTCCAGTCCATCTGTTGGCCTTGTGTTCATCTGTCTGACAAGGTCTCTGTGTGCAGCTAGTCCATAAAGCTAAAGTCTGTGACACACAGGGATCATTTACCATAAAAAATAGTCTCCAAGAGCACGTGCCAACCTGCATATTGGAACCGTCCTTATTTCCGAGAGAGAAGTACAATTTTACCTTTGTATTCATAATAAACCATTGCTTTTGGAATGCCATATTCATCCAAGCTATTTTGTAAACAAACAAGACATCAGGGAATAAGTGGTGCTTAAACAGACTACACAAAAGATTGTGTTTGAAACTCCGTGCCGATTACTTTCGTTCTCTTCAACAGAACAGACATTCAAGCATTTTTTAAAAATGAGGCTCAAATAGAAGGTAATGGTTGGCTCTGCCAAAAACAGTTGGCTTCTCAGCTGCTGCTCCAAAATAAAAGACTAGTAGAGAGCACTAGATTTAACTCTTGTAATCATACTGAGATGTCTGAAAATTTGCTTGTGACAGAGCAAACTAAACCCTGTTAGGTTGCCTCGCTGCTACCCTGTAGGTACTGGGGGGCTGCCATTAGGAGAAGCCATCTCTTCTGCAGGCTGAACAAGCCTTGTTCCCTCATCTCACCACACGGCCTCTGCTTCTGCCCCTGCCCATTTTGGTGGCCCTCTGCTGAACTCACTCCAGTTTCTCCATGTCTTTGCTGTATTAGGGGGCCAAAAACCATCACTAGACACCACTGAAAAGAGCCTGGGTCCATCGTCTTTACACTCTCCCTTCAGATATTTACACTGAAGATCACCTCCCTCAGCTGACTGCTTTTGTACTGCAGAATCAATTAGATTCTAATCAATCAGATATCATTTCCGTTAAATTAACAAATGCAACAGATACACAAAGTAGCTGAGCAACCAGGTGAAATTTTGTACTTTTACACTGAAGTGTTCCTTTCTTTTTGCCAAATTTTTAAAACATCAAGAAATTAAGAAATCTATCAATGCTTTTTTGTACCAAACAGCTACTAAACAAAGTCAACTATATTTTACATATAGTGAAAGTATTCGTCATTACACACATGGGTGAAAAATAGTCAGGATGTTGCTAATACAATTGAAACAAACTGTTCTATACCATAGCCAGTTGTAACAATAAAAACCATCACGTAAAGCTCAACTGGTTGATGCAAAATTAAAACCATAATGGTTACTTGTTGTACAAAACAGAAAATTGCATTTATCAGCCATAAAATGTCATAAAAAGTCATAAAATGCAGAGGAATAAGACTTGACCCTACTTTACAGCAAAAAACTTTCAAAATAGTTGGCCTGGTTATGAATGAGGCCTCTACTCAGATTTCAAACAGATTTAACAATGGAACTGCAAGAACAAACATTATCAGATCATCCTAGATGCTAAACAATCTGTGTGCAGACCTTCAATGTTCAAATGTAGAGATTTCCAAAGATACCCGAGGCCCATTTAGCAAATGGCTAATTCTCAGAGATGCATGCAGTCCTAAGTATTAGATATTATTTAAATAGCCATGTATTCAAACACTTAGCCTGAATGCTCCAAAATTCTTTCAATTTGAACAGGAAATGAGACAAGGATTTCATTAAACATCTTGTACTTTTTAGCTCCATTTGAGACAATAATACAAGAAGAGATTTCCCTGCAACATTTGACACTACCATCCGGTTCTGGTTTAGGTAATACCCACCCACCCTATGATCTTAGGCATAATAAGGGAAATCGATATTTTTTCCTCCAGCAGCTCTGCTGCACTTCTATAGCAAATCGAGATGAGAACAGTATAAAAATGCCTTTGTTCATAACCTCAACCAAGTAACTTGGACTGGTCATTAGAATAATGGCTATGCATTAACAGGAGATTGCTAAATATTCCTTCTGTTGTTCACCAGCAAACTATCCACCACATCAATGTGTCAAAGAAACCCACAACTGGACAAAGTTTGCCCTTTTGTAGTGCTCTACATTTTTGACAGAAGCATTGCATATCACCATCCTCAATTTTTACAGTCAGTGATACAAAGACAACAGCCAATGATTTGAGAAGCCATAAATCCGAATCACTGCTGCAGTGAGAAGAATGAAATTCCTCCAGAGCTCACTAGGATGAATATTGAAGTAATTCCCCTTTAAATGACAGTAATAGCAGCAAGCACTTGGACCTAGTTTTCAAAAGAAGTATAAAAGAGCTGCAAATGGAAGAGGGATTCCTAATCTCTTGGAATCCTTTGGAAATCTGAGTTTGTTTTCTCTATAAACCAGTCAATATATGAAGCAATTTCTACCCATCTCAGTTAAAGGCACACCACTCAAACACCTAATCTCTCTTGAATAACATTCCCCTTAAAATCATGTATTTGAGAGTACTTCTCCATACAGCTTGTACTGAGTTTCTTTTTCTTTTTTTTGCTATGTGGAGAAGTGATTAATACAGGGTGTTTTATCATACACTGCTTCTTTCAACATGATATAAACTGGTGTGAATATTTTTCTGAACCAAGTTAGTTCCTACATTTAATAAAACACAGTAATCATAACTACAGGATCAAGTGGATGTTGTTAATATAGAAAGTAATCAGAGAGACAGTGTTTTGTTGTAGATCAAACATGCTCAGAAGAATATCAGCTGCTACCGTTCATGTCACCACTAAGCACCTCCCGCTGCTATGCAGTATCAAAGCGGACAGACCCTCAAATGCTGCACTAGACTTTCTCAGGGCACGTCTGTCGTCATGCAAGACAGAAGTAGCATCAAGGGTCAAACCAGGCATAACATACATAAATTGCAATTTACAGTGCCATGGGCATATTCACCTCCATTGATAATGGACTTCCCATGGCACTGCCCTCACACATGCTCTGACTATGCACTTAGTATATGATAACCAGTTTAAATCAGGATCTTTCAGTTTAACTTAGCTACTAGTATATCACTCCTCATGTAGCATGAATTTCCATATGAGATAATTTACCTCTCACTTTTGTGACTGCAATGAAAACCTAGTCTTAAGCCACCAAAAAGTAAGGATTGATTCACTGCTTCAATTTCTTTACTTCCCTGAATTACACTGATTTCTTTAGCTCATTAAAGCCCATGCCAGAGAAAGTCAGCATTTCTTTCTCCAAAAAAGAACAGGTATGATCTTTAAATTTAAAGTGAAGTTTTAAAAAGTGAAAGTAGGGTAAATGTTAAGCTTTATTGCACCATAATTATTTTAGTTCTTCACTGTGAACACAATTGGTAAAAAATTAAATCATATCTGCTTTGCAAGGAGCTCACCAGATTAAATATTATCAACTCATTCCTTTACAAATAGTAAGTTCCTTGTCTCTTTCACTCCTTCACCTGCACTTCCACATATCTGATACTGTCTTAATCTTCATTAAGAAGAAATGAAAGGATCTGAAGATGTCTTTATGGTACACAGACGTTTTGCTCTAAACACCAGCTAGCTTGTACCATTAAAATGTGGTATTGGGCCAATGCTGTAATTACATTCACATAAAGATAAGCATAGAAATAGCACAATTTTGAGGATACCTGCAACTCAACATGCCCTGAAGATCAGCTCATACGGGTGCTTGCAGGAATGCTGTTTTGTCATTTCTCAGAAGAAATATTACATAATAACAGGAGGTTTATGTTAAAAAAAGATTGACTAAATCAATCATGCATATAACGATTGACCAAAACTACTTTTTTCCTTATATGCTCCATCATTATATCTTCATAAAGAATATATCCATTGCTTTACTCTTTGTAAGTAACACCATACAATACAAAGAAGTCTTTTACTGGGGACTAAAACTGTTATTTGGGGTTATCTGAACTCTTTCCACCTCACTCATGCCACACACATTGGTCACTAGCTTCCCACAGTTAGGCTGATCACATATGAATCACTTTTGCTTTTGGAAAGCACCGTACAGCATTTACTTAAACACCCACAATATGAGACAGTTAAAACATTTCTCCTTTAAAGAAAAAATCCTTTTCGAGCACATACAACTGTATGTCAGATAATTCCAATGAAAGTAAATCATAACTTGCACCTTTAATTCAATAAGTTAATTTACTATTTATATTATTTTCCTGCCCATGGTATTCCTTGCACAGAACGCAGCGACAGCCCCAGCCTTTGCGCCAACTCAAGAACAGCTCTTCTGCCACAGATGTGCCAGATTGCTGCAGTTGCATAATCCTTGGAGAAAGTAAACCAAAAGAGTGAGATCGGGACAAGGCCTGGCCTCAACTGAATTACCGACCCTTGCTGAACCAATCTCATTTTGCCCTCTGCAAAGCGCTCCTGGAGTTTTCCATTTTATCAGCAGAGGTATGCACAATATGCCATACAAAAATTCAGCACGTTTCATTGATTGATGAAGGTCTATAAACCTGAATTTAAATGTTATTTTTTGTAAAAAAACACTAGCTAAGGAAAGTGTACCCAGTTACTAACCAGAAAATTGAGACTCAGTAAAATGCATTACTACCCCACAAGCACACAGAAAGTTAATAGCAAAGGAGTAAATACATCCAAACACATTAATTCTCAGTCATGTGCCTCACTGAAATAAGTGGATTTGAAATCAGATAAAGTAAAACAAATGATCATTTGGGCTGACCATGTCAATCAACCACAGATTTTCACACAGCTACCACAGTAGCTTGTCAGAATTCTCACAGGGAATCAGCAGAATTTCCTATACAAAATGAAGATGCGAGCTGAAGTATCAAAACAGTGATTTCTCTGCAAGCTTTTGCAAACCGTGAGGTAGGTGTAGCTGTATTTACCTCTATACACGCAGAAAGTAAAGGCTTTGGTGGCTTATCAAACTGGTCAGACACAAAAGAATTTGGCCGGCTTTTGTAGTGAGCTGGATGTCATCCAGGCCACAGTGACCTCCACTGAAACTGAAAAATTACAGGAGACCGATAACAGCAGTGGAAAGTTAAAGATGCAGAAATTAGTACTGGTGGATAGAACATAATTTTTGGTCAGAATACTGTGACTGCTACAACTGCTGATAGCAAAGTAATAGCAATAGGAGAAAAGAAAAAACTAGAAGTTTCATTTGTTGTTTATATGTGGGTTCCTCAAGAAAGAGGACTTTTTTTCAGTTTCCTATTTGCACAGAAACAACTAAAGTTAGGAAGAGGCTTTATTTTCTATTGACCCTCATATTTCATTTAATCTTATGCCTCCTAACATTTAGCTCCAACTAGTAAAATTGCAGACAAGAATTCAACCTTGCTGACCAAAAGGCCAATACACAGCATATACACAGCAGCAGCTGCTTCAGAAGAAGGTATAAAAGAGTGCCACTGTAGCTAAAGGTGGAAAAAATCCAATTTATCAAAGTGGAAAGATTCAATCTAGAACTGCTAGACAACTGCTTAAGAGCCTCAACAAACAGAGAATTAACGGTAAAAAAAAAAAAAAGATTCAGCCTTCCAGGACTGTAGATCTCAGGGACACAGTAAAGGGCTTTCACACATCACTACCAATGCCTCCCTCACCCTTTTCAGGCAAGCAACATTTCAGAGACCTAGTATTAGTACGTGTGTTCATGTGTACCTCCCTTCTCCAGAACACAGTCCATTTGCTGTTCCTGTCCGGTATCTGGCATTCTGCGAATGACAATCTACATCTTGAATCTCTGGGTTTTTATCTAGCTAGCTGGCTACACACATACCAAAAAGCAGGTTACACTACTTTAACTAGTTGGTTTAGAGCTAATTGAAATTATATCATCTGGATGGAAACTGATACTCCATGGTTAATTCCTGTGGTTGAGGTTACTATTTAAAAAAAAATATTAGGGAGGCAGCCTTTCCCTTTCAATTACTCTGTGTTTCTGGTGGTCGGTGGGGTGTTACATCAACGTATATAACGCCATTGATGTTAACACCCCACCGACTTCATCGACCTGGGGTTTTGATCCAACCTCTTCTGGTTTCAGTGATCCCATCTGCATCACTTAGGCTAATAAATCACTGCCATCTTACAAAATAATTGTAATTGGTAAATTAGAGAATTCTTTAAAAGTATAGTAAAAACTCTAACAGGTAAGTATTCTCCCCATCAAATGTATTTTAATACTTGTAATCATTATATCAATGGAACAAACAGCATTACTATAAAAAGAATAAAGGTCTAATCTGCTGTTCTTTTACTGTAGTGCTCGATTTTGAAGATTATAATCTTCATCCTCACACAGTTTTCATTGATTACATAGATGAATTATTTTAATTCAATCTTGCTGCATTATATGTATGTATTAGGAAAAGTAATTATAACGGAAAGTAGATGGCAATAAATGAGGGGGAAAAGGCACATAATTTTCAGTGTATACACAGATACTAACCAAAGATGTTTACTTAATTTTATCAAAGCAATATCTCTGGAAATTAAAACTTTAATGAAAGCAATAACTGAAGCATAAGCAAAACAATATCGAAGCCCCAATATAATTTTTCATTATATTAAAGGTTTAAAACGGTTTTCCTTTTTTAATTCTACAGTGCACTCAAAGGAAGTTATTAGTTTTTAATATTATTATTCAGTTGTAAATACTTGGAGAACAATCTACACATATAATGTCGCTGGGGAGTAATGCAAGCAACAAACTGTAAAAACTCAAAAATGATCAGTACAGAAAATGCGAGAGTATTTTAATAACTGGAATGAGGCTTTTTGTTATTAATGATATGCATCAAAAGCAATGCTGCTGATTCCCACAATAAGAGCATTAAGATTCATTTCATAACTACTAGGAAGTCTCTTTGCAATTTTTCAAATTAAAAACTCTTCATTTTTATAATGAACAATATGACTTATCAATGATTGCAGTTTTTCAAAGGCTAATATCTAGACATTCAAGATTCACTTTTGACACAGAAGTAGCCCTGTAATAAATTGGTTATAAAAGAAGAAACAGGAATACACATTACAATTAACCTTTTTATTTCCCTTTACTTTGATATGAATTCATCATTTTAATTTGCAAAAACATTAGGCTGAATCCCAAAATATAATGAGTTAGAACATTTTGCAAGGTAAATGGAGGTTTTGTTTGTTTTTAATTTGCAGCAAACCTACTCTTCTGAGATTCTCTTTCAAGCCAAAATCGTTGCTTAGAGATTTCCCAGTCCCTCTTTAAAGAAAAAGCCAAACTTCACATTTCTCAAAAAGGATACTTGGTTTTTTTATTAGTATCAAATCAGCAGTAACTTAACAGGTTTGATATGTCAAATTTACTTTCACATAAAATTCTCATTTAATTTTTCTGCCTTGGAAAAACAAAATGTACCTGAATTCTGCGCTTGGGGGAAGCTTCATTTTCTGCAGAATGTTATATAAAATCAACTCTTTTTTTTTTTTTTTTTTTTTTTTTTTAAGTTTACCACTGGGGAAAATTACAATGCATGTTCAAAACAGTAAGAAAAAATGCAGTTCCATCATTTCAACAAATTGCAGGTTATAAAGGGAAAAAAAAGGCTAAAACCAATATCATAAACACCTGTGAATTACAAATTATCAAGATGTACCTTGTGTCCACAAATCAGCAGTCGAATGCAGCAGCCAGCAGACAACAGAGCATAATTCAGTGGGAATTACAGGTGCTTGATAATAAAATAAAACATTATCTGCTAATGATAGTTTCACATAGGATGAACCAACCCCTCTGCCATAAATGTACAAGACTTCAAAAGAATCATTATAAACAGAAAATATGAAATGAGAGCTCAGAGAGGAGGAAAACAAAGAAAAACAAGCCCTTAAATTTCTCACAGGGCTGAAATATCTCTACCATTTCTCTTTCCAACTCATCCCGCTGATTTATCTGGCTTAAGGGACTTACTTCAGATCATATGGATCAATGAGAGATGCACGGTTCTTACTAGTCAATTTATTTTGATTCTCCCAAACATAGGTCTCTGCAAAACAAGTTATACATATGCACCTTGTGACATCAAGAGAAGATGCTCCTTTTGGTACATTATTTGCCCTGCTTTGCTCTCTACAGACACTGGTAAGACAGGAACGCTCCAGTCCAATGTAACAGACTCTTAGACGAACTAGTAAGCTACCTCTCTTCTACAGAGAGCACTCTGCTATCGCAATAGTCAAGACATATTCTCAAAATCTAAGCTAATTCTGTATTCCTTACATAAACACCCTGAACCTAAAGTAGTTGCTTCCCTCAGCATCATTTTATTATTAAAAAAAAAATCATATTATTCAGAGCGAAGTATCTCCTATTGTTAAAGGTTTATTAGCAATTAACATTTCAACACTCATTGTATAAGTCTCTCCATAATTCTTTGTAAGTCTATAAAACTAACTGGACATTTGTTCAGCCAAATGAGTTTAAATTTTTGACTGTAAAAGAACATAAAGGGAAACTATTAAGAACTAATGCAAAATTATGCAAAATACATTCTAATCACCACTGCTCATTATAAAGAACTGACCCTAGGCCATTCAGAATATATAATACTACTAATAAAATTGTTAAATTCAGTCCATCTAGCAGTTTTTGTTGATAATATGATCTACTGCACAAAAAGCGTTGTTACATGATGAATTTAATGCAAAAAGCACCAACTTTCATTCCCCAAAATCATTCATTATGTAATCTCACTTGCTGAATATGTCCTAAAGGATTTCCTTTGTGTTTTAAGGGCAATTACATTATCTTATCTTTGCTCATCAATAATCCAGTTTCTTAGCTGTGCTAAACAATAAGGCCAAAGGACAAATAATTATTCACTCAAAAAGCAGATTATTATGCAGGAAAATGAAGATTTATTTACATTCTTATGTAAATTCAGTAGGAAGTGTTTTTGTTTAATGAATTCAATGGTTTCTACTATCCCTATTTTGGATCAAAGGAAAGTAAGACATTTTCAAACTATTCAAAAGGAAATCTTAACTGCTTTTTCAAAAGGTGGTGGGTCATCTAAGGAGTGGTGATAATTTAAACAATAGCATTAAATTAACGAAGGCAACAATAACAAATTTTACCTTGTGGCAGATTTAAGAGAGTGGTGGTTTATCATGTTTTCAAATGGAATCCATTTTACTTTCAGCTAGGACATATAATCAGATTGGCTGTCTGCCTACAGGTGGCCAATATCAGTCAAATGACAGTTTTAAGAGGTCATTTGGCATTATAAACAACATACAAAGAAAACTGTACTTCTTAAAACAGTCTTCACTGTTCGTTGCGTGTTACATAAATGCAGGAAGAGAAAAAACTAGGAGCAGTGGAAGAATAAAGGATGAAATAAAAGACTGGCCTCAAATATATCAGTGTAGAAACATCATTAAGTGTTTATAAAATTATTTTCTGGTATGCTTACAAATCCTATGAAAAAAACCTCCAAATTTTCCAACTTAAGTTTAAAAGATATGAATACAACTAAGGATACATTTTTATTATCTCCATTCTCCTCAATCTACTTAAGACAGCAAAATAGGCAGCAGGCAGTTCAGAACAATGATTTTTGTTTCTGAGAATTTAAGTGTTTTAAGAAATGTAGCTTTCAACTATTTTGATTATATTCAGGTATCTTTATGCAACAGTCAACATTACAAAAAGGAGTGACGGAATCAGAAAAATTGGCTAGAGACAAATGTGCGTACTCTGGAAACAGTTTGAAATCTGGGTAAGCGTGGATTCATGCATTTGCTGAAAAGATTAGAGAGAAATAAATGTTTGTTACCAACATTGTGTTAATCATTCCCTTGTACTTTGCCTTTCTCTTTTTCACATGTTAAGAAACATTCTAGTAATTTTATGTAAGGAAGAAATTGAAGAGTCTTCACTTAGTCTCTCCAAAATCTACTTCTCCTCCTGCTAGCGATCTTCCATCTCAGGAAGAAAGCTGACTAACATCACAATACTCTCATCATATTTCCATTGCCACACTTTCCTATTACCATTCAATATGCTCACAGCAATTCCAGACAGTCCAGGATTATAGAAGCATTCAAAATGCACAGCTAAGCATTTCTTACACCCTCTTACAATAGTAAATCCTGCATAAAAGTGTAATACTTTTGATTAAATAAACCTTTAAGTATTTTTGGTGCAAATATTTAGTGAGCTGCTACTGAAGTTGCAAGCTGAAGAAGCTTATCATTAATTCCAGAACAACTTAACACTTATACTATGGATCTACTTTACACAGGATGACAATCACTTACAGAAAGTATGGAACTGAAACGCACAAAGTCTAGTAGACACCAGAGCTCATTTACAATTCTCGGACTGGGTCAGAGTTCCCTCTGAAGGGGAGAAACTACTTGTGGAAAGTCATGGTGTTACAGAAATCAGCTAAAACTCTGGATTAATAAAACTCCCTTTGACTTCTGTCAGCTTTGAACTAAGATTTAAATGGGATTTATATTAATAAAAGAGAGAGAAACCTCCAAAACAGTGAAGTACCTTGACTAAAACTAAATTGATTTTATTAATAATCCCCTGTAAACTTTATTCTTAAGGCATTTTCAGAGAGCCTTTCTCAAGTAATGAAACTGTCTGAGAATCAGCAACTCCTCCACTAAAGGAGGTCTGGACAGAGTAGCAGAACTGGCCACAGCTCATTCATTTTTATTGTGGCCATCCCATTAATCTAGTTAAAGATTATATTCTAATGATAGCTGCACTAAGTAGAATACAAAACAACGCGCTGATTCTGCTGGATGTGCTTATTTGACTTGGATGGTACTATTTCAATACTATACAAGGTTCCATGAAATGAACAATGGGATCTATAAAACAACTGCACTGAATTAGCAAAGATCTGCATAGGCTCAAAATACAGATCTCCTTACAGGAGGATATTGGATATTATATTTCTAATAAATTTGAACAGTTGATTTTAAAATGGTAATATATTGTGTTGCCTTCCTAAAACTTGTTTCCCACTTTGAATACAACTACATTTTTCACGTCTTTGAAGCAAACGGCCACTACAACTCTTCTAATAAGCTTCCAAACTTATTGCTTCCATTAGTACCATAACATGTCAAAACCCATTGGTCATTTCAAGCCTCTATCCCCAAGCTTGGTGGGTTTTTGGTTTGGTTTGGTTTTAAGCTCTTTCAGTAGCTTTTCTGCCATAAGTTAAAGCTTTACGCAGCCTACAATATTATTGAAAGCAGCCACCTCTGCACATTATTTGATTTTAACTTTACTGGCTATTCTATATTTTTTTTTCTTTTAAAATAACATGTTCTTTTTGGCACCAACTGGGAAAACCATCTCCATGCATGACTCCCTAAGGTTTTTATATCTGCTTTAAAAGCTAGTGTCAGTATCAGACTTAACACTTGGTCTTGAATCCAAATCAAATTTTAAATGGCTGCAAGTTAATTAGGTATTCAACACATACATCTACAGATCCTGGAAACACTAATCTATACCACTGCTAGGAAGTTCAGGGAGATGCAGAAACAGCAAGTAAATAAACCTCATGCCAGCATTCTTCTGTTCTCACATGCACTGTATAAGAAAGAAAGTACAAGAAAGAAGACCTTAAGGTTTTTCACAAGAAACATAACTTTATGTTCCTTGAACAAAAATATAAGTATTAGCAGTCACACTTGCTTGCCAGTTCCATTCAAGTACCTTCACATTTAAGTTTTGGAGTTTTGCAGAACAGAATCTGCATACAGGGAAGTCACTAGAATGAAGGAGGGGGGCACAGTTTGCTGGTATGGAGTTTCAGTAAAGCTGCATATATTTATGATGGTACTGTGTTTTCTGTGAAAGTCTTTCATGTTTGCTTGGTCAAGTCCTATTTCTTCTTTCCCACCTGATTCTTAGATTATTGTGGGTTTTAAGCCCTAGGAGTTACAGGCATTTAAGCTCTATGAAATGGTAATTTTAAAAGCTGTTGAGTGGCAGTTAAGATTTAATCAACGCCAATAAAAAAGAAACTCGGGTTACAAGGTTCACATGGGCCCAAAGGAATTCTGTGCTTTCATCGCTGGGAACTTCAAAAACACACCAGTGAATGTGTGCGGTACTCTGCAACCCCATTTTGACAATGCAAAGAGAGCAGTGATACCACCTACTAGTGTAAATGACCCTGCAAATGCAAATTACAGCTCCACCTTTTCAATAGCAAAATGTAACTGTTGTTTCACTGCAAAATGTTTATGTTGCTGGTTTGCAGACTGATGTAGCTAGGTTAACTTTGCTGTACAGATCTGGTAAAAAACTTCTAAATTAAAAAAAAAAAAAAAAACAGATGTGAAATCCATGTCCTTTTCCTTTAAATAAAAAACCACAAAATTTGCATTCTCAAAGGCAGAATTGAGGAAGTAGGTGATTATTGGTTTTGTGAGAACTCACCTTTCTTCTGTTAGCCTCTGCAAAAGCTACAGAATATTACATTGTAAAATATGCCTAGAAATGTAGTAGGAATAAACTTCATAACTCAAAAAATAATAACTACATATGAAGGCTTCATGCTTACTGCACCTACCATCAAATGAACCAACTATGAAGTGGAAAATTTGAGAGAAAGTAACAGCTCCAAGGCTCTCAGATGTCACTGGGCAAAGCATTCACAAAACAGATACCTACATTTTTACACTAATTTCTATAGGTCTGTTCCTGTCAAATCTTTCACTGTGATGTAAAGTTCATGGAAAATAAAACAAATCTTTCTACTGTATCAGAACATCAATAACTTCTCTGAAGACAGAGGGACTACTCAGAATAAGAAAGGGCTCTTGGTTGAAGCAGCAAGTAATTAGAATGAGATTCAGCCCTCAACTGCCTCAAGGGGATAATTGAATAGAGTCAGTTTTCAGTTTCAGTCTAGTCTGAAGGCATCAGCCTTTCAAAATAATATCATGGCAATCAGTTCACACCAACAGTATAAATCCACTCTGTTCACCCAGCACATTCATTTCACACACACTCTTCCATGCTAACTGCATTCCCCTAGAAGGGAGTAAAATAGTGACGACAAACCCACTTTCTCTCCATCCACGTTTTCCCTCCTTTGGTTATCTTCACGCAGAGGCTATTTTCCCCTTGATCTTATCCAGGATCCTCTTCTGATACCTCTGTATGTACTGACTTAGGAATCACACACATTTTAGGAACATTTTCATCCCTCAGCACATTCGAAAAGCATCTTTTGGATATATTTTTCAAGGTGGCAAGCAGGTAGTGGGTATGTATATATGGAATAGCCTCCTGGTGCAAGAACTAGCTCTTTAGTGTTAGGAAAGCACCTACCAATGCTGATGTGGTAATGAACATGGCTTTACCTTGCAGACTCCTAAGCAAATATACATTTTATGGAAAAACATATGTAAATAGGCAGGTTGCTTTTTATTAACACACACAATTAAGGTGCAAAACCAATAACTATATTAGTTCCATGTCTGATAACTATTTTGTTATTGTGTTTGATATTACTGCTGATTCAACACATATCTGAGCTTGGTTTACTTGGTAGATATTTCTATAACATAATTTTCCTCTTTATTTTCTTTCTGACAGATTCTACAGTTGTTCTTTATGAAAATACAATACACTTAATGATCAGGAAAAAAATTGCTTCAACAGGCAAGTCACGCAGGAGAAAAAATTCCACACAAAATACGAGTTTGTAAATAGATTGAAAACTCAAAGGCTGTAATGTCTGAATATCCTCAGTTACAATATACATAATTAAAAACATGACGGTATCTTTACAAATAATCTTTGTCAGTCTTACTACTTAAATGTTTACACAGGGAGATAAATTACGGCTTTTCAGTAGAGACAAATGTTTTTGAAATTGCTCAGGATGATATGAAAGATGGAAGAACTTCCTATGAACCGCAAAGGTATTGTGCTTCCCATAACTCTGTTTTCTCCATAGCCCTCTTCATAACCTTCCTGCGTTCAGCTGCCAATGTACCAAGAGTCCTAGGCCCAGCTCTGACGCTGCAGCTTGGCTCCTGAGAAAACTGCTAAGCTGTGAAAGACACCTGTAAGACCATTCTTGCTGCAGCTCTGTCTTAAACTAATATAATTTTATTTGATGCTTGGTTCGCAAGCTGTATACCCTCATCTTACCACACAAGAGGCTAATTCTTGAGTTGTGGGAACAGTGCAAACTCCACCAGCATACTAACAAAATGTAGCCACCACAGAAAAAGAAAAAAAAAAATTATGGAGGCACTTTTGTAACAAAACACAGTAAAATAAATACCAAAAAAACCCAACCAGGAGAGACAAATCACTGGAAAAGTACATGTAAATGGGATACTGAGGCTCAAGATTTATAGTACAATTACATATACCTATCCATACAGTGAAAATAAATCATTCAAAATAAAGAACAAAATGCCTGAAAAATAGAACTGACAGATCCTGATCACTTTCAGAATAAAACAGTAAGTTTTAGGTCTTAAATGAAATGTGCTTGCTACAAATGAATGTACCATCCCATAACTTGAAAAGCAGTTGAGACTGTGCTGAAAACAGAATTATTTCTCAAACCAATATTACATCCTCTTTATTTCATGTTTTGCAGTATTCTAACAATTAAGATTTTTGTATTAATCATCTGCATATTTTCTTCAGCTGTGACTCAGTAACAGAACATTCTGTCTCATGAGTGTACTTGACTCATCACATGAAGCACAATATGTTTACTCAAGAATAGCTGTGCTTTAGGACAAGCTGTTTAACATAGGATGACGACACCTAACCAGAAAAGGAACAAAAAGAGCTTCAAGCAGGCTGCACCAAGAAATTTGAGGATGATAAGAGTTTGCAATAATCTATATGAAGCAGGATTTTTTTATCCTTTTACAATTCAAAAATTTTAAAAAATATTTCTATCACGATTTAGATTGTTTATGCATGCCTAGAAAGCTCACATTGACTAATCCCGATAAACAGAGAATGATAAGATTTAACTTCAGTTTCAAATTCTTTAAGATCAACCAACATGGTTGTCTCAAGACTAGTGTTTTGACTCACTTGAAGAAACTGAAGAGCTTCCTTTGCCTCAAAAGACCTGGTTAGGATGATCCGCTTTTATCTATTAACATACATTTTATGTTAGCCAAGGTAATGAAAACAGGTTTCACTATTTCTTAGATAAGTTACACTGCTTTATCAACAAACAAGTCTAGTTACACAGCACTGGGATGGGCTGCTGCGTTGAGGAACAGCACAATTTGGTTTTATTTTACTTCTGGAAGAGTTCTTTCACCACAAAAGACTCTTAAAATACCATCTTCATCAAGATCTCTCCAGAGATGCCTATAGAGAAAGTGTTTGTTAATAAGCAGTGTTTACTGCTTGGCTGATTTCCATTTATTTACCACCTCCTCACTTTTTTGACACAGTTGTAGTTAATAATGTAATTATTAAGACCAAGGAATAGCATTTCTTATTACTCTGGATATAGGATCCTAGATATTTGTGGAATAAAAGAAATCACTTAGCATTTTTAACATACTGAAAACTCCAAACCTCGAAAGGCCAATCCCATCCCAGAAACTTGTATCTCAAATTCCACCTGGCATTGAACAACGGGCTGAGCCCTCCATTTGTAGTTGCTGTCACTGCAGTCAATCACTCAGACTAGTACGGTCTACACTGTATTATGTTATTCTTTGCATAAGTAACCAGTGCTTACAACAGTCACCTCTATGTTGGTTTCCCCTAGCCTTACCCTGCAAACCTGTCTACATTCACCTCTATTCCACTCTCATTCATACTACTTCCTATTTATGAGTGAACATCTGGTCCCGAGCTAGATTTTTCAACCAGATGAAGAGACTGTTTGTGAGTGGTCTGTAAACAGCTTTAAAGTTTTTCAGACTTGGTCAAAGACTGAAAATGGAATACATTTATAAAGTAGGCACTTACAGAATTTAGAAGCATTTATTGATAATCTGATCCTAATTCTTAGATATTGCTTTAGAAGGTTTATGTGTCTGTCCTCATCTGCCAAACTGTTTCAATTCCAAATTCCCAGACACCTTACAGTGACCAGTCCTTTCACACGCAGCTAGGCTAAGTAAAACAGTTGGCAACGATCACCACACTGTGCATAAACGCAACTTTCTAAACAGATGGATACATTTATTCTTAGCCCTTATTTCAAAAGAACACTTTGAGAAGACTCAGAGAAATATATCAAGTGTTCATTCTGTGATAGGTCATGCACACAACCCTGCTGAAAATGATGGCAGTAGTTGTAAATTATGAAAAGCTGCAGTCTAGGGTCTCATAACTGGGTGGCCTAGATATTAATAAGGATATACATACTAATGATGATGAAGCAGTTGTCCATGGAAAAGCTGATTTAGAGAATATTCAGTTTTATCTTTCTGACAGCTCACATGGGAGCACATACAGTATTCATTTCTTTTCGTTGTGCTAGAGTCAAATTAGAATATTGTTTAAAGATAAGGGGCAGTATCATCCCACTTGTGTGACCTACTTATTCTATTTAATACTTTCCAATCTTTAGCAACAATGGTTTAGAGACAGGGTAAAATGCAGCTCACAGCAATATAAAATTTCAGTAATTCCCTTTATACAATGACAACTTATTCCAGTTTTACACCAAAATAACTGAGATCAGATTGTGACCTACAGCAAATGGTTTTTTAAATTTCTCCCTTATCCAAATATGAGAACAATATCAAGGACAAAACATTGAATTCTCTGCCCTAAGTAGCATTCTAGCCGAATAATATTTGTGTTTTGGGTTGTGTTAAAGGATTAATCCTAGTTTATGTCAACATAACTTAACTGCAATTTGATCATTCATGCCTCTGACAGATTTGGAAACAGAACCCAGAGTTCTGACACACAGTCCCTACAAAACCATTACCATGACACACTGTGTTTTACCTTGATATCATGGCCTGGAACATTTCTTGTGTCCCACACCAGCCACCCAAATAGTAATCATTTTCCTTACTCTGCTATCTCAGAGATTTATTCTTTAAGATATATCAGAAATAAAAGTTTCAATTAACTATGCACAAGTGACTTAAATTACCCTTATTGAGGACTGAAATACCTGAGATTTGGGAGAAATTTATGAAAGATCGACCCAGAAAATTATAAGCAAGTCAGCCTGACTTCAGTCCCTGGGAACACATTTCTGGGCACACAACTGGTATGGTGATTGGGAACAACTGGAATGGCTTTGTAAAGGGTAAGTCAGGCCTGACCAATCTGGTTGGCTTTTATGATTAAATGATTGAATTTGTGTAGATGGAGAGAGCCGTGAACATCATTTATCCCAAGTTGAGCAAGGCTTTCAACACTCTCTCTCACAGTATTCCTGTGTTTAAGTTAGGATGTTATAGTCTACCTGGATGGACAGCCAAATGGGTAGAAAGCTGGTTGGAAGATTAGGTTCAGAGGGAAGTGATTAGTGGCTCATACTCTACCTGGATGCTGAGAACAAGTGCAGTACCGCAGGGGTCTGGGCTCAGATCTTTCCCGTTTCTTATCTTTATCTCTTACAACATAAGCTGGAGAAGGACTTACAGCTATGAGATGGCACGCTCCTGAAGTTTGCAGATGACACCTGTGGAACAAAATAAATCAGACAATTTGGTTAAATATTTTCAGCAAATTTGGAAAGCACAGTTTGTCCTCTCATTCCTGTCAATGTTACCAAGAATTATATATAACCTCAGGTTTATGGAAGAATCACAATTCCAATACATGTCCTTTGATCACTTTTCTTACCAAGTGTTTTCCTAAAATCTATCTTTTTTGATGTTCCTGCTCTTCCCTGGTACATATTTTGCTTGCTGAAGTCCAGATAAGAAATTAGACAGTATTTCAACCAAGATACTTTACAGAAAAGACTCCAACTGGTGAATAAATTACTGAAAAGGACAAAAATAATTAAACTCCCTACTGAGTCTGAAATTCTGTTATTATGATTCCATTGGTTTTTAAAAAAAAAAAAAAAAAAAAAAGAATTGAAAGCTTAATTGAGTCAGAACACATTTTATATGTTGGTCATAATCAACTCAAACTTATAAAGCCAAAGAAAAATTAGAGAACACCAGCACCACTTGTCTGTAGTTTTAAAACAGAGAACAAAATAGTACTGAACAAGGCTATTTCTCTAGTCAGAGATAGAAGCCAAAAACAAGACAAGGGAATAAATCAACAACAGATTTTTATCCGGAGCTATTCTTCACATTAAAAATGTGAGTCCTTATAAAGACTTGGCATAAAACCTTCTGTTAGAGAACATGCCATTTCCTCATATATACTGCAAAAAAACACTATAGGGATAAATCTATGAGAAAACTCTCATAACTGAGCATCAACGAAAACGGAAATTGCATTCAACAGACTCTCAGTTGAAGAAAAGCCTTTATTGGACAGACTAAAGAGATTGAGCCAAGTAATTAAAAAATGACAACCACAACATCAGGTTCCTCTGAATCCAATACATTTCATATATTAGCTGCTGACAACTATCTGGTGCCTATTCAAGATGCAAAAAAGATAAGGTTTTACACCCTTGTATTTTGGTTATACACAAAGATAATAGTTCACAAATAACAAGTGCAAAGACACGCATAAAATATTCTAACACTGCGATTCTTATCTGATGAGCCAGAACCTCTTTCAGTCTATTGGGCCATATCATAACACACTTACAGGACTAACTGAAGCCTGCGTTCTGCCAGTAATCATGGACACAAAAGGAAATAAGCTGACTGTAGCAAAGTTCTGGTTATCAAGCCTGTACTTTGTAATTCTGCCAATTTCACGGGCAAAGTAGCAACACACTGTTGCTTTGTCAGAGCTGGCAATTCTCCAAACAATGGCTTTCCTACATCCAGCTGCTGTGTTGAAATCATTTGGCATCACTTAAATCTGGGATCTAAATTTCTGCTTCAAGAAACACATATTCTAAGGGGACATATATAGGTGAGAATGACGTCAAATTTATTGATAGAGGATGTTCAGGAATACCAGTTGGGCCATATCTTTTCTAGTGCCTTTTCCTTAAAGTTGGATAAGTTTATATAAAAATTAACCTTTATGAAAAACATTAACATCCATATGTGTATACACATAAGTAAGCTTCATTCTCTCCTTTTATTGAGTACTGCTCAGAACCATCAGAAAAGCACATCCCATGAGAAGGCTCACTGTATTGATGCTGCCAGAGAAGTGTATCCAAAAGCAGAAACTGGTTAAATTGGATGGACACCTCTTAAAATGTAAGATTTGAGCACAAGAACCAAATTCATCCACGTAGAAGTTCATCTTCTTCCTTCACTTAACGCTGAGGATGACTGTGGCAACACAAAAATAACTTTAAATAACTGCTGCCAATTTAGATTTTTCTTAACTCCTACTCAAATCACTCGTGTTAACAGAGCTTCAAGCCTTCCAGTGGGTTGAGTCAAGTCTTCTATTTTAGTTTTTAGACAAGTTTGATTTAAACCATAAACAAGCATACAGCCTGCAAGATGGACTCTACTTACGAGAAGAACTTGAGTCTCAGGATCTGCCCTGGGATCTGTGGTTCCTCCTCCATCATGGGCGAGATGTTCACCGAGTGTCTAACCACCATTAAGGCACCTCCATGGTGCGACAGATTAATGCTTGTTGGTGTAAAGAGAGTGCACACAGGCACTAGTCACAAAATCAAAAGCTGTTTGGTTTGCACTCCCCAGGATGGCCATGCATGTGACAGCTGGAAGGATCTAACTTCCTTTACATTATCAGAAGTATAACTATATGTCAAACATATAAGCAGACATACTTCGTCCTGTGATTACATTATGTGACAGAGCCTACAGAGCTCAGTAGACGGTTCAATAAGCAGCTATACAAATCTTTCCAGATAAAAAATTGTGCACAACCTTCACTTAAGAAACTGTCCAGTATCACAACAGGATTTTAAGTTTTGCTGAACACGTGACGTTAAGTGAGTTCTCGAAGCAGTTCATGGTGAAAGAAAACAAACGCCAGTATTTACACTCATATTAGCTGAAAGTGTAGACATATGTGGACTCAATACTTTTGCTAAGATAACAGTTGGAGGTAGTTTGACCTAACCAGAAGCAAACTTAAAACAAGAAAACCACCACCATTTTTTGATAAATACCTTTTACAGTATTTGAGGAACACTGGAAAATTTTTCTAGTACTATTTCTGAAGGACAAACAATACATTTCCTTTCTATAGAAAATACCCAGAAAAGCTCCTCTTACTGCAAGTTCTTCGGAGGAGACTGCATTAGGGAACAATGTTGCAGGTTGTGCCTATTGCACTTCAAGATATGCCACTTCTTCTTACATAAAAATTCTGGCCAATATTTAACATTACAAAGTATCAAAAGGAAATCACAATCGCATCAAAAGGAAAAGAACTACACTTACACATACATACAGGCAGCAGCAACAATTTTCACTGAGATATCGCTAAAGAAAGCCAATATGAAATAAGTGGAATATTTTTATAGCAACCTGAATATAATTCTAACTAATAAATTACAAACTTAATTTTATTACATGATTCAGTATTTTGCTACTTTACACCAAGATAGCCATTATCCTAGTAATTGCTAAGCTGGATCAGATGACTTGTGCTTCATTTGCCTTTCTACCAACTTATTTAAGCTGGAGCTGATTCCATACACTATAAAATAATTTTACTGAATAAGATGTTGTGAGGTGCCAAAAGAATTTTCACTCTAAGATCTAGAAATTAGGAAAGGACGTTTAAACTTGGCTGTGCATACCAACAAACTTACAAAAAGAGCTAAAGTAGAAAAAAGAAAAAATCATAGAAAACTCTTACTAAATAATAAAAAAGTCATGGAGTATTACCAAATCTTTGATCAGTTATATCCTTTTCTAAGCAGACCCCTGATAACTGTATGTATATACTCATGTTGTCACCCTAATAAAACAGCATATGCTAAAGTATTTAGAGCTACATGTTTTATTAATAGATACAAATTCTATAGTTGATCATTCTGTTGCTTCCTATATTACAGCAGCATTTGTCACTGAGAGTCATCAAGATTTTCCCTTCAGCTCAAATTGGTCTTACGTGATAAATACAAGTCTCATGCAAGTTCTTCTCCCATATTCTTTTAGTTCATACACAGGTGCAGCTTGTGGATGTTACAGATGCAAGTACAGACTGAACTCATTACCAAGGTATGCCAAAAAATGGGTGGAGAGAGATAAGTGAGGGAAGCCCATCCTCAGAAACAAGTGTTCCTGTGACCAAGATCTTTGTCATGCTGCAAAGACATGATATGGGTGGACTCTGTCAAAAGCTGAAAATACATTTGAGATTCAGGGTGCAAAAAATTGCTTTGACAGATTTTATCTTTCATAGTGAATTATGCTTTGCATCACATTTGTAACCAAGATGGCTGTCAGAGCATGACACAATACGTAAAGCAAGTTGCTAGTGCCTTAAAGATCACTGGAAACTACAACTAGGAACATACCTTATTGCCAAATACATATCACTGTATGTGAAATTGTTGCTGCTGTTAAATTCTGATAAAGAAAAACTCTCTACTTCATTCTGCTAAGAAACAAAGGCATAGGAAAAACATCATAGGAAAAACAATTAGAAAGTATTGTGAGCCAAGGTGTACTCCTTACATGGAGGCATGAGATCAGAATATACAGAGCTGTATCATCCAGCAACACAAGTAGGAAGCAGAGGGCAGAGTGAAACCTGCCAATCTGCAAAGTAGTCAGAAGATTTGGGTTACCAGCTACCAAATTTTGGAACACAGTTCTCTGGCAAGTGGTTAGCAGAGACACAGCCCACATCTCAAAGGTTCTAGGCATCAATGCCACTTTAGTCAATTGGAACCTAGTGTTAATCACAATTATCACTTCTTAATTATTAAAGGAGTGAGATGACTATTAAGGAGGAGGAAGCCTACAGTACACCCATGTATCCCTTGGTATTCATTAATATACTCAGCTTGTAGAAATCTAGGCAAGTTTGTTGGAGTCAAAAACCTATACTGATTTACACCAATAAATATCTAGTCCATGTTCTCTCCTTTACGTCTTCTTTAGCTGCTACTCCAGATTGCATTTGAGACAGACAGTAATAAAGCAACAGAGCAATCCTGTTAGGTGACAGATAATTCATTCAAGTATCTTTAAACACCTGACTTCAGCAAGAACACCAGCCAAATCTGGAATCCTGCTGTCTCAAACACTCACTGTTAGAGACAGATATAATTATTCACACTTAATAAATATTAACAGGTTGAATCACATTTAATTTACATTTACATTTTCTACTCCAGAACAAGAGAAGCTACCTATGGTGTTGTCTTTATTAGTAAGTTTTGTCATACCCGAGAGCCATCTAGACTACAATACATCCTTCTCAAACTTGGGAAATACGCAGAATTTGCCAGCTGCATACAGAGCACACACTGGCCATTGGCAATGTAGTGAAGCCTTTCTAACACCTCCTAAATTCAAACCTTTTCCCTTTATAACAGGCAATACCAACTACTCCAGCCCTTCAGTGCTAGCACGTCAACAGGCTCAAAGTCCCAAGAACTAAGAAAGAACAAAGGAAAAAACAGGAGTCTCTAAAAAGCTCCGGGCAGGGGAAAGAGTCATGCTCACTAAGCCATTGTTTTGGACACCGATTTCCTCTTGAGGATCATCGCACTTTTACTGAAGCTTGCCACTGGCCTCACGCCAGGCCACAAACTCCAGTTCAATCAGAATATGGCCAAATTCCCACATTTTGCATTGCCAAGCTCAAGCTTGCAATGTTCAATGATTCTGTACGTGCACCAAGTGAATTGAGACACTGGATGACCAACAGTAGGCTGTCAATTGCTAGATAATAAAAGCCTTCATGACAGGCATTGGACTCTTGAGAAGAAACACAATTATTCTGAACGGCTATCAAAATCACTTCAGAAAAAGATGATAATTTCTCTGTGGAGCTTGAACACATTGAGCTCCTATAGATTTGTATAGACTTTGTGCAGATGGTGACTGTAATCCTTTTTAACGTCAGCATTACTGAAATATGTGAGGACATACATCAGATAGTAAGTCAGGAATCTTTAAAACATTCAGAGGCATGTCATAGCCGGCAGTGTCAGGGCTATCAAGGGGGCACACCCACTTCAGTGTCTATTGGAAGGGCCAAATAATTATTCTAATCCACTGCGCTGCAGGCCTTCTGGATTGCCACGCATACAGTTTCAGCCAAACTACCAAAAGTATGGCATCTACGTGTTTTGGCAATGTGGCTTCCTTCACTCAATACGTACCCTCTTCTACCAATCAACACTGAAAATTGAGCTATTGATCTTTACTGCAGGAGATGAAAAGGCTGGCAGGATCATTATATTGTGCTCTGCACATCGTGGTCTGCACAAGAGCAAGGAGCTCTTTTGACTGTAGTGGTGCAGACTTACAGCAGATTTATAGCATGGACCTTTTGTACCCATCCTGTCTGTGAAGATAAGAGGCATATGAACATATAGAGACACCAGATGATTCACTACTGTCCTTTCCACAGTTGAGAGCACCCAAGGGTCAAAGACTGAAAAAGTATTCTAGCCAGGCCAAGGTACCTTTACCTGCAACTACTGTCTGGTGGCACCCTGGAGGCCAGTGGTCCGTACTAACTGGCCTTCAAAATGTCCTCCAGGTGACAAGACAGTGCTCCAGCTTGTAAGCTCCAAGAATCAGACAGTAGGGGTAGGTAAGGAAATCTGCTTTTACGACTGCCAATAAAGGCATGCTAGCCGAGCAGTGCAGTGATAGAAGTTCAACTTAAGAACATTTCTATTTCAGTATTCATTTTTTTCTACGTGCTTCCAGTAGACCACAATGAGTTAAAAGCATGCAGCTCTTAAGGCAAGCAATGGCTCTTTTGCCATAGTATAACATGATGTAAATGACAAACTGCTACTGTGTTTTAGATTAAACTATTTGTGCTACAATGCTACCACCACATAAAAGAAGTGAATAGCCATCACCACAATTGATGGAAGATTGTATATTCCTATTTGTGGTTATGGCAAAACTTTTAATTCCAATAACAGAAGCAGTGTCATTGAAATTCTCAAGCTTTGTTCTTCCATGCAGGTAAGCCTTAGAAATCAATTACAAAGTAGATGCAGGCATTATGTATCACATCAGCATCAAAATGATCTAGTCTACTCAGCTACAAAAGTCCAGAAGACAAACCTGATTTTATAGGACCAACAACTGAAGGCTGGGGGTTGGGACATTTCTCTGAATGTGCATTTTGCATTTGTAGTCTGATGGATTAGAATTCTCTGGGGTTAGGTCTAATTTGCTTTATCATAAAATGGAATAATTTGAAATTAACTTTAGGCTGTTACCGCACTGAAATAATGCTAAAGGCATTTTATTATTATTCCAGAACAAGAGGGACTGATATTTAATCTCGGTGTCATGGTTGCCTGTTCTTTTTCGTTTTTATTATTTTTTTTTTTTCTTCAGTTGGGTAGGGGAGAGGGGGCAGGAATAAGACAGAGAGGTAACTTTCAAATATAGTCTTACAAATTTTTATCAAACCAGAAAATATACTATGGGATTGGTTTTTGCATATGTTTAAGGAGACAGACTTTCCACGTCTGGACTGGGGTGGGCTGGAGGGATTCCACCATTGCAGCTGTAATTCTGACGAAAAATTCCAACAAAATTTGAACCCCACTGTAGTATGTACCACACAAACACAAAAACAGAGGTTTTGTGCATAAGATTTTAAAATGTGTGTACTACTAAAAAAGACTTCTAATTGTTGCAAGGAATCTGCTGCATTCTACTAAAAACAAATATGGTTAACAGTTCATTATTTACGCTTCTACTTACTGATAGTAAGATGTACTTCCTTAATTAAGAAGCAAACAAGCACTGTAGTTACACCCCTTTACATCACCTCAAGATATTATCAATATCTCAGGAAAAGACTCAAGAGGTGCCCTCTCCACTCTTATAACAGTGTATTTTTCATACTAAACATTTCCAGCTATAGGCTGTTTTCTTTTTATTGACATACTCTTCTTCACCTCCTCAAAGCAAATTCAGATCTGCTTCTCTGATTGCCTCTATTTGTACTCCTTTGGCTCTTGAGCCTTTCTGACCTATTTATTCCCCACCCCATAAACCTGTCACATTCTCATTTCTCTATATGTTTAAGGAGCAACAAATTTAACACCTCCATGAGCAGGTAGCAAATGAGATCTTAGCAACTGAGGGCAGAGGGAACGACTATGTCTGGACTAAGGACTGCTGTGTCGCTGACACGACAGACATTTATATCCTCCAGTGTGCCACTGTTAAGCCTTTTCTACGAACAAATTATCAGTAACATTTAAGGAGGGAAACTGTAACTGAGTGCACTACATAAGCATACGCAAGATTGCATCTTAAACCAACTAGAACGTATACATACAAAAAACCACTCAGATATCTACCTAAAATAGACTTTAAATTCATTCTACAATAGGCTTGTCCTGGTACTCGGACTTTATTACTGAATTCATTCAAGGGTTACAAAAAAGGCTTTGATAGAAGAAAAGAAGCAATTCCTAACTCATACTGTTGCTACTTAGGGGTGGGGGGTGGGGAATTAAGGGAGAAGGAACAAAAAAAAAAAAAAAAAAAGAAAAAACCCCCATTTCTTTAAACCCCAAACTTCCCCTGCAAACAGAAGCTGCTTCAGGGTGGATGGAGTAAGAGTATCTTCAGTAGATATATCTAAAATATTCATTTACAAAAAATAGCTAAAGATTTCCAGGCAAAACAGGAAAATTTTCTTCAGTACAAGAATTAATTGTATACAAATAGCACAATACATACATTTAAGATTTGCAGGTAGACCAGGAGATTTCTTTGTTTAGAATCATAAGCATGAACAAGCAAGTATAAACATCTTATTTAATAACTTCTGAATTACTATCATCATAACAGTCTGACTATTACTGTACATAGCTCTACTTTCAGTCCTGCCCTGGAAGATGAAGGCAAGAAGGGTGTGTGACATAACATAGGTTTTTACCCTTCATTAACAGGAGTAGGTTAGAAACATTTCGTTAGAGAAAGACTCCACAGCAAGCAAAATTGTCCATGACTTAACACAATAGAAACCAAAAGTTCTACAGAATTTCTGAGATAATCAGGGTAACAATTTAAATTTCTTGTTCATCATTTTATAGATTATATACTATAAAATATACTTAAATTTAAATTTCTATATTTATATATTCCAAAAATAATTAATTTATAGTTTAGGAAGAGCTTTCAAAATATGGGGAGGAAAAGAAGTATTTTTTAACAAAGGTATTAAAACTCTACCCAAGTGTATTAGCTTTTCCAAAACGCTGACTTCTAAGGGTGTTTTTGGTTTGGTTTGGGGTTTGGTTTTTTTTTTTGGGGGGGGGGGGGTGGATTTGTTTATTTTAAAAAATAAAAGTCTCCTAGAAAAGTAGATACCTTGCTACAACTTTGTCCTGCAGACAAATGTTCACAAAGCACACAAAAACTATGGAAGTAAAATGTTAAAAGATAGTCTTCTGAGTTATAAGTATCACACACAAAAGATATTCAGAAGAGTTGTGCCAGAGATTAGGCCAAGAAACTTCAGGCTGAAAAAATAAATATCAATTTCATTTGGGGAAGCAAAGTATTTTAAAAAAAAGTGTTTACAATCCAGATTTATGAAACCTGGGAGAATTTTGTCCCTCAAGAACTTCAGCCTAAATGCTCAGCATGCAGATATTACTGCTGGTTTCTATCATCTGGGCAAGGATGAACAACTTCAGTTCAGTGGAAAATTAGTCTGGTAGCTAGAGGGAAAAAAAAGAATTAAAAGAATGTTTTTTGCTTATGAAGCCTAAGGCTGTGATATGAAGTATATCACAAAACTGATTATCTGTAAAACACTGGTTTAGATTTACATTTTCATCTTACCACTGACTAGATTTGTTCTTTGGAATACTAATTATTTTACCCACACTTGCTTGTCTTCCCCCCCGCCTTCGTTTTTTTCCAGGAACTGAATACAAAAATACAGCTGGAAAAGAAGGTAACAAGGCCAAACATTAAGTAAGATTAAAATGATCATTTATGACATTGCCTTAGAATAACTGCCTTATTCATAAATACAGGTTTCCATGTTGTTTTTCCCCTTAAGGGATAGCTGGTTAAGATAAAACTGTTGCTAAACAGCACCACGGTCCAGTAAATCACAGTGAGCTTGCAGGCGGGGAAATCTCATTTCAGGTGTTCCTGTAACACGCTGCGCTCTAATTCTGGCCATGACCTTTACCTTCAGCAAATCAATGCAACTGTTTTTCCCAGGCCTATCTTGCAGGATTTTATTTTAAACCTGGATTGGGGCCATCTCACACTGTTCGTTCACAAAGCACCTAGTTCAACAAGTTTTGATCTCTTCTGGGACTGTCAAGGTGCTGCAGTACTACAAAGCAATACAACCTGCTTGTGTGTGTGTGTGTGTGTGTGTGTGTGTGTGTATAAATATATATAGCTACTTGCATTTCACAGTTATTTCATTTGGCTAACAGTGTGAAGAGGGAAGCAAAAAATTGGGTCTCTGAGGGTGGAGGTATTTAGCTTAAGAGAAATATGGATGTCTGGATAAAAGTCTAGCAAACCATAACCCAATTACAATATTTAAAACAAAAATTTTGACAAATTCCCTTATTTTGATAAAATCTCTGTAATGACTCACTAATATGTTTAAGACAAACACACACAATATTCATTTCCTTGTTCTTGTATTAGCTATAAGAACATTTGTTATTCTACGTGACATGTAGAAAAACTCAGTTTCCAGTGAGGAAACTCTGTTCCAAGCTCATTCATCTTTGCCCACATGACAAAAATAAAACCAGCAGTCAATTACTGCATATCCTTTACAAACACCATACCTGCATGCCGACAGACCACCTAAAGAGGTCACGTAAATAATTTACTCCTTATTTTATATTTGAATACAAGTCAGGAAAAGTTTGTTACAAGTGAACAACACTTAAAAACATTATTTACCACCTTTACACTATGAAACACATTCCGCATTTGAAGTAACATTGTAAATGCATAGATTTGCCTGAATAGTTACCCCTCAGGTTCTTGAAGGACCAAGTGCAAACCAACCTGTCAAATGCACTGACTCATGAAAAAAGTGTATTTCAGTAAGAGCTGAAAACAAAAAAGGTCGCGCACTAATTAATCTAGGAACCTTGTCACTGTATGCTCTTCACAAACTATTTACATATTTTCTTTTTCCATTACCTCCTCTCTTTCAAATTTTAAACAAGTTTAAAAATTTTAAATGGAGATAATGAAATTAGTTTGGTCGTCTATTTTGAGAATATTGCTAAGATTTGTCTTTA
Organism: Phoenicopterus ruber ruber; assembly: GCA_009819775.1. Classification (NCBI taxonomy): domain Eukaryota; kingdom Metazoa; phylum Chordata; class Aves; order Phoenicopteriformes; family Phoenicopteridae; genus Phoenicopterus; species Phoenicopterus ruber. The sequence continues at coordinate 27,292,062 of CM020222.1, forward strand.
ATTTATTTCTGTGTCCGACAGAGTACACGGGATCATATATGGTTATTTCAGCTACCTAAAATTAATGAACCAACATCAGAATTGAAGGAGACAGTAAAAAAGCTCTAGTGTTTTGATTCAGGATTTTGAGATTTACTTGGGAGAAGAAAATATAACCACTGGGTCTGAACCAATTTTTCTACCACCAGTGGCTTCCCAAATGATTTATTTGTGCGTCTACCGAATTTAAACAGGTATGTCCCAATTCATGCTAATGGAGGATTTAGCCTAATAAACAACATTCAACACAAGCCATTCCATATTATTCCAATCAATGTAAAAAAAACCCTTTAAAACTTCACCCTGTACTTGGAATTTCACATCCAAAAATGCAAAAACTCTAAATACCTTAGCATGTTCATCCTAACCAATGTAAGGGCATTCATCTTCAAGCTCATTGACATACTGTGGCATCTCACTGATACTGAGCCAATTGTATTCAAAAGTTACTGCATTCAGCACTTTGCAGCGGCATGTGACGCTGGAGATGCTGTTGAAATTATTATTTATTACACTGAATTATTTAGTTCTCATTGTAGCTTAAGAAAGATAAGTAGGAGCAGTAAGCATCCTCATGGTCTTTCACTGAAGGCTACATTGTCTTTTGCATACCAGATTTTCTTCCGCTTTACCAAAGGCAAGATTGGATCCAAACACAAGAACACAAGGCAAACTGTTTCCTGCGTGACTCCACACTTGCACGGCCTTAGCCTCAGATGTCTGTTGTTAGCCTTCTCAATATTTCACCAGGACTGCTGCTTTCTCATACACTCAAAGCACTGAAGCGCAGTTGAATGTAAGACAAAATCAAAAAACCAAACAAATAATGGAATAACCGCTATAGCTGTTGTTCACTGAAAAATTACAAATGACAATATTAAAATTGAAAAGCATAGTTATTGTAAAAAAATGTTGTAAAACACTAAGAAATACAAAAACTGCAAACATACCTTTTTAGATGAGCTATTTCACACACATTCCCAAACCTCAAATAGGTTTTTAACTTCTTGCAGTTTTGTAATCCTCTAATTGACTCAAGATAGTCAAAACACAAGTTTTCTGAATCCAAAACTATAATTTATAACACACAGCCTTGGGCAATAAAAAAAAGTCTGGAATACAATTTCTAACATCACAGAATCTTTCAGATGAAGAAATACATTTTTACAGTAACTTACAAATTTATAAATATTTAAGCTGCCATAATTATTACCATCTGACATCTGTCACTTTTCAATATACATTTTTCCCCAAGTGACAGCAGCATTCCTCCTGAGAGCCACAGTTCAGAATTTTGAACAGTCATATCATTTTACCGAGGAAAAGATACTGCACAAGAAAAAGCAGAATCCTATTACAATTTTTGCCTCTATTAATACTGCATGAAAATTCTACTAACTTTATCTATGTCAGGTTATCAACTGTCCAAGTTATTTGCACACCTCTTCAATAGTTGCATAAGTGAAAAGTGCAAATAAAATTAATTCAGAATTGATTTTATGTTAATATTAAGTATTGTAACTTTAATACTGCTTGTGTGGTATCAGTAATACACATTAGGCTTCAATTTCAAAAGTATTCCTTATATTAATTATGTTAATCTAATTATTAACCTTGCCTCCATTTTCAACCAGGCAAATCTCACAAGTTTGATATCAATTTCTTTTCTTCTATTAAATTTTCCTCTCACAGACCCCATACTTTTTCTGTATTTCACTTTATTTTAGCTGTATTTAGCTGTATTTCTGTTAGCTAGGCGCTCTGACTAAAATAAGGCATTCTTTATTTTGTGTCTCATCTCCATCATTAAAGTGAAAATAAGCATATATTTTGTATTGGATATATATTCCCTTGGTGCCTATAAATGAAAACTGCCCTGTAATTAGGCATCATTCAGAATGGAGCTAATCCAGAAAATGTTTTTTTATATTCTCTGAATGTCCCCATCTTCTGTAGAAATCACAGCAAACAACATAACTTCAGCATTATTTAGGACCGAATTTCATGTTTATTATCAAGATACCAAATAGAGCCTTACCATCCGGGTTGCCAGCTTAAATCAACACAACTGGTAATACCTAGAATTTTTTTGTACTCATATTGATGGTCAATGGAATAAAGGGACCAAAAGTGTCTCAAAAATGCAAACGCTTTTAAGCAGGTTAAAGCTATACCAAGAGGCCATATGACATGGCAGATTAGTGCAAGAGAGGAACTCTGAACCTGCGAACGCCACTGTTCTTGGCATTACTTGGATAAATCGCCTAGCAGTATTTTTGCTGGTGCAATTAATTCCCTATAACACTGTCAACTGTCCTTTTCATTCAAAGTAGAGGGATCTCCAACTTTTGGAGACAAAGGGTCTCTTTTTCCCTGTTGTTCATACAGATAGACAAGAAAAATAAAGGATGACAAAAGAAATATAACCAGTGCAGAAGAGTCAGGAATGGAAGGGGAGACCGTGATTCATTTTGGCGAATTAGTTATTTAAAACACAGATGGTTCATGACCTATATACTAAAAACTGCCTGCAAGGCACCTTCCCCTCACTATTACTACTCTCTAGCAGAAGCTGCATGTCCTGCTTTCACCTCGGCAAGGGACTCTACCCTCTCTTCTTCATTTGAGACCCAGAAATCTTTTTCCCTGAATGGGAAAGAAGGACTCTTTACTGCCTTTTTCTCCCATCTCCATTTTTGGTTTAGTGGACAGCCTTTCTTCCACATGCTCTCTCTTACTGAGGCTTAGTGTCTTATTGCACATCCAGCAGCGTCTAAACCAGTTTATTTGGAGAAAGAAGGAAAGGAAGAGGGTAACCCATGCTGCATTCACCAGCCTCGGGCATCCCTCCAGCTGCGTAAGTGGTCTCCTGATCCTTCTGATGGAAACTGCTTTCAGGGCAGTAGAAGCCTTTGCCCAAATGCTTTAAAGAGTTAAAGAAGAAAGAAGAAATCACACATGCACTTCCCAGCAGATTAAAGTATTTGTTTTACATTAGTATAAAACAACTAAGAGCTAAAGAGATTAACTGACATTTACTTTGATTTTCGCAATGTTAAATCAGGTTCTCGGAGGACGGTAGCAAGGAATGTGGAAAAAACCCCAGCATTCCTATAGGATAAGAAACTAATTAATACATGGTTAGCTAAAAGAGTATTTTTCTCCAATTAGTAACCTGAAGAGCACATTTGACAACATGAAGCCCTCAAAACTTGCTTCTTTTATAGATCTTCTGTCTAAACCAGCAGCATACTTTAATAATTTGAGTGAGAAACACTGAGAAAGTAGGATGTGAAACAGCCAGCTACATGCAACTTTGATGTCTTCTCTTTCTCCACTCTTGAATATTGTAGTCTGCTGAAGTGAAAATCATTTCTCCTCTGGCAGAGCTGCAGGTTTTTTTCTGCTAGAAAACATACAGCTGAAGAGCTTTCTTGGGTTTTTCTCGTTTGGGTTTTCTTTTTCCCTGGGCTTTAAAGCTGATGAAGGAGGAAACTCTGCAGGCTTCCTCTTTATAGAAGACAGAATCCTGCAGACATTTGATTAAGGTGGTACCTGTTCTCCTGCAGATAAGTAAGATCGCCGAACAAACTAGACAGCTATGTCACTGAACACAATCCAGTAGCCTACATGAATATATTTTTCTGTCGACAACTTATTTAATACCAAAAATAGATTCCTCCTTAGTTGCCTACACACTGCCTGTCTAGTTCATATCATATTGCAGAATTTAGAAACCAGCTCTGAGGTCTTGCCCAGCAAAACTTACTATTTAAGAACAGCAGTAAGAAAACATTCATTTAAGCCATGAGGAGCCACAATCAATGCCTGTTTGAAAAAAAATAGAGATTCCTACTGGTTTTGATGGAATTTTCCTCAACTCCAACCCTCAGAATTAGAAACGTACAAAACTGGAGGGAGCTTGGGTTTTTCTTGAGGGAAGAGGAAGAGAGGATAAGCTTTAAGAGTTCAAGGTAAAAATCTTCCCACTATATGTAAGCTTTATGGAATAGTAACTATCATTCTTCAAATACACGAGATAATATAGTTTGATTTAATTTCCAGTATAAATCTGAGCTGATTTGCAGTGGTTTTTCCTCCTTTAATAAAAATGTAAAAAAAAAAAAGGAATGCCTGAGTTCCCTTTGGGTTTCAAGCTCAGTCACGTTTTGGAGGCAAGGAGGCAAAGGATTAAACTGAAGGAGCAACAACTTCTGGGGCTAGAAGCAGTAGAATAAACAGCAGGAGGCTGTGGATATGTGATGTCCACAGATCAGAACCAACTTAAATTAGGACACGTTAGAGAATTTATATAGCCTCAGTGGGTCACTTCAGTTACCACCAAGCAGCACAGGACAAATTCTACAGAAATAATGTACTTACCAGAAGTAGTACTTCTGGTTTAGTTCTCTATATATTTGCAAAGATATACTTTTTACTAAGAAAAAAAAAAAAATCTTTAATATTATAATTTATTATTATTATTAGCAATCCTAACAAAAAAGCCCTAATGCTTTATGGCTAGGAACTATTATTATTAATGGAAAAGAATATTGAGAAATTTGGCCCACAGTCAAGCCAATCGAACCTGGACAGCGTGTTTAAAGCCAACTCTGACCTTTGATATTGGGAGAAAACTTTTACTTTTATTTTCATAAGAAAAAAAGGTCACCTACTAATTGAGCAATGGAAACTATTTACAAAACTACCATGGGCAGAACCTCAGCTACAAAGAAAGGTTTCAAATCTGGAAACTGATTACAACTAACAAGTGACTATCCACTACACAGCCTCACCCTCATCAAGCAGAATTTCTGAGTAGTGATATGGACTTTCTCAGTCTGCAGAAAGTGTAGTAATTGAAGTCTATTTTTTCATAATACTTACTTTTATTACCAGATAGTTGCTTTAATACCATAGACTTGGCATTATCCCCAGTAGAGCAAGGAAACATGACCATCTTCTGTTTTCTGAAGCCAAATCTCCATTGCTAAGTTAATTGAGAAATTCCAGTGACTTTCTGACAGATTTTACTGAAAATTGCAGCAACCTTATCAAGATAGAACTATTCATATTTTGTTTCAACACTGAGAGCATACAACTGTCCAGACAGAAACTGGCACCAACATCTACTTAGCAGACAAGTGACATGTCCAGTAATTCCAGTCGAGTGCACTGGACAGAATGTTTTTCTTACATCAAAGAATGTGTTTTTATGTATCTTGACTCACAGAGTCATCATACAGCACTTCAGGATGAAAGATGAGAAAAACACCACAAAAACACACTCAGACGCAGAGAGGGAAACCAATAAAACAGAAAAGGCACCACTTAAAGCAGTAGTGACCCCATAGTAAGTGCTCATGAAAACTACTGAAGTAATAGAACATAGCGGAAGGAAGGAAAAGAATGATCTTTAATTAAAGTACTTTTAAGGTAAGCTTTGACAGAGAGCAACTCTAAAGATGTTCAGAAAGATCAAAGTGGACAGGTTTGTTAGTGTTAAGTAGACACTCATGGGGACAGACCCACACAACACAAATGGGAAGTGCCTGTGACTGGAGAAGTGGATATGAAGGGGAAGGAAATGCACATCTTCTCTACTTGACAGATTTTTTTTCTTTTTTTCCTTAAAATTTCTTTGAAGAAAAAAAGGACCTGGCCTGGCTAGTAAAAAACTAAAAGCAGAATGATGTGTCAACGCACTGTCCACTATCACACTGGAGAGCTGGAGTGTGCACCATTTAGAGGTCTGAGGAGTCTGTGGATCCTCAGAGTGAGCTGCTTTGTTGAATCAATTTTATTTTATTTTTTTGTCGCTAGGGAAATGACAGTTGATTTGGAGTGCCTGTCTTGTATTAGGTGAGATGAAGAATGGTTGTGTATGCACAGATTTGGCCTGGAAATACTCTGTGGCATGCCTAGAAAGACAGTGCTGTAAACACCTAAATATTTTAGGTCCAGAGACTCTTTGATGGAATATCTCATGTCAGAACAGCATGCTGGGAATTCCTCCACTAGGCATAAGCAGAAGCAGCACAAAATACTGGCCTGCTATGAAAAGGAAGAGTTTGGGCAGAGAGGGAAAGAAGTAGTAATAAAAAGCAAGCAAAAGAAGGGGAAGAACAACCTGTGTACAGGAAGAAGATGGAAGAGAAGGACAGAACAAAACTGATAAACAGAAAATAACAGACTTTGTAGATGACAGCTACTGTGTTGAGATGCTGCTGAACAGCTATGTCAAAATTCTTTCCCAAATGTTTGCTGAAGGTTTCTTTAGCAAATTCAAAAAGAAATCTTTCATGAAAACAGCTTCTGGACTGGAAAGAACCAAAATATCACCTCATCTGACCTCCTGTACAACATGGATTCAGAACTCAGCCATAATCATAGAATCATTTAGGTTGGAAAAGACCTTTAAGATCATCGAGTCCAACCATTAACCCAGCACTGCCAAGCCCACCACTAAACCATGTCCCTAAGCACCACACCTAAACGGCTTTCAAATACCTCCAGGGATGGTGCCTCCACCACTGCCCTGGGCAACCTGTTCCAGTGACCGACAACCCCTTCAGTGAAGAAATGTTTCCCAATATCCAATCTAAACCTCCCCTGGCGCAACTTGAGGCCATTTCCTCTCGTCCTGTCGCCTGTTACTTGGGAGAAGAGACCAACCCCCACCTCTCTACAACCTCCTTTCAGGGAGTTGTAGAGAGCGAGAAGGTCTCCCCTCGGCCTCCTTTTCTCCAGGCTAAACAACCCCAGTTCCCTCAGCCGCTCCTCATAGGACTTGTGCTCTAGACCCTTCCCCAGCTTTGTTGCCCTTCTCTGGACACGCTCCAGCACCTCAATGTCTGTCTTGGAGTGAGGGGCCCAAAACTGAACACAGTACTCGAGGCACGGCCTCACCAGGGCCAAGTACAGGGGGACGATCACTTTCCCAGTCCTGCTGGCTACACTAGTTCTGATACAAGCCAGGACACTATTGACCTTCTTGGCCACCTGGGCACAGTGCTGGCTCATCTTCAGCTGGCTGTCAACCAACACCCCCAGGTCCTTTTCTGCCAGGCAGCTTTCCAGCCACTCTTCCCCAGGCCTGTAGCACTGCATGGGGTTGTTGTGACCCAAGTGCAGGACCAGTACCGTTGCCTTCTTCAGGAAAAGCTGTTCTGCCAAAACCAAAATGTTTTGTGAAGACTCCAGCTAAAGCCCAAGGAGAGGTCTTTGGAAACCTGCAAGATCACTTGATAGGCTACTGTGCAGTTTGGGCTCCAAATCTTGTGACAAGGGGCTGCCCCAGCAGTAGGAGGATAGTGTTCTCAGAACTTAATGCAAGGCCTATACAGAGCAAGAGAGTCACAAGGAAGGCCTTTTCTATTGACTACATTTCTCTCCTTCATGCTCAGTTCCTAATCATGGAATGGACCTGAGAAAAGGATTTTGACTGACAGCTGTACCCTTTCCAAACCATCGCCTTTTCCTGTGATTTTCTAGGTGACAATTTGAGAGATAACAGACTAAGATGATGCAACATGCTGTGCAATGGATGTTAGATTTAGTTGCATTTCACTCCATAGCAACGTAGCACCTCGAAGAACAAGGAAAACATGTCAGAGGCTTCTGCTTTCAGTTCAGCTTCTCTAAGATAGTGCTCTCGATGTACTGAGGTTTGCCTTCTTGACCTTCCTTCCTTCCCTAGCCGAGTGGCTTGGGGATGCTGCTGCAGCTGCTTTTTTTGCAGTTTAAACACCTAACAAAGGTAATTGTTCAGGGTGCAGCTGCAAACAATATTAAAACAAAAGAATACAAATCAAAATTGTTATTCTCTGCAGGCATGTTAAGGATATCTGAAAAAATTAGCAATGCTTCAAAAGTCTTTCTAAAAATCTGAGCAGGTAGCAGACTCTTGCTTCAGGAAAGTGCTTTTACTCAGGTTCTATCCCATATCACAGGCAATTCTGAAAGTCCCTTGAACACCTTCTTCGGCTGCTGTTGTTACTTCAAGTTGAAAAAAAAAAAAAGACTATTTTGTCAATTACTGTTCACACCTCTGTTATCGAAGAGGACATTCATAGTTACTTATCCAACCATATCAATTAAACATCTGTGGCTTTTAAAAGATGATTATGGTTTACCAGAGAGAAATCTTAAAAGTATCACAGCTCTTCTCACAGAGGAGAACAAGAAGCAGCAGGGCTGCTTTAGAACAAACATTTCCTCCAGAGCTTATATAAACAAATATTCTTACATCTTTTCATTTGTTGAGGTATAAGTATTTTCAAAATGTTGTACTTTTCAAAAAACTTGACAGAATAAAATGCTGCAGGAGCTGTATACATATCAGAAAACAACAACAACAATATTGTTGCCTGGCACAGGAGACAACTTAATCATTCTGCTATTCACGTCTCCATGTTGTTTCATACTCTAGTAATCCCAAATGATAGTTTTTGATCCAGCCAAGTTTATGACAAAAAGTAACAAGTCTATGTTCTCAAAGTACTGTCAGTTACATTTTAAGATATCTGATGATATTAAATTTCTTCATTAAAAAAGAAAAACAAGTCAAAAAGAGCAAAACAACTGGATGTCACTGAAACAAGTTCCTCAGCTGGATGGCTCCAAGTTTAAGAAAAATCTCTCCTACATTCTTCCCCAACAGAAGACACTAATTGTATCAATAATACATTAAGAGTCAAAACACACTGCATGCTGAGCATGCAGGGATACCAATTTGTAAAAATCCACATCATGGGTAAATTCATTCCTGTGGAGGGAAGACAAAGGTTACTTTTTTTTTTTTAAAAAAAAAAAAAGAATATATATATTCCTGGAAAATTCATCTCACTTTCTGGTAAGTTGTAGATCCAGTTTAGAAAAAGAACACATTTGCCATGAAACATGTTCATGACAATTTGCCATTTTCTGAAAAAATAGCTGCTTATACCTCTGAAAGATGTTAATGGCTTTAATTACGCTATTTGCACAACAAAAGCCCTGTAAAAACGTACCAGGTCTGCATAACACCATGAACCCATTTAAAGAGCAGTAAACAGCGATGTCTTGCACTCAGCACCTTTCCTCTTGTAGACTATTACTGACCAAATCCCACCAGTGTCAATGGAAGCCTGCTTTAGCTTTAGGGCAAGGATCGCAGGAGCGCATCACGACCACTACAGATCAACATTCAGCTATTCCTGTTTCTTCCCTACACTTCAAATACTGAGTTTTGCCTGCTTGTTCCTACAGTCAAGATTTTTCTGTAGAACTGGAGATATGCGTATATCAGGAGACAGACTGACATAATTTATCATTCCGTACCCACCAGAATTTTCTATCAAAAGACCTTTGTCTTCAAAACCAGCTCACATTTGCTGGGATTTTTTTTTCTTCTCTCTCCAGCAACAGAATTCAGACTATTTCCAAAGGCTTATTATGTTATGTGATTACAATCACAGTAGTGTAATTTTCTAGAACTACACTACAACATTTTATTTTATTAAGGGTTTTCTTAATAAGTTTAATAGTTATCTTGGGTATTTGCATTTTCATATCGATTACAAAATAAGTGAATTTTAAAGAGTGAAATGTTTGAGCAACACTACAAAGAAAGTTTAAAAAGTCAGATCTGTCATAAGTGGCTGGGTATCGGTTTATAAAAGTTCATAACCTCTATTTGAATCAGAGATGCAGAAATATACACGATAGGCAAAATGCTCATGTTTAAACCTTACTTTTAGAATGGTACTTCTCAAAAGTTAAATTTCCCACAAACTTTTATCATTTTACTTCACATAATACCTCATGCATGAAAAAAGTGCACATAGGGATATGAAAACCTTGTTTAAACCCCCAGTACTTCTGTCCTTAAGGAAATTCTAACCCTTCAAAGTTGATTTCAGGAAGATAAGAAGTTGACATCCCAAAGTTTATTGCAACAAAAATTTCTAGAAGTGATATACATAACATCAACATGAAGTAAAAGTTTAGTTTAACACAAGATCTAATTTTAAAGGTGATTTAAGTAAAATAATTCGTATGTGAACAATTTCAAAATAATCACAAAATGGGTAGGTTTCTGAAAGACATTTTGACAAAATTATTCTTTAAGAAAGAAAACTGAATTTTTCACCTGATCACCTCACGTAAATTATCTAAGGGACAATTTTTTTTTTTTTAAAGCCCACTGAATTATTTTTGTTGAGCAAACAATTTTTAATTTTTGCTTAACCATCTTGACAAGAAACTACTCACTAAACATTACTATTAGACAGTTCCTATGATTAAACTTATCATTTACACAAAATTTAAATATTTGTTGTATTATATCTTCTGTACAAGATTCCCTTCCTCTTGTAAGCTCTGATAAATTCTCCTACTTCTGTCTGTTCTTAGTATAACTTGTTCCAAAATAATTAAATACCAAAACTCAAAAGTTTGGCTCCTGCTCTTCAGAGCTGCAGCCAGCAAATGACTACATTATTTCCCACAACAGCAGCAGGCAGAGAGAACCAGACAAGGAAAGAACGAGCTAGTACAAAACACAAAAATGCATTCAAAATAAGCATAGGCAGCTTTGACGTAAAATTATGTGTAAAGGTGGGTTTTTTTCCTCCTGCACTTCCCTTATATTCTGGGGTTGATGTTCTTTTCCAGAGAGCTACAAATTTTTCAAATTCGGCATCTTGAGCAGTACAAGGGGCTGTAATCTTACTTCACATTCTATTTCTTACTTCATGAACAATAATTACTCATTCACAATAACACAGAAATGAAGTCTGGGGCTCTGTGAGAAGTCAGAAAAGCGGGACTGCACACACTTAGTTGTCAGAGCAGGAGGTGGATATACAGATACATCAACGAGTATTTTTTTCACCTAAATCAGAAATCAGTAGCACAGTTATGAAATACGAGCTAATCTCTGTGTAGGTAATAAGTTCTACAGTATCCCTTTAGGTCACTAGTAGATGCAAAACCTCACAGGAGTTGGCCATAGGCATTTTCACTGAGAAACTGCGAAACTTTTATTTGCTAATGATTTTTTAAAGGTATAACCAGTCACAATAGATGATAAGTTACATCACTTGCTGAAAGCATTCCGCTGATGAATGTATGAAGAGTTGACAGCAAGTACATCATTGTCACAAGAATAGCTCCTGTTAGCCTTGCTGTCTTACAAAGTCACATATGAGGGGACGCTCTAATGCTAATCAACTATTTTAACAGACATTTCCACCAATTAAAACTTTCTAGAGGATATCTGTGAAATTATTCAGTCTCTGTTTGACAAAGTAATATAAATGAAATCTACAGTGAAAGTCAAAAGAGGTAACAGTAACACACTGCAGTTCTCAATCTCATATAAAAATAGCATCTGAGATTGGAAGTGGGACAGACACGTGTATTAAAATAAGCAGGCACCTAAATTAATGGAACAATGTAAAGAGAACAACGGAAAAAAGCATATTTATGATTCAATAAACAAGCAAAATCTGCTACCTATTTAGGTGTTACAAATCCTGACATCACTAATAAGCGAGAACACAGATGAGTAAGATCGCAAAACCACTGTGAATCCATTAAGTACAGTTAGTAACCAAGATGAAAAAAGATGCAACTACTAGCCACATGGCATTTTAAGGAACAGTCCAAGCAGCTAATATGAAATCAAACAAAAGGATTCACTGCTGTGCTTCTCTATAGATATTGCAAAGCAATACTTAATTTTTTTTCATGTTCTTTGTTAACAAAATGCAAACCCTTTGTCTAACTAGAAAACATTTGCTGAAAATCTGACTAATGCTATGAATCCTTTACGCAATCAGATTTTTTATTTACCTTGCTGCCTAGAACTCTGGGCTATAAGGGGGAAAAGCATCCAATAATTGTTCCATAAACACAGGGGGGTTAGCTGGTATAGCGTTAGTGAAAATGTTTCTGACTAGAATTTGTGACGACCGGCTATCATAAAAGCAAGACAGAAAAAGACATCTCCAAAAGAACAATAACATACTTTTTCTACTAGAAGAAACTTTTAATGACCAACAGAAAAGTCATGAACAATTTCACCTCCTGACTTTTGACTGTGAGGGCTTTCTGATGACTGCTGAAATGAGACAAATATTGGAAGGTACAGCAGTATAGTATAGGAAGAACGAAAAGGCTCTACTGTGAGCTACACTGAAGTATTTCTCCTCCTGCATATTTATCCGCTAAATGAAAAGCGGTTACATACTGATGTATTAAAGAAAAAATAAAACATAACTGAACTTCAGGTCCTACTCATTAAAGTGATTTCTTGGCTGTTACCTTTTAGCTTTAGCTTCCTTTTGTGCTATTACTTATTTCAGAATGAAAATCATTTCATATCTTCAGCCAGCTGTGTTGTAATGACTTCAGTATCCAATTTTTGCAGGCAATAAGCTCTCAGGACTCAATTCCTTCAATAATTTTTACTGTAAAAATCCCGTAATCTTCAATAGAATTATTCCTAATTCATATAATGATAAATTATTTATTACACTACAAAATTAACCATCTTTAAAAAAAAAAAACAACAACCCACCTCCAAGTGAGGTTGAGTCTCATGAAAGCAAGACTTGATAATAATTTGGCAGATTGGTACACCCAGGTAGCACCTAGTTAAAGTCACCGGGTTTCTGCAGTTGCAGAAGTCTTTTGGCGCACAGTAAATTAGAGTATCAGGACCTCTATACGTAATTCCCTTCAATATAAAAAAAAACACCCTTTAAAAGAATTCATAAAAATTAGGAAAAATATAGTCTTAAAAAGAGCTCATACTTCTCCCTAGAAAAGATATATAAAATATACTTAAATCGTCTGTGCATATAACTCTGGCTGTTCTTTCAGTTACTGTTAGCACGGACGAAGACTGAGGTCTTCATTAGTTATTTCTGTCAAATTTAACTTAGGGGACCAGGTTGCTCTCTATGCGCTATGAAGTCCTGTTCATTGACTAGTACTGAAAATCACATGGAAGTAAGTCCTCTCATCTTTTCCACTTCCAAATTCAATAGGTCCTGGGAACGCACTGTTCCCGTATGTTGGACCATTATTTTTTGTGATTATTTCTTTGTACAGTTATGTGAACAAGTTAGAACAAAAGTGAAAGTATGTAAGCACTTTCTTCATTCCGCATTAGCGGGTTCCTTTTTAAGCTGACCTCAATCTGATGGTCATAAATCTCAGCATAACCTTTTGGGAGGAGATCTAACTTCCATTTTGGACATTTTTTCCCTCCTCCTGGGAACAGATCTGAGGTTGGAGGGGAAGGAAAGAAGAAAGTATGAAAGAACATAAAGCAAGCACTGCTTTATGCCTATCTACCCTTCTGAAAAAAGGCTGAGTGGCAAAGCAATTTGGATACTTGTAATGAAGATAAAAACTGAATAGAGGATACTGACGTATATGTAGTTTAATGCTAAAAAGCCTATAGTTTTCCACAGAATGGCAACCTTGACAGTAATACTGCATGAAGTAGCTATTTGTTCTTTGTTGTAGAACCAATGTTATTGATTCTAAGATTAACTGTGTGGCAGAATGGGAATTCTATCTCCTGTATAGACTGGTTCACTTCTGGCTTCTTCAGTAAATGATCCTCATATTGAAATGTCTACAACTACAGTAGCCACTTAGACTTTCTAAGAAAAGCCTCTTAGCCTGTAAAGAATGGCCTTTGTCAGCTACGAGAAAAGCAGACTATAGATTAAAACATTTTTAACAAAACAAGCAGTAGTCTTTTTCATTTGAATGCAAGTATATTTTTTTTATTCCCATTGACCAGGAACAGAACCGTTACTGGGGAGGAATTTTTTTGAAAGGATCTTAAAGAAGAGGAAGTAAATCAATAGAATTTTAGAGAAATTACTGTAGAAAACTGTAATTCATATAGAAAATATGGTTCAAAGTCTATTTTAAAAAATTATAAAATTTCTTGCAAAGTAACAATGCTTCCTCATGACAGAGACAGGAAGAATCTAATAGACCTTCTACAGCGGAGACAGAATGCCCGTTAATCTTTATGGTACCAGACAATGCGGAAGTCGCTTGCAGGAACCAAGCACCTGACAAAGCCAAGACTGCTACCACGAGGAATTAACTCAGAAAAGGATGTCTCTTAAAACCTTTCCGGTAAAGGTCACATTCTGACCTCTTTATGAAGACTACTATCTTATTCCATGACTGAACAATACTTGTCTCAGTGAGAGTATCACTTTAAGCATTCCACTAGCTAAATAAAACCATACACAAACCATGAAGAAGAACGTCCTGAAGTACAGATTTTCCCAGGAACCTGATCTCAGCCAAATCCACTGTACTAAGCCTGCACCCCAGACTATACAACATAAAACTATTCTGGGATGAATCCATGGAGGAAAATTTTGTCTTAAGCTCTTTATTATTTAGCGAGCTAACATAAACCTGAATTCAAGAGTGTAAGAATATGGAAGGCAACATTTTAACTATTTTTCTGATATTTACATAAGAGCTGAACAAACAAGGAACATATGGCTTTCCTCTAAGAGAGAAATATGCCTGGTATGGCAGTAAACAGAAATACGCAAGGCATGATGAATATTCCTTAAGAATCAAGGAAAGAAAATAGTGCTTTATAGCCATCAGGTGGGCTTCTAAAAGTGAAAAAGTTGAAGAAAATTTTTGAGAAGGTTTAAACCCAGAGGCAACACAGACCTCAAGATTCTGACTTTTCATAAATGCCTGTGCTTTTGATAAGCAAGTCATATTGTGTAAACATTTTAACTGTATTATAAAATCTGTCACTGTTTTTCAAGAAGAAAAGCTTTGCAGGGTCTTGCTTTTTCATTTGGGAAAAAAGAAAAGCAGGCACATATGAAAAATTTAGGCTGTTTTGTCTTCTACCATTACAGTTGCTATTCAAAATATGCTATGTAATATATATTTAATTACTTTTTATATTAGTATAAAGTCTGCTATCTCCAGTGGACGCTCTAGACCAAGGAAAAAACTAACATCACTGTTTACCTACATGGTACAGATTAAGAACAAATTTTATACCAAACCTAGTCAAACTTTGCTGGCAAAAAACTGTTAGCCACACTGGTACTTAAAAATCCAGAATGAATTTACTGGAATTTTACCTAAAGTAGCAGAAAACTACTTACCTTAAAAGAAAGCTGATTTGTATGGCTTTACTGAATATTTTTCTAGTCATGTGCTATGGAAATTGACTGTTGAATCTGATCTGCACAGGATTAAGCTGATGTTTTATAATTAGAATTGAATATCTATCTGCACAGCAAATGGTTATATACAGTTGGACTCTTTCCTAACTCATTTGATGTTTCTGAGGGACACAGATTTTTTAGATTTATATGCAATTTCTTCCTAAAGCACAAACCTTTAAAGTGGTACCATTGGTCTATGAAATGCAAATACAAATGATTTCTCAATTCCTCCTACACAGATGACCTGTGTTCTTTACACAGACACCATTTCTCAATTGTTTCGTAGAAAAATGGTTCTACCTGGGAGTCTTGGTGGACAAACAGTACAGAGATGACAGGACTGACTGGATATAGGTGTCATTGCTCTGCTAAACACTTTCCAAGGCAAGTCACTTCAGAATGGGCAATAAAAGGGAGCTTAAACCTCACTAAGTAAACAGGAAAATAGGTGGTAACTGTCTAAGTACTTTTGAAGATAAAGCCTTAGTCCTCTCTTCAAAACACATAGTAAGATGATCTCTGTATCACTTGAACATATAGACTAAATGATGCACATTAGATAACTAAAAATAGTCTTAAAAAATCCAAAAATTAAGCATGATGTTTTATCTCTGTTCAGTGTCCATACCACAGTTTCAGTCATGATAAGATGTAACATACCGAAAGTGATATAAAGAGACATCATAAGTGAGAGACTGGTACTTCAATTTCTTGAGAGAAACAAACAAAAAAAACCCCATGAACAATATATCTCCTTCCCAGTGATTGCTTCAGCTTTTAATGTTATATTGAGATGAACAAATTGTGATTTCCAGTGCACCAGAAGCCTCCCAGTTATTTCAGTGCACTGTTGAACAAATTTTCTCAGTCTTCCACCGCCAGATATAAAACTGCCAGGGAAACTGTCCTATATCCAGCCATTTACTTGTGAAATGACATGCTCTTATGTTACCACAATATTCTACAACTTACTACTCTAATTTTTCATCCTCCTTAATACTCAAAGGATTCATTGTGAAGTCTTTTGTCACAAGTCAATTATTCACCACTGGCTAAGAACTGAAGTTATCAGAAGCAAATTCAATGGAAGTGTTACACACTTTAATTAAAGATACCACCACTATCTGCAGTCAAATTTTCAAGAGCATTTGCAGCTCATTTAGACACCAAAGTGAAGGTTTACTATGAAAAGAATTCAATAGCAGTATCGTCGTACACATAGACAGACTCTTAAATTAAGCCCAACTACTTCCCTCTTTTCTATCACATCAAGGAAAGAACTAGGGATTACTAAAAGCTTACGTTGTGCGCCAGAGTTGTCACATACACTTGGCTCCAGGTTACAAAACCAAGCCAGACTATTTTGAAAACTAGGCCATGTATTTTGGTGACTGAATGGGAGCTGAGCTGAACTTTAAGTAAATAATATAGCTTGAGACAAGGGTAAGGTGGTCTGTAAATGTGATCAATAGGTTCTCAATGACAGGTAGCATTGTCTGTACAATATACTTTAAAGAGCAAGAGGACAGGACAGGTAATCACTTGAACACAGGCAAGTAACCGGTGTTTTAGGAGAGGAAAAACTACTCTAGACAAACATAAGAGCTGACCTATGGCATAAAGGTTACAGTTTAAGCTCTCATTTGCTTTACCAAACAAAGCATCCATGCATGAAAAAACTGTGATTTAGCAATTAAAACTACATGAGGGAAGCAACTGAGCCATCTTGGAAGATAACACACTCAGGATTGCCCAAAGCAGTGTAGCTGACTAGTTTCAGGCCATGTTCACAGCTGACTTGATCAGCTTCAGCAGATATGGAATCACTTTCTATGAGCTTTTGTTAGACACCTGCATTATGTGCAGCTTTTGCTATAAAAATTAATTCAGTTCCTTTCAACACCTGTCAGAAAACTGCATATTTATCTATAAATTCCAATTATTATAAATTAAAAATTTGCTAAGCTATATCTACTCCTTTTCTCCGAGTCACAACGTAATAGCACTAACATCTGAATATTCATAAGTGACTATCACTATTGCTGTGTTGACTCAAAAAGTTTGCAAGTAGTATTTTTGACCCACCATATCTAAATTAATTAATCTAAATTAACTTTCCAAGGACAAAATTTTCACAGCATCTATAATAAGCATGATGCCTTTAAAGACATATCCACCACTTTGATACACTGCAGAAAGTATATGGATTCTAGACACAGAGCTCAGCAGCACAGTGGAAAGTATCTAAAATGCAGCAGTGAACCTCTGAAGAGTGAGATTCTACACAGCTGCGGTAACTTTAGTGGAACTAAATCCATTTACATTGGTGTGGCTAAGAAAAGAAAATAAAAAAGACATTTTTAAAATGTATATATGACAGCACATACAAACCAGATGCAGGTGGAACATATCTGTTTCTAATTATTCGAGTATAGAACTAAATTAGCTTTCAAAGCATGATGCCCATTTCAACACATTACTCAGTTCACTGCACATGAAGTGTAGCCAGTCTACTGCTCATCTGACCACTAAAACTAGCGAATAGTATATGTTCTCATTGGAGTAACTTGCGTTGCAGTAAGTCTATCCCCATTACAGGAAGGTGCATGTAGATTCCAGAAAACTGGTTTCACACTGGAATCTTGTGTTCTACTGTAGCAAAATATACAGGCACTATTTGAAATATGTAACACAATGCACACGGGGGGGTCAGGGGGGTGGGGGTGGATTTTTTGTTTTAAACTAAAACACCTATCCTCACATCCCAAACCACATTCTTTACCTTCTTTGGCTTTAATTAGACTTGCAAGAAATAGGGCAAGCAAGCTTTGTTCCTATGTTCACATTCAATACAAATGAAAAAACACAGGATAAATCACTTACTAAAAAAAGCAGCAAAACTTGCTTGGAAATATTTCATTAGCAGAGATAAAGTGTCACACAACTTATTCTGTCCCTGACAATGTAATTTGCCAGAAAGTGGTTCCCCATGGATGCCTCAGACCTGACTGTTTCCAGGAAATTGTTTCAGCTACTCAGTATAGTTGAGAGAGACATAGAGGCCAGCATGACCACAGCACAGTTCTACATGTGGGGGAGAAGAAAAAAAGATTGCAACTGGGCTTCCAGCAGAATAAAGAAAGAAGCTCAAGATCTCTGTAAGACCATTAGAATAACAGTAAAAAAATTAATTGAGGTTCAGGACAGGTTTCTGCTTCCAGAAAGAATAAACTAGCAAAGATTAAACATGAGAACCATCAGTACAACAAATAACGACCAGTACAAAGGAAAAAGAAATGGGGATATGGAGAACACCCAAACTCGATAGACACAAAAAACCACAGCTGAGAGCGGGCACAGGAAGGAACCATCAAAAATGAAAAAGGAATCAAATATACACACTTCCAAGATCCTTATGGATCACAGGCACAGGCTTTCACATTTACCCTCCTCTGGTGAAGTGCTACAAGTACTATCTCAGCTGAGAGGTAGCAAAGCATTAGAGACTAGTCCTCGCCAGCATGACAGACAGGATCCCAAATAAGTCAAAGCTCTGTAAATGGCATTGCCCCATCTTCTCTTTGGGACAAACACAGGCAAAGAACACCAAAGGACCCTTCCATCACTTAAGCTAAGATGCATTAGAACACGCTAGTGCAGCATAACTTCTTCAACAGAGGAAATTTAGCGATGCTGAGCACAGCGGATTAAAACAAAATTGTCAGTAAGCAAATCTGCTCACTTTATACTTGTAAAGCTGTTTCCTCCAGAGCTTTTCAGAACTATGGCACATTCTACACAGTCCCTCAAAAATACATACTTTTGTCCCTCACCTTGGAGGCTTAGGTGATTTTGCTCCTTGCTTTTCCCAGGAGTTTCTAACTGCTTTCTTTGCTGCAATACGTTGCTGATTGCATCCTCCACCCCATCTCCCGCCAGAGCTTGGTCAGGAACAATCAGTGGAGGCACAAACTGGTGTTCTTCCCCAGGGAAACACTGACACATGGCAAAACTGCTAGGACAAGGCACGGAGGTAGCTGCCCCCCATCTGCCTCACCACTGTGTCTTACGGACAAACACACACTCTGTCATAAACTGTCTCTAAACCTGGTTGCTAGAGAGAGAACACACTGGGTTACAGGAGGAGAGCACCGTCTCTAATGCTTGTGCTGGCTGGGGCGTCTCTGTCAGGGAAGTAATCCTGCGGATCAAATTAAAGTAGCTTTTGACTCTATTGTGCATGTTTCAACCCAAGCAGCCTTGGGATTACAGAGCAAGCTGCAAAAACCTGCCCTGAGGTCTTCCTGAACATTCACTTTATTTAAATAATCATAATTAATATCACAAGGATTCAGAATTAGTGAATTAAAATATAAATTAGGTTGTTAAATAACAACAAGTAAAGCATTTTAACACTCCTTAACTTTTGCTAAATTCTAAATAGTTACTACAAATTAAAGCTACTTTAAACACTATTCACTTCTTAAGAGGTTACAAAGATTTTTTTGATGATCACAAATTTCAGCTTTTTCTGAGGAACGCAAGCACCTGCCTTCCATCCAAAGCTTGCTAATGGGGATAAAAGAACGGCCAAGAGCGGCAGTAACAGAAAATGCTGGATTATCCCCCACACGCTCTCGGATACACAAGTTAAACTTCTTATGGGAAGGGGAATCATCTTGCACTGTGGTGGTGTTATTCGTGTAAAGTTCTCAAAACATACCTTGGATCTTAAAAAAAACAAACAAACAAAACCAAACAAATAAACAAAAGCGTCGCAATCGTGGGCTCAGGTTTACAAACAGGGAAGGTGAGCAGGAAGGGCACCGCCCCGCCCAGCCTGCCACAGCAAGGGGCAGCTCCCGGGCCCGGCCTCCCACCGCCCGGGCTCCTCCCTCATCTCATCCCCTCTGCTTCACAGAGCCCGCCGCGGCAGCGCGGGGCGCGGGCCGGCGGCACGTTCTGGCATTTAAGCAGCTATAGGAAATCTCGTTTTTCCCCCATTTCATCACAGCACCTGTTTGACAGTTTAGCTGTGGCGTTTCGCTGCGCCACGTTGGGAGGGGGCCGGCAGCGCGGCCGGGCGGCGCCATCCCCCGGCCGCTGAGGGAGGCGGGCCGGCGGGTCGCGCGCAGCGGCCGCCGCCGGTCTTCCTCTCAGGGGCTCGAGCGGGGCCACCGGGAGAGGCCGGCCTGGCGCCTACCGCCGGATTTTCGGCTTCCTCTACCTTTACTCCAAAAATAATACTTCCTTAAGCTTTATTTTTTTGGTTGAGCTGCTCCTGATTGACCCTGAGCAATAATAATTAAAAAAAAAAAAAAAATCTGGTGAGCTTTTGTGCACCCTTTTCTTTCCCCTCTCCCCCACCTGCCTCAGGTATTTAATGCTAATCTCCAAGGGAGACATCTAAAAAAAATTGCAGCTGCAGCCATCTTACCATTTGGTAAATTGTGCAATAAAACTCTACGCATCCATATCTGAATTGACAAAAGGTCAGTTTAAAAATTCAGAGGGGCCGTTTCTCACCCTCCCAGTGAAGAGGACAGCCAAAAGAGTGCACCACAAATGCCATCTCTTCTACAGGATCCGTGTCTTTTAAAAGAAAAGAAAAAAAAAAAAAACACCACATAATTAAATAAAAAAAATTCCGAAGGCCTGCTCCTCTGTGGGCATCCTGAAATGCCTGTTTTGCCTTTTGTGGTTTCTCAGCTTAAAATGCAAGAGACCTAGGATATAGGCACTGTTGGCGGTACCTAAGAAAAAATGTTTCAAGTTTTAGACTGGTTTCAGAGCATTATTTTTAATTAGAAAGAATGCTCTTTTACATGGGAAAACATTGAAGTGTGATTGGTAGCTAAGCAGCACAGCAATGTTCGAGTTAGGTGTCAGAAACAACAGCTCCACGAAAAACAAACTGGTCCCTGAAGTTCTCTCTGGGCCTACCAAAGTCATAAAAGATTCACAAATAAGCTACAGAACACAATGTAAATTGTGTTGTTTCTTAAACAGACGTATACTTAGGCAAAGTGGAGATTTGTACGTGCAACCAGGCGGACTGGACTGCTTAATTTAAACATTGCAAAGTTCTGTTAGCGGCAAAAATATATTCCACGTTCTCAGATCTGCCAGATGAGCTATGCTGTTGTACCCCAACTGCTTCATCTCCATAAACCAGGCTTAAATAAAAACAATAAGAAGCTTACATAGAAAATATTAAGTCACACTTGCATTAAGTGATATTTTTTTTTCTTAACATTACCACTTATGAGTTGTTTACAAATCTAGAATTTGTCATATGTTTATGATCTGCCTGAACAAATAGTTGAAAGATGACCAAAATCTGATTTTTAAATTGAATTGCAGGGTTCAGAAGCTCCAGCTGACACATACTTTAAGTGTTTGAAGTTTTATCTTAATTGTTTTAGCCACTATTGTTAAATTAAAGAGGTAATTTCAGAATAAAAGTAGCTAGCAGTCTTAAAAAGCAGCAAGGAATGATAACTGAAGTGTAGGTATCATGCAAATACATAATGGCAAAGCAATAAAACTTTAATGAAGATTTGTCACAATACACTAACATAAGTCTGACTATGAAAACATATTAAAGTAATGTTGATTTCATGGAGTTCTCTTCCTGCTAATGAACAATAATTTTTGTTGGTCTACCATCAAAGTAATTCTTGTTCAGCTCTGGAATTTCTTTCTACTACTACTTCATCGCTAACCTTTTGTTAGATATACTGCTTAAGAAAATCCCTTCCCTCATTTCTCTAGTCCCAGATCACATAGTGCTGATTAGTTTGAAAATTCATTTTGCTCTTGCCAAAACCCAAGAAATAATTGTTCTCTGTATAGGTTTAATTTTAGTTTGTTCTTTAATTTCTTCACTGTGCTCATCGTATCACCTTAACAGCTTATAATAGACTAATAAATATAAAAATCCTCCCAAATCCCTTAGAAATAGGTAATTTTTAACTATTGACAATTAAAATGTTTGAAATTAAGGCTCGTAAGCCTGACTGTTTTACTGAGAAGATGGTGACAGCATCTGCATTTCAGCTGTAACAACATACCAGTCTTCACAAAGTATAAATCAGCATAGATTTTTTTTTTTTTGCTTAAGTCAAAAGCAGGTCATTAAGAAATTTAAGGGAAGCGGGACCATTTAATTAATGTTAACCAAAAGTAACATCTTTTATTCAGTCTGCGCCAGAAAATATGTTCAGCTGTGCCTCGGATCTGGCTTTGGAAAAGATGCTGGTTTTGGTTGACATAAGTCATGCATGTCTTTTCCAATTGTCTACATGGGATTAGAATTCATATAGTATGAACATTTTTATCATCTTCAAATATCAGTAAACTTCAAGGCAGAAAACCTTTTCTAATTCCTGAATAGAAAAGCAGTAATTTAGATCAGTCTTATGCAGAAGAGTCACATTTATCTTGGCCATGGTTGCCAATACATAGGAAAACCCTGCCTAAATGGACTGTTCTCTGTATATCTCATCGTATAACTCTTGAAGTACCTGTTCTCTGAATGTTCTCATAACAACTTTTCCTTCAGTGATGATGATTTAATAGGAAGTAGAATCATGCTTTCATTAGTTCACTTGTAGGGGCTAGCAGTCCAAATGAACTTATTTTAACTTTTCAATTAAATCAGTAAGCACAATTAAACATACATTTGCATTCATTTATTCCATGACAGAAAATAAGTTGTTTTAAAGAAAAATTCTAAACAGAATCTGTGGGGGTTTTTGTGGCAATTATCTCCTGTAATGAACAAATTTAATCTTCCTGGGGTTTTTCCTTAATTCAAAAAAAATGTTTCTTTCAATTTACTGAACATTGGACTTGCAAGACATCAGACTTCTTAGTTTATGCAAGCACTGAGACTGAATATCAGTGATCATTGCAGGTTGTGTCTGTTCATGTGTATGTGTACATGCCATATGGGTGAGAGAAAGAAATCAATAGGCAAGGGTCAAAAGAAGGTTTTCTTGCCCAGCCTCCTCCTTTCAACATGATTCTTTGATAGGTAGATCATAAAAGCATTGGTCTGTAGTCTCAAAGGGGACAACATTATCCAAGAAGGATTGAAACAGGGTAAAAATTATTAAACTTCATACTACCAAACTGGGCCAATAGGTTTATCAAAGTAACATCTGTACTTATCTAAAGCAAGTACTACCTGTCTCAAGAAGGATGGACAACTGGTAAAGAACCAGGGAAGGATGAGATGAATAGTCAAAGGCATATACAGAACAGCTTCCTTAAGAGCGACAGCTCAAATGAATGTGACTCTTTGTCCTGGAAAATCACTGAGAAAAGCACCTGTAGCAGTCTGTCACACCCACACAGAACAGCTGTTCACTGTCTCTTCCAATATAAGAGAATGGAGGTCATCAAAAGAAACTGGCAGAAGGCAAGTTCAAAATACATAAATAGAAGTTCTCCATGTAAGACAGTGAAGTTTTGGAACAACTTTCAGCAGGATCTTTTAGATACCTAAAAGTTTACATGGACAAACTGATGAGATAAAGATCCATACAAGGTTATTTAATGCCATAGCATCACTCCAAATTTGGCAAGTGCCTGACCTAAAGACCACTGGATACTAGAACGGTATTCATGCAGAGTGTTCACCCGATACTTGCCTGTTCCTATATTCTTCACTGCACATCAACTCTTGATACTGATAGAGACAGGATACTGAACTAGGGGGACGTTTGGTGTCCACCATGGCTGCTTTATTATAACATGACTACATTACATGTTTCTAGGACTCAGGATGAGCTGCCTGGTTCCATGATCACCCTTATCATCTCCTTGAACTGCCCTATCATCTCCTTGAGGAAACTCGGCCTTAACTTTACTCCTCCTCTACTCCAAAATGGAGTTCTTCAAAGTCCTGTAGGTATCAGCACATATTTTGCTTCTTGGCTTAAGCAAATAAATTAAGCTCAAAGAGGTCTTAGCTTACCTGAGAGTGACCTGCAACAAAGAAAACCCCTTTAGTTAACACATCTATAATATAAAGCAAGTTTTCCAACTTTCATAATTCTGTTGAGTCAAGAATAATTACTAGATGCTCCTGAAAGCTCACCCTCACAGATCAACAGTCCCCATCTCTCACAGCCATGACTCATTTTTGAACTTTGTGTTGGTTGTGGTGGGGTTTTTTTGTAACAACAGCTTGCTAAGGAAATGTTGCTGTATGAGACAGTCCATGGAGATTTTGCTGTCTCCCCTGCTGAGGAAATTATTTACACATTTTTCTGGTATTAAAAGGAGCATTGCTCTCCCCTCATTATTTGAGAAGGCAATAACCATCTAATTTCAACCTATATTGTGCTATCTAGCTGAAAGAGTAAATATCCATCCTGTCACAGCACTGTTCAAAATAAAGTCAGATCCAAGTGTACCTTCACAGTACAAGTCTTGCTATATTTTGTGTGGACTTATTATAAAGGTATACAATGTAATGATGCACACATAACTTCATTTAAGATTTCTGTATTTCAAAATTTTGGAAGTATCAAATACTTTTTTCATTTTCCTCTTCTATTTAATTATTTAAAACCCTTTCAATTATGCTACAATATTTTAATAAATTGAGCTATCAGCTACACCTGTATGCAGTCATATTCAAAGATGAAAAACAATAGTGGATTTAAAGTTAGACAATATAACTAATCCCACTGAATTCATTATTAAAAAACAACAATACAAACATTACACAGGTAGGGTCTAGAACAGCAGGGCCGCCATTAAAGTACTAAGCTGTAGTCACTGTGCACCAATTTACTAACAAAGGTCAAAGCGTTTGAGACATTTTGACACAGAAATTTTAAATGGTAAATATGATGACTTTGCAGACACTTTCTGGAAGTTTTTCCCATGGCAGAGGAGGACAGCAGGAGAGAAAGCATGAAAGGACCAGAAGAACTGTTTATTCTATATGAAAATATAACAGAAAGATTGTTTCATTAAGTTGCAAAATTGAAAAAGTAGAATCATAGGAATCGCAGACAAAAGCAGTCATGATTCCCCTCCCAAATTACCACATGACAAGATATAATACTATTCCTGTACTGCTGCTGGTTTTGTATTATTCATTCACAGTCTGACCTCCAACAGAGAGAAGTCTCTGAAAGAAATATGTAGCTTAACAATCAGAAAGTGAGAAAAACTCAGTACTTCCTTTAGAAATTACCTAGCAAAGTCAGGGATGACTTAGCTGAGAACTGAGGTCACTAGAAGAGTAAGTATTCTTTGCTTGGGGTGGCTAAGAACAAAGTTACAGTAAAAACAGAGTAAAGAAATAATTGAAAATTTCTCAGTGGACTCTGCAATATTTTATCAATACAGAAATAAATAGAACTTTGGCGTCATGAGGAGGTCTTTAGGTATCTTTATTTGCATGCATCAGGTTAAATTCATTAAAACCATGTAATGCTGCCTGCAAACCTGACCCTCCATGCAATTTCATGAGCTAGGAGAAAGTTGAGAAAGGTCAGGTGCCCTCCTGCTGACTTCGCCAACTCCGAAGGTGGAATAAAACTGAGATTAACGTGCTTTATACAGTATAATATGAATAAGAAGTATTTTGCCTCTTTTACATCTAAGGACAATCCCATTATTTCTTCCCCTACTGTTTCCATCTTCTTTAATTTAAAAATTATTTCAGATTATACCTATGTCAGGTTTTACCTATATCAGATTCTAAACTGCATGTGGAAAGGCCATTTCTTCTTCTTAACCACACCTAGCACAGTAAACTGGTCTGGGATGGACCCTAGCTGTTAACATAAGTATAATTGCTAACAACGGTTCCAAACAGGCTGGGAAACAAGGAAGTCTACTTAAATTCTGGGCCAAATCCTGCAGATTTTTCTTCTCAGTGGGATATTTACCAATGTCACATATTAAACTTTGGCTGCAAATCCCAGATTTATTTGGGGATTTTAAACTAAGGAAGCAACATTGTTTCTGACTGTAATTAACAAATTAGTTACGTGCAATTTAAAAGATAATATGCTTCCCTGTCACACTTCATTTGTTATTCATGAGACAGCATCGTCTTTCCTACTTAGCTTTTAAGTTTCTTAACTTAGAGACTCTATGCTAATCAAAGTGTTAAAACTCATATATGAGAAAATACAAGTAGAGAGAGACGCAGTAAAACTTGGATCTCAAATCATTCTTAATAGACAAAAGCATGGGAAATATATGCTGTTGTCTCTAACCCTACAGTAGAAGACTGGAAGTCAGCACTTTTGAGTCCTGGACTTGGTCCTGTCCCAGCCTCTGCCACTTTATGATCATCTCTCACAACTTCGTTTTTCCCATCTCAAAGAATGCGAAGCACACTTACGTTCTTTTTGGTAGCCCTGTGAGGATAAATTCACTGACAGGTGCAAGCAGCTCAGAAGCATCAACATCTGAATACATGCACAGTCTTGAAATAGGAGTAGCCTTGGTTCTGGCTACTGGCGTTAAACCAACAGGCTTTTTCGTACCAACAAGGGAGAAAACACCCCAAAATCTAGAAGTGCATAAAAAAGTACTTTATCTTCAGTTGCTCAAAACCTGGAAACTGCTACCCTACCCAACCTGAGAAAAGTGAGGCATACTTTGAGATGGATTAAGAATGGATTCCCAATGTTTAAAAAAAGCCTAATTAAGAGAGCGATAATTGCTCTTTCTTCAGAGCAGAATCAAGCTGACCTCAGGAAAGCCTGGGTAAGGACAGGAAGCGACAATAACCATGAAATGGAGAGACTGCCTGAAGTACATTCCTGGTGCCGGCGTTTCCTCGTGTCTGGAGAATTGTAGAACGATTCTGGAAAAGTTGAAGAAATAGGTACCAAAAAAAAATTCCTTTCTTACTGTTCCGGCTTTAAAAATAATTGGTCAAAAATTCTAAACTAATATGTGAAACAAATATTTTATCATAATTATTATAAAAATATATAGATACAGATGTTCTTAGAGAACTAATATCGAAGCCAAGGGGACTGTAAGTAAGTAGCCAGCTTTTTCAAAAGTCAAAACACTATCTGCATCACTAGGAAGTTAGTTTCCTAAGTTAGAATCAGGAGTCTTTTTTTTAGAATTTCAGCCTTACCCTTGTAGATCCTTGTTACTAAAAAGGAAAACATTCATTTACATTAAAAGAAAATTAATCTGGTTCAGACTCTTGGCAGGAATAGCGGGAATGGATTGCTGTTATATCCTCTAATTTGAAGACCTGAGATCTTGAATCAAGGCTATCCATAAAGCCTTGGCTCCCACTTCACTTAGTTTCAACTTCACAAAATGAAACTACTGGGATTTATGAATAGGATTGTAAAGTTATTTTCCTGCACTGCATGAGATTTTCATCATGCCTTCCCTTGCTTTTTACTCTCTGTAGGTCTTTCTTAACAAAATACTCAGTGGTGATCAACATTAGGCTTTGAAGAAGCTCCACACAAACAGGATTATGAGAGCCAACACTGCATTTCTCTTGCAACTATTTTTAGTCTTGTCATATCTTGCAGACAAGCTTGTTTTGGAATGTTGGTTCCTGAAGTTCAAGAGAAGTTGTCACAGGAAATTGTGTAAGAGAACTTCGGAGTATCTCATGCTGCCAGGGTGTTTCAAGTGAGGCTATGGCCTCCATTTAACAACCAACCAACCAACTATAAATTGGTCACTGCTGGAGTAGGAAAAACGGTCCACAAAATGAGAGAGTCTGATGACAGAATATTTGGGGAAGGCATCATGGTACTTCCTTACTTTTTGTACTCTTCACGTTACAGCTGCTTTTTGGCTACAGTCAGATATGGGATATTGGGCTAGATGAAGCTGGCTTAATACGGATGCTCTTTTGATGTTTACATTCTTAACAGCATCTCCTTTTGCAATAAAGGCACTTTTTTTTTGGTATTTCCAAATGTTTGGCAGCCTACTGTGAGCAACAGCACAGCGTAAGTTCAGTTAACCTTTATACAAGCGAACGCAATTCAGGTTCAGCATGACTCCACATGCATACCTTACCTGGTGTACACACCTGGTGTATACATTCTTCTGGCTAGAATTAGGTAACCATTTCTTACCACATCTTATGAAAGGCTTATTACCTGCTGACTGTCGTCGTCTTCCCTCTTTACTATGCTGTGTATGTAATTATAGTGACTTATATTAGCTATTTTTATTTACGTGAAATACAGCAAAACAACACAGTCAAACATTAATGAAGAGGGCAAGTAAAACCTATCAAGCTCAATGGACTTTAAAGATCAGCTGTAAAAAACAATATTAAGCTCACAAGACTAGTCTTAGTAAATAGTATTTCTGTACATCACTTCCTTCTATTCTAGCTAATGAAAAAAATAACTGCTCTTTGAGACTAATCAATATACTACACAACATCTAGAAAATAAACTTTTATTAGTGTTGTAGAAACATGAACCTTTAATAACCTGGCTGACAAAGCTCGGAAATGAATTTTCTGTAAATATGACCAAAACGTGCAGGTAGAGCACGCTTCTCAGATCTGGAGTAGCAGCAGATCATTCAGAGCTTCAGCTGTTCGAGCATGAAACCCAGAGTCACACGATCACTGCCACCTATAGTTCCATACTTTGGTCATAATTCACCTTACCTTCTCTTCTTATTCCACCAAATATTAATGCTAGAAGCAAATTCAGATTCATTGATGCTATTGTTTTACACTGGAAACATACACTTAAAAGTAGATGGTAAGTTCTAGTGAAATTCTTAAGCGCACACTTAGGTTTAATTTGGCATCAGTCATATAGCCCAGTGCATAAAGCTAAGCACATACTCTACCTAACAGAACAGAGATTTCTGGTTAAATGGAAAAGGGAAACAGATTGTACTGGAAGGTCAGCTGCTGAGCCTGAAGGGCTGTTAAACAGGTTATTCAGGGATCAGCTTGGACCCAACGTTGTTAAATATTTACACTAATTACGCTAATAATACCCCATAATAAAAAATGGTTTTGGTAAGGTATTACTGATAAAGAGGATCAGAAAATCAAGAGGAATTGAATAACTTGATTTGGTATACAGAAAATGAATAAAATACCATTAATATAGAGTGCAGTATCATGCATTTCAGGATTGATAAAATTTCTGTAAAAAGCCAAAGCTCATCTGCAGCAAATCACTGATATTACTCTGTCACAGAATGACTGTGAATCATCAGTGTAAGTCTGCTTTGGAAAAGGATATTGAATTTATCAGCCAAAATATTTCTAGAAGAGGTAAGGAAGATCAATACTGTTGTGTAAGTCACAGGTGAGATATCGTCCAAATATCACATCTGTACGTCAGAAATATTATTTTGGGTCTCCTGTGCTCAAAAATATGGCTTCAAGTTGGAATACATACAGAGAAAAGCAATTGCTATGAGCATAGGACTGAATTATCTACTTCACAAATTATATCAAAATAGTATGGTTTGTAGAGCCAGGCAAAACTAAGACTGATGTTATGATAACAGATAATTTTCTATAAAAAGAAGTGAGAGAGAAGGGTAAACATGAGGAAGGAAGAACAGCTAAAAAAAGTAAATGCCAGTGTCCACATTACTACAAAAGGATAAGAACTCAGCCATTGAGATATTGAGACTGAAAATTAAAGGTCTGTCTAATTACCAGAGGTATAAAATTCTGGAACAGCTTCCCAATATTAAGAGTAGTTTAAATAAGAGCTGTTTAAATTTCTGAATCGGTTTATATAAATGATTGCCAGAGACAGCATCCTTCGTCAAAGACAAGCTTTACAACTCATTAGGAAAACTGATACTGACCAATTTTTTAACTTTGTTTTTTTGCATTTCGGTTGTTTTCAACCAAGCCCATACAATATGGGCCTGCACTCGGTTTCACATAGTGCTATAAATTAACACAACCGTGCAGCAAGGTACAGCACAATACAATTCCCTCAAATTTTCACTAGTCGGAATTAGCCAGTAATTTATTCATTATGCTTTTTCCTCTGACTGTATTTCTGAAAACACAAGCTGTTAGTTTTAC
The DNA here is from genome assembly GCA_009819775.1 of Phoenicopterus ruber ruber. Lineage (NCBI taxonomy): Eukaryota > Metazoa > Chordata > Aves > Phoenicopteriformes > Phoenicopteridae > Phoenicopterus > Phoenicopterus ruber. Next base: position 27,322,377 of record CM020222.1, read on the forward strand.
AAAGAGTCTTTGAAATTTGAAATTACAAAGTGGGTTTGAACATAATAGCTATATGGTATATTTCTCCTCACAGAGGAGGCAACATTTTAGAACTGTATTTCCAGTTGATACAGTTGCATTTACTAATGTAAGCTGTTATCCAACAGAGTCATAGCAAAACATTTTGGCTCTTCTATCCTGAATACTGTTTTCCTGCTCTATACCTTTTTTTCAGCCTCTCTCATAGATCAGTCGCCCTCTTCTAGAAGTGGATGCTCCCATTGCCTTCCCTTACTTTTTTTTTCTCCTCTTTTATTGTTTGGTTTTGTTTATGGTTCCCCCCCCCCCCCCCCCCGACATTTCCTCGAATATTCCTGCCAATAAACTCAGGTACTGCATATTTCAAGAAAACAGCCACATAAGCAGCTGCAAATGCAAATAAACCACATTTGTTTAAAACCATGAACAAATAGCCTCCAACAATAAAAGGTCTATGATATTTGTCCTCATTACCACAGTAGTCTAAGTTTCAGTCACGTAAATCATTGGGAAGCATACTCTTGACTAGGCAATCAGGGTAGAATGCATGGTAAACAAAAACACCTACTGAGAACTGAGAAGCAGATGTTCTGGTGAGAGAGAGATAAAACATAGCTGAAATGCTTATCTGGAAACTCTGCCTAGAATCTGATGGATAAAAAAAAGGAAGTTATTTGCTGGAAGTTTTGCTGTGTTATACTGCATGAAGAAATCTATTTTCTATTTTACTCATTCTTCAACAACAGTATAAAAAGATATAAAACTAACACCTGTGCCAGTTCATTAGTCTCTCCTAAGCAGTGATGAAATAATATTGTTTTCATTGCAGCAAGAAAGGAGGAAGACTGGTACTTAACCCGTTTTACAGCAATGAGGACTCCCAAGAAACTTCCGATGATGGGTCACAAAACATGCTATGGATTGGCTTTTATTCAGGACAAAGCATAATATACTACTAAATATTTAGAATTGCTGTTCATCATTTCTTGATCATTCATGATCTAAAGTTCTGTCACAGAAGTGATTTTTAGAAGTGTGGACGCTTCCACAAATAGTGTTTAACTTATTTCACTGGTCACAGAGTATCTTCATTTTTAAATGGACAGATTATTACTAATTGTAACATAAAAGAATATAGGAAAGTGAGAATTCCTCTACTCCCTTGGGCTTCTGCTTTACGACTCAGTGAACTAGTCTGGGATCAACTGAAGGAAACCCAACAAAACAAGTCTGATAGGAATATGTAACAAAATCCGGGGTAAGGTATATGAAAATTGGGTACATACAGAGCATTATTGTCACATATACATTACAAGTTTCCAACAGGTTGTGGTTTAGAGGCTTCCTAAACCAGACTGTGCCTTCCACATTGCATTTGATACTTCTTGATAAATTTTCTTTGAATTAATCAATTGCTTTGAATCCATTTATATTTTTGGCACCCAAAACATCCTATGATAATGACTTCCAATGCTGAAGGTAGAATCATATCATAGAATCATAGAATGGTTTGAGATGGAAGGTACCTTAAAGATCATCTAGTTCCAACCCCCCTGCCACAGGCAGGGACACCTTCCACTAGACCAGGTTGCTCAAAGCCCCATCCAGCCTGGCCTTGTACACTTCCAGGGATGGGGCAGCCACAGCTTCTCTGGGCAACCTCTTCCAGTGCCTCACCACCCTCACAGTAAAGAATTTCTTTCTTAGATCTAATCTAAATCTGCCCTCTTTCAGTTGAAAGCCATTACCCCTTGTCCTATCCCTACATGCCCTTGTCAAAAGTCCCTCTCCAGCTTTCTTGGAGGCCCCCTTTAGGTACTGGAAGGCTGCTAGAAGGCCTCCCCGGAGCCTTCTCTTCTCCAGGCTGAACAACCCCAACTCTCTCAGCTCGTCTTCATAGGAGAGGTGCTCCAGCCCTCTGATCATCTTTGTGGCCCTCCTCTGGACTCACTCCAACAGGTCCATGTGTTTCTTGTGTTGGGGGGCCCAGAGCTGGACGCAGGACTCCAGGTGGGGTCTCACCAGAGCGGAATAGAGGGGCAGAATCACTACCCCAACCTGCTGGCCACGCTTCTTTTGATGGGGCCCAGGATACAGTTGGCTTTCTGGGCTGCAGGCGCACATTGCTGGGTCACGTTGAGCTTCTCGTCAACAAACACCCCAAAGTCCTTCCCCTCAGGCCTGCTCTCAATCCATTCTCTGCCCAGCCTGTATTTGTGCTTGGGATTGCCCCGACCCATGTGCAGGACCTTGCACTTGGCTTTGTTGAACTTCATGAGGTTCTCATGGGCCCACCTCTCAAGTCTGTCAAGGTCCCTCTGGATGGCGTGCCTTCCCTCCGGCATGTCGACTGCACCACACAGCTTGGTGTCATCTGCAAACTTGCTGAGGGTGCACTCAATCCCATTGTCCATGTCGCCGACAAAGATGTTAAACAGTGCCAGTCCCAATACCGATCCCTGAGGGACGCCACTTGTCACTGGTCTCCACTTGGACACCGAGCTGTTGACCACAACTCTTTGAGGTATCCAAATTCCTTATCCACTGAGTGGTCAATCCGTCAAATCCATCTCTCCAATTTAGAGACCAGGATGTCATGCAGGACAGTGTCAAATGCTTTGCACAAGTCCAGTTAGATGGTATCAGTTGCTCTTCTCTTATCCACCAACACTGTAACCCCGTTGTAGAAGGCCGCCAAATTTGTCAGGCACAATTTGCCCTTAGTGAAGCCACGTTGGCTGTCACCAATCACCTCCTTAATTTCCATGTGCCTTAGCATAGTTTCCAGGAGGATCTGCTCCATGATCTTGCTGGGCACGAGGTGAGACTGGCCTGTAGTTCCCTGGGTCTTCCTTTTTTCCCTTTTTCAAAATGGGGCTTATGTTTCCCTTTTTCCAGTCAGTACATACGATGTACCTTTTTCTTTCTTTTACATCTGTTCCCTGAAAATTTCACCTCAAATCCCTCAATTTCTTTTCTGTCTAAAAACTGAACAATTCTTAATTATTCTTTTTTCTAATGCCATGCCACTCAGATCAACTTTCTCTTCTTCACTTTCCTAAGCTGAAAAGTCAACTCTGTTCAGCCTCTTCCTACATGAAAGACCATCCCAGTCTTCTGGTTCTCCTTTCTTGTTATGTACTTTTTCTAGTTCTGCTATATTCTCTTAAAAACTGTGCAACTAGAATAGCACAGAATAGCAAGTATGCATGTATCATACCGTAAAGATGTTTTTTGCTTTACTTTCCATTCCTTTCCCAATAATTCTAATATTCCAACTGCCTTTTGATTACCACAAGGGACTGAACTGACATTTTCTAACAAATACTCTTTTCTAAGTGTTAATAATAAATTTAGAACTCATTGTTGTGCAGGTAGTTACAAGGACAGTGCAACTATACTATAGGGTTTTTCTCCCATGTGTAGGACCTGGCATTTATTAACTCTGACAGTGATTTTCACCTTCCATATAATTGGCTCAGTTTCTCAGTACTCAAGTTCACTTTGGAGCTTTTGTAGCCGTATTGGTTTTGACTTTCTCGTATCAGCACGTTTTCTTACTGCTCTATTCACCCAGATAATTTATAAACAGCATAGACTTAAGCACAGATCCCCATTGGTATTCTCCCTCTATTGTAAAACATTGACTATTTATTCCCTTTCTCACTCCTAACCAGTTGTTAATTTACAAGGTGGCTTTCCCTCCTGTTTCATGACAGCTTGTTGTCTTTAAAAAAATTTGGTAAAGACCTTGTAAAAAGCACTTTGTAAATCCGGGTTCATTGGGGTCATTGTTATCCATATGTTTATTTCCTTTCTTTTAAAAAAGTTCTTTTTAAATAGATCACATTTATGAGTTGTAGCTTCCTTCTAAAGAAGTTGGTTTGGTTTTTCCCGTTTTGTAAAAATTTATATCCCTCCATTGACTAATGCTACTTTTTGTCATGCAAATTGCTTGGTATGGAAGTCAAACACAATAATTTACAGTTTCCATATTTTCATTATAGGTCTTTACATCTTGGCATTGCAATTTCCAGGTTCCATCCCTCTGTTACTCAGGCCAAACTTAACTGAGAGGTTGGGCACGCTGTTCTATCCACTCATGATGCTGCATAGGTGCCTGAAATTTAAGGGGTTGGCTCCCACTGAAGTTTCTTGGTCGTCTCCAAAACAGACAGTAACATCTACAGTAACACCTGCCACTTTTGCTACACCCTTCTGTGTCCAACCTTTTCTTGATTTTTAATGAACTAAAAAAAAATCTGAACATAAATGGAAGTTTAAACAATTAACTTTTCTAATATTTTCTAATATTTTATGTTTTCTATTATTTGATTACACCACTATTTAATGTCTTTGATATTTCAAAGGACTTCTCAGATGCATTATGTAGTAAGCCATTTAAAAACTTTTTTTAAACTGCATTAAAAAGTCTACAGACAGTAAAATAAGCATGTGTACCAAGGAGCAGCATGACCCGAGACCCAGCTAGCTTTATTGCAAAGGGTCTATTTGCACAAAGATGATTTCACAGCATTTATGAAGAATTCAAAGCCTCCAAGACTAAATTATATCCAGAACCACCACTGTGCTGGTTACATCTTTAAAAAAAAAAAAAAAGAGAGTCTTTCCTCTCCTCTTTTAGAACCATGAATGTGAAGAAAACAATTGGTCTGAATCTAGGGCCTACTTCATTGCACACATCTAGTACCTCTTCTTCATTTTCCAGATGTAGAAATGATAATAAATTACTCCCAGCTGTAAACCTGCAGGTAATGTCTGAGAGCTGCTAGAGGATCTTTAAACTTCTACTTTTTCTTGCTATGGGAAAATGAGAATGTGACAAATTGCTAAAGAAGAAAAAAAATTAATAGGAACCCTTTGTAAATAATTTTGGCTCTTTTAATTGTTTCCATTTATATTTTTGACTTCTCTCTTCCGCTAAACTGGGCTTAAGAAATAACATGATACAAACCGTACGGAATTGTGGAAATTTAAGGAGTATGTTTTAACTATGTTTGTATACTTTCAGAAAACCTATAATGTTCATCATCAGAAAATGAGGGAACTATTATGTTGATCTTTCCCATTAGCCTAATACGACTAAACTCTCAATGAATGTCTTAATCAGAGATCTTTATGAAATAGAATCTTTCATGTATTAGAAGTAAGGAGGCCTTTGGTTCATAAGACAATTATGCTGAGCTTATTTCTACCACAGCCTGCAAAGAAGGTAATCCCTCTTATTAACGGTTCAAATATGAAATGCAGTAGACAGGTTTAATAGAATTATTTTTTAATCTTTTCACTGTCACCACAAGTGCCACCTGACATTAATCCCCTGGCACTAGTAATAAGATTAAATGAGAAATTTTACCTTTGGCATTGTGTCCTAAAGCACAGGAAGAAACCTCATCAATGGTTTAAAAAAGATTTAGTGTCAGTTGTACGGAAACGTAGCAGATGTTCTCTATGAGAAAATAGCTACCAATAATAAGCAAAAAATCATTAATTTTTCTGTCTAGTGATATAGAAAAATATTCTATCAATCATGTAATCTAGGAATAGATACTTCAAGAGCTGGAAACATAGGAAAGTGAGACCTAAGTGGATAAAAAATAAGCAGCGTAAACAAAAATTTAAAAAGCTTCAAAGGAATGCTGGAAAAGTACTTATCAAAAAAAAAAAAGTCTATCTTAAGGCCAGAAAACTTAGGGATAAAGTCAGAACTGCAAAAATCTAGATGAGTCATATCCTGTAAAAAAAGCTAAAACAAATAGAAGCAGCATCTTCCATTTCATAAAGAAATTGAGAACAGAGAAGGCAGCAGCTTACTGCTAAGAAAAGAGGATGGATTGGAGATGAAAGAATCTAGGTTCGATGTGAAACCAAATAATATGGGTCTCATTTTTCAATAGAGAGGTTAAGTTTCAGACAAAAAAAAAAAGAAAAAAGGCAAAGGTTAACAAAGTACAGATAAAGTAAAAACTATAAGTAAATTGATTTTGCATACTTAGTCACATACTGTGTGAGAATGGTCTCAAACGCTTTTTAACAAATCTGTAAAGTCAACACTGATACTATACTGGTGAAAAACAACAAATGTAACATTTTAAGAATGGATGAACTGATTGATCTTTAGGTCCAATAGACCCTCAGTAATGAGTAAAAAGAAAAAAATTTGAAGGGTAATTAGTCGTAGAGCTGAATGGATAATGACATAAACTGAAAATAATTTACCAAAGGTAGATACCACATTAGTTTGGCTGGATACACTTATGCCCGGCCCGACTGTCAAGACAAATGAAATGTTATAGATCAAATCTACTTTGGCTTTGTAAACCAGCATAAATCATATACTGGAGAAGACCTCATTAAGGAATTGCCTAAAGGGGACATGGCAACGGGATTGACTGGAGGGACATTCCCAATTTAATTACTCAATAATCATTTATTAAATTTTTTCAATGATGAAGGTAACAAAAAAAAATATGTGCTTATAAGATTTGTTAATGACTTGAACTTGGGAGGGATCACGATATTATCGCAGACAATTCGGATGACTTCAAGGAAAGCAATGTTAGAAATGGAACTAAATCAAAGTGCAAGGTCGTAGCCTTGGGGACCAATAACCAGAATGTCTGCAGTAAGTTAGCAACTTGAGTAGGAATTGCTGAGGAAGAGAAAGACAAAGACGTATTAGCCACAAGATGAAAGAGTCCCAAAATAATGGGGCCATAAAAAAAATAAGTGCAATCCTTATCATGTGTCAATCTTTCAGCAAAGAATACAGAGATGAATAAATAAAAATACTTTTTTCAAAACACAAGTGAGACCTCACCTGAGCTATCGCACCCCTTTTTGATCACCGTACTCAAAGATTGTTAATTCAGACTGGAACATGGAACAGATCAGAGGAATAGATATCTCATAAGAAGAGACAGAGGGCTTTGCTTATTTAGGCTAGCAAAGTAAACACTGAGAAGGAAAAGCTGCTCATCAGGTGGGTAAATGTTAGGTGAAATAGCTATATAAAACAAAGGACAACTCTGGTTCAGTAAAGACAAGCACTTATGAGATTTGGATCCCAAACTCAGACTTAAAAGCAATTTCTGTCATTTCCACCAAAAGTCAGAATACAGAAGGCATGCAGTATTTGTCCCTGACTGTCAAGCATTTACAATTCAGCACCAAACAAGATTTCCAGGTTATTGAATGTGAACTAGGTGATTTGGGAAAACTGTTTTCACATGTGGGTACAAGTTGTTTGAAAACGGTCCTAAATTAGACTAGGAATATTACTTTATTTCAATTAATCCCAAGTTATTTCCAAAATCTTACCCTAGTGGTACTTGAGACCCAACAGTCCACGTTTTGGGTAAAATATGAGAGGGAAACCTCCTCATTTTAAAAGTGACCTTTTACCTTTTCTAAGTCACTTGTGTTCTGCTCAGTTAACAGATTCTGTCAGAAACAGTGTTTTCTCTAATTTTGAAACAGGAGCAGGTGCTTCAGGTGATGCCATTTTTGTACAGCAGTCAGCAGGCAGCCCAGGGGCTATGGAGGCTCATTTTAATTACTTGGCACCTCAGTCCAATTAAAACGTACCATAAAGGTTAGCTGTCAGAACGAAAATTTGGTGCAACTTACCTAAACCGCTACCCATAGCTGTTACATACCACAGAAACCTTTCCGAACATTTAAGATGTTTTACTTACATTTGAGATTACACAAGAATTTTATTAATGATTTTAATACTTTTCAAGTATTTCTTTTCAAGAAATTCAGGTCATCATTCACTATTAAGCTAAAAGCATCCTGTAATATTGTCACCTTTTCTATATTGTGCGAAGTTATGTGTCTAATAATTTTCCCTATGAGCCTGAGGACAGCAGCCATTTTCCTTAGGCCATAGCAGAGGGGAAGCAAATGGGTTTCTCCTGGAAAGACTCATTTTTTTATTTTTCCATGTTATTTCTTGACTGTTATTAATCTGAATTAAAATCTAGTTGGAGTGAAAAATCTGTTCTTCCTATATTTGTGTGTAGGACACAATAACGTCTTACCTTCGACAGGCTGAGTGCAGTCATCTGCATTTTCTTTGCATGACAATGTTATGAATGAAAGCAAGGAGTGAAGCTTTTAACGTTGTTTTGGATCTTTTTAGTATCCCTAGTCCTTCCAGGAAAGGAAAAGTTCTTGTAAAGCTAGGAGCGAAATAGGAAAGGAAAATATCTCCAACTAATTTTTAAAGCTCTAAGTTCTTGTTTACACATGGATTCTGCTTATATCTGAAACAACTTCACAAATTGATTTAAATCTCAGCATTTATCCTTTCACCAAGTACAATGTAGGCCGCCTCTATTTAGGCTCCATGGATAGTTTCACAGCTGCCCACTGCTTTATGAATTATGCACTCCATGCGATAAATTATGAGTTCACAAATGTTTTCCAAAAATCTAGCACAATGGAACGTCAAGAACAAATGTTGCCTTCAGGCATTGCTACTATGTGCAGACATAGAAATGTTAAATGATTAAAATATTTTTTAAAAATGTTTTAAAATATACTGTTTTATGATCATATCCTTAGCAGTAAGACCAAAACACACAAAACTAGACACAGCTGGCTGTATACTCCCTACTGGTCAGAAGGCTATAGCTTCAAAGTTCACCTTGAGGCTTGCAATAATTATTCATCAATTAAGTGACAGTCACTGTACTAGAATATTAATTGCAAATTTGTTATTGGCATCCATGAGATGAGTATTTGTCCCACACACTGTGCAGAAAATACTTTCATTCAATTCCTATAATTTTCTTCTTTTTCCTTCTAAATCACCTCAAAAAAATCTCTTTTAGAATTAAGTACAGTCAGAATGGTTATTCTCCTGGTTTAAACAATCTCTAAACTACAATCACACAGCACATTCATTACATTGCAAGTCACTGATTTTTTTTGCTACATAAAGCTGAATTCTAATGTATGGGAATGCATATAACGAGTTATCTAATAAATAATTTCTAAAAGTATTAAAATGTTTAAAATATTTCCCAATCCCTTTCTTATTACTATGAATAAACTGCCCATTAAAATATAGATGAATGTAACAGGAAAATACGATTCGAATGGGGAGGATGCATAAGAATCCTCTAGAGTTTTTGAAGTTGTATACTAGGTTTGAAAGAAACTGAAGGATTATTGGAAGAAATTGCAGGTATTTATAATAAAATGATACCCATGTATTTGGTTAACATGTAGAATATTTTCAACAGCTTGAATTTTTGTAGAGGCAACCAAATAAAGATTTGCCACACTCAAAGCCAGAAGTGACAGAGAAATGATGTGCCAAAAATTTGAGAAAGAATTAAGACCAGAAACAGAAGGCTTGGCTTTACACAAAAAAAGTCAGTGCTTTTTTAAGGCCATAATCAGAAAAGCTGCTGTACATGATAAAAGAAAAGCATTTTGCCTGTGGCAGACTAAATCAGAACAATTATATAAGTTTCAGCTCTCTCAACCAAACTACAAGCATACTTAGGTATGTTTAATTATCATCATCATCGATTTTTCTCTAATAGCTCCACAATTTTAAACCCCTTGGGTTGTCTCCAGGAAAGATACCTTTCCACTCTATTTTGAAGAAGGAGATCAGAAGGAGAGTTCTCTCTGCCAGGAGTCAAACAAGTACAAGGAAATAATCCAGGAAAGGAAAAAAAAAAAAAAAAAAAAATCTGTCATATGACATTTTATCAAAATTATTTTCATGTAACATGACAGATGTCAGAAAAGAATGAATAAGTTATGTAGCTAAAGTTACTGATTACTCCCAGCTAAGCAAAGTCTTGCTGTTGCTTTTGGAATTAAAAGTGATATGTCCGTACATACGTTAGTGCAGTGGTTACCTTGGTGCTCTCAAGCTCTTACTCACATTCTGTTACATGCCAAAAAATTACTGAACACCTGCCACTGGGACATTGCTCTCCCAAACTGATACCCTTAAGTCTTACCAGAGATCCTAGTGCAAAAATACACCATTGCTTCCTCAGTTCGTTAGATCCCATATTAGGATACAGAACATTGTGAAAGTTGACTTCTACCCCATGTATAGATTACCATTCCCTTTGGAATGCAGTAACAAGGTTTCAGAAGGCTGAAATCACTCGATACAAAATAAGCATTAAAGCAGCAATAAATTGACATTACTCTAAGCAAGAAGGACCAAACAGTTAATTGGTTTAGAGGCAGATGTAGAAAAATAAGAAAAAAGACTGCATTTCATAGGTACTTTTTGCTCAATTTCAAGAAAGCCTGTTTCATCCCACCAAAGATGACTTAGGATACTTACATAGCTGTTTTATCTGAAATTAAATCCTTTGTCAAGACCCTCACTCTGACTTTTGCTTTCCCAAATAAGGGACAAGCATGTTATCATGCTCCTCTTTCAGGAAGCACCCATTCACCTTTAAGCATTCCTGTAATGGTTTCTTGTTTTTCATAAAAACAAGTAGGACGACAGCTTCTTTAATTTCTCCTAAAAATACTGTTAGCTTTTGCCTGATCTTAAAAATACTGAAAGTCAGACAGGCATGGCTGGACAGTTACATCCTAGCCAGGCAATGAACAGGAAGCATTGAAGGCCAGGTTGGATGGGGCTTTGAGCAACCTGGTCTAGCAGAAGGTGTCCCTGCCCATGGCAGGGGGTTGGAACTAAATCATCTTTAAGGTCCCTTCCACCACAAAACATTCTATGATCTTATATCTCATGAGACCCCACCTAGAGTACTGTGTCCAGTTCTGGGGTCCCCAGTACTAGAAAGACATAGACCTGTTAGAGCAGGTCCAGAGGAGGGCCACAAAATCGGTCAGAGGGCTGGAACACCTCTCCAATGAAGAAAGGCTGAGAGAACTGGGGTTGTTCAGACTGAAGACCTTATTGTGGCCTTTCAATGTACAAAGGGTGCTTTTAAGATTGATGATAGAGGGTTTTTTGGTTTTTTTACCAGGGCCTGTAGTGATAGGACACGGGGCAACGGTTTTATACTGAAAGAGGGTGGATTTAGATTAGGTACAAGGAAGAAATTCTTCACTGTGAGGGTGGTGAGGCCCTGGCACAGGTTGCCCAGAGAAGTTGTGGCTGCCCCATCCCTGGCAGTGTTCAAGGCCAGGTTGGATGGGGCTTTGAGCAACCTGGTCTAGTGGAAGGTGTCCCTGCCTGTGGCAGGGGGGTTGGACTAGACGATCTTTAAGGTCCCTTCCAACCCAAACCATTCTATGATTCTATGATCTTTGCTGGATGTCAATCCACAGTCTAGCAGTTGGCCCAGCATTTAATTTGTTTTATAAACAAATTTCCGTACCAATCAGCAAGTGAAGTTCAAACCCAGAGCATAATTTTTGGTATTTTAATCTATAATGATTTGAAGATATGATTTGTTTGCAGAACAATTACCAGTTTCTAAGGGGGTGGTGGTGTTCACTACTGGCTTTTGACAGAAGATAGTAACTAAATAATTTCAGGAGGATAGTGGCCCTGCCAGCGACCTAAACTTGTTGGAATTGAAAAACATACTTTCTAAAACTAATTTTCACAAATCAATTTCATTGTAAGATAAAGATCCACTAGTGAGGATACTTTCCAGCAGCATGAATGCACTGACAGAAATATAAACTAACCTGCAAGATAAATTATCATCAAGGAAGTATTCACATGCCATCTTCAGGCGCGCCTTAGTTTGTTTCCTGTGCCAGAACAATGTGGGTTCCTGGAGGCCATGAAAGAGAATTATTCATGGAGATCCTCACCCAAACACCAGAGAAGACCTGCTAGATAAGGGTGCAGATAGGGTTCCTCTTGTCCAGAGTATAACGCCTATAGCAGTATAAAGCATATGGTCTCTTGGGCATGCTTCTAGGTATGGAAGTCAACAAGCCAAAAAGCAATGCAGTAGAAGCAATAAAGGAAAATTACCCATGTGACTTACATCATCAAAAGCTGGTGCTGGGCAGTTGGTTGGTAGAAGTGACAGATATACCCACTTTTGCCCAAAGTTGGCAGGCGAGGGAAAAATACTGCATTTGCCATAGATTCTCACATAAAATGTCTAGAAGTGAATTAGGTAATGAAATGACTTCTGCTGGCTGAAATGGCCTATGAAACAGCTGCTAGAAATTAGAAACAAAACAAGATCTTTGTAACAAGTAACAAGGTGTTTGTTGGAAGCTTAGAAACAGCGTTTACTGGATTTCTTCTGATCCAAAAAAGACCTTAGATGTTGAGCCCAACAAAAATACTGATGGGAAGAAGATCGGGTTTAATTTCAGTCCTGCGTGAAGTTACAAAGTACTAAGGACACCAAGTATATAAAACTAGAATTATAATTGTCATGTCGAAGACAGAGTTAGTCCCAAAACTTAAGAGTAATACAAAAGCTATACTGAATACCCGAAGATAACAACTAAAGTCTTAAAATTCCAGAAAGTGTACATTGTGGAGACCAAGAGCAAATTGGATAAAAGTATCACCATGCTCTGCTCATGGTATCACACCACTAATGTGCAGGATGTCTTAAAAACAGGCACTCTTTCAAAACAGAGAATACAAAGCCTTTTGCTTTTAATCTTCATTTTGTGAGTACTAGCACTTAATCACATATTTAGAGCACCAACTGATTCTGTCTTGAGAAAAATTACAAGACATCTGTTGATGGGCACTTACTGTGCTGATTTCCAGGCAAGAACATCATCACGTTAGTATGACTGTCAGGAAAATATACAAATTCTTTGTACTGTTACACCCCTCAAAAATACCAAAACAGAGCTGATTTGCTTTGCAAAGGATTTAAATTTAGCTAAGAAATGAAAACAATTTTGTTCCAACAGCATAGTCCTCTGAAAACAGTAACTGCTGCATAAATTAACTGAGAAATATATAGACTGCACAACTTGTATTAAATCAAGTGTCCAGCAAACATGCACAAATATGCTTCTAAATTTCTGTTGAGAGGATTTTCTCAAGGCAATGTTCTCTAGCAAAAGGATTTAAACTGATGCCCTACTTCACATCAACACCTTTGATTTAGAAGAGTCATTTCTGCACTATGATTTCAAGGTGATTTCATATTTTATCTGTTAGAAGCCCTCCCAAAGCCAGAATTTTGCCAGCATAGAAAACTAATCTGTGAATTCTTTACTAATAATCAAAAGCTTCAAAACGCTTTCAGCTGTCAGTTTTGACAAGAGCCTTATTTGGGTGCATTTTTTATTAGGGAGGCAAATACTAGCTTATATGAGTGTTATGTCAGCGATCACAAACAGAACACACCAAACTGGGAGGGAACTGAGTGCAAGATTGCCTTCATGATGGATTAAACCTAAACATGTTTTCACTGAGGTCTGTGCTTATTTTTTTCCTCTAGCAGTTAGTTCTCTGTAGTTAACAGACTAAGTGTTCTGAAATTCTGTCGCTGCATCTACTACTTCAACAGCATTTTGTCCTTAAATCCAAGTAAATATTCACTTCTTACCTCAAACCTGACCTAAGCTATATTCAACAATATTTACTGCCTTTGTTTTACAGCATTTCCCTACAAAATAACACATCAGTTACATTCCTCCCAGACCTATCTGTTTTCCGTTGCTCAATTTAATCAATAGCATTGTGAGATGTGCAAAGTACTTGAGAAACATTAAACAAAGAAAAATACAAACGTTTTTGTTCATCTCAATAGTCTATACTTTGTTGTTGAAGCTGTAAAACACAAACTCGCGACATAAAGCTAGTACGTGCTTGGAACTCTTTACCTTCCTGACATCCTTTTACCTTTCTCAGTAAAGTTCATAATTCAATACAAGATAGATATTTCTTGTTCTTGTCACCATTCCTATATGGCAGTTTTCCTTCAGTACTCTCTGCTTCATCTCAGTAACCAGCCAAACTCACTTAAAACAGCCGCCAGCCCTGAAACGTTCCATTTTAGACAAACCCTTTGTTTGAAGTCCTTCATTCAACATTTCAGTCCCTCTGGGAAAGTTCAGATTCGTGCCATTTTGGATTAGTTTCTTCCAACGATTACATGACAGTTGATAGGTCGTAGCTGGATCTATCACAAAACTTTCCTGATAAATGTATTTCCACAGCTCTCCAAAGTTCTTTACAACTCTGCTGTAGTAGAGCAAGTAACAAATTTCCACAGCAATTGTGACTCAATCTTGCTTGAATTCATGCAAATTTTACAATAATTTGGGGTTTTATTTTTTAAATAAAAGCTATGCTTCTAGAATTTTACACTGCATTCTATTTAACCATATAGCTCATTATTTTCCATATGACAAATGTGGCAAGTGTATTATTTTTCCTTCAATAAATGCATATTTATGTACGCAAAGCATACATGAATGTCTTTCCAGTGACAGATTCACCACATACAATATTTCTGCATTTGCTTTTTCAGCAGTTCACCATATTCTTAACTTTTAATAGAAAACATTTCTTGCAAAACTTACTTTAAAATCCTTACTCTGGCTTTCATGTAGTCACTTTTTATATTAATATAATGATCTCTACATCATAACTAAGTTTGTATGCGTTTTTTTCCCCCCTCAGATTGCAGGGGATATTTTTTGAATATATATTCACATATTTACGTTTTAAAGAGTGTCTGCTTTTAAGTTTTCTGTGCGTGTCTGAAACACGCAAGTCTGTCCTGCATTGGCAAAAACAATTTGCTTACTATTGGGCACAGCAAGGCGTCAGGGTGCAGTGCGGGTGGGATAACGCAGCGGGGGTGGCAGCAGCCTCGCCAGCCAGCGCCCGTGCTACCAAATCCATGCAAGGTGCGCAGGGCAGCCCCACCGCCCTCTCTGGGCCAGAGCCCGCAGGGAAATGTGCTTGAGGAGGCTCCGACACAAAGGGAAAAATAGGACCTTTGGCAACGTCCTTAGCTCTCTCCTGCTCTTGCTGATCTGTTGCCTATCTGTTGTTCTTGGGTTTGTTGACACATCACGGGGAACTCGGGCTTACTCTGTTCTTTCCTTTGGCCCCAGTGTCCTTGGGCTGGAGCTCAAACTGTCAGCAGTATTTGTCAACTCACAGCAAAAGCAGAATAATTAGTTACTTGAGGTAAAAAGTAAAACTGACGCTCCAGGTCCACTGTAGGTAATAACTGATCATGCTATTCAAGGGTAGAACCTCTCATGCTTAATTTTTATTATTTATCATCTTTTAATAAGGCATTGTGCAACAAGATAAACACAATAGTAACATCACAGCTATTTATGGTCAATGTCCATGAAAAACCTTTCTACCTCCAGGTTTAAAAGTATCCCTCCTCACAGCAATTCGCAAACATGTGCCTAAAACTCACTAACTCTAAAAAGCTGACTTCAGTAGGAGACAATTAGCTTCATACTCCTAAAGTCAAGTACATCTTTCTGTCTACTAACTCTCACATACACACAAATCAAGATAGTTGTTGCTATCAAGTAAAACCAAAACAAAGACAGCTTATGATAATGCTATAAGACCTCACAATTTCTCTTTAGTTTTAATCTGCCTGGATTTTGCCCTAGAAACAATAATTTCATATGTTACACTTTGAATGTAAATTTTACTAACATTAGAAATAATGCAACTTTTATACTAGTCTTCAATTTTTTCTTTTTTTTTTTTTTAAACAATCTGAGTTTGCTGTCCAAACTAAATGCTGCTATTAGTCCTCATATCTGAAAATATTCAGAATTATTGCTAATGACATGTTTATGCTTTATGCTTGGGACTCTTTAAAGTTATGTCTGCTAGTTGGAATATGACACCAGCGCACTATGTGGTTTGCAGTTAACATAATAAATGCCTATTAGTCCCACATAAAATATCAGAAGATAATATGAATCCTGCCACTGGTCTCCTGTGTGTCCTTATAACAATTTCTTGTGGGAAAGATATGGAATGTCCTTAATTTAGAAGCAGCATTCTTGAATGTATCATTAATTCAAGCATGTCATTACTACAGGTTTAACCTTTAGCTCTACAATCAATAACCTCATGCGTCAGTACAAACTGATATTTTTATACCAAGTACGGTTGCAGATCTCCAGTCTGCATTTTCACCCTTTTTTGCACAAAAATGATAAATAAAATCTGTAACAGCACATTACAGCTATAGCTGTTACGTTTTCAGTTTGGATGTTAGGAACCTGTGGCTGCCGCTATGTAGACATCACGCTAGGAAAGTACATACTGGGAGTCAGACAGAGTCTAGGACTTGCTGTTACGGAGCTGCAGGCCTCCCTCATATCTGATATATTGCTACATCTATCACTATCTCATTCATTGAAATCAAATTTACGAAGTGCTCTCCAATTTTGAAAGGTCTCGGTATTTGGATGTTGGAGAAACATATTGCAATTGCTAAAACTTTGAGTTTTTTCAGAGATAAGCATAAGTGTAATTGTGCTTCTGCCAAAGTGTCTGAAACGGAGGCAGTGATAACACGGTCCTGAGTATGTCTACATATCAGTTGTCTCATGTAAAACAATTACTCTGCTCTTTGTAGACAGGTATAGATGAAAATATTTACAGTGCTGTTACGTCTGCTTTTGTGCATTGGTTAAGATTACTGTTCAGTATTGCAGCATGCCCAATGTTTACATGAGCTCATTACTTTCAACAAATTCTCCTCTGGGGGTGGGTATTTCCATGCCTGGTCTCAACCCAAAGGTTAATTTGTTTGGAAAGCTGCTGTGAAATACTGTTTAGTTATTTCTCAGAGCAAGACTTTTGATGGGCTTCAGGAAAAAAAAGAATAAAAATAAAAGTTTACAAGCAATTTGAACATCATCTCTGCATGCTCAGAAGCATCTGCTAAGATTTTAGCAGTTTTTAATGAATTCCCCACTGCTTAGGACATTGCAATGATGTGTTCCAGCCCGTCTTGGCAAACCCATGGGATAAAATGCACGTTAAAAAAAAAAAAAAAAAGAGAGAGAGATATGCCTTACCAAAATAAAAAAAATAAAATAAAATAAAATCAGTCTTTCAAAAATGTAGATTAAAGACCAAATGGTGCAAACTAACACTCATTACTGAGGTTTGGATAAAATTCTCAGCTGGTGTCTTCAGTTTTAGGTAGCTGAGAATCTGGCCTGTAGGGCTTTCTGCTGGGAGTAGTCACATTGATTTCTATTATTTCACAGAAATCAATTGGACTACTCCCAGCAGTAAGTGCTGCTCTTAGCTGTAAGCACTTACAGGCTCAGTCCTTAAGAGTCCATGTTTCTCTATTATTTTTGTGCCATTATTCTCACCTATAATATCTTCAGCCTTGAAAGGTATGTCTCTAGGTAAATAACAAAAGCAGAAATGTATAAAACTCACACTCATGCTGTACCATCCACCTGAATGGATTGTCATTCCCCTGAAAGACTATTAATCTCAGTGTGATGTCAACTGCAAACCCATATATAATCACAGAAATTCTTTCAATGGAGCAACCATGACCAGTACTATCCCAGGGTACTAGACCACATTAGGAAAATGAGTGATGTTTTAAAACTCATTTGTCTATGCTGATCGTAGCCTGGAAGAAGTTACATCACGTTTTTTTCATGCAAGTACTGCCAAGAAATTAAGCCAGGATTTTCAGAACCTGAGAAGTGTCTGCCTTACGGACATGGAAATGAAACTGTGGGGCACAGAAGCAATAAAAGTCTTAGCCCTAACAAAAGGCTTCATCATGATCAGATACTTTCAAGACTGCCTTGTTGCCTGGTGCTATTAAAGTCCATCACTGCTATTTGTACCTACCATATCTACCTTAAAGTTACCATGGGTATGCCAGCTTGAGCTACACTCACACGTTCACTTTGAATATACACACATCCTGTGATCATAAGGTCATAGGATAGCTCAGGTTGGAAGGAACCTCAGAAGGTTGCTAGTCCATGCTCTTGCACAAAGCAGGGTCAGACCATGTTGCTTAGGGCTTTATCCAGTTGGGTTTGGAAAACCTCCAAGGATGGAGACTGTGCAATCTCTCTTGGCGACCTGTTCAAATGCTTGACTTTCCCCATGGAGACGGTTTTTCCTTACAGCCAGTCTGAACCTCTCCTGTTTCAAATTATGCCCATTGTGTCTGAACCCGCTACCATAGTCCACTGCAGAGCACCAGACTCCATCTTTTTTATAACCTCCTGATAGGTATTGCAGGGCTGCTATGTGCTGTGGGTCCCATATATCAAACACATAGCAAGCAGGAGGTTTTAATGTTAAAGACTTGTCTGAAAATTTCTCTGCTTCATCTCCATCCTACTGATTAAGGAGATCAGGACTTGTAGCATTGAAGGCCTAATCTTGGGATCCACAAGGCAATCCAGCATAGCGTGCTGGATAACAAAGTTTTGCAATAACGTAATTCAGGCTGTCTGCATAAGTATAAACCATATACACAGAGAAAGTGGACCAAGAGAGCTGCCTCTGTAAAGAGGCATTTGTGTAAAACACACATTCTGTTACGTGTATTGTCTTGTGGACTCAAGTTGTTTCCAAGTCTATAAATCCTGAAGATAAGAATTCTTCATTAAGCTTTTCATTGCTCATGGCAAAATCCAGCACTGTCCCAGGAGGGAGCCGTGACAAAGTCTATACATGAATTAATGCCTTAGAGAATAGGAGCACACCTACACGGCTTAATTTGGCGCTATATTTAAGATACTTGACATAGCTTCACATCACCTGGTTACATCAGTGTGGCACAGTGTAGCGTTATGTATGCTATAACTGTGCAGTTACTAGGTCAGGTCTGAGGAACAGCGTACCTAGAGTTCAGGCTAGTTTGGACATCTCTGCACCATGTGTTAGGGAAACATACTTTGAAGCTCTTACATTAGCTGTAGAAATCTGAATAGACCAGAAAACTGAATCCTAATGGATTCTTCATATAAAAGGTAGGTGCAACCAGCAATGCGTTTCTAAAAACATCGTGTCTAGAGGAGCTGAAACTTCCAGCTTCGAAATATTTTAGCTAAATGGTACCAGCCAGAGCTATTTAGCTAGTTTAGGTAACATTACAGCAAGCTAGTGAACAAGTGACTGACTAGTGGCTATAGCAAACAAGACAGACTTCGGGTCAATGACTGTTTTCATTGATGTCTTTGCCAATGTATCAACAATTGCTCTTTTGTAATTGTAGTAAAAGGAGAGAGGAGGAATTGCTCTGCGACTAGCTAACCTGGCCACATCTTAAGGAAGCGTGCCTTAATTTCCCATCTTTTGTCACTAGCTAAGTACAATTCCAAACATGTCATTTAATCTTCTATCCCAACCTTTAACTGCTTTGTTTCTGATGTTGAGCTTTGAGATCTTCCCCTCACTTAGTACCTTACAAGTTGTTTTACATAATGAAATTGCTCAAGGTTTGCTAAAGCATAAAATTGTAATAAGCATTTGAGAGCTCTTACACCAACTTATAGCTAGAGAATGGGAAAATGCATTCCTCCTTTCCCTTACTTAAATCTAAGGATCAGGTACTTCATTTTGGATAACTTAACTTTCCCTGCTACAAATAAATCAACACATAGACAGAAGGTCTAGCAGGTGAATCAAAATAAGAACCTTCCTCATGACTCACTCAGAAAGAGCTGTGATAAACTTGTCTTGTGTGGGTCATTTCTTGTAATTCTTACATCCACACTCTGTCAGGATAGATTGAGAGCTCTGGTTTAGGAAGGGGAACAAGAAAAAGATAAATGAGAGAACTGTGCAGATGAAATGTAGTGGCACAGAACACAGGCAGAGGTGGCATACGCATGGAAAGATAGATTCACAAAACTGCCAGAGTTATGCAGCTAAACAAGTTCCAATAGATACAAGCAAAATGTTTTACTGTGTGACTTTTATGTCATACTTCTTCCATTTATAGTCAAAATAAGCTTACTGCTATTCCTAGCCCACAGGCAAGAGTAAATCAAGTTGTCTTCCGGCTTTAAATCAGCAACTTGCTCACTACAGTAGGATTTGCGTCATTTCCATCATTCCAAGTTAAAGCAGCCATTCCATACCTTTTTATGATTTCTCATACAACCATACTGGGTTAATCAGGAGCTATTTATAGTTTACATTTTTCCCATAAGTAGTATTTTTAAAGAGCGAAAAACTTATATCATGGAGTATCCTTGAATTTAGATTAGCCTGAACACGCACCAGACATCCATCTAATCCAGTGGTTTAAAAGCAAAATGATAACTACTCTTCATTATTAAAAGTGAAAGGAAAAAAAACAGTAATAGCTGAGAGTATATGTATATACTTACATACATGGAATAATATATTTGCTCTATATTTACATATAGATGTAGATATATTTGTGTATTATTTAGATATGTTTATACAAAAGACCCGAAAATGGTGAATAGCTATTGCAATAAATATAGCATGTTAGAAGATAAAAGTATCTGCTAGCTCAAATACTGTCTTGTGATATGGAGTACTCTCTTCTTGTGGAAGAAAGCAGTTTCTCTCCATTCTTGCCATATATAAAGTTGCAAAAATAGTTTTTCTCTAGCTAGCAACTGTGATGGATAGAAGGCTGCTGGCTAGTTAATCAGCTACAATAGACACATTAGTGACTATGAGAACATATAAATATAACCATCTTAAATTTCAGCTATTAAAACTGGCAGGGAAAATAGAGCAGAAGCAGCTAACAGCTGACAAGCAGCTGCTGTTATGTGTCCAAGCAGCAAGTTTTCCGCATCTACTTCCATGGTTATGATTGACAGACAGTACACTCCATCTCTTTTCTATCTCCATATTACAAGGATTTGTACAACATTTGTTACAATTACCCTAAGAACTGGTATTAGGCAAGTATCCAGGCTGACTTGCATTAATTCTCTTTCAAAGCTAGATCAATGGCCTAATTATTTGTTCCATTCCAATTAAAAAATTATTTCTGATTGTGTCCAGAAGTGATAACATTTAGCAGCCCAGACCTCCGTAATTTTACAGATTCTAATTGTATTCTCATGGAATACTACTATAAGCCTCTCATATGATAAATATTTTCTTGTTCTGATGAAGTTTCACCATTTTCTTACTGTGGTTTTCAGCGCAATTAACATACACAAAATAATCATAACAGGAAAACCAAATGGCATTACCAAAGCAAAGTTGGACAAAATGAAGTAAAAGTGTTACCACCTGCTTCATAGTGATTAAAATTTTGCATTGTTTCTAGTGAAATCTAAAATCTTCAGTGATCATGTAAAAACTGATTGCCAGGAAACGTCGGACTAAGTGGCTTCGAATGGAGATCAAACAGCCATAAACCTAAGTTAGCTCTATAGATCAAAGGTTCAAACAAATTCTAGATAGTTCCAACATGTGGCTTATTTTTCAAAATGAAAAGAAATATTGCTGTACGTTAAGCGTTGTAAGCTAACCAGATGGCCACTTGATAGATGTCTGTATTAGAGGAACCACACTGCACCCTTTCATATGATAAAAACAGAATGTGTGTTTCATTTGGATTTCAATCAATTTTAATTCATTTTTACCAGACAATACAGGCAACTAATGATTACTCAATTAACCTCAGAGCACCATAGTAACCAGTGAATCTCTGAGAAATGTAATGACATAAATGCATTCTGAACAAACCGAATAACATGGATCAAACAAACTGCATTAAAATAAAATGAAAGCAAGAATAGCAAGTTCCCAAAGCTTTGTATCTTCCCAGCTTCTTTTAACGATAATTAGCAAATAAATTGGAAGCACAAAAAGTGCGATTTTGTCCTAGCGTCTACCTAGCAACAAAGAATGCAACGTTTTAAAAAGCCTTAACTTTTTCCAGTGTACAAGGTGTATGTAATGATGATTTAAGATACATCTACGTATATGTAATCTAGAAACTAAAGAAAGTAAAAGCCAATTAATTACGTTAGCAAAATGTCTGCTGAAGAGACTGACGGTAGGTGTAGAACCCACCGGACCACAAAGGAAGTTGTTAGTCTCAGGAAAAGGCTGCAGTGCCAGATATTCAGTGTCAATTAAAAAATTAGACCAACAGTAGAGGTAACGTAAGAGAACTGAAGACTCTCCACCAAGGTCATATGGTTCCGTGAGCTGGTTGTTAATACAGAAAGCAGTAACAGCAGCAGCTTTAATTTTTTTTCATCGCTTAGCAAAATGTGCTAAGCAAGAGTGGAAAAAATTATCATCTGGTGTCACATGAACACATGATAAAGAAATTATATTTTAAGTCAATATAGTGGGAATGTTCCTTCCATTAACATGCAATAGCAGTGTTATGAAACACTGGAGCTAAGGATGTTCAATAACAGCATATCACCGAGTGGTTCATAAGGTAAACTGTTTTATGCTACTTGAAAATTTCCGTCCTTTGTTGTTTCTTGTCTCCTATATTCACAGAACAAACTTTGAAAAAAATCATTGGCTAGCGTATCATATGGTATGTTTCATGACAAGAATACATTATATTATTTTATATTTCTGCTTGCCATCTTGTATTATTTAGCATTATTTTAAATATTCCATCAGAAAGCACAAAATAACTGGGGATTTTTTTTTTTTTAATTAAATCTTTAACTACTTCTGAATAGCTTACCGATCAGGCTTTTCTGCACTATTCCATTTCTATGATGAACCTTTTAATTGATTATTATACTGAGAAACAGTTGCTTAATCAAGATTATTTTTGCTAGTGCTTCTCCCATCCTTACTCGTCAAAAATTCCTCTAATGGCAAGACAGACGCATGGCGAAGGGATGCTAAATTTCAAAGGATTTGCAGAGAATTTCACACTAGAACATCGAATGTAAAGCAGCCAAAGGCATGGCCAACACATTTACCAACTGGAGTACAAAATGTGTTCTTGTTTTGTAATTCCTGGATTATGAGAGGCAGTACAAAATTCATACGTGTCTATATTAATGGTACAATTAAAAATCAATATAGCTAGAATAATATAAATTGGCCATGGAAAATCCTTTTTTGAGTGTTTGAAATTAACTTCCTGGGGATGATATAAAGTGTTTATTTCCATGTAAAATGCAGCTGGGACAATTTGAAAACAAGTGAGAACAGACACAATTATCGGAGGGGGAAAAAAGCAATCCAAGAAGATTCAACTCAAGTGAGAGGACTGAGGAAGCAAACAAATTTCCTTTGTGCAGTTAAGGACTCACAAGAAAGCTCCATGGACTTGAGAGCTGTGATTTTTTTTTTTCATTATATGGAGGAAGGCCTAAAGATTCAGTTGGAGTTAGACCCCTTAGATATACAAATTCACATTCAAACAGGCTGAAATCAGAGAGGGAAACATCTTAGAAGATGACAATATTTCTGGGCCTGAACATCTTCAAATACAGTCATTATGAGGAGATCATAAAACATGAAAAAATATACATGTATATTACAAAGTTTGTTCCTATACTCATTCCTATCACCATTAGGACTTCAAAATTTAAACCACCAAATTTAAGATAACTTATCTACTTATTTTTCCCCGATAGTAAAAACTTAAATCTCATCCTTCATCAAATGTTTGTTGATTCAGATCTGAATTGTGACCACCACTCCTTAGAGTGCATATTCTTCTTCCTCATCCTCTTCCAAAATTTAGACATTACAGCTTTCCAGCATGTATCTCTTATCAGCTACATGGCACTATTTCACTACCTGTATTCTTCAAATGTATTTCATAAAAAGACAACACACATTAAAATGTTCTTACCTCACAGCTCTAGCAGTTTTCATACTGACATTCTTCAGAACAACATTGTCTAGTGGGTCAGGAAAATTAAAAAGTTCACACAGAATTACATACCTTTTGAAGCCTTCCAGACAAAGCAGACATCTCTGCATTTTGTACCATCTGTTTTGGCAGTTATCAGATATCCATCCAACTCCCTTGAAAAAAATATTAAAAGTATTCTTTTAAAAACCTAAATATTTAATAATGACCTTAAAAGTCTTTTCATTTCAGTCTTCAAAAGAAGGTTCTGTCTGAGTTACAGAGCAGCATCCAATAAAGATAAGTATCTCTTCTAGTATTTGCAAACATTGGTAACAGAAATAAAATTCTCTATTTAGACTCTTCCAGTATCACTGCAGGATTTCTGTCTAGAGCTCAAAAAAAGTTATTAAATATTCATATTTTCTTCAGTTCTGGCAATCAATCTGCAATCGTCCGTGGACTGTACCATACCATGTGACTGATCTGTACCACATAAAAGGAGAAATAGTTGTAAAACTGCAGTCATGCTCAGAAAGGCTGAATGTATTACTCATGTCTAGTTCTAGGAGAGGTCCAGCTAGTCCTTCCTACTCTCCCCTCTCAGCTCAATACTGTCCTGTTAGAAGACTGTAACAGTGAAGTAGGAGATTCAATGTACTTAATGTACGGTCAAGCTCTTTCTGCCTAGACAGTTGGGAACTCACAAGCAAAGATCTGAAAATGTGCACGAAGTTCATATTTGAATGTGTGTGGACCCATGAAGGGGTAGTGAGATGTACTGGAACAGGCAGGAAACCTCCCAGCAAGCTATGTTTAGTCTTTGCCTCAATATACCTCTCTAAGCAGCTTTTAAACATTCCAGACTGGCACTATCTCACTGGGACACAGAGTTGCTGATCCAGGGCTCTGAAAATACCTCTTTTTCTGCAGTACTTCATGAATTTTGTAATTTGTTAGAAATCATAAAGATGAAGGATATTTTTAAAATGTCACTTGACTATAGGAAATTACAGCAACAGCTGTGAGGAGTGATAAGTGGATGGAATTCAAGGACTTTTTTTCCCCTTACTAGTTGCCATATACTAAGCTCCTACCTACAACTCCATAGTGCTTTTATTTGAAGACGGCTTGTTTGGGAAGTTGAAGCTTTTTTTTTTTTTTTAAACCATACAGTTTCTCCTTTTTACAGTAGAGCAACTTACAGGTTTTCTGCTAACGCATTAAAATTATAACCTATGCATCTTTAAAATCTTTAGTAAGAAGTGATAAAACCAGATCTTATCCCTACCATATGCAAAACCATGAGACTCATTTAGCATATCTCCCATTCTAACTACTTCAGAGACTATTTTCAAGAAGTCACTATGCAAAATTATCACTCTATTCCCTAACCTTATGCCCTATCAATACACTTTTGAGACTAACTTTGAATTTCACACTAACTTGATAAAAAAATTATTTCAGGATCAGAATCTCAGCCATAATGAGTCTGTATCCATACTACACCTGTTGAGCAAGTAGGAAAGGGAGCCTATGCCATAATTCAATCCCCTCCAGCCTGGACAGCCAACCACCATAAAGATACTTTGCATAATTAAAAAAATTCCCTGAAGTCTGCTCTAAATTACAGTAGGAAGGCAGAGAAACTGCTGTATGAGGTAAAGCTTGCCACTGGCTCAACTCCAGTTTGCTTTATCCAACTCTACAGTGTTACGCGAATAGACAAAGGTGTTAAACTGGATACACAGGATCTGGCCACTCACACCAAGCTATAGTCCAGCTTTGTAAGATCCATGCTTTTGGCACAGTGAGCAGCACACTAAGCCTTCAGCCTAGTACTGCATCTAGGAAGTATTTGAACACCGAAAATGGTATGCAGCAAAGCACATGTGATGCAGGCCTTCTGCATCCCTTACATAAGGCAGAGATCGACTGGAAAAACCCCTCCCACTAAAGTCCGTAAGCTGCGCACCAGCTCTGCTGGAACAAGGCTGCATCGCCGAGGTGGAACTCCACTGCTGTTCGGACCCCCTCAGAGTCTGGTTCATCAAAACAAGAGCTGCCTTTTCTAGGGCACAAATTAAACAACGCAGCTCGCCCAAGTCTAATTTAATCCATGCACCTTACTTTATGCTACCAAATGAGAGCATAGAGGATTAATTTACTTCTTTATTCAGTGTTGAAAGCAGTTATTAAAAACTATAATTTTTACTCAGGTCATCCTACTGCATTGATTTCCATAGTGTTGTCTTAAAACATTTGACACAGCAGTTCCTTGCATGACCCAAAGGAATGTAATAAAACCTGACTTCACTGAAAGTAGGAGAAGGCAGAAGTCCTTATTTTTCTGTGAGATTCCCGAAAGAGAGCTGAAGGAACCTTCTTTGTACATAAGGTATTTGTTAATCAAGAGGACATCACAACTCAAAATTGATACTTGCTGATAAGCTGTTGGTTTTCACTTCAACAAAGTGGTTGAAAATGCTACGCTATTGGGTGGTATCATCATAAATTTACCAGTGCAACAGCTTCTTGAAGAAAAGCACTTTTCCAGAACTTGGTAGATTTCGCGCGGGGGAGGAAAAAAATCATTTTTAGTAGATGCCGTTGCTGACGTTGGAATACAATTAGTGGCAATGGGCACTTGAATTTTTGCAGTTTCAATGCATGCAGGCTTAAACATGTCTTGAGGAAAAAAGAAACAATAGTATCTTAGAATTTTAGTATGACTCACAGGACAGCATTCCTTGTCACCAGCTGATGCACACAGGTGGAAGTGATCCCGCTAAAAGACTGTCACTGATTTATAGGAGGCAGTGAAGTGTTCAAATAAGTGGGCAACAAGTGCAGCAAGCTAACCAAGAGAACAGTAGTGTAGTCTTGAACAGACTTGAATGAATGTTTCGAGTCAGTTAAAAAATCCTGATGGGCTGAGACAATCTGACATTAAATACTCCTTTTTATGTTTGACAAGGAACGAAATTAAATTTTGAAAACAACAAAATGAAAGTTTTTTAAATTTTTACGGAAGCTGGGGGGTTTTT
Organism: Phoenicopterus ruber ruber; assembly: GCA_009819775.1. Classification (NCBI taxonomy): domain Eukaryota; kingdom Metazoa; phylum Chordata; class Aves; order Phoenicopteriformes; family Phoenicopteridae; genus Phoenicopterus; species Phoenicopterus ruber. Next base: position 27,349,195 of record CM020222.1, read on the forward strand.
ATTCAATCTCCCACCCTGTGTGTGTCTCTAGGTCTCCTGCACCATTAAGCTGAGGGTCCCAAATTTTTCTTGGCTGCCAACATACATAAAAGAAGCCTTTCTTGTCAATCTTCACATCCCTTGCTAGTTTCAGCTGAAGGTGAGTTTTGACTTTTGCAACTCCATCTCTGTACGCTCAGACAATGTCCCCATATTCCTCCCAAGCAGCCTGTCACTGCTTCCTCCTCCTGTGCACGTCCTTTTTGCATTTGAGCTGAGCCAGGAGCGCCCTGTTCATCCATGCTGCCTTTCTGCCACGCTTCATCGACCTTCTGCACATTGCAATGGACCGTTCTTGTGCTCCAAGGAGGCTGTCCTTGAATATTAACCAGCTGTCCTGGACCCCCTTAAGCCCTCCAGTCCTGTGCACCACAAGATCCTGCTAAGAAGATCCCCAAATAAGACAAAAGTGTGCCCTCCTGAAGTCCAGCATTATAATTCAGCTATTTCTCTTGCACTCCCATTGCCTGACTAGCATCCTGTCACAGATAGGTTTCTTAAATGTGCATTTGTAGTAAAGAGACCTGGCTAATGTGAGCTGTTAGGTTACAGAAAGAAAGAAATATGGAAGAAAAAACATATTCCTTTTTCATTTGCTTTTTCCACTCTAAGAATCTCAGACATAATTCAATCTAAAAGCATGATTTATGGGTTTTACATGTCTCATACTTCTTCCCAGCACTACAAAACCTTACAAAGCAATAGAAAACGCTTAGTCTTCAAAATCAATTCAAGTCCTGGATGCTACAGAAGAGTTAAATTTTCCAATAAGTGTGTTAAAGAGATGCATCTATCAGTGAGTAAACAGCAATTCTGCTTTGTACTACTAATGAGATTCCTGATTGAAGATCAGGTTTCTTGTGGAAGTTGCTACTTTTTAACATCTTGGTGTGTAGGTTTAATAATATCAGGGCTTTATATTATAACTATCATATGAATAATTTAAAAACCTCAATTACTAGTGCAGAAAAAAAGGAATTTTTTTGAATATATTTAATTATCCATAGCTAAAAAGAGTGTGATATCCACTTCACAGTAGCAGTGGCTCTAGTTTTAACACAAGACTCCATAAAATATGCATTGACATGCGCATAGAAGGGAGATCAGACTGCATTGTAAATGCCACCCAAGAGGAACTATATCTTAAAATTTGATTTCTATCCAAGCTAAAAAAAAAAAAACCACACCCATCCATCCTGGGATTAGAGAATGCTACAAGGCAAACAAAAGCTTTTTATAGTTACTCAGAAATAAGATGATAGTTGCAATTAAACCACTAAGTACCTCAGTAATTGATAACAAAAACACAAGGTAGTTATATATTAATCCTAATTTTTTTCTACATATAGAAACATAGGACATTTGTCGACTTCGTATGTCACTAAAAAAAAAAAAACTTTAAACATATGGAAACTGACTATTTATTTGTCTTAGTCCTTTCAAGAAGGATGAAGATTAGCAGTCATTGTGCTTTACTGGTTTCTGAATAAAACTAAAACCAAGTCATTCAAAACCAAAGTTGTTTAATTGATGTAGAAATGAAAACCTGAACTGAAGAGGGTAGAAAGAAGAGTTGCAAGGCAAAATGGGGAACCTGCAGGGCTCAGAGACAGACCAACACACTAGATTCACAGCAGGTTCCCTAGCTGGTTAGTTTGCTTTTAAAAACGGAGAAACTTCACTACTGCTTCTGTCTCAGAGCTATGCTGCTCATGCTTCACCCATCACGTAGAAGAGCTACTGTCCTCCAGGTGTTTTGGATGGAGGCAGTGGAGGCTGCTACACCTGCATCGCCTCTGGGGCCCCGAGTGATCTAACCAGAGATCCAGATTTTGAATTTATGAAAAGTCAAATGGCACAAACATTCACAACAGAGATACTATATCTTTAAATATGAAAGTATACATGCACATACAAAGAAAATTAAATGAGATCATTTGGGGGAAGGTTGGTCCCATTTTTAAACACAACAGAGTTTCAGATTTTGTATATAAAATACAAATCACGAATAAATTGCTTACATGATTCCCTGAATAGGATTCAGCAAATTACACGTGGAAATATTTTCCTGCAACAACACCTAAACTGATGGTTACCACATTGTGGTCCACAGAATGCTGGTAATTCCTGACGCTATGGTAAGTGGCAGACATCAACTTATCTTTGCAATAGATTTGTTGTTGCTTAAGTGTGATTAATTCTGAAAAGTTGGTAAACATTGTCCCAAATATGGAGTGATTATACGCAGATGGAGTAAGAGATTAACTGTAGCAGTGTGAACTCACATTTAGCTGTTAGGAAAATGCAACTCTTTAGTATTAAAATAAATAGCTAATATTTTTTCTCTCCTTAAAGGGCATTAAGCATTTTCAGCCTCAGAAAGACAAAGCAAGGAAAAGGTGATGTTCCTCCTTTTGCAGCCAGGGAGACAAACCTTCTGGGATATTATTACATGAACCCATCAAGAGGAAGTCATCTAGATTGTGGATTCACTGTCTTTAAGCTATTCTACAGTATGTACCCCTAGGGATGCTTTGATGCTGTGGCAAAGATGCAGCAGCTTACACTTTTCTGAAAGTATGGGGATTTGCATTTAACAAAATCAAGTTCACATTGAAAAGCTAATTCAAAATTATCATACTTCAACAAAGAAATAACTTTCCCCCTCAGCTATTAAATTTCATTAATGTTACTTCACAATGATTGTTTTAGGTTAAGCTTATCAACCACGTCTTTATCAATTATTTCAAATATTTTTTAGCATACACACAATCCTAAGAGGTAGATACTGAAAATTAATCTTTGTGGGAGCAACCTTTTCTCCATTAAAAAAAAAAAACAAACCAAAAACCTACAATACTTTTCATTTAAAGCATCACAATACTGATTTTTTTTTTTTTTGGTTTAGAAGTTGAGAGAATGCCACAGGATTCCCTGAGAGTCAGTCACTTAGAAAGAAGCTCTTCTCTACATGAATGGAATTGTAAGGATCAGTAAGCATTTTTACTGACCTTAGAGGAAAATTAGACTTATATTAGAAATATTGGTGCTAGGATGCCAACACAGCAAAACAGGGATTTTATGCTTACTGACACCATGTTTAGATGATGGTAAGAAACCTAGAAATGTCAATTAATCATAAAAGCTAATTATAAGATGAGCTACCGAGTCCTGAATTTTTCTGTTTGCAGTAGCATGTGCTTGTAAAGATATACTTTGGGAAGTCCTGGGATATTTTTCTTCTCGCATCTATGGCTGCACGGTAAGTTTTCCCATATTTTTCCTTGAGAAGAGGCTTTTAAAACTGTCATCCAAAATCAGCACATGAAATAATTAGCCTTTTGCAGAGCTAGGCAGCCATCAGACCTACTACATTTAACACTTAGGAATATTAAGCTTTTTACAGACTGTTTTCTCATCTTCTGAACTCCAGAAATTTCCTTTTCTCATCCACTAAGAGACATCTATGACAGCATCTAAAAATAAGATACCTTAGATAAGACTACTTAGGGAATAAACTAACAGCAACCTTATTTTCATCACGTTCACTTATGCAGTTCATATTACCACAGTTGAAAAACTTGCTTATCTTAACCTAACTAATCTAGTTGGCTATCTATATTTTCTAAAACAAAAGAGGGGTTTTTTAATGGTCTGAAACCCAGGCTAGCTTGGCACAGGTCAAGAACTAGGAGTTTTCCTGCTAAACATTAGCAAGTCACATTTTTTCTGCTTAGGAGCTACTGCTACTACTAGGGAGGATGTATGGAGAATAAGCTTTTATTTCTAGTCAACATGTGATTTTATATTCCTCACAAAAAATATATTTAAATAAGTCTATTCCTATTCAGTCTCTTTCAGGCTCCGCATGGACCATCAGCCATCTTGTGGGTGGCTGAGTGAGAAAGAAACATTTATGCCTCCCTGCTGCAATTAATTAATAGTATAAATATTTAAAAAGAGAGTTTCCCATTTCATAACATCCAGTAATTGAATACTGCACAGCCAAACAAGTACTGCCAGAGGTATTTGAGTCTGATAGATGAGCAGAGCCTGACTTTGTGAACTACACATTGCAGCTGAAGGTTTAGGTTAGCCCCACATTCCCCTAAGGACATACCTCCATTGCTGTTGAGCTGGCTCATCCCTTCCCCCCTCACTGCAACACCTCCTTGTCCCATTCTTAACAAAACAATCCACTCTTAAAAAATAATGACCCTGTGTGGGCTCCAGCTATCGACTAAAAATATGTTTCGTATTGTTACCTGGTCAACAAATCACGTAAAAGTCTCCCTTTCTTCCTATACAGACACTTTAGAAATATATAAGCCCTGAAGCTTTTCATTTCTATTTTATCTGAAGCAAAGTAGATAGGTTTTCTTAGAAGATAAATAAAAGCTCTGTATTAGTCAGTGAAACCCTCTGGGCCACAGAGCCATGTCCATCAGGGCAGGTGGCCTGAGGCTGCCCCAGAGCAGGGGGAACTCACGGGTGGGTGCAGCCCGGGGAGCCCCAGCCGGCCAGCCCAGCAGATCCCCAGCAGCAGCAGGCTCCGGCCATGGCCCTCCAGTCTTCAAGCAAAGGGGCTGTAGCAAGTCAGGGCCAAGGCTGACCCAAGCAATGGACAACAGGGAGCAGGGCTGAGAAGAGGCAGACTTACAGCACAGCATGGGAGGAGCAGGGAGCCCTCACACCTGAGCTCAAATGGAGCTGCACCCTTGGGCAGCAGGTGGGGGGCCAGGTGGGGCCACTCAGGGCAATCAAGGCCCATTAGTGCCCTCAGGGCCAAGGGCTTCCTGCAGCCCAGAGGCAGCACTGGAGTGCCAGAGCAGGGGGTTGCATTTATCCTACTGCTGAATAGTAATAAATTTTGAAATTATCTATTTGGAAGTAAAAAAAAAAGGGAAAGAATTAGTCCATGATGGAAGAACCACTGAACAACATTTATCTGTTCTCCATCAAGAGAGGTGAAACTTGTTAATTTGTCTTACTTTAATCAGGATCAAGTACATATGACAAACTGTTTCAAATCATTGCTACTCAGGGGGTTGATGACAGTCTCCCAGATACATCTGTTCTTTAGTTCATTAGTAAGCTTCCAAAAAAAGTAAAGTAGATCCTCTTTCATTTGCTTAAAAGAATAAGTTCTCCTATCAAGATATATATATGCAGGACTGGCCCGTCATTCCTTTCTTTGATCCTATTTCCCCAGACACGAAAACTCAATTTGACCATATTCAGCATGAATAATTAACCTGCAAAAAGCAGAATATGTCTTCTGGTCCTGCCCATGTCTGAAGCTGCAGTATGTAAAAACAAAGATGCGTAAAAAACATTAAAAATATCTTCATGATACCAAAAAAGAAAATTCAAGATCCTTTCCAAGCAATGCAGATATAGGTCATGCAACTTCCTGACCTTCCTGTGGAGGAAGCCTAAGCAGCCTCCTAGACATAACCTTCTGGTTTTATTAAAGCTTCTTTTCTTTCTGATTACCACTTTCCTTGATCTTCATTCTTCATGCCTGTTCTGAAGTCACAGCTTAACTTGACTGAATTCACAATCATTTTCTTTTACCCTTTTGTCACTTCTTTTATTTTCTGGAATAATTCAGCGTATGCCAAACTTCAATGCATGAGGATTCCTGCATATCTCCTCACAGTACCTGGCTTCTGGAGTAGAGGCTGAAATGAGAGGCAGGATGCTTTGTGCCTCAGTTGCTGTTTGTGAACCTGAGAAGTGCTGCTCTATGTAACTCAGATGGAATTAAGGAAACAAACCATGTGGACAGGGTATTTTCTGCAAAGGATTTACTTGCACTTACTATGTTTGTGCTCAGAATTAGAATCCAGGAGACATGCACACAGCCTTTCTTTGGTTATTAGACTACCTGTCTCAAAATATGATTTCTTCTACTAATACTGCCTATAATCTCTCACTTTCCTGACACCACATTTTTTGTTGTGAATTTACAAAAGCGATTACTATGGGATGGAGGCCAGTCTAGTTCTAAAATGAAGAATCTTTCTTTTGAAATTACTGCAAGTTGTAAATTGGGTGATAAAGTATCTCAGAGAAACAAGAATCTTCTGGTCAAAGCAAAGAGTTGGGTCTCAGAAGGTGGTTCAATTTCTCCATGCATTTAGGGTTTTTTTCCTGGGCATTTTAAATTAGTCTTTCTGTCACTGTTCCTATTACAGGAGACTAATACTTCCTTTCTCCTGTCTTTAGGATTTTCTTTTTTAGTTGGTAAGCTCTTTAAGGCAAGGACTGTTCGTACAGTGTCTAGTACAAAAGGCTACTGATTTCACGTCTGGCTTCTGAGGTACTATTGTAATACAAATGATGATGCTAATCATATTGGGTGAGTCTCCAGAAACAGGGCATTTTAGAAGTCTGATACAAATCAAAGGAGGGGAAAAACCCAACCTTACAAACATGGTAGTCTTAAATAAAAAGCTATTCACTTGTTATTCTTCTTTAGGTGCCCCCTTTAGTTGGTAATGACCAGCAAACTAACGGATCTCTTGCAAAGGAAGTCTTTGCATCACTCAATTCTGTGTAAATCTTTCGTCAGATCAGAGGATTTTTGCCTTCTTTTTTCTTTTTCCTTAACATGTTATAAATATTTCTTTTCCATTTTGCTCTCCCACTGCTTTAGACATTGAGATGGTTATATCACAACCACAGATAAATTAAAATGGCTGCTGTGAGGTTATAGATATACACAAGAACAAAAGGACTGATGACTGAAAAGAGAGAACTGCTTTAAATTATTCAGAGAGCTTCTTTTTCTTTCCTTGGGTTTTGAGAGCAATTGAATAAAATGATGAATGAATATGAACACTGCATGAGCAATCTGACACTGTCAGACCCAGCGTTAGTGCCATGTGCATTTTCCTCTTTTGATCACTCTGTTCAAAACTTGTTCAGTTCTTTTTAAATAGTTTACCTCTTTCTGTTTAAATGCAGAACTTAAAGATTGTCCTCTAATTCCACTTCAGAAATTCTTGCAGCAGTACATTGGAGTACTTACTTGGTATAAACCCATGAGAGCCCATAATGTTTTCCAAACTTTTTTTTAACCTTGATAGTATTGTGAAGGAGAATCCGGTATCTTCAAAGTACTGGAAAACCCAGGAGTAAACCCAGAAGTTTTCAGTTCCTCCCTTCTACTTCTTGAATTAAAAAACAAACAGTGAAAATGTTTTTTTCCTTAGATGTGCTATCAAAGCAATACAGCAATCAAAAAGATTTTTTTTTTAAAAGGTAATAATGCCCTTAAAGATGTCACGTCAGCCAGAATCCTTGATTTTTTGAACAAGAAAAAAAAAATCAATAAAGATGTGTGGGGTGTGTGCACATGTGCTTACTCAGGTAGAGTTAGATCACACATTATGTAAATGATCTATATGTGCACAAATAATGAGCTCTGTTTCTTGCTATATGCTGACGTACACAAGCAGAACATTGTGCTTATTCCCCTTTTTTTTTTTTTGTTGGAGGCTGGAAAGCAACGTCACCATATTTTTTCCCATAAATTGTAGGACTCTTAAGAAAGTTCAGCATGATCACATTTACATCTCTCCTTTTATCAGCCATGCCTTCAGAACACAGGGGAAACGCTGGGGCAGTACCAGTTGCCAAAGCTGATCTGCAGAAACGGAGAAAGCCTTTCTTGTACCTGACTGGCAACTGGGCACAGTCCAAGGATAACAAGAACAACATGTGAAGCTGGCAGAAATGAGCAAGTTAGCAAACAAATGCACTGTAGAGGATATTTTCCAAAGATTAAAGCTTGCTAAGGCACTTAATTCTCCCCGATTTTGTGAATCAGATGTTCATAAGCTGTTTTAAACTATTTCAAATAGAATGGGAGAGAGAACGATACCTGTTTAAAGAAGCAGGATTATAGAATCGTTCCTGCCAGCCATACATAAACGCCATTCTTCTCTCCGTTACCAAAAAAAAAAAAAAAAAAAAAAAAAAGACAAAAAAAAAAGACAAATCTTAAGTGTTACCGCTAGGTCGCAGCAGTGAGTAGAGGGCAAACGATGAAAACTGGAGGAGCAAAGGTGGGTTGTTTTTTTATATATATATATATATAACTGAACATATATAACCAGAAAAAATATATATGAAAGCATTAAAATGTTACTTATTTTTACTCATGTGGCCAAGGCCACATAGGCTCAAAGAAAACTGCTTGATTTATATTCCAGATGGTTTTCCTTGGAGGTTTAAGGTTTCAACTGTATTCCCAACAATTCTACAGCTCAATGATGGGAGAGAGCAGGCAAGTTTTCAATGTCCTTCTATGATTTTGATAATATTGAGAGCTGAAGGGGCTCAGTTTTCTTCGTAAGTCAGTTTAAAATCAGCATATGAGTTGACAAAGAATATGATGAAATTGCCTTGACTATCAATTTGTTTAGTTTGGTAATACAGTTTGATTAATTCATCTGGTGAAATTGTTTCCTTTTTTCAGGATGTTCTATTAATATTTTGGGATTTGACTTTCTCTTACTTTATGCTCTCTAATTGGTTGGCATGCCAGGTCATAAGTCAGACTGACAGCCTTTGACAACCATTTTCTACCTAGTTTACACAAACATAATTATCCACTTAAGTTGCAAATAGGTGCAAAGTCAGTCCTTGGGTGACTGTTGTGATTTCTCCAAAGGTATACATGGATGTTCATTTCTCAGCCCTTTAAGAGTTTTGAACTCTTCTCTGTTTCTACTTTTGCTTTGCAGTTTACTCTCGCCAATAACTGTAACTGTGCTGTGAACCAGATCAGTGGAGTGACCCTAGCCTAGGAAAAAACTCTGTCGGCAATGAAGAGTAGGTTAGAATCCCTAAAGGAATTTCCCTCCATTGCCAGTGTGTACATATAAAGTTTATGAAATGAAAGCGTAATGCAAAAGATATCATCCGTGTATAATAGACAGCCTCAGGACTGCATGTTATAAAGAATACTATATGCAAAGAAACAGTGTCCATAAATAAATCGTTGGCCTCTGTCTTTTCCTTGTCACACAAGGACCATACAGTTGTCTGTTTTTCCCATTATCAGTCCCTGGTACTCATCACTAACAGAAACCTTCTGTTCATCTTATTTAATGTGACTTTGGATCCAGTGCTCAGTGGAAACAAAGAAAAGAATTATCTATACTTCCATGGTTTTGGATAAGACGCTCTCAGCTGGAAAATAAGATATATCACATAACACAGGAAGTACCAGAAGCTTATCCTGCAGCGATATTCTGCCTGTATTTGTTGAACTAGTTTCTTTTTGACTCTGGTTTAACTCTGATGCTGATACTTTGTTCCTTCTGGCAAAAAATGTGAACCAAATCCCACTACAATGAACGAATGAAAACACTGTTGGCTAAAATAACTATAGTTTTGTAGCATTTCTCATTGATAAATCAGTGTAATTATCTTTATTTTTCAGGGCAAAAAGAGAGGCACAGTGAAGAGATGTGATTTATCCAGAAGGCTGACAGCAAAAGCAAAGAATTCCAGAGCCTAAGTCCCAGGCTCAAAGGATTATTTCCTCAGTTTGGGACAATCTGTCAACCAGGTGAGATAGTCTTCTGTTTAATGTTTTACATACTGTGTTTTCTAGCATAGATTTCATTCATATTTTATATCATTACTGAAACTATTGCAGTATAAATGATCAGAACACTAGTGTCTTTTTCCCTGATGCAATTGTGTTTTCCTGAAAAATTCTGCCAGAAGATCGATTTTCTGCAAAGCATATCACATACTACCACATCAGGAAGCTGTGGAGACAAAGCTATTCTGGAGCTCAGGCTAGGATTATTCAGTCTAAAACTGTCAAGGTACAAATGAATCTCTATTCTCAGTATTTTCCACTTGCTGTCTTGCCTTGTTTTTACTTCACAAAGTGTACTTTTGATCAGTCAAGGAGTTAATGAAGGGATAGTTGCTCATTTTACTACTGCATTTAGGATACATACATATGTTTCTGAAACATAATTTCTAGGCAGATCCATGACACCCAAAGTATAACTCAATTTTTTTGATAGAGTACACGTATACTGAAACATGTCATGGTGTCTACATTTCTCAAGATCTAGAATTTAATTAAAACAGTGGTTCTCCATACAATTATTCAACCATAAAGCAATTTAACTGACTAGTGTAGTTAAGCTTGCTCATCCCAGCAGCCAGGGATTCCCATCACTGTCACTCACTGCCCAAAAAGTATTTGTCTGATTTCACAGAGCATCATTTCAATTCAATGTATATCTAACTGATGGCTCCAGTTTCTCTCCTTTAAGAGATTTGCATTATTTTAGGAATTGCATTATTCTTTTCTATTTAGTGTTTACTTTTAATGTATATTATTATCCTTTTTGCAACCACTCAAAATCATGCCTGATTTACCTTTCTCCTGGCTTTTTAAATGATTGCCTAGTGCATACATGTCAGATTCAGGGCGTGGAAGAAGGTCAAAGCAATGACAGCCTTCGGGGCTCTGCCAGGGAATGCTAAATTGCCTCCTCATCAGTCATCACTACCACAAGCTCATCCAGAAAATACAGCCATAGCATAATGGAAGCAGTGCTTGAATAAGCTTCAGACCTTCTTTTCATTGCTCATAGCTTTCCAAATTTTACAGTTAAGGTCTGATTTTCTCAGCAGTAAGCATCCTCTCCTCACCTTGACTTTCAGAGAAATTGCTGTTTGAGAATATAGCTCCTATAATTCCTACTTCTCCCCCCATAACAAGAAAGGCCTGTTACGGGACAGCCTGAAGGCATGATGGTCAGCACCACTGACTGCGGAAGCAGAATGTTACTAGGGTGAAGGAAAGGGATATATGGAAACCAGACTCCAAAATCGGTTCATTGTTTTAGGGGTATCCTGACAGCAGCATCTATTAGGGTCCCTTAACAGCGTAAAAGAGAATACTTAGAATTCTGTTCACTCTAGCTGAGGCTGCTGAAACAGAAAGTCTGCAGGTGTTAAATCTGAAGCTGTGTTGTTGCTTGTGATACTTTTGTTTCCTTTGTTATGAAAACAAGCAACACACTGTTTGTCTTCTAACAATGTTCACGCCTGCCACAAAGTAAACCATTCTATTAACGATCTCTTACTTTCCAGCGTTGGAAGTGCCCAAAGGAGGTATGCTACAGCAACGCACATAAATTACTTTAACAGGCCCTTAACTTTATGTCCTTAAATTAAGTTTGTGCTTACATCCTTTTAAATGTAGTCTGTTGGAAAAAGTGAAGTTGAAAATGAGTACATGCGAGATTACACATGTACTGCGTATCTGTGATTTCTGTATCACTTTCATCCATCACTTTGGACCACATTCTAAAACCTTACTCACATTAAGCAGTACCTTGCCTCGCTAAGGTAAGCAAGCTACTGCCCAGCTAGAATGAGTGTTTCAGAATCTGGCCATTTATAAATAATATTTTCCTTCAACTACAAGTACCACAAAAATAACTAGACTCTGACAACTGAAATGAGTTCGTATCATCTAATGCATAATTACCAGCTATGAAAATGTTGCCGTGCAACTTTCCTTCTACCGTGCAGCACAGAAATCCCATTAGCTTCAGTCGCTGCTCCTGGTGACAATGACCTGTAGCACTGAAAGGCTAATGGAATTGCACAGGTGTCACTACAGACATAATGTGAGAGCAGTGAAGTTGTGCAAGTGTAGCTGAGAGCATAATTTAGCCCACAAAATATTTGTTTGTGGTGAGCATGTATACGATGGAAAAAAAGCCAGTATGACTGGCGGGGTCTAAGCTGAGCTTGAAGTGTTAGCAGTTGGGAAAAAAATAGTTTTCAAGAGCAACTTGCTGACATAAGGTATGGAAATGCATGAGACTCGGTGATCCACATCTTTCTATGTCAATATGTCATGCCGTTTTGTGCCTCTTTTCATCATTGAACTGTATTTTAAACAACTGAGAAGGAGACTTAAAGGGCCAAACATGGAGATTTCACCAAAACCATAAAAACATTTTTAAAGTAAGAATTAATCAAGAGTTTTCTTAATTTGTTCATAATTCTAACACAGTGCTACTTCCATAATGACATATATCAATTTTCACAATGTTTTTGGATACTTGTTGAAAAAGGAGGCATTTCTTCTTTTTGTCTATCCTTGAACATATATTAATATATTTATTAAAATACGTGCATATTTTCAATTTAACTTTTTAAGAAGTTCTTGTTCTGATCACTAGTTCAGATTCTGTTCTACCATCAGTTAATAACCGTAACTTCAATATGATGATACATTGTTGTAATTATTTTATCACTGATGAAGATTACAATGGTTGGATAAGAGCACTCAGCTTTTAGGTCTTGAACATATCAGTGCAAGCATGTAAAGGATTATATTCCATTAAAAGAACTAAATGGCTGAGGTTTGCTTGTTTATGTCAGTACTATGAGACAAAATCTTTGTTTAATGCTGAAGAAAACTGACATAGGGCACGGTCTGCTCCTAAGCCTCAAAACCTAGGAAGAGTTAGATGGAAAGTATTGTATCAATCTTCCCACGTTCTTGTTGTTTTTAGCAAACTCCAGCCCTCCTTTCATTTCCAACTCCATTAGGTAGTCAAAAGCTCTAAATATGCAAACCGCAGAGAACCTGTACTACAAAGCAAGACCTCCATGGTTTCCTCATGCACAGCATCGAGTGTATCCAGAGAGCAGCGTAAGCAGATGCCGCACAGTCCCTTCCATGCGGCGGGTCATTCTGCCGCTGCGCTGTGGCAATCCTGGAAGGCTTTATGCAAACCTGATGCACTCTCCGCTTTTCCGCCTTTTTCCTCCTACCCCAGCTTTAACTGTTGGGTTTGCACTGCAGCATATTGGCCATCAAATTAAAATTCAGCAAGCTCCTTTATGGGGTATTTTCCTTTGCAGACAAGTGATAGTAAATATGTTCTGCAAATGCACCCACTATGTAATTGATATTACAGGAAACAGCACATATGTGAAACATGAAAGAGAAGTCCCAGAGATTTTCTCTTGAACAGAATACGCCAACCCCTCCTCCCTCTAATAAACTAGTAAAACAGTCACCAAAATAAGTGGGTTTGTGAGCTCTTCATCTCTCTGTATCAATTAATTTGCATTAAATCCCATTAATATTTCACTTAGCGTTCAAAATTTCAATTCTCGTGGTTGGGGGGGCTATCACTTCAATGAAGATTTTTTTCAAAATGAAGGTTCAAAGCTGCTGCAGACACTGAACACTTTAATGCAGGCACTGCGCTGTAGCCAGTTGAAAGGAAATCTCATTAGGAGAGGATTCCAGGACAAAAAAAGCACCATCGCTGTTAGTGCTAATTAGCAGCTTTTTCTGCTGTTTCAAAAGAAGTTCCAAAAACTGAATGAGTAGATGGATTATTTCACCCCAGCGGTATTCTTCCAGGTCAGGGGTGAGACACCTTGTGAGTGTGGTGCTAGTTCTTGTTCTGATCCAACAGCTAAATAGCCTGCCAATTTCTTAATCCGGCAGTATTCAGAAATTCAGGTCTGCAATAACAACAGTATCAGGAAACAAAAGAAATGTAACTTCTGTTAGAGCTGATGAAGCTCTTCTCTTTCAAAATTAACTGAACAATAATTCAAGTGTGTGCAAAGTTGACGGTCAGAACTTTAAATTCTGACGTATTTTAAAAATAGTCTGTGTGATATCCTAAGACAGTAATCCATTTTAACTGTACTATTAATGATTAACGTACCAAGTACACAGGCAGAACATATATCTTCCAGGCATGAGACAACTGAAAGAATGTTGCTGCACACTGGATTCAGAAGACACAGGAATGAAGGGACCAGTGAGTCAGTGCAAAGGAAACTCTCATATGAGTTAGAAAAGAAAAAAGAAAGATTTCTGAAGCAGGCTAGGACTTTAAACCACCATCAACTCTTTCTCTGATTCACTTCAGCTTGGATTATAGAAAGGCATAGACAAGTAATCAAATTCACAGCATATATAAAAACACCGACAAAAATGGGAAACTACATCATCCATCCAACCTGTCAGGGTGCATAATCACCTGTACCCTGACAGTACATCAAGAGTGTATTTACCACATCTGTTTACGTCGATTTATGTTTTCTTTAACCACACACAAGAAAGCCTATAATAATCCACAACTCCTGATTTCAAAATAATACACTAACAATAACCATTTTCTCGGTCTTTTTCAGGCTCATTTCCCTAGGCTCAGAACCTTTAAGAAGCACGCCCAAGTGCATCCAGGTGATCATTCAAATGTTAATCTACACGGAGTCTGCAGTCTTCCAAGTGCAAAGCAGTCCTATACTACATGAAAATATCTGTAGTTCTTGGAGAGATAAAAACAGAGTGTCAATGCATCATATTTAATCATGGCGAAGTGTTTGTTTAAAGGAAATGATACAATCAGTACTCTTGTGGTTCTCTAGTAAAAGAAGAGGGATGTAGGAAACTGAAAACTCTCTGAGTTTAATTAAAAGTCCATTAGATGTCCTTCATGTGAAGGTCTCTGATTTCAAAAACATATAAGTCCTTTTCAGCTTGACCATAACTCTGAGGTTCTTAGGTTATATTTTTTCAATCAGGTTTTGCCAGCTCCTGAAAGGAGTTCTTACCTTAAAATTAATTAATGGGAAATGAGAAGGTAGAAGAGCTGATTATGGTGGTTGTATTTTGTTGCCAAAGCCTTGAAAGGTATCTGTTACTATATGGAAAAAAAAGTATATTCATCCAAATTAGACAGCCTATATTGTTTAGTGAAAATCTTTGATAATCATATCTAAATGCTCTAGTATTTTCTTGGCTATCTTTCACCTTGAGAGTAATGCACTTAAGCTGTTGGAGTCCTTTTAAGGGCAGCCACTCTAAATTAATTTTACTGGAACTTAATTATTGTCGATTTTCATTTAAAAGAAAACAAAATCTAGCAATAAGAAGTAAAGGAATGTTCTAAGTTTCACTGAAGTTGATAGAAAAACTTCCACTGGGCTAGAATGAAAGCAGAGTGGATGAAGAGATCCCCATGGGGGCTGGAGGTTAAAAACGTATTTTATACACATCTCGTTTTTTAAGTGCTCTAAGCTGGTTTTAATGGGATTTATCTCTATCAAGTTCTCTAATCTCTTTCTTTTTCATGTGTTTCACAAACTACAACACATTTACAGGTATATGTGGTTCTGAAATAATGAATTCATGTAACTATGCAGTTCATGACTGCCTTTTGATCGTTCCGGTAACTGGTATAGCCACACTCTTCCTGAGTGCTGGTGCAGGAGCTGGGGCAGGAGTAAACCTTTGAAAGACACAAGGCATGAGTGCATTGGTTTTAACAGAGACATAATCGGTAGGGGCAATAAAATGCCAGTTTTGAGTAGGAGCTTGAAAGCCAAATAAAAGCTGGCTGAGGCAAGCTGAATATTTCTACCACTCATACTGCAGCACAGCGCTTGTGCATGGTGAGAGGTGATGAGAGAGGATTAGCGTGACCTTTTCATAATGAAAAGGACTATAAGCTTTTAGGGACTGGGTGGTAAACAAAGCAAAGAGCTGGAAAAGAACAGAAATCACATAACTTTTAGTAAAGCATGTTTCGTTTAGCTTTGATTTTTAAATCTGTAAGGTATTCTCCCATCACTGACGTTTGGCATCAATTGTGTGTCCCAAACCTGGGAACGAAATTTATCCTGTGACCTCATTCAAATTGCTCAGACTGAACTTGTCTCATTTTTAGCTACTAAAAAAGTAAAAGTGGAAAACTCAATGCACATGGTCAACACAGTATATGAAAGTACAGTAGAAAGTTACACCTCTGGATATGAAATCTGAGACAAAATTTTAGTACTCCAGGTACCTAAAGATCTAGAGAACTTGATGGCTGATTCTACCTGTGTCATTTGACTAGTTGCATTACCTTGATGTGTCTCATAGTCTCTGTGCATTGTAACTACTAAAACTTGAATGAGAAAATCAAAATGGTATCTATCTACTGTCTTCTCTGTAAGACTTTCATGCTTCCATGCTTACTCCTCCTCTTTTCTCGTAGACAGCATAGTGTCTGAGCCACGGCATTGGAGCATGTATCAAATAATAGAATCTTATACTTCCAAGGGAAATTGGTTTCAGGGGTATTTAATAGCAATATCCTCCATGTCTCCAATTTTATGCAGTCTTCCTTCTTCCTGAGCCAAAAAGGAATTTATGTTTCCTGTCTCTGTACTCCATATTTAACCCAGACACTGATGACACTCAAGGGACGTATTTGCACTTTCTCAGAACTGCACTGTTTGGGCTGAGGCGGCCAGTATTGCCAAAGTTATTGCAGAAAGTGGTTGGAAAATTTTCTGGTGGAGAGACTTTTTATTGCAGTGTCTTTCAACAAAGTAGCAGTTTATTGGAAAATGTCATGACTAACTACAGAAACACCTTGAATAGATGCTTCATTTTGACTTAATCATTCCATCTTTTATATATTTTGTATTGCAAAATGCAATGTAACAAGCAGTTTCATGAGCATTGGAACTAACGGAGAAAGATTTTTCAGAGCATTTATGCTTCATGGGAGACTGTAACTAAGGAAAGCATTGTGAAGATAGCTCTCATTACCCGATATGGGATCCTAACATGAGAGAAAAGTTTTAAGATCCAGATTTACTGGATTCTCTGTTTTTTAAGAAAATATTGGAAAGTTAATATAGGGAATAAAATTTTAAAATAATAACATGTATGAAGCTCTTTCTGAGATTTGGGCATTCCTAAATGTTTCTTTAATGCGGATTCTGTGGTGTGTAACTTACAATGAGTTCAAACGTCATACTTTCCTTTAAAGAGGTCATTTCCCAGGCTATTTCACATTTGTGGGAATTTAATATTACTGATCCATTTCAAAATACGGTTTAAAGTCACCAATAAGTTCAAAAATAATTTACAGGCTGATGATTAACATATTTCCTTAGGAAACCAGGCTAAAAAGTGAAGTGATGCTATCAAAATCACCACAGAAAAATCAATATTTCCAGTGATGCTGTAACAGGACAGTTAATGAGGTCCAAATTAAATGCCTTCCTTTAAAACAAAAAATCCAATGTTTATTTTTCGATTTGGTTTCAAATAAATTCAGAATTTTAACTGCAATTGGTAATTTATCTTGGGATAAAAATTCAAAGTTTTGGGCAGGGAGACTATTCAGGTACCTCAGTATTATTTCTGAGGGATCTAGTTATTGAATCTGATCATGCATATTGCTTATACCATGATTTTGTGTCTCAATGATGTTGAGAATACATCTTTAAAACAAAAACTTATATCTTAAGCAACAATTCAACCTGCCTTTCTCCTCCAGCAGCATCTCTCTATGATTTACGGAGTAAGAAAAATGCATTATTTAAATAGTAAAATAAATAACAATAATAAATATATGCTTGCTTTTCTAAAGACCTCAGACTAATTCGTAGATAAATAACAGTATGTCCACAAACAGGAAGAAGGGAGAGGATGTGAGAACTATTAATCCAAACTTTGGACAACAAAGAACAAGAGAATTCAAATTCAGATTTTGTAATTCCTCATCTCTTGCTTTAGCTACTAGACTAGAGAGTCACTGGGAGGCCATGGTCTACAGAGAAATGGTACGTTTCCTTTACCATCTTTGGAATGAATGTCATACTTCTGCATCATAGTGTCCAGGTAAGCATTCATTTCATTTCAAATTCGTGGTTTTCAGTCAAATAAAAAGAATCCCCACAGAACAAGCAGTGAGCAGGTAGCATTTGTTTCTATAAACGGAGCTGCCATTACAGTATTTTTATCCCGAAAGGATGGTGCATGCACCTATTACAGCGATTTTGTTATACTGCATTAAGGATGGATGTCAAGCCAATGCTTCTGAAGAACTGCAGAGGACCCTGGGCAGTAAGTTGCTTAGTGAAGAAGTCACAGACAAAATTCAATGCAGGTAAGTGAAGATGATGCAGCCAGGAGAAAAACTATCCCAACATTATTATGCAATGATGGTCTTTCAACTGACAGTCACATAGGAATGAGATTTTCATACTGTAATAAATATCCCTGTGAAAACATCAGCTCAGTGCTCAGTAGTGGTTAGAAAGCAAACTTAGTGTTAGAAATGATTGAAAAGTAATAAAGACTAGAACAGACAATGTTATTATGGCACTGCATAAAGCCGAGTCTGCTTCCTCTCAAAAAGCATACTGTGGAGATGGAAAAGGTACAGGGACAGGCTACAGGAATGATCAAATGTGTGGAACGGCTTTTGTAAAAGGAGAAACTGAGTAGATTAGTATTTTTCTGTTGGAAAAAGAGACAACTGAAGGCTGAACAGAGAGAGGTCTATAATATTGTGAGTGGAAAGCAGACAGTGAATAGAGATTGATTGTTCACTGCTTCTTCCAGTACAAAGGGGGAAGGGAGTGAGAGAGGGGAAGAAATCAAATAAAATTGCAGGGCTAGGATCAAACTTCTTTGCACAATGTAGAATGGTGAGATATTTCTTCATATAACATATATTGAAGATATTTAGTAGTTAAGTTACGAATTACTTTCCAAAGAACTCAGCAGATGCTAAAAGACTACATGGGTTGAAAGAAACATTGGATAAAATCACTAAGGAAATTCCACGAGTCCCATTAAAAACAAAGATCTCTGCTTCAGGACATGTCTGCCTCTAAAATCACTCAAAGCTAGAAGCATATTCAGAGGACACACTGCTCTGTGTTTGCCCAGGCCCCTAGTCTACCCTGTACTCCTGCATAGGTTGATGGCCACCATCACAGCCACAAGGTGCTGGACTAGACTGACCTTAGTCTGGCTCTATCCTTGTTTCTAGATAGAAATTCTTCCATGAGCCACAGGCATTACTCAGCTAGAAGCTATCTATCTAGTTCTTTTTTTCCTCACACTTCAGATTTCTGACAATTGTCTGTGACAATTGGTCTTTAAGAGTAAATTAGATGATAGAAAGATGTTCAGTAGAACAGCCTTCTCTATCATTGTTTGTGTATGTAAGAGAGAGAGAGAAACGGACAGAGAAAGAAAGAGCGGGAGACTAGTTGCTGGTTCTTTCAGTAGAATAAAAGGGTCTGTGATCCCCTTTACCAGGAAAAACTGCAAGTCAGATCATCACCCGGGTAAATTGGAATAGTCCCGTTGCGATCAATGGGACTGCACTGTTTAGCCTAGCAGAGGATTTAACCTGAGTTTCTTAAGCCTCAGAATGGCTCTTAGATTTGCAAAAGGATGTTGCTGACACACGGGACACTGCAAAATTTTTCAATTTGTCCAGCTGGTTATACTTTTCGCTGTAAGTCAGAACTCAGATCCATCTACTCTCTTGCCCATTAATTCCGCTCTAAACCTGACCTTGTTTGTCCCTTGACCCTGTTTTGCCACAGTTCGCAGTAATTCTTTTAGTGGTGCAGCTCCATCTATCTTACAATCTCTGCCTCCTTTCTTACTTCAGTCCTATGTACTATAAAAATATCCACTAAACTTTCATGTGCTGCATAGTGTGCCAAGTTACTTCATGAAGGACACTCCATAAAATGCTGACAGCAGTATGAAATATACTACATAGTGCATAAAAACTAGTTTTGTGCTTCAACATGTGAACACCAATCCCTACAAACAAGATTATTTTACTTAAAATTTTAGCCCAAGAAGAAAAATTAAAAAAAAAATTTAAAAAGGTGTTGTCAGTGTTTGTGCTGTACTGAAGTCCTGGGAATAATCAACAAGTGAACATTGCATTAATGGCTTTGCAAACAAGCAGTTCGCAACAGAAGGCAGTGTCCTGGTTTAGGCTGGGACGGAGCTGGTTTTGTCTTCAGCAGCTACCGTGTTTTGGATTTAGTGTGTGAAGAATGATGATAGTGCACTGATGTTGTTGGTCACTGCTAAACGATCAAGGACATTTTGCAGTTTCCTGCAGTTTCCCAGGGTTTGCTAATGTGCAGGTACAAAAAGCTGGGAGGGGTATAGCCAGAACAGTTGATCCAAACTGGCCAAAGAGAGTATTCCATACCATAGACATCATGCCCAGTATTATAAGTGAGGGTCAGCCCATGGGCCACTTCCCTTAAGCTCCCCTTCTGGTTGCTTTTTGTTCCCTGTTTTTTCCCTTTTTTCGTTCATTCACACCTTTTCGTTTGTTCGTTCGGCTGTTCGTTCCCTCGCCTGCTCTCTCTGGAACTTGCTGGTCTGGGGTAGCTATTGGGGAATATCCCTGCTCCCTGACTGCTGCTCGGGACGGGCTGTATCAGTCATCAGGTGGTGAGAAATTGTGCATCGTTTGGTTTATATATTCTATTATCCTTATATATATTATTATTATTATCATTAATATATTTTTATATTTTTCCTTTGCTGTCCTGGCGAACTGTTTTTATCTCAACCCGCGAGTTTTCCTTTCTCCCCGATTCTCCTCCCCACCCCACCGGGGAGGGGGGCAGTGAGTGAGCGGCTACGTGGTATGCAGTTACCAGCTGGGGTTAAACCACGACAGGCAGTAAAGGAGTCTTCAGACACAGTGTCAGTTTACATCTTAAGCTGTTCTGTACTTGCAATTTTCTTTATGTAAGTCAATGTGTTTTCTACATCTATTTATCACATTTTATTTTGGGGGAAGGTGGTAATTGGAAAGTTTGGTTGATTTCAAATATTTCCTCTGCGTCTTTCCTAATGTACAAAATACAGCTACAGGCAAACAGACTAAGATTTTTCCACCTGCTACATTAAATTTTGTAAGGTGTGTAAAGCAGTAAACCAAATTACTATAAAATCCACCTTAATGATCCTTGTTCTAATTACACCTCTTATAAGGGCAGTTAGTATTTTTAAGAAGTTATTTTATACTAGGTTTATAGATATGTATGACATGTGGCTAAAGAATATTTGAGCTATGGTCCTAAAGGGATTAACAAATTTAATTTTAAGTCCAATTGATGGTTACGTCTTCAGTGGATACCATTAGGTTCAGTGGTTCAGAAGCTTTTAGATAAGAAGCAGGATTAACTGTTCCAGTAGGCAACAACAGCGCAACATGGCTAGAGCAGGAGTGAGGAAGTAGGGCGGGAGACAGAGGGGTGGGAGAGCGAACTGCAGCGCGTGTGCGTACAGCTAAAGAAAATGCAGTCCCGGGGGTAAGAGAGCCCTTTAGCACAGGGGCTGTCGCAGTTACCAGGCCAATTGCATTGCTGTCTTTTCACAAGGTCCTGCGGTGCATCACCATGTCAGGTCTCAAGACCTCCTCCTTCTGGTGTGAAAATTTAGTTATTCAGTTGTGAATTCATTCCCTACAAAGTGCAACCCTGCAACATGCCTAAACTGTATACCACAGGGAAGCGTACACAGACCCAGGAGGACAGCAACAGAAGCAGTTCAGGTAACAGAAATAGTGTAACTGCTTCAGCAGTGAGAAATGCATGAGCTAATTAACCCTGTTGCTTCTCAGTAGGATAAATTAGCCTTTGCAGAGCTCCCGCAGCTAGACTGCACCTCATACCAGAACAGCTAGTGTATGTAAAGCCTGGTTCAGCGGGTCCAACAGAGGGTAGGCCCTGTAATAGATTCATTGTGATTTCATGTGATATAAAACAGCTCCTCTGAAACACAGAAAGATTAATTTCTTAAAAATACAAAGTCTATTCTAAAAGCACTGAAACAGGTATAGCTTATTATGCTTCTAAGCGCTCACCAGCCCACCTAAACACAATGCTGAAGCATCCCATTCTGCTTGTAGTCCCTGCCACTCTGGGGGCTGGATGAAGCATCCTACCTAATTCTTGTCATCTTAGAAGGTCAGTATTTGCCTTCCTATCTATGTTGCTGTTTCCCCCCTTTTCTTTTATGTCCTGTAAGTATGTTTTATAAGCTACCTTTCATTCAAAATGCACACTACAGGACACTGGATGTGTTGCGTGTGCACTGTGGAGTGCACTGTCAGCTGTTAAATTTCCAGATATCTTTCAGGCACTCGACATCCTGGACAAATGGGCAGATTTCCTTTCTTCCAAAATCTTGTTGGAAGAGGTGATCATGTTCACAGAAATCCAATTGTATGTTAGCCAGTATCTGACCATCTGACGTTATTATCCTTTTCGTACTTACTGGGAACACTTCCATTAGCAAAAAACCCCATTGGTCTCAGAGAAAATAGAATAAGCCAGATTGTTACTAGCTGGTAATAAAGAGCAGTAAACCAGTGAAGAAAATCAAGCTGTTCTCAGTGACGGTAGCTCACCATCTAGCCCTTGCATTTCAGAATCATTCTAAAGAATATTAAAGGTGCAAATATAAACTTAGACTTCTTTTGCTGCCTGCCATTATGAGTCTTCCCAACATTACATTACTGAATACTTTGTCTAGGCTTAGCACATTGCAAAACAACTTCTACATATCGCCAGCAATGTGGCAGTTGAGATAATATCCACGTAGCTCCGCTAATGACCTCTTCTGTTTACCATATGTTATCATTCCCCCTGAAATTAAGTAACTGTTTTACAAGAGTTTCTGCAAATTGACAGTCTTTAGCAGCTACTAAATGCAATGTATGCTTGAAACAAGGGATAATGGAATTAAATTTACATCTCAGAAAGAGTGGTATTTTATAAGCACTTGTTGATTTTTGTAATAGCTTAACAAGGAATAATGGCAGATTTCAGTTTACTGGTAAACACAACCATGTTGTTTCAATAGGATTTTGTTTACCTTTCACTATGTTATCCTAGTTTTATAGAGGGAAAAAAAAATACATCAGTGCAGGGATCTTTCTTAGTTAGATTTTCCAGTGTTAACCTGGCAGAGACTTGATTCTGCACCAGGTCTCCTTGAGGGACAAGGGGATGGAAGGGCAGGAAAACTTCCCAAAGTTTACCCCACTTGGGCTGGATGGCAAATTCAGCTCAAGGCATGTGTTGTGACTTTAGTGGATCCTGTGTGAAGCATCAGTTTTATACCAGAATTGAATTACAAGATAAAATAGCATTTTTTCTTTTTTTTAGTCAACTGACGAAAATACCTGGGGCCAGGTGATATTTTAAAGCCAGTTTTGCCAGCAGTAAGAAGCTTCATACTCACTCAAACACTCCATGCCCCAGGGATTTGACTCACACCTGTTTTGTTTCATGTAGGTTGTCAAGAAGAAAGAGAAAAAATAAATAAAGTAATATACTTGAGAGTTTAACCCCTGGGTCAGATTATAGGAGAGAAGGAGAAAAAATCTACTTCAACAGGTTTAAGCAGTACAATAAATCTGTTCTGACAGATATTTGACAGCCATGTTTTTACTGACCTCTTTTTGTTTGAGGAGATGGGAATGAAAGGAGTGCTTATTGAAGGTCATTTTGGAACAAATAAGCAATAAAAACAATCAGAAAATTGATATGATTTTGTTGCACCAGCTAAGGGCCTGTCTGTGTGAGTTTAATAGGATATGAATTTAGCTCACTGTATTTACCTTTCAAGTCTGGTAGACTACTCGCCTACATTTACTCCAAATCAAGACACTTTAAAATATATATTATATTTTAAAGAAAGTCTTTCTTTACTAATGAATATGAATATTAAAATACTCCTGGAAGTACAGTGCCTGGAAGCAATTCTATGACGCCTTTTCTATGTCAAGCAATTACCGACAGGAGTACATTTTAAGACTAAGTAATTCTAATTGAATATAGTTCATGAACATTTCAACAAGCTAGAAACAAACACGGTACTCGGAGAAGAGGAGACTCTCCTCCTGTGAAGTTGTACATCTCATTAAGCAAACATAAATAGAATCTCCCTGTCAGGACTGTTGGTGCATGCCAGTTGAAGACTATGGAGCTGTAACAATTTACGTCAGCTGATGTAAATCCAGATCCTGATCCAGATCCTTAACAGTTTATTGTTACTTCAGTTTTTGCCAGCTGCATAATTTTAGGTGGGAAAAAACGTTGCTACTGAAAAAGAAATATTAAATCATGACAGGAGAGAGAAAATTTGAAAGTCACGGTGATTCCTTTTTTTAGTACTTTAGGTAACACTATAGTGCTACAGTGTCAGTTATAAGGATGGTGGATTAAACAGCCAGGAAGAAATGTTCATTTTAGAAATTACTTGTATTTGTAGGTGTAAGGAGAACATAAGGGAAGAAGACAAGAATAATCCTGCTGGGCCAAAACAAAGGTCCAATTAACATCAAACACCATCTCCTTACAGTTACAGGAAAAATATACAGAAGATAAAAGAATGGGAGAAGTATATTTGATACATAAGTACTCTCCAACCTCCAACAATTTTCAGCTCAAGGACTTCCTGATTTGACTATTGTAGAAGAGCTGGGCTGCCCAGCTCTTCTACAAACTTTACCAGTTTCCCATTGTATCTGTAGAAAGAAGAAAAGATGGTAAATATTTTCGGAATCTATAGCCATCCAGCCTTACAGAACAATACAGATTAAAAAAATAGGGGAATCCTAACAGTGCTGGAACACTGACTTTATCTCTGTAACAGCAGGAAATAAGAAAAACTTATCTAAGATACTATATAGGAAGTGACACTAAAGTTTTACAAGAGTCCAAGAAAATTAGATGCCCAGATCACTCCAGATTTCCGAGAGATTTAGGACATTTACCTCCTTTGAATATTTTTAAATGGTATTGCAGACACTTCTGATCTTTCTTCAGGACAAGAATACACACATCAGACTCTGCTGGTGATTTCTGAATTATTTTGCAGGCATAATGGAAGTTTCTGTAGACATGTCAAAAGCTAAATGGACATGGAAAAGTGGACAACCTGTTTTTCTTAGTAGTAGTCCTTCCTACTTCAGTTTGGAGCTCATTGGTGGGACAGCGTAGGTAAGTTTCCACTACAGTGACCATTCTAGAATTTTTAAGAAAAAATTCAGTTTCTGATGTTATCAAGCCTTCACTTACCATATGCAGAAAATCATTTTTCTCTTCCTTTAGAAATAACTTTTAGGTTCCCAGGAGACCACAGAATCTACAGTACAGAACCCAGAGCAATACAGTAGGAAATATTCTCGCAAGGTAAGATTCTTTTGGAAGTATTGTTCTTTACCCGTGACGTAAACAAAGGCTATTTTTAGCCTAAGATCTGTAGATTAAAGTCTCTCTAAAGTCTAGGTAGACTTTTTCTAGACTACAGTCTTGTCTCTCAAGGAATATTTTAATAGCCATTGTTCAAAAAAGGTGCATATATATACGTATAATAAGAGCTAGTTTTGCCTCTTAATTAAATATGAACTAATATTGCCATTCCTTTTCATCTTAACAGTTCTCTTCTAATATTTATATCTGAAATTCCTTTAAAGCCTATCACTTTGGAGTAAGGAAAACAGAAAGAAAGATTTAAAAATAGCAAATTATACTGTAATTTGTATTGCTTGTTTGGAGGAACAAAAAGAATTAGGTTATGTAGAGTTAGAAAATTGGTACCTAAAATTTATTCTTCAATATTGGATAAAGAGAAGAAATTAATCCATATTTGAAAAATTCTGTATTTTGACTTGTTTTGTCAGTATCACAATGACATGTAGGACATCAATCAGCCATTTAACAACAGAAATAGTTCTTGATTTTCCAAAATTATCTTTTCAAACTTACTACATACATTTCTTCAAAGACTCATTAGGGGATTTGTGATGGATACAATTTCATTTTACTATACTCCAAAGGCTGAAAATTTGATACAAGTGCTCCTTATGCCATGTTTCACAGAAAGATGGAACACCTCAGGGGGCTGTTCTGTATCAGACTACAGTTTATTGTATAATTGCAGCTTGTCAACTTTTTGTCATCATTGCAGTACTTAATTTTAAGCTTGCACATTTCATTATAAATAGCTTACTGTAACCTTGATAGCTCTATTCACTTTCTGTTGATGGCTCCTGAGCAGCTTATAGCATAACTAAAACCAGAGTGCATGATAAATATTTTATAAAGGCATCTATTGTCACCTATTTATCATTCATAACGTACTGTGAATGCACCATAAAATATGTATTAACATTTTACAGATGTTGTGCTACTACTAACATATATTTATATACATTTTTAATCCTTTGTAAGTCATACAGCATTGTACCAGTATAAAAAAACATACTCAAAAAGTTGAAGCATGTTCAAAAGATTGCATCACAAAGCCATTAGTCATTTGAAACTCCCATGTGTACCATGTTTTGGTTGATAACTAAGTCACAGCATAAAGGAATGGTAAATTTATACAATGAGACTTACTAGAAAGAGTGACTATATTGTATAATATCCTGGCTAATATACTCTGTGGGGCTCTGGCAGGCTATGAAACTACAGTAAGCCTGTGAGAAAGAATACCTAAATTGAATGATCAGCTGTGTATGATTTTCACTCTTCTTTTCTCCTGTTTAAGAAACTTTTTGTAAGGCTTGATTTAGTTTAGATTCAAAGCTTTGTTTTAAATCAACCATACAGCTAAATTTGGAATGTCCATAACTGGGGAAAAAAACAATTACTGAAAGATCTACAGAAATTTGGGAAACAAAAGCAGACAGCATAGAAAGATTCAATATTATTAAAAGAGAGTAAAAAGCATATATACAGAAAGAGTGGAGAAAGTGACAACACCAAAGTATATTTTTACTATACGAGCTTGACTTTTTCGTACAAATAATGAGATAATTTTCACATATAATATATGCAATTAGGACAAAGATAGGAAAAAGATAATCCTTGAGAAGATTTTTGTCAAAAACTTTTGACTACTATTCACCTCTCCACTCAAAGTCATGGGATCTAAAGTTGTATGAATAATTGATGCTTCAGTTCAGAGTTCTTACTTTCTCTATTTTTCTTGTCCAATGAATAATTCATTATTTTTGCAAAGTGGAACACTTTAAATAGGAAAGATTAAGAGAAAGCCATCTTCTAATACTCCATGTCACTTGACTTGGAAAAGCAATATACCTAAGTTCCTGTCCCTTTTCTGAATTTGACAGACAACAGAGCTGAATCCCTGTTTCTCAGATGCTGAGAAGGGGTGTGAGTAGAAGGAACACCAGTAGCTCTACTGTAGTTCTAGGAATTGTACCTAGGCCTCTTGGAGAACCAGCTCTCAAAAAGAATCAAAACATTTCATTTTGAGTAATGCTGTTTCAGTGTTTTCTAGATGTATTACTTACCTTTGCCTAAATTTGTTCCTTGAAGTTGGGTCAAGATGGCAAATGGTTTGTACTGCACTGAAATTCAATTTTGTAATGAAAGAATGATTCCCAGAAAGATTTTTGCCAGCTCTGATGTGATCTGATATATTCATT
The DNA here is from genome assembly GCA_009819775.1 of Phoenicopterus ruber ruber. Taxonomy (NCBI): domain Eukaryota; kingdom Metazoa; phylum Chordata; class Aves; order Phoenicopteriformes; family Phoenicopteridae; genus Phoenicopterus; species Phoenicopterus ruber. The sequence goes on from CM020222.1 coordinate 27,376,575, forward strand.
ATGAACTGGTCTACAGATGCTGTAATCTTTAACAGTACTTCATCTAGGAGTGATTTTACATACGTGTTAGTATATCACCTGTCTTTGCTTTCTAATATTTCTTATGAGACGTTATTATATTTTTGTCAGGATAACTAAATGTTGTGGTCCGTAGACTTCTAGTATTCATTATTATTTGAAATCTTAATAAATCCATACGATGAATAAATTTCTAGGGCGTTCAGAAAGATAAGTCAGAAGATATTGCCTCTTGGATCAGACACTACATTGCCTGAATCCTCCTCAAGCCCTTCAAAAATAGTTTGTTTTAATTCTGAGTTTTAATTTTTATTTAAAAAATACTTACTTGGATCTTCCGTGCCTCAGACCTATATCACCTTTATGTATTTTCCTTTTGATAGTAAAGCTGAGACTTCCAGCTGACTGAAAATGGAGCCACTCAGCATAAGTCGTAATTATTCTCTATGTGCTCTCTTTTACAAAGTGAAACAGTTTGAACAGGAAGAATTGGAAAGCTCCATCCCAGAATACTTAGAGGCCACAGTCTGTACATTATTTTTAATGAACAAGTAACAGTAACTTCAATTGACTAATGTATATAAATTTAATGCTGGTTTAAAATACCCATTGTATTCATTAGCTGATAGGTGGCCAACCTGAATTCTATAAAATTGTCAGCACATTCCTACTTTATGGTGACAGATAGCATCCTTATTATCATAAGCTTTTCATTCCAGTCATACTGACGTTTAAGTGACGATGTTGTCAGAATACAACAGCTCGTAATGGTTTTTATTACTACTTTAAACCTTCCTTGATCTTATCTAAATGGGTAGCAAGGGAATTTTTTTCTTCTTTCTTTCTTTTTCCCCTTCTAACTATATGGCAAAGATTTGTGAATCTTCAAACTTCTTCTAGTAGATGCATAACTAAAATGTTCCATCTACTCGAGCAAATTTATAACTTAGCTCCCAGTTTCACAGTCCACAACGAGCACTCAAACGCTAGTGACAGGCTGCCTGCTATACTAGAGAGAGACCAGGAACAGAAGCTGAGAAACGGGGGCCAATGCGCTCTATAACACCGTACTTCACTGCTCAGATGTCCAAAATAATGTGCATTACAGTTTAATCAGCTTGTCCATTTAATGTGTGCCTTTAGTTATTCATCTGTGGCAAGTCATCACAATAGCTCAGCTCATGTCTGCCTGAGACTCATCACTGCAATATTGCTGTTGGTTTTAAGCTTGTCATTAATATTCATCTCCTGAATGGCTCTTTATCATGATTCCCAGCAGCCAATCTGAACGAGGGACTCCCCCTGAGCTTTCAAGTACTATTTTATTGTGAAAAGTTTACACACTTCATTCATACTGTGAAACTGCTAGGAGGAAAAATGAGCAGGAAAAGTTACAGCTTTCTGAAATGCTACTGCTTGTTAATTGGGTAAAACTCTAAATAAAAATCCACCTAATGAAACCTTTTTTATTAAGTTCAACAGATTGACTATAAAATAGATAATACCCTTTAAATCTGCACATTCATGCCTTCCCTGATGTGAACCTCTTTCATCCTCCTTTACAGCAGATTCCTGTTAAACCCAAAAACTCAGTAACTCGAAAGAACAGAGAGCATATGAAGAAAGCAAAAAGTATTATTTTTCTCCTCTTTCCTCTCTCTTCCTGCCTTGACAGAACTAGGAAAGTGAACTTAATTTTCTCTCCCTCTTTCCATAACATCACAAGGTGCTGTACCGTTATGGTATGTACAGCTATGTTTCCGTTAACAGGAAACGTTTCCAAGACATAAAAAACTTGAACTACATTTATTTTAGGGTATCCTAAAAGTAAGCTCATCTAAACTACTCTAAGCATGTTATGTGAGCATGTTATTGCAGTGCTTCAGATTCTATAATACATATATTTTCTTAGCACCCTGTGTTTTAGGGTTACTATTTTCTCCCTTTTACACAGAGGAACTGTCGTAAATGCAAGTTCATGCAGCATAAGGAAATCTGGGGCAGAACAGATTTCTGTTCTCAAACCTGCTTTCAAAGGTTATAGCAGACTCCAGTTATAACAGACTTAGTAACTAACAACCATTGATCATAAAGATTTTATTATAACAATCATAGCTTCAGGCTTCTAACTTCATTATGTAGTTTACATATTACTGACTGGATTATCAAACACTTATTAAACACGTCTTCTATACAGAACACCTGACAAACCCATAAAAACCCCACCAATTTTATTCTCCTTATGCCCCCATAAGAAAATATGAGTAATATAACAAATGCTACTCTTTCAAAGACCAAAACAACCAAACCACAATTCACCTAACCTAGGCTACAAATGGTTCAGAAGAGGAGGACACGCCCTCTGTTTTAAAATGGACCTAGTGGTGATAAATGTGGATCCAAAATGCATCTAAGTGCAAGCTTCAGAATAAGAGTGGTTTTCATGTCTCTGTAATTTGCTTTGTAGGTATTACTGGAGTATCTCAGTCCTCTTCTTTCTATACAGGATCTCCTAAGAAACCTATCTATGAGTCTGTTGATTCCATCAATTAATCTAGGAGTCTTGTTTGAGGAAATCACACCAAGGCATTGGCTATGTGTGTTATCCTCTCTAAGACAATGTCCATCTTCTCATACACATGCTTAATCCTAGTATAAGCCTTTTTACCCCCTCTACATGCTCCACTGCAGATGGGGCTTTTTTTGTTCTACTGTAACTCAAGTTTATGGTAAGACTGATGAATGTTACTAGTTTCACGGTGCTGTTATGTCAGATTGTACATCTCCAAATTCTCCACAGTCATTTATAAAGGACTAAGATCCTGTCACTATGGTAACTGCAGTTTTACATGCCCTGACTGTTCTGTCTTTAAAAGCCTTGCGACAACGCTGCTGCAAGATTTTTTTTTCCTCTTTCTTTAATGCTATAAACCATGAGTTCCTCACCAAGCAGCATATATAAACTTTTGCAAATATTTCTCTCATAAAAAACCCTACTCTTTAATCCTGTCTCTCCTGAAAGAGCTAAAACAGTAGGGGAGTGATTTGAATCAGTGATTTTAAATTGCTTGATTTAAAATTATGTTAGGTCTGAGCTTTATAAAAATAATTTGAAAAAAAAATTACTATTGCAACCTTAAATTTTAATTTATAATGCACCAAATTATAATTTTTAACATAGCACAATTGATAAGATATCTTATTTAAATTTCATAAAACTGCTGTAAGCAAGACCCATTGTATTAAAAAATAAGATCCAAATCCTTCACAACCTTAAGCTAGAATAAAACTACTCACGGGTCTGAAGATAAGAATCTCCATAAATCTTCCAGAGTACTAGGAACAACTTATTTTTATTAGTAACTTTTTGAAGTCTAAAATGGGTGCCACTTCAATTCCCACTTCAAAGAAATTCCTTTGGTGTTAACATTTTTAAATTGGTAACTTTGTTACTTTTAAATATATGTATGTTATACTATAAGGAAGTAGCAGGACTCTGGTGTGTGGCAGGACCTCACTACTCATAGAATCGTTTAGGTTAGAAAAGACCTTTAAGATCATCGAGTCCAATCATTAACCCGGCACTGCCAACTCCACCACTAAACCACGTCCCTAAGCACCACACCTACATGGCTTTTGAATACCTCCAGGGATGGTGACTCCACCACTGCCCTGGGCAGCCTGTTCCAGTGACCGACAACCCTTTCGGTGAAGAAATGTTTCCTAATATCCAATCTAAACCTCCCCTGGCGCAACTTGAGGCCATTTCCCCTCGTCCTATCGCCTGTTACTTGGGAGAAGAGACCGACCCCCACCTCTCTACAATCTCCTTTCAGGGAGTTGTAGAGAGCGAGAAGGTCTCCCCTCAGCCTCCTTTTCTCCAGGCTAAACACCCCCAGTTCCCTCAGCTGCTCCTCGTAGGACTTGTGCTCTAGACCCTTCCCCAGCTTCGTTACCTTTCTCTGGACACGCTCCAGCACCTCAATGTCTGTCTTGGAGTGAGGGGCCCAAAACTGAACACAGTATTCAAGGTGCGGCCTCACCAGTGCCGAGTACAGGGGGACGATCACTCCCCCAGTCCTGCTGGCCACACTATTTCTGATACAGGCCAGGATGCTGTTGGCTTTCTTGGCCACCTGGGCACACTGCTGGCTCATATTCAGCTGCCTGTCAACCAACACCCCCAGGTCCTTTTCCGCCGGGCAGCTTTCCAGCCGCTCCCCCCCAAGCCTGTAGCGTTGCCTGGGGTTGCTGTGACCCAAGTGCAGGACCCGGCACTTGGCCTTGTTGAACCTCATACAATTGGCCTCGGCCCATTGATCCAGCCTGTCCAGATCCCTCTGTAGTACCTGCCTACCCTCAAGCAGATCAACACTCCCTCCCAACTTGGTGTCATCTGCAAACTGACTGAGGGTGCCCTCAATCCCCTCATCCAGATCATTGATAAAGACATTAAACAGAACTGGCCGCAATACTGAGCCCTGGGGAACACCACTTGTGACCAGCCGCCAACTGGATTTAACTCCATTCACCACAACGCTTCGAGCCCAGCCATCCAGCTAGGTTTTTACGCAGTGAAGAGTACGCCCGTTCAAGCCAGGAGCAGCCAGTTTCTCCAGGAGGATGCTGTGGGAAACAGTGTCAAAGACTTCACTAAAGTCTGGGTAGACAACATCCACAGCCTTTCCCTCATCCTTGGTCGCCTTGTTGTAGAAGGAGATCAGGTTAGTCAAGCAGGACCTGCCTTTCATAAACCCATGCTGACTGGGTCTCATCACCTGGTTGTCCTGTAGGTGCCACATGATGGCACTCAAGATGATCTGCTCCATAACCTTCCCCAGATCCTCCTTCCGGCCCTTCTTGTAGATGGGTGTCACATTTGCTAACTTCCAGTCAACTGGGATGTCCCCGGTGAGCCAGGACTGCTGATAAATGATGGAAAGTGGCTTGGTGAGCACTTCTGCCAGCTCCCTCAGTACCCTTGGGTGGATCCCATCCGGCCCCATAGATTTGTCATCAACATTAGACTTGCAAGATATGAGCACAAATGACATTTGCCTGGGAATTCTCCACGAATCCACGGGCTTCCTGATCCCACTATGCAGTACCAACACATACTGTGCCATGGCCCTTCCTTTGTCTCTGATGCTGCTGCTCAGAGGCTTCTTCCGTAGCATACGATGTTAATAAAAAATAAAGAATGCCTGTCTTGCATCAACATGTATTTTAACATAAACAAACACAGCCAGTACTTCACAAATACAAAAAGATAAAATTACTCAAATCAAAAGAACCACCTCAGAAAAGAACTCCTTGCTCCTCCTCAACAGTTTCTTTCTCCACCAAGCTGTCATTTGGTTTACTGATTAGTCAATCTGTATATCTGACAGTGGATAAACATTTCAAGCTCTGGATCCCTTCCTGTTATTTTTGCCTTTTCCATCAGTTGCTAGATTCTCTGTGCTGGTAAGACTGCTTTCCCATTTACTTTATCAGCATACTGGAGAAACTGTGCAGTAGCACAGTGTCTCATTGTTTGAACATGGCAACTCAGGAACATGGCAACCTAAAATGAAAAATGAGCCCCCCATTTCCACATCACACTTCCAATTTGTGAGAAATAATTTAGCATGACTTAAAAGTTCCTGACATTAAGGGAAGAGCTGCGGAGGAAAGAGAGTTTTTTCCCATTATCAACCACTGTACACAAATTCCTCTGATTAATGCCTGTTCTCATGTGCTTGCATCTGACTTGTAAATACAGTCCTGGTTTCATTCCAGGATGCTCTGCTCCCAGCTGTGGGGCATGCATCTATTTCATGATTTTCACTGAGGTTACTGCCTGGCCTGCTTTAAAGAAATCCTCATTTCTCACAAATCTCAGATTGTGCTACTTGTTGAAGTATGAATTAATTTAGTGCCCACCTCACCACATGCTGTTAGCAGGGGTTTTGTCTGTTTGCCTGGAACATAGAATTGAGTGCCTGGAATGGCTACTCAGATATCCAGAAGTGACTAGCTGGTAGATTCTACTTTCTCTCTGGAAGGTGGAAGTTGAACATGTTTTCCATTAGCACATGGTTTTCCTCTCATCACAATGCAAAAGCCTCAAAAAAAGCAGAGTGGTCAGTTGGATTTACTCAGCAGAGGCTTCTTCAAGATGCGTCCTGTTAACTTTGGCTGAGGCTGCACAGCCACCGTGCCCTCAGAATGGCTCGACTTGTCCCATTCCAAAGAGCACGGCCAGGCACAACTTCTCCTTTCAGCACAGCTGCATTCGGTATCTCTCAGGGCTTCACTTGAAGAATGCCAGCTTTGTATCTGTGCAATTTCTAGGCTGCCTCCTAAGGCAGTGCTCTATCAGTTATAAACTCTAAGTTTGAAATATTTTGTGACTGATAACTTGTATATTATTTCTTCACTCCTTTAATGTTAGTCCTGGGTCTGTATCTTTGAGTACTCTCTCCAGGGTTTCTCACCTGTGCATGCAGAATCCAGAAAAATAGTTGACCAACAGTTTCAATTTCTAGCCGTCTTTCATAACTGCAGTTTAGAATAATTATTATTGTTCAGGCTCTTGGCATATATCTGAAGTCCCTCAAAAAGTGTCAAATAAAGGTTACCCGTTCCATATTCCAGAAGCTGTTCCTACCACCATGAACTAATCACTGACCAACTGTGACACCTTTTTGATATTGCTAAGTGCTTTTGGATCAGAGATTACTTTTGTGCTGCCTGAAAATTCTTTTCCCACCACTAGGCAATTGATCCAGCTTGCAGGTGTTACAGAAGGTAAGATGAGGCCGTTTATTTCCACAAATACTCTGTCTTTATTTGTTCTGGTACATAGTTTAACCATGTGTTTTTAGGATACCTTAGGACCCATGTCTCATTTTATTATGCCCTATAGAAATCCAGCTCCTTTTCAAACATCCTTATACTTTGTTAAAACTTTAGAAAAGCCCAACAGGGATTCCTCTTTTTCCCTCTTGCTGCGTCTATTCTGGAGTCATAGTGTGACCGAGTGCATTGTTTTGCACTATCCTATTGCACAGAAATGTGTCAGGCAGCATAGCCACCTCCAAATATGCCCTCAGGATATCTGTGGAAGAGCGCGCCATTTTGTGTTTCTGGTTTGTCAGGGAAATTTCTGGGGACACAAGAGGAAGAAATTTGAGTAGATGAAAGCCCTGGTACTGTCCCAAGGTTTTTGCCTAATAATTTAAATAAGTGAAAGATGTGAAAAAATATAAGCAGTCCTGAAGGCTGAAACTCTCTCTGCTCACTATCCAAGTTGTGAGGGATAGTGCACTCTAATTTTATTAATTCTACCTTCACTTTTCACATGAATTTTTTACAGAACTAATATAGAAGAGTTGTTTAGAGGCTAGGAGGAGTACTTTGGTATTATGTTATCTGCTGGTTTTAATTATCTCAAATGGAAAAGAGGCCTTCAGTCCAAAAAAAAGCTAAGTTGCAGATGGTGGCGTAGATAGATGTTAGCAGCAGCACAATTAGCCCAACATACCATCTGCAGTTACTGTATCTGTGTGCAGAATCCAGTAGCACATGGGTGTACATAATTTCCAGGTATCATAAACCTCATATAAAACTAATATACCAGTGTTTACTGCAAATAAAACGTTCAGAAGTTGCAAGTGAAGAAAGACTTTTCTTTTGCCATATTTAGAAACACAAGCATGAAACTTGAGTGAAGGAAGGACAAGGTGAATGAGTCATAAACACCTCCTTTCCCTTCTCCTGTTCCCCCAGAAAATCTTAAATGTTGGAGCTCATTTTAGGAATAAAATTCATATTTTTCTTCTCATCATCCTTCCCACATATCAGTTAAGCACAGTTGAGTACACAGAGCACTATCAGCTCGGTAACCTTTTATTTTAATGTAGGACAAAACTAACCAAAGAAAAAAAAACCAGTTTGTTTGAATTACTGATTATTTCTAAGATCCTTTTCATCCAAATTTCCACTCAGAGTGTCCAATTGACTGCCCAATTAACTAGGGATGAGAAAACCACATAAAAGAAGAAGCTGCAGCAGTCTTCACTAATTCTTCACAATGAATCCAGACCAAATCTCTTAATAAGGTCAAAAATCTAGTTCCTTTTTTTTTTAATATCCTTGCTGTACTTCTACTTTTAGTTTTCAGACATAATCATTTGCAAAAGCTAATTCTTCTAGCAGCAATCATAGAAAACAAGTATGATAACAGTATATGTACAAGTTGTCCAGAGGGGGCATTTGAATGACAACTTAGACCTATATGTAATTCATGTGTACAAAAATGTGACTGTCAAATTTCTACATATAAATTTCTTATCATTTTATATGTAAATATATAATTAAATACAAACAAAGTACCATTTGTTTTATGACTGGCTCCACAAAGAAGTTAGCATTTTTATTTGGAAAGGCAAATAAAAACCCTGGAATTGAAGGCAAAGCAGGTAGGTTTGACTTGACAATAGGAAAGTTTGAGGAAGGAAAAGATATTTTTATGTTTTCTTTAATGATGAACTGTCTTGCAATTAGCATGTGCAAAATAAAGGTGCATGAAAATTTATCTGACACACACACATATACTTCCAAAAATATGATACTAGTAATTCACAAGGTTTTGGTTGATGGCAATTTTAAACTTTTGAAGATTTACCTAATCAGTGCATATCTCTGGCTGCTATAAAATTAGACTAGTGATTCCACATCAGCTTTTCCTATAGCAGTTTAGGGTTTTCAGTATGTGTATTCTAGGACTCACAATACAATTTTCACGTCAGTTTGTCTGCTTCGTAGACTATTCTTCCAATACTTCATTAAAGGGCAGAAAGATCACTCTCCAGTACACAGATTTTTTGTACCCACTTTAATCATTCTTTGAAAGCTCCTGAGACTTGCTCTTGAATCTAGCTAAATGGAAAACCTCCACTTCAACAGCTCATTCAGAGAGATGAAATTCTGCCTACTACCTGATTGAACACATTCCCGATCAAAAAGTAGCAATCACTGAATACATCAATGAACAATGACATTGGGGAGGGCATTGTTCTTCATTCTGTCCAACAGACCATGGCAAAACACCTCTTTCATATCAGAGATTGCTACTGAATGAGTCAGCGTTAGAAAAGCATCTGGTTTTGTACTCTTTTTCCTACTTTTAAAAAATGATTGGAAAAAAACAAACTTCGGCAAGGTTCTGCCTTAGACATAGCAAATTAATTTAAAATCCCATTTCATTTTACATGGCATTAATGTTCTCTAAATGCTGGGATTGATCATCCTGTGGCCATACCATTAGGCCTATCTTCAGGTGTGTCCACAGGAGACGTCTGGCATGACATCTTAAATACTTTTACCAGGGAGAGGGCTTCTCTCACATCTATTTAGACTCATAGAATGAATAAACAAACAAACAAATACATAAATAAACATACATAGGTTTGGGTAAAGCTTTTAGAGACATTCTTAGGACTGTTTGTTGCTAAAAAATTGCCATAGTTACATGTTTTGGGATCTAGGGGCTTGAAAAAGCCAAATTGGAACAGTTGGTAATTGTGGATGAAGGGAATTAGAAACAAGCAACGCACAACCTTTACCTTGATATGGTCCTGGCTTTGAGATACGGCAAATGCCAAGATGGTCAGGAGCTGCAATATGGGACATATGATGAAAGGCTGAGAGAACTGGGTTTGTTCAGTCTTAAAGACAGAAGGCTTCAAGGGGACCCTATTACTCTCTACAACTACCTAATGGCAGAGCACAGAGAAGATGGAGCCAGACTCTTCTCAGACATGCACAGAGATGCTTCTCAGAGTGGAAAGACAAGAGAAAATGAACATAAATTGGTACACATGGGAAATCTAACTCAACAGAAGAACTTTTTTTTTTTTTAATATATGGGTGTTCAAAACTGGAACAGATCACCCAGAGAGGTTGGTGAATCTCTACTGTTGGAGATGGTACTCAGAATTTGACTAGATAAGGCACTGAGCAATCCTGCTCTAATTAGCCTTGCTTTGGGTGGGAGGTTGGATGAGGTGACCTCCGGACGTCTCTTCCTAGCTGGTGATTCTGTGTCTGGCTTTCACATTTACTACATTTCACTCAAATTTGATGTCCCCTCAATTTTACCATTGAACACTGTTCATGTCAGAAATAAAAACCGATCGTATGATAGTTACAGACAGAGAATAATTTATACATAAAGAATGAATACTTTGTTAGTTCTGGATCTGCCTCATTTCAGGTAATTGATAGGCACTGCACCTCGCTCTGGAGTCTTGTCATGGGTATGGGGACACATTTGAAATTAGAAACTTACCTTACTAGCTCTTTTCAGTAGCTTTCTGCTATAGTATTTCCCACTCTGCAGGAAGCTGGAATAATAATGTCTGTCTGCCATTTCTCAAATAGCATTTCCTGACACTAAGGGATCCTTAACAGAGTTACACCACTGTGTGTCTCTTGGCATTCTAGACAGAGCAGACAATAAGCCCTAAATTGCAAAAAGTTATCTTGAATACCTAAGCTTTCTGTAACTGCAAGTTAGTATCTCAAAAGCATAGGGAAGCATGATGTGTAAGCATTACAGTATTAGCAGCTCTCATATTTAGCATTGACTCAAAACATAATGAAAAGGTTAAATCTGGCTTATGAAATCTACTACTTTTATTGTCATTTTCTAGTCTGCTAAATTGGAATTGGAGGCAGTTTAGCTCCAATGCAGTAATATCAACTTATAAAAAAACATGAAAAAAAGTTTTCACTTTTTCTTCTGCAGCCTACTTTTTTCTTGGCTGAGTAACTTGCTACACATGAATTATGCAGCTCTCATTGGCATATGGAAGAAGGCAATAGCTACCAAAGGATTTAATACTTCTGGTGCTGTGGGTAAAGTACAATTTTAAGGTTTTTTCCTCTTTCTTAAAGAGTGGAAGAACAAAAAAAAGAAAGAAAAAAAAATAGCCATCATCTCAGTTTAGTTTAAATCATGACCATTTAATTTTCTTATATATGATTTAAAAAACCCAGAAACTTAAAAAAAAACCCAACAAAACCCACAAAAACTTTCTTTCCTCCAAGTAGCAGAGGGGAAGTAAAAAAAATATTCATAAAAACATAAGAGGAAAAAAAATGAAGATGAGAAATGAAAATTGCATGAAAATAAAAATGCTTTGCAGCAGAGTCCAGACCACATCTTCACCTATATAAATTATTGCCACTGCAGTGAAGTCAATGAAGTTACTCCACTTGACTTTACCAAAGGATCCAGCTCTCTCTTTTCAGTTGCTTCTTTCCCCTCAGCTCACCTTAGGTCAAAGAATTGACAAATGACATGGTCTACAGAAACCTCAGCTATATCAAAAAGTCAGGGTCTGACCCACCAGTGAATTAGTTTGTGTTTATTGCTTTGCCTGACATAACATTTTAAAGAATAACTTTGAGAGTTACTTTTAATGAAAACGTTAACTGACTGATCAAATTAATATATGCATTGCTGATGCATATTTCCCAGGTTGTATATGACATCTATTAAATATATATGTGTAGACATTACCCCTATGTTTTCTTATGAGACGATATAATTGATCAAGTGGGAATATACTTAGTCATTTTCATAGCTTTTCTGGACATCTTAATCCTCATAGGTATAAATTAGAGTGGCAGATATACTGGAGGTTTTCCAAGTTTGTCTTCTAAATTATGAGCTGCTCAGCAAAAGCTATGCTGCTGAGTGCTTATGCACAGAATATATAGTGGGAGGAAAGACCCAAGAAGAACAGAAGCTTGAAACTAAGCATATGTGAGTCCACCTTCCCTGCTACTGTCCTCTTTCTCTCTCACTCACATGCACATACACATTTGTACACATTACAGTCTAAGTTTTAGTGCCTTTATTTTATTTTATTTTACTTTCCACTAAGGAAACCTCCAAAAATTATCTTAGGTATGCAGTGAAAATAACTTGGCACACCATCCTTCCTCTGCTGCTTCTCCTCATTCCTCCTTTTCCCTTTTCCCACCTTCGCATCTCTTTCTTGTTAAGTCTCCCTCTTTCTCATGACCAGAATTATATATGTTACATATAAGGAAGGACGCAATACTGCCCTGGAAAGTATGCATGTAACACTGAATAGTTTTAGAGAGCTGTCAGAGCGAATCTTTTTGTTTAGCTGAATCCTATGTTCAGGTTGCATATCTCAATGTGGAATTAAAATAAGAAACATAAAATTATTAGCCTATGAATACATAGATATCGTTTCAAAGTTTCCCACTGAAGTGTCCAATATTAAACTATTGCAATAACACTGCATTACAGCTATGACGATTTACTGCTTATCTTTTACTGACATATTTGAACAGTTTCTTTCAGTCCAGTGACCCTACTTTTCTCACTAACTGCTCACTAGTGTGACCAAAGGATTCACAACTGAGTCATTAACGGTTTGGGCAACCCATGCAGCTTCTCGTAAGCAATAGCATGGAACCTCACACATATGCAGAGTGGCTTACTATGCTAGCAGTGGAGTAATTTCCTTTACATCATGGAGAAAGACCTCACTGTCGCTTAAATGAAACTTCTCTTTAATGTTAGTTAATTTTCTTCCCCTCCTCGTCAGTTTTCCTGCTGGGAGAATTAAGATGATTCACAGTATAAAAGGGATGTAAATAACCACTGATCACTATTTGAACCTTTGGTATGAAGAAAGGAGTGAGAGAGACAGAAAAAGAAAAAAAGACAATACAAGTCAGAGCAAATAAAACTGGTAAGGTTAGGATAAAAAGAGGCAAAACAGAAACAGCAGTAATCCTAGAAATGGACTTATGAGAACCTGAGAACTAGTTTGTTATTCTATCCCATTGCAGAAGGGTAAATAAAGCCTCCCATGAAAATTTAAAAAAAAAAAGCAAGAGGACTTGACTTAGACAAGGTCTACTGTAAGTGAAGGCCCTACTCCCACTGAGCTTTCAAACTTCATGTTAAATCCCTAAGCACAGCATTAGACTTGAAGGGAGAAAAGAGGCATGGAGAAAACAAAAGAGCAGATAAATTGGGTAATGCCTCCACCACTATCTCATAGTCCCTTTGTGAAGAGAGAAAGCTCTCTCTCAGTTGCAGTAATGAAAGTCCTAAGTACAGAAAAAGAACCATTGCTTTTTAAAGCTCTGAGCTGATGGGTTAAGCTGCACCCTGACTCGCACATCTATTTATATGCCATTTAAATATATGTCCAGTAATTTTGCCTGATGCAGTATTGTTGTTGTTTGCATTTGAGGCGATCAATCAAAAATACAATAAAGAGTTTGATGAAAGGGCAAGAAGTAACCTTTCATGACAACATCCTGGTCATATATGATTTGTTTCCTCAAATTGAGGTCCTAAGTAGCAATTCTGTTCTTGACCTTGTATTCATTCCAGGTTGTATGTCTGTTGTTGTAATGAGCTGCCTCGCTGTTTCTTATATTCTATGGCATGTCATTATCTGTTTCTGGATTTTTTTCTGTCCTCACTTCATGGTGCAGTAGGAGTCATTCCTTTAAATCAGACTGCAGTTGTCTGTTGCCAGTGAGTTTGTAACTTATGAAAATGTATTCAAAATACACTACTTCCTGCCAACAAACAGGAATGGGAATTGAGGGATTTTGAGAAGTAGAAGTGGGATTTCTTTTGGAAACATATGGAATAGACGGGTCATCTGAAAATAGCACAGAAATGCAAGGCACAAAAGCATTTCACATATTTTGTAACTGAAAAGGGCTCTGATGAAAGTGTTCAAGAAAAGTAAGCATATCCCAGGCTAATGATATGGTATGAAAACTTACATGGCTCATTTCTTGAATTTCACTCAGATGCAACTCTCCTATGTACATCCCGCTTCTGCAAAGGGCACTAGAAGGCAGAAAGGTAGTACTCAGAAATAATTATGAGGCAATCAATTTACAATTCTGTACTCAGGTACAGAAAATTTAGAATTTTAACATCAGTCACATATGTGCGCTTGTGCTGAAAGTGTAATTCCCAGAGAGGTTACAAAACTTGTACAAAGGCATAGGATACAAAATAACATTTTTTAAAGGATATCAAACAGAAATACCACTACTCAGAGATACAACTGCAAAATATGCCCCTTCCATGAACAGAAAGTACGGATGTAGGATATTTTAGTAGGAAATAGCATCTTTATGTTGTTATATACCAACATTATGACAAAAACTAAAGAAGATCATAAACTACCCTAATGTAGCCATGCAAAGAAGTAAACCAGAGTTAAACAAACACATACATACACTTCCATTCCCCATTCACTCTACTTGAGCTTTAGGTTCAACTGCAATACAAGGTCTGAGTGCGTACTATTTCTGAAAACTTACTGATATTTAAACAGAAAAAAGATAAAGGGAGGACAGGGCGCGAGCAAATGCTTGTCTCTGCCTTCCAGACATGCTAGTCAGTGGTAATGAGAAAATGTAGGAGATTATTTGATTTTCTGGAAAGCAGCAAGATGACCTCTCCCTAGGAGCTAAAGTGGAATGCAGTTGCCACTCCTCTCCTGGACTGTCTCTGTAGCTGTGCGTGACTCAGGCAGGAGCGTACTCAGCTTAGAAGTAGATGGACAAAGACATAGTCTGTCCTTAGCAACAGGGGAATGATGTGATAAAGAGCTTTAAAAATGCCAGCACATCTTGCCAATCACACGGATGGGAAATTGCTGATGAAACAATTTGCAAAACGTCTTCTTTATGGTTGCAACTGGTTTTAACTGTCAGATTTTAAAATTGATGTTTAGGGAAGAGCTGCTTGGAAAACCTGAACCGTAGAATTCAGTAGAAACCGCACAGCCAAAGAGGAGCCCAGTTGGTTAGTATTCATGTATGCGGCTAAATTTCAACAACTTCTCAGGTTCAGGAAGAGCTGCCAGACACATTGAGGGAATCTTGGCATTTGAAATCTTTAAAATATGTTTATTTTCCTTTATGCACATTCTTAAAATTACAGAAAAGCTTTTCCAATGTACGCACTCCATGCTCCATACACCTATCGCATACTCACAAGGCAGTATGAACACTACTGGTATTTAGTTTATTCTGGTTTAAGTTCCCAAGAATTACACATATCTAATGAAAAGCCATAATAATACTGTAATGTAGCACAATTGAGGCACCTTTGTGTATATAAATCTCAAACCACTATTCAATTCCATACTCTGTTTCATAGAACTAAATTAGTCACAGAGTACAGATGAAGTGCAGAATAGCATCATTCCACGCAGATGGGCATGTTCTACCCACAGGCCTGTGCACTACATATAAGCAATATGGAACACACCAATACCTCTTCATATTTGCAGGCCAAATTCAAGTCTGAAGTAATCGGAACCAAATCAAGCCTGAAGTCAGGCTAATTTGTTTTTTTAAAAATAATTATTTTTCCCAGCTTTTCCAATGTGTCGGTAAATATCACAGATGTAGTAAGTGTGCTTTGTTAGTTAGGTTTGATTGCCAAAGACCCTTGCATAAGTGAGCAAAAAAATTCTTCATAATGAAGACTTGTGAGTTTGGGTGCTGAGCACGTAACTATGTCTCCTCTGGGCCATAGTCCATACCAAATAAAGCACACGTACCTGCCTCGGGGACCCAAAACTGCTGACATAACAGCTGCCCATGCTGCTGCCATAACTGGAGCTGATCCCTAGGGAGGATCGGAGCTGATATTTACTGCCTGTGGCCAATAAACACTGCGTGCTAGTAACTGTAGGAAGAATTCACTTACTCAGTATTTGCTTAGGTCCAATTGCTGTACCTAAATTTCTTCATTAATTTGGTGGTGGAGAAACATAGGGCATTCATTTGCAAAAGGAAAATGCTGCAAAGGCCTCAAAAACAACAGTAAGCAGATCTACATTTTAATCATACATGCTAGAAATTTTTTTCTGGGTAAAACTAGCTTAAGTTTAATTAATTTATATTATCAGGAGATGTGGAGCGCAGTTGCTGATTTTGCAGCTCCTGCATGTAACCCAATTTTGAAGAAATATCTAAAGGAGGGATTTCACCTGAATTCCTGAGAGCAGTTTGGCTTAGTTACTGCGAAAATGTTACCATCACAGCCAGACTAGGTTGCTGGGTTTCCTTTTTATAGTGAAGCTTTTCAAATCAACATCTTAAATAGAGATTATAATGTCTCCAACTGTGTTAATTTAATGGTAAATTTAATCCTAAATATGCAGAGCAGTGCAGTTCTCCAGGAAAAAAAAATCCCTAGAGACTTACCTCAGGTGTCTCTCTTAAAATATTATTATTTATCATGTTAAAATTGCTAGAAAGTTAATCTAAATGGACACACAGCTAAACAAAGGCATAAATGCATGCCTGTATCAATACACTGCCCCAAACCCATACACATATTACATGTTTTGGTGAATGCAAATAGATTCATGTGTTGAACAGTGTCAGTTTGTACCATATTGTATATTTCAGGAACTGGCTTTTTGACGTACTGTTATTTTATATGCTGTTCCTATTGTCATAAGAAAAACATTCTGAATACAAATAAAGATAAAAACATGCAACCTCATTAGCCATCTGACCCATGAAATTGTAATGATCATTAGCCTTGTAAAGCTAAGTGAGTAAAATTTTTATTAATTTTGCATGCATTTTTGTGAACTGAGATACTGATATCTTATTAAACAAAACAAGCACATGAGCACAGGACCAAGACATGAAATACCAATGTCTGTTTCTTCTTCATCATGTACTCCTAGGAGCCAATCATCAGCTACTCTTCTACAGAAAACAGTCTCCTGTTACTGGAATTAGCTTATAGCTGATAAACTTTAGAGAATATTTATGCACTGTTCATGTTTCTGGTAATAAAGTCTCTTATATTTTAACAGCTTACTAAAGCAGCAAAGTACACTAAAAGAAAGTTAAGCATCATCAGAGCAAAATATTGGAAAGTTTGACCCTTCTTCTAACAGAATCTATTTCCTCTGTGAAAATAGTAACCTCTTTACATCCCAGAAAAACATATTTTTTCAGAAATTGTTTTACTGGCTAAGTGAGCTCTAGTATTTTTCTAAAAAAATAAATTAATCATGTTGTAATTGTGTACACAGAATGACATTTGACAACAAACAGCAAGAAAGAACCATGAAAGCAAATAAAGGAAAAGAAGAGAAACAACAGATACCTATTTCAGGAAGAAGTGCAAAACATAGTAGTGTTTACAACTACTTTAAAATAAGGCCACATTGCCCTGTACTAGAGAGTCAGGGGACAATCCTGGGCTTACATGACAAATGCAACCCTCCAGACAAATTAACCAGATCCTGGTCCATGTTTCCTCTAACAGATTTCCCCCAAAGGAAGTGGAAATAACATTTCCTATAAACTCCAAAGGTACGAATTGCAATCCTGGAGGCAATGCATATACTCACTCAGCAGAAGGAAGCACACTGAAGTAAGAAGAGCTGTTGATCTCCTTATCAAGATTATGTGAAGAAAAAGGCTCTAGATGCAGTGAGGACAATAGGATATCAGCATCTGAGTGAGTGGAGGTTTTATTTGAGAGCAGAGTCTCCAGTGTAAGGGGTAAGAGAATCATCTGAATGAGTCTGAATTCAAGACAGAAAGGCTAGGATGGAGGTTAGAACTGAAGAGGAGATGAAGTTAAAAATGGGATCTGAGGAATAGTAAGGATGGAGTCCAGGGAAAGTTTTGTCGAATCAGGAGAAAGCTGAAAGCATTGGAGTAGAAGTGGAAGAGCTTCCCACACATATATTTAGTACTGCTAACTTTGAGAACATAAAAATCCTAAAACTGTACAGGCCATAAAATATTTAGATATATGTTGAGTTCTTTTTATTTACCTTTCTTGCCAGGGAGTTTCTTGCCATCTAGTGAGGTTGTCCCTGCTCATGGCAGGGGGGTTGGACTAGATGGCCTTTAAAGGTCCCTTCCAACCCAAACTATTCTATGATTCTATGATTCTATGACTTATTTCAGGTACTACAAGCTCCAGAGTTCTCCACTTCGGTGTAGATTGAGCTGTAGATAATCCAACTGTATATTTCTTTAGACTATGCTGTGTTCAAATTCCACAGCAACAAATGCTTCTGAAAGACAGAAAGATTTTTTTTTTCTTCAAAATTCTGTACTTAGCCTTTCTTCCTCAGAAAAACACTAAATAATAATAATAATCTTCATTTTTTAATAGGAAAAATACTTAAAATGTTTAAGTTCAATACAAATACAAAATTCAAAATCACAAAATTTCGTAGCCCTAGCAGTTCCTTCCAAATCAAACACTGGTCTTAAAAATCCAGTCAGTCCCAAAACTACGTATGGACTACTGGGATTAGAGGTATATACTATATAGCATGGATTTCCAAAAAAGCAAACATTGCGATGAAAACTACATCACGCATTCCCAAAATAATTCTATAAGTTAGTAGATGAAAGGTATAGAGTAGTTTAGAATGATATACAGTACACCAGAGTTAAGTAAATCAAAGTATGTGTCAAATAATCTCCCTTAAAAGAAATCATTCAGATTGATTTGTTCATGAGCACAGGCTGAAAACTGACTAAGGAACTATAAATAAAGAGAGAATGATAAATGACAGAGTATCAGTATTTAGGTACCCAGACGTTATTGGAGTGGGTTTACTGCTGGACTACTTTTACCTCCTTTAGCCAACATAGAAAATTGGATGAAAAAAATTATTAGGTATAGAGGAGTCAGTTTTTGTATTCTGCTTACCTGGAGAGCCCTGTAACACAAAACATAGCAAACAGCGCCTTTAAAAAACATATAAAGAAATTGAAAGTATTTGTGAATAGAGTTAAAAAATAAAGGATAGTGTTTCTATGACATAATCTTCTCTGGAGAACTGAAGATGTAAACCGAACTCCTGATTTTACTACAGCTTTTCCACAGTGGATCAGTAAAGTGGAGTAGTGGCAAATAAGAACACGTAAGTTATCGTTGCTTCACGTAGACAAATTGAGCACATACAACTTTGGAGACTATAAAAGCTGTTTCACAGGGTACTAGAGAGTAATGCTGTTATTTAGTCTGTCTTGAACCTGTTGTGTGTTCTTGGGCATTTATTTTCACTATGGAAAAATGGATAGAAATATAATGTTTTTAAATGAATGAGTATCCAGGACTTTTATGTCTAACTGTCTCTAGCTAGCAGTGGATAATATGAATAAGGGACCCTCTCAGCAGTGCATTTTAATTAGGGGTGCTAGGGTAAACATAATTCAGGTAAAATGAAACACAGTTATGGCCACTAAAATGAAACTTGAAAAGTGCTGTAACTAAATTCATGTTCAGTTGTTGGCATGCTGGGAAAGAAGCGTTAATCATACGGAAAGTACCTTGCTTAGCTGCAGGCTACACAAAGAGAAATCCATGGACCTATGGAACGCGTGATGCACTTTGATCTTGAGACAAACTCCTCTAAGTACGAATGAGATTTTTTTTCATGCAGTGCTCCCCCTAACACCATTGTGGCAAAATCCCAAGGCCGTCATGGAAGGACGTATGTCCTAGAGTGTGACAACCTATTCTGCCTTCGCACTGGTTTATCTCTACAGGAGCCCTGGATTGATTAGGAGGGGCTAAAGGCTGAGCTAAGTCTGTCAAATGCAGTCCCCTAAAGTATTCTGGTGGTTTGGACTTCAAAGTAAAAAGCAAATGTGAACTATCAAGTCATCCTATGCTACAACATGGGCCTCATTTTCAAGATGCACATTAATAACTGCGGTAATATAGCCCAGAACCTTATTTTTAATGAAAAGGCCAACTGTATGTCTTCTGAGAGCTAACTGGAAATACATGACTGGGAATTTTTCCAATGTCATCATCTTGAAAATTTCAATAAAATCTGCACAACTTTCCCAGTGTGTATACTTCCTGTATTTGCATAGGCACCTGTGTCTGCAATGTGGAGACGCTTACTTTTTAGGATCTTGGTAATAGTAAGATACTGGGATTCTCACCAGTAACACTAAATTAAGTGGAAGTATACCACTTCACACTGACTCGACGTATGTTTCTCTATATTATCATGCTGTTTAATAACAAAACTTTTTACAAATAGCTTATCTGAGGGGGGGGGTTTCTAATGACCTGTCGACAATTTTGATTTGTTTCCATCCACCCATAATTTTCAAATATTAATATATTCAGTACTAAGATGTTGCATTTTAAGTGTGAAGTCAAACACCACAGACCATTCTTCTTGTATTTTAGATAAATCTTTGTATTCCAATTTGCAATTAACAAAGTGAGCAGCAGTTTAAAAATGCAAAATAAACATCATGATAGTTCATAGACTATGGGATACAAACAGAATTAATTATATTTCCAGTTGAAATGAATGAAGCACTGTTAAACTGTTCTTTTTCTTGAAAACTTTAGTTTTTAAAATGCATCAGAAAGAATATCTTTTTTCCCCAGTCCCTGCAATGTTGCATTAAACATATTCTTGAAATATAAGCAACTTTTTAAAAGCCACCATTTTGCCTCAGCTGAGTATAATCAGTGAAATGCAAATTGATGTGTAAAAATTGCCTACAGTGCTTGATGTAAATTAAAATTACTCCTATAAATTCAATGTTCAAATTATCTGACAACTGCCGTTGTATTAATTTTGCTGCTGAATACATTAAACAACTGCAAATTCATTTTCTCACTAACATCACAATTACTTTAGATGCTGGTCAGGAAGAGCTACTAAATATACCAATAATCATTTAATATTCAAAGCCTACTTAAAAGTGGGAGATTTATCTAAAGTGAATGACCTTCCTAGTGTTGGTATTTCTCCCACAAATTTAAAAAAAACTTAAAGACAAAACTTTCTGTACAGTGAACAAGTTGTATTTCTTTCCTAGAAATCACCAACATTGGCCAAAAGAAGTCTTTGCTGTTCCTTCAGGAGAGCCAGAATATTTCCAAACTGCAAGTTAGGGTAGCCTCACAAAGACGTGCGTGTACACTCATTACATTAAAACAGGTGCATGGTCAAGGCCGTGTGGGCGAGGACTAGATATATGAAATGAGCCACAGATCACAGAGGAGGATGGTAAGAGAATAAAAATTCAAGTCTCTGAACTCCTATGCCTCAGCTTCTAGACTAACCATTTTTTCAAGATAGTTGCAAGGACTCTTGCAAATTAAATTAAAATCACTTCACCCTTTTTCTCCCCTTTTACTCTGAAACTTTCAAGAGATACCAGCAGTGGGCAGAATGTGTCTCATGCTTTTGGGTTTGAGTGTTCACCACTAGTTCAGTTATGCTGCTCAAAATAGCTTTCCATGAACCATTTATTGTATTTGAAGGCTGTATTTTTTTAAAATACAGCTAAAAGGGCTAGCTATATTCCCAAGGTAGTTTTGTCCCTAGCTAGTCCTACTTCCATGGATTTTCTTTTCTCTCGGCAGCCTGTGTGTCAGGGTGCAGGACAGGCAGGTGCTGCCCCGCACGGGAAGGAGAGCCAGGAGCCAAGGGTGACAGCAAGGCAGGCAGGGCTGTGCCCCGCCAAAGGGGACACGGAGACAGAGTCCCAACAGCTCTGGAGCAAGGGGAGAGGAGCAGGCCCGGGGCCAGAAGCAGGTTGAGCCACGCTCCAGCGATGGCCAGGTAAGTCCATAGTGATGAGGCACAGAGCTGCAGAGGTGCTAAGTGGAGGAAGAGGCACTCTGACCAAGCAAGGAGACCCATCTTATTGCTACGTGGTCGCCATCCCACCTTCTGTCCTGGTTGTCAAATTAGGCTTAATGTCAGGTTTCTAGCAAATATATCATGCTCCCAGACACTCAGATAAAAGCTGAAGGCAAGATACATTCTCTTTCATTTTCTTTTAGCCACAGCGCATTTGAGAAAGAACTGTCAGTAGAAATGTGTTAACTTTTCACCAAAACTGTGTAAATAAAACATTTTCAGTCAATTATAGAAAAATATTTTACAGGTTTTTTCATGTAAATTTAATTTTCCTAGTTTTCCTTATTTTAATTTTTTGCTAATTTTCTTGGAAACATAAGGACAAAATATCTTCAGATTTTTCACTAGCCCCAGCAGTGTTTCCATGCACACAAATAAGTATAACAAGGATCTTCATTACTTTGCAGTTTTCACCCTTTAGACTGGATTAGGTTTTATTTAAACCAACTCTAGAACTGCATTCCCTCTTTCTTGCCGTATCATACCCTACTTTTCTCACACACGTATAGGGTCAGAGACAGAGAAAGGCTTTAGGTGCAGAAACACCTTTGCAACTGAGATTACATATAATGTTGAATCATTTCACAGAAACGTTCAGTTTGCCAGTTTCAATTATTAGTTCAACAAGTACCAAATTGCAAATGACTTTTAATGTTTAATATGTCAGTGTAACTTTAGCGTATAGTTCAAGCATTCACTGTAATGATTTCTCCAAACATTAACACCTTCTGTTATGTGTCTATTTCCAGCTAAATAAGAGAGAAAGCAGTTGCTGGAGGTATTTCACATGTACAGTCTTGCATCTCCTTCACAGCCTGGCTGAGAAAGTCTTGTCTTTAATTAAAGAATTCATCCAGCTCACAAAAGATTTTAACACAAATTCTTCAGTCGTGACTGGTTTTGGAAGTTTTATTGAAGCTGCAGAAAATTACAAAGTCAAGTCACATACCTAATTCACCACATTTTCCACCTTCATTTTCATGCCACAACTTGTTTACAACAAGAAAACCCTGTTTAAAGTGGAAAAAAATATTTCTATATTCACTGTAGGAAGTCAGTGATAAGCAGAAAAATATGTATTAAATTCTCTTTTTCCCAGGTTATATCACTGAATATCACCAAAGTACTTACCTTTCCAAACCGCAAGTCCTTTCCTTTGGACTTTTGTAAATAAATGTTTATAGGGGGATTTGATCACATTTGCCTCTACTCTCTTACCAATCTCTTCTGCCAGCTGAGTTCTTAAATGCCAGGGGAAACAAAAAAATCTGTTTCTGTCCTTCCACCAGCAAATCACTTTCATCCCTTGTTATCTCAGAGTAACCAACTTCAAGGCATATTTGTTGTAACTTCCAGTATTGACTTTCTCCTCCCTCCTTTGTCACTGTTATCACACACACCCCCCCCAAATAATTTTAAAAGGTTGTAAGTACCAAGGACAATTTGTTTCCCAATTGTTGGGAGGGAAAAGCCACTTTGTTATTCAAGCTTGTTCCCATAAACCTTGGCAGGTTGGCTCTCAGTCCTTTAACTACTGCTAAGGTTTTTAAGACCTCTGTAGCCTGTGGCTGCAAACTTCTAAATCCCCACAGGCCAAGCTCTCTGCTGGCACAATTCCCTTGATTTCTCTGGATTTAGCTTAGCAGCAAATTTACCCTCTCTGTGTCTATTACTAAAACTATTTTAAAAGGGTAAAGCATGTTGATAAACCTGCCAGGATTTCATAACTGGACATAATCTAGGGAGACAAGACACGGCATGATGAAAGCATCTGCACCTGAAACAGCAGAAGCAATGCTGGCCTGGTGACAGTTGGTAGTGTCAAGTATTCCGAGTTTAACGGTTAAAGATTGTTTCCTTACTCGGTATGATGGAAATGGCAGAGTGAAAGTATGAACCAATATTTAGTTATTTTCCATTTTCCACAAAGAAGAGTTTACATTCCTATCACATTTAAACTTGAGTAGGAATGTCTCTACTTTCAGTTGTATGTATGAAGTTTCTTTAAAAAGTGTGCTGCACTCTTCTATTTCTAGTCTTTAAAAAGTTTTTCAGCTTAATTTAACAATGCAAGTGAAACAAAACAAGCAATTAGCTAGTCATTAATTACTGTAAATCAACATGGACTTTCTGAAGACAGTGAAGTGATATCATTTAGGCAACACTGCTGACTTCCCCCTTGCTTTTTTTTTAAACTTGAGATATTTAGGAAATCCTATCATGATGTTGGAAAATAAATTTATATATATTTAATTTTCCCTTCTTTGACATCAGCCTTCCATTCTAATAGTGAAAACTGGAAAAAGATAGTATACGTTCTAGTGTTTTGTTTGGGTTTTTTCCAATAGCACACAAGCCGTATTTATCTTCTAAATGTCAAGGTAGATTTTGAATGTGTTGTAATATATACTTAATTTTTTAGGGAGGAATGAATTGGTAATTATCTTTCCTAATGAAATGTGCTGTAATTTCAGTTAGATTTTAAATGGAGCATGACTCATATTTAAAAGGACCATTGCATAAATGCCTATTAGTTGCAGTTTAATGAGTTAATACCCAACTCATATTTTTTCTGTCTCTTTCTACGTGATTCTCACAAACTTATTCAGTACAAGGGAGCAACTTGCTTGCTTCAGATTAGGATGAATCACTATAAAATGAAATTATTGAGCACTGTAAACAACAGAGCATTCCTTGCTAGTCCCTGCCTGTAGCTGAACAGCACACGAAAAGAATTAGAACACAAAAGCAGCAGAATCACATAGAACTTACCAGTTGCTACCCAAAAATAATTACATTGTTATCATGATAGTGGTAAAGTGCTAGTCTTCATTGCTAGTAATTCTCATAGGGCCCCTGCCTTTACAGGGACCATTGCCTTTAAGTCGTTAAGGTATAATAGATTTGCAGTGGTGAGTAAACAGGATTGATCCTGTTCTGCCTCTTACCTTACCCTTCACTAAAGAGCCAAAACTGCCTGCCTTTAATGGCTTTCCTCTTCTGGTGGCAGAGAAAGCACTTTGCATCTCAGTTACTCGCTGTGTGCCTTGGTTTACTTAATTTGCAAAGCACCATGTCTCACCAAAGAAAATAAGAATTTGAATACATATCCAAAGCCCTTTGCTAAACAGAACTGGACTTCAGCACATGTGTGTTTACTTGCATTATACCTGTAGTACTACATCCCTGTAAGGCATTCACTCCACAATATAACTTCACAAAGTCCACGTGCCGATTTTCACCCCTATGAATCACAAATACGTCTTATCTCACACAGATTGCACAGGAGGGATGTCACCCTTGTTCATACATGTAGATATGGACAGCGATTTATCATTGAATTTGGAGTTGTCTCGAATAAAAAAAATTATCTGCTAGCTAAGAAAGTGGGAGATAAAGCGGATCCCTAGTGTGGATAAGGTATTTCCATTATAGCAATGTTTCTGAGCTATGATACGCATTCTTTCTATACTTCTAATTTATTGCTATTATTATTTCTTTTTCTTCACTGAATTTTAAAACTGTAACAAAAGGAAATTGAAAAGTTCATGACAGCAAAATCAAGCCTTAAGTGTATTCATCACACAAACAACTTTATCCCTTGGTATTTTATGCTCCAATTCAAACAACACATCTGTTCATAATTGCATGCATGACTCGGTAAGATTACTACAGGCTATAAATTTATGTCTATGAGTATTGGAAATATTGTAGGAAGACAAGGATAAAGCATTTGAAGTGGGAAGACCTTTTAAAAAGTATAAGTAAAACATAATTTCAGACTTCAAAATATATCTTAACACGTTTTTTTTTCTAATTCAAAGCCAAGGTATTTCTGTACCTAAGTCTGGTTGTATTGATGGTCTATCACACAATTCCTCTAGAGAAAAGAAACACTTTTTTAAAAACCTGGAATTTCAATCTCCAAGTAATCAATATTTAGATAATCACCATAAATCCCAGCTTCCATGACAATATACATCCAGCTTCCCCTGGAGTAATTCTGGTCCTTTATTGTTCCCTACTAAAAAATCTCCTTTAACATAAACATCTCAGGTCTAGAATTTCAGAGTTTATTCTATCTCACCTTAAAGCTAAGAAATTTTTTTTTTTATTCTGTAATACTGAAATATTGATGAATTTATAGCTCTTCTATCAGTGCTTTATAAAATCCTCCCTCCCCATAAAACTACATACTCCTCCCAACATCCAGTGGCATCAATATGTGAATGGCAGCTGTCCCACCTTGTACACTTTCAGAAAAGACTGAGTAGACCAGAACACAACCAGTGGAAAGCAACTTGTATTCTGAGCAGCATGAATGTCCTGAAGAAAGAGTTAGATGGGAACTCTCTTCAGGCAATTGAGCTTGAAAATTATGCCTATCACTAGAAAGGAAAAATACTGATGATTTTCAGCAAGGGCTCTGTCTTGACCCAAGAACTCAATATTGTGAAGCTTCTTTGCATTTATCATTCTCTTCTTTACTGCAGATCTACTAAGTTTACATTAATGCACAAAGAGGAATTCACAGAGCTCATACACTCCTAAAAATTATGTCTATAAATGAAACATAGGTATTTTGTGTTAGGGCAGTGCTGTCAGTTAATATAGCATTGAGCACATCTGCCAGTGTCTCATCAAAAAAAAAAAAAAAAGCCATACTGAAAAAAACATTATGTGAAATTTTTTTGACTTTTGTAAACGCCTTGGAGTGTATATTCTTCCACATTATACCTCTAATACCTCTTTCATCATAAAGAACTTCCTGGCTGAACTTGCTGCCCATGACGTCGCACAATATAAAGTTATTTGAGCAGAATGAAGAATGAGGCCTTCTGCCCTTTGTTTTATATCTGGTATGTTGCTTTCCAGCCATTTACAGGAGTGTTTAGATTGAGTGAGATCCCCTTCTCCTTATGCAACTCTCATGCTCACAGCTTCACCTACTGCAATGACATTCTTGCGTGTAATAGACTGTAAAGAACTCAAAACGTGTATCCATTACCTTTTCCTGATGATGATTCCAGATCTAATCAATTTTAACTTGACGTTACAATGAACCTGGGGGTATCCAAACACCTTTTTCCAATTTTACAGGACCAATGGAATTTGCTGAAGCAAATAGAGATACCTACCATCACCTAGCATTAGACTGACTTACATTGCACATCCACATGAAGTAACAAATAAAAGGTCCCGACACTCCTGGGAGCAGGACTGTTTCCCCGTTTACTTTTCCCAGTAGGTGGATAGGAAGTCAAGCCAATTGAAAATGGTCCTGCTAAATCTAAACTAAAAAAGAAAAATTGTCTTGGGGAAAAAAAGTGGGAAGTGTTTTGGAAAAAAGAAAGGTCTTATAATTATAGTTCCAGAACACATGTAAATGAATAAGAATAAAGACATTTGTGAAAGGATTTTTCAAAGAAAACACTATTTTCTGAACAATTCTGTCAGGCCCTGTAGGGCAGCTCAAGGTATAAGGCTGACTCTCTCAAAGAGGAATCAGAACCTCATTACTTTTACTCTGTCTATACCTTATTCTGTTTCCTTGGAAGAGAATGGAATTGCAGAAAATGAAAGCTAAAAATTAGCTTAAGAATCCTACAGAGATCAGAGATTTTTTTTTTTTTTTTTTTTTTAGAGGAAGTTAAGTCTAAAATTGAAAAATCTGCAGAAAACTTGAGAAGTTTAGCAGCCTAATAAAGCACTTCCATTTAGGACTGAAGTTTTTATGTCCTTGAAAATGCTTTTGTAATGAGATAGATAGTTTTTCCATTTGAGCAACAGTATCTGCCCTTTCACTTAGCTTTGTCAAGGATTTTTTTATTCCCAAACACTGTACCAATCAATAGTTGTTCAATAATATACATGATTATTGCACTACATACAACATTGTGTTTTGCCTTCTAATGTAATAGAGAGCAAATGTAAGGAGATATATGTTAACCCCTTTTGGACACTCTTCCATGAAGAGTTTTGTTAACCCTTTTGAGCTATTTTGTATGTTTTAATTTGTAAAGGTCAAATATCTAAACATGCAAATGACATTTTTCTTAAAATATCAACAGAGCTACATCACTGAATTGCTGAACATTTCAAGCAGTCATTAATAAATTACAAAAAAAAAAATCAATTTACCTCTGTGCAACTTTTTTATCATAAGAAATCATCCCTTTTAAATAGATAAAAGGCACTTCAGAATTATATGAGAGAATAATTTCCAAGGCTAATAATAATGCTTCTCAGGAGTTCAACCGCCTGATTCTATAATTTGAAGATCCCAGAACTCTTCGTGAAAACATACCTTAGCTTTATAACTCTCTGAGATCAGTAATGATAGTCCTTTTATAGCAAAATTCTTAAACATTTGCATTCACAGGCTTAAAGTCAACCGTTTGCTTGATCTGATTTGGATCCATTACCTTCATTTTACCAGCTGCAAGCAGGAACACAGGAAAGCTAACCAGAGTTTATAAAGCCAATCTGTGTCACAGAAAGAAGCTGAATTCAAGACATCTAATTCTAGGACTCCTTCTGGAAATCCTTCACTTCTAGTTATTAAAAATAAAATAAAATTATTTAAGCTTTTTCCTCCTCTTGGAGACTTTATGCATTGCTTTCCCCAGGTGCGGAGTCTATAAAAGAACAAAATACGAGGTATTCCAAATAGTTTATCTAAAATGAGTGCTAAATCAATGCTAAAGTTGTCATATAATCTTGTACACCTTCAGTCTAAACGTTTAGGCTGCAATAATGTCTCTAAGATGCCTGGAAATACAAATGGATACTATCTAGAAGTCAATGAAGCTGCTGAACTGAAAGGGCAACCTTCAAGATTGGATCAATGTGTCTTGCAGTGTTATAAACATGATTGTTGTTGCCTTTCTCTCTGAGATAGGCCTGTATTAATCAGAAACAGGAAAACAAACAAGCAAGTATTTAGTAGCACAGAATCTTTTTTGAGAAAAAAAAATCCACTTTTGTTTAAATGCCTGTTTTTAAGCAGCAGTAATAGAAGTGGAGACTAGGCTTACAAGGACTGATTGATTCTACACACACTCCCACACTCCCACAAATGTTTCAAAAGGCTTAACTGTCTTTTAAGAAATTAATATTATAGGATATCCAAAGAGGGAGAGACTGAGTTATGAAAATAAAGCAATATTTGGAGAATACATTCTGCTCTTATTGTGAACATTTTACATCTCTAGGGTGTTGTGCATCCTAGGCCACATGCCACGAAACTAAATTAATACCTGTCAGAGTCAATGACACCATTTCTTCTGACATCAATGAACTTTGGTTTAGGCTATGTTTTCGGTGCAGAATGTGACAATGGATAAAAATACAAGAGAGACTATTCAGACATCTAGTGTCTGTTCCCACTTTTATCAGTACTCTACTGTATGGCCTTAGGCAACTCTTACCCTCATTATGCTTTAGTTTCCCCAACATGTAAACATTTCTTCGACTGGGGAATGTAAGACACAACAAAACCACAAATACGCGTAGAGGCTTGTGTGATAACTTCCCTTTGAACTGGGTTATTTCCAGATAACACTACCATATATAGTGATCAAAGGATGAGTATCTCAAATTTTCAATGCTGAATAAGAACCAGCTTGCAAACAAAATCCTTGTTATCCATTAAGCATGTCTTGCAGACACGGTCAAGTTATGAGGTTGCTGAGTCTAACTTCCACTCCAATGTCTCCCTCTCAGACTCTCAAAATACATTTGACTCTCAGCTATGCCATAAACAATCCACAAAATCACCTTCATAACATTGGTAACATTGTTAATTAAATATTACTTTCTAATGGAATAGAACACAACTAAACCAGTGGTAAAGATACAACTGATGAAGCAGGATTCTTCATGACAGTATTAAACTGCTATCCTTAAAGTCATATACATATGTAAACATTTTTCAACTTGGGATTCCTTTGTTAAAAGGACTGCTCAACATCTTGATACTTAGATCATTTTCAGTAGGCATGTCACAGATAAGCTGAAGGCCGACGATTCCTACTTTGTGTTCAAATTGCTTGACACAAGATACAAAATTTGAACACAGCCTTTGAATTTAAAAACTATTTCCAAAGAAACCACAGGAAAAGGGACAATTTAAAAAGAATGCATGCCTATAATACTGGTTTTAAAAGAATATAAATTTCAGAAATATTATACTAAACCCAGCAGACTTTTTTCCTTCAGGAAATTGTGTTTTAAATCTGGAAGCCATAAGCTGAATGCCAGTCTTTGTTCTTAAGACACAGGACAAGAAAAATTTGATGCCCACAAATCCTAGGCTAAATATAGTAACTGTGACCCGTAGTAACACAATCTATTTTCTAGCTACAAAAAAAGATATTGCTAAATCTTTGTAAAGATAGTCACATTCTGCTTCTCATAACATTTTGCATGATTTCATTCTAATCCTGTTAGATAAGTATAACTGAGAGCAGAATTTTAACTGTTAGTTTCAATTTAGTTAGATTTACCATAGGTAAAGAACTCTCTCCCTATTTATTGCCAAACCCATGCACCAAATAAGATTGTCTGCTCTAGAGACCAAACACTAATCACATACAGATGTAATTAATCTTGCTTTTGGTGATTGCCGATTCCCTTTATATATGCTTATACCTACATTTACGAACCTTCCAATGTATCACTGAAGCATGTGAAATATTTTACTCATTCTCCTCTCCAGTGACAATTAACTGTACATAATTCATGGATAAAGCCCATTTTACTATCTTTTGTTCTTTGTAAAAATCTGATAAAGGCTGATAATCACATGTACTAGTTTCTGTATGAGCCCTTCAGCATCCCTTTTCCCTTCTGCCCTCTTTTCCCTTCTTTCTTCAGCCTCAAAGAGACACGCACTTTTATTTAGATATGCAACAGAGGAAAAAAACCTCCTCAGACACATTCAGGGAGAATTACAGAAGCCCTGATTTTCAAAAGTGCTGGGCACTGGCCATTCCAGCTAGAGTCAGCTGAAGAACGTGTGCA
Source organism: Phoenicopterus ruber ruber (assembly GCA_009819775.1). Classification (NCBI taxonomy): domain Eukaryota; kingdom Metazoa; phylum Chordata; class Aves; order Phoenicopteriformes; family Phoenicopteridae; genus Phoenicopterus; species Phoenicopterus ruber. The sequence continues at coordinate 27,407,372 of CM020222.1, forward strand.
CTAGAGAACCACGCAAACACCTCGTGCTTCCTGCTGTCACTACCTCCCATTCTCATCATCTTTGCAAAAGGCACAGAAAAGCAAAAATATTTAGTCAATTATCAGAGTGGAAGTTTAAATGGATGCATTGACATGTGCAAATGGACAACTTTTAAATTGAGATTGATCTCTCCTGTATGTCTATGTGCCCTCACAGGACCAGCACTAATGCACGGTTAACAAGTGTTCCATCATCTGATTTTAAGCTCACTGAGAAACTGGATTAAAGATTCAGGCATGAGTCCTGACTGTACATCTTTCTATGTAGATGTAACAAAATTGTTCAGGACTCAAACATTATAGGTAGCTATTCAATTATTTGTCTCATTATAAACATATAAGTTTTTATTGTTGTTCCAAGCTGATTTTCTGATACTTCTTCCTTTATTAGTCTTTAAAAGTAGAAGGAACTGTCCGTCTTAGAAAAGGGTCTGCTTGCATCCACAAAACGAATCAATGAGAATGAATCAATGAGAACTTTTGTATTATTATTATGCTACTATAAATAACAACTAAAATCTTTGTGAATCACAATAGCTGAAAATAGCAGTAAGGTTTGAAACAAAATAACAGGTGCTCTACAAGAGCTCTGTTGTATTCAGCTGTTTTTCACATGTGTACATAGGCAGAACCGTTCACATGTTTTGGCACTGAAGAGCTGAGCAGATAGACAGACAAACACACACAACAGATGCTAGCAGAAAGTTTACTGTCAAAGAAATATTTCACAAACAATATTAAGATCTGTACTAAAGACGTTCAAATTTATAATTCCCAATATAAAAAAGCACAACCAAACAAAAAAAACCTCACAACAACCATCCAGTTAATCAATGACAGAAATCAGCTTTGTCACTTCAAGTGTCAATTAAATCAAAAATATCTGTTAGCACTGAAAAAGATCTGCTGCTGCAGAAACATACTTAACGTGATCAGATTTAAGCGTGGAGATACATACTGAGCAAGGCAGATACAGAACACAAGCTCAAAACCTAGGGGTCATATTTTGACAGAAAGAGACGAATAATTCCAAAAGCTTCAGCTTTGCAGGCACTAAAAGGAACCTGATCTCAGACCATTTCTTGGGGTTAGGATGCACAGTCCTTGGCAGATTTGGTTTGGAAGAACAACTCTTCTGTTTTTTTAATCTCTCCCTGTACACATAAGCCCAATTATACATAGCCCTTTGTGAGCAAGCCTCTTTTGCTGCAAAAAAAAGCTCCATTGTGGCTGCCAATTTACTCTTACCTTACCTACCCATTCAGCACAGCACAATATGGCAGCTTCAAGCAGCCAGATCTCTCTTTTTCTGTCACCAAGAGAAAGCAGAACCCCTCCTGCAGAAATGTACTGGCCTACAGCATTGCTCTGAGCCATCTAAGGAAATCATTTCAGCCAGAGAAACAAAGCTCTTAAACATAGCAACAAACAACATTTCACAGAGAGAGGAAACTGGCTGAGAACAACAATGTGAGCATTTGAGATAGTGCCAGTTTATGCAGCAGAGAAAAAAGGCAAAAATTCATCCAGCTACCCTAGGAAAAGATGTGAGAATAAAGGATAGAGTACAGGAAAGGTGCCCTAAATGGGATGAAACTGAGAGGCATAACTTGAATGTGAGAAAGCAGCATGGTATAGTGGTTGGTTATTCATGCTAATGCAAAGAGCACATGAAACATAATGCAAACTGAGGGAAGAGGGTTTTCCTTAAAATACTACTTACTGCACTAGTGTTACTTAGAAACTGACAACTAGCCTTGTATTAATGTTTCATTCTGAGTAGAGCAACTCTTTTCCTAAATAGAAGTATTGGCCTCTACAAGGCTCTGCTCATAGATACTTTTTATTTTCAAACTTTCCTACCCTTCACTGATGCACTGATGTGTATGTTTTCTGATGGGCAATCTACATGCAAGATCCTGATTTTCTATATTGTTCTAGCATCAGAAATACTATTTCCAGATGAATCCTTATATTATAAGGTCATGGTAGAGATAAGAATAGGCGTCTGCTAATTTTGCACAGCCAAAATCACAGGCAAAAAAATCTGCTCAGACAGCAGACTAAAGCACCTACTCTGTTTTCATTGTCTCATAATATATTCCTTCCATGCAGAAAGGAGCTCAGAAATTCTTCTTGATTCTGATCTGACATTTGAATCATATGTTTTTGCACTAATTAAATCTGCCTACGTATCAATGACTTCATCACATAGCCACATGACCCTTATGTGCTGATGACGCATTTCTTATTCATGCATTTTTTTCATCTCACTTAATCCATTTCAGTCATGACCTCTTTAAACATATAGTCAACAGATTTCTCATAGTGTTGATGCTACTTTCTAGAATATTTGAACTGGCCAAAGTAGCATAATTTTGGTTTTCGGTTACTCATTACAATTATTACTCCATAACTACTTTCATTTAATTCACTTTCCCCTTTAAAATATATAGAGGATTTGGAGACAATTAGAACTATCTCACTGAAAGTTTCTTTATTGCTGTGATAATGCTAGGATTATTATATGTTGTTCTTGCAGCCTTTAAATAAAAAATCCCAAAAGAATATTAAAACCTTCCATCAAAATTGGATGGTTCTAGGCATACCTTAAAAATCAAAACTGACTGTGTTCTGACAAGGAACAACTTACATTTCACACAGACACCCACTCTTGATAGCCAAAAGAGAGAATCATGACTCTAATCTTATTTATATGCAGAAGGGCGTCATACATTCAAGAAAGGCTTTCAGTAAAATGAATCCAAACTACTGTATAGTTTCAAAGTATGTTGGTTTGGTTTATTGCCACCTATTCTGAATGTTCTATGCAACCTAAATAACTAACGTAGATTTGTGTGTGTGTGTATAAACATATGCATATCAATACAAAATTAATAATGAGTGCCTACCTTCCAGTGCCATGGTCTTGCTTTTCCTTCATTATATGTTTCTTACACATATACACGAAAGTAAATTCACACAAAAAAATTTAATTACAAGACCATTTTTAAAAGCATAATTTTATATCTTTTCTATGCTTACCTTTATCGCCCATTAGCAACATTTTGTGTAGCATTACTCTTGCATTCATATTATCATGTGCCGTGATCACGTGGATGCATAGTTGTCATCTTCCTTCATCTATGTCACAGATTTATTTGATCCAGGCAGTGGTGGCCAGGTAGTTATGTTTGAGAAGTTCTGTTTCAAGATAAGTTTCTGTTTAGGAAGAGACATATATTTCTTTCAATAGTGTAAAAACCACTCTAACGGCACAGAGTCATTCATCTCTCTCTCTCTCTCTCTCATCTAGGAATTTCTACCCACTGGTGGTTTACAGATCCAAACCAGAAATATTTCTAAATCCAACACAACTAATAAACATTTCTGCAATGTCCAAGAGCTTATTTATTATATGAAGAGGAAATAAAAACTATGTTGCTTATAGAAAGGCTGACCTACAGAAATGAACTTGTACTCAATGTTTCTAGTAAACAGAAGCTGTTCTCTGAACAATCTTTTTTTTATTGCGTAAATAAATACGTCTGCCTTTCATTGTGAAGCAAGAGTCACTTAAGTAAAATATGTGCAACAATGTCTTTTTATCATTACTAGAAGCAAATGAGAAGACTAGAAAAAGTTCATTTAAATTTTCATTGTCTCCCTTTCCTTCAGGCTTATTTTCTTCTCCCTGGGTTAATACAGAGCAGTGAGGTTGGCTGGCAAACTCTAAACATATACAAACATAACACAGTTATACACCTCTTTCAAATTTCCTGAGCCAGAAGCATTATGGGGAAAGTTGCAGGAGTTACATCTCCCCAGCCCTCTGTATAACCATAGAGGGAAGAAATACGAAAATGTATTGTTTAAAAGGTAGTACAAAGGATGAACTTAACAAAACAAAGGAGAGTCTCTCAGGCAACATAGGAAACTTGATAAGCCGAAGTTCTGACATTCCCAAGGACGTCTACACCTGCTGCTCTTAGACACAAATTAACATGGACACTGAAATCAAAACTAGATGGATTAAAAGAAAACAACCATGTCAAATTTGCACAGCCAATGTTAAAGCAATGGATTAGAGAGAAAAACTTAACTGCAATCTCGGTCTGTGCCTAGGAAAATCATTATTAATTATAAGCCATGTCTCGTGACATCCCTAACCAACATAACCTTGTTGGAACAAATCTGCATACTAGATGAATTTCTAAGGTGAACAGAAGCACTTTGGGCTGTTTGCATCTTCTTCCCCTCCTTTAACAAAATACCCCAACTCACACCAGGTAATATCTTATTCAGTGCATAAAATTACCATCTCCAATGGGTCTGCTTCACACTACCTGAGACATACTAACAAGGCAGGAAGAGTCACAAAAGCCCTTAAAACTCACAGGAGAGATTTCCAACCGATGTGAAATGTCACAGCTTCATTGACTTCAAATAGAGCTATGGCACTGCATCCTAGCTGAGGATGTGGCCTGCAAGCCTTTAGCTATCCAGCAGGCTAACTTATCATTCAGACAAAGCATTAATGTCGTCTGTTAGGTTTGCTCTGCAGAGTATATGGAAATTTCAGCCTGCGAGTCAGCAGGAAATACATGTTTTTACAAGCATGAATTCATAGCAGAACTGCTGAAATGAAGTGCTGAGCTCAGAACAGATCCCTCCCTCAGAAATGATACCACTTGGAACATGCCACAGAAACAGCTCCTCCAGGGCTCCTCTCAGAAGAGGGACAGATCGAAGATGTAAGAGGCAGTGTGAGAAATACAGGGCAAAAAGACAAGCATTTTCTGAGAGATCTTTTTTCTCAAGAAGTATCAGACATAAAAAGGAAAACGGATTAACTGTCAAAACAGCACGGTAAACATAAAAGGGTAAGAGATACAGCTCTGTGGAAAGGTAAGATGTTAGGAGAGTATATATGTGCTGGGGCTGCTTAAACAGCACTTTTAAAGCATAGTTGTCAATCAAAAAAAAAAAAAATCACATGCAAAGATAAAACGTTTCTCTCTAATATTGTTCTTAATAATGCCTGAAATTATCTAAGAGCAATTTCAGGTAAAGTTTCATGGAAGGAAAAAAAAAAAATCAATTTTCTCAGTTTATTTTATGCACTTTGTGGTACAACTTGCGTAGCTGTTCTCCACGTGTAATCAGTTTGTCACCAGTCCCATGAAGCTTAGGTTATTTAGCTAAAAGGAGGCTAAGATACGGTGAAGTCTATAAATGCATCAAGGTATAGGTACCTTTAGAGAGAATATACGATAACTAAGAGACAATGCTGGGCCATGAAAAAACAACTGTACACTGGCCATTACATTTAGAGTCAGAATTAGTGGTAGGTTTTTTACCATGGGAGGAGAAACATTCTGGAACTGTCTTCCATTTGGAGTATCAGAAATAAAACCTTGCCTGCTTTAAAGATGCAATTATGTACATTTCTGAAAAGGAGAATATAATAAGGAGCCTGCAACAGTATAAGATTTGATACTGTTTGATAGGTTTGTGTTTCAAGGGAAGGAATTTGATGATCCTAAACTGATTCCTACTGTATAGGAATCAGAAGAAAGGCTAGGAGCTGAAAGTCAAATAAAATAAGTCCTACAGACTTGATTTCATAGGTTCAAGAAGCCTAGGTTGTTACTTTGTCCATTTAATTCATTCCACTACTTGCATTTGCATGGTCAGACCCATGCCTTTACAAAGAGCATAATGCTAGGAATTCCAAACATCCCAGGGGGGCTGGAGCTGATCAAAACCTCAAATTTCCTTTTCTGTGGCTAAACACAGAGTTTACTAGAAGATTTGTTGTGCCCTGGAATGAAAGGGAAGGAACTTTAAAATACACATCTGCACAAAATGCATAACTGTGTCAATTCTCTATTTCCTAAATGAAACAAAACAAGCAGCCCTTGATGACTGGGCATTCGTCAGACTGCCCAGAGCCTGCTGCTCTGGTTTCAAGAGGTGATGCTATCTGAGAGCCAAAGTTCCCCTCGGGGTTCTAGCACTTCTGCATGGAGGCTGCACAAACGCACAATACCTGGCCCTTGCAGCCCCAGTTGTAGAGCTGCTTCAGAATTGCAGCTCCAGGAAACCTAGCAGCTTGCCGGGTGAGCTTGTTAGAAAGCAGACTGGTTTCCAATAGATGCTTGCCTAGCAAATGCGACTCAGTTGCAACTATAGAAAACGGACGAAATCTTCCAATTTCAGCTGTTCAGCATTTTTTGAAGAAACACTGCTCATTCTTGAATTCTTGACTCTCTGTAGCTTATTTCAGCTGAACAGTAAATTCTTCTAAGATTATTTGTAAATTCTGGGGTAAATACAAAACAAATATTAAGCACAAAAAGACAACTAGAAGATTACGTAGAGGTGTCTGGAATATAGACTAGTACACGTAGCCTCATCTTTAACACCACTGATGCTTTACCCACAATTTCTACAATCATAGAATCCCTGGTTAGACATTTGTCTGCCTTGTAACTTATACAGGTTTGCTTAGCACTGCGCACTCTTAAGTAAAAACTTACTAATTAAGATAATTGAGTGATTTGAATTTAATGTGGAATTTGGTACTTCTCTGTAAGTATATTTGGTTTTGCTTGGCAATAAATTAGACAAATATTTAAAATTAATAAATTCAGAATAATGTATATATCCCTAATTGCAAGTAAATTGCTTACAAATACAATTATTGCTTCAATTAAAGTACAGGAATTGAGTCCAATAAAACATTTATGAATGCTGATCTTTAACCTGTCCTGATCCTTTTGTCCAAAACTATAACAATTTGCTTTTATCCTCAACCATAGGTTTGTTTGGTTTTTATCAATGACCAATATAACGTGTCTCTAATGTAACATGGCAAAATCAAAAACTTCTGCAAAGTAAGGTGCAGGGACTTACAACATTTCCAGCATCTTACTAGAGTTTAAGGCCCAAGTTCTGCAAGAACGCTTAAAGGAAATTCTCCAAGTGATTTGGTACATGAGATCAGAGAAGATACTCATAACATCACTTCTGGGATTAAAATCTTATGGCAGACACGTGTGCCCACACAGAGACACTTCCTGGCACCTGGCTGGCACCTGGTCTATTCAAGACCAAACAGTTCTTTCTAACAGTACTAGGTCTTCCCTTCCAGTCGTCTCAGATTTTTAACTGATGTTGCTTAAATCCACATAGATGCTTATTTTCAGAAAGATATTACCAAATCATTTATCTCAATCTTGTGTGTAATGGAATACATGATAGCATATTAATATATGCAATTCTATACTAAAATTAATTATTTACATAATTAATTACCCAGGTAGCATAGTTTCTTCATTTTCTTCATTCAATTTATTTCCTAAATTAAGTTACTTAAATGAACAAGTTAGACATAAATAAAGCATATTTGATTTATACTTTCCCTAAGAGCTGTCTTTATTTCTACTTTTAAAAATGGCAGAGAAGACTGACTGAATCAAATCAGGCACACCTCTGTCATAATTTTTCTAAGGCTCAAACTGGTGGGCAAATTAGCTACCTGTTTGAAACCTCAGGAGAGAATGACCACAAAATAAGGGGCGCAGGATGGAAGTGTAAGGCGCATGAAGGAAACCCTGAGGCACGCAGAATGAGATGGAGGTGCTGGTGAAGGCCACTGCCTGCTGCTCAGGACTCTGCTAGCGAAGTGCTGCTTGACTAGCAACAAGTGTACATTGGAACACATTCAAGTAAAAAGCAACACACCAGCTTGTCATGGGCCCATGAAGGCGTCTCTCCAAGCATCCACACTCGTGAGCTCGAGCCTCACTCCAGACTTGTACCAAAGTTTGCCTCCAGACAATCACAGGAGCAGAACATTAAACAAGGAAAAGGCATAAAGGCAGAAAGTCTCAACCAGAATCTAAATGAAAATGCCAGAAATGGACAAAAGAGAATTCCAGGCAAAACATCCACTGAAAGTCAGTGGATACAGTACAGAGAAAATAGGCAGCCTTGGCTGTTGGAGTCCTCCATAGATTAATCTGTTCCCAGTCTCTATATTTGCCCCCACCAGATACCTTTTAAACTGAATAAAATTTACCCTGGAAGAAAATTCAGTGTTCAACTTTTACAGCAGAGGGCTTTCCACAATCACACTTCTGAGGTATTTTAATTGTAGAGGAGCCAGGTCAATATCATCAACATCAACCTCAACAGTTTTATTCACTACAAAGCAACAGGATAAGGCCAAGGGGAAGAGGTAGTATTTGTGTTACAAAATAAGCTAAGCAGGGAAGTTCTCTGCAAACATTTAAGCTAAGGAAGAGGAAAAATCTGGATTTGGGCTTTTCATTTTTCTGTTTCTCCCACTTGAAAACAGAAAAAGAATCACTTTTGTGTCTGAAAAGTGTTAGCAATATTTGTCAATAGCGATTGTACAGCTTGTATGTCTGGAAAGCTTTTTAGTAACACTTTGTTTCCTAATACTTTTACCACCTAGATCAATACTGATGAATTTCAATTCTAGTCAGAGACAGCACAGTCTACAAGCAGATTCTGAGTGGGAAACAGCCCCATTCTTAAGCTCTATGAAAAGTCACCCATTAAGTAAACAACCACCACCTTAGGCACAATGTTTAAAGGAGGTTAGGATTACCATGTCCAAGGCAAATGTGCGCAGCAGAGTGGGAGCCAAACTGTTGATTTTACTGATTCCTTTCAGCACAAATGATTCATGTCGCCTGTTTATTCTCCCAGAATGTATTAACTGTCTTTTTCAATGGTTAGCTCTCAGCTCTCAGGAAAACACAAGATCTTTTGGCATTCTGTACTATAATTATTCTATATACCTTAGAAATAACAAGTTCAGTATTTTCCTTCATGGTAATTTAAAAGAAATGCCTAGAAGAATAATGTTATTTATTTCTTGTGCTTGCATGTCAAACAATAAAGGTATATGAACACTGAAATTCATCCTGGTCTTGAGTTTTTTACTGCAGTGCTGTGGTGTAGACTCCTCATTATAAAGTAAGAGACAACTCGCAAGCAAGCTTCAGGTCCAGAACGAGGCTTGGATTTCAAATGATAGCATATTTTGGTAGTGTTTTCATCAGAGAATCTCTTAAACTTTGTATACAAACTGAAACATATGCCAAAAAGAACATATCACAAATATTTCACTCCTACAGTATTTTAGTTTTGGAGATTTGTCAAGTATTAATCACCCTTTTTTTTCTCTCATTCTTTAGGCAAAGCAAGAGAATAATCAACTGATATACGAATACAAACGTACAGACTTCTTCCCAATCCAAAGCAAGAATGGGAAACTGAATTGGTCATAAATAATTTTACCTGTTCCATATTCCATGAAGTTAAATCTGAGTAGCTCAGAATGAGCTGGCTGCAGCTGCCTTTTATGAAACTGCAATATATTTGGTAATTTAGGTCAAAATATCTTCAGGCACAGATTAAATCCAAACACAGGGACATATATCATTTAAGTTTGTCTTTAATCTTTCATATTGCTTCCATGCTTCCATATTATTGCAGTGAAAGAATTTGGAGCCTGTCTGTATAATACCTGTGAAAGACCTTGAGAAAGCCACAATAATTGGAAATTTTATGCCTCAATATTAACTATAAATCAATGCACAGAAGAGAGAGACATTTTCCAGTATTAAGAAGTGGGCACAAAAGCATGACTTAAGCAGGAACCAAATGAAGAGGATGAAAGTTATAATGGTGCTCCATAATCAACACAGCTGTGCAATAATTTGATTTTCATTATAATGACACTATTTAGACATGCCCTGCATATTGAAGACTGAGCACAGTACATAATTATTGATTAGTTATAAACCATTTGTGTTTTATGTTTATTTCATCTGACAATAATTATCATACATTTGCACTAATTAATTCATCATCTTTTATGACTGGAACTGAAAGGTAACTAGCACAAAACAGCAGAAAGGGCATTGAGAAGAAAAGTAGGAGGCCCTGTAAAGCAATAGCATTACTCGCAGTATAACACTACGATGATGCTCTTTGCTTTTTTTATTTTTATAACATAAATAGGAGCAAATGATTTTCTAGCTAAAATTTGCTTGAAATTACTAGTAAATTGCTCTTTAAAGCATGCTGAAGTGAAATTCAGCAAATATGCTGACGAGATGGATATTGACCTATCATTCAGTCTTAATGTTAATTTTTTCCATGAATGTCTGAAATTATCGGTCATTTTGGAACTCATTTTAGAAATTGTGCAGAAGATTGTCTGGCTTTGGGAGCAGAAGTTCTTACAGTACACATCTCATACAACAGCGTATTGAAAACTTTATAACATGAAGCTGTATAACGTTTTGTGAACTGAAGTTTGTTCCCTAAATAGAAATAAGAAAGCTTGCATTTTTACTAATGGATGGCTTCATCAGCTAGTAATACAATTACTGTGCAGTACCGATATGAAAACACTGTGCAACACTGCATGGTGCAGACAGCCCTAAGCCAGAGCCAAATGAGATAGACGCTAGAGAAGCAGACGCACATCAGCATGGCATTGCTACTAAGCCTTATCGACGGACACAATACACTAAATAGCAATACTAATGTGGTTCTGTTTGCAAAATCTGAGCTTGTAACTAAGTGGCGCTGCTATATCGTGTAGAAGTACAAATTGGCCTGTACCTATGCTGAACATACACATGACTCTCCATTGTACCTCGTGAATGCACCTACAAGTGATCAAATAAGGCCGTGATAAAAAAAAAATAGAAGATATATAGAAGTATTTGAACTTTTACTGTTTGAATACATATATAAGATGATGGAAAGACATATGTCAAGAGCAGCCTGCTCTTCCAGAGACCTGGATGCCCATTCCTTAGGAGGCAACCATAGGCATGGCGAGTGTGATAAACAGCGTGCAGGTGCAACCCAGAGCTCCTTCATGGGATACCAATGGAGATGTGGCTAGCAGAGCCATGCACTTGCCGTTATTAATTACATACACCATGCCTATTTAGTCTACATCTTGATTCTCTGGTAGGCTTCAGATTGTTTTTGAAATGTGAAATACTGTGTAAAGGTGTACAGTGCAGTTCCTGTACATTACATTCATGTTACTGGCTAATAGTTGAAATAAACTCCAAAATTTTGTTTATTTTGCCAAATACACTTTGCATATTTTACTAATGAATTTAATGTCTTTTGAGAGACTATAGTAAATTGTACCTATCTTGTTACACGAGAGAGATACATACTGAGCTGGAAGACCCTGCTTTACTGAAGTGAGGGAAAGGCAATTTCAGACCACTAAGCCTGGTGGCTTCTGGGTGATCAGTAAGAACTTGTGGTGGTGAGAAAAAGTGGACAAAAGTTTCAACTTTATCAAACTCATATGGTCCTAGCAAATATTTTCCTACTTTTACATCAACTTTATTCTCAGCACATCTGTCAGACAGATTGTGGTGTTCTTAAGCTTAGGAAAGCAAGCAAATTACAAGAATTTTGTATAAAACCTTAAACACTCCAGAAGCAGCAAGCATTTCTTTTCATGCTTAAATTTGATCTTTAGGGAGCAATAGGATAAACTCTCACGGAACAGCCTGATAACAACAAACAGAACCCTTGAATAAATGGAATTTTGAAGATAAGACTTGCAGAAAAGCAGGAAATCATACAGCAAAATGCTACTGAATAAATATCAAAACACTTGATATAGCCTCAGAGCAATGTACATCACAACAGTTAGCACTTTTATTTTTTGGTTTGTTTTTTTGGCAGCTTCACCTGATTTAAACATGTTCCAAAGATCATTTTAAGTCCCAGAGTTTGGTTCAATAATTTTGTATTTAGGATATTCAAAGGTATATTTATGGTACCTCATTTATTGTGGCTGATGATATACTAGTATTTTCTTAAGCACATACAAACAAGGCAGTGATGAATAGATTGCTTAGGTAAAACAAGAAATGTGACTTAATCATTTGTTTCAGCCCTCAAGTTGTGAATGATGCTGCACATCTTTTACATACATTCACCTCCCTTTCTGTCATTTTTCTCCCTATCAAATTATCCCTGACAAAAAGCTCCATCTACTACCTGACACCCATTCGTGTTCCACTGATTTCTCATTCTCCTCCCCAGGCAGCTCCCTCTTCTCTTTCCTCTTACTTTCAGCTCCCCCGCTAATGATTCCTCCTGCAAATCTGCTGACATTCCTGATTTATGTCTAGGCACTGGGACACCGATCACCTCTTGAGGAACAGACCAAGCAGCTGTCCTACACAAATTTCCTAGGTAAACAGGATACTAAGTCCAGGAAGCATTGCGTGCCTTTTATACAGGGTGATTTAGGAGTTCACTGGTATCAAAGACAGTAGCTGTCTTATCACCTGGACCTGATTTGGTGCAGTCTTTATCTTCATGTGCAGTACAAGCTTTAGGTAATGTATTAATGGCCCTGTAACTGAGAAAAAGTCCCAAAATGGAAGAGAGCTTCTTCCAATAGAGTTAGAAGCTCTGGTTTGGTGGGGGTGGGTGGGGAATCATATATGCTTTTGAATTCAGCTTAACATATTGAAGAAATAAAGGTGCTGCTGTTTCCAGTGACTGTTTCTTTTCAATGGTACAGAAAGAGAATATGGCTGCATTCATTCTTTCTTTCATTCATTCATTGTTGATTTTCACACTGGGAGCTACCGTAGCAACACATGAAATGCCATTCACTAAAAAGAGGTACCCAGAGGTTCTACTTTCTAAGCTGTTTAAGTATGTAGATTTCCTTCTTGTTTGTTTTTATATCCTGTGGAAAAGGCTTGCTTCACCTCATCATAACAATGTAAACAGAACATGTAAGGCAGAATAATTGTGTTATCATCATAGTATTTCCTATATTTGCAGGTATTCTAGTTTTGTAGCCAGACTAGCCATCTGGTATAATATTAAATGTATGTATATTTGTGCCAGAAAATACCAACACAATTCAGCAAAATGTCTGATAAAAGGGGTTTGCAAATTCTTCAGTATTTTCACCAGTCTCCTCAGAGCTGATATTTTCTGCCTATCTTTTCACCACGCCTGAAAGAGCCAGCGGGTCACATCCCCTGCTGCACAAATACAATCACCCTGCTGTAGAGGGTTAATGACAATCAAAGCACATTTTAGCATGACCGATAAATGCATTCATCCTTCGTGTGATTATAATCAGGAAGTTGACTATCAATAGCAGAAAGACCAGGTAAGAATGCTTACCTGATACTAACTGGGCAAAGTTGAAATATAGACAACCATTATTTATTATTTGCCAGCAGACACTCTGACCATAGCTAAAAGATAATTAGATTTAAGGGTAATTCTTTTTTGCTTCAAAACTCTACCCACATGAAATAGAATCATGTTGTGTTAAATGCACGCGTAAACACGCACTAGAAAACAACTATAGGCGTACAACATGACAAAGCAGCACAGTAACAAGAGACGCATCATGTTATTGCCTTCATTTTTACATCTGAACACAGAAGTAGGAAAGAGATTAATTGATTCGTACATAATCAAACAAGAAGTTTCTGGCAGTGCTTCCCTAAAAGGGAGTCTGACTGAGCTGTAGCCACAAGCCCTTTCAGACAGAACGGAAAGGTAACGTGCATCATTCTCTAAATTAACTCTCGTAGTGCTGTCCTGCTCTCTGAAAAACCAAATCGGACTTGGCTGCCTGGAGCAGCTGAATTACATCTTCCGTTGACCCGCCAGCAACCTTGATTTCTCTCGCTAGATTCCCTGACACAACAGTTTCAGTGAAACTGCTGTATATACAAATTTAGTATGCAAAATTTTTAAAACTGGTGATTTGCTTTATTGTTTACTTAGGGAAAATCAAATGGGAAGCTGTTGATACACTGCAAATCGAGTCACCATTTCTAAGCCATTACTAAATAATCAATAATAGTAAATGACTAGTTTGGTGGTTAAATGTCAAGAGGAAAAGGCCAATGAGTTTAATGCTATAACAGACTTGTGTTAACTATATTAACAAATATTTTTGCTGTTGAAAACGATAATTACCAAGTAAAGTAAACAATAACCTGTTTAAAAAGTACCACAGCTGACCTATCTGAGGCAAGATGAGAGCAAGGGAATGTATCTAACCTTACAAATTAAATAAAAATAACTGTGATACAATACAGGTAAATTTTGTAGCTCTGCAGTAGAGAATTTCCCTATATACCTACCAAATAAATGGAAAGCATGGTTGTCCTTGTTTTTAAAACAAAACAAAACAAAACCCCCACCCACTTTAAATTATCTATTCATCTTCCTTCCATTGTTTGATGATATACAATATGTCACTGGTTTTAAATGGCGCAACTAACCTGCTACAAAATTACCTCTTCTGTAGAAAACCCTTTATTAGAGGTTCAGTCACAAGGAATCTGCATTAAAAGTTTTTATGAAGAGTGTATTTACCACCAGTATCGTTTGGGACAGTATTTCAAAATGCCAGAACCCTATGAACCCTGGGCTTTGCTACTATTTTCTGTCTCCACAGCAAACAAAATATGTGCATATTAATGTGCACTGCAAAGGTAGCTAAGGCACTCTTAGCTTAACATTGTTTCTTCTGCTGTGTGCAAAGAGGAGCAAAATCTGTAATAAAAATGTGTAAAGTTGTTCAGAATGCTTATATAATAAGAGTTAACATTATTCAACTTACAGAAACAAATGAGCAGATCATACAAAGTATTGACAATGATTTATCAAACCTTACTAGGTTTCTGAGTCAGTGACCGATTCTGGTTCCAACCTCTTTTCACATATGCAGTTGACGGGAAACGTGATAATGCAGCACGCATGGCATGAGGATGAGGCAGCTCTAACTGCCTTTCAATTGCTTTCCTCACAACAGTCAACTTCTTTTGTTCCCCTTTTCCCCAGGTAACTGCGTGCAGTATTCTTTATGCATGTATCCTTAGAACTTGCCTGTAAATTGAAGCAATTCAGTGGGATATTGGGGAAAATAATGTCTTCACCATCTCCTCACCCAGGGTCATCCAGTAATTACTTTCCCCGGCGATTAAAAGTAGAAGTGCTTCAGAGCAAACTAGTCACACCTTTGTCCTGAGACACAGGGAAGTGCTGTCCAGCGACAACCCAGTCTGCCCTTTTGCCTTCAGTAAGGTGAGTATGGATTTATTTTAATGCAACTGGAACCAGTCAGGCCCTCGGGTCCATTGGTGATTAAGAAACAATCATGCAGTGTGCACCCAGCATAAAATTCTTTAAAAAGAGGGAACGAGAATGTTGGTATTTTACTACAGTTGCAAAGCCAAGCCTACTATAAATACCTCTGTCAAATAAATTGATATTGGAAAAATACTGTATTCAAAGAGGAATTGAATACCAGTTATCCGGCTTGTAAGCCTGAATTTTTAAAATGTAATTTCATGAAACCTCAAAACATTTTACAAAGTGAGGCTTTATGGAATTCAATTTGACTTATACCTGACTTTGATCAGTGAGTACACTTATGGTGATTGCCTCCATTGTCATGCTGCCTTCCCATATGACAGTCTTCTGGACTAAATGTAGTCTAAAACATCCAATCTCCAAAGTTAGCTTGCTATTACAGAATTAAACAGAACATTCATGTTTAATTGCACATAAATTTGATCATTGTACACGCCAGGAGGGATTATGAAATAGTCACTTCTCTTTTCCTTGGCCTCAGAGGGGGGAAAAAAGAAAAACCCACAAAGTTTGCAAATTCCATTTGCCACATGCAAAGAATATTCTAACAGATGCGGAGCACTCTCAGGTTCGCAGTAACCGCAGGATGTATACAGGGGGCTGCAGTATCTGGTTTCAAAGACAAAAGAGAATTACCAGCAGCTTTGCCACTGCCCTTTCTGGTCCAGTTCTGTGGTGAAAGGTCCACAGTCATATTGTAGGGGAAAATATAGCTGCACACTGACGTCTGTATATACTATCCGTAATGAATGAAGATTAGAACCTGGGTTAACTTGGTTAAAATTACAAAAAGTCATTCTCTAGCTTTCTCACTGCAGGGCAATGCTCTGGAAATTATTAAAGAAATGTCCAGTTTAGCATACTCTGGGGGTTAGAAACAGGAAGCTTCAGCTTCCTTTAAGACATCTGTTTTTAGCCATTTTAAATATAGGGTTCCAAAAAAGATGGAATTTTTTTAGTCTCATAAAATAGTTGTTTTGTTCTTTGACAAGGTGGTTTTATGAAAATACAAATGGTATTTTAATATCATCAGATCACGTATTTTGACTTAATAGTTTAGTGAATTTGCCTTATTGAGACATAAATAAAAAGTGAGTCTTAAATATTTCTGTTGTGGCAGGATGAAAGGAGCTTGTTATCTTTTCAGAAAAGTATTATTCAAGAGCAATTAAGTAATCCTTTAAGTAAAGATTTAACCAAATTGAAGCTAAAAACAACCTTTTTATTTAATACTTCTTTTGTAGCATCTAGTAGGTTTTACTCTGAGATTTAGCTGGTCATTTAAGGTTAATGGATAAAAGCTTGCTTTACACAACTTTTATTAACTGAAAAACACTCTTAATTCACATAATACATTACATTCTATGTGAAAGTGCAGTCATTGACTGTGCCATTGCAAGTTTATTATCCTGTTAAAAGTTAATGTTGTAATTGCTCCAGGGCCATTGCTTTTTTAAAACTAATATAGGCCAAGGGTGTAATTAACTGTGTGCAATTCAAGGAAGCCCAAGAGAATTCTTAGAGCTCCAGGATTATGGGCATATGTTTGTCAACAAACTGGACTTGGAAGTATAGAGTTAAGTAATCTGATATATCTGGGAGCAAAAATATTTATATGCAATAAGATAGAGAAAAAGGATGGATTTTTCTCACGGGTAGCTTGTAGGTAAGGTAAAATCAAGAACATATACAGTACATTTTGAGGGCAAGATTATTGTGAAGATGCTCCCACAGAAAAAAGGAAACTGTTAAAAATTAATCAAACTCCATTTTACCATCAGTCTCCAGCTGCCTTTGCCACGGCTTCGTTTGGACCCAATACTTTCAGAGCTGACACTAGAGGAGGAGATGTTCTCTTTCTGCCTGGCAGCAGTAGAACCTCACCCAGCTTTTCAGAAGAGAAAAAAAGGCAGCATTACTCGCAAGAATGGTTGAGAAAGGATAGCGTTCCTATGCATGTCTTCATATAGAGATTTCACTCAGTAATCTCATCTCAGTTGCAAGACTACTCAAAATTAAATAGTGGAAAAATTTCCAGCAAAAATTTATGTAGTCAGATATAATACACAAATCCATCACGAAAAGTAAGCATCATCAGCAAGGATTTTGTCTTCCTTAGTAATTCGCCAGTTACTCAAGCAATTGTGTAATGTATTCAGCCTGACTTTTGGTCACACGAGCAGATTGTAATGCTAAAATTTTCTAAACAAGGAAAAAAGCTGTGTAAATTTACTGAAGTTCATTTGCCAGTAGTAAGACATAAAGGCAGGCAGGCAAATGTTTTTTACAGCAAAAATTCCGCTGCAGTCAAACATCCTTTGCAGCTCAGGTGGCTAAGTTATGTGAAAAGTACAAACTATCATGATTTTACCTTACTCCAATTAGTTTAGGTTACCATCTTTTGTTCCCCACACAGCTCAGACCCAGCAGAACATTTTATTCCACAGACAAGCAGTGTAGACTTCCTTTCCTCTGCCCCTAGTTACTCAAGTGACCAGACCTTAAAGCATCTGGGAAGGTGAATATTTTCTATCAGCTACAATTTAGATAACCTCCACAATCTCATTTCATGACGAAGGACATATTTAAGACAACAGGATTACTGAAATGAATAAATACTCAGCAGTCTGAATAAGGTATCCAGAATCTGGACTAAATTTTATAACAGACTCACTTAAAAAAAGGTTACCTTCCAAATTCACACCTTTGTGATGTTTATTTTTACCTATGCTTAAATATTTTTTTTAAAGTATGTGCTTCTGTGAATGTTTTCACAACAATGCAGGAATTCCATGTTTTCCTTTACCTCTCTAGGGCCAGGCATGAATGTGCCAGGGGTACAGAACAGCTGTGTGCGAATGCATTAAGCTCTTGTACGATTCTAAAACAGTAGCACAACTCCCTCTTGCACATGCCTGGCACCAAGAATAACATTAATTTTAACATCACTGACAATGGTTAAGTCTCTGTTGCAGGAGGAACTGTTTAAATAACACTGCACAAAAGAGATTTTTATTCAGAATCTTTGAACTACTCCACTTATAGAGAGAGGGTTGGCACCAATGAATTAAATTAGTATGTACAGAGTTGTAATAAGTGGAAGTGTAGCATGACATACCAGCACACTGCAGGACATCCTTGTGACTTTGTCCTTGCATTGTAAGAGCATATTCCTGAGTGGATTTCTTCTTGGAGACTCTGACAAGGAGGTCAACCAAGCCCGCTTACTATTCTAAAACATGTCCTTACAAATACATTTACACTGGCAGGTTCAGCCTCGCTGAATCCCATGCTTGAATCAAATGAAATAATTTCAAACATAAGAAGCCATTATCAGGAGTATGTCTGCTTTCCGCTCAATCTAGCCCCACATTACAGCAGACAGGCATTCAGTGAGTGTTTAATCAAGGAATGCTTATTAAACTGCAGGTTTGTGCTGTTTCTAGGGAAAATACAAAAATAGAAACATACTCTAGCTGTCAGTCAAGACCATTATTTTAATGCTGCCACTCTTAGTTTAAAAACGTTAGAAGCAGCTGAGCTTAAATATGTACACTGTGCATATTCACTACAGTTCTGTACCTTATTAACCTTTTGCATTACACCAAGTTCAGTCTAAACTTCTATACTTCGCAATTTAGCTACTTTTTTCATCGTCATACACCTACAGCGTCTTCAGTAATCTTGTCCATATAGTACTTCACCCTAGTGATTATTCTTGTTAACAGAGAAAGGTTGGGGTGGTTTGTTTGCGTTTTCTTTTTTTCTAAGCATTTCTTAACAGTAAGTGAACTCAGAGTTGGAATGTCACGGGTCTTATGTAGCAGTATCAGGGACCAGGAATAGCTGAGCTCTACACTTTGGTTTTTGACTTTGGAGGTAGGAGAGCGAATATTCGTCACTAGAATTAAAAAGCACAAGGTAAAAGATTGGACTGAAGGAAAAAGCAGGAGAAGCTCTGGCATAGACAGCCAGGAGATGATAGAAGTCAATTGATGTGAATTAACTTGCTTCCTTTTTTCTGCTTCCCTCATAAAAAGGATCAAGAAGATAGACATGACTGAGCCATAACTTGTTATGTGGTTTGCACCTGAGTAACTGTAATTATCTGCTGTCACACCTCCCCACCAGGCAGATTGCAAGACTGCAGATTAAGCCCCAGGGCGAGATGATCCGCACTTCAGTGGAGACAGACTCACTGTACCTGAATATTCCACACAGCCAGCAGTGTGGAAGAACAATCACTAAATCACAGAAGTTTGAAAAGCAAAGAAAAACAAAAGAAAAAAAAAATCCAATTTTTGAAATAATTAGGCAGGGCGGGAGTTTACACTATATACTTAACGCTAGATGATATTTACCATATGCCAAAATTAATCTCCGAGGACAACAGTGGCGGTCAGCTATTTTCCAATAAAATAATTTTTAATGGAACAATTCATTTAATAGAAGTAGTTTTGATGACATTTTTATTGAAAATTGTTCTTTGGATCCAGAATAGAATGTCTGGTCAAACAAGGAGAAATACTAAATGCAAAACAGGAAGGAGATCAGTTTTAAAGGGAATCTTAACAGATGGAGAAGGCCTTGCGTCAGGACCATATTTAGTCCTGTTTAACCTCAGGACTTGGACTCCGATTTCTTATAGCAGATGAGCGGAGCCCGCTAGAGAGAGAAATCCTCTGTGGCACAATGTTCAGCCAGCTATGAAATGGCTTTGGCAGGATCAATGCTACCTACCTCAAAGAATGAGTAACCTCCTGGTCCCAGCATTCCCCAGTATCGGGGGGGCAGTTGATGGAAAACTTGGAACGGAGTCAGGTTCACTCCATACACATCAGGAAAAGTTTTTAAATCTCAGAAATGTTCACAGAACAGGAAAATCATTTAGCTCTATTCTTATTAAGAAACATTTTTTATCTTATCACGAATGCTTATATAAAGAAAATGCAAAGATAAACTCCAATTTTAATACAGGTAAAAACTGTAGCTGGGGCCTAAAGTCTGATTTACAGTTCTTTTTGTATTGGATGAAAATATTTTAAATGATGATCTAGAATACTGATTAATGGTCACCCAAACATTCTGATTAAAAAAAAACTTGGATTGATCAAAACAAGCCTAAATAAGTTGTAAAATATTCTAAGAGAACATGAAGTTAAACTGAACCGAAGAAAAAAAAGCATAATATAACTCACATTGGGTAAATTTCTTGTTCACTCTCAGATTGGCATATCTAAAAATCACTTAAGACACCACTTTGAAAACATGCATATATTCATCATGTAGCAGTGCCAAATAGAAAACAGAAGTATTGTAGGAGCACTATTACAGACATCTCTTTGAATACTTTGTTTGCTTACTTTATCTGAGCATCAATATATCAAAAACAAATGGGAAAATATCCTAATAAAGGACCAACAGGAGAAGCCACAATGCCAGCTGGCACAAAGAGGGTGCAAACTTCAGTTTCATTCCACACAACTGAGAAGCAATAACAGGGGGATACAACATCTTAATATTTATACATGCTCATAAATCCATATACTTTTACTCAAATCCACAAGTGCTGAATTTTTGCACAATTCAACATAAAGAATAAAGAAGTTTGAAATTATTTATTGCTCTATTGAAGATAACGAAATCATCTTTCATTCAACATTTCACCCCCGTAGTGAAAAACAAAACACTATTGAGCCTTTTGGCCTGTGCAGCCTTGCAAGAGCTAAACCATGAAATTCATAAAACCCACCTCTTTTTAAAATTAGATTTGCTAGTCACCGAAGAACTGGCATTAGAGGCAAGTCCTAAAATATTCATCCTTCTTCATCAGTTAAAGTACATTAGAGTGCAGATTAAAATGATTAGCACTTCTGCACAAAACCAGATGTTCAGCAGTTACTTTCTCTTCTGTTGCTGGAAAACCTGCTCCTCTGGTCTTGCCATTCTGCTCTTTGCATGTAGAGGCATCACTACATCCCCATATTCTCATATCCTTTAATTTCTTATCAAGTGTTGAGCACGTTCAGGTAGGTGCTGAAAATTGAACTGTCAGTTCACTGTGTTCCAGTCAACTGACTAAAATTAAGGATCAAACACACTAGAAAGTTTCTTCAGTAGCAGAACTTCTGAATCCTGATTTTCCATGGTTTTCCCTCTTTGCAGATTCTCTACTATCTAACGATATACTTGAGCTCTTGCTTCTACCTTTACTTCCTGAGAAAACCCAAAGCTCACTGATGATAGAAACACAGATTTGCAAAGGACCTTGAGATCATCCAGTGGGATATCTGCAGCTGGTACCCATCTCATGTCAACATGGGAGACATATACTTTCCCTGGACCTTGCACCCATTCAAATTTCCCAAACACAGACAGTGTCTCCATCTAGAGCACAACCATTTTACTTTAGATATCGTACTGTAATCCCTTCTTCAGAGACAAGGTCTAAATTCTGTTCCAGCCCTCTACTTTCCCTCAGCACTGATGTGGAGTGCCCCCACCATGACTACAGAGATACAGCTTGGAAGAAAATGAGCAAAGCATGTGTGAGGAGGAGGTATTAAGGAGCTAAGGAGGAAACAGGAATAAATGAAAAAGGAAAAAAACACCTAAACATCAATACCAAGGGGTCTGAACCCGAATAATTCCAAAATATGCAAAGGAATGAAACAATTTGCCCTCTCCTTTACGAAGGATTTCTCTCCCATGTTCCTATTTCTAAATCACAGTAATTCCAGGTCTGTATTTAAAAGCCAACTGCTATATAGAAGATAGATTTCCCCCCCGCCCCCTCTTAGAATGGTAAACTGTTGCTTAACTGGACACCCAAAAAGCTTTTTTGTTTTCCTTTTCATTAAAAAGTAGTTGTGTTTACCAGAAACCTTAAAACAAAGGATGTCTAGCAGAGTACTAGGATCAATATATTTCTTAAACATTGTTTTCTCATAAAAGCATTTTCATTTGCTCTTCTTTCTTTTCAGTACAGATAAGCTGCTTCTAAACCATAGCAGCTGAATTGGGATTTACACATTTCACTCTATAATTTTAACTATCCAGGCTTGACTACTTGCTGCTCAGAGGCAACATACACTAAATAGGATTACTTTTTTTAAATAAAATATACAGGATAATTGCTAGAGTTTACACAAGGCATTCTTATTTTATTGAAACTGTAAGCAGGGTAGATAGTGCTGTACTTTCCAATGCTAGGATTTCAATCCATTTCCAGTTAACCACTACAAGAAGAATATACTCTAAAGACTTTTGACTAGCCTAGAAACATATCACTGTTACATTAAATCCATCGGTGTGTCCATCACAGTGGTTCAATAACTAAGCCACTAGCTGTGGAATTTGATTCTAGGCCAGGCCAGCTTTTATCTAAAAGTAATGCAAAGTTTCTTACTGTTACGGTTGTGGGAGGAAAACCTGAATCTGTAGCTCAGATGACAACCCAATATAAGAGCAGATTAAAGGATAATACTTTAGGTTCCTTTTATTTCATGATGCTTGAGTGCTTGGATCAGCCATGATGCACTCAGGAGGTTTAGGGTTCAAGAATGATGAAAGATCAATGCTGAAATAACAGAAGCTAGATTCAGAATGTGTCTGGATCAACAAGATGAGATTCATTGGTAAGGACACGTGCAAAATAGCCAGAAAAAATAAAGCTCAAAAAACCTGAGAGGCAATTTTAGGCTGTAAAGATAGAGCACAGAGTAAGAAACATAAAAGTACTAGTTTTCTCTACATTTTTCTGGTGTGAATGAATGCACTCTGAACTTAATTATATTCTGTGTATCTCATTAGTGCAAAGAAATTGGTAAATCAGAGAAGCCAAAGAACAGCAAAAATTTACAGATATGCAACTTAGACTTAATTATAAAGGATAATTAAAAGAAGCAATATACACATACATATAGCATGACAATATACGTATAAGGAGAACAGGGAAGTGAGAGAGGAAGAAGATTGTTTACAAATATTTTAAAGCACCAGGAAAGAAGAGTAATTCGGAGTTATAAGGAATAAAGGAGAATACAGTTGCGATGGATATCGTGAAACATATTTGAACAGGAATTCTCTTCAGATTTTGCAAAGTTCCTCAATACACTTAATTGATCCCTTTTAATCAAAAATACCCTGCATAAATACTATGAAAATGTATACTGGTAAACAGCCTGTGCTAGCGAGAGTGACTGCACAGGACTGCTTCACCTCTAACTCCTTTAAGGACTGGAGCTCCTATCGGGTAGAAGTCACCCGAAAAGTATTGAATAAACCTATGTGCATGATTAGGCCAGTAGCTACAGAGCCATACACACACTGGAGAAAAAAAACAAAAAAAAATTAAGAAAGCAATCACCCTTCATATGACAGGAATGTATATTATGGGAAACAGATGATCTATTCCAAACAAATTCCACTATGTTCATACAAATCATTTCCACTAAATGAAGAATGGTCCTAAAGAAGCAAAGAGCAGGGAACTTTGTCTTAATTTCAGATTTGACACATTTTTCCTCTTATAAGCAAGAATAGCAGCAATTGGGTATCTTATATCAAAATACTACGGGAATATTAATGATCACCTTACAAAGAAATACCCAAACCTCTGTTGATCTCAGTGAAGCCACCAGAATCCATACCCACTGAGAATCAGAATCCAGGTTGGGGGGGGGGGGGGGTGGTAGGTGGGTGTTTTTTGGTTTTGTTTTTGGTTGGGGTTTTTGGGGGTTTGTGTTTTTTCTTTATTTACTGTTACTGTGAGGTGAATTTTGCTATAATTTCTAGGGAAGAAGGCAAAATTATAGATTCTGGAAAGGGGAAAAAAAAATGTACCTTAGCTAACACTGCAAGTCAGCTAATTAGTGGATGTACTTTATTTCAGGATAAATCTGCCAACAATATTAACTTACAAACATACTTCAAGCAGGCTTAAGAGTTAAAAGTAAGCAGCTATGAAAATATTGAGGACAGCTACTTCTCTCATCTCTGAAGAATCACTCAAGTTCAAAAAATGCTAACATTTTTACTTTTAATTAGTTGTCATTTTGATGTCAGCCTCTAGATAGCATGAAAGAGAATAGAGCATTGATGGGTAGATATGACAAAATCCAAGACATCACCTTTCCTTCCAGATTTCCTAATCATCTTTGTTACTTTCGGAACAGTAGGTGAGATTCAAGAAAGTTACAAGCCTAAAAAATCCCCAGCCTCCCTCAGTACAAGACTTTTTTCCTCTTTACAGCTGCAGTGAGGTTGTTCACTAAATAGCAATTCAGGCTCTAGGGAATAAGCACCACACTAAGCCTCGCTTGGAAGGGAACACAAACTCCCTAAGGTACGCCCTGTAGGCTCAGAGAAGAAACACAAGACTGCAAGCTGGCAATGTTAATATTTGAGATTCTGTTGGTTTTTTCTCAGGAAATGAGGTAAGTCAAGGAGAAATAACATCTGTCTGAGGCAAGAACACACACACACATTCAAGTGCTTTTTGAGGGTGGAGAATGAAAGAAAGGAGTTCTTTCCTTTTGACTTATTTAAGCTCTCCGTGGGTTTGTATACTGTTCAAGCTTTTAAAAGAGAGACTGAGAAAAATAGCAATCAATAGTGTCAGCTAAAGGTGACAAACAGAGCACAAGGTGGCTACTGGAGGAACACATTGTGAAGAAGGTGGCTGGGCAGTGATCAATTGCATTTGGAGATGAACAAAGACAGAGGGAGCAGAAAGAGGAATCGATCCAGTCTACTACATCTGCAGATATAGGCACCTGGAGCATGTAGCATGTGACAGACAAGGGTTTAGTGTGTCAATAATTCATACTGCTTCACTGCATAACTTTTAGCATGAGTCTGTCTTGAAAGCAACAGTGTTGATATATGTTGTATGGTAGAGTTTTACTAAAACCTGGCATCTCCAGCCAAGAGCAATTCAAAGCACAGTACTCAGGATCCAGCCGCCTTGGTCCTTTCTGCTGAATGAGTTTTAGGCCAAATTAAAAAGACATTTGAAATACTGGTTTTGACAGAAAAAATAATAGAGAAACACTTCCAAAAGTAGACAGAAAGAGGAAATCAAAAACAATCCTTCCCTTCTAAATGGATCAATCCAGCTCTATGCTGTTGAAAATGCTATCCTCATATTTGGCCAGCATGCCTGATGTGATACACTAATGAATTCAGCTGATTATAAAGGCCTGGAATCTGAGTGGGAAGAATGATCTAAGACATCTGAAAGCAGAGGCTGCAATTGTGAGATGCTTCCTGGGCCAAGGGGAAAGAAGGATGCTATTCACAGCCTGCATTGTACGCAGCAGCTAAGAGAAACATCCTGTATTACTGAAATGTCACCAGTGGGCTGGTACTTAAAAGTTAATAGGACTCAGCCGAATTCAATTTTTCCAAGCCCTACATATTCAACTGTACCAACTGTAAAAGTAAATATGAAAAATAGAATTTTAATACTTACCCTCAGAAGAACACAGGAATAAGTCACCCCTCCAAAAGTCTCCCATAGGTGAGTTATAAGCATCACAAGGAAACGTTGATTTTATTTGTAAAGAGGCAATTTAGCTAATTCTTTTAATAAATGCTTTACTATATTTACTCGAGTTCCTGGATTTATTTAGTAACCTCAGTATAGCCATTCTCAGGAGAAAAGACTGGTCCCTCAAGCAAAATGATGTCACAATTGTCAATTAATATTCCATTAATTTATTTCAAATCATCTAAGTAACATTTAATTTAATTGGTACTTTATTTATTGTGATAGTCAATGTTATGCAAGGCCAAGCCTTTGATTAATTGCATCTTCACCACTGAAGATGGAGATAAAAACTGATGGTGGCTATTATAACAAAATCCATATAGGTAATTGCAGTGTCCTTAATGAATTATAGAAAAAGTACAAGTAGTATTTACCAAAACTCAGGCACTTTTTAAATCACTTACAAAGGTTCCAAATTATTCTTCCATACAAATATTCATGTATTTAAAGATAACAGGGTGGTTCAAGGAGGTACACGCATTTTAGCCCTGGTGACATCCATTCCTGACTCTGTATTTTAAATAACATCAGTCATTTCTGCAAGAAGCTGTCATTGCAGTGTGAATTGTCTTTCAAACCGTATGACTGCTTTCTTCCTGGCTGCTGACAAAGTCTCTGGTAAATTTTGTGACCCTCAATTGAGAACGCTACATGAGGTGCATCTAAATTTGGCTTCTCTAAGAAACTATTTCAAACTGTTGTATTGAAGAGTTTCTAAATCTTCTATCCACTGCTACTGCTGCTTCTTCTCCTCCCTTTCTTCAAAGTCTGAAACTCATGCATGACTATTAATTTAGGACATGGTTATTAATTTAGAATATGTTTTGGTTCCCTGCATTTGCTTAGTCCATATTATACAGCTTCTCTCAGATGAGCATGCTGTACACAAGCCATTAATTTGGTACAGAAAAGTTCATACTATGCTGAGGCACAGGTCCCTCCTATTATAAAACAGGCCACTTGGCTGCTCTAGTGAAGTCTCCAGCAATCATTCACTGAGAAAGTAGAAATGATTCAGCATTCAGCAGAGCCCTAAATGTTTCAGAAATCTGTTTTCCAAAGCAATCGCTGGTACCCTGACAGCTATACTTAGGCTTTATACAATGCCTACAGATAAGTACATTTCCAGCCTCATTACAGTGCTATCAACAGAAGCCAAGCATTTAAAATGTTTTATGCATTGGCTGAACCATATTTTAGTTTCGAAAGAGCAGGTAAGATTTGTTTCATCACAAATAGACTAGACATTAAAGTAAACAAATCAACAACATTATTCTATGCTGTGAGATCAAAGCAAATATCGATTGCAACATTCCACTGCTGCCTACCAATAATTAGTGAAATTTAACAGGTTGATTTTCTCACTTTCATTTTCAGTGATTATCCACCATTTCATTAGTTCCAAATGTAAAAACCTGTTTAAGCCATGATGCCTGTCAAAACAAGAGATGATAATAACAAGCCCTTGCCCTTAGATGAGCACAGCAGGTTTTCAGCTCCTCAAAAATAAAGGCAGCTGCAATAAAGTCTACTTGTGGTTGTTCATACAGTATGGCACATAAATCTTAAAATGTTCCATGTCACAGCCAATCTGTAATGAATTACACCTACTTCATTAAGTTTCAGATACGCAGTTACTATGATCACTTTTGGGTGTTCATCTGCAGTTTTCCTAAGACCAACATCATTTGCTAATTATCTCGCTTCTCCAAATCAGACCCATCTAAATTGTTACCTTCTTACCATTCAGAAGTTGTCTCTTGTCCAAAATCACTAGTCACTTTAAAAAAAACAAAAACAAAAACAAAGACAAAACCACCAAAGAAACGTAGAAGGACAGACAATCAGCACTGAGTTATTTCACAGGACCAAAATGAGTGGGAACTCCATGACTTAAGGTCTATATAAGAACTGAACTGCATAAATTTCTAATGAGCTCATAAATGAAGAGTAGGTAATTATTAAATTCTTATCAGCTGTAGTATTGTCTCCACTACTATGTTTCTGCACACTTTTTTTGACAAACATATTTTTGTGGCCAGATTTTTTTTTAAAAAAATCTCTCTTACAAAAATCTTCTCTGAACAGAACAAGGTTGTTCCTAAAGTAATTTACTGTATGTGTGCAAAAAGGAAGAAAATGGACAGGAATCTTACAAGTTTAAATAATTACCACTGAACACAAAAATTAGCCTGTCATGTACAGAATGAAATTGTTTAAAATGCATTTTTGCAAGTTGCACTCTGATAAGGGAGACAGGCTTTTAAAAGACAGAATTTGTTCTAATGATCCACCTGAAAAGTATTTTTTAATTCAAAATTAGAACTTTTATAGAGAAGTAATGGAGTATTTCTTTTTGATAAGCCACTTCACAGAACAGGGATCAGAATGTAAATTACAGTTATTTGCTCTAAGTGGTTTTCCATTAGAATGGCATTAATATGAAACATTTTCTTTTTCCATTTCATCAAGACATTTCACAGTATTTCTGCTACCTTTAAGACATGGTGTATTAATTTAACAAAATTATATATAATCTTGGGTGTATTATGTATGCTTCATTTACTTTTTGCAACGTTCATTATCTAATTTTTCATGTTTGAACCTGTCAATTGATAACACAGCTACGTCTCCTTTCAGAAGATCAGGTTTCAGATCAGAGAAGCAAAGTCTAATTACAATAGTCATTTGTGAAAAATTGAGGGTTTTATTAAATAAAAGGATGACACAAGCCCTTGTGTTTAACAGTCCAAAATCCAGGTAAAAGCTTTCTTTTTCTGTCTCCCTTCTTTTTTTGTAGTTTAACCAGTAACACAAGTAACTGATAAATGTTTGGGCTTTTTTACTCTAGTGTAAGCGAAGGGTGCTGGCACAAAGGCGATGTAGTATGAATGATCTGTAGCACCAAGAACACAGGTAGAAACTATTGAATATGTATAAGTAAGAAATAACAAACTTTTATCTGTGGCTTTTTCAAAATAACTAATCAAAGCTACTCACACATACCGGTTGTGGACAGTGGGCACCACTCCACCCAAGGTAATCCAAAGGGCATGCACAATCATCAGAGCACATACTGCATCACCCTTTCTTAATGCCTGAAAATTACAGGTTTATCAGCTTTTGTTTTAGCTGCAACACCTGTGAAAATTACTTCAATCCCCATCCCACAAAGTATATTCTTTCTTACTTCTTACTTGAACAACAATTTCTGCAGTTGTGCAATGAAATAGATAGGTAAGAGATCTGGGATAACCTTTTTTGCTGGCTTGTTTTCTATTAACCCCAAATCTTTCCCATATCTGTTTTCAAATACAGCTGCACAAACAATTGTACTAGCTCAGCTCAGAAGGTCAAAACACGCATGCAGATATAAATTCTGCTTAAGCTGACACTCCTATAGAAAGATATGCTCATTAAATGACACAGCCATGAGAAATGGTTCACATTAAGGACCTTTTTATAGTCTTGATATTCCAGGCCACTAGAAAGGTCATTGGGTAACCTGTGTCAGAGAAGCTTTGAGCCTCTTCACTTTCTTCACACCAGGGCATCACGAAAGCATAAGTAGTGCTTTCCTTACTCATCTAATCTCTAATAGTTTCCAAGGATGTGAACCGTCAGCAACCTATAACAAAGAAAACCGCAAGAAACCAACCAAAACACACAGAACTCCCTCCAAGACCCACTTGGTGCCACCACAAAGGTTACACGAGATTTTTGTCTTCCACAATCAGCATACACATGGCTTACTACATAGGCATAAAAAGCTAGGAGAAAGTCAGAAACAGAAAATACAGAATCAATGATCGGTTTTGTTATTTATGAAAATATAAAAAGTAAGGGGGGAAGTTTTTTGTCTTCCTCCACCGTGTCAAGTGCAATCACTTCCACAGTAATGTGCAGTGGTTTGCACTTGTAAACACAGCACCTAACACTTCTGGATTAAATTAGGAAAAAGAGCCTTTTCATTTTGTTATAATTTTCATTCCCTTGTCTCAACCCTCTGGCTTTGTAGAGAAGGCTAAGAACAGCCCAAGGGAAATTTCCAGCACACAGGCTATGAATCACAGTCCTGGAGGTCTATTATAGGACACAGTGAAGTCTAGAAATAAAGATTTTTATAATGAAGAACTCTTTAAAAAACACAACACTGGAAAAGGAGAAAAGATATCCAGGGACATATCTGTGGTAATTACCTGCCAGAAAAAGTCATAACAACTATCAGTGAATACAAAGTAAAGGCAGCAATAGCAATTGTTCCACTGGAAGAGGTGGACAAGCGATAGCACTATAGGATGGAGATAATGTCAAAAGAAGTAAGAGACTAGTGAAAACTTGTTCTCTCCATCAAAAAAAGCAGAAAAATGAAGGCAGCAAGTGGGATGAAGGAAAAGCAGGAAGAAAAAAACCATTCGGGACGACAAGCAAAGAGCACCTTATTAATAATTAAAGTGGAAATCCCTGCATTAGTGGCCACTATGGACAATTAACTACTGGTTTATTATTTATTTTAGTTACTTGACCAGAAGGCAGTCCACATTAAAAAAATTACTATATATAGCAAGGTTTCAAGGGGATTAGCTCTTTTATATCCTGTGTTAACTAGCTTACAACAGCCATAATGTGCTTTTAAGTATGTTGGTTCTGTGGCTGCTGAGAAATTGGTCTCTCTTCATCAGTTGACTATTGATTTCCTATCAATCAATCCAAACACTGTGCTGTTTCACCATTTCTCTTACATGTTTTCCATTATGTTTTAAGATAACCTCACACAGTATGCCAAAAAGGCATCCTTTTGTTTATTTGGTTGTTTTTTTCTAACATAGTGATTACTATCTAAAAGGAAGTAGCCCAAATCATTCAGTCCTTGTTCCAACAAATCTCCTGGAGTCAAATTCTCCAACTGCCTTACATTTCTGAGGTCACTCATACCACTGTCACCTGCGCATAAAAACATCACCAAATCAGAAAACGAAACAGACAGTGCAGAGTAAAAGAATCCTGTCTGAGATTGCAAGTTGTGAGCTGAAACACTTTTGATCACTCTTGGCCCAAAACATTTTTCTATATCTGTATTTGTTTCAGTGAAAGAAGTGGCCATGCATTATAAATATTAAAACAAAAACAAATTAGTAAAATACAATCTTTGTGGTACCTAATTCACCTCAGACAGTGGAGCAGGGATCAGTACAAATCCCTATGGGGCGCAACAAGTGAAAAAGCCCATCCCTCCACAATGAAGAGTTAGACTTGATCTCACCCAGCATCCATTGCTGTCAGCTGGCCTCAGCATCTCATCTAGGCTTAAATGTCTTGACAGACTATCTACGGTATTGGGCTGAGGGTATGATTCATTCACACTATCACCACCTGAATAGGTAGACTGACAAAAGTCTCCAGCAGATGCAGTTAGTCTAACAGGAGACTCATTTTATTTCAACAGCTTAGTCCTCCTCAGGTAGCTTAGTTTAAAGGCCTCTGTCGTTCTAGTCCTTCAGTGGTGTGGTTCTGCTTGTGTGGCCACCCCACCAAAATTCTCCTGTGACGGCATTGAAAAGGATGATATAAATAAAAGGAAAAATCCCATTTCTTATGTCACATTTAAGAACAATCAGAAAAAGCAATGTCAGCCAGCAGTCTCACGTAAACAAGTGCCATTCTAGATGTTACCATAAATGAATCTTAAATTATTTTGGAACAAGCAAGACAAAAGTGCAGATGCAAATTGTATGTGGAAAAGATATACTGAAAAGCAGAAAGTTGACAGAAAAAAACATAGGTTTGCATTACAACAGAAAAATGTGAAACTTCAGACAGATACAGAGTAGCGAATTTTGAGAGAAGGAATGAAAGAAATTGATGCCATTTTACGTACCAGTCTTATGGTATTTCACAGAGATTCAGAACCTATTTAGAGGCTAAAATCATTCAACTAGCTCAGAAAATGGTATTTTCCTGCACTAGAGCGGCTCCATCCCTAGGACGATTAAGGAAGAATGTATCTGAAATACACACAAGTGTTTGTTTTATTGGAACAGAACTGAGATAATTAAAAAATGTCATAAAAACAAAGTCTATCAATTAAGTTCTCCTACATGTCTGGTTAATGTCATAACTGCACCTTTTTTTTTAGAGTCAGACAAGCTCTCTAGCCGAATAATCGTTTATTTCTATAAAACAGGAGATAGCTAATAGGAGATACTGCACAAAAGAGCAGATCAGTAGATTTTCTTATGATATCTCACTTCTAGTCCAATGATTTGCTCCTGCCAAAGGGGAAATCCACCTTCCCAATCCTCCCAGGCCTGAACTGCCTCCTTTTCCTTTCCAACATCTCTGGTACTTGCCTGGTTTCTCAGTGAGCCCATTCAGCTAAACAATTTTTTTTTTTTTTGATGTCTTTTTCTTCTAGCTTAGGAAGACTAGTGGGCTCTCCAAGGAGTCAGATGAGCACCAGAGCTCACATAACAGATTAGGTTCACAGAAGCAGGAGAGAAAAAGTCCAGCCAAATCCTCAGTCATGGACTATCAGCCATCTCTTGAAACTTCACCTTAATTATACTGCCCTGAGGAAAATGCAGTGTGCAGAGATTCAGCTTGAAGTCTCTATTCTAAATTAGACAGAATCAGGATCCATAACCCAGGAAAGTGTTCTTCCTACTACAGATCCCTTCCACAGTGAATTAGTCTGCCTTTGCATTACCATTCCTTCCTGAATTTAAGAAATGTCTCCAGTAAAACCTTTACCAAAGTAGTGCATTTCTGCAAAAAAAATTGATCTTACTGTATCAACAAGTTTTACCTTTCAAACAAAATATATATTCAAAAAGTCATGGCCAGTTGTCTATGGGATTTTTGTTTCATACTGTGGAGTAATTTATGGGGAAAACATGACAGCAATTAGCTGGAGAATATGTCATGCATTACAACTGAAATAGTATTTCTATAGAAAGACAGTAAATTTGACATTACTGTTAAACTCTGAAGCCATACTAGTACCTGGCAATTGCCCTTTACAGGGAGGGTGAATGACTGATTACACAGGGTGGAATTTTACTGTCTTCTAGACATAAAGGTCCCATCATCATTACACTCCTTTGCTTACTTTGAAATAATTATGGCACCTAAGAACGTTGGTTTAGTACATCATCCCTTTCCTGTTTGTCTGTCACTGCTTCTTACTAAGCTGCCTCTAATAAGTGTACCATACACTCCTCTAATCCTGCACTCCTCCAAGCAAACTCTCTCTTGTAACGATAGATAAGTAAAGAGGCCCCAATTATCCCTATAACAACCATGGGAAGATGCCCTTGTAAGTTGGGAGGCAGCCTAAATTCAGAACTGTGTAATTGTCTGGACTGATCTGCTTACAAAAAAGGAACATAAGGATTTCAATAAAGCCAGAAAACCAGACGGCATTTTGTTGAAGGTTCCTGGAGAGTGACTGACCATCTCATCTAGGCATTAAAAATACATCTCCTAAGTCTTGTGACAATGTTCAACATGCTAAATAGGGAATTAGGGTTTAAGCAGGCTGAGTTGGGTTTTTTCTGGGTTTAAAAAGAAAAAAAGGAACATTTCCTTCTTAATGTTTAAAAAGTTTTGATTTATAAGCTCCCTCTAAGAAGGTTTCCACAAGAAACTACCCCATTCCAGCCCTGAGACAATTATCAACACTAACATATAACATATGCTTTACTTCATAAATATATAAAAAGTATTATTTACCCAGTAATGTGCTCAAAATACTGCTGCTAGAATCTGACTATTACTGGTTTTGAACTGTTGGATGCAGACCTTAAGGTCAATAAATGGGAAATTAGGCATTTAGACTCACTAGTTCGTGTGGGTGACCCAAGTATCCATCCATCAGGAAGGAATGATAGTACAAAGACAGACTAAATTTCTACCAGATAATTCTACCTACCTGAAAATCAGACTTTAAATATAAACATGAGCTCAGTTCAAGTCAGAATCCAAAAACTATTAATAAGAAGAAAAAGTGGAAACAAAAAGAAAAGGGCGTTGAAACAATCAGCTTCCTTGCAGTGGAAAGTAATACTTGGGGAAATTTTGTATTCTGTTGTTATCAGAAATACATGAATATTTACAATTAACAATCAAGTGATCAGCTCTGTTGCCTAGTTCTATGTTCTATGCGGCAGAATTATAGTATATAGTGATCACTTCAAAAAATAATCTACATCAGATTTTTTCAGCAGGTTTGATGGATCACATGACTGGGGCAGGGGGCAAGATCTACAGCCATACTATATATCTCATGTTGTCTGGGGGCTGAGAAAGTGAGGCGAAAACAAATCAGTACTTTGCATATCAGTCCATGCAATGTTACCGCTTTTCTAAAATCATACATGGCTATTATTGTCATGACACACCAATTTGGCACTGACCACAGCTTGATCCCAAGTATGCTGTGCCATTAGCCATCTATCCACTGCACGTCTTGCATGCATGTTTCACAACTTTTGGCAGTTCTATAGATCACCTTTTGAGGTTTTACATCCATACACAGCATTTCCAGTAACAACGGCATAGTCTGCTTCCACAGGTGGCTCTCTGCTCCCCCTTCTTCAAGAAAGGTCTGTTTTACCTGTGATATCCCTAGCAGACATATGCCTGCTCTGTTCTTAAAAACCTTCGAGGACAGAACAATCTTTCCCTTAGAAATCCTAAACATTTCCTGTTGTACTACATTTCCCTTTATGCAATTAGAGTCTCTTCCTTCTTATCACAGACACTGATATTTTACTTCAAATTTCTTTAAATTTATTCAGTAAGATTTTTCTCTTTAAATACTCCTAAATTGTCCTCCCAGATTTACTGGCAAAATTCCCATTCTCTTCAGTAATGCAGTATCTGGATCCATGACAATAAGAAACACATTTTAATCCAATATTTCTTTTCTTCTGTGACAAGCTTTCCAACAGAAAACAGGTTTAGTAAGTTGTCTGGACCATATGATGTTCATCCAAGACATCTAAAGGAACTCAAAGATGAAATGTTTGAACAACTGACAATAACCTTTTCATTAAAACTGCCTCTGAGTCACAGCAAATGTAATGCCAAATTTTGAGAAGGGTCTCAGATGCTTACAGAGAATGGATCAGCCAGAAAGACCGGCAGCCTTACTGGGAAAAGAGGTAGGAAATAAAATACATAATATTTTGCCCGTGGATATAGGGACAAAGGTGGTACACTGAAAGGAATAAGTTATTGGCAAAATCTTGTCTCACGAACACATTGAAGTGAGTTGAATGAGTCTATGGGTATAAAAGGCAGATCAACATGATAGAGTCAGCCTGGATTTCTGAAAGACTTTAAAAGAAACTAACACAAATTATGAGCGCTCATCTTTCCAGGTAAATAACTTGTTAAGGATCCACGAGAGTATACTGTGGAAAAGTTATGATATTTGCCCTATTCAGACAGGAAGCCCTATGTCTTTTCAAAGGCTTCCCTACAGATCCATTGGATCTCCTGAAGCAGTAAATTAAGTGCATATCTCCTCCTCCTCCTCCTTATTTCAGAAACTAATGAATTTTCATTTTTTAAATAAACTTAGTTCTACCAAAATTCTTCAGAAAAATGATTTTTTAAAGGACCAAAATCCTTAAGAAAACTGATTTTTAAAAGATTCAGAGAAGGCAGCAGCCCTTTTTCCTCAAGAATGCTTTTTATTTAGAACTCGCACCATGAGAGAGGGACTTACCATCAAACATACTGATATAAATTAGTAGACATTACAAATACCATCCATACTAATTGCTGAGAAGCACAAGTCCCCAGTTTAAGAGAAATGCTTCAAAGATTAAAAGGAATCTTGCCTTCTGAATTGCTGATACAGATTCATTGCATTTTAATTTTCCTCTGAGCACAGACTTGCATTTCAGGTTGGGCATCAACAGTCTGCATATAAGTCCAGTGTTTACTTAGTTGCCAAAATTTGAGGTTCCTTACATAAAAGGCAGTAAACAGTGAGGAGCTACTAATTTTGTCACCTGCCTCACCCCACTGTAAGCGCTTTACCATTATTCTCATAGATCATGAAAATTAGCACCTCTTGGGACTTTGAGACATCTTTTTTGAAGCACTATACAAACCTTAGAGCGATCAGGATCCATGTTAACTATTATAAAAGATGTGTGCCTGTGCACGAGCAGATAGGTAACCTGCAGGTTATTTGTAAAGTGCAAATTAGCATCTTAAAGCATCTTAACTTAGCATCATTACAGTTTTTATTTTTCATCTTATTTTTATCCTGTTTGTTTCAGCTGAAAGCCTTGTAATAGCAATTCATCTAGCATTATGCATTTATATTCATAAAATTCTATATAATGTGTAATGGCACATTATAAATATATATTGGAATATGCAAGCCTTATGAAAAGATCATATTTGGGGGGGGGGGGGGGGGGCTGTTTAACTTGCCATTAGGTAAATTTACTTATCTTTGTCAATAACATTTGATATATGTTCTTTCTGAAAAAGAAAGTATTGCTAAAGTGTAATTTACACTAGCAAGAATTCTCTCCCCAAAGTCAGCTCATTTGGATCCTTTTCCAAGTGATCAGCAAACTTGGGAGGGAATAGAACTGACCACACAGGGAAGAATGTCAGCTCTGCTTCTTTCCTGATATTTTGAGGAAATAAAATACCTTATAAAAAAAGTTCATTTCCAAGCTTGGTTGTTTTTTTCTTTTTTTCCTTTCAGTTGTCACAGAAATAGATTTTATAGAAATTACTAACATAACAGTACTGATAATTTTGAAAAGGTTATATGGAAATTGTACTAACATCAAAAGTCACATTTGGCGAATTTTATGACAGCTTTTGCTATGTTGTTGGCTGATTCAAATTTTCTTGCAGAATACCAATCATATTCCTACATTTGTAGAATAAAACATGAATAAAATATGAAAGTTTGACATTAATAAATATTAATTTACAAGTCTTTCTTGAGTTCTGTTCTGTCTCTGGCAAGTTCTAAGTAAAATGTTAGTAGGTTCACTTCACAAATCTCCATTGACCTCTAATGATCATGATGAAATTTGCTTTTCATAGTGTTCTTTCATGGGCAGTCCATAACACTTTTATGTTGAATAAGGTTATGTTTAGCATGTGAATCACCTTTATGATAGCTACATATAACTTTTATATAAAATTAACTTGGTAAGGAAAGAAGACTTTAAAAGATACAAGTAGGGCTTAGTAATATGATTTTAAAATTATAACTGTAAATTCAATTGGTGATAAAGAAATTATTTCAATACAACTTCAATATATTTTGTTATTAAAACTAAGTGTGAGCAAAATATGGTAATGAGAATTGTTCCTATTTTAAATGACGATTGTACTTTGAAAACTAATAGGCTGAAAATTATTCATCACACAATAGAAGTGCAGGCACTATATGAACAATAAGAATCAAACAGGGTGGACAAAAAGTTATGAATGAAAGATTGAATATTGATAGAATGTCCAACCAGGTGCAAAAAAATACAAAGAAAATATTAGGAAAACAGAGTTATCACTTTGCTGTATCTATTGATTCCTGAAATAAATCAATGAATATATACACACTCCTTTCTACATTATTGTTCTTGGGCAATAACCAGACAGGATGCTGAAAAGGAGGATCTCAGGTTATAAAAATTTAACCTTATGGAAATATTCAAAATCTGCTAACATTTTTAAAATATGACCATGTTAAAGGAAACCATTTTATCTTTTAAATTTTTTTCTCCAGAAAAGTCTTTCATTTTAACAAAAGAAAAAAGCCTTATTTAGAGTCAAGATTGATCATAGTATTTGATGCTATCAAAAAGGCAATATTTTTACACTTTTAGTTTCTTCCCTTTGCTATTTGTGTTCCCAAACAAATTACAGAATTTTCAGGGTTTTTTCTGAACTAGAAGAATTATTTTTAGAATGTTGCAATGTCCCATTAAATGTATACTCCATTTTTTCTGAAACCGTTCCTAGAAACAGATAAAATCTTGAACCGTACTGAATTTTGTCCCTTAGCTCCATAAGTCAGGATCTCAGCCCAGTGCTAGGAATCTCAAGGGAACTGCAATCCAATGAGCACTCCTGCCGCAGAAATGTTGAGCAACCTGTTTCAGAATTATATAAGGTAGCAGATCTACCCTTCTAATTTCTACTGAAAAGAATGACGTTTTTAAAAAAAAATGGAAGAAGATGAATTGGAAGAATCTACTGATTGTGTAATGAAGAATGGATAAATAATGAACAGATTAAATTGAAAATTCCTTGTGCTGCTATGTACCTTGTAAAGTAACAGGTAGATTCCCAGTTTAGCTAGCCAGGGATTGAGGCCACAAATATCTAAACTGGGGGACCGGCAATAGAAGTGAGGTAAGTCATTCTCTTGCTACAGTTTCTGCTGAGCAATGATTGAATGATAGCCAATGATGTTAGCCTGCTCATCCTTTTTGGTTACCAACATACATTCCACATGATTTTGGACTTCTGACAAATAATCATGAAGTTTGATTGTCAGTGAAAAAAAGGAATGGAGACAAGATGAAAACCTGAATTTTACTAGTTCAAAATAGAAATTAAGATGTACGTGAAAGAAAATTTTTTTTTTTTAATGTAAAACTGAAGTGAAGCACTAAGTCAACATGACCAATACAGAAATCTGGTCCTAATGGAATCTTTCATAGGAACAAAGACAGCGCTGGAAAAAGATTGACCTTAAAAATTAGTTTTACTAAAATAAGCTAGTATTGGCTAGAGGCTAAGTTTTTTTTCTCAGCTTTGCATGAAGGTCAACCTCAGACTGAAAAATTAAACCCCAGGTAGCATAATAAAATTTCAAGATACCAGTCTTAAGAGGTCAGCTAGGGATAACATTAGTATGCTAACAAAATACTGTTTACAATAAGAAGGGAACAAAGATATCAAGATGTCAGAAAAGGATATTTAAGATTGTTAACTCTCTTTTTTGACGAGAAACAGAAATTTCCACTGGAAAGTAAATAAATATTCATGAAAGGGTTTGAGCCATGAGATGAGTTTCTCTGATTATGACAAATTTCCCATCCACATTATGATGAGGCTGTCATCCTGAATATGAGAAGGGAGGGGAAGAAATATGGATAGAGGTTTACTATCTCTCCAAGACAAGAGAATATTCATAAGAGCCTTTCAATACCTCCTGGTATTTCTAAAGCAGCAGTAACTCACTTTCTGCTTGGCTGTCAATAATGAAAGAGAAGCCTCTTCCTTTCCTTCTCTATCAAAGAAATGTTTTCAACAAAGAACAAGGTATATTTTTATTCATACTATGTATCCCTAGAAGGAATAAAATAAAGGCGTAGAATTGCATAGACTCAGGAGAGCGTTATAAACTCAACAGAATTTTCAGATTTGCTTGTATGCCAGTATTTTCAAAGTTTAAATACATCCAGTTTCTGAAAGAAAATCCGATGGGCATCCAATCTAAATTTCTTTCACAGCTCACATCTCCTCACAGGGGATAGTCTGAAATTTCCTAGCAGAACAGGACACAGTTTAGAATATTTTTAGTAGCAATTGCCTTTTTTACCCTGTCACTAAAACCTAAGATTAATTCTCATTCACCCCTGTTTTTTTCTGTGTAATGAACGCTACAAAGAGCAATAGCCAGTGGAGTGGCCAGGGAAGATTGTGCTATGTTGTCATCACCACTAGTGAGACACAGATTTTCCTGTATTCACTTTTGGGTACAGAATAGCCTATCTCTGCGAAACAAACAGTAAGTCTAGAAGCATTAACATTTAACAGCAGAATTAACACCTGACAGAAAGACAAAACTAATTACTCTAGTCACTGTACAGGACTTCTTTCATTTTCCTTTCCACCTCAGGTGGTTGGGAAGGGTTTGTATCTGTAAGTCCACTGCAATTGTAAATCTGCTAAACTTGCAATGATTGCTTTATAAAGCAACTGCTCATATGTAATTTGCAATCAAATTTAGGCACAAAGAGCAAAAATTAGCAGGAAGGCAAGCTATGAGCAAAGAGGAAGTTCCATTTCACCTCTTTTTCTAACATTTCTACACAGGACTTGCTACACCTCTCTCTACATCCTGATACGTATTTGTCTCATTTACATTCAGACACGCTGTCAATTGGAAATATAATTACATAAACAGATATCAAGTCTGGTTTTTGCCTCCTATACTTTAGACATACTTGAATAATAAAGCGATCTCCAAATTTATCTTTCAGACACAGAAAGCTCAGAAGTTCCTGGAGAAAAAAGAAAACCTTTTCTTCTTCACATCACTAGGCTTATGTAGAAAATTGTTTTACCCTAAAATTTCCAGCTTCTCTTATAACAGGTTGTGTCAGTTCATATCTCATTGAATGAGGTAACACAGCAAACTGATGTAACCCAGCACGAATCATCACAAAACATACCAGTTTGAAAGCAATGCGAGAAACAGTTACTGTCATGGATAATAAACATATAAAAATGTATTATGTTATGGTATTGTCAATGATGCAGCCAGTGACAAGAAGATACAAAGCACTTCAAAGTACTATCTTCATCATTTCCTTTCTGACAAGTTTCACCAATTATTTCATAATGACAGTCATTTCACTCCAACATTTGGTCACTTCTGACAACTTTAAACCTATACAATATTTTCTCACTCTTAAAATCAGTAATATTCCTATATCTAAGGCATAGTACAAGTAAATTCAGTCATGTCCAACTTTAGCATTAAGCATACATCCACTTTAAAAGGACCATCTGCATGTCTGTTTTACAAAGAACTCTGACATGCAATGATTTTTCACTAACCCTTACTTGCCTTTGTGGAGCTCAGGCTGATTTACACCACAGGACATTACTGTAAACAGACTGCTGGAGTGTCTTGAATTTGAGTCACCTGTGCAAACGATTGCATCATTATCCGAGATGTTTTTCAAGACCTGATTGCAATGTCTGTACACGCCACTCTTAGGTGAACTAATATGATCTATAATGGAATTCCCTCAAAAGAAAAATGGCACAGTATGGAGTGCAGACTAAGATGCTTCTACCAAACAAGTATTGACCATGAGCCAGGTTCATATACTCATTTTTTCCTTTAGTTTGTTACTCATGCAGGAAAGCCTCACTCATCTAGGTTGAAAAAGGGGGGGAGGGGACACCAAACAAAAAAAAACCCCAACCCACACAACCAAAATCAGAAGTAGTTCTTGAAGGGCAGTCCTGAAATTTGAAATCTCACTGTACAGCTCTGAAAAGACTGAAACCCCTAGATAATCAATGATAAAGATAACACTAATAGGAATTAGCCACCTCTGCGTCCTTTAAAAATCCTAGCCTGGATTAATATATGTAACAAGTCAGTCTCACAAAAGGTGGCATCTATAAACAAGCTACAGTTCAGCCGAGCAAACAAAGACTGCGGTAGCAGTCTTCAGTAGCAAGCAGCAATCTGTTTTAATGGACCATAAAGCAATCTTAAATGAAAGAAAATGAAAGAGCAGTTTAACTTTTTTTTTTTGCAAAGCCTTATGACAATGACAATATTTACAGCCCACACACAGAAACACAGATGGGCAAAAATTAATCTGCCAAGATAACTTTCCCCAAACTTGTGGTGGACTTGCCTGAATGAAGGTTTTATTATGATATGATTAATAATGCTATTCAGAAGTACAGGGTCAAACGGTGGCATGGCGGTAAAGACGTGGGTAAAATTACCTATTCAGTGTAAAGAAGTAGATCACTCATTTTGGTTTTTTACACAAATATGAAACCTATACATCACTGCATGTTGTTTTTCAGCATCTATCTACTCTTTTCCCTGAAGCAACGGACATATAAACTACATAAAAAATTGCCTTGAATAAAAGAGTCTATATGCTACAAATACCATTGAGTTTACCGATGCTGCAATGGATTCTGTGCTAATTTCCACAACAGGATGAGGGGAAATTGGTATATCTTTTTGCTGGTTTTTAATAAAACAGTTTTTATGCTTCAAAGGTCAGTTATTTCCAGCAACTAAAATTAATTCTGAGATATAGCGATTTTCCCTCCTCATCAACACATTTACTTTTGTCATGCCATATCAGATGTTTCAAATTTTCAGAAGAAAGTACAAATTCCTTCTGCCATTTGTTCCTGTTACGCAACTGAGACTCAATCTTATATCCATGTAAAATCATGTTTATAAAAAGGTTATCCTAGCAAATTCCACTTACGTGAGCTGTATAAGAACAGTTTCCTGTTTTCAAATATTATACTGCCTTTTCTTACCTTCCTCTATAACTGTCCGGCAATCTGTTTTACAAACTCTTCCTCAAATGAGGTGACATTTGTTAAAACACAAGGCAAAGTCTGTCCCACATGGAATTCAGGCCATTCACCTCAGCCAAAAAAAAAAAAAAAAAAAAATTAAAAAAAATCTGATTACCAGAAACCACCTTTTCAGCTGTATGGTGTTCAAGGTCTGAATTCCCGGGGGAAAAAATAAAATGCAACATTTTTAATGCCTATCTCAAAGGATGCAATAATTAATTTTTTCTCAGTATAGTATTGTTCTTCATGGATGCTGTTATTGTTATGGCGACTGTTACGAGATTGCTTTAATGTGAAAATGAAGGCAGCATGACTAGAAACTTCAGAGGAAGATTTCTCTACAAGACTGAGAGATAGCAAGTGAAATACAAGATTAAGTAGACAGTGGTGTTATAGCCCAGAGATTTTCTTTTCTTTCCCTTTCCCTCCTTCTTTCTTTTTCTTTCTTCTCACAGTAATAATCTCTTGAATAAAACTGTCATAGTTGTTCAAACGAAATTCTAGTGCAATTTCAACATACCAAACACCTTGGAAGGTTTTAGGATGTCAAAGTAGCCTTGAAATATTTGATACTACTTTGTTTCCACCTTCCCTACTTGTGTTTTACTCAACACAGTGATTTGAGGCAGAAAAACTAGAAAAGAGGAGGGAGGAAGATTTAACATTAAATTTTGATTCTCTACATTGCAAATTAAGCAACAATACAAATACAAGAAATAGAGCAAGGGATAAAATCACTATGATCATAACTCTAAATAACATGTCTAATCTCTTTGCTAAATTTGAATTTCAGGATGAAACTATTCACATGCTTAAAGCATATACTTCAGTCCTTTGCTGGGTCAGGGAATTTATTTGTAAATTAGACCTTGTCTGTAACAAG
The DNA here is from genome assembly GCA_009819775.1 of Phoenicopterus ruber ruber. Classification (NCBI taxonomy): domain Eukaryota; kingdom Metazoa; phylum Chordata; class Aves; order Phoenicopteriformes; family Phoenicopteridae; genus Phoenicopterus; species Phoenicopterus ruber. Next base: position 27,450,427 of record CM020222.1, read on the forward strand.
ATCTACTACAATAGTTTCTGATATTTCTTGGTCCACAGACTGAGAATAATGTGTTTGAATAGCAACATCATGCTTACATCTTTCTGGACAAGCAATAGGATGCTCGGTTTTAAATTGTGGTTTGTGTGGATGCAAATAATGTCATATGATCTTATAAGCAATATGTTGCTCACAGGTTGGGAAGCACCATCAATAGAATATAACAGATCCACATCCACCTCAAGCCATATCCTCTCCCTCTACATTTAAAAAAATGCATATTTTACATATTTTTTCTTATTTAACAGAATTACATTTCTTAGCTCAAACAACAAAGGCTTATACTTTCAGGTAATTCAGTCTTTGCTGTCAACGATCCAGTCAGGCCCAAAGTTTAAATGCATTTAACTGCTACTTTGATAGTAATTATCAGTGTGTGTATATATAATACCATTATATCAATAATTATCAGTACATACATCTATATATGTCAGTCAATTATCAGCATGATAATACCTAGTATGACAATACAGAGTATTATCATAAATGTATGTTATTCTCTTTTCCATGCTCTTTTTCATACTTTTCCTGCTATATTCATGCATTAATAGCTCCATTTCCTAATTCAGATTTTTGATTTATACTTGGCACCGAATGTTTGCATTAAGATGAGAATTGGTTTCTTAAACATCCAGAAGATCACTGTCCTCTTCCACATTTTTATTTTTTTTAAAACAAACAAACAAAACCAAAACAAAATAAAAAAACCCTTGGGAAAAAAGATCTTTCAGGCTTTCTGAATGTTGTTAGTATCATTGTATAATCATTCTCTCTCACATTCCTGTACAAAGAAGTGAGATCCCTATGGACAAACAAACATCAAATGATAATGTATTATGTTGATCATGCTTAAAATATTACTTGCCTTAGGCTCTGTGAGCAAAATTAGCCTCTCTTGATGATTTCCTGACTTTTGAAGCTATAAGGGTTTGCACACATTTTCACTAGGGGAAGCCAGACTCTTTACCCTTAGAGATTCTTATTCTAGAATGCCTGGGCAGAGATTCTGCACAAACACAAAGGTCCCTCAAGCTGAGTTCAGGTTCGACTGAGTTTGTACCAGTAAACAACAATCCGTAGTTTTTCTCATATGAAGGTATGAGAAGGCTATTTAAGATAATAGAAATTGTCATGTGAAAATAAAACAAATACAAAGCTGCTCCAAAATGTACCAGGCAAGCTTGCAATCCTCTGAGTAGGTATACCTACAAAAAAGTACTCCTAGCAAAGGTGTCTGGTAACCCTGAGACAAAAAAAATGAGACTGCAAACTGAATTAATTCCCTGTGGGACACAAATAGGACATATAAATACAAGTATAAATACATTCCTTGGTTTAAATAGCTGGCAAGAAACACAGTTTTCACCTATTCTAAAATTTCACTGACCTATCTTTCCCCTCATACATTTAAAATCCATTTTTAGAGCTCTAGCCTGATTTCAGGCATTCAGTCACGTGTGTGATGATATCACCTGGAACACAAAGTATTACAGATTTCAGCAGTAGATTCTATACCATTCAGGTACTTCTGTAATTAAAGGCAGTTAATTATTAAGCCCCTAGTTTTCATACTACTCAGACAATAACAGCCAGAGCAGCCCAACAATCTAGGCAAACAAGTTGCTAGCAGAGATGAGGCCAGAATAATACAAGAAGCATGTTCACAGATGTTTGTGCCAAGCCATGAATAGTATGAATAGGGGTTAGCTTCTGCCTCCTGCAAAAAAGCATAGTTTGAACACCCTTGAAATGGTGACTTAAACCCACATGGCTGAAAGGCTCAGCTATGTGGTCAGACCCACCCAATCCTTTTTTTTTTTTTTTTAAGACTTCTTTTTTTTCCCCACACAAGACTTTTTTTTTTTTAAAAAAAGGATTGGGGGGGGGGTTTGTTTCTTCAAATCACAAAGAAAAAAATAATACAACAACTAAGGCTCCAACCTAGGATTTAGAAAGACCTAGATTAAAAGTACTGCACTGTCTCAAATTCTCATCATGATCTTGGGCATTCAGTTCCTAAGGGCTCGTATAAATTGAGTATTGTATCGCTTCTCTGCCTCACAGTGGGAGCATAATATTAGAAGAGCCATACCAAAGCCCTGAATCCTGACTGTGACCATAGCAGAAGCAGGTGCTTAAGGAACATGTTTCACCGCTGCCAGTTTTCACCAGTCTGCTAGATCAATTTATTTCATCTTCCTTAGATCTTGTATGGTGAGAAATAGTAAATAATTGTTCTCTAGTCACTCTCTGCGGGCTACTCATAACATTGCATTATTTGCCCTCTGGTAATTCCTCCCCCCCCCCAAGCTGGAAATTCTGCAAATGTTTAATCTCTTCTAGCACAGAAGCTATTCCACACATTCCACTGCTTTATTGTCCTTCTCTCTACACTTTCTGGTTCTCTACTACATGTTGTCGATATTGTCAACATTTTGAGCTGGTGGATTAAGCAGACATTCACAGATTTATACAATAACATGACAACTATTTTCTGTTTTCTTCTCCATTACTCCAAAATAATTTCTAACATTGTATTCGCCTTTTTGACTGTACTAGCAAAATACTCAAGTCACATCAGAAAGTTTGTTTTTATTAAATACATCCTCCAATTTCCTAATCAGATGCCACGGCTGGCAGAATGCATTGCTATCCTTGCGTTGCATCCTGAAGATCCTGATATGCTGAAAGACCTGAATGATTTCATTCAAAAAAGAAACATATTTGTCTCTTTAAATTAGTGACTCAGATATCCTCAGGATAATTATGGTATTAAAAGTCAGAAATTAAATTAGGAAAGTGAAGGACTGGTTTGAGAGTTGGCAGCACTCAGTAATGCTAAGTGCTGGTTCAGGTCAGGAAATTAAAAACACTATGGTCAGCTGAAACAGAGAAAGCGGCATGGATAAATGAAGTGGGCTCATAACTGACTCCTCTAAGGTGCAATCAGATATTGACCGATTTCACCTGGTCGAAGCCTCATAATTTGAAAAGATATATGAAAATGGTATCTTTGGGAGCACAGGCACCCCTGACATCAGAGAGGTGTTAGGGTTCCTGTTTTGTTTTAGTGGCCTCAAAAAGAAAAACATTGTTTGACTGATACCATTTTATCACACCCTGGACTTTCCTGTTTATACACCTTTCTTGCTTGATACACCTGCCATTTCTGAGATCTGAAGATGTCACAACCTAAGGTAAGAAGGCAACAGGTAGCTTTGGCATTATCACCAAAGCTTTGCACAGATCTGGATCACAGATGTTGATAGTGTGTAACTAGTTATTCCACACGTGCTGGTGAATGCATTGATATTGCAGAAAATATTAATAAAAATACATACAATTTAGGGCAAACACTCAAGAATTTTTACTCTTCAGTGTATCCCAAATTGGAAACAAAAGAATATAAACACACTTCTTTACTCATTCAGAAAGCATTCCCCACAAGACAGAGACAGTGGCCTGCGTAGACAGCGTAAAGAACTGTGTGCTCTGACCCACTCTTCCTTCCAGCACCATGTGCTCACAACTGTCATGAGGAATGAGAACCAGCTAATGCCATGAACTTCACCTACAGATCAGTAAGAAACTGGCACAATTCCTGGAAATGCAGGCGTAAGTTGTATTTTCTGGAGAGAACACACTTAGCAGACAGCTGCTTCCATCTGCAGTCACTGCAATTTCTAAATGGCTATCTGGTGTAGCCCACTGACAGCATAAGCAGGAATCCACTCTGGAGGAGGCAAAACGGGAGGTCTAAGCCACAAGCAGCTGACATCCTGCTAGAGACACTCGTCTGTAGCACCTCGTGGAACCTGTCAGAGAGCAAATCAAACCCTCATATTTCTAGTTTTAGTTGCAAGGGTTTCCCTATGAATGAAAACTAATGGCTAGTACATATGCCTATGTACAGCATTACTTTCCAGCTTAGAGAAAAAAAAAAACTTTAATGCCTTGTGTTGCATAAAATTTCTCTTCTGTATAGGGATATAGGATTATTGTTCTCTTAAAAGGCTGGAAGAAGATGCTAAAATAATTCTCTCACTAATAAACAGTTAATTTCCCGTAAGAAAACAATAACCAGGTTATTAAGTCAGAAAACTGCTGATCATTACAATGCAGATGTAAAAGATGAGAAGTCCTTAAATGAAAAGTCAAATGCCAGCTGTTAAGCAAAGACAGCACAAATAAAGCAAGAAAACATGCAGAAGATGTAGGTGCTGCTAAAGCTATCTACTAAAGAACTCCCTTTATAGTAAGGGAAGATAATAACAATGTAAGCAAACAGTTCAGCAGTCCAGGTTTTACTACTAGGGACATGGTTATTGGAAAATACCTCTGTGAAATTTGTGAACATGGATGGCAATGAATATTTGATAGAAACTTCTGCAGTACTTTGAATGTCTATATGTGGCTATACATGCAACATACTTGTCAGTTCTTTTCTCTTTTTCTGTTCTTCAGTTTAGTCAGAGAGATAAATTAACCCATTTTTAGAAGAAAACGGGAATGAAAAGTTAAAATAATACAGACATATAAAATATAGCTTTTTTATGATCAAAAAGTGTTAAAAATATTGGTTTCTTCTTGAAAGTTAGCTACCTATCAGCCATTATATTCAGAGCTTTTTCTCTGAGATGATAGAAGAACACACACTTGACTTGTAGAAGTTATTGAGATAATTAAGCAATACAGACATCTTAGAACATTATTGTCGTCTTGAATTAACACAGAAACATGTTGCCCAGATGAAAGGTAGAATGATGAAGTGACTCTGATGCCCTTGGTATTATACTTTCCCTCTAACACCAGCTACTGAGTGACCGCAGATGTCTTGCCCATATAGCATAGAAATGCTTAAAACAAAAGAGGGTATATCCACATGTAAGTATAGTTCATTTTCATGCTTAAATGAATTCTAAAAAAAAAAAACCCTGTAACAACATAACAATAGCCCTTGGAGCAGTCCCCCTTTTTCAAGAACTTAGTAAATAAGGTGTAAGACCTTTGTGCCACACACAAATCAATCACATGCAGACATGAAGAGACAACTAGTCTAAAACGAGTACGTTTAGAACCTAAATTAAATTTGAAATAGGTAACTACACAATGTTTGAGCATAGTGGTGCCACAGAATATTCTTGAATAAGAAAAGCAACTTATGTTCACCATGCTACAGTTTTGAACTGTAATTTCCAATATCAAGTACAGTATTACTTTTAAAACTTAATTTAGGACATGTATAAGATCTTATTTGTAAATCACAAGAACACATGAGCATTTAAAAGCTACAATCAACTGTGTACTGTTGAGTTTTTAAAAACCATATTTCACCAGAATTATTATTCACATTGCATTGATTTTCTTTTCAGCTGGAGGATATTTCTCAGTTACTCAGTGTTGCTCTGGCACATTAAAAAAACCTGATCATCAATTTCTTTGAATCAGATTGAGACAGAATATTATGAAAGATCAATTTCCTTTGGAAGATACTATTGTTGTATTGCTTGCTTCTCTACAGCTACACTACTTTTGAAACAAAAAATATATAGCAATGAATGTTAGTGTCTATGCCTACGTACAAAGGCAGCCAATCCCCAAGGAGGGTGAGAGCAAGCTTACAGCTAGGGTTACAGAGTGAGAGGGTTACAGAGGCCTGCTCAAAATTGTGTCTAAATAGAGAAAAATGTGATTGTTACATACTTTAAATATTTTTTTACCTTTAGGATTGAAAGCAAATCTTTCTAAATACTAACAATACAATTATATTTTAGAGCACACAGTTGTCAGTTTCCCCCTGAAGTCATCAGGCAACCTACCATCACACATCATAGAGAGACCATTTTTGCCATTATGAACACTTCATGTATGTCAAAGCTAATTTTACTTGAATTAGCTTTCTAACTTTACATTTCAGTGTTACAATTGCAGTAAACCTCAGTATGCTCTGTCTTTAGAAGTTTAAGCAGAGTGCTTATTCAAAAGCAGGAAGAGCTATACAAAAGTTCATTTATTAAAAAAAAAAATCTCACTGACTAAAAATAAACTCCACCCATTACCCAGGAGATTCTAACTCCTCATCTGTGAGTCTAATACTTTTTTCTTTTTTATTCATTCATCTGAAGAACTTTTGATACACAACAATGACCAAGCACAATCAGAACTAGTCCATTCATTGACATACTAATAAATTAATAGTTGATCTAATTAACCATTTGCCAAAATAACTAGCTGCTAAATGTTATTGCTTGGCTACCATCATTTCATTCTATCCAGGCAGTTGATTTCTATGACACCCGTGTGCACGGAGTTGCCAGTTTGGCATGCTGGCCTCATTAACTCAGCTGTCTTGCTTCTCCAACCCTATCTACTGTCCAGTTCTGGGAGAGTCCTCCTATGCCTTGACACTGGTTTGTTCCTGTTTAGTTCTGTTGCATGGCTAAATATTCCTATTCGTCTGAGGAAAGACGAATGTTTAAAGTGGGTTATCCTGGAGATGAGTGTCATCTAGTAACCTTTTCAGGTGGGTAAGCAGAACTGGAACATCATCAGCCAATACAGGTAGCACTGAATCCCATCCAATTAAGATGCAGATGATGTTCAAATCTCTCATTCCCCATTTTCCTTTCCGGAACAGGCCAGTTGTCATCTGGAGGTTTACAACTGAAACTGAGTTGAGTTTTGCACTAAGGGCAATGTTTCAGTCTTTTTTTTTAGCATAAAAAAATTCAGTGGTCTTCCATTCTCAAAGAGAAATCAAAAAAATAACTTGTAAAATAATTAATGCATTTATTTTTAAATTACAGAAGTAGGCTACTCAAACTCACTACCTTTTTCAAATCTTAATATTAGAATAATGCATTTTTCAGGAAAGCCTGTATGTAATTAGAACTCACTCACTCTCTTGCATACGATATGTTTAGATTAATTGATATTTTCTCATGCCACTTGCTATAACAGAATTAGCAGCAGCAGCAAAACTGAAGAAAACTTGTATAAAAACGGCTACCAGCTTTTACTGTTTTCTGCTAAAAGGAATCTGAACATTTACCGGTTTAATCTCTTTTTACCTGTTTCTGTCTGCCCCTCCTCTTTGTAACCGAACCTTTGTCTTCTCCAAAGTCAGCTTGATTTCACTCCTATGAGTGGTAGTGAAGGGAAACTCAATATTCAATTGAATTTATGTCATACAAGCCAGCTTAGAAACATTAAGAAAATGAACCCTCTGGTTATTAAATGATTAGTGAGGGGAAAAATAAGATTGCTTTGGTGCCATAATAATGCCTACTTTAACAAGTTCATGTTTATTTTAAAGGTATACTTATCTTTAGATTTTCTAAACTTAGTGCTTTTTGTGGACAGTGGCAAGAGACTTGTGGTATACTTTACTCTTATGAAACAAGCTGTATTAAAATGTAGTTGAAACTACCCTTAGGTAGAAAGGAGATTGTTAATTATAGACATTCAAAAAATTCTGTTCTCCCTTTAAACTTTTTCCTCAAAATATGATTTTGCAGCAAGAAAAATAATAAAGAAGCAGCAACCACAGCACCTTTTCAGACCAGTATAAGGACCTTCTTTACTTAAGGCATAAGTATCTGACAGTCTAAAGACAACTTTGGGATGGTTTTGCAAGGTCAAATGAAAACACTGATTCAACTGAAATATACCAAATTTACTCTCGTTTCTTAACTTACTAAGAGTGAATAAAAAAGAATAGGAAATCTTTGTAAAAGCTGGTAAAGCTTTTACAGATTTAAAGCAGCACAACACTGAGGTTTTTCTAATGAAAAGGCTTGTTTAATCTAGTAGGCAATATTCAGCATCATTGCAATAATCAGCATGTTTGGATACCACAATATCTAGCATCAGCAAAATTTGTGACAAGAAAGTCACACTTTCTTTACCCCTGAGAATAAAACAGCTGCTAAAACACCTTACCAAGGCAGGTGCTGGCATCTCCATTATTCAGACTTTATAAACCAAGTCTGGGTTTCTTTCTGAAAAATATGTTCCAGTTTATCCTCCAGATCAGCTGAAGGGAAAGTCTATGGCTTATGTTGCCTCATGGATTAGCTTAGATAACAATGACAGTCTTTATACGCCTTTAACGCCAGAAATAAAACACCTTATTGTTACTAATGGTAATAACGTGGTCAAAATTCAAGGACACGGGGGGAAATGTCCTACTTCTCAACTATGTTGCAGTTACACTAATATTTATGAAGTTAGTACAACATGGGTGGAAACATTCTGCTGATAGGTTTTGAAATAGTTTTATATCAATGCTGTATGTGTACAAATCAATGAGAAAAAAATACAGGTCCATGGATAGTCAGGAGGGTTTTTTTCTGCATAGCTGATACTTAACGCACAAGATGCGGTAAGACTGGAGTGCAGATCTCTATTAGATTTTGTTAGATTTTAAATCATACTTTAAGTTATTCAAAGCATGTTGTGATCCTGACATGTTTGAGAATACTTAGAAACGTGGATGAGAATTGGAACTGACAAACCACGCAAAGAATCTAAGTGGACTGTCATTTTTATTTATAGTGTCAAAAAGGACCTCTTCTTATGTTACTGACATCATGATTAGGAAGCCTGCATATCACCACATCTTCTGTGCATTTTTTAACAAGTTGCATTTTATCACTGAATGAGCTAAAATTATTGTTCCATATGGTTTGGGATGGATGGAGTAATCCTAACAGAGGTAACAAGCCATTCCTCCAAGAGAGATACTAGTAATAGAAATTAATATAAAGAGATTATAACACCATCAAGTACTGCTGCTCATGACATACAGAAATGTATTACTTTAGTAGTGAACTACTACAAAAAAATAAATGCACATCTCATTAGATATAAGGTAATAATGCCTTTATGGTTCATATTCACCCAATACCCCAAGCACAATTAGCAAGCATTAGTCTTCTTTCCATCATCTTCTAGTTCACAGATGAAAGGCTTTAGCCAGTAATGTATCCAAATATTTTGCTTTAAGTCTCAAAATAAGTCTTTGACAAAGTCAAGAATAGATCTTATATCTACTGAACCCCTTCACCACAAAAGAAGCCCAAGATATTCTTTCATTTCTCCAACTAGGATACTGGGGCACTTTTAACAAGTCTCCAGTTCTTTGTGATATTTGAGTAATAAACACATCATGTAAAATCTTCAGGTGAATTTAAAAAAGGAAATAAGGACAGCAAATACAGTGAATGCAGTAGTCTTGGATCTGAGGTTTAGCTTGTTTTGCATGTGCATTTTGAAAAAGCTTCAGATCTTTATAAAGAAAAAAGATTGGAAGAAGATCCTAACCCTGCAGAGGATGAATGGAGATTTTTGACATTTTAGGGCACATAGAATTATGAGATAAACCATTTGGCATTGCCAAGCTCTCACTGCTCTAATTCACTTGCCTTCCAAATCTCCATATCCCGTTTCTGCTGTTCTTGTGTAATGTCCTCTCCCAACTCCTGCATTTTTCCAACACCAGTTTCTCTCTCCTGTTGAGGAGAGCTCCTCTCTCTGCCTATGCAGTACTCACCGTAACATGCCTACCTGCCTCCTCAACTCACTCCTGGCGACTGCTAATTCTTTCACATGCTCCTATCACCTCCAGCACACCAGGATGTTTCTGTCAGAGCATATCTAGGGTTAGCACAGACTCGTGCCTGTGCCACACTGTCGAGAGAAGAGGTCCTGAGGCAATCTGGCTCTAACAGGAGCTCTTTCAAGCCCCTTCTGACTAGTGGTACAGACAGCAATAGCGAGAAATGAGTCTGCCTGTAGCTGTCTGCCCCGAGGAGCAGAGCTGAGGCTAGTTTGTCACACCTGTGCACCCAGCTGCAAGAATTTAAGTTCCCGGAGGGGAGGGAGGGGAACTATTTCTGTAACATGCCACAGCAATCACTACTGATGCATGCAGCACACTGTCCAAGGAGACAGGATATTTACTAGGGGATGGTTACTCACATTTAATCCTACCCTCTCTGCACAACGTGTTACATTTTCCCTGCTGTGAAGTGAAGCTGAATGTGGAGGGCTTGGGGATGCAGGGAAGTTCCCTGCCCTGTCTTGGTGGGCTCTGACCCAGGAGTCCTCCAATCCCAGTCAGACACAGGTGGCTGACGCAGCTCCCGTTTGTGGGTCTGGCTAGTGGCAAGGCTGACATGTACACCACAGGCACAGATACACACACATACAAGACACTAACACTGTCAGTGATGCAGATCAGCACAGTCGGAGAGCAGTGCCTTTAAAAGCACCTGCATAAACATGCAATGCACAATCCCGTTCCTCCTGTCCAAGCAAGATCAGAGCAGGGGTTTGCTGCTGGTCACCAGAGCTCCATCCCTCTGGGATGCTGGCCCCCAGATCTATCAGCCCCTATGACTGCCAACCCCTTCTCCAGTTGCTGGTGCTCAGACCTCTCATCCTACTTGCCTGCTAGTCCAGATTGAAGTTTGGTAGTGTGCCTACATGCACACACAGAACAGAGCACACTGATACAGAAAATAGTCAGGAATAGAGCTTAGTAAGAAGATAGGGTAAGCTGTGGTGACAAAGTGCAGTGCTCAGCCAGGCAAGGGTACTGACCAGCAGCCTGCTTGCACTTAACCAGCTCCTTTTATCCCCTCTCCTCTCTATTTTTCCATGCTCATTCTTTCCCCATTCATATTGATCTGCCCTTATCTCCCCCCAGATGAACAACGCACTCCTATGTACCTTTTACCCATTGGTCCCAGTTTTGTTACATCCATGCTCATGTTTGTTTCTGATCCCATTATCTAGGTCATCTAAGCTTTCTATGGTATACTGACAGGGTTACCCAAGTTCTGTTGGCATTGCAAGATTTCACTCCCCCAGTACTGCCCTCCAATTATCTGTGAAGTTCACTGTCTCTCACCTAACTCCCCATTAATCACCTGTGAAATCCAGTTACACCACAGCACTGTCTATACCCAAAGTGGGTATTTCTGATCCCATTACCGAGGTCATCTCAATCTTGTATGGTATTACTGATATGGCTACCTAGATACTGTTGGCTTTGCGAGAAGCCCCTTCCCAAATGGTTCCCTTTACAATTATCTGTGAAGTTTGGATATATTTCTCATGTAATTCCCCCTTAGTCATCTCTGAAATCTGACTATTCCCCACCCTCGCACACACCTTCCCACCACTCATTTCTGCACTGTCACCCCTTCTCACAGCTCTCCATGCCTTTAGTTTTCCGTTCTTCTAAACCTGCCTATCCTTCCAAATGCTTATGCCAGTCATCATCCTTCTGATCTCTCTTCATCCCTGAAGATGGATACTCAGAGAAAAACTAGATGATTCACGAAATCTAAGGAGATCTGACTTTCCCGGGGATAGGGATGGAGCTATCAGAATTTTTACATATATTTATCCTCCACCAAAGGGTAAAGAAATCTTTTCATTTGTATTGTTGGTTTTCCCCTCTTCAAGTCCAAGAAAAACAGCATCTTAATATAGTCTCTCTCCCTTTTCCTCTATCAGGTTTTTGCTTCTGTTAACAGGAAAACAGTCATCCATAAGAACTCTCTCCAGCAGATGTCAGCTCCTACTTCTTGTAATGAGAATTTTGCAATGAAAACAAGCAGAGAAAAGGGGATGATGAAGCAGGGCTCTTCAGCATCAGGAAGATGAAAAGTTTCCCTTCCCATTTACTAGTGGTGTAACAGCTGAGCTCCCATTAGTTTAACTCATGCACTTGGGATTCATTTCTTTGCCACCATTAATCACTTCATCTCTCACTGAGAGAGCAGAAAGGCACACAGGATTCTGCTTTTTGGGATCATGACAAGATCCATCCAATGAAATAAATTAGACAGAAAAGAGTGAATAAAGCATAATTTTTTATCAAAATTGTCAAAGATTCCTTAATGTTGATATAAATAACTATGCTTTGATGTTTTGGGATATTTGCACATGGCTAATGCAGTCATACAGGGCTGAGCCAATTCCAGAATGAGTTGTCAAATTAAAATCCTGTTGCCTATATGACCTATTGCTCTAATCTCCTCAGATCACACACCAGTTCAGTCAGTCCTGTTTCTCAGCTTTCCAGTTTCCTGCAACACCAAAACACAATTGTGATCCATTTACACTGCAGAAACACCTGCCAGAGAAAAGATCCATTAGTAATTGCTCTTAGAGTAAGCAGAGACATACAACAGAGCTCTAGCAGGAGCACCAGAGTTTTGCCATAAAATGACCATTTTTGCAAGAGCCCTTCAGCACTACGGTGCTGTGCTCGACCTTGTTCTGAGCAGGAAGCATCACTGTCTCCTCTCTTTGAAATGGTATGTTGTGATCCCATGCAGCCTAGAATCAAGAAGGGACCACCCTGGTCACCAATAATTCGTGGCATCCATGCAGTAAGTATCCAGATAAACAAGGCCCACACAGCAAATTCTTTCAACTTCTTTGCAATAAATACAGCTCTGCAACTAAAGAAACAATAACTCAACACCAACAGAAAAGGCAGAGATTAAATCAGTGGAGCAAGGAAGCAACTTTGAATTCCTAAAGAAGGACTTGGGGAAAATGGGCAAATAAATCACACTCTGTTGTCATTGTTATATTTAAGTTAATATGAGCTGAAGGGGATTCAATTTTGTAGGCCAATACTTTGCAGAGAAATGTAATGTTGATAGTATTCAATTTTGGGGGACATTAAGACCCCCAAAAGCTGCTTTCCAGAGGATACAGAACATCTGACTTCTGATAATCAGGGCTCCTACTTCCAAGTTGAGCATCTAAAATCACTTTTTCAAAATCACAGCGTTCATTTTTAAGGCACAGAACACTGGTGATGAATTCACTATGTCAATTCAAATTCTAAAGAATATTCATTTATTCAAATGATTTCTTCAAAGTCAAAACTAACACTTAAGCACTTAGCATTTACATATACCCTTAAGCAATTGCTCTCTGATTATTTTAAGTGTAACCATAAGACTAATGTTTAAGGGCCAGCTGAGAGTGAGGACTCACTATTGTAAACATTGTAAAAGATTAGCACCTTACAGCAAAGAACATGCAGCCTGAGCAGACAAAACAGATAAAATGTGGAGAAAAGAATATAAACACAGAGTGATCAGGGATTTATCCTTATTTCTTTGGAAGAAAGAATAGATTAGTAAACCAGGGATAAGATAAACAGAGAGAAGTGAAGAAAAAGAGCACATTAATACTAAAGGCAATGAGACAGACAGTAAGAAAAGCAAATGTGGAGCAAAACCAGTATGAAAAGTAATCATAGACTGAGAAAGTGGGAGAGAAAGAAAGGACTGGATAACATGATCAGTTGTCACAGAACAGAGAACATCTAGACAGAGCCCAAGAAAGATACTGAAAGTCCAAAGGCTTCTGCTTTGCCTGTTTCCACATAATCCAATCCACTCGATGCAAGAACATACACAAGTGAGCAATCTTCTAAGCTCATAGGGAACACCTTTACCTGAGCTGGGAGGAGTCTGATTTTTCAACTCAATATTTACCACTGTACACTCCAAAACTAAATTTATCTCAACCCAACTCCTCCATAGTGCTCAGTACAAGCCTCAGTTCTATAAGGGTGTCCAACTTTAATATTCTTTCAATATCTTAAAGGCTAGCAGGTTCTTGTAATTATTAACTTAGTAATATAGTATTTGAAAAAGAAAAAATACATAATTAATGTCATTTAATTTTGTGTAAAGTATGCCTAGGTCACTAATTATTTATTTTAAAAGTCACCTCAAGGTTGGCTTTTCCTATTCCTTTCAGATTTCCCCACTGCTACTGATTTGTCACAAGCAAGTTTTTGTATGTTGGCTAACGCGCTCTATGCCTTGCTCTATTTTCATTGGTCCTCATGTCCACATTACAACTGAATTTACTATATATATGTTGTGGTTTACATACATTGAATAATTTCTGCTCTCTTTATTACCCCTAGAACTGGTTTTACGCAGCAACCAAGGCTGCATTCCTTTGCCGACCAGTATCTGACCACAGGCTAGTTGGGTTTTAGCCATGGGGCCTTTGCTGTCCTCATGTACCTGTATTTGCAGGGCTTCTGCCCATGCCTGTGCTCCTCCGCTCTGGTCTAGGGTCGTAGATAGCTCACTCTCCACAGAATAACTAGTTGTAATTACTTCGCATTAGTTTAAAAAATATTCATAATGTTAAGTGTATGCCACAAAATTGTACAAAGCTAAGCAAAAGCTAAAATGAGGTAGGCAATAGTCCCCTGGTCACTAGATAATAATCTAGCAGCAATTAGATAATTGCTGTTACAGCTAAACAAGCTAAAAAAAAAATTCTTCAGGCTGGCCAAGACAAGCCCAGACAAAGTCTGACAGATGTTGAAGTCCGCACTGTTAGTTTAACACAAACAGTTACAAGCAACAGCAATTCCCCATTTACCGGGCTACAAGACTATGCCATAGATCATACAAACACACCCATTGTAGTAAAAAGATTTACACAGCTCTGTTTTCCTGGGTAGCTGTGCAGATCTGTAGCCTGATACGGTTTCATTCAATGATAACAGAACTTTGCTTTATTCAGTAAACTTGCTATCTTCAATTTCCCATTGCTTTACAGTTTAATATTAGGAGTTTAGGTAAGATTTCAGCTGTTATTTCTGCTCTGTGTACCAGGCTTACTCTAAAGAGCATCTGTATATCTGGTCTGGTTGCACCTTTTTTCTGTTAATATCCACCTTTCCTTTCTTCTTATAAATCCATTAGGATATAAATTACATTTTCAGAAACCCAGCTAAATAATATCTGAAGTAGTCTCTCATCATTCAAGGACAAAAATGTTTTATACTTTCACATACGGAAGATTAAACTCCAAATCTACATTTGATACAGAAATTCTGAGTAATGTGTAAATATTCAAGCATATGCTCTTTAAGCAATCAAAGTGTTTGTCACCTCCAAATAGTTCAAATAGAAGTGAGACTAACAAAAAATAAGATTATCTGAAAACTGGAACTGAGTAAGTTTGTTTTGATTTTTCTGCCTGTGTAGTTTGTGATCCTACAAATTATGCTTGGGTCATATCTGCAAGATTATCCTCACAGTTATAATGGTTAAAAATACTCATGATTGTGCTCTGGGAATTTAAGAGTTATTAAAATACAAAGAGGCCCACATCAAAATCATTAGAATTAACTTTCTAGGAACCACAAGTCTGTAGCACGATGAACAGGCATGGGAAAAAAGTAAGCAAGGATCCCATGAATTTGTTTTTCTTTAGGACTCGAGCTGTAACCTTGACCATTGAGTAGCACATGTCATACCACTGCATTTCCTGCTGAAAACCCTTTGAAGATTTTAAGTTTCTCATGCTTCTTCCAGTGCCCTCAAAGCTGTTTTGTCATTTCCTTATTTAATGTTTTAACTCAGAGATTTCTCTGCAATTCTTTAATAGAGCAGTAAAATCATTGCAGTATTTCCCCCCGCCCCCCCCCCAAAAAACCCTTATGGGAAATATTTTATAGTGTTTTTCTTTTAAAAAATACTTATGGGAAAGTTTCTATAGTGACTTTCTATATCTTGGAGTAGAGAGTCTGTATTGCAATTAAGAGAAGAAATACCATGTAATTGGTTTCCATTAACATAACTAGGAAGCTGAGCTGAAGTTTATACAATTTTATACTTTAGGAACTGATAAAGAGCAATTTCATTTTAAAAGATGAAGGCAGAGATAGAAATCATAAGGTTCCATCATAAGACTTTTCCAGTTTTGTTGGAGTGGGTGTGGGAATACCAGTCTTCAATAAAAGGTCAAAGTTAAGCTTGGGAAGAAGGCATGAGAAGAACTCTGGAAAAAAAACCCCAAACCCACCTGTTTCTTTTTCTTTCCCCTACACCACATTTCTTTCAAATCAAAGGCCTTCTATCTAAGCCTCCAAAAAGCTGGTTTCTCAAAGTTACCCAGATTCCCTGCGTGATTTCTGTTGGAAGCTCAGACGAAACCAAAGCATTCCTAGGGAACATTACAATTTCAAGGATGCAGTGTTTTCCAGCAGAAAGGTATTCTTTTCAAAAATTGTAAACACTTCAAATATCAATACCAGTGTTGGCTCAACCACTTTAGATTAACATTTCAGTCAACACTTCTGAATTTTGTTATATTAATTCATTTTCCTGCTATTCCCATAGCTTCAAGGATTTGAACTTAAAAATAAATTTCTGCTTATATTGAAGAGTGTTTCAGAATTCCATTTAAAAACCTCGAAGGAGAAGGTAAATAAAGAAACTTCCCTGCTAAACTTATTGCATATTTAAAATCTTGGAGGCTGTTGGGTTTTTAAGTCCTTAGTGCTGGAAAATGGAAATGGCAACTCATTAGAAGGCCCAGCAGAGAGGCACCTGGCATATACACTGTAAGGGTAAAGGTTCTATACACAACCCCTACAAATAAATAGAAAAATCTCTCCAGCTCCAGTAAGCTTAGTATCTATGCCTGATTTTATTAAGATGACAGTTTTGCCTTTTTTCCTCTCAGGTTTTTTTATGTACTGCTTCTTTCTTTAGCTTTCTTAGGTTTTAGAGAACATTTGTCTGTTCACTCTTGTCTGAATACTCAGTTTTATTATGCCTTAAAGGAGTATAAATGAAGCTATTAAAAAAACATGCATTTTTCTCTTCCTAAATCTCAAGGTGAAATTTATTTTCAAACTAGGTATGTCCTTCATTTCTCCTATTGTTTGCATATGCTAATTTCTATGCAGATCAAAAGTTTGACACATTCTAGTGCTTCAAGTTCATAATCACAAGACAAAACATATTTATATGTGACTGAAAAGTGGTGTACTCAGTTTTTACCCCATATGAAAAAGGTATAGAAAAAGCCACAGCTCGAATATACTTGGCAAGAGGGAAGTGAGGGGAAGGCAAAATTTTGTTTTATGATTGCTGAATAGAAACTGGATGAGAAAATAGCCCCCCCCCCCAAGATCACCTGAGAACTTCAGTTTATGAAAATAAACTGTTCAAATAAACTATTTCCCACTAGTCTGAAAGTTATGCTTCTTTGATAAGCAAGAAAGAATTGCTTAACTTCCACAGAAATTAGTGGTGTTAAATACAGGTGTATCCATTGAAGGTGTAACAAAGAACACCATATTATGCTGAATTTAAAGTGACCTCAGTTTACAAAGATAAAGCAATAAAAACCACCTTTGCCTGACGGAGCTGCTCTTAACCCTGCAAGTCCTTAATGGTGCTAGCTGAACATGCCCCACTGCAGAGTCTGCTAAGCAAGGCTGAGGAGAGAGATAAATTTAGACAGTGCTGGACCCTATGCTCTCTTTCCTGACTTTTGCCAGCTACGCCTGTGCCTGTCACAGCAAAGAGCTTAAAAGCATATTCTCTAGACATAGGATGGGTTGGATTTTTTTAGATCTTAATTTCACCTTAGATGTGGATCGGTAGAGTGTGTTGAGCTGGTTCCATCCCATCACTGCGTTGCATCAGACCACCCCTTTTGGGCAGGCAGTACACAACCGTATCTTGTTGTTTGGTTGTGGCAATTGCTATGAAACTGGCAACCTAGTCTGCAAATTTGTATTGCTTTTTCAGACTCATGATGCTATTTCCAGAAGCCCCGCATCTGCACACCAACATACATATAATGTTTCCTGTCCTTTTTTGGAAATGCTAAGTTATGATCTATTTAGTCCTAAATCAATATATTACATGAAGTTAATCAGTTTGTCTTATTACAGATCTTTAAATCTTAACATTTATCTCATATTCGATTGGACAACAAATACGAAAAGTACCATTGCTTATACTAAATTATTGATAATGACTAAGTTCCAAGCCCCTTGTGAAATTATTTCTGTATTTTCCCCTGCTTCTCCCTTTTTCCTCCCTTTTCCTTAATTCCTGATATGTTGCTTGTACTCTATCGTTTTACACCAAAAATTAATGCCCTTACAAGTCACCTGTTAGGAATACTCCTACATATTTTTTCAGACATTGAAAAACAGATACAAGAACTGTTCAAAGAGTGATTTTTATTTGCCATCATATCTATGTGAAGTAGAAGCTAATGAGTTTGAAAATCATTTGTTCTAATTCTTTTGGGGGCACAGGGAGAAATAATCAAATTAAAAATACCCTGTAAAACTATTCATTCTTCTTTTTTCTAAACAGAATTTTTCTATGATCCTGCCTGTGAGCTGAATCTTTCAGAAGCCAACCAGCATCTCAACGTGAAATCTTTTATGTAAAAGACTATGTATTAATGCAAAGCACACAATGCCTACATTGAGGAAAGACAGTGGTCAGATGAAGGTGAAGACTCGATATTTAAAGGCTGTTGAAGCTAGAAATGAGGGAAACTATCCTTACATATAGAAATAGCTCACAAGTAAAGGTAGAAGAACTTCTGGGTATTTGCAAGCTCTGCAAAGGCTTCTGAAGCTGAGGTGTAACTGGGACACAGACTGAACCTCAAAGTTGCAGGTTTGATGGGGTTTGTGTTTTAGTTGTGGGGGTGTGGGTTTTTTTGTTGGTTTTTTGTTGTTGTTGTTGGGTTTGTTTTTGATTTTTGATTGGTTGGTTTGGTTTGGTTTTGGCTTGTGTGTTTTGGAGGGGTTTTTTTGTTGTTGTTTTGGGTTTTGGTTGGTTGGTTTTTTAAAGTGTACCCAGACTGCAGGGACAGCAAAGCTTTAATTCCACAGAGGAATGTGCATGAGATAAACAGCTGTCATTTTAAAAGGTGTTGTCTTCTGTCTGTATGCCCCTTCTTTAGCCTTCCCCTGAGAATACAGTACCAAGCACTACAGTCCTGGATTGACAGCCCTAGGGAGCAGGAGATTGAAGTTACCCGCAACAGGGAGAAACCTGTGCAGATAGAGCAAGGCACAGCCCCCTCTCCCCTCCCCTTCTTCAATCTGAGATCAGCCTGAGATTTCAGCTGAGCTATTTCCAGCTATCAGGATAGCAAAATATTTATAAAGTTGATTTGGGGCGCTCATGTTAGGATACCATACAGAGTCTGACACTTCTTGAGAAAACTGAGTCACATCAAATCACTAGTCCTTGGCAGAACTTATATTTAAAACATATGTTGCTACCATAAAGTGCTGG
Organism: Phoenicopterus ruber ruber; assembly: GCA_009819775.1. NCBI lineage: Eukaryota > Metazoa > Chordata > Aves > Phoenicopteriformes > Phoenicopteridae > Phoenicopterus > Phoenicopterus ruber. Next base: position 27,469,596 of record CM020222.1, read on the forward strand.
TTTTATTTTAGGAAGAGATGGATCTGAAGCAGCCTGCATTGCAAAGAACTACCAATATTGCCATATGCATATGCTAAAGATTTGGTTCTGAAAGCTGCCTTTTACTTCTGAAGGAAAAACTGCTTTCGATCTCCTAAATGAAGTACAATAGCACCAACTGCTGCTATCTCAACCGATGACTGCTAGATCCTATTACTATAAAAGCATGAACTACTTTCCAGCACAAAAGCTCATTTACCTCGTGAATCAGCTGCAACCCATCTTTAGCCTTAGCTGCCAATGAAGCTCTTTCATCTCTATTCAGATGCAAACCTCCCTGATCTGTGTAATAAGACAGAAACCATCCTGGGGAGGGGGGAGACCCAGCTAGAAAACATCTTCCTGGTTACAAAACAACAACAAAAACATCTCCCCCAGAAAAGTCAGCCAAGAAGTATTTTATTCTTGCAATTAGATATTATTAAACAACTCCTGTGCCATTCTTTAGCTTTGAAATGGCCCTTCCAGATGTTATATATCTCTGTCACATACTTCTATGTCTGTCCTGCCTCCTTTGACTTGCTCAGTGATCATGTGCAACACAGAGATGCACTGAATTACCAGAAACAGGCTTCAGGGTCTAACAAAAAAAAAAAAGAACTGTTGGAGCCAAGAGCTTTTAGCAGCTGCGTTTATCAAATGTTTTGAAGAATTTGACTTGCACTCCCTTTTCTAAAGTCTCTATTCTAACAGAGTATTTGGGAAAGGAGGAAATTTTTACAGAGAAAAAGACATTGCACTCTTCTGCTCTGTTCTTATTCGTAGAAATCTTCTTTCACACGATGCTACTGCATCAATAAAATACAGTAGATTGGGCATGTCCTTTAATAATTTGGAGGTAAAAATAATGGAGCAATTACAAGGTAGTGTATACGTCTGTAAAAAACCCTGATGCTCAAAATTAATGGCTAATAATATTCAACATCAGTAAGAGGTTAATTGTTATTCATAATTTCTAGTTGCCTCTGAAGTATAGTACACATCAGGACCATATCACTTTACCAAGTCTTCGCTCTGGTCAGAGATAATTGGCAGTTTTCTAAGTATGATTATGTCCCCTAGTCTGTGCTACAATTTGATTATTACAGCTTGGTTGTTTATCTGCTTTACGATAACTACAGAATTCCAGAGCACTAAAACTTTCTTGACTGCTGCTTTGAACAATTAGAAATATGTAACAAAATACTTCTGCAAAGCTCAGGGAGGAAATTTTTAAATATTATATACAAAGACATCATACTGTTAATGAATGCAAAGTTATTGATGACATCTGTAAACACTGCTTGGAAAGATAGCACACCTGCTTTACGCCTCTAACACTTCTACTTTAAGAACTAAGCAAATCATGCTAAGGTACCAGCTCTAACCAAAAAGCTAACACCCAGAATCAAAGCCAGTGTCCCAAGACAAACTGCTCTTTAGCTGATAAAGTGCTCTGGAAAGCCAGATAACAGCCCCTTCGTTTGCAATGGGTACATACCTTATGCCACCTTCCCACGCAGGAATTCACTTATTCATTTTGATCCATTGCATTTCCCTATAAAGAGAACAGATTGTCTTAATCAAATGAGCGAACTCTGGAACAGATTCAACATCTTTCAGGGGCAAGACATTTTCAGCAATTGTTATTTTAACATGTATGAACCTGTTCTTCTAAATTTCCTTCTAGCATTGTCCAAATAAACCTGTCTGATTATGTAAATGTTTCATATGTTCTGCTTTTTCTTTTTTTGAGCTACTTTGATAGCAAATGACGTTCTTGTGACAGTTACAGCAGATTGTATTTTCTGGTACAGTAAAGCAAATCTCTCCAAATTTTTTCTGTACAGTAAAGCAAACCACTCTAAAAATCACTTCATTTTAAGGCTAGAAGAGACTATGATGATCACCCAGCTTCCCACAGAACACATCAGAGAATTTCATCCTGTAATTCCTACATCTAACTGATCTCTAAAACTCATTATTCCATGTGCATCTTGAAGAATTTCAGTCTCTAATAAGCAACCATCTAGAGATTTTCTTTTGACTTTGAGTAATAGTTTACATACCCATTTATACTACAGATCATTGCAAGCAAGAATCCTACACCTGCATTTTTATTAGACGGGCATCTTGGTGTAGTTCACGCAAACAAGAGTTGAAGGACAGCTCGACCAAGCATTGAATCAGTCCTTGGTGCCTCAACAATAGCAGAAAGTCTGATGAAAGCCTTGAGTTTATCCTGAATAGTTCCTTTTGTGTTAGGAATGGAAATGCTTCTCAGGAGGTTCATGATCATGCCCGAGTTCAGACAGAACGTGCCACAAAGACAGGAGGAGGTTCCATTTGGCAGCTTTGTTGCAGGCTGGCAAAATCTGCTGTGCCCTTGAAACAGGCTTGTGACGTGGCCATAGTTTCGGCTTTATCAGCTGTCCACACAGACAGTTGTCTGAAAGACCTATTTCTGTAAGAGAAAGCCTTCCTGACCTCCCCTGTATGAAGAACTGAGTATCAAAAGACATACTCTGTGGAAAAAGTGGCAAATTAATTTCTGGAGTAATCAGGAAAAGCAGAGGGACACCAAAGCACAAAAAAGTCCATGTTTTGTATGAAGATATTTCATCAGAAGGGATTAAATTGCCTCCAATACCCCATTAGAGATGATAGCTATGGGGAAAGTTATCATTATAGAAAAGTGCAATAGCAAGGTAAGTACGTTACCAGTGGTTAAAATGAAGGCCCGACAAGTATAATCATACTGAGTTCCCTCACAAGACAGCCTTGGTAGAGGTATCTTTACTGTTAACCTTCTCAGGAATTGTAAACAATAGGGTGAAAAACTAGATGCTTCCTGAAATTTGTAGGCTGATAGGTAAAAGAGCTCTATTAAGTTTCACTTGGCATAGAAGGGAGAAATTTGAGATCTCTAAACTTAATTAATCCAGAACATTCAGTACTCAGTTCCAGTAACGAGAAATGCTGAAAACCTGATTCACTTTGTGAGGTATGTGCATCTCAGAGATCTTTTTACTGTTAGTGAAAAGTGCCTTTATTGATGAGGAGCAGTAACACTGAGAAAAAGATGGATTCTGTGTGACAAACTGCAGTGAGACCAGATCAGTGAAACTTCAAGACTTCTGTGAGATTTGGGAGCAAAAAACAAGATGTCAGAATGTTCATAGATGCATAAAACTATCTGGATAACAGATTTGCCTTGTGTCTCACCCTGACCATCGAAGCCACCTTCTGTCTTGCATCAGTCAATACCTTCAGCTGGAGGGGAAGGCGGCACATGCCCTAAATTAAACTAGAAAGATACCAGGCAGAGACTACTGACTACCAGGCTTCAGATTTTTTAAAAAATCTGATTACCATGTTACCCTATCAGAGACAAACAGAAGCCTCTCAGAATAACCTGGAAAAAAATGTCCTCAGGATAGTAGAGTCTCCCACTTATGAAGAAAAGGCATACACTGACTCAACTTATTCACCAGTTACCAAGGAGGTAAACTGACAGGCAGATGGGTCTAATTCTTTGTGCATGAGTCTCAGAGCTCAGCTACTTTCTGACAGAGTTAAAAAAAAATCAGGCCAATTTGTTTGGATTTCACCTGAGAAACCCCGAAGTCTGAAATGCCCTGCACACTGTTGATCGCGGCAATGAGGTTTCCCTGAACACACTTCCCATCCCAGGACAGATGCAGCTGTGGAAACAGATTTGGATAAAGAATGGTGGTGAAAAAATGCCAGCTCTGGATGTGTCCCACCACTGTGACGAGAAGTATCTCACACTCTGAACAGTAGCTAGTAAGGAACAAGGCACTTCAGTCAGATCACTATTTCAATGAATATCAAAATTGTACAATAACACGTCAAGGCTTACAATTGGTTGGGAGGTAGGGAGGACTTAGCAAACACGGGGAGCAGTGAGACACAGAAAAAAGCTAAGAGACTGAATGGGGGTGAAAAGGTACTGGGGAGTATTTGAAGCCAAGGATTTCAAAGGTCCTGCTCCTTCTTTGCTATCCCTTTCCAGTCAAAGTGGCCAGGCAGCTACAGAAACAGAGTTACCCCATTCCCACTACAGGGAGGCACTGGAACAGCCGGGAGCTTGGTGAAGAGGCTTAGACTCCAGCAGTGTGGCCTCCTGGCCCTCTCACCGGCATGTTCAATACTATACTGAGCACACAGGTCCTCAACACATGTGTAGGTATGAAGGTTTCCACTTTAACACGTCTCTGCAGTTTGTAGGTCTATTTTTAAGCAAAAAAAGTTACTTCATATTGAATTGATATACATGGATTGGGAGGGGAGAGACTGGAAGACAAAATCTTCTATCTCTGTTTCATCTAACTGTTCACCCCTCCAATCTTTCTTTTCACGTCAGTTCTTCAGATTCAACTCTGGTTCATGACTAGCTTCATTCTCCCACCATGTGCCATTTTTTTCCTTGAGTATACTATTCATTAAAAAGCATTCAGCAATTATCTGGACTTCTAGTTAGAAAGTTGAATTTGCTTCACTTCTGTGCCCAAACAGTCTATTGGTCATGTGGAAAGAGTTATTTTCCCTGTGACTATAAATACATTAAGGTTTGTGAAGGACACTTGCATCTCCCACAACTACTGCCAGTAGCACACCAATTTGCAGTAATACCGGGTTCAGTTCTATCATTTCTGTGAGAAATTATCATTTTAAAGTTGCTTATGAAATGTTTCAGACATAAGGGTTATGAAAATAAATGAGGGCTATCTAAATCATCTTGGCAACTCTGAAAACGCAAGAAATTTCTATAAAAAGCTTGTTAAAAAATGGGTTTTCATGGTACAGTTTTGACTTCCACATATAAAAATATACCACACTGGTTTGAGGGAAGTTCTACAGAAACATTAATTTAGACAAGACTAGAAACACCGTGATTATTCTTAAAATGTTTGGATATCAATTAAAAAATCCTGTGGTGGTTCTGGTAATGGAAAAAATCATAGCTAACACTTGAAGAAAGGCAGCAATACATTTTTCTACAAAAAAATTACTATTATACTTACAGGGCTTATATTTTTGAAGTACATTACAAAAAGTAACTTTCTCAATTTGGATCTGAGAAAAATATGAAGCAACTCTTGTAAGCGCTTCTCTGCTTAAGCCGAGATAGGTGTGAATTAAGCAACGCTACTAATTGGCAGGGGAAACAATCAGCAAATAAACTTGATTGTTAATATTTACATAGGAAAATCATCCTGGCCATTATTAGAAGATTACTCAGAACAACATTTAAATAACACCATCTTCTGCTAATTATAAACTGAGTGATTAAACTGAGGAGACAACTGAAACGCAGTAACAGGCACGAAGGCCGAAACTTACCGCTTTCCTCTGCGTTCCAGAGCCCCCAGCTCCCCCGGCCAGGTATCTCACCAACATGGCGACAGGAAAGAGGCAAAAATGCCTTTGGTTTTGTTAAAACTGCCAGGGGGCAGCAGGGTCGGCGGCCTGTGAGGGGGGACAAGTGGGGGCCAGGCTGCAGCTCTGGGCAGGGCCAGGGCTCCTGAGGCGCTCCCTGAGGCGAGGCGCTCCCTGAGGCGCCGGCCACGGGGCCCACAGCCCTGACAGGCAGCGCTCAGCCTCCTGTCCTGTCAGCCTGTGAGGGAGTCGGTCTTGCTTCGGAGCATCTGTTACTGTTCATTTTCCCTGGAAAGCACCAGTAAGCCTATTGTCATGGAAGCCCTCGACTCAGTAAGGAACACCAGTACGTGACTAATTTCGGGCGCTTCTCTTTAAAGACAGATACATGATTAACTGGGCCCTAACATTGAGCGACACATTGTACATCTCCACCAGATACGAGAATGATCAGTAGCCTTGAAACACCAAAGGATAGTAAAGGGACCGCTCAGGGGATCTGCGTGCTCGTGGAAAAGTCCATGTCTCTGGCGATCCCCAGGTACAACCTCCTCTTAAAAGCAGGGCCATAGACTAAGGTTATCTGGGGCCCCGTTAAGCCAAGCCTTCAGTACGTGCAGAGAGGAAATATGCTTCCACGATTTCGTGGGCAACCTATTCCTATGTTGAATTGCGCTAATGAAGATTTTTCTAATTTGTTTTCTTTTGTCCAGAATTTCCCCTGAAGCAACTTGTCCCTGTCATCGTGCATCCTTGGGAAGAAAGTACCACTGTCGTCTCTACAGCTACCTTTTAGGTACTGGAAAACAGATTAGATCTTCCCCGAACCTTAAAAAACAAACCGAAACAAAACAGAAAACCAAAAACCCCACCATGTTCATTTCTCTTCCAGTGATGAAATAAACAACACTGAAGTCAGGTGGAGAGTCTAGTCAACACAGGAGAAATATACAACATAAACAAAAGGAAAGAAAAACATAGTAAATTGCGTTGTTCTTACAAAAAAACTAATGCTGACAAAATATATCTGTATCCCTGAAAATTAAAACTGCAAAAAATGTAGATACAAACTATCTATGGATCTTTTCCTGTTGTTGCATATTATGTAGACATTCCACTTCTAAATTAGTTAGATAAATTTACTTTAATACTGGAAATATTTGATCTAGAATCATTAATTTTCTTTCTTCATGCTCTTTTGCAAGCATAATAGTTAAAAAGACATCTGTGGAAAATTATAGGAAAATCATATTAGCTCTGCATGACACAAATAATGATACTAGGGTTTGCATTTTATCCCGCAACTTTGGTAAATCGGGTTTATCATTCTGTTGAAAGATACACATATTAGTTCAAATAACTGGAGTTAAAAGGGGTGTAACAGGAAGGTAAAAGTTAATAGCACAGAATTGCTTTGTAAAGCGCACAAGGCATGCCATTTAGAAGCGTAAGCCAACAGCAATCATTCATACTCTCCATCAGACAGCAGGCAGAATTTTTGCCTTCCAGGCATATCTATATGATATGATACTTGGACTTGCTACCTTCACAGGAAGGCAAAGAAGTTATTAAACACTGGTGTGATCGGCTAAAAGCAATGAATCTCTAGAAAATTTAAAGATTCAAAGCAATCCATCTCAAAATCAATACAATATCATTTATATCAAGCATGTTATGCATTCCTGATGCAAAATGAATCTGGCCCTATGCAAGCAGCTGTTTTCTCAGACACAGGTGTAGACTTACAGCTTTTTCCTAATTTTAAAATACCTAGTAAAATTTTTTACATTGTGATCAATTTCCAATAGTAGAAAGACTGCTGTCTTTAGCAGTTATCAGCTACACACTCAGCTAATGTAAAAGCTATGTCAATTTACCTCATGACCTAAATTAGGGTTTTGCAGGGTCAGCTAGCTTACCCAGGGAGAAAGATGCAATAGCTAGCTGAGTCAGCCGACTGCTTCATTAAGATTGTTTCAGTTGCACATTCCAATCAAGGAAATGGTGTGATGAAAAAGTTGTATCATTTTTTAGCACGTAAATCTTAACCTGAAAGTTCCCATAGAGACTTTTTCTGACCTTTCAGATAATAGAGAAACTACACATCACTTCCTCTAACCTCCAGCGCCTAAACACACAGCAAAATAAACAAAAAGTTAAGCTAAGATAAATCAGGATTGCCTGTGGCCACTGTAGAAATATGACTCCTTTGACGGTCCTGAACCTCCTCACCTTATCATCATTTTATGACGCAGCAGAACCCCCATTTCTCCGCCTTGCTGCTGAAAGCTTCAAGGTTATTGCTGGTTTTTAAGGAGTCTTTTAGTCTGCAGACAATGCCATACACTGCACTGCTAAGTGTGGTATGGAACATTAAGAGCCGCATTAAAGAAAACCAGACATTTATCTCTGTATTTCAGATATAAAACTTTATCTATATATAAAAAAACCTGACATGGATATGATATGGTCAATGACTGTTTACAAGGCTGGCAATATAGTACCGGTTAGCTGAATTATTTTTACAGAAATAAAAAGTGGGCAGGTACTACAATACGGTAGAAAGACGGGATACTGAAAAAACGACTGGAAGTAAATGCTGTGAAAACCAACGAACAGGATGTAAGAAAACTTTGCTACAGGTTGAGAGAGTGTGGGAATGACAGACAACTTATGCATTTGTATTGTTGTGCCCCAAAAATCCCATTATTAAGCAGTGATGACAATCCACTTATTTTTCCATTTTTCTATTATGTATCTCTTCCTAGATACACTACCACCTGCAATGGACATTATTTCCTGCTGCAAGAGATACTGTATACTTAAGGAGCTAAAAATTAGAAAATATTTACACCCGCCCCCTCCCCTGATGTGAATGGTAACACATCTGAAGCCATTAATCCCAGAAATAACAGCATAAATCACTATTCCAGAATATAAAAAGAGAAACACATTAAAAAATGTTGCACGATATGATGCACAAAGAATTTATGACCATTTTGACTTGCAGGCTGTGTCAAAGACAAGAATGTTTTGAGGACACCTGTGTGACATTTCGGGACCATCTCCTATTAAATGGGTAAGTCCCTGACATATTCCAATGCATTCAGCAGATATTTGACAGATTGTGTTCTGCTAAATTTCTCAAAGGCTATTTCTTGCTTTTGGGAAAGGCTAGAGATCACAGCCTTCTTCAGCCTGCATCAGTGTAAAAATAAGCCTCCTGAGAGGCAAATTATTAAACGCAGAGTTCTCCTTACCCATAATTTCTTATGTAGCTTAGTTACCGTTTTGATTATTGTCTCATGTTGTGTGGCCAAATGTCAAATTTGTTCTGAAAAAAAATTTCAACATATGGAGAGCACTGCACTTTAATTTTGATACACTACAAAAGTAACGATGTAAAAAATTACAACGTGCATCATGAGGGATGCACATTACTTCTCAGTGGAGTAACAACATGAATGTACATGCATATAAACACAAAATTAACTGCAATTTTGTACTTACTTAATTTTGTACGTACAAGATCATCCAGCTGCCTGATATATGGGGGAAAGAAAAGGCTAAATGAACAGACCAACAGGTACTGACCAAAGCCAGAAAAATCAAGAAGATTAAAAGTGAAAATTAATCAAATTCAAGAGAGATTTTATATCGTTGAGTGAATCTGTGGATCATTCAGTTTGATAAAGCTAAAACAAGATTATTGGGAAGGCAATTTAGGGCATTAATCCACTGAATACAGAAACAAATTTGTTCTACAGACTTCACAATGAATTGTTGTAAACGTATTTCAGTTTAGTAATCTCACTTTAGGAAGCTTTTCTATGTTTGGTTTTTTTTGGGTTTGGTTGGGTGTTTTTTTTGTTTGTTGTTTGTTGCTTTCTTGTTGTTTGTTTGTTTGGGTTTTTTTTAAATCTTTAATCCCATTATTCCCATTTTAGCAACTTTTCAGCAACCAGACTAATTGCTTCCATCATGCATAAAATAGAGGCTCTTTCATACAAGTTTTGTTCCAGAATAAAAAGATCACCTCTCTCCAGTGGAACCTGCAATCTAAGTTTCACAGAAGATGCAACAAGTGAATTTAAACAAAGTTAGGTCGATGAATGGCTGAAAACACCTACCACGTAAAGTGGCTATACATGCCATTCTGAAGTAATTAAATTAATCTTCCCCTCTAACACCTGTGTTATTCGCAGGCTCTTCAGCAGTGATATTTGTCATAAGAACAAGTGGAGTACTACTAAATAATTGTATTCCCTTCATTTGGATTATATCTTTTTAAAACCCACAGACATAACTTCAGTGGCATGTTACCATCAAGAAAATCATGACAGCTGTTCTCAAGAATACCAGAACGAAGAACACCCGGTAAACAACCAAAAACAAGCTCCACAACAGGGGATGTGAATACATAAAAGACCACCCCCTTCCTCACTGCAGGGATCATGAGGAGGAACACTTGAATTGAGGAAGGGGTCAGCCGAGATGTCCCACTGCATACAAAGAGGCAGCTGGTGAGGTACCATTCAGTTATCTTTTTCTGTGACCACCTGAACTTTTTAAGGGCATGCTGCAAAATTTATTGATAACTCATTGCCCTAGAAAACAATCAAATCCATGCCTTCTGCTCTTGGGGTTAGTATTGGTTGCCGTGGTCACCTCACAAGTCTTATGAAATTGTAAGTAGCTCTATTACAAGTGTTGGATAGCGTTGGAAAAACAAGTACCAATTTTTTATTTCCTTCACTGCTCATAATTTTGTTACATTAGATCTGTCTCTCACAAAATCAATAACACAGAAAACTAGTGTGGTGCTCCCCAAATCCTTTGCCAGCTGCTGAACAAAGGCTGTCAGGTAATTAAGCATTTGGATTTCATTCAGTCTCAGGTTAAGACTGACTCAACTCAGTGGAGCTCAGGATTACCATTCACCATTCTGCTCCTAATACTTATCTGCAGTAACAGGGAGAAATCTACAGTTAAAGATCCTTGGAGAATAACTAGAGACATAATAATAATTAAGGAAATAATAACTAGTAGGCCTTCAGTATTTTTATATTCAAAACCTGAAAGCTGTGCACTGATGAAGATAGGGCAGAGCAATAATTCATGGATGCACGCTGAGCTGAGGTCCTCAGAAAGCCTGAAGGTTTGGGAACAGTCCCAGTTTGGGAGACACAAGCAGAAAGGAGGAGTCAAGGAAGAAGATGAGGGGCTGGATGGGTCTCCTGGACAGGATTTCAAGAGGGCAGGAACAAGTGAAAAACTTGGAACCTTCAAAACCGCTGTTAAAATTTGGGCTCACTGACACAGGCCAGAATTTATAATCTACAAACTCATTTAACCAAACCTTCAAGCAACTGCAGCTAAAGATTTACCTCTGACAGTTTTCAGTGATACATGCAGGAACCTTGTGAAGCAAGTAACTAGTTTTTCTGAATTTGAAATAAAACAAACTAGAGCAAAAGAATTTACAGATGCAAATAAAAACCATAAACCAAGATATTTTTCTTACAGATTTTATGTACCACCTCGTATCTTTCAGTTTTACATGTGAACTAGTCTCTGCAATAAAGTTTCAAACATTTGAGATTGTTCTTTGCATTTTCATTCTTATTAAAAAATTATAAAGTTTTTGTTTAAAGAAAAACTAACACAGTAAATCAGTCTGGACACACGGCCTGTCACTGCGTACTACCTACCAATGAATTTTGCTTGATTAAATCTCATTATTCTCAAACTTGCCCTCTATGATAGCATCACCACTGAGAAGAATCATCTACAGACAAGTCAATGACAGCTGAACAATGGACTCAACGGAACTATGATCCAGTGGGTAACATCAGGAAACCATCTTTATCTTTGTCAAGTGCATGAGCTCCACTTAAACAACTTCACACTTAAAGTGATCTGTTTTCAATCACTACCTCAGAATTGTTCTATCATGTTAACAATCTTGGGTAAAACCAAACCAAAGAAGGTAAACCACACAATTGCTATTGAAGTACGTAACCATTCAGAAAACGAAAGCAAAACTGCCATCTCTCTTCAGAAAAAAAAAATCAGTTAGGTAACAAATGAGCAACTCAGAATATGACATTCAGAGATTCCAGTTTGTGGCACATTTTTCCACAGATTAGTTGAACTGTAACCCACTTGGCCAACAGTTTCTTCAGGCAGGGATTTTAATATTTCATGAACACATTGCTCTAATAAAGTACTTGGCATTAGTTATGGATTTTGAATTAAAATGCATTCATGACATTAAATTTTAAAATCACTAAGCCATTAATTTTGACCAGCTTTTTTTTTTTCCCCTGTATAGCGTTCGCAAGAATTAGCGACTAAGTGCATATTTCACCAGCAAAAGAATGAAAGCCGTACTAATAAAACTTACTTTTGCAGGTCCCTGCAGAGAATGGTAATATTTTATACACTGACTGCATATCAAATGAAAGCCAAAACCAAATTTGCTGTTCTGATAAAGGCTTATCTGTCAAATATCACATAATAGTTCGCAACTTATGATCAAGGGCAACTTAACACACAATCTGCTATCTACATTTTCCTCTGTATTCAGAAATAAAAAGGTTTACAGCATTGCAGAACAGTTCTATAAATTGTCTAGCTCAAGCACTGACTTTAGTATCTATTTGTGAAATTATCTTGCTACAAAAGTTTCCACGTAATAACTAAATAGCTGAGCCTACTCAACTGAGGATGCTGATCTGCAATTTCTTCAGGTATGCAAGTCCCTGCAGTTGCCCTACTTTACCTTACAAAAAAGCCCCCATTTGTCTGCTTTGTTCAGGATCGCATTCAGAAAGCTCAAATAGTATAAATCATAGGTATTGTAGTTTTTAATATAAAATCATTACCTCAGATCTATCTACTGGCCCCTATAACCTTGCTACTAAAAGAAAGAATCACCTGCTGACAGTAGGGGAGCCCAATAGCAGACTTCAAACCAGTTTTCATCTTGTTTTATCTTGTCTCATCTCATTCATCTTGTACTTATGAAACAGTGCAGAATCAGGACACTTAAGATGTTTAACAGAAACAGCCAATTTGATATCCGATTCCCATGCTAGTATCATTCTACTGTTCCATAAACTACAGTCAGTGAAGTAGCTCAGTTTTAGTTATACATTTTAATTGAGTACAATTTACACACTTTATACACCTCTAAGTAGTGCGTCAAATTTGCTCAACAATAAGAATGCAGCTCACTAAAACAGATGTCTGATCCCCCCGCTTCCCCAGTTCTTAGTATCGGTTTTCTTTATTACTCTACATTAACTTGTAGATAAATTAAGCATAAGTGTCTAAAATTCCAGCTGTGTTGCAAAATGCTGCTGCAAGGCTAAATTTTTAAGTCCAAGTAGTTGCATAATCTCTGTGCAGTTATTTATGAAGGCAGCACGAATGCTATTCTGACAACCTAATTAAACTTCCAATAATGTCAGCAGGAATCTGATTGCAAAATGGCTCATTTTATAAACATCACTACTTTTACGACTGACAAAAATATGCACGATCAGGTGCCAACTCCTTCACAAATATGTATTTTCCAACTCGTGTCGTAAATTGCTTGCAAGTACAAAATGCTAAGATGTTAAAGGTCTATGCTCAATCCATAAAAAATAGCACAGTTCATACAAAGATTTCATGGATTTTGCTCTTCTGCCAGTTTCGCATCCGTGTAACGTCACTAGTTTCAGAGGAGTTACTCCCAATATATACACAAATTTACATCTAAATCAAGCCACCTCCTGTATACAATATTGGACCTGGGATTACACATGCGTTTAACACACAAGTGAAATACAGGACAGAGAAAAGATAACTGGACCTTGCCTATTTTAAGACCACTATATAGTCTGCATATCACACATTTCTTCAGAACTTGCTTTTTAAGTTTGCTGCCCATTGTAGAAGTGTCTTTAAAACTACATGGGCCACGAAGTACTGATTAAGCCTGAAAAAAATTACATTTCTAATTGGAAATGTTTGAGAGCTAAAAAAAGCCATACACGATATGCCACTATTTAAAGTAGTAATGAACCCTAAATTGAACCACTTCCTCACGGCAGCAATTGCTGTATTGATAGCCATTACAGCTTTTTTAATTACAGTGCAGGTTAAAACAAAGCATTGAATGTTTTAGCTCACTCATGTATGACATGGATACATTTACAATAAGCTAAAGTATTGGGAAAAAACAGTCATTTGGTACTGACCAACTGCCCATACAAATAGAAGAACTTCTGGTAGTTCTGTATTGCCTGCTCTTCTCAGTCACTTCGCAGAATCCATTCAAAAATCCAGTCTGAACTTCTTCTAATCTTGGAGTCACTGGGGTTTCTTGTTTGGTGGTTTGTTTTTTGGGTTTTTTTGGGTGTGGGTTTGGTGTTTTTTTTTTTTTTTTTTTTTTTTTTTTTTTTTTTTTTTTACCTTTTCATTAAGACCATTTAAAAATAGTAGTCTCGATATTGCAGGGATGGAAACATTAAATTAAAAGCCAGACCTCACAGTCCTCATTAAATCTAAGACATAGTTTTAAAAACCTCTTAAGGAGATGTGCCTTCTGGTTTTATTAAAATCGAAGGTAACATCAAATAAAAAGCAAAACTAAAGAAGATTAGGTAGAACATTTTACTTTTGTCAAACCTTAAATGTAAAGTATATTAAAAAACCATGGTTTGGAATTTCAAGAAGAGGAATATAAACATGTATTTTCTATCCCAGAAAAAAATTCATGCGGGTGTTACAGTATTCAATCGTTCTCTACATCCACCGGTATGCAACATCAACTTAATGTTACTAAATAGATACAGAGATACCACAAATTCATACAAATACCAGGGTCTTCTGGCCTCAGTTATAGTCATGCTGTAGATCAAGCACATCTGTTCTTTGGTAACTGGGGTAGGGTCATCTTCCATTCCAATGCAGGACTGTTAGGAGGCCATATTAGCCACTCAGAAAATTACAACTCCTGTAGACATAGTCTGGGCTACTTTTGTCACAAGAAAATAATATTAGAGGTGATATGAGAGGTATAAATGTAAAGAAGTTAAAATTATTCATTCCTTGTGGTGTCCATTTCAGGAAAAAAAAAAATCCAAACTCTCTCCTTCTCTATTCATTGTTTAATCTAGGTAACATTTAGACTCATATGTAAAGGTATTTCGATAGATGGGAATGTACACATGCACGCTTTCAGTTTAAATAAAGAGACCTGTGTGGAGAATGGCAATTTAAAGTTAACATGACTCGAAGGTATTCCTATAATAAAGTTTAAAGATTTAGTAAACTGGGACCTTACAAATCCAAAAAAGTGTTTCTAGATTTTTCATCTTCCCTTTTTCAACAAAGACTGACAGAATATACATATACAGGTTGACATTTTGATTTATCCAAAACAATTTTCACTTTGCTCAGTTTGCAAGTCTATCGACTAAAATGTATTATCATTCACAACAAAATATTTTCAGTAAGTGAAACAATAAGCAAAGAAAACCAAAACTAAGCTCAGAAGCTAAGTGGTTTAGAAAGCCTGGTAACATCTATGTGTGCAGAAGTGTGTCTATAATTTTTTTTTATACATTATATATATAGACACACACACACATATATACACACACACATGTGCGCACATGCGCACATGCACACACACACATTTGTAACCTGCAGTGAAGATCAATCTATTTTCTAATAAGGAACAAAACACATTATTTAAAAATGTGGCTAATTTAACAAAACAGAGAAGAAACTGCTGCTATCAAAATATACAATTTGGATTGCAGACTAGAAGGCTAACAACATTAAAAAAATAGTTTTAAGCAAAACCCCTTTGCTTCCGAATAACAACAGGTATCAACCTGCCATAGCATGAAGCATCCAAACAAGATTTTATAAAAAGTTTAAACTGTGACCCTTCTTCATTTGTAAAGTTCTTGACATAGCATATAGCGTGAGCTCTGGCCTCTGAACTGGAGCCCCTTTCATTTTTCTCAATCCATACTTCAGGAAATAAATGGCAGCGGAAGGATTCAGAATCTCAAGTGAGACTTGTGCTTTACCATATACCTGAAAAAAATAACAGAAAACAACATTACAAACAACATTACTACTCTTTCGGTATTTGTAGAAATCTTACTCTCAGGAATAATATGCACAGACTTTGTTAAAATTCTTAGAGAATCATCAAGGTGCCGAAGAGATGCAATGTCTTACGTGCCATATAGCTCTGTATTATGTACAAAAGACAGTCAGCTAAAACCTTTGCTTTGAAGAAAAGTCACGTTTTCCAAGGCATCACATGACTTTAACAACAGTCTTCCAATGTTAGAAGATAACTCTAGTTCATTCTCGGAATTCAGATATATGGTTTAGCTGAGACTTTTAAATAAGAAGCCACAAAGTTTGATGCTTGGAATTATTTTGACAATTCCCATAGGATTTTTCTTTTTGAAGTTCACTCAATCATTCAAGCAGTTTGCTGTGCAATCAACACGAAAAGATTAAACATTCATGAAATGCATGAGCTTCTCCCTTCCCTCAATATTTCTTCAACTGCTTCATGATAAGAAAGTTTCTTCTCTACAACAGGAAAAAGGTATTGCAATGAACTTCCTATTCAGAGAGGGTTCTGAACCACAGAGGAGCCGAGTCAGAAGCAATGCTGCTTTGCACAGCGCTGCTGGTGCTCCTCCACCCCTCACTTCTCACGAAAGGCAGGGCTAAGCACTTGGAAAGCCCCTAAGATACAGGAGAATCACTACTCCAGAACTCATTATGTGCCATATCTTTTTTGACTGACTTCCTCTTCTACCCAGTGCTGTGGACTCAAGGGCATCAGGGTAAGATAATGCTTTGTGGCTCTCTATCTTAAGGTAATTTCTCATCTTTTCTAGACTGTCATCTAGCCAGGTGGAGAGAGAAGGGAAGAGAGCTCGTAAGCTTAGAACTGCAGTCCAGGGAGAGGGCTGGGGGAACAAAGGAAAGCTCTACACCACCTAGTTTGTTCTCCGTTCCTTTCCTTCTGCCTAAGGGGAGTGGGAAACATGGTAGTAATTGATGATTAGTGGTAACTACCCTTCCTTTAAATCCATGCATATTACACTTTGGAGACTATTATTTATAGTTTATAATAAAATATGATAGTATATATTTAACTGGATCATCGGCGAAAACCTAAACAAGCAGTATTTTCGAGCTAAAACATTGTTCAGAAGTCTAAGTTGTATACAATTCCCGTGTTGCCATGACTTTTCATTCCCACCAATAGTCATAAAAGCATGAGCATAAAGGATTTTCAACAGGAAACACACCTGTCCAAAGTTTCCCAGAAGCGTAGAAATACTGGCCTGTCCAAGTGTCTTTTGTGGTAGCTTAGTTCTAACACTGTTACATCCCATTTCTGTACATTTGGATCCAGACGTACTTCATCATATTTGAGATGAAAAGCTTTAACTACAGGAAACAGGAAAACATTTAGTGTACAAACATGACGACTTTACAGTGTTTAATTATTAGCCAAAAAAACTCCCATCCCACCCCTCTTCTTTCAGAATAGAGCCTGAGAACAAAATTAATGAGCCCATCTCTCAAGAAAGTCCACGCGTTAATAAAGGGCACTGAGCTAAATATAGTGGTCAGTGGCCACTATCAGGCCCTCATGGTATTACAGGTTTAAGTGAAAGGGCAGCCCCTATTTTTAGATGCATAGATTCCAGGAAAACAGAGAAACTCATTGCCAATTCAAGCACATTTTCTTTGGGAAACAAATATGTTGTTTCTGAAAATCTTTGAACTGTCCAAGAATTGAAAAAAAGCATTTCTGAGACCACCGAGAAGGAAGCCTGGCTATATCCTGAAAGTCTGCGTAAAAGAGCAGAATGCCAGCGTAAGCCCCAAAAGCTACAGGAAGCATTCTGAGAAATTTACTAACTGCCAATTTCCCCTGATCTAGTACTCAGTTAAAAATAGTAAAATGTTAAGAGTTATTTTGCTCTTGGGAAGTATTGTCATATGTGAATTATGTAAAGCCTAAGCATTAACACAGTGAGTATTAAAATATTCTTGCGATTCTTCTTGATTTCCTTAGCCAAATCACAGTTTTGACTAGTAATCCAGTGCAAAGTATTTAAGTCTTGTACAATTCCTATCTGGTAACCAATTTGATGCATTTTCTATTTTGGATATTATTGGAGAAGTAAAGCAGAAGCATTTGATCAGGCTTGTGGAAACTAGTTATTTTTAATGCCATGGTCATAGCTTTGCTGATACCACACTCTTCATTTTTTCTTCCACAAAATCCACCTACAATTTTAGCCAAATGGCTAAAATAAATACTACTACTACTACTACTACTAAAGAAAAAAAAAAAAAAAAAAATCAGTCCCCTTCTCTCTCCCTGTTCTTTTTCAATGCCCCCTTAAGCAACTCATTCTGTTTTCTGGTTCACAGATACATCCTCAGCCTTCTGACTGTTTTCATTTTTTGCTCCTTACCAAACTAGCATTCTCTTTCCAGCTTCTACTTCACATACCAAATATGCGCACACATAAAACCTGATCAAACTTGTTTCCTCATCACACTGACTGGAACATGACAGACTGAACTACGGTGTTTTGGGGTTTTTTTTTGGTTGGGGTTTTTTTTTTTCTTTTTTCTTCTTTTTTTTGTGTGTGTGTATGCATTGGTTTGGTTTTTTTTAAATCAGTAGCTCAGAAACCACTGGACACTATAGAAAGGTCTATTTTCTAAGGCAGCTTCACAATGAAGCAACAGAGAGCAGAAGCTGGCAGTTTCTTTAGATATCGCGCACCTTACAGTCAGAAGAGTGAACTGTGTGAGAAAAGTGCACTGTGTCTCAAAGCATACTGGGCATAATTGTGATAACTCAAAAAACCCTGTTCAGATCTGTACAGTGGTAACATCCAGCTCACAACTTAGAAGTATTTGTATCTTATTAAACTTTCAAGTTTTTGTGAGACATCAGATCATATATGTAAAGCTTTCTTAGTGAAATACCAGGTGATTAATCCTCTGTTCAAAGTAGTAATAAAATCTGAAGACAGCCTGTAAACCTGTTACCTATGAAGTGTTACAATATACATTGTCTTTTCACCTTTTTTTTTAGAAGCTTGGAAAGTAAATTTATACACTAGCTATTTCTGAACCTCTTGTAAAGACGACAGTTCTGAGAAGACTTCTGTGAGCTTCCACAGGTCAGAACAGAAGAATTGCAGAGAGCACATTAATATTTGCCATCTGTGCGAAGACTTAAGCCTCTGTCTTCTTAACCACCCAACAGCACTTTGGCAGTACTTTGCCATAAGCATAAACACCCCACAAAACCCCCAAACAGAATAACAAACCCCAAACCACTTAAAAACAAAACAACCCGTCCTTACTTTTTGCAAAGATGTCAACAGGCGATCCGTCAGGCAAGAGCCAAGGCCAGCCTTTGAACTGCCAAGCGGGACCCTGTACGAACACTGCCACCACACGATCCCTACGAACACAGGAGGAGATGGACATGCTGATGGCCTCAAACAGTTAAACTACCTGCTTTCTTAAACAGGCAATATACCTTAGGATAGTTTCTTATTTTAGTAACAGCAGTATAGCACATTTAACAACCACACCTCCAGCACAACTCTTTTTCCTCTGTTAAGCAAAAAAAAAAAAATATCATGTGATTTTTCTGGACTTTTAGCTCCGTCCCTTTGCAGAAGGCAGCTCAGTTTCTCATGTTACATTTGTAAGAAGTCAAACAGTGTTTATTTCTGGTCATTATTACTTTGCTTCTAAAAAGTGCTCCAACATTTTCCAGATAATCTTCTATAACACTGTAAACTGAGATGTATCAATTTAAAAGCCTTCATTCTGAATGCTGTTAACTTCTAGTCTAAAAATTTATTAGAAGAGACAGCTGCTAAATTTCTGCAAAGTGCATCATTTATTGTAAGGGTACGTAACCATTACCTGTGGTCTAAGAAAACAAATTTGTGATTAAGATGAAGCTTTTACATTAATAAAATAAAATAAAAAACAAACCTTTGAGAACAAATGTCCTCCCACATATGGTCTATCATTTTCTTGAACATTTACATCATCCAACCATGGTTCCTACCTGCTACAACAAATAATTACCTCCCTAATCTAATCCTCAAATTTAATTCATCATGAAGTCTTCCAAATCCCAAATGGAAAAGAATAGAGTTTTGGGGGTTTTTTTGGTTTTTGAAAGACAGACCAGAGCTTTGCCATTTAAAATGATGTTGCAGGTTTTGTAATGGCTAACAGGAAAAAAAACCACAGCAGCGACATGTTAATTTCTAGATACTAGTATCTGATTCTCCCTTGAATAAAAACAAGCTAAAAAACCCACACCACTTCATCTCTTTGGTCAGAAGCACTTAAGGAACCATTTTAGATGGTTCTTAAAGGTTTGATCATTAAACATTTTAAGTGCTATTTGATATTTCAAATTGCAAACCCACAGATTTCTGATTAGTTCAAGTTCTCAATAAAGAGAACAATTAATTTAGGAACAGGACCTTTTCAAAGTATTCCTCTCCTTTAAAATCTACTTTGGAAGATACAAAACCACCAAAAATGTCGTGTGTGTCTAAAAATCCTCACATTTGTGAGGAAGTAGTAAAAGTGTTCCCTAATTCATTACACCAAATAACAAAAAGATGTTTCTCCAGAATTTTCCTTCTCAAAGAGAAATATGTTTTCATAGCATCAAAGAATGGGCTACAGACAAAATAATCTGCAGCTTTTTCTTAAAAACTATCCGTGATTCCCTTTCCCCAACTCTCCCTTCAGAAGTAACCTTCCATCACTGAATCCAATTCAATGAATCTGATTCATTACTGAAACCACAGTTCAGTCTTTACTGTCTGATGTGTTTTCCTTCTTTCTTTCTCAACCTATTAAGAAAAAGTTAGAATGTCAGATGCTGAAGGCCTGCAAACGTATCTTTCTAATAGATCTCATTCAGAAAGTGGACGAGAAAGCAGGATTTTTCTCTCAGATCATGTTTCAGTGACTTGCATGCTACAGTATCACAAATGAGAAAACTCATGAATATTCCTATTGAAATTTCTGGAACTTTTCAGGCAAACCTAATAAAAATAGTTGTGCTGCTCATACGGTTAAAATGTAATGTGTTAAAATGTTAAAATGAGTGCTGGATTTCTTAAGAAACTTCGTAAAACAAGTTTAGTGTCTTATTATTTTCACCTGAAGAAAAGACTCCTATACAGTTAACAATCAAAGCCACTCTTCTATCCATATCTTAACTTTCTCTGCAATTTATTAGAATTTTATTGGTCCCCTCCAAATTCTGCATTCTCCTGATTAAGAAATTTTGTGAAGGGGAAATCTATTTTACCAGTCTTGTGGCATAAGCTTCAGAGGTTGGTCTACTACTCGATAAGGTACAGTAACGCTGACTGTAGTTCCCCCAGGCTGCATCTGGTCCTTTCTTCTCTGTATTAGAGTTTCATTCTCTCGTTGACAGCCTTGTTTCTTCTTTTCATCTGATGGTACAAACCTTGGGGAATAAAGAAACATTCAGTAGACAAAAGCAATTTATTTGATGTAATCAAGCAGGAAGAGGAACAACTTTATCAGAACTTTGCATTATTGGCAACAGTCACTGAAGCCATCTCCTTTTCACTATGCCAAGCCTCCATCACTACTCATTCAGAACAGCAAAACACGTAAGAATAATATTTCATAAGCCCTTATGATAAAAACAGTCATAATAAAAGGTCCTCTGCCCCTCAAAACTACAGCCAGACCTGCTCTTACACATTCGTGGCACTCCTGGCCGACCCTGCCCAATACATCTGCAGATGAGGAGCCAGATCACAACCTGCTGAATGCTATAACTCGTTCTTTTTAGTGAGCAAGGGTAACGTGGGGAAGCTTGAGCACCAAGGAACAATTGCTTCCTGGAGCAAATTTTAAAGCTCTTGCTCTTGGAGTCATCAGAACCGTGTTTTTTCAAGAAAGCTGAGATTTTTGGTCAACAAGGTTTTTGAGTGAGGTTTTATTTTTTTGGATAATGGTGATTTTACATTATCAATGATTCATCTGGTTACTACGATGTATGACACTACAATTCTGGATTTTTTGTTTTTCCCTAAATAGCTTCTCTGGTAGATTAAGTGCTCAGAAAACAAGGATAATGTGATCCTCGCGTCTTATATAATCTCCGTATGACAAAAATAGATGCTTAAGATGTGGCGTGCTCCCCCCCCCGCCCCTCAATGAATTATATATCTTTGATTTTTCAGCCCCCCACCTTAAAAAAAAAAAGGCAATTCCATTTCAAGAGTCTCTTCTTTATGGTGATAATAAAATACAGAGAATGTATCTCAAAATTGGCATCATAAATGTGAGAGTAGTGTACGCCTTTTTACTGATGAATCTCAGTGGATTTTGTCAAAAGGAAAGGTAACAAAATCATGCATTTTATAGAACAAAAACTATGTCACAGGAAGGTAAGCTGATGTGACCAGTGTCACCTACCAGGCCAGCAAAAGAGCAGAGCTCAGACCCATGTTCTCCTAATCTTCTATTCAGAACCACCCAGCTGCACTACTAACACTGTTTGCTGCTGACATTTCATTTCCAAAACTTCTGATAAACAGAAACACTATGTTTCACTTCACTGCAAAAGTTATCAGGAGTACTGGAGCTACATTTTAAAAACACAGTACTCTACATAATTGGTAAGATTTCTCTTCATTATAGTACAGATGGTGCTTTTTAAAAGTTTACTGCATTTTGGGGGAAGTTGTTTGCACTGTTTCTATTTGTTCTCTTCAACCTATTTCTATTTGAATACTAAAAACCAATTTGAATGTGCTTAAACAGGCAGACTGTACTTCCTACTGCTGGAAAAATAGAAAAAAGGAATGAAAAATGAAGTATGAGGGAAAGTTCATTACTCGGTCAACTTGAAAATACTAGTTTTTGCTAACATCTTATATCCAATGGGAAAAGGGCATTTTGGGGAAAATATCTCATGTTTTAAGGCAGAACGTGGAAATTGTCAATAAACCTTCAAGCAAGAATATTTTACTTCCATAATGTGACAGATGAAGCCCTCTTATACTCTTCATGATTTAACAGTGTTTCAAAACCAGAAAGTCACAGCCCCTTTCTGAAATGTGCCTCCAAATGCATACAACTGCACTGGAAAATTAAAAAACCCACAAATGACTATGAATTGTGCATTGAAGTTGACTAGTATTGCAAGTACAGAAAAAGCATTGCACATGTTAAATGATAAACTATAAATTATGCTTATCTGTCTAGTACAGGCAAAACACCACCATTCTAAAGAAATACAGACAAAAAAGCTATACCAGATACACTGGCAAAAAGTACACTTAGGCCACCTAGAATATTATCAAAAAAACCATTAAGAGAATCATTTCACCAATAATTGAAGTAATTAGAAAACAGTTAACATTTACATATAATTTATCTACCACACCTGACTGACACATACAATTGTGTGCTACACACAAAAGCACTCAACGCAGTTCTACTTTGGAAAAAGCTACCAAATGTCACATCAGAATTAAGTATTTCTAGACAAGTTGCTAATTTAAAAACCGAAAAGTGAGGTGTAACTTTTGTCACGAGCATTCCTAACAGCCTGCCCTGCCAACATGTTGCAGGCTTTGCTTTGCCCCTATTAACTGATAGGAAACTGTATTTTATAACTTAAAATGAAGATTTGCTTGGTCTTCTTGAGCTTTTAAGAAAACCATTCTTGAGCCTCTCCTGATCCATCAGAACTAAAGAATCTGGGCTGGAAAGATGGAAAGAAAACATTTTTTAAAAAAATAATTTTAAAAATTACACCCTCACCCCCCCTTTTACCCAAGTGGCAAGGTCTGCATGAAAAGCCAGGATCACCTAAAATGGTGGACAGCACAAGACGACTTTTGTTCTTTATTACATGTTCCATGCACTGAATGAGACCAAACTCATACAGAATATGTAAATAAAAACCAAACAGCCATACGTACATTGCAGTGATAATCAAATATTCATGTGAACAGCAATCTAAAAGGTCACATTTTTGATTTGTGAATGTGAGGAAGCAAACACATTTTAAATGGAAACAGGAAACCTCGCTGGCCCTGCCAAATTAGACAAGCATGGACACTAAGAAGCAATAATGCCATTCTACAAAGAGTCTTAACAATTTCACCACTATATCTGAGACGCCTCAAATTTGGCTGAAACAGGCATTCTAAATTCTGCTTCTAGCTTTAAATGTTTCTGTGTTCAAGAATTCATTTCAACATTAGTTTACTGACAGTTTCTCTTCATTTCGCAGCCAGCTAGAAACTGTTACAGCCATTAAGGCACCATTCAGTTGTGCCTCAGTTAGGTATCTTCTAGACTATAGCTTCAGTTTTATTTACTGTAAAAATCTGAATGTTTTTGAATGCATTTCTCCAGGACAGAACATAAAATATCTTGTTATCTGAATTTTCTGAAGAAAAAAATATCAATGAGCAGATTCATAGGGAACAGTAGAGAAGATGACTGTCAAAGAAAGCACTGAAGGAAACGCTTACATATATGTACACACACAGAGTACAGGAATAAATGACAGCTTACAGAAAGTTTATGAAATATATGCTTGCACTTCCGGGAACCATCGATTCAGTAAATGTAATAAAAGCCATGTGCTCAAGAATTGAGAATCAATAGAAATTACTGTATGATTATAAATATAATCATGGCTTACTCCATCACTACCCAGACATAAAAAGACAAGTTTAAGAAATCTGAGTATTAAAGAAAATAGCAAAAAAAATCCATCTTGTCTTGGGAATTACCTGCCACAACACTATAGCTGGCAGCTTAACTACACATTTGTACTCGACACCTTTTTAATCATCCAACACGCTAGAAATGTGTTCTGAAACCTGACTATGCAGGAGCTCACGTTTTTTTGTTGCTTCTCCAGATTACTATTCCCTAGTAAAAAAAAAAACAAATTCCCTTATCTATCTATACCCTTACTAGGAAATTAATAGCACTCAATTCTCTTGCTGTTAATTGCCAAAATCATTATTCACATAAAAACTGGTACACTCCCTCGCTTTACAAAGACAGCAGGTCCCTTTCCTAAGGTAATGGGCAAGCGATTGAACAAGATCAAATTACGGGAGGTAATTGGTACGACACCATGCACTGAACTCCCAGAGCTGCTCATGCCTGGGCTCTACACTCACGTCAATTGCCGGCATTAACTGTAAACCACTCTCCCTGAGGTCAGGCCAGCACTTTCGGGCCCCCAGCTCAGGCGTACTGACAAATGCACGAACAGAGACTAAGGCAACTTCAATGCTGGACAGTAACCAAGATCATCGTAATACACGTTTGATGGCGTTTAGAACTGGAGACTTATTTTTACGATCCCCTCAATATTTTTGTTAGATTACAGTACCAGAACCTTCATACACCTATTTTTGCAAGAGAACAAAGGGGCTTTTTGTAATACATCATGCCTAAATCTTTCAGACAGTTTGCTCAATATCAAAGCTGGATAAATCTCAGTAAGTTGCCTGGCCGCATATGGTGAAACATATCATGAGTAAAAGCATCATCATAATAAAAATACATAATCATCATATAATCATTTACATCTGCTTGATATAATTCCTGCCTCGCTTTTGTTCCACGTAAAGCAGAAGCGTTGCCTCTGAAAAGCCTAACTTCAGATATTCTCAAATATTTAGTCTGGAAAGCCAGATTTCACACAGTAATTATGATATCCAGTGTTGCATTCAGATAGTGAATAAGGATAAAGTGTATTATACGAAATATTTTTTAAGAAGCTTCACAATATACCATAAAGTATCACACTTCTGATTTTAAATGAAATTATAGCTTTTTAATATTTTAGAAACTCTTCATTTTTATCTTGTACTTGGCTCTTTAGAAAAATAACCTTTCAAAAAAAGGTTATCAAGAATATTTGCATATTATACAGCATGTGAATTGTATATATTACAATTATATATAGAAACGTCCCCCTACAAAATCTAAGTTGCAACAAATATATCCAACAGACAAATCAGGTACCTTAAAAAAAAAATCTTAAACGAGTAACATACTTCCTGTTTATCATTATATGTATTTCCTTTACTCATGATATCTTTCCTGCTTTCCATATTCTCTGCTTCAAAAGAGAGCATAACATTAGTGATGAATTAAACACGCTAAGCATCATACACGTCAGCCAAATTTGGCAAGGAAAAAACCCTAACATACTACAGAGCTACGAAAAGGCTTACTAAAAATGCCAGTGTGATTAATAAGTTTCTTCCAGTCCTTGACAATTGAATTTAATGCCTACCATAGTACTGGATGAAGACTGTCCTGTTTATTTTACAACAACCAACCTAAAATACCTGTGAATGATACCACAATTACTTTTTCTCATATCCAAAGTGATGGTGCGTTGCAGTCCAGTTACTTATAAAAAACCCCCCAGCATCCTAGACAAAAACACTACTCTAACAGACAGGGATTCCCAGCTATGACTGTTTTGATTTTAAGTGGCTTGATCTCTAATTATAATTTCGGCTAACTTTGTTCCTTATTTTGTTTTAAGAAACATTTAAATGGAAGGAATCCCAAAAGTTGGTTTTATTTCTGAAACCCAAATACTCATTCTTTATTATCACACACTTCACGGAACTGTGCTGCCTCGGGTAGCAAGCATGGAAGAAAAAGTTGTCCTGTAAACAGCCCATGTCACACGCGTATCGCAGTTTCCCTGCCCTAACAATCCTCATTCTCCCAGGGCTCTCCTACATTCCTTAGCAGTCTCCCCTGCTACGGCTCTTACTCTTCCAGCTCCAAAAATCACTTCTCCTTTTGCTGTATCATTGACCTCTGTTGATGGCTAATACAAGCAGGCTGATTAACTCTAGAAAGACAAGAAATTCAAATCTACCTGCATCTTCCTCAGCAGGGTTAAGGGAGGGAATATTAATTTGGGTGTGTCTTTTCTTTCTGGACAATATTTCTTTATTCCAAAACTTGTGGCAATAACATGTGTCTTCCAAATCTCTACTCTTCTGTCAAATTGAGCTGAAAGTGGGGAATGAGTTAAAGAAGGCGGTGACTTAGAGGCAGAAATTAGGTAAGTCGTCTTTCCTTGGAAAACCGTCACATATCTATCAATCACACTCTACATCAAGGCTAGTTCTACATTCTGCATACCTGAACAGTGAAAACAAACCCTGCAGCCATTCCGAAACAAATTACTTCAATAAATTTGAATGCAAAAAAATACAGGCCAGGTGGCATATTTTCTAGAAGAGTGCTGGGACTGTCATGGCTAAATTAATATTTTGCTCTTCTGAATTCTGCTATTGCACTTCTGATTCATGAACATACCTTGCTTCTTCACTTTGTCTTTCATACTTGTTAACCACATCAGCGTCCTCCTTTGACCCCTTAAACTTCATTTCATTGTTTTCTGGATCACATTCTTTGCACTCTAACGATCAGCCTCCTCTTGGGGCAGGTCTTGAGAAGTTAACTGTAGCTCTACCCCAGGGGAGCTGAACACAGTGCAAGCCTCCTAGCACAGATATACTTAGACACAATGTATAGGTGCTTTATTCCATTATAGATATTCCTGTACCAGAAAGTCACAAATTACACAGATGTAAAATCCAGGGCTTGTAGTTGCGATTTTTTTTTTTTTTTAAACATAAAAACCCGCATAAACAAGCAACATCCTCCGTCAACACAATTGTATCAGTCCAGTAACTGCTTGCACATTAAACGAATGTTAAAAGCCAGCCTTCTCTCCAATTAAATATTTCAGAAGAGGCACTAAGAGTCCAGTTCACTTACTGGATCTTTGATGATACAGGGCAGTAATCTAGGAACTAGAAATAGCAGATCAGAGGGCACCTGGTATCTCACAGCAGTTTTAAAAAATTCTGGAGCACCTCCAGTGACAGCTGTAGCACCACAACAGGGACAGCCTATTTTTGAAGCAAAGCAGTGTATAGTCTCATAAAGGAGAAGCAAAGTGCTGAAGGAGGAAGAGCTCTCCATTTTTTGAACATACCATTGTAGACAATCTGTAACAGTGTATTTCTCTGTGAAAATGACTGCCTGTTTCAGAAAAAATAACTGGTAACTCTAAATACCACGATCTGTTGGACAAGTAGAAAGATGTTTTGATGGTTTTTTTGTGGTGTTTTTTGTTTGGTTGGTTGTTTTGTTTGGTTGGTTTTTTACCATAATAGTGAATTTTACCTTACCGTGAAGAAAGTAATTTGCAGTGTTGATTGCATTCAGCCATAAGGAATTAAGTCTTAGAATCAGATGTGTGATGCAATAAACAAGTTTTAGCAACTCATTATTATTTCACTAAATGTATTTGCATCAATACTTAATGACAATGCTTTATTCTTATTTTTGTTGTATATGAACTTGAAGAATTTTTTTAATTTACACAACCAGCTGACCTGCTCAGCTTATAGAGCCATTTATCTAAAACAGAGGCCACCCTCTGGTCCCCTTCTCCTTTACGATAACTGTGGTCATTTCCCAAAATCTTTTCTGAGCTCCGTGAGCACATTGCCCTTGCTCATCTTCTCTAAGCTTTCTTCCACTGTAAGGGTGCATTGATCGGTTGCGCACGTGTGCATATATGTTACATAAAAGAAAAACACTACAGACAGTAGAAAAGGTCCTGTAAGATTTTCTTCTCAATCTGCCCATTTGGCCCACAGGTGACAACTGTGCAAAAACTCTGAAAATAAGTTTTTGCTTTTTTCCCCACTATTCAAGAGGCATTGATTTTTTTTTACACTCTGGTCTGTAAAACTAGCTTGTCACAAGACATACTCTCTCTTGCTTAATTACTAATTTGGTACGAGTATACCTTTATATCTGAAAACAGTTTTTATATACTGTGTTCTAATCAGCTACTTACTTCAGATCTTGCAGAAGGTCCTTTGCATTAAGCATCGTTATTAAAGAAGTCGTGGCTGCTGGAATAATGATTATGGGAGTTCGAGATCCTGTAGAGATAATAAAGTTACATTTGCTTGGGGTTTTTTGTGGGGTTTTTTTTTTGTTGTTGTGGTGGTGGTTTTGGTTGTTGGGTCATATCTCGCCCGCCCGCCCCCCCCCCCCTTCCATCAAAGGAACTGTACATAAAAACAAAATTCTTGCTTAACAAATCAAAATAATGGAAAATTTTCAAGGAAAATTGTAGTAAACCTTTTTTAAACTGGAAGTTTTCATTCGCCAAAAAAGTGTACCCCTGTATCAGGAGTCTCTAAACCCAGGTAGGATCCATATTTAGCAAAGGAGAACGCTGTCTGCATTCCACTGCTTGTTTATATTGTTTGCTTGTGGTTCCAGCAAAAGACAGAGTGGGCACAATTCACATAAAAATGAAAAGGAACACGTAACTAAAATTGACTCACCTTTCTTCTGGTTTGGAGGTGGTCTTGCTTGAGAAACTGAGAAAAAACAGAAAATATGGCAGAATGACTAATACATAAATACAAAAAGGCAACATTTCAATGTTTCTAGTTGCAGGAGTGAACAGAGAAGAGTCATGCTATAGTCACTGCGCTACAGATGCAATACACAAAGCTGAAGAAGGGATTTATAATTTGGGTCTCGGTATTCAGAAGAAAAACAGCTTTTGACCATCTGAAACAGATGTTAGGACAGTTGAGTCAATCTCTCCCAATTTTACTAAAACTAGTCATCCCTCTCCATCCTCCCCAAAAGGCTGAGGCACTATAGCACTGACAAAACTTGCCAGCAATCTTGAAAAAAGCTGCTTGTACATCTTAAGTTCAATAGTGCTGAACCAACAGGAAGACTGTTTCACAACAATCTTTACAGAGCCTCACCTTTTCATGTGTAGTTATTACCATAGATGATATCTGTAGAATTTAGCTATCTTTAACACATACAGAGCTTTCAACAATCAAAATCTGAATTTCAGGCTTACTCAAGTTACCTTTGGATTGCAGGTTTTGAGTTACATGAACGCTTTGGTTGCCAGAAACAAGGAAATTTGACAGATACAGTAGCACTCCAGAAAAAAAACCCAAACAACCCAAAAAAACCCAACAACAAAAAAAATCCCCAAACAAAACAACCAACCAAAATACCCCCCAACCTCCCCATACAACCCACCAAAAAACTCCCACCAAACAAAAACACACAAGAAAACAATACTGGCCAGATAGAAACCAAAGAGTGTCCCCCCCTCCCCCAGTAAAATGTTTCCACTTCAGTCTTCCAAGTTGTGACCTCCTCAATACGGGAGACACTTCAGTCCAAAGCTGGAAAAGCATGTATGTTTCTTCACTTTGGTGCTATTCTTGAATAACCTGGCTTCCTCCAAATAAACATTTTATAATTCCGTTTTCACAAGTCCTAACTTAAGAACTGTTGTGCTCGATCATTATCATCATACGTGTTTATCCTAATTCACAAAATGAGAAAACGGTGAGTAGTAGAAAGAATGATGCAGACTAACTCAAGTCTCAACTGCTACTATGCATGACAAATTTCATTAATTGACTTCCAATTTCATAGCACCAACTTGCTCATGTTTATTTATGACCAACTGTTTCAGAAACTGGCTAGAACAGTGTAAATATTCACAACACATAGTTGCCATTGTTGAAATATTGAGACCATATCCTTAATTATCTTTTCCTGACACTGTCAAACGCACAGATATAATTGGCAACACTATATTGAACTACGTGAACTTTACCTACCCAATGATTTTTTTTTTTTTTAATCTAGGTTTCTCCTTAATGTAACAAAGTTCCTGAAATATATGGGCAGCATCAGCTGCGCTAAAAAAAAGGGGGGAGGGGGGTAGCATCTGTAAGAAATTTAATAGCCGTACCAAGACACGTTAGTAGAAAATTAGGTACTGCAGAAAGATGCACAAAAAAAAAATCTTAAATTAAAAGCACATCTCATAAGTATTTTTTCAAATCAGTATTGTACAACTGTTTTGTCCAATTCAGCTAACACTTCTATGTGCAAAGCGGCGTTCTCCTGGAAATTGCACATTTTAAATACTTTGAATGCTAAGAACAGAACAACTACTTTTTTAAAAGTTCCAAATCTCAAAATATCCCAGAGAAGGCAGAACGATAAGTATGGTTTTTTTGAGTGAAGCAGTATATACTTTATTCAGACTATACATCTCTTCTTTATTCTCTCTTCAACTTACAACATAGAGAGAGGCAAGATAATGGATTAGATTGGCCTTAGAGAAGGGCAGTATCAGTATAACCTGTATAATGTACAAAAGAATACATTTTTGACTACACATGAAGTTATAGCTAGCAGTAGCGACCTGTGACAACTCAGTCAGATTTCTGTTCTTGCCACTTCCCCACTTTTCATACTGCTGTCTGTCAACTCCATTTGCATTATCACGCTTAACGGGGCTAGTGAGATAAGGATGACAGGCAGCGTGACCTTTCTAGTACCAAAACAACCAAACAGAAGAATCCGTGCACAACAGCATTTAGATACGCTGAGAATATTCAATATTAGAATAGACTTTTGAATAAGAATAATTTTTACAATACTAAGTCTTGGCATTAAATCCTACTAATAAATCTCAAGGAATTAGCAAAGCACACATTGAAAGCATTTAGTAGTCTCAACAAGAATGTACAGTACTCAGCAGCACTTCTAGAAAAAGTATATTCATTTTAAAAGGTAGCTTTGCTTCCAAAAAAGCCCAAATGTCCCCTTTCCAATACCTTCATAACAACAATAACTATCGTCTTGTTCTTAAATAATACCTTTCGCTCAAGACCTTCCTCCACCAAACCGGAAATTCTCACAGTATGTAAACCGGGTGCAGATATGCACACAGCTGTTTGGAAACACAGATCCTCTCACATACCGTCTGCACCCTTACACTCTTTTAAAAACTCTTTCTAAGGGCTTCTCATTAAAACAAAACAAAGTACCCATATCGTTCTATCTTTGAATCTCAATTTGAGATTCAATCTGACATACAAAATTGACTTGGTAGCTGAAGTCTACTAACTGGGAATTAGAAAGCCCGTTGAGGATTCTGGCCCCATTACAAATACCTTATGTGCTAGGAAGTGTGAAGAAGTAACGATAACACATTCAGAGAAAGCCTTCTTTCTGCTATATTAATAATAGAAGTAATAATACTTCTCTTTTTGAGATTAGCTTTTCTATTTAGGTTGTTTCTCCTTGGAGTATTAACCAGCTCTTATTATACATTTGAGCTGGCATTTGTGAACTACCAAACTGACAACCAAGAAGTTCATCACTTTTTAATTTCACTAGTGCATCCTTTCAGTGAGCAAGTTGGGCCACACACTGAAGAGAAAGAACCCAAGCCCCATGGTATAACATTAACCAAAAAGTTGTGTGTTATTTCCAAAACATATGTAGTTAAAGGCCACAAATGAACGATCCCCACTTCATTCTTCAGCTAACTAAAGTTTTAAATAGTACTTTTTTAATAGTACTTTCATAGTACTTTGAAACTTATCCTTATTTGGAACAGAAGCACAAATGATCGTAGGCTACCTTACCTGGCCGTGGTACAGGCTGCGCTGCTGGAGTTTGTGTTTTTCGAGCAGAAGCACCTTCCTTTTAAAAGACAGAAGAGGTAACATTAACAGCCAGCCTTCTTGTCAGCTACGTGGGTGTGTTAAATGAACAGAGCTACAGAGGGTATCATGAAAATGAGGGCAATACATTTCCATTAAAGAGAAGAAAGAAAATAGGGAAGATACTCAAAACTCTACAGATTCTGTTTCAGACTTGGGGAGGACAGCGACCTCATAACCTTCTACAGGTTTACATTTGAACCATTAAACGCCAATCAGAAATTTTTTTTCGTATATTCAAAGAAGCCTTTTCTGTTTATAGTATTGTTTCATTTTACCTCTGATCACTTTCACCAAGCATTAATAACGTAAATGTAGGCAATTGGCTGCAGAAATTTCAAAACAAGATCTGCTTATGCTCTGGATGGAAAACTAGGACCAAGAAATTGCAACGCATTCCTGCCTGGAAGAGTTTTAGTGCCCAGAAATAGCGCTCTTATGATAATTAGTTCTGCTCATGCCTTATCCAATTACCTTAATGTAACAAACAAAAGACCTGCACTACTATTTATTCTTGTTAAGTCTGCAGAGTCAACACCCCACGTAAGAGAACAGTGAGGTCACACATGTCTGGTTCCAAAGCAACATTAAATTCCTGCAAGAACAAATGCTGTTCTCAGTTACTTCTGTGAAACCTCACTGAACAAAACAACAGTATTACTAACTCTGTAAAAAAAGGCTATATACTCCAGCCACTTCAATTTACAAGGCTGACAGAAAACCTTTTAACATGAAACCACGAATTTTATCTGAAAATTACTTAAACGCTATGTGAAGCGTATCCTTCAACTGTGAGACGCTCAGAAAGGTCAGAGAACCCACCCTGGGAAAGAACTGTCGGAAAGGACTCCAATATGACATTATCACACTTGCGTATCCACGTATAAATAACAGTATGTTCTGTAATTAAAAAAGCTAATGAACAGGGGACTATATGCAAGC
The DNA here is from genome assembly GCA_009819775.1 of Phoenicopterus ruber ruber. Lineage (NCBI taxonomy): Eukaryota > Metazoa > Chordata > Aves > Phoenicopteriformes > Phoenicopteridae > Phoenicopterus > Phoenicopterus ruber. The sequence continues at coordinate 27,502,718 of CM020222.1, forward strand.
AGCCTCCAGTTCCATGATTTAAGTAACACTTAAAGAAACTGCTTTTAAGTTTCCACCACGAAAGTTAAAACTCTGTTTTTATCTCAAGAGCTGTGAAGTACAAATAGAAGAGAAGATTACTTGACAAGCCCTTAGAAAACACAAATTTACTCAAAATATCTCTTCCCTGAGCTTTAGTCAAAGCCACCCATGAATAGTTACAATGGGCTGGAGCTGACATTTGGTACAACGCGCAGCTTCTGTAACTTTTACAGTCAGCAACCTCCTATTGATCTTCAGTATAAGGATTTACCCCCCCCATTGCAAGAAACGGATTAAACTCGAATTTTGCCGTACTCTTTTCTGATTAGTAAAATACCAACATCTATGTAGGGCACTTGAGTCAGTACCTGTTATTTTAAGACTTACTTTTTTAGTATCTGAGAAAAGGTATATTTGCCAATGTCCTTTCACAATAATTACTCAGCAAATGATTAAAAAAAAAAAAAATCAAAATACCACACTCTAAAGGAAGAGCAGCAGGACAGGCTGACTACCTTTGAGAGAAGCCTTGCGACTGAAAAACAGCAGTTATTTGAAACACTTCCACCTTTCTTTTTGCCAAGAAAGCGGAAATAAATCATTCTGCACCTGTTTCTATAGAAAAATGTCATTTTCTGTGTGAAAAGACTGTTCCCGTGGTGCACTAATTACACATGTTGAAGAAATACCAAGAATTCTCCCGTAGCATTTCCTTAAATTCACAGCACTTTACGAAATGGAAAAAATGCCCCATCAAGCTAAAGAAACATCACTTCCTGCGATGCTAAGTTTCAACTTTCTAAATCCAATTCAGTTTGCTTGGATGCTTAACTATTACGATCTGCAGTACCACATGTCCATTCCTCTTGCCTCCCCTACAGAATCAGTAATGCAACTTTTCAGCCTCCCCTCCCACATATTCAGTGTCTCCTGTATCTTAAACGGGCCCTGGAGGACCCACGGCAGCTGCAGCGAAGGGAAGGAGCCAGGAGCTGCTTCAGAGATTCTGGAGTTTTTCTGCAGCCTTGGAAAGATTTATAACCAAATTATAATCAAAGCCTTGCTTTGGTTTCCACATGACTTGTGCTTGTGATTTCTCTCTTCACCAAAATGTCCATAAAGCACCAGAATATACAGAGAATCAAGCCTAACAAAATCATAGAATAGTTTGGGTCGGAAGGGACCTTTTTAAGGTCACCTAGTCCAACCCCCCTGCAATAAGCAGGGACATCTTCAACCACATCAGGTTGCCCAGAGCTCCGTCCAGCCTGACCTTGAATGTTTCCAGGGATGGGGCTTCTACCACCTCTCTGGGCAACCTGTTTGGGAGATTTTCATACTTTCCTCCGAATTGTCTTCTCTAAAGTGATTAGTGGGAAACTTAGTGCAGAAGCCTAAAACAAAAAGGCAGGGCTTTGAGAACATTGCAACTGAAACAAACAGAAAAATCAAATCCAGAACAACAACTAAGAAAGCACATTAAAAAAAAATCACATGAAAATGTCTGATTAATGGTAGGAAATAAATTCACTTAAATGAGTAGATACTAGATGGCTACCACTTCCATGCCTATGGCCTTTCAATTTGTAAGAACAATTTCTGCAAATCAATAGGTGATGGAGGTCACAGCTTTTAGTTCTGTAAATCACTGCCTTAGACTGACAACTTCATGGATGAACCACAGCTCACAACTCCTGATATTCTGGCATCTTAGCACAGAAGCTCAATTGTCTCCTACTGAAGGCATAACATCCATCCTTTGTAACAGATTTACATCTCCTCTCTGTATGATTATCAGTGACCTACTCACCATCACCTATTATGTAAAAACTGCAGACAATGTAGCAAAAGAAGCTCTGATCAATATTTCAACCCCACATTTCTTAAATGGTTTGTAAGGAGAAAAGTATGCTATTATCATGAGGAAGAAACAAAAGTACAGAGCAGTGATGGTTGACAAGATGCATTAAGTGGAGAAGAAAACCTTCTTTCAATAAGCAAGTTATTAGCAGGATAATTTTGCTAACATTTCCCACTGTCCTGAAAACAAAAGATGCTGAGGTTAGACACAAAATTAATGCTTTTCAAAAGCATTCAGATAGAAGTTTTTCCTACGACAAAGCACTAATTTATGATACAAGCTCTGTTTAGAAGGCAGGAATAACCACAGAGAACCACATGCTAGGATTTCTCCCAGAGGAAAAAGAACATTAAGCTGACAGAGTAAACTTCATAGTTGGTTCATTCAATCACACGAGGTAAGTGCTGCCGGTAGTTTATGGCCTGTTAGCTACTCAGAGGCAACTTCTCATCTGCACGCTCTAACTGCTTGTAAGGACAGTAGCTTAGTTCTCAGTGAGTGCACAGTAAGATATTGCAAATCTTCTAATATGAAGTTTTTAATGTAAAAGTTACTCTTAAGTAACTAGCACACTGAAAATTCCAACTCCAGTTAGGGCAGCTTTGTTTGTGCAGCTGTACCCTAAGCATCAGAAGCAGCAGAAATCACTGTTGAGCTATTTAAAGAACATTCATTTCCTCAAAGTTTCTGAACACTTAACAGTTTTGCTCAAAGATGACACACCTAATTCTTATGCATAGGTCGTTTGAGACTGTTAAGGAGTATATTTTGAATATTCATAAGTTGAAACTAATTTAGGAACAAAAACATGTAATTTGAAAAAATACAAATCATCTTTAAGACAACCACTTAACACAGTATTTTAATCAAAACATATTACTTGGTTTAGTTGTGCTAATTTACCATAGAAGGCTATATATATAGTTTACTTATGATCTACATTAAATATATGAGTATTTAACCATTCAGAAGCAACAACCTGACATAGAACAAAATCAGGAAAATAGATACCGAAAGCTGCATACTTTCATGGATTTCTCTGCATCATTTACAGATACACAACTGTATATACTTTCCAGCGGAATTCATTCAATTTCAGTACTAATGTTTCCCATCACATTAGATATTTACAAAATGTCTGCTCAAGAACTGTTTTTATTTTAGCCTTCTGCTATTTAGCATTGTCCTACCTAAACACCTAAAAATAGTGGGTTTGCAAACCAATGCATGAATAGAAAACAGGTTAGTACATGTGAAAAAAAACAACCAACCACACAGATTCCCACTTACAGTCTAACAAGGAAAAAACGAACCCACACCCTGAAGGACGACTGCCTACTTCTGTTGTACGCCCTGGTAATTAAGCTTTTAGTGTGTTCTTTTCTTCCCTCATTCCTTCATACAATTTCTATGTTTGTCTTAAAAATTCAGACATTGCTATGTGCTCTGATAAGTTTTGTCAGAGTAAACTATGTTTGCAGCAACAAGAGGCTTTAGGTCTATTGCTTAAGGTCCCTCAAATTTGTACGTTTTGTACCCAGCTTACTTCCCACCTTTCCTTTCAGATGTGCATTCATTCTCCCTTCCCTGCTTCTACATTATAAGGCAAGTTGCAATATATTATGACGATGCAAATTGTTTTGGACAGATTCTTACCACATTTCTCTGTCCTCCAATATGTTGCATCCTCAGCCCATTTTAATGTAAAAAGTTCAACAGCTTTTAAAAGGTCTATTTCTTGCAATAGTGAATCTGAGATATTCCATCTACAGACATCAAAAATTACCTAACAAAAAAAGTAAACTATGGTCAATCTATAGTTGTATTTAGTTACCCAATAGTGGGTGTTGTGGTTTTCGGGTTTTTGTTGTTGTTGTTTGGTTTTGTTTATTTGTTTGTTCTGGGTTTTTTGGTTTGGTTTTGTTTGGTTGGTTTTTTTGTGGGTTTTTGTCTGTTTTTTAACCAGCTTTTAAAACCCTCTGCAGTGTTTTTTGACCTTTTTAACTCAAAAAATAAATCCGTTGTTCTTTGCGTTAATTTGCAAAAATCACCAATTACCAATATTCATCTGATACCAGGACCTAACCAGTATTTTTCTGTGTTTTAGAAGGAATTCTCTATTTTAGATACCTAGTACTGTTCTTAAGTCCAAATGAGCATTAACATCCACAGTTAAGTTACTTTCACTCGTTTCTCAACTGGAATCAGAAATTGCCCAAACACAACTCATGCTATGTTTTAGGAAATGAACCTTCATGTTTTAAGCAACAAAACATGTTATATAGGCAGATTTTTTTCTTGGAGGCACATTTCACATATACCCAAGTTAGTTTACTCTCTTGGAGCACAAAAAAGCTATTAAAAGTTTCTTATTGTGGCTTCGCAAGGTACAAACAATGGAAGGAAAAAACTCAAACTGTTTAATTATACATTCACTATCCCAACAGGTTTCTATGTAGAGATCCATACAGTCTGTAATATTTTGACCTTTAAAAAATATTAAGAGTAATGGACAGAATTGACAATTTGATGCCATCTTGTGGCTTTTTTAATTTAGCAAATTGAATTTCTATCTTGTTCTTTTATAACATTTAAATTAGTACAAGATCTTTACTCAAAAATCTAAGAATTATTAGGTAACTTGCATGCTCCTGCACAGACGTAGTACAAATCAAACGGAACATTTGATTCTGCAAGAAGTATTAACAACTGCTTGCAAATAAAACATAAAGCAGCTTTCACCTTCACCATCCATGACGGAAGATAATTCAATCAAAGACTGTTTTGTTCATAAAGATGAACATAGTAAAACCGCAACACTCGGATCTCAAATGAGAAAGAAAATAAATACAAGTGGATGGTAGGCTTGTAAAATTATCTTTAAGAACAGACTCAATTTATCTATTCAATTTACGTCAGAAGAGACTGTAAGAACTCATTTTAATTACCAGCAACTATACTATCATTGCCTGAGTGATTTAAAGTATCGAACCTTTGAAAATTCTAGTAAAGCCAGGCTGAAGAACTATGGCAAAATCTAACACAATTGCATAGTTAAAAAGAATATTATTTTTCTAGAAATTAAATCTTGTATACATCAATGTATGACAAACAGCCAAAACAATGGGAAGAGTTCCAAAACAGGTATCTAACATCTGGTCCAGATGCCCTACTTTAAACTTGATAGATATTTCAATTATTTCATATAAATGGCTTGGATTCCGAAAACATAGGGCTTTGTTCTAAAAATTTAAAGCCCTTAAAAGCCTTGGGGAAAAAAAAAATAATTCCAAAGAACCAAGGAAAATAATCCAACTGAGTTGCTCTGCCTCTGCAGTCTTCCTAATAATTCTCTGACTTCTGTTCATATCAAGAAAATTTAGTAATATTTTAAGTTTAACTAGTGTTTCAGATCATCATTTTATTTACACATGAAACTGGTGTAGCTTATTTGCATACTTCTATGCACACAAGTCTGCAATATGCAGAAGTCCCCCAAGACAGATATTTAAATAATAAATTGCAAGCTTTTAACTGCCTTCCTAATTTCAAACTATGCTATAAAAAGTAGAATTTGATAACAGGATCTTAACTATTGTGCAAATACTACTAATATTACAGTCATTTTAACTTCCATTGCTTGTAATATTAATAAAAAAGGTCATTTCTACTGTTTACATTGTTTCAACTTCCTTATAGTCTAGAAAAGAGAGTGGGAGTTTGAGCAGAATTAAAGACGTTTTTATAGAATGAATTTAAAAAGGGGAAAAGTTTACCACTATTTATCAAAGGCTTCTGATACCAACTGCCCAAGGAAAATAACACCATAGCTTCACTGCTTCCTCCTTTGACAGCTAAAAAACCTGATGTGACAAAAGGGGTTCGTAAAGATTATGTAAGTCATATTTACTTCAAAATACAAAACTGGTTATACTGAAGCTCATGTCTTATGAAGCATAGTTTGAAGAAAAATACCAATAGAAGATTGCCAATCCTCAAATTCAGTTGCAAGAAAGAAAACTTGATGCCCATCTTCTTACAAAGATAAGGCAAATTTCATTACGGTTTTCAAAATACTGTTAAAGTTAGTACATACAACAAATTTCGCAAGTGTAAGGAAATCTGATGTAGACAGTCTCTTCTGAATGAGCACAGCGTTACAGTGACGGAGGAGAGGGAGAAAGTAGAAGCAAGGGAGGGTGCCAGAAATAAAACTATGCTGATGTCATCAAGGGACTACCTGAAATTTAGAAATACTAATACTTGCTGTTCCACAGCATTCAAACTAAACTTCTGTTTACAAATCTGGTCCTTTATTCATCCATTATAGAATTAAAACTGACAAGATTATTCAAATTCTGAAACATTGACACTGTAAAACATAATAAAGAATGAGAATAATGGATTTTTCAGTAGCAGGTTCGGTCTGGAGATCAGCGTCATTGAAAGACACGAAAAATACTCACTGCAATTTCTTGTTCATTACAACCAGGTTAAAAGAAGTTCAGTTTAAACATGGAAAAATACGACTGAATTAACTGGACTGCTTGTAAATAGCTTAGGCAATATTCTGGTTCTGCAAAGAAAATTGTTCTAAGCAACACAAATCACAACTGGATCTAAACGAATACTGTAGTGACTAGTGACCAACTAGGGACAAAATCACATAAATATGCTAAAATAATAATAATAATAAAAATTATTGGAGATGCTTTTGGAAAGCGTTAATGAAAGCAACAATTACTGAGATGCCTTAAAAACTTAAGCATTACCCCCAAAGCTAAGCTTTTAAAACATTCCTGAACAGTCTTCAATGAAGTGTGCTAGACTTCCTCCCATCTTTATCCCTGCACAAAATATCAGTAAAATTAAGATCTTCATCCTGAATTTACATCAGTCATGTAATTTCAAACTGTTGCTATTGAAATAGCGACTTTGAGCTGAAGAGGAATGTTGGCAACAAAGCCAGATTAAACATGTAAGCACTTCCATTTTCCTGGGGATAAACTGTTTTCATCAAAAACCAACAACTCTTAATCCTGATGAGAGAGCTCCAGAGGTTTTGTTTGTTTGTTTTAAAAATAAAGGCCTGCCTATGATATACCTACCTATGTTTAAATGACTCATTCCCTTGAAATGCACAAAAAGACAAAAGTAGGTATCACTAAAACATTATTTTTGCTTAGAATTCTTTCCCTTTGGGTTAATTATCTGAGCCGACCTCACGCATATTGCTTGGCAATCAGCAAGATTTTTGACAAACAGTTTGAGAGCAAAAGGATTGTTTCATCTTTCTTGAAGGTCAGGTGCAAAGGTTTATGCACTACTGGTTTTCTGTGTACTAAAATCAGAATGTGCCACATCGATTCAATAGAACTGGAATTTGCAGAATTGTGAATTTACTACAATTTGCTAATGTTTTAGTCTCCAACTTTCAACTTCACGCATTCGTGAATCTCTAGTTCCAATACTACCTGTAACCGAAGTATTAGCCACTCACATGAAGCGGTTTTTCACTAGAAACAGCACAGAATATGGGGCTCAAACATTTCATTTGCGTAAAAGCACTGCTGACATGCAAACTCTAAACATACATAGAAAGGCACTGTTATTTTTGTATTCAGATCCAGCTTTGGAAATGGCATTCAAGGGAACAGTCATATGTACATTAAAGAAAACATTGCTCAGTATAGAGCAATGGGAAGATCCCACTTACATCTGCATTCAGTGAGCAATACATTTGCAGAGCAAAAGGCTTAAAAGACTCAGAGGGGTTCTTTTGGAACTTCTGGAAAAACTTGTGAAATGCTTTGTGTGAGAAACATACTTTTAAAAGCTCTGCAGGTGCCTAAATGAATACAGATGGATCTTCAACCTCTGCATGAAAATTTTTCCAAAAAACCCAAACTGAACCAAGACCCAAGCAATTGATTAACTTTATGTGATGCTGTTCAACGTCTCAATGCAAGAGAAACTGATGAGGCTCTTTCCAGACGCCCCTTGGTTATACTGAATCGTGTTCCTAGAACAGGGGATGCTGTAATATTAGAATTCTAATACATAGGAAGCTATTAAAGACCTTAGGTTTTTCCATAATTGCTTGTTCAACAAATTATCCAGCACCACTTTTTCCCAGTTTACTTCATCCTGATGTGATCTTCTCCTTTCTATTCACTAAAAAAAGTTCTAATATTATTCTGCTGCATCTTACCAGCTTCAGCAATTCCAGCACTATGGTTATATATTACATCATGTTACAAGAAAATATAATTATCATGGGTGGTCATGGCCAGAGAGATGAAAGCAATTTTCCAAGCAATCACCTTGGAAGACTTAAAATATCAGGAGAAAATCCTGAAACCGTATTCCTTGAGGAGCCAATGCACAAAGCTGAACAGGGGAGTGATGAACTCTTAGTTGTTTGTGTTGCCTAGAAAACTAACTGCTGAGTTCAAAACCAGCATGAGCTTTTTCAGGATCAAAAGCTTTAGCTGCAACTATAATAAATTGTAATAAACAAGCCAAGAGATAAGAGGGCTTGAGTGATGACAGTGATGATTATAAGAATACAACAGACTATAACCACTTCAACATGAAAAGGGCTATTTTGAACTGTCACAGGCCAGGGAAAAGTCTAGAAAAATGTTCTAATGGCAGATTATCTTGAAACTCAAGGCTTTGAATAACAGCTAATCTAATACGCAAGTTCAGCTGCAAAAGAGGAGGTGGGGTTTTTAAACCACAAAAGGTAATGAAAAGGTGATGAGCTTGAGGCCTGTCATAGCTGGAACAGGCTGCTAGTAATACTGAAGTACAGATCCGTGCAGTCAGTCGAGTAATATTGGTAATGAAATTCATGCTATCTCAAGTTTTCTTCTTAAGTCCTTTTATATTTCTTTACTTTGTGTGTTGTACACTAAGACACCCCAAAACAGTCTTGTTGGACACCCACTTGCTTCACTGGCTACCACGAAGTTAAATAACAGCAACTGTATGTATTGGAAATAAAAAACGTACTATAAAAAGGAAAAAAAAATGTGTATTTATGTGAGTTATCTGTGCCATTTGCAAACAGAGTAATAAACCTACAGCGTAACATCTATTAAAGCCCTCATATCAACAAACTGTCCACTGACACAGAGCAGATTCACTATCTTGGGTGCTGGCGATAAAAATATTGACAAGATATTAAAACACAACAGATATCTGTACATCATAAAAACAAGTTAGAAACAGAACAGCAATTTACTGCAAAAATTTGAGTTTAGTCCAGCATGAAAGTCTTGTGATTTCTGGACTTGCATATGCTGCAGTTGTCCACACACTAATTCCCCCAAACTGGGAAGACGGCATTTAATCTGCTTACAAGGTAACTAGAATACTGTCTCTAAACATTTGTTTAGAGTCTGCCCCAGCTGCACAAGTTCACAGGTTTGTTTTCAATTGTCATACTAAAAAAAAAAGCCAAAAAACCAAAAAACAAACAGATTATATCAAAGAATGAAAATTAACCAAAGAAATGCCATATTCACAAAAAAACCCAGATTTTGTCCTGCTCTTACTCTACAGATCTTATTTCTTTAACTCATTTAAAAAATAGACTGTAAGGAAGAAAATATGTTGTGTACCATGAAGATGGGAGGTGAATCAAATCAGGATGCAAGCAGAGTTTTTTGGTGGATGGGGTGGGGGGGCACGGGTGAACGGACTTTTTTGTTTGCTTTTTAACAGTGTGGCTAAGCACCCTTGATCATAACGGCATCAAAAGGTATCACTTCTCCATGGCAAAAATGCAAATTCAGTCATTTCTCCCCTTCCCAAATGCCTAATTTAAGCCTTACATTTACAGTTTGCACAATCAGAAAAGCCCCGTGAAACGCTTGCCAAGCACTATACATAAACACAGCATTATTCATGGTTAAAACGCACGGGAACAGCAATAAAAACTTCAGACAAAGGTTTTTGCAATAAAAGCACCTCTAGCTGGGGGGGGACAGGACACGCTGGCGTTATTGCTAGCCCAGCTTCTCTTCCCCATCTCCTTTCCTCACATGCGCCAACGTATCAGTCTCTGTCACCAGGTTGATAACGCGTTCAGAGGAACTGAGCTACACACAGTTTTTATCACAAGAAGCTGGGAAATCTGACACACAACAATCTGCCTCCAGACACAAAGTTATTGGTCATCTTGTGAATAAACTTTTGCTTCACTAAAAATACTAAATCTGAGAGAAATCAACTATTTTGAACAGACACAGAATACTTTACATTTTCAACGAACAGGCTTGCTATACTGTGCCATATGAAAAAGCACTATTTTGAAAACTATTATGGCTGGAGCTGACATTGGATTGCAATTTTTGTTTCTGCCTGGTGATTTCATACACTTGTATCAAGTAAAACAAAAGATTTCAGGAGGTTTAACTTCAAAGAAAATGCACAACCATTACTGGATCAAGATGTTCACATTCAGATTTCAACAAAACAAACAGATCCTTGGAAACATTTTCCCACATTTTCACTCAAGGCATAGAGGCAATTTTGGAATCCAAAGAATATGCATACAGATTTCAAGAACCAAACCTACGAAGTTCATAAGCAGTGTATTAATAGTACTTCAATCTTAATATTAAACTTCAGGAGTTACATAGCATCTAGCTTCCCATGCTTTATATATTTAACACAGTCAAACATCATGGAAAAAACCTTGCACTCTTCAGTATCCTCATATGGCTGCTCCCACCACTAGTATAAGTCATTAACATATCTTTCTCAGTATGATATTCGGAAGTCTGAGCATTTCCAAAATTTACAATAACAGCATCCCACTTATACCAGTCACAGGAGCTCCGACAAACGGTCTTCTAGACTACCTGGATCTTTTCCTTGGACTGCATTATGTAAAAGTTTCACACATACCATCATAGTTAAACACCCATAATAAAAATGCAGTGTTTTTGGTACTGTTATATGCCATTTATGGTCCTGTTCTCCAATTCTCTCTCCTCTCAGCTTTCCCTGTGAGGTCCATCGCACTGCATACTTTTCACTGTAGAACTCTCATCCCAGAATTCTGTTTTAATTAAAATACGATTTTATTTACAATTATGAAGGAGCACTCGAATTAGACTAAAACATTTTTTATCCTCCCCTGCCAAGAAATTTCCACTCAATGTAACTGGGTAGCTCCAAAAGGCCTGAAGTTTCCCTCCCTAGGCACAGATGCAAACAGGTTAAAAAGTTAAAATATTTTGCAGGGATCACTACTACGCAGCATTAAATCACACGACTGTACACGTCAGCAGAAATAGCCAGGAAGCTGCCTGAACCCGAAATTCTGTATTTCCTAGATTAACACAACAGATTCCAAGGACTAAAAAAACCTAATAATCCCCCAAACACTACAAATTAAAACCTTCTGTTTTGTACCCAAAGAGCAAATAGACAATGTACTGTTCAACTTTCAGTTGTCTTCATTTAAGCGTGTTCTAAAAGCCTGGCCCTTTGGCAAAAGTTATACAGCCTTCTGAAAGGGCTGCTTTACTTCAAAAAGAAATCACGTACGTGAATCAAGCAACAGAATCACAATATTAATCATCATATAACAAAGTCACCTGGGACACAAGTATTTTAGGCACACATCCTAGATTCATATGTCGAAGACAAACAATAGAAGAATACATACCATATTTTCATCATAGCAACAATGCTTTCTACTTGTGCGCATCTTGTCAAATAATTAGGCTGAAAGAATTGCATTCAAAATTCTTTGCACCAGCATACATGCAACAGAATTTGTGTATTATTGCTACAATATTATAGACCAAATAGATTGTGCAAAATTGCTATTGGTATTTGTATCCTGAATTAACATATCATTCGTACCACTCTATTGTAGAATATAAAAGCTGCTGATGTTATATGCCTATATCAAAAACTAACTGTAATGGCAATAAATCATGCATTAAGTTAAAACACAGGAAGGATTCCAGCTGTATCACACGAGGAATTTTTCCACGTGGCCTTCTGCCTCTACTTTCAGCTTCCTTTGTCATTATATCTAAATTCCCCATTATTCTTCTCTCTTTAGTAGAGAAGATTAAATTAAGCCCTTCTCAAAGCACTAAGATGACAGTATTCGACTTTTATTTTTTCATTTTATACACAATCCATACACTAGATAGTCTATCTCCAAGCTTCTATCTATGCATTACGAGATCTGGTTTATAATACGACTGTTCTTTGAAATGGCTAGGGCACAGCTGTATTTTTGGTAGCGCAGAAATGCAGTCCTCTTAAATGAAGGTCAACTGACAAGGTCTCATTCATACAGTCTGGGGCCATTCTATTCAAAGCTGAAGACAGAATAAGAGCCATACAAAAACTCTACAAATTTTAGGATCTTCCTATTATGCTATGACTTTTATACAGTCTTCATCCATCACTGCAGAAAAAATAACCCCTTGACTAAATGAGTAGACTCAAAAGCGTATTTTAGAACAAGTTTAAAAAGTTCTCAAATGGCTGCCTCTCTCTCTACACACCCCCCCCCATGTGTATGTATACACACATACATACGCACCCAAATTCATCTTTAAGAACTTCCCACTGTGAATAAACGCCTAAGATGACAGACTCTGCCAGTCAGCACAGACACAGGTGAGGTTCGCTGCAACTGTTATTTCTGCTACTCACATGTTAGCAAATATCAGTCATCCATAATGATCCTGCGGATTTCACAGTTTATCTGAAGGGAATCTGCCTTAAGCAGCAAGACCTCTTCAGCTCTCCTTCAGCCCTCCCAGCTGTCCCGTTACTTCAAATAGTTGTTTCGCCTTTGAAAAGTCTACTGTCAGTGATAAAAAATAAACAAGATTTTTTTTTTGTACAGCAATCTGTTGCAAAGTAAGATCCCCTCACTGGAAAACTGAGCACTTAGGTGGCATGAAATAAAAACGAGTAAACCACTAAGAGCAGACAATGTTTTGGAAGAGAGTTAGGCTTTCAATGCCAGCATCTGAATGGGGAAAAAAAACCCCAAAGTGTAACAAGATTCCTATGTTATGACACCCTGGAACTTTCTGTACATGCTTAGGAGGGCTTCACCAGGCACAAACAGATTCAATTTCATAGAGACTCATCCAATAACTTCCTTGTCTTAATCTGGTGGTGCTCTACTTTTATGAGAAAAACACCGAAACAAAATAGCAGCGTCACCTTTTGAGAAAGGGCAGCATAGTAATTTTGCGTGTAGCTCAAAAGGCTGGTAATAAGTACAGAAGCCTCACACATTTCTATTTATTCTTGTTCTTCTAAAAAGGTATTTTGGAAATGTAAGAAAAAGCCACTATTCAAGAGCCAACGCCAGACTACGTACTACTTCCTTATTTCTCAGCTTCTACATTGTCATAGTCTTGGGTAAATGAATATATTCCTATTTTGAAGGAAGAGCAAAACCCCTTATCTTCTCAAACAGACATTTTTGTCACTGACAAGTGCCTAGTTTGAAGAAAAACCTCTGAAAATTAGGTAAAAATAGTGACAAGGCACTACCCGTATGAAAGCTGTTCTAAAAACCCCCCAACTTACTATTGCCATCAGATCTCAATCAACTGGGATGGGATATTCTAGGTAGCACATTTGCCGTTCGAGATGACAGAGGTGCCTTAGATTTAGTGATTTCATTAGCTCAGGGCAGCTTCACAGAAACACAGCTAGTTTGCTCCCCAGGCCAGCAGGGCTTCAGAAGCTGCACCGCCACACAGCCTGGAGCTGCTATTTATAAATCTTGCAAGCATCTCATGTATGCCGCAGCATTGTTTCAAGAACAAGCAAGCAATTCTACACAGAGTCATCAGAGCTTATTAGCTCCAGCCACACGGGACCCGAGCCGACTCCACCAGACCATTCAGAGTAGGCTGATGCATCTATTCCCTGATGGGCCACATTCCACAAGGCTTATTAGATTGTGTGCATTATCATGTGAATACACGGATCCAATTTTAATCTGGCATTGGTCCCAACCAACCTGCTAGTGAGAGAAGTACAGAGTTTCGAGAGACCTGCTCTAACTTTCCCCGCTGCATCCAGTGTTTCCCACGTTACTGCCGTATCTCCCTGCCCATTCCCTTCCCCCAGCGCACCTCAGATAAGGGAAAGTTAATTACACATAAAAACCCCTCTGCTTGTCATTAGCCAAACCCAGCATAAATGTACAGATACTGGTGCATAGCTCCAGACAGCACTGCGTAGGGTCAACTGTTAAAAAAAAAAAAAGAAAAAAAAGAGGTGGTGGCCAAAAAAAAAAAAAAAAAAAATCTTTTCACAGCAAAGAAATCTCCTCCATGAGGTGACCTAGATTCTCCAAAAAAGGGACTTCCTTTTTGTGTTGTATCCAGGCCTCATTAAATCAAGAAGGAATTTTTCTTCTATTTTATTGCTTTGTTTGCCTACCTAGAAATGCAATACAAGTAGAAAACAACTATTGTCTTTTTTGCACTATCATGCTTCTTACTGATATTAATAGAATTACGGGGCTTTTTATATCTGGCAAAATAAGTAACCCCAAGGAAGACAGTAAGATGGACATCAGCGACGGGGGGGGGAAGAATAAAAAAAGGTCAGGTTTGGTCTCCAAAAAGTTATTTCTTTTCTTCTGCAATGTAAATCCTAATACTTGCAAATGAGTAAAGCACAACTGTGCATTAACCAAACATTACAGAAAAAGCATTTGTAGAACGATTAGTTACACAAATCCTTGAGAGAAGACTTAAAAGAATCTGCAATGTGCAACCCATCACCCAAATTTACTCTACTTTAGTAAAATGGATCAGTGACAGAGAGCTTTGTGGATGCTGATTAAGAGTTACAAGAATATTTCTCTCTATATTACAGAAAAATATAATCTTTGAGGCCAAATTTTATGAATTCAGCATTATTACATTGAATATATCCAGTATTTTTTCTGTTAAACACACACCTCCCTACAGTATGCATTAATGATTCTTAATATTATGTCTTGAGATGGACAAGATGCAAGACAGCCATCTTTGATTTCTTCTTCTGTTAGAAGTCACTGAATTACAGAAAATAAAAACCCTGGAATTTAAGTTTGAAATATAGTTTAGGATAGCAGAAAAGAATAAAAATTCTCTAGTTCTGAACCAAAATTCTCTGTCAATTAACATAATACAAACCAAGCTCTAAGGATTTCCTCTAAATCATGTATTTGAGGACTAGGAGTCCTGGTGACTCCGACGCTACATTAGCAATTTATGTGAAAAAATCCTCAGGCTCATGAAATTAATTTAGAATCTTACACTGATTACAGAAGGAATTATGAACACAGTTATTCAGACAAAAAACATGATTTCCACAGCATAGTTTCCTTTTCCTTGGAAGTCACTAAAGGGCTGCTATCATTTAAGTTTAATGTGGACTTCAAAAGCAGAAAGTCTGCAGGACAGACTGGCAACTATGGGTATGCAAAGTCATTTTGTATCATAACTTGATTTCTGTGCTCATCAGAAGCGTATACAAATGAACATTTACCTCCAAAGGATTTTTGCCACAGAACAGAATTAACTTTGAAATAGCCGGAAATCAGTTCAATGATATTAAGCACACTACGTGATAAAACTCGGCACATATTAGAATCAGCTTTTCATTAATATACACTGACTGGAAACTGCTTCAAGTTGAGGGAATCATTAACATGGAACAACATTAGGAAAAAACAGATACATGAGACTGGCTGGCCAAGCTGAAATAGTTCTATCAAACTAGGTGGTGTGCAGGGTATTTGGGGTAATTTTCGTTCCCCCAACATGTCAAAGAAAGGGCAGCAGGGAACTGCTCTTAAAAGGAAACTTATTCTCCATTTTATGATCCAGGTTTTCTGTTGGATATGAACAAATATTGCTCAAATTTATTACAGCGATAGAACCTCTTGGATCACTGGAGTAAGGATTTTTCCACAGATTTTGTTGTTTTTCTTAGTTTAAGCATCTGTGCTTGAATTTCTTCAAGCCTTTTCAGGCTTCAGGAATTTAAGACACTTGCTAAACCTTTGTTATTTCTGCTGTAAACCCTGCATGTCCCACAGAGTTAGCTGTAAATGGGGATACCTACAGGATGGAGCTGTAAGAATTAATGTACTAAAGCTACAGAGAAAATGTGACAGATGGAATGAGTCAATACAGGTCTCAACCCCAAGATATGTGAAATTCTGACAGCTCTGAAAGTCCAGCTCTTCAATTTCACATTATTTAACATCAACTAAACATCTGCGTCACCAATTTCAACTTCAAAACTAGGAATTTGAGGCTGACGAAATGCCTCCATATTCACGTACAAATCATAGCAAGCGGGGAAAAAAATTTAGCAAGCAGATGAACAGTTGGAGCTGCTAATCTCTTAATCAGGCTCACAAAAAAAAACCCCAACCAAAATCCCCCCCCAAAACAAAACAAAGCTACGCAGCTTATCCATCAGTCCAAGGAAGAGTGCTGGGCAGGAGGTCTGCATCCTGGTGCTGAACCTGGTGGGCCAAGACTCTTCAAATCACTGGGAGAGAAGTGAAGTGCTGGCTGCCTCAAGAGCCTGACGCCAGCCTAAGGGAAAAGGGTCTCTCTGTGCCTGTTGCAGGAAGGAATCAGGCAGAGAGAAGGGGCTGGACAGGCAGTAAGAGCTGGAACAGCACATGGTTCTCCTTGGGCCCAAGAGCTGGTGGCCTATTAACTCCCATAGGATGCCATCTTCCCACTTTAAGAGATTTGATATGTAGTATCAGCTCTTCCCCAAAGTCTCATTTTCTGTAAGAACTTAAGTTTTCATTGCAAATTCTCATGCTGGGGGTGTGAGGGTGGGTGTTAGGGGTAACTTGATCATATAGTGCAGGCAGGTGGAATGCAACAAGTCATAAGGTAAGGGGAAAAACATAAGCCTATTTTCCACAGTTGTTCTTTAAACTGCCTGTGAACGTTTGGTACTTCTGTGGTCGGCCTTCTCTCCCCTGCTGTGCTGCATCAAAGCTTCATAAAGTCCCCGCTCTTCTCAGAATGCAAAAGGAACACTTGTGACAGGCAGAAAATTTTACTGCTGGCACTGGATTGTCAGTTCATCAGGGGAGAACCGCGCAACCAGAAGTACTGCACAATACAAATGAAATTATGTTGTCCATCCCCTTGGAAAAACCCCATCTGCATTTAGCACTTGAGATCAGCAATAATTGGATGGAAAGCCTGGGGGAAGACATGAAAAACTGGAATACAGAAAAGAAAGATGCTATAGAGAAAGAAAACAACACATTACTGAAGAAAGAACCGTGTCTGGACAGTAGTCCAATACGCAAAGTTTGCATAACACACGAAACCAGAACAGAAATAAAGTAGACCGAAACCATTTTGTGTTTTGGCTTTTCAATTTAATTTTGAAGCATTCCAAACCTGTGTTCTTCGCAGGAAGCTGTGATAGGAGAATGGATTGAATTCCTGTTGGATACCCAGAACATCAGTTTACTTAATAAAAAAATAAAAGCTTTAGAATTAGGAAACATCCCCTTGAAATGTTTCCCAAGGCAGACTGAATAAGCAGCACCCTCCTGACTTGAAAAGATCATTCAGTCTTTTCTCTCTCTCACAACTTTGCAAAGTTAGGGGATGTGCTTATATTCCTTATGGAATGATACAACAAGTATCAACTACTCATTAGCAAACAAAAATATACATGTTTCAAAATAACTGGAAACCTTCTCTAGTGTTCTGTCACCATTTCAGATTGATCTATATTGCTGTATTTCCGTTTTAAGTTTAAGACATTCAAAGATTAATGAAATCACTAAGTTTATGGCTTGGGTGTGATTAAGATAGGGTGCAAAATCTTGAGCATTTATAAAAAAATGTAGCCACTGTAAGCTGGGTTTCTCAACTAGCTAAGCAATGGTGAAAATCTGCTAAGGCAAATAAGGCAGGCAATACTGACACTTGTGGCCATTTCTAGATTGCTGTTTTTCATTCACCTAAAAATGCGCTCCTGATAGTTAAGAAACATGTTGGGATCACAAAGTAGCCAAGCAAGTTACAAATATTCTACAAGCCTGTCCTCTCCACTCTAAATGACTTACGAAGTACTCTTTTTGAAGCCAAGAGCAGAATGGCCACTGGCCATATACATAATAATTCGTAACACAGAAAATTAAAACTAAGCATTTAAGACATTCTGTGTTAACACATTTCCAGAAGGAAAAAATAACCAACCTTGAAAATGTTGCCATTAATCATTTTGAACTGTCACTTGAAAGGTTTTCAGCACATTACAGCTGAAATACTACTACATTTTACTATGATAAAATGGAATAAACTTTGCAAGCATTCATGGAGTATCCAGAAAGCACAGTCCATACGGGAACATTCAGTTGACACGTCAGCTATGACCTACGTATTTAGTTCAACTTTCATGGGACTTGTGGCCACCAGGCAGAAAATTACCAAGCAGCACACACCTGACTATTGCGACCACTCTAAATCGATTTAAGAAACTTCCATTAATGTTGTCAAGACAGAACTTTATTTAATGACTCAACCTTAGGGTCTGATTTATCTTAAAACCAGTTAGACAATCTTCTGCTGATACCCTCTAAAAATGACACATAGGAAGTTTTTAAAGTTTTTTTGAAGAAAACATGCCGACCCTACACACCTTTGTTTTGCATAAGTACATTTTGCAGAGCTCACAGCTGTCACGCGCGCAGGTTATTCTAAGTAGACGTCTTTTCCGACTCCTTGCATCTGCTGCTAGCTTTGCAGAACCGACTGAACAGTCAAGCTTTCGCTGGCCACGGTAACTCCGTAGCGTTCCTTACACACGCGCTGCACATCTTCACATCAGAGTAACTCCTTCTTAGTCTTAATAGATGGCAGCATTTCAAACACTAACATTGCAGCTTCTAATTTAAGATGTAACCATAGTAACATTACAGAACATACTACTCCCTGGATTGAGAACAAGCAGTCCACTGACCCTTCACGGTGAGATTTAGCCGAAATAAAGCTCATTCCAACCCCCAGCCCAGCAAGATTACTAAAACCTTCAGGTCATGTTTCCAGTACAAAGCAAGCTCTGCCCTCCTGAAATACCCAGAAACATGCGGTATCATATAAAAGTAGTAAAGAAGAAAGTGCTATAAAAGAAAAGGAATTTCTTCCTGAAACTTTGACTCTCTAAAGCTACATCAGTCACACCCAGGTAGAAAGCAGTAGAAAAATCAAAGCTTTTCCTTACTTTTCTGCAAGAGCAGCAAAGACCTGCTCATCCTTTAAAAGCAAAGGATGAGTGAACAAAAGAAATTGTTCATTAAGATTTAAGAATTCAGTATTCAATTTGTTCATATGGCAAGATGACAAATTTCACACACATCAACAGGCAACAGCTCTGCCTGAACTTTACAAGCTATGCACAGGTGATATGGTCATGTAATTAAAAGCCAAAGCTGATGTCTGTTCCCTTTAAATTTACTTTAAAACCGTTCCTATTTAGAAAAAATGGCCCTTGGGATTTTTGTACCTTTAATATTTACTAATGAGTATTTACAGAAAAATAGAAACAGCTCCGCCCACCCCAATATGTAAACTTACTACAGAGAACTCTCAAACCTTCCAAGATACGCTTCAGGTATAGTGAAGCAGAAGTGAGTAAATGAAGTGGAAATACTATGGATTTTAATAACCATTTTGTGGAGATTTAGACTTATTTCTTGAATACAATGTTATGTGTCTTATCTGAAAATTCAAAAACCAGAGGCAGATTCACATGCTGGTGTTCGAAAAAACATTATTTGCTCCTATGTAAATTAACTACATGAATATCGCACTTGCTTTCCTACTCATAGCCCAGAATGCAGCACGTTGACAACACTCCTAGCCAAACTCTGTCACGTATTTGTATACATACAGCAACAGATTCTATAAAGTTCTGTATATTATATAGGGTAAGGATAAGAAAGCTTTGTGTGTTTAAATGGAAAATTCAGTAGACTGAGCACACGTGCAACCTTTCAAAGCACCGATTCTCAATTATTCATAAACGTCCCAGAACAGCAAGTGGTGCCGGACACAGGTCTCTCCTCTCTTGCTCCACCGCCCCGCTGACCCCCCTCCGTTATTTAAATACAAAATTTTTAGAGCGTAGGAAATACAAGTCTTTACTGATATGCATGTTATATTTATAATTAATATTTAGGGAATATGCTCATGCTCCTAAGATGTCCTCAAATAGGATCATAGGATTTGTGGAAATTGTCAGTAGGATAGGAAATGCATACATTAAAAACAAGACTAAATTAATAGAGAAAGTTAGTGTACACAGGTGATTTAGTTAGGAGGATATAAACCTGATTATGTTTCTAGTAAATTACCAGAACATGTATCTAGAATAGTAAACCACACTGACTGCCTGGGGAAGCTTTATTTGCCAGTAAAGGACGTACCTACCCCCAGTCCTACTGATCAGAGATACCATATGATAGAGCAGTTATGTTTTATTTGTCCTTTGGCTAAAAAAAAAAAAAACCACAACACAAACAAAAAAACCCACCGCTGTCTTTAGAGCTAGTCATTAACTTTTCAAAATAGAGTGGACACACACAATGACTAATAAATACTTGGGTAAGTATGCTGCTAGCTTTCTATTTTCTGAGCTATCTATTGTGATATTTTATTTATAACGTATAGTAAATATATAAGATGCTTCAGCATAGAAGGGTCAATCATTGAAAGGACAGAAATGAAAGGAACACAAGTTTCATCAGGACCAGAAAGACAAATTCTATAAATACAGGTATGTCTGTAACAGACAAAAGACATTTTAGACCCATCAATAATTGAAAGCAAGTGCCCCCAACTCTGCAATATCAGACTTCGACCTTTACCAAGGAAGAAAGCCATTAACAGCAGAAAGGCAGCTTAACAGCACGTGCTTGTACATGAGTGTTGTCCAGCTTAATTGACTAACCTAAGATTACAAAAAGCAGCTTTTATAGAGCAAGCATGTGTAAAGGAAGTATGAGCAAAGAAACACATTTTTATTTTTTTCTTTGGCACGAAGGCACAGGACTCAGAGCACCAAAGGGGTTAAAATCAAGCTTCGGTATTTAAATGCTTATAATTCCTTCGCGCTGCAGAACAGCTTTTGGAATACGGGAATAGAACATCTAGCATTAAAAATCCCCTAGAGAATCATAAGTTACAGTGTCGAGGAAAAGTGAAAACAATTTGAAAAAACCCTCAATCATTCATTTAATAATCATACAATTTTTATACTATTCACCTATCATTGCGCTTGAAGTGAGTATGTATCATTTATCAAATCGGAGCAAGAGCCTGTAAAGCTTTCTGGCTGCCTTTGGATTTAGTCAAAATGAATGCAAACAATCACGTGGGATTCAGCCAAGCAATGACGTTAAATTCTGCTCTGTCAGAAGACAGCATCTGTCAAAGCCCACATTTAAACTGCTGCCTGCCTGTGCAGCAGCTGAAGAACTACGGAATGGATTTTATAGACCAGAATCCTCGGTTAAAACAGCTCAAACCCATTTCTATTACTGCCTAGCAACAATGAAGGAAGGAATAGAGGGAAATCCTATTACTGAAGGCAACTGAACCACTACGCGCGAGCACTCCCTGCTAACATTACCATTAGAAATATGGATACTGAGGAGAAGAGAACACAGCACTGCATTGTCCGACAAGGGAAACACCAGCTGTAAAAGCTCCGATACATCGGCCGTGAACGCCAGACAGCCCCGATCAGAACAGAAACGAGAACTACTGTCCTTTTGTTTGAAGGATGAACAAAAAGCCCCAAGACAAGGACAACACTTATGAGCAAGGAAGGTAACACGGCAACGGGCAGACAGATGGACAGATTGGATACTGTGAAAAGCAATCGCAGGAAGCAGACTCCTGGGGGATGTGCGCATGTTCGATAGCATCTTTTTTGCTGAAGTGATGGCGTGCCAAAACTATTTTCTGTGGGTATAATCCTCGCACCATAAATGGCCTGACCAAGGAAGGTATGTCAAATCCTTGTGTGTGATATTCAGTCGGTTGTCTGTTACCTTTTCAGCCATTACAGATAATGATCGTTCCTAATTTGCAGAGCCCCGAGATAACATGTCTCTGAACAGGGAGAAAGAATTCTAGCAGGTTTTCCTCTCCCACAGCACAATGTCACTACCTTACACTTACTAAATGCATTGCTCTCCGTCTGCACAAGGTTGGTGTGGCTAGAGAGGAGGGATTAAAGGGATAATGTTGCTGCTGTAATGATTGCTCTTAACTGAGAAATTAAAAACTCAAACCCCTCCAATATAGAAAAATCAGTTAGAAATCCTCTCAAACTAGGTCAGAATTAATCCTTATCTGAAGTAATCTTAAAGCACTGGTAAAATGGCCATGATGTGACACACTGAGAGCACTGAACCATCAAAACAGACCGCGCAGTCAAATTACATTATCTTAAAAGTACCATCAGACCTTTTTACACTTGCTTTCCCCCCCCCCATAAAAAACACAAGCAAAATGTCAGCAGGCTAATATCAGCCAAGCATAAACTGGGAGCGTGCAAAAGACTGGACATGATTTAAACCATCAGCAGTGCAATCAGGCACCACATTTTACAAGTAACATCAGGCTCCCCTGACATCCCAAAAGGAAACCTTCAAACACTAAACACTCAAAATGGTGAGCACGTAACTTATCTCATGCCATCATTACAATTTCTGTTTAATATGAAAACACTGACTGTTTAACTTTGATTGTAAAATGATGTTCCGTCTAATTGCCATTCATTTCTATTTATTGTTGAAATTTAAATACTTAATCACTAGTGGCAAACAAACAAGATGAATATTTACAATACAAATCTAAGACCTAAATCTGTAGCAATTTAATACACCACAGAAAGAAAGTGCTTATCTGCAGAATCTACCAATAAGCTATAATAAATCATTAAACTGTCAATATAAACGTGCCTTCTTTGCCCGAGGCAATGCTAACATGCAATAAAACAACTGGGAAGAGTTCACATACCTAAGGATGCAGCATACAACAGTCACCGGTTTCAGATCGCTTTTAAGACATTTAGAAGGCAAAGTCACTTTCCAGAACTTTTAAAACAAAAAAATCTTCCCTCAGGCAATACGCCTGGAGAAGCAAGCCTCGCTAGTGGTGCCACTTTCGTATCCGACATTCAAAAACCTGCACATCAAACCTCGTCCTGGGTACGGTTTTGTGTAAAAGATTAATGCAGTTTGCAAGGGAACTCAGGCACATTATGTGAGGCCTAATATGCAACCGCTGCTGCTGTTTATCAGAATACCAGCTCAGGCTGCCTTTTGAACTCTTCCCTCTAATTAAAGAGTTTGCCCACACAGCTAATCAAAATATAAAAATCCAGGACGTGTGAATAGCAAGCCGAATGCTTCAATCTGCAAAGCTGTAATTATAGAGCAGAACTGAAAGTACAAGGAATCGAAACACCAGCAGAGCACAGACCACAAATAAAAATTCAAGAGGCATTCACAGTTTATATATTTGGCATTTGATAATGCATCAGTGACTGCACAGTCAAGTGCCAAAAATGAAGTAGAACTATTATAAATCGTATCTTCAAAATGCAGAGCTACATGCAACAACACGTTTTCAGAGGACAAGGTGATTCTATAGAGACCTTTTGCTATACTTACGTTTCTTTACCTACTGCCAATGGTTGGTGCCTGTTCATAAGACTTCTGTGAAATGAAATTTTAAATATTTGGGCAAAACCAGTAACACACTAATCCTAACTAAAAAGCGAGAGAAAAAACACTTTTATGATACTATTTGATGGTGGTTTTAATATATATTGACAGCTGCTTGCATTATTTTCAAACAATGCATCCTAGGCATGTAGTATTTTTTTAAAGGAGCAATTGCTATTGCTGTATTTCAAATGCTTAATACACACTGTATATTTTGAAATTACTTACACCTGAATTACAAAGAAAATGAGACACAAGGTTATTCGGGTTTTTTTCAGTCAGTAGTTTTCTGAAGCTGAGGAATAGATGTGGCCCCTTCCCCTATCCATACAATGCCTTTTTAAAGGGACTGAAGATTTTCTAGGAAACTCCCACCTTGAAAAATCAAGGAAATATGTAAGTGAGAAATGACTCTCTTTAAATTTCTTATGATTCTAGTTCCGTCTCTCACTGTAAAACTTATTTTAATGTGCACAATGTGAGCACAGAGCCTAAAAAGGGGGTGGGGGTGGGGGTTCAGCCATTACAACTGCCTTTTCTGGGACACTTCCCAGTGCATCATGGAAAGACAGCACCTGAAAACAGTCTTCAGTTTACACAAATATTTACATAACTTACCCTATTCACTTTCACCTATTGCCATATGAAAGTAGGCGCACAACGAAACACTACCTCAATTAAAAATTAAACACAGATTAGTAGTGCAGTGCAGATTTGCTGAAGTATTCGCATCTAATGACTGCAGTTTCAGAAGTGGAACAATTCAGCGTGACAAAATTAATCTGAATTCTAGCTGCTACCCCACATTCAGTGGAATTCTGGGTTTGACTTTCTTCCTAAACTGCATACGCATGCAATGGAAGGATAATTAATCAAATATTCCCACTCTTGCCCTCCAAACTGGCATCAAACAATTAATTTCCCTGAGACCTAGGGTACCCTTTGAAGTGACATTTATGTTTGCTTAGGCAGAGATAGTCTTCCCAAATAGCTGAGTGTTCATTTAAAACTCACTGCACACTGCAGAGAAACTAAAAATCATTAGTTTTGAAGGCAGGCTTTTATTTTCTAAGCATGCAAATGAGGTGCAAGTGGTCAGATAAAGGTAAGTCTTCTACATTTCGAGCTTATTTTCTTTTACATAAGGATAATGTTAAATGTAAGCAACATAGAGGAGTGTGGAATTTCAGGTTTATTCTCAAGCTACATACTTTAGACACACGTGTTTAACAGCTATACACTAGGAAATAATTTTTAGAAAGACAGCTCAGTCTCCGGTAAGTGGCATCAGTCCCAAGCAGCTTAAAAAAAAAAATCAGAAATAGTTTCAGTGAGCTTGGAAACAAAAATTCATGAGTGCCGCGTAACAGCACAACGACAGGGAAGAGCTTAATAGATCACTAGGCAAATATTTTGCTATTTCAGAACAAGCACTAAGGAGCAGCGTGGCCTTTGCAGACGCGCTCCCGTGGCCACAATTGGAGCCCCAGCTCCAATCCCCGCTTACTCGCTCCTCCTAGCGGGGTCAGCGAGAGGCAGCTCCGCACCGCCGCACGCCGCCAACGAGGCATCTTCTGCACACACACGGTGCTTTGTTTATAGATAAACTGACATGCGGGAATTAAAATCAAGCTCAGTTATACGTCTCTCCCTACCCTTTTGAAATACAAATTTTCCCTTGCATGAACCAGGCAGATTGAATGTTAAGTCACACACATACAATTTAGTAATATACTATTCAACTGCCATCTCATCCTAAATTACTTCCTTACAATGTAAAATCCTGTAATTTCCCATATAACGTGCCACTTAGTTTTTAAATGCAGAAATTAATCCAAATATTGGTTTTAGAAGATAGCAAAGCAATTAATAAATTACACATTTATATTAGGAATAGCATTTTCTATGGACTCTTGTTCAACTGTCATCCTTTTTCCTATACAAAACCCTAGGGCCCAGAAATAAATTAGAGCAAATTGAAAATCACAAACGAATTGCTACTGTGCAGTGAAAGGTTCATTTACGAGATGATGTGATCAGCTTTTAATATGCAGCATCATGAAGCTGCCATATTGACTCTGCTCTTGAATATGAAAAAATTTAAGAGAAAATGAAGCACAGGCCACTTTGGCACTTTTTCCTACCGTTACAGCTGCTAGTAGCAATACTTGAAATTTCTGTATGATACCAGAAGTATAGTAGTTATAAATAGTTTTATAGAGAAAAAAACACCAAAAATCACATTCATCAGATAGTTTGCCAGAAACTAACTTAGTGCTGTGCAATTTTACTTCCAGTTAAGACGAACATTTACCCAAGATCTCTGCCTACTAAAAATCAACAGCTTAATTTTAATTCAGCTGCATACAAGCCTGGCACAACAGCCAAGTGTTCCATTCAATATTTCCCTTCATTGTGGAGCAGAAGGTTAAAGGTGCCTGAAAGGTGACCGACGTTACCCTGTGTTACCATCTGAGGGCTGTGCAGTGAGGTTACTGGACCCTGAAAATTAATTTTGACAGGTGCATCTTCTCATTGACTTTCTGAACACAGTCGGGGCCGGTGGAAACACGCCAAGCAGTGTACTGTGACTAACACAACTCTGCCATAATCAACCTTGCGCCGTCTGTCCCACCACCAATACATGACCATTTTACAAAAAGGGTTTTTAAACCGCGAGCCATACTAGCCTCTGCATGTCAAATCAATTTTAATTAATGCCAATAAACCTTCCATCTGGTATCAAGGCCCTTTCATTCAGTCCTTCTCAAACACTGTACAAGGATTTCACAGTCAGTATACATGAAGCTATTTACGTCTACTTCACACTTTTTCTGCTAACATGATCAGGTTGGTTTTTTTTTTTCCTTTTTCTCTTTGGTACCCAGGATGCTTGTCAAAACTTTTGCCATGAGAAAAAGCATTTTTAAAAACTAACAAATCAAGCCAACTTTAATCATAAAACAATGTTGGCTTTTAGCGTAAATCAAACCTTGTTTATATTAACATGGGCTGTTTTTTCAAAAAAATTGAAATCAATTCTATGTTTATATCTACATTCTTTGTAACCTTTTACATTATGAGCGTGTAAAATTAAAGAGTTCTGATCATCTTTTTTTAAATCTTTGCAGAGTGAGCCATTTGCAGACAATTACTCCACACGAACAAAAGAAAATGAATACCAAAGAATAGCAGTGGATTCAAAAACGCTCGGAAAAGCATTTTGCTTGGCCATTGTCTCATATCCCATCATTGGATTCTTACAACATGCTTCAGTGGAGAAGACGACACTGCTGCTTTGTAAAGATGACCTGGAATACCAAAAGGTCTCTGTTTCGCACCCATCTCATTGGCCTGATCTCTCTCGTATTTCTTTTTGCTATGTTTCTGTTCTTTAATCATCACGACTGGCTGCCAGGCAGGGCTGGATTCAAAGAAAATCCCATGGCTTACACTATACGAGGATTTAGATCTACAAAAAGCGAGACAAACCACAGCTCTCTAAGGAACGTGTGGAAAGACGCCGTGCCTCAGACGCTCAGGCCTCAAACAGTCACCAACTCCAACAACACGGACCTGTCACCGCAAGGAGTCACTGGCTTGGAAAATACACTCAGTGCCAATGGAAGTATTTACAATGAGAAAGGTACCGGGCACCCGACTTTGTATCATTTCAAATACATCATCAACGAGCCTGAGAAGTGCCAGGAGAAGACCCCTTTTCTAATATTGCTCATAGCTGCAGAGCCAGGCCAGGTGGAAGCTAGACAAGCTATTCGACAAACCTGGGGGAACGAAAGTCTGACACCTGGCATCCAAATTGTTCGTATTTTTTTGCTGGGGTTAAGCATCAAGATAAATGGATACCTCCAGCGTACCATACTAGAGGAAAGCAGACAGTTCCACGACATCATTCAGCAAGAATACTTAGACACCTACTATAATTTAACAATTAAGACTCTGATGGGAATGAACTGGGTTGCATCTTACTGTCCACATGTTCCATATGTTATGAAAACTGACAGCGATATGTTTGTCAATACTGAATATTTAATACACAAGCTTCTGAAACCAGAACTTCCTCCAAGGCACAAGTATTTTACAGGTTATTTAATGAGAGGTTATGCACCTAATAGGAACAAGGATAGTAAGTGGTATATGCCACCTGATTTGTATCCAAGCGAACGTTATCCTGTATTCTGCTCTGGAACTGGTTATGTTTTTTCTGGAGATTTAGCAGAAAAAATCTTTAAAGTCTCCTTAAGCATCAGACGTTTACATTTAGAGGATGTATACGTGGGGATCTGTCTTGCCAAGCTGCGAATTGACCCTATGCCTCCACCCAATGAGTTTGTCTTCAATCACTGGCGAGTTTCTTACTCCAGCTGTAAATATAGCCACCTAATTACCTCCCATCAGTTCCAACCTAGCGAACTGATCAAATACTGGAACCACTTACAACAAAATAAGCACAACGCCTGTGCCAATGCAGCGAAAGAAAAAGCAGGCAGGTATCGCCATCGTAAACTGCACTAGAAGGACAACGCTCCCTCTCTCAAACGTACTCCATGTGCAATTTGTAAATACCGCTGAACGCATGTACAGTGAAAATGGATGAGCTTAATGGGACAGCCTTTAGTTGATCCCCATCACATAGTGGAGTCTGAAAATTATTTTTTTAAGTTAAAAAAAAGTATAGTTCTTGATAACACTAATATTATGAAACTATAACCAAAAGGTTTTCCCAGCAAATTTGAGGAAGAAAGACGACGGTATATAAGGGGTTTTGTGTTAATGTGCAATAATAAGCATGCACACTTTGGTGGTACAATTGCTGATTTATGTGCCAATAAAATATAATTGAGCATATTTTCCACACTAAAATTTTATTTTAAAAAAATGCATTCATAGCTCTAGTTCTCTTCAATGTAAGGATTTCTTGTTATCTAGAATTGCTACAAAATGAAAAATGAGAAACTAAGGAAATGCACAAAAGGCAGATCAGTTTTACCTTCAAATACCACATTAAAATTATTATATGCTTCTTTAATGTACAACACATTTAGCAATGTCATGTTTCCAATTTAGTAAGACACTATCAATGAACTCTAAACCACTAAAAAAGTACTCTCTCTTAAAGGAGGTCCAGTTTTGGGAAGGTTGCTTGCTTTGGTTAGGAAGGAGGAATAAATGAAATCAAAGTTCAGAAGACTGCCGCTTTGTACGTCACCTTCAGAAATGCAACTGGTGTTCTAGATTCAACCGTAGATTCAACTAGATTCTCCTCAAAGAGCTGACTAAAAGTTAGTTAATTCTCTAGAAGTCATAGGGCGAGCTCCTAAAATCTGGTGTCAAGTAACATTCATCTTGGCATCTTTACGCAAATTCATTGAATCTGCTATTAATTTCCTCACATAACTTCAAGGTAACTCAAAGGCTGATCAGAAATGCAAAAATGAAACTTCAAGTCCTTCACCATAGTCTCAAAAACGTTCCATTTTGTGGAAAGAGGGAGAAAACCAACCAAATCTTTGTTGATTTTGCTCTTTCCTGCCTGCCAAAAAAAAAAAAAAAAAAAAAAAGGATGTCAAGTGACAATAGGTCTGCTAGCAAAAATTAAACCACAGACTTACTTTGTAAGTGGGGAAGACTAGGTCATAGTAAGATTGAGAGTTCCAGACAGCAATATGGGCGAGAACAAAACCTAAGCAATTTCAAAAATTAAAGCCACAACATATACCACTGAAAATAAATTGTGAGAAATAGGTTAAATCTATTTACAGGTTTCCAGTTTTCTAACAAACAGAACTTTTAAATCTTATTTTCCAACAGAGTTACAGCAGAGTTGTATCAGATTCAGGTTATTACTGTTTGTCACAGTGCCAGGGTAAGCAATACCCACCTCCGATTTAGCAGCAAGTGATGGAACTGTGATTAGTTTTCTGTTTGACTGGGACTTTTTAATTGGATAAGATACAAATATTTGATGTACTTTTATTATTTAATAAAATTGATTATATTTATGGTCTTAGACTTCACTTTTTATGGGAAAGCTGCTCAGGAAGAAATAAATTTCTAGCTTTAGCATTACCTGACTTTTCTAGTGTTCCCTAGTTCTTAAAGCCTAATTTTCATACCATGCACAATACATAGATCACAGCAGGTTTTTTTTCTCTGTAATGAAAACACAAATCATAGTACTGAGCCCTCTCAGCAGCCCTAAGGCTGTCTGTACGCAGGAACTTACACACATGAATGGACTGTACTGCACTGGACTAGCCTTCTTAAGAAATTCTAGGAGCTCTTATTGAAGATGGGTATGGGAATTTGCTTGTCACCATTTTATTGGTGATCCTCCACTAGACTTTGTCATCTACTGTATTTGAGGTATGATAATTATACATTTATGCATTTCCAAGATACCTCAAATCATAGAAATATCCATTTCTGAGGAAAGTAAGTGTGTGTAAAAATAGTAACTCTCTGCAGAAGAGAGTTCTCCAACTACATTGAATGTGTATCCACTTAGTTTTGGTGATGACTATCGGCGTTCAGGTAACACAGAGATGCAAGATGCATTAAAAAAAGTCTTTGGGAATGTTCTTTCCAAACCCGTTGGTAGTTTTCTTCACACTCGATCTGCCTGCTTCCTTCCAGCTAATGCAGGCCACAGTTAATATCCCAGCTGAAAGTCGCTTGGCTTAAGTTAACTATGCACAACGCTTTACGCAATAGTGCAAATTTTAGACAACTGGAGTGAATGTTGAAAGCCAGCTACTACTCAAGGGTATTCGGTTCTGGAAGATGTACAATCCCGTAAGTGGCTTCTCCCCAAGTAATGCTGGCCAAGAGCACAGTCCATCCTCTTGGAGACGACTTCAGCACTGTTCCCTGCCTTCAGCACTTTCAAGCTAGACTGTAATGTATTCTACTTGGATTTTACCAACTCTGGCTAGTTCAAAATGCTGTTACTGGCTTCTGGGTATAGTCCAAGAGGTTAATAGCTAAACCTTAAATAGTTTGGCACTTGAATCATAACGTTTGGCAGCCAAACAACCTCTCGGGTACTCCACTTCAGAGCTCATGCATGATGCCGATCTGTCCGAGCTTGGCAGAATTACGCTACAATGCCTACAAGTTCAGTGAATCAAACTTCTTGCTAGTTAAAATACTAGTGAGGCGTAGAAGATGTTTAAATAAAAAGCCATTTTTAATGCTCTTTTCAGGGCCAAACATATTTTTTTAAAATGTGTATTAACGTTTGGGTATAAGTTGAAACTACTCAATAAATATATTTGAATCATTATCAAGACAGCCAAAGGCTACTTAAATCTTTTGTATCCAATATTGTTTTCTTGCACAGTTCTTTACAAAGCTTTCAGAAGCAGGAGGGATGCTTGTATGATGAAATATGCAATTATGGAATGAAAGATCTACATTCCATTCTCGGAATGTTTTTACTGTTTTCTAGCTTGTGTTTAAGCTATTTGCTCACTCTACTAGAATATAAAAACAGTTCATGTTAAAAATAGTGCAATAATTTTTTACATCATTAAAATCTTTGACAAGTTCTCTCACTTTCTTTCCACATAATGCAAGACAAAAAAATGCATTTTCATTAGCAATAGGAGGGATACAAGCTAAAAGTCTAACATGTCTGCAATGCAGTAAAAAAAAAAAGAGGATTTAACTAGTTTAACTCATTCAGGTATAGAAGTTTGTATAATATTTGCTTTAAATGTTTTTACTTCTCTGTGTGTCTGCTTCAGGTTGATAACAAATACAAAAAGTCATAATGACTCAAAACTTAACACAGAAGAAGTGCAACATCATCAGTACCATCATTATGGCAAAGAAAAATCGTAGAAAAATGAAGCATGGTAACAAAATCAGAAATTAGAACTCCATTTTTTTCCCCTATTTATTTAACCTTCAACTAAATAAAGATTTACACATTGATACTGGATGATGAAAATGAAATCCCACCAAAAAAATTTCATTCACCAACAACAGAACCGTTGCTTTCGCGTCTCCAGTTAAATCAGTGATGTGGGTTATTTGCAGATCACACATCAATAGATTTGAGCACAGCAAATGCACAGCTACAGGTTTTGGTGTAATACAGCTGATCCTATCCCCAGCTATTGACAGACTTTTTTTCACGGGTAAAGTTCACGATCTGTTCTAGTCTGAAAAGAATTACAGGTAAAGATACTTCCAAGCCTCCGTTGTTGCTCTGAGGAAAAGTTCAGTGTCCATTAAGATTTTCACTTAAATGTTATAAATTATTTTTATGTCTTATAAATTTAAAATTATATGATGGCAGTGATCTAGAAGAGATGAGACACTGGCTTTCAGGTTAACCTTACTAGAATAGTAATTTAAAATGTGCTTTCCTTTGCAATGGAGTAATATAAAATGTGTCAGCCCATATTTACAAAATATTTTCAGAATATATTATCATGTTAAGATGTGCATTAGCTGTCTCGAAATCCATGCTAAATCAGGCACTAGACGGGAGGGAAGCATCTAGAAGCCATTAGACTGCCCCCCCATCCCTACTAATTTTCCTGATACACTAACACAATCCCCCATCATACTTCAATCTAAACTACCTACATAATCCCACAGTGCAAGAAAATCTTCTCTCTTGAATGAATACTCATTGTAACGTGTGAAAACTTCCTAGGAGGAGATGAAAGGGAGAGGGAAGATGCTAACAGAGAAGCTACTACTTCTTACATTTGTGCTATTAGCAAGAACAGGCTTGTAATTGATTTGCAAAAGCATCAGTAGTTGTTTAGATATTTTTCCAATTTTAAAACCCATTTCTCAATCCCTATTTTACGCTGTCAAATAACACAAATAAATAAATATTGGACAATTACGTAATTAGTCTAACAACTGCACCTATCAAGTTTTACGAGCATTATCTCCCTTTTCATTTCAGGTTGTTCTTCCAAAACAGCATGCGATTGGGGTGGCACACCGTCTCACCCTTACCAACCACAATAGCAGCAGATTGCAGATCACGCCTAATAGACACGGCATTTGCCGTATCACTCCAAATTCCACCTCTAGCCCATCCAGTCCCGCCTCCCTCCTCCAGCTCTGCTTCGCAAGACCTAGCCCCTCCGCAGGGGAGCGCAGGGGGAGGGAGGCAGGGAAGCTGCCCCGCCAGCTACGCAATGCCGCACTGCGAAAACCGAGGTCAGAACGGAGAGAACATTGTCTTTCCTCTGTACCCACGGCAAGAGCGAAGCCAAAGGCTTTCCGGGGCGGGAGGCTGGCGGAGGGCTGTGGAGAACAACTTCTTACTGCCGGTCACTTAAAAAGCTCTTGAATGTCAGAAAACAGAAGAGTGAAACTAAAAACGTAGCAGCTGACCAACATCACACAGGTTAAAAAAATACAGGGCAGGCTCAGTGATAAAGAAAGCATTAAAAGTGAGGCCAAATTAGAAAGCAGGATCTGAATTCCTAGTGACAAGTGTTTGCACTTCTCCCCTTCCGGAGAAAGTAAGAATCTATGGCGTAAATCCATTCTTCTAACAAACTTTTTAGTTTGTGATTGCAGTGCATGCTTTTTGTTATGCCCTAAACCAAAGTCATTACAAGACATGACACAATGGCATGAACAGCAGGCCAGTAACTCCACAGAGAGTATTTTACATATACGACTGTCGGCACGCAGTCAAACCAAAAGCAAAGCAAACTAGATCACTTGTATCAAGGATTTACATTTCATTTTCAAAGAAAGAGTTAATTCCAGTCTTCATTTGTCCCTGGTTAACTCAAAAGAAATCTAGCCTGGTACAATACGGTACCTTCCTTTCACAGTTAAATGACTGCAAAGGAATTTAGCTGAACATGGGATATGGATGAAAACTACCACGTTGCCGCTCTGATATTACCATGGCAACAGTTAGAAGAGCTCTCTTAAGCATTTAAATCTGACAGTTTTCATACCACTAACTGGATGATAGTAATGATGCGTTTTGGTTCATGAGCTAACTGCTGTATAACTCAAACCACCGGGCACGAACCATTCCCTTTGCTTTTCTCAAGGCTATGCTTGTGGTCAAAACATTCTGATTGAGACGGTAACCTTGAATTACTACGCTCAAAAAAGTCCGTCCAGTACAGGGAGTACTCATGGCTTAAAGCTTTACAGACTCTCTCAAAGGCTTCCATTTGAACGCTTAAGTTGTGCGCAGTTGGCGTACAGGGTGGAGAAGTCATGACTGCTAAAATCTTTGCCGGGATTTTTCTCAAAAGGCTCTTGTTTGCCTGGTAAGGCTCGAGAGAGCATCAGAATACACCTTCTTAAGAGTGAATAGAATTGCTGCTGACACCTTCCAGGTATCATTTGCCCCAGAGAGGAGGAGGAAACTGGTGTTTTTCTACAATCTTTATCGGTTTGTAACCAATAGACACTTTTTAAAATAAGAAAACACTGTAAGTTGCTTTACCTCACTGGAGGCGAAAGTGTACTGAAGAATATACAAGTGTGCCTCTGCGGACAAGTGCATCAGAACCTGTGCATCCATTTCCATTTAACTCATTTAGCTTTATCTAATATTAATTGACATTTCAGCTGTTTAATATGAATATTCGGTGAACCACTCACTCTGATCTCCCAGACGCTCAGTGTGGGCATAATGGAGAAGTCTCTCTTTCTTTACCTCATTAGAAAGAGAAGCGTTATGAAACACGTTTCTCATGCTAACATTTTAAGGATACTAGCTTTGATATTGTCTGGCAATTAATTCAACTGAAAAAGATGAAGAAACTGAGAACAGTGTGAAATCCTTAAAGGTTTAAAATTTCCCAAGATGACAAAAATCAGATTAGAGGAAATAGCCATGCTTGCAAGGATGTAAGAGATTAATCTTTTCAACATAAAAAAGTCCTCAAAAAGTTAAATATTCCCAGTTCTTTCCCTGTTAACACTTTTTAAAGTTTTGTATTACATTAAAAATTAAAAACATCCATGCTGTCATAAACACACTAAATTCCTCCACTCTTGAAAAACCACAACCCCACCACATCATCTTTTCTTGTGGAAAGGCCAAGTGTTCCCACATCTCAGTAAGCTCAAAGTCTGAAACAAGAAAAACCAACTGCCACAAGAAATCCTTTGTTAACAGAATACCAAACAAGTCACCAAGGAAAACAAAAACCTTGCTCACTGCCTTTACTAAATATTTAACATATCCTGCATTTAAACAAGCTGAGGTCTAACAAATATTTTGAGAATAAGAGAGATTGTACACTTCATTCAGGATTTCTCTGTCCCTCTCGTCACTTCCAAAAGAAGAGCCAAAATTTGGTATACAAAAAAAAGAAATCTACGTCATAACTTAAGCCTGTTGTGCCATAACATATAGGTTGATGCAAGATAAAACAAAAATAAAACACTGGAAAACATCATCTGCGACTCAGTCAAAAACTTAGTACTGCCACTTAATGCAAATGTCAATTATAGGCATCCCTCCAAAGTCCACCTAGGCATTGATTCCTGTAGACATAAAAATTCAACTCAATTATCCAGCCTTCTGAATCAAGAGAATAACAAATTTCCCATTGTATCATCTTTGAATAATTTAAAGTATTGTATTCTATTGATTGTTTTTTAATGTAGAAAAGGGTAACATTTTTATGCCCCAATGATTTAAAGAAACAAGATTACAATTCAGAGGTACTCTTAACATTACTTAAGACTCTAAAAAAAAAGAAAATATCATATACATACCTGAGGGGATAACTAACACATCTGTTCCTCAAAAAGCAAATTACAAAGCTTATGCTGTAAGTACACTGAAGCATATTAAGGGGAGGGGACACGACCCCAAACCCAACAAACTCACAGAAACCACATTGTTCCAATATAAATGCATCTTCAACAGAAAAGTATTTTCAATAATGCCTCTATTAATGTCATGAGAAAATTCCATCTTTCAAATCTGACATGATTTTTAAAAGTTGATGCAGCAGATTACTTCTATCATTTCACCAAATTTGAGATGGTTTATCTATTTTAGCAGTTAACTACATTACTTAAATAAGCTTCTCTTTCCTGAATTCTCAAAATGGTAAAAAAAGAAAAAAAATAGAGACGAAGAATGGCAGATAATCACAATTATTTTACTTTACAAAAACTGTAATTTGTTCAGATTTAAAAGTCATAGTTACTACTTCATACTACCCAGCTGTGAATTATCCCCTTTTTAAAAGTAGGCAAGTTTGCTTGCTACATCTAGCAAAGGTATGATTTTCTTTTTAATCAAAATTCAGTTGAGAAATGGATGCTGCAAACAACTTAAGATATCCAACATGTCATTCATAAAGGAATGACAGACTTCTGCCAATAATTTGGGGGCTTTAAGCCTGAGTAAAATATAATGTTGCCATATTCATTAAAAAAATACGCTGCTTGGGTTCCTCAACCATTTTTAAATTTTTTTCCCTTCCACCCTTTCCTCATTTTCTACTAGTAGAAGTTAAACAGTTCAAATGATTTATTGTCCAAATTTCACACTAGCAGAGCAGAAAGGAAAAAAACTAAAGTACACAATTACATTTCTTCCCTATCCCTCCTCCTATTCATCAAAAAACTTTACACACATGTGAACACAGGCTTTCTCTAACTAACATCTTCTGCACACGTTCCATAAATCGAGGCTTTTTGAGAAATAGTACTTTTGTTGCATGCAAGACTCCTTATGACACCAAAATATTAATACTTCACCTTGTCCAGTTCTGCAAGAGAAAAACATCTATGAAACTCTTGCTAAAAATTTTTCATTGTAAAAGATTTTACGTGGAATAAAGAGGGGGTTTCCCCCCTCATTTCTTATCGTAATATTTTCTTGGACTTGTGAGTATTAGCACCTGAAGTACTAATATAATACTTGGATTCATAATACCTTGATTTACTCATAGAGCAGATGAATCCTAGAATGTTCATGACAAAACTGATCATGAGCATTAAGTGCCTTTTCTTTTTTCTCACCACCCGTATACAATTGAATTGCAGAAGGCAGTACATGCTATCATATTCTAGCTAGGATATAGCCAAATACTTTTGCATCAGTTTAAAGTGCTGAAAAGACAATATTCACTGGTACAGTCATTTCAGCATATACAACTATGATCCAGTTTAAAGTTAAGATGAAGTGCGGAGTGGAACGGTGCTCATGCTCTGAAAGGATGGACTGATTCAACTCCGGCAGAAGGTTGAGTAGCTGGCCTTCACACCGTTTATCATATCCAGATGTTTAGTGCAAGGTGCTGGATAATTTCCTTTTTTTCCTGTGACACTTCAGGACTCTTGGGCAAAAATAGCTTTACATATTTGCTGAACATATTTTACACTAGCTTTGTCAGTTACTTGAAGTGAAAAATGATCACAATGACATGTGTTGCCATAGAAAAAAAAGAAAAGGCTGCCTCCCACCACGGCCAACTAAAAAATTTGACATTTCATTGGTTTCAGTGGCCAATACAAACACAAGAATCCATGTTCATAGTTTGTCCCTGGTTTTTGGGAAGTTGGCAAAAATAGAATTTGTTTTATAATAGTCAATAAAGCTTCCTTTTCTTGCTATCCTACTTCCCTTTGACAACTACCTCGTCACAGCTAGTTTTTCTCAACTTATCAAAAAGATACGTGGTAGCCCACTAGAAGTGAATCTCTGCAAGACGCAATGTGAAAAACTAAGCATTAAACCCCGTAACAATCTCCCTTCCCACCCAAACACCTCAAGAACTTGCTAATGATGAAACATTCTCTCTCAGAGAAATTTCTGACTGGTCGTGTTTTAAAGAAGTGGGCATTAACTCCCTAAACAGCACTTTTTTAAGAACCTGTTCAGAAGAGATGACACAAACCTGTTTGGTTCTGATAAATACCAAACTACAGTTTCTGAATTTTCTATACGTTTCCAAAGCTTTCTAATAAGCTTGAGTCCTTTTGATGACATCAGAGAATTGGTCATATACTGCAGACCAACTCTTTGCTTAACAGTGTCATCACACGATATTAGACCAAATCAAATCAACTTGTTTCAATGGTTTGCCAATGTACCAATACAGATTTAAAAAAAACAGTAAGTATGAATAAATGTTGATTAGGATCTGTTACTACCAATACTCCCTCCCTAAGCAGTTGATAAAATTTATCCAACAATTCACAGAAGTGTTACCCGAATCTCCCCATTTACTGAAAAAAAAAATGTAAGGATAGAACACAAAAATTCACCTGTACAGATTCAACTGTAGGGATGTTTTAATCTGAGACTACACCATATATGCAGTATGGGAGTAGAAATTATCAATAAATTTACTGTGCTGCTGCTAACTACATTAACGGAAAAATATTTAGAAAATCAGCAGAAATACTTTGTAATTATTGTCCATTATTCTAAACTTTTAAAATTGAGACACTTCAGTAAGTGTTACATAGTACATCTGTTTCTATTAAACAGAGAGATAAAAGATGTAAAACCAAGGAAAGCCACACTTCTGGGGAAATATGTAGGCAGGACAAGCCCCGAAGAAATTGTAAGAGAAAACACTCTGCCCTAAGCAGCTTATGTAAGTAAATGAGAGGACGAATTGTAAGTGGTAGGCTTCAACTGATCAGTTTAAGTACTGGAAATGAGTGTTTTTCCTTCTGTAATGACAACTGAAGTGTGAAAGGAGGGACTATGCCCTAAAATAAACAGTCACTCTATTAAACATCCACAGCAATTTAATTTACTACTCCCTTCTCAACTTAAAGATGCCAAACATGCTAAATAAAACCAAAAGCAAAACCAACTACCCTTGGGTTTGCCGACCAAAATAAAACCAGAAGTTAAAAAGACCTCTGCAGCTTTTTTTTTTTAGTATGCACAGAACAACTGAATTATGAAAATTTTAAAAAGGTACTCAATTTTCTACTGAGTTTTCTACTGAAACGTGAATTTACATGAAATCCAGAAGATCTTGAACTGTGCATGCTGGAAAATGCACAGTCTTTACAGGCTAGAACTACAACCATCGTAGTTCTATATAATCCAGCCATTACTACCTGGACTTAAGAGCAATAGTTTAATTTTATGTGTGGATTCACATCAAATCTGTAATCTTATGCGAGCTAGTCGCGAACGCACGCACACAGAGCACTAAGAAATGGGACCTCGGAACAAGAGAAGCAGGAAATGCATACGACAGTGCGGAGAAGCTGCTCCCAAACTTAATGGGCTAACCGATGATCTAAATGTTTATAAAGATTCAAGTAAAGGTGAGAAGTCAAAGCGTATTAATTTAAATGCATTAAATTCCCCCATGAATTTTCTAACGCAGAAGTAAATTGGTCTTCACTCACTGTAAACCAAGGAAATTAAACTACAGCTAACTAAAGTAATTTTATTCCTAAAGACATCACCAGCCAATGGCAATTTAATGCATTATAACTTATGAATGTTGATGTTGTACACTTTGGTAATTTGCTTTAATTCGCTTGAGTGCCTTGATCTAGATGTAGCCTTAAGGAATACTTGTACATTGCCATATTAGATTGCATCATCCCTTGTATTAAGGAGAAAAGGTTATTTCTGAATGGCAGAACTACGAAGCACTTGCTTTAACAGGAAAACAGAGACAATTGTTGAAGACTCTTAACTTCCTAATGACCCCTGGCCATGCTCAGGCAGCAACAGCTTCACCCTGGAAAGACCCGAGGTGTTTAATTACAAATGAAAAGTAACTTAAGATTTTAACCCTTTAAAACAAATCCTGTGCTAAGGAGCTCAGCACCTACAAGAGAAGGCTGGGAGGAAGTTCCAGAAGATCCTTGAGTCCCTGAAGGGCACTGAGTGACTGAGACTCAAAGTCTACCAGGAAGAAAAAAAAAAAAGCCCTGTTTCAGATGCAAGGGATGGGGTTTTTTCCCCCCAAAGCTACACACAGCTATCGTTCTTTGATCAACATTTGTGTGAGTGCAAAGGCACTTCCAGAAGTCTATTTATTTGTCACAGAATCCCTAAACAAGATGTGAATCCAGGAAGATCTGCTGCTGAAAAAGGCAGATGACTTGTGAACTTAAACTATTAAATAGCTTCCCGGTCAGTAGGAGGCTACAACAGCTGGATAACACGCTACAGTGGTTAAGAATCAGTTTATATCAAAGAGGACGCCCGTGAGTACTGCTAGAAAGCACGCAGGGTCCACCACGAGCCTCTCCTACAGCAACTTACTAATAAGGAATAAGCAGGACTTCAGCCAGAGCTTTATCAACAAAAAAGAAAAATATTAAAACATTAATCGAAAGAGCTGAAAACGGACTGAACCCAGACTTAGGTAAGTGTACACTAGTCTGTGTAGAAAAGTTCTAAACGTTAATATTTTACAGTGAAAACCAAAGAATTAAAGTGAAATACAATTCGCAGTAATACCTAAATTTACACTGAACAAATTCACTACAGATCAGTGTTAGAGTGAATGAGCTATTAATAAATAGAACCAGAATACATCTTTTTCCTCCAAGATACTGTCACATAGCACCAGAACTTTAAAAATGAGTGAGAGCCCTCCCCACAAAAAAAAAAAACCCAAAACATATTACAGAAAAGCATAAATGCCTTTCTGCAATTTAACTAGAAGGAAAACATTCCCCCCCCATCATCTTCAGACTTGCCAGAGAACCTTATTCTGCTTCC
Source organism: Phoenicopterus ruber ruber (assembly GCA_009819775.1). NCBI lineage: Eukaryota > Metazoa > Chordata > Aves > Phoenicopteriformes > Phoenicopteridae > Phoenicopterus > Phoenicopterus ruber. Next base: position 27,543,101 of record CM020222.1, read on the forward strand.
TTCACCCTTGAGAAAAGAAAACATCTGCCCACCCCATCAGCTTTTAATCTTCTTATGGACAGAATTAATTTAGCTTCCTTCTGGGGAATGTGGTAGGAGAGGGAACTGGCCAAGCCTACTTGAGCCAATGTGAGTCTCTTGTTTAAAAAAGAAAGGGGGGGGGGGGGGGGGGGGGGGGGGGGGGGGGGCACAACAAAAAAAAACCCCTCACAGCATATTTCTTAAAGCTGTGAACATTCTTTAGTTATGCCATATTTATGAAGTATCAATACATCTCTATGCATTTTAATATAGTTTAAATATGGCTTCACTACAGAAACATCACTTTACTGAACATAAGGCAGAAACTCCTTGAAGTTTGCCAAATATTAAATGCCAGGTTTATCAATCATTTTCATTCCACTTATGAGAGGCATCAGAAGAAGTTACATTATTTCCTTAAAGGTATGATTCTTATTCATAACTGAGAACTTTCACAAATATTAGTATACTAGTAACTGCTGTTTAAATTTAATACATTCTTGATCTTAACCTGGAGGATGTTGAGTACTTATTACCTTTCATATTCTTTTCCTCTCGGCTCCATATAAAGGAGTGATAAAATAACACTTGGAAACATTTTCTGTGTATTGTAAATTTCCATCTACAAAATGTTCCCTGCATATGGATCACTGTTACGGTACTCACTGTTTAAAAGGATCTAATACCTACATTCGGATTTGAAAAAATTACAATTCACACTGTTTGATAAAACAAGCCAACGACAGGCAGCTTTCCAGAGAAGAAAATAAAAGGACGTTAAGAGTCTTGCTGAGAACTGCCAGGGGAAGGAATATAAGAAACTTATGGAATATGTGGTTTTGTTGTACAGTAACAGGCATATGAAAGTTAGCCTTATTAAATATTTAGTACTTCCAAATAAAGGTGAGCAAACTGCCCAATTAGGCTATTCTTTCTGTAATCTGAATGGCAACTGTAACAAACAAGTAAATACAATTTTCAGAAGATTGCAGGTATGAACAAGGAAGTTGATTTACATGTTCAAGTTTCACACATGAAATCTGAGCCAACTATAAAACTACCCTTTAAAACCAGATGTAACATTACACCAGGAAGTCCAGAGTCCCTTTAGATTAATTTCTAAGATAGCATTATGATCTATTTAGTATTCTAATATGTATTTTACTACTTTAATCTGCATTTCACCTGCCGTTCATGTCCAGATATTTCTCGAAGCTTTTTGATGACATTATTTTCAAGACCTAATTATACATGTGAAACCTACTACGAAATTGGTAGTTTGTTACAGCATACGATATCACCCTAAAACAGAACAGATTTTATAGATGAATATGAGGTAGTTGTATATATTATAATATATACACAATATATTATTAGCTACAAAATATTTGGCTTATAAAGCCCTCTCCATCCAGAAGTCTTCGGGTTTATTTAGTAACCACCATAAAACACAATTAATCAGGCAGGTTATCCTTTTTAATGACAACTGGATTCCACTTCAATTTCAGTAATATTGCAATCGGTTTGCCTGATTTACATCGACTGCTCCAAAGATAACTAGTAAGTAGGACTGATGAATACTGCTGCATGATGCACCCTCAAGTCTCCTTGTTCCAAAGTAAGAAGAGGGGTCGTCCCCCCCCAGGAAACAGATTTTTTTAGCAGCCTACTTTAGTAACATTCCCTCCCTTCTTCCACAGTATGTTTTGAACCTACTTTCCAATTTCAATAAAACCTGCAGAAAAGTTATTGCCTTTGTCAACTTTTATGAAAATTGCTGGGCAGGGAAATGAAACCCTAAAATTAGTGCTCCCAAGGAGGGAAAGGCAGGCAGTGCTTTTTCTCTGTCTCCTCAAAATGGCAGCACCAAGCCACCCGAAAACAAACATCTCTAATTCATCAACTGCGCTTCCTTCCAGGGCAAGGGAGGGTATGAAGAGATACCCACTTTACTTAGGTGATTATAGAGAAAAAAATACATTTTTATTCCCTATGAATAAACCTAGAATTTAAAAAAAAAATCTAAATTAAAAGTACTAAGAATTTACAGCAACTAGACTGACAGTTAACTGCATGCAGTCTTATCACATCACTACATCACTTTGCTTAGTCACACAAAATTTTGCTTCACACTTTAACTGAATTTTAAAAGCCTATCTGTTGCTTATGCACAAAACCCACTCGTACACCTTTATGGAGGGAAAGCGTCACCTGCTTTTAACCTCAAAGAGCCAAAAAAGTGAGATATTTTAATTCCAATAATACATCCTAAGTCTCCTAAAGCAGCAAACCAACTCAATAGTTCAACTTCCTAGAACTTAGTCTGCCAAATGCAATGGTAATGTAAGGTGAAATAAAAACATGTTTTGTTAATATTCACGTTGTAAGAAGTCTAACCAAAAGTTTTATACCCTAGCTAATCAAAATACCTATTTGTAAAAAAACAGTTGTTAAAGTTATTTATCAATTTCTTTCAATTTACCAACTGTTTTAGATCAATTTGACATTTTAAGTACATTGGACAAACCTTCACTATTTGAAATAGTAAGTACTGAAGATTAGTATCTTCATATAGTAACAAACAAAATTCTGAGAATCGCTTTTATACTTTAAAAGAAAAAGCAGAATGTTTTATCTCAAAGAAATCCACATTCACACTATGTATTTATCGACTCACAAAGATTAGAAACCAGATTTTTTTTTTTTTTTACCCGATCAGTATATTCAGCATCAAGTCTCAAGTCCTATATATATGAGGTTCCTGTGACTTAGAAAACCCTCAAACCAAAAACCTCTAGAAAATCCAACAATCCTTTTGGAAATAAAGAGGAGCAAAATAGAAAGTTGTGAATGAAAATTAAAACAGACAATACATCTTTCAATGCTTACCTACATGCGCTTTTACATGTACACTTGTCTCCCCTCAAAGACACTGCTTAGCAAGCTAAGTCAGTTAAGAGAGTTTTAGATGAATAAAGACCAAAGAACCCCCCTTCCAGCAGCAGTGATGCAAGTAGTTTCTGCAATAGCATATTGCTCAGTGAAAACATAAATATAGCTCCAGATGGCAGCTCTGCAGATCGTAATCACAGGTATATTCCAGAAGGTATGATCAGTATTGCCTAAATGCTAGTTGAGTGAGCCATATCTAATGCAGAGTTCATTATATAGTCTTTACAGTCATTTGCCTAATGAGAAAGCCTGCACTGAAACAAACTGTATCCAGGACCACCAGTAACAAACCTGAGTAAACCAGGATCTTGACTATAGATTCTCCTCCTAGTAAAGATAAATAAAACTATTTGAGTATCCTGACAGTGAGGATGTAGATTCAACAGCATGTGACTGCATAAGAGACACAGGCAGATTAACGCCTGGATTTAGATGCAACAATAAAAGCACGTAAAGTTAGGGATCAAAATACAGTCAGCCTTAATCAATTATCTTCTTAAATGGTGCAAGAAGGAATCACCTTAGAGGCTTAAAAACATCACCTATTTAGCTATTCTAACTGGATCTTCTCATCAGTGATGTTGCACTACGTTGAAACAGCATTTAGTGACATCACTTATAATCTGTTCCCCAGAAGGCTGAGAACCAGGGTTCTTACCTTGGCATTTCGTTAACATTTGCCTCCAAAGATCTGTCTCAATTCTGAACTCTGCAGGTTTGATGTGATTAGAAAATACTATCTTTGCCTTACATATTCTGATGCAAGAACTAAAGGCCTGTAACACACTCTTGTAATAACTGTACACCTGTGAAAAACATCTGCCACATTGAGATACTCTCTGGTTGGATTCAAACACTAACAGCCACATACTGAAAAAGAGTTCAATAAAAGGAAAAACCAAAACAAACCCACAACTGCAAGAAGGAAGAAAGGACCTTTAAAACAGCAACTCCAGAACAAAGTCCACAAATTGAAACAACAGTCCATAATGTTCTAAGAAGGTCTTGACGATAAGGACAAAGTACAGAACTTATAAAAATAAAAAAGCTCATAAAGGAGAACTTAGTACTACTTAGTTAAGCCAGAGCAAGTAGCATGAGTGAGATGGGCTTTGAGGCATGTTCCTATGGATGTTGCTAGGGTAACAATCAAGCTATCCTACTTTCCAAGCTCAGAAACAGGTACGACTATGATGCTAAGGTACATATAAGCAAGCACTCCAAGCAGAGAACTTGTCTCCACAAATAACAAATTGTGTCTTACTCCATTAAGAACAAACAACCAAGTAGTAAAGTGTCACATGGTCTAATGACAATAGTATAATCTCAACAACTGAATAGAGAAGGAAATCTTGACTCAGTCATCGCAGATTAGTTACATAAATGACTCAGCTGATTATTAAATACTTGAATTGTAACTTCGATTGAGTTACTGCATCATGAATCGCAACATGTGTTAGAAACCTTCAAAACTTTGCTAAAACTCTTATTCAAAGACAACGGGATGGCCACCTATGTGATCATTTCTGCAAATGTGGATAATCTTGCAGGGAGAAGAAGGGATGTTAAAGTGAATTACCTTCTGGTCCCCCATCTTTCACATGCTCATTTCTATGGGGTCCGTAATACCTTTACATTTCCTTCAATAGTTGTGAATAAATTACAACACTACAAAATAGCCAAGTTGTTCTTTCGCAATTAGAAGAAATTTGACGATGAACTGTCAGTTGAAGATGCAGCTATTACACATTCAGTAGACATTTGGAGATACTTCGTAGAGGGAAGTATGTTGACAACATTGTTTAACATATCAACTGTGTGAAGCACGTGATGTTTGATTGTTCAGAACAATTAGGACAAAGTATAAAAATCTGCAGCTCAAGTTCAGCTGGTGTCATTGAGCAATGCCCTATAAAACTTTCACTAATAGATATTACACATAAATCTTAAGACCTGAGAAACACAAATTAATCTAAGCACCTATATAGGATTCAAGCAGAAAGTGGACATCCAATTCAAAGAACACAAATGAAGTTTCCTAGACATTTTTATTGGGGGTCATGTTTCCAAATGAGAGCGACTCCTGAACCATTTGTAAAGGATCTGAGTCCTAGCACACAGTGTACATGGCAGATGAGTTTCTCGAGGGACAGCCATAGGGCTAGCAAATAAACTCGTATCATGCAGCTTTAGTCAAGACAGGTCTAGCAAGTCATCTTAAAATTCATACCAAGAATTTTTAAGGCTCTCAAGCTTTTGCAAGTGAAGCTCCCCAGATGTCTAAAGCTCCACTTCAATGTATACTCAGAACCTACTTCGGATTCTCATACTTGGCACTACTCCATTTAAATCACTCAAGGACCTGACAGGCACGCCACAAGCACACTTAGCTCGCTGACACAATTGAGTTTTACACAGAACAGTGACTTCAGACATGTTCATTCAGTAACAAAGCCAGATGGTTCCAGGTCTTGCTCCCTCTTTTGTTCAGCAGCATACTGGGCAACACAGCAATGCCTAACTTCCAGATGTGTGACTGGTTATACAACATTCACTTCTTTTCTTGAATTCACAGTTCTTAGTCTCAAAATAAAATAAAACCTATTATGAGGAACAAAACAGGCAGTTCTATTGTATAATGCAGAACAACAGTAAGCTTTCTTGGCACAGATGTACAGGATTTACAATTGCTGAGAAAATGAGTGCAGCATTGTTCAGCCTAACATATTTTCTTGAAAGTAGCATTTGTATGTGATTTTATTTGGTCTCTATCAGCTTGACTATTTACACTAAAACTCTTTAAGGGAGAGTAATTTATTTAATGTTTGAAACACGACTGAGGCAATGAAATACCAACCACTGAAATTGCTGTGTGGACCTCTTAAATATAAAATACAGTAATAGTTCTTAGGAAACTTGGTTGCATTTCACCCACTCTCATTAGAGTAATATAGATACACAAGGCCTTCTAGTCTGTTACCCTAGAGCAGTGTACATTTGCTGGCAGACTATTCTGGGGAAACATCCATTTCTCTAGCTCAAAGATTTTTTGAGCTGGTGGCCATGTCCTAGCCTTTAACCCTCAAGGACCGAGAACCTCATGGTTATGTCTGAATTAGTTACAGATAAACAAACTTAACACGAAAAAAATCTACAAATCCAATGAAAACAATAGTGTCTACCTCCAGCATCACCTATGGAACGCTCTTCTACTAAACAAATATTACAAACATCCTCTTGATGGGTAAAAACTGAACAGTATGCACACAGAGTTCACAGAACACTGCTCGGTCTGCGGAGGGGAGCGGGGGCGTGAATGGGCTGGTGTCACGCTCGCCTCGAGAATAATGACCAGCTTATGCACAGACTGCATGAAAATTACGCTCTGCTTCAGAGTCCATTTCAAATGTTTTCAAAGAGTCTGTTGTTTTGTTCACTCCTTCCTCAATACCACTGCTCTCAAATATTTTAATGAGATTAGGACATGACACAGAAAACTGGTGACGTGGGGATAAGTAGTTATGTCTCTCCTATCTAATATTTAAGATGTATTGTTTGCTACAAGCAAAGTGCCTCAACTGAAACCCTCACTAACTATACACTGATTCTTCAAGCGTAGCCCCAGACTACCTGATAAGGATATCATGTCAATACCTAAAAGGGCTGCTGTATCCACCTGTTTCCTGAATAGTAAGAGAAAGAAATGCCAGCAGTAGTTCTGGTTGCTTATGAGTACGGATGATCAACAACAGATTTCATTACTAGCAGCAAAAACAAAAGACAAAGGGAGCTTCTGAGCTCAGCAGCCATGAATACTGAAAGAAACAAGAAGTTAAAAACAGGAGAGCTTTCTAGCAATTAGGAAAGGCAAGAAAGTCACTTCTACAAGGGCCTACTGCAGTACTATGCAGATCGTATTTGCTCACACCCCAGTTTATAACCACACTGAATCACAGCTCATGACTAGTCAGGACTCTCAGAACTTCACAGACTATCAGTGTATTCCTTTCTTTCATATTAAAGTCATGAAAACTTCAGGAAGAAAAAATACAAAGATGAGTAAAACCAGCTCACTGTGACTATTATTGTCACGGAGAAACAAATGTTATTTGCACATGCACACAGTCAACACAAAGCACACCCTCAGCTTGGAAGAGGGTACACTTTCGTACCTACCTATCTGTACAAGCCAGCTTTATCAGACACTCGCACAACTAGCAACTTCTCTCGTATCCTGACATAGGTGCAGAGAGCTAGTTTGTTCTGATCTTGACATCTCAAGCAGTAACAGTTAAATACCTCCCATGTTCTAGTCACAGAAACCAGTAGTCCAAAATATATAAAAGGTCAGATCCACTTTCTAGGCTTCCACTAGACGACACCGGCTTAGTCTCCAAGCTAACATTTCTCTTTAGAAAAGCAGAAGGCTAATGCCCTGAACACGTCAAACTTACACAAGTACGAAAGAACATGTTGAGAATATCAGCTTAAAATTCTCTCTCAGCATTCCCTTACACCCTACGTGGTACAAAAATACTAACATACTTATCTTCCATAGCTCTTATTTGATCCATTTCAAATAGTAAACTTCCCTACTTAAAAAATACAAGTCGCCCTTCTCTACAGGGGATTATGCTTTGAAGTGAAGCCTGCAGGTAGACCTGTAGCTTTCTAAAAGTCACACCGCACAATTTGCAACGTGAACCGCTGGGTAACTAGATAGCAAGAGCTACCACCACTAGCATACTCATTTCCAAAGCATCATCAATCCAGCAAATAGAAGGTGCCACGGGTATTAAAAAAGGCTTTCTGAGGAAGATGTCCTGTTATAAACAATTCTAGGTCCAAAATAATGAAATCATGCCTTCACAATAAAAATTCATTAAATAAGTCAGTTCTTCCTAAGAGAAAGTAAGTGTGCCAATTAAGCAAAAACCCTGTTACAGGGAAGAACTGCCAGCAGCACAAGTTATTTTAGCTGACATTACTTCAGAAAAAGCCCACCATTCACCATCTGTTCTGGCACAAATTTTGAATGCTAAGAAAGTTTCCAACATCACTGATGAAAAGCAAGCAGCCTAGATGCAGAAGTTTTTGTTTTGCTGTTAAAAAGAACAAGCATCTAGGACAACTCACATTTCAGCAAGAACAAACACAAAACAGAAGTTTTGCACATTTCATAAAAATCATTACAGAGAATTACAATAAGGCAGAGTGCAAGTGGAAGACATGTAGGGAATAGAACAGGAAACAAATAAAAATTTCCTACAAATTTTACATGAGAAGTGGGTGGGCAACTCCAGACAGTGGGTCACTGTTTACACTCCAGGGAATAAGCGTATGTCTACAAAGCTTTTTCCAGTTGCTAACAAGATCAAAACTTTTGGAAGCTAATGGCTCCGTCAACCTTTTAAAGAGAGGACTAACCATCAAAACAAACTGTTCTGTTCAGACAAAGACAATAAAGGACAATGCGTGACAAGGAAGCCAAAGGAGTCAATGTAACACAGAGAGAACAAAATTCAGGGTAGATGGTATTACCAATAATGTTAACCACCACCCTAGGATAAACAATCTCTTCCAACATACGACTCATAACCAAAGTGGAAACTAGAGCAAAAATAAAAAGATATGAAAAAGTGATAAAGAACTAAGAGAAAGTAAAATACATAATTCATCCATCTCAAGGCAATATTTATGATTTCAGAAGCAGTAAGAAATTCTTAATGCTTTTCTACAAACCTTTGGCGAGATCTCACTTAGAAGACTACATGAAATTTTACTTCTCCATGCTCAAAAAAAAGAGGAATTCTAACTGGCATAACTAGAGAAAGAAAACTCACATGGGAAGTGAAGGCTTATTTCACAAGGCGACTTGTTTAGCCAAGAAAAACAAGAAGTTTTAAGAGAGTATGACTGCTCTCTATAAATACATGAATGGAAACAAACACTATAGAAGAAACAGAGGAGCTACCCAAGTCAAGGAGAACAACGGTGTAAAAATGAACTTCTCAAATTTCACCATTCATCTGGAAATCAGAGGTCTGAAGTTTGAAGGCAGCCTCTAAAAAAGAGCTACCTAACACTTCAATTCCCTTGAAACGTTTGATGAGTTCACAAAAGGGATCACAGCAATCCTATGAGGATAGCAGATGACATTATGTAGGTGGAATGCAATTCCAATGCTATCCTCCATATTCCTACGATTTAACCAATGAATATAATGTACTTTTCCATTACATCTCTCGGGAAAAGAAATTACTTCGCCATTTCCTCCTAGTTTTGTCTACCATAAAAAATAAAAACAAACCACAAAAAAACTGAGTAAAAGCATAATGTGAAATTTGCTAACTAGTAGGAGATTAAGCATTCTATACAAAACAACGATCTGAAGATTATGGGTTAGAACTATGTGGTCCATCACTGTGACAAAGTTTAGACAAAAACAGATGAACATTTCTGTGCCAAATAATGAACAGATTTATTTCTCCCCCATCTGAAACACAAAGTCAGTATGTCATCGTAATTTATGAATGAGCTAAACATTTAGGGCACCTTTTTAATAGACTGGAAAACAAGGCTCCAAAAATCCCTCACAAGTTCTTTCTTAGAAAAACGTTGTATGACAGATGGAGTTTTAATATTTCTCATGACACCAGATGATGTTTTATGTGCAGTCATGCAATACCTCTTAAATAGTTATTTCAAAAAATTCTAGTTTATGTTGCAAAAAGATTTAATAGCAATTTAATATCAGTTATATTTTCTTTCTTAATGGAAGAAACCAGCAAGAACAGTTTAATAACTCTACCTCAAAACTCTAGGTAGTATGCTGAATATGTGAGCTAGGGTTCCTAGAATAAAACAACCTTAATTACGTTATAATGAACTTAAAAAAAATAACATTTTTCGAGTTACTGTGCATCCCTTCGCTTTTACAGTTTTTATACTGACAAGCTTAAAACATCTCAATATTTCTACTTTACTACAATCTTCCCTCTTTTTTTTTTGTCTTTCTTCCTTTCTTTTTCCTCCCCACACGGAAATTTAAACAGAACATATTTACTAAGTCATTTACTACCTCATTTCAAGTCACTACCACTTGAAACAGACACATTATACCATAGAAACCTGGTTTTGGTATAACAGCACTGCTTGATCCCTCATAAAGCAGCCCTAAATTTGTGCAAGGTTCAAGAACATATCTTTGGACATAACGGGTTATTTTCTTCCTTCATCCAATCAATTTCTGAATTCATCTAGAAACAACACTGTTTAGAATTAAGTAGATTGCTTCCTTAAAATGTTCCCTTCCAGCCTTTAAATATTGTAAGTCCAGAGGAGGTTGGGAAGGAAAGACTTGGGCAAGAACTTTTATCAAAAAAGAAAAAGCTCTAAATGTTTTTAGGAAATTTACATTCAAGTTACTATTTTATGTTCAAATTAGGAGTGCAAACTAGAAGTAGTGCATGGATTTAGGATAGTGTTTAGTGCTGTCGATTCATCAGATTTATATAGGTATGCAGATGGCAAAAACCTTAATGAGGGCTCTACGTTAGTTTTGTAGCATCTGTCCTATTTACCAGCAAATCAAAACAGCATTTGTTTCAGAGCATTCAACTCACTTCTACAAAAGCGGACAAATATCGGCAAAAAAAAAAAAGGAAATCTGTTTGAGGGTCTCTCTTTCTCAACTGTATATGTAGCAATTCCCACTGACAACGTAAAGTCACACAAAAGTAGTCCATCTCACTAGGCCAGAAAGCTTCAACAGTAAAGCAGAGGTCAAATTCTTCCACCACTAAACAAATTTACTGTTATTAAACGCAGAGTAGGAAACAGAGCAATACTCCAAAACCTAGTTTTATTACTTCAGGTTTGCGAGTATAGCTTTATCACTTATGACTATGAAAGATGTCCTTCATAGACATACATAAGGCTAGCAAAAATGTATCTTAGTATAGTCGAGCACAAGCAAGCTGCACCTCCACAAGAACCACCTGCCAGCAAAGGCTTCCCAGCACACCTTTTTACTGCAGACAAATCCCTTGAGCAAAGATCTCAAAAATGTGCAGACCAAATCAAAACGTGGTTTATCTTTTCACCGAGAGGAACTTTCATTAATTCTGTTAGTCAACCAAAGTGACCTTCCAGAGCCTAGGCCAGGCTGACAAGATCTATATAGGTACACTATCATTTCTATGAAACATACTTAAGACAAGGCTTTTAGCTTACCGTTACAGACTTCAGAGTCATTCCGTGATAGGTACCCATGGTATCAATTTTAAAGCCTTCCGTTTCTGCAAAGGAAACAAGTCTGTTGTAAATCATTATGAACATAGGGATGTCATGTCTAAATGGACAACACTGGAAATATCTTTGAAATTATTTTTGCAAAGAACGCATCTTGCTATTGCTAGTGGTTTAGGTTCAGTTCACTATACAAAACCTGGTTAGTAATTAAGAAATCTGTGTTTTCTTTAGGGAGAGGTCCATTTGGTATTTCTGCTTTCTATAACCACAGTAAGCTTTTCCTGCTGCACAGAATCATTCAAACCACTCCAGAGAAAGGATATAAATTTAAATCTTTGCGAGAACATGCATGAAGTCTCAGAAATTCTCTTTGCTACAAAATGGAGAAGTACCTCATATTCCCAGAATGCATTATAAAGCAAGATATTCAACTTGTAGCTGTATTAATGGAAAAATATACTTAATAAGAAAGCAGCTTACACACTGACTATAAAACCATGGTCACTTAACACGATAAATTCACTTCTGGAATGCAGAATGTCATTGTCATATGATACAGAGGACAGAGTCTGCATAAATTCACACTACCAGACTGAAGGTGATAAAAAGGGTTGTTTGGGGTTTTTCATTTGTGTTTTTTGTGTGTGTGGTTTTTGTGTGGTTTTTTTTTTTCTTTTTTTTTTTTTTTTTAGTAGTTTTACTCAGACTGAATTTATGCTGAGTAAGTGCCAGAAGCCTGCAAGTGCTCTGTGACTAAACCTGCTGCCACTAGCCTGTTTGCTTTTGAATGCACCTTCTCTGTCCTCCTAGTCTCGGCACTCTGAGATCAAAGTCAGCTCCTGAATGCTGCCACCAGGACTTGCAAGAAAACCTTTTTTCTTTTGTAAATTCCCTAGCCTCATGCATCTACTGTCAACTGACCCTATCAACCAACCACCCAATTAATTCATACTTTCAAATGGCATGATAATCACCAAACCAACCATGATAAGAATGCATTTGTCTACACCTAAGCAACTTTTGGGCTATTTCAATTAGACTTGGGTAAAGGTAACTGATACTGTGCAGAAACAGCTATTGGGAATTGGAAGATGACTGCCATTTATTACACCACCTTCACACAATGCATCAGCACAAAAACATAATAGACCAAAAATAATGCAGAATCAAAGTAGTCCTCATACCTGAACGTACAAAAAGTCCTAGAAAAATATTAGATTTTCAAGACTGTTGGAGCTTCTTGCTCTTATCGTAAGTAAATTAACTTAAATTGAAACCCAGACAACCTTGAAAACAATGCAGGTGCTCTGGGAAGCATCTACGGTTGCTCATCCTTTCTTCCTTAGATGAGGAAGATTATCAGACACTTGTAGGAAATGAGGCAGAAAAGTTTCCCAGATTTAATAACTCTCCAGTGTTAGAAAAAGATACCTAAGAGTTGAAAATTGATCATACTCATCTCACCACAGAGATAAGTATCTACTTTCTCAACACTGTTTTTCATTTTACCTTCCCCTCCTCACCCCTTCGATTATGCTACCAGACCTACCACCAACTACCAAGTGGAGAGGCTTAGTGTTATCAACCATGTTTTGTTTTACACAAAGTCACCTCAGCTCCAGCACTTCTTCATCTTGGCTTCTCAAGGCCACCCCTCCCCTTCTGCCAGCTTTAACATTTCTGAACTACACAACGTTAATTCTGAGAAAGCAAAATGCAGGTACAGAAAGACATGAAAAAGAAGCCTAGCTTCCCTTTATAAATTGATATTGTCTTACTGCCTTTCCCCCCCAACCCCAAGATATAATTATGCATTGAGTCTCAGCTCAGGGCTCATACAGCTGAACTTGAGCTAAAGATAATGAAGTTGCATCCCACCAACATTTCCATGGATAACAGTTTTCTCTGCAACTATATAGGTCACTGTTTCTGGGCAAGGAGCATATTAATATTTCAAGTGGTGCCTGGAGCCTTGCAGAATACTTAGCACAGCTCCTCTAAGTTGAAGAGATGCTTTTGCTGACCTGGAGTGACATAAATCAGAGGTGTATAATCTAGGCCGACAGTTGTTTGCGAATTTCAGAAGGTCGCCAACAGAAGAACCTTTCCCCTTTCCAGACTGACCTATTATACATTCTTCTTGCCTGTGACATGGAGAATTTCCAACTATTTCAACCAGATGTTCTTCCCAAACTCCAAAGAATACCGACGCCCCTTAACAAGACCAGCAAAGCAGCATCTCTCGTCATGCCTGGCCTGCCACAGTTTCTTCCCTCGCAGCACAAATCCTGGTTCTATAATTAGTTCTACATGTTTGTTCCCTCTTTCAGTTATTTCTTTCCACTAGACTCTTTTTCTACTTTTTCCCTAATAAAACTTTTTATTCCTTCTCAGTTAATTAAAAACCCTAACCCTCGTCTCCGTCAGCATTGCAAAGGGAACAAAGGCCCACAGAGCCAGCAGCACAGTGAGAAAGTAAATCAAAGGGGAGAGAGGTACCTGGCAGGGAACAAGTCTCTGCTCAACCGCCAACGGTTTCATCTTTTGCAAAAATCTCCCCAAGTCTCTCATAAAATGCGTCCTGGTTCATTTAATGAGCCGCACCAGCCACTAACCAGAGCTCCGGCTCTCACCAGCTTCCCGCTCCCAGCCTTGTGCTGACCGTTCCTCCTAGCAGGAGGAGCAAACAACTAGGATCCTGAAGAGCCACCTGTTGGCTCAAGCATTAGAGCCCGTGCTCTTGCCTGTTAAATGTTTCCAACAGCTACACAGGTCTTCCAATGCTATTTAACAGCTACTCAGGTAGTTAATAAAACAGTTCTGATAATCTGTAAATAATGACACAGTAGTTTTCCTTATTGATGTGGATCTAAGAGATGTTAAATGGTCAAAGCAAAACGTAGGTACCCATTCACATTCCTGCAAACAGTTACTGCAGCCACTACCAGGTCTGCTGCAGACCCCAGGGTTCGCGAGCTGCAGGTAAGGTGGGATGAGAAGAAACCACCTCCCAAACTGCCCGTCAGCACTCAAATTTCCTCCCTCAAACTCTCAGACAACTGGTGAATGAGATTTAATCATTGCCAGCTTCCAGATAACCACAGCAACCCTCCTTTAACTGGCAACAGCACGGACACTCTTTTCTCAGAATATAGCTTTTTTGACCTGATCCTCTCACATTCACCACGTGATATTCTACCAGTCAGCCACTCTTCTTACAGAAAGAAACAGTGCTACAAGTGAAAGCCCTACCACTTGCCCTTTTGTGCCTTTTTATAAGGTCTCAAACAGCTTGTACACTTGGCCACATACAGTAATACCTCCAGCTCCACTCACCGTAGGCAGCCTGTGCAAAGCAGAAAACAAATGCTCCCAAGTGAGGGACTCCACAGTTATAGCCACATCCCCACTTCAAAATTGCCAAGGGCGTTAGCCAGGTTAATGCAGCTAGTTGTAAAAGACATTCAAGGACCAGGCTAGAAAGCGGAGAGGCACTTCTTCCAGAACCTTCTCCGAGGGCAGTGGCTGACCCCGACGCAGCTGCTCAAAAGCAGACCTGGGATACAAGAGGACCCACAGGCCACAGTAAAGAGAAGCAGAACACAGAGCAACCAGGAGCAGCAGGGGACATGCCCCCAGCATACATCAGCATAAATGCTGTACCGTACCCTCTGACTAAGAGCACAAAAGCAGTATGTTTCTCCCCTCCCTCCCAAACCAGCTCAAACCTGTGGCTGCTGAGTCATGCACCAGCACAGAGATGAAATATTAGTGCCTGGCCAAGAATTAGTTTGCAACTCCAGTTTCAAAATCACAGCTTCACTGATGGCAATAGAGGAAGCAGTTAAAATTATAAGCCATCTACTAAGAAAAGGGTATTTAAGAAAAGAGCCCTTTAAGTAAAAGTCTCATGATGGCAAGACTTTGGACCCTTGTTTTTAAACTTGGAATTAGATGCAAAACAATTGTTAAACACACTTGAGTGTCTTCAATACATCAGGATTTTTCAATAAAATTACAATAAAGTTATCATACACATTTCCTTTAGGCAAAAAGCAGTCCATATTAAATACTTTGAACACAGGTCTAACACTAAGGAGTAAAGAATGCAAGCAAGCCCAACATTAATGTATTGTGACAAACTGTATTACAACTTTTTCTGTTTGCCAAATATAATCAGTTTTATAAACATACAAGCATTGTTAAAAACACCGACATCAACAAATGCCTTAAAAACTACATCTTGAGAGACTAAACACAACAACTAGTACCGAATAATCAATTCTAATGCTGAAAAAACAAACTATCATCAGTTAACATTAAGACTATCTTTTCTTCTCCAGTCATTGCATGTATTATGATCACAATTTCACAGTTCAATGACCCAAAGACTGTCAAAAGAACCATACACTTTTCCAGTGTGGTTCATCACTAGTTACCTTTCTAGCAACACCATGCATCAATCTGAGTGCCTTCTCTCATTTAAAGAATTAGATCTGGAAATGAAAATATGCACCCTAATGCATCAGCTTATTGGACTGATTATATTCTCCACCACCATTTGGGCATATGTTCCATTTCCTTGCATACGAGTATTAATGTTCAAAGTGCCTTCCATTTGCTGAAAGCCCACTGCTCTACGTCAATCTAGGTCACTCTGCATTTTGATTCTGCACCTGCTGCAGCTCTAGCCATCCAATCCGGGTGCAAACTTGAGCGCTGATACATTACCAAAAGAATAATAGCTTTAAAAAGGCTCAAATTAACCTGAATTCCTGGAAGGAAGTCTAGGCAAACAGAAACAAAACAAAGGAGCATGTCTCTGCAACACTGAAGAGCTCGAGTTAAAGATTTTGTTTGAATTGTGGATGAATAAGATTGAATAACCACTTCTTTTTTCAGCTGTATACTCTTCAAACCCCAGATAGCAACAGCTCTGCAGACTGCCTGGAAATGATTCACTACCCCACTTCACACCCGTGGTAATTAAATCACTGACACCAAATTTCATTCTACATAAGAGTTTACTGAACACTCCTTTTCAGTACTATACCCGAACAAGTAAAAGTTTCACACCTAAATTTCCAAGCTACACTAATTAGTTTACAAAATTCTCTGCACAGTTCATATGTAACAGTTCAGTAATAATCTTACAAGTAATTAACATCAAGTTAAGTGTTCCTCACAGTACTAATGAAAAAAATTACAGTATGAATCTGTGTGTGTTTTCCAGCCCTGAATTAAATGTACAGTACTAAAAGTTATCAAACTACTTGATCACACCAAGCCAGAAAATAGCGATAGACTACAATCTTTTTCCAAATGTGAATATCTTGCACATATTCTTTGCTAGAAAAGAAAAGCAGAATCCTATAACCTTAAAAATGAATGCAATAAATAAAAGTCTAACAAGGCAGTAAAGTTTCAGAACTCTGGATCTCCTGCTACCAGTTCTCCTATTCTCCTTGTGTAAACAAAAATCACACAATTTAAAAGAAAACCCTTACAATAAGAAATACTTTATAAAGAAACTTTCTTAACAATGCATAGGAGAGAGGAAAAAAAATTTATGGCCCAGAGTCACCTGAAGTTTAAAAATTTTATAGTCCTCTGTTGCCTAGGCTTAATACTTACAACTGATTGAAAGCTAGACATACTTGTGAAAAACTGCAGCTATGTTTGAAAATCCAAGACAATTAGAAGAATAATTCAAATGTAAAATGACAATAGCAGGAAGTCAACAGCAAGCTTTCCTGAAGGAAACACTTGAATGTGGTAAATAATACTCTTTTCACCATTATGGACTGAAATCACATGGCCGTACAGCAATACTCTCTCCAATTTACACTAAATAGGACTAAAAGGTTTTTTGTTTTTTAATAACAATTGGCTTCTGCTGTGTTGAAACCTTGACAACAACAATAGCAGACAAACAAGAGCAACGCTCCTGGAACACACCTTAAAGATCTAACACCTAGAGCAGCACAGAGAAACTTTACTTTGCCATCTATCATGAGAGATGCACTCAATGGGTCATGAAAACGTTAAGTCTTCAAGATTACCATCCCAGCACTATTTCACACTCTGAAATGACCGAAGAAACAAGTCTGTGAATAGGAGGATCTCAGGTAAAGCCAGCCAAAAAAACAGGGTAAAAATCAAGGTATAGCATCCAAAACCATTTAGTACCTGGAATGTCCTATAGAACAACCACATCAGCTCAAACTTTCAGTATACCATTGACTGAGCTGCAAACCACACGCATCAATAAATATGTAATTAAACAAATATCAAGGCACACAGGAGAGAACATGAGATACCTTCCTAAGCGCCAAATGACATTTGAGCACAGGATTTTTAAATCCTGAAAAGGATTTAAAAATTATGTTGCTCAAGAAGATATGACAGACTGTAGTTTGAACAAGATGGTCTGTCGCATGAATAAAATACCACTAAAGATACACATTAATAAATTACATTAATAAAGTGTAAAAAAAAGCTAAAGGGAGTAATATGAAGGAAAGGAATAAAACTACAAAGGGAAAAGCAGAGGATGTTTAGCACAGAATGGAGCTCTATGTTGCTGAAGAGAGGATACCTCACTGACTGCCAGCATGAAAGAAACAAAACCAACAGGAAGGAAAGAGCAGGCAAGGAAAGTAATCGCAGGGCATTCACCTCCTCACCTCAAAACCATTTGAACAGTTCAGCATGATGGGTGCACTGCCAAGTAACATGTTCTTCCACTGGAGAAATATCTAGGATGTACGAGTCCTACCGCAAGGAACATTCTAACACATTTCCTATGGCATGTATCACAGAACTTTAAGAATGTCAAAGGAAAGATTTCTCTCTCCTGCCTAACGAAAGCTGCAGTAACGAGACACCCATTTGAGAGAAAGCTACCAACTACTGACTCAGGGCTGCATAAGCATTCCCCTTGACTGCAGGTGTAACTGCTTATCTGCCCTTCAAGAATAGTACTTTACAATTACCAACCCCCTCACATTTACTATTAAAGCAATCTAAGCCATTCTAGCAGCAAAGCCTGTCCCATCTGGCATGAAAATTTTAAGTAAGCCAAGCAGAGAGGCATCCTGATACATCACATCAGAAATAATGATCCATCACAAGAAGCAGAGAAATTTGGCTGCAACTCAGCAGTTTACTTAATGCATCTCCTGTTAAAATTCCTAAATTTACTATCTTAGCTCTACGAGCTTTGAATTGTTTATGCTAAGAACAACATTGTTAATGGAAAAATTCTGTATTAAACCACACAAATATTCAAAGAAAAAACAGTTCACCTCTTTGCTGCCTCAACTTTAAATCTTCATCAATACTGTAGTATTATATGAAACTGCAGATAGACAATAAGCCGTAGTCATGATGCGACTAGAAGACTACTGTGAATCCTTCCTATAGTTTCAGTATCTCTGAGGAAAGAACAAACAGCTGAGACACAGACAAAAGCTTGGAGATGTTGCCTCTCTTGGCTTTATTTCAATCTTTAGCCAAAATCACTACCTCGCACACTGTTACACGCATCATACTATCCTCCCTTCCACAATCTCTAGCCAACCACACATACAGTCCTATAGAGTAAGATGTGGAAACCCTTCAGTCACACAAATCTATAGGGTTCAACTTTATCTCAGGTGTTATCCATCATTACTAATAAATGTAGATACAATGGTATAAAGACTGCAAGTTATTATACCTAGAATTTCAGTAATCATCCTTCTTTTCCTTTAGACTTCTTTCCCAAAATCCCCAATACTGTAAGCTTTCCATAAAGACAGGTAACTCCAAGTTCTTACTAGATTGACTGTAAAAAAAAAATAGTCTTTAAGAAACAAAAAAATGCCTTATTCTACTTTTATTGATGACTATTTCTGCTTGCAATCTCATTTCTGCACCGAATATTTGGGGGCCACAGCTTAATTTTGAGGGCAATTCAATTAAAAATCCTTTAAGGAATGAGTTCACTTGTGATACGGTTGCAAGTGATGGGTATAGTTCAGTTTTAAGCAAGTCACATTACCTGTGCTGAATGGCATAGGAAAACATTAATGCCTAATTATGGCTTTTGAAAACTACCTGCACTATGAGTTGCAGTTAGACTATAATTTTAAACTTAGTTTTATAACAGAATACCCCAGAAGTAAATAAGATCATCTGCTATTTTCTAAAGTTAATTTGTAGCTGAAGAAGGTATCTCGAATATCTCTAGGTCCTCTTCTAAGAAATCCAGATGTTAATTACTAACTCTACGTAACTTCCGTAAGCACTGTATCAGTACCTTTCATAAGTCAATCTTGTATTTCAAATACATTCTTTCAAACACCTAATTTGTATTTCCAACACTAGCCTACACTTATCTAACTTGGTATTACACCAGTGCTATTCTTAAACTACATATTTCTTTAAATACACCTAGAAAACTGAAATATAAAATTAACTCTGTATGTGACTAAATCAAACATAAGAAACTGGAAAATTAAGGCACATAAACACGTCCTAGAAAGAAGCAGAGTGATAACGAAAACTACCCAGGTAGAGCATGACCGTTTCAGGCATTTCATAACCACCACATCACAAAAGAACCTTTCAACTGGAACAAGAGCTGCAGTCCAGGCCAGGCCGTTTCAGCACTGACGGAAACCCCAAGACCGCACTCTCAGAATCATGTAACATACAAATGGATGTTTCACCATTATTAATTACAGGCAAAAACTTCTTTTTTTCCTTGCAATCTTTTAATCTCTTCTTTGATTTCTGCTCAGAAATTTCTACATTAAACCCACACTGGTGAGCTGCTTGACAAACTCTTCTGGGTTCTTTTTTCCTGCCATGCAAAACCTGTTATTTTCTGTTCCCTCCTGAACTAGCACACATGCGGTAAAATCATACGATACATTCACCTGTTTAGTTCAGATGTTGTCGTCACAGGTTGCTTACTAGAATTACGTAATTTGTCATCGAGAAGGACACAGACCATTCCTTTACCTAAGTTTGTTGTTGTAAAATAGTCCACAATGAATTATATGCATTGGTACATTTGAACTGTTACACTTGTCCATTAATTTCTTTCTCCACCTTTGATTTCATCCTGTCCAATACAGATATTTACTCTTTTTAACTCTTAATAGGAAATGGTAGTAAAAGGAAACCTACTTGGCAAATACGTAAGTCTTGAAGATTTAAAATATTATCAGAAGCAAACTGAAGAACTACTAGTAAAAATATTCATGGAAGTGTTGGTTTGGTTTGTTGTTTTTTTGTTTGGTTGGTTGGTTTGGTTTGGGGGTTTTTGTTTTGGTTTGGTTTTTTCCCTTCCTTTCTTTCCCAAATTCCCTTGGCTCTTATTATAACACTGAATTCTTCATGGATGTATTTGAAGCTTATTTTTCAATGCAGAAAAAGCTAGCAAATATCCTGCTTCAGCTTTTTTCTCCTACCCTCCCATGCAATTGTCAATGAGTAGTAGTAAATAGAAACTACTGCACTGAAATAAAAGTATATTGAGGCCAACAGGGAATAGACTTCAAGAGGATATAATAGAATATCTGACCAAATTTCTTATAGCAAGTTTCATACACACAAAAAACCCATAAGCCTAAAGGATGTATTCACATGTAAGCACAGATTTACAAAACTTTTTTTTTTAAATAACTTCAGAGATGGCTACAGTCAGATTCTGAAATTCTTGTACATTATCCAGTATAAGGTGTATGGAAAACATAACCTTCACAAGTTTCTTACAGCATGAAATTCTCCTTGGTGTTATATTTTATGCTTTTCTTTCTCCAGTTGCAATCAAAACTGAATATCCAAGTAGTACTGTAATATACTCTTGCTTTTCATTTATTTAAATAGCAAAAAGGATAATGTCATTTCAATATAAAATTGAACACAATTAGCTACAGTACAGCACTTCCACAAAATCTGAGAATTCACATACACAGCATATGAACGTTATTCAGTTTCCCTGAAGAAAAAATTGCACTAACTTGGACAAAGCCAAATACTCTAAAAGATGCAAGCTGAATTGCTCATCTACAGTTTAAAATGACCTTTAGCAGCATGTAAATTCTTGCAGCCAGAAAACAAAGCCCTCAGAAGCACGCATAGGAAGTTTCATTAAAGAAGAGAATGAGTTAGTTTGAGAACTAGAAGGAAGAGGCAACTCAGAAGTGCAATAGAATTTGCCTGGCACTTTGCAAGAAACACAAAAACATCCAACCACAACAAACACAAGATTTGCAAAATAAAAACACAGTAAGGCATGAACATGAAATAACTAGAACTGGTACTAAAACAGAAGATAAAAAAAGCAAAGGGGACAGAAGAAAAATTTTGAGTTAGAACGACAAACCACTACTCAAGTTCAATCTTCCACCCTGTTTTAAAATAAGTAAGAATTCTTAAATATTGTAGGTTAGTTCCATCTTCTCTCCAGAAGGGAGCTAATACTTTGCACTGCTGTTACCAATTTAAAGAGACATAACAAGCTAATAATATTTACTTGTAATTACTGGAAGCAACTTGTAAAGTGATTGTGATTGTTTGAGGACAGGCAATCTATTTCATTTTATGCACCTGACAGTCATATTTACAGTTCTGCTTTTTTATTAATTGCATATGATCTTCCCCAAACAAATAATTATTTTTTTTTCCCCAAGAAGTTCTATTTTTAAGCTTTCAGTTTGCTTCCTAAGAGGTAGAAATAATTTCTTATTTATAATATTTTTAGACTTTATTACTTGGGGAAGCAATCTTTAGGCATAGTTACAGCTTTTTTTGGTCTTTTCTTAGGTTTGAAAAGTAATGGCACAGAAAACCCCCTAACCCAAACTTTATAACTCGTTGGTTTCATTTTCCATTTTTTTTTAATTTTCAAAGAAGCATTACAATCAACTTACCCTCTTTGCCTTTGAATCTTTCCTGATCATATCTGTTGTAGGCAGCTGGAATAGGTTGCTTATTTCGTAAAGTGGGATCCTAAAACAGGTTAAATAATATTTGTAAAACATACTAAAAGATATTTGATGGTTTTTGAACGTCAAAGTATTACACGGAACTGCTCAAGAGTATAAAATGAGTTCACTTTTGTAGGAGTTTCAATGCATTTGAAAACTTCTGACATGCTTCCCTTCAACATCCACTTACAATCTTACAGAAATGGAGTTTCAAAGTACATACTGAAAGCAATGACAACAACCTGAGGCAAAACTAAAGTAGTAGTAACAAACTACATCGGCTAAAAATCTGTAAGTTTTATGAAATCACTGAGTTTTTGTAATATCTCAAGAATTAGCGGGGGAAAAAACCTGTCAACTGACAACTCATGATTAAGCCTTCAGCCACACACACAAAATGTTCCTTGCCAGCCTCATTAAGCTAAAATTCTGCTAAACCTACAGAATAAAAACAAATTTGGAGGGAAAAAAGGCATTCTGGGAAAAAAGTTTTAAAAAAGCATCAATCTAGAGGCACACTAAATACCAATTCAATCTTTTTTTTGTGGATAGCTTAGTTATGTATTCACAACTATTCTGAATGGGACATTTGAATAGTCCCATGCACAATTTACAAAATTCAACACAAAGCATATATTTAAATGTTGGAATTCATCTTGCTATTTAAATTTAGTTCTTTGTTAAATGCAGTAGCAGCAAAAACAAACCAAGTATGATTAAACAGCTTTTATAGCAGACTGCCCCTAAGTTCAAGAATATATTAGGTTTAATAGAACTCAATAGTAAACACCACAATACAAAACAAATCCTGTCTAATACCTAGACAGACTTAAACAATAAAGCTCTAAGTCTGTCCTCCCGATTTATTACAGGCAAAAGAAAGCTGGTTCAAGCTGTTCCCACTCATGAGTCATGTTCCAGATTCTTAAACATTTGCTACCCTATCTGTCAGAAAGACAGCAAAACATTTTGTTTGAAATGGCAGTAGTCTCATCTAATACATTTTTTGCAAATAGATGCAGGATGTCGCTAGTGTTTGATAGATGCAGAAGCTGGCGCTAGCAGTTTAATCTCTAAGTAACAAGAACATATTGAACAAATTAAACTAATATATTCAGCTCTTTAAATACCAATAAACGTAAGTTAAGTCAAAGAATATCTGTGAAGTTATGCTTGAAAGTTGTTCATTCACTGGAACTAAACCAAAACAAATTTCATATTTAATAATGACAAGACACAGCCTTCAGATTCATCGAAGTGCTGCTCTTACCGTTGGTGCTGTATTTGGTGCAGGTCTTTGCTCAGGTGCTCGGCCTTCTTCTCTGGCTTTTACTGATTGAAGAATTGCAAAAATATTCTTGGCAAAGTTCTGAAAAACATATCAGATAGCAAGGTTCATGAGTATCTGCATTTCACATAACAACAAGACAGGTAGAAAACACCATTTGGTAAACTTGTGCTTCACAGAAAAACAAAACCAGTGTACCAATTTTGTAAAGAGATGTCTTCTGATTATTTTTCTGTGACAGGACTCAAACAGAGTTTTAAGGCATCATTGCTACCCCTCATTCTTTAAGGCCCAAACTTGCTAAATCTAACTGGCTTCATTACAGCACAAGCTAAATCAAACTCTTCACAACAAGCTTGTAAACTAATCTCCTTCTCCCCTCTTGCCTACCATGCCCTCACAGCCCCTTTGGAACTCCTTGTGCCGTAGCAAGAAGGAAAAACTTTTACCCAAGATTCCAGGACAAGTCGCATCTCTGAGGCCCACACACCTATCCACTAACGAGAGCCCATCTGCTCGCTTTTGGCCTCCTGACAGGATGTCTTGGGCACAGTCCCTCTGTAGCTGCGCTACAAGCAGCTTTCCTCCACCCCGGCACGCTCAGCTGCTCTTGGAGAAGAGTCCTGAGGAACCCCTGGGCAGCTTTCCCTGCTCCTGCCCAGAGCAGCTGAAGCAAGGCAAGGCAGGCAGCCACCTCCTGCGCTTCCCACCACGGCTCTTGAGCAGAGCAGAACATGCTTCAACTGGTTGTTTACAGTTTACAGGCACAACCCTGTCACATTGCGGTGCGGTTCTTTTAATATTTATTTTGAATTATGACTTCACTCCATTTGGCACCAAGTAACATAAGCAGTAGAGCCTTCCATTTTAAATTGGAGGAAGCAAGTACAGAAATCACATTCACAAATCCTCGACTCAAGAGCAATCCAGCATAATTCTAGTAACTGTATGCAGTGTTTTGTCAGATAACCAAGTCATGGAGGCACAACTGAACAAATGATATCGATCAAGGTTTTTAAAATACATTCCTCCTGGTAATATTGGTAGGACTGCTTTATTCTAAACAAAAAAATGTAAATGCTAATTAAACTTTTGAAAGGCACATGCTTATTACATTACCACTCAATAGGCATTTTAAGCTATAGAGATACGTGTACACAATGTCTGTCGTTACTGACAATTTTCAGTAATGGTTCATCAGCAAAAGAAACCTTTTATCAATTAAGGAAAATGGCTTTTTTACTGGTTCAAAATAGTACAAAGTATTCACAGAATGCTTAGATTCTTCCAGAGTATTGTACGCTAACACTGAAGTGGTGTTAATTAACACCACTGGCATTACAAAACAAATGCACGAATTACAAAACAAAGACTTCTAGGGTGAATTTTGTAGAAATCGTTTAAAGAGAGCTGTACTGCAAAGCTTCTCTAAGCTTGTTCACTTGACCTCAGTCAGCATGTTGTCAAT
This sequence comes from Phoenicopterus ruber ruber, assembly GCA_009819775.1. Taxonomy (NCBI): domain Eukaryota; kingdom Metazoa; phylum Chordata; class Aves; order Phoenicopteriformes; family Phoenicopteridae; genus Phoenicopterus; species Phoenicopterus ruber. The sequence continues at coordinate 27,568,065 of CM020222.1, forward strand.
CTGCTCTAAGCCAGAGGGGCAGGAACTGGAAGACCACCAGAAACCACTTATAAAGGCAAAGCCATTCCTTGAGCAAACCCAGTTCTTCTCACGAAGACTGAAAGAACTCATACAAAACTCTATTTGAAGTTCTTTTCAGACTGAAAAATCGGGGGGGGGGGGGGGGGGGGGGGGGGGGGAGGAACACCCCACACCAGAAAAACTTTAAAGAGCTGTGAGCCATGCACATATCAATTATATGAGGATACTCAAAATCAGCTCTGTTCTTCAGGAAATAATTTTAACTACACGCTTTTACTGGAAATTCAGAGATTTCTCCCAAATCGTGGACTGGGCAGCATATCAATCATAACTCTCATCATTGCTGTGCTTCATCACATACCGTCTCTTGGAAACGACAAGCTATTCAGTCTTCTGAAATTCAGGAGGAGGAACTAATTAAATAACAAGAGGAGGAATTTTATAAGAGTGATTGTCCATGTAGAAGCCAAGTCTTCTTTCAGTCATAAAGAAGCTATGATCAGCTTTCACATCCGTATTTCATTCATACAACCTACAGTTAACATACTCTTAAAGTGAGCTTAAACTTCAAATTAAGAATTTTTCAAAGGCATTTTACCATCTCAGATTTTAATAGCCTGAAATTGCACGTCCTAGACCGAATTTTAAATTCTTTCAGGTAAAAAAAACCACAGGATTTTTCTCCCATCTACTGAAAAGTAGTCACTAATAACCATGCAATTACAAAGTGTTCTTGCTGATGTCTTTTTTCCACAGCATAAAAATGCAGGTCCCCCAAGGCCACAACTAATATCTGTTTGGAAGGGGAAAAAACAGCAGTGTTCTAATAAGCACTCGAACTAATATCATCACCTTGCTGTTCGCTGGCTTGGTCAGGGATGTGGGATTACATTACTGTGACAGAAAAACGATCGAGTAGGAAGCCCACTGCAGGTACCAACTGACTTGCAAAGCCCTGCAGAGTTGCAAGACCGCTAAGTTTTCATTTTTTTATTCCTTCAGAGGTCAGAATATGAACATCCCCTAGATTTAGTTAAATTTAATACCAAACGCAACATTTTTATTACCAAAAAATTCTGATCTGGGAGACAGAGTAGAAAAAAAAGAGAAAAAAAAGAAAATATTTGTTTCTGTGCATTAAGCCTTAAAAAAATTGAACATGCTTTAAAAATGATGCCTAAGAAAGTCCTTACTATGTAAAGGGACAATTCCATCAGTTCTTGTTGTTAGCTGCCTAGAGGGCTGCTACTCCCGTGAAAGCTCTCTTTGTTGATTGCAACCATGTCTACACCTAATAATTATTCATCACATTGGAGGAAGGGAAAAAAAAAAAAAAAGGCAAAAATGTTTCAGCAACTACCAAATTGGGCTTTTGATATTTTCTTAAATAAAGCCCTACCGTAACAGATTTTTCCGCCCATCCTCAATCATGCCTCTAAAAAGATGACTCATGCACTAGGTGTGAATCGGAAGGGAAAACGATGGTACCCAACAGACCATCAGTAACGGTAGCTATGGTCAGATAAACACAGTCAATCATCTTACAGAAAAAGTCACACGTATTCTTTAGGAAAGCCTGCAACAGTATGTAAATTCTCAAAATTTACTGGCACAGATGCTCTATCCCTTGCCAACACAGTGACTAACATACACCAAGTCAAGTTACTATCACTGGTGTTAATTTAACACCAGGCTGTTTGAGGAGAAATACCAGAGCAAATAAGATCAGCCTGCTCTGCTGGGGAAGACTTAATGAAGTTACATCACTACCAAAAATCATTTTGTGGTAAAAATACTTCCATTTAAATATATCACAATTTATTCCAAAAAATTGCAATCTTCATTCTGCAACCTATATTTAATTTCTGTAACTAGCCATAACCCGAACACTCAATAACAAAGACTTCAAGTCACAACAGCAGCTTTATCAGGCTAGCAAAAAAAAAAATTCTAATAATGATCGAGGAGAAATATTGATTTCAACTTCAGAAAAAAACAATTCTTGGGGAAAAAGAATTAAAGAAAATATACTTCATCTCAATCATCTGAACAAAAATAAAAGATTAAATCTAACATATAAAACTAGAAGCATAGACACTGTTACACAGCATGGCTTACAGGGCTTCAAAACTTTCCTATAGCTGAGTTGTAACCAATTTTTAATCAGATTTTACATTCCAGCATTTCACTGCTGAAAGAAAAGAGCCTAGGAACAACCCTCTAAACTCAAATAAACCCTTGTTTGAGCTGATAATAAGGACATGCATCCCAGTATGATCAAGAGCTGCAGAATGCTATAAACATTGTCCAAACTTACAGTAGGGCTGGAGAAGGAAGAATGAAGCCCCTACCACACTTTACACATTTGCTTGATAGGCTCAGACATACTGCCAAGTCCTTCGCAGCCCTGACAGACCGAAAGGCATGATGCAGCACCAGAAATGCAGTATTCCCATCACACTTTTTCAGCAATTGCTATGTACTGCGTGACGTGAAAAATGTAAACAGTATTCAGGTGGTCTTGTAAAAGTACAGCAGAAATTAAAAAATTGTTCATATGAAACATGAACTGATGAACTGTATATTTAAAAGACAATATTTTACACATTTAAATTTAAAGCACGTATTTAAATCTGGCGTCCTTCACTTAAGGCATCACTCTTATGCCTAAGAATCCACATCTTCAAATTGTAAACTGTTCACTAACATTGAAGTTGATCTTCTTTCCTCCTTGCTCTTCTAATTTAAAGATAGTCCTAAAGCATTGCATTTTACATTATGTGCTAGCTTGCCCTCAGAATCAAAGGTTGGACATGCACAAGATTGATATTCAGGGACTGTCACAAGCAACTGCAAGCATGCAAATATATTGGTGGAATGGCTATGTGAACTATTGGTATTTTCTGCACTGAGCTTATTCAGACCATAGACATTTCCATCACTTCTGACCCAGCATATTTCCTCTCCTTACACAAGAACCCTTCAGAGAAAGGCCACAGCTAAAAACATGATCTTGAACTATATAGTTGTGATAAAGTAAATCCTCCTTTTTGAGTTACAGACACACACACCTCTCCCATTTTTCTTATTTCCTCTCATTTGAGTAACACGTAAAATGCACAGGATGCTCAACTGCACTGACAGGCACGTTTGCAGAGCGCTCGCAGTACCTCTCAAACTATTCTCCATACACACCATACTACAGTAAGTCATACAACAAGCACACAACCAGACAATTTTTAAAAAAAACACCTAAATAAATAGGTCGTCTTAGTTGTACTTTCAGGACAATAGTAGTTTAAGAAATTGTCAATAATGTACTGGAATTTATATAGCTAACCAACTGAAGCAGAGTACATGACGATTTTTTTAAGCTGTCAGATTAGGGAACCTATAAAAAACTATTAATAAAACCGAACTTGTTACTAACTGCTGGGGAAAAAAAATAAAAATCAGAAAATCCCTTTCACAAAAAGCCACTCTGGGAATCAAATAACATTTCCTTATGTTCCAGTCAAAAAGTTCATTTACATATTAGTATAGTCTACCACAACGAATTGAAAACATAGCTATTAGCCCTGTGTATTCGTGGACTACGTTTTCAGTAACAAGTTCCACTACTCACTTGTTCTGTATTAATCTTCACTAAATTTTTCAAGCAAGAGTATCATATGAAAGACAACCAAAACATTTAATTTGAAATAGCAAAAAGGCTGATTCAGAAGTATGAAAGAGCAGTAGCACAATAATATCCTGAAGATACAGCACAGCACAAAATCTGCTCAAAAATCCCCCTCGTACATAATCCGAGTTTATTTCTCCTATGAATGCAGCATATGGAAATGTATTTTTTTTTTTTTAATAGTTATAGAATTAGTGCTTAAGAATGGTGAAGTTACTGTACAGCTGACCTAAATTTTCTTTCAGGAAACAAAATACTTTATTCTACAGAGTTTGCTGACAAATTCGAGGTACCTATTTACAAAACAAGATTCAGTATTGCTCAATATAAACACAATTTTTATAATCTGGCCCATCTTTCCCTTAAGTGCAGTATTCAAAATGTCTGCCCTCATGCCTAGTAGCAATATAACAGTCATCCCAGTTCTACTATGTAAGCTAATACAGGATAAAGTTGAGTTTGGGAACTTAAGCTATACCATGCCATTACACCTGCACACAGCCATTCAAAAACCATACGCTTCTTCCATTTGAAAGCACTAATGAGGATACTAGTTGCTATTAACCTGGACACCTCCTTCTTTTCAATTTTGCTATTAAATTCACCACTATTGTGAATTTCAGGAACACAGAACAATTCTGCCACCTAGAGCCCATATATAAAATTGCTTTTACAATCAAATAATTTCTTTTAAAATTTCCAAAATTTTACACTCAGACCTTTTAGCTGTCAAAAGTTATTAAAATACTGTGTTATCCTTGCTATAAAATTATTTTGAACTATTTTCCAGTTACAAGACCATATTAAAGATTTTACTGAACTTATGATTGTAACTGTAGTTGTAATCCCCTCACAGGCGACTTCACTACTAAGAATGCTCAAAAGGTATCAGAACAAAAATATGAACTTAAAGTAACTGAAAAAGAGATTTCTCACAGTGTTTAGTACAAATATGTTAGTTACTGTTAAAAGGATCAACCCTACAAATAAAAGACATTAATTTAAAAAATAAAGTATGTAAATACTAACTGCAATGGTAATATTTTCCAGGCAGTAAACACAAAATGATAAATATTGACCACCATAAAGATGAGATTCATTTGGGGAAAACGAAAAGTCCTGCTATTTAATATTTATGTGTACGAATATAGAAAAGCAGAGGAATGATATTCTGAAACAGTTCAGAGCAAGACACTGTATTAGATAAATTTGCAATTGTGGGTTACATCCACGGTAAATGCCGCATACCAGGAAAGCGCTAATCCGTGCAGCTAGGTCAGCTATAAACCCCAATCACCTCACTCAGTTCTGGACTTCTCATCGTCATGCACACAAACATACCCAGAAGCTGGGAGTGAGGAAATAAAATCAAGATTATGGAATGTAATATGTACAACTCACAGTTATGTTCTATAAAATGAAGTTAGAGCCGAGTCCAATCCCTTCTGTATTAATGTGCTTTTTATGGATACACAATACACTGGCATTACCAACCTTTTTTTTCCCCAGAAAAGTACAGATAATTAGGACATTACAACAGGACCGCAATAACTAAAGATATCAAATCTGAGAACTGAGGAAAAAAAAAAATAGCTGTTTATTTAAACAAATTGTTTGTTATACAAAATAAGATCCATGTGCTTTCAAAATAAAACTTTAGAGAAATATCTGCTGGATAGCCTAGTCTAAGGTTTTCACATAAGAACAAAGAATATAAAAATACCAGGATTAAGACAGAAAACTAACATTTTATTTGATTCAGGCTTACTTCCTGCTTTATTAGAAAGGCAATAGGAAAATATATATTAAAGTCATAATTTTTCTGTTAATTTTTTGGTACAGTAAATATTAAGCAGGGAGAAGACTAATTACCCAGATTGCGAGAGAATCAAATTGGTCAGTCTGCAGAAGGGAAGCAACAGCAAGTAATAAATGAGACCTTTGCTTAAGTATTTCAACCTAGACCTAGCAAGTAATATGTACATAAAGGAACAATCTTCTATTGACAAAAAGATACAATTTCATGATTCAAAGGTTATGAAGTAAGCTAGAGGGACTGGATTTCACATAACTTTGATCCCACACCAAGTTGTAATGCTCTAAATAGGTTTTTCGTTATTACCAGATACCTGCACAAGGAGCCGATATCTGATCATTCTTCAGTTTCATACACAGCTAATTCCATTAGAAAAACGTTTACCTCAAATTCAGAATTCTCATGTCCAACTTATATGGTTCTACTTCAGTGCTTTTCCCTGGAATGTATCCAGGCACACAATAATGTTAAGACGCCGTACAGGTCACTCCAAACTCCTAGTGCTTCACAATGTCTTCAAAAGTCTTACACAAGGCTCAAAGACGACAGTAAAGAAGGGATTTACAGATCTGTTAAAAGAGGCCAAGAAATCCACGAAACCAGCAGCTGGACAGGTCCCACGCAGTTGCTGCACAAGGATACATAACTGTGTCTGTATACGGACAATTTATGGCGATTTAGAAAGGTTATGTGGTATAACCTTTAAGCCTTCCCATATATTTGATAGGATGGATTGTGTTATTTCTCCTGTACGTAGGGTTAGAGTTCACTCGAGAAAAGGTAATTCTAATATACTTGCAACTGTAAGAAAATATGATTGAAGAGTGCTACCCAAAATTTAAATTTTAGCAATAATCTCTAGCTTACCTCTAGAAAGAAAAGGATGAAAGACTTTTTTAAAAAAACATCAGAAATGCTAAGAGCTCACTATTCCCATAAGAATACTGGTTCATTTAAAAAGTTATAAATTCACAAGGCATACTAATGCATTTCCAAGATTCCAGTTTTAAGATTTCTCTATACACAAGTAGAGCATGTTCAACCCGGCCCACCCAGTTACCATGCTGCTTATCTAAGAAATATTTCTGAGCAATCTGTGCGGCTAAAAAAAAAATCCAATACATCAGAAATCACCAACAAAAATACGCCCTCCAAATACACCTGTGAATACTGAAACTCCTGTTTAAGCTACTTTAATTTGTTCCTACAGGAAGAATTCAAGACCCACGAACACATTTACAGTAGAGATGGAATGAGGAAGTTTTTCCTTCAGAAAAGATTGCTGAAGCCTGCTACAGGAGATTATAAAAATCAAAGGATTATTCAGGAAGGAAAGAAAGAGGAAGGATGTGAAAGGAAGGAATCAATTTCAGTTTAAACACAGTTTTTTCTAGGTGTTCAATGGTTTGTTTTTCAAAACAGCCACACATTTATCTAAAAACATGTACACAACAGAACTGAAACCTCTGCAAAGCAGTAATTCAAGACTTAAAACTCCAGAGACCTATGATGGTAAATAGCCTATGTATGGGTTCAAAACTTTAGCTACCAGAGTAGATAACCAGTTCTATATACAAAGGTTCTCTCAATAAAGAAGTTACACAAGTAATATTTTGTTAGTATTTTCCCCTAAGATTTGTAGTTTTGGAAGTGTCAATATTAATTCTGACGTATCTTCACCAGACAGTATTTCAGTTCAAACATTTAACATATATAAAAATCTGACAAACTTAATTTGCTCTCCAGAAATAGGTTCCATAGTCAATGGCATGACTACATTATCAAGAACTCATTCATACCCTTCTAACATGACGTAAGTATCCAAAATTATGTCGTCTGCTTTATGCAAAAAAGGCCACCAAAAAAACCCAGTGAGACACTTACAGCAGCAAGACACCTTGTCCAAATATCAATCTACAGATTAAATAATTTCCACTTTTTCTTCTTTAAACTTGTCTCCCTACACCCGTACTGCTTCTCTCCCCCAGCATATCCAGCTGTATCGGATCTGAAGATGGCAATTCCCTTACCCTCATTTTTGTGTGTGTTTGTGAAGGTTAAGAATGAGAATTGGACTGCATGAAGAGTGAGGACAAACAGAAGAGATTAATTTCTTAAAGCCCCTAACAATTGTGGCTGTTAAAAGAATGGTGAAGGAATTCAGAAGTAGCTCTAGCATCAAGTGCTTTTACCGCTTTAGAAATCTGACTAAATTTTCAGTTGGTTAGACTGTCAGTTGACTCACTAAAACAGCAATGTTACGTTGCATGCCTTTAGTCAAACCTGAAATTAAATTGCTTTAAACAATATATCCTCTCAAACAGTTCTAAAATTAAGCTACTATGAGAGGAAAAAACCCTTAGACTAAACAGATGCAATTTGGCTCTGAAAAGTGATTACATAAAAATGTCACATTATTCATAAAATCTAGAAGACTACACTACAGACTTGGGGAAGGCCAACAGATGTTTAAAACAGACAGTGCAAGATGACTCATCCCCTACCAATTAAATCAAACACTGTATTTCCAAAAGAAAGAACTGCATAATAAACAGGCAGAAAACTATGGAAAAATACCTCAACAAAAAGTTCTAAGCAAAACATTAAAATAAGCAAGCAGAAAACGCAGATTCTAGAAATCTTAAAAACCAAAGAGGACAGGTGAACTGAAATGTCCGATTTTACAAACAATAGCAACCCCACAAAACCAGCAAAAAGACAGAATCACAGAATGGTAGGGGTTGGAAGGGACCTCTGGAGATCACCTAGTCCAACCCCCTGCCAGAGCAGGGTCACCCAGCACAGGCTGCACAGGACGGCGTCCAGGCAGGTTTGAATCTCTCCAGAGAAGGAGACTCCACAGCCTCCCTGGGCAGCCTGTGCCAGGGCTCTGCCTCCCTCACAGTGAAGAAGTTTCTCCTCATGTTCAGACGGAACTTCCCGTGTTCACAGTCGGGGATCAATGCAACATCTGATTAAAAGAGGGTGATGCAGGGGGTCGTACAGATGAAGGACCCGTGTGATGCATTATAGAAAGCTTAGAGTCAAATAAACTATGAATGACAACAAACGATTGGTAGTAAATGAATGATAACCTGTCCCAAATCATTAGAGCATTAGGGCTATATTCCCAATACGAATGGGACAGTAGAGACTTCCAAGGAAGAAAACAGTAATTATGAAAGACTGCAGTTACTTTGTAAGTTGGATAAGTGCCAAGAAGAGATGTGACGCAGCGATTCATTCTTTACCTATGACAAGCAATTGCTTCTTGGAGCAACTGGCCAAAGTAGTCACAAAAGAAAAAGCATGTTTTGATTTAGTCCATAGTACCTACTTTAGAGGTGTAGCTGCTGAACAATATTCTACAACAGGAGCAATGTGCTCAAATTCAACATTCTTGTAAACAAAAAAAAAAACCACCACAAACCATAGAGCCAGGAAAAAATCCACCACTAATTTCAGCAAGGGGAGCTACGTCACAATGAAGATGCTATCAAAAGATCATTAAAAGCAGCACCTAAAAGGGCAAAATGCAAGTATCATGAAAACTTTTAAAGATGTTGACAAAGAACACTACAGCACTGGAGACTTAAAAAATCCTAGAACAGTTCTATAAAGCAAAAAAAGGTTATTTGAAGTAAAAAGCAAACTTGAGAATCAGAAAATGTTTCCAAAAATAGAAACAGGAAATAATCCATAAATATAGTTAAGATTACTGCCATCTATGTAGAATTTTGAGGAGCATCATGCTGGAGGAATTGGTACTTTTTTTCAAAACCAGACGAAACCTGCCAGAAAGCTGATAAGGACGATAGATTATTTTCTTTTTGCTGTGGCCTGATCTTCTTAGTGTTTTCCTTTTGCATCTTAAGCTATGTCTGCATCTTTGTTTACTACAGAGAACACTGGGAAAGTTCACACACAGGAGGTTTTCCTCTGTGGAGGAGAGCGCTTGAGGAGCTTCCTCAGACTGAAGCAATTTTTGGAAAGAAACAATAAAATTTTGAGGCGCTCACACTTCATTAACCTTCACCCAGGAGTTCTAAAAGAATGCAGATATTAAAAAGTCAGACATCATATGGTATGTAAACTACTGTTGAAGTCAATTTTGTTTTTAAACATTCTAGGAGGATTCAAGAGCCTGCAGGTAAATCTATACCAAGCAGAGAGCAAAAACTTACACTAAAAAGAATTACCAGGCACATCAGCAATTCAAGTACCAGACAGAAAAGTCAAAACAGCGTTTACTGAGGGGTATCATGCTTCCCTGATCAAAATTCTTCAAATGAACAGGGAAGTAGATAAGGAATGATCTGCCTGAAAGAATATATCTGAGCTTCAAACAACTTCTGCAATAGTATTCACAAAGGTTCTTTTTAAAAAAAAGAAAAAAAAAATCAACGAAAACCCCCTCCCAACCAACCTACAAACAAAAAAACCAAAAGCCCTGAGCCATTCTGGGACAAATCACAGCCCCAGGTAACAAGTGATGTTTCCTCATCTACTTACTCTCACTGTTACTTGTACAAAACTATAAACATTAACATTCGACGATTTCTGTGCTTGCTATCCAGAATGCTCCTGCGACCCTGCGCAAACAGAAATGAAGACTTGCTACTATGCCTGTCGTATTTGTCAGGCTAGTCACAGTAACTGCATGCTGGAGTCCAAGGACAAGCTTCATCTCTTATTTCTTGTCTTTCTCCCCGTGTTTGGTTTTGCTTAAAATCACTACCTCATCTCACTATTATTACGAGGATACTACAATAAAACATTCAACACTTTCCCTAGTAGCTTTGCAAGTTTCCCTTGGAAGACATGTAAAGATAGAAATGCCATGAATGATTCGCTAAAGAAGGAAAAGCTACCCAGATTCCTTCAGTACAAATACTTCCGATGACTAAAACGTTAAAGGCTTTTACCAATTTACCAAGTGTTCAGTAGCAAGACTGCTACCGGAGGTCTCTTCCAACCAGAACAATTCTATGATTCTATGATTCTATAAATCTCACAGACTCAAAGAAGCAACGCTCACTCTGCATGTAGCATGCAGGTATGTGCCACATACCTAGTAATTACTCCATAATTCATGAATGAAATTATTCTATCACTAATGTCACAAGACCAGGTTGTAAAAATGAGCGCTATGTAAAATAGTTAAAAAATAAGACAAATGAAAACTGGGATCTCGTTTACTTCTAAACGTTATTTTCCCGTGACAGTACTTAAAGAAGTGGTGAAGGCAAAGGATGCAATTTGACAAGAACCTCAGGAAAACAGACATTTGCAATCTTTTAGAAATTGCCTTACTGCTTCCTTGAGAAGTTTAGTGCCAAGTATCACTGCAATAAATAAAGCCTAACTGTCCAAAGAGAGCAAGCTGTCAGCTCTGCTTGCAACCATGTTCTGGATGGCACATAACCAAGTGCAGCTAAAGACATGGATTAAAGGGGCATGAAGGGACAAAAATACACAAAAAAGCCTCCTCATGGTAACACTCTCTGGTTTTGTTCATTTAGCATTTTCTCTCCTTACTTTTTTGGTGTTTTCCACAGCTTAGCAAGCCTCTGGACTTTCAACGTGCACATGTTGCTACTTCTATCAGTTACCCCCCACTTCTGTCCGTTTCAAACCCGCAGGTACTTTCACACAGCCCTCCCAATTGTAGGGCTCAAGCCAGCTTTGTTTAAGAGGAATTAAGCGATTACTTGGTCTCTTTTAAATGGCTGAAGCAAGTATTTTGAGATACATTTTAGGCTTACTGTAAATGAACTAAGAACGAACTCTTCTGTCACTGTGCCAACAGCCCTCCAAGCATACCTTTACCTAGAACACTAAGCATAATGCCCCCAGTCATCTATTGTTAACAAGCTACAGATACAGAAAATAGAAAATGCAGTTTGTCATTTGGATCATAAAAAAAGCTTGGTATCCAGAGCATTACCTTGCCTGTGCTTTGTAAGATTGTAGTTCTTGTCCTCCATACTCTTTCCCTGCTGACAATATCTCTGGTTACATCCACTTCGGCATCAACGAAACTTCTCTGTTTAAGAGCAGTTATGTCATCATCCAGATCAGTTTTGATAGTGGATCTTTTCTTTGCCATGATTTTTGCTTTGATAGCAGCAATTTTTTCCACTGACATGGCTTCAGACAAGGACCTAAATGAGTAAAAATAACAGAAGAGACTGAATAATCGCACAAACAATTCTTCTGAAAGAATTGTGAATGAGTAACCTCATCCTGCTTAAAGTTTATGGCTACGCTATAAATCATAAAACAGTCACCTTACATATACTTGAAGGTTACATGGCATCACTGTTCTGAGCATGAGAATCAAACTTCTGACAAAAGATTCCATCCCGGTATTAGCACAAAAAACATCAAAAAAATCCCAACTACAGCACGTAGAAGTAAAGATTGCAAACGTAAAGCACCAGGACTAACACTTCCATTTACAACGTCATCTGAATTTCAGCTCCTTGTTATTTGTAGTGGATTACAATTTTGTGTCCAGTCAATCCATCCCTGGCTGCTCTGAGGCTTTGAAAGCATTAATCTAAATTTCAGCTGAGGTGCTGTTACGTGGACTTGGCCACCTGGAAGATGTGTTATCTTTTCAGAGCATGTAGGCCAAGCAAACAACAGATGGTAGTAACTTTGTCCACATCAATCTGCATTTGAGGTAGCTCAGTTCAGTCTAAGAGTGCAACATCTTCATCTGTGTGCTTTTAATTGTAAACACAATTTGGATGCCAAACAGGGGGCCCTGTTGTTTTGCAGGTGAGCTGAAGAAAAAGACTGAATTGCACAATCCTAACTGCACATACCCAATTCAATTTTATGGCATTTTTTTTTTGAGATTGCATTGAAAAATTAATACAACAAGTACTGTTGTGAACTATTCTCCTTTTACAACTAAGCTATGGGGAAGGGAACTTTTTTGGGTTGCTGTTAAACAAAGTAACAACAGTGACAAGCATGGAGTTCAAACTCACTGCCTGTAAATGTTATTTGCACTTTTTTTAAAAGGGCAGTCTTTTACATTCAGCATTAAAAAAGAAAAAAAAAATCTGTAAATACAGAATACAAAGTAATTATGAATAATACTCAGTAATCCTCACTGCAGCATTGTCTCACAACTCCAAAACGAAGTTGTGATACACTCAAGGTAGTATCCAAATTATTAGTTTATACAAAATGTGTGTACTTTTTGATTTTTTGATCCTTAGACTTTCTGATTTTAAGTTAGGTATGACAGTCAGATTTTCTTTTTTTTTTTCTCTATAGTTTCCTCTTAAGTACACCTATACAAGAGACAGAGAGGAAAACAACATTCAAAGTATGTGTTTTTCATGTGGTTAAGTGTAATTACGAATTCTATAAATGTCTCAACTCTGCTATATTAATTGTTGCAAGGCTAATTGTTAAATTTAATCTCAGTAAAGGGCAGACAAGCATTCACAGTATTGTTCATGCTCAAGAGATAAATCTCTCAAAAATGCCATTGGTCTGTCAAGTGAAACTACTTATCTGCAAAATCCAATGCAGACAAAGCAGTACATTAATTCATACTCATACACCTTAAATGTAGGAAGCACGACTCCCATTTTACATTATGGGAGCTGACACACTAAAGAAATTGAGCAGCCACCTTTACTTTAAGACTTCTGAATTCAGGTATTTGAAAATGAACTACTGGAGTCTGGTATCCTACTAAGTCCAAGATCCTTAGCATCAACAAGATCTTGCGAGGAGTTCATTTCCTCTCTGCTTGGCTTTAGGAAGATATGGTGTAAGACTCAAAACCAGCTATCATTCTTCGCAAAATTCTGGATGGATACAACGGAAGAGGAAAGGTGATGGGCAAGTTTAAGCACTTGAATACCAGTTACTACTTATGGCAATGACAGTGCATTATTCTGTGGGAGCCTACTGCCTCTTCAGAGGCAAGAAGCTGACCTCTGTAGGGAGTCAAACAGAGGTTGCGTTAGCCTTTGATCTGTTCTCACAATGTTTTCCTCGTTTTGCATGCAAGACATTACTCAATACAGGATATTTTTCTTTGAAATAGAGAGATAATCAGCTTCCCCTTGCATTTTTGCTCATTGTATTCTACTGCTTGGATAAACACCATGGCAGAAGAAAGCAGAAATGACAGACACGTGGGAGGAAGAGACAACTGTCCGCTCACTTCTGAAGACAAACCAAATCTCATGTCATGACATCTGAACTTCCGCTCAAGAACAGGAGTCTGACCAGGCATGAAGTTCTGCCTCCTCAGGCATTACTGATGATAGCACCTAAGGGAGGGAGACTTCCACTGAGAGCTGCTGGACAGAAGTAAAACTGGCTGCCTTGAATAGCACAAGAATGGTTATCAGTCCTTTAATTAAGCACTATCCATAAGAAAAATTATTCCTACCTGATCTGCTCTGTTTGCACGATACCTTCTTTATGTCCTTCCAACCGAGCTGCCAACCGCTCCTTGTCAAGGCGCACACACTCTTCATCCTAGCAGTAACAGTAATATTTAATTGTAATGTTTAATTTTTTGTGCATTCTCTTTAAAAAAATAAATACAACTAGAATTAAAGCTATCCAGATTTTTTCTTCTTTACATTTGCAAGGACAATCTTTATTTCCAATTATTTTTGATCTGTGGACTAGCATTAACTGTACAGCTATTGGAAACCTCCTCTCAAGAACCACAAAGTATAATTAGAATAATGAAAAGGAAACTACCATTCCCTCATAAAGAGCCTTGCTCAGACAACAATTGAAAACAATAGAAAAATCAGTCAGAGAACTTAAAGCTGGCAAACAATGCACACGTTCAGGTAGGACAATACATATACACACATACATATTGAAGGTAAATTTATCAGACACTCAAATTTGCCCAGATATTTAATCAGTGATACTTTTAAAGAAAATAACTGCTTGGAACTGTTATATCTTGACACAGAAATTTTATAAACGGCATTCCTCATAAATATAAAAAACAAGTCAACAGTAAGGAAGCCTCTAGTTACTCAAGCCAGGTTTGAAACAGACATGTAATCTGAGAAAGTAGTAGCAAGATGTAATTTTATGCCATCTTTTCAGGTTCTTAATGCTGGTACCACTTGTGTTCAATCTGTCTTATTTCCCCACAAAACTTAAATCAGCATCAAGCCCGTCCTATTGCTAAAAGGCTGTTTGGAAAGGCTGAAGCACAGCAAAACTAGCTATGCTCATGTATCAGGAGAGACCTCGAATCTCTACGCTGAGATGGTCTCCAAATAACTTAAAACAGACTTTACAGACTTTGAGCTGCCGATGCAGCAAGGAAACAAACAAAAAGAAGATGGCCATAAGCTCATTAGGCTCATATGCAGAATTCTTGATTCTCCAAATTATGGTGGTGAAGATCTACAGTTTCAAAACACACTGGCATCACAACCACATTGGGTAATGCAGGACAAAAATCTATAGATCACCAATAGGTCACCTCACAGCAATCATCTGCTCATGTGCCACTAAGAATGCATAAAGTTTTTATGATTCTTATGCAGTTATAGCTAAGCACAAACAATGTTCAAATCCAATTCCTGAATAAGGGAATTTATGTGTTTTGATAACTGTTCTTCTAAGAAGAAATCTAAAGTCTCAGTACTCTGAAAACATATACAGCCAGATTTATAACAACTCAATGAAGAGACAACTGGATGAACAAATTTTTAAAAAAGAAAAAAAAAATCAAAAAAACAGTAAGTCAATTTTTAAAACCAAGCAGATTTAAGTAATACAATGTGCGTAATAACGTGACACACTGCTTCTATTCAAGAGGTACTTGTGAAAATACACTGTTAAATTAGTTACGTAAGACACAGCTTCAGAAAATAGTAATCACAGGGACAGTTTCATATACTGCTATAGAGACTAAAATAGCAGGTAGAACAAATAAGCATCCATTGATAGAGTAAGACTGTCATTTATGTTATAATGTCAACTCATGGATGGCAAATAACCGTAATCAGTCATTAAACAGCACTTTGATTCCAATCCCATAGCTCCTGGCAGACAGGTTATAACGCAACAGGTACTTACGAATACGTGGTCAAGCTTTCCCCTTTCATACAACAACATACATCTAGCAACTAAAATTCCAAGTTTAAATCAGAGGCTTAATTCTAACTGCTTCCAGTTCATGTTCACACTAACAGAAGTACTGTGTGCACCCAGGGGACAAGAAGCCCAACTGAATTGCTACAAAACCAGATAAATACTGTAATTTACCACCGTCCCCAATTTGTATTGATAATAGTTACTGTCATTACCTCTATTCTTGGTTTCTTTGCTTCTGCTAATATTTCATCTGCTGCTCTTTTAACTACAAGAAAAAGAGGACATTAAAAATGCAAGATTTTAGTAGACTTTCATAAAAGAAACCTCAAAGGTATTTTTTAGTTAAACTGTACCTTGAGTGGACCGTTGAAGACCAATTTCAAGTGGAGCACTTCTGTCTATGCTTGATGAGGTTGCTGTAATCAAACACAACATTTCATTTAAGTACAAAAGGCCTGCAAAAGTATTTACGTATAAAAGGAAGAAGGACAACAGATAAATTGCAACAACAGAAATTCTAATTAGATATTCAGTAGCAAAGGCGGTCAAGCACTGGAACTGGAGATATACAGAATCTGACCGAATATGAGTTCAGATCAGGTTGCTCAGGGTCACTTGGCCCTTCTTTGAAAAGGGGATTGAACCAGATGACTTCCTGTGGTCGCTTCCGACATAAATTAGCCAGTGATTCTATGATCTGCATATACCACATAAAAGAAAACAGAGTTGCAAAGGTAATTACTTTATAACCTGGAATAAAGATCTACTAGTTTGTCTAGTTTCTGGAATAAAGACAACCTGCTGGTCCCTTTAAAATATAAAAAACGGTTTACTGCTCATATTACAGAAATAATCTCATAGTCCGGTATACTTAAAATTCCAAGATAACCTACAAAATAAAGCAACTTACAAAAGTAAGTCGTATTTATCTTTCTCTCAGAGAAACCTCTTTTCTCTGACTATTGTTAACAAAAAATTTTAAGATGATGGAATACTAGACAAATCTGCCAGACTGACAAAGCCATGATTTGATATATTTTATTATACCGAAGATTTTATCCCACACACTTATTGCATCAAGATCAATGCACTATCAAAAGTTTCCCACAGTCTAGAGTAGGAAAAAATATAAACTCTAAGCATTCTAACACAGAACTATTAACCAAAGGATGTTAATAATAATAATAAAGTAGCTCACTTCTAAACATGCATGTAGGAATGCAGCTCCTATCTAAGCACCATAAAAACAGTTAAGTTCAGAACAAAATGAAAAAAATAAAAGAAATCCTAACTTCATTTGAGAAGTTTGAACATATTCAGTTAAGCTGCAAACTGACTATCGTTAAGCAGCCTTCCCCTCCTACCCCTCACTTGTCCCATAAATATGAAGCAGTAAAGCGCACTATGTGTCGAAGTTAAAAGAAAGCATCACTCACATGTTTCCCCATTTAGGTATGCAAGCAAGTCTTTCCTATCAGGTCTTCTTACCACAGGAATGTTTTCAGTCTGAAAAGACAGCAGACTTGACATTAAACTGTTATTCTTTCAGAAAGACTCCTGCTGAAGATTTTTCACTTTTATTGAATACTACTCAGTCACACAAAGACAGGAACACGTGTCCTGCCTCCCAAGAAAGCGTAACTATCAAGCTTAAAAATACAATTACTTCCTAGAGGATGTTCAACTACACAGAATGAAACACGTTGTCTGCCTAAAACTGAAAGACATGACAGCCTTTTTCCTCCTTCACTTCAAACTTGCAAATAAGATTAAGAGCTAGGTTTTAACACAAGCACTTCTCTGCCAGGAGTCAGCGTTGTTACACAGAAACAGAGTATTTCAATTTTGTTGTTCCAAGTATGCCCAACACGCAGCACCGCTGTATCAGGTAACCATGTGGCACAGGAGAAGATGAAGCGAGGGCTCATCGAAAGCAGTCAAATGGGAATCAAAAGGACTTTCTCTTTCAGAGCTCCCCTATCTTTATTTGTAGAGCTTATCCAGTAATTTCTTTAATTAGATTGCACACTTCTGAGCCCACTCCAAAGCTATCCTGCTGTACTTTTCTCTGTTTTGTAGATCCTTGCAATCTCAGGCACTAAAGGACCATCTAGATTGGGATCGCACAACCGAGAACAGGTGGACAAAAGTACTTTTGGAATAGGTAGTGCTGGAGACAACTACAACCGTAGAATATCAAAAGAAATACTGTTAATATTTGGGCAACAGACTCTTGTTGTAAATGCAACCCGGTGGTTTGAAGGGAAGTTAGGAAGTGAATTGTCAAGAAAATATTTCACCTTGACAAGGACTGTCGTTTGTTCCCTATGTAGAGGTGTTGTTTTTTAAACACACACACACTTTGTTGCACGTCTTTTTCCCTTTCCCCAGCCAAATTCACATACTTAAATGCTACTATCATTCCCTGAAAATAACTATGCACATATTATTTATCACAAGCAAGACAAAATTTTATATGGTGTACTTACTGCAGCACGGCGGACATAAACAGGATGTGAAAGGTGCACATTATTGAGCAGGAACAAGATAGAATCCAAAGTGTAGTATTCCCTGGGCTGGCCCTCTTTCCCTGTCCTGTAAAATCATGAAACAAAGATTTTAACATTTAACCTCTCCATCTGCCTCATGCACACATTTTTTTAGCCAAGTTCTCTTTTCTTTCCAGATGACAGTCCAAAAAGCAAGCAGTAATATTATTATCAGGCTATTGCCAAACTAGTGAACTATCACTTGTGTTAACAAATGCGAGTGAGGGATAGATGTTCTTGCAGCCTCTTTACTGAACAAATTATAAAAACTGTCCAAAATAATCCAAAATAAGAGCTGGATGGGTCGTAAAATATACAAGCAGCAAGACTTGGGAAACCATAAGAACACATTCTCCTACATCTCAAACATATTTATTCTGATTATCAGAGGAACTGTCTACCCAATTTGGGATAGCCAGAGGAACATATCTGAACCGCAAATGAAAAACATAGTATTACATGCCCTTCAGGTGTAGCGGGACAGAATTTTGGCCACTAGAGAAAGCACGGTGGAGAACTCAGAATACACAAATTCTGTGAAGTCTACAGAGCAAAAGGTTCCAAATGGTGCCAAAAGGTCGAAGTAAGGAGCAACTAGAAACTAACTGCACACAAAACCAGCAAAACCAAAACGGACTACAAAATCACAATGAACTCCCATACTGAAGTCAAACCACTTCTCAGCAACATGACAGCATCAAGTTCAATCTCGGCTTCGAAACAGCTTGTTTGAAAGAGGCGCCTTTTAAGTCTAAAGAGGAATCTGTTCTTGTGTAACAATTTGAGAAAAAACAATCCCTCAAAGCAAGGCCAAACAAAAACCCATAGTTTTAGTTTGGCTCCATGTGCATCAAACATAATTCCCCTCTCACACAGACGTTCACTCCTTTATGCTGTTACTAGAAGATTTTGTAGGGGAAGCAACGCCTGTCCTAGTTTCAAAACAAAACCTGCTCCCCAAACACTTCAACTGCTCTGAGAAACAGACGTTTCCGTCAGTTCCACAGCCCCCAGCGGGACCAGGGACTGCACTGCCCAGACCTGGGACCTGCCAGACCCCGGCTCCAAGCATGACAGGGCTCCCCCACACAACCCAGTCCCCGTCCCCAACCAGCTGGCTCACCTCAAAGCCTGAGGAAG
Organism: Phoenicopterus ruber ruber; assembly: GCA_009819775.1. Classification (NCBI taxonomy): domain Eukaryota; kingdom Metazoa; phylum Chordata; class Aves; order Phoenicopteriformes; family Phoenicopteridae; genus Phoenicopterus; species Phoenicopterus ruber. The sequence goes on from CM020222.1 coordinate 27,587,386, forward strand.
ATGACCCACCAGAAAATCAGGCCAAAACCATAAAATTTAAGACTGGCACAGAATTTTAATCAAACCAAAGATTTCAGGAAGAAATACTTTCATTAAAACCATAGGAAGGAGTTTTCCCTCTAAGTACAGCGGCTTTACTCACGGCTCACCATCAGCATTGGAACAGTCACTGCAGAAGTGCCAGCCTCACCGGGCTATAAAAAAATACTCAACTATAACTTTCTTTAACCTGAAAGAGCTACACAATCAGCTACTAAATGCAACAGAAGCGTAAGTCTGTTTTCTCCATACTGTGCATACAATGCCACTACTGCTTTTCTTGCAATTATTTTTCTGAAATTATCTAGATCGAAAGTATCCAATAACCTGTTCAGAACTCATTACTAGCAGTAAGGCTGAAAACATTACTTTCATAATGATGCCTGAGAAAACCGATATACCTTTATTCATGCAGAGAAAAGTGATTCAAAATACCGAGAGAACGGTAGAATAAAGGATCTTTCTATCACTGTTTCTTCCTTCCAAAAACTTAGTCTGCATGGGGTTGGGGGTGTGCGTGCACATTTCGTTGCTGAAGAGGAGAGGGAAGAGACATAGTATCTTTCAACTGCTAAGAACCCAAAAATCAGCTTCACAATTACAGCCAACAGAACTGGATTCCTCAGCAAGGAATTATTTGAGCATTTTACTGTTTCGCTGCTATCTTTGATAAGGTGGTATCTAAACATATTCAGAGCATTGGCAGAAACAAAAGCTTCCTCCACATAGACTTGGCTCTGAAGTGACGTCTATGTCACATGATACAGTTGTCACTTCATTTTAAAATGAACATTTTAGATTATCTCACTTCAGAATAACTCATTATTTCTTTGAAGCGTGTCATATCCACTGAACATTATATAAAAAGTCCAGCTGGTCATCTATTCAAGTTTTTAGTTACACTATTTAGCAATAAATGGCATAATTTAGAAAACAAGTACTGAACAGTTATCTATTAATTTGAAAATACAGTATTACAAAGCCACAGGCATTGCCAAAGCTCAGCAGGGCACAGCTGGTACTTCATCACTTAAAGCACACACACAAGAAATCCCCATGCTCATTACGGCTGCAAGAGGATGTTTTATTAGGAGGACAAGATACTGCACATTAAAGGGAAAGCATCAGATGGACAAGCCCTTGTATGCCAGGGGAAAATCCAAGCCCAAACTGACATTTGAGCATCAGTTTGTGTTCCTTTCAGGTTCCAGACAGAAAGAACCTGCTCAATAAACAGAGAACTAAAACCAAGCTCATCTGAAGGTAGCTTACTTGGCTCAATTTACAAACATCCAAAGTAGCAATAGCAATTAATTCTCTTATTTCCCATATTTAGTAATAGCATCAATTACTTAAGAAAAAAACCTAAAATCTTAAAATTCAGACCTCAAAAAGTCCAGTACTTATAATTTTGCTTTAATAGTTATTAAAAGTTTTATCTCGTAATAAAATAAAACTCTGGCTTAAGAACTGGAGAAAATGTTTACATAATGCAAGAGACAAAGTTTCACCTGCTTGTTTTTAACACCAGAAATTTACTTCCGGCTCATCCATTCACCCTCAACCTGTGGGCACCAGGAGTTTATTCATTTTTAACGGCTTAATTTCCTCTTTCATGTTTCAAAGCATGAATTTTTAGAGAGGTACTAAAGGCCCATGTCTCATCCACAAAAGAAATCAGTAATCTTTAAAAATACCAGACTAGGCACGCAGAGGATCACACAAATTACAATACCCATGACCAGCTGCTCACTGTTTAAAAACTTCTCAGCTGCGCATACAAGCCCCTCTGCTGGGTAAACAAAGCAAGTAAGTTTCTCTGTTAGACCAATTCCTTCCTTCGGTCTTGAAAGAGATTTTGTAATCACTCTTCAGGAGCCACAGATCAGCCATCAGATCAAAACACACAAAAGACTTAATCTTGGACCATCTAGCCTTCTTCACATGCCAGCAGGGGTATTAATGTAATTATTACCTGGAAGATAACCTGGATTAAAATTATTTTCTGCCTTTTTTTTTTTTTCCCCTCTGAGTTACTTTTAACTTGGCTGAGTTCTTCAGACCAATGCACTGTTTGGCTGACACTTGTGCTAGCGCAGAGAGAAGGGAGCGCAGGGCAGCACTGCCAACTTCTGCCAGCTTAGCTGCTCAAGGAACCAGTGTTAAATGTCTAGTGGGACTACTTCTAATTCGAGCAGGGACAGAATGCCACCGCCGCCACTTGGACTTGCGTTACTCTCTCCAGACTGGCAGCAGAGATGCAATTACAGCAACTGTGCTGTGGACATCTGAAACAAATCAAGATTTGCTTCATGAAAGACTAAGCCACTAACAACTGCTCACTGCAAACGTAGTTTGGATCTGTCAAGTGACCCGAATATAAAAGGTTTTGAATCTTAAAAGTTTTTGCAAATGTTCCTCATAAGTCCCTGCATAAGTCTGGCAATTACATAGATTAATAGCTCCTAAACTGTGGTGTCAAAGCTATTGAGTATGGCTTGCAGAACTGGTCTCATTTTTACAGTGTCTTCAATTTAAAGATTAGACATATATAGTTCCACAGTGGTTCACAAGAAACATTGTGAATTGACAGCAGTCTGATCCTATGGAAAGTTCAGAAGCCACTGGTCTAAACCAAGATTTACTAACTTACTTCAAACAAGCCAACAAAACCCCTCCAAATTCTACGACACATCTATCACAAGAGGCGAGGACACAAACAGCTATTACGAGGTCACTGCTGCTGTTCTGCTCAGAGTATCCTCTGTTCACCCACAGTTCCTTCTTGACCATGAAGATAAAGCTGCCTTAATCCACACGATAAAGTTTTTCTCTCCAGCTGCTGTCTTTTTTTAACAGTTTCTGGGCCTAATTCAAGCTCTCCTAAGCAGTAGTAGACTTAGGCTGGCATATCAGTTTCTCTGTTCCCCACCGAAGAGCAATGAAACTTGTTTGTCTAGTTAACCATTACTTGGTACTGCTTGGGAAAAGCAACTTGTACCAAAGAAACCACCACAATTGTCTACACAGTTGCTCGGTAAAAATAGGACCAAGACTTTTCAAGAATTTTAAAACTTAACTGCTTATGCAAATATTTTTCTTCCTCTTCAGTCTAGCTGCCAGTATCCCCCGCTCAGCCAGGAAGTGTAAATAAATCCCAAATGAGTTTCTGAAAGCTTGAAATAGGTAATGAAATAGCACATTTCTAGTTTTAAATACAGTGCAAAGTAAAATTAGCTAAAAAAAAAACCCAAAACTGTCTACAAGTTAACATAAACAAATAGGTTTCTTTCCTTTCTCTCTCAAACTACAAGTCAGGATATTGGATCAACACTAATATTCATATCATAATTATAAAAACTAATAAAAAAAAATAATCCCTGGTCATAGACTGAACTACAAGGGTTTTCTTGAGAAATCTGCAGGTTGTTCTGTTTTTCCATCAAGCTTCACAGGATACTGTACTCTTTTTGATCAGTACCTGAAACATCAGCTACCTGATATTTAACAATAAGCACTATTTTCTCTTGGGTTTAAAAGAGAGTCACTGAAGTCCTTCTAGCTAGGACACTGAAAGCAAGCAGCTGCTAAATTCGGAGGAAAGGAGAACGAAGAACTCCCTTGCATTGTAAGCAATACGTACCATACACAGAAAATTCAACAGGTACAAAACCTCATTTTCTAGAAGTTTTCTAAAAATAAGCATTTTACCTAATACAATCATTGAAGCAACAGAAGCGCTACCGCGACTTGCTTATTACGGGAAGACCCCCCGGGACGCGGCCGGCGGTCGGTCCGGCCCGGCAGCGGCCCCGGCGAGGGGCGGGCGGCGGCGGCGCCCAGCGCAACGCGGCTGGCCGGGGACCGCCCAGGGAGCGCCGCTTCGCACCTCACCGACTCTCCCGCATCAGCACAAAGCTCCGCGAAAAGCGAAGCAGCGCGGATAAACTAAGACAGCAAGTACGTAACGCCTGTTTTTCACGCAAACCCCAGAAAAACTTCGAGAAGCCGCCTCCTGCCATCTCATCGCCTCAGCCCGCAAGACCCGGCCCCGCTGCGACTCTCCAGCCCCACGGCTCGCCCGGACAGGCCGAGAGCCGAGGAAAGGCCTCAGCCCGGCCCCGCTGCTCCTCCGGCCCAGGGCCGGGGCGCCGGCCGGCCGCTCGCCAGGCGGGGTCCTGGGAACCTTCCCGAAGGGACCGGCGAGACCTCCCTGCCCGACCGGGCTGCCGGCAGCGCAGGACAGGGATGCATCGCCCACCCCGCCGCGGAGGGTGCCGGCCGCACGCCGCCGAGCGGGCCGCTCGGACGCCCCCTCCACCGGGACGCCGCGCCCAGGCAGGGAGGAGGCGCACGGCCCCGGTGCGCTCCCGAGGGGCCCTGCCGGGAGGCGGCAGCCAGGCCGCCCGCCCCCACCCGCCTCGCTCCCCACAACGCGGCGGGAGGCGAACGGCGCGGAACGGCGCGGAACCCCCCCTTCCCGCTCCCCGGGCGCTCCCCCGCAACTTCGGGGCAACTTCTCCCGCCGCTCCCCGCCCGTCCCTTCCCCGGGCGAGCGGCCGCCCGCCGCCCGCCCCGGCCCCGCCGCTCACCCCCAGATGACATAGTTGGTCTTGACGTTCTTGGGCCAGGAGAACTCGCCGAAGATCACCTCGTCGCCCTTCACCACGATCTCCTTCTTCTGCGTGTTGTACTGCCGCAGCACGCTCAGCACGTCCGCCATCTTCGCTCCGGAGCCGCCGGCCGCCGCCGCTCCGCTCCGGCCCGGCCCCTCTGCCAGCCGCGCGAGGACCCCGCCGCCAGCTGCCAGGCCCCGGGCTGCCCGCCGCGAACGCCTGAGCAGCGCCGCTGCCGCCGCCTCCAGGGGGCGACGCCGAACCCGTTGCCATAGAGCGACGCGGCCCCGCCCTCAGCGCGGCACGCACCTCCCCCGGCCGGCCGGGGAAGCCGGGGGACGCGCCCGCCGCCCCGGCCATGGCGTCAGGCGGCGGGGGGGCACGGACACCGCCGGCAGAGGCGCTCCCGGAGCCGCCGCCAACCGGCCCTTCCGCGCGGGGCCTCCGCTACCCCCGCCGGGCGGCGGGAGCGTAACGGCCGCGGCGCGGCGACGCCTCCAGCCTGGCCCGGCAGCACCGTCACCGCCGGAGCGCCTGCAGGAAGCGCCGCAGCCCGGTGAGGGTCGCGCAGGGGCTTGTCACGGCCGGTAGCCCGGCCCCGCTGTCCTCAAGGCGGGACAGAAACCAGCCGGCGGCGGCACGCTGCGGCGCGGGAAGCAGCACGCCTTTTCGGCGTGAAAAACAATTAGCGAAGGGGGAGCAGTGTGTTAATTGCAACGGGCTGCGCCGCGCTCGCTCTTCCTCTGCCCCCCGCCCGGCCCCGTTCCCCGCAGCTGGGCCAGCACGGCGAGAGAAACGCCTCAAGAAACCGTGTGAAAGCTGCGCGCCCCCCTCACACGGCAGGTGAGAAAGCAAGCCTTCTGGAACCTGGATAGGAAGGGGGGGAAGAGAAAAAAATCTCTGCTTTGTCAACCACAAAAATGCAATTTAATTCTCACAAAACAAAGCCGTCGCAAGACCATAGCAAAAAAAAGTAACGAGGAAAGTGTTTATTGCCTCTGCATCTGAAGAAAAACCGCCACCAGGCAAACGCTACCGTACCCTGCGGAGCTCAGGGTGTCCCAGAGCTCCTGTAACGCCACCTGCTCACCCGAGCAACCCAACAGCTGCGGCGGCCGCCTCCGCCGGGCGTGGGTTCGCTCTCTCCGTGTTCCAGGTTAATTTCTTCTGCTCAAGTGTACAAAAACTGGAAGCATAGCATCTCACAGCAGAACCCGACAGACTGGTACCCCCTGGGGAACACCAATGCTGGGATTTTAGGCCTGGAAGAAAGCTCCCGTGATGGATTATTCTAGTCTTTGACACTCAGAATTTTCTTAACACTTTTCACCATTGGCAGAAAACATTATGCCGTTTTAAATCTGCAAAAGGCAAAATTGCATCATTTTTCTTCCCGTAAGTAGCATGTACTGAGACTGACAAAACAGACTAAAAGTCAACAGCGTGTATAATTTCCTGTTCCAAGATGTTAGTGAGCTCACCCTTTGTGATATCCCATTTGCACAGCGTGCTGAATATCGCAAGTACGTTTGTAACGTTTCACATAGGGTATCGAAATAGCCTGATACACAAATATAGTACAACACCCAGTAACACAATGAATTATACCAATTACTTCCAATATTTATTTTTCAACTGGTATAGAGTAACATTTATGTACTTAGGAGACAAAACTATAATGAATAACCAGAACATAGTTTCTCTGACTGGATTTGGAATGATTACTGGAGCTACAGCTCGTGAAAAATTGGAATGGAACTTGGCCCACTGGAAGCATTTCAAGTCCCGTTTGTACATCTCATCCCAAACCCTCACTGCACCACCTGAACCAGCGTTACCTCTTAAGAAACACATCCCATACATCTGCTAGACGACAAACAATACTTTCTTCTGCAAGACACAAAGTCGTTGTGTTACAATGACACCAAAAAGCCGTTGGTTTTAGCCATGCCATGGCCTGTTGCTCAGTAAGCAGTGAATGACACAGTACATAACCAGCTGCAACATATGGCTGCAAAGAAATTTATTTTCATGCTTCAATGTTGTAGTTCTGGTTTACTTTTTCATTTAAGGATGCCTTCATTAGAAGTTTTAAATGGGAGTCTACAAAATAGTTCCCACAGTTTGCTTTGGGGGTCACAGTGAGGTTATTAACCGTTATTTTTATCACTACATCAGGATTTGACAAGAGATGTCAGAGAAACTATTTTCACATGGCATTAAATACCCAAGAGTTGATCAGTTTTATCACAGGAGATTAGGCTAGAAAATCATTACCTGAAATGAAAAAGCATGTTACCATTTAGTAAAATGAAAGTATATCACATAGGTACAATGTTTCGATTGCATTTTATGACTAGTTTAACAGAGCTGTAGTCTAACAGGTTATGCCGATGTTTTATATGAAATCAAAATTAAGTTCTAAAACAAGGTTTGACAATTTTACATCATAGGTAAGTTCATTAAGATTAATAACATCAAGAAAGATTGTTCAAGTCTTACGATACAGGAGGAGCAAGATATACCATGTCTGAATACACAACATTCATTTATCTATATGTATGTAAGCAAAACCAAAACAGTGCACATTAGCTGATTTCCTTGCACTATTTTTTAAAACATAGGACTGACTACTGACCAGCGATCCAGAGCACAACTCTGCAAAACTTATCCTCCCAACAAAGAGAGGGGCAGAGAAGTTTCTGCAGTGCTGCAATTTTTGTCTAGATCCCAGCAGGGAGACTCAGAGGATATTCAGTGGGCATGCTCTGCCAAGGACATACATACTTGACCAGTGATCCAGGCTCCATAGCAAGTTATGTGGGGGTGAAGCAAGATAACACGGCCAAACAGCTCGTACGAGACAGTCTGAGGAAAGAAAAAAAAACCACAACACCCCCACACAAAGTAAAACCTCCGAATTCATTAAGTCTTTACAAAGAGAAAAACAAATTTTCCAGGAGTCGGTAAAAACATTCCAGATATTACAGGATTAGTTAAACACACTGCAAGCATAACTTCCCAGGTACCAGGACGAGTTCATTATTCTCCAACACATTATTTGTTGTCTGGGAACGCTCCTGTTTCACGGGTAAGTTTCTGACTATTTGAAAAACTGCAGGGCAGGAAAGAAATGTAAAGAAAAACAGGCAACAGAAATGCTGACAGAGGAGATTTAAAATTAGTTTTATACATGACAAAGCAAAGGCACCGCCAAAACCTTAGCACCTGGGAGCCGGCCACAAGAGGCCGGAGACGGACAGAGACAGACCCGCACCAGAAGCTGCTCCGGGGACTCCAGGAAAGCCACCCCATCTCTGCCCGCTCTCCTGACCGCCATCCCGCTGACAGGAGCACTCCGGAGCGTCTGCACGGCCTCTACGTCGCAATTCCTGAACGGTTTTTCCTCAGAGAAACGGCCTGTCACCGCCTGTACCCCAACTGGTAACACCGGCCTGCCCCGCAGGGTGGGCGCCGCTCGCCCTGTACCACCGCCCCCGGGAGCTGCTGCCGCCGCCGCACCGCTCTCCTCCCCGTGTGGAGACGCTCCTTTCTCCGCAGCGGCCCGCTCTGGGCCGCCTTTACCTGCCACACGGCCGTCAGCAGGGCCCTCCCCTGAGGGGGCGGTGCTGCCGGCGCACGGCGCCTCGGGACTCCGGCAGCGCGGCGGGCAGCCCCACGCCGCGCCGGGAGGCGGTGCGGGGGCCTGCGAGCGCGGTCGGACCGCCGTGAGGACTGCGGAGAAGCCCCGCCCCTTCCTCTTGGCCGCCATGGGCCTGCAGGGGGCGCTGCGCCGGGCGGCGGCGGGGCTGCGGCTGCGGCGCGGGTGGGTGCGGGGCCGCGGCGGCGCCCCTCAGCGCGGGGCTGGGGCGGGAGCTCCCCGCCGGCGCCGGGACCTTGGGTCTGCCGGGGTCGAGCCCGAGGGGACGGGGCCTGCTTTCTGTCTTCGTGCCCTTTGAACGCACGTCCTCGGAGGAGCGGCCCTCCGGGGAGAGGAGCGGCAGGTGCCGGGGCCGCCCGGGGCTGGGGCGGGGGGGGCCGGGCCGGCGTCGGGACGTGCAGGCCTCGGAGCAGCAGGCCTGCGGGGCCCGCGCCTTTGGTGAAAGCGAGCGTGGCCCCTTCTGTTCGAGTCGGGTTGCGACGCTGAGTACAGCCCGGTGTCAGATTCGACACTTGTATCTATATTATCATTGGGGAAAGAGAAGTTCTAATTCCTCTTGTAAAGGCAGCCGTTCCGGTCATTCTGGTAGTCTGCAGCATCCACCTCCTTATTTTCATCTTCCTGCAGGCATGTAAGAACGAGGGTGACTGTAGGTATTGCACCTGAAATCAACTCACGTGTAGTGGAGAAATTGCGTTAAATATTTAAACAAAACAGTACGAAAGCCAACTTTAGTTTCTGAACTATAAAATGCGTTTGAAAGCTCGATTATCTGACTTTAATTTCTTTTTAGTTTTAGAATGGGCAACAGTCAGCCTGCTCCTATAGGATTGTCTAATGATGCTGCTGTGAATCAAATACAGGTAACATTATTTATTCAATTCTTACTTATTTTCAACATTTCTAAAAGCCATAGTTATTTAAAAGCTCTTCTGATTTATACAAAGACATGCTGTGAATAGTTCTGCACGTTGAATTATGTTTATTAAGTAATACTGGCAGAATTGTCCACAGCCCTGGAACCTGATCTAGGATAGGCTGCATCTATTTTACATTTTTTTCAGACATCTACTCAAATTCTATACTGCTATCAATATTGGGGACTAAACCTTGTAAAATTACTGATATCAAGTAAAGTAAATATTTAAAACATTGTTCTTTAAAGTAACTTTACTGATACTAAATGACAGCCTGAAATCACCTTGAATTTACAGTAAAGTAATAGGGGTATGTATTTCTCCCACTCAGAACCCTTTTTGTCACTCTGCTTGCCCCCGGCACATCCCGCTTGCCTTACGGACAGGGGAAGCTGTGCTAAATAATTTGAGGAGATGCAGCTTGTTTGGCAGGCCGTGGGAGGTCTGTGACTGCAGAGCAAAAGAGGGTTGAGGGTTGGCACCGTTGCGCGCCAGTCGTACCACGTACTCCACAATCATTCCGCTCAGTTTTGGAGTCAAGCGCAGGTCATGCACTGCTTCATAGGTAACAGCAGTGCTGCTGGGAGAGATCGTTAATGCCAACTCTCCTCTGTTTCTCTGCTTCCACAAGAAGATCGTAGCATTCCTGAAAGTTAGGTACGGCTGAGTTTTAATGGATTCCAGGTATTCAACTCAAAGAACAGAGCATACCTCTTCCTGAAGATTAAATGGAGCAGGAGGAGTCACTTTATCTTCCGTGTAGTTCTGCAAACTGCGGAAGTTGCGCCTCACTGCCTACTGCGCTTGTGTGCAGATGCTCTTTGGGATCTGGCCAAGTGCCACTGCACTTTCCGAGGTCAAGAGCCTGACTTTCTTGGTAGTCTGGTGGGAAGCAATTTTTGTTCTGATGTGAAAGTATGGGATGCATCCCTAAGGGAGGTGCTAGCCCACCACAGAGGTCTTCAGAGCAAATGTGGGGTGGGTGTGTTTTGCACCCACCATACAGGTGATGATAGCTTCTTGACAGATGCCTTGATGGAAGTCACTGCTCTACTCCTTGTTTTCAAAGAGAAGTAGGTCATTCCTCACCTTAAGATTCTTGTGGGTCTTGATGAGAAGCAGGGAAAACTTAGAAGCTAAACTAGCTTTTCACTTTACCTTAAAAAACAGAATAAAGTACAGTGTTTTGGAAGATTCTTCAGAAGTAGCCAGCCATTGTTGTAGCATGGCTGGGAACTCCTCAGTTGTCCCTGTTAAAAATACCTCAGAAAGCTTTTTACAGAGAGTAATTTTCCTGTATGTGTTACCATAATAGCAGATTTTTAATTTCTGTATTTGTTTTCATGACTGTTTGATACTGTTAAAATACACTGACTTAAAAACAATGCATGCTGACTTGAACGTTCTTTTGAACATACAGGAGATTATTTCAGACAACTGTGTGGTGATTTTCTCTAAAACAACATGCGCCTACTGCAAAATGGCAAAAAAGCTTTTTGAGGGTATAAATGTGAATTATACAGCTGTAGAACTGGACATGAATACAAACGGAAGTCAGTTCCAAGACATTCTTGAACAGATGACTGGTGGCAGAACAGTAAGTATATTTTCTTACATGTAACAAGCAAAGTAAGAACTTGCACTACACACATTCCTTATGGGTTATGACCATGTCAAGTTCTTCATTTTTCTGAGACACGTAAACTTGGGACACAAGCTCCTAAATTGAAGACGAGGTACTGCAGAAGGGTTCTGTACCATCTCTTCCCTCTTGAGACCCTCTGGCTATCCCTCTCAGGTCATCTTTTCTGTACTGCCGCTAAGATAACTGAAGTATCGAAGTCAGTTTTCATTTGTATAGGTATATTTAATCTATTGGGTTTAACACTTATCTTGTAATTTCTTTATTTTATATAGTCTCACTTGGCTCAATTTTAATTTATTACAATCTCCCATACAGTGACTTTATCCCACTTTTAAGGGGCACATGAAGAAAGTTTCCCATCTCTGTAAATATTATGGAAACTTTTGAGTTGTACAGTAGTATTAAATATCCATATATAAGAATGTAACTATTGTGCATATACTGGAGTCCATATGCTTAGATTTTTATCTTTTTTCCAAGTAACTAACACAATCTTCATTTTCTTGATAGGTCCCAAGAGTGTTTGTCAACGGGACTTTTGTTGGAGGTGCTACAGATACTCAAAGGCTTCACGAAGAAGGCAAACTGCTTCCCTTAGTTCATCAATGTCAAGTGAAAGGGAAGTCCTGAACAGCCATCTAGCTTAGCTCAGTCTTCCTTTGTATAAACAGAACTTCAGACAAGTTAAAAGATCACAAAGATACACTGCATCAGCTGGACTCAACAACTTCAAGCCATGGATTTCTGAATCATAGATCATTCTCTGACACAGACTTTATGGACTTGGCAAATTACTCAGTGTCCTTGCCTCAGCTTTACCACAACCAAAATCTTGATAAAAACCATTATGTAACTCTTGGGGCTCTAAGTGTGAGATAGTCACGTCATTTTATTGCTGTTAGATCCTGATACTATGCTTCGCAGAAGTATAGACTGTACAAGAAGAATCCTGTATATTTTTTTTCTGCAAATTAGTTTGCTTTCTAGTTTTGTTCCAGCAGTTACAATAAATGGTCAGTTTAATTTAATGGTTCCTTTAAATTTAATTCTTCTCTGAATGTCAAATTGTAATCATGAAGAAAGTACGAAGCAAAACAAGTTTGTAGTGATATTGCTGTATGCATGTCTGCCTCTCTTACATTTCACTGTCTCATCACCTAGCTACCAAATTGTATGTCCAATTGCTACAGAAAAGGGAATAAAGATTCTTGCAGCTTGAGCGGGGCAGGTAGTTGCTTTCATCTTTACTCTGCACTATGAAGTATCAGCCTATACGGTGTCATTCAGGAATATCCTTCTGGGTACCAGACAGCTTGCTGTCACTAAGCTGCAGCTACAAACTACGTTACAATCAATCCAACACTATTACGAAACTTAAGACCAAGTAAAATGGGTCTAATATGCATAGAGTTTATTTAGCACTTAAATTCTACAGTCAGAATGCAGTTTACTAGCCATTTTAACTTGCATTTAAATGTCTAAAAGAAATGTCTAAAATTCAATAGTTTCAGTACAATGTACATCCAAAGCCAGACCAGGCAATGCCAAGACTCTTGGTTATTTCAGGAAAGTTCCTATGCAAGTAGAAAATTTTATCCAATTCTTCGGTAAAAGGGACCATTACATTACCAAAGGTGCACAGGTTAAAATAAAAACATTAGTCAATGAATCTTTACTCGCTTCTTGTGAGTAAGACTTCTGTTATTCCTATTGCTTTCAGCACTGCATGCACCTGAACTACTTTTTTCCCCTCAAGGGAAAAAAGCATCACATTCATCTTCAACTCCAGATAACTGGGACTGTAAGAGTATCATTTGAATTTGACAGCTTCATTTTTGTGATGCGGGTTTTAAACAAGTTTAAACCACATCGTTTGTAGAAAATCTAGTATACGGTTGCCTGCTCTGTGCATCTTTAACGTGTAATGAGCCAATTAAACACACTGACCTCGTTATATTTTTATTATTGCGGTTGACTGTATTTTGCTAGTTTCATCACTGCCTTATTAAAATTTTGTTTACAAGGACACGCTCATCAAGGTAAACACACACAAATGTGCCTCTCTCCCTAAATGTATACTTAATAAAGCAATTTATTTTGCACATACAGTGGTAACCAAGTATTTTTTTTTCTCTGTGTAGAATTCTTAGGCCAGTTATGTTTTCTCAGAAGATTAACAACAATTCTGCACCTGAAAGCTGGTAAATCCATCGTGTAAAAATAATAGTAATAGTATGCAAAGGAATTTTTCAAAGACCTGTTCATTTTGTTCCCTGTTTAAAAAAAAGTCCCAAAACAGTAGTCTAAAATAACCCTTTGAGTTCTAAGTTTCAGAAATCCCAGGGCATTGTCACTTAAGGCAATGTTCTATTCCAACAGTTGAGAAAACCTGCTGTATGCCTGCAGATCCAAGTGAGCGCCCGTTTATTAAAGAAGATATGTCTTAAGGCACTCAAAGGGTTAATTGTTTCTTTTTAACCATATTAAGGCTCCCCATCCAAATATTTTCTCATTTATTTTGTATCATTTCATAGAAAGTAGCAGCAAGACAGTGCCTTCGTTACTGGATGGCACAAAGCCATGTCATGTTTAAGTTATTTAAACATGATATGGCGGTTAGAAGTGTGGTTCTACTCTAGGGAAAAAAAAAAGGAGGAACTCAAAAATAGCCATTAAAAATTTCCATATTTTTTGCTTAACATTGTCTCCAGGACAAAGCTGTTTATCTTAAAAAATTCTTGTCCTGGGATCTGAATGTTAAAAATTACCCACTGTAAGATTCTGTACTTAAGATATACCTGCTCATCCAGATTAAATACCATGCTCCTAAGAAGTGTGAGACGCTGGAAACAAACATCAAGTTATTTAACCAAGCAGACAGAGCTGCAAATGCGCCCATCTGTTCCTTCTCTATACAGAATTATTTTTAAAGAGTAGAACTGCACTTTTATAGGAAACTGTAATAGAAAAGAGATTTTATTCGTAACTACTTGTGCTTAACTCTAAGAAGCTGGTAACATTAGGAAAACAGCTATTTATATTCATTATTTGTTAATGAAGCATTCGTAAAAGTTTTCAACATACCACATATATATATGCACATATATATATTTAAACTTAAATTCAGAATGCAGAAATACCTAAAGAAACCACATTTTACAGTATCAAAATTATAAATCCAAATGTAAGCACACATATTGAAAGACACCATACCTTCTGCTGAAATTAGCTAATCTTAAATCTCAGCTCTCAAAGCAGCACATACATAATACACTGTCCTAGTGTTTTACCGTTCCCCCGTACGTAACTCTCACTCAGCAATGTTGTACACTCTACTGTATCATGGCAAGACGAAATCTCTACCGTTCCAGCAATAAAGTCATTAAAACAGCTTAATTACAGCATCTTTGTCCACTGTGAACCACTGCAAAGAGCAAAATAAACCTATAAACTGATGAAAGGCTTACAAAAAAGAATAAAAGTGCCAAGACAAATGATCCTTTGCTTAGGTTTACTTCTACATCCTATTCTTTGAAGATTTTCACTAATCAATACTGCAAAGAAGCTGCCCATTTATCCAGAATATTAATTTAAATGTTTCCCTAATTCTGCATATAACAGCAGTTTGATAATACTTATCAGAATGGAAAGCTCCAACCCACTGAACTAATTCTAGAAAGAACCTTTAAACTTGAAAAGCCATTTTTAAGTGGTTATTTTATAGAAATAAAGCCATTCACAGGCAGATGTTGGATTTTTGTAAACAAAAAGTATACTTTTGTCACTGATGTTTACACAAAATTTTATCAGAAATCTGATAGATACAGCAAATTAAATATAAGAGACTTATTGTCCTGGTTTCGGCTGGGATAGAGTTAATTTTCTTCCTAGTAGCCACTATAGTGCTGTGGTTTGGATTTAGTATGAGAATAATGTTGATGTTTTAGTTGTTGCCGAGCAGTGCTTACACAAAGTCAAGGGCTTTTCAGCTTCTCATACTGCTCTGCCAGCGAGGAGGCTGGGGGTGCACAAGCAGCTGGAGGGGGGCACAGGCAGGACAGCTGACCCAGCCTGGCCAAAGGGATATTCCATACCATATGGAGTCATGTTCAGTATATAAACTGGGGGAGTTGGCCAGGGGGGTATCACTGCTCAGGAACTGGTTGGGCATCGGTCAGTGGGTGGTGAGCAATTGCACTGTGCATCCCTTGTTTTGTATATTCTTTTATCATTACTATTATTATTTTCCCTTCTTTTTCTGTCCTATTAAACTGTCTTTATCTCAACCCACAAGTTTTACTTTCTCTTTTTTTTTTTTTTCCTGATTCTCTCCCCATCCCAGTGGAGGGTCGGGGGGAAATGAGCAAGCAGCTGCTGGCTGGGGTTAAACCACAACTTTTATATAAACAAAGAAAAGAAACAATGTATCCAGTTTTTTTAAAATTAAGATAAATACTATGACATCAGTTCTGCTGTAAGTTATTTAGCTAAGCTAGCATTCTCAATGACAGCAAGAACGCAGAGCAGAGGCAAAAAAAAAGGAACAGACACAAGCCTGTATGTGAAAAGAGATTCAAGTGTAGGTCTGAGGTGACAAGGACATGGGAAAGGAGAAAAAAGCCAACATTAACAGAGAAAAGGAAGGGCAAAGCAAAAAAGTAATACAAGAAACAAAATAAATGGAACCAATACTAATGCTTCTGGTACAGTGGCTAGGAGTTAGGTACGTGATTAAGCAGCACAGCATTTTGCAACGGAGAAAAATATTTTCCTAGTGTTTTTACAGAGCCATTATTAACATACATTTCCAAAACTGCTGGTGTACTTTGTAAGCCAAGAATATGTACTTTGTTGAATAGCCTTTTAAAGCCATACCCATTTATGGGCCCCAATTAAACAACAACAATGAAAAAGAACACCACAATCCCCCTAATGATTTATGTTTAACAAACAGGTTTAACAGTGGTTTTAAGCAGCAAGATATTTTAAGGCCAGTTATTAGTGGCCCTCACATAGCGGGCACTTAGACCGGCCCTGCTGACTGCAGATCTACACCTACTTTTAGACTTCTCTTTTTTAAACACAGGATTGTAGGTAAGGACCCCATATTTTGCCTGTAATCTAATTCTACAAGCATCCCAAACTCTCCTCCTCCTTGCTACAGGTCCAAAATTCCTGACAATTCTATTTCTTGGCAAAATTATTACTGTCTTTATTCAATTTATTACACAATGCTGATGCACGCATTGCATGATTTTTAAGAACTCTTGAGTGCCTTCTGCCCTCTCCACATTCTTCTGTGAAGAAACCTGACCTTTGATGTCCATTTCTTACAGCCCTTCATTACAGAAGAATGTTTTAGCTCTGCTGTGCTTCCAACCATTACAGCCTTTTCTTCCTTCTTAAAGCTGAAGTGCCTGAACATTATAGTCTTAGACATAACAGTCTAATACTTAAGAATTGTTAAGGGGGTCACAGTGAAAAGGCAGTCAAACTGAAAGCCTATTAATTCTGTTAGATATCAGGAAACCTGCATTCACCCAGTCTACAGCTGCACTCTGCACTTAGACTTTTTTTTAATTAACGTTGTGAATAAACTTAACTATCTTTCAACTTGTCCCTGTTCAATTTTTACTGGTAAACTGCAGTGCACAATTACAGCCCCATTTTTGTTTTGTTAGTCAAAGTGTTCCTCCAATGCAAACAACTCTATTAACTTGAGAAAGTCAGTGTCTCCCCCTTGGTGAAAGGGTAGGTTATTTATTGTATACTGAACCAATGCTTAAGCTTAGCAACTTTGTCTTAGCTCACTTTTTTTTTTTTTTCTAAACATTACAGTAATTATTGCCTCTTTACATGTCCAGATACAGTTTTGGAAATTATAAGTTTAATAACTAAAGACTAAAATCAGGACAAATGTATGTTATGGCAAACGAATCACGCTGTCCCCTAAGATTCAGTATAGGGGCAGATAAAAAAGATCCAGTCTATGGAAAAGGAATATGCAGCATCATTCTCCTATGCCCCTTACTGTAAGATAATAACAAAACCAGACAGAAAACAGTAGAAACAAAGGTCAACACACTATACGTTTTCAGCTGTCAGCATTTACTTCGGTTTCCCCTCTCTGTGAAAATCTTAAAGGAGAAGTAGATGACAACATGATCCCATTGGTGCTAGTTTTACATTGGATAACCAAACCACTTAGAATTTTCTTTTTTCTAACAAGAGTTTTTAGAACAGAGCTATGGTAAATGTTTAGGAGCATATTATGACTCCAGCATGGATGACTACCTTTAACATGGTGCATAGCTATCCAGTGTCAATAGAAACAGGGAGCTATGCTTTCTATAAGTTCTACTGAAAAGTTCACCTTCACTTACACTCTAGTTCAAGGAATTGTATTTTAAACTGGACTGCTTTCAAAGATGCAACACTACTATAACCATTCATTCAATCTGTTAGTAACTAGTCTAATCTTTTACTTGCAGTAAATTTATGCAATCAACTGCACAAAGTTACTCGAAATACCTGTTTAAGTTTTCATTTTATATTTAGTCCAAAATATTTCCTATTACTTCACAAATACTACTCCAAATAAGAAAAAGTACTCGCAAAAGATACTTGTCAGTTATTTTCAACATCTCTAGCTTAGAAGGAAACACCTAATCAGATGTTTGACTACTGTGTAATTTAAAACACATTACTACCAAAACCAACCCCAAAACATCAGTAAATTTACCTGAAACAATTATTAACATGTATTAAGCAAATTAGCTTTCTCCCCATATTCATGACGTTTATTTAGAAAGGAGACTAAAAGGGGTAAGAAATTTTTCATAAGAAATGGCTAATTCTCTTTTTCAAAGTGCTATGTCTCAGCTTTTGTAGGAACACTTTTTTCCTAGATGTCACCTGACGAGCTGGTGGCAGTCCTGTATTCTTCAAGCATTCTATCAGAGCTGTATTGTACGAGCAGTGACAATTCAGAAGTAACTACGCTCATGTCCACCGAAAGGTAACATTCCTACCATCAGTTCTTGAAGCCGTGGTTTTCATGTCAGAAAAGGCGTCCCTCACTGTTTTGATTTATTCATTAAGGTAGAGTATAAGTATGTAGCAGAATACCTTCAGTAACACGTAACCTCGCATCTTAGCGCCAAAAGAGATATCCATCCTACACAACGCGAGATTTGAATTTAAAATCAGAATGTACGAGGCATAATGAAAAGTGTTACAAGTATCAAAAGTATAATATGAACTTGAATTTTACATTTAAAAGCTTGGGTTTTAGGCAGAAAAATATGGTCTTACAATGTCATTTACCACAATTGGGTTATTTTTATAAATCATAATTATTTTCAAATTAACATCAAATTCACTGTTTAAAACAGCCAGAATTAGCATAAAAGAGGCTGACATATATATGTCTTAGGGGAAGTTGTAAAAGCATCACTAAAAAACCTTTCTCATCTTCTAAGAGTGCGATCTATTAAAGAGATCTTTTAACTTCCCCCCTATACACACATATATAAAAACACACACACAGAATTAAATACATATACACATGAACTGCTATCAATTCCTGTTCCAAAGTGGTAAGATATTCACTAGTTTTCTCCTTATTTACTCACACTTTTACTATCGGACTAAAAAAAAAAAAAAAAAAAATCCAGTTTCAATCACTTCCTAAACAAGGTTTTGAGAATACGAAGGAGGCAACTGTACATTTCATAAAAGTTTTTAAGAATTGGTCACTACAAACTGGAGGTAGTTTTGAAAAAATGTTAGCTTGAATTAATTTAAGAAATCAGAAGGAACGTTAATCTACAAAAACGTTTTAAAAAAATGAAATACTCTCCTGTTAGGAAGATTCATTCTGTATCATTGAATACATTCTTTTGAAAAAAATGTAGCTATTTGTTTCTGGTTGTTACCACTCAGCTTTCACTAGGACGCCAAGACACATGGACTTGTTGATCTTCCTCGCTGAAAGTGTGTTTGTGCTTCCTGAAGTTGTAACATGGACTGAACGTGGCTCCTCGCCATTTCCAAGATCTTTTTCTAGTAAAAGCAGTTTTTAGAACTTCCTGTAAAGTGTATTAATTCTAAAATAGTGCTTCTGAAACTGCATCGTACAGCAACTGCCCCTCAATTTATCTAAAGAGAATTACACTTTACTCCTGAAAACTCAGATGATAATCTAGGTAGGAAAAGATTAGCATGAGCTCTTCCACTTTCAGTTTTATCAGTACAAAATTTCAGAGTAACTTTTATACTGCATCACAGTCACATGGTCTCACATGTGCCAGAAAATACTTCTTTTGTAGATCTGAAGTGTAATGATGGAAACTGTTGAACCTTAGTAATTTGTTTAAAATACAAAGATTAAAAAAAGCCCGAAGAAAAATCCCTCTCAACGAAGTTGCTGTTAAACTGACATTATTAAAAATACTAAACCCACTTTTTCTTCCTGCCCCATCCTAAGAGTAACTCATCAATTTATTCTCACAAACAAGCATTCCACAGCAAAAGGGGAGGGGAAAATTAAAAATCTCTCAGTATTTATAATCTATTATAAATGAAATTAAATTATGTATTGTGTAACCCTGTAGCTACTTTTAGCAAACTTCCCACTGTTATTTTAAATTGTGTGCAACAGGAAAAAAAAGAGAAAAGAGATTTCTCATCTGCTTTTCTTGGTTTCCCTTCACAAAAAGGTAACATTCTGATATGTGTATAATGTACCATATTCTAATAAAGTATATTTGGCTGGGAGTTCCCAGGGTGAAGTCTGTTGCCAGCAATGGACCCACTGGGAAGAGCAGATGCCTAGAAAATTAAATCAAATCCAAAGTGAAGTTTCGGATAACATCCAAAGCTCCTGTATCAAAGCCACATATATCCAACATGCCTCTGTCATCTGGATCTGCGATCGTAAAACCATTTGAGGTCATTCCACAAACAACCAATTTAGCGGGGATACCCATTTTCTAGAGGAAGGACAAAAGAAAAAAAAAATAAAATCAGAACACACATATAAAGTAACTTAGATGCGCCGGAGGGCCAACTCTTGCTATCTTGCTTGCATAAACCTCTGTCTGAATAGGCATACTGATAGAAACCAGATATGCCATAACCAGAATTGCAGACTGCCTGTTAACATTGTACTTAACCTGCAGTAGATATATTTAAATAAATGGCAATAATTACAATGAGGGATATTAGCACAACTTTCCTGCAATACTAAGATTCATGGATTATTTCAAATGTAAACATTGCATTTGCTATTCTGCAGTTCATTCTGAGAGAAAACTTTCAATAATAATTATCAAATCATCTAACAGGAGTCAGAGAGCGTGTTTTTGTCTAAGGCAAGGATTTCCAAATGTTGGCTGAATAAATACAACAGCTGTGGTCTGGACAATTCTGCTAAATGAGCTGAATTTGCAGCTCAGTAACCTGTAAGGTAAAGCAAAGCAAGTAGCATGAAGGCCCGAATACAGGAACTCTTTGTTTAAAGCACAAGTTTAGGAATGGGAGCTAATCTCGACTAAGAAAACTAAAACACAGTGGGCAAGTTAAAGATTTTTGGTATTAATTTCAACTCAGTGGACATGATAATTAGATTAATGCCCATAAACACATGCTTGCCAAAAAGTATTTTTTGTAGTTTAAAAAAATAGTTCCCTTAAAGCATAAAAGATTGTTTGCTGATTAAGTAAGAGTTTCTAATAGCAATGTGCTTCGAGAAAGTATTTTTCGTAGTTCCACTTCAAAATTACGAAGCTGCACAGCTTAGAGTAGCCCCTTTAAAACATAATGAGCTTTCCTCACAAGATACTGTCACCTCATCCTACTAACAGCTTCCCTACAGGCTTATCTTCATTACTTTGTTTAAACTTTGTGGTATCTACTGCAGACATCGAAGTTAAATTTATTTCTGTGAGCTGAATTTCATTCTGTAAGAACTCCCTACAAAAAACTTACTCAATTATATGTAGAATGCAGAAATTCATACATTCCCTGAATACGAAACAAATTTGCATTGATACTGCAATACAGTGAGCAGGATAGGATAATTACAAATCCTTCCAGCAATTCAGTGGTTTTAAATATGTGCAATTAGTGCAACATGTGCACTAATTAGTGCAATATGTGCACTAATTCTGCGTAACTATGGAATATATCAATTTTTAACAATATATAATTAAGTCACAACTAGTTCAGTCTCTAAAACAGTTTTAGAGCTAGTATTTTTTTCTGAACTGTATTCATCAATTATAAACAGTCAGAAGCGTATTTACCTCTCTGTACTCTCTGAGAGCTGTTGCAGGATGAGTATTTCCAGCAAAGGTCTCGTTATCGGTAAATACAATGAAGACATCAGCAGCTGTCTGAGTTTTTTGAGCCCATATCATTGGAAGGGAACAATCAGTGGTTCCCATTGGAATCTTAAAAGAAAAAAAAAATATACGTGGAACACATTAATACAGAAATTAGTAAACTATGGAAAAACTACTTTTTATGTAAGCTTCGTGTTTTATCACACACAGAGGCTTGTTTGTTAAACAACAGTTCACTTACTAATTTCATTTCAGTTTTATTCAGGTTTTTTTTTTTGTTTGATTTTTTCAATATTCTTTTCAAACTAATTCATTGTGACCTAACAATGCAATTCTGAATTGCAATGTTCAATATCCAGCAGTTGAAATAATGACATTTGCTGAATTTTCTCTAAATAAAAGGTAGAAAAAAAAAAATCCAGTGTTTTACTATACAGATACAGACTAAACGCAGCACTAGAATTGATTATAAAGAAAAGACAAGGTAACTGCTGAGACTTCTAAACTCTGACAACTCTGACGTTAGCAACAGCTATTTCCCATTTTTTAATCTTTTTGTTTTGTTTTTTTTTACATACTTCATACATTTTCACTAATACTTGAGGTAACGTCATATCAGCCGTCACTGGGCAAGGGACCATTTCATGTGAAAAGGCAACAATATGGGAATCCTTCTCAGTACGTGCTACAACCTGAGAAAAAGGAAGACAAGAAAAATTTAGTTATTCAGAATTTTTAATGTCTGAATCAAGGCATTCCCTACCAAACACACATCATGACATATTCTTCTGTATTTAAGTCAGCACGGCTCCTCATATGCACTAATGCTTCACTCTACACTTTAAATATTCTGTAATATTACTGCAAATAAACATTGCAAAAATCAGAGCTAAAGAAATGCTCTAACTACTGGAAGTAAAGATACTTCCGTATTTCTTCTCTCCCCTCTGACATAAAACACTAAACATTTTTAAACACAAAAGTTGGACTCCTCTATAACAGAAATACACAAGCAGCTTTAGAATATCAAATTGAGGGGAATGTGATTGTGATACAAAGGCCGTATTGGTAACCCAAATACACACAAGAATTATCCCAACATTTCTTAATCCAGTATGTATTATTCTATGAATGCTTCTGAAAAAAAATAAAATGTATTTTCAGCTAAGATAAGCAAAAAGGAGCCTTGACCACTTTGATTTATACTGGAAACCAACTTCTTCAAATTGATCTTTCTGAATTTGGTTGCCAGTAGCTTTAAGCATCTGGTCTACCAGTGAGGCACAAGGTCACAGCTTCTTCTAACCAGCTTTAGAGCTCCTTTGTATCAAAAGGGCAGCTCAAGCTGCAAATAGTTACAAATAAAAGAAGTTTAATGCCTCACCATACACATTGCTGCTGCAACTGTGCTAGCATTGAGCACGCTGCCCGAAACTTTTTGTGTCATCGATGCGCTGACATCAACTGCAAGTAAGAAGCGTTTTCCTGTTGGTTCAACTGTCTAGAAGGAAAAAAGAAAAAAAAAAATAGGTACACATAATTAATATATATATTTCTTCTTCCTTCTTCTGCTTTCAACCCTAGACGTGGGGCTTTTTTTTTTTTATTCTTTCTGGGGTAATATTAGGACAATAATGTTGCTGAAAGCTGAATATATCATGAAGTTTTGATTCTTTGTTTAATGAAATCCCAATTCCTAAGATTTTTGTTATAAAATTTCAAAACTGTTATCCACTCAACAAACTTTTCCATATCATTTTATAAGCTTTCAGAAAACAGAGAATTCTTACAGAGCTTAAAAAAATTGAAGAACTATATTACCTTGAAAGTTTTGTAAAACGAAGCATCTAAAGCTTCTAGAATGTCTTCATCAGGACGCCACCAAAGCTTCCCTCTGCTTCCATGTCCAGCTTTATAGGTTTCTAATGCAACCAAAATATGGAATGGATGTATTCTACCCTACAGGCAAAAGAAATCAACAGTTAAGTTTTCAAAAATCTGAACTCCTTAAAAAAAAGAGAGAGAGGAAAAAAAAAAAAAAGTAACAAACTAAAACTAAGATTGTACTACAAAAATCTCTGGTTATTTTAAATTGGTTAAATTTGAATTTAAATACTGTCACTTTAAATTGGTTAAATTTGAAGAGTTCATGCAGTCTTCACACAGCTGTTGCATGAACAGATACTTGTCAGTTACTGGATCTCACTCCCTTCCGAGAATCCTCCAATGAATTCCAAATGTTATCTTATGCCATCACCAGAATTTTGGTAAAATTTCACAGCTCTATCTATGATGGTCCAGTGCTATTTTCTATCACAGGCTTACAGTAAGAGAAAGTCCCTGTCCTGATGAGGGGAAAGGAGTTGAGCTAGGAAAAGAACAAACTTAAAACTAGTTTTGTATCAGATACAGTAAAACTGGACAAAGAAACTATTTTCAGAACACAGCATTCATTGTCCTCTTATAAGAAGACAGTCCAAACATTTTCTTCTTTTTTTGCTTTCCCTACATAAACCAAATCAGTGGCTGCCGCACACTAAGTATTCTAAACCACATCTTTGCTTTACTGATTTATCAACGTTTTGTTATCTCTTTCCTCAAGGAGTGTTTGAGTCATTAATCACTACCAGCAGCAAACCTGAACAAATCTGAATGCTTGCCCATTGTCTTTCTTCCACCAAGGTATTGTGCCAGCATCTTTGCTTTCCCTTCTCCAGTGCCTTAGTAACTATGGATAATTAAAGAAGAAACCAGAGAAAGAGAAGAGCAGTGGGATGGGAAAAA
Organism: Phoenicopterus ruber ruber; assembly: GCA_009819775.1. Taxonomy (NCBI): domain Eukaryota; kingdom Metazoa; phylum Chordata; class Aves; order Phoenicopteriformes; family Phoenicopteridae; genus Phoenicopterus; species Phoenicopterus ruber. Next base: position 27,611,394 of record CM020222.1, read on the forward strand.
AAGGACCTATGGTTGCTGTTCTCAGTTCAACTATGGTCTAGAAGAAATTAAGCGTCCCGATTTTAAGCTCACCAACTCACAAAACTATTAGAAAAAGCCACTTGTCTTCTCTAGCTGCCATTAAATTCCTGAAAATTGTGTTCTCCCTTTGGGGAACCCTCTTTTCCCTCTTATTTTCTTATCTCTTTGATGGATAGTAAAGCAATCTGAAAGGAGAAAGTCTTTTTGTTCTGTCTTCTTTTTCCTCTCAGCTGCTACACTAGTTTCTTCATTCACTTCCTAGGACACTACACAAGTGACTTCCACTCACTTTTTAAGCTTCTACTGCTGATTCTAAATTACAAGACTTAGAAGCAATGGATGAACCCAAGAGGCAAAGCTTGTCACTGCCCTAATTTAAGAAAAGATCCTAGCTGTCAATAGACCTAACTTGTATAAAAGTTTCAGAAATGGGGGGGGGGGGGGGGGGGAAGAAATCTAATGAGAAATGATAAATACAAGTTTTAAAATAAAGGTGCAGGTATTCAGGTATTCTGCGCTGCAGTTTTTTAGACGAATAAACTACACATTTCCTCCAAAAGAACATCCCTTTTATTTTATAAAGAGATTGCCTGAAGAAATACAGTTTAGGAAGAGACTAAAAACCACAAAGGCTGGCATTGACTATGAAAAAGTTCTAACCTTTTTCAGCAGTTTCTCATTTCTCAGTCTTTCACACACTATTGCCACTTCTGAACCTCGTGGTTCAAGCACTGAATTTGCTGTCAGCTTTCCTAAATTTCTCAACAATACAGAAATGGACATCTCCTTCAGCAACGCCTTCCAAACCTACGATCAAAGAAAGAGATGGGGAAAAAAAAGATAAGATTGCCAGACTACAAGAACTGACATCTGTACATTAAATAAGTGTATTTCAAAATAAACGCACAAGTTATATGAAGATCTTCATTATTTTAAATTAGCTACTTGAGTAAGTAACTTGAATAATAGCATAAGGGCTATTTTTTATGGAAATCTAGACTTAAAACTCTGAAAAGTGTCACTCTAGAAAGAATACAAAGCTAATGAAGTTTACCTACCTCTTTAGATTTCAGATGGTTTGTCAGGAGATGCTCTCTCCCTAGACCATATTCCTCTATTAAATGAGTAACTTCCAATTCATCTTTTGTGCGTTTTACTTTCTCCACAGCCTCCAAATACTTTAAGAGTTTTTCAGTCTCGGCAGAAACTGCCTTGTCTTTATAAGCCTCTTGGACATCTTTCCACCCTTTGGTAATATATTTAGTGACTATAGCAATTCCTATTGAAAAGACAAATATTTTCCAAGCAGGATTACCATCTTTATACTGGCATTTATCATTCTAGCAAACAAATGAGTTAGCAGGTTTCATTCTCGGACCTGCCAACCAGCTATAAAAAAGGTCAGCCACACACAACTTAGAGCAGTAGTTTTAATTACTACATTATTCTCCCTAGAAGTAAGGGCCCTAACGTATTTGAAATCAACAGATCTTCCCAAATAATGAAAAAGTGTTACTTCATCATTTGTAAGCAAATAGGAACAAATTGAGGGAATTGTATTATTTTATCTTCTCTTGTCATAAGTGAAGAAAAAGAAGGAACAAACTCTGTTTACCTTGAAGATAAACAGGTCAATTTCTGGTATGACCACTCAGGTTTTTAAGGTGCAATATACAGGACACCATCACTAAGAAATCATCAATTTACAGTGGTACTTTGGTTTCCAAAATAGTTCCACAGCAAATATAAAATGTTTAAAACACAGTTTTTTCAGGTAAATAAAAATTTATTACCTTCACTGGCAGGTTTTAGGTGGGACAACCTCAGAAGATCTTTATGAGACCAACCACTTCTTTGTTTATATTTTGTAACTGCTAAAGCAACAGCCATGCCATTCTTTCCATTGTACCAATCTGCAACAGCTTTCCTCAGCGCACGACCCCACATGCCACATTTCATGCCCTCCTTCAGATCTTTTTTAAATTGGATGAAAGTAAAGAGATGGGTTGGTATGCAACACACCTCAGGAACAGCTTTAAATGCCTCTTGTTTCGTTTTTGCATCTGAACACTGCGAGCAAATTGCAAGAGCAAAGAGCAGGGGCTCCTGTTTTGCTGCTCTGCCTTCTTGACTAAACGTCTTTATTTCTTGAACAACTTCACAACCTCTACCCTCTTCAATCAGTCTTATTAAAGCTTCTGCATTTTCAAAGCCCAGCTTCTGCTCCTTGATGTAATAAGTACCACCTTCTGAACCAAAACACAGGAAACGTTGCAGTCGATTCATATCGGTGACGTGCCACACGTAACCACTTTCAGAGTTCGGCACCTGCTTTTCATTCAGGGGTTGCACTTGGTTTTCCTCGTCCTCCATTGCTTACACGTCCAAAAGGTCTGCTGAAAGAATAACGAAGTTTATTAAGAACTACTGTGAAAACCTGATGACTCTACTCTTTCATCACTTCTTAGCAAAGTAAATATATCTTATCTATACACTTGCAATTTTTCCTTCATAAATTTAGTAAGAGCATACCCTAAGTGTGCAATAATACATATCAGTTAGGGGAAAAGAAACAAAAAAATCTCCAAGTTACAATGGTGACAAATTTATTTCCTTAAAACCAACTTAGAAACTACTTAACCTCAATAAGCGGCACGCAGAAAACATGGCTGGTGTTACGCCCTTTTGCCACTAATATATTACACCACTTTCTTAGGTAGGTTTTTGGATTGCATACTGAATTGCTCAAAACTCAGATCTTGCCCTACTCTGTTTTGCTGAAGAATTAGTAATACTGACTCAACTGAAGAAACATGATGCTAAAAGAAAGAACTAAAATACTGAAAAACTGTTTAGTCAGAAGATTTTGTGAGAGTTTAAATATGGTGGTTTCAGTGAGGCTTAGACAACCGCTTTTTAACAACTGACAGTAGCTCAAGAAAAAATTACCTTTATTACAGGCTCAAATAGTCTGCTGTTTCAAGTGAGATCCAAGAAAACACACAGACATAACAAATTCTGTACTGCTTCACATTTGAGGTTAAGAAGCAAAAAACAGCACAAAAAATCACAATCTTTCAGGTCTTTATACACTTTTGAGTTGCAAGAGAGTTCAGCTGTAATATTTCTAGGCAACAACACTGCTCTTACTTGGAGAACATCTAGCATGGGAAAATTGAAACCATAACATTTAAACTGAAATAAATGCAGGTGAAATGAAATCAGCAGGGTAAGGGAAAGAAAATTCATCATCATCACTATCTCCAAAACATTAATATGACAACATTAAGTTTGGTTTTCTCAGTTCTCACCAAACAATAAAAAGACATTAAATAGTGCCAAGAGGTTCTACTAAAAAAAAAAAAGCAAAGCACCAATAACGCAATCCATCAAACTGCATATAGATCTTAAAATACACACACCCCAAAGCCTGAGCGCACACAAATGACATTTCAAAGAAATCCACTTAACAATTTTAAGTATTGCAGATATCTACTTTTGACATGCTTGTTTGGCTACTGAAGATAAAAGTCATTTTGCTTCATTTACCAGGATAAGCTAGCACACATAAACGTCACTAATGTAGACAGAGATTCCCCCCCCCCCCCCCCCCCCCCCCCCAGTTTAGGTAAGTAACACACTGATTTACAAACAACCTCCCTACTTTCTCTTCGACACAGAATTTTCCTTTCTCTGCAAGAGACTAGAAATGTACCTTCCTCCATTCTTGCCTATCTCCAGTGATGTGCTGTCTGCCTCCAGAATTAAATAACAAATAATCATCAGTGCTCCCATTACAGTCTATATTCTGCTAAAATTGTAAAAATAGAAGCCATATGCTGATACCTGGTTTAAAAATGCAGGTTTCAGTTAAAAAATAACTAAGAAATATCTTTCATTGTATTATTCAGAGCACCAGCGCTCAGCTATTTTTCTTAGTGCTTAAATATTCTAACCATGTTTCCTGCCAAACCAATTTAAATACGCATCATGGTTGAGTTGACTTCTTCACTGACATCTGAAGCAGGCAAATACACTGAAAATAACAAGGGTGTTATTTGCAATGCATGAATACCATATCAGTACATTCTAACGTCTAAATATATTTTATTTCAATTAGCTGGTTTCATTAAACAGTAGGTAATGTTTCATAACAAACACACAAAACCCAGACAAAAATTTCTGAAATCACTGTCACCTTCCATTAGTTTGTTTATCAGAAAAAAACTGTATATGGAAAGATACCAAAAAACACCATTATCTTGAAGCAAAAATAAGAATGGGAAGCATAACGGATCATGCATGAGTAACAAGATCTCTGTATATATGAAATCTTGAGAATAATTTCTTGTTGCATCTTCCATACCTCTGCTATAATAAATATTACTACGTTAAAACAAGGCTAATGGGAAAATTCTTTTCAGTCACCTATGGATTACCAAGACTTAAACTGAACTAGAAGGACCATGCCTTTGGTTAAACAAAACATTTATGATCTCACTCTGCTGATTATATTACGAAACACCAGGACTACTTTGAGTCTTTTGGAGTTTTTTCCTACATTTTTCCATTTGCACAGGTTCCATCTAATACGTCCATTATATTTTAATTCTCACTTGGAGAGTCTCACTTGTCCTCATACACTTAGTTTTATAGTCACTAATACAAATAAGCTACCATTATCATCACCACCCTGAGAATGGGAACAAAACCTAAATGAAATAATTATAACATTTCCAAAATTACAAATAATATTTATCTGGTTTGAAATCTAGATTTGTTTATAAAATACTGTAACACAAGATCAGTATTTCCGTCACAGGTATCATCCTGAAAGGTTCACTACTTCATTGTTACCTGTGAATATGCAGTGACATGTTAACTGTACTGTATTAAAGAATTTTAGAGCTTACCATCAGAGAAAAAAACTCTCCCGCTGCACTCTTCTATGACACCGTATGACAAACCTAACTTACGCACATTAAGAACGGGTAATTTTTATGTTTACTTTTATACAGACTCATAGCACAGAAAAGAGGCGTGTGCAAGCATCCATAGACTTCTGACACAAACTCATATTTTAAAAGATAGTTGCAAATGTACACTTTTAGTTTTTCTGAAGCTTAGTTCTTTAATTTGCCTTCTTAGGAACACACTAGGATCTACAAAACCAGACACTGCTACGATTTCCACCTTTCGTAAAGCTTCATTTTCACTCATCCCTCAAAGTGTTCTTTTCAGGTGGAACGTAGTATTTTGCAATGGAATGAGTTACCTGCAGTACTTATCCCATTAAAAATGCCTACAGTAAGTCTTCTGAAACCTTTAATAAAGTTATTAATGCCTTCTGATAAGCAATCTAGAATACAAACCAGACATACCTCAACTGGCTTATTGCTGCCTCAAGGATTTAAAGAGAGCTTCAAACCAACATAATCTTTTGGATCCCAATATGAATTGTAAATTCTTTAAAAATAAATTTCTATTTTAAAAATTACCCTTCAAATCTGCAATAGCTGATGCAAACCAGTAATTTCACTACTAAACAGCTACACTAGAAGTATCAAATTTAACTTCAGCAGGATCTACTGGAAAAGCACTTATTCAGTGTTGAACTATTTAAAACACGTTGGCCATTTCTAATTCCTGTTTTATATTTTAACCTCACAAGTTCCCAAAGCTATTCCCTCCCTCTAACCAGTCTCTCTCTTCCGCCCAGACCTCAAGTTTTATTTTCGCCTTTAACACCGGTACGACACAGACAGCTTTCACCCTCACAGATGGATAAATGCAAACACATATGGTGCTCTACCATAACCCTACTCTTCATCTACTGAGCTGCAGCAGTGAATTTGAATTTCAAACACTCACAGAAGATTTATCAATGATATTCTGGCTTCATAAGCATTTCCAGTTTCTGAGTTACTTAAATGCAAACAGCAATGTAAAAAGCCTTGAAAGTCACAGACTAGATACTTTGTAATGAAAACTGCTGAACTAAAATTTAGGGTTGCTCACCATTATTAATGAAAGAGCAAAAACACTAAGGGAATTTTTTTTAATATTCCAAACACCATATAAATTAATCTATAAGTAAAATATGACTTTGATCTGAAACAGCCTATACAGCCCTTGCATCTTGATTGGTAAGTCAATATCTTTATGTTGCTGTACCATAACATAATTGAGTTTTGTAAGTTAACCTCTGTTATTTTCTATGACTTTTACAATTCACCCCTAGTTTTACTTAGAAATAAAAATGTCTTACAGTACAAGTTCCAGGTACCTATGAAAAAAAAAATACAAAAAGCACAAAGCTTCAACAGAACTACAGGTTCTAACTTAAGTTCTTAACTGCTGTGTTAACAATGATGAATTAAAGTTTGTAGTGAAAACACATGGGATTAAACTTTGACCAACTGGGATATTTTATGAAAAAAATGCGTTGACATTTTAAAGACAACACTTCAAATGATCTTCAAATACTTCAAAAGCATATACACTTTGCTCTATAAGAAACTGCATTCTCCCACCCTGCTCTCAAAATTTTGTATAAGCATTAAACTGAAGATTACAAAGTCTTCTACCTTACTGAACAGAGAGAGACTATAACCATCGCACTGAGCCACGGTTGTAACAAAAACCCACCAGCACTACAGCAGAGCTCTGGCAACAACATACGTCCTCATGCTGCAGAAAATAAGCACCTCTATCTAAACAGGAATGCTAGCAGAACATTTCCCAAATCACAGCTGGCATGATCTCCAGTATGATGACAGTACAGGAGATACCAGACCACATGAATCACGTGCTTGCTCAAAAAATTCTACTATAGAATTTTGCTTAAAAGTCCATTTTCTAAGAAAAATCATTGACTGAAGAGAAAAGGTAACTTAGCTAATGTAGAACAAAATTATGAGGAAAAAGCATCTAAAGTGGATACCCGAAAGCCTGTGAGTTTAGCCGTCAGTTTCCATAAGGATGACAAACACAAGCGATGGCGAGGCAGACGAGCAACCACACACGACGCGCCCTTAAATCCCCTCACGGGGTTTCCAACGCCCAGGTGCCGAGCAGGAGGTGGCCATTTACAGAGATGGCCTCTCCGCGTTCCTCCGACACCCGCGCCAGCCCCGCCGGAGAGGCCGCCCGCGCCCCGCCGGGGGGAAGCCCACACCCCCGCCGCGCCGCGGGCTACCCGGCCGGGGCCGGCCCGCTCCCCCCGCCCTCAGCGCTCCCGCGGGAGGCGCGACTTGCCTGCGAGGCCGCGGCGTGGGAGGGGCCGCGGGGCAGGGCCTGCCCGGGCCAGCGCGGCCTGCGACGCCGAGCAGTGGCGCAGCCCCAGGGAGCTGCGGCGGCTGCCGGACGATGGTGCGCGGGGGGCGACCGGGACGGCGGGCGGTGGCGGAGCCGGCTCCGGGCGCGGGGAGCAGGCAGGGTGGGTCCCGCTCCGGCCGCCGGAGGCTCCGCGTCTCCCGCAGCCCCGCCCCGCCGGCGCCCTGACAGCATTCCCGGGACCCGGATGGGGCCGCGCCCACCGCCCCCCGCGGCCGCACCCCAGTGCCCGGATGGAGCCGCGCCGCCGAGCCGGAACCGGCTTCTGCTGCGGCGCAGGGGGTTTCCTCCGCCCGCCGCCCCTCCGCCGCTCCAGGAGCGGAGCCGCAGGGCGGAGACGCGACCCTCGGCGGCCAGGGCGGTGCCACCGCCGGCAGCGGGCGGCTGCCCCGGATCCAGTCCCCGCCGCCGCTTCCTGCTCCCGCCCCGCCTCACCATAGAGATGACAGGCGCGGCGTGGGCCGCGTGGCCTGCCGGGAAGGGAGCGGCGTGCCTCGGCCTCGCAGCTTAACCGGCCGGCGGCGGCGCCGAGCCTGAGGGAGCGCGCGGGCCGCCGCCATGTCGGGAGGGAGCAGCGCCGGCGAGTGGTGCCTCATGGAGAGCGACCCGGGCGTCTTCACGGAGCTCATCAAGGGCTTCGGTGAGGGAGAAGCGGGAGAGGGGCCGGGCGCTGGGGTCGCGCCGCTGGGCAGGCGGTGGGACTCTGAGGCCGCGGCCCCGCCGGTGGCTGCAGCTGTTCCCGCGCGGGTGCAAGACCGGCCCGCCCGCCGCGTCCAGCGGGGCGCCGCCCGGTTCCCTGGCGAGGGGCGCGGGGCCCCGGTGGGCCGAGCCCGGCCGCGGCGTGGCTGTGGCCCGGCCGGGTGGGGAAGGGGACGTGGGACACGGCGGAGGGGAGGCTCGGGCCGAGGTCCGGCGCGCCCCGCCAGCCCGCGCCGGCGGAGTGAGGGCTGCCGCAGGGGTGCGGGAGTGCCGCGAAACGTGCTCCTGTGGGAGCTGGCAGTGTGGCGGTAAGCGGACGCGAGTGGGAATGAGCGTGTCTCTTGTGACCTCTGCGCGCCTGTCCCGGCCTCGGGCCCCGCTCGCAGCGCCCAGCGCATCCCGCTGCGCAGCACCGTGCTGCCTCGCAGCCTCCACCCGCATTCACCGCAGGCAGCGGCCCGCCTCCCGGCTGAGGGGAGCTGGGGGGGCCCCGAGCCCCAGCCGCGGCGTCGGGCTGCCCCGCCGCGGCCCAGCGCTTCCCGGCTTCAGGGCGGTGGGTGCCCGGTCGCAGGGCGGGCTGTGCAACGGAGCCCGCCCTATCGCCCCGGGCACGGGTACGCTTCTGCCTCGGAGCTCGGTAAGCACATGGCGCACAGGGGAGAATACCAGCGTTTGCAAAGGGCTCCGTACGCGTTTGGGTCGTGTGCCAGCCGACTCAGTCACAGAGCCGCCGGGAGAGAGGACCTTAAGGGGACCGGCTGTGACCGAGCCAAGCTCTGGTGCTCGGCAGTAGGCTGGGTAGCCTGCAAGGGGCTGCTTTGGCTTTTAGAATATCATATTTTATGTTGAATTGCATTTCATATCTTTGGCAATACTGTGATTATATGGTCAACAGATAAGTCTATGCAGGATTTTGGCCAAAGAAGCAAAATGATTTTATGCTAGGTTACATTGAGTTATAATTTCTGTCATGTCTCTTTCTCACAAGTGAAGTCCAGGCGTGCTGCTTCTTTTGTGTTTCTATTTAACTAATAGATTAATCTTCCACATACTAAGAATATGAACTGTTTGGGCTCTTATGCAAACGTCTTGAGTGTATTGTTTACAGTATTTTCAGTCTACTACCATGAGTCTTTCTCTGGAGATAGATGTTTTAAGTTCTGATTTGGACTAGCTGATAATGTCTTTAAAAACAGTATTATTTTTAGTTAAGCAAAGGACATGAGGTGACCAAAGACATGCTGCTTCTTTTTTAAATGCAGCTGTGTTATAACAACATCACCATACACAGGAGAAATTCCTGAAATGATTTCTCTTGACCTGTCTTGTTTGATTGGTTTGGTTTTTTAATGAAGATGTGTTAAAGCCTGTAAATAGACTTTTCTATAACCTGGGTATACAAGTTGTAAATGTTACCATAGTTCTTTCATGTGTCTGTCTTTACTGGCTGCGTCCCTTTTGGGGTAGTTGAAAAAAACCTGTATCTTTCCTTGTTTCAGGTTGTAGAGGAGCACAAGTTGAAGAAATATGGAGTTTGGAACCAGAGAACTTTGAAAAATTGAAGTAAGGCACTTTTCTAATCTGTGTGGTTTTTATTCACATTTGTCTGAAGTCACTGAAAGAATGTGTATTCAACTCAGGTGTGTGTTTTGGTGGCGGGTTTTTTGTTTGTTTTGGGGGGAGGGGGGAGTTCTTTCAATTTCTGCAGAAGTTCATTAGAATTTTTATTTAATTGAATACTTGGCAATTAAATTACTTTTTATTAATGCCTTAGTACTTAATCTAGCTTTTCTGGTTTGAGAAAGAGATGCTAATAGCAGCTAGAATGTGAAAATAGATTTCTAATGATTTTTGTCATTGGCTTGCATTATATCCTTTGACAAATTCTTAGACAAACTTCTGTCTCTTGCTTTATCTCCCTTCTTCCTCACATAACACGATATTGCATCTGTTGCCTTAAATAAATTAATTTACTGTACTTACCTACTTTTGTAACTGGTTTTTCCTGCAGAACCACTTCGATATGTATGAGAAGGCAGATAGTCGTCTTATAACTGACAACGACTGATATCATATGGAACAGTTCTGCCCTCATTAGGCAATATTAATTCTTTTACCATTTTATCCGTGATGTGTTAAGTTTTAATCTGTGTTCGCATACAAGATTTTAAGAGGAAAATTATATCTAACCCAGACCATACTCTATTCCTGTGTGGATATCCTACACTTGTATAATTAATCTTTCAGAATATCATGCTTTAACCCCAGCTGGTAGCCGAATACCATGCAGCTGCTCGCTCACTCCCCCCCTCCCCAGTGGGGTGGGGAGGAGAATCAGAGCGAAAGAAAAACTTGTGGGTTGAGATAAAAACAGTTCACCAGGACAGCAAAGAAAAGGATAATAATTATATATTAATAATGATAATAGTAAAATATAAGGATAATAGAATATATAAAATGAACTATGCACAATTTCTAACCACCCAATGAGTGATACAGCCTGTCCCGAGCAGCAGTCAGGAAACAGGAGTATTCCCCCCCAGCTATCCCAGAACAGCAAATTCCAGAGAGAGCAGGCGAGGGAAAGAACAGCCGAACGAATGAACGAAAAGGCCCAAATGACTGAAAAAAGGGAAGAAGGGGACTGGCCCACCAGCCAACCCCCACTTATATTGGGCATGACACCTATGGTATGGAATACTCTTTGGCTGGTTTGTATCAACTGTACTGGCTATACCCCTCCCAAGTTTTTGCACCTGCGCATTGGCAAAACCTGGGAAGCTGGAAGATGTCCTTGATTGTTTAGCAGCAACTAACATCATCAGTGTATTATCAACATTCTTCACACGCTAAATCCAAAACACGGTAGCTGCTGGAAAGAAAATTAGCTCCATCCTGGCCAAAACCAGGACATAGAAGATGTAGCAATTAGTACAGAAGATGTGGTTCTAGAGTTTTTGTGTGCCTGAAGATATTTGGCAAGTGACACCTGAATGACAGAAATGTTAGTTGAGAAGTGGTTTATTTGCTGCCTGCACTATGTACTTTATATGATACTTCAGAACATTACCTGTTTTGTTCGTAAACTAACAGCTTTGCTTGCTGGTACTGTCAGATGTATATCTTTCTAGTCCTGAGTGATGGCCAGCTTCCTTCCTTCCCACACACACGTACAATATTTTAACTTAAACGCTAAGAGTTAAAGAATACAACACGTAGCATTTTTCAAATTCCCTCAGTGGACCCATTGTTTAAAAGGACATCTCAGACTTCTAGTCAGAGCTTAGGAAAAGTTTCTTATGCAGTACGGTGGTATGTTTACCTTTTGTAGATTAAACCTTTTGTGGCATCTTTGTGGCAATGACCTTAAATTCAGGTTGGTATGATGAATAAGTTTATGCTTTAATGTAGCTGTAGATTTTGTAAGAATTATTTCCTTTACTAATAAATTTTTGTTTTATGGGAATACTAAATACAGTGCAACATGCAGTAAAAGCTGTTTACTATGCAAGACATGCAGTCTGAAAAGCAAGACACAATTTTAGTGGAAGAGAAAACTGGATTTCTCTTACTTCTCGGAGGGATAACTCAAAGCATGAAGTTTCACGAGAGCTCCTCTTTGAGTATTTTATTTATGCCTAAAAGGATTACCAAAACTTTAGCTCCAGCTCTTGTATATGATGGACAAATGTTTTGATAGCTATTTATCACTAACAAATTCAAAGGAGTGTTGTGCAACTGTAATAGTTACAGTAACCAGGAAAACTGGTCCTGACTTAAGAAAATCACCGACTAAATGCTAATTCAGATTGGGATTGTTTAGTATATACGGAAAGAAGCCTGAAGTATGTTCTGCCTAATTAAAAGACCACATCTGAAAATTTCAGTGCAAGTTCCCTATGTTTAGGAAGAAATAATTAACAGAATCACTGTACCAGCATACAGTTAAATTATAGTAGAGATTTCTGGCTTTGATATTTTTCATCAGTACGGGTGATTTTTTCTTATCAATTTTATTTTTTAGGCCAGTACATGGGCTGATTTTCCTCTTCAAGTGGCAGCCTGGAGAGGAACCAGCAGGTTCTGTTGTTCAGGATTCCAGACTGGATACAATATTTTTTGCTAAACAGGTATGGCAAGTTCGGTATTCTTCTTAGATGTGTCATGAAACATAGCTTTTAATACCAAAAAAATAAACTATCTTTTTGTTAATATGTACGCAAAAATTAACATTTTACAGGGTGAAATAACCTTAACAAATTCTGTGAGAGTAGGAACTGTGTATTAAAATATGATTAACAAAGCAAACGAGATTGATCTGTCAAGTCAGACAAATATCATCAGGTATGGAAGAGTAAAGCTCTTATTTATTTGTCAACACTCTCCTATAAGAGTAACTAACTCTTCTGTGCAATAAAGAATTACTTGGTAAATGTTCTCAGCAGAATGAGCAAATTATTTTTGTGAAACCACTTTCAACAAATTCTAGGAAGAAATGTTTATTTTGGTCCAGTTCTTATTTCTTGTGTTTCTCAAATGCCCTGCAGCCAGGGCAGTATAACTCTAGGATAATACTTTCCTTTAAGAGTTTGCAGACCATTTTGGCATGGAAGTTCTAAGTATTTAAATCAGAAAGGTGAGTTTAAATTAGAAATTACAGGAAAAATTGCTTTTGCTAATGTAATCCATTGTGTTTTATTAAATACTGAGTAGTACTGAAATTTTGTGTTAGCTTTGACAGGCTGCTGTGTGTATTGTTTGCAAGCAAGAAAAGCAAGAGAAAGTAACCAGAACGAAAGTAGAGTGTTCAATAAATGTTTTTAGCTCTTTTTCAAGACCTGCTTCTCAAACAGTGATAAATATAACAGTCCAAACAAGAAGTGTAACCCTGCATGTGTTAATCACAAAGCATTCATATCAAAGGGCAAATTACTAGGCTTTCTATGAAACTGACACATAGACAGGTGGTTGGTTTGGGGTTGTTTTGTTTCATGTTTTGTTATGTTTTCCACAAATGCAGAAGTGTGTTGTATGTAAATTTCAGGATATAAAGAAGTCTCCACATGCTTCTAGCTAGAAGTATAGAAATACGGAAAACAATGGAAACATTAGGTGCATCTATAGCTCTCCTGGCTACTCTGTACATGTGCTTCTGTTGTGCAGATAATCATCTTTATTTCTTTTATAGTCACCTTACTGTTTCATGCTATTGTGGATGACTTTATTCCTTGGTCTTTTTTAATACTGCATTCTTCCCCTGCTGCAGCTCTTGAGTCCTGCCAAGCAGTGTCCACCATTCTTACACAATGATCAGCAGTAGTTTGCCAAATGTCTTTATAGGTTGGTAGGTCTGATAGACACTGGTTTAGGTTGTGATTTCTACCTAATCAAACATACTGTTAGTGATCAGTGGCTACAGAATAGCCTTGATGTAAAGAACCTCGGGGAAAGTCCTTGATATAACTCTCAAAGGGTAGTTATGTGGCAGGAGGAAATTACTCTGATATGAATCTAGAGAGGTTTTTTTTAAGATGAAGGCAGGTTTACCTTCATTCAAGGGATTTCGTCTTTCTTGTTTCCTGTGAGTAGATGAGGTTCTCCCAGAATTGCTGTTCCTTGTGGGTGCTGAAAAGTTCCAAAGCATTTGTCTGCTTACTCCACTTCTTTTGCCTTCTTTTTCCCCTCTCCACTTCCCTTATTGAAGCATGACAGTGTGTTTAAAAGCAAGTAGTGAAGAGGAGCTTTGTTGAGCTTTAAGTTGGGATTGCTGAATGTACATCTGAAAATTTGGATAATGTTAGACTTGCTAACAAAAACAGAAAATTAAAGGCTAACCATGAAAAGTCTTTATTTTGTAGCTTGCTTTGAAGCATTCATATTTTACTCTTTTCTTAAGCCTGAAACCTCTTTGTGGAGGTGTAGGAACTTTCTAATCTCCCCCCTCCTTCACCTGCTGCCTTTAAGGAGGGTGTGCTGGAGTGACTCTAAGAATTCATTAATTTCAGCATGGAAAGCAATTTCTAGAAGTATTCACTATTTTAAAATAGTAGTTCCTAGTTATGCCACTTGATGGCATGGAATAGATGTTTCAAAAGTAACTTGCGAAGAGATTAAAATTACACTATCTTTTTCATGTTTTAGTATTGTCTGCTTGACTAAAGTGCAGCGTCTTAGCAAAATCAAAATGTTTCTTGTAGACATATATATACTTGTCTCCTGTCAGTTCAGTTTTGCCTGGACTGAGGTATTGTGACTGAACAACTAGTGAAATAGTCACAAAGAAATTAAAATTAAAAGTCAACAGATAAATGGAAGAAACTGGGTTTGATATTTTGGGGGGATTTGTAATACCAGTTTAGCTCTGGTGACTTTCACGTTGGAGGAAAGTAGCCTTAGTTAGAGATCCAACTTGACAAGCTATGTTTTGAGGACTCATAGTGTTTTCTCAAGGAAAGGACTGATCTGATGATTTGCTGCTGATGAGAGCAGGATGTCTTGGTCCTCCCAACCTGCCTCCTTTCGACTTCATGGTTCTGTTCCTCTCTTGCAATGGCTCAGCTGCTCATTGAACTTCCATGAGCCAGTGCAGCTCATCAGCCAGCAGTTTTCTGTAGATTCTCCGTGCATGTTTTCTGGGCTGGTCTCCTGCCACCTTATGAGATATATTTGTTCAGTGAGTCTGTGCAGGCCAAAGCTGGTAAAAGGTAAGTGAGAGAGAACAGGAGTTTCTTTATAGTAGTGCTGAGCTTATTGCATTTCTTGAAACCGCAGTCTGTGAATCCTTCCGAGTCACCCAGGAGCACAAGGGAAGACAAGCATTTAATATTTAATATTTCTCCTGTAAAGTAACTCCTCCCAGCTATCATGCAACCGGGCTCATGTGCCTTTTTTATTTTCTCTCTGCATGTTTTAAGTCCAATTTTATGGTGGCTTTGAGGATGGGGGTTTGTTATCTTTCAAGAATCTTTTTCAGATGTCGAGACTCTTTCTTATTTACAAAAGTGATGAGTAAAATAGCCATATGTTCATTTGTAGGCTGGAACCCCAGAACAGATAGATTTCTCTGCTGGGTTAGCAAAATTTTTACGACATTTAAGATTAATGGTCTGTTGATCTGTGTCTTCAAAACTGACAAGGCACTGAAGCCCTAAAAATCTCAAGAAGTCTTCGGCTCTCTTTCCTTTCCCATACGTTTTCTTCTTTTAAATCTTACCATCTAAAGAGATCTGGTACAATCCGTTTTACTGCGGAGAGGTTTTAAAGTGTCATTCTGAATCATATATGAGCAAGACTAAGTAACTGTTAATATGTAACAACAATTTAGTATAGGAAATAAATGATGCTATTTCAACATGGCTCTGTTTCTGCTCAATTTTAATTAAATGTTCAATCTTAAAAATTGTTTCATTTGAGAGCAAGGGGAACACTTTAGGTGTAAAAGGCTACAGCTTTCAAACTGTGTCTAGCAAAACATCTTTAAAATTGCATTAGGAAACACAATTTTGATAAGAAGCTTGTGCATGCTCACATCTTACTCATATCTACATTCATAGCAATGTTTAGTTGAATTCTAAATGACAACTGGATCTTGTTCAAAATTAAATCACAAGTATGTTGGGGGGGTTGAATTTTAAAGTCTGTCTAATATGCATGCATATTAAAGGATTTTTTTTAACCGTCACTTTCATGTGCGCTCATGTTAAATTTGGCCTCCCTGTTATGCCTAGGTATGATTTGGTCCTCTATTTGAGGCCACAGAACTCTGGATGATCTTACATACCCTTTGAGCTAGGATACCTAGGCACAATGAGGTGAGTTAAGGATACAACTTCAGCCTTAACTCTGAATTTTCTGATTTCTGTGTTGCTTAAGTAGGCCCTTGCTGTTATTTTTAGACACAGTGGCTACGTGATTGTACCACTCAATGTATTCAGCGATCTTCAGCACTGTTTTGAATAGCTGTATTCTGCGCTGATCACTACAGAAGTGGAAGTGTCTCTTGACATAAAAGAATGCCATTGGTGCAGACTCATGTACTAAAATCTTTTAGTTTAATAATCTTTTCAGGTTTTATTACTGAAGTATTGGTATCATGCCTTTGGTTTGTGCCATGTAGTTATTTTAAGCTGCATTGTGATGATAGAACATTACAATTGTGATAATAAGACATTAACTTCATTAATTGGGAATAAGATCTATATACCTTCAGAAGGAGGATCTTCTAAATGATACTGTTAATAACAAAACATTGGTCTTTAGTTATCTGTGTGCCACTAATGGAAGCATATTATATGTATTTTTTTAACATTTCCAATACTTCAGTTGATTTCAAACTCAAAATTTTTGACATTTTCAGGTTTGATAACATTAAGATAGACCAGATATCCGTGTTAAAGCTAAACTTGGGGTAACAGATAACTTTCGTATAAGAAGTAAAATGAACTTGCCAACACATCTAACCAAAGTCAGAAAGAGATTTTCAGTAATTTAATATAACTGTAGGAAGATTATATCTTTATTCCAAAGGCCCAAAAATAAATAAATAAAATTAGATAGGGTTTTTAAACAAGAATAAGTTTCGGAACTTTGTCCTAATGCTGAATTTTTCACATTGAGCTTTGTAAAGCCAACTGTTTTGTGACATTGAGGTGCTTAGTAAGTGAACCCCAGAGATTTGCTGGTTATACTACCAATTGCAGCACAGAGTTATCCACAGCTTTTTGAAAAACAGAATACATAACCCATCAGATAGAGGATGCGAGTCAAGATCTTAAAGTGCTTCAGCCTTAAGGTGATCCAGAAACTTGGATTGGATCCTTAGGGAAAGGTGCGTGCTTATGAAGTTATGCATCTTAATTGAAGAGTGTGCCAGAGTAGCCTATTCAAGAGGTTCCTTTGTTTGTTTTAAGCTAAGCTTCACTTGGTGATGTGGCAATCTTCTCAGCTTTTTTGAGATCATCTCACTAATGTGCATATATATCTCTCTATATATTTTATTATTTTCTTTCAAATATTACTAAATACACCTTGTAGTTTTGCTAGCATAATCTTTGAAATATGGGTATCTGCTTTAAGTTGGAGTCCTGAATATTGATCAATCGGATATCTCACCAGGACTTCCTGGACAGAAATATGCAGGCAAATGTTGGGATTTCTGGACAAATACAGAAAATCCTTTTAAGGTTCCTCAAGTCAAAATAAAAATCTTTCTGGGCTGATCTGCATATATTGTCATGCTGTCTAAATGCAGAAAATGTTTTCTGCCGACGCTGAGACACCTTAAGTAAGAGATATATTGGAAATTAGGGTAGATGGGTATCCTGACCAATTTCTCTCTGGAAGGACTCGCTTGCTTGTGTGTATAGCAGTGCTGGACTTGCTGTGTGCGTTGATAGGATGCTGTGCCCGTGTGACAAGTAAACCTTGCACGCGTTTACATTTGGTACTGCGATCGCCGCCGCCTCCTCACTCTGTGCTCTTCACCCTGCCCGTGAACTACTGCTAGCTAGGTACCTCCTTCTTCCATCTTGGTAGTTCTCTCATGTCATCTAGATCCAGGAACACACTGTCTTTTTACGCATATCACCTGCACTTGCTCCTGTTCCTCTGCTACAGGACTATTCTTGCTGCCTTTTCCTTACCTCCTGCCTCTCACTTTCTGAAAAGTATTTGTAGTTCTATAATGTATTTCCATTTCAACAGCTGGGGCCACTGGTCGAAGATCTGTATCTGTTGCATATTGTTTTCTAGCAGCAAGACAAGATTGTTTAGCTTGGTCCTTATATACTTAAACAGACTCCTCTCATATTGTAGTTGGAATATATACAAAAATATATTTATGCTTAAAGGCAAATATTTGATGAGACCACAAATTCCCTGCCGAGTTCAATTTTTCCTCCTATTTTTGCTGTTGTTTAAAGCTCCTGTGTCCAGCTTGTCCAACACAGTTTCTGTGTTGATCTTGCCTCTAGGCACAAAATCTCTCTTAATTTCCCTTCTGTTTTTTTTAAGCCATTATTGAGTTAGCGGTCTGCCAGAGCAACTGATTGTTCCTTCTTGATTTTGCAGTAAAAATAGTTACCACTTAGTGCTGTCTCTCCCTGTAATGTCTTGTATTAGTTTTCATTTAACAAGTGCAGTTTGCTGCAGTGACCCTTCCTTCATTGTAATAGCATTGTTCTAATAGTTCTTCACCACAAGTGTCTCTACCTTCTTTCTCCTTTCTCCATCAGCTTGATTACAATGTTTGTAACCACTGCTTCAGGTTAGCCCACTCTAATCCACTTAGGATCTTCCTGCTTCATCCTAGTACTGCTTTTACAACTGTCTCTGATACCATTCCCTAGTCATATCTGAGAATCTGTAGTTCTTGGTTCCTTTTCCTGTGTTACAGTATTAATTCTCTCGAATTATGTCATTCTAGTAGTCTGTGGTTTTTAATTTTTCTGCTGCTGTTCATTATTTCACTGCCCTTGGTGGATTTTTCCTTCTATGTCCTTTATTTTGTGATTGTGTGAACTCTAGCCTTTAGTTTGTGTACCTGCAGTTTGTTTAATTTGAGTTTCAGTTGCCGTAATCTGTTCTGCGTGTGTAGTTGACTCCCTTGATTACCATTTAAGTCAACTAGATTGTATTTTTCTTAAATTAAGTGCTTTTATTATTTTTATCATCTGCACTACACAGACATAATCTGAACTGAGAACACCCTGAAGTACAGAAAGTAAATATATGCTGTGGCTTATAGTATTAACATAGTAGGTTTTCCTTTGTTAGGGACTAGCTTTGATTGTAAAACAGGTTGGTGGGTTTTTTCTTTTTTTTTTTTCCCCCCTTTCTCTGTTCTTGTTGGAAGTGGTTTCATATTCACAGCCCTCAACTAATTTTCATTTTTTAATACAAAATCAACATCCTCTCTCCCAGTCCTAACGTTTAAGTAGCATTTTCAATTGCAAAATAGTCTTATAGACTGAAGATAGATTATTTTTCCTAGCCTATAGCTCACTGAGACAAAAATGCTAATATGAAATCTTTCTTGTATTATGGCCTTATATCATTTGATTACTGTGCTTTTAATTAAATCTCAGATTATATTTAATAATTCTTGTAGTCTCTCTTTAAATACTATCTTTTAGTTTGAGTATTACTAAGCAACATTAAAGACATGGCTGCAATATGAAGGGGTTTGTTTATATTTTCTAAAAATGGAATATTTAATGCTTAAGTCTAAGGAACAGTGTCACACAGACTAGCAACTTAAATGTTAGGTTGAAAAGGATAGGTATGTTGTAAATTAAGAAATAAGTGAAGAATCTAAAATTTCATATGGCTTATTATTCAGCAAACCATCTTTTAAAAAATCTTTACATCTTGGAACAACTCTAAATTTTATTAGCTTATCCCTAGGATATTTGAAATTTTTTGTCCAACACAACCTTTTCATAAAAATTCTAGGTTCCCTAATGTGTTTTATTGCCCCAATTAAGTGTTGGGGTTTTTCTTTTGAGCTCCTACTCCTGGTAGGAATTCTGAGTATTTGAAGGTCATTCTCTTTGGGAGAGTTGACTTTTTTTTTAAGACCATAGATATAATAACGTAATTTGGGCAGCTTGCTTTGAACAGTACTTTATTTGTTTTTCCACTGAGATCAGAAGGTTCCTGTATTTCTTCTGTGTCCCTTATTAATCACTTTAGGGAGGTGGTGAGGCAGTAGAACGACAGAGTTTCTAAGTAGAGGTGTGAAATGTCAGTTTTATCAATGAATTGTACGTGACAGCCATTCAGCATTCATTTTATTAGTCTCCTACAGCAAAGGCTTTTCTGTGGTTACTCAGACTAGATTTGCGGCCTGTTTTAGAGTGAAGTTCGAACGTGAATCAGCATAGAAGGTGTGTGTTTGTAGTGAAAAATGTTGCCCAGCTTAACTTCAGTTTTTATCACCAGTACTGAACAAATTGTCAATGCTTTTTTTCTAGGTAATTAATAATGCTTGTGCTACTCAAGCCATAGTAAGTGTGCTATTAAATTGTGCTCATCACGATATCCATCTAGGAGAGACTTTGTCAGAATTTAAAGAATTTTCACAAAGTTTTGATGCTGCGGTAAGTGCCTACTATTTCTGGTACTTTAAGTATTACAGTGTTGTATCTACGTTGACTTACAGTTTAGTTTTGTTACTTACTTTCAGATGAAAGGTTTGGCACTAAGCAACTCAGAAGTGATTCGGCAAGTTCACAACAGTTTTGCCAGGTAACACATGTTTTAAATCTAGGCAAAATTTGAGCAAATTCTTTTTCATCTCAGATTTTTTTTTAAATTTTCTTTGCAGACAACAGATGTTTGAATTTGATGCAAAGTCTTCAGCAAAAGAAGAAGATGCATTTCACTTTGTAAGCTACGTTCCTGTTAATGGACGGCTATATGAACTAGATGGCTTAAGGGAAGGACCAATCGATTTAGGTAATATTTTATATTTTTTCTGAACATCGTTCATTTTAACAATAGCTTATTGCAACAAATTGGTTGTATGGTATAGGATCAAACCAAGTTATTTATTAAAACAAAGCATATGTTTAAAGTTTTCTTTAAAGTGCTATTCAGGCTTGTACTTCTTTGCAGTCATTTATATTGTTTTATTTTTGTTGATCTGAAAATGCAATTGTCTTCCTGGTTCCTCCATGTTTCTGGTTATTTCTCCTTTCATTCAGTAACCAAATGAGCAGGTCATGCAATCTAGTGGGCTTCTACTACCTTAATAGTTTTGTTGCAAGAGAGAAGTTTACATAACCCACTTCTTGTGAATGTTTGCTCTCCTTACCTGAGGAAGTATGTTGCTGTTCTGAGCTGTCTCTAACAAAACCTCGTAAAACTATGTTATCTTTTTTGCTTTCCTTACCAAGGGCGTGCAATTCCTTTTGGTAATATTTTTTCCACACGTCTTCCTTTTTGTGGTATTGTTACCCAAGACAATTCCCGTGTCATGTTTTCAAAGCTATTTTTTTTTTTTCCAGGTGGATGATAAACCATCCATTTATTATATTGTTTTTCTTCTGTGGGAGTGTGTATACAGCTAACTCCATACACTTTTTATACATTATGTGGCTGGTGTTTACACACTGCCCTCTTTCTTCTTAGATAACAAATATTTTCCCAATGGTTTAAAAAAGAATAGCTACTTTTAGCATAGCTTTATTCTCTGTAAGACTTGTTCCTGTTTTATATCTTGTAATCTTTCTTAACTAGTGTTGTGTGTGCCATCTTGTGTCTTGAAAAGCTCTACACTGCCTATCATGTGTCTGCACTTTTTTTTGAGTCTGATATAATCTCAATATGTTCTACACTCCATTTCCAGAGTGTTTTCCCAATTTTCTTGACAGTTGTATTTATTTTTAAGCTGAATAATGGCTTGCTGCTAAATCTCATCTTTAGTCTACCTAGAGAGACTATACAGTCTACCAGTAACATGACTTTTATGGTCACAAGATCATGAGTCTCTTCGTTTGCTTTAAGGTCTTGAAATTGTTAAAGAGGCATTATCAACTTACAAAGTCACCTTTAGTTATTCCCTCATTTATCTTAAAATCAAGCTATCTATCATATATCCTTTTTTTTTTTGTGTGTGTCTGACTTTTTAACATTGTAATGCATCTACATAGTATTAACTCTTTATTTTGTCTAAATGGAACAGCTGTAACTATCCATACTTTTTTCTATTGCTGTTCACTCTTATGTTGTCGTACCAACTAATTTCTTTTGTGTTATAAGTATCTTACATAACATACTTCCCCCCCGTTGTTTCTTGTAACCAACGAAATAAACATTAGATGCTTATGACCTTAAAATTTAGCTTTGCTCTGTTGCTTTGGCCAGTACATTATCTAAATATAGTTATTAAAAAATGTCTTCCACCTCCTAAAAAAATCACCTGAGTAATTTGAGACTGCGGTTGCCAAGGAAAAACTTGTTACATACTCTGAAGTTGCTGCGTAAGCCTGAATTATACAAGTCTTGAATCTGCAGTAAACTTTGCAAGGAAGATTAATTTTTTTCTTTGTGTTTTTTCTAGGTGCATGCAATCAAGATGACTGGATAAGTGCTGTACGGCCTGTTATAGAGAAACGTATACAAAAGTAAATGGTCATGATGCTTTTAAAATATTACTTATTCTTAATTTCCTTCAATTAAAAGCTTTCAGCTGTATTTATAAGGAATGACACTTATGCATCATTTTTATGTGCATATCACGGTGTGACTTTAGAACCTATTGCCCAACTTGAGCCAAATGTGATGATAGATAAATCTCATACACTGTGTTCCTGTATGATTAATCAAAGGAGGTATCTGGGTAGTGAAGAGAGATCCTACTTGTACTCTGAAAAAGGAAGAGCAAGATTATTAACTCTGTTAGACAGCTGTGGGTCCTTGCAAGTAGAAAATAATTGCCATTACCATGGATAAAGTTTGGGTGTGCGCTTATAATTAAAAATACCAGATAATAACTATATTCATACAGCTGGTATTTACAGAGAACAAGTTTTCCTTAGGTATGTGGCTTGTTTTAGAAATTTAAGCTAGAAAAACATAGTACAGAAGTTTTCCTACTTCTTAGCTCTGACTTGAAACTGCAGCCCCAAATGTGTTAGAAATAAAGTTGATTTTATGCCATTTTTAGAAAATACTTTTCAGAGTCTCTTGAAGACTTTTTTTGATAAGCAGAACATTACTACGAAGTCGCATTTGGAGAATTTAAACTCTGAAAGGCCTGCTAGTCCTAATTGTTGAATGTACTTTTCACATTGTATGAAGAAGCCTCCAATGTTTTCTAAAAAGTAATGGTAATGAGAAAGTAAAAACTATGGTGTGCAGCAGTCGTGTAAGTTTTGTTGTCAACTATATCATGTTTGTTTTCTTTTTGGACAGTGTCAATATTTATTTTTTGTGACCACGGACAGGAATAGTAATATCTTGGGAGGTTATTAGGAGTTACATATTGGATAGTGCTCATCTGAGGTCTGATTTTATTTCATGGCAAGATTGGGTCTGTAGCACAACTTAATTTAATAGATCCATTTAGACTTTTTTTTCCACAAAATGCATTCTCTTATAATGAAATCATGGAGGAGGTTTTTGAGTTGTCATGTTAATGATTCATTTTGAAAGTGGGGGGTTTTTTGTTGTTTATTTTTTTTCTTTGTTCCTCATTTAGATACAGTGAAGGCGAGATAAGGTTTAACTTGATGGCTATTGTATCTGACAGAAAGATGATATATGAGCAGAGGATTGCAGAGTTACAGCAGCAGCTTGCAGAGGTAGGTCATGGTATTTAAGTTACTGGAGTAGTTCTCTGATAATAGTTCTGTGTCTTTGATTTATTATTCACCTCCTTCTTTCCTTGCTCCAAATGGAGTATCCCTAAAAAAGCAGGGAAGGATTCCTACATGTCTGTCCAGCACAGTGCAGTGCTGTGTGGATGCACTGATGCAGCTCTGCTTAGTTCAGAGCGGGCTAACTTGAGCACTTGGTACAGGATGACCATGTCACTGTGGCTCTCTGTCTTGACTAATTTGCTGTGGTAGTGGAACTGTTCTTTTCCGAGTACCTGAGCTAATCCACTTATAACTAACCACTGAAATTCCTTGAGTGTTCCTATAACTGTAAGTAAAACTGAATCTTTCTGTGATAGAAATATTCTTAAGACAAGACTTATTTTAATTTAAAAAAAATCAAAAAATGCAGTAATGTCATCTGTTTAACTTTTTCTGTTTTGTGGAAGGAGGAGCCTATGGATACAGATCAAAGTAGTAATATGTTAAGTTCTATACAATCAGAAGTTGCAAAGTACCAGATGTTAATTGAAGAAGAGAACCAAAAATTAAAAAGATATAAGGTATGTAGCCTTTGCTTTTCTGATGAAACTATTGGAAAAGTTGTAAGAAAAAGCCAGTTTTTATATTTATGGGAGGCTGTTGCGATTAATCTGAAGGAATTGGATGGGTATTAGAAAGACAAAGTTATGTAAGTTCACGTTGCATTCCTGAATTTACAGGTTAATTACCAGTTTGCTTCCTTTTAGCATAAGGCTTACAAGTCAGTTTGTAATGGTCTCTGTAGCTCCCTTTGTTTTGCCACTTCTTTGTATCTTTCTCACTGCAAAATATTTTTTAAGCACAGTGAGTTCTAGAACTCCTACAAAGAAATTGCTCTATGTGCCCCAGAAGGCTGATCAGCCTTTTCTTGCCGGAGTTGCTAATTACACTACTATATGTAACAGTGGCCTCTTACTAAGTAGCATTTTTTGTTTGTTTTTACTAGAAGGACTTGGATGTGTTAGTCGTAACTTTTTTCTACAGAGGGTCCATATAAGCTCTTCCAGCTTTCGTTGTCAGTAATGAAGAATGTTGATGCATCAGTTGATAATGAAGGCTAATCAGGAGATTCTGTGAACTTCGTGTATAGATTCATTCTGTGTTTGCACGTACATATCCTAACCTGACATCTAGGTACTTGCATGGCTTTTAGTGAAGAAGCTCTCCTAGGGTACCTGAGTTGTTCTTTTGTTATAGTTTACCTGCTGTCTTTTCCTCTGTGGGAGGCAGTGAAGACACAATTGGCACGTTCTGCGTTTTCCTAAATAAGTACTTCATGTGTGTGCAGTGAAAGCGTATCATTCTTTCAAATGACGTGGTATTAATGAAAATGAGATATGGGAAAGTTTCTCTGAGATCATCACTTGCCACTTTTTTAATAATTCCCTAATACTTTTAAAGAAGTAGTGTTTTCAGTACTTTCTATAAGGTACAGACCAAGACTTCAGTAATTCTAATGATAATTTCAAATATACTTCTACAGTAAATGTGTTATGTTGTAAAGTGTTATTGTTACCTGTTTCTAAAGCAGTGTCAGTACGTTCTGTTCCACAGCATCAGGATGCAATTCAAGAAACGGGGGGGGGGGGGGGGGGGGGGGGGGGACGACCAAACAACAACAACAAAAAACCACACACACAAAAAAAAAACCCCAAAACAAAGCATGTGCTTTACCAAGCATGACACTAAACAAACAAATTAAATTGGGGGCCAAAAAACCTTGAAGTTCCTGATTGTATGTGGAAATATTGTGGAAACTGCTTAAAAGTCCCTGTTTTTTTATGTTAGGGTAACTAGTTGGGGTCTATGGAGGTCATTCCTCTCAGTTGAAAAACCAAACAATCTCCTACCTTTCTGAAGCATTGAACTGTTGTAGAAGCTGCAAAGTGTGTATTATAACAAAAATAGTTATGCTTTTGCATTACAGAAGTGTTTTAAGTCTAGAGCCTAGGCTGAGGCCACAACTACGCAAGGTACTGTAGAAATACATAGGTCAAACTGCAATTTAAGTTGAGGAAAAAAAGTGAATAGTTTAGATAACAGTACTCGTCAGTGTTACAGTGGTGGCTAAACTATATAACCTACTTAATCATCAAGGGGTTTTCAGCTAGTATGACAAAAGATCGTAAGGAGAATTTGTGCCTTAAGGAGTAAATTCATCTAGCATATACTTTCTCACTGTGTGCTCAGAATTTTATTGCTTCAACTTTATTTTTAGCTGGCTGAAATTTAAAACAAACTCCAGCTCTTGCGGGGACACACACGCACACACGGACGGACGGGGACAGGGATACACAACAATGAGGATGGGAAAAATCCCCGTTTAGCCATATAATAATGCTGTTAATGCTTCTAATTTATTTTTAGATCGAAAATATTAGAAGAAAACATAACTACCTGCCTTTCATCATGGAATTGTTAAAGACTCTAGCAGAGCACCAACAGTTAATACCATTAGTAGAAAAAGTGAGTATTTCCTAGCTAACTTTTAAGAAACAGTTTATTACTATAATTCTTCATACCTTCTACTTAAAATTAAAAATGCAGTCAAATATCTTGGAAGCATAAATGGCATGGCTTCATTTATTTAAACCACTACATTCAGATGTATTGCTAGTTTACCTGATAGTCCCTTGCAGCTCCCGAGGCACAATTCCAATGGAGATTGGAGATTGTGGGACCAACCAACTTTGCACTATTATGCAAAGGCAAACTGTATCTCCCCTTTGATAACCTAAACAAATTTTTCTGATGGTGATATAGGAAGAGGCAATTCAATATCAGCTAAACGATCACATTACAGGGCACAAGATGCTGCAATGCAAGACACACGTGATTTGGGCTTTTCTACACGGGAAATTGAAAGTCCTTTTAAAATTGTGATGTGTAGCTCCAGTTAGTATGCGGTAGAGTTCCCCATACTATCTTGATATCCCTTTTTGAACTGAAGATTATTTAAATGTGTACATACACAGACGTGTATGTACAAGATTGGTCCCTTTTGCCAACCTGACTCTTAATGCTCAGTTTTGTTGATTTATCTAGCTGTCAACACTAGATGGCAACCTTTGCACAGAGGGTCTGGTAATTTAGGTAGCTTGAAATTTGTTCTCCTCGTTTTCTCTGTTCTTACACTGATTTACTGGCTCATTTTTTCCTCTTTTAAGGTGTCTAGCTATTAGCATTAATTTACTATTAAGGTTTGTATTAAGATTTGTTTATTAAAGCGTTTGCTTTAATAATCTGTTGCTTTGGCAAGATTACTAAACTGTACAGCTAGTCAAGTACTTGAATTGTAATAAGATTGGTACTGGCTTCCTTTCTACTCATGTGCCATAGACAGTATCCCTAATTTTGAACTTGCACTGAAAAAGGATCTCTATATTATTATAATGAAAAAAGAGCTAAATATTATTTAACGAGTCCATTCTTTAGCTGAATTTACTTAGGAAAGTATGTTTGCAGGCCAGTAGTTTATAAGACAGTAACTTTTGGATGCAGTTTTTAATCTTTTCCTTCTTTGAGTAACTTGTGGAGTTTTAATCCAGTTTTATGTTAATAGGAGTTATTTATAACACCATCAGGCTTCTTTTATGAGTAAATTTCGAGTGGACCTGAGCAGCTGGTGATAACAGGTCTTAATTCTAAATCACTGAATGGGATCCAGTTCTGTTCAATAATAAGTGGTAACAAGCAGCAGTCTGATTCAGAATGAACAAATGTTTTGACAGAAAGATGGCTTGTATTGCATCTGAATTGTTCCCTCTTCTTGCCTAATATTTTTTTGCTAAATTCATAAGGAAGAAAATACTAGTTCCCTGTCAATTTGAACTATCTATCAATTGATACAAATTATATGAGAATCTGTTTGCAAACATGTTGGTAGGCACTCTTATGGGTTTTTTTCCACTCTGCTCTTTTGAAAGATCTAAAAAACTAAGATCTTGGTTGCTTCAGAGTTTAATTTGTGATAATCGGTATATCTGAATGCAGTGTTTTCTTATGACATAAAATGTTTTCATTAGGAAGAGTTATCTCTGTTAAATGAAATGAATATGGAGGTATGAAAAATGAAGGTTAAATTATGTTTTAAAAATAGTGCTTTTTTTTCACCTCTCCTTTTCCCCTATGGAAGTTACCTAATCTTATAGTTTCTGTCGTGTTACATATTTAAACCTATATGTATTCTTAAAAGGCTTTATGTAGAAATCTAGTAAGATAGTAGTAGGATACTTCTGGAGGGTCTAAATTTACATTTAAAATGTCTCTTTCTACAGCATATTTTGTTGAATGCCTAAAAATCTAATGAGTAGTCATTCAAAGCTCCAAAAATATCTTTGTCTTATCAGAGCTTAACATCATCTCCCTTTGTTTTCTAGGCAAAAGAAAAACAGAATGCCAAGAAAGTTCAGGAGGCCAAGTGAAGATGACTTTGCAAAATACATACAATTATGTGCTTCTGAAACTATTTTCATGACAACAAATAAAACTTTTCATAAACTTTAAATTTTGTCCAGCGCACGTTTGACAATTGTAACAGTTTGTCTTGTACTGTATGCACGGATCTAATTTTCTTCCTTCCCCTGCATCTTGTGCATGTAGTACTGCTAAGTAATGTTTAGGTTCTCTTGGTCAAATTCAGTATTTAACAGACTGTCAGATTTCTGAAAGCTTGGGAAGGTACCTAAATATGTGCAAGGAAAATGTACCCATTTTGTCCCACTTGAATATACGATAATGATACAAATGCCAGAGTTTCAGTATAAGCATGAGCTTTCTTTGCTCATCCCTACTAACAATTATAATACTATCCAACTGTTCAGTGACATACCCTGTGTCTTTGTTTTTATGAAGTATGTGTCTAATTTTTTTACAAAATTGAAAAGTATGAATTTAGCTGTAGAAACATTTGCAAAGACCAATGTATAATCTCAAAAGATCTGCATTGCTTTAGTAGAAAAGATAATAAATATTCCCATTTTTATTTTGGCAAACTTTCTTCTGTGTTATTTTATTATTGGATAAGATGATTAGGATATGTATTGGAGGTCATCAGCCTCGTGACTGAGTATATGCGTTCTAAATTTGGGTTAGAAGGAAGGCACGCATTTTGGGGAGTTAATATTCTTGGATATAAGGTAGTGCTGGTTTAGAGTATGTTAAATTTAAGTCTTTAAAACAATGCTTTTTAATTGAGCTTGGGAGGTAATTTAATATAAGAAAAAAACATGTATGGAAGATTCTTGTTGATAACAACATTGTAATGGAAGATGCTTGAACTGTCTTCCGTGGACCAAAGGGAATGTCTGGGAAATGGAGCTCACACGGTGTCCTACCTTCTTAATGCTGCTCCTATGTGAACTATGAATAGGCAAATTGTTTTGGTAAGGATAGTGACAGGCCATTGTAACAATACATAGTATTTGAATTACTGAAGCACTGTTAGTGTATATAAATTTGTTTAGAAAACTTCCAGTTTCTTCCTAAAAGATTCAGACAAGAAATAGAAAAACAAGCAAAAGAACTTGGATTGTTTGGAAGACATTTAAAACTAGTGAAAGATGTTTGGTTTGCTTACTTTGCCTATAGGCATACTTCATTGAACTGTGAGGTCCTTTGGTCTTGTAGGCTTGTATGATGAGAATATACCATATTTAGAGAATTTTTTGAAACCCCAATATAAAACAAATTGTTATCTGTTGGTGCTTTTTATATATTGACAGGATAAAATTTTGGCTGAAGAAGTAAAACATATTCTGTGCTCTGCTGCTGCTGAAAGGATCCACTGGAGTCATTGCTGTGGCTGGAAGGGTAAGATCTGTTTCAGAAAAGAACACGAGATCCATGTCTGTGTTTTGTACAGAATTGATCAGGTTGATGAGAACATAAACTGTGTGTGAGAGTTCCCTACTTTAGTAATTCGTTGCAGCAGTATTGTTTAGGGGAAGGGAAAGACTATTCCTTTGCAAGAGGCATTTCTGATCTTAAAATTATACTCTAAACTCCATTTCAGCCTGTTGAAAAGATTTGTCTGTCTTTAAGCGGTAGCCTGATGATTCCTGCTGCACCCTGACATTCTTGAATTTGGATACTTTCTACAGTAAAGTTTCGCTATTCCGTAATAGATGTCAACTTAAATTCTACTGAAGTCATTCCATTCTCCTTTTATTGCTTGGACATGTACAAGAGGAAAAGGAATCTTGCTAAAGCAGCAAATTATTTTTGCAATTGTCAACAAGTTTTAATAGTCATTTTTTTTAGAAGTTAGAATAACTTACATTCATAGAATCATAGAATAGTTTGGGTTGGAAGGGACCTTTAAAGGTCATCTAGTCCAACCCCCCTGCAATAAGCAGGGACATCTTCAGCTAGATCAGGTTGCAAGCAAACTTTCTGGATTTGTGGAATGAAAAAAAAAAGGATGGATGTAAAGCTCAAATTTTAACAAAATATGTTAGTCCAATGTGTGAGTGAAAAATGGGTTTTTTTAAAAAGGGTATTTAATGCAGAAGTAGAACAACTCAAAACTAGTGTACTTTGTTTATATTATAGAATCTTTTTTTTCCTGATCAAAACCTGTGTGCTAGTTTTTGACCATTTTCACCAAGTTTGTAAAACCATTTTTCATAATCTGTATCTTGGTTTTAAAGGCAATTACTTGTATGTTGCCTACTTTTAGGACAGCATCACATGAATGTAAAGCTGTATGTGAAGTTGGTGAAATACCAAATTAAAGATGCCAAAAAAAATCAAAATAGAGATTTGGGCCCTACTCCCTCTTACAGTTTTAAGATACTGGATTTTGCTGTATGTAGAATGGTGAAAGGTTTGTGTTCTGATTTATTTCAAGGGCTACTGCTTTCTGCTGGTATAAAGATACAGTGCGACGTAGCTGTCAGAACTGAAATTTGGGTATAATGAGAATAAATGGTAAGTTCAGTTTCTGTGAAGAATTCTGCCCTACACCTGCTGGTTTCTGTTGCCCAAAAAAGGTCAGTGTGTCTCCCATTTGCTAAAAGATTGTTAACATAAAATCCCAATGTAAAACTTCAGTGTGATCTCACAGTGGTGTTCTTTGGCTGCCAGTCTTAACATAGTACATAAAAATTTAACAATCCTGCTGTAGCCCAATTTCTTCCTTCATGGGGTAACATTTTATATTTTGTACATGAATTATTTTTAAAATAGAGATTTGGTATACAGATACAAATTTAACAGACAAGCTTGTGCATTCAACAGTGTTTTGATTTATGAGTGAATAGCTGCCCAAACACAGATGAAAATGCAGTAGCCTGTTTTTTGGCTAAGAGAGTGAGAAGAAAGAAGACAGACGTACCACTAGACTCATTAAGTGTTTGCTTCAGAGAAAAATATATTTTTTTTCCCCAATGTATTATTCCAAATAAATTTTATTTTGGTCACAGAAAAGTCAGATAGAATGAACTTGCACCAGAAGAGTTTGTTACCCCTGAGCAGAGCAAAGTGTTAGAGGAAAGATTGGATCTAGACGGTTGTGATACTGGTGACAGTCTTTTGCTCTGTGAAAGGAGACAGGGAGATTTTGAAAAATAAAATTGACAGACATATACAAGGCCAGTGGTTTTGTGTCTTCAGAATAGGTGTTTATACTTGTTTACATCTGTTCATGAAAATGACTTGTTACTGGCAGTTCTTCCATTTGAATTGCAACATCTAAAACTTCTACAGAAATAATTCTTCACTGGGTGTTTCATTTAGTAGTGCAAATGAGCTTATCTGAGTTTTCCTTAAAGTTCATGATACCGCTTTTAATAAATGGGTATTGCAGGGAACATGGTCATGCTATCTGTACATATGCATATCAGCTTCTTAAATGTCAGATTGAATAGCATATTTATTTATTCTCATGATGCTGTAGAGGTAGAAAATGGAGGATATGAAGTCTATGGGTACTTTTGTACAATTTATCTGAATGTAGTCAATAAAAACAGGGTCTATCCAGAAGGTGAATGCTTAATGACTTTCATCTCTTAGAGATGAAAGGGAAATATGACTTAAGTCGCCTGTTATGATAGAGAAATTTTTATTTATCCATGAAAAGATAGAGGAAAATTATTCCCCCCTCCCCCCAGCCCCCAACACACAAATACAAAGAGAGAGCTTTAAAAAAAAAAAACCACTTGGAGGTAGAAAATGTATTATATTGTATTCACTTATTTGTACAAAATTCTCCTTTTGAATGTCTTTTCTGGAGTGTTTTCTGAAATTGACTTTAACTTGGAAAGTTTCAACAAATCTCTAATGATATTTGAAATATGAAATTTATAATTTTCACTGACATTCTTATTTTTAAGCTACATTTTAAGTTAATGTTCATAAGTTTTCTCTATGCTTCCTCAAAACTGTTGTAGGAAGCTATCCTTTCCCTCCCACAACTTAAGCTGCATGTGTGTTACCTTACTACCTTGCCAGGTAATACTGAAGGTCATCGATTAGTTAACTAAATGCATTTATCCTTGAGTTTCCAGGATTAAAGTGCTAGAAGTCCTTATCTTTGCAAGACTTGGTTCTAGTGACTTAGTTAAATCTGCAGTGTTGGTATACTCTTCAGAATGAATGAGCAACAGATAAAATAAGAAACTTTTAATTTCTTTTGGTTGCAATAGTGGTGTATATTCCAAAGATCTGACCTTTGGGCAGTGAGGTTATGAAAGCTACATAAATGGAGACTAAAAGTAGAAAAATACTAAGGAAAGGATGACTAGATAGTGTGTATTTATTTCAACCACATGGAACTACACCAAGTAATTTTTTATCCCTAAGATTTGTAAAAGTATTTTTCTCATAATATCTTCTGTTGGCTTTGGCAGTCTTGTCATAGCACTACATAAAATGGGTGATTATCAGCAAGTGAAGGAGCTGTTTGAAATGTTCTTATCTTTTAAGAAGTTTTGCGTAACTGACAATGTGATGGTACATTCAAGTCAGTGTTTTACCTGCAGCCAGTAATGAAATCTTTAAGCCTAGCTGCATTTGTCATTGTTAAGGAAAGTTGTAAAAGTGTGTGCATTTGTTACAGGCTAAGGAAAATATACATGAAAAATTATGTTAGCTGACATTATTCATCATAGTTAGACTATGAACCTGAGCTTCAAGAGCATTTACCACGGTTTGTGTAGTGCATCCAGAGAAACTGCAGACCTGTATTTGTTTCTAGGTGACTGGCTGAGAAGAAGCAGTTCTCCACAATGCTGGTTGCAAAGTCTGAGATGTTCTCTCTTGTTCCCTGACCAAGTAACAGAATTAGCACAAAAACTTCAAAATGCCAAATCACCTATTGCTTTCAGGTTATACTCACTTGCCAGAAAACAAAAACCCTGTCTTTTTAGCCAGTGATATAGGACTTACCGGTGTGATGAATAACAATATTTACCCATCCAAGACAGGGCATGTGTTAGTGTGCATGTCATGTTTGTCAGACTTCAGGTGTGATCTTACAGCGTGGCCTGAGCTCTTTGTGTCCTTTATCCCAACACTGTATCAGTAAATCAAAGTCTCGTGTTAACTCTTATGTGGTTTATGTGATTAGACTTGATGAATGTAAAGAAATGAAGTAATTCTTACACATCCCTCAAACTACTCCTGTGATGGCTGAAATCTTTTCAGTTGATTATCCTGCAGCTTCCTTAAAAGTTGGCTTACTGCTGGGTTGAATGGAAACAGTTCTACATTCTAGGTGTTTCCAAAGCCTGGTGTGATACCTACCTAACCAGGTAGGTACTTAAACCTTTCATGTTTCATCTTAAACTCAGTCATATTGCATATTTCTATTGGTAAGTGGCTGATCAATGTCGTCTTAAGTTAAAGCATGTTTTAGTATGGGAGTGGTAGCATCCAACCTTACTGGATTTGTAAGGCAGCTATTTGTTTGGAAGCCAAACAAACTTCACTGTTTTGGGAAGGCAATTTTACAGCGAAGGCAAATCTTAAATTACCTGGTCATTATATATAGTGGGTGCAGAACAGCAAAAATAACACAGTGAGGAAAGACACTGGTGTGGCACAGGTTAGATACAAGAAGTATCACTCTACAGCTACCTGAAAGGAGGTTGTAGCGAGGTGGGTGTTAATATCTTCTCCCAAGTAACAGGCGATAGGACCAGAGGAAATGGCCTCAAGTTGCACCAGGGGAGGCTTAGATTGGATATTAGGAAACATTTCTTCACCGAAAGTATTGTCAAGCACTGGAACAGGCTGCCCAGGGCAATGGTGGAGTCACCATCCCTGTAGGTATTTAAAAGACATGTAGGTGTGGCACTTAGGGACATGGTTTAGTGATGGACTTGGCAGTGCTGGGTTAATGGTTGGACTTGATGATCTTAAAGGTTTCTTCCAACCTAAACGATTATGTGATTCTGGCTTCTGATGAATATCAAACACAGAATGTTTTAGTTGTCTTCAGAGTTGGGAGTACTTCTTCAATCTTGTCTTGAGAAAGCTGAATCTCAATGAAAATAGTGCTTGCTTAATCAGCCTGAATAGCTTAAAGGCAAGGAGATCTCTGGAAGAATGAGAGTTGATGCTGAAGCATATACTGTCAGACTGGTTTCGAATCTTGTATATGAAGTCCCTTCAAAATGAGTGAGTGTAAGTAGGATGGCTAAGCCACATCAAACTGACAATGCAGTTACTCCTAGAATAAAATAAATGTGCCCAACAAGGAATACTTGGAAGCTAGATCCACTTCTTTATTTGTTTTCAACCTCAAAAGCATAATAGGAAAGTTCAGTGAAGAAGTGTCAAGTTTACAGCCTGTGTTCACTAAATACCTTTGTGAATGAACGCTGGTGTTCCCTCAAAAGCATATTAACATGATTTGCTACTCTAAGAGGCTGTATCCAATGTAAATCCTTACAGAGTGCTCAGAAAAGTTTGAATAATTATAGCAACAAAAGTTTTATTAATAGTGGGAAGTATGTTACAGATACTAGTTTTTGTAGAGGAGGAGCAAAGAAGTTATTTATGTTAAAAAACCTGTCAGTCAGAATTAGATTGTTAAGGATGAACGGGCTTGATCACTTTGTGCCTTGCTAAGTGAAACTTCTTTCTCTTAAAGTTTGTGGATTTCTGAGGTGGGAACTATGCAGGATTATAAAATACAGATTTACTCTGAGGTCCCTGAGCATTCTCATGAAATAAAATACAAATAGAAATGCATTGTTAGGGAAACAGCTATGGAGGAAATAGTTATGTTTATATGTTACAGGTTTTTTTGTTTTGTTTGGCGAACACCTGATTGGGATATTTAAATCAGTTATCTGTATGCAGTGGGGTGGGTTTTTTTTTTTTATTTAATGTATTTTTATCCCTTAAGATGAAAACCAGCAACATAGCTCATAGTAAGTTCTGCTAGCATTCCTAATCTTTGGTGTTCAAGAAGTCTCTTATTTAGCGAAGGTGATGATAATGCAGAGTTGTTCCCATAGAGTTACAAGTACAAGGTTAAGTGAAATTGAGGTAAGTTTCTCTGTTATGTGTAATAGCTGCAAATGTTGCAAAAAACAGTTTAACCATGAAGCCTTTTTGTCTGATCTGGATAATCTCACTTCCCTCTATTAATAAGATCTTATTAGAGTTTGTTATATTGAAGGCACTTTGCAAGTCTAGTTAAATGTTTTGCCATGATAAGCAAGTATTTTCCATATTTTGTACAGTTTGTTTATGTTTTAGTTACATCAATTGGAGATTATGTTAATATTTGACTTCTTTTTTTAACTATACACATTGCTAATTGCTAGTGTTACGTCTCTGACAACAACTAAGCAATCATCTGCAACTTATCAGTACCTGATATTTACAGTTCAGTGAATGAAAAATAAAGTGTGCTTTTAAGCAAGTATTTTTATTTCTGCTAGTGTTATTGATGGCAGTCTGGTACCAAGATAATTGCTGTATCCCAATTTAAACAAGAAAACATGAAATAACTGTAAGATATTTCTCAAAAATAATTTCTGACTTGAACATCCAGTAGCACCTCTTATTGGAAACACTTTCTGGAAATGTGCACACAAGTGTGCATGTGAATTACCATTTCTTCACAGCAAATGCTGAAAAATGTTTTTTATAGTAACAAGTCAGATTTCCTTGTCCTTAATGGACAATATTGTACTATGTAAGACCAAACAGTTTGCGGTTCAATGTTCCCTGTCAAGTCTGTTAAGGTATTATTAAGCTATTGTGCTTTTACAGTTGATGGAAAAAGCAAAGGGTAAGTCTTGAGGAAATAAAATGCATGCATAATTCTGCTGATAATATTTAAAGTAACTTTCTGAACAGTTCGGACACATTTGACTTGACTCATCGTGGTTACTATGTGGTGTGCTTCAAACAATAAAACAGCATCATGGCTTACAAATTTTGTTTCTCAATAGAAAAATTGTTTTCCAAGAGTGGAAGAGAATATCCTAAGCTTTTTTTCTTCTACCACATCTTTCTCATTCCACTTCTTATTTTTCCAGTAATGCTTTGGTCATTTCTCAATCACTTAAAAATCTACAGAGCATTTCAGGAAGTTTTGCGCTCAATATTTACTTTGAAGTCTAAATGTGGTAGCACTAAGAGGTGATCTAAACATGACTACAGATTCCTAGATTACTGTTGAAAATGCAGTTTGGTTTTAAGGAGGAAAAAGAAGAGATTTAAAAGTGAAACTTCTTCAGCCACTCACTTATTTTTTCCCTGTTCCATCTTTTAAATGTCACCCTGACCTGCAGCTTCATATCCCCACTCTTATAATATAAGGGCAGGGATTTGCTGTCTAAAGTGATGAAGCATGATCAGATATGTGTTTTTAGGAACTGTGTATGTCCGTGAATGATATTTATCAGAAAGACGTAACTAGTCAAACAGACTATGACTTTAATCCTGGAAATGCTGTAATGATGGAGGGAAAAGAGAAATGTGGGTTGTTATGATAGAGGTAGTTATGATAGCCGTGGGGATGACAAAAGCATTTATGTTCATATATCTCATCTTTTAACTTGAAGCTGTGGTGTGGGAAGAAGTATCTTTATGGTGATTCCTGTCTATCTCCAAACTATTTTTTTCTCAATTCAGAGAATATTTATACTGTCAAAAGTTACCAGCATAAGATGATGTATCAGTTTTCCCATTGACTTACACCCCCCGCCCCCCCGTAAACTTACTTCCAACTCTCTGGAGAGTGAGGGATGTACTGAGTTTTCTGTATCTGTCTCGCTGCCTTACCTGCTTGATTACATGAAGGAAAAAATCATTAGAATTAAATGTTGATACATGGAAGTGAGACAGACATTACTGTCCCACTCAACAGGAACTGGTAGAGACTATTACTTAACATTGTCTACATACTAGCGAGAAAACTTCTTGCCTGCCTGACAGATGAGAGAGAGCTTGTCTTAGGGGAGGTTTCACACTATGCTGAGAAATGGAGAGATAGGGACAGTAGGATTATGCTGTCCCAGATACCTGAGACTCATTATCCAGAACTCATCTGTATGTCTCTGTACAGTATTACACATGCCATGGAAAAAACACTGGAGGAAAGGAGGTCTGTGCAGCTTCTTCTCTGACGTGTCATCCAGTTCAGTAAGCCTATAAAGCAAACAAACCTGACAACTGAATGCCCTGACTTCACTTGTCCGGGTTCGTTGTGTATTCACTAGTCAGAAGAAAGCGGGTTTTGCCAATGTGACCTTACTGACCAGGGGTTAGTCCTCTGTAGTGCTATTCTTCAGATGACAGGTAGTGGTTACCTAAGGACGTTGTGAGACGCTTGAAAATTTTCCTTGCACTCTAAAGAAAAGATCTCTCCCACTACCTGCACACCTTGAAGGCTCAAATATTTATTGTTAAGATCTTGAAACTGTCTGTGTGCTTATAATCCATACTTTGTAAGAACTCATTTTACAATAACTACAGGACTGACTTTGGTCCCCTTTAAGACAATTTGGATTCTGTGCCGTGATTAAGGCTTTTTGAAGTTCAACATTCGTATCTTGAAGCATGAAGTTGCTTATTAGTTCTAAGAGAAAATAAATGAGAATACGTGTGCATGCAGTGATAAGTACAGGAACTTAGATGCCCCCACGTGAAAACAGAGAAATTCTTGTTTCTGGAAAGTTGTATTATTCTTACTCAAACTATCTCCCCATTGTGGAAACAGCTGGTACACCAAATGCTGGTACGGCAGACTTCCAGCTTGTACTTGGGCTGTGGAGTAGTCTTGCTAGATCTCATAATCTTCGGCTTCATAACTTGGTATCTTGGCCAAAGAATCTTGAGAAATGTCTCTCACTCTCTCTGCCTCAGAGTTTGTCTTGGAAAACAAAGGAAGAAATGTCAAAAAGTTGTATAGCATTCCCTTGGCTCTGGCAAAAGAGAGGGAGGGAAGTTTGGAATAAGGTGGTAAAACCAAATTGGGAATAATAATGGGAAAACCTAAGAAAGAATAGATATAGAAATCATTAGTTGTTTCTTTTTTGGTTCAATTTCTTTTCCCAGAAGAAGGGAAAAAGAGTTAGATGAAAGGTACTTCCCTCAGTGATCAGGAGATGATTAGTAATTACGTGACAATCTAAGTGTGAAGTTGCAAGTGAAGTCTTTGGATGTAGGGTGTTTTGGGGTGAAGGAGGTTTGCTGCTCTTTAGAGCTGCTAGGGTGACCTTCAATTCAGTACATGGCATGTTGGAATAACCATGTAGGTTTTTCACATGTGTGTATACATTTATATGAGATCCTGTGTCTGAATTTCCTGAAATATTTTTGAGGCAGATATTTGGCCTAGACAATCTTTTTGTTCATAGTAAACAGAAGATCTAGGCAATAAATTTGCCTGATGTGTAATAATATTTACAAGTGCTAATCTCTGTGATACTCAGTCATTTTTCTTAGAGAGTACAGGAATCCTGAGGGTGTCTTTTGGGTGTAGTTAGACCTATGCACGTTCCACTATGTTGTTTCTTTGAATAGCTTTTCAGTCTATACAGTCTCTTTTTAGTACTTTATTTTGCATTTTTCCACATATTGAGCATCTTACAACATGGCTTTGAGTCTAGCGAACATTGAACCTGGCCTTTAGCTTTGACTCTTAAAAATTCATTCTTTAGTTTTACGTCAAACAGTTCCCTATCTGAAGTATGCTGTTACGTGAATGAATTGCAGTTTGTTTGAGGAAGTTAATTCTGTTGGCATTTGCTGCAATTGTTTCTGTTAAGTTCATGATGTTAGGTAATGAAGAATCTAAACCTCTTAGTATGTTTGAAACATGTGAGAGTCAGACACAACAATGAAAACATCAGTGAATTCCATAAGCAGCAAGAAATTTAGCCTGAGGAAGTAGCAGTAGATAGTGCTGTGGTATGTGATTCATATTCCATTAAACCTGATTCACTTCTTCTGACTCATAGTAAATCATTGATTAAACATAAAACGATGGGTTTTGTCCCATTGCAAAAAGCATAGAAATGTCCAATAAAAATCACCAGGAGATTTGGTTCTGCCTGGGGAATCTGTTCAGTAGTTGCTTAACTGAAGGTATTCCAGTTGTTTGTGAAAGTTCCCATAAGAATTTCATTATAAATTCCCAGTGAGAATGAATGTTTAATACTTGTGGATGACATTTCTGGTATCTTAAGTTTGATCAATTAAAGCAAGGAAAAGTACCAAAGCAAATAAATGAGAGAAGTTTAAAAGAAAGGTATGAGCGTAACTGAATTTTCAGTTTACTTGTGTGACAAATTCTTCCTTTTTCCTCTCAAATTTTTTGATTGTAGGAAGCACTCTGGATAAGAAATGCGTTACGCACGTGCAAACTTTATAACCAAAGTTATTGAAAATTGAATCTTACAACTGAAGAAAAAAGTCCAAGGAACAAAGTTTGAGTGTAGGATTTTAGTCTCTGCTTTTCTCAACTGAAGAAGCAATATTATATATTTTTACTTGTGAGATCATTTCACTTACATACATTTAAATTAATGCGTTTCACTTGCCATTGTTGCACAACAAACATGGAAAATAACGTGAGAAATGGAGAGGGAAAATATTGTGTCTATGTTCCATGCCTAAAGGAAACATTCCCCCCTTCTCCCTCCCCTCTCCTCCCGCATTTCTGTTTTAATGGTATGCTTGAAGTTTTGAAGATTCCTGAACCTCTTGCACTTAATGCATGATCCAGAATAAAGCCTCTAGCTTTTTGGACTTGAAAAAACACCTTGCCAGAGCCCCGAGTGCATCCTCTCCCTTTCTCCCCCTTCCCATTGCTACATTTAAGGTCCCTGCATTGCAGCCATGCCCCTGCCTGGTTGTGTACCCTGTTAATCCATACCCTGTCTCTGACCCACAGACTTGACTTTCTGGCTTGACTTCAGACCTGCCTCAACGCTGTGGACTTCCCTAGTGGTCACTGCTTGTGCCTGACCCTGGTCACTGTCTGCAGGTCTGATCTTGACCCTCACCTGCTGGTTCAGCTTCTTGGCTTGACATTGGACTTCCCTCGTATCCTGTCTGAAGACCTGGACTGTGCTGAGCCTGGCCCTCATCCCCAGACCTGCTCTGCTCACCTTGGCCAGGTACGGTGGGACTGCGCTGCTGTCGGTGAGGGCACTGCCCTGCCTGGCTCATCCTCCCAGGTGGAGCAGCCTGCCCTCGCTGCTCCCGACTGTGTGCTGCTCTGTACCGAGCACTGATCGAACTACTGCATTGGCTTGGATCAAACTAAAGCATACTGAATACCATCAAAATCATGCCTATGGCCAGGACTTGGTGGTTTTAAATCAAATTTAAAAAAAAAAAAAAAATCTGTGCTTATCAAATAAGCTTTCAAAGAATCCTCAGGTATTTGAGGGATTTATATGCGTTAATTTATATTAACATTGCTTTCTGGCAGCACTGTCCTCTGATTCTTAGCTTAATATTTTGATTCCTGCTTCTGTGTTAGCTGTTTTTCATAGCAATCACAAAGTCATTCTGGCTTTCTGGAGCTTAATGTGCTTCTAGATTTGGATTTTTCTCTTCTTCCTTCACTTGGTGCCGTACTTCTCGTGGCTCAACTCAGTGAGATGCAGTGACTCTAGAGAGACAGTTCAGTGCTGACACTGTACTGCAGGTGTAGCTTCTGCCTTTTTCCTAGCTAGCAATCCCAAGATGTAGGAACATATCCTTAATGTGAAAGCAATCCTCAGTAACTTTCATAAAGGAACTGTCCCCGTGAGAAAACTTTCAAGTCAG
This sequence comes from Phoenicopterus ruber ruber, assembly GCA_009819775.1. NCBI lineage: Eukaryota > Metazoa > Chordata > Aves > Phoenicopteriformes > Phoenicopteridae > Phoenicopterus > Phoenicopterus ruber. The sequence continues at coordinate 27,652,055 of CM020222.1, forward strand.
ATTTCTAATAATATCATGGTAGTAGTCTGTTACATAGATGTTCCTTCTTTGTATATCTCCTTTACATGCTCAAACCCCTTCAATATGTGGGAAAGTCTAATTCCATGGTTTTCTGTCTTACTCTTTCAGTTACCAAATGGCATATGAACTGCCAATGATGTTTTGTGTTATGTTTTATAAAATATTTTATAAACATGTAGTTTTACAGTAAAATAGAAATACAAAAAGTCAAGCCAGAAGAGAATGTTTAGCTGATCATTTCAGAAATATTTTTTTGATTTATTCAATATAGGACACTGTAATCTATGGTTGGCTTTGGAGGCCTGGCCCCTGACAGTGTTTGTGTGAGGGAAAGGGGGGCGGGGGGAAATTGTTGTTTTTCCTGGAAATGTTGTAGCAGTATCCAAATTCTGTGTAGCTGGAATTTTAGTTCAGTGCTTTGAAGTGGGATGAGACACTTCCAGTAGATTGTTATCCTTTCTATATTTCATGAATCACTCAAAGCTCCATGCTGTGCCATCTGCTAACAGTTTGAAGCCACCAAAAACACATTAACAGTATTGTTTGGATTACTTAACAAAAGTTTGACTCTGCCTAGAGCTTGACGTAGGCTCAGGATACCAAAAATGGTAAAAGTTGTGACCACCCGAGAGGAAGCCAGGTGTAATTGAAAGGGCTTAGTGCACTGCAGAAATTGGATGCTCTCCTGTCTTGAGGAAAAGTTAGCAATGCTTGTATACAAGATGACACTGGAATTGAAACTACTTGGAGAGTTTATGGAAAACTGAAAACAAAGAGCTGAAAAATGGAGCTTGATACCAACAAAGAGTACTCAGACTGGAAAAACAAGAAAAGTGGCCTTTTCTGTCACACAGACAACTGTTTGGCAGCTTCTGCAGAAGTGGAAGGGACTTAAAAAGAAATCATGAGAAGGGCAAGAGTTTATATAATGCTAGAGCTACTTGTTTTTCATGTTAGATGGAGCTGTATTGTAGTAATATTCATGTGGTATTTGCATCAGGTTAATTGCATCATACGTTGTGCCATAGTTCTTTCCAAAACAAATGAGTACAACTAGATATACAAGAGATAAGCAAGTTAGGTAAAGAAAATGTCCTGAGGCTTTTGTTCTCGGAAATCTGGGGCAGGTATTGGAAAGTTTGTAATGAAGGTGGAAGAAACACTTGAAAATATGCTTTGGTTGTGTGATGGGAGAGCAAGAGAAGTGAAGAAGCCTGTTTCTTTGTGTTGTAAGGAAATAAGAATTGTTCATTCTCCTTATAACTCTTACACCAATTTTCGCTAACACTATTGTCTCAGAAATGATTATTTTTCACTGAGCAGATCTGGATGGCTGCTTTTCTGCTGTACAATACAGAGTTATCAAACTTTCTCTTCTGTCTGTATTCATACATTACTGTAGGTGGCAGCTGGAGATATACAATGGGCATGCAAAGCCATTCATGCATCCTTTCTGTTGATAGCTTCTCTTCCACTGAAGAGCTAAATTCAATGACTTCTATCTACCACATGGTTTATTGCACACACAAACACAAAGTACAGGAAATAAAGTTTATAGTTCTCAACTGCTGTAAAATCTTAATGACTGCGCTCACAGCAGGCACAGTGGGTACGTTGTATGCTTCGGGTTCTATTTTAGACAGCCTGAATTTACAGTCCTCATATCTTGGTAAATATAATCCCTTACTATATGACAAAAGGCTAGCTCCAAAGATAGTAATCTTCACTGCAATGATGCCAAAGTCCAGATCCTTGTTCTTGTATAAAGGCTTGCTTTGTCCAAATAAAATCCTTCGTTTTGAAATCATACATTCATATAGTTCTTCACCAAAGAAAATAAAAATACTTAATAAAGAAATCAGTCAGTATGTCAGATGCATCAGCTATTCCACTGGTGAGAAAAACTGATGTGGACTAATCTTTTTCTTTTAAAGATGAGCCACGTTAATTGGTTATGGTTTATATGTTTCAATTAGTTTTGGACTTAAGTCTCATATACCTGTAAGGAAGTTTTTCATTATCCTTCTCTTTCTTGTGATGATGTCATGATCAACGGTGGAGCTTAAGAGCTTCACGACTTTTTTTAGATGTTGTCACAACCTATTTGAAACATTTTTTCAGTGTATAAGGAATTTTTTTTCCCCAGCATTTGACTGATTCCCAGTTCTGCAAATATTTATGTGCATATGCAGAGTCCTACTAAAGTCAGATTTCTCACCTAGTTCACGTAGACATGTAGGAAGCCTCATGCCTGCATATATAATTTACTGCTGTATTTCTAAACAGTTTTCATCTATGAGACCCTAGTTTCTAACTGCAGCAGATATTTCTTATCTCCAATGTTTTCTCTCATGCTGTAAGTAAAACTAAGTTCAGAACAGCTCTAAGAAAGTGATGAATTAAAAATGAGATGTTTAATTTAGACTGGGCTTTAGTCCATATTGTTCTTAGTCTAGTATTTATAAGAGGTTTTATGCTTTACTGTTCTCTTGTGTATTTACAAACTTCGTAAACGCTCAGTGTTTGAGGTCACCATTTCTTTCTGCTAAACCATGTATTGAACAAATAAAGTAAAAAAATCTTCTACGGACTGTTCCTGTCCTTCATTTTTACCTAAACTTATCATTATTCTTTGTTACTCTTGTAATTCCTTTCCTGACCTTTTTTCTTTTGCATCATGGTCAAGCAAAATATATCAATTTCATGAGTTCATGATAGAAGGAAGTTGAAGAAAAACAAAGTGGAGTAATATTCATTGATGCAAAGGCTACTTCGAAATTACAAAATATTAAACTAGTCTGCTTTGCATGAAGTACTAAATAATCCAGTCCTAATGTATGCTTTTGTATTTTTGTCTCTGAGGATAAAGCATACAGTAATGGATTTTTAAACTTGAAAGCCTCATTTCTTTGACAACTATGTAGAAGTGGAAGACCAAGGTCTTTTTTTTTCAGTGATAGTTTGATCTCTTTGTCCAGCTTCCTCAATGGACTTTGGAAATGTTGCAAGTATTAAGGCACGTTTTTAGTTTTAAGTATGTGATGTACCACATACATGGTTAGTACATACAGAGTTAATAAAGCATAAACACTAATTAGATTTGTATTTGTATTTGCGTTCCTGTTAAAAGTACCTCAGGATTTACCAAATAATCCAACTCTTCTCATATCTCAATGTGTAAGACCAAGTCAAGGTTGGACATGCCTTTCTTTGGGAGCTACAATTGGTGTTGATAGATGCCAGCTAGTTCTACTGACTGATTCTTTTGATCTTTTAGACCACATCGCTGGCTTAATGATGCCTGACATGTCCAGGAAAGCTTATGACACTGGGGGAGGAACTAGTCAGCTGGGATATTTTAGTTTCAAAGATAACGCATGTCGGGAACTTGGGAGGATGAGCTTGCTGCAGAGATGACTCTCCCTTCTGCATGAACCAGACAGGGGGGCACCAAGTCTGGATACCCTCCTGCAGTGGAGCCACTTCTGCTTTACAAGTGCCTTCAGAATACCCTGTCCTCAATGAATATTTTGTCCCCAACTCTGAGAAAACAGAGCTGATAGCATGAGATTCTCTCTGCCTGTTTGCTCTTCATGTTTTCAGGCTGTATCTACATAGCCTAAGTTGGCTACTGTATGACTGTAATTTATTATGGTTAATTGGAGTAAAAATATGGAAAATGCAGCCAGCAGAGACTGATGTAGAAAGCTCTTTGCCACTTACCAGAGTGGACAGTGTTTCTGGGTTTTTATTGTATTCTTATTTTCTGACTTTATATCTAGATTAAGGTACATCTGCCCCTACTGTTATGCTACACCCAGTGGCCTTGCTGTGGGAAAAGGAGAGGATTTCTGCTTCCTTCCTTGGGGAATGCCTTAACCACGAGGGAGTTATGGAGCAGGTAAGCACTATCACTGCTCTTTTCCTCTGCACATCTTTAAAAGAAAAGTGTGAATCCTGTTCTTCCTTGGAAAGGGAAGTTGTGGGAACGTGTTGATCAGGTGTGCGCTGGACTCTCTGCACACAGCGTCACCCTCACGTTCTCCTGAGCTCGGTGCTCTGTGCCAGCAGAGGAGGGAGGGGGAGGATTTACAAGGGCATTGCGTGGTGTTTGCTATAGGCCACTTGTAGGAGTCTCCATCTTCCTGGCTATTTTGGAGGCTGTCAAAGTTCTCCCTCTGTGTTGTAGTAGTGAACAGCACTTTACTGAGTTTAGAGACCATCTAACTAAAAGATACAGACGTAAATCCTCAGATTCTTTAACAGAGTTGGATCCCAAGGGTTTCTGAAAATCATTGCCCTCAGCCAGTTAGGATATCTTCTTTGGCAACATATTTTACATGATACACTACTTTTGGAACTGTATCTCTGTATTAACAGCAGTGAGGAGAATCAAGGTGCACAGCATGTCAACAAATGACTGGATGTGCGTCATGCAGGGACTACGCTCGATTACTGCTCAGTCTCTGCTGGCTTCTTGGCTTGATATTTTCATACCCAGTCGCTATAAAGCACTACTGTAGCATGTTGGATTTGCCTGTTCTGCACTGACTCCTTTAGCGGGAGGTTTGACTAGGCTAGATGAGGCTGAACAGTGTTTATAATTGGATTATAATTTACAGAGTCTAACATGATTTGGCTTTAAGCCTGCAAAGAAAAACTAGCTTTTTAATACAATTCAAGGAAATCATAACAAGCGAGTCACTGGCAATAGTCCTGGTGTAGAGAAGTCTTAAGTCTTATCTCAGCTGACTAAGACTGTACATTAAATTAATCGCAAGCTCCTAGAAGTTAATATTAACTCAATTAGACTGAAATCACCATTATACTATATTTTGGAAATTCATTAAATAAGGAAGTTTGCGCTTATGTTCAGTTGCGTCAATTCTCTTATGATTCATTTTGTTCTGTTTTGTTATGATCCATTTTTATCTTTTGTCAAGTCCTTGGCACTCGCTAATTATTAAAGAGAGCAGTCATGCCTATAGTTAAAACACTGTCTAAATTGTTAACAGGACTGAAAAAAAATGATAGCAACATCCCATTTTGCCTCAAGACTTGCAATTAATGACTTTCTGGTTTTGTTTGGGTTTTTTAATGCAATTTTCTCTGTATGGCTTTTTTTTTTATTTGGAGGATTGTATATGGCCTTCATGAGCAGGCATGTTGCATTTTATGTTCTTAAGTAATCATGTTAGTGTCTTTACATAGATAGGAGGAAGTTGGCCTAAAATTGTCAATGTCAGTATCTCAGTGAGCATTTTGAGGAAGTAATTTTTTTTTCCTCAACAACTTCTTGAGTTCAAAATCCTACATAAATAATGATATGGTTCTGATATGTTATCACTTATGAAAGGTTCTTCTCCCCACCAGAAAAAAAAAAAAAAGAAAAAAAAAAAACAAAACAAAAAATCAAAACAAACAAAAAGACTCCCTGTGTAGTCTCCTAGCAAGGTAAGATATCCACTGTCACAGAAAAACATTCTTGCTTGTCAGTCACTACATAAGTTTCTTAACATCCATCCTGGTTTTGGGCACTTGTATGCCCAACAAACAAGAAGAACTTTCATTATTTCATAGCTTTTGAACAGAATAACATCTTTTAATGTAATTTCTAGTGCAATAGCCTGTGTGTGTTGGTAAGCATAGCGTAGAGGGTGTTTTGTTATAGTTTCCTGTGCAAAATAACATTTCTTCTGTAAAGTTTGGCTGTGGAGATGGAGAACTACAAAGGTTTCAAATGCCATTCATGGACTTCGCACTAACCTGTACGCTAGAGCTGTTCACTAATAGGAAACTAAGTTTAGCCATGAGAGCCTGAGGTACGGATGTCATTGCTGAAATGGAGGGTCTTGCTCACTTAATCCTTAGTGCATCTGCCAAAAAGCGGTTGTGGTAACTTCTGATTTTTATTTCATTTCAGCAGGAAAATTTTATCTGAGTCATGAATCTGTAAAACATTTTGATTTCGAAGTGTCAATTAGCCCCTTTCTGAAAAGAAGATTCTGGATTTTAAAGTTTAATTTGAATAGGTGCATTTAAAAGTAAAGCTTATGCTCTAGTGCAGTGGAGCTTCTGAAAGGCTCCAGTTACGGCATAATAGATACGGTAAAAAAGATACAGTATAAAGCAAAAAAAGTTAACAACGGAGCGCAAGAATCTCAGATAGCACTAGCTAGCTTATTGCCTCTGTAATCAGTGACGCGAAATCAGTTTGCAGCAGCACTCGTTCCCGTGTATTTATGTAATTGTGGGAATAAAATCTAATGAAGCTCCTGAAGGCAAAATGTTTTAGCATTTGTTGTTGGCTTTTATTTCCTCCCCTGCCATTTTGGATCAACAAATTCAGACAGAAGAAGAGCAGAAGCAGTTCTGGTATGAATATGAGTATTGCATATTCCTACATGTATATGTACGTGTGTGTGATATTTTTTTTATTAAACCAGTTTTGACTGTTAGGTGTGCTTGCACATCAATGTAGTTTGCACAGATTGAACCTCAGGTGCATAGAGACAATGACAGAACTGCAAAGAGATGCTCCCTTCTCTTTTTCTATTTTTAGTTTTGAACTTAAAAAAAAAAAAAAAAATCCTGGAAGTTAAAACTCAGTCTTTTAATTATGGTATGCAGATGTCAGAAAGAAGAAACAAACAAAAGAATGAGGGATCTCCTTGTGCCTCTTCCTTTCATCCCAAACCTTGTCTAAAAACCTGAAGGTACTACTCCCATTGTTGCCAAGTTATCCTACTTCAAAGGGATGCTCAGGAGTTATAGTATTAGTTCCCTAGAAACCTAGGCTGTGTGTCTCTGGTTTTTTTATGGTTTTTTTTTTTTTTTAATGCTCGCTTCATTCAGTTACTGAGGATCTTTTCTATTTATACAGTATGTGTTAGTTGAAGAAACTATATGCTTACATTTATTAGGCATGCCTCAGGTACAAATGTGCCTACCTGCTTCTCTGATAAAATGTCATCACGGACATTGGAGAGATAACACTTGTTTATTAGCCTGTTCTGTTACAACTTGATTTTTTTTTTTTTGTTAAGTACTGTTAGAGCAGAACTTCAAAAACAGTCAGTGTCTTATTTTTCTTCTTCTAATGAGTCGTTGTTACAAACTGCATCTAACTCAGAAATAGCCATCCTCAGCCTGCCCTTTCAGAGCTGTCCGTAACAGGACGTGATTGTGTCAGTTCCTCATTTTAAAAGAAAATGTCTCATGTTAAATCTCTTGCACGAGACTCACCGCACCGTGACCTGAAGCAAATGTTTATCTCGTGCTTCATAATATGGGCTGGCTGGTGGGAGAAAGCAAACCTGAGCAAAAGGAGATGATGTATGTGTCTTGCAAAAGTAACTATCCTATTTTTATCAGGGTCCTATCTTTTTCCTACTGTCAGAAGGATGTAAACCCATATAAATAGGGCCTGCGCAGATTCTGCCGTAGACACGTTACCTACAACGTGGATATCGGAGCTTTGGTCCTTTGCTCCAAAATTTACTCTACTGAATTTCACAGAACTGAGTAAATTGATTGAATTCAAGAACTCCTGGAAAAACTGGGTGGAGCATCTTTTTATGCATGAGAGCAGGAAACATTTTTATGAATTGCCACCTTTGGCTTTCAGGTGGCTGCAGTATTGCACCTAGGGCATCTCGAATAAATGTAAGCCTTGCTTGTGGCAGCGGTGCTGTGTTGGCTGCTCAGCAGCAAACCAAGTGAGAACGAGACCTGGCATAAATAATAACGGGAGCTCTAATTGTATAAGGGGTAAAGTTAGTGAGCAGTGTTTTGTCCTCGACGTCAGTTTCTGGCTTTCCCTTGTTGCATCAGACGTACTGCCTTTCAAAAATACAGGCCTCCAGGCTGGGTTTCGTGGCATGGGGCTTCCATTGCCCGTGCCGACGGCGAGGAGGTGAGCAGTTTCTCAGTTTTCTTGGACAGCCTGGTCAGCTTTTCAGCGTGCTTTCTGACCCAGCTCGAATGTACTGCGTTGTGGGTGTCTCTACTTCTATCCTGAGACTTCTCTCAGGAAATAGCTAAGCTAATTTTAGAAGCAAAAACAGTTGAAAGAGGCCCATTGCAAATGCAGCCAGAGTATCTCTTGTCCAATCAGTTATAACATCTGATTGATGCTAAAGCTTTTTCTTAGCAGAATGTTTATTAATCTTGGAGGGGGTGGGGAGGAAAACAACACAAGAGATCTTTTACAAGGCAGACATAAATGAACAGAAGCTCTTTAAAAATGAACTTGTGGGAACTGAGAGATTGATGCAATACATCACAGGGACAGAAAGGCCAGACAACAGCTTTCCGAGTACACGTTGGCATAAAATCAGAGAGAGAGAAAAGAAACTATGGTACTTCTTGCCTGACATGACCTAAGGAAAAATACTGGCTGTTGTGCAGCTCTTGCATGCTTATCTCGGGCATATCATGTTCTGTAGTGATTAAAATACAACTTCTGGTGACAGCAGGAACCCAAATGCCCTTCTGAATTATGTGCAAAGTGCGACAGTTGTTCCTTCAGCCCAGGTCATGTTTCAGTGTATGTTTTAGCAACAGCTTTTTATTGCATTTAATTCCTATATCATTGCTCTGAATGAAAACACAGGAAATACAAAATCTTATAGCAATATTCTGTTGATAAGGGAGATGGTAACCTGTTGTCAGGGTCTATGAATGTTGTATGGATTCACACTGTGCCAGGAAGGCAGGGAAGACAAAAGTGAAGTGACTCATATTTTTAAATCTTTCATCTAAACTCTTTTACTGCTTTTTTTAAAGTTGTGTTGCAGAATGAACAGCTGCAGGAGAATACTTTTTGCACCATGAGTAGAACTAGTGTTACTTCCATAGCAGGACTACTGTTGAGGGCTCCTCTCTTCTTACGCTGACGACAAGACCCTGGGAGATGAAGACAGTGCTAAAGAGGGTGTACAAGCTTCTTCTCTTGTGTTCTGTCATGTGTCTCATCCATTTTCTGGTGTCTGCTCCTGAATAGATCTTTACCATGTTCCAGTTCACACGAGGTGGGGTTTTTCTGTGCATACTGAGGATTTTGTCTTATTTGAGTCTTGCATAACTATTACTAGACTTGAAAATGTTACTGTGTTGCAGGCATGAGAAACAGACTTTAACCTAAATAGAGTAGGTTTGAAACTAAAAGGTTTGAGACTGCTTTAAACACTCACAAATTTTCGGCTGCATGTTATAGCCCAAGTTACAGAGTGCCACATTATTTGGAACTGTACATGCATTTCTTCTCTGATCGCTACATGTGAAACAACCGATTCGCTCTAATTTTCAGTACGATGATGCTTCGTGGTCTTCCTTGTTCCTTTCTGAAGGTACAAAATACCTTCAGAAAAAGGGTATTTTGTACAGAGAAGAACTATCTGTCATAAACTTAGTGCCTTTCTAGAACATTTTGTTACAGCTGATTGTGCCTTAAATGTCATCTTTGGGAAGACTTTTTTTATCTCTTTAGTCTGGGCCAAAATGAGCACTGATGAGCTATTTCTTGCGTGAATGAAGTTCTCAGAGCACAACTGATAACAGCAGTACCAGTCATGTAACGTACAACTTGTTATAACCCTCTGCTTTAGAGGGCTTTACCAAGCTCTTACCACAAACTTTAGTGGGAACAGATGAGTCTGTGCTGAAAGCTTTTGACAAATCCTACCCAGAGCGTTTTTTGAGAACTGTAGGACCTTTTTGAGGATATATGTAAAGACCCAGCATGAGGCACGGGAATGAGAGCGAGCCCTAAGGCAAGGAAACTGTTCCACTATTCATGTTCTTAAAGTTACTTTGGTGCTTAAGTCACTTCTGAGCCAAAACCAATCGGATATTAGACCTCAGCAAACTTGTGAATGTCAGAATTATTTTGGGGAATTGGGATCCTTCATCATAACCACATATTTTGCCAAGATACGATGTGTGGCCCCAATTCAAAGAAACTGTAAATGCTACAATTTGCCAAAATTATTATTCCCTTGCTATGCCTAAACTTCAAAGAAAAATAGTTTCTTAATAGTTTGTATGATGCTATAAATAATATTCTTTTATTGCATACAGAGAAAAGAATAGCATTTCATGAGTCATACTTATTGTGGGGTCTGTGGACAAAGCTTTCAAGGCCTGGTGTGTTCCCACAATGTGCAAAAGCCTTAAGGTTCAACAGTCTTGCTTCTTCCAACAATAAATCAAAGACAGATTCTTAAAATACTTAAAATACTTTGCCATGAATAGCTGAACCCACTTCAAGAAACACCTTGGTAACTAAGTTGCTATCAGATCGGAGCAGAGGAAGTGAACTATATACAAACCATTTACTTGAAATGAAGCCTGCTTCATAGAAGTGACACTTGGCCATGATTTATTGCAAGTGGCCCAAATCCTGTTCCGTTACACCTCTCCAACCCTGTTGAAGTCCGTGGCAACAAAGAGAAGAATTTGGCCCTCCTTATTATAATTTAAAGCTTTAAGCCAAATTGCAAGAGGAGCTGTCTCTATACCGTTTTGGTCAAAGGCATTAATGTTTCTCTTGTATGAGAATTACTGAATGTGGAAATTCGAATTAGACTATCTTTTGTAAACTGACAAAAACAAAACCTGAGCAGGCAGCACTTTTCTGGCTGTGCAGTTCCTTGCCTACATAAGTACCTTTTTCAAATAAGTACCTTTCTGAGTAACCTGAAACAGCACTTGATCCTCCCAGTGCTGCAGGCATTTTACTGTTCTGTGTAAGTACCAAGAGATGTGAAGCTCCGTGGATGCATCTAGATGTTTAACCAGGTCTTGCTTAGCTTGAAGGTTAGTGGCAGTATTGTTCATTTTGTCTGAACAACAGCTGAAATAATAAACCACGATCCATGATTTTATACAGCTTTATCATCAATAGCTATCTGACAGGAGAGAGAAGCAATCAGAGCTGCAGTGAGGATGGGATTGCCGAGGGCTGCTGGAAGTGATTGAGTAAGGTTCTTTGCAGAAATTCGCTGCACCTTCAGATATTTCACCCAGAAACATCTGTCCATTTTGCAATGGTTCTGAGGAAAGCATATGATACACTGAACCACACCGAATGATCTTCTGACTGACCAAATCTGTTCCATAACATTGTCAAAGAGCCCAGTAAATACATATGGGAATCGTTTCCATTTGTGTGCAAAAGCAAATATAACTGACCTTGTAATACATTTCTGCAGACAGTCACGTCTATGAACTTTGCATCTGCAGAGATTGCATTCAGATTGCCTCAAATGTTTTGCCTAAACTCAGAAGGCTGAAACGAAACTCTTAAGTTTAACTGTTCTTCACCATTTTGAGAAAGAGGTTCTCTTGAAATGCTTGAGTTTGTTGATTTGTCCCCTACTTGGAAGCAGAAATCTCTTCTTCCCACTATGCTTTCATTTTCTGCTTTGCTAATGTGTAATAATTTCTCATTCCTTTCAATTTGGAGACTAGAGAGAATGATGCTATATTACCGTGGAGTATTTTTTTAATTTGTTTTTAATCAGATTTTTACGAGATGGGTTGAAAGTACTATAAAACTAGTAATTAATCCTATATCATACCTTCAATAAGGAAATGTAAGATTTAAGATTTCTAGATGAGAGCACTGAGATGAGGGTTCATGCTACCGATCTTCTAGTGACTATGAAAACACGGTAAACACTACATGAGAATAGATTGCTGCAAATTATAGTAACTGCAGTTTTTCAGGTTGCAAATTATAGACTACTCCAAGGACACTTTGATTTACGTGAAAATGTGATTTTTACGAATCCTGCATGTGGTTGGAGGTAAGAACCATTTGCATTCATTCAATTATTGTAGAATTTTCCTGTTGAGTTGTCATATTGCACTGGGCTCTGTGGGTAGCGTGTTAGTTAGGGTCAGCACAGGGTTCCGCGGTTTGCAAGCAGCAGCAAGCCCCGAGCACTCTGCTGTCACCCGCTGTGCCGAGAGGGAGCTCAGTGCCTGCAGAGGGAGCAGCTCTGGCACCCTCTTCCTCTCCGCTCGCCTGTTCGCAGAATTTGCAACGTGTTTTGCAGAACTTTTTGAACTATCTTCCCGTTATCCTCTTTTTACTGTCTCTAAGTATGATTTGGTCTACGTACTTGATAAACGTTAAATAAACTATAGGGAAATACTTGACTGCATGGGAAACTTGCTTTTAGGGCTGGTGGTTTTTTGTTTGACTACACTGTCGATTCCATGAAACAGCAAGATACTCGAGCATGGGCCTCTCCAGTGTTCAGCTTGTTTACAAATAGTAAGTGACTGCTTCCTTGGTGTGTCACCTAGCACACAAATGTCAATATTTATAGGGGGTTTTCAGTATGTCATAGGGTACTAACAGCATTTCCGTGAAAGGGATCATGATTTTCCGCCATCGAGAAATCAAAAGCTTTTTGTTGTTGTGGTGTAGAAGATACTAGCAGCAACTAAAAACAATGCTAGAACAAGTAAACAAAGGTTGACTTTGTGTATCTTTCACAGGCATTCATCCAAACCAAACCATTTCAGGTTCAGCCTGAAAAAAACAGATTAGAATAGCTGAAAGCAGACACAGAGATGCTACTGAAGGACAAGATGAAGTAAGGAGCACTGTAAGCCAGTTTTCTGTATCTGTCCTTCCCTAAGAGACCAACTCAGCTCTTTGGGAACCACTGTGAAAATTCAGATAAACCTCAGTAGGAGATGAATGTAAATATTAGCATGCCTTGAGTAACACCAGCCTGATCCCTGTGGATCAGCTCCCGCTGTATTTTCCCTAGCTAGTGTCCCAGTGTATCCAATGCAAATTTAGCTTCAGTAAGAATAATGAGGTAGAGGAGGCTGGGTCTCATGACTACACCACTGGTCTGTGCGTCTACGACTCTATTCTGTTTGCCTTGTTAGGGGAGTGGATCTCCGCAGCTTTGCAAACTTCTGCATTTTCTGTCTTGCTACCAAAATTCTTCCCAATAGTCTCAATTGGACAGACATACCTTACAGCTCTTAAGGTAACCAGCTTAAGCCAATCAAATTCCATCTTGGAATTTTTTAGGTGTTTCTTTTTGTCCTAACCCTCCTTCTGAGACGTTCTTTCGGGATCTCGCTGTTGTACCAGTCAGGTACTTTTCTGCTAACTCCAAATGCAGCCTGTTCCTAGGCCACAGACGTTCTTGTGGTCTCAACTTGAAGAAATCCGTGCAGAAAGCACTCACAGTTTCTTCTCAATGTTTTTTCCAATGGGCATTAGCACTCATTATTGAAAACATACATCTTATTTCTAATTTAAATGTACCTAATATTTGTTTCTTGTTTGGCTTTTTACAGTAAACAAGCAAGCCTTTTCCTCAAAAGGCTGATTTTGGCTTCTTTATTCATGTCCAACTGTAATTTGTGTTCCTACACTTTACACCAAATCCTTAGATTTGTGCAGGAAACCTGAAAAAAAGTTAACATTTTTTTCCTGTGCAGTATCTGTGCAGAACAGTCTTCTGTGATCCATAAAGGGAAAATAAGGACTTTTTTAGTTACCTATTAAATTCATGTGAATGTTATTCAGATATAAAATACACAGAGTGATGGGACATACCTAAATCTTGAATTGTCAAGTTTAAAACCAGTAGATGTTAAATGACCAACAGTTTCTCAATGCTATCCCCGAAATAAGTCTGAAGGATTGATGATGATCTCTTCGCTGAAGTTCTCTGCTGCATTGCGGGGTATTTATTGCTTAGCTTGTTTATTGGAGATTATTGGTCAGTGGTTATTGTAAGACTGGGCTGCTGAGACCATCAGCTCCGTTGACCTACAATAGCTTTAGCACCTTTGAAGTTATGACGTTAGAAATGGAAGTTCTGGGTTCTCTTAAAGGTTAATAATGAAAACCTGTATATATTTCTGGGGGACAAAACAGGGAATGTTTGTTTTTCACTGAAACTAACATAAATGTCATGAGTTCATACAAAATGCAATTTTTGTGTTTCTCTTGGTCACATAACATACCAGCTGATGGTAAAGAAAGGAGGAAAAACCACCTCTATAGTTCTCAGATCTCATATTATTTACATTAAATCAGAGTGGAAGTTAATCCTGTAGCACAGCAGGAAGATCGTATTACAAAATCTTTACTCAGACAAAACATTGTTTCTGACCAGGACTTTGTATGATGAGATCAAATAGACCTTTCGGTTGGTTGAGGTATTTTTATTTCTTGCCTGGAGGAGAGCGGAGGGAGGAGGAGAAGCAAAGGAGAACTAAGACAAGAATTTGTCAGTATTATTTAAATAGATCGGTCATACAAATCACATGTGTATCAAACGCATCTGGTCCTGGTCTTTTAGCTTGAAGATCGGGATAAAATATTGAATCACTAGGGTCAGAAAAGAGCAGAGGCACGGGAAGCCAGATCCATTGTCAGCAAGTATGTCTCCAAATATAGAATGGTTTAATTGTCTTTCCTTGTTAGGCCAGTTTTCAGAATTTAAAAATAGCTGCGAGGACTCTTTAATCAAGACTTGCAAACTGTGATCTGGCAGTGACCTGTGCTGAGCATCCTGCAGGTCTGCGCTGTCCGGGTGGTCGCAGCGGGGACAGATTTATGAGTTTTCCTGAATGCCTCCTGCCAAGCTGGGAGGCCGCCGTTCTTTTTGGCATGTGAATGAATGCCAGTTGTGGTAGTGACAAAACTTAAAGCTGGGCCATGCCCTTTGCCTTCGGACAGCTATCTCCAGTGAAAAACAGAGAGGTGGGGTTTACCTCGCCCACGGACAGATGTCTCGGTGCTGCCACGGAGCCGCTTGCCTCGCGCCGCACTGACGTAGTGCGGGGAAATAGGTTCATCTGGACTGTCGCTTGCCTGCTCTATTTTAAACATCTTTCCATTTAAAGCAGAGTAAACAACTTTGAAATGTCTATTTCTCTTCACTAATCTTAAAAGAAAGCTAGGCAGTGTGTCCAGACATAGAATTTTTTATTTAGGAGTATGAAGTTGGGCAAAACCTCCCTCCCACTCAAAAGAAGCTGTGATAGAGCCTCCTTTCTGCTTATTCTGTTCATCAGAGCCCAGGTAGAGATGTTCGTTTTGCAGCACTCAGTCGAGATGCGAAAGAGGCCCTTATGTCCTCCAGGGACCGGCTGGAGGAGCCGCTGTAGTGGCAGGTAAATGAAATTCTCCCACCCTACGCGCTTCGTGGGGGTCCCATGGGGGTCTCAGTGGGGACAGAAGCAAACTGGCGTCTTCTCCCTTTACCTCTTCTCTCCCCTCATGCCTTATATAAGGGGAATTACCACAATATATCCACCTTGCTTTATTAAAATATTTCAAACTGATGTTTACCAAACTCTCAGATTTAGACCATGATGGTTTAAAAGGTGTGTGTCCTGTCTTCCACTGCTCTGTGGGAAAAGAGGAATTTTGGGGAGAAAACTGCCTAGTGATTCACAAGCATTTTTAAGAGTTGCTAGCTGATCCAAAAGAATTCTGCCTACCCCTTTAAATTACTGTATTCACATACATGATTATTTTTCAGTGCTCTTCCTATTTATACTATCCTTAAACTATAAAAAAAAAATTAAATGAACTGTTGTTTCTCCGACTGTTTAAAGAAATAATTTCTTGCTACAGCCATTAGCTTATTTATGTAATTGGGCCAAATCTTAATGGAATGTATATTTGTATCATTCCGCTAATTTTGGTGAGAAAGAGCTCATTAGAACTGCTGACTGAACTGGAGCTATGCGGATTAAAAGCAGCTGATGGTATGACTCAAGGACAGTAGAAATGTCATTATTCATGTTTATAATGCCCTCTGAAATGGAATAAGAAAATTATTGAGAAAACTTCTGGAGGGAGAAAAATACTGCATTATCTCTGCATATTGTATTGTCATCTTCCAAAATTACTCTGAAGCAAGAATGGCTCATTTTGGGAAAACGGAGAATGCAATGAAATATCCATGAAAGGCCTGAAAACTGGATGGTTACAGTGACTACTATAAATAGATTTCCATAAGCTAAATAGGGGATTTCAGTGAACTACCCAGGTGCTGACCTGGGCAAGTCATTAAATGTGTTGGGAGGTGGGGTTGCCTGAGTTTGATCTAGTAGAATAATGAAGGATTCTTAAGTCACAGCAAGTATTACAGTGTGATCCTTATTTTGGTTACCGTTGCCCCTCCTGCAGCTCTCTCCTTTCTCACGTTGCCTTGTTTGTAACTTTCCCTTGCGCGTGGCAGGGTAATAGTAAATGCCTGCAGCTATTGCACCTTGCTGCTGGATTAAAGCAAATGAGAATGGAGTGGGGTGGGGGTGGAGGGGGAGAAATCTGTGCAGTCAGAGGAATGCTTTTATAATCTGGTAAAATATTCTTAAGAGGAGAAAAAGTAATCCCTATGAAATGAACTCTTGTTCCTAAATGGTCAACAGCTTATTAGATTCCGAACTGGTTCTTCTCAAAGACGAGCTGGTCACGGAGCCCATCAGTCATTTCTAACAACATCAAGGCAAGCAGAGCTGTGGAAAGTAACTGCTATAGATATTTCTTCTTCTTTTGCTTGAGGTGGAAGGTAGCTTTTTTCTTTTTTTTCCTTCAAATATTGTTGTATTTGAGATCTCCCTCTATTGTACATTCATTTTGAAAACTGTCTTAACTAAGTTAGTTCTTCAGCATCTTTATCTCGTCAGTCTCACTAGAAATGCTCAATTACAAGTTCTCTGATCTCACCTTGTGGCTTTGTGCCAATAGCTCCGGTATTAGGTAAAGTTTCTCTTCAGCCCTGGTCTTTCTAACTCTGACGTGCAGTGAGAGGGACACTCATAAACACTGATGAGGAAAAAAGTAGTGTCCCGCTCACATGAGCATTAGCTACTGCACAGAAAACTTTATGGGACTGTAAAGTTTCATTTCTTTCCTCTCCCTTGGCTTGAAAAGTTCTGATATCTCTTGTTCTCTATTGTTCCGTACTATTTATAATCGCTAGCTACCCAGGTCGCCCTCACTGTAGCTCCCCTGCTAGTTTAGAAGAATGTTATTGTCTTCTTTCTGTCTAAAATTACTCTAGTGTGCTTTATCCTCTCTGTTTCCTCTTATTATTCTTCCTCAGATCATTGTTCTTGATGTTATTTCTAAAATGAATGTATTGATTTCCTGTCTCTCTCCTTGTCTTTTGTTTATTAAGATGATAAATGTTTTAAGATAAAGTCTATTGTTTCTTACATATATTGGATCTCTCTTTGATCTTACAAGAAAATTGCTACCCCAGATTTAAGAGCTGAATCACAAGTGTAATAACTCTAGAAGAGCCATCGAACACCTCTCTGTTCTTTGTTTCATTACTTCATTTCCAGGTTGCTGGTAATAAAGGACTATTTGTTTCCCAGGATCAGTGATACGATGGTTTGCATTTAAATCTCTGAAACTAACTCCCACTATGTGTCTGTCAGACAAACTGCTTCTAAAAAGATGCTGCTGGAACTAAAGAAATAAAGATATTAATCTTCTTTAATTTTCTTTAGCCCATAAGTTAGATACGTGCAAAGCCTAAAAGTTTCAGGTCTGTAAATACACCACTTCTTGACCATTCAAGCTTCAGAATGAAACGATCCACAGCCAAAAGTCAGCTGCAGCTCATGACCTGCTGCTGCTCTGGGTTTCAAAGCTTGTAAGCATATGAAACCCAGGTTTTGTTTTCCTACCTGGAACCCTAAGCCAGCCTAGGTTTCTTGGATCTGGTAAACTGCTAAACGTTTTGATTTAAAAGTTAATGTTTTCTCTGATAGTTTTGCACTTTTGCTCGCTGAGAGCCAAGTCTTAGTTGGTGAAAACTCGCATACCTCTGCTGCCGGGGGAACCTCCTACCTCACGGTGCAGTTCCCTCACCGCTGTGTATAAACCTTGTCTTTAAATCAGAACTTAGTATCTCACGTCTGCCTGCTCCTGCTGACACGCTGCAGTTGGATTTCTCTGGAGAAAGGCAGCCAAGGCTTGTCCTGCAGAACTGAATGGTCCTTGGGTGCCAAGGAAGGGAAAAGGGGCACTGAAAGCCCGTATGAATCTGGGGAGACGGGGAGGAAAGGAGCTATGAAAAAGAAAACTGGGTGAAGGGCACAGACCCGCAAGAGTGGGGAAAGGTGGAAGTGGAGAGGCATGCTGACTGGAGCACCTTCAAGTGACGAGGTGGACGCTGCTCGTTTGCCCAGAAGCATTGGGAGGGAGGTATCCCAAAGCATCCTGCTGGAGCCAGAGGCCGGAGCGCCCGAAGGGCAGCGTGGGCAGTCCAGCGCAGCTATGGCACCGCTGAAGGATGTGAGCTAAGTAGTCAAAACAAAAGATAACCCAGCCCACGTGTTGGCACATGGCTGGATACTGTCGACTTGAGTGGAATTTCACGCCAGCAGAGGTTTACTCCAGTCATGGTACTATATTCGGAAAGATAAACATGAATATATGCTTAGATCCGGAATGCAAGTTAATCAAGTTAGATAAGACAAGAGAAAGTCAATATAAGTAATACTATAGACCAGGATGCCAGCTGATCTTGTGATTTGACAGGTCACTTCTCAATATTTGTTCTGGTAAAAGGAAAACTTGTGTATTTCTTTGTAATGTTTGTGAATGGATTCACGTATTTGTCTTTGCGCTTTTCTGCCGCAGTGCCGTAAACGAGGTAATGAGTGATTAATGTACCCCGCTAACAACATGAGCGCTCTGAGTGACACGCCAGCTGCTCCCACTGAAGCCCAGCAATGAATACAGCAAGAGGAAGATGCGTTATGCGTACAGTATGTAAAAGGATCTGCAGGGAGTTGAGAATGTTTACGCAGCCATAAAGAGAACAGGTGTGAGTGACTCCAAAGAAAACCCAACATCCTGTTTATCGAAGGAAGTCTCTTGTTTTTTCATGGAACAAGTCGTCCTTGTGTTTTCATCTCTGAACAAGAGGAATAGGGAGCAATAGTAAAAATAGCTGCGGTATCAAACCTTCCTGAAAGCTGCTTTGCATGGGGGGGTGGTTGAAAGGCTCGGCTCAGGCAGAGAGACGTACTTGTGCCGTCAGCTCCCGGGTGGGAGCCCTGTTTTACCTCCATGCAATAGAATAATTTCCATCTGCTTGGTTGGAGCAGAAACCCTCGCTGTTTCTGACAATACTTGGCAAAGTGTTGACACTAGGACTACAATTTTCCATTGTTGTTTTGACCCTCGGATAACTTCTTTTATGGGCAAAAGCTTACTAGCTGCACGTTTTGTATTTAATGTAACTGGCGTTCTGCCAGGTTGGCTTTTCTGCTGCATTTTTGTTAGCAGAAGGAAACTGCAAGACAGTGGCTGTACACAGATGACTTCACTCATTTCTAGGAAGGCCTTGCCGAGTGGCACCAAAGGGTGACGTCCTGGCCACTGGAGACGTAAGCTCTAGAGTTAACTCTACATCTCAGTGATTTCTGGATCCAAATTAGAGATGGGAACCTTTTTTCATCTCTTTCAGGCCAGTGAAAGTCATCTCAGGCTCCCAAGAGTCAAAGAGCATTTTTTCCATCTCGTATATAATGACAAACAATAAATATTCTATGAGGCCCTACCAGGGCTGTAGCAACAGCAGCACAGAGGCTGCGATGCATCCCTGCAGCTTCGCAAACGGTCTTATTCGTGATGCTCGAGATGGAATAAAGCCACGTTCCCCTCTAACCCGAGAGAGCTTGGAGGGGAAACTCGGTGGGGGACGGGCACTGGCTGCCTGTCGGGACGGGCCCCTTGTGTTGCGGGTGATGGGGAGCCCGGGGCTGGGGGGTGCAGGTCCAGCTGGGGGGGCAGCGGCACCGCTGGCAGGCGGGGGGAGGGAAGAAGGAGCTGCGCTGCCCGCTCACCCTTCTCGAGGAAGGAGGAGTATGTTTGGGCAGTGACTTTGCAGAAAGCAAATTCGCGGGTTTAAGTTAGATCAGCCATAGAGCATTTACAAAAAAATTTAAGAAAAACAAAACCATAATTTTGTTAGTTTTAGGCACGTGCTACTATTCACATATGGTGAGCCTGATCGCTTTTTTGCTGAATAACGGCAATAATAAAGTATCTTTAAAACCAAAACACCCACCGTTATATATGCTGCAAAGCTATTTAAGCTATATTTGCAAAATGTAACCCTTGACTGAACTTTGAAATGTCTGTTTCTAGAAATACAAGCCAATGCCTTTTTATAGCAGAGTACTGACAAGGATAATTTATGTATTGCACAGTATAGAAAATCCTGGAGGCAGCGTTATTTTTAGCTGTGTAACCTTTAAGCATATTCGTCTATATACTAGTAAATTAGTTTTTAACAGGTGATTGACTTAATATAGCAAGGCAGATGAATTACAGATGTGGATAACGTCTGTCCAAATTGCTTTTTTTCCTGGCTCTAAATTATTCATCTGGGATGGTCAGAAGCCAGCTATGGGGATTATTGATAAAAGCGAGTCAAGAATAGATTAGAACATTTCTCTTGTGAAGTATAATGTTTCTCTGTTGACTGCATTATTTTCCGTCTTCCATTAAGCGCTGCAAGCCAGACTTTTTTAACCCAATTTTAAACTATTCATGTTCTATTTAAATTATATTATTATACATGCTTGAATTCCTTGTTTATCAGATGAGGAACGTTCTTTTAAAAGAAATAAGGTTGTTGTAAGCAAGAAGACAAACATTTTGGCATTTTGCTTAGTGTTAGATTCTGTGGAAAAGTAAAACTCTGTTGTTCTAAGGACTTGCCAGCTGTCTGAGCCGGGTGGCTGAAATATGCAATACCCATTAATTTTAGTCGGTGGTGCGAGTGCAGTCAGCATTCTCCTGTGAGTATCGAAGTTTTAGACCAGCTGTGGTTTTGTATAGTTTTTTGTTCTCTGTCTCTTTTTTCACTATTGCTCTTTATTTTTAATAAATCTAGCTTCCCAAGAAGATTAAGAAAGTCTTTGGCCTGTACCAAAAGATGAAGGGATGGAGTTAGCTATGGGGAATTCATTTGAAATGCGATGGTGAAAAAAGCATCGTTCATTCTGAAGCATAAAATAAATGAGGTTTTCATCTGCAAGATGTGCAATAAAGCTGTAATAACTATGAAAAATAAGTGAAGGCTGTACAGTGGTCTAATAAATGTTAAGTGACTCTGTCCCTATGAAGGTCATAAGGACTTTTTTCTACTGTAATGCAGTAAGATTGAATGCTTTGCTGCATCTGAGATTCATTTGGGCTCCCACCTGCCATACAGAGGTTATAACTGAATTCAAGAAAACAGGCCAGAAAGGTAAAAAAAAAAAAAGAATGATTCACTATAAGGAAACAAAAAGGTATAGAAACACTGAGTTGTCCAAAATCCCAAGGTTTCTTACGGAAAAGTGGAGTATTTGAGTCCTTGGTCACCTTTCTCACCTATGTCATGGTGAACAGCTGTAAGGAAGGAGTGGTAAAAACAGTAACGCTGGATAATTCGGATGTTCTGTACCAGAGGCGTGGAGGAAGGACAGCAGGCAGTGAGCAGGTAAGCACTAGGGGTTAAAGATTCAGCTCTAAACTCTGGTCTGGTGGTCTTGTGTCATCAGCATATATTTGCTTAGTTGTTTTTCCCCAGTGTGTAATGAATAGAATTCCTCCTCTTATGTATATTGTCAGAATCATTTTATTTATTTCCACAAATGCTTTTTCTTTTCAATCCTGAGATGAACACTTTCTGTTGTGTACTACGTTTCCGTGTGACTTTTAACTGTGAGATAACTGTAAAACAAACTGCAATTCATCAGCTCTGCTGGTAATGCGAGAGAAAGCACCGTCCTAAACATCTTTCCTGGCAGCCTCCCTGCTTCTGATCTTTCTCCGACTCTAGATTCCCGAGCTGTTGGATATCGTGGGTAACTTGATCATTTGAGGAAAGAAAGTTTGTCTTTAGATGAGTGGAGGCTATCCGAGGTGCAGGTTGCATATATGAAGATACTGTATTTTAAATGTCCAGCCTTCTTATTTTCATCTCTCCTGGCTTTGAATTTGTGCGTAACTGGGACAACTGGAAATACCGTAATGGTGTGACCTGTGGTGGTGCCTCTCAATGAAACGCCTTTGCCATTGCAGTCATTATTCAAATGGTCTTCTCCTAGAAAAGGAGATTTGGTAAGAAATAGCAAATGGGGTCTCTGTGGGAAATGGCAGCTGAACGGCAAAACGATCTAACATACATAACGTTTATAGAGGCCGTGCAATAAATTATCAGAGCTAACAAAGTATAATCACAGAAATAGAAGAAAGTTGGAAGCAGAAGATAGCTCCAGTGCGGTTTAAAACTGATACTGTCTCTCAGAAGATGTTTTTTATCCATTTGTTAATGTGCTAGCTTATGATCTGTATCATATCATAAGACATTTGCAGGATTTTAAGATTACTGTTGTTATCCCACCAAGTCTCGCTACTTCTTATATTCCCTTGTTATTCTTCATGTTACAGCTAAGCTGTATCTTGACGGGCAGGATGAATTTTTGTAGGTGTTCGGCGCTGTTTACCGTGGCAGTCTGGCCAATGCAACAGCTTGTTTTGCTGCTTTTTCTTCTTCCCTGCCCTACCTCTTTCTTCCTCTGCTCGCTCTTGGCTATGCAGGCCTGCCCCATCCTTGAAGGAGTTCTGAACCATAACTGAGCTAATTTATCTTTCTAAGATAATATAAAACGTATTAAATTTCTTTCTGAATCATTTTCTGCCATTTCCATGAGTTAAAACAGACAGGAAAGTGCGGGAGCAGACCCTGGGCAAGCTGGCTGGGAGCAGGGGGATGGCGAGGGAAGAGAGGTCTGTGGAGGGGGATTTCTCAGTGATGTCGCGAGAGTCGAGTCTTGCTGGCCTCGCATCTGCTTGTACTTGTTCTGCTGACAGGCTGCAGAGGAACCGTATGTCTGTGCAGAAACACTTGGCCAGAACACACCAGTTTGGTGAAAACGTATGGTTTAGAGAGTATGTGTCGGAATGCGCGCAGCCAGAACTGGGGAGCCAGCCCCGCGTGGCACAGCGGAAAATACTTCCCCTGTTAACCTTGGCACTGTCGTTTCCTTTCTCCTCCTATGAAAAGTTTTATCTTCCTGGACTTTGCATTGTGTTTCCCTGAAACGTGCCAGTCTCCCTCATGGAAATTATGCAAATGTCAGCCTGCGCACATAAAAAAAATCTGACAATGGCACGAAAAGTACAGGACTAAAATAGGCTTTGCTAAATAAAAAAAAAAAAAAAAAAAAAAAATCACTCTATGTAGCAATAGGAGACCTAATTTCCCTGTTAAGTATTTAAGTTATTTGGGGATAATTCTGCTTACCAGTCTGCAAAGGTCTCATTCAAAAAATGAGCTATCATTTTAAGGAAGCGGGTGCACAAATTTTTTGACAATGATGAAGTAAAAAGCCCTCTGATCTAAAAGCGAATTCATTTGTTGCCCTGCATCTTTGACAACTGAGGGAGTTTTGTTCGTGTTTCAAAACAAGCTGACCTTCTAGCAGGGGCCAGGCATGAAGCTTTCCGCCAAAGGTGAATGGTTTGGAAAACTCTGAGCGTGCGTGAAAAGGGAAACAGTGGAAACTATTCTGTGTTTGGAGCGGGTTTGGGCGCTGGAAAGCAGCTATGTAAGAATGTCAGCCTCTGACTAAACAGGTCTGTTTTCTGCGCGGGTAATCAGGCTCAGCTTGCTCCCTGTTTCATGTCCCGCGTGCGGGTGGTTACGATCGCCGCAGCCAACATCAGACTGGCGCTGGTGCTGTCGCCGCTTAGCGCTGCACCGCCAAGGGCGGCTGAAGTAGGTGCTGGCCCACCCCGGCCATCAGGGGAGATGCTCTGCGAAGCGGGGAAGGCTGCAGTTCCCTAACTCACAGAAGGAAACCTAGATGGAGGTAGTGCGTGTACAACCCGAAAATTCAGGCACAGAGAAGCATTTGCTTTGCAGACTTTTCTCTGCAGGTCTCTTCTTGCTGCATCCTTCCAGGTGCTTGCAATGCCACCGGTCCCGGCAGAGTCCCCGCTGGGGGCATTGGCAGAAAGCTGGGGCTCTGCAGTACAGAGCTGCCGAGCGTGCTAGAAGCCCTCTGCCCTGCGAAATGTAGGTGTCCCTGCGAAATGTAGGTGTCCCTTTGCCAGAGAGTCTGATGGGCGAGGATCAGGTCTAGCTTTTGTGAGTGTCACTCCAAAACTTCCAGAAAGGAAGCACTGAGACCTTACGTCTAGCAAAGCACGTTGAGTAATGCCACCGAAGTCAATATAGCTTCTAGTGTTTTGCTGATGGCTTGAGGTCCTAAATTGTGACAGGAGCCATTCACCAACGTCTACTTTGACGTAAATACATGTATTACACATTGCTACATTTATACTTCAGCTTTCCACCAGGTTTTAAGCTCATCTAAGAACTCCTGAGGTGAAGAGGCAGGTATAAATGACCCAAAATTGAGTGTCATTTGTCTGACAGGGAAAGTTAATAACGTTAGTCTTTGAGGGAACTATAGTAAGAAACATAAATAGGAGCAGAACACTGTGTTCCTTGTTCAGCGTCTTGCACTAATCCTGACACGTGAGCTATCTACCAACACAAATAACGTTATCAGATCAAAATCTGCAGCCAACAATAAATCACGCCTGGCGCTAGCGGGGCTCTCGCAGTACAGCAATGTGACCTCCGCTCAGGAAGAGACTTTACGTTTTGTCAGAGATGCTTGTATTTGGTAAGGAGCGAGTTGAGCCGGTACTTGGGAGATGTACCCCACAGGTCGGAAAAACCAAGAGAGACGTGGGAAGGTGTAAATTTATACAGAATATGTATTGCTGAAGTTATCTTCCAGCTACCCAGAACAGCTGCAGAGGCCAGTAAGCGTTTACAAAACACGGCAGAAGTGGGTGGGCAGCGGATGCTCGGCAGCGTGTGGGTTACAGCTCGGAATGGGACGTTAGCGATCGCAAATGGCTCACTGCTAGCTTACGTTGGCAGAGGTAAACCTCTCCGTACAAACGTGTGATACTTGAAAAACTGATTATAGGTAGATAATGGAACCTGTTTTCACAGTTACTGGCATTTCCATCTACAGAAAAATGTTGTGTTTTCATCTTAAAAACTGTTTGAGAACAACGCTCAGTGTAGAAACCCCAGTATAATATATGAGACCATAATTTGCCCTTTTTGAAATGAGCTGGATGTGGAAGAGCAAAGTTCAGTATTCTTTTATTTATAGACATCTCTGTGGCAGTGGGTGTTTTGTTGTAACTGAGTGCCTACGTGCTATCAGCGTACATCAATACATTTTACCTAGGTCCTAAACCAGGAGCTCTAGGGTTTTTCCATTCCCTCCCCTGCATTTTCCAAGCCTTTGTAATCCCAATCATAGACTGGATCAAGAGTCACAACGGGTGGATACAGCATTAGCAAGAATATCAAGACACTGTTTCTATCAGAAAAATAAGAAAGATTTGATTCAAAAATTATTGGCTAGGGTTAAACCCTATTTCGAAGTCAATAGCGAGAAGCTACTGACCCTGCTGCAAGATGAGTTACTCCAGGAGAGCCAGCACGAACATTCAGAGCCACTTAGCTAGAAGTAGCAGCCTATCTCAAAAAAAAAACAAAGCCAAAACACTCTTCTATGATTCTGTGAAAAGGAGAGACAAAATACCACATTAAATGCACAGGCTTACTGTTTGTGTACTAAGCAGAAGAAGAAGGGCGTACAGCACGCCAGGGGAGAGCAACGGGGGGGAGAGAGAGAGAGAGAAGGTAACGTCTGTTTTCTGCCATCAAATTGCAGCTGACAACAGCGTGTCTGTTTGCGAGCAGCGTAAATGAACCTGAACCACAGGGGGAAGTAAATAAGAAGGGATCTGCGCTGTTAGATGCACAGCTGATGGGAGAGGACATGCCCTGTACTTTTTGCCCTGTGCAGAACAGGGAAGGAAGGGAAGGTTGCGTGAAGGCAGCGCCAAGCAGTCGGGATTTCCCCCCGAAAATGTCAGGCTGGTGGATGTCAGAGCGCATTGCGTGTTACACAAACAGACATTGCATCAGTGCGTAAATTATACATGTACATCTGTGTCAAAAGAGCATAATCATGGGTGCAAAACTGGGCATGCAAAAGAAATGCTTGAATTATGGTTGCTTGTAAAATTTTGCTGAGTATATGCGTGAAGTCATGGTCTTTAAATCTAGAGTTCAGGTACTGCTTTGATATCCAAAGGCGCTTTAAATGCCTGCTGTTGTCCTCATTTAGACATGGCTGTGGCCAGCTCATACCCCATCTCTGTGCAGATCATTCACAGGTAGGTGACACACGAAATCCGCATGGAACTGGTATTTTTGATGCCCTTCTGCATTCTCTAGTTTCTGTACTGCTTTGCTGTCGCACAGTACGTCTATAAACATAACCCGCCGTCACCTTTTGTACTTTCTCATTTTCTCCCCAAACAAGAATGGTCTGGTCTGGACTTTGCAGTAATCTCTGATGTACAAGCGATCTCTTTCCAGTGATGCAGGAAAGGAGTCGCAACCTCTGTCAACGATCCGGGCTTGCTGGTAGGAGGAGGTGCGGGGCTCTGCCTTATATTGGAAGGCAAAAGTGCAAAACTGCACAGACCGAAGGGACTCAGTTATTCACTTAACACACGCAGAAACGGTCTGTGGCTTCAGGGTGGTGTCAGAGCCAGCGTACCGAGACAAAAACTGGGTTTCCCTACAGGAGGGGATGGCTGGTAATGGAAATGGCATCCTGCCTTCCCCGCACGGCGGCTTGCAGCACTGCTCTCTCTGCGTGGCTCCCAGGCAAGAACTCTTCCAGCTGTTGTCAAACTCTTCTGTCGCTTTGAACTTCATCCGGGAGCCAGTTCCCCCACGGAGCCCAGCCACCACCTCCGCAGAGCCCACCGACAGCAGCAAAGAGCGAGGTGGCGTTGGGGACCTTCACTGCATGGCGCTTTGCTGAACTGTCTCAGAGATCTGTATGGGATGCTAGCAGTTCCTCTGAAAGAATAATTAGAGGTCCTCGACGTGTTTAAGGAAAATATGGCAAGAATTTCAGTCTTGTGTTAGAAAAGTTGTTTGTATCATTCCTCGGAGAATTTATTTATAAATAATGTTGTCTTACATTAACTTCTTGTGCACCCAGTCCTACTCCGTCCTCTTTCTGGCTCTGGAAATGTTTAGATAGAAAATACAAATATATCTTCTTCTGCTTACTTATTTTCTGCCTCTTGCATTTACAAAGATGCAACAAGGTTTAGAGCTGAACTACAGTGCTTGTCTAAAAATGTGCAGTTTCAGGGACTCTTGCGTAAAATGTTTGAGTTCTGGGTTCTGCTTGCACTCTGTTTTTTCTTTCTCTAAATTTTTCTTCTCAATGTCATCCACATGGAGGACAGCTTTTGTGTGATTAAGAAGTGATGTAAACCTAGCATATTTAGGCCAGTTGCATCCATGCGCTCAGATCCTAAATCCACGTAGACGCAGGTGCAAGGTCTGGACAGTAGACTTCAGCAAAAGCTGCCTTTACCCTGGGATTTACTCGGGGTCTGTAACAGCTCCCTGCCTGACTCCGAGGTCGTCCCTGGAAGCCAGAATAACGTGCTGCTAAATGTGATGAAAGCTATTTGTGTCCAGCTTGCAGTAACAAAAAAAAAAACCCACCCAAAACCCCCTCAGGATCTTCAAGCCCTGTCATACCACCACTCGTTACATTTGGGATTACACAAAAAAGCCCTTGTTCGTGAGAGCTGACGGTAGCTGCGCTGAACGCAGCACAAGGCGTTGCATCGAGAACCGAGAGCCGCCGGTGCCCGGGGAAGGACGTACAGGCGTCACGACGCTCCCTGGAGATGTGACGAAGGCGGCAGCGTTTTTGCACCAATTGTGAAATCACCTCTTTGTCCTCATTGAGGCAATTTTTACCGACTCTTGCAGTAGCCTGTGCTAGTCCTCTTGCACTTTGTGCGTGACCTTGCTGTGACCGCAGGCTGCCCTGGGCTCTGCTGTCCCCGCTGCCCATGGCAGGGGCTGGGCCGCCGCCGTCCCCCAGGGACAGTAACAAAGACCGGGGGCTGTTTCACCGTTCGTGCTCACATACGTCAAACCAACCGCAAGGCAACAACGATGCGGTGCCTGGTTCTGGATCTGCACCCAGCTCCACGCTCGTATATTACCCCTGCCATCTGTCTGCGGGTTTTTCCATGATGTGCCTTCATTTTGGCAGTTTCGTTTGATTCTCTCAGTCTGAAACACGAGTTCATACATCAAAAGGGGATCCCACCCCTGTCTGTGGGGTTGTGTCCATAAATGGTATTTAGATTTATAAACCGAGTAAAACAGTTGCTATTTTAAGAAGCTGCTGCTGAAAGCCTGGCTCTGACCCTCTGCAACTACGTCTAAATAATCATTTTTAAATGTTCCACAGTGGCGAGAGTCTGTCACCTTCCCGCAGACCCCTGCGCTGCAGCAACAGGGGCTCCAAGCAAAGGCAATGACATTGCACCATTTTACATTAGTCCTAAACGCTCAAAATAATAAGAATTAAAAAGTAAAGACCTTTTAAATAATAAGAAAAAGAGGGTTTGGGCTGGGGGAGGATGGGGGGGTTATTAGCCCTGCAGTCTTTTGTGCTTTTGGAAGTTGTATTTCAGCCTTTGCTCTGCAGCCACAAATGCTATAAACACGTTTTAGAAAGAAAATTGAATTTGTCACGTTAAACCACAGCTCCAAGAACCGAGGGCTCTCATCAAAGCAAAAAAGATCGCACGAGCTAGAAATGCTGCCTGAGTACAACGTGCTTTCAGCCTACAGCTGGTTCTAAGGCTTAAACTTTCGCTTTCCGTTTTCCCTTGCCCAGACCTCGTCAAATAACCTCACTCGAGTGCATTACTAAATACCCGCTTAATGACCATGCCGCGGTTGTTCCCTGCCACGGCTCTGCTAGCAGCGAGGGGTTGCTTCTTCACCGCCCTGCTTTTGCTGCTCAGGAAGCTGTGTCACGGGGACGCGTAAGTGCCACCGCGCTGACATCCGCGGCTCTGCGGGATGACATCTCCGAGTGAATCAAAAGGGAAGGGCAAAGTGCAGTATGTATATCCTGGTGTGCAGCGGTGACTGATATGGAAAATATTAAGCAGCAGCATAATGAGTAGTGTATGTGGGAGTGCTGGGTGTACCTAGGGCTTCACTAAAGAAAGCCTCACGTCGGCTGACAATTGTTTGAGTAAGTCTTAAATCTACAGAGGGAGAACAAAAGGACTGCACCTGAGCTTTCTGGGCTGGCTTGTGTGAACAGCAAACCAAACACGCAGAGAACGTCAGGTTTCTAGTCTTAAACTGAATATTTCGTTTGGGTTTGTGCAGAACGATGCGCCAGCAGCGGAGGGTGCACCTTTCTGCAGCACGGGCGGGATGATGGGGAACGATGCGAGTCCCCGCTCCTGCTGGCTGGAAGCGTGGGAATGCGCACAGACGCTGCAGTGTAAATACCACCTTCGTGCTCGCTGGGACGTGCACGTACGCGTAATGGGCTGCAGGGTTGTTAATAACCCTGTCTGGCTCGCAGCACGAGAGGTTATCGAAGCCCACTCTGCGGGGCAGACTCCGAGCGCAGTGCAAACAGCTCCTATGAGAGCTATGCGCGTAGGTTTAATGCCATGTGCTATCAAGTATTTGAGAGCTCTGAGTCACTTCTTAACCTTTCTCTCAATCACCTCGGTAGTTGGAAGTGATGAACAGTTTTGCCACCAAACCCTGCCTCGCCACGCGCTCTCGCCCCGACCCGAGGGCCGATACTTGCGACACCGACGTGGAAGGGGATGTAGGGAGCCGGCTCGCTTTCTGCTCCGGCAGTGCCAGCGCTGGCATCCCGCTGAGGGTGAGAATGTGTGGGTGAGAGGGTAGGATTGCAACACCCTAAATATAGATGGGAAGTCCCCAGCTACGCTGCTGTGGGACTGCATTCCAGTCTCTGACAATAGCACATGATTTTCAGACCGCATTTTTGCAGCATAATGCTGGTTTTACCTCTTTCTCAAGTGCCTTGCGCTGTGCTATTCAAGCCCTGTGTGTGCTAGCAACTTTGGCATAATACAGAAACGCATCCCCGGCATAAAGCTAGGCAAGTACTTTCATGTTGGAGTGTACGTGCTTGTCTGCGATGTTAAGTAAGTTTGTCCTGGGCTCTTGCAGTGGGCGTGCAGGAAGAGAACTTTTACTCACACAGATTTTTACCACTTGTGAACAGCTGCTTTTTGCCCCTTCCTTAGCGGCACAATTCAGCAACCGGCGGCACTGGCAGTGGTACGGGAGGGACAGATAAAACATGCAGCTCCTCAGGCCTAATTACAACCTCAGCAAAAGCCTTGAGGCGCTTTTCAGCTTTGCTTTAACCCATTCCCTTTCCTAGACCTGCGCATCGGCTGAACCCCCTAACTTTTAAGGGTGCTCTGGGCAGCAGCACGAATCCCTGCTCGTTGCCTTACTCAGCATCTCGAAGGGGGCAAATACCAGACGATCCCTCTCCTTTCGTGCCACGGCTGCAAACCACCGCTTGGAGATTTCTTGCAAGCAGACCATCAGCTCTAATAATCGCTCAGTCCAATTTGGGTGGTTTTTTTTTAAATCTAGCTAGTCATATATTAAAGCTGTTGATACTTTCGGCCTCTGGATGATCCAGAGTGTAATTACAGAGTGTGCGAGGACGTGCTCCCGCTTGTTTGTTTTTGATCTGCCTCCTAGCAGATGCGGTTGGGTGCCAGACGCTTCCCGTATTGTATGAAGCAAGGAGGGTTTGTTTGGGTTTGGGTTTTTTTTTTTTAACTTCCCTGCACTATTTGCAAAATTATAAACAGGCCCCTCTGCCACCTTTTTTTCTCAGCTTAAAGTATTAAACCCCCTCGAAACTGGCTGTCGGGGAACAAGGCGTGAAGTCCTTCCCGGGGACGGACCCTCCACCAGCTCCCAGCCCGGCGGGGAGATGAGTGTGGATCCGATTGCGCAATCTGGGTCTTTCTGCTTATCGTCTTGTTCCCATGGGGTTTGCTGTGGGAAGCAAACCTCCGAAAGGGAAAGTTGTCCAACGCAGTAACGGAATTTCTCTTAAGCACTCGCTCCTGAAGGCAGGAAAGTCCATTTTAGCTTAATGTAATTCCCTGAACGGGCTAAACTAAGTAAGGAAAAGACAACTCCGTACCAGCATCTGAATATTTCTATCCTGGACCGGGTACTGTGGAATATTTTATTCCACATTAACTATTCCAGCAAATTCTCCTGTGAAGAAAATGTTTAATGGAACTGTGGAAAGAATTAAACCCCTTTTTTTTCCCCAGTAAACCGAAGTGTCACTGTATCCTCATTGAATTGCTTCATATTTTCCCAAACTAAAGAACTGAGAAGGATATTTTGGACAGAAAAGTCAAAATTTCTGTTATGCTGACATTTACAAATGCCAGTCTTTATACCAACCGTCTCTTTTTTGCAAAATCTTGTACTCTGTTTAGATCAGAATCGTCTTTGGAGTGACAGGCCTCGTTTTAGTTTGAGAAGCAAGAAAGATTTAGCAGTAACTTCCCTTTTTGTAACAAAAGCGTGCCAGCCGCCTTGTACGATGGAGCCAAGTCTAAGCCGGGGTGTATTCTCTCATTCCTTTAAAGGCGTCCCCAAAATTTAGGCTATTTCACAAAACGAGGTTTCTCGTCTCCAGTTCCCCGCGCGCCCGCGCAGGGGAAGGGGCGTCAGGGAGGCTGGGACACCTCGTCACCCACCGGCTCCCAGAACCCTCACTGGTGAACACGGTGACCGTTTTTCAGGCAGCACTTCTCGGCAAATATCTTTCGGGAAGCAAAGACAGAAAACTGCAGAGCGGGAAGGCCGATGTGGGCTGCTAACGGCAGGCAGATCGGAGCGAAAAGCTGCGTAACAACCTGGGGGTGCTGCGGGCAGGGAGGGGGGCGCGAAGCAAGAGGCTGCCCCGCTGCCGGGGCTGCCCCGACACCCGTCCCCACACCGGCTACGAAAACGTGGCAGGTTCTTCTACAAGAGTCGAAGTTTAAAGGCACAGCTTTGACTGCAGTTTGCACATGCACCTAATTAACTTAAAATTAATGGCCCGGAACTTAGTACAACAGTTCTGCCCAATGACACAGAAAAAACCTCCCTTTTATGTTCAGGATAATACCTTTTTCCTAAAACAGTGCTGGTTAATCTTGAAGATCAAAGATTTGTAAGCAAATTGAACAAGCGTATTTCTTTTGCTTTTGTTTCTTTCGCCCATTCTTGTGGCTTTCCTACCACCCAGTATTGTATTTCTTCAATTTTCATGTCTTAACAGTTTCAATTAAAAAAAAAATAAAAACCCCTCCTCCTTTGTACCTTACAAAATCCATGTACAGACGAGGCCTCAGGTGGAGCGACGAGAAAGGATGAAGTTAATGCTTCTGCGGCTGACGACTTTCAGGCTTTTCCGCAAGGCTGAACTTGAGGGGAATATCTATTTATTCAAAACAGTTGCTATTCCACATATATCTTATTTTAATATTAGCAAGTATTTATATTTTACACACAGTCTTTAAAGACAGTAACTCCTATCTAAGCACGAACTGATAGGCAGAAATGTACGATCAGTCCTTGAAGTAAATGGGATGATTTCCCTTTGCACTGGATCTAGGTATTAATCACTAATTTGGATATATTATCTAACGCCAGTCAGAAAGAAAAATGCTGTTAACCACCTACGGAGTGCACAGGTACCTCAGTGTGCTTTATTTTGGGTCTAAATCAAGGGTTGTACCCGTCAGCCTTTTGTATCAGCGGAAACGAGGGCAATTTTTGAAGCTGAGACTCTCCAGCAGAGCTGTAGGTCCCGGAGGGCTTGATCCTGGCCCTGAGAGCACGCGAGACGGCATTACTGCAAGTCTGACACGACCGAACTGATGTTGGCTGAGCTTCCAACACCAGCCTGGTTTCAGAGAAACCCGGCTTCTTGCGAAAGGTGAATGGGAAATACAACTGCTGACTGCGTGAGGAATCTTTTTGGAAAACACACAGCAGATGCTGCTCCCCCAGGGAGAGCGGCCGCTGCGGAGGTTAATGGAAAGTTGTGCTGGTGATGTGCAGCTCGAGATGTGCCCATCAGTAACTGGCGACCACACGGTGACACAGAAAAGCTACATTTTGAAGGCATTTCAAACCAGAAACCTGGCTCCAAGGTCGTCTCACAGTTATTTTGTATCCCTCGGATCCAGCTTTTGGTGACCAAGGACAGATTCGGTTCTTTGTTTGTAAGATGATGACGGAGAAAAAAAGACATCTGACGTAGCTGCCTTCATTTACTCTTGCCAAGGAGGAAATGTGGGTGAAAAGGATTCCCTGAGTTTTGCAATACTGCAGCTATAGCAGTAAATAGAAACAGTAGCTGGGGAATCAGGCAAGATTGCAAGACTAGAAATCATCACCAGACATCGGGGTCTGGGAAAGGGAAATAACCTGCTACGTCAACTTATCCAAGCCTTTCCGGGTTTCTGGAACTGCAGCAGAGGTCAATCACAGTGCTGCCTCGCTTGGTCCCTGTTAGCGAGTAACGTATCCCCTGCCTCTTGGGAGAGAGAAAACTAGGAGGCATGGGTTATTTAGAAACGCGTATGTACTCTAAATAAATTTTCAATGAAGCTTTAGCAAGTTTTAGGTGAAAGTCGAAGCTGTTCAAGCAAGAACCATTAAAGTTCTTGCTTTAATTGGAATTAGTTTGTTTGGCCTTAGTCGAAGTGTAAGTCTGGTGACTGCAGAAGAGGCCACGCAGGCAGTAACGACAGCAGCTTCAGCTGCTGCTGCTGAGCCGCGCCTGTTCCCAGCAAATCATTTTCTCCGTTACCGGTGGTGCATCATGGGGAGAATATTTATAAACCACACAGTAAGAAAGAAGCGTCAACAAACTAAGTTAAAACTAACCCTCATCTCAAATATACTGATTTTTGATTAAGTCAGTCTGATCCTAACTAATTTGGGAAAATGTCACTGCCTGGTGGTATTGAAATACTGTAGAAAGCAGCAAATTCAGTTGGCTCCCTTAATCACTGGTAAAAACGGCTTCTGGCAATGGATTTGTAGCAAGGAGTTATTCAATCTGGTATTTGCCTTGTAAAAATCCATACAGTACTTGTAGACAGGGTTCCCTGTTCCGTAACAGCATGGGTTTTACTTACTCTGGAAACTGCACTCGTCACTGGAAAGCCACTAAATACATGGAGATGTACTGCTGGAAGATATGAATTTGCATCACTGCTTTTCTAGCTCTGTTTGGAAATCAGCAGCTGCTTTTGGAAAACGATGGTGCTGAGCAGCTTTGTCCGTTTACACTTTTGCCCATTTGCATTACGCCAATGACTCAGATCAGGTCACGTTGCCAATGTGCTAAAATTATTTTCAGGCCATAACTGAACCTTGGACCTCCCAACGAGGCTGATCAGCGTCAGTAGGTATTCAGGTGATCTGTAACGTGAAACCACTTATTGGACGTTAAACCAGCCAACGAGCCCTTCTCTTTCCTAATGGCCAACCCAAGATGCCACCTCCCTATCTGAGCATCACCTTGAACATTGCTCCCATGGCCTCTGAATGTCTCCTGATGCGCTGCTATGCGACCGGTCTGGCCGGGTTATTGAGGAAGGCGGGGCAGAAAATCAGCAGTGCCGTTTCCAGACGAATGGCATTCCTTGCAAAGAGGCCGGTGATGCGCCAGCGGAAGGTGGAGGAGGAGTGCAAAGGGGAAAGTATGACAAAACACCGATGAGGGACCTGAACCTCGAGGTCGGTCAGCCCCACCTTCCCGCATGTCGGGCCATCTGCCCCCACCAGCATGCTCCTCTCTTCCTCATCACCCTCGTCTAGTGGCTGGATGGCTGCAGCGTAAGTCAGATCAGCGATCTGATTCCGTGGAAAACAAATCCACCAAAAAAAGAAACATTTCCTGCCCGACCAGCTTGCTCATCCAGCTCCACAGCAGCTGCACAGCTGCTAAATCGGATGCAAGGGCAGCGAGGGACGTGCAGGGAGCGGGGAAGGGGAGGGAGCGGGGGAGTGACGCTGTCCTGCTTCCCATTAAAGCAGCCGCCACGGATACGTCATACCGAAGCGTAACATGAAAACCATATCCTTCATTTGTCTGAGCAAAATTCCCTGAATCCGTGCTGCTAGCAACACCTGACAGAAAGCTCACTGCGGAAGGCTGATGCTGTTGTCCCAGTCAGTCACCGAACGTGGCAGGGACTGGGAAGGATGTGACCAAACAGCTGTCGCCCAGCTGGCAGTGTTGCTCAAGGTCCTTCGATATGCATGTTAACATGCCTGCTGAGATTTAAAAAAAGGTACCCAAACGTGGCTGGTTTTGGTAAACTGCTATTAAAATCACCCTGTGTATCCATTTGTGGTTGTATCAGTTCTACAAGCGGCTTGTTCCAGGAAAAAGTCATTTGGGCCATATTAACTCCCACAGGCACAAGCTGCACTCTGTTGTCAGTAAAGCAGCAAAGCAGCTGCATTATTTCTGTCCCTGGGGAGTGCAAGCAGCGATGCTTCTGCCAGCTTCTCTTGATATGAGGGGGGGAATATTTCCTATCTGTTGGCAATCTGCTATCAACTACACCCACGCTTCCTTAGTGACATTTCATCCACGCTCCTCTATTGTTCGTGGCACCAAAACCTCATGCAAACCCTGCAGCTGACATGTTCTTTGCCTGTAAATAGTACTTTGTTCCCCTTGTATTTGTTTGTTTCTGGTGGCACCGATTCCCGCTCCTCCCGTCGCCACCAGCAGCACCTGCCCGAGCCCAGCCTTGCCCCCAGGGCAGCTGCGGGGCCGGCGCTCCACCAGCCTGCGCTTACTCAGAGGAGCTGCTGCTGTCTTTGGACGTTATTTCCTAACTTGTCGTCTTGCTAATGACTTCCATCATTATTAGTCACTTACTAATTCCTAGTGGAAAATGTGTTCGACACGGACTCCCCTCCAAGTCCGTACTGATTCTACCTGCTCGTGTGCAAACAGGGGATGACTCTCCTCTCCCGCTGAAACCTTCGCTCGGTGGTGATTCATGTGGCTGAAGCAAATGCTCGGCAGGCTTGTTCTGGTGGCCAGCCAGTCCCTCTACAACGGCCTGCTTGGACCGTGCTGCCTGCCGCGCGTCTGCCCTGACGGAAATGCTCCGTCTTCTCTCGGGAAGCCACTTCCCGTGCCCAGGGCACTTCTCGTTTGTCTCTTCAATCCCAGTACTCCTGTAATTACGCCAGACTGCTGGGCCGGAGCCATACTTTTGTTCTAAAAGCATACCGGTGACGGCTGAAGTGGTGCTTCAGAGACACTCACCTTACTCTGAGGTTTCTAGGTGCTACTTCTGGGAGCCGGCTATTACAACCCAGTTATAGGCGTACTCCCTGCTTTGCTGTTTCAGTTACACCACATTAGCTGAGATCTGGATGCTCTAGCTTGGTATAATTGCTCTGCACAAAGCTGAGGATCTCTATTTAATATTTCCTAATGTATCATTCTGCCTCCTTTAGGGACATGGTTCAGTGGGGGACTTGGTAGTGATAGGTTAATGGTTGGACTTGATGATCTTGGAGGTCTCTTCCACCCAAAACGATTCTATGATTCTATATGTCACGTAACTAATCAGTGATTTGGTTTCCCCATCTCTATCACAGAGTGAGGCGGTGGCGATTAACCTACTGACGGATGTAAAGCCCCTTGCTCGGAAGGCGCCAGAGAAGGGCTATAGGTAGCCCGGGCTGGAGTGCTGGTGGTTACCTGTGCAATGCGGATGCTTCCCTGAGCTGGTTCTCTCTCCGTAAACACTTAGCACTGCTGAGGGCACAGGCTCAGCAGTGTACTGGGCTTATTTGACACCAGATCCAACACCTTGCTGAAACCCTTGTTGGACACCATAAAAAAACAGACTTTGCTCAACTAGGCTTTATGTAATAATTACGCTGGGTTAAATACGACAGGAACGTTGCAGGGCAGGTGCATTAGCTGGGATTTGGGTACAGCCTGTATAGTTGCTACTTGGTGCTCCTTTTGGTGCTAGACATTGTCATTAGTTTGTTGCCCTGGTAAGTGTGTGGTTTTCTCACAGGAGGGGAATTACTGAAAGGGAATAACTCACTGCTTTATGGTGGCCAGTAGAGCTGATTAAAAAATACATTTCTTCTGATTCCAGCCACGAAAAGGCAAGGCAGTCAGGAGCCACTTTCGGGAGGTTCCTCCACAATCTGCAGCCTTGAGAAAAATATACAAGAGATTTGCTGAAGTCTTGTGTGTGTGGTGTAGGTACCTTCTCCAGAAGTTATAGCGCGTGAGCACTCCAGAGAGAAGTGACCTTTCAGAGTGCAAAGTCTGCTTATTCCAGAGCACAGCGGGTTTTATGCCATTGTAATTTTTTGTTTTATAAGGAAACATACAAAAGGATAAATAATTTACAAGTGTGTATGTGTTTCAGAACATCACACTTAATAAAAATTGGGTACTCTCATATTGCCTCAAAGCCAAACAGCTTCAAGACGCTATTATGCGAGTGTAACGTTTTAGATTGCGGGGAAGAAATGCTCAGATGGGGGGAGTGAAAAGGAGAAGGGAGGCTGGCTGGAAGGCAGGGCTGGTGCCCTCAAGCCATTTCAGATTTTGTATCTAAACACTTGGCTTAAACGTTGATCTGTTTGTCTCCTAGGTATTAAATGTCCAAATTCCACTGCTCCGTTCTGACATGGACTTTCTATGGCATAGCGTGAAGGCCTGTGCTCGCTGACCACTGCCAGCGTTGGGAGAGTCTCTGCGGCTGAGCGAAGCTCAGTTTAGCTGGGAACTGTCCTAGGATCCAATTTCCAAAGGAGATAGGAAGGCTGATGCCAAGTACTGTTCTCACACTTGTATCCACCTCTTTCCCAACCTGCCTCCTGGCAGACTGTGCTGCTCCGGAGCTTAGTTATCGCAATCCGTGCTGGTGTCTTACAGCACCAAAGAGCCCACGGGCAGCTCTGAGGCGCAGAGCACGCTTAACCTGGCGAGAGACCCACGGAGGCCCTCTGAACCTTTGGGAAATTGCTCTGAAAAAGGCTCTGCCGCACGGACTTTTCCAGCTGTTGGGAATATTTCACTTGCCAGACTACGGCAAGTAACTGCCAAGGATTTGAGCTTCTCAGCATGAGTAAGGCATGCATACAGCGGGGAGTCTTGGGGTAACCGAAGCATTTCTACAGCACCCTGCAGGTGTGAAGCTTCTATCAGGATTGGGAGTCCGGGCCCAGTGAGCAGTGAGCAGATGTTAGGTGTAGGTAAACGGAGAGGGCGATGCAGCGTAGCGTTGCTTTACCGCTAGCAAAAGATGCACCCGCTGTTTCTTCCTCGCTGACTTATGGAAAGAGCCGTATGGATGCTGAGCTGACTCCTGGCTTCGTGAGTTCCTCAAAATGACAGACTTGGCTCTAATTTGCAAGTGTCTCTCTAGAGACATAACCTAGTTGTCAGAATTTCAGCTGAAAGTGAATTTGGTCCCTTTGTGTTAGGCTAACCCAACCTCTTCCCACAGCCAGCTCTGTAGAGCACCTTGGTTTTCTGTCTAAAAAGATGAAGCCCAGAGGTTTTATCAGAAAAAATATGTACAGTTTCAGTAGCTACCTATGTCTTCATACAGGCATTAGCCTGCTGAAGCAAGTGTGACCTCAGTAGCATCATAAACACGCTGCAGTTGGATCATGTAACTACGTCACTCCCCTCTGTCTTCCATCACGCTCTGCGACTATCTGATCCTAAGGTCACGGCTGATCTTCTCCTCAGCTTTCAACTGTGTCCCATTTACGCTGCACATTTATCTGGCGCTCCCATCTTGAAGGGCCGCTGCTGCCGAGTGAGCTGACCTCTCCTTTTGGAAACAGGCAGACCCTGCTCCGACCCAGCAGCCTGCCGGGAGGACGGGCGGCAGAGGCGAGGTTTCGGCCTGCCGACGGCGCTGAGCGCGGCTGGGAGGGGGCTGGCCCGCCCGGCAGTCATTCCTCCCCTTGCTCTGACGCCTGGTCCCAGCCCGCAGTGGGTATCAGGGAAAGTAAACAGCAGGCACCAACCGCAGCCAAGTCAGGAGACAGCTCAGCTTCGCAAGCAGACGTGTTCGGGCTGGGCGGACGCCAGGGAGGGCAGCCACACACGACAGATAATCTCCCTGACACGGTACGAAGCCTGCTGAGAGCGGGGGAAGCCTCCAGCATCTGCACGTGCCACAGCTGCGACGGCCCCGGGACGGCGGGGAAGGCTCCCCCCGGCACCCCTTCACCTCCGGAGCTCAGCCCCGGCAGCTCCGGCTGGTCCCAGCGAAAGGGTTAACCCTGTCAGCCTTTAAAAGCAGTAGTTGAAACAGGAGGGTGCGAGCAGAGCTCCTCGCCGCCCCTCTGCAGCGCGTGTGCCCTGCCACGCTCCGGTTATTTTGATTTCCCTTGGGCATCCATGAAGGCAAAGGAACACACCAGCTCAATAAACAGTCCGCTCTGCTCCCGAGTGCCTTTTCCATATCGGAGAGCCGACTTTCCGAGCCCTGTAAATATTATATTAGTACCACGTCCCCTGCAAGCCTGAAGGCGGGCTGTG
Organism: Phoenicopterus ruber ruber; assembly: GCA_009819775.1. NCBI lineage: Eukaryota > Metazoa > Chordata > Aves > Phoenicopteriformes > Phoenicopteridae > Phoenicopterus > Phoenicopterus ruber. The sequence continues at coordinate 27,691,691 of CM020222.1, forward strand.
GTCCAAGAAGCCACGGAGCTGCTCTCTGATCTAAATCTGTAACACAGAAACACAACTTATTCCATGAGATCCCAAGTCGGAAAACTGGCTGAGCAACATAAGTACTAATCTCTGTCAATTGGATTATCTTGAATGGAATATTTAATATTTTTAATGGAACATCATTTAATTGCTGCTCATGGGTACCTTGTAGCTGCCAGAAACTCTGATCTAAATGATTGTTTTAATGAAAGATTGCCAAAGGACTCACATTTTAAACTCCTGCGTGGGATAACAGCGGGACTATTTTCCCGGGGTGTCCGTGCTGGCCAGCCAGCACTTCCCAGTTACAGCGCTTGGAGTCACACCAGTTAGCGCATCTACAGAACCGCACGGGGCGCGTTTCTGAGGGTGTCCCCACAAACTGACTGCAGAGCCACCTCAAAAATTCAGACTGCTTCGCGGTCGTGAGCTGCCGGGGCCATGGGGCTGCACAGCAGCCCCCAGGAAAGGGCCCCTTCACACGTGTGTCGGGGCCCTGGGGGGCACTAATGGCTTTAATTGCCCTGAGCAGCCCTGCCCGGGCCCCCACCTGCTGCCCATGGGCCAGGCCTCCATTTAAGCTCAGCCTTGAGGGCCACCCCCTTCCCCTGAGCTGTGCTGTAGGTGCAACCTCCTGGTGAGCTTGCTCTCCTGGATGGATCGAGGACCTGCAACAGCAGGTAGGTCTGTCTGTCGCCAGCCCCATGTCTGGCCTGTCTGTGGGATGGCGCTTGGGCTGACGTAGCAGCCTTGGCCGGGAGTTTGCTGCTGGCGCGCATGAACCCGTAGGGACACCAGGTATCGCTGTGCTGGGGGATGAGGGGGAGCCGTCAGTAATGTTTTGCCACCTGGAGGAAGATGAATTTGGGATGCTGTCTCAGGTTCCCACCAGTTTTTCCTGCTTGAATCACAGTACATCAAGTTTGTTGTCATCCTGTGTCTGTCTGTGTCCCCCTTCCTCCCCCCGAAAATCCATGAAGATCCTAAAGCTACTTCTAAAGGTCACTTTTCTGCTCCGCACAAGTTGCCAAGTTATGAAGTCTCATCCAAGAAACCCTTCCACATGCACGCACGTGCCTATAAAGCCCTTCAAACCGTCATTAGCGTCCCCTTCTCCAAATGGAGATCTGGAGTTTCAAGTGGAAATGCAGATTTTTATTTATAGTCTTGGTACGTTTCTCAGCCACGATACATAAATACATGGAGCAAGAGCAGTGCGTTGCCATTTGTTTACTGAGCGGCGTTGCTTTCCCATTCGACTGGAGTGGTGAGTCAGCATCGCTGCTGAGCTCACCCTGTCCTCAGAGGTCCTCTCCAGCCTTTGGGCCAGAGGGTGCTTGCCGAAGGTCAACTGCTTTGGTCTTGGATTTTAGGAGATTACTTTGCCTGTTGCCTTCTTGATAGCGTGGAGGACTCCCCATCAGATTGCCTTATGCTGCAGTGTCAGCACAAGCCCTTAAAGAAATAAGCTGTTGCCAGATCCACACAGTTGAAACTTGTGACCTGGTTTCCCAAAATCACGAGATCGGCTTAGAAAATCAGATAATTTTTTTTAAATGGCTGCATAGTCTTTGCATTGAGTTCTGGTTTGGGGAATTACTGGGGATAGTCCAGTTGCAATTTCACATTTTTCTTCATAATCATAAGGGTGAGAAATGTATTTTTTTGTGATCTGAAAGCAGGGGAATCGCTTCTCTAGCAGCTAAGAAAAGCATCAAATATTCCGAGACTGTGGTTTAAAAAGTGATACATGGACAGCTAAAAGCTGCCTTTATTCCAGATTTGCTGGTGTTTTTCATTAATTCCCCTAGACTCTGCACGCCAACATCAGTTATGTTAGCAGTGCATGAGCTGGCACGGACCTCCTTGGGGTCAGCCAGGACTCGGTGTGCAGCGGAAGGCTGCACCAGCAGGGCTGGGGTGCCTTCCCACCCACCACCCCCGGAGATGTCCCACTGCTCACTGTCCTCGGCTTTTTTGCAGCAAGTCCTTTCTCTAAAAATGCTAAGCTTGTTAACAGACTCGTTCGGGATCCGTGCGCCTTTGCAGCTGTGGTTCTTGGAACGTAGCTACCTGTCAGGATCCCTTCTTGTTTTCCTGCCTGTGCCGCCGGGCTGTGGAGGAGCGAGCGGTTTAGTATTTGTTGCCATTGGTACTCTGGTATCAGTATCCAATTTTAACTGCAGCTGTAAGGCTGCCCAGAGCATGGAAGGAGCATCTCGTAAAGCAATTGGTGGCTTTGTATTTCTCCAGGAATTGCTCATAGCAATCTCTCAGGGGCTGCAGCACTTCCAATGTGCCTGTAGTGCCCTTTTTTCTGGTGCAGTTTACCCTGGGAGTTGGGAAAAGAGGGCTTCTATCAAAAACTGGAAAAGTTATCATTGGATGGAATGTTGTGTGCACAGATGTGATGTATTTTACTAAAAATAATTTTTTTTTTCTTGTTGATACACCAAACTGTTCTGCTGCAAAGCTTTGCCTTGAAACCAGGGTCTCGGACCCCGCAGGCAGAGCACGGCAGGGGCTCGGCGTGGCTTGGGTGGCTTGCCGCCCCGGTGGCGTGCTCTGTGGCAGCTACCGAGCCGCCTGCCCAGACTTCCTAAAGCCCAATGTTCACGATTCGAATCTTAAACATACAAGAACAGCCCTCAGGCAGTGATGCTTTGCCTAATGGCCCCACCTAATTTCCCCTCTGAACTACATACTGTGCTATAAGTAGTTCTGGCACCTGCTGAAATGAGAAATGTTTCTTTCCCTGAAACCAGACACTAGTGGTGGTTAATTACCGCATCCCAAATTGGCAGAGATTAATGCAGCTTCACTGGAGCCAATTAAGCTTCATTGAATTATTGCTGCCCTGGCTCTGAGTCATTAATAGGTATAGTTCTGGCTATTTTTATGCTCTTCAAATTATTTTGTTAGATTGCAAAAGCAATTATCAGCCCAAATCTGGTTTTCCTGGTTAGGAAAAAACCCTTTCTCTGTTGCAGTGAATTATTGGGCTGAGTGTCACTTGCGCTTGTTTTATGCGGGCTCTAACAGATCAGCAAACTTCGCTGTACGAGAGCTAGCTTTCGCAGCCCCAGAAATGGGGCTACATCAAAGTGGGGGCTGTACCAGATTTGTTTCTTTCCATTTATAGAGGCAGTGTAATAAATATACACATCTGTGTATGTATATACACACTGCTATATATCCTGCAATATGTATATACATGCATGAAGCAGTTGCTTTGGAACAATCTTTGGATATGTAATTGAAGTGGAAAATCCTGTAGTTAGAATTTTCTTGATGCTTGGAGAAGTGGAGCATTATAGAGGTGACTGCTGTGGCTATATGTGAACTGAATGATTAAAGCTGTGACCTGAGTGGAGTCAAAATAGCTGGAGGCAGGACCTAAACAGAGCTAGAGTTCAGACAAGTCACAAAACTAACAAATTAGGGTTTACAACTGTGGGACTGTTTTGGAAATACTGCTTTTGGATGTTGTCAGTTAGAAAAGTTGACATGGAATAATGACCAGTAACTTCCCCCTGAGAAGCACTTGCCTGGCAGTGAGTCAAATGCTTTTATTGTAGTATTACCTCTACTGACTCTAGGCGGGTTTTACAGCCTGACACTAAAGCCCTCCGAAGCCCTTTTTGAAGCAGAGGTCTTGAGCAGGAGTAGCTGTGCTGGTGGTGCCTGTATTCCAAATACCCCCCCATGATGGGCAGCAGCGATGCTGCTGCTTGCTCTGTCGGCGTGCCTAGCCACGCGTGTGCCTTCAGCTGTCTCGGAGATGGGTTTCGTGGGGAGGCAGTTAAGACAGAGGAGCTGTTAAGCTTTCAAGCTCTGAGGATTTTTATTCTGTTAAGAAAAAAACCCAAACCAAACATTTGCCTGGCAGATTAAGAACTAACTGCTTTAAAATCAGCCCTATTAAGATCACACCCAGGACGTGCACTCCCAATACCCTGGAGTTTAGTGCCGGATGGTATATCTCTGCGTGTGCAAAACAAGTTAAGCAACAAAAGCTTTGTATCAAAATAGTTTATTAAAAACAGTAAGAGACTTCACTGAAGCTTGCTGTCCTCAAGACAGAATTATGACATTATTGCAGCATTCAACACAATCATAATCCACATATAAATATAACACTATAGAGGCTCCTGTTGGCCTCAGCCAAGTTTTGCCCTCTGTCTGGCCCCGTGCCGGCTTGCCAACACAACCCAGCCCTGCATAGTTCAGCTGCAGAACCTGTTCCTCTGGGAACTCGGTTATATCCCTTCCTCGCCGCACAGCGCTGTTACTGTCTGGAAGTTGCACAGAAACCCGACACATCTCTTCGCAGCTAGGGGCAGTTTACAGGACCAGTGTGAACGCACCGAGTGACAGACGACGGCAACGCTGGTTGATGTTTAGGAAAAATAAATACACAGCCAATTACTCAAGTTGCCGGCACTGCACAGAGCAGCTTCTGTTCACAAGAAGGAAGCTCTGTTCTGACCTGCTGCGCTGCCACCTCAGCCGTGACAGGACTTCTACACCGTTCGGTTTGGTCTAAGGCACGGAGTCACCTTTCGCCGCAGCGCTCAGAAGCGCATCGCCAGCAGCTGGCGGGCACGCTTCTGCCATCGCCTCCGAACGCCCTCCGACAGCGTCACGCTTTGCCATCAGCTTTGCGCCAAAGTCAGTGTTTGTCCTTGCACCGCGGCAGACTGAGCGCTCGGCTACCTCGGTCTTTCAGGTCAGGAGGCCGCCGTGAGCTGTGGCTTGCTTCCTCACCGGCTGAGAGGCTGCTTCTCGCTCTTCTCCACCGCTCATGTCCCCTGAGCCGCTCTGGTGATGGGCGTCTTCTTGCACAGCTCCTGATAGAATTCAGATTCCAAAAACCGCGGGTATGAGTTATTCTCCATTAAGCTGTAAACTCTCTTCTGTGCTGCGCTGAAGCAGGTGTGCGTGGCTTCCTGAATATTCTGCGCAATCATGTTCTTGGTTTGGAAGTCTATGTTTATCTGAAATTAAAAAAAGGACGTTTACTTCCGAGAACTGAATCCAAGTATAATACACCATAACATTTCTGAAGACGTAAAAAAGGCAAGACCCTATTGCTACAGGGTGAAATTACTGAAGTTTCCTTTAAGAAAATTCTTCTTTTATACAAAACCCAAAGTATTTCAGGTATACTATCTTTCAGTGCTAAACTCAAATATGTTACAGGTGTTAAATGTGGCTGTTGCCTTTTCCCGGTTAAGATGGAAACTCTGAAATACTGCTTGTGCCATTTTCCAGCTTGGTGAAAAGGCAGTTAGTTAGGGAGAGAGTTACGTTCGGACATAGTAATGGTGAGGTATGTACAATGCAGCCTGACATCTGTATCTTAAAGTGAGTTCAGGAAACACAGAAAGGCTGTAAGAACTCGTAGAACAGGGCACTTGTGCTTAAATAGGTTTTCTTTACCTCTTTGGGAGCTTCCTTTTCAATAAAGTCATTGTAGATTTTCTTTGCTTTTGATGTCAGCTTCTGGGGTGACTTGGTTTTCTTGAAGTCCTCACAGGCCAACCAGAACTCGATGTTCTCTTCGCAGAACTCGGACTTGAGAAAAGCTCGGAAAGCAGCAAGACCATCTAGGGAAAGAAGAAAAATACACATCAATTAAGTATTTCAGGAATCTTGAATTTACCCCTTGGTCACATCTGTTTCTACCAAAACATTTTGCTGTAGTTCTGGCCTGGTTCTTTCAGGGAGATAGCAATAAAAATTCCACATTTATGTATGCAAACAAATTAGCACTCTAACAGCTCGGCAGGCTTCGCTTTGAGTTAGTCATTTTTTAGGTAAACACGAAAAAGGAAAGCCATTTCTAGTCGGTACGTTCCCTTATGTGATGCTTGCATATATATTAAAAACCCTCTCTCTAGATGGGATCTCCTCTGTTAACCTTTACACTGGAGTAAATATTTATGACCGTGCTACAAGCCTCTGGAATATTTTTTGCAATGGAAAGAATGACTCGAGTTCAAAGAGCAACTGGTAATATTATTTCTTAGGTTTTTTGCTCTGCTGTTGAGCACTTTTCCTTGTAGAGCTACAATAAAACTTCATTGAGCTTCTGTGCTGCAGAATCCTTCCCGAGTTATTTGAAGGCATTTGTCGTGGTTAAGCAGTGAGCTCAGCGAACAAATGCTGTTTTCACGTTTGGCAAAGCCAAGCTGACAGGTACGATTTTAACTACAAGGGTTACAGGAAAAATCCCACTACAACGAAGTATTCTTGATGTTTTAATATTAGTTTATGATTTTTTTAAAGAACGCTTCTATGAATTTTGCCTTTAAACAGTTTAAAGCATTTCACTTCCAAGACCAGAATCAAGGCTATTTACATTGGAAAGGTACAATGCTGGCATGCAAGGAAGCAACCTCTTACAGACGTATAGACTTTGTCACTTTGCTCTTGAATTACTTTTTGAGGACAGACTTACATTTATTAGCAAGAAGCTCATCGAAGGCTTCTGACCACAGCTGGGCTTCTTCAGGGGAAGGTCTGCATAGAGAGATGGAGAACATCAGACTCCGTGGCTCAAGCTTGCTTGTTTTTGTAGCACACTTGAGTTATTTAAACAAAGTCTCTTTCTTGTAACTTACCTGAAGTAGGTGCGGTGTTTTCCCACTTTCTTAGATTTCATTTTAGTGGAATTGGAAGAGTTCTGCAGGAAGTAGCTCAGTCTCGTTTTCCAGTCTTTAACGCTGGAAGAACAAAGAAGATGCATGTTAGAAATGACAGCTCAAAAAGCTTTACGCACCAGCCCCTTTACTGGCAAGAGCTGCACAGCTTTTCCTGACGTAGCTTTTTCAGTTCTGTACTTAGAGTCACCCAGAGCATCTGTCCGAGGGCACGAAAACTACCTTCCCCTCCCGTAAGCCGGCAGGCACAGCCCGGCCCTGCAGCCCGCTGCCCCCAGCACCCGCCGCCTCGCCCGCCCCGGCCGGGGGGACTCACATCGTCCTCTTCATCCGGCCCTTCTCCGCCTCCTCCGCCTCGCTGCGGCGGCGGCCGCCCCGCTCCATGCGCCCGCCGGGGTGCTGCGCCGCCAGGAACAGCGCGCTTTGCATCGCGCCCGCTGCCGCCGCGCCCCGCCGCCCGCCCTTATAGCCCCGCCGGCCGGGCCGCCTCCCCCGGGCCGGCCCCCGCCTGCCCGGCCCCGCCTCCCCGGGCCGGCCCCCGCCTGCCCGGCCCCCGGCCCCGCCTCCCCGGGCCGGCCCCGGCCCCCCCGCCGGGCCCGGGCGTGCGGGCTGCGCGGGTTTGTCCGGGTAACCCGCTACGGGAAAGCTTTGCCTTCCCCCCCAGCGTTGCGTCTCTTTTTTCCCTTTGTTTTCCCTTTCTCTTCTGAGTTTCCCCTCTTTTTTCTTTATTTTTTTTTCCTCTTCTTTCTTGTTTTCCCCTTCTCCCCTCGCCCTTGCTAGCGCCTTCTTGGAAAGCGGTTAGCCGGTGGCACGGACATCCCTCGGGAAGGGCACCCGTCCCTGCGGCGCTGGCCGTTCGGTTGTGTCAGGCAGAAATGTCCCCTGCATTTCTGCAGATTTCTTTTTTTTTTTTTTTCCAAGGCAATACAGACTTTTGAGTGTGGCCAGTACACAAAAAAAGGATGAGGAAGGACTTAGCCACGTTTCTTCAAAAAAAACAAAGTACCCATAAATTTGAGTATCCATATACTCAGATTTATTTTTGGTGTCCACCTCTCTGCTAACCCAGGGTATTTATCACTTTAATAAGCTGTCTGCACATGTGTTTTATCTCTGTGTAGTGTTGCCACCTACCAGTGAATTGTGTAAATTACTCCCAGTACGCAAAGCTGAAATTGCAATGACTTGCTCCAGCCTTCGGCTTGTTGAAAAGGCCATGTGGTCCTTCTCAGCAGCATCCAGCTGAAGGGTATCGTGTCCAAAGAATGTGGATTTAGGAATCATGTGAGTTTCTCTTTAACCTACCCTGCTTTTCTGCTCTTTTCTGTGCGTGTGTCTTCCTTTCTACAGTACTCTACGGCGTGTATTTTTCTGCCATAAAAAGCAGTGTTCAGAGAGACCGACTCCCAAAAGACGGGCTGACTTCAACGCAATCATGTAGCATCGAACGTCTGATCCTTTTCGGTAATCACCGCAGTCTGACAGCCTCTCTGCTTGCCAAATGCACACAAAGCTGTGCAAAGGCATTTTGCTTTAAATAAGATATATGGAGACAATGAATGCCATTGAATTTATGAAAGCATTTAAACAAGGATGCCTTTCCGGGCTGCCTGTTGTAAGCCCTTTGCAGTACATAGTGATGGTCTGATAGGAAAATAAAGTTCCATCCTCTAAATTTTACCAAATCGCTTTAAATTATTTTTGCAACAGGTAGCTCTTAGTCTTGTATATAGTACATTCATTTTTTAATGGCAAGTTTTATTACGAGAGTGTTACCATGGGAGGGGGGAAATGTGGGAACACTAACAGAGGTAAGGCTCTAAGTGCCGTAAAAGCATCAGTTCCAGAAACTGCACGGGGGAACTTGGCAAGGAAAAGCCCGGGGCAGGCAGTGCCTGTGTGATGGATGGAGCTGCGCTGACTCGCTGCCAGGCGCTTCCCCCGTCACTCGCTCGCAGTGCCAGGGTCAGCCGAGCTCTGCAGCTGCGAGTGATTTCGGCAGGAGCTTGCCAGGAGCTGCCGAACAGCCTGTAACGCGCGCGAGGACGGGAACGCTCTCTGCACGCGCGAAACTCGCAGCAGGCAGCCTCCCGCTTGGGGGTGGCGGGCTGCCTCGCCTTGGAAGAGCAGACCCAAACTCAGCCCTGGGCCTTACCCAAAGTCGAGCCTCTGGAAAGGATCAAATGCTCTGCAGGGAGAACAGTACATCCTCGCCTTCCACCTGACTTGTAGGCGATTTCCCCATTTTTGATGCTGGTTTCAAGTTTCTTTCACCTGATTCTCAAAGTTGATTGGGGGGAAATGTGCCCAAGAATAGTGGGAATCGGAAAACTTCAACATCTAGTAAGCTACAGCAGAGTTTGGTTAAGCATTTATATTTGGGGGGCTTACCCGTAGCGCACCAGAGATCCTGCTGATGTTTGAAGCCTGACAAAATGTTTTCTTGATGGTCCTGGAGGAGGCTTGCAAGGGTAGGGCTGGGATATTCCCAGCATCTGCCAAGTTGTGAAGTTGGCAGCAGTCAGCATATGGAAAACTGCAGCATGAATCATGTATTTGTCTGATACTTTTTATTTTAAACTTTTTAATTGCTTCTTTCAGATACCCATAAAATGGAAGTGCCAGTTAAGGAAGGTACTTATAACATTTGTAATATCTTTAAACAGTGGAAAAAACAGTGTTCCAGCTGAAAAAATAAGCTGAATATGGAATTGTGAGGTTAGCTGGCCTTATAAAACATAACTACTGTAACATTTGGTTTAAAAACTGTTTAGATTAAAATTGAATTTTATTGGCTGCGTTAAGGCCATTAAGGTATATTTTTAGTTTACATTTTTATTATACTTTTAAAGCGTGGGTATCACTGTCTTTTCAGTAAAAGAGAAACTTTACAAAATACTTTCTCACTTCATCATGCTGTGCAGCGTGTTTGCTGGCTAGGATGCTAACCTTTGCCAGGAGGTCAATTACACATCCGCATGACAAAAGATGTTTTCCATTTATGTTTAAAAAACAAAACCAAGCGTCTGACCTCAAACAGTGTCATCAGTGTGCTGTACAGTGAGCCGGGATGGCCGGGGGGACGCTTCTGGGAGGGGGCCGCTGGCTGCCCTTGAGCCCCCTCGGCCGGGAGCCGTACGTGCGCAGCCCTGGCCGGCCGGCTGCGCCGCCGGGCACTGCCTGCAAGAGCGTCGGGGCTCGCTGAGCACTTACAGGTACGCCAAACCTAAGTATTACTTTGTTTTACCAATTTCTGGGTTTTCAAAGCCAGGATGGCGAAATGGCTCCGTTTGCTAGCCCGCCTTTCTGAAGGTGGGTCTGGTTTCACACGAATGGTGCCATCCACTGCCTTGGCAAAGTGAGATTTGGCATCTCAGCCCTGTCCTACGCCGTCTCTCGCACCAGTATTTTGAAAATTTCAGGAAGATCGGGTATTGCCGCTTTCCAGAAAAGCCCTGGATTGCAATTGCAGCACAGGTTCGGGCGTGCTAGCGTAGCACAGTGCATAACGCTGCTGCAACAGAAGTGCCCCTGTCCCGTGATGCCCCTCATTGGGGAGGGGGCCGTGGGGTTTGCCCCCCTGCCTGCGTCACTCAAACCCATGCACAGAGCAGCACTCCAGACTTCTCTGTGTGCGCTGCCCTCCGCTCTTTCAAAACAGTGAAGCTCTCGGTAGCCGAGGACAAATACAAACACAGCGCCAAATCTTTTCCTTTACGTGCTGCTTAAAGCTTCGGTCTATTTCTGTAACACTAATCGCATTGTCAAGCAGCAAGGCCAACGGAAAGTGATGGGGGGGGGACCTATAGCCCAAACTTTGCTATTGAAGTTGGTGAGACTTTCGCTGTTGCCTGCAATGAAATCTGATGTCAGACGTTTAATGACACAAGCTCTCACCCTGGAGATCACACTTCTCTTTGCAGAGGCTTTCTTGAGAATGTTCTGTTCTTTTTCTGCTTATATGATTCCTAAGAGCATCAGTGGTGGCTGGATGTACAGAGGACTGTAACGTATGCAATAAACATCCAGGACGGAAGATGAGGTTTTTTTCCATCTCGGTTACGTTGTATGTTGCAATAGCTATGCTGATCTTTTCCAAGTCCCCCGTGAGTAGTTGTTCTCACTGTATAATACTTAAGTCCGTGTCTGCATTTTCTGAAATGCCAGTCCTTGTTTCTTCTTTTTATAGACAAGGCTTGGATGACAGGAAAGAACATATGAAAAATGGTCCAGAGACTTTATAGCTGAGTTTCATAAAGCCAAGAGGGCATGTATTGGGTTTGCACGGCAAGGTTTTGGTAGCGGAGGGGCTACAGGGGCAGCTTCTGTGAGAAGCTGCTAGAAGCTTCCCCTGTACCTGACAGAGCCAATGCCAGCCGGCTCCAAGAGGGACCCACCGCTGGCCAAGGCCAAGCCCATCAGCGACGGTGGCAGCGCCTCTGGGGTAACATAGTTAAGGGGGGGAACAACAAAACCTGTGCAACTGCAGCCGGAGAGAGGAGTGAGAATATGTGAGAGCAACAACCCTGCAGACCCCAAGGTCAGTGAAGAAGAAGGGGGAGGAGATGCTCCAGGCGCTGGAGCAGAGATTCCCCTGCAGCCCGTGGGGAAGCCCATGGTGAGGCAGGCTGTCCCCCTGCAGCCCATGGAGGTCCACAGTGGAGCAGATCTCCACCTGCAGCCCATGGAGGACCCCACACCAGAGCAGGTGGATGCCCGAAGGAGGCTGTGACCCCATGGGAAGCCCGCGCTGGAGCAGGCTCCTGGCAGGACCTGTGGCCCTGTGGAGAGAGGAGCCCCGGCTGGAGCAGGTTTGCTGGCAGGACTTGTGACCCCGTGGGAGGGACCCACGCTGGAGCCATCTGTTCCTGAAGGGCTGCACCCCATAGAAAGGACCCACACTGGAGCAGTTTGTGAAGAACTGCAGCCTGTGGGAAGGACTCACATTGAAGAAGTCCGTGGAGGACTGTCTCCCGTGGGAGGGACCCCCCGCTGGAGCAGGGGAAGAGTGTGAGGAGGCCTCCCCCTGAGGAGGAAGGAGCAGCAGAGACAACGTGTGATGAACTGACCACAACCCCCGTTCCCTGTTCCCCTGCACCGCTCAAGGGAAGGAGGGAGAGAAATTGGGAGTGAAGCTGAGCCCAGGAAGAAGGGAGGGGTGGGGGGAAGGTGTTTTTAAGATTTGTTTTTTTCTCGTTATCCTACTCTGATTTGATTGGCAATAAATTAAACTAATTTCCCCAAGTCAAGCCTGTTTTGCCTGTGATGGTAATTGGTGAGTGATCTCCCTGTCCTTACCTTGACCCACAAGCCTTTTGTTATATTTTCTCTCCCCTGTGCAGCTGAGGAGGGGAGTGATGGAGCAGCTTTGGTGGGCGCCTGGCGTCCAGCCAGGGTCAGCCCACCACAGGGGAGAATGTGCTTTTGCATGGTAGTTCAAGCCATATATTAGAGTTATTTGAGGGATGCCTTATTGAACCCTTGGTGTCTTTGACTAGCTGAAAAATCATATTCAAAAGAAGGTATAAGATGTTGAGCTGTGTCTTTTTGTTTTGTAATACAAATTGCAAATGACACAGGTGCGCTTTCTTGTATTTTTACAGTGTTCTTTTTTAATTTACAGCTGTACAGTCCTGGTGCTGTGTCTGTGAGCGGATCACGTAAGCATCAGAACAGGAGATTGGCAGAGAACGCCACCATGCCGCTTATAATAGCGTTGGCTGAGCCTCTGTTCTTCCCTCTCTTGTAGGCTGTGTCTTCTCCGAGGCGCAGGGGACGTATTTGTACAAAAGAGCACAGAGGTGCCCAGCTGTGGGTGGAAGCGATACGCTTCTGTGCTGTGCACTGCTAAATAACAGCAGTCACGTATGGTATGTATGGTAGGGCACTATTTTCTAGATGAATATTATAATTGCCACTCTTTCTGATATTTTTTGTTTCAGTAAACATCTCCACTTACACCCCTAGTCTGATTCTAATTCTGTTCGTTGCATTCTGCCTTTCTAGTCCGTTTTACAATTTCAATGGCATGTAGTGTGTGTGGGTGGTGGTGTTTTGGGTTGGTTTTTTTAATTGCTTGAAGCTTGCTGAGATCAAGTTGTTGCATTCTCTGCCTTTGGCCCCGGGGGCTGTGCCTGCCTGGCCGTGGTGCTTCCCCCTGGACTATTTTTCAGTCATAAAGCTGAAACCATGCAGATCATAAGAAGCCATGCCTGGACCTAAATTTAGCACTACTGTGGATTAACACTGAGATGGGACCAATTAAATGTTCAGTCTTTCCTAAATAGAAAATAAAATATATCTTATTACAAATGGATCTCGTTTCACTTAACAGCAAAATCCTCTGTCTGTGTAATGTATAAACTAGACAGAGCTCTCTGAGAACTCATCATTCCCAGCCCTCAGCCACCTTGTTTTACATAAACACCCACATTAGTTTATAAAAGTTCTAAAAATAGAGCTGAAATGTATCAAAATGTGGATAAACTGGGACTATATGTCTACTGGCACTGTTGCTGTTATGTGGATGTGTACGTCTCCATTATAGTGACACTGTAAAAAGAGTATGAATTTAGGCGTGGAGCAGATGATCGTGATTCCACCTCTACCCGTGGGCATTTGGAAATGTTAGTTTTTAAAGGGGAGATCCTCGGTAACGGCGGGCAGGAGTCGGAACAGCGGGTTCCCGGAGGGCCCTTTGATGGCTGTCCCGCTCATGTAAGATCTGCTTTATCCCTTCTGCAAAGACAAGCTGAAAGGAGACCTGTTAATATAGTCTGCATTTTAAAGGACAGGACATTCTCATATTCCTTACGTCTTTTGTCAATACGGAAAGCAAACAGCTTAGCAAGAAGCAGTGTATTTTTAACAATGAAGTTTTCTTAGCAGATACAAGCCGGGTTACACCATCTCGGGTAAAGAGATCTGATTAATCTTGTTTGAGGTTAACTAGGTGATGCGGAACCCTGGCTCCATGTTCTGTTCAAATTGCAGTCTAATTTTGTCGTCCCCCCCCCGCCAAAGGCTATATTTGTTAAACCGGGTGTGCAGAGGGACATTAAACAATCAAACGTGTTTGTTAAATCTGGATGTGGGCACCGTCTTTATCATATTATCTGCATGTAACACAGTCAACACACAGTCCTTTTGATGACTATTTAATCCATGTTAATGAAACCCTCTGTAAATGCTAAATGGTATTAGTCAGATACTGATCTAGAAAGTCTCCGTGCCTTAAAAATCAATCCCTTTTACAACTCCTACGGGTGAATGCTGCTGTCAGGACCACAACAGTGAGAAAGCTGAAGATTAGGGAGGAGTATAAAAATTTTTGCACCGCCCAAGAAGTTCAAATTTTTGAAAGTCAGCATTTCCTTTGAAATGGAGGTAAAATGGCAGTCTTTCCTATTTCATCATGGGCAGAGAAGTTTAAACAAAACCATTTCTTGGAACAACCTTGTCTCCATGGTGGATGGAACTAGCAGAGGTTTAATTAGACTTTCTCAGTGGAAAATAAACACACTAGCAAAATATCAAATTTGTCAGTGGAAATCTTTTTATTTTCTTAAAACTATTTTAGGGTGGTATTTTCTTTCTCTCACTTTCTGTGTTGCAGTATAGGCTTTTCTGTGAAAAGTAGAAAGGTAATGCATGTCTTTCAGATGTGGTAAAGGATGCATGGTAATGGAGAGGAGAGAAAGCACTATCTGAGCAAATCCGCTTATTAAAGCCACAGGACACTTCATCTGAGTAAGGGCAGCCTTATACCCTTTCTACTTACCATATTGACAAAAACTATTGCAAAGTTTGTAAAGTTAAGCTCTCTGGAGTTGGAAAAGGCCAGAATGAAGATTTCCTGTGCAATATTAGTAATCCCACGTTTATCCAGTGGCACCCTGGTCTACTCCCAGAGTGAAGGCGGGGAGATAAATGAAGGATAGGGTGATATTTGTCGGGCTTCATCAAACTGTGGAAGTTCCCTCCTGGCTGGTTAAGGAGTGCACTGAAGAGGTCAGACCGTAGCCAGGATTGGGCTGAGGGTGCAGACTGTCTTGCAGGTAGCGTGGGAGAGCGCCATAGCCAAGTAGCTTGATGGATTAGTCATTCCCTTAATGCCAAGTGTTGCAAAATAATGTCTCAATCCTCCAAGTGCATTAGTTGTAGGCAGGTACGTTTTTCCCCTAGAACATTTTTCTCATCAGCTATTAGTTCAGCGTTCAAACAGGTCTTCAGAGCACAGCAATTCATAGCTGACTTTAGGTGAATCATTCCATGTGGAAAATAACGGTCCAAACTTCTAAAATAGGTGGATAGAATGGTAATGTCACTTCTTGAATTTAAATGTATGTTAAACAGGTAAAACTCCACAGAAATTAGTAGAGATATGCTCTGCTGTTATTCCAGCGTTAGACTTACTCAGAGCAGTTACTGTCACGGCAGACAACGGTGACAGGGAATCTTGCATTAAGGAAACATTTTCGGGGATGTTTACAGTGCGAGGAAAAGGCAGTGCAGGACGGTACATTACTGAGAAGTCTAAGAGGCTGCATATAACTCATTGACTATGTTTTGGCAAACTCCGTTTTAAACAGCCAGTAGTTGGTTCCACACTGTGTCGCAGCCTTCAGTTAGGAGCTGTGACGAGACCTCTACATTAACGTACTCAGTATTTTTCTGGTTGCAAGAAGATGCTCCTCAAGGATTGCTTGAAGCATCATTGAGAAATGAGAACAAGAAACCTTAATTAACAAAAGAACCAATAAAAATTTAAAATTTCTTCACTGACCATAAATACTAACATGTACCAAATAGGTAATTTAAAATCAAAAAAGGAAGTCTTACCAGTTCTTAAAGGATGGTACAGATTAATCTATAGGTGTCAAAGAGGAGAGTTGAATATGCCTGTGAACAGACTAGAACTGTAGAACTAAAGATCTACAAAGGCTGGCAAGCTGTGGAGCCACCCAAGGGTGGTGGTCAGCTCACTCGGAACCTCAAAAGACACCATAAATCCCGACCTTTACTATCCCCGAGCTAGGATGAAAGACAGTGATAAAGTCCTGGGAAGAGAGTGATCTTCCAGCATGCATCTGGAGGAAAAGGGAGGCAGACCCGGAATGTGTCTCCCTGTTGCACACGAGTGGCCGCTCGTTGCCCGAGCCCGACTGTGGACACGTCCTTCGCTTTCCTCAGGTGCGACCTCCTGGCTGGTAGCTCCTTTTCAGAGACAAACAGCTGTGATTTTACCTCATCCTTTCAGTACGCTTCTCTTAACACCAGACTCTCTTAAAAATGAAACCGACTGTGTTTCTAAACATACACTTCGAAATAGGATCCTTCGGTGCTTTTTCTGCTCTGAGGTGTGACACGTGGGCTGCAGTTCAAGTTCTGGAACGGTGAGCTTATTTTACAGCTAACATAAAACTAGTGTTTAGTTGCCGTGGATTTTTTTTTTTTTTAAATCAAGTTGTTTACTTCATGTCTTTGTTTTAAATAAGTTTGGGTTTTTGGTAGCTTTCCAACAAAAACTGTTATTTGAAGACTGAGACAACATTCCTGGCAAGTCTGGAACTTAGAAGGAAATCAGGGGACAAGTTGGTTAGATCAACTCTCTGGGATATGCTTGAATGTATCAGGAATCATAGGAGGCATAGACAAATTGCAAGGAGGAATGGAAAGAAGAACAAAAATTATCTTGAGGAAGTGACTCCCTGCCGTGTCCTATACCGATATCCACTGAATAACTAACGCCCACTGTATTGATGATCTGCTGCTTGCTTTGGCTACAGGAGAAGTGAGGACAATTTCTTCCATGTATCATGGAATTATTCCTCCTTTGCATAGTGTATTTTCTTTATTTCAGCCAAATACCCTAATCCGTATACAGTAAACAGTTAAGAGGGATTAATTGCCCATCTGTGGGCCAGCCTCTGAGGAATACAGCGCACCGTACGAGTAACAGGAGCTGTTAGTGCTAACAAGAGATTTCATTTTAAAATATCATATATGCCTAAAAGCCAAATTAGAACAATTGTACAAGCACATGGAGTTATGAAAGAAAGGATAGCCACTAAAAACTCCCAGGACTTCAGCGTCTAAATCAGACTGAGGTGGATTTTCCAGCATTGTTCAATTAAGAGTCTGTTCAAAGACACTCAGATCAAAAGACCATTATTTTCGTGTTCTTTCCATAAGTGGTTCAGAAGTAGCCCCAAGTTTATTCAAGGCACTGTCTTTATTCTGATGGGGAAGAAGATTAGGCAGTGAAAAAAATCACAAGAGGTCCTTGAGTTTGAAATGCCCAAACTTCTGTAACTGCTCCAAGACTGGAGCAACGATGGGACTCAACAGCAGAGAGGACCTTCAGCGCTGCTGGCTTGTTCCCCGGGTCGGCGGAAGCTGCTCTAACAGCAGGGAGCTCCCGCCAGTGATAAAGTGTGCATGCTGTGAAGAAACAGAGGAATTTCTTTCTGAACAATTGTCCGATCCTCTTCTGCTGGGCATCAGCAAACTAGCGATGTGGTTGGGGGATTCCTGCGCCTTACTATTAACTTCAGCTGGAGGGGGAACGTGCGCAGCGAATACGAGGGTGATGTCTTGATGTGCGTAGGGAAAATGTCATATATTTACTGAGAAATTCAGAGATTGTTTGTGTGAGGAAAATAAGTGGAACACAGATGAACATGCTTAATCTCCCTGGTTCATAACACGCTGCATGTTTAAGTGCCAGCTCTCGAGGGTGAATTAAAATGTATTTGTAATCAGAGCTGTAACATCTCGACTATTTTTAAATGTCTCTTTCAAAGTAATGGAAAAAAAAATGAGTGAAGATGTGCAGAAAATACTGTGTAAATTGAATATTAACTTCGTTATCATTGTGTTTAATAAGTAACTGCTTTTTTATGTTACTGTCATTAATGACTGGTGTTGACATAGCGTTTGGCATCAATTTCTTAGTACCATATTTCTGTTGTTGCTCGTAAGTGGTAAGAACATGGTTTCAGCCACTACTCTGACTTTGCCCAGCTGACTTTATTAATGGCCTGCAACGTAAAGGATTGAAATTAAAAAAAAATATGTTCATTATATCTGGTTTTCCTGACTTCCCTTTATATATGGAATGCGTCTTAGTTGTATTTTTCGTACATATTTAATAGAGAAGGGATGAGCATTTGGAACCGGGCGCAGAATCAACACATGAAAAGCCTCTTGAGACAAGAGGGTATTTTTGCATTGACAGTTTCTATATAGGTAGTTTGCAAGTAAATGGAGAGTAAAGAAGGATGTGGTGGTTTCCTCTGCTGTAGTTGCTGTTTTTTGGAGGGTATTACACAGCTGCTCTATATGCATCACAGAGGCCTACTACTTTGAATATTTTTTACTAAATCTTCTGTCTGTCCCATATTATTTAATTTGCATTTATTAAAACTAGCAAATGTGGAATTGAAACAAAAGGTTATTTTTTTACAACCCAAAACGACTGAGCTACTTTTGTTTTCTTTGCCAGTTTGCATTTAAATTTATAATGGCATTACTAGCCAGCTCATTTTCTCTTCTGATAGACTTTATTTTCAGTTATAATTACAGCTGAGAAATTAACAGCCTGTTATTAAACTACATCCCCATTTTATTTCTCCCTCATAGAGGGAAATCTAGTAAGACTTGGTTTGGCTTGCCTGTCTGCTTGCTTTTTAAGTTTCTGGCTGAAGGATCAACGTACGTATGACATTATTGCAGCGAGTCCTTTCTGAGCTGGAGACAGTAGATAGGGCAAGTCTGCTTGAATAGGTGCAGCCAGACCTGCGGAGGGTCTGCCTGCAGTTTGGGCTGGCTGTCTCGGCGATGGAGCTGTGTTACCAGGACGGTTGTAGTACTGTAGTTTCTCAGGCGGAGCACGGCCTCACGCGAACGTGGCGGTGTGGCGTTCCCCCTGGATCTGGCTGACATCCACTGGCTGGCAGCACAGGCAGAGCCACTGGAAGGCTGGCTGGACCCCCTCTGAGTAAAGCAGCCTTTAGAAGTGGACAAGCTGTTCCTCATTCTCTAAGAGCCTCCATTTTCCCTGGCATGACCGAAAAACCTGCGTATTCACTTATTGCAAATGCGTATTCAAACACATTTATGCCCGGAAAGGGAAGCGATTTTATCAAGGGGTGAGAAACCAGCGTTCGCCATTCTGCATCTGCACTGATCACTACTTATCTGCTCCTGAAACAACATTCAACACGAGATCACATGTTGTGTGAAACAGCACAGTGCCAATCTCCCGCGTCGCTGTGCTGATTTACACCGGCCGGTGACTTGGCCCCGCCGGCGCTCACCCCCGATGCCTCTGGCTGCAGCTGGCTCTCGCCCCTGCGCAGGCTGCGGCGTCCCCCGGCCGATGGGAGGGAGGGCTGGGCAGCCCCGGCCCCGCGGAGCTGGAGCGCGCTTCGGACCCCGTCCCGTTTCCAGACAGGTGCGCGCAGGGGCCGCGCGCTTACGGCTTTTCTTCTACGGAAAAGTCTGTCTGTGGCTTCCCTCTTCCTGCGTGTGAGAACCTCAGGCTCAGCAAGCCCTTTAAAGCGATGCTGGCAGTTGGGAAGTAACCCGCTGAATAATGAGGCTGGAGGTTTCCCTTTCTGTATATTTTTATTTTTATTATTTTACTTTCCATGTTTTCTTTCTACTCTGAGAACTGTGTGTTCAGTGCTGCTGTGATTGTAATTCTTTTTTCTTTTTTTCAAATAGTGGAATAGCAACACTGGTCCAATGTTTTAAGCTTTTAAAAGCAGCAGGTCATTACCATTTACAGTTGCTCAAGTTTAAGAGCATATTTATTTATAAATATTTACCTGAAGAATAAAGAAACAAGAAAGTGGGAATGTTTTCCCCAATCTCCTACACTGACCTGACCAGGTGATACCATGTAGCAGACTTACAGCAATTTTCCAGCTCTGTGAGTCCTTCTAGGTAAGAAGAACTCGTTTTCCCTTGTGCCAGCAAATACACCGGGGGAAACGGGAAAGTACGAAGCATCCTGAAAATTTGTGGGTGTCTATATTGGTTGCTCTAACCCGCACCATAGCTGGCATTTATCCTCACCTACTTTGCTCTGCATAAGCTGTGTGTAGCTGAAAGCCTGGTCCAAGAACTGGATCAGGAAGTTTAAACAGTAATTGAGTCTTAATTACATTAACAAATTCTATACTATTTAGCAAGAGTATAAAAAGTAGATAATGTAAGTGCCAGCAGATATTCCTTCTGTAACAAAATGAACTATAAAAATGTTCTGCTTTGCAGGCTCTGAGCTAAAATAGCTCTGTCTGGAACCTAGCCTCTCCTGGAGGATACAGAGGAGGGGTTGGTCAGATTTCTGCTTATTTGTTTTCAGGAATCTAGAAGAAATTGTTCCCTGGAAAACATCCTGCTATTTTTACAGTAACAGAGGGGTTTTAGATTTTGCAATCTCAAAAGTTTCTATATTTCTATATTCTATATAATGCCTTTATTTGCCCCGCTGTTAGTCAGTACCTTCATAGAGGGTAGTGATTGACTTAAAAGCAAGAATCATTACTCTGGGTTGTGTTTGAGAAACGTGATAAAGTTTTAAAACCAGTCAGAACAGTGCAGAAGAAAATCTGTATGGAAGACTACACTTGCTGCGAAGAGGATGTGATGAGATTTTTAGATCAGTTTAGTTGGTACCACAAGATTTTTAAATCATAGGCATCTGGGTACTCAGTTGTGCAGCTGCGTTGTCTTTTGCACGAACAGGCTATCATCTTTTAGAGCAGCAGCGGTTACTCTCTGTGTTTTGTCTCATGCCTTTGTCATTAACTAGCAAGAGTTTACATGCTCAGGGACTTCTTTTCCTTAAGGTACATGTAACCTTTGAATGTTTTCAGCCATCAACGTAATACGTTGAGCTTCCTGCTCAATCCAGTTGCTGGTTTTAAATAGATACATTTTTTAAACAAACTTTTCGTGAAGCAGATTCAAATCCACGTGAAATTATCCTCATCTACAGCCAAGCTCAATTTGGACTAGAATGCTCTCAGAGTGTGATAATAGCATTCTGTGCTCTTTGGAATTTAAGATAATTTTAGAGAGAGAGATCGAGAGCTCCAATGATTCTTTTTCTGAAACCATTTTGAGGCGAGATCCTCTCTAGATAGAGACATCCATTTGTGCTGTTTACTTTGCCACGGTCACCCTTTGCTCAGTCATTACCAGGTTGGTTTTTCATCAGCTCCTGGATAAATTGAGCTTCTTTTCTGCTAGTTCCTTAGTTACTACAATACCATTTCCACAGCCACACAAGACATCCTCCATTTTCTAGGCATGCATTTTGTGAAATATCGGAACATTACTTCTGCTCCTGTTTGCTTTATCCATTTTTCCTAACCAGATTTTAGTCAGTAGTTAAACGTGGATGCTCTCAAGAAATGTTGCAAGTACTCAAGATCTAAGACAAAAACATTACTAAGCAATTACTGTTTGATGCTTAATTGTTGCCCTTTTTGGAATATCATGTTCAGAGCCATTTGAAAAAAGTAGTGACAGTAAGCCTTCCATGTTATTTTGTTTCTCGATGCATGGGGCCTTACGGCACATGGTGTTAGCTCTTGCTGGGAGCAGGCTGGGATGTTCACGGGCAATCGGTCTGTAAATGGATACTAAAGGACAGCTGTTTTGGGCTTGTCTAGCAGGAGCAAGGAGATAGATCAAAGGAGGGAAATGGCAATGATCGAAGGGATGAAACTAGAACTAGGGGGTCACTTGATAAAAGCAGTAGGAGACCAGTTAGAATAGAAGCAAGTATGTCTTCAGCCAGCAGGTAGGGAATATCTGGAACTTGCTTCCAGAGGCGGCTGTGGAGGTGGAGCAGTCACTGGGTTCAAAAAGGCGTTAAACCAATTCATGGACAACAGATCCGCAAATAGATGCTGAAAAGGATGAGGATCCTCTGACATCCCTAATGTAACAGTTGTGAATGCTGAGCAACTGTGAGGGGAACGGAGCAAGAAAGCAGCTGGTTCCTTGTGCCTTCCCTACCTACCTACTTCTGCCCCCACTGGAGACAGACTGCTGGGCTAGATGAGGATTGCTCTGACCCACTGCGGCATTTCCTACGTCCTTGTAAGTTTTATTTATTGCTCAGACCACCACACAATTAGGATTTAAAGCATTTACCCCTGAAAAGCCTACAAGTAAGGACCTTGTATGTGCACAAGATTTTGCTAGACTCAGGCCCTATACTGTATTTGGTTAAATAGTACCACGAACATTTACAGAGCTATATAAATAATCACATCCAGTTAGTGCTGTCAGCTGAGCCAAAGTAGAGATTTTAAGTGCCAAGGACTTAGAACATCTCTTTCTAATTTTACCCTGGCTCAAAGTATGTTTAGAAGATGAGGTATAGATAAAATCAGATAAGCAGAATTATTTAGTATTCTGTCACTTGTAAAATGTTTATCAGTTAAAAATAAAAGAGGTGAGAAAAACAAGTTAATCTTTTACAAGAAACAAAACCGTATCTAATGGCTGGATTAGGAGCCTGTGTTTAATAAGCGACAGGAGACGATTACAAACAGTCCACACTGGCTGTTGACAGACATCCTGGGTTTGGCGGTTTGTGCATACTTCACAAAGAGATGCTACCTGCAGAGGTAGCTAATCTCCACGCGCTGTCTTAGCTGCAGCTAATTAGCTGGAAGATGGCTAGAAAAACATGAATGACTAAACTGAGTACTGGAGCCGTTTGGAGATGTTCCAGCTGACTGCTTTTCTGGTAGAAAATGCTGGTTCTTCCAAATGAAAACATTTTGCTGGAATATGTAGTCTCAATGAGACTGTCGTTCGTGCTCCTTCCCGGCTGTTGTCCCCCTCCGCCAGGCCCTTTGGCGGTCTGCCAGGCAGGTGAGCTCTTTGCCTGTTCCTCTCCTGGCGGTGCAGTGCCTGCGGGCTGGCCTGGGCGCCGGGCTGCCGGGCTCTCCCGCCGCGGGCATGCCGCCAGTCACACCTCTGTTCTTGCAGCCCCACCAGCTGACTCTGTTGGTGCCCAAGTCTACCATTCGAGATGATATTTTGTCATATGTTTGAAATGTTTTACAGGTTGGATGGAAAGTCTTCCAGGCAGCTCCGTTAATACACAAAGACCCTGGAGGCAAGAGGAGCCCTTCGAGAAAACACAACACATGCATTTTTTCTTCTGCAAGAAGAACTTCAATAGGTTCCTGATCATTGATTTTTAGATCAGGAGAGATCTTCAGTGTTTTTCTGAATTCTTTCCAGCTGACACTGGGCTATTCCTCCCCTTCACAGCGAAATAGTATCTAACAGCATATGCTAAGCTTCACCCTTAATTTGTTTATGGAATGGGACTCGTGGCACGAAGGATGCTGAGACAGGTTCACAGGCACAAAAATTTATTAGTGGGTTTCACAGCTGATGGCATATGTCGAATCTAATGATGCATGTTCCTTTTGGGGGGACAGAGGCAAAAAAGGGAAAGCGAAAAGTCTCAGCAGCCATCTGAGAAGAGGCAAAAGCACGGCCGCAGCACCTCAGGTGAGAGGTCTCAGAGCGGCACGTGAGAACCAGGCTGCAGCACTGCAAATGGAGGCCCTTGGCGTTACAAACGGCGAAGCACCTCGCAACAGGCTCCTACATTTTCTCTCGTGGCCAAGTAGTTGGAGTAAACATCTCTTTCAAGATCTCATTTGTTATCAAGCACTCCTTTTAAAATTCACAGGATTGTGCCTGCCTAAAGGCCCTTCAGAGGTTTGGATGATTTTGTAATAGTTTGGTAGTTCCTCAATCAAAAATATCACTTTAGCTAACTATTTTACTGGTTTTGCAACCGTGAGTGCAACTGGAATGACAGAGCAGGAACAGACAACTGTGTGTTCCTCTTCATCAGAGAACAGTTCTTTATTTCAGTTATAATATTTGTATCTTTTTCTGGCTCCAAGGTGTACAGGTTCTCCATCAGAGAGATTTATTTTGTGCTTGGTAATTTATATCTTTGTGTCACGGATGTCGAGACTTTGCAACATACAAGGTAATAAAAATGTTGAGCTCAGCAAGTCACGTTCCAGGAAGAAATGTCAGCCGTGGACTTGTCCTTTCTGGAAGTCAAGACAAGGTATTACCTCAAGGAAAAACAGAGAAGTCACTTCTGTTTGTTTATCACAGCATGAGGACTAACTTACTCTGGTGATGGGAAGTTTGTATTCGTCTTTGTGTTTTCTGTAGAAAAACTACTGCACTAATAAGGAAGGAAGAAGAAAAATGGGGCAATTGCTAGACAATTAATTCTTGCAAAAGAGAAAAAATATGTTTACAGAGCAATGTTTATGTTATGGGACGGAACAACCATTAGTGACTTTAAACATGAGCCATTTCAGTCTCTGTAACTCCCAGATGTTCCTGCTGGCAGGGGCCGGCTGTCCCTCAGCCCTGCCACTTGTGCATCCTTAAAAGGGATATGGAGGGATGTGGTTTCACTTTACGGCTAAACAGACCAAATGGTGACTTGCTTCTGCAGGGAGTGGTCTTGCTGTTTCTCCATGTGCTGGGTCTAGCCCTCGTATGACCTCTGGGTGCAATTCAGCTGGCTATTCTGGTGCAGAACTAGTGCTTTTTTCATTTGCCCAGTCACTAGATCTGCCATGAGAGAAATAACGAGAAGAGGGTGCAGGGTAAAGCTCCTCTCAGCACTTCTTTATGTGTTCTACTGGCCTGGCTGCGTGGCGTTGCACCCTAAGGAACGTGTCGCTTACTCCTTTGTTCTGGAGCGGATCCTATGCCTGGAGTTCAGGACACCTACAAAAGCATTCTCTGAGGGATAGAAGTTTAGGAGGAAAAATAGGGTTTGGATCCACAAAACACCTATTTTGTTGGTCAAATGATTTCCCCTTTTTAGTGATAATTGGTGGAATAAGAATGAAGCCAGTTTTTAGAAGTGAGTGTTGTAACAATCTAAAAAACAGGGTTGGGTTGAAAGATTGGAGATGGTCCCATGGCACAATGTTTAATCTGCATCTGGAATCATGCCTTTTCCCTTTGTTTTCCTTGGGACTCTGTAATTATTTAAAAAAAAAAAAAAAAAAAAAAAGTCCAGCACAGCAGCTAGATGAAGCAAGACATTTAAAAAACCCTTTTTTTTTCCCCTCCCCTGTGAAACATTTCCTTTTAACCCTGAACTGATGGACACTGGAGAAGCAAGTCATCATTCCTTTCCTTTACAAGGAGAACACACCAGTCTTTCCCTATTTCTGATCGGCAGATTTCACCAGGGATACACTTTTTTTTTTTTTTTACATTATATGCACTAGCAAACTATACTTGGCACAGTTCAGAGTACTTGTGAGATGGCCAGGTTCTAATCTTCAAATAAAAATATGCCTGTGCTTTCCAATTTAGTTGTCCTATTAATTAACCTTTTTTTTAAGATAACAAACTAGCTCTCAAGAATAAAGCAACACATGAGAAATCCTGTGGCAGGAATCCCAGTGCAGTGCGGCCTATACCGATGTTCAAAGAAAGGCTGGCAGCCTTAAGCTAGAGTCAAGGAGAGGGCTCAGCAAAGGCAGGCGGACAGTACTTTTAAATGGATGACTGCTGGCCAGCAAAGCTGCAATAGCGGCAGGTGTAAGCGATGACTTATGCTGCATTTTAGTTGATAGATAGAGTTGGGGTAGTGCTCGGGTCTGTAAATATTATTGCTGGACTTTGCATGGCCCAAAAGCTTGGATAACAGGGTGCAATAAGATATGAATGCTTCTGTATACGTACTATATGGGCTGTCTTGATGGGCTGAACACTGCAGACAAGATTGCGGATAGGTTTCAAAAAACAGGTGCTTTAACATCACGTCTTGCCAATGGCACAGGGTTTGTGGTTGCAATGAGGCCTGCTGTGGTCAAGTTCCAGTGACGGTGGCTTAGGTTTAGTACTGGTATGTATTATATTATACATAGGGCACAGCAAGTTTGGCTTGGGGTTGTTTGTTAAAAATATAAGCAATCCACTTCTGCAGTGAAGATTCCAGTTCAGAAGCTCTCACACTCCTTTAGTCCCTGGGAAGGGACAGGAGAGGCACGAGCTCTAAGAGGCAAGCACATCTTATGCTTTTTAGAAGGTACTTTGGAGAACGCATTAGCATTATTTTGGTTACATACATTCCAAAATTACAAGAGAGATAACCAGTTTCACTACAGAAAGATGTCAAAATAATCCGATCTCATATTGAAAAAGTGGAAAATTAACTTCCCAGTACGATATTTAAAGGCTTGCTTGTATTAAATGAACCTGTCTCTTGCAGTGCAATATCGAAAGAATCAAGCTTCTCAGGACCAGAGGTAGATTTAAAAAAGCAGAGAAAGGATGGCTACCAGAGTTCCTTTTCCAGCAAAGGTTCTTCTTGCAAGTTTGCTGGGAAAGAAGCAAGGAATAATAACAGGAGTGTTGATCTACCTTCCTTTTCTCCAAATATATTCTAAGAATGACCTGCAAAATATTTCTTCTCTAATCTTGCAACAGATGTGCTCTTGCCTCTCCAGGCTCTCTCTAGCAGTGAACAGAATCAACTCTGTATCTGGATATTTTTTTTTGCTAGAAATAGATTGTTAAAAGAACAACTCAAGACCAAATTTGCTACCCAATATTTTATAGAAATGCTAGCTTGGTGGGGTATGTTTGTGTGTCAAAGTCGTAAGAATATGCTCAGTCCTCTAGAATTTTTGCTTACTAATTTTGAAAAGGAAAGAAGTGCCTCAGAAGGTAAATAATCTCAACAACTATTTGCAGACATTCCCACAAGGAAAGTTTTCAGTGCCTACGAGAATGTAGACAGCACTATATAATTTGGTTTCTACTGACTTATGTATTTTGGCTTGGCTTTGGTAGTACAAACATTGTAGTTTTGATTGGTTTGCTGTAAATAGATGTCGTGGGGATGCTGAAAATTCGAAAATGCATTGTTTCTTTCATGTGTTGTTTTCTTCTCATTGTGTAGGATAGCTAACAACCAAACCTACCTTATTGTATAGCTTTGCTACTTAGAGTTATTACATATTAGTGCTAAAGTTGCTTAAGGAGCCTAGAAGAACCTTCTTCTAACAGGAGCCAGTCTCAAGAACCGGGCTCCCAGTTCTCAAAAATGGAGACGTGTATCTCTTGTCTCATTTCCAAAACATTTGTCTTCCATTTCCTTCATAATTGCGTAGTACTTTTAGGAGATATTCTGTGTCCTGAATCTCATCTCTTCTCATAACTAGACAGAAGAGGCTTTATAAAAGTCTCTTTCAGTGGGATATTGTTTGAATAACAGCTCTCTAATCCTGGAACAATTTTGAAGACTAAACGCATTGTTTAGCTTAGTTTATTTTTTGGATAGTTAGTTAAGATGGTGAGTTAATACACTTTTGTGCAAAATCATCATGTTGACCAGAAGAATTAGATGATCCCACTTAACATCTGTATAGTTTATTTGTAAACAGGGGAAGCAAATGAAGAATTATTAGGAAGCATTGGCTTGTTTTCTTCACGCAACTCTAGGCTCAGTGCCAGAGAGATCTTCCTACCCAAAACCCAAGAAAGGCTTCTTGGACGTGAAGCGCATGACGGTGGCTGTTTTGAGAGAAAAAAATTCTTTGATTTTGGTGTGAGAGCTCAGAAATTCAGAAGCATCAAGTGCGTAAGGGGAGAAAGAAACATTTCTGGGCTGCATTCAAAAAAATAGCAAGAAGCCAGATTCAAGGAACTAGCCACCAAGGAAATAATTTTGGGGAAAAAAAAAGCAATAAAAGGGCACGATGGTTTGCAGCAGGAGGTGCTCTTCCATACCGCAGGAGGCTGGCAAGGGTGGACGTGGTGGAAATTCTTTTTCTGTCTTAACGAGAGAAAATAGTCACAGTTGAGCATTGTCTAAGGCGAGAATTGCTTGTAAGCCTAATGACAAATAAAAGCACAGCAAGGAACTGGGTGGGCTTTGCCATTTCTGGGAGAACAACCTTCTGGGCACGTCCCCGCCGCGCTGGGCAGGGCAGGGCTGGCTGGGGCTCTGCCCGGCTGCGTGCGGACACGGCTGCCTACGTTCCTCTCAGGGCTGAGGCCACGGAGGCAGGCCGGCAGGCCTCCCGGGCCTGGCCCTCGCTGCAGCTGCCCCCGTGGCCATCCCAGCACTCCCGGCTTGCTTCTGTGTGGGACAGGGGCGGCCGAAGAGGGCAGGGCCCCACTGCCGCCCCGGCTTGTCCCGCCGTGCGGGCCGCCAGCCCCGCTGCCCCATGGCCCCTTCTGCGGGGCCTGCGGGGCAAGGCCTGCACCGGGGCGGGGTCACCAGAGGAGGAAAAATTCGTACCAGTAAAAATATTCCGACTTTAGCCATTTAAAAACTTCCACAGACGAACGACACAGGGAAGAATAAGAACGCGTGTTTTGGGCAGGAAGGAGCGCCGTTTGTTCCCGCCTGAGAAGCCAGACTCGGAGTGCAGAGGTAGAGGCCCCCCCGTTGCCAGGCCTGCCCGGAGGCAGGGGCTCCCGTGCGGGCAGAGGGGTGCCAGGCGCTGGAGGGGCGGCTCTCCGCTGAAATATCTTCAGGGAGCTTACTCTTATTTGCCAGCACATATTAACGTTACTTTAATGCTGGTGGATTGAACACAGAGCCCTAATGAATGATCATTGCCATAGAAGTATTGAGCCGCTAAATGCAACCTGTTCACAGATATTTTCGATGACTGTAATGAACTGATTCTGGAGAGACCATCTTACTACAACCCTCTACTTGTTGTGCTATTGCAGTTATATTATTTGTGTAGCTGGAAAAGAAATGTGCTTACGCTTTTAACTTTCAGAGAATGAGTCAGAGGACTTGTTTAACCCATACAATATAGGGGTTTTTTCCTGTTTGTGTTTTCCTGGCTTTACATTACTAATCACGCTCTAAACATTTCACGTATTTCCAGGTAAACTTACCTGATAAGTCTTACATTGCATAAAATGGTATTTTACATTATTGACCAAAATATTTATTTAATCCTCAATTCATAGGAACGAGGCTGAAAGTTTTTCATAGATAGACACAGTCAGGGTTTGAGTGACTTCCTCTAGCGTGAATGTTAACTTATGACTAGCTTTACTAGCAAACTCGTGACAAAAACATGGGACTACTGCAGTCCTGTAAAAGTCTGTGAAAAAGGTCCATGAAATCTAGCTGCAGAACAGGGACTTCATTCTCTGGACGGCTGCAGCGGTTCCTGCCTTCAGCCGCCTGCCTGCTGCAGGGAGGAGAGCTCAGCTGCCACCACCTGAGGCCCTATCAATATTTGCAGTGTATCATATCAAGATAAACGCAAATTGCTGGTTTATGCTGTGGAGTCTCAGCAGTTGTTTCATTATCAATCAGCTGAATCATTCCTGCAATAGGAAAGGAAATCTCAAAGAATAGGGTACATAGATAGATAGCTGGATACAAACTGTCCCTTAATCTAATAGGGGGAAGATAAAAATTGGAGATAATTCAATTTGAGAATATAACTGCAAAACACAAGAATGGTAATAGAGAAATGGGGGAGGGAGAAAAAGGAAAAGAGACATTGAGAAGGTCAGGAAAGATACTGGGTATCACGTGGCTTGCAGGGCGCCATGACTTCTTCTTTTCAAGAATACATATGTTTAGAGGGGAATAGGGAATGGGAGGCAAATTTTGGACTGTTAAATTTGGCAAGCAGTTCCTTTAAGGATGAATTGGTTAGTTTTATAATGCCTATACTTACAGCCGGGATTTGCTACATAGCACTGAAATGTACATTGTAACAAGACAGCTGTAAGGACTAGTGTGCTCTTGCAAAGCAATTTCTTTTTTCTCTTGGCAGGAACATTTTTCCTTCCTTTTGTTAGTGAAAAGGAAACTTAAGGAATGGGTGCAGTATTTGTGAATTGCACCAAATACTACCGAAGGTTGGATTAATATTGACATATGTAAAAGATAAGCAGGAACAGGTATACAAAATTCTGCTTGCCCATCTTGTATGGCTTGGACAACTCACACTGTATGTGAGATAGTTCCTCTGCGTACAATACATTGAGCTGAGCTGAAACTGTGATAAATCTGAAAAAGCTGTAGTACAAACTGAATGTACTGAACCACAAAATTTATGAAAAACGGTCTTATCTTATGTTCTGTTGGAGGTTCAGACTGTTTCCTAGCCTGATGCCAGAATTTAGTCAACAAGGTGTTTTTTTAAGGACTAAGAGGATTTGGAAAGAAAGTATTTGCATAGGCATCAGATGCGCTTTTTGTTCCACCCTCTTTCTTAAACTGATATTGAGGATGTGCCACTATCGCTGAAAGTTAATACACCATTTTTTGACAAAACTATACTACTCTTCGGCGAGACATATTGTAGCAGTCACATTTAATGAGAAAATCACAGTAGCTCTTTAAAATAATTTCATTACCAGTCAGTACTAACATAGCATTGCGTATGATGGTTAGTTAACTGCTAAACTCCAATCTTTCAGCAATGGGCTACTTCT
Organism: Phoenicopterus ruber ruber; assembly: GCA_009819775.1. Taxonomy (NCBI): domain Eukaryota; kingdom Metazoa; phylum Chordata; class Aves; order Phoenicopteriformes; family Phoenicopteridae; genus Phoenicopterus; species Phoenicopterus ruber. The sequence continues at coordinate 27,721,903 of CM020222.1, forward strand.
GGAGAAATGATTTCTTATGCTACCTTGTGAGGTTAGTTATCTGTTACTAGCTTGGGGAGGTTTTTTCACTTTACCTCCCAGAGCTAAGCGTCCAGCTTTGTGTATAAGCATGCAAATAAATGGCTGGAATTTAAGAAAGGCCAGAGTGACCGAATATCTAATTAAAACCTTGCGCAGTTGTGGTTCAGGCTTCTAAACCAAAGTTCATGGGAGCTAATCAAATGCAGGTCATACAACTATGTGCATAAACACAGACAAGAATCTAACTTTTGGCACCTGGTTTTTGGAGAAGTTTGGCACAGATTTCCTGAAGCGCAGCGTATAAGCCATTGCTACTTGACAGCTTCTCCAGAGAGTAACTGTGATAGCTGTCCTGTGATGCATCTATCAAGAAAACAAAGACAGGCTCAAATCATCACATTTTAATCTCCCCCTCTGTATTTCTTCTGAACTCAGAAGGAATTTGGCCAGGGCTCTCCACTGGTCCATCTTTACTGGAAATTTGTGCTGAATTAATTGGCAGACTCTGTCATGCTTTTCTACTTTTGCTGCTGGTGATTACAAATCAGTGCAATAGCAACCTAGAGATGACAACTGCTCTGTTGCTTAAAAAGAATAGCAGATAGCTGTTCTCCTGGGGATATGGACTGCAAGCAGAAAGTTCTCTTTTTGTGTATAATCCTTAACGGAATGGCTGTTTCAGGTTTCTCTACTTCTCTAATTATGGTGTTATGTCAAGGGGTTTTGCAAATTCAAGTTTAACACCATGTTTTCTTTGCATGCCAAGAATATGTACTTGCAAATAAAATGCAGTGCTTCAAGCTAGACAAAATGATGTTTTAGAGAAGAAATACCAGGAAAAATATGCTGTACTTTTGGAGGGAGATATTCACATCTAAAATTAGCCTTATAGGTAATTTGAGTAAGGGTAGCCTAACTTGGAACAAGTAGCAGTTCCTGCCCCACTGCAGATAGGGTTTAACAGCTCATTTACCAGCTCTTGCTGATTACAGTCTCAAATCCCTATTGGTTTGGGGTTGTCCTAAGTGTTAAGCAGGTGATGTGGTAACTGCTAATGGAGCAATTAACTGCTATTATATAGAGATGCTAAAGTTTCAGCAGGTTTTGAGTGGAGAGAGGGCATGTATTTAAGAAAGGAGGGAGCAAAGGGTTTTGTAAATTTTAAGGTGAGAGGTACTTTTGTAAAATATATAGCTGAGTGATTTAAGAAGTGAAAGCTATGCTGAATCACCCTTCTAATTCACTAACAGGATGCTTGCACCAGATCATCTGAGTAGCTGAGGCTAGAACATTCCTATAGCAAGCTCCTCCAGTACAGGTGGCCGGATGTACAACCTGCAGGTGAGTTCAGTGAGATTCCAGTACTGCAGTTTTAAGTAAATATGTTTAATCAATTAAATAATCACTTGTATTTTGTCAGAAGTTCCCTGCAATGGGGGCTTGAACTCCTTCAGAGAGAAGAATCACACGAACCTGGGTTTCCTACATTCTGGGTGAATGTCACCTCCCTTACCACTGACGGTAGCTGTATTTTAAAACAAAGATTGTGAACTCTGTTCAGCTTGTTAAGGTGACGTGGCTTACAGCAGCAAAGTCTGAATGAACGCTGTGATGATGTTCTAGGTATTATAGTGCCTAGAAGCAGTGTTTCTCAGAAGTTTGTACTGTTGTTCGCAGGCAGAAATCACCTTGGTCTGCCTATATGCCGAGCTCTTGGGAAGGGACATTACCATAGCTGCCTGGAGCTCAGTGGTGTGCTAGACCTGCCCATGAGGCCAGGAGTCTTACTTCAGGGTTTTTGCTGTACACAACTTGTGAGCGTCTTGTGCCACAGGCAAGAGCTTGTGTCCAGTTTGGTAACGAGCCAGTCAAGCTTGATTCTGCTTACAAAGTACTCTAAGAACAACTTGTAGGGTCAACACAAGGCTAAGGTATGTCTGGCTAGAGTATGCAAAAGACATTGTGTCTCTTATCAATTCTGTTTCCTCTTTGTATTTTCTATTATCTTTTGATAAAGACTTCATTGTAATACTTCTCATAACTGCTGAGAAATAAGCTTGGGGAGCAGGGGTATAGATTTGAACTGCTACCAGGAGGACACAGTAACTTATTAAAGGTAGTAAGCTCAGCAGGGCTCATGGCTCTGATGCTTAGAGTCTGACTAGCAGTATTTCCCAGCACTACACAGAGAGGTGCGTATGTACTCTTCTGTTGTTCTTCTCTGTTTTAAACTCATCTTTGTGCTTTTTCTGAGGAAAGCATTTTTTAGCCAAGTTCTACATTTGTTGCCTTCCGCTATCTGTGTGCCCTGCACCCAGGGATATTCAACAGAGAGCAGTGTGGCTAGATCTGAGCCCAGACCTGCTCCAGTAGCTCCCATAAGCTTTTCCTTTGCTCTTTGGCACTTAGCGAGCTGCACTGGCTGCTTATCTATGAAATACCTTATGTCACTGCAGCTGTTTCCTTGGACAGGTATGTGACCCTGTAAGACATAATAATAATAATAGAAAAAAATAGGCACAAAGTTGGTGCTTCACTTCTTTTGTTTAATTTGCTTTTGAAATCAAATGCAGAGCCTGAAAGTGTCTCATTTAAGAGCTGGAGTATTTTGATTGCATCATAGTCTATACGAAGTGATGTCCAACATGTAAAATACAACATATGCTTTAGAATGAATTAGGGATGGTTTTGCTACTGATAACATTAAAGGCATCAAAAGCAAATGGGAATGTGTTTTGTTGTGTGAGCTGTTATTTCTGCAACTACTTTGCATAATATAGCTGTGCAAGGGTCTGCCTTTGTGAAGAACGCCGTTACTATACCTGTTCCTTATATTTGCAGCTCTGCTTTCTGGACTTGTTTATCTTCAAATTTGAGCATCACAACAAGTAAGTTGTTTTTTCCACTGAAATAAGTCACTTTTACATGCAAATTGCACTACCTGCAAATTTGTACAAGTGATGTTATGTGTTCTTTACAAACCAGTAGAGTTTCTTTCCTCCTTGCTTAATGTTTGCTTTTTGTAGCCATAAAGAGGGAAACAGGAGAAAAAGGGAGCAGGTTACATCACAGGTTTTCTTGCATAAAATTAGGCTGTGAATGAGTTTAAAAATCCTTTTACAAATTAAAGGGTTAAGAGTCACTGGGATATAACACTTAGAAGTACAAAAGCTTTTAGTAATGAAAAAATCACCAATGGAAATGCTGAGATTGTCACTGTATGTTTCTTCTTGAAGAAAATGAATATTGGAGCACGTTTCCTCACTTCCATCTGAAATATTCTCTTGAAAACAGTTATAAAAAGTGGGTGTAGAATAAATGATTTTGATATTGCAAATGTATACAAAAGAATGTCATGTATTCATTTTACGTCACATAAACCTACCCGGGCTTAATGAATTACCCCTTCTTGCTAAACTTCCTTGAAGTAATTTGGCACTTGCTTTATTAGTTAACGTTTTGCATAATTACAGGTTTTGATATATTGCTACTATGTCACAGGAGATAGTATCTGAAAAGAAAAACAGGGCAAGAAATTAAGTGTCACAGAGAATTAATGTTCCAGTTATAAATCTGCAAGCAAATTTGAACAGGCTGTTCTAAAATATTTTGTATTTCTGGCACGGAAAGACAGAAAAGCCACATTGGTAAACTGCAGAAAGTTATGTGTGAGTGTGGTTTTCTGTGTGTTAAATCTGGCCAGATGTCTCTGCGGTCTGAAGCCAGCACAGCTTTGCTGATCAGGACCAGGCTAATGTGGAGCTAATTGTTGGCTTTAGTGTTGTGTTGGACATCAGGCTTGATATTCTCATCCTGTCTTGTATGTGTGAATTCGTGCAAAGCTTGTCTCATGAGTTGCCTTTAAATTCTTTATTTACAACATACAAATGAAATGTACCTAATTACAAGGAGTCTAGAAGGATTTAGATCGTTAGTGACCATTAGCCACCTTGACCCAGGACATGGTACTAAAACCCATCCATCTCTAAATTATCTCTTTCTAAATTTCTCTCACTTTGAGAGATGGGATTGTTGACCTTTTCAAACCTTCCTTTTCTAAAATATCTTCAAAAATATTTTTTCAGACTTTCTTTCTTTCCAGAAGCTAGAAAGAAAATATGTGGCTTAAAATGTAACCAAAAATAAATTGATGTAAAAACCCTTGCCTTGTTTCAGTTTTGGTGTACTAATAGGACACACATTCTAGCTTGGGCATAGTAGGAAAGGACTGGCCTTTCCCCCCGCTTATTCCTCCTGCAGGTACCCCTAGGCAGGGGACGGTAGGGTGGGCTGTCTGTAGCATGGTGGCCTTTTGCTGCTCAGGCCTGTGAGCTGAGTGGAGGCAGCTGTGCCGGTGGGGCCTATTGTGCTGGGGAAAGTAGACAAAAGTTTCCCCAGCAGAGTTTTTCCTGAGGTAGCAATGTTGGTGGAGAGTGGGGTGTAATTTTACATTGTTACTCCTGTATTGCTTTACATGTTATTGCAGAAGCTTCCCTCTTGTTTGCCTGCTGTCACCTTCGGTTCCTTTCCTTGGTGAAAGGTTATTGGTTTGAGCAAGGCTTTTGTATCTCACCAGGTAGCAAGCACCTCTCTCTCCCGTAGTCCAGGCTTCAGGGGAGGCAAAAAAAATGCCCTATAGAAAACCGAAGAGATCGCATGGATGGTCTTCTGAAGACACCACTGAACAAATGTTTGTGATAGAGGTAGTTCTCTAAATGTGTTGTGCTTTTTCAAGTGTACCAGGAGGAAGTATGCCTCATTGACTGGGGACATTCATGGAAATGAAAAGATGGAAGAATGACTAAACAGAACACTTTATTTGAACAAACAAAGAGGGGGGAAAAAAAAGGAAAAAGAAAAAACAAATCACCTCTGGCTCCTGGGTGCCAGAAACAATACTGTTTGCTTTGATCCTTTATTTGCATAGTAGGTAGTCATTTTAATCTCTCCGATTCCAATTATAGTGGCAAGTACATGTTGCCCATTTCACTTTTTCTGTTCCAAGTATTGTAGTTCATGTAGGATTGCCTGGAAATGCTAAGTTTGTTCTTGATGTAAATTCATTGCTGTTGGTTGCCTTTGAGTAGGGTTTTGGCCTGTATCTGATGGAAGAGAAAGAACAGCACGGTGGTGTGCTGTGCCTGATGAGGAAATAACTGGGGCAATCTTTACATCTCATCTAAGCGTCTGGCAGGGGATTCTTGTACTTCAGCGTGCCTGTCTGTTTCTTTAAACTTGCGCACTTAAGCACAAGGGTGGAGTTTTTTCAATTACACCTCTAATCTGATCTGTGCTTTTGGTTTGTTTTCTAAATGAGCATGATAAATCTATGTAGTAATGGTGCTTTTTTCCCCCCTACTTATGGCATCGCTTTCCCTTTATTTTCATGGAAAGACTTAATGACATAAGGGAGTTGAAGCTTAACATACAGCCGTTCAGCAGATCCATATGATAAGTAATGGAACATTTTACTTACGGCAAGTATCACTTGGAGATACGTGGCAGTTAGAGATGTAGCTGATGAACTTCAGCTTTCTTGTTCTTCCTTCCCTTCTTGGTCTCTAACCCTGCTAATAAGCTTATAAAAACAAGCATAGTAAATTTGGTTTCCTGTCTTATTCCAATTCTCTTGCATAAACATATCCACAAACTAAAGGCAAAATTCATATGGATGTCTTAGTTGCATACTTGCATTCTTTTCAGAAATGAAAGGTTTTGCTCAGTGGAACACTTCAGTTGCCCTGGCTACAAGCACTTTGTGTATTGAAGTTTTCTCCTTATCAGAACTTGTCAGTAGCTTTCTATGGAAGAAGAAAATGACAATTCCACTAGTCTTCTCAGTTGTGATAAAAATCAATAGTATCTGAGTTGCTGCTGGCCAAGTTTTCTCAGCTCTGTGGTAAAATTCTTTTCCAAAGTTGAGAGAAAAAACACCTTTAAAACAGATTGCTTGGACACTCAGGCAGGGTACGGGAGACCTGGTTCGAAACCCCAATGTCCTCCATTTGTTTTCAGAGGTCTAGCTAAAGCAGCAGACTGCTGGCTGGCCGTGGCTGGCTGTATAACGCTCTTCTGCTCAACTTTGTGTAACCAAATTTAACAGGAGTATTTTCTTCCATACAGCATCTGAGGGTGCTGATCAAATCATCATTTCAACCAGGTTTTGGCAGGATGTGGAAACTCACTGTGGCATAACCTAAAGCTGCCTATTTGTAGGGATTTAGGACATCTACTTCTGGCTTTGAATGAGGCACAGCAAGGGCTGGTAGCTAGTTATCTCATGTGGTATGGCTCCTGAAAACACAAATGAGCACCCAAAACTGATGGGTGTCATTCCTAGCCTGCACTCAGACTCAATTAACACCCGTTAAGTCTTCACTAACACTTCCTTAATGAAACTTTTGGCTATTTGTTATTGCACCTTGTGAAATCACCTGGGAAGTTTGTGCTCTGCAGGAGAAACCTTTCTGAGACTGACATCGTGACCGCAGAGCTGACCTCTGTCAGTAAGCATGGATGAAGTGGGGGATGCTTCCATCAGCCTGTGGGCGAGCCCTGGAAATCATGCAGCTAAGATTAAGCACAGTAAGACCCTCAGCTGCTGCCAGTGTCCTGAGCAATGTGTGTTTTATATGATTTTGGAGACTACAGACAAACTCTGCTTTGTAAATGGTATCTTATTTGCCTGTTGCTAATTCCACTCTGGGTCTTGGATTATTTCCTGGTTAGACCATTGCTTTGGAGCTAGTGTACTATAAGAAATTAACTGAAACATCTGGTTTGATAGTCACATTTTCATCTTAGATTGCTGAGCTAGCACTATGCAATTTTAACTTACTGTGAGGATATGTTACCATTTAGTGCTTTGTTAATTTGCCAAGTGTTAGGTGGCTGAGTTTTTCAGCAGCATTAGCACATGGAGCACTCTGGCTTTCTTGGGTTTTTTGCTTTTAACTTATTATTCTCTGTCACCAGCACACTGAGTCACCCGATACACTAAAGTTATTTGGTAATGTTCCTGGAACACTGTATAAAAGTTTATTCTGAGAAGTTACAAACTAACACTGACATATCCTTACTCAGCAGATCTATTCCTCTTACTCATTAAAGCTTATTCCAGTTGACACCAGAGGCAGCACGCTTTTTGTTCCTGGTAATTTTTTGGTCAAATGTGTCATTTCCCAAACCTGTGGTATCAGAGTATCTCTCAGGAGATGCTATCAAGCACCCCTGGACAGCTCTATGTGGAAAAATTGCTCTCTTCAGACATCTCCATGAGGAAAGGGAGCTTTGACAGTGCAGCAAAGTTTAATCTTCTTCCCCTAAAACAGCAGTGTTTGCGCACACATACAGAGGCGAGGATGACAGAAATGGAAGATAAGGAGATTGACATGATTGTGGATGAATAGTACATTAGAAGAAAAACTATACATTTTAAGCATTAAAAAAAAGTCCACCATATTTACTGACAAATCCCAGCAATGGGCAGAGATGTGTAACAAGTGCTCTTAACCTTACAAAGCTGGTATTGGCTAGTTTTGCATTCTGTCCCTGCTTCCTGTGAACAACGCGAGAGTGATTGATCACCAAAAAGTTATGGAGTGAGCATTTCTCAGATGAGAATTGTTTGGTGTCAACAATTGTTGCCAAAACAAACCCCTCTGTTTTACATACCCTTTAAAGAGATGTTTAAATGCCTCTCTTTAAATCATAACCAGAAAATTGTGGTGGTGGAAAGTATTGGTTTGCGATTGGCTAGTTCTAAGCTTGTGTGCCTTACAGAAAACATGTAACCTTTGGAAAAGAAAGGATCACTTCTGAAAATCCCTCCAAGACTGCTATCAGTAAAGAAATGTGCCTCCTGGCTCCTTGCCAAGCCTCAGGGTTGCATCTGTCCTTTTAGAGTATGCTTTGTTAGTGCTAAGGAGTCTGTGTGCTGTTGTGTGTGTTGTTTCTTCTCACTGGAGTAAGAGAAGTAACCTTTTGAAGGATAATTAATTGGATTTTTCCTTCCTTTTTTTTGTTTGCTAGTTTTGTACTGAACCTAAGCTGTAAATGGAGAGGCCTGCTGGCTTTGTGGTCTGTAGAACTGGACCTTCTCTCCATCTCATCAAGGCAACAAATTATAAAGCTCTAATATCTATTTGTATTGAATTATGGGCTCAGTGGGTAGTTAATATTGCAAAATATGTAGACATCATATGTTTGTATAGAAGTTTTGAACAGTAAACAAACTTGTAGAAGTTGCTGAACTTCTGTACACAGTATATAATCAGCCAACAGCAAAATTTGAAGGCTAATTTGCAGGCCATTTAAATTCCAATTTGTATTTGTGTAAAATTCCATCAGTATGCTACTTAAACACAACCCTACTCAGACTCTTAGCTTCTTTTAGTTCATGTCTGAACTTAAAAAGGTTTTTGCATTTTTTTAATACTTATATCTCAGTACTAATTCATTTATTTATGAGTAATAGCTGGCAACTTTCCAGAATTTAGAAGTCTCTGACGAAACCTTATACAGACCTGCATTGTTTACAGTAGAGGGAAGGCAGAAATAAGCTGCACCTCTGATAGCAGCAGCCTTTTAAGGAATTACTAAAAGGGAACACAAGTGACGCATCTTAATGAATATTTATTAATGTGCTAGAACAACATGAGCTGCTTGATTGGCTACTGTGCGTTCTGCGACGTGCACGTACCCATTACAGTTAGAGTAATGTAAGCTATTAGCTACGTCACCTTCCTCTTGTTAAACAAACTGCAATCTTCACAAAGTGGAGGTAAATACAAATTTCACTGTAGACAGGTTGGTCAGACTGCTTTACGTAAACTAAACTGCGACAAGACCAAGGACAAGTGTAGCTTTTGGCAGTCTTCCAGTCTAATTTGGAATGAGGCAAAAAAAGTAGCTTTTAAGTGATTTTTAGGAGTCCCTTATCAATAATGGGAAAGAATTCCTATAAGGAAGTTGTTGAGGTTTAGCAAATTTTAAGTCTACTAATGTGAGTCTATGAATGGAAGACAGGAAAGTCTAATTCTTAGACTTAGATGAATGTTTGAAGAATACCTTCAAACTTTTTTGTCTTGGTTTGTTAACTGAGCCCTGCACAATCCTGACACTTCAGTTAAAAGCAGAGACATCAAATACACTTATAATATTTAAAGACTTCTGCATCAGATTTTCCAGCCTCTGCTGAGAGAGCCTGTATATAAGAAAATCTGTTTCTATGCAGAACATGGTTAAGGTGAGTAACAGGAACAGAAGCTCCTTGTTGCTGTTCTGCAACCTGCGGGCTCAGTCTTCCCAGGGTGGACCCATGTTGGGTCACTTAAAATTCCAGCTGTTGCTGAAATGATGAGCTCCTGAGCCCAGCAGCTGGCTGAATAGCAGAGTACATGGATGCACAAACCACCAGCAAAGACATGGAGCTTTGTTCTCTAGAATCAGAATTTCAACTTTGCTTTTTGGAGTTAATTCTCAGAAGGGCTAGAAAAGGCTGGGTATGGTTTACCTTTTCTTTACATGAGAAGGATAATAAGCAGTAGTGCCAGATTAGACCTACTTCTGCTATAGGCTCATAGAAGGAGTCTGTTTCTTACAAGTAAGCTTAACTGTATATTTATTTCCTTCACCTTCAAATCCTGACAGAGTTGTATGTGGGGCAGAATATTAGTAGTTGTAACAAAAGGCAGATAATTCCCCACGCTTCTCTTGCTTAACATAAATATTTGTGGTCACTGTATAATACGTATCTATATATATTGGGCATATTATAAATCAGTCTTTCTAACACTGCCTAACAGCTCTTATTAACTCTTTGAAGACTGGTAGTTAATGCTCTATTATCTAATCAGAAGTAACACCATTTTAGCATGTTGAGGCCTTCTTATGTGCTACATACTTGTAATAGTAAATAAAGCTGCGTTGTTCTTCAAAACTGGATGGCAGGAATAAGTGGTCTCTTGAAATTTAAGCATGGCTACTATATAAAATATCAGTTTTGTCTCTAAGGGGGAAAAATAAGAAAATTAATGCAAAAAGTGTGACTAGTCTTGTTGAGAATCTGGAGGTGCATGCACAGCAACTAACCAACATAAAGTATACTTGAATTAGCTGGACTATTCCAGACGTTTTATGAAGCCAGATGCTTCTAATGGCGGGGAGGAGAAAAACCTAAACAGAAATCAAAAACCTCCCCCTGGGTCCTCAAGAATGTACTGGTGGGGGGAAAAGCTGATGCAGTAAGAACTTGAGAGGTAGAGGAAGTGTGGGTTTGTTGGGTTTTTTGCTTTGTTGTTGGTTTTCTTCTTCTCTGCAGACAGTAGTTATTATACATTCCCATTGTGGACACTGTCTTCTGCAGTTCTAGGAGTGCTTTGACATGACCTGCCATTAGAATTGTTTTGTTACTTTAGTATGTTGTATTACTAGCAGGCTAATAGAATCTGCATTGAATAGGAAAAGGGGGTTACAGCAGCAGGTTGTGCAGATGTGGTATGGTTGTAAAGATACCATTATACTTGAAGTAAAACTTCTCCCACGGAAGATGCTGGTTACATATCCAAGAACTAAATTGGGGAGTTGTAATTAAACAAGGAAGTCAGACCTGCATATTTTTAAATGTGATCTTTAACAAAGAATGAGAGGGGAACAAGAAAATTGAGTAGAAACAAGTACAGAAACAAATAACAGTTCAAGAGAGAAAAACTGTTCATCTAAGCTGGCTACATCTTTTTATACACCAAAAAGGCTAGGAGTGTTGTTAATGTTGAGCTTACTCGTTTTTGGAGTCCAGTTGGTGTATGTGTGTGTGCGATTAGTCACGTGCTCCCTGGAAACTGTTATGGCGAATGCAGTACTGCTTTAAGTAGTGTCGGGAAATTACTTTCTTGCTGGGAGCTGATGAGGCCTTTCAGATGTCTTGGGGGCTTTCAATCTGATGCTTGACAGTGGTGTTAGTTTTAAGAGCATGAACTAGAAATGGAGGGAAGCATAAGACCTATGGCTACATGAGAGAAATCATGAGCTGTATCCAGTTGCTGGCTTTCCCTTCTCTGGGCAGTTTTGGCTGAACAGCAATGCTAACTGGAAGTGGTGGTTCCAACTTAATATTAAAGTGACGGAGTGATATAACTGGTCTTTTTGCACATTGAAATCAATGCGGCTTTGGAGAGGCTGGAAAGGAGATGTGTAATGAGGTGTAACTTGCATGTTTCCTGAGCTTTTCCCTAAATACTGTTCTGCTTGTGAAGCTGCCTTTGAAATGTCACTTTTGCACCACAGAAATTCTTCTTTTGCTATCCCCATGCGTGTCCAGGAGCACGTTGTTCATCCCCTTTCCTGATCAGTATGGGTCAGGACGAGTGCAGGACTGACACAGGAATAAAATACAATGTACTTTAAATTACTCTACTTTATATGAAATTTGTTCTCCTTGTGCCTTTTGCTTTTAAAGCACTGTTTTGTGTTTCTCTTGTTCTTTTTTAATTGATGTTGTAGGTATAGGCACATCCCCTCTTGTGACACTGTACTTCTTGTTTCTTCGCTTATCTGAGAATCTGTTCTGGGATTAATTCTACGCTGGATAGTGTGGTCGCATCTGCCATTTCATTTGTCATGATGCAGTAAAGCAGAGTACACTTTGTGCTTTTAGCTTCAGTGAGCTTTATCACTCATTAATTGTCACAGACTTTACTCATTTGTTGATGTAAATTCTTTTCAAATCTTTCACTTCACATTAAAAAGAAGGTTAATGGTAAGTAGTTGAATTTAAATGACAAACCTAACGATGCAATTGTTTCCTGATAGAGCTCTTTAGACAAGAAGCAGTAACAATTTTAGTTTCCTGAATGTGTTTGAGGACCATATTTTCTTTATCACATAAGACTCTGCTATGCCTGTCCAGGCAGGTCTGCTTTGTACATCTATCAACAGAGCTGTTTGGCCAAGAAAAGGGAATAGTGGAGCTCCAAACAAAAGAAAACAGCAACAGTGGAAAACTGACCAAAAGCCATTTTAATTCATTGAGAACCAAAAGAATCTTGAGTTTCTATACTGGTATTTCCCATAGGATCCAAATTTCCCCCTTTACAACACTGGTCATAAATACTTTTTTCATTGCTTCAGTAATATTATAGACATCTGGGCTAAATATGATAAGTGTTAGATCTTGCTGTTCCAATGTATGCTGGTGCATTTGCATGAATGGACTGTGCACAAGTTGGGAGGGAGAAGAAAGCTTCTGATCTCCTCCTCATGTGGTAGACTTTAAATTGTGTTTGAGGGTTTTAGAAAGTTTTGTATTAGGCTAAATGGGAAACCAGAGTCTTTTTATAGTTCTGTTTCTCTTCTTTCTCAGCTCTTGTTATTTCTGGTCTTGCAGGAGTGGTGTCCTAATTAAAACATTCTGCCTTCTGAAGCCTGTTGGTCACATGTTAATTGTGTTTTTAAATGAAAAAAAAATCAAATAAAATGGAATGAGAAGAGTCTGGAAACTTTAATTTTCTGATTTATGTTTAGATGTTTGACTGGTGCAGTTTGCTTCTCTAAATGCCTCTGTATACCTAAATGATTAAGACTGATTGTTCTGTGGTTTTCTTAAGCTGTATATATTAAAAATACTTTTCTAATATAAATACAGAATTGTGCATTCTTACTGAAATAGAAGATGTAATTTAAGATGGCTTGGTGTGGTAACGTGGATATTCTGGGTTTAGTTTGAAATTTTGGAAGAATTTATCTTAATAAATAGCTGAGTTTTATTCACATTGTCTCTTAATTTTTAACCTTATCCCTTTGAACACTTAACAATTACCATTAACAGCATGGTAATAGCACCAAAGCGCTCCTGCGACTGATAGATTACAGGAAGTACAACACTGTGGTTAGGCTGCCTTTTTTGCAGGGGCATCATTTATCTGGTGGCTGTAGTGGGTAAAGAAGGTGCCCCAGTCTGTGGTTTTCCATTCCCAAAGTCCTGAAAATCCAGCTGCCTTGTGAGGCAAGGCCTGTGCCGATGGAGATGGATTGAGCTGGGATCGATCCTGGGATACCGGGAGGGACTCTTCTCAAGCCCTTGTTATGGCTGGGAATGGGTTGTCTAATGGTGTGGGTCCTGGTCAAAGAGAAAGGTGGAGGGGAAGAGGTCAGGCTGGGGATGAGCTGGCCTTCTTCCAGACTTCTTTCAGCTGTTTTTGTTTTATTTGGGGCAATAGTTCTCCAGGAAACCTGGTATGCCCTTATGTTTCATTAAGTTTCTTACCTGCTGGCTTTTCAGCTCTCTTACTCCTTCATGAGTTTTCTAAAGCAGCATGCACTAATGCCCTGGGGCTTTCCATGAGGACGACCAGCATTAACGTAATGTAAATACATGACAGCCTAGGTCCCCTCTGTCCAGAAATCCTTCCAAATTACATCATTGCTAAAGCCTAATGGCCTCAGTCATGAGATGTGCTTTTATCAAATGAGTTTCTCAGCAATGGTTATAAATATGTGCTAGTGGGGTCAGATAGTTCTTGGCAGTGGAACTGATCTTTCTTTTGCTGCTGTGAAGTGCAGGCAGAGTAGATTAATACCTTTCTACAAATGCTGTAGATGTATTCCAGTTAGCTGTTTTCACTTGTAAACTGTTAGATGCTGGGTAGAAAAGCTATTTTTATAGCCAAAATGGCTGGCAGACCCAGTGCAGATACAGCAATTAGAAGAATTCTTTCAAAAGCTGTGGAAAAATAACTGTCTGGATTATTTAGACTACTAGCTTCATGTATCGCTGCACAATAATTGGTAAATCCAGACTAAGCTGCTAGAGGCAAAATGACTAGCATGTTCTATTAAACTTTCACCTGTTAGAACAGGTAATTTATTTGCTAGATTTCATCTTTATTATTTCTAATCATGCTGAAAAAAGCTCTCAAGTTTTTGTAATACTATACCTTAACAAACTTATTGGAGAAGCAGAGCTAGACAGAACATAATTATCTCAGCAACTGTTCTGATTTTTACAGCGACTTATATTACTTTTATAACTGATAGTAGAGGCGGATTTCGCCCACTCTTCAATACTTAGCAATGTAAAACTATCTGGTTTTAAATGTCAGTGAACTGCTCATCCAGTGTACTACAATTGCAAAGACAATACAGGCTTATCCTCTGAGCAATTCTATCTTATTTTAGCACTAATCATGTTGCTAGGAAGTAACGACCATGCTGATGTAGCAGCAATAAAAGTTTAACTAGAGTCACCCCACTGTAATTTGTTCTGTGGAACTGTTGCTGTGTTTGTATTCTGGAATTGCATTTGATAATGTGGTAGTCATCATCTCAGTCTTCTAATTAATCCCTGTGAGCAGACCTCTCAATCAATCAACAGGCCCACTCAACTTGTGGGCTAGATGGGCAGCACTCCTTCAGAGCAGCAGAGAGCTGCCGTAAGCAAACTAAAGTTTACCTGGCCGTGGTTTGAGTGGGACCGTAGGAAACCTGGCTGTGAACAGCGCTTCTGGGAAGGCTTTGTTGTGTGCTGACATATGAGTGGTGCTTTGGGGCATGTTCTCTGGCCTGATTATGGAGACAGACTGTGGTGGTGCTGGAGACCGTGCTGGAAGACCCAATGTCTATAGAGTGGAGAGAGGTCCTTAAAGTAGCATCAAGGTTACTCCTGAGAGAGTATGAACTTGTCCAAAAGGGCTGTAAGTGATCGACATTAATCTAGAGCCAATACAATTTACAGAATGTAAGTCTTGAGTTATTTAAAACAAACAACAAACCTTTTAAAATATCCTAATATAGTAGTGTTAAATATGCTTCTAAAAAAAAAAATCAGTATTGAGTGGAAAGAGAAATGGGAGGCAGAAAGGGAAGGAATTTGGAGAGCTACTGAGATTAAATATGCAAAGAAAAATGTGTTCTAGAAAACAAGAGCAGACTGGCAACCAACAAACTGTGGCAAAAATACAGCTAAAATGAAAAGTAGTGAGAGACTGAAGAAGATGATAAGGAATAAACAAGTAATTTTTGTATTGGTATCTGAACTAGAATGAGATTACAAATATTAGTTAGAGTCCTCTTAATTATTATAAGATTATTTCAGCAACAGACAATTATAAGTGAACAAACAACATGGGCAATGATTCACAGGCTAGAAGTTTCTAGATATTTCTTCCTTTTATTCTTTAATTAATTGTGGACTTGAATTATGAGACTAAAACCTAAGTATGTCTTTGTTGGTAGGGAGTAATTAATAGAAAATATTGATGGGAACCACTGTTGAAGTGATGTGAGCTGCCATGGTACCAAAAGACTCATTAATAACTGACTAGATCATGTGTTGTGAATGGTAAATCTTTATAATTGCAGATGTCCGAAAACTGCTTTTAGAACTTTGACTGGAAAGTTCTTTCCCTGCGTGTTTGTGCAAGTAAAGTCACAGTCCTGTACTCTTTTTCTCTAAGCAAATGCAAAGTGGATCATAGCATGGTAGAAAGGAAATAACTCCACGAAATAATTGAGTATGTAACCATTTTTCCAGGGGAAAAAAAATATCTTGTTCTTATTTACTCACCTGTTACTGAGGTGATTACTGGAATCACGGTTGCAGACAAGGAGTGTGGGAGAAAAAACTATTTGCCTTGGCTGGTGCTGTATGTAGCAACAGCCCTAGTGATGGATGTTCTGGGAAACTTTTGACTTATCAACCTGAGACTATTGAGATAGGCAAGCCGGGACACAAAGCAGAGGTAACAATTTAAATTTGTCATTAGACGAATGCCATGTTCCTTCAGGACGTGGCAAATAGTGACAATTTGTAATTTCTGATTATTGGCCCTTCAGATGTTTACAAAATGCAATCTTTCAGCTGTGGTTTCACGTTATACCTTGGGCCTTGTTACCAGCCTAGCAGAGCGCACTCTTACCACTGTTACAAAGCTTCTGCTCTTTGCAGCTGGATGGGAAGGCAATGCTCAAAGTCGTTGATGTGACTTTTAGGTTTTGGCTCACTGACTTGTTTCCCACTGAGAAGTACAAGCTATGGATCTATAGGGCCCTGTAAAAATAACTTATGAGGAATGGGGTTGCAGAAGAGGAACTGCAGCCTGGTGTCCTGCCCTCATGCTGTAAAGCCTCAGGTTTTTCCCCTTATCCTCAGATCTGCGCACCTGATGCAGAAATCCGGAGGGAGGATGTGGCACTGAGGAGCTGGGCTTGTGAAGGAGGTCTGTAGCCCATCAGTGGGGGTTTGCTATGGTTAAAACCCCACGCTGGCATAAACTTGTCAGGGTGGACCTACCCTGTTCCCCATTTTGTGGGGTGCATGTCCTTGCAGTAAGGAGCTGCTCTTAGTCCCTGGATAGTTGCATTGTACTTTGAGTTGAGCAAAATCTGAGGTAGAGGACAAGAAGATTTCTGTATAAGCATGGTCATCTTGAGATAATTGTGATAGCAATTTTGGAGGGAAAATGAAGTTATAGATAAAACAGGTTTTCAGTAAATGGTTTAAGATGCCAGGGGTGGGTAAAAAAAGCTAGCAGATGTGAAACCTCTAGCTAATGTAGTTAAAGCAGGCTTGATTCAGTTGTGTGAACAGAGGCGTCTAGTCCTACTGAGATGCTCTAGGATAGCCGTGGGCTCCATTTGCCCCTGCAGCAGGGAACGGGCAGTATGTCTGCCTACCTGTGCCAGATCTGCCAGCCCCAGGGGAAGCCTCAGCCCAAGGGCACTATGTACTAAAAGTGTTTCTGCAACTGAGTCGAGGGAATGTGTATGTACTTAATGCTGACTATTTGCAGTGTGCTTCAAGATGTCTCATTCCATGTCATGTTTCTACAAGGATATGCAGACACATTAAAATCAATGGAAAGCCACTGCCTGGAATCCATAATATGATGCTATCATGCTCTTAATAATTTGCATTCCTGTCTAAAGAACCAATTGCACAATTTGGCTGCAGTAGCTGATATCTTGTTGCTGGTGTGATGAGAATTCGTAGTTCTTAGAATCTGCACACCTATGATGTATAATATCTAAAAGAGTGCTTGGCTACATGATTTGCTTCCCCAATATGTAATTTGCTCCTCTTATGTTTTTATCTTTCTACATTATTGCAACTGTTTCTTTTTAATTTTTCATTTAAAGAAAAAAAAAGTTAGAATTCTTTACATATTTTAATCAGACCATGAAATGGGGCTGCTATTTTAAATTTGGATTTTAAAAAATTTTTTATTTTTCTAAAATTTTTTTAGAGTTTGAAATCTAGGATTTTGAAATCAAAGCATCTCAAAGCTGTACAGTTACTGTGTTACTGACAACTCATTAAATGGGTAATTCTACTGAGAGAGGTTACTGCCACTGTGAGGCTTTGCTGTAGGAGACTGTAGGCAAGCCTGTGTTAGGATGCAGTTTTTGCCCTGAAAAGGCTATGGTCTGTAGCCACGTAATCCAGCTAATTGGCATGTGCAGCAAAACATTCGTTTTGGAAGACTTCTTCCATTGCGCTCTTTCCCTTGTGTTTAGTGAGCATTAGACCAAACATCAGTTTCTGAAGGGACCTGTGATTGCAACAGTACTGTATATTTGGCAATACTTGGAACTGTTACGGTCATTTCCCTTTCCTATGAGGCTGTAGGTTCCTAAACATCCTCATCTGCTCTGTAATTAGCGATAAACATCTCTGCTCATAATACTTGTTGAAATCAGTTGTCTATAGTACCCAGTTGTGAATATTACTTCATTACTATGCTTAAGGTGAGACTGCCTATAGTTTATTTCTTGAGATTTAAAAGCAGAAATATCTAGAGTTAATATGGAAGTATGAAATAATTGAGAGAACTTGAGAGAAAAGCCTCCTGGCAACTTATTCTCTGAAGGCTTTTGATCGTACAGTGGAGAGAGAGAGTATATATTCTCACTTACCACCCATCTGTACAGAAAAGATTAGGCTATGCTATTCTTAGTTTTGCTTTGACTGACTCTAATTGTAAGCAGATTTTTACTTTGTTTGTTAGATGTGCAATCTGCATTTGTTATTCTACACTTATCACCTAGACACCAAGAGTGGATGTAAAACTCATGAAAACAACAGTATAACAATAGAGTATGAATTTCATCACTTCTATGGAGAAAGTAGGCCAACACAGCTCATATTTACAAAGTGAAAATGATCTAATTGTCAACTCTTGTTAAAACAAAAAAACAAACCAAAAAACCCCCAGACCATCTGTCCAGTATGGGTTGGTTTTTTTAGGGAGCCTCAATAGCTCAACAGTTTCCAAGGTTAGATACTGTTAATTGCTATAGTGGTTTTACTAATCTACATTTTTATCTTGCCAGATTTAATGTGTTTGAAGAATTGCCATTGTTTTGATTTTTTAAAAATTTTTTAACTCTTATTAAGTAAATGAGCGAAGAATGAGAGAGAATTCTGCCAATTTAGCTATTTTAGAGTTTTTTATCTTAACAGTAGCTTTGAATGATTAATGTGAGCAAATGCCTTTTAGTGTTGTCTGCCAGTGGAAAGTATACTTGAGCTTGTTCAAGCTGTTAATGAAAATGTTAAAAGCAGTGATTTGTTATTGCTGCTGCCATTAGTTACTGTTTTATGAATCTTGTGACCTGATGAAATACACTGTTGTTGTCACGCATCTGGTAACACAAAAGAAAAATCAAGCAAGAGAAAGATCTCTACCAGTTAAAAATAAACCTATTTTGGGAAAAGGACCCCCTCTTCTGCCAACTTTAAGAAAAAAAAACAACACAAACAAAAAACAAGCCCCAAACAAACACCACCACCCACCCCACCCCCCCCCAAAAAACCCCACAAACAACTTTTAGTTATTTCTAGAAGGAAATATAAAGCTAAGAAGCCCTTCAGCAATAACAGTTGCTAGACTCATGACCTATTAGCAAAATAAATGCTAAACATTTAATGCCATAAAAATGTGTTTGTGCGTCCCTCCGATTTCTCTGAGCATTCTCTATGGATGATTTTTTCTTCCTCTCTCTGGATAATCCCCCTTCTGCAGGGAGAAAGGTTCTCCCATCAGCACAGTCCCTGACTAGCCTCTCTGTGTAACCCCTCAGAAGACTGCATGCTAAGCCTGTCTGGATATGGAGGGGTATTATCCTTGGTCATTGCAAGCCTCTTCCACTCAGAGACCAGTATCTAGCTCTTCTGAATTTCTAATCCTAACAGAAATGGGAAGGCTTTTCAGTGTAGTCCCTTGTTTATTTGGGTTTTTTCCTCTGCTCAGGCTGGCTTTTGTCACGGCTCTGCTTCCCTGCAGGAACTGCTTTTTCATAGGTCCTACAGTTTTTCTTTGCTGTGAGGCTGTGGCATCTGCAGGATCAATCAAGCCAAAGTCCAATGCGCTGTACATACATGAGAAGTTAACAGCGGCAAAGCTATACTCTCCCTAGCTGGATTTCCTATGGAGTCCTTGCTTGCTGAGAGTGGTTTTTACGAGCTGAATATTCACGCATTTGTATGATAATCCTTTTATATGGGGTCAATGCAAAAGGAGAGGATTATCTCTATACTAACAATCTCTTTTCTTACAACACTGAAGTTACCTTAAAGATTTCTGTACTAGCGTAGATTATGCTCAGACTTGCGTTGTATTCTACTTTGGACATGTACATAAATTCTAGCTTGAGAATTTCATAAAAATGATGGATAAAAAGAATTTGTGGATAACTGGTGATAAGTTGCAACATGATCACTTATACTGTAGTTCACGTGTTGGCACTAGAGCACACATACGCAGTTACAATTTACCAATGTAACTTCATACAAAGCCAGACATCTTATTAAGCATTTGGTAGCTGTTGATAAACATACTTACCTGTCGTCCGTAAATTACTGTCCCCCTTCCCAAATGTAACCTATACTGTGCACCACAATAACACCACTGCTCAGAGGCCCTAAACAACAATTATTTTTTTAGGAGGGATTGAGACTCTACCTTAAAGCATATTCACATATAATATCATATTACACTGGCAAGAGGAACGTCTTAAAAGAACAACTAGTCTCTCCCCGCTACAAGATAGATGCCACAAAAGTGAAACTCGATTGTTTGTTCGCTGTCTGCGCTGACCTGCGTTTTCATGCTTGCCTTGTAAGGAGAAGGCTTAGACATTCACATTGAAAAAATAAGGGAGGTTCTCAGTGAGAACAAAAACTTACTGTAGTTAAGTAAGCGGCACAACGAACTACTGTGAGCCTCCCATGGAAAGACTAGGCTTTCCCAACAGGTGAGACAATGATTTACTACGTGTCACACAAATTGCCTTTTTAAACTAGGCAGCCAGGTTGCAGCTCAAAGTAAACTGTTAAAAAGCATGAACTGGCAACATGATTGAAGTAACCTCAGTCAAATAAATGTATCCAACTGAATAAACACTTCATTTCTCCTGTGAAATCATCCCAGAGGATCACTGTGATGCTATTGGCGTTTATGGGGCTGCTGTCAGAATGACTTGTTCTTTGTATTCCTTGGAATAATGCAGCTTGAGAGGATGCTAGAAAGGTCTCTGATTTCCTATGGCTTTTAGTGTCTACGCTGAAGTCCATTAAAAGAATTAAGAGATTTCAGTTTTAATGAGATTTGGGAAGTCAAATTGTTTTTTGAATGTAACCCAGACTACTTCAATGAATCAGCAAGTTGTCTTTTACAGTTTATGCATGAGAGAGTGAGCTGTTTGTGTTACAGTATGATGATCAAATGTCAGGCCTGCTTGTATCTAATTATTAGGGCGCCTGAAGGGAAAGCAATATACTTGTATGTCCATACCCAGAAAAAAAGACAAAATACTAATGAGTTTTATCACTGGAGTTAAATTCAGGAAACACTGGTAGTATTATAGTATACTGTAGACCAAGTACCCTTATAGCATATGTTGTACATCGTAATTCAGCATAAAATTGACTCTATGCCATATGAATACTACACTTCATAGCTTAAGATTAAGCAAACAGCTGTACTTCACCATTTATCTTTTTGAAAGAATAAGAATAAAAACCCCACAAAATAAATGCAGCAATGCAGATATTTTTTCTTGTTATGTATAGCCAAATAAATGTTTATTTCCTAGCAGCTAAAACTATTTTATTTCAGATTTCTCAAAACAAGAATACCGAAAATATGTTATTAGAGTTGTCAAATATCAATAAAAGACTAGAATCTTAGGCTATCATTTTTGGCTGAAACTTTTTTATACCTAGTTTTCACTAGTTTTTAGAGTTTTATTGAGGGGAGAGGAAAACAAAACCCGAACTCTTCCATGGGAAAAGAAAGGGAAGGGGGGAAGATAGTGCCTCATCAGTTCTAACATCAACAGAACAGTTTAGCAGATTAGCAATAATATTTGTCTACTGCCTGATTTCTCCTGTCTACTTTAAATCTTAAAACACTTGCATGCCAGAAGAAACCTTTCTAAATTTTCAACCTTTCTCTTTAATTTACCATTGAATTATTGCCACCAGTTAGAAGGCTGTGTTTGAGCTTTTGATAGAACTTTGATTCAAGAAATCATGGGTAAGAATCTCTCTTCATGTGCATGTAAACTATTCTCTGTGCTTCATCAAAACAGGACCGTGTTGGCTCTTGAATGTTCCTTATAATTGCTTTCCGCACAGGACTGTCAATGTTAATCTGAAACAAAAAACATTACTAGAGTATCATTGAATATATGCAAAGGAAGGGTAAGGAAGATTGAATTTAGGGGACCTGTACTGAATGACTTTTATTTATATATTTTTATATACCCTCTAATCTAAAATCAGCACCTAATCAAAAACTTTGATTCTCGCAGAGTGGATTTCTCCTTACAATGCCAGAAAACACCATCTGATTAGTTGACCTCCTCTTTTGCGTCCTCTTTTGGTGTTTGATTTAGTAAGATGTTTGTTAGTGGGTGGATGGGGAGCTTGCTCCCTTGGGGACAAGAAGACTGGGAGGTGTCTGAATTTCCCGGTCTGCCCCACATCCTTAATGAAAAAGCCAGTTTAATCCTGACTATTGTGATCAGTGGAGGTCAAGAGCAGTGGTAAAGTCACTACTGTTGGGTCCAAGACTTCAAACCTTAGGGAGGTTAAGTGGCATATGTTTGATTTGCTTGCTACTTCTAGAAAGAATAAGAACGTATGTATGATTTAGGCAGAGAAAGAAGTCCTGTGGTTTGTATGGAGTGTCTGCAGTGGAAGGAGCAGCTGAAAGGTGCTGACATCCAACGCACCTTTTTTGTTCTAAGAATTGTTTCTAGAGCTAGGATTAGATCCCTGAAGAGGCAGCTTGACTTTTGATTTCTAATGAGACCAAGTGGCTGGAGGTGCACAGTACCAGTGAAAACCAATTGCTAAAATTATTATGATCTCTGATATAAAACTGAGCCCATCTATCGGCCTTGTTTAGGAAAAGTTTTGATTCCTAGAGCTCTTCTGCTGCAATCCAGGGCTTGTAGCAGATAAATTGAAGCTCTCTGGATGTATAAGAATAGAAAGGTCTAGTGATAGGAAGACATACCAGATAAAATGGGAACTTTTAAATAATCCATTAGCTCATGATGAATTCAGCTTGACTTTGTTAGTGTTGAGAGGAGAGCTCTAAAGCTGTGAAGTTAGTGCTGACTTCTTTCGTGGATTGGGATCTTGCTCTTCCAGAGGAGTCATTTGAGTTGCACCTTTTTAAATGCTGCTGAAATTTAATTGTAAACTGTGTTTAAAATCCTCATGAGCATCTACCTTTTTAGAGTGGTACCTAGTTCTTGTATTAATAGTGAATATCGAGAAAACATGAAATCAGTATGTCCTGGAGACTTAGAAACCAGAAAGCCAATAGCAATGTTCAAATACATACTATTTTAGAAAAAAAATTACACAGCTTATTTTTAACTGTCCTCATTTAAGCCCTTACTTTTGATTAAGGAATTTGTGGTTTGCAATACTGACATTTCTCTTTTGGAAATGCAAATGTCTTGCTGAGTTTCCTATAGCTGCACATGCTAAAAATAAAATAAATTGGAAAAAGACAGAAAAATGCATTGTCTTTCCAATTGGCATTTAAAACCAACAGAGTGAACTTTCAAATTTCCTCAAGTTTTGGATTAGTGGGAGTGGTTTAGTCACAAAAGCAGCAACTGCTCTCGGCCAACATTTGGGAATCCAGCTGAGTTGGTTTTGGCTTGCCCTTCAGTGTCAACAGGGAGGCTGCATTTTGAGACTAATGGTTTTATTGTTATGCGTAAACCAGAAAATAATCTAGGCTGATTTTTCAGTTATGTCAGTCTGCCAGAGGCAGCAGCAGCAATAAAAGCCAGTATTAACTTATTTCTGCAAGGAGAGTAATAAGCAGGGATAGCTAAAGGTCATAGAGCATGACTGGCTGAGCAGGAATGCCTGGGGTTTTTGTAAAGCCACTTGTCAGAAAAAAAAAAATCACTCTCAAACATTTTACATACAAATCTGTCTATTTTCCCTAAATCTTGTGCTGCTGGAAGCAGAAAATAATTAATCTGTCTTGGAACCTTTCTTTTAGCCCATTTCACAAAGGGGACAGCACTGGGTAGAGTTTTTACTTTGTTCATTTGTATTTACTCTTGCAAAGACCAGAGTAATATATACATAATATATACATAATCCAAAATCTATTGAAGTGATATCAATGGCCCCTGGATCAGACGCTAAAAAGAATAGAATGGATCCAAGAGCTTGGTTCTTAATCTAGTTGTGCCTTTTGCTCGCGTCCTTGGCGGATATAGTTGAAAGATTTGCCTATGGATAAGATGTGAAGGCAAGTATTAAAATTCTGGGTGCAAAAGAGTTTGGGGAGGATGAATAGCAACAGTTTTCAATCCTTTTAATACAAGAGGTGCTAGGCATTTGTTGTTGCTTTTTGTCAGCTACATTACATGTCAGGCGTTTCTATTAGAGGAAATAAACAACTCATGTTGTTATGTATCACCTCGTTGGGAGCCTGGGGTTGAATGTAACTTGTAAAAAGTTACCTGGCCACAGCGATCCTTTTCCTCTGTGATGTGATCTTCTTATAAGCTTCACAAGGAAGCCAGAATTCTATGTTTTCATCACTGTGCTCTGTCTTCAAGTAGGTCTTGTAGATCATAGGCCCATCTGTAAATATTTCAAAAGCCAAATTTATATACCATGTATATATACATTACCACTAGAGTTGTAAATGTCCCTATTGCCTTCAAACAAGGCAGTATAATTCTTGATTGTACAGCTATAAATATTCTTATTAGATTATGTCAAAGTGGGGAACTGAACACCCCAACTGCATTTTCCTGCACGTGCAGAGCTCCCTTTAACCTCAGTGGCATTTCACTACGCAGGGACAGAGCACTGAAAACTTTGTTCTTCCTAGTCTGTGCGAACACTGTCAAATGTATCCGAAGACTGACAATTATTTTTAAATTCCAGTTCTAGTATCTAAGTATTATCAAATAATCATAGTCTGAGTAGAAAAGTAAGACCTTATTTTCTAGTAATTAGCTAAAAAGAGGAAATAACTTTTCTTGCTGCTGTAATTGAGTGAAGTAAAGCAGTTAAAAGAATAATTTGTTCAGCAAATGTGGTTCTGTACCTGAGGATGTCTTTAAAACACCTGGCAATGGAGTTTGACAGCAGCAATCAGTGGGATCTTGGCAAAGATTAAATTCCTGAGGCTGCCTTTTGTCATGTCATTAGACTGACTTTGTACAGGACTAGGTGACAGAGTTGCTAAAATGCCTCTAGCCAGGAGAACATTTATGAGGCTTCACTCGGTGCTAGCACTTGAGCAGGAATGGTGCTTGCAGTTGTAAGATGTACTTTCAGAGTAAAACCTAAGATAGGCACATACTTTGCCTACCTTTCATAAAGAGCTGTAAATCCATTGGCTTTAGAGTTTCTGGCTTTTCACACGAGTACACCTTTGCATTTTCTGATGTCATTAAGCATTTAAATGAATTAAAAATCAAGGAATAGTGCCATCTAAGTGCAGTGAACGAGGTATTTTAAAAAGGGCAGCATCTGAGTATTGCTGGAAGCTACGAGCATTTTATTTAAAGCAAGCTTTCCTGCTGGTGCAGCACTCTGGGATTTCATGTTTCTAAAGACATTGAGCACTGCCTGTTGTCTGGCAGTAATGGTGATCACATGCATGCCTGCTGCTCCTTTACTGTAATTTTCTCTCCAATGTTTTCTGTTGTGCACTTTCTCCCTGTGCTTTCCCTGCAAACTGTAACACACTAGGTTGTTTACTGTTAAAGATTCTAATGGCAAAGTCTTTCTTTAGAGTTGTAACAAATTCTGTCTGTTAATCTTCTTGCTCTTTGTAGTTTGTCTGTAGTTTGAAAATAATGCCAGTCCTTAGGAATAACTTTCAGAGGTTTGTGCTACGATGTAACTCTGTACATTACTTTCTCGTCCATATTTAAAAAAAGTAATTCAGCAGTGATGTTCCAGACTGCTGGCTGTATGAGAAACGTTATACTGTGTGACTTATTGATTTTGCTTTGTGGGAACTTTTTTCAGTAATCCATCTGGGATACAAACGTACAATTACTTACATTTACTTGTTATCAGCTTTTCAAAAGACTGGGACCATTGTAGCACTTCCTCCAAAGACACCCTTTAGAAAAAAGGAGGAGATTATTGTAGGATTAGCTGTGGTTCAAAGTATAAAAAAATTAAATGAGATTATGTTATTAAAAATCTGTCCCCTAATTTAAATAAGATCTGTATGAAACTTACATTTAAAGATTTCTTTCTGCATGTCCTAGATCTTGTGCTTACTATGCTGAAGCAAATATTCTTCTTGCTGTAACAAAAAGTTCCATCTCAAGGTGCTCCCATGCAATTCCTTTGGAAATGGCAATCACTTAAATTGTGCTTAGGAGAAGCACAAGAAAAGTACTAGCTTTCTAGACAGCAACTTCTTTGGGACAGGAATCATTATATAGTTTATGAAATGTTGATGTTTGTATTTAGTTGCAAAGTCTTTAAGGGCTGAAGATCTTATTGTAATATTTAAAGGCCTTTAATATCTAAGTTAATATAAGCTCTGAACATAAGGTAAATCACGAAAGCTTAATATAGTCTTAGCTGTAAGGGACCTCCATCTCTCTCCAGCTGTTTACAATGCAGTATGACACATGATTACTAATCTAGATAGTTTTTGGAGGTGACTAAAATGGGATCTTTCTTTCATGTTTGCTGCTCTTAAGCAATAATTTCATAAGCTTGTAAGAGTCTCCTGCCTGATTCTGGGAAAGACTATGGAAGTAGTGAGGTGAGAGACTAAACAATTTAAGGAAAAACAAATGTTTGAGGGCCAATAGCTCCATTTACGTGCACGTAGCTCCATTTACACCAACTGATTTTTAAGCATCGCAGTTATAGAACATCAATGCTGGTAACTTGGAAAAAATGCTTATGCTTATATTAGTAGAAGAAAACACAAGGGATGTATTCAAGTGGGTACTTTCCATTATGTGTCAGCCAAACTTGGGAGGAGATCCCTTCTCATAGAGTATTTTGTTTTCATATGAGCTACAATTTTGACAACAGCTACTTAGTTTCATGGAACTGTTTTTAAAATTTAAATTAAAAGCAAAGTTGTCTTTAGTATGAGTGCTGCATGATGCTTCGTAGATTTCTGCTGCACAACAGCCATTAGTAGCTCTGTAGCTTTTTTAATTGCTGATCACCCACTTATTTTTAATTTCATATAAGTCTCTCCATCTCTGAAAGAGTACGTGCTGTGACACACTGATTATTTTGTCAGACTTTCCTGATCAGTCTGACCTGATCAGAGAAATATATAGTAATAGAAATTTTACCACTATCAAATTGTGGTGTCAATAACTCTCTGGTAACTCTTGCCAGTAAAAGACTTTTTTCCTTCTCATGAGCCTCCTCTCTGTATAAACTCGTGAAGTGTGCGCTTATGGGCGGCGAGAATCTCTAGTCCTTTGAATGCTTTTTTCCTTAAGAGCTGCTTCTGAGTCATATTCACTGTTACTGACGCAGATAACTTTTCACCTCTGTCAGCAATAGCACTTGTATATAGAACGAGTGACAATCTTGTCTGTCTCACTGAGCATCATCAGTAGGGCCATTTTATTTCCATTTCTGATTATTTGTCTTTAGCATTAATCTGTGAAGCAGAAAGAACGCTGCCTGATGGGGCAGCTGACACAGAGGAAAACATTTTTACCTTTTTACTTTCCTTTTAAAATCAGGAACATATGAAAGGCAGTAAGGGAAATGTGAACATGGGTTATTAGGATCTGTATTAATGCCACTTTCGTGGCTGCTGTGCTGACAGTAAACTACTTGCTGCACTGATTTGCAACATGATTGAATTTGCTGAAGAACATGTATTACACCGAAAAAAATTGAATATTCTCCAAAAATAACGAAGACTTTATAGCTGGGACTCCAAAGTTTAAATTGGAAAATGCTGTTGTAGTGTCTTGTGGGAGCTATCATTCACTTATTGTACCTTCTCCAGTGTGGTGGGCTTCCCTAGCCACTGCTGTGTGGGAGAGAAGTCCTCGTCCAGGAGGCACTTTTGGAAATGCTGTCTGGATTTCTGCCACTTAACCTCACCCAAATGGCAGTTTCAGGAGTCATCAGGCACACCTCAGTATTGCTGTGGAAGACACATTTTTCTCTAATCAATAAATCAATGCCATGTATGATCTGATACCAGTTGACAGGCGTGTTGGATGGAAGCATTTCACCACCCTGATGTGACGTGCCGACCAAAGTTCTAGCTACGGTTGGCCTCCACTGAGGGTGGTGGCAGCTGAGGACTTGCAGGAGGCACTTGGCCACGTCTTTACGCACCACATGTGTCTACAACCTTTGCCAACAGTCTGAGTTCTCTTAAAGGATTGACCCAAAATATTGGGTTTATGAATTCTTCACAGGCCCAAATGTGGACTTAATCCAGGGATTAGTTTAAGCCTATGCCTATTTAATATTAAAGAAATTCCCACTGGGATATACCCTCCTTCCACTAGAGAAATGCCAGTTTACATTTCACATACTGTGAAGGAATTGGCCATATGAAGCTGGGGCAGTTGTAAAGATGTTGCACTCTTTTGCAGGATCTGAAGCTTGCAAAGAAAAATTCCACTGTGAATTTTGAGATTTTTTTTTTTTGTCTCCTACTCACAGCTGCATGTACTGCAGAACATAAGAATCTTATCGTTACTTACTTAGAACTGATCCCATTTTCTTCTGCTCTGAATATCTTGCAAAGCCAGCAAGTATTTGGACTCATTCTCCTAAACATGGAAAATATGAGAGTTGTAAACCTGCTGTGCTTAGTTCTGCCTGTCTTAAATTCCACTTATAATTCAGTCTCCATATAGCAGTGCTACCAGTTCTAGCAATATTCTTATTTTATGCATCTAATCTTTATCTATGAGTCATGGCTGAAGCATTAGACCAAAATATATTTTTGTGACATGCAAGAACTCGCAAGTCAAGCAGTCCAATGGATATATCTTAGGGGAAAAATAGAAATGTTAATAATCCTCCCTCTTTGCTTCTCCAATCGTGAAGAGATTACAAATTTGAGCCAACCCAAGGCAGAAGAAAACCAGGAATCTTTTCCCTGAAAGTTCAGGGTGACCTGGATCAGGGATCAGAGCTCAATGTAAACTGGACAATGCTGAGTAACTTGTTAAGTGTCTGAGATTAACATTGATATTTGTCCAGCAAACATCTCAAAGCCAATAAAAATTGGTATTAAACTTGCTTTTGTATAGACATGATGTCCATAAGAAAGGGTGTAACTTTTTTTAGGAATGAGGCAGCCAGGAATATGTTTGTTTAAAAAAAAAATTTAAAAAAATCTTATGACCTGAAGTATGTTTATTTTTTTCTCCTTTGGCTTTGAAGAAATGCCCCATTCTTTGCAAAGTTTACATGGGACAGTGAGTAAATTTGTATATACCTGCCTGAAATCAAAACAATAGTCTCATACATTATTTAAACTCGCAGGTTTTTTTCAGGTTTGGGTTTGGCTGGTGCATACTACTCCTACAACTAACTTTTCCTTCAAACTGAAACACACGATAAAACACAGAACAAGGCTGTATCTCCCAGCGTTCTGAACCTGTGAAATGATTGCATTTACTTTTAGTCTTATTTTCCTGGTTTCCCTGACATCTATATCCAATTCTACATTATACAAGAGTCTTACCCAGCAGTCTTCCTACAGGATATTGAAACTTCATAACTCTGCCGGACTGCTATGCTGCAACTCCTGCTGCTCAGGCTCCCTGCAGCCCTGTCGGATGGCCAGTGGCCATCGCCCATTTCCTACTTGTGCGGAATTCTCTGAACTACACTCTGCTTGGTTTCTGTATGACTTCCTCTGCACTTGCCTATTCATTTTACTAGTATTTACTCACCTCACCCTCTGCCTAAAAGCAATCTTTTAAAACTACACAATATTCCATATTCAAGATAGTTATGCATTTAAATTCTAGCATATGGTTATTGCTTATCACCTTATTTAAGACTATTTTACCCAATGCCCTCTATTTTGGGTGTTTTCATGTTGCAATTGGTAGTCTTCTATTCACTGAAATACAAAAGAAGCTTTTGTAGGTTGCCTACTATACAGAAATGCTCAAGAAATATTAGATGAAGCAATATTAAGTAATCTAGTTCAGCTACGTCCATCTAAATTCAAAGTGTCAATCAGTAATTCTTTTCTTCAGGTGGTTGCTGCATGAAGTCACATTTGTGTAAGGAAATGTCATTGTTCTGAGGAACCATTTTAATTTGAGTTAGAGGTTTTAAGCAAATATTGTTCCCCAGGGCTTGAGTACACACATTGGCCAAGCATACATCCAGGGCTTTGTGGCTCTCTTCTTTTTATATTAGAAACGTTTCCTGATAGACGGAGGAACAGAGCATGCTGATTTTATCTTTTTCAGTGCTTCTTTGGAATGTTGTCTTTCCACTGAAGCATAGTCTATCTTCATTAGTCTAATGTTACTTGTTTCTGCTGGCAATAGTCTTAGTCCTAAAATAAGACAGGAATAGTACACAAAGCTACAACAGGCCCTTGAGCAATTTGTGTTGGTTTTGAATTGGTTCATCTCCACAAGTGCAGCCTGTGACTTTACCTACACTAATGTCGTATCTTCTGTTGTAATTGGTAGCCCATCTACATCTTAACTAATTAATACAGCTTTGCAGTGTTCAGCTAACTAGATCTGGATTATGGGAGCTGTTTTCACCTGACACGTATAAATAACATGTAGTATCCTTTTGTACACTCATTATAAGGTTTTATTGTAACAAGGCCACCAATTCTTTAACATGTAGGATGTGCGCTTCCTGCAGGTCTTGTAATCAAAAAGAAAGTCAATGGTTACAACACTTTCAGAGAAGGAATAGCCTGTCTGATAATAAATGAATCTATGTCCTGAAGTTATTCACATCTGTAAAAGATATAAGCAGTACTGATCTGGAAATGACTGTTTAACTGTTACTATATTTTATATTGGAAAAATATCAGGAAAACTGCTTTGGTAGATCAAAGAACAAGATCTTTTTATTTTTCAGACTACAACATACATTTTGATTTTCTAGCACCCTTATGCTGTGCCAGTGAATCTGTAAACTACCTAATGTCATAGTTTTTAGTACACAGCGTAGGTTTCAGCAGAGCCTTCAGAGAGAAACCGTTACATAAAAGTTCTAATTAATTGCCTTCTGTAATGTTGCTCAGCTTAGTTTGTACTAAGAATAGTACACAAAATATTCATATATAAGTAGGGATAAAGTTGTTTATACGTCAAACATTTGTACAATGAATGCCCTTGCTATTCTGAGGTAACTTTACATGCCAAGAGAAAAAGAGGTGTTTGCTTATCTATGCTATACTTTCCGTTAATATTTCAAAGTACAAAACCTCATACTTACAGAAAATCTTCTTGGATCGTTTCCCTTCATTAAAAAGCTTCATTTAGTAGTTGCGTTTGTAGGGATAACTTTTCAAATTCATTGACCTGTTTTTTTGTTTCGTTATTTTCTTTTAGTGTAGAAGCTCTTACTACCCTTTGGCTGTGTCTGTTGCTCGTGTTAGCACCTGACTCCTTTCTTATACGTACCATAGGCAAACAGTGGCTGTGGCTTCCATCAGAAAAAGTTCAGTTGGACTCAGATGCACCACTGATAGAGGCTGTTTGCTCTGAAATTATCTTGCATCTCTACTGATCAGCTGTAAGGAAATGAAGCTGTCTTCTACTTTATTGAAATCTTGCATGTATTGTCCAAATTTTGTGACTAGTATTTTCCATCCCTTTATCAAAGTTCTTTATATGAAATCTAAAGTCCATGTTAAAATGAGACAAAAGGCAAAAGTACCTTTGCATTAAAACCAAGTTTCATCCTCTCACAGGCAGCATTACAGAGCAAGTACTTCGGATCGCCGTGGGAGAGCCTTTATCTTCTGCTCTGACCCATTAGCGTGAGGCTTTTATGTGCTTCTAACTGGTGAGCTTGGTGTTGTACGCCATCTGAGTGATGTTAGAGCAGAACTTTCTTTAAACTTGTATGAAGTCCTCTGTCATTTTCCTCATAGCTGTTGCCCAGGTTATGGCCTCATTTTAAACTGAGGCTCAGGTTATTTAAGTTTCACTTACTCTTCACTAGCTAAGTGTTTCAAAACAGCCGTGCAGTGCAACAGCACTGAAGCTGCTCTGTTCATGCCAGTGGTAGACTTGTTTGTAGTGATACCGGGGCTTTGGGAGTGAGCACTAGCTCAACTTCTTGTTGCAAGTTAGTCAGGGGGGCAAGGGGAGGGAATCTTTCTAGGGAGCTTTCTGTCCTTTCTGAGGATAGTTGTGAGTTGTGATCTCTGGGGATTTCCCAGTGTCTACAAGGCATAGACTGACTGTGTCAGGTGGGAAAGGCTGGTCTTCTCCCTGCTCCACCTGACAGCCCAGCTGTGTGCAGTGTGCAATGTTTCTTTCGATCTTCTCTCTGTGTTTTGACTCTTCTTTTTCTCTTACAATGCCTCCTCGGCAAAGCATGAACTGTGTAGTGTTTGAACTTCAATTTTAAGTTTGAGCCTACAATAATATAGTACACTCATTTATTTTATTACAGCTCACCCTACCGGTATACAGGCCTAGTGTAGAAGGATGTACACCCGTTTTCCAACAGTAATGATTCTGCTAGGGAGGAAACGTGTGCGGTGCGCACGCCGACGGCAGAACCTGGTGTCTGAGCAGGGCAGCGTAAGAGCCTGCCTGTAGGGAACTTGCCATGGGCCCTGGCCTGTGCTTATGGAGAGGGAGGGACAAATATCACAATGTGATCTATTTTCTATGGATTGCTATTTCATTAAATCTTATTTTGCTTTTCAGAAAGAAAATGATAAGGAAAATTGAAAAGCCAAAGCATCATACCTTCACACAGGTTTTCAGAGTATTTTGTTCCATTTCTATAACAGATATTTGCCCCTGCCCATTCCTGTGTAATGTAACTTGAGTTGATTATTCAAATAATCGCAATAGTGAGACAATCCAACTTTCTCACATCCCTCCTCAAAAATAATACTCCTAATGCCTGCACATACAGGCAGCTATATACTAAAAGCACATGAGGGAAGTAACTTTGGCCTGAACTTGACAAGCTAAAAATGGCTATAAAGAATCTTACTTATAGAACTACTTAAATTATTACCCCCCCCCCCCCCCCCCCCCAAAAAAAAACAACCAACCAAAACCAAAAAAAACCCAAACCACCACTGTATGAATAAATGACTCTGGACAAGTTACATAATGGAAATCTCAATTATATTGATAATCTCCGCTAGTATTTGAACCTGTATTTAACTATTTGATTTATCTATATTTCATAAAAACCTTGTGTGTATACATATGTATATATGCAAATTCTTTTGAAAAAGCTTAAATATATCTTATTTTTGTGATAATTTTTATTGGCATTAAAGCTCATCTAAAATCTTAGTATTAAAATGAACGATAATGAACTATTTAGGGCTTTTTTCTGTCATCAACTGATGTTCATTATCAGGACACCGTATATGAGATCATGTGTTTGTAAATTTAAATTGTGCAGTGACTGAGTATCAGCAACTGGTGACTTTGTGTTCAAATATTTTCTTTTACGTCTTACAGACATTAAAAAAATACTGTAATTGCTTAAAATTGACATACACTTGTTTTGGGTTTGTTCCATAAGCTTGCTCTTACTATTAAGCTGAAGACTTCTCCAAACCTCCTCTTGACTTGTACAGTGGGAGGGTATTTAGGTGCAGGATTTGTTGTGTATTTCATGTCTGTGATTTTGTTGTATCCTTGACCATGCTCTGAAGTACCATTTGAAATTTACTGGGTATCTGCAGGCTCTTAGGATTGCCTGAGTGCCTTAGCTTTGGGTGGTTGACTTGCTGGCAGATCTGTCCTTGGACTAGTGCAGAAGAACTGTAAAACCAGAGAATGTGGCTGGCTGGGAAGCCCTCAAAAACTGAGGCACCCTGAAGGGGTATGGGTGTGTTCCTGCCTCCCATCACCGTGCCTTCCAGCCACTATCAGGACTCTTCTCATTCTCAGCAGGACTGGTACCATTCAAGCTTGTTGCTATTTTGTTAAACTTGTTGCAAATACGATTTTACAACTTGTTTCTCCGAGTCAGCTGTTTTCCACTACCATTCTTTCATAGCTCGATACCCAGAACATCACCTTTCTATTTCCCTTTCCAGAATATTTGAAGCACACAGGAGTGGAAGGTTTAGTCATTAACCAGGTGTGCTGCTTCACTGAAAAAATTACATGATTGAACCTAAATCATGCCCTCCCTCTTATTACACAGATATTCCACTAGATGTCATCTGGCATCACCCTAAAGGAGAAAGTATACCTTCTGTGTGCATCGGTTCAAACTGTGGTCTCATGAGGGTGGATGTGGCTGCAGGCTCTGGGGGAATTCTCTGCGGTTTCATTGTAATGAATGGTCTCATATAGCCTGAAAGACTCCTTGCTCAGGTAAGTGAGACACTGAGACAAGCAGGTAGCCAAGACATGCGTTGAACAGGCTGGTTAACATGACTTCTGATAACGGCTTTGTTCCTTTTGAATTCCTTATGTTGCCATGTGTATGGGCACAGAATGACTTTAGTGTCATGAGGGCATGTGCTATGTAGGAATCAATTATTGCTTGGTTCATTCAGCAGTTGACCTGGACATGCTTTTCAGAAAGAAAACGATGAGGAAAATTAAAAAGCCAAAGTATCAAAAAGGAGAAAATGGCTATATCATATCAGAGCTGCTAAATTTGTCAGTTGTTCTGGCCTGTTCTTTTTCTAGGGATTAACTATCAATTGCCAGCTACTTTAGACAATATATGTTGACCATCTTGATTGCAACAATTTTTTTCTTATTAGTGAGGATAATGATCCCAGATGGGTTCTTGCTCGTAGTCTTGTATTTCCTTTTCTATTTTCTTGTGTTCACTTACCTAGTAGCATCTTTGTTACTTCTTATGCCTTCTCTTTATCTTTTTTCTCTTGCCCTTACATTCATTCTTTCCTATTTGTGTTTCTATTTCAATGCTCTTCTGCTCAATAAACATCTCACCCACCTACATCTGTTTCACACTAGTGAACATGGAAGTACTGTCGGTCTCATTCTCTGTGTTGTACCCATTCTTTCCATCTACCCACATACTCCCTTGCTTGCACATTGCTACCCTTTCTCCTGCAGTACACCCACGCACGCATTCATGAATGCAGGAACGCCGCTTGCTGGGGCTTGCCTGGTACTCGCGTTCCTGATGCCATGTCTTACAAGGACATATAAATAAGAGCACTGAGGATGTGCCTAGAGATCTAGGGCCAAGCACAGGAAAAGCAGTAAAATATTGAGGCCTTTGTCAACTCTGAGGAGAGCACAAAGTGGGTACTCTGATCTAGGTGCTACGCATCCTGCTGTTTGAGTGGGCGTAGTATAGAAATAACAGACCAAAGTTCTTGCTTTTCACTTAGTGCACCCATTGAGGTTTCCAGAGGATAGTCTTGTTTCTCTGGTTGCATCTTACTTGGTGGCTTTGATCAGGTTCTGTTGGGAACTTTCTTGTTATATAATTGAGAATAGCCTCAAGAAAAGTTGGGCTTGGTGTGCAGCAAAGATCTGCTCACAGGGCATCAGGGAACAGTGTTCACAGTTTCAGCTCCTTACTGCAGGTCACAACAACCAAGAAACTGTCTGCAGCTATACAGATGACAAAATGGTTTCTGCGTTTGGGTAGAAGTAGGCATGGCCTGCTAGTAGTCACTGACTTCAAGAATTTGAATAGTTTCTGTATTCATGGCATCAGGTTTTATCAATAAGGTTGGAGAAATCTTATTGCGACTGGTCTCTGAAAACTCTATTAACAATCATCTACTGAGTGAAAACAGACTGGAGTCTAGATAGCACTTCTGAAAACCTTACCTCAGTTGTACGCTATGACCTTTCTTTTCCCTTTTTCTTCCAAAAAGCTGTGATGTCATTGTGTGAGCCTGATGTTCTGCAGCTATCGAAGCAGAACAGGAAATCATGTGACTGGAAGCTTGGACTAGTTTTTACATGAACTTTCAACCCTCCCATTCAGTCAGGCTTCAGAGAGGTGGGTACTGCGGTTTGGGTACAAAGCACTGTGTGCCTCTAGCTCTGTCAGACTCTGCATACCCACTTGTACAAAAGCACAGCAGTAAACAAGGCTACTTACTTATACTTCCTGCAAGCGTACTCATTGTGAAGCTGCCAGTTGTCCATCTTGCAGTTGTTTGTTTAGTGCAAAGTTATCGATTACAGTTTGGTCCAAGTTGGTCAAAATATTTGACCATGTTAGTCCAAGGTCCCCTATCCTCCAGATGTTTGTTCCAGGACATGAACAGTTCCTGGGTGGACTTCGGGCTTTGTTTGAACGTCCTGAGTGTGTTCACTGTTTCCTCAGGCTGGCATGAACAAGCACGTTGTCTTGCTCAAACTCATGTTTGGTCAAATTCTGTTCAGTAGCAAGTCTCTATCTCCAAAGCTGACTTCTTGACCTTCATGGTTGACAAACCATTTGCTACAGTAAATATAGTACAGACTTTTTCCGTAAGTGGTGTGAAATTTAGTAATGGGTTACTAAGTTATTACTATTATGCAAGGAGTGTTTTTTTTTTTATTATTATTTTTAAAGGTGGTCCTCTAATAGCAGAAGCCCTCTGACCACAGTAACTTGGGGGAGGGGACAACCAAAAAAAATCCCCCTGTGACTCAAGTGATGTCGAGCTTGTAGGCAATTGTACTGTCACTTCAGTACTTTGGCTGTGTAACAAACTTTGAAGAGAAGCATTGCTAATCTGCTCTGTTTCTCTCTGCACACAAGTCTAGAGTGATCCTGAAAGGTTTACGTTTCTGCATTTCATTTTTCACTCAAGTTATTCTTAATTTTATTAGTGTAAGGGACCATGTGAAAGCTGGTCACCAAACTGGTTTAGTTAAGTGCTTTGAGGTTGTGTGGTGCTTAGGCTGTTTGAAGAAATTGAAGGGAAGTGCTCAGTAGAATTTAAATGTTGATCACCTTTGGGGACTTTCAAGAGAGTGCTTTCTGGGGCTGTTTTGAGAAATGAGGGGGAATGAGTTTATTTCCAAAATAAGCACATCACTTCTTGGTTGATGTAAATCTCCTTTTTATGACTAAAACCTTTGAGGCTGTATTTTTCCAAACAAAGCCACGGGATAACCTTAACTCCTCTCTGACTTTGTTTCTGAGCATCCAAGACCAATTTAAATCATCCAATGAATATTAAGTGTCCTGGTTTAGGCCAGGATGGAGCTAGTTTTGTTTTCAGCAGCTCCTGTGTTTTGGCTTTAGTGTGAGAAGAACAGTGATAGCACACTGATGTTGCTGGTTGCTCCTGAACGACCAAGGACATTTTGCTGTTTTCCAGGTTCTGCTAACGTGCAGATGCAAAACTTGGGAGGGGTAGAGACAGGATAGTTGATCCAAACTGGCCAAAGAGTATTCCATACCATAGACGTCATGCCCGATATAAGCGAGGGTCGGTCGGTGGGCCACTAGTTTTTTTCTAGATCTTTTGGGCTTTTGAGGCTTTTGAGACCTTTAACTTGCCTTAATCCTTAAGCTTCCCTTCGGGTTGCTTTTTGTTTCCCTATTTTTACCTTTTTGTTTCTCGCTCGTTTGGCTGTTGGTTCCCTCGCCTGCTTTCCCTGGAACTTGCTGTTCTGGGATAGCTGGGGGGGATACCCCTGCTCCCTGCCTGCTGCTCAGGACGGGCTGTATCGGTCGTCGGGTGGTGAGAAATTGTGTGTCGTTTGTTTTATATATTCTATTATCCTTGTATATATTATCATTATTATCATTATTAATATATTTTCATATTTTTCCTTTGCTGTCCTGGTGAACTGTTTTTATCTCAACCCGCGAGTTTTCCTTTCTCTCCAATTCTCCTCCCCACCCCACCAGGGAGGGGGGGAGTGAGCGAGCGGCTGCGTGGTATTGGGTTACAATTTGGGGTTAAACCACGACATTAAGCAAGAACTTGTTTTGCAATTTCTGCCCGTGTTTAATGACTACAGACTTCATTTTAAAAAGCTTCATTTATAGATATTACGCTTTCTGATACAATCAACCTATGTCTCTGAATGGAAGATGAGAACATCTCATTTTTCCGCCTATTGTCATCTATTTTTGCTTTTCAAACTCATTTCACAACCATAAAGGAGATGACATCTGGAAAGCCTGTTACTTCAGAGCGTGGGCAGGGATGGGTGGCACTCAGGGGCCTAAGCTGATAAGTTTGTACTATTCATCACCATTTCAGCTTTAATTTCCTTCTTGCTTCACTGTGCATAATGATAGGATGACTCTACGAACAGGCTTTCATGGATGGCCTTTTCAATATATGGGAGAGAATGATACTATGTTATACCATATTTTTAGTTCTATTTGGGATAATATTAAAAATATTTATTTCAGGGAATACATTTAGAGAAGGTTTTCCAAATTGGTGAGGTAGGTTAGTCTTCTAAAATCACATTCAGGGTCTGCTGGACTCTTGAGTCCTCCTACAAAGAAAACTTCTCTCTGCAGCAGGGAGAACTTAATTCACTTCAAAAGTATACCCAAAGATGGTACAATGATTTTTATACTGAAACACTGACAAACAATGAAAATGTTTCCTTCAGGGGTAGGGTAGAACACTTAAACAGAAGCCTGAGTCACTACTGCCAAATCTTAAAGCTGCTCCATGTACTACATCCTGTTTTCCTATACTGATCTGTAGCTGATGGCTGATCTGATTTAACCATTTTTCTTAGAGACTGAATGGAACAGCAAACTTCCGTTCTCTTAGGGTATGTTTTTTCCAAAAAGGGTAAGCTAAATCTAGTTAAAAATAATGAACCTGTTTGACATACATAGTTAATATTTTAAGTGTTGGATGACAGAGCCTGATTGTTCTGGAAAGTTTAGCAGTTAACTGATAATTAACTCAATCTAGCACTTGTTGAAAAAGGACAGTTTCCCCCAATTGCCCACTAATTTATTTACAAGATAGTAAATAGTTTGTGTTCACAAGTTTCTCCTTTGAGTATGGGAAGTTTCCAGGGTGGCACGCTTGCTATCTTTGATGCGTAACATGTCCTGTCTGCCGTGCTGGGCAGGGCACAACCCACAGCTGTGAAACCAACCTGCAATACTGAGGCTATTTGTGTGCATGAGTTGGGGGAGGAGGCGAGTAGGAAATCGCCACTGAACTTGTCATGGTTCATTAACCTTGTAAATGAACCAAGGGTCACAAAAAACACTGAGTCCTTAATCCCTTTTGATCTGTATGTTCTGCTGTTTTTCTGAGTCCAAAGAACCTCCACTTAAGCAATATTTCAAAGTAAGAAGTCACTGCAAAATAAGTGTGTGTGTGTGTGTATATATATATATATACACTGCATTTTGAAAAAAGATTTTGCAGAAATAATAAAAATACCTATCTCTGGACTGTTTTAAAGCATGTAAATATTAAGTGTCTTAAAATACTGTAAAAATTTTCAGTTGTACCATTGAACTGTTACTTATAGCTTCTTCCCTTCATGAAGTAGATTAGTATGTATGGCACTATAAATTACCATAAAATACTTTCAGATCTCTTGGACCTTGTTTAAACAACCAGCTTTGTATAGCCCTGCTATAGCAACAGATATATAATACTAGGCTTATGACAGCATCCCAGAGACAGCTCTGAATTTCTGCTATGCTGTTTATTGCTTGGTGAAACATGGTCATGTTGCCAGGGACACTGGAGTGGGCTGGAATATCTCTGGAATTAACAACCTGAGCGATGACCTTTGTAGTTGTTTTCAGGTTCCTACTGCAAATGAGGTGAAAGACTTAGAAATGTACCAAGGTTGGACTGTAAGGAGCAGAATAGTTTCTTAGAATCGTGGAATCATTTAGGTTGGAAGAGACCTTTAAGATCGAGTCCAACCATTTTTTTGTGAAAAAAACCTTTCTGTTCTCACACTGTACCAAATCATGAACTAGGGAGAGATGTTTGTGGAAAAGAGTGAAAAGTCCCTTCGTCTTCCCTCCTCAAAGATTCTTCTCTCTACTAACTGTGTGTAACATAAGTGGTTGGCGTGCTCCAAGCGCTGTGTTAGTCTTTTTTTATGGATAGGTTTAGCTTATTTTAGAGGGCTCTAACCAGCATGTTATAGTGTCACTTTCTCCCCCTTGCCTGTTAGGGTAGAGCTGGTGACTCTTTGCAGGAGGTCAGGGTGCCAGGCAGCATCGGTGAATACCTGAGGAGCTGTGGTGGTTGCACTCGGTCTTCAGCAAAAAGATTTGCTCTGCCCAATGGAAAGTCACAGGGCAGTGGGCACAGGCGGCGATGTTGGCCATCTCTTCAAGTGAGCAGTGGCTGCTGCAGTACCCAAAATCACAGCATGACTCCAGAGTCTGCCTTCTTCTTTTCATTATACCTGTCTCTGAGACCTGTGTTGAGTCGGAAACGCGTATCCACCCATTACCCCAGGCAGCAGTCTCCCCAACAGTAGATGAAATTGCTTCTGACAAACAGTCTTCTCTGGCAGCAACAAGCCATTAAAAAAAAAATCCTAACTAGCCATACTATGAAATACGATTTTTGGTCAGAAATTTCATATAGGTGTTTGGATAAATCATGGCAAAATTGTGAAACTGGAGGAGAGTAAATGAAGACTGGGCCCACAGTAATTTAAGGGGTTTACAGTCAAAAGAATAATGATACTTGAAGGCAGTGTCTGTTTAGAGGGCAGCTGATATTTCACAGTTCTCTTTTTTCTTCCATGAGGTTGAAACTATGCAAACAGTGACATTTGGTCCATGTTAACTGTGTCAGAACAAACATGAGGATGCCCCTTGTGTGGGAGGCATAGTTGCTATTCCTACTTCACAGAATTAGATTTATTCCTACGGATACTGGAAAATCAATTCGTGTAAGAGCCAACTGGAGACTGGTTTACATTGTTTGAGGAGCATTGAGGTTTTGCAATCAGAAACTCCCTCAGGTATACATATTTAACAAAAGGAAAATACTGCATGACCAGATTCTTTTGTTCTGCATTTACTGGCCTTGAAAGTAGGAAGACGTGATTTGCAGTGGCTTCCAGCTACAACAGTTGGCGATGGTGGAAGTTGGCAGCGACTGCCACTTAGCTATGCTCCTTCCAGCAGAGTTGTGCTTGTGGCGCTGAAGATTTTGTCCTCCCTTGGAGGTCCCAAGGTCCCCAAAAGGTGGCAGTATGAACACGGTCTGCTCTCCCCATGAGGTGACGTCCGTGAGTTCACAGCTTCTGCATTTGGTACGGAATAACGGAGTGTGCCTGACTAAGCTCGTGTTATTTTGGAAAATGGAAAATTTGCAAGGGTGAGATAACATCTTGTATTGCCACCCGTGTGATAGCTGTGTCTCACGGTGGTAACTCATTAAGACCAGGACACACTTTGATTTATTTTCAGTACGAACTCTAAAGTCACAAGGTCTTAAACACTTCAGATCTGGTAGTGCCTGTGTTCATAGTTACATAGTTCAAGCATAATTGCAACTTTTCTTCTTTTAGTTCTCATCACTACCTGTTGTGGTATAGGCTACTCATAATATTGCATATTTTAGAGTAAATTTAATACAACATTTGCAGTGAAATTAAATTTCCTTTGATGCTAGTGTTGGTATTGTGAATTAGAGTCTGGATC
The DNA here is from genome assembly GCA_009819775.1 of Phoenicopterus ruber ruber. Taxonomy (NCBI): domain Eukaryota; kingdom Metazoa; phylum Chordata; class Aves; order Phoenicopteriformes; family Phoenicopteridae; genus Phoenicopterus; species Phoenicopterus ruber. Next base: position 27,763,199 of record CM020222.1, read on the forward strand.
TTGCCTTAGTAGTACTGATATCATAAGGAATGTGACTGCTAGTGAGTCTCACCAGTTACTGCCTCTCTCTACGTAAGCAAGCGTGGGTGATGTGCTGTGCTCAACACGTCATCAGTATTGAAGCGTGTTGAACTGTGGGGTCAGTGATTAAATGTTTTCTATATTTGAGATTTGACTTGGGTGCTGGTAGCTGGGGGAGTATGAAAAATAGGAAGGAAATTTAGACCTTTTTTTTTGTTTTACTTTTTGAGGATCGTGAGGATGGGTATATGTAGGTCAAGATCACCCGCTCCAGATAACCAAGATTATGGTTGTGTAAAATGGGTAAAAAAAGAGAAAAGGCGGTGTGGGGAAAAATAATAAGAAGATGGGAAGTAGTGGCACAGTGGGGCAGAAGGGAACCACGTGTCTGAATACTTCAGTAATTATGATGGAAAGATCACTTAAAATCAGATGTAAAATGACCATCAAACTTTATTTTTAAGTAGATTTGATTGAAGAGTTGCTTATTATTTTGCAATAAATTAAACAGAAATGATGCTACATACCTGCTGTTGAATACAAACTTAGTAAAATACAGCTTATATAATTTTTATATAATTTAAAATATATCAATTTTAAGACATATCAATTTATAATATATTTACATAGCACAATAGCATCATGGAGCTGCACTCACACTTATTAACACTTCACAGATTAAAAAAAAAAAGCCATTGGTCAGTCTTGTCTGGACACTTTTCTTGTTATACACAAAATTGTCAGTCATCCTTATTTTTCTTCTGAGCTTGATAATCTTTTTCCCAACACTCAGCTTGCTAGCCTTGCACTTCCTAATAATCAGCACTTCTTTGGGATCTGAGACTTGATTCAATGTTCACAGTGTAGTTCAAACCATAGATAGTATCCATAGCCTGTCTTGACTCCCTGGCGTATGGGAGGAGAGGATTTTCTTCCTGTGATGCTCTCACCCTTGTAACAGTCTTGCCTGCTTTTATCCTGAGTTTTCTTGGCTGTTGGAGCTGTTTGCATTTCCCTCGTACCCCTCCTACCGAGGTGAGGGTTCTACTTGCCGAGGTCCAACCACTCTGAAGGATCTCTCCACAGGATACTTGACACAGAGTCTACTTGGCTCTTCACTGCCCACTGCCTCAAACACTTCATTTTGAAGTGTTGGTTTGCAGCTGGTTCAAAAGGTTCAAGTAGGCTTTGGATTTCAAAAATCTGGGATATGAATCCCTTTCCATGAGGATGTACACGGTTTTCTGGGCTTCGTCAAAACTTGTGTGAGTTGGGTCTTGAGCCCTTTTGGCTGTTGCTTCCCTCATCTGATAGTCAATATTGATCTGGAAAGTGAAAAACAAATGCCATTGACATCTCAATGTACTCTCTTTCTATATCTATCACTTTGCTTTGTCAATGAACAAATTCAGTCTTAGAACTCAGTGTGATAGTTTAATATCAGAACTGCAAAACGAGGGAATTTTAATGCTTATATCCCAGTTGTGCACAAAAATTACTACTCTCTAGAAATGCAGTTTCTTATGGAGTCAGAAGTAACACAACTCAACAATGGAGTAAGTAGAGGAACAACCTTCAATTAAACCTCCAATTAAAATAACAGGAGAAATTTTGTGTAGAATGAGTCTCCAGTTTGAAATGTGATCAACATACACAACTTCTAATTCTCCGGAATGTCTGCATATTTTAAGACATTAAATAATCCGTGGCTCTCCTACTAGCAAAGCTCTCTAAGTATCTCTAAGACTCCAAGCACCGGCAGTAATTCAAACTGGGCTGACCCAGAACAGCATCATGTGCTGAGGCGCTGGTGCCTCTGCTGAGCTTCTGTCTGGCAGTGCTCCTAAGTACTGGCCTGTATTATGTGCCTCTACTTGTGAGATCTGATAATCTCACGGCCAAAGACAGTAATGATGCAAGTACGCTCATAAAAACATGTCTGTCTTCTTCCTGTGTAACTGAATGAGTGTATGAGCATCTCAGTGAAGCTACACTTCTATCTTCTGATTTTCCCGAATCCTTGTACTGTAACACTACACAGATTAACTTTGTACATACCTGTTTAATAGCATCTGACTGAACAAACTCCTCATAAATCCTCTCTGCTTTGCCATGTAAATGATCAGACTTGGTTTTCTTGTAATCCTCACAAGCCAACCAGAACTCGATGTTTTCCTCGCTGAATTCTGACTTCAGGAACTCCCGAAAGACACCTTGACCACCTAAAGCCAACACAAATACATCATCACTTATAGTATGATATTTGTGACCAGGGAGGATAAAATAAATACCAGGAGTTGTATTGAAATCTCTGTTATAAAATCTTGCCAAAATACACTGTTCTTCCCTTCAACATGCTAGATACTCTAATATTAAGGGTGATGGCAGTCTTCCTAATTACGTTCAGTGTTTTCAGATCTAGACCCTGAGTACCAAACTGCATCAATGGATTCTAGTCCTCTCTAACTGAATTGTCTTAAGGTACAAGTGGAGAGAAAATTCCAAATTAAACAGCTGTGTTACGCAAGGACAGAAGACTGATCAAAAAGCACTGAATTGAGCTAGTTGTGGTTTATTTGCTATACTGGGAATAGGAAATGTAAGGAAAGAAAAAACCCAAAGCTGAATACAGTAGCCATGTTACACTGGGGCTGTAAATAACTGAAAGGCAACTTTGCAGGCCATCCTCTGGCAGCGTTTGCAGAATACTACAGCTTTGCCTATTTGGTGATATTAGATAAAATTTTGCCCTCAGAATAAGAACAAAGTCATACTGAAGTAATAGACTTACTTTGGCTGGCCAAGAGCTTTTCCAAAGACTGGGACCACTGAATCACCTCCTCTGCAGAAAGCCTAAGGTGACAAGAAAAAGAAAAGACTTCAGGCAAGAAACCACGTGGTTTTGTTTGCATGTTTAAAGGAAACAAATTTTATAATTTATTATTCTATCCTAGGAATATGTACCAGGTATTTATTAAACTGATGGCTTTCTCATGATCTGAGACCCTGGAGGCAAGCCCACATTGAGAAAAATAATCAGAAATGGAAAACCAAGGAACTAGGATGTTATCCTGAATTCTGTTCCCAGAAAGATGAGCTTTTACTGTAACTATGACCAAATAATTTTGTATCTGTACTTCTGTTTCCATATTCCTGAAAAAAAGAATGGTAATACCCCTGCTCTTCACTTAAGCGTGAAGCATCATTTCTTCTAAATCTTTAGAGAGTGGATACAATGTCCCTCTGAAGAAAATAGATTTCACTGAGGTTTCTTCTCCCTCACTGCTTGATGCAAACATATACACATCACTAAGAACCCCCCCAGCTTAACTGCATGAATAGTTTCTACTCCTTAATGTTCACTTCTCTTGTAGTTTGGAAGTTCTAGGCTTGATTATAATATTTGTTCTGAAAGTAGTTTAGAAATTAATAAAATAGTAAACTATATAGTAATTAGCTATAGTTTATATTTTGTTATAACAGTGTATCTTAGTACTTACATGACATTTCTGGAGGTAGAAGTCTTGATCCCAGATTCGAGATGTGGTACCATGCACTTCAAATAATTTTTGAGATCTGCACCACTGAAACCAATGAACAGATATTTTTGTAAGCCATTAAAATTGCAGTTGCATTTCAATTCTACTTAAATCTCTTAACACTTTTAAATAGAGGCTGACAGCTCCATCCTATGGCTGAAGTCTGGGAAGTTACATATCCAAGTAACTTTTTTCAAAAGACTAAGAGGCTCCCAGTGTATCCAAAATCTGCTCCTGATTACTTAAGGGAATCAATTCATTGGTATGCATCAGCTCAAGCCATTTTTAATGGTGCTATAGTCCTGGGCTTTGAGCAGGCTTTGCAGACATTTAGCCCAAAACACGGTGTTAATTCTTAATCTCCCAAGATTCTAGTGTTATTTTCAGTTCTAATACACTAGTTTAATATTAAGATATATATACTTACAAAGCTTTTTGCTTCTTTTTATGGATTTTGCCTTCTGCAAGCTTGCAGTCTTCTTTTTTTCCATTTAATTCAGTCATATTGTTGTGAGATAAAAAAAATCCTGGCATTTTACTTCACTTTAATGTGAAGCGACTTTTGCAACGATAATCCTCCAAGCACCAAATGTCAGTTCAGGCTCTGCTACCGCCTTTTATTGACGCAGGCAGCTCTGCTAGTTGGTGTGAACAGATCTGTTTATCATGTATCCTTACCACAAACTGTGGAAGTTCCCTTTTTCAGAGCACAGTGACGTGAGTCTTTTGAGAAAGAAAACAGACAGCGGTGTCTCGTGGTTGAGGTTAAACCGGATGAGACTGAATTACTTTGGGTTTGTTTTGTGTGTCTGTGTATGTCTGTGCTACCAAAAAAAAAAAAAAAAAAATCCCCCCTAGAATTTTGAATGCTTGTCCCTTTCTGATTGGTACTTTCAAATCAAAAGTATTTCTTGGTTTTAGCGAATGAGCTGCAAATACTGTGGTTTTATCTTGACAAATTTCACCTGCTACATGCCTGTGTTCTGAAATTTCATACTTTACAATTGATTGATGGGCTCAATGGAATAATAGAAAAAAAGGTACTTTAAGGTATGCCAGTATTAAGGTTCCATATGCAACAAGCTATTTGCAAGTCACCAGTTGCTCTTCAAACTAGAATACTGTGTTAATAGAGGCATCTGATTGGTTTAGACATGTGCTGTTAAAATATTTAAAAGTGATTTTCATTGGAAAGGGTTTTGAAGCAGCAAGAACTTATTTAATTTGGTTTAATTTTTTCCAAGTCAGATTATTTGGAAGCACACTGACATATTTCAGGAATGCCTCCATAATTTTAAGTGATTTGGCATGTATAAAGACTGATTACAGTTAAAAAGCTGTTATTTGTAAAGACAATGTGAACATTACAACATGTTTGAGGGAGGTGTGCCTTTTTTGTACATACTTGAGTTCCACTGCGAAGAAGAAACCATGGATACAAAGCAAGATGAATTAATTGTTACTCTCTATTTATCTGTCTGGGTTGATGATTTAGAGGTTTAAGTACTTAGTCTGGTCCCTGGGCATCCCAGTTTCTGCTTGTTTGGAGGTTTTTTTTCTGGGAAGTTTCAAAGATTTTGTTTTATTAAACAATGCAGACAACTTTGATTACTTATAAATAGCTCATGAATGATTTGTACAGGGCTGCATATGGTCATGGTAACTGAGAACTTGCTCGCATATCTACAGTTTCGTAGTGGACTGTGATACAAAGGACTTGGGGGACTGAAAGCTGCCTGCAGACAGATGTGCACGCAAGGGCAGCCGGTCTGCATCAGGGTGGTTTTAACCACAGGAAGCTACTGATCCTCTGAATATTAGTAGTGACATAAACGTGTCTGCATAGGTTGTACTGCAGCAAACATTTGTCTCCACACTATCAGGTAAACACTGACCTTTGTAAGGCAGAGGTATTTACTAACTGCTCTTAACTCCCCTGAACAAGGCTAAAAAGGAAGGAAGAGATATTATCAGTACCAGTTTTGTTTTCGTACCTAGCATGCCGATTTTTGACATTCAGCCCCCTCAGTGTCTCGCTGTTTCTTCAGTTAGTAGCTGTCCTCAGTGAATTACTGAGAGGGTTATAGAGATGCTACATCCAAACTCTTTTCAGAAGGGTGCAATAAAAGGGTAAAGTAAAAGGCAACAGACAAAAGCTACATCAAGGGAAAATCCCTATTCTCTGGCACATCTCTTTGTAGCCTCAGGCTAAAAGGGGGGCAATGTCTTGAACTTAAAATTGCAAGTGAGTGTAACTGAGCCACCAGTTAGGTTCTGTGAGTCTAAGAGGGACTACATAGACTTGCTCCCCTGAAGAATAGGATGGTTTGCTTGTCTGTGCCTATTATCAATGCAGGACTGACAGTTTGTTTACCAGACAAAGAATGTTTGTTCTCCATTTAAAATGAAGTTATTGTCTTTACCTTTGGGATTTGTTAAACATATCAATGCACATTACAGGTGTTGCTTCAGACCTTCCTCTAGAAAGCGATTATTGTGTGCTACTGCAAGGACTTTGTACTTCATTTTCTTGCAATAAATATTCTCCTGAGTAAATAAAGAATAGTATTCTTTCCACTTACATCCAGTGCTGTCACGCAATATTTGAATTGTTTTCCGGGTACTTTGTTTGGTAGAGGAGATCAGTTGTATTAGATAACAGTTCGTAGGGTGAAATAGATACATTTCACTGTGAGCTTTGGCCTTGTTATCTTAAAGGATTCTGAAATCAGGTCTCTGCAGAGGCCACAAGCTTGTTTTCTGGCACATTGCATGCATTACCTCAGCTTATATCCAACAAACTTCTGTGAGTCTGAAGTCTTTTCCAGCCTCATCTCTGTACAGCCTATTCTACTTTTGATGTTCTTGTTGGGAGATCAATAGGAGATGATGTTACTTTTCTTGAGAATGTTGCACTGAATACAGTCAAGGATATTTTGATGGTAGCAGACACCAACAGAAATAAATGCAGGAGAATTTTTTTTTTTTTTGCTGCATTTGCATTTGGAGGAAGTTTGGAATAGGTGGGAGGAGAAGTACATTCAAGAAAAATGCCTATTTGTGTAAAGATTGTATGTAGTCCCTTGGAAGATATTACACCACTGGGCTCTGGGGTAGGTAGTAGCCTTTGCTTTTAAGATCCTGGTGCTACTGGACTTTAGGGCAGTCAAAAGGGAAGGAGGAATAAGCGGACTATGTACTGTAAAGGAGGAAAAAGTTGTGGTTACCAAGCAGACCAGCTGGCGTTAGCTGTCATTCTTACATTCTGCTGTTCTCATATTCTAAATGTATAATGCTTTTAATATACTGATGTTATATTGTGACCCTCTAGGCTGTCATCTGAGAGTCCTCTCCAGTCTTCCAAATCAGTAAGCCTCAGTCTCTGGACTACTACTGCTGTTCTTCATCCCTGTGCAAAGAAAATCAGTGCTGCCTCTTTGGTTCACTCTAAGCCAGGTCTATTTGTTAACTTGTGTAAAGATTCATGTAAGATTGGTAAAAGTAGAAATAAGATGGAGTTATGAGTATCTGATTTTGGAGAAGGGATGAACAATGTATATCTAGGAAGAAGTGTGGCATCTAAACTTCTAGCTTAGGGTCATAAGAGGTGTAAAGACAATGTAAAGCAACAATGTCCTCACATTCTCCTGTGAGCCTCGCTCAAACCCTGCAAAACCAAAGCCTACTGCATTCAGTAGCAGATATCTCAACATGGGAGTTTGATTATTATTCACATTTCATCTTTTTTTCCACTGCGGACAATTACTTTCTTCCTCTGAGTAACTGATTTTCAAGGCATCCTTTTTTCTCTTGATGGAATATTTCACTGACTCTGATTCACTCTTTCTATGCAAGCCTACTCATCTTTAAGATTTTACTTGTTGAGCCCAATGCAGGTTACCTGATTTCAAGAATGGGAAAAGTGTCTACAAGACTTAGGTGTGTGTAAAATTAAAGTGAGAGGAAAAAGAGAAACTATAAGATTAATAGGGTTGACAAGAATTTTTCTGTTACCTGAGTTACATTCTGCTTCTGTAGGCTGCAGGAAACTAGGAAAACATCTGCATGGAATTTCCTAAATTAAAAATATTTTGTTAACTATGTATATGGTTATTGTTGAGGATCCTGCTTTGAGCAGGAGCTGGACTAGATCCCACAGATGGACTAGATGTTGATCCCCTCTAGCTTGCATGATTCTGTTGTTCTGAATACCCTGACTTGACATTTGTAGTGTCAAAAGTGCTACTTATTCTCAACATAACTTTAAGAATATAATACTTCAAAATCTTATGCATTCATCCATATTCAGGTTCACTATCCTTGTTTCCTGTAAACAGAAGTGTAGTCCAGGCTCTGGTGGGATTTAATATGATACCATGAGGAAGAGGTATGTCCTGACTCAGTGGAGACCTTTTCATATAACTTGTGTCCTCCAAATTTGCTGTTTTTTTCAGTTTCATCATGAGATGGTTGGTAACAGACCTGTCTCTTTCATCTCGCACCATTTTAATCTACCTATATAATACTTTGCTCTATTTCATGCTGGGCATGATGGCTAATTGATGCTTGAAATACTTTCTTGTTTAATAATTAGTCTCCTCTTCTTCAGTTATTACAATTACAAGAAATTGCAAAAAGTATATTTTGGGCCTTACAGTTTTAGGGCCTATTAGAATAATCCCATCGTTTGATACAGAATTCTTTGGCCTAATGTTGGCATTGCCTCATTTGCCTCTGTCCAATAAAAGGACAGAGGAGCATTTTTTGCAGCAACAGTAGCACAGCTGGCCATCACCAGCTGTTTTTTACTGTTTTCCCAATCTCTTGTAGGTTTGTGATCAGTAACTCATCTAACTTCTTAATGTGCACAGAAGAAACTTGCAAATGCTTACTAATATTCAACCTGTTTCCATGCATTGTTTCCCATTCTTTCTGGCAACCACTTGGTAGAGTGTAAGAGAAAAAATGCGAGAGAATTTCCAAGATTACAACACTGGACAAATTAAAGTGAAGAGGATAAAAAGTCCCATGAACTCTAAGTCCCTCTTGCTGGTGTAAACGATTTCAAGCTTCTCCTTCTGACTTCTGCTTTTAGGTTTCTTTTTGGTAGCTCTTGACTGGCCTTACCCTCCTTCATTCTCCATTTCAGCCCAGTTTTGTTTCTGAATGTTACATTTTGGCTTAGGCAAGCTGTTAGCTTCCATGTATGGCCAATTTTTAGCTTTACTATACTCTTAGTGTTCATCATACACTTCTCTGGAGTTAGTTGGCCAAATCTATGCTGGGCTGGAGGGCTGAACTTGAGTGCCCAGACAAGCAATGCTGCCCCATTGCAGAATATCCACTTGCTGGTCATGTAGCTGAGCTTTAACTTAACTATGAAAACAAGTGATTTCTTTGAAATGCTTCTGTCTTTTTACATGATCTAAAGAGGTAAACTACTGATAATCCATCTCAAGCAAAAGAGGCACTTAAAGGAAATAGAAACTAGTTTCTGTGTGAGAGGAAACAGTGTTCATCTTACAAAAAAAGGAGGGGCACTTTTGAGTGGTAGGGATAATATTTTGGAACACTAAAATTTTCTCTAATATCATATAGTCAGTCCGTAACAGAGTGATGGTATCCATTGTGAATTTTCTTTTAAATCTAACTTCTGCTACAAGCAAATGTTCTTAGGAATGAAATCCTGAAGCCACAGAGATTAAAATCTTGCTGCTGGTTTTAGAGGTCTCATTCTTGGTGTTGGACTGACTTGATTGAGAATTGGGTGTTCTGAGAGATATTTCTTTGGTTTGAACTTTCAGATGTTCCCAATGTTAGCTTTTATTCCTAACTAATTCAATGGTAATTTTATTTTTGCAACCAATAAGGCGTAACCAGGGCTGAATGGCATCAGACTTCTCAAAATACAAAAGGACTTTTATATTTGAAAAATATCTGAAGCCTAATGCCAACCTAGAGCAAGGAATGCCAGAAGTTAAACTTTGGGTAACGATCTTCCACTTGAAAAAGTCTTGTTACATTTGTTCTGTGGGCAGCATAAAATGAATAAATGACGTACTTAGCTCAGTGTTTCAGCTCATGCACGGACAGAGCCAGACACTTGACTCTGGAGGGCAAGTGACCAGAACTTTCCTGAATTCTGTTTTAGCTCTTTCACTTCCTCAGTATAAAATGGCTTCACAGAAACACTCCTGCAAACTGCTACTTGTGTCCAAAATTGCCCTGTCTACTTCTGAAGTATCTGCAGAATACTTTTAGGGGATTTTTTTTTAGGGGTTCCCCTCGCTTCTGTAGAGGACCCTGTGGAGATTTTTTTTACCATGACAGTGAAAGCGAGACCTGGAAGGAGCTCTTGAAATCACTGGGGAGAGCCTACAAGTGAAGCGTTCCCTGTTTCTATGGACCATATGGAGATGACAATATAGTCCATTCCCTGCATCCCTTCTGGTATGCCTACTAGCTCTGTAAAGAGATTACGACAGGTTTTTCCTCTGTCTGTCTCAACCTCTAAATATTTCCATGGGCACTGAGCTCCCAGCTTGTGTGACTTTAGTCATGTTACTAACTTCTCTGGCTACTTCATGTGGCTGTTGAGTCGCCACTAGCTATTGGAAGTCGCCAATAAAAAACATTGCTGAATATAAGTTGTTCTTACAGTTACTATTTTCTCTATGGCATCTTTTCAAACTTTTATGATTTATCTTTACAGAAAAATATTAACAATATTTTATGATAAATGTTGTTAACAATCGTGTTTACACTGTAGAGTCAGTACAAGGAATTGTATGTACATTTCCTCATCGTACTGAAGCACATTTCACTGAGACGTGCATACCCAGTAACTCTCCTTTTTCTTATGACCATTTCTTAATTAGAGTGTAATAAGCATATACAGTTTATCAGAAATCAGATCCTTTTCATTCTGGGGCTTTCCATCTGAAATAAATTAACTGTTTTATTTCTGTGAAATCAGGGGACTTTTGGTTCTCAGCCATACAGACTGACACCTGGATCCAAAAAAAAAAAAAAAAAGAAAAAGAAAAAAAATGCAGTACAGTGACTTTTGGGTGCTGATGGTGATGCTTCCTGTGTCTGATGTTCGGTAGCGCAGGAAATGTGTTCATCACGCACCATCTGGGAAACGCACACATTTCTGATTACCTACTCACATTTTTATGCAGTCACACACTGATGCCCTGAACTAGTGCATTGTTTCTTGTGTGTTATTAAGCAAAAAAATGTGAGAACAGGGCCTGAGGTAGTGGGGTGTGAAGCAGAGTTTGAGTGTTTTCACCGTAACATGGAAATGTGATATGTGAGCAAGATACCAGTCTAGCTTTTGAAATTTGCAGGCTTCAGTTTCACCTGAATCTTAATAGAGAAAAATTGGATGCTTTTTCTCTCTTACTGTTTTAATAGATGGTAAAATTCTGTATCCTTCACTTTTAAAATAACAAACGGTTTGATTGAACACAGACAGCAAGCTAAAACTCTTGGTTTCCATTTTGAAAATGTTTTTAGGCATTTTAAATGGGAAAAATATTACTGAAGCATTAAGTAGAGTTACGCTGATAAAGACTTTTCTGTAGAATTACAAACAGTTTCAAGTATTTGTTTTATACTTGGTGTTATAAATTTCCTAGCTGAATTATCCCATCAGTGCAGGCTCAGATTCAGCTTTTGCTTTGACCAAAAAAAATCGTCACTGGGATGAGTTCATCCAAAGATTGCCTTGTTACTGGAAGCCACTCCAGACACAAGAAGGGTCTGTCCTGATGCTCAGGAAAACAAGCAGATATATCAGGAGACTATCTTGGCTAAGCATAGAACTCATGACAGAGCTTAGATTCAAAAAAGCAGCGTGCGGGGGTGGAAGAACAGGCAGGCTACAAAGGAGGAATTTAGAAGTGTTGTCCAGGTGTGTAGTGATGCTGCTGGAAAGCATCCTTATTGGAGGGTTATCAAGAAGATGAAACCGGGCTCTCACAACAGTGCGTGGTAGGAGGACGAGAGACAATTGCTGCAAGTTGGCACAAGAGCAGTTCATGGATATACAGAAAATCTTTTTCCCCTTTAAGGGCAGTCAAGCAGTGGAGCAGGCTGCCCCGGGGGGCTGGGCCATCTCCATCCTTGAAGATTTTCTAGACCAGACTGGATAAAGCCCTGAGCAGGCTGGTCTAAGCTCATAGCTGATTCTGCTTAGATCAGGGGGTTGGACTAGAAACCTCCTCAGTTCCTTTCCAACCTGATTTATCCTCAGATCCTATCTATACGCAATGAATGAAAGCCACACTATAGAAGTCTAATTCAGTTGGAGTCCTGCTTAGGAAAGAACGGTAATTGTAGAAATTAATACAGGTTTGCCAACTTGCCTTTTTTGAATGAGAACTGCATACCGAAAGTGCATCATTCAAATTACCATTTCCTCCATTTCCTTCTGAAAATACTTGCCTAGTATATAGATGAAGTAGCAGAAAGTTACTTCAAGAAATGGGAAAATTTGAAGATAGATATGTAGTATCAATTTAACTACATAAAGATTTAAAACTTAGATGTTTTCTGTGATGTTCTCTTAGAACTGGCTCTGCTTGTGATGAAGCAGGGAAGGAAGACAGTTTATAGAATCATAGAATCATTTAGGTTAGAAAAGACCTTTGAGATCATAGAGTCTAACCATTAAACTAGCACTGCCAAGTCCACCACTAAACCATGTCCCCAAGTGCTACATCTACACGTCTTTTAAATACCTCTGGGGATAGTGACTTCCTGGGCAGCCTGTTCCAATGCTTGATAACCCTTTGGGTGAAGAAATGTTTCCCAATGTCCAATTTAAACCTCCCCTGGTGCAACTTCAGGCTGTTTCCTTTCGTCCTATCACCTGTTACTTGGGAGAAGAGACCAACCCCCACCTCTCTACAACCTCCTTTCAGGGAGTTGTAGAGAGTGAGAAGGTCTCCCCTGGGCCTCCTTTTCTCCAGACTAAACAGCCCCAGTTCCCTCAGCTGCTCCTCACAGGACTTGTGTTCTAGACCCCTCACCAGCTTCATTGCCCTTCTCCGGACACGCTTCAGCACCTCAATGTCTTTCTTGGAGTGAGGGGCCCAAAACTGAACACAGTATTTGAGGTGCAGCCTCACCAGTGCCGAGTACAGGGGGATGATCACTTCCCCAGTCCTGCTGGCCACACTATTTCCTGTCATTTACTTTGGATCTCACCTGCTGGTTACTTTGAAATATCAGGTATTAGAATGTGTGCAACAAAGACTTGAATTTCCTCACACTTGTCATACTTGCTGTTTTAGGTGGGAACTTGGTACTTTTAAAAGCTGTACCACAGACCCCATCCATCCTACTAGTCTACCTCCCTGCCCTTCCATATGACTTGCACCTGACATATCCTGATAGTACAGCTGAATCTTTGATTTCCCTGATGCTCAAGGCTGTTTCCTGTCAACCATGCTGCCTCCCTCAATCTATTCAACCTCCTAAGGCAAAGCCAGTTCTGTTGCTGATCGCACAGTGAAACAAAAGCTGCTGCAGTGCCTTACAAGTTTGCACACTCATCCCTGCAGAGCTTTGGGCTGGCTAGGAAATAGCTGTTATACTACTGGTATTTAAATAATTGCTGCTGCATGCATAGGAGCTGCAAAGGAAGAAGGATGAAACAAGGAGAAGGGATCTGAGGATTTGGAGAGTCTCCAGATGCTGGAGGAAGATAAAGCTAAGCCTGGACAATGAAAATGCTAGGAAGTTCTAATTTAGTCTGGGGAAGAGTTTTGACTTGCTAGCAGGGTAATTAGTGTCAGTTTAGTTTAATGAGGAAGAAGCTTGTAATAAATTGCATCCAGAGAATAGTGGTCAACAGCTCAATGTCCAGATGGGGATCAGTGACAAGTGGTATCCTTCAGGGGTCTTTATTGGGACCAGTACTAGTACCAGTACTTTATCAATGACACAGATGGTGGGATCAAGTGCACTCTCAGCAACTTTGCAGAAGACATCAAGCTGAGTGGTGCGGTTGACATGCCTGAGGGATGGGATGCCATCCAGAGGGACCCGGACAAACTTGAGAAGCGGGGCCCGTGTGAACCTCATGAGGTTCAACAAGGACAAGTGCAAGGTCTTGCACCTGGGTCAGGACAACCCCTGGTATCAATATCGGCTGGGGGATGAAGAGATTCAGAGCAGCCCTGCAGAGGACTTGGGGGTACTGGTGGATGAAAAGCTGGACATGAGCCAGCAAGGTACGCTTGCAGCCCAGAAGGCCAACTGTATCCTGGGCTGCATCAAAAGAAGTGTGTCCAGCAGGTGAAGGGAGGTGATTCTGCCCCTCTACTCTGCTCTGGTGAGACCCCACCTGGACTCCTGCGTCCAGCTCTGGGGCCCTCAGCACAGGAAGGACGTGGACCTGTTGGAGCAGGTCCAGAGAAGGCCACAAAAATGATCAGAGGGCTGGAGCACCTCTCCTATGAGGACAGACTGGGAGAGCTGGGGTTGTTCAGCCTGGAGAAGAGAAGGCTCCAGGGAGACCTTATTGCAGCCTTTCAGTACTTAAAGGAGGCTTATAAGAAAAATGGGGACAAACTTTTTAGCGGAACCTGTATGCTAGGACAAGGGGTAATGGTTTTAAACTAAGAGGGTAGGTTTAGACTAGATATAAGGAAGAAATTTTCTACAATGAAGGTGGTGAGGCACTGGCACAGGTTGGCCAGAGAGGTGGTGGATGCCTCATCCCTGGAAACATTCAAGGTCAGGTTGGACAGGGCTCTGAGCAACCTGATCTAGTTGAAGACGTCCCTGCTCATTGCAGGGGGCTTGCACTAGATGACCTTTGAAGGTCCCTTCCAACCCAAACCATTCTATGAAATGTCTTTATTACAGTGGCTGTTACTTGTGAACTGCTGGCACCTCTGCGTTTGGGGAAATCCAGCTACCAGTGGTTAGCATGTCATTCCTGGCAGGAATGTGAGCAAAGGCATTATTACAATGCAAGTCTACTATGTTTCTTTGAAAACTGAACTCTTCTTTGATCATATACTTTTTAGTTAAAATAAGTTATTTGTAACAAACAAGTGGTTTTATGTTTGACAAGATAAATATTCCTGAATGTATTCACCCACATTACCAGTGCCTGCGCTTGGCACCTGTTTTCAGGCATGCACCATTCAGGGTGCCAGTCGGAATGCTTAGCAAAGTCTTTGGTGCATGAGTTTGATTAAGAACAGCCTAATCCTTCACGTACCTTCTCCTTGCAGATTTAGGAACAGAGCTTATGTAGGTGCCCATGGTTTTACTAAAATGTGTATCTGCCTCTTTGGGTCCCTAAGTATCTGTCTCCTCTCTAAAGTGTGTGGGGAAACGAGTCTAATTCACATCTAAATTACAGGACATAGAAAGACAGGCCCTTATCATTCAAAAACCACTGTACAGTTCTTCACTAATTACCTATCTGGAAGTCTGTGGACCTTGGCTGGTATGAGTACGAATATAATCTTCGCTCAAAAGAGGAGTTGCCACACCCTCAGAAAGGATTTTCCTAATATGTATCATTATTAAAACACAAAGTAACTACCATGTCCCACCAGTGGTGAGAACTAATTATTTCAGCCTCGTTTCTGTGACTTCCAAAGATGATTAAAACTGCCGTTTCTGCAATGTGGGCTACACACTGGCAGGTCTGGAATTCCCCATTGACTGTGTGCTGTACATGTCAGTACTGCAGTACTGTAAACCAGGTGAGTTTAATATATGTGACCATTTCCGTTTAATTTTGAAATGAATTTGAAGATGAACAGAAGAAAATTCAGTGGCAAACCAAGATAACCAAACCTGGAGGGAAGGTTTCCTATGAGCAGCAGGAAACGGAACCCGCTGAGTTTCATGACAATAATAATAGTTTTGCTATTAACTGCTGAGCTTTTTTGTGCTGCTCTGAGTTACCCTGAAAGCAGTCATTGAAGCTTGATATATGTTCTTCTAACCTCAGCCTGAGAAATGGGGCCTGGAAACCACAGGATAACAACTCCCCTATAAAGATAGCTTTTCTGTTGTTTGGTACTGCCTAGGCAATGTAAAAAGAAGCAAAAAAGACCTTTTTAATATTTTCTGTCTTAAAGAGCTAAGATATTTGTAAAAACATGTGTGGATATGTATGTGTAGAGATAATGTAAAGTTATATATAATATCCCTTTAAATGTAATAGTAGAATGGCTCTTTTCTTTCCATACTTGATATATAACACCAGAATGTTTGCAGCAGAGCTCATGAAAACATAGCTGTTAGGAAATATTTGTTGATCTTTACCTGTGTTTTATTATTAGTGTTACTTAAAGCAGCTTTGTAACTTCCAAGTCTTCTAAAACACAGTTCTGTTCCGGTCCCAGTGCAGATTTCCCACGCAACATATGAAGCATGTGGTTCGGTGCCTCTGTGCCTCATTCTCCAAGAAGCAACCCTCAGATGATGCTTCCTACTATTTGTCTTGGTTAGTAGGTAAGCTCTTTAGGACAGCTACTGCCTTCTACTATGCATATGCAGCTGTTCTCACCAGGGGGTGGCAGGTACAACAGCAACACAAAACAATAGCTAAAAGAGCTGGAAAATATCTTCAAATGTCAAGTTTTTGTATTCTGTTCCTCCCCCTCACTTTTGTAGCAAGCTAGTAAGAAAAATCAACGTCGCAGAGCAGTTAGGCATTTCTTAGGTCCAAGCTGAACAGCATCGAAGAGAAAAAAGTAGAAATGTTCTATAAAATACTACATTTATCAAAACACTTGAGTGAGGGAAACGCCAACCAGCAGTTTCATTACGAGATCATCCTCTAATGGTCTTTATGCAGCAACACCAGTGGAGAAATTAAAATTCTTACATTGTATGCTTAACTGTATTATTGTAACATCTGCAAGAGAGGGAGGGAGCCTGCACTTACAACTGCACCATATGTGTCCTGAAGCCTGGCAAGACAAATCAGACAGGGCACAAGCAGCACACTGGTGAAGAAAAGGTGAGTTGCAATGTTTAATATCTTCCTAAGTGATCTGGATGCGGAGATCAAGTGTACTCTGAAGTCTGCTGATGATACCAAACTGATTGGGAAGTGGACACTTCGGAAGGGAGAGCCACCCTGCAGGAAGACCTGGATAGGCTGGAAGAGTGGGCTAACAAGAATCTTACGAAGTTCAACAAGGGCAAGTGTAAGGTCTTGCACCTGGGAAAACACAATCCAGGAATGCAGCACAGGCTGGGATCTACCCGGCTGGGGAGCAGCTCTGTGGAAAGGGACCTGGGGGTCCTGGTGGACAAGCAGCTCAGTATGAGTGAAGAGCGTGCTGCTGCGGCAAAGCAAGCCAACAGGGTGCTGGGTTGCATCAACAAGGGCATCGCCAGCAGAGATAAAGAAGTCATTATCCCACTCTACTCAGCACTTGCCAGGCCACACATGGAATACCGTGTTCAGCTTTGGTCCCTGCCACACAAAAAAGATGTGGACAGGCTGGAGGGGGTTCAGAGAAGGGCCACAAAGATGATCAAAGGACTGGGAAGCCTGCCATATGAGGAAGGGCTGAGAAAACTAGGTTTGTTCAGCCTTGAGAAAACAAGGCTTAGGGGAGACCTTATCACCATGTTCCAGTATTTAAAGGGTGGCTATACAAATAAGATGGAGACTCCCTTTTTACAGGGAGTCACATGGAAAAGATGAGGGATAATGGGTATGAGTTCTTCCTGGGGAGATTCCGACTGGACAAAAGAGGAAAATTTTTCCCAATGAGAACAATCAGCCATTGGAATAATGTCCCTAGGGAAGTGGTGGATTCCCCAACATTGGACACTTAATATTCAGCTAGGCAGGGTGCTGGGCCATCTTGTCTAGACCGTGCTTTTGCCAAGGAAGGTTGGACCAGGTGATCCCTGAGGTCCCTTCCAACCTGGTATTCTATGATTCTATGATTATTCTTGGTTTTTGTCTAAACCTTCGCTGTCATCTTTAACACTCAAGCAATGTATTGGAACACGCTGTGTTCAGTAACAGACAGAAGTACCAAACCTAATGTTGGTGTTACAAATAGAAAATAAAATAGTAATATAATAGATTATTATTCTGTAAAGAAGCACAGATGTAACCTTCTTAGAATTGTTTAGGATCTGATTACACCCTTCAGTTTTACCATAAACTCAGTTAAGGTAGGAATATCCACCGTAAGTGAATGAAATAGAAGATGACTTAGATTTTCAGGTATGGCTTTCTTACTTTTTCATGTTTGTTAATGCCCTTGAAATGCTAATGCTTGCTGTATTTGTTTTTCTGAAAACTGCAGAATAGCCCCCCCAACTACTCACTTTTAATGAAAAAATCAAGCCAGGTAATAATGCAGTTTGAATTAAAGTCAGTGGAGCTAGACTGATCGATGCCAAAGTCTCCTCCTTAATTGTAATGGTGAGAGACACTTCCTTCAACTTGGAAGCTTTTTTCTTTCTTTTTTAGTTGTCACTTCCTCTCATTACTGTTATTCAGACGGAGGAAACTCAATAACAAACTTATAGTGACATGGTTTTTGCTCTGTTCAAAGGCAAAAGTGCATAACAAAGGCATCCTGGACTTTTTAATATAAAGGTTGGGACCTAAGACCAAAATAAGTAAAGACAACAATTCAGCAAATATAAGCTAACTTCTGAGCTGAATAATAAATAAGTCTTCACTTGCACTAGAAGGACACAGATAAATAGTGGAAGATTATTGATAAAATTTTTCCTACCACTGGAAAATGGCAGGATTTTTCCTACTTTATGGTTGTCTTCCTCTAGTGAATTGCCATGTCATCCCACTTATTTTTCAGATGATTGTTGGTTATGAAGAATTTTTTCAGATTCTTTCCCTGGGAAAATTTTTTCTATTGTAATGATTTTGCTTGGTTACATTGTGCTTAGGATCTTGAATGTAGCAAGTTCCCCCTCACATAAACAAATATTGCTGCTTTGAAAATGACAAAATAAGGATGTCTTGCTACTGCTGGGGGAAAAAAGGTGTAACCTGACATTCTGCTTGACATGGCCACTCTAACTTTGGCCATCAAGGATGGTATAAGCAGAATATACTAAACAGGAAGCTACAATGAACCTTGATTAATATTTAATACATCCTTACCATATTCTTATGTTTCATGCAAATCAACCTCTGAAGTCAGATCATAAGAGAGACCTAACAATGTTTACTTGCGTCATTTGATGTTCAGAATACCATTTGCATATTGTTCTCTTTTTTAACTTGCTTTTGTCTCTTACTGTAGCAAGATTTGTTTTTTACCAGCCAACCTCTTTTTTTTTTTGATTCCTCTTACGTTCATTGAATAACCAGCACCACTTTCACTTGTCATCTGGTTTAGGCTCACTGTGTGTTGCTATGGAACATTCCAAATATTAGGGAGCTGCGGTATAACAGAGCCCAAGGCTCCATGTGGTTTCCAGTCACAGAGCAAAACAATCGGAAAAACATGATCTCAGAACCCAAGAGACTATCACAGACCTCAGAACATTACAACACATGGAATATGTAGCTTACAAAGCTTATGGTTGTATTATTGAATGAGGATGCTGCTTACCTGATATACCCGTTGACAGGCTCAGTTCAAGAGCAGACATGTTTTCAGACTATTCTGCTATTTCTGCAAATGTCATTTCTGTGAATTTTACGCTCTCGCTTTCACTGGCTCATACTCACACCTGTTTCCTTTTTGCCTAACTTTTGTTTTACCTTGTATTCATAAAGAAGTAAGAGCACTTGCAATCTAAAAGAATCTCTTTAGGGATTTCTTCTCCGAAGACAGACAACCACAAGACTTAACTCAGCATTGTGTATGCTTCTTGCATTTTCAAGAAATGAAGTGAGGGCTAATGCTAAGACAAAGAAGCAAATAACATAATTGCCCCAAAAATATATTTTTATGGATGTATCACACTGGACCTGTAGTTTATCTGGATTTTTTTTCCCTTTGACCATCAACTCTTGCTTCTCATCCTCTTCTTTCTATGAAGCATGTCTGTCAGTGCCTTTCTATCATGTTATTACTGCATGGGAACTTCAAGAAGATGGCAGTGTGCAGAAGGATGTGGGTGAGGTAATGGCAACAGGTGACTGAAACAAAGGAGCTGGTAAGAAAGAAAAAATAAAGGAATAAGTGTGAGAAGGCACTCTTCCCATACAACCTGCAGCTGTGCTGTGGAATGAGAGTTCAAATCCTGTACTTTCTCAGGTCAACAGAGAGCTGTTACTTTCATTTTCTCCCTAAACTTTGATAGAGTTTAGCTTGAAATTTCCTCAGGTTCACAGAAGCTTTCCATGAAAATAACAAAGAAAGCCCAGTACTGTCCTAAATGCAGAACTTGCCAAGGATATGTAAAGTGAGGTTTTAGAAACAAATGACTCATAGTTTTAAACTTCTCAGTCTTTTGAGGGTGGTAGTAAGATCTACTTGTTATGATACGTTGGCTCCAGGAGTGACACAGAAAACTCAGCCTGCACAAAACTATTTGTTCTAGAGTTAATACCAAAGTTGTAAGGCATTCCTCTCTCCTTTTTCATGTGATCTCTGAGGCATGGTGCTTGACTCTCAAAAACACCTGAAGCAGTTGTGGCCACCAGTGCATCTGCAGCTGCTATCCCTAGGGGTTGGCAAAAGGAAACCACTTCAGAATGAGTGGTTTTCTGCTGTCTACGCAATGTTTACAGCCTTTTTTAAAAGGTAACTGATTCCTTTCCACTGTTACAATAGCCAACACGATGTGGTAGGGAAGGGCATTCCAGGGATTTAGGACAAACCCAAAGCTGTGATTCTTGGGAATAAACTTGGAAACCTATCATTTATACAGAGCATCTGCCTACTTCCTTCTACATAAATGAACCCAACTGCCTTTTGGATCGCTGCTGAGTAGCCAGCTTATTGCAGGATGTGTTTGGCAGAAAGTAGGTGAGGAAGTTTTCTGCAGCATTCACAGAACTGTAGGATGCTCTATAAATACAAAATAGAGACTGTTAAGAGCTCACCCTGACAGTGAAAAGCACTGCTCTTATTTCAAAAGCAGATAAAAGGAAGTCACTTGGCCATGGGCTCTAAGAAATCTGTAACACTGCTAGAGTAGCATTAGGAAGCTTATTCATAATTCTTAGTAGACTTGGAATTTTTCAGTGTGTATTTTCATTAGAAAATTCTAATTAAAAAACAATACTTAATGGAATTGCATCTATATTAATGAGAACTCTCTCAGCATTGTTTTTAAGTTGAAACAAACTTTCTGGTTATTAGAGATCCAGCTCAGGCAATGGCCTCTCACTTCAGGCTCACCACAGACCTCTGCAAGGTTCATCCTTATGCCCCTGCTCTGCTTGATGCTCTCAATTTTCTAGCTGTATTTCCTACCAGTTGTTCTGGGAAAAGCCTCTTGTCTCTCTCTTTTTTTTTTAATTCCCTTAACAATGCAGATGTGCATTACAAGCACACACATCCCCCTTCTCAGGTGTGGGTTTCCCTATTTGCACACACCTGTTGGAGCTGTGGGTGCCCCAGCTTTATGTATATGCCTGCTCCTCCCTACACCTGGTAAGAAAGCCACCAAGGTCACACACAGATGCCCAGGTGCTGCACCCTGCACTGTCTCTGCCATACATGGGTGCAGGCTCCTCGCGATGCCGACAGGGAGAGGCTGCTCTGCCTGGCGTAGGCAGAGGTCGTGGTGTCAGTGGAGTGATGTCAGTGTCAACCAGGTTTTGACTGCTGCTGTTTACACTCAAAGGTCTCTTCCCTCCCAGTGACAAATTTGCATGCTGCTTTTTCAGGATGGTTCCTCCTTTCTTTTAAAAGTCTCTTTGTAATTCCCTAGTCACTGTTGAACCTGGCTGATGGTGGTTATTTTTCTCTTTAACGTGATCAATTTTGAGCAAATACCACGCAAACGTTCTTATTTTAACATGCTATCCGGACCATTTACCAAGGGTGGGCCACGCAGACGCCTCCACAGGGAACACCAAATAATATCATGCTTGTCCTTGAGTAGAGTGGGAAAGTATTTGGAAGCTGTTTTGCAGAGAAAAGGCAGAATGGAGCCCTCTGAGACCCACTACATCAATAATCTTTCCTGATGACAGAGGATAAGTTCACTAAGTATTTGTAGACAGTAAAGAATTTTAGAAGCCAGTGTGAGTGCATAGATGACATGCCTTTTTGTTAAGCTTCTTGCTACACTGATACGGTCATGTTGTTTTAGCTCAAAGCATGAGCATGAGGAAGTTGTGAACACCTGTGAGATGAGGAAATTTGCTCAGTTTAGCTGCCTCTATTGTCATAAAACCTGGGACATGGGCTTTAATCTAGTACTATCAGGCATAGTGGTAGCTACTGCGGTCAGCCCACTTATGTGAAGGTGGATGTACAAACCTCTTCTGATCTCTTTTTCTGTTCCAAGGTCCTGGTCAGGGGTAGCCCTGGGTCCTCAAGGTCTGAGAATAACAGGAGTTAGTTGCAGCGCTAGAGAGCTGAAGGAGGGGCAGTAAGTACTGGATAGTCATAAACAATTCACGTAATTTATTTAACAGAGTTCTGGTTAGCTGTTGACAATGATTTCTATAGATGTGTATTTTATATAAGGGAGACGGAGATAAAAGCCATCTTTTATTTTGAGTAGAACTTAAGTGAAATATAAGGGAATCATAGCAATGAGGTTTGGATGTTATGGTCTGGGGCATATCGATCCTAAGTCTCAACATCTACCAGTCTATATACTTGCATTGCAAAAAGGCAGTTTGTGAATTCCTGGAACAACTGTTGATGTGATAAACATGAGACACTCCTAGTGTGACTGGTACAGGTTTAAAAAAAACAAGCAAGCAAACAAAAAAAACCCCAAAATGCTAGATTGTTTGCACCTTGGACCTGCAAAAGTTGAACTCAGTTGCTTTTTGATCGAGTTTCTTGGAGCCGGCTGGCGTTGGCTCTATCGGACATAGCGAAAGCTTCTAGCAGCTTCTCACAGAAGCCACCCCTCTAGGCCTCTGCTACCAAAACCTTGCCACGCAAGCCCAATACACAGAATTAAAGGAAAATGACATGAGCCTACTTATAGAAACCTACAGACGGATGCTTGCCAACCTTTGCAAAACATCATTGTATGATATTTGACTTTGTCTAGTTCCAGTTTTGAGCAGAAGTGTTGAAGGATGTTACTTGCCCTTTGTAAGATGAGGTTTTGATATTAACTGGCACTTTTTAGCATGGAACAGCCTCCAAAATCTGGTAATGTGCTCTCTAATGTGTGAATTTTATTTCTCCTTTATACTTCTGCTTTTTTTTTTTTGCTTTGTCACAAAGAGTTGTCAGCTGTTCCCTTTGCTTCTCCTTTGACTTATAGAAGACATCAACCAGTAGTATTCTACAACCTGTTGAGTTCGCTCTCCTATCAGTTCACTAGATGCAGCCATGCATCTGACTAAATATCAAAGCAGATTAAAGACATTTGGAATTGGTGAAAATATGGCCTTGTGGAGACATGAAAGAGGAAAGCAGATCAGCTTGCCACCTCAAAACAATTAGAGGAATTCAAACTTGTATATTTTGAATTCAAATACGTTTTGTCTGTTTTTATTTGGCTCATAACTATTGTGCTATAGATAAAGTTTCATTATACCAGCTAGACACAATTTCACTTCTGAAGAGCACACTGCATGTATGACAGTAGAATATTAGATTGGTAGATATGCAGCTTAGTGCTTCAATGGATCTTAATCTGTATGTTGGTCTCATATCAGCAGTATTTAATGCTACAGTAGTGAGAACAGTACACGACAGAGAACAGGAGAAGGAAATAGATCAGATGTTAGGGACAAAAATAGCTGAGAAGTCATGTCAGAGTGATTGGAAGATAGAGCATGGGTTTTTTTGGTGTTGAAGGATGTATGAAAAGAAGGCGGTTTCCCACCACTGAAAAGTAGTGATCTGTTTAAATAAGTTTCATTGCTAGCAATATCAGGGGTCTTGTGGTTATGGGACGACACTTAGAAGAACTGGGTCTAATTTCTGGGTCTGCTATGGATTTCCTGTGTGAGTTAGAGCAAAACTTAGTCTTTCTGGGTTCATATCAGTCACCCAGGCATAGGTGTCTACTTCCATATGGGATATAGTAGGGTATCTAGACAGTCTAGGCACCACCGGCAAGTATGACACAGGACCTGTGGGAGCCCTGTGGTCTTCTGAGGTGATGAATGAAGATCAGGTGATACATGAGAGGATGTCAGATGGCATTATATCACTATCTGTGGGCTACTGAATTGAATCATCTATCTTTTTTGACACCTATAAAATGAGGGAAGGAGTGTAGTTGCTTCTTGTTCCGTCTCGTTTCTGTCCTCCCTACTGAGATGGTAAAACAAGCTTTCCAGAGGCTATAT
Source organism: Phoenicopterus ruber ruber (assembly GCA_009819775.1). Lineage (NCBI taxonomy): Eukaryota > Metazoa > Chordata > Aves > Phoenicopteriformes > Phoenicopteridae > Phoenicopterus > Phoenicopterus ruber. The sequence continues at coordinate 27,787,193 of CM020222.1, forward strand.
GTAATATAAAGACTATGTGACCTTAACATTCTAGCAGTCTTTTCCTGAGCATTCACAAAAATAATTCAGTCTGTTAAGTAACAGCAGAGAGGGAAACCAAACCTGCCAACCTTGTTATTGTTAATAGAGGTTTGACAGATAAAATAGTAATGTTTTATTCAAGAAAAATTAAATTTAGAGTAGCAGGGTGTGAATACGAGCTGTCACTTTATTCACTTTAAAGGGGAGGGGTTTTTTTAAGTTCTTTAATAATTGTCAGTTTAAGTTTTATCAGTAGTATAAAAAGAAATCCTTTTCTTTTTTTTTTTCTATCTTAGAGAGCCACTATTTGCCATCTGTAGTCAGCATGGTGAGAGGGTTTGTCCCGTTTCCATCTGCTTTAGACGCTGGAAGGCTCCAGTGCTGTGCTCTGCCTTTTACAAGCATTGAATGCCTCTTCTGCGAACTGTGGAGAAACCTTCCTTCCCACCTTCAGCCCGGGGCATAGTGAGGGAATGGAGTCACAGCCCTAGACCTTGTAAATCATTGCAAGGAAGGCAGAACCTGTAATCATTCATATACATGAACGAAAAAGTAGAAAGTACTTATACTTGTTTCGGCCACTGATAAGCTAAGTGGCAAGAACAGAAGTCAGAAGAAAGGATTTGTATGGGATTTAGCAAATGTGCTGTAGGTTGTAGAACAACCTAGATGCAAAAATAAACTTAAGGAGAAAATGTAAAATGAACCTTGGCACAGTTTCATGTGAGCAAAGACAATTTTTGAGTGTTATTATAAGAATGTTAGGACTTCTGTGTTTCACATAGCCCCAAGCCAAGAGCTAGTGTTTTCAGGGGAATTTTGTTCAGTTTAGATATATCTAGCCTGGGACAGGAAAGCTGAACTCAAAAGGTTATTAGCCCAACCTAATGTGGATCTGAAGTGAATTAATAAGTGTTCTGAAGCTGTCAAAGGTACTTGGCCTGCGTTTGACTGGATTTTTCTAAGTTGTTTGCTCCGAGTATGAATCGCCAAAGCACATAAATTTTTGGCAGCTTCAGACAGACTGACCCTGCATCACAGTTAACAATGGATTAGTTTACCTTTCTTTTGGGGGATACCTTTTAAAATGTGTTTTCTCTTTTTGCTTTATTGCTCCTTAGATAATTAAAAACAGAAAAGTATTTTTTTTTCTTCTTGGTTTCCTTTTCTATAGCTTTAGATATCTGTAACATGACTACATCTACTGCTTTCCTTATTTACACTCTCTGCTCTTTCACTCAAAAGGTGAATGTAGGGACACTATGCTTCCTCCATACTCTTACAATGTCCCATCATTAAAATAGAATATCAGATAGGTCCTGAACGTCTTCTGCCTACACAGCTTTTTTCTTTTTTTTTTGCATCTCACCATGAGGTTACAAATATAGAGTGAAATGAGTAACACAAGTCCCGACTGATTAGTCAGTCTTTTAAAGCGGAAGCAGAAGACTTCCACCCAGAACCACGCTACAGAGGAGACCAAACGTAAAAAAGGAAATTGGGGACAAGTAGTCTGAAAAACTGCGTTCGAGACATATGTCCCACATAACCACATGCTCTTGCCAGACAGACCCAAATCGTGTCTTACGCACTGTCTCCTCACATGAATAAATCAACGTGTTTAATAGATCTTCATTAGATCTTTTGATACTTTTTCAGTCACGCTATATGTCATTGCTAAAAAGAAAAGGATGTTCTTCTCTTTACTTGTAGTGTTATGTGTTGTAGTTCGTGCTAGATATTAAAGCAATTAGCGTGTATTTTCAGTATATGTAATTCAATTTTTAATGAAAATGCTATTCCCTGACTGACTTCAACAAATATTACAACAGTTAATCCTGAGGAAAAAATGCTCTAACATATGTTAAAAATTCACTTGACCAGGTCTTTAACTCGGTTATTGTAGCATTTGGATCTAAGGATAAAATAGATTTTAAGCCTCACATTGAAAGAAACATTTTCAATATATTTAAATGGCATTTCTTCAAAATGCATCCATTATGGTTTTATTATTATAAGACCAAGCTCAATCATGTACTCATGATTCATGAACACAAAAGGTAGTATATAAAAGGAAGCATAACTGATCAATTTTTAGTTTAAACTTTTATAATTCTAATTTGAAATTATTTGTATGTGACATTTAGTTGTGCAGTGAGATGTAACTTGTGTCTGTTTAGAGCATGGGGAAGGTGAGGAGGTTTGGGTTTGTTTGGTTTGGTTTGGTTTTTTACCAGACTAAAATTTGCAAAAAATTATGAAGTCCCCCTAACACCGCTTTAATGTGGGAAAAACATTTTGGTTAAATGAAACACTTGCTCGAAATATTTTGATAAAAATAGTTAATGAAAAAAGCAAAGAAAATCTGACGACAAAGGATAAAGGGGATTTTAATCCCACCACAAAATGAAGGAAATGTTTGCCGGTGCCCCATCAAGGCTTCCATCTACAGAGCCCCGTCTACTTCAGTCTACACTTTTTTCTGGAAAAGGCGAGATCTTTTGGGGAATATTTATACAAGACTATAAAAGGAAAGATTTTAGACTGATGGATACATTTTGAGTGTCCATACAAATCAGTAACTTCAAGAAAAAGAGAAATAGGAGACACACATACATTGCAGTCTCAGTTCTTGGACTTGAAAGTTAACGCTTCCCTCTTAAGTTTCTCCTGTCTCCCTCCCCACAGAAGTATTGAAAGGTTAAAAAGTAGAGTTTCCCCAAGTCACAAAGGACTTGTATTTTCTCTCCTTTCTCTCTCTCGCAATGTAACGTTTGCTGTGTACCAAACCTCTGCCCTACCTAGGGAAGGGTACGAAGCATTTCCTACATGCACGGTTGCGCATGCAGACTTGGGGAAGTACCTGTGAGCACTTACCTCTGGTAACACAAATGGCTAAGAAAAAAGATGGTCAGTATACTAAACTGATACGGTTTTTAATCTTACTAATATGTCTATATACACTATTAAGTTTACTAACTTTTGCATTGGACAAGACCCCATAAAGGCTTAAAGAGAATGTCAGTCATTATTGGTGGTGTTTTCTTTTTAATTAGACACGATGGGGACAAGACTGTCCTGGTTAATAGAACTATGACTCCATTTGTAGGTGAACTTAAAATTATGTGTATGCATTCATATGCATTCCCTTCCATATTAAATGCACCATAACTTGGTCATCTATACATAGTTTTCTACTAAACACATAGTTTAATTTCTCACCTCAGATAATAAGGGAAAGATAAAGTCTCTAACAAATAAAATACCTCGGTAATGTGACTTACTTATGTTCCTGTAGTTGTTCAGTCCTCAGACCTTCAGCTGACTTCACTGGGATCTGCAAAAACGAAACTCTAGGAATGCTCCTTAATCAAGTTCATTAATCATTGGTATGATTTTCAAGTTCTTGCAAATCCTCTTGACAATGAAACAATACAACTGCCAGAAGCTTAAGACTGTTTCTAGTTGTTAATAGCAACCAGTGTATATCATAGAACAAATGTCCAACAGCCAGGGTGTTCTGCGTTTTCTCTTTTTGAGAACGTTAATTGATTAATGTTAGTACACTCAGCTTGCATTAAAAAAGATTTATTGATGGAAAAACAGATAACTGGCACAATCCTACAATTGCGTGTACCTCATGAATAGCAATAAAACAACTGATTCTGCTGATTCTGAAGTCCATGTGAGTAGTTACGAGGTTCATGAGGTTTGCAGTAGGCCCTACAGTAATTCTAGATGTCAGATCACAGAGGTAATGATAAGATTATAAAGGGCTTAAAAAACACTTGCAAAAGAAATTCATACAATAGATGAGGAGATTTTAAACCCCCAAAAGACCTTGATGACCTAGTTTGACCTGCTGCAAAATAAAGGCTTTAGAATCATGTGCGAGTAAAACATTCTTTAGAATGCTATCCAAACTGGATCTAAAGTCTCAATATAAGCCTAACATGTCTTAACATGTTGTTGTCATTAAGAAGTGTGTCTCGTTCTAGTTTGAACTTGTCTTGATTTGTATTTTTATTTAGGGTATAGGCTGTGATTAAGTTATTTGTTAATCTGTTCCTTGACAAATTAAACAGATGAATTTCTTTGTTCTTTTACTAGTAAGGAGATTGCCGGACCTCAACCCTGGTTCTTTTTATATGAGCCCTTTAAATTTGGAAATTGTAGTTTTAAAACAGAAATCAAAATTAGGTGTGGGAAGGTATTTATGGCCCACTTTGTGCGCAAGAACATTAATACCTCTCTGTATGAATAATCAAAATACAAAAATGAACTTCATAATCACATTTGGAATGCAGAAAATATGCATATGTGTGTATATAATATATATTTTTAATATCAGATAGGTTTTTTGGGTTATGGTCTGTTGGTTTGGTATCCACTTGCTATGGGGTCATGTGTGAACAGCTCCTGAATTAGAAAGAATACAGTTTTGCACATGAAGACCGGGAAGAGTTTTCCTTTTTTAATTCTGCAGACTTCTTTTCAAAGGAAACTGCAGTTTAATTATCTGCAGGACATGCATATGTTGATAACTATTTGGAGATGGTCCCATTCATTTTTCCATATTTGGAGATTTTACAGGGTAACGTATGGTTTTTTTGAAAACATTTTTAACAAACTGAAAATGTCATATTGATGTGTTTTCAAAAAGGATACTTTTTCTTATATGCCAAAGTTGAAAATACTACTTCTCAATTTTCACTAGTCCTTTAAATAAGAAATTCCTTGTCCTGATTTTTGTTAAGGCACATAGTGCAGGCTTTTGTCAGTTTGTGATGGGAGACCACATAAATGTTGTCATACCTTGGTGATAAAAGTGTCATCAAATCTTGTGGAATGTGAAATCATGGAAGGACAGCTATGATCGGAAACGATTACGTGCAGTTTGAAACATCTTCCCCATCCAAAGAACCAGAGAGTGCGAGCCAGTTGCCTTAATATAGGCGTATACCGTCACTGTAGGTGCCCTAAAATATTGAAGGTATAGGGCTGTCAGCTATGACATTGAACCTACAGATCCCTGCTCTTCTGAAATAGTGACTAAGGGCAAGCAGGATCCCATTCAGCATGTAAAATAGCACTAAATATCTTTATTTAAAAATTTAGATCTCTCCCTGGATATTTTGGTGGGTAAAATAGGGTGATGGTCAGTGTATTTTTAATCCGAGATTGAGCCTTGAGATTGGTACTCTGGGTCTTTATTATTCTACAGTTCTGGCTGAATTTGAGCACTCGTGACTCTTCCTTTGTGGAAGCCTTTGCCCAATGGTATCTCTTAAGACTGAACAGTCTCTCTTATCAGAGCAGAAAAGCAGATAAATCTCTTTGTATGTATAAAGCCTTGCTGTCCCCTGCTGGTAACTAATGTAAAACTTAATTTTTTGAAACACCTTTTACAGAGTCTTGTCTGAGACCACTTTCCTGCAAAATACTGTTCTTTTTGTCCCTTTAAACCTTGGTAAAGGGTGTGTGTTTGTTTTATTTTTGTGCCTGTGCTTGAGTGATTTAGGTCATTGAGGCGAAGTCCTCAAAGGCAGTGATTCTGCCAGTGTCTGCTGCTGTATGTAACAGGGTAAACAGGACTGAAACCAGGTAAGAAACCAGTTTCTATTCCTGAATGATCTTTTCTTCATAAAGAGTGAGATTAATGAATTATCAAACTTGTTTCCCAAGGAAATGAAGCCTAGTTATCATGCTGTCTTCTGTCCGCCTGGCCACCTTGCACAGTAACTCTTTAAGCTTTCAACTGATTGTAACTGACCTCGACATAGGGGTACGGGTATGGTCCTTCTGGCTTTATGAAACTAGCGATGGGGTAGAGGAGGCTGGATTTGATACAGTGCTGACAAACAGCCCAGGGTGTCTCCGAACCGCATGCTGTTCCTTGCCTTGCCAGAGGTCTACAGGCAGTGGGAGGGAGAAGGCACGAAACTTAAGGGTTGTAGGTGTAAGAAATGGAGCCTTATGTAAGGGTGAGGTGGTAGGTGGGAGCAGGGCAAGACTTTGTGATATTGGGAGGAGAAGACACAAGTTTCCATAGGGAATATGGGCTTCAATGGTTCCAGTGTTCTCACCACAAATTGTTAAAAAGATGCAGTCACAAATGCTACAGCTAGATTTTTACTTCTTGGTCTAAGAAGGAGACTTCTCTGAGTGGAAAAGGGGATTGTGTACCAGACTTGGTCAGGATGGGCAATTCAGGAGTGGCAAGGAGGAGAATACAGCGGGCTGACTCAGGCATGCATTCATAGGTGGGCATGTTGGCAGCTAGTTTCCATGCAAGTCACCACCTTCTTTCTGGTTTTTTGAGACGGCCCTTAAAGCCTACAGTTGTGGAAATATCACATCTATAGACCTATATATAGATAAAGAGGCTCAAATGTGGGCCAGAGTGCTATCTCCATCCTCCTCCCGCGAGTCAGACAAACCAAAAAAAGCACGCAAGGCCATGAAGTCCACTCCCACGCTGAGTAGCATTTAGCCTTCTGTGGGTAGAGAGACAGGCGGGGGATCACATCATCAAGACCTCAAAAACCAAAATACCCCAGATCAAGAAAAAAGGCAAGAGGGGGGAATGTGACATGGGGACAAAGGGTCTGGCTTTAAAAAAAAAGAAGTCAGTAACAGTTTCACTATAGACGAACTAAAACTACTGCTTTGCAGAGGAACCTACACCAGTCAGACATCCCTTAGTCACAAGATAAGCAGCGTCTGGAGTGAGGGAGACTTGAGATATGTGTCCTGTGCTCTCCATGTGCCTCCATACGTCCCAACTTAGCTTGTAAATCACTGGTTCTTTTGAAGAGAGAGAGGAAATGTGATTATGAAGAAAAAAGATTTTTTTTTTTTCTTTCTTTCCTTGTCAACCTTGTTCTGAGAAAATTTCCTGACATCCCTTTTGAAACTTACATTTTTCTTTAGAAAATCTGGGGGTTCACTCAAAATTTTCCCATCAAAAAGCTTTTGTTGAAAAACCCTGACCAGATTTAGTCACTTGACATATAGAAACAGAGATTTGTAGGCTATTCATTTTTGTATTGGTTGCAAGATCTGAACGTGGAAGGATCCCGCATACAAAGCTGAGGATTGAGGTACAAATAAGTTGAGAGGAAAAATGTTCACTGTTACAGGTGCATCTGAAAGCCTTTGCAGATGGCTTATGTATGGCAATTTAGAGCTTCCTTATGAGTCTGCTGGGGCATTATTCAGCCTGTATTGTAGGGAAAAAAAAAAAAAGGCACAAGGAAGTATGCAAGGGCTGTATCAGAGTTTGAAGACTCTCACTCAGCCTTCACAGTTTTCAATTCCAGTTCTGTGTATACAAGTGAACATGTACAACTTTGTGATAGTATCCTTACCACTAATCCTAAAACTGCAGGAGCACAAATGAAGGAAACGGAGTTTTCACCTATATTCTTGCATAACTCTAAACTGATTTCTAAGTTGGTTTCAGAAGAAATCTAAATTTCTGTTGCACTTCATTATGTTGTTCTCCTCAGGCAGTCATGCCCATGTTTTCTCATAATGTTCCTTCTCTTCCTCAGACTTCTTTGCAGCGAGGCACTTGACTTTCTGTTCACCAGCTGTGAGGTGAGCACGTGTTTAAACACTTTCTGAATTGGCCTTCTTTCTTGAGGAGGTGACGCGTGACGTTGTCTATTACAAGTATACAGCATAAAATGATAAACGGGAGCTTAGTGTGTTAAGGTTAAAGAAACTGTTTAAGAAACCTTCCTTTAATTAGCTCGATATATCTTCCCTTTCTGCTTCTTCGCTTGTCATGAGTTACGACTTATTTAATATAACATCAAGGCATGGGCTTTATAGCTACCATAAATGATGGATATTTGCAAAGATTATTTGACAGGTTACAATCAACATTGCCTTATAGAGTATGCATGAGAAAGTGTGGAAAACAAATGTCCCAGGTACCTAAGTGCCTACTTAGTGGAAAAATGTTTTACTATATTAACAGGCTGTGATGCTCGCTGTTAACATAGTAGTGTGTGTTTTTAAAGGGTAGCTCTTAAAAACGGAGAAAACAGTAAAAAGTACATACATTATTATTCTGTCAGAAACCAGTATCCACCAGACTGCTTCAGGAGAAAGTGTTTTTACTCCTCTAATCACGTGGTGAACACTCTTTTGTGATCTTTTTTTAATCTGAGTCTGAGGCAGAGAGGTAACACAGGCTTTTGGGTGGAGAGATTAGAAAGTGTGACAGAAAGATATCTAAACAGAGGGTGTTCTTGAGAGGGTGTGTGGTGGCTTAAGCCCAGCCAGCAACTAAGCCCCACGCAGCCACTCGCTCACTCCTCCCGGTGGGATGGGGAAGAGAATTGGAAGGGTAAAAGTGAGAAAACTTGTACATTGAGATAAAGACAGTTTAATAGGTAAAGCAAAAGCCACATGCACAAGCAAAGCAAAACAAGGAATTCATTCGCTCCTTCCCATCAGCAGGCAGGAGTTCAGCCATCTCCAGGCAAGCAGGGCTCCATCATACGTAATGGTTACTTGGGAAGACAAACACCATCACTCCGAATGTCCCCCCCTTCTTCCTTCTTCTTCCCCCAGCTTTATATGCTGAGCATGATGTCATATGGTGTGGACTATCCCTTTGGCCAGTTGGGGTCAGCTGTCCCAGCTGTGTCCCCTCCCAACTCCTTGTGCACCCCCAGCCTCCTCGCTGGTGGGGTGGGGTGAGAGGCAGAAAAGGCCTTGACTCTGTGGGAGCCCTGCTCAGCAGTAACAAAAACATCCCCGTATTATCAACACTGTTTCCAGCACAAATCCAAAACACAGCCCCATACTAGCTACTATGAAGAAAATTAACTGTTTCCCAGTCAAAACCAGCACAGGGTGTAACAGCCTTTTTTTACATTTTATATTGCTTAATATTTTAGCCTTATGCTTTCTCTTTGGCTTGACTAAACACCTGATCTTTTGGCATTTTCATATTTCATTGCCAACCTTAATCAATAGGTGTAATGCATAATCCCAATGCTTTCCCTTTGGGGTTCAGCTGGAAACTAGAAAGTGGGATACTGGAGGAGAACTAGACCTCGCAGAGCCAGAAGCTCGTGCTTCAAATTGGCTCATTCATGCCTAATTTCTGTGCCAGTTTTTAATCTTTTTTACACTAAACTGATGCTTGTAGCTAGTGAACAAAACAGGAGCATGTATGAGTTTAAGCTGGAATGTGGCAAGCTGCTTCAAATATGAAGCCTTAATTTGAAGAAACCCAGAGCTTCCTTGTACACAAAATAAACAACCTGTTAACTACCATTTTCAAACAAGAGAAGTTATCCTTCCTGCTCTGTGTTTTCAAATCAGTCAAAGCTGTAAGAGATAAATTTGTACCTAAACTTCAATACCCTGAGATGGACCTAAACCAAAGCACAAAGTCTAAACAGATGGTACATCTTGTCTAAGAGCAGAAACCTTATTTCCTGCAGTGATGTGGAAGGAAGGATGAAGATGGCAGTGGGAGAAGCAGACCAAAAGGTCCTTGAAACAGTACTGTTTGTTGTACTTCAGTGTCTCTAAAAAGATTCAAAGCCGTAAGAGTACAGAGGGGCTAACTAGCTATGGAGCTAGCCAGGTCACCTAAAATAAATGCTTTTTTGGTCTGATGTCTCCAGTCTGCTTAGCAGTATCTGAGTTTTTGTGTTTTTCTTTCCAAAAGCTCATCTTTACCATGGCAGCTCAGTTACACCTATTTGCCTTCCAGAGTTTTCCTTGGCTTCCTCTAATCTTAACATCATGCGAGCAGGTGCTGCTGTCTTTCCTGCATCACCTCTCCATATCTCTTACTGGCTTCCTTGTATTTGCAGATCTGTGAGACAACAGGGACAACCTGGGCTCCTCCATGTCTGTTAGTTCCCTCTTGTGTTGCTGATGCCAGCCTGCTCTCAACAGCTTCCTGAGCTTGCACAGACAGGGATGTGGTTATAGGAGCTGTCAGTCAGTCCTACCTGACAGATCTACCTGGTGGCTTCTCCCTTTGCTGTGCCTCAAAAGAGGTTTGGTTTTGTTTCTGGAGCCCAGAGTTGGAAACGCTGTCACTGATCTGTCAGCCTCGATGGAGGCAGGAAATTCCCGTGTCTGTGTCTTTTTGCTTCCCAACTTTGCTAGTATTTGAGTACATGCATAACTCCAGACTGAGATTCAATGGGTGAGTTCTTATATGTGTATGTGTGTGTGTATATATATATATATATATAAAAAAGTGATTTTCTAATAGTGTTGGAATACTGATATCCGCTTCCACTGAAATAAGTTTGAAATTGACTTCAACTATTCTGTAACAGAGACCCATAAATCCATAAAGTATTCTAATTGCTAGGAGGATGCAGATGGTTCTGAAGGTAGCTCAAAGCTCTAATCAGAGCAAATGCTAGTAGTTGCGATTTCATTTTTAAAAGTCATTCACAGTCTTAATGCCAACAGTGCTATCTAAAAAGCTGCCACAAGGTGGTATCACAGTATTTTGTAAGATGTTGAAATTACCATATCAAAACAACTATTTTCTTAATGTAGGTGTAATGTAAAATAGATGTGGATACAAAACGTGCCTTTATTTTAAGATAATGCCCTTTAGTGCTGCAGAAGTACTCTCCGCAGAACTTTGAATTGCACCTATAAATGCACTAGCAGTTGGGTCTGTCTGTCTGCCAACACTGATTCAACAGGATGCTGACGTTTGCAATGTGCTTTCCTGCCATAATTACTCAAGATAGATTGCTTAGGTGCTGAAAGTTAAGCAGATTGAATACTTTCCTAAATTACTGCCTAAATAAGCAAATTAACCTTGATATCCGGCTTGAATTTTCACCCTCTTTTTCCCATACGTTAGCCACTCTAACATTTTTCAGTTCTTTGGTAATGATAGTTGTGCCTGAATTGTATAAAGACATTTCCCTGAAAATGCCAGGATACTTAGGAGTCAAGGGAACAGGAAACCTGGGCAGTTTTGCTGTATGGGAATTGAGCACCAACTTTTGTTCAGTGTCCGCTGTAGTGGTGGGGTCAGTGTCCGGCTGAAGTGAATCACGGACAGAAAGTAACTATTTAGTGGTGAAGCCCCTGCTGTGCCAGTGAGGATTTCTTTTCTGGTCCATTGTCTATTTATTATTCCAGTGAGTATCACATCTCATAGGAATTCTTTCCTTTCCCTTAAGATAAACAAGGAAAAATTCCTAATAAAGCCTCAATCCGTTTTGTGTAGCTGTAATCCCATTGCGCTGGTTCCTTGAATCACACTCCATGTCTTCTGTTTTTATGCTGCTTTAATAACACACATGGTTCACATCTCCTTGACTGAGACACTGTATTTATGCTCTTCTCTTCAATGTTTCTTCATAAATCAAACATCTGTTGCCCTAATTTCCTAGTCACTGAATCCCTGCCAATTCACTAATATCTTTCGGATAAATGAGGTACCTCCAATTTCAAAATGCTAATGTATGAAAATTTTGGAGAGGAACACTTCTCTGCCCTGTGAATACTAATAGGATTTTGAAAAAGAAACGAGCCCTAAATAGTTCCAGACTGTAACGTTCAAGACATGTATTGAATTGTAGGACTGCGTTTGGACCTATACATGCAGATCTATATGTACTGTTTTCAATCCTTCAAGCAGAGCTCAGTGGAGGAGGATGTCCTTAATGCAAGGCCGTACCCCTGGAATTCGACTTCTATACTCCCCATTGTAGCCAAAACCTAAAGGGGCGTTGTATAAATGTTATCTATTAGTTCAGATCTTTGAAAGGTGCTTTTGGTAAGAGTTAATACATACACCTGAATAAACAACCTCTTCTACCAAGGTGCACGATGTCCTTCAACAATATTGCTAGATGTCACCTGCCCAATGGGCTGCATTTCAAGCTGTCTTCCCTTACGTTTATTAGATTAACATTTATGAAGCTGAATCTCATTACATTTTTTCTGTCATTATTCTGCTGCCTCTGTGCAGTTTCTCTGCAATTACATTGTACTACCTCCCTTTTTAATGCCTGCAGACTCCATTTGTATATGAATTTCCCTTGCTTTTATATAACTGAAGAACTTAAAGGAGATCCCTAATGGGCTGTAATTCCTTTTGTCACTTCTCTTTTTTCATGTGGTCTGCCAACAAAAGATCAATTTGTGGGATAATTTTAAATATGTAATTAACATAAAAATGAAAAATAACACCAAAATGATATTGACATTTATTACAAAAATAAGATGTGAGATACAATTTTCTCAAAAAAGCCCCCACAGATAATTTTGTGACATAGACTGCAATGCTTCCGTAAGCACTTTGGTAAGCAACAACTCACAGGAATTGTCTGATGGACTTCAATTATCAATGCATAAAAACCTGTTTTCACAGAGGACAGTAAAGTATGAATTAATTCATATTTCCATCCATTCTAAAAGGAAACAAAGCAAACAAAAACTCTGTTTAAGAAAGAAACAAAAGTTTTTCTTTTCATAATTATTAAATCCATAGATACAGTTGACCTGAAACTGCATTTTTAGGGCATAAAGTACCGGTGGCAGGCATTCTTTTTTGTTAATTCACTTCACAGAAATCTGTGGAGATTTTTAGGGGTCCAGATGAACATTTTTTTTTTAAAACTGGAATCCTCCATTTGTGTCCCCCTTTACAGTCCTCCAATTCTAATTTCAGTTCAGAATACAGACTTATTACCTAGTCATGTGTAGCAAAAAAAACCCCCTGTTAGTCCTAATAAAAATGTCAGAAAAAGCTTGGAGAGTTACCATTAAAAATGACTGTAACTAGCAAGCATATTTTTAAAATAGCCAATTTTCCTGTTTTAAAATTTATGCAGAAATGCAATTTTGCTAAGAAAACCAATGTATTCCTTGCAACAGAATTCAGCTCCAAAGCGGTATGTCATTGTCACTGCAGAGAGATCGACATCAAGTGTGAGAATAACTGAAAAATGGCATCAATATCAGAAAGTATGAAGTATGATCCAAGTACAGTTTATTCTAATAATTCCTGTCTCAGAATATGGAACTTCCAATACTGACTCACTATCAACAGTGAAAAACATTTGAGACTGCAAAAGGTGTCAGTATTAATGAGTCTGTCTAGTCTCGAATATATTGCACTTACCATTTTGACATGAAAAGAGATCATGTCGCAAAAACCCTTTTATGCCATTTAACAAGCCACATTTTTCATTTTGTTCTCTAAAAGGCTCTGCTCTGGTAAGAAATTCAATAAATACAAGGGTTTTTCACAACTGCCATTTTATCTCATTCTAACAGGCAAAATGATTGCATTTAGATCAAAATCCAGTCCATTTGTTCTGGAAATTAAATTAAAATCAGTTTGAAACTATTCATATTGTATAGTTGCCGAAGGCACTTCAAGACAAGCGACAGACAAATTTAAAATGGACTTGAAGCAAGAGAAGTCTCTTCGTGGCAATGAGCTTGGGTAAACAGACAGGTAGGCAGAGCACAGAACTTGGACAAATATTAGCAATGTGAGCAGTAGTGTCCTAGTGTCAGTCCATGGCATTTTATCTGACATCCCCTACTTTGTGTTGTGTCATTCGGCAGCGCCAAGACCATTTCAGAGGTTTTCTGTTGCCAGCCCGTTCAGCCTGAATTTGCCTATGCACCTTCTCTACCGAGGATAATGTTTTAAATAACAAACTAGATCAACCTTTCAAAGGAGTTTCCCCTGTTATATTATGTGAAGAATGAGCTTTCCTGAGTTTGCAATATTTATACTTTATGGTTTTTATCTTTTATCTATTTAGAAGCAAATGCCCCCTGAGCCCTGGATGTCGGGTGTTTGTTTAGGTTAGTGGCAGAAACATCTGTAACTAGATCAGAAGAACTATTGATAACATTGTTTATCTGTGGTGGCACTTTAAAGACTAGAGACTGTAGCCTGTAGTTAACGTAGTACAGTTATTCTATATTTCAGAGGGAGAAAAAGGTAATACATTTTTAGTAAGAGGGTTTTTTTGCCACTGGGAGTTTGGTGAAGACTTGAAAGGTGAATACAGTGCAGCTCGCTGAAGAAGCTTCAACCTAGGGATGATTGACCAGTGTGGGAGAGCGAGTTGGTAATTTCTCTGTGTTCTGCCTTGCTATATTCCGCATGCTGTGCAGGCATGGAGATGTTGCTGCCAACACAGACAAGAATAAGTTTTTTATCCAAAATACTAAATCATACATCTTCACGATTTCTTCTCTTTCTGCCCTCTTCTCTCTGCTAAAACATGATACTGAGAAGATAGCATAGTACATTTGAAATTATTCAAGAAACATAACTTAATCAAGGATTTTTTTTTCCTTTCTTTTTCGGGTTTATGAGCCTTTAAGTTATAACCCCTGTAATAGAAAAAAATGGTTTCCCTAGAGTTTTTACTGAGTACATGCTTTTGTTTGCCTTTCCAGGCCTGTTATGCATAGTAGGGAAACTATTCATGGAACTAAAAATAACCTACATGCAAACCTACATGGAAACAGATATGGATTGAGAGACAAATGCAGCTCTGCTCATTTTATATGCAAATAACCAAACCCATGTGATATAGGAAAAAAAAAAAAATACAAGGTAATGTTTCATTTAGGACAGAGAAATGACAACATGGCAGCTAGAAACCATAGCAACAATATACAAAAAATAAGGCAGGGAATCATTTGCTCTAGTATCATCTCATTTTTCTTACTAAAGATCAAAGCATCCAGGGCCTCCTCTGAAGTGTGTAAGAATACATTGAATCTAATTTCCAAGGCCACATATTATAGAAGTTGAAAAGCTGGGAAAAATGGAAAAGAAACTTTTCTGGGAGGTGTCTTCTCTCAAAATGAACAGCTTAAGAGTACTTAAAGTAGAGCTTTCAGTGATAATTTTAGTGTCACTTGTCAGTTCTTCAAAATACTTTCCATTACGAAATGAGTATTTCAAATTAAGTTATTTCAAAATTACAATATCAAACAATCACAGTTCCTAGACAGTGCGGAGACAGCGTATCATGCTGTATTTACTGAATGAAGGTGAACATGCATGGGGATCCCGTTTTCAGTTTCATTATTCCTTAACAAACACGGGCTGCTTCTTGCACTACATAAGACCTTTAACCAGTGTCAACAAATGTGACAATGCCTCTTTCAGTGGGTTTTTTTTCCCCTTGTTTTTCAGTATACTGAAAGGCAGAAAGTATGCCTCAATTCATTAATTTAATTTAATCTACCTGCCCATTCTTTGCAGGAGCCAAATTATATATTGTAGGTTTCCCTTTTCTTAGACATAGCAGTAAAGCCCAGATGTAGCAGGTAGTCTTGCTCAAAATTCAGGGAGTCTTTCTGGTAAAAAACAGCTATTTTTGGCCTCTAGTCTTCAGAACTTCTGGATATTTTCTATTTCTAGTTCAGGTAGTGAATTGTATTATCTTTCATCTGATCTAACACCCACATAGGTGAGCAGAGGGCCTTCCACTGGCTGATGTGCCTTCATTCACATGATTCCACGCAAGCTGGAGCATTCCTAAAGATGTGTGGTATAGAGGGAAGATAAAAATCGAAAATGTAATGAGCCACCTCTGATGTGCATATGTGGGGAAGTTGTCAAACTGAATGTTTTCTGGCTGCTGCTTGCTGGAATATTTGACCACACTGGTCTCATTCATGTTTGGATAAATTGCAGCAATCATTAAAGCTGTTACTGCCTCTTTCCGTGACTGAATTTCCCTTAAAAAGCTGTATCCTCTAAACCAGCTGAACTGGGTCAAGAAGGGAATCCCCCTTAGACATCTCATCAAGAGGGAGAAAAAAAGAAAAGTCTAGAAAAGGCGGCTAGTTTAACAAGGGCGCTGTTGCCTCAGTGGCTGGAGAGAGCTCAGGGAGGAGGGGAAGAGCAGGGTCTCGGTGTGCCCTGGGGATGGGGGTCTCGGGTTTGCCATCAATCACGATGCCTTAGGAAAGCCCTGCACGGAAAACTGCTGATTGAAAATCCCCTTTGACAGCTCTAACCAGAGATGAACGTTAGACTTACATATTTGGGTACACAAGCAAAACTGTTATTCAGTATGGGTTAATGGGTGCAACACTCTTCTCAAACTGTGTACGTTCTTAGCGTGATGGCCGTCTTATTTAGCAGCAGATATTGCTTGAGGGATTCTGTATTCTGAACTTTTTTGTTTGGATCAAGATCAAACCAAAAGCCTAGGAGGTTCTTGTGCAAAGCCTGTGATTATGTGTGTCTGTTCAAGCACATTTGTGCATTATAGTGTTAGCAGAGAATTTTCTGACAAAACAGAAAATAAGGAGTCTTCATCTCCAACGTTTACAGAAGCATGCTGAATTTAACAAACCTTTGACAAGACGTAGATAGGAGTCTCACAAGGTCCTGTCTGCCACTGGAAATATACCTGGCTGCCTGTAATTTGGGATCCTGTGCTTCAGAACACTCTTGATATCAGTCCTGTGTTGAGGACTAATTATGCATTTATTATATTTATGTATATGCTTATTATTTTTATATTTATATATTATATTTATATATATTATTATTTTATTTATTGCAATATTATTATGCCTTTAATTTTAATTCTGGGACAGTCCTGTCATGATGTGAGCATGATGGATCCGATGGGGTCTGTGAGTCTAGATGCTGTTGCAGCTTGAGGATTGGCACTGCGTGCAGGAATTGAGATTGGGGGTTTTTTTAAGAAATGCGGTGTCCACTTTGCATTTATTTCTACCATTTCTATTTGGTAGGATTTCTTTTTTTGTAAATCTACTTTTTTTGTGCTGAAAGAGATTGAGTCCTTTAAAAAAAAAAAAAAAATCCTCTCAGAATTAAGATTTTTGCCTGGCTTAGACTTGTAAACAGAGGGGAAAAAACCCCAAATAGCCACTTCTTATTTTTTAGTGAAAGCAAGTGGGAGGCTTGGAGTGCAAACATGGTTTCTAATGCAACTTTTTACAAGTGCTTTCTATTTAGCTACAACAGTATGTTCTTCCTCTTTTTATTATGGGCTAGCAAAAAAAAAAAAAACCAAACCACAACAAAACCTTCCTAAAAATTCCACCATAACTTCTGTAAGATAATTATTGAACATATATGTAATATTCAGTATTAACAACACTGTAGTCTTCTCTTCTTTTCCCATCGTAACCCAGAGCTGTTATTAGGATAGATAATTCTGGTGATGTGTTAGCGCTTGAGGTTCCACAGGAATAGGTGATGTACAAACTTAGAAGAATAGTTGTGACCCCGCTCCACAAAATTTATATCCAGGTTTTTCAAACTCTAGTGGCTTTGACAATGAAGATATTACTCTGATATTAAGTAGCTTTGCTCTGAAGGATCGCTCTGACGCCTGAACGTAGATCCTGCCTTCCTGGAGTGTCTGCATGCTCCCTAAACATTAAAGGGCATAAATATACTACATTTTGATGGAAGATGGAGATAACTTCTCGGTTTCATAACTGCTGCACAACAGGTTATACAATTGGGCCAAGCTCATGCTGCAAGTCCTTGGTAAAGCTCTGGGATTTTGGCAAAGTTCAGTCTAAGTCTTCTAAATTACGCTTCAGTCTCTGGCCTTTTCCTACGTCAAAATATCAGAGCTCGGATGCTAGGCTGTGACCTTTTTCGGTGGTGTAGAAGTATTGAAGCATCAGGTTTAGACCTAGAAAATAAAGAGAAATAAAGACTATTGGCTCCCATCTTTCACATCTGAGTGTTTTCAGATACTTTCTGAAATGAATCTTCGATAATAAGTTCTACAAGTTTTCAGAAATTTGATTGTTAAACTCCAAAACACTTCGATATGCTGTAGATTCTTTTGTTTAATTGCATACGATATAGCCAGATAGTGCTTTGAGGGTTTTAAAAATTGTGAATGTGCATCCGATTGTTGTTGGATATATATGAATTTATAGTGATTATTTATTTAAACTTTGTAAAGTTTCACCTCCTTTAATCATCTGAAACAGATTAATTAATAAACCTGTTGAAAGGCTTGATCAACAAAAAAGTTTAATTAACTTAATTAAAACTAGCCCAGTTTTAATTAGGGGGTTATGAAAGGATCAGTACTGTTACTTTACACTTGAGTCTGTGATAACCCCTGAAAGTGCAATTACTGTACATCTCTCTTAAAACATTCTAAATTAATTGAAAATGTGTTAAAACCATTCATGATGCTTTATTGTATAATTATTAAAATGAATGTCAAACACTAAAATGTTACGACTGATCTACTCTTTTGACAATGATTATGCTGTTGATCATAGAAAATCAGCCAGACATCCTGTGAACGTTGGTTTTAATATAGTTATCAGAATAATAACATGCATTATTTTTATGAAGTTTGACTGTTTTATACATATTTTTAACTTCTCCTTATGCTGTGTTTTCGAACAGGAATTAGAGGTCCCCGACAGCCATCTTTCTACCACTTTCTACCTCTGTTTGTGATGGGATAAAGTCAGAAGAGTGCAAGTTTTAAAGGAGTACAGAGAGAGTTGTGAGATTTCACGCTCACACATCTATTTTCAAGGTACTTTTTTATCCTTAGGTCCCAAATGATTGGTAGAGCGGAATTTTTTGGCTTTCTACTTGCCCTACTAAGAAAGACGACGTAATCCCACTTCTTCCTACGCATGGGAATTTTCTCTTCTGAAAACGAGAATTGGATTTGTAAGAAGGGAAAATGACTTGCTACGTTTTTGAGTAAATGATGTAATTTCAGCAATCCTGATAGCTGTCTTTACTGTGACTTTAACAGGCAGAAATCCCCCGGTGCAGAAAGGATGCCAAGGCTGCGCTGCAGGCGGAAGCTGCAGTTTTCTACTGAAGTATCATTGCAAAATGAATGGTAGCTGTGGGACTGCCAAACAAACCCACATCCTCCTTGTAGCTCAGCCTCAGCGATCGTGTTCATTTCTCTGTTAACCACGAGTACTGGGGAAGAAAGAAAAGAAAAAGAAATGCAGACAGCCAGAAGAAAAACTAGGTGATAGAATAGATGATGGATATCGAAGAATAAATATTTTACACCCTACCTACCTGCTTACATAAGCTGTGGCAGGACATTAACCTAAGTCTGTAACCGAAGGCAGCGTATTGGGGCTTTCAGACTACTTAATATCCTTTATTATCTAAATGAATTAGTTCCTTAATGTAGTTTGATAAAATATAGAGGATGCGATGGTGTGGAGAAGGCACGAACAGAGTTCCAAACAGGGAGAGATTCTTGGAGATTTGGAGCAGCTCAACAGCAAAAGAATCAAAAGGATCAAATTCATATCAAATGAAGTATTTTTTTTAGAAAAATCTCATCGCTGTCTCTTGTATTTAGAATTATTTTCCACAGTGAAGATTCTTCCTGCCCTATATGGTTTAAAATATTTTTTTATTCAATACTATGCCATAGCTCCTTCCTTCACCTAAATACATGCAATAAATCCTCTAATAGCAATGAACGAGATCAGTGTGTGCATTTGGAGACACCTGAAGGTTGCCCTAGAATCCTATCATATCTTGCTCATTTGAAAAATAAAACCATGCCTAAATTCTGATTTACATGCTGACTTGCCTAAAACTGTTTCTCCGATGCCTATTTTTCCGCTTATCTGTATTTAATTGAAAAATGGTAATAATTATTGATGTTACTTCTTCATGAGTGCATGGGAACAGTATCACTGATACATTTGGAAAAGCAAAGAAAATGAACTATTTATTGAAAATGTACAAAGGAAGATTTACTCAGGTTTTTTTCCCAAAATGCCTACACAATTAGTGAGAATTTTCAATAAAAAATTGAATGAAATAAACACAAAGAAAATTGAAGAGAGTCATATTGAAGAGAGCTGTATTATGAAACATTAATTTGCTGTGAATGCCAGGAACATTTGTTAGAAAGCAGCTGCCTATTTATTAAATATTATCATAGTATGTTATCTACCATATTTCTGCTTCTCCTGTTTTGAGTTGGTATAAAACATGTTTAAAAGAGGTTTTAAAGGTTTTTTTACAAATTACAAATAAGATGATGAATGAATGAGTAAATGTATTCAAGTTCCCTGAAAGGATTTTTTTTTTTTTTTTTTGAGACCATAATTCTAAAGAAAAACCAATGGCAAACCAGAAAACCAAAACATTCTGCTTAAAAATATGAAAACAGTTTAACAAATAAAGCAAGCCCTGGAAGAATAATCGATGGCAAACTTCTTTGCTAAAAAAATGTCTTAGCATATTCCATCCTGTTTCTTGAATATTTCTTCACCAACTTTATTAGAAAGTATCATGTGCATATTGTACTTAAAAACAAGCTGGCAAACGTAATTCTTAGTTCTGGTTTGTACAATCACTTTAATAAAATATTATCTGTGCTGAGTTGCAATAGGAGACATTTACAAATTCATAATCCCTCAGGTCTTTGGCAGTTATTTTCTTATAAAAATGGGAGCCGTCTCTTCTGATTTCCGTTCTGTTGCTTCTTTACTAGTTCCTTGTACTCTTCTGACCTTAAAAACCTGGGGAAAGAGTCCTTTGCCATGAGACTATAGATTAACCTCTGAGCATCATCAAAGCAGCTGAGGGTGGGCTCAGAGATATTCTGAGAGATGTGGTTTTTGGTATGGAAGTCAATATTAATCTGTAGGAAGAAAGGAGGCATAAAATTAATGTCAGATTGATTGGAAAGCTGAGGTCTGTTCACGTACAGGACACAATCAGTATTTGAATTTCTTTCCAAATACCCTGGCTGATGCAAATAAGCAGGAAGATCTTCCCTTCATTTTCTAGCATACTGAATTATTGATTTTATTTGGCTCTTAAAAAGATGCCATCACTGAAAAAAAAAAGGGGGGGGGGGGGAAACTTGCTTCTGATTATCTCATCTTTTTACCAAACCAAATCCTGCAAAGTACCAATTACCAAAGAGTAAATTAGAGATGAAGGTCCTCAGCATCGTTTTAGGTTTTGGACCTATCTATTTTGTAAGGATTTTTTTGGTTTTAATAATAAGAAAATGGATTTCAGTCATGTAAAACATGGGGACACTGAAAGCGAACTCACTATCAAAGGCAAAACCATCAGTGTAAAAGTTTGTGAGGGAGTAGAATGAGACCAGTAATTAATTAGCAATTTGTTCCTTCACAGTAAGCATTTTTTAAATAATGATAAAATGGAATGCTGTGATGGAAATTTTTGCAAGTTTGCATTTTGATATTCATCATGTCAAAAATAACTCTACAAAAGAACAAATACTGGTACCTAAAACATAAAGGAAATGGTGCTAATTGCATTATAAAAATGGTTCGGGAAAACAAATGATAGTGAACATATACTTCTTTAGAAATTTCTGAGGGTGAGATAAACCCATGCCCTGGGTGAAGAATGTATTTAAAGTATTGTATTTAACCATAAGAGGTTTTTGTTTCCCTCAGTGTTCCACAGAGAGTTTTCTACCTGGTAAATAATTGACATGAAAATGGAAGTACAGCCACACTGAATTGCAATTTTTGTCATTTCAGGAAGTTTGGATCTGAACTTTCCACCTGATTCCCATCCTCAGTGAGTACCCAAAGTACACGCAAAAAGACTGTTTACCTCCTTTGGAGCATCAACTTGTATAAAATCAGAATAAATCTTTTGGGCTTTTGAGGCAATCTTAGTGGGGGACTTGGTTTTCTTGAAGTCCTCGCAGGCCAGCCAGAACTCCACGTTCTCCTCACTGAACTCTGACTTCAAAAATGTCCTAAAAGCTGCCAAGCCGTCTGGGGAAAAATGCATGAGATGATGGGTGGAGGAAAACTGAAAGACCAATGCAGATTATATGCATGTATATGTATGTGTGTGTGTATATATATATATGCAGAATATATAGTGACATTTATGTGTCTGATACTGTTTTGCCTGTCAGCTAGTACTTAGTCATAAGAGGCTGTTATGGGGGAAATAGGAGACGAAACTATAGCGATGGTAAGGTGACTAAGGGAGTTCTTTTGGATAGTTACTAATTGAGGAGCGCTCCCAATACCTGCCTGCCGTGGTTTGGTCTCTCTAGCACTGACACACTAGTCAAGGGGAGATCCTGGAGATTTTGGTCCTCAAGAGGATTTATAGTGACATGGAAATTAGGAGTTTTAGGCTGACCCCTGGTCTGAGAAGCAAGCAGAAAATGAAGTCATATTGTGGTAGTGTGCTTCGCTTAGAGCTGAGGTTAGCCTGCCCTAAGTAGCACTTACGCCTCCTTTGTGTAATGATTAAGACTTGAGGGAAGAGAAGGACTCTTTGTTACTTCTTTGTTCAACACTTTTTTGCGCTTTTAAGAGGAAAAAAATGAAACAAAGAAAGGCTTGCTTGGAATAAATTCTTTTAAAATTAATCTATAATCACCAGTTCTTAAAAAAGACAGCTGACAGCACCCAAATTTAGTTGTGTTAGTCAAATTAATACTATGCAGAAACAGTGTGGAGGCACCGCAGGGTCCAGGCCACAGAGTTCCAGCAGGAAAATGGTGCAAGGAAATTTTTAACAGTTCCACATGGCTTGGGGCTTAAGGTCAGCAGGAATGAGATCTCTTAGAGAATTGACTTTGGATGTTCTAGAAAGAATCATTTTTTGTTTGACTGATAGTCAATGCACAACACACATATTTCTTTGTAACAGGAATACCTAAAAAAAGGTTTGTGGTTTTTTTATTTTTTAAAAAATAGGAAAAACAGAACCATTACATGGAGAGTTTAACAACTGTTATCTTCATAAAACGAAACTCTTCCAGAGCACTTCTGCCTTTTTAAATGTTCCTTAAGCATTGGCCAGAAGGTATATTGTGTTTGCAGCTTGAAGAAACATGCTCCCTCTGCCTTTCAGCACAGCAGCTCAAATGCCTCCAGCAGTAGCGCTGGTGTGGTTCAAAGCACGTGGCGAGCTGGACTGGAAAGCAGTGTGAAAACCTGACAGCAGCGTTTGTGAACTGGGTTGACACGTGGTTTTTCAGAAAAGATTTTTCACGTACTTCTTACCTTTATTAGCTAGTAGTGTATCCACGGACTCGGACCAGGCCATTGTTTCCCCAGCATTTGACCTGTGGAAACAACAGCTGTCCTTGAAAATAGCATTGTGATCTTTTGCCTGTGCAGTCTCTGGTAGCTGCTCTATTATTTGGCTATCTCCTTGAGGGAGCAGGGCGAGTAATTCATGTTACCCTACGCACTGAATAACAGAAAGTCAACAAAAAGCGCGACACTTTTTTTTTTTTTTTAGCGTGTAGAGAACCATATAGACTCATAAAGTACAGTGTTATTTGACATTGACAACTTGATTGTTCATCTAGGAGACAGTAGTAACGCTTGCAATTTGTTGAACTATAACAAAAGCATAGGAGGGATATTAACGTTCTAGAGTGTGTACTGAATTTGTTCTCAAGTTCAAATGGATTAACCGTTAATTTATATGATACTTTTTGCTTGGAATGAGTAGAATTATCTAAAACTTTATCATGCTAACAGTGGTAGGATAAACGGGCATTACTTCAGTTTCTTAGTGGTATAAAAAAATGAGTGAATTGATAGCTTTGTCTCTTCCTTTGTAACTTGCTCCAGGCTTCTGTTAGAGATGAGGCACAGAACTAAATAGACCCTTGCTCTTACAAAGCCTGGGTGCTCTGAAGATGTTCAGGCTGGCTCAGAAGCAAGGCTTAGTGTGCAGGTTAACGGAGGACAGCCACAGGATCTGACAGGCAAAAGGATGTCAGATACGGGAACTGCATGCTAAGTGTGTGAATAGGGTTTTTTTTCTTGTAACTTGTGAAGGATGGTCATATTCAATTTAGTCAGTAAGTACATAGATAAAAGAAAACTGTCTTTCATTCATGCAAAATTATGTTTTGATTAAAATTACCATTGTATGAGTTTTTAATTTAAACACCCAGCAGAGAAAAAGAACTCCTTTTACCAGCATTATTGTTATTGCTTGCACTTTCTGTGACGAAACCGTGGAAGAATATGATTTCTTGAAAATGAAACATTTTGTGGAAATGTCAGAGAGATTCATGGAGATGTCAGCGTGTGCCTACCTGCTTTGCTGTGTGCCAGTATTTCAATTTGATTTTCTCAGTTTCTTGGCAGTCTGTCAGTTTGCAGCCTCAGGCATCCCCAAATGAACGTTAGTCTCATCTACCGTTTGGCGATAAGCAGGAATAAATCTGTTTGGTCGTTTAGCTCCTATTTGTTTTAGAATAAGGAGCGTACTTCTTCAATAAACCCCAGTTCAGTGGTTTGTAACTGAATTTTTTTTTTATCATTTCTTTTTAAGGAAAATTTTGAAAAAAAAATTTCAAGTCTTCCAAATGTCCTTGGCCAAAATTTTTGAGCTAGAAATTTCAAGTGTTAATTGATTCTTCTCGTAACCTCTAAAGACAGGCAGTAAAAGATGAAGAATTTCATTGAGCTGATACCCTATTATCTACTCAGACTCGGTAGAAGGTTTTATCCCAACTTATTTTAAATTTTAGTAAAATTAATGCATATTAATTTTTTTCTAAACATAAAAGTTTAAAGGGATTGAAGAATGTTTTACTAGCGCTTTGCACTTGCGAAAGATCTTGGAACTAAAACAAACAGTTCAAGTGTAAGGCCAGAGCAGAGTCAGTATTGATTCCCCCCCCCCCCCCCCCCCCCCCCATTTTAGATGCTTTTTTTTTTAAAAAAATAAGGAGACACATAAACTCTAGAATACCTGGAGAGGTAGGTAATAATTAAATAGATCGGTATCTCATGTTGCTTTTGTTGAAACTGTTACATTTTATACCAATAGTAGAGAAGTATTAACCAGAGAGAGAGGAAATCAACTTTCTAATCCTCTGGTTATGTATGTTGTATAGGTTATGGTAGGCAGGGGGATTTGAAACTGAATTCACATTCTGTGTGAATATAGTAGTCACTTGACTTCTTGCCAGCTCTGGAATGATTTGTGTGCATCTTCTCTCTTATTTGGTGGTAAGAAAGGGGAAATTGGAAAATTTGGGAACATTTTGTTTTATTTCAGTGCAAAATCAAAACAAATTCCAGGATTTTTGACAGAAACAGAAATCTTATCTTCTGACTAGACCCTGTTTCCCTTTGAAGAAACCTCACAACTTAATTGTCATGGGGGTTAGTCACTCTGTACTGAAAGGTTTTTCTCAGTTGGTCTTTCAGGTTTCAGACATGCAAACTCATGGCGTGTAATTCTTTTCTACCTCATGCCTAGGTCTTATATTCACATCCCTTAGGAAGGACAGGAGTTCATCCTAACTGAAAGTAGAGCAGGTCATCCTTGGCTCAGCAAAGCATCGCAAGCCACAGATGCTGTCCACAATACTGAGGGGTGGGAAATTTGGGTGAGTGAAAAACAGGGTGGAAAAGGCTCTGCTGAAACACAGCACCTGCCTGCACGTGCTGTGCTGCTCTTTCCTCTAAGCGAGCGTTATAAGAGCATGTATTCTCAAGGCTGACAAGATGCCCATCCATCAGGAGAGCATTTTAAAGTAATCTTTGAAGTGAAGTTCACTACGCTTTTGTCTGTCAGACCAACTGGTGTCTGAAATCACCTACTGAAAGACCTTTATGTTGACTATTGACTTTCTGCCACTGTATGTACTAACTTAAACAATAGGTATTTTAGGAGCTAAAAGGCTCTGGAGTCTGATAAATGGACCAAACACTTTGTTCTGTATAAAATATTACAGGTTTTCTTAATTTACAAAAAAAACCCACCCTAGAATTCTGTAAAAAATGTTTGATATTCCTAAGGAGAATCTGAGAGCTCAGCTGTCAAAACCCTGCTCTGAAGTATACAGGTTAGTGTGAGAGCTGTATTCCACAGCCATTTCTCAGCATGAACCGTAAAGGTATTTTCTAATTGTAAATTTATAAAGAGATTATATGATAATGTCACCATATTATGTAGCTCTAGTTGTATTTATAATTGTTACAATAGATTGTGGCACTGACACCTTTAACAAGCAAGCTTTTTTGTAGCTGTCAGTTTAGTTTTATCCAGACTGCACAAAATTATATTTAAACAAAAAGAATAAAATCATGCCTATTTATACATATATATGCACACATACATGAGGGAAACTGGAGTGCAAATATAGTCAGTCTGTATTGAAAACACAAATGAAAACTAAATGGAGTATTATGTAGTGCTTTGTGAGACATTGTGTGCTGATGGAATTAATCAGCAGAGTTGTGTGCTGATGGAATTAATCAGCAGAGAATTTGTTTTAGTAACTGTAATAAACTTTTATCAAATATATAACAAATTTTCAGGTTGTTCAGTAAATATTTACTAGCTTTCTTGTCAAACAAAAAAGCAAAATAAAAGACCAGGATAAACAGATAGCATGAACCTAAATCTCTGCTTCTCTTCCTTATGAGAAATGTTGGTTGTTTTAATATTTACTTATCACAGAATCACAGAATGATTTGGGTTGGAAGGGACCTTAAAGATCATCGTGTTCCCGCCCCCCTGCCACGGGCAGGGACACCTTCCACTAGACCAGGTTGCTCAAAGCCCCATCCAGCCTGGCCTTGAACACTTCCAGGGATGGGGCAGCCACAACTTTGCTGGGCAACCTGTGCCAGGGCCTCACCACCCTCACAGTGAAGAATTTCTTCCTTATATCTAATCTAAATCTCCCCTCTTTCAGTTTGAACCCATTACCCCTTGTCCTATCACTACATGCCCTCATCAAAAGTCCCTCTCCACCTTTCCTGTAGGCCCCTTTAGGTAATGGAAAGCTGCCATAAGGTCTCCCCGGAGCCTTCTCTTCTGCAGGCTGAACAACCCCAACTCTCCCAGCCTGTCTTCTCTCAGAGAGTTATCTCACTGACCTCATGGGATTTACTTGAATGGGAATGGCAAGCAGAATTGACAATAAGGAATCAAAATAATTATGTTCACTTTAAAGGGGGAAGGAAAATAAAAGCTGTCCAGGTTATTCAAAAGTTGATCATCCCATCCCATAAATCTCCTACGATTAAAATAGCCATAAACAACAACTCACTTCACTGGCATTTTTTGATCCACTGTCTGACTGTCACAGGTAGGGCAGAATTTCTTTTTCTGACTGATCTTCAAGCTGAAGGTAATGTGACAGCAGGAACAATACGATTAGCATGTGAATAACCAAACAGTACAATGCAAATTGACAAACTGTTTTTAACACTTCCTTTAAAATTATTTCTTTCAGAAACATGGCTTATTTTTTAATCTACCATAAGTAATTGTAATTAAAAATAATTTATATGCAAATATCTCTCGACATATTTATGTTCTGAACATCTTAACAGAGAAATCATCTTGTGATTTTTCCCATTGACCATTTGGCTTACTGACTGTGGAAAAGGAAAAAGGAAATAGGTTCAGTGCACATAACTAGAAAATTCTTCACTATAATTATTTATTCTCATGTTGTATCTGCAAAGCTTATCCATCACCTTACACGTCTTGAAGGTCTAAGGCCCTTGAGCCATTGTCTCTTTTGTTTATTCATACAAGACTTATCACAATGGGACCAGAGAGTGTTGGGGTGGCCGTCATTTGCACATTGATGCTGTTACAAATAACGGGATCGTGCATTGATACTTTCAATGCAGTGATTTTTTCTACTCTTATTGATATTTCATTCTATATGCCATCTTCTAGGAGCATCACTCTGCCCCCAAAACATTTTCATATAATTTTGTCTTTTGCTCTTGATAATTACTCTTTCGTCCCCAGCTCTTTTCTTTCTCTGTATGTTCCTTGCTGTCCCTTGCTCTCCCGAACAAGCAGGCTTACTGACTGCCTTCTTGCCTCCCCCCCAAATCTTGCCCTGCTGCCTAATCCTTTGCTCATCCTACCCAGCTCCCTGGTTCTCAACGGCTCCACTTGAGATAAACAAGCTGCCGGTGGTTCGGGAACCGGGATCCAGCTGTCCCAACCTGCAGAATGAGGGATTTTTATCTTCTCAGTTAAAATATTTGACACCGAGTAGAGCTGCCTCAAGAGTTTAGGTCCCATTTGATTTTCCTGTATGGTACAGTCACGTACAAAGCTGCCTTCTGCCTGGCTGAGGACACGGTCTTTCTCATTTTAGCTGTATCTTCTAAGGTAAGAAAGGAAAACCCGAGCACCACATGCCACATTTTGACCTTAGCAATGTTAAGGGGTTATTCCTTATCCTCACCTTTTGTGGATCTGTAAAAGAAGTTTCTGGCCAAACTATTTGATGAACTTCACATGGGACAAAAAAATAGTGAATCTGGTCAATAGTGCTCCAGAAAGTTGAAACCAGATAGGAACAGATATAGAGGTGGGTTACTGGGATGATCGGGAGAATGGAACTGTCTTGCAGGAGAAGAATAAAAGACTTCAGTTTGTCTGTGAAATGAAAGTGAAGAGGAGCTATGATTGCTCTCTGTGAATATGGAGGAATAACCCAGGGAGAAAAAAGAATTATTTTAACTTAAGAATCATATTGGCAAAAGAAAAAATGTGTATAAACAGCCAGTGAATAAATTTAGGCTGGAAATCAGAAGAAGGCTTCAGAAAAAGTGGTGTTTTTAACAGTCTCCCAGTAGAATTGTTATCCTCTCTACTCCTCTGTACTTCGAAGATAGAGCTTCGTATATTTATGGAAGAGATTATTTTACATTGTTGCCTTTGATAATAGGAAACTAGAAATGATGACCCAAGATACCTGTTTCAGTCCTACATAATACTAAAAAAGAATCCTGCTAGCAAAGTACGAATCCTTTCTGCAATTTCTTATTTTTGCATTTACTTGCTTCTGAAAGTTACAAAAGAAGGAGATGAATATGAATTGTCATCCCAACTCTCTGCAGTGCTTCTTATTTTCCTTAATCAGTTATTTTCTCTTATTTCCACAGAGCATGTACTGCGGACTGTAGCACCGTGCCAGACAGGACCAAAAGCCTTCCACGCATTGTGCTAGTAAGACGAACTTCAGCATCTTACAGGTGGAGAGAAAACCTTCAGCATCTGCATTTACATTAAACCCTTTGTGACTGATTCAGTTCCAGGTTTGAGCTTTGGTAAAAGAGGATAAACGTAATACAAAATCCAAACAATATTTATTTGTAGAGTTTCTGGCCTGGCAGACTGTAAATAGCTGCAAGTTGAATTTTCTAACAGTGAAATTGTCTCTTTGTCAATTATTGTTGAAATAGTATTTTTTTTTCCAATGTTATGTGTTGTGATTGCTGGGCTGCCTTTCTAACGTAGCAAACAGGAGGTTCTTCTGCAAATATGTACAGGCTTTTTTTTTTTTTTTTACATGCATTACTATATCTTGTTATTTTTAGGAAGACACTTTCCTTTTAAGTGCCCTAGGTTCTCACTGAGAAGTGGCCAAGGCTTGGGAGCAGTTCCAAATAGGTGTTGAATTTTCAGCCAAGTAACAGAATTCTAGATAAAGGCCTTCCTCCAGACTCCTTGGTGTAATGCCAGTAAAGCCAGTGCAGCTATGAGGACAGAGATGACACCAAATTAAGCAACACATCGTTCTTGGATGATTCCATTCATTTCTCGATGTTTACCTTGTGTCTAATCCCAATGATTATACTATTCACCCACCTTAGAACTGCAATTATAAATTGACTTATTTTACATTTTTAAGAGGTAATATCATTCTTGTTACATAATAGTCCTATTAACTCCTGTGAGACTATTTATGAGAGGCAGGGTTGCAGGATCTGTGCCTATTTTTTTTATAATCATCTGATGAAATACTTTTTTAAAAAACCATGAAGTTCCAAACAGTGCAACAGATGCATTTTTTAACATTTCTATCTAATTGCCTGATGTCTGAATGATACAGACATGACCGTCTCTTGAAGATTTTCAGTGCTGATAAGTATTTTTAAGTCAGTCTTAGCAGCCACAGAAGGATACTAAAACCCGCGAGTATTCTAACTAGCACACAGAATAACTAGATGGATATATATATTTTTATAACTGAAATTTCATAAGGAGAAAAAGTGATCTTAGTAGTATAACAAATGCATCTGCTGCTTGCGTAAATGTATTGGCTATTCGTAATAAACAGTACCAAGCAAACAAAAAGAAACATGAATATATACTAGAGATGGGCTGGAAATTGCACACAGAATTATTTCTAAACTTTCTGGAAATCTGGATCCAGCTGACGCTGCTGATGTCTGCAGCTTCAGTTCACTAATAACCCCAACTGGACTTGCAGAGTAGCTCAGGCCCTTATGTGCTTAGCTAATTTCAGTGTATTTTAAAAACTTTATCTGTGAGGCCTCTGGCTTAACATTTCCGTAACTCTGAGGACTGTGCTATGAATTTTTGTTTTGAGTCCCCTGCCTTTGACAGGCCAGAGGAGAGCTAGAACTGTAGGAAAGGGAATGTGGATCTGTTGATTGAACGTTTCCTCCTTTGCCACTATTACTTGCTAAGGACTACTGATTTATTAAATATTTAAATCTCCTGAACTTTTGGGCTTACTGCTTGACTTTTTACTGATACTCATCTTTTATTCTTTAGCTATCTTTAGGCATTTGTATCACTGAGTTATCTTCCTTTATGAAAAGCTATTGGCTGGTTAGGGGAATACGGCATGTCATTTTTTGTTCCTCTGACCTACATCTGAGCTAGATACTAATCTCAATAGGCAGTATAAAACAACTCTTCATGTTCAAACTATTGCTGTATTAACCTAAGAAATTACTTTAATTTATATATGTTCCTAAAAGGGTTGCCTTGTACTCACCTGAGTGCAATGTGTGAAAAGGTCACGCTCTCCAGTAGTGGTTTTGGTGTGCTGGTGTTTCCCCTGGATCGGGTTCAGTATGTTATTGCCCTTCAGCACTTGGCCTCTGTTAAATCCATTTTATATCCAGGTTTGCTTGGATAGTGTTGTCTTGTATAGTGTAACCTCAGCAGAAAAAAAAGTTAATGTTCTGCTGGTCCAAGCAATTCAAGCAAACAGAGACTTGACTGCATTTATGTTGGCAGAAGCCAGGATGATCTGAGCACTGCTCGCATCCTAGTAACATGGAAATGCCTGTCATATGGGATGCAAATACATTTTAATCACAGCACTATGTAAATGCCTACCTTCCAATAGCACTGCACAGCATGGCCAACTCACAAAAGTATTTTTCTTCCGTATGAATAACTCTGTGTGTCTTCAGTATGCTGCAGACTGCATTTTCTTTTGCATAAGAAAATAAGCTGTTATTTTCCACCCAAGCAAAGTATGCCCTTCAGGTAAAATGTTTTGATTTCAAGAACAACCTGTCAAAATGTTTTACAGCATTCTGGGCTCCTCATATACAGGATTTCCAAGTACTATACAAACATAAACCTACATTAGAAGAGAATTAGAAACAATTCTAGGGAAAATGTGCAACCTTGAAGACTCTCATTTAGTACTAACTAGCGGATTATTTGGCACAGCTCGTGTCCTGGATGAATACACGGTTATTTACATAGCATCAGACTTCACAAAGCTTCATACAAGAAGCCTACACAGCACAAACATGTAGGATCATATTATGACCTTGTGCTTGGAGACAGGTATAAATTGCACCAATGCAAGAAGATACGAAAGGTAGGCAGTATGCCTCAGAAAGCTCTTGAACCATAATTCCCCATATCAGTTGACTCTTGAGTAGTGCCTTGTGGATGGTCTGTCCCAAGCCAAGCTGTGCTAGGAATGAATGAAAGGGAAAAACAATATACCGATGTTCGTGGTTACCTCTTTTTACTGGACTCTGACTTCTCCAGTGTGCCCATACCCAAGTAATCTGGGCAAAGTATGCGTATGATGTAGGAGAGCTCCTACTGAGCCTCCCACAGGGGGACAGTCCACGTGACGATTTAATCCTTAGAAGCCCTCCCTTGCTTAACGAAAAACTGGAGCAGCGTTAACTGCAGAAATTTAAAATGAGTCTGGGAAGTTGTGAAGAAACGAGAGTTTCTAAAGTACAACAAATAGCATGGTGAAGAAACAACAGTTCAGGCTTGTCCTTATGTTAGGCTTCAGCTTAATCTTCTGTCCTGTTTGAAAACTCTAAATTGACTTCCATAGGATTGTATCTCATGCTAGCTACATGCTCGAAACATAATCTTAGTTATGTTTCATAGAGAAGGCAAAGACAGAGGCTAGATCGTAAGTCTTGGTGTCTAGATAATCTCTTGTAAGGACACTTACGACAGGGTTACGCAAACAGACGCCATTTGGGAAAGGAGAGAGTAAAGCCTTGGTATAAAACTGGAGGGAGCTTTTATGAGACCAGCCCTAAATGATCAGAGTACAAAAAATGGAAGATGATAACAAGATGTTAGCAAGAAAAAAGTAGGAATGGAAGCAAGCTGGATGGTGTATAGAGAAATGTATTTTTATCTTTGGCACAGAGACAGACAGGAGCTTAAAGGGCATTTGATTGAGGCATTTGACTAAAATGCAAATACCAGAGCGGGATCTAGGACAGGCATCTGAGCAAGGCATAAGTTCATGAGTATATGAATCACTGAAGAGAGGAAGATGATTTTATGCAGGAGAGGGAACTGCATTCAAAGCAGTAGTTAATTAAGGCAGGCTGAGCAGCTGGGACAAAAAGGAGAGAAAAATGATCTGCCTTCTGTGAGTCACTTCAGTTGTAGCATGTAAAGGCATGTAAGAGCCATATCACCCATCGCCTATGTTAGTGGAAGATGGAAATCTGTGTTTTTATTTGAGATTCTTTATCTTGGATTTTATTCCTCTTGCTGCTTGTCAGTTCAAAAATTAATCAAGTTGTCTTTTGCACAATAACAAATCCCCAAAGCCAAAGAAAATATGTGTATATGTGCATTTCCATCTCTCTCAAGTTAAACAAGAACAGCAGAAAATAATTCAGCTAATTTAAAGCATTTAATTAGACCTAAGTATTGAAACAGGAGACAAATCTTTGTGCTATACAAGTCAGCAGGTTATTTCCCTCGTGCTTTGGGTCTGGAGACTTCATGTATGTAAGGAGTAAAGCGAAGTGTTTACGTAGGGTAAATTACTGTGCTGGTAAGAGGAGTATTTTCAGAGCTCTTACTGAATGTTGAATGGCACACACAAATCTAAAAAGCTGCTACATGAAATAATCCCCAATAAAAGTACTGGCCTGATGTGCAAATAATACCTATACAAAGCCTGAGGTCAGCTAAACAAGAGGATTTACATAACTATGGCATTGATTCTGCCAAAACTAGAGAAGCCCGACTCTGTTCTCTGGCACTACTCTAGGGTTCATACTATAAATACATCTGTGCAGGGCTAGCCCTTAGTCTGATCAATCCCGTCTAACTCAATCCTGGATCGGCATCACAGACTTGTACTAAATCTATCCTTAGTTCATCTTCCAGAATTGCAGTAGAGCACTAAATAGTAGAGCACTCATTTTCTCTCACTGAAAGGAACCGCTTCTAGAAAAACCCCTTTGCCAGATAATTACATCATTTTAGTTTATCTTTGTGCCCTTTGCCTTCCTTTCTCTGAATTTATCTTGTCTTTCTTCTTACAGTAGTTCCCATGGCATTAGTCTGCTGTAAATTCAGCTACGGTTCATAATTATCTTTGAAAAACATACACGCTTAAATAGCTACCAGGAATATCTTATTTGTTTGTTTTCATTATAAAACTCATAAGAGGAACTAGCACTGTCAGTACCACAGACCGATGGTTTTGAGGAAGGTCTCCCTGGAGATAAGCAAAATTTTCCATGTGCCTGTGAAATGCAACAAAGGGCGCCGGCTGGCTTATATTTAGCATTACAGACCCTTTTGACTAACAGCTGGTTTTTTGCAAAGAAGAAAAAGTCTTAGTCAAGGTACTATATTTGTCATTTGTTTGGATTTTGGAACAGTATTAAATATACAATTTTTTTTCATTTATTTCATCCATGGCAAGAGTAAAGGTGCGGATTCTCAGCTGGTACGAAGGAACATAATCACACCAGGGGAGAATCTAGCTGCAAATGTGTAGGTCTTACGCCTGTGTTGCAACAGACCCACTGTTAATGCTCAGGCGGATCTGTTCTCACATCTGTTCTCTTTATCTATCAAAGTTCGTAATACAAAACATAGGAACATGCATATTTTAAATACGTGAGAACTCTGGCATCCAGACATTGTTGGTGCTATTAGAGATTCCCTAATCAGAAACAGGATCATTTCTGGCAGAATTGATTCATGTTTAAGGGACAGACAGTCAAACAGCCAGGGTAAATAATCTATCCAGAAAAATATACTGACTTCAGCAATGAAATTGGGTTAGAAAGTTGCCGTTCACTGCATTCACTCATTCACGTGACGCCTGTGATAATGACAACAGGAGTGTAAACAGTTCTTAAAAAAAGGAGGCTGACAAGCTCCAAAGCTGCATTTTATATTGATAAAGAGACTGAATTACAATATCGGTGCTACTAAAAACATTTGATTTTCTCCTGAATCACTGTGCCCGGGTTCTGACCGCTTACACAGTTAGAAATAGCACGTGTCTGGAGTTTGGGGATCGGGGAAGGGCAATGGAATAAACCAGCGAGGATCATACTCCTCATAGTTACGAATGTGTTTCCTGTCTGTTCCCCAGGTAAAGCTGAGAGCTTGGAGATGGTTCCCAGGTCACTGCGGCTCAGCAGCGTTCCCTGGTGAGTTCGGGTCTCTGTGCACAGTAACGCTTTTCATTGAAATGGTAACGATTACAGCTAGTATTGAGTTGTAAGTGAATTGAAGTCTTCACATTTTACTTATCAATGTACTAGTGATAAACTGAATCCTGACAACTTTTTAAGTAGATCACTTCAGATTTATTGAAAGTTAGTAAAGCAGGCACAGAAACCCTCAGATCAAGCAGTTCATATATACCCTGAATTAGCAGTGAACATGAAGTCTTATCCGCAGGAACTGCACCTCTTCACTTCGACTGCTTACAGAAAGGGGAAGAAAAGGGAGAAAGCTTAAATTCCATGCAAAGCAACTGTATATACAAGTCATAGTTACAGCTAAATCCTGCAGCCACTTGCTAAACTGAACCAATGTTTAAGATTTTAAGAACTGCCTCATGCTTCAAGGTATGTCTGCATCAATTCTGAAAGAAAAGGACAGGATAACTGCGTGTACTGACTATGAAAAGGACATGTGTGACTCCAATAGTAAAAAAATAAAAGGGGAGATTTCTCCTTCCTCCTGTACAATCATAGAGAGTATATTAATGACCGGTAGAACTGAAGGTTATTCTACCCGAGTCCAAGAGCTGTTAATTTTCAGATTCTTTTTCAAAATAAAAGACAGAAAAAATTTAGAACAAAGTTTAGTAACAAAGTTGGTATACCGTGAATATTTACAAATAAAAGTAGAATTTTTATATATATATATATACACACACACACACACATACACATGACCTGATATTTAATGACACACACTGTGTTAAAATAGCATTCTTGGCCCTTTGTTGCTGCTCATTTGGTTGCAAAAAATTAGAATACAAGTATTTGATGGTAAAGCTAATCTATACAGTCTAACGTAAATACAGAGAACAGACACGTGTAACAAGAAAACAGTACAAAATGTACCCCACAAATTAAATAGATACTCATGTTCCTCTTAAAATATGCAATAGCTAAATTTTAACTATGCAGTGGCTGTAGTTAAAATCTATGTAACTTTACATTATACCTAATAATGTTCCTATGTGTCTTGCAGTATGAGAAAATGCCACAAATACTCTGTGCTTAGTGTAGGAAATATTGCAGAAAGATAAATATGTGCAAAGGCTAGGTATATAGATCCTAACTGTGCTCTGTCCTGAATAATACAGGCCCAGGATGCATGGTGGATATTATCAAATGGCATTTTATACAACATTTTTGTGCAGAAAACTCAAATTTTTCCTCCAAATTACGATTACAGCTCTTGCTTGAGTTTAAAAAAAATACTGTATGAAAATTTACATGATAAGTCTTGCCAGTATATTGCCTACTTCTCTATAATAAATGAGATTAATCACTGGCTACAGAACTCTGACCTGGTATAAGTGCATGTAACTTTGCTTTCCACTCATTTACACCTGCTAAGGATTTGGATTTTAAAACACACATGAGCTGCTGCAGTAGCTAGAATTTGAGGATTGAGTTTCCCTGTTACCAAACGGTAAAGTCTGGTCGTACACCCTGGAAATCATTGACAGTAAAAGACCGTGATCGTCTCCTAAGGGTGGGACGACTGGGATTTCTCCCCTTAACCAAATTTAAGTAAGGATCAGATCTTAGGAAGCGTGGGTAGCTGTCTTGCTCCATCAGCCTGTAGACTGTGTTTTGCGCTGCATCAAAGGTGGTGATGATGGGCTGTTCAATATTCTGACTTGTGACTTCTTTGGTTTGAAAGTCCAAGTTCACCTGGAGAATGAGGAAAAGTATATTTCTTTAACGTACATTCATGCATTTCCTGTGTTATTATCCATAGCAATGATACTGTAACTTGGTGAAAGTCTCTCCTCATAAGAGGACCTTGAATCCCTGATACAACTGTTTATTAATACCACAGAATTAGTTAGTAGGTTCATGTTCAGTAACGGCTGTCAGAAAGTCTTCACAGATGTGTTATTGGTACAATGGAAAATTGGTAAAATAGAAGATAAAGTTTGATGTTTGACTAAAAGTAACTTTCTAATAGTGATCTTGGTATAGTTGCAGCTGTCAGGCTTTGCAACGCCAGACTACTACAGAACTCCCTCCATTCTTATTTAGGATTCATGTAGAACTTTGTCTCATCAGAATATGCTAGTGAATATTTAAAATTTCTGGTTTCTGTGTAGAGTTTTGGTAGTAAGAAGGTGAGAAAACTCTAATAATTAAAATATAAACATTATTTTAATGGGTTTCTGGAGGCTTTAGATGGGAAAAGCACATCAAAATGATCATTTTTTCCATGTACCGTTGCATTCATCCTGGAAAGATTTAATTAGTATGAGAACTTTATTAAAGTGTCAGGCACTGATTTAAACATGCTATCTTGAAAAATAAGATAGAATATATAAAAAATAATTGTTGATCCAGTCAAAAAGTGACTTCTATAATATGCTTTTTTTTCCTCACTGCGATACACCTGTCGTTTCCATAAAGCTAGTTAACACAAATAGTTTACATCTAAGAACTGAAGAGCAATTAATGACGGTAAAATGGGTCCACTCATCAAACCTAAGATTTTATGATCCTATTGAACTGTACGCTCAGAAATTTGCGTGTAAAAAAGCTCTGCTGGACAAGAAGTTAGTCAGAGAGAACCCACACGTTCCAGAGCTGCGTGGTCTGCAATGAGATGCTGTTGGCAGGTCTCAGCTGCCCAGCTGAACCCAGGGAAGGAACCGCCACCAATGCCAACTGCTTAAGGTGAGCAAGAGCACCCACACTACGTGCACCAAACCGAAGTGTGACAGATACAGAAATCGTTGCGTTACCGTTAGTCAAAGTACGACTTCCACAGCCTGTCCCCTCCCTAGCTTTCCTCCTGCTCATCTTTTTGCTTATGTCAATCTCATAAGTGTTGACAGTATCAGCACTTGATGCCCTACCGTAACTGCTCATAGACTGACCGATTGGCAATGACACCTTCTACCTCAAACAGCTCGGAGGCTTTCTTGTTATGTAGGGTCCACCCCAAAGACATGCAGCAGGGAAAGAAATAAAAAGGGACGTAAGTCTTTGAAAGCGGACATTTCCTAGGAAAAGCAGATCTGAATCTTCAGTGTAATCTATGGGAATTACAGGTGAAAATTGCGCCACATTGCAATCCTTCTCTTAAAATGCGAATTACACCTTTTTCACCATTGTTACAGGGAAGTAGCAGTTAGTGTTTAACTTTTGCTATTCTGACAAATAAAAAAAAGAATACAGGGGCAAAGGAGCATTGGCAAGTGACATATTTGATCTGCTCAAACTCGATAGAATTACAGGAAATTGTAAGTCCAAAAGACCTATTGAAGAGGCTGATTGTGATTTCAGTGAGAATTCATCATCTCCCAACCTGTTCATCTCCTTCCTAGACCAGGCAAAAAATATTCCTTTTGCTCATTATGAATCCATTATAACACGCTTCAGTAATGTAAAGAAATTGCAAATACGAAACCTTTTTGCACTACTATAGTAATATAAAAAGGCCTTGGTGCTGGTGAGGATTGATGTATCAACACATTCTTGTGTATGTGCTGACAGTAACATACCAAGAATATGCAATTAGAGCTCGGGGGCGGAAAGGAGGGAGGGGTCAATCAAGAAAGGTTCATGCTTAAAACATAATTAATATTTTAAAGAATATGTTTAATTTAACAGTTTCTTCTCATCGCTTTTAGTCTTTTGGCTTATTTAAAATAAAAGCTTCTGAATCTCAGTTATGTAATAACTTAATAGATAATTACTGGTTTAAGAGAAAGGCAGAATAAGTCTGTTGTTCTGGAGGTAACTTTAAATAAAGATGGATAATACTTTTTCACAAATGCTAGCTGATATGTCTCATTGCAGCTTTAGCATTTAACATCACTATTTTTTCTTAAATATACCCTGTATATGCGTGTATATACATATCCTGGCTTTACAGACCACTAGGAATCTCTGATTCCTATGATATAATATTTAAAGTCATGCTATACACTTACAATCATAACATGGAGGGGGTATTGAAAGGAGTATGGAAGACAATGAGAATAATCTATGCGGTTCCTTCCAGAGTTTAGACGTTTTTACGTCAGTGACTACATGATTAACTGTTGCCCCTGCTTCTGGGCATGCACTTCTTAAAAGCAGATTTCATCAGATGCAGTTGTGTCAAATACTGTGTACAATGAAGAACATTTTTACTCTACCTCTTTTGGAGCATCTTTCTGTATGAATGTTTCATAAATGGTCTTAGCTTTTGGCAAAAGTTCACGCGTAGTTTTGCTTTTCTTGTAATCCTCGCAAGCTATCCAGAACTCGATGTTCTCCTCACTGAACTCAGTTTTCAGAAACTTCATAAAGGCATCCAATCCAGCTACAAAAGGGAATGTTGAATTGCATTTAAAAATATATCCTTATCAGACAGTTACTCTTTTCACATAGTCTGTGCAAGGTAACAAAATAGGTTGTGCTTTCTTTGAAGCACATCCCATTGTAGATAATTATTTTAAAGTACATAAAGGTTTTTAAAATAAGTGCGGTTCTTTCATTATGATCCTGAGTGCTGTAACTCCCATTACAGAATTCTCAGCATCTGTAAAAATCCACTACCGAGATCTCGTGAATTTAGAAATGGAAGCAATCAAAACATGTGGATGTATGTGGAAGCCGAGGACTTTGTTCTGGCTGAATATCAATTTAGGTTGACCGAAACACAATTTGAATCTTTGCTCATAAGTAGACTGTTCTCCAGTAAAAATTTAAAGTGCATGGCTTTTAGCATCTTTACAATTTGCTTTATCCTATTGTTATTATGCTGAAGATTATTTTCTTTCCCAAATATGCTTAATCTGTGGAAGTAATGCAATCAGGTTGATGTCAACTGTTCAAGGAACAGATCTGAAAAGCACATAGTGTCCAGCCCTGTAGCTGGATCATACGTGTGTCCCTCCGAAATGGAAGGAGGGGTATGTGTGCATTTGACAATTATGTAAGCAACAGGCCCTTTCAGATGATGCCCAGTTTTGTTCCTGTCACTGTTTCAGAAACAAACTGTAT
The DNA here is from genome assembly GCA_009819775.1 of Phoenicopterus ruber ruber. Lineage (NCBI taxonomy): Eukaryota > Metazoa > Chordata > Aves > Phoenicopteriformes > Phoenicopteridae > Phoenicopterus > Phoenicopterus ruber. The sequence continues at coordinate 27,826,979 of CM020222.1, forward strand.
CAGAAGTGATGAAGTCTTTTCTTAAGTGCATAGAACATGTTTTAATTTTTAAGGTTTGGTCTTGCAGTCAGGAATATTGGAGCAATATTCAAATGAAATTCTACTGTTTATTGAAGGAACTCTGCTGTCTGTTATATTACTTTGTTCAATAAAATATGAAACTTAAAAGTTATTTTCAACTACTTTCAGTAGTTGACAGCATGCTCTAGCCTAAGCACATGAGGAGAGCAGAACACACGCTGCTATAAATGACCCATCATACTGAGTTTTGATAACTGCCAGGTCTATTTAAGTGCACAACTTGATTTTGTAATTTTCCATCGATTTTCCATCTTAACAGTCTGCACGGAGAGGAAAAAACTACTAACCTTTCTCAGAAAGCAGTTTGTCAAAAGATTCTCCCCATTTCACTGCTTCTTCAGGAGACACACTGTTTAAGAAACAGAAAGTAGTTTTGAAGAATTGTACATATTGTGTGCTTACGAAGCTGTTGTAACATACGTTATCTGTTACCATTGTTGCTCAGGACTGCTTCACAAAGCCTTCCACTAGCTCACATTACTAAAGGAGCTCATTCTCTTAGGTACTTCAGAAACATTTGGTTTAATTTTTTTCTGACGTTTTTCCTCCAGAGTTGTACATTTTTCCCTGTTTAAAAACCATCAGAGCAGAGATTTTTCTCTTCAGTGTTTGTGTTGTGCTACTGATCTTTAAAGGAACTGAGATCATGCAGTATGGTAAAACTCGTGAGGGAACCAGGTCAGTCACCTATTTAAGCTTAAAAAATGCTCTTGCAGAGATGTGGTTTTGAATGCACTCGGTCTGAGGCTGTGTTACCACAGTCTCTTTTCAATGAAATATGGAAAATTCTATAGCCTGAAGACAAAGTTGTAGCAATATGGTTTAGGTGATGGTCTTACAGCGTAGTAGCGCATGTAGCCTGGTTTGTTTACCACAAACATTTCAAATGTCATGTTATTCTGAGACACTGTGGTCTACTTATAAAACTCCATGTTTTCTTCATCAAATATGTCAAGTTGCACGTATTTTACTTTGATTTCAAATATTCTGCCTTAGAGAACAATGCAGAAAGGAAAAAAGAACACTCTACTTCGTTCCCTCAAATATAATTTTGGGGAAACCCTTTTTTGGTGTTGTATAGATTAACCCTGAACACACACCTGGACAGTACTTTGCTTTTTGTAGACCAGAACTGGAGTAAGCCTGGAGATGAATTGTATCATACTAGGACTTAAGTGCCAAGCCTGAAGGTGAAGTCAATTTTTATCAGGTTCTTTATGAATATTAATATTTAGAACCATTTTAATTCGAGGGCAAACACAGTACACTGGAAGTATCAGTAAGGAACTTGTCCAGGGTTAGTTGGTTAGAACAACTTCTTATGGACTGAACACTTCTTAAAAATGATTCCCCCTTCCTCGTGGAGGCTTGCCATTATGTGGCCCGACTCACATAGTTTGGGTTCTGTTGGCAAAATCTATAGGCACGCGAAGTTTAGATGAAGGGAAATTCCAGTCACTTTGAGAAGGAATTTATGCCAGTGATGATCTTGGGTTTGCACAAAACTAAAAGGAGGATTTTCAAATTTTTTTTCATAGATTTTTGTTAATAGATGTCCCATTTCTCCTAGCTGAAGTCATTGCTTACAGGAATTAAATTTTTAACTAGGGAGAGACAAAAAACTCTCGAAAGGTACAAATGCTGGAGAACTGAAATTCAAGAAATGAGCACAGGCCACTAACGTAGGGGGATTCTGGAGTCAGGGAAAATGAGACCTCACTCCTTTACAGAGTCTTTTAATTATGAGAAGTACAAAAAGCACAGTTCTCTGAACTGTGTGGACTTGTATGTCTGGGAGCAGTGGATTCCTATAGCTAGAGAAACTAATTTGATCATAATGAAAGATAAACCTTGACGGCTTCAGACAACATATGCAGTCCACAACTGCACGGAATGCTGGGGAGGTTCTTTGCTGGGTTTGGAAACTCCTGGTGTGAATTTCTGATTTTTCTTCAGAAACTGCATCAACCCTGTAGCCTCACAAATCCCCAAGAGCTGGGTGCAGCAATGTGTTGCTGTAAAAATAGACAGAAACCTAGATTTGTTCAGCTTTGCCACTTTCTAAAGATGAGAAGAAACTAGTTAACAGGTCATAGGCATTTCCACTATCACCATGTTGTCCATCTGCAGTGTTTCATTAAGTCCTCTTTCTACGTATGTTAGTAACTCTGTACGAAGACTGGAAATCGTAAAAACTAAGTAAATCACTTAAATAATAAATCCCAAACTATTATCTCACTGTATTATTTGAAAAAAAGTAATTTTCTTTTTTCCTTTTTTTTCATGTTTACCGAAAATAATCTACCCCTCTCATCTATATATAGAGAAAGATCAGCAAAAATCTACCAGTTTCTCTTCTATACAGTAAGAACAGCAGAATCCCTGTTAGCCAGGCACCTGGCTGAGAGTAATGTGGTAAAAGGCAGTTGGCTGAGTGAGGAAGTGATAGTCTGTTAAAAGGGGGAAATTCTTCAGAGAATTATTTATTATTATTTTTGTATCTGCCTCTGAAAGTGCCTTTTCACAGACGATAAGAATGCATTGATGGTTGTGTACTTTGTATGAAATACCCAAGGGTAATCAGCCACCCAATACTGTCTGCATACAGGTGGCACGAAGGCTGAGCTTTCTCTTTTTAGATGCAATCTTAGCATGATTTTACATGTCTGGAACCGAGACACGGAAAAAGGGTGTTCTCGGCATTGTTTTACCCTTGTACATCATTGCAATGTCTTGTGTTTGAGTGAACTGTAAAACCATTGAATTAAAGCTTCTGCCAGCAGCAAAACAAGAAAGAAAGAGAGAGAAAAAAAGAAAGTAATTACACACACGCACCCCCCCCCCCCCCCCCCCCCCCCCCCCCCCCCCGCCCCGAGCGTGGAGTGGCAAGTCTTCCAGATCATTTGGACGGGCATCATATTTGGACATGTGAGCAACAAACATCGCCTGATTATCCAGATGCATAGGTGCAAGTGTTCAGATACCCACTTCTCAGCCACCGTTTCATGGGTTCTAGAAACAGAGATTGGGCCTTTATGCAATTTCTACCATGTGTTCACAATTGGTAAGGGCTTGTAGAAGCAGTTCTGGTCAAAGCAGGCACCTTGGCCCCAAAGATAGTAACTGCTTAAACAAGGTTCATCAAGCTTAACAAGACAAAAGAGCACTGGAAGCACTGAAGTGTTCTGAAGTGATCTGTGATGGAAAGAAAGGGGCGGCAAATTTTTTAGGCCATGGAGTTGCAGTACTTTACGCGTTCCTTCTTTTCAGTCAAGACCTACAAATGCAATTCTTAATATATCAGTGAGATCTTGGTACCCCATTGAAGTCAGGAACTATGCTCTTACTGAAGTCAACAAAACCAAGATTTCATCCTGCATCTTTATGAGAAATAGTATAACAGGGACAATATTACAACGGTGTTTAAACATCAGTATCTGAATTTTGGAGACCAGAGTGTTCAAACAATTACTGCAATTAGTGAGGAACTGTGCCTGCAGTATTCAACATGCATCTGGCATTTGTACCTCACCGAATTCTTTGGAACACCTGCTTTCCAAGGAGCTGTATGATTTCCCTGTAAGCAGTAATTTGTCTGCTACATTTCTGAGTTGATGTTTGCTCAATATAGTCAGTGGACTAATGAAAATGCTGTCGGCATGAGAAAAGGTTTAAATATCTCTGCCAGCGTATGGGGACCAGTCTACGCTTAGCGGTGTGAAAACACCAGTGGTGAGTTACCTTGAGGCATAGCAGACAATTCAGTAGACAAACCAGGGTTTGTATGTTCCAGTTAGATTGCTAACTTTTAAATGAAATAGATCTTGAAAGTGTTACTCCCTGCCAAGCCTGAATGCGCACTCCCACAAACGTAGGAAACGCTCTGAGTCACACGGGCACTTCCTGAAAGGAATCCCCATCGACTCCGTCTTTTATAATGCTTACCTTGCTGCTTTTGTCAAATTCCCAGGTTTACCAAGATGCTCGCCTTCATGGAATTCAGATTTCTGCAGCAGAAGGCTCAGCCTATTTCTCTTCTGCTTAGCTCTACAACAGAATTAGGGTAGTTTTTCAAGCAACCTTGTTGAAAGTTGGTGGGCTTTTTTCTCAAAGATTTCCTTTGACTAATAGCTCTGCTTCTGCATCATAAATCCCCGTGTTCACTTATAGTAATGTTGATGTTAGTTCTCCCACATATATTATTCATATTAATGATTTTTTTCTTTATAGTTTAGCACAAATTTACGTATGAAGCACTGGCAAAGACAAATGGAAATCTTTTTATTTTCAGTATCTTTTTCATTTATTTTAAAGATGAGGAGGAGAAATACCACATTAGAGAACATAAACAGTTGGCTCAGCATCTTCTACTTTTAATGTTTCGCAAAGAAAAAGGAAGTATTGCTTCCCGTCATTTGAAATTTTTAAAGAAGAAACTTTCCCAGATCATAGTCAGGCTTTAACTAAGCATTTCTCAGAACTTCTTGAAACCTCCCTCTCACATTTTCTTAGTTTATTATTTGACTTGTTTCTTGTTCTTAAAAAATATTTCCACAATGAATTAATATTTTATGTATACAATTCTTAGGATTGCAGTTCATATATAAAAGTCACAAATAAAACGACCTGTGCCCTAAATTCATACCCACAAGCTACGTTAGAAGAATCCTCTATATAAACAGAACACTCAGAGCGTCAGCCTGACCTTAAAACTTACCCAGGCTTGCTTGCGTGATGTGGCTCTTCTTTAATTGTTGATTTCATGACTTTGTAATAGGATTTATCCTTTGAAGCAGAAATGTTTAGTTGGGGGAATAAAAGAAGTGGGTTCTCCATCTTCCTCTAAAAAAGCTGCCCAGACTGAGAAAATGTTTCTATTACTTCCTCACAGCACTCGCACCTGGCGTAAGTGATGTGCTCGGGAGGGCTCTCACATGCTCTATCGGGCTGGGTTGCCCCCAGTTGGCCGCTGAGCCGTTTCCAGAGCAGGTAGTGGGAAGAAGGAGGTTCTCCACCTTCGCCGCCGCTGCAGCTGCACGTACGCGGCACTTTAAGTAGAGTTCTGGTTTTACAGTCGTCATTTAGGGAAGTGAGATTGCAACTTTGCAAAATGGCTGGTGATCGTCCAAACACAGCTATCAGCAGAGAGCGACTCCTGGCTTTGTGCTTGTGGAGTTTGATATTTTGCTAGACTTAGGATGACGCCATCATTTTCCCCCAAACACCTGTGAGAATTGTACATAGTTTCTCTAAAATAAACTTTAATGAGAATAATTTTGCATAAAATAACGTACAATGTTGTCTTAAGCTCTTAGAAGAACTTCTAACTGACCTTAAACTGCCCTCGACAGCCTCAGGTGCCATACGCTGGACACAAAATCAGTTCTATCTACAGTATGCTAACCTGAAACTCTGGGTTTCCAAGAGTCTCCTGCAAGAGCCAGATGAAGCTGTGGTTGATCAGACATTTTGTAAGCGGAGATTTTAATTTTTGCACCATTTTTCAAAAATTATGAGCACTGACTTCTAATTTCAAGTTTGTCCACTTAAAGCTCCTCCTTTATCTTTTGTGTCTGTGGCTTTATTTTCATTTACAGTCCCAGCCAGGATAAAAAGTCTTTAGTTCAGCACAAAAAATTGTGATTTTTTTTTTTTTAATTTTGACATTAAATAACCAAAAATCTCTCATTTCAGTTTGCACAACGTAAAAACGTACGAATTTTTTAGGCTGATCAGCACAAATTATCTCTTCACATACAAGCTTGATGTCAATTTTCTCGTTCTTACGTACAATTTGTGTTGGAGGTGTCATAGGAACAATACATCTACCAAAGAAACCTCTTCAGCATTAGCTGAATGAGGGGCTGGAAAAGATTAAAATTACGCAGTAGTTAATTGATTAAGAATGACATAGTCCTCCTTTTTTTAATGCCAATGCCTCATTTTGATTATTCAGGTAAGACACCGAGCCCTGGGGAGAAGACATGACCTCATCGCCTTCCCACAATTTTGTCCAGTTCTGAGCAATTACTGCAACATGGGTAAGTTCTGGTCAGAGTCCCACCATGGCCTCTTCCCACCACGGCTGAGGAGGACAGGAGGTACTAATATTCAAAAGAACTAAAAAAAACCCACCTCTGCTGGGATTCCAAATTCCTGAAAAGATGTTATCTACTGTGGATTTTTTTTTTAAGAGAGAAAAAATGACAGAAAACTCCTGTGTATTATATGTGTGATACAAATTTTAAAATCAGTCTGAATGGGAAACACTCAGTGCAAAACTGCCTTTTGTGACCCAAGGACCTTTAAGAAGCAGGGTTATGGTTTTAAACTGCGTTTTCAGTTTCAGAGTAGGCTTCTATATCACATCCTGCTTATTTTAAACTGGCTTTAACCACAGCTGTCTTTAATAATATATTCTGCTTTTTGCCAATAAGTAAATAAATATAGAATGCATGATTTTATTTCACTTGTCTGCAACAGCGGTAGTCACGTGAGCTTTCTTCTCACTTATTATGTGTATATGATACTGACTGTGTTCATCTGCCATAATTTTATTACCTGGTGATTTCAGTTCCTGAAAAATGTTGCTAATTATAGCCTCAATAGTTCATATAAGCTGATTTAAGAAAGATGTGTAGCATGAAACATCACTTAGAAGTGAATTATGGTGACCTTGCCACTATACCGTGTAACTTACAGATGGAAATGACCCGTTACGTCACCTCTTTCAGCACCCACCAGCAACGGGCGCTCCCCAGCATACATCTGAATGGCCTGTCCAATCCACTCTTAAATGGCTCTAAAGCAACGGGTGTTATGTCTTAGATGCTTGAAATATTACTGTACTATACTGTGACAACAGTATTGGTTCCAAATGCAGCAAGGTGCTGTGCATCTCCTGAGAATTCATTTGGAAATTCGGGGGTGGGCAGGGAAGAAGGGAATAATTACAATCTCCTTCCCTCCCGCTTCTTCTTCTTTTTTTTTTTTTTTTTTTTTTTTTTTCCCATTTATAGAAAGCTAATATTAAATTCAGGCCCTGAAGTAGCCAAATTGCATCAAAGTCAGTCTGTGTTTTGTCAACGATAGTGCTGGTGCTAATAAGTATTTCTGTTTTGCACTGCAGGCTACAGTAGTTATAGCAACGGCATTAATGACCCTGTAAATGCTTCTGAGCCGTTTTGTATACTGCAGGATGACGATATAGAAAAATGACTAAGTTATTTTAAGCCAGAAAAAGCAGACCCAGAATATTATGTTGATGACATGACGAGAGACCTAGAAAGCTCCAAAGAAATTTGGGATGAGAACCAAATGTCCTGATTCCCAACCATTTCTCTAACCACTGAAATGTATTCACAAATCTTTTGGGAGGGAGACTACTGATTTTTAAGCCCTCAAATCAAGATTGTCTCTGCAAAGTGAAAGCAATGTTGACTTAATTGATTTATTACTTGTAGAAAAGAATAAATACATTTTTCAAGAGCTTTCATAGTTAGATGACTAGAATATGTTTTTTCAAAGCAATCTTTATGTGACAAAATGCAAAACCGAATAGATCATAAAGTGCAGGAAGTTCCTTGAGGTGATGTCTTGATCTCTTTGGGCCTGTTCCTTAGCCAAAAAGTGTCCGCACTGGCTTCTGCTAGTGTTTGATAAGGTCCTATCACAGCTGATGGTAAAGTCACGTTTGACATGTGTAGAACCAATAGCTGCCCTCTGTGAAAGAAATATTGACCGATACCATTAGCAATAATGACATTGTATTATACACTGAATACGCCGTATTGCCTTTTTTAAAGGTAAGCACTGAAAGACTCAGACTTTCTATTCAGCTGAATAGAAGCGAAGCCCTGATCGAGTGGTTCAGCTCAGTACAAAGAACTCGAGCACAATGTGAAGTTCTCCTTTGTCAGTAATCCCTCCGTATGTTTCTTCAAGCTATTTTTGTTACTTGCCAGGTAAGCGTAAACCTTGCCTCCCTCACATCCATGCTTGTGTTCTAGCACTGCCCGGGCTTGTCCACAACCGAGCTCCGCCATTGTTCTTGTCCACATCCAATTTCACCAGTACGGCTTCTGTGGGGTTACGTTTGTTTTAGCTTCTGCTGACGGGAAGCGATATTCATCTTTGTGGGAAGGAAAAAAAAAAAAAAAAAGCCACACAGTCTCTTTGCTATCCTGTGAAGAATAAGCATGGAAATAAACTTCACTGAAGAGCACGGGCTGAAAAGATGCATTGCCGTATTTCTCTTTTTCTTGTAAAGGGATTTGAAGAGTGGAAAATTAAAATTACGTGTTTTGAATTAATTTGGCTTTATTAAATAATTCTGCTGCTCTTCAGTAACTTCTTAACAACTTATCACTCCTCGATATTTATGTTGTTTATTCCTTATTGGAAACCATAATTAGACCTACAGTTTAGTAATGATATGATCCAATATATGGTTGTTTTGTTTATCTTCAGATAAAAAAACATTTTTGCTTCATGAAGCAATACTGAACGGAAAATACTTTTATTATAAATCTCAAGTTAATCCGAGGGGTGCAGTCTGCTAATTCAGTGAATTTCTTTAGTGGTGCACTTAGAAGTTTCATCCTGGTGGAGGAACGTGGCATGTGGGATCCTTCAGAGTTAGTGGAAGAGAAGCATTGTAACGCCTACACATAGTTCACATTATAAAACCCCCTTTTGTTGCTGCTGTTTAAAAGGAAGGAAACAAAATTGCATTGCTTCAGATATGGATCACTGACAACAGGAATGTAACATTTTGCATTTGGGGTTTGTAGGTTCTGTCAGTCAGGGATCTCAAAAGAATTTTGTAAGGCATCCATGACGAAAACTCAAGCTTGTTGCAGGCTTGGGAATCTTGGTAGTTTCTGCAGAACTTCTGCTGTGGAAAATATTTACATCTGTGCTAAACTAAATTAATTTATTTAGTCTTTTGAAAGGTCAAAATAAGAAAGTGAGTCTGCAAAGTTCTCAGCTTATTCATTTCCTGCCGGCCCCGTGGTTATATGGCCAGCATCTCTGATTAGTTCTATTTACATATTACATACATCACTGTCACAATTAATCTACAGGAAGCTGGTTTCTCAGTTGAACCACTCGGTGTTTACAACTAGCTAGCTCTCCGCAAGTGTATAGCAATGACATCAGTGCTCATTAGACAATTGCGTTTTAATGATCAGCTTCCGGAGGTGCTCACCTAGGACGCTCGCATGCATTTTAAAATGTTTTTTTAGTGTGGTATTCACAGGAAATGTTGAAGGCAGGAATGTACTCTAAATCCTGCCCAAAATATCCTACTGGAGTTGCACACTACTGGATTTGTTGCTGTCTTACAGAAACACAGAGGGATTCCTCACATGACAACCTGCTTTTTTTCCAAGAGAACTATTTTATCAATCCATGCTTACAGTGCCAGCAACAGCAAGTATTGGGCTGAGCGATTTCTGGTCCTTCTGTGAAAGGCGTGGGAGAACAGAATGGGAAGACTATCGCTTAGTCATGCAAGAGGGCTGTGACTCCTGGTCCGCTGAATATTAGCCATAAGATCAAATTCCCTACAGCAGACAAGGGAATAAAACATGGTTTACATCAGAACTGAGTCTGCTATCGCTGAACTAGTGGTGTGGTTTAAGCAGAGCCCTCGTGTTGGGTGTCAGGCATGTCCTCACTCTGCTTTTCCAGTCAGATGGTTCGGGAATATCTTGGGGATGCTGCAGCACAGGTTGAACTACTAGGGCAGACATTGTCAAACCTCCACAACGCAGAACTCGGGAAGCCGTAAGGAGCATTGCGTATTAAAAAGGCAGCTCTGCAGGGAAGAGGGCCACGCCAGGGCTGGGAGAGCACTCAAAACAGGTTTTGAAGGTCGCACCTAGGTATTTAGGATGAAATTAGGCAGGACCTAAGAGCTTAGGTTCTATTGTAAAGCCGCCCTTGATGGCTGCAGTGTTGCATCATGTGCTCCCTCAGCATAATATGGCACTGATACAGATATACCTAATTCTGCCTATTTAAAGCACATGATGTAAAGAGTCCTAGGGTTTACGAAGTAGTATGGTGGAGAGCAGTAAAAAAAATAAATGGTATGAAAAATTAGTCTCTCAGTCCTTGCTAAATATATAAATATATACGTGAATACATAAATATATTAAATTATCTTCAAAGTCTGCCAAAAGAAGACAGCATCTGAAAATTTTAAAGCTACCAGTTACTTTGATTTTTCTCTTCAGTAATCACCCAAAGAAGTTCACCACTGAAATTAGACATAACTTAATAATAATGCCAGGTCAAATTTGAATGAGTATGACATCTTCAGAGTGACTGAGAAATTTTCCAGGAAGGTTCAACTATTTTTTGAGGATCAAGAAAAGCTGTATTCTAAAATATAAGTTGGGGCAGTTTTATTTCAGAGATGATGAAAGTTTGGCCATAGTAGTTTCCTTTTCTCCTCCCAATCTGTTATAAATCTCCTCTTATGAGGAAGCTGGCATGAAGGCAGGGACACTCGTTGTCAGTGTTCACCAGTCAGTCATAGTCTCCCCTCTTCTTAGCTAATACCAGAATTTCCAACAAGAGCCTTCAGCTATCGAGCATAAGGGTAACACCGACTTTCCCAATGCTGTATCCAATTTCTTCTTCAGATTTACAGGAACCTTCAAGAAAAGCTTGCTGGTTACCTTAACACAGTAATACGCAGAGGGCAGTGAATCTTATTAAGCCTTCAGAAAAGTTTCAGGCGCAGTAGAGATAAAGCTCCACTCTAGTAAAGTACTTATGCATATGTTTAATTTCAGTTATACAAGAAATCTTTTCTGATGAATTTGCTGTGTTGGATTGGAGACTGTGTGGTCCAAGACATTTCAGGATGCAGTAGATGTGAGCAGCAACATAAGAAAGAATCGAACCCACTCTTCATTCTGGACTCTAGGCAGCAGTATGGATTTTATGGATTCCTCGCTGCACCCTTGCTGTCATGTTCATGACAAAAGACCTTGCCATTTGGGCACTATCCATTTTTCGAATTTTTCTGGCTTTTAGCCCAAATCATGACGTGCTTCATTATTACGGTTTTGATTTGACACAGTCCTTAACTTTTGCAAAGGTTGACCTTGGTGACCTCTGGTTTTCACGCCAGCTTATAAACCTGATTCTCATCAGGTCCAATCTGCTGCTCCTGTCTTTCTCTTCTGAATTTCTCTGTCACAGCTAGAATAACTGGAATCACAAAAATAAGTTTTGCAAAGCTTGCCAAAAATACTTCCTCAAAACAAAGGAAATGTGATATTTGCACTTTCGGTATGCACACCAGGAGGCAAGCTATTCTAGTCTCTCTGTTGAGTAAAAACAGGTGATCATTTATCAGGTTACGCTGTCAATTTGATAAACATAAAACTTGTAATAATTTTGATATTTCTGTGGTCACCAAATTGAATACAAACGTTGCATTTCATCTGTTGCCAATTAGTCTAGATTGCTTGAGGACAGAAACTGTTAGTCTGAAACATGTCCTTGTGGCATGTATGAAATTATTTCCATTCCAATTCGCAGTGACCACAAGTCACTTTTGTAATTCCTAGGGAAGGTCTGCAGACTGCTTGGCTTGATCCACAAGCGCCTTTCAAATCCTAACTTTAGAGATTGTCACTGAGGCTATGCAAGACTTCCCCCCCCCCCCCTCCCCAAATGGTGTCCAAGTTTAAAATCTTTGCTTTCTGATGACCAAATTATGCCCCAATCCTGGCAGTGTTGACATATCTTTCCCAGAGGATGGAAGGCGAGAATAGCTGTACTGGCATCCAGGTTTTCCAGCGCCAAAATAAGGCACCTCAGGTGATGGGGTTGGCACTGCAACGGCCACGGCTGCGCCGGTGCTCCCTCTATTGGAAAAATTCTGGCATGTCCTTTCTCCTTTCCTTCAAAAAAGGCAATATGAACGGTCCTGCTTGGAAATCAACATCCCAGGTGTTTTCCAGTCAAATCCAAGAGAATTGTGTGAGAGCGCTGTGCGCATCCCTCTGCTGCTGGCACCTTCCTTCCTTCCTGCCTGTCCTGGTTCCAGCAGGGATGGAGCTAATTTTCTTCCCAGCAGCTACTGTGGTTTGGATTTAGTATGGGATTTGGTATGTGAAGGATGTTGATAATACACTGATGTTATATTAGTTGTTGTTAAGAGATCAAGGACATTTTTCAGCTTCCCAGGTTTTGCCAATGTGCAGGTGTAGCCAGTACAGTTGACCCAAACTGGCCAAAGAGAGTGTTCCATACCATAGGCGTCATGCCCAGGATATAAGTGGGGGTCAGCTGGTGGGCCAGACGCTGTTTGTTCGGGCTTTCATTCATTCGTTCTGCCCTCCCTCGCGCTCTCTCTCTGGAATTGCAGTTCCGAGATGGCTGCCCGGGATTGTTCATAGATCGCTCTCGGTTTCACTCCATGATTGCTACTCGGGACGGGCTGTATCAGTCATCGATCGGTCATCGAGTTGTCGGGCGATGAGAAATTGTGCATCATTCATTTTGTATATTCTATTACCATATTTTATTATTACTATTATAATTATTAATATATATTTTTCCATTACTGTCCCGGTGAACTGTCTTTATCTCAACCCACAAGTTTTCCTTTCTTCCCGATTCTCCTCCCCACCCCACTGGGGAGGGGGAGAGCAACCAAGCGGCTGCGTGGTATTTGGGTGCCGGCTGGGGTTAAACCGCGACGCCGCCGAACGCTGGGGTTTGTCTGACGCGGCCCAGCTGAGAGGGGCTTGCTTCGGTTTGGTTCAGTCTGCAGTAGCGATATGCAGAGCAATACATTTTTAAGGACAAAAAAAAAAATCAGTAAAATAGTCTGATCTTTTGCAAATATTTTGCCTAGGAGGTTCTCTGGTGAAAGGAGTTGGTTGGGTTTTTTCCCAGGAAACACAGTGCCCGGGCTCGCCAGCCCGGCCCGTGTCCAGTGCCGGGCACAGGCTGAGGCAGGGCGATGGCCTTGGCCCCCGGCCGGGGCCCCCCGCGGGGCAGAGCCTCCGCCACAGCAGTGGGCCGCCGGGTGTCATTTGGGAGCATGACACACGGAGTGGCTTCGGCTGCGGGGTCCGGGAACGGCGGCGAAAGCTCTGCCGGGCGGGAAAGGGCCGCCAGCGAGGCTCCATCTCCCGGCACGCTGCGGCCACGACATGGCGGCACGGACGACTCTGCCCCCGGGAGGCCCCGGGACTACATCTCCCGGCGTCCCTCTGGGCAGGGCCCGCCGGCCGGAGCTGCCGGGCCCGCCCCGCCCGGCCCCGGGAGTGCGGAAGCGCCCAGAGCGGCCGCGCCCGGCGGGGGCTGCCGGGCGGCTCCTGGCACAGCCGGGGGCGGCTTCCGAAGCCGTGGCCCTGTGTGATTTAGCACTCGGCGGTGCTCTGCCTCGGGGCTTACGCCGCTCTCGCCTTTCTTACGTGGGCAGAGAGGGCAGCGGCGGGGCACGGGCTGAGGAGAACCCGTCTCGGGGGGTGGCGAGGCCGTGGATCGTCTCAGAGTTATAAAAATAGTGTTCTGGCCACTGGGTTTCCTGCAGCGAGCGGGTGAGGGAAAGCCCTGCTCCATCGGTTGTTGCTGCTGCTTGGAAACAGTTACCCTGGGTTGGGCTAGCTGTGACCAAGGGCAGGCAAACTGGGCTTCCTGGCTCTGCTTATCCTACTCCTTATCTCCTTTTCCTTATCACGCTGTATTTCTTTTCTGGAGGTCATTTAGTTCCATCCTGTCCTGTTTAGGTTTCCCCCAAGGTTTAGAGCTTTCTCTGTGAGCAGGGCCGGACCTGCAGCCAGCAGGAGGACGAGGTAGCGAGAGTTGAACAGAGCCAGGCCACCCTCGGGCCAAGGGGGATGCACCCCGTGTGTCCATGGCACAGCCCCAGCAGACGCCTGCTGCGTCTCCTGTTGGGACAGCCGAGTGGCCTACGTGAGTGCGCAGGCTCTGTGTTGACTCTTGCCCTGCCTTCAGGTTCGAGCTTACAGCCCGTGTTCCCTGATGATCTACCTTGTGAGCTACGGGAGAGCTCATGCGTGAACCAGGCCTCTCAGGCACCTTCAGTTTTGCTGTCTGGTTCACACCCACTCACCCCAGACACATGCTAGTTTGTGAACTTCCTTGTCAGCCACCTGGGGGACAAAAGAGTTGGCCCCCATGGCTCTGCAAACTCAGACCATCAACCCCCAGTTTAAAGATCATCTGTATCAGAGAAACCCTTCTGTCCCTGCTGAGAATGACCAGGATGCTCTTAACACCCACTCAACCTGCACATTGTTGCTTCCGATGGATCTCTGGTATCTAGAGCTGGGCAATCAGGCACCAGTTTCCTGGTCACTCTCTTCCAATGACAGCCCCATCAACAAGAAATCCCTGTTTGTGTTGAGGGCGCACACCCTCTTTATTTTTGTTTCTGCTCCTTTTCATGGCAGGGCTGTGCAGACGTGGCAAAAGACACAACTGCTCTCTTGATGTTTGCACCTGGCGTCATTAGCTAGTAACTGAGTGCGTGCAGGAACCTGCATAATCTCCATTGCAAAAAACAGGTGGACTGTGAGCTTGGGTCCTTTTCTGGCTGCTGAAGAATCATTTGTCACAGCTTTGCCTCTGTGCTTGCCATGCTGTATTCATTTAGCCAGAGTGACTGTGATGGTTATCTGAGCAGAGCTGAAAACAGGGAACCCCAGCAAGCCCTTGGGGCAGAGCCAGAGCAGACACTTCAAAGTAAACCCCAGGCTTGAGCCTATGACACGTGAGGGAAAGCCTCTTGCGCACAGGTGAGCCTCTCTGAAGTCTCACTCAGGCTCCTGCAAAACGTGCTGCTTTTCAGGGGACTTCTTTATCTGCATTTCTGCTTGTCATCGCTTGAGGGCAGTTAAGCTCATGTCAGGTCTTGCTCTAGCTAAGTGTGATTTGATCAAATTCTAGCATTTTAGCTGTAAAATGATACAAAACCCAGCACAAGCAAGGAAAAACTCATGGCTTTGGGGCTGGCTGTGCCCAGACTGTTCCAGGGAGGCTGTAGTTTGTTAATCACCATCTTCCTGGGTGGGAGAAGATGCTCCCCCTTTGCTTGAATACCGCCTGCTTCAGCAGACCAGCTGGTGCACCCTAAGATCACGAGTGCTAGATGTGAGACTGTTCTATGGTATTTCTTGACGCAGTCTGGACTACGCAGAACTCAAACTCTTGGACAGAAGTTACTGGCAAACAACGTTAGTCACATGAAAAAAATGGTTTTCCAGTGACCAATGTTCAGCCGTCGGTGTTTAATTGCAGCTGAATGCCACAGTGATAACAGGAGGCTGAATAAGTCCAGCCAAAGTTAGTTTCTTAAAGAGGATGGAAACTTCTTATCTCTCGTCCCCACTAGGATTGACTCAGTGGCTTTGCATGTACACTGTTGGGCATATGTGGACGCACAAGAAACGAGTACCAGAGCTCCCAAAACGGAGGGACGCAGTGTCGGGGAGAGAAGGCCAAGGTGCGTGTAGAGCAGTGAGCCTTCAAGTCACAAGTGTGTGGTGAAAACCAACCTGAACAAAAGTGATGCTCAGTGGTGTCTGTTTACCCCACGACAGGCACCCAGCTGACTGCTGCCTCCTTGCTGTCCTTCTGGCAGTGGTGGTAGTCCCTGGGCCATGCCTTCCCCTTCCTTAGGAGACATTGGAATTTTTCTCCTAAAATTTTTCTCTCCCTGCATTAGCAACTGTGAGCTTTGGGAATGGAGGTGAGGGTGACGGATGCGCACAGCTCCCGTCCCTGGCCTTAGTGATCAACATTGTGAAAAAGTGTAAGGTGCAGTGGTCCAGTGTCATCTGAACTGACACTGAAAAGAATGAGCAATACTGCTGTGGCCTTGCAAAGCTCTGAGTCGGCTAATTAGCCAGGGTGATGGCATGGCTAATTGGACAAGGCTGGGTGTGGTGCTGGTACAGCTGTTTTGCTGGTATGTGCAGGGACGAAGCCTTCTTGATCAAAGTTAAGCTACTTCTAGGTCCTCCCTTACGTGTCTGGTTGAGATTTCCTTTTGGCGGGACTAGATGCCACCTGATCCATAGAAAGGATACGAGCTGTCCTTGCTTTGCGTGAGCATTGGACCAGATGGGTCCTGACTCCCTTCCAGCCTCAGTGACTCTGTGATTCCGAACTCACCAAAGGACTCAAGAGTCTCCCCCACACAAACAAGCCAGCAAATTGTCTCCAGTGAACCAGAAAACTGTGGAACAACGAACAGCACAATCCCCATTGATCTTTGGCTCAATCCAGCATAGCAACCAAGGGAGTTGTCCCTTGGACTCCCCACCAGTTTGCTCTGGGACACACATTCCAGGGGCTGCAGGTCCCTGGTACGAGGGGGAACGCACACGGCTCTGCCTGGACCAGGTCCTACAGCTGCTGCTACTGTGTCTGAGTAATTGGCACAGGCGCACGTTTCAGGGAGCAGCTGTGGAACGGAAATCACGGAGGGTCATTTAGCTAAAGTTAAAGCAGAATCAAAATATAAAGCGTTCGCCAAAGCAGATGTTTTGCTGCTGGCAGGGCTGTGCTGAGCACACCAGCAGTGGGCAGTCGAAGTCCATTCTAGCGTCCACCCAGTGTCAACCTGCACCGACGGTGGGAGGCTGGGGAGGTGTCCCCAGACGCCAGGGGAAGGCAGGAGTTTTGTCTTGTGTTAGAAGCTAGATTTCCCCTTGGTCTTAGTACTGCCCTGGAAACTAGCACCTGAGTGGAGTCTGCAGGCCAGATAGGAGCTGGGAAGAAGGTTCAATGTAAGAAAGAAAGTAAAGAAGCTTTGATTTATTTTCTGAGACAGATGAGATCATTTCTTCCCTCCATGTCACAGTCCTGGGTTCTTGTATTTTTCATGGTTCATTACAAGTGTTTGTAATTATATGAGTGGCTTCAGAGGCCAATTAAGCCTTCATTTGGAGGCTGCTCTGGATGCTGGAAGCCCTCCATTAGCCTGGGCTTCTGCCAGGGAAAAACACTGCATTGTCTTTAACAACTGCACCAGCTCCTATCTGCTTAATGTTGATTTTCCTATTAAGTTCAGCTAATACTTTTCTAATTGTGCGAGCTGGGCCTGAAGCCAGGCTGGGTGACTTTTGCCAGCTGCTTCCTAGGCTGAATCAGAGATGAGCAAAACCCTCACAAGCACTTCACTGCACATGTTCAGTCGCATCTAAACAGCGGCTGTTCTCCCAAAACTGACTCAAGCTTTTATTTGTGCCTCCTGTGTTGCTTCCCAAGGCAAGCCCCGCACAGCCAGGAGATGCGGATGCTAGAGAGCGTACTCACCGGAGCTCTCGGGGATGCCATTCATCTGCTGTGAATCTGTTACTCACGAGAGGGTGGTATGACCAACCTACTGTACTCGTCACTTCTCGCTGTGGTTGCAGCAGAGGTGTGATGTGGACCACCTCTTCCCCACTGTGTGACTGGAGAGGTGCCACCTGGCTGTGGGCTGGGCATCTCTGCCCAGGAGCTGGGTCTGGAAGCCTTCAGGAAAGATGTTCTTTTTTCTTGTGGGAGCAAGTGTAGAGGCAACATCCAAACAAAATGTGTGTTATAGCATACTGGCAGAAGAAAGGTTGGCCATTCTCTGAGAGTCTTGCTGAGAAATAGAAGCCATTATCAGCAGATGACTGACAGCCATCGCTGGAGGAGACCCGCGGTCTACACGTTAAAAGTGTGTCCTTCTCAAGCCCTTTCTCTCAGGCTCTGGTTCAAAAATACATATGATAACTTGAATGAAATTTAAGCAAATGTGTAGATTCATTGCTGAGTAGGAATGAACCTAAGCACATGTGATTTTATTTAATAATTGACTTGCATATTCTTTATTTTAAAATGGCCAGGCAATGAAATAATTTAATAAAAAAGCTTATTTCATTTGAATTCGCTCTGAGTAACGGCTATACCTTCAAATTAAAATATCAATAGGATAGAAAGCACTAGTTTTGAATTTTTCATTTTAGAAACATTACTGTGTTTTAACTCTTAAAACCCTAGCAGCTCTAATACAATTATTATGCGCTGGTCAAGTTTTAATGCCTTATTACATCCTAACACTGACAAATGCAAAAGAAATTCACCTCGTCTCTCAGCAGCTGGTGTGTGGAGCTGATTTGCTTCTGAGTGCAACAGCCCTTTGTTTCGAGCTCCTCGCAGAGCTGGCTCTGGGCACAGCTTGTCCGGTGGCCAGGGCCCCTGGGGGACAGCGGGCCACCAGAACTCACTGATGGCCAGAGGACCACCTGGGGTGGCCACGCGTGCTTGGACTGTGTAGATCACCAGGCCTTATCCCACAGGAGCATTTGTTTTTTCAAGAGTTTATTCCTCTACTAAGACAGGATTAAGAAAATGAGAAACATTGCTGTAATTTTAGGTGTTTAAGATAAGAAATAAGGTCTGGTAGCAAAAATCATCGTTATTTTCTTGAGCATAAAAAACAAAATTTAAAAAATGGCTATATGACAGGTTCAAAATGTAATTAATCTTGGAATTTGTAGCAACAACGCGTGTTTCCTGCTTAAGGTGTTTGATGCACAGAGAGGAAAGTTTAGAGAGCTCGAAATTCGCTGCAACAGAGTACCAGACATCCAAACAAGCCATTATTGTAGATGGTTTCCTGGTAGCGTGAAAAAGCAAGAGGGAGCCAGGGCTATTTCAGAGCAAAGTTGAAAACGCTAATTGACTTTTACTCACTGGGAAAGACGACGTAGCATGACAAATGGCTTTGCCGTTTGAATCATTAGAGACTGAGGGGAGAGCTGCTGGCTAATGGGACTCTCCTGGGCAGAAACGGCTGTGTTAGGATTGCTGCGAGCAATTTGCAAGATGTGCCCGGAAAGCACAGAGGAGCCGGAGGACCCCGGCTGACACCGCATGGCCAGGCGGAAAGCGAGGGGGTAGAGGGACGAGGCTGGAAAGGATCGGAGAGGAACTGGGCAGCACTCGACGGTCGCCTCCTTCTCCGGGACGAGCAGTGCTGCGCAGCTCTTCCTCGGGAGGTCAGAGATGGCTCTGCCCATCTGAGGAGCAGGCTCGGAGGGCAGATGTGGTGTCAGAGCCCTGAGGGCACTAATAGGCCTTGGTTGCCCTGACCAACCTCACCTGGGCCCACACCCTCTGCTCATGGACCAGGAGCTCTATTTAAACTCAGGCCTTGAGCCCCAGTCCTCTCCTGAGCTATGTTGTAAGTAGGTCTATCTCCAACCTCGTCTCCTCCTCCTCCTGCTCCTGAGAGGGCTCTGTAAATGTCCTCTGCCCTGATTGATCCCAGGGCTGTGGATGGACCATTAGGTGGTCCCTGTGCAGCCTGCCCTGCTCAGGTGCTGTGGGACGGTGCCCCTCAGTGAGGGCACAGCCTATGCTGGGGTCATCCTCAGATCCTGGCTCGTCCCCTTTTATGGAGCGTCTCCACTTCTGCTGCTTCCTAACACAGCATGTTTTGCAGTGGGTCCTCCTGAGAAGGTGACTGGAAGTCTGATGAGCTGCAGAGGGGTTACCAGACAAGCTCCAGGAGGAACAAGCTGCTCTTCTGTCTTGTGGCCTGTCTTCTGGAGGAGAGATGCCTTCTAGCTACAGCCGTCGAGCACGTTTATTTGTTGAAATAATAAGGTATGAGTCTAATGCTCCTTATTTCACATCATACGCATCAGGGTTTGTTCTAGCTGCTGGAAGAAGTGAGCTCAGAAATAATCCAAGGGTCAGTTTTCTAACATTAGACTGGAATTGTCTTTATTTACTTTTACAAACTTGGCCAAGGCTCAAGGCACTCTAATGTTATGTATCTTTCAGTAAACACAATTAACTGGAAACTCAGAAACACTGATATCATCTTTTCCCTTGGGACTGATTACTGTGAGCTGCTTTCTCCAGCCAGAAAATCAACTTCCTTTTCCCCAAGGTTGCAGAGTAGGTGGAAATCCATTTGGCTCAAAAAAACCCAACCCACCAAGTGAATAGGTTTGATGATGCAGCCTAGCTTGGCTTACTGCAGTGGTTAAAGGGTAGCAAAGCTTGGTAAGAGTGGGAAGGTCTGGATTGCAAAGGGCAGCTGCACATCCCTTGTTGAAGACAGGTTGTACTGAACCGGTGGGTCCCTGTTATTCAACAGCGGTTCCATGTTTGTCTCTGAGGCAGCCAGGTGGGATCGTTAGGAGCAGGACACACTGTCCGCCCAACATTTAACCAGAAACCTTATGCGTGAGTACCAAAGCTGAACTTTAGACTCCTGTTTTATCACCTCCTCAATAAGCCCTTGCTGAGGGAATGTAGAAAGGCCATCTAGAGCCTCACTAAGGTCCAAGGCAGAGGCAAATAAACTGCATTTGTAGTAGGAGCTTTTCTGAGTGGTGTTGTAAGCCCTTCCACAGGTGATCCGGTCTAGTATTTCATGATCTTACAACTGGAAAAATCTTGTCTGCTCTTTAATCTAATCCTTACTTGCTGTAATTCAGGACAAACATTTCTTGTCCTTAACCAGCATGGACACACTGAACAGTTTATCATCTTCCTCGCTGTAACTGCAGCCTTTTATGGATGTGACATTTAGGTACATCATGTATCATTGCCCTGTGTCCCTTTGGTCTGCTCACTTCTAGACTGAACAAACTCTCATTCTTCCATCTTGCCTTATAGGTCTGTGATCTGGACTCTCTCCAGTTGGTCTACAGCCTTCTTGAAGAGCAATACCCATCTTCCAACCTCTTACTGAACATCTGAATGAGGCAGAGCACATTGATTATCCCATATAAACATGTGTAAAAGGTTTTTAACAGAAATATTAATGTTGACATGAAGTCCGAATTGAAATGTGTGTGTAAACAATGGGGGAAAAACAACAGAATGAGGATTAAAAGAATGACCTGTGCTGATAATGTAGAGCACTGCTCCCAGAACTGGGTTCCTAGGATGCCATTCCTGGTTGTAAAACTGAAGAATGTGTTTATGGCATGACCAAAAGGCTTGTGCTCTGGTAAGGTCACAGCGCAGACAAGTCATCAGCAGAAGACCCCGCATCCTGCCCAGAAAATGGCATTGAGGTTGCAGCAATTCACATACCATTGCTTTTCCTGACAGGCCACCAGGAAAACAAACATGCCCAGACTAGGAGAAGCAGATAATTCTCAAATCTGAAAAGTTTAGCCCGTGCTGTTGGTAGCAAGAAGGGTACCATGTACAGCTTCCAGCTGGCATACCGGGCTTTCTGCACCTCCTATGTCTTGCCCTGACCTCAGCAACCTTTCCCTTCCATTCCTCCAGCAACACCAGCCTTTGCTCTTGTCCTGTCTGACTTCCAGGTCTTTTGTTCTTTGGTCTCTGTTGCTCCTCCCCTGCAGTCTGTCATCTTTCTTGTTGGTCTTGCAAACCTTTAATTCTGCTGCTGCATCCCAGCTGCCTCTGTTTTTCTCCCCAGCTGTCACAAGTTCACAGCTACCTGCTGTCCTGTGCTTTTGGCTGCATAGTCCTAGTCCTGCCTCTCGGTGCATAGTGGTCCCAGGCTGGTGGCCTTTTGCCTCCTGGGAAAAACTTTATCTGCTTAGCCATGTAGTTGATTGAAAGCTGCTGTATCTCATCCATTCATCCTGTGCTGACCTTCAGCAGACTGTCTGTGTGGATAGCATACTCTGCTCTCCCTCCCTTCATTCCCTGTGCACAGTTGCTCACGTTATAATTCTCCATGCTTTTCCTCATTACCAAGTCTATATGTACACTGCTTCTGAGCCCTGTACGTGCTAGATTCAGCGCTGCTCTTCCATGGCTGAATATTTGGAGATTCTGGACTGATTAGGAAGGGGGAGGTGTCTCCACCCTGGCCCCTTGGAGGCCTGATCTGACGTACTTGCAGCTGAGCAAAGTATTTGCTTCACTGAATTGTAAACTCTGGGTAATTGGGCCAGTTAGTTCATCAGTGGAGGCTGTTTGAGCTAGTCATGTTTCTGCACCAGTACTGAAACATGTTTCCTGAAAATACATTAGCAGCTGCAGAACACAGAATAGGCTGGATAAAAATTGGATGGAGTCTTGGCTGGGAATAACTTCCATGTTCCTATATAATAACACCTGAGTGTGTACTGTGGGTCAGCTTGGGGTTCAGGATCTGTTACTGTTTTGTTGTGATGTCAAGCAGATACTGTTAGGCTGATGGATTTGCTGTAAGGCTTTGTTGATCTCAGGCTGGGGGTAGCATATCTTCCCCTCGCTCTCTCATGGACAACTCCAGACAATATATGAAAGGGAAACTGAAGAGGGAAAAAAAATAATAATCCTTCTGCTCTTAGAGCTGTCCTCATTCCCCTTCCAGCCTCTGCTGCACATTACCTTGTGTGACTCACACAGAACAAAGAGAAGCGGGATTTTAGAACTAATTTCTTTAAAATTTGAGCCCACTGTGGTCTCTGCTGCTGACAGAGTCCAGCCTGCCTCCCCTACTGGACTGATGGGGTTTGGACCAAGTGCGCATATATTAAAGAATTTAGAAAGCAGTAAAACAGCACAGCGGGATTCAGCCTCTGTTATCCAGGAGCCATAAGTAAAGGCAATCCACAGCTGGATGCAGGAAAATGGAGCAAAACCAGAAGCAAAGCCCTCTCCTGTCAACACCAGATTTCATGCAGTGGAGTAACTCTGGTAAGCTCAGCGCTGTCACGCTGATGTACCTTGGCTATGAAAGTACATGATGTGGGTGTCATTCGTCAACAGCGCCTGTTCCCTCCTAGTATGAGCATCATGGTGTGAAGTCCTTTTGACAAACCAGCCCCGGGGATGTGGCACCAGGCCGAAGATGCTAAACTGGAATACACTGGCCCTAGGGCAGTGAGTTCTTGAGCAGGAGCAGTCTGAGCTTTCATTAGGAATACCATGAGCCATGCTTTCAGGGGTTATGGCGCGGCCTGAACAGGTGATGCTCTTGGTTCCACTCCTTTCTCCATGACCTTTTTAACTTTTTGTGATTGGGATGCAGCTGGCCTCTGTGCCTCCTGGCTTACTCCCTTCACATCTCATTGATCAGAGGCTGCTTCAAGAGTTGCTCATTAATCCTCAACGAGAAAAATCCTGTTGGAACACAATTTTTGCTCAATACAGAAAGTGTCACAGTCCTCACGGGGAAGCTGCGACAGAACAGCTCTGCAGACCAATGGAAGCATGCCCAGAATGGTGGCTTTAGATTACTGTAGCACGGAGTCCCTCAGCATAACGAGGATATGAGCACCAGTGATTAGCAGAGAAACCAGGCTTGAGGGCTTGTTTTGATTTCTGCTTCAGCCTTCCAATCTAACACACTTAATGCGCTTCAGGGAGCAGGGCAAGGAGACACTTTGTTCTCATATCTTGCAAAGTCAATCAGTTGCATAATATGAATCACAGAGGCAGCAGGAACGTGATCAAGTGCAGAGCAGGGACACATCAAATGCTTTATTGTGGCTATGGGGAGGGGTGAGCCAGGCCTTTCTCTACCCAACTTATCTTTCCCAAACTGCCTTTAAGCCTGTTTTGTATCAGCTGCCTGTCACTCTAAATACAGCTCAGACTGCAAGGTAGCTTCCCTGGAGCCCCTGTCTATTAGAATAGGAGAGGTAAGCATCCCCAAAAGCCTCCAGAAGGATTCAGAGTTTAAATTAGCCACTTCCTTTGCATTAGCCTCACAGCGGGGCAGGGATTGCTCAGGGTCTGTGCAGCGCTGCGTGCTGAGCAGAGCACGGTTAGTGCCAGCGTGCGTGCGAGACAGGTGAGAGACAGCACCTGGGCAGGGTGTCACCCTGGCTTTTTGATTCAAAGGGCTGAGCTCTAAGGGGGAAATGGTCTTTTTTCTTAAGAAAAGGCTTAAACTCAGAGCTCCTGCAGCTTGGGAGAGGTGTCTAGGCGGCTGGTCTGGTGTGGTGCAAGTAGGTTTCTTTCTATGTCCCCCCCATCCTTCTGAAGCTGGGCCACTGTGCAACCAGGAGTACCTGTCGCACCATCCTCGCACCTGGCGTGAGCACCAGGGACCCAGGTATCATGGTAGCCTGAGCTCTTGGCTGTTTCCCCTCCTGAGGCTTCTGCTTTTCTTTCATCAACATGTGCTTAAAAATTTTAGAAATCTGTAACGCTTATTCAAAGCTTGAGCTGCAGATGTACTAGCCCACGTCAGAGGGGACAGACCCTCCACACAGGGCAGAAATTGCAGCACCCTAACTGAGGGTGAGCCTGAAAAAGCCATATGTGTTTTTGGCAGCGTCTGTCTCTGACGAGGAAGAAATGCCTCATTCAAGCTTGATGCTGACTTAGAAAATGGCAGATGACCATTGTGTTCTCTTTCAGCACGGTTTGATGTGATGCCTTACCAGATGTTCTGTGCATACCTGCTGGCAGCTAAGCCCCACATATTTTGGTTGAAGGAAGCAGGGTTACAAGGTGGATAGCAGCGAGGTTTGTTGAAGGGAGAAGGGGCAAAAAGAAATCACTCCAATATGAAGCCTTCCAGGCATCTGCCACTGTCTTGCGTAATTTCCTTGTTTGCCTAACAAACAGCAAGAGCATTGAAAGCATGTCTGAAAGCTGTGGGAGCGTATAATGACTGTGAGGGGCTTCTGGGCTTTCTGGCTCCACTTTGTAAATCCATCTCTTATCCTTGTTATATTAGCACTATTTTTAGCTGCTCTTACTCAGAACATAAGTGATTCTCCATTATGAATCTCAAGCACAAGATAACAATAAAGACAGTAAGGGATGTTGCCAAGCAGAATGGTCATGCTGTAGGCCTGTGCCTGGCACAGCTCCCCTAGAGATCCTACCGCACTGTCCCAAAGCACTGGGGCACTTGTTTCAGCTCTTGGTGACCTTCCTTGCAGGGCAGCAAGGCCACTCAGTGCATGCACGTGCTCCCTCCAGAGACAGGCGGGTCTCCCTGGAGACCCTTGGCTGCTGGACTGTGTTCCCAAGGGTCGTCTTGTCCAGATCCCATGGGAGGTGTCCTCCTCCTTCCTACAGCTCACCTCTGGGGCCTCTCCTCACATAGCTTCTTGTACCCTCTGTACATCACTGACCACTTCTTCCACTCCTGCTCTCCTCCTTTCCAGCTCTCATGAGCCCAGCCTTTCCCATTTCTGGCCAGCCTGGCTCCATCCTATTCCTCAGCCTGGCCTTCCCTCCACAGGCACCCCAAGACGCTGGTGCGCACAGGGCAAGGGAGGAATACAGCTTGGGTCTGCTGGTGGCAAAGAGGTAGGACACGTCTCATGAAGCGGAGGTGAATGCGGAGTGGCGTGAGGCTATCTCAGTGATGAGGGAGAGGACAAGCAATGCCCAGGGAGGATTTGCTGGCTGACGGGATATAGGGCATGTTTTTATGGGCATCTAGCACTCTCTGTAACAAACCAGGGTCCGTGCCGGGCAATCCTTTCCAGGTGGGACAATCCCATGAAATTAGGCTGAGTGGCAATCTCACGCGAGGGTTGTGTGGGTGAAGTTTAGCTGAATTGACTGGGACTGCAGCATTATTTCACAAAATGGGGAAATACAATTTGCCAGTACTACCCTCACCAGAGGCTTGCAATTTCCTACGACACACAAAAAAGATAAACACTCTGTACTTATGGAATATCAAGCACTTTGTACATGATGGCAGTCAATTTATACTGTGATAATGCTGAACAGTACGACTCCTTTTAGAGTGATGCTTGTCTCTCCAGTGATCAGAAACAGTGCCCTGGATCTAAACATACTTGATCTGAGAAAGTCCAGGTCCATAATGTACCTTTGTGGCTCTGTGTCAGGGATTATCCAAGGTGGCATCTCCTTTGATTCTTGCGTTACATCCTTAGGACCACAAGTCCTCTGTGGATGACAGTTTAAAGATTGCTGCAATAGGTCTTGGTCAGATTCCTGTGTGATCCAAGTGCCTCTGTGTTAGATGAGCCGGTTATGGATACCGGAGGCTTGATTCAAAACAGGTGTAAAAGCCTATATTTTTTCTTTCTGTGTTGAAACTTATTTCTAGCTGAAACACCAAAGCACAAATATGCCTTGGGATAACAGCTTGCAGGAGTCTCACCTGCTGAGCCAGTAATTGCAGTCTTTAGCATCCAGCCTGCATTCAGAGTACCAGAAAGATGGGCAAACACGGTTTCAGAAGAGACAGTAAGATCTCAGCCACGTGCATCCTGCTGAGAAGTTCAGAAGGATGAGCTATAACAACATGGAACATTTATTTCTTTTTTGGAAAAAGCAGAAATTTCTAAGTGACGAAGCATTAAATGTTATCACTCAGCGTGATGCTCTGAGCATCAGCTGCAGGGCACAGCCATGTACCATGTGCCATTGATTTTGCTCACAGCTCTTTCTCTGCAGTGTTTTTTGTTTTTTTCCCTCTGTGGCACAGTGAAGCCCAAGTCTGCTTGGATTTTCAGTACTGCTGCAACATAAATTTTACATAGCAAGAAGTCTTGGCAAAACAGAGCTCACCAAGCAGTGACTGTTTTCCAGTAGTCTTTGCATGTCTGTTACGTGCTGTATGCATTCCTATGCAATCAACCTCTGCAGCAAGTGACTTTTTCCCAGTGTAGCAATTCCACATTTTTACTACGCTGGTTATTTGCCACTTGCAGTTTCATTCTGTCCAATTCACCTCCAAGACACAGATCAAGGAACTTCAGGCTAGGATTAGCTGGTTTCAGTGCAGTTTCATTTTGCTGCTTCCTTTTTGTGATTTCTAAACTCGCTGCACATCAGGGCTGACTGATCCGTTGAATACCTGGCACCTTTTGGAATTGCCCTTCAGGCTGGGGCCACATCGAGAGCATTTACTTCTGCCCCAAGTCAACTCAGCCATTGTATGCAGCAGGCTGGCATCACGCAGTGCTTTTGAATGGATGCTGTTTCTCTGCTGCAGGTGCTTGTCCTTGCTTTTGTGTTTCTTTAGCCTGCAATCATGACGCTCTGCAACCCCATCCACAGACTTGTCAGACATCACCTTTTAAATAACTGGCATACCCTTGAGACAGGCATTGATAGATGCTTGCTGCTTCCGAGTTGCCTTTTGTAAGCAGCCTTAGAGAATGAAACAACTAAACTGTGACCAGAGCAGTAAGCAATGTGCTTTGCATGCTGAGCCATGACCCCATAGACAAAATGTCCCCCGGGCTTTGCACTTCTGAATAAAGCTGTAGCCTTTGTTCCCTGGCATGGGCCCTTGTGGTATGACAGCTCTAATCCTGCTCAGCTGCCACTGGAAAGATAAGAGGGAAGGAAGGAAGGAAGGTCCATCTAAGGTTAAGAGAGTAGATCTCACTAGATCTGCAGCGATGAAAGATTTAGCCTTGCAGCCTGTAACTTCACATCCTCTAGTAACTGTCTAGGCAGAAGATAGCTCAATCATCGCATTAAAAAGTTGGGCTTTTTAAAGCTGTAGGAAAGAACTCGCTGCACAGCTGGGTTGCTAAGGTGCAGAAGGCATGAGGAGTGTTTTTGTTGTAGACTGTACGTAAAGACATCTTAATTTCTGACGCATCAGCCCTCTTCCTGCCTCCCTTTATGCCTTCTCCTCCCCTGTACCTTAGGGCACATTCGGGTGAAGCAATCGGCCCACGAGTGAGAGGTCCCCAGGCGGGGTGTGCACGAACCACTGACTGCTAGCTGACGCGATGATGGGCCCACTGGTGTCAGTATCTGAGCTGTCCCACCATTGCCCACCACAGCGCCTGTCTCAATAGGAGATTTCCCAGTAAGCTTCAAATAGTAAGTGCAAACAGCTTGCGAAGAAGAACACGAAGGAACACGGAATCGTGTGTTTAAATCAACAGCAGTTAAATTCCTGTTACGCTGTATATCAGGTCAAAATATGGAGTGGAAATACATAGACCTGGTTGCTGTCAAGGGTGAAATTGTTCACTGTGAGCAGCCTACGGTGCACGTCTTGCTAGAGCCGCCTTTGCTCAGCGGGAGCAGCACCCGCTCTGGGTGCTGTGTTTCAGCCAGGGTGTGTGGGCTGAGGAGGGGCTGGCAGCACACAGACAGGACAAAGCCTGCTGCTTCACACCCCCAGGCACGTCTCAGGGACAGACGCAGCAATGGCAGCGTTGGGGTCTGGCACGGAGGAGGAGCTGCAGGCAGAGCTGGGACACGGTGCAAGCATCTGCTCCGTGTCCCTTGCAAAAGCCCAGCGAGAGTGTCCCTGCCTGGGGGCTACGCAGCCCTGGGGATGATCTACACGGTTTTATACCAACCAAGTGCAACTGGCTTGCGCTAGGATTCTTGGAGGAATAGGCTGAATATCTCTCAGGACAACGAGTGGTCATTTTTCATACATTTTAGAATAAAAGGAGACTGGAATAAAGCCATGATCTAAGAGGGGGTGAGCTATATAGTCACAGAGCCATTAACCTTTTGATCAGTGCAGGAGCACTATTAGTATGGATGATAGCAGGCTGATTTGGAAAGGTGATGATATGATTGATACCAGCTGACGTGATTTAATGGAAAAATAGACCTTTTCTAATGAGCTTAATAGTGCTTTTATGAGGGAGTTGTAGCGGTGAAATAGATTTATAAATGAATATGACTTGCTATCAATATTTGGCTTAAAATGTCATAAAATCCATATTAAATGGACTGAAAGTGGCTCAACGAGACATTTCAAAGTGTTTTTAGTGTTGGGAAAGCATCAGTGAACAGGCATGTGTTGGCTTGGTTTGTGGCCCAGTACTGTTCAAAACTTTCTTAGTGATTAAGAGGAAATGTTCAAGGGGCTGTTAATCAAGATGGATGATGAGACAGAGATTTGGGAAACTGGACAGCAAATTACTCAAATTATAGCTTTTTCTGTTGTCGGACGCCCACAACCAAGAACAATAGCCAGACAAAAAAACCCGCTTATTTCATTAGCAAACCCAAACCAGGAGAAACAAAAAGTCCATTTGGGCTGAACAAAATTCTTGCTTTGATACTAGATGAAATATTTTCTTCTGGGTAGTAACAGATGTCGTGGTTTAACCCCAGCTGGTAACCCAATACCACGCAGCCGCTCGCTCACTCCCTCCCCTCCCCAGTGGGGTGGGGAGGAGAACTGGAGAGAAAGGAAAACTCATGGGTTGAGATAGAAACAGTTCACCAGGACAGCAAAGAAAAATATAATAATTATATATTAATAATGATAATAATAATAAAATATAATTATAATAGAATATATAAAATGAACAATGCACAAATTCTCACCACCAGACAACCCGATGGCCGATACAGCCCGTCCCAAGCAGCGATCACGGAGCAGAACGGAGAGCGATCTCAGAATGATCCCAGCAGCCATCTCAGAACAGCAAGTTCGAGAGAGTGAGCGAGGGAATGAACAGTCAAACGAACGAATGAAAGCACAAACGCAAAGCCCCTGCCCCATCGGCCCACCCCCACTTATACTGGGCATGCCGTCTATGGTATGGAATACTTTCTTTGGCCAGTTTGGGTCAACTGTACTGGCTATACCCCTCCCAGGTTTTTGCACCTGCACAGTGGCAAAACCTGGGAAACTGAAAAAAGTCCTTGATCTCTTAGCAACAATGAATAACATCAGTGTGTTACCAACATCCTTCACATACCAAATCCCATACTAAATCCAAAACACGGTAGCTGCTGGGAATAAAATTAGCTCCATCCTGGGTGAAACCAGGACAACAGGAGAAGTAGGCAGCCCAAAAACTGAGGGTTGAAGCAAAGAAAAACCCAAACAAAACCCCGCAAATTATTAGGAACTTCCAAGCACTTAGAAGTGACAAAAATCTACTGATGTTGTAGATGCATGTATAAGTA
Source organism: Phoenicopterus ruber ruber (assembly GCA_009819775.1). Lineage (NCBI taxonomy): Eukaryota > Metazoa > Chordata > Aves > Phoenicopteriformes > Phoenicopteridae > Phoenicopterus > Phoenicopterus ruber. Next base: position 27,856,871 of record CM020222.1, read on the forward strand.
GAAAACACCTCAGACCATGGGAAAATTGTATCAGTTGTATGTTTGGTTGTATGAATTGTATGAAGTTGGGGCTAAGGAACCTGCTGGATGAATGTGCTAACATTTACAGAGCATCACTTCAGAGAGGAAGGGGTTCAGCAAGAAACTAAGACAACAAACCAAAGCTGCTTTGCTTTTAAAAGTTCATCTTTGCCTTGTCCAAGGAAAGCAGAAAGGTGACTGGATCAGCCTGGAGGTACATCCACTTGAGAAGGTTTCTGTGTGAGCAGCGAGTTAACCGTGTGGCAGAATGGTGAGTCATCCCTCTCAGGGCTAATCTGGGAAGAGATGCTCTCCCCTCAAAGGCTGCCTCTGGGGGCTGGTTGCCAGGGCCATGGCTGCGGTCACGCGTGAAGTCAGGCGGTGCGTTGCCGAGACATGGGAAAGAACGATTTCCTCAGACGATGCTGTGGGACAGTGTTTCTGGGAATCCCGGTGCTGGCAGGGGGACCCTGTGGGGACAAGTGTGGCCTCTCTGTGTGTCTTTCGGAGGTCAGGCCGTAGTCAGTGCCCTGGGACAGGAAACGTGGCTGCATGCAGTGTCAGGCACAGGCATGCGCTGAGCTGATTCATCCAAACTGAGACCCAAATGGCCCTTCCAAGGCTCTCTGCTCCCAGCTCATTAGTTGTAATTCAATCAAAGCACACATGTATGTGGAGAAGATGCAGCCCTCATTACTGGAAGGAAATCTTACCTGCTAATGGGTGTACTGGAGAAGAAATCTATGGTGCAAGGTTGCACTGGAAGGGATTTTGTGCAGAGTGCTCGGGGCTGGGGTATGGGAGAAGCAAATCAGGGCGTTCAGCAGAGCTCCAGGCCTGCTCCCTGCAGCAGGGCTCGGCGCCGGGGCCGCTCACGTGGGCAGAAGTGTCACCGGGGCAGCTGCTTCCGCAGGGCTTCTGCAGCCTGGGGCCTTGGGGACCAGTGCCTCCCTGGTTAGTGGTTCTCAAGGGTGTGGGAGCTGCTCCGGTTCCTCACCTGTGCTGTCTGCAGAGCAGATCGGGGGCCAGACATGTATTGGGATGGGGATGCCCATGAGGAAGATGGACAATGCTCTGCCCAGTGTCCCCCCATGCACCCAGATTTGCTAGCCCAGTCCTAAGGTGCCTGGCTGGCTTTGTGAGATGCGAAGAGGAGGAAGAGTAGGCCACTGTTATCTTCTGCAAGGCAGACCAGGGAAGGCAGCAGTGACAGAAGAGGCTCTGGCCCAGCAGCACGTCCTCACAGCTCCCATGTCATGCCCTTCTCCATTTCCAGGGACACAAAGCAGCCGTCGTCTTTGTGCGCTCGTGCATCCCACAGCACGCTGTTCTGAGATGGGAAGGGACTGAGGCGGGAGAGCCCCGCACTGTCGGGAGGGCAACAGCCTGTAGCAGCTTGGCTCAGGGCAATGACCACCGAAGCAGCATTCCCCGTGCTCCCTGCCTCCTCCCACAGCCTGCTGCTTGGCTGCGGCTGAGCCCAGGGACACATCCCACACGCACTTGTGTACGGGGGTGAGCGCATGAGCGTGACGTTTTTCCCGAGCAGTGACGGTGGGAGAAAGCTCCGTTTCATAGCCTTGGCTCTAGCTGCTTGGGGAGGCAGGGCAGGGGATGCAGCAGGGAGGAGTGGGTGGGGGACGAGGGATGCCACCGTGGGAACTGCAGACGTTTACTATCGTGCTGTCTCCTGTGAGCCCCTGGGTGCCTCCAAAGCACTGCATGTCCAAGAGACGTATTGTCCAGGGAGCACCCCCCCCCAGCCTTGCACCCCCGGTCCATCCTCGCTGCTGATTTCTCCATGCCACAGGTGAAGCGAGCCAGAGGTGATGTGACAGGCGTAAAAAGTGGCATGAGCTGCCGCTTCTCTATCTGGCAGGGAGGAGGAGATTTTGGTGTTGAGCACAGCACAGTTTGTGCCCTGGGAGAAGACGCCTGACTACGACGGGTAAGGGATGGAAGGGGGTACTTTTGATTGGGACCCAGCTGGAGAAGCTAGGAGGATATTAAACTGCAACAGCTGGGAAACACAGTTTAGAGGAGAAACAGTACGCAAACCCAAAATCCTCTCATGGGGGCCAGACTGAACCAGTCTGTGTTAATGAACTGGAAAAAGGGAAATTTCAACTGCAGCAGTTGTAGGAGTCTGCACACTCAGTCCAGGGAGGATGGTTTTAATTGCAAAGCCCTTTGGGCTGGCTGTTGTGATGGCAGTGTTAGAAATTTCTTATTACAGCCTGCTCACACAGAAGTCAGGGAATGCAGGAGGTGACTTGATGTTGACAACAGCAGCATTCAAGTGTCATTAGAGCCACGCAGCAAATGTGCTTACAACCCACAGGGAAGTGTGACATTCCTAAGTCTGGTTACATGCCAATTTGCAGAGAAACTGCAGAATTTCTTGTTCTGCACAGAGGTTCCCTGCCTTAGCAAGCAGCCTTTGGGACCTTACTGAGCCAGGAGGTCAGGCTCTGGCGGTCAGGGTCAGAGCTTGCAGACACCTTGACTGCGTCAGCCAGATGAGCTCTTGAATTGCTTGAATTAATGTGCTGCAGTTGCACATGAACATCAGTAACATTGCACAAGTTTGAGAGTAAAATTAAATTAATTAAATATTTAGCAATTAATTAGTTAAGTTTCTCCCGTTGGCTATATTCTGCCCTTTGGCTTCTCTCCTCCCCAAACAGAAGACATCAGAGAGCTTTGGCACCAACTCTGCCAGTGCTCAGTCGCTTCCTACAGATCCACCCAAGTGCTGTCAACTCACCAACACTAAAATCACAAGGGGATTTACTCAGTTAAAATTTTACACTGCCCTGTGATGGAGCTGATTTTTAGTCCAAACAGCGCAGGACTTGCAGGCATGTTGCCTCAGGTTTGGCAACAGGATAGTCACATTTGTACAAAAGCATTTTAAAGTTAATTAGAGCATTGCCTTTCAGCACAGTTAATGATCTGAGAGGATGCAGTATGCCAAGGCAGGTAAACTAGTCTGGGATTTGGGTTGTGTGTGCTGCTGGCTGTAGGCTTTAGAGACCCAGGACGGAAGAGCTCACCCTGCAACTTCTGCAGGTCACGGGCAAAGTATTTAAAGGTTTTTGGGGAGAAGGAGCGCAGCAGTGGGTAGCGTGGGCAGACAGCCTGCTGCTGAACTGAAGCTTCTTTATTTCACAGCGGGAGCAAGACTTGAAGTGCAGCAGACCATATGCATGTCCGTCTGCCTAAAGCTTTCTCCTCTTTTATAATGATGGTACAGGCTGTGCTGAGCTGCGACTCAATAAATACCAGCCAATTCTCTCTCTCCACAGGGGCAACTGCCTTCTGCACCCTCCAAGGGCCAAGGACAAGTGGTGTAGCTGGAGTCGTTCTGCTCTCCCTTGGGGCTACAGCAGAGCCAGGCGGTGCAGTCGCCACCAAACATCCCCACAGCCAGGTGTTTTATGGGTTCATCCTTTAGCACAGAGTAGCCTCAACACTGCCACAAAGTCCGCTCTGGGCAGGCACAGTTATGCCTGTTGTTTTAATTAATCATCTTCCCGTGGGGACTCGGGGACTCCTGAGTCCCAAGGTCTGGCTTTTGATTAGGCGCAAATGCAAATGGAAAGTAAGGTATTGCAGTGATATCCATGTATCTAAGGCAGCCGTGTTGTCAACCTACTGTCTTTATTTTTCCTGCGCATGTACATGAGCTGTCCCCAAATATGTGTGTGCCAGGACACACACATTTTATATTCCAATAGTGATATGCCCCTCAGAGCTTTTTTTTGAGCCTCGCCAAAGGCATATCTCCACTTGCCCCTAGAATAAAAACAGGACAGTCTCATCTGCCTGGGTAGTTCCCTGGTGAATTTACATTTTTCTTTCCTTAGAACTCTGTTTTTTGCATTTGTTGGGATTACTGGAACCTTTTGTGTTTAAAATTCTCATCCCTTGTTTTCCCCAGGTTGCTTTAAATAGAAGGGGAAAATGAACAGAGGAACCAGCAAAGCTCATCTCACTTCTCAGAATTGATTCTCTGACCCTTTTTACTGTCTGTGCCCCTCTGAAAATCTCCTCCAGCTTTTATCTGCACCGTTCTAGCTTTTGCAATAGAGGAAAGCCCCTGAAGCTTTTTCCACCCCTTTAAAAGAATCCACCTCTGCAGCCAGACACCAAGCTTCATTTCTGGTAAGGTTTTCAATCCCATTCACTCCTTTGTCTTGGCTTGTACGTCACCCTCTTCCTCTTGGGTGGGCGAAAAGGGGACGGGTGCTGCCGCTGCGCCGAGTCCTGAGTGGGTCACCGAGTGCTGCTGGGCTGTCTGGGCTCGGCTATAAAACAGAGCCAAGGCAGCGCGGCTGGCTCAGAGACGAGACTGAATTCTGCAGGCGGCGAAGGACCCGCACGCAGCCTCTGCCGCCTCCTGCGTTGTTGTTTTTCCTGGAATACAGAACCGACCTCGGGAGCAAGATGTGCAAGGGACTCGCTGCACTGCCAGCCACTTGCTTAAAAAGGTACTGTTTATTTCTGAGCATCTGTTAATGGTCTTGTAAGTCTGGAGATACGCTGATGTATTGCACTTTGTGTCTGAAGCAGAAGTGGCAGATTCGGCTCCGATTCTTTTGTAAGAGTGCATAGAAATGATTGCTTACAGGCTTTTTTTTTCTGTTAGTCAGAAGCAGAATTGCATAAAGGCTTTGTACGGAGCTGTGGGAACTCTAAACCCATCCTTCCCATCAGCAAAACAAGCAGCTTTTAGCATTGCTATATTTTGATATTCCTGTTATCTGCTTCTGCCGCAAGCTTTGCATCCCTTTTCTCCTTTGAATCCTCTTTCTCTGCTGAATTTTCTTTTCTTGATTTTTTGAGGGGGAAGCAAGGCAGACGGGACATAAAAAAAAAAAAATTGAGGGTCATTCCCCAAAACACATCCCAAATGCAGAAACCCAGCCTGGCAGGACCAGACGCGGCTGCCAGCAGGCAGGGCAGGGATGTGGGCCAGCCCAGGGCACCGCGGATCTGGATGCGGCACCAGCCGGTGTGGGGCCAGCCTGTATCCCCTGGGTGTGTACTGATGGTGAGGGACCAGGTCAGGCTGTACCCCTGGTGCACAGCGCTATGGGGCCGGTGTGGGGCTGGCCATACCCCTGTTGCGTAGTGCTGATCGGGATGGGCTGAGCTGTACCCCTGCCCTTGGTGCAGGATCTGGCCGCATCCCGGTGTGCGGCACCGGCCAGGTATCCCAGTGCTGGCAGAGCGGAGCCTGTGCCCCCCCAAGCATGCCCTCAGCAGCATGGCCTGCCCCACAGCCCAGCGTGAGGGGGTCCCTATGCCTGCGAGGGGGCCATGAGCCTTCCTGGAGGGGTGTTATTCCCTTTCAGGTGCTATGGGGCCTGGAGACCCCCAGCAGGGTGGCCCAGGTCCCTAGAATGGCACCATCCCCACAAAACTCCTGGCTCACCCAGCCCGTGCAAATTTGCGCGGGTCTCTGATGGCGCAGCGCTACCTTTCTGGCCGCTCATGCCCCCAGGAGCGCTCCTGAGGCTGCTTCCAGGGGCTGCGCGATGGGAGAGGGTTAGGAAAGCACAAACTGAGACTCAGCCTGCTCCCATCTAGGAGGAAAAGCTCCCCGCTCGTGGTGGATTGGAAAACAAGTACTGAAAATGTGAGGAAAAAATATTGACACCCTCCCCCCCAGTTTGCAGGAACATTTGACAGAGGGGGAAAAAAAGAACATTTGAAAAAATGCAAAGAAAAAAAATGTTGACATCTCTTAACCACCTCTGTCCAGGATTCCCAAGAAAATCTCTCTCTCCCAGAAAGCTGCGGGACTCGCTGCCAGCAGCAGTGTCTTGTTTCCTCCTGCTGCCGCCTTCCTGCAGACCTGAGCGGTCTCCTGCGTCTGGGGGCAGGTAGCACGGCAGCGCGAGGCAGCCCGAGTGGGTCTGGCAGCGCAGAGTACCCGGTGTCTGCCTGGGCAGGGCCTGCATGTTGGCCCTGGTCGCACGCACCCCGCTCTAAAAGAGTTGTGAGTTTCCTTTGCTGTCACCCTAGTGCTGGAGTTGTAAGGAAACATTTATGAGCACGAGCAAGCAGCGAGATAAGATATGGCGGGGACCATTGACTGGGTGCTATGGCTGAAGCAAAGAGCGGTGCTGGGAGGCTGAGCAGCTGCCGGAGCTCAGCCCTGCGGCACAACCTCCTGCTCTTTTCCAGGCTCTGATTTGAGGAGCAGGAGAAGAATTTCCTGCTTACGCTATCGCTGCACCCTGCAGCAGGCCAGGGCTTGCACCCCTGAGCAAGCAGGACTGATTTACCTGCCCCCTCGTTCTTAAACTGGAAGGAAATCCGCAGGGATGCTGAGGCCAGTACTAGCTGCATACCTAGATGCTGCTGTCAGGCAATGATTGTCCTGATCATGCTGGAAAGCAGAACAAAATTAAGCATGCGTCCTCGTAGGAGCTCACTATGGAGCAAGGGAGTAGCTTGCAGTTCGCGTTGGGCTGGTTGTGGTGAAGCTCCTGGCTCACCCCCTGATCTCACCCCGCAGTCGGGCTCCTAGCGCTTTGCTCCCTCCCTTCCCTCTGTGCCCAGGGCAGGTGCTGGGTGGGGTGGCCTGGCACGGCCGTGCTCCTGTAGCTGAGAGATGAGGCGGGGAGGTGGCAGGGGCTGCAGGAAAGGATTAGTAAGCGTGTAAGAACTGGACGCTGGTAGCTGGGCAAATCGGTTTAGGGAGAGGTGACGCATGTACAGCATGCTGGTGCCTTTCTATCACAATATTTTAACTGTAAACAAACAGTAGGAGAACAGCAGCTTCTCCCCCTTTGCTAGGCCTGCCTCCAGGCTGATGACCTTCTCAGCAAGAAAATGGTGCTGTTGAACATGATAAATGACTTCTTTGACTTTGTTGTATTTGTTTAGGAACAGAAATGTGCATTATGTGAGGAGTGGAAAGCCAGCACTGGAATCACTAGCAGTGACCTGCATTTGTGTCCCTGAGTAATGCTGAAGCAGCTTATTGCGGGCGAGGAGGCTGCAGAGGGAGTTGTAATGCATTATCTTCATCTTGTTCTTGAATTGTTTCTTTCAGTGCCAAAGACATGAAGCACCGTCTGGGCTTCTTGCTGCAGAAGTCAGACTCCTGTGACTACAGTTCTTCCCAGGGCAAGAAGGAGAAAATATCTTCAAGCCAGAGGTAAGAGCAGATGCTGCCATGTAGTTAAGCCCAGGCTGGCTGCAACATGTTGTTTACTCCTTCACTGAGCTGAACTTCGTTAGCATTTTTGCTGCTGCTTCCCGGTACCTCCTGAACACCTGTGTTGGAATCTAGTGTGGCAATAGTCCTCAGGTATTGATAGTCTGTTTCCGCGAAGAAGGTTGAGCTAGAGGTCCCTTCCTGCCAACGCTTCTGTGATTCAATATGCATGTGCGCATGGAAAGACTTGTGCAGTCTCCTGCACAGGGGAATAACGCCATCACAAGACCCAGTGCGACTTGACACATTGCAGAATCAGCATCACTGTCTCTCTGAGTTGGATCTATGCAACGGTCCACACAGCTGCACAGAGGTATTGGCACAGAAAAGAGAGAGAGCAGCCTGTCAGGGTATCACTGCTCTCACTGAGGTGCAAGTAGGTGGTGTTCTTTCCAAGGAGGACTCCAAAGGCCAGGGTATGCTCCTGGAATAGATGAGCCCTAGGATGTTCTGGTATGGTAGGGGGAGTGCGTGCAGGATGTGTCCGTGCCCCAGCAAGAGATGCAGCCAGTCACAAAATAAACACAAAGTCCCCAACAATTTTTCCAGAAAAATTCCTTTCGAGCCCATGGCTGGGGATTGCAAACCAGAATTTCTGTAGATGAGATCTGGGATCCCCAGGGGTCTCTGTAAAGCAAGCAGATGTTTTCTTCTTGGTCTTTCATGTATGTTCTTACAACAATCAGGGAAAAAATTTTCTAATGGTGGTGAGCAAAAACCCAAATTTGTCCTTTCTGTACTTCTCTTAAATCTTCCCTATGTTTCTCCCTTTGTCTCCTTTTAGGGTTAGCCAAGAGGAAGTCAGAAAGTGGGCAGACTCTTTGGAAAACTTGATCCATCATGACAGTAAGTAAAAAGGCCCCTTCTGCTGCCCGCAGAGCGTGTGCGCTGTGAGCAGTCCCTGGAGGGGGCAGGGGACGTTATGTCTCTGAACAGCACACAGCAGCTCCTCTGGCCACGCAGGCCTCTGGGAGGGGTGGTGAGGGGTCCTCTTGGTCAGATCCAAGGGACAATCCCAATGTATGATGAGTGGGGCTTTGACCTGCTGCTGAGCTGTCCTTTTTGGGAAGGCGACAGCTTTAGCCCCTGTGCAAGGGGGGGGGCAAGACTGCAGCGCACAGTTAACGGTGGGTTAAACAAGAACCAGAAAGTGGAAAAACTGCAGCTGAGCCCATGGGAGACTTTGTCTTCCTGTTGGTTCCAGGCTACACTGATGTCCTTGAGGTTTCTTTCGTGCTGTTCCCATGGCCTGAGACTGCAGCATGTGTTGGCTGTCTCCTCGGGGCCTCCTGGGAACATGCGAGTTGCTCATGTTCTCCTGGCTGAGACACTGACGGTCACAGTGGGGGAGCAGGCAGCTGAGGACCCACGTGTGACATCCCCGCGGGGCCTGTCTGAATTCCAGCCTCCCTCGGCATGCAGGAGCGACTGCCGTGGGGGCAGGCAGCCATCCCCACTGCTAGCCCCAGGGGAGCTGCTCATTCAGTTCTGGGAAGGAGAACCCAGAACTGCTGTTTGTTGGGGTTCATGGGTACGGCTATCCAGGAACTGACACTCTTACCTGATCTGGTTTTCCTCTAAACAATCTATAGGAGGACTGGCTGCTTTCCGTGCTTTTCTGAAATCCGAGTACAGCGAGGAAAACATCGAGTTCTGGGTCAGTTGTGAGGACTACAAGAAAACCAAGTCACCAGCCAAGCTCAGCCCCAAGGCCAGAAAGATCTATGATGAGTTCATCTCGGTGCAGGCAACAAAAGAGGTATGTGCATGGAACATTTATTGCACAAAGGTATCACCCTAAATTCTGAACCAGGCCAGCAGCATGGGGAAGTAGAGATCAGTAGTTTCACAAAGGTTGAAGGCTGCTGCTTCTCTGCTGGTTAGCAAGGAAACGGTGTCATTTTTATTGCTTTCGTATTAAACTTGGATAGAGAGAAAGTGGGTTTAGTTACAGACACGTGGCCATCCCATGTGCGCGCTCAAATGGTAGAAGCCCGAGAGGACTATGATTCCCACTGTTCCAGCTGCTCCCGTGCAGTTGTTCAAGTTTCCTGGCTGGCTGCATCCCGGAGGGATATGTGTCAGTCCCCCCTGACAGTTCGTCTGGCAGCAGAGATGCGTTTGTATCCAGCTGCACAGATTCTGCCAAGGCTGCGGCATGTCAAACGGCCGTCTCGGACAACTGCCCGCCAAGGACAGCTGAAGCACACTTGGCGGAGAGACGCTTGGAGTTGCCCTTACCTACGCTAGCCACTTCTGGGACAGATTCGACTTACGCTGTCCCTTTGGCCCACAGGTGAACCTGGATTCATGCACACGGGAGAAGACGAGTCACAATATGCTGGAGCCTACACTGTCCTGCTTTGATGAGGCTCAGAGAAAAATATTCACCCTCATGGAGAAGGATTCTTACCGCCGTTTCCTCAAGTCCCCCTACTACCTGGACTTGGTCAGCCCGCCTGGTGCTGGCTGCGGGCCCGAAAACTGCAAAAGAAGCCACACTCACACTTTAGACTGCAACTCTAACATCATCTCTCAGTGCGCCTGAACCTGCAGCAAGGCAGGAGCGGGCTGGGCTCTCGCAAGAATATACGGCAGCAAAAGCATTCGTTGGCATGAAGCACCAGAGCTGTCTCCAATAGCTGTCTAATGTCCCAGTCGTATCCCATGTCACGCAGCAGCATTTGTAACCCAAGCCAGGCTCAGTTTGTGTAGCAAACCCTCCTCTGCTCCGTCGGTGTAGGAGCCCTGGAGTCTGTGTCTGACGTGAAAGCTGGGTGCGATCCTTGCACGTCCGCTGTGTTTCTGGCGAGCCCGGCAAGCCCAGGAGGGCGGTGGGGGAGCACCCGCTCAGACCCAGCACTACCCGCCAAGGGACCAGGCGTGCGGTGTTGTGGTGTGACACCTGGCAAGGAGCGGGGGGAAGAGGAAGCCAAGGGAAGTGTTGGGGACTGTGATCTCCCCTTTCTAATCAGCAAAAGCTTAGATGAAAAGGACTTGCTCTGGTCCTCAGCTGTTCATATAGCTCGCAAATGTCTAAGCTTTCAGTAGCATTTGCTCAGAGCTCAGGCTGTGCTGCATTGCAGTAATCAGACATAGGAAGAGCTCCTAATCTTTCTTGAAGGGAAAGCAAAACTTTTCAAACAGCCTCCCTCGACCCCCGCAGCCACAATCACAGGGAAGCTCTCCCCTCTGGCCGCTTCTCCCTCTGTAGCACCTAGTTTGTGCTGGCCAAGGATCTTTCCTAGGGCTGCACAGAGCTATTATTTTGGGGGAGGTTCATTATTTCCTATATTATTAATTGTGTCCTTCATGCTCCCAGGTTAAATAGCGTAGCTGAGCAGAACAGAAACAAGTTCCGTCTCTCCCAGACTGGCAGGTGTATGTTAGTAACTCTGGGAGTGCCATCTGAATTCAGGTTTGCCTGCCCTGGCTTCTGTGGAGCAGTTTGTGATGGAACAGGACCACTACCACAACAGCTGGGGAGGAAAGATCCTGCCTGGGAGTACTTGAAAATGTCTCTTTTTTTAATGTTATTTATGCGAGTTTATAATTCAGCAGTAGCATGACTCACTTTTTTCCTGAAGACGATAGGAGGAATTTGTCAGTCTCATTACTGCTCCTGGGCTTTGCTAAAGGCAAATTACTTTTTAACCACTGCGGTTAGACGTGGCCTTCGCGGGGGGCTTTGGGGCTGACACTGCCCTGCAGCTGGCGGCACAAGGAACAGATGCAGGGCATGCTGTCTTGGGCTGCGGTACCGGGTATCGCCAGCCAGCAGCTGGGACCGCCTGCTCTGAGCAGGCCGGTGGCTGTCGGTGACACTCTCCCCCAACCCTTGGTCTCTCCTTAGTTGGATATTGCTGCTCTGACAACCGTGTATTCCTCGCTCTGCCTCCCAGTCCAGACATCAGTTCTCACACCGGGGTTTTGACGTGGCGGGAGGAGGCCGTGGTTCTCCAGTAGGCACGTCCAGGCCCACAGAGAAACTTCTCTTTTGACATTTGCTTTATTTTCTATTTATTAGATTGTACTGACACGTACCACCCCTGCATGTTCAGCTAAGAGATGGAGAGGCTTGCTAAAGCACTGAACGTAGCCAAGCATGGGGCTATGTTTTATTTTCCCCTGGCACTGGGAACTCTTGATAACTATTGCAAAAACTGTATTGATATTTAAATAATGATGAATACATTCTAAATAAAAACGTTTGCATTAGTCCCTTCTAAAGTGCCATTGTGTGAACCAAAGAACATGCACAGAGATGCAATTCATTGGTCAAGGTTACTCTACAAAGTTATTTTACAAATGTCTTCACTCAGAGGTTTTAAATTAGGGAAAGACGAAACAGCCGTTATATCCCTCAGATACCCTCGGCACCGTGAGCCTGGGGGATGCTGGGCTTTTTGGGGTCCTTGTCCGACAGCGAGCCCAGCACGGGGACCGCCCCATCCTCGCCGAGGGGCTGGGTGAGCATGAGGCCCCCTTGACAGCCTTGGAGGGGGGAACGTGAAGGAGCACCTCCTCGCTGCAAATGTCTCCCACCCAGAGCTCCGGAGGGGAACACGTTTCGGCTCAGAGCTCAACCTGTCCCTGGGCCCAAGCCCTGCGAGCGCAGAGCTGCCGCCCGAAGGCTGCGTGGCTGGGGGTGCCCGTGCCGCGCCGCTGCTGCGGGGTTTCCTCTGGACCAGCCTCCTGGGGTGATACTTCTATTCCCTTTTCACCTTCCTGAGAAACCACCACATCTGCTGCAAGAGAAGCTCTCAGAGGCCTTTGGTCTTGCCAGGGCTTTTGGGCACAAGTTTTGGGAGCGCCCCATGGAGGGTAAGGAAACACTGCACCTTCAGTGCAAAGAGATAAAATGAATAGTCCATCGAGAGAGTAGCAGAAATACATGTTTATGTGTGGATTACTGAGTGGTACAAGAATATGGGTTAACACAACCGGTTCCTCAGTGCACGCCAGCACCCTGCGTCTTCCCCGCGTGAAGATCTCCAGTGGAAATCACACGGAGAACGTCAGACTGAAAACCTGCTGCTCGCGGGTGTGAGGAGCCGATCCCCTCTCCTCGCCTTGCCCCGGCCCTTGGCCACAGCACTTGGCACCCTCCAGGGAGTGACCAAGGACTGGGGGGAGCCTGGGCGAGCCCTGGGACAGCCTCAGCCCGCCGTGGGCAGCGGGCAGCTCCCGCCGCTGCCTCGCAGGCTTTGGCAGTCCCCAGGGCTGGGGCCGGGCAGCAGCGGCAGAGCCCTGCCTCGGCACGTGCGGGGACACCTGGGTGGTTCACACCGTGGCCAGTGAGGCGCGAGGGTCTGGGTCACCGAAGTAACCAGAAAACACACAGCAAACGATCCCCCGGCGTTAATCCAAGGGGTGCAGCTGCAAGGAGCCCTCCTCCGCATGTCCCCGTGGTGGGGAGCGGGCACCACGGAGGCGCAGAGGCAGCGCCTGGTGCTCAGGGACCCTGGCCGCAGCGTGGGGTTGCCTTGCCCCACAGCAGGCGTTGGCGTCCCTCGGAGAGCACAAGACCTGCCTCCTGCGCCAGCTCGGGCGCCGGGACGCACCGGGGCTGCGGGCACCCAGCGGCCATGGGCACGGGGCCATTTCGGAGGAGGTTTTGGAAGATGCACCTTCGCGTTCACTTGGGTGGATGGCCGAGGTTTCCCTCAACGGGGTCTGGGACTGTGCTAAGCCCACACACGCTCATCTCTGTGACGCACCCCAAGCACAGTATCCAGAAACTCTGCTTTTTGACTCTCTGACTCACCGAGGATCCAGATGTCCACGTTAGGAGTACGTATATATATATGTGTGTATGTATGCTTGTATACGACTATAGGGATACAGATGTACAATGTTGTGTGTATAGTGCTCATACATATGCCAAATTTCATGAGAGCAAGAGTGATAAAATACATGAAGTATTTCCTACCAGGAATACGATGGTTGGTATCAGCCCGACAGTGAGTACCTCTGGGCCTGTGGAAAGCTCGGCAACGGGGTGGGTACAGGCATTGCTGCCTTTCTGGGGCGAGCCTGCCCAAGTAATTAGCCAAACGACCCTTCTACACAAACACAACTTCCCGAGAGCTCCAAAACGCTTCAGGGGCCAGGCTTTATGGCCACCCAGTAGCTCACTGGCACCTGTTCAATCACCCCCCTAAAGCAGGCTTCCAGCACTTCAGCAGAAATCGAGCTGGGGAGGGATTTCCGATAGAGCTGTTTCATCTGTTTTCAGCTGTTCAACAGTTGGACTCAATGATCTTAAAGGTCTCTTCCAACCTAAATGACTCTTATGATTCTATCTCTCCTGACTCCAGCCTCCACCTTTCTTTGCGGCACGTACATACCTAGACACCTTCGCCCTGCCCCACACGTCACTGTCGCAGCTAGTGGCACCTCAGGTTTTGATGGCGCATAGCAAGCCGGCCTCCAGCAGCGTCCCGACCTCTGCGGCATCCGTGTTGGCATTTAACTGCGAAACGTGTGAGGGTATCTGGAAATAGCTGCCCAAGGATTAAGTAAAAATGGAGGATCTAGGTCTTTCTGCAGGGAAGCCTGTTGGGTTTTGCATTTCTATGAGTCATGCTGTAAACAGGGAGCTTGAACATGCTGAACCCGCTTGTATTGACGCCAGTTCATGGAGACGTTAGGAGGGTGCAGGGAGCGCACGTGGCAGCGGCGGTGGGAGCCCCCTGCAGCAGAAGGGCTGGGCAAGCCCCCCCTCCCGCGCCCAGCCCTGCTCCTGCCTCCCCCGTGTTGCCCACCAGCTCGGGGCAGTGGGCGCTGCCGGGGGACCCTGTGTCCTTTTGACAGGACCCTCCTTCTGCTCGTGGGCTCCCTTGCAGCTCTGTGGGGCTGCCCAAGCCGCCCCCCGCGCCCACCCCGGGGGAGCTCCCCGCGAGCATCACTCCCTGCTGCTCCAGCACCGACTTTCCCAGGCCATTTGCTCCAGAGTTAAAAAAAAGTCACGTTTGTGATGGCCTCCATCCTTCCCCTGCCTCCCCATCCCTGCCTGCAAAGCGCAGCCCACTTCCTGCAGCCCGGGATGTATTTTTCTTCATCACCATGGTGACAACATGTAAATATTTGGGGCTGGTGGGGTTTTGATCAGATTTTGAAAGTCTCGAAGAGGCTGGCAAACCCGTTGTTTATGTTATTGCGTTTCGCGTGGAGTCTCGTGACTTGCAGTTGAGGTTGAGCAGCCTCGGGGGGTGGCTGGCCCGGGACGCCTGCTGGGAGCACGGTCGCCTGTTATTTTGCCCACATCTGTCGGGTTGCCGGCTGAAGCGGCTCCTTGCAAGCCATGGCCCTGCGGATGCTGCACCAGGAAACCGTCGCAGGGACGAAACGTCCAGGCCCCACGGAGCGGGGGTTCATCGCATTCGCCTCGAGGCTGAAACGAGACGCCAGCCGCCTTTCGTGTGTGCCCTTGCCCCATCCTCAGGTGTGGTTTCTTCTGGGAGCGAACAGTGAGCTGGTTTTGAATCATTTGAAAAGAGCTGGTCTTTTTAAGAGACAACCTTATGGAAACACATGTCCTGGGCAGACGGGAGGAGACAGGAGAGAGAGATGCAGGCTACACAAACTCAGCAGAGTTTGCCGTCCGTTCAAGAAGCCAGGGATTTATTTTTCATATTTCCAAAGATGGTTTTGTGTTTGGGTTTGGTTTTTTGGGTTTGTTTTTTTTTTAATTGGATCTGAACAGTTGCAATTGCAGCTTTTTTCCCCCCAACATGATTTTCGTCCCTCCTCTCATCGATGCCCCTCGATTGGGTTTGTGCAGAAGTATCGCTTTGGCCTGCGTGCTGCAGAGAGAAGCAACCGGAGCAAGAAGAGGCTGCGGCGATGCCCCCGAAGCTGCAATCCAAGCACGCCGCCAGCACTGCTCAGGGCTGCGCGGAGGCACCGGGCACGCGGGCGCAGGCTGCAGACTGTGAGCTCGGGACGTCATGCAAGTGGTTGGAGCGAGCGGGAGGTCTGGGTTGCTAAACAGTCCCGGTGTTTTGAACAAACAGATCTTGTTTTATCCTCTTTACTGTCTTTAGGGTGAAGTAAACAGGCTGTCTCACAGCTGACTCCAAGCGGAGCCACTGGGGAAGCGGTGCTGCAGGCTCGCCTTGCCCACCCCTCGTGCCAGCCAGGTGCACCCTGCGGCGCACGGCTGTGCCGCTCCCGGATCTGCCGTACCGCCCTCCCTGCCGTACCGCCATCCCTGCCATACCGCCATCCCTCTGCCCACCGAACAGCTGCTTTCTAAAGCCGCGGTGATGCGGATCTGGCAGTGGACATGCCCCCCCCGCACCCCAGGGCTGCGGGCACGCTGGACGTGGCCGGGGAGGGGTCCCGCAGGGTACCCTGTGCAGCCTCGGCAATGCCCTGGGGAGCTGGGAGGAGGGAGAGAGCCTGGGGCAAACAAGCGATACCGGCAAAAAACTGGGAGAAAAATTGCCGTGTCCTAAGAAGTCCTAAGAAGGCAGAGCTGGCGCCCCAGAGCCTCTGACTAAAGCCGAGCCCCACAGCACCAGGGATGCACCAGCTGCCCGAGTGGCTCCCGGTCGCTGCGGGGCTGGGGCTGCTCCGCTGCCCTTCTGGGTCCCAAACCCAGGGAGGATCACCAGGGGTTTCTGCTAATTGGTCTTTTGTGGGAGAGGAAAGAGACTGTAAGAGAGGAGACATCAGGACATCTGACAGTCCAAAGCACAGGGGGAGATGTTTAGCAACGCCCCTGGGTGCTCTTTTAGGGTGGTATCAAGAAAGCAAAGCGGCTGCAGGAGAAGGGGCAGGTGTTTAGACAGAAGCAGTGGGACCGCCCGCGGGGAACGCCTCGCACAGCCCTGCCGCATTGCTACTTGATTAACTCCTGATAAAACTCCGACCGCACAAATCTGGGCAGGGAGTCTTTCTCCATCAGGGCAAAGATCCTCTTCTGAGCCATGTCAAAGCTGCTGGGTGATGGCTCCACCAGGTTCTTCATGGTCACAGCCTTGGTGAAGTGGTCGATGTTTACCTGTGACGGGAGTGTAAGAGGGATGGGGACCCTGCCTTTGCAAGGGGTGGGCGATGGCGTCTCCCCTCACCTGCTCTGTCCCGCCAACAGCCACGCGGAGGATATGGGGAGGGACTGACACAGGTTCACTTATCTGGGGGAATTACTGGTGGCAAATCTGTAAGGATGAGGTCTACCCTGCAGCAAAGCTAACTCTGCGGGGAGGATTACCGTAAATTGTCATCCCTTACGATTAACGTAAGCCCTCCGTGGGGAGAGGGGGACAGGCGTGTGCTGGAGGTGCCTGTGGCAGGAGGCAGCCCAGCAGGGGCTGAGCATGCAAACTGGGGCTGCCAAGGGTGGGAGTGCAGCCCCTGGGGACGGGGCTGCCCCTCGCCAAGGGAGCAGCCCTCCGAGCCCCTCAGCCGTGGTGCGAGGTGCCCCGCAGCCTCCGCTCTCCTTTGGGATGGAGGCCACCGGGGCGGCAGCCTCATCCCCCCGGCACCATCTCCTGCCCTGCGGCCACTGACCTCTTTGGGTGCCTCAGTCTGGATGAACTCCTCGTAGATCTTCTTGGCCTTCTCCATCATCTTCATGGGGGACTTGGTTTTCTTGTAGTCCTCGCAGGCCACCCAGAACTCGACGTTCTCCTCGCTGAACTCGGAGCGCAGGAAGCTACGGAAGCTGGCGAGCCCATCTGCGGAGGGGACGGGCCCCCGCTGAGCGCCGGGGGGCCCAGGGGGCTGAGCCCTTGCTGAGCACCAGCGGGGACGTGGGATGGGGGACATGAACTTACAGGGGTTTTGCAGGAGCTTCTCCAGGGAATCGCGCCACTGCAGAGCCTCCTCTGGTGAGGGCCTGAAGGGAGTAAAGAAAGCCCAGGTAGTCCGTGCTCACCCCACAGCCCCACTCTGGCCTCCAGGTTTTTAAATAATCCCTTCAAACACGGGGAGGAATGGAGTAACGAGCTGTGGAGGTTGTTGCAGAGAGGGGGCGATGGCTGAGCCGTGGAGATGCCGCTGCAGCGCAGCGCAAGTACCCTCCTCCCAGGGGAGGCGAGGACGGGGCTGGGCGGGCGAATTCCCCGTGTTTCGAGCAGAGCCGGGGCTGAACCGCGACGTGAGTCCCCTCTGCAGCCGCGGGTCCCCTTCTTGCCCCAGCGCCGGTGCGGGAGGGCAGAGCGGGGGCTCTGCAGGCAGCTGGGACGCGTCCCTATGTTTTCCCGCTGGGGTGGGGAAGGATGCTCCCTGCCGGGGGGGCGGAGGGGGCCGGATCCTGCCTGCCCTGCGCTGCTGGGGCTGGGGTCAGCGCCCCTCCACTCCCACAGCCCGCCCGCCCGGTTCCCACGCCCCGCGGCGGGGCAGGACGCTGGCCTCGCCGTCCTCCCTCCCCAGCGAAAACCTGGTTGTCATGTGCGTGGGTTTTCCTTTTTTTTTTTAATGCAATGCTTGCAATGTGACTGAAGAGGGTTGTGGTTGGGCTTTTTTTGTGAGTGTGGTTTTGGATTTTGTTTTTAAGCCTCGCGGAGTTTAACCGAGCTGCCCCGGGGCACAGGGCTCCTGCCCCGCTGCCCACCGAGGCCGGTGCCCGGTGCTGGCGGGGAAGGGAAGCCCCCCGCGCCGCTGAGCGCTGGGCTCGCTGCGGACCCTCCCCGCTCCCTGCGGGCAGGGCTGCAGCTCAGGCTTGTTTTGCTGCCACAGGGACACACGTAAGGGCTGAAACCCTCTGGTGAGCAGAGCATCCCCGGGGCTGGGGCTGGGGCTGGGGAGGGAGCAGCAGGCAGGACAACCTGCCGGTCCTGGGGGCCTTGGCGCTTCAGCGGTGGGGCTGGGGAAAGTGCAGGTGCTCCTACCCAGCCCGCCCTGCCCAGCGGCTCCAGGAGAGCGGCAGAAGTGCGAGACTGGCTCAGGCTGGGTACCCAGCCCTCACTTGTCATCAAACCGCCACCGCCCAGCAGTAGAGACCATGATGGGGGCTCTGATCATTCACTTTCTGAACCTTGAATCGCAGTTGCACTTGCTATCAAGGATCAAAAGCTCTCCCTGCCCCCGTGTTCCTCCCAGGCATCTCCCCAGCCCCGGTGAAGAGGGGCGTCGCTGCAGCGACCCAACGCAATCCAGATTTCCTGGAAACTGCCAAATTAACTTTTCCATTAGCTGACTGTCCCAGGGATAACACTAACTGGGAGCGAGATGCTGACGGGTAAATGATAGCAGGGCTGCGCAACGATGCAGTGCAGGAGAAAACAACTCCGCCAGCCAGCGGGGAGCGAAGATGTTCTCCGGCTTTCAGCGGAGACAGCTAATGGGGACAAATGTGTCTCCTTCACAGGGGCATCCAGGGCACGGCAGCGACGGAGTGTGAAACGTGCCGTCTGTCGGGGCTCTGCCTGGCCGGGGCAGCTCTCGGGGGGCAGCGCTGCGGCGGGCAGGCACCGTGCCCGCAAGCGTCCCCGTGTGCTGCAGCCATCAACGTGACCGCAGCTCTCTGCGGGCTCGCGCCAGGGTGAGCGGGGCCTTCGTCTGCATGTTGGGGTTGTTTCAGCAATCCCTTGGTGGAGGGTTACTGGTTTAGAGTAACGTTGCCGGGGCTGAAGGGAAGCGTGGGGAGAGGGACCAATGTAAATGAAAAAGTTGTGATTTTAAAGTGGAAATAGAAATCTGGCCTTGCGTAGAGTGGGCACGCACCTCTCCTGGGTTTTGTCGTGACATGGCCACTCAAGCCCTTTGAGATGAGCCCCTGTTCCCGGTGCCGTGAGCGAGGCCGGCTGGGCCAGTCAGCCTCTCCTACCTCCAGCAAGTTAGATGATAGTCTGGATGCTGTCAGACCTCTTCTGGGTCCTCCAGCATGAGCTGCAGCTCAAGGACAGGGAGCAGCTCCCCGGGGCAGAGGCGCCTGCCTCCAGGACAGTCCCACACGTCCGATGGCAGCCGGGCAGCAGCTCAGGTACTTGGCTCGGCTGCTCGAGGCTGGGCTGGAGGTACCCCCGGTGAGGCCATTGCCCTATGTCCAGGAAGCCATCCTGCTTTTAGATTTAAGCTAACATTTCTTTTCAAGGTTTATTTTGCCTCCTTGGAACTGTTAATCCTGCAGCACAGCCCATCAGCCTCTGTAGCTTCTCCTCTGCTTTGCTTTGTCATTAAACCAGCTCGATGCCGGAGAGCAGAGGCTCTGGATGAAGGCAATAAGGTGAGATGGTGCCATCATCGCGGAGCTGCCCAGAGCCAGGCATCGCGCCGTGGGGCCGCGCACGCAGCTCGGGGACAGGCTACCGCCCCGAAGCCACCGTGCTGTGCCAGGCTGGCACCTCTGGGCTGCGGCGGGTGACTCAGAGAAGTCCAAGTGCCTTACGCCTCTGGCAAAACCTTTATCGAATAACGTGAAATCTCATCAAACGTAAATTGAGTTTCTGTGAGAAATCTGGTTTCCATAAAGCTGCATTGCCTGACACGTCTTATGCTGCCCTGACGTAACTCTTGGAGCCCACACCTAGCCAGTGGGTCACGAGGAGCGTGCCACGAGCCGCCTGCCACGTGAAGCCTGCTGTGCCCCTCCCAGGCCCGGCACCAGGGGCTTCGGCTCCTCCGCATCCCAAAAGGGCTCACATCCACCCCTCCGGCCGGGCACGGGCGCCAGCACAGCCTGCCCCGGCACGGTACTCACTTCTGGGTCTTGGGCGGCTTCTCCGGCTTCTCCGGGTAGGGGATGATGAAGTCAATGGCCGAGTCGGGCTTCTGGAGCAGCGTGCCCAGCTTGGACTTGATCTCCTTGGCCCTGCGGGAGGGGATGAGCAGAGGCAGGTGAGGCGGAGGGATGGGGCGGCGGGGACGGTCCCTGCCCTGCGCCCGCGTGGCCCCTGGCACGGCCGCTGGTGAGGTACAAACCTGTGCGATTAATTACACGTGGACAAATGGACCCTAATGCTGTAAAGGCGCCTGGCTGAGGCATTTCAAACCGGCACTCAGAATTAGCGGCAGCTCTTGATGTCGATCTCTTTGCTTTGTCCCATCTGTGGCCGGGATAATTGTATCAGCTGAGCTGGCGGCTGCTCTGAGGATGAATTAGGGGACGTGTGTGCAGCACTCAGTTTCTATAGTGATGTGCCCCGAGGAAACGCTGGCGAGGAGATGAAGGAGCTCCCTTGGGAGAGGAGGCTGTCAGGGTGCCGTGCTGGGCTGCACGCAGAGCCTGCCCCACGCTGAGCCCCATCCCCACATCGCCGACGGCTTCCAGCGCGGGGTGCCCTCCCCAGGTCCTGGCCTGCAGCTGGAGGGAGCAGAAGACTGTTCTCACCACATCCCCTGAGCTTTTCGAGGTCGCTGCCTCTGCCTGCAGCAATGCACGGAGCAGCCCCGAGCCCAGCGGGCTGCGGCCGGGCACCCTCACACCACACAGCCAAAATCCTCCCTGCCTCGGGGGATGCTAGTGCTACCACACAGGTTAGCACGCACCCCCATACCTGCCAAAATCGGGGTGAAACGCTCCTTGGCGTGCTCTGTGCCCACCCCTGACCCTCCCAAGCACTTGTGGCTGGGGGCTTCCTCCTTTCTAGGTGCTTTTATTAGGATTGGATTATTTTTCTACTGCTCTCTCGGGGACCACCAGCAACGCGTGCTGCCAGCAGCCCACCACGCTTCCCGCTAGTGCTCGTGATTTCTCTGCTCACTCCTGACTAATATATAAGCCTTATGTCTGCAATGGGAAGGGTCCTGCAAACAGGTAACTCCAGGGTGTTGCTTTCCCTGGGCAGAGGGGGAAGAGGGGTTTCAGGACATCAAGTACTCTGACTGCCAAAGGAGTTTCATCCTTCATCCATTTAGAGGATGCATAGACAAGAGGGGTCCTGGGGCTTGACAGCAAGTCCAGCTGTCTCCCAAAAATGTCCCCTTTTGTGCAATACGACTTGCAACGTGGTCCTGAGCATCCAGAGCCACCGAGGAGGCTCCCCTCTGCTGCAGCTCAGTGCTGGGAGCAAAAGCCCGGCTTTTGCAGAGAGAACTCAGGTGTGCTGCGTAAGACTGAACAAGTAAAGGGGTGAAAATGGACACACACACACACACGCTCCCATCTTTGCGGGGCAGGACTCTCCCCTGGCACAGCAGCGTTTGGTGGGTGCCAGGCTCCCTAGCACAGGGTGCGGATGAGAGCAAGGGGACACGCTGGTTCCCCGCAGGCCGGCGGGGCTCGGTGCCTTCGCCACGGCGCGGCTGTCGAAGCCGGGCTGCAGCTCCCCGGCTCCAGGGCTCATTGCGCTTCTCCCCTCTGCTGTTTATTTTCACAAGCCGTCTGTGGTCGATCGTTCCCTTGCTATGTCTGCTATTTCATTTCCATTCCTTTAATTTTTTTCCCCTCCCTGTAAAACTCCCTCTGTGTTTTGGTTTTCCACCCACCGGCCCCCTGCGGGTGACTTTCTGAGACCCGGTGTGGGCTCTGCGCCCCGCTTCTGCTGCAGAATCCTGCCTCCGCCAGCCACCCCTGCACAGGGGCGGGCAGCGGCGCCAGCCGAGCGAGCAGCCCAGCCTGGTCTGCACGGCCGCCCGCGGCGGGTGTACAGCACGGGGCAGCGCAGACCCAGAAACCCCACTGTTTTCATGGGAAATGTCAGCTCCTACAGGGACAGCTTTGGCGCTCGTGCTTCTGAGAACACTTGAGTCGTGCCTGGAAAGACCAGGACCTCAGGCGAAGGGTGACGAGGTCCCCACGCTCCCCACACCGCGGAGTCTCTGGGGCAGGGATGCTGCCGTGCACCGTTTGTCCTGCTCCCTCTAATAAATGAAATGCGGATAAATGCTCCGAGCCGGAGCTGGCTCCTGATGCCCAGAGCCTGGGGCTGGCTCTCCTGTGAGCCTCAGGTGCCCCTCGGCACCCCGCTGGCTGGCACCACCGTGCTGGGACCCCCACGGCACAGCCCGGACCCACGTGGGTGGCACAGCTGAAGGGAGGAGGGGTGGGCAAAGGGGGCAGGAGCCACGGCCCCGTTAGCGCTGGGGCAGCGGGTG
This sequence comes from Phoenicopterus ruber ruber, assembly GCA_009819775.1. NCBI lineage: Eukaryota > Metazoa > Chordata > Aves > Phoenicopteriformes > Phoenicopteridae > Phoenicopterus > Phoenicopterus ruber. The sequence continues at coordinate 27,879,114 of CM020222.1, forward strand.
GGTGCAGAGGGTGCCCCGGGAGCGCTGATGGGGCAGGATGGCCTCCCCACCAGCTCTGCTTTCCCAGACGTCTGTGCTTGTGGCCACAGCTCCCTGCGGGGAAGGGGACACACGGGCTCAGGGAGCATCTCTCAAAGAGGGGCTGAGCAGAAATCCAGCTGCCACCTCGTCCCTCTCCCGCCACCGCCCCGTGTGCAGGAGGGCAGAGCCAGGGACACTGCTGTGGCCAACCCGCTGCCAGCACCGGGTGCTGTGCACCAAGGATGGTCCCCTCCAGGCGATCGGACCATGCGCCCGATCGTGAGGGTTTCGTCTGGCAGGAGCAGGGGTGAAGAGCAAGGGAGAAGGGGCTCGCTCGCCTCTGAAGCGAGGACGGTGGATGCCAGGGGGTCCCAAGCAGGCAGGGGGAAAACACGGGCTGTGCTGGGAGCAGGGGCAGCGAGAGCCAAATCTAACGCACTACGGCCTGACGAGGTGGGAAGACCGGACCGGGACTCTGTCGCTGTCTGAGCAGGACCTGGGAACCCCCCTACCCTGGTGCGGACGGGGCCAACACACGTGCAAGATTTGGATGCAATCAACAGCAGCTTTACGGAGCTGCAAGCGCTCTCCTGGATAAGGCTTAGACCTGGTTCAAAATCTTGCTCTCCAATTCCTACCCTCTGACAGTGACTTACGGCCAACGTCTGTCAGGCTCAAAGGGCACTAATGGGCCTTAGTGGCCCTGAGCAGCCCCAGGTGAGCCCCACACCCTGCCCATGGCTGGGGGCTCCATTTAAGCTCAACCCTGGGGCCACCTTCCCTTGGGCTGTGCTGTAGGTGGCCTTCTCCCCAGCCTGGTCTCCTGGATCGATGTTGGACCTATATTACAGCCCTGCTGCTCCCAACGGGGCTCCCTGGATGGCTCCATCCTCGCTCCATCCCATGGGGCTGTCGATGGACCGTCAGCGGCTGCCCACCCCGCTGAAGCCCCGCAGGTCCCGGTGTGGGGGCAGCAGCAAGACCCTCCCCACCTCAAGCAAGTGCTCAGCTGTGAGGCCTTAGTGAAATATGGGGAGACCGCAGAGACGAGGAAGCTTGTTGAAAGGAAGCGAGAAAGGACAGCCAAAAAGGCTGAGCACTTGCAGGCTGGTAGGAGGGAAGGACTATTTAAAGACATCATCCTGGTGTTCTCCAGCAGATGTATTACAAGCTTTCAAGCAAGACTTCAGCAAAGGCTAAACAGCAGGGTAAAAAAGGCAGTTATAAACAAAAAGGCATCCTTCAACCCCCCCTCCAGCTATGTCCGAGTGAGAAAAAGCAAGAGAACCGTAAACTGTGGAAGGTTAAGTGTGAGAACATATGGGGGCAAGCCAAGAAAAAGTCTGAGAAACAGCTTCCAAGAAGCATTAAAAGAAAGTATGGGCTCTGTCAAACACATCAAGAGCAAGAAGGCTGCTGGGGAGGGCCAGGAGAGACTCCAGCTTTAAAAACAAAACAAAGAAAAGAAGCTTGAAGAAGTTAAAGCCATAGCTGAAAGCTAAAGCTACTGCTGTGCCCGAGGGCAAGGAGGTGCCAGAGGGAATGTCCCTTGGGGGGAAAAAGGCTCCTGGGGGCATTCAAGGAGCCATAAAGCTGCAAGCGTGATACTGTACGGGCACGTCAACAGCAGCGGTATCAGACAGCCGTGGTGGACACAAGGACAAATATGGTCTATTGGAGAGGAGTCAATGCAGCCCTGGCAGTAGGAAGAGATTCCTTCAAAGCCGTCAGCCCTCTCCGAAGAGGCCAGCGAGCACGTGCGTTGCGGAGAGTCAGGGGGCACCAGCCCCTTGGGTCTGCAGCAGAGCGTGGATGGGCTCTCCAGCCCCCAGGCAGCTGCAGGGGGGAAGGTCATCTCGTGGATGACAGCATGGGAAAGGTAGGACCCAACGCGTAGGGGACATGGTGTGTTTTCCTCGGTGCGGACTGTCCTAGGGGAATGCGGGCTGGGACCATGCTGTTAAACACACCACAGGCGTGGGGAGAAGGGCTGAGCGGCAGATAGTGTGCTACCCGGGTACCGCACTTGGGGACCAGTTGTGGGGAACCGCAGGAGGGTCTCGTGAGACAGGCAATGAAGCGGCTGTTGAAATGCCTCATAGAGCAATACAAAACGACACACACAGGACAGACCCAGTCCTAACTCCGTGTACAAAAGCGTAAGTGAAGCTGCCCTCAAGAGCGAGGATTTGAAGGTGTAACAGAGGCCAACGAAAGCATCAGCATAGCAGCAGTGGAAAAAAACCTAGTTTAGTCTTAGAAAGTAGCAGAAGAGTGACAGCAAAGATGACAGCAGCGCAGAAACGTGTGGATCACCCACATCTGGAAGAGTGCAGTTCGGCTGCCCGCGGCGCAGGAGGCTGCAGGAGACCAGGCAAGGTGGGCATGGGCACGAGGATGGCCGAAAGGCACGTTTCAAACAACGAAATTACCCCAGGCCCGCGCTCCCGTTTGTGCCCGTGATGGGGATTTGCCTTGCTGTCGGGCAAGCAGCATCAGCCCCCCGTGGCGCAGCTTCAGCTGACGAGGGGGGACTTCTCTCGAGGTCCCCCCAGGACGGTGAATGCCACCCTCACTCTCAGCTAAAAAACAGTACTAGGGCACTTGCAGCTGCGAGGAAATCCTCACCGGGTAACTCGCGTGTGAAGTCCTTTACCCAGTTTCCCCCTTAGGTGAAGGACCGAGTGCGCTGCAGCCGCAGGGAGACCCCAGCCTCGTGCGGTGGCCTCCCTCGCACCTCCGCGTCTCGCCGGACCCCCTCCAAAGCCCCTCCGGCTCCCGAGAGCGGAGCAGAGGGCAGGTGTTGATCAGCACGGAAACAGCCGGGGCCGGGGCTTGGCGGGGGCCCCGGGGGGTGAGAGCAGCCTGGGCAGCACCACCGCCACCTGGGCAGGTGTCCAGGCAAGGGCCAGGGTGGAGGGGGATGAGGATGAGGATGAGGATGGGTGCCACGAGCGGGGCAGAGCAGGTGCTCTGCACAGAGCCGAGCCTCGTGAGAGGGCCTAGGGCCGGCTAATCCGTGTGCGAGGGAGATGTAGGCAGTTAAAGAGCATTTTGAGGCACTTTGGAACCAGGGCTGTTTTCGCCTCAGAAAGGCGACTGCTTTCCTGCTTTTTACCTCCCATGCCATGTTTTGCAAATATTAAGGTCTGAGGACAACACGCTCCCGCTCCAGGCCCGCACAGGGGAGCAGCTGAGGTTGAGGGGTGGGTTTGGGGCAGCCCTGACTTCCCCAGCAGAGAGGTTCCCAAACCAGAGGGGAGAGTTTGGGACTGGATCAGCGCTTGCCTGCCCGAGGGTCCCAGCCACTCGCAGCATCCCGCTGAGCCCCCGCCAGCAAGCCCCCCGTCCCTCCCAGTTCAGCGCTGGGCGATCCCAGTCCCCGTAAGAGATGTCCATCGCGGGGATGTGCTTTGGAAGAGCTCTCTGCCCCCAGCCGCCCCCGGCAGAGCCCTGCGGGGAGGCAGGCGCCCCGGCATCCCCGCGCGGGCCGGCCGCTCTCACCTCTCCAGGCACGTGTGGGGCAGCGCCGCTAATCCTTTGCACATCTTGGCAGGCTGTAGTTTTCCTCAGCCACGAGAAGAGTGTGAGCGATGGCTAAAGCAGGCAGCAGCAGCTCCGTCTGCAGCCCGGCTCCCCCGCTCCCTCCTATATAGCGCCAGGAGCTGGACCCCCGCCAGCCCCGTAACCAATGCCGTCCGTCCCGCCGCAGCTGGCTCCAGCCCCGGCGGCTTCTGGATTTTGTTTTCTCTTCTCTAAGCTCACATGGGGGGAAAAATGTGGTTTTTCTGGGGTGAGATCAGGTAATCAAATTGGAAGGGCCAAGCTGCTGTTGGGGGAGCTTCAGGAAGCCCACAGGGTTTCCTCTTAATATCAGGCTCCGGGTCAGTATTTAGAAGAGCCAGGTAGAAATGCTTCATTCAGGTGAGTTTTTTCCAATGAAAAATGTAACTGTCATCAAAATAAAAGTGCTTCAGAGAAGTCTTGCTGTTGATTTAAAGGCTGGGAGTAACATCAAGATATCCACAGCTTCAGCAGTGGTTATCGGCTGGTGGGTAACGGTGACTTTTGTTCCAGAACAAATTCATTTTAATGTAAGCTTAAAAAAAAGAAATCTTTTAATCATAGCACATGTTCCAGTTTTATCTGACGGTGACACTTTGAGGCCAAAAAGGATTCCCACCCAGAATTTTGTTAAGTGGAAAATTTGGACCCTTTTTCCATCTTCGTTCAGAGCAGTAAAACACGCCAGAGCACAAAGCTTCCCACGACGTGGGATGCGGGGCCGGAGCAGGGACCGGTCCCTGCCTGCCCCTGCATGGCTCTGCCCCATCGCTGCCCCACCGGGACACAGCCCCTCGCTCACCGAAAGCGTGGTGTTGCACAGCGCCGCGGTGTTCCTGTTTGCTCCAGTGAGATCTCTTTGACTGCTCCACTAAAACTCACCATCACAGAGCCAGTGCCTCCCTACGGCATCTGTGGCACGAGTTCCTCCCGGCCTCAGCCAGGCACCTGGGCATGGTGTAGGCGCAACCCCAGAGAGTGAGGCCGCCTGCTGAGTGGCAAGTCGTGGCAAACGCAGGGACCCTGTAGCAAAGCCCTGGCTCGGTGGCTCCCCACGGCCGCTCAGGGGGAGAACGAGCTGCAGCCAGCAGCTGCAACAGACCCACTCCCAACAGGGCGTAGCAGTGCTGGGAGTGGAGAGGGTAACTGCAGCCATCCCGGACGTTTCCCTCCTGGCTTCCAGCCGGGATGTGACAGCCCGTCCTCGGCAGGGTCACCTGGGGCACAGCTCATCGCCCAGGTCTGCACGGCCAGACTAGAGGTAGCACAAGGGGCAAGCCCTCAAACACGCGCAGGGCTACTGGGGGGGCCTCAGCGCCAGCTCGTTTGCACTTTGTCACACCAACGTGGGTCTTTGCCACCCCACACGGGTGCTGTGCAGTCACACCTGCTCCGGCACGGGCACACAAAGGGTGTGCGGCTCTGCTCTGCCTCCACCTCCCACTCCACCCCAGCCAGGGCACCCCCTGGGCATCCTGCTCGGGGTGTGGGCTCGGGGTTCACCCCGACAATCTGCCACCTGCTTGTCCCTGACCTCGGCTGCCTGGGTGACTTTGAAAACGTGCATCCAAGTGCTTTGTGTAACACCCACAGCTCAGAGCTGGGAATAGGAGACCTTGCTCCCAACCTGGCTGTCCAGACCCCAAGGGCCCTAACGGCCTTAATTGCCCTAACCAGCCCCATCTGCCCCCACAGCCCGGAGCTACTTTTAAGCTCAGCCCTGGGCCCCCTTTTGCCCCCTGAGCAGTGTGAGAGGGGTGCCTGGCTCTGGCTCCTGGAATGACTTTGGACCTGTGTGGCAATCCTGTCTCCCGCTCTTCTGGGATTATGCGGCAAACGATGTCTGTGTTTCAGCATGTGAGTGCAGTAACCGAAAGCTGGAAGTCTGCTAGAAACCGTGCATCCCTGGGGAGCGTGGGTTAGCTTTTTACTGGTTTGTAATGGAAACTGAATGAAAAAAGTACACCCTAAAATTTCAGAGGATAAGATGCTTGAATGACTTTTCCCTGGGTTTGTGCTGATTTAGAGACCCGCAGGTGCACGCAAGCAGGGGTGCCAGACCTGGGGGGCTGCCCCTTCCTGCTGCCCGGCATTGACGTGCCCACCAGCCCTCCTGGCACCTCGCAGCGGGGCAAAGGAAACAGCAGCCGCTGCAGAGGATGAAGGTACTTTTCTCCTTCACAGGCTGCTATCGTTTTGCCCTTTGCACGGAGGGGCCGAGGGGAGGCTCTGTTATTAGCATGGAGGTGCTGCCTTGCTCCAGTTTGGGGATAGCCCAGAGCCCACTTGCCCCATCTCCCAGCAGCTGGGGTGCAGCCCCCTGCTCTCCAAGGGACTGCAGCCTTGCAAGCTCAGCACGTTTGCTGGGCTGTGCCCATTCGTTTCCTCGGAGGGATGTCACCCGGGTATCCCCAGCCCCAGGTCGGTGCCTGGACGCTCGGTGGCTGCTTTGAAAGGCTCCTTTGAAGCCGAGGTGCTGTTTGCAGGGTGCTTTGCCAGCCGGCTGGGCACCTCCCCGCACGGAGGGGAGCGGGTGGCAGTGAGGGGTGGGCGAGAGGCGCCGGCGGTTCTCACAGCTCCGGGGCTGGGAAGGGCAGCAGGGCCATGGGACCACATGGGAAACCCCCACAGCCTCACACTTGGCTGCTGAGCCATTGGGAACACAGTTACTTTTTCTCATTAACCTTCAGTAATAAAGTCAGTATCAGAAATCCCGGGGGAGCTCGGATCTGTGGGATCAGGCGGTTTGTGCGAATGCTGTCCAGCAGATGCCGAGCACCCTTACGTGCTCTCCTTCCAGCCATGGCCGGGGCCACGTGCCCCTGGAAAGCAGACAGCCGCTCCAGGCACGCCGGGGCATGGCTCCAGCCCTGCAGAGCTCCTGCTGCTCGGAGCAGCCCGGAGCTTTGCCCCCTGAGACCCCACGGAGGAACTGGGTCTGTCCCCTAAAGACTTTTACCTACTTTACCTCTTTCAGTCCTGGGTGGGCAAACCCCCTGCTCCTGTGGCTCTGCCGTAGTTCAGTGGCCGATGCTCTGTAATCTCTTCTGCAGCCCTAGGGTGGGGGTTTAATGAATGCAGAGAGCAAGCTGGGGAAACTGAGGTCCAAAATGAGTGATGAAGCTTCACGCGGGAGGGTCGCAAGGAAGCTATGCCATGCGCCGGGACTGTAGTTGTACATTTAAGCAGAGACTTCTCTGAAACACTGAAAAAGAAACCATATACCATTGAGCAGAAACAAGGGTTACACAGAAATAGCTTGTATTTTCCGCAGATCTTTGTCCAGTAAGAAATGTTTGGTTTGTGCATTTCAAGGCTTTAGAGTGCTAAGAAAATATTTCCAATAAGGAACTACCCAGACCTTTCTTTTCTTCCCACGACAGCTTAATTTCTTTAAGAGTCCTTCTGGGAGAGCTTTTTGGAGATTCAAGTGCACTCCAAGGACCAGATTGTCTTGTGTACACAATGGCTGGTTTCCTCCAAGAGCGCTCTAGGTTTGTGCCTTGCAACTGCCCCCTCAGAAGGCACGTGGAATCTCTCATTACACCAGATTTATCCTGAGCCCTGTTATTTCAAGACTTTATTATCCGTTCTAACAACTTGCCTTTTATAGAAGGCAGCCTCGCTGCTTTGCAGTTTCCTGGTTCCCACTGGAACTTTTTAAAAATTAGCATCATATTTAACAATATTGACTTTTTGGTAGAGGGATCACTGTAATTCTCACCCAGGCAAGTATTTGGCCGTTCATCTGAGCGCTCCTTCTGGCAGATTTTTAACCGCGTGTTCTAAAAATGGGGGTTTAAATTCCACCCCCACACCCCCCCCAAGTGCTTTGGGACAGTCATGCAAATGCATGTCCCCTAAGGAACGACGCTAGTGCGAGCTCCTTCACAGCAAAGGCCAACGCAAGCAACCTACCAAGCCTGTCTGTGATGGCTCTTTCCTTCTCATAGAGCCTGATTGCGTGCTGGCCCCAGGGCTCTCTGGAGAGCTTTCTGCTGCTCACATAGTCATGATTAATTTTTAGGCCTTTAGGATGCTTTCCTCAGATCTTCTGTGGCTTGACTTTCACCCGGAACTTTCCAGAGCTTGTATTCTTTTTTTTTATTCTCATCTGTGTGTGATTTTCAATTCTTTTAACATCTTACCACTTCAGGTGTTAATTTCTACTCCCCTGTATAAGCACATCACCTTTCTAAAAAATCTCTTGGAGCGTTGGTGTGCATTTACACCTATGTAATCCAATGCTGCATGTTTAAACGGCACAAGCTCAACATCCCTCAGATGCTTGTGTGATGCTCCTGACCAGCCTGCCTCTCATTTCCCTTTTGACATTAAATATTACTCTAAACATATCACTTTTGCTCTCATCAGGACAGTCTGATCAGGAATTACAGCTCCGTGGCCCCTCATTTGTTACCTTTGAATTAAGCTCTGCATGTGGTTTAGGAGTTGTTCGGGTACAGCCTTCCCTTTGCTCCCCATTAACAGTGTGGGGTTACCCCATCCCACTGCCTCCACCAAGCTTCTGAGGTCCAGCCCGATGATTAAAATGCTCGTGTAGAAGGAAGGAGATGGAGGATCCAAGCTCCCTCTGCTCACCGCATCCAAGTCACTGACACAGGAGCCGCAGTTGAGGTCGAAGAGGAAAAAAACCCTGGAAAGCAGCATTACTCACAGCACTGGGACCCTGGCCAGCTGGGAATTCGGGAGTCACGTAAGTCCTGCGTCCCAGCTGCGGAGCTGCCGAGTTCCTCGACCCCAAGCGCAAGGCCTGAGAATGGCCGGAATCGCGGCTGGGACACGGCGCTGCTCCTCGTGCCTGCTCTGTGCCTGCAGCAGGGACCTGCTCCCCTTCCAGCCCCCGGGCAGCGCAGGGCAGGGACAAGCCTGCCCTGAGACGTGCACGGAGCTGGCCTCGCTTCTTGCACGCGCAGAGCACCCTCGGGAACGGGGCTGAGCTCTGGTTCACTCGTGTCCATAAGGAAAGCCCAGAGGAGCCAGCGGTGACAGGCGTTTTCAAGTCAATGCAAGTATTTGCGTGGCGTTTATGCTACTACAGGTACTAAAGTGACAGCCTGGATCTGAACAGCAGTGTCCCTGCATCCATCCCTCTGTGCCCAGAGCAGACTGGTGAGGACGAGGCACATGCTGCATGTTTGCAGAGACCTACCGGTGGCAGAGCCAGCACCCCAGGCATGCTCAGCGACTGCTGCTGAGCTTCCAGGAGCTCCACTAGCCAAGTGGCACTGGTGCCACTGTGCTCTGCGGGGTGCAGCTCAGCACAGGCAGCTGCTCGCTGTCTCTGCTCTCCTGTGTCCATCTACAGCATGGCCACTTGCCCGTGTGCATTCCTCGAAGTGTCACCAAAAGACACAATCTGTGAACAGATGCGGTTGGGTTGGTGATGTGCAAGTGGCAGGCACCATTTCAACGCAAAGTTGGCACAAACAGACCAATCATAGGATTTTATTTAAGGCCTGAATTCAAGAAATTGGCCGGATTACACCATTTTTACCTGGATTCGCATGCTGCATCCAGGCAGCAGTGCACATTGTTTCTCCTCACCCACCAGCCAGCACCTGCATTTTTGATCACTTGACAGAATCAGCTGCCATGCAAAGAAGTGCACCTCTGTCTCCACATTAGCCATGCAAGCACCCCACTCCTCTCCCACACGGGCATTCATCCTCGGCCCAGAAGAGCATCTGAATGGTGAATCAAGCTCTTTCCTGCCCATCCCTTTTGCTCTACGTGCCCTGCTGTGGCACTGCCTTTCCCAGCTCGTGGATGGCCCTGTTCTCCAGCACCTCCACCTTCCCCTCGCCTGGCTGCAGCACGCTGGCCACCATAGCCCTGGCCACCGTTTCCACAGGCACCGAGTAAGCAGTGGGGAAGACTCGAGCCACAGCGCCCAGAAACTGCTGGACCATCCACTCCATGGGCCGGGACTCCTGGCGCTTGCACAGCAGCACCCTGCAGAGCGAGGAGGTAAGGTGGGTCACGCTGAAACCATCCCCCGGGGGAAAGCTAGAGACGGGGTTCTCCAGCTGCGCGGGAGCATAGTACCGCTGAAAGCATACAGGTGAGTATCGCCCCTGCCTAAGGTGAAGGTCTGTGCAGAGATAAGCTTTAACCTATGTCCCCAACCTCTGCTTTCAACCCAACCCTCTTCTCCTTGCATGGCATGTGACACTAGCTTTGGGACGGGCTGTGGGAAATGGCTGTGCTTGCTCCCTGCAGCACTGGGAAGCAGTGTGCGCACCCAGGGGCTGCACTGGAGCTGGTGGCTTTCTCCACTTCCCTCCCCAGCCCCCCCCTTACGTATCCTTTCTCTCCTTCTCCATCTCCCAGCCCACTGCCCTGGCAAGCCTCCACCCGAGTCCCGCGCCCTCCCTCCGCCACCGCTACTCACGCTGGCCGGAGGATGGTACAGCGATCAAAACCAACAGCCTGGACCAGGTTCTCCACTTCTCCCTGTCAGAGGAGCCGGGCAGGATGAAAGGAGACAAGGATGACTGTAAGCACCATCCCTGCCGCCCCGTGACTTGGCAGGAGAGCGGTGCTGAGCCGTGGGCAGGACGGCACCAACGCCAAAGCAACGCCGGTGCAGGCCAGGCGCCGCCGGGGCAGGGAGCAGCTCCCCAGAAAAAGGCAGCGTGGGGCGAGCGTCCACGGCGGACACGCTGGCTGTTAGTCAGCAGCGCACCCTTGCAACCATCGTGCTAACTGCAGCTGGACGCTCAGACAGCACCTGGACAGAGTGTCCAGCCTGGGGGTCCTGGCACAGGACACTGGCAGACAGCAGCGAGTCCAGCAGATGTTGGGGGCTGCAGCACACAATGTGTGTGGGGGAAAAAACTTTTGCAATGGGTATGGTCCCACCTGGGGAGCCTGTGGGCTCTCCACCCCTGGATAGTTCACATCTCATCTGGACACAGCCCTGAGCCTCCCCACCTAGCTGTGAAACCATCCCAGCTTGGGGCTGGGGAGCCAGGGTCGGGCTAGAGACCCCAGTGGGGCTTTGTGGTGGTTTGAAGAGGGAGATGGACGCTGCATGTGGGTGCTGTGCTGCTTTGAACAAAGCCAGTCGCACGGCTGTCCTGCCAGGCCCCTTCCCTCACCCCCTTGTCCCCCAGCACCGGGAGGACCCTCAGCTATTTGCACGTCTTGGCACCTCAGCTCCTGCTTCTTTCCCGGGTGTCCCAGGAGGACCCTACCCCAGCTGCCCCCTCACCTTCACGCGGAGGTAGAGGAAGCGGCTGCGGTGGTTTGCCCCCTGGGAGGACTGCAGGACAAAGTGTTTGCAGCCCCCTGCCCGCGCCAGCTCTGCTGCCTGCGCGACGTAGTCCCGGTCCACGCGGACAAAGCCATCCTGCCGGTAAAGGGGAGAAGAGGGTGAGCGTGCGGGGCAGAGGGCAGGGGGGACCCCTGCCCCCCCGGGGGTCCCACTCACCGCGCCAGCCTTGGCCCTGGTGGTGCCCAGGCAGCAGAAGCCGACGTCGTGTCCCTGGAAGGCGGCGGCGTGCTCGCTCAGCCGCTCGAAGTCCACCACCGCCTGCTCCTGCGGGGAGGCCGAGGGTCAGCACGCCCGCCTGGCCGCCCCCCGCCGCCCCCGGGACCCCCGGCCCCGCGCACCACGGCCGTCCCCGTCTCCTCGCCCAGGCTCAGCCGGCGCCGCCCGACCAGCGTCACCCGGGCGAAGAGCTGCCGGGCCAGCAGCTCCCGCAGCAGCGCCCGGCCCGTCTCCCCCGAGGCGCCCAGCACGAAGCAGGCCCTGCCGCCGCCCCTGCCGCCGCCGCCCGCCGCCGCCATGCCGAGGGAGCGCCGGCCGGGCCGGAGGCGGCGCGGCAGCGGGGCGGGCCCGGGCGGGGAGCGGCTGCGCTGCCGCCGGCCTGTCTTCCGCCCGCCCGGGGCTCACCCGCCGGACAGCCGGGCTCGTCCCGGCGGCGGCGGCGCCGAGGCGACGGGCACAAGCCGCAGTGCAGCACGCTGCCACTGCACATAGGACAGGAGCTTTTGCAGGGGCACTGGGAGGCTGCAGGGTGTCTGTCCCCCCGAGCAGGGGGCTGCGCCAGGAGACCCCCCTCAGCCTCGCCGCTGCTCCCAGCGCGCAGGGCGGTACGTCTGCTGGTGGCCCCGCTCCCGTCCCTCTGCCTGGCGGCCTTGCGGTAGCAGAGCCCCCGGCAGAAAGCAACCCCGGGAGGCTCTCTGTGCCCTCCCTGCTCAGGCAGAGGGGATGTGTCCGGGGAGGGATGCTCAGAGGGGTCTGTGACCTGCCAGGTGGCTCCTCCCCAAAAACCCCTGGGCTCCGTGTGCGCTGCTGACCAGCGTACCCTGCAGCCGTGTCCCCCGGGCGGGAGGTGAGTCACCCCTCCCGGCACCAGCTCCGGAGCCGGCCACAGCCGTGGGGCTCGCACCCCAGCGGTGATGGCAGCCCCGCCTGCCAGGAGCAGCCTCGCCGTGACTCCGGCGTGAAGCAGCCACCGGTGCCTGAGGAGGGAGGGGATGGAGCCCGCTTCCCCAGGGACCCTCGCTGGGCAGGTCCTGGGGCGTGCTGGCAAGCACCGACCCCCTGCTCCAGGTCCCTGTCTGGACCTTGTCCCTCTGATGGGGCAATCATCACCGAGGGGTCCAGGTCCCACCAAGAGCCAACCTGGGGCACAGCTCTGGAGCAGGCACGTGGACACCCCTGGGGTTCTGCGCGGCCGCTCCCATGGGCAGCGTCAAGGGGCCCCACGGCACCCCGATCCCGTTTGTCCTGATTCCTGGGGAGGGAGGTACAGAGGACTGAGTGGCTGCTTTCGGGATCAGCCAGGTGATTTTCCAGCCCAGCATGTCAGCCAAGCGCTCTCCTTGGCCGAGGGCTGAGGATGAATCCCTGGCGCACGTGCCGTGTGCGAGGCAGGATGCACGTCATGACTGTCACCGGGTTAATGGCTGGCATCCCGCTCCACTGGCCAGTGTGCCCCTGGCACCCACGTCCGCGTGCCCAGTCTGGTGGGCTGCACCCCGCTGCCACAGGCAAACCCAGGTGGGTGCAGGAGGGGGAGGCTGGGATGCGCCGGGGCTTGGGTGTAGTGGGACGAGTGCTTTAGAGTGGGAGGGGAACCGTACGGTGCGACAGTGCAGAGTATCGGCAGCAACATGTATGGGGCATGGGGCACGCTATAGGGTTTCATGGGATGGTCGGGATACCTCAGGGGAGGGGCGGGATTGGGATGTGTGGGGGCCATGTGGTGCTCCCACTGCTCATGATCTTCTCCTCCACGGCAGGGCTCGGTGGGGCCGGCCAGGCACTGAGGCGCCCGCTGTCCCGGCAGCATGGAGGCGCGGTGCCGGTGCAGCACAGCATTCGACTGCATGCCCCAGCCGGCAGCCTGCTGCCCTGACTGGATGGCGGGGCTCCCCGACGCCCTGCCCCTCTCCCGCCTCTCCATCCCCGGCACCCACGACTCCCTCAGCCTGTTCGGCAGCCGGCGCCTGCGATGCCAGAGCTGGGGCCTGGAGGCCCAGCTGGCAGCTGGCGTCCGCTTCTTGGACGTGCGCTGCAAGCTGGCGCAGGGCGAGCTCCACATCTACCACCTCTGCACCTTCCAGCGGGCCAGCCTGCGGGGGGTCCTGCGCCGCACCCTGCGCTTCCTCCGTGCCCACCCTGGCGAGGCTGTGCTCATGCGCATCAAGGAGGAGCTGCCCATCTTCCCCCATCCTGGCTTTGCCGCCCGGCTGCACCGCTGCTTGCTGGAGGAGGGACGGGGACGCGTGTGGTGCCGGGAGGAGGTGCCAACGCTGGGTCAGGTGCGGGGCAAGATCGTGGTGTTAGAGGCGCTGGCACGGGAGGTGCTGGGCATCCCCTACGAGCAGCTGAGCATCAGCGACGCCTGGAACGTGCTCTCGCTGGAGCGCAAGTGGGCCCGGGTGCGGCGGCACCTAGAGAGGGCGGCCGGCGGGGACCCCACCACCATGCACCTCACCTTCTGCTCTGGCAACGGGCTCTTCACCTGCCCCGAGGAGGTGGCTCGCTTCGTGAACCCCCGCTGCTACCAGCACCTGCGGCGCCGGGGGGGACAGCCCGTGCGCTGGGGGGTGGTCATCATGGACTTCCCCGGGGCAGGGCTCCTCCGGCTCATCGTGGAGAGCAACGCGCCGCAGACCAGCGGCCGCATCACGGCAGCCCCTGGCACCCCCACGGTACACTTGCGGCACCCCCGTGGCAGAGGGGATGGGCGCCGCAGCCGGCACAGCTCTGCTCACTGCCCGCGCCGGTGTCCATCGGGACGGACGCTGCTCCCGGCCCCACGCCTCTGCCGAAGAACATCAGCACCTGTAAAGCAAAAGCGTGTTTCTAGCTCTTGCTGGGCACCAGGAAGCCTTCGCGTGAGGATGAGGATGGTGTGACGGCGCTGGAGGTGGCAGAGGAGGGTTGGCGGCTGCGGTCGGAGCTGGGCAGCCCGGGGAGCTGCCCCCTGCACACCACTCTCCCCCGAGGAGCCAGATACGGTCCTGGTGTGGGGCTGGGCCAGCCGAGTCCCCAGCGGAGCAGCAGGGATGAGGTGGAGAGAGGGTGCTGCCTTGCCTCCTCTCAGGCCGGTGAGTCCACCTGAAATGCCTCTCTGCAAAACAGTCCTTTTCAAGTATAAATAAAAAGAAGCTAGGAAAGCACTCCCTATGTTGCCTTGCCATTTCCTAGCAGAAACAACCTCTTGCTTTTGCTGCTCAGCTGTGAAAAACCCTGTACCTCTCTCCCCGTGGCTGAAGCACAGTTAAATTGGTGTTTGGAGCCATCTTGCTCTTAAAGCAGAGCTGTGAGAGGTCAGAGGAGGAATTAATTTCAAAGCTGATAACAAAAGGTTAGGAACATCCTTCCCCTCATTATTTCAGCTTTTGTTTTTTTCTTGCAGGGGCTTGCCCCAAGGGTCAGGACTGTTAGAGAGAGGCAGCTTCAGCAGGCACCGCCGACCCCATGCATGGAGACCTGGATGGCCACAGCAGCGGCATTCCAGACCCCATCCCCGGGGCTGCACACCCAGGGGACACTGCACAGGGCAAAGCCTGGCAGTTTGCAACAGCGTGGACACAGCAGTTTGGAGATCCACAAAAGCAAAGTGGTTGAGATGTAAAAAAGACCTTAAAACGCACGTCGTGCCAGCACCTGCCCTCCCTGCAGAAAATAAATCAGCAATTTAAATAGACTGGCAAGTTGCAGGACACAGTAGCTCCTTGGAGCAGACACAGAGAAAGCACCAAACTGCTGGCTGCACTGAAGTGGGAGGTGAGAAAGAGAAGAGAAAAGCTCAGCCTCAGCCTGCCAAAAGGTGAAGAACGTCCTCAAGGATGCTTCTGTCCCAGGGGAAAATGCGGCTGGGCTCAGTGCTTGCCAGAGGGCATGCCACAGGATTTCCTGGTGGCAGGAGAGGACATTTTTTGCTCTGCAGGGGCTGGCCCTGGCTGGAGACATGGCTCTTGGTGCTGAGTATGTTCATCCGCTGGCCCCGGGCTGGCTGCGGCGGCTCTGCCCGGGAAGCAGGGGAGGACAGCCTGTGCTGCAGAGAGCCAGAGGGGACGGGAGGGGAGGGGAGCAGGCAATAGCGTGCAGGGGGTGACGGAGGTGATGGCCAGGGGAATCCATCTCTGGGCTTGCTTTGTGAGACAGGAGAAGACTGATATCTCTGCATTAAACCAGACACATGACAAAAGCACTGGTGATGTCTGCGGCGCTGGTAGCCTGCTCCCATCGGCTGCCAACACCTCCACCGCCTGGGGCTGTTGCCCCCGCGCCAAGCCAGCCTGACGGCTCTAGGTACTGCCCTCGCACTGGAAAGGTGGGTGCCACAGAGGGATGGCCAGGCAGATCCGTAGCCCCAGCCCTCCAGGGACGCACGGTGCCATCAGGAGCCGGGCAGGGCGCAGGCAGAGCAATCACAGTTCCCCAGAGAGGCTCTGCAGGCTGGGTGGCTTTGCCCTCGCTTAGGGCAAGGGCTGCCTGCACGGCTGTGGGGCTGCCCCTGGATGCGGTGCATCCCCGGAGCTGCACCCCAGCACCCCGTACCCACCCTGTGCCCCTGCTCGCTGGCAGGGCAGAGGCGCTGCCTGGGATTCCCCGGGGTGGGCAGAGCCACTTGTTTACTCCCTTCCACACAAGCAGGCAGATAACTTCAGCGTTATCTACGCCCCCGGCATCCTGTTTGGTGAACCCTTATCTGTGCCACACATGTGTTGCTGCTGCTGGGCACCAGGGAGCTGGCAGGCAGCGCTGGCAGGGGCACCTGGCTGGCGGCGGTGCACTGCAAAAAGGCTCTCTGTCACCTGCGTGGTGGCAGAAAGGCACAAGGCAGAATGCTGTCCTACAGCCGAGATGAAAGAAATGTCTCTGAGAGGGACCAGGTGGGGTGGGCAGGAGTGATTTGCCGGAAACTACCCCTGCATCCTGCTGCCAGGGCTGCCCCAGCGCTGCGGGGTCCCTGCGGGTGGGGGATGCAGGGTGTCACGGCCCGTGGGATGTCTTGGAAGCATCCCCGTCCTCTGGCCTTGGCTAATCCTTGCAACCATCTCACCCCCTCCAAGCCAGAGTGGCACTCAGATAACACGTCTTCCTGTGGCCAAACACTTACAGATTGTGAGACAGATTTTATCAGGTGCTGCTTTCCTCTTGGAGGAGGGTCTGGCTGCTGGGGCCGTGGGCCAGGCATCGCGCTGGGAGACGTGCCCAAAGGCACCCTGCACCCTTTGGGTCAAACACCCGCTGGGGACCTGCGGTGGGGGGACCCATCCCCTGCCCGTGCTCAGGAGGTGCATTCAAAGCCTCCGCTCACCAGTGAGCTTCCCTGGTCCCCAGGGTGGAGAGGGGGGACGGCAGGAGCAGGGCTGCACCCCAGCGGGGTGTGGGTCCTCACCGGCACCACGCCACGCTCCTGCAGGGGTGCCGCCGGGTGCCTCCTCGCTCCGGGGGCGAGGGGGGCTCCCCAGGAAGGCGCCCGCTGTATCGCCAGGGGCAGCCGAGGCGGGCAGGCTGTGTCAGGGTGACTTGGTTCCTCTGTGGTTTGCCGGGGGACATTGCACAAGGAGGAGAACGGGCTGTGCTGCCGTGGGGCGGGAGCCTCTGCTGAGAACAACACAAGTGTGCCTCCGCACGGGGCGGGGTGCGGCGTGGTGGTGATGGGGGTGCCCCTTGCACCCCCTGCCCCCAGGGTCTCACTCCACCAGGTCCTGAGCACTCCCTTGGCACAGGACTGTGGGGCACAGCCTGGTCTTGGCCCTGGGGCAATGGTAACTCTCTGCAGAGGCTAAGCCCTGGGGCATCTGCCCACCTCTGCCAGTGCCCACCTCCCCGTGCAGCATGTACAGCCTCTGGCACCATGGGTCCCACACGCACCTGGGTGCTCCCAGAGCTGTCGGGATACTCGTGTAGGCATCGCACCCTGCCCTGCACGTGACACCCTGCCCACGGCAGGGCCAAGCACGCCGAGAGGGAGCGGAGCATCAGCCTGGGTGGGCAGTGACGGCTGCAGCGGCCAAGCCGCTTTCCCCCGGCGAGCCCTGCGGTCACAGCCTGTGGGTGGGTTGCTCAACCCCGCCGGCTGCACAGCACCCTCGGCAGTGGTTTGGAGGTGGGAGTGGGGCACCCGTGCCCCTTCCCCACAGATACAGGGCAGGGCTCTTGGGAAAGAGCATCGCCTCCATCTGTGGCTCAGGACCAGGGCACAGCAGAGGAGGCACATTTCCATTCCAGGTCCCTGCAGGGCCCAGAGGGACGGTGAGGAGGTGACACAGGAAAGTGCCCTTGTGCCTGCTCCCTTGAGCCGCTGCTGAGTGAAGCCCTGGCCTGCAGCTTGCGCTGTGCCCTCGGCGGGGCGGCCGGGGGGGACAGGGCGTGCCAGCCCGCTGCCTGGGAAATCCCTGCGCTGCTCAGCCCGTAAGGCAGGGATGGGCCCTTCCTTGGTAAGCGGGGCAGCAGGAACCCAGCGGGGAGTATGTGCCCTGCAGCATCCTGAATCCTTCCTGGGGAGCCAGCCTTGGAAACCACACGAGATGTGAAAGGGCTCCTAGCAATTAGCCAGCTCCCAGCAGAGCTGCAGAGCTGATTCGGGTCTTCTCTCCCTCCCACCACGTGTACCTTTTTCCACTACCTGCA
This sequence comes from Phoenicopterus ruber ruber, assembly GCA_009819775.1. NCBI lineage: Eukaryota > Metazoa > Chordata > Aves > Phoenicopteriformes > Phoenicopteridae > Phoenicopterus > Phoenicopterus ruber. Next base: position 27,896,830 of record CM020222.1, read on the forward strand.
AAGCAACCCTCCGTACCGGTCCTGCCACGCAGGACTCCCTCTCTGAGCCCAGGTACCCGCAGGCATGGGGTACCTGCCCCCACAAACAGCTTTGAACTCAGCCACATTCTGCCCTTTGCAGCAGCAGCCTCTGAAGCACAGCCACCTTGCTTCTGTTTTTAAAACAATACCAGAAACTATTTTTAGTTAGAAAAATAAAGGTGGGAATATTTTTTTTCTACTGCGCTGCCCTCCTGTGTCGGGTTTCAGCAGAAGTGAAACTGGCAGGGGCACAGCCTGCTCCCCCTCATGGTCGTGCACCTGTGAGCACCCATCTGACTCCCAGCGGGTCTCCCACCGCATGGGAGAGGCAGGTCCCACCCTGCCCGGGTGACCCTCAGCGTCTGGAGATGCTCTCCTGCCCCAGCAGCTGCCCTCAGCCTCTCTGCCTGCCCGACTGCCTCTTCCCTTGCCGTAATTGCGCACCCTCTGCACATCAGCTGCTGGAAAGCGAGCGCTCCTGAATTACTGGACATACAGGCTCATCCTCAGCAATTCCGTAAGAATAGACAATTGCAGTAAAACATTTTGCAAGGAAGATATCCAGAGACAGGAACCGAGTGTCATTTACATTGGCCAAGTATAAAGTCATTGTAGTGGGTTACTGCTTTTGTGGGATGGGTTCCTCCTTTTGTCTAGCAGGAGCAGCATCCATTTCTCTGGAACAGGAAAATGCATGTGACCTGCATGGCTCTCGCTTGGGCTTTAGCTGGAAGTGAGCAGAGTAATTCCTGCAGAAAACTCTGCCAAGGCAATTTTACTTAGAAGCAGAATGGTGTAAGGAAAGATTTATGATGATTCAAGAGTGATCCAAGGGGAGGTGGACACAATGAGGCATGTTTCTGAAGCACTGGTGGAAGTTCATAAAGGATATTAAAAACTCACGGGAAATTCCTCTTGCATGTTCTTGGACCTTTCTCATAAAGACTTAAGGGCAAAGATGGGAAACTACATTGTGTAAGTAACTGTTTATAAACGATATATGAAGATTCAGAGTCAGAGCAAAAAGCCTGTGAGCGAGGAGAGTATCTGGCACAGGAGCCGGGAGGCTGCGAGCCACGCTCCCGCTCAGCCCGCGTGGGACCTCATCACACCTCATCCCTCCTCCGTCCTCCGACCACCAGCGTGGGCACTGCGACATGGACACGGTGGGTCGGAGACGTCTCAGTGCCCTGGGCACCATGGGCTGGGGCTGGACCCCTCCTGGGGGGCCCTTCTGCACCTCCTGGGGGGCTCGGGCCAGCCCGGCTCATTGCGGGTTGTCTCACGTGGCAGCGTGGGGATGCACCCAGCTCCCGTGCCACGGGGCAGGTGCTGAGCTGAGTCCTGCCAAGGCTATGGCCAGGGCTGACCCCGCTGCTCCCCTCCAGCCTTGGGCTGGGAGCAAGGTCTCTGGGGCCGGGGAGGCGGGGGCGTGGGGCAGGATGCGGGCTGGCAGCGGCGCTGGGGCGGGAGGGGAAGAGGCCAAGGGCAGGGAGCGATGCTCTGCACGCTCGGAGGAAGTGTGAGCACTGCTGCCCGCTGAGGGCCACACACACCTCGCGCTGCTGGCAGCTGGGCAAGGGGCGTCTGCGGGGCCGACATGGTAGGTCTCGCTCCTTTCCTTGGGGACGGGTCGGGGTCTGCCCAGAAAAGGGGGTTAGGGAAGGGCAGGGCTGCGGGCCGGTGCTGCCAGGAACCGGTGCCGCTGCCGGGGACCTGCGGGATGGACCCAGGCTGTCCCGGAGAGACCCTGTCCCAGGCAGCGAGGCCGTGCCAGGCACACAGGGTGCTGCCACTGCAGAGGCAGCTGCCGGCCCTGCGTGGGGGGAGAGGGGCGGGGGGCACAGGGCATGCCCTGGACTTAGGGGCTCCCCAGGAGTGAACTGCACTGCTGGCACTGCCCCCCCGACACTGCCCAGCTGTGCTGCAGGCACAACCCCCTGCCACTGCCCAGCTGTGCTGCGGGCACCAACCCCCCAATGCCCAGCTGTGCTGCGAGCACAGCCCCCCCAAAGCACCTTGCTGGAGGGCCCCTTTCTGCAGCAGAGCCTGCACCTGGCCAGCAGCACCGCACGCGCCTATGTGTGAGCTGGCACAAGCAACGTGTCCTTGTGGCTACCAGGATCTGCCTGGCAGCAGTGAGGGTGCACGGCGGGGTGCCTGAGCCCCCGTGGGACGTGCATGCTCACACCTCTCTCCTTGGCATGCAGGGCACTGCTGCAGGACTGCAGTCTGCTGGAAGGACGTGGGCTCTGGGCTCCCGTGGCATCTGCTACCTGGGCATCGCTGCCATTGCATGGGGTAAGCCACCCGCCGCCTGCTCGGTAAGCCCAGCATCACCCTGCTGCCGAGGAGCCTGCAGGTCTGGGAAACTGGAGAAGGGCAGCAATGTTATTTTGGGGGCCCATCAGTCACACCCCCATGGCTGCCAGCCCCATGGCCAGATCCTTCTGGGCTGGGAAGGGGCTGTGTCTGCCTGGGCCAGCTCACTCCGGCCAGACCCATCGCAGGACCGTGCTCCCTCGGGGCGTGCCTGGCCACATGTGGGGTCCCCGCAGGAACTCCTGTTCCCCAAACGCTGTGTGGCTGCTGGTGCGTTGTACCGTGAACTAGAGAAAGGCAGCAGCAGCTCTACCCCTGCCTACAGAGCTGGGCACACACACAGGCACAGGACCCACAGGTTGGGAGCACAGCTGGTGCGCTGCCGTGCAGAATTAAAGCTGCTAATTGACATCAGAAGAAGAAATCAAGAGTAGAAACTAATTTGGTTTTGCTGCCTGTAGGATACTTCCTTCACATGTTGGCATTGCACAGAGCAAGACGTGCTGGTGCCTGCTCTGTCTGTAGAGATCCGCCATGAACTGGGTTATTTTCCAAAGGACCTTTCATGATTGAGCTAAGGAACGGAGGCAAATGCAGAAGTGTCAGGAGGAGGCTGAGATTTAGCTCTGCACCATGCCGGGGGAGGCATTGGGGGCTGCCAGGGGAGTCGAGGGGTCGAAACGCAGGCAAACAGCCCCCACCTGGGGGTTCAGCTCCAGGTGGGGCAGGGAGAGGTAACATAAGGCTGAGGGGAAGGAGGGGGGATGAGCTGTGCTGTAGAGAGGGTGTTCCTGGTGGAAACAGGCAGGAGAGCACGTGGAGGATGGGCACGTGGCAGATGGGCTCTCTTGGCCCTTCTCGGTTTGGGGATGGGGTGTGCGAGGGTAGCAGGGTGCCTGCCCTGAGCTGTGCTGGGGAGGCAGCGAGGGCTGGGAGGCGGGTGGCGGGAGCTGAGGATGGGGCAGCCTCCCAGGAGGTGCCCTGAGCTTCTGTCCTGCAGCTCATCCAAGGGGTGAAGGCTGTTGTTGAAGCCATGTTTTCCTCAGTTTTGTTGAACAAAGTGGATAGTTTGCTCTTCCACAAGGAAAACCAGACAAATTATGGGAATTTTGCTTAGAAAAATGCATAATTATTGACCAAACTAGAACCCTAATTAGACTTGGGAAGCCCTAGATTTGCATCTAATCTGCAATGCCCAGAGCTTTGTCTGCGTGACCACAGTGTGATAGGCTCTCCTGAGACACAGGGTACCCCAGGCTGGTTGTTTGGAGCAAACTTTGGTCCCCATCTCACTTTCTGCACAGATGGAGATGTGATCCCCATGTCACTTTCTGCAGTTGTGGAGATACCTGCTTCTGGGGAGGAGGGAGGAAGCTTTTTTTTGTGGCTAAAACCCTTTGATTGCATCAAGTTGTGGTGTGAAATGCTGTAAATAAGAGCAGGGTTTCAGCAAAGGGCCCTTCACTTCTGGGTGTGGGTTCCAGTTAATCTGTGGCTTTGCCCTGCCTGGTGGGCATGACCAGGATGTGAACGTGACTTTCGCAAGATGTTGTTTTGCAATACTGAGTTTTACAAGACTCTTCAGACTGTCTCTGGCTCGGATGAGCAGCTCAGGATCCAGATGCTTTTGGGGCGAGGGCACGCTCGCTGCTCTGTCTTGCTCCAAGCTGACTCTCATGTAGAAGTGTAAAGCAAGAAAACTGAAGTGGTACACTTCTGTGCTCGAGGAAGGAACCATGTTTTAAGGAACCGTCTTGATGTTGAGTTTTCCCCTTTGGGAAACCTTTGTGGGCAGGGGAATGGGGCTGCGGGGTCTGGGCTTGCACCCCTTGTGCTGGCGGAGAGGCTGGCATCACCGCTTGGGGCTCTTCTGACACACACGCTCTGCCCGCCCCGTCCTGTGCTGCTCTCTGTCTTGGCCTTCACCCCGTCTCTCCCACCTTCCTCATCCCTGTGCTGTCCCCCTCTATCCCACCTCAGCTCCTTCTGCCATGCCCGAGCCACCCAGGTCAGGTGCACCCTCTTAGAGCCCTGGTCTCACCCACTTGTCCCTTCCTCCTGTCCCCTCGCCCAGCTGGTTGCCGACATCTCTTGGCCCCGATGCCAGCCCTAGCTCACCCCCATGTCCCGAAGGACCCCATCCCCAACCTGGCTCCCATCCTTTCTGTGGCGATCCCAGACCGCGTCCTTTCTCGCAGGCACGGTGATGCGAGTGGAGGTGGGCGCCTGGACGTACCACTACAGTGACCAAGGGGACTACACATGGGCGCAGGCCAGGAACTACTGCCAGACCTTCTTCACCGACCTGGTGGCAATCCAGAACAAGCAGGAGATTGAGTACCTCAACGAGAGCCTGCCTTTCCATGGGCGCTACTACTGGATCGGCATCCGCAAGCTGGGCGGCATCTGGACCTGGGTGGGCACCAAGAAGGCATTGACGAAGGAAGCGGAGAACTGGGCAGCCGGGGAGCCCAACAACCGTCGCTCCAACCAGGACTGTGTGGAGATCTACATCAAGCGGCAGCAGGAGTCGGGCAAGTGGAACGATGAGCCCTGCAGCCGGAGGAAAAAGGCGCTGTGCTACCGGGGTGAGCAGGGGGAGCGCGGCATGGACCCGGATGGGGTGGGCTGGGGACCTCAGCAGGGTGGCTGGTGGCTCCTGCTGATCGTCCTCTGTGTGCGCAGCCTCCTGCCAGCCCTTCCCATGCAGCCAGCGCGGCGAGTGCGTGGAGACCATCGGGAGCTACCGCTGCGAGTGCTACCCCGGCTTCCACGGCCCTGAGTGCGAGGACGGTGAGCCATCCACCCCCATCCCTCCCTCCCCGCTGGAAAGCCTGAGCCCCGGCGGCAAAGCGGGCAAGTTCGCTATGCTCCTAATGGGCTGGTGGCACTGTGTCTCTCCCAGTGGTGCAGTGCGCCAAGCTCGAGCCCAAGGGAGTGCGCATGAACTGCAACCATCCCTTTGGACGCTTCAGCTACAACTCCACCTGCGCATTCGAGTGCCAGCAGGGGTTCAAGCGGCAAGGGGCAGGCACGCTGCGGTGCCTGGCTTCCCAGCAGTGGTCAGCAGAGACCCCCACCTGCACAGGTAGGGCTTGCCAGGGGTTGGGGGCCTCAGGGGTGTGGCACTGATCCCTGGGGGGGCCAGCCCTGCATGCCCAACGCTGCTCAGGCAAGCAATGGGCTGGGCTTGCCGTGCCCCGGCCCTTCAGGGCAGCAGCCCCCGGCGCCGCATGCAGGGAGTGGCTCCCCGATGAGGCTGCCATGGGCAGAGCGGCTGTGAGCTCTGGATAAGCCCCCCTGCTCTCCTCGGCTGTCCCAGTGCTCTTGCTCGCTGTCCTGGATCCCGCCCAGGCACCAGCACCCTGCGTGCACTGAGCGTGGGGGCAGGATGGCGTCTTGGCACCTCCATCACCCCAGTGGCACTGTCTGCATCTGCCCGAGCCCACCCCGATCCGCCTTGGGAAGGTGCTCAGCATCTCAGGGGTCCTCAGAGAAGCGCGAAGCGGGGCTGCCATCCCGCAGCTGGGGGAAGGGCGTATCCTGGCAGGGCTGGGCCGCCGCGAGCAGGGCAAGGACCGGTGAGATGAGGTTAGCTATAAGCTGGGAGGGACAGAGCAGGGCAGGAAGCCACAAAGGAGAGAAAGCTGTGGTACGTTATGCTGCAGGGGTAGGGAAAGTCTTCCTGTCAGCGGCTTGAGGGTTTGCAGCCAGGCGCCGGGTGCCCTAGAGAGGTGCTGGGCTTTTTTTGGGGGGTGCGAGAGTCCTGCTCCACCTCCTCTGTGCTGCTGCGTGGCGCTTCTGCATCCTTGCACGAGGATGGGATGAGTCGAGGACTGGAGTAGATAAGGGGCACAACTGGGGACCCTCTGCATCGGGAGATCCAGCAGGAGGGGTCAGGGGCTGGGCAGGGTCTCTGTATATATATTTTTTTTTAAAAAAAGAAGCCTACCTTGAAGTTAGCGCTGCCAATGACGCCTGTGCTGGGCGGGCCTCTGGTCCAACCCAGGGCTTGCTTTAGGCAGCTGAGACCAGCAAAGCTTTCTGCAGTTAAGGGGAACGGGCGTGGAGACGTGATGTGACTGTCCTGTGGCCAGCGTCTCCAGCGGTGGCAGGGTCAGGAGCTGGCTCCCAGTTTTGTGGAAGTCCTCCCAGGCAAGCTGGGCTGAGCCTGCCCACTCCAGGCTTTTCAAGTTCCCAAAGGCTTGCTTTCCCAAAGCACGGCTCATTGTTTTTTCCTGCTGGCTGTATATAAGATGATTGATTTTTCTTTTTTGCAAAGAATCAGATGAGTCAGTCGGTCGCCCTTGCTGATGACAAAGCTGCGTTAGCAAGCATTGCCAGTTGGGTTTACTCCAAAAACAAGCAGAGGCTGCTGCCGCGGCGAGGCCGACAGTGCTGCGTGCGCGGCGAGGGAGGAGGCTGCCTGCCCTGCCCTCACGCGCCCTGCCCTGTGTCTGCCTGCAGCCGTCGCGTGCCCCCAGCTGGCTGCCCCCAAAAGGGGCCGGGTCGGTTGCTCCCACCCGCACAGCGCGGTCGCCTTCAACTCCACGTGTGCCTTCTCCTGCCAGGAGGGGTTTGAGCCGATGGGAGCACGGAGGCTGCGGTGCATGGCCAGCGGGGTCTGGACGGGGTCCCCCCACACTGCGAAGGTAGAGCCCAGGCTGCCTGCTGGGAGGTGCCTCAGCACTGGGTTTTGGGGGCCCTGGTAGGCACCTCCAGGGATCCGGCGGGGAACTGAGCTTGCCTGTGAGATGGCTATGAAAGGAAAAGTCTACCAAGGAAAGTGTTTGGTGTCAGTCTGAAAGCAGAAAGTGCAGGGAATGGGGTCTGTCGCACCTGGGCTGGGTGCTAGTGGTGTTCGATGTCCTCCTGGCACTAACCTGCAGCGGTCCTGCAGGCGGTGGAGCCACTCGCCCCAGCAAATGTCGGGTGCTGCCCCAGCAAACGTCGGGTGCTGCCCCAGCACGCAGCGAAGCACGCCAGGCGCAGCCAGGGGAGGCTGGCACACAACCCCTATAGCTATCGCAGTCATCCCATCCCGGCCCCCTGCAGCCCCAAAGCCATCTGGGTGTCCTTCCTCCTGCCGCTGTGACAAGGATGGAGGCAGGTCTCTGCTCCCCTCCAGGGAGGGAGGCGAGTAGGACTGCAGCAGCCGTGGTCCTTCGTTCTGGGGGCTGCGACCCGGGGTAGTGCAGGGGATAAACAGGGCTCTGGCAGAGCAGCAACCGCCCCCCCACCAGGAAATCACTCGTATGGCAGAAAAATCATTGTACCAACTACGTTACCACTGTTTTTGAAGAGGTGAGACTTGTCTGGGTGAGAAAGGTAAATCAAAGACACATCACCATAGATTTGGTTTTGTTTGATTGCGATTCAGCCTTAATCCCTAAATTTAACCTCATCTATCCTATCTCTGAGACCTGCTCTCCCATTGCAGCCATCACCTGCCCAGTGCTCAGTGCTCCAGACCGGGGAGAGCTGAACTGCTCCCACCTCCATGGGGACTTCGCCTTTGGCTCCATGTGTGCCTTCTCCTGCCAGACGGGGTTTGCACTGACGGGGTCAAAGAGCCGCGAGTGCACGGCCACGGGGACCTGGACGGGGGATGCCCCACGCTGTGAAGGTAGAGCTGCTGCTAGAGCTGAGGGTGTCACTGGCCTTGGGATGACGCTAGGATGTTCCCCAGCCTCTTGGTTCCAGCAGTTTAGTCTCCCAGTCCTCAAGCTCCTGCTTGAAGTGTGCCTCATTGCCCTGCAGCCATCGCCTGCCCAGTGCTCAGCGCGCCAGACCGGGGAAAGCTGAACTGCTCCCACCTCCACAAGGACTTTGCCTTCAGTTCCACGTGTGCCTTCTCCTGCCAGACAGGGTTTGTGCTGACGGGGCCGGAGAGCCGTGAGTGCACGGCCACAGGGACCTGGACAGGGGATGCCCCACGCTGTGAAGGTAGAGCTGCTGCTCGAGGTGCCACAGGCCTTGGGTTGACCCTACAATGTCCTCGGGTGTCTTGGTCCTCTTGTCCCTACGGTTTAGCCTTGTAGTCGCCAGGCTCCCGCTTGAAGTATATCTCTATCCCTGCAGCCATCACCTGCCCAGTGCTCAGTGCTCCAGACCAAGGAAAGCTGAACTGCTCCCACCTCCACGGGGACTTCTCTTTCGGATCCACGTGTGCCTTCTCTTGCCAGACGGGGTTTGTGCTGACAGGGCCAGAGAGCCGTGAGTGCACAGCCACAGGGACCTGGACAGGGGATGCCCCACGCTGTGAAGGTAGAGCTGCTGCTAGAGCTCAGGGTGTCACTGGCCTTGGGGTGACACTAGGATGTTCCCCAGCCTCTTAGACCCAACACTTTAGCCTTGTAGTCCCCAGGCTCCTGCATGAAGTGTACCTCTATCCCTGCAGCCATCGCCTGCCCAGTGCTCAGTGCTCCAGACCGGGGAGAGCTGAACTGCTCCCACCTTCACGGGGACTTCGCCTTCGGCTCCACGTGTGCCTTCTCCTGCCAGACAGGGTTTGCGCTGACGGGGCCGGAGAGCCATGAGTGCACGGCCACAGGGACCTGGACAGGGGATGCCCCACGCTGTGAAGGTAGAGCTGCTGCTCGAGGTGCCACAGGCCTTGGGTTGACCCTACAATGTCCTCGGGTGTCTTGGTCCTCTCGTCCCTACAGTTTAGCCTTGTAGTCGCCAGGCTCACGCTTGAAGTGTACCTCTATCCCTGCAGCCATCGCCTGCCCAGTGCTCAGTGCTCCAGACCAAGGAAAGCTGAACTGCTCCCACCTTCACGGGGACTTCGCCTTCGGCTCCACGTGTGCCTTCTCCTGCCAGACAGGGTTTGTGCTGACGGGGCCGAAGAGCCGTGAGTGCACGGCCACAGGGACCTGGACTGGGGATGCCCCACGCTGTGAAGGTAGAGCTGCTGCTCGAGGTGCCACAGGCCTTGGGTTGACCCTACAATGTCCTCGGGTGTCTTGGTCCTCTTGTCCCTACAGTGTAGCCTTGTAGTTGCCAGGCTCACGCTTGAAGTGTACCTCTATCCCTGCAGCCATCGCCTGCCCAGTGCTCAGTGCTCCAGACCAAGGAAAGCTGAACTGCTCCCACCTCCACAGGGACTTCGCCTTCGGCTCCATGTGTGCCTTCTCTTGCCAGACGGGGTTTGTGCTGACGGGGCCGGAGAGCCGTGAGTGCACGGCCACGGGGACCTGGACAGGGGATGCCCCACGCTGTGAAGGTAGAGCTGCTGCTAGAGCTCAGGGTGTCACTGATCTTGGGGAACATCCTAGCATCACCCCAGCCTCTTGGTCCCAGCAGTTTAGGCTCGCAGTCCCCAGGCTCCTGCTTGGAATGTATCTCTATCCCTGCAGCCATCACCTGCCCAGTGCTCAGTGCTCCAGACCGGGGAGAGCTGAACTGCTCCCACCTCCATGGGGACTTTGCCTTTGGCTCCACGTGTGCCTTCTCCTGCCAGATGGGGTTTGTGCTGACAGGACTAAAGAGCCATGAATGCACGGCCTCGGGGACCTGGACGGGGGATGCCCCCCGCTGTGAAGGTAGAGCTGCTGCTCGAGGTGCCACAGGCCTTGGGTTGACCCTGGAATGTTCTCGGGTGTCTTGGTCCTCTCATCCTAACAGTTTAGCCTCATAGTCTCTAGGCTCCTGCTTGAAGTGTGCCTCTTTCCCTGCAGCCATCGCCTGCCCAGTGCTCAGCGCGCCAGACCGGGGAAAGCTGAACTGCTCCCACCTTCACGGGGACTTCGCCTTTGGCTCTACATGTGCCTTCTCCTGCCAGACGGGGTTTGCGCTGACGGGGTCAAAGAGCCGTGAGTGCACGGCCACAGGGACCTGGACGGGGGATGCCCCGCGCTGTGAAGGTAGAGCTGCTGCTCAAGGTGTCACAGGCCTTGGGATAACCCTGGAATGTTCTCGGGTGTCTTGGTCCTCTCATCCTAACAGTTTAGCCTCATAGTCTCTAGGCTCCTGCTTGAAGTGTGCCTCTTTCCCTGCAGCCATCGCCTGCCCAGTGCTCAGTGCTCCAGACCAAGGAAAGCTGAACTGCTCCCACCTCCACGGGGACTTCTCTTTCGGATCCACGTGTGCCTTCTCTTGCCAGACGGGGTTTGTGCTGACAGGGCCAGAGAGCCGTGAATGCACAGCCACAGGGACCTGGACAGGGGATGCCCCACGCTGTGAAGGTAGAGCTGCTGCTAGAGCTCAGGGTGTCACTGGCCTTGGGGTGACACTAGGATGTTCCCCAGCCTCTTAGACCCAACACTTTAGCCTTGTAGTCCCCAGGCTCCTGCATGAAGTGTACCTCTATCCCTGCAGCCATCGCCTGCCCAGTGCTCAGTGCTCCAGACCGGGGAGAGCTGAACTGCTCCCACCTTCACGGGGACTTCGCCTTCGGCTCCACGTGTGCCTTCTCCTGCCAGACAGGGTTTGCGCTGACGGGGCCGGAGAGCCATGAGTGCACGGCCACAGGGACCTGGACAGGGGATGCCCCACGCTGTGAAGGTAGAGCTGCTGCTCGAGGTGCCACAGGCCTTGGGTTGACCCTACAATGTCCTCGGGTGTCTTGGTCCTCTCGTCCCTACAGTTTAGCCTTGTAGTCGCCAGGCTCACGCTTGAAGTGTACCTCTATCCCTGCAGCCATCGCCTGCCCAGTGCTCAGTGCTCCAGACCAAGGAAAGCTGAACTGCTCCCACCTTCACGGGGACTTCGCCTTCGGCTCCACGTGTGCCTTCTCCTGCCAGACAGGGTTTGTTCTGACGGGCCCAGAGAGCCGTGAGTGCACGGCCACAGGGACCTGGACTGGGGATGCCCCACGATGCAAAGGTAAATCTCATGATCACACGCGTGTCTGGAAGTGCTCTGTTGTAGCAGACTGCTTTCCCCAGCATCCCCTCCCCCTTTGCACCCCCGGTCCATGGCAGCTCAACCCCTGGCTCCCCAGCCCACACGTCCCCATCCCACCACCATCGGTCCTGTCCTATTGATGCTACCGCTGTGCTTTGTCTCCAGCCATCAGCTGCCCGGTGCTGGAGCCTCCCAGCAGAGGCCAGCTGAGCTGCTCTCACGTGCACGGGAACTTCACATACGACTCTACGTGCACCTTTTCCTGCGAGGAGGGGTTTGTTCGGATGGGAGCAGAGGCGCTCCGTTGTAAGGCCACAGGGAACTGGACCAGCCATCCCCCAGTCTGTGCAGGTACGGGGGGACCCCTGGTCCCCTAGCACTGGGGGGTTCAGCTTCCAGCAGCACGTCTTGAACGTGGTGAGGGGCATCCCAGCAGCTTGGGTGCTGTGAAGTCCTTCTGACAACTTTCTAACCTGTGGGTCTGCGGATCTGTTTCAGAGGACAATGCCCCCTTCTTAAAGCAAGTCCTGGCTTACAGCAGCGGCACGGCTCTGGTGGTAGCCGGCATCGTGCTCTCAGGGACGCTCATTGCCCTCCTCGCCAAGCGGCTCAGCGACAGAGGTACAGAAACACCTCCTGCAGCCCCCCGTCGCTTTTGCTGGGGTCTCTCAGACCAGGGGGGTTACAGAGTCCCAGGGGAGGGTGGGATGATCACAAGAGTTTAACAGTGTGACTGTCTCAATCCATGTGTTTTATTTGCTGTGAGTTGCTTTGGTCTGGCAGCACCTCCTTGGCAGTTTGTCCAGCTGGAAGTCAGCGGGCAGCTTTGGAGGGCAGAGCCAGGAAAACACCTTAATTGCAAAGGGGAAGAAGGCAATTGTTTCAGTTCTCGCTCCGTCCCGTGCTTGTCAAACTTGGTTCAATTTCAGATGCTGCTGCTGCAGCTTCTCAAGTCCTTCACTAAACACATCTGTTTATTTCTTTTCTATCTGTACTACCCACGCGGACATTTTGACACCATTATCAGAGGAGAAGAAGAAGCTCCTGAACCCCACCAGGTGAGAACTGTGCTCTGCAGGAGGGTGGCTCTGCCCCGTGCCCGTCACAGCCCTGTGGGTCACCCCGTGTCACCCAGATCTGCCCCTCTGAGGCTGCTTTTATACGCAGTGGGAGCACCTTCGGGGCTGTGCTAACCCCTGCCCTTCACGCTCCTGCCCGCTCCCCCAAGGCGACACCTGTGTGCCTGTTTTCCAGTGACCTAGGAGCGCCGGGCACCTTCACCAACGCCGCCTACGACGCCAACCTCTAAGGAGAGCGCCGGCAAGACGCTCGCAGCACCCTGCGCCCTCGCAGCGTGGGAAATGTCCAATGTTCCCCCTTGCTTCTGCTGGGCGTCACATGTGGAAAATCCCCCTGGGCAGCTGATCTCCTGGCTGGGCTGGTCCCCAGTGGGGACACCCCTTGGGGGAAGGGGGGACCTGCTGCTTTCTGTGCTGCAGCGAAGCAGGGGATGCCAGCTCCGGCTCTCCTGTGCTTCCAGCCTGGCCGTGAGTAAAACCCACCCTGTGCCAGCGGGAGCTGCTGCTGGGGCCTAGAGGGACTTCACGCCTCTGACTGCAGTCTGGGCCGATGCTACGGGGGGGAGACGGCACCCACGCTGCGTGTACACTGCCCACCCCACCACCCCCCGGGAGTGCAGCTGCCTTCCTGCACCACCCACGCATGAAGACCTCTGAAGACCAGCCTGGGACCGTGGGCCGCCTCCATCGCCTGCTGCCAGCCCCCTCCCCTCCCAGAGCTACCTCCCTCCCCTTGGACGTGTTCCCCCGCGACTCCCCCCACTCGTGCTTCTGGCGATGGGCTTGTGAATAAACGCCTGCGTCTAACAAAAGCCACCTCTGTGTGCCTGGTGCGGGTGGGGACGGCCTCCGTGTCAGACCCCGGGGTCTGGAAGCGAAGCCGCGCGCGGGCAGCGGCCGTGGGGGCCCACGCGCGCCCCGGGAGGCCACGCCCCGCCCTGTGTCCGCCGGCGGCCGCCGTAGGCGGGGCGGGGCGCTGCCCGGAAGGAGACGTGGGTTTCGGGAGGAAGGCGGAAGCCATGGCGGCGGCGGAGGCCGAGTGGGAGCCGGCGGGGCTGCTGCCGGCCCCGGGGGGCGGCCTCGACTGGGGTGAGCGCGGCGGTGGGGGGCGTGGGGCCGGAGCCGGGGCCGGGGCTAGGCCCAGGCCCAGGCGGTGGGGAGCTCCCCGCCCGGGCCCGGCCGGCGCTGAGGCCGCTCTCTCTCCCGCAGAGGCGGTGCTGGGCGAGGAGCTGAGCGAGCTGCTGGGCGCCGCGGAGTCGCGGCGGGCCCCGAGGGACGAGCCCGACGTGAGTAACGGGTGGGGACGGGGGCGGCGGGAGGCCGGGCTGCCCCCGCCGCCGGCAGCGTGCCCCCACGGCCCGGCTCGGGGGCTGGAGGCGGCGGCGGGGGATTCCGCGGGGAGCAGCGCTGTGGGTTTCATGGCGGCCGTCTGGCAGGAGGCAGCGGAGCGCCGGGGCTGGAGGCTTACAGGGCTTCAGCCGTTCACCCCGCGTTAGCTGTTGGGGTGCAGAGTTGTCAGTCTGTTAATAAACTGTCGGTGTCAACGGTGGAGATTGAAAAGCTAAGTTTAAAGGGGAGGCTTTAAGGTGAAAGTTTGAGGCGCTGTGTCCAGGAAACGCTGTGTTGTCACTGGCCTAACGAAGGTGAACTTCCCTGGGGCGGCCGTGCTGACCGGAGAGTGCGTTTCTGGGTTGCCTGAAAGGAGAAGGGTGGAGAAGCATGGGTACGCTACATCTGCGTCCCCCAGTGCTCTGCTTTGTCACCTTGCCTATAAGATGGCTTCTTGTTTTCTTGTCTATTTTAGGATTTTCTCCTAAACCCTTTGCTTGCAACCTTATGCATTAGTCCCTATGCTTTTCACCATCTGATCATACATACTGCTTTTTCTGCCCCGGAGCATTTGCCTCATGGATTCTCCACTCTCTGTTCTTCCTTTTGACTTCTCTCTGCTCACTGTGTCCTAACCCACCTCCAGCACAACCCCCAGGTTATCCAACATAACCTTCAGGTACTAAGAGCATTCCTATAGGCATTGTAGAGCCAAGCGCTGGAGAAAATGTGAGAACTGTTTGATTGTACAAGGGCAAGTTATTGCCCATCAGCAGAACAGTGTTAGTTACCTGTGTGGAGGCTCTTACTGCACAGCTGAGGCTGTGTTTTTTGGTCATTCTTCCTATAAATGTGCTCTAATGAGCTTTCTCTTCATCCTAGCCTGCAAGTACTAATATCTATGCAGTCTGCAGGCTTTCTGAGCCTCCCTTTATGAGGCAAGTTGAGAATGTAAGGAAAGGTACATTTGCGGGATAGTTTTTAGCAAAAAAATATTTGCTGTATATTTGTATAAGGCGGGTATGTGATATTTATATTTTTGATGCAAATGTTCATAAAAATGTCACGTTTGGGTAGGGAACTGAGACTTACAGATGCGTCAGCAGAAAAAAATGGAGCAAAAAACCTGGACATTGTTTCAAAGGTCATACAATAAATAATATGTATGAAGTGATTTTAGTGTGGGGTTTTGGTTTTTGGTTTTTTTTTTTTCTGTTGGAACAGGAAACTGGCATCCCTGGCTTTTAGAAGATGATGATGTCAGTTTATTCAAGTATAGGGAGACCTAATACATACTGTTAATCAGATGTTGAGCAAGTCAGTCCTTGAGTCTCTTTTCCTGCTGGTAAACTGCTGCTGATGCTGCTTTTGTTTACAAGTGCTTTGATATGTGATGATGGAAGGGCATTAAGTAAGTCTTTCAATGCAGATGAGGAGGAGAATGGCAACAAGTTGCTAAAACTTGTGATTTATATGAGGTGGTTCAATGACTGGGCTTAGAACTTTTGCTTTACAAATTACTGATAACAGTACAATAATTAGGGATGGTCTTAAACTGACATGGTCCTTTCCTACACGTGTAAGCTTTAAAGAAGCCTTGTCTTGTGTATTCCAGTTGAGAATTGCCCTCTTAAGGGCTTTTATGTCTTCATGCCTTAAGGCCACTGAAGTGATTGTTGTGTTGTTTTGTTTTCCAGAGCTGCTGGTGGTTTCAATGTATATTGTCTTTTTGTATTGTTTCTTTTTCTGAACTGTCATTTCAGGAAAATGATCTCTATAACTTTCATTTTGATTTGGATTTGATGTCTTGGGACTCAGACCTTTGGAATATTACAGGCCATGCTTATACAGGTAAGCATCTTCTGTATTTTGCAGGTATGACTATTCCCCCCCTGCCCCCCAAGGGTGAGCTGTTACAACTTAAGGATAGCGGTAACTTATGTGAAACTATTTGATGCCCTGCAGCATTGAGCTCTGTGATGAGAAGTCATACTGTGTTTCTGTGGATGGGTACAGCTGGCGAGGGCTGCCCTGCAAGCTAAGCTGTTTAGCATCTTTAATCTTGCTATGTTTTCTGCTGTGCTTTGCTTCAGGAATTAAATAGCTGGTGTAGGGCAGAGTGTTCTTTACTGATCTCCCATTGCTAAAAACTTGTACGATAAAATTTCTTTATCTGCCTTCTTGCAGATGCAAGCGTGAAGACAGAACCCTTATCACCAGCCACTTCAAATTGTTCCGTCCCTTCTCCATCGTCTGTGGACTCTCCAGTGCAGAATGTGCCTGTATGCAGAAACCTCCATGTAACACAGACAGCAGCAGTCATTCAGAACCAGCTGTGACAAACAAAAAGCCCAGTGATTTCCTTGTCTGACCAACTTCATGACATAAGGGGACACAGCTTATTTTTCCAACGCTTGCAAAAACAACTTCCCTTCAGTGATGTTTTCTTCCCTCTCCTGCTGTGACCCATTCTAAAAAGAGCATGTTCAGTTCTGTTTCCTCAGTTGTATTTATTAGCCTGGTTGCCAAACAAAATGCCTTCTAAAGGCTTCTGAGCCTAGCAGTTGCTGGCCTCTGCCCCCTGTCGTTCCTCTCATAGGGAGAGGTACTTGTTTGGTTTTCAGTGGTACTTAGCATTGACCAGAATAAAACTGCAGAACAAAACCTTTCTCCTGTTTGCTGCAGCAGCAACACAGGTGTGATGAAAGGCAGTTATACTCTGAACTGCTAGTAGACACTTTTATGTGTTTCTGAAGCATCAATCTGATGTACTTTCTGTCTGCAGGATGATGCGGACTTCAGCTGTAGCTCCCAGATGTCTCCCATCTCTCTCTACAGCAGGAGTTGCGGAAGCCCTGCATCCCCCGAAGGAGATGGAGGGAAGAAGCCTGCTGTCAGCATCACTTCTCGGGCTGGTATGAGAGATCGCGTTACTTTGATTCCACAGATAGTATGCGTATTGTCTTGCATACAAATGTTTAACTGACACTAGTATAGCCTGTCATTTCTGACTTGAATTTGCGATCAGATATGTCTATTTTTAACAAATATTATAGATGGGTAAAAAAAACCCATACCAAAAGCCATGTTATTACTGTTTGGATTCTTTATTTCATATTTTCTGGTCCAAATCTGATTCTTTTTCCTTTCCTAGCAAATAATTCTGCAAGGACCCTGAAGAGGTGTGGTCAGACAGCATCCAGGCCTTTGATACAGCCCAAACCCCTTTTGCCTGCTGTACCTGAAGCTCAGGCGAACATTGGCATCCCAGCTAAAACCATCATTATTCAGACTCTTCCCACGCTTGTGCCACTGCCAAAGCATCAGCCAGTTGTTAACATCCAGCCAGCACCTCCTAAAGGTAGGTGAATTGTCTTGACTGAGCCAGGTCTTGGGGGTAAACACTATGTCTGTTTGGGATGGTCGCTAGAATGAAGTTAGCTTTGACGGGTGAAACGGGAGGGCTAGGAGAAAAAAGAGGGGTCCTACGTGCTTTGCTGGAAAAGGTTTAGGCTGAGAAGATGGCCTTATTCCTCTTTCCTGTAGTCCTATGAGAAACAGCACTTGCCTGGGCATTATGTGGAATGGAAGACAGTATAGCAAAAGAGACTACGCTGAGCACTGGCAGTTCTGGAGATAAAACTGCTGATTTGGAAGGATCTCTAGAGATCCTTTGCTCTGCTCTACTTGTGATGGCCGGTGGTGCATAAGGTGATTACAGTACTATTCTGTCGTAACCAAAGGAAGATCCGGCAGAATCAGTTAGGATGGCTTGAATGAAGCTTGAAAGCTTGGGAGGAGTGAGTAAAAAAAAGCTTTTATCACATGAAACTCTGCCGCAGGATGGTGGGAACGTGAGTTTACTAAACAGTATTAAATAGGATATTGTGAAATCTGCTAAAAGTTAAGAGAGTCATTTCAGAGGTTAGAAAAGTTGCTTACAGCTGCAGGCTGATGTTAACAGGAGGCAAGTGATTTCCTGTCCACTGATAATTCCTCATTCCTCCTGTTGCCCTGTAACAGATTTTTGAAGTAGCTTGAGCCTTCGTTTCTGAATGCAAAGCATTATTTTACTCTTCAGCTAAGGCAGCAGGGACTTTACTTGCATTGCTGAAATTGTCAGATGCAGTTACTAGTTTTCACCAGCTGATGGCTGCAGTCTCTTGCGGTTGACTGCACAGGCACTGAGGCGTGGAAGGAAAAGGAGACAAATACTTAAGGGCAGGTATCTAGAAATTATTGCAATAGTGGAAAATTTGTCTTCATTACTAATTGCTCTTAAGCCAAAACTGGAGACGCTGACATTTGTTACAACGTGCCTAAGATTGTTAGACTGCTTAAAACACAGGTCAGCACAGTCAGCGTGACCTAATTCTTATTCCTTCTGATGTTCCAGCTGATAAAATACCATCTGGAATAAGGAATGTTGGGGATATGGATTTTTTGGCTATAAGTATAGTACTGTGAAGATCAGCTTCTCCTTTTCCCTGACGAAAAGTCAGGAGAGTAGTTTCTGTGAGGCACTATAGAGGAAATACTTTTGGGAAAGTATTTCCATGCCATGTATTTACTTTAACTGATGGTGTGTTTAAAAATCCTATTGTACTGCTTCCATAACAAAAAATGTAAGGATCTTTTTCATTAACCAAAATCCCCTCCGCAGGACAAGTTGGAACTACCCATTTGAAATATGCCATTATCTTCAAAGACGCATGAGGAAAGATATTTTTGCAGTCCCTTTCATAAAAGCTTAAAGAAGAAAGCATGATCTTAGAGCATCACATACTTTATGTATAAAAAGAATTATTGAAATAATCTCAAATTCACCATTTGAGGTTCTTAAATAGGGTAATACTAACTTATGATGTCTTCAAGATTATCTCTGCAAAAAAGGAGATATAATCTTGCACCTTATACATAAAAGATCTTGTCACTGGGTAAATTACTTCATTTTTCACCTTCCAGAAGGTTGGGTAAATGCTGTAATACATCATCGTGCATTTTGGTTGGAATGCTCAGCTGGAACGTGCTGTTTCTGAAAGCTGGCGAGGTCATCCTGTTACAAAGGATTAGAGAGACATTCATGTGTTTTCAGACAACAAAATACTACTTGAGCACCTGCTTGGGTTAAATGTAGTTGTTGGACTGAGATTTCTTGGAAGTGACTGTTTTTAATTCTGTTTCAAACTCTGTCAAAATTGCCTCATTTTTTCTGCTTGCTTTTCTTTAATCTCTGTTCAGCTTGTGCATAAAATTTCTTACATAAGACATTTTAAAAAAAAAATGGTCTTAGTGTGAATTGAGGCTTTAACTTATGTTTTGAAAGTGTAACTTGCATTGTTCTTTCTCGTTCATCTTCTTTCTCTATGCTGTTTCTGAATTGATTTGTATAGCGTGAGTCACTTCTTTGTAGTAAGTTTTCCATTGAATACAGCAATGGAGATGGACAAAAGAGAGAAGGAGGATTGAGGTAAGCTGGCTCAGTTCTTTGAAAAAATTGCTCAAAGTGCATCAAGTGTTAGCATTACCGAAATGAGTAATGTTTCTATCAAGTGTTGACTTTTATTAACTTTGAAGAGCTTTTGGGAGAGAGCTTGATTTACTGGATCCCTTTAATGTGTGTAGTTTTTGTTTGCAGGATGGATGGATTAAGAGCCCTGCAAACTTTTGAGCTTCTCTTTTTTTTTTTTCATTCCTATCCTGTGGAATATACTAATGCTGTAGAATTGGACTTGAGACAAATTGTGCGGGGCAGGAGAGGAAGCAAGGCTTTCTACCTCCTATATCAGTATTGCCCTGCAAACTGGTCATGTACAAATCCATTTCGTGTCATACGCTGAGCACTCCTGTTGTGCTTGTGTTCTAGGTCAATCGGTGGTGCTCCCCCAGCCCACTGTGGTACAGCTCCAGGCTTCCGGGGTGCTTCCTGCCTCCCAGCCAGTCATTGCCGTCACTGGAGGGACCACGCCGCTTCACAGCCATGCGGTGAATGCATTGCCTCCAGCTGCTGGAAATGGCTCGACAAATGGCAAAATACCAGTGACTAAGCCCTTGCTTCAAAGCACCACGCCAGCAATGGGGCTGGATGTAAGTTCTGACTGTGTGACGTAGCTAATAACCAAAGCCTGGAAACAGTTTTCAGTTATCTGCACGTGGGATATAATGGAAGAACGAGGTCACTTTAGAGTCTCAGGAAGACAGAGCTGTAGTTGGGCTCGTCTAATAGGATTTCTAACAGTAAACAGGGAATTCGACAGCTGGGCAAAGAATGGGGAGGAACAGCTTGATACCTGCTGGCCTGCCTGGAGTTGCAGACCCGGTATGCAAGCATTGTGGCAGAAGACAGTGCTGATACATTTTTTTCCTTCACTTGTCTTCTCAGCTGCAAGCTCTGAACGGCTGGAGCTCTCTTACATACAGGAAGATTGGATATATCTGATTTTTGATTAGTGCTAAACCATTTTTCTACTCCATATAATAAAAACACTCCTTTGAAAGTAGATGAACTGGAAATATCAGCAGTAGGCCTGATTCTTTTTCCATCCCCTTTATCTCCCCAGATTTTACTCATGATTTTTAGAAACTTCAGGTACTGAGTTTCCTAGGATTCTAATCTTTTCAGGCTGCTGGTTGATCATATACTGAATGAGTAGAAAAGGGGTAAGCTCTCAACAGTCACTGTGCAAATAAATAAGTTCTTCCACAGTAGCTCACCGTAAGCAGTAGGTGTAAACAGAAGTAGCTTTTGAGATGTGTGGGGTTTTTCTCCCCCTTCAGCTTTGACATCTTAACTAGCTAGCAAGCTGGGTGTTAACTTGATTTAGTTCCTAGTGGTTTGGAGCTGCTTTGGTTGCATTTTGTTGTCCAATGGAAGACATGGTTGTGGAAAGTTCTGAATCTTCTTGTTTGTGCCTTTTTAAACTCTCAGGGTGTCATGATTCTCCAGTGTGGTATTCCAAGTGCAGTTGTCGTGAGCTGAGGGTCATATCGCATCTCTCAGTGTGAGGGAGGAAACACTGGTGTCCATTCACGTGAAATTTTGCAGTATAGTCACCTGCTTATTAGCAGCGCAGGACACTGTTTCTCAAAGGCATGTGCCTTCTGGCTTCTCTGGAGGGATGTTGTTGTACGGTTTCCTAGCATCTTGAGGATTGCCACTCATGCTTGATGTTAAATTTTCCTCACTATTTGTGTTTGTGTAGGGACTGCATTTTTAAATGAAAAATTACTTGCTACAAGTAATTCAGCAGCCAGACCGCAATGGAAACCTAATCTTGAGTTTGCAAGAAGCTAACAAAGGTCTGTCAGTAGACAGATCAGTTAAGAGCGCTGCATTTTTAAATTATAATTGCCTGCCACACAAAGCCAAAGGGAAGAGACCTGTCAGCAGTCATTAGATTTACGACTCCTGTAATCAGGACTAGCATGGCACCTTGCCATTGTCTGAATATAAGGTTTAATTGACAAAACCCCCTTATTGTCATCATGCTTCATGTACACATCTGTGATAGTCAAATGTGTAGCTGGGGTAATGAATAGCTGTTTGTTTTGAACAATAGTTGTGTGGGTATTTCCACCTGAAGCTGTTTTAGGGAGGCAGTTTTAAGACTTGGTATCAGCCTAAGTGCTGTGCATCTTACCTGTGTTTATTGAAACATGAAAAAACAGTTGCAACTGCTCTTCGGCACATACTGTGAAACAGCACTTTGAAAAAGAACAAATGTTTCAGGATACAGCTGGCTCCAGCAGAGTTAAAACATCTTGCGAGTGCCGTAGATGCCATATGTGGCGCTCAGAGCTGCACAGATGTAGCTGTCATTTGAGCTCTCTAACACGTGTTTTTGTTTGCTAATCTAAGCTGATGTTGCAGGATAAAAGAAACACTGCAGGACTTTGTTTTGGGGTAGGAGGGATAAACTGTTAGCTTAACACTCAGCCCTTCCAATGGATTACGCTGAGATTGGCTGATAGCAGGCTGTACGCGTGAGGCCCTCCGTTGTGCTAGTCCTGATGGCACACGTTTACGCAGCTTGCCAGCCGCGGGGAAGTGCCAGGCTTTCAATGCGGGCACCCTTTGCTAGGAAACTGGTGAAGAACTTTCCACTAGGAAATTGGACAAAAGAACCGCTGCCTAAGCAAGCTGCTCTTCCGGTTGAAGGAAAGAGGCTCTTAACTAAAAAAGCAGATTGCCTTTTTTGTTGCAATTAAATGATAGGAGGACATAAACGGTGTGTGAGGGAATCCAGTTTAGTTGTGTCCTTACAGGGCCTTTCTCTCATTTTTCCACTCTGTAGTGAGAAAGGATTTAATTCTGCCTGCCAGTTCTATTGATAAAAAAATATTGAAAATTTAGAAAAAATTAGATTATGCAAAATTATTTCAACGTAAGTGTGGATTTCTATTAAAGAATCCTGTTTTCTGTGCTGTACGTTGGGTAACTTTCATGTGACATAAACTCATTAGTCAAGTTGTCATCTGTGGAGTTAGAGAGAAGAAAACCCCGATCTTTCATGAGAACAGAGAAAACACTTGCATAGGTTTTGTATTCCCGCATTTAACATCTTCAAAGACAGCAGCTTTCGTAAGCTGAGGTAAGAAGCCAACCAATGTAAAGTTGAAACGGTTTGTACTTTCAGCTCTTTGTTAACTTTCCCAGTGTGTGTACCAAAAACTCTGTGGAGTGTGAGAGACATTCTTACTGCCTTGTGCTAGAAATACAGCTTGCGTTGGAATGGAGGTTAGAATGTTGCGTTCCTCAGAACTGGGTTTTCTTTGGAAGACTAAATTGAAGTAGCAGTGTTTATTTGTAAAGTGCATGACTCTTTGTAAAGACTCTGAGGATAGAGAACAATCTGAATCTAGTTAGTACTGTTTGAAGGTTTTGCAATGAGCCTTTCACTTCTACATATTTACAACATCTTTTTTGTGTGTGTGTTAGTGGTGGTGTAGTTTTTAAAGCTAGAAGGCAAAAGTTGCATCACTGATTAATGTTTAATTTTAATGCCAATGCTTCCCCTTTATGGTCTGTGTTTCCTGAGAACCAGAAGTTGCTCTCTTGAGTGGTAAATTAATACAATACAACCTGCAAGAAGGGAGGCTGCAAAAGAAGTTAGCAGAGGTGTTTGCTACGTTTAACCTTTGTTCAGCACTTGTGCACAGCAATGTTGCTCAAGCAGTCTGACGTTATAAATTAGTTCCTCTCTCTCTTCTGATTATCAAAATACTCAAGCAAGGGGCATGTTTATCTTGCTGCCAAGCCAGCTGGGTAATGCTTAGTGCCATACTGCTTCCAGATTCAAGCATTGTTGCTTGAACACATATTTCACACACACAGCTCTTGTTTCCTGCATCAGATTTAGGTAGGATTGGGTGTGCAGTTGTGGCTTATTCCCCAGGAAAAGCCAGACAAGCACTAGAGGGTCGACCAAGGACCTTAAACTGTTTTAGGGGTTGTCAATTAAAACAAAATAACTCAAGCACACAAATAGTTGGGTTTCATTTCAGCAAGCTTAAGAAATGAGTGGAAGTGGAACTGACGTGACATAGACTGAACAGAGTACCTTGAATCGGACTGCGGCGAGCTGCTGTTCCTGACAGCATTGGGAGAACACCGAGCAGAGAGCATTCTAGATAAATACCGTCTGAAACATAGCTGGCAGTGTCTGAAACAGCGATAGAGGTACCTTAGGATGTACTCTTAGTGTACAAACACTGCACTGGTGCTTTAACTCCATGTTTTCTCCAGGGAAGCAGGTAGATTTGCCAGAG
Source organism: Phoenicopterus ruber ruber (assembly GCA_009819775.1). Taxonomy (NCBI): domain Eukaryota; kingdom Metazoa; phylum Chordata; class Aves; order Phoenicopteriformes; family Phoenicopteridae; genus Phoenicopterus; species Phoenicopterus ruber. The sequence goes on from CM020222.1 coordinate 27,920,199, forward strand.
GTTCCAGACACTTAGTCAAAAGCTATCCAGTAGTGAATAATCCTGAGGAGACAAGAATGGATGTAAACAATTTGGTCTTCTCTGTTTGACTTCACGATGCAAAACCTCTTTTTAAAAAGAGGAATGTAACTACTTGTTTGGAATATTGCACAACTCAAGCCAAAGCTGCTGCACGAACGCATTCCTTATTATTTCATCTCTGGACAGTTGAAGTGATCCTGGCCCCAAATTGGTGCGTTCTATACACTGCAGTCCTTGGCTAGCCTGAATCTTTTTTTTCCCAAAGTTTTTATATGTCTGCAGAAGTTTTCTTATGTTAGGTATTGTAGTACTTAAAAAATTCAAGACAAAGCTTAGTGTTAATGAAAATATGTTAAAATCTTTTCCTTCTCCACTCTCTGCTAAAGAGAGAAGTTGGAGTAAGTACAAACAGCTTCACTTTCACAGACTTTTGTTGGTGGCAGCAGACTAGACATATAATAAATGATCTTCACAGAAAGCAGTTAGATCAACATGGAGACAGCCCAAAATGTTAATGCACTGTAACGTGTTTTCTTAGTCTTTGTCACCAGATTGCAGTATCATGAAGAAGAATGACTTCTTCAAACAGCCTGTGGCCAATTTTTCTTGCAGACACCAAAGCCCTAGAGCAACATACTGTCTGTGTGTGGGTATATACAAGGAGAGAGTCGGAAAGCTAAGGTTAAGGTTCTTAAAGCAGCCAGACATTAACTGGAGCACACTATCGGAGTTCATTAATGTTACTGTTCTGTGACTTGTTTATTTTTTTCCTAGACTGATACTTCTAGAATAGTTCTCATCTTTTTTCTTTACCTTTCACGGTCTAATAGATACAAGTTACTCCAGTGCATGTGTTGGTAGCTACTGGAGGATATTCAGGTTTGTGTAAGATGCAGCATTCAGTTCTCTTTCAATGTAAACATCATTAAGGCACATCCTGTTGTAGCTTAATAATGTGATGGAAGTCTTCTGTTTTTAATAAAAATAGAGTTGCTGTTGCTAATCTGTGAGGGAAAGGAAATCAACCGAGTAGTGTTTAAATTTAGGATTTCAAGTAGTTTTGTATAGCTCTGCAGTATCGATCATCATTATCCTTGTCAGCAGCAAGATGCTTTCATTCTAGGTCGTCCCACTCAGCGCAAACCACAAAATGAGTAAGTGGTAAAAGATGATAGACTGTTCCTGCTTGGGAAAAAAATCAGAGTCATCAAGACTGGTGGAGGATGGGGAGGGGTTACTTTGAACTGTCCTGGTCTGGTCTTGCAAACTGAATGCCTGCTAGTGGTTGGAGTGAATTATGTGCCCTCCTGGAGTATATTTGCTGGTTTAGCTTCATCCAGAAAGAATCTGGTTTGTGTACTCTATCGGAGACTGTTCTGTGATGTGAACCAAAGCATATTAAGTGGGACAATCAGGAAGTGTGCATCAAAGCCACACTCCTGATCTGAATTAAAACGCTCGAATAGATGCACCCAGAGACTGCGTTTAAACTGCCATGTAAGTGCTTGATACACATAGAATGTGCAATCTGAGGTCAGCAACAGTATTCAAAATCCCCAAAACTATGTAGCAGGCTGGAAAAGGTACAGAAACAGGTGTAATCAGCGTGGAAATGGCTTCCATGCAAGACAGACTAAAAAACCATAGGACTTTCCATTTAAGAAAACAGGTGACTGATTGTAGCCTATAAAATGGTGTATGGTTAAGTGAAGGTGAAAGACATTCTTGCTGCCTTGCAGACCTGTAGATATGTATTTTCTGTCTTTGTGATTTGATTGATCAAATCAAACTGCTGCTCAAGTACACCTTTTGTGTCCCCTACACATAGAAGGTTGAGAATGCAGGAGAAAACAGAGACAGCACAGGACCTGTTTTTTCGTTATCCATGAGCTATAACTCTTGGAGATGTACCGTGATTCCTAGTTGCCTCTGTGCTGAACATTTCAGCTCATTTGAAGCAGAGTGCGGGAAGCTATCTATGTAGACTTTTGGCAAAGTAGAGGAGCAGAAATTATGCATGAAATAGAGGCAGTTTTAACTTGCGGATCATTAATAGGCCTCCATATTGTCTGTCCAGGTCAATGTCTTGAGAAGGCAGCAGCGCATGATCAAAAACCGGGAGTCAGCCTTTCAGTCACGGAAGAAAAAGAAAGAATACATGTTGGGACTGGAGGCGAGGCTGGAGGCAGCCTTATTGGAGAACGAGAAACTCAAGAAAGAAAACAGCACACTGAAGAGGCAGCTGGACGAAGTAGTATTAGAGGTAAGAGATTGTGATGAAGATCTGACTTTGTATAAAGACAGTTGCTCAGGTGGGAAGGCACTTGAACAGAATCATGGAAATGTTGACTGGAAGACCTTTGGGGGTTTCTAGCCCAGCCTCCCTCTCCAAGCAGGACTTTCACCAACTCTAGGTCAGGACAGCTGTTGCATTATCTAGTTGATTTTTAATTCTCTATTTCATGGTGCTTCTGAAGATTTCACTGAGAAGATAGACTGGACAGAAACTGAATATAGTGTACAAGCAAAGAGTTTTATTCTTAAGTATTCCTGGCACGTATTCATACGTAATTAGGCAAATATAAATTTAAAAAGCAAGCATAATTTGGTGTATTTAGCTTCTGACCTACCTGTGCATGTCTGTGCCCATTTTTTATTGCATGTCTTCTCTGTTTTTTCCCGTCTAGAACCAGAAGCTCAAAGTATCATCTCCAAAGAGAAGGACCCTGTGTGTGATGGTGATACTGGCTTTCATAATGTTGAATTATGGTCCATTGAGGTAAGTTGCATAGGAATTCCTCTTTGCATAGCGAGTTTGCTGTCCTGCGATTTTTGTTTGGATCTTTAATACAGGTGATGTTGTGCTTTAAAGCCTTGAGCTTGAAACCTGACTTCTGTCCTTTACTCTCCTCCTGCATAGGGGAAGACTCATCTGTATAATGGTTCCTCTTTTGGAACCCTTCTGACAACAAGAGATAGATCTTGTGCTTTCACTTTCTCTTGGCATTTTGTTCATCAGTGCAGGGTACAGCAGTTTGTCTGCTCCATTTATAGCTGAAGAGATTAAAAAGCTGCGTTTAGAATCCTTCTAGAAAAAAAGTCACAGACTTTGAGAGCTCACCTGCTTGTTTATACCTGTGCTAATCTCAATAGCTATGAGTTTAAGCTGCTTCTAAATCCCACTGTTTGTTCCAGTGCTGTGCGATCCTGACCATTAGATGCGTCTAGCCACTATCTTCCTCATTGCAGTGTAAGCCTTGTATTACTTGTCTTCTAAATCTGGTGGAGAAGTTGTTCCCTCTCCTTAATTGGCTGAAGTGCTAATCAAAACCCTCTCTTGTTCGAACTGTATCAGTGGGGCATAGGAACCAGAGAGCAGGAAGGAAATGCTGCATTACTTCCCAGACACTTTATAAAGAAATCTGGGGAAGAGATGAGACTAAAAAGGGGTACTTCTTGCACATATCTGTCCATTTAACCTGGCTTTGGAACATAAAGACCTTTTATATGAAGCTGTTCACCCTCCAAAAGGGGAGGATATTTCAGTAGATTCCCAGTCATCAGTGTCTCCGTTTGTCCTCAAAACCTCAGTCAAACGAAAGGAATGGGATAAATCTGGAGGAAGACTTTGTTTCTGACTGTGATAAACTTCTGCAGTGTTGGTGTTTGTATTTTTAATAATATTAGAAAATCTGCTAAAGCTGAAATTACTTTTGAAGTGTTTGCACTTATTTCAAATACTGTTTATCTCAGGCAGTGAAATACAGCTGATAATTTTACTTTGATATGTATGATTTTAAGGTAGACCATTTCTTAGTGCATTTAGGGTTTGAATTGGGATTTTTGACTATCAGGCGGAAAAATCAGCTTCCGCATACTAAGTGATTGATTTGTACATCCCATCTGCATTTGCAAACATTACCACTCACTTGAGAGACACTTGGTGAGAACTAATAGAACCAGCAGTCTTTCTGAAGCTGGGAGAAGTTTTAGTTGCCTCCACATTACAGTGAGGAGTTGGAATGCATGAAGCTCTTGTTAGTTTTGAGAGGCTTGGAAACACACAGAAGACGGGCGGGAAGCCTTTTACCACAGTGCTCGAGTCCCATGTCAGCTTCTCCACTCCCAGGAATGAGTAAGGTGTTGAGCTTGATGGCAAAAACCTGCTGTCAAAGTAGACTGAAAGGTCAGTTTCTGTTCATATCTTTGCAACAATCAGTAACTACAGAAATAGGGTTAATTTCTTGACCTGTTTGATTGTTTAATAAAGTAGATAAAGTAAAAAGAAATTCTTGGCTGTCTGGCCATTCCTGGCCAGTGTAGTAGCTGAGCATGCCAGTGTAGTGGCTGTGCCTGAACTAGGTGGTCTGCATCAGTACTGGATTTAGGCAGTGAAGAGAAATGTAACTGCAAAGTTGCAAGGAATTACTCTTATCTTTCTGTGCTTTTTTTTTTCCCCCTACCAGAATAAATGCTTGCACTGCAATTAAAATACTAGACTGTATCAAGGTGGTGTGAATGTTGATTGTGCAGTACCCTTTGGAAGGCCCAGAATGTGGGATATACAAACCATTACTTAAGATTTCACTCCTCCCATGCGCGTTTTCTTCTTTTTATAAAGGTGTCACTAAATGGTGGCTCCATGAATGTGATAGTCATGATTGCTGTTCTGCTTAGACCTTAACAACAGAAGCTTCCAATACACGTGATGTTTTTCAGTCTCTGCAACTTCTTACAGAAATAAGTAATGTTTTGTTATAATATCCATGCTAGCTTATAGTTCAGCAGAAGTACTTTTTTCCCCTGAGTTAGCTAACTGTGGAATACCTAATTTCTATACAGTGGTCAACTGGAGGTAAATATGATTTGAAACTTTGTGACAGTGTTGCCGTTTCTTCTATGTAGGAAATCATTTCACTTGCGCACTTGTATGGAGGTGTAACAGCATTCAGGCACAGGTTGTTTTGATTCAAGCATATTACAGTGAATATTTTATTATTTAAAACCAATGAACCATTGCAAAGAGAGTGACATCGAAAAAAAGCAAAACCATGGGAAATTCACCCCCTAAATTCTGTAGCAGACTTTGAAATTCCCTCAGCTGGCCGTATTGTAAGATGCTTCTCAGATTCTTAATTGGAAGTGATAGGATTCTTTGAAGGCTAGAGGTAAAACAAAAGGACAGATATATAGGTTTTCTCTTTAGTTGCCTATTTCTGTCAAATCAGGGGAAGTGGTCGGGTTGTTTTGGGATGGGGATGTGAAGCTGAGGGACAGGCAGTCCTGCAAACGCTCCGTGGCCTGCAGTGCGTCAGTAGAGGTGCAGTGTTGGGGCACTTGGCATCCCACAAAAAAACCCCATCTGGATGGTTGGCTGTGTAGTTAGTTCTATGTTTTCTTCTGCATTAATGGATGTGTGTTGCACTAATGCTGGTTCGCACATAATTTTGTTAATTGGTCGTAAGTCTTGTTGACTGTGTATATAAGTGGTGAGATGTGCGTGATGTTTCATGGAGGGCTCTGAGGCTGTGCTGTTCTGCTGTTTTAAGATTATGGGAAGCAGTCCAGGATGTGGCAGCTCTTGGCAAACAAGTTTAGCAGATAAAATGATTCTGCTGACACGTTTTTTCATGCTGACAAATATACGATGTGTATGGGTAATCTGTAACATTGAACTTGGGAATATGGGAGCGGGGCTGAAAGTCTGGTAGGGAAGCTGGCTTATCGACCCAAGAAAACTGTTTGAAAATATTGGAGGAAGAGTCTAGTCCAGTCTGCTTAATTGCCAACAAGCTTTTCAGAACATCCTTCAGTTTCAGACATGGCACTGTGTTATCTCTGAGAAAAGAATGGAAGTTGAATTAAATATAAATTGAATATAAATGTGAATTGAATGCTTTCTGGTCATGAAAGTGGCTTGTATAGAGTTAATGGGAACTCTGCATTATATTGTACTGTGTTACTAAACTCTTTTGGGTTTGTTATTTTGTATAGAAGACTGAAACTTTCAATTATTAAAAGCAGGAGTAATTTAGCAGGAATTCTATTAGTGTAAGTTTCTATTTTATCTATTTGCTTTATACTAGAAGAAAGGCGCCCAGGAATTTCCCATCTGTGTGTCAATGAACTATTCTCTAATCTTTGCGAATTATTTGGATTTGGATTTGGATTTAACATCTATAAAAACTTCCTTTTATTATTACTTAAGAATGATTGGTGAGGTGTACGAAGGGAAAAGGGTACATTTTGATTTAATTCCTCCTTACCCCAGTCTTACATACCATGAGGTGCAAGACAGGAATTGGCAACCCGCAGTATTTGCACAAAAGGCAGTGAGCACGCAAACCTTGGCATGCGGCAGGGTTGGGAGCTGGAACCGTGACATCTGGAGGCAGGTATCTGTGGGAGGCAGCGTCTCCTGCCTTCGCACTTGCCTTCTGTGAGAGCCGGGGTCGGTCTGCATGGCTGCGTTCTCAGCTGGCATGGCACCCCTGAAAGGTTGCTGACTTCTGGCATTAAGAAACATCTAATTAGCTGTGCATTTTTTTACCGCTTACAACATGAAATCTGAAAATCTTCAAACTATTACAATTCCTAGATGCCTTTTTTTTTTCCCATGCTTAATTTCCACATTTGTGTTAGGCTGTGCCTGGGTAGTAACCAGATCTGAAAATGTGTTAAACAAGCACAAGCAATGCTGAAACAAATGGAAACCAAGCACATGTTCTAGTCTAAACAATCCATGTATTTATTTTGGGAATATTTTTCTTATGTTTCTCTTCCCTGTTCCCATTTGAATATAATTTATCTTGTGTGCTTGTTTTTTTTTTTTTTAATGCAAGTCCTACATGTGATAGTAAAATACTTGCAGGAAACCAACCCAACTAATGTATAAAAAGTAGGGAAGGGAGAACAATCATGGAAGATGCAAAAGGTAAATTTTCTGCATCTCTGCTTCTTGGGGCACTAGCAGCAAAGTGTGTAAGCCAGGTAATTGCTGGGGACCCTAGCATTATTTTCTTGGCTATGAAAAATGTTGAACTAGTTATTTTTTCCCCCTAATCAGTCTGCTCAAGCTTACATGGTGGTCATCGTCTAACAACAGTTTTAGAGCATTTATGAATATGTCAGCCAGCCGGAATGTGTCATAACTACCATTTCAGATATTCTGTGGACAGAAGACAAAGAAAAATATGAAGTTGGAGAGAGGAAAGGCAGATCTGCGAAGAGATTGGAACAGGGGATTTGAGAAGGTGGTATGATTTTTTTATTAATTTTATTTTTTCTTACAAGTTGGCCACCTCCGTATGGCTGGAACCCCTTTCAAACTGGAAAACAGACTTGATGATGTAACCAAAAATTCTTAAGCTGTATTTGTGGTGGAGGATGACTGAGGTGGTGATTGATGGAGCTAAGTAAAGCTGCTGCTCCAAAATCTCATGTGTCCTGTTGACCTACAGCAGCTGTGCTAGAATTGCTGGCCTTTTGTGGAGACTTCATTGCAGCTCCTCTCTAGAGTGTCCTGATGGGTTTTCCTCTACTTTCCAGGACTGTCCTGGAAACTGAATAATCTATTAAAAATTCAGATCCACTGAGCAATCTGCAAATAAAGACACCAGCCTCGGAAGCTGAGAAGCGTGATTTGTCTGCTATTGTCGTAGACTGCAACAAATGAAGAAGCAGTGATTTTTTGACTTCTGAAAGACTTAGGGGTGTGTCTCATTTCTTAGATTGGTAGCACAAACATTAGGAAAAAAAAGCAGAAGTGGTAAGATTAATCATCTTTTACGAAAAATGAGGAAATCACCCAAGGGTTGTTCAGCTGCATACTACCACAATCTGCTGCTTGTAAGGGTGAGGTAAGCAAAATACAAGTCTTTCACCAGCACCCAAATTAGCATCCCACCTAGTCTGCAGGCTGCTAGTCAGTACTAATGTAGCCTGCTGAGCTTTTGGAGCACGCGTGATTTGGGCTGCTGAAAGCACCATCCATTGAGCACACCTGTGTTTGTGTCAGTATGGTTTAGAGCCCTTACTCAAGCTGAGCAATCTTGAGTTGGTATGTGGGAGAGCAGGATTATTCTGAGGTTTGGTGCATTCAGCAGTGTTTTTGTGCAAGTTTGCTATTGTTTGAGCCTTAATGCTGGACTGCTTGGTTACAGAAACAGACTCGTCTTATGGCAAGCAGGAGCCTAGGGATGCCTCGGTGGTGGCATGTCAGAAAGTTAGAGAAATAATTTTGTAGTTCCCTTAAAGGGAGCATTAGCTGTGTGGGCAAAGGAGCTGATCTTGTTACCATAACATCCCATGCAGTAAGTGTTGTGTTGCCGCAGAGATGTTTGAGCTGTATATTGTGTGCTCAGGTTTGTCAGTGCGGATCCCACCCACAGCAGTCAGTCCTGGGCCAAGGTCTCAGTGTGGTCTGGGTCTCTCCACTGTGCTGCCCTAGCAGGTGAGCTCAATCGTGAGATCAAGCACTGTCATGCTTGATTCCCAAATGTCCTCTTGGGTAATATGTGCTAAGCAGACTAAAGCCGTGTGTCTGCCACCTGCCTAAAATGAAGGGCAATGACTAGCAACTGAAACACAGTATTTTTTTTTTCCTGTTGCCTTAACAATTCTTCCCGATTGTGTGTGTGCTCCTTCCTCGCTCCATTCCATTGTGAAGTCAGGCAGGTTAGTTGAAACCACTGACAGCTTGCAGTGTAATGGAGGAGGAACTCCCCATCCAGGCTCCTTGCTTGGCCGTGTCCGCCTTCCAGCTGTGCCTGATCTGAGAGTGGTGCTGAACTGTGAGCGTTGTGCCCGTGGCCCATGAGTTCCTTCAGCTGCAGGTTGGATAGTGTTGTCTAAACTTGCGCTGACTGCTTGAAGCCTCTCTAAAAATGTTCTGAGAACAGGGAACCACAAATCGTGGGCTGTACAACAGGATAAGTTTCTTACTCTCAGTTCATCCAGTCCTGGGCTTTTTTTGCACTTGGTGAAGGATAGAAAAGGATTGTTTCTCTACTTTTTGCAAGTCTCAATAGCCTTCCGTATATCTTCAGGAGTTTAATAGACTTAAATGTGATCTATACCTGAAGTATGCTAACAAACATACATACAAATGATGACAGTTAAAGGGCTATTAATTTCTTACATACTAGTAGAGAGGAAATGGTGAAATCTGAAGAGAAGAATACTAGATAAGTGCAAGAGGCGTGCAACAGTGCCATGTTAGCCAGCTCCTCCTGGCTGCCAAGGAAATACGGAGCCCTCTGAGTGTTTTAGCAAAAACGGCAGAAGCTCCAGAATATATTTGTGGCTCTTAACACTTCTAATATGGGAAACTTACTTACTTTAATGTTTGTGTCACCGAAAGAATATGTTTCAATGCTGAGTTGAATGTACGTTTGTGTTGGAGATGGCCCAAAGCTAGGAAGCTGGTTCTGTAGCACACCTTTGGTCTTGTGTTGTAGTTTCTCCTTGAAGAGAGAGGGAGAAATTGAGAGGAAAAGGACAGGTTGAGTAATTTGGACTTGGGTTCAGGTTCCAGACCTTTCAGAACCTCTCTTGATGGGTTGGTGCTTGAATAAAATTGAATACCCTTGATTTTCTTACAAACTACAATTGCGGGAGCAGGAAGTGATTCCTTCCTCCTTCCTTTACTGATCGCAGCCACATGTTCATCCTGGCAGAGTTGTGCCTTGGCCGGGCTGTCCTCACTTGCCTTGTCCTGCTGCTCCTGGTGCAGTTGCAGAGCCTGTGCAGAATGCCAGATGCACTCGCTGATAACTTACCCTTTTCTCCGTGCATTCATCTGCCGGGCTGGGAGTGAAATACAGAAAGTTTTTGCCCTGAAAGAACATTGCAGTTGAGACTGCTTGCATCAGGCCTGCCCAAGCTTTGGCCGTAAAGGCCAGCCCACTTCCAAATAACCGCATATAGTTTTCTAAACAAAAATAAATGCTCTGGGTGTCAATACTTGCTTTCTTCCTTTCTTTGCTAACAGCTTTATTAAAAATAAATTGCTTTTTAAAGAAAGCAAAACACAAGAAAAACACAGAGATCATCCTTCCAGTTTGGGTTGCTTTCCTCATCCTCCCCAGCAGAGGAAAGAGGCCAGGCTCCTCTTACCAGCCCAGCACTCGCAGAGGGTAGCTCTGGAGCAGCCTGTCAGGAGAAGGTAGTGCCTTGCTGTCGGCAGATGGTGCCTTCATTGGGAATAAGAAACAAGAAATACTTTCCAGAGAGCGTTTGGCGCTGTGGCAGCCTTGTCTGGAATCAGTTAGGAAGAGGACGAGGTCCTCGGTTGGTGTCTCCTTGCAATGTCAACTTTAGCCCATTGGAAACATCCCAGCTCATATTCAGAGGTGGTTCTGTCCCCAGAAAACTCTTTGTTATGATATCACTATTGGCTTTCGTCTACAAATTACTGTACAACTTAAATGTCAGTATTCAAAACTTGAAGTGCACGAGGTTTGTTCAGCCAGAAGTACAAACGAATTTTAGTTCGGGCTCCTGGCAAGACTTGCTTTCACATTTATCAAACTGACATTCAAACCAAAGAAGTAAAAATACAGCTAAAATATCAGGTGCCATTGAATGCCTGGAGAAACCATGACAGGAGTGTTGCTTTTCTTTCCCTCCTATAATCAAATTTATCTACACTTCTGAACAAACATCTGCACGAAGTATTTAGTGGTTCTTTCTTTTTTCCCTTGGATCTGGTTTTGCATCTTAAACAGGCGGGATAGCTCAGCCAGCTTGGACAGGATGGTTGTGGCTGTGTGGAAACCCTTTAACGGTCACGGTATCTGGGATGTCCAAATGCAGGCTGCAAAGCCTTGGTAGGCACCCTAGGTGCGTAAGTGTGGCCAAACAGAAAAGGTTCCAGCTTCCAGCTTCTAACTGGTTGTCTTGTCCAGTAAAGCCATTTCTCAGCTTTGGTCTTTCTTGACTTTTAATATGGGGCAGTAACTCAATTCCTGCAAACAGTAGGACTTGCTCGGGGCAGATATGCCAAAGTGCTCTTTCTTTTCCAAGTTCTCACCTTGTAGCCCAACAGCATGAAAAAATTTTCCATGGTTTTACCATCTGTCATAGTAAAACATTTTTTTTAAGCAACTATTGATCTCTTAGCTGAAAATACTGTTTTTCAGAAGCTATTTTCCCCCTGAATGGGATCATCTACCTTTCTTTTTCACTGTTTCTAGCCTCTTCTACCTGATGTTTTTAAATGCTCAATATTGACTTCATCTTGACTTCATCTTCAGTGTCATGGTGTTGGGATCTGCTCTGTAGACCCTTCCTGTTCCAGCTTGTATTGTTGCTGTTCCGCCTAGCACTTGTAAACCTCAGTATGCCTCAGGTGGGCAGGTGTTTCCAGATGTAGCTCTGCAGGAGAGGTCCGTCCTTCATCCCAGCTGCTAAAGGGATTCCTTGGTCCTAAGTCATGCTTTTCCCTCCGTGTCAATTTGAGATGTCAAAGGAGGAATATTTCTGATATCCTGTGTCATACCCTCATGTACCTACTTGGCAAGGAAAGGTCTTTGAGAATGAGAAGTCAGAGGATATAGACCGTAACGTATCTCTTCTCCTATCTATTACCTGAAGATGGAGCCCTATTTACAGATAAACTCCACAAGCGACCTGTCCTGGGAGAAAGGAGGGAGAAGAAATGATACAACAGAACATCATCATCATCTATTCAGATGGGGAAAAAACTAACAAAACTCCCCAAGTAACCAGAAGGTGGAAGCAGGGCAGTATTTCAAGTTGCGGGGTTTTTTCCTTATCCACAATGAAAGTTCTTTTGGTTTTGGGTCATTGCCACAAACCAAAGGAGCAAGGAAGGGGAATATATTTATATATATATTTTTTTTAGACATATTTGAGACTTTGAGAAAGAAGCTTTCAATCATCTTCAAGGTCATAAAAAAATGAATGGGAAAGGGGAGGCAAATGTAGCCCATGTAGCTTAAGGCAGAAACTGCTGCTAGTCCTGCTTCAAAATAAGCATTTTGTGGAAAATAACAATCCTGATAAAGGAAAGGGCATTGGAATAAATACCATAAATAATACCATATTTTGTCCTCAAGTTGGTGCCCATGTTCTCAGAAGTGGGAGCCGTGTTTTTTGCCTGTAAGGATGGCAAAACATACTCTGTTTGCCTCTTTATTTGTCTTTTGCTGTTGAAGATACCTTCTTTCGGGTTGAAACATCCCATGCTTAGCTGCTGCCAAAAGTGAAATTTTAATTTTGATGAAAAGGTTAAGGTGTTTTAAGCATGAGAAGAGTAAAAATAAACATCTCCTCTCTCTTAAAGCTGATACAATAAAATGAGGCGTACGTGGTTTTGAGTGGCTGTACAGCTAAAACAACTAAATGACAAAAGCTGAAGATGATAAGCTGTGATTGCAGAGCGGTGCTTATGTTTATCCTTGATGGACTTGGTTTGGATTTCTCTACTTTTGTTCAGAGTTCAGGGTGAACTGCAGTAGCAACGTGTTGCATGTGGCACTTCACCTCAAACTAGTCACCTTGCCAAGCTAGAACCTGAAATAACAAGAATCGCCTTTGCAGAATGAGGGAAATAGGAAGGAAGAACCATCATGGAAAAATGCAGATCTGTTACAATTGTACTGATTAGGATTTTGTCAGCTTTAACTAAATAATTATATGGGAAGTTTCTCTGGTTCAGCATGTCATTTTGAACAGGAAAGGAGAGAAGTAGGATAGGATAAAACACTAGACCCAGTAGGTCCATCAACATACTGGATGGCTGATACACTTCAGGCTGTGGAGAAACGGTTTGCAGGAGAATTACAACTGTCAGATCTTCTGATGGATATTCTCGGTTTCATGAATAAACTTCCATATACTTTTAGCTGTCACGGCTCCAAATTAGGTAGAGTAGGGACATTTCACAGACGAGTGACTTCCAGCAGGAACGTGTGGCATTCCCTTAAGCATCAGCCTTAGTTTTGAGCTCTGGTTCTGGGCTTGAGATGCTGCCAGCTGTGCTGATGCTTTCATTGGAAGAGAAGAAACATGATCTCATAAAATATAGTAGATAGTGGAGATTGTTTCTGTAAAATTGGATAGCCTGGTGTTGCCTGATGTATGAGGCTGTGAATAAGCCATCCAGCTTTCCATGTTATGCAGTAAGAAACAATGAGACATTTGGATGCTAGTGTACATATACACTAAGGAAACTGTAAGTACTTTTTTGCTCACTGTCACTAGTGAAAACAGAGCCTGTAGCATTTCTGCTGCCCTGATTCTGTGCTGCTGCCTGGAAACCTGAAGGAGAGGAGGCAGTCCAAGCGACGTCAGCCTGGATCTGGGATTGCCCTGGCTCCGGCGGTTCTGCAGAACGTGACACAATTACTCATGGGGAGACCTGGGTTACTGCTAACAGGAGCTCAAATGTGTTGGCAAAAGAGAGGGGATTGCTAGGCAACTATGTCTGTGTGCCTTCTGCTTAGTGGTGGAGTATTTAATCTGCCCTCCTTGCTTGTTCTTGCCTTTCTCTGTTATTACCATTTGTATTCGTTGCCTGTTGCAAAGTGATGCCATGTAACAAGGAAAATGAGATCTTCCCCTGCAGAGTTTATGCTCTGCTACACAGGAGAGGTGGGGCATGAATTAAAATGTACTCTGTAGTCAGTGATCAACATGCATGGCAAAGATCTCATCGGCATGCCGGGGTCGTCTTGTGGTTTTGTATTTTCTGTGTTGCTGCTAGTGATGCTCTGCTGTTGTCAGCTAAGAAGGTTAGGACTTGATTTTGTAAGTATATATATATTTCAGGAAGCAGCCATGTTTACAAAGGCGTAAAGCGAGCCTCTGGAGAGGATATCTTGAAGTATTGCTTTTGTGCTTTCAAGATTTCTTACTTGTAAATCACCCTTCTGAACGAGGGTGCAGTCGATCTCGTATAGCAGTTGTCTGGTCGTTTTTCCAGCTTGTGAAATGCTGCTACCTTGCTTTGCGTGGAGAGCAGCGCAGGCGTTCCTATGCTGCGTGGCTGGCTGAGCAGCCCCCAGGGGAAGATCCTTCAATCAGTGCAAGCACAGACCAGGATAACAGGGGATCTGGGACCATGGCCTGCTGCCACTATATAGCTGGGGCTGCCAGCCCTGCCAGTGTTTCTAAATCCAAGCAGAATTGAACATATATAAGTTTGTGTACAGTTTTGTTAGATGTCTGGCATAATATTCCAGGCTTGCAGCTGCACAGAATTTGGTAGCTGTATTTTCCTTACATATTGTATTCATATAAACTATGTCAATTGTACTTTGACGCTGATGAAAGTTAAAGTTCAGGGGTGCTTTGATTTGAATATAGGTAATTTTCTTACGCCTGCAGATCTAGCTTACAAACAGATTGATCTCAGTTTCATCAGGTGAAGCTTATGGGGGAACATGAAAACCAAAGCATCAAAATCTTTCGAACAATTAAAACTGAAGAAGAGAACAGAATTGCTTTTCTATCTACTAATGCTTTGAATGACAGTAAAATAATGACGCAATACATCATGTTTTTACATTAGATAAGACGTGAACCTTGCCCATGTAACACAGCAGCAGCCAGAAACTTAGCCATCTGAGTATTTAACACCTTACAGTAAAGTGTCTTGCAGACCCTTTATATACGTGATATGTTTTACTATGGTTATTATGTTTTCCAGTGTATTCGAAAAGGATCCCAATGGAGTTGATTCCACTGCGAGTTCCAGCCACCGGACCAGAAATCTTCTGGAGTTCTCAGCTAGCCAGGAGTCCAGCACGGCTCAGAAAATACCTGGGGGCATCATTTCCGAGAAGAGTAATAGGTGAGATGAAAACCTTTAACATATTTTAAGTGGCAGAGGGCAACGGTGCTTTTAGACCTCGCTGCCCTTCCATTTGCTAACCTCTTTGGCCAGTGTTATTGCTGCTCTTATGGAGCAACTGAGTTTACAAACGCAGTGTTTTGAAAGCTGATCTCTTTTATTTTTTTATCATTTAACAAAGTTTACCAGGTTGCTTTTCAAATGAATATGATGTTTTATCTCCAAGATTACCCAATACGTAGAGCTTCAGAAGTGTACACATGGCTATGCTGTATGGAGTTAGGGACAGTGTGGTGGAAGAGAACATATAAATAAGTGTATGTCATGGAGATTTTCATGACCTTCTTCAGTTCTTCATCTGTCTGCTTTTTTCCCTGATCTTTATTTTAGCTTGCATAGTTATGGTATTTGTCATATTATCTCTCTCTTCTTACTTTTCAAGCTGGAGTATTTATTTTCATAGTTGCTCGAGAGAAGACTGGGCAAGTTCACGATTAAGAACATACTCTGAACTTAGCACTGTGCTTTTTTAGAAATCTCCGAGTCCATCCTTATGCTTACCCATTATTTAATTATATAGTTGCTTTCAAGCTTCCTAGATCTCTAACATTCAGTGCATAAGTGAACATATAATTGTCTCCAGATTGAAGTCTGGCTAATCCAGCTCATGTTTTCCCCTTGCAAGATTTATCCTATCAGATTGTCCCTTTCCAGTAGAGTATTTTGGCTGGTTGAACAAAGCCAGGCACAGATGTGCAGAAAGCCCTAATGTATTTTGCCATGCAGAAAGAAGGCAATAAATCAAGAGCATTTTAAGGCTGTAGCCATGGTGAGGGCTTTGAGTCCTATGTGGCACGTTTCAGACCGTGACTTATGCGACGTAGTAGTAGAGTGGTCCTCTTAGGAGGATATGCTAGTGCCTGTACCTCCTCCTTTTCTTTCGCTCTTTCACCCTGGTTTTTGGCAAGCTGTGAGCTCTTTGCTGCATATTCTCCTTTATCAGTTCTAGATGCAGTAAACAGGAGAAGCAGACGTGAAGATGGAGAGAAAGCTGGGAAAGGGAGGGGAATGTGAATAAGGCTTTCGTAAGCTCTTCTACCTGATTTTTCAGAAAGAAGTTGAGGTTTAGGAGCTACAAGTCTTTGTCAAAACCAAGAGGGACTAAGACTGTTATACTGATACCCTATCAAGAGAGGAACTTATAATAGGTATTTGGTGATAAGTAGTTAACCCCTCAAGAGGTATGGATAACCAGGAGAAAGGAATATTAGTCTTTGCTTTGTTGCTGAGAGTGCTGTGGATTTTTGTCTTGAAATACATGCTCTTTTTCATTTTTTATCAAAGCCAAGCTAACTTGTGGAGACTGTTGGAGATGTAAATCCTCTCCACTCAGTTGTAATACAGTTTGTGGCTGCTCCATTGTCATATAGCTCATGGTCTTTACATCTGCGTGGTTTTAGTGGCTAATAAATTTATTATTTCTGTAGCAAATCATGCACGGCTCTGGAATGAAAGAGAAAGTTGCCTCTGCAGAGATCTCATAGTTTACATATTATGAGGAATATTTTACAGGCTATGTTTTCTTTCAATATCTGGCCTGTTTGGGAAGAGATCCAACATCTGCTAATGCTCATCTGTCTTACCTCTGTTGAGCTATCAGACCCCTTTGGGGAATTGACTGAGACCATTGGATGTTTGATAGAAATTGTTATTCACCTGTTTCAAAAGTCCCATGGGAGCAGCTGTAACCTTTGTGGGTTTGCCAACGGTAGTGCTTATTGTCTGGATTTGGTTAAAGGTTCATGAAAAACTATTTTAAAGGATTTCTTGATATCTCTCCCCCCGCCCCAGGTATGACCGTTCTGTATCTGATAACAAAGCACTGATGGTAGTCTCGGAAGAACCACTGTTATATATTTCACCACCACCACCCCCCTGTCAGCCTCTGATCAACCGGACAGAGTCGCTGAGGTGAGCAAACAACCTTTTCTGAGCATTTAAGCTTTTATTAGGAGTTTAGATATAAATTGTGTGTTGGGTGAGTGCTACTGGACAGACAGCTGTGAATGATGTTACTGCCCATTCATAGTTTTCATCCAGTACGTGAGCAGTGCCTCTGTAAGTGTCTGCACTGTCCAACGTCTGCTACCATAGAGACAGGAGATCAGCTAGGATCTTTGTAATCTTTTGATGGTTTTAATAATGATTTTCACTCAGTTTTCACACTGGTCATTTAGCAATAACCGAATAACAATTTTCTGATTGCCTGGAGGTTTTTCATGACTCGAAAGAGAAATCACTTCATATGCAGAAATGTTCATAATATGGAAATCAAGTCCAGCTAAAAGCCTCTCATCTGAAATACATAAAACATGGTCTCCTACTCTTCAGCTTCTGATACAAGCACACTGAACCTGACATTGCAGATGTGTTTTGTTCACTGTTAGAAAACACCTAGCTCCACTTTTTCCAAAGATATGAGTACTTCACTAACCTTATCTCCATTCTGCTTTGTCCCATTCTTTCTCTCAAATTTATTTGCCCTATTTTAGCCTTCTTAACCAATATTTTGTTTTGAACTGATCAACTTTTGATTTTAAATTTCAGTAGTCCTCCCAGTAATTTCAGAATTACTGTTCACTGAGCAAAAGAAAGTACTGTATCTGCTTTATGTTGAAACATCCATGATCCCAATACTGTATAGATATCTCCTTACGAACTCCCTCATAAATTTAATCTTGCAATTGTATTTTCTTACTCTGGTATTAAAACTAAGTTATCATAAGGTAAAAGAGTAGTAATCTGCACTGTCTTTATGGTGGCTAGTTAAACTGTTTTCTAAGATTAAAAAATTCTGCCACTGTTCTTTGAAACATCTGTTAATGCTGTGGGTTTTTCTAGGCTGAATCATGAGCTTCGAGGATGGGTTCATAGACATGAAGTGGAACGAACAAGATCTAGAAGGCTGTCAAATAACCAACAGCAGAAAGCACGGGTTATGCAGGTAGGCAGGTTTATACTCGTGAGTCAATAGCATGACAAGATAATTTCAGACAACATAACAAAATATTCTCTCTTACTTGTCTGCGCTTGTCATTATAGACAAAAGTAGCAATGGTGCCTGTAATTAGGGTACCCAACACTTCCCATTTTAAATTGCTGGGTTTGTTTGATTATCATGTTGTCAAAGTTCGTCTTTCATTCCTGCTCTTGGATTCAGGCTAGAAGTTTTTAATTTTTTTAGCAGTCATCAAAATATGTTCAGCGTTTTCTAAAATGAAATAATAGCCTTTTTATGGCTTCTCTGTAAGGCTATGTAAGGATAAGGATAAGCAGTTGGTTAATGGAGAGAAATATAACCTACGGCCCGTTCATCTGGATCGCTGTTAAGGGGCACAACTGATTGGTTTTATTGAAATATTTCTATTTCATTTTTTCAGATTTTTGCTAGAGGGATACGTTTTTGGTAAGACTCCAGAATTATGAGATTTGTGCTCATATTTCCCATTTTTTAAAATCCCTTTCATCTACATGGCATACCGATAGCGAGGATGAAATTAAGACCATGAATTTTCAAAGTGTTTCATTTGATTAAGAGCTAGTAACACCTGTAAAAGGAATTGAACTTAACAATGTGGGAAACACCACACTTTTCTAGAGAAAGTATTGAATATTAAACTTCAGATTCTTCTCACTGATGTCCAAAGGGGAATGGTAGAACATTTAAGTAGGGCAAGTTCAGGTGCTTCTAGTGTTTCAAACACCAGAAGCGTGTTGTGGGTGGTATATTTTGGCAGAGATACAAAGTGGATGTGACCTCAGAAGAATTCTGCAAATCTGACATCAGTGATAGCAAATTTTGCGGTTGGATGACACAATATGTGCAGCTGTTGTGTATGGTGCCAGCCTCCCTTCTTTGTCTCTGAACATTTGACTTCAAATTTGGCTGTATTAAAACACTTGCTTTTTTTTGTGGTTCCAGCTTGATTGCTGGCCATTTCAGTTATTCATGTTTCACCAGTGGAAAAATGCACATTTATTGTGCAGGGCACTGATTAACCTCTGCACCCCATTATATAGTCACTCTCTGCTACAGATGTGCATCATATTTTATGTAGTGCCAAACCAAGAAAATGCTTAATTGTTTTCACTTTGTGTCATCTTTTTATTTTCTCCCTTTTTCAGAGCTCCCTCAGTGAGAAGGCAGATTCCCAGCTAATGGCCATGCCTTACACAGACACCAGCCTCAGGTAAGGCAGAACAACTCCTTTGTTATTGCTTTCTACTTAATAATCTGATTTTTCACCAACAAATGGTAAAAAATGCCAGTTTTCACCTTGTCAGGATTCTTAAGTCAGGTGCTAGCTACATTTATTGGCCTAATTTCTGTCCCTTAGCAAATAACTGCTTTTAATGATTTAAACTACACTTAAAGGGACTTCTGTATCACAGCTCTGCTCTTCTGGGGTTTTTCTACCACTGAGTCTTAAGAAAATCTTTACATCACTCTGCAAAGTCCCTTTCTAAACAGACTTGAATCTTCAGGGGAAAAAAAGGGGGAATTGTCTTGGGACTGTCTGGGGGAACATCATTAGTTTATAAGAAGGCTTCAAAGGGCCATGAGTCTGGTAAGAGAAACGTTTCTCTCACTGTCTTCAAGAGTAGAGCCATTATAGCTAGCACCAAATTATTATGACAAAGTTAAAGTATCATTACATATTATTTGCATGGTTTGTCTCCATCTCCTGATTTTCCCTGGTGACTGTTAGAAAACACTAATCCAGAGTTTCCTGATGCCCACTGCACATCCCCCCCACACCTGTCCTGTTCCTCTTCCCTGGCAACAGGAAGGACTGGAGAGAAAAACTTAAGGAGATGAAATTTCTCTCTCCTGAATTCTCTGTGACACTGTTTAAAAGCTTCACTGCTTTGAAGTGCCAAAGAGGAGTATAAGAGCAGAATGGAGTATAAAGGGGACTTTTTGTTGAGAAGAACACCTGGAATGTTGCCATTGAAAGTAAGACAGCTGTGGTCCTTCCGTTTGCATTGCTGCTTTGAAAGCAGGATCAGCCTGGGAGAAAATAGCAAGCTGCAGGCAAATGTTATGGAAACCAGGCTGCCAAATTTTGATATGTCTTGACTTACAAGAAAAAAAAAACAAAAAACCAACCCTTTTTTACTTCTATAGGCAGATGAAGGATATCTGTTTTAATCGAAGACTGGTCAAACAAGCCTCATGGCATAAGGCAGTTTAATATATATGCTTGCATTACTCTTAAAAAAAAGTATCTGGATTATTAGAAACAGTCTGCAACATCATGCAGCTCTGCATGGAATAATCTGCTGTGCTCAGAAGGAAGTGAGATTTTTTTTTTTTCAGATGAATGATGTTTAAATGAACAGGACCAGTGAGTCATGGCAGCTGCATGCTGAGACTGTCCTGGAACTGCTAAGAACATAGAACAGACTTCCAGTTCCTCCCAGAGCCATCAGCTATCAGATGCTCTATGAAATCATAGAATCACAGAGTACTTTAGGTTGTAAAGGACCTTTGGAGATCTCTAGTCCAACCTCCTACTCAAAGTAGGTTTAACTTCAGGTTTACTGTGTGTCTCTGTTAGAAGAGACTGTCTCCATCTCCGTTGTAATCTCCATTAGGAAGCTGAGGATTGCAATTAGAGCCCCCTCAGCCTCCTCTTCTCCAGGCTGAAGAAGCCCAATTCCCTCTGTCTCCTGTCTCTCCTTGTACATCCTGCGCTGCAGGCCCTGACCGTAATGCAGCCCAGTTGCCCTCCAGATGCCCTGCTGGCTTGCGTTCAGCTCGCCTGCCAGCACTCCAGGTCCTTTCTGCAGCGCTTGTGCCGCATCGATTGGGCAGACAGGAGAGGTGCCGTTTATTCAGTTCAGTCATTGATGCTACCCCTGGGGAGTATACAGTCAAGGCAGTTAATTTTTAATACCAGCGCTGTGACTGGAAATTGAGTGACCTTTACCTTCTAGAACACCCTTGTTGGTGCCCTGAATCCGTGAACAGGAGGACGGTGTCAGGATCTGGATTTATCTTTGTAGCACGGATGATACCGACATTGTCATGTTGGTCCTGGATTCCAAAAGAAAATTGACGAATTGAAAAGTATTGCAGTGACATCAAAGCAGAGGAGGGAGATAAAAATTAAGTTGATTTCAAAGAAAACTGTTTGAACTTTTAAACCAAAAAAGACTCATTTATCTCCCAATAAATGGCCAGACTCAGCACCACTGTTTTGGATGCACAATTTAATATGATGGTTTTTTGTAATATGGTAAGGTATTACTAAAATGACTGGTAGCTTTGCACCTGTTTTCGGATCTTAAGTTCCTCCCTTCCTTTCATGGAGCAGTCCATTGTGGTTACCCTTGGATGCTCTAAGGTAGGTACGGTGTAATACCGGTAATCTACTGGTATCCCTTGGAATTTGGGACTAGTGTTAGACTTGTTCCATGGAGCAAGAGAGCTTTGTAAAGACCCAGTGGTTTCCAAGTGCTTTGGAACAGTTTTCTCCCGTGGCTGGATTTAGAGTTATAAAAGGCTGGTTTTTAGGTCTAGCTGTATCTTCTGGAGTGTGGGCGAGCAAACGGATCTGTGGGACCTGTTTCAGTTTTCAGGATGTGTTTTACTGAGCAGTGCGTGGGCGTGATGCCTTTTATCACAGTAAAACTTCAAAGCTGAATCTCAGGGGTGGTTTGGTGGGCCTATGTGTTTTCATGAATGAGTAATCAAGCTCAAATTAGCTCCAATCTTTGTTTCCTGTGTGTGAAGGATGCGATCTGATTCCTCGCTTGCATAGTTCTGCTAAAGAGGCTATATAGGGTAGAGCTGCTTGCTCTTGATCCCCCAGGACTTACACCCCCAATCCCGTTAAAGGGCAACTGGCTTGGCAGCTGCAGGCCTTCGATTGCAACAGGACTATATTGGCAGTAGAAGAGGAGATAATGACGGTCTACTAGTACTGCTGATCAAGAAAATCACTTGATGATAGATTTGTGCCTTGTTTTGGGTGCACAGTTATATATATTTTAGAAACATACCAAAATAATCTAAATTAGCCACGACAGTTTAAAATCTGGGTCAGCAGAAGACAGCTTGGGAGGGATAGCCTGATCAGTGTTTTTGCCACAAATACTGCAAACAGACAGTGTGCTATTAAAGTGGGAAAGAATTAAAATGACTGGTTGCAGGTCCAACGAATGGTTTGTGTAAGTACAGCTTTCCAATTTGATTAAATATGTTATTTTTGAATGAGATTGGGGAAGTATGCATGATAGCAGTATGTGCTAGGAATTTCTCACCTTTCCAAGATAAACAGTGGATAAGTATCATGATTGGATGACTTGCCAGTGTTTTTGCTTAAAATAGTTTAGAGTGTCTGTTCCTCATGTCTGATACATGTAAGATGAGAATTGTGAAAAAAATAAGCCAGAATTATGTGAATATCTTATTTTTGCTCCACTGTCTAAATTGAAAATCAAGAGCAAATCTTTGAGTTGAGCAAAGAGATGCAAAAGGAAAAAAAATGGTGGGTGAAAGAGAAGGTGGGTTTGTCACTTGACAGTAAATGAAAAGCTCTGTTTATGCTTAACTTTGCACTTGTTTCAATTTGAGTGGTTTGGATCCTTAGCAGTAAAAAAAAAAATAACAGTTATTACATGTTTTGATTTTTTTATTTCAGAATGACATTTCATTCTAAAATTTGCTAAAACCTATTTTCAGAAGTCATCACAATTTTTCAGACACTTTAGGTTGACTTGAAACTTTTTTTTTTCTGTTGAGCTAGCAAGCGGGTTTTTGCCAGCCTCAAACGCATGAATAAAATCAAGCCTGGAAAGGTTTCCTGCAGCAAGACCTTAAAGCACCTTGAACTTTCAAAAAATACACACTAGTTTTACTGTCTTCACCTGTGTTTAATGTTCCTCATGCTTCTCTCAATGGATGTAAGAGCTGCTGTTCTTTTGAAAAGCAGGTCTTTAAAGTCATTGTCTCACTGAAGTTAACTTTCTTCTCTAAAATAATTACCTTCCCCCCTTCTTTGTTTCAGCAGGAACTCAGGGAATGAGCTGCAAGTATATTATGCCTCCCCAAGGAGCTACCAAGATTTTTTTGACGCTATTCGGAGAAGGGAAGATACATTCTACGTGGTGTCATTTCGCAGAGTAAGCGTAGTAGTTGTTCAATACTGGCCTTTTGTGTGTATCCATAAGACTGTTTCTAACACTGAGTGTCTTTCCTTGTAATACAAAAGATGACCTAGTCGAGGTTGAAGCTAGATTTGTTTCTTTGTAAGTGATGCTTCTGTATATCCTTTACAGTAATATGGCCGGATCATGGTCTTTGCAAAATATGCCCATCACAGCTAGGAATGGAAAGAGAGCTTTGCAGAAAACATTGTAGTGCCAGGGCAAGGTAGCACAAAATTGCATGAACCCTGTGGTTAAACACTTACGCGTGATAGCAGTCCAATAATCAGACTAGTTAACAGGATATTTATTTAATAGGTGTATAAAACTTCTGTGCTTCTGGGGATAGGAATAAACATACCCTGTGCACAAATTATTTCTGCCAGTTTAACATAATTTCTGTCTTCCCCTAAAACACTTGCATTTGCAGTTTTATGTGTCGCATATTGCAGCTGTACGGGACTGTGTGCAATGGCACAATTTTTCTGTTGTTTTGTGACTTGTAAGTAGAGACAGATGAGCAATTCTGCTGTCCGTGCTGGGATACAGCATAGGCTTGTGCTACAGCTTTGTCAGGCACATCCTCACATCTGCAGCACAGTTAGTGACAGTAAAAGCTGGTTTAAAATGTAATCCTAGGTGTTTGATGGCACTTTCTGTACTGCAAGCCGGAGTGGTGTTGAAGCCAGGACAGCTGCAGTAGTGAGGAACTTCTTGGGATCTGGTGATGGAAATGATCAAGGCAAACAGGGGTTAAAACACCAACTGGGGGTTGGGAGAGTTTATTCCCTCCCTTTTGCAGAGGTCTTGATGAGTCCTTAGACATGTCTGTAATGCATATTTGTGCCTGGCCTGAACCAGGTGTCTTGGCTCGCTAAGCCTCCTGCCTTGCTATTTTGCAGTTGCGATACTAGATGAGAATTGTTATATGCATGCTCACACCCAGCCATGGTTTTCCTAGGACCCTGCAACTCTCCATTTGTTTCCTCATCATAGGGGTGTACTGAGAGGGGTCCCAAGGTGGTGGGGGACCAGTAGTTGCCACTACAACAACTCATCCAGCTACAACCAATTCTGTGTAAGCACACAGATAAGCATAACTAGTTTTAGCAGTTTCTGTGTTGTCATAATTCTACCAATCTGTAGATGCCATAGGTAACGCAACTCTGTTCAACCTAGTCTACGGTAACTTTCTTAATTTGTGAGATACACGTCTTTAGAAAAGGTTCAGGCAAAATAAAAATAGCGGTGCTCTTGTTAGGATTAGAGTTTTATGCTGAGTAGAAATATGAGGTTAGTTTCCAGTCTTGGGATTACTGGGTTGTGTCACAAGGCTGGAATTTTGTTATTAAATGCTTGGCATGTTCTGCTGTTCTTTCAGCTAGCAACACAAATATAGCTAGCACCAGGCTCCACATATCCTGAGGATGAGTAGAAGGGAGTGGAGAATTGATTATAAAAGTTTTTCTGGAAACTCGGAACAAAAAGCAGAATAGTGTTTGTCTAGTTCTTCACTTGCGGCCGTTGCTTTAGTCCACCTGAACACATGTACACTGGTACGTAGGTTCTGTTTACGCTGTCGGATTAATGACCTGGAAGTTGTCAGCTCTCATTTTGACTTGGAAACAGTGTGTCTTGTGCCACGGAATCCCTACTGCTTGGCTCTGCTCTATTGCAAGGAGAGGTGCGGGGACTTTTTTAAACCATCTATGAAGTTTATTTGGTAGCAAAGCTGTTGGTATTTCTGTTTTATGAATGAAACATCCTCAAATCGAAGGCAGTTTTATGCATTACCTCATTTATTATTTTAACAGGGCAAACCTGATCTAGTGACAAGCTCTGCCCTGAGGCACTTTTAAATGACTTCCTTGGATTCTTTTGTGAGTGCAGAAGAAAGGACTCCTTGCACAGCCGGAGGGGTGCCATCAGCAGGGCCCCAGCCAGGGAGGTGCCCTCTCACCTTCTCCTGAGCGCTGCTGACTTCATTTTCTTTGGAGCACAGTTCCCTTTTCACTGATGATTAGGAGCTGAGAGAGGGGACTGATTTCCTCCTCAGCATTACGGGACAGTTCACTCGTGTTGCTCGCTCACTTGTCCAAGTTAGAAGGCAAGGTCTGGCGATGATTGGTTTTGTTCTCCTCGCTGGCTGCTTGCCATGCAGACACTCCCAAGCACTTAATAAGCTATTAACAGCCATATACAAAAGAACAGGAATCATCCAGTTAAGAGTCCCAGGGAGTGGATGGTTCTGGTATTGGTGACGGTCCTGCTCGAAGTGGGAGGTAGGAAGGTGGATCTCCAGAGATCCCTCCCACCTGATGTCTCTGGGATCCTCTTTCACATGCTTTCTGCTGTGTGCAGCGTCACATAACCCAGCATCTCTCCTGGGTGCATGGGCTGAAATGTAATACGTTTTTTGTGTGTTTTCTGCACGTTCTCACTTACACTACGGGAGTTGTGCCCTGAGTTCCTTGGATTCTCTAGAAAATGGCATTTGCTAGGGCTGCCCATGCCTCTCATATAGTAGGACTTAGCCAGGGCTTCTGAAGGTGCAAGGTAGGGGAACAAAGCTCAAATGTGCTGTGTCATCTTCTGGTAATGCTTGGTACCTGTAAGACCAAATTTCTCATGATCTCTTCAACTCTATTTTCTTTCCTTGCCACGGAAGGCTCGCATGTCTGCATATTTACAGTTGGAGTTTGATTTTTTTTTTTTAAAGGAGAGAGGAAAATAAAGTAGTATTTGGATGAGCTGAGTCCGTACAAGAAGCTGGGCTTTCACTCTGGGAGTCTAGAGAAATTAATTTTCTGCTATTGCCAGGGGAATCTGTAATGTCATTTTTAAACAAGAAGAAATATGTAACTGACAGTGAGTAAAGAATTCTTGAACTGAGGCAGTGTTGTCTCCCAGCTCTGCCAGGCCTCAGCAGCCAACATCCCTCGTAGGCAGGGCTCGTCACCATTTATTTCTTGAGATGTTAACTTGTGAGCTTTATTTTTTCTAACTGCTTGACTTTTAGGAAGTCGTCGTTTTCAGTGGTCATTTAGCATTGCAGAAACTGACACCTGGCAATGTAACAAGATACACATTCCTGGTAGTATATATTCACACCTGGGCCCTCTGCTGTCCCCAGATGCCCCTGCACTCAGAAGCTACATCTTTGCAGCCTGCCTCTAAGTTGGGCTGGTTTGAGTTGGTTTTGGGAGCACGTTCAGAGCCGAGAGGTCTGTGCAGCGGGTACCGAGAACAAGTTGCCATGCTTCTGTGAAAAGGGTATGGCAGTTTGAGCTCTGCTGCAGTACGTTGGAGTCTCCAGTTGGCGTTGAACCTTCCTTCCATTTTTCCCAGGTCTGAGAGGCAGAATTGAGAGTTTGTCGCTCTGCCAGCACCTTTGATTTCTGCCCTTTAACGTCTGTGATACCAAGTCTGCTTAATCTGTTCTAAAACCCCATTGGAGCGCGGCTGCAAAATTCAAGTTAGTTGATACACCATGCTCTGTCAGCAGGGAGATAGACACCGGGCTGCCGCTGCAGTTCTCCTGTAAGCCTGGCGCTGAAACAGTTCTCTCTCAGAGCTCACATCTGTTTTGCCATGGAGTATTCAGACCTTGAGATTGTTTCTAGAATTACTTGAATAGCTAGTTTAATTTGAAAGGCAATTAAGTAAATCATTGGAGAAAACAAATCCATTCCAGTTTACTTTGGCCTGTAAGTGCTGCTCCAGATCGTCCCACTCTTGTGTGGTTAGGATCAGAGTCCCCGCAACTCACAGGGGTTAAGCAGTAGATGTCCCCATCCTGGAAGATTCTGTCAGTGACCCTTTGATGACATCTCTGCAGGCTTATTAAGGACAGTGACTTTTTTTAGGGTAAGAATGTAAATACTGTCCTTAAGGAAAGCATGGTTTAAAGTTTGATTCGCATGGGAAATTTAGAAAGCCATTAGTATTCCCTCTCACTACTTTCTCTATTTGTTTCAAAGCACAAATGTCTCCTGATACCAGAGTTTGCCAATTACGTTTAATGCAGCGCGCATACAATATCTAACAGTATATTGCAGTAAAAAAATAGATATTAAAAGGTGATTCTGGTTATTATTTGTTAGAGCGAGAGTGATGCTGGCCATATGGAAATCAATGGCAAAGCCTTTACCAACTTCAATGGGATCAGAATTTCACTTTGTAAATTTCTGCTTCAGTGCCGTGGCACTTAAATCATAGAGTTTCAGGGAAATGGATCATTATGGATGTGAATTTCTGGTCCTACAAGCCAACATCTGCAATGAGCGTTTAAGGATTTCTCAAGTTCTGCAAACAAATTTTCACTGAAGTGATTAAGCCAAATTTAAATCAGAACTTTAGTTCTTTCTTCGTGTGAAAGCTCAGTGTGCTAGGAATAAAAATATCTAAGTTGTGTTTTGCTTTTGTTGGTAATAAGCCTGTGCTGTGTGAATTGTATTTGGGATGATACATTACTTTCAGGCAGCAAAAGATTATAATGCCTGGCTTTGACATTCTTGTGTAGCAGTAGTTCGCTGTGCTGCCCACACAGTTCTGGCAATAGTTTGAATTTATTCAGAGGGCATGAGTGAGGCAGGTTCCAATTCTCTGCACTCTTGATGCCGTCTGCATCCTGCAGGCAAAACTGCATTATAAGAAGTCAGCTTCAGATGATATTTCATAGCCAGAAATTCAGTCCTAACATATACTTTTATCCTATTTTGTTACACTTGACAATGGGTGGTTTTTACTAAACGCGAGGTTTTCTTCTGTTGACTTTGTTTGTGGATTTCCGTGGGCTGGGACGTATAATTTGGTCTTTCATTCAAATAAAATGCAATGATTAGACTCACACAATCCTGCTGCTCCTAAAGACACAGTAGCTAATGTATATGTCTTGAGTCCTGTGGGTTTGCAACTGCTGCAAGTTAACATGCAGATTTTGGAAAGATTTTACAAACTCCCCTTTCTCCTTGGGGAACCTGACCTTAGCTATTGAGAGGAAAAATTACTTTATCCTAGGATTCTAGGGTTTTAAAATCTTGTTCTACATTGTATACAGATGCTGAGAATAATACATGCTGAAAAAACTGAAGGTAAGGGCATGATAAAATTGCCTGTCCTTTTCAAATCAGAGGTCGCCCTTTAGCTTGTCCTCTCTGTGAGGCCAACTGTTGTCTCCCTGGGAAAATTTGAGAAAGCACACAGCGTGTGTGATTGTGCTTGAGCATGCCCTGAAGCTCAACGAGCCAGCCTCTGTCAAATTATGGCTACGTTTGACTTTCAAATTGAAAATCCATTATGAAAACCTCCTGCTTCCATCTAAATGTCGCTAGTGAAAATGAAGTCTGGCCTGCTGCGTTCTTTGTTACAAATTCCCTCTTTTCTGGCTAAACTGTGGATTTTGTGTCAGAGAGAATTTTCTCCTCCCAAAGCCCTGGTGTCCCTATGAAAACAGTGAAGCAAGCTTTCTTTTTGCTCTTTCTTGAACTGTCATCCTTCCTGGTGTGGAATATTTCTGGTCGGTGGGAAGCAGAGAGAGCTGACTATCAAAGGGACTGGGAGGTGGTGGGGAGAAGAGTTCTTTGTGGTCTTCTGGATACTCAGCTGGTGAAGGTGTTGCTTTTGGTAGCATCTTAGAGCTGTTCTTACTTAGTCTAAAAACCTCCAGAGAGAAATTTACGAATCTAAAATTAAGTCTAAAAATGTACATTGCTCTGTAGAGCACAAATGGCCTTACCTTAATCCTGGGATTGTCAAAATACATGCGTACGAGAACAACACAGCTCCAAGTTTAAGAAATAGGAAGCTGAAAAGAAGTTGTTTTAGGTTTGCAGCTAAAGGCCAGCAATTCTTTAAAAAGCATTTCTATCAAGGCCTTATAGTATTTTCCAGCAAAGCCTCTGATTGCTTCGTTATTTCTCACTGTTGTTACTCTGCAACGCCTGGAAGTTTTGTTCCTGTGTGAGAACATACTTTCACGAGTAAAGCAGCAGAGTGCTGTGCTTCAGAGGGGCAGCATCCAGGCAAGCAGGCTGAGCGAAGAAGGAAGAGAAGGAGCCAGGCAGAGAGACACCTTGGATGTGCACTGAGTGGAAGCCAAGGAGGAGCAGCCAGCAAGTACCAGCTGCAGCGTAGCCTCTCCCGGGCAGCAGCTGTTTGGCTCAGCCAGATGCAAACAGTGGTTAGGAAGGACCGGAACAAGAATGCAAAACGCGTTTCTGAGAAGGGAGGTAATGGCTGTCGCATCAAGTGGGGTTTTGTTTCCTTTGGAAATGTCTCTTCTGTTCCTAGCTCTCCAAGACATTTTGGAAGCAAAGTCTTAGTCACTTTGATTTTTATCTCCTTGGGTTCCTTTGAAGCCCACTGTT
Source organism: Phoenicopterus ruber ruber (assembly GCA_009819775.1). Taxonomy (NCBI): domain Eukaryota; kingdom Metazoa; phylum Chordata; class Aves; order Phoenicopteriformes; family Phoenicopteridae; genus Phoenicopterus; species Phoenicopterus ruber. The sequence continues at coordinate 27,949,620 of CM020222.1, forward strand.
CTCCAAATAAAATTGAGAATGAATGTGGTGTTGAGGACAGATGTATAAGCAGAGATAGAAAAGTCACTCGAATATGTCTGGCATGGAGCAAAAGATACTCTTGAGTTTTGTGTGTATAGTCTTGATTCGTTTGTCTTCTGTATGGTTGCTGGAACTTCATGAATCATATTAATGCCGTCACTGAACTTCTTTCAGCCTTATATGTCCCAGGCCTAACTAATACTTTGTTATTTTTAAACTAGTATTTGGAAGGACAACATACACTGTAGATAATTATAGTGAAAATAAAACATACTGCAAAAAATGTCTCCAAAACCCAAACTGGTTGCAGACAGACGTGACCAGTAATAGTATACATGTATTTAAAATGTGCTCCATGCTTGACAGACAAAAGAGTTGCGGGCAAGAAATAGAGGAAGATTGTTGGTTTTGGAAAGCCTCTGTAAAAGACCCACTGCTTATGAAATTGGTGTGGACATAGGCTAGAGAAGTATAATTGGGAAGTGTAGGAGGAAGATGTGATTATAAAGTGGGAATTGTCTCAGTAAAGGAAGTGACAGCAGTATCTCACTTATTAAGACTAGAGAACAGACAGTTGCTGACAATGAAGTGAGCAGGAACACAAGTTTATCCACAAACAAGTAATGTGCATGCAATTAGAGCAGGCAGTGGAAATGCAGCTCTGAAGCAGTTCCCTTCCATTGGGAAATAACCCGAGTTTAATAATGCATTAATAATACTTTAATAATGCCAGACAATAATGTATTTTTCTTTAGTGATAACATGGTATTCATTGAAGAAAATTTAGCTCAGATTGTTCTGAACAGTTCCCAGAAGGGACTGATGGGCTCTTGCTTATGATCTGTAGCAGTATTTAATTACAGAATCGATGCTGACCGAGCCCTAACTGTATAAAGACATAAATGATACCTTCAACTCTGGAGCTGCAGTAGCCAGTAAGGCATCGACTTGTGTTTGGTAGGAATGAGCTTCTGCCTGAAAAAATGACCTTCATGGTATTTCATTTGCCTTGAATGACAGTATACGCAGAGAGCACTTTGAAACACCCATTCTTATTTTCTCAGTTGGACTTCACACTTTCACAGCTTCAGAATACTGATTTTTTTCCTGTTCATTTTCAGTTTTTCTGACAGCCCTAGACAGAGTCTTTATAGAAGTGAAATGTGCAGAATTGAGATGTTCTTGATTTCATTAAGTAGTGTTTGTGTCCACAATAGAAATCCTACCTTTTAGCGAATGTTAATTATTATAGTATTACATTTGAGAGCATTATTTAAAGTCTTAGGCACGCTTTTAGAGTTAATTCTGGTCAGATGAAGTTATTTGCTTCCAATTTGAATTAATCCTTTGGCCAGATTTTTAGCTGGACAGCACGCAAAGCTTATTTTATGAAGTAAGAGCCCAGGTGCTATTATGAGTGTGTACAGATTATCATCACCTCCCACTGGACCAAACAGAACACTTGTGGCTTCCAGGTTTTATTTTTAAATCACTTGCACTCCTAGAACAAGAAGTGTGATAAAATTAACTGTACATTTTTGTCTTTAAACTTGGCTTTGAAGCTTGTACTGGCTTTAAAACTGTTTGAGAGTAGAACATAAAACTTGTTTTCTACTTCTGGGACTCGTGGTTGCTTGTGGCCCATCTACCGGGACGGCTAATGGAAAGACAGAGTAGTAGCTGCAGAAATTCACTTGCTTCTCATAAAGGGCTAAGACATGTTGGGAGACTCTTTGGCAACTAAATCTCCTTTCTATGAATCTTACAAAGTAGTAATTTTCCACAGAATGCAGACTTTTTTTCTTCACTGTATTTTATCACAGTGTTGGGATGGGTCTGTTGCAGAAGTGTATGTTTTATTGCTAAACGCGCTTTTAGAGAGTCCTGTATAGGTGTGTTCTACCTGTGTCCATAGCAGCTTCTCACCACTTAATTCTTTTAAAATATGCTTCCAGTAGGGTGGACTTTTGTTTCTGATAGTTAAAGTGGAGAGGTGGGTCTGAGAATGAGGTCATGTTGCTTCATGCCTGGTATGGCTTGCTCTTCACCATGTAGTTGGATAAACTCCAGTTTTGCCAGTGTAGTTGATGGAAACTGTCCAGCTTTGGGTCAGTGATTCAGAATTTGGAATATCTTGGGCTAAGCTGGAGATCGTTCATGCTGGAAACCACTGTTCAGGAAATCCTCTTTGTGTTTTGATCGCAAACATTCAAATGTGCCTGTGAATAATTCTGGCACTAGAAAATAGTTCTCATGAAGAGAAGGCAAAGCGATGTGGGAGGGACAGGTGAACAACTCAAACGGCATGTGCACCACGACAGCCCGAGGTAGTAATGGCCTATCTGTTAAATCCCATGGGCCACTGCCCTTGGAGTTGGATTAGCAAAGCTGCACTAAGCATTGCATTGCCTAAGTGATTATTATCGTTCCTTGGTTTAATGACTATCCAAAATAAGGTTTGAAGTGTCGGCTATCTCAAAGAGAGGTAATACCCAGTACGAGGAAAACAGTCTTAACCTGTGCTCAGACTGAGAGCTCGCTCTGTGCCAGGAAGGTACACAAGGCCGTCTTCTCTTGATTGTGTAATACACAGCCAGGCTCCTGTCTCAGGTAGTCTGGGGCCAGCATCTCCAGAAGGGTATCGCCTTGACATCAGGGAAATACACTGTGGGTTTCTCCTTGCTTTTGCTAAACCGTCTGTTTGGTATTTGCTTATCAGCTGTAAGCTGTAACTCTCTGGCAGGCAACCAAGGTGCCACATACAATCTAGGCAAGGAGTTTCCTAACTTCTCAAGCTCAGTTTCTGAAGCGCCAACATAGAGAAATGTGTACAAAAATGAAACAGGACATAAACATGCTGTCATTTGGAGAAAAAGAACAGATGCAGCAGTTTTCTTTGTGTAAAATTTTGACAAAAGCAGTTAATTGTGGCTCTAGGAGAATAAGAGAAAGTGTAAAGAACTACATTTACACAAGCAGAAAGAACCTCTTTAGGTTCAGGCTAAACAGAGGTGATACTACAAATGCTAAAAAAGGAGTGTTAAGCCAGCTGGGTAAACTGTTGCAATGTCGTGACAGGATATTGCCATTTCAGTGTAGAGTTGGTTAGTGTCGGTTTGGTATGGCAGTCCAGGACTGGGATTTTACCCACAACATGTGACTTGTCAAAAGGATGTAACAAATGCGTCTAAAAAGTGTATATGTACTTCAGTCTCATTATCTTGCACATGTGTGTCTGTGAGGACAGTATGGCTGCAGACTTTGTCAGGAGAAACGGCCTGGTGTTCTGTACGTTCTCGAATAATTAGCGTGTAATTCCCCACAGCACTCCTGTCCCTCCTCTGCTCTCCTGGCAGTCGTAACCATCGCCATCCGTTATCCTCCTGCGGATTAGGACCTCTTCACGTGGATCAAAACTGACAGCCCTTATGACTTATATAGTCTCTCCAAATCTCAATACTTCATTTAAGAATTTACCTGTTTGCTTCTAAAAGTCACTTCCAGTAACTTCATTCTCATAGGAAATAGATGCCTAAGAACAAGACTGATCTGGATTAAAAGAAGGAAAATGAACCCAGAACCCTGTACCTCAGCTATGGCACCTTTTGTCCAATTCTGTTACAAATCACCTTTATCTGCTTGCAGTGCTTTTTCTGTTTGAAAACATCCTGACAAAGCCTTCATGCAGCTGCTTTGGCTTGTATGAAATTACAATATGGAATCTGACCCATCAAACGATGCGTTGCTGTGCTCCTTGTCTGCGTTTCCCTCCCAGTAATGGCATGTGCAGTTATTATAGGGCTGTGTGCACTTTTGGTATGCTTATAAACAGATTTCCGTGTGATCAGAGGGAGAGAGTGAAATGATCTGCAGCTCAGGGACTGCCTGGAGTTCACGTTGCCTTTGTGCAGGTCAGGGGTAGCTCTGAAGAGCCAGGAGAGGTTCAGAGGGCAAGAGGGGATGGAAATGAAAGGGAGCACATCCACCAGGATGAAGTAGCCTCAGGCTCTTGCTCTTCTGTATACCCTTGCGTTGAGGGCCTGATTAGGTATTTTCATTGATCAGCTGGGGTAATAGAGAGAATAGAGACTACACATATTAAATCGGTTAATGACAAGCTGAGTGGCCCTCTAGCTGTGTTGAAGGAGAGGATTAGGAGTTAGTGCCTTCAGGGTGCTCAGTATTTTGCAGAAATTGTGGTGAGTCCAAGATGTTCGATCTTTTTGTGTAGAATTAAAACCACTACAGTAGTAAGAAAAAGAGGGGAGGGTTCATATGGAAGCATGGTTCAGATGATTAAAAAAGTGCCCGTGCAATTGATGCTATCCACGCAGTGAGCTCAGTTATTTTGCCATAGTATTTGTAGCCTCAGTGTGTAAGAGTACACTGATGTACTTACTTGTCTAAAAAACCTTCATGCATCATTGTTCACATCTTTATTCTATGATTAGAATTCCAGTAGAGCCTTTCTTTGACCTGAAAGTCCCCTGTATTTTGAAATAGTTAGAAAAGCTGGGAACTCCAGTGGCTTGGTGAAATGTCAATGGGGCATTTCATTTTTAAACCCACATTTATGAAAACACGGCTTCTGTGGTTCTCTGATATGGTTGCATCACACTTTGCAGAATATTGGCAGAAATTGTTGAAATTAGCTTGAGACTCCTTGTTTCACAAGCAAAATGTACATAATTAGAAAACGTGAAGCCAAAAGCTTTTATTGTAGTTCTAGATGTTTAAGTTAGTGGCACATGTCAAGTGGGACGTACACAGATAAAGGCAGAGAACTGCACCCGTTCATTTCTGTTTGGTATCACTGGCACCATCACCCTGTACACCAGAGTTTCTAAATAATCCTTAATGAAAAGCATTTTGTAAAAATCCGCTAACAGTCTCGTGCAGTATTGCCATTTTGTTTTTCCCTTGCTAACAACTGCGCTCAAACCATGAATGTTCACAAAATCATAGGAGCGTTTGCTGGAGGGACCTCTGCAGGTCTCTAGTCCGAAGTGGGACTATTGCCAGCGCTAGATCAGATCAGCTGTGGCTTGGCCTAGCCGAGTCTTGGGACCCACCAAGGACAGGGAGACCTCCCGCCTCTGTGATGACCCATCGCGGGACTGCGTCGCCTCGCAGGGGAAGAATCTGAATGTCCAAAACTAACGCATGTGGCTGTGGCACCTTGGCGTGTCATCCGGCACTACGGGGTTTGGCTCCGTTGTCTCTAACTCCCTTCAGCTAGTTGTAGGTTGCTCCTAGATTGGCCCCTCGTCTCCTCTTCAGCAGACTGAACCAGCCCAGCTCCCTTCATCTCTCTTCGCAGACCCCGTGCCCCAGGCCCTGACCATCGTGATAGCCTCTGCTGGCCCCTATCCAGTTTCCCCACATCCATCTTTGCCTGGGAGAAGAGAAGGAGACCCAAAACTTTACATGGTATTCCAGCTATGGTCTCACCAATGCTGAACAGAAGGTGACAAAACTTTCCTAAATGCCCTGTCACACTCCCCAAATTTGGCTTAGGTTTGCTTGATTTGCAGCGTTCCTCTAATACTTCTGGTTTTCTTCCTTAACTTCTTTCCATCTGGGTTTTTTTCTTAGATCATTTCACAGACTGCTGTTGCTGCTTTACGAACTCCCAGGCACCACAAATTCTCAAGCACTGCGCAGGACTCCCTCTCCACGTAATGGAGGCAGAAAAGCCCCTTTCAGTTTTTCCCACCTATCCCAAACACCTACCATTGCATGGACTGAATTTCCTTCCTGCCCCTCTCCTTCTGAAGATTTTAAAGGGAGCCTAGACAACTCTGTCAGACAGCTAAAGCTGGAAAAAATTAATCTCACCCTAAGTGGGGAGATGAAAGGCTTCTATTTGCTCGAGCCATTATGTTTTAAATGTGGTTGAGAGTTGGCAAGTACTGATAGAAGAAAACATATTGCTCTCCAGGAAGAGAGAGAGGCCCAGCCTGAAAGCTATAGCTTGATGCATCTTTTGAGTAGCGTGCAAGCGAGCATCTCTCTACATTTTTGTCTTCCCGAAGCTGACCTTTCACTCTCTTTAATCTAATCTGGTGCCTGTGATCTTGCTAATTCAATTGCTGTGGCAGACAGGCAGTTACTCACATGCACAGTCACAAGATGGGCAAGGAGTGTGATGTTCCTGTGCCAGTTTACACCCCTCTTTATTCTTTATCAGTCAGGCTTCAGACCAGGATCCAAGTAAACTATTGTTGTCACAAAAGAAAGCTTTTTCTAAGGAAACTGCCGTTTTGGTCATGAAAAGCGCATAGTGCTTTCCCTGCATCACAGTGCTGTAAGTTTTGATGGCTTGTGCTGTGCTCTCACACTGCTCAAAATTGGATGATTTCTCCTCTTCCCTAGCTACATGAGCAGTTTCCAGGATTTTTTTTAGGGTCAAGACCAGTAAGCCAATTAAACAGTTTACCACCACCAGAAAGGAGAGTTCCCGTTGTCAATGTTTCCTTGCTTGTGCATACTCTTGTCAGATCTGTCCTTGAGCCATTTTATTGTGTTGGCACAAAAACAGCCTGAAAAGTTCAGGGGGCTCGTAGGAGAGTCTGACAATTGCCAGAGGTTGGCAGGGAGCGCGAGGGCTGAGGGAGGGAGAAGGAACCCTCCCGTTTCTGGTGGCCCTGGGGTCAGATTGCTCAGACACCTGTAGGATATGCCCAGCCATTCTGAAGTGCACTTCTGTAAGGTAGCTTGGGGGAGATTAAGGAAGAATCCTCAATGTCAGGCATCCAAGATCCTTTTTGCCACTATGTGTGAGTTAATCATGTAACTTATTTACGCCTTTTAAGACCTTTTTTCATCAGATTGTTTTCTTGTTTTGGTTTGAGGTTTTCTTTTTTGGGGAAAAAAACATGAAATGTTTATAGATGCTTTTCGCCTTATAAAATAAAGTCTGTTTCTAGAACTGATTTATGTCTTTCTCAGCAACGCTAGAAATTCAAACAGAGCAGGCGCTTGGCAACAAAACTGGACTCAGAATTGAGATTTAGAAGCGAAACTTAGGTACAAATGTGAAGAGAAGGAAGCTCATCAGGCTGGGGTAAATATGAGTTATGCAAACCAACAGGCAAAAAAATGAAACTTCATCTTCACACTCGCTTGTTTTAACTGAGATTATTAGTAACAGAGGTGACAACTTCTTTAACATTATTATATTGAATATCTCTTTAATTAGAAGAAACTATGAATAGTTGATGAATCCTTAGCCTTACAGATGTCCTGGGATCTGCAGAATGAGAAACATCTTTCCAACAAGTATCTGTAATGCAATACACATTGCACAGATTAAAACGCTGCCGTCAAATTTGGATTCAGCCCACTGCATCTTGATATTAAAACCTTGTTGTCTCTGAACCGACATTTTGAGAAAAACAAAAGGCAGCTTGGAGTTGGAGCACCAGCTCTGGCCCGAGTGTGCCAGACCAACGTCCAGCCATCGGCGGCCTAGGAACTTTGCCTGTCCCTCCTGCCAAGACATACAGAGACCCACCCAAGTCTGAGTTGAAGTCATTGCTAAGCTCTGGGTAAATCTAGGGGATTCAAGCAAAAATGCAGCCTCGCTGCTGGCTGGGAAGAGCGTTTTTTCCTTGTTATCTGGTTGTGTTTCTTTCTGTATCTCTCATGTTGCCTTATTTTTGTGGTTTTGACAGTGGCATTTGCGTTGTAGGAAATTATATTTATATAAAGGCACGTTTTTATTCAACTTTGGCAGAATGTGGAAGGAGGGGGAAACCGTTTTCTGTAGTGAAATCAGAGGAGGGAAAATGATAGATTAGTAGAGAAGGAAGAGCACCCATTTCTTCAGGTTCCTCAGAGAGATGCTCCTAAAGCTGCTTTACCCAGCAGATACTGACAATGCAAACGAGACCTGAATTTTTAAAACCAAGTCAAAGGCAGTTTACTGAAAGTACTGCCTGTATTTATATAACACCCTTCTACCTGTGATCTAAAACATCATTTCTTGCCACTGCTGGGAGGCGACACCTCTATCTCAGTGAAGAGGAATTATCCTCAGAGAGGTTAAGAGGTATATTCAGGTACCTTGAGCCTACGAGGCTAAAGGATGGAGGTCACCAGAGACTTAACTCACGGTCAGTTGCTTTTTCCAGAAAGTTGAGGAATAACAAATACTTCTAACAGAGACTTTCCAGTACTTCTGGTGTATGTCTGTGTAGCTGATTCAACTTCCACAATTAGGAAAGATTTGTTGCTGCTAATTTCCTGTACATCTGCTGCTCCCTCAGAAGCAGCATCTCTCCGGATTCAGATTAGAACCAGGCTGCCACTGTACGCTCTTGGGCAGCTGTGGGCAAGCAGCGGCAAGCTGCGCCCGTGCCAGCAGGGAGAATAGAGAGGAGCACCCTCTGCTACTGAGCTTTGGGTTTCACTGTTGACTGGAACCTTCGACAGAGCAGAAGTTTAATTTCATAGAATCATAGAATAGTTTGGAAGGGACCTTTAAAGGTCATCTAGTCCATCCCCTCCGCAATGAGCAGGGACATCCTCAACTAGATCAGGTTGCCCAGAGCCCCGTCCAGCCTGACCTTGAGTGTTTCCAGGGATGGGGCATCTCCCACCTCTCTGGGCAACCTGTGCCAGTGCTTCACCACCCTCATTGTAAAAAATTTCTTCCTTATGTCTAGTCTAAATCTCCCCTCTCTTAGTTTAAAACCATAACCCCTTGTCCTATTGCAGCAGGCCCTGCTAAAAAGTTTTTCCCCATCTTTCTTTGCAGAACTGGGATCATTTTTAGATAACTTTAATTGCATATATTTAACAGTGATGTTGGCCTAGAATTTAATTCAGACTAGTACTTTATTCTCTCCTGTCACTAGCCTTGAAAGCTGTTCCTGGTTTTTGATACTCATTGCTTTCAGTTTTTTTACTTCCTCCTCCATATGCGTTACCCTCCCCAGTGAATATATTGCCAGCAAGTTAGCAACAATCACGGATCAGCAAATGGGTCGGGAAAAGGGAGAAAGTCACAGTGACTGTGAGATGTAAGTTGCTGTTGACCAAATGTCATTTTATTCCCTCAAACCAGATTTGAATCCAGTACCTGATATCCTGGCTGCAAAGGACACACATGTTCTTTTTGCAGACACTGAAATATGTTCTAAGATAAATCCCATGCTAAGTGTTCAGCTCAAGAATGCATCTGCTCACGTTCAGTGTTTGGGCTAATGAACAGTTTGGTCCTTTTGTGCAGTATGATGGACAGGGTGCATACTTTTTAGTAATTAGCAGCTTCTGTAAAATGGAGTTTTGCAGTCTGGCACTACTTTTATCCAAAACTTTAAATGTATATTCACCTGTACACCAGCAATAAATATAATTGTTCTTTTCATGAGATCTTTTGGATCCATTTTCTAAAGGTTGCCCTTCAGACTGAATCCTGCATCTGTGTTCAAATTCTGGCTGTTTGGCTCTTTGGCAGAGCTGTCAAAGATGATGGGTTTGTTGCACTGACAACTGCAGGTGATCTGCTGCTTTCCTTGCAGCTGTCTTACATAGTGTGAAGATTCAATGGGAGTTTTAAAGAAATTATTTCTGTTGCTGCAGAAGGCAAGACAACAGTAATTTCAAACCAGGGCTGGATCTTGCGCCGTGTCTTGTAGGATTGAACACGCTGTGATCAAATTAGTTGCCGTGATTTAAAAAAGGTTAAAGTCTAGACTCTACTTGACAGTTGTTTCTGGTTAGGATTTTAAAGTTCTCTTGCGTTCCCGACTACCTTCACGTGTGGGTATTTTTGCTCTGTAAGAAAGGATGCTTTCTTCTGCTTTGAAAGGAAATTGTTTAGTCAAAAGAGTGTTCAGTCACACTGTGTGGTCTTTCAGGGCCTTTTGTAGCTATTCCTAAATATTTCTCATGCATATGTAGCCCTGATTGCTATCAACATCTTTCTCATACAGTATTTTCATGAGTGGCCTGCAAGTTAGTAAGACAAGGAAAGGGTAAGGTAGAAGCATAATCTTGACAGACCCTTCCAAATTTGAGACAAGGTCCTTATGGATCTTAGAAACGGTGATTGGAAGAGCCCTCTGGTCCAGCCTCCTGTGTGAAGGAAGGTTGTTGCCGACACTACGTGAGGTTGGCTGTGGCATTGTCAAGTGGGCTCTGACAACCTCTAAGGATGGAGATCTCACCACAAAGTGAGATCAAAGTGTTCTAGTCCTTCACTGTCCTTTGAACTCAGTTGGAAGAGAAAGCAGAGGACAGCCTCATTAGCAAATGGATTTTGAACCACAGTGTTATGTTGATCCAGCATTTGGAGAAAGCCTGGCATAAATTTCTTTTTACCCATCCAGTTTCTGTTTCATAGGGAATCTGATCTAGAGAGAAATCAAGATTTACAGTCTAGTCCATCTCATGGTAGTGGATCCAAGGAGCATGCCCATGAAACCACGTCTTTTTTGTGCATTGGTTGGCTCTCTGCTTATGTGGCAGGGCTGCAAAGGCAGAGCAGCGGCAAAAAAGGTGTTTGTTGGTAATAACATTCCCCACTCTGGTTTGTATTGTATGTGCTCTTTTGGGGCTGAGTCTCCAGTTGGGCAGTAATTCTGGGAATCCAGAATTTGTCTTATGTAGAAGACCTGAAGTCTTGCAAGCAAATATAGAAACTTTGGGTTAACGTTTTGTCAGAGAAGCAAAGAATCTGGATTATATCCTTTTTGGTTTTCCTGGACCTTATTCACATGCCCTACCTAAATTACATGTTTTTGCAATTACAGATTGCAGTTGAAAACTAATAGCCTGCAGATGCTATGCAAAAGCAGAGCTCTGCAGCAGTGAATTAGAGAAGGACGGGAATTTCTTTTTATGGGTAGCAGTAATAAAACAATTAATTCCTTTTGGGTCTTACAACTTTGTAAAATCTACAAAGATAATTGACTGACTCAACTGGGAGTTACAGATGAACTGCATTTCTGTGCTTATAGAGCCCATGGGAAGGACAGAAAATGGCAGAGAAACATAATTTTCAAATAATTTGGAGCAAACTTTTTGAAATTTTATGACACTAGTTTGATTGAGAGAGCCTTTAGAAGAAAATCTGATCCTTATCAAACATAATAGGAGGAACTTTTCCACCAGTACAAGCTGGGATATTTTTTTGTTTTCACAGAAGCGCAGAACTGAGTCAACTATTCCTGTACACATATCTTTTCCAGTTTATCTTGAAATTCAACTAATTTCCACAAATAACACACGCGCAAATTATCAAGCATTTTCAAGTCCTTAAAAATCTTCCTATACAATTTTAACCAAAACTGTTTACTTAAACATAGAATTCTGTTCTTCACATCCTCTTACTTTGCGTTTAGGAATTTTTTTTTAATCTGCTGCCAAACCAAAATTACATCATAGCAAATGCATGCATTGTTCTTTACTTTCGGGCCTTGCAAAGCAGTTCTGCAGACAAGTTTAATTGGCTGGATTTCTGTCCAGTCTCTGTCCTGTGTCCTCCTTGTTCACATGGGCTTTCTTTTTCTTTCCTCTACAAAGGAAAAAAGACAAAACTACAAGGACGAGTACGTTTATGATAGAGATAAAGTCCAAATGGGGTGCCTTCACCTCACTCTCCACTGCAGTCAGACTGGCTTTGCTGTACCTCATGGTGTGCCTAATTAACATATGTACATGCAAGCTTCTGCTAACTTGATTTCCTGGAGTATTCCCTGTTCACAGGGGAGGGCTGATGGTATTTCGTACCTCTTATTTAGGATGTGTTGCAAGTCAAATGCGAGATTCAAAAAGCTGGGATGGAAGCGAGGCAGGTTCATCTTGGGTAATTCCAGAATGAGGGATTTGCAGAGGAATGGGGAGCTTGAGAATAGCTGGTCATTTTGCAGCCTGGTCATTTTGCAGCAGGTCATTTTGACCTGGTGTCACTTTGTTAACAGGATGAAGATAGATGTTTCAGTAGGACGGAAGGTTAGCAGGCCTGTCCGTGCTTATATCCTGCATCCTGAAGGGAGACAGGATTCCTTCTCACAGGCCAGTGGGTAGATTCTACTCTGACTAATAGATACATAATTATCAGCATAATTCAATGTTATCTTAAGGCATAATTCCTCCTCTTTGGCCTTGGAAGTTGAATAAAGGGATTATAAACCATGACAATAGAAAAACTGAATATTATATAATTTTTTCCCCCCTTTATATGACATCTACTTCACAGCTGCCTTTGGTGCATCTAGGTAATACTCTGTGTTATAGTCTGTTGTGTATTAGAAAGTTGTGTTGGTATTCTCAAACCTTGGTGGAGCAATGAGATTCTCTTACATTTTTATTCTTGCTTTCTCAACTGTAACCTTAATCTTCTGCCTAGAGGGAACTGAGTAGGATACCAAATGAAACAAAGGGCAGCAAATTAAGCTAGGAGGACGCAGGTTCAAACCAAGGAAAGGAAGCGATTCACACAATAGAAGTAGACTTGTGGAACTTCTTGCCAAAATGCATCATAGATGCTACCAGTTTACATGTATTCAAGGGAAGACTGGGAAAGTTCATGGAAGAGAACTAAATATATAGAAGTCACACCTTTGTTAGAAAATCCCTAAAATAGTAATTGAAAATGGTTGGTGGCTGGAAGATGGGTAGGGGAAAGTGTCGTATCTATACACACTGCTTGTTTCCATCTTAGCCAGATGAGTTGGCTTTCCTTGGAGTCTGAGGAGGACAGCATCAGCTCTCGGGCAGCAGCAGGAATGCCCAGCCCAGGACCGGCAGGAAGAGGAAATCACCAACAGCTTCAGCAGCAGGAAAGCTTAATTTGCCTCAAGTCATTATGAAATTGGGTCCTCTGCTTTTACACCTGGAGACATATTTTGTTGTAAAATAGAAACATATAGTGACTGCTTGTTATGTCTTGGATATTTTGGGAGTCAAGAGCTACTGGAATGATGTGAATAAATGTCTAAGCCTGAGACACTTGCAGTCCATTTAAAAATCTAAACTAGGTCACTTTAATTTGGCCTCTGTTTTTTTAGGTTCCTTTTGGTCTTTAAGGCAATGTAACGTAAATTCAATCCAAAAGGAGAAGGGGCAAAAAGTAGTAATTCTTGCTTTACTGATGTTTGCTGTCTCCATTTGTGAACTGCAGAGAAGAACACAGTTCACAGCAGGTCTCCGTATCCTTAGTAGTCTCCATAACCTTTTTAGTTCTTAATCCAGAAGAGGTCCTTTGCTACTGGTTCTCCTTTACACTGAGAAAACACTTAGTGCTGACCTCCAAAGCTGAGCCCTGCTCATAGACAAGCAGCAGTGCTGCCGTGGAAGGGAATGGAGGAAACTCCTCCGAATGAGGCTTGTGACAGAGTGAATTTTCCATTCCTCTGCGGTCTCTGGGATTTTCACAAGGCTCTCTGACTCACAGCGAGGTGCTTTCCAGTTAGTTTAGTTTTGGAGCCCAGGCCATATCACATCTGGCAGTAGCACAGTTGACAATAAAAGGCTCTAAAGACTTCTTCATTAGGTCTCTCATGTGGGAACTAAACTGGATAGCAACTCCCTCTTCTGCAGGGACAGTGACCAGAAAGTATTCCAGAGTGCAGTTGGGTGTTATTTATAAAACTTTGTCTGGGAATGTCAGAAAGGTGTAATCTTACACTGCAAGACGTTTTATTGACTGTGGGATTGAGCTATTTCTGGTAAAATGCTTAAATAAAAAGCGTATCGCATCACTTCATTGCTGTGTGCAAAGTATAGGCTGTAAAAACCACCTGTGCGCAGAAACACTGGGATTGAAACAGCATCGGTGTGAAAAGGAGCACTTTTGGCAAAAATAAAAGCAGAAAAAGCAGCTCTTTTCCCACCACTTCTGGGAGCTTTCCTGTTATGGGATAGTTTGCACACACACCACACCCCCCCTCCAAATAGGCTTAAAACTTAGAAAAGTAATTAAATTCTATGATTAGGGATTAGGAGTTGAATTCTCGATTACAAACTCTCTTCTTTAGTATACTGCAAAATCAAACTGTGTTAATATATACTAGCTAGTCTTAAGTTTAATATATGCAGAACTGGTACTCTTTCAAATTAAGTTCAATGGTTATTGTTAAACCCAAAGTAGTAAAGCTAGTGGGGCCTCCCAGGGTGGGCTGTCAAGAGCTGGTGCAGAGAGGCTGAAACCTTGTGAATTTTTATTGTGGGTTTTCTGTGGATTCCCTGCAGTCATTATCCCATCTTTCACTTACCCCCATACTCATCTTTGCATGTCATGGATTCCCTGTAAGGATCCATGATGGGGTGAGTAAATCCACTTGGATTTATAAGGTCTACCTTAAAAAAAAAAAAAGAGAGAAAGAAAAAAAGACGCATCAACTTTAAAAACAAAGCAGCTCTACAGTTCATAGTATAATGAGCAAGTATTGTGGCTATGAGTCACAGTTTGTGTAGAGGTTTTAACTGGTTTCCTCTCTTTTTTCTGCTTTTTTCTGATGCTTTTCAGATATAAGGGTCAGACTGAACTGGTAGGATAGCGGTAGTTTCAGAGGCACCCTCCTCCCTACAGTTACTGCCCCGTTCAACGTCCTCTGGTAGCAAAAGCAATATTGCAGGGACTTCTGGCGTGTTCAGATGGACCAGCGCTGTATCCAGTGTGGTGTATCCTCAGGACACCATATGGTTGCCATCACCCAACCGAATCAATAGTGAAATATACAGCCATTTCCTCTACAAATTTGTAAACTTTCATACACGTCCTCTTCGAACTGACAGAGGAAACCAGAAACATATATGCCAAGACCTGATTCTCATTTACACCATGATCTGTGCTTTGTGCTTGGCAGTGTCGGGAACTGCTGGGGTAAGTGAGAATCAGACCCTAGGCCATGAGTGCATTGCAGTAAGTTCTCTTCCCTGGAGAACAGCCTTCTTTTGTGTCCAGAGAGCTGCTGAAGTTCAGCCCTGGCTGTCTTGAGGATCAAGTTCCAGCTTCATGGTACTGTTTCCCAGTTAGGAGTCGTGTGCCAAAGGCTGCGATGCTGCTTGGTGCAGGTTTGGTGGCCTGTGTAGGAGATCAGGACAGAAACGTCACATTTCTGGCAACAGTCAGACAGCCTGAAACAATTATTTTGAAATTTTCAAAAAGTGTAAAATCTGTGGTTTATGAAAGAAAAGCTGGCTCGTTGGCTCTGTCAGCCCAGGGCTTTTTAAAGTCCAGCTCCTCAGAGGACCTGTACAGGGCAGTCTCTGAAGTTGCATGCAGCTTTTTGGGCCTGTGAAAGCATGTTTTATTTCATGCTCTGTATGGCCAAAAGCATACCTCTAAGGAAGGTCCAGTGTTATCTCATTGACCTGAAATCCCTGAAGGTGTTCAGAAAAAATAGATTTGAAAGATACTACATGTATTTGATGCACCATTTTTTTTTATGATCAAAAAACCGCTTGCTTTGTTTCTGCTTCGTCTTGAGATCACTAGGTCTGGTTGGATAGTTGATAGATGAGGTTTTAATCTGTCAGGACGTGTTGAACCCTACCAAATGTAGTGCCGTTAAAGAGAAATGATACCCCCAGCAGCTTTGGGGAGCTGCCAGCACTTCAGTGGGATGTAGGAAGCTCCTCAGCCTGCATCAGCAGTGGTTGTAATGTGGTCCTAGAATCACAGCGTGAAGATTGAGGCATGATTCCCTGGGAGACCTCTTAGTCATAAACAGAGATGAAAAAATGCCCAGCTACAGTGTTTGTTTACTGTAAGAAGCCTTCTGAAGCTGCCTGGACAGAGTACCCTTTGGCATGCCGAGGCGCCTGGCTCTATTTGCCCGCTCTGCTCTGGCAACTGTCTTTGTTAGTTGCAATATTCTAGCACATAGCTGGTCTCCAAGGCAATGTTAAAGACCAAATCTCCTCATCAAGGCAAATTACGAGAACAGCACATTAAGGTTTTCGTTTGGTATTTTAATCCCGTCTCCTTGGGGCTTTTATTCCTGTAAAGTAACAAATGTCACTTGTTTTCAAAAAGATTATCCGTAGTTCATCAGAGGTGGATCTCTAACAGAGAGCAGGGCTCGTTTGGACATCTTGACGAAGTCTTTGTGAGAAGTGAGATAGGTCCTGTCTTGCAGGAGTGGAGTCATAGCTGCCACATGGATCACATCTGTACTTCGCAGGGTACGTGCTCCAAACAGCAGGGAAGGGTCAGAGGCATGGCTTGCCCTTCAATAGCATGACAAACAAGGTTTACATAGGCTAAATATGCTGTAACAAAGCACACAAGTTATGTTAATTATTTTCTAGTAGGTAATGCTTTTGCCCAAGACATGGGGAAAGGCTTTTGAAAAACACTTACCCGTACCTAAGCACAGCAGCTAAGAGGGTAAGAAAAATCTAGGGGAATTGATTTGACAGATAAGTAACCTCAGGCGTAGGAGGAAAGACAGCTCATGCTGAGAGTGCAGAGCCTTGGCGGGTTTGGAAATCTGTTCCTTTGTGTCCTGCGTCACTCGGGTATCCCTCAAATGCATGCACATCTCTAGACATTCCCCATAGCACTGGTAATATTTTCCTCCACCATGGGCACGCTGCAAGGATTAATTCCTTCGTGTTTCTTTCAGACACACAGAAATGGAAGAGGAGCTCTGCAGATTCCCTATAGCTAGGTGGCATACTGCTCCCTGGGGAAGCGTCTGTTGCTGGGTGCAGTGTTGCTGATGGGACATGCATTGCAAAAGCCAAAACAGGCAATATTGCCAATTGTAATAATTTAAAAGCCAGGAGTCTGGCTTATGAAATTATAATAGTTTTTTAAAAAAAAATCAAAAAGACCCTTGAGTAACATGTTTTCTCTCCGTTTGATGAAACTTCATGGTATGCAGTGATGATATTTTCTTTATGTCCTTTAACTATGAAAGTTAGAAACAATTATTTTATTCTTTTAAAATGAAAGCTAAGATGCCTCCAAGTTGTCATGCATCTAGGTAGCAGAGACTTTGAGAAGCAAACCACATGTCATGAGACTCAGGCTGAAGCTGCAGGAGCAGTCAGTTTTGGAATATTCTAGCAGAGTGGAACAGGATTTCCATTGCCAGTTGACTGTGGGGGTTAGAGATACATGAGGCTCCAGAGCTTAATCCCTGTTAGAGCCCCGACAACACTGATCTTATGTAAGAAGCCTTAAAATCTTTATTGCAGTTCCTTGTGTTGTTGAGTCCAGAAGCAGATCAGCAGGCACTGAAATAGCCAGAAGAGTAAAAAGATTCAGTGAGGAAATTCATTCTATAGGGGCGCCTTATTTCTAAATGTTTACAACTCTAGTTAATTACATTCTAATTATATAGTGCCCAGGATGTTTTATAGTGGCAAGGACTTAATAAATGTGATTATTATCAGAAGTTTAACAAGTAACAGCTTCAGACTTTATCCCCAGGAAAAAATGTGTTTCTGTATCCCAACTCATTAAATTAAGGTAATACATTTATGGCTGGATTTTTAGTATCTATATTTATCTATCTGTCCATCTCATCTGGCTTCAATATCACCGAACTGTAGAGATGATCAAAAGCAAAATGAGAATGGTAAAGCTAGGGTCTCGTTTGAAATATTGCCTTTCCAGGCTGATATTTTTCCAGTCATTCTGCCAGCGGTCTCAGGTCTGCATCGTCTATTTAAATTGTCATCTCATCTAAGTGCAAATCTTGGCCCGAGCCAAGGCCATCTGTTGTTGGGTAATAGTTGTGATTTATTCTGCCTCTGGTCGACATTCATGCTCATGGGCCAGATGCTGACTTGTAAGATTTGCTTTTATTCATTTTCACTTTTATACCATGTGTTAATATCACAAACAGCATTTTAATTTTAGATATTTTTGTCTAGTGTTTAAAATTAGGGATGAGTAATAGCATCACACCCCCCTCTGGGATGCAATTCAGCATACTTCAGAACAGGATAGGACAGGAGAAATATTTTACATGTTAGAAATACATTCAGTGTTTCTAAATGTTTAATTGCTTCCTAATCACTAATCCGTACATTCATTTATGTTGCATATAAATAATTAGATACTGCTTTCAAATAAAAGTTGTGGAGTATTTGAAGACTTCGGGGCTCAAGAATGTTATAGGTAGCTAAACTGTAGGCAAAATATTTATGATACTCTGCAGCATACCCACTGCTCCCTTTGCCTTCAAGGTAGAATGAGGGTGGTTGTGAAACTTTGCAAGTTAGGACTGATTGTCAGAGGGACACTCCTGCATATAAAGGATAAAGATTATTAGGGAGATGGACAAATTTCCCTAATTCCAGATTGTAAAAAATGCCTCTTTGTAGTAGAGATGGGCAGCTTCCAGCTTCCTGACAATCTGTGCATCTTGCACGTTAGCTCCTGGTAGCAGTTTGGACTTAGAGCTGACTGGCTCTTTATATGTCTGTCTTCTCCAAAGCTGGTGTTGAAACACCGAGGAGTTGCACAGCAACTCCAAAGCGTGTTTGGATACACAAATGCGAGTGGGAATGACTTCATTGTCTCACTATCTGCTGTGGGAGCAGAAGGCTCTGGGGCTTCCCTCTCACGCTGTTTGAACTGCTCCAGTAAAACAGAGGAGTAGCAGGTGAATTGATACGTGAACGTACCACTTCGCTGTGTAGTTGTAGGAGACATTTCAGAGTCTGGAAACTAAGAGGGAGTTAATTTTAATGTCTTGGGTAGCGGAGGGGCTTCATTGAAAATGGTTCCCTGTGCAACTTGTTTCAGATCCAGTGAGTTGATCTTTTCGGGTTGTGTTTGGGGGGATTGCTAGTAGCAGTGCACGTATAATAGGTATCGAAGTTTTTATTGTATCACTTTTTGTCTCTAACAGGATTTTGTATGGCTGAGCAGGATGTGTTGGGCCTGCCATGATTTGTGTAAAATAAGTTCACTTCATTAGGTTAGATTGAATTATAACATTGGCATTTTATATATCTGCCTTTCTCCTTGTATTCCTTTGCTTTTGAGTGACTGTAATTGTGATCTAGAAAACAATGCTCCTTTTGTTTCTCAGAGTCGGGGAAAGACGACTGTCTGGGTGGGATTCATTTAATACAGCTTGAGGTGTTTAGATGTTGTTGGACCAGTCTGAACTAGACCTCATTCTGATGATAGTCACTGGAGAGCAGCAGGCTTCTCTGGAGCTCCTGTCATCTCCAGTGCTATCTCAGTGTAGAGTGAAATACCTGCTAGAGCTGCCCACTTCAATTGACTAATCTACCAGAAAATGACTTGGTGGTTTTGTTTTAAGCCAGAATTATGAGGAAGGAGAGCAGATAGTGGTGAACTGCTCATTTCTTCTTTGCAGCTCTTGAAACATCGTTCACAGAAGTCTAAAATTAGTTGTGACTTAATCTAACTCCTGGTATTTAAAAAAAGAATGGCTTCTAGGTGAGGCGGAACTAAGAAAGGTGAATTTTACGTCTCATTTTCAATGCAAGGTTTAGAATAAAGTGTTGTTTTCCAGCAGATCAATTTGGTGGAATCTGAACCTGCCCAGCAGTATTAGTGCATAGTTTGGCTGCATTGTAGTCATGGAAATGAAATTTGTTAACTGCAGAGTCAGTCTGAGCCAAGTCTTTGAATTTAACGATGATGGAGGAGATGCAGAGCTTGTAAATGCCAAGTCTGAGGTGTCTGCACTGCCTCTGTAGTTACCATAGGACTCTTGGGAGAAGTTGGTACTGCCAGTGTCTGTCCTGTGGACTGCAAAAAGAGAATCATAGGATCATTGAAATGGGTAGGGAAAACGTCTGGTGGTGCCTAGCCCAACCTTCTTGAAGCGGAACCGTTGCCGACAGTAGATAAGGGCAGCCATGGCTTTGTATAGCTGGGTCTTGGCAACCTCCAAGGCCAGAGATCCCCTAGCGCTCTGCTGACCTGTTCCAGGATTGCACCACACTCTGGGTGGAAAACTGTTTCTGAATGTCCAACCTGAACCTCCCGTGGTGCAGCCAAGAAGGTAATGGTACAGGAGCCACCTGAGGAATTTTCCTTATTTTGTTGCTATCCAGAAATTTGGCATTTCTGTCATGACACTGCTGTTTATTTCTATAGAGGTACTCTGATTGTAAAGTCTTTGTGATAGTTCTTAATGCATTTTATATACACAGTAAGTAAAGGTGCCATTATAAGCAAAATAAGCCAGCATCAATTAATGTACCAATCTTCAGATATGTTAGCAAAAAATAGTAGTTACTTGTAATGATTCACAGGCGATCATCTATGCAGTACTTGTGTTTTGATGATGTTGTGGACTCTCAGAAGCATTGAAAAAGGAAGAAAAACAGCATAAGCATTTTTTAAGCTATGTTAAAAATAGTCTTCAAACCATGACAAGGACATTGTTACAAAATGCGGTTTTAATGGGCGTCTTATCTTTTCCCTTTTCCGTTGGGAACACTGAATTTCAAGAACAGTTTTTCTGTAAAGTTCATTGTCTTACTGAGTGTTGTCTTAATCTCAGTGGTTCAAAAATGAAATGGGAATTACATATGTAGTCTGAGAATTATACCAGAGTGGTTTTATAATTTTGGTACCAATATGTTTTTAATTACAGTCATTTATTGAAGTAATGTTTTCTTCTCATGGTCAGTCATTTGGTTTCGGGGAGGATTTTTTGGTGGGCAAAAGAGTGATATTTCTGCAATGTATCTACAGAATATCTTGATCTATTTAACACCTAACTTTGTGTGCAACTCTGTTCCTTGAATCTTAGACATAATAATGTAGTGTTTAGATATTAAAATGGGGAAAATACGGTTACCCTGGCATTAAGAAGTTAAGAACTGTGTCCTGAAGGAAGTCTACTTCAGTCTGCCAAAAAGATAACCTTGGCCAAAAGCATGAGATGTTTGTGTGCCTGTTCTTACCCTTAACCAGGGAGCCGAAAAGCTGCACGTAACGTTTCTGAGTGCTGGGTTTGTAAAATATTGTAGGAGTTTTACAAATGAGAAAGCATGAAATGAGATGAGAGCATCAAACTCGTTTCTGCTTTTGAACCATGTGAGATAGATGGCTGGATCTTGAAAACTGAAAGGCGGATGTTCGGATCTGGTTTTAGGACAGTTGCAAAAACTTAATGAGTTGGTCTCCACATGTTTCACATGGTGGCACCTGCCAGCTTTCGTTCTTCTCAGAGAGACTGGGAGTGAATTTGGCATTGCTGGGACTGGAGAGGGGCAAACACAGGGGCTGGGAAGATAAACCTTTCCATTAATTCTTTGGGGCCTGGAAAAGATACTTAGTGACTGGCAGGTTTTTGTTTCACTTAGAGCCTGAGTTAGAAGTTTAAACTCAATTTGTCAATTACATAAACATGGTCTTTTGCTCCTAATTACTAAGAGAGAACAAATATGCTTCCCTCACAATGCCCACTGCCTACTGAGATGGCGCAGTGAAGCAACCTTCTGTCAGGGAAGCTAAGCTTTGACAGGCAAGGGAAGCTTCCCTCATTCTTAGTAGTCTGTCTTTGGTCCATGTAGGTCAGCGTAGCACAATAATATGGGAGATGCCTGGACTGGCGCTTTATGTTCTGTTCCTTCTGTTGATAAGGGAAGAACCTTATTTTCCCAGGCTGCTAGTTGAGCAATTTGAGTTCAGCAACAGCAAAAAAACTGGAGAGGCTGCGTTTTTCCTTGCAGGTCAGGTCCATATCCAGAGTGGCTCCTGCAGACGCAGGAAACTGCTAAAACCCAGGGCGGTTAGTTTGAGCCCTGCTGTCTTACAGCAGCACCCAGCCACCTCACAGCTGAAATAAGCTACTAAAGCACAGCTATGCCATCAGACTTCCCTGGTAGGTTTTGTCAGCAGGGCTCGTATTTCACACCCTGTCACAACCCTGACTGATACAGTCCTACCCCACAAGGCACGTGGTGTAGAGCTTGACATAGATATAGCAAGATGACATTTATATATAAAGCAGACAGCACTGCAAGTAAAGGCTCCAATTCAGCAAAGCCCTTAACCACATGTTTAAATATCATTGAAGTCAAGTTAAATTACTTTAATCATATACATAAGTACTGTGTTGAACGAGGGCCTAATAGTAGTTTCCATCTCTTTCCACATGATCAAGGCTTTTTCATATTCTGCTGCATGCGATAGGGATTTCTTCTCGGTTACACATGAGCAATTGCTGTGACTTTTGGAAGACTCCTTCAACAATTTGAATTTGCTAAGCTGTCGTAAATAGTTTTATGTGGAATGCCTATAAGACAGAATGGAAAGGAATTTTCCCAGCTCTGTACTCCAGAGTAGATTTAACACATCTTTTCCCCTCTTTTCCAGGACCACCTGTTATTGCCAGCCACCACACATAACAAGACCAGAAGACCAAAGATGTCTATAGTGTTGCCAGCTGTAAACATCAATGGTAAGTCCAAAACATGAAAGAGAGCAGTAGGAGAATAATTTCAAAGAGATGTGCCTGACTTGTACATAGAAACCAAACTTAGATCAAATGTCTGTCGTTATAGCTCTGAAAAAGGATTCAAACTGGTCATCGCTGGGCCGTAGTTGCTGGAGTTGGGGTGCTGGCAAATCAGCAGTGCCTGGTCACCGAGACTGTAACGAGAGGCTGCGTGCCTTGGCCAGCAGTTCTGCAGTGTCTCATTCCAGCTCCTTCAAGGACTCGGGGGTGGTGCCATCCAGTCCCTGTGATTTATACACAGCTGATTAAGGGTTACTTGAATGTGATCTAGCTTCTCTAATTTGGTGGCTACAAAGATCCCATCGAGTGTGGAGACTGTCCTCATCCTCTAATCTGGGCTCCTTCTACGCCTGCTTAGCAGGGCACGTTCCTTGGCCTTACTGGTTTGCTAGGACGCTGACTGCCTTCCGTCCGCTTCCTCGGCTGTTTACCGCTCTGTTATACAACACTCGGTGTGAGTGGGACCTCTCAGCACTGCGTGGTCAGGATAATAATAATCATGTTACAGTGCTGCAGGACAGCAGAGAAAACAGCTTTGCACTAAGGGCGCAGGCTTATTAATGAACAGAAATGTTCTTGATCTCCATTTTAATCCCACATGAGAGACAGGACATGAGCTGTATAAATATATCGTTAATTCGTATGGTGAGGAACTGCCAAGTTAGGACATGTTTGGGGCACAGGGTCACTGTCACAGTCATCAAACACATCGTGAACTGTATAAACTTTACTTTCTGAATATCTGTGCAACATGATGCTTTTGTAAAACTTATGTGTTTTCCAGTACAAGTGAATCATAAACCCAAATTTTTGTTAAATTCAAGCATGCCGAAAACATTATCTGATGATGCAAATTTCCATGAAGTAAGGGAAAAAAAAAATCAGTTCAGGCTTCAACATTTTGATAATTTCATTTTCCTGTGCAGTACAGTAAGTCGAGTGTGATAATCTATAGCTAGCTATCTTACGAGAATTTTTGTAAGATGTATCAGAATTATTTTTGGCATTTATCTGTCTGAAACTCCCTTTTTGTGTCCATTGCAAAAATCCTTTTCTGGCTGAGCTGAATTATCACGTGCAAATAGGCACTTTATCACTTGGAGAACAAATGCTATTTCTAAATTACAAAGTATTTCTTCTTAACATGTTACTGAGTCTTGTTTTATTGAAATAACTTTTCAGTTGTTGGAGGAAATATAATTTGGAAAATACACATCAGAATCCAGTGACAAATCTTATCCTTCATTAATAATGAAACATTGTGAAATTATAGTTACTTGAGTTCTTTGGGATTTTTCTTCAGAACATCAGCATAATCCAGGAAATACAAAAATGTCCAGGGATTTGGGCAGAGATGTTGAAACAGATGAGACTCAAGGATAGCATTAAGTAAACAACGGCATCGAACACTGCTTCCTCTGTGACACTTAGGCAGATATTAGGAAAAAAATTACAAGATACACAAGAGCCTGTAGGTAACTTGGCTTGATTTTTAATTTTATTATTAGTAGATTACCTGGAGGAGATGATTCCCTAAAAGCTTCTGCCTGGAGAAGAACCCATTTCTCTCCTTCGGGAACATTGCTCCTCCACCCTATCCTGCCTCTGCGGGGACTGAGCACGTCCTGAACAAGCATCTGGAAGTTAGCTGACAACAAAGCTTTCCTCCCAGCTGTCTGCTGTTCTTTTAAGCCCACCTTAATTCTTTGTCCACCTGCAGAGAGTTGGCTGCTAGAAGAAGCTGGGTCTCCCTGGGAGGAATTGGCAAAAGTTTCAGTGAAAGAGCTTGTCCCCTCCTGCCTTTTCTCGTGCCTCAGCCAGATCTCTGTGGAAGAAGGGAAACCTTTTCCACTGCTGCTTACTTGCCTTTTTACTGCCACAACCCTGGCAGAGGAGATCAAGGCAATGCAAGTGAAGTGGCCTTTGCTTTGAAACTTTCTCAGAACTTGCTTTCTTCTGCAGGATCCTTATTAGTATGTGTACTAAAGTTTACCCGTGTGTCTGGTTTAGGCTGGGATGGAGCTAGTTTTGTCTTCAGCAGCTACCGTGTTTTGGATTTAGTGTGAGAAGAATGGTGATAGCACACTGGTGGTGTTGGTTGCTGCTAAACGATCAAGGACTTTTTGCAGTTTCCCAGCGTTTGCTAACGTGGAGGTGCAAAAACCTGGGAGGGGTAGAGCCGGAATAGTTGATCCAAACTGGCCAAAGAGAGTATTCCATACCATAGACGGCATGCCCGGTATAAGTGAGGGTCAGTCGGTAGGCCACTTCCCTTAAGCTTCCCTTCTGATTGCTTTTTGTTCCCTGTTTTTCCTTTTTTTCATTCGTTTGGGCCTTTTTGTTTGTTTGTTCGGCTGTTCGTTCCCTTACCTGCTCTCTCTGGAACTTGCTGTTCTGGGGTAGCTGTTGGGGAATACCCCTGCTCCCTGCCTGCTGCTCGGGACGGGCTGTATCAGTCATCGGGTGGTGAGAAATTGTGCATCGTTTGGTTTATATATTCTATTATCCTTATATATATTATTAGTATTGTCATTATTGATATATTTTTATATTTTTCCTTTGCTGTCCTGGTGAACTGCTTTTATCTCAACCTGCGAGTTTTCCTTTCTCCCCGATTCTCCTCCCCACCCCACCGGGGAGGGGGGCAGTGAGTGAGCGGCTGCGTGGTATGCAGTTACCAGCTGGGGTTAAACCACAACACCGTGACTCTGTTTCCAAACATGAAATGGCTTGCAGTTCAGTAGAGAACCCTTTGAACTGCTTGGACAGTCTTTTCCCAGCAGGACTGTCATCCTTTTCTGATTGCACTTTGATTGCTTGAGGGCCTTCTGAGCTCTGCTACAGACTCTGCCTTTAGCTGGCTTGAGCCATTCCCACCACTGGCTGCAGGGAGAGAGAACAGGTACAGACAAAGATTAGGAAGTAAAATGAGTTCAGTCACTGTCCTGCGTGACTCTGCATGGAGGCTAATGACATGGTTCTGCGAGATCGGTCTGGCAGTTTTCACCAGTGTACAAAGCAGAATCAAGTTTACAGTTTGAAGAGTTTTTCTTGGAGGGAAGACTTGGGGTAAATCCGGCCGGTGGCAGTGCTAGTGCTTGGCAGATAATGGCAAATCGCAGCAGAAAATTTTGTAGTGGATTGGTGTGTGTATGTGTGCATTCAATACGATGGAAGTTTAAGAGAACAATATTGTATAAAGCAATAACAGTACGTTATTAATTTTCAAGATAAAAACTTGATTACAACTGTTCAGTTGCTGTATGTTGGAAAAGAGTAAAAATGGCCATTACCTTGTAACTTTCTCCTGTGTGCTCCTCCTCCTGGTCAGCCTGAATCGCCCATGCCCTTCTGCGAGCATGAGGATAAGCCAGCAAAGTCCCCACTGAGGGCTTCTGTGCAGATGCACAGAAATATGTTTAATTATTTAAGTATGTTTAATACGTTAACATATGTTAAATATGTTTGAGCATTTTTATTTTTTTTAAAGTATAGTAACTTGTTACGTGTTGGTACCTGTTAATCCCTCCCCTCTTACCCTCTTACCAATTCCTTCTTCCCCACCCTGTTCCAAACCCCTTTCCAAGCTTGCTGGGCCACGCGCCCGGTTCACAGCCAGTACTTGCTGTCAGCTCCTCTGCTTCTGCCTCCCCAGCTGCTCTCGCAGCCCTTTACCCTTCTCCCGTTTCCCTGCTGGCTGCTGTCCCTCGGTACAGCTCTGCCCTTGGCCCCTGCAGCCGGCCATGCCCACGTTTTGACCTGCCTCTGCCCGATGACAAAGCCCCACCATTTGCGGACACAGGTAGTACCCACAGCAAATCTGTCTCATGGGACCTAAGGACCTTCGGGTTGGTAAGCCTGGAGGGAAAAAAGCAGAACTGGGTAGTCCTAGTCCCACTGTACGTGGTTTTGGGAGCACCATTGGTGTGCCTTTACTGAGAAGTTATTCCAAGAAGAAATATCTTGCAGTTTCTCATGGGAATGAAAGCCAACTGCAATTTACAGTTAAACTCCAGCTTTTGTTTTTAAGCAAGTCATGTTTGTTATGCTGGATTGCAGCTATTATTTTAGAAATCTAACTATGCACTTGAGACCAGTTAAGTCTCCAGTAGATTTCATTCCTAAATTCGCTTTTATTGTAATTCAGAGTCTTGTTGGCTCATTACACCAATTCCAAATCGACATATAGGCGGTGCCTTTCTTGAGGTTTAAATGAAAACATCTGCCATTAGCCTTATATTTACTTAACTGCTGTAAAAAATGCAGTGGGTTATAACATTGATCTTTGGATCAAAATAATATATAGAGTACAGCATAGCTAAGCCACTCTTCCTACCCCAAGCACAAGCCTTTTGTCTCTGCAGGATGCCTGCAGCTCCGCGGCGCAGCACACACCACCAGTAGTCCTCTGCTTGCAGCACACAAAAGTGAGAACATATGTACAGTCACTCAGTGTAGGAGATCGCATTCAGCGTTTAGCCAAAGAAGCCACTTTGATTAATGCATTTCTCCCTAGGATTAGATTTGATACTCTCGCAGTTTGCACTTCCTCTTGGTAGGAGCAGCTGTAAACGTCTGTGCCGGTGTGTACTCACCATGAGTACTGGTGGCCTTAGCAGCGGCACAAAGACCAAAAAGGCCTTTTTTATTCTTAGGATCCCTGTGCAAAACAGTTCCCCATGCGTGAAAGTTGTTCTGTTTTTTGCTCTCTCTAAATTGAGGGTTGGTGTCTGCACTCTCAGCCAAACAAAAGTGAGAGACCTGATGGGAAACCCCTTGGTGAGATCCAAGACTCGCTTTCTGGGAACTGGCAGCCATGACAGAGAGTTTTTTGAATTTTTACGAACATTCTGGATAGGTCCTTAGTCTAATGTCACACAATGGGCCTTGTCTTCAATCTGCCTTTGAAATAGTTGTTTGTGTGCCTGACTCTCTGTAGTTGGCATGTTCCTGGTTCTTCAGGAGCCCTGTTCTCTTAAGGGTTGTTTTTTCATGAAACACAACAGCGAAACAGTCTCCTAAAGGCAGAAATTTACTGTGAACGGGATGGTGAGTTTTGCAAAGTTCACGTGCTCTGTTGTGTTGGCCAGCTTCTGATTGCTGCCACTTCCCTCAGCCTTTCTTCCTAGCATCCATCATCATACTGATGTAACAGACTTCAAAAGTGCCCTGAAATAATACACATTCTAAGTAAAATGGCCAATGAGAAATCTAGTGGTAAGGCTTTTTGATCAAAACTGGAGGGATTTCTGCCATCAAGCAGCATGATTATTTGCATGCAGCTACAAAGAACGTTCTTTCAACTGACAGCCACGTGCAACAGCCACTCGCAGATGTCCAAGGCTGGTAGCAAACTGTCTGTGAAAAATCCATAAGGCAAACAGAACCCACACAGGCTGAGAAGGAAAATAAAAACAAAAGCTCTTTGGGAAGTGACAATGTTCTGTAAGTTCCCATGTCTTGGGGTTGAATAAATAAAGTCTCCAACTTCCTCTGCCTTTAGGGTCAAGCAAACAAAAGATGCCATTTCCGTCTTTTGGAGCAAGAAGCAGAATTCCCAGTCAGTCCTAGAATGAGGAAGGTCTAAAACAATACATAGCACTTACGGCAGCCGACTTCCCTGAAGGTTGCTGCTTAACAATTTGGGTAGCCTTCTCTCTCGCTTTGAACAGCTTCAGAATGGTTTCCAGGAGGCTGATGGCCCAGCTGTCTCTAGCTGTTGTTGGTTCATTCTTCTCTTTGTGCTTAGAAGCCAGGTTTTAGTCCCTGTGGCTCCCTCGCACAGCTGCTGTCCTTGGCCCCAGACTGAGAAGCTCATGGCACTCCAGTAGGTACAGAGGACACATCTCTTGGCTACACAAGCATGATCTGTAGAGATACTTCCCTCGTTGTTTCTGCTTTTATATTTGGATTTAGCAGAAAGTGCTGAGAACTCAGCACAGCCTTACAAGCTATAGGGTATGAGCAGAAGGCTCTGGAAGTTGTGTATGTAGGATTACAACCTATCTGTGAGATGAAAGAAGGGTGGCTGCTAAGGTTTTTTAAGAAGGTCACTGAGAATCCTTCAAAGCATCAAGACCTCTAAACCAGGATGTAGGAAAATATATCTGAGAATGTCTCTATGCTATAAGTCTACAGGCCATTTTGAAAATGCCACCCTTCTGCTTCTTGAGCTGCCGGTTGAGGAATAAAAGTAGTTTGGTGAAGCCTGACCAGGGAAAAAAATCAGAGCCATGGTTAGCTCTCGGTTAGACCTCACTGCAACAGCCGGTTACTGAGCCTGGACTGAGAGTCTGCGATCTCCTGTGTGCAGTCGTGGACAAGCAGCATGTCGAGTTACTGTCGTTCTGCTGTAATTAGGATGGTTTGCTAATGTCACGGATGAACTTCAGCTCTCATGCTGATGTAGAGCTGTGCTGTAGAGGTCGGGATTGAAATCCTGGCAGAACGTGTTTTATCAAGGAATTTTAACAACACATTTTAGTCATATTGTAAGATGCCGCTGTTCTCACTCCTATTCTCTTTTCAAAGTAACGTAAAAGCACAGTTTATGAAAACAGAATAGCCCCCCCAAACTTTCCTACGTTTCTTTGAACATTAGAATTGATCGTTGCCTAGATTCAACGTTAAATAGAAGTTTTCAACAGATTTTGTTGTCTTTGAGAGACTTTGCTCTCCCCAGCCATTGTCTGTTAATATATGTTGTCTTTGATAGGAAGGAGAAGATTAGATTATTCAAAAAAGTATGAAAGAAATCACTGAAGAATCTGCGCACAAAAGTAATGGAATCTGTGTCACTTGAGTTCATGTTTATTTAGTCAGACAGGAAACGATCAAGAAATGAAATCATAAAGGCTTATTCCCCAGTGACTTTTCTTAATGAGCTGTTTACCTAAATTGCTAAATGAGTAACCTATTTTTATGTATTCAAAAGAACAGGAAGATGATTTCAGAGGATCTTCTGTGCCTTTTTGCCCCTTCGTTAATACAAAAAAGAGTATCTCTTGGGTTTTGTGTGACTGGTCTTCCCTGTATAGACAGGATAAATGCTACAGATGGCATTTTCTTGGGAACATGCTGTTCGCGAAGGGGGTAGAGAATGAGTCATAAATTAATTGGAATTTGTACTTAGTATTTCCAACGCCAGTGTCGAGTTATTACACCAGATTGTTTTTTCCATATAAAAGACAAACTTCTATAAAATCCACAAAGTAGAAGAAAAAATAAACCCATGACATTAGCTGCCGGTATGGATGCCAGTATGGAGTTGCGTAAGGAGCCAGATTTGGTTTAGAACTTGTTTGAGGTATGCGTCTCGCTGCAGAGACGCTATCTTTTAGATGTGTGTTAACTTTGAGTGCTGACACTGCCGTGTAGGTATGCTCTCCCACCAAGCTTCACAGAGAGCACGGTGCCGAGAGCTGTGCTGCAAAGCAAAGAGAGAATTTTCATCCCGATCTGTGAGATTACCGTCACCATCTCGGCTACATTGAACCGTGTTTGTGCAGCACATCGTAATTCTAGCCTCGAGCCCAGCTGATCTGCCCTAATACATTTTCAAATGTTGTAAATTCAAGATTACATAATTCCTCTTAATGTTAAATTATAGGTGGCAAACACAGTTTTATGTTTGTGATACACAGGCCAACTCTGATTACTGGTAGCTCTTTATTTCTGCAGTGATCTGAGACATAATTATCCATAATGAGCTCACCCTGTAAAAACATGAAAAATTGCAACAGTGCTGGTAGAGGAGGTTCACATTTATGAGTTCTGTCTTGAGAACATCACTGGAGTTAACCTAGAGATTAGTAAAAACACAGCGGTCCAAGGCGGTCTTTCTCAGTGTTTGGATGCAGTCTCTCGGGAGACTGCCGCCAGCGGGGCCGGGCGGCCTTTGCCGCCTTCCCATATCCCAGGTCTAGTCCTCCGCGCTGCAGCTTTCCTCGCCCGCTCCGTGCAGCCCACCCTACCTCTGGCGCTTCCGCGTGCCCTCCGGGCTTGATGCTGTGTAGCAGGGTTGCTGTAGGAAAGCGTTTGAAAAATACATCCTGAGCATCTGAAGAACCTTTTCAATTTCATCCACCACTTCATTGTAAATCATCGGCCTCCATCCTGTCTTATTCTGTAGCAGCCCCAGGTGAAAAAACCGTGGCATATCCCAGCACAGCACAAATGCCTTCTGGATGGATGTGGATGAAGAAATGATTGCCAGCCCGAGCTGCCCCTCACCATGAGAAAGGAGGCACCTCTGTTTCAGAGCAGGATTCCTGCATTAAAGCTGTAAATCTCCTATTGCTGTAGCTGGGAAACAGAAATCTTTGAAACGGACGTCTCACTTTTATTAGTGTGCCATGTTCAGATAGGCACTCTGCAGCATGTGTATATAATTTTTTTTTTTAATTAACTGGCAAATGCATTGAATCGGAGAAGCTCACGTGGAGGAAAGTGCTCGCCCCATACAGACAGAAGCTTCACAGGGATGGTGTTAAAAATACTCTCCTACGAGCAAGAGCTGATCACAGTATCTAAATAAATGAGGTAATTTTATGTATCCAAATGAGACAGGTGGAAAATTCAGCTCACTTTGGATACCATCCAACTTATAAAGACGTTTCAACTGTAAGTGAATACAGGCTCACACCAGCCTTCACTCTTAAATCAGTGAGACACTAACACTAGGATACAAATGATATTGGGTGATAGAGAAGGTGCATGTCAATGAAAAAGTGATGCTGCCTCTTGAAAAAAATACGAAGTCAAGTAGTTAAATTAATTTTATCAGTGCCTACAAATTGAAATGGTAGAGTACATACTACAGTTCAAAGGGAAGGGCTAAATTAAGAATAACATATTAAAAGAAAAACCAATCGGGTAAAATGCTGGCAAATGGTATGAAGATTGATTAAAGATTAAAAGCTCAGTGCAGAAGTCTTTAAAAGGACCCTAAAAAAATCCAACGGGCTTAAGTAACACATTAAAGTAGATTCATAGAAGTAAGAAGATATCTTTGAAACAATAGACATTGTAGCCAAATGAGGGAATAGAAAAAAGAGCACAATTTCTGGCAGACTAAATGTCAAACCATAAGAAGTCAAGCCAGAAAAAGATATTGAGGAACAGTGTGCCTGAGGCATAAAAAAATAATAAAAACATTTTTCAGAGAGCGCTTGCCAGGGAATCTCTAGTGCCTGTAGAGGACCAAGGTGTGAAAGAGCACTTAAAGTTGAAGTCAGCACTGCTGAAGGAAAGAGCAAAAAGTTCTTGTGCTGGTGTTAACCGCTGAGGCTGTATAATTACCAGGAGAATGACAAGTGACAAGTGAGGCAAACTTTTTTAAAATGGCCTCAGGAACTGTAAAAAATCACGTCTCACTTTTGCACAAGCTGGCTGAATCTGTGAGAGTTGAGCGTGCCTGGGGACATAGGATAGATTGGGAAGGGCTAGCACAGCTTCTGCAGAGGAAGGTCCTACCTTAGCGCTCCATCACAGGCCTCAGAGGGGTAGTGAGTGTGAGGGTAAGGGTGGTCTCTTCAGCACAATAACATACCCGAGTGTTCAAAACACTTGGAAAAAAGTAGCTCTTCAGAAACTGCTAAAAGAAAGCAAGTTTTTGTGAGGCAAGAGGGAAGGCTTGCTTGTGGATTGGTATCTCCCTAAAAGGTGTAAATGAAAGGTGGAAACAGATGGTCACGTTTTGCAGTGAAGGGGATGTTACCAGTAGAGTCCCATGCAGGTCTGTGCCGGGGTCACTGCCCCTGCATCTCCAGGCACTGGCTGGAAGATCTTGGGAAGGAGTGAAGTGCTGTTCAGCAGGTGAAACTTGGTGTGAAAAAATGCAAAAGAATTTATGTGGGAAAAGTGTTCCTGACCAAACATACAGCAGCAGATAACCAAGCTGTTACTGCTCGGCGGAGCCACTGTGCATCCTTCCCCAAAGTGTCAGCTTAGACAAGGAAGAAAAGCAATATAATTTTTTAGAGAGGGAGTAGAAAACAAAGCATGAACCGTCTTTACAGCCCCGCTGAATCCCCACCTTCAATACTATGCATTTTTGGTCATAGATGTTTATAGATATATAAAACAATGAAAGATGCAGGAGAAAAAGCAACAGGAATGAACATTAAGCGTAACAGCTTCCCTACCACTGTGACTATTGAATTTGACAGCAATGGCTGAGGGAGGGGTTATAACAGAAGCTGAAGAACCATGAATGGTGTAGAGAAGGTGTCTGGGAAGCAGTTACTTACTATTTCATATATCACCAAAAGTACATGCTTGCCCTGACTTTTGCTTCTGCTACTGCCTGTCTGTGCAGAGCAGCCATCCACAGGCAGTACCAAGGCTGGAGAAGGAGAGCGGCCAGTCCACCAGCGCAGTGGGAAGGGGAGGAGCTTGCTAGCATTTAAAACCAAAGGTAGCCTTGGGCCAGAAAGGTTTTCCAGTTCTAGCAGCATCTGTAGGATGCTAGACCCATGATGGAGAATAAAAGGAACATGCCCATGCCTCCCGGTCCCTCCCTGCTGCGCTCAGAGGGAACAGTCCCCTACGTGCTGTTGTGGGACAAGCCCTCCAGCCCTTGCTCTTGAAAGAAGCCTCTACTGGAATGCCTTTTTAGGCTACTCTCCTGTGTACAGTTATTTGTCTTCTAAGTGTGTATGTCTGGATTTGCAGGCTGTGTGGGGAGTTTGTTTATACTTTCTGTGCCTCCCAAGCAGGCGTAGGATGGTTCTGCCTAACAGTTGCTCTTTCTCCAGCCTCTGTCCTTCTCTCCCAGAGAGCTTTCTGCGCAGCAGAACTGCTTTGCCCCTTGTCTTTGTTTTCTCTTCTTTTTTTTTGTTCCCTTGTCATTAGCATTGCCACAGCTGGTTACGTTTCAAATATGGCCTTCCTGCAGCAATGATACTCTGCCAACAACACGCATATGCACAGCCAGTGCTGTCAAAAATGCCTCAGTGTTTCCGAGAAATACTCTACCTGAGGGAGCTTTAAATGATGTGCCTGGGAGGGTCAACACTGGTGATTCTGATCTTCTCTTCTTGAGATGGCCATTGGCTCCCTCTCCAAAACAGCAAGAGCAATCACAGTAGATCCACACTGGGACCTCTCCTCTGTACCTCATGCTCTTTCTCTTAGAGGGAAGTGACTGTGCAGTAGGAAAGGAGATTGGAAGGGGAGATGGGAGATCAGGTGGGAAATGGTCCCTGGGAAGAGCCAACTTTCCTTCCCTCTCCCTGAGACCTCCCAGTCTGGACCAGGTACTGCAAAGCGCATGTGGCACAGATGTGCCACTGACCACGTTGCCCACAGGCGCTGGCCTTTTCCAAAAACCACAGCGGTGTAAGTTAAGGGCATGTTGTGCTCCTCATCCGCAGCCAGTGCCGATCTCTCCTGGGGCTCCATTATTTACTTAGGAAGGCACAGAGAGCTTGTTTCCTCCAGTTTTCTTGCGTACCCCTCGTGCCTGTATGTATCCGCCTTGGATAGCCCCTGGCATCAATGCTCCAACAGCTTAGACATGGGGAGAGACCCTGTCTCCTTGCTGTCAGCTCGTGGCTCGTCAAAGTGACTTTGATTATGTGGATCCAGTGTTTCTGACCATGGCCCCTGATCCTGTATGCATATAGACCCAGCAGCCTGGCTCGCCGTTTGAGAGGTGCTAGGAGACCTGGAGAACTGAAATGCCCAGGATCTCACTTAACCTGTGTCCGGGACTGAGGACAGCCGAGTCCACAGAGGTGAGACCATTGCAACTGGTTTGTTTGGAAACAGTTCCAAGCAGGAATTTGCTTTTAAAAAGAGAAGTTATTTGGGTCACAACATAACTTTCTCCCTTGCCTCAAATAAGCCTGTCTAACAAGCAAATCTGTAAATGTTTTAGGAGCCCTGCTGCGTTGTTGCAGTGAGTGTATTTTTAGTCTTTGTAGCTGTTACAGTAACACTGCTTCATTTATATACTTATTTGGTAGTGTATACCAACCCTTCAGATGGAAACATTGTCCAGATGTGCTGGGTAGGACAGTCAGGGCTGCTCAGTGGTGATGAGATGGAAGATTGCAGGAGTGACAGAGCGGAGAAAGCCCCCTGAATTATGTCTGGGCACAGCTGCAGCCCTTCAACGGGCCAGCCCGGAGCTGCGTGCAGCTGGTGCCCTCATCTTCTTCCGAAGCTCGCGCTTTCTGAGCTCTGTGCTGCCCTAGACATAAGCTCTGTTTTGAGCCAGGGCCGGTTGCCCTGTAAATTGTTTGGGTAGTTTGGTGCTAAATCATTATTTAAACCAAACTTTAGCATTGTCAGCTCGGCGCAGCTAGCACAAAGCAACCAGGCACGGGAACTCATCCCGTGGCTCTTTGAAAGCTGCCTAGGTTCCTGCCGGTGTGATAGATGGGGCTGCAGAAGGGGCTCCCCGTGTAAATTAACACTGACTGTCTTTGGGATCTGGTGTGGCAAAGCAAGCTTCCTCATTAGAAGGAAATGTAGGAAGTATAAAGGGCTTAAGGAGCTGTTCAGCAAAGATGGTTTTAGAAGAGTTGGTGGGTTTGTATCACCTTACACAGAGATAATTCCCTGGCACCTAACTTTGACATCAGCTAAACTGGTTTCATGGATAGCAAATTCAGTCTATGCTGTTGTCCATGAGGAGGGGGTGATTCTCTAGCCTTACTGACAAAAAGACAGGTAGTTAAAGTAAAGATGGGCAAGTGATTTTCCTCCCTGTATCTTACCAGCAGAGGTGAGGACATGGAGTCCAGGTCTATGTGGTCAACACTAGCTTAACTGTACATTTGGTGAGCACAGGGTGGGAGTAGAGCCGGGCAGGTTCTGACCACTTCTACAAGCCACCTACTAAGAAACCAGCCAGCAGGTATGTGGGTTATCTACTGCAAAGGCAGTCAGGGCCTTAGAGAAGAGTCTTAGGGTTGGGGGATGTCAAATCAGTGGCCCAGGCCCTGAATTATACAGTATTTGTCTCACGGGGTATTTTTTGGGTAGTCCACTGTGAGACTGCCAGGGGTAAGGCGAAATTCGTAGTTCATTTGGTAGAACAAGGCCCTGTCAATGTACTTAAGGCGTGAGCACATCTTCAGAAAGCGGCAAAGCTCTTCCATGGTGGTTGGTTACAGCCTTGAAACACTTCACAAGGTCAGGTGGTATTTCAGGGGAGCTCTGTTGCAGCCTCTCTGCAAATTGTGCCGTTTTCAAGACAAGCATTTTCCTGCAGCAAAGCTTTGTGGGGAGGGTGCATGTAAGTGGGAAAGGGTAAATTACCAGAATAACTTGTTCCTGTCCTTTGACTGCATCCATAGGGCCAAACAGCCCAGTGACATGTATAGAGTTTGAGTCTAGAGAGACAATTCACGTCACCATTCGGTTAACTTTTACTTCAGAACAAACACTAAGATTTTCATTGCCTGCCTCTCAAGCCCTGTGCCTGTCTTCTGCCTTTCTCTAAGACAGCATCTCTTACAGAATTAAATGGTTGATCTCAAGGATGGACATTTGAACATTCAACTGATTGATCTGTGTCAGTACTACTAAGGGGAGAAGGAGGACTTTGGTTTTATGGTCTTTCTAATAAGCCAGTTTTGAAAATCTAGTACTTCAAATATGAAGACAATCTTCCATCATCTTCAGTAATTTGTAACAGTAGTTATTAGCCTCAGCCTTACTTGCTAAACATTTTTGGTTTGGACTGCTGACTTCAGCTTTCATCAGTCTTGCAACATGTTTGTTTTTAAGAGGAGCTGCCATAAACCCTAGAGAGCAGCACTGGGGAATTAGAATTCTGTTCCCTAGACCAAGCTCATGCTGGGAGGTTGGTACAGTCCGCGAGAGCCAGCGGGCCTCGTTGAGAAGGTGCAGTCAGAGAACAGCAATGCTTGGCACAGTTACCTTTGCTGCTAATTTGAAATAGTCTATCATCTGAAGCACGGCTTTTAAACCTGTTAAATAATTAAGTGCCACATGGCCTTTTGGCCTGGGAAGGATAGCTTCTTAAGCCTGAGCCTGTATGAATGGCTGTATGTTCTGTACTTCAAAGAGGAGCAATACATGTATTTATAAATCCAGACACCTCTACAGGAGATCCGTTCCTGTGTTTTCACTTATGTAATCCCACAAAACATCAGTCATAGGTAATTCAACACAATAAACTTTAGAAATAATTCAGTGTCGGTGTTGCTCTGGGCTATTGAGCGGCCCCGTGTAACACAGGTTGACAGCACTGACCTTCCAGCCGAGAAAAGAGCAGCGGCAGCAGGCAGGAGCTCTGAGCTGTCTGTCGGTCCTGCCTTCACAGACACCCCTGCCCGTGTCGGCCTCCCTGCAGGGGGCCGTGAGGTGTGACGGGTGCGTGCTCAGGCAGTGCGGTACACGGCGGACCCGAGCGTTGAGAGAAAGCGCTGGTTACCTGCACTGACCCCTCCAGGGACCAGCCGCACGCGACTGCCGAGCTCAGTGCTCATCGTGGCCTCTCTAGAAAACCCGCTTTGTGCTCCACTGGTGTCTCCCAGATGTTGGTACTGCTGGACGGCCCCATGGAAAGGGAAGGAAAGAAAGCCTGACCGGGCTGTTTTTAAAAGATCTGATGCGGGAGTCACAAGGCAAAATTGTTGGCCTGTTCTGTGGATGAGGTCAGACCACAGGGTCCCCTGGGGAACCCACAGCTCTGCTCCAGATACTCCCCACTTGCTGACAAGGGATTAGGAATAGCACAGCTGAACATGTCCAACTACGTAGCCATTTGATTTAAACCGACCATCAAGGAAACATGGCACAGCAGTGTTCTCACTGCCTTCTGAACCGTGGGCACTGGCTGGTGTGCTTCCCTACCCTGTGGCAAACGTCACCTCAGCTCTCACTGAAAGGGCTTCGCCCAAGTTGCACTGCCTTGTCTTTGTCATGAGCAAAGAGCAGACGGACAGTCATCAGGGCTCAGTTGACATACATTGGCTTCTTTGTGGACCCGGGCTCTGTCATCATCAGTTGTAGTCTACCTTGAGGGGCTTCAGTCATGAATGGGCACCTGCAGCCCACAGAAAGGCAGGGCTGGAGGGACCACGAGCGACTGCAAGTGCCTGTGCGGAGGGAGGGTCAGATACCCCGGGTCTTGTTGTCCCGCCTTTCCTTGAAAACTGCCAGTCACAAAGACCCTCTGGTCCCCCGTGGTAGCTTCATCCAGGGCTTATATTTCATTATCATTAGAAACTTGGTCAAAGATAAATCTATTTCTCTTGAAGTGGATCTGATCATTTCTAGTCCTGTCATGCTGTTGGCTTATGCACAGTGATCCTCTGCAGTCCTCAAGCTTTTTCTGCAGTGCTTCTGCCCGGCTCCATTTTGTACTCATGTTTTCCAGTTCTCCCAAGCGTTGTACTTCGCTCTGGCCTTGGTTGAAATGTATCCTGAAGATTTTGGACAGCTTCTCTCTTTTATCGAAACTGCAGTCTAATCCAATACTCCAAGGTGGTTGAAATCTCTCCAGTTTAGCATCTTCCAGAAATCTTACAAGTATGCTCTCTATTCCCCATCCAGATCGTGAAACAGTTTAATGGCATCGAGCTCGGGATGGAGCCATGTGGAATCATTTTTGCAATGCCTGCCCCTTTGACAGTGAGCTAGTCTTTCCAAACAACGGGTTGCGCCGGCCGCGTTCAGGTCCCATTTGCCTGTTGTTCTGCGGAGAGCATCACGTGGGCTGGCGCAGAGCATCAGCCCCTCCACCCTCTGGGCTGGGGTGGGCCGGGCAGGGCTCTCCCGTGGTGGCCAGGCGTCCTGGGGCTGGCACAGCTTTCAGACTGCTCCTTTGAACACAGGCACCCAGCAGCATCACCGAGCAGCAGCTGCTGTCTCTGCAGAAAATCCCACCTCCTCTTCTACGTCATTTTGGTGCTAACAGTAATGAGAAAGGCTGCTAGAAATGGCTGTAGTGGGAATTAAGCCATTCCCGCTACTGTCCTCATCCCTGTGAGACGAGACCCTTTGCAGAGGCTTCCTGCAGCAGTTCTTCATCGACGATGCCTTCAACCCACAAGGGGAAAGAATCAGATATACCTGTCTTTAAACCCAAGTGTCACTCCTGTGCTAATTCACGTGCACAGGGCAGAACTCAGGCACTGTGCGGATGTCCGAGTTGGGTGTGTGTCCCTGCCATGCCTGCTGGCCACAGAGGCTCGTTGTGAGCGTGAGTCCTCCCAGCTATCCCAGCGGTGGTGGCCTCAGAAGACACAGCACCTCGTGCACAGGGTAGCAGAGCTGTGGCTTACTTAATTGTGGTCCACTTAATCACGGGGGGAGCCTGTGTCAGCGCTGGGAGAAGCGGGATCCCAGCTGGCCAAGATGGGCTGATCTGGTTCCCATGCTCCCCACTGCCGCCCACGCAGTGCCGCTCCCTCCCTCGCATGGGCTGCTCTCTGGGATCGCTCTTCTCCTCCGCGCTGTGCAATGCCAGGGACCCTAATGATAGCCCGCTGTGCTGGCCGCTGCGGGCAGACGCGGGAAAGTCTTACTGCCTTACCGAGAGGTTTTCTTGGCCCTGGCCGCCGTCCCATCCCTTCTCACCCACTTGTGGCTTTGGAGCACATTTTCTCACATAGCCGGGGTCCTGTCGAGCTGTCATCTTTGCAACGTGAGAGCTGAGGAGCTGCGTTTTCAGCTTGATGTGTCACAGGGAGCCAATGCGTTCTTGTTTGCTCTCTTCAGCCCAAAAGCCAGGCTCTTTTACCCCCCGAGCTTCTCCTTGTGCCCCCAGCTGCCCCATGCAGCCTGTCCGGGCCTGAGCTTGTCGGGTGAGAACCAAGAGCACATCCAAAGGATGAGAGAAGAGATGACCTGGAGGGATGGCCTCAAAAAGGGTCCCAGCTGGGGGCACAGCACCCAAAGCCATGGCAGGGCTTAGCAGCAGCACTGCGGCCGGGAGGGACGAGGCGCTCGTCAGGGTGTTTGGATCAGCGGCACAGAGACATGCACAGCTGCTCCTGGCCTTGGTCGCTTGGTGGCACATACGGAGCTTTTTCCATTTCATTTCTGCAGGTGGGAGCTTTGATTTTCCTTGCAGGCTCTCACCCCCCTTAGCAAGGGTTTACTCCTGCTTTTCATTACTATACCAGACATACTTGATCTAATGGCTTCTACAGGTGGCGTGGGGTACAAGAGGGTCCGGCCGCGGTTGTCAGCTGTCATCCAGAGTCAGAGTTAATCCAGGAAAACAGTAAAAATTAGTAATGTATATTGCATTCCTCCAATCCATACGCTTTCCATTAGGTGATCTTCCATCCTCCTTAGCACAGAAAGAAAACCCTGCCGATGGCAGTCAGCGTTTCTGACTCTGAAAGGCAAGGATTGGTCGTGCCTGGAAATCCGATCTCGGCTCTCACATTCCTGGACACACTGTCTATGCAGGGAATAGTCTCCCACCTTTAAATCCAGGCAGCAGATGCTGGCCATGTGCACAGCCTCCGCCTGCAAGCCCGGGAGCTTCTGCGGCAGCAGACGTGCTGGGCCTGGGGCCGCGCCGGGGTGATGCAGCCTGGCATGCCCTTGCGCCGGGGTCCCACGTGCTGGCCTGGGTCCCCCCGTGTCCGAAGGCCTCGCAAGGGTAACGGCCTTGTCCAATGTCACACCACAACATTGTGCAAGTATAACAGCCAGGTCAGCACAGTAATGAGGTGCAGTTAATTGTTTCAAGAGATACAGCATTTTGATTTTTTTTTATTAATAATCTGGTGAAGAAATTCCTCTAGATCCTCAGTGTCAAGAGGGTTACAATATTCTTAAACCAGTAAAAAAAAGTGAAACATTCAGCATTCTTAAATAAGCCCTATCTTCAATCATCACCCCCACGCTTTAGTGGGTCAAGAACCACAGTTCAGTAATAAATGTTATACAAGGCAAACTCCGTTGGCAATTATGTGCAGATGAAGAAGTGGAAAAGACTTACATATTAATTTCTAGGTGTGACTGCACGTGCTAAGTGTGGCCTGGACCCTTTGAGGTGTCACAAGCAGGCTGGGCTGCGCTGTGTGAGATGTGTGGAGATGCAAAAAGGAAGGGGTTCCTCCCTCCAGCTCCTGCTCCAGGAAAAAAAAAAAAAGGTCCCGAAAGCTCCGCTTTTGGTGCCATTAGGTCACTAGCTTGCAGGGCTAACTGGCTGCTTTTTTTTCTCCCCCTTACTTTTGCAGAGAATGTGATCAATGGGCAGGACTACGAGGTCATGATGCAGATCGATTGTGAAGTGATGGACACCAGGATCCTCCACATCAAAAGTTCATCTGTCCCTCCATACCTCCGAGAGCAGCACAGAAATCACACTGACGCCTTCTACAGCGCGCCGCCCTCCGTCCCGGAGACACCCCACGCCCTGAGGGCTGTTGTCGAGTCCCTGCAGTAGCTCCTGCGGCAGAGTGGCGCAGCCCCCGCGCCCGGCGTGCAGCAGGTCCTGCTGCCAGGCTGAGCCCCCTCGCCGGCGGGTCCCTGGGGCGCCTGGCACATCGGCACAGCAAGAGCAGACCCCGCGTAGCCCGTCCCTGTGCCTGACCCTACCCAACGGCCGCATCCTGCCCAGGGACTGTGCAGCTCAGCTGGCCCTGTGCCGGGGACGGACCTGGGGCACCCGTGCAGCGTGCGCTGCCCGGTGCCGAAGCTGCGGGTAAGGCGCGCTGCTGCAGTCCTGGTGTCAGCATCAGCAGTTGATGCCCGGGGCAGGCGCAGGGCGGACACGGGCCGTCCTTGCCACTTATGTACTGTCCAAAATTGTGGGTGGGGTTTTTTGTTTGGGTTTTGGGGTTGGGTTTTTTTTGGCCCTGTTAAACTGCCTCCTGAGGTGGGGTGCTGAGCACTGGGGTCCTGCCCAGAGACACTGCTGCGGAGGCCCATGCTCGAGCTCAGGCTTCCCTCCCTGCAGCGTGCCCCACGCCAGGCCTGCCACTCCCGCGCTGGCCCTGCGCCCCAGGAGCAGGAGCATCCTTCCTCTGCCCCACACGCCTGCCCAAATCCCTGCCCGTGCAGCCTCCCTTGCCGGGACGCCCTGGGCTGCTGCCCAGGGTTGCAGCGGTGCTGTGGGGCAGCCCAGCCCCAGCCCCACCAGGGGGTGGTGGGAACCCACACTTACAGCCAAAGCACTACAAGCAGAACAATCCGCACTGCCATGGTGGTACGGGGCCTGGGCTGCCCGCCGAGGCAGCGTACACACGCACACACACACA
Source organism: Phoenicopterus ruber ruber (assembly GCA_009819775.1). NCBI lineage: Eukaryota > Metazoa > Chordata > Aves > Phoenicopteriformes > Phoenicopteridae > Phoenicopterus > Phoenicopterus ruber. The sequence continues at coordinate 27,991,267 of CM020222.1, forward strand.
CCCCCCCCACCCCCTCACCTGTGCATGCTGTCCTGCGCACTGCTGCTGTCCTGCCCAGCCCACGCGGCCGCGTGGCAAGAGGCTGGGGCTTGGCCCGAGGGTGGTGATGTAGTGCACCACGTGCATTTCTAAAGATTGTACTGCTATTCTTTTGGTTTGTTTTGATTTTTGATTTTTTTCCCTCTCTGTTTTTTGTTTAGGGTTGGTTGTTGTTTTGTTGGTTGGGTTTTTTGGGTTGGGGTTTTTTTTTTTTTTTTTTTTGTGATATTTAATGCTTTTCACTGGTAACAGCCTATGGAGCGGCACTGGCCCTGCCAGGGCAGAAGAAGCTGCTTCAATTCAGTGGGTCACAGCCACAGCACCTTCTTCCTGAAACACAGAGACGTGCACACGTACACGCGCCCACGCTCACACCCACACCCCTTCTCTGCCTTGCCAGCACTGACAGCCACCCGGCACGCAGCAGGGGAGCGTGCCGTTTGCCCCCGAGCACTAAGCTACTAGACACGGCTCTTGCTGCAGTCGACATTACAAAGCCCACTGCAGAGCTCTATTAAGTGGTCCCAAGTTTGTCAGCCAAGCCCTGGGCCAGAGCTGGGCCGAGGGGCTCCAGCGCGCGCTGCGCTGTGGTGCTCAGCTGGGATGAGACGCCAGCAGAGCATCGGCCTTTCGTAATGACTTCAGCATGTTACATTATTTTTTTCCCTTTGCAGTTAGCCCAGAAGATGATGGGCTTCAGTTTGCCAACCAACTGCCTTTCCTTCATTGTCTGAACCGCTGACTGACTGATGTGGTTTATTATTATTATTTATTGTTATTATTTGTGTGTGTGGCTGTTAGGAAATAAAGGTTGATCCTGCAGCAAGACAAACAGCTCGGGGGAGGCAGGGAGGAGGGTGAGGAGCAATACACCCCTGTGAAGTATGTGCCTTGCAACACTATGGAAAAGCTTTGCCCTTTGCCACGTAGTCAGCGCGAGCTGCACAGGCCCCCCCGTCCCCTCGGTGCTCGCGCTGCTGGGAAGCAGCCGGGCTCGGCGAGGGGTTTGGCTGCACTTCTTGCACCAGTTCTGTTTTCCTGGCCCCGGCCCCACCTGACTGTGGGCCAGCTCACACAATAGTCAAAAAATAAAAACCCCGGCGGTGCCCCAGCAGGGGCGCGCAGCTCCCCCGCAGCCCCCAGCAGGGCTGGCCGGCTGCTCTGGGGGCCGTTTGCTGCCGGGGAGCCGTGGCAGGGACCTGGCGGCGGTGGCTGAGCTCGGCATGTTGCAAAGGGCTGCTGGGGGCCGGGGGCTCGGGGACCGCTGCGGCCCCCTGTCCTCAGCCAGCACCCATGGGCTCCGGTGCTGGGGAGCACCTCTCATCCTGTGTACTTCTGTTATCCGTGTCCCTAGCACTGAAGGCAATAAAATGGTTCTTTTATTTATTATTACTTTGCTTGTTAATACTGTTTTACTTAAGCAAAAGAGAAGGCCAGCGCAGTTTCTGCTGGCTCTTGGGCTGCAGCGTGGCTCTGCTCGGCCCAGCCTTGGCACTGCCGAAGGTACATGCACCCAGACCCCCCCCCTCCTGCTCCTGGGGAGGGGGCTCCCTGCCTGAGCTGCTCACCCACCGCCTGGGGAAGAGGAGGCTAAGGCAGGGGGGGGGTCTCACCGCAGCCCCCGGTGACCTGAGGGGGATTCCAGTTGTGACAGAGCCAGTCGTCTTGGGGCCAGACACGGCCACGCCACGCGTCCTGGTGCCAGGCCCAAGCAGCCTGGAGCCCCCCCAAGGTCCCCTGCAGCCAGCACGCCGTGCTGCCACTCGGTTCGTAAACTGGCACTCCCCGAAACAACCAAAATGCACCCAAACCCCCCCCGCATTTCCATGCACCCAGAGGGTGAACCAGACCCAAAGAAAGCCCCGAACAGCTGCAAAGGTACTTGATCTTTTATTATTGACAGCAGGTAAATACAAGATGCTGCCGGGCAGAAGGGCATGGGCTGTGCCTCTGCGAGGGGCTCCCGATGGCCAACAGCCGGGACTGGGGTGAGCATGGCAGCGAGTGGGCACACGGGCTGAGACCCCGCGGGAGACGGAGCAGCAGCGGGATGGGGAGCCAGGGCTCCCCCAGCCCCGCAGCTCCCCGCCCAGGCAGCCCAGCACCCGGCCGAACAGAGCCTGCACCCGGCAAATGCCAAAGGGGACTAATTTTGGGTTACAAAATGAACAAACAAAAGCCATCTACACGTATTTACAGCGTCCCCCTCCCGCCACCGGCTCGCTTCAGACAGGAGCTTGGGGCTTGGGGTGGGCCTGGCCCCCAGAGCAGGTTGCAAAGGGCAGAGCCCCAGCTGGAGGGGACAGTCCTCAGCATAAGTGCCAGCACCAGGGGCTGCTGGAGCTGCGCTCGCAGCCCCGTTGTACAGCAGGATCTCCCAAGGGCCTGCTGGCCGTCGGCTGGGAAGATGGTCCTGAGAGATGGGACATTCCCACGGGACACGCACCCCCTCCACCAGGACAGGCAGACATCAGCATCCCTCTGGGACCTGGTGCCTGCAGCAGAAAGGCCAGCTTTGCACCAGGTTTGGGGTGTCTTGCCGATCATCTTTAGCTAAAAACCTCATTAGGAGGACCACGCCTGGGCCACCTCCTCCTCCCTGGGCAGGAGAGCCAGGTCTGCCCTCCCAGAGGAGGGACCCTCCCCGCGGGAAGGGAAAAACAGGAGCAAGGTTACAGCAAAGACAAAGGGGTGGTTCTGGCCTGGGGATCGATCTACAATCCACCATAAAAAAAAAAGCTTGAAACAAAAACCATCATTTACTCTTTGATTTGTACAAAATAACAATAATAACAATAAAAATAATAATAAAAGGTGCTGGTGGCCCCTGGCTCGCAGTGCCCCACTGTGGCGGGGGGTCTCAGTAGGCGAAGATGACGTGGTAGGTGACTTGGTGCCCATTGTCCCAGGCGTAGAGCAGGCGGTCCTTGGGGTTATAGTCTATCTGCGTGGTGTAGGCGTACTCGTTCTCAAAGAGCAGCCGGGGGATGATCTGCGTGTTGGTGTGCGTGTCAAAGGCGTAGGAGATGTTGGCGTTGCGCTTGTTGTAGCTGTCGACCGCGTACAGGACCCCGCAGATGACAAAGCAGTTCCCGTAGAAGTTCTTCCGCAGCCCCGTCCGCCACGTGGTCTCCTTCTGGGTGCTGAGGTCGGCCGCGTTCAGCTTGCTCAGCACAATCACCTCCTGGTTGAAGCCCTCGTAGTTGATGGCCGGGTAGATGACCCACAGGCCGTTCTCATCCACGGCAAAGTCCACGTCCGAGTGGCCCCGCCACCGCCACGGCGTGGACTCCTCGTAGGCCACGTCGTGCAGCATGGCCCAGGCGGCCACGTACCGCTGCTTCAGGTCGTATTTGATGATGTTGCGCGTGAAGGCCCGGTTGTAGTAGAAGGAGCCGTTGTAGACAACATGCCCTGTCCCGATCCAGCTGTACGGGAGCTTGTAGGAGTTGCTCCAGCGCCCTGCGTGGCAGAGACACCTTGCTGGCAAGACCCTCCCTTTGCTTTGGGGTTGGTGGTCCCGCTGCAGCAGCCCCCAGCCCCCTCTGCCACCAGCCCTGCCTGTGCTCCCGCCCCGGCCACCAGCCGCAGGCTGGCATGGCGACAAGCAAGTCCAGAGCCATCATGGGCAGCCCGACCTGCCCCATGCTCTGAACCCCACACGCCAGGTACCGGCACCCAAGAGGGGAGGGTCCGCCCATGGTGCAGCATCCCAGGGAATGGAGATGCTACTTGGACCAGCCAGTGCAGCATCGGGAATGGCGTAAGCCCACCTTGCTTGAAGTTGTCAAGGTTCCTGAACTCCACCAGCGTGTTCCCGTAGTAGTAGTTGGTGACATAGATCCGCTCCTCCCGGGCCAGGGGGTCCTTCATCCAGGCCCCCTCGTTGCGCCCGTAGGTGTTCTGGGTGGTGGGCCCCGAGATGGTGGACAGCGTGTCCTTACAGCGCCCTGCACAGGCAGAGAAAGGCTCACGAGGCCCGAGTCAGGGTGGCCACGCTCTCCCTGCTCCTGCTGGGGGTCTGCGGGCATCACCCCCCCTCCATCCCCTTGCCCACCCAGCAGGTAACCCCACTGCCTTGGCCTGGGCTCAGCCTCACGAGGCCCAGGAGCACCAGCCGGATCCTGCAAAGAGCTTCCCATGGCCTCAGCCATGCCCCTGCCCTGACCGAGACCTGTCCCAGGTCCGTCTCTGGGGGCCACAGTAGGTTCCAGAGTTAACAAGCAAGTAAAACCTGGCGCCCCAGTAAAGTGCTGTCCAGTCACCACCTCCACGACACCTCCCACCCGTGACCAAATCCAGCTGTGCTGTGCTTAGCAGGACACGCCAAGGGCACAAGCCAGCCCCCGCGTGCACAGCTGGATTAGCGCAGGACCTGCAGGCACTCACCGATGATGTTCCTGATGTCCTCCTCCTCCAGGGCCTGCTTCGGGGTGGCGGGGATGGTGGGGCTGACGGGCGTCGCAGGGGTGCTCGCCTGTCCCCAAACCCCTGGGCTGCTCTCTGGGGCAGGGCTCGTCCCCACGTCCCTCGAGGTCCCAGCAGTGGTGGCCACGGCAGGGCTGGGGACAGGGCTGGTGGCTGCGGGCAGGCTCTCTGTGGTCGTGGCCGCTGCCGTGCTGGCCGAGGCTGCCGAGAGCTGCGGGGTCCCCTCCTCCGCCAGCCCCGCTGGGGCGGTCGTGGTCTCCGGGGTGGGGGTCAGCCGGCTCACAGTGGTGGGGTCTGGCGTAGGTCCCGTGGACGTGGCAGGGGACAGGGGCACCGTGGCCGTCGCGGCAGTGTCAGCGGCTGGCGGGGTGGTGGGGTCGCTGCCGGGGGTGGGCGGCCATCCCACCGGGGAGGGCTTCCTCACGCCTTCGCCCGCCCGGCCGCTGGGCCTCAGGAGCTGGTCCTCGATCAGCAGGTCCACCGTGTTGTCCCCACTGAACAGCTCATCCACTGCCAAACACAGGCACAGGCATCAGCCCCACAGCGAGCAGGAGCAAGTCCCCTACGGCCCCCCCTGCCCACCCCACTGCTCTGGCTCCTCTGCCCAATTCTCCAGGCTGTCTTGTACTAAACCCACCTGATTTTGCTCTTAATTTCTAGCTGGAGAGGGCTGTGTGAACTGCAGGGGCTGACAGTCCTCACGTTAGGAGGTCAGCGAGACTCCATCACAGTCACGTCCACCACCTCAGGCCAAGTGGAGTGGGAGGTGATGGACCACGATTCATTCGGGTCAGCTCCCAGAGAAGGGGCAGGATGGAGGCCCAGCTGCAGCACCCAGCCAGGTCCCACCCGCCTAACCCAGGCTGCCAAAGTGGGCGCCTCGCCCAGGGCACAGGGACCCCTTGGGCTCCCTGGCCACCATGGGCACCATTTGCTCCTCCTCCTCTCGGGGATCTCGCGAGCCCACGCACGGCGGTGCCAGCCAACCTCACTGCTGAGCCGCCTTCGCACAGAAAGCGCGCTTGCCTCGTCTGTCTGTGCTGCCAGGCGCTGCCGGGCCCCGGGGGCTTGGCCCCCTGCCCTCACCATGGCCGGAGCCATGAGCAGCGCCTTGCTGAGCCGCAGGGCCGCCAGCGGCAGCTCTGAGCCGCCTCCCGAGCACTGCACAGCCTCCCGGGATGCCATCGGGCAGGCGGATCTGCAGGACTAACGTGTGTAATGAACTTGCATTTACTTTCTGGAAAGGTGTTGATGCCGGGTGTTGTAAACCGTAGCAGTGACCCGTTTCCTTAGCTACCAGGGATTTTCCATGGAATAACAACACTGCACTGCCCCCCCCGCGCAGGGCTCAAAGGCTGGATGCTGCCTCGCTGCTTCCAGCGGTGAGGTACCAATGGTCCCACCTCCTCCTGCCTCCAAGCCCTCCTCTCCATGGTGACCCCACGCACTTCGCCCACGCATTCCCGGGGGTCAAGGCAGGACTCGGGGGCAGATGCTGGCTTTGCTATGGGATGCAGCCAGCTGTCCCGCCGGACGCGGCTGCAAATGCAACTCACGCTGCTCCTCAATGTCGTTCTCCGACTCGGTGGACTGGGCTTTGTAGTAGGTGACCCCTCGGACGATGGTGGGCTTGGAAGGAGGCCGGCCCCTCACGCGCAGCTTCCTCTGCAAGAGCTGCTTGGGCTTCTCATCCTCTGGAGAGAGGTGCAGCTCTGTGAGGGACTCGACGGAGTTGATCTGCTGGGAGATGGTTTCATCTTTCAGGAATCTTTCTTCGTATTTGCCCTGGAAGAGATGCAGGAGGTTGTTACGGGATAGGCCAGGGCAGCTGCATTTTGGGGGACCGGGCAGGTCAGGCTGGCCAGCCGAGCGTTGGGTAGGACGCTCTGTCCTCCCTCCTTTCTCAGGGTCACCCTCCATCCCTCCTGCTGTGGGAAACCCTCCAGGAGACAGAAGGGTGACAGACCAGAGTTGCCTCTGCCTGACCTCGGTGCCACTCTGCAATCCCAGGACTCGGCGCTCAGGAAGGCACGGGCTGTGGGATGCAGGACGTGCCGGCAGAGCGAGGGGACCCCGGGGCAGCGTCAGCAGGGCGCAGCCCTCACTGCAACTGCTCGCACGTCCACCCGCCGGACACCCCCTTGCACGCCAGGGACCGGTGCCGGTGGCTGATCCATAGGGAGCGTGCAATGTGCACTGAGCTTTGGTAGAGCAGAGAGGCTGTAGGCACTTTCCCCGTGGGGCTGGGAACCCCCCGGGACAGGGACCGGGAACCCCCCGGGACAGGGACCAGGAGCTCCGTGCTGAGGCAGCCACCAGCCGCCGCAGCTCATGCCTGAAGGATTTCATCTCATTAAAGGAAATGGGAAAGACAGCCCAAAGGTTGAAGCGGTGCCCATTTGGCTGAGAAGACGAGCCCAGAGTTCCTTTGCAGCCCTGCTGCAATTAACAGTGAGAAAACGGGAATACTGGGAAATGAGGTCACTCGGGGTAATAAAAGCCCCGCGCTTCGCTCTCCTGCCTGGCCGGGGCTGGCTCCTCTCCAGCGGGCAGCAGAGCCCCTGCTCAGGTTACGGCCTGGGGAGCAGGGGGAGAGGGGCTGGCAGCGCCGCCGGACACCCTCTGCCACGGGGCACGGCCCCCACGCCCCGAGCAGAGCACGCTGGCACGTCGCAGTTGGTGCCATTTCCCCACCCGCTGACCCCCGGCGCGTGCGTGGGAGCCCACCCTTCTCCCCGCCGGGGCTCGAGGAGCCCACCCGTGCGTAGGACCCGCAACGCCTGCTCTTGGTGCCGGAGGGGCCATGTGCAGGCTGTCCTCGCCCCCAGGAGCTAAGCACCCTTGTTTGGAGCTGGAAAGGACACGGCGACCATTCTCTCCCCAGTCACCTCCTTTGCCCCTGCAGAGGGGACCCTGGCGTGAAGGCAGGATGCTCCAGGAGTCACCCAATATGGACCAGAGCAGAACGAGGCCACCCTAGACTGCACCACCGAAGCAGCAAGGGGGGCAGGACACCCTGGGCAGGCTTTTCCCAAAACACCCCTCTTACCCCTCTCTGCGGCTGCACAGAAACTGCTGCCCCAGGCAGAGGATGTCCCCACGCTGGGCAGAGCCCGCAGGGAGCCCCACGGGCTGGGGCTGGGCGCCGGAGCCACCGGGATGCCCAAGCCTCTGCCCGGAGCCTGCCAGGCGCAGGGGCTGGCTGGGGAGGGGTAATAGCCCGGGAGGGAGGGCGACAGGCTGTCCCTCCACCGAGCCCCCAAGCCCTGCTAATCAAAGGCTCCGAGTTTCCCAGCGCTTCCCAGCCAGCCCCGCAATGACATCACTCTTTCCGAGCAGCACGGCCGCCACTGACCTCGAAAACCAACAATCCTGCGGGAAGGGGGGAGGCCCGGGGAGCAGCCTGCTCCTGTTCCCTCCTACGTCTCGGCGGCAGCTGGGCTGTGCTGAGAGAAGCAGGCTGGAGCCAGAGGCACGGAAATGGGGTTGGCCGAGCGGGGAAGAAAATAACCCCGGGCCGGTGGCCTGCCAGGGGCCACGTCCAGGAGACACCCTCCGGGCTGGCTCGCACAGCAGCAGCGATCGAGCTGTGCAACCTGCTTGGGCGGTCATACCTCTGCGTGCGTGTAGGCAGCCTCGGCGTCCCGCTGCAGTGAGCTCCCGATGTCGGCCAGGCTGTTGGTGATGAGGCTGGAGCAGTTCGCCCTCTCCCCGCGGTGGGGATCCTGCAGATGCTCCTCCACGTTGGCTCCTGCCCGGTGGCCTTCCTGCGTGAAGTTCCTGGACATGCCCTACAAAAGCAAGAGAGGAGACTTTACCCCACATAAAGGCAAGGGATGCTCCACGGCCCCCAAACCACAGCGCAGGAGCCAGCGAGCTCCGTGCTCCCATCCCGGGCTCACAGCTGGGCTTCTCCGTGGAGCTGTGCACCTCAGCTGCTCAGAAGGTGCCCCTGACCCCAGTGGGATCCAGAAACCCCGTCCCTGTGTGCACATCCCAGATCTACTCTTTGCCATGGGGGCCCATGGAGTGGGAGAGTGGCCTTGAGGTTCTTCAGCACCCATCTGCAGCCATGCTTGCTGGCTCATAGAAGGAAGGGGAAAAGACAAGCTAAAACACCCTAAGTCCCAGCCCCATGTCCTCTGCCTATGGCAGCCAAGTTCATCTCCATTTATTAATCCCCGTTTCCTAGCAGGGTCCCATCCTGGCCGGCCGCTGCCTGCCTAACCCCCGAGACAAACCCTCAAGGTCAGCAACCCACTTGTCTGGTTTCTGTTCTCCCGGTTCTGCCCCGCTGCCTGGCCACGCAGCGTCCGCACTCGGGGACTGCTCCTCCCCACCACCGTCCCCTCCTACAGGAGAGAGGGAGAATATGGGGAGAGGAGGAGAGCCAGCGACCCTCAGAGAGCTGTCCTGGACCAGGAGGGAGCTGGGGTTGGCTGTGGCTCATCAGGCAGCCCAGGGCAGGCAGACCCCTTTGCCCTTCTCAGTCCCCCAACCACAGGCACATCTTGTCACCAAGGGGTTGTTGCCGTCTCTGCTCGTTGCTCCTTGGTCTTTTACATCTTAAATGGCAACTGCTTTGAATAGGTGGCACATCAATCAAAGCATTTTTGCACAGAGACTGGGGGTGGTTCCCCCTGATCCTTCATTTTCAATCGTCTGTCCTGACATGAATTTCGCCTAAAACCCACCATGACCTCCATCTGCGACCTCAAAACCACCGGCTGATGCAACAGCTGCAAGCTGAAGCCAAAGCAGAGAAGCTGCCTCGCTAGAGAAGGCGCTAGCTCTGCGGACCGAGTATTTGGGGGTTCATTCCCTTAACTGACACCACTCGTGTAAAATACCTTGTTACACTGGAAACAACTCGCAATACCTTCTCATTTCTGCGAAAATACCATCCTGAGCTCAGTTAACCCCCCAGCTCCTCCGTGGGTATCTGAACTCCCAGTCTTTACCCAGGAATAGTGAGTCACAGCTTTATCATGCAATTTTAAGGCTGAGTCCAACAATGCAGGGGCTTTTCAGCAAGTATTTTGCTGTAGTAAGAAAAGGAACAGGGGATCTCATGATGCTCTCCTAGGAGCAGCGCAGGAGCAGCTTCGACACTCTCCTCCTTTTGGGAGGATGTCCGATTCCGATAGCCTTGTGCCCTCATCGTTTATTCTGTGTAATGTTTGGCTTATGACCTGCTTAGGGATAAAATCTGCCTCCCCTTGAGTGGGGAGGCACCAGCAAAGCCTGGGCTGTGATGCTGCTTGAGGCCGCTCAGCTGCTTTGCCGCGGAGCAGCTGCCAAAAGCACACCCGCCCGGGAGGCCGATGCTTTGAAGCGATGCCAGGCTCTTGTTCAGCATCTCAGCTGTCTGTTGTATCAGATCCTGTGGCCGATGCAGGGTGTGATCCTCATCCTCCTCCTCTCAACAGGAATTTACGTGCTAAGCCAGCAGCAGGACGCGTTTCACACCTGTTGCCTGCACTGCCTGCACCAGCTCTGCCCTGCCCCAGCGGCACTGGGGAATCTCCATCTAACCCAGACCTCTCCTGTCCTTCTCCGTCCTGTCCGAGTGCCTGCAGGCAGCTTCAGCTGCTGGTTACATGATCCTGCAGCCCCGCTTCTGGGAAATTAAAGACCTAAATCTGTGAATTCCCCCCTCCTACACCTTCACTGCTCCATCTCTGGCCAAACTACTTGAGCCAGACCAGACTACTTCTGCCCGTCTGTCTCACTGCAACGGGCTGTGAGCAGCGCAGCCACGCTGCAAGGTCACCCCAGCGGGCCCAGATGGACAAGTGCCACCAGCACCACTCGTGCTGAGCCCCTGGGCAGGAACAGGCTGGCAGACAGGGACACTTGGCTACCGAAGAAGAGCGCAGTGGTACCCTCACGTGAAGTAATCACTTGTGTCATTTGTTGATACCCAAACTCCCAACACTTACCTTACCTTAGCCTCCGACTCGACCATCGGCAAGGTCTTGGAGGAACCTGCACTCCCCACTCACTGACCTGATGGGCTGTGACCCTCTGGTCTGACCCGTTTAAAGGCGACGATGTCTAACAGCATCATTTTCAGTCAACTAGTTTCAGGGTGAGACAAATTCACGGACCACAGATCCATAAAGGATACCAAAAAAGGGGTTGTCCCTCCCATCATCTCTAATCCAGCAACTGTGGATGTTAAAGAGGAATAGACGGTCGGTTGGTCCCGATGAGCCCAGCTAACTGAGCCGTGGGGCAGGGGTCACCCCGGTGCCAGACCCATGGCTACCAGTGCCGCAGCGGTGAAGCTCCCCAACGGGGACGCGCGGCACGGGGCTGCCGGCACAGCTCCCACCTCCCTCGCTCCTCTCCTCTAATTAGCAAAGACCGGGCGGCAAACCCAAGCAACAACTGGAAAATAAGCTAAACCACAGGAAGAGGGTGGGATTGCAAACAAAAACATCGGCGCTTTGTTATTTTTAGACCTCAAAACCCCTTTTCCCTTTTTGGGTCAATCGCCGTGCTTGGAAACCCAGAGCCCCCCAGGCAAGCGCGCTCCTCTCGGCTGTCTCCTTCCTGACCCCGGGATGGAGCACGCCGTGCCTTCCCGAAACACTTTGCAAGTGGAATTTTGGCTTTATAAATCATCGCCTCTCGGCTCCTGGCTGCAGGCGAACGGGACTGCTCCGCTCCGACAAGAATGTGGAATTACTGTCCCAGATATGGACCACGGGAGAAAACTCCAGTATTTAATCTGGCAACCTGTTGCTACATAGCTGAGCGCAGCTTAACAAACTGCAAACCCTACGTTGTGCTAGCCAAAGAAATATTAAACTATATGGAAGTGAAAATGATTTCACTGGAAGTCTGCTTTAAAAAAAATAGAAGGTACTTTATCTATGTTTTTAGCAGTGCTGAGGGTTCAGCTCTTTTTAAACACAGGCCAAGATGTAACTTGGTCCTTAAGGAATTTGACCTCCTTGGCTACCAGCTGTCCCGGTGAGCGTGTCCCGGCACCGGCCCTGAACCGCTCACCCCCACATCAAACAGCACAAAAGCACCTGGTTGAGAGCAACTGTCACGCCAGCACAGACATAAAACTGAGAAGAGGAAAAACTTAACAGCAGGCCCCTTGGACCTCGAGGAGATGCTGGTCCTGGTGAGGTCACTGCTGGGATCCCGCACCCAGTTTGGGCCACGAGGGATGGGGGAAACTGGAGAGGGCGAGGGGAGGCTGGTGATGCCCTGGGCACTGCCTGTGAGGAGCAGCGGAGACTCTAGCCTGGTCTAGTTTGGCGAGTCTAGCCTGGTCTAGTTTAGTTTCAGCCAAAGAGATAATTAACATTTCTTCCAAAAGGAACGAGGCTCTGAATGCACCAAAGGTACCAAGTACCTGATTTGAGGCAAGTCCCACCGAAGGCAACAGCCTCGAAGGAGAGCAGGACTCATCTTACCTCCTCGAGCTTTTCCACCCGACCCACCAGCTTGGTTGTCACCGAGTGCAGCTTCAGAAGGTCCAAGCCGTAAAAGGCACTTTCCAGCATCTCGACAATGGAGGACAGCTGCAAGGCAAAGGGAGCGCACCGTCAGTCAGAGGCACTTGCTATAAAGAACCCCGCGTGGTTTCTGCAGCCGAAAAGTCAAGGGCAATGCACACATCTGAGAGCGAGAAGTTGATTAAAATGCAAGTTTTTCCTTATACAGCCCTGCTGCGTTGCTGCTGCGGTCAGGGTGCAGCACGCAGAGCAACGCACACCACCTCTGCAGAGCTCCAGGGCTTCAGGAGCATGTTCTGGGTGCTGGGGATCAGTAAGCAGAGCAAGGACAAGCACTGCCCTCCTTGCCAGCTCTAGGCAAGCTCTCTCACGAGCCCCAAGGCTTAACTACCCCACCAGTGACGTGACTGGCAACAAAAGAGGCAACAAGCAAATGGCAGCTCAAATAAAAGTGAGTTTGAGATCAGACTCTGAGTTCGTGCCATCCTATGCTTTTTTTCCTGGAACAAGAAGAAACTTGTTAAAATAATTTTAAAATCTTCACAAATGCAAGAGTGAAGCAACCGAAATTCCGTGCCAGCCTGGTAACAGTTTGCTTCCCCAGAGAACAACTTTATCAGAGGGAGGCTGCCTTCTCCTTCAACCGCTCATTTCGGAGACGCACTGTATCTAACTCACCCCCTTCCCACAGCGGGAAGGGTCGCGTCCCCGCGTCCTGCCCAGCACCAGCCCCCGCTCACCGAACCCGGGGGTCCAGACAGAAATATCCCCCTTGCGCATTTTGCACGGTTCCTGGTGCTCGCTCCGCAGGGACCGTGCTGAGCGAGGCGCGGGCTCGTGGGGAAGGCTCCCGGGCCGTCCCCTGCCTACCTTCCCGCACGCGCCTGCTCCCTCCAGTCCCACGTGTGCCCACGCGTACAGCGCGGCACCGCACACCTTACAGCCCCAACGCCTGGAAGCATTCTCAATGCATGGGAATTACTGCAAGACAGTGACGTTTTCTCCCAGCAGCCACAAACTGGTGGACAGAGCTCCATAACCATGGCAGAAGTACAGGCAACACTGCTGGCAGCACTCTGAGTTTCCACCCCGGCCTCTGTAGTCTCCCTGTGGAGCTGACAGCAAAGGAAAGATTTTTGGGGCCAGATAAAACGGCAGCATTCAGAGACAAGGACTGTTTTATGGCTATGCATCCACTTTCCACTGAGAACTGAACGGAGACGACCAATACAACACACGCAACCTGCCAGACAGCCACTGGAGACACGCGCTTTCCCTCCAGGCTGGATAATTTCCATCAATGCACAAAGGTTGGAGACTTTATTAACCACCTTCCAGATCTTCCTGAACACAGACTCCTTGCGCAGGCTCTGCATCTAAGACCCCCAAAACTCACACCGCACCTACAAGCAGAGGAGCAGCAAGCTGCAATTTCACAAAAACAGATCTCAGAGTCAGCTACCCCTGCCAACGCCAAGTTGACCCTCCCCAAAACACCATACTGATGTACACCCCAACTCACTATTTCCTTCCCTTCACCCGCTGCAGACTTTGGCTCTCACTGTCCCATGGTCCATGCATTCCCACGGGACCTTACTAAAGGCACAGCTGGGACTGAAACCTTCAGCTGGGACACTCAGTGCAGCTATTCAGCACTCATTGGGGTGCCCCAGGGGTACCCCCGCTGCCTGGGCTTATCTACTCCCTTCCTCGCCGTTTCCTTGGGGACACATCCTCCAGCCCACCCGTTGTAAGGGAGGGCTCTCATTTTGGGGAACTCCCCACGGCTCTCCCGCCAACAGAGTACCCAGAGGTTTTGAGTCAGAGCATGAGAGAGCCTGTTAAAACACAACAGACGTAGAGCACAACTACGTGTGTCCCGCTGCTGGACCAGGCAAGAACGATGCTCATCGGACCAGCAAGGAGAGTAAAATCCCTGGGGCTGTTAGGAACAACAAGGGGGCCTGTCCCTCCCGGCCCCCCCACCAAAAAGCGTGGGAGCTGCTCTTCATGAGTCACATAAGAACTGGAGCTGTGTCCTCTCCTGCCTCCCGGCTTCTCCTATGAGAGGCTGCTGTTCCCAGCGTGCCCGACCCCGGGAGGGACTCTGTGGTTGGCGAGAAAGCAAGCCTGTTTTCACAGCTCCCGGGGTTTGACTTTTGCAGCAAAGAAAAACCCCACGTGTGTATATTTGGATAAACCTTGTGAAATCGTTTGGCCGCGTATCCTTGCGAAATGAGCGGGGGAGCCTGGGCCAGTTCCTAGAGGACAAGCTTTCACACCACAGCTGGCTGTGAGCAGCTCCCCGGCGGGAAGAGGCGGCCGGAGCCAAGGGCGCAGCTAGCCACGCTCTGCTCCTCCTGGAGGCTGACCGGCTCCGGAGAGGATGGGGAGAGAGGTGTGAGCTGCCGGTGGAGGAGCTCTGCCTGCCTCCGGGTGAGGGACCTCAGGGGTGGCTCTGGCACCCCGGAGGGTGTCCCCTCCCCTAACCGCATCTCCTCATCTAAGGCCAAGTGGGACATCCCGGCTTCTCCTGCAGGCAAGGGACCACCAAACAACTCCAGACTGGGACTCCCCCTTCCCTGAAATGATGGATTATCTGCCGGTGCCTGTTTATCTTCCCTAGCTGTAGGGGAGCTCGGACAAGAAGCTGCTAACTGTCTGCAGTCGGACAAGATGAAACACATCCTTGAGCTCCAAATTAATTAGAGCAAACCCATCGTGATGGCCCTGGCGGGAGGCTGCCCCGCAGCACCTCGCGTGATGCCTGCTTTCCCACCTGAGCTGGGACTAGCAGCGCTGCCACGGGGTACGTCCTGTCACCACCCGCGCGAGTGCCACCAGCATGGCACCTTCTGCTCCGGGGACTCCCCAGGGCCGGACCAAGCCAGTGACCCTTTGGGGAGGATTTCTGCTGCCCTACCCGGGTTACAAACTGGAAAACTCGGTAGGGTCTGATGCCAGCTGCTAGACCAGCAAAAGTAAGCATCCAAAAAAAGTCACGAGTACTTAGAACAAACACTGTCACGTTTGGAAAAGAGGTACATATTACTAAAGGGATAAAATACTAAACAGTATAGACGTATCAGCATTTAAAACAACAAAACCCGTCCTGCCATCAGCCAGCTGTGTAACACACCCTCATGCTGACGCATCAGCGGCTTTTGGCCCGTGGAAGCCAAAACAGCTTTTTGCGTGGATCCTCGGGAGCCCCTCTCTGTGATGGGAACGAGAGCTGGCAGCTGCGGAGCAGAGCGGAGCCGTCCCCCCGGGGACACTTAGGGCTGGACAAAGGGCAGGGAGCAGCCCAGGCCCTCCTGGGCTTCCAGCGCAGGCAGCCACGGCGGACCCCAGGCAGCATGGGATAAATCGGGCTGCGTGCTGCTGAGTGAATCATCCACTGCAGCTGCTTGAAGCAATCCCTTAAGCTGCGCTTGATTTTTATATCAAACGTGCAGATATAAAAGTAACTAGGAGATGGTTTAGAAAAAAAGTTTAGGAAAAAAGCTTTTTAGAAAAAAGCTCTGAAATAAAATGCTTCAGAAGATCTCCCCCTCCGGAAAGAACCCCCGAGTTTGAAGCTGCTCTCCTACCTTCAGGTCGCTGCTCTCCGCCTCACGCAGCTTCTTCAGCCTGAAGTCCCCCTCGCAAGGATTGAGCGCCGAGGGGGGGGCCACGCAGGCACACTTGCAGCTGGGTCCTGACGTGATGGTTTCCACCGTGTAAAGTCCTCCGCTTTGAAAGCGCCTTCGTTAATCCTTTGGCAGGCGCCGCGGCCCAGGGGTCTGACCAGGCATTTGCACCGACAGCGGAGCCTTCGGACACCGCCTTCACCTTGTCGTAGTCACCTAAGAGCTGAGCACAGGTCACCGGCGGTTAGCACGCCTCTCCTCCTCTGCTTGCCCAGCGAGGGACAAGGACGCCTGGACCCGAGGTCCAAACAAGGACACTTTGGACACCCCGAACCTCGAGGAAAGTGGCTGGCTCTTCCAACATCTGCTGACCAAGAAGTTTTCTAGAGAGCACGGAGCTTTCTGATCCCTACCTACACAGGGAGTAAAACCTGGCTTCTTCCAACAGGATATTTTTTATTCCACTTTGCATAAAAAGGACCTAGCCGCTTGAACTTTAAACACGAGAATTTTAAATATGAGAATTTTAAGTACAAACCCCATCCTGCTGCCTTTTAGTGCTCCGTGTCCAGTAGACCCAATAAGTCACCTGCTACCCTGAGCAAGATTTCTTTACACGGGCAAAGAGGGTAAGGGTGCGCTGGAAGGGCGACTGAAAGCCACCCTAGAAGCAGCGTAACCTGGTGGTGAAGCAGTATTTCTGATTAGCCCCATACAATGCCAGGAATTTCCTTTACGGAGATTTGCAGACAGCGCTTCTGAAAGCCCAAGCACAAAAATAACTTTGACGGTATGTTTCCAATAGTCTCCACGTTAGCCATTTCCGAGGGCAGATAATAGCACACAGTCTGATCGGCCAAATCTAACAGAAACCTCCACCGCATCCCACTGGCAGGGAGAGAGTCTGGATCCTGGATCCCTCCCCTCTGCACACAAAGAGGCTCCACCAATTCCCCTCCCAAGGAGCTCCCTGTTTTCTGAGTCCCCCCAGGGAAACGACAGGATGGATGAACTGCTCCCCGTTGGGCTTCAGCGAGTTCACCGTACCCCGGGCGACAAAACTCCCTGCAGCTGCACTCACCCAGCACCGCCGGTGAGCACCGGGCACCCAGCAGCACCCACCACCACCCAGGGAATGCACAGCAGCACCCAGCACCACCGAGCATGTACATCCAGCCCACCAAGGGTATGCACAGCAGCACCCAGCAGCACCCAGCACGTACATCCAGCCCACCCAGGGTATGCACAGCAGCACCCAGCATGTACATCCAGCCCACCCAGGGTATGCACAGCAGCACCCAGCAGCACCCAGCATGTACATCCAGCCCACCCAGGGTACGCACAGCAGCACCCAGCACTGCCCGGGGAACGCACAGCAGCACCCAGCACCGCCCGGGGTGCCCACAGCATCCCCCCGGCGCTGCCCAGCACCGCGCCGCGGGTACCCAGCACCCCCCAAGATGCCCAGCGCCCCCGCTCCCCAGCAGGTACCTGGGAGAGGATGTTCTCCTGGTTGTCCGCCTCGTCCTGCAGCGGCTCGGCGGAGGGCCCGGCCGTGCCGGCGGGGGGGGACCCTGCCCGGCAGCCGGCGCCCAGCGCGGCCAGGCAGAGCAGCAGCGGCAGAGCCATGGGCGGGCGGCGGAGGGGCCGGGGGCCGGGGCCGGGGCCGGCGCGGAGCCGCCGCTGCTCGCTCAGGTGCGGCGCGGCGGGCGCGGGCGGGGCCGGCCGGGCTCCCGCTCCGGTCCTCCCTCCCTCCGGCCCTCCCTCCTTCCCTCCGTCCGTCCGCGGCGGGACGGGCCCCCCGGGGCGGGGCCGAGCGGGCGGCGGGGCGGGACCGGGGCCGCCCCGGGCGGTGCTTCCCCACCTGCGGCGGGGGCTCCCCGCAGCCCACCCCCAGCTCGGCGCGGCGTGGGCCCGGCGCTCCAGCTGCCTCCGTGGGAAAGGGAGAGCCCTGTCCCGGGGGGAAGGCTGGGGCCGGGAGGGAGCGGGAGGCCGCGGGGACCCGGCATCGTCCGCCCGAAGCAGGTCACGGTGAGCGCCTGCACGTGGGGCTTCTCCGGGGGGGCTGCAGCCCACCTGGCAGCACGTCTTCCCAAAATACCACCCGCTTTACCTTTCCACACCAAGCAAACCTGCGCATCCCACCCCTGGCGCTTGCCGGGGAGAGCCGGTGGGGGACGGAAAGCCATCCTTACAGCCTGCCTGGCTCATTTCCATCTCCGGTAACAGCCTGGCTCTCATCCTCCGTGTGCTTTGGGTCACGGGGGAAGCCGTCCTGATGGCCCAGCACGGCACGGCCCAGCAAGGCACACCATGCCCACGGCTTCTCCAGGAACACTGCACACACTGGGGTCACGCAAGCAGCTGATGTTTCAAAGACAGGCTCCTAGCCATGAGCGCAGACCTCCATGTGCTTACTGAAATTTAGGCTGACGCCGTCGGAAAGCGGCCACGCTCTGGCAGCCCTGTATCCTTCTGCACCTCCTCCCAAACGGAAACGTCCTGGACGCGCTGTTCCCGGGGAAAGCACAGGCACAGCATCCTCCGCTGCGTAGGTGTCTGCGCTGCGGCGATGATGTCTGGGCCTCGCTAATTCGTGACGAAACCTGAGATTCCCTCAGAAACGTACCGATGGCAATCAATCAAACACACGCCAGCGCCGTGCCCCGGGTATGGCACAGGCTCGCGTCTGCCTCGAAACCTGCCCCCGGCTCAGAGGGAGAAGGCACACGCACAGAGGGTAGTACAACAGGCCACGTGAAGCCCTCGCTGAAGCAAGGCTGCACACCAGCGAAGCAGCCCCGGTCCTTAACGCAACACGTGTCCCAAAACCACCCCAAACCCGGTGCCTGCAGCCCTGGGACGGGGGCACCTCTCTAGGGGGCTCCGGCTCTCGCGTCCCATTGCTCTCCTCCCAGGACAGGCAGGGAGGGAGGGAGCTGCCAGACACAAGAAAACATCTTGTGTGAGAGAGGAAGCGGCCGTGGGAGGGGGACAGCAGAAGCTGCTGAGTGCAGGGCCAGGACCGCAGGCCTTGTGTGGCATGGCGCCGTGCCCCCCTCCTCCGGCCCCCCTGGGAAGCAGAGCTTGCGGAGAAGGGGGCAGGGATGCGCGAGTCCCTGCGGCCAGGCTGAGCGGAACGGAGCAGGAGGGGAAGCCGCCGGGGAGGGTGGGAGGACAAGGACAGCCGACCTTCGGGCAACTGGAGAGCTGCAGGAAGGGAAAGCCATTTCTAAAAGCCTCCCCCCACCAGCCTCTCTCAAGGATAAAACGTCCCTTGGGCACCAGCTCCTTCACTTCTGTTTCCATCGCCCCGTGCTGACAACAGCTGCGCTTCCCTGGGGGCAGCTACTCCAGCGTCCGTCTGTCAGCACACACTGCCCCGAGGCTGCGAGACTGGGGCTTCTGGAGCCCCCAGCTCGTGTCCCGCGGGGCCTCCAGGAGACCTCAGCTGGCTCGCAGCGCTGGGCCCCGTGCAGCCGTGTCACCGTCGGGGCCAGCAGCCGAGGGCGGCCCCGAGAGGTGCCATGGCAAGCAGCACCTCTGACTTTTCAAGCCTTTTCCTAATGGTCACTTTCAAAGGCTGGAAAAAGAAGGAAAACAAATCAACCACAGTATCTCAAAACAAAAAGGAAGGATTTCACATATTACCGACATCCTTTGTTGATTTCTGTTCTTCATAAGGGGAAAAAAGCCTTTCTGGTGGTATTTAGCTTGGATTAAAGACAAGTTTAAGCCTGTGCTTTGGGGGCAAGAGGAGACAGCGAAAGGCAGTTTGGGTTCACTGCGGTCATCTCTGAAGTCTGAACATTCCCCCTTCAAGAAAAAAAAACAAGACAAACCCACAGACAGAGGAGGACAGCGGAGCAAGCAAGCGTGGCTCTGGCTTTTCGGTCTTGCTGAAGGCGGCTGGCCCAGGCCCTGGCCTGAGCAGGAGGCCCCAGTGTCCCCACGCCGGGCCCCATTCTGTGCGACCGGGCTCGTACAAAGCTGGGGCTGCCCGAGGCAGCAGGTAGCCAGTGCTCTTCAAGTGCCGCAAGTGGAAACGTCAGCCGATCTGGGAAAAAGGCAATCTAACAACAGCTCCGTGACAGGCTCTGTGCCCAGAGCCGCGGATGCAAAAACCTGCCCTCCAAACCCTCCCAGAAAGCATGCCCTTGTGCGCCTTCCACCTCGTCTGCGCGCCCGCGGGGTCCTTGTCAGAGGCACTAGTAGCAGCGAGACCGTGACGTTATGGGTCAAGTCAGGATACGATGCTGGGCGGCTTAACATCTGGGCTGACCCTGACGCTAGGTCTAGGGAGTCATTAACCTTGACTTTAGGGGGTGCCGAGCTTGGCGGGAGGAGGAGGGGAGGCAGCGCAGGCAGCAGCACGTCGCGCCCGTTCAGGGCCACGGCCGCCATCCTCGGCGCTGGGGCGGCCGGAGCTCCCCTCGCCCGGGCACCGCTCCCCGGGGATGCTCAGCGCCGAGGGCGGGTGGCCCCGGCCGGGCCCCGGGCGGGTCCCCGGCGCTGCCGCTGCCGCTCGGGGCCGTGCCCGCCGCCGGCCGCCGTCCCGCTCCGCGGGGGCGCAGCACCACCGCGTGGCACCGCAGCCCCACGCACGGCCCGGCTGAGACAACCCGGGTGCGCGGGGCTGTCACCCGTTAAAATGCTTTGCAATTAAAATGCTTCGCAATTAAATGCTTCATATCGGGGGCAGAGAGCCAGCGCTGGCCTGCCCGAGACCCTACCCCAGCCTTCTCCACTCTGAACAGCCCCAGCTCGCTCAGCCTTTCCTTGCAGGAGAGATGCTCCAGTCCCTTCACCATCTTAGTGGACCTCCGCTGGACTCTCTCCAGTACGTCCCTGTCTCTCCCATTCTGGGGAGGGCAGAACTGGAGACAGCACGCCCGGTGTGGCCGCACCAGTGCTGAGCAGAGGGGAAGGATCCCCCCTCCGCCTGCGGGCAGCGCTCCTCCTAACACAGCCCGGGAGAGCAGTCGCCTCCTCTGCTGCAAGGGCACGTTGCTGGCTCATGTCCAACTCGGTGCCCACCAGGACACGCAGGCCTCAGGGCCTTTTCTGGCCAGCTGTTTCCCAGCCGGGTGGCCCTCAGCATGTACTGCTGCGTGGGGTTATTCCTCCCCCGGTGCAGGACTTCGCACTTCCCTGCGTTGAACTGCACGAGGTCCCCGTCAGCCCATCGCTCCAGCCTGTCTCTGGATGGCAGCACGACCCTCTGGCGTGTCAGCCACTCCTCCCCGTCTTGTTTCAGTGGTGGGGGTGGGAAGGACACACACCTGCACAGTCCCCAGCTAAGTTGGGCCCAAAAGCTGAGAGGTACCTAGCATCCCCGGTGGGACACATCATCTTCCTTGTTGTCTGGCCCAGAGGTAAGCAAGGCAAGCCAGAGGCTGTGGTTGATCCTTCCACACTCCTGGTACATGCTGTAGCTCTTCCCAGCACCTCCCTGTGGCCTCAGCTCCTGTGGCTTTGGGTCCTGTGGCCCCAGGTGCCGGCACCACATCCTGTTGAGAGAGACCAAAGTTGCAGGAGGCAGGTCTCCTTGTTGTCATCCCCATGCCGGACTTTGCAAGGCCCTATAAGCTAGTTCAGCTGTGCCTTCCAGAGGTCACGTATAGAAAGAGGCTTGTGGAGTATGCTGTCATGTCCCTGGGCTCTACAGCTCAGTGACTGCTGCCAACGGCAGCCAGGCGTTCATGAAGGCAATGCATCTGTAGCTGCCAAGGGCCAGCAGAGAGATATCTGAGCATTTCACATGAACGATGGACTCAACAGGTGCCACTCACCTGGGGACAGCACATGGTTGGATGGCAGGAGGCCACACAGCCGGGCAAGGGACCGCAGCAAGAGGTGACAGTCCCTCGTGCATCAACTCCACCATGCAGCCTTGCTGCAGGTGCCCAGGGTGAGGGAAGCTCCCTGCTACCGCCATGCACTGAAGGAGGAAATCCATGTCATGGAGCAACGTGACTAGACAGGAAAACTCACGACGTCACCCTGAGTTGCACAGGAAACATGAGAGGTTTCCCTACTGACCTCAGCAGTGGCACCTGTGTTTATGCCTGTGAGTCAAGTGAGACCTGGGTGAAGAGGCACATGCCCCGGACACCATGCCTTTCTGAGGCTGTCCCGACCCGTGTCACCTGCGGGAAGCATGACTGCATCAAGCCTGACCTTTCAGCATCCCTCCTTCAGCAAGCCCTGGGCAGATGGAGGAGGTCTGTCCAAGCCAGAATAGGAGACATATTTAAAAGTATGTCTTAAAAATAATAATAATACTTTAAAAGAGTGGTTTTTAAAACCTTGGAGCAGGCCAGGAGAGCTGCCTGTGTCAGACGGGCTAGCTGGCTGGGATGAGCCCCAGGCTTCCTAGGCAGCTCTGTTCAACCTGGTAAGAGCTTATGAGAGCAGCTTAAAGCTGAGTTTAGGAGAACTTGCGCCAAGCTGAGCTGCACAGGCACCGAGTACAAAGATCAGGCCAGAACACTGTAGTATGAGAAAAGTGGGACTTCATACAAGTTCTGCCTTATAATCATATTGTGCTGAAATTCATGGCTTCCTGACTATTCCCATCCACCAGGCAGCGCCAGACCCTGGGGCCTGGCAGTTTCCCATCGGGAGCAGACACCAGTGTCAGGGACTTTTTGGACCGGGCTGGGGTTTCCTGCACACCGTGGGTGCCTGTCCCGTGCCAGCACTGGTACCTGCGGGGTGCAGGCAGCACGGCTCCGGCAGCAGCCTTGGAGACCCTGCAGCCCTGCTCTTCACCCACGGGAACCCCCCGTGCCATGGTTACCCCACGCGTGGCTGGGAAAACAGGTCTGGCTAGGAGCCCATCTTTGAGCAGCACGAAAGACAACAAAAAAAGCCAGAGGGCAATATCTGTCCCTCCTACCCCTCAGCTCATACCTGTCCTCTTCCTCGGCGCAGGGATGCAGCTCTACACATCCTGCCTCCCCGAGATGCCAGCTGTTTGTACCCATCCCCACGGCACACTGTAATTAAACCTGATCGAGCCCCTGTGATCAAGGCGAGGTTCCACCTTGCTGCGTTTCAAAATATTAATCCCCTTGAGCACACACATCACGGCAGCACAACGTGTCCTCTCCGCTCATGCCTTTTCCACTGCGTGTGGCTGTGCAAGACCATCCCCGGGTTTTGAGGCCACTTGGCCAACACCGATGCCCTGCCGTGCCGGCACGCTTCCAGCACGCCCACACGCTGCCCTGGCCACTCCACCGGCACCCAGGCACGCAGGGGCACGCATGTGAGCCGCCCCTTGGCTTCTGGGCCATCCGGGGCTGATCAACATGGCCCACCCTTAGCGGAGGCTGTGATGGGAAGGGACCCGCAGGGGATTCACCACAGCAGCGGTGTCCCCAGGCGCCGCACGCGTGTGCTCACACCAGCACCCATCTGCGCCCCTGCGCATCGCACGAACTCTCACTAAAACCCAGCAGGGTCACAAAAAGTGGGACCTCTAGAGATGAACTTTCAGCGGAAAACACAAAGTGAGTGATCTGTAGACAAAAGCTGTGATTTAACAAGCTGGGTCGGAAGGACAGAAATACTTCCGCGCAGCCCCAGCCGGAGCACCTTGGGCTCACACCTTCCCACCTCCCCGGACCCCCTCCCTGGCTCCCCTGTCTCCGCACTGACCCAGCTCTGCTCAGAGCAGCCCTGCAAAGACAGGGGCCGGGGACAAGCAGGGGCTGGGGGGGGGGGGGGGGGGGGGCATGGTACTGCTCACACCTGGGCGAAGCAAGGAAGCAAAACCTTCTGGTTTGATCTCCCAGACAGAAAACCCCGCTAGAATTTTCTAGGGAAACCTCCAACTTGGATAAAAGGGAGTCTCTGGGAACTGGTTGGCTTCAGTTCTTTTGGCTCCAGGGAAACCAGCCTGGGTCTTCTGCACAACTCCCAGCCACTCTGGCACCTGCCTTGGGATGTCCCTCTCATTAATACCCTGCTCTGCTCTCTCCGGAGCTGAGCCATGGACCTGAGAGCTCAGGGGACCTGGGCTGCGCAGGGAAACCTGGGCAGAGTTTGCGCGCGCTGGCCAGCCCCTGCAGAAGCTGCTGGTGGTCAGCATTTGGCAACGCTGGCAAAGCGAGCACGGGTAAGGTCCAGGACAGACTGCCTGTGCTGCTCCAAGCAGCGCTTTCGTGGTGTCCAGGACACCGTGGTTGGACCCACAGCTCGCATACCGGTGCTCTGCTAAACACCGCAAAGGCCAACCTTTGTCCTGCAGCAATGGTGCCACTGCTGAGCACCTCAGAGAGGGAGATGCGGGCACAGTCAAGAGGAAAAGGTGGGCAGAAAATGGGGATTAGCAAGGGCTGATGAAGGTATAACCTCTACCTGGCAGAGGTCTGGGTCACGGGGATTGTTGCCACTAATTACAAAGGTCAGCTCGTCAGGCAGTGAGCAGTGAGCATCAGCTTGATCTGCAGCATTCAGGGCAGGTGATTGAACAGGTAGGGTGGATGTGCCGGGGCAGGTCTCTCCACGACACAGCCACCACGTGCCAGCAGCACCCGCCAGCGAGGTGCCCCTGGCAGGACATCCGGGCACGGAACCAGCCCCAGCACCACCAAACCGGCCCCAACGTGCTCCCCGTTTGCCCTGGGATAACAACAGCAGCTCGCTCCACTGCCGTCGGTGCCTGCGCCTCACTGAGCATCTTGCAGCCTCATGGGGGACCCAAGGGACATTTGGGAAGACACCTCCATCCCATCAGTTTCTAATCCCACCATCCCGACTGTGTGCTCACCCTTCTCCCCTACATCCTTGCCAATACTACAGCTCTACACCCCAACAGTGTTGTCCTTGAGTTTGGGAAAAGAGGTGAAAGCAGAGGTTGGACCCAGGTCTCAGCCTCCATGGACGGAGAAAAACTGTGCACACTGAGAAGCAACATCTCCCACAAGAGATGTCCCACCTTCATGGCCCCTTCTCATTAAATATTGTGCCCGGGACCCCAGCAGCCCCGGCGGGAGCCACCAAACCTGCCGAGGGCTTTGTTGATGAAGGAAGTGCCACGGGCCATCGCCACGTGAGTGGGAGGAAGCCACTGGTGCCCACAGGACGGAGGCAGCTCTCTGGCATCCAGCGAGAGCTGCCCGCCAGGCCAGCACACTGCCAGGTGGTTCACCGGCCCAAGGGCTGCATTTCGGCAAGGCAAAAGTTCAGTCCCAGTCTCTGCTGTGGGAGCGAAACTGGGCACTGCTCATGTGACTGGCCAGGTTCCCCCGCAGCCGGGGGGACCTCTGTTGACTTCTGGTCTCACTGCAAATGACGGAGGCGTCCCCAAAACTCCCACTATGCGACAGGGCAGCTGCCAACGCACCCGCCCCATGCAGAGCAGTGGCTCCACCGCAGATGTCCCCCATGGCCAAGCACCCTGGGGGCTTTGCTACCCTGGCACATCTTCCCCCTTGGAGAGAGCTCACCCTACAGGAGATGTTTGGGCATGAGGATGGACCTCTTACCTCAAGTGTGAACCTCAAGGCCAGCACATAAGACCCCTGGATCCAAAAGCCTCACGACTCAGGGCATGAAAGGAGAGCCCAAGGACACGACCAGCACCATGGGGCCCTGCAGGGAACAGAGAGGTAGATTATCAGCGCTGGTGCTAGTCCTGCTCCAAGAGGGACATCCTCGACAAGGGACCTCCAGGAACCCCTGTCATCAACGCTCCAGCGAGTCTGTAATAAAACATCTGGAGACACAACCCACCGCCTGTATACAGAGAAATGCCCAAACGGCCAATGGCCCCTGCCAATCCAACTTTTCTGGCCTTATATCTGGTGTTCCCTTCCAGCCTAAACATGAGGCAATGTGCATGCTACTGCCTCCTCTCCCTAACCCCACTGCCTGGCAGCTAGCCCAGAGATGGAGCCATCCTCACAGCTGGCCTCCAACCCGTTCTGTTCTTCAGCACCTCTGCTATCACAGGAACCCAAGTGGTCCCCCCCCAGCACGTTCTGCCCACTCCCATCCATGCAGCCCAGACTCAAGTGACAACATATCCCTTTCCAGACAAAAATGTGTATCACGAGCTGGCTGGGGAGCTGCTGGGCACAGCAGGGAGAGCCTGAGTCAACCCAAGTGCTGCCCAAGGCCAGGGAAGCCATGACCTGCTGAAAGCCTCTCCAGGGAATTCAAGGCAGGGATGTGACGCAGCTCTCCTGACCCCCCGACCTGTGGCAGCTCCTGACAGGCAGAGTGTGGGGAGGAAGTGTGAGGATCTGCTCCACTCCTGAGAGGTGTTACTGCATTTTAAGGCCATTAATAAATCACCGGTGCCTAGAGGCCATGCAGCACGTGTCCCTGGACTCTACAGGGCCGGCAGATGCAGAGCAGCATCCCTGCAGCCTCCACGCGCTGCTGCTTGGAAATGACTTATCCAAACCGTCTCAGCAGGTCTGGCTTTTGCTGGCTCACCATGGATGAGCCACCATCTATTCAGATGACGAGGACACGAGATATTGCTGCACTTGCCTTGTGCTTCCCAGAGAGGTGCAGGCCAGAGTGACTGACTCATGGAGCTACTTCAGAGGTGAATCTCAGGAGTACCTGAGCTGTGGGCAAGCATGCCTAGGTCTCCAGAGCTGAACACGATGCTCCAAAGCATGGCTGTCTTCTCAGCCCTCTCCCACGCAGCCACTTGTAGAGACTGGCTGGATGCCCCCACCTCTGAGGTCACCGCTGTCCCTTGAGGGTGGGACTGCGTTCGGTCCGATGCTCAGCTGGGGGTGGCACCACCTGCCGTCTCAGTGCTGTGGTACCAAAGCAGGGGGTTACGGGGGCTCTCTCTGCGCAGCCAGCCCCGGAGGGGGCCCCGAACGCCCCGCTGCCTCCCCGCTGCCAGACTGCCACGTGCTGCCACTGTCCGCTGCAGGGCACAGCTCAAGGAGCAGAGGCGGCTTCTCCTGGGGGACACCTGGGGGACCCCACTCCCGCAGGCAGACGCACGCTGAAGCAAACTGAACTGACCAAAGCTTCTGCTGAGACCCACAGAAACAAAGAGCAGGACAAGACTGGAGCTGTGCCCTCCCCGGGGCACCCCGAGGTCGCCTTTGTCTTCAGTGGCTTCTCTTTCGAGAAAGAGGATCCTACATAAGCATTTAGCATCTGCGCCGCCTCACAGCAAGACCTTGCACAGCTTGAGCCCAGGCAGCTCCTCCCGTTTGCTTTGCTTGAGGCGGTTTTAAGGGAGAAATTAATGCACAGCAATCAGTTCAGCTACATCGCCTCTAGACGAATGTCATCCAGCCCTGGTTGTTCATCTGCCTGCCCTGGGGTCTCCCCTGCCAGCACTTTGGTTTGATACAAATCCTTGCATCTGCAAGAGGGTTTCTGGCAGGACAGCCTCCCCAGGCTCCTCTCACTGAGCACCGATGCCAAAAATGTTAATTACAGCCTCTCCAAGCTCTCCTCTTACACAGGAGTATCTGTTGATGAACTAGATAAAAGATTTACTACTCATTCTGACTCCTCTCGCAAGCTATTCCTGAACTCATTCACCAGTTCCTCTTCAAGGTTTCTCCTTTGGGCACAGCTCCATGTTTTGCAAAGCAACGCTGGAAAGCCTCCCCGACCCTGCAGGCAGTCTTGGCTCTCTTTGGGCTTTCCCCTTTCCTTGGCCATGTGGCACACGTCTGCCCCGAGCCTCCGACACCTCACCCTTCAAAGCAATTCAGCCTTCCTCGCCCCGGGAAGCTGCAAAGCAGGGTGGTGCGTGGGAGCAGTCCCAGGACAGGGCCCGGGGGGGTTGTGGGGTCTTCATCCCTGGAGACTTCGGAACTCACCTGGACATATCCCTGAGCCCCCTGGGCCAGCCATGAGGCCATCTGCTTGGAGCAGGGCTGGCTGGAGGTGCCAGCTCTCCCTCCCAGCCAAATAACTTCTTGGGGCTCTACAATTGGCCCATTCTCAGCAAAACCCACCCGGATCGACACCCCTCTTGGCTCTTCCCTGCCAGACAGACCTGTCATGCTCCTGCAACACTCCCAGAGGGGTTTCTGCTCCCCATTTCTCTCCCAGCTCTTCAGAGCTATGTCTCTCCTCTCCCCCCTCTGGGCAGCTCCCCTCCAAGCACTTTCAACATCAAAGTTGCCTTTCAAAGGTTAACGCTGGATGCTTCGAGACAAGCTGGCTGTATTACATCCACCTCTGGTTACAGAAGCACACGCTGGTCCTTGTTTCCTTCAATCCCATTCCCTTCCCCTCCTGGAGAGGCAAAGGTCACCCAGCCACGGGGATTTCAGCCCTGCCACACCGATCGTAAGCTTTCTCCTCCCTCGGCCTTGGCTTGGGATACCCTACATAGCTGAAAGCCAGCTGAGCTGTAAAGCAATGGAGGACTGTGTTTGGAGCAAGGCAACGCGTTTTCCCATGAAAATAAGAAACCAGTGACTGAGGCCAAGGCACAATGGCTAGTTACTAGATCGCACAGCCTGATTGTGCGGGACGTCGTAGAGCAATCTCATTCAGTTTTGACGCTCAAGACCTGCCCCAGAGCATCTCTAGAAAGGTCCATGTCCGAGGACCGCCAACAGAAAGCTCCTGTCTTAGCGCTGACTCTCAGCTGCTGCTGTGGGCTCTTCCCCGTCCCACACCTGGCATTTCTTACCACCGCTCCGGGCAGGACCTGTTTTCGTTGCACAAAGGGCTTGACAACTTCACGTGCATGACCTCAATGGAGGCACTCGGCTCATGCAATGGCGTCAGCAGAGTCTCCACTACCTCAGCGAGCAAAGGCAAGGGACGGCAGCACATTGGGAAGATGTTGACAGACACACATACCTGCCTGCTTTCCGTGACAGGGCTGCTGTTTCTCCAGTACTGCTTTCATGCCCGGATGTGCCTACCGGCTGAAAGGGATTAGCTGGAGGATTAGCCTATATGCATAGATGTCTGTTAGCCAAGAGCAGGGCACGAGGAGCCATCCCTCCCTGCAGACCGGTAGCTCCAGACTATCGGCCAGCTCTGCTCACAGTCACCTGGGGTAGGTGGTAGGCGGCCAAACCAGATGGCACGGCATCCCTTGGGCTGGGTTCACCAGGAAACATTCACAGAGGGCAACAAACAACCGAGCCACCTCCTGCCCTTCGGGCAGTCTCCATTTCAAGGTGCCAGGTCCTACCTGTGCTTCCAGGATGAAGGACAAAACTTGAGAGGTCGTTACAGTTCCCATCCCACAGAACAGTCTCAACCTTTGGATGCAAAGACATCCAGCTTCTCACAACATAGATGAGAGGAACAGAAGGAGAGGTTGAGCACAGCCAAGTTTCCTTCTGCAGAAGGACATAGACAATGACGCCCGAGGTCACAAAATCAGGCAGAAACCCCTACAGAGCAGTGGGGCCCTGTGACTGTAGGACACTAGAGCACCTCCTCCAACTGAAGAGCAGTCTTGTGGAGACACCTGGGCTGATTGTGCATCTCTACCTTCACGCAGTACCAAACTCATGGGAAACCACAAGCTTTATCCCATCTTCCCAGGTTGTCCCATCTCTCCAGGGCTCAGATCGTGCTTTAGTGCCTTTTGTTCCTTCATGTAACTCTGTTTGAGCAGGAAGCTGAGCAAGAGATCTCCAGAGGCCACTTTGCATCCATCCCAACCACAACCACATGGTGCAGCCGATCCCCCACAGCTCCCCAATCCCATGCTTGCGTCTCCCGGGATGTAACATACATCACAGTGCGCCAGGTGCCTTCCCAGCAACTAAGCAGGTGAAACTAAACCACGCAGCAGGCTGAGCTCAGACACAACTGGACAGAAACACACTTTTTCTCTAACTCTGAACCCCAAATCCTCAAGGGAGAGCTACAACGTGTTTTGAAGATGAGCCCAGAAACCCATTCATAGCTCTACTTGACACCAACATCCTGGGTAACTCAATGACTGGTGGTGGGTAACTCAATGACTCACCAGCCTCTGCATGCTCCACAGGCTGAAAGCCCTCAGCCCTTCAGGCACAACTTCCCCTGATAACTGCACAATTTCAGCCCACAAGTACACGCTTGAATAAAAGCTGTACTAGCTTAGTCAAAGCTACCTCCTCTCGCACCTCAAGACCTTACGGCATTCAAGTCCTTGGACTGCCACAGCTACAGCGCCAGCACGCAGCTGGTACAGGACCATACAGGTGATCAGTTTGGCGTAAGAGCCCTGTCCTTCCCGTCTCCCATTAAGTTGCACTCATTTAATGACGCATTGTGTCAGACTGTTTTCAGTAACACTTGCTATTTCATTTATCTCGCCCCAGAGAGAAAATGAGGCAGGGTAGTATCAGAGAGCAGTCAGAGCAGGGGTAAGGAATGACTGAGTGCCTCTGGCTTTGGAGTAGGTGGGGGATCCTAAAGGTGGAGGGGGTGAATGATACCTGCTACAGCCCAGGGCAGAAGCACAGCAAAGTCCTAGATGCTCATCTAAAACCAATATCAAGTCAACATGCTTGATTACTCTCCAGAACGAGGAGGCAAATACTGCTGTAGGATGCTGTGGGAAATCAAGCACACCAAGTTGGAGACAGCCACCCACTGACTCCTTCCCTGTGGGGAAGCAACGGCACCAGAAAGGGGGGGCAGGGGTGTTCAGGACGCAGCTGAACAAAGCCACAGCACCCAGATCTGGGGCTGGGACAGACTTTTTGCATTCAAATAAAGGTCCACATGAGCACACCCCAATCTGCTTCACAACTCTGGACAGCTACAGCCCTAGCCAAGGGAAGCACCACTCCAGAACGGCCAACTTCTCGCTCTGTCCCAAAGTCAGGCCCAAACAGAGCACAGTACGTTCCCACCCACAGCAGCTGGTAGCTCAGGTATTCACACGAGGGCTGAGCTGAGAGGTGCTGCTCAGCCCAAAGTCAGGGCTGAGCTATTCCTACAGCAGACAACACCATGCTAGCAGTACCCCTCTACTTTGCAGAGATGCTCAAAAACAAGGGAGGGTGGGAAGAAAGAAGGAAAAAATAAAAGCAAGACTCTAAATCTGTCTCTACAAGCCAACTCAATGAGGAGCCTCTGCAGAGCCTGCATTCTCCCGGATGCCAGCTCTGTGCTTCTGCAGTTTCCTATGCGGACCCCTGAGCCAACCCTTCTTCTGGGCAGCTCCAGCCCCGCAGCAGGACGCACCAGCCTGGGCAGCGCAGCCGCACCTCCGGAGCTCAGGGAGTCTCCGCCGCAGCCGGGGTGGTGCAGGGCTGAGCAGCACAGCCTTCTTAACCTCGCCTGGCCCCTGCCAGGCCCCAGGGAAGCACCCGGGCATGCTGCAATACCGCTTTACAAGCGAGCATTAAATCAGTAATTATGTGACACATCAGGGTGAACAAGCACCAGAGACATCTACGTCTCCCAAGTGCCTAAGGCTGGGAAATAGTCTCAGACACCCCACAGGTACTCAACACACAAAACCACACCAAAGTCTTCAGAAGTCACTCATGTCTTTCATCACCAGGAAGAGAAGCAAGCCCGAAGAGGTGGTTAACAGCTCTCCTGTGGCAGGAGAGAAGAGACCCCACACTTCCCAGGCATGCACAGGCTTATTGTGCAAGGCCACAGAAACAAAACTCCCTTCCAGCCCTCTGAGTCGAAAGCAGCCAGCTATTGGAGTAAGAACACCACTGCAGCAAGGACAAGTCAGTTCCAGTCATTTATTCATTGCAGCATTTGAAGTACACCAGGTACTTGATGATGCTCCCCAGGTAGATAACAGGAAGAATACTTGGTACAGTAGATTTATATAAAAAGAGAGTTAAATAGATAAAATAACATGGTAACCTCCCACTCTTGCTACAAACAGAGAAGACTAGCCCTGAGCCCAGGTTAAGATCAACAGCTTCAGCCTTTCCAGCCAGTCGTCGTTAGAACATATATGGCCCCATACCCAGGGGACAGCAAGGCATCTGTCCTGACAGTTGAGGCAAGGGGTACGCTTCTCAGGCCAGCTCTTCCGGAGCCTGACTTCCAGCAAGGTTCAATCTTGTTGAGCACATCTGGAAAGCTGGCCCCAGCTTTGGTGTACAAGAGAAGAGCAGCTTTTCTGAAGATGAACCTTCAAGTACTTCAGGATCAGCCACAGGTTAAGCCATCTAGAAAGACTGGTAGGGCCAAGACACCGGGCAGCACCCCAGACTGTTGCCTTCCCTGCACTAAGCCAGATTTAAACCACACGTTTTGAGGCTGTTCCTGAACTGTGCGCAGTTCAGTCATGCTTTTGCCAGACATTGCTTTGCAACCATGTTACGACAGTCTCCACCTACTCTAGATCTCCAGTTGTATGCCAGAAAAAATCCCATACCAAAAAGAGTAAGTATTTCTCTTCAGTTTTCACATTTCCATTTTCAGGAACTGTTCACCTTCTGTTGAGAAGGAAGATGGGGTCTGAAGCCATGTGCCTGCAGAACAGCAGGCATCACAAGTAGCACCAGAATGAAGAAAGCCCATGTTACCAATACGAGACTGTTATCCCACTGAGACTGGCTTTAGTTAACCTAGAAGATCACTGTATCTCTCTAGAGCCTGCTTCTCCAGTTCCAACAGCTTTTGGTAAAATTTCTCAGCAGTTTCTTCATCCACATCCATCTGGAAGACAATAACAACAGCACTGTGAGACCATCACCTTGGTGGCAGCCAGCACAGACGTTGAGGGCAGCTCTGGAGATAGCAGGGTGCATCTCCGGAATTTCTACATTCACAGAGAGGCAACCAAAGGCATCTATCACCAGGGCACAAGCCAGAATATATTTTGGGAAAGCATCATTACACACTCCTCCTGTTCTAACCATCATTTCCACCGTCTTCGAGTCCACCTGAGCCAGGAGTTACTCTAGGAACCTCACAGATAACCCCACGTCAGCATTCAACACGCATCTTGTTTCCACTCCAGCCACAGGACACCCTCCGCACTAACCCTTCCATGCAAGGCAGATGGCAGACCCCTAGCCAAGTCCCCTGCAGCAGGAGGCTGCCGCTCCATTTACCTTTCTGGGCTCCACGTAGCTCTTCCCCAGCCCAGAAGTACAGCTGTGGTATTTGACGAGTGCATCCACGTACTCTGGCTTCTGTTTGAACAGCCACACCTAGGAAGAACAGCACAAACGTGTACGAGCGCCTTGCTGAGAGGCTCTTTGTTCAAGCCAGCAGGCCCCAGAAGAGCTATCCAGACAGAAGGTATATCAAAACCAAGTTGTGAACTACTTACATGAGCTTCTGCTCCATTATACGGTGTCAGAGTGTAAGTTTTGGCAAAAAAGCGGATCTGAGGGAAGAAAGTACACAACAGAATCTGTATTTTGGCCCAAGGTTTCTTTGGCAAGCCCTCTGCAACCCAGCCACACCAGGTCATCTACCATAGGTAGAAATGCTTCTCAAAGTTGACTACAGGTAACACTGCACACTTATGACTAAAGCGTCCCTTTATCACCACAAACTCTGGTCTCTGGAGCCACCCACCAGATCAGCAAGCCTCGCTCCGTGCCCCCCCCCAGAGCTCACCCTCAAGGCAAGAGGCAATGGGCCACATATGCCTTGCGGGCACCTCTTCTTGAACGGTCTCAAGAGCCCATCAGGCAGGAGGCAGAGAGGATCTGCCACGCTGCCAGTGCTGAGGACGAGTGAGAAGGCATTGCCTCTCCACTGCCAGAAGTGTGATCTCTCAGGATCAGCCGCTGCCAGCCGGGGCAGCTTAAGCAGAAAGGCCAATCTTGCAGCAAGAGCATGAAGGCTCAGAGCAGGCAGCCTTCAGGGCCAGAACTGGCGTGAACCTGAAAAGCGGAAGCCCCGAGGAAGAAAGGCAAGGAAAGTTTTGGGGAAGCAGGGGAAGAGGCAATAGAGAGCAGGAGGCTTTGCTTTCCAGACGGATGGGAAGAAGGGCACTGAAAAACAGTCTGTTGTGGAAACAAACAGCATTTCAAAGCACAGGGGCCAAGTTTTGTCCTGAGCTCTGCTGCCACCGAAATGATAGGGTTTCACAAGCCCACGGCAGGCTGGCAAACCTTCTAAGGGAAGCCTCGACAAATGCTGCTATGGCCGAAGGGCTGAGCCCTGGCTCCATGCACAGGGCTGTCCAGCACCAAACCTCCGAACTCAGCTTGGAAATCGGGGCCCCAAGGCGCCAACGGGAAGGTTTGCAGAGGGGCCAGCCTGCCCAGGCCCACAGTGGAAGAGCTGCATAGCAGCATGGCTAGCAAGGAGCCAGAAGCATGCTGCGCATCACTTGCGGTGAAGTATATCACAGCAGGGCTACCTCAACCCAAAACCAGCCAGGGGATCCACTTACCAACCACATGATGGGCATTAGCAGCTTCCATAGAAAAACTGGCAAAATTCTGTAGGTCATGTTAGACATAACGAGACCAGGACAAACAACACTGGAATACAGACCCTGCAGAGAAGAAGCCAAGTCAGTGTGCAAATACACAACAGTTAGTTTAAGAATGGGTCATACTCCTTTGCTCCCAGTACTTCTCAGCAAGAAAATGAAGGCGAGTATAGAGACCGGTCAATGGTAGGTGCTCTCCTCTCTAAAGTTACCAGAGCCAGAGTGATTAGATGTAGTGATTTCCTAGAGGTCCAAATTGGAGGTGCTCATGTTAAATCTGTGCCCACTGCAAGCCCATGAGACAGAACGCGCAGCCTCCCGACACACCAGCCTCATGCTGCAGTCTACATGCAGCTCACAGCAACAGTCGTCCCACAAATTACAGCCCGCTCAGATCAAAGGCTGCCTCACCTTGAAGAGACAGGAGTTCAGCCTTCCAGGACTAAACCATTTTCTCCTGTAGTATTTCAGAGTGCAATCACTGTCGCTGGACTAGGGCTGCAGCTTGCCAACAAAATCCCCCAGTCCCCCGTGACAGGGAAGGGAGGTTGCTCACACATCTTAGCGTGGCAAGCTGAGTACCAGCATGGAGCCACCAGGAGAAACAGAGCCTGCACCTCAAGCGCTCGCAGGCAAAGCTGCCTGAGCAGCCCTGTTCTGACAGGCAGGTACGTCTGAGAACAGCAGCAGCTCTTTGCTCTTTAAGACCAGTTCTTTGGTCTAAAGAGACAGCCAGAGCTTGCAAGGTAGGGATTGCTCCTAAAAACTTCTGCTTTCAGCTAAAATCCATGGACAAGAACCCCAGAAGCAATATCTTTGGCAGATTCTCCACCACCCACACCACCGTTCAACCTCGGCTGTGTTTAGTTCTTACATATGCATTAAGGAACATATCAGATTGCTACAAATGAATGCAACTAGGTAACAACAATGTAATGATAATTATATACAGTAGGAGCTCATTAGGTTTCTTCAGACATACAAACCCATCATCACCTGCGTATTAAATTTCCTGTTCAGAACCACACTTGTCAGGTCAGTAGCATATTTGGAGGAACTGTATGATTCCTGCCCCTTGGCATGCTGATAGTCAGAGAGGCTGAAGGCAGACTCCCTGGCATTGCTGGAGGAGGTCCAGATGAGTCTTGAAGGCTTTTCGTTACCACAGAGTAGAGACTCAAGTTGACGAATCTGCAAAAGAATTGTTAACTTATTTAACACAGTAATTTTGAAGTCTGGCAGCATAGCTTTACAGTTCTTAACAGCTGCGAGCTTCTCTCAGCTTTCTCGGCCAATCTTCACCAGACTAGCCAGAAGCAGCCGCTGTTCAGGTATAACTTCAGCCCAAGGTCCACCAGGAACATTTACAAGCAGCCACCATTCTCCTGCACAGCTCAGTTGAGCACCTCAGAGTTTAATACAGCCAAGCCTTGGTATTCACCCTGGACAGAGGGCACTACATATAGTTTATCTCTATCCACTGACTAACAGAGTAACCTCAAAATTATATTAACCCTTGCAACAACGACCATCACCATTTACTGCTATTTTGACAAAGCCCGAGACTTTTGCCCTGTCATTCCTTATCTGCCCGGCTGCAGCCTGCATCAGCATCCGAACCTGTATGACAGAACCGATTCATCGGTACCGCCTGTACCCATCCCTACCCACATCAACCACCAGACCGAGGGCTCCATCTTCATATGCTGCCTCACCAGGATGAAGTGTCCGAAGAGGTTGGTAGCGAACACCTCCTGCAGTCCGTCTCCGTTAAGCCTGTCCGTCTGGGTCATTATGCCCTCCGCAGTGGTCAGCATGTGAAGCACCTTCCTGGAAGCCAAGGACAGGGGTTAGAGAGGAACATTGCCAGGAGACATCTACTGCTCCCTCGCTTCAGTTCCTCAGAAGTATCCCCCACCTCACAGGCTCCCCACAGACTCTCTAGTTTCACCTTCAAGGGCTCTATTAATCCAGGAAAAGTGGCTGGAAAAAGTTTAGAGTATCCCAGCCCCTTTATTTGCAAGTGTCAATACTGACCAGACCAAAGACTTGGCTCTTCCTTCACTTCACCACAGTAAAGTACCATTAAAAAGCACTTGCTCTTCTATTTCACATTCATGTAACAAAATCAAGCTCCAGCATAAAACTAAGCCCTAGAGCCAAGCCTAATGAAGATAAAGAAAGCAGTCCAGCATCTACATTCAGCACCCCAACCGCTGTATTAGGCTCAGCGCAAGTCACTTTCCTCCCTAGCTCAGCTTCCTCATGTTGCTTATAGAATAATGATGCTTAGCGCCATGGTGCTTATAGAATACGCATCAACTACTAGCTGCACAAAATACCGCGAGCCACAGCTGAGAACAGCTACAAAAGCCTCCAGTGGAACCAAAACAGTAAGGAGAGCCAGTAAGAGCAAACTTCACCTGCCCAGCACCGCACCAGCGTGTTTCACCAGACACCCGGTGCCAGGAGCTGCAGGCCTCGGGTGCACCCTCGCCCTCCCCGGCATGCAGCGGGCCCCACACCAGGGATCGGAAGCAGCACAGGGCACCTCAGAGCACCCTGGCACTTCACCCAGCGGCCAAGCCCACCCCACAGGGATGTGCTCCATGTCACGCTGGGGAAGGGGGACAAGGGTGTCATCCCTGGACCCAAGGGCACACCTTGGCTGTGACGATGCTGCCCACAAGCCATGGACCAGACCCCCCCACCCCACCCCTCAACATCTCCTACCCGGTGAGGAGACCACGCCAGAGTGCCTTGAAGTTCACGTGTGGGTTGGGCATGATCCCAGCATTGAGGTAGACAAAGTCCAGGCGCTGAAACCTGCGTGGGGAAGAGCACAGGGGTGAGAGGCGGAGGGTGGACAGGGGGCCCGGTGGGGCGGAGGACAGAGATGCCATACCTGCAGCGGAGCTCACGGGCGACATGCAGGACGGAAGCCAGGTTACCCAGGTCCACTTCCACGGTAGAGACCTGCGCGGCGGGGTGGGCGGCCAGGATGAGGTCTCGCGTGGCTTCGCTCTTCTGGGCGTTGCGGCAGGCGATGCAGAGATGGATGCGGCCATCCTCCTCCAGCAGCCGCCGGCACAGCGCCAGCCCCACGCCGCTGCAACGGCACGGTGTCAGATACCACGCTGAGCGGGCTGGGCCGAGCCGGGGCGGGCCGAGCCGGGACAAGCCCGTCCCGTCCCGTCCCGCCCCGCCCCGGCTCGGCCCAGCCCGCTCCATTATCGTTCCTCCCCCGCCCGCTCCCCGCCGCTCACCTGCTGGCACCGGTCACCAGCACCACTCGCTCCATCGCGTCCTCCCGTGGCCGCCGCCGCCGCCCCCGCTTCCGCGTTATAAGCGCTGCCCGCACGTGACGCCCCGCCCCACCCCGCCGCTCCCGCCAATCGGTACGCGTGAAGGGGGCGGGGACCGCGCCGCCGGTGGCGTGATGGTGGGCCGAGCGGAGGGGGCGGAGCGCGCTGGGAAACGCCCCTTTGGACCCGCCCCCCGATGGGAAGGCCACGCCCCCGTAGTGCGGGTCACGCCGCCGCTGGGCAGGCCCCGCCTACTCCGCCGAGCTGCTCGGGTCCCCGCTGCTGCCCTTGCCTTGCCTTGCTTTGCCTTGCCCTGCTTTGCCTTGCCCTGCCTTGCCTTGCCTTGCTTTGCCTTGCCCTGCCCTGCCTTGCCTTGCCTTGTCTTGCCTTGCCTTGCCTTGCCTTACCTTGCCTTGCCTTGCCTTGCCTTGCCTTACCTTGCCTTGCCTTGCCTTACCTTGTCTTGCCTTGTCTTGCCTTGCCCTGCCTTGCCTTGCCTTGCCTTGTCTTGTCTTGCTTTGCCTTGCTTTGCCTTGCCTTGCCTTGCCTTGCTTTGCCCTGCCTTGCCTTGTCTTGCCTTGCCTTGCTTTGCCCTGCCTTGCTTTGCCTTGTCTTGCCTTGTCTTGCCCTGCCTTGCCTTGCCTTGCCCTGCCTTGTCTTGCCCTGCCTTGCCTTGCCCTGCCTTGCCTTGCTTTGCCTTGCCTTCCCCTGCCTTGCCCTGCCTTGCCTTGCCTTGCCGTGCTTTGCCTTGCCGGCCCGGCACAGGCAAGCCCCTCGCGCTCCGCAGCTGCAGCAGGCAGGCTTTCCGCAGGCAGCCATGGCGCGCTCTGCCCTCACATCCCTTGCCACAGAGAGATGTTTGCAGCCAAAGAGAAGTGCCGCCAGGCCACCGTTTCCCGGTGCTGCTGGGGCGGGAGGTCTGGGTGCGCAGGTCCCGCCGGAGATCGTGGGTGCAGCCCTGCTCCTGGCGGGGCCGGTGTCACAGCTGGAGCAGGGGACGGACACGCTAGCCCCCCACACCTCCCTGGGCGGTGGGGCTGCCCCCCAGGTGCCCTGACGCGCTATTTAACCCATGGCCGTGCATAGCCTGCGCAGGGCACCCAGGCACAGCCCCAGGGGCTCAGGTCGGCGGGAGCTGCGGTGCCCAAGGGGCAGACGTGCCCCTACCCGGCCCAGCGCTCCCAGCTCCTGGCTGGCTGAGGCAGGGCTGGCAGAGGCCACACCGCACCCTGAGCAGGCAGAGGGCATCCGAGGGCAGAGGCAGACGGGTACCAATTACGCGGCATGAACAAAGCCTCTCCTCGCTCCTGGCTCAGCCGCAGAGCGCCGGCTGCCACAGGCTATGCACTCAGCAGGGATGGGACCTCCTCTGCTGCAGCCAGCGGGACCACGTGCGGGGAGACCAGCCAGCCCCTCCGCAGAGCACAGGCCCCTATCCCTGACCTCCCCTCTCCCAGGCCCGCTATCCCGCCTTGGTCCCTGCTGGTGGGCATCTCCTGATGTGGATGCTGAGCCTCGGAGCACTCTCCCTGTCACCCAGGGAGATGGGCAACTGGCGTGGGTCAGCCAGCACGTCTCTTGAGCATCCTTCCTCCACCTCTTACACTGTGACCTGTGTGCACTCCCCCAAGCTCTCCCCACACAGCATCTCGGGGCACAGTGTGCAGCCCCAGAGCCCCCCGGCAGGCGGGTGCCGGCTGGGTTCCTGGGGGTGCCCGCAGAGGAGGTGAGCTGCCTTCTGAAGTGCCGCAAGGAAACCATGCAACCACATTCACGTAGCAAGTGTCTCTTCAGCGGGTTTGCCCCTATATATAGGTGCATCTACTGAATATATACATGCCTTAGCAATAGTATACTGGAAACTGTGCCACGCGTGACTTGATGGTGCTGAACTAATGCGTACAAAAGTATGGAGGGGTCCATGTACCCTCTAAGTACAAAGTTCATCCTGTCCAGCTGCAGGAGGGTCTGATTTTGGGGCAGGACAGGGCTCCTGGGGGGCACGTGGCTCTGGCACTTGCCCAGTTTTCTCACGGAGCTTCAGGATCCGGGAGGACTGACCGGTGCCAGGCTGCTGTGGGATGCTCAGGATGGCAGAGTCCAGCCCAGGTGCTTCAGTCGAGCTGCGATCCCCGGGCTGAGAGCCAGGGAGAGCCAGGGTGCCCGCTGCTCCATGCCCACGGGCTGTTGCAGGCTTGGGCATCGGGCAGCAGCTGGCGAAAGCTCTGCTATGTGCATTCCTCTCATGGCAGGTGAAGATGTGGGTTAACCCTGGGAGAGGAGGACCTGGAGATTTCCCCTTGGAGCTGAAAGGTGCTAACATCCCACTGCCGGCTGCCACGCAGCACCCACAGGGCATCCAACATGCATTCCGTGGGCAGTTGAGCCGCTCTGGAGTGGCTGTGGTCTGCGAGAGGAGGTCCCCTCGGCACACCTCCCGCCGGGGCTGGTGTGCCCGCTCCTCCCCGGCTGACACGGAGGAGCCGCGGCTGAGCACGCTGCCCGTGCCAGCAGCCGGGTGAGGAGCCGGGAGTGCTGGCAGGCTTCTCCCTGTGCAACTGGGGTCTGGCCAGCAGGGATGGGCCTTCCTGCCCCTCCATGCGGCATGTCCAAAGCCCAAAATGTCCACAGAGTTTTTGGTTTCGCCCTGTAATTGCACAGCCCACTGTGAGCTAGTGGCAACTCCCAGCTCCTCCTTGAGCAGGTAGCGGCTGCCAGACGGTCCCTGCTCCAGCGGCCACATACCCACGTGCATCCCTTCCCCAGGTGCCTGCCCCACACACGGGCCAGGAGCTTCCTCACGGAGAAAGTCCAGCTGACGTTCCTCCCCTCTGACCGGGTGAGAGAAGCCGCTCTGTCCCGGTCATCGTCACCAAGAACACGCCGCGTCAATAAATAACCCTCGTCTCAGCCCGCATCGCTCCCGGGCTCAGGTCAGCAAGCGAGCAGGAGGTGCGAGTCGTCCCACGCCGTGGCTCTCCTTGCTGCCCTTGGGGTTTTCCTCTGAGGCTTCACTGTACGATGAGAACAAGACCAGCTGCCCGGGTTTTATTGCTAAGTCCGAGAGAAGTGGCTTCGGTTTGCGTATGGGGCTCCTCTGGGGATGGGGAGGGATGGGGACCGGGCTAGGGGGGAGCAAAGGGTCATTCTTCACTGGCTGACTCTTGGAGAAGGCGATGGATGTCCTGGAAGGAGGGACGATCTTTAGTGTCCCGTCTCCAGCAGCTGAGCATTAGCTTATAGACTGAGTCAGGGCAAAGTGCAGGCTGGGGAAGGTAGGTCTTCAAAACAAAAGGCAAAGATGACAAAGGGAGAGAGTTACTGCCACAGAAACCAAAAAACAAACCACTCCTGGGGAGCCCCATTTCTGCGTGCACTGGGGCAGGGGGCTGTGCTGCTGTGTGTTCAGGGGCAAGGGGACCCCCAGACGGCACAGAGGGGGGGCTGGAGACACCTGCTTGTGTCTCCCAGCCTGGCTAAACACCGGAGCGGGGGTCAGTGGGCAAGTGGTGCCTTGGGCTGTGTAAAGTGCAGGGTTTGCCGTGCCGGGCTCTTCACCAGGACTCCTTCCCAGAGGGGTCCCTGTCCCGTAACTCCCCCATAGCCAAGCTCCCTATCTGGTCACCTTAAAGTCTTTCCCCAGGTCCCCAGTGTCCCAGGCGCACCACTGCCTGCCCCATCCCGTCCCATCCCATCCCTACCTGCCGGCCCTGGTCCCGGAAAAACTCGCCGGTGTTTTCGATGACCTGCTCGTCGGACAGCTGGGAGTAGGGCTGCTCCCGGCAGAGCGTGAAGGTCTCCCACAGCGTCACGCCAAACGCCCACACGTCACTGGCCGTCGTGAACTTGCCCTGGCAGGAGGGAGCAGAGCGGGGTCAGGCATGGGCATTACCCCATCCTGCTCCATAAGCCTCCTGTGCCCCGTGTTCAAAACCTCTTTCTGGATGCTTCAGCTTCCAGATCTGGGCCCAGAGCGGGGCTTGGTCCCGCAGACCTGGTCTCTGCCTGGGGCCAGAGCCTGGCGAGCTCCAGGTCCGGCTCGCAGGAACTGCTCTGAGAGCTGGGGCTTGGTAAGGACCCAGCTCCCTGCAAAGATAAAAAGTAACCCTGCTCCCTCTTCCAGGTCTGACCATGGCCAGGAGAAAATGTCAAGCATCCCGCTCAAAGGCTGGGCACCAGGACACCAAAGATCACTGTAGTCCCCCCATCCTGCCTCGAAAAGCCGCTACCACTCCTGCTTTCTGCATGCTTCACCCCAAAGCTGGGCTCCAGGGAGGAGAGACTTCCCTGTCCCTTCTGCACCCCCAGCCTGAGGAGAAGAGGCTGTGAGCAGCCCCAGGGCCATGTCAGCGTCCGTCAGAGGTCCCCAGCCCCCGCGTACCAGCAGGATGCTCTCCCAGGACATCCAGCGGATGGGGAGCACCGCCCGCCCCTGGATGCGGTAGTAGTCCCCACTGTAGAGGTTCCTGCTCATGCCGAAGTCGGCTATCTTGATGGTGTACTGCTTCCCCACCAGGCAGTTGCGCGTGGCCAGGTCTCGGTGCACGAAGTTGAGGGAGGAGAGGTACTTCATGCCAGAGGCAATCTGGGTGGCCATGAACCTCAGGTCGCTGTAGCTGCCGGGGGGGACACAAGGGAGGACTGAGGCGCCGGGAAGGACGGCAGTCGGTGGTACACGGCCCCGAGTGGGGTGCCCCAGAGCCGGGCAGGGTGCCTAGAGCAGGCAGCCCTGCCCGCCCCTGCCTGTCCTGTCCCAGGCAGCACTACCTGACGGTGGGTGCGTGGCCGGCGGGGGGGGCTGCCTGCCTGCTGGCGGGACAGGAACTGGTTGAGGTCTCCGTTCTCCATGTACTCGGTGATCATGCACAGCGGGTCATCCGCGATGCACACCGCCAGCAGCCGGATGATGTTGGGGTCCTTCAGCCGCGACATGATCTTGATTTCCTTCAGAAAATCATTCCTTTCCGGAACAGAAACCACACGGATCGGATAGACAGACCCAGAGGGGCACGGAGGTGTGCACGGACCGGCCGAGCGTGCCACCCACCCGCCCAATCCTCGTGGGAGACCTGCGGGCCCCCTTGCGTGGGACTGGGGGCTATGAGGGGGAGCTCAGGGCTGATCCGTGCAGGGCTGTGGGGTGGACTCGGCGGGTAGATTGGGTGCTGGGGAGCTGGTTAGGACCAGCAAGGACCAAGAGTCCTGAATTGCGGCAGCCCAGCGTCCCCAGACAGCTCAGATGTGTGGTCCTCACAGCTGCACCCGGTGCCTGGCCGCTGGAGGCAGGGGATGCTTTCCAAGCGGCCCGGCTCTCCTGGGGGGTCTCTACACGAGGGGCAATGCCGGGGCGTGCGTGCCCCCTGGCCCCATACCTGGCATTCTTGTTGGCATCCGCTCGCAGCATCTTCACAGCCACCAGCACAGGGTGGTTGGAGCTGGCATCCAAGCCCTCCAGGGCAAAGTCCTTCCCTGTGAACTTCTCCATCCCCTCCACTTCGCAGAGATGAACCTGGCGGGGGGCAAGGGGCAGCCCTTACCTCCACTGACTGACAGCCTCCCTCGGCCCCTGGGGAGGGAGAACCGGGAAGAGCCTTGCCCGAGCCCTGCTCAGAGCAGGTCCAGCTCCCACTCACCTCCCCAAACTGGCCTTCCCCCAGCTTCTCCTTGAAGGTCAGCAGCTTCCTGGGGAACTCCTCGACGGCCACGTCCTTGCCAGAGAGCAGATCCATGGTGAGGGCCGGCACCGAGTAGGTGTTGCCGCCCGTCACACCCTGCAGGTTCACGATGTCGGCCTCGGCGTAGTGGGGGACGCCCTCAGGGACGCTGGCCTGGGACGGCTTCACGGGGCCGCTGCAGCCTGCGGGGGAGACAGCGGGGCCAGCCCTGCCATGGCAGTCCTGCCCTGCGCCCTCCGCTCCCCGCTGCCCGCTCCCGCCACCGGCTTCTCCGTCCCCGTCCTCCCCAGAGCCCCCGTGCAGACACCGCAGGCTGCTGCGCTCCTTCCCCATCACCGACAAATGCACCGACCCAGTGCCAAGAGCCAGATGAGCAGGGACCAGCGCCCGACCTCCGGAGTACCGAGGAAGGGAAGCGGGAGCATCCCCGGGATGGTGGTGGGACACAGCTGCGCCCTGCGGTGGACACCGGTGATGGCTCTTGGCCGCAGGCTGCGTGTGACC
Source organism: Phoenicopterus ruber ruber (assembly GCA_009819775.1). Taxonomy (NCBI): domain Eukaryota; kingdom Metazoa; phylum Chordata; class Aves; order Phoenicopteriformes; family Phoenicopteridae; genus Phoenicopterus; species Phoenicopterus ruber. The sequence goes on from CM020222.1 coordinate 28,034,668, forward strand.
CCGAGCGGGATGTGCGGGAGCTCGTGCAACATCCCCCCCATCCCTCTGTGCCAAAATGTTTGGAGCCTGGCGAAAAGCGTGGGCTGGGGCTGGGGAGAGGGGGCTGCGTTGGGCTCGGTGCATGGCGGCTGGCTCTCAGCACACAGGGTGTCCCAGCTCTCACCCGTGTCCTCCTCCCCAGGGGTGAACTCGGGCAGCTTGCGGATCAGGCGGGAGGGCTCCTGGTAGTCGGGGCCCAGGGGGAATATGCGGTCGTAGGTGGAGCTGGACTCCTGCTCACTGGAGGAGGAGGAGCGGTTGTGGTTGAACATGCTGGATTCGCTGGGCAGGGAGAGGCTGACGGTCATTTCATCATCCAGCATCCTCCGTGATGCCTGCGAGAGGGGGCGAGGGAGGAGAGAGCTGGGACGGGGGTCTCCGCAGCACCGGCAGGATGCGATCTCCTGTGCTCCATGGCACCGTGGCCGTGCCCAGCCCCGAGCCCCCTTCTGGTGCCCTGTCCCAGGGCTGCAGAACCCTCCCGGGGAAGACGTTTGTCTTTGCATCCTCCCCTTCTATCATCTGCCTCTATGGAGAAGAGTTTGGCTCCATCACCTCTGTGACTGCCCTCAGTTAGCTGGGGGCGGCAGTGAGACCCCCTTGGGCTCGTCTTCCCCAGCCCAGCTTCAGGACAGAGGGATGGACAAGCAGGCAGGTCCCAAAGTCATCCTCCTGCTCAGCTAAATCCCCTTGCTTGGGAGATGGGTGCGAATCACAACCTTCCTGAGGAGGGGAAGGGAGCATCAGCCCTCGCATGGAGTCTGCTTTCCCCGTGCTGAGCTCCCAGGAGATCCTGCCCAGGATGAGCCCACTGCCCCGGGACACCTCGCCAGCCACCCTGTGCTTGCCCACCTTCTCCAGCATCTTCTGCCAGAACTGCCGCCACAGTATGATGACAATGATGGCCACCAGGATGAAGATGATCGCCACCAGGCACCCTATCAGGATGCGTGTGTTGCTGTCGTCTACCTTGAGCGTGGGGTCTGGCAGGAGGAAGGGACAGCAAGAGCTGGTCATGCTGGGGCATGGGCAGAGCCCCTGCCCCTTTCCTCCATCAGATGAGGCAGAGCCCCCCAGAGCATCTCCCCACCCAGCTCAGGGCAACGTGCTTTTCGATGCCTTACCGTAAGTGGTGGGGACCACGGGCACCTCGGGGGGGGCCACCGAGTTGTTGTACATGGCTGCATCTGGCAAGGGAAAAGAGAAGAGCATCAGGGTGGGGGGTAGGGGTGCCCCACAGCCCCACTCCCTCCTTGAGACCCTCCTCCAGGGGGGTCCGGTCCCTGCAGGGCTTGTGGCAGCAGGTACCCGACTGGAAGGTGATCTCGCTGAACATCATCCAGGCATCAGCAAAGTAGTACTGGCACTTGATGGCGCTGGCCATGCGGTGGAGCAGGGGCACGGTGACAAAGCGGGCGCTGGGGTTCACGTCGTCCAGCACCAGCACCGAGGAGACGGCGCTGGGCTCCCACTCGCTGGCGTCGGCGCGGAAGTAGCACTGCACCTCCTTGAAGATCTTCACCCCTTTGGCGAACATGTTGTTGCAGTGGACCTGTGGGGCAGCCTGTCAGCGCAGCCGTGGCAGGGGACGGGGACAGGGGACGGGGCGGGGGGCGCGTGGACCTTCATGGCGGTGAAGTTCCTGATGCGGTCAAACTCAAAGGTGATCTCCACGTAGCCGCCGGCGGTGCTCTCGTTGCGCCAGCCCACATAGTCATAGCCCGGCCAGACGTGGTACTCGTGGGTCTGCGTGAAGTCGTCCAGCCCCGACACCCCGTCCGTCAGCTGGCCCAGGCCCTCTGTCATGCTGGCGCGTGCGAGGGGGGAAAGGGAGCGTGACTCTCGCCAACCCCACAAACCCACCAGCGCCTGCCCCCCCTGGCAGCTCCTCGCAGCCCCTAGGAAATTTGGGAGGTGGGGGGTTTTATGCGTCTTGAAGTTCTCTCTGGAAAAGGCTGGGGGATGCTGACCATGCGGTGCAGTTAGCGTAAATCTGAGAAGAGGGCTGGGGGTGCTGCCCCCGTCATGCTGTCCCCATCACCACGTGCAGCCTCCCAGAGCTGGCCACGGCCTCCCCTTCGGGGAGAACTGAAGTATTTGCTCTGCTGAGGATCAGCATGCCAGCCTGCAAACGCAGGGGAGAAACACCCCCATCCCCTCCTGCCCGGCGCGGTGCCCACCGCCTGCACAAGCCCCCCCGGTCCTCACCTGTACCCGAACGCCCCGTCGTACACTGAGTCGTTCAGGTAGATGACGGTGCCCCCGGGAAGGATGAGCTGCTGCCCAGCCGGCGCGTTGTAGGACACCAGCCCGTCTGCGGGGAGGGGAGGGTGAGTGGCTGCCCGTGACGGACATCCCGCTGCTGGTAAGCCCCGACAGCCCCAGGGGCTGCCCCCGGCAGGACAGACAGCCCCCAGAGGGATGGACAGCCCCCCAGCCGGGCTCTGGGGACACGGGGAAGGGCACAGGACTGTGCCACCCACCCAGCCAGACGCAGCCGTACAGCTCCACACGCAGGCAGACGTTCATGGAGTGGTCAGTGACGGGGATGAAGCGGACAAAGCGGGCGATGAGGGGAGGCTCCAGGTCCTTGAGGACGATGTCGTAGGGGTTGGTGTTTCCATCCAGCACCTGGGGCGAGAGAAGCACGGTGGGGACGGGCAGGCAGAGCCTCCCACCCGCCTCCCAGCACAGCCCCTGCCCGCCTCCTCACCTGCTTCCCGTGCCGGTTCCTCCAGGAGATCCAGCGGGTGCCGTCCCGGCTGTAGTTGATCTTATACATGGGGGCAAACTCGTTGCCGTGGCCCCCGGCATGGCGCCCCTGGGTGCCCACCAGCGTGATGAAGTGGAGGGCACGCAGGTCGATCTGCAGGAACTCCTTCAGGTCATCAGGCTCCACTGGGATCTCAGGGCACCAGGCACCGTCGCCATCCTCCGAGTCCAGCCTGTGAACCCAGAGCGGAGGAGCCATTTACAGGCAGCCAAAGCCATCCCTGTGCCCCGCTTCTCCCGCTCCGTGGGTCGCAGGAGGGTCCCCACACCCACCCTGCCAGCTGTCCCCGCACTCACCGTCCATACTTGGCAGCTGTGGACTCCGACCACTGGCTGGAGGCCGAGATGTCCTCATCGGGGATGTGCCCGCCCGACATTCCCAAGGGGTACCGGCACACCGCTGCAACAAGACCAGCAGGGCGCCGAGTGGGCATCCCTCCTCGCCTCCCCGGCCGAGATACGTGCCAAAATACAGCATGGCACTGCCAGGGCTGGGGCACATCCACAGCGCCGTGGGCACTGCAGCCCGGGCAGCCCAGGCGCAGCACTGTCCATCCATCCGGCGCACGGAGCGGGGATGAAGCATGACGGGGCATTCCTGCATGGGCAGACATCTGCCCGGGCAAATGGAGCCCCCGGTCAGCAGCAGATGCCAGCGCAGCTCGAAGTGAAGCCGGGAGGAAGGGGAGGCAGCACTCCAAGGGCTGCTGGACGCACCCTGTCCCGTCCCCGGACACCCCTTCAGCCTTGCTGGCAAGCACTTCAGCTGCGGCGCCGGGAGGGCCCGTGGGCTGGCACTGCTGTCCCCACGCTCCTCGTTCTGGGGGCACCCAGAGGGCTCGCTCCAGAGGCCACTCACCCAAAAATCCCACCCACAGCAACCTGTTCTCAGCCATGCCGTCCCACTGCTCCCCCCACTCGCCTGGGGGAACAAGTGACAAAGGCGGGCGCTCGCCCTCCCCGCCGGCCCCGCGGCTCCCATCGCCAGCCCTGCTCCCGCCCCAGCCAGGAGTGGAAAAGTACCCGGGGCGGCGGGCGGGCTGCATCCCCGGGCGGCAGCCGGCTCCCCCGGCACCGCATCCACGCTGCTTCCCAGGAGTTATTTTTTCACGCCCGGCTGCCAAGAGAGCTGCTGAAAGGCCGGCTTGTTTGGCCGTGTTTACTGTCTGGCCGCCGGCTCTAGCCCACAGCGCTCCCTCCGCACGCCGCCCCGAGCAAACACCCGCGCCGAGGCGGCCGGGCCCAGGCGAGGGTGCCGTACCAGGGCCGCCTCCGGCTTGCCCAGCGCTGTGCCGGCAAGGAGCCCGTGTCCCAGCGTGCAGTGCCGCCCGGCAGCCGTCTCCTGTCCCTGGGTCCCCGCGCCGCAGGGACCATCTCCTGCGTCTGACAGAAGGACGGGTGCATCTTCAGCACGAGCGTCGGCACAGTGGGGAGCATCCCTTCTTGTCTCCAGCTCTCCCACTTGTGATGCTCTGTGGCGTGCAGCTCCCACTGAATTCCCATTTAATTCTTGCTGAACATGAAGCCAGCAAAGGTCCTTTGGCCCTTAGTAATAACCATCCTGGCCAGGCAAAGCCAACGCTGCCGGCCCTGCGTGGCTCAGAAGAAACAGGATTGCTTCCTGAATGCCATGCAACCTCCAGGGAAGACCCAGCAAACTCCTCCCATGGGTGGAAGAAACCTCTGAAGGGACTTGTTACAGGGATGCCCCAGGGAAACCCTGACATGCTGAAGGAGCCTGGGCTCTGTGTCCATCCCTGCAGTGCAGGAAGGGAGCTGAGCCCTGCAGAAACAACCATTTAAACATGCTTCTCCCACTGATGTGCGGCACAGTGTTGTGGTTCCTGAGCAGAAGCCAGGCACCTAGTCAAGCCGCTTTACTAAAGCCAACCTTGGTTTGCTGTGAAACTGCCAAAGCAAGCACGTCCCAGCGGCAGCAAACAATGCCCCGGTGCCTTGCCTTCTGCATGCCGCAGCCTCAGAACTGAATGGCTCGATGAGCCCCCGATGGAGAAGGGCCCCACTCAGAGCCCGGGGCTCTGGCTGCAGCGCTTGGCCCTTACCCCAACGCCCCACCAGCCCGCTGGTCTCAGGACAGGCGCCCACGGCACGCAGAGGATGCTTTCTGCATCGCCGGCAGCGGCCGAGCCGCATGCAGGACAGCAGAGCGTTGCAGGCAGGCAGGGGTTGAGGGGCCATCACACGCCGCTCCCAGAACCGGGAAAGTGCCGGAGATCGTGGACATGACATGAGCCCAAGCTCGGATGCCCTGGCAGGAGCACGGCCCTGGGAAACACACCTCACGGCTCTTGCAGCCGCCTGGTCCCCATTTCACTTACCCGGGTTGACCTGGGCTCTCGCAGCCCGTGGGACGTGCAGCAGCAGCAGCAGCAGCAGCAGCAGCAGCAGCCGGGCTGGGCTGGGGGCGGCCGGCATGTCGGCAGTCCTGCGGAGACAGGGCCGGGACTCATCACGCTGGGGCAGCTGAGCTGCGCGGGAATGCCAGTCCTGCTTGGGGCGGCCAGCCGAGGATGGGAGGGCTTCCCCTGCGCGAGCCCCCGCATCCCCCCCTCAGCCTTGGAGGAGGAGCAGAGCCCCAAGCATCACGTCTGTGATGGTGGTCAAAGGGGTCCCGGTGTCCCGTCCCCTCTGCCACTGCCCCCCGGGAGCCACAGCATCATGGTGCCGTGCCGACACAGCCTCGGCACAGGCAGGTGGCACGGCCCTGCCCCATCGCTGGAGCTGGCCACGTGAAACGGCCACGGGACCCGCACGAACCTCCCAGGGCTCTGCTCGGGGCCGGCGCCGGCCGGCTCCACCGACGGGCAGAAAGGCTCCGGCCGGGCCGCCCGCCCTTGGGTGGCTTTGAAAGCAAGACGTTGCACAACCCCATCATATAACAAAATAATAGCATGTTGCAACACGCGGTTTCCCTGCCTCCTGGCTCAGGAGAGATAATAGCAGATAATTGTCTGAGATTTACGGCGTATTTACTGTGACAGTTCTCTATGGCAGAGCGGATCTCGGGCACATGGGTGACACAGAAAGGTGTGACAGCGGGCACGAGAGCCAGCTTGCACCCACTGCCTCTAGGGGAGCACGCGATGGGGCTGGAAGGGACCCGGGGGTCCTGGCAACGGGGCTTGGGCTGCAGCAAGGGGAGAAAAAGGGCCAGTGCTGGCGGGGCTCCTCGGAGCAGGGTGCAGCCCACGGCACGAGTGGATCCCCCCAGCCCCGGGACGTGCCGGCCCTCTGAGTCACCGCTGCCGCCGCAGCCACTTCGCAGGGCAGCAGCCGTGGCTCTGGTTAGCCCTCGGCTGCCAGGAGCCCCCAGAGCCCGAGCAGCTCCTGCTGCGCCCATGCACCTCCGGGGAAGCACGGCGGGGCATGGCACCGTGCCGGGGGGTGCGCCAGGGACACCAGCGCTGGGCGGCGAAACCCGGCGTCCCCCAAATGTCACCAGCCCTGCCCCAGGCTCCCCCTCCCCTTACTTGCCAAAGGGACATTCGTCTTCCTATGGCAGCCCTTTACACAAGCACTGGATGCAGATTAGTCCTCTTTTTATTAAAAAAGGCTATTTTAATCTAGTTTACGTGCACAGTAACCTGTGCAGGAACAGCTTACCCACCTGGGGGTTAAAGGGACCATAGCTCCTGGCCAAATGGGACCTGGCTGCACGTGAGTGCCGGGCTGCATCCCAGCCGAGTCCCGCCATACCAGGGACGCCTGGGCTGGGTTGGCGGGTCCCCAGGCTGGCCCAGCACCAGTGACCCCGCAGACGGGTGGTTAGTTGTGTCCCAGCCCAGGTGCCCAGCTCCACAGAGCTCCCCTCCAGCCTTGCCCAAAACACACCTCCCCGGCCAGGCGAGCACAGCCCCACGTCCTGCCCAGCTGGGGAGGTCCCTGGAGCGGTGGATGCCATCCCTGGTGTGACATGCGCCTTTGGGTGCATCCCCGTGGGAAACCTTTCCCAGAAGCCACAAGACTTTATGGCATCCTCAACTTCGCGTGGCCACGGGCTGGGGACGCTGCGGGTGTTACCTGATCACGTTCCTGGGCTGGGGAATGAACCCTGCACACCCCCTGCGGGGACCCGCAGCCCTGTCCCCACCGCCAAGACAAACCAGCAGCTGCCAGCCCAGCCCAGGCAGGGGTGAGGCAGGCTCGCTCTGACCCCCCAGCACCCGAGGGGAGAGCAAAGCCCCGGGAGCTCCCACCCGTGCCCTGCCAGAGGCTCTCTGCACCCAGCAGATTCCCCGGGGGTCTCAGCTAAACGCCACGTGGTACAAATAAACACCCTGACTTAGAGTGACTTTTTTCCCCTTTTTTCTCTTTTTTTTTTGGAAAAGCACATATATGGTTGCTTTTTTTCCCTCTGTTCCCAGCTGGGAAAGTTTAGTTTGTTGCAACTAACTCAGCTGCAACTGGGAATTTCAAGTACATCGCTGAGAGGCAGGCACCAGGCTCCTGTGTTTCATGACAGCCAGTTCCCTCCACACTAAAAATCTCAATTTCCTTCTGCATTCCAAAAAACATCCAGGGATATTTTTTCCCATTATTCTTTCAGGCTGAGTAAACTCTTTAAGCATCAGGATACCAGATGCCGTAATCTCCCGCAGGGAATGCATCTACATTTAGTCTAATATAGGGAAACAGTCCCCGCGCAGCCGTTGTGAAGTGCTCGGCGCTCCTCGGCAGAGCGGGGCTGGGGGACAGCGGGGAGACGGTGACTCAGGCGCCGGGGCTGGGGGCTACAGGACGCGCGGTCAAACCAGCCGAGCGGTATTGGCAAACCAGCTGGAAATCATTTTTGTTCCACCAGCCCTGCAAAGGATGGCTTTGCAACGTTTTGTCTGAAAATGTTTGCCGAAAATTTTCAATCCCTGGAAATTTTTAGTGCAGAGTTTTTGGAGTTCCTCCCTGGCGCCGCCTGGGCTTGGGAGCTTCCCTCACCCGCTGCGCTTTTTTTTTTTTTCCCCCTTTTTATTTCCCCCTCCTTCTTATGCTACTGAAATCACCAGGGACAATTAGTGGGGAAAAAATATTAAATCCATATTTGTTTAGAGACAAACCCCACCCGAGCCTGGTCTGTCTTGCCCCCACCCCACGCCGGCTGAAGTCCCCAGCTCGCTTCCCGGGTGGGCGCTGCCGTCCTCACCGGTGCTGGCGAGCATCGTCTGTGGGGAGAAGGTGGGCCGGCAGCAGCCTGCACCCCCTGCACACGCCAGGTCCTGCACGCGGGGCCCCCGGGGCTCCTGTGCAAAGCCCCCGTCCTCCCACGGGGCCGGGGGCTCCCCTCCTGCCGGGTGGTGGGTGGGTGGCACACGCCAAGGCCACGCTGGAGGGAACGTCCCTGCGCAGCAAGAGGCTCCCTGTGACCCTGGACCAGGACCCAAGGCACGCGGTGTTTCGGTAAGGGGGCTTGGGACCCCCGCTCCAGCTGGCACTACAGCCCCCAGCATGCTGTGCCGCCGGCACAGCCTCGGCGGGAGCAGTGCAGCATGCCGGGACCCGTAGTCCTCCTCCCCTCCAAAAATGCCATTTTAGACCTTCTCTGGGCTGGATGCAGCCCCATTTTCTGCAGCGGCAAGCGCCTCCCCAGCCGCGGGCTGGCCAGCTCAGCCGGCAGCATCGCGGCCGTACGGATACGAGGAGCGGCCGGCGCGTCCCCAAGGCTACCAGCTGCCCTGGAGAGACCTGCCAGCGGCACAGCCCATGGCTGTGGGGCCTGGGGACATGGTCCTGTGGGTGCTGCACCCAGCAAGCACTCCCCGCCAGCTGGAAATCTGCAGCCCTCCTCGCTGCTCCGTGCCACAGCGCACGGTGTCGTGCCACCACGGTGCGCGGCGTCACCCTGCCACAGTGCAGGGCTGCACAGCATCGCCCCGCCACGGTGCAGGGCTGGCAAGCCACGAGCACGTCCCCAGCACCAGGATGGGGGACAGGATGCTCAGGACCACCAGACCGGTGGCCCTGCGTCCCCACCCCAGCGTGACCTGGTGCCTGGCTGGGGCACCCTGAGGACAGCGGGGCCTCTCTGGCTGGCCAGCACCGCCGCCAGCTCTGCCAACAGACACACAGGCGGTAGCCGAGGAGGGACACCAGGAAACGCTGGCCTGGCACGAGGCACGGGGGGAAACGCTGGCAGTGGGGGGGAAACTGGAGGGAAGGGGCCAAATGTCACCTCCCCGGGTGGGGACGCTGCCCTGCTGCCGCCCCAGCCCCTTCCCAGACAGACCCACACCCCGGACCCTCTGCCTGGGCTCTGCCACAGAGCACGGGTGACCCCACATCCCCCCCAAATCCCAAAGTCGAGGGGGAGAATGCCGCCCCACGCACCCAAGAGCGACTCACCAGCGCGGGGAGGAGGCGGCGGGCGGGCGGGCTCCTCGCCCCTGGCCCGGGCCGGGGGAGCCAGGCGAGGAGCGAACTTCCCCGGGCTGATGCAAGATGCCTCTGGGAGCGCGTTCGCATTCTGCGGATTCCTGGGAGCCGGCCAGAAATCCCACAATCCTACATCTTGCACATTTGGTTTCAATTAGGGAGCGGAGAGGGGGAGCCAGTCACCAATCCAGGCTGGCTTTTCGGCGGAGGTTATTTTCCTCGGCCCGAGGGAATGTGTGCAAAGCTATAATTTACAGCAAAACCCATTCATAGCGCGACAGAAAAAATAAAAAAAAAAATCCCTGTGGCCAGTGAGGGAACTTAAAGCAATAGGCAGCGTTTTGCTTTCCAGCACTCGCCCCCGCAGCCATGGGATGGCACGAGCGTCCGGGACCCTCCTCCTGCACCATGGGGTGCAGAGGCCAGGCGGGACACCCCCAAAATGTGGGCGATAGAGGTGCCCCGCAAGGCCCCATCACTGGCCCAGAGGGTCCCGCATGGGCTGCCCCACTCCGGGCCCCTGGTGGGAAGGGTGCCGGGCTCCAGCACGGGCACGCGTGGCCAGGACACCGGCTGGAGAGCCAAGCCACCCCGGCACGTGGCACGGAAGGAGCGCTCCGGCTCCCCAAGCTGCACGCTGAGCTCGTGGTTTTACATCATTTCCAGGCACTAGCTTGGCACCGCGGCCACCGACTACGCAACACGGCAGGGGGAAAATAATAATAATAATCGTCTCCCATTAATTTTTGTGCAATAGCTAAAAATGCAATTTAAAAAAACAACGACAAGAAAAATCAATATTCTTTTGGAGTATTGTTTTGGCTGTATTTTATGCCAGCACCCACACTGCCGTGGGAGGGCAGCGGCACCCCTGGCAGCAGGCCAGCAGCTCCCAAAAAGCGCTCCTGCCCCACGGGGCACCTTGCGTTGGAGAAGGCACCTGCCCCAGGGCTGCTGCCGTGCTTCCAAACCCCCAAACCACCCTCCTCGCCAGGCTCCCAGCCCATCTGCTCTCCGGACAAACAAACTTGAGTCCCAGGGCAGGGAAAGCCACCCACCGCCTGGCAGGATGCCAGCCACACGCCAGGGACCCTCGCCGCTGCCACCGGGCAGGGGCTGCGGTGCCAGCCGAGCCGTGGGTGCGGCGAGAGGCACACCCCGGGCAAGGCAGGGCCCCACGGCTGCCTCCGGGCCGGCAGGGAGGGCAGGCAGGAGCAGGCAGGGAGCAGGTTAGCGCGGTGCCCGCTGCATGGCTCCGCACGGTGCCCCGGCGTGCCACCCCAGATCGGCGGGCAGAGGGAAGCCCTCGCCCGCACGCAGGCTGCCCTACGTGCGCGTCGGCACAAGCGCCGGCCGGCTCCGCTCCGCCCCGCTCGCCCTCCCGCTACCTGGAATTGGCGCTCAAATAACTTGGCAGCGGCCAGCGCTGCATCTCTCTATCCCAGGACCTCATGCAAAGGTGTTGATGTACAAACAGAGCCAAAAAGTCAAAGCAAACACCTCCCCTCCACCCTTCCCAGCACCCAGGGGGCCAGTCGGAGAGGCAATCGCCCCGGGCTCACTGTGCAGCTGCTCGCTCCCGCTCAGCGCCGGTCCTGGGGCCACGTACACCCCCCGAGGTGCGCCACGCTGTGCTCCAGCTGCTGCCTGCCCCATGCCAAGGAGGAGCAGCTTTGGGGGCACCTATCTGCTCCCCAGGGAGCCGAGATGTCCCTTCCCCACAGCAGCTGCTCCTAGGGCCCGGCAGAGCCAGGGGGCAGGGGGAGGTGGGGGTGCAGACCACCCGCAGCAGTCTGCACCGGCTCCTCGCATCCGCTCTGGCCCCCATCCCAGGCCATCTCCCCCGGGACCCGTAGCCGCCAGCCTGCCGCGGCCACACGCAGCCCGGCTGGCCCGCAGCAAGCCCCCGGCAGCCACGGCACCGGCTGGGACCCTTCACATGGCCCCGGCTTCCCAGGCATGCTGCCACCTTGGCGCTCAGGGGACTTGGCGACTTCGCCTGGGGGGAGCGGTTTGGACCCCATTCCTAGCCCTGCAAGGGAAAATCCCTCCCCAGGTGGCCACCGGGCAGCTGTGCCCCCCTGCCCCCGGGGCTGTGGTGGGACTTGGAGCAGGAGAGGAGCGGGCCACGCACCATCTCCCCTCCCAAGCAGGAGGGGAGGCAGCAGAGACGCTCTGCCCGAGGGCATCAGCACACCACGCTCCGGGGCAGTGGTGAGCCCTCCCCAGACAAGCAGAGGGCACACAGTGCTGCTGGAGGGCACGTGCCGGGCTGGTTTCGCCCCAAGCGCTCCGGTGGCACAACGCACCTGCCTGTTCCTACCTGCTCAAGGCTTGCCACCGTTGCAGAAATTCAAGAGGGAGGTGCAGCCCTCCGCTTCCTCCAGAAACACCCCAATGAGCGCTGTGGGCCAGAGGACCTGCCTGCGGCCCCCCCGGCAGCAGCCCCTGCTGCGCTGGGCGGAGCGGGGCGCTTGGCGAGACGCAGTCGGACCTCTGCTCTACGAGCAGGGCCTCTGCAGAAAGCCATCGTCACTGAAACACCACCAGATGACAGACAGGAGGGACTCAGTTTTATTGGGTGCTTCCAGTTGTGCAACGTACAAAGGACGACCGAAAGGGAGGACATGGGCAACGACAAGAACCCTATTAAAAAAAATAATCATGTAGATTTGAGAAAAATAAAAATTCAAGATTAACCCCAGCCCCGTACCATAAAAATCCTCTGCATGTACAATGACTATTACTATATACATGTTTAAAAATAAACGCCCACAGCCTGCAGTGCAAAGAGCAGCACCATAGCTGTGCTTCGTGGCAGGGGAAGTGTTTGGTTTTTAAATTAAAACATAAATAGAAGCGTACAACATGCCAAGAACCAAGTGGGTTGCATCCTCCTCTGCACAAGGCCAGAGCGAGCAGGACCAGCCCCTACCAGTTACAGCTATAAACCTTCATGTGTCCAAATTCCCAGCCCACCAGGCAGGGTGGGCAGCCCGGCTTGGGCACCGCTACATCCCGTTCTTCACCAGCTCGTGGATCCCATCCTCGTCGATAATCAAAGGTGCGCGAAACTCTCGGTCCTTCACGTACTTTTCCAGACCCTAAGGGAGGATGGAGCAGCTCATTAGGAGCGCACTACGCGTCATCTGCTCTGTTGACCTGCTGAACTGCTCACAGACGGCTCTGGTCCCCTCCCATGCTAGCAGCCTGGGGGACACTGCCTCAAAAAGCTCCACAGTGAATTCAAACCACGCTTTTGTGGCTTATCCCCTCCCCGGCCGGGGGCCAGGGCTCACGCACATGCCCCACCAGCCTCCCCACCTGCACAGTTCATCTGCAAGGGTGCCTGAGCTCTGGAGAGCCAGTACTCACTTCTCCACCGTAGGAGACGAGGGGAGAAATTTCACACTGGATTGGCAGGTCGTTTGCATCCTTCAAGCTGCAGAGGAAAAAAAAAAGTCACGAGGATTAGCCACATCCCGCTGGGGGACGCGGACGGGGCCCAGAGATCTCGCAGTCGCCACACGGGGGGCCAGCGGCTGGCTGGGGCACCAGTGGCTGCTGGCCCACGCAGAGCCCACCACCAGAGCTGCCCTGGGTTAGTCAAGCCTTGCGTGCTCTCCACGGAGGTGCGAGCTAAAGTTTAGATACCAGCAGTGACCGAAAGGGAAGAGAGCTTTAGATGTGGCTGTAACGAGGAGCTATGTGCCTTTCCATGTGTGCAGCTACAGCAGTGCCTACACCCCCGGCCTGGACCGCAGCCCCGCGGTATTTAATACTGCATGCAAGCTAGTCGCTCCTTCCTCCTCCTCCTGCATCCTTGGGGTGATCAGAGATGCACTCACAGCACTTTCCTGTTTGGCTGGTCACAACAGGTCTTTTTTTAAACACGCTCCTTGTTTAAAGCACAACCTGAGGACACAGGGGATAAGCCTGTCTGCTCGCTCAGAAATACTCCCTGCGGCACTGCCTGCTCCTCCTGCCTTCGCCTCTTGGACCAACTGCCTCAGCTCCTCCATCCCCTGCACGCGAGCCCGAGCTGGCGCGGACCACGGCAGACCCACACCAGCGCTGCCCGCCGCAGCCTGGCCCCGAGAACAGCCGCAGCAGCGCCGCTGGGCAGGGGTCTGCGTGGGGTCCCTGACCCCACTCCTGCTGCCACCAGGACCCCCCGGATGCTCCCCGCATCCGGCCGGCACGTAAGCCTGGCCGGAGGGCGCAGCCGCGCAGAGCCGACGAGGAACCACGGCGGCACCCCAGGGTGTCCCTTCCCACCCGCTCACACCCACAGCCCGACAGGCATCACAGGACGTCATCCGTGACGCTCCCCTTGCCCAGGTGGAAGCTCGTCCCTGCTGCCACACACTCGCTCAGCCTCCTCCCGTCCCAGCTGTGAGTAAATAAACCTCACCCATCCTAACCCAGCCCTTGCACTTCTGTTTGCCTTAGCATTGGATTCGTTTCAAGATAATCGTTTAAAAACAAAAAAGAATTGCCATTAACTGGCAATTAAAGTTAAGTGTAGGATAAAGTGCATCCTTTATCCTACATTATAGCTAGTGTGATGGCCTATTTATAAGCCTGAAAGCATGGAGCCTTGAATTAAAACCCAAGAGCCCGGGTGTATCCATCAGAAAGCAGTAGAAGATGCAGCTTCTCCTGAAGGGGGGGAGGTAACAAGCTTGCTTAGGCTAGGTCATCGACACTCACCAGCTCTAAGCGCCAGCCGCACAGATGTGCCCTGTGCCTACAGAAGAACGCGCCGCTACTACAGAAGTTGCTTTAACACTTCTGTCAACTTTCCCGTTTACTTCTGTAAACTTTCAAGTGCTGAGCCAGGGGCTTTCCCTGGTTTCACGGTCTGGATCTTCAAAACTCAAGAGCTGAAGTCACACAAAGCGCAGCTGGCTGCCTACGCCGAGATTTGCACATGCTACATCAAAGCCTGCTTGGCATTTACTTAATGCTTTTAATCCCGTTTCAATCTGCCTGGATGCTCGGCGGACACTGGGAGACGGCAGCCGTCTCCAGCTACGGGACCAGCCGGGATCAGTCCAGGCTGCGCCACGCCGTGGCGTGACGAACAGGGGAGTGTCATCGAAGGGACACGCCAGCGTGTTTCACAACAGCATCCCGCCCAGCTGCCTCTGTGGAAAGTTGCCCCGGAGGGAGCGGATGCTGCCGCCCGCCCGCCACTGTGAGAAGTGGCGTCCGCGGCTCCTGCCGTGAGACATGCCCCGCTCCCAGCATGCGGCCCCGAGCCCCCCGGCCCCGTTAGTCACTACAGGCGCCCGCTCACCAGCGCGCACCCATCGCAGCGACCGCGGCCTGGCACACTGCTGCTCCTACAGCCTGTTAGTACCTAAGCACAGCCCCGCCACCATGCACGCTGCACGGTATAGTTACTTGTCATTGACATCTGCTGGGGTGGCGTCTGACCTTCCGTTTGTGACGCTATGTGGGAATAAACAAGGGTTAGCAAGGGTGGGGAAAAAACAGAGCAGAACCAGTCTGGGGTTTGCTGTTCTCCCAATAGGGGTGGCAGGAGGTCTCTCGGTCGAGGGATGCCACGACCCCAGCCTGGCTGCTGCACGGATCTACTGGTGTGCTTGGGCTTTAGGGAGCCACCTCCTCCTTGCACGGGCAACCTTGGCTGTGCAATGGAGACCGGCAGGATTCAGCGCACAGAGGTTGAATCAAGAAGGAAAGCTCCTGCCAACGGAGCGGGCGCCCCTCCTGCAGCCACCACCCAGCCTGCACCCGGCTCTGCCCCACGGAACACCTGGGAGAAGGGACCCACGGCTGGTCACTCCAGCAATGCTAGTTTCAGGAGTGCTGAAATGGAGAAGGGCTGGGGACTGCCTGGTGCTTTATACCCAACCCAAAAAGGATGCGACTCACCGAGGGATGGCAGGGATGCGTGTACCGTTTTCGTCCACAAAGTGCCCTCCCGCATTGAGAACCCAGCAGTGGTGCAGGGACATCAAGGCATGTCGGGCTGTGGTGGGGTTGTCCTTGCCGTTTTGGCTGTCTGCGTTCTTCAGGGGAGAAAATTCATCCTCACGCAGCACCTCGTACACCACGAACTTCCTGGGGGAGAAGAGGGTATGGGTCAGGTTTGGGAAACGTGGCTGCTCCCTGTCACTTCAGTTTCTCCCCTGCCAGGGTGGCTGAGCCGGGGCCATGGTCCCCCCACAGCCCACACCCACGGGCCGTCCTCACAGCCACAAAGGAGGGAGTGGAGGACCTGGGCTGTAGGGTCAGGAGATGCTCCTCTGGCCCGGGAGCAGGGCTCAGCCAAGCAGGAGGCACACAGTGCCTGTCCTTCCCGCTGCTCACACCCCTGCTCATCTCAGGGTACAATCGCCCACTGCCGCTGAACAGCATGGGAGCTGGCATCCTGTCCTGACCGCGGGGCATCGCCAGCGGGCGCAGGCCTGGCACCCCCAGGGGCTCCCAGAGCTGCCCGAGGGAGAGCCAGCAGCCTGCTCCCCACAGAGAGAAAAGGACGTACTTGGAAAACTGGAAGATGTCGAAGACGAACTTTTCCATCTTGATCCCGTTGGGCTTCTCGGGTTGGATCAGCTGCCCTGTAGCGATGTCCACGTGTGGGATCTTCTTCTCGGCTACGTGGTGCTGCAGCCGCGGTTCATAAGTGCTGCAACGGGCCAAGAGAGAGCCGTCACCCACACGAGCGAGGAGGCACGTCTCCAGCCCCCAGCTCAGACACCACTGCGGCAAGACGGCCGCTCTGCCCTGACCCCCAGGCGCCGGCTGCTCATCCCCGCGGCAGCCAGGCGAGGACAGCCCCGCACGCCTGCGCTCCGGCACCGGCAGCCAGCGATGGCCGGGGAAACCCTATCTCAAGGAAGGGAGCGTGCAGAGAGGCGGGGGTCAGGGAACGCATGCAGGGGCAGCGGCCAGACCCCACGGGCCTCATCCCGGCACGCCTGCAAGCCCCTGGAGCTCAACCACCGGAAAGCAAGGTGCGGGCAGCCGGCTCTGCTCAGCACCGGCGCTCCTCCTCCGGCACGCTGGCAGCACCCCAGCAGGCCCTTACTTGACTACATCTTTCAGGAAGGCGGTGGTGAAGTAGTGATTGGCGATGTTGCCCGCGTTGAAGAGCAGTCGCCCATCCGGGCCCCGTTTCTGGGCAGTGGCCAGGGAGATCTCGCTGTATTCCACCACCTGGTAGACGCCATCCACTCGGCACACCACGCCAACCGGCTCCGTGGGGTTGGTCTTCTCCACCACCTGCCCAAGGGAAGCATTGTCAAGGAAAGGCCCCCAAAGCCCCACGCTTCAAATACCCCCCCTTGTATCTAGCAGCCCCTGTGGAGGTGTTTTCCTGCGCAGGACAGCAGGGTTAAGGCAGGGATAGGGGTGCCGGAGCCCTCCCCTCCCAGGTGCTTCTGGTGACAGTGACAGGAAGGTGAGATGGCAGGGCTGGGTGACAGGGTGTCAGGCACACCCAGAGGGCGCGGGCAGGATCTGGCACCAAGCCCGTGTGCGGCTAGCAGAGGGTATGGATATTTTTAGCACTCAGCCCGCACGTGAGCAGCCAGCTTGCCGTGCACAAGCAGGAGGCTGCTGGCTCAGCAAAGCCATCCCCCTACACCTGACCTCCCTCCTCTTCCTCGCACCCCACACACCTCCCTCTTGTCATGGGGCACCCCCAGCAAATCCCTACCCGTCACTGCCACCACGGCAGGGCAGCATGCAGGGATGCAGGGCTTTCCCTTTCTGCATGCTAGGGTTTATTTCCTCCTTCTCTCGCTCAGGCCAGAAGGAGGAACTGCTTTCCCTTTCCCAGCTCACTCTCTGGAAGCGTCAAGGCCAGCAAGCCCTCTCACCTGTTTGCCAGAGCCGAGCCCAAGGCAAACACAACCGCACAGCCCCTCTGGCTGTTAATCCAGCCTTTAAGTAAAGCTTCGGGTGTGCAACGTCCTACCCGCGAGACACGGGGCTGGGCTCAGCGTCAGCAGTCAGCTGCACCCACTGCGTCCTGGTCCGGTGCCCAGGACGTCACAGCTGGGGACAGCCTGCGGCAGGGATCCCGGCTGCCCACGCTCCCCGCAGCCACCTGGACAACAGCTGCCCGGTGTCTGGGTGGGAATTGGGCAGCCCCACGGGGCTCCCGGCATCTCTGAGCCCCAGGGACTAGGGGACCTGTGAGTCCTGGGGTTGTCAGTGCCACGTCCCCATGCAAGGCAGGAGGGGAGCAGCGCCAGGCAGGGTCAGCGATGCCCCGCATCCCCCGGGATGCCAGACCTGAGGGGCAGGTGGGACTCTGGCAGCACGTGCTACTCCACCAGTGAGCTCCCAGTGCTAAGCTATCCCTCCTGGCTGCGGCAAGCCGTCGAAGGAAGGGTGAGGAGTCAGGGAAGCCAGGCAAGGAGCAGGACAGACCTCGCCCTGCTCCAGGGAAGCAGTGCCTGCCTGCCCCCAAAACCATACCTTGGCCCCACAGTCCGCTCCCTTCTCCAAGCAGAACCCGATGAACCTGGGGTCAGCCACCTTCACCAGGATGTTGTCCACGCAGTAGACGTGGACGCTCTGCACACCCCTCCGCTCCATGTCGTCCATGATGCCATGCACCCCCAGGGCCCGGTACAGGCCCCCGTTGCCGTCTGGGGAGGAGGGAAGAAAGCGTTGGGGCCGCAGCAACGCCCAGCTGTCCCGTCAGCCACCCACGCTCATCCTTCTTCCCCATGGAGCTGGGGTGGAGGGTCACATACCCCACCCTGGTCCTCCCTGCCAAGACAGATGCCTCCCAGCTACGTCACCCATGGGCCACATCACGCGGGGAGACTGCCCTAAGCAGGCTCCAGCTCCAAAAACTTGTCCTCAGCACTGCGTCTCGCCCCCGTGTACCCCTCCTGCCAGCTCCTGGCCACCGACCTGGAGCCATGGCAATCTTGCCCTTCTCCTCCAGCAGGATTTTCCCATCAAATCCCAGGGCGGGCAGCATGCCCTGCTGGAAGAAGATGACGTTTTCCTTCTTCAATCCAAAATAGCGATGCTTCAGGAAGAACTCCTTGGTGGACTCCATAGTCCGGCCGCTTGTCATGATGTACCTGCCGCAGCACAGAAGAGACCCGATGAGCAGGGAGGAGGGAAAGGAGCCGACATCCCTCACCCTAAACGTGGGGAACCGCTTCAGCTCGTAACACCCAGGTCAGACTTCTTCCCCCGTCAAACATTTAAGAGGCTCTGACCCTCTGTGGTCCCACCTCCCTGGCAAGCAACGAAGGGCTTCACCCCTCCTTGCAACACGCATCTCTGAAACACAACCACACCCTGTGCAGTGGGTGGGACACCCAGCTGCAGCAGCCCTGCCGTGGCACTCACGGCGTCACCACGGCCCCTCGCCTCCCAGACCCCCGCCTTGCTTGGCTGCCGTCCCGTGCAGCAGGCTGGCCACGGGCAACACGAGATGCGCTCCCGTGGGCTGCGGGGCTCAGCCCGTGGGACCTACCCGTGCCAGCCTCTGGGCCTTGGCCCACTAACTCCCACAGCCTACACCCATAACCACAGCACGAGTGTCAAGAGGGTCTATGCCAACCCACGGATCCTTGGCCTGCCAAAGGGGTCTGTGCCAACCCATGGGTCCTGGGCCTCCTGACCCAATGGGGCCTGTGCCAACCATAAGACCTTGACCCACCAAGGCCAACCAACAGGGCTTTGATCCAGCCAACACCAATGGGGCAATTCCAACCCATTGGCCCTTAACCCATCAACACCAATGGGGTCGATGACAACGGGACCCCGCTAATGCCAACCCACGGGACCTTGACCCACCAGCGCTAACGGGGCCCTGCCAACACCAACCCACGAGCCTTGTCCCATCAAGGCTACCCCAGGGCACCTTGACCCTGCTGCCCCACCGAGGCCCAGGGCAGGGCACTTACCAGGGGATGTGGCAGGGGGTGCCGTGCTGCTCCTCCGCCAGCTGCTGCAGCCGCCGCAGGCGCTGGGCCTGGAGGTGGAAGAGGGTCTTGCGGGAGGGCAGCCCCACGTCGCACATGCCCTTAGGGTAGGGGACGCCGAGGCGGGTGCCCTGCCCGCCGGCCAGCAGCAGCGCGGCCACGCGGCTCCCCGCGATCTCCGCCAGCCCTGCGCCCGGGAGAGCACACACGCGTGGGGCCCGCCGCGCCGGCACCGCGCCGCGGCGGGCCCCGCCGCCCCCCGCACCTACCGCGGCTCTCCCAGCGCGGCAGCAGCCCGCGGTCGCGGGAGGCGCTGCCCAGCACGTCCCGCGGCACCGGCTCCATCCGCGCGTCCAGCCCTGCCGCCGCCGCCGCCGCCCCGCCGCCGTCCCCGCGGGCGCGGTGGAAGAAGCGGTTGATCTCGGCCACGTCCATGTCCCGCAGCTCCGCCGCCAGCGCCCGCCGGGCCGCGCCGCCCAGCTCGGGCCAGAAGCGCAGCACGTGGCCCTGCCCGCCCGCCGCCAGCCGCTGCCCCAGCGCCTCGGCCGCGTCCCCCACCGCCGCCTCCATCCCGGCCGCCGCGGGGCCGCCGCGCCCCCGCCGCCCCTTTATAGCCCCCCGCCGCCTCGGGGCCGCCAATGGCAGGCGGCGGCGGCACGTCCCGCGCCCTCACTGGCTGCGGGGCACGGCGTCACCGCGGCGGCTGCGCCCCGCGCCACGTGGTGCCCGCCGCCCGCCCAATGGGCGCCGGGGTGGGCGCGTGGCAGCCCACCCCCCCCGCGGCGCCGCCAATCGGAGCGGCCGCTGCGGCGGCGGAGGCGCGCGCGCCGGTGACTGCCATGGCAACGCCCGCCACGTCAGCGCGCGGCCCCGCCAGCGGGTGAGGCGGGGGCCGGCCCCGGTCCCCCAGAGGCGGCGGCGCGGCCTCCGCCCCGCTCCCGGCAGGGGGCCGGCCCCGGTCCCCTCCAGGCGGGGCGGGGAGCGGGGCTTCCCGTAAGAGCCCCACCCCTTCCAGCTGTTTCTCCCCGCGCCGGGCCCACGCGTGGAGCGGGAGCTGCGGCCGCCGTCTGCCCCCGGGGAGGGGAAGGGCGGGCCTTCCAGGAGCCCCCGGGCAGGGGCGCGGGGCAGCGGTCTCCGCGCCGGTCGGGCTGGCAGCAGCCCTCCTCGCCTCCGGCTCCCCTCCTGCAGCAAGAGGGGAGGGGTGCACAGGGGAAAAAAACCCCAAATCCACCCCAAAAACACCCCAAAAGGGGCAGGCGAGGTAGCAGCAAAGAAGGAGCCCCGGGGAGAGCTGCCCTCTCAGCCAGGCGTGCCCCGGGAGCGCTGCCGGGGTCAGCCCCAGCGCACGCTGCTGCAGAGCCCTCGCCCCGCAACTGGGGGAGCGTGTGGCCGCCCACGCCCCCCTCCTGGCTCCGGCTGCAGCCGCGCACGGCCCAGAGCTGCAGAAAGTTGTGCAACTCGCAGCATCTCCCGGGGGAGCGGCCCGCGTCAGCCGAGAGGAGACTTTTCCTCCGGATGATATCACTTCGGAAACCGTTACGCCAGCGCGAGCGCGGAAGCCGCCCGTACGCGGCGTGAGTAAGCGGTGCTGCCGCAGGGCGCTCAGCCCCGAGTCACAGGGAGGGGAGACGGTTGTCTCTGGCCAGGCAAAGGTCACCCCGCTGCTCCCACTGGGATTTTCAGCCGTGCTGGTGGAGCTGAGCAAGGGGTGACCAAGTCCCCACAGCTGCGGGTGCCAAGCGCAAGGTGTCAGCGCCACCGGGGCTGGGCCACAGCCCTGTCCCCCCTGGACGGACACCCTGGCACAGGGTGACAGAGAACTTGCTCAGCTACGTGGCATTTCAGCGGCGGTCCCACAAGAAAAGCTGGCTGAACCACCGCTTTGTACTGAAGCATCATTTATTAATCACCTGTATCAAGCACACATCTGCTCAGCAACGGTGCGTGACGCGATACAACAGTTGACATCTAACCCGAAGGGAGGCACATGGTTACGGGATCCGGCGCAGCGGGAGGAAGAATACTGAACCCCCTGGAAAGACAACCCGGGTGCAACGTGGTGCTCGGGCTTTGTTGTTAGGAGGCTGGAGACCAGCAAGAATAAAATCAGGAACAGAACTAAGATCAGAGCTGACTTGTGCTTCGGCCAGTGATTTAAAAACCAATTACCCTCCTTGCATATAATAAATAGGTGGAAGTGTAAAGAACTCTCTCATTGCTCCCGGACATCGGTGGCAGGGGAAGGACAGCTATTCTTCGGCTGGCAGTGACATTCTGCGTCAGATCAGCTACGAAACCCAAGCATCACCAAGGAACAGCAGAGCACCAATGTGTTTCCCATTCACACACATGCTTCAAGGGGACCCAGCCCCTTGGACTGCCTCCTCCCAGGGAGGGCTGGGTGCCGGCCCTGGCAGCCCACCAGAGCAGCGCCAGCCTCCCCTGGCTGGCTCCAGAGGCTTCATCTTTCACCCCTTTCCTCCCCAGAGCAGATCTCTCCCTCAAAGGCAGCCCGAGGGTTTTCATGTCTAGCTGCCGCCTAGCCGGACTACGTAGGTCAGTGCTACACCAAGGGCTGTTTGGAGGAAAGTGTGTCAGCAGCACAGACCAGGAAACCCAGCGAGCATCTGAGGGGAAAGCCTCAACGCTTCTGCAGCTCAAGCAGGCAGTAATTTGGAGATGAGGAAAGCCAGGCCCATCCAGGCACACACCACGACAGATGCCTTCAATCGAATCACCGTGCACACTTCAGATACAATCTAGAGTTAAGAAACTCACAGGTTTTAGCAGGGCTGAAACTTATGCCAAGCCACCAATACTTCACTGAGACACCAGAGAGCTTCAGCTTGATAGAAAAAGGCTTTGAAGGCAGAAGGTGAGGGATAATGATAAAATGCTTCTGCTCTGAGGAGTTTCTAAACCTCCCTGTACCCCACAGCCTGCAGAAGGAAGCCAGGGGCTGGATCCAGTGACAGGACAGAGATCAGCATCTTCAACTCTTGCCAGGAGGAAAATACAAAAATAAAATTAAAAAAAAAAAAAGCAGCTTTGGGGTTTTTACCCAGCTCAGTGCTCAAGCCTGGTCAATGAGCATCTGCAGAGAAAATCTGGTGGCAGGAGTTTGCATCTGGAAGATTTATTTAGCTCCTACTAAAGCAGCTGAACAAAACTCTATCGGAACAGCTCTACCATGCTGCAGGAACACATTGTAGCTCCCCTTTAAATATGAATCCTGGCATGGCTTTTCATCTGTAGTTGCAAATCCAAAGCACAATTCTGACTGAAAAAGAGATATGCTTGAAAGATGACAGAGCAGCTCACAGTCCTAGACAAATGCATCTGAGAACTTAAATGCATTTTAAGTTCTGCACCTGCACCCTGGGATCTCCCTGTCCCGGTACCGCTGTAGGGGACAGACCTCACACCCCGCGGGGAGCTCGCCGTGCCCCCACGCAGGCTGGCACTCAGCGGGGCAGGAGCTCTCGGGTCTGCTTGTGCCAGCTGAGAGGCACACACGCAGCCAGCTTAATGCTGCTGACACGATGGCATTCAACACGTGAATTTCTGGGCCAAAGTGCTTTCACCCCTGGCTCAGCCCGCCAGGGACAGCAACAACGCAGAGCAGAGGAGGTCAGTCAATACCTACCAGTACTTTAAACACTGCTCTTCACAGGGGGAAAACCCTCACCCAATTAATCATCCATTTCCTCCCAGACACTAAAGGTGCTTCACTGCAAGGACAGTTAAATTAAAAGCAATGAACCACACACCCCATCTATGTGAAGCTGCTTTACAGCTACGTACACCAAAATAGCATCATTCCCAGAAAAAGTCTGATCAGCAAATCACACCTTAAAACTCACTGTGGGATTTTTTTTTTTTTCTTCCTGGAAAACCTACCACCTCAAAGGCAACAGAGGAATTCAAAGAGATTGGTCCTTTCTGGGGAAGTTTGGGAAGGGCCATAGTAGACAGGACTCTACGCCAGCACAGAGAAGAACTTGGACTCGGGAAATGCTACAGACGTTGGATCTCCCGACACACCACACACGCACGCACAGGGCAAAAATCAAGAGGAATTTTTAAGTGCAGGATTCCAGCATCAGCAAGATGCAAAAAGTAAACTGCAAGGTAATTCAGGTGTTATTCCAGGGAAGGTCAGAGATGGTTCAGGCAGCTGCCCACAAGTATTTCAGCTGGAGAAAAGAATTCACGAGGGCTCTCCTCCTCACTAAAACTGGTACTAGGGCTGCAAGCCAGTATGCGCTGGTCCCTCTCTCCGTAGGGCTGTTCCACGCTGCGCTCCCCAGGAGCAAAGCGCCCACCCCTGCAGGGAGAGGTTCCGCTGGGTGTACGGGTTTGCACACCCCTGGGAAACAGCCTGCCCCATGCCAGCAGCTGTGCGAGCGAGCTGCTGCCTGCGCACTGATGCCCCGTGAGCAGAGAGCTCGCTCTGGGGGGAGCGGTGATGCTGCTCGCCCAGGTTTTTTTCTCCAAAAGCGCATGGCTGTTGTCCCTGACACTGGGAAAGACCTTCTCCTGGCCAGTCAAGTCTGACGACTGACTGAGCCCTTTCCATACAGGATCTCAGATTGCCTCAGGCCCTTTGTGTAACCTATGAAGGACCAAAAGTGTCAGTGCTTCTAATCTACAAGTCTAATGGGTTAATGCAAAACCAAAACGCACAACACGGAAAAGCCAAGCGTGGGACCTACGACAGACAAGTATTTGTTCTTTCTTATAAGACTCGCAGGGCAGGAGTCCTGCTGAGACACAAAGAATACTGCGTGCTGTAGCACTCCTTTCCAAAAATATCACCTAAAGACACTTATGTATTACAGATGATTTGGCATCAGAGCTAGGGAGCATCAGTGCCAGCACAGGGTATATGCTAGAAAGATAACTCCACATGACAGGGTTTCACATCACCTCAGGCTACAAAGTGCTTACAGGTTGTGTTGGGACTGAGGCTGGCACTGCTCCGACGTGTATCCACCATCAGTCCCTGTCCGCTCCAGGCATACAAGCAAGTTCAGCTCACTGCCAGCAGCATCACCCACGCTGCCTAAGCCCAGCATGCCATCTGCGCCACGTCAGACGGACGGCTCTTCTTGGGTCGCAAGACGGCAACAGGGTAATGCCATAGGCTCAGCAGATCTGATTTCGCTGCCTCTCTCTGCTCTACGTGATGTGAAGACTCAAAAGTCTTCCTAGTCTAGTTTAGAGAGGATGGTGATTCTGCTTCTTTATTTATCATAGATATCAACAAAAGGCAGGGAAGCCTTCCTCCTCCTCCTGCCCAGCACTGGAGAAGAGCACATGCATTACAGGAAAGCTTAACAAAGAAATCCTCTCACCAGAGCAAAGCCAAGTGCTAAGGCCAAGACTTTAAAAGGTCTCACTTCAAATCACGTAAAAGCGCATGCCGAGATCTGCTCGGCCTCCCAGGCTCCCACAGTCACCGCTCCTGCCACCCAAGCGCCCGCCGGGGCAAAGCCACACACCCAATGTAAACGAGCAAGCACAATACACACACAAACACGCGCTGAAAGCCATCCTGGCCTCCTCTGCACATCACAAAGCAGCAGTAAAGGTTTCAAAGCCCAGTTAAGTCCTTTGCATCTCTCCTTCACAGATGACTCAAAAGCAGGGCTAGGAAGCTCTTTTGTACATTCAACTGTAAAACACGTGAGGAAGAGGAGCAAGACAACTCTCCTGATTGTTGCTACTGCCTACAGCAAGTTTTGGTACAGATATCCTCTCTTATAGGCACTCAGTGGGTAAAACGTAGCCACAACAAACTTGCCATCAAAAATCTTTCCAGTCAGCATTTTTTGGGCAGCTTTGGAATCACCAGCATTTGCATATTCAACAAAGACCTGAAAGAGAGAGAGGAGAAATAGGACTTCCAGTGCAGCTTGCCACCCGCCCCCTCCCACCCCTGCAACCGGGGAAACAGTTCCCCAACAGATTTTTCCCCTCTATCCTTGGTTGAGCCCAGAGCAGTGGAGCTAAAAAGGAAGGAGCTGCATCTCTGAACTGGAATTTCATCTCTTGCTCCTCATTTCTAAGAGGAGTGTGTTTGGTAAGGTGGAAGAAAGTACGATGATGCTCTGCATCCTCAATGCTTCCTCTCCCACCCATTGGCTTCTCCCTTCCCTCCTATATCCTGGCTGCCCGGCTAAAGCTGTTTGGGGACCTCCCAGGTTAGGCGATCTTACATAACCAGGAAGGAACCTGTGCTGTCCTTCAAGATAACCAGCTATTTTTAGCACTGTCATCAGCCAGGAGATTTCCAGGAGCTGAGCAGCAGTCCTGCAGCACATGGAGCATATGTGGGAATACACAGCCTCTTCCCTCATTCACTTACTTGGCCTTTACCAGGATTCTCCTTTGGAATAAGCAAGGAAACCACCGGACCGTATTTCTGACACTCCTCCCTTATGTCTTCCAGGATATCTGAGAAAGGAAAGAGCTGGTTGTCTTTCACTTTGCAAATTAGGATGAGCCAAGAAACAAATGAAGGCCAGACGAACACATCAAGAACACTCAGTCAACATGTAGCCTTTTCCTCTCAATTTAAAAAAAACAATCGAGAGGTGCCACGGCAGACACTGCTTAATGGCCACGTAACGAGATGAAGTGTCTGAACTGAGGCTCAGGAACACATACCTGCAGGCAGTGAGTCCCCAGCAGCAGGGTTTGGAGCACATGGACACTGCTTTTCCTTGTACACAAAGCCTGGCCTTCCAGTAGCTAAAACATTTGGGATTTGCGAGTGCTTTTTTTTTGTTACAGCGCTTGGAGGAGGGGAACTGAAGTAGCCGCCACAAACCCTTCTTTGTGTGAGCAGAACCCAGCCTTTTAGACTCATATCCCCAGAGCTCTCTAGCTTTTGCCACTCACGTGGATTTGAGAGCAAGCAGAAATGCAAATTCCACTGACGTGCTTTACGACCTACCACGTACAGGTTTTGCTACAGTTTATGAACTCCAATGAGATATTTCAGTTCTCTGCTGAGATCTTGGATAAGTTCACTAGCAAACTTTTGAGGATCTCTGCTACTGAGCTCCAGAGGCCTGCGCATGTCCAGCAGAAGCTCAGAGCCACAAACACGTTATGAGGTCTGTGGGCATTTAACCAAAGAAGAAAATAAAAATAAACCTTTTTTTTTTTTTTTAAATCTAGGATCCTTCAAGAACTCACTACAAGCTCCACTTTCTATCTCAATCTCTTAGTCTATTCTCTGTTGGTGCAGTTGACCCACTTGGTACCAAATCTCAGCTGAGCAGCTCTTTGTTTGCTGTTCTTGCGCCTATTAATTGCTCTTCTGCTTGCTCTCGCATCCCCAAAGCCAAACAAAACAGAGTCTGTAAGACAACATTGCTATATGGGAATTGCACGGCTTGCACCAACCTTCGTATTCCTCTTCGCACTGCAGAGAAGCATCGCTTAGAACATTCAGCAGCCTCAGTACAGGCGTGGGGAGCATCACCAAATCTTCAATATGGGGAGCTGTTTGACACCCACAGAATTAGAGAAGAGAAATCAAAGTCCAAAGGAGCAAGAAAACAGGAAGTTGACTCAATATGCACAATCATACACAAGCAGTTACTGCTCTCTGCAGTACAGTTTTGCTTCTCTCCGCTATTACCTGCATTTACAGCCTGTATTCTCCCTGTTTCCAACTTATCTTCACCTGTGCACTGAGAGACTCTTCCAAAGGGTTCAGTGCATTTTGCAATTATACTGAGGCCAGCACCTGAAACTGCTTTTAAAATTACAAAGCTAGCAGAAATTAAGACTAGAGTTATGTCTACTTAGCTCACATTCAGGAATTGATGTGACCTCAAGAGCTATGCCAGCTGAGCAAACTGCCCCGTGTATACGGAGATGCGAGAAGATGAAAGAACTACTCTGCAACCTGCCTCTCCTGTTACTGCTACCAGACAAGCTGATAACAGGCTGGCCAGCTTCTGTAACTCCAATTCTTAAGCTATACTAAGGCATAAGCCTCAGCTCTCTCTAGAATACCTTTCAGTTCTTCCCTAAACACCATGTAAGCCCTCCCCCCTTCAAAATCCAATTGCAATGCACTGTTTTGAAGACCACCATACGATCTTGCAACAGAAGTGGGGAAAACTACTTTGTGTCTTAAACAATGCAGTGCTATAGAAAAAGGCGTGGCCACAAGAGGGTGGCACAAGGTGGGTAAGCAGTGATCCTGTGAACAGCTTGACAGGAGCAAAAATACAGCCCGCTGCCATGGGGTGCTTGGCTCCAGAAAGCAGGCAGCTCCAGGATGGCCTGGAACAGTGCAGCATGGATACCGCTGTGAAAGAAGGAAACAGTCAAGGTGGACAAACTAACACCAAACTACAAGAGTCATGTCCGAGAGGACACTCATTCCTCTCAAAACTCAAAGCAGCAGGGACAGCATCACTTCTCCAGGGACAAAAGCTTGATTTCACGTTCCTGAAAGGGACTGGCAGGCCAGTCATGAATTTAAGATCTGGAAGCCCAACTTGCGGTACTTGGAGAGTGTTAATGTTTTTATTTGTATTGGCAGCTACAGCAGCTGAACACAATAGCCGTACCTCACAGTTCTCACATTTGACAGTGAGAAAGAGGAGGAAGGAAACGTTGTCCAGCCTGAGCCTTCTGACTACATTTGCAAAGACAGCAGGCTATTATTTCCTCGGAAATACTTTTCCAAGCTAAGTACACAATACGTATGAGGGAGCTGACATCTGTGCCAGGCACAAACAGAAGACGTTGACTTCATAGTCCAAGAGGCGATGATAGGCAAGCACACACGCTATAAATCTCCTCCTGCCTGACATGGAAGAATCCTTATGAAAAGCTTAGAGGAGGAAAGGCCTTATCAGTCTAGACAATGCCCAGACAGCACTCAGGGACAGCCCTTCGAAGAAAGGTGCTTCAGATAACCAGGCATGTTCCAGCTCAAGCAAACCTCTGGGACCATTCTTCCACAGGACTGCTGGCAACCAAGAGGCAATATCAGATGAGCTGGGGACTGAAAGAACATTTAAGTGTTGCCTTGGTCTTATATGCTACCCCTTTTATTCGAGTAAGTCTGTCCCTCATTTCACATGTCTTTTTTTCAGAAAGAGAGACAAACCACCCCTAGGACTCAGAGCTACCTGGTCTTCCTGTAACCAAGTGACAAATGCATTTCTTGCAATACCCTTCTGCCCTAGGACATACTTTCTGCCCAGCCCCTCCGCTCCTCTTCAGAGTGCCAAGTGATACCAACCACACTGACAACACAGCAGGCTGCAGCCTGCAAGCAGCTCAGGAAAGAAGTTGATGAACTGGAAAATCAAGACTTGCCTGTAAATGACAAGGAAAGTCATTCTCAGCTGTCTTTGCTCTAAACAGAACTACCGTGTCCAAGCGAAAGGCAATGAGATCATTTTCTGACTTCCTAGGAAAGCAACAGTAAATGCTTCTTTGTGCAGACAAGCTTATGTACAAGCTTGGCAAAGAAGAGAACCAGTAACTAAGAAAAATTGAAGCTGTTGTATAAACTTGTAGCACTAACCACATAAGCACCTTCCTAGATACAGTTAGAGGTCTGTGTGTTTAAAACTAGACCAGAAAGCACTGCCAATATACTATTCCCTCTGCTCTACAGCAATACTGGCTGCAAGGTTCAGCTTCTTCCACGGAAGGTGGCTTTGATTACAACAGTCCCAGATTGAGATGCAAGAGAAGTCTGAAAACAGGAACGAGTTTGTTACCTTTGCCTAATACACAGGAACGCCAGTATCTTTACGTGACCTCAAGAGGCAATACTTAACCTTCACTGCAAGGTACACCAAGCAGCTTAAGAAAGGCAGGGCTGAGATTCCAGGGAAAATGCTAGCCCAGCCAGAAGCTGGATGCCTGACGCATTAATTTATGCTGCAGAAAAGCTGGATGCAGAGCTCTTCACTGGTGTTCTTGAAAGCAGACAAGCTCTGGAGAATGCTACCATGTTGCTTTTGGAATAGAAAACAGGGTGGGGAAATGAGCCTAAACAGGGCAGTCTCAGCCCATCTTTTGCTGACAGCCTCAATTCACATGGGGGGGTCCTGGGGAAACACCATCATTTTATTGAATTGAAGAGAAAGCGCCAGATCAAAGCGAGAGAACACACTGGGACTATTTGACCTGTGCAGAGGAAGCAGCAGCAGATGCTACCACCGGCCACTGCCCTAGTCACTCACGTTGCTCACTTCTGAACTGGGAAACTCTTGGCATAAGAAAACCCATCCATCTACCACAAATTGCACCGCACTCTTCAACAGCGCCCTAACAGTCACAATATTAGGTAAGTGCCTTGGTTATTTCTGTCCCCTCAGATGAATGCTGCTGCCAATACACTCTTGGTCAGCTTGATCTGGGCAGAATTTAGTGGGAGTCCAACCAGGGAGAAGCGACAGCCTGCGGGACTAGAGGGGCAGGGCAGCACGGAGCGCACAGGCGTCACTCCGACCTGCCTGCTGTGGTACCGCAGACAGCTGGCGAGTGCCGCAAAGCGCAAAGGAGCAGCAACAAGGCCAGAACCAGAAACAACACAATTTAACTGCACCCTGTGCTGCTTCCAGTACATGCTGAGAAAGCCGCGAGCAGGGGCGACATGCACAGCTTACCAAAGGGAATGCTGAAGAACGGGCTGCATAAAGCCTTCTCAGCGGAGGCTCGCTTTCCTTGGTCACAATGAAGCATGCTGGAAGAGAAGAGACACCCTTACGCTCTTGCAGGTGACATTCCTGCATCGACAAACTCAACTCAGGCTGGAAGCCAGTACAGAGGATTACCCTATCTTTGGGGCGCTTATGGTACAAAGAGCGAGAAGCACGTCACCAGAAGGATCCCCTGAAAGCATTTTGGGTACATGGTACAGTAGGCTTTCCTTCTCCGTGTCTCTCAGCACCAAATGATGGAAGTTGCTCACTTACAAGTTCACAAGGAACACGGCATGTTCCAGCTCCACCTCCCCAGGCCATTCAGCCCATGTCTCAGGCACACATGCAGTCTCATGAAAGCAATCACACTCCGAGGAGCTCCCACATCTTTCCACAAATGGGATTCAAAGCAGTTAATAGCCCAGGCCTCACCTGAGAACATCCCCTACTTGGCTTTACCAGTGGCTCCTGATACTATTTCTGCCAAGTTGTGTCCTCATTCACTCTGTAGCCTCAGAGCAGAGTCATAGGACAGCGAAAACAATCCCGTCGGCGGACCTCTCAGCACAGAGCTGCACAAGTGCATTTGAATCTTGACAGCAGTAGAAAAGCAGCACCGTCTGCCCCCCTCCCTCATTTCTGACAACATTCCCCTAAAGCAGCAAAGTCTCCAGTTTTCTCCAAATATAACCTCACTGGCAGGAAGTACAAAGCACTGAAACAGCAAACGATGAACATCATGACTGATATTCTTTATGTGCTTACTCCAAACTGTGCCAAAATCAGAGGAGCTGAAGTGTCTCTGCTAATGCTTGCACAGTGGCAGGGAGATTTTTTTAAAAAAAGAAAAAAGTGTTAGGTGTAGGCTCTAAGTTACCAAGAGCAAGGCATGAGACTTTACAGAGCACATCTTTAAGCAACAGTTAGTAAATATGATAAGATACCTTTTGATAAGGTCTCTGAGGTGATAAGCTGGAATGGCTGAATTAACCACCCCTTCACTGGCAAATATGCGATCAATGATGGCAGAACTGTTTGTCTGGAAAGAAAAAGAAACAGTGCTTAGGAAGAAAAAAAAAAAGGTTGGGAAAAAAAAAAGCTTGCAATATCCCATCATTTTCTGGGCTGAATGCAGAGGGCTCTGGTACTGTGGTGTTTTGTGAGAGATCCCCAATGCTCCAGCCTCACACGTTAAACCAGCAGGCCCACATCAGATGCAGTTTTTCTCATTCGCCTGTGTGAAAGCTGGAAATTTCCATGCGCAGGCAAATTAGCTGTTACTGTGGACGTTACGATGCTGAAAGGATACTGTTCCTGGGAAGGGGAGCACAAAACTATTTCATACAGGACAGAGTCAGGCTCCAGGCTCACAACACAGAGCCTTCCTCTTGTTTTCTCGGGATATAGACTTCCCAGAAGATCCCCAAGTTAGAGCTAGTGTTAGACTAAAACCAGCAAATAATTCCTCTGTCACTGTGCTGCTGAACTAGCTGGCAGCCATCCATTTCGTTCTTCCTTCTGTGTCACACTATTGCCAGCGCAAATCACCTCCCCAATCTTGGCAAGACACAGGCTCCAAACACAGACTCCTGGAACCCTCAGCTTTCAGTAACCTGAACACGGGCAGCGTTCAGACATGCCAGTCCCACAGGGCAAGCGGGTCTTTAAGGCTCTGGAACCTTAATTCTCAAGGCAATAGGATTAGAGAAACATCCTGGAAACACTCTCTAGTTGCCAGGTGCTACCTCACAAATTCAGGTTACGAACAAGAAGCAGAAGGACTCGTTTGGTGCAAGCAAAAACGCCCACAGCAGCTCTCGCTCACCTTCCATTCCTGAGATTGGACTGTATGTTTCAGTTTCATTCCTGAGAACATTTCCAGTAAAACAATTCCCAGACTCCACAGATCCACAGCAGAGGTACACTCCGTCTCACTCTGGAGCCCTGCCTGCGCCAGGCAGTTCTGCAGTTCTGCCTCTGGAGCCCGATACCCGTCTGTTTGAATATATTTCACATCCTACGGAAGATCAAACACACACAAAAAGTTAATTTTCCAGATTCAAGTTCTCCGCTCTATCCTTAAATCAGCTCACAGAGGCCTTTCCAAATGGGTCACCAAAATACTATTGCTAAATTGACAGAAAGCATTGTACAGCCAGTCGTGTTAGGCAGGTAGTTCAACTCCCTATACTGCTGTGTTGATGAGGAAAAAAAGACGACTGTCTGGAAGAGGAAACATCTCCCAGCAAAACAGCAGGCATCCCACTAACACCTGATCTCTCTGAAAGACAGCACTGCTGGGAGGAAGAGGCTGGATGTCACTGCGGACTGGCCCATTAACCTCTCATAAGCGCAGAAGATGCTAGAAGTTTCAGGATAAGGGTCGAACACCCACAACATGCTCCCACGTCGGCTGCATGAGAGTACAAACAGCCTGGTCTGAACAGTGAGGATCTGTAACAGCTTCCATTATTCACCTACTGATGTTCTCTGGACCAAAACGTTAAAAGAACGAAGCAGGCACCTAACACTCAGACAAGGAAATTATCAAAGGCGCTTCCCACGCACCTCTTCCTTCTCCCCCTCGCAGCCAGAAGTGCTGCAGCAATCAATACCTGCCCAGCTGCTGTGGCTGGCAGGGTAAAATAAAATGCCCACACGTTGCCTGCTTAAAAGAAAACAGGAAATTATAGAATCACACAAGTGCTGGCTGGAGGGGCTGCTCTGAAGGTCTCCAGTCTAGCCTCCTGCTCACAGCCAATACCAGATCAGTCAGCTGCGGCTTTGTCTAGCCAAGTCTTCTAAGCGTCCAAAGACAAACTGCATGCTGCGTCTTTTTAACACGGAAGGGCTCGTTTTAGACACACTGAAGCAACTCAAGAAATGACAGAAGAATATGCAAGGCTACCTCCTGGATAAGGCGCAGGATTGGGAATTCTTACCAGGGGAGTATATTCAAACCAAAATTATCTGGTTCTCCAATTGAAAATGAAGTTTACAGAAGACACTTTCAGGCAACAGAACTCAAGGGTGTTTCATGAACTTAAAAAAAAATTGATACACAAATTGCTCATCAGTGTCCCTTCTCTTATCAGCAAAGAGCAGAACCTCTAGCATGGCAAAAGCAGCAGTTCAGCAGCCCCACCAAACAACATTTAGAGATAGAGAAAACACTGCGGTCAATGCCACCAGCAAAAAGAGCAAGATGGAATGTCACTCCTACCATCTAACGCATTTTGAGAGATGTAAGTGGTTGAGACCTTGCTCTATGTACAGCCATTCTCTGTTAAACAGTAACGGCAGGAAGAGTTATGCAAGGATAAGCTCGGCAGAGTTGCTGCAAATAAAAGTAATATAGTCTTGACTCAGATAAGGAAATCACGCACATATGCCACTGCCCAAGGCAGGGGTGGTGAGGGGAAGCTGATACCCAGTGCACATTCAAAGCAGAGTCAGAAGGTTCACCCGGCACATTTCTGAGAACGGGCAAAGGAAACTCAGCCCAAAGAAAGCAGATTGGAAGGAACCACAGAAGCACATAAAACACCTGATTAACTATTACGAGGCAACTCACAGAGCAAGTAGCAAAACACAGACCTGAATTAAAAAAAAAAAAAGTAATATCTGCATTAGACACAGGACACCAGGAGAATGTTTTTTGCTGATAGACAGCAACAGATTACCAGCATAAACCAGCGTTCAGCCAAGAACGTGGGAGAACTGAAGAACAACATGGAGGAGTTAAGAAGTGCAAACATTAAAAACAGCTCCTGTACCAAAGAATTCAGAGACAGGTCACCCACACAATCCCCTGATATTCACAGATCAGTGGGCTATACTGTCAATACCAGGTAAACCAGTAAAAAAAGTATACGAATTTAAAACCTCTAAATGAGTAGTGTGCATGGAGTAGGGACAAGCCGGGACAATGCACAGAAAAATCATAGCTCGTTTACTAGACTTACTGCCCATCACCCAGTGATTAAAGGCAAATTTGCTAAGAGGCTACCTGATGAAAACGCTTTACTGATACCCCTCACAGGCCGTTATTGAGAGAGACACGAGTGAAAGGAAGCTCTATCAAGCCAACAGCAGAACCTCCTGAGGCTCTCTGCTTTCATCAGAGGCCATGGAGGAGAATAAAAAGGGCAAGGACAAACTTGCAAAACCCAGTATTACCAAAAGTGACAGCACGAAGAGTGAGTGAAAGCCCAGCAAATGGGAAAAGCAGAGATCTCTCTGTGTCAGTAAAGAACGGACACTGCCTACCCACAACCAGAGCAGAGGCTTTCGTCAGCACAATTACAAGGGAAAGAAACACCCAGACTTCCTCAAAAAGGGAAGCTGCTGAAGATAGAATGAAAGTAAAGACAAGCACAAGGACACTGCCAGAGATAATGCAGTTGACTGGGGAGGCTGACAGTGAAGCCTGGATTACTACTACGTACAATAAGGGATGATAAAAGGAAATTCTACAGATCCAGGCGCTCCCACTCGTCTGACCACATAAAAACTAGCAAACTTTCCAGGAAGCTGAGACACCACTTTTTTCAGTGCATCACTAACTTTGGAATTCGTGGTCATGTGTAGCACAAAGGCTAAGACACCAACAGAAACCAGAGACATGCAAGGAGAATGGGAACACGAGCTGTCTCTGGGGCCAGACAACATTTTAGCCTTTTCCAGGAAACCCTCAGCACCAGCTCAGCTACTACTCTGATCAGATCACGTCGACTCCTACACTTACAAGCCGAAAGCATCACAGACCCACACAACTCAACACAGAGCCAACTGCTTCAAGAGCAGCACGTTCCAAACCTGATTCCCCTCTTTGAAGCTAAGTCCAAAGTCAATGAGCTTAAAGCACTCCTCCTCTGCGCTCCACAGGATGTTGCGTGGCTTGAGGTCTGCGTGCACGTAGCCTTTGTGGTGCAGGAAAGCCAGGGCTTCGAGAACGTCTCGGGCACAGTGCTGGATCATCCACATGGAGCAGCCCTGGTTGCTGGAGTGCAGCAGCAGCTCGGACACGCTGATGTCCAGCAGCTCCAGCAGGAGACAGCGAGACGGGCCATTCGCAGAGTAGTGGTTGGTGAACACGCCGTACAGCGTCACTACAGTGAGACACATCGACAGGCATCGGCAACGAGCAATTACACAGTTGACATATCCCACCGCTCTCCACTACTGCCCAAAAGATGGCAAAAACTGCAGGAGGCAGCTCATCTGTTTTACAAAGTGTGATGTTCACAGAGATAGAGAACCAAACTTCAGAGGGAAGCAGCAAGGGAACACCAGCCATGTCACCCCTATGGGCTTTGGAGGACAGGCTGGTCTCACAACACCTCGCCAGGCTCTGCTAAAGCGACAGGGCTGGGCTCCTGCTCAGAAGGACAATCTCTGGGACGCGGATAAGCAGGTCCCGGTGGGTAAAATGGAGGTAGTACCCCTCTTTTTGGGACATGTCAATCTCTTCCTGTGACAAACGTAGCACAGTGGGAACCCGAGCTCTGTCCGAGTGCCTAGGGACATTACAGCATTAAAAAGCATTTCACACTGACAAAAAAAATCAGCGGCGTGTGAACCTGGGGGCTTCCAGCAGCCGCCTCTGACGCGCCAGCTTCCTCCCTTCCCCAGCTCATTCCCACCCACGCAGGCAGCCCAGGGGCTCCTGCCAGAGCCAGGCAGGAGAGCAGGCAGCCACCGCCCCACCGCTGCCCCGCGGGCAGCGCGGCTCTGCCAGGGCGGCTCAGGCAGCCCTGCCCGCGGCCACCTACCCTGCCCACCCAAAGGGTGACACCCATCTCCTGCCCGCTCCTGCCCACCCTGGGGGGTGACCTGCAGGCCCCCAGCCCAGGGGAGGGGTGGGGTACCCAGGAGCCTGCCCCAAGGGGGTACCAGGAAGCACCCAACGCAGGGATGCTGTTTCGGGGTGTCCAGGCTAGGGGCCCTCAAACCTGCCTGCCCAGGGGTGCCAATCCAAGGGGCACATTGATCTGGGGGTCCCTAGCCCTGCCTGTGGGGGTCAGTTCGGGGGCGAGGGAACCCATATTCCCCCAGGGGTTGGGGGTTCCCCTCCCTGCTTGGGGGGGGATGGTTTGGAGACGCCAGTTTGCCCTGGGAGAGACTGTCGGGGGGGGGGGGGGGGGGGGGGGGGGGGGGATAGGGGGTGCCTGCGGGGACCCCCGAGAAGGAGGGGCTTGGGGAGCGGGGGGGGGGGGGAGCCGGGGGGGGCCCAGGCTGGAGGATGAGGCGGGGTGGGGGTGCCGGGTGCCGTTACCGATGTTGCGGTGCCCGCGGAGGTGCTCGAGCGCGGCGCGCTCCTTGCGGAAGCCGTACTCGGCGCAGTCGGCGGCGGGCGGGCGGGCGCCGGGGCGGCGCGCGGGGCCGGGCCGCGGCGGGGGCGGCACGAACTCCTTGACGGCGCCGGGGGGGGCCCGCGGGTCTCCGCAGCAGCGCACCCGGTAGACGGAGGCCGAGGAGCCGCTGCCCAGCGGCGCCTGCACCTCCCACAGCCGGCCCAGCGCCTCCAGCAGCGGCGCCGCGCCCCACACGCACCCCGACATGACGCCGCCTCGCCTCACATCGCCCCCCCGCCGCTCCCGCTGCCCCGCCGCTGCCGCGCGATCCGCACCGGCCCCGGCCCCGGCCGCCGCCGCGCTCCGGCCGCCATGACACCGGAAACGGGGCGGGGCGGCGGCGGCCCCGCCCGGCGGCCCCTCCCCTCCGGCGGCGCGGGGCGGGGCCGGCAGCGGGGCGGGCCTCGCGCGGGGCTCCCGCCCCCTCAGCGCGGGCGCTGGCGGGGGGTCCTGTACCCTCAGCCCGGGCACCGACCGGAGCCCGTCCCCTCAGCCCCCCGGGGGTCCCGTCCCCTCAGCCCGGGCACCGACCGGAGCCCGTCCCCTCAGCCCCCCCGGGGTTCCCGTCCCCTCAGCCTGGGCACTGACAGGGTCCCAACCCCTCAGCCCGGCCACCCACCGGGGGTCCCGTCCCCTCAGCACCAAGCACAGCGGGGCATCCATGTCACCCCCTCAGCCTGGGCACCGCCAAACTCCCCCAACGTCCCCCCCGCTCCCCGCGGCTGTGCCGCTGGGCCTGGCTCCCGGGATGGGGGTGCCCTTTGCAGGTATCAGGCCTCCGGCAGCGCTTTTTGGGGGTATTTCCCTTAACCCCACGGCTTTAACACGGCAGGCCTCGTAGTCCTATGCGACCACCCCAGCAAGCCCGGGGCTGGAGGGCAGCTTCCCCAGCACCCCTCAGCTCCGTGGGACTGCCAGGGCCGCTGCCTCACTCCTCTGGCTCTGCAGGCCCCGTGCAGGAGCGTCCGGCAGGACCCCAGCCTTGTCAGGGGGCTCCGGAGCTATACCGAGCTGGCGCAGGTGGTCCCCTCCCATCAAGGGACCGCTACGTGTCAGTGGGTAAAAAAGAAAAAAGAATTTATTGTGCAATCTGCATCTTTTGTCCCAAACTACACACACACCCTAGACAACATAAATAGAGGGACTGGACCAGCAGTGAGGTTCCCTTGTGATCGGCAGGGTTGGAAGATGCTGGTTCCTCAAAGAGGGGCTACAAGCCCTTGTTTCCATCAACATATACAATGCAGCGTAGGTCTAGGCAGCATACACATATACATACTCATACAGATTTCTGTTTGTGGGGTGGCATCGGCCGTGCACAGCATAATCACATTACACGTGGGGTATGTTATACCTCAGCACCAACCGTGGGGTCTGCGCAGCTCTGGCATCTTCTTCGCTCTTGAGCGGGGCCTTCCCAGGGGCCGAGCGCTGCAGAGCCCCGGCACTGCCACGGCACCCGCCATGCCGATGGGCAAGGAGGCACGGTGGCTGCTCCCAGGGCAAAGGGACCCCTGGGGCCCGCGGCCTCCTTCCTTCAGCAGGGCCACAATGTGGCTTTGGGTGGTGGAAGACAATTCTTCAGCCCAACCACCCTACGTGGCCCAGGAGCAGCTGGGAGCAGAGGTGCCCCATCCATGAGCCCCTAGCCTCCTCCGGCCCAAATCTGGTCTTCAAAACCACCTTTGCAATGAGGACGCACATTAAAGCTCCAAGTAAAAAGTGCCATCTCACAGCTGCTTCCTTGCACTGGCCCAGGGGTCCACAGGCTGGCTAACTTCTCCTCTAATTCATGGGGAAACAACCATACAGAATCAGAGGACCGTGCGGCTTCTTGTGTCGCAGTCTCATGAAGACATCACAGTCCCAGGAAATACACGAGAGTGGTGGCGCTGGCCCACATGGAGTGGGCTGCCTGCCTGGGCAGGCTGGTCTGGTCCGTGGTGGTTGGGGCAAGACCAGGAAACAAGCAGGAGCTGGAGAGGGCTCTCACGGGGAGCTCGGCTCCCTGCCAGAGCCCACGCCGTGAGGGGGTCTCCCGCGGCTGGGGCTCTGCTGCAAGGAGGCGGCACTGGGCAGACTAACGCCAAGGGGTCGGCACATCTGCCATCCCGGCTCCCCGGCACTAGGGCTGGGTGAGCCTGCTGGCACCCCGGGACGGGGTATCTCAGCAAGCAGGCGGCATAAGCTGGGAAATCCTCCGGACCAGGGCAGCCAGCACAGATGTGGGGAACCGCATGGGACGCTCACCCCGGCAGAGCTGACGGGGCTGGGGGCAGGCTGGCGCTTCTGCACCCGCGCACGAGGAGCCGGGCTGCTGAGCGAGCCCACCCTCGGTCCCCAGCTCAGCATGGCCCCTGGCTGCAGACAGGGTGGTGGCACCGTGGCAGGACAGGAGCTTTGCACTGACCGGGGTGAATAGGCCTAGGATGGGGCTGCAGAAGCCATGGCAGGACAGGCTGTGCCCCTCCCGGGAACTGGGGGAGATGTGGGGTATCATGGCTCCCCACACCCCACGCTGGGGCAGCAATGGCTCCTGCCACCCCGGGGCTCTCCCTCTCCAAAATAATGACCCCAAAAATGGCAAGTGGCAAGCGAGACACATGTTTGGGAGAGCCAGCCCCCACGGTGCCCCTGTTGCGGCTTCCCTGCTGCTACTCAAAGGACAGTAGGTCAGGATGGGGCCCCTCCACCTCCCAGCCAGGGGTACATGGCTCTGGCCGCCTCACGCTCGCCAGTGGCTCATGCTCCAGCCCCGGTCTCCGGGAGGG
Source organism: Phoenicopterus ruber ruber (assembly GCA_009819775.1). Classification (NCBI taxonomy): domain Eukaryota; kingdom Metazoa; phylum Chordata; class Aves; order Phoenicopteriformes; family Phoenicopteridae; genus Phoenicopterus; species Phoenicopterus ruber. The sequence goes on from CM020222.1 coordinate 28,073,616, forward strand.
CTTCTCCACGCGGGGTGAGGTCTCGGTGGCCCTCTCGCTCGCTCGCCACTGGCTCTCCAGGCTGCCCTTATGGATGAGGTCGGGCACGGGGAGGGCACTGGTGGGCTGGTCCCCGCTGGGCTCTAGGGTGCCCATCATGCTGGGGACCCCAGGGCATTCTGGAGGGGATGGGTCCCTCATCCCCAGCTGCTCCTCTGTGAGGTCAGGGTGGGCTGCGGGCGGTTCGGGGGGCTCCTCCGTGCTGCTCCTTGGGCTGGTCCCCGCCGGCTGCGGCGCAATAAGCATGTCCTGCGGGGTCTTCAGGGCGCGTGGCGTCCGCTTCTTGGTGACGGGGGGCGGGGGGTCCAGCCGGGGGAAGGCATCCAGCCCCACAGCCCTGCAAGCACAGAGAAGTCACATACAGCCCCATGCTGAGGCCCCTCCAGCCTGTCCCAATGGCCCTGCTGCGGGGTGCACACTGTGGGGACACTCACCCGTCCTCGCTAGCTGGCTGTCCCGTGCCCAGCTTGGCCCCCGCGCTGGCGTTCACCTCCATCACCCCCACGCTGGGGAGGCTGGCCGGCTCTTTGCGGCGCAGGAGGTCATTTACCTTGGCCCCCACAGCCTTGCCCAGGTTGCGGAGGTGCTGGCTGCCGGCGGGGCGGGAGGGCTGCGGCAGCGCGCCCACCACGGCAGGGACGTGCTGCGGTCGCGGGGTGGGTGCCGTGCTGGCACTGGCATTCTCAAACATGCTCTGGTCCACTGGAGGGGGAAAGGGAACAGAGAGGGGGCGTGAGCCGGGCTGGAGGGGGGACCCCGGCAGGGATGGCATGTCCCAGAGCTGCAACGCCAGCTCCCAACCCAGCAGCACGGGAACATGATTTGGGAGACAGGGAGGCTGCCCCTGCAGCCCCACAGAGGCTGCGGGCAGCGGGGCCATGCCGGGGCTGCACAGGGCAGTGCATGCACTGGGGACAGCATGGGGCGAGACGGGGTAGCAGCGAGCCCAGGGCTCCACGCTGGCACTACCAACACACCGAGAGCGTCTCTTACCTGACACCAAGGGACTTGGGAAGCAGGTTGTGGAAAGAGAGAGAGAGAGAGAGAGAGGATTTACCAAGGGAATGGCAAGGGGACAGTGAGCCTGTCCCTTCCGCGCTGCCGGGCAAGGTGTGCTGTGGACCCCCTGCCCGGACCTGCCTCACCGCCTGCAGAGGTGGGACTCACGTGGGGCCCTGATCAGCCAGGCACCCGCGAAGCAGCAGCGGGTTCTCTGGGGGCACCCGCAGCCTGGGCTCTGCGCTGCCTCTCCCGCCCAGGCTGGCTGTCCCCTTGCGCTGGCCAAGCTCCCCAGAGACCCTGGGGGCTGAGCACACTGCCCAGGAGCATCCTGCTGTGCACCGTACACTCATGTGACATCAGCCCTATGTGACGTCAGCTGACGACAGCATGGGTACCATGGTGCAGGAGCCACACACCAGCTACGCGAGGGTGATGGAGAGTTTTGTCCTGCCCAGCGTTTCCGTCGGGGCCATGCCCCATGGCACCAGGACAAGAAGCCCGGAGGCCCTGGGCCCCTGGGGCCCTGCCAGCCTGCCCGGTGAGCCTGGCGCCCGCCAGCTGCGGACAGGCAGGGGTGCAGGCAGCCGGCACTGCCTGCGGGGAGGGCTCCCCCTCGCACCCCCTGGGCACAGCCGTGGCACCGCTCAGCCTCTGGTGGCACAGCGAGGGCCTGCGGGCAGACCGGCCGTGGAGGGCTGTGGCTGGGCACGTCCTCCCGTGTGGGTGGGGAAAGGGGACCGGGTGGCTCTGTGGCAGCGGGTGCTTTCTGGGGACCTGGGGGCATTTCTGGAGTCATACCCCACCTCTGAGCTATGCCCGTTTCTCCCCCATGTCTTCCCAGCAGGAATCCTCAAAGCTGCGGGTGCTGCCCCCAGCAGCACCAGCTCAGCCCCCCCATTGCTGCCCCCGTGCCAGTGCAGCTCTCCGTGGGATGGCTCCAGTGGGCTGCTGGGTGAGCCTTGTGCTGTGCCGGTGCCTCGGTGCCCGCCAGCATCCTGTGCCCATCTCTCTGTCCCTGGGGGGAGGGATGGTGCCCTCTGTGCCAGGGGGATGCGCTAGGACAGAGCCAGCCACCTCTGCATCCCATGGAGACAGAAAGGAAGGGTCCCCAGCCCCGCTCCCAACCCCGTGGCAGGCAGGGCTCTTACAGGGACCGCCGACACTCACTGCAGGCCCTTTCCTCCGCAGCCTGCGGCCCTGCAGCCCCACCGGGCAGCGAGCTCCCTGCTCACACCTGCACCATCTACCGGCCCTGGTTCTCGCCCTACAGCTACTTCATGTGCACCAAAGGAGCCACCCAGCAGCACCTGGGCAGCCTCTCCTCCAGCCCGGCCACCAGTGCCCAGGAGCCCGAGGAGCCCGATGACCTCTCAGAGATCGTCTGCTCCTCCTCTGGCTCCTTGGATGAGCCCCAGCCCCCCGAGAGGGACAGGCTGGCCAGCGGCAGAGCCAGCATCACAGTCCGGGACATCCTCGCAGCTTCCCAGTGGCAGCCGGCGCCCCAGCACGGCTACAAGTGCATGTCATGCTGCCGCGTCTTCCCCACGCTGTGGTCGGTCAAGACCCACATCCAGCACAGCTCCCAGGAGGGCTACAGCTGCAAGGTGTACTACCGCAGGCTCAAGGCCCTGTGGGAGAAGGAGCACAAGGAGCAGGAGGCTGCAGCCCCCAGGGTACCCGTGTAGCCCCGCCAGCCGGGCAGCCGCCACGGGAGGGCACTGCTCCATCGCTCCCGCCGCGGCAGAATAAATTGGTTTAGGCGCAGCCGGCCCCGTCTGCCTGCTGCTCTTGCCTACACAACGCTTCCGCCATCCTTTAAGAGAGGCTCTTCCCGATTTTTCCTTCCCCAGCAGCCAAAAATCTCCTGAGCCCCTGAAAGTGCTGCTTAGCACCTCTGCATCTCCGTAGGGAGCTCTGCAGATGCCGGGAAGCCCCCGGCACCCTCGAGCTGTCAGGTCAGCCCTGAGACAAGCCTGTGCTGTGCAGCGGCTGAAGGGGAAGGCTGAAACCCCTCTACTCCCAGCAACATTCGGGGCACCTCGCTCTCACAGGCGCCCATGGCTGGCACCACAAGCAAGGGTCCTGCAGGGGAGGATGCTTAGGTTGGAGGGGGGTCTGTGCAAGGCCAAGGGATGCCATCGCCGGTGCTGGCTCCCAGCGTGGAGGGAGAGAGAAGTACAGAAAGAGAGAGAGTCAGCGAGAAGGAAGAGACAACAGAAAGCCTTGAGAAATAGAAAGATTTATTTAGCAAAAGCCAGTCAACTAATGACAACACCCAAGGGTTAAGTGCACTTACATTGACAGATCGGTTTCCCAGATAGAGTCAACAGTTAGTAACACGACAGTTGTAGGAAAAGAAAGGACAAAAAATATAGCTATAAATCCCCAGTCAAGGTCCATAACAAAAGTGAGAGGCTAGAGAGGTGTCTTGGAGGCAGCACTGACTTAGGAGGAGGATCACTTACGTACACCCGCGGTGCAGCAGGATGCTGGCAGGGTCCCACCCGGCTCCAGCAGCACCCCGTCAGCCCGCGGGGCACCCACCACCATCGCCTGCAGGCAGAGAGCCAGGCAGGAGCCCGCGCCCGCAGCTGGTCCCGACAGCTCCTCGCCGGGCACCGCCTGGGCTGCACGTGTGCAGCAAGACAGGCAGGAGTGGTGGCTCGGGGAGACAGCTCAGCCCTGCCTGCTTTCTGAGGCAGCCCAGCCTGGATGAGACCTCCTGCCTGCTGCCGCTCCTCCCAGGCTCTCCCTTTGTCTGCCCTGTGCTTATGGCCGAGCTCCTGCCATCCCCTCTCCTGCACAACCCGTCTGCCCACATGGAAACCCCTCTCTGAGCTCACCCACACAGCCCTACCCTGCCTGCACCATGTCCTGTGCGTGCTGCCATCCCCTCTTCTGCACGACCCATCTGCTCATGTGGAAATCCCTCTCCAAGCTCACCCATATAGCCCTACCCTGCTTGCGCCACGTCCTGTACCCTGCCTGCGCCATCCCCTCTCCTGCACGGCCCGTCTGCCCACATGGAAATCCCTCTCCGAGCTCACCCACGCAGCCCTACCCTGCCTGCGCCATGTCCTGTGCGTGCTGCCATCCCCACGTCTCCCTCCTTGCGGGACCAGCCTCCCACCCCACGCTTTCACCTCCAACCGCTGCAAGGCGGCAGTGGGATGGTGGGGTCCCCAGCAGAGGGGCTGGCACACAGCGGCACGGGACAGGGTATACGGAGGTATCGGTGGCCAGAGGACAGGAGAACCTGGGACACCCTGCGACCAGCACCCGCTCCCATTTGTGGCCAGTCTGGGAGCTCCCCTGGACACCAGGCCACTGCTGGGGACACGGAAACATGGCCTTTCTTCCCACTAGGACTCTCTAGCTCCTCACAGCACCCAGCCTCCTCCTGTGGTGGAAGGTGCATAGCATAGCTCGTACCGACCCCGGGAGCCTCACCCACACCTCACTCCTCAGCAGCCCTCAGCCCCAAGGGGACCAGGGCAGAAAGAAGAGATGGACCTTCCTCAGCAGCCGGGCTAAGCCCTGGAGGAGAGCAAGAGCTCATGTCTGGGAGATGCTCAGCTAGGGGTTAGTTGCAGGCAGATCTAGCAGAGACCAAGCTGGTGAAGGTGAGAGCAGAGGGAAGCAATGAAGTGAAGCAGAAGCAGGATAGGAAGGTGGATGGGCAGGAAGACAACTGTGCCAATCCCCACCTCGTCAAGTGTTTCCACAAGGAGCAGGGGGGACATCAGGACTCTGGCTCATACCCCTTCAAGCCGTGGTCTCTTAGAGGCTGCAGCAACAGGCATCTGATAAACGTGCTTGCAGAAAAGAGACAAGTTCTGAATCCCTTGGAGGCCCCCATAGATGGCTCAGCCATGGGCGTCTCGGGGTCTGGTGGGGGATCCTGAGATCTTGGATTCATTTTTCGGGAGGGTGCAAACCAGAGACATGAAGGAGCCCACCTGCAGACACCAGCAGTTCACTCCCCATCGAGGGCTGGGGAGCGTGCCCATCCCTGCATACAGCCGACGCCAGCACTACATCCCCCAACCCTTGTTCAGGGGCAAGTGACTGCTTGGAAATGGGAGGGTTTGTCCATAAAGCAAAGCAGGGAGTTTGTGGTGATGGGGGTGCAGGGAAGTGCTTGAAAACGTGACTTGAGAGCACCAGAAGGGCTTTGACACCTGGCAGCCATGCCGAGGAGCCCAAGGCCTAGACAATGAGGGGAAGGACGCTACACGTCCCCGTGCTGCGTGCCCTGGCTCCCTGCTCCACACCGAGCTGTGCCTTCCTCTCTGCTCCACAGCCCAGGAGAGGAGCAGGCAGTGCCCACGCGCCCTCCACCTGCCTCAGGCAGGGACAAACCCTGTCCTGGAAGTGCCACACACACCACCACCCTGCCAGGAGCTGCCTGCGCCCGGCCACCCTGCACGACCTCGCCTCACCCCTTCAGCTCCTGCCCAGGCTCATCCCCACTGTCCCTCGCTGCCTCACCTCTCACTCGCAGACCCACGCCAACGGCGCACCGTCACCAACCCTAACCACCCTGCTAGCACCGCCCTGGCCTCATCTCCCACCCTCTCCACCATGCAGAGAGCCAGACCACCTGCCAGCGGCTCTGTCCCTGCTCACCGCCCCGCGCTGGCTCCTCGCTCCCTCTTGTCCCCGCTCATTGCCCTGTGCCTGCTCGCTCATTCCCCCAGCAAAAACCTTCATCTGCTTTACTGCTTCCCCACCAGCAGCAGTGGCTAATCCAGCAGGGAGTCCCTTGCTTCTGCCTGACCTCGAAACGCAGCTTGCGGGGGGACGGGGACCAGGGGGTAGCACAAGCAGCTGTCAGCTCGCCGTTCAATGCAAAACGGGGATGCTCCAGCTCAACACAAAGCCCATGCACACTGGAGCACAGCACGCCCGGAGCACCCCCTTGGCACGGCTCCGTCCTCACCTCCACACACCTCTCGGCCGGGTGCTGGAAGCCTCACGCTCCCTCCACCCCCTCTCCCTCTGGGCTGTCCCATCCCTGCCAGGCCCAGGGGGCTATGGCCAGGGTCTGCCCCAGCTCCGGCGGGTCCCAGCTGCTCCGCACCACCTCCTGCTGACCCCTACACCGCGATCTCGTCCTCCAGGCTGTCGCCCAGGTCCTGCCTGGGCTGGACGTGGAGCAGGCGCAGCGGTTCCTCCTGGGACCAGGAGTCGCGCTCCTCGCTCTCGTCCGTGTTGGACTCGTACTCGGAGGCGATGCCCGACTCGCGGAATTTGATGAGCTCCAGGCTGCCCAGCGCCGGCTCTGGGGCAGGCGGCCCCGAGCCTGGCAGAAAGCGGTAGCACTCCAGCTTCACCAGACAGTCGTTCCTACCTATGGGGCTGCCCAGGGCACTGGGGAAGCCCGAGCTGGCGCCCAGCGGTGGTGGGTGGGTGTCCTCAGGCTGCGGGGTTGTTGGGTCACAGAGGACGGGGAGGACGTTGGAGCGGAAGGTGATCTCCAGCAGACTGTCCTGGGAGCCTGCTGCAAGAGAAGGGCATGGCTGAGAGGCACGCCGTGCCACCCTGGTGATCCCCGGCCACCACAGCTGGCTGCAGACTGGCCAGAGGAGGACGGTCTGGGGCCATTTGGGTGTCAACCTCCCCACCACCACCATTTAGAGGGGGTCACTTGGTGCCACTTGGTGCCAGGAGCTGCTGCTGGCCAGCAAAGTGCCAGTTCTGCAGGATAAAGTTATCTGTCTCCCACCCCAGCTCCTGCAGGGAGCTGATGGCCATGTCTGCTGGAGAGGAAGGTCAAGGAGGGGCTCTCGGCAGGTAAGGAGTTGGCCTAGACCATACAGCCGCTGGGGAAAGCGGACGTACAGCTGAGGGATGTATGTGACTGCCTCACGCCCCTTCCTATGCTGCATACAAGTACCCTGATGCACACACAAGCCAGGCCAGAAGGGCACTAATATTCCCCTACACAAAACCACTGGAAATGCACAAAACCCCCAAGAGAAACACCCACATGCATGTCCTCCGCAGACCCAGCTAGCTGCGAGGGGAGAGGAAGGGGCAGGAGCGCTTACTGGTGGTGTTCCCCGCCAGCTTCAGCTCCAGCTCCTGCACCTGTTTGACCAGGAGCGAGATGTGCTGCAGCAAGTCCTTGTTCTGGAGCAGGAGCTGGTGCACGCGAGCCTGGGCCTCCAGCCGCGCCGCCGCCTCCGCGGCCAGCTGGTCCTTCAGCAAGTGGACCTGTGTGACAGGAGAGAGCGGGTGAGCGTGTGGGAGATGCTGCTCAAGGGCTGAGAGCTTCAACTCCAGCCATCCCTGCTCCGCTACCAGGGCTCAGCAGCATCCCACCAAACGATTTGATGAAGAAGCCGCTCCCTGTGGGTACCCGCAGATGTGACGGGGAGAGCAGGGCAGGGGGCAGTGTCACACCAGGGCACGCTCAGCAAATCCAGCACACCATCCCCTGGCCTCTGACAGAAAAACCCGAGGCAAAGGGAGGTGGCACTGACCGAACTGTCGGTCATGCATGTGAGCCACGAATGCACGAGGAAAGGGCAGCCAGGAGGAAGCCAGATGGATGCGGAAGAGAAGATACACTCGACCGACTGGATGGTGCTGCTGGTGCACGAGGGTGCAGCCATGTGCTGCGAGCCGGCCCTGGCCGAGCTGTCTTTCTGGACAGGCTTCCCAGAGACAGTGTTTTGCACGAGGCAGGGTCCTGCCAGCGGCATCTGTCGCTAGCAGGGGCTGGAGCAGCAGAGCTGCCCCGGAGCTGCAGGCGGCTCCGGCTGCGACAGGCACGACGCACCTGGAGCAGCACAGATGGCAGAGCGCTGCTGAGACACGGTGGCTCTGGGGACATGAGCTCACTGCTCATTCTGGCCCTGGGAAGCAATGCCTGGACACTAGCTGGTAGGAGTCCACGAGCGAGAATTCCATTGATTTTGGCATAACCATCCATACGCAAGCATCTATATCACCAGCACCACGTCGCAGGGAGGGTGGGACAGTGCTGGGTGAGACCAGCCCGAAGCCCTTGCCCAGGGGCAGCGGGGGCAGCTCCCTGCTCTGAGCTTGAGCAAGGAGAGCCCCAGGAGCACACTCCGGACAAGCGGACAGCAGTGCAGAGCCACCTGGGAGCCACATGGGCTCAGCATCCCCTCCTGCCACCCACCCACGGCTCCTACAAGTGCTCCTCTCTCCAGAAAGGACTGAGCCAGCCAGGCTTGCGGGGAACCAGGAAAGCCTGGATTTAATGAAAAAAAAAAAACAAACCAACAACCCCCCGCCCCAAAATGAACCAAAACCAAACAAAAAACACCCCACCAAAAAAAAGACAACAACAACAAAAAAGGCAGTTTTACCCTGGCCTAGGAAGTGACCTTGGGGAAGAAGGGGGCAGCTCTCTGTAGGCTGCCAAAGCTGTGAACTGCTGCTGCGGCTGTGGGGCCCCAAAAGCAGCACAGCTGGGGGCCACCTGCCCTCCTGGATGGGTACGAGGAGGCAGCGCTGGCTCTGCTGCCTGCTTTGTCCCGCGCTGCCTGCGCGCAGCCAGCAAGGCGGCAGGGCAGTGCCCTTGGCGGGGCAGAGCTGCAGCACAGCGAGCTCGGGGGTGGCAGGAGGCCAGGCCAGGGGCTGGGACTTCCAACCATCCGTGAAGCCAGACCGAGGGCAAGGGGCTGCAACACCTTACACTCCGAGCTGGCAGCACAGAGCCCTTTCGGCTTGCCTGCAGGCCCCCCCAGCCAGGTGAGACACCCCACACCACTGCTGCGGGAGCCACAGTCACCTCCCTCCTCCTGCCAGCAGTGGGACAGTGGGGCACAGCAGCGCGGTGGGACGGGGACCCTCTGCCGAACGCTGGCAAAACCTTGCAAAAGCAAGTCTCTGGTCAATGAGGGAACTATATGGCATTTCATCCTCAGCCAGGTAATTACAGGCCGAGACAATTACAGGATGGTCCCAGTGGCTATAGACCCAGCACAGGTCCTGGACGGCACAGTGGATCTCATGGCTTTGTTAGTAAAGAATTAAGCCTGTGCCCATCACCACACGTTCAGAGACAAACCGACTTGGTACTTTTTGAGAGAAGATAACAAGTGCCATTGACAGAGGTGTTGATGTCATGCATCGCTCATCTGAAAGGCACTTGACATGATTGGGCCCAACTTTTTCATTAATAAATTACAATGATACAAAACTGAAGGGATTAGGGAGCAGCTAAGTGACAGCTCCTGGGACAAGAACCATCCCGGGGTGGGCAGAGGTCCAGAGCAGGGCGTCAGCCCTTGGAGAGAGGGCGATGAGGCCACTGGCTGCCATCCCAGGAGCCAGCCAAGAAATGGCGTTACACTATTTCAGTTTTTTTTTATCTGAAAGTAGGAAGAAAAAGAAATCGCCACTGCAAGGCTCTGCAGGTGCACAAAGACTGGGAGCTACTGAGGATGAGCAGTCCCTACCACGGAGGGGCCCAGCTTTGCCTGGCAAGCTTTGGCTGTAGCAACACTATGCTTGGGCAGACAGAAAGGGGCCCCTGAGGATGCAGGTCCCTCTTCCAGAGAGGAAAGCAGCTTCCCAAGGCTGTGACCCCAGAAGGCACGATGGGCTCTCGGGGCAGCAGCTCGGCCAGAAGGACCTGTACCGATTTTCTGATGCGAGAAGAGGAAAGCCGCGGGAAAGCACAGCGGGCTGCTGGAGCCGATCGCTCAGGCCGGGAAGAAAGTCAAGCAATTGCAGAGCGCTCTGCGAGGGGTCAGGAAACAAGTAAAGCTAAGGTAATGAGTTGGATAAAGTGGCCAGAGCTGCTTAAATGAGAAATACCTGCATGGAGAACGAGTCAGCAGGGGCTAACGCTGAGGCCAGGCCTTCGCAAGAACACAGGGGCCAAGGGACCAAGAAAGCTGGTGGCATGCAGACCTAACGCTAATCCATCCGCGCTTAACGGAGCCATTGCTGGGAGCAAGGGCACAGCGAGCCATGCCGGGAAAGTGTGACAGAGCAGGCTGTTGTGCGGAAAGAGAGGGGACACCGCCCAGCCCGATCCCACGCCCTGGTGTCGGGGTCCGCCCTGGCTCCGGTTGGGTCCCCACCCACGCCTGCCCCTCTCCAGGCAGGGGATGCTCTGGCACCAGGGGCTCAGTAGCGCACCCCAGCCCTGCCACTGCCCCCAGGAAAGAGCAGGGGGGAGAACCTGTGCCACGGCCACTTGCGTCTGCTGCTGCTGCTGCTGCAGGAGCTGCTGGAGAAGCTGCATTTGGTGGTGGGCAGAGAGGGGCGTTCCCAGGTCAGGCAGCTGGGCAGACGAGGGCAGCAGCATCTTGGGCGACGCTGTCAGGATATCTTCAGGGTGGAGGCAGCCCTGCAAAACATCAATGTCAAAGTGTGATCTCGTGCCCCTTGCCATAGAGAGCCGCCAGGCACGCACGGGCTGTGGCACAGAGCAGCCCTCCAAAATACCCAGGAAAGAAGCTGCTGCATTCAAAGCAAATGCACACTTTGCTGGGGGTGCTGAACAACTTTGAAGACAGTATTTTTTCAGTTTTGACAAAAGCCCAAATACTTTTGTAGAAAACTCCCAAAAAGGCTAACACTTCCTATAGGAATTTCCACTCTATCAAAAAAGTCTTTTTTTTTGGCGGAGAGAAATCCCTATCAGCTCTGCCCCAGATGCTTTCCGTGTGGCTGCACATAGCTGAGCCTCGGCACGGCGCTCTCTGGGAGCGCCCCGGGCCCCGAGCCAAAGGGCAGCCCTGCGGTGGCAGATGGCTTTGATCCGGGAGCCGGGGAATGCTGCACAATCCCTCCTGATCCCCGGGCCCCTGGGATGCACATCAGAGCCACGGGGCCGGGGCTGCGCCGTGCCCCGAGAGCGGAGAACAGGGACCCACACACCTTGGCGTCGGCATAGGCGCTCGCCTCCTTGCCCACGGCGTCGAGGTCGGTCACCCCACGGCTGAAGTCAAGGATGTCGGCCCCGGGCAGCGGCAGCTCCACGGCGTCAATGTCCGTCTCCTCCGCCGAGGCGGATGCCCTCTCCGCACCGGCGAGGCGGCAGGCTGCGGGAGCGGCGTCAGAGCAGGGCACAGCCCGCTTGGAGCGGGAGCTTGCTACGGTGCGCCCGCGGTATGACGAGTAATGGCCACCGGTTGGTCCCCACCACCCCCGTGCCACCCACCCTCCAGCTCTGGGGGGAAGCAGGTACAGAGCGACACGGCTACGCTTCCTGCTGCTGCTCGGGATGGGGCTGGCGGCCAAAACCACACCCAGCCCCAGCACACCAAACCTGGGGAACAGCAGCCAAAATCCCTGATGGGGGACAAATGGGCCAGAAGACACAGAGAAAGCTAAAGAAAGGTAAACAAGAGATTATGGGGGGCGGAGGGGGGGGCAGGGAGAAAACCCAGATGCTCAGAAATCCCCAGGGAACTGCATATTGTGGCCAGGACATTGTGTGGAGGAAAACAAAACAATGACGGGTCCAGGACAGCCCAGTGATTAGGTCATCACGACAGCGCTGGTTGCAGAGGCAGGCAGGAAACCGCAGCGCAGCCCAGGCTGCTCCTCTTGGGACGGGGGATGCAGCACCCAGCACGGGGCGGCAGGGCAGGGCAGGGCAGGGCAGGGCAGGCAACCCGCACGCAGACGGGCAGCCGTACCCGCCAGCATCCCGACGGGCACCGGAGGCGTTTGACCAACCTCTTGCAAAACATCTGTCTCCCCTCCAGTGCAGCCACCGGAACCAGGAGCACGGCAGCTCCCCGGGGCCCCGCAGAGCCCGGGGTGATGGGGCTGGACCAGCAGCCCCCCAGCCAGGAGCACGCATCCCTGCACCCTCCGCCCGTGGGGCTGAGAAGGGAGGGGGGTTCTGCAGGCTGCCTGCAGCCCTGGGAGCTTGATGCAAGACCCCAAGTGCAGCTTCATACATGCAGGGAATTGCACAGAGCTGGACCCTGCCCCGCAAGCCCCTCGGGACGCAGGGAAGGTCTGCGCTTAGGGCCTCTTCTGTGGAAGCAGCAAGGAAATGTTTGCAGCGTGTGCAGCCGAGCACGGAGAGTACTTAGGCGCCCAGCAGAGTCCCGGGCGCTGCTAATGGGCTCCCAGCAAGGGGGATGTCTGCGAGGATGACAGCTAACACCTAGCGAAGGCTCCTTGCTGGGCAAGATCCCAGCTTGAGCCCGAGGCGCCGCAGGCCAGATTGCTGTGCAAATCCATTCCCCGCAGGTGTCAGCCAGCAAGGAGCAGTATGAGAAGATGGTGACTTGGCAGACCACGTCTGCCAGGCTCCAGGACCCCCACGCCACCCCCACCTCCGCCCTCGCAGAGTACCTGGGACGTCCATGTCATCCCCGTTCCTCTCACTGTCTCCATCCTCCTGCCCATCCGCATTTTGCTGGGTGTGCTGCAGGCTCAGCTTGTGGCAGACCTCGAATGCCTGCCCCACTGTCCGGACGATGCGCATGGCTTGGCTCTGCGGCAGGCGAGGAGAGGAGAGGAGGAACGTAACCTCAGCTGGGCTGTCCCTGCCTGGTGACCTCCCCAGCCCGGCGCAGCTCTCGGGGATCTCTGTGTGCTGCCACAGGGACTGAACCACCAGAGCTCAGATCACCAGGGCACTCCGGGCTGCCAGCTGCAGCGCAGCGCCATGGGGTCCTGCCCCAGCCGCCCCACCGAGACCCTGTGACAGCACGATATGCTTCCCAGCATCCTTACCTTCTTCTTGGATTTGAAGACATTGCACCTGAAGACATTGCTAGACCCATCCCTGGCAATGTAGCTGAAGATCTTTAGGTCCTGGGAGTCATGGGACACGTAGAATATCCTGCAAGGACAGAAAGGAAGGGAGGATATCAACATACATACTAGCCACATGTCCAGGAGACTGCCAAGGCCACAGCCAGTGCTTCCCAGGGCACGGGGTGCTGGCAGATGCCCAGCCTCTGCAGCACATCCCTGCTAAAGCCCATCAGAAATGTTTTTGGCAGTGGTTTAGCCTCGGCTGGAAACATCAGCCTGCTGACTCAGCAGCAGCAAGCATTTTGCGAAGGCAGCCTGAGGCTTTCTCTGCTCAGCCCCCAGGGACAGAGCCAGCAGCCCAGGAGCTCTCCGGGGACTGAGGAGAGCAAACCTCACCCCTCCGCCTGCCTGCTCGGAGAGCTGGCCTCCTCGCTCGGGTGCCTGCCGCCCCCTCCCCGGCACAGCTGGGGCCCTCCTCACTCCCATTCGGCTTCCCCGGGACACAGATGCCCCATGCTCTTAGCTTTTGCCAACGAGATGGAGGAAGAGAGCTGGGGACTTCTGGAGAGCACAGCAAGCGAGGGGAGCTGCCCTTCACGGGGACAGCGGTGGCTCGCCATGGTCAGCCCCCAGCACGGTGCCGGTGCAGTGCCGGGTAAACGGCACGGCAGAGCCACCCAAGCCTCCGTCCCCTCACCGGACGGGCTTACCTGTAGATGGGATCGTGCATGACGAGCATTTTGTTCTCGTCCCAGGCCCATTCTTTTTTCTGCAATGAAAGAAGCTGAAAATGAGTACGTCAGATGCTGTCCTTGAGATCAAGGACAGGGCAGAGACAGTCCAGGGACAGACCCGGGAAGCTCTTGTCACAGTTCTGCTGCTGCTCCCCTGCAACCCTTCGCCGAGGACCGGGTCCTGCTGGGGACCAGCGATGTCCCACATCACCTCCCACGGAGCCCCCTGAGCCCCTTCTACACCCGCATCAGGACTGGCTCAGCCACCCTGCGGGAACACGGCTCATCCGTGGCTGATCCCAGCTCACCCCTCCCTCTCCCAGCACATCCGAGTTTCCTAGAAATTCAAGGATGCTGCAGGTCCCTGCACCGCGAGGGGAGGGCTCCTGCTGCTGAGGCACCGCTGCCGCAGGGACCAGGGCTGCCTACCTTCTTCTTCTTCTTCAGAATGACTTTCACACCATCCACCGACACGATGAGACTCACTTTCTTCTTCTTGATATTCTTGGCTTTAAACTCATACTGCAAGAGATGGAAGAAAACACCTGAATTAGCCTTCCTGTGCTAGGAAAGCCCCAGGGAGGGCTGAAGAGGCTCCAATGGGAAGGGGCGAGAGGGACAGGGAAAGGTTTCCCTGACTCCACACGCCCGCATCAGCCTGCGCATCCGTGCTAGGACAGGACAGGGGGCCTTTTTGCTCCGAGTGTCCCTGTGCCCAGCATCCAGAGGAGCAAACCCCAAAGCAATCCACCCCTGGATGTGGATAATGCTTTGCTCAGCCCAGGATGCTGCTGGAAATGTTAACTTCTATTTCAAAGGCACTCACTCTGCCCCTCCAAAGGGCCCTACCTCCCCGGGGAGGCACCCGCCACCTCCCCAGCCCTGCCAGCCCCCGGGGCTCCGCAGCCCGGCCGGGTTTGCCCCGCTGGCTTGTGGCCATTGCTGAGCTCTGGCAAGGGAAATGGCATTTCAAGTGGGGGATTTTTTGGGCTCAGTATAAAACTAAAGATAATTGCTTGCTGAGGACTCTGTGAACCCCTCCAGGGGAGATGGGATAACGCAATTACCTACTTCAATTAGAAGTCACTGGACAGGAAAAAAAACCCAACAGGAACTTCCAAAGATCAGCGACTAAACACAAAGCTCTGGTCTGGCCCGGGGAGAGAATGAGATCCCCCCAAATCCAGCGACTTTTGCATTTAGAGTCTTACAAGCAGGGAGGGGGCTGGCGGGGGAATAGGCTAGATGAGCCATTTAGGCTGAGCAGCCTCCTGCTGTGGGACTTTTGGGGAGTCCCATAACCGGTCTCCCACGGGTGCACCCACATCAGGTACCCAGGGTGCTGGTCCCACACGCAGGGTGCTGCGCACAGCCATGGGGACAGATCCTCTGCGCCCACGCAGCACCAGAAAAGCCCCGCATCCTGCGCCTCGCGTGCCCAAAGAAGAGGAATTTAATTAATCCTCTCATAATTTTGCCGGTCTCTCTGCAGAGGGAGCACAGGGCAGGCGCCCCGATGCACAGCCCTGCCTCCGGTCCGCGCCGAGCCTTGGTGTGACATTTCCAGCGCTGCATGATGTATTAACTTTGGCAGCCAGAGCCAGCAGGCAGGAAAAGCTGCTGGCCCTGACCTGCGATCGAATGATAAAAGACCTGAAAGTACAATTCCTCAAAGCCATTTTAAAGTCACCGATGGGGATGGGAGATACAGATGACTCAGGAAACTGGGAGGGGAACACAGCTCTGCCCTCCCCAGTGCACAGACCAGGCAAGCTGTGCAAGCCCACCTGCTCTGGGGCTGAAGCCATGGTGATGGGCTGGAGACAGCAGAGCTCAGGCTCCCACCATGGCTACAGCCAGCCTCAAAATCCCCAGCACATACCCATATGCTGCTTGCAGGGCTTACTCCTCATGGAGAAGGGTCTCACCAGACTTGCTCACCAAAGAGCCCACCGCGGTGGGTTTCCAAGTCCCACCTCTCATATTCCCCTTCCCCGTCATTACAAGCAGAGGTGAAACTGCATCCAAGAGCCCCCTCTCCATGCCTTGCTAAGACACCAGACCAGTACCGAGATCACAGCAGTGTGTCTGGTACCTAACGCTAAAGAAATGTCTTGATTTAGCACTGCAAAGGTGAGCTCCAGCCCGGCTACCTTGGAGCAATTAACCCAGCACCTTCTGAAGCTCTGCATGCAACTGCTCCAGGAGCCGCGGGCTGAGCTGGATGCTCTCCGCAGCACCCAGAGCGACTGCACGGCACCTTGTGGAGCTGCAGCCTGATTTATTGGTCCTAACGATCATTGATTATAAACATCAAGTTGCACTTCCGAGCTGCTGGAGCCATGGGTTTTCTATTCTGGGCCATTCCAAGTGCTAATTAATGTGGGCTTGTAAGAGACAGCAACCCTGAAAAATATCTCAGGGTTAGAGAGACTATTTTTAGCCGGGTTTTTGGGTGAGTAACAGCCCCGGGACAGCAATGCAGACAGGCCAGGATGTTTCAGCAAAGATGCTACCCAGCCCCGACATATGTTTCAGGGACAGAATCAACGCAGAGCTCCTCGGAGAGGCTTCCGCAATCCCTGGCTGCAGGCAAGGGACTCTGCCCGGGCTCGCCCGAGCGCGGCAGAGGGGAGTGCCACGGGGAAAGCTGTTTTGCCTCTGCCACGCTGAAGCCAAAGTCCCCTCGTGCCGACGGCTCACGGCAAAACTCCAGCAAGAACCGACGGGAGCAAAGAAGTCAAATTCTCAGAAGGGTCGACTGGCCAGATTTGTTAAGCCCTTGCAGAAATCCAGGCCTTTATCCCGACGCCGAGGCGAGAGCCAAGCTGCTTTGCAAGTCTGAGCCATGTGCTCAGAGAGCTACTGCACATCCTGCCTAACCAGAGCTCGTTAGCGCAATCACTCCAACGAGCGCAGACGCTCTTTGGGGTACATTTCCCATGCAACGAAGCGCAGCTCTAGCCAATAAAACGCTAATGAACTCATGCCCGCTGAGGCTCTAATGAAACACTAACCGTAATTTAATAACAAATTAGCAAGGAAGAGGATTCAATAAAACGGCAATTCAGCCGAGTCGCCTCTCGCACCCCTGGGCTGCACGGGGCACGCACGCCGAGTCCCAGGGGCCAGGAGATGCATTGCTGATTTTGAGGGGCTTTCGAATTTGAGTTTGGATAAATGGGTGCAAGGAGGGAGGAAAAGCACCCAGGAGAGAGGGGCAGCAGACCAAACCGAGAGGGAGCACGTACCGCTCTGCAGAGCCCGGCACACCCTTCGGGTGCTGCCACCCTCCTGTGTACAGCCACAGCGTGCCATTTGCTCTGCCTTGTTCACAAGGGTAATGCAGCAAACCAGAGGGATTTGACCCCAAGCAGCACCTCTGGCTAGGGTCAAAGGGAGCATTAGGTTTGCACAATTCCTCTAAGCGAGATTTGAGCCACAGAGACTGTAAGGGATGAACCCAAAACTGTGCAGGGCAGAATCTGTGCTCAGCCCCACCGGCTCATGGTGCAGCAGTGCACATGAGCAGCGACAGCAGCTGCCACGACCAGCCCCGCTCAGTGCCGTGCCGTGCCGGGACGCTGCTCGCCGGCTATGGCAGGAGAAAGGCACGTCTCACCACAAGCCCTTGCGCACCCCAGCAAGCCCCCGCAGCAACCGGGAAGGCAGCGGCTGACGGCCGCAGTCAGCCCGAGGCATGGGGTGAGGCACCAGCCCAGGAGCAGGAGTCGGGCTGGGCTGGGTGCCCTGCCTGCACCCTGGCTCTCCCCAGCCCGGGACGGGTAGCTGGCCCTACGCTACCTCCTTGGAATTCTCCAAAGCAGCGGCAAATCCTTTCCATTAGCAGACTACAGATGCCAGTATGGGCTTTTTGTTCCTGAAAACCGCTGGATGTCTCGGACAGTCTCACCAACGTGCTGCACATGGAAAACCTCTCTCTGTATGACTGATCAGAACCTCCCTGGCTTAGACTTATTCTTGACCACAGCTCTGTCTGCCCTGGGCAGAGATCTGCCGGGTCTGCCCACGTTTGTCAACATCCCTCCTTCTGCTGTGAAACGGAGAGAGAAAGCTTACGAGGGATGCAAAGCATTAGGGTTTCAGCTTTCCCTGTTGCTGGGAGGAGAGCAGAGGTGATGGCAGGGTTGGAAACGCCACCAAAGGGACTCTGAGATGGTCTGCACAGCCACAGCAACCGCCGCTGCATCCAAAACCAGCGGGCGCTGGCTGCCCCAGAGGAGAAGAAAACTGGCACGTTTCCAGGGACGTTGGACCAACGCCGTACAACCCTTGCTGGGAATACATCCCGCATCCCCAAAGGTGTGCTCAAAATCACACCATCGCTGCTAACGAGCTTCTCACCGAGCCAACACAAAAACGCATACGTGCCAAAGCAAAAGGGGGGTTTCTCAAAGCCACCAGCACGGGACCCCCTCTGCTGCCGGGAGGGGACGGGGATGCCCGGGGGAGCTTTGCTACGCGCTGCAACAGGAGCAACAGGAGTGTCCCCGTAACCGGGTGCAGGGGGCCGGGTGACGGCAATTCACCCCAAGCTCTCTGGATACCGCATTCTGATTTTAGGTGACTGCTTCGGGAGAAAAAAAAACAGGATGATGAGCTCAGCTACCCATGGCTCCGGCTTGAAGAGCTGAATCCCAGCCTACTGTTTAGGAAAGAAATGATACAGAAATAATTATCCAGCTTGGGATGAAGGAAGGAAAGGATTTGTGCCGCTTCCCCGTGATCCCCTTGGGTTTCACACCATGTAGCACAGTACTGTATTACTTACAACTAACTAAATGGTGTAACGGTCAGAAGAGCTTTCTCGGCCTTCAACCCAGATAGTTTGCCCATCTTGGGCATGATTCTGGATCTTTAAACATCTGTAATAATACTACAAGTTTTGGTTAATTGTATTAATTCTTGGCTACAGCAACGCGGCAATCCCAGAAGACAGATACGAAATAATTTCAGGGAAATGCACAGCAAAGGGAGAGAGCAACAGAGAAACCCGTCTGTTCCTCCCTTGCACAGCTCCACAGTCGGTCTCCAACTGAAGCTCTAAGCACCCTACCAAAATTTCTAAGCAGAGATTGAAAATGGACATCTGAGATATGACAAAGTTAAAAAAAAAAAAAGGAAAAAAAGTAAAGGTGGTCTCACTAATGAAAAAGAAGTATCAGATCACTCATAAACTCCAACCAGCTACGAGAATAAAGATTACCCCTTAATTTTACACTGCCCACAAAAAACCATGTTCATCTTCCCAATGAGAAAAGAAACATCTATTTTTTCAGAGCACGAGCGCCTTACCACTGACCTCAGGTTAGTGGGAGTCCATTTTCAACATCTGTCTTTTATGCGGAGTTCACATTTAAATAACTTTAGATGGAAAATAATGCCAGCTGGCGTATGCATCATTGCGCAACACATTCCTACTGGCAGAGCGCTAAAATTGCCCTTTCCGAGGAACAGAGTAACATACGTTGCTTAATAGAGAGCGCATGTAACCTTGTCAGCTTAGAGTAAAATTATGTAGGAATCCGAGTGTGATGGGTATGCGTGAAAAGCGTGGAAAGCTCAGCGCCCTTACAAACATGTTACCCGTCCCTGTCGCACTGTTTCTACACAGTAAAAGTGTAAGAAAACGTGTAACCACGCGCTGCATGGGAGGTTAGGCAGATCAGACACTAAAGAGGAGGGATGATGTCTTTCTGGATTCATCATCCGCCCACACGCACAAGCATCTCAAAAAGGTTAACCTGAATAAAAGTGCCCTCATTTCATTCCAGCCCATCTAAACTGCAGCAGGTACAGACTTAAGCCTGCCCACTATCACTCTCCATCAGTAAGGGAAGGTACCAGGAACGCTATATGGTCAGACTGTGCTAGCAGGATGCAAATAAACAGAAGAATTTTTAATGGAAGTTCCCCTAAATGCATCCAGCAGTCCCTGTCCCCTTCCATCGTCTATCTCCATCCTCTTCAAAATTAAAAAAAAAATGTTTACAAGCTTGTACTGGGGAAAGAGCAGCGGTCTGAGAATTCAATTAATAGGGAAAAAGAAATTTCCACAAAACTCATTGCTACTCTGCTAGCTCAGGAGGCAGGAGAAAAAAAAAATCTGCTATAAGAAAAAGCATAGAAGGGGATGTACTTTTTGCCAGAGAACTGTATTTCTTTGTGTTTACGCAGAAAGGACATGAAACCGAGCAAAGCCGGATCCCGCAGAGCCGCCTTTGCTGAACGCGAAGGGCCGGCCGGCAAGGACGCTGCGCCGCGAGCGGCCGAGCTCCGGCCCCTGCCTGCGGCGATGCCCCTGAGCCCTCCCGTCACGGGAGCGAAACGGGGGCGCGGGCCGGCAGGGCCGGCGCGGTCCCCGGCGCCCCCCTCCCTTGGCACCCCGCGGCCGCTCCTCCTCGCAGCTGGCCGGCACGGCGGCTGATAAAATACCTTCAGAGTTAGACTTTAACCCAAGGTCAGCCCAGGCTAATGAAAGACGTGGCAGGCTAGCGAAGGCTTTCCCAGCACTTTGGGGGGAGGAGCGGTACTGTTCTCTTGATGAAGAATTAACTTATTACAAAATGACAGCTGAGCTGGAGATCAATCGGCACAGGCTCCACGGCTCCAAGAATTAGCGACTGGCGGGGGGGAAACCACATACCTCACAATTTCTGCTGCTGAAAACACAGGGAATGAAAGTAAATCTCAGAAATGCACAGGAGATCAGGCGTAACCCACGGGAGGGAAGCCTGAGAAACCTTGCTGGGATCCTAATAGCAGTAATTGGGAGGAACGGCAAACAACAGCACCATGCAGGAAATGAGGATTTCGCTTTACTGAACTGCTCAAGGAAATGGCACCAAGACCGGTGCCCTCGGATGACGCACAGCCGCCCGCGGGCTGCGCGGGAAAGGGAACCACAGAGGGACACGGCTCCTTCCTGGCCGGGGGTGCGAGGCGCCCCGGGGATGGGCACGGAAAGCAGGGAGCAGAAGGAGCAGGAAGGCAGCGCCTGGGGCCCGCTAGCCCTTCGTGGGGTACCCAGCGCCCAGAGCTCAGTGCCGGGGTCCTGCGGGAGCCCTCGGAGCAGACGGCAGACAGGAGCATCTCTTCTCTCCTTCATTTCCTTCTGGCGCTTTGTTAGCGGGAGGACGAGCGTGACTCTCGGCATTGGGGGGGCTGCCCCACACCGAGGCGGGCAGCCCAGTCAGCACAGGACTGCGACGCGCCTCCGTGTGCTGTGAACCAACGGTGTCTTGGGCCAAAAGGCTGGGAAAGCCCACGCGCAGGTAAGGCGCGCGCTGTGCCCAGCTTGCCAGGCGCAGCGGTGCCGTGAGCTGGGACTGGCGGCACGCACGTGGGATGCATCAAACGCAACCGGGCCTGGTAAGGACAGGCAAGCTGCAACGCCACTGCGCAGGATGAGACAGAGAGCTCGTTAGAATCACGCAGTACAAGCCCAGGCACACTTATGCGGGCATGGGAGAGGCACAGAGTAATGCCTCCCGGATGAGTTTCAGCACGGAGTGCTGGCCATCCAAGAGGAGCCTAGCCATTTCAGCTAAATGACAGAACACGACCAATATCTCTAAAACCAGTGACAGACAGAAAAGAGCACCGCAGGGGAAAAGGGAATGATTTAAAATACAGCTTCGGCACAGTAGCAAACAGATGCAACCTGGCCAGGAGTAGCCTCGCAGATCAGAAGAGAGTCCCCGACCATCCAAGCCACACGGTCTGGGAATATCGGGGTGGTGTCCCGCAGACAGCTGGGCACGGTCTGCCACATGGCACGGAACGGAGGCAGCAACTGTCCCGAGAGCCCGGCTGTCAGGCAGGTAGGGCAGCAGAGAGGCCGGGGTCCCGCCGGCGGGGTACCCAGGCGTGCAGCATCACTCCCTCCTGCTGCGGGTTGCTGCCCCAAGAGCAGAAAGGCACCTGCCAGCCTGCCCTGGCCCGCATCTCCCTCATCCATCGCCCCAGCTCTACTGGGGCAGCAGCAGACATCGGGGGATAAAGTGGCTGGAAAGCAGGATACCTCCCAGGAGGGTGGTCAGCTTCATCCAAGAGGCATTTCTGAACAAGGCGTCGAAGTATCTGACAGTCCACTGTTTCTGAGCTGTGCTTTAAGCCCACAGGGGACTCAAGCTTGCTGGAGGGGCCTACACTGGAATACCTGCTTAGCCTACTAATCTAATCAGCAATAAATGGACTAAAACCCATTTTTAGAAGACTGCCTTAAGCGGCCCTACCAAAGGGCTGTGCTGCTGCCTGTGTCTGTCGAGGACTCCCCTTTGCCACGGGCATGCAATCCCACCGCGGCTCCAAGGAGGACACGTTACCACCCCAATTCCCGCGTGCAGCTGTAAGGCGCGTGCCCAGCCGCGGGCATGCCCATGCACCGGCAGGGCGCTCGCCTGCGGGATGCCAGCCACATCTCCCCGCTCCCTCCCGGCGCTGGGAGACAAAGAGGCAAGGACAGCAGGGAGATCTGGGGATCCCTGCAGTGCGATCGCTTTGCTTGTGCTCCCCTCTCCTGCTGCCAAAACTCGGGACAAAACCAGCCTGCAGCGCTCGCGCCCGCAGAGGGGACGGCTCCTATCCTGGGGCATGGAGTCACAGAGATGTTTGGGGGCAGGGCCAAGGTTCCCACCGGCTCCGTCGGCAAACTGCCGGCACGGCATGGGCAAACACGCTGGACACACCTCTGCCGTCCTGCCAGCTCGGGTCTGAGCTGCTCCTCAGGCTTCCATCTCCTTCGTCACCCTGCCTACGCCCCGGCGCTGGTGGTTTTGCCGGTAGCTAGACTTTCATCAAAGGGAACAGTAATTTGAAGGGGGGGAGGAGTAATGAAGTATCAGATGCTCATTCTTGGGCTTAACAATGCTTTTTAAAACTCTTCCACAGTACCTCAGAGTTTGCATTTGCGCACATGGGAAAACGCATCTCCGACGTGCATGTGTTCATCTGAAATAAGATATGATTTTGGTTTGTGCTGACAAGGTCAGTGCCTATTTTCCCATCCAACTTCAGGTTTAATTTTGGTAACCGTCTCTGACGGTCATGAGTACTGATGGGTATAAATGGGAATCAGTCTAAAAATACCCATGTTGTGAGAGCAGCAGAGCAGAGTTAAGGTTGCTGCTTCGAAACAATCCCTGCATCACAGCATACCCATTTATGACACAAAATATGTTTTCCAATCGCATTGAATGCTTCACAACAAACTCCTTCTGCTCAGTTTGCTATTTCCTACCCTATAGCTGCCTCGATCCACTTCCTCCAACCTCCCCTCACCACCTCAAAGTTTCACCAGTTGAGCTGGCAAACTGGGACGCATACACAAGCCATCTTCAGTCTAAGCCGTTTCACGGGAATCTCGGAGAAATCTGAACTAGTAAAAGTTAAATCAATATCAATCACAGGGTTAAATGGATGAAGTTCCTTCAGGTAACACCTTATTCTCACCTCCCCTTTTGCAGACTTCCATTTACAAGATTATTTACCTCCCTTATAAGAAACCCTTAGGGGATCCACACTTCCCTGTCCCAGTCTCAAGGGTTGGTGTTTTGGTTTTTTTTTTAAACCTTAAAATCAGAGATTTAGAGGAGATCTGAGACACATCAGTATATCCTCGCCTCCCAAGACAGCTTGCAGCCGCCCTGCGTGCCATGGAAGCCCAGCGCTGAGCAGGGAGACGGGATGCGGCAGCACGGTGCACACGAGGGATGCGGCGGCACGGTGCACGCGAGGGATGCGGCCGGTGGTGCGGGAGCACACTTCCCAGCGACACCCCCCAGCTCCACCCAGCAGCTCTTCAAAGCCAAAACCAGGTCCCTGTGCACATGTTATTGTTCACTTCATTGGGCCTTAACTAATACTGAGCTTGTAAGGGAAAGCTGGGGACCCCGTCCCAGCACAGCCATATCATTTCTCCCCTGGCTGGGGCACACGCGGCGATGGCTCCGAGTGGGACCGGCCACGCGTGGGCTGGGAAAAGCAGCGCCTCCCAGCCAGGCATGAAGGTCGGCAGAGACCGTGCCACAGGCTAGCCCCCAGCCTTGAAAACACCTCTGAACCCCTTTCAGAAATCCAAGGAAGCAATAAAGGCATGGACCGGACCTGTGCGGGAGGCGGCAAGCTCCCGCCTGCCTTCACATGCTGCCATCTCCAATGGCCAAGTGTGGCGCGTGTAAATTAACCGGTGCGTGGGTGCGTACGGGATACTGGTTGAACTGGTTGCAAAAATAACCAGGCTTTGAGCTGCTCCCTTTGGTTAACGTAAACAAGGAGCGGGCTCTGCGCGCGTCTGCAGGCACTGCTTTCGCACGGCTTTTCGCAGCCCTGCAGACACAAGATGAGAGATGAGCTGCACGCATTTTAATATTTACCACCTGTTGCTAAAATAAGCAGAAGCACATTCCTTGCAAACCCCACATTTGACTGGAATTTGTGGTATTTTTCATTAGATAGCATTGGTTCGACCTACGCAGGCAACGGCAGCGGGCGCACAAGCCGTTTGGTGACGGCTCCTCGCAATCACCCTTTGAAGAGGGTAAGAAGCCACAAGAGCCTGGAAATGGCCTCCATGCATCCAGGCTACGGTGGGTTTGAACCCACGCGCTAGACGGAGCTCAGCTTAAGGAAAAGCACGGCCACTTGCAGCAGTTTAGTCATGCCCATTTACAGTAATCCCTAATTAAACTCCTGCCTCTTTCTGGCACTGGCAAGACCTGACGCCCTGGGGACCCCGGGAGTGACGGGTGCCTTCCTCCACCCCAGCAGGAAAACAAAATTTCTGTGTTCAAGATTAGCTTTCTTCCCCAAACGCTTTCTTTCTAAGACAGACCCTGTCTCAAGGCAGCTGAGATCATCCCCACCCGCACGGAGGGGGCCGGAGGCAGGGCAGACACCGCAGAAGAGCGCAGAGTCACCCCAAATCCATCCCGCGGGCAGGTGACAAAGAGAGGGGCACCATAAGAACATACCCACACAGCGCTTCAGAAAGGTGTCAGCTCAGCAAGGCGAGCCGAATCAGAACACGGTAAGACTTACGCCCCAAGTTGTGAAATACGGGATTTATTTCAGTATTTTTTACTGCTCACCGAAGAGCTGCTCTCCCACAGTTGCATAAAAAGCTTGAGTAAGCCCAGTTGAGAAGGCAGATGAGAATAGCCAGGCAGAAGAGCAGTGAGAAACCGAAGGCAGGCAAGCTGGTAATGCTGTAACTAAATCAGCAATTATGAAATTCAGACAATTAATAAAGAATGAATGAGCAGCAGCATTAAACGCTTAGCGCATCAGAAACAAGCCAGCCCTGTGGGGCTCATTAGATGCCGGCAGCGCTCGACAACGTTTCTGGGTTGTAACTGGAGAAAAGAGGTAATTATTCATACCACACTTGTTTCATGGTTCCTAGTTCAGCAATAACTGATGCAGGTATTTAACATGTAGAATTTAGTGAATGATTTTTAAGTCAACAAGTCTGAATAACGTCCTTTAGAGAGTTTAAGAAAGATTTATATAGACTGACATCCTTGAAAAATTCCAAGCTAATAAAAATTTGAAGATTTTAGGCAGAGTTAGAAAACAGCCAATATAGGACTTGATATCAAGCAAAAGGATCGCAGAACAACTCAGCACAGCCCTAGTTCTATGCAAGCTGAGATCCTAAACTATCCCAATGAAATTAAAAGTGTACTTCACAGAGCTATAAGGCTGGCTAAGAAACTTAGGGAATACATTTCCGTTTCCCCCTTTGCATGCATTTTGACAAAAACGTTACCTAAAGTGACCACACAGCCCAGATTAAGGGGCTGAAATCCACCTCACCGGTGGATCCCCAAACGAAGCAGTGACAGACAGACAGACGACAGAATGCCACTGTGCTTCCAGGAAACCCCACGGCAAGGAGAGCACAGCAGTGTTCCTTTTTATGCAGGTCTGGAAGAAAAAGAGTATTTGCTATCCAGGTCAAGCGTACAGGAATTTGGCATCTACTCATTTCGGGTTGATTTTATACGGCATTGGCCAAGCAACCTCCCAAAGCCAAAAGAAACAGAAGCTGCATCCACAAGATGCAGAAATGCATCCTAAAAACCCCCCAGAGACACAGAAAGGTGTCATCCCAGTGGGAAGGACGCTATGAAGATAGCGTGGTCCCGGGCGCATGAGCAGGGCAACGCGCAGCAAAACAGAAAGGTGACATTACCTCAAAACACGGCACCACTGAAATCACCACGTATATCCCAACATACCATGTTCTATCGTACACTTCAAAGAAGCAATAGAAAAGAGTTTAGAAAAAAAGCAACAAGAACATGAGGCAGGTTTCCCAGACTCCTAAATCCCAGAGATTAAACCAAACTCTTCTATTCAGCTCATCCAAAGAGTAGGCTGGGAGGGGACTTGTCTGCAGCTTCCTCGCATCGAAGGCTCTTCGACTTAGGCAAATGCAGAAGATCAAATACTTGAGAGTTGAAGTTGGACCCATTCAAACCACAGAAAGACCCTCTCTTTTCACAGACAGCTCAACGGGACCTGCACCCCGAATCACACTCACCACCAGCTTTGGGCCAATTACTCCGGATTTCTCCTTTTTTTAGATACCGAGGATTTCTTAGCATGTATGTGGAGGTCAGCAGAGACGTGCTCCTTGTGTTTCCAGTACTGCAGAGATACACACACATCCCCGAAGTTCCCAGGGATCAGGGAGTGTTTGAAGGAGTCCAGACCGATCCCATCCGTCATGTTAAGAGGGAGTAAGAAAATGTCATTGGAGCGAAATGCCAAAACAAAACTTGGAGGCCTTGGAGGCAAAAAGAAAGAGATGGCTCGCTATAATGCAATCCAAGAACAACACTGTAAAACATCACTGTAAAACGGATCAGCAGTTTCCATAGGTAAACATATGGCAAGGAAAAGTGGTTTGGTTGGGATTTTTTCCACCATGTTAAAATTGTGTTGGTGAAGACCAAGTGACAGATTAAGAATCGCTAGGATCCTCGTTCCCCATCAGGGAAGCCTGGCCTGGGAAGGAGATATTTTTTTCCCTGAAAATTCATCCAAATTTGGCTACATTCTTCATCTAGAATCTTTGCCCTGGGCAGGCTTCACTTCAGCCAGAGAAAGTCCAATCCCTCCAAAAATCCCAGTTGAAGCACATCACTTCGCCCACCGACTACCGTCCGCAGGGACGCCGGAGCAGCCGCGGCCGCAGCGCCGTGCCGAGACGCGGCAGCCCTTGCGCGGCCACGGCAGCCTGCCCGCGGGGCGAGGGGGCGCGGGCAGGAGGCGGCAGGGGACCTCCGGGGCTTTCATCGTGCTTTGTACGCTACAGCCCTTCTCCGCTGGGACAGGGAGAGCGCTCGGCTCCTTTATCTTGTTCTCGGCTGCGCTTGTTCTGCTGTCCTACAATAGGCACATCCTTTCCTCCAGCTCCGTAATTAAACAAGATCCATTCCACAGACCAGCTCGCACAATAGTTTTTGCAGCCTCTCATCTTTAGCAGATGTGATCCTTTCCTCCGCTCCCGCGCGCCGCGGGAACACACCGTAACACACACCCGTGCAGCTCTCACGGCTGCAAAACCCCGCGCCAAAATCCTTCTCACCTTGCCGCGGGCTGCGAGGCAGGCTCTGACGCGGCTCTGCCCCCTCGGCCATTGGTGTACAGCATCCCGCAGGAAAAACCTTCCTGCTGCACCACGCCAAAACCACCAAGAATTAATTTTAGCAGTGAAGAAACTGGGGCACGTGGCATTTCTTTGCAAAGTTGCAGCTCCGCGCTTCCCCTCTCTTCTGAGGTGATGCGGCAGAGGAGAACGCTTCAACAAATTAAATCAAAGGGTCCTCGGCCTTCAAGGACCAGCAGAGAAGCACAAGAGCAGAAAGGATCGTGCACAAGAGTAGCATTTAAAGTGTTGACTTCAGCTTGGTTCAATTTTAATTTAGTCCAGATCCCTGCGCAGGGATGCCTTCCTTGGAGGGAGTCTGACAAGTCACTTAGTCTCCCTATGTCTCAGCTTCTCATCCATAAAACAGAGAGTAAATATTGTTCAACCCCTGACCCCCTGCTTGTGAGGTTTTTTTACTCTTTGCTCTCCTTTTCCTAAGCTGCCCAGGATACGGCTGCCCGTGTCTCTTCTGCTCAGGTCCACGCAACATCAGCTTCAGCCGTCAGCACAAGCCAGCGTTTGGACCCCACTCCATCCCAAGAGTAAAACGCTGCCATGACAGCGGCAAACTGATGAAAGCCCTGATGTATTATAAAACACAGGAAAATTCCATGCTGCAGTAAACCAGAAGGAAAAAACCTCCAAATAAAAGCAGTGCCATGGGTGTGAGGAGACACAAACTCAAGGGGATCGGAGAAGGGGGACGGGTCCAGCCCTCCACTTGCTCACCAGGAAAGTGCTGGGAGATGCCAGGAGGAGTTGCAGACCCTGAAATCAGCCACACCTCAGCGTACCCCTCTCAAACCCATTTTCTCCTCTCCACAACCTCTCAGGTGTGCCAGGAGCTTATTCTTATGCACAGTTAGGAATTTACTCTAAAACACAAGTGGAGATGGTTATCTTTGCCAGCAAGTTTCTAGCAGCAGCAGAGACCGTCACCTCTTCGTGACAGTGGTGGGGCTGGAGAGCACTGAGCTGGGTGTGTTAGGGCTGCTGACACTGAACACAGCCCTTTCCTTCATTACCAATACTTTCTGCAGAGGTTTATGCAAGTTAGAGGGTCAGGCAATCAAAGGCAGCTCTGTCACCTTGCAGAAGGAGCAGAGAGCTATCAAAGGACGATGGTTTCTGTAAGAACTCTTCAAATCCTCACAAACAGCAATTACCAGTGCTCTCATGACCCCAAATCTCCCAGAACAAGCTGCAGACCTCCCCCTTGACAGCCAGGCTAAATCCTTTCATGCCTGTGAGCCGGAGCGTGCAGCAAATCACCCCTCTCTAGGCAGGAGGAAAAGCCACAGCAGGCACACGAGAGCAGGTGAGCCACCTCGGCATCACCGGCAGCTTCCGCGGCGTTTGCAGTACTGCAGATGTTACGTGCGTCAGCGCCCCAGCTACGCTGTGTTCCTGCGGAAAGCAAGGTTTGCGGCACCAGATTCCCCCGCGTCTAGTGCAGCTGAGCCCTGGCACCGAACGGGGGCTGCTGCGCTACCAAAACCACGTGTGCAACATGGGGAGCCTCAAAGGAAGGAGCCACGGAAAGCCAGGGGCACCCCTCCAGCACGCACCAACACCCCCGCACGTGCTCTGCTGAGCCCAACGGCTAACGCAACCCATTAGTGCAATGCTTAAAGCCTGCTTGAAGAAACATTTCCGAGGAAGAACAAGTGTGGAGCAGGAGGAAGAGGAGGGAGCACAAGGGCGCAAAAGGGGACAGACATTTGTGAAATGCCTTTACATGCTGGCCATGAATTTAGAGAGGGGTGGGAGCTGGCAGAGCAGCCCCTGGCTGGGAAGGAGCGATACTGAAGGTCTGCCCTCTCCCCCACGTTCAGGGAGCCTGGCAGACGTTATTCCCGTCCTCTCCCTTGAGCTCCCAGCAGATATGTGCCGATGGCTCAGACAATGGAATCGGCAAGCCTGCAACGTGACTCGCTTGGAGCACCAGCGGGGAAAGCCCCCAGCTGGGAGCAAGATGAGTCACAGGGAGACACTGTCAGCGCTCAGAGAAGGAAGAAAGCCCAACCGAGGAAAGGCCAACTCAAGCAAACAAGAGGCGAGGATGCATGATGGGGACGTAGGGGACACAAGGCACCACTGCCTCCCAGCTTTTTGCCGGCAGCTCTGGTCCTGCCCTGGGCTCAGTGCCTACCTGGCTCCCAGCCCTCTCAAAGGCATCTGCCTGGCTACAGGCCAGCATCACCCACCAGAGCCATCGCTGCTTGTGCTGGCATGCCTGGCATCAGTTGATGTGCTCCTGCCAAAGCCCTGAGCACCGCCTGCCTGTGGGACACTTGCCCAGAGCAGAAGGGCTGAGCATCCCAGAGAGACAGGAGGTGTGGGGAAGACCATGCACCAGCATGCACCTCCTGGCTCATCAGCCTTCTCAAAGCATGCTCCCCTGTCTGCGTTATGGTTTCCTTCGTCCTCGCTGGCTCCACAGCCCCCTGCTCTTTCCCAGGCTGGACCCCCTGCCACCAAGCTCTCCTCCCCACCGCCGTTTGGAGCCCCCCCAGAAGGGACGTGCTGCTGCCCCAAGCCTGGAAGGGAGCGCTTAGCTAGGGCACTGCTGGAAGCCGAAGGGCAACGAGCTTCTCGTGACTTATTTATGAGGCCAGCTCCTGGGGGAAGAAGAGCATTCCCGCTCGTCTCCCCAGGACGCATCATCCGGCTGAGCCCAGTCATTCCCGCCACCGCACGACCCAGCAAGCCCGGCAGACAGCGGCACGCACAGGCAGTACCTGCTCCTGTCCGCCCGGGGACGCCTCCCCAAAGCCCCTCTGGCGAGCAGCGCCCCGAGCCCCATCCCTACGCGGCCTCCTCCGGCGCTCAGACCTCGCTTTCCAGCGTAAAAGGCTCACGTTTCACATCATCTTACTAGTTCAGACGCCTGCCCTCTGCTACATGGAGTCATTTACCTTCTTAAACTTGTAATTTTACTACGTGTGCATTACAACAGAGTGTATGTACAACTCACACTACTTAACGCTGCCAGTAACCTTCAAAGCTTTGCTGGAAAACACTTGCCATATCCTGGCCGTGGTATTAAAACAGACAGCAAAGCCAGGGCCACCACGCTTTGGCCAACTCTCTTGGAAACTATTCCTCCCCTATGGGCAGTCTTGGTCAAAAGGCTGCTCCGGTGAATCTGGGCACTAATTTAACGAGTTTATTGATTAAATACTCACCACAGGATGAGATCCTGACCTGCTTCGTGCAATCGAGCAGGTAGCACGTCAGTAGCAATGCAGGACTAGCCTGCATTATTTTATTATGAAGTTAAGTGGCAACAGTGGTGCCGGGAGAAATACAATAAACTTGCCTGGAAACCTTCACCCTCTTTACTGCGATTGTCAGAGCACCGAAAGAGCAATTGAAATTATTACAAATATCCCTTTGGTTCCTCCCAGATCTAATACAACGTAATCTTGTTCATCTCGGATAATCACGTCAAGTCATTAGCTCACTGATAATTCACCTCGCGCCGAGTGCCGTGACTCGGCAAAGCTGAGCCCTTCGGGCGGCCAGAGCCTGAGCATCTCCTGGCCGGCGCGCTGCCCGCCGTGCACATCCCCGCAGCGGGCAGGGTGGGCTGCCCCCAGGCAGGGCTCGCGCACGCCGGGCCCGCTCGCTTCCAAATCCTGCTCCGTTTTACGGCACGGAGAGCCACGGCCGCGCTGCTTCTTGCATGATGAAAGGGGAAAAAAAAGAAAAGATGACATCATTATAAATGACCTAACGCTTGAAAAACTCGCCACGGCAGGAACAGGGGTATCTCAGAAATACTCTAATTGAATGAGCTCAAAATTACGCCTGGCACTCTACACAAATAACTGGCCAAATGCATCGATTTTCACACCAGTCCAACTGTGCATGTGGCTTGCAGAGGATGCAAAATCTTGCTTTAAACAAGCTTGTTGAAATTCAGCAATTTTGCCAATTTGCTAAAATAGAGCTCAGCTATGCAAAGCAGCAGAAGCCCCACAAAATCAGATGTACCTGACAGAGTAGGAGGTGTAGAGGAGCTAGATTTTAAAGCGCTTGAAATGCCTCCTTGTTTTGAGCCTGCAAAACTCAGCTGGACACTTCCCAGAAACAGGCTTGCAGAAGACTTCCACAGAAGCAGCTTTTAAGAAGTGCCTATATAGGATTTCATCCTTTCTGGCACCAAAGAAAACCTGGATTAAAGCTGCACTCAGAAAACCAAGTAGCAAAAAAAAAGATGGTTCTAAATTCTCTAGAACGACCGCACCAAGCCACACAGCCAGGTAGCACTGGCTGCGCTGGAGACGTGCCGGAGGCACAGAGAGGAAAGCGTTTGCATATATTTACATCATTAAAAACATAAAAAATATACAGTTATCATTGTCATTTAGGGCCCCATGTGCTCAGTCATTCTGAAAGAGAAAAGAAAGGATGCCCTGCAGCTAACTCAGGCACTTTAAACCGAAACAACTCCTAGTCCTTATGGTTGGGAAGATGCACCAGTTGGGCTCTTGCTCTCCAGTGCTGTAACACCCTCTTTGGCAGCTGAGGGACACGCGACCTGTCCCAGGCCGCTCTCATGAGCTCCCATCTGAACTTCTCAAGCTTTGCCCGCGACCGGCGCAGAGCAGAAGAGCACCACGGCCTCCGGGCTGCTGCCTCCCAGGAGAGCCTGGGCAAGGAAGGTCCCCTGGGCTCACACCAACACGACAGGCTGGCTGCAGCTTTAATGAGCATTTAATTACTGTTGAGCTTGGGGCCTTTTGAGGTTCAGGAGCCCGAGGGTAACTATCTGGCCTTATGGAATGGTTTCTCACACCTTGCATCCAGAGGAGCCAAGGAACACTTTGAAGGCAAACCTACCCCAGCAGTTTAGGGCATGAAGCAACACGGACCGCGTCACCCTGTTTTGGGATGAGGAGGAGAAGGGGTTCAGTTGTACAAACACAAGCCCAGCTGCTTGCCAGGAAAACAAGCCCTGGCCTATTGTATTTACTAGTACTGACGTGGCCATCGGTGCCCTGCAGGAGAGCCAGAACACGTAGGCTCTGGAGGAAAGCTGCAGCAAACGCTCACGAAATTGCTGTCCAAGTGCATCCTTGGCAGGGCCAATGTCCCGTTCCACCGAGTCCTTCCAGGGCTGGGGATTTGCACCAAGATGCAGAGCAGGACAGGGCTGCCTCCCCAGCAAGCCCAGCCGGAGCAGGCAGGAAAAGCAGGAAGGCAGAGGCAGCCGGCTGAGCACCTCCCCTTCCCTCCTCGCCCCTGAGCTGCGAGAATCCCGGGAATTCTCCAACATCCTCCTGCTTCTGTACAGAAACCCTCCCTCTGGCGAGCACGTGAGGATGCCCATGCCACCACCAACCCTTCGGCAGGGGAAGGACGGGGATGGCATCCCTGCCCTGCGACACCGACTCCCTGTATAAAGTCCCTCTCAATCCAGATCCATAAGAGAGACCAAATTTGGGCTTAATGTATACATCTTGCTCTGGTGGGGCCGTTCTGCCCACAGCCCGTTGCTCCTGGGAGGGCGGCAGAGCCCAGCCAGAGCAGGAATCCCAGCAATGCCGGCTATGCCGTGTCCTCCTCTTTGCCCCCAAAGGGTCAGGTCTCCGTCTAAACAGGAAGCCGGGATGAGCCAGGCCTGCGGCGCTCGCCCGAGTCCCGGCTGCCGGGCAGGAGAGGGGAGGCAGCGCTGCAGGAGCTGCTGCCGCGCCTGGCCCCGACCCTCCCCAGCACGGGCAGCTACGGGGACTTCCAGGGCGGCCTCCCCCTCGGGACGCCCGCTGTCGGGCAGGGTGATGCCTCGCTTCTTTGCAGGACCTTTTTGGTTTTTTAAATCATTTAGTACATAGCACCAAAGGCCAGCGAGCACTAGCACAAAGGCAGCACTGAGAAAGCGGAGCTGTATTGGCAGGGGGGACGGAGAGGGTCCCCCTCCGTCACCGGCAGCGAGTAACTCTGAACACAACGCTTTCCCCCTAAGCCAGGGACTGCATTAAAAACCATACAAACCTCAGGGTCAGCAGCTGCTTCACACACCACGCGCAGAACTGCTGCAGCTTGCACTTGAAGATCTCCCGCTGCTCGCTTTCTGTGCCTAAATAAGCTTTTTCTTCCTCTGGTTTCCCCATGCCAATATTTTGGGATTACTTTATTCCTTAAAGAATACAACTACCCTTCTGCTTTAAGAAGGATACACATTCCTTGACCTCCAGCCAAATTCAAACCATCCTCCGGCGCGCAGCCCAGCCAGCAAATGCCCTTGCAATGCCGCGATAACGTCTTGCTGCTGGGTGCAAGGCCGGTGCAAAACACGGGAAACCAGGGAAGGGCTTTATGCATAAACTCCCGTCAAACAAACCGTCCTGGCATCCTCTTCACAAACGGCACCCCGCAACAAACAGACAGACATTAAAAGTCTCTCTGGGAGATCCGATCTGCAAACTCATGGCCTTTCAGTGACTTGCATCTCTCCTGTCTTACATTAGATCAAGGAAACTTGAGCACATGTTTCAAACACATCATTCATCATAAGAAATCATTATTTCTCCCTAATTTGTGTTCTTTCTGCCATTCAGAGCTTTATCTATGAATTGTCTAGACTATGCTTAAGTTTATTTATATTAGTCAATAAAAAAAAAACACAGTAGCTTATTTAACAGGGCTTATTTAAGCCCTCAAAGTTGTGCCAGACCTCCCATGCTGATGGGGAGTTATGTGATTTTTGGGGCTGGAGCTGCATTCTTTCAAAAGTCTTATCTTGAGAGGCAGCAGAGGAAACAGCTGTTTATGAGAGCTCTTGACGGTGTCACAGTTGTTCTGTCCCAAACCTTGTTTGGAACCAAGGTGAGCAAACCTAATCCCATAAAGGACTTCCCAGGCTGTGCACCGGCCACAACATTAACCACCAGCGAGAGGACAGGGCGGCGGGTAGAAAAGCTGCTGAGAAAAGCCCACAAACTATTTCTGCGCTGAAAGTTTGAAACAGAAGAGCCTTGCAATCTGTGTCCTTGGGATATGATACTCCTCTCCTCCTCTGGCGAGGAGGAAACGAGATTACAAGAGTCCACAGGAGGGGTGAGAGAGGAGGAGGGCGACAGCCGAGCCCTGGGAGGGCTGCTCAGCCACACGAGCCGGTCCAGCGCTCGCGGGACCCCATGAGGCCACCAGCAAGACAGCTCATCCATTACTCAACATCCCTGCGAGCATCCTCAGCCCCTTCCATTTCAGAGTGTTATTTCCAGGAGAGCGCCATCCCTGGAAGACAGGGCAGATCCCTTGCTGTGACCCACGGAGCAGACCAAATTATCTGCGCCTGTGGCCACGCCACCACGTACGTCAGACGAAGGGCCAACCACCGCCCAAAGGGCTGTCTCACACGCCCGACAGCGGTCAAGCTCCTGCTGTTTGAAGCCCGGGAGCGGCGAGCTCGCAGGGCGTGTGGTTTGCTCACCCCCAGCCCGCCCTTGAACACTTTCCAGTTGTGCAGGTGAGAGGCCGGGGAGCAGAGGAAAAGCTCCTCTCCTGGCTATTGGCCAAGCATTATACGGCGAGAGCGCCACGTATCCTGACTATAAGTATTTTAGGAAGCCAGATGACTTCATTACCAGCTGACATCCCCTGACCTACTCGCTGTTAAACAAGTGCGCTGCTAGCCGGCCCCAGAGCTCGTTACTCAGCACTTTAATTTGCACATTGCCACTTACTGGGCACTAACCTGACGGCATATCCAGGCAGCGTCCAAATTTACACGCAGCTGAAGCGCTTATGCAAGCGGTAAAACACAAATACACCTCTTCCACAAGCAGCTTGCTGTTACCTTTGAATTGGGACTGACACACAAGGAAATCCTCCGAATCGCGGACGTGCTACAGCTTCCGTGCGGTGCCGGCAGCCCCACGCCCCGCACCCGCCTCCCACCCCCCATCCTCGCCTCTGCAGCACACGCTCCTGCGCAGGACGCAGCGCCGTGAGCACGGGTCGGCCCTGCTACGGCTCGGGCTGCGGTAACCCCAGCCACGGCAGGCGGGATGCCCGGGTACCACAGGGGACAGCCCGCGCCGGGGATGCTCCAAACGCGATGGTGCGGCACAGGAAGCTCGCAGGCACCGCGCCCGGGTTACACGGAGGTCTCAATGGAGAGAGGGATGGTAGAAAATACAGGGTTATGAATAACCTGGAGGACAAGACTTACGCAAGAGAAGGCTGTAAGCGGAGACAGAGGAGCGGTGCCCCCACCACCCCGATGCAGAAGGGGAAGGAGCATCCTCGCCACACTCACCCTGATCCGCCGCATGGCCGTCACGATCTCCACCCGGCTGTTTGGCCGCGGCACATCCAGGCTCCCGATGTACTGGAGGGAAAGAAAGAGCAGATTAGTCGAGTTTCCACGGCACTGGAAACCTCACGGTCTCACCATGGCCTCGATGGCATCCCCGGAGGGAACCCAGGGTCACTTCTGGGGAACAGGCGGAGTTTTGCCCATTGCACCCGACGCCTTTCACGCCTCCCACCATGAAGCAGTTCCCTCACCACAATGTTTCAAGGATTCAGCAGCCATTATTCCAACAATAAAATAACTTCAGCAATCAGGCCAGCAGGCCTCATTCATCTATGCTGTGATCAAAGTACGTAGGTATAAGCCAATATCCCCTCGGCTGCACTGAATCATCTATTATAGACCTGGATATTGGAATATCCCTAAAATAGCTGGGGCAACCTGTCCTGTGACAGGCCCTTCACTATTTAATTACAGCCCTGCCAAACCGTTGGCTGTTTTTGCAGCGATGCTGAGCCTCTAGGCCAAGCCTCCGGAATAAAGGAGCCGCTTTGCTATTCAAAGGGGACCAAAGGCAGCGCCACCGCGACCCAGCACGGAGAGATGCCGAACAAAAACCTTTTTAAAAATAAAATGGAAGAGGGCAGATTCAGAAGAAGGATCAGAAAACAGACAAGCGACAAAGAGTCAATGCTGAGCGCTAAAAACGTGTAGTTAGAAGAAAAGCGTTTTGAGTCTATTTACTAGCCCCCTGTGCTCCCACGCTTCATCTCGACACGAGCGCTGACGTAACCCTCGGCCGCGCAGCGCGGGCACTGCACCCGGCAGAGCTACGTGTTCCTGTGAATACGGCCATAACCTTCGCTGACACCATGAACGCCCAGGTCACTGGTTTCAAGCACCAGCGCTGAGGCGGGCGCTTAAATGGCTGAACATGTGCTAGGGGTCACCGTACTGGCAGAAGCCGTGGAGAGGGGCTGTTTGTCACCCAGCATCGCTGCGGGACTCCCGGCTCCTCTCCGCCGGGATGCTGCTGCCACCTCTATGGAGGGCACAGCACAGGGGCTGCGTGACTATGCCTGGGCTTTGTGTGTGCATGCTGTCCCAGAGAGCCCTCCCGGCTAACCCTCCGTGCCTGCACCCCAAACTCACAAGCCCACCCACTCGGAGAGGCCATCCCCAGCTGCGCGGCTCCTGCCCCGGGTGGAGACGAAGGCAAGCGTCCAGCGACCGGCACCGGGCAGTCCGTGCTGGGAGTGGATGTGAAGAGAGAGGATATAAAAATAAACACCAAACAGCTGGCACGCTCGTCACGTGCTGAGCAGGCTGCCACGGTGCAGGGCAGCTTTATGTAACCGGGAATTAAAGCCCACGCTGCCGGCAAAGGCGGCATTAACAGCCCAGACCCCAACTGCTGAATGCCCGACTGCAAAAGCGCAGGTCTTGGTAAGTTTTCAGTCGCATCCCCTAAACAGAACCTTCCCGCCCCTTCAAAGGTTCAGGTCGTACTAAGAGAGGCATCTTTGACATCAATCGATTCCCTTTTGTTATATAAAGTCTGGAAACCATCAATAAAAAGTAGGAGACGAGGAGGGCTGAGGCAGCCGGAGCCCTGGGCACAGGGTCACCGTGCAGCACGTAAGGAAGAAACCTTTCCCCACCTTCCCCTGCCAGGGGAACGTCTCAGCTGCGCAGCACCTCTCCCACCAAGCCTCCCCACGCTGCTCTCGTGCCGGGGACCACCCGGCACTGCTCCCCCTCACCTACAAGGGAGACGTCTTAGCTTACACGCGGAAAAGGACAGTCTTTTGCAGCCAGAGG
This sequence comes from Phoenicopterus ruber ruber, assembly GCA_009819775.1. Taxonomy (NCBI): domain Eukaryota; kingdom Metazoa; phylum Chordata; class Aves; order Phoenicopteriformes; family Phoenicopteridae; genus Phoenicopterus; species Phoenicopterus ruber. Next base: position 28,110,871 of record CM020222.1, read on the forward strand.
ATGCCCAGCTTCTTCCAACTATTCCCGACAGCACGAGGTCACTGCCGCTGGGGGGGCAATGGCTCTCCTTCTCCCTGCGTGTTCCTTCCCCAGGCGAGCGCAGAGGACAGCCACGTGCAAGGACAGGGCAAGCAGTGGCAGCTACCAGCTGGGCAGGAGACAGCCCCATCCACCGCTGGCTCCCACAGCCACACGAATTCGAGCAATGCCAACCTCCCAGCTGACGGCCACAACCTCGGCCAGCAGCAACGCCCAGCCATGCCTGTAATTGCATGTGCGAGCCCGGCAGGGCTGGGCCGCCCCATAAGCAAGCGATGGGGCAGAAACCAGACATCACCTCGGACCAGGCAGCGCCTCCTTGGATGGCCCTCCTGGGAAACAGCACCAGCAGCAGCAACGTCTTGATGCTGTCCTATCTACACCCCTTTGTTCAGCTGTTCCTCTCCAGCCCATGTTCCCACGTACCCAAACCAAGGGGCTCAGGTCATAAACCATGCAGGACTTGCCTCTGCTCCCACACCCTGGCTCCAGGGCATCCTGCCGCATCCCATGGCAGCACGGCCCCACCAGAGCCCGCGGCACCTCCAGCCCCAGTGTGGGCTCTCTTCACACAGTTACTGTGCTCACAGCTCCGAAAACGCCCACCTCTCCCTCCGCTCTGGAGGCAAGGTAGTTTTTGCGCGTTTCACAAAACTCAACAGATGGGCAAAGTCTCCCCAGATTATTTTTGCCTTCAGAGCAGAAATCATACATGGGAACTGCACTGCAGAAGAGTAACCCTTCACAATGTGCTGAGTATACCCCCAAAAATGTGGACTTGGAGGTCGGCCTTTCAGCTAAACTACTATTTCCCAGGCAAGGAGTGGGGATGGCCTGAGAAACCGCCCATATTTACTAGTGATTTGCATGTGATAAGTGCATCAAGGGCCGCTCCTGCTCCGCTCTCCTCCAGCCCTCCTACTCACAGCACCGACTTTCATTTCGGGAAGAGGTGTGGGAAAAAGCAGGCGAGGCAGAGGCGAGGATCAGCAAAGCAGCAGGAGCCTCCGGGGTGCAGGACTCCCCCCTCATCCCACCCCAACACTGAGACCCAGCTCCCCCCTCCCGGGGCAGGACCCCCAGGGACCCCCAAGCATGGAGGCTCCCAGACCCCAGGCAAGGGCTTTTGCCTTCCTTTAAAATCTGTGTGCCCCAAGCGAGGTGCCAGGCGCGGCGGTGGCCCTGGTCCCCGCAGGGGCCAATGTCCCGGCTCCCAGGGCTCGGGCCAGCATCCGTGCCAGCAGGGCGACCCCACGGGAAAGGGAGGCTGTGGGGCCGGGGCTCAGCCCGGGGAGGAGAAAGGAAGGCGCCCGAGACAAAAGGAAGGAAAATAAAGCTGTGTGAAAGAGAGCTGACAAAGAAAATAAACCCATGAAAGAACTCGCCCTCCCCACGGCCCGGGGGAACCGAGGAGGAGGAAACCACATGCACATATGCAGGACGCAGCTTTCCCAAATAATCGCCTCCAGATCCGTGGCCCCCACACCTTGCCAGCGGATGGGGGGCAGAGGCGGAGCCCCCCAGCTGCACCTCGGAGGCAGGTGGGATTAGGGGGTCAGCGGTCTCTGCGCTCCGAAGGCGGGGGGCACGGCTGGCTCGGTGGGGAGCGCAGTCCCAGGCAGCCCCCTCCTCCCCAGCCCAATTAGGAGGAGAAAGGCCGCCCGTTGGGAGCGCCAGTGAATGGGCAGCCGAGGGGGTCCCTCCTGTGACAAGGAGCTCTGGCAGCCCCACAAAGGCAGCCTTCGCATTGCAAACGGCCAGAGCCGCGCGGGGCCGCGTCGCCCGGCGGCACGGGCAGGCAGGCACGCACAAAGCACCTATTTTGCAGGGTGCTTTCGGTGCCCCGCTCACCCCGCTGCTCCTCATCCCCATGCGTGGGACCCAGCCTTCCATCGGCCCTTCCAGGGACCCTAGAAAGGGCAGCCCCTCTCCCTGCCGTCACACAGGCTTGGTGGCTGTCACCCGTCAGGCTTCTCAGCACCTGAAGGGAGCTCGTTTGCTGTTCCCCTCCAAAGCAAACGGGCTGCCCTGTCTGTCCCAGGCACCGCTGGAAGGGGCCTCCAGACACAGCCCACACCATGCACCCTCTGCCCCCGGCTCACGAAAGACCTGTCCGGTTCAGGGAAATACCAGCCCTCCCCAGGCCAGAGGATAAAAACCCAAGAAAACAAAGGAGAGCATTTTGCCAAAGCAATGTTTGCACAAGTCACTTAGTTTCTCATTTTTCCTTGAGGTTGTTTAATATTGTTCATTTTCTGCTCTGTCAGAAATGCATTTGCTTGAGAAGGTGCTTTTTCTGTGACAGCAAGTGGCTTCGGAAAACTGAAGGCCGATTGCATCCCTGACAGGGGGACACCTTCCAAGGGGTGTTGATGAGATCCCTCGTGGGTGGTGGGCAGCAAAAGCCTTCCCGGAGAGGAGCTGCCGCCTTCCCGAGGGAGGCACGCTGCCTCTCTGCCAGCCCGACACTGCGTGCAAAGGTCAGGGCTGAATCATACCCAACTTACAGGGGAGCCTAAACTGGCCAGCTGCCGGGTTTCCAGCTCCGAAAGCCGCTCCGAGTCAGAGAGCTTGCCACGGATGAAGAGCCACTGCTTCTGCAGAGGAGCTGCAGGCAGGCAGCAGGCAGCAGGGCAGCGCAGGCAGAGAAGACACGCTGCCACCAGCCCCGCGCTGGGGCATCGCACCACGGGCTACGCGGTCGTCCTCGGGGCCAGGAGAGCCTCGTCCAAGAAGGGAACCCCGCGCTCAGGCTGGGGAGGGGTTACCAGAGGTACCAGCAGCCGGGTGGGAGCCATCAGATACAGGATGCGAAGGTGCCAAGTTTTCTGAAGAGTCCAGGGCGGCGTGAGGCCACACCAGGTACTGGGATGGTGGCCCCGTCACTCAGGGCTGTGCCATGAAGCAAGGGCCAAAGTGCTCGGGCACCAGTCCCCAGCCAGGTGCCCTGAGCCCAGAGATTTGAAATATCTTTATTTCCCCAGTGTCCGGGGAAACACCCAGCCTCTCTGCAACCCAGCTGATAAGGGCTTCTCCCAGGGCTGCCGTGCTCAGGGAAAGCAAGGAGAAATCCAGTTCCCGGGAGTTTTGCTGGCCCAGTGCTCCCACTCTCCCAGGCACAGCCTCCACCCGGGGAGCCACGGGGCTGGGCTGGCACGGCCCTGGCGCTGCCCTGCACCCCAGGAACACCCAGCCTCGCTGGAAGGAAAGGGGGGAAGTTTATTCAGCCTGCAGTGGAGCAGGCTCAGAGGCCAAAAGGGATGGAAAATTCGAGATGCCAGCTGACTTCAATGGAAAAAAGCCTGGGCTTTCCAGCCTGAGCCCGGCAGGAGAGTGCAGCAGGCTCTCTGCTGAGCTGGAGGGCTCCAGCCCTGCCCAAGCCTCCCTGAACGGGGCCCTGCACACTGAGGACACCGGGGTGCGTCCAGCCCCGGGAGCCAGGTAGTTTAACACAGCGTGTCAGACCCATCCAGACCCACACAACCAGACAGTGGGCATCAATACGGGGACATCTCATCCCAGGCAGAACGGGTCAAGCTGATGCCCTAAGGATATTAGTGCTTATCCGCCTGCTGATTCTCGAAACTGCCTATGAGCAGTGCAGGGTCTCAAGAACCAGAAACACAGAGCTCTGGGGGTCCCAAGACAAGACCCCAGTGCCCACCAGAGCCACATGCATCGCGCCCACCCTCCCCTCTCACTGGCCAAAACGGGGCTCGTGCAATAAGGGGAGACACCTTTGCAGCAGGACGCAGCCCTGCAGCGGGGACACCAGGACACAGAGCGAGGGGGTGCAGCAGGAGAGCTGAAGTTTTTCCACGTCAGTGAAGCAGGGCTGTCCACTCGTCCCTGTTTCCGTACCCCACCCCGCCACGCTGCCCGCAGCTGCCCCCCGTGCAGGGGCTGAGCTGCCTGTACCTACACCGAGATATGGCCTTAGCAGGCGTTCGTGTACGGGATGTGCAAGACCGGAGCGCTTCAGCGGCCAGAAAGCAGGGCTGGGAGCATCCCACCCCCATTGCTTCTTCCTCAGGACCTTCTGGCATCTGCCGAGCCCACGCGCTGCCTGGCCGGTACCCACAGTCTTGGCACACGCAGCTTTGCCAAATCCTGGCAGAGTGGTTTTTTGCTAAGAGCTTCACTAAGCAGCCTGTGAACTGACTTAACAAGTATGGGAGAAATATGCCACTGTTTCAGATGAGAACTTTTGTGGCACTTGGGAAGGTTATTTATAGCCTCGAGCAAGCAATCCCAGGCTAAATCACACTGCAGCTTTGCTCCGGGCTGAGCAGCCCTGACGGAGCACACCGTACTCCAGAGCTGCCAGTACAAACAGCCCCCTAACAAAGCTGCCAAGTCTCTCCCAGGCAGCTAAAGAGGTGCAGAGCTTCACACAACCTGTCCCCAGTTTCCCAGCCCTCCTGGAAAGGCAACCTTGCTGGGAAGGGGGCCTGAAGCAGAGGAGGGGAACTGAAGACCCCGATCGGAGCTGCCTGCAACTCAACTCACTTCAAATGCTTTCATGTATGGCCCCTACGTACATAAAAACATACACAAGAGTGGAAACACACACGCATTTGCTGCTTAGTGTTCACCTGAGGCTATAATCCCTTTCCTGATAAAGTGATTATCTTTGCAGCAACCGGCAGGCACTGCCAGCGCTGGCAGCCTCGGGAAGGTGGTGGCAGGTGAGCTGGAGGGGTTCATAGGAAGGGACATGCCGGGATCAGACTAAAGTCTCCTTCGTGTCCTGTCTCCAAACATAGACAGCAGCAGATGCTCGGTTCAACTTCAGTTTCCCACGCACAAAAGCAGAGAAAAGTACTGACAAACATGAGAGAAAATGCCTGGTTGCCAAGATCCCTTAAGGGGGAAAAAAACCCCCACCACCCGAACCCAAAAAACCCCACCTGCTGCCCAGAAGAACAGCAATCCTCCCAAACCTCCAGTCCCGCATTTATCTGCAAACAGGTCTGGTATCAGGAAAGCTGGGTCTCAGCACGCCTTGTCCCAGCCCGTGGCAGCCCTGGGCCGCAGGCAGTGGGTCTGCCCGAAGGACCGAGGTTTGCTTGGACACCCCCTTCTCCCCTCGCCTGCAGACGCGGGAGCAGCACAGAGGGTCCTTGCGCCCGTCTCCTCCCTTCGTTGGGAGCCACGTACATCATGGCACTGCGAATAGATTAGCGAGTCTTGGGAATGAAGAATTAAGAGCTACTTCCAAATAGTGGGTATTTGGTAGGTGGGACCTTGCTCTGGACCACAAGATCTCCAGGGCAGGAGGGATCTCTCGCTGCTTTTGAGGAGAGCCCAGCTCAGCGAGATCCCGAGAGCGGCTCTGACGACAGGGACCAACAACAGCTTCCCCGTGCAAACCCAGCAGCACCCAGCACCCCTGCGCTCGAACAGACGGGGGGTCCGGCAGTCCAATGACAGGCTCCACCACCCCATTTAATTTCCTCTATGTGCTAATTTCTCTGGAGGCGTTGGAGTAGCCTGAGTCATGATTTCTGAATGCGCAGAATTGCTGGTGTTGCACAAGCTGGCCCTCGGGTTTTGTCCCGCAGCACCAAGGCTTTGGGAAGATAAGGAGTAAGCTTGCATCCCCCTCCTCCTCACCCCGACTGGCGGAGCCATGCTGGGCGGAGAGGTGGAGGAGGACAGAAGGAGTCTTTACTCACTACATACCCATTTATTAACCAGGAAACCATTGCACAAGTGGGAATTCATGCCCACTCCCCTGTGCCACGCTGCAGCTCCCAGCTCTTTCATCTGAACGCTTCAGCTAACTCAAGAGGCCTGGCTTTTGACTGTATTCAACAATTCAGACCGCAAGACGCAGAAGAACGCGAACGCCCTGCCTTCCCTCAGAGCCAGCTCCTCTGATTCCCAGCAGCTCGGCCGAGGAGCCTCAGGGACACAGCGGGGTTTGGTGCCAAGAGAGGTGGCCAACGAAAGCAGATCCAAAAGCGTGAAATGTATTACCACTCCTAAGAAGATGGAGTGGGATTTTCCAACTATTGGATTTATCTCCAGAAAATGGATTAACATAATCCTTAGAGGACACTTCGCTCAGACTTGGTGTCCCTGTGCCAGAGCATGTGCCTGCAAGTAGCTTCAGCGGGGACGAGCAGTGCAAGTCTCCCGATGGCATCGCATGTGACAGCACTGCTTGCCTCAGAGTGAATCCATCGCTCTGTGCTTGAAAAGGGCCCAAATCCCGACTGCCCGCAGCCACCCACCCCGGGGGCCCTGCGCCCCCTCGGGAGAGAGGCAAGGGGGACAGCAGCACAGACGCCAGCAGCTACTGATGAACCGAAACGTGTTACATCCACTACGCGTGCCGCTTAAAGACAGCGGCAGACAGCGTAGGTCTGAGTGTAAAAATAAAATAAAGAATTAAACCAATAAACCAGCGCATACCGACTCAGGCCCACATTACCCCCCTGCAGCGAGCCCCAAGCAAGCTCGTCAGGAATCCCGGGCTGCCGGAGCAGAGATCAGCTGCCGAGGGCTCTAACACCGGGATCCCCACCACCCGCACTATCAGCAATCCCAGGAGGCTTTTAGGAGACAGGCACGCGAGTCCCGGTGCCCCAGATGAGCATTTTTCTTCTTTAATCTTCCCCAAGTTCCAGCTTAAATCAGAGTTCCTCATTTTTGTGACTCGCGCTGGGTGCCTGGCCGAAACAAGAGCCGCGCGGGTTTAAGTGCTCGGGATTCTTGGGGATAAAAGGAACTAAAGGAGTGTAAGCATTTAATTAATCTCCAGCAATCTAATAAAAGGATGGAGTAATTGCCTAAGCCATCTGCATTCTGCATGTGGCATCAGGAGCTCCTGGAGAAACCCACAAATTCGGAAGCTGGGTTTCGTACGGATTGTGCTTGGCATTAATACGTGCCACAGGATACCAAATAAGAGAAAGAGGAGCTAACAAAGACTAATACGCACCACCCCATTAATGCAGCCAGACCAGCAGCGCGGAAAAGAGATGAGCCGTGAGCAGACCGAGGGGGCAGCTGAAGCCCTGTCCTGCTCCTCACCCCCCAAGCCGGGCCACCCAAACCTGGCATGGAAGAGGCACACGGGACTTAGAAGGGGAGATGCTTTGCAGCCTCCCCACAGGTGAGGGGTGAGCAGACGCTGGCAGTAAAACAGCAGCCGGCTCCAATAATCCAGGAGCAAAAGGCTGCAAAGCTGAATTTGAACACTCTTTCCCAGGAAATAGTTGCAAAGCAGGTTTAAGTTTGCTCCGTAAACAACTCCTCTGCTGTTCTGCTCTCTGCAGCACGGTGCCTGTCGACGGGCAGGCGATGGCCTCTGCAGAGGAACCCTCCCAGCCCTGAGAAAAGGGGGAAAATAATACTTCAACACCCTCCAACGAGCCGCAGCCTTGCCCCCAGGGCACTGCACACAATTAGATGCCAAATCTGTGATTTTTTTTTTTCCCCTGCCAGCACACGTGCTCTGAGGACAACGGTGTGCGACAGACGCCTGCCTCCTTGCCACTCAGAACTGGTTTACACCAGGTTTTTCTCCAAGTCAACCTCACTTGAGTATCTCATCAATGTGATAACTGTATCCCCCAGGAACAGCAAAGAGGGCAGGATTTTACGTTTCCCCTTTTCACGTTTCACAGCCAGCTACTTCCCGGGATACTGCTGGCCACCACTACCTGCTCAGGGCTGGGCAACGCGGACGGGCAGCTCGGCTTTTTCCCAGCCTGCTGCGAGATCGCAGGCGCTTAGACCGCGGGAAGCCTCAGCCTAAGTGGAGTAAGAGACTGAGAGGTCCCAACAGGGGAAAAAAAAAAGCGCGCTTCCTGCCAAATCCACTAGCAAGAATGGTTTATATACGTAAGGAGAAATTGCAAGCTTTTATTTCGGGCGGGCGGCCCTGACCTCTTGCACTGCACCGCGAATGGCACCCAGTTCCTCCGTCTGCTCACATGATGAGTTTACCCCCTCAGAGGAGCACCAGGGTACAAGGCATCCCGCAGACACCAACCGTCCCCCCATCGCACCGTCCCCCCAGCATTACCCACAGCGCTGGAAACGCAGGGCAAAGCCCAAGCCCCCCGCTCCCTCCCGGGCAGATGCACGCAGACCCCGGCTCTCCGGGGCCGACGTCCCCAAGCAACACCACCGGAGCCACGGAGGGATGCAGGGCCGAGGGGGGATGCTCGCGTGAAGCAGCAGGGTTACCCCGCTCCAGCCCGACCCATCCGACCACCTTGGGCATCCTTACGGGATGGGTGGGAAGCCTCACCCAACTCTTGGCAGCCGAGTTTGGGGGAGAGCTGGCAACGCCAACGGGAAGGGCTCCCGGGGAAAGTGGAGAAAACCCAGGGCTACGCAAAAAGAGAGCTGGAAAACAGGGAACCCCGGGGGGTCGGGGTGCAAGCGCCGGGCAGGGACCCCGCGCCCCCCCCCCCGCGCCCGCTGCCCACCTTGGCCTCGAAGCAGATGCCGTGCTGGAAGGCGTCCTCGTTGTGCAGGGGGATGCGGAGGTCGTGCCGGTCGTCCACCAGGTTGTACTTGGACTTGGCGGGCATGGCGGCCCCGCGGCGGCCGGGCTGCCCCTGCAGCGCGCCCGGCGCCGCCGCCGCGGAACCTCCGCCCCTCGCCGCCGGCCGGCCCCGGGGCGGGGACGCGCCGCCGCGCAGCGCGGAGCAAGGGCGGGGAGGGGAGGGGGGCGCGGGTCTCCGCACCCCCCCTCTTCCAGCGGGGAGGGAGGGAGGGGCAGGGGACCCGAAAGGGGCGCTGGGGAAGGCACCGCTGACATCTAGTGCGCGGTGCCGGGTCTGCACCCCAGCCCCGCCGAAGTTGTTGGTTTTTTTTTTTTAAAAAAAAAGGAAAATAAAAAAGCCTCGCAAGTGGGGGGGGGGGGGGGGGGAAGGGGGGCGGCTCGGCCCGGGGGTGCGCTCAGCGATGGGGGAATGCCGTGCCGCCTCCCCGGGGCACACACGGCAAGCCCTGGGCTGGGAGCAGGGCCCCGCAAAACGCATCCCTCCTCGGTGGGAGAGCCTGGGCTGCTGCAAACGCTCGGGCTACGGAATGTTGCACCCAGATCTTCATATCAACACCAGACACGATGGGAATCAAGTGAGCTGGAGGTGGAAAAATCTCCATCTTGTGCTTAATGAAAGGCCAGTCCTCGTGACCAGATCAGACCAGACCCTCCTGCGCCCTACCTTATAAAAGCCCTGAAAGCTGGGAATGTGCTCCCCCACCCACTGAAAGCACCCCAGAGTTGCTTCCCAGATGTGCAGGGATCTGCTCACAGAGCTCTGCCTGCAAGTCCAGGCTGCTTCACCCCGTACCCCCACATGCGTGGTGCCCCCTCAGGTAGGGCTCCATCCCTCTCTGTTTTAACACCCACAACTGCTGCACAACAGCTGTGAAGCTCATCACACGGCAGCACAGCTGAAGAGCTCTGGCCCTCACACATGCCGGAGGCACCACCTGGGACAAGCCTTTCCCAGGGCAGCCCTGTCCCCCGACTCCATAGGGGACCCACAATTCCCACAGCCCTTGCCTTGCTCCGCTTGCGTGGTCCTACACGCCAGAGCACGTTTCCCTCGCATGCCTCAGGTTTCTAAATGACTGCGACGCAAACAGCAGCGCTGGCTGCTGACCCTGCCCTGGGCATGACAGATTCGGGGCTGTCGGTGTCTCAGACTGAATCAACGTGGTGAAATTTCCTTAGAGTTTACAACGTAGTTCAGAGCTATCCACAGCCACAGCATTCCAGTCACATCTGAAAACCCATTTTGTTTCCCCTCAAAGTGGAGTGGGCTTTCCACCCCCGCCGAGGCTGGGATAACAGGCTGGGCACAGACAATGACAGGACAAGCTGGGAAGCCCCTGTGCTCAGTCATGCCCACGAGAGGTGCGTGGGAACGGCTGCTCGGCTGCCAGCTTCCCCACACCAGGCTCAGGGTGGGATCACGCAGAGCTGTCAGCACTGGGACAAGTGAATCAAGGGATGATTTCCCACTGAAGGCAAGATGCCAGCAAGCCCCACACTCTTGAAAACCTTTACTCCTTGTTTTGGAAGGGGCAGAGGATCAGCGCTGAGCACTGCAGCAGCTTGGTGACTGCACTTGCCGAGATCCCCTGGGCAAAAAGGGTGCAGAGAACTGAACAGCCATGAGGCACTCGAGCTCACTTAAGTCTGGGACAGGCAGAAGTCAGCGGCAGGACAGTCTTGAGCCTGGACCTGCTCTGTGGTGTTTGATGCTCCAGGTTCTTGCTGAAGGTTTCTGTTTCCCTCTAGCAAAGGCTTAGCTGACAGCACTGAAGTCCCAGGTGCCGGGAATGACACAGCCACTGGAGAAGTCCCCTGGAGGTCTCTAGCCCAGCTCGAGACCTTCAAGCAGGGCAAGCTTCAAGACAAGAGCAGTAGCTCAGGGCTGTGTCTAGCTGAGCCACAAGCATCTCCAGGGACAGAGATCCCACAGCTTCTCTGCAGCCCTGTTTCTATGCTGAGCTTGATTAAAGACATACAGTCTTGCCGACTGCTGGCTTTCCGCAGCTAGCAAAACCCTACAGATTCAGGGAAAAACTAAATTCTCATGTGGGAGGGCTTGTGAGCATCTCTTCAGTGAACGGTGCCTTTGGGGAGCCTTCCCCAAGGCACGGACACGGGTGTTTGATGGGAAGCCCTCTGAGCCCGGAAAGCGAGCCAGCTCCTCCCAGGCAGTCCCGGTGGGTTTGCCTGGCAGCGCCGGGGCTGCTCGCAGACCCTCGTGGGCAGCAGATGCCCTGGGCAGTCCATAGCCTGCTCCTCTGGCCTCTTCCACAGCCGCAGGGGCTGTTCTCACCAACTGCTGCGGCGCCTAGAGCAAACCCGGAGACTGCTCTTCAAATGCTGGGGCTGAACCGAAGGACGAGCCTCGCTCTGCAGTTGCTTCTGGACTCTCGGCTCGCGGGCCTCACGTCAGCAGCTCCGTACTGCCACAGCACGGAAACAGCGGCTTGGGGGGCAGCAGTGGCTTGGCGGGCAGCAGCTCTTCCTGCAAGCGCTCTGTCCCAAACCCCCACCCGCCTCTTGCCCCAAGTGCGATTCGGGTGGTACTTGCAGCATCAGGCAGCGCTCCAGACAACGTCACACAGGCTCTGCAGGGAGTTTAGGATACCTGTGGCATTTCACACGATTCCACCTTCCTGTTACGTTACAAAAACTAACTGTGACCCCGGAAAAAAGAGAGACAATGACCAACTGTCCCTGCCCAACCACCACCTCTTCCTGGGAGAGCCTTTCCGTGCTTTTGATCCCAGGACATCGAGCCTCCTCCACCACTGCCACAACCAGAAGGTACAGGAGATCCTCGAAGAGCAGGGAGCAGATTTAAACTCTCACACATGTTCGTCCTGCAAGTCCAGAACCTGTTTCCTCCCTTTCAAAATCAGTAATTAGGAGCTGTGGAATCAGACGTTGAAGTTGTGTAACCGGTTTGCTTGTTTTTCCCAGCCCCGTCCACTTCCACCCACGGAGGACGCGGCGGCTCGCCCGCGTTTGCACAACGGCCGGGGACAAAGGTCCCCTGTGCCACGCGGGTGGGAGGGGACCGCGCCGCAGCCAGGGAGGCGCGTGTCGGGGACGAGGCCCACGCAACCCCCGGCGGCCCGCAAGGACACTTTGAAGGACTCTCGCCGTAACAGCGCGGTTCGGAGCGGCCCCGCGGTGCAGCCCCGCCAGCGGCGGCCCTGCCGGGGCAGCGGCACCGGGCCCCGGCCCCCGGGGGTCTCGCCCAGCCCGCTCCCGGCGCAGGTTGCCGCGGCTCGCTGCCAGCCGCGGGTTGCGGATTTGTGAGGCTGGCCTGCCATCTCCTGGGAAGGCCCCGAAATGCAGCACGGAAAGCCCAGACCCGAGCGGGGAGGCGACCGCCTTCTCCAGCCTTGCCCCAGCTCCCCTGCGCTGCAGCCCGGGGCTTTCGGGGGCTTCTGCCCTTGCTCCCGCCCCAGCGCCCCAGGGAAACCGGTCCCACGCCCCACCCGAGATTCACAGGCTTCCTTTGGTGAAGCTGAGATGTTCTTGCACTGCTTATGTGGAAGCCGGACAAAAAAAAGCACATCACCGTGCGCCCGCTGCGGAGACCCCTCCAGCCAGGGCCAGCAGCAGGGAGAGCCGGCTGTCACCCCAGCTGGCAGCACACTTGTGCGTTGGTCTGCAACGTACCCAAAAGCAAAGGACCTGAAAGAGTTGGTCAGGAGTGTTCTAAGTTTGCCCATAGTGGTTTTCAAAGCATCACAAAGCTAGGACTAGAAAAGAGCTAATATTGTGCAAATATTTTATAAAGGCAGGCTGGCCCGCAAGTGTCAGCATGCATTGTCTAGTCTTGCCCTTAAGGAAAAAAAAAGGCACTATGGAAATACTGCAGTATTTCCAGCACAAAGGCACATTTGTTACTAACATCCACAGCCTATAACAGAAACCGCCTGCGAACCTTTATCTATCCCGGAGAGACACAGGGAAACGTAATGTTTGCAGAGCCCTTTGTACCTCAAACACAGCTTGTGCCAGGATGGCAAAGCTGCAACTTTCCCCACAACTCTCGTGCCGCACCGTTGTGGGAGGAGAGGACAGCCACCTGCAAACACGGCCATGGCGAGCACGCACCACAGCCCCAGCAGGCCAGCGTCCCCCTCCTCTCACTGCTAGTGCTCCCAAAGCACGGAATTCAACGTACCCACGGCCGATTACTCCATAGCCGTCATTGCACGTGGTGCTTCCACAGCGCCAGTGCAGCACAGTGGCTTTGGGGAAAATACGCTGCGCACTGTTTGTGCTCGGGAGGCCCCTCCTCCGGGGAGCAATAATAAAAGGGCTTTTGGCCAGGTATGCAAATATTTTTTTATTGTGCTGGATGTGGGTGGGAATGAGAAACATCACAGAGCATGGCTATGAGAGGAACTGAGCAGATGGCAGATTTTGCAGCCCTAAGCAATAAATTATAAAGCAAATTGGCTCATAGGCAGGCATTCCCAGAGGAAAGGTAGGATCCTGCTCATAGCTGGGTGCTCCAGTTTGCTTTAATGTCTTGCCACGAAATCCTGAAGCAGCAAATACTTTTAGGGTAACAGTCCTGCGATTGGGGAGTGCACCAGAGCACACACCTATGCGACATCAAGGCCCGGTTGGCCCAGAGCATCCCAAAGCTCGCTACCTGCGAGCCCGTGGTGGGCTTGGGCAGGGAGTCACCTTGTCCCTCCAGTCACCTGCACCCTCCGCGGGGAAGAAGCGCTAAGCAGAGCGCGTGGGTCGGCACAGCGAGCAGATGCCTTTTCTGCTTAATAAAACCTGGTGATTAACATCTAAATAGCAAGGGCTGGGAAGGAAGCAAAAAACTTCAGAAAGGGGAGGAAGGCAAGTCTGCTGGAATTAAGGTCAGGAACTTGCTGGCATTTGCTGACATTTTATTCTGATGAGCTGGCAGAGCTCATTCTCATCAGGCACACACATATGTATGCATTTATTTTTTTTAGAGGTGGGACCAGGAACAATTTCCGAGCTGTTTTTAAAAACACAGGCCCATCTTTGATATCTGCTGGGGTGCAGACAGACTGTTAATGGAACCACCTGAAAACCGAGATTTTTGTCTTCATAGACATTTTGATTCTCTGCACCACGATTTCCATTCAATTTGCAATTATCCCAGGTTTTTGGAAGCTCTCCACAAACCCCAAGTCTAGAAACATTTTTGTTTCAGAAAGACAAACACATGGTGCTTCTGAAATAAATCCACTCCCTGGAGCAGAGCAGGTGTCAGCTAAAATTAACATTCCTCCCTGCCAGCCTCAGCCAGCCCCACTGCAGTCTGCAAGTAAGCCGTGAGAGCCTGGAAGGTTCGGGGCCCCCGGGGTCCCATTGCCATGGCAGGGAGCTGGTGGCAGCATGACCCATCCGTGTGAGCCTCCCAAGGGCTCGACACATGGGAGCTACCCAGGACCAGCAGCCAGAGTACACCCACAGCAGGCTGAAGCAACGCTCACAGCCACTGAACATTTCCCAGCCACACAGGAGCCATCCCATGCAACATTCACCTTGTTCTAGTCTCGCTGGCCCATTAATGATAAACATGCCTAAATGGTATTATAAGAACACACTGCATAAACATAATTCATAACCACCCTCAGCATGATCAGTTGTAATAGTTGTCCATGAACTTATCAATAAGTGTATTAACAGCTGCTCATTATAAAAATCAGTACTTACCCCCTCAACGTGGAGTGTTTCCCACCCCCACAGCAAGCACAGCATACAGCCCCAGGGCTCAGCTCCTTCCCCAGCTCCAACAGCCTCTCGGATGTACCTGGGCACAGCTGGAAAACATCTGCAGCAAGCTGCTAAGGGCTGGGCACAGCTTCCTCCACCACTCCCTGCCCAAGAAACCCTGCCATCCCCTGCACCCAGACCACCCCACTGCAAGGTGGGTCACATCCCCTTAAATCACCACTTCTCCAGGTGCTCCCGATGAGCGAAACAAGCTGCCCCACGCTGCCTGCCACACCATGGAGGGGAAAAAACAACGCAGAAGTGGGAGAGGGCGACAAGTGGGCTTGTTCCCGGGTGGCTGGCAGGTTCCCCTGCCCACGCGAGGCTTGGGCTGCCCACAGCGATGGGGATGGGAATTGCTGAGGGCAGATGCCCAAGAGAAGGAGGGCGAGGACCTGAAGCGAGAGGGAGGTGGGCTGGCGATGCCCCGGCGGGCGGCAGGGAGGGCCGTGGCAGCGAGCAGCCGCGCCGGGTGTGCGACACCGCGGGGCGCTGGCTCGGCGAGCCGTCAGCCTGAAACTCATCCGCGGTTTACCATGACGCTGTTCCCAAGGTAGAATCACTGCAGAAGGAAAGGTCTGGAGGTTGGTTTTGTCTGGATGCAAGGGGATTTACACAGCAGGACCTCCCCTCTCCGCAGGAAGAGCCCGGGGCACCCGGGACTCCAGGCGAGCCTTGTCCCTGTGGTCCCAGTCCAGAGTACATGATTTCGGCCATAGCTTTTATGTTGCACCAGAGACAAGACGGAATCTGAAGGAATACGGCCTTTCTCAGCTTCTGTAAGAAGGACCAAGGAAGAAGAGCATCTTCTTCATTTGTGTGACAAGCAAGTAGCCATATTCAAATGATATGTTAATTGCCTCATCTAGCTGTCAAGCTTCTTGTAGCAATCCCTCACTTGCGGCTGATGAATAAATACAATACTTGGCATTCTTTGTTTGGGAATGCAGCTTATGATCTTCAAACATGTTATTGCTCGGCTCCCGAGTGGAAGACACCAAACCGAGGAGGAGCCGTTACCCTGGGTGCTCTCCCCCGTGTATCACTGCAGCTAATTGGAACTACCTTTGATATGTTTGTAATTTGCCAAGGCTTATTTGCTGTATAATCAGACACATGGCCCCTTCCTTTAATTGCCTTGTAAACTGCCAGAATGATTAATTCTGACACAAGCCTGCGTTTACCTGGGGATTGACATGTGGTGACTTACGCGGGTGGCGAGGCGAGGGCTGGGACGCCCCCGTCCAGCCCACCAGGCTGGGGGAGCATCTCTCCTGCTAGGTGCAAGCGGTTGCTCCTCACCCTTGATAAACGTGTGGGCGTGCACCCCTTCCCCCGCGCGAGGGGACATGAAAATCCCGTGGGTGCCCAAAGCACAGCCGTGCCTGCGCAGTGGCTGTGCCGGCGGGCCGGTGCCTGCCGAGGGGTGCAGCGTTCCCAGAAACGCTCCCTGCACCCAGCCCCGCCGGGGCAAAGTCCACGGCAAACGCCGCCCTCGGCACCCACGTACACCCTCGGGGACACGTGCCGGTCACTACCCGCACCTGGAAAACCTCCCCCGGCTCTGCCCTGCTCCACAGAGGGCTTCCCACAGCCTGTCGATAGGCGACAGCCTGCAAAGGCAGTATTTCGCTCTCACCTCCACATATTTCACATGCTAGTGCTGTAACTCTGATCTGTTCTCCTAAGGGACCTCTTGTATCTGGTCAACTTTCTTGCCTGGAGACATAGTTGTATGAAAAAATAATACACATATCACCCCCCAAATCCCAGTGGCTGCAAATGCCGGGGGAGAATTAAAGCAGCACAGTTAACAGCTCTGGCTGCTATCATTACAGGATTTACAGAATTTCACCGTGGCTGGACACTGGTGGAAGCAGGGGCGAGCAGCTCAGGTGGGTGCCTGGGTGCTCGGCTGCTTGCTGCTGCGAGGACGGACAGACAAACGGATGGAAGGAGGTGCAGGGAGCGGTGTGCCTGGAGCCAGCCCGGCCAGCTCCTTGGTGGGGCGTTGGGGAGAGGGGTGGGGGATGCTGAGAGCCCCCTGCGCCCACCCGCTGCCTGCTGGGGCCAGAGCGTGGCTGGTCCCAGCGCCGCCAGTGCCAGAGGGAGGTGGCAGGACACCCTGGATGGGGTGGTGTCCCTGTGCTGGCACCTGCACGCCGGGGACCGGGGCCATGGGAGATGCGGAAATGCGTTGGGCATGCCAGCGAGGTGACAGCAAATGGGCAAGAGGAGGACAGGGGGATGTGGCTGCAGGCTGCGTGATGGGGACAGGGGGGTGACCAAGCCTCACAGGACGAGCTGGGAGTTGGGATCCAGATGGAACCATTTCCACAGCCTCAGCTGAGGGTGGCACCCAGGGGAGGGTCATCTGTCCAAAAATACGGAGCACAGGATTCGCCCTGGGCTGTGAGCGAGTGCCGGGGGTTTTGCAGGACCGGGTGCGGGGGAACGCGCCAGCATCCCCCGGGCACCTGAGGACGCGCTTCCCTGCAGGCGGCTGCGGCGCTGGTGGAAGCACAGAGAGGTCAGCGGAAGCGTTCAGCAGGAACACTTGAGATTGTCCCTCTCTTTCCTTATCTCTGTTTCAAGGACCAGGTTACTTGGGAAACATGCTGTAAGTGGAAAAAAGCCCACAGAGGAAAGAAGGCAAGGTGGGTAAGAGGGTGGGTGCGGATGCTCAGCGCGAGGGCAGCAGCTGTGCACCGGAGCCCTTGGGTCCCCCCTCAGTTTTCTCTTTCTGCTCCTTTTGGGGCCCGATGAGGCATCGGCTGAACCCCGCTGTAGCTAGCTCAGCCCCCTCCTAGCGCTGAGGGAGAAATTAAAGAGGACGTTGTTTCCAAACAATTGCAAATGCATAGTTTGAGAATCTGTAATTTAAACTCAAATCCTCCTTCTGTTAACAGTGATGGATGGCTTTTTCCTACTGCTTTGAGAGCCCTTGGATCCTGCACGGCAGATGCCTTCTTGATTTATGGCTTGCCTCTTCATGTGACGGGAAACAAACAGCCCAATTCTAATTACCGCACTCTTGTTAGGATAGTTTCCTATATTGCTTCCATCTTATTACCGGGGGTCCCCACTCCACCTTTGTGCAGCTGACTTGTGTTTTATGGATAACCTTGGCATGGATTCAGATAATCTCTGTTGCACTCATTTTGCTGGCAAATAAGTTCCTGTGCACCATAGATGGATGACATGCTAGAAATTGTATTTTTTTTCTGTGTGGCTCAGTCAGTGAGTGGGGTCAAGATGTGGGGATGGGGATGAGGATGGGGATGGGGATGGGGAGGAAGGAGAAAAGCCAACGCCAGCGGTATTTGCCTGCCTCTGACGGGCACTGGCAGAAAAGAGGGAGGGATGGATGGGGCCACATGAGGGGCTAAAAATAAATGTTCTTATTCCTAAAGAGAATCTTGCTGGTTCAACTCTTTCCCATTCTTTTCTGTGTGAGAGTGGTTAATTCTCCTTGGGAGCCCATTCACTCAGCAGATGTTGCTTTTCTTTGTGTGATTAGCCTGAAATCAATGGAGAATAATCCTGTCCTTTAACAAATATTTGAGCACATGATTCCAGTGCTACAAGGTGCTTCGGCAGCCCGAACAGATGCTGAAATTACTGTCTGTAAGAAAAGCGCACGCGGACGTATTTATGTTTTTAAAATAGCATTGCCCGAGTTTACGAGCTGACGGGGGAAAGATGCCTGTTTGCAGCTGCAGAGCCGGGGCTGGTTGGGGCTCCCTGGCACGAGGAAGGGGAGCCATCCGGAAAGCCTCCGCCCCTCTGCTCCCCATTTGGCACAGCCTGCGAGCTCAGCCCTGTGTTCACTGTCGCGGCCACCGGGCTCGTCCTGGCCGCGTGGCAAACGCCGCCGGCAGTGATGCTACCGGCAGAAATGCCGAACCCTGACCCCCCCAGACCCCAGCGATGCCCACAGGCTGAGGGTTTCTGGCTCGCACTGACTTCTTGAAATGAGCTTGTCAGCTATGTTTTAATTCACCTAATGTGTCTTTTACTGATAACTTTTAAGATCAGACTGTCGCACCATCCGGACTCAAATGCCAGCAAAGCCCAAGTATTTCACATCTGTGCCGTTACCTTTACCAGCCAAAGACATAATCTCATCAAAGAGCAAAATCAGAATTATCTGATGAGCCCCGAGTCTCTGTAAAAGCCAGAGGATGGGGATGAATTATCTTCCTATCGCCTGCTCTAAAATCACCGAATCCCGGTAAACTTGCCCTTTATTTGCCGCTGTGAAGTTACGAGGGATGCTACCCCCCAGCACTGGCCCGGTCCAGCCCCTTTATGGCCCTTCAGTCAACATGCCTAGCTGGAGCGCGCTCCGATGCCCGCTTCTTCTCTCCTCCCCATCGTGCAATGGGGGAAAATATACTTATTTCTGATCACTCCCCTCCTGCTTGTGCTCAGCAGCCTGGGGCAACCCCCTGGCGCGGGGACGCCTGTATCACCGCTCTGCACGGAGCCCAGACCTCGAGCCACCACCAGTCACGTCTCCTACTTGATCAGGTGATAATTTTCCCCACCAAGAAAAACTTTGGGTCACCAAATGAGTACTTTTATTTCAACTAATTTGCAGTCAATGCCATTTCATATTTCAAAGTCACTTCTTGTGTACCGAGGAGAGAAGAGGGAATAGCCCGTGAGAGATTTTTTGAAGGTGGAGTCTCTAATCTTCCTCTCAGATTTGCATGAAAATGCAAATCCTTCCCAAATGGCATTAGATCATTGAATCCAGCAATGTATTTATGTGAGCAATTTGCTATTGGCCCCTGAAACTCTTGCCCTGCCTCAGTGCAGCACTGGGGTGCTCTCTGCTGCGACGGCTCCGAATCGGCATCTCCCCGCCGGCTGAAACCCTGTTGGGCACGGGGGGCTGGCGCTGCCGGAGCACCCGGGTGGGCTCACCCGAGCAGCTGGGCTGGCCCTGCCTGGCATCGGGATGCTGGCACCAGCCCTGAAAAACTTCTTTTCTCCCTTGCCCAGATCCCAAGATAGTTTAAGGGAGCAAGGAGCTCTGCTGGGCTCTGCCCCACCGCGAGCCAGCAGCCAGCTGCCTCCAGGCTGGCCCAGCGCCCGCTCCCTCCGGCTCCGGGGGGAGCTGGGGACAGCCCCCGCGGATGGGGAGACATGAAACCCGTTAATCATCTCCCCGGCGCTGTGCCGTTGCATGAAATTGGATTTAGCACCATTAGCCGAGCAGCTTCTGAGCAGCTCCTTGACTCCTGCTGAAACCGCTCTCCCGCTGCAAAGCTGATTAACAGAGTGCGTCCACAGTATTTAATTAACCTAATGAACCCTGACGATAAAATTAGAGTCCACTTAATTCCCAGTCCCCCACTGTGGCGTGCAGGTGAGACAGCTCACGGTGCCACAACAACCCGCAGCCACTTTGCAGTGGCTGCCAGGGACCCCGCACCGGGGCTGGGGGCTCCCGGGCAGCCCCGGGCTGCGGGGAATGAATCAGCCTCTTTGCCCACTGCACTTGTAAAACTCTTTACAGCCCCAAAAGAGAGGATTCGAGATAACGGATCAACAACTCGCATCGGGGCAATTAACCAATCCTCACACCCAGGGGCTGGAGCGCCTGCTGGTTCTGCAAAGGACCCCAGGTCCCACCTCGAGGCATTTCTCCTCCTAGGAAAGGAAAGGATAATAAATTAAAGGTTCAGAGACTCTGGCACAGTCTGTGATCTCCAGCTGCGCTGCCGTGGATGTTGCAGACGCCGGAGCCCGTAGGGAGAAGGGAGGCGATGGCTGGGGCGAGGAGGGGGGTACCCGTGCTGTGCGCCTGGCTGGGCTCCCCGGGGCTGGGCGGCCCGGACCCATGCGAGCTCCTGCCGTAGATGGCAGCAGCCGGCTGGATTGGTGCCGCCAGCCCAGCCTGAGCTCATCCTTCCTCTGCAATTGCTCCAGACATTTGGAAGGAAAGGATTGAAGCGGAGAGGGTTGTTTTTTTTTTTTCTGGTATAAACAGAGCTCTGTCTTAATGAGAGCGAGCCGGGAGCCGGCCGCAGCGGAGTGTGGGCTGCCCCTCTGCTGCTTTCCGGACGGCTGGGGAGGGGAGCTGCCGGGCACCCCGCGCAGGTACGGGGCGTCCGCAGGTGATGTAAATTCTCCAGCACTTGATGCTTTCTAGTTACGACTGGGTTTCTGTCCGTGTGAGGATGGATTGTCACTCGGCCAGAAACGCTGGGCTTGAGGGAGGAATCATTGGGCGAGCTTTTCTGGCCGCTGCTCTGCAGATCATAATAGTCCCTTCTGGCCCTAAAGCTTATGAATCTCTAAACCAGATAATTACTAAAATAGCTATGCCATTTCCCTGTGACATAACAATCATTTAAAGTGTATTTTAATATACAGAATGTAAAAGATAAATGTCCCAGGGAAACAGAAATGTCAAAGAGCATCAATTCTGCCACTTGCAGCAAACCAAGTGGCTTTTTGTGATGGAAGTGCTGTTTTTAGGAAAATGAGAAAAGGCGCCTCTCCCCCTCCGGGTTCCCAGGAGCCCCGTTCCCTGACCCGAATTACATCCACCTCTCCACTAACCCCTACACCTTGCAACCTGCTCGGTAGCCAGGTGTGCGGCGAGAAGTGACAGTACAAGCAGGGGTGTAGCACCAGGTTGTGGTCTAAGGGAAAGCCGCCCTTCCTCACTGAAAGTCCGTGATTCCCTTTGTGCCCAAGTTCCAGAGTCCAGATGCCTTGCAGCCTTCTTGGGCGCAACGACTCAGCGGAGGAATTGAAGGGGCTGATTTAAAGGCAGGTTCGATGACTGGGGAGCCTCATCCTACACTTGCTTTGTGCTTGGTCCTCCTCAGGCTGCTCTCTTCAGAGAAACAGATCCAAAACCCACGGGGAAAAACTCCTCTGAGCCCAGAATTGAGAAGAAATATGATGCACTTATTCCTGTAGACTTAGAGTTGCAGAAACATGACCCTAGCGTAAGAATTTGTGGGAGCAGTTTCTTGTCGGGATTTCAGTATGCCTTTGACGTCTCAGGGTCTGGGATCAGGGCAGTGAAACTAAGAAGCAGCAATAGTTCAGCTGCCCAAGCTGTTTACAATTGCAAGATGATAGGTATGGAAAAAAAAGTGAAAAAATAAAGTAAATGAGAAAATGAGTAAGATTTCTTTACAATTTTGAACTTGTAATAGTCTATATTGTTGCTTGTCCTGCAGATAAGCAAATGACAGATACTCCACATCCACCCAGATGGAGTTATTTAGTATGCCTTCAACACGGAGAGAAATGGAAATGAAGTCTAATAAGGCTCCTGAACTCTTTCTTTACTGCCCTCAGAGACAACTGAAAGGCATTTAATTTCCTGCAACCCAAGTGCATAAACTGCACTCAGACACTTTATAAAACCTGTCAGGCATCTTTCTGAAAGATTAAATAAGTAGGACAACATTTTCAAGAAGCTGAATTGGAGCTGCATGAGCAAACCGCCCGGCCAGAGCTGCGCCGTGCCTCCGCCTGCTCTGATTTCTGCCCCGCTGCATGGCTCTTTGCTCATCAGCGAAGCAGAAACGAGCCTTCGATGGCATCGGCCCTCCCTCGAGCAGCAGCACTGCCCCGTGCCTGCCCGTCCCCCGGCAGCAGAGGTGCGGGGCTTGTCTTGCCACCTGCACATCCCTTTTGAAAAGGTCAGAGCTCCCTGTGCATCCCGCCCGGTGCCTGGCACAGACGGAGGATGAGAC
The DNA here is from genome assembly GCA_009819775.1 of Phoenicopterus ruber ruber. Classification (NCBI taxonomy): domain Eukaryota; kingdom Metazoa; phylum Chordata; class Aves; order Phoenicopteriformes; family Phoenicopteridae; genus Phoenicopterus; species Phoenicopterus ruber. The sequence goes on from CM020222.1 coordinate 28,132,918, forward strand.
GCAGAGGTCGCTGTCCTTCTCCGGGGGGACGCTGGGGTCTGGTCCCTCTCCCAGGGCTGCTCAGCCAGACGGGGAAAGTTTGAGGGGTCTGTCTGTCAGAGCAGCCCCCGCAGCTAATGCAGCGAGCGCGCGGGGTGCTGCGTGCCCGGACGTGGGTGCTGAGCCCTGCGTGCAGGGCGAGGGACCCGCAGCCCTCCCTCGGAGACGCCGCCGCCGCTTTCACAGCTGCACAGCTCTCGCAGCCCGTGGGAAGCCTGGCGAGCCATTGCCCCGGGCAAGCTTATATTTAGGATGGTTTTTGTTTAAGCAGAAGGAAGATGGTCGGATTTGCAAGCACGCCGGCTTGCCCACGGGAGCGGTGTCAGCCTATGGCTCTAAGCGGGGGATGGAAAAGCAATTCTACCTGCAGGCTGTACGGCATGGGGATGGGGCTCTGCTGGTGGGCGGCATGGAGGGAACCGCAGTGCTCAGGGTAAGAATAAGCAAGAATTAAGAATCATAAGCTGGTGCACAGAGCTGTGCAGGGATGCTAGGGGCACCCCCTTCCGCGTTATCCTCCTCTCCTGCCGGATTAGGGTGATTCAGAGAAAGGGAGCAGGCCAGGGGAAGTCTGTTTCCCATGTTCAGGTGAGAAACAGGGATCTCTCGGCTGCCCCCGCACCCAGGGAAGTGGGTCCCAGAAGACTTCCAGGTGCTCTTCTCTCGCAAGCAAGAGCCACGCAATTTAAGCAGCTCTGCTTCTTTGCCATATGCCTTAATCTCGCAGCAAAAGAATTCAGGGAGCAAACTACTGGTGTTAAAGGGAGAGCCCAGTTAAAGGAAGAGCTCCCAGTACCTTTGGCAAAGAGCTGTGGGCAGGGGAAGGGGATGATGTGACTGCACGCTGTCGGCTCGGGCATCCAGGTCTGCACTCTTCAAACTCTTTGCCATGGGTAATAAAACCTTAAAAGTGCAGGAAAGGTTCCCACGTGTGCCGGTTTCTGTCCTGCACCCTGGAGCAAGGGGGACAGCGTGTTCAGGGAGCGTTGCAGGGGGAAGGGGCCGGATCCTGCGTGTGGACGGACAGTTCGTTTCTGCGCAGGAGGCAGAATTTCTGTATCAGACACGGAAGTTGGAAAGAGCCCAAAAACTGCAGCTGTGTTGAGCAAATTGGATCGTTATATTAGAAACCGAACAGGAGGAATCTGTGAACGAGAGCAGCTTGATGCTAGCTATTTTTCATCTGAAGAGGGATTCAACAACGCGAACCCACTTCCCACCGTTACCTTGGCCACAAGATGACGGAGATGACAGTTTGATATTCACTCCCATCGTATCTCCTGCTATCAATGCAAATAGCCCCTCAGGCTTCTCCCACCCCTGCCTGCTTCTCCGGCTGACGCGGTCCTGCTGGGAGCACACAGAGCACCCAAGCCCCAGAAGTCTGGGGAGCAGAAGGGCTGAGGCACAAATCAAGGCGAGACAAGTCGGTGACAGGAGCCCGCCACGACCTAATGCACTGCCCGAAAAGCCTGCACCAGGGCCAGTGGGGAAGGGTGGCTGCAGGCCCTGGGCAACCAGAGCCAGGCGTCCTGGCAGACGAGTGCTGGCTTTGGTGCTGCTGGAGGGGGATGTCACAGACCCACCTGGTTGCGGGTCCCCAGGACCCACCCTTGGGTGCTCGCTGTGCTCTCTGCACGCAGTGGTGAGGACTGGAGCAGGGAACAGAAGGGCATGGGCTATCCTGGCTACCAGACTGCAAGGCTGAGCTCTTGACCATGCCGCATGGCTTTATTTAGGAGAGCAGTGGCCTGCAGCCCCGCAGGGGAATTAGCTACCGGCACAGCGAGCTGTGACTCCACTTCCAGCCCCTTTGCTAGGGGAAAACCCAGCCCTTTGCTCCGCTGGCAGCGTGAAATGGGAGGCAGGCTCTTCTGCAGGGTGCATGGGATTGTGCCTGGTTAAAAGCCCTACCCAGCCAGCAGCATCCGCGGCACGATCCGAGACCGAGCAGGGGCTGCAGCTTGCAGGGAGGGTGTGACCAGGACCTGTGCTGCCCGTGGTCGTTAGCTCCCAGCTCGAGCCTCGAGCATCGGCTGCAGAGGCGAGCCCCCCTGCAACGCTGCTGCGGGCTCCCCTCGCCTCCGCTGGCACAAGCCTGCCTGGAGCAGGCTCTCGTGCCTGTTGCAGCGCACGCGGCAAGGGGAGTTTAAGTTAAATGTCAGCTGTGATTTAGCATTTTATCTCTAAGTGGAGGTGAGTGACCTTTCTGGCTGCGGTCGGCATGTGTTCCCGGCCCCACGGAGACAGGCGCAAGTGGCTGGGGGAGGAGGCACCGGGTCATGCACCGGTTTTTGGCAGGAACAACATTCATTCTTTGCCGTTTGCCATTTTTTTGCTGCCCTTGAGTCATTGTTAAATTTGTCAAGAGTGATTTACAACTGTGTCAACAAGTGGGATGCAAGCCGCTGGTCCACACTGCGGAGAGGCAGAGGGGAATAGCTCCTGAGATGCGATATGAACTGCAAGGCTCAAAGAGAAAAGCGCAGCTACGCTCCTAAGTCGCAGTCTCGCCTAGTCGGGTGTTGCTGTAGTTGCTCTGCATTTCCCAGGTCTGACATTACCCCTGGACATTTCTCTCACCATTCAAGTGCTGCTGAGTCTGTTTGGCAGGGCTGAAATTCAGGCTACGGTTCATGGGGGTTCAGTATCTTCAACTTGTTTCTGCAGCATGCTGGGAAGCGACATGCTTGTCTCCCCAAAGATGTCATGGCCCCTCCCTTGCAGGGAAGGCTTTGCATGTTGAACCCCAGAATCACCAAAGTTTGCTGTTTGGTCCCTAGTCCAGGCGCTGGCTCAGGGCAGGACTACTGCCAGTGCTGGATCTGGCCCTGACCATCTTAGTAGCCTTTGGTTTCTCCATGTCTCTCGTGAACTAGGGGCAGGGACCCAAACTGGGCTCCATTTCAGACGCAGCCTTGCCAGCACCAAGCAGAGCTGGGTTTATAACTCCCTTCCATCTCCTGGCCTCGCTCCTCCTAAAGTAGCCCAGGGTGTGGGTTGCCTTGTCCTGCGGTGTGTCTGCAGACCGGCGTGCCTGTGGGCCTGTTTCCGAGGAGGAGGACACAGATGTGTCTGTCTCCTCCCTGAGATGACAGAGAGCTGGCCACCGACCACAGGGTCACCCACCATGGAGCAAATGCTCTGGCTTCCAGTGGATGGAGCTGGATCAACGCACGAAGGAAATGACTGAGCTTCTGCGTCACCCCGATCAAATCAAACACCCTCTCCTTTGCAAAGCACTGAAGGGTTCAGCAAGCCAAGCCCAGGAAAGGCACGATTCACTTCTATTTAAGATCACACGTCAGTGCCTGCAGAGCCCTTCTGCTCCGTTGGAAGCGATGCAGAGCCCTTCCGCTGGCACCCGGCGCCGCCTTCTCGTGGCAACGGGCCCTGCTCCTCGGGTACTTTTCTGCCTGCTGCGTCCCGACTCCGAGCAGAGGACTGTGGCAATTCCTGCTCACAAATCCCCGCCGTAACGCTCGCCTGAGGTCGGGTGGGGAAGGGCACATCGTCGCTCCCTGGAGACCTCCGGCAGCGGTATTGAGGATGCATGACATTTTCCTTCTGCATTATCACTGGAGCGATCTGGACAGACAGCAATTGTCTGTTGAAGCGAGATACCGCTGCCACCACGTAGTTGCGTGTGGCTGATGTTTATTTGCCAACGAAGAGAATTACTGTGACCACTGACAAATCTATAATCACCAATAAAAAGCAGCAATGGAAGCAACCGCATACTGGAGCGATGCGGCCCATTGCCATGAAATGCATCCATGAAAACAGCCATTCTCCCTCCTTTACCTTCAGTGGGTAAAGAAAACTGCCACGCATTTGTACTGTGGGGTCTCAGACCCTGCTCGGTCATCTTACCATCCGAATGGCCTGCGGAGCACGTCATGCCAGGTCTGAGGCAATGGAAAAATCCCTTCTCCGTTTCCCTGTAAACTTCTGCGTGAGGAGGGGGTTCTGCTCCTCCTTAGGGGCCACTCACATGTGAGTCAGCTGTGGTTGAGCTGGTTTAAATGTATCATCCTGACAACAAAACCTGCTGGTAAAAAAATTTACCTTAATGAGAAATCCTCAGAAGGGTTGGAGTGCTTGTCCTCGCAGCTCTGCAGAAGAAACTCTTACTGCGGAGCATGGGCGTCTGCCAGGCAAAGGAAGATGTTTGCTGAAGTCGGGGGCTGCTGCACCGGGGAGAGTTTTGAAGCTGCAGGGAGAGCCTGCTTGCAGAGGAGGGGTCCCGCTGCCATGCCCCCCTTTCACATGTGAAAGGGCGTATAAATAATCTGATTCCCACGGCTCGACAAATAGCATGTGCTGAGGCTGCTCTGCAAAGGGCTGTATCTAAGCAGGAATTCCCCATTCGTCTCTCTTCTTGCAGCACTCTGCTCCTCCTGCTGCAAACACAGCCTATTGCCGGTATTATTGTTATTGCTGTTATTATTATTACGTATCACTTTTTAATTGCCGGGTAAATTTGCGATAGCTTGCAAAAAAACAAAGGAGGACGTGTAATTTGAAATGCTAAAGAGAGCAAGAGTAAAAAGTCAGGGAAAATGCAGCGCATCTAGTAGGATTATTGAAGAGGTGATGAGGGCATTCTTAACCTTAATTATTTCAAATCAACTCATTTTGTAGAGTGTGTAGGTTTACGAATCAGATGAAACGTAAATTGATTCATAATTTCCTTTAATTTTCTGCTCTTTGGAGAATTTATATCCATATTAACATAACCTGTACCAACCAGTTACTAAGAGACAGGAGAAAATTAGTATGGGCGAAGCTGGAAGACTGGCATTTTAATACGCTCGAGCCCACCCGCTGCGTGGAGGTTGTGATTGGGACTCATCAGCGCGGGGCTGCTCCCGGCCCCCCCGCCGCTGCCTCCCGCGGGACTCCCGGCGTGGGAAACGCAGGGCTCGGGGAAGAGCGAGGTGGGCTCGGGTAGAGGGCACGGTCCGAGCTCCTTCCTGCTGCTCCACGGAAATAAAAGCAACTGAAGAACTAGTAGAAAAGTTAATATTATCCATCACAGAGGGGGAGATCCGCTGCCCAGTCCCCTCCAGGCAGCCTCAACTTGCTTTTTGCAAGTATTTTTCCTTCCAGTGCCTTTCATTTTTGTGACGTTCTCCTCATCATTTGCTCTCTTGAAATTATCCTTCTGGTGCCTGTTTTCTGCTACCCAAAATTGCACGTTAAGGGAAATGTATGAGTCAATCGCGTTGTGCAGTGCTGGAAAAAAAGGGTCTCGCTGTAAGTCCTGGTGCATAAGGACTGCATAGAGATTTTAAAAGCCTCTTGCCCTCTGCCGCCGGACGTCCCAACGTCGGTGATGCAGAGCGACACTGTGTCCCCCAGGTACCAGCTCTCTGCCGCGGCCGGCTGCGCAGGGATGTGCAAGCCTCTGGAGCGCTGTGTGAATGTAACACCGGCATCTGTCCTTTCTGGTTTCAAAGAGAAAGCTTTCCTTTAGGAAATAAGCAAATACAAGAATTACCAGCTACAGGAAAAAAAATAATCCGGCCTGCTGAACTGCAAGAGTAAGGATGCCTATAAGTATAACTGCTTTCTTGCTCTTTTTATTTGTACCGAGCCTGTGCTGTAGCTGTTTCCTTTGCTGCGCACCTGGAGGCTGAGGGGGGACGTGGATGGAGGTTTGGGGACAGTACGTTCGTGCCCTTCTTCAGCTCAAGGCACCGGCAAGCTGCGCCGCGGCCGTCGGGGCTGACCTTGCTTGCAAGTCCTTTTGGGCAGTGACAAATGCCTTCCTTCGGAGACTGCTCTTATTTCAGGTTGGACGGAAACCAAACGCAAAAAGCACACGAGACAGCTGGCCGTGTGGGAAGCTGGCTCTGAGCGCTCTCGCTCTGCGACGGGAACACTTCATTACCATTCTCCCTTGTCCTGCACGTTGTCCTCCTTGAGTCAGCCGTCCCGATGTGGGCTGGGCAGCACGGGCATCTCCGCGCCGGCAGCGCCGGCGCTGGCCGGTGCACGGGGCTCGGCGGGGATGCACGCAGCCACCTGAGCAAGTCACCGCGAAGCCCTTCGCTTGGCTGCCGTGCCGGATCCTGCAGCCGGCGGCGGGCACGGGGAGAGGTGGGGAGGCAGCAGCAAAGTTGCTCCCAGCCCGGGCAGGTGTTGGCGGAGCAAAACACAACCCAGCTAGAAATATTTCGAGGTAGCATTTACTGTTTGCACTCCCAGCTGCAGTCTCGTTGCTGTTCCCAGCAAGCAGGGATTATTATTTCCTTGTAAGAGTGCCAAGGCGGGGGAGATGCCTTTGCCCCATGCAGGAAATGCAGTTTGGGGCGGAAGAGCTGCACGGGTACATTCCTGCTGGTGTATTAAATGTGCTGAGTAAAACAGCAGGCCATGGTAATATTAATCCAATAAAGCAAAATCAATAGTGGAATTCAGTGCAGGAGAGAGGGATTTCACGGCTGCCTCTCGCAAGTGCAAACACACATTATGTCATCAGCAGAGCGGTAAATCAGCATTTCTGAGACCAGCTGCCCAATTACCGAGGCAGTTAGATGACGGGAACTGTAAATTGGATGTATGCAAATACATAGCATGAGACAGTAAACACCTCCAAGAATTACTGAGAAATCTCTGGACCGAGTCGCCAACCGGGCAGCTAGCCAGGTGTGAGGCTCACGGGGCACGGAGCAGAAAACGTGCCTGGGTGCTCTTGGTGCTCAGGCACCATCCCCAGGGCCCTGCCAGGCCAGCTCAGAGACTTGCAAGCTCCCCGTGGCCTGCAAGACCCCATGGCTGTGGCTGGCAGGAGCACCGAGTGCCTGGCACGGCTTGGGCTGTCTTGCAGAATGCATCTTCTCCATATGCTGTTTTACATCTCCTTCAGGGTCCTTTGGTGTCGTGGACCTCCGGGTTTCTACAAAGCTAGGAGCTAGGAGCTGCAAGACATGGGCAGCTCCATGCTGCTGGTCCTCACAGTGAGGTAGCCATCACGTATTTCCACATCCTTGCTCTCAACTGTGTCTTTCCTGAGCAGACGCTGTGCTAAGAAATGATGTCAGTTTTCACTTTTCAACAATCCGACAAAAAATGAACATTTTAAATTGCTTTCCTCCATGTACAGTTTTTCCCTCTATCATACTTACAGAGATAAGGTAAAGCTGAGATTCAGAGGGAAGCTGAAGAACTTGAAGTGCGATGATGGGAGAACTCCAAGTGTGTGTTTGTGCCCACAGAGGTGATGAGGAAAAGCAATTAGTTTTGTGTACTTGCAGGGAATGCACCCGTGCCAGAGTGCTCTGTGAAAGCCTGCCTGGAGCTGACCTTCTTCTGTGCCTTTTTTAAAGGACTTCTGCTCAACTTCTTTCTCTAACTTTGGTTCCCTTAGATCTATTACCTTCACTCCCCAGTTCTCCTCCTGCTCCTTGCGTTGCTTGCTTTCTCTGAGGGTCTGTCCATCACTGCCCCCCACCCAGGACAGCCCTTCTCCTGCACTGCTGCGCTCACGTGCAGATTTGGGGGCTGGAGGGATTTCGTAAATCTTCTCGTTTGAGCACCTGTGTAAGCACAAATGATGGGGTTTCCCTGCTCATCCGCAGAGGACACCAACAATTTGTGGGTCACTCGACTCCGAGTGGCGCTGAGCCCCCCAAGTCTCTTGGTAATCTCCTAGACAGCCAACTGCTCTTACAAGCAAAGTGCTCATTGCGTTTTCAGCTTGAAATTTGCTGAATTTTCAGTGCGGGACATTGTGGTGTCTTCATCAGCTACTGCAAAGACCTATTTAATATCATACATCATCTCCCTGGACAAGTGCTTAGAGACTGTGGCCAAGTTTCGTCTTTACCCAGCTCTTTAATAAGCTAAACAGATTGAGCTCCTTAAATCACTCGTCGGTGTAAAGACAGTTAAAGAGCTAATTACCTTGGAGGAAGGGCTCAGGACCCAAAGCACCGTGAACATGGCTCAGCAGAAGTGACTTTTAGCCTGGCTTCCTAACGAAAATGGCATTCCGGCACTTGGGCTGTTTGCCTATCGCTTGTCTGTCTGTCTGTCAGTCCCATCCTCCTCATCTTAACCTGTTGCAACCCTATTTGTCAGAGGGACATAGTGCCATGGAGATGCACGCTGGAAGCCGCCTGGGTGCGGGGACCTGGTGGTCACAACCCTCCCAGTCGTAATGGGGGGGGGTCTTTGTGCCCCAATTACTGCGGTTAGCCGCGGGTTTATTGCGTGCCTCTCGCAGTACCGACAAACCAAGGGCACCCTGCTGAGGGAGGTATCGATCGAGAATTAATAGCAGCTATCCTGGGATGAGCACATCACGGAGCATGACGGGCTGCTGGCCCTGGCTATGGAGAGCTCCTTGACAGAAAGATGAAGCCTCCTCAGATTACCCCGGGGGCTCCCCGGGCCGAGGCCGGCACTGCAGGGGTAGCAGTCAGCAGCGGTGAGCAGAGCATGGCTCTGGGATGAACCTCCTCCCCATTGCACCCCGCTGCACCCACCAGCGTCTCAGCCCCACCAGAAGGACCCTTGATTTCGCTGCTGTCTTGGCCCAAGGTGCTCTGGCAGGACCAACAGCAGGTGGGGAGGAGGAGATGCTTCACTCGCCCTGGTGCACCAAGGACCCCCATGGTCTGGTTGCAGCGGTGCCACCTCCTCTCCATTTGGTCTCTGGCCTGTACCTGGGTGAGGAAAGCTTCAGGGAAGTGGCAGAGGTGGGGAGGACCCTCCTTTCTGCCTTCCCTTCGCACGGCCCAAACTGCAATAGCCGGCGTGGCAAAGAGGAGCAGCCTGGCTCAGACCTCCTGCTCGCCCGGAGGGATGCTGTCCTGCGCACGCCTGCCACAGCACACGTGTGGCTGCAGCCGGCGAGAGCCACTCTGCCATTTATCCATCCCTCCGGCAGTCCCAACGGGATGTTCCCAAGCGTAGCCTGGCGTAGTGACACTGCAAAAATCTCCTGCCAAAGTCAGTGTCTGCCAGAGCGGAGGGTGGGTTAAAAATAACCCTGCATCCGCGGGACCGAGCCTGGGAGCTGCTCCTGGGCGAAACACGTCCGTGCTCCTGAGCGATGGAGCGGGAGAGCGTGTGCGCCAGGGGCCCGACAAGGTTTTGGAAGGAGTTTTCGAATTTGCCATCATTCGTCCTGGGGTCAAGGTTTCATCCCATGACCTGGCGCTGTCGGACTCTGTTCCTGCCGTGGGCCCCGGGTGCTCGTCCGGCGGATGGAGCAGGCAGCGCTGGCCCCACTTCCCGGGCGGCACGTACGAACAGACCCAGCGTGAGTGTCGAGGGGAAGCCGCTGCTTCTGCTGCCCCAGCCCGGCCTCTCTTTTAATTTGTGTTTGTTTGAATTTTAACTATCCAAATCTGTTTTCATTGCCAGTCAGCCAAGGTCACCCCACCACGGCTGGTTCCCAGCGAGAGCTGCCGTGCCCGGGGGACGTCTGGTCCCCACGAGCTGCTGGGGGATGTGGGTGTGCTGCGGGACAGGGCGACGGGCCCCGCGGCGCCAGGGGGAAAGGGCAGCTGTTAGCAGAGCCTGGCATCGGCAGGGCAAACGATGCTGCGCTTCCGTCCCGTTGCTGGAAATTTAAATATTTCATTATGCATTTATTATAATTTAGTCGCAAGCCAGCCAAGTGCGTAATGAGTTGTATCATCACCGGCATAGGGAAACGCAACTCCTGACTGTCACTGGCTGCTCACCCACCCCACGTGTCCTCGAGTGACAAGACTGCCCTTGATGGGGACACCTTGCTGCCCAGTGACCTCTCTAAGGACAGTGCCATGGGCTGCCAGGCCTGGGGCTAGCAGGGCTAGCACAGGGATGGATGAGAACTGCTGGTTGTCCCCAGGGGATGGCCGTGGTGTGGGAAAAGGCAGAGACAGGAGCTCTTGGGGGGGTTAGGATACAGCCAACCCACCAACCCACCCTTCCAGGCAGGAAGCAAGCGGTGGGACCAGCAGAGCCGTGCAGAAACTGCCGGGATGCTGGAGAGCCATGCTGCAGTTCCCGGGGGATGTGCCCTGGGTGGTTCACTGCCCTTCTCTTCAAACTCCAAACCCTGAACAGAGCCCCCAGGGCAGTGAGACAGCCCTTTGGGGCTCTTGTGTGCTCTGTCAAATGCTGGAGGGCCCCGAGAGCCTCTGGACAGGGATCCCGAGGGCAGTGCCGGTGTTTCAGAGCAGGCTGCTGCTGTCCTAAGGCAATGGCATGCTCCAGAAGCGTCTTGGCAGCCCAGTCCTGGGACGCCAGCAAACACACAGGGAGAAGGAGGTGAGAGCCTCAGGGTTTTGCTGCAAGGCCAGCGCTCTCCCCGTGTCCGTGCATCGCTCCCCGCGGCCAGTGCTGCTCTGAATGCCATCCAGAAGATACCTGCTTCTCCTCTTTCCTCGCTGCGGGAGGAAAGCATTGGAAGCGGAGGTGGTATCTCACATAGGGATGCTGCTCTTCAGCCTGGGCTGCTCCAGAGCACGGCTTCTGTGCCTGCCCCTGCGGTGCCGGGCTGGCAGGTCTCTCCCACCATCGTTTCACAGAGCAGCAAACCCAGAGCCGCTGCCTGGCCAGTGCTGGTGTGCAGGAGGGACATGACACTCCCCACAACATCACACCACCCCTCGGATTTGGAGCATCCCCCCCAAATCTGGTTTGGGGGCTGTCCTGCTCTCTTGCTTGGCCTAGAGGCTTGGATTATTTTAATCCAGGCCTGATAATGTGGTTAATTCCAATCGCTGATTCATGATGTCTGCTTTCTGAACCATAAGTGCTGTAATATTCCTTTTTATGTTGCTTTCAGGGTTACATAGTTTATTCCACAAACAAGAGGCTGGGGCAGTCATTAGCGTGTGAAATCAGAAACTCATGCATCAGTAACTATGGCAACTCCGGAGAGAACACCAGTTTCTAGTAAAATCAAGAATTAAGCTTACATGAAAATGCTGAAGTAGGAGAGATCCTATCTGCTGAGGGCTCAGTGCACATTTAAAAAAGAAAAGAAAGGTCTGAAATACTCAAGTAAACCGAGCCCACCCGACCCTGGGAGTGCAGGTGGTCCCGTGCAGGCTGCGCCGTTGCATCCCCGCACGAGGGCCAGCCTGCTTGCATCTGAAGAATAAATGCATGGAAGAGCCGAGCCTGCCAGCCTCATCCAAAGGCCTCTCCTGCTGCCCCTGCACCCCTCTGCCTCCTCGTGGGGGTTTTGCGTTCGTTTGTCTTCCCTAGGAGCAAGCCGAGGCTGCAGCATAGCTCCCGGAGCAGCGAGGCTCCCCGCAGAGGGTATCTGCCAGGGGATGCTTGGAGCGGCATCCATAATTGATGCTGTACAAACAACGCTGCCAGGCTGGGCCCTCTCGTGATGTTGGGTGTCAGACGCCAGCGCGGCTGCTTTCCGTACAGCTTGTAGATACGGCGGTTTGCTGCACTGTGTGAAGGCATCACAGAGTTCCCCCTAAATAATTCAGGCTATCTTTTTGACAACTTCAGTAGGTAAGGACTTCTCCTCACCGCCATGAAGAAAGTCTTTGCTTTGTGCTCCTGAAAGCTTATTGCCTGCTCAATATTTTCCTTACCCATTAGATAATTGAGAAAACATAAACAAAATACCATCACTGAGGAGAAGTCCTTAGACGCCATCATCTCTGCGGAGCGCTTACACCTACACGGCTGGAGAGATGAGACGTGAGACAGGTTGGTATTAATCTGCGAGCAATCAGGAGCCAAGCCCGGGTGCTGCTCCGCAGATGGCATCTGCTTGCACCGAGCAGGGGTTTTAATGCTGCACCGAACAAGGCACTATAAATACCTCGGCAGCCCGGCAAAAGGCAGGAATTAAAGGAAATTAAAGTTTTTTGGAAGAGGCTGCTTTTTCAGAGCCTGATTTAGTGATGCTAGTACCTCTACCTGTGATTACGTTTGCCCTATTCCCAGTTGCTTTTCCAGTGTAATCAGCCTCGAAGCGTTCTAATGGAAATCTTTCCTGCTGCTTTCCGCTTCACACTGATTTGGGAGCAGGAGAGGGAAGGAAAGAGCCGCCGGCTGGCGGGGGCCACGGGGAAATGAGGGATGGCGTTTGGAGGGTGGGAGCCGAGTGGCGGAGGCTGCAGGGCGAGCAGCGCACGGGGAGCAGCCTGCGTGCCCCTGCCCGCGGCAGGGTGCCCTCCTGGCCCGGGCTCGCCCTGGGCACCTGCTTTACGCAGCAGTTCTGGCGTGAGGACACTGCATGAACTCCTGCTTGCATTCTCCTCAAACACATCTGGGTATGAAACAGAGAGCGGTTAAGAAGTGACCCTGCATGTTACAATTGCATTGCAGCAGACCTAACGCAGGTCGTTCCTGGCTACAGCAGAGGACATTTCCACTGGCTTGTCTCTCTGAGCCAGAAGACACCAGCTCTGCACCCAAGGGACCTTCTGCCAGCCCAAGCTTGCTGATAACCACATGCTCCAGCGCTCTCCACGTGCAGGACAGTGACTATGGGATTGCCCAGGCTGGCCCAGCAAGCTCCTAGCGCAGACCAGCTTCCAGCTGTCTTTGCACCAAGGTGGACATGGTCAGACGGCATGGACTCCATCTCGAAGCACTCGGAGCTTGGGAGCTGCCTTCTCAGTAAATGCACTGCCAGTTATCATCCCCAGCTGTGTTTTCAGGCGTGGGCCCACGGATACACAGGCATAATTTGCATGGTGGACATTTAGGAAGAAATCACAGGGCTTATCAGAATGGCCTTGCACTCCAAGAGATCAAGTATTTACAAGGAACCTGTACATTTCAGCTGAAAAATCATCAGGAAATTCTTTAATGTTGAAAACTACAAATTCCTTTGAACCCTTGAGATACAGACGTTCATGGCCCATTTATTGTGCTCATCAGAAAGACGGTACGGTGGGCGTGGGGTGTGATTTGCAAAGGCACTTAGCATGAGCTTGAAACCCTGACCCAAATCCAAATTAAATACTTTTCTGGCAAAAGAGGTTTATTTTAGATGAGTTTTTACCCTTACCGACAGTACCTTGTCCTCTGCAAATTATCTGCAGGCTGGAAGTCTGTACATTTATTATACAGATAATAAAAGGAGCTTTTCCAAATGGCAGGGAAATTCCTTCCCTATTTTCTGCTCTTAGACAGACGTGATGCATTTCCTTTCCACCAACGTTTTGCGAGCATAAGCTGATATTCTTGAACAGGCACAAATAAAAAGGGTCATAAATACTCAAAAGGCAAACCACCTGGGTTCATTTCTAATAACATTGCAGATGCGCTCATTTTATTCGTCCCATTTGATGAGGGTGAGGGCTCCTCGGCGCAGGTCAGCTTGAGAGCATCTTGACTTCTGGCTTGGATGTCTTTGGTCTCACGTCTGAGTTTTGTCCTGAGCGAGTTTTTTGGAGGAATTAAATATGTATGGCGGAGGGAGACAACATCTCAGAAGCAGCCCATAAATGTAGGCAAATGCCGGATGGGTGCACACTGCGGGCACTCGAGCCAGGGCGGCAGGACGGGGAGCAGCAGCAGGACGGGGAGCAGCAGCAGGACGGGGAGCAGCAGCAGGACGTTAGCATCAGAAGCAATGAAGCCGTCTGTCAGGAGTAATCCCAGGGGGAAACGCCGTGGTCAGAAATGCTTCTGGTGGAAATCTTGCTGCTGCCTCCGCTTCGGAAGGGCCGGGTGATGCACCGGGCATCGGCCGCAGGGAGCACCCCACCACGGGCAGGAGCCTCCTGCCCCCCGGGCACAGCTGAAGCGGGCGGGAGCGCCCCGACTGCCCAATGCCTGCTCCCTCCGGCACGGGGGCAGCTCAGACGTCCCTTATTTTTATGGGTTTGGACTCTTCCTCACGTGTCCTTGGCCGTGGGAGACATCTTTAGCTCTCCTGATGCGCTCGCTCTGGCCGCAGCAGAGGTTGCCCCTGCTCGCTTCGTGCCTTAGGCAGGGAGAGCCCAGCGGGGCAGGATTTTCTCCCTTTCAGGAGAAAGGGATAAAAGATAAATTCTCTTTGGCCCCATGCCCGGCTGCCTTTGAAGGCTCCTTTCTCCTCTGCTGTTGTCTCCTTTGATGTGGTTGCTTTGATTTGCACTGCAGAGGCTGTACCAGAGCCCCTGCGCTTTTCTGGGCTGGAGGGACATGGGGTTTAGGGTAAGAGCCGTGGCGCGCAGCACGGCCCCGCCTGCTCTCTGTCCTGCTGCAGCATCCCCTGGAGCAAGGCATGAGCGGCGGCTCGGGGGGAATAAGCGTGGAGCTTCACAGAGCAGCTCCCAGCCCTGGGACTGGCTGACTGTCTGCCTCCTGCCTTCAGCGGGATTGCCCTGCTGCCCATTTATTATTTAAAATTGTGTTTCTGCTCACTTTGAAACATCTCAATAAGAAAATGATACAACAGAAGACTGGTACCTGTGGGATGCCACCAGAATTACCGCCATCGGGTGATGCCTTTCCGTTTCCAAGTACTTTGAGATCTATCTATGAGCCAATTTTCAGTCTATAAACTGCACACATCTGTACCTCGCGTGTGTGTTAATCAGGCTGATGGGTGATGCCATGGCAGGTGCCTATGTGTAATGTCAACACATTTACTTTTATCAATCATCAAGCTTGTAACTACATGGGAAAAAAAACCCAACACGCAGGGTTTGACAGGATTCATCTTCCATTACAGTGTATAGACTGGAATTAATTTTCCATTAAAGCGTACAGACCACCAACCAGGGTGGTCTCACGTGCTTTGCAAGCTGCTCTGCCCATCGCGGGCGTTCGTCCTGCCACAGCTACTCGCTCCTTGCCAGCCCCTCGTCGGGGGGGACATTGCTGTGAAAGCTGATTTTACAGCGAAATGATCTGATTCTCCAGGCCTGTCAGGTGGAGAGGCTGTCACACAGCCGCTCTGCGTGACGGCGGCAGAAGGCACCTTTATCCCAGACGTCTTCCTTCATCATCCCCAGGTAGGGAAAATAATTTGAAAAGTGACTGACACGTCTTAGGCAACGCTGGAAAGAAAACCCATTTGGAGATAATTCGGCTTCTGCTTCGTGAGTTTGCTTAATTTTTTTAACATGGAGACAGAGTCTTTGCTTTAAACAGCTCATCAGCTCCGATTATTGACTGTGCTCCTCACGTCAGCGCCCGACGGGAGGACGCGGCAGCAGAGAACAGCCCCAAGCTGCAAAACCCCGCCTGTGGTCTATGCCCCATCGGCAGAGCTGCCACTGGGCTCTGGGGAAAGCAACTGGCAGGGACAGAGGTGAAATAATTCGCAGGGTTTGTAACCTGCTCCCCGGTATGATTCGGGATCTCAGCGTGGCCCCTCAAAGTGTCCCGGTGAAGCTAGCAGAGGCGGCTCGCAAAAGCAGAGGGCTTAGAGAAAGCATCCTACCCACTAATTGCAGCCTGTCCGAGGTGTGACTCACGGACAGTTCAGCCAGCCCCATGGAGACGGCTTTCTCTGGAGGCGATGTGGCTCTGCTCAGGTTTCTGCTGCCCGGGCTGGAGATCAGCAGCATGACGCTGAAAGCGCAGGAAGGGCGTGTTTTATAGAGGGAATAACTGGCTGAGTTTGGAAGCTGTGAGCTGAAGTCTGGTGATGGCCTCAATGGAAAGATGGCCCTGGATCTCAATATATACATGGATTGGATGGAATGTTAAATTAAGAAGACGTTTAACGCAACATAGAGGTTATGAGTGTAAGGGGAGAAGCACCAGCCCAGGTAGCAGGGAAGGTTCCCACGCCAGCATCCCTGTGCTGAGGGATGTGCAGCACTGCTGGGAGCCGGTCCCCAAGCTTCCCGGCAGAGGACAAGCCAGAGGCTGTTGATAGCATCTTTTTGACGGAGAGGTTCATATCAGGCCGTGAATTTCAGGTGGATGTAAAGCACACAAGATCAAGATTTAGCGCCTAGAAAAAAGGCACTGAGGAGATAGTTTTTGTGAAGCCTGGAGGCTGAGCACCCTGGGCTTGCAGCCGGACTTCTGACGAGCAGAGCCTGCATCCATCAGAGAGACGCTGGTGCTCGCGAGGAGAGGTGAGAGCCTGCAATGACCGCATCTAATGCGGTGTGAGAACAGACAGCTTGGCAATCTCTCTGAGAACAGTGTGCTGGAGGCTGCCCGCAGAATAAAGCAGCTGAAATTTCACTGCTCTATTATCACGCTCTGAAAGGCAAGCAGGTCTCCGCTCTCCGAACGAGGACTGCTGGTCAGCCCTGCATGCTTTGATAGCCCAGAAAATCTCACCTGTAAGCGTAGGTGCAGCAGGCGCAGCCGGGCGATGATGCCACGAGATGCTGGCGATCACCCTGAAGGAGAGCAGGATGCCGCACTCCATAATTCACCAGAAATCAGAGAAAAGCCCTCCCTGGGAGGCAGCCTGGAAGTCGGCAAGGAAGGGCTTGTGCCCAGTCTGCGGGCGCCGTGGCCTGCATGGGTCCCTGCGCAGGGTGAACATCAGATGGGGGCTTTTGCTGTCTCCCCCCAGCATGAACACCCCTCTCCTGTGCGCCCCTGCGCCTCAGCCCTGTGAAAGCTGCCCGTCTCCCCACGCTCTGCGCTCAGCATCCCGCACAGCTTTCTCCTTGGAGAGTGCTCCAGTTAACAAGTCTTCAAGGAAAGCAACAGCTCGTATCCCCTCGGTCTTGAAGAGCTGCGATTAGTGCCGCTAGGGCCTTCGCAAAGCCTCCGGGGCAGGTTGGGAAAGCAGCTTGTGCTGGAAATGCTGCCAGCTGTAGCCGGGCCAGGGGGATTTTCTGGTCGGCTGGCAGGTGGGAGCAAGGAGAGGAGCTGCTTGCTGGTGCCACGGCATCAGGAGATCCCTGGGGGTGAGTGGTGCTGCCGCGGCTCCGGGATCCTCCACGCTGGTAGTTCTTTCGGTGCCGTTGCTCAGGGACAGAGGACACATCTTTCAAAAGCACCTAAATAGCTCAGGAGCCTGCGTGCCCTTGACAGTCCTCACGAAGCCCACAGCTGTGCCAACATCCCACAGCGCCGGTGACGGGCTCAGGGACCTGAGCAGGCTCCAGAGCCCGCCGTTCCTCCTTGCCCTCGCGAGGAAGGCGAGGCAGCGGCCGCTGCGGCTGCAGCGGCTCCATCGGGCCGTGAGATGCCAGGGACCTGTCTGTCTGCATCTTCGTCATCAGCATGACCTACATCCTCCAAGTGTTTTCCAGCCCCTCTCCGACTTTCCCAATTAGTTGCCTGTGAAAGAGGCAACGCTCCTGCCCAGGATAACTTTCTTAGGAGAGAAGCTGGATTGCTCCACGCTGGCAAAGCTTTGCAGAGCCCTGCTGTGAAACACAGGAGATCATCATCTGCCCAACTCAGGTGGGCTCCAGAGAGCTCCCGGGGGTGTTTCAGCTCCTTGCCACCTCTGGGAGGACACGAGAGGAGACCCACGGCAGCCTGGGGGAGTGAGAGACCATTTACCAGGCACGGGCTGATCCGGTATCTGAGCATCATAGCCCCGCTGCAGCCCATCGGCCTGCGCCTGCCTGGCTCAGGCAGCAAATGCAGCATCCAGGCTGCTCCAGCGGCTGAGAGCTGCCTCGGGAACGCAGCCGCCCGGGCGGAAAACGGGATCTGGTCAGCTCTTACTCCTTTGTGTGCACAACTGCTCCCTTTCCTCTCCTAATTCGGGGCCATTTGGGGGAATTCTGACATTTTGGCTGTAAGCAAAAACGCAGCATTTTGTTTTCCACAAAAATTGACAGTTTGCCAAGAAGACGTGTATCTCTGAGGAATCCCTGCCCTCTCCTGTACCTCCAGCCTGAACCCTTTTAACCAGGGCTCTTGAGCCAGCCCTGCAGCATCCCTGCTTCCCTCCGCTGGCCTGCTTGCAGTGAGGAAGAGGAGGAGGATTTGGGCTGGATTCTGCGTTTCCGCTGCCTGCTTTCCCCTGGCTTTGCAGAAACACAAACCCCTGAAAAAATGAGGAAACGGAGCAGCGTAATTGAGGAAAAGAGGAGCTCCAGATGACACTGGCTCTAGAGAACGGTGCTTTCCCCTCCCTCTTGGTGCTTCTTTCTCATTGCATCGGTCTCTCGCTGGGGGCATGAGTCACAACGGTTCTGGTGATGGATGAAATTAGCTCCGATGTGAAATGGGAAATAAAAAGCCATTCACTGACAAGACAGCTGCACAGGCACGGGGCTCAGGGCAACGATCCTCTCTGCCTTCTTCTGCTCTTGCGCTTTTCACAAGCAGCTCCCTTTTAATTAGATGGGACGCAGTTCTAAGTCAACTATAAATGATATTATCAGACTAATAGAGTGTGATCATATCCTGGCTTTTATTGGTCTGGGAGCTGCCGCTGGCTGCCATGGGAACTGCGTATTTCACATAGCTCCTCAGCTCTGGCTCGTAGTACGCATCAAAAGAAGGGAAGGGAAGAGGTGATGAACCCCCAAAATGACCTTGCTTTGCAAGGATCCGATGAGCTGTTCTCCCCAGACACGCATCCATTGGGACTTTTTCACCCCCCTCTTTCTTGGCCGAGGCTGCTCTTCAGCATTGCCCTTCATCTCCTGGCAGGCTGCTGCCCCCCACCCTCCTGCCCCGCTGCTCGCCGGCCCCTTGCTGTGGCTGGGCTGGGCAAAACCAAGAATGACGGAGAAGGGGAGCCGAGAGAAAAGGGAGGACTCTCCTGCCGAGCCGCAGCGCCTGCGTGTGAGCGCTGAACAGAGCAGCGTTTGCCTGCGCTGGGGCTGTCCCCAGGAACAAACCCCTCCCGTCCCCGGCCGTGCATCCTGCAGGAAGCCGCCCCGCGGGACGTGAAAAGCAGAGGCTTCCCCAAAGTTATCCGAGGGGAGTGAGAGAAGTAGGGCACAGGAGGCATTCCCTGGATCCCACAGAGTTCCCGAAACGCAGAGCGGCAAGGCGGGCAGCGGCGGGAGGGGAGAGGAGAGGAGAGCGGGGGCTGCGGACTGCACCCGCCCCAGCCTACCTGTGTGCAGCAGAGAGGGGACAGTCTGTCTCTGTTCACAAATGCAATCAAATGCAAAGCGAGGAGAGACGGAGAGAGAAAGACGACTTGCTCCTGGCTGCCATTAGCGTTTCAAGCTTGCAGGACGCTGCAGGCTCCAGGTGCGCCCGTGCCGCCCTGGGCTGGAGCGCATCTCAGCTGGGGCGGCCCGGCCAGCTGGCTCCAGCTCAGAAAGCTGGCTGTTAAACTGAGCTGCTCCGAGATGTCCCTTTGAAAAGATCTGTCCATGCTCCATGAGCAGAGGCATTGAGCGTGAAATCCCAGGCCCCAGTTGAGATCTTCTCAAACCACCTCCTGCTGCATTGATTTTTTTTGCATGGGACTAATTTTTTAATCAGAGTGATGTAGGACATGATCAGAAGCAATTAAAGGCTGGCAGACTAATTAATGTCAATCAGCATGGTTTATGGGTATTGGCTTTGTCAATCAAACTTGATATTTTGTGTTGGTGAGACTGCTTTCGGTTCTCAAAGCTAATGCTCTACAGAGAGATTTTCTTTTCTGAGGTGCTCATTAAAATAGTACAAGTCCTTCAGGAACGAGTTAAAGGACATATTTAAAAGTTCTTTAGGCACTGGCAATCACAGACGATAGATCCTTTGCTAAATCCCACTTGGTGCTGCAGCAGATTAAATGTCAAGCTTGCTACTGTGCTCCTGAGAACCGTGCTAGGTGAATCTCACCCCTCCCGGGGCCAGCGCGCCGCTGGGAATGTGCCCTGCAAAGGTCCGGGCTGGAGGAGATGGGCAGGGCAAGATGCTCAGCCCAGAAAAGGAGCGGTTAAATGGGCATCGTGGCAAGGCTTAAGCAGGACGGGGGCAGGATTTGTTCCAGGGACAGACTGGAAATCTGAAAGGGGCCATTGTTTGGTTCGCAGAGGGATGTTTGGGAAAAAGAGGAAGAAGCAGAAGCCTGTTGTAAGCTTGATCCTGACAAAGGCAAATGCCCAGGGCGCTTTGGAAAGGTTGGGTTTGTAAGCGAGGAGACCTGCTGCAGCTGGGGCATTCCCAGCACCACCGCTGATCTCCCTGCAAGGCCCCAGATATTAGCTGGCTGCGGGCATCGGCAACCTTTCCAGCAGCCCACGTGAACCCGTGGAAGAAGAACAGAGCCAGCTATTAAAGCACATCCCTCCCCTTGCGAGTCTGTGTGCCCTGAACGTGGCGCTGCTCTTGTTAAAACAAAAATCAAAGAGCGTTTAGAGTGCCTGTGTTCGGATGGCACAGCCACAGTTGCTATGAGCACTCACCGCCTTTTAAATCCTGAACCCCGCAGCACTCGTGTTCTTTGCACATAATAGTATGGATGTAATTTCCTACTTTTAAGAAAAAGTGAATAAAGGAAGAACTCCATCAGGTGGAGCCTGGAAAGTGCCCGGCAGAGGTGTGAGGAGGCAGAGAGAGGACCTTGCAGGGCACAGCCAGCCACGGGAAGCGATGCTCAGAAGTCCCAGCAGCCCGAAGCAGGGGTGGCACAGGCTGCAGGGTACCGCTGGGCTGGCACCATCGCCTTCCCAGCAGAGAACGCCTGGCCCGTTGACAGCGTTGTGCTTGGGAGGTATAAGACTCGTCGCCATCCACGCTGCCTGGGCAGCGCAGTGCCAGCTCCTTCCTACGCAGAGCTGGAGAGGGCTGAAATGCTGGTCTCCATCCCGCTGGCTTTTACAGGCCTCCCTGGGTCTGAGAAAGACTGTCATATTATTCAGCATCTCATCAAATATTACAGTTCAGCCAGCAGGTCTCTAAGTGGTCACCGTTAAATTTATCTGTGTGATTGCTGGGGCTCGTATTATTAAACTTTGGAGCTGTATAATTTTATCCTTTCTGAACGGCTTACAGTCCTTTGCCACAGCCTGGCAGCCGGAGGTGTCTGAAGGACCACGGCAGGCTGAGCTCGGCTCTGGTTACCAGCGAGCTGGGAAGTGGAGCCATGCGATGCTTCACGGCCCCGGTAGCCCCGGCATGCAGAGAGCCGCTGCGACGTGCCGGGAACGGGGAGAGGGTAGCCATTACATGGGAGCAGAGGGATTTTTATGACACACTTATCTCCATGGTACAAAATCATATATTGACATTATGGTGGAAGATCCTTTGCCCGGTTATTGCTTGAAGACATACATTTTATCTAAGCAAATGCTTAATTGCTCCTCGTTGGACACTGGTCATGGGACATTAGGCATCAATAAAAGACGACTCTTAAAATATGGGCTGAATACTCTTTCCAATGCAGTGTGGTGGTTATGGTCGCAGAACAGATTTGCTTCACTACATTTTTATTTTTCCATTTGTTTCCCATTTGGACAAGGTGGCTGATACCTCTGCCATAACCACGTCCCTGCTTCCCAGCCCCAGCCTTTGCCCTGCAGCTTTCCTGACACAAAATGCCCCGTCCCTAAGGGGACCGCTGTGGACAGAGCCACACATTTTAATTCCTAGCCGTCATGGGAAGAGCACGGCCCTGAGACAGAAGACGAGGCTGCATGATGCTCAGCAAGAGCACGGAGATGCCAGTTGGTCTGAGGACACAGATGCTGGAGGGAAGCATTAATATTCTGGGCCACCACGTCTCCCTGCCATCTGTTGCACCAAAGCAAAGGACACCGAAATAAACTTCAAAATCCCCTGCGAGGGAGAAAACTCTGGATGCTATTTCTACGGCAAGCTGTTCAAGGCTTGCTCAAATCACCTCTCTCTTTTCCAAAGGTAGCATTTTTCAGAGATGTCCTGCCTCGCGGAGATGGGTTTGGTAGCTGCGAGGCTTGTAGGAGTGTGATGGTACCTGCTGGCGGTGCACGGCGTGCTCCAGCCCAGCCAGCCCAGCTTACTGCTGCGGATAGGGATGAGGCAGAAACCATGCAGCCTCCGAAGCAGCTAGTCAGGATGAGGCAGGGAGCTGGAAGCTGGCAGTCCTTGTGGAGCAGCTTGTTCCTGAGCGGGCAGCACCATTTCAAGTTTTTGGACATTTCCTGAAATGTCTGATGGAAAGGAGGAGAGGTTTCCCCCAAAACACCTGCAGACTGCTCGAGGCCCTTGTGCTGCCCCGTCTCCTGCTAAACGCCCTTCCACCAAGGATCCATCTCCTCCAAGTGCTGATGTCCTCTGCCCAGGAGATCAGGAGGAAAATTTTATGAGGATTTATTCTTTATTTGGCGTTTGGGACTCTCCCAGTATAACACGCTTACTGCCTGTGGCCCGTTCCCCTGTCTCCTAGTATGCGCAGGTAAAGATTTATGCTATTCCAGGTGCCAGCCTCACTGGAGAGATTAATGAGAGATAATTTCTTACAAAGAGGTTTATTGAGTTCTCTGAGTTCATTCACCAGCTGTGAAGTGAAACATCTGAAAACAGTTTTTGAATACTAAGTTCTCCCTGGCACTAGCGCAAAAAAGGGCAACAGTGCCTTTTTCTGCTCGAGGTATTTATTCTGCTGGGCAGAGCAGGCTTCACGTGCAAAGCCCCGGGAGCTGAGATGCTGGGTTATTAGATGCCTGCCGGCGTGGCCCACCCGGGGTGTGGGACGATGTGCCTGGCATGCTCAAGGCGCCGCGCTCTGCTTCTCAGCATCCTCAGCCCCGCGAGGTCCCGCGAGCGATGGGTTATTATTTCACGGCAGATTTGGAGAAGCAGGGGAGCCCTGGAGACCAAGGCAAGGGTGATCACTCAGCTACGGCAATGTCAAGGCACTAGGAAATGGGTTTGCGGCTACAGCACCCTGCAGACCTCATGTTTGCTGGCCATATGGCCCGAAATGTTGATTTGGTGTCGTAGCAATCTCTCTTCTGCCACATTATGCTTTAAGGGTGAAGAAGGAAGGTTCTTCCTTAGACCTCAATCTGGGCCGGTCTCCTCATTGCATGTCTTGTTGACCTGCTTCTTGGACACCCTCCTTCCCTCTGCCCTACCCAAAAGCGGGGCAGGAGCCCAGCGCTGGCTCCTGCACCCGCACGCTGGGCTGGTGCAGAGGGCAGAGCCCGCACCAGCATCGCCCGGCAAAATAACGCGTGGCCGTATGGCTAAGAGATGCTGCTGCTTTACTGCAGCTGGTTCTCTTCCTTGGTGCATGGCTCCTTTGAACAGAAGTCACCCTCGCTTGGGCTGGAGGAAATGGGTTGCAATTAGTAAACTGTCTTTTTTTAAAAGTCCTCCCATTAGCAATTGGGCAGGTGGCTGCACAGGAGCCTCTGGGGTGGATCCTTGTATGCAAACACTGGCCACGAGGCGCTAAGTATGCCCCTCTCCCATCTCAAGCACATTCCTACCCCTGCCAGTGGGTCATTCTAGTAATTTCTCTCTCTGTTGCACTTAGTGTACCATGCCCATAATGCGTCCGCATTTTCACCCAGACGTTGAGGGTACGCTAGCTGGGAAGAGTCAATGAGGAAACCCACAGCTGTAAGGACAGGTTTCGGAAGATGATTTACCATTTCCCTCAACGTGCTGCAGCCAGTCCCCAGTGAGCCATGGTCAGCCTGTGGGCTTTTCCTCTGGGATACACCAGTGGGGAGGATCTGGACATCTTATTCACTTATTTATTTACGCTTTGATGCTTCTTCCTTGGAGGTGACTTTTCTGCTATCATCTATAGCATTTTTCCTTCAAAATCCCCCTCCTGACAGCATCCCAGCAACAGGACCACCGCTTCTTCACATCCCGATGAAGAACTTGCAGAGGTATGTTTACAAATGCCTTTTGCCCACATGAAATGCTGTAACATCAGGGAAGCTCACATAAAAACAAACTACAGTACTCGCTCTTCCCTTTGACTGGTCTTTGTCTTCAAACAACTGTAAAAGAGGGCAATCAATATACCTTGCCAGGGTCTTTTTAATGCTTCCTGAGCCATTATGGTCATAATGTTTCTTCAGGCTGCTGTGTCAATACATTTGAGACACTGAACATGTCAAAACCACATAAAATCATTATGAAGGTGAAATTAAATGAGCAAGCCCGAATCAGTAACTTAAATGGATATTATCCTTCAAGGATGCCAGACCTAAAAACCAGGCACAGCTGAAAAATCCACGGCATTCAAAGTTAGGATCAAATTAATGAGAAATTCAAACTTTTGCCAGAGAGCCTGGGCAGGAGGAATTTAGGCAGACAGGAGTTGCTGTTACGGTGCTCTGGACACCTGCCCGTCATTTTTATTGCAGCATTGGCCTGAACTAAAGAAGTGAAGTAAATCTGGGGCAGGAAGGAGGAAAACAGTTATTGGCACGGATGTTCAGTCTTCCTCCACTCAACAAATTAACCCAGATTGACCAAAAGAAAACCAAAAAAAAAATCACTTATTTGCGTACGGTCCGAGGTGACGGCGCATGGGGCTGCACCGGGTGGCACTGGGACGCGCGGCACCCCGTGAGGAGGGCGTACGGGTTTCGCAAGGGAGGGAGCGGAGAGCCTTTTACCTTGCCCGCTTAAATGCAAGCTGACAGCCTCGATCCCTCCCCGCTGGAGGGCACGGTGCTCGCCGCAGCAGGGCCGTGCACACCAGCACTCAGCGCGCTTGAGGAGCAAATCAGAGCAGTGCAGGTCAGGAGGCAAAGCGTCCCGCCACTCCGCTGCCTGCAGGACAGCGTCTTTCCGCACCCCGCCACGGCTTCTGGCCCCCGCACCCTCCTGGGGTTACTTTAGGAGGTGATGCTCCCAGGTACCCATGAGGCAGCCGTGGGTGTTTGCCTGGGGCTGGGGCTCGCTGCTCCCCGGCCATGTGTGAGCAGCCGTGCCCCGGGGCTGCGAGGGAGCTGTGCTCTGGAAAGGACCAGGGTGGGAGCGGTAAGTAAACCCCAGGAAAAAGGAGCAGATGCTGGGCCGGGCTGGGAGAGCGGCCTGTCCCCAAGCACCCCACTCTTGGTGTGTCCTTTGCAAAATCTCCCGCTGCAGAGAGCCAGCCTGACCGCAGGGCCATCCTTGTGCTGTATTGCCCAGGTGGCTGGCTGTCTTCTCCCAAACTCTCCCAAGCACTTTTGGACCCTGCAAAGACACCAGTGCCGTGCTCACGTGGAGAATCTGGCTGCAGGACCGCAGGGCGCTTTCAGCTTGGTGCCTGACACCAGCCACCCTCCTCCCAGCCGTGCACAGGGGCTGCAGCATCAGATATTTTCAGCTGCCAAAAGGAGACCATCAGAGGACAAGCGGGACATGTGAGAGCTGCCAGGACCCCGGGAAAGAAAAGCTACAGCTCGCATCCCACTCGCCTTCCCGGTGCCCTTGGCTGCAGAGCACACGGGCACACAGGTCACCGCAGCAGCAAGGGGCTCGTGCTGCTGCGTGCTGGATGCGAGCTCCCAGGAGGGTAAAATTCAGCTGGAGGCGGCGAGGACGGCGGAGGTACTGCAGGGATCGCGAGGCTCTTGGGACACAGGAGCTGGGTCCAGGCTCTTCTCACAGACAGCGTCAGGCATGCAGCAGCCTAAGCCCATTGCTGCCTCTTCATTCACATGTTTGGCAGGGGGACAGGACCCAGATGGATTTGTCTGGGCTCGATGCTTCGCCGCAGTCTGGTATGGCTTGCTTTGCTCTGCTTACTTGTGAGCTCCTGTTCTGCGGTTCTCCACCACTTGGGAAGTGGATGGGTTCAGTCCAGCCCATTCCCATTGCCCAGGGAGTGATCGCACATCGGCTGTGGCTGCGCAGGGCTGGGACAATTTGCTGCCCTTTGGGACCAGCCTGATAGGAAGGTTCAGAGAAGCTCAGGTTTTGCATCTCCAGAGGGTGCCCTTGCTCTGGTGTCCCCTGCAAGCTGTGGGGTGGACCTGGCTCCTTCGGAGGCTGTCGCTTGGCTGGGAAGGAGGCGTTCACCGCGGCACTGCCCAGCGGGTCGGTAACTGGTAGGACAGCAGCAGTTGGGCCCCCGAGCACCACCAGCCTCTCCCCGCCCAGGGCAAGGGTTCCCTTGTGCCTGGGGCCTGTTTTGGAACAGCAGCGAGGGGTGCCGCCCCCGTGGGTTTTCCACTGGCGGGCTGGGCATTTGCGTCCCTTCTTCTGCATTATTGTTGTGCTGCTTTCGCTTCAGCAGGTGGGAGTCTATAGCTTGCCCGGAGGATTTCTCATTTCACAAAGGAGCTCTTTTGCCAACACACCTTCTCAGCGGAAAGCTGAAAAATTGCTTGGTTCCAGCCTATTTAGTTTTAATTGTTTCCTTTAGTTCTCATTGCCCGCGGCAAAATATCACCTTCCCCTAACAAACAGCCAGGCTGGGAGCCAGTCACCCTGCGCAGCCGCCGCCACCGTGCCGGCCCTCCTGCCGGTCCCACGGCTCCCAGGGGTCTTGTCTCTGCTGGGCAGGGCTGGATTTTGGGGAGGAGGCGGCAGCCCGTGTCGCCCTCAGCAAGCACCAGGCGAGGAACAGTTGCAGTGCTCCCATTGCTGTGCTGCCTCCGTGTCTCCGAGGTCTTTGCAGGCTGTGCCGGCTCTCCCCTCTGCTCGTAGCCGCCCGCCGTGCCGCCTTTCCCAGCCACCTCTCCTCTCCTCTGCTTCCCAGCCTTCCTCCAGCGGCTGCTGCGGAGGGGCCGGCTCGTAACACTTGCTTTCGAGATGGCTTTGAAAAGAAAGGGTTGTGTCGCTGCGTCAGAAACACGATGCACCCAGAGCCCCTGGGGGATGTCGAACAGCAGAAGACGAGAAAAGCCTCTCCTCCCTCCCTTTGCCACAGAGCAGGCTTCGAGCACCGCCGAGCTCAGGTGCCTTTACGGGAGCGATACGGTGCACCGCACCCCAGGTGAGCATCGCATCCAGGACCTCCCCTCCCATTCCTGCTCCTAACGCAGGGGCTCAGGGCAGCCCTTCCCCAAGGACACCCCTCTCCACAACCACAACAACCCCATGTCACCAGCGGAAAGCAGAGCCTTGCAGCCTCGGGGAAAATGTTGTGGGGACTCCTAAGCCCGCTCAGAGGTTACGGCACCAGGAGGATAAAGCACTGGTCCCTTTCCATGCAGGCTCCATCCAGGGAGCACAGCCAGACATCCCTCCAAGCAGCCTTAGCAACAGATAAGGCTCAAGGGAATATTAATTTATTCCAATATAAGGCACGGCTGGAGAGCTAGGTAGCAGGCTGAGACAGAACAAAAATACACGCAACAACCTGTCAGAGTAACCCCCGGGTAATTTATTTTATCCCCAGGATAAAATACCGCTGTGGGCGCAGCCTGATGCTGGGCGCTGCCCAAGCCGGCACGGCGCTCCCAGCGCCTGCAGCTTTTCCTCCGCTCAGTTCTGGGGAAGAGCTGTAAAACAAAGGCTCACAAATTAATTACCTAGAAGAGTGGCAGAATGTTATTAGATACTTGGGAGTTAATTGTACGGATGTTAATCGCGTGTATTTTAACGGCACCAGTAGAGATGTAATATGTAATTCCATAGGTATTCCAGAATAATTTAGCAATTTAATGAATTTCTGCTAATACCTTTTAAATCACCTGCCCTCTTCCTCTCATGTTCTCTGAGGGAAAGGAGGAAGAAACTTTTTCAGTTGGTTAAATCTATTGCAAACTCACTTTTGTTGGCAAAGATACCATTTTATTTCTCAGCGGATTTATTCCCGGTAGAGAACCCACTCCCCAAAGTCATCCCTGGGTGGCCAAGCAGGGCTGCGATCGGCTGGTCCTGAATTTGGAAGGCTGGATCAGGGCTGGGTGAAATGTTTGGGACAGATCACGACGGGCTGAAAAGATGGGAGTAAAATGATTTGTGGATTTAGGTCAAATTTGGTAAGCGGAGCCAGGAGAAAATGTGAAAGAGAAATGTAAACAGCATCAGGCATTTTATTCTTGTCTCCTCAAAATGAAATGTTTGGTTTAGAAAAAAGCCAAAATACCCCGTTTGAGCGTGTCTGAGATGCAGTTTTTTCCTTGTCTCCCTTGTGCCTCCCCCCAGGCGAAGGCGGCTGAGAGATGCCCAGTCCCTGGGGCAGCCTTTCAGCTGGAAAACTGATTTAGTTGCTTTCTGCGCCCACCGCTCGACGAGTGCAGCACCTCGGGACGGCGCGTGGGCGTCCAGGGGAGCTGGATATAGGAGCAGGCAAGCGATTTGGGCCACGTGGGAGCTGCCCCCCTCCCTCCCCACGCTGGCAGAAAAGAGACCACCAGAAGCCATTGCTCTCATGGGGCTTTTATTGTCGGGCTGGCCCTCGTCCCCGCCCCGCTGCCCGCGGCCAGCCGAGCCCCTCGCCACCGCACGCACCGGCAGAGGAGACCCGTGCCCAGCCCCGAGCCCAGCCTCCTGCCCGGGGCAGCACGTCCTTCCCGGCTCTTTTTTGGGGATTTTTTTTTTTTTTTTGAAATATTTTATTTTAAAAATATAGTAGCTGTGGAAAGCAGCCCTCTTTATAAACACTCGATGCCGGAGTGAAATGCATCGTCGCCATCCTTGTTACTAAGCCCTCCTGGGTGCCCGTGCCTGCCTGCAGCAGTGCCGGGGGGGCCAGGGCGGCTGCACCGGCTGCTGCAGGCGGGGAGGCTTGCAACGGCGGGGGGAGAGAGAGAAAGACCCTTCTAAAAATAGAGATTTTGTGCTGAGTTGTTTGGAGTGAATGAAATACATAAAACACCAGCATCAGATTAGCTTTAGCTTGTCAAATATTGCTCCCAGCAGAGTCGGCGCAGTGCACCGGTGGAGGCGCAGTCCCCCGTGTCCTGGGGGGGGGAGCCATGCCGGCCCCCGGCCCCGCTCCCCGCCGCAGGGCTTGCCGCTCTCGCCCACCGCCGACTGCAAGGACACCGGCCCCTGGGGCAGCCCAGGAGCCCCCGGGAGCCGTTATAAATAGGAAACTGTAAACACAACCATTGGAGATAAGAGACATCTACAATCACAGGGTTTACTGGTTCAAACGTCCCACCCTCCCCCCTAACCCATACACCTATGCCCCTGTCCCCACTCCATAAAAAGGTCTCCGATAACAAAATCTTCGTTCCAGGCTTGGAGTAAAGGTGAGGTGTTTGAGGAGTAAAAAGGGACATTGCAACCTTAGTGGTCTTTGCCCGGGAGGGGAGAAGTTGGTGGGAGGGAGGGAGAGAGAGGGTTGGCTCGTTCAGGTCCTTTGCAAGTTCATTTGGTTTGTCTGGAGGACTCCTAGGGTTATACCTGAGATGAAGACGTCTAGGGGACACTCCATAGCTCAATTAAAACATGGTTGGTGTTTTGTGCCTAGAAGAGCCCTTGCTGCCGGGATTTGTCCGTCGCGCTCGCCCCACGCAGCAAGAGAGCAGCATCCCTCCTCTGCTCGGCACGGGGCTATCTGAACCAACGCTCGGCTGGGGGTGATCCCTCATGTGTCGAGGATCTCGCTGGTGGGCGACGGCTCGTGGGGGATGCCCTGTGCGCTGTGGATGGTCTGGTTGTGGGAGAGGGAGTTCTGCTGGAGCTCCAGGGCAATGGCGTTCTGGGGGAACTCCTTCACCTGCCGCTTGTACTCAAGGAAGGTGCATGCCTTGGTGGCGATCGCGATGATGTTCTTACCGATAAAGATGGTGGAGACCCTGCTGTCCTGGAACAAGACCATGTTGATGGCCCGGATGAAGATGGTGACGATGTTAATAGTGACCAGGCTGAGGACAGGGTAGAGCATCATTTTTTGCGGGGCAATGTGCTCCCCTTGCATGCTGATCTCACTGAGGGACACGCAAGGCAGGATCAGGAGGAGTATGTAGCAGTAGAAGAACATGAGCCCCTCCGCCCAGATGGGCAGGCCGGTCCTGTGCGGCTCCCACAGGTTGGCCTGGATGTCCAAGATATCCAGCAGGTCGAGGGCCACCCAGAAGAGGCGCCCTCGCAAGTCCTCTTTCTTCCGAAAGGTCCGTATGTACTCCATGCTGTCCAAGGCCACCAGCACCAGGTAGAGCCCTGGCACGCAGATGGAGAGGAGCAGGGTCAAGGCTTTCCTGGCCACCGTCTCCAGGTTCTTCTTGTCTGCTTTGTAATTCTGAAAGATGAAGTACAGCTTGATCTCTAGCACAAAGATGTAGAGGAACCACAGGATCATGGCGTAGCCCCTCTTGGCCGTCTTCACCTCTGCCCCCACCCACACCGCCACGTAGCGCAGCACGATGAGGAAGCAGATGTCCCCCACCAGCACGATGATGCAGACGCCAATCTTGCGGGGCCCCTGGTTCTGCTCCACCAGGTAGGCGTCCATGAAGGCCATGCTGGTCATGATGACGATGGTGGTCAGACAGACATGGCGCTTGTCGGGTGGCGGCAGCACCATGGTGAGACGAGCGGCTCTCCCTCCGCACCGGCACTAGGGGAGCAGTCCTGCCGGCGGGGCACGGGGGCACATCCACGGCGAGCCTGGGGACCAAGGGCTGCTCCGTCCCCCAGCCCCAGGAAGAGGTCCCCGGAGGAGCAGCGGCTCAGCTGGCAGCCCCGCTCTCTGGGGGCTCTGGGCTGCCCCTGCAGACCCTGTCCCCAGCTCTTCACCCTTGGCTGGCTGTGCCCTGCGAGCACCGCGGCTCTGCCCCCAGCCCCGGGCTGGCCGAGCAGCCCAGCCCCAGGCAGCGTCCGCCACCAGCAGCCAGGGCTCACAGAGGTGCAGGGCCTCCTGGAGGGGTGTCCCTCCTCCGTGGTGGGTCCCCCATCGTTGGCAGGCTCTCCAGCGATCCTACAGCACTAACGCACCTCCGAGCCCCAAATCCTGGCACAGATCCCTGGGAACGCGGTAGGCGACCAGGCCACAGGCAGACCTGGCCAGCAGGGAAGGACAGGGAGCTCTCCTCTTCCCAGCGAGAACTCACGCTCCTCCGGGGTCCAGGGGAGTCCCACTGTGTCCTCACGGGGAACCACCTTCACTCCTATCCCCGCGGGGCTGTGCCGTGCTCCTGCTGCTCCCAGCTGTACGCGCATCCCTCCATCCCTGGAAAAGACGGCAGAGAATGCGCGTTAGGGTCCATCCACGTGCCGGCCATGGGACCACGAGGATGACAGCCCCCCATCTCCCACCACACCGCGGCATGAGCCGGGGTCCCGCCAGGCACCATCCCACCACTGGGGCACCCACCACCGTGCCCCGTGCGTGGCTTAGTGCAGAACAGCTGTTCCTTGAGGACAACCACAGCCTAGGGTGTCCTGCGTGGAAGCATGGCGTGCTGCCCTTACGCGGGCACGCTCCGTCCAAAACACCGTGACGAGCTCAAGCCCCGGGTGCTCCTGCAGAGAAAGCATGGGGCACAACGCTGGTGGACACAGGCAGATCCGCGAGTGTCCTGTAACACCGCGGTACAGAGAATTCCCTCTGGGGCCGCGGCACCCCCAGCTCCGGGTGTCCCAGCCCAGCTGTGTCCCGGCTGCAGCGGGGAGAGGGACCTGCGTGCTCTGCGGAGGTCCCAGCTGGGGGGGGTCTGCAAAATCATAGCCTTGGGGTTTTACCAGTTACTGAGGAGGGGAGCGCTCAGCTTCCAGCGAGGAATAAACAAGGGTGAGCTCTCTGGGCTCTGGGTTTTTCTCTCCCCGCTTGAGCTGCCGGGGCGTGGGGAGGTGCTCGGCGCGGCAGGCTGCCAGACCCCTGCCCGTGACTGCAGCAGGGGAGGGGGTAAAGCAGCTCGCGGGGTGTGGGACACATCCCTCCTCGAGCAGGGTGAGGTCAGGGCTGGCACGCGGGGCTTGGGCTGTCCCCGGCACGGCAGGGGAGGGGGTCACGAAGCTGTCCCCAGGGCAGCATGAGGTCCCAGCAGCTTTCTGGACGGGCTCAGCTGCTCATGGCCACAGCTCAGCTCCTTCTCGCCATGCTGCGCTTGCGTAATTCATTTGTTAATCTTTTCTGTGCAGGGACCGCACTGCTGGGAAGGGAATAGGTCCCAGTGCACTCGAGTACTCTCAAACTGCTTACACAGAGTGAAGGAGATGATCAATAACGATCACGGTTAGATATGCCCATCACACGCCGTGTGACAGCTAGCCCCACATGCGTAGCAGCTCCCTGGGAAGAAAGTGCTTGACCCCACAGACCCCCCTATAGATCACCCCATCTCATGCTGTGGAGCCTGGCCGCCGCGGTCACGTCTGCCCGCAGATCCCCATCTCTCACGCAACCCACGCTTCGCCAGCCCTCGGCACCACGTGTCTGCACAAGTTTCGGTGGGAATGACTGCCCTGGGAGACAGCATCTCCAGAGTGATGCAGCCAGGCTGCTGGGGTCGGCAAGCACTCCTTACCCAGCCCGCCGGGGTTAGGCTGAACCTAGACCTGGATTTGGAGGGCTGCAAAGGTGCTGAGCTGAACCCCGCGCACGCATGCCGTTTGGCTGCCCATCCCCTGGGGCTAGGGGCCATCCCTGCTTGCAGGAGGGCGACCAGGACCCGGGGAGAAGCCCAGAAGCTGTCAGAGGGACTCGGAGCAGCACCAGCAAAGCTGGTGGGAAGAAGCCAAGCCTAAGGAATTGTAAGCCATTAAAAACCTGCCCTACTTCGCCCAGGGAAGTCTACTGCAGCTGCTTATGTTTATGGGGCCTCATTTAAATAAAAGCTGGATTCTCTCCTGCTTCAGGGAGAGAAGAAGAAAGAAGAAAAAGTGGGAAGTCAGATGAGTCAGAGCCAGCTCCGACGTGTGCCTGAGTAGGTGGACACCAGGGATGCATGTACCTGTTCCCTGGTTCCCAAAGGATGTGGCAGGTGAGGACGTGGTGCTCAGCAAATGTTAGCAGGGGACCTAAAACCTGCTGCCCCGGCCGAGACCTGCATGTTGCTCTTCCAAGCCCACTGCTCGACTTGTGCACAGCTGGGAAAACTGGCGTGTTAAAATCATTTCTCGGGCAGGAATTGCTCAGAAAGAAACCAAAGAGTGCAGGGGGATTCATGAGTACCCCTAAACGGCGCTTCCCAGGCAAGGCCCTCACCGCAGCCCTGCTCTCACCAGCGCGGCTCTCCGTGACGCCTCGTAGTTGCCGTTTAGCGCTTCAATTTGTTCTTTCTTGAGGTTTCTGATAAAAATATACAGTCATTGCTGTAACTGCTTTTAAACCCGTGCCAAGTTTTACAGGGGATTTATAGCCAAGGATGGATAATTCCAGATAAATTAGGTCTTTCAGTAGGGAATGGTGGTTTTTTTCTTTCCCCCTTAAGTATTTATGCCTTCAAAAGACAGCGGTTATTTAAAGGGCAGTGAGTGCATCACGGCACGTTAAAGTTAGGAAGCAGCTTGCTGGTAAATCATGCCCCTCTGCCCCTGTGTGTTACACGTGTGGTCCGGGAAGCCGAGGGAAGTCGCACGCTGCCAGCCCAAGCTACCCTCATCCCTACATGAAAGCACACAGAAAAACCCTACCCTGCCTCTCAGGGAATACCCAGGGCACCGGAAAATATTGCTTCATGGCATTTACGACAGCAGCAAACAAGTCTTTCACCACCGGTGCTGAGCAGATTGTTTTCAGCAAAAAATATGCTCAACCAGTGGATTCTTCCCTCCCATCCGCTCCTGAACGATTCGCGGCAGCTTGGGATGGGTTTGATAAACATGTTCATTTGTTACGGTGACCTTTCGGAGCGGAGGAAGGGGATTGCGGGGCTGAGCTGAATCACAGGGCTCGAGCGCTGCTTTCTCTCGGGTTAAATCCTATATTACCCAGGGCGAGCACTTCTCTTGCCTTTTGCAAATAGTTTCCAAGCATTTGCCGCGGTGCAAGCTCTTCTTCTTATTTTCCAGCTGTACAATAGCTGGTGTTTTCCCCACCTCTTGCAGCCCTGGTGCTATATGGAAATACGGAGGTCTCTGCCTACCCGTGGAGCAGAGCTTGCCCGTTTGAGTGACGTGTGACTATCCTACCAGGGAGGGGGCACGTAAAACTCTCCTTGGAGGACTATTAAAAAAGCAGATAGTTTTTAAACAACCATTACTCTGGGAAATCCTGATTCATAATTTTTAAATGACTGTATTTGACAGTACATTCAGAAACCACTTGAGAAACTTGCTGGATAAACAAGAAAATGAGCATGTCAGATAGCCACAGGAGCATATCTGAGGCAAATATTTGTTTAGACAAGTATTCACAAAATTTTTCTTCCTATAGGAATTCTTGCAAATAAAAGGCAGCTCACCTGAACGTAATGAGCTCAGAGTGTTACAGATGCCAGCAAGCCAGGCTGGCAGCTTCCTACGGGAAGGGATCTAACAGCCTTTGCATCCCGCTTGGTGCCAGGGCTCCCACGAGCAGGTTTTGAAGCGATGCTTCACTCTTGGCAACTACAGGCCTCCTTACTGGGACAAAATTCAATCCATAATTGCATATTCTCCTGTACCACCATCCTACGCGAACAGGTCCGTGCTTGCACTGGAGCGAGCCGGCGCACTCGGTAACGCCCACAGCAGCTTGCGGTCAGCTGGCGAGACGCGGCCCGAGGGCAGCGTCCAGCCGCGCCAGGGAAGGCTGGCAGCACGGTACCTGTCTTTCCCAGCCCTCCTGGCTGCTACAAAGCACCTGTGGTTACCCGAGGACACCCGGTCACAGCTTTGCTTCACCATCAGTCCAGGCAGTTTGGAAGAAAATTAAACTGTGCTTTCCACCACAATGCCAGTGGCTCGTTGCGGTGTGATTAATTACTGCTAGCTCGGCTGCTACCCACGTCTGCAACCCTCAGCCACCCGTCGCACTGCCCTCCTGCATCCCTTCCCGCCTCCGCTCGCTGCCCGTGCCCGGCATCGCCTGGGGTGGCACCAGGCACCACACCGGAGAGCCGGGGGGGTGCAGGGAGCCACTGGCATCCCCGCGCACCCACACAAACCCCATCTCCCAGGGCACGGGAGCAAGCGGCTGCAGGCAAGCCCGGAGGGCTGCTGTGGGCAGTGGAGCCACTGTCAAAGCACAGCCTCATTAATGCCAGCAGATGCTTCCCGAACCCCGGCTCTACCTGGCAAATTAGTTTAAATTATTTAAGTGATTTGAATTCTGTCTATAAATAAAAGAGGGAGTGAGCGAGGCAAAAGTGTGCACAACGCGCTTCCCAGGTAGTTAGGATGCCGCATTGCTTAAAGCTTCATTTGCACTTTAATTGCTTTGATTTATTCCAGCTTTCCTGAGCGTAAATCCGAAGCTCCCCTTCACTTAGTCCTTCAGCCGTCTGAAGAGCTGCAGCTCCGCAAAGCCCCCTCCCCGGCTGGCAGTGCCGCCCCGCCACAGCCTGTGTCACGGCACGGTCCCCAGCGTGGGGCAGGACGAGGCGACGGGCACAGCCGCCTTTTGCGGGGACCGAGCGCCGGCTGCGGCAGAGCCCCCCGGGCGACGGCATCGCTCACCGGCAGCCGGCTGTGCTTTGGGGACCAACCGAATAACAGCCCAGCGACCTGCTCTCGGCAGAGGTCGGCGCTGGGAAGCGGCTTTAATTGCCTACGCATTTTGTGACCCACTGAATTATTTGCGAGCTCTGTGCACCACGTAAGGATGGGGTTTACACGGTGAGCAAATTCTCCTCTAACTGAGGACCTATAAATCATGTCGTCCCCGTGCCATTGCATTTTCCTGCCTCACCTTGCTGCAAATCGGTGCCGGTGGGTGCCTCGTTCAGCCTCACCGACCTGCAGGCTGGGATTTCACCTGCCCCTGCGGGGCAGTCCCCGGGGACTGACGGAGGGGGAGCATCGCCGAGGGGCACGCTCGTACCCTGGGGAATGGGGAAGGTGGCTTCTGGGCAGCGGCTGCACCCTGCCTCCTCCGAGGCAGTACCGGCATCTCAAGTGCATCCTGTGAAGGAAATGAGATTGAGGAAGATTTTTTCCGGACCCTGCCCACTAATTGTGTCTGAAGGAGGAAACAGCCCACTTGCTAATGATTACGGATAATTTACCGTGTAGGCACGGCAAAACAGGGAAAGAGCTGCAAACTGTTCCCAGAACCTGCCCAAAATAAACAGTGCAGCAGGGCTGGCAGACGAAACCAGCTCCTGCTTACACCAGTGAGCGCATCCACCGGGCTCTCACGCTGCAAACCCCCTCAGTTCCTGCGGGGCGTTCACTTCTCCCCCCCTTCCCCAAAAAGAAACCCAAGCAGAAAGTATCAGACCTGTTGCCTCAGTAGGAAAAAAACAAAACCACCCTCCCGATCACATCATTTTTGTGCTGGAGTGGGGAACCGCTGCCTGCCCAAAGCAGAGCCCTGCGTGGGATGGATGGCCTTTTGTGTCCACAGCCCTGTCCCCCGCAGCCGTCCTGGCCAGGGCTCTGCCGCCGATGCAGCCGGCTGGAGCTGCCGGGAACATCTCCCCATTCACAACCACGCCGAGTTTGATGATATTTGACAGATGCGTCAAAAAAAAAAGGCTTTTCAGACATTCTGCGTGTTTAAACATAGTGTTTAGGGAAGGTAAATGATTCATTTTGACTTGTACATAAAATGTTAAAATTGTAATACTACGTTTTGACACTACCAAAACAATGTACCATTTTCCCAGCAAAAGGTGCTGTTCCTTTAGAGGAATTGCTTGGCGTTTCCAAGTCGGGTGGATTTTCAAGATTTCGTTCTGATCTGGACCAAACCCCAGATTTAAGTGTCAAAACCCCCCACGGTTTGTTGGTTTGGGCACGCAAAACAGGGCGCACTTGGCAAACGTCTGATTGTGCGTGCATTTGTCACTGTGGGAGACGCACGTGGAGCTCGGTGCCCGTGGCGTGCAGGTCCTGCTCGTGGCGGTATCCCCGTCCTCTTCTCCTTACTGCAGGCTCCCTGCACCCTCTGCTCACCCTTCAGCAGAGTTTTCCCCACGGGTCCTGGGACTTTCCCTCTCTCTGCTACCTCGGGGTCCTCCTGGGCCTGCCCCACCCCTAGGGACCTGCTCCTCCTCTGCCCAAGCCCCTCAGCATCTTCCCCGGCCCCCTGCCCGCCAGCCCCCCTCCCGCCCCGGTGCTCCTGCAAACGCTGCACCCAGCATTGGCTCTCCCAGCACTGATATGATCTGCCCTTGCCAGGAGAACATGACCCAACTATACCCCTGCCTCCATTTTTTTCTTTGTTTTCCAAGCTGTTTCTCCACTTTTTCAAGACCCTGTTGGATTTGAACCATTTCCTCCAGCATGCTCCCAGCCCACCCCACAGCGCACCCTCAGGAGAGGTAACCCGCACCCTCGCTGCTCCCCTAGCCGGGTCACCCGTGACAGTGCCAGGTCCCCGAGCAGGACTCGCCCCCTGCCTGGCAAAATATTCTACTTTCAGCCGAAGAAGCCGTGCCATCCCCGTGCGGGGGACAAAGCCCGTCACAGAGGTGACCCGGCCCTCGGTGCGTGGCACCCCTCCTCCCCCAGGCACCGCAGGGTTGGCAGCGCGCCTGCAACGTGCATTGGCACAAGTCATCTAACCAAAATACACCAATACACCACCGACTTTGACCTCTGCTAGTACCTTCCTAGATAGATAGGCCAAACCAAACCGGTCGCTAAGTCTCACCTGCAAGTAAAGCCCCAGGACCAGAATTTTGATTTTCTCTGGGCTACAAATAGGCATAAATGCAAACACCAGGACCAAGCCAGGCCAGGAGCTTGAGGCTGTACTTTTGTGTGTGAATCACTGCCAGGTCCTCAAATAACCTCACGTTATCAGTATCGGGGGAAAGGAAAATACAGAGCCGGAGCACAGTCCTCGCACGGACACTTTTTCCCTCTGCCTGCTGGAAATCCCCATAGATGGAGGAGGGAACAGCTCCCTGCTCTTGCTCATCCTTGTCCTCACTCCCCTGGGTGCTGGCAGGGAGGCACAAATTCTCCTGGGAGCGCTGCTCCCAGCACCCTCACGCACCGCGCCGGCGTGCTCCCAGCGCTGCTCCGGCAGCGTCAGGTGCCCGAGAGCCAAGCGGCTCTGCCCGCCCCTTGTCTCATCGAGGCGTGACCGAGAGGGAGTCCGCTAACGAACAGAAAATGGAAGCTGGTGTGTGAAGCTATAAATAGGAGAGTGCTGGGAGTTTCCTGGTGCTGGAAGCGAGCTTGTAGGGGAGGGGGCTGCTGGGAGCTCTGGGCTTTGGGACAGACCTCCAGAAGCTTCCCAGGGAAGATGAATCGGAGCTCTACGGGCATCTCCTACCTACGTGAGACAGCATTTAGGCAGGGATGAGTCTGCTGTAGATGGTGGAAGGGATGAGGGGCTTGCTTGTAGGATCTCTTCTGGAGACCTGGACCAAGAGGCACCTGCTGGTTTCTCTGACCTGAAGCCAGGCTGGATGGTGGACTAAAGGCAGCAGGTGAGGGACCTATTGTCTTACCTTGTCCTTCACCCACACAGCGCAAGGAAAGGTTGTGGGCAGCAAGTGGCTGATGCATATAAACCAGGGCAAGCTCAAAAGGTAAGAGCTGGGAGGACAGAGGGGTCTGACTCTCAAACTGCAATCCTGGAGACCCCTGCTACTTGATGCTGAAGGTATTGAGCACTTTCTGCACTCAGTGGCTTTTGGGAGGTGCTGTGCCAGCTCCCAGAGGAAGCTCTGCACTAGGGTGGAAGGAGAGCAAGAATGACCGTGTGTGTCCTGCTGCCATGAGAAAGCTCCCCCCTTGTCTCCCCAAGCGAGCGGAGGGCCTGGGTGCTCAAGGAGAGGAGTTAGCTTCAGCATCGTGTAGGTGGGGAGGCACCTCTGGAGGCCAACCAGCTCATCTGCCAGCCCTGAGAGCCCCTACACAAAGCAAGGGGGCATCTCTGCCCTCCCTGGGAGCTGCCTCGGGCTTGTCCCTGCTGCCGGGCTGCGGTGGCATGTTGCAGCCGGGCAACCATCGGAGAGAAACAATTATGCCCCTGTTACTGCCGCCCTGCCCTGAGCACAGGGTCAGTGGAGGTGGGATGAGCTGGGCAGCATGCGGAGCATGAGACGGGCAGACTGCGGCTGCTGCTGCCATCAGTCTGGCCTTTGATTAAGAGTGATTGTTCTGCTCTTAATTAACACAAAGCAGCTGCTGGCCACTCCAGTGGAATGGAGGAGCAGTGCCCAGTGACAGTGATAAAAGGAGAGCGTGTCTGCTGGCTCCTGCTGAGCCTGGCAAGGCCACCCTCTCCCCAGCCACGCACCCGGGCTGCGTGCGATGCCACCTCCAAACCTCGCCTGGGGACCTGATCCCAGAGGGGGGAACTCTCCCCCGCCTGCAACGCCAGGGCTCAGCCGCTGTGGGAACTAGCAGGAGAGATGGGGGATCCGGTCAATCCTTGGGGTAATTTGGCTGCTGTCTGTTCTCCCAAGCCACCCTGAGATGGTACTGCTGGCGATGCCTGGCTGGCTCCCACGGGGTTTATTCCCCTATACTCCTCAGAGACATTCCTGAGACAGAGCCTCTCCCGTGACAACAGGTCTCATCCTCCGGTGACAGCTGGCGTGCTGCTGCTCACCCAGGCCCGAGGCAGCCATCTGCCTTGCCCTGCCCGTGGTGACGGGGTCCCCCGAGAACAGGCGCGGAGCTGCTCAGCCTGTTGCTTTTGCAGCTGAGCCAGTTCCCCATGAGATGAGAAGGCATCTTGGCTATTTTTGCTCCCCAGTGAAATGACTTGTGAGCAGGCAGCAGAGCATGGGTGTATCCCAGTAAAAGCTTCACCAAGAACATCATGTCTGTCTTCCAAGTTCAAGTGCTGCAAAGCTCACCTCAAATCTCGGTAATGCAGGGACAGCAAGCAAGAAAAAAAACAGGTGGGTGACTTGCAAAATCAAGGGACCTTTGCCTTGCCACGCAGTTGGTGAATTTATTTTGGCAAGGCTGGTCTAATGTTAGTTATCGATGGCAATAGCTCACCACCAGTTGTCATGAAACTCCCAGTGGTGCATCCTCCAGCAGACACCTATTAACTTGTCTGGTCTTAAATCACAGTTGAGTCATGGTAGAGGGTTGCTGGTGGCACAGAGCTGGAGATGGGCCTCAGTGGACTCTGCTCTACATTTGCTCTCCATCATTTAAGGCCATGCCACCACCAGATCCTTCTGGAACAGGCGCTCTGCAGGACGGTGTGCCAGTAGGTCGCGGTGCTTGCTAGGCTCAGGAGGACAGCAGGCTGATGTGACTGGCCCTCTATGTAGGCACCAAGCTCAGGGTCACCCTCCCCATCCTGTGCGTGCCTCAGCCTCCGGGGTGGGGGCAACGCTGGCATCTGCTGCTCTGACATCGCTTGGCAGAGAAACATTGCACCCATCTCGACACAGTGCAAGAAAAATAATGCCAGCCCAGGGGTCGCCAGGGAGACATTTCTCTTCCTCTGGTTTCCAGCCTTCCTTCTACCAGCCATCTAATAAAATCTGTCTTGCTGGTGTCTAATTCAATTCCAGCATCCAGAGACCAGCTTCTTATATCACTCACAGACCTAAGCAGCTACATCCTTGGCATATGAGCCAGGCCAAGGGGGTGCTGCAGGCTACTCCAGAAGAGAGCAATTACCTGGGATCAGAACTCGTTCTCCCAATCAATTATATGTTTATAGGTTTTTTTCTTGGGTCACACCTAATTGAATTATTTAGATGCTTGAACACCGTGGTCAGAAGCAGCTGACGACTTCTAGACTGAAGTGTGGGCCCTAAATGAGGTGCTTTGTATTTAATCTCGAGGACAACTCTCCACAGCACCTCCTGTTTGTACCCTCACGCAGCACTCGGCAATCCGCACTGTGTTCAGCCTGACACTGTCTCCAGCGAGCAGCTGGGCTGTGACTCCTGCTGTAAAGACGAAGGACTTCCAAGGTCGCATGGAGAGTCATGACCAAGCCTAGTTCCTCAGATTTGCTCCAGCACCTGGAAGCCCAGGGGCAGGAAGGTGGCTGTGCTCCACGGAGCATCTTCTGGTGCCGGTGGCTGCAGGGTCACAATTCAGCAAAGCCTGGAGGCTCACAGAGCCAGGGCTGCGAATGCTCTGACCCGAGCTTCCAGGAGTGTGGCTGACGAAGGCTTCTGGTCTCATCATCCTCAAAAGGAGGATGGCTCATGCTGTGTCACATGCTGCTAATGAACTACTGCACAGGTCCCGGAGGGAGGGATTTGTGTTTCCACAGCGCTGCCCTCCCAAAGGTCCTCCACCCGCCTCCCAGGCAGCGACACAGCGATGCTCCATGTCGCCCAGGAGCCAGATCCGAGACGTGCTGGGAACTGCCACAGCCCCTCGCATGGGCACCAGCCGGGAAGGGGTCGGGGTGGCTGGGGTGAGCGTGTGCCGGCGGATTTGAGGTAACAACCTGTACATCTTGGTCAGGATCTCTGGTACCCTCTCCCTCGCACCCGTCCTGCGGTGTCAGACAGTCAGGGACACTTCCATACGCCTCGTGCAGCTCAGGCTGCCAGTGGCCCAGCCAAAACACCCGCGAGGTGCCCCTGCGGGGGTCTGAGCTGCGGGTTAGGCAGCACCCCGCCGCGCGGGAGGTGCACGCTGCTTGCTTGGCCCGGGGCCTGTTGGATTGAGCTGTTCGTTTGCATGAGCTGTTGGTTTTTCGGGCTTTCTTTGCTAATGAAATTCTTTCCCTCTTGCAAAAAAATCCTTCATAAAAAAATATCCAAGTCATTGATCCTTGTTGAGGATCCACGCTCGGAAGGACCCGCGTGCCATGCCGCCCCGTGGAGCAGTGTGAGCCGGGGAGGGCGAGCGGGCAGGAGCCCCGTCGGCGGTGGTGGGGAAGCTCCGGGGCTCCTCGCTGCCAGGTCCCAGGCAAGAAAGGCGCTCGGCGCAGAGGCTGCATGGAAATCGGGAGCTGCTGTGGCTTCCCCGTCCGACAGCGCGAGCAGGCGTCCTCTCCCCCAGGAGGATGTGACAATTTGCTGTGCTGGAGCTCATTGCCAAGGACATAAAATATTTATGGCTGCTCTCTCTTGCTTCCCATTACAAGCCACGGTGACTTATTTGTTACAAATTTACATGCATGTTTAAGGACATCTTTACATTCCTTCTAAGTACAAAAGGTTTATTTCTCCGTGCAGCGTTTTGCCAGTCAGAATCAGCCACCCTAGCTACTCTGTGCCTGCATTTGTCTCTGGCTTCAGTGCTCATTTTCCTCTTGGTAATGATTATCATTATACTAAGAAAAATGGGTCATTTAGAACAGTTTCTCCCCAAATGAAAGGCTGTGGGATACAGGATATCATTAAAATTCTAAACCTGACTTCCAACCTCAAAAGCAGACTCTTGCTATTCGGCTATCTCTGCGGAGGGAGGGAGGGAGGGAGGGGAGAGGGTGCACGATGAATGTGCTTTGGCCACAAAATGACTGGCTGAGTCCACGTGGCCTGTGCCGCCAACATCTGCGCTGGCATTAAACGCCCCCGGGCTGAGGCCGTCGCCTGAGCTGCCGACACACGGACTCGCTGCCCGGCGGTGGGGGGCGGAGGCGGCCTCCTGTCCTCTCCAGGGCTGCCTCCTTCCCGGCCGGCGCATCCACAGGGCTCCCGCTGCACCCGCTTCCCAGCCGCGCCGTGCATGGGAGAGCGCAACCAGAGGAGGCGATGGGAGCTAATTCCTGCCATAGAAAGAGCAATTTAGCTCCAGCCAGGAGGGATGTGGCCGGGTCGGGTCCCCTGGAGAAGGGGAGACTGGCAGGCTTAAAAGCCCGTGCTTGGGCAAGGGAAGAAAGGAGGCTGAAGTGCTCGGGCGCAGCATCCCTGGAGGCAGCGCCTGCCTTGCCCTTATGCATTGCTAGGGCTGAAGTAACCCCTGTCTGCAAGCGACGGTGCTGTCCCACAGGCCAGCTGGCCACGGGCTAGGACCTGCCACCGGTCCCCGCGACGGCAGGTGCCTGGGGACGGAGGAGATGCTTGCCCAAGGTCTCTCCCGACCTCCACAGCCCTGGATCCAGGCTCCAGGCTGACTCCTTGCCTCCTCACTTCTGGTGATAGGAAGGCGTGTCCTGCCCGAGGTGGGTGCCAGCTTTGTCCGTGACAGCAGATCTGCCACCCGCCTGGTGTTCCCTGCTCCCCCGTCTCCAGGATGCTGCTGTCCCCAAGTCTCGTTTCTATCCCCTGGTACCCCCAGAAGGGGCTTCACGGGAAACGTTTTGCTTGGAAAGGCTATGCAACTTCTGTGCAAGCCTGAAATCGCTGTGTACAGAGCTGTAATGCAAAGCTAATCCATTTTGCAGCTTAGCCAG
Source organism: Phoenicopterus ruber ruber (assembly GCA_009819775.1). Lineage (NCBI taxonomy): Eukaryota > Metazoa > Chordata > Aves > Phoenicopteriformes > Phoenicopteridae > Phoenicopterus > Phoenicopterus ruber. Next base: position 28,175,912 of record CM020222.1, read on the forward strand.
ATGCTGAAAGATGCTATTTGGGAGCGGGGAACTAACTGTTTTTCTCCCCGCTATGACATGGGAGAGACAAGGGATGTTCAGCGGATGAGAGATAGAGACAGACCCAAAATGGCTAATTTAGAAACATCTTTTAAGAAGGGAGACTTGCCTCAAATTGTCAACTTTTGAAGTCGTTTCTTTCTAACTGCGCTCAGAACGGACTGATTTTTCATTCTCTTTTTTCACGTTTTAAATCAAAATGCGTATGGAACGCTCTCCTGCTGCTGATCACAGCCAACGGCGGCTAACGCCACGTCTCGCAGGCGGGATGCAGGAACAACCGCATCAGCCCATCGCGGTGACTACATTAAGCACCTCCACGTCACAACGTTGACCTCACACCGTCACAGCCACGGAGTTATTAGCGTGCATCACTTCCAGGCTTGCCGTGCCCGGGCGCGCCGCTCTCCGCACACGGTCCCCCGGCACCCAAAAATCGTGGCAGCTGCAGAGGCGGGCGCCCCGCCGGGGAGGCCGGAGGCAGGGGAGCGTGGGTGGGATGCGGGACACCCCCAGGGCAAGGAGAGCAGCTCTCCTCCTCGGAGCCACGTCTCCGTTAGCGGTGTCTGAATGACAAGATAGTTTTGATCCAGCGGACAGGCTGAAAATCCAATATAAATTATTTCTGTTTGACCGCCATTTAATTATTTTCACTCGGGTTTGTGAGCAAAATAAAAACCTGTGAGGAATGGTTAGGAGTCAACCCGAGATGCTGTGTTCAGCCGCGGAAAGATGTCCTTTCTCTTTGGGGTTATCTTACCCTTCTCCTCCCCTCTGCTGCTAACTTTAGATTGACTTTAAAGTAGCAAAATGTTTGGATTTTTCAGGAACAATAAAGAAGAGAAACACCACGTTGTGTGGTTTGCTAGAAAACACAGTTCCCGGGGAAGAGGATTCAAACCCCATTCCCAAGTAATGTCAGACAAAGGAAAGAGCAATAATAAAACCTCTTTTATCCACTAACGGCCACAGAGCCATCTCGCACCTTCCCCCCTTCTCCCCCAGCGGGAGGGAAGCTCATCCCTGGGGAAGTGGCAAAAAAGCGTGGAACAGATCAGAAATTTCCCAGGTTTTCAGAGAAAACATGTGAAATGTGGTAAATGTCTCTGTCAAGTATTTCTCACTGAATTTTCCACTGTAAGAGGCATGGGAAAATAGGTGTTTGTAGAGCAACAGGCGTCCCTCCTGTACAAAACGGGCGAGGATGAGCCCTGCTAAGAAAGCGGGGTGACTGGGGAGACTGGGGGGTTTGCTGCAGCCTGGGTCACTGCTGAGCTGGCAGAAAGCCCACCGGGCTGCAGAGGCACAGTGGGTGCACTTGCAATCAGCTTTTATTTTAATATGCATTCTGAAACCTCCTTCTGGAGCCCCTCCCGACCGCCCTAAGCACGACGTGAACACTTTGCGCTGATTCTTGCACGACCGTTTTCCCTCTCCCACCCTTGCTCAGCCTTACCCTTCACCACCCTCCGGCTGGGCACACCACCGCGCTCCCACAGGGTCCCCCGTGGCCACAGTCCCCCTCTTGCCTGATTTGTTTCGTTAGGCGGCCGTTTGTCATGAGGATTCCTGGCAGCCCACCTCCCAGCACGGGGGGACCCAGGAAACCCTCCGCCACCACAGCTCCGGGGGTGCTTGTCTGCTCCGCGGCCCCGTGCATTACAACACCGCTTCCCTGTATTTATATATTTGCATGAAACAAGTCTCCTGCTCTCAGCAGTTAATTCCTGTGTCGTCAGGCAGCCAACACCTGCCGCACCAGCACCGTGAAGGCTGCACCTTGTAGCCGCCACGGCGCTCAGCTCCTGCCCGCAGGGACATCCCTGCATCCCACGCAGCCACCGCTCCCTGGGCACAGGCAGCCCGGAGCGGCTGGGTGTGAGCATGGAGGCCGAATGGTGGGCAGAAAATCACGAATTTCTGTTGTCTGAGGGGTGCAGCAGGAATGTGCAATTGAGAGGGGGGTCCTTGCACCCCCTGGTCCTTGCCCAGTGCCTGCCTGGCCCCTCTAACCTTGACAGAGTGGGCTTCGAGGCTGGCTGCGAGGGAGCGGGGCAGCAGGCACCAGGCAAAGTCCCTCACTTTTAGCTCACTGCAAAACCAGCTGCAAATCGTTCCCACCCTGAAAACAAGAGGTACTGAGGACCCGGGTCTGTGCAGCTGGGGAATGGCTTTCAGACATAAAAGCCATGGCAGCAGAGCTCTTCCAGGGGAAACAGCAGCAGCTCCTCACTCTCTCCAGGCACAGAGCATCTCTAGCTCCATGGGGGCTGATTTCAACATGATTTCTGCTATTTCAGGCTTTGAAGAACCAAGTGAGTGCAAAATGCAAATGGTGCTGCAAGCAGCCAGGGCTGGGCTGTTTGCTCCTGTTGTGCACTGGGAGGGCACACTAGTTTGGGGGTGATGGTGCTCCCTTTTGTGGTGCTGGGGGAGCTGCCTTCCCCACCACGGCTGGGGCTTGGGTGCTGGGATGGAGCTGCACCTTGGCCCTGCTGCACAGCTCCCTGGCTGAGCAGCACCTGCCACCAGGACATTGCTGTAGGACATGGGGACAGTGGGACCCTCCTTTCACCTTGTACCATGTGCTGTGGAGCCCTGACCGCCTCCTGACAAGAGCATGGCTCAAGCTGCTCATCACTTAGCTCAGCCTTCTGCTTCCTCAGCTGTGGGCTCCTGCCAAAGGCGGGAGTGGGCTGCTCTTGGCTGACACTGTGGCACGTGTGCTTCCTTCCCCAGGGACAGCCATTAGTGCCATTAGCTCCATCCCGCTCTGCTGCTCTCCGTAAGTGCTGGCCCAGGGAGGGGACGTTGCTCAGAGGAGCTCTTGGCCAGTGGGGATGTATCCCTGCTTCTGTGAGATGCTCTTTGGGCTTTTTTACCCCCTGAGATTTTGCTTTAGCTCAATTTTGGGGGGTTTCTTCCCACCTCAGGAGGCCCACAGCCCTTCCCTGACCTCCCTTCTTTTGAAACCCCTCTTGCTGGCCTCCTTTGTGTGTCAGAGACATCACCCTGCTCCCGTGGGACGTGCTGGGGCTGGTGGCTGGCAATCTTGCCCATAGTGACAGTCGGGTGTTTCCAAGCTCATGGCTAAACCCTGACATCCTGCAGCAGGAATGGAGCGAGCTGGCCTGGGCAGGACTCGCTCCCCACCTCCCGAACTCCTTTCCCTCCAGAAATAAGGGTAGCTCCAGCTCATGCTGTGAGCTGGGGGTGTGGGGGGAGGCACCCCCTTGTGGCACTCAGCCCTGTCTCCTGGCTGGGGCAGTGGGTCCTCTGACCCTCCAAACCTCCCCTGGTCCTGGGATGGAGCTGGATGAGGAGCACGCTGATTTGAGTGTCTCCTACTTGAATACTGAGCCATCTATGGCTTTTTTGGGTGCGTCTTTGTGTTCCCTTCCTATTGAAAGCCGATTTCTTTGTGCCACACTCCAAAATAGCTCAAGTGTACTTGTAGGAGAGACTGCGGAGAGCTGGCTTTTCTTTCCCCTGAGCTGAAATCCAAGTGCCATTCTGCATGATGCTGCACTGTTTGAGCTATATTCTACAGGACACCCCATAGGCCTCTGGCCCCGAGCAATGGCAGGATGGCACCACGGCTTTCCGAGGAATGAATTACATGTGCGTAAATATACCTCTTTTGTAAATTTAAACAAGGTCATGAAATACGACTCACCACTCATTGCTGTACAAGTCTGCCACTGTCAGATTGCTGCTAACGCTGGGATCCCCTTCTCTGCTGAGCAAGGAGTCATCCCTCCAGGTCATACATGGTTTGGCCTACAGCACTCAGCTTTTCAGTAAGAAAACAATGCAGATAAGGAGGAAGGAAAGAACAAACCTCTTACAAGAGGCACAGGGCACATCTGTCCCCTTTCTGCTAGCTGATAGCCATGCTACACCGAACACCAGCTCCTGGGAAGGCATCACTTATCCCCGTGTCTGGCTAGACAGCACCCGCTGCAGGCGAGATTATAGATGGACTGTTAGAAGTGATAGTAGATGCTAAGATCCCATTACAGGCATCATTTCTTCTGTCAACACATGGGGAGTTTATATCTGCAACTTCTGTTTGGTGATGGTGAGCTCCCAGAGATGAGGAGGCTCCTCAGTGTCAAGCGATACACGTTTCTGTGCACTGGAGATAACCCACAGCAGCAGTAAATGTTCTGGGACTCTGCAGCAAGAAACAGTATTACTCGTTTTGGGCAGTTCTCACCAGGGAAAGTCCCTGGGAAAGTCTCAATTTTTTGGTACAAATGCTACATAGCAGGAACATGGAAAAGATTCATGAAGTCTCAGATGAGCAAGGTCACTCCACCTTCCCTTCCCCTACTGCACTGAAAGAAGTAGAAAACGGGTTTTTTTTTCATTATTCACTTGGCAATTCATCTAGTTGGAAAAAACCAACCAAACAAACAAAACCCCAAAAAACTAAACAATCTGTGCTAGGGTCATGTTTGGATGCAAGCCCTCAACTTGAGCTTTGTGCTTCATCCCCAATTTAGCCAGGAATCAGCTCATCGCCTGAGAGCGCCCAGCAGCCGACAGGGTTTTGCTGGCAGCTGCTGCCTTTGGCTCTCTATACCCCTGCATACTAATACGAAGGAAAATGGGATGGGTAATTTAATCCTATCCCGCTAGAAGCAAGGCAACACACGAGCCTGCTCATCCTCTCCTCTAAGTTTAGCCCAGCAGTGTATTAAAGAGCCGCTACTGGATTCTCGCCAGCCCCTACTTAGCTAAACTCCCTGACTCTGCAAAATAGCAGAAAATTCTCCTTTCTGTGTCATTTCTGATCCTTGGGAGAATGACCCACACCCGTCAGGAAACTTGCCCCCCTGGGCCAGCGGGAAGCCAGGGTAATTTGGGAAAACGGATGGAGCGACGAAGGCTTGCTCGTGACATTGGGCGTGTTTCCCGTGGCCGTGCTGCTGCCTGGAGCCTCAGCTCAGGGCTCCCGCCGTCCCTCCGCTGTAAGCCCGTGAACAGCAATGAATAAATCTGTCCCTGCTCACTTATAAATAGTTGATAAAAGGTTCATAAATGATTTCTAGATGTTTTAATGAATAGTTAATCAATTGTTGCAGGGCCTAACAGGTCAGCAGATTGCTTATAGCCATCAGTTACAATGTCTGCTGATGAGCTTATAAGCATCAGCAGGACTCCATTGATGTCTGCAATGGGCTTGTAGCATCTATAAAGAGTTAATAAATAATTTAAAAATGATGCGAGTGCTTTTAATTAAAAGCTGTAGAAGGCCATTGAAAAATGCATTCTTGGAAAGCTGTGGGCAACACAGCACGCAAACAGCTCTACCTGGGTTTGAATCCCTGCCTCCGAGGAGCAAAGCCGGCAGCGAGGTGCTGGCCCAGCCCGGCGGGCAACCTGGCTGCTTGAAGAGCAGCAAATTTCCTTTGTTCAAAGCAATCTGGCTGATTCCAGAAAAACTCTGTGCCTCCCGTGGGCTGGAGCAAGGCAGACTGCTCCCGATCCCCCCTCTGAGCCCGGCGGTGGGATGCAGTGGTGCCCGCACCGGGGAGCTCGGCCACCTTGTCCCCAGCTGCTGCGGGAGCATCCTCCGTGCACCGGCTGCCGCGGAGAAGGCACCGGGAAGCCAGGAGACATGGATGCTAGGGAAACCGAGAAAATTTCCCAGTTTTGTGGGGCTCTGGCCTGCGCCTCTGGACATTGAATTGTTCTTCCCTCCAGGCCGAGGATGATTTGGGGTGAGCTGCTGCTCCCCTGGCCTCAGCATCCCCCTCTGCCAAAAGGGGAGGATGACACACAGAAATGCAGTACCAAGGAGTTGTGCACTATAGCACCGCGAGGCAATAACGTATATGGTGTTTGGCCTCCTTAGCAGAAGTGCTTTATTATCATTAAATGCTGAATATTTCTAGATGATAAAAGCAATTAAGTGTAAAAAAAGGTAATGATCCATTCCATATTGCATCCAAAAGATATGAAAATCCCTCATAAAATTATCACCCTAGCACAGAATTGGACCTAAATATCTTTATAATGTAAGACAGAGAACTTTGCTTACAGTCGGAACATTTATAAGGCATTCAATTAGCCACTGGAGGGTTTCTTAGTATTCCCCAATTCTCCACGAGCACAGAGGCAATTACAAGAGATTCTAACTTTTTAAATTAAAGACAAAAGACAGGAGAATTTGGATAAAACCTGTTCCCAGGTTCACCCCGGAACGTACGTGCGGAGGAAATTTCGTGCAGATCAGGCTTAATTTACTGCACAATTTAGTTCAGAGACAGAGCAAGACTCTTCCTGGACGTTTGATGGAAGATCCTTCTGCGGGGGAAGGGGACCGGTACGTGATGTACCACTCTGCGAGCAGGTCCTGAGGATGCTCCTGCAAGGGGCTGGGGCACAGTGCCGTTCCCCGTCTCCCTCCTGCTCCCCCTGCAGCCCCCACCACCCCTGCAACGTCCCCGAGCCCTTCAGTGGGGGTCCCATCCCCCTTGCAGAGCCACTCTGGGGGCGTCTGTCATGGGGTCTCCCGTCCCCCTTGCTCCTGGCCCGTGGGTGCTGGCAGCACCCGCGCACGCGTGGCAGTGGGTGCCCGTGCCCGCAGCCTGCGCTGCCCCGCTGCCGCTCAGCCCCTGCACGCTCCTCCGTGCATCATCACACGGCGCAGCCACGCCCGGGGACTAATTTCGGTTGGAAATAAGGTGTATATTTGTAAAACAGGCAGTTAATGGTGAGGGTAATTAATCACAGCAGCAGATTAGCGAGGGACATGATAGATTTCCTGGTTCTGACATCTTTAAATCACAATCAGTTTCTCCTTCCAGACCTGCTCCTGCTGAGCCAGCCGCGATGGGCTCAGCAATGCATCACCGAGTCAAACCTCCCCACGAGCCAGTGCTGCGGTGGGAGCCCCCACCCGCACCCACCCCGCCGCGGGGTACCGGGGCTCTCCCACCCCGGGAGAGGGCAGCGGGAGGGGGGGGAGGAGAACCTCTCCCCGCGCTGAGGGCTTTGATCACTTCTTCCTGATTTATATTTTGAGAGAGTTTCAATGGATCAAGATGTCATTTCTGCAGTGCTGCCAGGAAACACCATTTTCTTTTAATAAGCAGAGAGCAGCAGGTCATTTCGGCTCCTGTACCTGCTCTGCTCCTCCAGCAGAGAGGTAGGACTGCACCTCCCCAGGGCGGCAGCGCCTTTCTGTTCCTTTCGGGGTGGTTCTGGCAGACCTTTCCCCTTCGCCGGGAGAACAGCACCCCAGCACGCCCCCTTCCCTGCAGCTCCTGGGGACCCACACACCCCTATACATTTGCATGGGCATTTGCTTCTTCAGAGCTGCTCCCCACCGTGATGTGGCCTCACCCAAGCACTGGCAGCCGGTCCCAAGCATTTGGGCCTCCCACGACAGATTTTTCATGAGTGGCTTCACGATCACGGCAATACTTTAAAAAGTAATCCGAAGCCATGCCTTTTGCTTTGCTTTCTGGCTCCTGAGCCTGCAAGACTCGCTTGGCTCACACGTAGAGCCTTGTTCTCCAGCCACCAGCGCTAGACGCTTCACGCTGGCTTCCAAGGCAAGCCAAGAACCTCCTGCGGCTGCATGAGAGCCTGCTGCCTTCCCAGGCGGCGAGGCTCGCAAGGCTCTTAACGCAGCCATAGGGGTCCCCAGCCCCGCACCCCAGCCCCCACGATGCCGCGTGGGGCCCCGAAGGACCTGGGCAGGCAGAAGCATCACGGGGAGCGGCTGCGTGAGCCCCAGCACAGTCTTGATCCATGGGGTGTCCCTGGGGACCATCCCCGGAGCTGGCTGGCACAGACCGCTTACACGAGTCACCGCGGGGTCAGGGAGGAACGAGACGGGCTTCTCCCGACCCGATCCCGCTCCTGCACATCCAAACCCTTCCTATAAAACCAACCCTGTTGGAGGAGGCTGGGCTGTGCATAGGGAAAAGTGTGCAGGGGAAGGAAACGCCCCTGAAAGGTGAAGTGAAAGTTAATATAGCGGCAATGAACTCAGACACTCAGCACAGGAAGGATGTAGGAAAGCGTAATGCTGGAAAGCACTTTTTTTTTGCAGAAAAGCAAAGCTCTCCACTACTTTTTCCAGAGCACTTGAAAACCTGAGCACATCCCGACTCCCTCGGGGCATTCCCGTGAAACCTCTCCGGCATTCCCCGAACGCTCTCCGTCGGTGTCAGACAAAGGGCACGCAAACTGTTTAATCCCACGCTGCAGCGCATTTCGACGCTGCCGTTTTGCCAGAGCTGAGATGGGTGCAGCGGGGGCCAGCTGCGGCCGGCGAGGCGGGCAGGGCTGCAGGCAGCATCCCCTGCCAGCACCCCCAGGGCCTGGCGCCCGTCCGCGTTTCGGTCTACCAAAGGCGGCACGTTGATCCCAGCGAGGCTGGAAGTCAGCGTTAAAGCCGTGCTTTGGCATTTCCCAGCTGCTGCTGCCCAAAAAACCAACGCTAACCGCGTGTTAACATGGCAAGGCTGGGTGCCCGCGCTGCCTCCCCTGTGCCCAGGCGAGGAAGAGAAGGATTGCTAGCGTGCAGATTCCCCGCCGAGAGAGCAAGTGCTGGCTCTGAGGGCACTTACATTCAGCAAAACAATGGGGAAAAAAGAGCGTATTTACAAATATATATATATTTTTTATATATATATATGCATATCTGTATGTATGTCATTATGCTACGTCCTGGTGAGACAAAGTCGATCGGCTACAGTCTTGACATTCTAAAATTAGGTTTTATGTAAAATAAGTATTTGCTTCATGTAAGGCAGTTAGTATTAAGATTTATTTTCATCCTGACTTGTGCTACTGCTTGATACGATTGGGCAAAGCCCAGGGCACACGCATATCATTGCCATTCATAACATATACATGGATTCATGGCCTAGCTAGCAAGCTGAATTGCCTTGCAATCTTTTTTCCGCTGCAGAAAACTTAACGAGCATATAAGTCTTAGAGCCAAAAGAGACCCTCTGTATTTGCTCTGCAAGAAGAGCTCTTGAATGGAGTTGTAGGAGCCAGAGAAAGCACTGCACCAACTGCCTAACATTCCTTACCCAGGGGGGCTCATCTCTACAAGCAGGACCCTTCGTGTCCGTGCAACTAACAGTAGGCGACAGAGCGGTAAATATTAGTGGAGCAGTTGTATAAGCTTCAGGACAGCCCGTGACTTCCCTTTCCGCAGAAAAAATTCTCAGTGTGTTTATTTACTTCAACTCTTTAACCAAACGCCTCTGGCAAACGCACTTTGCTGTTATTAAGAAAGCAGAAATTGAATGCTTACAAACGTGTACATGTGAGCCCCCATGCTCCTGCAGGAAAAGAAATATGGTTACCGTCAACAGGCAGAAATAGTGATTTTAATAACGACTTTTATGTCCCCTGGGGCTTTCCTGACACGGCGAGGAACGTGTCCTCGCTGCGGCTGAGGTGCAGGGCTGGGAGCAGTGACCCGAGCCCACGGGGTGGCTGTCCTGGGGACACGGCATTTACTCCTCGGAGACAAACAGTCTGTCACCGATGCGGGCCAGGGAGGTAAGGCTGCCCACGGAGCGCGAGGCGACGAGACACGAGCACGAGGGGAAGAAGCACCTGCTTATCCCCACGTGAGGGGAAAACGGGCACGGTTTGGTTTCTGCTGCAGAGGAGCAAGGATGACGGGGAAGGCACTGCGTGCACCAGGGACACTGCTGAGAATCAGCCCTCCTCAAGAGACCTCTGCCAGTCCTTAGAGAAAAAACTCCTGGCAAAAGACGGAAAAGACACAGCTAGCTAAGGAGAAGGAAGATTTGGGTTTATAGAAAGCTCTTCTCACAGGGAGAAAGAGATCCATGAAGGACCGGCTTGAAAGCCCTGGGTTTCTAGGGTCAAGGTGAGCTGTGACACCCTGAGGGAAAGCAACAGCCTGACGCAAGCAAGAAGACGCAGATGGATCCACTGAGAGAAAGAGCCTGACCAGGCACAAGGAGGAATTAGGATCATTGGCGCCAGCTGAGAGACCAGGTAGTTTTAGAATAAAAGGAACACGGTGAGGCTTTGCTCTACATCTCCCTGGGAGTCGTGTTGGAGCAATGCTGCTGGAGACAGCAACGCTGCTGGGGCTCATGGTGTTTTGCGGGAGGCTACTTTCCAGGCAGAGACTGGGGTGCTGATGCTCAAACTGATTCAGCTTGGATATGGCTGGAGTAGGCTTTTTACCTGCCAATTACAGAACTGACACGAGGAGAGGCTGCCTTTCTTTGCTTTTTAAGTAGAAAGAACATTATAAAAAAGCCAGCTGCAGAAAGTAAGCTTGGAGTGAGCAATTGCCACTGGCTTCAGGATAATTAAACAGAAAGGTATGAAAAATAGGCTGGTAAGTGAGGGCTCCATCCTGAAGAGGAGAAACTGGATGAAGGGATCTCCAGCCTCCTCCCCATGTGTACCTTTGGGCTGTCTGGCCTCATCTTCAGCAGGGGCTGTTGGCAGCCCCAGCCAGCCCAGGGATGGACCTGGCTGGGGCTGCTGTGCTGTGCCATGCCGTGCCATGCTGCATGGGGTGCACACCCTGCATGAACCCTGCTCGCCAGCCCAGCAAGGCAGAGACAGTGCTGCCAAATGCAGCAGGGCCACAAGCACCAGTGAGGGAGTAGAGCTACTTAAGCCAAAGGACAGTGCTGTCACAGGAACAGGTGAGGATAAACTGGCTGTGCATAAACTCAGGCTGGAAGAAGGAAGGATGGAGCTTTGGACCAGCCCCAGAGCAGAGGACACAGAGAACAGGAGTCAGGTTTTATACCCAGCTTTTCCACGGAAATGGCACGATGCAGCAGGATCCACAACCCCAGAAGTTCTTAGCCCGCAGACCTGCTATTGCCTGCCACATCCCCTTCCCCACCCATCCTGCTGTCGTAGGGCTGGGGGCTCCCTGCAGGACACTGCACCCTTGCATGGGTAAGCCCTGCTTTATTTCATACACGTGGTTTTTTTAAAACATATGTGGCATTTCTTTACAACTGTCAGCATTGACCTTCATAGCTGCCATGGTGATGAGCATCACAGAGAAGCCTATAAATAACATGAATGTGCCACATGCTGGCCCTTTTATGGGCCTTACTCTTTTTGATTTACTTATATGCAAGATATTTTACAGGACAACCCAATTAAGCTTGACAGCTGGCTGACAATGAATTCCTGCCCAGTGATGGCTTGCAGACACTTTGTATTAAACCAGACAACGTGATGCAGAAGACCAGTAGAAGCTACCGGTGGGATTTTGCATTTGTACTTGCCGATACTACTGCAGGGTCCCCTACGATCTTTACAGCAACGGCCAAAGGACCCCCCCGCCGCAGGAGACAGGCAGAGCTCGCCCCGCTCAGCACCGAGCAGCAGTGCAGCACCCGGCTGCAAGTTTAGGAGGGACCCTTAACTTGCCCGGCTGCGTGAGTATTCTCACACAGGGTCCCACCGCCTTTCTGGGATGCTACAATAACATTGCACGCCTGATTGCGTACGTTTTGGCTGCAACTCCATCTGAGTAGGTTGCTCTGCTGGGAATGTTATGCAAAAGTGTGGTCAGCCAACCTGTGCTGTACAGCGGCTACGCATTTTGTAGGAGGCCACCGTGGAGCCGAAAGCCCTCGATCAGGGGTGCCTTGGTGGCATCAGCGCCCGCCGCTGGTCCGAACGCAGTCACTTTGCCTGCAGCCGGGCTGCTCGCCCGGGCTTCCACCGCATCTTCCACGACAGGCGCTCCTCACACCGCATCCCCATAAGTAACGTCTCGCTTGGCAGTTTTCATCCGATACCTCTGTCATTCCAGCAGTAATTCCTATATTCCAGAGGGGCGAGGCAGAAACAAAAGAGCAGACCCGGGGCTTGCATGGCGTGTCTCTCTCAGCCCCTGATAACTCACGGCTGTTTTGGGAAAGCCTCTTTCACTCTCCGGACCCGCTTCCACTTTTTCTCCCAACCAAATAAACAGCCGTGATGGACAACCCTCATCCCAGAGCTGCTTGAGCCGGCCGTCCTTCCCAGCTCGACGGCATCTTTCTTACCCGCTCCCTGCAGACTCCTGTACCGCCAAGCCGGGGGAGAGCATCCTCAGCAGAGACAGCTGAAAAACGAGGTTACTCACTGTGGAAATAATCAAAGTTGCTTTCTACGTGGCTCTCTGGGCAAGGAGGTGCCTGGATCCTGCCCCACCTCTTTGGGGAGGCAGGGGGAAAGAAGCTTCTGTAGCACGTGGGGAAAAATACAGACTCCTCGCTTACAAATAAATGCAACAGCATTTTTTTCAGCTCTTTTTGGCTGGAGCCCAGTACTGGATTTCAGGCCCAAATATCCATTTTCAGAGTTTTGATCTTAAATGATTTAACAGTATTGAGGAAGGCAGGTGCCTCATAAAATCACATTCAGTCACTTGAAAACTCAATTTTCCAGCAATTTTTCAAATGGAGAAAGTTTTGATCGGCTGCGGTTTGATGTTGAGCTGACACCTGAACCCGGTGGCTGGCAGGTTAATGAAGAGCAAGGAGTCCCAATAACGTGACCTAAACGACCCGAGCTCTATGATTATTTGACTTCAGGTTTATAAATTCCCCCCCAATTCACATTAAGGGTGCCAGTTCTCCCCTGTCCTTCAGCATTTTCTCCTCTGATGTCTGCTGCATTTTCCTCTGCTCTTTCTTCCCTGGATGGTTTTATTTTGCCTTTGCCAAGGAAACCGAGCGCAGCGCAACTTTGCAAAGTTCTTTTGCAACTTTAAATTTCCTGCGCTCCCCCTGCTAGACTTGGGTGCGAAGAGGGAGTTCAAAGTAACGCTCCTCTCTTCCCGTGAACTTGAGGCAAATCCACGTAGGGCTCCGAGGCTTCGCTGCCAGAGCCTCCTTACACAAGAGGATAGAATTAGTTAAGAGGTGATTAAGCCCCGCCACGACCTCCACCCCAAGCCAGGGAGGCACAAGCACTGCCCGAAGCCTAAGGGCACGCGATGCTATGAGAGGCGAAAAATTGTGCTGGCTATTAGGTGGGACGAGTTGTGTAGCTGCAGAGAACGTGGGAAGATCAGAAAAGGTAACAAATCAAAGGAGAAACCAAAGAAAACAGGAGATTGATTTCTGTCAGGGAAATGAGAACTGAACAAACCAGTGATTATATTACTGTCCCTGCAGAAGGGATGGGGAGGAGTGGAAGGAAGAGGCTCCCCTTCCCCGGGAGCCCTCGGTAGCTCACTGCTGTGCCGCACGCTGAAAACCAGAGGTCATGCTCACCGAAATTTAAGATACACCAGGGGAATTCAAACAAGAGCAAACCAGAAGCTGGATATTTTGCAAAGGGATTAAAAGAAACTTTAAAATAAGAGCCAATGGCTCCACCGGTACATTCAGTATGTGGAAGCCGCCCGGGAAAGGGATGTGTAGCAGCAATGAAAGCTTCGTCAGCACCGCTGGGGTGCGGTACCAGCGGACTGGGAAGCCGAAGTGCAGGCACGCAGCCTGCGCGGGGCAAGGGGAGGCGTTGAGCGGCAGAACGGCTACACAGCAGGTTCTCCGGGAAATGCAGAAAACCGGGGAAGCTGTTGCCAGCCGGGATCTTGCTCGCAGAGGTAAACTGCAGCAGGAGCTTCAAATCCAGCTCTGGAAGAGAATCGCAAGGTTGCAGTCCGCAGCAGGGCGCAGTTGCTTGGATGCAGAACTTGCCCAGCCTCAGCGCGAGGAAATCGCTTACGTGCTGCCAGCAGATCTACAGGCGTTTCTTGTGCTTTTTAAATGCAGGCATACAAGTCCACAGGGGTCAACCCAGGCTGTCCTAACTTTAATAACGCAAGAACTCAGGACCTTTAATAATAAAGTTTCTATCAGACTACACTTTAACCTCACAATGTAAATGACGCGCAAGGCCAGGGGGTGGCTATAGAAAAGCTAACCTAAATCACCCATCTCTGCTGCTGTTGCAGAAATGAAGCCGCAGGGAACAGAAAAGCCATCCCAGGGCAGCGGCAGCCGTCAGCCTGAGCTATCTGCTAATTGCTAAAGACAACCAGGGACCTGCAATTTGTTTGCTATCTTGCTCAGTCTGGTGTGTGGGAAGGGCGAGGACATGCTCGCACGCTGCGTGGTTTGCAAACAGCACGGGGGGGGAAGTTCAGCTGAGATGCTTGAGTTGGGGAAAAGCAGCCACATGCAAGGATTAATAAGAGCAGCTTGCTTCTTAACTGGAGTTACTAGCAAGACCCGAGAGATGCGCTTGCCTAAGCGGGTAATGCTATGAACTCTTTAATGGGGCTTGCCCAAAAGCAACTACACAGAGCTTATAACCTGCTGGGTAGGGCAGCAGCTTTCCACCACCCGCCTGAGCAAGGCCAAAGTGCCTCCAGGCGCACACAGACCCCATGCCCAGCTATTTCAGCAGACAAGATTTAAACTCCAGGAGTGCAGCATGCCCTGCACGTGCACACGTCCCCACCTACTTGTGCAACAGCTCTGCCAGTGGTAGGAAATCATAGAATCATAGAATCATTTAGGTTGAAAGAGACCTTTAAGATCATCGAGTTCTTTCATTTTGGGGGCCACAGTGTTTCTCTGACCCTCCCAGCCCCGTGACCATGGGAGGTTTGGAGAGAGCATGTTTCCAAGGCGCTCGTCTGTTTGCTCCCTCCAGCCTCACAACCTGAGGAAGAACCACTTGGCCCCAGGGGAACAAAGGACCCTGGGGTGCAGGGACCTGGATCCGCTTCCAGATGCTTGCTCTGGGAGAAGGGAAAGGTGTGATGGGCTCGTGGGAAGGGATGAAGATTTCCTTATGTATCCCAAGCATCAAACCCGCATTCAAAGCAGGCTCTCTGTGGATGCTCTGCACAGCTGGGTTCTCACACGGGTTTATCTGCAGAGCTGTCACAGTCCGAGCCTCTGCTTTGCAGCCAGATTTTTATATTCTGTGCTGATTTCCCAAGGGTCTTCATTTGGGCTCATCATCCCCACAGGGATCAATAGGACTGCAGCTGCCGTCCTAGCATCTGCAGCCAGCTTTGCTGAGCAGTAGTGTGGTCTGCTGGATAAAGCAGGGGCTGGGAGCCAGGAGCACTGAAAGCCAGCCCAGCTCCTGCCAGGAGCCTCTGCTGAGGGCTCGGTCGAGCTGATCAGTGTCTTCAGAGACATCCAAGGCATGTCCCAGCTGGGCATTAACACCGGTGACCTCGCGTCCGCCTGATGCTCAGGGAGAGCACCGAGAAGCCCTGTGGTTCCCGCAGGCAGAGGAGGCCAGGCAGTGGTCCGCTCCCTCCACATCCCACCCAGTCCTTCCCTTAGCAGATGGCTTCTGACTTGTGAAGCTGAACACTGAAAGGCTACAGCATCCGTGGCCGGTATCAAGTGAGAGGAATGTAATTAAAATAGCCGGCGTGGTCCTACATCGCAGCGGTGGGGAGGTGGCTGGAGACATCTCCTCCGCCTCAGCTCTACGCTTTGGGTAATGCCGGGGAGAAGCCCTTCTGCGGAGAAGTCTGGTGCGTGCGGCTGGCTGCAGAGCCGAGTGCTGCTCGCTAGCAGAGCCTATCCAATCTCCCCGAGTGCTTCTGGCCCTTGCCAACCTCTTCTTTCTAAAAACCCTGTGGAATTACAGGCCCAACAGCAGGCTGTAACAGACATACCAGAGAGCAGTAGCCCTCTGAGACGATGTGGAAAATATACCCCTAACTGTGGGCTAAAATCTCGTATAGGATCAGCTGCATTCCCTTTCGTGGGGATCCTGTGATCTGCACCTGATGCACACTTTGTGTTTTGACACCGCCTCCCAAATATCTGTATTAATGCCAAGTATAACCGACCTGTCTATCACTGCTCCGGTGTCACTGTGCTCAGGTGTGCAATACAGGCATTGCCCAGCCCAGGGATTCACGCCTGATGAGCAGCAACCAAAGCTCTGCTGATATCACCACGTACCGATGCCATCCCAGCCCCTCTGATCTGGAGGAGCTAGACCCGCAGGGAAACACGCTTGTCCCGCTGCTCACTGCACAGAGCCATGTGCTCAACAGTATCGCCTTCGGCTGCCGCCGGACCCGGGCCTCACCCACCAGCACGTTTCCCTGCTACGTGCTCCTTCAGCTGTAATAAAGCTCCAGGGGAAAAATTAAGGCTGCAGTTTGTCAGGGGTGTTTGTATGCAGTGATGGATTCCGCATCTAGTTATTAACCTCTTGCAAAAGTTCAGTGTTATCTTGTATGGAAGTAATATTAGGTTAAACAGCTGTTGATAACTTATCTCCCGTTATCAGCGACTTCATTCAAGGCCAATATTTACTCACATCCAAGAAGCGTCGCTGTATTCCCGATGGCTTTCTTTATGGAGTCAAATGAGAGCAGCTTTTAATAGATCTTAGGTACTTAGGAGGCCCGTATTACCCAAGCACCTCCTAATCTTGAACGTGTGGCACAAGAAAACTCCCAGCGAGGACAAAGCCTGGACATGGCGCACAATCTGGGGAGGAAACCTAACTGGGGGGGGGACGGGACACCTAACTTGGGGAGCATCTCCTGCAGACACAAAGGTGCTGACCCAAATTCCCCACCTGCTGCCTCCCGCACCAACCACTCGCGCTGCTCCCTCCCATCCTTCCTCCCTCGGAAGGCAGGTCAGCCATGGAATAGCAGGTCCCAACAGGTCCCAACTGCTGTGTGACCCTTTCCATCCCTTTTTGCATCCTCTAATGACAGCCCTTCAACCGAGGGCTCAGAAGAGACATCCCCCACCACTCCGCTCCATCATTCAGACCTAGCGGAGGTAGGTTCCTCTTAGCTGAAAAAATAAGTCTTTGTGCTCTAGCTGTGGATGCTGTCAAAAGCATGTCAGTGGTTTGCTTCGTGGTATTATTCCAGGGAGTCCATCCTCTTCTTTATTACTTTTGCTGATGCTATAACAGTACTGCAAAGCCTTAGGCAGAGACTGAGACCCCGCTGTGCTGGACACAGTAGAAGCAGAGATCAGAGAAAAGAATTTGCATCCAAAAAAATGAGATCCCTGCAGTCTAACTTCTCCCACCACTATTTACTGGGCATGATCTTGCAAGTCAGGCCTGGGATGGGTTTCTGGGTTCAGATCCCAGGCGTTTCCCATCCGCATAGGCACTTGAAGCCCCCCCCCACTTCCACGCACGCACACCCGGCACCGCTCGGAGCGGTCAGCGGTGGCACAGGCTGTCCACGCGGGTGCTCCTGCTTTCCCTGCCTGAAGTCAGCAGGCGTGAAGGCAGAGTTTCCCGGCGAGCTACGCAGCCCGGGCTCTGCTCACGGCCTCTCCTCTCCTCCACACCACCGCTGGTCCACGCTGCAATGAGAAATTACACCTCAGCGATCGCTGGACTCTTTTATTACGCCACTGCAGTTGGTGGAGTCAGCTGAACTGAACCCATGGTCTGTAAGCAAGCGGCAGCCCCAGGAATGGCCAAGGGCTGGTGAGAGACTGTAGTTAATGCTTAGTCTAAGCTGCAAGTGGCAGGTACATTGCAAGTGTGTCCCCTGACTCAGTACCCAACTGCGGTGAGTTTATAGCCTTCGATATTGTTACATTAATCATAAGGAATCTCCCAGTTCCTTGGAAATACAGCGACAAGCTCTCCGGGGCTGGTTTCAGTAGTTTTATTCCTAGGTAATAGCCCTCTCCCTCATTTATAGCTATGTCTAGACACAAAGTTAGGAAGGTGCTATAAACACTCAATGTAAAAACCCTGTCTACCTCCTAATTCCTGCATTTCACATCCCAACCGCGCACCGAGTGCACGGGTATAAGGTTTCACACACCTTCCCACGCCACCAGCCCTGCGTGACTGCAGCTTGCTGTCCCCGGCACCGGAGCGTGGCAGGTCCCCGGGGGCAGCCCGGAGGGTACCCAGGGGCAGGAGGCTGTTTGCTCAAGTCCTACAATGTGCCTCGAGAAAATGGCCGAGTGGGAAGGAAAGAGGCAAGGTGGCCTGCGGATCTTCTCCAGAAGCTGCAGTAGGAGCAGCTCTGCTCCTGATGGCATTTCTCAGCACTGCCCTTCCAGGCACCCTCTGACCACGCGGGACAGTGTGGAGAGGAAGAAATCAAACTCGCCCGTAAACAAGAGGAAAGAGAGGAGCTCTTTAATCCTTTTTAGGGGATGCTAATTCGTTATTGATCAAAACCAACAAAAGTAACATAATGGGATGAAATCCTAAAATGTTCAAGGCCTCTATGGAATTCAAAAAAGCGTTTTCTAAGTTTAAATATTGTGTTTAATGCACCCATAGCTCCAGTGACACCACCCCAGTTACACCTCGTGCAGAGGGAGCCTCTCTACCTATTTCAAGTCTCCCCAGGGCACTTGAAATAACTATGGCCTCTGAAGCAGGCAGAGGAGGGTGAGAGTGCCCGGGGAGGATATATGCTGGAGCCTGGGGACGACCCAACGTCACCGAGACTGGGCACATCACAGGGAAGGAGAATTAAATCACAACCCTACGGGAGGTGATAGTGATGCTGCCCAGGACCAAGGACGCGAGGGAAGGGGCTTGGGAAGGGGCTGATGAGCACCATCACGCCTCGGCCGTGCCGGCTCAGGACCACACGTCCTCATGTGAGTGTCACACAAGCGTGGCATCTAAAACTTCGGCCTGGGGTCTTGCAGAATAGCTTGCCTGAGCCAGCTGACAGCACCGGTGACAAATCCAGCAAGCAGGGCAAGCAGAGAGGCAGTCAGGGACTGATGGCGAGTGAGCCGGTCACTTGCCTGTGGTGACCCTGCTGCCAGCAAAGGTGGCAGCTTCATCTCATGACACTGCTTGTTGTCAATTATTTTCCAGCTCTTGTGTGTATTCATGCCCTGCACAGCACTTTGGAGCCTTCAAGATGAAAGGTACTTTCACCAGCACTTCAGTGGCTTGTTTCCTATTATAGGTCTGGTTTTGACACTCCCCCACCCTCTTATCTAACTTTATCTACAAAGTTCTTCTCACTTTTTCATCTTTCTTCTGTGGTCCCTAGCCAGGAAAACAAAACAAAACAAAAACAAAAACCATTTATTTCCTTTTTGGAAAGCTTGAGATTAATCAGACACAGCGGTCTGGGAATAGGAGACTTTCACAAAGGTGATTCTTTAACAAAGAAGTGTGCATACTTTCCTGTAAACTGCTCTCTTCAAAATGGCTTGGTGCTTAAGGAAAAAAGGCCTTTGTTTTTCTTGCTTTTAACAAGCCTAGTGGATGTTTTAATTAAGTTGGATAGGAATTTTCAGAGTTACTTGATGTGAAAATGTGAGCCTGTAAGAGCCGCCTTTGATGCCTGAGTTATGTTTTAAACACTTGATGAGTCCTGCAGAGCTGTTAATCCTTTTAGCATAGCTAATAGCTATTGCTGGAGTGCTCATGAAATCCTGTTTTGTTTGTGTCTCTGCTGAGCTGGAGGCTTCCTCCGGAATGGCAGCAGTGCACCCCGGAGCTGCCTGCAGACCCCAGCCCAGCAGCCCCCCGCGCCACTGCTGGGGGGAAGGGGGTCCCCGGGGCCCCCAGGGCAGCGGCTGTTAGATGGGTGCCACAGGGGTCCCAGCACGTCTAAGCGGGTGATGCTGGACGCTCCGAGCGCCCGCTC
Source organism: Phoenicopterus ruber ruber (assembly GCA_009819775.1). Classification (NCBI taxonomy): domain Eukaryota; kingdom Metazoa; phylum Chordata; class Aves; order Phoenicopteriformes; family Phoenicopteridae; genus Phoenicopterus; species Phoenicopterus ruber. The sequence continues at coordinate 28,195,542 of CM020222.1, forward strand.
GCAGGAGCACGTCCTGGTGGCATCCCGGAGCTGTGCTAGGGCGAGGCCAGAGGCACACGTGAGCCCCCCCGTCCCCCTCCCGGATGGGTCACCCGCACGTGGTGGCCTGGCAGGTGCTCAGGAATGGTCCCCATCCCTGCGCTCAATAGCGGGGCACACCGCAGTCTGGGGGTGCAATCCTCGGCCGTGTCCAGAGTCGCTACCTTAAAATAAGGGCTCTCCTTCTCAAATATTTTGAGTTCTCTCTGGAGAGCCACCCCTCACCTTGTGAAAAGGCTTTCCTCTGCTCTGGATTTGCTTGAGGGACAGGTAGGGAGGAACTGACTTTGGGGAAATGCAAATGCCTTCCACAAAGGATGCTGCAGGGAGAGATGAAAGCCAACTCCATTTGCATTAGTTCCGTAACTCTGGATGTTTTCCCTCTCCCGTTTAGACTGGAGTTCACACACACACGCACACACATTTTTGCCACAGAGCTATTGCGTTGCCAGCTGCTTCTCCCAGGAGTTTTGAAGAAATCCCCGTTTACACGCGAAGCCACTTGTCAGAGCAGCAGCAGCAACCTGCGAAGGCAGGGGGAGCGCCCAGGTAGCTGCGGTTCAGCAGAGCCCAGCTCGTGGCGAGCTCGCTCCCGTCCCCCTGTGCACAAAGGGGGACACCCCGAGCCTGCGGCAGGACCTGCACCCCCCTCCTGCCACCGCCCCTGGGCAGCGTTACGCTCTGAGTAGCCGAATAAAAACCAGCAAGATGATGAGCTCCACCACAGTGCCTGGGCTGTGCTTTTACGTGGCCCATAGCAAAGTACCAGCAGCAACCTACCCGTTTGTTAAAGCACAAACACAGGCACAGGAAAGCTCTCTCCCTCTGGATCTATGTGCTAGATAACGGAATAAGCGGGGCTGTCTCCCCGGTCGGTATGTGCCTGTACACGGTGCTCCTGGGGGATATCCCGCTGCTCCCGCCGCCTTCCCACGGCGAGGCGGCAGAGGAGGTAGGGCCCAGATCCTCCGCTGGGTTTCCTTTGAAGAGCTCCTCGGAGCGCCTGCACCGCAGAGCAGGACACCCGGAGCCGGACGGGCACACGGGGACACGGCGTCGGGGACTCCGGCTCCAGACTAGAGCTCCAACCGCGACGCTGTGCCTCGCTTCCACGCTCACCGCTCTGAAACCCTCCTCCAGCATTTGCACGGTGTTTTGCATTTATTTCCCGTATTATTTTGTAAAGGGAGCAGGGGGATACCTCTCTGGCAGCAGCCCTGGCTCTGCCAGGTCCAGAGGAGTTTAAGAACAGTTATGCACAGGCAGTCTTTGAAGCCACGGAGGTAAACGGGATGGGGCTGGAGAGCCTAGTACTGCTTGTGTCTTAACCTGAGGCAATTTTCTGTAAAACTGGCTTAAACAGGCAGCCAAACATCTGTTTTCATTCTGACGGCAAAAGCTTTGCATTGGGAACCGGAGAAAAACGCATTTTATATTCAGCCCGGTCTTCTGTTGGTTGCAGCAAAACCTGTAGAGAGCCCTAAAATTGCAGGATCCGTGCTTATTTCATCTTACGTCGGTGACACTCAGGAGACGGGGATTTCTGGAGGAGGATTTTGCATGCAGTGATGAGACTCTTGCACTCACGTTCATTCTTGCAGATGAGCCCAGGGCACCCTCTGCACCCGACAGGCACCCAGGGGAGAGGGCAAGGGCCACCTGCAACACGGGGCCATGGGGTGGACATCCTGCAGCCTGAATGCAGCCCGGCACAGCGTCAGATCAAGGAGCTACACAGGCTCGGCAGGCTTGGGAGACGCAGAGGGGATGGGACCGGGACTGGGCATGACGGTGGGCTCAGGTGAGGGCAGCTCACAGCTAAAAAGGCATCCAGATTCCCAGCAAAAACCACCATGGGACACCTAAACCCTTGTGCCAGCTGCCCGGCTGCCCGACGAGAAGTATGACAGCGGTGTGTCCAGAGTGAGGACTCTGGATCTGACCGCCCTCCAGCTCAGGAGCATCAGATCAGGCTCCCCAGGCGACGCGCCGGGCTGAGCAAAACTTCTGCAGGGGCCCCGGCAGGAAGCCCACGGGAAGTCACGGCTCAGCTGCACAGCCTGTCTGCCTGATGGATGGTGACAGTCTGCCACCATGCAGGAAAAAGGGGGGAAAGGCAGCAAACAGGGATCTTCCAGGCGCAGGAAAGTCCACCCCCGAGTAAAATCCATGCCCGACAGTGCCAGCAAGGCAGAATCCCCGGCAGTACCCACGTCCTCCCGTGCACATCAGGTCTGCGGGTGGGCAGCACCTCTGGTAGCAGGGTAGGAGAGGGGAAGGTCCCACTCAGAACACATTCCGCACCCCAGGGGAGGGCCGACCCCCTCCCCGTGCCCTGGGGCGTGTGGTGACCACCGGGCTGTGCCACCGCTCCCACGGGCTGTGCCACTGCTCCCACGGGCTGTGCCACCTCTCCCACGCCGGCTTTCTGAGGTCGCCTGCAAAGGGGAAGGGTTTCCAGCACGGAGACCGGGAGCATCCCTGCCCGCAAGGCGAGCCTCCCGGCGCTCAGCCCCGCTGCGAGGAGGGCTGGAGGGAGTGCACATTCCCTGGGGAGGACAGAGATCAAACGCGGCTCTCGCATCCTCCAGCTGAGGCCTAGCCGGAGAGCATCCCTGAGAGCGGGACAGCCACCCGCCGGGGCGAGGCGCCCGGCACCCCGAGCAGCAGGAGGCTCTGGGCATGCCCTTCGGGGACACCCCCGTCCCACGGGTCCCACCCCGGGGCTCCCGGGCTGAGGGCAGGTTTCCCGCAGCCAAGTTTGATCCAAAAGCAACAGAGGCTTCTCCCGCAACAGCCCCAGCACCCGGCTCTGCTCTCCTCCCGCGACCTGGCCGCCGACCCTCCTTCTGGGGGGCGCGTTGGCCGCAGCCCCCCGGCACCCCCTCACTGCGGCCGGACGGTGCGCGGCGCTGCCCGAGCGGGACCCCGGCCCCTGCCGCTCCGCCGCCGGGGGGGCCCGGGGGAGCCGGCGGCACAGCGGGGAGCGGAGGGGAGGGCGAGCGGCCGGCGGGGGGGCGCAGCCCGGGGCAGCCCCATCCCTGCAGCATCCGATGGCGGAGCGGCGGGGGGGGGTGGGTGGAGGGAGACGGTGCCCGGTGGGACCGCAACGGGGGAAACTTGTGCCGCGTCCGGAGCCCGGCGAGGCGCTAACGCACGGGGGGATGCTCGGAGCCGCGCCGCGGGGGCGGCGGGGGCCCCCGGTGCTGCCGGCGGTGCCTTACCTGCGGGGGCCGCTCCGGAGGCTGCAGTCCGCGCCGTAAATCCGTGTGCCGGGTGCGGCGCCGGGCGGGCGGGCGGGCGGGTGCCCCCCCCTCCCGGGGCCGCGGAGCCCCGGCCGCCCGCCGCTCAGCCCCGCGGCGCCCGCCGCCCCCGCCGCGCTGCCCGCCGCCCCGCCTCGCCGCCCGCCGCCCCGCCTCGCCGCATCGCCGCCGCTGCCGTCGGGGGCTGCGGGCCGCCCCGCCGCCGCTCGCCGCCCCGCCGCCGGCCCCGCGGCCCCGCGCCGCGCTCCGCCGTCCGCGGGAGGCGCGCTGGGGGCGGGCGGCGGGGCGGTGCGGCGGGGAGGGGGGGCCGTCCCCACCGCCCCCTCCGCCCCGCGCCGCCGGGGGGGCACCGGCCGCCGCCGGGCGGGCTAGGACCGCCCCCGGAGCCCGCCACTCCGTCTGCAGCACCCGGGCGCAGCCCCGTCCCCCGAGACCCCGGTTCCCGGGAGCTGGGGTTTCCTCCGCCGCCAGCCTGCGGCTGGGGACCCCCATCCCCGTTCCTGGCACTCGAAAGCAACGTCGTCCTCCGGGATCCCGTCCCTGTGTCGCTGGGGGCTGGGACTGGTCCCAGACCTCGGGACACCTGTCCCCATCCCTGGGACCTAGGAGCGCCAGCAGAGTCCGGAACCCCTGCCCCCACCCCCGTCTCCATCCCCATCCCTGGGCACCGCGGTCAGTCCTAGAGCCCAGGAGTCCTCAGCCCCAGCCCCTGGAGCTGTGATCAGTCCCAGAGCCCAGGACTCCCTGTCACCGTCCTGGGGAGCTGTGATCAGTCCCAGAGCCCAGGACACTGTCCCTGCGCCCTTCTCCTGGCTGTGCCCCGGGGGTGGCTCAGCTGCTCTGCTGGAAAATGGGGAGGGGGCTGCCCAGTCTTTTCCCCCACCCCGTAGCCTGTCTCCCCCGTAGCAGAGGTCCCACACCATCCCATGGGGAGCCCAGGCCAGGCACGTGCCCTGGCTCAGCATCACTTTTCCAGCCCCCCCCCCCGCCCCTGCTATGCCTTCCTACCTCTCCCAGCCCTGCCCAGCCACAGGTACGATGCTTCACCCAGGGCCTTGCTGAGGCAGCTCTGACCCCAACAGCACTGAAGGCACCCTGCCATAGGTGGGCTTTGCGTGTGGGTGACAAGGATGGGAACTGATGCCGCTAGAAATCTCTTAACTCCACAGATGTTGGCTTTTGACAGCAGAGCTGAAGTGCGGTGAGTCCCGTCCTAGACATCCAGCCTCAGTTTGAGTGTTTCCTGGGGTGCAGAACCAGTCACCCAGGAGAAGTGGCTCCTTGGTTAGCTGTCTTCATCACCAAGGACGTGCAGCACTGAAAGGTGAAGGGCAGAGGGACGCCAGCCTGCAGCCCTGCTCGCACCCCTCCTACCCGCAGGCTCACAGCACTTTGCAAAGAAGGAACCGTTGCACCTTCACTCTTTGCAGAGGGAAGCACTGTCCCTTCGTGGCATGAACGGGGGACCCTTGTGAGATGCAGAATTGGCTGGCCCAGGGTCTCCCACTGCCTCTCAAGTGGCAGTTACCCCGGCAAGGCTGACTGGCTCAGCTCCCTGATGTGGCTATAGTTCCTCTGCGCTGGGATGATAACTGCTGGAAAATTATCAAACCCAGAGCCAACAGTTTCGCGAGGTAAAGGCTGGAGGCTGCTCTGCACCAGGTCACCGTGCCGGGCTGGGCATCCGTCCCCAGGGGAGGCTGTGAGTGCCAGCAGAGGGGAGTGCCCTCGCAGCCTCTTGCCTGTAGCCAAAGCTGCTCAAAATGAACAAACCCTCTGCAATTATGGATGGGACTACGTGAGAAGGGGGCCCTTTCAGGCAGCTGAATGAAAGCAGATTAAGGCAGCAAGTGTGTTTATATGAATATGAGCTTAATCCACTAACCAGATCAATCAAAGCTGCAAGTGATGCTTTTCCCCTGAAGTGCTTTGCTGCTCTTTATGCCTGTTCCTACACCGCTGCAGGAAAAGCAGCTCTGCCTGGTGCATACAGCAGCTGCCCTCCTACATCTGGACCTGCTTTATCTGTGCAGGCCAGCCACAACCTTAATTTCCAACCGTATTAATGAGCAATACTGTAGCCTGCTGCGAGCGACCTGTGGCCGCGCCAGGTATGGCAGGAAGGCCTCGCTTCTGAGTTGGAGCACCAATAGAGTTGGGATGTGAAGTCTTGCAAAGCAGGGCGATTTAGAGATCTCTCTGTGTGCTCCCGGTCACTTATCACACTTATGCTGAATTATGCTTCACTTACACAACCTCTAAGGTTGCTACTCCAGTGAGGCAAAGCCAGCTCTTATGCTAATGACACTATTTGTTAGTCTAATAACTCTTACTTGCATTTACTGTGCAGCTTAATATTGTAAACACTCCTTAATTTCCATGTGAGAGTGCTTTTACGGTGAATTATAACAGTAGAGGTTAATTTGCAGAAATGTGACTTTCCAACAGGCCCATATCCATGGAGTTTATAGCCAGAGAGATTTGTATGGCATCACACCTGACCTCACACGCATCGCAGGCTGCTTGCCCAGTTACTTCTGCACCAGGTCTTGTACTTGACTCGGCCATATCTACCAGTTTCTTCAGCATGGAGCACGTCTGTGTCTCCAGATCACTCGTGAGCCCTGCTGACCCTCCCGAGGCCGCGTCTCTCCGTGCCCGCAGGTCCCTGCTGCCTGACCTCCCGGGTATGCTGGGTGGCAGGAGACGTTGCAGAGCAGGCAGCATACAGGGCGTGAGCTGGGAGAGTTTAACTGTGAGTCAAAGCGCTGGGTCATTTGAGCCAGTTCAGAACAAAGTTTAAGGATTTTAAGGGTCCCTGTTTGGAAATATATGTTAGTTGGTTGTCTGTGTCATAAATCTCCCCATTTATCCCGCTGGAGCTGGATGAATAATTGAAGAGAGGTTTGTGGCTAATTGATTTGCTGATCAGTGGAAAGAAATCATGAATAATTTATCTGACGAATATTATTCAACCACCGTAAAGCTGGTCAGTTACTGAAAATAATTAGTTGCAAACATGCAATTTTTCAGACGGTGGCTTTGTCCGTTTGCAAACGCACCTCATACTTCTCACCCTCCAGCGTGGATCCCCGTGGATTTCTCCTGGGCTCGGTGCAGAGGCTGCTCTTCAAAACAGCCTGAGCACTTTACCAAGGCTCTTCTGCTCCATCCACTACTTCATGTGCCACTGGCAGGAGCTCTTTTCTGCTTCATCCTCACATTGCAAAGCTTCCCCTTCCTCCCCGTGTCCTTGCAAGTACCGGCCCTCTGGGTGGCACCCAACTTTTAAAGTAGGATTCAGCAAACATCCTCCATGCGGGATCGAGGCGTTTAGCAGCTTTCCTGGTGGAGGGGGGAAAAGCAAGCGCACATGTGCGTGACACCACCTGCTCCTGGCTCTTTTCAAGTGGCAGCTTTGCTATGTTGGCTTAGTCCCACAAAGGTACCTGTGCATCCATCCTTTGGGGCAGAGGTGCTGCCCCTTGCCTGCACGGCTGGGCCAGCGAAGGGATGGAGCAGAGGCCTGGGGTGAGCACAGCGGAGGAGGAATATCCCACACCGGCTTCCAGACACGCCAGGGCAGAACCAGGCTCCAGTTCTGGTTTTAAGTTTACACCTTTAAGCAGGGCACATAAGCCTGTCATTTTTCCTGCATCTGTATGACTCCTGGTCCTCCCTTTGCGGGCATCCCTTGCGGCACCTAGCGCAGTAAGCAGGCAAGACCTGCACAGCCACCTCTTCTGGGTTCCAAAAAAAAAAAGAGGAAAAAAAGAGACTTTGGGGTTTCTCTAGGATTACTATTTATTTTCCACTTCTTGCATGTTAAGATTTTGGAGAAAACAAACAATCTCTGGAGGCTGGTTGATGTTATTTGCCTTCTAGCAGAAATCCTATCAGATTCTCCTGTGGTTCCCAGTTCTGGCGGGGGCAGCTCCCCTCCCTCCTCCTTTCCTACCCCCAAGCAACACACAGCCACCCTCCCCATTGAATTACCATTGTCTTTCCCTGCAGCATCCTCTCTGAGTGACTTCCTGGGCTCACAGGCAGTCACAAATTTGTTCTCTCCGTGGCTGGCGATACCAAGCAGCAGGATCCAGGAGCTGCTTGGCACGTGTGCGCTCCTGTGCCAGGCTGCTCTCGTTTGGGATGAGAATATCCTCCTCCAGTTGAACCTGAGGCGATTCAGAAACCCCTACAGAAGTCCTACTATGTTTAAGTTTAGTGGAAATAGGACACTTTGAGCACACGAGCTTGTCCCTGTTTGGGTGCAGAGAGCTCCCTCCCTGTGGAAACCCCACGAGTTTGTGCCGGCATCCGCAAGCCTTGAGCAGTTTGCGGGAGTGATTTTGTGGAGAGCTCAGAGGATGCCCAGGCTTGAGCAGGGCCGGTGAATACCCTTGAACATGAGCTGGCGCTGCTGCCGCCGGCTCGGAGGGCTGCCGCTGCTGCCCGCGCCCGCCTGCTCTGCAGGAAGTTCACAGCCAGGGACCAGGGGCTAATTGCATTATGCAACGTTTGTAGCCAGAGTCAGGAGTTTAATTACGTCTTGCCTTTTCTTGCTGGCTCTCAGCAAAGCCACGTCTGCTCTGCTCTGTGCGATGCTCAGCCATGCCTGAGAGAAAGCGGGCTTGTTACACAGCGGGGAGGTGGGGGACGGGGGCTGCAGATCGCAGGGCTTGCAGCTGAAGTCCCTGCTTCGGGTCCTTACCTCCGGCCGCTGGGAATTTGTACGTGGTCTTTATGGCCCAGAGAGAGGGGATGTGCACAGTCCTCTGGGTCCGGGACCCCAGCTCCCCCGGTGCCTCGAGCATCCCCCGCGCTGGGATGCAGCAGCTCTGTCGCTGTGTGCAGCCCGCGAGGGTCAGGATGCAGCCTGGGACGGCAGCTCTTCCAGGCCACTCACAGCTGGTGCCGGGGGAGCAGCCAGCACCCCTTCTCCTTGTTCTCTCTCTCTCGGGGCTGTCCTCCCCCGGGACTCTGCACGCTGCAGGGACGGCTAACCCTGGCTGCTGGGGAGCCGGGGCTGCCAGGGCTGCTCCGCCACCTGAATTTACGGTGCTTTAATGCACGCCTCCCTTCCCCTTGCAGCAGATGCTCCGTGTAAATCAGTGCCGCAGATGAGCCACGCTGCTCTACACCAGCTGGGACTTTTGGCCCTGGAAGGCTTTGTTGTGGCCTCCAATAAATACTGCGAGGCGTTACCCCAAGCTGAGCTGCCTGCCAGCCCACCCTGCCCACCCGGAGGGCTCCTGCAGCCTGGGCCAGGGTACGGTGAGCCCGGATGGTCCTGAGAGCAACAGAGAGGAGATGTCTTGCGTGTGTGCACCCCTTTGTAGGGGGGGAAAGGGCCGTGAGAGAGATGTCCTCGATACCCACCCTACCTTGATGCCTTTATCTTTGCAACCAGCTTTGGAGAGAGCCTGCCTGGAAGCGACGGCAGTGATGCATGGGTATTTTTCACCTTCAGATTTGCTATTGAGCTTGTTTAGGTGGAGGATGGGCTTAATGGTCCAGGCTTAGCAGAAAGAAGGGGGAAAGTTTGCTCAAGACAACCTAATTGATCTTAATGAGACAGGAAGGGCTTTGTGCTGCAAACACCAGTGTTTGTTTTGTGGGTTTAATGCGATTTCTGGCTGGGTTTGATTACTCTGGGGAAGTCCTCTGGCCTAATAAACAGAGCCATAGGGAATTAGCACTGATAATTTCAGATGCTGCTCTCAGTCCGAAACAGCACAGCCTTCCAGGGTGGAAACAGAGCTGGGGAAAAGGTAATTGCAATGGATTCAATTAGCTCCCAATTACCAGATAGTTTGGGCCGCGCTGGTGGGTGGGCAGTGGCCAGGGCTGGGCCTCCAGGGAGAGGGGACACCGGGCTGTTCCCTCGAGCAGGGTGACACCGAGCACCCTCAGGCACCCGACGGGGGCTGATGCTCCCAAAGAGCCAAGAAATTGTCTGTGGAAAGCCTTGTGGGTTTTTTTCCCCAGTTGATAATGATGAAAGCGGTTGTTTTCAGGGGGGAAATTCTTTTTCAAACCCTGGGCATTTGGATTGTGACTTTCCTCGAAAATGCTATAATTCCCGCTTTCCTCTAAACTGAAAAATGGGACCACAATGTGGTTGTGTGCTTGGTTTTTATTGGTATCTCCTTAAATGGAAGGGGAAAAAATGACTCTGAATCTCACAGCTGCTGCTGAAAAAGTGGTTCTCCAGAGAGCAATGTTTCCACCGAGAGGTTTCTTCATGCCTGCTAGCGGCTGCCTGTCCCCGTGGGCTCCCCGGGGTGCGTCCCTGTCCCAACCTGCGAGGAGGTGGTGGTGACACACCTGGCTCTGCAGCCACGGCCTCAGCCGTGCCCAAGAAATGTCCCCAAGATGCCGAGACCTGGCATGCCTTGGGAAAACGAGCGCAGGGACGGTGCCCGGCTCCTGCTGCCGTTCTCGGCGCTGCTCGCTGCACCCGCGCCGGGCACCTCCCTGCTCGCCCCCCGGGGCACCCCGGCGCGGTGCCTCCTGCTGCGGTTGGTGCCCGGGGAAGGCAGGCACTGCCCTCCGAGGGCCGCCAACCGTTTGAGTCAAGGGATGCCTTCTCAGGGCAAGGGGAGGGGGAGGCGGGGGAAGCATTTGGTGAAAACGCAGTAGTTTCTTAGCAGTTTCCTTCTAGACAAGCAAAACGTGGAGACAAATCACTGCAAGCTCTCCTTTCTTCCACCAGTTGGAGGGAAAAGAAAATGCTCGTTTGTCTTTTTTCCTCCCTTTCTTTCTTTTTATTTTCTTCCCTTTGCAAACAAAACTAATGAAAAAGACTCTCCCTTCCAGAAATTCCTTCCCCCTCCTCCAAATCCGTCCCTGCGGATACGGCGCGTGGCTGGTACACGGCTCTACACGGCTGTAGAGACAGGGCAAAGCCACCTCCCCATCGTCCCCAGCCTGTCCTCGCCGCTCAGCCACCTGCCTGAGAGGTGCCAGCACCCCAGGGACAGGCAGGGTCAGGGTGGCAGGGGCTGAGCAGCGCCACGGGGCCGAGTCACGGGGAAGCCATGCCTCTGCATCCCAGGGGATGTCACGGGAAGAGCGGAGAGGGAGATAAAGATTATTTATAGCTGCAAGAGCAATTATACAGAGCTGGTGTAGAGGAGCTGGCAGGCTGCCGGCTGCGCAGGAACGGTCACCCCTGGGGGCGGTGGGATGGGGGGCCGGGAGCTCACGGGGGGCCGGGGGGGCAAGGCTGTTGCTGCCGGGGCCGGGGCATGCCCGAGCTCCTCAGGAGAACCAGGAATAGTTACTGTCCGCCTCTGCCTTTTCCGCATCAGTACAGCGCTGGGTTACGGTCCCCAGTTCCCCATCGCTCGGCTTCCTTCGGAGCTTGAAACATCCCCTTTGCTGTTTTTTTGCCCCCTTGGACCAGGGATTTGTTCTGCTCATTGCTTTTGCTTCCCAGATCAATTTGCTGCGTTTCACATTGATTGCTGTCTATTTTCCCATCCTGGCTGTTGGTGGATTTTGCTTTTTATTGCTAATTACTCTTCTTGCTCCTCTGCTGGGGGAAATACTTCCCAGTTCGTTTTTAACTGATGTTAAAGATACTAAACAATATTTACAAGAGAGAAATATTTTTAAATCAGGGGGTCTGGACAGGCTTCTGGTGGCTGCTTCAGCTTGTGGCTCTTGCCAGAAGCCGATGATACCCTGAAATACTCTCTCATACCCAAACCCGTCAGGGCTGAGGCGAGGCCACGGTCTCACTGTGCAATTTGTGGCTGGAGACCGAACGGCTGTATAGGGGATGCACAGCTGGAGACTGCGCGGGCAAGACAACAGCTCCCCGCAGAAGCCCAGGCAGCTGCAAAGTTGGCTTTTATTTAATTTCAAATGCCTGGAAAGTTCCTGTTTGATTTCCAGGAGGATTTCAGACCGAGAAATAATAGGGGTACAGTTGAGGTACATCTAAGACTCTTTGCAGACAGTGTGCGGGCACTTGCTGGGCTTTTCAGGAGAAGCTGGGGTGGTGCTGATGGCTTTGCTCAGCAAGGAGGAAAGGTCCCAGGTGGGAGGAAGGCTGGGGAAGGGGGTTGCATGGCCCGTAAGGACTCCAGCACCATGCACATCACGGGCAGGGCGGTGGGCAGGCAGGCTTCAGGCAGCAGCGCGGCCCCAGGAGGATGAACCGTCCAGAAATGGCTTTGGAGGCAACTGATGGCCTTTCAATGCGCTTAGAAAGAGACAAACGATTCAGGCCCAGAGCTGCAGAGGAGCAATTTGGATAACAAGAACTTCTGTCTGATGAGACAGATCTGTCAGCCGAGGTTTATTAATCCGAAACCCCGCCTGAAGCTGTCAAGTCAATCGAGGACTGGAGCTACTGGCCTTGCTCCTCACCCTGTGAGTCAGCCGGCCTGGCGAGGCGAAGGCATGGGAAGGCTTTGCACATTACCCCGCCTTTCCCTTGGGTATTTTTTTTAGCCATTGGAAAACTTTAAAAAAATGAGGTTGGGAAATCTCGCCAAAGTCTCCGTTAAAAGGCTGCAAGCTCAAGCTTCAGAAATTAAGCAAGGGTAGTTTTATGGTAGGCGGTTTGACCTTCGTTCTGCCCTCATCTACATTACGACACAGTGTTTAGTTAAATGATCACTTACTCCTTTCTCCTGGGGCTTTTCTCTCGTTCCAGTGCGCATGGAGCAAAATTAAAGTTGCACAGGAACCACAAATCTGGCTTTTCCCAACATTTGAGTACTTGCCGCCTGAGCAATGTTTTTTTTAACAGAGCTTTTTGTCCGTAGTATCTTAAATAATTTGGTATTAGTTCCATTCCCACAGAATTCATGGGATAATTAGCTCTTGGTTCTAAGTGAGCAGCATATAGCATCATTACCTTGCCTCCCCTAACACAAGGCTTTGTGTGTCGCCGTGGTACAGTTTTTCTATTAAAGCAGACTGGTTGGTAAATGCCCCAAGAGGCTCTCTTGAGTCACACGCCGCAGACCAGGTTTCTATATTAAAAAGCCATTTAAAGTTCCCCAGGAAAATGTGTGAATTAGAAAAGTTAGACTGTATTAATTCTTTCTCAAATGTCCCAAGGATAAGCAAGCCCAGGATGCTGCTCTCTGTTCCCATACGCTGCTCCGTGCTAATGTGCACTCATTTTCCCGGGGAGCTGGAGATATCGCTGTTGAGCGGTGCTCTTACAAATAGGTTACTGGAGCTTTGTGCAGGGAAAATGGGTTTATTTTCTGTGGAGAAGATGGTGAATTTGCATCTCAATGAATACTTTTTCCTTGAAGGAATTTTCCATTGTCGGAGTAATAAGTTCTTCCTGTGGGTAAACTGCTCCAACCAGCTCGCCTGTGGGATGCGCGTCCCCAACCCTCGCAGCCTCATCACGAAGGTGCCGGCAGGGAAACCCTGGCCTGGCCAAAGGGTGCTATTAAGAGGCAAGGAGTGAAGCCAAGCCATCCACGCTCTGTGGACTGGGTTCGTTGCACAAGTAGATGGGCTGGAGATGACCAGGACGATGGGCAAAGCTGCCTGGCGTCTACCTGAGACTGAAAATGCCACAGCAGCCGGAGGAATTTGTATTCCTCCCCAAATCCCCCAGCAGCTGGAGCCAAGGAGGAGACGTGGGGAGGGGGGTTGTGAATTGAGGCTGCATGGGAAGACACTGCTGTGGAAAGGAGCAGATAATCGCGGTGGTGATGAACTGCATGAATCATTTAGAGGGATGTAATCCTCCACCATATGTTATGTGTCAGTACGTGGAGAACATGTCACATCCATTAGGATAATAATTGCACAGTTCATCTTTTTTGGCCAAAAAAAAACCCCAAAACGTTCCCTCGCCTCAGCAGCACTTGCAGGGCAGAGAGAGGCTGCCTGTAGCCCTGCGTTCCTGCGGCGGAGAGGCTGGGTACCGAGGGCAGGCGCTCGGGGAAGCGTCGGGCTGTGTCGAAGGAGGGCGGAGGGAATCAGCTGGGTGGGAAGGGAGCCGGCGGGGAGGACGCACTGCTTCAGTGGGCCAAGAGGGCTAAATAAAACCTGAGCTTTTCTGGGGGCATCTGCGAGGAGGTCAGGATGTATGCCAGGCCTGGGTGTAGGAAAGCCAAAGGCTTTTGCACGTTCACATCTTCCTCACTTCCAGCCAGAAATGCTCTGGCCTCTGAATTTTGTTAAGCCTTTTCTGTGAGATTAAACCCCCTCCTGCTGCTAGAAATGCCCTCCTTGCTGGGGCTCTGCGGCAGCGATCGGTGCTCCTGCCCTTCCGCGGCTCCCTGGAGGGCTGTGCCGGAGAGCCTTGCGGAGCAGGATGGGTGGCACGGGCACGGGGCCCCGAAGGACCCCACGCACTGCGGGGTGGTGTGGGGGCCGGCAGCCGCGCGGGCAGCCCCCGCGGGCAGCATGTGCAGAAGGGGGGGTGGCCACGCGTGCCGCCGAACCGCCCTCCCGAGGTGCGCCGGGTGCCGTGGCTCCGGGCGGGAATTAGTTTTCATTAGCAGTTTTCCAGGCTTTTAGGCAGCCAAGCAGCCACGCCTGAAAGACTCTGGGGTGAGCTGGCGTTATCGCACAAAGGTAGGTAAGCTCCCAAATCCTATTAGTGGAGAGGGAAGAGGTGCTGCGAATGGCCTGAGGCAAGACAGCATCCAGCTGTGACAGCCAGGGAAGGGCAGCATCACCTTCCCACACACCTCGCCTTCCCCCACACCTCGCCTTCCCCCACGCCTCACCTTCCCCCACGCCTCTCCTTCCCCCACACCTCTCCTTCCCACACACCGGCAAGGCTGATGGACTTTTCTCCCCCAAGCCAGCTGACCCGGTGCAGCCCGCATCCTTCCAAAACCACGCAGCATCCGTGGTACCCACCGTCCCTGGGGGTGCTGGGGACTGCCCGTACCTCCTGCCACCGTCCCCCTGGGCTCCTCTGCCTGCTCCTTGCTCCGTGAGTGCCTTTATACTTGGAGGAGCTAAAATCCAGCCCCTCAGCTCCCCCGTCGAGCAAAGCTGCGGCTGCGGCTCTCCTGCCGACTTACATTGGCTTGGCGGGTGAAGGTTACTGTGCAAATTAACTATATTTAGCCTTCCAGGTTTTTGTAAGACACTTGATTCAAGCATTACGTGACATTTCATTTTAAAAAATACTGCTGCCTAACATCAATAAAGCATAAGTAAGAGGCAGAAAAATTGGCCAGGCTAGAAATTGCCATCAGCAGGGAGTCATCAGCCAGGGCTGCTGCCGCCGACCCGGAGAGGCCTCCGGGCTGTCCCGTGCCGCGGGCAGGGAGCGGTGCCCTGCGGCGGGCAATGCCCGGGTGCAGTCTTGCAGGCACGCACGGGCCCTCGCACACAGGCACGCGGGTGCTCGAGGGGACGGGGCCACGTCTTCGCTCCAGGAGACTGAGGGAGGGCTCTCGTGCACAGCCTCTCCTGTCTTGTGCTGCCCATCCCGCCGCGGGAGCCTCCTGCCCATCTCTGTGCAAGTCCTGCCGACAGCGCTCGCCGAGGTACTTCCAATTTCATGGCTCTAATTTATCCACCCTGCTCCTCCTCTTCTCCAGCGGCATAAGCCCTTAGGCTTTTAAAAGTGCAGCGGCACCAAGAGACCTTCAAAGAGACACGTCCCCCGCAGCGAGCGGGCACCGGCGCCTCTTCTTTCCAAAAATTGCGTCAGTGAGAGATGCCGAATCCCTTCCGAAACGAGAAGCCCCGTGGGGCAGAGCTGTGCGCAGGCGATGCCAGCCGGCCCTGGGGCGCGGGCTGGGCTGTGGGTGCCTGCAGCCCCGGGGCTGGTCTGCTGCCCCCAAAGCTGGGAGCGCTCGGGGGGAGACAGCATCGCCCCGAGCCGGGGGTGCCTCTGCTCGGCTCACACGCCATCGCCTTCCGCGCCCCGGCATTGATTTTTCGGTCCAAAGGGCTGAAAGTAATCATGCAAGGGAACAGTGGGCTGGCTTTTCTTTCCAAGCAATTTTTATCCTTCTCTGATTGCCTGGAGTGTCCCTTGGACTTTCTAGTGATAAACTGCCAATAAAAAGCTAGTAGTGTTTGCCATTTCTGTGTCCTTCTTAATGGCACAGCGTTGCAAAGGGCTTAACAAGCCACCCCACACGACACAGGGGAACAGCGGCTGTCCTGCATCTCCAGCCCCAAAACTGGGGGGGTACTGGGAAATTCTTCATTCACCAGCAGAAATTCCAGCAGAATTTTTAAGAAGAAAATGCCATTGCCCAGCAGGGACCGTGGCCGTGGCTGGAGCTGTAGAGAGAGGACCAGCTGGGAGCTGGCCAAGGAAACGCACGCTCGTCGGAGACGTGTGGGGCTCCCTTTCGGGTCCAGCACCCAAACCAGGATTTCGGGGAGCGGACACCAACCTCACACCACCCGGAGTCCTTTTGCTTTGCGTTTCGCACCCTGACGGTGCAGTCGGGGCAGGGAGCAGGGGAGGACGAAAGCACAGCCAGCTCCAGCGAGCTGTCTGAGGCTTTCCGCGTGTTATATTCTCCGTCAAGTGATTTTCACCCCCCAGCAAGTTCAAGGGAGCGTGGTGCGCGGCGAAGAATTACAATAAAATTGAATTATTCTGGCGCGAGAAATTTTTCTCCTCGTCATTTGTCAAGCTTTCTGCATCTCATTCCAAAGCCAAGAAAAATCACTCGGCGATCCATCAGGAAGGGGAAAAGCTATCAAACCTCCGCAGCAGGTGTGTCGGATGGCACCGCGGCCGAGCTGCCCCGGGGTGCTCAGGCTGTTCGCCAGGCTGCTGGACCCCCCCCAGCCCATCCCCCTGGCGTCGTGCCCCTCCACCCCCAGTGCCAGGCGATTTCTGACAAAACAATCTGCGGCAAAATAGCTGACGTATAACATCAGGCCGGACAGTCCCGGGTGAGAGTGTTTCCAGGGGAAGGTTTATTTTGCCCCGGTGGGGACTGGAGGTGGGGTGGTACCCCCTGAGCCCCCGGTGCAGCGTGTCAGGGAAGACGCACCTGCAAAGATGAATTTCGCATCCATTTCTGTAGCTAAATGCCCAGACTACTGCAATTCTTTATCAGGGAGCTGAGCAGCACACAGTGATGGGAAACTGCAAGGAGGGCTGGAACTGCAGAGGGGTTTTCTGAAAATCCACGAGAAACTCATTTCGACACAGATCTGAGAGAAATAACTTGAATTTTGTTAGCAATATAAGGCAACGAAGCAAATCACTGCCCTTCCCTCCTCCACTCAAAAAAGGTATTTTGAATCGGTCAAACTTTGTGCAACTGGAATGAAATGGAATTTAGCTTGCATTTTTTACATTTTCCCCCTCCAGAAAAGTCTTGGGGAAAAAAATAAGCCAAAGATTTGCCAAAGTGCAATGAGATTTATTTCATTCAGAAAGCAGAAATCTAAATTTCGACTCTAATTAGATATTTGACCCCCTGATGCCATTCCCAGATCTGCACCTTCAAACCAAAGCAAACAGCGTCCGAAAGAAAGACACCTCCGAGTGCCGCCCGGCTGTCCTTCTGCCTTTGCCGTCTGTGCTGCTGGGCCCAAATTCACGTCTTCCTCTGGAAGAATTTAATGAAATAGTGGGTTTTGGCTGAAACGACTGTGTCAAAAGGTGTCCAGCCAACTCTATTCTGCTTTACCGCATCTGTTTTATCTGTGAATACTGCTTCTCTCCACAGACCGAGGACTTTCTTTCTATTCCCTTTTTTTTTTTTGGCCTAGAAAAGGTCAAACGCATAGAGTTTGTTTGAACTTCGTAGAAGAAGCTGTATTGGACTTGACATATGTCGTCAGGGGCAGCGAGACGTGGCTCAGTGGCCGGGTGGGTGATGGGCTGCGGAACGGGACAATCCAGCCCACGAGGCAGCTCAGAGCAGAGGGACACGCGCTCGCTCAATCCCGTCCATCGCCGTTCTCAGGGGCTTCTGCAAACGCGGGCGACCAGCCACAAGCACGGCATTTGCCCAGGGTCCGCAGGAGGTGAGGTGCTGCTCCCCGGCCAAGGAGAGACCGAGCCCCACGGAACTCCCACCCGCCAGCCCCCCCACGCCCCCAGCCCGGCGGCTTCATGGCTGCTCACGGTGCATGGGGGGCTCCTGTTGCGGGGGGGCAGCCCCCCAAAACACGGGCAGAAGGAGCAGAACATCAGCGACACCAGACACCTTAATCCTTGCCTTGCAAAGGGTTGACTTTGTGTCTCAAGGGTTTCTTCCCTGCCCTTCGGGCTCCCGGTGCCGCCCGCAGTACGGTTCGTCTCTTTGAGCCGCGGTTGCCTGCACGGTGCCAGCTGGCAGGAGTTCCCCTTGACAGCCCGAATCTGTCAGCAGCCAAATACCTTGAACTCCGGAAGGTATTGCTGTAGATGGTAATGAAAAAAAAAAGGGGCTGTCCTGTCAAAAAATTTTTTTTCTTAAAGATAAAAGAAAGCCACAAGCCTTTTTCCTGTTAAAAAAAAAAAAAAAAGAGAGAGTTTAAAAGTCTGTGCTTTTTGCTTTGTTCTGTACAAAGCTGTTCTTCAAAATTGCTTTTAAGAGAAGTGCTTTGCCCCCGCCCAGCAATGGTACCCGGGGCCAGAGCCAGGCTCTGCCTCAGCACGACCCTGGTGTTTCTGGGTGCGGAGCTGGACAAGTCAACACATCTCTGCTCTTTTGCTCCTCTGACAATTTTGAAGCGTAGGAATGACCTGTCGTGGTTATTTTGTGTCAGCGTCAATACAAAATAGCACTCCTTCAGACTTTTTGGTGGCTCGGAAATACCAAAGAAATTAGCAATGTCATTTACCATTATGCAAGAAACCTTTTCCTTGAATCTCAAATGAGAGGGGCTTTCAGATGTGACTGGTTTGTCACTAGACTTTACATTTTCCTTTGAACGCAACTAGTAACTCTGCTGCTTCAAATTAGAAAAGGGAAATATTACATATGGGGTTTTTTTTACAACTGAACACCTCGCCATTTTTTTCTCTTTTCTAGGGGGAGGAGGCAAATACAACTTTCCAAATTCTCCTCCAAGACATTTGGCGGAAGGTTTCTCCCGACCCTGGGCAATGATGCTTAGGAACCCCTGCCTGGGAACGCAATGCTGGGAGCTTCGCCGCTGCCTTCCCTGACCACCAGTGCCACCCCTCCATCCCCGCCATCCCCTCCATCCTCTCCGTCCCCTCCGTCCCCTCCATTCCCTCCATCCCCTCCATCCCTGCCATCCCCGCCATCCCCTACAACCCCTCCATCCCCTCCATCCCCTCCGTCCCCTCCATCCCCTCCGTGGCCTGTCCCAGCCAGCCCTGGGGAAACACTGCTGCTTCCCGGAGGCTGCAGGCACACATGCCATAGGAACCTCTGTGCCTACCAAACCTGCTCTCAGATAGCAAGAAATACACATTAATCTAATTACCGGTGTCCTGCAAGAGCAAATATTTAGCTAGTGAAACCAAGGTAAGGAGAAAAGAGCTTGTTTAAAATAGAGCCGAGCAGGCTTTATGCAAACGACATCCTTCCCAAAAGCAATGTCATTCTCGGAGCTCGTGCAGACGCCGTGTCCCCAGCACAGCACCTCTGCCTGGCCCCGTACCTCAGCCCGCTGGAGACCGAGCGCAAGGGACCACGACACAACTCTGAGCCCCGAACCCGGCGATCCCCTGCTTTCGCAGCAGAAAGGGGGTTCGCGTCGCCTCCCTCCGCAGACACCGCCGGCCCTGGCAGAGCCGGCCCTGGGGAGCGCGCCGACCCCCGCCCCGCGTCGGGCGGCCTCGGGTCCGGCTTGCACGGACGCTCGGCCCCCGGCAGCGCCGAGCGCCCTCGCTCCGGTCCCCCCAGCCGTGGGTCGGACGGCTCCTCGCCGGACACTCTCCTTACTTCGGCTCCTGCCCGTGTCCCTTGTTGCCCTTCATCCCCCGGGGCTCATTCCTCCCTCTCCACGGGTACGCGCAGCTCCAGCGTAGGACCCCCATGGGTGTTACTGGTGAGAGCTGGTTAGGGCGTGTTTACTGGGAAGTGTATGTGAGGTTTGTAGGCAGAAACCCCCAGTTATCCGATGAAACCTTTTATCGGCACCCAGCCTTTGCCCCTGAGGTTATTGTTATTGGGCTGCACCAGCTTGACTCATTAAGCTTGGTGTTGTCTCTCTGGAGCCCCAAATCGTACCTCTCTGGGAGCTAAAAGCGCCATCGATCTGCCGCGTTCCCTGCAGGACCAGCTCACCGCATCTCTTACGGACCCCAGGCAACGAATGCGAGGGACTGTCCATACGGAAAGCAAGAGCAGAGCCTTTCCTCCAGAACTGGCCCTAACTACACACTAAATTTGGGTTAATTATGAACACATGCTCCAAGATAAAACTTGAAGGAAGAGCTGAGCATCAAATACACAATGAATCTAATTAACGTGAACACAGCTAATTAGATCTGAATCTGCTCACAATATTGCATGTGTGCTTCAAACTGCTGGCTTTATGGGAGTAATTAAAAAAAGTTAAGTAGGGTTGGATTCACGAATTAAGCAGCCCCAATGATTTCCTTTTAAGCATGTGGTCTTTCCATATATTGTTGTTTTATTTGATTTCTTGAAGAAACTGTTAGTTGTGGACCATTTATTCCTCCAGAAGCTGACAGATTTGCATTCCTGGAGCTGCCATCGCTCTTGCACAGGCAGATGGGGATTTGCAGGAGGAGCCCTTCGGCACAACCCTTTAGGGAGAAAAATGCCTCCTGCCTGGGAAATCGCCTGCAGAGCAGCAAGGGCAGGAGCCCCGTGGCTGCTTGGCCAGCCAGGTTGGGGTGGTCAGATCCAAACTTCTCCCACCGCCCCCACAGGGGCTTCCCACGGTTGGGAACGACGGAGCACAAGGCAGGTCCTGCCCGCGCAGGCTGTCCTCCCCGCCACGAGCCTGCCTGGTTCCTGAGGCTGGACCACGGCTGCTGGGCACACCTGGGCGGGTCTGGGAGACGGTGGGTTGGAGCTTCCCAGGGCCAGCCCAGGTGGTGGGAATCAGCCTGGGGCAGGGCTGCTGGGGGATAAAAGGCAGCTCCAGGCTCCTGGGAAGGTTTTGGGGGTGGGAGCAGGGCTGGGGATGTGGTACAGGCACTCAAGAAGACTTGGAAGCTGCTGGAAGGTCCTCACACCAGCTCTGGGATTGCTGCAGTGTCCTGGTTTTGCCCAGGATGGAGCTAATTTTCTTCTCAGCAGCTACCATGTTTTGGATTTAGCGTGGGATTTGGTACGTGAAGGATGTTGATAACACGCTGATGTTATTAGTTGTTGCTAAGAGATCAAGGACTTTTTTCAGTTTCCCAGGTTTTGCCACTGTGCAGGTACAAAAACCTGGGAGGGGTAGAGCCAGTACAGTTGACCCAAACTGGCCAAAGAAAGTATTCCATACCATAGATGTCATGCACAGTATATATGTGGGGGTGGGCAGGGCGCCTTCTGTTCATTCATGCTTTTGTTCACTCAGCTGTTGCTTCCCTTGTGCTCTCTCTCAGGATCTTTGGTTCTGAGATCGCTACTGGGGAAATTGCAGTTCCGAGATCGCTCTCGGTTTCACCCTGTGATCGCTGCTCGGGATGGGCTGTATCAGTCATGGAGGCGTCAGGCGGTGCGAAATCGTGCATCATTTGTTTTGTATATTCTATTATCATTACATGTTGTTATTATTATCATTTATTAATATATAATGTTATTATTATTATCTTTTCTTTTGCTGTCCTGGTGAACGGTTTTTGTCTCAACTCATGAGTTTCCCTTTCTTTCCGATTCTCCTCCGCATCCCACTGAGGGGAGGGGGGCAGAAGTGAGTGAGCGGCTGCATTGTACTTAGCTGCCAGCTGGGGTTAAACCACGAAATGCAGGCAGAGAAGATGGCGAATTTATGGCTGAGATCAGTCTTTTGCTTCTTCCTATGACATCTAGAAATGGTGAGCACCTGTGGGTTAAGCAGCCTGCTGGGGCAGCTCTTCTCCCTGGGAGGGAGTAACCAAGGGATGAAGCCTCTTGGAGCTCTGTTGGGGTGAGCCTGGAGGTGGGGAGGCTCCTGGAGAAGGGCTGTGTGGGACAGCCAGCAAATTCTGCTAGTCCCCCCCCAAACCACAGTGCAGGTCCTGGGGTCCCTTGCAGTCTGCTGTCTAGTGATGGAGGGGACCTCTGTATGCAGTGGAGGTACATACATTAAATAAGATGTATCACATATGTTAGAAGGGCTTAGCCTCTAATGAAGTTGGACTACCCTGAGTCCTTAAAGCTGTCGCTTTGGCAATTTATTTGATTTTTCTTCATCAATTGTAAAGGAGGAGGGAATTGCGCTCTTGCTCTGTGTTTCACGCTTCTACTCCTGCTGCTTCTCACTGTCACGTAAAGACGTGGTCTGGTTTAGGCTCCTGACAGCCTCTTTATAGCTGGAAGTCCACCACGGCTGAAGCTGTTGGTTGAAGATTGCCCTTGTTCCCATCATCTGGTCAGCGGGATGGGAGGGTCCAGCCTGGACCAAAGCCCTGCACGCACCCTGTGGTGTGCATGGCCCCTGGTGTGCGTTTCGTGCCCCATTCCTGCTGCCCCGAGAGCCTTCTGCCTGGTTTTGAGGCCTGGTCCGGTTGTGTCGTACCTGGGGAAAAATGGCTTTTTGTTCAAACCAACTGTTTACAAAGCAGAGGAAATGAACCGCAGGGTGGGGGAGACGCAATGGAAACTTGCCTGGGAATTTTGGATACTAGCGCATCCAGAAGAGGCAGTTGGCTTTACTTAATTAAAATGATCGTTGTGCTGAAATACCTAATTAGATTCAGGCACCTGTAGCCAGACAACCGCAGCATTATGCATTAGCTGTGGTGGCAGAGATGGCACTGCTGCACTCAGCGGCTCTCGCCTGGCACCGTGTCAGATGCTGCCCTGCTTCGTCGGGCTGCCTTGTGCTGTGTCCCCCTCCTGGGGACAGCCCTCTGTCCCTGCCTCTGGCTCCGTCCCGGAGAGATGGGAGACAGCGTTGCATCCCTCGGTCGTGGTGTGGGAGGCTGCTACGTGCTCCCACAGCTGAGATGTGGCACCCCTGCCCGCTCCATCGTGCTGTGCTCTGCTCTCCGTGCTGCCCCTGCCCCAGCAGTCTCTGCCCCTCAGGCAAACCACTTCTCAGGCCAAAACTTGTCACCCAGGTCGTGTGTTTTGTCACTTCCCAGGCATGTGCCTGCCGCAGCCCTTGGTGCACTGGGTCCAGGTGGCATGCCCTGCAGTGCTTCTGGGAGCAGTTTTCCAGCACGAAAAACGTGAGCTTGACCTTTTGCGTGCACCTCTCTCTCAGCCAAAGCGCCTGAAGGTTTAGCTGAGCAGGAGACACCTTCTGTCACCGTCCTGGTAGCAAACGCTCAATGGGCACTGAGACAGGCCATAGCAGCAGCCATGGATTTCAGGAAAGCTGGGTTTTAAAAAAAAAACTCCCAACCCCAAGACCAGAGGCTGGAAAAGTTGGATCTATGAGATACATGGCCTGTTGGGAATGCTTAGCTCACACGCTAAACATCTCCAGGGCTGCAAGGAGCTGAAGCAGGCAGTGGTATGTGTGCTGCATGCACGGTCCTGGGGATGGAGGGTGGTCTCAGCCCGTGCTGAAATGGCCACGGCGTTTGGCTACGTGCAGACCCTTGGGTTTGGGTCACTGCCTGCTCATACGGTGATGGTGCAGTTTCCTTCCAGCTCTGGCAGCGGATCCCAGGACCTGCTGCTTGCAAGCTGCGGTGGTGGCTGCCTGTGCAATGCTGGCATGGGCACAGACCATCGCAGCACCCTGCATCAGACCCCGTGGACCCTCCAGGCCTTCCCCAAGCTGGGACCACTGGAGGAAGGGTCTCCAGGGCATGGCTTGAGTGGCTGAGCTCAGCCGACACTGTCAGGCCCTCTGCGTGGGAGCTTGCTGGGGGCGAGACCGGGAGAGTGCCAAGTGCTGACGTGCAGCTTTATCATATGATCGATCCAGTGATGGAGGGAGCTGGGAGTTAATGAAGCCAGCCGTGGAGTTAGGTGAGGATTGCTTGCGTTTCCTTAATGGGGATGAATCACCAGCAATGCCTTCCCATTCCTTACTGTCGGTGTGAGATGGATGGGCTCCCCCGCAGCCCCCAGCCCTGCTCAGGAGGTGCCGTAGGGGCACGATGCAGCAGGGTGCCTGGCCCAGAAGTTGGAAGTGGGACCACCACACCTCCTGGGGACATGGGATGCTGCGCAGGGAGCAGCAGCCAGACCACAATTTTGGGTGCTAGGAGGGAGAGTGAAACTCCCCTGAGCCGCCAGAGCAATTTCATGAGTCACCGAGTCCTGAATTTCACTCCAACCCACCCATCTGTCATGACTTGGCTGCAAGACAGAGCCATGAATGAGTGATCTTCCCACACAGAGCAGAGCAGAAACAGACGGGAATACGCCCTGTATTTTCAAAGTGGAGGTTTTGATTACCACGGAGCACAATAACTGACAAGCGCCTTGTGGAGTAATTATTGTTGTGAAAGTAAAACCACCACCACTTGCCATTGAACGTGCTGCAAAGCGCTGCCTTGGCAGCACGATGCAGCACCAAAAAGGGATGTCTACTTGCAGCGTGGCAATGAATGCGTTTTGGGAGGAGGAATATGGGGTCTAATGGGGAGAGGGAAATGTGGGCACAGAGCGTTGAAGCCTTTGCCTCTGCAGGGCGTGTAAGCTCCTCTGGGAACCCAGCCAGGCTGTGGCAAGGCTCCAGCAAAAGATCCTGTAGATCATTGTAATGTGACTATGTCTTACAACCGCACAGCGTGTGCGAGAAAGGGATGTTGAGATCAGCTGAGCTTTGTCCTTTTAGAAATTGTGAGCTGATCTATTTCCCTGTTTGAAGACCTCTGACAGCTCAGTGATGCTCGCAAGCCCCTGTGCCAGCAGCGGTGGATGGGGAGGATGGAGAAGATGGGTGTGTGGTCTGCTCCTCGTGCCGAGCCCGCTCCCTCCCGTCACCTGCGCAAATTGGAGTTATTGCCACAGCATTTCCCAGTCTTTTTGGATCCAAAAGCACATCAGTACTTATTTTGTTTAATTTACGCTCAGTCTCCTGCAAGGAGCTTCTTACAGTTCTATCCCCAAAAATATGTGCAGAGGAAAAGGTCAGCTTCAGGGCCCAGCACTTTATAAAGCCCATAGCAAAGGGATGTAATATTACAGCTAGAGTAGAATTGGTTTCTCTGTTACCGAAACCTCCTCAGGTCACTGCCATGTTTGCCAGGCTCTGAGTAATTAATTTCTCTCCCTTTCAGCTGTTTCCCAGAGCACTTCCAGTGGGGTGCTCGGCACCCCCACCGCCCGGCTCGGAGCTGCGGGGTGCAGAAAGCCGTGCTGCCAGGAGGACCCCGAGCCTGGCGGTAGGACGTAACTGGGTTTGGAAATGACATTTGAGCCTCTTTGCTCACAAAGTCTTTGCTAGTGGCAAAGTAATATATCGGGGGGGGGGAAAGTCTTCATTGCTCGGTGAGCAGCTCACTCGTTTAGCTTTTACTGCTTGGGTAGTACCAGGCAATTTTGGAACCAATCCCCATCCAAAGTCCATTTCATTTCAGAGCAAATCAAACTCTGGTTGTTTTCTTCCAATTGTGTTTCTGGCTTGTGAGGGGCTGAGGCAGTTCCAAATTTCTCTTGAATGCTAATGAATACCAGGTTTTACGGAGCTATCGGAGATCTTCCCAGCAGACTCAATGTACTGGGCTTTCTTAAAGGGGGGGGATTTTTTTTCTGTCCTAGCTTTGGCATCCTTTTCAAACCAGCAGTGGTTAGGACGGCTCCCAGCTCCCTCCAGGCTTCTGCATGTAATGCTGAGACTTTTAAGGACATCTTGGCTTTCCCCAAGGAAAGAAGGTGGTCCATCCCCCACTGGGCTGTGCGACTTCCAAACTGGGGAGGGACGTACAGGGAAGCTGACGTGAACCTGTGTGGTTGGGGCAGAACCTGGATGTCGGGCTGGGTCCTGTCTCCTGAGAGGCTGGGTAAAGCCTTGAACCCCTATTCAGGGAAGCATCCAAACATTCATGTGTTATCAGCCAAGTTACTGCCCTAAACTCATTTGCAGAGATGCATTTCAAGCAGCACTCTGCAAAAAAAAATTGATTTCTCTTACCGGTTCAGTGACCAGAGGTTGTTTTTTTTTTAAAAAAAAAAAAAATCCTTATTTCACATTGAATGAAGCACTCGATTCAACTCAAAAGAAAAGACTTTGGTTTTGTTCTGCAGTACTTACCGTTCTCATTTAAATTTAGCTTGACTTCTAAATGAAACATTTCTAATGGATCACTGGAGCCTTTCAGGATTGTTTCTATTTAACATTATGACTTAGAAACCATAATATTTGGGGGAAGGAAAAACACTTTGCCAAATGTACAGTCATTTAGGTGAGTCTGAAATGGTGAACAGCCTCTAAACAGATGACGGTGTTTCCTGAGCCTTGTTTGGGGTCCACTGACACTGAGGTGGCCAGGCTGAGCTGGTGTCTGGGATGTTCTTTCCAGGCATGGATAAGCCCCAGGTCCTTCTCTTCATCCATCCAAGGCCGGGGGCTGTTTTGGCACGCTGTGCAGGCAGGGGACCGGGGACAAGAGGCTTCCTGCTGGGAGGGGTGGCTGGTTTTGGTTGGAGGGCAACTGCAGCCCCATCCTGGCTCTTGGGGTGCAGGGACAGGGAGCCTGGGTACAAGCACCAAGTCACGGGCGGGGGGGGGGGGGGGGGGGGGCTTTAAAGCCTCTTCCCCACTTCTCCTCCTGCCTCCCACACCCCTGAATTATTCACTTCATTGCAGACATCTCATGAATTATTGATCCCAAGTTTGGTGTCTCCTAGCAACCTGTTTACTTATTCCATCACCATCCCTGTCCGGTCTCTTGGGTGCATGGGATGTCTCTGGCCCCTCTCCCACTGTCTCCCTCGCTCCCCTGCCCGGAGCCGCGTGTCACAGCACGGCTGAGCCCTTACCTCTGCCTCTGCTGGGGGAGACGGGAAGGGTTTGCCTGGAGCTCTGAAACGAAACTCTAAGAGCAAAACCTGTGGGCTTGATGCCATCTCGGGAAGAGTCAGTGTTACCCTGTGGATGCTCCCGTCTACCCTGAGCTAGATCGGCTGCTCCACAGCTGCTCGCTGCTGCCAGACCCCAGATCGCTGTGTGGGAATCTGGGAGTCACCTCTTGGAAACATCTGGGAGGTTTCCTGCCTCTGCCAAAGCAGGGAAAGGAGGATTAAGGAAAGCGAGCCAGCAGGGATGAACTTTTCCAAATAGTGTAGCTGGGAGGGGAGGAAAACACCCCCAAATTACCTCTGTCTTGCAGCAAACTCATTTGTTTGGGTATTTCCCTGGGAGAGCGGGTGAGCAGGTAGCAGATGAGAAAGAGCTTTTGCAGCACCTCCCCGCTGTGGTCTCCCCCTGTATCTCCAGCTCTGCCCCATCCCTGCAGCCTGCAGGACAGTTGCTGGAGCCTGCCCTGCAGCTGGATGGGTGTGCAGGTGGACAGCAGCTGGATCCATCTGCCAGCTGCTGGGAGTTGTCCTCTCTGTCCAGCTGTGCAGGCGCCCTGCTGAGCGGGGTCCCAGAGGAGCGCGGGTGAGTGCTGCTGGATGGAGCTGGGCTTCCCCGCAAGGCGCCGCTTCAAGCGATGCCGCGTTAGGCTGCTCCCTGGCACTGGTTTCTGCCTGGAGGCACCGTGCTCAGATGAGTGGCATCCAAGTGCCGTGTTTCTCAGGGCTACCCCTGTGCTGCACGGGGCTGGTGGCCACTGGGCAAGGGGAACCTTGAGCGCTTGGGTCCCCATCTAGTGATGCTTTATAGCTGCCCTCTAAGCTTCTCTGGGCTTTAAGCTGAGCTTGCAGCTGGCTTTGGGGCTGGCGTGGGTTCGGAGGGTGTACCTGCAGCAAACCTTTCCTTCCAGCTCCTGCCGGAGCGGTCCCGTGCTCGGTGCAGGTGCCTGATTGAATCCCCAGTGCCTGTGTTAAGAAGGGGCTGATGCAGCGCCATGCTACAATTTCCTATAAAATTCCACCTTCTCTCCCTATGTTTCATGCATAATTCAGAGGATCCTCTAAAAATAAAGTTCCCCAGGCAGCCTCTGAAGCCTGAGTAATTTGCCTCCAGGGTCACGGGAGAGGTGAAGAGCTCCGTTCTCCCTCGGGGCTCCTCGGTAGCAGGGATGCTGAGGTCCGGCCACGGTCGCTGCCGGTGCGGCGCGGCGCAAGGTCAGCCTCCGCCGTGCGAGGGAGCGCAGCCTGGGCTCTGCCTTCCTCTGACCGCAGGGCCAGCCCGTGAAAAGCCTCCACGGATTTATCTTTCCTTGTTGCGTTGTGGCCTGCGGTGACAGTGTCACGCCGTGGGGGTTTCAGAGAACCACGTCAGATGGAGCAAGGCTAGCCTAAGTTGTTCGTTAACAAGATAATAGCAACGAGATGACTACGTTTAGCTGTTACATGTTGACTTATGTGAGTATAGACAAATGTCTGCTACCAAACTGAGAGCTGCATAAGGTAAAATACAGTACATCTGCGCATGGGAATGCTTTTTGATTGTGCTACATTACCCCCAACCTGAGGTTTAATACCCCTAGGTAAGATTAAAAAATAAAAAAGCAAAATCTCACCCTTCCTTCCAATGTCCCCTGCTCTTCCGAGATACCTTGATGCTGTTCTGCTTTACTGAAGCCAGGTTTTATGCACCCAGGTCCTACTATCCAACTAGTGCTCATCTTTATCTCTATCTAGTGACTCAGTATAACATTTGAAAGGTGAGAAAGGGCAAAGTTGGAAAAGTCTGTTCCCTCCCGTTTTTAGCGTGCTGGCAACCCACAGATTATCTGCTAGAAATTCTTTTCTGCTCAATGGACTGATACAGCATAAGGGAGGTCCTTGGCTTTAATTATGCCAGTTAATTATGCCTCCCTCTCCCTGGACAACGATCCCTGACGATTTGCCTGCGGATTTGCGACAGCGGTAAGCGTTTCCACGGGTGGGAGTGACAGGTGGGCAGTACAGTGGATCCCAGTTCTTCCCTTGGTTAATGGCCTTGGTAGCAAATCCCAGGAAAAGCAGAGCATGATCAAAGCAGCCCAACTGCTCTGTTTGCTGTTCAGCCCTGGGTGTTTCCAGGGTGGACTCGCTCGTGCCCGAAGGAACCCTGAGCAGCCAGAAGCGGATGGTTTGGTCAGGAATAAGAATATGATGGGCAGCAGACAAGAGTCCCTTTGTGTTTTCTGCTGGTCCATTAGTCCTCTCCTAATTTCCCAAAATAGCAACCAAAATAAATAGTTCTTTTGTACTGGTATGACAATAATAAACGATTTGGGAGCGGCTCTGTGCCCTGCTTGGGCAGGGGTGCAGTCCTGAGCTCCTCTGAACAAAGCATCCCGCTGCATGTACCAGTGTGACTCCAAGCGCCAGCCCAGGGGTCTGTGCTGGTGATGTCTGGAAGACCAGGATCACCTCTGTACATGGGACCTCCTTACGCCTTTCCGCATGGTGGATACTTTAATGGTGGACCTCGAATTCACAAGGTATGGTGGGTAATAAGCATCTGCGTGGCTCTGAAAAGTTTCTGGGCAATTAATTGAAAATAAACCTGTCATGGACAATTATACATAGCAGCGGGGTGGTTTTGCTCTTGGATGGCTGTGCTCTGTCACGCCCTGCGCGTTGCCCAGGGCTCTTCTGGGCAGCCGATGATGTTCACCGGTTGCACAAGCATCTCCGCGCAAGTTCGGCTGCTGCCCTGCAGGCCTGGGGTTTGCACGGGTATGTGTGCAAAGGAGATTTGTCCGAAGGAATGACATTTGCAGCATTTCCAGTGCTCTGTGACAGGCAGGTGCGTGGCGATGCTTCTGTTACAGACTGAGAGATAAGGGGACTGTGCTAGACAATGGCTCTTAATTGAAAATAGTGTTTCTGGGCTGTTGGTGTGGGACTTCTGCTTCTGATGCTTTTGCAGCAGCCCTCATCTCATTCTTCCTGGTTTGCTCTGACCTAAGCTCTCTGGAAGGCGATGGGGCAGCTCTGTGTCTTGCTGATGGTCAGGGCTCTCCTTGCCCGTGCCAGCCGGGGCGCGGGGCTCCAGCCCCACAGCTGCGACTTCAGCGAGGCTGGGAAATGGCTGAGCTATATCTTATTGGACAGGAAATCAATATCTAGTTTTAAGAGACTTTTCTATTGCTGTTGATTGCTTTATATTATATTAAGAAGCGGTATATTCACTTGGCTCACTACTGCATTATTTCAGAGCTTAGGAGTTCATGGCAATGTTGAACATATATTTTTGCTCTTCCATCAAAGATGTGAATTTTTCCCCATCCCCTGACCTTCTGTGTTGGCAAAAATAATGCTTCTTGCTTTGCAACTGCTGGTTTCAGAATGGAAAATACGTGTAATTGAATTGGAGACAGTTGCTAGGATTTGCAGAGAGCCTGAAATAGTTACTGCAAGGTACAAACTGCTGTATGAGTTTCACTGTGCTCCTACTCCTAGCGCAGGAGGGTTTTCATTAGTGCTTATCGGCATGTCCAGGGAAGAAAAGATCAAATAGAGCTGTAATGGAGGAAAATGAAGGAGGGAAGAAGATGTGCAAATTTAACTGTGCCATCTGGTAGCAGCTTGTGAAGGCTTCAGGGAATGTCCCTAGGTCCCTTGATGCTGCAGGGGCATCCAGCACTCAAAGCTTCTCCTTCACCAGGGTCAGAAAGCACAAACCTTGTTGGGTCCAGGGATTGAAGCGGCTGGAAATGGGAGAAGTTCCCAGTCATCCCTGGGGCAGTTAGTTAGGCAAACTCCTTGGCTGCGGAGGAAGGCACCACTCCCGTACCCAAAAGCGGCTGTCCCCAGCGTGGCTGGGACACGAGGCAGCTGCTTTTTTCTTTTTAATCTGAGCAAAGCAGGACCCTGGAGGGGATAGCAGAGCACGGCTCAGATGCCGAGGGGGTGTGTAAGCAGGAAGACCGAGGAACCCTTGAGGGACCCTTGATCTCATTGCCCATCCACGGGAACGGCAGGATTCACCTTTTGCCGTGCCGTTCCCACCCGGTTACGGAGCGTTGCTGGCCGCAGCTCCGGTCGCGGCGCTGGCAGGATCGCTCTCGCAGGCAGCGCGGCGGGCAACAGCTCTCTGCGCTCTTTTGAACGGATGGGCAGCGAGGGCTAAGCGTGAGAGCTCCGCTAAGCTGAGCTGACGTGTGAGGGATGAAACAGCCCGTGTGGGCTCCGGCCTCCGCACGCCATCGGCTCCCCGCAGCCAGGAGGAGAGGGCGAGCCGCGGCTCGCACACGCTCCAGGCTGGGTCTCTGCTCTCCTCCGGGTGCCATGCACCGCGGGCCAGGCCGGTGCCGATGTCTGACGCCGATTCAAATGTTTTGTTTCCCATGGAAGTGGCCAGCTGAGAATAACACTGGAATAGTTCAGGGAGAAAAGGAAATTTTTGGGAACACTGCAGCCCCTCCCCACATCTGTGTTTGGTGAAAACAAGGTGGTTTCTGCAAGCGCAGTTCCCTGCAAAGTGTTTCCAGCAGAGTTGATAAGAAGCTCTCCCTTCTGCTAGGAGACTCCTTCGGGCCTTTTTTGAGATGCAGACAAAGACATCCCCTGTCTCACAGAGCATCTCTCGGCTACAGCGGGAACGTGCAGCGCATGGAAACAGCCCACCCCCCGTCACCGCACACCCTCCGCTGCGATGTCCTTGCAAGACGAGCACCAAACCCGTGATGTCCCCCTCACCCCTGGCCGTGCCTATCGACCTGGGTAAGCGGCACCTGCGTTCCTGGAGGTGCCATGTCAGAGATCTCAGCTGACTGGCAACTAAATGGGCTCATTTGGCCACCAATGAGGACCTCTGAGGAACACCCCCTTCCCATCCCGAGCAGTGATGGTCTGCTTGGGGCAGCTCTGAGGAGGGGCTGTTGCTCTTCCTCTGCTCTTTCAGCTGCTTTGCCTGGCAGAGGGGCCCGCAGTCCTGCCGTGCCCACAGGCTGGTGCCACCTTGGTGCATCCCCTGTAGCTGGCTTAGCCCCGAAGTGTGATGGGAATCTGCCCCCGTCACTACGAGGGTCACATTAAGTGTCTGGAAACAAAGTTTGGGGCAGGTGATGGTGCACCAGCAGTAAACCTGCCCTGCAACCAAGCTGTCCTCTGGCCGGCAGCAGTGGGCAGCTGCCTGCCACCCGTGTGGGCTTCTGCCTCAGAAAATCAGGTGCTTGCTGCCCTGCGCCTAGCAGGGTAACACGCGCTCTGAGGGCTAAGCACAGCTTTCTGCTCCCTAATGCTAAGGGGCCGAGGGCAGGCGCTTTGCGTAGTTTACAGTCGTGCATTTCCAGCCCTGGGGGAAGGCTCTACAGCCCCGCTTTCCATCTTGCCCGCAGGCAGCTCAGCCCCTGCCCGCCCACTTGTCTCCCACCTGCCCTGGCCAAGTGCAGCCCCGTAAAAGCCCACTCCTGCTTCTGCCGTTCGCTGCTGTCAGACCCCTCCGACCTGCCCCTGGGGATGCAGTAAGCGGCCGCGACCACCCCGTCCCTTGCCCGTGCACTTGTCATCTTGCACGGGAATTTCTACATTTGCACGAAAGGAGCCTCAGCCACGTACCAGCACCTGAGCGATGCCGCAGCTGCCGGCTAGAGGGAGGCTCCGGATGCTGCAGCACTCGGATATCCGTCCCTTTACAGTACTTTATAAATTTAGGTTGGGAATATTTGTTTTAACGACGTGACCCATTTAGCACGTTCAAACGTCTCCTGCTGAAGTGACAGTTTTAACATTTCCCTTTAACCAGTACAGATTGTGCCACCCCTGGGTAATGTGTTAGCAAATCACATTGTTAGTGCTGCGCAATAAACCACTTTTATCTCACGCTGGGAGAAGCCGCAGAGGCCTCACCAAGATCGCACTTGCTTTGCGAGCCGGGGGCCGGGTTTGGAGCTGGCTGGTGTTGGCTGGCCAGCACCGTGCACAAAGGCTGAGCCCCCAGGAGGGGGTGATGCTCCGCCTGAAATGGGGGCCACGACTCCCAGGGGTGCTGTGCACCGCTACAGAAATGATCTCAGCATCACCCGAGGGTGGAACAAGCGGCAGAGGCTAAACTCTCCTCTTGCCTCCCATTGCTTGCTCCGAAGGAATGCTCTGGGACAAGGGGAAGGCAGCAACAGTGAACACCGAATCTTCGGTGACGGCAGCCCTGCCAGCCCCGTGCTGCATCCTCGCGTGCTGAAGACATCCTAATTTGCAGTTCTCAAGCGGAATAAAAGTTGCTATTTGATGTTCCTTTCGAATCCTGGAGGTGAGAAAATGGGATGAAGTGCCTCGATACCTCAGCATTTCACCAGAGAGCCTGTCACAGGTCCCTGTGACAGAGGACGCCAAAGGAAGCTTGACATACTTATTTTTCCCATGAAAGTGAATTCTTCTTTTCTTTTGCCAGATGGCTGCCTTGATACAGACCTGTTTGTTTATTGAGGTGGCCAGATCTATGTAACTTCAAACACTGGGAAAAAGAGTAAGCATTGGAGAGCACCAAGTTATTTAGGACTTCAGAGGACCCTTAAAGTCCACCTACACGAAGACCTGCTGCCTCCTCTCTCCGTGCCCTCGCGCCCTGTGCTACATCAAGAGTAAAGCTGCGGGACGTGGCTGGATTTTCTTGGCTGACGGAGGTGGGATTTTGCTCAGCGCCTCTGCTCAGCCGGGCAGTAATTCAAAAGCCAAAGGCAGACCTTCAAGTTCTTCAAAGTTGGCAATCATCTGCTTTCTCCAGAAAAGCTCACGGACCCACTGGTAACTGCTGCCTCAAGTCCAGTGAAACAGCAGCAATGTCTCAGGAGAAGACAAATGGTTTTGTCCAGACAAAACACCACCAAATACGGACAGAGGGATGTGCAGCCCCTGCACTACCCCCAAACTGTAGCCCTCCGGAAAACTTCTTCCTACCTGCTGGGCTCCAGCCCAAGCCTGGCACTTCCCAGGGCACGTGGGCATCCCGCAGCCACCTCCCGCCCACGCCTGCTCCGCGTGGTGCTCCTCGTGCCGTGGGCATCCCAGCCTCTGCCCTGAGCCCCCGCGCCCACCTCCTGCCCTCGGGGGATCAGAGACAACCCCCAGCAGCACGGTGCTCGCTGAGCACGTGTCCAGGGCAGGCGCGCGGGCTCCGTGACCCTCGGCACGCCTTCGGCCGGACCCGCGCGGCAGGTGATGCTTCTTGCATTTCCGAGCGCTGGCCTGGCACCATAAATTACGTCTGACTGCTGTCACCTGCAGAAAAGAAAAAATAAATCTCTTTGGCCAGGCATGCCTTGTGGGGCAGGTTGCTGTAGAAGTTCAGAGCAGTCCTGGCAGCTTTGCAGCTCGGAGGTTCCCGTGGCTTGCTGCGGGGAGGAGAGGGCAGCGCTGGCCAGCGCTCTGCAAGAGCTCTTTAATCCTGCAGCGGCACTAATGCCATGCGTATCAATTTGCACCGACCCTAAAAGCCACGGGATGAATTTGCCGCTTAAGAAGAGATTTTTAATGTACTTTGCATGCTTTAGCATCGTTAATGACTTAATGAATTAGGCTAATGATGACTTTTGCATTGCATATAGTCCTACATACAAATACTTAGCCTGCTCCATGGGACTGAAAAGATAATTTCCCTTTCCTTTCAGGCCATTAGGCAGGCTGGGAAGAGGAGGAGATGCACAGATGCTGAAGGTGGTTGGAGATGAGATGTCGTGTCAGGCAGCACTGGTGAGTACCTGCTCGTCTGACCAGCAGAGCTCTGCGAGTGATGGGTCCCAGGAAGGCATCTGACGCCGAGAAAAGGAACCGGGGAAACGTGAGGGAAAGGTGATACCTGCCCTTTGGGAGGGAGAGGGAGAAAGAAACGGGTGTGGGGGACCAGCAGGAGAATAAATGCTGGGGACAGAGCCTGGGGCAGGGCGGCTGGGGAGAGGAGCCGTGATGGCTTCAGTTCCTGCTGCAAGACCACTTGCGATAAAGCCACGTGCTCTGCACCAAGGCCGTTTCTGGAGCATTTAACCCGGGTTGCTCGTTGGCATCCTTGCGCAGCCAGCCGTAGCGGCTGGGCGGCCGGCCAGGGAGCCTGGTCCAGCCAGGTTAGTGCCTAGCAGCCTGTGTTTCTGTGCTACTGCTCTCCTGTCCCTACCACGGTCCTACCGTGGGGACCCTGCAAACCCTGCCCCTGCAGAGCCTAGAGGGCCCCGGTTTGGCCGTCTGCCCTGGGATGCTCAGGGCTGTTCTCATCATGGGAAGGACTTAGCTGATGTCTCTGCCTAAAAGTACATGATATGCTGCTTCCAGATCTGCTGCCAGCACAATTTTTTCTTCACTAAGTAAAAGAGAAGAGTAACTGGTGCACTGTAATGATTTTCCTCTCCTTAGGCTTGGCTGAATATTGATATTGGCTCAAACACAAGGAGGTACAACAATATCTAAGGAGCAGCAGTCGCAGGCAGGCTCTCAGGAAAGCCTTTCATCGCTAAACCAGGCGCGGCCTCACGGCTGCAAGGCTCAGAGAGAAGCAAAACAACCATTTCTGCCCTGGACACACAAGAAAAACGAGCAGCACAAGAAGGATGTGGATATACTGGAGAGAGTCCAGCGGAGGCCACCAAGACATTGAGGAGGACAGAGCCCAGGACAGACAAGGAGAGGCCAAGAGCATCGGATTTGCTCAGAAAAGACGGCTTGGGGGATCATACTGCTGTCTGCAACTACCAAATAAGGGGGTTACTGAGAGGACAGATGAATGCAACACGAAGAAATTCAGAGTAAAGCTTCCTGAGGAACAGACCCGAAGGAAATGCGATGCTTCCCACCATTCCCAAATCTCTGCTGCCTTTCTCCTGCCCCTCCTGAACTGGCAGAGTGCCTCGCACAGGTTTTTGCTCATACTCTTCCAGTTGTTCCCTCCTGGTGCAACCTCCTCCTCTTTAAAGAGGGCTCCCAGCAGCCACAAGATGGAAAGATGAGTTACGTCTGGCTTATGAGGTTGCCAGCTGGAGTTACAGTGAACTGTACTTCTATCATAAATCATGTGCCCGACCCCTCTTCCAACCGTGGCTCGGCTACAACTTCTCTAATACGAAAAAACACTCGAAGAATGGAAGCAGCACTTTGTCCTGGTCAGGAATAAGAAGCTCACAGCTTCCAGTTGGTGCTTGGGTGAGGTTAGCCCCAAAACCTCTCTTAGAGGATTATCCCTGTAAAAATATCACACTCGTGATTCAATGGGGCATTGATCATGCAGGCTTTTGTTAATGATCGAGGACTCTGATGATCAGCCAGGTAGCAAATACAGTGTAACTCTTCCAAAGTGCTGTGCAGTTGTGGATGAAGACACTGTCAGGCCGCAGAGGAATTATGAGTGCTCATGAGGAGTTTAATGCTGTGCACAAATGGACTGATGAGATCCTTGGATGAATAAAAAGGAAAAAGCTAAGCAGAGATATGGGCTGGTATTGGCACTTACCGACTTGCCTACACATCTAAAAGCACGTGTAGGCAAACCGGGAGAGCTGAGAGAAGGGTCATCTCTAAAAGCCACTTTACAGGGAGAAACCTAATGGTCTCAATCCATTTAGTTTGTCCGAAGACTGAGATGGTTTGAACACAATTTGGTAAGAATCTATGTGAGGAGATAATAGTTCCAGGTCTATTTATTTAAGGGCTTGTTTATATACAGGGCTCTTAAATCTAGCAGGCAAAGCCATAAAAAAGATTAAGGACAGGATGCCCTAATGTTTTTATGCAGGGAGCGTAACTGACCCCCAGACGCTCCACCACAACTCCAGGCAAGCTGTTCCATCACGCAGTGTTTCAAAGCCAGATTTCGATGAGTCTTTAAAAAGCCAGGGTGTAGCTAGAGGTAAAACCTCTTGCTAAGCTGACTGGAAAAAGCAAACGATGCTCTGAGGGGTCTGGGCAATGCCTGGTGCTGGGTCTCTCGGATAAGGTGCCCTCCCATGGGGCGAGGACCATCCATGGATGGCCGGGGACAGGCAGCTCCGCTGGTGTCCCCACACCTTGCCGAGGAGCAGGCAACCGAAGGAGCCTCCGACCGAAGTGTTGGCGTGCCGGGGAGGAGGGCAGTGGCCAGCCAGGCGGCAGCTGATGGCCCAGGAGGTGCAGCGGTTCGGGCCACCCACCCTTCCCTCTGCACGCAGAGCCCGCCAAGGACATCGGGGAGGAAACAGGCTCTGCTCCTCTCCCCCCTCGCCTCCCGTTCCCTTTATTTTTCCCTGCCTTGTTGCTGAGTAACTCTGCCCAGTTTGGAAGGACTCTGTTTTCAGAAGAACTCAAACCCAAAGGTTTTCTTCTTCAAACATAAGAAATGATTAATCAGAAACTTTGCTTGCTTTTTTTGTTTAGATTTTCTATATAACTACAGCTGGTAGGGGGGGGGGGGGGGAAAGGAGTAGGCTTAAAAACTTTTGACTACAAACACGAACAGATCTTTTTGCTGCTCTTGGCTAACCTCACCTTAAAATTAAATCCGACTTTGAGGTTTCAAGGCTGCCGTAGGTGTGCACCGCTTAAGACAAGCAGAGAGTGAGCTGTTGATGTGGCGTGCGGGGGGAGAACCCTTTCCCTGGGCTAGGCAGGGGCCCTTGCCCTGTTTCAATGCACGGGCTTCCAGACCACGGGCTGGTTTTCCTCTCAAGGACAACCCGCTTCTGCTGCTACATCTGCAGCGTTTGCAAATGCCCAGAGGTTTCTCTACGTTAAGCATCAAGCTCCCTGCAAAGGCAGGGAAAGCTTCGATTTCTCGCTTCTTTCATGGCACAGAGCCTCCTCATGGGGCTTGTCGCAGGCTTAAAGACAGCTTGGAAAATGGCCACCAAGTAAGACAGCCCAAATATCTCCCAGTGCTTGCTTTAGAGAGCGGGTCACCTCTCTGCAGGGATGCGTATGGGAGCCCGCAGCGCCTCTGCCTCGTACGCTGCCTTCGGGAACCTGGACTTGCCCTGGCAGATTTTTCTTTCCCAAGAGCAGACCAGATGAAACTGTTATCTCAATCTAAAATGCAATGGATTTCTCTTCTGGCTGCGCAGCCCACATCAGAAGCGGATATTATAGCACAACACAGCCTGTGAAACGCTAATCAGACACCTAACGGGAAATGCTTAGAATAATGAGCTGAAAAAAAGCTCTGAAATTCATTCCCCGTGGCAAAGGGGAAGCTGGAGGGAAGACAATTTGCTGTGGTCCAGGAAAGTACTGTATTTCTCAAAAAGAGAGATGTGAAACAGTCTTAAGCCAACATGTTCTGAAAATTACTTAGCACATCCTAAACCAGTTAAAATGGACATGATGGGATTTTTCATAAAGCAGTGGGTCACTGCCTAGCTTTTATTTGTGTTTATAAACTAGAGTGTGTCGGGAAAAGTGTATAAATAAGGGCGAAGAATTCAGAAGTCACAGGGAAGCAGCTCTGCACCTTAATCCGGGGAAGCATCACCACGTTGGGGCTGCGATGAACTCGCCGTGGTGACCACCCAGAGCTTTGGGGTAGGTCCTCCTCCTCCTCCTCCTCCCCTCCCTCTGCCCCTCCTGCCTGCAAGCTGCGCCCTGCCCCGACCCACGCTCCCGCTGCCTGTCACTGCCATTGCGCGCAGGCTTCACCGCGGCGTTCATCAAAGAGCGGGCTGTTGATGGATGCGATCTCATTGATCTCATGCAAGTGCTGGTGAGAAATACATAATACATGATCCTGGATTTAGACGTGGCAAGCTGAATCACTGCTTCCTCCCCAGGACATTTTAAAGCCTCTTTTCAGCTGTACGGGGCCACGGGATCAGGTGTGGCTGGATTTGCTGGCTTACACCAGCTGCAGATAAATGTTTTCTTCCATGTTTGTAGGAGTACCTGCATTTTCCCACCTGGGTGATGCTCAGGCTTCCTCCTCTGCCTCCAAGGCCAGGCAGCACGGGACTGCACTCGGAAAATGCACGTGATTCATTGCACCTCCCTGCAGGAGAGAGAAGCACCAAAGGGAAACATGATTGACATCAACGCACATAACTCGCCAAACTGTTTCATCTCGGTGCTGATGTTAGCAGCTCCCTGGTCGCAAACGCTGCTCGGAGGCTCTCCATGGGACGACTTCTCCTGCATACGCCAAGCCTGGACTGCAACCAGCTCCAACAAATAAACGGCTAAAAACTGGGTAAAATGAGAGGCGGCCTTTTTCTCAATACCTAACGCTTAAAAGTGCTGGTTTTAGCCAGTCCCCGACAGCGGGGGAAGGCTGGAGGCCAGGGGAGCTGGTGTTCCCCCTCCACCCGCCCCGCTCTCCTGGCCGGGCTGGGCAGGCACGGGCACTGGCCGGCTCTGGGCAGCACGGCTCCGTCCTCCCGTGGGATTTACTCCTCCGAGCAGCTGCCCTGGCTTTTTGCTGCCGCACAATTGCACTTGATTAGTTCCTGGAAATACGGAGCAATGTTTCCATTGCAATTTATTACAGTCACTGAGACGTAAATTCAGGGGGAAGGGAACAACAGGATGCTGCAGGAAAAGGCTCTCAGAAGGCAGGATGGGAAAGAAAAGAAAAGAAACCCCTCTCCATTTATTAGCTTAGAAAAGGTTATTGTAATGTAACGCTGTCGAGGAGCCACACCTGCCCGCAGAGTCATTCGCAAGGACGCTGCTGGGAGGCAGTCCTGAAGAAAAGAAATCGGATGGCAGAGCAGAAGCCAGGGGAGCGGGACAGGCAGGGCCCAGCAGCGAGTGCTACCAGGGGCTAACAGGAGCGGAGGAGCGAATCGCACTTGGAGTGGATTCAGGCACCGGCTTTGCTCTCGCAGGATGCATTGCCCTTTGCGCTCCCTCAGAGAGAGACCGAGAGGAGATGTACTTCTGAATATCGAAAATCAATGCTTCTGTTGGTATTTAGAGAATTACTCCCAGGTATTACGTGTCAGTATTGCATCAGCTAATGGAGCAAAAGATGGCAAGAGTTGAGGTTTGCTGCTCCGGCTCCAGGGTGCGTCTGGGACCACACGCCTCCCCCAGGAGCTGCACCCCACCTCGGCAGCGGCGTGCTTGTCGCTGCACGGACGCCTGCTAGAGCAGCAAGAGCAGTCCTGCGGCGCGAGGGGGAGGCACTTCGCTGGCACTCGGTTAAATCCAAACTGAAACCAGCCAGTGGGTGGTTGCTGGAATCCTTGCCAGTGGGAAAGGAGGGGGAAAAAAATGAAATTATTTCTTTAGAAATGACCTTTTTCTCTTGGGTTTATCGTGATTCTCAATGTTGTTCTTGATCAGCCAAAGAAGACAAAATGAAAGGAAAATTCATTTAATTAAAACGTGGCTGAAAAAGAAAATATATTGGTCAGAAATAATGATATCCTAGTGTAAGTGTCCAGCATAACTCACTTTGCAAGGCCAGGAGGTGAATGATCCCCCTGAAATCCTTGTAAAAGCTCTGAAAATGAAGAGACACCTGAACGAGGGAGCCCCAGGAACAGATTGAGCCGATTTTGGCGTGCTTTGCGGGTGAGTCACGTCTGTGTGAGAGACAAAAGCTGCTCAGGACATCATGGGAACTTCAGAGCTGTGCATTTCCAGCACACATACGCTGTGCTGTCCTGTGCTGGCCATCCCACTGGGGGCCAGAAGAGCATTTCCATGCTCCAAACTCAGCTTCTCCACGGGGTCCAGCCAGACAAGGCAAGGGCTGAACCATCCCAAGGTGCCAAGAGCCTGAATCTGAGGCCCAGCCTGCACGGAAGGGCTGTGTGCACAGCGCAAATGGGAAAAAGCAGGGGGGGGGGTGAGGGACGC
The DNA here is from genome assembly GCA_009819775.1 of Phoenicopterus ruber ruber. Classification (NCBI taxonomy): domain Eukaryota; kingdom Metazoa; phylum Chordata; class Aves; order Phoenicopteriformes; family Phoenicopteridae; genus Phoenicopterus; species Phoenicopterus ruber. The sequence continues at coordinate 28,235,587 of CM020222.1, forward strand.
CTGCCTGCGCTGCCCGGCACGGCGGCCTCCGGCAAGGGACGCCGGAGCTGGGTGCGCAAAGCAGTAATTGCCTGTGGTCTGCGGCACCCCGGGGCTCAGCGTTTCTGATGGAGGCAAAATCTTTTGAGCCAACTATCCAATCGGTGGGGGGAGCGGACGTGGCCAGCCGGACCCTGCCATAGAAATAGGTCTGGTGTTGCTGAGTCGGTAACTGGTGATGATTTTAACGGTGTGCTCAAGCGCCGCAGGAGAAGCTGCTCTGCTTCAGAGAAGATGAGCCTTGACACGGGTTTCTAACCAGGTCAGGCAAAACACCGCAGTGAGAAATGCAATCAGAGATGGTCCTGCTAGTGTCAGCACCTCACCGGGAAGCCGGTGTCAAAAGGAATAGGGCTGAGAGGCTTAGAAAGCCCAGGCGGTTCTGGCGCCCGACAGAGCCTCCGGCTCCCCGCAGGGCTGGGCAGGGGAGACAGGCAGGTCCAGGCTGCGGGCAGGGCGACGGCTGGCATCGGCAGGCAGCGCCGTGAATCTCTAGGGCCACGTTTCCCCTGGGTCTTGAGCTTGGCAGGACAGACGGGGCCGTGGCTACAGCCAAAACTCATTTGTTCTGAGAGCTGAGCTCAGACCCTCCGTGAGAATGACCCAGCCTGCAGATAACGTCTTGTGCCGCCGTGAAGGGCCGAGGCGGATTTATTAGCTTACTTGTAAATTTAGTAACTTAGAGTTAACAAGAGCAAATGGAGGCTCAAACCATAAACATGGGCATGAGGATGACAAGTCTCTCCTCCCTCCTCAGAAGCAAAAGTCTCTTATGGCTGCAATGTTGCCTGAAATGAGATTTGCCATGTTTTAAAGGATTTGCATTTGGGGATGTGCTTGGGGAACCCTAAAACCAGCTCAGAGCTCCCCGGAGCTGCCCCTCTGGCGCTCAGGGAGCTCATGGGGAGCAGGGTCTGGCTCAAGCAGCACCCAGAGGATGCTCCAAGAGGGGTCCAGGGGTGTTCTCTGCTAAATAACACATCAGCCCTGAAGTTAAGCACACACCGAATAATTCATAACAAGAAATGAATTATTAAATAACTTCTCGTTATTGCCATTCTAATTACACACCATTAATTTCATACCTAAAAGGTGCTGCAATAGTCTTGCTGAATCATAGCTTGCTGGTCTCTAATTTGAGGGTTTCAGCACGCCTGTGGGGTTGGAAGATAAAAGCAAAGCTGGGGGGGAGCCAGGGCAAGCACTTCAGGGGCAATTTCACCATTCACTTTGCAGCAAAAAAAAACCAATTTCAAAAATCCCCTTCCACAAACCCCGGGCAATTTCCAACCCCCCCAAATCACTGCGCTGCTCTCCTCTTGGTGTACACAACTAAAATATATTTTAACAGGAGGGGCAGACTGGAAGCCAGAGGGTCAGTTTGCAGGACCAAGACCTGTTTGCGGGAAACCAAACCTTGTCCAAAGGGTCTCGCGGTGCCCGGGTCCTGCTGCGGAGCAGTGAGACAGTCCGAGATGCTTCATCAGGCCCGGGGAGCTGCGTTTGCCGGGAGAGCCGCCGCGCTGGGACGTCTCCAGGCAGCTCCCCGTGGTGGGCTGTGTGCTTTGGCAGCTTCCCCAGCATCGCCGGGGTCTCCGAGGAGCGCTGCTACTGGGCTCCGCACAGGTCCCTGCTGCTGAGAGAAGAAAGGATCATTCCGGGGAAATGGCAGTTTTGCCTGATTTGTGTGAGTTTCCTTGTGCTTTTATGGCAAGCCATAAAATGGATCATCTGTCTTAAAAGACGTGGGCAGGTAATCTCAAGCTCGGCTGAGGTCTGCCTTGCACACCGCGCCTGCTGGGAGCGCGGGAGCACCCGCGGGCAGGCTCCAAGCCCTCGGCCCCATCCAGAGGCGCCCATGGCACAGCTGTATTTTCACCGGCAGATTGAGCTACCTGGGGACTTTTCGGAAAAAGTGCCTGGGCGGGGGGACGCTCCATTCTCCTTAGGGGAGCAGGAGACAGCCACAACTCTATTTTCAGCTGAGCTTTCCAAGGCATTTGTTTACCCGCACTGCCAACGAAATCTGTTATCACATCGGCGCTGCTGACAGCTCTGTTTGGAGCTGACTTTTCAGGGAGAGCACCTCAAGAGCGCTGGAGGCAGTGCTGGGGCTTCATAGGAAGGGCACGGCAGCCGCGTGCACTTGCCCACCCCTGAAACACATTAATCAGCACCCCAGCGCAGGGGCCCCGCTCTCCTTACCCTTGCTGGGACAAAACCAGCCCCCCGGGGTGCTGCCCGCTCTGGGAGCAGTCCCTGGCAGCTGGATCCTTACCAGCCACCGCCGGGGTTATGTGTCTGGGGGCGGCTGGTGCCACGATGATGCCAGCATCCCTGCTCAGCATCGCCCTCTGAGCCTTGTCCCATCAGCCAGGTCCGAACCTGCCACGCTCGTACCTGATCTTCTTGCCATGCCTGGGATGTGCAAGGACTGAGGAGAGGCTCTCCCGAAGGCTGTGGTGTTACGTCTGCTGTGCTCCTCTCGGCTAGTCATTAGGCAATTACCTGGAAAGCCACTTGGGTTTACCTGGATGAATTTACCTATTGCACCCCATCCTGCTGATTTCTCCCAGGCCCACAAGCCATGAAGAGCTTCTCCCGAGCAGTGATGCAAGTGGCCGGCGTCCTCAGGAGCTGCATCAGGAGACGCTGAGCTGCTCCAGTGGAGCGGAGAGCAGCGCTGGGACGGGCACAACCGCCCTCTGCGTGCCCGTTTGCAGGGTGGCAGCCGTACAGCGGTCTTGTCCTGTGCTCCGGCTGCTGCAGTACCGCTTCAACAGCCCATGGAGCAGGACGGGGGAGGCGATTTGGGGAACATGGTGTGAAGTTTCCAGCCTCACGTCAGTCTCCCACCAATTTCCTGAAGTAATGAAGAGGTAATTAAGTTTTGCAGGGAAAGGGAAGCTTCACCGATGGCAAGAGCATATTGAAGCTCCTGATCTCATCAGGGGAAATGCTAGGCTCCAAATTAAATGCATTTACTGTTTCATGTACCCTCGCTTACAATCGTTGTAATGAATCTGGGAATTAATTGTTTGCCCATTTAAAACAAGTCCCCTCTTGCACTGTGCCGCGCTCCCCTCCTCCCAGCCCTCCGTAATTTGATATTCCGGTTACAAAACAAATTGGCATTCATTGGAAAATCAATCTTTTCATTGTTTAACTCTCATTTCTCCGGGGAATGTGTGGGAATGGAATTACATCCTCTGATATGAACCCTCTCTGAATGCCTAATTGCGGCCGGGGAGCAGAGAGGCTGCCCGCATCCCAGGAGCCGCTGGGACCCCGTGCCGGCAGCATCCACGGTGCTGCCTAAGGAGGAGCGCAGCATCGGTCCACGACGGAGAATATCAGCCAGTCGCCCCGGTAATCAGCCCAATAATAGCCTGTCATTTATTAGCTGGGATAAAATGGAAAGTGCTTGTTACGGTGGGGGAGATGACAACAAACAGCGCAAAGAAAAGCCTGGAGACACACCGTATTGTGTTTATTCAGGCTGGGGAGAGGAAGAACAAACAGAATACGTCCTTTCACACCAGCTTGAGAAGAGCCTGGCTCCTGTGCTTCCGCATCCCGACACGCCGCTGCTCCTGCGGCGCCTGGCCTCGGGCCACCAGGGTCCCCAGGGACGGGGCTGGCGGGTCCCCAGGGTGCTCTCACCGCCTCCGCCAGCCGTCCTCTCTGCGCAAGGACAGAGCGGTACCTGCTCTGGGCTGCTTTTTGCTTGTAAGAGGGCACTTTCTAACCACGCCAGGCAGCTGGCCTGGCAATGATGCTTTTGCTTCCCGTGGAGACACTTGCCACTGAAATAAACTGCTATTTTTATGGGGAACATTGGTTGTCTTTTACACTTACTGCAGGAAAATGAATAGCCACTTTTATGCAAAAAGGTTTTACTGTGATATCAGAAAGCGCTAATGAATATACAGGACAAATTATACGGTACCCCATGAGTCAAAACTCCCGGACAGATTTACAGCAAAAGGAGTAGCAGGCAAAGATAAAAGCCTGCAACCAAAGCAGGTCATGTAATTAATCAGGGACAATAAATTTCCGAAAAATTGAGCTGTCAGTCCCTTCCGTCCGGATGCCCAGCTCCATTTCAAAGCTAAATAACTTGTAGTCGCAAAGAGTTAATGCAGCAGCTAAAGCACCACTGCAAAAGCAGCTTCTGCGTTTGCAAGGGACGGGGCTTCCTCCGACGCACCCCACACCTGCCAGGATGCGCTGGGCGGGCGCTGTGGTGCCCGGGACCCCCGGAGCATCCCCCCCTCAGGGCACGGGCAACGGAGGGGCTCCCTGCCCACCTGCCAGAGGTGCAAACCTCTGCCAGCAGCTTTCCCCCGCCAAAACGAAAGGTCCCATCGCTTGGCCCCGTGGGACAACACCGCGTTTGTCCGCGAGCCTGGGGCACACGTTCGTCCCCCGGCCGGGCTGTCACTCACTCCCCCGCTTTTCCCTTTCCCCTCCCTCTCCCTGTTCACAAATTAGCAACAAACACATTCCAGGTTGTACTAATTAGTTGTCTGGAAGATTGCAAGGGACCGGTTGGGCGAGCATATGCTGCTGCCGGGAGCTGGCTCTGGCAGGCTGCCTCCCCACCGCCGCCGGGCAGCCGCCCCACAGCCACCCCGGGGGCACCCACTGCCCACTGGTGTCCCCCGAGGGGCACCCGCCCACCGCAGCGGGTCCTTCCCCTCCTCCTTACAGCCCCGCAGGCCGCGAGGGAAGAGTTAGGGTCCCCAGAGCTGGGGGTACAAGGTGCGCTCACGCTGCCGGCATCCTTTGGCACAGGGGGCTCCGGCTCCCCGCGGCCAGCCTGCCCCTCACCCGTTTTGGCTCCGACACGCATTTGGCACGGGGGGCATCCGCGGCGGTGCCGTGAAAGATGGCACGTCTCTCTCTGCAGCTCCGTAATTGCATTCCCTCCCTTTTCTCATATTTTCACTTAGCAACACTATATGAGCATCTTTGTCAGGCACATATTAGGAAACATTCTTCATAAAAAATTAAGGGCTATGGAAATAAAGTGACCTTTCCGAGGGCTTCAATTACACTGTAAGGTAATTGCGTCTTCCCCAGGCCTCCATCACAGTGTTTGGGAGTCTTCAGCAACAATTTATGTATTTATTACAGTTTAAGTATCCTTAGCCCTCAGCTCTTTCCAGTAATGAAAATATATAGCGCGAAACCCGGCAAATACAGACTGAGCCATGTGTAAAATATGACAGCAATCCTCCCGACCATCACACCGCAGAGAGAAGTGGCAGCAACGCCACGCGCACCCTCGCAGGGCTGCAAAGCGGGTCCCGTGGGCCGGGCTCTGTGAGATCTCCGCAGGGCACGTACAGGTGGCAGCACGAGGGGAACCACGGCAAAGCACTGGGGCTAAAACCGCCCGGACTGGGATTGGTACCAGGGCAAGGCAGAAAAAAATACAGATTTATTATTATTATTATTATTGGTCCTAAAGGTTGCTCAGAATTGGGACAGAAAGGCAGAGGCAGGGTTTATTTTTTTTTTTCTTGAAAAGCCTTTTTTTATGTGCAAATCTATTTTTTGCATGCAAATCTATTTTTTGCAGGGAAGGGGCAGGGAAGGGCTGCAGAGGCTGGAGACAGGCTCAGCTCGTTGCACATCACCAGGCGAGCATCCCTGGCACCAGCTGAGGCCGTCTCCAGCTATAAAGGGAGCGGGGCTGGGGCTGGGGCTCCCTCTGCCCGGGGTTTGCCCAAAGCAGAGCTGGGACAGCGAGGCTTTACTTCACCTCTCGAGGTCCTGCGGATGGGGTGCAGGTGAACCCCAGCAGCCGTGCCCTGACGCTGCCGTGCGTTTCCATGCGAGCTGGTGGATCCGACCAGGGCGGGCACTGTGAAAGGAGAAGAAATGCTGTAAAAAACAAGGTATTTTGGATCCTTCCTCCCCATCCCCAGTCTTGAAGGGGACTAAGCACGTTGGCAGAGAAAAGTAGCCTGAAGGGACCAGGCTTTCTTCCCCCTCAGCTCCGAGGAGCAGGTCCTCCTGGGCTGCTCGGCACAGCAGAAGTCTGTACTGAAGGTGCAATAGGAGAAAGAGCCTTGTAAGATGCCACGGGGAAAAAGAAAAGACAAAAAACAAATTTTTTTTCTTGTCAGAAAGACACCAAGTCCTACACCTTGGCTAAGAAAGAGATGATTTAACAGGAAAAAGATGTCCCTGAATCCCTGAGCTGTAAACCACTCTTCTTGCAATCTTGCAGCAAAAATACTTAATAGCCATTCTGTGCAATATCAATGCAGGAGCCTGCGTGGCGATTGCAGCTGATCTAGGGCAAACGGGGCCTGGCCACTGGTTTTATAGTTGAAGGAGAATTATACAGCAGCTGGGCAATATTTCCTGCCCTGCTGCGTCGCTGCCTTACGGCATGCAGACGGGGCAACCGGCATTACTTGTGCCTGAAAGCCTCAGGGACCATCTGCTGGGGGCACCCTGGGAGAAGGGTGTTGTAATAAAAACCCTTTGATCATTCATTCACGCGGCATCATCAGGGAATTCGGGGCTTTTTTTTTTTTTTAATAAAAAGAAGGAAAAAAAAAAGGCTGCTGAGTTAAAGCCGAGATCAGCACCAGCTGCCAGCGACCTCCCTCTGCCAGGGTCCGGTGGTGATGCGGTGGGGAAACCTCCACCGGGGATGTGGGTGACCAGGGCGAGTGTCAGGAGAGTTTCCCGAGGGCTCAGGTGGACGTTTCCTGATAGAGAAACTGTTAAGCCGGGTGCAAGAGGATGCTGTATTGCTGCAATGACTTAATTGCTGAAGAAGTGGTAATTGCTTCAGGAGTAGTGACCACGATCTGATTATAGTCCATGACAGCAAACAGAGGGTGGCCCCGGCCAGTAATACGGCTACTAGGTGTTTCAAAAGGGCTAGTATAAATCGGGGGAAACTACCAGCAAAACTGATTGGGTGGAAAAAACAATTAAATGATTGTGAACGGAAAGTTAGAGGTCTTTAAGAAGTGTTTAAGAAACAGTGAAGGAAGCAATTCTGCCAGAAGTTTAGCCTGATGGCTGTTAAAAAATAAGAAAACAATAGTTGGAAAACAAGGAAGGGAAAGGTGTCCATGAAGAAGATGCTGTCAGAAGCACAGGAAATTGGGATGAGAAGCAACATAATAAGAAAGTTTTCCATGTTGGTATAGATTCTGCTGTTCCAAGGAGAAGCATGCAAACAGAGTTAGAAAAGAGAAAGCGGGGCCTCCTGCGGGCAGGAAAGGCTTGCAATTCGGAAGGGGCAGGCAGATGGGATTGAAAGAAGGAGGGCTTGCATTTATACCAGCTGAAGATGATGGATGTGCGCGCGCACTCTCTCTCTCTCTCTCTCCTATTTGCACTAAAGAGGTATATTTTAAAATCAGCTGACCTACCTCTCCGCCTCTGGAGCCCGCAGCATTGCCCGGGCCACTCCTGCCCCGTGGTTACCGGCCAAACCAGACCGGAGCCGCCTTCCCCTGGCTGCGGCGCGTGAGAACGGATGGAAACTGCAGGTCTGCGGACACATCCAGGGATGGACGGGGACCGTGCACCAGCCGCGGTGATGCCACCACCCTCCTGCCCTCTGCTCCCCGTGGCTTTTGCAGGGCTGAGCTCCCGGGAGGGCGCGTGGCAGCGATGAGAGCAGAGGTGTCCCCACCGCTCCCCAGCACCCGCAGACTGGGTGGGAAGGGGCCAAAAGCAGCGTGTCCACCCCAGCCTCGGCACGCTGGCTCGTAGGCACCAGGTATGGCCATGACATTGACTTGCTGGACCTGAGCTCAACTTCTGCTCCAAGGGTGAATGAAGAAGGCTCTCGGGTCTACAGCAGCCCGGCAATGCTGGGCACGGCAGGCAACGACCCCTGGGGAAGGGCCAGCCGGTCCAGCCGAGCAGCAGCATCCCCGCCTGGAGAGGCAGGAGCTGCAGTGGACGGGCTCTTCCAGGAGCATCGCTGCTCGCCCACCCTTGCTCCTCATCCAAGGGAAGTGACTGCTCAGTATTTCACTGCCCGTTCCCCCACGGAAGCTTTCTGGAAGAAAGTACCACAGAAACCCCGTGCCCTGATTTTTCAGGCTCAGCTAAGCATCAAAAAGCAGATCTGCCGCCCAGGCGGAGCACAATTTGGAGAGCTGCCGGCACGGCTGAGGACATCACCTCCTAATTGCAGCAGGGCCACCTTTTGGGTTACCTGCTCTGCCACTGGACCAAAGCATCTTACTTTTAGTTTAAATCTTTCCATTTTGATCCCAAGGAGAGCAGCCAGGAGTTAATGAGTGGCGTTTGTTTCCCAAACCCTGCCAGTGCCACAGCGGTGAAGGTGTAATTACCTCGAGCTGGACATTAACATACATACGAGCCTGGTCTCGCTGCTTTTCAGTCCCTTGTTTTTATTGATCCTTTTTTTTTTTTTGACTTGTTCTTCCTTCCTCTTTTTAAAGACTTCTAAATTTATGGCCAGCTCAAAGGGAGCGCTGCTGGTGTAACAAAAAAATATAGCGGTTTGGTCCTGTAACTTTCTGGCTGTTTTCTTGGGCCCTTGTTACGTTTGTTTTCATCTGAACACCATTTCCGTACAACGGTTGCAAACAATATTGTATTAGCCTTAATTTTGACCCTGCCGCAGTTTCTAGAAGAAAATTGTTTTGGCTCGGAAATGGCCGGATTTACTCTTCAGGCCAATGAAAATAAGTCTGCAAGGTTGAAAAGAAGATGTCAAAGGCAGGTATTAAAGATCACTTTAAATGATAACGGTTGTACTTGAAGCAAAAATAATACACAGAGCTTTCATCTAGCAATTTTCGTCCTTGGACAGCAAAGTGCTTTACAGCCGAGTTCACTGTCAGTAGCCCTGTTTTTAAAGGTGAGCAGAAATATGGCTTTCGCTTTCTTTGCTGTGTTCCTCTACCCGAAACCAGCTTGTTAATCTGAGACTCACCACTCTCCTGCTCCCCCAGGACATGCCCATGCCCGTCTGGCTGAGCAAAGATATTCACAGCGACTGCCCTGGGGGACCCATGGGGTCCGGTACTGAGGCCAAGAAGAGGTTTGCTCTTGCCTGATTAGCTGAATCCTCCTTTTTTTTTTTGTCTTCCCATTGAATAGAGAGAGTTGGCATTAGTCTGAGGGGAGGTAACGCAGCTGCTTGGCTTTTGTGCCCTGTTGGCTCGTCCTCGTGCTGCAGAGGTGGCTGGAGCCGATGTCTCACTCCCCCACCGAAACATGTCCCGTATCCCCCGGTCCCCAGCCCAGGCTGTACCTGGGGGGCTGAGCACCATGGCATGGTCTGAGCCAAACCTTGGCCCATGACAGGGCAAACCCAGGTAAGGGTGCAAACGCATCCTGAATGTCCCCAAACCCATCGGAGCAGCTCTATGCGTAAAGAAGATGCATCCTGCAGGAGCAAATACCAGGACCGGCATGGACACCCGAGTCTGGCTTCACCCCTGGGCTGGGCACCCCTCAGCCGCCGTCGTGTCTGAAGGCAAAACGCTTCTCCCTGTCTTGAACAGGGCAGTGCCAACCTGCCGAGGGGGGCTGCAATAAGAGGCGAAACAGCAACCTCCTGCTCACTATGACTTTGGAGGGGGGCATGGGGCGCTGTGGGGCCTTGCTGCAGCTCCCTGTGCAACATCCCAGAACGTTTCATCTCTGTGGTTTGTTAAATAAACCTTGGCAGGTCACATTAATAGTTCTGGAGAGCCTATTTCCTGTCTTTGCGTCCCTGGGGATGAGGACTAACGGGGATAAAACACTCATTGCACAGGCTGAGTTGAAGGAGCCACTGCTGGGAGGTCTCCATTGCCCCAGGAGCGGCGGCTCTTCACCCCAGAAATGGAGGTGCCTTTGAAGGTCTGATGCTGGGGGAAATGCAGGCAGGGCACAGCCCTGCGACGCTGCCCACCGGCTCCTGCCTCCACATGTAGGTGCGGGGTCCTGTGGGGGGCAGCGGGGACCCTCCTCACCCCACGGCTTGGCGAGGCAGCTGCACAGGGTGCGCGGTGCCTGTAAGGCACTGACACCGAATGCCTGGCTGCCTGCTGGGGAGGCAAAGCTTGCTGGCTGCTGCCTGCCCTGGCTGCAGACCCTTTCTCCCTGCTTCTGTGCTTGTTTTAATCAAGGGGTTTTCCTAAGCGCTCCTGAAAGCAGGTGGGTTTTTCCCAAGCTGGGTGCCGCCCGGTGGCACCCTGCCACCTACCCACTGGTTTTTCTCACACCTTTCTGCAGAGAAAAGCATCTGAGCAAGCCCTGAGGCGCACCAGAAACGCCCGCTGAAATAGCCGCAAAGGGTCCTTGTTTAATCCTGCCAGTTGGCCAAGAGGCGAGAGGTCGCACCTCTGGCCGGGCTCTGCTGGGCTTTGCCTTTGCACCTCCTTACTGCTACGGAAATGCTGGCGCCGCAGCGCTTGCTGCCGGGGAAACCTCAGCAGGGAAATCATTCCTGCAGGAAGCTTGATTGCAGTCATTAAGCCTTTAATCTAACCGTGGTTTGTATCTCTAAATGGCGATGCCACCCCTGAAATACAGGCGTACATCCACATACCTGCCCACTGCTTGTTTAGCATTGTGTTTACGGCTATTTTTAGTGAACCAGAAGCAGGTAGTTACACACTTATTTGGCCATAAAATTCATGTTAAAAAAAAATAAATAGAAGCCTCACACAAAAGCAAACCTATCCATCATTGAAAAATAGCCCCCCCAGCTCACAGTTCCACCGGCCGCGAGAGCCGTTTGCGGCTGGCTGCCTCCGCCGGGTTTTCTGCTGCCGAGGCCGCGTTGCCTGAGCCCACGGGGGACACGGAGGCCCCCCCACCCCACCGGCTCGGCCCCCTCCCCGCCGCTGCAGCCGAGCCCTGGCCCCAGCCCGAAGCCACTCCGCAGGGTGCACAGGGGTGCGCAGGCGAGCGGGAAAAGCCCGTCGGCGTGTGGTGCTCCGCTCCCCCTAATTACCGCAGCCCAGCCCGACCGAACTGCTCCCCTTCTTGTGCTCGCGACAGCGACTTCACCGGGCTGTCCCATCGCGCTGCGGGCCGTCCCTCCAACACGCTCACAGCAATTCCAGTCCTACAGCTCGGGATGAACGCGTGCTCCAGACCTGAACGCTAACGGGATGCGTGGCACGGTGACAAAAAAGGAGGCCCAGCGTGGCTCACCTGGCGGGGCTGGGGAAGAAGATGATGGTGACCAGCACGGGCTCATTCGCCAACGGAGGCTGCTGGTACGACAGCGCTGCAAGTCCCTTCCTCCAGCTCCTCATCGGCAAGGAGAAGCCCAGGAGATCCCAGCAGAGCCTTCTGGAGCTGTGTGACGGGCACGAAGCCTCCCCACGGGGACGGATGGCTGCCAGAGACCCACCGGCTTCCCAGCCCGCCTTATGACCGGCGTTCAGCACTCACCTGTAAAGCAGAAACAGCTTTTATTTTTTGTCCAGCCAAGTTTAAATGAGCTGTCCTGTGAAAAAAAAAAAAAGATGCTTAAAAGTTATAGACAACCATGGACAAAGTGGGATACCCCCCAAAAGGCTGCTTTAAATAGAGACTTCATTTCATCTGGTCGTCTTATTCCAGTAAAATCTTATCTGCAAGTTTCAGGGCTGCCTGGGAAATCTTGCTGCCTCACCAGGGAAAAGGCTATTTAAAAAGGATTAAATCTGACAGTCTTATACCAAAAGTGGATTTCTAAGACATAAGCAAAGATTCAAGAAGAAAAGGTTAGCGGGCTGTTGAAAACGCAACTGCATTTAGGTTAATAAAGCTTAATTTCTAGCTAGATATTAACAGTCGGATTGTGATGAGCCACGCTGAGCGCTGGGCTCAGGTGCTGCGGACGGCAGGCAGACGCTGCGGCGGGGATGGGGAGGGAGGGGAGCCAGAGCCCCCCTTTCAGCACAGACTCCCCCCGGCCGTGTGTCCCCACCGGGCCACTCACCCCCACACGCTGCTGAGGTCCTGGGTGAGCAGCGAGCACATTTCGGGGCGAACAACAGCAGGCTCATGAAAGCAGCTGTTAAGAAAGGGTTGGCTGGTGTGTTTACACCCCACAGTCGGGAAAAGTTTTGACCTGAATTCAAAGTATATTAGACACCAAAGAGCCCAATTCTCCTTCTAGGCGGGAGGTCTTGCTATTCCCCCATCCCACAGGAAAACTCTTGCATCTATTAGGGCTCGGCTCACCCTACAGCTGTGGAGTAACTCAAATCAATCAAACACATCGGCTCCTCGGCCATTAAAGCTTGCTCCAATTAGCTTCAGCTTTAAAACAGAGCAAGACAGACATAAATTCTGTTTCACAAAGCTCTCGTCTATATTTCTCCCCAAATATTGAAATGACATTTCTGCCCACTGAAAATAGGACCTTGGAAAAGACTCTCTGGATAGTTCATTTGCTGGAAAAAGAATTGGCAGCCCAATTAATCTCGCAGCCTGTGACTTTATAACCGGGGCTGTCAGCGTGGGTGCTCTGGGACGCAAGCGAGAGAGACTGGGAAAGCATCACCAGACGCTGCTGTCCCAGAGCAGGGACACCGAGCCTCTGCGCAGTGCCACGGTGTGCCCACCGGCGCCGGGACGGCGTAACGGCGGGGGCAGCCGTGGGCTGCCCTGAGCCCAGCCCCAGCTCCGTGTCCCTTTGCGCACAGCCGGCAGGGACGCACGGATGGGTCGGGGACCGGTGCTCCTGACCCAAACCAGCTCTGAACTCTCCCAGCGCGGTGCAGCTGCCCAGCTGGGGGAAACACCGGCAGCGAGCCGAGCCGAGCCGAGCTGTGCCGTGCGGTGCCGTGCCGCAGAGGCACCGGCGCTGTCGGTCAAAGCTGCTGTCCCACACAGGGCGCCCACAGCCCGCAGCCAGCACAGAAAAGGCTCCAAAAAAAGCAGCACTTTGCTTCCCATTTTCTTTTCTAGCTAACAATCTCACTGCGATCGTCTCCCTCCTTCGCTACTGACGCTCTCCAGAAATTCACCTCTTGTTTTCACCGCAGAGAAGCCTGCGGCCGGGTGATTTGTGCACGGTGAGCTCCTTACCCCAGCCCTCCACCAGCTGCAAACACCAGCGTCCCTTGCACAATAACTCTGCCGGCGCGTGTGAAAGGGCAGCCACCACCGCGCGGCTCAGCCCCGCCGAACAAGCCCACCAGGCTGCCGGCCACGGCCGCTGCAGCTCTCCGAGGCCGGGGCTCCATCACACGTCTGCCCCCCAGCACGGATTTAGGGGCGCAGCTCACACCGCCGCGCCTGGCACCGTGTCGGCCGCGCTTCAGGGAGGGGTGGGCAGAGGGAGGCCGTGATGGCTTCGCGGGCAGCTGGACGTGTCTGTGACCTTACCGGCTACACACCGTTCCCGCGTTTCCCACACAAATGATCGCATCGGCCTTTCAGTCCATTTTAGAGCATTAATTACCTTATTCCTCATTATTATTATTACTATTATTACTACTACTCTCTTCTCTCTGGGTATAGCAACACCTCGGGCTATCAGGCGCTGTTGTGGCAACAGCTTAAATCCTCTCTGACTCCTGCGCTTAATCTTTGCCGTGCAAAAGGCCTCGGCTGGGTCTCGGTTTCCTTGGCCCCATCTCTGAAGCGCCAGAAGATACAGCAGTGCTTTCATGCCATTTTGTTCTTGCTGCTATCTCCCGATCCGCAGATTGAATACATCACACTGTCTTCTCCTAGCCTTCATCCCAAGGCCGGATTAATGGGATTAACTTCCAGCTTGCCTTACAACCTTTCTCCCAAGAGCTAACTTAAATAACGTGCAGTGACGTCCCTCAGCATCCCGTGCTGCACCCCGGCAGGCACCGCTCTCCCCTCGCATCCTTCCCTGGCAGCAGTTTCCAGGCAAGAAGATGCCCCAGGAGGACAGGACGGTCCAAAGCCCAAATATCTCCCCCCCGAGGCAGGATTGCTGTGACCCGAGCCGTGTCAAGTGCCATCGAGAGCCTGGCGATCGCTGGGACCTGGCCCCCCTCCCACCCGCAGCCTGTTTCTAAATTCGCTGGGAAACAGAGCAGCTCATTCCAATGCAGACCGAAAATTCCCACTGCGGCCCACACCGCAAACGAGTTAGACCTCTGCGCTGCCCCTAACACACAGGAAAATTGCTTTTCGACTCTGTGCTAACAAAAAGCAGCCATGCATCACTTACCAATATCGAGTCCGTTTATAAAAACATGTTTTTGCTCCGCTCTAATTGCTTCAAATGAAGCAATTGCATTATGCTCCCTCCCTTCATTGTACCTCGCCGACGGACGCTCTCCACCAGCTCGCTGAGTTTGCCCTCAACAAGAATTAGATCTCAATGCTCAGGCGGTGGAAAACTGGCCGCCCTGCCCATCCTACCTCGCTGGGATGCAAACAGGCTCTCACAGGTTTCCCAAAGCCCTGGTGCAGGCTGACAGCAGGGGACCAGGAACCGAACAGGCTGGGCAGAGGTCCTCTTCCAGCTTCACCGGGGCGTTAATTTAGGGAAGAGAGAGACCAGGCAGACCTTCTCTGCAAAGCAGGGATGCAACTGTGCTCCTTTGCTCACTCTTAGATCCCGCCGGGACTTTCAGTGCTGTTTCTGCATCCTGAGGCTCAGCCTGGCTCTGCTCCCATCCCATCGTGTTTCCAGGTACCTGGGGGATAGCTGGAGCCTTGCAAGCTCCGGACGGCAAGGTGTCGCTTCTGTGCTCACCTAGCACTTATGCTGAAAAGAAGAATAAATAGTCTTACAGAACTGGCACACCTAAATATGATACAAGTTAGGCCATAGCTCACCTGACCTTGTATTTCACATCATTTCTAATGGTATTTGTCATTAATAAGCAGCTCGTCACTTCCCTCTGCCCTCAGGCTGCCGCTGCAGAGCACGGGCAGTCCCTCCTGCAGGCATTTACACCTGGGAGACGCTCCCCTTCCAAGGGCTGGCCGCAGTGTCACTGCTCTGGGTTTATTCCCTCTCCTGCCATAATTTTCCCATGCAACGTTTAGCAGCCAGCAAGGGACACAGGACCGCAGGGACCGGGACCTTTCTGCTTTGGGATGGCCCTATGCCACCACGTCGGAGCCAACAAGCACGGGGCTCCTCAGCAGCTTCTCCAGGGAGAGCACCGGGGGCGATGGGGTGGGAAGGCGGCCGCCGAGCCGCCCCGGGCTTCGCTGCGGAACAGCCGTGCGAAGGGGAGCGCCGGGGCGCGAGGGCTGCAGCACCCGCAGGGTGGGCGCTGCTGGTGCGGTGGCTCGGATGGCTCGGAAGCCTCGGAGCTGGGGCTGGCGGCTCTCCTGCGCTCCCCACGCCGCAGCTCCCGTGCACACACGCACGCACGCTCCTGCCAGCCTCGGGAATCTGCCCATTGCCATGGCAACAGCGGTGACATCAGGCACTGCTAATGTTACTCCAATGACTAATTGCGTTACGAACGGGCGAGCCAAATTACTGAAACGATTCCCAGGCCCCAGGGATCAGTACCTAACATCCCAGGCAGATGCCAAAAACGTGTCCTTCACCTGCAGGGATGCCAGGAGGACAGCTGGGCACCCTCGCCTGCGCTCAGATGCGGGGCGCAGAGGGGCTGTTTGGGCTCCAAGTTGCTTTTACTTTGAAACCTAATTGTCTGAGGCTCCTCGAGAGCTGTTTTGTACCTGTCCAAGCTGCCTGGGTAGTGCCTCAAGGGCTGGCGGTTGCTGCAGCGGGGCCGGTGTCACCGCTGCCGTGTGGTGTGCGGGAGGAGATGCTGCGCAGCCGGGACGGGAGCCCGGACACCCAGAGAGGGTGACCATGGGCTGGTGGCAACTGCCTCTGCAAAACCAGCGCCAGGCTGCTCTATTTCCCACCCCAGCTTTGTTAAATTTAGCAATTTCCCCAAAACCTTTAAGGGCAGCCTGGGCACCTTCCACCCCGTTGCTGCAGCAGGGAGGGACCCGGAGCCATCCTACAGCACAGCCAGTGTCCGGGCCGGGGGATGCCGGTTATCCCCTCAGTACGTAATTCCAGAGATTTCATCAGACTCCAGAACAAGGAAAAACTCTGGGGAAAAGGCGTTTTGCCACAACAGCTGATGTGAAAAGCAGTCAGGGGGTTAGCTATCCAACTATTTTGCTTTTAAATGACAAATACCATAAAAAAGGCCCTGGCCAGAGGCCACTCCCGGGATGGGACGATAAAACTCTTGCTCTCAGCAGACAGCAGCCGCCTGCAGGGCTGACTGCTTGCGGACTCCTTTCCTCGGTAATCTGCTGGATCCTGGAGCCATCTGAAAAAAACCAGGCCAGCTCTGTTTGTTTACTCATTTATATATTTTAAATCCCTTCCTTAAGATAACATGATAGCTTATTGCATCAGCAATTTATAACTCCTGGCTCCCTACAGCATCCTAGCTGTTTAGGGCTCTGTGTTATTTACTGCCTGACGCTGAAATAAGAAACATTATGAAAATACGTTAAGGAGTTACTCGAGCGCCCCGGGTGCCGCCTGAAACGCCGCGGTGTTCACATCCCTCTCACGTATTCAGCCCTCCGTCGCCCGGCCCGCAGGCTGGGCAGCAGCGGCCCCTTCCTCCCCGCGCCCCCACCCGCCGCCTCCCCAGCCCCGCGAGGACGCGGGAGCAGGCACTGGCTGTGCGGGATCACGTTCGTTAGTGAAAGACGCTGATTTCGCCCTTGCGCCACTCTAGGAAGCATTAATTACAGCAGAAGGTAGCGCTAACGCAGAGGCGTTTCTCCCCGTGCCCGAGACGCTGGCGACGTCCGGGCACGGGGGAGGACGGGTGCTGTGCCGGTGTTTGGGAATCACGGCAGGACGTTCTCACAGGGCTCCGCGAATGCATTTTAGCACAGCAGCTCTCCTCGTAAATCCCCGTCCAACACAAAATGTTAGTCCCTCCCAGAACGAAGGCCTTTAAGGACAGACCAGTCATTTTTTTCCACTAAAAAACAAAAAAAAAAATTATTTCTTCTTTTTTTCACTGTTTTCTTTTCTACACGAAAGCGCGCTTTCCCACGCTGGGCAGAAACACGGGTGTCCCCGCGGGCTGCCGGGGGCTCGGGCTGCGGCTCGGGCGAACCGCTCGGCCGCGGCTGAGGGTGGTGGGGAGCCTGCATCAGCTCTTCCCCATTAACAGGCTCATTTAGGCAGCCGTCCCCCGCAGCGCCCGTTAACACACACGAGAGTGCCCGGAGGTGAGAGCTTGACTAATCAAATGTGCTATTAAGATCCTAATCCATTTCATTAGCCCGTTTCATTTGACACTTACTGAGGCTCAGAGATGCTCTGGGTAATGGGGACGACAGCGCGTGGCCTGTCCTGTGGAAAAATAATCCTTTTCATTAGACCCGTAATTCCCTTTTACTCCTTTATTAGTTTATTTGTAAAGCCAAAGGGCGCCGGGGACACGCAGCTCTGGCAGAGATGCTGTGGGTTTTCCCTTCGCGTGTGTGTCACCATGCGGGGTGTAGGACCAGGAGGGATGCACAGACAGAAAGAAAAAAGAGCCAAAAGAAAAAAATGCCCTGAAAAATAACCCACTCTATTCTTTGATTAGATAGTACTGGACCTTATTTTGGGGATGTTAACTAGAAGACCCTCCACTGAATATTTTGGAGACTGAAATGATTAAGTATCTCAGCCTCATCCGAAATAATTTCTAATTTCTTCCTTCCTTTGATTGGTAGCCACATGAGATGGTCTCAAAGGTCAGCCAGAGAGGCGGGATGTGGAATTAAATCCACATCGTCCGGGAGGCTGATAAACCAGCAAGCTAAACTTGTATCGATGCATTAGGCAGATAGGCTGGCCCCACTTAATTTTCAATACAGCTTCTGTATCACCTCCTCAAAACAAATGAACGTGATGGTGCGTAACTCCACCTGGGAACTGTACGTGACCGTGGGGATTTTGTGCGTGGGGAAAGGTCTTCAGTGATCAGATAAACAGGTCCCAAGTTATCAGATAAGCATTCCTGAATATGTGGACTTCCCGCACAGAAACAGACTCGAAACTGCATTAAACCTTCATGCTATTAAAGAAATATTTCATGAAATAATAATTTCGTGAATATAATATTCATCTCAAGGACTAGGTTGTGGCAGTTCTACAGGAACAGCCGGGAAAAATACCTACATCTCACCGAAATGCTCCCACCAAGCAAAGATGACGTTTCAACCACAGGTTTAGCAAGTTCCTACCTGAAAGTCACCCTCTCCCCGGGTGTCTGAGAGTCCTTCGGGAGCAGCCCCTTGTGCCAGCAAGCCCCCCAGGCCACGCGCGGGCACCGAAGCCTCCCGAGCGCAGCCCAGAGGGGCACGGCCCGCGGCTCCCTGGCAGAGGAGAGGGGACGAGGTGGCCGCAGCGGGGCCGGGCGGC
This sequence comes from Phoenicopterus ruber ruber, assembly GCA_009819775.1. NCBI lineage: Eukaryota > Metazoa > Chordata > Aves > Phoenicopteriformes > Phoenicopteridae > Phoenicopterus > Phoenicopterus ruber. The sequence goes on from CM020222.1 coordinate 28,253,981, forward strand.
AGCTCGGGCCTCGCTGGGTCGGGCTGGTGGGGCGTGAAGCAGGTAGATGCAGCCCCGCAGCTCCCCGAACCATCCTCCCCGGCCACGTGGCCCCATTGGCAGAGCCCCCAGGCTTCACCTTGCTCAAGAACGTATCGTTGCCTTCAGCCCAGGAGAGCGGCACACACCTGGGTTTCCATCCCCAAGCAGCAGGTGAAAGGAGAGGAGAGACAGCCTGGGGACATCCTCCTCACTTTTTCTCGCTGGGGTTGCTACTTGAGACGGGGAAACGGGGAGAGGCCTCGTCCCCGCAGCCAGAGGTGGCAATGGAGGCGATGAGGGGCAGACGGAGCATCTCTTACAGCACGATTCTTAGGGGGACTTGGGCCCTTTTGATAATTTATTAGCATACAGAGTCCCTGCAGCCAAAACAGCAAAACCCCTGTTTCTTCCTCTGTTGTAACCCATTTCTTTTGAGACAAACAATTTCTGAGCAATTGATGCAAAACAATATTTTAAAAAGCATCTTTGCCCTTAGAAATTCAATCCCATCTGCTCCCTCAGCATCGCCCGGGGCATTCGGCTCCCCCGAGCAGCCGGCGGAGGAAAGCCGGCTTCCACCCGTGTCCACCAAGACGCCTCGGCTGCCGCTTCAAAGCACTCCTGGGGGGTTCCCCGGGAAGGCGGCTCCGCCACAGGCACCGCGGTGTTCCGTAGGGTCCCCGCTGGAAAAATGGAGCTCAAAGCTGAGCGCCACATTGCTGTGCTCGGGAAAACGGTGCCGAGAGAGGGGAGCGATGTGCAGCGCTGCTGGCCGGGAGGGCAGCTGGGCGGCAAGGAGCGGCCGGGGGGCTCCAGGCCCACCGGTGCTGCCCCTGGCGATGCACCCCAGGGCCAAGCGCGCGTCTAGCCGGGGCCCGCGTTTGAGAGCAGCAGCAGCGGCGGCAGTGGTGCTGAGCCGTAGCTGAAACGGGAGGGAACATCCCCACCAGCGCCTCAACGCAGGCTCGGTGTGCACATTAACTACTCAAAGCACAACTGTGTTAAGCACCACCAGGGCAGCACCAGGAAACTTCAGCCCCAGGTCTTCTCTTCAAGCGTGCGAGAGCGACATTTCTTTTTAAAATGCACCATCATCTCCAAACAAAATTAAACACAGGCGAGCGAAAAATCCCTGCTGAGCAGTGAGACCATAAATCACTCCCTTTCCCATCCCTGCCGGCCGCAGAGGCTGGAGCGTGGCCGTGGCTGGTGGGCAGAGGCGCGCTCTTGCAGAAAGCGTGCTCTCCGACCCCCTGGGCTCTGCAATTTTCTCCCTGGGAAGTTCCACAGCCCTGTGAGCCCGTCCCCACTGCAGCTCCCAGGGGAGCGGCAGAGCTGCAACCCGGGGCTGGGCTGGCCGCAGCGGCACGTCCCCACAGCACCCTCGTGGGGATGGCAGCTCGGGGTGACGCCGTCCCTCCCCACTGCAGCCCTCCCCTTCCCATCCTGCAGCCCCCTCCTTCCCCACAGCACTTACAGCCCGAATCACGGCCGTCTGACTTTCCGTGGCAATGCAGGTTTGTGCCCAGCCTGTGCCGTGAGCCACCGTCCCCCTGCCCGGCCACGGCCGCGCAACGGAGGCGCAGACCCCGAGCACGTCAATGAAAACTTCTTCTTGACTTAGTGATGTGAATTACAGAGTGATATAAGGGCCTATTAAAGGCTGCTTTCTAGAACAAATGCTGCCCCCGCGGCTAATCAGCAGAATATTTCCTTCATTGAGACACAAAATTAATATCGTTGTTTGGCAGATGCAACGATGCCAAGTAAGTAACTTGCAATTGAGCTTTACTGTTATGATTCCTTTTGTTGCTGGTCTTGGCCTCGAGAGGGTGGCAATAAAAAAGGGAGAATACAAATGGAAACCTGTATGAGCCCGAAATAAATGCGTGCCCTGAAACGGTGAGGAGCCGGGGATGGACAGGGGAGGTCGGCATGCACGGCACAGCCTGGCCACGCTGCCCCGTGCCCGCGGTGGTACCCTGCAGGCAAGGGGACGGGCACGCAGCCTTGGCCACGACGTCTCCCCCAGCCCCGCGGGCAGCCCGGACCCTCGGCTGTGGGCTTCACAGTGTATTTCCATTTTTAAGAGGGGTTTGTAAAGAGAGAAGACGCTATGTCAGTGCCATGAAAGCTGGCGTTAATCAAGGGTGATAGCGTGGTCTCCTTGCGGGTGGTTAGCATTATAAAATACATATTAGCATTCTTAATATTAATCAGTATAAGCAAGAAAAATCTTTTTAAAAAGCTAATTAGAAAGCTCATCTGCTTAGAGGACCGGAATGAATTAATGTATCTCAGGGCCATGAAGCATTCGCACGGAGTGAACTTCCCCAGGCTCGCAGCTCATCCACACCTCACACGTCCAGGCTCTTCCCACACCTGATCCGGGGACCCTCTCCTCCCAGCTCGGATCAGGGGCTAATCCTGTTCCAGCAGTCACGAACCGCCTCGTGCCAAGCACGGGATGAACTCACCGAGCTCACCGTCAGCCTAAGATGTCTCGCACCTTCCTGCTGAGCCCGCGGCAGGAGCGGGCATTTGACGGCATTAACGGTGCGACCTGGAGAAGCCAAGTCATTACAGGGGCCTGACGCCGTTGAGTGATGGCGCTGGGCCAGCGCAAGAGGCCGCGATTCCTGTGCTTACAGAAAACACAGAGGGTTTTACCTGCCTTTCATCCCTCCCCGGCAAGGGATGCAAGGGGGCCACAGCAGCAGGAGAACAGGGGGCTGGGGGACCCACCAGCTCCCCCGCTGCGCTCCATGGCCAATCCAGTTCAACAGGGAACCTTCACACAAAAGCATCCCAAGAAAAACTCTGCCTGCCCCCTTTCCATGGCCAGATCCCTCATGCCCTGCATCCTCCTGGGACCTGGCTGTCAGCGCAGCCCCGGCACCCATCAGCGTATGGCCCAGGGAAGCTGCAAATCCCACGTGGAAGACAAGAGGCAGGCACGATTAAGCAAAATCCTTTACTTGCCCCCCAAGTGCTGGAGAAGATCTTGCCAGCTGAGCAGTCGGAATAGCAGCAAATACCAGCTTTTTACCTTGGATTTGTTTGTAACATAAAGGGCATTTGGTGGCTCCTGCAAGACAGGCGCAAGGGCAGGCACGGTCCAGCCACGCCGGCTCAGCCCCTGCATCCCGCTCCCTCCCGGTGCTCCGGTCGTGCTCCACTGAGCCATTCAGTCCTTCCAGAGGTTTTGCAGCTCCGCTCCCTCCAGAGCGGCCGTGGGCTGCAAGGCAAAGGAGGCGTCTTGCAAAATAACCAGGCTGCGTTAATAAGGTCAGATGGGAGAAGGAGAGCGTTAGTAGGGGCTGAGAACCTGCTTTGACAGCTACCCCAGCGAATTCCTTGTTTGCTTGTCTTTGAGGCAGTCAGCCACGCTAGAAAGCTAGTGCTCAAACATTTCTTAGCTGTACTTAATGCTAAATCGAAGCATGAGCCCCCAGGAGAGCACGGCTCCCTCGCAGCCCGGCCGCCCACCCGGACCAGGCTGGCTGCCGGGGCCGTGCCTCTCCCCTCCCTCCCTGCTGCCCGCTTCGGCCCCCGGGCGCCGCAGGGGGTTGCTGTCCCCAGCTGCTGGGGGCCGCCCGAGGCACAGACATCTACCCGGGGGTCCTGCAGGACTGAAGAGAGGTCAGCACTCTGCATCCCACTTTAAAAGGGTGAAACAAATGAGAGCCAAGGGGCAAGGAGAGGTCAAACTCGGGGTAACTTGCCTTACTTACAGGGTTGCAAAGTGCTTGCACTCCCTTTATTCATGTTCAGTGTCTAGATGGACGGACACGAGGAGTATTTCTTAGTGAGTAACAGGCTGTCCAGCCCTGCAGAAGAAACCAAACCAGAAGGATGTAGACTCTAAGATTCATGCTGGGAAATTTGGTGGCACAGTTAACAGTGAAGGTACCTGACTGCTACAGCTCCCTGGCTTAGCAGGGCACGGCTGCCTTGTCGCTGCGGGATGATGGTGCAAGACTGGCAGAGTCGCTCGCATGCACAAAGCCCATCAGACCCAGAAGCTGGGGCTGGGACGGGCACCCCCAGCCCGGGCCAGCAGCTTGCGCTACACGAGACTGGGCGCTCGCACAGTCCCCGTGGGCTGCACACTGCGTTCTCCTCGTCACCCATTTCAGAGCAGCTGAGGAACAAAGCCCCTTAGGGACAGGGATAGGGATCTGGCCATGGCCCGGCAGCTGGGACACAGGGCAGGTACAGAGGGGCCGGGAGGACGAGAAGCTCCCCAGCCTGGAGGCTACAGGACACCGGCCGCAAGGGCCTGGGCTGTCAGTCGAGGAGCGGCGGTGCCGGCAGACTGCTTCGCACAAGCTGTTGGCTCCAGGAGGCGGAGGGTGAGGGTGAAAGACCCGAGGCTCTCGCTGCAAGTGGCTGAGGGTCAGAGGAGAGCGAGCTCGACCGTCAGGCATGTGTTAACTCCCACTGAGCGTGCACCACGCTGCCGCACACACATGCTCACACCAACTGCTACCAGCTCATCCTCCTGCAGGGGCTGGTGGAGGAATCCCACAGGGAACCCAAAACACTCTAGGCTGGAAATCACTACTCCCAGCAGCTCTTATTTTTAAACATAGGTTGCAGCCCTTATTTACCAGCAGGCGCAATGTTGTCAGGAGCAGTGACTGCAGATGCCTCGCTTGCCTTTTGCAAAGTAAACCTCCTGTTTTGACTGCAAGCTGATTGATGCTCAGTTATTTGGGGAGGAATATTTCTAGCTACACAGTGCGAGCCAGAGTTATCAGCCAATTAAGTATTTATGGCCAATTCCATTTTCCTAGCAAGATGTTTGGAAAGCAAGCACCAGTTACATCAGAGAAGTGAGTTAAACTGTGCTCTTCTATAAACACCTCCATGCTGGCCTACCAGAAACTACACACGCAGAAGTCCTGTAAAAGCTTCTTAAGGCTACGCTTGGAAGCAATCCATCACCAGAGTGTGGTTTAAACACTGCAGCAGTAACTCAGCCTGTCTTCAGTGAAGCATTACCACAGCATGAAGCAAAAGGCCATGCACTCGCACCCCGCAAGGAGGGTTAGCTGCTATGGGGGCTTCCTGGGGACAGGCTTTGCTGTGAGCTGTCACCAGGCGAACATCTGGGACGGCTCTTTACTGCCTGACCGTTGTCAGGTGTCCCCATGACCATGTGCAGCATCTCTGGCGGGTGCTGATTTAACCCTGGTTTCCCGCTTTTCCAGCATGGGCCATCGCCTCTAATATGCTCCTCTCTTCCTGAGACCACTTAGAAACCCTGGATCCAAACCCAAACTAAACTACTCCCTTCAGGATACACCAACAGGGAGAACTTCTGCTGTAGCCTCTTCCAAAAAAAACCCCAAACAAACCAAACCAAACCCTGCTGCCTATTCCAGGTGTCAGGGCAGCATCACCACCAGCCTTCCCCACCACTTGAGTATAGCAACCTGTTGCACACAACGTGCGACTCGCTACCAGCTTCGCCAGCCGATACTCACCCTTCTCTGTTCAACTCCATCAACAATTTCAGGGCAGATTCCTGCTTTCACAAGGACATGTACAACCAGTGTGGTGATATGGCAAAGGACAAACAGCTTAACAGCTTGTGTCTTTGCTTTTCAGTCTGTAGTGGGTTGTTTACAACACTCTCCAATTCCTGTGAAGTAATACTTAACATTTACCGAGCATGCTTGAGCCCATGGGTGAAATGTACTGCTTGAGTCATCTTCTGCCTGTCCAGCATCTGCCAGAGATGAGCCAGTCATTTGTCGCTGGTTGCCACAGGCGTGTAGATGTGTGGATGTAGATGGCAGCCATTCCCCCTTCTACAGCATCTTCGACTGCTGACACGGGGCCGAGTCCCGGTGACCAAGATGGTCACTGCAGCCTTTAAAACCAGCGGGCTACGATGGTGGGTGAGAGAAGCCAGCCTAAACAAGGAAAGGAAAACACTTCAAATGCCATGGTAATGGTATGAGGTGACAAACATCTATTTGTTCCTAGGTTATATCCCATTAAGCGTGACTGTGGTCACCCAGTTCACTTTCCTGCCCTCGTTGCAGCTGGTGTTAATCCAGGGATGATTTTCTTAGGTTTTTAAGTGGTGTTTATCATACAGCGTCTCCCAGCAGTACTGGAGAGACAGCTGTTACCTCACCAAGCTCACAAGGATTGGAAAGCATCTGTATTTCAGATGCATCCACATGCCTCAAAAGCAATCAGAAGCTGTGACCAGTCACCGAGGCATGACCACAGCTCAGTCCCTTTGTGTCCAACTCCTGTGGAGGTGCTGTGACTTTTAAAAGGCAGCCTTCACAGGAAAACCACGCTCCAAAATTTGGTGCCTGAGAGCACCAGGCCCTTAAAGTACCTCCTGCTTTGTGCTCTCTGTGCTGGTGCTGAGAAGAGGGGCAAAGGGAAGAGGGGGCTGCAGGTATTGGTTTTAAAACCACCGCCAGTTCAAACCGCCCCGCTGACCTTCAACGGGGACCGCAGAATATCTGCTCCGGTTTAAACTGCTAGTTGGTACCTGAAACAGAAGGCAGTGAGAAATTGGTGCCAGAAAATAAAAACTATACTTGCCTATGCTCTTTGCACGAGGTGTCTGAGGCGCCCAACGCCAGCGCAGCACCACGGGTGGAAAGGCCATCTTCTTTTAAGCCGCTTTCAGCTGTAGCCCCGCTCGACGCACACGCCAGGACAAGCAGCTCCAGCTCCGACCCACTGGCTCTCCTGACAGCTTCCCATACGGCCACCTCGGTTGGTACAGTGATTTGTGCCGTGCGGTAAACGCAGCTGTCTGCGATTCACTGTAGGCACTTTTATATATCACACACACACATATACAGACATACTGAGCGCCGTCATTTTTATCTTCCACCAGAGAGAAAAATAATTCCTCATGGCCAAGCAGGGGAAAGGCGCTGCCAGTTGTGGTCTCTGCTGAAACGGGATCCTTGGGTGAACACTGAAGCACGCTGCCCTAAGTGCTGCGTGGGGACAAATATTTGATACCAGGAAATAAGTCATCCCATGAGTGACTACCGTCAGTTTAAGTGGGCAGCAGCATAAGAGATCGTGGTATTCAGCATTAAGCCAACTCCGATAAGCCACAGCAAGGCATGAGCTAGACCTGCACTTGAATCTGAGTGCTCTCGCCACGCTCAAGAATATTTGCTCACTCTTCTCTGCTGAAAATCCCAGGAGAACAAAGGATCTTTTGAGGGCAATGTTTTAAACCTAAATGTGACGCAGTATGAAAATTCCCTTGTATAAAAACAGAAGGAGGATATAAAATGCTCAGAGAGATACTGGTGCTGCCACTCTTGTTAGTTCTAGGATATACTGTTTCTTTCCCATTCATGAATAATTTTCTGTGAACCTCTGTCTGAATAAGTCCTCTTGTGCATTGAATTGCAGCAGGCCTGGAGCCAACACCCTCCCAAAGTTGCACCAGCTTGAAACAGTTCAGAGCTTGGTACCCTGCACCTACAGAGATGATTTGAAAAGCAGAGCGATGTGGATTGGCTTCTTAAGGCCAGGGCTGTTGTCCCAGGAGCAGCAGCCTGGGGCCACCTGCCCCCGGGATGGATCTCACTAGCCCACTGGAGTTTTCTGCTCCAGGACCATGTTTGTCACCCCCGGTGCCAGCTGACAGCAGGCACACTGGTTGTGACTGACAGCCTCGGTCAACACACACAAACACCCCGCTCCCGGGGGCTGCCCCATCTGCGCAGGGCTGACTGGAGCCAAGGTCTCTGGCCGAGAACTGCACTTCCCACCAGCCTTGCTCAGGCTTGGTCCCTGGAGAAGCCACTGGGTCCGCGCAGAGGAAAGGTTGTCTGAAACTTGGCCCATGTTAAACTGAGCTTGCATACTCCTGGCTTACTGGCAATGCTGCGTTCAACGGGGTGAAGGCAGGGCACACCAGCCCTCCCCGTGTGGCGCTCTGCTGACGTTCACATTGACACTCACGTCTGCAAAAACCGCATGAGAACCAACACGCGTGGTGCGGATGAGCAGGGTCTGGAAGCATCTGACGCTTACTTGGTGCGGCAGAAACCAGGAGACCTGAGCCTTGTCCACCCGCTCCCACCTGCACACGGTCTCCCCGCAGAGCAGCAATCGTACGGATGCCTGGAAATTGGTCCTTAAAGGCTCCTCACGTGTGGCTGCTGAGTGAGCCAAGAGCGGCTGGTAATCGGCAGCACCACCGAGCTGGGGTAGTAGACAGAAATGCAGATTGAGGAAAGCCCATTGCTCATAGCAATTCACAAATGAAAAGCAAAATGTTTTTTTTTTTTTAAATTTATTTATTCCTGAAAGTGTACAACTAGAATATAAAAATATTTCTTGGTGAAAGCAAAACAGAAAAGGGTAGGAAACGAATGCCAAGTGGAAAACATTTGCATGTTCCAGGGGAAGAAGCCTCCAGAGACAGAGCTTGGAGACTCCTCAAGCTTGGAAGTTAAGGTCATATTTTTATTTTACAGAAATTTCCTATAGCAGATCTATAAGTTACCTCATTGTGACTCATAACTCCGTGGAATGGGTTCCTAGTTTGTTCTCTTTGAGAAGCCAATTACTTCAAGTGCAGCACACCAGTAAATGAAATGAGTGTGCTGCTTTATTTATTATTAGGCATTTGTTTTTCCTTATGGTGACTGCATTATAGCTGCCACAAATATGCAAACCAGCTGAATTAAAACAGCACACTTTCTTGAACATTTCCAATCTCGCTAAGCCTTGGTACTTTGCTTGTTCTCCAATACCCGGATTCTTCTGACTAATGAACTCTTCCATTTGCTGGAAAATATTGAATGCAATTAGTACTTCAATGCACAGACTCAAAGTATGCCATGCCTAGCAGCTGAGCACTGTAAAAGAGCCCAGTGCTTGGCAGAAGAACTAGAAATCCGAAAGATAAAAGGGAGATTTACGCACACTCCCACCAAGGCCTGCTGCAGAATTTAATTGGCAAGGTTAGCAATAAAGGGGCTGCAGAGAGAACCATCAAGGTTATGGCCCCAGTGCAAGTCACAAAGCAGTAACAAGTTATGATTCCCAGGCTTAAAAATCAGAAGTTACATTTGGTTCCTCACCTCGCACTCCCCCACGCCAAGCTGCACAATGTGTTTTGATCAAGTCAGTCTATTCCTTTGCTCTTCTCAGTCCAGCTTTATCTCTTCAAGGGGAGATACAAATCACTCCATCCAACCCTTCTGCAATTTCATCCAGCCTCTGCCGGCACTCTTCCTGCAGCTGCTTCAGCTCTCTCTCCAGGCTGGCCTCTCTCATCCGCAGCTCTCTGATCACCTCCGTAGCACTGACAGCTGAAACAGGCTCCTTGGACACAGACCTACCGAAGCCCGTTTTGCTGGCAGGATGTTTGCTTCTGAACACCAGTCTGCACGAACCATGTATTTTATTTTTTTTTGGAGCACAAAGGTATGCAAGATCTAGCAGTTTTAGTTCAACACTTTCCTGTATCTTGCTAGCAGTGGCAGAGAACCACTCCTTCTGTAGTTCTTCCTCTCTTGTTTTCACCTGCAGAGAGAAGAAAAAAAAAAAAAAAATGTAGTGAGTATGGTAGATTTCTGTGAAGAAATCCTCCCGCCAGGAAATAACAGAAAATGTCATGTTTGGACTAGGATGTCCCAAAGAGAAGAGAGCCAACTGTGAGTGTAAACCTAAGTGCGTGGCAGTGAAAACTGAATTACGCTAACACGCGCTTTCTATCAGGTAGCAGCCCCAGTGACCAAAAAGCTGCCTGTAGCAATTTATTTGCAGATTCGCAGTCTACCAGCCCCTCCACTGATGACTAATACACAAGGGCTCTGCACACTTTCCTTTTACCGAGGAGTGTGTGCTTTGACTTCAGAGCAAAACACACGGAGCAAAGAGGGAGACCCAGCAGAGTGACCTTCATCACCGTTGCGCTTTCCGCCACCACGTTGTCGTAACAGATTAATTCCCTCCTGACTAACGGTATTAATTCAGTTTGCAAATGCTTTCTGTACTTGGCAATGCTAAAAAGTAGAGATGACAACTGTAAGCTAGAAATTCCTTAATTCTCAATTCTCATTATGGTGTAACAAATAATAGGAAAAGGAAAATAATGGAGCAGAGACAAGAAAGTAGAGGCTAAGACCAAAATGAATACCAGGCAGCACACTTTCACTGAAGACAGGCCCAATAAAACAAAGCTTTTCTTGTGACAGAATCACAGTCTAGATGATAAAAGCAATTGTATATACTGGGATTTCTCCAAAGCATTTGATTTAATGTTCTCTAACAATTTGATTTGAAGAACTTGCAAGACGGTAATTGCCTTGCCAATTTTACTAGTGGATTAAACATGAATCCAGTGACTCATCTCAAAATGTAGCTGTCAGTGGGGAACATCCATAAGAAGAGGTACCCTGCGCTAAGGCCTTCAGGGAAACAGTTCTTGGTCCAATGGCATTTTCTGTTTCTGCTACAGCAACAAACTGCCAAATCAGCTCAGCCAAAAAAGCAGCAAAGCTGCAGAAAAACGATGCTGCCTCTGCAACCTGCACAAGTCCCAGAGCTCTCCTGGAACTTGTGCGCAGTTCTGGAGTTCATGCGTCAAAAAAACACAGGGAAACAGAGTAGGATTCAAAGACAGGTCACCCAATGACTCACAGCCCAGAAAGCAAGCCTTATAGTATGAAACTTCAAGAGCTCAAACTATTCCATTCATGAAGACAGATATATAATTTGTTTTAGTTCCTAAAAGAAAGTGGAAAAGAAAGTGGTGAGACCAGACTTTGCTGACAAAGCCGTAAGAAGATCAAATGGATGAAAATTTGAGTTAGATATTCAGCTTCAGAGTAAGACACTGTTCCTTACTGTGAGGATAATGAACCATGAAATGCTTCATTGCTGCTCCAGGGATGAATCCTTTGGCCAAAGCTCAGCTCAGGTCAAGCTCAGTGCTAACGATACCCCCTTCCAGCCTTGAAGTTGCTCTGCAACCCCTCCCTTCCCTGGCCATGGGTGAAGCTCAACAGCTCCTTGGGGTTTTCAATCGGCAGATCTGCATTAAGATACTGGTATCTCACATATTAGGGCTCTGACAAGTTCCCTGTAAAGTCAGGGATATTTTGGCATCTCTCTGAAGCACCAGAGATCGGTCAGAGCTCAAAGCAGCACCAGCTGCAAGGACAAGAGTCCTAAGGTAGCAAAGCCCCCTCCGCCTTTGCCACTGCCAAGCTCCAGCTGCTCGGGGTCAAACCAGCTGCCGTATCTGCGGACAAAAGGATTTTTCCCATAGATCAGTAGGGAGGCTTTCACTACTGAAACAAACTCAGACACTTATGATACACAGGGGATCAGACTACGTTCTCTTATGGTGTGAAACACCGCAGGCACGAGGGCTGCAGTCACAGTTAAATTTCCCCACTGACACCAACTTCACCAGGGCTTCACTCACTCAGCCCACGTCTTTCATCAGAGTATCTTCATGAGTTTTGCAGCCAAGTAATGAATCCTCTCCATAGTCTTCTGATGCGTTATTCTCCCCCCGACACCCTCACTCAAAAAAGATTAAGAAAAATCAATCAAATCAGAAAAGCAGTAAATTTCTCTGAATTTTTCCTAACACGTTAAAGGCTTTATCGATGCAGAACCATCTGCTAAAGGAGACCTCTGACGATTAAGGCATTTGAATAGAGAGTTGAAGGCGAGAGCAGTCTATCTTTGCCCTTGTCCAAGAACCAAGGGTCCCTCTTTATCATAATCCCCAAGGAATCGCAGGACATCTCTTGCTGTTGGCTAAAAGAATATCCGAGGTCTAATTCTCTAATACCGCTTTAGAAGAAACAAAACTGAAAAAATAAATTCAATGTTATCTGGTCTCCCCACTGCAAATGAATAAATGGAAAACGATGTCTGCACAAAGTGGATTTAACACTGGAATCCAGGGTAGGAAAAATTTCCTGTGACTTACAAAGAACAAAACCACTCGGCAAACAGAGCCCACAAAACGTTATTTATTTTTTGCATTAAACTCAGGCAGAATACTAGTAGGGCTGTATAAAAGGATTCCTAATGAAACCTAGGTTTTCATACTCTCCACTGGCCAGAATTGGAGAATGCTATTATCCATTGTGCAAGGCACATGATGGAAGAGCATGCTCTTCTCAGCACTAAGTGCCTTGAGTTCTAACCCATAGCAACAGCAGGAACGGGAATTACTACACTGAGGCAGGAGCAGCTGTAAGGACAAGGACAACAGCCTTGCAGTCAGGCAGTCAGGGAAGCAGATGTATAACAAATTCTGACATCCGAGTGTCAGAAGGGCACTGCACATGTTATCTTCTGTAAAGAGGACCAGTATTTCCTGGGACAATACTAGACAAATTTAACAGGGGAAATTTTCAAAATAATGAACATGAAATAAGAGAACAAGTTTAGCAAAGCACTATTTATTTCGCATCAGCAGAATCTCAAGTTGGAAAGCTAGCTTGAGTTCTCTTTTGCACTGTTCTTCCCGGTAAGCTGTGCAACCATATGTATGTCCACAAATACTCTTGTTGCGGTTTGTAGATTTCAATAGCTAAAAATTCTCTAAGGGTTACCTTCAAGCAATATTCTTTACTCTTCACATCCTGAACGCTTGTGAAAATACTCAATAACCTCCTCCTGTATGGTTAATTGATGCTCTTTAGCAGCTTGCTGTCTCCCATTAGTCAGCACACAATGATTATTCTACACTACAAAACAATCTCAGCAGACCACTTTGTATTAAACAAACATACTGTAAAAGATTAGGAGCCTCAGCATTTTGTGTCTGCCCATCTCTATCCCACAGCTCTGCCTTTCAGTCTCAATCTACCAGCTGGAAGTTGAATTCCCAATTAGGTACATAGTGCTGACAACTGCTGCACATCCTCTCCAAATAAATACAACAACATGAGAATAATTGTTTCCACTTCTACAGAACCAACCTCATCCCAAAGGGACCTGGTGCATTTTGAGAAAAGCCACACCAACCGTAGAGAGAATCAGGTGATGAGGAATCAGCATCTTCAAAGTGACACATATCCTGCTGTGCGGTGAGTACTGAGCTGGTTAGCTGTTTGCAACAGAGCAGTCGCTCACAGACACTGTGACTGAGCCCACGGCAGCGTGCTGTCCCTCTGCGCACTCCAGGGTCAACGCACCCTACCAGGTTTCACACTCCCGAGACCATGATGAGCTAGCACAAGCGTAGTGGCACACAAGTGTCCTCCTCACCAGCCCTACGACGGCTGCAGATGGACAGATGCCATGAGCATACACCGAGGCAAGTACTCCTGCTGGGTTCCTTCTAGGTCTTTGCCTCACCACGTCACCAACCACTGTTTGGGAAAGGATAGTGGCCAAACTGCCCCAAGTGCTCCAAGATGGTTTCCTTTAAAATAACTTAAGTCTTCCAAAAGACCACCGTAGGTTTTCAAAAGGTATTAAGAACTAAAAGCTAAAGGGGAAACTAGAGTAATTTCCATGTTCTAAGGAGAAGCCAACGAGCTCGTGTAGTTGCAGATAGGAGTATCGCATCTTAGATCACAGACTGAAAAGGGACGGAAGTGACAGGCAGCTCGTGCTGCCCTTCCCAAACCTGGCACAGCGCAAAGGGTTGCGGTGTGCACAGACACTGCTGCCAGATTCACACACAGGAGCAGGCAAAGGAATAAGCACCAGAATAAAACAGATCTCTTCAACATCGGCTGGAGGGTGGGCACAGACAGGTGGCCCCTAGTTCCTGATGTGGTGGAATTAAGCCAGGCGGGACATCCATCAAGTGTGGAAAGGATTTCCCGTGCCTCAGGGACAGCGCCATGGCTGATGCTGCGTTTCCAAAAATGTTCAGACTGAGGTCTGATGGAGGAAAATGGCCAAGCCAAAACAGAAAAGGGTGCGCCCAGACCAGAGTTGGAAAGGGGCAGTGAGGTGAGGCACATCCAAAAAACAGGCTGAGCAGGCAGCTTGGCTCAGTCCCCACTGTGGTGGATTAATTTATGCACTGATGCACAGGAGAGACTTCAAGCCTGCAAACACCTACACACATGATTTAACTTCCCCAGCGCTTCCTCATCCCTACCTTCTCTGAAATTTCTTCTAACCTAAGATACTACTGGCTGTCCTTTTCATCCAGACAGCTATCTCAGCTATTTTCAGCCCTGGGAATCTTCTGGCTTTGAATAAATTTTATAGCCATGAGTTCAGCAGGCAAATCATGGAAAAGGTAATGTGTCGCACATTTTAAACAAGCTGCTTTCCAGTTTCTTTGCGTGTTCCACTGTTTTGAGGCCAGAACAGTAATATCCAGATTCACCTCCTCAGGATGCGTGCTAATTTGTCACGTGGACAGTCCCAGCCTTTCAGTTGACCATCTTGCAGAGGTCTGCTTCTATCAACTGCTTAGATGACCTACACATTTAGCTCATTTGATCTCTCCTCAAAGAGGAGACCTTCCAGACCTTCACAATTACTGCTGTGGTTTCCTCAGCTCCCTCACATTTGCCTGCATCTTGCTGGTAATGAGCTTCCCAGAGCTTTGTGTCTCATTCTGTTCTGTGTGGCTCAGAAACATCCCCAAGAGGCTAATCTGTCTCAGAGTTTTAACAGCTCACTAATGAAAAGTGCGGTAAAAATTATACACAAAATGGTTCTTTTTCTGCTAAGAAGCAAGTAGGATGTGAACTTACTTGGAGAGAGTTTTACCAACATGCAAGACATCCCAAAGAGATGCTAAGAGATCTAGATAACCACATCACGTTATTCAAATCATTGCCAGTAATGACCTAACAAAAGTGACAATCTTCCAAATGCTGGAAGTCAACATTTCAGCTTGTTAAAACTTCACATGGCAACCTGAAAGCCTCAGAAAGAAAATGAATGCTTTGCCTCTCAGTTACATACTTGAAGGGAGCCACTAGTGAGAGATGAAGTTTAAAATGCAGCAGCAATGAAAGGCTGAAACACCCATTTTGAGGAAGAGAGTGGGGGGAGGCATAGGAGCATTTTCATTTTATGATCGTGTTGTTGCCAGGTTCGAGGAAGGAGCAGCAAACCAAATTGTTGGAGCTCCTTTAGAAGTGGATGATAAAGACCAGAATCATGTCATTATTTTTAAGTCACAATCTCTTCAAATTATTCTAGGAGTTTTACAGAAATGGCTATAATAACGGTATTGTTCAGAAAAACAAACTGCACAAGCCCAGAAATGGTACATTTTCTGCCTCCAGTCCTATCTGTCCACTCGTTCTCTCATTTTTCTCTTATGAATAGGGAGAAGACCCCATATGCATACAGCATGAAACACAAATTATTCTTGCCATTCTGCACAGATACTACAAACCACGATGCCTGCCTTTGCTGGAAAACACAGCACAGCCTGCTCCTTTGTGCTCCGAGTCAAAAGGAACAAACAGAAAAATCTCAGCTCTTGTCCTTTTGGGTTGGGGAGTGAAAGGAAATTGGTAAATATAAATGGAAGTAACACCCAAGCCACCAAGTCGCACTGCCTTTGCTATCAGGGCATAATCACCCAACACCTTTCATAAACTCATCTAGTTCCTCTGAAAACACCAAACAGCATTTGACTTGCAGAATTTTTTATTCCTAAAGGAAGCTCATTTCCAAGCTTTATTTTAAAGCTATCACATCTAAGACGGCCCCCTGTACCTGGGGAGTTGAAAAAGGTGAAGTGAAATATTACCTACTTGGAAATATATGATTAATGAGGGGCCAGATTGCAGAAACAAAGACCTGCCAGGCCAGCCGGTGCACTCACCCGCCTGGCTCCAAACGGCTCCCCAGCACATCGCAATATCCCAAGCACGGGCACTGAGCGGCATTTCCCAGGTTAGGGGAGATGCACAGAGCTCGCAGTCTCCATGTATACTGAGCAGACTCTCATTCAACAGACAAGCATCAATTATAGATAAAGATCTATAAGTAAAAAATGGAAGCAGGATAAGCACGGAGATACTGGCATCGCTCAGAGACTGCTGGCACGGATGCCACGCAGAAATCCTGACAGCTGAGTGCTGGAAACCAGGCGTGGCAAATTAAGGCTAGTTTAGGAGTTTTCGGTTTCCAGACTGGAATCCAGATCAGTCCAGAGGCTGAACCTTGCAAACACTTGTCTTGAATTAGTACAAGCCTGAATAACACTTCATAAATGATCATTATTTATACCTTTTGCTGTCTTACAGTTTATATCTAGTGTTCATTCCACCACCACCCCCTCCCGCCCCCCTGAGAAAAACCTTGCAGAACTGCAATCCCAGCTGACAGTCTATCTGGGATACAGAAACCAGGATAGAGAAGGATTCACAGACTACTTTTAAGAAAGCCCTCCTTGTCAGCACTGAAAAAACAGCACCAAGTACAAAAGGAAAGAGAGCAAAAGGAAATAATCATAGAATAGAATAGCATCGTTTAGGCTGGAAAAGACCTTTAAGATCATCGAGTCCAACCATTAACCCAGCACTGCCAAGTCCACCACTAAACCACATCCCTAAGCACCACATCTACACGGCTTTTAAATACCTCCAGGGATGGTGCCTCAACCACTTCCCTGGGCAGCCTGTTCCAGTGCCGGATAACCTTTTCGGTGAAGAAGCTTTTCCTAATATCCAATCTAAACCTCCCCTGGCGCAACTTGAGGCTGTTTTCTCTTGTCCTATCACTTGTTACTTGGGAGAAGAGACTGGCTGACAACTGGATTTAACTCCATTCACCACAACTCTTTGGGCCCAGCCATCCAGCAAAAAGTACGCCTGTTCAAGCCATGAGCAGCCAGTTTCTCCAGGAGGATGCTGTGGGAAACGGTGTCAAAGGCTTTACTAAAGTCCAGGTACACAAGGTCCACAGCCTTTTCCTCATCCACTAAGCGGGTCACCTTGTCATAGAAGGAGATCAGGTTGGTCAAGCAGGACCTGCCTTTCATAAACCCATGCTGACTGGGCCTGATCGCCTGGTTGTCCCATACGTGCCGCGTGATGGCACTCAAGATGATCTGCTCCATAACCTTCCCTGGCACTGAGGTCAGACTGACAGGCCTGTAGTTCCCCACATCTTCCTTCTGGCCCTTCTTGTAGATGGGCGTCACATTTGCTAACTTCACCTCCCCGGTGAGCCAGGACTGCTGATAAATGATGGAGAGTGGCTTGGTGAGCACTTCTGCCATCTCCCTCAGCACCCTTCGATGGATCCCATCTGGCCCCATAGACTTGTGTGTGTCTAAGTGGTGTAGCAGGTCACTGAACATTTCCCCTCGGATTACAGGGGCTTCATTCTGCTCTCCGTCCCTGTCTTCCAGCTCAGGGGGCTGGGTACCCGGAGAACAACTGGTCTTACTATTAAAGACTGAGGCAAAGAAGGCGTTAGGTACCTCAGCCTTTTTCCTCATCCTTTGTCACTATGTTTCCCCCCACATCCAATAAAGGAGATTCTCCTTCGCCCTCCTTTGTTACTAATGTATTTATAGAAATATTTTTTATTGTCTTTTCCAGCAGTAGCCAGATTAAGTTCTAGTTGGGCTTTGGCCCTTCTAATTTTCTCCCTGCATAGCTTCACAACACCCTTGTAGTCCTCCTGAGATGCCTGCCCCTTCTTCCAAAGGTCATAAACTCTCCTTGTTTTCCTGAGTTCCAGCTCAAGCTCTCTGTTCAGCCAGGCCGGTCGTCTTCCCTGCCGGCTCATCTTTCGGCTCATGGCGACGCCTGCTCCTTCGCCTTAAGCTTTCCGTCTTGAAGAATGTCCAGCCTTCCTGGACTCCTTTGCCCTTCAGGGCTGCCTCCCAAGGGACTCTGCCAACCAGGCTCCTAAGCAGGCCAAAGTCTGCCCTCTGGAAGTCCAAGGCAGCAGTTCTGCTGACCCCCCAAATAACAAGCAAAAGTATTGATAACATAGAAGGGGGAAGAGCAGAGTCCACTATAAGCATAGCAGAAAGATCTGTATGTATTAAGTAGAAGGGGAATACAATAAAAATAGTCACAGGGATCCCACAATTCCCACCCACAAGCTCTTTGTGCTCCTATATGAGAATTTCCTGGCTATACAATACGCATTCTGCACCTTGCTGCACACGGAGCAGCGCTGAAAAACATGCACCATGGTGCGTCTGTGAAAGATGATGCCCAAGGAGAGTTCGTCTCAAACACCATTAGAGATAGCAAGAACTGAACAAGCCAACACTGTTGCTCTCCACATTTGTCACTGTTTTCTGTACAGAACAGAACAGTTATGAATAACCCAAGTGTTTTGTGTGCTTGTGTGTTCCCAAAGGCATAAAAATAAAATCATCTTCACACATAAGTAGGGTGAGGGATTTACACTTCTTTAACAATAAACAAATAATAATTTGGCTGGGGGGGGGCAGTTTCTTTTAACAAACATTTGCTTTTTTTTTTTGAACAATCGTGGCTAAGTCTGACAAATGCTTTCCTTCCTTAGCTATAGACAGTGACCCATTCAGCCTCAGAGAAGCAGAGAAAGGCACCATTTCAAGGGATGCTGTGAATGCATAAGTGATGGAAAATCAAATCCTGCAGCTCCTACTTCTGGGAAAAATTACGGGGCGGGGGGGGGAGAAAGGCCCTGCAGTGCCTATGAAGTTCAAACATTTGGTGAACAGTGACTTCCAAGAAAATCAGACCCCCAACCATCAGAAAAATATCTAAAGGCATTTGCTGCTTATATAAAAACCCCCATGAGTTAAAGCAAAAGCAATATCTGCAATCAGCTGTTCTGGAAACACTACAACACTGAGTAAGCAGGTGTTTTACTACAAAAAAATACCTTACTCTAATTTCAAATTCATGTCTTATAGTAACTCGCCCAAATGTAATTTCAAACCTCTAAGAAAGTTACAGAGTTAGTACTGCAGCTCTATAAAACTTGTCTCATTGAATCAAGCTTCTTTGCTGTAAGCTTTCAAGGTTTTTAATTTTCTGCAGCAATTTCTACACACTGAAGAGTAACCAGTTAAAAGTGCTGGAAACCATCATTTTCTATTTTAATAGCTGAACACTTCCCACACTGTCCTGCCTAAATGAGGTTTCTTCCTTCTTGCGAGATCCTTGATTGTACACAAAGAGACGTGATGTTCTTCTGAAATAGCCCATTTAATACCAATGCTCATGCATTTATGGATTTAAAGTCATAATAAACTGATTAGTTTAACCTACCACAAAGCCCAGGCTACGGTATCTCACCTAGTAATTTCTGCAATGTTCTACTACATTTTGGTAAGCTACAGGGTCTCTTCTAGAAACATACTTTTGTTTTTTTAAACACAGGCTCCAGCAGATCAAGAAACTACCCCATCACTGTGTTATCTCAGCAGTGAAATACATTTATGGTTAAAAACATGCCCCTTTTCAGTGAGTTCTGCCTCAGCCCCTGGGTCATCTTATACCATCTTTCATCTGAAGTCTTATACCCTCAAAACTCCACTTCTGTCTAAGAACTTGCAGAACATGATCCTGCTACAACTTTGCCTTGGTTAAATTACACTTTTCTCACCTCTCAAAAAGACAGACCAAATAATTCCTTTATTACCCCTCCTTTAATCCTTTCCAACCTTTCAACCATTTTCCAATTGTGACAGTGGTATAAGTGGGGCCAACACATTTCATTAAGCTCCGAATTGTGATCTATATCTTATCCATCATTTAACGACCAGTAGCAGACAGCAACGCTCAGTTGCCAATAACCTAACAACTTTTCCATGACCCATTACCATTACCTTCTATTTCAGAAGGCCGTGAAATGGAAAGGTTTGCACATATCCAAAACCTGATGCTGCAGGCAGATCAAACTGGTTTGAGGTACATGCATGGGTATTTCTTACAAAACCCAAACCCCAGCAACAGCAAGAAACTCAAATAATTTCTTTTGGCTTAGCAATAATTATAACAGCTAAAGCAAAATTTCACCTTAATGTAATTCCTAATTTCTAACACTCGTTATTAATTCAGCAAGAGGAAAAATCTTAGGCCTTTGGAATTGGTGGCGAATAAATGAAAGGGGTGATCCCAAAGTAATTAATGGGGGCATTATTTGTACCATAAACTACGAAGACATTTTAGAAGGGTTGTAAAGCTGAGCTATAGCAACTGACAGAAGATGTAATTATACAAGCAGCTGCATTCCAAATTTTGCCCGGATTTGCAGTTTCCTGCAATTAGAGAAGAATGTATGCATCTCCATCTTATGCATTTTAAGCAAGACATTCACTATTCAAATGCTAGCTCCCAGGCACACCTATTGTCATTCCAAAACAAACTGACAGGGAAGCCACAGAGAGGCAATGTACCTATTTATCTAGGAATAGAAGGCCATCTTTTAACGGGGGGAGGAGTCCTCTGAGGAGAAACTAAAAATATAGTTTTTAATACCAGGAAGGCACATAGCTGCATCCAACGAGAACAGCTGCCACGGTCTGGCACAGCACTGCTGTTGTGTGCTTTTTTTTATTATACATTGCATACTGTAAAGCACTTCGTAAGCCTTCAGAACAGCATTCACGCTGTTCTCCAATGGAAAGCTTTTAGATGATGAGGAAGCACAGTAATGGAAAGTTAGAAGTTAATTAAAGCATTTGAATGAGAGAATTTCATAAAGAGGAGTGAGTTGATCTTGACTGAATGGGTACTACACTTCTGTTGGGTTTGTTTGGAGGGGTTTTTGCCTTTTTTTTTTAAAGATAATCAAATAGGTCTGTATTTAGACTCAGGTATCTAAATACCACATTGACAGGAGTCAGAAAAGTCAGTTTAGCTTAAGATAAAGGAAAAGCATATAGGATTAAGAAAACAGGAAAAGAACAACATTAAGCTTTTTCAGGGTCTTTACCAGAAAAATGCAAAGTATACCTCCAAATACCAATACGAAACACAAAAGCACACAACTGGGAAGAGCACTGCCACTTTGCTGAGTCTACAAATATCTATCACACAGTGAAAGCAAAAGGGAAATTCATTCTCTTAGGCCTAAGAGCAACTGAACTCTGACTGCTGTGCAGTGAGCCCGTGTGAGCAGACTTGCTTACAGTAAGGGCTTCACCCAGCTCTCCTGCAAGGACAGAGCCGCACTGGATCCTACCCTTGAAGAGATGCACAGAGGCAGTTGCTTCAAGGACAGCCTTTGGGTTGGATTGCTAAAGGACATACCTGAGGCAAACAGCCCAGAATGAAGGCAGCTACGCTGAAAGCCTCATCCCTCTTCCATAAAGCTGCAAAAAAGTTTCCTGTTGTATGGATATTTTCTGAACTATCTGTTCCTGAGTTTTTGGCATGAGTAATTTGTTTTTCCAGTGGTAACTTTTGAGGAGAACAACTGAACTCAAAAAAGGAGAAAAAAAAAAGATGGGAGTGAAAAATGTAACATGATTATTCTATTGCAGCAACTCTGTGGGCAGAGCCACCCAGGGACAAATATTAAAATAATAAATGGTCTTCAAAGAAATCAGTAATTTCTGCATCACCTCTGTTCAGCTAAACAGGATGCCAGTGATGCCAGCACAAAAAGAGCAGACATGAAGCATCAGCACAAGCATACAACAAGATGGCCAGAATCGCTGTGCTCTGGAGCCAGGAGCTCATCTAAACCTTCTCAGCTACTTCCCGAGAAGATATGCAAGCCCACCAACCGCTAGGTCCCACTGCTCTCGGCAAGGTGGGACAGCTCCAGCAGGAGCATCAAACTTGCAGATTCTTTACCATCGACTACAAAGAGACACAGTTCAGACTTGTGAAAGTCCCATATGCCACACAATTCTGAATGCACACCACAGGGAATAAGAGAGAAACACCTATTTCCTTCTCCAAATTATAAATCTTCAGCATTTTACAGTAATAAAAAAAATTCCATTCTAACAGCCAGGCCTTTTATAATGCATTTCTTTTTAACTACAGTTTTATCTCTAGACTTTTCAAAATCCTTGAATTCAATTAGAAGATCACACAAATTAATGTAGTAATAGGCACATACTGAAAATATATGCTATGAAAACCAGAGTATGTCAGTGTAAGTAATTTAGACACTTGCAAAAAGGCTGCAGCACTACTTTGAAAAAGACCCTGACAGCTACAAATTACAAAGGAAGGCAACAGACAAGTATTGCTTCGTATAATAAATTGCTCACTTATTTTTCAATTTGTTCTTCCAAACTTTTATCTTGGGCAGCAGAGACAAACACTGATGATACGAGATATCATCTCAGATCTAAGTGACTTGCAGAAGCTTGGAGGGTCCCACTTTGTTTTAAGTAGAGCTTTATCACTGTGCAACATGAGAGTAGCCACTTTAGAAGCACAGTGCTGCTTGTGACTTGCACTTCTCTACATTATCCTGGCTTTGGGAGAACAGGATGTGAAACAAATTCAAGCAATGCAGTCCCTGTATATGCAGCCAAAAAAAGGAATGTTTATACAAACTACTCCTAAAAGACACAGATGAGAGGAAGATCTTACCACTTAGTCATACAAACGATCAGAAAAGGGTCTTTCTTATGCAAAAATTACAAGGAAAATGAAAAATAACCCAAAACAAAACCAAAACCCCAAACCTCACAATTTTTAGGGAGTTTCTTCACCCCCAAACCTTTTTGGGTTTCAGTTAGAAAATACTCCCTCGTCCCTTCCAGGGGCTTTGCACGACGGCTGCAGAACCTCCACCAGCACCCAGCGCCCTGCAGCCCTTCTCTCTGCTGGCGGCAGGGGCAGTGCACCAGAGCCGCAAAGGCCGCGCCAGCAACCCAGCCTATCCGCAACTATGGCATCAGGCAAACGAACTTAACTCCCAGGCGGAGATTTGTCTACATAAAACATTTTCAGAGTATCAGTGAAAAAGCTGACATTTTGGAAAGCCACTACTCTGGAAATGCGGTTTCTTTTATTAGCTCACAGTTTTGATGGTGAGTAGCAGCTGTAGGTGGATGTGAAGCTGCTTGAATGGCCATCATGACTTTTGCAGCAGTCAAAGGCTGAATCCTACAGCTAACCTGCAAAGGGAAAAATCAAACAGCTCTCTTATGGTTTTGAGAGGGCTAGTGAGATGAAAAGTTAAAAGTAGTGGGTTCTGAGCTCAGAAGTGTACTAAAGCTTTATTTAGATGCATTTCTGGCTGGGAAGAAGAGATGTGACAATATTAAATTACAGAGTTACTTTTATGTCAGCTCTTCGACAAGCACAAGGGACAAAGACACAGAAATGAGTTGGATACTTTTTCCTCTTATGATCAAGTACTCTCAATTTCAGGGCAGACAACTGAGAGAACAGGGCCAAGGTTTTAAGAAAAAAGGAAACTTGAAGTTAAGCTTTGAATGCATGAATGCCAACTGTCCTTCCAAAAGCACCTCTATTTACTCACCTAAAAACCAAGCAGCACTGCAAAGTGCACGATGCTTGTAGCTGCTGCTGGCAGAGGAGGAACCCATCCCGACAGTCTGCCCCGAGCTGTAAAGCAAGCCAGATACCTCTGGGAAGTTACTGTCCCCAAAACCCACTCTGAAAGGTTCAGTAAAACACACTAATAGTGTTTCAGGTAGAGCTGCTCTAAAATACAGCCATGGCTATGGTGTTTAATATGGCCTCTGTCAGCCAGAACCAGCTACGTCCCCAAGATCTTGCCCTTGTGGAGGACAACATTTGTTGCAGTGGCTCACCACTTGCAAGAGAGGCTCGAAATCCAGCAACCTTGTGGCAACAGGTACCTCAAATCCCACCTATCAGCCTCCAAGCTTTTCACCTTCAAAAGATAAAGGTGGTGCTGGGACCTGCGATCCTACAGACCTCGCGCATCTGAGCCCTACAGGCGTCCATAGTCTTTGTCCATGTTTTATTGTGTGTTTTAGCTGTGAGAACATAAGTACCACACTTATTTCTTAAAAATGCAGTAAAACATTTACAGTGGCTACAAAACACGTTCTCTCATTGGAATGGGTTTTTTTAACAGTTTATTGTTAAATAAAGCTCATCTAAAATTTATTGGAGTATAATTCTTCAGCTGCATTTACTACATGTTTCATTGCCTTGGTCTGTATCCAACATCTTGGCAAATAATGTGAGTAAAATATTAACACGGGTTATTGATTATACTTTAACTGATCCTGTCACCTGAGCAAACATTCTTCATTTCAGCAAAGGAGGGGAAAATAGCATCTTTTGGGAAGCGAGAAAAACTTTCACCCACGCTTACTTCAAACCACAGAGTTCTGCACACAAAACAGGAGACAGCACTCAAGTTTTTAATGTTTCTCTCTTCCCTAAGGAGCTGGAGTCTTTTAGAATATATAAGCCCCATGAAAAATGTCAGGCTGGGTAATTTATTTTCAGTTACAGTTTTTGTATGTGTTTGAAATCGGTTTGCTGATTTAGCAACTGGTACATAGAGTCTCTGTCTCTCACACAGTTCAGCACTCATTCAGCAATCTGCACAGCAAGTTGCATCTGCAAACGAAGAATAAATACTTATCTTTTTCATCTCTTTGTGTGCTGCAAGCTTAACATTGACTATTCAAGTCTGACCAACCTGCTTGAGTTCTCAGAAGCGAGCAAGATTCTTTCAAAAGTCTCCCAGCTCTACTTATCTGCAGTAACTTTCCACATGCCTGCCAGCCTTAAACGAGGCTAACTAGGGGCTTCAGGTCTAATACAAATGTTAGATCCTGCTGTTAAGAGGAGAACCGATGCACAAAGTCAACTTCTTTCCTCCTTCCAACAACTGCCTGCCAGGAACAATCACTTGGATCTCCACCGCAGTCTCCATGGGCACTTACCAGAAGCAAGCAGCCTCAGATCTCCTACTAGGAGTATTGATGAGTGACAAATAAACCAATACAAGGAAATACATGAGCAAAAAGTGAATACAAACATTAGGATCTTACTTCCTACTGTTTACAGCAGATCCATGCTTTCTAATAACCTAAGTCTGCTAATACTGTAGCAATTCCATCAGCAGCAAATTTAATCCTACATTTAACTAAATAAGAACTACACATAAAAGCCATTAGCCTTGTCCCTCCTTGCCATCCTCCTGTCCATGTCCTCCATTGCTCCCTTTGATGGATGTTACTGTTGATCTCTCTAGGATTCCTCTCCCTAGCCAGGCATCTGGGCCCAGCCAACCATGCGTTTCCAAAAGCTGCTCTTGTGGCCTTGCTAGTTCTTCAATTTCTTTTTGCATGAAAAGCTCCACTGACAGCTGCTCAGTGCTCCAGATGGAGGTTTGCAAATACAAAGTGGAACACAGAAACGCTCTGGGACCAGGGAAGGGGCAGGGGAAGGGAATGTGCTGACTGACGAAATACGCCGGCACTGAACCATTCCCTGCCACTCCTCCACTTCCTGCACCCCAGCCAGCCTGGATAATTAACTACTCGCTACGCTAACATCTTCATATTAGTGGAAAGCCCAGAGAACTAGAATAAACACCAGAAATAGCAAAGATGCAACGTGAACAGTTTGCTTTAAAAAAAGAGCTTTTGACAAGCCTTCAGAAAGCTCTTCGGTGAGAGCTCAGCTGTCCCTTTGCCACAAGCCCCGGGTTTAAGGCAGCAGAAACACAACCCAGCCCCGCAGCGGTGCAGGAGGGAGCGCAGCACACCAGGAGCCAGTCCAACCCTCACCAGTGCTCCTCACCATTCACACGGTGGAGAAAATGATGAGACTTTATATTTCCCGCACACATACACTGCGCGTGCCTTTGTTTTCATGCAGGTTAGCCACACACAGCACAGCCACCAAGCTCTAGCAGTGGCTACGAGGGTACCCACAGCTCCTCATGCCCCCCTCCAATTCATTATGAGGCATATAGAAAAACTTTGGAAGTGCACTTGTTTGAGTAGATAAAATTCAACTCAATCACGGTAAGAACAACAAAAAAACCCAAACAAAACCAGAAGGATGTAGGACTGTGTTTCAGCATCAGCCTCTGGAGCTGCTTCCCTACTTCAAATAGTGAAGCTTTAAACCAAAGTGGATCAAAAACCATTCACTCTTTTATAAATGTAAGATCCTTAGAAAAAAAAAACAAACTCCTTTTATTAGACTCTACAAGGTCTCCAGCAGTGTGCTGTGATCAGCTGGCAGTGGCAGAAAGTTTGAGTGAATCACAGGACTCTTGGGATAGAGCAAAAGCCTCTCTGCGTTTCAGCCCCTGCCATCCCCCCTTGATGGGGTGTCCCAGGCCATTCCTGCCACCACCAACTACCCCTGCACCTCCCCTCTCCCCAGCAAGAGAAAAAAAAACATCCCTGTCCCATACAGCCCCTCCCCAATGCACTATGAATCCAAAGGGCATCTCTTCCGAAATGGGCAGCCCTGCATCCTCCCACCCCTATCAAGGCTGCGGGTGCAAGTTTGGGAAGGTTAGGGGTTACTGAATGGAAGGGGAGGCAACTGATCAGGAGAAAAATACAGAAACAAAGACAAAATGCAGGTTTCTGGGTGCTCTTTCACTGTCATTAAGGAGGTCTGATATGGGCCAGGGATTACAACCTCTTAAAGTCTCAACATTGTGTACTCAGGCACAACATGAGCCAAGCATGCAAGCACAGCCACCAGTATTTCTGGAGAGGACTCTAGTGTGGAAGGAGCATGTTCAAGCTCAGATTAATGGCTCTAAGTCTTTCTGGGCCATGCTTCAGAGGTGTATGCATGAGCAAGCTCCATCCCATCATATTGCCATCTCAAAGGAGTCTGGCTTGCTTTTAAATGCTAGACAACACAGAGGATCCCCAAGATACAATATCCCAAGTTTCTTCAAAAGCTCAGTATGGTGTGAGCATTTATGTGATGAAAACTGAAACAATCACCATTTGGAGTCAAATATCTGCATTCCAGATTGTGGATGCCGAATGTTTAACACAGACTGAAATCAAATCCCCCTCTCAAATAGAGGAGTAGATAACATGAAATATTCAGAAAGGAAAAAGCAAACAAACAAACAAGTTCTCTTCCAGAATTAGATTTCATCTTTTCCAGTTAAGAAGAGAAACATTTTTGAAGCTTAACCATTTCACTCAACTTTTTGATCATTTACAAATCCCCAAAATGTCACCAAAGAAGTGACGATTATTTGCTCAGTACTGTATGGAAAAGAACAAAGCTAACAATAAGAAAGCCCCATATTCAGATCACACCTCTGTCATATGCCTTTTCTCCTCCAAGATATTGAACACATTGCTGCCTAGAGATGGATATCAGTTAAAATGTCACATTAATCAGGGTTTCACTAATCACCCAAATCTCATGGCAACATTCAGATGTCTTCTAGTGAATGTCCCTGAAAGGGGAAATGGTTTCAAGGTCATTCCAAGTACATAACCAAAGAAAGAGCTGGGGGCAGGCAGAACCAAACAAAAGAAAGTAAGGAAACAAACAAAGAAACAACATGAGGAAAATAAGTTCCTTAATTTTAAAAGATTTAAGATAAGTAGTTTTAACTACCAGAATCACAATGTACAAATGATCAAACTTGCAACAAATAGACACATTGCCCCTGAAACCACATCCTGAACAGCAAGCAGTTGTGTTTAGTGGAGCAAACCAGACATCATGGTGTAGCAATGACTTTAACACACCTGAAATACCTCTGCATAGTCCAAAATCAATCAATCACAGGCTTGCATAAGTGAAAGAGACTTCAACAGGTTTTCAAGCCTAATCCACAGTCTTAGAGCAGGTCCAACTCCTCCTTCAGCCATCCCTGTGCCAGTTATGACTGTGACCAGAGCTGCGCATGGCATTCCAGGAACGGATGGGAATATTTTAAGCTATGCTTTCTTCTGCTTTCCTAATACTTCTTAGGATTCAGTTTACTATTTCTGACCACTGACATTTCCACAGAACCATCGTTATCACCCCAAGAGCTCATTCACGTGCCATGACAGTCAGATCAGAAAAAACACGTAAAATTATGATTCTCCCTTCAGATGCATTTTGTTAGATTTATCTCCATGCAATTTTATCTGACATTTTACTTCACTACTCAGTACAAGGACCCTCAACAATCCTTTGCTGTTGTCCTTCATGTGCTCTCTGGGATTTAGTCTCATCTCAACTTGGGCACCTCGCGAGGCGCCTCCTGTCCCGGAGCAGCCACAGAGATGCTGAGCAGCACGGGCCGCGAGGCTCCACCGGCGACCGCCTCGCAAACCCATCACAGCCACCTCCTCTCCGCTTCCTGCCCTGCCGTTTGCTCAAGGGTAAGAGGAAAGACAGCCCCGTGGGCAGTTTATTTTTGTTGAGAATCTTTTCAGGGACTTTATCAAATGCCATTTGTAAATGCAATTAAACGACATCAATCCAACCTCCCTTGCCCACATGCTCACTGGTCCCTTCAAAGCGCTCCAACAGATTTTAGATCCACGATTCCTCTCCGCAAAAAACGTGCTGTCTCTTCCCCAGTATATCACGTTTAATCATGTGCCCTCAATTCTGTTCTTCAGAACAGTTTCTACGCAGTTGCCTGGCACAGACATCAGGACTACTGGTAACAACAGACATAATTACTCTGTGGATTATCACGTTTTTTGTGAAGTACAAGGTAGTGGGCACAAGAGCTATAATAAACTGTACTGTCCCTCAGCCGGGCGTGCCTGTGAGAGCCAAGATAATTTCCAGATGTCTCAGTATCGCAAGATACAAAGTTAGAGATAATGACCACTTTAGCTACCGCTCTATCTTCTCTTTGTTTGACTAAAAAAATAATATCGAAGGAAAGATTTGATAAGCTTATTTCTCCAGGGAAAAGACTGAAGGGGGCAGAAACATACAATTGATAGAGGAGCCTGCATTCAGCAAGCATCCCGACTGTGGGGAAAAAAGAGAGACTACAGGCAGAAAGCATCACATAAGCAGCAACAGTATTCAAAGGAAGGGATGATGTAAAGAGGATTGATGGAGAGTCATCTGACCCCCAGCATTCCAAAAAATGCTGTCGTGTAGCGTTACAAAACAATTCCGTTCCAGGGCACGTAGAAGAGGAGGCACTTGTGATAAACCATCCTTTTAACAACACACTTAAGATGCACTCCATTTGTCACCCGCAGTCATAAACTCATGTGACATTCACTGAATCTCAGAAACACTGGAACTTGACCGACCATCATTCAAATCCAATCAGTGCATCTATTTCAAAGTACAATGAAGAATTCATCAGTTAATCTTTTTGGACTTCCTTTCCAAATTTAAGCATAAAAAAATTCAGTGTGATTATTATATAATATTTAACAGCATATATATTGCTATATATAAGGAGTCAGAGCATATCTTGCTTTGGAAATCATGCATTGGAAGTTTTATTTTTAGAATTCAAGGTCTGAGTTGTCCTACAGCAGTCATGTCCATTTTGCCATAAAAGCAACCAAATCTGATGACGCTACCGACCTGCCTAGTCCAGTACCCCAACACTGACAGTGATCAACAGCACGTGCCTAGAGAAAACTGTAAGACAAAGGCAAATATACGGAGATATTTCCTCAGAATATTCCCTCAGCCTGCAATGATTTGTACTCCCGCACCTTCCTGAGGTTGTAATTCGTATCTGTATATTTGATAGTCTTCGATGGATTTCATCTTCCAAGCATGTGTCCAACAGATTTTGAATCCACGTACGCTGCTTATACCCACAGCGCCCTGTGGGAAGAAGTTCTGTACCCTGTGTGAAGCAGCAGCTCCTTGTGCCTGTCCCTATCCAACTGATCCTAATTAGTTCCTTATCCTTACAGAGGAAGAGAGCGATTAGCTCTCCACACACTTTTTCCATGCCAGACCCTTTTGAACTCTTGGGCAAATACCTCTTGATCTGACAACCTGCCACTTTTCATTTTGTTAGCTGATCTATAATCCTGTCTACCAACACTTCAATCAAAAAAAAAACCCAAAACCCAAAGCAAACAAAAAAAACCCAAGCAAAAAAAACCCCTCTCCTGAGTTAATAGAGACACAAAATAGTGATACAGCGTTTTTGTTACTGCTCTATCTGCCCCAACTGTTTCTTTCACTTTTTCTCCATTCACAGGTTTCATAGATTCTCTGGTATCCTTCTTTCCTCTTGATGCCTGAAAAAAATTACTAGTTTTTATGCCTGCATCTTCATCATATCTTCTCCTTGTGCCAGCATGTTAATATTCAGATCCACCTTCCACATCTACATTAACAGCTCCTTAATTTATGCCCCACTGTCCCCTCTGGGTGCTTCCCAGTGTCTCCCCATCCCTGTGTCAGCGAATACCACGTACACTTCCTTCGTATCACCTGCTTTCCTCCGCAGCCAGCCGCCCACAGCCAGTCTGTTCTTCTACCAAATCTTCTGCTTAGTCCCTTCTCTCACTTCACAGGTTTCAAATCCTTCTTATTCCTTCCCCATCAGACATTTCAAAGACTACTAACTCAGTGAAAGATGACAAGCTTTGGCCTCTCCCACCCTCCTTTCCCTGTGAATACCTATCTTTATTTTCTCACTATAACCATTACTGATGCTTTCAACCTGCTGCCTCCATCCCCTCCGGGGGCTGCCATGATTTCCTCCTCTTCTGTCCTCTCCTCTGCAACCCCTATTCTTTGATGCCTTCCCTTCCAAAAGAACACTTATTTTGTTTCAGCATGCTGCCTCTCCGGGACAGATGCCTACTTTGTGTTTGAAAGAGCACCTGGCATGCTGGGGGCATAAACAGACAAGTAACTGACATCAAGATTGCAGCAAGGTTGACAAAGAGCAGCGACAGGGAGGCTGCCCTAGGATGGGCCATAGCGAGAGCACTGAAAAATATAGAATCTTAAAAGTCACTAATGATCAAGAACCCCACCCAAAGCCTTACCTTCTCACACCACGCAGCCTTTCGGTGAGTTACAAGCTTATGCAGTTGGTCACGGAGAGTCATTAAATCTCTGGATAATCTGTCAATTTGCCCAGTCAGACTGTCAGCCCAGGGGCAGCACAAGGTCGCCTTTGGCAGCCCGCTTTTCTCTACATGAGCGTCCTGGGACTCGCGCATATTTCCCTCTTCAGCCATATTATCTACCACAGTTTCCTAAAGGAAAAACAATAAAAGTTACTTTTCAGCAGGAGCTAAAACAGTCATCGTCACCCCCTCCCCATCTTCCTGGTACTTCATAACTAGGAGTTCCCTGCTGCCATCTCAGCATAGAGTTGCTCCACAATTTCAGAGTTATTTTAAGAGATAACCTCCTCAGTTCACTATAACATATTTCTAAGTTAACAGAAAACTTATGTTGCTAACCGAGCTTATTTTAGAAAGCACTGCATACTGTGAGCTACTCTCCACTGCACTAAAGCATAAAGTAAGGCTCACGGGACAGAGATCAGCAGTACTGCAGAAACTCTAGATATGCCCCTTCCCCTCAGACTCTGAGGTTGGATGCACTTCTGTGGCTTTCTGTAACAAAGTGATGGCCAGGAAGGAGATAGGCGCTTACACCGTTCAGGAGAGCCCCATCTGCTATGGGGCACAGTAAGCTGTAACACCCACGGGATCACTTGTGCCCATGTAAAACTCCACAAGTTGAGGAACCCCGAGAGATACCTGCTCCAGACTGGTCAGGAGCTCTGTCAGCTCTGCTTGACCATGACCACCTAGCTGGTTCTATAGTTAATTCTGCAACTGCCTTCGGAGATAGCAACTGTTATTTGAAATACTTAAAAAAATACCAAATAACTTCAGAGTCCTTGAAATGCATGTACCAATACACCGTGGTGCACAGGTTATGTAGAAACACACAGTTTTCAAGCCAGGGTAGCACAGCGTAACTAAAGGACCCAGGCCTCCTCACTCAAAGAGTATTAAATATTTATTTCCATATTGTTGTCAAGAAGACATTAAATAGGAGAGGTCATAATCTCTTTTAAGGACATAATTTGCATTCAAAATTAACTTCAGAAATTGGAGAAGTAATCTGAAAACCACGAGAGGAAATCCAGCAGTTGAGCAGCATGGTCTACACACGAGCAAAGAAAAACCAAATGCGTAATTACTGGCTCAGCAGCAACACTGCTGGAAGAGACATCAGAAAACCAGAAGTCACCAATGTCATACTGTTAAAGTACCATTTTAGAAAGTATAAACCCAAGTCTCCGTGACAGAAGAGCGCTGACTGTAACAGTGACATAGGGGTGAGGCACCTGAAGTTTAACACAGACAAATGGGAGGGAAAGTCCCATACAAGAGCAGCAACAACCATCAGAAGTTTGAATGAATGGCCTACAAGGAGACACTGAGAGAACCAATTGTGTTCAGCCTAGAAACACGGACTGGGAAGGCAGTGACATGCTAACAGCCTTCACTTATACAAAAGATTGCTATAAAGAAGATGGGAATTCCCCCCCACCCCCCGCAGGTGGGTTAAAAACTCTGGATTAATTCACAGCAAGAGATTTTTAGGCTCATACAAGAAAAAACTTTGTAAGATAGCTAAGAATGGCAAAAGACACCCTACAAAACCTCCTTTCTCAGCAAGCATCAGCATCACAAATTGGCACAAAGCAGCGCTGAGGCCAGCAGCTCATGCTGACCAAAGGCCCAGCTTGTGACAATACAGATATGTTCTGGGCACCGACAAGGCTAACAAACTGCATAGAAATAAAACAAAGCTTGTTGGGTTTTGTTTTGTTTTTTAATTTGAAATTCATGAAATGACAGAATTTTAAAGTAACATCACTGCCGTCACTTCAGTTGCTGTAGTTATGTCATGCTCTGTCATGCTCCTGCCCACCACCATCAGGAAGACCTGGCAGTATCTATGCAAGAATCATCGCATCCATCAGATCAGCAATGCAAAACACGGGTTAAGTGGAAAGAGAAAACTACTGTATCCTCAAAGCACACCTCATTCCCATACATCCTACGTCATCCAGGAACAGCCACCATCATCACCGAAACAAAAGAAAAAGGCAAATTCACCATCCAGCCTATTGAACAATTTAAAAAGATGTGCTGGTCAGGTTATTTTGCAAGTATTTATTTTGGACTTAACTCCGGGAAGCACACTAACACTCACAGTACGCCCCACACTGTTCAACACGTCAGGGGCAAACGTTTTGGTGGATACACTGAAATGCCTAACACTTGCAGTTATATTTTGCCTGTTTGGAGCCAGGCTTATGCTAGAGTTGATGCTTTCCAAATAACAGTAAGATGGTAGACATGTAAAGCAAAAACCATTGTAGAACTAATGGCTATTTGAATAGCTCGGCATTGGAAGTACTCTTCAAGACAGGTGAGGTAATTTTACACCCCTTTGCCTTGCTTTTAGTGTAGAACAAAGCATATGGGCAATTAACAGTCAGCTCACCGATTCTCAAAATTTTGTAGACTCATCCAGCTAACGTAGTGCTCTAAAGAATTATTTTCAGCAACTGTGAATGGGCAAAAGTCGTAGAAAGAAGTGAGATGGATGGTACCGTTTACACTCACTTGAGAAATTGTAAGATGCACAGAGAAAGGCTTATTGATTTTCTTATGATCATTCAACACAGTTCAAGGGGAAATCGGCAATTTCAACACACTATTTGGCTGGGAAAAATGAAGTAGTTTTCAATATCAGTTGCTTGCAAATTTAGTTGTTCTCAATTCTGCAATAAAGCTTAAAGGCCCTCTTCTGAAAAGCCATTTAATTTTAAGAAAATGTACGATTGCTATGTTTAAAAAACATTAAAGAGATGAAGATCAGACATTTTCATTTGTGTTAACTATACGAAATTCTGCCACTCTGCCCTGCAATTCCTCAGCTTAGCTGGGTGAATCTTACTGAAGAAAACAGAGGGATGAAGGAGAACTAAGAAAACATTCCTTACTTTACCAAAGGCTTTTTTCCTTTTTCTCAAGTGCTGTTGAACAGTTGGTTTGCAGCATTTATTTTTGTGGGAAGGGGCCTTTGGAAGTGGTCAGCTATGTTTAGAGTCAAGAAAGCCGCACCCTTCAAAATCAGTTTGATTCATTACCATCCACTGCCAATAAACTGGTTCCAGTTGCTTCCACTCCAGAAAGGCTTCTAGTTGCATGGTTTCAGACTCCAGAAGCTGTAATAGCTAGAGGAAAGGAGACAAAGGAAAGAAAATCAGGTAACATTGGTCACTTGTGAACTAAATGAAATGTGTGTTTGGTCTGACGTACGTAAAGAGTGTCAGTGGTACACGGGACAACACTGGGTTACTTTACAAGAACGTTGTAAAACCAGCTGCGGAAATGTGATCTGAAACACTTTTCCCAGCATCACTGATTTATTGCTCACCCCAAATGTACAAACACTGTCAGCTTTTACATACATAAATGTGAGTTTCCATATTGTTTTGAGGGATCAAAGAGCCATAGTTCTGATATATTAAGGCCTAGATGCATGACCACCTTCAAATCTTCTATGCTTATTGACTGCCAAAATAAGCTATGTTTCTCCAAGGGTATTTTTTTTCATCTATCCGTTCACTCACATTTATCAAGGCTGTAAGGTCTGAACACCTTCTCTTCCAGGCCATGTACAGCTTTCTCTCAGCTAAAACTTACAGTTGGTCTTGGACTGGGTCTCCTCATATTCAGTAGTACTGACCCCAACTGCAATATACAGGTACCTCCACTAGTCCAATGTATCTCCTTCCCATGCTGCTCCCACACCTGTAGAAAACTCAAAACTCCAGTATCTCCAGTCCTCTCTGCCTCCTCCCCCACAACCTTGCATCCCTTATCCAGATCACACAAACTGAGATGATCTCTGATGCTCCGAAATAGCATGGAAGAACTCCCTCTAAAAATGTTATGTATTTTATAAATTGTCTGATCCGCTGCACGAGGAACCCTTCCCTTTACCTGAGAGCACTTGAAGGAGAGAGGTTATGTTCTAGCTATATGAATTATAAATTTTTCATAAATATATACATAACACGCATGTATGCACACACGTATATGGATTAAGACATTCTAAGACTAAATGTTTCTATATCAGTAAAACAAAAAAGTTCTTGGAAAGAACGATAGATGAACAAATTAGGTATAAATCAGAGATTACCAGCTTTAACAATTTCAGTACTGGCCATATATTTGAAATGAACAATTTTAACACCAATCTGATGCCAAAGACAACTTTTTAAGATGGCACACAAACAGTATATGGTCTCGAAAAGAATGATAAGGACCAGATGAGTACCAGTTAAATTCACCTTATATAGACAACTATCTTCTGCCAGGCTTGTTGGGTTTAGTTACTTACTACATAACATGTAATTTAAGTAACTGCAAAGCATGAGTTGACTTTGCAATTTTATTCTGCAGATATAACTTGAAGATAAAGAAATCAAAGAAAGGAACGGACTTTGCAAGAGTAACTGCTGGAAATTATGAGCAGTTTGCTCTAAAACACTGCTGGATCCAAAATACAATTACACATTTGTTCGCACAACTGACACTTGGCATTAACGCTTAATGACTCTGCTAGTTTCAAGCTCAGCTGGTATATGAAAGGTGGAAGAATGGGTTTCCATCTCCTTTTCTCTTTTCTCCTTTTTTTCATAGGTATATCTACAGCACAAATGGCTTACATTATGGGATCTGATGCTGGCAATAAAACTCAGCCAAAAAGTTGATTAAATATTCAGGCAACAGCTAAGCTACTTGATTTTAAAGTAGCTTTGTAATGTGGTTGTAAGTTGCGTGTGATGGCAGTACGAACATGTCTTGTGACAGCTAAGGAGGGCTGAAGGTTGGAATGGGGAGCTTTTCATTTTAAGCCTTCAAAAAAAAAAAAACTGAGTAAAAACATTGTCATCATCTTTAGTTTTAGTCTCACTAGAGGAGCTCCTGAATGTTAAAAAAGCCATATGCCACTTGCTTTCACACCACAGCTGAAAGGATATGGTTCTGAAACTTCACCAAACCTGTAAATGATCTGTTGGAGTTAGCTGACCTTAACAACAATCAGAGCTTTCTGAGCAGTCTCCTAATCTCAAGCCTTTCAGCATCTTTTGCATTTTGGAGGTTTTTTGTTGCCGCCCCCCCTTTTTTCCCAAACTGCTCCATTAGTCATGCAAAACTCGAACAGCACATTTGAAAGCATTCCTCTGACTCCCGGACTTACGGCATCCTCACCTTTCACTAAGGTATTACTATGCTCAGAAATATCAGGCCAGCAACGGTGCGCTAGATTGTTTCAGCCATAAATCAGTAATGGGATGACTACACCGCTCATCCTAGCAGGACAGTTTTCAACCTAGCTGGAATGCGCCGTGACAGCGTTAGGCAGCCCGCAACGGCCAACATTTGAGTTTCTGCCCTGAGGGACCGAAGGCACTGTTCCTGGATGGCAATATCCTCTGCCATTCTTTATAGGGGCCTTGCAAGACACTGATGTTATTGCAGCACGGAGAATAAAGCAGAACACAATAAAAACTAATGTACTACAAATATCCTTGAGATACCTTAGCAAAAACCATAAAAACAAATAAATGTTCAAGGCAAGGACAGGACAACTGATTGTATGCCTGCATGCCATGAATTGGACAAGGACTGTCTCCACACGACCCAGGGGTGCCAGGCTTTCACTCAGACACACCTGCACTTAGCAAATGAACAGCTATCTGTATCAGCCAGCTTCTTTCTCCCAACCTCATCATTTACTCCAGCTTGTCATGACATTTATTGTTCTTTAACTAAACTACGCATTTTGTGACTTTGAGGTCAATGGCGTACATTTTCTTAGGTCACTCATCGCAGTCATGCCACAGCTGGTATTTCAGCTGTATTTGCAATTGTGGAAACCAAAGCCCAAGTGGTACCTCTGCATTTTCCCCAAATACAGTACCTTTTCTTATTCATTTAGTACCAACAACAGTTCACACAGAGATGCCTTTATATGCGACGAGCAGTTCCACTTCTGCTGCTACAAAAACCTCTCAAAATGCAAGGCAAATTTGCAAGCTGCAACTAAAGCTGCCTGCTCATTTTTATTGACCTAAGGACTCAGATGCTGTCATGCCTCCTAATGAAATTTAAAGACTAACATCTGCAGAAGAGCATTCATTTTGTCTCATGACCAAAGTGAAGCAGCAAGTCAAAATATGCCTCACGTGGATATCTAAATGATGCTTAGGGATAACATATGAAAATTGTCTTTCCCTCCACACAAAATTAAGACAATGAAATTCATTTCCTTCATTCTTCTGGAAGAAGTTATTGCTTTAAAATACTTACACTGACAGAAAAAGTAAAGACAAATTCAAATTGTTAATCTCTGTGGAGAAGTAATTCCATAATGAATGCTGAGAGCAAACACTTTGCAGTAACAACTTCTCTAAACCATTGTAAAGAAACCATCACTGGTGCAAACGACTTGCAAGCAACAGCTTTGCTATAGAGGCTAAACTGTGCTTAACTGAGCTGTCTCAGAGCAGGCTGCCAGGAAACCTCAGAGTGATGCAGAAGAATGCGAAATCTGTAAAGAACAAGCCTCTCTTCCTCTGACGTGCGGCTGAGATCTCCAAAGCCAAAGAGCCAGCATCCAACGCAGCTCACGGACCTCAGGAAACTTTAGGAGCTTCAGCTGCAGGAGTCCCAGGTGACATCATCTTCTACGTGGTTTTGGATGCTCAACAAGAGGCTAAAGGTGAGTCCTCTTTCGTATCCACAAATCTAACTCGCACCAAAATCATTACTTAAACATACTTGTAATTACTTTTTCTGTTGAGATATTAACCTTTTTCATATTATTTACAAGCATATTGCTAAATTCATTGATGCTTGCAGACTGCTACAGAAATCAATATTTAATAATTTGCAGCATAATGCATCCTTTTCATAGGCTCAGTTCCAGAGAGCTCCCCGCAACAAGTATTTAATCTCTGATGCCCACAGATCGTAATTCAACCACCATATCACTGGCAAAAGTATTTTTAATCAAAAATTGCTCTGCCTAAATATTCAGAAAATCATCCTATTGTTAGACAAAAAACGGTCTTTCAGCAATAAATTATGTTTCGTGTCTCAGAGACAAAATATTGCTGATTCATCACCTATTCACATATGACCGTAGATAGAAAACTTGCATTGGACTCCAGATCACCGCAAACCTCACTCCAAATGCCAACATCTCAAGTATGACTCAAGGCTCGAGACAGGGTTGGACAGGGGTTGGCTTAGTATGAAAGCTTATGTGGGGAAGTATCAAGAGACTATTTCATACTTTTATTTGTTTAATAGGAAATGGCTTTTTATTCAACTTGAATTTTGGTAATCTGAATTCTGAATATCTAGGAACTGCAGGAGAGAGGAAAAGCAGAGAAGTTGCTTCCAAAAAATGCAAAGAAAGGGGTAAATACACATGAAGAAGTTACACAATTTACACTACCAGAAGTAGACCATAACTGGGATTAAGGCTTTAGAGACCTAACCAAGCACCAGGTGAAGTAAACAAATTACAACACAGCTTCATCTCTGCTACCAATACAAAACTCCCTTACCAAAAAACAAGCAAACCTTGACAAATGAGAGCCTCTTGGCAGGCAGGCTGTTAGCTGGATGACATTTGGTTTAAAATGGCACATACTGCCCAAATTGCACGTTACAAGGGCTAAGTTTTGGGACCCGTCCACCAAAAAGCAGAGAAAAATCTTGATATTATAAACATCTCAGGCTGGGACAAAACAACAACACTGTAGGTGGACACACTCAGTGCTCCAAGATTCAGTTCCACATTGTGATTTTTTCAGAAGCAAAGCTGGTTTAAGACATTCCCATATATCCCTTGAAGGCTGAAGCAAAAATAAATAGGCCTGAAAACTAGAAAGTCACACTGGAGTAGTGTGAAGTACAAGCAGCTGAAGAGCGAAAACCAACAGACCAATGAACAGCCTCTAGCCACAAGGCAAATAAAGATCGACTCGAGTCATTTTCTCTGCCTGTGAAATATTGCTGAGGGTCGAGACAGAGCAGGAGAAACACTGCAGCCCAACCACCACAAGGCAGGTGGATCAGAAAGGCTCCTGGATGACGAAAGTGGATGAGACCTTCTCCCACCGCCAGCTATGGACCCCATAGGGACCTTGACGAGAAACACTAGCAGGGATGGGGAAAGGCCCTCTGCGGCTCCAGAAGCAGGTACTTCTGTGTCTGCTGAGCATCATCTCTTTTGGAATTGCAATGGTATTTTTTTTTGTGGTGCAGACTGTGAGGGAAAACAGGACTTGGCTCTTTTGCAGAAGATAAAATACATGAAATACAAACCACAGCAGCTTTGGGTGGAGGAGTATAATTCCAGATGCTTGGATGTGTGCAAAACCTCCAATGCCTAAAACAAGATATGTGACTTTTCCGCTCGCCAACACCAGTTTTATGCCACCGCAGCTCGAACTTCAATTGAGCTCTCTCAGTTTTACGTTCCTGAGAGCAGGGAATCAAACCACTAGTTAAGAACTTAAGTGACAAAGATCATCATTATAAAACATAATTGCTATTTGTGGAAGGATTTAGAAAACAGCTGTTTAAAATGAAACTGAAAGAAAATGGAATTTAAAGCAAACAAAATGAGGCATTTGGCACATAAAAATTGTACTACAGCTTTCACATTGGTAGGCAATGAACTGCAATGTACTAACAACGACATTCATTTGCAGAGGAACAGGTCAATGAATGGATCACTTTGCATTTTTCCCTGTGGAAATGGCACATATTAAAACAGGGAAAAAAGATCAGGAAAAAGACGACTGAAGTGTGAGTTTTATACTTTAACAGTCAAGATCAAGACGTACGAGAATGGAAAAGGCACACATTTTCTTCCTCAAAGGTACCACTGATTTTGGGTGCCTAACTTGGCATACCTGAAGAGCCAAATTTTCTGGCAGTATTAAGTACCTTTAGCTGAATATACACTCAAGTTAAAGCACATCCAGTAGGTACCAAAAATCACAATTTACTTTAGAGAAATCTCAGCCAGAGGATTTCAAAGGAAAGCACCGAATTGTATCACAGCACTGCCTGACAGCTGTTCATACTGTACTGCCAACCAGAACCCCCATGTAGCTGATGTCAAAAAAAGACCATTATTCATCTGCTTTTAGTCAGACTGTTACTGTACACAGAACAAAGCATTTTCCATACTCAGTTTTTTCTTACCCCCACCCCCTGCCATTTTCCTATATTTTTAATAGACCACAAAAACACACATAGAAAGCAACAGGAAAAAGCAGTTTCTAATTTGCTTTTTAAACTCATCTGAATTCAGAACTGACGTCACACTTCTGAACAGTACCGGTATCCTGGTTTCTGTATGTTTCCGCACTGGATGTTACTACACCATGAGGAAGTGCTAGTCATAGGAGGAGCATTTCCTTTCCTTTGTGTGTGTGTGTTATGACTACTAACTTCAGCAGGGGAACTAACCCTTTCGGTTTTACCCTCCCCCCTTTATTATCCCATCTGTCCTTGCCACCAGCTTATTATATCCACCTACTGTGTACTTCCTTGACATCCTTATCCTGCATTTGGCAGTGAATAGACAAAACCACTATCCTTATACAAAGCCAAAGAAATGCCTTTTTTTTTTTTTAAATCGGTGTGCATTGCAAATACCTACTAAGCGAAGGGGTTGGCTTTTTTTTCTTCCCTTGAGCTTTTGTACTTTCTCTTCAAAATAAAGGGCTATGTAGCACAAGTTGTGCACAAGTGATGTCTTAAAACTCCTGCAGGGGCTTTTCCATATGGGTTCATCTGTTCTCAGCTGAGTACGCCACAGGCTGCCAGCCCCAAAGGCCATGTAAGGCTCCCAAGCCTCCTTTTCCCTCCCCGTCTGCTCCCTGCAGGAACAGGGGCTCGGAGGCAGAAGGGACCTGCCTCCCTGATGCAGACCTGCCCACCGGTGCCTGCAGCTCCCTGCCACCTTCTTTGCCTAGTACTGGCCTGTAAGGACCAGGTGGTCCTTAACCTAGGACTGCATGAGCAGGGACAACCAGGGCTTCCCCAGTTCTGCTTCAAGGGACACCTTGTCGGGGACGGAGCTGCATGGCTTCACCTGCACTCCCGCGGCACCATCATATGTACACCATGACCAGGACTGGCTTGTACAGCATCCACAGCAACAGAAACACAACCTCTAAGCACTAAAAAAAATATAAATGTTAAATAAAATCTAGCTCTCGCCCAAAGACAGAAAAAGAAACAAAGAAGAACAGCTTCCACCACTGGAGACCCAACAGCACACAGAATTATCACAGATGTTCATGTTACTTAAACAACGAATTAAAAAAGTTATTCAATATGCAGATTAGTCTAAGCTTGTTAACTTGATATGAATACAGTTTCTCCCAGCCTAGCTCTTCTTTGACAAGCCGTCATAGCCTATCATGCATGCAGGTATTTTCACACGTTTTAAAATATGCATTATTGACTAGAGAAACTACTAATTTAAAGTCTGCTACAGGCTCCCTTGTGTCAGTTCATTTCTCTTGCTACTCTCTTAACACAGTCCTTTAAATTAAGCGACAAACATATTTAAAAAGAACCACAAATCCGAAGCCACTTGCAAAGCATGAGTAACAGCTGATTTTATAACTCTATTTCCTTGGCTATTTAAAAAACCAAAAATACCTGCCAGTAGAGCTGAGCTAACATTATGGGCCAATTGCACACAAAGTTTAATTTTATAAGGCTATAAAAAAAGCTCTACCAGTCTCCTCTCAATTTGACCTGCATTCTCACCTCTAAAAAACAGATTTCAGTTCAGTTCAGCTTTCCAGCAACAGTTCAGTTGTGACCAAAGCCATTGCAATATATGAATTTAACTGTAGTTTGCTTCTTTAACCAGCATAGGCTGGAGAATGCAGTGGTCCTGTTGTGCTTGACTTTCCGGATGGGTTAAGTGTCTTCTCGATGCAGCAGTGGATGCAGGACAACAGAGGTCCCAGCAAGGGATCACAAGATCATCGTAGCTCTGGGGCACTTCAGGATCAGCCTTCATCAATAGCCGTATTTTGGCACAAGAGAAGAGTGACAAGCCTGAAGTCCCCTTGCTGTTAGAAGCTGATAACTGGTTTCTCTTGTGGATGAAAACAACAACAGTAACGACTCCACAAGCATATTACAAAGACGCTCTGCACTCTCCAGTGGCTACTGTTAGCTTCAAGGCATGATGCAAGAGATGGGTTATGAGTTTTAAAGTTCTTCACCTTAAGATCGTTTCTTGAGGTTTAATTTGTTCCTTCAGGGTCCAATATCCCAGTTAAGATTCACTGGGCTGGACCGACTCCATCACCAAAGAACGGCAGCAAGTAAGCAACTCTCACTCTGAAGACTCCTACCAAGGAAGTTTAAGAGGCACCATGACCAGGGTATTTTAATATGAATGTGGAGACAAGACCCACCTCCCACACCACACATGCTCTTGCATACCAGCCTCAGCTGACTCAGCTGATAAATGGGAATTTTGTCATTCAGCTTACAGACACCAGTTATGATGCTAGCACAATCTTTGCTGTAGTGCTGCATGGGACCACAGAGCCTGCCTGGCCTCCCTGTGCTGGCCCAAAGCATCACCTGAGCTGGGGCAGCTTGCTCCCACCGCTGGGTTTGTTAGCAGTTCCACCCCAAAAAATTTTCCAGTGCCAACTGATGACAAAGCACCTCAGCCTTGTCTCTCCAGCTTATTAATTCCAGCTGCATTGTCTCAGGTGGAATTATATTATAGTATGTCACTGTCATTGTCACTGTCACAGCATTCAAATTACGTTAAGTACGGCATAAAACAAGCAAAAGCACAAAAGCAGCAGTGAAACTCAGTATCATCCTATCAGGTTTTCTGTCACTGGCAATCACAACCAAGTGTTCCTATCAGTCAAGCCACATACTGCAGTTCCTACTTCAGTGCAGTACGTATCTACCGTGTTTCAGAGATATCTTCCTTATGGTGTAGGAGACTAAGATATTGCTGCTACATAGTCCAACAATTTATGGAGTCCGTGATGAACCACTGCCTCGTTTTTCAAGGACCAAGAACTCACATGCTTGGTCAATAAAATGTACTAAGTAATAACTCATCCCCCAAAAATGGTGATGGCAACTCCAGAACTGCAGCTCTATTAACTCCTTTTTTTTTTGTATGGATAAGTTTAGCTGAAGGCAATATTAGTGACAAATTGCAGCCTGGGGAAATTTTCAGATCAAGGTAATAATGCCATGAGGTAGAATGATTTGCTTTAGTGTTGCTATATAATGCTGCCAGTTCTTCCAATGGGACACTAATTGCAGCCAGAGGCCACCTTGCTTAAAAAATATCTAAAGAAATATTTTAGCACTAAAACTGTCTAGAGTAATAAAAGAAATAAAGCATCCTTCCCAAGAAGGGGCACTGGGAAAGTGAAACCAGGTACAGAGTTCAACAACTAAATGATTCACGTCTGGGTGACAAGCTAGTGCTTGTCAGATGAAGAAGCTGGTCTCACACTGTCAGCTGCGAGCAGAACCACGCAGGTGGGTAGGGACCTCTGGAGGTCTCTAATCCAATCTCCTGCTGAAAGCAAGGTGCTCAGGGCTCTGTCCAGCAAGTCCTGAACATCAGCAACTGAGGCCTCACCCCTTCTCTGGGATTTGGTTCCAGAGTTTGACCACCTTCATGGCAATTTTTTCCCCTTTTATCTGGCCAGAATTTCTCATGTTCCAACTTGCATCTATTGCCCCTTCTGCTGTCCCAGTGCACCTTTGAGAAGAGCCTGGCCCATGCTCCAGCCCTGACCACCTCAGTGACCTTACTGGACTTGCTCCTGTATGCCACTGTCCTTGTGCTGGGGGGCCCAAATTGGACACCTAGCACTCAGTCTCACGGGCACCGGGCAGAGGGACAGGGTCCCCCCCGCCCTGCCAGCTGCACTCCTGCTAACACAGCCTGGGATGCAGTCAGCCTTTGCTGCCTGGGCACGCCGCTGGCTCCCGGGCAACTTCTTGGCCACCTGAACCCCCAGGTACTGGGTTTCGGGGGGGTTGTTTTGCAAAGCTGCTTATTAAGCAGTCAGCTCCCAGCCTGTACCATTGCAAGGGGTTATTCCACCCCAGCTGCAGGCCTTTGCACTGGCCTTTACTGAGGTTCCTGAGAGTCCTCTCAGCTCATTTCTGCAGCCTGCCTCAGTCCCCCTGAACAACAGTGCTGTCCTCCAGTGTATTCACTGCTATGCCCAGTTTGGTATTGTCCGCACACTTGCTGGTGGTGTGCTCCATCCCATCATTCAAACCATGAGTAAGATGTTAAACAGTACTGGCCCAAAAGCTGATCCCAGAGGGACGCCACTAACAACCAGACACTGACTTGAGTTCAGTGGCCCAAACTATTTTCCACTCACATTATTGCTCACGTATCCAGCCCATCTCGAACCAACTTGGCTATAAGGATATAAGGACTTTCCTTTGGTGATACATAAACACAGGCACATTCCCTGTCCCTATCTGCCTTTCTCAAAGCTCTTTAATTACATGTCTCTGCCTCCTTCTGGGATGGGATACTCTACACTGCTTTGAAAGGGAACCACCAGCAGGATCTGAGGGCACTGCGGAGGTGGAAAGTGCCTGCCCCAGAGCAGGCGGAACTGAACCAGCCGGTAACAGCAGGCATCAGATGAGCAGAAAACCATCTGATGCCACAGACAGTTGTGGGGAAGGAGAAATAGAGGAGACTGTTTTGATCATATTCATTCTTTGGGATTTAAAGCAGTTTAGCTCCTGCAGAGGCTTCTTTCTTTCTACAGCATGAGAAAAAGTTACTCCATACGTTTCTAGCCTCTCCAACCTCCCTAAATTAACTCTCCCACAGGTACCCGTTCATCTTTTCTCCTGTCATCAGCCCCAAACTTCCACCCTGACCTCCAGCTGCTTCTTGGCTCTGGATGGTCCTTGTCCATCTTCCA
Organism: Phoenicopterus ruber ruber; assembly: GCA_009819775.1. Lineage (NCBI taxonomy): Eukaryota > Metazoa > Chordata > Aves > Phoenicopteriformes > Phoenicopteridae > Phoenicopterus > Phoenicopterus ruber. The sequence continues at coordinate 28,298,903 of CM020222.1, forward strand.
GACAGGATCTAGAAGCCAAGACCCACTGGTTCTGGAGGAGGGTAAAACCTCCAGCAGCAGCAGCCCAACAAGGATGACCAGGGAAGTTAGGAGAGGAATTCCTCACCCAAGAGAACTGGTCCACTGTCTGCTCCAACAGGAGACCACACAAAGCATCCAACGGCAAGTCATTTATATTTAACTTTTTTCCAAAGTCATCCCTTCTAAAATTGACTTGAATCTGCCTTAGAAATATCAATATACATTATCTTGCACAACTTGATTGCTCTTGCTACTACAGTGCCCAGCTGGCCAGAGCCTTTCACTTTCTTAAGGAGGATCAGGAACTCAGCTACAAGTAGACATTGTCTAAAAGCAGCTTTGAAGCCATTTGACCTCTGTAATTCTTCCTGATTCTACATGGATGACAAGGGTTGCATCTGCTCTGCCTCATTTTTGCAAATGAGTACCTGATCCACTGTTTCCAACAGGTTTTAATAACTACTATAGCAAACCATGTTTTATGTGATAAATGTCAGCAAATGAACTGAAAACCTATTGCCTACAGTATTTTGGAAGGAAAATGACATGGCAGCCTGCCCCCTCCTTCTGCAGAGTGAATCATTAAAAAAGGCAGGAATAAAATTCTTTGTTCCTGCCACGCAGCACGAGGTGGGCAGCACACGCTGTCACTGACATTTTCTTCGCTTTCTTAGTGCTTATTCTTTCCTTGCGATGAAATGTGAGAAAGAAAAATGATATCCGAATCACTGAGTTTTTTTAATTTCATTTTTAAATTGTTTTCTCAGTAGCCACTCTCCTGCTCTACAGGAAATACATAACAACCACCAAATCACCCCATTTATAAGACAGTATCCACTGCTGCTCCAGTAATTGTGAGGGGTTCCCATGTACACAGTCGGAAGAAACAAAATACAACAGCTTTTTCCAATTTCAATAGCCTTCAACGTTCCAAGCTTCAGGCCAACAGAGCTTCCTCCCAGAAAAACAACAATAAGTAGTACATATTCTGGATTTTAAAGATGATCTAGGCAGTCCTGCTAAGAGGACCAAAATGCTTTAATGTAAGGTGCTGAACATCCTCACACACAAGGAAAACGTGTCTTTCCCAGTACAGCTCATCCTTCCTGCAGCCTCTGGAACTCTACCCATCATAGTGTAGCAGATTTCACTGTGCACAGCACCATGGCAGGCACTCTGCTCCTGACATTACACCACCAAAAGACCAAACTAGAGATACCTAGAGAGGAAAAAATAAATCTTTCAACCAACATAACCCATGGGTGTTTAAAGCCAGTTCTTGCTCCATAGTTCAGCTTAACTGACATCAGGGCACCAAGGGGAAAGCAGTAGTCTAGGAGAGGGCAGGACTCTCGGACAGGGTCAGAAAGCCAGCTCAGACCAGCCAAGTATCACTGACATGTTCCTGACCCTGCTCATCATACACCAGCACAGAGGCTATATTTCACTTGAGCCTGCAGGTGACCTTCATATTAAATCCATCCTTACAACCTCCACTCTTTCTTATTTGAATAACCACCATCAAAAAATCAAGTACTCTGGATCATTCAGCTCCCTCGAGCTTTCTTGTGTGAGCCTCCAGGCCTCCTGCATTTAGGTGCTGGAGTCCCATATATAATTCAAGATGCTATCAGATCTGCTCTCCTCTGCAATATTAATATGTCAGCTCCCATGTTAGTTCTCACCAATCTGACTACCATGCATGTAAAATGTCTAAAGTAACTGTGGCTGGAACACCACAAAACATTAAGTAATTTAACAGGGGAAAAAAAAAGCATTGGCTTTGACTGGCAGTGTTGTTCAGAGCACATGGCAGTAAGTATGTTTTACACTTTTAATGCACAATCCAGCAAGATAACTGCTAAGGTTGGAAACTGAAGCATTCAAAGTTAAACACTGCCGGAATTCAAGCTGCCTAAACAACACTAATTTGACCATCCCATGTATATAAGGTCTAGAATTACATGACCAAAATATTTACCTTCATAATCTGTTTCACCAAGGGCACAGAATGGCTGGTGATCACTCCACAAGCTATTCCTTTTCCTTTTAAATTGCACATTATTCTGTCTATTCTTCAGAGGGAAGCCATGGACTTATTTGCCATACATCATTCAAATCCCATGCTGAAGACAGAATTTTTATCTTCCACATAAACAAGTTATCTTTCCTAATGACCCATGTGAGATGAGATGATAGTATTATTGTCATTTTACAAATGGGAAATGAAAGCAAAGAGATGAAAGTAAAATGCTTCCATTTCTTTTGGATGCCTTAACTGAGACTTCCGAGACCCAATTTTCAGAGAATTTAAAAATTACTATAAAGCACTTCATGGATACATCTACCCAGCGCAACTCAACAACTTGCAGGGATGCTTTAGGTAGTTTTCATTGAGTTAGTTTCTGAGCCAACATAGCCACGGCACGCTGCCTCGGCCGATCAGCTGTAGTGGAAGAAACCAGGCAGCTGGCCCGGGTTGCATCAACACACACCACTCTGCACACTCTAGGATCCAGCCTAACACTTCAGCAGAGCAATGTGCTGCAAGGACCTACTACACCGTCCAGGGCTAAATCTGACATTTCTAGATGATGCTACCTGCACTGCTGAAACTCTTGAGGGGCTCCAGGCAGAGGTCCCACCAAGTTCTGTAGCAGCTAGGAACACATTTCCACAAATCAGATCCCTGAGCATCCAAGTGGATGCACAAAAAAAATGGGAAACACCCCGTCAGCAGCCCACCATGGAAAGTCTAGTTTAAGTAACTTGCCACAGGGAACTTGAGAATGCAAAGGCACAGAAGTATTGCAGCTCTCCAGGACAAAGCTCCACTGCCTCGGCTATTTAGGCTTCCTTCCTCTTCCAACAATTCTCCCACTCTTACTGCTATTTCTTTACCTTCATCAACCACTTTCTTCACCACAGCTCTGACTCAGAAACAAGGCACTCTGCACAATACAATAGTTCTAGGATAAAATATCCTAATAAACATAAAGTAATACTACTAATGTTACACTGCATCATCTTACTCCAATGTAGACTATTAATTTCTTTCTTTTTTTAAAAAAGATACTTTTGAAAATCCCTCCTGCAGCAGCAGAGATACCCATTTCTTATCTGCAAGATCAGACTCTTGGGTCAACAGACTAACTAGCAGCAGCAGTAGCTTGTCCACAGGACTACTGGTTGTCCACTGGACCATTGCTGGAGGGAGAGGACATTCTCCCACAGGTAGGAAATTTCTCGGAATCCCGCAAGGAGCAAGACAATGATTCAAGTCTCTAGACAGACTCATCTTCCCACTCACAGCTCCCTGTCCTAACTCTCCAGTCTTGACCTTTCTGTCCATATCCAGCCCCTCCTGCCGCAGCCTCTCTTTAGTACCTCACTCAGTGTCTTTTCACCCAGATAGTCTGAATTCTTTCACATCATCAGAGCCACCTTGCCTCCCCACTGCTCTCATGTAGGCCTCTCGTCCAGGGGTCTCTTCCAGCTCCTGACTTCACTGAACGAGAGCCAAAGAGGCTCTTCACTGTCCATCCTACCCCTTTCCTCTGCCTGTCCAGAGCCCTACTTCTGCTCCCAGCCTGCAGCTCCTAACACAGTCTATGTTCCCTGTGTTCTTCAATGAATAATGTTAGAATGGTTTAGTAAAGGCAAGTTAAAGACAGGAAGAGGGGAAAACCTGAATACTTTAAAAGGGCAAAGCATTTGCTATTTTTATTCGAAGTGCTGTGGCGAGCATAATTATGCAAATTCAAAAAACTTGTCATAATTGACCTTTTCGAAACATGTGTGTCCATGGGTCTAACATACAATTCATTGGTGAACCCTGGAATTTATTAAAGGTCAGCAGTTCTAGAACTTCTCATTTCATCATTAAAGAACTTATTGAAGATGCACCCAGCAGCAATCAATGAAAAACAAACTTGCTTAAAAACAGGTAAAAATTTTGATGCATTGGGTTAGAAAAACCTGTACCTTCAAAAAGTTCTGTAAAAGGAAAAGAAAAAAAAAAATGTTCTTGCTTAGTTGTTGTTCTGAAAATCCAACAATGCCAGAATCCAAAGATTCTGGTCCTCTGAAGCCTTGTAAGCAGATTTAGTAAGTGGTCAGGAGTCACTACTGAATCAGACTAAGTTTATTCTGGCAGTGTGTAGAGTAAGTCTAAAATCATATTGTGTTTAGATCCTTTGGGGCTTGGCTGTCTCTTCTACCGTATTGCTCCAAGAACTGTGTCACAGACCTTTGTATTCCTTTGGGGAAGATTGTTCTCTACCTTTCCGATCTCATTCACAGCAACACAGTCTCTCCCCACCTTGAAAATTGGTTCATGCTACAATCTTTCTATGAAGAGTGCACACAGAGCCTGGCATAACACCTAGTAAAATGAATCTCCATGACGATTTCTGTGGAGTCAAGACTGACCAAGGAAGGATTTCAGACAGAACATGCGCAGGAAAAAAAAAACCCACAAAAACCCACAACCAAAAAACCCCACATTTTCACAAATACTCGCAAGCCCCGATGCAATTACTCTTGAACTTTATGCTGTATTATTTTTTTATGCAGGCTCCACTGGAGAAATTTCAAGTGTTTTTTTCTTTCAAGAAACTGAAACACAATGACAAATAAGCAAAGCTGTCCTTAATTAGAACGGTAGTTACAACATGAAATACTGATCCCATTCCGTGATAGAAATGACAGAACTATGGCTTTTACCAAGGGAATGAGGCAATGAACATAAAAGCTGAGGGCCAGATCAAACAGAATTAGTTGCCAGAGCACCACAGAAGATAATGAATCTACGACAATTTATGCCAATGAAGGCAGCTTGCCCTTGAAGCTCAAGGTCATTTTTTCAGAAAAGAACAAATCTTTTTTCTGGAATTTGCAGGCACTGCAAGCCTTCGCTTCCTGAATTAGCCTTCTACACAGCAGCATCACAGACTATAGCATGAATGTGATTTTTTTCCATTGGTACCTACACTCCGAGAAATGTGTTGGTTCAACTGCTTGTTGTACAACAGATGGAAGGACATCATAAAATATCAGGTGGTCCCCTAGCAGGCTCTTTGAAATTCAAATAAGGCTACATATCCTTCACCCTTGCCATACAAGACCATAACAGGGTTGATCACAGAAATACTACATACTAGCACAGGTCTGTGTCAAATCAGGAATGTGACACAGTGTCAAGCTTAGCAGCAGGGTTTTAACTGTTTATTTTCATTTAGCGCCTGCCTGCAGTGTCTGTCACCACCAGGAACTTTCCACGAAGTCCCAAACCACCAGCACAAGGACACCAAATATAGCCCGGCACACAGCAGCTGGAATTATCCTGCCATAGTTATTCCATTTTCATCCAAGACTGTCAGCAACTTAAGGTCCATTTCTGGAGATAATGCAATACCAGAGCAATTATTCAATAACCAGCTGAATAATTTGTATTAGATAACAGACTTCACTTTTGCTGCTCTGCTTTCACATACGTTCCAGGAGGTGGTGCTGTCACTCGGTCGGAAAGGGACCAAAAACTCACGTGGTGTTTGTGCACTGAATATAGTGGTTGATCTTACCGTTTAACATGCCTATGTGGACAAAATACTTCAGTAGATCAGGAGGACTTTATGCAAGAAATGCACAAGCCCACATGTGCATGCACATGATGCAACGTGAAGACTCACATTTCATGCAAAATAACTAGTAAACGCATGTTCAACATTTTTGAAAATTCAAAGCCTATCAGTTCCTAATGCTCCCAATCTGAATGTACTTGTTCTGAAAAGAACAGAAGCTCTTTAGTGCTTCGCATGAATTCAAACCATGGGCTATTACTCACAGAGAATAAACCTGTTGTGTCACTCATCTGTAACAGCCATCTGGGATAGATAGATGTTTTAAATGGAAATTGCCACAAGATTTAGGGTCCACAATCAACTTATCTTACAACTTGATCATTTACCCCTGAATGTCCCAATAAGAAATTATGGCGTCCCATCTGACTGAAGGAAGCAATACACATACTGTACATTGGCTTCCTTCCCAGATACATGAACAGTCCAGAAAGCAGATCAATGCTGTGCCCATACCATCCTATCCCATCCCACCCAATCCCTGCTGCTTGGAGAGCTAAAGCTCACCTGAATTTTTTATGGGCATGGAACTGACCATACATAATGCATGCAAAGTCAGACTGACTATTTGTTTGCTCCTATTTACTTGCTACCAAAGACCTTAGTAGCTTAACCCAAAGAAATTCCCTTTAAAATGTGTTAATGATCAACAAGTATAACTATTTTTCATGAAATTCTGAAACAAAATTATTAGGTATTCACATCCAAGTTCTATGAATTTCTCTGCATGTCCATCTGGCAGACAGCTGCATTATTTATTTCCTGTCACACTCAGTAAATTGATCTACTGGCATTTAAAGGTGTCATCTTTACTCATTACAATTTCAATGATCACTCCAGCACTGCCAGCGTTGTACCAATGACCCGAGTTCTGACTACAGCTTTTAATCTCTGCTAATCACAAAACCAGCAAGATTGAATTCCATGCATAAAGCAGTGTAAGAAGAGACAGAAGAAACTAAAGGACTAGGCTGCTTTGCTTCAGAGCTCATTGATCTCTATATGGTAACAATTTGATGAGAACATTAATTTAATGACTCTGAAGTGCAACATACATTTTTTGAGCTCAAGGTAAAACATCAGAACTGGCGACACTGCAATGCAGAATTAAGGTAAACAGGCTTCGTAGACAAGAATGGGATTATATTATACTCACAATGATGAAAAACAACCCAATGGGTCCCACATCACAACCACTGTACTCACAGTTGCAAGAGGAATGCGACTGCCTCCTCACAGATAGGCCATACTGGCCTGAAGAGTTTGGGGCAGATGCTGCTTAGCCTCAGCCACATCTTCTGCATGCCCTCCCCAGCACGCTTCCAAACTATTTTAGCTGCAGTGCCAGAGATCAGAACTCCATTTCTGCCCCGAGATATTTCAGGCTGGCAAATATCAGCAGCCCCCGGTCACACTGGGGAACCGTTTAAAAGCAAGCAGTACTGATACACCTTGGAAAACATACCAAAACACAAGACATTCAAGATGTGCTAGACTATGTTCTAGCACACTCTAAGTGATACATGCAAGAGGTTTTCAAGAAAAGACACAATGAACATCCAAGCTCCCTAGCAATGCACAGGTTGTTGCACGCTTCCGCACTTTAATTGTCCCCAATTTGCACGCTCTAGCACGGCCTTGTAGGCAAACAGCTCTGTAACCATCACCACTGACTGAGGCGCTTCTGCTGAGAAAATGACCACCAGCATATTTCTCATGCAACTCTGCACGCCAGGGAGTGCTCAAAAAGACATGACAGCATCTTGGGAAAGAAAGGATATACATGTAGAGGTCAAGAGCTAACATAAGCATGCACATGTACTTCAACTGGAAATTGAACACCAGCTGAAGTAACGTCACCTCCCATTCTCTGACTGAAACCCCTGGGCAGCACAGGAACTAAACACAGCGGTGACCTGTGACTCACAGCAACACACCTACATAACCACAGCCAAGCCGAACCGCAGGAGAAGTTGGAATTTTGATCATGCCTCGCTAGAGAAAAACATAATTAAAACTATTACACTTGGAAAACTTCCAGCTCTATGAATCTGACAAAGACATTTATGATGATAAAAGAATAATAATGTCCAGTAAAATCCCTGTACATAAAAGCACTAAAAGAGTTTTATAGTCAGATATCCAAGGGAAGAACATTTTAAACAAGTTAATGTGCAGCTTCTATAGAAAAGGAGTAGCATGACTTTTCCATTTCCTAAACTGCTGTTTAACTTCACAGCTATCTGTATCCTATCACACTTTTCCTGTCAGACCAAACATCTCTTGTTTTATTACAGGTCAGAGCAACTTATCTCTCGGGATATTTTTGATGAAAATGAACTCTAGGCTTCAATAAAAACAGCCCAATGTCCTTTCTGTGATGGCTAATTTTTGACACTTCGATCCACTTTGCATTTCTAGCCTTTGAAGGATGCCTAACATGAGAAGGAATTCGTAACACCATGCATCAACAGGGGTGCGTTCCAGTAAGACATATTGACATGCTTGCTCTTTTTATTGATCCATGCAGCAGGTTGTTATTTGAGGTAACATTAACAGAAATGTCACATTACTTAAAGAGAAAAAATTATTTCACAGTTTTTGGAAAAACACATTTGACAGAGTGCTGCCATCTGCACCAATATTTGAAAACCAAGATATTCAAATATGCATAATTTACTTAATCTTATCAAGATATTTGAAAATTAGAGGCTTTTTATTGCATTTTCCAAAGAAGTATCACTTTGCATACCGAGTATTATATCCATCTGGAAAACTGACACTTGAAACAGCCTTGCCTTTTCAAGTCCATACCACCTTGTTGTATCGGGCTCTTCATACATACTGAGCATATGACTTCTGGAAGCCGCTTTTGAGAAATAAGGGTAAGGGGAGACAAAAACTACAAAAATTGCTCAAATGATGACAATAAGAATTTTAAGTGTCTTGAAAATACGTATACTGAAGTGTTGTAATGATTTCCTGCATTTTCTCCTGTTTATTTTAGAATCAGGCACAAGAGAGCGGCTTAGAGGAACGCCTTTTCTTGAATAGGTTCAAGAGCTTCAAGAATTTCACAGCTGATTATGCTGACAAACAATTCCAATCTTGGACCAGTCTTGGTAAGCAACGTAAGAAAAGAATTTCCAACACACAGGCACTGGAGCTGGAGCCTGTTTGGGATTGCACCTGTTAGAGCCCAGAAACTGGAGATGGAGACTGTGGCCACTCATAGTTTATTTGAAGAAAACATCTTCTGCCACCCTGCCTCTGTCCCTCTCAGTGATCACCCTTGTTTTGAAGGGGTGTCCCTTGTTTCATGTATTTACTGTTTAAGCCTGGGAAAGGTGGAATGAAGACTCCATAGATTTTAACTAAGCAACATAGCTGCCCACTAAATCTTCTTGGCTATAAACCTAACCACAATGTTTAAAATACAGAAAGATTCTTTCCATTTTATCCTGAGTCTCCACTGAACAGCACACCTGAAACAGACATCCGGGAAAGGGAACCACGTGCAAGAAAGAAAACTCTTGGAATGATTCATTAACAGCACGGTCAAAACCAAAGAGGCTTTATTAGAGTATCATTACGCTTTACTGTAACAGATCAGTGACACATTCAGGGTAAAGGCTTTGGAAAAAGGTAGTTGCAAAGTCCTTCTACACAGCCTGGAAGTTTCTAGTGCCAGCCCACCAGACCTTTCTGGACATCTGCTGAGCTCTGGAAGACTATAAAGTATAGGCTGCAGAGGACTGTGCTGCTGTGTGTTCTGAGCTGCTCAGCAAACTGTAGGAGAGGGACTGTGAAGCAGAAGTGAAAACAAATCTCAAGCTGACTTAGCCATTTGCTCTAGAAAAACAATTATTTTCCAGGAAATTCTAAACAGTTGAACCTTATCAAGAGGCTGCATGTGAACCGTTCATCCAAGGAATGCTCAGTAATGAAAGATTAACGTGCACTTTAGGGGGTTTGAATGTAAGACCATCTCTCACCTTCAAACCCACTTTTCTGAATTTCTTTGTGCACGGTATTTACAATGCCCACTTCTGTTCTTAAGGTAGCAGCAGAAAGAATATCTTCTTTGGGTAAACAGATTTGGACAGACTGCAGAAATTTGCCAAATATTGATTTTGTTAGGGCTGAGCTTAAAATTTCAATCTGGTTTCAGTTTCACATAGAATGAGCTTTTAGAAACTGATTTGTAAAACAAACGTATTATACTGTATTAAAACAAGTGAATCGTACTACTTCAAACAATAAACTGAAACATCTATGATAATTGAGTATTTGAGAGCAGCAGAAATATATACTTAAGGGTAAAACAGTACGCTAGGAAAAATGACGGTGTCCTAGAAGGTTCTGTCTGAACACATCAGGAAACACTTTTTTACTGTGAGGATGACTGAGCATGGAGCAGGTCACCCAGAGAAGTTGTGGAGTCTCCATTCTTGGAGATATTCAAAAGCCATGTGGACATGGTCATGGGCAGCCTGCTCTAGGTGACTCTGCTTGAGACACTCTGCCTGGCTGGCCCAGATGTGGTTCCTGGTAGTATACGACAGCAGTCAGCCAACTGATCTAGAATGCTTTATTCTACAAGCCTCTTCTTCAGTGGCACTTTCAGTCAAGTCTCTCCCCACTCTGTCTACCAGTTTTTACAAAACTTAGCCTAATACCTTTGTGTCTATGTTCTATCAAACCAGAAGAAACCATTTGGTGAATACAAGTTATAAATGAGGAAACTGACAGTTCAATATATAAGCCCTTATTTCTGTTGGAAACCAAGTTAAGAACATGTTACAAGGAGTGCAGTCTTCTGTTGAACGATGTATGTGTAAAGCATACTAAGCATCTGAGAATTACAGGAGAAGCATTACCTGCTTGTAGTTCTCCGGTTGTCTAACAAGTTCTGTTTCTGTGACAGAAAAATGTCCAAGGATCTGGTCTGTATGAGAGCCACTAGTGAATAAATGGATCTGGAATAGATTAAATTAAAAGATATTTGTCAGTACAAGGACCAGATCATTAACATCATCATTAGCTACCATCTAACGGCTGCACAGATTGGAATGGTGATGTGAACCAGTGGTTACAAGCCCATTCCCAACGGACAAGGACAAATGTAAATACTACCACCAATACAACAGACCTTTTTAAAACAGCCTGCAGGAAACGATGATCATGTGCCGCAATCATCTCACAAAATGGTCCATCTGGTATTGTTACCAGAACCACGTGCAGGAACCACTGCTGCCGCCACAGTAAAACTGAAAGATTTCTCTCTTCATCCTGTCTTAAAGTCTTTTTCCTTACACTACACACGCTTTTGCGCATGGCATGAAAGGAAAAACCATTTACACAGGTAGCAGAAGTCTTAACAGAGGTAAAGGATACCCTCAGCATAATTTTTGATTTCTTTCTTTAAAGCAGAAAATGCTACCTAGTTACAGTAAGTTTCTCTTTTGCTGCTATATATTGTTTTGCTTACTGGGACCTTGTCCCAGCTGCGCTGGTGATGGTATCATCAATTACTTGACGAAGAAGCCTCCCAAGTTAGTCAAGGGAACAATAAAAAGCAATTCCTCCTATTCAGAGCTGATCCCTTTGTTACTGTAATAACTGCAGCTGCCAAACAAGATAGCAGTGCACATTTGTCAGACAATCGCTCATATTTCATTAATATTTCTGCCAGAGGACAGAGAATGTTTCCTGCTTTTCTTCCTTTATTCTAATATGAACTTTATCATACACTTGGGTATTGACAACTATTTTAAAGTTGACAGGCACTGGGTAATTATCAACCCTTCCCTGAAACTTCAGAATATTTTAGCGTTCCTTTCCCAAAACTCACTTCTGGTGACAACCATCTGTCACATGTGCAGAGCTATGTGAGTTTAAAAATAAAAGAGCACCTCCCCACATAATGTTCTTCCTTTCTACTTGCCACTCCTCTCCCTGCTGCATCCTTGCGTAACTCTGCCAAACCTTTAGGCCTTCAGCACCAGGCATGAATTTCAGCCCCTCTTCAAAAGTATATTGCAGTAGCATCATTGGCTAAAGCCGAAAACAAATACTCAAAAGCTGTAACAACAGGGGAATAAGGTGTTCCCCTGAGACCAGACTAGCTGGATACTGGAATAATCCAGTATTTGTATTTTTACAATCTGCTATTGATATCCACAACATACTGAAGTTGAAACAAGGCTTAACGAGGGAAACTGCCAAATTAAAAGAAGCAGGTGAGAGGGTGAGAGACAGAGCATGTGTAGCTGTTGCTGGTGGCACTGGAATGGACTGAGGAGGAGGTAGGTCTGATTTAACCTTACATGAACCTTTGCATGAGCGTACAGGCACAGCCTCCCACTGAGCACCACTTCTGGGGAGTTTCCAGTACCAATTCCTACACGCCCTTGAGCTTAGACACCCTGCAGGGACATCAGCTTGTCTAATTCACCTAAGAGAAGATGAAAAAGGGGCTTGTTCGTAGTTCACACACACTTACACGAGAGAAAAACTTCCACTGCATTAAAGAATGCGCTATTGAGATCTAACGGCAAAGTCACTTTAGGAAAAAACGAAGATTTTTCAAACCAACTATCTCAAGACAAAAAGAGATAATTAACCCATGTAGTAATTTACAGAGTAACGTGGTAGATTCTTCATGCCAAGATACAGACGCATCTAACAATTGCAGTTTAGCTCACTCAAATTACTGACAATGAGGTAATCACCCAGCACCAGTCTCTGCCCTCTATTATTCAGAGATCAAGACTTTTTCCTTGTCCCTTTACTCTTTTACTACAACATCAGATATATAGATACAACCAATCCAATTCACTGTAATATATCTTATTTTATATTGTTTATCTTAGAGGAGGCACAAGAAACCACTCCATTCATAGGAGGTATTTCCCAGTGCTGCTCTGCATTCTTACTGACAGAATACAACTCTTGCTCTTACAGTTTCCAAGCATGTTACAACCATTATTGTCATTTTACCACGATCTGATACTGCCAGTTATGTTAAACTCTTCTTCTACCATCAAGAATTCCATTTAATGTAATTTTATTCCTACTAACTTATACCCATGGTCTACAATCAGATCTTCACCTGCTTAACAAAATTCACCTCTGAACCTGGTCTAACCTTCCCCTATTTCAGGTGTGATTTCTGTCCTAGTCTTTAGTGGATGAAGGATAGCTGAAAATACCCACAGGAAATCCATCAGTTTTGCAGAAACTCACTTGTTCCACTATTTCTTTTCACATGCTGATTGTGGCACAGTGCATTTAACAGACCTAAAAAACAATACCAGTTTTAAATTATACAGGTTCCTACCTGTTTTTCTGAAACTATGCAAGGCTTCTCATTCACATTTTTTAAGGCAAAGTGGTAATTCAAAGCCTAACTAAAAACAGCTGTCCTCCCCTATGAATTCAAGAGGGATCAAAAACCAGGCATATAGATATTCCTCTGGTACTTGACAGAAAGAGGAAGAAACAGAATAGAAGGAACCAAGAGGCGTGCCTTAACACGGTAATTTATCCTTCACGCTTCCATATACTTCAAGGTATATCAGGTAAATATGTACCACTGAGAATTTTGAGGGAATTATAATGGTATTACTACATTATACTTTCAAAGCAGGCCAACCTGTCCATGTTGAGAAGCCATTATAATGTTATTCAACAGCTCATAGCCTCAGGCTGCAAAATTCCTCAGCAACAGAGAAGTTAAGATTTCCCTGAGGAAGTCTTTCTCCTGCAGGAGGACATGTGTGTGTCTGTAAGCTTCAACAGGCCTTCTGGGAGCTGAAGTCACTGAAAAGCAGCTCATCAGAAGAACTAGCAAAAGGAACAGCCAGTCAGACCACCTAACAAGCAATTCCCAACACACAACTGGCTGTAGCTCCAGGGGGGCTTCCCTCTTCAGGAACCTACACTGTTACTGCAGGACTTCACACCATCACCCTTAAGTGGCTGCGGGCAGGACAGAGTAGATAGAGGGCCCAGCAATCAGTTTCAGTTATCATTTGTGTACTTTAGAGAAAGAACAGCCATTTATTTTGCCTGTTTCCCCCTCATATTTCCTTCCTACTGTTCCCTTCCCCTCTCTTCAGGCAGTACAGTACTATTTCATTAAGACATGAGTCATCACTTCTAACCTGAAAGTACATGTCCCTGATCACCCAAGTGATTCAGTATTTTTTCACAAAATCACAGAAACGGAAAAGACCTTGGGAGGTCTTTAGTCCTACCTCCTGCTCTAACAGGGACTATCGCCAACATCAGGTTGTGGCTTTGTGTATGTCAGTCTTGGAAACCTCTGAGGATGGAGACCATTCAGCATCTCTAGTGACTCGCTCCAATGCTGCCCATCATCCCAGAGAAGCTTTTCCTAATATGCCTGAACTTGCCAAGCTATAATCTGTGGCCAATTCCCCTTTGTCTTCTGGTACTGCCAAGAAGACCATGGATCCATCTTTGTAATTACCATCCTTGTAACTACCCATCAAATAGTTATCAGGTGACCTCTCCATCAGCCTCCTCTCCACCAGAGCAAACCAACCCAACTCCCTCAACCTCTTCTTTGGAGGTCATGCCCAACTTAGCTAGTCCTTGACTATCTTGGTAGCCTCTTGGTGGATCCTCTATGTACAATTCTTACTTCCAGTTGCAATATGCATACTAAAAAAATACAGAGTGGAAAAGCAGTCATCTCCTGAATAAGAAGATGATGGTGTGTGATCCAAGTGTGATGTGTTTTTCTCAGAAAGCCCCAAATAGAGAATATGGTATTTTAAAGCCTATGTGAGTCACAGAATGAAATCTGTGGAAGTGTCGCCACTACTTGGCAAAAGTTATAGCTCGTGATCAGCAGTAAATAAGACTGTTCCAGAGTTGAGATACATAACCTGTTAAGTTATTAAACAGAGCGAGTAAAAGCCATAATTATCATTTTGTAGAGAAAGCCCTCTGTAAATCTGTCAGCATAATTAAAAAACATAACACTCATTAGCCTTTTGCATACTGTGTTTGTGGTTTATATGAGAAAAGCAGCAGCTCATATAGAGGTCATACTGGGTCAGCTCAGTCTTCTAACACATAGCAGACTAGTTTACAAGTTTTAAAATTAATGCAGTAGCATAGACAATTTCTCTATAAAGAGTCAGGAAATATCACTTATTGTTTATGCAGCTGTTAAATTGTATAAGTATGTTATATTTTGTGTTACCGTAAATGTTAACATTAACGTGGCACTGTAATGAAGTCCCTTCCAAAGTCACTTTTACCTTTCAATTTTGCTGCTTTTAATTCAGACTAAAATATAAATCAGAGCACTGTACCTTATTACAGCTCTGAACAGAACTCCCACAGTTGCACATACGTATTTGAGTACGCATAATGTCAGTCTGTGATCACATATGGAAGAGCTGGGCTCCAATCTATCCTCCTATGTATACATCTGTGATGGCAGTCCTCTACGTACACTGCAGAGCATAGTCTGATCATAAGAATCATCACCAGCATCGCTTATCGCTTTCAGTTTAGTCCAGTGATGACTGTTGGAGAAGGCAATAGTGGCAGCTTTGGGAAACTGAATGAACAGAGAAACATTCTCCCTCCTGCTTATTCTTCCAGATTCTGGAAATCGTGGTCCAGGGAACTGCAGCGTAACTAACCTGTCTCTTACATTTGCTTGACTGTAACAGTCCTAACTTTAGCAAACATTTTTCCTTGGCTAGCTACAGGCGAAAAAAAGTCCAACTTTATTTCAAAGTACAATCCCCATAGGAGGTCATCATCTCTGCTGTCAACAAGTTTAGCACGTCGCCCAATCAGCACATCTCCATCATTTCAGTGCCTGTTCTGGACCATTGAGAGTATCGCTGTTTGTACTCGAGGCTTCAGGTTCGACCTGCTCTTAATTCTGCCTTGGTCTCGTTAACTGCAAGCTGAGGTATTGAAGCTGCCTAATGATTTGTTACTGCCAAGTACTACATAAATCAGAGCACTGATGATGAGTTATGGAGATATTTGCCTCATCTACTATAAAAATCAGCATATCTTGAATAGAGGTAGCTTATCAAGGGGAGCAGATGCCAATCATCTCATTTGAGTTTTATATCACTAAGCCACCTCTCCCAATAGCATCACTGTCTGTAATCTCAGTGCAAAAGCCAAGAACTGCACCTGCACTTACGGTGAATTGCTATCTTTGTTCCCAGATCAGGAAAGCACATTCACAGTGGGCAATGAGAAGCAAAAGGTTATTTTAGATGCTGCACACACAGCACCTGATCCTTCCCCAGGGCTGTCAATCAGACATCTTCTCTAGCAATCAATTCATGTAAAGAACAAAATGTAACCTCATTATAGTTTTCAGCATTGCTCTGTCAGACACAGGATTAAAACCAAGAAGGCATCTTCATTCAAAACCCTCTTGTTCTGATTCTGACAATTTTCTGACAAATGTTGTTCTTGGAGGAGAAATTTCTCAAAACCGTTGTTAAGTCTCAAAAAGATTTTCTGTGTTCTGGGTACGGTACCAAGTGTTGCTCCATACAAGTTACCTGAAGAGACATGAATGGAGAAAGGGGGCCTAGGGAAAATATTACTAAATAACTTTTAGGACTATCTTCAGAACCATTTTTTTAAATTTGTCTCTGCAATCACCATCACTGTCAACTTTGGGACTGCAGGCTGTTTCCATCCTAAGCAGACATGATGCTCCCAGATGTCTGTGATTTTCAGACAGGCATATAAACATTATTCATAAATGGGAACAAAACTGGAATCTTAGCAGTCTAGAGACCACTATTGATTCCTGATTTAAAAGCAGGTAGATTTTGGGTTCTGCTTAGATGTTCCCTAGTACTTCAGAAAGGGAAACTGCACTTTATTTTGCTGCTACTACTTTCAACATTTGAGCTCAGTATTTTCAATCCACATTTCTGATGAACTTATAGTTCTGAATCACCTACTTCTTGTCTGTTGGACCAGAATGTTCTGTCTTGCTTCTACCAGGCATTTTCTGAGAAAAATGGAGACAGCCTATGGTTGCTGAAGTGACTAACGTGCCAACCTCCAAGAGAGACTTTTATACAACAATTATAACCTTGCAAACACTGTACATACTTCATTTTCTTATGGTTCTGCCCCACTGGGGAAAGGTGGGGGTATTTATATTTAAAGTAATTCACTCTTATCTACAGAAAATGCAGAACTAGCAAACAAGAATAATTTGTACATTTTGTACTAGCTGACAAGGCTTTTAAATAATAAACAATGCCATAGTGAGTCAGAAGAACCATTTACCTTGTGCAAAAGTTTGCATTGCTCTTGGTGCTGAGCATGCAAACTCCGCCACTGGAACCTCAGCCTCCCATGTAACCACTGAAGGTATCGAACATCTACGCTGTCTTCTAGCCCATATTCAGGTGCTATTTCAGTTGTACCCTTCTGGCTGTGAGGCAGATCATCTTCACACTAAAAGCAGAAGAGAATACCAAAATGTTTTAAGTTAGCTTCAACACTCTCAAATCATTCAGTAGTAAAGAACATACAAGGCAAATAGGCCAAAGAGGAAAAAAAAAAAAAAAACAAAAAAGGAAGTAAGTTCCAGCAGTAGACAGAAACTGTAATCTTTTAGAACACAGGGCTGGGAACAGCCTAAACAAGTACTGAAGTCTGGAATAAATACCAGCTTCTCAGCTATCTCCTCTCCCGTCTTTCATTTTCCGTACCCAGGAAGACACAGTGTTCCTGAGACAGCAAGCATGTTCTTTACCCAGATGGGGGGGGGGGGAAATCACATTTTGACTGGCTTCTAATAAGTCAAAGAACATAAAAAACAGATTTAGCTCCTCCAGTGTCTTCCCAAAAGTGCTGCAGGCTGTATTCGGTGACCCTATTTTGTAATGCCTTATACAGGGACAAAACTGTGGGCCTGTGCTTACCCAGCTATTTTCTTTTCTCCATCCAGCATTTCCCTTCTTGCAGGATAAAGGAAAAGAAACAATCATTCAGCTGACATTGGCCAGGAGTCCACAGAGACACTCCCAGCTACAGTTGCACCACCTGTCTTGCCTTGTTTTGCCTTTCTCTAGAGTAATTTGGAAAGAAGGAAGAAAGGAGAAGCAATGAGTTTCCTTTTTTTCATCTTGTCCCACTTTCTTTCTGCTGCAGAGAAAAAAAAAAAAACCCACACCACCACCTTCATCTTCTGGATGAAATTTCTGCTTGGCCAATGGCTTACAGCAAGACATTTCTGTCGTATCTCTTTCCCAAGGAACATGAGGGGAATTCCACCTCCCCCAGTCTCTTGCACAAAGAGACCATTCACAAACAGATCTCTCTCTCCGTTTTCAGCTAAGACTCCTGCAGATCGCAAATTAAAAGGGGAGGAAGACATGGGTTGTTTTACTTCTGATGCCAGTAACACCACCTAAAGTAAGGCTGAGCTGTCAACTTCATTCAGTTTATAGAAAGTACATACAATAAACACAATCCATAATTCCAAATTTTTTACTACAGTATATCATAAGAAGTAGAAATAACACAGAACTGCAAAGGCCTGGTTATTCAGAACGGGTGTTTGCCAGCTGAACGAGTGTTCAGAAAGCGTCTCCCAGTTGTTGGACTCTCAAGACATTTCTTTACAGTGGAAATTTAAAAAGCCTACTTGTCTTTAAAGTGGAAATTTAAAAAGCCTACTTGAAACATGACTGTTTTCAAGAAAACACTTAAGGAGATATTTGGACCCATAGACCTTGATGGTATTCAAACATATGTGCTGCCCTGCTTCACAGACTTCCATGTTCAATAAAATCTTACAAAGATTCAGTTGGCAGGCAAAGCTTGAATATAATTCCAATTTGGATCCGAAACTAAAAATGCAAACTGTAAAATGAAGAGAGTTTAATCTTGCCTTAAATGCAGATTTCAGCAGAAGTGTATCTGTAACCATGCTCAAATAACCCCCCAATGCTTGGTTTAACCTAAATATCACCTCAGGTGACAGGGCCTCTAATACAGTGAGTGTTCATATTATTTATAAGCACAAAAATGCTGTTCTAGTCACATAACAAAATGTATCAAGATTACAGTTTTTTTCCCTTTGCTCTGTGGCTCAGATAAATGCATGCTATAAATCACAGGGGCACAGGGTTGGTAAAGGGCTTTTCCTTTTAAAGGCACAGATTCATCTTTTTTTAAAAAAAAAGGCAGTATCTCCTTTGTGCCAACTGCAATGTCACTCTTTTTCCTCAGATGTCTTCAGCCCCTTGCCCCTAAATCAAAAGGCACTGTGTCCTAGGGTGCCACACTCCTAGCTAAGTACCTTCATGGTTCAGACTGTCTTGCCCCAACCAGGAGAGGTTTCTGGACTATGAAACCATACAGACACAATTACCAAGTTGTCCATAAACATGATGAGCCAAGCAATTGGATATTAGTCACTACAGCAGAGAAAACGCATGTGTAAACAACATTAAAACACTTCACATAAGCAGTCAGAAAGCCGCAAGGCCAAAGACGGACTTGAGATTCCCAGATTAAAATCTGCATTTTTCCATAATTCACAGTTCAACTCCAATTTCCCTGGTTAGAGGTTTCAGAACGGCACAAATACTGCTCTCCTGGGGATTCATTTCAGGAAGGAATGGCATTAGACTCGATTGCTTTGGCAGTACAGTGACAAACACCATGCAGAGCTAATCTTATTGTAGCAACATGCCTTATTAATATTAAAATAAGGAAGCCAGCCAATGCATTTTTTAACAGGATCTCTCTATTATTTATTTCACAAACTGCACAAAAAAATTTACTTTTGCTATGAAATACTTAGCCTGGCATAAAGTAAACAAGGTAAAAAGAAAAGGTCTTGCATATTATACTGTGACCTCAATTTCTAGTCCCATCCTTACAATCTAAGATTATTTACGCCTCTCACAGTGGGAGAAAAATCACTAAAATACCAGCTAACGCTAGAGCCTTTGCTTCAAGTATCACCATGAATTTATCTAATCTATGCAGCAATACGGGTACACACCTACATTCACTTCTGAGATATAGAAGTGCATATTATTCAGTCAAAGTCATAAAGAGAGCAGTCAAGGCAACTACCCAGGGCTCTGAATGGCCTCCCCACACTCAGAATGCTCCACACCAGCTCTGGAAGAGACCATTTCATAGCCACTTACCAGAAAAGCTTTTTGCTTGTAAACCATTTGCTGCAATTAATGTTTCTCTTTGATTCTGTTTCAGAGAAAGGAGATGCATGGACTCCAGCTACAGAATGATGCCACAGGCTTGCAGTACAAAAGCCACATCAACACGTATCGATACCCTCATTGCAGTGTCAGAGTCTTTTCCCATTATACTGGCGGTATCAGAGCTAGTCTCGTCCAACTGGACGATGTGGACTTGCCAGAGCACCTGTGGTTAGCGTAACTTAAGCAGAAGCTAGAATGAAGCCCCTCAATTCCATTCCCACTGTAACTCCAAACGAGCTTTTCTATCCTAAAAGCTCAAGGTACTGCTGTTGGAAGATCTCAACATCCATTTATTGGCAAGACTCAGAAAAGCAAGCAGAAGCGAAGGTGACATGCATATATTTACACGAACTCTCTTCAAGCCAATTCCTGAACCATCACCCTGCCCGCGCTTAGGCAGAACTTAAACCCAGCTCTCCTGTGGGAAGAGATCCAGGCAAATAACCAGCTAAGCCCCATAACAAATACACATTCCAGGACACCACGCATCGCCATCCCAACTAAGGTAGCTCACAAACTACAAAACCTACCCCAAGCTCACAAAGACATCTCTGGCTTAGTCAGAGCTAAACACAGTTTATGTCTTAAGAGCATATATTCAAAATTTTTGCAAGCAGCCTAGAATTCAGTCTCCAACACCACATGAGTTTTGCCCTAAACTTTCCTGCCCAGGTTATTTCAAGTCCAATTGTTATGAAAAAAGATGCTAGATCATTCTCAAAATGTGTGAATGCACTTGTGGTTAGGCAATGCAGCAAGTGCAAAAAAAAGCCAACACAGTTCTCATAGCACAAGTGCTCTGAGCAGACAAGTCAGATTCACAAAACACACTAAGCTGAAAAAAGCCATCAGACATAAAAGTACTTAAAGGAAAAGAATAAGGGGTGGGAGAAAGGAGGGTGTGAAAAAAGACATGGCAATATATCAATTTTCATTCACATTCCATACATCTGAGCAACTTGCATGCAACATGCTTAGAGAGAAATTAAAGACTAAGAAGTTTCAACTTTTATAGCAGAAATAAAGCTTTTCTTTTTGGTTTGAAATACAAAGCAATCCCATGTTATAGGAAACTAGAGAGCAGTTCTACCAACAGTGGATGGAGACAAATTAAACAAGTACTTCACCATATAAATAGTTAATCGAAGAACAACATTAGCATCAGTGTGTTTGCATACATGTGAGAAGGGAGCATTTTTTGCACTACTTGCTCCGTTTGAGGATTTTAGTGACCTGGTATGCGGTTGACCTTGCTCTGTTCATACACTTTGAATTGAACAAACTCAAAAAATTGTTTTAAAGCAAAATTCCTTGCAGATTCAGTGGAGATCTTACAATATGCCACAAAGAGTATCGCAAAGAAAACCCTTTGTTGTGCAACTTCATCACACTTCTACACCTTCTGTACTTTCCCAGTTCGTATAGGTATCTTAACGCTTATAAATTCTTACCTTCGTAAATTTACTACGCCCTGTACACACAATGGAAATGAAAAGGCCTATGCTGCCTGCATTGCTGTAAAGCAAGGCGATGGCGGGGCTCGTTCCCCGAGAGATGCTCTTTTGTGACTAGGAGCTGCCACCTGTCGGTAAAGGACCGACCCGGGCGCGTCCCCGGCGTGCTGCGGCTCTTCCCCGGACATCTTCCAAATCCCTCCAAGGATCAGCTCCCTGCTTCCATATTTGGACAACCAGCAAACAGCCTGCTGTTCTTCCCATGGAGAAGCAGCCCTACTGGAACACGGATAACACATTTAACCCATGGATATGTGCATTAAGTCAACTCCCTGACATTAATCCTTGAGCAGAGCAAAATAAAGCAACTGCCAGTTGAAACCTCTAATGCACACTCCCAGCCCACTCCTCACTGTCACCTGAGCTAATCTGGGTCTAGACAGAAACTATTTACTCTCAGGTACTACTCAAATCTTAACTACACTAAGCGCGCAGCCTGGTTTCACAAAGGTAGGAAGGAGCATAACTAGATCCCTCGCTGCTGGACTCTGGAAAGGCAAAGCAATCACATAAATCAAGCCAATAAAGTGCTTCTGCAGCTTTTACTGAGCGCTTCTTCTGAACCGCTCATAATTCAATGGTTTTGATGTGACATAACGTATGCTAACCTGTCTAATTACACATCTTTAAACGGAGCGTAATTTTTTTTTAAATTAAACACCATAGCCAGAAATAATATCAGACATGCTTTCTTAATTAACACAACCATATATCTATCTGCAGGAGGGGAAAATGTGAAAAGGAACAATTTTAACAGATGAATGCAAAAGGGACAACACTATTTTCATTAACAGCCCCATCAACAACACTAATTGGATTTCCTCCTAGACAAGGTAGGATCCAGATTAGACATATGCATGGAAAGATAGATGGTGTTAGAACCCACTCCCACACAACGCCCATACCAATTAAATATCCACATATTTGCACAGAAGAATGTTTTCCACAAACATTAAGTGCTCACAATGTAGAAGTTATGGTCATAGCGTATTCAGCAATTTACAAAAAAAATCCTGTGTTTCTGCAAGGCCTTTTAGCTTTTAAATTTCAATGTCTTTTGTAAAAATTACTACTCACAACAGCACTCCCAAGAGCTCACTCTTGGCAAAGAGCGAAAAAGAGAAGGTGCTGAGGGAAGACAGAAAATGTGAACACAGCTCCTACCCATTCCTGCCTTGTTCAAACAAGCCTGTCTGGCAGTAGCCACAGGCCTGAGGCACTAGAGCAAGTCAGTCCCTTATGCCATCCCTCCTCACTCATTCAGGAGGTTACTTAAGAGCTCCGCAGTAGAGCAAAAGCACTGTGCCTTTAACGGAGCACACCAGCGTTGCCTAATCTTTGGAGCTGCAAGGTTGAGGGTACCACTTACTTTAAAATAACATTTAAATCCCAAAGCTCACTGCATCATGTATTCAGACAAAATGTGAAAACCAAATATACTAAAACAAACATGTGGCAGGGTAGACCTTAACTCACAGAGCACCGCGTTCTGCAGGGCTCAAGAAATGCAATATAGATAACGCCTTGCACTGGAGTTCCTCTGCCTGCAGCTGCAGCCCTGCTTGCCCACGTCCATTTTGCTCCGCCGTGGCATGCAGCTGGACAGGGGTAACCAGTGAAAAGAGAAAGATGCAGCATGCTACATCAGCAGCAAATATGGAGCAAGAGGCCAACAGGAGAAGAAAAAGTAACTGTCCTCCAGGAGAGGAGAGGCAGAGCTCTGCCATACGTAGACCTGCCATGTAGACGCCTGCCATGTCCTTCTTTGCACGCTCCTTTTGTCCTCCTGAGGAAAAAGAGCTTTGTTTCAAAAGATCCTCCAATGAGAGTTAAACCCTGATCACTTAAAGCGGGACACCAAAAGCAGAGAATGTTCTCATTTAAATCAAAAGGCCATAGAGCAAAGAGAATCAGAAGGTACCAAAGGTACTGGCTGCTCCCCGCCACGGGAGGGCAGGAGAGGCACTAAAACATCTTAAAATCGCTCAGTTTCCCCAACAGACAAGGCAGAAGCTCCCTACACAGGATTTCAGCGAAGTACAGAGTACCAGTATGACCGTGCTAAGCCTTCCTATTAGCACACCAGTCCTCATCTTCCTCTCCTCATGTGAAAGATCAAGTGACTCCAGTGCCTGGCAGTACAACCTGATCCAGAATACATCAGCTGTAATGTCAGGTTCAAGAAATTCTCCTTCTATTTGAAATTCAGACATTACCGAGAGAAACAGCAAATTCAATAAATTATAAGCCTTTCTGATCATTTCAGACTCCTCTTTTAGAGCATTTTACCTTGACATACTATCTAAAAAAAAAAAAAAAATCTTAAAAGTGTATTCACTGTGTCAGGCAAAAATAAATGTTGTTAACCACACATTTTCCAGTGCACCACAGGAAAGCGTTTTTCATTGGGAAAAAGGTTCCATGACAAGTTCAAGGCATGTAATTTAAAAAAAACACACAAAACATCAGGAGGAATAGCATGTACATATGCACATGCAGAATGACAGGGAGACACTTGCAGCTATCACCTGTAACTTGTGCTTTAACACACACGAAAAAAAGTGCATTTTAAGAGTCCAAACTGAAATGTGCTTGTACAGCAAAAACATATTCCTAATTTAATCACCTCTGACCACAAAATATGTTTAAGCCTACAAGCAGTATCAGTAACTAAGGAGATAACCATTGAACCCTGAAGTGTTAATTTTTATCTATTCAGGAAATTTCTGCCTTTTGTACTTTTTAAAGTAAAGCAAAATTCAAGCGTTTTTCTCCCTTAGTTTCTGGTACAAGCCTTTACAGGGCTGGGGGCAGTGCAAAAAGAGTGCTAGAATAGACTTGTCAGCCACGCAGGAGCCCAGTTTGCCGCATAGGTCCGGCCCTGGTGCCACCCCAGCAGAGGCAGCGTGGAGAGGGGTGCAGCACACAGGACAAACACCGCAGGCTGCCCCGGGCAAAGCAGCACTGCTTGCCGGCAAAAATGAGGTGAGGGAAATCCTGCAGGAGAAACTTTATGGATCCTGGGCCCTCTGTTTAGGTTTCAGGGATGGCTTTTAAAAAAAGTGTTCCTTAGCAGCTACTGAATACGGCAACAATAGTAGCAAAAAAAGGGCAAAGAGATAAATGGTGAGAGTTACTGGGAAGACAGGAGGACAAAGAGAATAGAAGTGTAAGCACAGGGAATAAGGGAGGGAAATCAAAAAATGAAAGCTGACAGACTAATAAAGCCCATAAAGATCTGGAAAGTAATTATGCTTCTGAGTCAGAATCAATAGGTTAATAAAATTCCCTCCTCCGCCCCCACTGGAATAGGTGAAGAGGGGGAAAAAAAGACCAGAAAAATTGTATTTGACACTAGTGCCAAAGGTTTCCTGGTTTTCTGCTGGGGGGAACATCAAGCTTGGCTGCTACGTTAACACTTTTGTCTAATAACATGGTTTATGGAACAGCAGTGATGGTCACGATTTCTATAAGAGAAAGGCATTTCAACAACAAGATTAGACCAAGCATAAGCCTTACGCTATATTGGAAACAGCCAGTGAGCCAAACTAGACCGTGACAAACAAAAGATTAACCAAATTGCAAACCCAAGAGTCAGGAGGCATGTTTAGTTTCATTTTTCCCCACCAGAAGTAATTAAACTGAGTTCACTTTAGCATGCTAGAGAGACACGCGTGAATTCCACCTGTAATAGCCATAATAGCTCTATTTGTTGATTACTATAAATTCACAAAAGGGGAGGGGCATCCAATTTCACTCAAAGGGCAAGAGGCACGCAGAGGGAATTAGTGGAACCAAGAACCAGTGTTTGTACAACATATCCTGGTGATAATGAGGGATATAACATCGCTACCCCCATCTAAAAAACTCAACAGCCTCCACACAGAATTAAATTATGGGGCACACATAGATTAATTTCAGCTATAGAAATAATACCAGTACAGGCAGTATTCTTCCCTGGAAGTGGAGGGAATACACGCTCACAGAGTACTGCTATTATCTGCACAAACCATCGTAGATTTGGAGAAAGCTGTGATGGTATCACTAAGATTTAAAAAGCGAGGCACAAAAAAATTACTCAAATACAGAATGTGCTAAAAAGGCAGGTTTATATCAAACAATTATCTGCTTCTCAGAGAGAGAGAGAATATGAGAACTCCCCAGGTCTGCCTTACAGGTTCAGCAAAGGACAGCGTCTCACCTACTAGTTTTCAGATGTGTTTTGTACTCTAGGATTTTCATGTGTAAATAGGAATCAATGAATGGCACTTGAGAATAATCTGCATGTACATGATCACCAAAGCAACAAAAGATATTAAGACCCACATCACGGCAGTGCATATCTGAGATAGAAATCCACAAGGGGTATAACAAGCCTTTGAAGACAATGTCCATCAATTAATTGCCTAGTGCTTTAAGGCAATAACAACAGGGGAGAATTCCCAAGTAGACACTTCAGTAAATCGATGTGAACCTCCCATTCAGATTGTACTTAAGTCTTTAAAGATGTAATAGAATTCGTGATTTTTTTTTTTTTAGGCATTGACCAATGCAAGGTTTGAACTTTCACTTGCTGCCTCTGGAGTCACCAACCTGCTGAGAGATCAGCACAGTAAATTCAGGGAACAGACTTGCACTACAGCAGCCAGGTACTAGAGTTTGACATGCACCATCCATCCCCTCTTCCCTCTCCTGGTCCTCTCCAATCAGCTCTTTTAACCGTCAACCCCCTCAGTTTATAAACCTCACATACTGGCAGAGGGCTGTGGGTGGAAGGCTAGCGAGGGCAGCGGCTCCTTCAGTCCTGCTCCCTGGGGGACGCTGCAGCAGGCACACAGTGCCCCGGCTCAGGAGAGACTGCAGCACTGCCCTTCCAAAAAAAAAATGAGCTGGAGGCTACATGAGACAAGGTGCCCTGAAGGATTTTCTTATTTAACACACAAAAGCAGTCAACCCATATAATCATCCTAGGCTATTAACCATACCTGTCCTTACCAACAACTACCTCAAGATTATTTCTTTAATTACATTAGCCACATTAAGCACTACCTCCTACCACCCTAACCCTTTCATCATGCTTTCACACTGTTTAGTTTATAATTTTAGGAATCACTTAACTGCTGATTCTGAAGATGTAAGTGCATGTAAAATTAAGCTTGTGAAAGCCTTCCCCAGCTCAGGATCTTAAGATTATGAATTCCTTGCAGCGGCTGAGCTCCATGTCCATCATGTGTCATGAATACCCTTGTCCCTCTATAAATAACCAGCCTGAAATCCTTTAGAGCTGATGGAAGTGTTCAATTTGCAGGGGAAGAAAACTCTGTTGCTAAGGAACTGCAAAGAAGAAAAGGCCAGAAAGTGGTAATCTGAAATGAAATGAAAGGAATTAATTTAATTGGCCCTCGATATGTTGGGTATTTGGCATATTATCAGCAATTTAGCAGGCTGTAGGCTTTGTTTCAAACTTAGGCTGAAAGAATAGTTAGAACATGATTGCACCCTTAATTTAGGAATTAGCTGCATTCTCTCCTCTTCGTACAACAGACCATGTCCACTTCTGTGCATTTCAAACAAAATTTTAAAAGCAAACCACACGAATATCAGTTTGAACTACAACTATGCCTACAGTTCTTGAGACTCCATTTTTTTAGATGAAGACAAAGGGTAAGGATTTTCTTCACATTTATTCTCATTAGTAGACAAACAGATGTGCTTTGCCAGTAAGTACTGGCTTTCATGCTTTGCTGATATTGGCAGAGATCTCAGCAGTGCACAAAACCAAATACTATTTCACGGATTTTTGTTTTGCAACATTTTCATTTCAGGAAAATATTTTCAATTGTTTCTAATCAATTAAAAAAAAAGAGTCCATGCAGTGGAAGATTTTTCAAGCTCTTTCTCAGCTGAGAATTTCAGTTGTTTTAAAGAGTATTTCCTTTTCTTTCTTCTTTTTTTGAGACAGATCTTTCTCTATTGAAGCTTTTTTCTTCTTCTTTTACCTTTTCCCTTCAATTTACCTAAATAGAAGAGAGTTACGACTGCAGAGACTACATCTCTGGCATGTTTAGCGACACCTTTACAGTTTGTTACACATCTTCCAACACTTCAGCTTAAGTGTCACAAATGCCTGGTATTTAACATTCCCAGAGTCAAAATTCCAGTACTTCAATTGTTCAAGTTGTACTTTAACTCACAAGATGTCAGGTATCAAACTGACAGCCTCATCTTCTTTCTCTCTTACTATGATTTTAGGGGCTATATTGTTGAACGCTGTCTGACTGATGAGTAGACTTTACCACATGAAGATATCCCATAAAATAACTATCAAATAACAATATATAACAATAACAAAACTATTACACTTATATGCAACAAACAACAGGCTTTCATGAGTGGTTTACAAGGAACTGACTTACTAACCAAAATGAGGTGTGTGACCCACCTATCTTCTTCTCACCCACCATTACCTCCTTACATCCTTAAGTGTGCATCCCTAGATCTTAATTTGGTTGGGCCTTACTGGCTGAATTTATTGGTTTTGTAATGCCTAGTTGATCAAATAGAAGATAAGACCTCTCCCTCAAAATTCTGTTTGTTTTAACTTTCTTGTGATGTAGAATCACAAAACACACTATTTACACTGTAACTACATTGTCATTTCCCTCCCCCCCATGAACATCTATTTTTGTTGGAGCATGAAAACTTGCTAGATGACCAAACAAGAAATGTTGCTATTAATACAATGAGCTTTACATACATACGCTAACTCCAACTTCCAGTCTATGAAATTTTTGTCTGGCCTATTGAAAAAAATTTTCCAGACCTGTAAACCTTTCCAAACACTGTTTCAGACAGTTATTGGATAAAAAGATGAAATATGTATTCCATGTTTTTTGAGAAACACAGGTAGAACAGGTTAGAATTGCAGTGAAAAGCACAGCAATAAATTTCTCAGTGTCTCTCTGTGTGGCTGTAAGAGATAACATTGCATTACCATAGTTCTTGCATCTCGTTTTGGAAAATGCAAAACTTAGACCTTCAGAGAAAATAATACAGGTGCTGCCCCATTTCCTGAATTCATGTTGCTGCTACACTTCACTCATCACTTTTTTGTAATAGAAATTAAGGATGAAAAAAAGTAATCTGCTACCACACAACAAAACCAAGAAAAAAGGTAAGAGAAGTTTAAAGTAAGAAGTTGTCCAGAAGTGTGTTTTTCCTAAGGTCTCACTCGAGGTGCCCTTCACATCACAGGAGGGCACCACCACTCACACCCAGTGCACCAAGCACGGCCTCTTGCACTCCCTCTTCTGTGCAGCAAACAATTGTAGTGTAGCAAGAGTGGTCCGTTTTCTCAAAATACCGTTAATAGTTTTGTCACAACCATGACTCTTCCCTTTGAACCTTTTTCCACTTGTACAAGTTTTTTCCCTCTGAAGACACTGTATCTATACAGTGTCTTTCCAAAGTCTCTGCCATTAGCACTAGGCCCTGCCCAAACAGACAAACAGCTCTTACTTGCGCACACGTGGCCACAGTGAAATACGAAGGCTTGCCTACTAGCAGCCTTCCTGATACGGATTAGGTCTTAAATTTGGGGCTCCAACTTGACCCTCTGCTTCTAATTCCCCCCCATAAAATAAGACTTCAGGCGGAGACAAAGCTGACAGGCAGAACTGCAGTTTCTCAGCAGGAGCAAGTGCTGGAATACAGGTGGTAAATCCTCTGCTCGGGAGCAGAAGTTCTGCTCCTGGCAGGCTGGCCAGCCACGAGAACAGCCGTAACTGTACTGCCTCTAACTCGCAAGCATTTATTTGAAACAAAGCTAATTCCTCTAACATACCCAAGTTCCTCGCTTTCCTGCTTTGCTGTCCCCTAAAAAGATTCTAGAGAACTACGGAGTCTACAGTCTAGGGGAGCATGTATATGTGACCACGAGGACCACAAGGCCTTAGACATTACGAGATGTCAGCGGGTAGGGTTTCTGACCTACAATGTCCTTTGCCAAGAAATGAGACAATTCTGCGAGCCTGTCATTTTGAACCAGGCTGACCAGTAATTAATGTCTGACTAGATAAAGATGACTTAGAACAAACTCACAACCACCTAGAGAGGCCTCAGTCACACTAATGCATTGCATTTATCAGTTTGAATTCAGCCTGTATTACCTGTTGTGTTAAGAGCAGGGACAATTTTTATTTGCAACAAACAACATATAGATTTGGAAAAAACATTGTCTCTGCTGAGCTTCTCACTGTATGCTCCAGAGCAATTGTCTATACAGTAACATGTGCATGCAGCCTTAAATGCAAGGAATGGGTTTTAAAAGCAGTATTACCAAACATTATCAGACTGTGTTTTTGTGGGGTTTGCCTTTTTTTTTTTTAGATCACATATATTGCAGCTAAAGCAGACACACAACTATCCTTAGCTTACTGCAGAGCAGGCTTTCTATGTGCTAACATCTTTTTATTGATGGAAACACAACAACATGCCTCACTGTTCTCTCACGGAGGCTACAAGGTCATTAGCTACCCCAAGAGCAGTAGCTGA
Source organism: Phoenicopterus ruber ruber (assembly GCA_009819775.1). Classification (NCBI taxonomy): domain Eukaryota; kingdom Metazoa; phylum Chordata; class Aves; order Phoenicopteriformes; family Phoenicopteridae; genus Phoenicopterus; species Phoenicopterus ruber. The sequence goes on from CM020222.1 coordinate 28,328,909, forward strand.
CATTTGAGATCTTGATGTTTTTAAAAAGTACTATTTACCCTAGGATTACTTGCTCTGCCCAATGCCAACATACCCAGCATTCACAGCTAACCTGTTTGCCTACATGTCGAACCACCCATGCTACAGTCTGGAAGCACAAAACTCAGATGCACAGAGATCAAAGACATTCACTTACTTGCACTCCTCCACACTGGCCTCACCTATACTGGAAATAAAAATCAGGGAATTCAGGGAGGGGTGGAAGTTTGAGAAAGAGAAGGAATCCAAATCACCTGCACACAGAAAGTTTAGAGAAGGGAAAGAAAAGAGGTTCCAGATGCTGGCCCCTTTAAGTTTTTTTTAAAGCTGGAGTAAGGTACCCAGACACCACACATTACATACTAGTGATCACACGGCTGCTGTCACAGAACGTTACTTACGGACAGATAAGGTGGAAGAACACAAACATGCTCACCGTGCACGCTGAGGTTTCATCCCCAGTCTTCACTCTGTTCCGAGCCAAAAGCTGCTCCAAGAGGCCGAGTCTGTGCAGCAGCCAGGAGAACGCCAGCAGCAGCTCCCGACTACCCGCTGAGCCGTCGGAGGGGAGCCGATAGAGTTCTGGTCTGCCATAGCCATGGTACCACAATGCTGACTTTACAAACCTAATTTGGTTATCTGAAAAGAAGAAAATAATTAAGAATAACACACTGCACTACTCAACGTGTTTACCCATTCAGTTCCAGAAACTGCTGCCTCCTCTGAGAGCAAGATTTTTAATCAAGGCTAAGATTAGCGGAGGACAGCAGAGACTACGCTCTTTATCAACAACTGATAAAGGACAGGAGGTACAGGGTGAAAGCCTTCCTTATGCTGCCCCGTTCTCATCTACAGGAACTACTGCCAAGGGAAAAGAAGAAATTCAAAGTTGAGATCAAGGCCAGTAATGGCCTCTTGGAGATTAACAAAGGCAAAAAAGGTAAACAGCTATCCCCACTATAACAGGACTCCCATTCACCTATTCATTTTTTATGAGCCACCAAGCATGCTGTGAATTAGTAAATACCCCAAGTCACTTTCCTCCTGAATGGAACTGGAATTTAGAGATAGGAGTTTCACAGCCTGCTGCAAATCTCTGAGCACCAGTGAGCAGGCAGAGATAATGCAGTACACCACACTGCATACCAGACCGCATGGACTGTTTAATTCTCAGGAATGCTCTGATCCATGTTCCTTCACACCAGCAAATGTTACCTGACAGCTGCAAGACAGGCACTACAGAACTGTAAAATACTGAGGAAAGACAGAGAAAATTACTATCAAAGAAAGGTTCTGACCAGTAAGCCTCAGCTCTGTACTGTCACAACTATAATAAAGAGCATAATTAGGGGGCACAATGATAAATAATACATACTGGGGAAGAACCAGGGATTGTCACTGCTGTCCTTAATTAACATACCAATTCATCACATTACATACTCATCCGCCTGCTCCTTGCCACTTGTGGTAAAAACATCCCTTAGCATTGACACGTATCTTAATCTTTCTTTGTCTGGCATCAACTGCTGAAGCTCAAAAACCACATAATGACCAACTTCAAAACAAAAAACAAGAAAAAATCCTGTTGCTCTCAAAAGGAATTTGTTAATTATAAGAGACTCTCAACAGTGAAGAGTGGTTGATTTAACTTGATTTGCAAAATGCTAAAGGAGTCTGAGCCACCAAAAGTAATACAAAGCCAAGACACAGGGAGGAGCTATAAGCTGACCTATGCTAGTAACCCTATAGGAGCAGTACATTGCTACAGCTCCGCTAAGGCTGGAAGGAGGTGGTAGTCAAGAGAGCCACAGAGCCCTTTGCGCCTCGACAAACCAAAGGAAGCTATATTGTTTGCACTGTTTGACCAGCTGCAGGATTTAGGAACACGTTGAGTGCACATCCCCAAGGAGATGCCTACTTCCAGAGTGCTCCTCAGTCCAAACACACAGCTGAAACTGTTATACGCATTACTACACACCTTCAGCAGTAGGAGCAGGCCACGTGAAAGCTACAAATGAATTCCTGACAAAGACATTAACCATGACTGAAGAACAAAAAACATGATCAGGAGCACGATTAAGCAGGTGACACGATAGTGCAGAGCTACTAATTTTTTTGCAGGACTAGCATTTTGCATAGCAGAGCTTCTGCAGAGACACGTGACAGTTGGACAATTGGTTTTAAACCTAGCTTGTTTCTACATTACAGATGCAAAAAGGAAACCCAAACACCTAAATCACTCCATTTGCTCTTTTTGCAGAACCTGTGAATGTAAAAACAAGCAGCTTCCCTTCACAATGCCAGGGTGGCAGAAATGCCTATGGTTTGCTAAAAGCCTCACTGTAGAGATGCACTCCAATCACTCATGCACAGAGGGAGCACTCAGATTTTGTTTTGATCACTCTTGAACGTTCTCACGTGAGCTAGGTTTTCATGTTGCCCTTTCCTTTCCTTTGTGCATTTGTCAAGAAAGGAACTGCCGTAACAGGTAAAAGTAGAAATGGTCCAAAAGGAAGGAAGATCAATACCTACTTTCCTTCTTTTTCAAAGCAAACAAGCATCACATGCTGCCATCTGCAGTTCATGGAGCTCCCCAAGAAATCACATATCGAAGAGAAGGAATAGAGAGCGAGTCAGGTGGTTTTTTCCTTTATCACCATTTCCCTGCTCCGATATACCACTCAGGGCCAGATCTACCAAGGCAATTTGCCACCTGAATCTCTGTGTTGCTCTGGTCCTTTATCTCCCCCTATTTCATCTCTCCCTCTGCAACACATTGCCCTCACACGAGAAGGTACGATTGGTGTGAGTATCAGGCAGGAATTGTGGGTGAGCATTCAAAGCATGGATCTGAAACTGGGGCTCAAAGAGCCTTTCCATGACCTTAGAGAAGTCAGTTTTCCTCATCTCTACAGTGCTCTGCTTACAAGGAAACGGTGCTTATGTACCCAAGACCAAGATGGATTCCTCCAAAATGTGCAGCCGAGAGAGAGAAAAACCATCACTCAGATAGCAGATAACACCAGTTGCTCAAACACCTCCTCTTTGACAACATCATCTTACGGCATTTCATTAGGATCAAGCAATTTATAGAGAAAGACCCACGCAGTCCTTCCAACTAATCCCCTTCTGCATGCACATTATTTATCAAAGTTCATTCAGCAAGTACATTCACTAAGCTGTGGATGAACCTCAGGGTTCAGCTCTCTTAAAACTATACTCAAGCTGTGCTCTTCCGCTTTATGAATCCTGCAGAATATTTTCAGTGAATTATAACATGACATTCAAATAAGGGTTATGCATTAGCCTGGCAGGATAAGATGGAAAGGAACTAAATCAAGTACAAGAACAGACACAGATACATTACTTCACGCACTCAGGCAAGAAACACCTGCATAGGTAGTGGTATTATGGGAAACTACTGCTGCAGAAGAACATTTTCTGCTTCATTCGTCAAACAAACAGAAATATACTGCAGCTCCAGACCTCTTTCCCATACTATAAAAACTGAATTGCGACTCCAGAAAGGAAACATTTCCTCCAACTATCTAAACGCATATTGCACTGCTACCTGGGGTGCCTGTTAGGTTGTTAACCAAGTCCATCAGCTCTCAGCCTCTGTGAGGAAAGAGCAGCATGAAACCACTAATCATGACTTCATCAGTAAGGTTATGCCCAGGGTACTATTACACAGCTTGCTTTGACTCGTACTCCACTGCCGAGAGTCCCGTTGTTCTGACATGTTTAAGGGGCTGGAGTGCATTAACGGCTTCCCACCAAAGTTTACAGTAAGTGCTTTTGACTGTGTGAAGAAAAAATTCTTCCAAAACGAGAAAACAAGAGCCATTTGCAGAATTTTATAACCGCTGACTGGCAGGCTTCAGTGGGGTTTCTGGTTTCTTTCTGCAAGAATGCAATACTTCCTACATTTTAAAACATCAAACTGCGTGGATTTTTTTTTTACATGTGATTTTTCCAATATTCTATCTTCTGCTAGCTAGGCAATAAAATATATCAGCCATTTAAAAACATGGTGCAGAAAGTTTTTCTAAACAGTATCACATCACAATCATAACAAGGGAATGACTAGTAGCTGTTCTATTATCCAAAGCAAATTTTAACCTCATCTAAATTCACCTACATGACAAGATCAGATCAAAAACTGACTAATGAAAACTACTAACTCGAAACAGAAACACACACTGGGGTGCAACTTCGAAAGTCACGTGACAAAAAAGACTTCCCAGATCAAGGAAAAATTTTCTGGAAAAATCTGTCCTTTTCCATGGGCGAAATCTGTGAGAGCATTCTGTCCTTGCAACGCACTGCTTTCTTCTAGCACCTCACAACCACAAATGGCCCCACATCTGGCATGCAGTCCTTGAAATGTGGGTCTCGCTCTGCAGAGCGGTGAGAAGAACCACTGTGACCCCAACAACACATCAGAGTACAGGGCAAAGTCCAATGTTTCCTTTGGAAAAACAAAGGGTACAAGGCCATTTGAGTATAGCTTCTCTTTTCCAGAAAGCTGTTCCTAAGCATACAGTAACCCTTATACCGAAAGGAGTCTTCACAGCCTTCCTCTGGGATCTGGCAACTGCTGCTCTCCTTGTTTTAGCTAAGATAATTAAGAGGTTGTACGAAAACAGCAAAGAAAGGAAAGCCTGATCCGTGGACTAAAGCACTAGACTTGGATTAGAGGAATCCGTTTCAGTTCTTTGTTGCGCAACAGGATCCTGTACAAACGCGAGAAAGTTATCTAGTCCCTACACCCAAGGCTTCCACTTCATTTGCATGAAATAAATACATGAAAGACCACAAGTGCTCCAGAGCAGGGACAGAGAAGAAAGGCAGTAAAATATTGATGGTGTTCACAGCAGACAACTCATTTACTTGGCCAAGCAAAAGTAATTAGTGTAATTTGAAAAACAGTACGGCTCTCCAACCTGAATTTCAGCTTTAATCACCAAGTTGTGACTAAACAAGTTTCCTAAAAATCAGCCCAGCAGTTCCGAGCAGACCCACACATTTCTACCTCGCAATCTACCGGCAGAGGCTGGGTTTGCTCTCTCTAGAGCCAGCAACCTGCCACATGCATGTGGAAATCCTGTCTCCAAACGCTACAAGCAATTAGTATGGGAGCAGCCAGAATTCAATGAGGTTGCACTTGTGCAGGACCACCTCCACAAATCTGTAGGAGACAGAAAATAAATTGACTTACCATACGCAGCAGATTGTGGATGAGTGGAAAAACAAAAAGAGCCAAATGAAAAATAGCAGTCCTGTGAGTAACAGAACCATGCTGATTCCCTGCTGAGCTACCAGCACAACCATGCTGGTTTTGCTCCACACTCCACAATGCTTAGCCTTTTTTAACTCTGTTTACAGAGCCATCGGATTCCCAGCTCTTCAAGGACTTAAACAATGTTGCTTAGGGTTTTTTTTGCTTTGAAGGGCAAAAGTGGATTTTAAGTGGTTTTGGTCTGAGGAGACCTTTATCCATCACAGACAATCCCATTCTCAAAACTTCTTCTGACAATGAAAGGGCTCTAAATAGACATCTTTCAAGATAAAAGCCCGGGGAGTAGTATCGTACTTGGAAAAACATACATTTAAGAAGTAAACAGCGCTCTGTCATTGCGAGAAGCCAAGCTGCATTCAGCTTCTCTCTGGAGTAGTGCCCCTGTCCATAGAGATATTCATGGTCCCTCTAAAATAATCACACACACTTTACTTTTTGTTTTGTCTAGAACTTCAATCCAAAACACTGCCTTTATGGTTCATATGCTATAATTCACAGCCCTGACACAGGACTTGATAGAAAATTAACCACAGAATCATGAGCCATGTGTGGAATGGGGAAAGAAGGAATCAAAGGAGAAACAAATTATTTCTGTAGCTATCTCTGCAGGTGCTGAGAATGCATAAGATCATCGCAGAGATTTACCTGCAGTAAAATGTCAAAGGGAAGCAAGAGCCCCTAGCAGACGCAAAAACATCCCAGCTTCCTGGACAAAGCAAGCCAAAGAGGAGTAAACCTGCCTGCACAGCTGTGATGCAACAGTAAGTTGGTGGCACAGGTATTCAAAATGGAGCATTCCTGACAGAGAGCAAGGAGGTAAAGAAAAGGTGCTACAAAACCAGTCCCAGTACTTCGCTGGGACAGACAGAAACTGCAGTCAGCCAAACTAACTAGGTTACCTATGGCATCAGACTCTGTCCACTTGTCTCCGTGGATTTGTTTCAGAAGAGCATAGAGCAGCCTCCAGAAATCCAGGCTCTGCAAAAGAAAGACAGGGGTAGGGGTAGATCAGCAGGCAAAATATCAGCCATATATTTAGCCTTAATTAGGCAACTAATCCCATATCTGAGCCTCAGTCGTTACATGGAAGAGCACACCTGAATCTTGCCAACACTGTCAAATCAGGTAGGTTCACGTATTAGCTGTCTTATGAACGCTATCTACAGTAAAGCGCACTCAGAAAGAGAAGGGCTACTAACACTAGCTGTACAGCAAGACCCAGCACTTCTCCCTGCAGTCTGAGGTGCCTGCATACAGGAGCGCGGCTTCCAAAATACCTGCTCTGATAGAACCACATATGGCACAACTCACCCGTAGTCAAACAAGCACATGAAGACGCTGCAAAGATCTGACCGTGATAGTATCAAAAACTCACAAGCAAAACGCAGCACCCAAGGAGTTGGAACTGGAAATCGTTTCTTGGCCTCACAAGGACAGCACGCTGACAAACTGAAACAGTGATTCTTACCATTGGAATTTCAGTCAACGCTCGTAAAATGCTTAAAATAGCTAACTGAGCGAGCAGAGCACGCTGCGTGTGAGCCGGAGGCCTCGCAAGCATCGCCCTGTAAAGCCCTAACGCAGAAGGGCCCAAGCCAGCGTACAGCAAAGGGAAGCAAACCTCAGGTGACACTACAAAGCTGTTGCAGACCACGGTGAAACATCAAGCTTGAAGTTAAAACCACCAGAGAACAAAGCCCTTTCCAGAGCAGCGAGTCTGCCGAGAGCCACCCAACGCAGTGCGGGCCGGGGCCCACACAGAAGCCTCCCCACCCAGGCCCTGGCCCCACACAGGTGTCCCTGTCCCCGCTCCCCCCCACTCGGGACCCTGGGCACGGGGAACCCTGCCCGCCCACAGAGACGCCCCCCCACCCGGGGCCCGCCCGAGCGGCTGTGCCTGTGCCTGTGCCCCTCCGAGGGCGCGGGGGGACGGGGGGTCGCTAGGCAACAACCGGCGACGGGTGTCCGGGGGCGGGGGGGGGGCGCCGCTCTCACCGCCTGCGGCCGGTCGAACCTGGCGCGGCGGAGGGTGTCGGGGGCGGGCCGGGCGCGGGGCGGCAGGGCCCGGCACAGCGCTCCGACGGCGCCCGGCAGCGCCCGGCCCCGCTGCTCCTGCCGCCGCCGCATCGCGCGCCGCCGCCGCTTCCCGCCCTCTGCCGGCGCGCGGCGGGCGCATGCGCGGGGCGGCGGAGCGGCCCCCCACGCCCTTCCGCTGAGCCCGCCCGCCGCGGCGCCCCCTGGCCGCTGGGAGGGAGCACTGCGCCGGCGGCCCCTGCGCCGCGCGGGGGCGACACGCGGGGGCCGTGGGCCGCGGCCCGAGGAGCGGTGCGCCGGAGCTGTGCGGCGGCGCCGCCCGGCCGGGCTTCCCCGCGCCTTTCTCCCTGGCTTCTCGTAGCTCACTCATCTTCCCGTTATTTATTCTCCCTGTGCTCAGGCCTTAGGGCGGAGAACCCACTTCTTGCCTCGCCTGGGGAGTGACCCGAGTGGGAAGCGCCCAGGGGACAGCACACATGCAGGTCACCTCTTGCTGCCCACGCGAGGCAAGGCAGGCTCACCTTGAGCCGCAGCCGCCATCTCCCACTCAGCCACGGAGCCCGAACGAGCCCTGGCAGCTTCCCCCACCCTTCCTGGCTGAGAGGGCTATTGCAAAACCCCAGCTTCGGCTCCTCTGAAATGAGACGCTGCCGCTGTCAGACCAAGAAATCCTTCCTCGGCCGATGGGGATCGGCTCCAGTCCCTGGCTTCCTGCCTTCCTCTCAGTTCAACAGGGTGCGGTGCAGGAGCCTGGGTCCCTGGTCGCGTAAGCTCTTAACCGGAGCAATCCCTGAGATTAATCCTTGGGGGTCGGCGGGGCAGAAACGGTTCTGCTGTTTGGGAGATAGCGTGGGTCACTGACATGTTAAGTCCACTTCTTGGCTGGGGTTTACATGGCCGAAACCTGTCCCCGAGGCAGATTCCCTCAGTACGGAGGGACCACAGCCGGTGCGTGCCCAGGAGACTGGTCCGCTCCACCAGCACAGCGGGGATCCTCCCGAGCCAGGGCTGCCTCCGCCTGTACATCAGACCTGCTCGAAACCTCCGCTGATGGTTTCTTGGCCAATTACCCAGTTCATAACCCATTTAACATGCTATCTATGGATCTAGCACAATGCTTTTCCCTTTTTTTCCCAACATCTGAACACCATGAAACAACACATGAAATTCCTTCCAGCTACGGAATGGCCTCTAGCAGCCAAATGGCTGCTCACAATGAGGAGAGAAATTGCATTTGTTCGACAAGACCTTCAGCAACTCCCTCCTTGCTACCATGAACTGCGTTTGCACTCTTTCCCTCTGGTTGCTGCCTCTCCTGCCTCCCACCCCCGTGCCGGGGAGCGCGGCCCTTTCCGACGCCGAGCGTTGCATCAGTGCTCTCCCAGTCCCATGGATCCTGGCTGCTGCTCCAGCCGGCCCTGAAAGGACCCCTGGGTGTGAGTTATCCAGGCTTACGGATTTTTAAAATATCTTCTCTAGCAGCTGTTGTCTCACATCCTCCTTCGTTCCTAATGGCCTGGAAAGCATTTTCCTTATCCCTCGTCCAGCTCTAGCTCAGCAATCTCTGTCCACTTCTTTGCTCTCCTTCCTAACAGGTTTGGCATCTCCACACAGTTCCTTGCCTTTGGTTCCCAACAGCCCATAAAGTCCTTTTCTATTGCCCAGAGCCTTATCGGACCTGGATAATCCTGTGCTGTCTTTGGCATCCTTCTCGGCTTTCCGTACCTTGCTGCTATCGGGCGCTGTCTGGTCCCTCCATGACACATCGCTTGTCTATTTTCCCGTCCCCGCTGCAGTCTCCGGGCAGGAGGGCCTTCAGCTGGAGCCAATTTCCTGTGTTTTCTTGACCACTCCATAAACCCCGCTCAAAGCCATCCCTGTCCCCACACACATTCCTCTGTCTAAGGCCGTTCCTCCCCGGGGCAGCTGCTGAGACAAGGGCTCTCCTGCAGCACCCAGTGCACGCACCGGTGGGTGGTCCTGCCCAGCACCCCCCTCCGGGCCCCTGTCCCGCGGCCAACGCGCCAGCCCCCCGGCCAGCAAGCACCATCACCCGGCGTGGGAGCGGCAGCTGGGATGCACGCCGTCCCGGCACGCCGAGAGCCCCCGTGCCGCCGCTCCATCCCGCTGGCCGGACCAGCCCCGCGGTGCCCCAGAGCCGGGCTGGCCGCCCTCCCGGCCAGCAGCCCCTGGTCCCCGGCCCCACGGCTCCCCCGGCACGCAGCCCCGTGGGCGCAGCTGACACAAGATGCCTGGCGCTGCGGAGGGTTGGCGCCCGGCCACGGGCGAGCCGGACGCCTGGCAGCAAATCCCAGCCTCTCCGGCGCGGCACGGCGTGGCGGGGGCTCAGTCCCAGCACGCGAGGCCCCACTTATCTGCTCTGCCGGCTGCCTGGGCGGTTTTCCCAGGGCGGGAGAAGCTGATGGGAAGGCGATGGTTTCCTGCCGCAGAGATGGACCTTGTGCTGCGGACAGACGAAGGAGGTGACGGTGTGACGGACCCGGCGTGCTGTCCCAGCAGGGATGGCGATGCCACCCCACGGGAGCAGAGCCCCTGCCCCGCTGCATCCCGGCCACCCCCACCTCCCCTGTCCCGAGCCCCGGCCCTGCAGGGACTGACAGATGCAAATGAGCAACGGCTGGCTGACATCAGCACACCACTCTGATGTCACCGTGTGCACCTGTGAGGTCTGGGAGGCGGAAGCCTCCAAGAGCCTGGCTTGACCTGCCTGGCTGCTCCTCCAGGCCCCGCGGCTCTGCCTCGGCACCGAGGCAGTTTCGGGAGGAGCTGAGCTGCGGGTTGCTCTGGCGGCGGAGCGGCCGTGGGGACCACAAAGGGAAGGGAAGGTCCGGGTGGGTACTGGGAGGCCAGGGGTGCTCCTCCTGGGGAGAGGTCACCGGGCTTCACCCTGTCCTGGTTCCCCGGGCTCGCGTGATGCCGCCCAGCCACGTAGCCGGCCGTTTTTGGCGCGATGTGTCAGCTGGGGTCATTTCCGCCCCGGGTGACTCAGCCGGGGCCGAGTTCGCCTGTTTGCACCCGCACCATGGCAACCCACCGCCGCAGACAGCCCCACTGTTTGCGGCCGTTGCCAGAGATGACAGCCGCGTCCCATTGCCTCATGCAGATTGTATGCGATAACGGCGATCTCTGCTCGCTCCGGCAGCAGCACGGCTTCCTGATGTCACCTCAGCCCAGCCCTGCCAAGGGGAAGGTGTGAGCTCTCCTCCTGGGAAAACAAATCCTTTGCTCTTTTATTTTTCTTATTTTTTTCAATGCTTTTATCCCCGCGAAGGCGCAGGCAGGAGCCAGCCTGTCTCCCAGCCAGGCCCCGGGCCATGCATCAGTGCTTCCCACACTGCCGCCAGCTCGGGGCAGCCGCAGCTCCGCTCCTCTCCTCTCTCCTCTCCTCTCTCCTCTCTCCTCTCTCCTCCCCGCAGCAGCAGCTGAGCAGACATCAGAGCAGAGTCTCTGGGCGGCCGTAGCATTTCACACCCCGAGCAGATGAGGCAGGCTGCACCACTTCCTATTGCAAACGTTTCCAGCTCCTTCCCAATGCCCTCCCGGCTCTTTTATATACGCACTCCCTCCCCTCACTGGGACGCCAGGTTAATCCGAGTGGGAAAAGGCATGGTCTGGCAGCAGGGAGACCGTCACGCCGGCAGGAAGGAGCAGAGCAGCACAGGGGCTGTGAAGGCAGAGCGCCTGCGTAGCGGGGCAGGGCTGCAGCGATGCTCGGCCCCGCACCGCCTGGGGAAGGGTCAGGGATCACAGCTCCCACCGGGCACGGAGCGGTCCCAGCATCTGCCGCGTTGTGGGCTCGTGTCTCCGCCAGCCGAGCAGCCCTCCCCGGCTGGGGACAGGATGGTGTCTTCCAGACCGGCCGCCCTGGCATCTCTGCTGTTGTAGTCCACGTCAGGTCGCAAATAGGCATCTCCTTGCCAGAGAGCAATGAGCTGCCTCCTGGCACCGTCCTCGCTGGTGGGCGCAAGGGGTGCTGATACTGCAGGGATGGCCAGCGCACGTTTAGCACACAGAGTCGCATCACGTAACGCTTACAGATTGCTGGGTCCCCGAGAGGGACCGTAACGACTACACAAATACTCCAGTGTAGGTTTTCCTGGACACAGTGAATGCCTGCAACAGGCCTGTGTGTGGGCTGTAGCGCCAAAATTCCAGGTCAGCTCCCGGCAGTTGGATGCTTACTGTAGGCGTTGGCGTTTCAGGCCCTCTGATGCAAGGTCTGCACTTTCAGTATGATAAGTGAATTGGGAAGGATTAGAAAAGAAAGACCTGAGATCTCACAACTCTCTGTTCTCAGGAGTTTCACCCTTTCCTTTTTACTTAAATAGCGAGGCTGGCATTCCTCTACACGGAGGGAAACTCCCTCTGCCCTCTTCCCCCCTGGGCCTTCTAACCCAAGACTCACCAAAGAAAGACAGAGGCTTTGGTCTGAAGCTCTTGTACCTTCCCCCTTGGGAACTGTCCTTGTTTCCTTGAAAATAACACAAGAGGCATGAAAGTAAAACACAGCTCTAGTGCCTGATGCCAACTTTTCTTCTTGGGCTCCTTGCTGGAGAAAACCACCCAGGACCTGGCAAACGTCCCCAAGGCTCTTTACACCCAGCTCCTCTCCCACACGGGATCGTCAGCACCAGACATGGGGCGATGGTGGAACAGCCCGTCCCCTCCTCTCTTTGCTCCCTGATTAGACCTCAGTCTCCAGTACCATGGTTCATGGTCTCGTCCACTTCTTGTTACACCCCTGGCCGTCTCCCTTATCGAGAGCCCCTCTGCCTTCAGTATCTTCAGCTGCTTCAGTATTTGCTGGGGATGTTGTTCCCCATGAGGAACAAGGTTTGACCCCCTCTTCGCCACCTCTGCAAAGCTGTTTCCGCTGGTGGGACGGGGCTTCCCCAACCTGCTGCTTTGCAGAGCTGGGCCGGGAAGTCCCGGCTTGCCACGTGAGCTTGCAGAGCTCCTGCTGCCCGGTGTCAGCTGCACAGTCCCTCTCACCACTGCCCAGGTAAGAAGGCAGATTTCTGAGGTGTTAGGAGATGGGCAGACACTTTCTTGACTGCTCTCCCACAAGATATCAGAGCTTTTGGAACTTAACACAAATCAGCCTTCAAAATACCCGAAGTGGTGGTGAGCTGGGTACCGCCCAGTAGCAGACCGGCTTCGTCCCCATGAGCCCCGCAGCCGCAGCCCCCGTGCCATGCTCCCCCTGCCCTGCCTGCGCCCTGCCTGTCCCTGAAGGGGACACAGCTTTATTTGCAGAAACACCCTGGCAGGGAAACAAACCACTCGCCCCACGGCCGGCACCTGGCCCAACCCATGCCCCAAGGGCTGCCGTGTCCCCAAGGGGCTGGAGCCTGCACGGATGAGATGCAAAATCACTGCGCCAGAGGTTTCACATCAGTGTCCCCATCAGCGGTGGCAGGGGAGGCTGGGTGGCCGTGCCAGCGTCTCAGCGGGGCGGCGTTGAAGCAGACCCCCTGGCTCCCCAGCACGTGTTAGCCCAGATGTGAGCTGCAGCCCGCTGCCGCGGCCACGCTGGCAGGACACAGCCCTGTTCCCCGGCTGCGGCTGCTGCTTTTGCCAAGGACAGCCCCAGGGAGCGATGCTGAGGGCAGCACGCTGCTGTAAGGCTTCCAGCCTAAGCCGCCCCCCTTGCCAGCTGTGCGCTCGGGGACACATCTGTCACCTGCTTCTGATTAAGGTCTGTCCCATCTGCACTGGGAGGACGATGCAGGGCCAGGCGACCCACACCATCCCCTCCTGCCTGCACTCTGCCTCCACTTGGGGCTGAAGCAACATCCCCACCTCTTATAGATCAGCTGAAGGACCCCCCAGTTCTCCTTTCTGCCCCCCTCTCCTGTACAGAAAGCCGCAGAGCCAGGGCGGGGAACAGCAGCAGTTGAGTTTCTGAACCCGTCCTGTTTCCTGTCCTTTGCCAAAACCTCTTCTGCTTCCCTACCCAGGGCGTTGGGGCTCACCCACACCCAGCTGCCAGAGGAACGGGTAATGTTGTTTGTTTTTTTTTTGTCACAGTGATGAAGTGTTTATAGCAACGAAGGTTCAGCAATCCACAAGCTTCACTGATCTCAGCCCAAGCTTCCAAAATAATGGCAGAGGAAGCACAGCCCCTTCCTCCGGGGTCAGCAATGGCAGTGTTTCAGGTCACCAAAGCAATGGACCTTCATGCTGGGCATCACCATGCTGAGAATCATCTGACACCTTTTGCTGTCCCAGACGGGCACCTCGGGGCTGGGGCCATGCCCTGACCCCCCCTCTGATGGCAGCAATATCCCCATGGCTGCTGGCTGGTGACCAGGCGGGATGGGGGGGATGCCAGCCACCTCCCGAGGGTCTCCTCTGTGCCTCAAGACTGGGAGCCCAGGGAGCCAGCATCCCTCGGCTGCTCCCCCCAAAAAGCTAGGATTTGCCCTGAGCATCCTGCTCTCACCGTCTCCGCTGTTGCGGGAGTAGCACAGCCAGGGCACTGGGAGGGAAGGGACCATCCCTGCCCGTCCCCAGCTCCCGCTGGGGCTCAGAGCCGAGAGCATCACAGACGAGCTGCGCTGGAAGCCCCGCTGCTGCCTGTCTGCACGACCCATGTTCCACAGAGATTTACTGTTCAATGGAGCAAAGATTGTGCCTGCTGACAGCCCACCTCCCCGGCGTGCCGGCCGCTGCCGAGCCTCGCTGTGCATCGGAGGGGAGTGCCTGGCTCGGGCGCGGATTTCCTATCCAAATGAAATACAGCTGTTTCTGCTTCCTCTCCAAAGACCGAAGCAAGTTTTAAAAAATCAATTTATCATCTATTTTCTTTGACCAAAGCTCCTTATGGATGTGACCCGCGCCTGAACTGCCCAACCGCACAGCATCAAGGCGGGAGCAGGCAGAGAGTGTGACTTGTACAAGCACAGCACTCGGAGGGGAGTATCCTGACAGCAAGTCCCGGGGCTAAACGCCGTCTCAGTGGGAGCGCCTGTTGCATGGCGAGCAGAGAAATAGGACGCTCAGAAGGAGCTTGTTGAGAATCAATACCCAATGGCTTGTCCCCAGAGCTTGCTTGAGGGACCTCCAGTTTTTAACCCCGCCATGCGCAGCACGGAGTGAGGCAGCTGCAGGATCAGGTTTAGCTTCTTTGCAGGTTTCCTGAGGCTGCACAGACCTTGCACAGTTCCTACATCCCTGCACGCACCCAGGGCAGGGAGAGCCATCCCCAGCCACCACCCCTACACTGCAAATCGGTGGCAGGGACCGAAGCAAACAGCAGCCCCAGGCAGCACACTGCAAACGGCAACACGCCGCCTCCTGCCCCAGCTGCAGCCACTGCCCACGGAGAGGGCTTTCAGCTGGAGGGCTGGATCGCCCCAGCCTCTCCCCGAGCAGCACTTGCTTTTCCGTACCTCTCGCTGGTCCCCTGCTCGTCCCTTCTAGCCTGGCCCCTTGCACCTGGAATTAGCTGCTCCTGAGAAGTTTTGGTGCAGGGCCCTGTTTGGAAAGACCAGGAGCCCAATTCACGGGTCCCTTTCCCAGCTGGACACACTTATGCAAGCCCAGAGGATGACAAGGCTTGTGTTTGTCATTATTTTTAATGCTGAGGGTAAACGCTATCTCACTGGCACACTCAAGGCTGCTGAGATTATATCACTAGTTTGCTTTGAAGCCCTGTTGCAGAGGAAATCCATGTCCCCAGTGCCTCAGGGGCGGGCTGGGTGCCAGCGGTGGTGTGGAGCCGGACCGGGTCTCGCTGGCCGGGAGCCACGGGTGCTGGCATCCCCGGGAGGCTGCTGGCGAGCGCAGCGGTGGGAGCGGGAGGGCAGGGGGCCCTACGAGCCCTGGCTGGCTGGGAGCCGTGGTGGTGGCCAAGCCAGGGTTTGCCTTTGGCACAGACGCCTGCAGTTGTTGCGCTGAGTGGGAGGCGAGGCAGCGCCGGCTGGGCGAGTTTGTCCCACTGAAGCATGCCCAGTGGGCGCAGAGCCTTTTGGCATCAAGCACAGGGGAAGTTTTTAAGATGCTTATCAGATCAGACTGCTTTTGATACTGAAGATTTTGACATTAGACGTGTACCTCTGACCCCTGAGGGTTTTGGCCAAGCCCCGGTAAGGCTGGTATGACAGTAAGACGCAGAGCAGTCTCTAAGGAAATGCATGCATAAACTGTAGACAAAAATACCCCAGTGTGTTGTGAAGTATCTCTGAATATGTAAATGGAGCGGTTCAGGTTAGGAAAAGACATGGTTAAGAAACCATTTTAGAAACAGCCCTCAAGTCGACATCGCTTGCATCTGTCAGTGCTGTTCTTCCAGCAGGGCAAAGAGGTTGAAAGACGGAAGAGCAAAGCGCTTGCGAGCCAGCTCTCGCTTTGTAATACTGCACCTTGGCTTTCCCTACCGAGGGAGGCCGGCTCTGCCTCGCCCGTAACCTCCCGCCTTATTTGGCCTTTTCGTATGGCTGCTCAGAGCGAAAGCAGCACACACCAGGTTTTCCTGATATGACAGTCAACCGCCTCCCAGCAAGACACCTCCCTGCCCCAACTGAGGGCTGCAAAGTGCCCTCCCGAGATTCGGGAGCAAAGAGCTGGGGGCTGCCCTGGGCATAGCTTTCCCGTAGGCTGGGCCATGGCCAGGAGGCTGTTGAGCGCCGCAGAGACCCCAGGTCAGCAGTCTCCGGCCCCTGTCCAGCAGCAGTGCAAGCCTCTGCTTTAACCCCGTGACGGCCACAGGCAACAAGAGGTGGCTCACGACGGGGGCCACCGCGCTCTAGACTTCTGCAAACGTCATGACGCAGACCTAGCAAGGCTATGGGTGGGGTAGGACCTTCCCCCCGAGCCCAGGAAGACCCCGACCCTGGGCAAGCACCGGCATGACTCCCACCACCCCCTTGCCGTGGGGCAGGCTCAGCCGTGGTGCCTGCAGCACCCGGGGGGCTGCTCGCACCCCTCGGGGCTCGAGCAGCCCCTGGGCTGGGCAGCCGCCGGCAGGACCCCAGGCACGCCAGGAGCAAAAGCACATGGAGCCATCGCACGGTGTGGGGCTCGACCCACAGGCCACGCGGGGTCCTTAAGCAAGTGGCGAGCACTTTGCGAGCGAGTCCCACGGGACCCCTGTTACAGAGAACACAGCTGCTACATGGGGGAAGCGTCCTTAGGTCTGGGTTTATTAAAGACTGAGAATACAACTGTGGGCCCAGCCACAAGAGCTGGGTGCCAGAAGCAGGGCTGGGTTTTGGCTGGAAGGGTGCAGTCTCCTCTCCAGGCGGCCTTCAGCAATACCGGCCAAATTTCCTATCCGGCGGGGCATCCCAACGCCCCCACCCCAGCAGCGCTCCATCTGGAGCGGAGCCCCTCTCCACACCAGCCCCAGCCTTGGTTACTTATTGCTTTTAACGTGCTAGTCTAGTACAGAGTGAATTAAAAACAAAAATGCATGTCTGTCGCGGTGCGTTTGTGGTGTCTTCAGGATGTGCTGGGAACCCTGGCCGTCAGACCTGGAGAGGGATGGAAGAGAGGGGCGGATGAAGTCAGGCTGGGCTGGGAGCAGAGACATCCCAGGGACAACAGTGCTTCGGGACAGACCCAGTCTTTGCCAACGGGCCACAAAGCAAAAGCCTTTGGCGTCCGCTGCCGGAGCTGAGCGGGTGCTGACGGTCGCTTGGGTCTGGCGGAGAGGAGGAGCTGGCACCCAGCAGGTTGCTCCCGGGAGCACCGGTGCGAGGGCTGGGAGTCACAGCCAGCCCGGAGAGACGCCGCGGCGCGCCTGCCTTCCCCGTTTGCCTGGGGGGGGGACAGCCCCGGCCAGCCCGCGCAGCTGGAGGCAGGAGGGAAGCTCCGAGGGGAGGCACCAACCTGAGGTTTACTTGAACGTGTGGCTCTCGGCTCCTCCCCGGCCGAACCCTGGAAGAGAACCAGCGGCAGGGTCAGCATTGCCGCAGGACGGCGAGTGCACGGAGGAATGCGCCTCGCTGAGAGACGGGAGCCCCGAGCCCCCTTCCCCTCCCTCCCGCAGCCCCAGCCACAGCAGCCCTACCTTTGGGCCCGAACAAGGCGGCGTAGCAGGGGTGGTTGCAGTACGGCTTGCCGTCGTGCTGCGGGGAGAGAGAAAGAGCATCAGCCCCGACCGCCCCGACCACCCTTCGGCTCCATCTCTGCCCACCCTACCCCTCCTGCAGCCCCTAGCTGAGGGGGGCAAGGACCTCCTGGGCAGCAAACCTCACCTCCGCATGGCCTCCAGACGTCAGGGTCTTGTTACACTTCTCGCATCTCAAGCAGGGCCGGTGCCAGTCCTTCCCCAGAGAAGTCACCTTCTCGGCTGCCGCAGAAAGGAGATGGGTGAGCTGAGGCACCGAATGGGCGCAACAAGTTGGTTTTGGCAGGTTGGTCTCCCTGCCACCAACCCTAGGGAGGACATTTTGGGGCATTTTCTCAAGTCTATTTGTCCAGGACGGAGGACACCATGTTTCAAAGCCAAGTGCTCACTGTGCACACACATCGCCGTGCACATCCAGGTGCCTGGATCCGAAACCACAGTGCCGTGCCCAGGGTGAACACCGCCACATCCATGTGGATGGACCAACTTCCATCCGTCTTCCAAAGATTTGGGGACCTCCCACCTTCCAATATCAGCCTGCAAGGGGATGAATTTCTCCTCGGCCGGCTGGAGCCCAGGTGATCACTAGAGCTGGCAGGGGTGAAGGGGGGATGCTGCCAAGGACCAGGGAGGCAAAGCCATCACCGTGCCCTGCCCCGACACAAACCAGTCCGCTCCAGCCACCAGCGCTGTGGCCACGGCTCTGATTTTGCACACACCATGGCAAACCAGAGCGGGGCTGTAGCTTGGCTGGGGTTCAGGTGGCCACGGGGTGGACAACGTGCTGTTTGCTGGGGCCAGTACATGTTTATGTTGAACAGGGTGGCTTTTAATTGAGGCACGGTGGGAGCGGAGGGCATTTTCTGCAGACACATGTGCTCATCCTATTGGCAGCTGCACTCCTAGAGATTTATTAAGTGATAAAGCAGAGCTTTCCACAGGAACCCCGTCAGAGCCAGGTCTGAGCACTCTCCCCATGCCTGCAAAAGGAGGTCAAGCAAGGGATGGAGCCGCTGCTGGCAGCGCGTGCCCCGGGGGGGCCCTCGGCAGCCTGAAGCACCTCTTCTTTGGAGTCCAAATATGCCCACAACAGCTTACACAAGGAGCAAGCTGGTGGCTGCGGGGGGGGACAGTGCCCAAATGTCACGAGGCAGCCCCACTGCCATCCCCCAGCGGCACAAAGAGCCTCCTGTGCCTGCAGCCCGGCGGGGGCCGCAGCGTCCTCCCCCCAGGCAGCCCCAGGAGACCAAGCCTGGCCCACGGCAGGGCCCTCCCATCACAGGGTTTCTGTAAGGAGCTCAGCCTCCCGCTCTCTCACACAAGCATTTGCACCAACACTTGGGCAGGAGCTCTGCCAAGGCTCACTGCAGCGAGGCCCCCCCAGCTCTTGGCCACGCAAGCGAGATTCCCCTGGAAAGCTGGTGGTGGCCCTGCAAGCCCCATTCCCAGTCCTCTCGGCATCATCTCCTCCTCACCCCTGCTCTCTATAGACACAATTTGGCCGAAAGCAGCCCAAGGCATGCCTGAGCAGGACCGCCAGGCTCCGAGAGCCCCGGGCTGCACCAGGGCACGGCTTGCTCTGCCTCCCCTGCCAGCACTTTTTATTTCCAGGCACAGAAATCAGGCGGTGAACTCGGTTCTCCAGCCACTTTTGAACCCTCCTCAGCCTCTGCATCAACAGAGATGTTTCGTAAGAGCAGCCCGATAAGCACAGGGCCAAACCCCTCCTTGGTCAAACGGCCCGGTCCTGGCACCTCCGCGGCCCCACCTGTGGGCACAGCAAACCCAGCTTGCCTGGACTGGGATCAAAGCAGATTCACAGGGACGTGGGAAAGGCAGACACCGACACCAGCACCTTGGTAGCTCCTGGTACCAAGCCACGTGGGTAAATGAGGTGCCCCAGGACCCTTGGTCGTGGGTGGGAGCCATGAACTGTATCGTGCCAAAGCCCAACCTCAAAGCCTGGCTGCAAGTGGTGAGTTCAAATCTAGGCAGAGATGTTCCCCAACTGCAGGAGCCGTGTCCCCAGCAGCCCTCCAGGCAGCACCCACGCCAGCCCCACCACACCTCCCCAGGGTGGGCATCACTAACGGACAGGGAGGGCAGTTATGGTGCAGCCTCCACCGCCAACTCCGCAGCCCCTGTGTTTGAGCCTCCGATTTCTTTGGCAGAGCACAAGTAGAAGTTGGGGCGCACACAGAAGCAGAGCAGAACTAAGGCAGAGAGAGCAGAAGTCAGGGATGGCACTCAGGTCGCAGATCCCTCATCGCCAGTGAATTAAAAAGCAGGGAGCGGGTATAAGCTGCTCCCAGCAAACCCCCTCAAGTTCAGCTAAACCAGGGAAGTGGGGAGGTCTGGCAGCCGGAGCCTGCCTGTTCCAGCAGCTGCTGCCAGCAGCGCGAGAGGCTCAAACACCCCCAAATATCCTTGGGCAGGACAGCGGGACCACGGCACCAGAAGAGGCAGGAACCTGGAGCTTCACGGCCCCGGCTCAGAGGGAGGACATCTGCCTGAAGCCCAGCGGCAGACAGCAGCCCGACAAGGCTCACGGCTAGCCTGCAATGGCGGCTTAAAAATAACACCCCAGGGCTGTCATCTCGCTGCGTGCTAAACCACGCACGACAACATGTGGGCAAGCCACTGACTCAGGAACGTGCCGGAGGGCAGGATTTGCCCTTGGGAAGGTGCTTGCTTGCCCGCCCAGGCTTTCAGAGCAGCGGGCCTTTGGGCTCCAAACTGAGCAGCCTTCCGGGCTGGCCCAGCCACCGCCTCGGCACGGGGCTGCGGGCGATGCCGGGAAGGAACGGGGCCGAGCTCCCGCGCTGTGCCGTGGCCCCGTCTGCAGGCTGGGGGTACCCGCTGCAGCCCCCACCCTGCAGCGAGGCACCTCCTGGGGTGGATTTATAGGGCCGCCCACCCGGAGCACCCCGGGGACACACAGCGGCAGGGGTGCACAACTTTGGGGCACCCCGAGAATTTGCAGTGCTGGGGCGCACAACTTCAGGGCACTCAGGACCCGCGGCGCTGGGGTGCACAGGGACCTGTAAGCACCGGGGTGCCCGGGCACCCACAGCATCGGGGTACGCAGCACCGGGACACCCTGGGGAGCCGCAGCACCGGGGTGCCTGGGCACCCGAAGCTCAGCGGGGTGCAGCCTCGGGCACCCCGGCTTAAGCAGCCCGACAGCCCTGCGGTCCCCGCGGGGTGGGGGCGGCCGGGGAGGCAGCGGGAAGCCCTTACCGAAGTAGACTTCCTTCTGGCAGCGGGGGCACTTGGGCATGGTCTCGGCTCGGCTCGGCTCGGCTCAGCTCGGGGCGCCGCTCGCACCGGCTCTGGGATGCTCCGCGCCGGCCCCGCCGGAGTCACTGCCCGGCCGCCCCGCCCCGCCCCGCCCAGATGTGCGGCCCCGCCCGCAGCTGGAGGCACCCGCCCGGGGCACAGCCCTGCAGGGGCTCCCGGGGCGCGGCCCTGCGCCCCTCGCGTACCGCACCCCTTGCGCACTGCAGCCCTTGCAGCCCTACACCCCTTGCCCCCTGCAATCCCTCCACCTGCACCCCCTGCATCCTGCACCCCTGCACTCTTTGCAGCCTGTGCCCCTTCCACCCTTTGCACCCCCATGCCCTTTGCACCCTGCAGCCCTACACCCGTTCCACCCCTTGCACCCCTATACCTCCTGCACCCACAGCACCCCACACCCCTGGCACACCCCACGCTCTGCAGCCCTGCACCCCGAGTCACTGCACCCTGGCTCCCTGCCCGCTTTCTGTCCACGCTTGTGCTATATGGGTGCCCGAGAGCACCGCTCTGAGTGGGGCTGGAGTTGTGATTGGCATCTGTCAATTAACCATGCTCCCAGATACAGATTCACGGGGCGCTGAGCACCAGGGCTCACCCCCTCTGTGCACAGAGCTGTTTTCTCCCCAGGGAACATAAAAGTCGACCCTCAGGCAGCGTCTCCTGCCCACGGGGAAGTTTGGGGTACGAGATGAAGTAGGAGGGAGCTGTAGGGCTGTAGCCCCCCTCTTGCAGGACCTCGGAAATGGCGTGGGTGCGCGACGTGGCTCAGCCCATCGCGGAGAGCCAGCCCATCTGTGTTGCTGACTGTTGTCATTTTATTAGGAGCGAGGACTTGCTGTTCCTTTGTGCTTGGCTGCGAAGGAAATGAAAAGCCTATCCAAAGGTCTGTTTTGTATGAAACAATCCTCCCCAGGGCACGTTGCTGTGCTGGAAAGGTCATGAGGGCTTGTGAAACCCAGCACCAGGACGCCTAGTGTCTGCCTCCCGAAATGCAGGGCACCCCTTGCCTGCACACACAGTGCCCTCTTGGCACCGGAGCCCACCCATGGGTGCAGGAGGAGAGGCGGCAGGCTGTGCCCGGAGGCACACAGTTCAGCTGGGATTGCTTTATGACTCAGCCTGGCTCCAGCCTCCCTTCCCAGTGGGATCCCTCATCCCGCTGATGCTCCCCGCTGCTGCCCTTGGTCCCGGGCGCACCCCACCTGCCGGCAGCCCCACTGCAGGCTGGGGAGCACCTCTGGCACGCTGCTGCAAGGGCACTGCTGGGCTCAGTGGGGCTGTCAGCAGCCCACGCTGGCAGGGACATCGCTGGGAAGCCCGCTCCCGGCTACGGCATGAGTCACGCTGAGACAGTGTCTTGTGCATGGGTGGAAAAGAGGTGTCCTGCAAGGGCTGCCGCCTGCACTCTGCCTCCTCCCCATCCTTCCCGCCCCAAGGCACCACACACACGCAAGCACCGTATTTCAGCCATGCCGCGTCCCCCTGCACCGAGCTGCAGCACCCCACAAGCACCTGGCTGCATTACCCGGGCCAGGACCCCCTCCCTGCACCACATGGGGTGCAGCTGGCACCCTGACAAGATACGGGGGACAGGGCATGCCCTCTTCCCTCTCCGCTGGCCCTGCTTCCCCTTGGTTTTGGGGCCGCTGCCCAGCTCAGACAGCTGTCTTCAGCCACGCTCCCTTTTAAGGCAGGTTTTGTGCCGGCGGGCAGCTGAAAACTGGGCTCTCGCAGGTCTGGCTGGCCTGGCCCCGCGGCCGGTCCCCACGGACCACTCAGCCCGGCTCCTCCTGCGGCAGGAGCGCTCCCGCCCCAGCCGGGACAGCCCGTGCCCCCGCGCGGCACCGCACGCCGACTGACCCGGCTGAACCGGGGCCCGGCCGCCCCCTCCGCTCGGTTCCCCGTGCAGTTACTGGAGACTGTTCACACGGCAGAGCGGGCACAAAACCGGCGGCAGCTCTCACAAAGCCGGCGCCGAGGAGCTGCGGGCTGCTCTCTGCCAGCCCTGCCTGCATGGGCTGCACCCCCGGCAGCCGCCCCCCCAGCCCCTGGGTTAGCCCTGCCGTGCCACGGGGATGCACGCGCCTTGGGCCACCCCAGCCTGCTTCACGAAGGGGTGGGCCAAAGCGTGGGGCTGCTGCACCACGCAGACCTACGGGAATTACAGTGAGCCAGTATCAGGGCGAAGGCTGCTGCGGGACAGCAGCCCCAGTTTCTACGCCCCACCGGAGCCGTGCACGCGTCCTGCTCATCGTCACTACCCCGCTCTTGTCCCACCGATCAGCGGGCGTGCACGGCAGCAGGGCAGGCAGCAAAGCCGTCTGGCGGAGGCCCCCAGTGGGGAGGGAAGAAGGGCTGCAGGTGCTCCGGGAGCACGGCAGCACCTCGGGAGCCCGCGGGATGTGGCCTCTTGCTCGTTTTACAGGGAGCGAATCCATAAACACTCTGAATGCCGGTGTGTGAAACCCATCAGCACGTCGCAGCAGGGCAATAAACTGAGCCCCTACCGGCCTGCGCTGGAGGGAGCTGGCTAGAAACGCTGCAGCAGCCCAGCGTTTGGGGTCACCGCTCCTTCTGCCATCCAGGGTCTCACCGGGAGCCAAAACCGAGCTGCAACTGCCTGTGAGCCATTTTGGAGCAGCAGTGAGCAGCAGCAAGCTCGTCCCTCTGCAGCAGGACGCTGCCCACGGTGCCGTGCCCGCAGACACGGGCAAGGGCGGGCAGCTCTGGTGCTGGGCAGGGACGGCTCCGGGGAGCAGCAGGAGAGGGGCGGGGTGGTGTCTTCAGCAAAGCCAGGTCCCAGCCCCAGCCCCGCTTCAAAGCAAGGTTCATAGCCCACCAGGGGAACAACCCAGGCAACGCCAACAGAGAACAGCCTCTTCAGCAAGCCACAGCATTATCTTATCTGGAGACCTTGTTCCAGCTAATTTAGCTGTTAGAGCAGAGCATACCTCAGCTGTGTGTGCCCTCTGATAGCAATCTGTGGGTGAGGCTCCATCCCGGCGCATCAGGCGCCAGCGCTCCCCAATGGCATAGCAACGGCC
This sequence comes from Phoenicopterus ruber ruber, assembly GCA_009819775.1. Taxonomy (NCBI): domain Eukaryota; kingdom Metazoa; phylum Chordata; class Aves; order Phoenicopteriformes; family Phoenicopteridae; genus Phoenicopterus; species Phoenicopterus ruber. The sequence goes on from CM020222.1 coordinate 28,352,700, forward strand.
CTCGGAAAAACCTGGGCTGTCCCATTTGTTTGTTTGGGTGGCGTTGTTACGGCCAGGGTCACCTCCCTGGTCCCTTGGCAAGAGCCAGCAGCAGCTCCCCAGATCCATCTGCAGCATATTTTGTGCAAGGTCCTCGCAGCCCCCAAGGACCCCCCAAGAGTTTCCCCGACCTCTTGGGGCAGGGTTGCAAGGTGAGAGCTCTGGGGCACACCAGAGCTGGGGGAACACGCTGCCTGCCCAAATAATCCCCTCGAGCAATTTTGCTCCCAGTGATTACCAGAGTAATGACTGGAAAAGTCAGCGGCATTTTAGCAGGCAGGGTGGGTAATATAAGCCGATTTGGGTTTGTTTTGCTAACACAGCAAGAAAAAACAGCTCTTTCTGTGTAGCAAACCAGCCCATCTGCCAGGGCGGCAGCTCCCGGCTCCCCTCCTGCCCCCTCTCGCTGGAGCAGGGCAGGGGCTCCCACGCTTCTCACTTCAGGGCCCCCCAACGACGCTCGCACAGGGGGGGAAGCCGATGCACTGGTGAAGGCACAACCCGGGGGCTGGCGGCACCCCGGTCCAAGGGTTAGGACACCTTGTCTAATTTCTTCCCCAGCCCCGGATCCTCCCGAGCTGGGTCCCCCCCTGCGGAAAATGTGACCGAGGAAAATCCCGGAGCGGCAGCAGGGTGCTGCGCTGGCGGGGTGCACGGGGCAGCGGTGGGCTGGAGGCACGGCCGGCATTTCCCCAGTGCTCGCACAACTGCGAGTCCTGCAAAATCTCCCTCCCTGGCCGTATGTCAGCCCACACTTGTGCAAGTCAAGGGCCCACTCAGCCAAGATGATTTGTTGTAAAATGTGTTCTACCCAGCCCAGCACAGGACTCTAATTTGACAAGAAAATTATAGAGTGGCTCAAAAAAAGCCCAGCAGAGGCTGGGGAGAGCTGCCAGACACATGATCCCATCAAAAGGCCTGCGAGATGCCGGCGCCGCGGCGCTGCAAAGCGGCACAGGGTACCCTGCAGCAGGGGGCCGGCGCGCCCTGCCCCCCAACTCGCCTTCCGTCACCTCCGGATTTGCACGTGGCTAATCCCATTACCATCCGGCCGGGAAAACAACAGCACGAAGGCAGCTGTCAGGGCAAATTACACCCTAAGGAAAAACTCTGGGGTACGTCTTCATAAAGCTGACAGGCGGCTGACGGCTGGGAGTAATTGGGAACAGGCCGGCAGCGGGAAAGGCAGTGCGGGAGCAGGGGGCTTGGGGAAGGGGCTTGGAAAGGGCCACCCTGGGGGATGCTGGCAGGGGAGCCCAGCACACCCACCAGCACCCTGCCACTGGTGCTGTAAAGCCCCAAATGGTTTGAGCCTGCGAAACACGCTCACTGCCATGCCAAAATCTGTGCTCGCTGCCCTCCCGGACGCGGTGCAGAGTCCGTCCCGCCGTAGGCACGGGCAATCACACGGCTGTTTGTAGCAGAAACTAAAAACACTCCGAGCCCGGCTAAGGCAGCTGGATGCCCGCAGCAGCCACTTGTCAGGTCAGCTCTCAACCTCAAGAGCCGGGGCGTGAATGATTATCACGCGGTTAATATTACACTGCGCGAGCAATAACAAACACGGGAGCCCCGGGGCCAGCTCCCGGCCCGGCGAGGCACTGCTGCGCGGCACGGGGACTCGGTGGGGACGGCGTGAGCCCTGCTGCTGGGAGAGCGTGGGGCTGCCCGTGCAGGGCCACGCTGGGGATGCATCTGGGATTTCCATCCGTGGGACAGAAGAGCGCGGTAGCCCTCACCCGCCTCTCCAACCCCTCCAAGTCCCAGCTACATGGAAAAATCTCTTCTGATTTTATCCAGGCACCGTTCCTTCAGTCTCCCTGCGTATGGTCTGGCCAAAGTCTCCACTACCATCTGCTCTTTTCTGCAAGCTTTCCGTTAGCGGCAGCCCAAGGAAACCTCCTGGCTAAATCCTGCCCGGGGAGGGTTTGGTGCATTTTCCTGGCACGGCCCCAGCTGTTTCTGTTGTGGCTATCAAATCCAGCCAGGATCATCGAGGAAGCAACACCCGCTGCTTTGGGAAGCCGCCCAGCACCCGTGAGGCATCACCGCTGCCTGCCGGGGAGATGCACACCCGTGCTGGGGGCTGGCGGGGAGCGTGGGCACCGCTCAGGGGCTGCTGGCGGGGGACCAGTGCCAGGGACCACCTCCCCAGCCCTGCCCTGGGTGCTCGCCCAGCGGCGCCGTTTGCCCTGGGCTGGGTCCAGGCTGTTGACGCCACACCTTTTATTCCTGGTTAAAAATTCACTGGAGGTGAGGCGAAGGGGAAGGGGTGCAGAAGTGTTTGCTCTCTGTCAGCACACTGCTCGGCATAGCATGCCGTGGTGGCAGCGCAGGGAGGGGAGGGGGATATAGCTGCTCCGCTCTGCCTCACGCAAGCAAGACAGAGGGTCAGGACGGAGCAAGAGAGAGGAGATCAAGAGGAGGAGCCACAGGTTTGCACACCCGTTAGCAGCATGCACACCTCCGTCCCACCAGGACAGGTATTCCTCCCCCAGCAAGCAGCCCCAGGGCACTCCAGGAGCCCCCCGAGCCCCGAGGTCGGTCCCCTGGCTGCTCACCCCACCTGGAAGACTGGTGATATAAAGGCTGCTGCAGAGCCCAGCCTACGTCCTGGGGGGGAATTCCCTCGCGGATACCCCCAGGCAGCAACAAGCTGCTTCATCCCTGCCTGCTCCTACACCCTCTCCAGTATTTACACCCAGTAGTTTAACCTCCCCCTGGGGCCGAGCCAAAGCCAGGCCAAGCCAGGGAGAGCCACCCCACTGACTTCAGGGACTATCGGAGCCGTTTCTTGTCCCTCGTGGAAGCAAGCTGTGCTTACTGGGCCGCTTTTAATATCCCATCTTAAATCACATCTTCCAGCACTTCCTCCCTTTTGGCTCCTATTCATTGACTTCCCAGCAAATGCTTTAAATCTGTCTTGCTTCGCTGCCTGGCTGTGCTGCTCCGGCCCCCGGCACGTCAGAGCCGTGCTGCCAGCCACAGCCGTGCTGTCCCGCCACCTCCCTGCATTTCGGGAGCCCCTCCACACCGCGGTGGTTGCTTCTCCCTTCCCTGCACGGACTAGCTCAGATGTTGTAGCACAGGGCTGCCCTCGTCATTCCTACCTCCGCCGAGTCCCTCCCTGGGGTTTTCCGTGTGTGCAGCCTGCCGTGCGCCTCTGGGACCAGCCTTTGTACGCTCACTGGTCCCTTTTCTGGGACACTAACAGCCATGCAGCCCCGTTTCTGGTGGCACGGGCGCCCTCAGCCCCCTGTTGAGAAACACCACTGGGTGACAATCCTGCTCCTCCCGCAGCTCGGGGGTGCCCGGGCTGGCACCCGGACTGCCCTCAAACCGCGTCGACCACCGGTGCATCGTGGCAGACGGTGGGATCCCCGGGCCCAGCGAGGAGCTGCAGGGCACGGCTCCCTGCTGAGCTCCGCTGGCTCCCAGGAAAGCTGGGAGCCGGCAAGGGTAATTGCCCAGGACAAGTTCACAGGGCTTGGGGGATTTCCAAGCAAAGCTGCTTCCACTTTGTTCTCTATTTTCCTACTTTGTTCTCTGTTTTCCTCTGTACCCTGGAGAGCATGTCTGTAATCAACAGAGCCCTCCAACTTTTTTATCCCACTAGCAAGTTTGAGCTGAAAAAAAATAAAATATTTGACATCCCCGAGGGGAAGGATGTTTTCCAAGCCTCAAGTAAAGGAGCATTTTCAGCTCACATAGGCCTCCCAAAAATAAATACAAAAATGCACCAAGGATTAGAGGCCAGAGCTGCCTTCTCTGCTCAAGCAGAGTGCCACTCCGCTGTGTCGATGCCCCGGTCCCCACACCGACCCAGCAGCGCAGGGCCAGCCCCGACCCCTCGGCACGCATAGAAAACCCCTCCTGGGATCGCAAAGCCCCGCTACATCCTTCAGCTTCCCGGTCTTAACGCCCACCCTGCGGGTACCCGCTGCACCTGGGGGCCACCTTCTGCCACGAGGGGTGCCCAGATCCCCTGTCACATCAGGGTGGGGGGACAGTGAACAGACACCACCCACCTGGAGCCTGAGCAGCCGGGTTGTCCCCTTTGGGGTAGGGGGCAGCTGTGATGGATGCAGGCTGCCCGGCACCTCCGTGTGCAGCAGAGCTGAATTTTGTCTATTTTTAATTTCATTGCATTCCCTCAATAAAACTCTCACGGGGAAAAGAAAATGCAAGGAAAAAAAAAAAAGAAAGGGGGGGGGGGGGGGGAAGCCAGCCCCAGACCAAAATAAAATCCTGCATTTGATGGCTGCCGCCTGGGAGCGGGCAGCAGCCGGGATGCTGTACCTGCCCTGCCCCTTGTCCCTTCGCACGCAGAACTAACGCAGGTACCAGCCATCGGGGCATCCTCTCCCATCCCTGCCACCCCCAAAGTGCCTTCCTCCCTACCTCAATACCGCTGGCTTAAATAGCCCCCAGCAGCCCCGCAGCAGCTCCTTCCCATCCCAGCACCCTCGGGCTCGGGTGAGGCCGCCCGGCAGCAAGCATCCTGCTCAGAGGGGCTGGGGAGGGACCCTGCTGCCTGGCCCCCCATCGAGGGGCCGGGGCCAGTGCCCACAGCGAGGGTGCTGTTAGTGCTGCCGGGCCGGGCTGGGCGCACAGTGTGGGGCCAGGTGGGTGCTGGGGTGGGCGAAACCCCCCCGAGCTGCAGGCAGGGTGGTAGGGAGGAAAATCAGCCTGTGCAGTCCATCGGGGAAACTCCCCGCTGCAGGGGATCGCTGCAGGCTAGCAAAAAGGCTGGCTTATTAAGCTCGTTAATTAATAATGGTAAATAATGCTTGCAACGAGAGCTGGATTCGTGCTGAGGGCTTCACCGGCAGCTGTGCCGCGTCCTGGGCAGGTGACGGGGTCCCACCACCCCAGCACCGCTGCTGCTGCGTGGGGCAAACTTGGCAAAGTTTGGCTGCGAGGGCCTGGCGCTCTGCTGCGGGTCAGGGAAGGAGCCGGCAGGGCGACACCGCTCTGATTTACGCAGCAGCCTTGGCCCCTAAAGCATCAGAGGGGTCAAGTCTCTATAGAAACTCCACCAAAACACAAACACACGCAGCCCATTCCCCGGCCCGGGAACCACACTGCGGAGCTCTCCATGCCTGGGAAAATGCTACATGCCGCTGGGATTGCTGCCGGGAGAGGGAAAACCAGTGGATCCCGCGCCCGCTGCTCTGCCGGCTGCCTGAGCCCGGGGGATGCCACCGCAGCCGAACACTCCCCCCAGGCACGACACGCAGCAGAGCCCGTGTTCGTGTTCCGCAGCGCCCGCTGCGTTTCCCCGACGTGCCCAGGTGAGGAGCAAGGCCGGGGGCTGTGGCCAGCACCCACCCACCCCTGTCCTGCAACAGCGATGGAGCAGCTCCAGGGCCGAGGCTGCTACAAGGATGCAAGACACTGCAGGGGCCCCAGGTCGCTGTTCTCCCCAGCAAACGGGGCCAGGGGCGTGCCTGCAGCCCCGGGGGGGCACAGCCAGCAGGCAGCCCAGCGGGGCTCTTGCAAGAACCTGCCGGAAGGGACGAGCCAGAGCAGCGGTTCCCAGAGCTGGTGTTTGCCTTGGCAGCCCCAGCCTCTGTGCCATGCTTTCCAGACGCCGAGCTCCTAGGGGGAATGGCTGCATGTCTAAAATCAGGCTTGGCAGCAGGGCAGGTATCTGGCTGGGGACACAGCAGCTCCCAGAGGTTGGGGGGGCCATGCCCCCACACTGCATTCCTGCCCCACTGCCGCCAGGCTGGGCTTTCCCACCAGCAGCCCCCATCGGGCACTGCACCTGCTCAGCAAGCCCAGGCTGGGGGGAACAGTGTCCCCTGCTGCGTAACATCCCTCCCGTTAGTTTTCCACCCTGCAAAGGCAGGGAGGATCCCATCCCATCCCCTCCCCTCCCCTCCCATCCGTAGGGCCAGCACAGCCTCCTGCAAGCCTATCCTGCTCCCAGTCCGGGGAGCAGCCATGGCTTGCGCTGCACCAAGAGCAGCTCTGGCCTGGGCAGGTCAGGCTGGGGCTAAGGCTGCTCCGTCTTGCCCCAGGAGGAGCCAGCGAGGGCAGGACCGTAGTGGCAGGGTCCCCACACCACCCCGGGACCGGAGGGATGCTGGGCAGCGCACACAGCTTCCCCTGCCTTCGCCCAGAGCTGAGTCGCACAACACATCTCTCAAAACCTTTATTGTCAGCAAATAACAAAAGTCAGCCCCGCCGCGGTGCAGGGAGCCTGGAGAGAGCAGGGTGCTGGCACCCCAGGGCTCGCTGCCCCGGAGGGTCCCCTGCACCGGCCCCCTCCTCGGCCTCCTGGGCAGCAGCGGGGCTGGGCGTGCGCGGGGGGACAGGTGAGACTGAGGGGCACGTGTCATTCTCCAAAGCAAGGGGCACATTTATAACTGCTTATAAATAAACAACAACAACGAGAAACCTCCGGCTCTGGGAAGCAGGTGGACGTCCCGCCACTGAGCCGCCAGCCCAATGCGCTCTGCCCTCCGAAGGTGGGGAGCAGCCCGCTCCCCCAGAGCTGCGGCCCCCAGGTGCCCCCCCAGCATGGGCTTGGCCACCACAGGGGACCAGGCTGGGGGGGGGCACCAACCCAAACCAGCCGGCAGAGCGGGTCAGGCACCTGCCCGGGTGCACGTACAGGGATGCCCTGGGGGTGCAAGGATGGGGATGTGGGGAGGCGCCAGCCCCTGCAACCCCAACGGCAGCTGGGGTCAGCCACGGGCCCCGGGGAGAGCGAGAGCCAGGGCATGGAGCCCGGGAAGGGCCAGGAGAAGGGCAGTGCTGCCGGACAGGCCAGAGCCCTCAAGGGATGTGCACGTCCCCAGCAGCTGGCGAGGAACAGGGCTGGGTGCCCCGACCACCAGCCCCCTTCCCCACGCGCCGCAGGACACCTGCCTGGCTCCATCACCCTCCGTGTGGGGGGCAGCGGGGAGCACCCTCCCACAGTGGGGCTCCTGCCACCGCCTTCCCCCTGCTCTCAGCCCCCCCGGGTGCCACTCACCGTCCCCCACACCCAGCAACGTCCCCACACCTGCCCCATTGCTTCCTGTGCTCGGGGGGACGAGCAGGAGGGCTGGGGAGGGCAGAGCGCATTGGGAACGACCAGAGACGCCTTCTACCTTTGCCTTTAAACACTGAAGCTTATATTAGAGACTATGATATATAACCCGTGGGGCAGGGCCGTCCTGCCCGGAGTAGAGACAGCAGAGAGAGCACAGCTCCGTGGCCAGCCTGGCGAGGGTCTGCTCCGGCTCTGGCTGCGAGCAGGAGGTTAGTACGGGGGCACAGAGCGGGCGGGTGGGCAGGGGGACGCTCTCTAGGGCTGGTTCTTCGCCTCGGGGTCTTTGTCATAGATGTAGCTTCCCACAGCTCCGGTGTTGACGCCTGCGTGGGGGGAGATGCAGGAGGGTGAGTACCTTGGCAGGAAGGTGCCACGCTCCAGGGAGATGTCCCCTCAATGTCCCCTCTGGGCGGTGGCACGTGCATCGAGAGCAGCAGCCCAGGCGGGGCGCGAGCCCCCGGCCCTGCTCCCCACCCTGTGCACCCCCAGGCACTCACCCTTTGGCCCGAAGAGGATCCCGTAGCAGGGCTTGTGGCAGTACGGCTGTCCATCGTGCTGGGCAGGGCAGAGAGAAGCACATCACACAGGGGGGCCAGGGAGAGCCCAGTCCCCAGGACACGTCCCCCTGGCTGGGCACCTCTCCCACTCGGCTCACCCCCTGCAGACACCTGCACGCCAGCACCCCCACATGCTCCCCCCCCGGCTGCAGGAGCGGCTCCTGCCAGCCCTGCCCTGCCCTCTCGCGAAGGCAGGGGCTGCTCAGCCGGCACGGCACGGCACGGCACGGCTCGGCCATGCCCCGCCGGCATCCCCCATGCGCGCTGCCTGGGCTCTCGGGCCGGGACATCCTTACCTCGGCGTGGCCCCCCGGGGTCAGCGTCTTGCTGCAGCGCTCGCAGCGTAGGCAGGGACGGTGCCAGTCCTTCCCCAGCGAAGTCACCTTCTCGGCTGGAGCGGGGACAAGGCAGGAGGGTCATGCCGGCCCCCCCGCACACATGCCGAGGGGGAGCAAGTGCCGTGGGGACATTGCCCCTGCACACAAAATCCCGAGACAGCCCTGCGCACCCCGGCATCCTGCATCTCTCCCGCCTCTCTGCTGCCTTGCGGGTGACAGAGGTTGGCCGAGGACAGCTATTAAGCCCACGCCACCCACCTGGGAGGTGACAGCAGGGGACAGGACGCAGATGAAGCCCTGCACCCAGGAACTTCTCCAAGAGAACCCATCTCTGCAGGCTCCTCGAGCGTGTCCCCCCATGCCACCAACCCCATCTCCAAGCCAAACTCCCCCCGCCCCCTCTGCGTCCCCCAGGGGTCCTGCATGGAGACCAAGTGCCGCGGGGCCATGCCACCCCGGGGCACACTCCCAGCGCCCGCTCGCCGCCTTACCAAAGTAGACTCTCTTGCCGCAGCGCGGGCACATGTTGGGCTCCCCAGTGAAGGTGGTGACGCTGGAGGCTGGAAGGAGAGAGGACACGGAGGTGGGAAGTGGAGGGACATCTCAGGCAGGACACGTGGGTGCGGAGGACCCCCCGCACACACCCTGCACCCCACACCACTGCCAAATGCGGCGGCTCCGGACCAGCTGAACACCACGGCGGAGAGCCAGGCTGCGCGTCCTGCCCAGCCCCTCACCTTTGCTGGGCCCCTTGGGAGGCGCGGCGTTCACCCTCCTCTCCTCCACCTTCACCGGGTGCTCGATGGGCCCCGGCGCAGTCTGCCCCTCGATCTGCGGCTTCTCATAGATGTAGGACCCGGCGCCGCCGATGTTCACCCCTGCAGTGGGGCAGAGAGAGGCTGCGGTGACCTGGGGGCACTCGGGGTCTCCATCCTCCCCCCAACCCCCTATCCCACCTCCCCCAGCCCCACTGAGCCATGGGGCCACCGTGGCCATTGCTGCACCTTGGCCCCGGCTTGCTTTCTCCAGCCACGTCTGGGATAGGAGAGCAACTCCACCTTCTGTTTGAATGGGAATTTGTTTTTTAAATATAAAAAAAAAAAAAAAAACAAAACCAAAAACCAGACAGCTGTCAGGACAGATGCCTCCCTCCAGCAGCTCTCCTCTCCTCTGCACAAGGGGACAGCAGGGTTGGCACTACAAAGCGCTGGCTTGATGCTCAGCCCATGCTAGCCTGGCTCCTGGGGTGCTTTTGGGGCCACGGCTCCCCGCCAGTGAGGATGGGGGGACCTGGCCCCTCCTGCAGCCCTGGGCACGGCCGCACAGGCACGGGGGGAGCACGGACGTACCTTTGGGGCCGAACAGCGTGGCGTAGCAGGGCTTGTGGCAGAAGGGCTTCCCATCGTGCTGGGGAGAGAGGGGAGCGTTAGGATGCCGAGCGGTGACCGCGGTTCCCTCGGGATCACTTCCATCCCCACTGGTGTTCAGAGACCACCGTGGCCATGCCTACACCCCAAAACGCGCCCAGCCTGCAGGTCTGCCAGTGACAGCCGAACCCGACCCGAGCGCTCGAGGATTGCGCCCGCGTCAAACTCTCCGGCTGCTTTGCCCTGGCCGCGCGGCGGGGCTGGAGCACCGGCACCCCGCGGCAGCGCAGCTGAGCGGCGTCTCCACGCCCCGGCCCGGCGGCGTGCCACCGGGACCCCATAAGGTGTCACTTTGCCCGTTAAGCATCCCGTGCACCGTCAGGCCATTATTAGGCGCGCAGAGCACCGTGGCTTCCACCGAGCTTCGCCTCCCCTCGCCTTGGCCCGAGATCAGAGGCCGCGAGCGGGCGCTGGTCCCAGCCCGGTTGCTATCGGCTCCGCTATCAGCGGGGGCGGTTATCGCAGGAAGGCATGAAGCAGGCGATAAGCCCCAGAGCTCCCCGCGGCCGTTTCTCATGGGCCAGCGGGAACAGAGTCCAAGAGAAAAGCAAGAGTGTTTGTGGCTGGGGCAGGGAGCCGGGGGGGCTGCCACGCATGCCATCCGGCGTGGAAAAACCACTGGGACCCCGTCCTCAGGCACAAACCCACCCCATCGCCTGCTCGGTTCCATCCAGCATCTCAGCCCTGCTTTGTGCGCGGTGCTCCTGCCCTCCATCCCCTCCGCTGCAAGGCAAGGACGCCTTGCCCAAAACGGGCAGGGTGGTAGCCGAGCAGAAGCGACGTCCCTTCCCTCGCCTCCCCGAGCGGTGCCGTGCCAAAGGCGAGGGCTGGGGGCAAGGCTGGGGGAGCGAGCAGGCAGCGGGCTGGCAGCAGGCAGCTGCAAAATATCGCAAGGCATAAATATCAGTGTGCTCGCAGCGTTACCATGCCGGAGGGGAGGGTAAACATTTAGCTGGTCTCCCCGCGACATCTTTCCAACCTGGCCGGACACGCTGGCTTGAAAGGAGGGAGAAAAAGCAGGGAAGGGCCAAATCCTGCTCTCAGCACAGTCGGTGGGGGCTTGGCTACCGTCCCCCATGGGAGCAGAATCCGGCCTTATATGGAGAAGCAGCAAATCCTCCGGACTTAACCCGGCCCAGAGCACAGGTCCACCCGTGCACCCCCATCCTCCCCAGCAGGACCAGCACCGCTCCCGCCGCGGGCTGGCCGCAACCGGCACAGCCATCCCTGCCACCGCCACCCGCTCCCCAGCTGTGCCACCTGCTAAAACCGCGCTAAAGAGCTGGTGACAGTCTGGCATGACAGGCACTGCACACGACCCAGGGCAGCGGGTGTCACGCTGGGGCACCACACGAGAGAAACGCAGCTGCTCCCAGGCCTGAGCGCCTGCCGCCGGCAGCACAGCACCCTCAGGCGCCCGAGCACCAGGCAGCCGAGGTGGCGTCACGCTCCAGCACGAGCCCCAGGGCACCAAAAGCGCCAGTGCCAAGCCAGCATCGCCATGGCAACCTGCACATCCCTGATTTTTGCTGGTTTTAACCACACTTTGGTGGAGGTTGTCGGCACCCGCACGCCTTTGAAGCCAGCGCGATGCCCAAACCAGCCTGCCCAGTGCACGGCGCCGCTTCCAGCGCTTGCCGCAACACGCCGAGCCTCGCCGCGGGCCCACGCCGGGGCGGCACAGCCAGGGCACCACACGTGGTGCCAGCACCACTCTGTGGTTTGCCCAGGCCTGTGCAGGAGAGCTCCCGAGCACCGCAGGTTGCAGCAGCAGCATTTGAAGCTGCAGCACGTGCTCCTGGGCTCTGTGTGCTGCAGGGACAGCCCGTCCGCATGGCATCAGGCACCTGCCCCAGCCCGATTCCCGAGACCCCCCATCCCTGGGGAGCTGGAGAGGCCACCATGCCACCCCCACATGCCAGCACAGCCCCTGCTGCTTCAGCTGCTCAAAATATTTATATTTTAAATGGATTTGGGGCTCTTGTAGCTCCATTAGTAGATGTGACAGGGCTGCATCGTGCAGAGCCCTGTCGACCGCTGGCCAGGGGAAGAGATGGAGGGCAGAGCTGGGCGCAGGGCTGCCCTGTCTCACCTAACGCTGCTGGTTATCTGTCAAGGGAGGCTGGGCTTGGGGAGGAGAAGGATGCTGGGGGGGCCCAGTCCCCATCACACCCCAGCAGGCTCCCCGATCCCATCTGCCCCGGCAGCTCTTACCTCAGCGTGCCCGCCCGGGGTCAGGGTCTTGTTGCAGCGCTCACACTTCAAGCAGAACTTGTGCCAGTCCTTGCCCAGGGAGGACACCTTCTCGGCTGCAGGGAACACGAAAAAGGGGTGAGCGACTGCCCCGCGCCTGCTAAAGCCCCTGGGGAAGCCAGGCTCTGGGCGTCATGGGGGGCTGCACTCGAGGGGGGCTGCGCATCGGCACGCTGTTCAAACCAGCCATGCTGCAAGGACCGCTCTGCTGCAGCCTGCAGGGTCTCCGAGGCCGTTCAGGCCATGGGCACGGGGTCCCCCAGCCTCTGACCCCCCCAGTGCCGGCTCTGCCGTCGCACAAACACCCTTTCCCACGCGTCAGTCCAGCAATGGTAGCGTTTGCCTTCCTACTCCCTGCGTCTATTTTTACCCGCCACGTTACCCAGAATGGCCCTGCTCCCATTCAAATATTTGGTGTTACCATGCCCACCCCACCCGTTTCGTCATGCCTCCCCCGCGCGCGCCCAGCCTCTCGGGCTCCCCGGCGCTCCCCGGGGAGCCTCGGCCACGGTTCCAGCCCTCGGCCGGAGCTGCCCCCGGCACTGCTCCCAGGACAGCCGCCTGCCGGGGGGACGGGACAGTAGGCAGCCTCCAGTGCCACCAAGGATGGACATTTGGCCCTGGACAATGCCCCTCTCTCGGGCGCGCGGGCGCTCCCCGCTTTGCCCCCAGCCTGGGAGCAGGCGCAACGTGCAGGCGGGTACGTGGGCACGGTCCCTGTGTTGCCCCAGAGTGCCATGAACGTGCGGGGCAACTCGCTGCCGGCACTGAAAACTGCTTCAAAGCATCAGTGGGCAAATTCAGGGAAGGAAAATGCTTCGAGAGCCGTTACACGAATACACCTCCTCCGGCTCTCCCCGAGCTGTGCGTCTCCAGGAGCACCCCGGGAGGTAGCACGGGCTGCCAGTCCTCGTCCTGCACCCCCGGCCTCGCGCCGTCCCCCCTCCCTCCCAGCTCCTGGGGGGCCGGGCGCTGCCCCGGTCCCCTGCCGATTCCCCTTCGCCCTCCCTCTCCCCCGCACATGTGCGGAGACAGCTGGAAAATAGCGTGATCCTGTTAAAGACACCGTAAAACTAAATCAGAAGAGCCAAATAAAATATTTAACAAGCAAATAAAAGCGCAACTGGAGCTCGGCCCTGCTCTACGAGAAGACCTCCTCTGCGGCCGTGGGTTTCCCAGCCCTTTTCCCCCCCAGGACCTCAGCAAATGTCACCTGTTTGCATCAGGTCAAGATGAAGGTCAAGAGCTCCCCGAGGGCAGGTCCTGGCTTTCCAGAGCCACCCTCCTCCCAAGGCAAACAGCTGCGTCCGGGGCACGCCGCGGGGCCAAGATAAGCCGAAACAACTGCCATCGCCAGCCAAAAGCCCAGCCCTGGTGCTAGGCAGGGTGGCCAGGGGCAGAGGAGGGCAGGGCGAGGGGGCAGAGCCGGAGCCATCACGCCAGGGCACAGGGGAGATCCCCAAGAGCATCCTTGAGCAAGCACGTGGAGGATGGGCTTGGGGGACCGGCATCGGCTGGAAGTGGCTCCGAACCGACCTCCTGGTGATGCCACGTACAAGTCCAGGCTGTTGGACCAAACCCCAGGCGGGAGCAGACGGCAGGGTGAAGGGATGCCCCGCTGCAGCCAGGGGGCTGTGCCTGCCTGCTCAAAGCTGCCTGCACATCCCTGCCGGCCCCCAAGCCCGGGGGCTCAGGAGGGCTCGTGCACCCCAGCCCCCAAGCCCGGGGGCTCAGGAGGGCTCGTGCACCCCAGTCCCTCACAGCAGGCAGCACACAGGGAAGGGGCCAGGGCCGGACCCTGCCCTCCCCTTCCTCTGCAGCCCTCGGCCACCCCCGGGGGCAGAGGACCAGCCCCAGGGCACACAACCCCCAGCCCCCCCAGCGCTCCCCAAAAGCAAGGGGAACACAGAGGCCCCAGCACCCCGCTGCCTTGGGGCTGCTGCAGGAGCCCTGCATCCCCCAGCCCTCCCCGGCAGGAGCGGGTGCCTCCCCAGCGCGACCAGGGGGGGAAACAGAGCGTGAAGGGCTGAAAGCCGAGCCAGGGGCTTGGGGCCAAAGAGCCACTCGGCTTTGTCACAGCGGATGCACAGCCAGGCCAGGCTGCGTTTCGGCTGCGTCACCCCCGGCTCCCCCCGCCGCCCCAGCCCAGCGCTGTCACGGCCCTGGGTACAAAGCAAGGAGGAAACTCCCGGCGGATGTTTTCTGGAGGCCATTGCAATTACAGCCAGCCACAGCCCACACCAGCTCCTTCCTGCCCTCGCAAGATGAGATGCTCCCCCAGCGTCCCCCCCTCCGTAACATTTCAGGCAGCTGTAAATCCCTGCTGCTCCCTGACGAATGCACCGCCCCGCCAAGGCATCCCCCGGCTGCACGGAGCAGGAGGGACCTCGCTGGCACCCACAGCCCCTGGCAGGGGATGAGGCAGGAGGGAGGAGGTGGCCCGGGGCATCGTCCTGCTCCCGGGGCACGGGGACAGCCCGGGAGCTGCGGGGGCTGCCCCTTGCCCTGGGGTGGGAATGCCACGCAGAGGTTGGTCAGGCATCCTCTGGCTGCAAACAAGGGCTCCCAGGGGGCCGCGGCCGGGGCCGGCACAGCCGGGACGGCTTTCCAGGCGGCATTGTTCGTGCTGAGCAGAGGAAGCAGCAGCTTGGAGCCACCCCAGCCTATTTCCAGGGCCGCGGCGTCCCGCCCGTGGCCGCGCTGCCCCATAAATCACTGCGGAGGGAAAGCACCAGCGCCCAGATTTCCTGTCACCCGGCCACCTCTGCTCCGCCCGTGCATCAGCTCCGGCGGAGAAGTCTCCGGCCACCTCCGAACGCCGTGCCAGAGACCCCCGGGCACCTGCTGGGGGGAGCCCCGCTCTGCACCCCCCGGCTCCGGGGGGGACACCCCACCATCAGCACTGCGAGGGCAGCCTGGGGCGAAGCAGTGCCGGGGCGCCGGCCAGCTCTGCGCAGGGAGCGCGGGATGGCACGGGGCCCTGGCACAGGCTGCGCCCGGCCAGGCGTCACCCCGCGCCCAGCCGCTGCCACCGACCGCCGTGCCCTGCCGCCGCGGGAAGGGACGGCCGGCACCCCCATCCCCTCAGCACCACACCGAGTACGCACACGTCGTGCCCCGCTCACTGGGCCCCGCATCTCCACGCTCAGCCCGTGGCTCCCCTCAAGCTGGCCAAATTGCAACCAGCCAGGCAGGACCCCCAGGGAGGGGCAGAGTTAAGGGTACTCAGCTGCAGGAATTTGGCCTCTGCCAAACGTGCGTGACTCGGGGTTTGCCTGCCCTGGCTTACCCGCCTCGCCGTGGGTGGGCACCGGGTGCCCGTTGACAATAAACCTCTCCCCTAGGGGAAACGTCCCCACGGAGGAGAGGTGGAGGCCCGGCCGGGCACACGGCCAGCTGCAGAACGTAGCCGTGGGGTGGATTTGCCCCACGTAGTGGGTGCAGCCCACGATGACGAGGGACACCACCAGAGCCAGGGAAAATCAGAGGCCACGAGCAGGAAAGTGCCCGAAGGGGCTGCCGAGGCGCTCTGCAGCAGCCCCACCCCGCAGACAACGCGGCTCATCCCTTAATTACCCGCCGACAACGCGGCTCATCCCTTAATTACCCGCCGTGCCCAGGCAAGGCAGCTGGCGTGGGCCAGAGGTACGCGCACCTTTTCGGGGTGGGAAGGGAGCGCCCCTCCTCCCAGCCTCAGCGCCGAGGGCCACGCCGAGCCGGCTCTGGGCCCTCGCGCAGGTATTTCCACGGCCTGACGTCAGCGCTGCTTCCAGCCGGAGGCTTATTCAGCAAAAGCAACCGTAGCTGCAGCCGCGTCTCTGCAAAGGGCTGGGCTGTGCCCCATCCATCCCACCGCAGCCCTGGGACGACGCGGGGAAGAGCTGACAAAGCCCAGTCCAGCGATAAAGATGCCAAATGCCCACAGGGACCCAGCGACAGGCATCCCTGGAGGAGAGGGATGCTGTCAGACCGACCGCAGATGCGCTTCAAAGCAGTCGCAGGCACAAAGGAATGAATGAGAGAGATGAGCGCAGGAAAAGGAGCCTGGTAAATGGCTGGAAACAAAGCCAAGAGCCCAGGCAGCCGGCAGCCCTGTCCCTCCCCAGCCCCTCACAGCGTGGCTGGGACATGGAAAAGGTGGAGGGACAGCTTGAGGATCTCCTGCCGGCTGTGCCGGGCTGTGCCACCAGCCGTGGTGCCCCACCAGCCCCCCGGGAGGGGCCTGTGCTGCCTTCCCGCGTCCCCCACGCCGTCCCCTCCTGCCCTCCTGGGGCACAGCCAGGCAGCTCCTCTCCCCCGTCACACAGCCAGTGCTGACGGTTACGCCGCACTGTGATTTTGTGGCCAAGATGTATATATTTAGCTCCCCCGCAGCAAGGCGAGGCGAGCCCTCCGGTCCCGAGCCGCTCGCTTGCTGGGCTCCCTCCAAGTGCACAACAAAGCCAGCTCAGTACGGTCTCGTGGGGAGCGGAGCCGTCCCCTCCCTGGGGAAAACAAGGAGTACCTCAGGCAGGGGGTCCCGCTTCCCAGGGCTTCGCTTCCAGCCCAGCGGAGAGGCAAGGTCTTCCCCAGGACCCGAGCCCCCGCGTAGCTGAGCCACTCGGGTGCGAGCGAGGGTTGTTTGATTTCCAGCTGCAGCCCTAATGCAGCGCATGGCTCCCGTCCACCCCGCCGCTCCCTGCCTCTCTGCCGACAAAGCCTCACCTACTGCAGGCACCTTCCTGGCCCTGAGCCTTCAGCCTCCCGCTCTGGTTCACGGGGCCAGGGCAGCCTCCAGCCAGTCCCTCTCCATTTCCAGGGCTGCTGTACTTCGTCAAGCAGTGTCCACACGGGATGCGTCCCTCCGGCTCCGAGGCCGGGCAACTCCACCGTGGCGGTGCTGGGAGAAGATCAGCAGTGTTCCTTGCCGGGCACTGGGTTCAGCCAAGGCTGAGCCCAAGAAATCAGCTGCTTTCTTGCTAGGGCGCAGGCCCACACGCGAGGCGTTGCAGGCAGGACGCCCGGCCAGCGGCAGGAATCCAGGCAGCCTGCAGCCCTCCTCTCGCCCCGCCGCACGGTGAGGGGCAGCGCGGCCGGCGGAGTCGGGGCACGGCAGGCACACGAGCAAAACCCCTCCCCGGGTAATTGCTGGTCCAGAGCACAGTGTTCCTCCTGCGTGCTGAGACACCATCTCCGGCGGGCAGCGCCGGGAGGATGAGACAGTTTCCTGGCCCGTGGCAGCGAGAGCAGGATCAGAGAGATGCTGGAGCAGCCAAGCCTGTCTAAGTGCCCCTCCAGCCCCACGGCTCCTCACCTCCCCACGCCGCTGGCTCCCTGCAGCCGTGGGGCACAACCAGCTCCAAGCAGGGTTTGGCCCAGGGCTGTGGGCAACGCAGCATGAACAGAGACGGCAGCAGGAGAGGATGCTCGGGACCTCCCTGGGGGCCGCAGCACTGGTGCTCCCCACTGGCAAGTGCACGGCAGGCTGGTGGGAGAGCTCTCCCCACCCGCATGCCAGGACCTGTCCCCCCCATCACCTCCCCGCTTGCTTCAGGGCCTCCCAGCGCGTTGGCAGGAGCAACGGGCACCGCCACCCTGCCCCAGCCAAAAGTGGCACCACGGCACACGCTCCAGGCTCCGTATTTGATTGCAACATTGCAGTGACAGATTTTCCATTACCTCTCGCTTGGGCGTTCCTGCTCCGCCTTTCCGTGCCTTTCCTTTCCAGTCCCATCACCTCGCCTCTCCCCATCCCTGTGCTCCTGCCAGGGACAGGGAGGGAGGACGGGAACACAGGGAGCTCTGCCCGAGACCCGTCTGGGACCTGAGATGCGGGTGCAGAGCTCCACAAGCCAGACACCAAACGGAGTCACCCAGGACCAGCCGGGCTTGCAGAGAGCTGCCTGCCAGCCCCAAGCCTCCGGCACCCACGGCCCTGGGAGCAGCAGGCTGGTGGTGCAGGGAGAGCAGGGCACCCGGGCCGGCCAGGACAAACCCCTGGCACAACCCCTGCGGGCACATCCACGTGGATCCCTGTGTCCCACAGCAGCTGAGCCCCAGCTCCCTGCAAGGCAGGCGACTGCCCACGAGCTCGCAAACGAGATGCCGGCACCGCACCGTGCAGGAGCCCCAGCAGCTCCGGCAAAGCGTGCGCTTCACAGTGCGTGAGAGCAAGGGGGCCGAGAGCGTCCCGCCCTCCCACAGATAATTTTCTATAGCTCGCGCTGTTTTCCCGAGGGAAAAGCTAATGCTAATCAGCCCATCCTTCAGCTTCCCGCAGAGGCATCCCCCCCTGGCAGGGCCCTGCGCGGGGAGCAGGGAACTGGTGCATCCTTAGTTACAATTCTGCAAGGTCCACGCACGCTCGGAGAGCAGCCGCCCCGAGACATTGGAGCAGGCAGTTACCCAAGGAGCCCAGCCAGCCTTCGAGCCGGTGAGCCAGCGGCCGTGCCGATGCTGACGTGCCGACTGCTGCGCCGGCTGCGCTTGAAGAGCGGCTTCCTTTGTTAGGGACGGCTGTAATCGAAATAAAGCCCTCCTGCCTCTCCTGCCCGGCCGCTGGCGGGCCACCGTCTCCCAACAGCCAGTACCCGGAGCCAAGGACAGCAGTTACTTATTAATTGCAGAGCAGCTTCTGCAGCTTGAATTTCTGCAGGGCTGACCCGCCGGCGCGGTGCTCTGCAAGGAGAGCACCCCATGCCTCGCCGCACCCCGCATCTCACTGCACCCCCGTCCTGCAGCACGCTCGGGACATCAGCGTGACAGCGGGGCGAGGCATCTGCTGCGGGTCCCTCTGAGGAGCCAGGCTTGGACCCTTCTCGCTTCCCAGCTGGATGTGTCCGTGGCCTTAGTCCCCCTCTCCACCCCACCAGCAAACCGTCCCCAGAGAGCCGCCTTGCTGCTCCGGCTGCAGACACCGCCGGGACAAGCCCCGGGGCTACTGGGTGACTCCCACGTGCTTTGAGGATGCCCCTTCCCAAACAAACAGCGCAGCAGCCTCCCGCCGGCCCTCAGACACCCCAGCGCGTGCAGAGAGCTCCCCAAAAGCCACCCGCCAGCGGAACCCGCTGCACGTGTGCTTGCCACATCCCTGGGGCTTTTGCCTGCCTCGCGCTCGGGATGGGAAAACAGGAAACCCCCCGCCGCCGCAATCCCCCGCAGTTCCCTGGGAAGAGAGGACAGGAGGCGGAATGGCTTGGCCAGGGCTCCCGGCGACCCTGCAAAACTCATTTAGGGCTAGCGATGCGAAAGGGAGCTGGGGAAATGTGCGGCTGTTTGGCTTCAGGCGACTCTGGTCCCTCTGGCGCTTCCTGCCAGAAGAGATAACCCAACCCCAACCCCAACCCCAACCCGCCGCCACCTGCCAGCGCGGGATGGGAACCGGCCCCGGCAGCCGCCGGCAGTGCCGCTCCGCCGGTTAAACATTCACTTCATCCCTCCAGCCTCCCTAAAGCAGGAAAGTTAGCCCCAGCCGCTCCTGGAAACAATGTCACAGACCTCAGCCTGTTCAAAAAAAAAAAAAAAAAGAAAAAAAGAAAAAAAGCCAGAAAACTATTTTTATATTTCCCTGTGCTTTTTAAAGGAAAAAAGCTCATTCTGTAGCTCAGGAAACGCCCACATCCTCCTGACTGCGCAGGGAGGAGCCCGCTGGATTTTTCCAGGGAGCATGAAGCAACAGGCAGGCTGGAAATGAGTTTTCCATCAGTACCCACGACTGCTGGCGCTGGTCGGCCGCTCAGGCACCGCGCAGGGCCGGGAACGGGACGCGGTGGCATTTCTCACACATGACCCATGGCTGCAATCCCAGGCATTCGAGAAGTTATAGTTGCCAGTGTTCATTCAGCACAGGCGAGGAGCGCTCCCGAACAAGCGGGGCTTTATGAATCACCTCCCCGTTAAGCTTCGGGCCAGCCGAGGAATTCACAAGCGTTACCAAACCCCGGGCGCAGCGCTCCTATCGCCTTCCTGCCGATCTACGCAGTCCATCGGGAGGAAACCCCAAGAGCCACGTCCCGGAAAGGCGGCTCAGAGGTTGTGTCCAGTTTCTATGCATTAAATAAACGGACCCGCGTTTATTTTGCCGGAGCCTGGGTGGTTCCTCAAGGAAAAGCTGAAGGCGTCAGCAAGGACACGCTCCAGCCTATCTCAACTCTGAGCACGGAGAAGTTTTTGGCTCGCTCCCATTTCAACTTCCCCCCGGTCTCTCTCAGGAGCAGCGGGGGCCGCGCGGTCCCTGCGGGGAGGTGCGTGATGGGGGCTGCCGCTCCCCCGCTGCCGGGCACCTGCCTCCTCCCTGCAAGGTGTCCCCGAGAGGCAGGAACAGGGAAGCCAAGGAGCAGCAGAGACCTGGACATGGACCCCTACACCTACAGAAACCCACCTGGGGCGAGGGAGAGAGTCAACACGCAGCTAGGGGCATGGGGTACAGCGCCGTGCCCCCCCCAGACCACATCCCTGAGAGACCCACGAGTCCACCAGCACGTGGGGAGAGAGAAAGAACCCGGGCACTGCTGAGAGCCGGCGCTGCACCTCCTGGCACAGCCTGGCCTCCTCCGGCGGCGAGGCAGGGGTCCCTGAGCCCGGCCCCGGCCCCCCCACGCAGGGCAGGCTCGTCCCCGGAGCGAGAGGAGGGACTCTGACCCCGGGCCAGTGCCCAGCTGGCTGGACAGACACGCTATTTTCTGCTTAAAAAGGAAAAGATTCACACGAGGAAAGACATCCAAGGGGCCGAGCCCTTCCCACCCCCACACAAATAGGTTTATTTAAAGGAGGAAGACAGCAAATTCCTATTTCTCTCTGTTTACTTGGAGATGGCCGGAAAGGAATGAAAGCACCAATGCCTCAAACGCTCAGGCACCATCAGGACCCTTTGGTATTTCTCCACCAAACAAACACGCTGGGGCAGCAGGGGCTGGACCCCGGAGCACCGGAGGGAGATGGGCAGGGAGGGGGGCAGGCAGGCAGCACCCAGCCAGGCCAGCTGGATCCCATCACCAGCAGGTCCCAGGAGGCAGCTCGGGCTGGAGTGCCAGATCCGTCCCGAGAGCCACCCTGAGCCTGCAGCGCAGCCCCGAGGATGCCCACCCGGAGGATGCCCACCCGGAGGATGCCCACCCGGAGGCCAGGGGTCAGGTCGCTCCCCGGGAGGCTCCCGGCTGGGCAAGGCTCCCCGGGGAGCGGCGGTGAGGCACCAGGGCAGGGGATCAGCCCTCGCTCCCACCTCCGCCCCCGGCGTTTTCTGCAACGTGGGCGGCGGCGCTCACCCCGGGATGCCCGACGGGAGACACCCCAGCCGCGGTTCCCAGAGATCCTGACCAGCCACAACCCCAAGCAGGGCCTTCAGAGACCTGCAGGGACTCGCCGCTGCCCAAACCCGGCCCGGGCACGCCGAGATGGACCTCCGAGCCCAGACGCTGCCTTTGAAAAAGTCCCGTAGAAACCCCAGCCCATTCATTAGCTCGCCCACCCGGGCAGAGCCCGCAGAGGGCTGGGCGAGAGGCGCGATGGGGAGGCGAGAGCGGCACACCTGGTGCGAGGTTTGCCGGGAGTGACAACAAATTGGCTGGGAAAAGGTTTTGTTTGCACCTGCCACCACCTGATCCTCCACACCAAGAGACCCTCCCCGGCTCCTGGGAGCCCCCTGCCCAGCACCCCGTCCATGTCAGACGGGCTGCGTTTCCCTACAACCCAAGCCAGCGGGTACACGGGGACATGAGTCCCCCCCAGCACCAAAAGAGGCTGCGGGCATGCACCCCAACCAGGGCTCCTCACCCCCTGCTTCACCTCCTCAGCCCAAGGAGCAGGGGAGGGTGCCCGGGACCCCCCTGCCACCCACACCCCCCGTGTCACCCGCCATCGGGCCTGCCAGCAGCATCCCCCAGCACAGCCCGGGGATGGGGACCCGGGGGGGCAGAGCAGAGGGGCCGCGGCCGCTGCGAGGGGGGGCCCGGGGGAGAAGCAGCTGGTGCCGGGCAGGGCTCCGGGTGCTGGGCGCGCCCCGCGGGGAGCCGCGGCGGAGCGGGGGACGCGCCGGGCTCGGGGACGGCGGACCCGGGGACACACCCCGGCGCCGGGAAGGAGAAGCGGACCCGGGGATGCACCGGCGCCTGGGGAAGGGGGAGGCAGGGATGAGCGGGGGCAGAGCGGGGGAGCCGGGGATGCGCCCCGGCTCGGGGAGGGGGACGCGGGGCCGGGCCCCGGGGATGCGCTCACCGAAGTACACGGTCTTGTCGCACTTGGGGCACTTGGATGCCATGGCGGGAGAGCGGAGCGGAGCGGAGCCGTGCCGAGCTGAGCCGAGCCGAGCCGCGCCGTGCGCCCCGCTCCGCCCGGCCCCCGCCCACTGGCCCCGCCGCCGCCCGGGGGGGGCCGGGGCGGGGCTGCCCGCGGAGCGTCTGCCCGGCTCGGCACGGCCCGGCACGGCGCGGCCCCGAGCCCGGCAGGTGCACGGTCCCGGCCGGCAGAGCCCCCGCCCGGGGCAGCCCGCCCCCGCCCCGTTCCCCGTCTCCGAAAGCCCCAGGGATGCAGGGGCTCGCCATTCGCCTTTCCCGGGAAAAAAATTAAAAAGGTTGCAATTAAGCAACGTGACTTGTGGGGTTTTACCAGCTCTGTGCCCGGTCCCCTCCAGTGCCCGCCCAGCAGCCGTGCCACCCTGCCTGTCCCGGGTGAGTCCTGCACCCCCGGGGGCTCGCACCCACCCACGGGACCAGCAGGTCCCATTGCAGTGACCCCCAGAGCCCGTGCCAGAAATGGAGCAAGCACAGGAGCCGTCTTGCCCCCTCTTTTAGGGACAGCTAAGGGACACTTAGTCCCCTCTTTCAGGGACAGGGAAGCACCTGGGGGGTGCTTTCAAACTCTCGGTGCGCACACACAGCCCTGCACGGTTAGGCTGGTGGAAGAGACGGGCTGCGTGGCCGCAGAGGGGTGTACAGGCGGTTGCTGAGGTCCTTTAGGGTGGCAGATTGGCGTCTGAGGAAGCACGAAATGCACTGGCCGAGAGACCACCACCCTCAGAGAGCCCGGCCCCAGTGCCGGAGCGCTCACAGCCGCGGCTGCACCAGAGCTGGTTTGGTGGGATGGTGCCCAGGTGGGCGGGGGGCACAGAGGCTGGCGGCGCGCATGGAGGGGGCAGGCGGCAGCCCCCCGCCCCGGGAAGCGCCGTGCCTGCGCTGGGTATTCTTAGACACATTTTTTCCGGATGGGGTAACCGAGAAACCCAGATTAAGTAGCCGGGACGACAGGCCTGATACGGGAGACCTTGGCAGGGGGACGAGGGCGAGAGGCCCTGGGGGAGCAGAGATAGCGGTGGCGGCAGGCGGGCGAGGGGAGGGAGGACGGCACGGCTCCTGGCGGCCTTGCTGGCACGGCATGGCACGCATGGCACGGCATGGCATCACGGGGCAGCGCTGCCCATCGCCGGCACGCCGTGGCCCTGGGGCAGGGGTTGAGGGTGCTGGTCCTGGGGCCAGCCCCAGCAGAGGGGCTCGGGTGTCTCCCGTCCTGCTGCAGGGCGAGCAGACACACTCGCTGCCCCGGCACCCTCAGCCCTTCCCCGCCATGACCCTGCTCCGGCAGCGCGGGCTGCCTTGCCACAGCGCCCAGCAGCCCCCTGGTTCCTGGCGCCATTTTGCTCCGTTGCCATGGAAACGCCTATGTCAAAAATCCCTCCGGCTGCTGCCGCTGCGAAGAGATGCTCAGGGAGCCATGAAGCAACGCCGAGGCAGGACTGCCGGCTTCACCCGCTCTAAAACATGCCCCATGGTGGGGTGCAGACCCCCTGCACCAGGGGAAGCCCCTCCGTGCCCGGATGGCCGGATCCTGCACCACAGGGCTGCTGCGGGCAGCGGGTGCACAGGAGGGGGGTGTTCAGGAGGGGCGAGTGGGGTGGCAGGGCCCTTGGCTGGGGTGCTCCGGGGGCTGCACCCCCGCACCGCCACCCTGCAGGCTCGGGCCAGGCGTTGGTAAACAGGGAATCTGCCGCTCCCGAAAGCGGAGACGTTGCATTATTCATCAGCGGCAGCCTGGCTCTCCTCCGCCGCCATTGTCATCTAATTCCTCCTTTCTCTGCTGGCAGCTGCGCGGCTGCCAAGCGCCCGCCCGGCCCCAGGCGCACAGACAGCGCTGGGAAGGGCACCCGGGGCTCCGGGATGAGCCGAGGAGGGCGGCTCCGGCCCGCAAACACGCAGGGCCAGGCGGGACGGGGATGCTTGACAGCGGGCTTCTCCATCGGGCGTGCACCCCGCCGGGTCGGAAGGACCCAGGCGTCCCCGTCACTCCACGCCCAGCTGCTGTCACAACAATGCGTGGCTTTGTGGCCTGCGGGGTCCCCCGCGGGGGCAGGTGGCGGTGGTGCCCCCGGGACGCCCCGGCCCCGCACGGCCCCAGGGAGGGGCAGCTGAGCCCTGCGTGCCCCAGGATGGAGCCGGCGCGCCCAGGCCCCGGCCGGCAGCCACCCCCCGGCGCCGGCAGCCCCCAGGGCAGGGCAGGAGCTGGGGATCTGTGGAGCTATTGATTTCTGGGAGGCCAGCTGCCTCCGCCGGCACAGCCCCACGGGCGCTCGTGTGGGTCCCGCTGCAGCACCCGGTGTGTCTGCTGCCCACGAGCACCCCATGGCAGCAGCAGGTGCCAGCACGGCACCAGCAGCGTTGTCCCTGCGCCTGCAGCGGCTCCTCTCCCACACTGCAAGGGACATCTCCGAAAGGGTCTGCTATCTAAATCCTCTGGATCCATGGGAAATCTCAGCAGGTGTCCCAGCCCTGGGGTTGGGGGGGCAGGAGGAGGAGGAGGAGGAGGAAGGAGGCTGCATCCTGAAAGTGTGCATGGGGCGGCCATGTGTGAAACCCTGGGCTCGGCTGTGCTGCAGAACCAGCACCCAGCCGGGCTCTCGCCCGCCAAGGGCTTTTCACACATAGAGGCTGGGGGGAATTAAGACAAATCACCTAAAGGTGTGAATCCCTGCCTGCAAATGCGCTAAATCCCAAGCGGATATGCTCATTCAGGAGCAAAGTGGCTTTAACTGGTCGTGTCTTAATCTGCCCTGGCTTAGGCTTGGTATGCTCCTGCACCAAGGGCAGGGCTGTCCCGGGGCCACGGGGACAGCAGGACGGGTGACTCGAGTGGCAATGGCTGAGCAAGCAGGGATGGCACAGCTTCTCTGGGGCCAGCGCACCCAGCGCCAGGCATGGGAGCACACCCGTGGGACAGCCTGCTGCTGAGGGGACACACAATGCGTGCAGTGGCACGGTGGCACATGGGGGACATCCCTGACCCCGCTGTGCCGCATTCCCGGACAGCTGCATTAATGCCCAGGCTGGGGACACGGCTCCCACTGCGCCAAGGCCAGGAGGAGCAGGCTGGGGACCGGCCCAGGGAGTCATCTTCAGCAAATGATGTGTTTTACATCAGCAATGTGGGGCTCCATCCCTGCCCGAGGCCTGAGCCAGGGTTTCCCTGGCAGCGGGTACCAAAGCTGCCTTTCAGCACCCAGGGGAGGTTTCTGGGGGGGTGATGCACCCCGCAGCAGCGCCCGGGGGTGTCCCTGCCAAGGGGACCGTCCCCCCACGGCCCTCGCCCCCACGGCAGCGGGTGACCCATTTTCCTCCGATGGCGCCTGGCCGCAGGCAGCCTCGGGGTTTCGTGAGCCACTGCGGCCGGCTGGCTCCCCCGGCCCGCACGCGTCGCGGGCACCGATGTTTGAGCTTCGCTGATCGGGCCCTGCCTGTAATTACCCACTGGGGGGCAAAGGTGGGGCTTTCCTCCACGGAGCCCCTGGCAGCCCAGCATCCCCCTCCCTGATGAAGTGGGGTTTTTTAACCCAGCCCCTTCCCACGGGGATGCTGCATGGAGCAGAGCAGGAGCCACTTCCCTGCAACCTCCCCCTTCCCAGGTGGGACTGAGACTGAAGCAAGCCTAGATCCTAAAGCTGGTGCCAGCACATGTGGCCGTCCCCTGGGCAGCAGCAACCGCCCCCGGACCCAAGGGGGGCTGCGAGATGGGGGGGGTGTGTTTTGCTGACCATGCGGGGCTGGTCTTGGCCGTGAAGCAGGAATTGCCTCCACTGTGAGCCTTTGAAAGGCGCGAGGCTGTTTGGGACCTCATCCTAGGGCAGGTCAACCAGAGAGCTTTGCAGGAAGATTAAGGGAAAGTAAGGAATGAATAAGGAATAACTTTCCCCAGGCTGCCTCTCCTTTGGCTCACCTCTCCCCCTCCCCGTGCTGACTCCCCTCGGCTCTTTCTTCTTCCTTCAGATGCAAATACCACAAAAACTTGCACACTCGGATGGAGCCGCTCGGACTGGAAGCTGGGGCTGGAAAGCCTTCCTCTCTCGCCTCTGCTTGTGGGTCTCACATTTTCTGGCACCTAGGATCAGTTGGATTTGTTACAGGGCAAGAAGAGACTCGGGGGGAAAACATCCAATAAAAAAGGTTAAGGAAAAAAAACCCGCTGCTGGCTGGGTTCGCCCAGAGGACAGTCACGCGTGTACGGCCCACAGACCCAGGGCTGGTGCATCGCGTGCACCCACGCGCCTGGCCCCCTCCGTCCCCCGTGTCAGGGTCCCCCCAGGGTGACACGCTGCAGCTTTCTGTCACCCCTAAAGCTCCCGCGCCCCCAGATGCAGCCTGCGGCCAGGTGCTCATGGTGACAAACGGCAGAGCAGCCAGCTGCTGTCACGGGCTGTGGCGAGCGCCGGCCGCTGAGCGCCGGCTGCCCTGGCTCTGCCCACGTTTTGCCTCGGTCCTTGCTGTTGGGCAGGAGCTTCATGGCAAAACAGGTCGAGCTCCCATCTGCGGCCTGGGAGCGGTTCCTGGGGAGTGCTCAGGGATGCGACAGAGAAGCCTTTCATGAAACCAGGCAAAATAATTATTTTTTATTTTTATTTTTCTGCACAGCCCTCCGGGATGTGCAGCGCCTGCCAGCCCGGATCTGGCCCTCCCATGTCCCAAGGCTGGGCTGCGCAGGAGGGCGAGCAGGGCAGCACCCTGCCTGCAGCGGGGAAACCTGCTCCCCAACACAAGGAGCCCCGGGCTGGCTGGGACGGGGAGGTGGCCGCACGCAGCGAGGACACAGCCCACGCATGCCGGGTACCCAGCCTCGCTGCCGAAGGGTGGCCGCAGGAGAAGCACACGGCTTGGAAAGGGGAGCCCAGGGACCTGGGAAGGATTAGCAAGAGACGGGAAGATGGAGGACCAGAGCAAGAGCGTGCCGAGGGGCTGGCAGGAGCTGGGTCTCGTCAGGCAGCACATGTCACCGGCTGGGGCTTGGCACGTCACCACCTGGCCCCGGCACCCGCTATCTGGAGCTCCAGCTTGTTGCTTCTCTCCTTTAAAAGGCATCAAGCCCCCGCCATTATCAGGCAGGGCAGATAGCGCTGTCACGCCTGCGATAAACAGGTTTATGGACATCTCACTTGTCCTTGCAAGCAGGAATGGATGTCCTCATCGTCCCTGCACCCCCTTCCCAAGAGGCTCCAGCCGCCAGCCCGCCCAGGGCCAGGCAGCATCCCAGCAGGCTGCTCGCGGACGCCGAGGATGCAGATCCTTGGTGCGGAGCACGTGAACCTCCATCAAGCAGGCGCGACGCCTCCGCGAGGCGGGATGCAGGTGCCTGAAAAGCAGTGCTCTGACCAAAAAAAGGCAGCAAGCCAGCTGGAGAGACACGAGCACGGATCTCAAAGCCCCAGTGGAGCCGAGCACCGTGGCGGGGCTGCAGCCAGCCCCGGCTGCAGGGGGACGCCGTGCGGAGGGTGGCCAGGCGCGGGGGCAGCTGGCACCGGCGGCTCTACCCCGGCTTTTCCAGGGGAAGGAAAGGGTGTCCCGGGGGGCGGGCTGTGCTCAGAGCCAGGCTTCAGTGGCAAAGTTCAGCTCCCAGCCGTGCGAGGCACCGCGGGGCGGTTTGTCATTACGCTCTCCTGGTCCCGTGGCCCCTCCCGGACGCCCTGTGGCCAGAGGTCGGGCCGGCCATGATGCAACACGGTTTCAGGGGCTGGCACGGCGGCAGGACGAGTGTGCACAGTGGCTGCCCCGTCTTCCTTGTCTGCTCCACATGCACACTACCTCCAGGACACAGGTCTCGGTGAGCTCCTGGGGCAGGGACGGGCCTGGACACACATAACCCAGCACCTCGTGGGTGCTGCGATGTCCCCACGCCACCATCTTCTCCTTCGGCAGCACAAGGGGGAAGACCCACCCATTAGGATGCATTTGCCCCCAGTCCCCACCAGGCATCAGGGGCATCTTCCTGGGATGCAGGGAAACGAGCGTGCAAACACGCCCGGCCCGGCTCCGTGTCTGCACGCTCCCCTCTCGCGTGTCCTGCGCGGGGGCAGCCAAGACGCAGGCAGCGGGGGAACAAACCCGCTCCTGCTGCAACCACTCAGATGGAAAATCTCCAAACAAGCGCAACCTGGCTGAAACCCTCCGGCGAGGACCCGTAAATCTACTCGCTGTGACGCTGCCAGCATCCCGCGGAGCACTGGATCCAGGTGGAGAGTCCCCTTGCAGGCGGGAGGGGAGGAAGCTGTCTGCAGAAAGATGCTGAATTTATGTTACTCACACTCGCTCCAGGAATGCGGTGAATGAACTCACAAAGCCCAGGGCAGGAATCAAGTGTGCTTCAGCCCTGACCTTGCCTGACTTTCTTCCAGGCTGAAGAGGAGATGGGGACAAGCCCCCGGCCCCACAGCCTGTATGAATTTACCGCGTGCCTTTTCTTGGCACGGGTTCCCCCTCCCAAGAGCCTGCACAGATGAAACACGATCATCAGAGTCTTTCACCAGGTTTCAAACGTGTCCGAGCAGGGCAAAGCCCTTCTGCTCAGCCCCCAGGAAGGGCAGGGTAGCGGGGACACGGGGGACGCGCCAGCGCCCTCCCTCGGGGAGGGCACTAAAGACCACACTCGCACAAGACATGTTCACACCCTGCACATGGAGATCATGGCAGATCCGTCACTGTTGCCTCTCGTAGGCTCTCTTAGAAAAGTACTGACTAAAAAGCACATTTACAGGGGGAAAAAACAACCCAAACAAATGGAGCTGTAGCAAGCCGGCTAGAGAGGGCTGTCATGCCCTGGCTTGCCTTCCTGCAGAGATCTCTCATTTCTCCCTCTAACACTGCTGCCAATGCTTATTTTAAGTTAAAGGTGGTTTTAAGCCCGTGCCCTCTTGATGGATCAAGAAAACCAGAAGAGATGCGGGGTCCAGTTTCTATAACTGTATCAAACCCCTTCCTCCTCCTTGTCCTGCCAGTCAAAGTCTGCTAGAAGATTTTATTCTTGGTCTTCTCCGAAACCCCCCAGGCTTGCACACCTCCCGCGCCACCACTCTGCACAGCAGCGCAGCGGTGCCCATGCCAGCATTTGAGCAGGTTAACTGCCTCCTCTTCCTCCACGGCTCTACCTCCTACCTCGGCGGAGGAAAGTGGCTCCACCATGATGCAAACTGACCATCCGAAAGAGACTCACAGGCTTCCCAAGGTCTGGCTTGTGTAACACTCCCATCGAGAGCCAGAGCCCGCAGCAGAGCTGGCACGGGCTCCAAATTTCCATTTCAAAGGAAATTTCAGCGTGTATTTTGCTTTGCAACTCCACAGTAGCGTCCCAGTTACAGCCCACCTCCCACAGCAGGAATGCGAGTTTCAGAATTGTTAGTTTTGGTCATGCTTTGCTTTTTTTCCACGCTATTTCAACAGTGCTGTTGCAGACAGTGTGCTGCCATCGTGTTACAGAATCAAAAGGAGAGATCACAGGGAGCTGTTACTGACAAGCTGGTAAAATGCAACATGCAAGGTAAAAAAACCCCCACAGAATTCCAAAGTTAACTAAAAAAAAAAAAAAAGAAAAATCTGTAACAAAAACATTTTGTCATGAAGTATTGTAGGAATGTTTGGATTTTTGTTTTGTTTTTAAAAGACTTTCCTGACCAACTCCCTGCTACTTTTAAGCCTGTGAAATCATAAGCATCGTAGCGAGCGTGGAGGCCAGCACGCTCCATCCACGTGGGCAGGAGGCACAGCCTTCTCCAAGGGACCAGAGCCGAGCCCGTGACATGTCTGCTCCCACGTCTGCAGGGCAGAAGAACAAGTGAAGGATGGGGATGCCAGGGACACACGGCTAAGGGAAAATACCCAAAGGCATGTGGAAAACACCCAAAGGCATGTGGCAAAACTTACTACGGACTGGAGATGCGTGCGGTAGAAATGACCTGCTCCGGGCGGGCGAGCGCTTCCCAACGCCAGGCTCCGCACCACAGAGCTAACGCGCCCCAGCACCAGCCCAGCGTCTCTCACAGCGACTCCTGTCAGAATTTGTCCCCTACAGTCTCAAGGGCTCTTCAGGAGGTACAAGTAGGGGCTGGAGGGGACGATGAAAATTAGTAACTGCCCCAGCTGTACGAGCCTCTTTTTTACAAGGCTCTACAGCGGGAGGGAGAATAAACAAAGGCAATCCCTGCACAACACCACCGCATCAGTATGTGAACACAGTTTTCAGCAGAAGGAAGAGAGGCTGGTGTAGGAGAGGCTTAGAGACAGCAGCCGGCTTGAGGGAGTGACAGCTCGGGCTTAGACAGGTGAGTGGCGGGACCTACCCTTCACTCTGCACTTCCTGAGCCGGTATTTTTCCTTGGTTGCCAAAGGTATCTTCCAAACCCTCCTCCCAGGCTGGTACCTAAGCCAGTGAAACACAAGGGTGTGAAGTCTGCTACTACACGCCGAAAATCGGCCTCCATATTAAAGGACACGCAAGGTATCCTTCAAAGTCAGGGCAGCACAGGATTTTCTCTCCACTTGCCTGGACTCCTTCCCAGAGTACTCTCTGGAGCTGCGCCAAGAAAGCTTTTAAGTTGCTGGAAACGCAGGGCTGGCACCCCCACGCGGTTACTCGGAGCTCTTCCTGCGGCCCCAACAGCTGCGCTCAAGTCGCATCAACAGTTCATCCACCGACAACCGAAGGGCATCGTCCCAGCACGCAGGGGTTTCGGAGCTCCCCCAACACCGTGGCAGAGTACAGCCCTCTGCTACAGCCGAGGCATCGGCTCCGAATCCCGCTGCAGAGGGGCTGAAGCCAATTCGGACACAGGTTTTTTCAAAGTCAGCTCTTTGGATTTCATTTTGCAACAGGAAGGAATCCCTATGAGGCCTTTCCCTCACAGGGAAAAAACAAGTGTTACAAAACCTTCCTGCAGTTGGCAATGTTTCTTATGTACATAGGGTTAATCCTACAGATTGATGGAGGCAAAGTAAAGCTGCCAGTGCTTTTTGGTGCAGTTCTGCACCGTTGCACACAGGTCTTTCTGGAGGTCTTTCTATCTAGTAAGCTTGGTGCCCTTCCTACGTAGCACATCCTTCAGGAACGGCTGTCCTCTCCCGCTTTTAAGTTATGGACAGGAAAACGTGACCAGCGGTACAGGATACACTTACAACATCTGCCAAGTTGCACAGCTACTCACAGCCACAGCGTAAATCTTACTACTGCCAAGCAGCAAACGAGACCAAACACCGCGCCCGCTTTGCTTATCCCAGTAAGGAGCGAGGGTAGAAATGAAGAAGTACGTAAACGTCAGCGGGTCCGGTTGCTAACCCCCAGGGATTTCACTCTGCCGCATGCCGGAGTCATGCCCCCGATCAGCAAGACGCATGAGCCACCACAGACAAAAGGCTCATTCAGAGCTCTGGAGTTGCATCTGCTGCCGCGTTTAAAAGGAGGAGGGAGGGAGTCACAGTGTGAAGTGCTAGAAGTGTTTAAGCTGCACAGGAGGGGAATCACACGACGCGTGACTCTTGCCCTGCACGACGTAACGGCACTGGCAGCACGGGGCCGCGCCGCAGTTATGCCAACACTTGAGAGCAGAGCGCAGCTCTGGGATGGGAAGGCAGGCGCGCAGAGGCGAGCGTGCCAGCCAGATGGCACCCTGAGCAAGGGTCCTGGCGGCCATTTCAGAAGAGACAAAAAGCAGATGTTTCACAAAAGCTCACTTTCCAGGTTTATTAAGTAAAGTTAACTGAATTGTTTTCATTTTGTGGGGATTCCTTTCCGTCTAACCCGGTGGGTTAGCAGAGTTGCACAGAATCACGGTTGGACTGTGATAACCCAAATACAACTTTGGCTCATCTCACCGCTGACACATATGGAATGACTTGGGGGTTATTACATGCTGTGTCTGCTTGACGCAGGTACATGTACAGATCAGCACAAGTTGCAAATGATAGTTTACATCCTTTCAAAACAGAGCAGGGCATTCAGCAAATGCACTGC
Source organism: Phoenicopterus ruber ruber (assembly GCA_009819775.1). Classification (NCBI taxonomy): domain Eukaryota; kingdom Metazoa; phylum Chordata; class Aves; order Phoenicopteriformes; family Phoenicopteridae; genus Phoenicopterus; species Phoenicopterus ruber. The sequence continues at coordinate 28,384,585 of CM020222.1, forward strand.
AATGAGAAGACACATGAAAAAAATTATACAGACTTGCAAATACATAAGAAGTTCAAGAGATGCAAGAAACCTCAAACACAAGAAATGTCAAGGGGGGAAAAAAACACTTAATTTCAGACACAATGTGTTCAAATGAAAACCCAGCTGTAATTTAAATTCCCTTCAAAATGGGAAACATACAGTAATGCAATTAAAGAGAAACCAGGTTTTGTCCTGGGAGAGATGTGTCCAAAAACACTGATGCACAAACAGGTTCAGAGTTCTAAGCAAAATGTCCCTGGGCATTGGTGTACTTGACTCTTGGAGCCAGAGCAAAGCAATTCATTACACTTGCTGGACTGCTGGGCCTACTGCTGCGTCTCGGTGGTCTAACAGCACGTAGGATTCCAGATGTCAGAGAGAAGGCAGCACGCAAACTGCTGGTTACCGGGAGAAATGCCACGGGCCAGATCTCCCAGGGATTGACTAGAGTAAGGACACCTAATTCTGGTAGCCTGGCCTCCACTGCACACAACGTTAGTGTAATGTTCTGCAGGGTTCTTCACTTCTTAGCTCACTCCTTTCTCAGCCTGAGTTGTTTCTGTCTTGTGCATGAGCACAACTGGCCATGCAAAATGATCCAAAAAACATAAGGGACAGAACCAAAGAAAACTGGCTGAACCTGGGGCTGGCTTTCAGCTCCTATTTCCAAATATCAGTTAAAGGTTGGAAATTTATCTACAAAAGAAATAATATAAATGAAATAAAAAATGGCACCGTCCACAAAATTAAAAAAAAAAAAAGAAAGAAAAATCTTACAACACAGCCTCATAAAAACGGCTTTGCAACGAGAGCTCAGTCACAAAATGAAGGGTTCTAGCTCTTCGTACATCGGAAGAGGAAACAAAGCTAAAAAGTACTAGTCCACATTCTCTTAATAAGTTAAACTTACTTTCCCTCCCCCTGTCTACAAAAGGGGTAGAAGCAAAGGGGAAAGAGGCTACTAAAAATTAAAAAAAAAAAGGGGGGGGGGGGGGGAGAAAGGAGAGAGAAGGAGAGCGCGCGAGAGAGAGAGAGAGCAGTCTGTGGTCAGAGGCTCAGAGCAGGGCCGAGTTCCTTTTAAGGGTTTAAAAGATGCAAAACAGTTCCTCAAAAGTTCCCTCTCTTCAACAGTTAGTTCAATGCTGTAGCCATAGAAACTCAAGTATATATTGGAGGAGAGATTCTTTCAGGCAGATCCACCGTCATCCGGAGAGCTGCTCAGCGTGTGTTAATCCTCAATGATTATGGGTTCATCATTCATGGGCTGGCGTAGCTGCACTGCCTGGATGGGCCGGAGGATAATAGGCTTGTAAGGGCGTCTGGCGGCTCGCTTGGCTTCGGAGGAGGAAAGCAGCTTGCGGATTTTCCTGCAGACGGTAAGGAAGAAAGGAACCGATTACAGAGACTGGACACTAAGGCATTGTAGGTTTCTTGATTTCTCCCAGTGAAACCAGGCCTGCACATGCAGAGGCTGCTCGCTAACGGGATGGGCTGACGCTGTTTATTTCAACAGTGACTTCCCTGGGGAACTTTTGTTTTCTGATTTATAAACCCACCAATGAAGAGGAAATTACATTCTCTGTTCTAGATTCCTTCCCCTGCAGAGCAGAAGGCATTCTGGTCCAGCCTCATAGGACCACGTTCTACTGCTGTAAATGTAACATGTGAAATAGTTATGACAGTTATTTATTTTGATGCATGCAGACACATCGGTTGGACATGCTGCAGGCAGCTTTGTGGGAATTTACAAAGCCAAGTTACAACCAAACCTCTTCTGGCAATGCTGGTCACTTCCTCGCCTGTTAATCCATCTCTCACAGAGCTCTCTGATATTCCCCAGCCCCAAGCAGGTGCACACAGCTGCCTCTTCAAAAGAAACCTGTCACAGCACAAGCCAGCAACGTTTGGTCTCCCATGGAGCTACACCTCAAGGCTGAGCTGCCGCAGAGGAGCTCCATGATGGCCACTAACCAGTGAACCAATACTGGAGCCTTTCCCCCACGCTGGGAACACTAACAGGGTGTCCCCCCCCTCTTATTTCTCCCATACTGCATGTGCCCAACCTAGAAATGGGCAATATTCACATGTTGCATTTGTTTAGAGTTTCCTTGTATGTTACAAGACTAGCAACAAGTCTTATCAGATGCAGGAAGAAGTTTTCCATACAGAGAGAAAGTAAAAGAGAGAGAGAATGGAGAGGGGACACACCGAAGTTTTAAAATTAGCAAAATAAGGTAGAAAGAGACAATGCAGAATGACTGCTTGTTTCTTTTTGTCAATGCCAGGCTTAGAGCTAAAGGAAGTATCCTAAAAACCAAAAAACCCCAAACCCCAAAACCCAGCAACAATGACAAATGTACTATGTAATTAAAATGAGGAATTCACTTCCAGAGGATGTTGTGGTGGTCAAAGGCATATAGAGATTAGAAAGGAAAGTGACAGGTATTCTCAAGAGTAGTCCACCAGTACGCACTACACACAGCCTTCAGTTCCCGAACCGGGGCAACAAGGAGGGGCTGATAAGGAAGCACTGCTTACCCTTACAGGCTCCGACCTTAACGATTTTTTAACCTAGTCGAGAGACCCGATACTGCACTGGAGGAAGGGCAGCCACGTGGCTTTACAATCCACAACTCAACAGTCTATCTCCCAAAGGTAACTTTTACACTTTTGGTTACTCAACATTGTTGGGGCCAAATTTTTCTTTAAAAAAAAAAAAAACCAAAAACAAAAAGACAAAACATCCCCACACATTCGTAGAAGCCTCTTTTTTTTTAAAATGGAAGAGATACAGTCTTACTGAGCTGATGTCTATCACTGTGCTATGATTTCTGCATTTACATGTGCTGGTTGCTGAAGAAACTGGTCAAAACACTTTCCCCTCCTAAAATTTCCCCCTACCATCACCAGCACTGGCAAATCAACATCTTCAGCTGAAGATTTTGAATCAGCACTGGTGAGATTTGGTCATCTCTTTCACTTGCTTTTTTTGCTGAGCAGAACAAGCCTGCTACATAGAGCTCACACAGAGACACGCATCTTTTGTTTGCTCAGCGTCCCCATTTCTCCAGCATCTTCTAAAGTTGAAAGGGCACAGGGTGGGGAGAGGAGAGAACAGGTGGAAAAGTAGTGGTGGTGGGGAGAAAAAAAAAAAAAAATAGACTCTTGATGCGATGTTTTTTCCAAGACTCACTTAGCTGAAGTTGATCTACTTTTAGCCAGCGGAGCTTCTTACAGTACCCGTGTGTGGTCAATTAGACACGCCACCATCAGAAACACGTCTTGTAGCAGTTCTAGATTCTGATCAGGTCACTCGCTGCCTCCACTTGCATAAATTATAAATGCCGAGTTCCTTACTGTGAGGCTTGAATTAAAAAAACTTATTCCTTTCAATTGACCAACTTTTCAAACTGCTCCCTCAAAGCTATCCAGTTTTCTAGCGCCGTTCTCAACTGTGCCACACAAAAGGGGGAGGAGAGGGGGTGTAAAACTTTAGGAAAACCTACTTTTTGTGACTGAAAACACAGCCTGACCCTCAGCTGGAGGATGATATGCAGATATTGCCGCTAGATTGATTGCTATGGAGCCAAGACAAAGCTCAAATTGTTTCAGAGCTCACAAACAAGTCTTACATTCTTGACACTGGAATGCAGCAGATGGTTCAGGGAAAAGTTAGAGGTGAAATGCCCGACAGAAAACCCGTGCCGCTTACAATGCTACATCGCTCAGGCTTCCCTGCTTTTCAGCAGGCTGCCAAACATCTCTTTTCAGCACTCATCAGTCAGCTAAGCAGCAAGGCTGTCAGACAAAGAAGGCTGTTTTTCTTTTTTTTTTTTTTTCTTTTTTTTTTTTTTTTTTTTAATGGAAGAGATAAGGTCTTACTGAGCTGATGTCTATCACTGCACCACAATTTCTGCGTTAGAGATGTGCTGGTTGCTGTGGGACTGATCTTTCCTGCCTCGCTCAGTGGTTCTGTATGAGCAGGTGATTCTGTGCCCCTACAGTAAGTTGTTCTCATGACCAACATCGCACTTGATGAATATTCTCACTGTTCTCTACAGATCAAAGGGCAGGACTGTGCAGTAGCACTGAGACATTACTACCACAGACCTGCAGTATTTCTTGTGGGTTGGACAAAAAAAAAGATGTCAAGAAGTGATTTGTAGATGCAGGATTATGAAATAAGCCTTGAGTATCTAAGGACTGAATTAGAGACTGTATACCCCACATCCACAATGGCATATGAATTTGCCAGAGCTGCAGGTCTGTAACAGGTTCCCCGTACCTCTTCACCAGACCAAGATGACAGCAGGAATAAGGAAACCGCTTCCCTTGAAAATTAAATACTTCTCTCGCTTTAGTTTCAATCGTATAAGGGATCCCACTGCTTACTTTCACAGCATCTCGCGGGAACAGAAAAGGAGAAGGGAAAGACAAGGTAAAGATACAAGCTGGCGTGAAATGCACAGTTGTATTAAAGGTGTCTATAGGAACAAGTCTGACAAGGAGCACGTTTCTTCTGCGTTCTAACAGAGGGGTTTCCTGCACTGAAATCTGACGATCCAATAGGTCAGCGGTTAGTAACTTAGACAAACTGAGACTGATAGCGTTCACGAAGCTCATCTTTGGTACTAGGCCCACAGAATAGTCACTTGACACTTGAAATGCTGTGCAGGCTAAGGAGGAGGTTGGGGATGTCAGGACTCTGACTATGCACTTCTTGCTGAACAAATGAATGCTCAGAGTAACGCCAAATTTAGTACTACCAGAAGGGACAAAGTACTCAAAACTCCTGGTCTCCCTGGTGACTTGTAAGGGCTCAGTCATCCAGTAATTGCCATGTCCATCTCTGCTAGGTACTGGAGGGAAAGGTAAGTGCTTCTCTGCCTGTCGGGGCACTGATACTGAAAGTGTTGACAACTCCAGGCTTCAGACATGGACAGAAGCCAGAGAGCACCTCTGCTTGCAGAGAGGGCTGAAAAGCAGGGCTGCGGCTTTGCTCTGACCTTCTTCGAGGTTACCCAGAAGAGATGCATCAAGTGCTTGGGAGGAAACCACACAAGCATATGTCTCTAGCCTTTCTGACTACACCCAGGAGCAGTCCTCCCTTCCTAGGGATAACAGTACTGGGAACACGCACACAAAAGCTTTGCCTTAGTGATCAGGACACACAGCTTCTATCGTGCTCTCAGCTGCCTGTAAACAGAGTTTAAAGTGAAACTCATGCAAGGAAAGATTCTTTTACTATTTTTATCCTGTGGCCAGACTAACAAGAAGGACTAGTAGAAGCAGTACAACCAAAGGAAGATGGACACTGCAGGGCTAAATCTCACCACTACTGGCAGCAAATATAAACCACCAAAGAAATGCAGCAACTCAGCTCCCAGAAACCCTCTGCGCGTCACTTGCAGGTTTCCATACTCAGACACATGAGGAGACATTCCAAGAGGTAAAACAAGAGACTTCAGCATGCAGGAGGGCATGCAGAGCTCTGTGTATAGGAGGCTCTGTTCCTCGGCATCACCTGTGCACCAGAAGGCCCCTATCCTGTTACTGAGACGCTGCCATGGGACCTCCAAAGGCATTTATAGGTCTGAACCAGGTGAACCCCCCGCCTCAGTCTTCCTCCCCTTATTGCCCATGTCTTACGGGAACTGCTCTGGAAGAAGAATCTGCTTTCTCTGGAACACAAGTGCAGGACTAGGCACACTGGACACCATTAGGTATATCACAGCTTTTATCCACCTGAACACCAGCAGTGGTGTCTGCATTCAGTTTGTAGCAACAGATCTGCTGAAGAGATTTGTCTAATCACAAAATCAGCTGCAGCACCCACAAGGAACAAACCAAAAATCCTTAAATCCTTAAATTCTCTGAAAAGATCAAGTTTCCTACCTGGTTTCTTCAGTGGCCATGTAAAAAACATCGTCTGGTGCATCAATCCAGTTCATCCTCCTCCTTTTCACTGGAGGCATGGATCCACCACGAATTAATCGGACTTTTGTTGGGTATGATTTCCCATTGAGCAGCAAGTTTCGGCTTGGTCCCTAACGTGATACATAAAAAAGTACAATTATGGACTGCAACAAACCTGCGGTAGCATGTGATAAGCACTCAAAGGAAAAGAGAATTGAAGTTTTCATATCAGTTGTTCAGAGTTTCTGGTAAATATATCCCCTCTTGCCCATGACTGAACACAGAATTCACACAAAAGCAACTGTCCACAAGCAGTAGAAGTTAGGCACCTTCAATATACAATAGGACAGCAATACTCCAGCGACAGGACAGATAATAAATGGAAGGCATTACCAATAATCTGTTGCTTGTGTCTGAAAGATGACATCAAGTTTGAAAGACTGAGCATAAGACTTAGATTTCAGCTAGCACCATGAATCTAGAGCAACTCTATTGATTTCAGGGAAGGAAATCTAGCTACACAACAAATCAAACAAAAATCAGAATTTACAGTTATTCTGTAATACCAAACTTACCCATATCCTTTTTGTTCTAGGAAGGTTAATATTTAATGATATATTAAATATGTTGTTTAAAACAAATCTAGAACTACAGAGCTTAGCAGCTTTCATCATAAAATCCTTTTAGCATTTATTTCCCATATATAATACATTTGCTTTGCAAATCAGCACAGGTATAATTTTCCAGACCCACAGTAGCCCCCTTCCACTCAACTGGAAAAACATGAGCTGTTATTAAGAGAGATGCAGATGCAAGGGAGCAAAGGATTAAGCTTCTCAAAGGCAGCTGTCCTTGATCATTTGAAGTCCAGTTCTGCTGCCCCTCTTCCTGCTGATTAGCACATTGAGAAATCCCACTGAAATCAGTAACGCTGGACAAGTCAGGAAAGATGCAAAATAAGGGCCCAGAAAATTTCATATGAATAAATTAAAGCTGGTCAGAAAACACCCCAGTAGAAATTTAATTCTGGTATTTCACAGGCCATCCTCCGAGGTCAGACCACCTCCCCAGATGCACCCAGGCTTCCCGTCTGCCCACGAAATAGGAAACTGAGTGTGTACATGAGGGATGTCTGGCCTGGGAGATCACCTCAAAACAAAAGGTGGGGACCTTTTGTTCTCAAGTCCTTAAGTGTCAGTTTATGGCAAAAGCTCAACCAAATTTTAACACTTTGACTTAGAAAAGGAAGGCTTCAGTCTGTCAACCAAGACAAAATCTGAACAAAATCCTGTATCTATCTCATTTTTATCTGAGGAGGAAACAAGAAATGATCAATGACTTTTTTTTTTGACCAGCCTTAATCAACTGTGCTAGCAAGATCTGCTTCTTGTAGAAAATTGGGGCTTTAGAGCTAAACAAACAAAATCCCACCTTTTCAAATCCTAAGCTCTTTAAAGCTGTTACATACAAGTGCAATAACGATTTCATTTCTTAGTTGCCCAGCTCCATGTTATACAAGACAACTTCAACACCACAGCAGACCACTGAAATACTTCAAGAATTGCTTTTATATTTGAAGTTTATTAAAGAAAAGGGTTCAAATAAAAGACTTTTCTGTTGTTTTTTTTTACCCCCTCCAGATTTCTCCAAGAAAATCCTTTTGTCAGTTTTGCAAAGGATATTTTCCTCCGCACGTGCTACGCACACAGGAGAACAACTCTGGAGAAAGTTCTTGGAAATATCTAGAAGGGGCACCCCTGTGCTTCCAGGCTGCCTTTTCTCTACCTGCACAGAGCAATCTGTTTCAAATGGTACATCCTGAAAGGTGGACCTTTAATTTTCAGTTCAGTAGCACACTTTATCAAGCAACCAGAAATCAAGGCAGTTCAGGGGTTTCACCCTAAGACACCTAAAAAGTGTTAGGTCGTCACAGATTTCTCCCACTGCACTGAGCTGGTTTATTCAGCAGACACAAACAAGTAGCCAGTCTCCTCAGTGACAAGAAATGAAGCTGAATTCAAGGAGGAATACAATTTACCACTTCGTATCAGATGCTCAAGTAACAAACCAAATGAATGCTTCGTTATTACAAGCAGACTAGCATGCTTAAGTTATAGCCTACCCTCACGACACTGCACACTATCCGAGAGCATTATTAGATTTAATCATGCTTGTGATCACCATTTGGTGACCATCAGTCATACCTGCTGCTGACTGACCCATGTCAGAGTGACTCTACTGACACCAATACGTTGTGGCAGTTCACCTAAGGAGGCAAGCTCCACTTTATCACCACCAGAAGATTGTTTTGGGGGGGGGGAATTATGCTTGAAGTTCTCTCCCATAAGCCATGCATAAGGGGGGAAAGTGATGCACAGCCTTTGCGCTGGCCCCTCACACCGAGGTGGATTTTAAGAGAAAGCATTTTGCCAGAGACGCATCAATCAGACTGGCTATTTGCTTCTGTCCTTTGATAAAACTCAGCATAATGGATGAAAAGCTAGGAATCATTTTTACTCCAAAAAAAAAAAAAAAAGGAACATAAAAAACAAGCATTCTCAGCAGACAACTTGCACACCAACTTCCTATAAAAAAATTTAAAAAAAAGAAACTGTTTTCCAAACAAACCCTTCCATCAGTTAAGCCTTCCTCCTTCAGCGAAACACATTCCACCTAGAAACACATCCCAGAACTTTGCTATAAACAGCCACTCAGTTTATGTATGAGCAGAAACAAAATGTTCCATTCAAAACAGAATCTCATTTAGATATAGATAGATAGATTTGAGGTTTAAATTGTATTTAACCACTTCAACGTTTCATATGCCCCAAAATAATGATTTTTTTTAAACTTTTCAATTAATTGGGAAGTATGACCAGCTGCAAACAGCAAAGACGGGAAGTGAAACACTAGGGTTTAATGGGGTGGTCTATCTAGCACGGGTTAATAATTCTTCTTTTCCCTGTTTTGGTTAAATGAACATTCTCTTACCATTTGTCTGGTTTGTCCGTGGTTAGGCAGACCTAACAAACAGGAAAGAGAATAGAGCTGGTAAGACCATTGCTTTTCCAAGACAGAAAAAAGTACAAAATCAAAACACACGCAGCTATGATTGCAACTGTGTTGTTTTGCTAAAACAAGAGTTGTCTACCAAACTAACTTCTCCCCTCCTTGAAAGGTAACTGAGAAAAGAGCTTCCTTCACAACATGGTTTGAAGAGCAGAGCCCCCGAGTTAAAAACACGTTCCATTTGCTCAGTCTTTTCTCCATTTACTCACACCTTTCTTCAAACTACCGCTAAAAGTACACCTCCTCTTTCAGATCTGAGGTTTTCCTCAAGTCCTGGGAAAAATCTGGCATTCTGTTTTAGTTTTGGAGGAATTTACTGACATCAAGAAGGAGAAAGTGGAAGGTATTACACACTGTCAAGACAGCAACAAATAAAATCTTTCCTATCATCCTTGAATCCGCAGGGAACTCTTCAGCTCAGACATTAGCTACAAGCTGTTAGCAAACAGATTGTATCTGCTGAACCTACCACAAGTAAATACTTCCACAGGCGTAGCTCCATCACTTACAGAGCACAGCGACTCCAGCTATCACACACAGCCCTTCCGCAGTAACACAAACAGCACCGTAAAGCACCGAGCACAATGGCTTGGTTTTACCAGCTTATTTGCTATACTACCCGATACCCTGTCATTTTGCCATAGAGTATGTACTGAACTAGATATATATATATGAGACTCTGCAGGACACACAAAAGTCTTGGGATATAAGAGAATGATATGTTGCTGTAAGGCAGCAAGGTATGGCACGGAATGGACTGGGAGACCTAAAAACCTTTCTGTTAGCACCGTTTAGTTTTCTAAGATGCACGCTCCCAGAAAACACCATTTCATTAACATCAGTGCATCGAACCATCTTTCTCAGCCCCTTCTGGCTGAGAACCAAAATGTCAGTACAGGAAATCCAACAGGTACTACAGGACAGGTATCAGCAAATGCTGTCGCTGGCTGCAGAAGTCACCAGTATGAATTCTGCTTTCACATTTACAGCAAGCTTTCCAGCTTGACTTTTGAAACGTCCCAATGCTAGCAAGTTAAGCGGTGATGAAACAGCAAAGCTTTTTAAAGAATCCAGCAAAAATGAACTTTTACAGTTCGTGGTCTGTAGTCCAACAGATTCCTTGACATTCTCCCTGGTAAAACCAAACACAATGTACTCACAGAAAGTATGCCAAGAAACACATGGCACAGCAACGTATCGGGAGAGAGGAAGGCGGAACAGGGGACATTTTATGAACATTGAGTATCATGACACCACATTAAAATCAACAATATCAAGTGTATTTTCCATTCTGCGTAGACATATGCTTTTAGCTACTTCAAACATGAAGACACATAGTTTAAATTTCTGCAGCATTTTTGTGCCTAAACTATCCACAGAGATGAAGAAATAGTTGCCAGAAAGATTTCCTTGCAATCTGTAGAACAGATGTACCACGCACCAAGCAAGAAGACCAGTAACAACCTTTGGATGTTGACAAAGGCAACGTAGGCGCCAGATAATCACTTCTTTTTACATGGGAGCAGCAATCGCATCCAAAACACAGCTGTGAGCAGCCGTTTGAGATGGCTGGACAAAGAGCTCCAGGGATGCTGGGAAACAGCACAGCCAGCAGGATGCAACCTGAATCTGTTGGCTTCAGAGCTAAGCTCTAGCACTTGTTTTTTCTTCCCTCTTCCATAACAGAAAGATAACATTTTCCCCATTCACAGGAGCTCCGAGAGATGTAAATCAACTGATGCTAGTCCCTGGATTGAAGCCACACATTTCATTTTGACCACACTCCAGATCAGCTCTTTTCTTGTACTAAGGACATTCTTGATGCCAGAAAAGACTGGCCTACAGGAGCAGCTGATACGTGGCTGCTGCGATGACTATTGCTGGATGTACAACAGACAGTAAACAGTGCTATTCCCAAGCACCAGAATCAACCCAGAATATTCCACGGTGAGAAGAAATGTTGAGACTGACACAAACAGAGCAAAGGCTGAGCAGAACTGCTACTTACCCTGAGCCCCAAAGCTTCAGAGCCCTCAAACAGCAAAGAAGCAGTGGTTACAACAGGGACACACCTCACCCCTAAGCTGTAATTTCTAGGATAAAGCTGCTTTTTGCTCCAGTGAAATAGGACACAAAACAAAGTCACAGTTTCAATACAATTTGTACTCTTGGTATCACAGTAATAAGGTATCAATTAGCATATTAATCTTAACTATATGTGAATTTTCCCTTTAGTCACACTTTGATAACTGGTGTTTGAAAGAGTAACTATAAAAACAGATACTAAAAAGACTAGCTTCAGTTTGCAATTAAAAAAAAAAATCACACTAAAAGCATATGCAGCTGAAGCACTGCTATTAAATGAGCAACTTTTACCCGCAATGGTCACCAAAGAGATGCAGAGAGACAGGATAACATCTGTAACCCATTGCAGAACAGCTGTCAAGTCAACAGGATGCATCTGTACTGGAAACAATGGCTTCTCACCCCAAAGTTTTTGGTGGGTTCTGTGCAAGACACAAGGTCTGTGAGACAGACACCTCTAGGAACTAAACCAACCCTCCTTCTCTGGGTGAGGAGTGGTACAGACAGGCAACTCACCACATGAAACTTAGTCCTCCCCGAGGTGCTCGCTCCATTTTCACAGACCAAGGTTTGAGGGAGACTTCTCACACACATGCATCCACAAGCAGGTTAAAAAAGTAGGACAGCATAGGAATATAAACCAGGAGCAAAACGCAACAGGGTTCTGGCAGCTCCTCTACAGGAAAAAAACCCTGTATTTTATGGAGGGATGTCTAGAGAAGCCACAGGGCGAAAGTGTGAATATTCTTTTTGATGATATCTAAGGTCCAACTGCTTGAATTTACACAGCTCCACATCAGAAACAACACTAAACTCCTTCAAATAAAGAAAAAAACCCCAACAAACAAAAAGGTGACCAAACCTTTAAAACCACAAAGGGTAACGGTCTACAATGATGAATCTAAGCAGATCTTCAACTCTTCTGCAGCCAAAGAAATCGAAATATATTCTGAAAACTCAAGATTAAGTGGTTTTTTTCCATAGCACTGAAAAAACCCAAAGCCCTACAAAATCCCCTCCCATTCAATTCCTCCTACCAAAGTCTCCTCTCTACACTGAAATAAAGAAGTCCCAGAGGATAAAATGTAGACAAGGTAAACTGAAGGTATGTCTGCAGATAAGCATAGATGTCCTTTGCCACAGACAATTCTACATTGTTACTGAAATGGCAATAAAACAACTAATCACAGTACGGAGATTAATTGACACCCTCAAAGCAGGCCTCCACTCCCCACAACTTGGTGACAAAGACCTCAGAACTGTTCCTCAAGCTTAAGCACAATTACTGAGATTTTGGCTCAAAACCAGACTCAGCAGGTTACTGTGCCCTAACGATCCTTTCATTCTTCAAAGCTGCAGATGAATATACTTTCATGCAAAAAAAAAAAAAAAAAGGCAGGTGGGGAAGGACTATCACAAACAGCAAATGCAAGTCTGTTACTGCTGCTACTTTGCAGCTTTATCTTTTGGGGATGAGGGGAACCACCGCTTAGTCAATCAACCTGTTTCTTTTCCAACAATCTCATATCATTTAAATCTAATGCTTTCAGATTTGTTACATTTAAAATGAGAGAATATACCCAAACTTCCTGCAGCAGAGGACCACCCCACGAGCATACTGTGGGAATAGGGAATAGCTGGCACCCGACAACACAGAATGAAGTGGGGGAATCTGATTTCCTGATGGGGAGCAAAACCAGCACACCTGGTCCCATTGGAAGCCTGAGAGTAGACATGCATGCTCTTTGCTGATCCAGTCCCATTCCCCGCGAGTCCAGCGAGAGGACCTCAGCACCTGAAGGGCAGCATTCAGAAATTACTCCCACCACACAAATTCAGCCTGCTTTTTTTCCAGCTCCACACAATACACAACTGCCACTTCGAGAAGCAGGAGAGCCTAAACCCTCAGCAGCGTGCCCAGCTCAGACTGGAGTGCAGGCCTATTTCCATTAAATTACTACAGCAAGCATCAAGAAGCTGCAGAATAAGCACCAACCATGGCCACTTTTCTACTTGGATAGAAATCTTCCAGTGCTTTTCCAAGCCTGAACATACACACCATTGCCTGTACATTTACAGACCATTTTATAGTTTGGCACAAAAAGTCTGTACAGAGCTGACCCTAGTACCAAGCAGGAAGAATAGCCCAGCTTCCAGCCACTGGCTATAACTTGGAGTTGTTAAATTTATATTTACTCAAACTCACTAACTCCAATCTGCAGCATATCCACCGCACGCAAAAATACGGGTCCTTCATCCCATGTTAACATGATTCTTTTTGGGTTTTTTGAAACCAATCACGACATCAAGCAATTAGTCACAGATGGTGTTTTGTTTTTATCTTCTGTTTACCAAAGAGAAACATCATGCAGAACATGCGTTATACAGTAACATTCATAAGCACGTCTTCAGTCACAATGAATGTAGAGAATTTAACGTACACTTTCACGCCCAGCAAGTTTACTATACTGAAATACATTGCTTTCAAAAATTCACACACTCTTCATATGCATTTTTCTTTTCCAAAAGTAATCCTCCTCCTGGGATTCCATCCTTCCCAGCAGTAACAAAAACATCAACAGTACCACATTTGTGAGCAAGCTAGAAGAAAAATATAAAAATTCATGCATGAATGAGGCTTGATGAACACGGATTTCACGTCCAAGTTACTGGTTCACTTGAAGTAGTCTCTGTGTGTTGACACGTACACACATACAGTTTTTGCAAGCTGGTAAGAAGGCTTTAGTACCCCTCTCTTTCTTAAACTGCCAAGAGTGTATTACTGCTGTGAGCGGATTGAGTGTCCACCTTCTAACAATCAAAGGCTATAAACTTTCAGGAATGCAAGTGCAACAAGCAGAACAGAGCACAAATTGTACCAAACACCACCTAGACTAACATTTTCTCAAAATTCTGTTGTAAATGTTAAAATTGCAATTTACTTACCTAAGTAAGTTCCTACCAAGATTGGCAAAGGAAAAGGAAAAAAAAGATTTAAGGTTAAAAAAGGAAAGATTCACATAGTTCAGAATACAGTAGCCCAGCCCCATGCAACAAATACAGAAACACAGACTGTTTTGGTTGTAATGAAACACAGAAGTGATCACAGTTCTCTGTTGGACAGATAAACCCAAGACAACATTAAACAAACAGTAACTCCAAATTAGAGATTCCACAAAGAGGAGCTTTAATTTTGTATGAGTAAGTAGTGGTTCGTTACCCTCCTCCTTCCACTAGCCCCTGCACATTAACCTCGTTGGACAGTATTTCCAAAAATGCTTGGTCTAACAGCTCACATTAATTTGCTTCACAGTACCTCACAGATGATGTGTTTGCTCATGCAAAGCTGTACCTTCTGCTAAGAGTACTTTGAGGACCCTACTAATAGGGTCCTTTCTGGGCAGTGACATCCAACTACAACAAGTCAGTAGCTAGCTACCCTTGGACAAGTACGTTGAGAATGGAGAGCCGCTATCTATCTTGGTGTTGAGTCAATCAATACTATCCACCTGCATTCCTAAAAGAGCATCACGGTATATTCTGGTCTGGCTATAAGACACTAAGTGGTTAAAAAAAAAAAAAACAGAGGCAACAAAACCATGCACCTCACTGCTTTAGGATTTGTTGATCCAAGCTATGTAAACTAGAAACCACTGAATTATTCACTGTTCTTAGAATTGGGAGTATTGCATATCATATACATATACACACACGTATATGATATGTATCACACACGTAGATTCCAATTCATTACAAGTTCAGGCTTTGTACTATCAGGGGCACTTGCAATTCTGCCCTTGTATTCCTATGCATTCATCTCCTCTCATATTAATCACACCTGCTCCCTACCATTGCCTTGGGAGATGCACTCTCTTCTCAATCAACATTTGCACCTTAATCCATGTCATCCCTCATAAATGAAAGGGTTTTCACTAGTTGATCTGTAGCGCATAATGCCCATCTCCTGATTTCATTTCCAGATCTTTCTGCATAACACCAAAAGAAACTAATCACAGTATCACAGCTAAGCTGAAGGCAAGTTAAAAAAGTTTCACTTAACATCTGAATACAAAATCCTAAATACAATTCTCAAAAATAATCTGTACTTTTGGCATATAATCTAAAGCAAGGAAGTTGCACAGGCACACGGTTCTTGGGGTCTCCAAAAAGCATTTCAAGCAACTTGTCATTCTTCCCAGCTGTGCTGCTGCTGGCAAGAAACAGTCATTCCTTTAAGAAGCTCTGAACATTTTCTCTCTTGACACTAGTCAGCATTACACTGGTCCAGATACCAACAGCTAAAGCCAGGACTTTTCCCCAGTACCCCATGTATCCCATTATTCATTAAAGGACCAATACTCCCTGCTGTTTACAGTCATTCCTGGATGGGCAGATTTCCTTTGGCTGGTTATCCTCAACTTTGGAAGGGCAGCCAGGGCCACTGCTGATAAAGGCAGAATTTTAATGCAACTTACGCAAGTCCAAATTTTCTGCAAGGTCTAAGTCAGACAGCAAAAAACCTTTGAGATAAGTCTGGTCACCTACATAGCTGATGCAAGAGAACTTCCTTATATTCCCACCTTGATAGTTGTTTTTGATCAAGAACAGTATTTCCACTTTCATGCTCATCTCTTGATAATTAAACTAACGCCATGCTAGGCTGATGAATGCTTCCAGTTCTAGGAGTTCATTCACGTTTCCCCAAAAGGAGGTGAGAAACAATGAACCAGAACATGTTAAATTAGATCGACATTCCATTTTGGTTTAGAAATCCCCAGCAGCAGAAGTGAGGTATTCCAACAGTTAATTAACCTCACTCAAAAATTTGCAGCTTGTTTCCAGCCAAAGTTTTTCTACTGTACCTTCTGGCTACTGCAGCTCATTATTCCATTCCCGGCTAGACTAAAAAGCCCTCTATTATTACACTTCTGCTGCTCTTGTCAGCAGAGACAAACATCTACAACTTCCACTTTGATAAAAGCATTTTCCATTATATAGTGTGTTTTCCAGTCCCTTCACCATTTTCATGGCTCTTCTATAAACCCTCTCCAATTTTCAGCATTCGATCCGCTACCATTTTATCAATGCAAGTTTGTTGCTGGGAAAAGCCTTCCCTTTATTTCAGCTACTCATTCATGTTCTCTCTCTTTCTGCCAATTTTAGAGTGCATGTGATGACCCTGAAAAACAAATTTGATTAGATGAAAGCTAACATGGTGTAAAAGAGAGGGGAAAAAAAATAAAAATCTAACAATGCTCCCTCCCTTCCCCCAGTAGGAATTTGCATAGACAAGTATCACATAGACCCCATACTGGACAGCTGCAAGGAAAAAAGTAAACAGGGTCCAGAACATAAAATATCCTCTGTCTCTCTAGAGGAAGTTTCATGGCAAATATCATCAGTCAAGCTCCAGAACATTAATGAAAAAGCAATAAACTAGTAATTTTTTAACATCTCGCTGTATTCAACAGCTCATGAGACTCCATGTACTTTTCATGCTCCAAAAATAGGATTCTGCAGCAATTTGCCCATGCTAATCTAATGTTGAAGGAGAGCTGGGAAGGGCACTGTATGCCTAGTGATGCCTCCAACATGATTTAAAGAAGAAAACAAAACAGATGAAAGGACTACACCCTTCTTATAAAAGAGTGGAGGGAGTGAGGAGGGACGAGATTAAGAATATTCTCCTGTTCTTGGAATTCAAGCACCAGTCGAAACTCTAGATGCCTGGCCAAATCATATTCAAAGCCTGAAAAAGATCATCTCTCTAGGGTTAAGCAGGGATAAGTCAGAAAAAGAAAAAGTTAAAGATACTTAGCTGGAGTTACAGTAGCAAGAGAAAACAAACAAAATTCCAAAGGAAAAATCTGAAGTATGCTTTTAAGTTCAGCAATTTCCAACATTTCCATAACTAGTTTTAACTAGTTCTGGCCGCAGCCCACTAACAACTCCTTGATCTCTTACCACCAAGGTTCCCCTTTTCCCAGCCTTTCCTTACTTCCCATTACTACCTCTCTTCACACAGAGTTCAACCTGACCAACCTGCATCCACCCATAGACTAGGTGGTCTTCCATCTCCAACCCCTCCACCCTCAGTCATTGTTCAGGCACATTTAGGAACGGTGTTGCCATTTACGCAGGAACGTTCATCAAGGCACTTCACCAATTCACTTTTCTGAGGGCTGAATTCTAACCACCGACCACCCATCGTCCTAAATACCAAGGGGTGGTAGAGCCTCAGATGAAAATCTTCCAGCAGTGCTGCCTGAAGAACACCCAAAAACCTACATGAACAGTTCAATTTTCAGCAATGTTAAACAGCCTAATTGTAAATGAAGGCAGCAGGTGCCATGGGAATTTAAATGCCTTAGAAACCTGGCCACCAATATATACGTACCAACATGGATCTTAATGCTTTACATTAAGCAAAAATACAAGCTGCTACTTGGCTCATTCCCTGCAAAGCTATCTCTTGATTTTATATTGCTTTATGATCTGGCCATGAGGAAAGCCTTACAAACTCATCACATGCAATCAGCTCAGCAACCAGCCATAATTTACAGTATACATACTTCACCCACAAGTTTGGAAGCAATAGCCCAGCACCAAAAGGCTTTTATCACCACCAAAGAGACTTCAGCTAAAGCCCACCATAACAGCTGTTCACTGTCATATATCAGAGACTTTGACACAGTGACTTGTCCAAACTGTAAGATGTCTTCCAGGTGCCACCAACACAGCACATCAGCAGGAAGCAGGAAAACCCCTAGATAATTCATATAACATTACAGTAGGTTAACAGCTCCTTGAAATCTATCTCAATACAGGTGGACAAAGTGTCCTCCTGAACTTAAATTTGTGCACAAAGAATATTTTCAGCCTCTCTGTGCAGTTACCTTAACACCAGCTTTTCTTTGCAGTACACTCCTACAATGACCTAAACCAGGCAGTATGCCACCATGTATCGCTAAGGGGAGAGGAAAAACAAAAACAACAAACCCCTCCCCACAATTTCCCATAGTATCTGTATGAGCTATGTAAATGAAGAGTATGACTACTTGTAACAATTCAGTTTTACTCTCATTAATCTTTTTCTTCTATTTTAGGCCAGTTATAATCCAAAAATCAGTCATTCTGGATAGATGGGTTTCTTTCAGTCCTTTTATACTAACTCACTGGCTCCTAAATTCTGTTCACAAGGCTTCATCGCTCTCGCTGCCATTCACCCCTCCTTCACAACAGTTCCAACTTGTGCTCTTCCTCTCCTCTGACTTCTCCTCTCCCTTCCCACCAGCAGCCTCCCAAACTAGTAAGCGTGTATGACTCCATCCAGAGCCAGGGAGAAGCCTCAGCACCACGTCCCCAGTGCTGGCACTGTACAGGAAACCGGCATTAGCCATGCCCAGAGCCAGCAAAGCTTACCAGCTCACGTGCAAGGCAACTGGGAACCAGTGCTAAGTGGCACCGGCACACAAACTGGCTCCAGGCCAGAAATAGCTCCACCAAACTTCCACCATCTGTTTCCCTGTGCCCAGCAGATCTTGATCCAAGTTCTTTAAACTTTGTTTCCCTGCAGGTGGTTCCCTTCCCTCTTTGCCTCAGCAAAGCTTCCAGCAACCCAGGGTCAGAAAATATTCCAGATGCCAAAATTGCAGCGTGACAAACATTTTCCATTCACAAATAAATCTCAACCAACAAGTTTAAGGTAAACTGCTCACAAGAATATCCAGTTAACACTCACCATCCCAGCAGGTAAACAGATTCTGGGACTGAATCGCACTCCACTACCTACCAGTTACAGGAACAAACACTACTACAAGTATTTCAGTGGCTGGCTGAGAACAGACCGAGCAGATAAAGCAGCAGGCGCTCGGTGAGAGCCAGCCGCTGCACAGCTACGCATGTATGCTTCAGAGAAACACGTATTTTGAGCAGCCTGAACAGGTACTTCACCAAAATCTTCTTTTTGCAAACTGCTCCAGCAATAGTTACGACTGAAATGTATGTAATCAGATACGTATACCAGCAGATAGATGTTTTAACACACTAAAACAAGAATCCTCCATTTCCAGTAAGTAAATGGTCTCAGGTTATCAAATCCAGTGCTCTACACAGACAGAGCTTGAGGGAAGGGTCAGTAATTCTTCCACTTCCCTCCTTTGGGCCACAACATCTCAGAGCTTGAGAAGTGTGTCACCTGCTGAGTGACTCAGCAGTCCCCTTCCTGATGAGGACATTTAGCAGGGAGGAGCAGGCATGCCCACAAGCAGGTAGTCACTAGGAGCTGTGGAAATTCCGTGAGCCTCTCTGCATCTACATCCCTCATTACCGGACAAAGCTTCTGAGGAAGCCAAACTGACTGAGGCAGCAAGGTTTTGTTATTCTTCCCAAAACACAAAAGTTAGAAAGCACATTAAAAACTCAGCAACACAATATCAAGGTATAAATTACCAAAAAGAGCAAGACAGTAGAGCGACCACTGTCCTCATTCTTATTGTATTCTCCACATGCACTCAGATATGCATGCATGTAAATATTGATACCAGTCATCCACCGTCTCAGCCATTAAACACAAAGCTTAACATCAGGGCATGCAGCATGGGCCATTTTGTGGTAATACATAAGCTTAAGTTTTTGTGTTTGGCCATCTCACGATGACATCTGTATATCCTAACTACTCAAAATTGGTCTGTTTATTGAATTTGGTTATGTGACATCATATGTACATTTCCTGCATTATCACAAACTAAAGCTTCTGAGGTCTAGTCAGTAGGCAGAACAGATTAATTTTTAACCTGTGGAAATGTTGAAAACCATTTCTACTGCAAGTAGAGAACAGGCAGACAGTCTCTCACTGGTGAGACTGTCCACTCACAGTGGAAAATACAGAGGCTTGAACTTGAGACACGATGTGAATACTGTCTTCTATTTCTTTTGGTCGATGTGAATTTAAAGTAGTTCAGGACGCATGAAACTTTGATTTCTTACAAGTCAAACAGTGAAACACCACCTAGTTTCAAAACCAACCATCACAGCTTTCAGCAGTTTCACAAAACTGCTAGAAAACTGTACTGTCAACCTGAGGAATTAGTGATCAATTCTGAACATAGCACTTCATGTCTTCAGTACGGTTGTATGACTTGTCATCTGCATGTGAAAAGCCTGGAAGATGAGCAGCACAACCATGGGTGGAAATGGTTACCCAAGGAACACTTAGACATCAACACAGAAGGTGCACACAGACTCATTAGCCACAAAGCACAGACAAGCCAGCAGATGAAACTAAAAATCACTCTCCTAGCATAAGCTGAGCGCAGCTTCAAGGTCTTACCCCTGCTAGGCATCAACAGGCGCTTCTTCATGTTGCCTGATAGAGCACAAGTGAACAGAAAAGAGAAAAACATCACATCAGCAACCTGAACAGCAGCAGTTTAAAAAGTTCTTAATGTTAAAACACAAACAATAAGATATCAAATGTTTGTTTGTAATTATATTTTAGATAAGCCACCGAGATAAGTTAAAATTAAAGGTAAAAAATGAGAAGGATTCTCTGTATCTCCCTCCCTGCTCAGAGTCACCATTAAACCAACTGTTCCTTTCCCCTGTTAAGGAGAGCTACCCTCCATGTTCTCACTCTTGTTAAGGCCATTTGAACAGACCCTTTTATCCTCATCTGAGAAAAAGACTGCACTTTCTCTTCCCCGACGCTCTCAGGCAAGAGCAACTCTTCAGAACAGAGCCCTGGAGTCCGTGCCAAGAACATCCTGTGCCTATCTCCCACTTCAAACACCTTCCCCTTGCCTTTTGTTCTTGAGGAGATGAAACCTGAACTCCACTGCACAGAGGTGCTCAGTGACAGGGCCAACAAAAGCGAATGCTCTGGTTCTGCGCAAGGCAGGAGCAAGTTTATGCCACGCCAGATCTGGCACGTCTGCCTCCCTCAGATAAGCAGCAGCCTGCCTTTCTCAATGGCATGCAGCCTCTGGTAGCTTTGCTGGAAGCCAGGTGATCCACATGTTACAAAGCCACCTGGGAACTGCACAGCTACCAACTACAGGCTGAAAAGCTGAAAACCTCAAGAGAAAAAGGAAATATCACTGGAAAAAGCTATTAAGGTTTTCTTCATACTACTCATTTAAAAATTGAAGGGAAGTCTTTCCTTCACTATCCCATTTGCAGGGTTGGTCAAGCTAGGCAGAGTTCCACTAGCACAGTAGCTTTATGTGCGTGCACCACCCAGGCAGTCAGAATCACGTGTCTCACCCAGAAGGAGAAATGGGACAAGTGACTTTTACAAAAGGAAAAAATTGACCTCCCTCAAGAATAAGAAACTTGGAATTTATATAAAGCACTATAGTTTTAAATAATCTCCTTGTATACCAAAAGGACAGAAGAAAAAGCCTATATAGACAATAGACATTTTGCAGAAAAATATTTACCATCCATTCCATTGTGTTGTTCATAACTTCTTTTTCCCAGGATAGTGGGGGACCCGTTATTAATGACAGGCGTAAACTTAGCAGGAGTCAGATTGTTGAGAGAACTGGACAAGCTCTTTGCAGGATCTGGTTTCGGAGGACACGGATGAGACTCTGTCGTAAAACAGCAAGGTGGGGTTTTTAATTAGCGAAGATACTGGAATTACAAATCTGAAAACAACCTGCAAACTTCCAAGGTGACCAAGTATACCTCCCCTTACATAAAAACTATCTCAGTCAATAATTTTGACTGGAGATTGCTATTTATATAAAGCATCTTAAGTATATTTAGGAATTCACCTCTACTGAAGATGTTAAAACCAATGTCATAATATTATCCTAAAATAAGAGTTGAAAACAAAAGCGCTTTGTATCTATTTCCAAAACACCATTCTCTGACAATTTGGGAACGTTTTGGGGGTGCTCTATATTAAAAGCCATCTTTGGGCACTCATGCAGCACCCCTAAACTCTGTGGCAATGACAACTTTGCCAGTTTTGCAAGGTTTGTAAAAAACACAATTCCTAAACTGGCCAAACAAGTGAGGATTCAAAGCACCACCATAAAGAATACACAGAGTCTGAATTCAAGCTTTGGGCCAAGACAGAGATCAAGCACATGCTGTTCAATTGAAAAGATTTTGGGAAAGTTACAAGCAACAACAAATGGGAACTTCAATAGAGTTTTTCCCTTGCAGCCCCAACAGCCAAGTAACATATAACTTTAAAGCACACTGAGCACGACACCTCCAAAAATACATTCTCACCAGTCCATCAGCCTCCCTCTGTTTATTTCACTCCCTTCTCTCAGCTCAATAGTCAAATGAAGACCCTGACACAGTGCTAATGAAATCTCAGAATCTACTGCTACATTCTGTACAACTGTTAAAAGTAGGATTTTATCCAACAGCAAAACTTCTCCCTAAATTGGCTTTATTTGGTTGCACTATACATATCCAAAGGTTTCTCAATCCGTGTATCTCATTAGTATACAGTAGAAGTACAACACTCAACAGAGAAGCAGTAAATATTTAATAAACCCTGAGTCTTACAATATTTCATCAACAAAAAAATGTTCAAAGACACATAAAATCAACACCAGTGTTTCTCATCAGAGTAAAAAGGCAATCAATTTCCTTGTTAATCTGGAAGCCTTCAAAGTACCACTGTCCAAGCTGGCTTTCTGTGGTTAGACTCACGCTAGACTGCTGTAACAACCTGAGACATGTCTTCGGGGTATCTCTAGCAACTGACAACACTAGGGAAAATTATTTTGCATTCATTTGGAGTCAGACCTGGCATGTCATGTAGCTGGCCTCTTCCAGCACCTAAAACTTACGCCAAGGTCCTGGACAGAGCTACTCAGTACTCCCCCACAGATCAGCTGAGGCCCAAGTCCTCAAGAGAACTATAAAAAAAAACCCAAACCAAAACAAAAAAACAACCCAAAACTCAAGAAGAAAGTAAAGAATGGAAATACAGTCCCCTTGTGTCTAGCTCCAGCACAGAATAGCCAGTAATTGATTCACAAGCTGTGGGACACAGTGCTGTCCTAAACCCGAGAGGCTTCTTGGAGAACCCAACTGTAGGAACTGCCTCCAGACAGCTCAAAAACGAACAACGGGACTGACCAATTGTTCCCAAAACACGATGTCCGTGCCTCCATTAGCAGATGGTAACTTGTCCCCATGTACATGGGAGACCACAGCAAACACCTTCCTCCCTTCACTTGAAAAAGTTTCTGATACAGCTCTGTGAGCCCAGAGTGGACTGCTGAGCCTCTAGGTCTGTCAAATTAAGTAGAAAAAGGAAAAAGGACAAATTCACAGGAAGGTTTTCATGTTTTGTTAGGATTTTTTGTTTGGTGAGGGGGTTTTGTATTCGGTATTGTTTGGGTTTTTTAATACCTAAATACCGGAGTACTGCTTCTAAAGGCTTTCGAACCACTTGCTTTAATAGCAATGGGTTTTCTGATGCCTCAGGTAAGCGTGCTGTGCCTGTAAAATAAAGAAAAATAATTATAGGGTAAAGATATTTAGATATTACAGCAAAACTAAGTGAATAAATCAAGTGTCCTGAAAGAGCTTTCCAATCAAAAGGAATTTTACAGGTTGCAAGCATGTCTTTGCAACAGGACACAAATGCAGAATGCTAAATGTAATAGCAAACGTGAATATTTTAAAACAAACAACTCATGAATTTTCAAAGGTATTTGTCTAGCCCACAATCAGTTAGAACGCTCTGCACGTATAGCTAGATTTTGTGAGACCACTAGCCACATACAAGAGAGCATCTCAAGAAGTTGCAACTCGAACTTTATAGGAAAGGAATCTCAAAGGGCTCCTTTGCAAGTAGGTCCCAGCTGCATCACCACTCACATTCTGCTTTGATTGCTGCGCTGTTAATAGGCAGATAGGGATGTCGTGCAGCATGCCAAGGGCGCAAGATATCTCGACATAAACGTCTGGCAATTCTTGTCAGTTTTGTTGTATGGAGATAGAAAGCTTGTCGTGTCTTCATAGCAAACTTGGGACTCCCACTGTTTCGTACTGGCACACCATGAGGACTCTAGAAAGAAAGAAAAATAAATATGGTTTCTGAAAAATAATTATTAGAAAGTATGGTTTTAAAGAAGAGAAAGAATATCATATAAAATCACTTTCAACTACTGATTCACAGACAAGAACAGAAACAGTATTACAGATGAAAACATTTTCAGCCCAGCTATTTCCCACTTCCCAAATCTTAGCCATCAACATTTGGAATTTTTTTCCAAAATATCCCAAAGGATAAAATGAAGGTAAACAATTTCTCTTCACAGGGAAGTATTTATTTCTGTGCCGTCCCAAGTTTTAAAGTAGGGATCCAAAAGCCAGACCTAAAGAAGTTACCTGATGCTATCACATGATTTAGTGTTTACAGAGCCAACAGAAAGACTCTCAAACTTTGGGTGCTTAGAGTTGCTCTGGATATACAATGCAAACTCCTTATAAAAAAGCATTTGTAAGAGGAAGAGGAAAATCAGAAAGCAGCTGTATGGCTAAAATACACATCACAAACACTTCCCAAAGCAAACTTACAACATGCAAGAACATTTTGGTCTCAAAGGTGCAAGAATTTGTTCTAATTCGCACTCTGAACTCAATGAATGCATTTACAGAGTTGTCAAATATTCACTGCATGTAATAAAGAATAATACTGAAAGACATTTATCTCCTACAGAGAGCGAAAGCAGTATCTTCATGAAAAGCAACTAAGTCAGCCAATAAAATAATGAAAGTAGTATCTTGTTATCTCAAACTTGCCCACGGTTTGAGAGGAGGAAATTTCAGTTTGGGGAGAACAAGGCTTTCCCCTCTCTGACTATTTACATACTTTATAAGGCTGACAAAACTTGGCAGTTATCTCAGCAATTAGGTAGCTTCAGAGGGCAAACAGAAGCCTAGAAAGGACAGAGGTTAAACAAAAGAAATAGAATAGAAAAGGAGTGATAGCAAAGACTAGGACAGAGGAAAGAAATTAATTTAAGACCAAAGTTCAGTGTGCACTATCCTTCTGTCCATGTGATGCAGCTACTTTTTCCAATCAGCTCAATGTATGATGCTTCCAGAGAGAACTTCCACCAAATTCACAAAAATTCTGAGAATTTTGGTTTTTAAACAAAAGGGGAAAAATTAAACAGAAGCAGCTCATACAATGCTTACTCAAACCTATCCAAAAGGAAGGAGGATGAATTAAAAAAAACCAGAACACACAAAACAAACCAACCAACCAACACCAAACAAACAACACCCCCCAAAAAACAACCAAACCCCACCCCCCAAACCAGGATGAAGTAGAAAAACAAGAGAAGGGATCTCTAAAAAGTCACTAGCTATTTGGGGTATCTAGTGCCTTGGGAAAGGGAACAGGTTTCAGCTAATAATGAATTCCTTTGGGGGGGGGGGGCAGGGTGAGGGGGAAGTCCTCTTCCCCCTACAGCAAAAATCATGGAAACTGAATACCAGAAACACTGGCTGGCATTTCAGTGTTTTCCATCTTCATTGAATTATCCCATGCATCTGATGTCTAGTTTGCTAAACAAATGATGTGTTTTTTTTTTCAGGGCAGTACCTGGCAACAAATTACTTATAGTTGAAGTTAATGTGCCAACTTTTGCAAGACATGAAATACCAAACCCAAGGACAACAATGGAGGCTGAAGGCATTCTTTTCCTTGTTAAATATTTAAGAACTGTGAACAATTAGATACCGTGGCACCTAGCTTTCCAGGCAAGAACACTGAGCAGTCTGCTTTGCAGATACCTACCAAATTATTGCGGTTTGGTCCTGGTCTCTCCCCATCTAACCGTGTTGGCATTTTCAAGCCACCGTATTTCTTCCAGTACGTCCAACAGGATGCACAGAGGCGACACTGCATGTTAGGGGGACCCCAAGAATACCACTGGTAAGACTGTGTGGCTAGAGATAACAAAGGTGGAAATTATATATATCCTTAAACAGGATCACTTTTCAGAGCTTATTCTCTTTAGAACCATGACAAAAGAAAACCATCACAAAAGAAAACCCACACAAAGACAGTGCAAAGCTCAAACAGACCTTAAAAACCTGATGATGGTTTCACTATCACCACTGTTAAATGTTCTTGTGATTTCAGCAGAATTAATTACACATTTAAATCCCTTTCAAAACATGAACAGAAAAAAACAACTAGCAGGATGGGAAAATTTCCTGCCAATGAAACTGAAAGCTCTCATTTTGCAAGACTGGTAGACAACAATTTCTGCAGAGCATGGGAGAGAGAGAGGGAAGACTGTCTTCAGGAACTCCCCATACATTAATTTTACGACTAAAGAACGTAACAAATCTGTGACTTGACTTCTCGTATAGTCCTACATTGCAGCATCTCTAAAGGCTCCCCATAAAGATGCACAATCATTAAAACTCAGTATACTAATATGAGGCAATAGATCAAATACAATGTTATCACATATTTTGAAATCTACTAAAAAATTACAAAAAAATCGTCAAGTTCACACCTCGATGATGTAAGTCTGCTCAACAGCTACCTGCAATTACATAGGACATTTACTAACTCCCCCTTCAGTACTTCATAGTTTTAGTTACAAATGTAACACCAGTAACCCAAAAAACCCCCTTTGCTTAAACGCTATGTCAAATTCTGTCCCCCCACCCTTCCGAAGCCTTCCTTCCCACCCCTCACCACAACACAGCTTTTATTTTACTGTTCGCAACACAGCATTCACGCTCTCTACGCACAACTGCCATACTGGCGTGTCACTTACTATAACAGCTTTCACAGGCCCGTCCTGCTCCCGTGTTCTGCGCCTGTACTCCAGTACCATTTACCACTCCTGGTTTGACATTATTTACATTGATCTGGTTGGGGTTTGGCTTGTTACTTAAAACACAAAGCAAAAAGGAGGACAAACATTAATTGAGGCATGCAATTTCCTACTTGAGTTTCAAAAGTGTGGCCCCAAAATGTTTGAAGATTTCAATTTCATTCATTGTGTGGCTTCCAGAACAAGCTGTACTTACCAGCAATCTGACTTCTGTGAACACATTGTCTCTGATAATATTTAAATAACATTGATAATAAAAATAACTATAATAATAGTTAGATGTCATTTTCAAGAGTCTAAAACCATTTAAAAACAAGAAACCAGTGAGGCCAGGTAAGTATGTTACTCACTATCCCAGACATTCTAATCTAGGTGACGAAAAGATCTCACCTACAGACCTCTCTCAGTCCTCAACATGAGGGGTATTTTACTTCAATCTCCAAAAAGAAGGCTGGGGGACGGAGCAGGAGAGGCAGGCAGAGAAAGGGCAACCCCTGCCTTATTCAGGGAAATATAACCCTAGACTGCAGTCACAACTATTTCCACGTTGTCTTACTGCAAAGGTTTGCATCAAGTAGCCACAATTTGCACAAGCACACCCAACACATTGAACAAAATCTTTGGACATAGTGTATACACAGAGATTATCATGAATATGAGCCGTCTGACAAGTCTTAAACTATGGTCTGTCCTTCTAATAGAAAGCATTTAGGCTTCTACTAAATGGAAAAAGTCTGAAAGACTAACATCCGTAGAGCAAGAAATGCATTGGTGGCTGTCACTAACACATTCTAATATAACAACATCTGAATCACCTCAGCTCATCCCTATACTCTCTTAAAAACGCTGTCTCATGGCAGGGGGGGGGATTAGCTACTGGCAAGAGCTGCGAATGGAAGGGCAAACAAAACCTTGGCAGGGAGAGCAGTACGGAATAGTACGAAATCTCTGCAGAGGAAGAGGTGTCTGAGGGGGAAAATGAGGCATTCAAAAAATCCTTGGCATGGGAGGGAACAAGAAGAACAGAGAATTGATACTGCAGGGACAGGACCTCTGGGGAATGGAGGAAGATGGGAGAAGTCACACAAGAAGATTCAGACAAGAATACACAACGAGCTTATAAAGCACACAAGGACTCCCAGGTGCTGTTAGGAGCTCAGCTTAGAGAAGAAACAAAAAGCAGGCAGCCTTTGGTGCCATCTTCTGAACGTAAGCCCAAATTGTAGTGCCGATTTGATTTCCCTCACATTCTCTTACCTGAAGACCGAAGGGAGTGGGCATATTCCTTTTGTTTCCAACTAATAAACCCATAGTTTGGAATCCACTTATTCAAGCAGAAATACCTTAAAATGGCTTTCTGAAAACACATTTTCTTACACATCAGTTGCACACTGACACAGGAGTCACAGAGATTTCAGCGACCCAGCATAGTTACTACTTTTCACCCTGGCTAGTGCTGCAAAAACAGCATTGTGGGAATATGGCCAAATTAATTTCTTTCTAATGGGGCATCAATATTAGGTTTCAGCAATGACCCTTGAAGGCAAAGGAGTTCCAAGTGACTGAATTCTGAAGACAACTGTCCCTCCCAGCTCCAGAACAAACCCAAATGCCACTGGAAAGCTTACACTGCCCCAGAAGCCAGAAGGTCATCCTTCTCATCCGAAAATGTCTGATCAGGCACTGAGATACAGAGCTCAGTAAAGCTGCATTTCTACAGAGACAAAACAGATTTCTCTGTGAATGACCTACAAGGACCACACACACGTTGCCTAAGGAGGTAAGAGAGTATTTGCCCAGTCTCAGAAAAACTTCAGACAGCATTCTAATGGTGCTTCTCACTGCAAAGTTCAGGGCCTTTCTGCAGAAGAGAAAGCTTAGGACGCTATGTGGCTCTAAATAGTTTGTTCCTTCAGTACACTAAGCAGCCTGTATACAGCCCAAAAGAAGCAGAGAAGAGAAAAAAAATAAAGGCATTTAGATTAACACGCCTGATTAGG
Source organism: Phoenicopterus ruber ruber (assembly GCA_009819775.1). Taxonomy (NCBI): domain Eukaryota; kingdom Metazoa; phylum Chordata; class Aves; order Phoenicopteriformes; family Phoenicopteridae; genus Phoenicopterus; species Phoenicopterus ruber. The sequence continues at coordinate 28,413,518 of CM020222.1, forward strand.
TTTTCTTCTCCTTTTGCTTATTAATTTCCCCAGCTCTTACAAGGATTAAAGTGTTTCAGGGTGCTTATCAGAATGGTATGAAGTTCTGACACCACAGATGGCAGGAGATCTGCAGACACGTTTAACAAAGGGAAAGTTGAAAGAAGGTACATTCATGCTACCCAGCATTTTACTCTGCGATGTCACTATAGTAACCTGCTGCAAAAGAACTTTTGCCAATGATTCACTAGCAAACTCCATGTGCAAACATTACCAAGATGCTGTAAACCAAACAGTCCTCACAGATGCACGCTGCTACAAGCAGTGTTGCTCAATAGACAGAGCAGAAGACTGTAGTAAAGAAAACTAAGCCTCCACTCCAGGTCTTATGGCTCAACATCGGGCATGTTGCTTCCCTTCTATACATTGGTTTATCCTCTGAAAAATGCGGTAAAGGAGTCTGAAATCCATCAGCAAAGCACACAAAAAGGTTTGGTTTTTTTGAGCAGAATGCTGGGAAGCCCTGATGCATCTGGTTGTAAGCAGTAAGTTGAGAACGAGACCGCACGCATTGGCGCGCACACCCAGAGCACTAAGATCACGTGCAGGAAAGGAGGGTGATGGCCTGACTCCGTGGTCCTCTCTACAGCCCTTATCAAACTTGCATTCAAACACAAGTGAAAGGGATGCACGGGTGAGAGCTGATCACCAAAACACACTGATCACAAAATTGTCACGCTGTAGTTGTGGCAATAACTTCACTTCAGGACTTTGGAACAGTACAATTAACGTAGCTGCAACAAGCACCAGAAAGTGTGCTGCTCCAAAGCTAAGGTCAAGTTTCACAGGGGCAATAACAATAAAATTTAGGCAGCTAATGTCTTCTTCATATGAGAAGCAAAAAGGTTTTAGTTTTTGATGATATGTTAATTAAACTTGTTTGATATCACCGAAGCCTGCTACAGCTATTAACAAGAGAATTAGATGAATAACTGGATGAATCATTAGGCAATTAATGAAGCTGAAGTGAAAGATGCAAATAAGGTAGTGAGAATACTGATGGTGCGGAAAACTATCATTTCCAGTTCGTACATCAAAAATGGAAGTCTTTTAAATGGGTTTCAGTTGTGCTGGAGCAGTCAGTTATACTAGAACAGGGATCATGAAGTGCAGATTTCTGGGCTGTATTCTGCAGGAGACCAGTCTCAACTGAAGGGATTAAGGTGATAAAGCACATGCAGAAAGAAGGCACTGGAAGCCAGCCATCATGGACTGAAGCCCCTGACCAAAAAAATCCCAACCTGAAGGTAACCCTGAGCCATGCAGAACACTGAAATCCCTTCACTATGTGACTGACTAGCATTTGACCCACAGCACAGTGATACGATTTTAGTTGTTAATAATAACTATAAACTTAACAGTGAATGTTTCCTGTTATTCAGGAAACCATAGCGGTGCTAGATGGAACAGAACAATTAAGAAATAAAGCCTCAGAAGTAAGAACAATTTTTAATCCTTTGTAAGAAACATTTATGCCATCTACCTCTAGGCATCTAATTCAGGTGTTGGGATTCCTTATCCCGACAACAGAGAGGTGAGCTCTCATCACAACTCTCCAGGCTACTGTAAATACACACCTACAAGAACAGGTCTAATGACTGCTAAACAATGCTTTTTAAAAATGAGAAACTTTCTCCAACAAAATGTTGAAGATTGCCGTTTTAATTACCACAGCTACAAAAGAACAAACAGCATTACACCTTTAAGTTTTCCATGCTGCAATGGACCTCTGCACAATTAAACAGGGAAGGAAAAAAGTCTTGCTCCTCAGGCAGAGGACAAGCAAGAAACAGATAAAGGAATTATCTTCAGCTTGTGAAGCAGTCGCCCCTTAGTAGTCATCCAATGCTTTGACCTTTTCCTCCAGTTTCCCTATTAGTTTAAAAAAAAAAAAGAGGCAGGGTAGGGAGATTAATTTTTCCCTACTTTACAAGTGTTTGCAAGGCAGTGTTTGCAGCTTGTCAAAGTGCTTTGAGATTCTCAGATAAAATATTGTAAGCAGAACGTATTAATTTACATTTACAGATGTAAATTTAAAATTTACATTTTACATCAATACATTTTGGAGACTGGGGATTGTATGGAGCACGTCATTCTTCCCTTTCTGTTCTTACCCCTTCTGATATCACTTAGATCAAAGCAAAAGAGAGAAAAGCCACACAAAATTGTGTGTCTCAGCCTTCATGATTTGCAGATGCCCTAATCCCAAAAAGCACCAGCTACACAACCAGATCGTCATCAGAAAGATGCAAGTAACTAGTACATATGATGCTCTTAAGATTAGTAAAACCAGAATACGACTTCCACAACAGCCTGAAGAGTACGTTTGGGTATACACTAGAAGGAGAAAGAGACTGAGACTACATCTGCAACAAGAAAGGTCTCCAAGCCCTGCGTTCGCGCTGGCAGATGGCAGGATGAAGCGTGTAAGAACACGGAATCTCTTCATGCACTCAGGATTCTGCTACTGCTTTACTTAACATCACTCCCACTGATGGAGAAATTGCTACAGAAATAAAAAAGATTTTTTTCAGTATTTCATGAATGCAGAATTCAACTGATTTTATACTTCTTCCTTTCACCAGGAAAGCACATTGGTGCTTTTCAACCTAAGGGATCTATTACAAACCCATGCATACAAACACTGGGTTCAGTCACATCAACTACAGATGTCTGTCCCAAAACCAGGGTTGTTCTTGGAAGCAGCACAGAAATGTTTTTCCATATCTAGGATGTTGGTTTAGGATTTGATAACCTCGCATCAATTACCTGCATGACCCTGCACAGGGTACCTAATCTCTCCATGCTTCATTTCCCCATGTTATAAATTTGGGGCACACTCTCAGGTTAAAAAATATCAACTATAAAGCTTCATGTAGAACTCTTATTTTTCACTGTATAATATCTATGTGACATGATAAATAACCTTTGAAGACTGCTTCTATTGTTTTTCTTATTATTTTCCTCCCCTCTCCCTAGATTTTCCTATTAACATCACAGGAACAAATGAGAATCCTATCAGCAGGAGATAGCCAGAGATAAAAAAAATTGTTTGAGTCTGATATCCTCCTAGGTCTCTCTTTGCAAACAATTTTACACTGGTTATTGTTAGAATAGGTTTCACTCAATCAGCTGATATGCTTCTGCATAGGTCTTGTGACAGCCTACATCAAGTAATTTATTTTCGAGGTGCCAAGTGGATCATTATGGTTCAAGCCTCGAAACAGGAATGGGCTCAGTAACATGATAAGGACAAATCAATAACATTGATATTTAGATCCCTACACCATGTATTGCTATTACAAGCCAAGAATATAATCTTCTGCTAGGTCACAAGATAATGTAGATGCAATACACTTCCCCATGTGCCTGACCTTGTACTGAAACTTGAGTAGAAATAATCCAAAAATCTTAGAAATACTTAATTGTTGCTGCATTTGGAGGTATTAATAGCAAAAAAGCAGCAGAAGCATTCATGTAGGATTAAATAAGTCATGTACACAACTGCTACTTTTCCTGATACACATGAAAGGATATTGAAAGAGGAGGAAAATTTGACACCCGTTTTATCAATTAAACAATATGTAAGTTAAGGTATAACACTCACAAAATCAATCGTGACTGGAAATCAAAGCCAGAGACAAAAATAGCAACCACACGGGTAGAGACAGAAGTCTTTTCCTGAAGTAGAGGGGTAAGCTGCTGATTTGGTTATATTTTCTAGATAGCAACAAGAATTATCAGGCTGAGATACAGTGTTGAGGGATAAGATACCACTCCAGACAGCCATTATCAAATGAGCACTATAACCTTTCAAATACAAAGCCCTACCTACATACATTATAATCCAAGAGCAACAGCAAGACTACCAGGCTCTCTCATCTGCAATATCCTTTTGCATCTGCAGTCTAAATTACATTGGCTTTTGCTTTACAAGCTTATCACATTGTGAATTCATGTTTAATTTTATGTCCAGTGTCCCCCTGCAGAGTAACACCATCCACAAAAAGCAATACTGTTGAAAAATTGCATGCCAAGAAATCTATTTGGCTTCACTCTGAATATTACACCTAATTTTTAGTAAATCCACCTGAGAGATATTGACATATTTCAAAGCAAAAAAGAAATCAGGGATCCTCTACTTTCATAAGAAATAAGGGACTGTCTTGAAGCTCAAGATGTAAAACTTAGCTTTGTCTTAAGTAACAGAACACATGGTAGAAGTTTATAAATATTTGAAAGGAGATAGCATAAAAGAGTAGATGAGTTATTGGGGATAATACACATGGGAACATATCTGGGAGCGAAAGTTGAAAAGAGAAAGGACAGGGGAGATACAAAGTTCCACAATATAACAACTGTTGACTGGGTTATGCAGAGGAAATGTAATAGAAGAAATGCATTTTACTAAGAATATTCATATATACTTATATATATTATTATACATTAATTTTAATATATTTCTATATATGAATTTATATATATAAAAACAACATTAGGAAACAACCGTGCACTGGTGATCCAAAAATTAAGAAAAAAAAATATTATTGAGCAGTTAATTAGCTACCCTTTTGTTCACAACCGTGCTGACCTGCTAGCAAGTCCCCAACTCCCAGTCCATATAAAAATAAAAATTAGAAGATAAGTAACGGTTGCTTCAGGATGGGAACATTATACAGGATGAAGGAAATGAGCAACATGACAGTGCAGCATCCTAACCAGGAAAGCCCCGAAGGGAAAGTCCTCGGCTGCCCATGGAGGAAATACCCTGTGTTCCAGAAGTGGAAGGTCAGCGTGTGGGAACAGCTTTGTCTTTTACACACTCGTAAGTAGCAGCGTAAGCATACTGCGAGGAGTGGTGCAGCTTTGTTCTAGCCAGCTTTGAAACACCAAAGCTATCGTGTTTTCTTCCACAGGGCAGATAGTTGTTTATTAGCATCAGGGTGGTTAGTATTAACTCAGCTAAAATAAAAAGGAATTCAAGCCTGTTGAAGCATCAGCAGAAGTTTTGTTATATCGGTAACCTAATTTAATGGTTCTCTGACATGTTTGTTCAACTATGTCTCTCATTATGTAATTAAAGCAAATATACAATACTGGCAGGCCATGGAAACTGCTACACCTCCACAATGAAACAGGAAACAAAACAATACAAAAAGATACTTACTAGTTGGGTATATACACTTGTTTTAGCTTGCTTTCTGCTTCTGCTGCTTTCAATCGTTTCTTTAGAAAGAAAAAAGAAAAAAGTTAGAATAAAAAGAAAATAAGGACTATTTTACCTGAGAGTCAAGTAATATACCTGTAAAAACTTCAGCGCTTATTAACAAACAATGAAGTGTTCCTTTCACTGAGCAGCTACCACAAAATCCTGTTCCAACAGGAAAATATCCACTGAAAACAATTGCGGGCATCAAATGACTATGTACACAGCTTTTCAAAAAAGTCAGAGATGACAATCTGCTATTTATAAGGACAAACTTTTCATTCCCATTCACTTCAATACAAATTCACGCATTGTTCCTCCCACAATCCTTTTTTTTTTTTCCTGCAGAGGAAGATCCAACACAGTCTATGTTTGTTCTCCACGATAATATTCACCGCTTGGACAGTAACAGGTATAGTAATGCACCCTCTCCAGCATATTTCCTCACAGCTGAGCCAATTCAAAGAGTTTGAACGAAGACTTTTTTGTTGATAGTCCTCACTTTTGAAGACTCAGTGACAGAGATGATCTTCTTTAAAAGTTAAAAAGGCCAAGAGCTCAACTCAAAACCAATGCAGAATTACCCAATAGATTATTTTAATTATGGTATGTCATCACTTCTGACTAAACGTCAGCCATGAGCAACCTGTACATTTGCACTTTCTAAAGGCAAGCAGCTCTAGGTACACAAACAATATGCATTTACCCCCCTTTGAGGCAAAAAGGAAATAAACCCCAGGCACATGTGCAAATCTCAGGGAACTGGTAGCGAAGAACATCAAGGGGTGTAAAAAGGGGAGAAGCTAACTAGACCAAACAACCAGCCCCTAATGAAAAACACCACTGCCAGAAGATACTAAGGAACTTAAGAGAGATGTGTTTAAGAGAAAACACATCCAAGAAGCAGACTTTCAAGACCATGGGGATGCACGTTTAGAAGTACACACCAGTCATCTCTTGACACGGCCCTACTTCAGTAAAACCATCCATTAACTTCTGTCCACATCTCTGGAGTAAATGGATCACAGGATCCTTTAAATGGGATGTATCGAGTAAATTGCCCCAGAATAGCACCACTCCTTGTTTTTTTTCAGCTACAGCTGTGAACTTGCTGGCAGACCACAAGAACATGGCAGAGGTAGGCAATTAGCATGAGCTTTACTAACTGGCCAAGAACTCCTTTTATAACTCAAACCTTCACACCATTTAAAAAGTAAGAGAGACATTCTGAGGTTCAAGTTTTCTCTTTATTACATAAGCTAAATTAATTTAGGGTGAAACTCTGGAGGCCTCTAGTCCAACCTCCTGCTCAAAGCTGGGCCCATGCCAACATCCAAGCTGGTAACAGGAGCCTGCATAAAGCCACGACAATGTTTTCCAGACAAGCCAGCAGCATGGTGATATTCTAGACAAACAGATTAGCTTAGCATTTTCTATGCAGTGTCAAGGCACAGTCTAGGAAAATAACTGTAAAGCTCAAGTCAGTATCTTCATAGACACAGGAAGCAACAGAAAATGTAATAAAATTGAAGAGCATGTCACTGAGAAACTGGACAAACAAAAATATCCTTTTTACAGGGACACGATGGACACATGTAGAAACAATGAAGTCAAGGTTTCTGTAAGCATAAAGCTTGCTTTGATCAGAGGCACAGTCTTAAGCAACAGTTTTCCATTTGACAGCCTGACAGTTCCTCACCAAAGCTCTCTAGACTCCTAAAGAATTCCCCTTTTCCTTAGAAATCAAAGAATGAAGTTGTCAGACAAGAGAACAACGACCAAGAAAACATACAGAACTTCTGAAAGTTATCCAGAGACTATGGGTGCACCTTCAGAGAGCTGCATCCAAAAGCTGACTCCTTTCTGCCTGATGTAGGCAAGTTTCCCACATTGCTGCTGTTAAATCTTGTCTGGGACAAGGACAGCTACCTGAAAACTGTCCTCAAGAAAACCCAAATGAAGACTTGGCGGAGACAATCCTTATCAATTCCACAGACTTGGAAGAATCAATAATACGCATTGTACTGGCAGTCGGTGATGGAACTAAAGAGGTTCTTCCTCTGAATATAAACCACAAAGTTGAACATCTTCAAACCACCCTGCCCAAGTCTTTTTACATAAGAAACCAAAGCATCCAATGACGGGCCTCAAAAAGTGCTGTGACAATGGCTCTCCAACAGCATCAGAAACCCTCCTCTACCTTCCCGAGAGACACTACCAAAAAAAAATCATCCTTCAACAAAATGCATGCTCAGGTGCCTTTCTGCTCATAAACTGAAGGCTGTTCCACCCACAGCCTGGACTGAAAAAAGAGGTCTTCTTTCCCCAGGCACAGACTACCACAGGCAGTTATGTCAGCAGATGAAGAGCCACAGAGCTCATACGCTCCCCAGGAATTACAAGGAAGTCCAACATCAGATACTGCTAAACAACTTAAAATACTGCTTGATGAACCTTGTACAAGGATCGTATTTCCTTGAGACCAAAGCAGGAAATTCAGGGAACTTCCACTGGTAAAGAACTGTTTTGGTTTGGTTTGGTTTTGTGGGTTTTTTTGTTTGCTTGTTTGGGGGTTTTTTGTTTGGTTTGGGGGGGGGGTTGGTTTTTTTTCCCCCCCCGTTTTCTATCTTTCTTTAATTTCCACTAGATTTCTAGATTGTGGGGGAAAAAAAGCTGCAGTTTTCTTGACAAAAGCTCCCAAGGGGACTATCTAGAGTCATTATGTTATGACAGTTTTAGAAATCTATGAATGGAAAAGCTTCATGCAAGCACAAAGCATTACCAGCAGCTGAAATATTCTACTATCCACAATGTAAAGTCATTTGCCTTGGAGACACGGTTAATTTAGGGTATTAAGCAACATTTTAGCAAACTGGTGATGAATGTTAACCTCGCACCACAGATTTTCTTTGTGACTGATGACCATGGTGTGAGCCCCGAGCTAAGAACTGCCGTAAGTCACCTGGACCTAGCAATACCCTCCTCTCCTACAGCTGCCTGGGGATCAGCGCAGAGCACGACATACAGCATACGCCTTTATTACAAACTAGCATAGCAAGAAAATTGAAGGTTTTCAGAAGGTACCACAATGTACTGGATACGAAGAGGTTGGTTTTGCACTAAGTGTTTGCGGCTGTGGACAATCAATAGACCAGATATGATGAGTTTCCTATTTTCTGACAGTGACTGATATCAGAAGGATCAAAAGAAAGGTGCCTGAAATGTAGCCATGCACAATTTCAGAATAATCCCTTCACAGAGAAAGTGCTTTGCTAGGTCCTTTGCCAGTTATTAATTGATTTGTGCCTGAAGTGTGTTTACGCTATAAATTCTTAATGCTGTCTGATGTAGTTTTGAATGTCCTCATCCACAAAAAAAAAAAAATCCCTGAACATTTGTAACTTTTTCTAGTAGTTCGGCCAAAATGAAATGTTTTGTCTTCAAGTTATTTATATACACACATCCTAAGTATATCCTCTTATTTACCTCATCATATTTTCCCCATCTATAAAAAGGAGATATTACCAACTTGTCCATCCCACAAGGACCAAGGGATTAAAATGCTAAGCACTGTACATTTGAGTTGGTACAAACATCTGTCCTTTATATATCCTCTCCCTAGATTTGACATCTTTCAGTCTACCCACGGAGCTTGAGTGAGTCTTAAAATATGTGACGTATCAGGACAAGTGTTTATAGTAATTTTTGAAAGAGTGAACATCCATAAAGAGGAAATAACAAAGAAATTCAGGAATGCAGGGGATATTTTAAGGTCCTCAATGCAAGAGTCAGGTTGGTAGGCCGCACAGGGACACCTCAAACATCATCAAATATTAAGCCTTTATTAGTTGATGATGGTGAATATGGTCTCTAAATCGCATTTTCTGGATTTAGAGCACTTTCACACTGTCTATTCTTTTTCAAAACTCTGAACACACAAGTGCTGCTGGAAGGCGGGGGAGGTGGGACAGAAAAGGTAATTAGTCCATGGTGCATTTTGGAGAAGTGTTTCCAGCTGCTTGTGCTCCAGCAACACATCTCAGCACCGATGTGTGGTACCTACGGTCTCTGTCGCTTGCCAAAACTGCCATAGTTCCACGTTACCGTAGGCTTAACAGGAGGTGTTTTGGGATAAAACATCCTACGTATGTGGAAAAACATTTCTTTGATGTTATTTCTACTTTGCTAGCACACAGTACTTTATGAAGGCTAGTGCATTAAGATGTCACTCACAGCTCTTGGCGAGGTACAAAGAAGGTTAGCTTCCCTTAATAATGATGTTTTCTATCCACACCACGATCTACCCAGAGCTCCCTCCTTTAAGCTCCCTACCTCATGTAGTCAAATATAATGGCACTTCCACTTTCTCCAGTATCTTCTCAATACTATGCCCACCTTAAAACTGATTTTCTCTGTCTATTCCTCCTACACTTTTCTAATGGCACTTCCACATAACAAATAGAACAGTAGAAATCCGTAATATTTGATCTTCCTCTTGAAGTTACATGCTCCTCAGGCACAAATAAAAATGCAAAAAGTAAGTTAAAGCCTTCAACTCTCAGAAAGCATATGACTAATTCAGTCATCTGCCACTGCCATGTCCTGAGCTCTTCTCAACTGCATCTCAACAGTTGGAAAGTTACGTTTTAAAGTTTTCAGGACTTCCCCTCATGATATGCAAAACAGTAGAAGCATTTAAAGATTTTTTTTTTAAAAAAAATAGTCACCCTGGAATTCACAACTACGTAAGAACTCAACCTTTACTTTGAAATGAAAATGTAGGCATACCCAAACATCACATCAACTCTTAAAAGAGTTTCCAAATCACTGGGTGAAGCCTCCAAGCAGTTACTCAGAGGATGCCATTTCAAACCTTTCTGAATCAGAAATATATGCTCTTGTGAATTGACACAGGAAATCTGTCTCAAGAAAAGGATGCATTCAAAGGAGACACAGGATACTGAATTTGGAATGCATTTCCTTCGTTTCCTTCAAGACAACTCTGAAAGGGCGTCTTTGACAGGACAGCTCTTGGGATCACTTTGGACAGACGTTCAGGAGCCTACATCAGACCACAAATTCTGTGTTGACATTGCAGTAGAATTACTCCTTCTAGCAGCTCTGTTCTTGGAGAGTCAGTCCTTCACTTGAAATGACTGAACTCCTAATTACGCTGATAACCTTCAAAGCATGGTATAGCTGAAGCCAAATAAAAATTACTGGGTAAGAAACCCAAGTGCATGCTCCAAAACAAGTCAATTTGCACATATCTCAATCACAGTATCCTACTCACAAGACAAGGAAGTGCTGTATTAGGCCTTTTGATCCTAGGTATACGAAGCATAAGTATACCTTATTGTTCAGCTCTGAGAAAGGGTCTCCTGTTGAAGTCAACTCAAAATTTAGCTTCCTCAATGGCAAGAAACAGATGGATTCTGCTTCAGGATTATGACAGTGCTTTCTCACTCCAAGAAAATCTCAAAGGAAATACAGAAAGAGGTAAACAGTTCCCAACTAACTGGTTTTCATCAAAGCAGACAATTGGCTGACAACAAAAAACTTCATTACTATGTTGTGTAACTCATAGAAATAGACAGTTTAAATAGATGTCTGTAAGTTCATTCAGCCAAAGATTCTACAAGAATGACCAAGTTATCAATATTTTTTTAAAAGACAGTAACATGCAGCCTGGGAATATAATTTAATTGTCCTCTTAGAAGGAGGGCAAGTGAAAGTGAAACAACTCAGGATACACACTTTTCATGTCCTTACTTAGCACATTTTCAATATCTCATGTACAAAAATGCTGTTAGCCCCAGAACCATTTTGTGGTATTAGACTAAGGAAAGAATCTACACACACAAAACAGTATGAAGAAACAGATGGAAAAAGTGGTGAGGGATGTGCTTTGTCAAAGACTCTGCACACATCAAGTAAAATATAAATGTAAAATGCCATTATTTCAAATACAACTTCCTATGCTTTCTTTGTGGTTATATATAGATAGCTCTCCTAGGCTTTTTATAAATGTTTAATAGTATTATTTGCTTGTACAAGCTGGGAATTTGAGATGAGGTCTTCAGCTCAGTTCAGACTTAATTGATGTGATATCTCTGTACTGCAATTCCTACTTGTTCGGCTTATACTTAAACTGTCTCCTAAGCACAGAGCCTCTAATTGGAAGTTTTCCCGAAATCCCACTCCCTGGTACACTGCTGGGCAGCACATGTAAGGTACAATATAACCATGATAGAAAACCCACTGTACAGGAATATAGCAAAACAGTAGGAGAAACTGTAGGTTTGTTGGGGTTTTTTTAATTGCTGCAAGAACAAATGATCAGTCTTTCATGCAACTATCCCCTCTGCAATTTTGTCTATGAAATAAGAAAGTTCAAGAAAGTGGAAAAAGCAAAAGAATTTACTCACTGCCAAATCAAGGCACAGCTTCTCCAGTTGTTTTGCCTTCCCAGCACATAGGCCTGGAAGCAAACACCTGGGACACTGTATCGATCTGTCGCTCATGGTGTGAATGTGTGAATGCCAAAGAAACTGCTCCCTCCCCCTTATTCCCACCACCACCACTGTTACATACCTCAAGATGGGCAGAAACAGAACTTCACCATTGCAAATGCATCATGGACTTTCTGAGCAGTATAGAAATGCTTTTTGTTTTAATCTCTCCCAATAATACCTACTATTGTTTGCTGCTGTGACTGCACTGGGGTGACATTTTCATGCAACAGCCCAAGACTCTAGTTTTCATTGACTGATAACTTCCCTTACTTTTTCTGATACTTACCATATTGCTAGATGTATTTTTATTGCTAAAAGAAGTGAGGTGAGATAAAAGATGCAGGGAAGAAGATAAATGGATTCCTCTCAGTGCAAATATTGAGTGTAGTACAGGCTGAGTACACTCAGCTATCGTCTCCTGAACAGCTGTAGTCAGACAGTGTAACAGCACTCGCTGTATCAACAATACACACAGTTCAGTGGGGAAAGAAAGACCGTGACCTCATTTCTCCAGCACCTTGTTTCCCCACCACACCAGTTTCCGTCACCATCCCACTTTCCTACCACTTCCTTATTGGAAGGAAGTTTCAATCAAAGAATGAACTTTGGGAAATACTGGAATGAGGATGCAGCTAATATTTTTTTAAAAAGTAATACAGAATTGATGCAAAAAAAGAGTTCTCATTTGTCCTGAGGATCCCTCTGTAATTTAAACAGTGTTCCAATCAGAAAGAAAATGGTAAAAATCACATTACAGACCATGGCGCCCAAATATAGCACATGCCAAATATTGGTCAATGCCTCAGGCATCTAGTCTTTATCCCAGGCTGAATTTGCAATGAAGCAAGTTAAGGCAGGACATTTTTATAACTTCACTTTTTCTAATATTTTAAATAGATGCCTAAACATAATACTGATAAGTATCATGAAAAATCCATTATATATTTCTCCCTTCTTTTAATTAATTTTCCCATTAAATATTATAAGTAGTTTTCAGCAACTGATACTCTGCAACATTTTGCATGCTGCTTGCATTGTGCTTGCTTTATTTAAGGGACTGAGCAGCCTTCGTATTTAAACAAGGAGGAGATAAAAATGATTGTAAACACGAGTCAAAATTGATTCTCAAGTATAATGAGTCTGGGAATTTGAGCCATCAACACTTCCCAGACAAACACTGTACTCACAGTGCTTGCATGGGCGAGCCTCTGTGCATCTGCAATCAAAGTCATGGGCAGGGAGAGGTGGGGAATTATCATGGGTGTCTGTCGTACAGCAACTGTCCACACCGCCAAAAAGTCAAAATTGCGGTTAAGGCTGACCTTCAACTCTACAGGCAGAAATTAACTGTATTCCCTTCCTCAAACTGCTGAAGTCCAAGACAGACATTCGAAAGCTCCAAACAAATAAAGTAGCAGCAAACATGAGAAGAAAGCACAAATGCCAGTGCTATATGTTTGTATCTACAGAACAGCTGATGAGTTCAGTGACAAGAGATTGTTTGCTGCTTCAGATCATTACAGAACCCACCTATTGGAAAGGCTGAACCCCAAGAGGGAGAATAAAGCAACAACGCTTGGTTTCAAAGGCAAGAGAAACATCTTCTGTTAGAATGAAACAGGCGATTCTGACTCTCTTACCTGCTGAACGTATCTGTCTGTAGTTTTCCACATATAGTAATATTCTATTATGCTTGTTAAGGACTTCCATGGGAGCTAGGGACATAAAGGAAAAGCAGCAGTCATTGCAGGGAGCTGGCAGACAGCCTCACTAAAATTCACAGGATTCCTTTGACAGACAGTTTATAGCAGAGTCTTGCAACTACTAACCCTCCTAATGAAAAAAGACAGACAGTGTCTGAATCTCCTAAGGGCGGTAGATCCACATGGGACCCATGTTAAATTAAATGCCCTTTCAAAAAATAGTGCTTTCAGTGTAGAAGTAGAGCAGGTTACAGGTAAATCTTCACGTCGCATTGGCTCCACAGTAAACCATTCGAGAGAAGCACAATGTGGAAGGGAGCCCACTGGCTCAGACTCTCTCTGCTTGAGCAGCAAAGACTCAAGCAAGAGCCACAACTACAGCATCACAGTTCTGATTTGCTTGGCTTCTATGGAGCTGGCCCATGGAAAAAAAAAAAGTAGTAACTACTAACAGAATTGTGCCATGCCAGCTCTGTTCTCTGCGTGAGAAGCACGAGGATTTCAGCAGGACCACAGACAGTGTTGTGCTGTTTCCAAGTCCCTCTGTCTAAAAGATTAGAGCACAGGACAAGCAACACTGAAACTACTTGTTTTGTTCCAGAGGACTCGAACAGCGATACAGTGAAAGTTGGCTCTTTTTACAGTGCTCCATTCAATCTGCAGGCTGAGCACCTAGGGTGGAGCTTTGGCCAAACTACAGGACACTTCCCTTGGATGCCCAAGATTCCTTTTTAAAACTTTCAAAAGGCCCTTTCTGAAATACAATTATAAAAGTGACTAAATTTTCATGTTTCAGAAGGCCCAGTACTTATTCTGCTTCAAACACAAATTAATCTACAGTAGCTAGGCTGTCACAACACTTTCCTAAATCCTCCCTCAGCTGTAGTGGAGCAGATGATTTTAAATTAACGTCTCTAAAGGAAAAGCTATCATCTGCGATTTGAAATTCTGACTGTACAGCAGGCTGTCATCAGTATGAGGTCTGCCTTTCCCCAATTTACAGCAAGACACATGCTCCAGTTCAAAGCTCTCTTCTTCAACACAAGGAAAAACAACACAGTTTAGACAAGCTGTAAACCAGCTCTGTCGCTGATCAGAACTGGTCACCATGTGGGCCCTTATTTTATATACTTACGAAATCTTGCTGAATGTCAGTGAAATCTTTTCCATATTTTTCTAGTGCTTCCTCAAAGAGGTTTGCCTCTGAAGCAGACCACTCCTCCATCTCATCTCTGCACAGGACTGGCCCACCTTGTGGCACAAGTGCAGAGATTGCCTTGGAAATGTCATAGACATTTTTGTGCAAAGTGTCCATAGCATGGAACTACATCATTGTGAAAGAGAAAGATAAATGTAAGGACAAGCATCTAGAGGGGGGAAAAATGACGAACAGTGAAACAGCAATAACAAAAACTCTGCACCAGGATTTGAGGGTGCAGTATTCTATAGCTAACACAAAGTCAGTAAAAACTTGTTGCAACCTCACTCAACTCTAATTGTCAGCGTACAAGTCTAACGTTCACTAACAATAGTGGGGTTTTTGGAACATGAGCCCTTGCACATCAGTAATTCCTGCTTTATCTACTCACCAGCACCACCACTGTAGCGCTACTGTTATGAAAATGCAAAGGATAAAGCCCCACTCACCCCAGGACCGAAGAGCCCTGTTAGGTACCATCCACAGATGGGGCATGAAGATACAGGTCTGAGGGCGTATTTTCTAACAAACTTAGCCATGCACTTTCTTTGTCAAATAATCCACAAAAATTTCACACAAGAAAAATATTTAAGAAAAGCAACACACACACACTCCCTCCAAAGGCCACAAATCCCCCAAAAGATTCAAGTCATATATCACAGCTGAGTAGGAAAAAAGAATTACTCCCAGGAGCAATTACTCCTCAGAAAGCTGAGCTATGACTGCCTGCAGCTTGTGATTTACAAGTGCTGAGAACACATTGCAAGGGAGGAATTGATATTAGTAAATGAAAGCTTGGCTTTATTTCCTGGTTTCTGTAGTTTTAATCAGGATGTTATTTGCCTTTCATCACACCAGTTTTGTGCACGTGCATAATTAATCTACAGTGTTTTATCCTAGAATTTGTTCTATATATGATTTCACATTATTCCAGTTATGAGGTGAGGCTTTGATAACTGTTCTCTGGAGACTTCATAAATTCTATTCAAATTTTTATTAAACTTTCTCTAGCAGAGAATTTCAACTTTTCCCTTCCCTCTGTCTACTCAGAATCATTTATGATTATAAAACATTAACAATGTCACCACTCCTCAGGTACTCTAAAATGGAGCTCGTCAAAGAGAACTGGATCAACTGAAATTTATTTTCTGACCGCAAGCTTTCCCCCCAGCCAATCTTGCCAAAGGATGCCAGTGAAAGTTTGGTGTCGGGGAAGTGATGAGGAGTGGCATTCTGGCATTATAATACTGCAGACAGGCAGATAATCATTTGCATTCTTTTCAAGACAGCTACTAAGCCCATGCAAGAGAGGGGCTGTGAAGCATGTCATCAAAACATTTTAATAAAACAAAACAAAAAAAAATTATCTCATAGAATTATCCATGATGGATCATAGGAGGCACAAGGCCAGAAAAAGTTACTTCATATGTAAATAAAGGGTTCCTTTACAAAGACATGATCTGCTTCACAGCAGGCCACAATTACAATCCATCTGCCCCTCTCTCTTTGCCAACTGTTATTGCTGAGGTGAATATTTTGCATCTCTCAAAAACTTAAGGCCCTCTTAAAAAATCTTACCAGCGTGATGTCCCTAGAGGCTGCTGCAGCACTCATGTGCAAACTTGGCTGTCTGACAGAACTACTGCAGTCTAGTGCTCGGGCAAACGTACCAACAGACCTGAAAGAAATTAAACAGAGCATTAACTTTGCATGCAAAACAAGCATAAATATAAACACCCAACCACACTTTTTGAGATCAGCAGACTCCATTTCTCAGTAACAAGATTACATGGTTTGGCGCTAGTTCTGAGCCAGAGACCGTTCTCTTCAGATGTGGTTTGTTATTATGAACGCTTTACTCTACTCAGTTCATATAACCGAAGAGGCTTAGGCATAGGAGGGGAAACGGTGAAAGACTCAAGGATCACAAATGGGGAGTTTTGAACTACTCTCTTATCCCCCATCTCTCAACAGAATTAAGCTTTAACAGAAACTGAGCACAAGCGAGCTTTATGGATGTCAAAAATCTCGTCCACAATGGCAAAAGCAGTGTTGCATTGTCCAAAGGTACAGAGACAGATGACAAGACCAGACAGAAAAAAAAGCAGTAATGCAAGCATTTTTTCCAAAAGTTTCAGTAAAATTTAAAAAAAAAAAAAATCTTTATTTTACAACATAATATTGTATAACATATATATATATATATATATATATATAATATAGCCTGCGTAGGAATACAGCAATTCTCTAATACTTCCCAATGCCAGCCATGCCTGCTTGTGAGACCACAATCCCCATGCTCCTCATTTTATCCCTAAAGAAATTAGTGGGAGAAACCTTTAAACAGGAACATCAGTTCTAGTTATTCCTACTCTCCTTGCTGCTTGCTACACCACATGGGTGAAACGCTTGTGCTCCTGCGCAGTGAACTGGGGCTGAACTCCTCTCAGCAACTACAACAACAAAAAAAGGTGTGGGGTTTTTTCCTCCACTCAGATCACTTCTCCAAACTAGTTGAGCGCACAGAGAAACAAACTAGCACCAAGCAGTGCAGGAATAGGAAAGGTAAATGCTTAAGCAGTAGTTGTCATCAGATATTTATTTTTGGCCAAAATCCAAACCAGCCTTCCCCACCCAAGTTTCTGCGGTGATTCACACTTCGCCCTCTCCCCAGCCTCCCAGTCACTATCCCCATCCCTGCTTCACAACTCCCCTGTCCCCAGCTTCAGCTGAACTGATACTTTTTTGTGTGTATGTGTGGCATCTAATTATAAACTACATCACTTTGCCGGTTCTGGAGAAAAGCAATTTTTACACTAATCTTTTCAGTGATTCTCATTACAGCACGCACGCTCAAGTGGC
Source organism: Phoenicopterus ruber ruber (assembly GCA_009819775.1). Classification (NCBI taxonomy): domain Eukaryota; kingdom Metazoa; phylum Chordata; class Aves; order Phoenicopteriformes; family Phoenicopteridae; genus Phoenicopterus; species Phoenicopterus ruber. Next base: position 28,431,041 of record CM020222.1, read on the forward strand.
CGTATCAGCAAACCCAGCGGGCAGCAGTGAACAGCCAGAAAGCATTACTAAAACCAGCTTCACCACCAAAAGCCTACATGAGGTGGAAACCCCCATCACAAAGCAGCTCTATGGTCACTCTAAACCAACCCACATGCAAACCCCCATCCACCGGGGCACTTCTACCCTCTCGCTTCTTGCTAGGTCTTCCCAACACCAACACCAGAGCACTGTGTGGCTGAGTGGCAATTTGAATCCATCCTGCTGAAAATTAACCCAGAAAACAAAGTTCTTAGCTTTTCAGTGCTGTCCTGTACTTCACTCGATTAGAAGCAACTGTGAAACCGCAGCCTTGTGTAGAAGGGTCTCCTAAGAAGCAGGAATACCCTTTGCTGGAGATATATCAGCTCTCCCCATCACTCCTTCATCTGTTTGTTCCACATTGCTGGCGGGGATTATCCTCTCCCCACTTTCATCCATGTCCCTATGTCCATCTCATCAAGCAGAATTAATCTGTTGCACATAAATCACTTAGTTCAGCCAGTTTGGCTTTACTGTTGGCACAGGTCAAGAGAAACAGCAATATATCGTGTAAGCAGCACAGTGAAACTTCCAAGAGCCTAAATTTTATGGTGATCCTCTAGTGTAGCCAGAACGCTATAAATTTATGAACTTTAAAAAAGTCTATACAACAAAAAGCACATGTTTAACCAAAGGCAAAAATTTATTAATGGATTCTGAACTGTTAGATTTTCCTCAATCTGGACTGCAGTTAACATTTTTAATCTTAACCAACCTAGCTTCACTCTTGGCTCCCTGTTACTGGATTTGCACACAAGGCCCAAGCAGCCATGCAAAGGTTTTTAAGTGTTGCAATTCAGATTAGCCATTTTTAAAAATTTTGGCCAAAGTTCATAATAATGGCAAGTTTTATCTTCAAAGTACATAGAAAAATCGATTTGGGTGTGTATTTCTGAGCATACACGCTTCTCATCTTGAGTACTTAAAATATTGCCTTTCACCACCTCCTTCACTTACCTCAATTCTTTCTTTTCCCCCCGGTATTTCCCTGAGCTTGTATCATTCAGCACGTTGAACACATTTACTGCTGTTTGATAAAAATGCACCCTCGTTGCATCATTCAAGATGTTCAGTCAGAACTGGTGGGCCCTGTCCAGGCAGATTCTTACACGCAAGCTCTCGCGTTACCTCTCTGGGGAGCATCCCATCAACTTACCCCACAATGGGCACAGCAATGCCACACTAAGGAAAGTTCAGGAGGAAATTCAAAGCTTGATAACTCAAGAGGGGGAAAAAACAAGAACCAAAAGGCTCACAGAACCGGGGCCCAGTTTAACAGAGTATCTGAAACTCTGTTTGCCAGGGCCAGAGCCCTTGGCTGAAGCAGGCTGCCCTGCGAGTCTGGGCCCACATCTATCAGGTACCATGGCCAACAAGCAGAACTCTCAAGACTACCAAACCAAATACTATTAGAAGGTCGTAAATTTACACACCCCCTTCCTACCCATATCCAATGATAACTTGCTCCACTGACTAAAAACATGAAAAGGTCCAACTATCCATCTGCTCACATCACCTTCCTCCCATGCTTTCATACAGTCCTACAAACTTACCTAAAAGACACAGCATTTGGAGAGTATTGCCTTTTTTTCTTTATTTTTTTTAGAATTATTCAGTCACCAGTTACTAGGAGAGCCTAACATTTAGTACAGGCTTCTGTTCATATAAATGCATATCAATGAAAAAGTTCAAGACCATATTAAAAAGCAAAAGTTGATCAAAGACTGCTTTGGGCTTAAATAAAAACACACTCTTCACCATCTGTACAGATTTGCAGGGTTTTACTTTATTGTGCCTACCCATTGGAATCTAGACATTAGAAAGCATCCACGCTCCATCAAAAACACTTCACCAGACTTCTTAGCAAACTATTAATGGATGTTAAAATATCACTGGATTTGAAAAAGGGAGAAAATGGACAGAGTAATGAACTGTCAAGAATTTAGTTCACTAAACCTTCTGCATGCTGGCCAAAATATTTGAAAAACCTCACCAATTATAGGATAGTTTTTACATGCCATTTGCTTTTCCTTTATGAAAGTGATTAACTGTAAGTAGGAACAGCTACTCAGATTTACAAAAGTCATGCAATTCCCAGGAAGGCATGTAAAATGTCCATCATTTCAAAATGGAGCAAGTGAATCAAGCAACCAAATCCAGTCTTCATACTAGTAAAGCAAAAAGAACATAAGAAGTGCTTGAAAGAGTTATTAACATTTAGTTATTCAAAGGAGAGGTAAAATGCTCTTACCGTGCTACCACCAGGAACTGGTCTATCTGCTTGTCTACTAGCGGGTTAAAGGCTTCCCAAACTTTCGTTTCAAGTTTTGACTGATCTCTTCCATCATCCTCACCTGGTTGAAAAACCAATCATAAATGCTTAGTATGGCCATTTTAAAATAAAAGAACGCTCTAGATTTTTTAATCCCACAATAATTTAACTGCTAACCCATCTCAATTACTCTGCCTAACAGGCCACTGTGAAAATGTCATTCACCCATTTGTGACAATTTCAGCTTGACAGACACAGCTCGTCTGAATCGGGCAATCAGATTTTGAAGAACTGGTTTCAAAAGACACATGTAATGGGAAACAGAGTACATCCTTCTCCCAACTAGATAGTCTCTCTTCATCCCCTCTCCCCAGCTTCTCTCTCTTTCTCCTTTTTCTTGCAGCAGTTCCAGGAAAACAGACACACTCCCAGCTGCTCTGAGCAGGCAAAGAGTAGCTGGTTCAACTTGTGTCAGCTGCTTTCTAAGGGGGAAATCATGGCATCAGACTCCCTCGCTTCTATTTTCCTGACTTTACACAAACCAAAATACAGGAGCTACGGAGACTTTTTTTTCCCCTTTTTTCTGCTCCCTTTAAAACATTTGGAGATTATCCTTCTCTGAAGCCCTATGTTGGCCTGCTGAGGGAAGAGAACACCTTTCAAATTAGCTCATCCTCACTTAGGAGGCTTGCCCAGCTGCTGAATAAATACCAGTTTCATAGACAAACTAAACAAAAGTCCTGACAAAGTTGTTTGCCTGTTCTAGCACGAGGCTAACAGTATCAGCAAAGCTCCTAAGCAAAGACAGAAGCGCCTTGGTGCTTTCACATCTCTGCCCACACAGTCTGGAGAAGGTCCTTCCAACATGGGTCACAACCCCTGCCCCCTTAGGAGGAGCATACTGACAGATCTTTCCCTGTGCATTACACGGCTCTCAGAAAGGAGCAATTGGATGCCAATATTCCCATCCCTCTCAGTTTTCCACCCACTTCCGGATCTGTAGGATAGTGCAAAGACAAATCTAAAGTTAGTTACTATTTGGTAACTAGTATCGGTTACTGCTACTACTCCCTTTTCCTTGGGCCGGGGTCCTCACAGCCCTACTGCTCCGTGACACAGGGGGGGCAGGCTGAGCTCTCGCAACACGTTCAGGCCAGCAAATTCCTCCTCCTGCCTGTTCTGCAGGTGAGAGGTCTAGGCTGGCAGCCAACAATTCGGATGGGGAGAGGGCTCCAAGGAAAAGGCACCCAGCAATAATGGGAAAATTGATGAGGGGAGACAGCGTTTAATTGGCAGCAATTTGGGAGGGGCTCTTATAGGGAAGTGAGGCTTGATTAAAAACACAAAAGGCTTTACAGACGCAATGGAAATTTGTGTTTCCCATGGAAATTCTGAAATCTCTTAATAAAAAGAATGCAAGCTCTGAGAGAGCCAATTAATTCAATTTGTTTCAACAACTTTTATGATTTGGACAAATGCCTATTTAAAGACTGGTTTGAGACATAGCTAATTGCGTTCAGTGGGCAACAGCTTCCGTCACCAACAAACCAGGCCATCGTTGTATGCATGACCTGGCAGTGGAAACCTCCATCTCCCACACCTATGCAGGCCACATATATAAAAGCGGCCACATTTGACCTCTTGACAGTTTAAATAAATTATGGAAATTACCCTCTTTTAATAAGTCTGTTATATCTGCCTGGTATCTGTTTCCAACTCGAATCTCTCCTTTATCAGCGAGTAGGGTCTTTTGTTGAGGATCGTATACTAGTGAATAAAAGAAGAAATCCTAAAAATAAAACAAGAGCAAAAAAGTAAACAGTATGATTAGCTTTTACTTTCAGCTTTGCATACACACTAGCAAGCTTTTACATTTTAAGTTTTGTTTTACTACCTATATATAGATTTTGAAACTGGGCAAACAAACAATACATGAACCACCAGCTTTAAAGCCCTACGTTAAACATTGCCACCTTCTTTTATATTGTAAGTGTAACAGCTCTCCTCAAAAACATCCGTTCCCTGAATATACAGTCTTTGCAGCTCAAGTGAACACAGCTCCTCTTGCAGAAACAGGGCTCAGAAGAGCCAGGAGATAATTCTTAGTAGTATCAGCTGTTTCAGAACACCAAATTGCACTTTCCCATATACCAAAATAGCAGTTACTAGATGCTAGTGACCTATCAGCACAAAAATATTGTTATAAATTAAAGCATAACTTCAGAGTGTTACAGCTATACCAACAAAACACCCCATAGAGACATAAAGCCCCAGACCACCTCTGTGGTCTCTGCTGGACTTGCTCCAGTACGTCAATGTCTCTCTCATACTGGGAGGCTCACAGCTGGACACAGCACACCAGAAGTGGTCTTGCAAGTCATGAACAGAGGGGAAGAATCTCCTCCCTCCACCTGCTCGTTACACTCCTGCTAATATAGACCAGGATGTGCTTGGCTTTCCTTGTCACAGGGATGCACGGCTGACCAACTTGCTGTCCGCCGTGATCTAAGCTTAAATTGCCATGTTTCCTTCTCCTGGTTATTGGGAGAGAAGTAGCAGACTTGGCAGCAGCAGTAATTAGCTGCAGGTGGCAATACATTCATTTGTTGCTTTTGTTCAAGTAGATGAGAAAAAGTCTAAAAAAGCTGCTTGGCTTCTGTCAGCTGGGTAAGTGTCTAAAATGAAAGCAAAAAGTCAAACCAGAATGAGAATGGCCTGCCGGGGTGGAGGAAGAAAACAGCCAAAATGTTAACTACTTAACTGCACAGTATAAGTAATTAAACTTTTCTGCATGGATAAGTACTTAGCTATAGCTATTGAGTGAAATATCGGAGACCAGGTATGCTCCATCAAAGTATAGTGTGGGATATGGGGCAGGAAGAGAGCTCTGGTAGGACATGAAATAACAGACCTTTCGTAACCTCCATCCACAGCAGCACTGTCACCAGGAAAGAGAAGTGCTTCTGAACAGAAACACAGGATGTGCGATGTGCCGTTTTTCACATCTCAGGTTTCTAGCTCATTTTCCCTTTCCTCATATTTCTGTGTCAATAGCAAGCACCCTGTTCGAGTACATCTCATTTCATGCTCACTTCATTTTCCCTTTTCCTATATTTGTACGTGTCAACAGCATGCAACAAAAATTAGGACAAAACCAGCATCAGTTTCAAGCCCTGTTCATCTTCATGAAGAGGTGGCAACGGAAAAGACAGTCCCCCAATCTGTCATACAAAGCCCAAAAAAGGAATAACAACTATGAGTTTCCCCAATAATATGGCAAAACTTCTGTGGGCTAGGGCTTCAAAGGTACGTATTAGTTCTGTTCCCCAGCCCTGCACATTACAGACATTAATCTAAGACCGATGCCATAGAGGTAAGGTCTCCCATGTTTTCTTTACATGTATAATGCATCCAGCATCCAATTACAGAATTTAAGAGTGTTAAACAGGGTTGCTCTGTATTTTCTGCTCCAATTTTAACATAAATCAGCATTTTTCCTGGAGGAGATTAACATCTATGGAAAGGAGGAAAAAAGGCAGAAAAAAGCGAGAAAGCCAGGCAAACCTGCTTTGCTACCCGAGAAAGCTACTGCACAAAAAGGCATCACCTATACAGCACAGCACAATAGGCGAGACAGGAACTCACACCGATCTCCTCCAGCAGAAAACGAGCTATTTCCCCCACTGTGAAAGCATGAACAACCTCATGTTATGCCATGATAACAGGATAAAAGTCATAGCTAACACTTGGCAAAACGCTGTTCCCACATCCCGCCACGTCAACCGGAAGGGTTGTCTGTGGTTGCGTTTGGGGTGGGAGGAGTTGATTCCTACTCCCACAGGCACTAGCTCAATTTATATCAACCTACCAACAGAAGGGAGCTTCAGAGTATATGAAAACTCATTTATATTACAGCTGTGTAAAGAAATCCGCGTCTCTTGCTCCCTGACATATGCAAGGTTCAAGATATTACAATATTTTGAGGATGTATTGTTGCATAAATAAAACATAGGAAAAGCTTTTGTTTCACAAGCTTCCCTGTTATAAATATAGTGTTTTATTTGTTCCAGCTCCAAAATACCTAACTGTAGGACAAAGTATACGCAGTGCAATATTAATGCTTTTGAGGCACACTGCCCAGCAAATACGCAAACCCAACATCGTAGTATAACACCACAGTGGGCCTGGGCCCCAAGGAAGGCCAATTCTACAGGCGATTTCTTAACACAGTCTTTCTTGGCCAAGGAAAGTCATTCATCATGGAAGGGTTTTCTCCCAGGGTGTTTGACTGTTAGATACCCTATTGCTTCTCTTTTATAGATTATTGCTATGAATTTTCTCTACAAAATAAAACGCATCCTTCTCTACCACTCTCAGGCCATCATTTATATCTTGTCCAGTTTTGTCTCGGATCAAGCAGGTTCAGCAAAAGAACTGAAAGCCTCTGGTCTCTTCTCCCCAACCAGAGCCGCCTCCTCAGAGAAAAAAATGGAAGTTTAGGGGCTCAGGTGTGAATACAAGACAGACTGTAATCCTCAGAGGTAATGCAATACCACTACCATCCTTGTCCATAGAAACATGAAATTCAGCTCATGCAAACTGCGTGAGGTTTCTGAAAACATTAATAAATGTCAGTTTAGTGCCTATGCAAACTATAGTCTAAGGAACACAGCAGATTCTTGTATATGCTAAAGCGCATGTGAATTCTTGATTACCACTATGTGATAAAAATGGTCTTTCAGAAGGGTTTCACAAGAAGAGTGATATTCACAACAAAATAACATGGCTCTTCAAAATCCTCCATGCTTATTTTAGCTGTCAAGACCATGTATATTGAGTTTGCAGCAGTGAAGAAAAAACAAGGGTTTTCTCTTTTAATTTCAGATCCCAGAAAACACCCAACATGTTTGGAAAAATTAAAATGACCTGCCAAGAGTTAAAATTAAACCATGACTTTCTACTTCTCCAAAGTGTTATACAGACACATATGCTCAGAGCTTCCCTACCCAAGCCCCTAAGCTACCAGTAGCTATAGCCAAGAACCAAAGCCACCAAGAAACTGCAGAAGAACTGGAAAAAGAAAACAGGCTCAAAGTGAAAGGACAGTACAGAAATAGTGGTTAGTTTGTTACAGCTTGTAAACTTACTTTCATGATGTCAGTTTGGGTGAAGAGGGGCGGAATACACTTTAACTAGACAGTATTTTATTTTTAGGGTGGTACCAAAAGGTACTGAAACACCAGGCATCTGCCCAGCAGGCAAAATTCAGACAAGTCTCTGGATATATCCTAGCAGAGCAGTAAAATAGATGGTTCATATAAAATAGTTTCCTGCACAATAGGGAAATCTAATGCTTTTGCCAAAACTGGCTATGCCCATCTCTTGATCACCCTGGAAATTCGGTATCTACAGGAAATTCAGGTTTTCCAGATGCTTTTTTTTCCTTTTTCCTCCTATTCCTCTCTTCTGCTACAGACCTAGTTTTGCCAGGCACAGTAAAAAAGTCAACGCTTGTCCCCCTTCAGCCTGCTCTCCGAATGTAACAGAGCAATCTTCCTGAGGAAGATGACAGAGGGAGGGTGGAAGGAGGAAAACAGAGATAGCACAAATGTAATTTTGCTATGCTTACTATCTCCCTAACAATTTCTGTCTGCATGTTTAACCTCCTTCGAGGCAGACAGCCTTCGGCCGAAAACCTACTTTCAGCGGTCATAACGTACAAGAAATCAAATGAAAGATTCCCTAGAACAGCTTAGGCTTTATTGACAGAAGCCATGTTAAAAAACCCCAAACAAACAACCAACAAAAAACCCCACAAAAAAAACCATTTTGAAAGCAAAGAATAGATTAAGAACAGGGGGGCAAAAAAGAAAAGAAATGGTTCAAAACAATACCATCCAGTGCTAGGAATTCACCAGGATACAACTATCTCCTTTTCTTAATCTCTTTACCCTCCACTCAAGCACATTTGTGTTCCCGAGCTTTTAATTTCTTTACCATCTGTGCAAGTTAGTTTGCACCACAGCAAAATACCGTGCTAAGTGCCAGGATACATTCAGGGAACTCTCTCATTCTGTGAAATCTCCAAGTGCCCGCTCAGTTTTAAAAATAACTTGCATCACTCATCTTGCATTTTGAGAGTTCAAAAGGATGAAAAAGAGAAATCTCTTTCTGTTCCTACATTGGCAACTGAGCTGTTGCATGATTAGAGAAAGCCATTTCCCTTCTCTGTCTCAATGTACCTACCTGTAACATTAGTGATGATAAAAATGTGTTGGGAGCAGTCAAGAACAAATACTACTTAAAACTTAGGTACTAGTAAACGTAAATTCATTTCAGTTTGATTAACTTCTGCTTTCAAATTGGCATGTCCTAGGCTGCTAGCTGGTAACAAGCACTTCTGAACACAACAGCCCTTGTTTGATGCGCTGCCATTTGGCAGCCCTGAGCAGACTCGACATGTTTTTGGTTTCACATTCCAGAGAGAAACCCGACTATTTAATCCCTGTGCTTTGTTTAAAAGTCTCTTAAACTAGAGTATCAGATTAAAATTAATCTTATGCTTAAATAAATACTAAAGAAAGCTAAACAAGCATTTAAAAAAAAAAAAGCCCAACTATGAGACAGACTACGGTATGCTCCTTGCAAAAAATGACCTGTTTTTTCCTTGTTTCTTAAAGGCTGGTAATGGCTGTTACCCTACTGGTTTTAATTACAAGATTTCCTCTCTTGTATAACATTTTAATGTTTTCAAATGCAAATGTAATGCTTGCAGATGTATTCAAATAATAATATACTGAAATTGTTTGCTAATCTCCCAAAGTAAAGCTCCCAGATTGTCAAGTTTCAAGACTCTCTAACCCAGCTGGCAGCCAGAGGCCGAGCCACAATTAAAGGTATATATTTTAAAGAATTACAATTGTAATTTTTAAAATCCCCAAATACCTGAAAAAGTGAAATCCAAAATTTATATTCTGAATAGCGATTAACAGCACAACACAATTTTGTTTCAATTGTTCTGTTTGAGGTACCTTTAAATAGCCAGATGGTGAAAATTTCTGCAGGACTCAGAAGTTAACTGACAAGTAGTTTTTCAAAGACCTAAGTGTCCGTGGTGGGATATGAAGACTACAGGTAAACAACAGTGAACTCAAAAAACAGGGAACTAAGCTCCTCAGAAATCTGAGGCGAGATCAAGCTTAAACCATATTATCATAACTCTGTAAGACTTCAGGATAAAGCAAATATATAGACATACAGCTTGCTCCCTCTTCACATTTACTGCATCTCCCACCCTATCTTGTCTGGGGCATGAGCCTCCAGGTTTGAACTTTCAGACTGCCAGGCTGACGAGCAAGTAGGGCTCTCCTTACAGAGGGAGAGGCAGCTTTACTGTCACAAGGATGTAAACAGCAGCTCTGGCCTCTAGATCCATGAAGTTTAACATCAGAATGAAAACTGTATGGAGCCTAAAGCTTCCCACTGTCAATGCCCGTACAGTACATGTAGAAGTGAAAGAACCACCTTCTTTTTAGAAAACTTGTGAATAGCCACCAATCCTAAATTGTGCCAGAATACACTGTTCAAGCTTGACAATTCAGAAAATGGGTTCATACCTCCCGTTCCAGATATGATTTAAGGGATTCTGTCTCATTTAACAGAGTAACGCTGCATTTGCCTCTAAAAAAAGAGAAACACATTTTATGAAAAAAAGGTCTTAAATGCTCATGTGATTCACAAGATGGTATTACTGAAGTTGTACACAGAATTTAATCTTACATTGAATAATAATAATGCCATTTGGTTTTTGAATAAAAAGGACTGGAAGAAAATAGTCATTACCTAATATGTGTGGCGGGCAGAGATTCCAGCTGTCGCGAGAGAAACAACTCACGATGTCGTAGCTGATGCTTCTGTTTTTCTGGTAAATCAACCATTTCTGGATTTTCCATCTCTTCTTCCATTTCTCCTAGTTGTAAAGAGACAAAATTGATCATCAAGAACAGTGCAAGTATTGATTCCGGGCCAATCAGGATGAGCTGCTCTAAAATCTTTGCTAAAAAATACACATTATTTAGATGAAATCTAACTTCATCTGAATCCTCACATTTCAGCCAACTGAACAATTAGATAATTAGTACAGATCCTCTAAATGATGCCTGTGAAAAATTGTTACTTATTCACCACTGGGATCAAAGCATTCCAGGTACACGCAGGCCACACTGGCTCACCAAGCGGAAAGTCACACAAATCTGCTACCAACAGACAAGCTCTGAAGGGAGCTGCTCTTGGAGACCATCACTGCACCGTTAGTTTCATCGGGAAGAAGGGAAGAAGCTGACGCACAATGAGTGAGGCAGTAAAAGCGAAGTCTGTCTTCTTTGCCAGGCATCGGCTATCTTAGACCCTACTGCTCTTTCAGGGTATCACAGACTGTCCCATACTGACTTCACAGCTTCCGCAGGAAATGCCCACTGAAAACGTTAGTTTATTTACTTAGTGTGTTTTATTCTCTTCACCCTGACCAAAGCCAATAGATCACAGTCACAAGATTAACTGGAATGTAACCATGCCTAAGGCCTGTGTTGTCACCAGCCCTACCCTACCACACGCATTCGACCGTCCACAATACTGCTGCATTTCAAAAGCTTGCTTTATTCTGCAGTCAGGATCCACCATCTCTGGCTTTGAGCTATCCGATCTCCATCCAACCAGGTTTTAAATGAATGCCAAAGTAAATATATGTAATCACATCCACACCGATACACAACTGATCCAAAACATCTCTAGGCACCCTTCTTGTAAGAAATAAATTATTAGTATGTTTTGTGCTCATTAGCAAGTAACCTGTCAATTATGCAAGATAAACCTGTAGAAAGCAAAATACTCCAAGAAACCTGCAAAGTTTCTCCACGATGAAGGACTGTGAAAGAAAACATCAGACTTTTTCCTTCCCTACGAAATTAAGGCAGTTACTGTATTTTCCAAAACCACGGGAAAAGTTTCCCAGACCGTAGTAGAATGAGCTGTAAAGTCTCATACACGAATAGTAAAACTCTGATTTTATGGCAGCAGTACTCCTTTAAAGAGCAGAGTTATGCCTGTAGCTTAGTTCCAACAGTTGTTGCCAAGAAACATTTCTAGTCAGAAACACATACAGGCACAGTTATGATCGATATACCCTTAAGATTAGTTAACTACAATCCTCATAGTTATCTCGAAAGTAAACAGAAAGGAGAGATCTCCATTTTACAAAACACTAAAATTGCATTTACTTTTAAATAGGCCACCATTATGCCAAAGGGGGTGACAAAAAATTATGTACCCTTCAGGTTCCCCACAATTTATCACTGTTTTAGTGTCCTGGAAAAAGACTTGTGGTTTATATGCCCCTCAGGTAAGCTGCTCCAGCAAGGAAGGAAAAAAATAGTAGCATAATTAAACCAGACTGCAACATACAATAGCTCTTACACCACATGAGTTGTTAGGCTTACAGCAGCACACGCTTACATTTTAATATTTTCCTAGGAACTAGAACACCAAATTTACATTTGTGCCAGAGTTTCATGGTTCTGCAATTTATTTACTGAAGTGGATTCTGTTTTAGTTGAAAATTAATATTGTGGCTGCTGACCTACACTATAAATATACCAGCAGTAATCCACAAACAAGTCAGCAAGTTCCAAGCTAGCTTGCCTAAAAACCGAAGGATGCACAAATGAAAAGGCATTCATGCCTGCACTTACAACAGTTTTTGGAGAATGAGAGTAGTGCACTGTGTAATGCAGGAAAAATACTATAAGGAGCAACCTAAAATACTTAGTATCTTCAGTGTATTCAATAGCCTAGAGCTTTTAAAAATGACATTTTTAAAAAAATATATTAACCACTGTGTGCCAATCAAATCTACAAACAAAATGAAACCACCCAGCACAACCAAGCTAATCTCAGGAACCGCATGCCTTCAGCTAGGCTCGTCTTCCAACTAGTGTTTTATTTATGTGTCTAGCTTTTGTAATAAAATAAAGAAGGTGGGAAGCACGTATTTTCTTCTTATGCCAGCTCTGCTATGCACAGCCTTTCAAAATAAAGAGACTTTTTTTTTTAAAAAAAAGAAGACATTTCTACAGGTAACAAACACCCCCCCACCCCCCATAAAATTTTCACACCTCCTGAAGACAGAGGTAGGAATATTCCAAGAAACAACAAACAAACAAATCTACACAAGCATCTTTCCTCCTTTTCCACAGCCATGATTTAGTACTGAAAAGAATGAACCTGGCAAATGCATTCGGAACCAAGGGAAGGAGGATAGACTACAGGCCTGGATCCAGCACAGGAACCTCGTTGTCTCCCTGAAGTCACGCAAAAGCGGCTTTGACAAAAACCGTAACTCGTACCACCTCACTGCCTCTGTGCAGATGGCGAAGGCTTAAGTCAGACTGTAAACCACAACAGGGGCTGGCCCAGCCTCAGGTTCCAGGACAAGCCTGTCTGCCACATCTGCGTTTCGCCCTCCCATAGCTCAAGCACTCAAGCGCTAAGCGAAGCAGACTTCATCCTTGAGAATGGTGGCCCCTGAGAAAGAAGGACCATAGTCTTAAAAAAAACAACCCCAAAAAACCCCAAAAACCCAAACAACCACACCCAAAACCCACAAACAAACCCCCCAAACCAACATGAACACCACACCCCCCAAAAAACCAAACAAAAGACCCCATATGTTTTTAGATACATATAAAAATAAAAATCTTTTCAGAAAGACTTGCCTGCATTTATGACAGTGCTGCAGAGTAAGTGGTATGGGAATACTTCAAAATTAATCTCTCTGCTTGATAGATGTGCTCATGCAGATTTAAAACTAAACATTTAGTCTTAATACAAACAGTAATAGATCAGCTATGCAGAAGTAGCCAGTGGAATGCTGCAAGGAGTGTATTAGATTAAGTATTATTTGATATTTGATGACAGAATCATTAATAGCACATTAACAAGGCTTGAAGACGACTTACATTGGGAACACGAGACAGGCAGATTGGATACAAACAGCAAGACTCATGTGAAAGCTAACATATATGGGGAAAAATAATTAGAAAGAGTAAACTTTGAGTTGGCAGGAGAAACCCAAGAGGCCGTAATTGTAATTTAAAATGACTAGGTGTGTGAGACGCGAAATTAAACATCAATATTTGCTAGACACTAGAAAGAATAGCAATTTGCTATACATCAGATTGGGCTCTCTATAACATCAGACGTAGAGAGCACCGGCCCTTTCTCTGCATTCTGGGTGTCGTACAAGTAGCTATGTGGCAGAATTTGGAAATGCACAAAGGCAAAAAAGATGCAGAAATTAGATTTAGAGAGCACACTGGTTGTCCAGCCTGGGAGACAGTCTGTAGTAACAGAAGAATTAGTTAGCATGGTTATCACTAACAAAAAAGCGTAAAGAAAAAAAAATGGGGTCAAAACATTGGGAAACACAGTAAAGCCAGTGCTAGTGACCTGCACAACAGTTCCTTCGGTAGCGAAGGAAGCGTAAACTCTTGGTGCTTTAACAGCTCAACTAGGTCTCTTGGAAGGACATTGTAGAAGCGTTGCATTTGAAGAAATGAACAATACAACACCACATTCCCTCTCCCAGGTCCAGTTTCAAGTCGTCTATATGAAGCCTCAGCCTTATTAATTTTCTCTCTACCAAAAAAACAGATATTGATTCATAGCTATAGAAAATATGATGAAAGTTTTAACAAATAGAAATCCTTATACCTTGACACTTCAGAAGGAGTTTGCCACATTACCAAGACAGCCCACTACCATCCCTTCCAAAAACTTCTTGTGATCATTTTTTGCAGCCATGGCCACTATTACAGGTAGCATACAGAGCAAACAGACACTATTTTGGACACCTAGCATCTCTTTCCTCACTGCACCACCCCCAGAAGAGAAAAAAAAAGTTTCCTCCTCTTAGTAACAACAGAGCCAAAGTGTCATTAGTGGATTAATGAATTTGACTCCTTTGAAATCTGCATGTGTGGTGTTGGGAGAAAATGGAGGAGAAGGGGATAAAGTGGAAGAAATAAGCAAAAATAAAAACTAATTTGTGAATCTACTGTCAAACCGCATTTAGACTGGTGTTATCTAAAATTAAAAAAAAAAAACCAAACTCAATAGACCCCCTACCTGTTCAGGCACACAGGTCTCACGCAACTCATGACTGATTGAGCAATGACACCTCACCGCTGCAAGACATTTATTTTTAGAAGCTTTGGCACTTACAAAGCCACGCTGCCATGTGTGCCTGGCGCCCAAACATCAGCTGCTGAAAGCTAACCATAAACCTGCCAAACCGGCTGGCACTAACTACTCAGTTCTCCAACCACGACCAACTAGTCGCTCATTGTTTTACAAATCAGGGTAAACATTTTTAATGAAGGGAAAACTGTGGTCATAAGACAGATCACAAGTATCTGGAGATGGCTGGGGTGGATAGTCAGAAGGTAGAATAGGAGGTTGTATTCCTGCTGCTGGAAATATTTACTTAACTGTGTAAGACATTATATAGAAACTATATGGAGAGAAAATACATAGTCACAGCATCCAACAGTAGCTTGAGTAAACTATCTTTCTCACTTCTCTTCCATCAAGTTCTGCCTGCAATCTTGTTTGCATACAATCTTAAACCACTCCAAAGTCTCTGGACAAGAACATTAAATAGTTTCCTACTGGCGAAGCAGGTTCGTTTCAGAAACAGGTGGAGAAATTCCCTAGAATAATTTGTGAGGTGATTAAAGAGGCTTATGAATAAAAAGTGCTAAGAATGTATGGAAGCCATTACAAGGCTGAAAGATTTATAGGACAGCCCAGACAAGCTTTATATCACATGATAAAAATAGTAAGATCACAGATCAAATCCAAGAATCAGGTTGCATACATCAGGTACTAATTTACAGTCACCAACTACAGAATAAGGTGCTTCCAACTCGTTTCTCTTAATAAAGAAAGAGTTATGAGAAAAGACAACATATCTCAGACTTGTCTGTTTCAGATATCTGATGGATTATACAAGCTAAAGCATAAGCGTTTTTTGGTTGGTTGGTTTAAACTTTGCAACATTCATTTCACAATCACATCTTTTTCCTTCCTTTATTGGAAGAGAGAAAAAAATATTACAAAACATACATATACTTTTTCCATTCATGTTCTGGCCATATCATCCCATTACTTGGCTCTCTCACTGCACTGATCTCAACAGTAGGTCTAAAATAAAGGCATCTTAAACAGAAGACTGTGTGAATCCAGAAATGTCTGCAGTCAGAAAGCTCCATTAATCAGCTGAACAAAGGCAGTTAAAAGATCAGCGATGCAGATACGTACATCTACTGCAAATGCATCAAAATGAGGCAACAGGAGACTTTATGGAAATGAACTCAAAGTCAGTGACAGTGTTGAGTATCTGTACTAGAATCTTAACATCCACAAAATTTAATTTTATCATATCATGCAAGATGTAGATGATATTTTTTTCAGAGTAAAGAACTAACGGCTGTCCAAAAGCTTAATTTTACTCTCTTCTCCCTCCTTAAGAAGAACAGAAGCCACACAACAGCACATCTATCTAAATAAATGGAAGTCATTTAGTAGCAATTCTATTCTGCACCAGAAAGAAACATACTGGAAAAAATGTTAGTTACTAATGAAATTTACACTAAGAGACAGCCTCAGTTGTCTCTGGTGGCTCTATTAATAGGATTGTGCTACAGAAGAATTTTCCCGTCTTTCAAACACATATGAATACGAACTATGAATTATTTGTTTGCATTAAGAAAAATAATCTTAAATTTCTTATCACAAAAGAAATCAGCCTTTGCAGGTTCAAAGAGCAATTATATGGCCTCAAATATTTTTCATTTTCAGCCTCAGACATGCGCTTCTTTAAATCATTCCTGCCTGCTTCCTTTACTAAATCTAGTGAAGTGAGACACAGATGAAGGAGTCAATAGTCATGCTGCTTATGGTGAAGCTCCTATTAAGTTTCAGTATTCTCGGATAAAATGAGTACTGCTGCACTGAAGAGATATCAAAAAGCTTTGCCTGCTACCACAATTCTGCAACACAGCCAAATCTCATCTCAATGCCACATGGCTTTTTTTTCCAAGGTATGGTTGCAATGGAGGGACCTATTTAGACTTGAATCTACAACAGAAAATATTTAAATTTATCAATAAGGGGCTAGTTTTGCTGCATGCTTTCCCCAATGGCACTACAGCACTGAGAACGCAGCAATACATTATATTCATTGTTAAAACAGAATATCTGATTTAATCAATCCCCATGCAGTACAACTATGTAGATCTGTATTACATATACATCACAGTCTATTCATATACACACCAAGAAGCACATTAAAAGACAATGATGCTTGGCAGCTAAATCATAATTTTGACATGCCCAGATCTAATTGCTTCTTTTTCATTTATGTATGTGCCTACAGGAAAGCCTTGAATTACAAGGATTGATATGGCTGTCCATGCTTTTTGCTAAATTTTAAGCAATCTGAACAGCTACATCTCACATACTCCATTGTTTACAAGTAAAAACAGTTCAGTAACTCCACCTGCTTACTCTTCTTCTCCCTTTCAACATGTCTGTTTTGGTAACAGTCTGTTTTGTTAGTAGTGTGTCCATCACCTCACAAGGATGGGATGAGAGAGATGCCGAACTGGCAGAGGAAGGTGTAATGAACCTAAATCTAATCCTCACTGGCAACGGAGTCAAACAGTCCGGAAGCACCCCAGACAAAGTACCCAACGACATGTAATATGTTGCACTATTTCTCCCCCGGAGATGGATACTCCCCTTGAAAGCCAGCTAGTACATCATGCTGACCCCCTTCTGAGTTTAGAATGCACAGATCTACAGCAGCTTCTCAGCTATTTTGTGTGCTTTTTCTTTTTAAACTATCTGAATTTTTTTGCAATACCTTGCCTTACAGATTTATATAGGCAAACATCTAATCTATACTGACACATAACTATTTTTGTATGCACTTTATAAAATTTTAAAACCGTTTCTATAATTGAAAGATAATTGTAACACTAAATTTTTGTGTAGAAATAAGCTTCCATCTCTACTCAGTTAGCTATCTCACATGCCTCCGACCTCCTTGGCCCAGGAGTACCTGCCAACATAAGTTAACACAACATTCTGTAAAACAATAAAAATCAAGAAATTAGTTATGTAATGCATACATGCAAAGGAAGACGAAGCAAGGTAGCATAAACAACCCCCTAAATTTTATGATAGTTTAGCTTCATGTTTATTTTTTAAAATCAGAAAGTATGGTACTCAAAAAAAAAAAAGGTTATAGTTTTCAAGTCTCCTCTCAGCCTAGACATCATTTTTTCACTAACAAAAGGACTCAAAGTATTCAAAATAGTGATAGGATGTCCTAAAATTGAGCGCTTTTCAAATGTATTTACTGGGCAAGTTCAGACTAAAGCTATGTCACTATGAAAAATATTACTAATATTGAAATGTCAAGAGAACTCCTGTTAGCCAAGTTTCAAGCTGGCCATGTTTCAAGTTGGTTTCCTATGATCAGACTATTTGATTTACTCATAAAGAAAGTTTGAGAGGTTTTTTTTAATCTGCTAACCAAACCGAATAATTCATGAGAAGTAATATATGAGACAGGGAAGAGTACTTTCCCTCATCCCAAAAATTAAGAAATTCACTTCTATGAAGCAAATAAGATGTCTTTATTCAGCACTACCTGAAAACTTCTGTCCTGTCCCTACCATGATAACCAAACCATACACCAAATGAGGTTTTAAAAGGTTTAAGGGGTGAGCAACAGAAAGAGACTCTAAGTCAGCCAAACAAGTAATGCAATTTGCTGAAGATGAGTACAGGAAAAGGACATTTAAAAATAATGATACTTGTAACTGCAATATCAAAGTTCTATCCAAGTTTGGCAATTTTGTGCAGAAGCAATTTGAACACAAACAAGCTTACTTGCGTGTTTGTCTGCCAATACAATAAGTGTACTTGATATGTCTCTTCTTCTGTAGAAACATACAACCTTTGCTTCCACATTTCCATTGGCAGTCTGAAACAGGAAAAGAAAAAAAAAAATTAGCACAAAACAAGAATTGACCTGTACACACCGAACTAGAAAACTTCATAAATAATTTGGAATTTTGCACAAGAGCTACATAGCATCACCTTTCAGCACCCTCCAGCTGCACACACGTTATCTAACGCACAAACTGCGGTGTGATCTATTCCAGGGTAGGGAAACAGAGTTTGGCCCTTCCCTCCTAATTGTTTCTGCAGGATCACCATTTTTAGCAGTTACAGATGTCTCAAGGGGCGAGAAAAAACACTTACCTGCAGTTACAACATATTAACAAGCCACTTTGCTACTTTTGAGGTGATGCCTACATTTAGTAGAATTCAAAAGCATCTTTAAAGTGGTAGTAAAAATAACTATGAAATATAACAGAATTCAGGTTTAGGCTGTTCTCCAAACTCCATAGGACAGTAGGAAAGCAAGAAAGAACCCAGCCATTATTACTTTCACAAAAGAAATCACATAAGGTTTTCTTTCTCCGACAGCACTGGTGAGCTAAACAGTAACAAACACAAAAAAATCATTCCAAAAGGAGAACCAAAGAAGCTGAACCAGGCAATAAACTACACCAGTGACAACATAGAAAAAAGTCTGAATTTTTAAAAGGTTTGGGATTTTTTTCTTAAAACGAGATAGGTGATCCATCACTTTTAAGGTGGCACCTGCCAAATTGTGCAATTGGCTTTATACAAACTCTAGAGGAAATACACCTACTGGTTTGTAACAGCCCCAGCCAATCTACTGTCTCTAAAATAAATCAACAAATAATGAAAATGTAACCGAAAAGAATTGTATCCTACTACTGAAGAGTCCCATACATGCACAAATATTTCCCCTTGCAGCCTACCAGTTTTTGGTACGGAGCCTGCAGAATTTCAATCCTGAACTTTTAAATTTTGAGGAACTAAAATACAAAGGCAGGAGTCATCTTGTTAAAACACAGACAGCTACAATGTAGAATTATCTATCTCATTTAATTGCCCAGGCTTCATTTAAAAAAGGGAACACAAGATACATGATTCATTTCAACCTGAAAAACCCATTTCAAAGAGTAGGTCAGCAAAATGACAGCTCAAGCAAGAGTTGCACTAAGATGGGAGACCCAGGCTGAAAGTTCTTTTTTCAAAGGGGGAGAATGAAGAGGGAAAAGAAGAGGGGAAAACAACACTTTCCTAGAAAACGATCAACAAATCTGCACCCTGTAACTGATGGAATACAGCTATTGACACCTCATGGCTATGAATCCACCGGGAATATTTTAGAAACTCATTCTTGTTTTCTTAACGGAAGAGAGATAAAGTATTTCTGCAAAAGACCTCCACTACAAAGAAGGGGTTACAGGGATGTCCAAGCCTTCAGATTCTTTATTTGTCATTATATTGATAAATTTTCTCTTCCAAGTAACTGTTTTAGAAAGACATGTTTTTCCATCATTGAAGAAAAAGACCTAATTTTAGTCAGTTAATTGAAATTCAAATCCAAAACAGTGATGTTACATTCCTTCTGTATGGGCTGCAGTGGAAACGTTGGTATTAAACCTGAGAAAGGGGCACGTTCAGGACACAGCTAACGGCTTCAGAACAGTCTTCCCTCCTTAACTAGGTAAAATTTCAGCATCGAGGACTTCAGCTGGCTTCCCACATACAAGCTATCATGCTTCCCTTTTAGATCCAATGAAAGGGAGATTTGGCAGATGAATTAATACAGTGGCCCAAAGGACAACCAGCAAAGGCAAAGTCTGAGGAAGCAGATAATAGCTCCAAACCTTCCTGTTGAGCAAGGGTCTCCTCCAAGAAAGATCAAATTACAAAGCTCTCCACCCTTTAGGCAAACTGTTATATTCTCTTCATATCTCATATGCCTACAGGTGGGCATAATCACCTTGAGAATGACCTACCCTTGGCACTCAGTCCTTTCCTACCAAAGGAGAAGGATCTAGCAGGTCTCAAAGCATTCCAGAAAAGTATCAGAACAAAAGTGTTTTTAAGCTTCTAATTACCAGAGAACTGCTAAAGAATTGTTTTGATTTTAATCAAATCAAACAGATCATAAATTCAATTAACTTCCAAGACTTGATGGAAAAATTTGTTTACCTTATTGAGCTCTTCTATTCTTCGTATCAAATATGGGTTACTTGAAGAATTTTCAAAGTAGACATAATCTGACAAAAAGAAAAAAAGACTTTAAAACATGAACTGCTAAAAATTGAATCAAAACCTCACACGTATACCTGTTAAAGACACCATACCAAATTCATTTCTTGGCACAAGCAGTATTTCAAATGTTCCTACTAAATCCAGGTTTTTAAGCGAGGAAATACAAAATCCATGCCAGTGTAAGGAACATATATTAATGCAATCTGAAGGCCATCAACTCACTTTTGATAAAAAAAATGGAGCTCTACTGTCAGCCTGGAAAGCAAAGCATATGATCTTTCTTCTCTCTCTGATCAGATTATTTCCACTTTGATCACACTGTTTTCTTTACTTGCTTCCTCTTCTTTCTTATCAAAATCCAGGCACTTCTCACCAGCAATATGCGATCTTTCCTCTTCCCCTCCAGCTCAGCTTCAAGGTACTGCCCATTTACTTAAAATACAAAGTTTCATTCTTTCTCTCTTATCTTTTTCTCTACTTCCTTGTCTTTTATGACTATATTATCCTAGAATACCCTCAACAAAACTCCATACAGTAAGCCAAACAGGTCAGTAATATTCCTATTTCCAAGCAGGATAAACATCTTAAGTTACAGGAAAAAAAAAGTCCTTACCCAAGGTAGCGCCTTCAAAAAAACCAAATCATCAGAGAAGCATCAAGGAGTGCCATATAAATAATTTGGCATGACTGAGCTCCAAGCTTAAATACTCCTTTTTATAGGTAAGGAAACAGAAGCTCTTGAATGAGCTTGGCCTTTATCTCCCAATACTCCAGGAACCAAATCCTAAACCTTAAGCGAGGCAAAAAGAGGGCTGAATTCACCTCCCCGCCGCAGCCACCCACCCTCCAGTGCTGACTTTGCATGTTACAGATTCCTTTTACGCCCAGATCTAACATGGATTCCTTCCAAGACTATCTACCAAATGTAAGCCGATTCCCCTCCAGATTTCCCAGCTCATTTGTGTTTGGAGCAAAACACCCATAGCCCCCAGGGCACACTCAGGCAATCTGCAATGCAGACATTAGCAGGACGCTCCACCACTGAATGGGTGTTTAGTGGCGCTAGCCTTTTGTAAATAGGGACAACTACCGAAGCTGTTAGCCTCAATCTCCCTGAAAGGCTCGTTGAAAGGGCAGTCAGTACCAGGGATGCTGTTACCTCCTCCTCAGCCCAGAGGAAGGAAGACACCCCCCAGGGCCTCTGCTCCTCAAAAGCTACACCATGAGGGTTAACGATTCCCCCCTTATCTCCAGGGTGGCCAGGGAGACACCAGAGCATTCACCCATCACGTCCTACAGCACCCCTTCCAATTCCCCGTGTAACACTACTCAAGCTCCAGACACTCCAGATTTTTTCAGACTACTGTTTACAGCTCACATTCTCCATAGTTCTCCCTGGAGTTAACAGACCACGCTACTTGCTATGTGAGACACCCGAGCACAGCAGCGAGCACTGGGCAAATGACCCAGCAGGACCCGCAGCCCTCGCAGACTGCCCAACAGCTCAAGTGCCTTCATGTCCCTTCAACAGGGCTGAGCTGCCTCAGGAGAGCGGTCACAAGTCAAGAATCCCAGGGGTTACAACCCCAAGAGCGGAAATTTCCCAAGGTCTTGTCTTTCCAAAAAAACGCATCATATGCCACGAGTTGCAAAGACACCTTGACAATGAAGTCTCAACGTGGTCTTGGTGGAAGTGATGAGTGACGAGGTTGCAATGCCAATACTCTAACAGTGGACATCTTGGGTTACCTAACCATACATAGCGTAACCAGGGCTAATAAAGCATAGAAATACTACACCAAATTTTTTATACTTTTGTGCATTCTGTGCTCCAGACCTCTCAGACTGATCATCAGCTATCTTCACACGCACTAACATGCAGCTGAGTGACTCCAAAACTTTCTTCCTGACTGCAAGAGTCAGTTCCTCTTAAATGTCACTTCCCTGTAGGCTTTAGACTGAAGAATGACCTCATCTAAGGAATTCACACTGGACATCTGGTTTGTAGAAAAACAAAGCTCCCAGAAACGGTTAAAACACCCAGGTAACCAGATCCTAAATTTCCACTCCCAAGCACCCGCTCTGTGCAGCACACCAATCGGGAAACAACAGGCTCCACATTACTATCATCAACCCTACCAGAAGTCACAAAACCAAACAGGTATTTGGCAGCTTCAGCAATAACAACTGCTGACTGAAATAACAATGACAGGCATTAAGCAATTTACAGATCAGCAGAGTAAAGAGAAATCTTTTCTCCCACAGCAGAACCACCCATGGCCTATAAGGGCACTGCAGTGGAGGATGTGGAAGCTTCGAGGTGCCTCCAAGCTCAGCAGCCACCTCTCACCCCAAGGCTCTATCACCTGAAGAAAGGACGAGTTCTTTCCCTCCACCCCTCTCATTACTCCCAAGACAACCAGCTATCCCTCACTTCAGGTACTCTGGATGAGGCTGATGCAAAAATATTACATTTGTGAACACTGTGACTGAAAATTAAAAATGAAACTAAAGGAAATGTCAATCTCTGTCTTGAAAACATAACCTTGTCTTTAATTCCATGGGTTTCAGGTGACCGTTACAAATCTTCACAGTTCACATTATTTTTCTAACAGCTTTTTTTGTGTCCACATATGTGCATAGATTCTCACAGACACGTTTTCTACCTCAAGTGAACATTAACTCAATTTTTCATGTAACTACAGTTTATTGATTGTAAAATCTGGCACGGATTTAAAGAAAGTTTATCACAGGTGAATGGTTTACCAAAGAACAGCTCAGAACAGTTCTGAATAACAAAACCCCCAAAACACTGTTTTGCTCAGCAGCAGGAACATCCCCAAACCTACACTCCGCGATGAGGAACTGCAAATGAACCTCAAACAAAACAGCCAACTGCACACCGCTGGCAGAAAGGCAGAACTGAAGCTGTCCCATGGGATGCTTCAAGAGCTGACACATGACATAGTGTGGAGGTACATACTTAGACCAGCGCTTGATGACTTCATCATGTCACAAACGCACAGCCCAGTACATTTCATCCATGTTTTAGACTAATCCCACAACTACGTTAAGCATTTCACCAGTAGCTATGCAACTAATGGAGACCTATTTCTCATTACTCAAATTACCTGGAAGAGGGTTTATTCCTCTCTGCAAGTAATGCAGAGCGCACTGCAAATCACATAAAACAGAATGTGAGCAGATCAGAGGGGAGTAATTTGCATTTTCATAGAGATTTTAAATACTTTAACTAAAATTAAAATGCTATCCTGCACAGAGAAATGCTCGAGTTACTCACTGTTCCACACGTACAATGGAAATTTTAAGTTCAACAAACTACTCTCCAAACTGATGCTTTAGCAGGTGAGAGCCCCCCTCTTAGGTTGTTCCATAAGCAACAAAACCAGTGAAGGCTGGTTTCCTACACACCGGGTTTAAAGGAGGTAGAGCACCATGCTCCTTTGACCCCTACACTCCAAAACACCTCCTTGCCCCTTGAGCAGCACTTGCCTTTCATCTCCAGCTTCCTCCCATGCCCTGGAAATGCATCCCTCTCATACTGCCTACCCAACTAATGCTATTCCCAGTTTGCTTTCAGGACAGTAGCTACAACTGCACATGTGCACACACGCACACATGGGACAACAGAAACCCTCTACAGGCTCCCAACAACCCAGTTGTCAATGGGAGACATCCTGTATGTGCACAACTGCCAGAGTCACCGTGCCCTGGGCTGAAAGAGAGGATGGGGAAAGAGACAAAATTAACAAACCTCTAAACAACAGGAAGACATGCATCTCGGCTCCTACCACAGAACAGGAAGGAAAGAGTATGCTGAAACAAAAAATAAAGTCTAGGGACAGAAAAGTAGAGCCTGATAGGAAGCAAAACAAGTCAGACACTTCAAACACAACAGACTGTCTATCCTTGCTAATTTATTGGCTTTCCTACTTAGGCTACTGAAGAAAAGGACCAGCCTATCTGCTCTGCGCCCCACAAGCACAGCACGTCTCCTTACCAACAGCAGCTGCCATAAACACACGAAGCTCACCCCTTAGCACCCAGCTGCCTGAACAAAGGCTGGAGACTCAGTCCCATACCTTCATAACAGCTTGCAGCTTAAACTCACAATCCCCGAATTAATCAGCCATGCATCCACATCACGATCGTAATTAACAGCATCACTCATGCACATTAGGGAATTCCCTATGACCAGGCTAAAGCAATGACCGAGGAGCGTGGCAATACCACGAGACAGTAAGGACCATCACACGTCATCACCACCTTCTGACACCAACTCAAGATTTATTTCTTTCTCTTGCCTGTACTGTTATAGAGCAGAAGTACCTGCATACGTGAATCTACCCAAAAAGCCTTTCTAGCCTATAACATTTTTTTTCTAAAGCTGAGAATATACACAACTTACTAGAAAGCAATGCTGTATTACACAGGTACTGAACTGCTATAACACACAGAGACAAGCATACTTGCAACAGTACAGCAGCTAAAACTGGAATGACAGCCTACAGACCACAGAAGATGGAAATTTTCCACAAAGACAGCAAAATAATTGTTCTCAATCAGCAATAAACGTAACAGACTTTCCTTTTGCTCTCATATACTTTTAAGACATTATTGCAAATTAGCTTCCCCCTCTGCCCTCTTTGTGTCAGTTGCCGATTAAGTCTACACTGGTCCATGGAAAAGAAAATCAGGAGGGGGTACCGCAAAAGAAAGAACACACATTGTCTAGAGGTCATATATTTATAAGATTAGACATGTCTGAGCTACCTAATAACCTTATGGGCTTTTAGGTGATCAAGTTGCAAAAATGCCCCAAAGTATTTTTATCCTTCCCAACTTACAGTTGCCTTTCAAGCTACAAGCGCTTTCTGAGGACTGACCTCGCCGAATGCTCCCTACCTTACCTCCAGAAAGTCTCACACACTGCGTACATTAGCCTACAGATGTACTCAGGACACGAGGGAGGCTGAAGCCTTCCTCTTCCCACACTCACTATCGCTGTCGGGTACAATGTGCATTTCCAGACATGTGATAAAGAATTAACTTCACAGTTGCAAATATTTCCCCTGCCCAATCCACAAAGCTGTTGCCCCGAATTCAAGATGAGCATCAAGAGAGTGCATAAACTTACGATGACCTGCTTCCTTTATGACTTATCTTACGGGAAATATATGCCTCCCCATACTCTGGATTTCCAATTCAATTTTGGGCCAGTTTCTTTCGGTAAGCTCCAGTTTTCAAATTATTCAGCAGCTTGGTCCTGAAACTGTCAATCACTGTATATTTTGGATAATATAATCCCTCCTGGTCTATGTTCTCTTCAAAGAGGAGGCTGGAGAGGCTAACACTGCTTTCAGCCTACAAGTCAAGCAACCGCACCTGGCAGAGCCCAGGTCCCATTGCCTTCCGGCTGTTGAAAAAACAGCATCACCCACAGCAGCTGTCACCTGATGAAATGTTTAGTTACAGAACAGATAGAGTTTCAACAGAGAAAGCCTTACCAGCACAATATTTTCACTACCACAAAAGCAAAACTGAAACAGTTGTTTCTGTTGCTAACTAAAAGAATTACGAGGTCCAATACACCTAGCAGTGTACATGAACCAGGTATTTAGAATTAATGTCTTTCACAGATCAACAAAGGTATTAAAGATACACTGTCAGCATAAGTTTAATTCATATTTACTGGACAGCAGTATTTGTGGCTACTGCGTGCACAGGATACGTGCTGCCTCATCCTCAGCTTGCTGCGCTATGGGCAACAACACTACTACCGCTCAACTCCTTAAAAAAGGAGTGGAAATGGAGCAACAACCCAAGCACACAAGCATCTGAAATACCTAGTCATTTAGTGAGGGACATGGCAAAAGCAAGCACCATCTGCTGCAGAAATCTCCACTCCATACAGTTAACAGCAAACTATTACTAAATTTAGTAAGGATAGGTTGAGGTATCCCAGTTAAATCAAGCCAACTTTGCTCTTCTGAGCAAAGTGACCAAGTCAAAAGGCTTATAAGGGTAGAGATCAAAACAAATAACCCTTGACTGAAATCTTTAACCAAGACACACATCTCAAAAGGGACCATGCTCATGGGAAGAATCCACCGCTCACACAACACACTCCCAAGATTAGCTGCCTGGTCTTGATAAAAAGGCTTAACTGCAATGAAACAGGGAAAAATTACCTAAGTGACAAGTTCTCACTGCTGAAGCAGAAAGCCTGGTTTTCACCAACGGATCAAGATTAACACACCACTGCACCACTTCCTTCAGCCCAAAGCCTGCAGTAAACTTCCTAGATATAAATTAGCAATGACAGCTCAACTCGATGCATGCACATCCATCCAGAACAGTGACTACCTTGTCTCTAAACGCGCAGTGAAAACAGTCCCAAGTCAGGTAAAAACAGACAAGGCTTCCTTCAGCAAGGAAGGCTGCCATCCTCAAGAGCTACCGGTCACAGGACCCAGCAGGCTCTGGCAGTCAGTCAAATGTTTTAAGTCACCATCAGGTCTACAGACATTGCAAACTCCGCTCAACAAGGGTGGGATGGCTCCGTGCACAACCAAAGTGACCCACAGCCAAATTCTCCTGATGTACTGGCAGCTTCTCAGACAGGAGCCAGAAAACACTCTTAAAGGAACTGTTGCAGCCCTACCCTTCCCTTTACAATTTCCTACTTCAGCCTGGCAGTTAATAGTCTTCACTTGGGAGTTTCTACAGCATGACTCCTCTGCTAGCTCCCATAGCTTTCCAGGTTCAGTAGATGTTGAGAGTTGGCCTATGCAGGGAGTTACATGAGCACACTCTCTCCAAAACAGCAGTTATGTCTAGTTAATTACACGCTGAAATTATACGTATAGAAAATCTTAATTTACAATGCTGTTTTGCAATTATGTAAAATGTTTGTTTCTCCTACGAGACCAGCCCTTACAATCTAAAGTCGCTTTTACCCTCCCTGGAGGGTATGCAGACAGCATAACAAGGGTGTCTGTACAATCCTGAGCCTATAGGGATGTACTGGGAAGACAACATCCTGGATATTAAAAAACAAATACATGATCATAACACCCATGCGCCAAGCACTTTAGTGGTGAGCAAGCATACAGCCTTCTCCAGATTCTATTGGCTCATATAGTATACTGTAAAACCTATAAAAAAAAATATGAATTTATAGATGTAGGTATACAAGGATATGTAGTATGTTCAGCTCAACTTCCCCTTTCCACCCCTTCTCCAAGAAAAACATGACTTGAAAGAACCCTGGAGCTGTAAAGTGAAGAGTCCGGATACATGCAAGGAAAGGACAACTCAGATGCGTTTAATAAACTAAAGCCTCTATAACAACAATCGAATTCCAAGCATGCATCTACACACATACACATGCAGAAGCGCCGCTCAAGATTGCTTTGTACTAAAGGAAGTTCAGCCTCACGTATTCAAAACGCATGGCAGAAGTCCATGTTCTCAGTTTCATACCAGCTTCTACTCTGATTTTCAATAATAAAACATAGAACAAGACGTCATTCCAGTCCCCAGCAGTGAGAAAGAAAAAAAAAGTGGCAAATTCATAAATACACAAGCAAGAAATCCATGCACTTTTTGCCAAGTCCCCATGAAACACGCACCTGTACGAAAATAGGTAGAAGCTGATCATCAATGCAAATATCAATACCTTATTTTATCACACTTTAATATCATGCTTTAACTCAGAGTCAGCATGCTTGTAAGAAACAGGTAGTTGATTTTCTTGAGTTTGTTACTTCACCTCTTCTTCTAATGGCTAAACTCTAAAGGTGGGTTGCCCTGGCGAATGCGATCAAAGCCATGAACATGAAGAAGCAGGAATAGGCTTTTATCTCCTCATCTTAAAAATTCTCAACTGTAAAATGCTCAAGAAACAAGGATTATCTACACATTCATATGGTAAACAAAATGTTCAACATTACATTTTCTTCCAAATGTGCAGAACTTGTACCTAGGAAGGGACAGCCAAAATAACTTGGCTGTTTTAAGATGAAACCTACATATCAGCTTTTCTGACTTGCCTCCAAAAATCCAGGTTTAATATACCCCAAACCATAACCCTAAAGTAGAAGCAATTCACGGCAAGGTCCATGTAACAGGACTATGGATTATACACAGACCTATAAAAAAGCTGATACAAACTTTGACCAGTGCAAGCTCTTCTCATGTAGTAAGAGATACTACAAAAAAAAAAACCCAAATAAATCCAAACCCAAACCTGTGGAGGACCTGTAATGGTTACAAACAGAAACTCAAATATCTACCACATAGAACTCTACTCAAGCTAAGAAATATTCTCTACCTTTTTGGAGAAAAAAAATCCATCTGAGTTAATGACATGCAACTTGCTTGGACAAACTGATGGTTGCTTGATCCAGTTTAAACTCTGAAACATTAAGGGATTTGGAACTTCCCAAAGGTCTTCTGTTCTTTGTTTTCTTTCATGTCAAAGTGGGGAAGAAAAATTCCTGTCCAGCTACCTCATATCATTTTTTTGCCTGATTCATAGTGAAACAAGGTTTATGCAACTCCATTATCCATGCATTAGTTCTTCCCTGTTAAGTTCTGAACCCTTTGTTTGATTTAAAACGTTTCACGAAGGGACAGAAGTCTCAAAGATAATTAAGTTCTGATCACTGTTCCCTATGTTAAAAACGTACACATGAGAAGTACAAGAGAAAGCAAGAAAGGTAAGACAGACAATTAGAGATATGAAACGGTTCCCATTTCAGAAACAATTAACAGGCTAGGTTTTAAAGCAAATCACTAGAGGTTACACAGTGTTTGGGGGAATTATCAAAAGTGCTTGCCTTCTTACGCACCTCCCGACACCTCTGTTGTCAATGCTGCTCAAGGCAGGTCCTGGGCTCGATTAACTTCTGATCTGATTCATTATGACCAAGTGTGTTCCCAAATGTTTATCCTCTCTGCCGGGGAAGAAGGCAGGTATTCTGCCTAGCAGCAACAATCTAGAGACTCGAGATCTCAGCTCTGGACAAGGCACAGAGTTCATACATACGGTACCTTTCCCAGTAAAAGTGCAAAATTACAAAGGAGTGGGAGCAGAAGAAGGGGAAGAACCACCTCATGGAAGTATGAACACAAATTTTAGATAAAGTCAATGTCCTTATTTCTGTTCCTCACAGCACTGTTGGCTGTTTTCAGTTGCAGATGATCTGGGGAAAAAAACCAAAGGACAGCAATCTGCCGGTACTTGTGAAAAAGAGGTTATGGGTGACAGCTGTACTCCGTGGGTCACTCTTCTTAGATAAGAACTATGCCACGCTGAAGTAACTGCTACTAGGGATGCCGGCTTAAAGGTAAGGTAGGAAGACTGTGTACAAACAAGACTTGAAAAGAGAATTTGTGAGAATCCTGGAAATAAAATTAAGCTTCCAAAGTACTACCCTGAGGATAAAGAAGCAATTCTGCAGCTAGAAATCAATTATATGGCAGTACAAGGAAACCCGTTTCAATTAATCCACTCCCAATATCCCAGCTATAACTGAGGCACATTTGCATGTGGCACTGACCCTTTAGGTTCACCAAGTCAGCTCCCTCCAGCTTCCTGCAGGACAAGCATACACTAAATGTTCCTGGAGAACCACTTTTTTATTCTCTGCTTTACATGAGATATCAAAGCATAATTCGAAGTCCTCCGGACACAAAGTTACAAAGTCAGTTCTGTATTACCTCTTCTGCCACTTCAGTTCCCAAGGATGTAGCTATACAAATATTTTCTGCAGTAGCAAAGTTGTACGCCTACATAATTTGCGTAATTAAATGTGTGCCAGTACAACCCTTTGTGGGGCAATACCATGAACCAGCTCATGGAAATAGTCCAGGCTTAAAAAAAAAGAAAAACTTTTGCCTAAAGGTGGGTTGTAAGGGAAGACCAGGATGGTCTAATTTACAGAAGAGCCAGAGAAACACTTGAGCAGATGGAGAAACTAGTAAGAAGAGAATTCCTTAAATTATGGGGGAGTATTAGAGAGAGGGGGCATGGAAGAGGAGTATCCTCAAACTCTACCCTAACAATCTTCTTCTCTAGCAGCCCAGAGAACAGCCTGTTCCATTGCAATTCTCATTGCTAAGGACAGATAAGAAAAACATTATTTTCCAAAAGATATTTAAGGCAGCGCAGCAGATGACAAGACATCAGCTTCATGTTCCCTACAAGTATCTCAAGAGTTGCAAAACAAGAACCTCTGAAGTACTGAGACACCAAGTTTGGTATCACCCTCAAGAAACACACAAAACAACAACAACAAAGTTGTGGGGTTTTGTTTGGGTTCACTTGTTTGTTTAAGAGCAATGTTTAACTTCAGTTAGTCAACGTGAATTAACTGCTTAGGCCATGGTATGACAGTATATTAAGTCCAGGAGTAGGGGTTTCAGTGCCAGATCAAAAACATCATGGCTTCACAATGTAAAACACGGATGAAGTATAAACTCCTGCCATAGTTTTGCAGATGTTTCTTCAAACAAGAGTGCCAGCGAAGCTGATTCATCCCCCGCCCTCTCATACCACCCCCTCAAGTTGTGACAGCTTCTCCTTGGATGGGAGGAGGCAGGCACGCACGTGGTAAACCTGATTAGGAACTCACCCGGGTCAAAAAATTGTCTCCCAACCAAACCAATTCCCTGACCTGCTTCACTGCACAGGCACGCTGAGCTGTGTAAGCCCAGCTAAGGAAGCAACATGAGGACAGTAATAAATGTCTGCAAGCAGGCACTGCTTAAATCGACACTGCTACCAAAAGAAACATCCACAGAAACTGTCTCACTTGGCTGGTTCAAATTTGCTCAGATGTTGACAACTTAACTCTGTAAGGACCAGCTCTGTGCTAAATCAGGAATCATCTGCTCACACCACACTAACTTTATGCTTGGTCAAGTATCGTCTGTCCTCCTACATCTTGCATAAAAGCATCAAGTCCCCGAATTAACCAGAACACACCGTGTGCAATTTAACAGAAACATTACCATGGGCTGCATCTGACACAGTTCACAACTGGTGATCTGGCAATGCACAGAACCAGAGCTGTGAAATCACAGGCGCCACGAAGACTAAACAGCTTGCGAGTAACACACGTGTAAAAGACTGCAGAAGCCTAAATTTTTTCTTTCGCTTGCAAACTCACTTTAAAGCTGCCAACTAACTTCTTCACTTTACTTCATTGATCAATGTCAAGTAAAAATTATCTCGGGAACAGTCCTCCTTCCTAAAGACAACCCAGGAGCGGAAGAGTTGGAAAAGGAGACGGTGTGCATGGTTCCTTCTGGGCTGGGCTACACAGCCTGAAAGCTTCACCAGTACTTCACAGGTCCTTTCCCTGAAAGTGA
Organism: Phoenicopterus ruber ruber; assembly: GCA_009819775.1. NCBI lineage: Eukaryota > Metazoa > Chordata > Aves > Phoenicopteriformes > Phoenicopteridae > Phoenicopterus > Phoenicopterus ruber. Next base: position 28,463,061 of record CM020222.1, read on the forward strand.
TTCATCTGCCTCCTCACTTACTTCAGCAAGCAGAAACTGAGATTTAGTTAGGACTGATATACCAAAACCAAACATGTTTAATTCTGCACGAGACCATGAAGAAAACCTCATTCTTCAAGACTTAAGCCTTCCCTTACTGCTTAAGGGAATAACAAATTGAGGAAGTCTTCACGTTTCTCACAAGACACACTACTCAGGCTCACATCCCACAGGCAATGGAGATGTATGTACAGGACAAGTCCCCACACTGGCAGTATGCTGATCACCCAAGATACGGATCAGGAGCTTTGCTTGAGGGGACTCCTCTCTTCAGTCAGGCCTAGGTCTCATCCAACCATCAGGGCTTGTAAGTAAACACAAACATCTTTCGTGGAGGTCAAGCTGAAATTTTAAGGGTTTTTTGTAAAGCAAACAAGTAAATCAGAAGTACGCAGGCTATTGTCTTTATGGGCTGAATTCCTCTCTGAGACAAGAATGGTTTCCATGCGTCTTGAGACATCTAATAGTGTTTAATCCACTAAGAATCTTCAAAAAAAGACTGGTGTGCAAGAAGTGCAGGAGCAGCACAAGGCATTTCCTGAAGCTTCCAAAAAGAATGTTTTCTTCCTTAAACTCATCCTAGGCTTTACTGTATATTTAAAGAAAATTTGTGAAATATATGGTTGTCAGATATATTTAAAGCTTAAATTTTGTTGTGTTTGAATATCCAGCACTAACTCTGAGGATGTCACAATGCATTAATCTCCAGAAACAGCTGTATCCCATATCCTACTGGACATGAGAAACTTGCCATCTGCAATGGAGAATAAATGAAATTATTCATCTAAGCACCAGGGTTCAACCGCCTTTGAACTATGGCATAACAAAGTTCCTTTTAAAAGAAGGTTGTGTCTTTTTTAATGTGAAAAATTCCTCGATGTCTTTCCCTACTGAAATGCTTTCTTACACATTAAATAATTACAGCAGAAACTCATTAGTTTTTGTTAACAACAGACGGTCCAACAGACCAAATTTGGTTTTACAAGTAAGGAGGAGAGGAGGAATCATACCAGACTTTAAAAAAACACTTTGAAGCAGGGCCTCTTTGTATATTAGATCCACGGCAGTGAGCTCTGAGATACTAAAGACCTAGAACCATAGTATCTTAGAAGAGCACCTTTCCCAACAGTTCCAGTTATCTAAACCTCCTGGGAAACTCGGGCAAAGCAGCTGAAGGGCTTGGTCAGTTACCTGTTTGGGGATTTAAAACAATAATGATCTTGCAAAGCAATAAGATACAGTGTAAAACCTCCTTACTTGGTGCAGAAGTAACACTGACTTAACAGATTACTTGTTACCAGAAGATGTGCAGAACTAGGAGAAGGCAACCTCCAAGAGTTCGTATGCATGCTTTCAAGGGACCCCAAACTGCTCAGGAGTAGTTTATAAATGGAAGTAAAAACAATAACAGCAACCACCTTATACTCTTCTCATCCTACTGGGGAGAGATTAAGTACTCTTTATTTATTTACAGCTAGGATGTTTAAACATCAAAAGTTGCTTGAAAAACAACAACTGCAAGCAAGTGAAAGGAAAATCTCTTACATTCACCCAAAATCTCACTAGTTAAACAAAAGGAGATGCTTAAAGAGTTTAAAGTCCCTTTTCCACCATTTCTATCCAGCATCTCTTATGCACCATCACTGAAAGGCAAAACACAGAAACGAGACGGACGGGCTCTGAGGGCCGCCGAGGAACTGCTTCAACTCACTAACCCAGCAGAACACCATCCCCGTCCTGCGCTGGCTTTCTAATGGGCAGCGACACCGATCTGGCCACAGAGGCAGCCAAGAAAAACGAGAAGAGGCAGTACGTGAGCACCTCCCTGCCAGGGCCGAGGACGGGGGAAGCCAGGTTTCCCCCCTTTGGCAGAAGCAAGCTTAGTGCTTTCGCTCCATTTTGCCAGCTGCAAATGGCTTTACAGCCATTACAAACCCTCAGAGCGTGTACTGACACAATTGCTATGGGTCTAGCCCCCCAACACACCTGAGCTGGCTGACCACACACTCTCCACCATGCAACGTTTCCCAATTAAAGCCTAATGAACGTTGAAGCAGTCCGATATGGGGAGAGGGGGAAGGAAAGGAAGACTGTAAAACACAAGAAGATAAACTTGTTTAACTAGAAACAATGAAAGGAAAAGACGAAGAAACCCACTGCCTGGCTGTTGCTGAAAGGTGATAAGCTAGAAGCCGTCCTATATTTATTAGGGCCAATGACCGCAGAAACCTATTAGTAAGTTGCAAGAATAAACTCTCATTTTTATTATCTTTACTGTTATTTAATACCTCTCTCCACTAAACCCACTCTCAGCTCAGGTTACCTTCAAATACTCCACTTCAGCTGAAAGTTAATAAAGAAAAAAACCCCAAACCCCAACAAACACAACCAAACCAAAAATATCCCACGGTAACCCCTCCTGCAACCCAAAATACGTACACGCTGATAACAAAGCAAGGGGACAGGAGAGGGTTTACACATGCCCCTGCAGTTAAATTATCTGAATCACATGCTCCAGATCTGGACTCAACGACACGCTTCTACGCAAGCTTCCTTAATAGCTCTGTACCTCAGTTCTTTACCAGGAAAAGCACAGAAAATTATTATTGACATCCTTGCGATGTCAAGAGGACCAACGCACCCATCTGCTCGCAGCTCTCTGGCAGCAGTATGGATGTCAAGAGTCGTACGCCACCAGGAGAGTCTGGATTCCAAACGGGGGTATGTAACGGGATGGGGGGCAGGTCAAGCCACGGTCCCCAGCCACGCATTAATAACACCCTATAATAACAGAGAGATGATGTCATGCTGCCATTCTTAAAAACTTTGGGGATGGCTACGCTGAAGTGAGAGGTATGACTGCAGCACAGACAGGCGCGCCAATACCAGGTCTAATCCAGCGAGCGAGAATAACACCACCAAGTAAATTGTGGAGCTCCAGTCTCCAGCACACTGGAATAAAGCCACTGGGAATCTTAGGTGCCCATGCCAGGCGCTGCGGGGTCATAATTTCACTTACTTTGTGTTACATACAGCTAGTACATATGTGCTTGACTGACATGCGATCATATCTTCCAATGCCATTTAAACACACCTTAAATGTACCACAGACTCAAAAGCAGTGATAATTTTGTAGCCTAGTACGCTCCCAAACAAGAGGGAAACTCTTAAAAGTCAAGAGCATGTAAAGAAGCTTTTCATCTAAAAGCATAAACTGACATTTGTCTCAGCAAAAGTGTTGGCTTCAGTAGTTCTTCCTCCATCCTTCCTCTCCTTTCTTTCCCCATCCCCTTGTTCCCAGCCCTCCCACTGAGCCCATTCAGCTGTTCACACAGTCCCACAGTGAACCAGATCGGGTATCTGATGCAGATTAAAAATAATCCAGGAAAAAACAAAGAGTGAGGAGGAGGGAAGGTGGAAAAATTTAAGTTCCTCAAATCAGTGCAAGATGAAAATGCAAAAATGATTGTTTCACTGCATCAAGGGAATGCCATAGGGGCATAAACCTGCGGTGGGGCTCAATCAGTTACCGCCACTGAAGAAATACTTGTCATACTACAGTTAAATTCTCCCAGAGAAGGTGGAGACAGAATAGCTGTTGGAAAGTCTCTTGATACCGAGATGACCTGTTCTCTTCCAGGCAGCTGACACAGCACTCTCCTGAAAGCGGAGCCTGGCACTAGCTAGAACAATGAACATCTCTCTCCCACATGCATTTTTTCATCAGAGGCCCCAAATTCCAGCTCAGAGGTCCCAAGCTTCTCAGATCTGGTGTTTATCCAACATTCCCATACGGTCTGTGATCGTGCAGACTGCCAGTCTGCTCCATGAAGCGGCAGGCCAGCCCGCCATGACTCCTTCCAAGCAAAAGCAGCCACTCTCATCACGCTGCCATTTTTTTCATGGCTGTACGGCAGCTGTTAAGAAAATCTTTGCTTCTGCTATACTGCAGGCAGGTGATTCCAGGATTTCCTTCTGGACAACAAGATCCTGTACCTCGTTTTGGAATTTGATACCCTGACATCTTCCCTACATGTTTAAAGTTTCACATCCCCCGTAAACCGTGCTAGCTTATAAGAGTCCCATTTGTACTGGAAACCAACCCGCTCCCCATCAGAAATGTACCAGTAGAAATTTGGCAGGAACCAGGAGAACCAGTTGCTTTCTCTAAGCAACTTGACGCCACCAGTCAACTTACCCACAGAGTCTTACAACCATTCAAGTGGCAGCCCCGAACCCCCTGGCATGCTCACTCTGCTACACAACACAGAGGAGAAGACCTGCAGGCCACCTTCGGCCCCTGGAGTGCAGGCTCCTCAGCTCCTCTATCCAGGAGTTACTGCACATCAACATTAAAAGACACCTCACGTCCTCTGGAAGAGCTGTCAACTATGCGTTTGAAATCCGTCTTTATCAGAGAAGTGCAATCCACCTACCGGGTTTCTGAAAACAAAAATTCACGGCGTTTCATGATTAGGCCAAAAGTGATGACCATCCTTTCTGAGTCAACATACACTTCTAGGAGCATTATTGATCTATAGCGAGCAAGCTGCTTTGGCAGCTGTTAGGTCTGGAGTTCATACAACACAATTCGGCAGCCACAAGAATAATAACAGATTATCTGCTGAATGTTTGTCTTCCACTGGGAAGTGTATGAAATGACTATGCACAAATCCCATTCAGGATTTAATCCTGCCCTGGAGTTCACACACAACTTCAGCGCACAAAACCATTAGTGGGAGACACCAGCACCAGAGGTCAGAAACAATTCAATAATACAAACTCCTCCGGCTCAGGCTGAACAGAGCGTTCATACAGAAACAGCTGCATCCATCCATATGTTGATCTTGGTAATATGTCAAATCAAGACTTCATCCATATGTACAATAACGGAGCACTGTAACCTTGGCTGTCAGCCAGCTGCCTTGCCCTCTGCCCAGCAAGGTTACGGACCAAATCCTGGACACCATTTCCAAGTACAGGAAGGACAATAAGGTGACTGAGACCAGCCCAAATGGATATACCAAAGGCAAATCACGCCTGGCCAACCTGACTCCTCTTCTGTGGGAGCCCACTGGCTCTGTGGCTGAGGGGAGAGCAGGGGGTTCTGGATATCTTGACTTCGTGTCAAAGGCCATGCTAAGTCTCCCACGGCACCCTTCGAACCAAAGAGCTGAGGTGTGGCCTGGATAACTGGACAATAAAGGTGGGAGGAAAACTGTCTGGAACGCCAGGCTCAAAGGACTGTGATCAGCAGTTACAACCTTCAGCTGGCTGCTGGTTACTAGTGGCATCCCTCAAGGATCAACACCAGGGCCAGCCCTGCTTAGAAGTTTTTTAATGACCTAGGTAGGAACTAGAGCACACTCTCTAAAAGTCTGGGGACTTGGGAAAAGCGTACCACATGCTGGGTCCAATGTGGGCTCCCCAGCACAAGTGACATACAGGACAGAGTCCAGCAGAGGCCACCAAGGCAGCCAGTGCTGGAGCACTGGCCATGCAAGGAAAGGCGGAGAGAGGCGGGTTAGGTCAGCCTGGGAAGGAGAAGGCTCAGGGGAGATGTTACTGCTGTCTACAACTACTGAGTGGGAGGTGTAGAGCAGACGGGGCCAGGCTCTTCCCAGGGATGCGCAGGGACAGGACGAGGGACAAGGGACACCAGCTGGAACATGAGAAAATCCAACCAGGCACACAGAAACAAATATTTGCCATAAGCATGGTCAAATGCTGAACAGGGTCCAAAGTAAGGGTGGCATCGCCATCCTCAGGGATGCTCAGAACTGGGCTGGACACAGCCCTGAGCACCCTGCTCTAACGGGACAGCTTCTAGCAGGAGGTTGGCCTAGAGATCTCCAGAAGTCCCTTCCCACCACCCGTGGGTGCACAGTACAGATTTTGCCACACAAAATACTAGAGATGACATTCCACACAAGACTGGCATCTATAACACTAAATACCAAACAATAATTTCCAGGAAACAATTCCCTTCACAAGTCACACCAGGAACCAAGCTGTAAATTTCCACAACTCATCTTGCCCTTCATCTTTCTACTCTCAGCATCTCCAAATCAACGTAACGCTACACGCACACTATCAGCTTGTAGCAACCCAAGAAACAAAGCCGGGACAGCCAAGAGGCACACCTTATCCCTCCGTGAAACCAAGTGCAACCAGAAAAAAAGTACGAACATGACAAAAGAAGTGACATTTTTCAGAGCACAAAGTAAGGGTAGGCCAGAAAAGCGGAAAGAACAGAAAGTAGTTGTTGATGGAGAGCAGCCAGACAGGATGGCTCGGCCACCTTCGCTATATTTTTTCCCTTGTTTACTTTACTCTGGTTTTACAGAACTCCACAAGAAACAAGGCATTTTGAAAAGGAGGGAACCCCACAAAAACATCTTTCTGCACATTCTGTAGTCCTGGGGAGAAGGAAGCTCCACAGAACAGCTTTTATGAAGGAAAATGGCTGAGCACAAATTCATGCCAGACCACCCTCAGTTTATATTCCATAAAATGCAGTCCCAAACCCTGCTGCCTCTCCTTTCTCTTCACGTGAGTCAAAACAAAGGACAATCACACAGGAGCGCAACCCTGAATGGAAGACTAATGGGAAAGCATACAACAAAACAGCAAGAGTGGAAGGGGAGGCCAAGACCAGCAGGACGTGCCTCACGCACGTCTCCCCCCATCTACCAGCAGTCTCTGCCCATCTTTGTGCTCCTTCTTATCTCAGCAACTCCTCCTCGGTCCCCACCCCTACACCCTCGCATGACCCCCATCTAAGCTGCCACCCGCCGCTCACTCCACCCCAGGCCCCATCCCGGGGCCCATCCCGCCGCTGCCGCCCCACGGCCGCTCTGCTCTCGCTCTCCTGCGTTGCCCCAGCCCCGCTAACCCATCCCACCCTGCCCGTGCCCCGGTCCCGGGCCTGCCCCCCGCTTCCCTCCACCCAAGCCCCCCGAGCACCCACAGCCCCGCACCTCACACGTCCCATCTCCCTGCACCCTCCAGCCCCAGAAGGCTCTTCTCCGCTCCTCAGCCCTCACCGAAGCCTTCCCCACCTCCGCCCCACATCCCCGGCTCACATCACCCCAAGCACACCATCCCGTCTCGCCCTACAGCCCGCCCAAGGGCTCCCTCACAGCAGCCCTTCACCCCGGTTAACCCCACACCAGCCCTCCCCTCACCCCACGCCGCCCCCTCCCCACAGCTCACCAGGCCCCTGCCCCGCTCCCGCCTCACCCACCGCCCGCCCCGGCCTCCGGCCGCCCCTCCGGAGCCCCCCAGGCCCCGCGCCCCGCCAGCCTCCCTCCCGGGCTGCCCCCCGGCCCCCAGCCCGCCCCAGGCGCTGCCCGAACCGCGGCCCCTCGCCCGCCCCAGCGCTTCCCCCCCGGCCTCCCACCGCCCCGCTGGGCCGCCGCCCCGCCCCGGGCCTGCCCCGCCGCCGCGGCCCGCCGGGCCCCCGAGGCGCCGCTCGCACGCGGGAGGCAGCGAGGGGAGGGAGGCGCGGCGGGGCCGTGCCAGGCCGCGGCGGGGCCGGGGCCGGGGCCCCGGGGGCGCTTACCTCCGACCCGGTACATGTTGGCGGCCATGCCCGGGAGGGGGCCGGGTGCGGGGCACGGGCCGCTCCCGCCGCCGCCGCCGCCTCCAGGTGCCGGATCCGCTGGAAAATGGAGGCTGGAGCGGCCGGGCGGGGGAGGGGAGCGGGGGAATTAAAGGGGCCGCGCCGGCTGCCGCCCTGCCGACGGGGAGGGAGGGAGGCGGGAGGCGGAGGGCGGGGCGGCGGCGGGCCGGGGGCGGCGGCGGGCCGGGGGCGGCGGGCCCGGGCGGAGAGGGGCCTGGCGGCGGCGGGAGGGAGGGGGAAGGAGCCGGCCCCGCCGCCCAGCCCGCGGCGTGTGAGGGCGGCGCTCGGCGGCCTGCGCCCGGCGGGAGGGGAGCGGGCCTGCCGGCGGGCAGCGCCTCTCCTCACACCCCCCGCCTGTCCTCACACAGCCCTCCTCGCTCAGCTCGCCCGTCACCACACAGGCTCGCTCCTCCTCACGCACCCGCCTGTCCTGGCGTGGGCAGCCCTCACACACACACCTGCCCGTACACACAGCCCTCACACGCACATCTGCCCGTACACACAGCCCTCACACACACACACCTGCCCGTACACACAGCCCTCACACACACACACCTGCCCGTACACACAGCCCTCACACGCACACCTGCCTGTACACACAGCCCTCACACACACACACCTGCCCGTACACACAGCCCTCACACGCACATCTGCCCGTACACACAGCCCTCACACACACACACCTGCCTGTACACACAGCCCTCACACGCACACCTGCCTGTACACACAGCCCTCACACGCACATCTGCCCGTACACACAGCCCTCACACACACACACCTGCCCGTACACACAGCCCTCACACGCACACCTGCCTGTACACACAGCCCTCACACACACATCTGCCCGTACACACAGCCCTCACACGCACACACCTGCCCGTACACACAGCCCTCACACGCACACCTGCCCGTACACACAGCCCTCACACACGCACACCTGCCCGTGCACACAGCCCTCACACACGCACACCTGCCTGTACACACAGCCCTCACACATGCACACCTGCCCGTACACACACACCCTGCCTGTACTCGCATGTGCCTGTACTCACAGCCCTCCTCACACATACATGCGTTGGGTATACTCGCAGCCCTCCACACACACACACCTGTACTCACACACAGCCTTCCTCACACACGTCTGCCTGTTCTCACAGCCCTTCTCACACACACCACCTGTATTCACACACAGCCTCCATGTACAGACAGCGCCTGTACTTCCGGACAGCCCTCGCGCTGCCTGTCCTCACACGCAGTCCCCCTCACGCACACCCACCCACTGCCGCAGGCCGTCCCCACCCTGGGCAGGAACAACAGGCCGCTCCACCGACACAGCCCTCCCTGCACACACCTGCAGTCCACTCACACCGTGCAACACACCCCCTCACACCTGTACCTACATCCATACGCTGCCTGCTCCCCGTGTACACCTCTCCATCCCTCCACACACACATGGCAGTCCTGCGCCCTACACACACCTCTTGCTCGCACACCCCTACCCCTCCTACACTGTCTCCCTTGGGTCCCCACGGTGGCAAGGTGCTGCCTGGCCTGTCCCCTCCACGCCTGTGTCACCCGCTGCCCCCGAGACACTGCCACACTGGGGCTTTCCCCCTCGGGTGTCAGCTCAAAAGGGGAAATGTAGATGACCGCTTTAACTGTCCCTCACCCACTGACCTGGGGGTGTCACCAGTCCTGAGCTCACCAGGGGCTGCACAGAGCAGGTACATCTCTTCACCCGTGCACGGCTCCTCTCCAGGTGTCTCCTGAGCGGCCCTGCAGCAGTTACGCGGTCATTGAACAGTCGCCGGCTCCAGATCACTCTGCAAAACTTGCACATTGCCGCTGCCATTTCCTCTCCTACAGGAACTGACAGGCTGACACCAAAAAATGCCCCAAGAAACCATCATTCTTTGGTACACAACACCTTTAGAGCAGGTCCCCCAGCGAGGGCTGACAAAGTACAGCAGAGCAGGTGACAGGCTATCCCCCCTTGAGGGCTTCTCCACACACGTGGCCAAGGCCGGATGACGAACCCCAACGAAGAGCTACACCTCCGATGGTCAGCACAGGCGGACCCGGGGCGCTGCTGGCCTCTCGGGCACGGCAGGACGTCTACGCTCGCTCCTCGGCTCCAGCGCAGAGCTGGAGAATCACCTGGTGTTGCCCGAGCCGGGCATCAGCACAGGACCCCTCCTCACAGTCAGACAGGTCACGGTGGCCAAAAAATAGATATTTTTGTCGTGAAACCCTTTGCTGGAGTAAGCGGTTAACGGCACACGCTGTCACACGCTACCAGGGCTGGGCACAGCCCCTGCCTGCTCTCTCAACCCTGGTTCTCATAAAGTCCTGCAACAGCTACACAAGACTGCCCAAAACCTTGACATCTGCCAGAATACATCTATTTGAAAAAGAACAGGGCTTTTGTTAAAATTTGTTTTGCACGTTACAAAAAAAACCCCAAATCTGTGTCAGTCCTCAGATCCCAGTGGGGCACGGGGCTCTGCTTTCATGTTTCCAACGTGTGCAAGGAGCACGGCTGAGCGAGGAAAGCACTTCAGGGGGTGAAAATCGGTCAGCCAAAAAAGTTCAGTGCGCCGAGGGGCACCACCGTGATATTTCCTCCTTTCCGAGCCAGCCGGGGAGTGTGTGCCGGCAGAGCCGTCAGGGACACCGTGGGACGTGAGGGCTGGCTCTCCCCAGGCTGCTTCTGCAACCGTTCTGCAGAGCAGAAAATAATTCAGTAGGACACAAAAATTATCCAGAATAAATATTTACAAATCACATCATGGGGCACTCAGTAGTTGCACATGAAGCAGCGGACAGTCACGTGGTGTTGACTGCTCTTTCCAGATGCTAAATTGTTTTTTAAATGATAGTAACAAAACCATGTCGGAACTTCCCTGCTGTTCCTCTTCCAGGTTAAGCAATAGCTGTGGTCACTGCCGAGGTGTTGGGCAATGGGAAGGACGGGAGCTGGCGGCTGCAGCCTGGGAAGGAGCCGGCTCTTGCAATGCCCCATCTCCCACCACTGAACCCCACTCCCATGGGTGCCACCGACTCCCACCGTGGCAAACCCAGTCCTTCCAGAAGGCTTTTTGTGCATCCTGACAGGCCATCGCTTGCATTTGATGCCTCTCACGTGGCAGCGAGGGTGCACCTCCGCTGAGAAAGTCCAAGACCTGCAAAAGGAAGACACTGGCGCTTCGAGAGCCCAGTCCGAGGTTGCCCGGCAGAAATCAGCTTGTCCCAGCAGTTGTGGGTGAGGGAAGCTCTCTAGGCCCATTGCATGCGACCTGGCACACCCCGGCCCTGAACCAGCCTTGCTCCACCCAGCTCCAATTTCCTCCTCCTCCCTTCCAGAAGGCAGGAGAGCGTGCCCACGGCCCCGCCAGGGCTTTTGGCTTGGCGTGGAGAGCTCACACGTGCTCCCTGGTGATGTGGGGCTGGTCCTCTGCTCCCCCCGCCAGCTCCCGAGCCTTCCCACCACCCCGGTCCCCTCCGCTTGCGCCCTCCTTCCTGTGTCAACACGAGCTCTTCCATGTGCTCTAAAACTAAAGCTCAGGCTCAGCCTCTTCCACGCAGCTGGGCCCTCGGTGCAGATTTACAGCTGAACCTGCGCAAAAAATACGTAGCCAAAACACAGCCTTGACCTGTTTGTCTCCCCTAGCTGCCCCACGGTGCTCCCCGCATCTCGCCAGCGGCCAGGCCCTCTGCATGGCTTTTGACTCTGTCTCTGCACCCAAGAGTCCCAAATTTGCCCCCTCCCCAGCTACATACCTTCCTCGTGCCTGGAGTTATCCAAGCCCCACTCGGTGCCATCTGGGTGGGACTTGTGTCCCCTCCTCCAGCAAAGGGCTCAGGCCATAAACGTGCCTGCAAGCCTGGCCAGGCCACGCGGAGGAGCTGCGACATCCATCAAGACCTGCGTGCTTTGAGAGCAGCCTGGCCCGCTGCGGAGCTCCCTTCACCCCCAGCAGCCACCTGCCTGCCGCCCACCCTCGGCCAGGGGGAGCATGGGGATGCAGGCTGCTCCGGCTCGGCATTCCCACTGCTGCCTCCAACATGCTGTATCCTGGGGACCATGGCCATGGGCCCATTTCCCCAAATTTCTTCACCTTTCTGCCTCAAAACAGCTGCTTAGCTCTTCTCTTTCCTTCTCTCCACCTTCCCAGCACCAAGCCCAGGTGCTTGCCACCCCACACATCCCCGTCCCTCTCCCACCACTCTCCCAGGAGCACACACAGCTTCAGGCTACCGCAGCCTCACTCTTCCCCCGCTGAGCCCCCCTCGGTACCCTAACACCAGCTGTGTCCATCCAATGCAGCCCCCAGACCAGAAACGGGAACCAGCCTGGTCCCTGCTTGCTGCGAGGGGGTGAGGACCAGCTGCTAGAGAGGGCTGTCAGATCCAGGAGAGCGGCAGGAGGTGAGCAGGTCCCTCTGGGAGAGGAGACATCAGGGGCAGGGGAGAGGGCAGCAGGGCTGCAGAAACTGCAGGAGGGCTCGGTGTCGGACAGGACGTGCAGATCCACCAGCTCTGCCCTGGAAGTGCGGCCGGGCAGCTGGATAAATAACGCGAGGGATCCCCCCCCCCGCCAGAAAGCCATGCTGCTGTCTCCTACCGGAGACGACTGCCCCAGTCATGCCAGAGCAGCCCATGCTGAGAGACGATTCAAGGGACGGGTGTGTGCTTTCACGTCCAGTTTTATTAGTGTTGCATTAGTACCATAAAATAGTTGACGAGGTCGAGCACGTTGCAGTTTGTTCCAAAAAAAAGGCTATTTACATTTAATCTGTCTTCATAAAAAAAAAAAAAAACCAAAACAAAACCACAACCTAGAACCCAAACAATACAACAATGAAACAGATGGACAACTCAGGAGTCTACAAAGTGGTAATGTCCCCTCGTACGCCGCGGTCCGACAAAGCCGGCGGCACGCAGCCCCGGTACCCACACTCACCAGGCGCTTCCCCGCAGCCACGGCACATACGCAGCCGGGCAGGCAACGCTCTGGCAACCCTCCGGCCAAGGTGCAAAGCAGCAGCTGACTGGATGTGGCCCCACAGCGGTGCCGTTCCTTAAGGAAACCAGTGACCTGCTGCTTTCCAAGTTGGCATGTCCCCTTCTCCCCCAGTCTCTCCTAGAACAGCCAAAGCGACCCTGCAGGAGCCAGCCCTGCCAGGAGCATCTCCTGCGAGAACCTCCCTGAAGAGGCTCCAGGAAAGCTCTGGGAGATGCTGCTGCTCATTTTCTGGCCTTCTCCCTGCCAGATAAGCCCGGAGGGAGTGTCACACTAACATGCCACCACACAGCTATCTGCTGAGACCCCCTGAACAAAGGGGACAGAGGCGCTGCATCCAACCTAGTTTCAGAAAAGCTCCAGGCCCCCCAGCACAGCGGGACTGCCCTAATCCCAGCCCTCCCAATCCCTCGGCACACCAAGCAGCAGGAGAAGGCCACCGGCTCTGCTGCCGCTCGCCAGGATTTTCTCCTTAAACTTGGAGGCGCCAGGTACAACGCCCTCCACCCCGGCTCTCCAGTGCTCCCTCCAGCACACGCTGCTGGCGAGACACAGGACGGGGCCTTTGCTGCAGCTGCAGGTAAGCACAGGGCAGTGCGGTTCTCAGAGTCTGATGATGGAAAGCAAACGGGCACATCTCCTCCAGCCCCAGAGACCTCCCAGCCACCTACCCCTGCCCTCTCTGCAGGATAAAGCCACAAGCGCTTGCTAATTAAAGCAGCAAAACACAGCCAAGGAGACGACGGTGGCTCTCCCCAAACTCATGTGTAATTAAGGACTCTGCAGTTACCGCTGAGATGTAACTGGTAACAATTGAACTGGATGGAAACTGCAGCGCTGAGCTAAAACAGCCGCCCAAGATGTCCATGAAGCCGCCAGCGCCGCAGGAGAGCCAACAGCTGATCGAACACTGGCAGGGCCGAGGCTGAGCCTTTGTCTCCAGGAAACTCAACCCGGAGGACCAGGAAGCACTCAAGGTGCAACACGACAACACAAAAACCTCCCATCTTTCATCTACTCGCCAGTGCTGTTAAACTAGGTCAGTGCCGCACAGCCCAGCGGCAAGCCCGTTCCCGAGACCTCACCTCTGAGCGAGGCGGGGGCCCTTTGCCCAAGAGCAGCTGGAAAAGAAACCGGCTGCTTTGAGAAGCCACAGCCAGGGGAGCGGGAGAGACGAGCTCTGTAGGGAGCAGGGGCAAGCTCTGGGACACAAAGGGACAGGGAGACCAGGGGACACCGCCTTCAAAGCGCCTCCCGGCCAGAGATCAGCTCAGACGCTGCCCGCTCCAGCCCCTGCCTTCGCTGTCAGACCGCGCGGCTCCAAAACAAGCCCCGTCTGACACAGGCGGGCGACATAATGCCACTGCGTTTCTTCACTCGAGTTGCACCTTCCTCGCCAAAACTCTCAAGAGCCGAATGCAGAGCGGCGCGGTCTCTACTCTAAGCCATCCTTCTGCACTCACCGACTTGCACGCAACCGCCTAACCCCGCCAGGCTGCGCAGCTCTGCAGGCGCAGGCCCGTCGCTGCCCCGGCAGCTCTCCCCGGCCGCGCAGCAGGGCCCCCCAGGAAACTGTTGGGGAAGCTGGGAGGGTGGGAGACCCGAGATCAGTCACTCATTCATGTCACCAGGTGCAAAGCCCCTTCCCAAAATGGTCTGAGCCATGTGCATGCTTTGACACTCATTTTCCTTAGAGACAGAAACCTGTTTCTCCTCCAGTCAGGGACAGAAACAGCTGCACAAAGTGGTTCCACGCGATACAAGAGAAACAACAGAGGCACAACACCCTGACCGGAGCAGCACCGCCAAACTCGCATGCCAGCCCTTGCCTCCGAGGCAGGGAAACACCACAGCCACCCCCTGGGCACACAGCTGCCCGCAGGCAGGCCCAGCCTGCCGCTGCCGGACTCCGGGAGGACAAGGCTGAGAAGCCGGGATGTTTCCTTGCGCAGGAGAGGCACTTCAGAGCAACGGCAGCTTTCCACAGGGGAGAAACCCTGCGGAGACACAAGCCCTCAGGTCTCAGGCATACAGAGAGTTTCCCAGTGAATTCACTTGTATAAAGTTAGAACAAAACACAAACCAACATGAAATGCAACGAGCAGAAGTGTTTCTCTCTCGCACATACACACACATGTACACACACACACAGTAGAGCAGGGCAACACACATTTGATAGGCAGGACCCTGGAAATCCCGTCCTAGCTACCATTTGTTTCTTTACAGTAGGTTGAAATACAAAGAGGAGCACAGTGATGGTTCCCCCCTCACCCCCCAGTAAACAAAGTTATTGCAGTCGGTCAGTCCACCCCACCTCTGCAGCACTAACACGCTCCGGCTCCGAGAGCTGCCCAGGCTGCGTGCGGCTCCTGACGCTAGAACCCAGCCCAATCACTCTTGTCACACCAGCGTGAGACTCGAGGAAGAAATCACACTCTGAATAATTTCCTTTAAAAAGCTTTTTTTTTTTTTTTGATGCAACAGCCTCGATAAAGAAAAAGAAGTGATGTGCTTATACACCATCTCCCACGCTACTGCTGCTAGGCAACGCTATACAGTCCCAGAGCATCAGCTCAGGTCAAGCAAAACCGCATGAACTGATGGACACGACGACATTCGAACCAGAGCCGAGCTTCTGCCACAGCCAAGAGCTAGCAGACGGCAGGCAGGCCTGCCCGCGGGGCTGCGGGAGGAAACAGCGTATTGCGACTAGACAATATGGCCTGCCCAGCAGCATGCCACCGGGCGTGGGACCACGTCCTCCTCCCCTGCGTGGTTTGAAGGGAATACCCAGTCCCTGGCCAAGTAGGTTGCGCTTGTGCTGGGAAAGGGTTTCATGACACCAGTCGGTGAAGCAGCTCCTGCTGTGAGCTGCAACAGGCACTAGATCCAGGAGGGACCACGCTCTCGCCTCATAACCCCTCGCTCCCCATCAGCGGGAGAAGGCCTAACAGAGCACACCACTGCTGCCCTGTCCAAAAGAACCCGGGTGGTCCCTGCGCAGAGCAGGACCTGCCAAGCAGGGCAAAGCGAGTTCCCTAAGCCTTTAAAAACCCAAGGGTAAGGGATCAGATTAAAAAAAAAAAAGTTCAAAAGCATCACTGCCCTCAGAAAGTGCCTTCTGGAAATGCTCACAGAGCCTGGCCTGCCCACGAGGGTGGGACGCAAAAGGAGCCCATCAAAAACTTCAGTCCCTTAGCCTGAAATGCCAGAGATGTCTGCTCTTCCACAAGGCGAGCGCACTCAGCTCCCCAAACCCCATCTGCCACCTGCTCCAAGTCCCTCCCAGGCGTACCTGGGGAAGCCTAGAGAGCAAAAGGCCACATCTGCAGCACCCAGAGCCGCCCAGACCTGCGGCTTATCATGCCGTCTCCTTGTAAGAGCATCCCCTTGTCCTGGCACCCCAAGCGTCCCTGGCAGCAGCGAGGTGTACAAAGTGAACACAAGTGCAGCCAGAGCCAAGCTAACAGTGTGAGACACCCAAAAATCTCACTCCTCCATCTCACAGGATGTCTTGCTGCCCAAGGTGGACAGAGAACCTGGCTGGCTTCATCCTCTCGCACGCCCCAGGTACAGCTTCCACTGCACCCTGCGACTGAAACCCCTAGCAAAGCCTCAACCCATAGGCAATGCTGTGCCAGGGCAAGAGCATATCCTGCTGGGGAAGGGATGCAATCCACAGAGAAGTGCCCGTAGGGAGGAATACTCAGAAAGCAGAAGGTAAGGACAACATCCATCTACAGAGCAGCCCACAGGAGGCTGCCTGCCCCCAGCACTCTTCATTTTTGTTACAGTCTCTCAGTCCCTACGAGGAGAGGTCCTGGGTGGTTCACTCCTGCAGAGGCCCTGCAGCCAGGCAGCCTGCAGCCAGGCTGGGGAGGTGCCTGAGGGAGACGGCAGCAGGCTCGGGGGAGCACAGCGCGGTCAGGGCAGGACAAAGGCAGCAGATAAAGCAGCCCACGCTACCTCACGTGCGCGGTTTGACAGATGGACGGGAAGGCAGCTGGACATGCAGAGCGCCTGGCTGGCTCCCAGTCCAGCCACTACAGTGATGTATCACTGCACAGACAACGGCTCATCTTCCTGGGTTTGGTTTTTTGGCAACTTAATAGTTTTTTTCCTCTTATTTTTTGTTTTTATTTTATTTTATTTTTTTAGAAAGCATTAAAAAAAATCTGCAGCTATTAAAAAAAATCCTTTCCCTTTAGAGGCTGGACGAGGTTTTATTGACAGGTAAATAATCGGTGTGAGTATGTAAATAGCAGCGACCCCACTGACGCGGTGTCCCTCAGCAGCGCAGCCAGCTGCGGGGACATTGTGACTGGCTCGGTTTAGTCATTGTCACAGACCTGGGACACTGGAGTTTCCTTACACCTAGTGTTTCCCCAATTCCTGTTCCTGCCCAGCCCTCCTCAGGCATCGCTTCAGCACAAACACCTGCCCGTCCCCGTGGCAGACTCCACGCTCCGAAGGGGATCTCCTCTCCAGACCTCCCTAGCCATGCAAGTGGTTTGTTTTTCAAACCGGACAGTTGAACTCCCTCCAGACTCGCTGCTCTCTCGTCCTTTGGCAGCAGGAAGAAAGACTGGCCATCTTTTTTTCCTAGAAATACAGAGGGACCGTAACGCGCATGATCTTCCTCAAAATCCGTTCGAGCTGATCCACGGCTCCCCCAGCCCACTCACACCAATGAGGTCTCAGGTTAATAAGCAGTGCAGTTATTCAGCTATCTGCTCGTAAGTGGTAGGTGTTCTTGGGCAGGTTGCCTGCTCCTGCCAACTCCCCCACGACTTCATATTGTCAGCACATCTATATTTAAGACTGGGTTTTTTTGCCTTTGTTTAAAGGGGTTTCCTTCCCTTGTAGTAAACTTAAGAGTTAATAGAAAAAAGTAATTCAAAAGTAATCCAAGCACATCTGTAATTAATTCTGCAGGAGAGGGCAGAGCGACGCGAGTCAGAGTTGGCACGCAATTCCTGGCTCCTGGTGTGCAGTCCCCGGGACGGACAGAAGGTCCCTCCGACGAGCACGGCTAGAAGTTAGATTTGGAGTGTCCAAATATGCAGATGGGAAAGTGCTTGACATGAGAGGACCACTGTGCTGCCAGCTGAAAGAACTTGACGTCGTTCCACTCCACCCCGTCGATCAGGACTGCAGGGGAGGGTGAAAAGAGAGGAGAGTTAGCAAATACTGAGCGGAAGGGGCCAGCCTGAAACAGCTTTGCTAGAAACCTCCCTGCAGTCAGCAGAGGGAGGCCTGGCTACATGCTGTGCTCAGGGTACGCGCTGCTCTGCCTGGCCACCCCACCGCTCTAAAGAGCTGCACACGCGGGGCAGAAAGGCTCGAGAGCAGACCAGGTTTAGGGAGAACAGCTCAGAGTGTCGTTCCAGCATTGCTCACTGACACTGGAGCTCCTCAGACTGCTGATTTCAGTGTCACCTGATTTGATTCTCCAATTTCCTCAACACACTTCACTTTCTTTTTTGGGCAAACGCACTCTTACAGAGATGGACATCAGTCTCTCCTTGCTGGCATTTTTAACCAGGAGATCTGCGTCTCCTAAAGAGATGACACGTATTCTGTGACCACCCTTCACACTCACCAGTCTCACGGGGATGGGGCCAGGATTAAGGAGGTGACCTAAGCAGATCCCTCTGCTGTGAAGAGTGGTGGGAATTATTAACTGAATAGGCTACAGGGACAGCTCCACTGACAGCCACTTTAGGTCTGTCTGCAAGATGCACTTATGTCTCCCACTGCGGTGTGCCTTTGTGCCAGAGTCCTGCCTAGAAGAGCAGCCACACTCTCACCGCTCTCCACCGCCACTTTCCAGATGTGCAAGGGAAACAGAGAATGACAGGGAGGGAAAAGGGAACGAATGGAGCCTGATCCAGCCCTTGTCCTCATCCAGGGCACTGATTCAGAGGAATTCCTAGGTAAGGGAGGATTTTCCCACATCCCAGACCTATTAAGCAATCCCCGTGCTGGACACATCCAAGCCCATTCCCCACTGTGTTGGCTCCACGGCACAGGACAAGACACCAGGTCAGCCCTTTGCCTGGAGGACAACGCTAGCAGCTGAGCCTCGCCCCCGCGCCCGACAGGATGCAAGCGCCGCACTTACCGCGCAGCATGTTCTGCTGATGTTTCGCTGTGCAAATCAACCTGCTGATTCCTTCAATACACTGGCTCTTTGACTCAACCTCCTTGTCTTTTGTTTTCTTGGGCAAAAACATCACTGGAAGAAAATCAAATCAGCACACAGTGAATCTCTGCCACTCACAGGAGCTGCACCAAGACTTGTTTGGGTTTTTGCATTTAAATGTTCGTGTCTGAAAATTCTAACTCGAATTTTAACTCCTAAAATCATCCCTGTCTGGCAGGAGTTCAACCATGTCAGTGCTCAGCACTGTCACCTATGCACATGGACATTTTAGGCGTAAGTGTCTCCACAGGAAGCATTCCCAGCTCATAACCCAGGCCCCAAAAGGCACCTTCAGAGTAACTCCTGCGACTCTGTTGGGACACCAGGGAAAAGAGCTGCATCTGCAGTGGTCCCCAGCCTGCGCCCTGTGCTGGGCTGACGGGATCTGCCGGGCGGCCGCACCACCTAGGGGGAGTCCCACACACTGCACACGGCTGCCGGGCAGCACTGCGCTCCAGCCTCCGATGTATCTGCGGGCAGGTTTGCTGCACCAACAGCGGCCCAATGTGAGCTGGGCTGCACAGACACCTGGAGAGAGAAGGAGGGACTACAAACTATGGGCAGTTGGTGGAGAGGGAAGGCATCAGGAGAGCTAAAAAGGGTCCAGTTCCCCGAGAACTGTCCAAATGCACGAGCAAAGATGGACAAACTGGCTCCACAAAAGCTGGTGGTGTTGAACACCACTGCTCCAGGCTGGGCCAGCCCCAGTGAAGAACATTTGGAGTGTGTCAGGATTGCCTCTCCCATAGACATGCCACTTAAAAAGGGTGTGGTCAGGGTGGGACCTCTGGTACCAGCAGTGCCACAGCTACAGTGGACCCGTAGTGACCTGGCTGCAGGGTTACGCACCCATGTCCTGCAGCCACTGGTCCAGGTGGCTCTGTCATCTTCCCTCAGAGCCCCCAAAACCCCTTGTTCCAGCAGGAATGACTCCCAGGCCCACAGGCAGGAAGATGTCGTGAAGGACAGCTACTGGCAGTTGAATGTAAGTGCAGAACTGCCTTGCTGCTGCCTTGAAAACCCTTCGCTGCAGAGCTGTTCTCAATTTCTAGTATGTTTCACATTACCAAGGCCAGGAGAAAATCCAGAATTACTGACAACATTTAAAATGCCTTTTCTGTTTGTTTGTTTTGAGAAAATAAACACAAAGCCATGAGTTTAAGAGCAGAAGGTTAAAAAAGAAAAAAGTTAACATCAGGCTTTGCTGAGAGCATTTCTCTTCTTACCGCCTTTTGTCCCACCAAGCACTCTGTACAAGAACATAAGAGCTCCTGCAGAAAAGCTTACATTGCTGCAACCTGCTCTGAGTGACAACACAAGCGCACCTAGCAATGGCTTGGCAGCTCTGGCTGGTGTTTGTCCGGCTGTGACAGTGGGACTTTAACAAGAGGACACCACATCAAATCCAGCAAAACGCCTCTGCTGGGGCTGCTGCCATATGCTGCAACATGATGGGATGCACACACGTCCTGCCGCTGTCTGCACCTCCGTCATGCGGCAGAGGAGAGTCCGCAGCGTGGAGCTGTACAGGCTGAAGGGTCTGCCCTGACTGCAGTGGTTGGGGCACAAGCTGCCTCTTACCTGACCCAACACCCCAAACCAGCACCAGCAGGCTCACAAGGAACACGGGGAAGCTGTCCAGAGCAGCGTACCTCCTGGCTGTCTGCACGGCCACCCACAAGTGTCCTTGCTCTGTCCCCACCTTTGTTCCTTTGGGCTATACCATCTCAGCTGTTCAGCTGTAAGGGTGAACACATACCCTTTTTACAGCACAAAGAGGAACCACCCCACCCTTTCAAACTCTATCACCTTATGCCGTCACTTCTCATCTACAGACAGACTAGGATTTGGAGGATAAAAATATGACTAAGGTGCTGTAATGCAGGACTGACAAGTCAGGCAGCCCTGGAGCAGCAGAACAGGGAGAGCAGCATTGCATTCTTGGCCTTTGGCAACAGTAAATGTGTCCACCTTACCTTTCTTGTTCTTCTCTTTTGTCACGACGGTCATGGACATCGTTGGAGTGGTGGCAATCTCACCGCTGGCAGGTAACCTGCTGACCTGGAGGGACCGGAAAGTGCATTTCAGTGTGTTTTTGGTAGTGGAGGGGTCCTTCTTCTCCGGGTCTCTCTTTCTGTCCATGGGTGGAGCTGCAATCCAGTAATCCACCTGCAGGCCCATCAACTCAGCACCGAGGCTCTGGCTGGAAAACAAGAGAAGAAGGTAATTTCTGCGCAGCACTTAACAGAGTTCCCCCCATCTGTGTTTCTTCAGAGTGGCTGCTGTTCCTGACCAGATAGAAAGAGGAGAAGCGCCTGGCTCTTTGGAAAATCAGGCAGCAACGTTTTGTAGTGAGACCTGATAATCACAAAAGCACAAGAAATCATCACTGAGTGATACAGCCTGGGCCACTTTACATGGTGGCATCGGCTTGGCAGCACAGGACTCCAACGAGTGGAGACAAGCTGACACGCTGCACAGCCACGGGGACGAGCAGTGGGAAAAGGAGCAGACAAGCAGTTTCCTAACGCGATGCTGAGTTCAGTGACCCCGCCAGCAAAGGCAACCCCTGAGGTGGCCCAGATCACTCCCAGTCTTTGAGTGGGGAAGAGAGGCTGTAAGCACCTTGCTGCTGCCTCCTGAGCACTGATGAGTGAATGACTCTGGCCAGGCACAGCACTGCCAAACTCAACTCTGAACTGGGGTGAACAAAGAGCTGGTGGGTCCCTGAACATTAGGCACTCAGTTCCCAGTCTCCCTGACTTGCTTCCATCTCCTGTGTTCATGAGCTCTTCCTGCCACCAGCTGCTTCCCTTCCTGTCCAGACACTCCACCGGGTCATACAGGATCTCTGCTCTCCCCAGATCCCTGTAACGAAGTTGGCACGGGGGAATCTGCCCCGCAGCCCTGCTGCGTGCTGGGGAATTCTAGTGCTGGGGAAATGCTCTGCCAGTCCTGTGATGTTTGCTAAACAACGTCAGATTTCAGGACACAATCTGCTGTTGAAAACTCCCGCGCATTGTGTGGTAACAGATGTGTGTCACCAAAACACGCCACCAGCCTTTCTTGAGCCAGAAAAGGGAAGATGAGCAGCCTGGGAAATTCCACCCCTTGCCTGTCCCTGCCTCTCGCTAGCTAACCGCGAGTGGAGCAGGGGTTTATCATTCAGCAGACCTACAGTTGACTGCCCATACTTCGTCCTACACAATGACAGTGTTGAATAATATGCAAGTACTAGACAGAAAACTAACTCAATTTATCTACCAGTCTGTGTCCCGTTTGAGAAACGGCAATTGTTAAGGAAGATGAATCTGTGATCTTGAATGTAATATGCATCCCTCTACACCACCTGTTTAATAAGAAATTCTCAAGGTAAAACAAGGACATCCCATCATTAAGGACCTCTCAGCAAATAATTTCCTTTTTTTTTGCCATTGACTCAGCTGAAAGCCAGACTGCAAAGTAGAGTTCATCTTTGATCACTAAAACCAGGTTTTGGGTTCTCAGGGCAATTTCAGAAGTGAGATTCTTTAAGGATGATGTTTTAGAAATGCAGCTTGGGATTTTAAGGCTCCTTTGCATCACATTTCTCATCTCAGTTTTAAAGACAAAGCATCCTAATGTTCACTATGCCCAGGCAAGATTTTCTGTTCCGTTCCCCGTTAAACATGTGGCTTAATCTTTCAGTCTGGGTCACCCTCCAGCCCCTGTGCTGTCACATACAGATGAGTGGAGATGGAACAATGTTGAACCTAAATTTCCTCATTTCTTGATTTTACCACACAGCATGAAAACAAAAAGTACCGGATTCCTAGAGCCGGGGAGTCAACTTCAGACATATCGCGTCCATGGCTCACAACTTTAATAGCCTACGCTTTTTGTGGGTACGGGTTCCCGGATCACTTCCACCTTTGGAAAGCCCACACAGAGCTCACCCATGCAAAGTCAGCTCTGCTCTCCAGAGCCTGCGCAGCCCCCGGCTCTCTGCACTGCCAGCCAGCTGCTGCTGGGACCAGCCTGGGG
This sequence comes from Phoenicopterus ruber ruber, assembly GCA_009819775.1. Classification (NCBI taxonomy): domain Eukaryota; kingdom Metazoa; phylum Chordata; class Aves; order Phoenicopteriformes; family Phoenicopteridae; genus Phoenicopterus; species Phoenicopterus ruber. The sequence continues at coordinate 28,485,975 of CM020222.1, forward strand.
CAGACAGGACTCTCCTGCCACCAAACCACAGGGGGCCAACAGGAGGGACTTGGGGAACTGGGCCTCCTGGCACAGGCTAACAGCCACTAACACCTTCCAGTTGCTGGGCACCTGCTAAACTGGGACTTCCACATTTCCATTTCCTCTTGTTAAAAGGGAACTCTCAAGCCAGTTTAAGAATTCAGCGGTTAAAGGTCCCCATAGGGCTCTCTGGGGTGGGCAGGAAAGGTCCCCATTCTGTCTCCAACAGGGACAGTGGGAGATGCTGCTTAGAAAGAGCACGTGAGCTCAGTCTCTACCTGCAGAGCATTCCCTTGGACTTCCCCAGCCTGTCAATCACAGGATTAGGGATGTTAGAGGGGACATCCCTGAATCATCCTTTAGCATCCATTACTGGATCTGCTGTCGATGATTTTGCCTAACCCCTCTTTGACCTGCTGATCCTGCTGCCACAGAAGTAGCAGAGGCAGACATGGGCCCAATATGCCTTTCCTGCTGTGTGTGGAAGTCCCTTCCTTTCTCCCTTTTAATTGACCTCTTGCCAGTGTCACTGCGTGCCCCTAGGTCTTGTACCACAGGTTTGGTGAACGACAGTTCAATATTCAACAAACCCACCACCACTGTGATTTTGCAAAACTTGAGTGGCTTACCTTTTTCCCCTCCTCCCCCAAACCGCAAAGTCCAAGCGCTTCTAGTCTCCCCTCACAAGGCTGCTGCTCTGCCCCCTTCATCTTGTTAACTCCCCTGAATCTTTAACTTCACCATGTGCTTCTGGGTACCAGAACTGCACACAAAGCGTTAGACAGTTACACCACCGTTTTGTGCAGCAACAAAATGAGAGTCCAGGCCAGGGCAATTCTTTACTGGCAGTTTTCTAGGGGTGTCCTCCCTTCACCCCTAAAAATTTCAGGTAGGCCAAGAGCTTCATATTGCTTACAGGTGCTGTCTCCTTGCTGTTCTGATATGCTTTCAGGCACATGCATAAATGGGAGCTGCAATTCCACTATGTCACCTTACAATTGTCAGCTCTCCCCTCACAGAGGAAAAGCCTGCTCCTTCCACAGAGTCCCTTTGACCTTACACTCGTTTGGTCCTTGAAAAGATAAGAATCGTGAGGGATTAGGCTAGCACTTACGTGTGTTAGGGTCAGTATTTTCTTTGGCTACATATCTCCCCAAGAGAATCCAGTCTCAAAGGGAAAATATCAGCAGATGGAGAACACAAACCTTCCCAAACAGGCTGCCACAATGGCTCATCAGAATCAGGGTTTCTGCCGGACTATCAGAAACAAGGCTGCCCCTTCTAGTTCAAATGTGTCTGCCCTTGAGAAGTGCAGCCCTCCCATCGGGTGCAAGATCCCCTCGGCCCTCCCCAGCTCCTTGTCAGCCAGCAAGGACACAGTCACTCCAGAGGCAAAAGAGGTGAAGGGGAAAGGTGACAACTTCAAGTGTTTGCTAGGGAGGAAGGAAGCACAGCTATGGGGTTTCCTTTAGAAGAGTTTTCCTCTCTCCTGTGTATGTCGGATAAGACAGCCAAGGGAGACGTAAGGAGACAAAACATGCTTTACCTTGAGGACGAGAAGCTGCCTGTGACAGACGGTGAGGAAGGTGGTGTAGGGGAGGCTTCTTTCACAGCAGGAGACACAGAAGGTGGGGTAGAAGAAAGGACACTGGAGCTTGAGGGAGCTGCGTCATCAGAGTCACCTTGCAGAAAAGAAGTCAAACTGTTTGTCTGGGTTCATCTCACAGCCCAACACATGCACGCTGGGATAGCTCAGTCTCTTTGCCCACACTCCCGCTGCACAGGTTTTGTTCAGACTCAGAGATCAGCTAGCCCATCAGTTCCGACTGCCTCCACACTTAAACCATGGGACTTTATGTTTGGGTAAGAGGCAGGCACAGACATTCACACTCTTCTGGGCTCCCCACCTGGCATCTGCTCTCCTAGGGTTTGCTCCCAGCTGATTTTGAGCCTCCTGCACCATCAGAGCCCAGCCCACTGATCTCTGCTGGGGAATCTCCCCCCGCAACCACTGCAGGGCAGCACCACTCCAAGACTCTTGGAGAATCCAGTACCTCTGGGCTGATCACAGGGATCTCCCCATTCCCTCTGCTTCCACCCTCCACAATCAAGGCATCATTCCCTTCATGTTGGCCCTTTAGGATGGTGGGAGCACTGTGGCAGCAAGGAGTGACCCACAGAAGGGCTGCCTCCACACACTAACCTATGTGTAACCTAGGCCACAGGAATCTGGGTTTATTAGTGAAGAATAGGTTTATAAGAAACAACCCCAATAGATGAGGAAACAAATATTCCTGACTAGTAGTGTGTATGAAGGAGGAGAAAATAAGTTCACATTGATAAAATAGCACTACCCCATGCCCAGGCAGTATCATGTAAATCAGCTTTACATTCCCTGTTAAAAAACCTGGGTCTAAATTTGTTGTCAGATTGGCAAATGGGTTGCCTATCCTGGAGTTTGCAGTGTTAGACACATGTTTGAGATTGATTTTATTAGGCGATTGAGCCCAGTGTAGGGAGACAGGCATGAACTTCTGATGAACTGTCTCCCCAGTTTGGAGCGGGAACCTCAAATAACCACAGCGGTAAATCCACCCCACTGAGAACACACAAGAAAAATGGGTGTTTGCACATCTATGAGTGGAGTTTCCCTGGATGAGGGTGTGGGAATTTCAGCTGGCCTGAAGCTCCTTGTAAAGTAACAAGAAAAAGGGCCTCTTTCAAGAGAGAGGCCTCTCTTTCTGTGGACAGCCACTGGGAGTCAAGGCAGTGGAACTGGGAGCTAATAAAATCCAGTTCCACCTTACAAAACACAAAGACATCAGCCAAGGACAAGTTTGTTCAGGCTGTGAAGTGAGGCTCCCACCACCTGTATGACACAGAAAGCACACACAGGATGCTTGTTACCTGACGTGGCAGAAGATTGTTCCACTATTCCAACCTTTACCACCTAGAGGGGGCAAAACAGAAGAGCTCTATGAAACAGGAGACCCCTGAACTTTGGGAACACCCAACCCCCAAACTAAGCTCACCCCTACAGCCCCCTTGGCACTGTCCCTGCAATCAGGGTAGTGTTCAAGTATGTTAAAAAGTGGAGTCTTCTAAGAGCCAGGCAGGTCCCAGCAGTGTCCAGCCAAGCAGTACCAGCTCACAACCCTTCCCTGACCTATACAAGAGACAGCACAGACCCTATGGAGCTGTTACAGACCCGCACAGCTCTGAATAGCCCATCGTCAGCCCCAAGCTATGGCAACTACAGTGCTTATGTGTGACACCTGTGGGAATAGGGCAGGAGGAGAAAGGAACATAAATATCCCTTTAGCACTGCTTTGATACACCTGCTAATTACAGACATACTGCTTCCACCACACAAGTGCAGCCACTTCTAGGGTGCAGCGTAGTTGGGGTTTGCTAGGAAACCACAAAAGCAGCAAAGTACAGTTTCTGATCAGAGTTTTCTAGTCTCCAAACAAGGGAAGTGTCTGGCAAAGAAGATAAAGCTGCTAGCAAAGCCTCTGAACAATCCCAATCACACTGTAATAAGGATACAAATGTGTTCTGATATGGCCAACCACCAGCTAGTACATTTAGGTTAATGATAAATGCCACTGACAATAATTTGTGGGATAGAGTATGCTACAAACACAAGCTCCCAAGAACACACTATGCCTAGAAAGATAAAAAGACCCTTGGTAATATAAAAGCAGGGACCTTCTGTAGCGATAATCTGCTATGGTGCACAGGGATCATTACTCTCGACACCGCAGAGTGATCCTTCTTAAGGTCCTTAAGAAACTGGTATCCAGGGCTAATGTCTACCCTATATAAATGCTGACAAGTGGGAAAGAGCTGCAGAGGGATCTCAAGTCAATATAACCTGCTTTAGAATGAGAAATGATGTCACACAGTCTATTTAGTTTGAAAACAGAAGATCGTTAAGTTCAGACATGACCACATGTCTAGGGAGCACATTTCTGTGCTATGGGATCAAGAAAAAGGACCTAATCATCAGAAGCAAAAAACTTTGCACAGTTCAGAGTAGGGGGGGTGTGTATGCTCAACACTAGATCTTGGAGAGCTGTCAGGCTCTCTGATGGATTCTCTGTTAGCTCCAGTCTTGGACAAGCCATCGTGAACTCAAGCAGTGTGTGCAGAGGCTCCCTAAGAGGGCACTGCCTTGGGAGAAGGAGGCTGCAGCTCAGTTTGGCCAGTCTCCATCCAAAGGGCAACAAATCAGGCTCTGGAGTCCAGCAGCCATTTGTGCTGCATGAGTTAAATGACAAGGGGATGTTTCACAGCCTGTAACTAGCTGTGAGCAAGAGGAGGTGAGGCAGAAGAGTTAGGGGAAGAACAAGCAACACAGAAAACTGCCTACAGCCACCTTGATCTGCAAAAGCTAGACAGAAAATCTCTTCTGGCCTTTTCCCTCTTGCTGGCTGACTACAGATGCTCGAGTTCAGACACATGGGAGGAAGACGAGGTTAAACACTTTCCCTTCCCTCCACTCAGGGAGGCGCTTGCGACTGCTGCAGTCCCAACAACGCCTCCATCCAGCAGCGCTGCAGCAGCCCGTCTCCTTTCCCTTCAGGAAGGATGTGCATCCTGTCAACTCTCCTGGCAACTGGCTGTCGGCACAATGCAGGCGCACGACCACGCAGCCTCACCACCCAACCCCGGCTTTCGTGCCCGACTGGCCCCTTGTGAAGCTCTGCTCCCACCACTTCAGAGCCTGGCTGAGCAGCACGGCACTGCCCTGCTGGCTTCTGGGTCAAAGACTGTGCACAACCCAGCTGCAGGACATCAGTTTTTGCACCCTAAAAGCCAACAGAGTCCAGCTAGCATCATGAGTCGCAAACCCAAATGTTGCTGGCTCCCTCTCTTCCTTGGCCAACAGCTCCAAGCAGGTTGCAGCTGAGGGAAAGAGCTTTGGTGTTCATGTTCAGCCTCAGACTTTGTGAGACACTTGCAATTGGCCTTTCAGAGTCTCTTCAGATGTGTCTCATCGGGAATTACTGTGTCAGGAACACTTCAGAAGCAAGAATGAGCAGCATTGATTTGGCCCTTACACCAGCTGACATAGGAAGTCAGTTTGTGATTTCAAGGCAAGTTTTTGGGGGGTTGGTAGTGTTATTCACACAGAACTGTTCACTCTCCCTGCTTTCAGACAATCAAATCCAGACTGGAAAAGCATTGCTAATGTCAGGACAATGATCATTTTAGAGCAACTGGACAAACACTGAGCCCCATTTGCTTGCACATAGCACTGAACTAAATCAGCCCCTAAGAAAAGCTTTGCAGAGTCTAGCAGCTACAGTGAGATGAATCCAGGAGCTTCCAAGCCCTTCTGGGCTCTTCCTCTTATTGGGAAAGGTGAAATGGCTGTTTCATAACAACAATTCTTCACCAGCAATTGCAGTTCATGGGAGGGACAAGATCGCAGCAAAGCTCATCAGCAGCGAACAGATCGGGAAGATGTGTCTCTCCGCTTTAGTGGAAGACATCTTTCCTTCAACAAAAGTAGATTGTCGTCACAGGAACACTGCCGAGACACACTCTTACTCTGGAGAGACACCAGAGTGAAAGCAGGGTCAGCCTGAAGGCAAGAGAGACTAAGCTCTTTAAATGCCTTGGGATTTCAGATTAGCTCTGACGCACTGACAGGGATACAAACGGGAAAGCACACAAGTCAGCTTAACACAGAGAAGGCAGAACAAGACAGCCAGCATGCAAGAAAGAGAAGCTACAAGAGAGCAGCAAAAACTGTGAAGAGGACATCCAGTAGCTGAAGAGCAGTCAAGGGATATGCTTTTGGCCGCAGGTCAATGACTTTATACCTAAAACTTAATGAAGAGCATGATCAAATAAGGGGAGGGAAGCTAGAAAAGTACACAGTGCACAAAATACACTGGCAGAAGCACAAGCACACCCCTGCCTAGATACTCTGCACTTGGCCACCTGAGCTGGGAATATTTAAAAATAAGGACAGGAGGAAAAGCCAGGGACTACTATCCTAAAATACATATTCACATAATAAAATATACTAAATAGCTACTGCCTCAGACTCAAACCTAACAGTGGTATAAATCGTCTCCCTGGTGGGATGTACTCTCCACTTCCTAGGAGTGGATGGGATATTAAGAGGACTGGAGACCGTTCATGACAAGCACACAGAGGACTGACACTGGAACAGCAAAATTGGCCAAATCATTCACCCAGGGCAATGCTGGGCACAGCAACCCTGAGATCAGGTTTCCAGGAACACACTACCTTCCTCTGCACGTGGCCCAGCAGCAATTCTCCACCAACTAGGTGCTTTGGTCCGCAGCAAAGACAGGCTGTGGATCAGAGGACTTCAGCATCACACTTTCTTCTCTGTATTGAAGGAACAAGGCAATAGCAAGGCTACGGTGCCTGCTTCAGTGCTGGCAGTCACGCAGCACAGAGCTGCTTGGAGAGTAAAGTACACCTAGTAATTTGTTGAGGGAATTTTGAGGTTTGCTCATATACCAGGCAGTTGCATCCAACCATCAGATGCTCATGTTGACACTCTACGTTAGAGCACCCAGTGCTCCTGCTCTACCCCAGAAACAAGGTAAGTTTGAGTTAATACTTGTGGACACATTCTAGCTGGCTTAAGAGAGCGGAACTAAGATAACACTCACCCCGACAAAGGGAATGAACTTCTGCGAAGATTCTTCGTCAGGGCTAAAGGCAAAGAGAAAAGAGTTGTTAACAGCTTGCTTCCACACCGGGCACGATACTCACTTTATACGTTGCATTCAAGCATGCAGCAGGGACGGACAGTATGCAAGCGCCAGTCCAATGTCTCCTCTCAAGGCCCCCTGCCAGCACGCTAAGAATCTGCATGGGTGGGGAAGAGCACGCAGCTTACAGCACACCTCTCAGGGGAAAGGTCTCTTCCTCCCTCCCTCACGCTCGACAGAGAAACATGCTTTAATGGCATGGCAGTCATTACAGACACACGACCTCCTACTGCAAGGAAATGGATCTGTGCCACAACAACACGGAGAACTGTGCGTTACTTACTAGTACCTGAAGCGCTCTGCACACATGGCCTTCACGCGTCCCACCTTTGGAGTCACGTGCCATACCTTGCATATCCCAGCATCGCTAAAGCAGTTAGCCTGCCACGGGGTTACAAGCCGTGACACGTGGTTATTTGTATAGCACTAGCAAGTACGTACACACACACACACACTCACGCACACAGATACACGTTCCCTGCCACTGGGAGCTTGCAGTCCCTCAGACAGGCACACTGGAGAGGTCAGGCAGCAGAGTACACCAGGTACATCAGGACACCAACTTGAGAACGGCAAACAGCTAAACCAAGTCGAACAAAACGTACACCATGTCCCAGAAACAGCTGAAGACAACACTACACACATTTTGAAAGAAGGAAGGCATCAGCCTCTCCTGCTCCGGCCCTGCCCAGGGTTCAGGAGCCAGAAGGTGGAGAAGAAAAAGGGCCAGCAACAAAGGCCACAGTCAAACCTAGCAGGAATTAAGGAGAGACTCAACAAAGACAAGAGGGGGATGACCTGAGTGAGGAGGAAGGCAGGCTGGGAGGGCCTGCAGAGCCACTGCTCCCTTCAAGGTCAGAGAGGTGAAGACGGAACCACGGAGAGTGCTGCAGGAGCACATCTGCGTGTTCAGAGGAATTAAAGTCCAGCAGTGCAAATGACTGCACAGGTAAGACGCCCAACGTTTCTCAGTGGCCAAGCGCAGGAAACAGAGAGGAAGCAGACACACACTGAGACTCTTCACGTTTCTCTTTTTGTGCACCCCTCAGTGCTCGGAGCACTGCACCATTCAGAAAAAAATGTCCAGTGTTGCCTTCACCCACAATATTGCTGAGTGTAGCACAAATACTTCAGGAAAGCAGGTACTTCTGTGCCATTTCCAGCACAGATCAGAAACGCACCCTATGCCCAAGGGTTGCCAACCACTGTGTGATTACCACGAGCTGGACAATTTCCTCTAAGCCCTATGGAAAGAACGGCATAGAACTGCAGCAAACATCACTCTGGCAGAGCTCCCTCTTGGTTTAGTGCAGAGTGGGCTTTTGCAAATAGCCTTTTGCCTTGGCGCAGCTCTGCTTGCTCAGCTCTGCAGCAAAGCCAGGGGCTTTGCTCCCTTCCTACCTCACAACCCCAGGCACTGCACCTTCATTCTTCCCCCAAAGCACATGAAAAAATAACCAAGTCCCTGAGTCTGGGCTGGAAGCCAGAAAGGTCGCATCTTTCCAACCACGGCTGCAGGCCCTCCGGCAAATAAATCTCCTATGAACATGACATTTCCAGCTCCAGTTTTGCAAAGGGAAAGGAGAAACCCACTCAGCTGTTGGGAGAAGCACAGAACAGAGGCTCAGCTTTCTTCTTATTTCTTCAGCTCCGTGGGCTGAGAAGCAGGCAGAAGTGAGTCCTGCTGACCAAGTGAGGGATGCACAATAGTCACCTACTCATCTCAGCTACTGGATGGCTTTGCTCCAAGCTCTCAAAAAACAAACCATGCCCAATTCCAGCAGAAAACTCATTCTTGTTCCCCCTGGGAGATCAGACTCCCACTGAGGAGAGCTCAGGGGCAATTCTGAAATAAATCATTTGCTTCAGTCACCATTTATCACAGCTCACAATGATGCACAGACTGTTCCTGAAGCAATCCAGCTGGATTTCAGCTCGGCTAGGCTAGTCCTGTCACACGTCCTCTTGGGAACGCTGATCTTGCACATGTGCCTCTGAAAATGCAGCTTATCAGAACAGCTGCTCTTCATATGGATGGAAGGAGAGATGAAGTGACTGTGCTTGTTCTCCACTTCCTCTTTCATGCTCTTTCCTGATTCTTGTCCTTCAGGATCCCAAAATATTAATCCAGAATACTCTCACCTTCGCAAAGGTCCCTACCACACTTCTGCAACTAAAATATCCCCTGTCCCTGGAAAGGCAGCTCCCCCTTATTACCTAGGCTGCACAGATTCCCAGGCTGCAGAGGTTTTACCCCCATAGCGATGTCCAAGGTACTGGTTTAATCCATAGGTCTTCTGAGAGCCCCGGTACCTCAGCTATAATTTAAAGCCAGACCTGAACCTGGTTTGTGATTTTTAACAGTATTACTGACACTTCACCTCTGTAATTCTGGAGAAAAACACCCCCAAAACAACAAACAACCCCCAAAACCAGACCTATGCAGAGAAGCTATGAAGAAACATCTTTTTCTGGAATGGGGAGTTGTCTACTATTTTTGCTTGGGCAAAATCCATCCATCTGCAATGAGTCCTTCAAAGGTAAACCGTCCAGAAGTGGACTTGGAGGCTCCCTCTCTACCCCAAGAAATTAATTCAGACTGAACAAAGTCATATAGTCAGATTTATATGTTTCAGGACTCAGAAAGGAGAAGCCACCACATCACCAGGAGTCACCCACCTGACAAAGGGAAAGAATAATCTCTCTCACTTCTGGGGCAAAGTACACACTGAGCTGCAAAGCACTCAGATTTTACAGTAATAGGGACTGAATAATCACTTAGAGTAGTTATGCCAGTTATTAGTCTTTTATAAGATTTCATTTACAATTTAAGCAACCCAAGAAAGATTCAAATGTAGCCAAACACCTGTGATTTCCTAGCAGGAGGGCGTCAGGTACTACCTTTATTCCCTGCAGGGGGGGAATAGGAAAGGGGAGACTTATCGCAGAAGGACTAGCAGGTCTCTAAGTGATTTCAGTCCAGGCACTAACAACAACTCTCCAAAGTTCATCTTTGATATGAAGCATCTGTCCTTCCCACTGGACAGCCATAACTCCCTGTTGACTGCCTCTGTTGTCATTTGCTGGAACTGTCTCTGTTCCACCAAGTCTCCAGTGGTCAAATCAAACAGAGTGACAAAGCAACTCCAGGTCCTCATGACACACCAGATGAGTCACCTCTCTGCTTTCCCATGAAATTCTCATCCAGCACCCTTCATGTTCCTGCAGTTGGCTGGACATCCTCAGCGGGACATCCAGAACATTTCTTGAGCCTTGACTCTCCGCTGCTGCAATGCTCTGCCAGGCAAGGGGCAGAAGTAAACTCCTGTTACGTTCCCACTGGCTGCACAAGGAGGTTCATGCAGCAACAAGCCAGGTGATACAGGTGCTGCTGAACCAGAGGAAGGACTCGGTCCATCTTCACCAGCTGTGTTCATGTTCAGCAACTGCTGCAGGCTGTGTTTTAGAAGCAGCATTCGGAGAAAGGACCTGGACTCTGCCTAGCCACTGCCCTGCAGAGAGTCAGAGACACACAGCAGGGAGAAAACGGTGTTACCCCTGCTTCCTATTGCCCAGGAACCCACGCTGGCTCACCCTCCAACTCAAGGCACTTGTGCTCCAGGGAGCAAGAGTTGGGGAAGTGCTCTGCAACACACGAGAGCGAAGAGCTTTTTGGTAAATGTGTAACTAGGTAGGAAATGACCCAGCCCTCACCCTGACAAGCGAGCAATGCTTTTATTTCCAACAGCCAAGCTGCTCCCCAGATTCATGCAAGGGCTATCCAGAAGCCACGTAGCGTGAGCTGTGCTGGACACTGAATTACAGTGGGTGACACCAGCCCAGGTTCACAGAACTGATTGGCAATCCAGCTACACTGGAATGAGTGTCTGCCGAGTGTCAGATCTCAAATACCGCAGGGAGGTATCAACGTCAATGATACACTCCTCCTAATGAGAGGCCCACCTCTGCCAGCATGGTCTCAGCTCCCCAGATGATGCCTAAACTGCAGTGTTTCTTGAAAATTCAGTAACCAGTAATTCTGCCAGTGCTCAGAGACAAAGTTAGTCACCCAGTGTAACACAGAGGAACTGAAACAGCAATTCATTTCCTTCCTGAACCCCTTCCTCACTGCCAGCCCCCTTGATTTCAGGTAAGGTCAGTAGATGCTCCAAAAGAATGGGACAAAGCTTTGGCACCATTGCAGTCCATCACAGGCAGTACATGCGCCAACCTTTCGCCATGACAAACAGAACAAGGGGACAGGAAGGAGAGCGGAGGTAAGTCAAAATAGGGATATAGCTGGCAATAAAGTTATAAAGCAGCTCATCACATACAGCTATGTCCTAAAGACTGGCTTGGCTTTCCTTGGACCACTAGGGCTTGTTTAACAGAGCAAATGCTAGGATACTGGGAGATTTGTCTTGCAATGAATTCGTGGGTAGTGCTGCTGTTTCCACACGGACCACTGCTTTGAAAGCTGGCCTTGGAGAAGCCATTCACCTCTGGCCTCAAGGGAGAGGGAGTTGCAGTAACTTTGTGAAGTGAGGACAAAATAAACAATGTCCAACAACCATATGGTTCAAAGCAGGGGACTCTGCAGAGCAAGAAGGTCTTGGAGGCAGCTCTGAGAGCACAACTCCCCTGCTAAAATACATCTGTCTCCTCTTTCTTGGGCTCAGAGAAGTCCCATATGTTTGGGATAGCCTGCTAGCAAGAGACTAGTCCTCAATTTTTTTATTACAGGGAGATTTTGCTGGTCAGCACTCGGACACTGCATGGCTGAACCCCACCCTGAGCCAGCGAGTGCTGCCTACAGCACTCCAGCTCCAACAGATGGGAAGTGAAAAGCCTTTGCTCAGTTCTGATCCTTTTGGAGCTACACTAAATCCTCTGATGACTGTGACCAAACAGCAAGGATTAGATAGGAAGTAGGGAAAGGAAAAAAACTTACTTTTTCTGTATTTTACCACTCAAAGCTATGCTCTCAATAACCCCTTCATTTCCATTCAGTCTACACCCTGGGAACCCATATGTGTGGTCCAAAGGCAGAGCAGTCACTTTCAACAATGCGTTCTGCCAGCAGATGACATAGTTTCAAAGCAGCGAGCAGAATTTAACCTGAAGCACAACCTGTGCATCCCAGACCTGCAGGAACTGTTAAACAAGGCACAAAAGACCGGCTCATGGGGGAAAATATATAGGAGATGGGAGAGGGAACCTAAAAGGAACTGATACCTTATGGTAAAATCAAAATGAAAGCTCTTTTTCCTTTTCAGAAAGCAACCAAAGAAAAAGATAAATATGTTATTATACTTACAATAAAGTGATGCATTCATTTAGACAGTGGTAATGGAAACACAATTTCTGTGTTGTTTTTTACAATACCCTCCCTAAGTTGCTGCCAATGGCAGAGCGCTGCATTTCTAAAGAAAGCCACTCGGGGAGATAACTGCCCATCACCCCATGGGAGAGCCTGTTCCTCTAACTCACTCTCCAGTTTGCTCATGGGGTACTTAGCTGAAAGTAGAAGTTATTTTAAAGCAGACACAACAGAGATACTAAGAAACTGCAGGCTATGTCACGTGTCTGACTAAAAGTCTCAGTGATCTCTCTTCCCAGTAACCTTCTGCAGCGTTTGAGCCCGATCTAAACCTCTTGGCAGCTTCAGGTATGGCACCACCAAGTCTGAAGAGTCTAAAATCCAAATGGATCAGACCAGCTTGGTAAAGCGGTTATGCACACTGCTGGGAGGGCTAAGTGCGTGTGTTGGTGAAGTACATTTCAGATGTTTTTCAACAAAGTACCAAATCAACCTTTCTGGGCACATTAGAAACTCAAAATGATTAAATGTGTGTTAATGACAAAAACGAACTTGTAACAGAATGGAGAAGGCAGTGGAGACCAGTGCAGAACCCAGCAGCCAAAGGGTGCAGAGAAAGAACAAGGCAGCCATCAGAAGGGGTTCACACTGCACTAGGGGTGTCTGAACTCCATATTGGTAACTAAGGTAAGTCTTCACACCAAAACCAAAATAAAAGACTGAAGCTAAGAGCTTCAAGTACCCTGTTGCTCTCCAAACTTCACCTTGATCAGGTTAACATTACAGAAGTTCACAAATACATGAAGAGAATGCACTCTTTTTAATGGGCTAGTCAGTCTGGAAGTATTTTCCCTAGGAGAGTACGAAGAATGAGCTATATTTTACTGAATCATTTCTGCAAAGTAATATAGAGCAGACACAGGAATGGAAAAGCAATATACAATTAGCATTTCCAAAAAGAGGGAAAAAAAGTAACTCTACCCACACCTTCAATCCTTCCCAGTTCTTATGCAAAGGAGGCACCAACGAGGGATGTTAATGGACCAAAAATGAAAGATCAGCTATAACATGGGAAGGGTGGTAATTAACAATTAATATCATCCATGCCTCATAGGAGATTCCTAGTCCCTAATCGAGAAAAATCAAATGAGCTGAGTGTTTGTCCTGCTCTCAGAAATTATTGGGATGTGAGCTGGAGTCTATTATTCTCCTCTGTGCCTCAGAAACAATGCATCTCTACCCTTCAGCGACAGTTACTCTTATTCCTGGACTGTGGCCATGTGAGGCTCTACATACTTCTGAATCTGGTTTTCAGACCCCAGTCCTCCTTCCTACAGGCTGCTTATCCCTTAAGAGAAGTTGAAATAAAACCTGGTGAATGTCAGCCGTCCCCAGTAGGAGTCCTGGTAGCCTGCAACTGCCGATCAACAAGGATTTTGTCTCTCCTGGGAGGCTCTGCTATTTATACTCCAAAAAGAAAAGGGTTTCAGTTCCCTCAACATTGGTGTGAAAAGGCCAGGTCTCATGGAAGATACTTTGGGGGGGGAATGCTGCAGACCAGTCTTACACACCTAAGGTCTCTGTGGTAAGGGAGAGGTCTCTGGGGCAAGAGATGTCTGGAACCTAAGCAGATATAATCTGTCCATCCTCCATTCTGCCCAGTCCCCACCTCCCCAAACCTCTCAGATCTTCAAAGAAATCACTGCACTTAAAGTAACCACACTGTTGTAGGTTCACTGTTACCTAACTGGGACACACCACTGGGTGCAGGCTACAGTAAGGCCCCCAAGGTGTTTGCAGTTTGGAGTGATTTTAAGACCGCTGACACATGAGATGAGAAAAGCACTTTGCCTTCAACCTGATGATACTCATTCTGGAAAGTCAGTATTATGTTAGTGACATACCTTTTCTGCTTGTACGTCAGCATCGCTTCAGCAATGGGCAACTGGTGTGCACAGTTTGCCCCTGCTATATACTGCGTTATCCGGGAAACAACATCAGGCGTTTCTGGAACTGCAACAGAACAAAGAGAGAAAATAAGTGACTTTGCAGGCCATCATCAGCACTGTCCTCCATTTGCTCAGCCAGGCAGCTGATGGTACCCAGCCAACTGCATTTAAACTGCATCTTCCAAAGGAAGCTCTGCAGCTTACCCCAGAGCACTGTAAAGCTGCCTAACCAAAGCAATCATCCTACAAGAGCACCGAGGTAAAAATATTAGGAAGTCACACTAGATACAGACTTACTGATTGAAGTGTTATGGTTATTTTGTATCTGTTAAAATGCTTTTCTTTGAGAACGTGGTCCTGCGCAGAGTCAGCTTTAGACTTTTTTGCACCTTGACCGTGGGTATCGGCTGAAGAAAGAGCTTAGCCACCTCTCCCAGGGCCTTGGTGAGGCGCTCTGCTCACACCAGCATTTGAGTTACCCGATTTCCTAATGAACTCACGGCCTTGCTGAGTTAACTGAAAAGACTGAGAGCCACACAAGGGTAGGAAGAGCACAAAGATATGTGTAGCAGCAAGTATGCTTCAAGTCTGTGAGAGGGTTTGATTCAAGTTGACAGGAAGACATTTCCTAAATGCCTTCCATATTTCTTTGGTTTGAAGCAGAGCACCTCAACTGTGAGATCAAGGGAACGCAAGTTACCTTCACCAGGCAATTCATACCTTAACGGGCATTTTAACCCAGAGTCGCTTACAACAATTATTTGAACAGTGAACTGTGAAGAGCTATGATTCTTTGCCAGATCTTCTTATGCCATCACAGGGTTTCTGTGCAATTCTCACTGCACAGATGAAAATGGAGAATCTACAGCCTAGACTGCATAAAAATGAGGCTGCATTTTCCTCATAGCTTGCAGGCACATAAATAAGGGCTGCAGCATACAACCTACTAAAGAACACATATGGCTCTCAAGCTGGATTTCTATAGTTAATGAAGTATTCCTAACCCAGACACAAAAATCAAGTCTGTATTGACATTTGTCTGCATTTTCAAGTGCAGCAAGGAATTAAAAGAAACCAGTTCCAGACATCTGTTCTGCCACAAGCTTAGAATCAAGGAAAAGCACAGGCTGGGTGGCACACTAGGAGATCTCTAGTCCAGCCTCCTGCTCCAAGCAGGGCTAACCTCACCTTCAGAACAGGCTGCCCAGGGCCTTGTCCAGCCAAGTTCCCATCTGCTGGAAAAGGCTCTGAGCAATCACCTGTGAAGAGTTTAATTTCTCCTCCTCTCATGGCTAGAGGACTTCCAGGAGCATCCTGGGACCCTGAGGCTCTCTGCAATTCCAACAGGAGAACCACACTGCAACCTCCCCACCCTCATGGTGCTCCAAAAACCCCAAAGCTTTTTCCTGCTAGTGAAATTTCCATATGGGATATGCTGCCATGAAAGCACCACTCTTCAGTCAAGTCTCAAGCCTTCACGTAGCCCTAAACGTCAAATGCACATTCCCATTTCTCCTGTTTCTTTCCACTCGTGAAGGAACGGATCGAAAAACTGTAAGCATTAATATTTTAAGCAAATTAATACTTCAACGCACAGTAAGGCTTTATCCTGGCCTAGAACAGATTCAGATCAGAACAGGAACTCTTTGATCTGACCTAGGGCAGCTCCCACATGTTAAAATACTGGTGAAGAACAAAATTCTTTTTTAATGAGAAAGATCCTGCCAGCAGATTTCAGAAATGCCAAGGTCATTCTCACACGCAACTAATAGAAGTTAATCTTCCCAGAGTTTCCAGTTTTCCAAATCTTTTAGGCTGGACAGTTTCTGAAGTGTCAAAGCAAACAATGTACTAAACTTGGTAGTGAGACCTCCACATCAAAGAACAAAGCTGAGAGATAGGTAAAACCAGTGTGACTCAGAGGCAGCTAGTGCCTCTGGGAGCCAACAACTGTTTGCAAACCACCACATGGAGGACATAGAAAGGTCAGCATCTGAAAAGGGAACGTGGTGGAGTGAGGAGAAGAGAGGAAGAAAAACATTTGTCTGCTTCCTCTTGTATTTACTTGACCTTTGCTAAAATTACTCATTCAAGCCTTTTATCCCACACAGGCCAGACACAGACACATGGTCTTACCAGTGGTCTGTGCTTCAAGTTTGTTGAACAGATCTCTCCAGGCTAGATCTTGGAAGAAGTTGTTGTATCTATAATCTACAGACCCCAGATACTTGGCCACTGGATGAGAGCCTAAGAAAGAAAGGAAAACATGACAGTTTTTCTTCCCAGCACTGAGCACAGGTGTGTGTTTTATCTGTAAGGAATTAAATTCTGAAATCAAAACTACACTAGACACCCCAGAAATAAATTTCTTCAATTATAACAGAGTAATTTAGTCCAGCTTATCTCTACAAGAGCATGCAAATAGACCTCCCAGCAGAGAGACTGCTTCAACACCACTGGTATCTTTCAGCAACACCTCCCTCTTCAACCCCGCCAAATTAAATTTTAAAAGGCCAAAGAAAACAGGACTGGGAAACTGCTGAGGAAATAAATGATTTGGAAGACACAGAGGCCCTACGGCTCTCCATCTCAGCCACTCAGTTTTGCAAGCAGCTTTCCCAGCAGCCCTTCCTGCCCACAGGCTGCACCGCAGCCGGGTCATCTCTGCCAAGAGGAGTCGGACCCCCTCCTCCAAACACCATTTGCACACCATGGCTGTTTTGCAATTCTGAGAAGAGGCAATTGTCCCTAACCAGGAAAAACAACCCTGGGAGGCTTGTTTAATTGGTGGAGAAGGGCTATAAGTTCAATAAATAGGCTGTAATTAAAGACAGAAGGCAGAGTCCAAGGATTCCCGTCCCTGGTGAATGCTGGCATATGCATCAGGTCCCTGCTTGCTCCAGCTAAGCCTTATGGCTCCTCTGTGAGTATGGAAAGACCTACTTGCAGAAAGTTTGCGTGTCCAGCCTCCAGCTTGCAGCCCTGGATGGAGATCTGCCTTCACACTTACACTGAGCAGGAGAGGGAAGGCATTTAAGTGACAAACTCTGCTCTGGGAGATGGCAAAAATTTGCCACCTTCATTTTAGGCCACATGTGCCCCCAAGGCAGATGACCAGCTCTTGCAACCACCTCTCCAGTCTTCCAACACAGAAGAGAAGGTGTGCCAGGATCGCACTTTCCAGTCACCGCATTTCAGTCATGCTCAGCATGAGTCCTGTACATTTACAATCAGCCATGAAGTGGCCTCAGAGTTCCTCCTAATCAGCTTATTTTTATCCTTCCTGCACACTAAATTCTCACATCAAGCCACTCTTCCAGAGACTGCAACAGTTGAGTCATCAGCTGGTAATCGGTAACCTGACAACTTCCAAGAACACTGCAGTTGCTTAACTACACTCACCATCCTCCAGTAAAGCTCATGGTGGAAAAATCCCACTGTCTTTCTCAGTCCTCTAAACCAGTGCTAATTTCCAGACTTCCAGGAAAGGTTCAAGCAGAAGGTCTCTCTGAGTTCCCCTCAGCGTCATTAGAGACTGGGGCCTAAGTTCTCTCCCTGACCCTCCTGATCACGGCTAGTTTCAGACCCGTCATTTCTTTTGCAGTGGAGTTTTAAACAGTGCATGTGGAACAGCTCTGCACCATGCACTGGAGAAGCTTTCCCACACGCTGAGAAAACACATTGCACATAGCAGATGCAGTTGGAAACAAGTATTAAACACGAGGTCTCCCAAGAAGTTCTATCCATGAGAGCTAACTAAAATGCTACAAAACCTCCAAACAGCCAAAACAACCCCCTACCTTTTTTTTCCTACTTTATTTGCCCGGTTTCCGTTGTTTATACACTGGTTTGGACATCAAAGGAGTCTTTCAGCCATAGAATCAGAAGCATGAAGCAGGACTGAATGTCCCAGTACAGATGCTTACAGACACTAAGCATCTCTCATTGTTAACAAACCACTGTAGGTTGACTCTTCTGTCACTGCAGCGTGCAGTTGTGGACTAAGAAGGTAAAACCATCTTAGAAAAAAACCACACCATTCCTACTTCGAAGGTGCTGCTAACAGCAGAAAGTCTTTTCCTTTAAGACGTTTATGGCATGGTCGCCATTCTGTCTTGGGTGCTTTTTCAGTTGTCAGAAAAGAGAGGTTGCTCCTCAATCACTTTAATGAACTGCCAGAAAGCTGGCCAGAAATAAGCACTTGCTCTGATCAGGAAATACTGCAGACTTCTATGGGAAAGGACCTGTTTGAGAAGTTTCTATATTTAAAGTACATTTAAAAAGCACTCACAGTTCTGAAGCAGTTCCGTTATCTAAGTGCTTTGTTGTGGTGTTTGGGGTTTGTTTTGGTTTGGGTTTTTTTTCTTTTTTTAATTACCAAAGAAAGTTTTAAGATTAAAAAAACAACCCAAAATCATACTAGTTAAATCTTGTGTTTCACTTTCAAAGAGAGAATATTTTCAGCTCATTAAAGACTGCAGGACAGAAAACTCCTCTTCTGAGGCCAGGAGACAGTCAGCATGTGAGGACCAAAGTCCTCAGTCACACAGACTCTCATTCAAAGCACATTTAACCTTGTAGAAATAATTTTTTTGTGTTTTTACCCCCTAAAGTGCACTCTCTCCTCTTCCTGCCAACCACTTTGGAAGCTAAATGCCTTTCTTACAGAAGGATCCAGAGCTCTCTTCCTCTGCCTTTTTCATTTTATTTCTGCAAATCCCACCACTCAATCGACAGTCTAACCCTACTGTTCATGGTGCCGGGCAGCGGCTTCTGTCTCCTACAGCAACTGCCATCAGCTGGTCCCAAACCTAGAAGACCGGAAAATACTAAGAAAAAGTGCTTTTCAAGTTTTCTGTTTCCTACATCACTTAAGTGCCGTGTTCACACAAGCCAAGGCTCGGACTAGACCCAGCTTGTGGCATCGCACCCTTACAACACCAACACTGCCCAGGGGCCCCTGCCCACACGCATCAGGGACTGCCTGGTTTCCCAGGCCTCGCCACTACGACATTCCTTGCGTTTCTGGCTACAAGACGACCCCTAATGTTGTTATCAGTCCACTCTACTTCCCCCAATGCAAGTGATCCAAGCTGGGTTACTTTCCAGCCAGGTAGGCTTGTTGAGCTGCTGGAAGGGCAGAAATAAGGTGCTGGGAAACTGAGGGAAAAACCCGAGGAGAACAGCACAAAGAAAAGGTCAAAAGACACATGTAATTTGAGTAATTTAAACTCTCAGCAGTTTCAGAGCCTTTAAAAAATTTTCACTCCTCCCCCCTCCATAAACATTTTCTGTGTCAGCCTCGGAGAGGCCAGAACAGTTATTGCTTTGGGAAACATGGTGCCCAATGAATTTAAGATTTCAGTCAGGGAAAGGGCTTCCAGAACATTATTCTACGCATTCATTGTACTATGATAAAAAGATATGCAAAAACCTCCCTGTATGGGGAGAAAGTACTCAACTCCTTGCTTCAAACGAAAGCTTTACAAGCAGACTTTGGCATCAAGAACGTAAAGATGAAATTCACTCACTGTTGCAAGAGCAACAACACAAGCATTACACAATACTATAACAACACGAGATTTGCCTCATTTAACAGCCATATACCTAGCTGAAGCTTCCAGGAGGGCTTCTCCTGAGGGAACACATCACATTTAACCCGTTTATCTCTCTATGAAGAAAAACTGTTCCTTATTTACCTAGAGGGATGATCAAAAATCTCATGTAGCCGAGCCAGTCTGGGGTTTTGTGAGACAGCTGCTCTACAAAGAGCCTCAATACAGCACTGAGGTAATTCTGGGCTCCGGCCACCGCAATTTTAATTGGATTTGGAGGCTGCGAATTGCAGTTACAGCTAGACAGAAAGAGAGGGAACATATTCATAATCGTGCTTCCAACCAGCTATTTCAGAACAAGTAAAAAAAAAAAAATTGGTTAACAACAACCAAGGCAGAAGAGAGTTGTTCAATACACAAGGCAATTTCATAATGGTTATCAGCAGCTTAAAACATTATTAATAAAACGCAACATTGTTCAGTACTTTCTTAATTGGTCTCCTTGCTCCTTCTTTCACACATTTTGATTATCTAAAGGGCTGGACTCAGCTATCTAGGTTACGATGTACCTATTGCAATTAACTGCTGTGTCAGAGAACATACTTGGGTACCCACAGCCCTCAGTAGGTATGTAGGGAATGCCTCGAGGAATTGAGGAATTAATCTGGGAATTACTGGGGGTGGGGGGAAGCAAGAACTTTTTAAAAACCTACCTATTAGCTTTGCATGCTTTATTGGTTACTAGATCTGACCCATGGAGGCAGCCTCCAAAGCACAATCTTTTAAAATCAGCAGTGTCGATGAAAGGAGACTTGTATCCCCACACACATGGCAGAACAGCAACAACCTTGCAGGGGTGGCGAGTGCTGAAGAGCCACACAACTCTGACTTTGACTTCAGGAAGTAAATTGGGGAGAAGTATTGGAAGGGAGAATATTTCTCAGCTACTGGATGGAAAACTCCCTGGGCACTGGGGCACAGGAGCTGAGAGGCTTTTTGAGCTGAGTCTCAACAAACACCACAAGCAAGGTGAGAACTTACTATCTCTGTATCCTGGAGACAATAGTGCTGAAAGCTGCCTGAATATCAGCTGAGGAGCATGTGCAGACCACTGGCAAGGTATGCTTTTGCAAGACATCTGATAGGTACTGAGGAGAGAGCAGAACATGTTACAGTCCCTTTTTTGGTACAGTTTGTCACGAGAAGAAAACCTGCCTCCCCCAGCCCCCTAGGCAGTCTCACACCCAAGTGCAGGCACTCTCCCCATGTCCAATTGGTAGGTGATACAGCCATTTCCCAAATACCTCGTTCCTTGTGCATGAGCCAAAGGAAAGCTATTCCTCTAGAAAAATGGAAACACTGCACCTTCTTGACAAACATCAACACTATATCCAAACCTCAGCATTTCTGGCAATGACAACTCTAGAATAGTAGGGGTTTTATACACGCAGAGAGTGTATAAAAGAGAGGGCAGCAGCAAAAGGCCATTTGCCTAGCAGACAGCACTGGGTAAGAGCAGATGCTCTCTATTTGCCTCCTTCTGGAACTGCAGTTGCACCTCTGATTTCAGAAGGACTTAAACAAATGCAATGTTCTGCCCACCCTCGAGCACTACAAAAAGGGGAGGGTGCTACCAACACATGTGTTCCTCATGACAGACTGTTTCCCCTCCATGAAGCTAACAGAAAACAAGTTAACATCCACCTTAGGTATAACATGGACATAACATCAATGAGTCTCGGCAATTATCTCACACTTTCAAACTCTGTACCGCTAATTCATACACCCCAGCCAATGCCATCTTCACCTCCTCCGATATTGCACACACAAGCTGCTAAAACTACTGGGAGAAGACCTACAGTGCTTTCTATCCATCTCTAGATGTTACTTCTCCATCTTCCGTGTATACGGAAGCTGGAACCAGTAGTTCAGCTAGTATTTTTGATCTCGGACACGGAGACCATAGTTCTTCCAGAAGCAGAAAGCCAGACCAGCCGATGTAACTCCACAAGCCTGGCACAAGTTCTACAGGCAACAGTCCCCCAGTACACGTTTACTGGGTTTCTTCCATTTACATTTTACTACTTTCTCAGACTGAGGTTCCGAAAGCGGGAAAAATTTATTCCAAACTCCCACCCAGATCCATAACAAACCACCCCTTGTCAGCATAAGAAAGCACTGCTCAGGGTTCTCTTTAACACAACTATCACTCACTCAGAAAAGATGGGGTGACATACCTGCGGTCAGGAATCACAAGCATGCATGTGAGGCAATAGAGCAGACCTGAAACATTTTCTCCTGCGATCATCACCTGTGCCCAGAAAGCCTAGCCTAAACCAGAGGTCAGTCCTCCCTGTTTCCTCTGTCCCAGCCTACCACAGCCAAGAAGCAGGCTCCCGAGTGCAAGGGTCTAGGATTCCCAGTGTGCTGCTAACCAGAAGGAATGGCATTTCTTAGAAAAGGAAAAACCTCTGGGGAAAGACTCAGGTGGCAAAGCCTTACAAGATCCAGAGCATCTCCCAATGAAATGAAATTCAGTCTGTAGGCACTGAACTCTCAGTATGCTGCACCTGCGCACCACCACTGCTCTTCCAACCAAGCAGCAGAACCTACTTAGTTAGTGGTAGAGCTCAAGGCCTGTCCATTCCCGAGGAGGAACAGTGAAGGAGAACTTTGCTTCAGGTAACATCTCCTGCCTTTACCTGGCCTTGCCAATCAGAAGTATTGACAAGAATAATGTTTTCTGGCAGCTGATCATCGGAAACCAGGATGTGATTTAGTTGGTCATATACTGTTTTCCTGGGGATCTGGAAATAAAGACAAAGAGAAGAGAACAGTAGGAGATGTCAGCTCTAATCCTCAAGCCTCCAGCTCTTGCATTCATGACAGGTGGCTGTGCACAGCTGGCCGGTGCTCGGTCACCTCACCAGCAAAGGCATGCCAGCAGCTGCGCTGGCTGCTGGGACGGATGCTTATCAGCTTCTTCAATGCTGCGCTGTTCTGCAGGCTCCCCTATTAGCCACCGTGGTTTTGTCGGACATTACTCCTTCTGCATGCACTTTTCCTCACGTCACTTTATACCAACTAACAGTAGCCCAAGGAATTTTGGATTCATAGAAGTCAGCAACAATCTCCTTCAAGGAGGGAATTAACTGAGGCCCACAGCTAACAAGAGCATGGCACAGATGCTCTGCACAGGTTAGTCCCCTTTTGCAATCCCTAGCAATTTGCCTTATTTCAAAGGAGTAATTTCTCAACACATCCCTATTTGTTTCTCATCATAACAATCTGTTCTAGTGTTTATGGCTGCTGGTTTTGGCTCGGGGAGAGTTAATTTTCTTCATAGTAGCTAGTATGGGGCTGTGTTTTGGATTTGTGCTGGAAACAGTGTTGATAATACAGGGATGTTTTTGCTACTGCTGAGCCGGGCTTACACAGAATCAGGGCCTTTTCTGCCTCTCACCCCACCCCACCATCGAGTAGCTGGGGGGGGGCACAAGGAGTTGGGAGGGGACACAGCTGGGACAGCTGACCTCAACTGACCAAAGGGACATTCCATACCATATGAGGTCATGCTCAGCATTATAAAGCTGGGGGAATAAGAAGGAAGGGGAAGATGTTTGCAGTGATGGTGTTTGTCTTCCCAAGTAACCGTTGCACATGATGGAGCCCTGCTTTCCTGGGGATGGCTGAACACCTGGCTGCCGATGGGAAGTAGCAGATGAATTCCTTGGTTTGCTTTGCTTGCATGTGGGGCTTTTGCTTTACCTATGAAACTGTCTTTATGAGCGAGTGGCTGCATGGTGCTCAGTCGCCAGCTGGGGTCAAACCACGACAGGCTGGCTGACAAAGCAACAAGCTGGCAAAACCCAGCAGACTGGATGGAAGATACAGTATCAGCCAAGACAAATTCCCTCCTTCCTGGAGCCACAGGGCCCAGTTCCTTTCCAGCAGGGATGGCGCTTGGACTAGAAGGAAGGGGACCACAGGAGACAGTTGGAGAAGAGGAAATACTACAAGTGGCTGGAGAGACAGCAATCTTTTTCACACCTGTAAGTGGTGCCGGGTGTCTGGGGAGCGTTCATTGTCCAGACTGTTTGCTCTCTCGTTCTGCGGCCTCACCGGCTGCCTCTCCTTCAGAGACGTGCTCCTTCCCCGACGTCCTGTCTGCTTCCCTTCAGACCTGCTAGAGAGATGTGCTTGCATTCCAGAGCTGGCTTGTATCTGAGCGAGATCTATCCCCCAAATCCCAGATCACCCAGTCTGGCAACCTCAACAATGTGAGTAGAGGCACTGGGAAATCGTGCACGTAGCTCTGAACTAGCTTGAGACCTGTTAATTCTGCTTCTGATAGTGCAGAGCACACGGTTCAGCTACAGAGCATGTTCCCAGGAGTCCCAGGCAGACTTCCACAGCCCATGCTAAGACCCACACCACCACCCTGCCATTGCTACACCAGCATAACAGGATCCAGCCATGCAAAGTGCAGTCACACACTCAAAAGCAGCACAGGAATACCTCTTCAAAAGAACATCTATTTGCTTGCAAATAACCACAGAAACTATATGGTGGGGTTCCTGAAGCCCACATTCACTACCCTATTTGGGAAAGTTTAACAGGACGTAAGTTAGACTTGACAACCACCTTTAAGGCCAAGATCTGTGTCAGACATTGACTTAGCAACAATATCTTTGAGCAAGTAGCGCCAGAGTTTTATAAAAACTTCCTTGGACATGGAGTGGGTACAACACAGGAGACAAGAGGAATCTCAGAGCAATGTTGCCCTTCAGGGTTCTGAGGATTCATTTATCAAGTGCTCAAGACCCATCACTTGAGTGCCTGAACACAAGGAGGGTCTCCTTGCAGTCAATGGCTTAAGGCCATCCTGAACAAACGCTAGCAGGCTGCTCGTGACTGCCCAAGCAGCCCTGCAGCAGGCGCAACGCCGTGTCACCGCTCTACCTGGTGGATGGGATAATGAGGGACTCGGTCTTAGTGATCTTCCCGCTGGGTGGGAGCTTCTCGACAAACACATCTGGTGTGGGAAGTTCAGCTTCTTGGACCTCGGCTTGCTGGTTAGACTCCTGCAAAAACACAGGGAACTGAGTCATCAGGAGCAAACCCTCCCCTCTGTCTCACTACCACAACGGCTGGCAGGAGGTACCCCAGCTTGGCTGCGGCACATTCAGCCTGCCTCTTCCAGACACGCTACTCACTCCCAAAAGGGAGAAGCCAATACTGGACATCCGGGGCTACCAGTTCCTAGCTCTGCCTCACAAGGGAGTTGGAGGCAGGAAAGGTGCTCAGATACACTATATGGAATAGGCACTCTTCCAGCTCAAAGCCAGGGACATGCCTCCTAATGCACCACAGATTAATTCAGCTTACCCAAATGAACTAGCAGAGAAAGACAGACATAGGAGAAATGTTACAAACTGCATGTCCCCAGTAGAGCAACTTGAGCTTTGGGATTTTTACCCCAGGACCAGCTTGATTTCTGCCAATACAGCTTGAAGTAATACTTCCGTCTGATAAAATGGAACAGCCCTGAGAATACTTTTCAGGATGATACACATGCTGTGTAGCATGCTTTGGGACAGCCTTCCTCAAACCAAGAGAAAGGCTGTTTAAATAGGCCGCCATGTAAAGTAGTTCAGTTTCAAAAGGCTGAAACACAAGAACCTCCCAACAGCTAAGGTCAGGAGGAGAGCTTGGCATTACCTTCACTGCAGCTAATGTTATCTACTTAAGTTGTGTTGCATATGCAACTATATGGACAGACAGACACACGCCACAATGCAGTTCACAGCTGACACTCAAACTGCCAGGAGGAATGTTAACAAGTGCGTTTTCAACTTACATAAGAGACAGCATCAGAAATACTGTCGCCTGCATGTTTGGTTCCAAGACTCTTTGTCTTTTCAGGCACTTCTACCTGCTTGAGAGGAGAAAAATCATCAGGAGGTATGGCACCAGAACAGTTTTCAGCCACACTCTCTGGATCAGGCTGTTGAAAAGACACACTTCTCTGTTTAAACATTGTACAGCTCTGCAGGATGACCAGGAGCGCTTTCTGGTCACACCAGGACCGAATGCATTAGTGTGGGATGTGGCAAAGCAGTAGCTGATGCACAATACACAGCAGAGGCAAGGAAACGCCCTGGAACAGGGCTGATACTCTATGCGCCTCATATGCCCATCTACAAGGCGATGGAAAAGGGGGTGAGCTGCCCCTCAGCGTTCACTCCCAGCCACCATGAAAAGTAAAAGTATCCCAACAACAGTAAGGTAAAGCTTCCTCCAAACAGTGCCAAGGAGTCCCTAAAACTCCCAGGCAACATCTCCCATTCTGGCACTCATTTCAAGTACATGGGAATCTGGAGCTATTCATATCATTAGCAAATATTCAATACATAACCTGAAGATGTCCCCTTGAGTTAATACAATATTTGCTTAAAAAAAACCCACAAAACAAACCAAAACCCAACAAACCACCAACATAAAAACCAAAAACCCCCCAAAATCCCCCCCAAAACAACAAATATGTTTTCTTAGCAGAAAATTAATCTCTGCATTCAAGTCTTTGGAGGTCAGAGAGGGTGCTTTAATTTTCACATGCAAATAGAGACAGTGCAGGTCTGCTATATTACCTGCAGATAGATAAACTTCTTGAAATGCGACTTACAGGACTTGATGGCTCTCTCTGGCTCCTGATGCTGTGGATGCTACCAATTTCTGTCTGAGAGC
Source organism: Phoenicopterus ruber ruber (assembly GCA_009819775.1). Classification (NCBI taxonomy): domain Eukaryota; kingdom Metazoa; phylum Chordata; class Aves; order Phoenicopteriformes; family Phoenicopteridae; genus Phoenicopterus; species Phoenicopterus ruber. The sequence continues at coordinate 28,512,331 of CM020222.1, forward strand.
TGGAGTGTGACAGTCCTTCAAAATAAGGTCTGAATAAGGAAAGCAAAACCAGTTCCTTATTATCAAAAACACTAACAGAGAAAGTCCACCACATTCACAGCAAAGCAACATGACTGTTCCCAGGGTATCTTACTGCTCCCCAATGGTTCCAGTAAAATTTATAGGCTACTTTTGAAAGGAGTGGGAGGTCTCCAGGACAGCAAGAGAAGCCAGAAAGTCCAGGGACCCGTGTCTAGCCCTGACACTGACTGACAGACCTCCATTTAATGGATCCAACATGTCACAGCAGACCATATTTATAAAGCTCTTACTAGGAACGCTTGCACGCTCTCATACCGCACACCAAACAGCAGCTTTTGTTTCCATAAAATTCAGGGTGGGCACATGGGTCCAGCATTTTCGCACAGCAGAACACACAGAATGCATGTTCACCCCACACAAGCAGTTGTGTCCTCACTACTCCAAGCACCAGATGCAAAGTTTCACACTGCAATTCCTGTCTCAGCTTTGCAAATGCTGATTGAACTACATGCCACTCCAGACGGGGTCTAGCTCTTGACTGAAATACAACAAGTAGAGTTACTGTCCCCCCCCGATACTCTGCTCCTGCGGGTAAGTGACTCTTGGTGCTAATACGCATTTTATTTCCAGCTTGCATCTGGACTTGGCTGCCAGCCCTAGGATCCAATTACACATTTGCTCAATAAGATAAGGTAGCACATACAATCAGATTGCGCTTCCACGTAAAAAGGCAGCTCATCACACCAGGCTACAAGACTCAATTACAATTTAAGGAACTGATTTTTTTTTGTTGCAGGAAAAACCTGCCTACAAGCATCAGCATTTATCACATCCCTTCCAAGAAATGAACACAAGAACTGGACACAGCAAACCACAAAGCATCTCCCCAGGACCAGACACGGTAAGTTCTTATTCCAGCAATATTCCAGCAATCATACATCCCAGAATAGTTAGCTCCTCGGCTCCAGGAAACAGGACATGAGCTCTCAGTGTGTACAGTACAAGATTTTGGCTTGTTGCTTACCACAACACATCTACTTGCAAATCCCTTCAAGGCAGGGCCTACTAACTGGCGATATATTGCATCAAACTCCAAATGTCTTTATAAGTCACCAGCCCCATCACTTACAACTGCTGCCCCAGTCTATCCTTGACATCTTCTGGCTCACTGATAGGGAAACAAGTCACTCCAGACTCAGAATCTATTCTTAGCCCAACTAGGTTACTCTACATTAATTAGGATACTATGACACCTGGTAATTAGCTGGCATTTAGCAGATACTGTACTGACCAACTGCAGTGGTAGGCTTTGCTTATTTCAGAGCCGTCACAACACTGAAGGCCTCAGCATGCAACCACATGCCAGTCAGAAGCATGAGTGCAGCTCAAACAGTCTCATAATTTCAGTCTTTATTCGGCAGGGATGTGACATAGCTCTGTTAGCTCAGGGTTGCGCATCTGCTCGAGATCCTGAGCCAGCGATCCGCAGCTCAGCTCCACAATGCTGTGATTGCCCATACATCAGTGCCCACAAAAGCTGGTTCAGAACAGGCTTGCGTGTATCTACGTGTGCTGCAGTCAGTCCCCTTGGGCCCTGAGGAACTCCTTTGTTTCCTGCAGTTCTGCTTCCTTAATCCCTGCAAAGACTCTTTCCACACAGGCTCTTATCAGCTTTTCCAGAAAGACACAGTCTGCCTTGTCCATTCCTGCCTCTACTTCTGCAGCTTCCAACCACATCTCCTTCTGCCTTAGCACAGATTTCCTGGCTGTTTCTATCACCTCTTCAAAACACCTGTATACAGTTTAATTCTGCCTGCCTGCCAGCAATCCCTACCCCTGTGCTCAGGTGGCAGGGCAGGCAGAACATCTGCAAAAGGAAGAAGGAAGAAACGAGACTGAAGGGAAGATAGACCACTCCCCCCGGCACTACCCCCAGCTCACAAGCAGTCATTCAAGTTGTAACACCACACCCTAGGGCTCCGATACCAGGTCAAAAGAGGAAAAAAAATAGGATGGAGGGGTGGGAATAGAAATAACATCTAATCTGTGCTGACACTGCGCATGATCTCTCTGGCCCAGCAATAGGCACCCCACACTTACTTTAACTTTGGTTTTGGAGTGCTCAAGACACTGTCATCATCCTCCATTTCTGGCCCACTGTCACTGGGGTTCTCTATATCCAGAGTGTCATACAGAAGGTCCAAGTCCTCCTCCACCTCTGGAACGTGCTCCGCCGGGTCCTGCTCTGAATCCAGAACCTACACGCAGGACAAAAGCAGGCATTGCTGACTCCGCTAGGAGCCAGACCGATCCCACGTCACCCGAGCTCCCCCGAGGACTGCAGCACACCAGTCTTGGGAGTAAGATTCTGTTCCTAGTGCAAGGATACTATATCCAATAGAAACATTAAGTATATGAGAAGTGCTTGTTTTGGGTCACCTTGTCAGGGTCTGGTTAAGCAGGAGTTACCTATAGGACTACGCATCCACAAACAAGCTATTAACCATAGATTATGCCCATTATTCAACACCGTTCTATAAACAAAGCTTTAAAAAGGCCCCTAATGGAGACTCGGTTTTCTTAGAACAAGTACAGAAATGCAGTACTCCCAACAGTGTAACCTGTCTTGGGTTTTACTGAAAAAGTTGCCATGACACCTCCTGATTTAATACCCAAGCAGGCAGAAATGACAAAAATGTCCACAGGAGGCGCCTGAAACCCGGACAAGGATCAGCTGTCACCCACACGCAAAGCCGAAGAGAACAGGTGTCTCACACAAAACTTCCACGGGTTGCTTCACATATACACCAGGGTAAGCAGGCAGCTGTGCACAGTTCAGAGCTTGCTTTTTGAATGGCAGCTCCAGAAAAGCAGCAGCTCAGCTGGCTGAGACCTCAGCTACGGGTGCTGACTCTGCTGAGCTAACTTGGGAAGAACAGCAAAGCTAACAGGACTGTTTGGAAGCATAAGGAAGCATGAGGAGTTACTCACTCTTTCCCACAAGCCACAAAATCGGCACATGGACAGCCAATTGAGATGCTAACTGTTTTTACATTAGACACTTAGCGTTACACAGGTTTCTTGGGTTCTGGACCTCTTTCATTTTCAGCTCTGACCAGACAGCTGACTCTCCTGTGGATCTGCGTTCCCTATCCAAGTTTTTCATGTCTTGCCTGGCTGTTCTAGTAAGACGATCAAACAGGCTGGGATTTAACTTCACAAGCAACACACACCATAGACTACTTGCCTTTGAAAGGGTCAAAGATAATTTCAAAGCAGTCTGCAAAACTAATGGGTAAATACATGGTTGCCAAAATCTGGTTTTGATAAAACTCGATCTAGAAAATGTTTGATGACATTTTAAAGTTGGCCCTCAAGCCTCCACGCAAGGCCAGGGCATAAGGAAAGGTCACATCCACTGCAGACTTGAAACAAAATGAAGGGAACTAAGGGGAAACAGGAGAGTGTTCCTGAAAGCTAAAGCAAGGTGCACCAAGCAGTTAGAGGGCAACATACTGACAGGAAGGCTTACAGGCCGAATTACTTACCTCGTCAGACACTTTAAATCTCTTCAGCAACGCCACAACCTTCTGTTTGAAGTTTTGTTGCTGCAAGTCAAAGACACTTTTACATAAGTAAAGCATAAGTGAACTGTTTTCCTCCCAGTCTGCAAGAAGCCCAGACACATCTGACACTGGTGCTCTAGCTGCTGCTTCAACTGAAACAACTTCTGGCACCACAAACCAAGTCTCTGCTGTTCTCATATTGAAACCAGCTTTTCCACACCTATGACACTTTCTCTCCTTCATTACAACAAACTTGGTCCCACTCCACCAAGCATTATAAACCTTCTGGCCCTGATGGATGGCACATCACTCATGGTTGGACACACAGTGGATAACAATTTTTTTATCTGCTAGATAGCCTCCTGTACCTGTTTTATAAATTTCTGGCAAACATTTGACAGTCAACTTTTCTGATTCTTAACAAAGGTGAGCCAACACAGGCATCTACCCACTGACCCAACGTACAAATGTGTTTTCTACCAACAAAACACTTTTTCCAGGAGCTTGCAGTTCATCCTGGCAGGCTCATTTATTTGACTAGCAGCACTGCAGAGAAGTTGTGGGGCTTGTCCTTAGCACTCGCCTATCAGAAAAATGCCTTCTGAGTCTGATACCCCCAGATCCTGTACACAGAAGGCACCAAGTCCAAAACAACACAAGCCAAACTGCTGCACTTTTGTGTTTACTTCCCCCCAAGAGCTCTCTCTCTCTTGCAGGACCAAACAGCTGAGATTTACCATGAGAAAAGCTGCCCAGCATCTTTCTGTCTGTCACTGACCAACCTAACATGCATACTCTGAAGAAAAGGAAGATGAGAAGGGCCCAGGCATGAGTGCTGGTACAGAGCATTTGAGGTGGCATCCTTGTATCAGAAGGAAAGGGAGGAGAAAATGGCTGGCACCAGGCCATTTCTTCACTCTTAAGTGAAGAAAATTGCTCATTTGCTGGCTCTCCTGTATCTCACGTGAGCTCTTCTTGCAAGTCCAACTGCCTGCTCCCACTCTGGCCTCAGACGCTTCACACTACCCCACGCCTCCAAACCTAGCCCTTTACCTCTGTACTCAAACCCTGCGTGCTACAACCACCTTCGAGACAGCACTGAAGTTTAGGTGAAATAAATCTACCAGGCCTCAAACAAGACTCTCCAGAGACTGCCCTATTTCTGTCCCTAATGCACTTGTGAGGCTGAGATGCTCCCACGATAGTGAGAGTTGTCTTCTGACTCAGGATGCCAAGTAAAACTGTCCGTCACGCAGACCACCTTGGATCAGCATGGCAGTCTGTGGAGGGAGGACGCACAGCATGCAGTAGCTAAGGTGACATGGTAAGAGGTGTTCACTGGCCTGAATGGTTTGACAGTCGGCAGACAGGAGACCTATTGGGTTTGGAGCTGGACTGATGTTAACTTAATTGGCAGCACCAAACCCAGTTTTGCACCAGCCCCACACACTGGAGATTCAGTTTCAGTTTGGCAGTCAGGGCTAGAAAGACATTATTCTTACTAAGAGGAAGTTGCTAGTTCAATAACCAAGTGGTGTATTTTGTCCTAGCTGCTCACTGACACCTGAAAACAATACTAAGGACACCCAGGATACGAACTAGCATGCCCCTGGTCTCACACAGAGGGTCTTTTTAGTGGCAGATTCAGGTCAAAACAGGATTTATTTCAGACCTTATCAAAATATGGATTTCAGAAACAGCCTCACAGGAGGTACAATGATCTCCAAACTTACTCCTAAGTCCAAAAAAGAAAACCTAGCTCACCCTGGTAGTTTCAAGTTACTGTCATCACAGACATGCACAGACTCGTGTAAGCAGAAAGCTGCATTATGGTGTGGTCAAGCACAAGTCAGTGCTCCACACAGAAGTGCAGCTTTGCAGGCACACGCATGCTTGCTGTGAGAGGGTGGATAGCTGCATGCGACTTGCCAAAGCCTTTAATATCCAGCTACTTCTTTTGCCTCAGTACCACGTGCACCACCTCAGGTTTATCTGTCAAGCTCCAGCCCCTGACTGAGCTACTTAACTTCATTTTGATACCTTCCCACTGGCCTCTCCCATGCAGAGCACAAACAGAAGAGCTGCCCTTTACTTAAAGCTACTTTCAGGACTTACATGAGCATGGATACTGCACTGGCCTCTTCATAGGGGTGAATTTCACACACTTACATGATTTTTGGAGCTCCTTAACCTTGCAGCCAAAGGACACTCAAGACAGCACATACACACACCTTGGATGGCCCCACCGCCTGAACTGGCTGCTTCTGCTAGCTCTTCACATGCTGTGACCGTGCCCCTAAGCTCCCTGCTGGGCCAGCATGTCTAGCACTGCTGCTCCCATAAGCCACACGCACTCCACATCCTGGCCAAACCCCGTCAGTGTTAGTAAAACTAATTTCCACCGACCCTGGTTATGGACGTCGTTCTTACTATCGATCTCCGCTGCTTCTTGGGCTTCCCCAGCTCGTACTCATCATCATCCAAATCCTGAACAGAAAGAGGATTCCTGTGTTATCTTTTTGGTCTGGGGACACATGAGCATTTAAGTGCTAAAAATGTTCCCTCTATGAAGATGAACCTGCTGCTCCTGTCTTCCAGGCTTTCAGCATTTGCCTTAATTGCAGTTTTGATGGCAGAGGGAAAAAGGAAGTGAACCACGTTTGCAGAGAGCCAGAAATAACAGCTTGGAGAAGCAAAACAGCCCTAGTTCTACATTCAAAGAACAAGGATAGTCACAGCCCCACATTTCGGTGAGTTCCTCTCTCAGTACCCTCCAAGAGGTGGAAGGCATGTGATGCCAGAGTCTGAAGGCAAATAAGACCCAAACTCAAAAGCATCTCACACCTAGCCAGGGGGTTCTCCGTAAGGACCTATTTTGCAGAAGGTATTAAAGACTAAAGACTGACTCAGACCCCACTGGCCCTGTAATTACAGCTGGGGATCTAGTTGGGCTCTTTGAATCCAATCAGCATCACAGAAGCAATCAACTGATGCCTTGACCATTAAGCAGAGAAACACACAAGGATGCTAATGTTTTAGTGTTTAAAGGGAGCTCAAGTCCAAACATGTGAACAGATAAATTACAGCACGGTGGAAGAAATGGGTTACTGTGCAGGCCTTCTGCCACTGTAGCTAAACACTTGGTGACAGTCTTGCACTGTCATGGTTTAGCTAAAGAAATAGGCTTTTAGTTTCAAGCATGAGCTGAGAGTGTACATGCTCTACTGCAGCCCTCACAGGGAGAAGCCATGCCCTAAACAGTACCTGGCCCTGTACGGCATCATCACTGGCCTCCTGCTCAGAAGAGAAGCTCTCGTACTCTTCCTCGGAATAGTTGTCTGAAAGGGAAGGAAAGAGGGGAGAGATCCTGTGAAACTCCTTTAAGGTGAGGGGACAGTCTCATCTCAGGAGCAGAGAAGGCCAACTAACAGTCACAAATCAAGAAAGGAGGCACACAAGGAGATGCCTGCTAGTTTATCTTCTATCTGTGCTAGAACCAGTGAGACGGGAACTGCCTGGAGGTAAGGAACAAGGAGAAACACACCTAATAGGAAGGAAGGACCAGCACACAGACAAGGCTCCTTGAAACACCACCCCCTTTTACCCTGGAAAGAACGACCTGGTAAACAGCAGCAAGTAAAGAGGTTTCTTCACAAGGGAAATTCCTTTTTCCCCTAACATGGGCATAACTGGCTTAAAGGAGCAAGTAAGACATGCCAAGAGAGTCTAAATCGTTTATTGAAATGACACTTCAGGTGAGCTGCCTGGCTTCCAGCAACAACACACAAGCACCTGTGTGCACTGCCTTCAGCAGGTCACTCTTCTAGCAGTGAGCAGAAGGCTGGTACCAAATAAAAAAGACTGTCACGAGTAGAAACCAAGTGACTTCCCTATACGGTGCACAACACCATGGATTTACACTCATTAAACCAGGCCATAGTCCACAGCAAAGCATGTTGCAGGTTTGCAGGTCTCATCTAAGTTAATGAGATTTATTGTAGCATACTCAAAAGAAAAGAAGTTGGAGGAGTAGCTTAAACGTGAATCTCCTGAATACAACACTGTTAGCCAGATGAGTAGGTACAGGTTCTCAACACACCCACCAGTAATGCTGGAAGAGCTCTGGCAAGAACACAGCTAACCCTTGCTGGATGGCTCAGGCCTGGTGTGATATGCAGGAGAAGCTTTGACAATTTAATCCCCCACTCCTGTCACACTCCCTGCTTACACAGCAACAGGTTTCCGAAGTGGGTTTTCTTTGCATTAATCAGTTATGGACACAGTAACTTGTGCAAACCAGTTTTCATTTGTCCCAGGAAGCAGCTAAGCCCAGGTGGGGTTTAACTGCAGCTAGTTCAGGAAGACACTGGTCCTCAGAGCACATGGTTGTACTCTTACCTGTAGACTTGATTTTCTGGCTGGCCTGCATAGTGCTGTCTTCATGGTCAATTGGCTGACTTGACAAGGAGAAGATCCAGATTTCTGCTACCTTCACTGCAGCCTCTTTGATGTTGCTGAAAAGGCTCAGAACCTGGCCACCTTCTGTTGGGTGCTGCATGACCTGGGACAGAAATTAAGCAGTACAAATCTGCATTTAAATGCATTTAAACTTGCATCATTTGCATACTACAAGAGTTATTTATGTTAATAGAGTTACTCCACATTTCCAAGTACAGAAGCAAGCCAATACCCTGCAACTGCAGAAGCCACTTGCAGGCAATACACAATGCTAGTTGAGATTTTATTTGACTACTAATGGAAGTGATGGAAGGAAAGAAAAAGCATTCTGAGCTTGACAGTTGATTAGCTCATCCGTGAAGCACAATACTTGACTACCTCATTACTATGTATTTGCTTCCACAGCACAGTACTGATTTGAATTATCAAGTTACCAGCCTTCTCAACACCTAATTAAGGAACTTAATTTTGTGTTAAAGCCCAGCAGAAGAGCCAGTAAAGGCAAAAATTCTTGGTGAGATACAGATGCAAAGTGCTTCCTAAAGCAAAAATCCCTGCTCCAGAGAGCTGGCACCTGAATCTCAGAGGAGCTGGCCACCCCAGGGTAATGAAGCAGCGGGTCACGAAAAACAAGACAATGGTGGAGGCAGAGGGACATCTCGGTGTGGGTTTCTCCTTCCTTTGCCACTCACAGCTCACAGGGCTCTCTCCAGAACCCAAGACTTACATTCTTCTCTTGCCCCACTGGAGTCAGAAAGCACTTCCCCATGCCTGCACCTCAGCTTTCTAACACACTCCAGGCCACTTTGTCAGCTCCTCACGTGGCTTTAAAAAGCTGAGCTGATGAGGAACATATGCCCCCCTGCTCTTACACTCTGCTCAGACTCACACTCCAATTCATTGCTTTGTTTCAACAGCTATGAGAATTATTTTTTTTTTTTTTTTAATTTTAAGAAATGTGTCAGTGCTGTTTAGGGGTCATTATACTATAAACTGCAAAGGGGAGAGGGAGGAGGCTTGTAAAATTTGTTTTCCTGCAGTCTTCAATTTCAGAAATATTCCAGATGAGCTGGAGAGCAACTATTTCCTAACACAGTGAAGCTTTGAAAATTTTTGACCTTCTAACCTCAGTCAGCTGACATTACAAAAAAACATAACAAAAACCACATGCAGCAGCAGCAAATGCCCAACACTTAGAAGTTCACTGATGGGTCTAATTAACAGGCCCACATGTTTTCTGCCTTACAGCAGTATTTAATTTCTAGTTCTTAAAGAAATCAAATACAATACAGGAAAAATGTTAGCTACAACACCACAAATCAGAATTTGGCCAATTCAAACGGGGAGTTCACCATTTACTGCAAGTCTAAGGGAAGCTGAATTCACACACAAGGAGTGGTCCTTGTAATGAATTATTTAATACAGAAATAACTCACCACAGCATAACACTAGCTTATTTTCAATGGAAGTGATTTGTTAACAGAATGCAGTCTGATGAAAAATATTGGTGTTAAGCTGAACTTGCTACTGCTAAGCCCATCTCTGAATACTCAGAAAGAGAAAGAGCAGACATTAAACAGGGCATGAAATAATGAAGCATAGAGCTAAGCCATTCAGAAAGTATTAGTGAATAATTTATCCATACTTGAATCCAGCATTAATTTTCAGATGTAAATCTGAAAATTTTATCATTTACCTCTCATGAAAAGAACTCCACCTAAATTACCAACAGCCACAAAATAAGAATTGCAAAGGGTGTTTCAAGCAAAATGAGAGAAACTGCTTGATCCTGAACTCTCATACAGTGCCACAGAAAAGCACAGCAAACCTTGCTTTAACTTTAACAATTCTTAGGGTTGGAAGGCTTGCCCAAGTGACCTTATCTGTCTTGTTCTGCACTTAGGAAATAACAAAACATTTTACATTTAAGACCGACTTGAGACAAATGCACACAAGTTCAATTGAACCAAATACACTGCAACTTCTGCTGTTCCTTCCAGGAAGCAAGATACAAAATATATTTACTAGTTTTAAACTTATGCTGAAGCATCCTGAATGTAAAGGGGACAGCACTGTATTTGGGTGAAATGATCTGGCCCCCCCAACTCTAAAAAAAACACATAACAACAAAACTCTCACAGGTAGGAAGCTAGCCTCGTGAAATCTTTAGCTCTCAAGATACTATCTGGAAAATGTCCAACATTATTACTCAGTAATAAAATCTGTTTAAAATATTTCCCTGGAATAATGATTACACTTATTAAGACAGCTATATGAAATACCACCAGGTACTTTTCAATGAGGAAAGTGACAACACTGGGTTTAAAGAGAAGGGAAAATGTCCACCTTTGTAAACAGAGATCATGTCAAATGCTGCTCACCTCAGCCATGTTGATAGACCCCACAGCCAGAGTCTTGTAGCCTAAAATGGTTCGGTTCTTGTACCGCTTCCGCCGCTGCAGCATGATCTGAAGCTTGTTGCCTTCTCTCTTCAAGAAGTGAGGGTACTGTGGTCAGAAGCACAATGGAAAAGTTTATTACATCTCTTGCCATTATCTCCCAACTACCTGCTCCACAAGCAAACTCCATTCCTAGGGATTACCCAGGGCTTTTACAAGTGCCTACAGCTAACTCGCACTCAGTGGACAATCCTTCATTATCCCAAGGAAGCATTCATCTCTGCCCGAACAGCTCAGCTCTGGGCTTTTGTTTCCCCAGCCAAGCACACTGCAAACACAATCCAGGGGCACAAAGGAGCTGTTCAGTTTGGGAAGGGCTAAGCCCAAACCCAAGCCCAGTTGCAGAGAGACGAGCAGCCCCCCAGAGACGCTTCCCCCAACAGCTAAATGGAGGCTGCCCAGACCTGGAGCCCCAAAGGTGCCGCCGGGGCGCGGGCGGCCCCTGCACAAACAGCGGGCAGCACGCAGTGGCAGGGACAGCCGCGGACCCCTGCCCTCTTGGCAGGACACTGCCTTCCCTCCAGCACACGGACACTTCTCAGTGTTTGACCCTCTACCGCACACATTTAAGAGCCTACTGTGCTTTGAATGGCAAGGGAAGAGAGGCACAGCTATGAAGAGGCCAAGGATTTGCTGATGCCTATTTTGCCAAAGCACAGAGACCTACATGGTCACAGTGATACTCTCCAGGAGGATTCCATCTCCTTCAGGCACGTGGCTCTTGCAACTGTCAATGTTTTCCAGCATTAACATACTCAAACCTCTATTGCTCCAAGCAGTTGTATTTTACATAGTTAAGTCAAGAAAAATCCTGTCCTACTGCCAGGCTATGTTGCAAAGACAAACCCTTCCAAGACATGTTCCATACAAGAAAACACATTTGTTTACATATCACCCAAAAAGTTCCCCAAGAACAGAGGCTGTGAAGTCAAGCAGAGACTATTAGGGAAAGAGCGGGACTAACCATACTCTTTCAGCTTGCCCTGCTCATCTGCACCGAGTGTTAGTGCAGTCAGGCCCTGCTTTCTGCCAGGATACCCACCAGAGCCCTGACACTCCCCAGGGCCCAGCTCACCGGCTGTGGGAGGAGGAAGCTGTGCAATGGAAGAGCAATCTTCAGGAAAAGATACAGCAGCCACTTGACCAGGTAGCCAAGTCTCATCTTGAGAAGAGAGGTGAATGGGACACATGCTCCAAATATACAAAGTACACAGCACTAAGTAACCTGCAGACAGGAGAAACTAATTGCAGGGATCTCAAACAGGACATTCCCATGTGAAGGATGCTTCTCTCACAGGCAAGACCTATGTCCTTCTTTTTTTCCTTGGGACATTGTGAAAATAGCTTCCTACCAAAACATTTGATAAATACAAATGCTGAGAGCCACCAGAAACCCTGAGATATTAATTTGCAGTCCAGAGCAAGCCTGACTGCTACACAGAGAGCTGGGAGCAGCGGCCACACAAATAAGCAGAATACTAATTAACAGATTGCTCTGCAAGGACGAGATCTACTGTGCACAAGGAAGCGGCCCTGCAGAAGAGAGGAACAGCAGTCCTCAAAACACACCTGCACCCAGACACAAACGGAGCCTGTGCCTTTACAGATGTGCAACATCCCTAAACAAGGATGGAAGAGAGTTATTGGGGCAAAGGGGCAAGAGAGGCTCAAAAAGCCAGAGGCACCTTTTGCATTCAAATCTACCATCTCCCTGTCTCTGTGGCCCTTCCACATGTTGGAAGGGCAGCAGGGGAGAGGGACTCCTTCTTACTCTCAGCTCAAGGCACTTGGGCCATGCCAAGGCTGCTTAAGTACGAGCCTGCAACTGAAGTCCAAAGTCACACTTGGTCCCAGGCCAGCTTGATTTCAACGTGTACAATTTCCAGGGATTAAACTGGATGGCTCAAGTCCATACATGTGTAAGTTTCTGTTTTTCAAAGGTGTGTTGCCTGGTCACCTCTGATGAGCATTCAGAGAAGATAAAAGAAAGGTACAGAGAGACTCAGGCCACTCAGCTCCTCCATTAAAAGCAAGGGCCTCTAGAAGAAAAGCCAAGCCATTTGCATTGCACAGACAAGCTATTTTTAACTCCAGCCATGGCTTATCAACTCTACAGAACAGTTTCGACCAACACTTTTCAGTAATTGTCAGTCCATGACAGAGATTGAAGAGGAAAACAATTTGGCTCAAAACATTTGAAAACAAGACTTGTAGAGGAAGCACCAAGCACTCCAAGACAGCTCCCAGGGGTGAGAAGAGGGGGCCATCACACACACCAGAGCAGCAAGAGTCAGGGCAAGACATTCTCTCTGAAGCCCCAGCTTCCATCTGGAAAGGTTTATTAGTTCAAACACAGGAATTAAGTACTCCGGAGAGCTGCGATGTTGTGCTTGGAATACCTGGGGAATTTCACTTGATCCTGTGAAACCCACAGAGGGTCAGGATAAGTAGCCATTCCAGCAGTAAGGGTGATGGTAGCTCACCTGCCAGAAAGGCTACTGCTGGTCTAGCCCTAGCTAGCAAGGCGAAACAGGATCGGACACACCACTAGCTCCAGTCTCACCCCAGCTGTGTAACAGAGCAACAGGAAACTCCTCCCTTCTGTTTGAGCGGAGGCCTGCCAGACACAATGGGCTGCTTGCTACTATGCCAGCCTGCACCGTCACCTTTCTAGCTTAGCTTTGGCAAGGAAACGCTCTGTGCAAAGCACAAGAATTTCACCCAGGAGAAGCAGCTGAGGAGGCGGTGACTGTGAAGATAAAAGGGGCTGCAGATCCAGACAGCTAGCACAAAGCAAAGCATACAGTTTGAAGAGCTGACAGTATGATATGGAGAAACTGGCTGCTGCAAGACACTGAGACCTTCTTATGCTGTGACATCCACATGCTTTTACTTTGTGGACCATCATCACTCCCAAATATATCCCAGGCACTAAATTCAGACTGTATCTGGCTTAAGCTGCAGTTGTTAGCTAGGAATAGCTTCCAGCCATCGTCCAATTAAGAAACAATAAAAGCTGTCATAAAAATCCTGCTGTGCCATTTCAGGAAGGCTTCCTAGGCCTTACTGCATCCAAGACCACCAATCCTTCCTGCAGTCAGAGACCAGCAGCACATCTCTGCGTTAAGCTTGCTCACCTCTTCTGAAGGCTCAGTGTCACGGACAATGCGCTCTCCTATTCTGGCTCAATTCCCAGCCCCTTCAGGGGAAATCAAGTTAAAGGCAATGCTCTGCATCCTGCTGCAGCATTGCTCTGAGTCCCAGAAAAAAAACAACATATTCCCAATTAATTCCAAAGAGATTTGCAGAAATACTTGCTCCTTGCTGAAACAGGACTGGCAGAGGGAGACCTGGCTCATCTTACAGGTCTGCTCCCAACCATGGGAAAGCTGCAGCCCCAGGACCCAAGCATACGTATTCCTGGCACGTGGCTTTGTTATTCCTGTTCACAAAGGAAGAGATGCAATGCTGCAGTTAACCCAGGCTGTGGGCTGCATCAGGACAGAAATCTGTGTATCTGCCTGGGCAGCCGCACGGTGACCATCCGTCTGCAATGAAATCTTATATGCTGCAAGTCTGCACAGGTCTCAGAGTAACAACCAGTCTGTCTCACATCATCACTTGAGCCTTTCTCCTTACCAGATCAAACTCTTGACTTCAAGATCTAATCAATAGTCCCAAAACACAGATAATCCAGATACGTTGCTCCAAATCCCAGCTATTCCTATGACTCTATGCAGACAGTTACTCCTGCTCCTGCTTCCCCAAATGGTGCCTCCCTCTGCAACTCCAAATCAGAGGTTCACCTGTCCCATTCCTACTACTGCTTTCTGTCAGCTCGATACTCCATGCCACCCCCATGGCTGCCACCCTCCAGTGCCCATTAATAAGGAAGGCAACAAAAGGCAAAAAAGAGCCATCCTGCTCTGCTCCAGTTCCTGCCACAGCCATCACGTGAAGAGTACAGACTGCAAAGTCCTCGTGTTCCTCAGCTCCAAACACAGGATAGGCAACAAGGAAGGTCCCCTAATGCTGCGAACCAGCACCCTGCTCCAGGCCCTCAATGCTGAGAGGCAATTCAGACAAAATTTGTGTTGTTGTGCTGAGGACATGCAAATTGCAGCTAGTGTCTAACTTGCCTGTTCTCCCCAGACAAGTCAGGATTAGAGATCTGCTTTCCATGATGCAGGGTTCACCCCAAGAACAATTCTAAGGGTTTATATGGCAGCTTTCCTCGTGGGCTTCCCCCTCCCCAGATCTTGGAAGTATCTGGGCTATTTTTGCTCAAATTCCCCACAGCTGACTGCCCAGAGACAAGCCAAAAGAGCTCAGATAGCTCTTCAGAAAAGAGCTGGGACTGCCTTAAGAACAAGCACCTCTGGCAGCACTAGAAGGATCTTCACCTCAGACCCACGACGCACCTCTGCTCACTGCAAAGCAGCAAGTCCAGCAAGCACACTTGCCCCAAGGCCACATCCCACCTTACCTGCAGCGAGAAGGTCAGCGCAAGCTCCGTCTCCACATGTCCACTCGGGGGCAATACAATCTCGTGAGACCGCAGGATGCGCTTGGAGCCCTGTATGGAAACAAAGTCCATCGGGTGAATTCCCCAGAAGCCAGCCCTTGCATCCCACCCCAGTCCTATTTACTGAAAACCAGGAAGCATTATCAGGGACACGGAGAAAGTGAACGGATGGGTCTGACCTTGCATTTCTGTGAAATATTAATGAGATGAAAGGGAGATATTTGACTAATAAAGATTTGGGCATATTTACTGTCCCTAACTGCAACAAAGCAGCTTTTGTTCTGCCAAACCCCAGCATTCAAAAGCTATGAGTCAACCCCCACCCCTCAAGTTCAAGTCTCATATTTTTACTTCAGCCAATAGGTACAAGGCTCATCATCTCTTGGGTTCGGAGGCTGCAGCGTCACGCTTAAATCTCCAGCGTTAGCCACGATGGACTGGTCTTTTCTTTTTGTGCACACCCCCCTACCTGGGGAAAGCGGAAATTTTCATCTGTTTAAACAAGTGCGAATAGTTGGTATTATAAAAGAAAAAATCCACTAAGCATTGCAGTGGAGTCTGGAGACCTGACAGTATTACAGGGCAACTCCAAATCAACACTGTGTTTGGGCTGCTGTACGCTAACCGAGTTACGGGGCTATTTACTGTGTGAGCATTTCATTTCAGGGAATGTTTCAGGGAAAACTAGCAGAAAGCACGACAGACTGCTGCCTAGCAAATCCTTCTGCACTGTTCAAACACGGTGGCAAGTTTCAGAGGTCCCTGGCTCAATGTTCTGCTGAGGCTGCAGATCTGGCTTTGTCCAGACGGGCTGATCTCCCAGAAGCACAGAACTGTAGCTCTCAAAAAAGCAGCATCTGGGAAATCAGAGACAGACTGGGGGGAGTAAATACCTCCCAGCTACATCCAAAGGAAAATCTGGTCTGCCTATATCAGCCTCAAATAGCATCCTGAGATGAGAGAGAAGTGGAGACTCGTTTACATCCCTTCCTCCCCAAACGCATTGCTCAAGCAGCCAGAGTGAATGCTGTGATTTGCAGCGGTGCCTCAGCTCCTGCACAACACAGCGCAGGCTCCTCTGTGGAAAAGCAGAGGTGCCCAAGCTCCAGCAGATCAGAAGACAGACAGCAGAGCAGGGCGAGAAACCGAAGGGCTCCCCCCAGGAAAAGCAGCACATGTGCAAGTAAAGCACAGCTAGCCTCGCCGCTGGCGAGTGGCATCTGTTCCACTGGTGCAGAGCTCCTAACAGCAGCAATCTTGCTTTACTTGTTATGCAACTCGAAATCTAATGAAAGACCAAATATAGCTGCTTTTAAAAGACTGCAGCAGATAAATAGAGCAACGGCTTGGGAAATACAGTTGACAACTCTTTGAACATCACTGTTCAGGAGGCTGCAAGGAGACACGGGAAATGCAGGTAAGATGCTCTCATTAGGTCTGAATTCAGTCATCCCCGCTGGAAGGGCTCCAGTGCCTGACACCTCTCTCTCGCAATTCCCCATACAAAGGCAGTGAGTCATTTGACAGAGATCATATATTTGATGATCCAGTATCGCCAGCCTCAAACAATAGCCATGTCGGAAACCTGAGTGCTGGCAAATTAAGCGTCCCTGAAAGAGCTTGTCAGCATCATCATCATAACCTGCAAGCTATAAAGGGACTTTTAATAACAGGGCTTCAAATCTGCCTGTGTCTGAGACAGTTGCAGTGCTACCGACCCACCGTTAAACAGCACATCACAAAGAAATATGGGTGCTGATCCAGCACTAGGGACACCCAAGGCGAGGGACCCTCTGGGACGGCAGTCATTCCAGCCACTGTCACCTCTAGGTCAACTGGAAGGACAGATCAAAGGCAAAAGAAGGATGGCCTGGGGATGTGAGCTGCAGCCTGGACTTGGCAGATGAGCACCCCAAACAGGGCAAGTCCTTCTGCCTTCCAGTTCTTCAGGGATCTGTCCTGGCGTAGAAAGGACCGCAGAAGGAGTGCTCAGGTCCTGTGTCTGACAGATCACAACACGTACCCAAAATAGACAAGAAAGTCCCACATGTTAAAACTCCCTCTGGACTTGCAGGTCTGGGGCAGTATTTCCAACCTTTTCACCCATAAAAAGTGTAAGCCGTCAGCAGTAACCTGGACTGGAAAAGAAGGTTTTGCTCTAGTAAAAGCTACTGAATTCTCCAAAGTCTGACATGCTCTACACGTAGATCATTCACTGACAAGCCTCAGGCCCTTACAGTGATGCATCCACCATCTAGGAGTACAAACATATGGAAAGCTTTCAGCCCCGATAAGCAATATCTGACAGCCTGGGAACCCACAGCCGTGCTTCTTCTAAGGTTCCCATGAATCCAGGTGTGTGAAATGATTCCCTACCTTTCTGCTCCCTGCTGCGGGTGCGTGAACCCCCCCCCCCCTCCCCCGTCCCATACAGGGACACATTTTTACCCCAGCTGGACTGCTCACAGAGACAAGAGATGCTGGTTACATCCTCAGCTGCATGTTTTTGCACCACAGAGCCTTCATGATTTCAGTTTCCAAGCTAGATTGTGTGTGTTTTGACACAACCAGCTCTCTGCAGGGGTTTTCCTGGATCTTTATTTGAAAAGCAGCAGCTTTTCAGCATGGCTAATGGTATTTTTCTACTTATAGGTCTGCTAGGCTTTTACTCGTTAAGTACTTCAGCACTGGCAGTGGTGGGAGCACGTGAGCCAAACTGATGCGGTGATGCACTGTGGAACCGAGTCCCCTTCCTTCCTAGCCTGCCTCCAGGCAGTGTGACCTACATGTAGGCACCTAATTAAATGGCACAAACGTATGCTGTAAAGTGGGTTATTTACCTAGGATGACAGCTGTATTTTATGGAAACAAATTAAAATGTACAGGCACCCTACAAATCCACTGACAAGCACCTGGCTACAAAATGACTTGGACTCCTGATAGCAGAGATGCCCATCAGAAGAGGAAGGCCCAGTCTCCAGACCGCCCAAACCAGGACCAAGTTACCAAGATGTTCAGCCCTGAAGTGAGCTGAAGCATGTTAAATAGAGAACCAGGTGTGGATTTAGTGACAGCTCAGGAAGAAGAGGTGACAGCATATGATCTGTGAAGAGCATTTTTACATACAGATAAGCTCATGCTGAGCCCTCAGCAAACAATATTCTTTGCTTACAACAGTGAAATTCAGTAGGAACACGGGGAAGGATCACAAGAGACTCTCCACACATCCAGAATGCCCTGATGTACTTGAGAAGAAGCTCGTGGCTGCAATGGACGCTCACGTGGAGGTGAAGCTCAATTTAGGTATCTGCCAGTATTTTTACCCAAGCAACACATTTAATTCTTAGAACTGAGCAGCAATTACCTGCATTTTGACAGCAATGACCCCAGAAATAAGCTCCTTATCCAATTCCTTTAAGACTACCAGTTTCTTTAAGGTCAAGCTGCACAACCTGCGAACAGGAACAGAAGAGAAACAGTTACAATCATGCCTGAAAAAGGAAAAGCTCTGAACAGCTTTTACACACAGCAGTATCCCAGTTTGAGGGAGAACAGCCTCTGGTCACAAGCCCCACACTGATACAGACAAAGACAGCAGAAATATGCGAGGCGTCCCTGGCTTTTCAGACTGAATTTCTTCAGCCTTTCACAAATAAAATGAGGTAGAGAGCAGGTACATGTCACTGTTTGATACAGACCCATGGCCACATGAGAGCGCCTCACAGCACGGACTTCCACTGACCACAGCCTGGGAACTCTGGCTCTGAGTCAAACCAAAAGCTTTAGGGTCAGAGGAATTAAATTCCAGCAATATAAAAGCACTGGGTCAGACTAATTTTAAACTCATCTACAAAGCTTTCCTAGATTGTTGGCTTTTTCAGTTTCAGACTCCTGGCTCCCAAAGATCTCACTCCCACCTCCTCTTGTCAACCCACACATTCTCCTCCTCACTCCCAAACAAAAGTGCTAGCAAGTGGCTCAGGCATCTCTAATGGGAAAGGGAAAAAAAGAAAAAAAAAAAAGAAAGAAGGAGAGGACTCAAGCAGTGCCCTCTGGCCCTGGCATTCACATGCCACACATACGCAAGTAAATCACATTCTTTACCCAGGCAATGCTACATTGTTCTGGTTAAAACTGTTTGCACTTCTGCCTTCCAGCACAGGGAGCTTAGGGGGGATAAAGTTTGGACTAGGTGCAGCTGAGTTAAGGCTCTGAGGTAACGGGACCATGGTCTTGGCACTGTCGCGGTTTCACAGAAGTGACCACCAGCTAGTGTAATTAAGAAGGCATGCCTAGAAACAAACTTCAGGGAAAGATAAACCTGAAGCAAAGACAGCTCAGTCTGAGGAAAGCAGAGGCCAGAGAAAGATGCCGGGGAGGGCTCTAGTGACCAGACATCATCTGTCACTCTGGCCAGGAGCCGGCACTGCCTTTGTGTCAGGTCCCTACCCCACGGCATGGGCATCTTTGGCCTCTGCCATGGGATGTTAGCAAGCCTCAGCATGGCTCCTCTGAAACCCACTGGAGAGCTCTTTCTCCCAGATAAAGTGTAACATCAGGGCTGTTCACAAAGGGGCCAAGCCCAGCAGTAGATAGGAAGGGAAGAGGAGCTGACGCTGGATTTTGATGCATGCCCAGGCAGCAGTAGCACAAGCGCCATTGACTGAAGCCTGCGCTTAAACTACAGGACTCCACGCTGGTGCCAGGAACCTGACAAGTCACCACTGCAAGGGTCACTTGCACCTCTATCACCTTTTTCTCCACCATGGTAGGAAGCTGAAACATTGCTTTGCTGCAATGCCCGAAGGTAGACACGATCAGGCTGGGTGCAAAACTGCAGGAGAGACGCAGCTGAAGGCTCTTCCCGACAGGAGCAGTGGCAGACGTTGAAGCAACTGCTGCCTGCCTCATCCACAAACGCCTGTGGCTCGGCCTGAACTCTGCCCTCTTGCACAGGGCTAGGAACAGGGAAGAGCTGGTCTTAGCTCTTACCGTCTTCACTCAAGCACCTCTCCAAACCTGCCCTTGCCAGCCTCTTCTCCATCCCAGCCCACGCTATCTGCTCCCCTGTCTCTCATTTGCAAAACACTGGTTCCTGCTATCAGCCCCCCAAAAACCAAGAGAAAGCGAACTAAAAGCTCTCTCCTTTGCAGAGTTTTGCATCAGAAGACAGCACAGCCAGAGATGCTACAGAAATTACAAGGAAGGTGGAAAAACTGGGTCTGCCTGGGCCTCCGTTCCCTCCGTCACACCACCAGCAGCTGTGCGCAGTGTCATCGAGACAAGCGTGCTAGAGTGCGCGAGCCTGGAGGCGCTGGGTGCCGGAGGAGGGACGGCAGAAGCGGGCAGGACAGCTGCAGGGGCTGCAGGGCTGGTGGAGTGGAGACCAAGCACGCTTTCACCCATGGCCAGAGCCTCCCCCTGAGCAAAGCAGGCACCTGCGGAAGCAGGAGAGCACGGGCCAGCACGTTCGACTGCAAAATAAGTGTCCCTGTGCACTGGAAGTCAGGTGAAGCTGCATCCCTCAGCCCAGAGCACAGGAGAGGCCGACAGCTTTCCCTCCACACCTCGAACAAAACGGCAAGCACAGATGCATGCGGCTGCTGCCGTGAAGCAGCCGGGCCAGGATCTGGAGGAAGGAGGCTGTGATGCCATTTGTTTTCTTTGTAACGCTGTAGCCAGAGGACAATCGCGCTCAGCTTGCCAAAACCCACAGAGCTCAGGCCGGTCAGGTGCTGAGAGCAGAGGTAGGACAACACACTGGCATTGTCTCGGCTGACAAGCAAGGAACAAAGGCCTTTTCTCTCCAGCCCCGAGCTCGAGGATGAAAAAGGTACGGGAAGAAACAATGGTGTTCTCAGCACACACAGCAGAGCACAAGGAGGGCGTTCTGTTCTCCGCCGGGCATTCCTTCAATTCATCATTTATGAGCTTTGATCAAGCCCTGTGGAGCACTTGCTGCTTGGAAAAAAAAAATAAAAAAATTACAAGCCTCCTTTACAGCGATCAGAAAAACAAAAGCAGTTAAAAAAGACATGGGACGCATCTGCTTTCTTTATCCCCCATTGCTGGGCTGCTGGTACTAAAAGGCGCTTCACACAAACAACAATGAAATGTTTATATTCTCCATCAGAGGGGGAGGGAAATAAAATCAGAGTTTAAATCCCACCAGATCACTCTTACCCTCAACACACTTACTGTTCTGGGTCTTCTGTCTAAGTTTGCAGCTTAGAAATCAAAGCAACCTTCAGAATATATGGCAGAAAGGGGCGGTACCTTACTCAAATAATCATGAAAAGGCATATTCCAGCATGTCACTGGTGCCCCTGCCGCCAACACAGGGATCCTGAGCCGCTCACACTCACAGATACAGCAAGGATTTGTCTGCCATAACTGCCTCTGATAACGGTGACACCTCCTTCCATACACTTATCTTTTGCCCAGATTTTGCTGTACTTGCATTAAATCTCAGGTATCAGGAAGGGGACCAGTTTCACAAAACATTTCTATCAATGAGCCTATTAATTTGGAAGTTTCACATACATACGTATTTGATCTCTGTGAACACAGGGAAAATAACCTAGAGCACAGAGACACAAGGGGAACTGAGGAAGCCTCAAGTCTGGAGCTGAAAGAGCCTGAAGTATTTTGAGCGATCTATAAAAAGCCTGGGACTGCAATACAGGAGGTGCAGGCAAACGCTTTCTTTGCACGTTTGTTTCAGCATTGACCTATGTTTGCACGTGGAGAGTTAAGCTAGCAAAAGCACTAAGTTAGCTGAAGCAGTGTTAAATAAGGGCAACAGAGAGCCAAGATTTCCACTCTTTTTTGAAGGTGCATAGTAGATCTCCCTGCTAGGAGCACAGCTGGGTCCCAGGCAGCAGCAGGCAGTGCCTGCTGAGGAGCTGGCGTCCCCTCCGGTCACACACATCCCCACCATGACGAGGAGGCACGAGGTACTTGCCTGACCTCGTTCTCAGGTTAACACATCATGAGCCAGCTTAATGCGTTCCACAAGAATAAAACTCTTCATCTTTTTACATCACTGCTGCAAGAATGCAGTTTTAAAGAGGAAACCTGGACCTGACCCAATGGTTTTGACTCGCCCTGCTAATGCAAGTTGTGCTGAATAGCTTCATCATGAGCTCTTTGCTCAGGGAGGCAGTTATCTGCAATGAACATAACATTTTGGTAACCAAGATCCAGCAAATGTGCCCAGAACAACCAAATAAAGTGTCGCATTCTTTACTCACTGGATGTTTTCCTTTTGCATCCCTCTGAGTAGAAAGATCAGGAAAATAAACCCCCTCCAAGAAAGAGTCTGCCTCACTGAATTAAATGTCTCTGTCTCCACAGGGAGCACAGTAATTGCACTGAGACCTCGCTCACGCAGAGACAGTCGAATCAACAGGAAGGAAAAATTAAAAATTAAAGACCTGTATTTTAATTAAGCCCCATAGAAATTGGGAATAACAACAGATGCATCCACAGCTACAGGGGACTCCAAGTGCAAGACAGGAGCTGAGGCAGGAAGACTTTAGCTCACTACACAGATACCCTTTGTCCAGGTTAAAAGCTGCAAAGACATTGTTCCTAGAGAAAACATTTCATGCCAGGAGCGCTCTCCTCCGAGGTCTGTAAACCTCAATCAGCCAATGGCTTGAAGGAAGGAATTCGTCTCTGTTCGGTCACGGGACAGTTTCACCTCATCCAAGTTATTTCAGCATTTCAGGACAGCAAGCAGCCTCCTACCCCGATGCTTTCAACCTCAACTTTTGAGTGTTTTGCTCTGAGCTGACACTTTACACCCAAGTCAGTCCCAAAATAAATCGTGAGCCACTTGAAGAAGTGGAGGGAGACACCCGCCTACACACACGCTTGCTCGGACAAACAGAGCCATTCTGCACATAGCTACAGGGGCATCTGTGCAGGAGAGGCTGGAGCGAGAAGCCCTGCACAGCATTTTTCCGAGACAGCTGCTTAAGCAAGGTATGGACGCTTGCAGTGCACGAACAACCAACTCTACAAGCAGTTTCTTATGCCTGCTTCGCCCATGCCCAGGAAGAAAAGAACACCACATGGATGTACTCGTTGCTGCACTTACATGCTGAAGGCAGAGCTCTGTACTGGCCTAGGAGAGTTAGCTCGGGGAGAAAGCAGGGGAGAAGAGCTGTCCTCTCATGTCGCTGAAGCGTCAGAGCGGGGCCTCCAGGCAAGGGTAGCAACGATAGAAGCCGCAGGAAGAGTACTGCTTCACTTTCCAAAGCTTATGAGCTAATTCCCTCAAAATGATCAAATCTCGGTCCCATTCTCAGGTAAGCTCCAAGGCAAGAAGAAATTAAATGAGGAGACAGAGGTCAAGTGCCTCAATTTCCATCATGCCAGAAACATATCCTGAGTAACTTGCAAAGAAACATAATAGTCCTGTATTAGTCTCTGCTTACTTCTCCTTCATTCACACTTAGCACGACGCTAAACAGCAAGCTTTAGCCAGCTGTTCTGGCTACAGATCCATTCAAGTAAGCGTTAAGAAGCCAGGAAACAATTGCAGAGCAAGTATTTTCATTGTTCTTGTTCTCAAGGATCTTGAAATCCTCTTCCCAGCATCAATACAGAGAATTAAGCTCTTAAGTTTCTAGAGACTAAGATCCATAGAAATGCTGTAGCAAGCAGGTCTTGTTCAGACAGGTAAGAGGACAGCACCTTATTTTACACAACAGGCTCTACCCAGGACCTCAGAAGGACACACATGCACAGCCAGACACTATCCTTTTATAGCTGAAATACTGCCCTGCTTACTTCAAATATATTACAAATATACCTACTCCAAACTGAGCATGCAAAAGGAGTGGGGGTGTCAAAATTTTGCAGACCTGCATCATTTTTAAAAGATCCTAGAATTCTGCACGGGCACATTTGCTATTTGAGGAGCAGCCTACAGTTAATATGACCAAGGATTAAAGCGCATCTGAGCTTAGATACTCCAATCCAACATATCAGTTGGAAAATGCTGAGAGATGCTTTCTTTCAGTGGGGCAAGACATTGCTGGCTGGCTCTAGGGGACTCACCCAAGGCAGAAAGGGATCAGGATCCCTGCAAGCCAAATAACTCTGGCTCACAAAACAGTTTACATATTCCATTGGCACTTCTCATTTCTTAGTGCTTCAGTAGTTTGGAAAGGACGAGGCACTGCTGAGGTGCAGCGATGCTGGCGAAACCCACAGGGGTTAAAGCTAAATGTCCACAGCTCTACAAACTCTTCAGGTAGACAAGCAAAACTTCTTGTGCAAGCCGGCAGTTGTGTCGCGCCATGTTCTGACTACCTAGCCGAGACCTGATGCGTCCCAACTCACACCGGCAGGAACTAGCCTGTCTGTCACCAACCGCTCACCTCCAGGTACACGCTCTGCACTGTGCTGCCCATAAACAGCAGCTCTCTCTCCCTTTAAGAAGTCATTTCAGCGAGAGCTGAAGCAGCTCCCTTCACACATCTGTTGACCTCAGTTGAGATCTCGGTTCTTGCACACACTGCTATATATTCGGCTTCTTGCTCTTCATTTTGATGGTTTCAAAGCCCATTACAGAGTGACTTAGAGGGGGGAAAAAAACCACAAAGCAGGGATTAGGTCTGTTTCTCAGGCAGGCAATGGAGTGAGTGCAAAGGAGTTAGACAAACTCACCTATGTGTTCACACCACGCTGCCTGCAAAGCCAAGCACAGGCACAAGTCTAGTTAAATAAACCTCCCCTGGCTTGTCTCTTTCAAATCCAGCATCCAGAACACCAGGACTGTACGGCAACCTGACATCAAAGTGAGCATCAATGAAAAAGCCTATGGTACTGGTGGATTAGATTTGATCCATGTTTTTAAAGTTTTGAGGCAATAGGAAGATGTTTTATTAGCTTTAAAGACTAAAGTCAGCAAATAATGAAAAGCTGATTCATGGTTAAGGCTCCTTTGACAAGCCATCAGGATTACATTTTTCTATGTTACAGATGACACAAACACATCTGACTGTTGTATTAATTTAGTAGCAGCTGGAGTAACCAGAGGCACCACCACCAAGGAACAAGCAGCAAGAGGGAGACAGACCAGGCATAGCCACATCCATCTGACCAAAGGCCAGGGGTAGCTGTGGGTCTAACAAGCTTGCACAAGTTATGCATGCGCTGCAGTGCAGTCTCCCACCTGAGCACCTAATGAGAGCAGTCAAAGTAGCACATGTCAGGGAGAAGGAGCTGTTAGGATGTGGGCTAGTCAAGCCATTTCTGAGCTAGGGCTTCACTTCTCAGCTAGCCAGCAACAAAACAAAGGCACAACCCACTAAGCTTATGTGAGCCAGCCAGGGTGGAGGGCAGCTCCCCACCACATGCCTCACAGATCAGTGCAAAAGCATATACACAACTCAGCAAACGAATCACGCTCCAAACCAAAAGGAGACTCTGGGAGGAGGAATGCAAAACCAAATCGGGGGTCAGGTATGAAGAGGAGAGACTTTCAGCTGGAACAAACCCAACAGCTCTTCCCTCCCTGGCTCATTCCTCCCTTATGCAACCTTCCTTCTCCTCGCTGAACCCCTGCCCCAGACAGCAGCGCTTGTCACAGCAGGCTGATCACTGGGATCGGCTATTCCAGGCATGCTATGGGAACGCTCTCCCTGCCTGCCAGGAGCCATTCCCATCTGCCCCGAACCCTCTGGGACTAGCGGGAGCTGCACAAAGTAGCAGTGGATGAGAAGGATCATCGGAAGCTTCCTGATCTGTCCACAGCTTGCTGCAAAGCACAGAGCAGCACATCTCTGCCTTCATTTCTACCAGCATCCCCCTCCCAAGCTGACAGTGCCGCAGCCGACTGCGAGAACAAAGACTTCCAGCACACTGAGGAATTCCTCGCAGTGATTACAGGCACAGTGAGATGAAAGGGTTAAAGAAAATGCCTCAAGGCATGCATTTTCTCCAGCATGTGCCTTGCCTGGATCACAACCCTCACCCTCTCCTCCACCACATCCATGCCTCAACCCTGAGCACAGCATCCCCAAACGCAGCAGCAGGTTGGGAGCTGTAACGTCTCCACAGCAACTAGGGATGTCACAGCCTGCACGTGACCCAGCTCCCTGCAAACATGCAACAAATGAGACCAGCTCCTCCGACAGCCTGCTTGTTCCTCCTCACTCCCCTCCAGAGCAGCCTGATGGCAAATCCTCCTTCACTACTGTGTCAAGAACGCTGTTCTCCAAAAAACGACTTCCCCAGCAGCTCCCCTGCCCCATCCCAAGCCTGTATGCGCTTGGCAGAGAGGAGCTGGCGTGTATCTGAGCACAGGCCGAGTCAGAGGGAGGTCCTGTACCAGCCAGTCTGCTTTAGTATTTAGTATCTTCTTTTTGATAGTAGGAAGCACAGGTCCCCAAGCACTCTTGCACTCAACTACTTTCAAATGCTAGGTGCTACTCTGCTTTTTGTTCCTGCTGCTGAACGGCCAACAGTGAGAGCTTTGCTGCCGTGCCACCCGCTGCCATGCTCTCTGCACACTCCTGTTAGTCAGCCACTTGGTACCCTGGGGAGACACCGCAGTCCCAGCCATGGAACATATGGTCCCTAAGGCCTGCAAATCATTAGAGGCCAGGACTCAGCCTGAAATCTCCTGATCTGTCCCTTTGTCTGTACATCAGTCATCAAAGGCCCCATCAAGAGGAAAAAACTATGCAAATACAAGCTTTAAATTCAGGCCCACGTCACAAGAGCTTGTAGCAAAGAGCTCAGTTCTGCTCGGGTTACCGGTCACTGTGATCTCTTCATCCTGAGAAATCAGGACTAGGAAGCCTCCAGCCAAGAAAGCAGGCAAGGAAAAACAGATGGCTTCTCAGTGTCCCCAAATCAGAGCTTGCTCTCAGGGCATGAACAATTTGCCATCTCTGCCTTATTTCTCTCCACTTCAAATAGCTTTTACGACACCTTCTGATGCAGAGGCGAGCTGAACAGCCTGCCACTCCAGAAACCAGACAGGCTCACACCATGAGTCGCATCGAATTACTTCTCACTCAACCATCTGCAAATGTTTCTCAGTTCACGAGAAAGTCAGACACGTGGCCCTCCCAGTCAAAGGCAAGATCCTGATGGCATGTAATTCTTAAGACTCGGTGCTTCTCTGAAACACCACCACCTTACACCACTCTGAATAAACAGACTTTCTGAAAACTGTTGTAGGAGTTTTTTTAAAGGAGTTTGCGTTTTGGGGGCGAGTTTTTCTGTTTGTTTTTTAAGCTTGCTTTTCCTTTGCTGACCCATCTGGACCCAAGGCAGCAAAGCCAGGGTAGGTGGCCCATTCCAAACAGGCTGTCATTCTGTAACCTTGATTCAAACCAGTTGCATTGAGTGCCAGATGAACAGGGGTTTGTTTGCGAAGTTTGCCATATGGCCCGAAATAAACA
Source organism: Phoenicopterus ruber ruber (assembly GCA_009819775.1). Lineage (NCBI taxonomy): Eukaryota > Metazoa > Chordata > Aves > Phoenicopteriformes > Phoenicopteridae > Phoenicopterus > Phoenicopterus ruber. Next base: position 28,539,788 of record CM020222.1, read on the forward strand.
AGATGGGAGAACCACATAGGTGTAATTTAGAGCCCAAATGGCTGTTTGCTTTTTTACCAAGAACTCAAAATTTCCTGTAAGGTTAAAGGCAGAGCAGCCAGCAGCAGTGAAAAACATTTGTGACCTTTGATGGTACGTTTGGTATCAGCCAGCACAGCAATCAAATATGCAAAGCATCTCGCTGGCAGGCTTGCTTTCGGACTAGAAGAACACTTCACAGATCCCAATGCTGTTCTCATTGCAGCAAGTCTGTCGAAGCCTGCCATTCTGGCGGCCTTCCAGATCGGCACATGCAGGCAGCCACCCCAATACCTCGCAGAGCAAATGGTATACGCTGTTCCTTTACTTGGCCCATGCTTAACACCGGCTCCCTCCTCCCCTGACTCCAGAGATGAATAGGGTGACGGTTAAAGAGATATCAGAATTCATCACCTAAGTTAGAAACATAATTTTTCGTACAATTCTCATCATGCCTCAAGCACAGGAGGAGTATTTAGCACCCCAAAGTATGATTTCTTTTCAGCGTGCAGAGGTTCCAAAAATACACTTGTAACCTGAACTATGGGGAAGGAGCCGCAAAGGGAAAGTTTTGGAAACTCCAAACCCCAATGTATTCAACAGCAGGTCGGAAGGAAGGTTAGGAGAACCACCAGCTCCATGAAGAGCAATTTCTGCAGCCATACCAAACACCCTGTGTAACTCTCGCAGCACCTCAGCTGTGTGCTCTGACAGCACCGTGGCACACAAGCACCGAGCTCCTCTGAGTCCCACAGCACCGGCTCGTCTGCGCGCAGGTGCTTTGAACAGGGGACTGCAACACTGCAACCGATTTGCTCTCTGGCCACAGCTCAAAGGACATTTTCAAGTCAAACACATTAAAATAGTTATAAAAGGAAGGTTCTTTTTTTCCCAGCGGCTTTTATTTAGATTTGAATGGTGCCAGTTTTTACAAGGCAACAACACACAGCTGACAAAGCAGCCTCCATCAGCGCTAAATATAATTCACAAAGAACTCCAGATCCTGCCATTAAAGCTGGGGAACTCTATTCAGCATTAAACACATTGGAAACACTGGTTAACACCCCTCAAACTGGAACAAAACATCTAGGGTAAAGCAGCTGAAATGTACTGTCCCTTGTAGATCTGTCTCCCCAGAAAAGAGGGAGAAAACTGAGAGGAGCTTTGCAATATTAACAGTGGTCAAAAAAGGGGCTGAAGCTGCAAAAGTATTCAGCTTTCCTTGCAAGAAAAGAAATGCCTCTTGATGCCTTTGGTTGAAGCTGCACTGTGCTCAATGCAAGGCACCCATCCCTTGCATTTCTTCCATCAAATATTCTGGGCAGTGCTTGCTCATTTGCACACCACGTGCTGGAGTGCTCAGAAGAGCACAGATAAGCTGGGAAGGTAATCACCAAAGAACAGGAATGGGGGATCTGGTGAGATTTTAAAAGCCAAATCGCCACATTACCCAGGTTGATGAAAGAACAAGACATATGAAGTGAAACTACCACCACTACTGCCAGAGAAAGAACTTCAGCAGTATCCAGAAGTGGTATTTTAACTTCCAAAACCAGCTGAACCGGACTGAAAAGGCTTAGGGAGAGTGCAGTGCCTAGCCCACTGTCAAGCACAACACAAGCTCTCCACCAATGGCCTTGAAAACCACCGAACCCACCAAAAGCGCACTAATGAACAAAAACTAGGATCTCTTGTAGCCTTGAAAGCTGACCCGTGGAGGTTACTTTACAGTGCAGCAGCAGTAGATTTTGCATTGACGAAGGCTGCATGAGACATCTTCCCCTGGCTCTGAGGAGATACCTGAACGGGAAGGAACCCGCGTGACCAGGCTGTCCTTACGGCCCGGAGGAGATGCAGCATTTCCAGGCCTTGCAGTGGGGTTGCAAACAGCTCAGGTTTTCAGAGCACTTCTGAGCCCCTCTCAGTGAGAGCAGCTTCCTTTAGGGCAACTCCCAGTCTCCAGGTGATCTCAAAATGTCTCTCAACAACACTTTAAAAATGTCTTTCCTCCCTCCCCGCAATCTTTCTCTTCACATCTAAATATATTCTGGATGCTCTACTTTAAAGAGCCGCTACTGAAAAAAGAAAGCACTTGTTTGGAAATAACTCAGCACAAGGTTTTCTATTTGTTTTCTGTAAAAACCCCGCATGACTGAGATGTCACTGCATTTCTCACGGAAAGGGGAGAAAACCTGGCAACTCAACTTTGCTTACCCTCTTCTTCTGAAAGTTTACATGACCTTTAAGTTTATCAGGGAAAAAAGGAACCACAATTTTTACTAAAGGAGTTCAGAAGAACGACCAGTGCCAAACGCTTGCAGTAGCGGGCAGAACGCAGGGATTTGCTCTGGAGAAACATTTGCATTTGCTTAATATTCTAAACCTCTTCAGCAGCTGTTGGAAGTCGAGCTGGCAAGCAGAGATTCAATATTATTTAGGTATTACATTTCTTCAGCATCATTGCTGGTGATACTTCATTCCTGAAAGCAATAAGGGAGCAGCAAAGCAAACCAAATGCCTGAACTTGTTAGTTCAATTTGTCAAGAATATTTATTAAAATGTAAGAGTGAGCTGTGTAAACAAGCAAAATAATAAGCTGTGATAGACACAAGGTGCTCTGAGATGCTGCTCTTCACTGCTCAATACTTGTTTCAGACCCCTGTAAGATTTTTAACACTCAATATAAGCAATAAAACAGTAAGTGATTTATAACAATCATAGCCCATTCAGTCCCCACAACCTTTCATCAGGCCTACAAGCTCCCACCGAACCCAGGTTTATCAAGATAAACTGTAGATGCTCTACAGAATAAGCAGACGGAGGTAAATGAGGCATGAACAAGTGGAGGCTGGATGCGAGGTGGCTCTTCCTCAGCAGGATATTAAGGTTCACTGCTGGGAGGGATGACCGAGGAGCCTATCCAGCATTAAGATAGAGTTACTCCATTTGTGAACAGGAGCACACCATGAGATCACTCATGGAGACCAAACTGTACAGCCAGACCAGTCTCAGCTCCCTGGAAATGTTCTCTTCTAATACACTTGTCTGATGCAATCAGCTAACACTCACATGACAGTGATGCCAAGAGCAAGGAATAGGTATCAGCATCATTTTGTGGTCATTGCTCCTGTTGATGGATGAGGCAAGGAGAGTCCTGAAAGCAGGTGCACTTACTTAGTCTGTCAAAGAGCACTTCTGTCACAGAAACAGTTGAGGATCATCATTGGGAATGAGATAGGGACAAGTACCATAACATTTTTTCAACCATCAGGATTGGATATATTGTTAATTTTATGCCCTCTTTCTTCACTCAGAGGACCACACTCAACCTCTAATTTTCACCACATGACTACAGCTAATACCAAGCACATCAAACTCTGCATTGGGGCCTATGGCTAGTCATACATGAAATGTATTTATGTACATTATATGTTTCCAACTGCTGAGATTTTTCACCAATAGCCTCAAATACACTAAGAAGCAAATGCTCTACTAAACACCACATTTTCTAAAGCTGTTAAGTGTTCCACATCTGGCAAACTGAGCTGAGATTTAAAAGGATGATGCAAGAAATTCTCTGCTGGGGTACCTGTAAAACTTTAAACCCGCTTCTCTGTGTCCATCTGTTACAGGGCAATCCAAATCCACCATCCCTCATGCTCTTTTCCTTTGGATCCTGGGTATTTACACTGAAGCCAGGATGAGAGGCGGCGTCCCTATCTTTTCACATCTTACAAATAGCAGAATAATGCCTCCCATTTTAAGATTTTGCATGCAATTTGCAGGAAGTCTCCCAGGCCATGGTTTGGCACGATAGTCAGCACCGAGGCAGTCAAATCCATGTCTCTGAAGAAATCATATTTCCCTACAGAGAGAGAGAACAAGAAAAGTAGTTTTGGGGCTCTCACAATCCTGGTGAGCACGAGCTCTCCAGAGAGCCAGGGCAGATTTGCTACCACTCCCCAGGTGTTTATTTTGAGCCTTCACTTCCACCACTGTGAAGCAAAGGTGAGCTCATCAGCTCACAGCAAGCACCTCGAAACTGGCTGAAGGGAAACACTAGAGTCAAGGAGACGCTACAGCTGTTTCACTAAGAGATTTTCGTATATTACATATATGAGAATTCTGACCACACATATATGTTCATATAATTACAAATTACTAAGTCATTTCTCTGTTTTCACACCTGAATCAGCAAGAACACTGCAGAGACAGATGCCCCCCCCCTGTGACTGATACTGAGTACATCTGCAAAGAGAGAACTCTGCTATCTCAAACACAGATTAGCTTCTACTGAGAGCAGGCCCTCTCAGAGGGCTGGTGGAGAATGTGAATTCACTCACAGGAGAAAAGCTCAAAGTTACTCATGCAATAGCTTGGAAAATCTGGTGATAATTTTGGAACAAGGATAGCCCAGGAGACTGTCAGCAGGAGCAGCAGTCTGCTGGCAGAGGGCAGAAAACAGAGAAACAAAAGCTAGAGAAGGAGCCTGAATTCACTGTCCGAGAGACAGAAACTGTGGGAGACAAGATGAACTGTTGAATTTCCAGGGATTAGAGAATTGTTCACACTAAGCTACACCACATTTTGCCTTTAAACTAGTACAAGCCTTCTGTGATGCCCTGGATGTCAATAAATCTATTTCAACTTACCTCTAAACAGATGTTGGCTCTTGGTATGGCTGTGATTCAGTCAGCCCCATACCAAACCCTGGCAGCCCTGGGCCACAGTGACTACGACAGAATACGGTATGCCTGCAGCTTCCACTTGCTGGGCTTTGTTATGCACCACAAAAAGCAAGAAATCGCAAAAGTATCAAGTCTGATGGATCCAAAGAGGAAAGAGTGTTGCAAATTTTCTCCATTCAGTGGGAAGGTAGAGGAGAGCTGCAGCATGCAAGACGGGATATTCCTGATGCTTCAAACATCAATAAAACTTTTGCCTATACTGTGTCCTTTATTGTATTCCAGCTGTTATATGATTTCTGCAATACAATGCAGGGAGAGCAAAGGAAAACTTAACTACGTATCCTTTTCTCAGGGACACATCTAACGTATTTCCCCACCGTGGATCTACTCTGCTCCAGATACTTCCAATCTACACTCAAAAGTAGCAAGTGGTCAAAACATTCTCAGAGCTTGACAAAAATCTAAGTCAAGCGTTTTCAACAAAATCCTCTTTGTTACCACATTCTGATCACTTGGCTACTGGAACTGCAAACCTGTTCACAGAGATGCCTTAACAATGAAGTATCATTAAAAAATGCGTTTGCAGCTGTGCATATTTCACTTCAGTCACACGATTGTGAATTATACCTCAGCATGTCCTTGCAGAAAAGAGGTGGGCTGTCAGGGGAATGGGAAGGGGGAGAGAAGAGAAAGGCATTTCTATTGAACAAAAGAGCTCCAAGAAACTGATACAACTTTGCTGGAAGCTATTCCCAGCCCACTCAACATTTTTGATTGTATACAGACATACCAGAATCCCAACAAGGGGCATTTTTCCCAGCTAAAATACGAACCATCAGCAAATCTGACCACCACCAGAGAGAAATACGGCAACCTAGTGGAAGCAAAGCAGAGTGAAATCATCTTATGGCTGTCCCAAATCAAGAGCCACCTCTGAGAGCCCACCATGGTGGCAGCCTCACACAAACACATGCCCCGTATCCAGCACACTGCTAGTCAGAGCTAAGCAAAGCAGGATTCCTGTGTAGGTGCCTGCTTTACTGCTAGAGCAGACTCATGTACATGGCACTTAAAAGTACACAAGATACAAGGCACCTTTTCCCCGCCTCCCTAGTAGCGTTGTAAAGAACTGTATGACTTTATCAATATTCACCATAGTTTTACAGTGACCCATTCTGCAGGAAAGCGTGCGCTGACTCCAAGTCTGCTGGGAAGCCAAGCACTACGCATTGCTTTCACAGCCCGAAACCACAGCAGCGGCCTGCGGCAACGCTGAGAGAAGCCAGGGGAGAAGTAAATACCGCAAGAACGCAGGAGACAGCACGCGGCTGGGATGTCGGTGAGGTCGGGCTAAACCTACTCACAACCCAGCTCTGGACCAGAGCCTGTACTCGAGCACCTGGGTGCAACAGGCTTTTTGATCCAGAAATCCTGTTGAATGCTAATGCTGTACAAAGGCAGAAACACCAGGAACCAGGCTACTCAGACCTGCAGGAGAGCAACACTGCAAAGCAAACCTAAGCATCCGTGCCCAGACAAGGCAGATGCATCTTCGAAGTGGGGCATCATCAGCACCTGTGCAGGGCACCACGCAGAGCCGAGCACTTCGCACTCAACATGTGCATGGCAAGGGACTAGCACCAGAAAGCTGGCCTTGAACGCAGGTGCAGCAGGAACATAAACAGAGCCACTCAGCGCTGCCAGGCTCCATGTACGTTTAGGTTATGATCCTGGAACAAGGAAACAATTGAACAAACAGCAAAAGCTTATTATAAACGTTTTTTTAAGGACACCCAGCAGGACCTGCCATTTATGTGTCAGAAAAACAGGAGCATGCTGACCAAAGGCTGAACTGAGAAAATCCACCTCTGAAATACCTTCTCCCTGGTGAAAGCTCTACCTGCTTGTTTCAACTAAGCACTGGCCAGGCTTCTGATCCTCAAGCACATCCCCATGGGCCAAGGGTAGAGAACCAACAGTGTTTTGTCTCAGTGAGCAGCTTTACACCTGAGCTGCTAAATGCTGTATGTTGGGAGGAAAAGATTCTCTGATCTGCTTTGGTATCTGCAAGCAGCTGTCTCAGATCCTCACTGGGGCTAAACACGAGCAGGCAAAGCTTATGCAAGTACCCAGAGACACTCCAAGTCTATTTGTGAAGCAAGGACAAAGCCTACATTAACGGCCTTCAACTCTATTAAGCAAAATAAAGCAGAATCCTGGCAGAAAGAAGATACAGGTCCCACCAGCCTGAAAGTGAAATCGGAGCACCTTAAGTTCTGGCACGCTCTCAGGCACAGCACAGGGAAGAGAGAGAAGAGCAAATAAAAGGGAGTTCAGCCCCTAGCAAGCCACTAGCAACATGAAATATATATGATCCAGTTCTTGCAGTTCTCAGCTTTCCTTGCAAATCCTTCATTTTAAGGCAATGGGTGCAACTTGATCAGGAAAGCAGCATATCATCTTTCTACCAATTAGAAAGCACGCAGGTATATTTTCATGAAAGGGAACATTTTGGAATGATTCTTTTGACACTGAAAAGTGCCCATCTGAGAGGAAGAGCCCACAGAGGAAGGCTGCAGGACAGCCCCAAGAAACTGAGAGCAGACCCTGCAAACTGTAAATCAGCAGGCGGATGAAGGGTAGAAAGGGACGTAGGAGGAGAGCAGGATTAGAAGTACTAGAGATTTATGATAAGTGATGCTCTAACAATAGCTTTCTTTTAAGAAGGAAGCTCTTCCTGCTGTAGTTAATCTATTTAGTCTGAATATAAATTTATACACTAGGGAAGGACTGCATACAGGGCAGACAACTCCTCAGCCAACTAAACCCAACCATTTTAAAACTCTTATCATACCTACCCAGTAACATGGACCATGGCAGAGGGGGAACAGTCACTCCCCCAAGCAGCTGTCAGGGGTTGTTCAGTGGAGATGCTCCAAGCCTTTACATGGGCTAGAAGATGACCTAGGAAGGTCTTCTTCAGCCATGTTTTCTATTTTCATCATTTCTCCCCACCCTGAGAGGTCATGCAGATGAAAATACCAATTTAACTAATGCCAGATGGGAGACAAGTTAAGCCATATGAATCTTTGCTTATTATACAATTACCTTCATTTCTTGTAGAAACATGGAAATGCTTACAGTCACTGGCTGGATATTTTGTACATAAACAAACACTTCTAGGCTGTTTATATTTAAAAGAAATTAAGCCCACATGTTTTTGACCAACTACTCCATTACCACGTGGCACATTTATGAAAAAACAAGCCTAATTTTGAAGCTATGCCAAGAGGTTGCAGACACCGATCTCCCCCCCAGGAGCCCAAAATAATACTTATCAAATGTGCCCATCAACTCATGGTCATAGATTTACTGGGTAGGAACTTATTTGCACTCAGTGTTAAATACACCAAATTATTTTCTGCAGAACTCAAGGTCATTTAATTTACCTTCAATAAGCCCCGACACATCAGCAAAGAAAACACTGAAATGTTCAAGCTCATTTTGCTACTGAACCAGAGCAGTATGGCAATGGACATTTTCAGCACCAAACACACCAAACCACGTACCAGAACTTCCACAGGCCAATTACGTAAAATCTACAGGGAAACTTCATGTGTACAGGTAAGAGCAGCACTGAGAAACTGTTACAGATGCAGCTCTGCAAGTCACACTCTTACTATAAAGTCATTAGCAATTAAAGATCCGGTGCACGGATGCCGAGTTCTGAATGGAGGCAGTTTTATTTGTAGGTGTCCCATTAGAAACCAGGAGCACATGTTTGAATTTGCATAAGAATCGGTGTGAAAGATTCAGTTACATCCCCGACAATCTCCAGTAGCTTTGGTTACACTGTCAATTATTCAAGTTAGTAAGTGCCTGTCCAACAAGCTCCTTGCAAAGAGCCTAGCTCCCAAAACCTCCTTCCCACCAGAGACCTCCCCTTAGAGCCCAAAAGAAGGAAAGACCACCTCCACCCCAACCATCTCTTCCCCTTGACCCACTCTGCAGCTCTGACAACAGCAGCCCCGAGCTGGAGAACACACACAAGACTTCGGACCACCCAGGGTTTCCAGCACACAGCTAAAACACAAGCCTCTATAAACAAGGGGCTGGACTTCTCCTCCCACAGTCATTAAAAGTCATTTCCCTAGCCTAAAGAGCTCTCCTAAATTAGAAACGTGGTGCATACATTGGGAGCACGCAGAACCACTTACTGCTTCCACTTGATGCCTTTCCAGCAGCAGTGCTAGATTAAATGGGTTACCTGCTCCGTCCTCACTGCCACACTCTGCACAATCTTTGGACCACCATGCAGGAGAGCACAGCAGAGAACTGATCCAACTGAAACACAACCCACTTCCTCACCTCCACCCCCCAAATCCTGCCCTGGTCCGCTTTACTCTCAAATGCTTGCCCTGGCACAAGGTGCTGGCGAGCAGCAGCCTAAGCGGGTGGGTTACAAAGGGCCACCAGACACATGAGCCTCAGAGGAGCTGGTGAAAGCTAGCTATAACCTTACCTCAAGCGCCAGGACAGTACGCACAGCTCTACGCACATCTGAGAAAGAGGTCTTCAGCGAGCAAGCTATTGGAGCTCTGCTGTAACAGGCAGAGACCTGGTAAATGCTTAGTGTCTTACACCCACAACTACCCGCTGCACAGATGGATCGGTAAAAGGGTAGGGAGCCCCGATGCTGGCTCCCCACAGCCGGGAAATGGATACTACAATTGCTCTGCTGAGAATGGTAATGTCCCTGTCCCCGTTACAAACCACTGAGTTCACACGATTGAGGCAGCAGTGAAATCAGGACACACGTGACAAAGTGAAATAAAGACTCTGCACAGGTATCTGATGAGCTGGAAAGTTTGCCGGATTGTCTTGAGATTAAACCCCATGTTATAGACACCCATTTTCAGAACAGCCCCCCCAGGGGCAGTCAAATCTAGCTCTGGCACAGCCTCCAGCTGAAGTGTGCTCTCCCTGAAGAAACTCAAGACCGAGCGACCTCAAACGATCCTGCTATATTTGTAAAAACGTGTGTGAGGAAATGTCCTCCAACAGCCCTACAACTTTCATGGGCTTCGGAAAGGCAGAGCACATCTTGTCAAGCTTCCAGCCTGAACATGGTTAAGAGTTACACTGACAGACCAGTTCCTTAAAAGACATAGAAAGGAATCAGCCTCTCCAGTGTAGAAAACAGGGCTCCTCTTTTAAAAAGAAAGACCTAGATCCACAATCCTTGAGCCAAACGCATCCAGAGAGAAGCCATGCCTCTAGCAGGTTTAACAGAACCTCACGAGCTATTCACAGACCAATATTTCAAGCTTGTACAAAGTTCCCCAGACTCTCACTTCCTCAGTTTCAGGATGCACTGCAAAAACGTTAGGTGTGCAGCAAACTCTGCAGTAGAAAGAAGGCTGTGCTCCTCTGTGGCTGGCCCTCAGCAGCTGCCAGGACAGCTACGAAACCCGCTGGTGCACCAGTTGGAAAAAGTTGCATACCATATGGAAAGGAAGGCTGGCTGGGAATGGCCTCGGACATCCTAATTGCGAAACCGTACCCCCACATAAATTAATAGGACACCACACCGCTGTGTGAAAGGGCAGCCTTGTCCACCTCGTTGTGTGTTCCCACTTCTGATCTAAGCCACCTGCTAGTCTTTTTTTTTTTCCTCTGCATTAGGATGAAGCAGGTGGGCTGAGCACTGCAAATTGTTTCTCATTCCAGAAGCAGCAGTATGTCTGTGCAGGGTCCTCTCATGGTACACCCTGGTAAGCAGCAAGAAAGGGAATTGCACTGGCATAAAAATCCTACAAGAGCTGTTTCATGACAAGTCATTGCCACGCTACGATCTCACCGCTTTAACGAGAGCACCCAACAGACCAACATGCTCCGAAGGCGCAGGCACCATCAGCTCCGCACGAACAACGTGCCCCAGCCTTTGCAGCTGTCCTCTCTGGCTAGCAGCTGCTGCGTGCTCCCGCAGAGCCAGGCTGGCCACAGGAGCACGTCACCAGCTTGCCACAACAGCGCGGTCACGGCACAGGGTAGTGCAGCTGGGGCCCTCGGCAGAGAATTCCCCACCGCAACACACCGCGGCAGGAGCCAGGACACATTCGGCATCGCTCACACAGGACTCAACAGACGTGGTACTTGCGGACCTTTGCCTGGTTCTCAGGAGCTGGGGTACATCTGCATTAACCATGTGCCCCAGGCAGAGATTGTCCTCTCAGCAGAAAGAGGATACAGACTTATATAGACTATATATAGATAAGGCTTCCTAAGAATCTCTCGATGGGGTTTATTCTCTGCTCTATATCTAGATCTGGCCTTGTGCCTGTTGGGAAACACATATCAGACACGCATATGTGCAAACTGCAGCTCATTTTGGCCATTAACGAGAGCCCTGCACTATAAACCCTTGAAATACAGGCCAGAACCACATTGTGAGCTCCGTGGTTTTCCCATGGCTCCATTTGCAGCCCTCCATGTGCTTCCCTGCAGAAGTGAAGATCCCTTTAGAAATCTCTCTCCTGCACATGACATTTACTTATCAGCAGCAAGGAGCACCTCCAAGCCCTCACACTACAGTGACTTTGTAGAAAAATAAAAAGAGCAGGGGAGGATTTTTGAACAGTCAAGCTTAACACAGCAAAGGGACCTGATAGGAGACGGTGTCTTTCTTCAGAAGATTTTTAACAGCAAAATAAAGTACTTTGCTGAGCGGTGAAAACATGTTTCCCTTCACCCTGCACACAGGCACACACTTCATCAGTCTTTACAGCCTCACACCTTCAAACATCCACCTCTCCCCAGCCCCAGCAACACACACTTGAAAAAAATCCATCCTGGATCACCAGGTTTGTTCCTTTTTTTCCTTTTTAGAACAAAAGAAACTACCTCCCCAAGGCCCAGAAGGATCTGCAAGCTGTACAGGTTTTGGTTAAATGCCAGTGCTCCCTCTTCCCCACTCCCTTCCACTTACCTCCTACAAGCTCCAGAGCACATGACTGCCCAAAAAGGTGAATGACCAGTACAGGGAAGTTGGTTTGTCTTCAGACCAAACTAGAGCTTGGGGCGGAGGTCCCACACATCTCAGAGCAGGGGGGAAAAGGTGGCTAAACTACCATTTCCCAGCAACAGCAAAGCCATCATATTTATTTATTTATCTTCAACACAGTTCGGATGAGCCGCTGCAGGAAACAGGGTGAGTCAATCAAAACCTCCCAGTGTCCCGGTGCTGTTCCCTTCCCAAATGGCACACACTGTCCTTGGGGGCACTTCCCAGCACGTTCAAACATCTAAGAGAGAAACAGTTAACTCTCCAAACCAGCACAGAGGCTACGGATGAGGAGCACACTGCGCACAACATCAAAGTTGATGTTTTATGCTAATCTGCCTGCTTACAGGAGAACAAATGCTATTTTCCTTGACAACTCTTCTGAAATAAGATCTGAGCAACCATGCAGATTTCAAACTCTTTTGAAATATCAGTAAAACACACACTCTTACTTTCAGTCCAAAAACTCCCAAGAACAGCCACTCGGCAGTTCAGGCAGATAGCGACTTCCACAAAGCACACAGCCTCCAGGAGCTGCACCCAAAGCACAGGCGCTGCACCCAAAGCACAGGCGCTGCAAAGGTGCAGCAGCTGCCACGCAGCACCCAGAGCCAGGCAAGCAACAGCAGACTTTCTGGCTTGCAGACCCCAGCTGCAGTTTATATGCACAAGAGCCTCCACTGAGCAAACTTCACAGCATACAAGCTGCACCGATTTTTATTTTGGCTGCACACTTTAAAAATTAGATTGCTTTCCCACTGGAGCAGGGAGCAGAACAGACCTGCAGATCTTTAAGGACACTTTCCATAAAGTGCAAGAGCTCTTGATCCCCAGGTGTAAGAAATCAGGTAAGGAAGGCAAGAGACTGGCATGGCCGAGTCGAGACCTGCTGGTCAAACTAAAAGGCAAGAAGAAAATGCACAGGCAGTGGAAGCAAGGACAGGTGTCCTGGGAAGAGTATAGGGACGCTGCCCGGTTGTGTAGGGATGAGGTCAGGAAGGCCAAGGCGCAGCTGGAGCTGAACTTGGCAAGGGATGCAAAGACTAGTAAGAAGGGCTTCTACCGGTATGTCAGCCAGAAAAGGAAGGTCAAAGAAAGTGTACCCCCCCAATGAGCAAGACTGGCAAACTGGTAACAACGGACGAGAAGGCTGAGGTACTCAACTTTTTTGCCTCAGTCTTCACCAGCAATCTCTCTTCCCACACCTCTTGAGTGGATGGACCACAAGACGGGGACTGGGGGAGCAAAGTCCCTCCCACTGTAAGAGAAGATCAGGTTTGTGATCACCTGAGGAACCTGAATGTACGTAAGTCCATGGGGCCTAACAAGATGCATCCCAGAGTCCTGAGGGAATTGGCTGATGTAGTTGCCAAGCCACTCTCCATACTTGAAAAGTCACGGTGGTCAGGTGAAGTCCCTGGGGACTGGAAAAAGGGAAACATTGCACCAATTTTTAAAAAGGGTAGGAAGGAGGACCCTGGGAACTACTGACCTGTCAGCCTCACCTCTGTGTCTGGGAAGATCATGGAACAGATCCTCCTAGAAGCTATGCTGAGGCACATGGAGGACAGGGAGGAGATTGGAGACAAGCCAGCAAGGTTTCACCAAGGGCAAGTCCTGCCTGACCAACCTAGGGGCCTTCTACGATTGAGTGACTACATCAGTGGACAAAGGACTACAGATGTCATCTATTTGGACTTCTGCAAGGCCTTTGACATGGTTCGCCACAACTTCCTTCTCTCTAAATTGGAAAGATATGGATTTGATGGGTGGACTGTTTGGTGGATGAGGAATTGGTTGGATGGTCGCATCCAGAGGGGAGTGGTCAACAGGTCAATGTCCAGACGGAGATCAATGACAAGTGGTGTCCCTCAGGGGTCCGCACTAGGACCAGTACTGTTTAATATCTTCATCAATGACATAGACACTGGGATGGAGTCTACCCTCAGCAAGTTTGCAGACGACACCAAGCTGAGTGGTGCGGTTGACATACCTGAGGGACGGGATGCCATCCAGAGGGACCCGGACAAGCTCAAGAAGTGGCCCCATGTGACCCTCATGAAGTTCAACAAGGCCAAATGCAGGATCCTGCAGCTGGGTCAGGGCAACCCCTGGTATCAATATCGGCTGGGGGGTGAAGGGATTGAGAGCAGCCCTGCAGAGAAGGAGTTGGGGGTACTGGTGGATGAAAGGCTGGACATGAGCCAGCAATGTGCACTTGCAGCCCAGAAAGCCAACCGTATCCCAGGCTGCATCAAAAGCAGCGTGGCCAGCAGGTCGAGGGAGGTGATTCTGCCCCTCTACTCTGCTCTGGTGAGACCCCACCTGGAGTCCTGTGTCCAGCTCTGGGGCCCTCAGCACGAGACAGACATGGACCTGTTGGAGCGGGTCCAGAGGAGTGCCATAAAAACAATCAGAGGGATGGAGCACCTTTCCTGTGAAGACAGGCTGAGAGAGTTGGAGATGTTCAGCCTGGAGAAGAGAAAGCTCCAGGGAGACCTTCTAGCAGCCTTTCAGTACTTAAAGGGGGTTTATAAGAAAGATGGGGACAAACTTTTTAGCAGGGCCTGCTGCGATAGGACAAGGGGGAATGGTTTTAAACTAAAAGAGGGGAGATTTAGACTAGACATAAGGAAGAAATTTTTTACGATGAGGGTGGTGAAGCACTGGAACAGGTTGCGCAGAGAGGCGGTAGAAGCCCCATCCCTGGAAACATTCAAGGTCAGGTTGGACGGGGCTCTGAACAACCTGATATAGTTGAAGATGTCCCTGCTCATTGCAGGGGGGGTGGACTAGATGACCTTTAAAGGTAAGGCCCCTTCCAACCCAAACTATTCTATGAGGTCCAACACTGGCATTGGAGCTCCTGATCAAAAATATTTATTGCCTTGCAAGAAGCAGCACTTGAAGCCAGACTGGCCTGCAGACTTGCAGCTGCTAGATGAGAAGGAACAAGCAGGCCACCTCAGAAGCAAGGCACAGCTCATGTCAAGTGACACAGCCACACAAAGTGCTGCAGGAAAGGCTGAAGTGGTTCTAGAGGAGGAAACGAGTTCCAGACTCCAGCACACAACAAGAGAGCCCATACATCTACTTTTCCAAACACAAGGAGCTCGTCTCCTCCTCCTTTCCCCAGACTCGGGTTCACCAGGCAGATCTACAGACCCTCTACTACAGTTGCACTGGCCCAAGGACAAAGCCTACATGCGCAATAGTCATCAGCGACCCTCGTTTTTGAGGACTCCCTCCTCCAGGGCTACTGGCTGCAGCATGCCCATCAGAGCTCTCTAGGCAATTAATTGTTTTAAACAAATGAGTGACTAGCAAGGATCCACTCTCTCCTTGTGAGGCTGGCTGCATGCCCCACAAGCCTCCGCATCACTGTGCAGTACTATAATCCAATTAAACCTCACCATGAGAGGAGCTTCACGCTATCACATTCAATTAGGCAGTTAAGCCTCTTATCATCTGCACGTTAGGATCCATTCGGACTAAAACTCCCCCAGCACTGTTTGGGAGGTGGCGTTCTTCAACCAAGCAAGGGCACACAGATATCACATCTGGAGCCAAAGGAGGACCATGCAGGTTAGGAAATTCATATTATTGGCTTATAGGGAGGTAGAAACCAGTACCTGCCCACTCAGTTACACGCTCTCTGAGGCTCCCCGCTCCCCCTCATCCTCCCACTCCCTGACTTCCCAGGGAAATGGGGCAGTTCTGAAGGAGCACGAGGGGCCCAGAGGAATTTCACTCTCTTTAGTAAGTCAACGGAAAGGCGAAGGCTAATGGAGGACCTGGCAATACAGAGTTGTTTGGCAGCCAGCCACCAATTCCATAGGAAATACCCTCCCTAGAAGGTCACCATAACGGTGGCAAAATTTGGCCCCAAAGAATTAGAAAAAGCTGCCAAGATGTGACGCAAATAAAGCCAGTGAGCAGGCCAGCTTCCTGCGTGAGGCCAAAACACGAAGTGCTCTTGGAAAAAGAAAGATTAAGGGTTGCAAGGAACATAATGGCCTCTTGTAACAGCTGAGTTGTTGCTTTTCTTTTCTTGGCAGAAAAGAGGGATGTTTTGTTGCTGGTTGATTAATCTATTATGCAAATCATTTCATAGCTAATTTGATACAGCCACAAGCTTGCCACAGAAATCATCCACATGCTCAGAGCTGATGAAAGGTGGAGTATCAACGGCTCCATTTGACAGAGCTTTTATTTCCTGGACAAGCAGCTGCAGGGCCACCTCCTGCCACGCAGGGCTGCAGGAGCATGGGCCAGACCTGCCAGGGAACGCGAGGGGAAGGTCCCTTGGGCACCTTCACTTGGTGGAAGGCAAGGAAAGAGGCCCTTCGAAAAAGCAGCCCTTTCCTTCCACTCCCAATGTCCTTCTGCACTGGGCATGTGCAAAGCGTCCAGATGAAAACCACGCACAATCCCATCCAGAGACCTTTCGCTAGCAGCTTTGAGACTCCAAGACTTTTTCAGAACTGTTCTTGACATGCACAAGCTTCACCTTACGTCAACTAAAAGACGACTCAAAATAGGTCTAACTGGAAGTTTGACTCCAACAAACCACTCAGCCTCTAGACAGAAAATTTCTTCCACTGAACACAAGAGTCCAAATTACATTCAGTAGTATCATACAAAGTGACCAACTTAGTAACTCCTGTGATAGGATTCACACGGGGAGCACTAAGGGATCACCTGATCTTGCCCAAAGTAATGTTATTTTGGTCTTGTTATCTTCCACGAAGACTACGGAGGAGAAATAGGATCTCCTGGCTCTAAGAATAAAGGGGTTGGTTTTGGCCACTGCACTTTACCCCAAGCATTTCATCTCCATTACTCAGTTGTGGATGCTTTTCCTCACGCATCTCAAATATTCAACATCGCCTTAGCAATTTTTTTTAAGGCCTATCCTGTGCGCTCATTTGTATTCAGTTTCCTTCAGTGGTAAAACGTTAGGCATGCTGTCCTATTCAAACAAAGTCAAACAAAGCCTCCAAATAAACACTTCTAAACCATACCTAGTCATCTGAGTAATTAGACACTTTCCTAGTTCCAAATGTACCAAAAATCTACAGTCAGCTCCCAATGAACGTGCCAGCAGTTACCTTGACAAACAAGAGTTCTCTCCTAAATGCTAGTATACCAATAGATCAGGAGGTTAAGATACATTTAAATTAACATCTCTCCCTACCAGAATTAATCAGCGTTTTTAATTATGTAGGATCACCTGATCATAATTATTGCTCTAGCAAGTTGTCCACCTTTCTCTGCCGATACAACATGTAGTTGCCATTGCTCGAGCCAGGCCAGAACACACTTTCACTGGCCAAGTGAAGTTCCCGTTCTCAGCATAGGCACACATCCTTCGTACCCAGAGGCAAAGCCTCTCCCTTCCCAGTGCATTTGCGGCTAACCCTCGCAGTGAACAGCCAGCCGTGGACGTCACGCAGGTCACTCCCTCTCCCAGCCGAGTGCTGAGGGGGTTATTAACACTATGTAGGGGTGCAAACATGCAGCTTGCTGGAGTGGCTCCGTGCCCCAGCAGTCTTCACTGTGTCCCTCCTGGTCACACGTCCGTGCCGTTACCTTCACATGCTCGCAGACCCCTCTGCAAACCACTGCAACTTATTAACCTACAGAAAACCAACAGAGAGACAGATCAGAAGATGGGAGCTGGCACAGGGAGAGGAGCACACAGCCTGGGGCATGAGCAAACTGTTAGGATCCACTCAGCTGCTGTGAATCCACAGCCTCACCCCAGTTTCCATTGCCCCTGGGGATGTCCACACCAGGGCTGGCGTGAAAGTCCGCGTGCTGCGAGGCCATCCCACAGCACGCTGAGCAGTAACATCCCTGCACCAACCACCTCCTGTTTGAGTCCAGGGGATGTGCGTGGATTCCCTTCATGTCTCCTCACCCAGCAGGCAAGCTACAGAGGCAAGCTAGCACGAGAAAAGCTCAGGCAGTGCCTAGTAAAGAGCCTCGGATCTCCAGCATCGTCTTTTCCCAGGTCTGCTCCACAGCTTCCTTTGTATCTCCAAGGGACACTGGGTCACATCTGCTCCATGTGCAGTTTGGTCTCAATACTCCACAGTTCAAAGCTTAGCAGGAACTTCTTCAAGTATGTGACAATTAAGGCAGTAGCCTAAAACAAAACCCATTCTGAATGGGAACACCGACCCTCAACTTCTCTTGCTCCAGCAGACCCCCTTCCAACAAAGCTTTCCCCCCAAGACCACTCTTCCTCTAGACAGCCTCCACATGCTGCTGTCTCCTCATGAGGCTCCGTCAAGACAGGATGGTACTGCATCCTGCCATTCACACCCACAGCTTCATCAAGAGATTGGAAAGAAAAAAAGAAAAAACCAAACACCTCCCCCAGTAATTCTTACTTTTCAGTGTGAGGAAACAGGAGGAAAAGTTTTGATTCTCTTACAGTCATGCAGCAAGGAGACCACTCTCAATTTTTACAGGTGGTAGGGAGAACTTTACGTAACGTAACCTTCCACAAAGGAAAACATTTCAATGCACAGAAAAAAAACCAGCAGAAAAAGGTAGGCATCTCTCCCTTCTGGTATGTAGTAGCTACGCCCAGATAGTGAGACAGTTTGAGTCACATTTCTGGGATGACTAAAAGAAAGTACTTGCATTTCAGAAGCACTATGGTCAGTCAAAATCCCCAGGAGCTACATGCACTGAAGAAAGAAGTCAGAAAGACATTTCTACGGATAGCAGAAGAGAAAGGGAGACCAGCACAAGTGCAAAACACCACCTAACCTTGTGTTTCACTCAAAACACAATTGCAGAACACTATGGTTCTTCACTATTATTCTTCCCTAAGTTTAGACACAGCCTTTTCACACAAGGAAACTGTACAGAGGCACCAAGGCAGCCTTCCAGATTTTACTGACACCCTCCCCAAGCTGAATGGACTTTCCTTAAATCACCTGCCAAAGAAGAGTGCGTTGAAGAGCAGTGCTTTAGAGATCTTCCTCCCACAGTCTAGTTCTCAGCCATCATCTGGGAAGCATACACCACATCCGCACGAGGCCCTCCACCTCAACACCCACCCACACAACTTAGGGCAATGCAGGCACAGCCCACTCCAGGCGCTGCTTCCACCCAGCCCCTCTTGCTCCAACTTACTGTAGGAGAAACGGTTTAGTAATAGGGTAAGAGACATTGTACCAAAAAGAAAAAGGAAGGAAGCAACACTCCCTCCCCAAACACATGCCCCTCTTCCATGAATCCTCTGACTTCCTGCCAAGTTCAAGCCTCTTCTCAACTAGGAAGGCCTGTCCTGTCAACAGAAACCCAGAGGGGAACTTGTAACTGGTGGAAATCTCAGAAGAGACCAAGGCAGTTCCAGAGTACTTGATCCCACACCAAGGCCCACTCTCCTCCACATTCTTCTTTCATGTCCCCACAGATGTCTGCTTGAACAACAAGCTCATTTTGAATATTGTTTCCCCCGCAGAACAGTGTTCATCCCAGTTTCTCTTGCTTTAACACAAAGAATCTTAAATGCCGTTATGCCACAGGAAAAATCATCACAATAGGAACTTAAAATACAGAGGCAATAGTATAACTTAAAGGTTTTCAAACGCCTGCCTTCTCTGACAGAGAGGTTTGCTGCAAAGCCTGTAATGAAATGCAAAGCATAGACCCAATGTAGCATCACAAGACACGATGTTAAATGATTAGAAGCAGCAGAATTGAGCGTCCAGGCTCTGCATGCCAGCTGCTGCTACAGAATTCACTGTCTGCCCAGCAGAAGCAGCGTAGCACACACCTTACCGTGCAATCAAACTAACATCGCTGCAGGAGCTGCAACCTCGGCTGCTCCTGACTTCATTTCAGATTAACAAAAAACACTTGGCACCCACAGCTACAACTGCAGGCCTGCCATAGGTTGCACCCCGTACGCAGCCCTCGCACGCCTGCCCAGCCCGTGTGGGGCAGTCCGCGTCCAGTGGGGCTGTGCAAAGACCTGCTCCTTCGGTCAGCAGCGGTGGATGTGGCAGCTGGATGTCTGCTTACCCCCTCGGGCTCTGGGAGAAAAGGGCACCCAGGAACAGCAAGCAAAGGTGATGGCAACAACAGGGCTGAAACCAGAGGGACCCACCACCGCACACAAACTCCCTCATACAAAAGCTATGTTCCTCGAAGGTCCCAGTTGCCCCAGCCCTCCCATCATTGCCCCACGGAATGCAATCTGAGCAATTCCACCAGCCCCTGCTTCACAGCTTGCTTCAGTGACTCCAAAATTTCCTCCCTCAAGCCCCAGTTCTGCCCCACCTGCCCAGACACCCACCTGTCCTTTGCATCACCCAGATTCCTCCAGGCACCTCAACCAGCTGCCTGCAATCTGCTGCCCACCTGCCCAATGCAATTCAAGCACCCAGGACCCACCCTAAATGCCAAGTCCTGTGCAGATGCACCCCCATGCCCTACCACATCAAGGCAGGGCCAGCATCCTTACACTGCATTTTCTGGTCACCTACAGATTTGCAAACAAGCAAGCTATGTTGTGAGCTCGTTTTCAGATCTGCAAGTATCAGCATAAATGATAATGCAGAACTAAAAGTCCTTGACAGCAACAGACATTTGCCTTTTTATTTCAGTTTAACAGGCACTGTTATGAGGTTGAATGAGATGGAAACCCAACTGTCTTCCTGTAGTCAAGGGTGCAAGAGAGAGACCAGGTTTCAAAATGGCGTTACAAGAGGGCCCCCGTGTCCCCTGTACACCACCAGGGTCGATGCAAACCGCACTGGAATCCAGTGCAAAAATCAAAAGTGCGCCAACCGCTCCTCCAGCTCCTCCCATACAGGCAACTCCTTCCACAGCAGAGGGACTCCTTGAAGAGGGGCACGTTCCCCTTGGTGCTATTCCCCTTCCAAGACCTCCCGCTGCAGAGAAGAAAGGCTAAACAAGACACAAGCAGAGAAACTTGCTGCCCAACAGATATCCCAAGGCGCTGTCAGCACAGGTAAGCTGTTATAAACCAAGATCGTCTGCAATTGCAGGACTTGGGTTTTCTTCTACCCCATGCTATCTTCCTGCCCACGATGTCAAAGCACTATGACTGTGGGTAATGTTTAAGCTAAGATAGTTACTAGTCCCATGAGCAAGCTGCTAGCCCTGCAAGACAGGGGCACCGCCATCAAGTCCAACCTGCTATCTGGATGGCGCAGAAGACAAAGGGATTTGGGGGTTTGTAAAGCTTGCAAAGCTTTACATTCCTGCGAGGTCAGCCCGATGACTCTGTTTCCTTTTTGCTCACTTGCTGCATCCCCATTAAAAAAAAATTAAAAAAAGAAAGAGGAGCACTTCAAAGATTCATTTTTGGCATGTTTAAATCCTCAAAGGCGTTCTGTCAAAGCCAGACTTGAAAAGCGCAAATTTTCTAAAAACTAAAAGGGATCCCTCCCATGCGGGCTAAAAAAAGCGCAGGCAGGGATGCATCCGCGTGTTTATACACACACACCAGAGGCGGGGAAAGATTCGAGACTGGGAGCGGGTGAAAAACCAGCAGAAGAGAAACCGATGCCCACCCCAAGGCAACCGATGTAGGGCTTTTACCAGGCAAAGGCCCCATTAACAGGACACCCCACAGGGGATGGTGGGGCATAGGCAGCGCAACCCAGTGTGAGAAGGAGATGGGCACCCCAAAACCTGCCACCAACACACACCCCAAGCCATTTTTTTGGGGGGTGCACTCATGGGGGGGGGAGGGGGCGGCATAGGGTGACCCCCTCACAGACCTGATGCAGAGGGCAGCACCCTCTCCCTATTTAGGGCCGGGGGGTGCCTTCACACAGTCCTTGCACCCCTCCACCAAGCCCAAAACCCATTGAAGGGGTAGGGGGAACCCTGCCCATCACTGTGGTAACAGTGAGGGAGGGAGACACCCCAAAATGGAGGAAAAGGACCCTAAAATTGAGGGAAGGACCGCAAAGCTGAGGGGAAAGGGGGGCTGGGGAAGCAGCCCCCGGGGCCTGGCGGCTGGGCGCGGGCCTCCGACCCGCGGATCTCCGAGGGTCGGAGGCCCGCGCCCAGCCGCCAGGCCCCGGGGGCTTCCCGCTTGAGGGGAAGGGGTCCGCCCGCCGTTACCTGGGGACGCAGCTAGGGCTGGAACCGTCGATCTCCCAGGTGGCGAAGAGGTTCATAGGCACGGGCCGCCCCAGGGCCCCGGTACCGCCCGGGAAGCTGAGGCGGCTCCGTTCCGCCGCCGCCGCCATGGCTGCCGGCCTGGCGTGCGCCCACCGGGCCGCCGCCGCCGCCGCCTGCGCCGCCGCCCCGCCCCGGCGGGGGGGCGTCACGTGTGAGGGGGCGGGGTTCGATGGGGCGGGGCTAAATCGGCGTGGGGGGCTCGGTGGGGCGGAGCCATGGGATAGGGCGGGGTGGTGGGCGGGGCTACGATGAGGGGTGTGGTTTGCTTGTGGGCGGTGCTTCAGTGCAGGGGGCGTGTCTGTGCTAAAGGGGCGTGGCCAGGAAGGGGATGTAGCTACGCCCTGTGCTGCTGCGCTTTTCCCCCCCCCCTGCTGAGGCCCCTTAGTGGTGGGGTTGTGTTGCCGCCCGGGCGGTTTGCTGGCGCGCGGCAGGAAGTGCCCGTGCTGCTGGCGGCGGTGGGACCGGATGTTGCAGCAGCAGTTTCCGGCCAGCTCCGTGGCAGGGGCAGGCAGCGGGTGTGGGGCCGGGCGGCGGCGGCGGGCGGGCCGCAGCGGGGCGCGGAGATGGTGCTCCTCACGATGATCGCCCGCGTGGCGGACGGGCTCCCGCTGGCCGCCTCCATGCAGGAGGACGAGCAGGTGGGGCCGCGGATGGGCGGGGGGCGCGGGCGGGGGGCGCGGGCGGGGGGCCCGCCCCGGCTTGTCGGTGAGGCGCGGGTGGGGGGCGGTCCAGCCGGGCCCCCGCACCCCCTTCTCACAAGCCGGGCGGCTCTTGCAGAAGCATTTCTCGCCCGCTGGTCGCGGGTGGGAGGCGGAGAGCCGTCTGTGCTGTTGGGCTGCTCCTCGGGCTGCGCCCGGGCCCCCCCCCCCCGAGCCCCCCTGCCTGCGGGCGGGTGGTGTTTCTCCGGTAGCAGCCGCCCCCAACAGCCGGTTCTCCCTTTTCAGTCAGGCCGCGATCTGCAGCAGTACCAGAGTCAAGCGAAGCAACTCTTCCGCAAGCTGAACGAGCAGTCCCCCACGAGATGTACTCTCGAAGCAGGAGCCATGGCTTTCCAGTAAGTATCTGCAGGCGTGATGGGGGGACAGGCTTCTGCCGCCGTGGAAATAAGTGAAGGTGCTTCTGGGTCAGGGTGAGGATTTGTTAGAAATTGGGCTGCCTGAGAGAAGGTGAGTTACTGAACTGTCTGCCCTGCTAGCTGAAGTGTAATAGCTGCTTAAAGGGAAGAGCCTGTGAGTTGTTACTTCTTGGCACTGCTGTCTGTCACTTGTTTTTCAGCCAGGTTCATAGTTCTGCCTTTGGTGAAGACAACGTAGGTTCTCTTCCCTTTAAGGTTTTTCTGTTTGTTTGCACCATCTAAGATACTTTCAGAGCGTCTTCTGTACCCCCTGTGTCTTGTCTTTTTTAAAAAGAGATGTCCTTGGTAAAAACAGTCTGGCAGTACCACTGCGAGCTCCTCTTGCACAAGATTTTCCTCTCTGTGTACCCATGAGAGTGTGCCTTTTCATGCATTAGCTTCATGTGTTAGAAGCACATGGAGCATCTCTGATTTTTTTTTTTAATTATTTCCTTAATATCTGACAAATGTTTTTCTCTCATCTTGTAGATTCAGTCTCATTGTTGCCAAATGCATTGGGTGTGTTTAATTCATTTCCTAAACTGTTTGGAAACTCTCAACTTAAAAGCACTTTTGGCTTTCTCCAGTAGTACACTAACAAGGTCACTTGACTATAAAATAATGCAAACTTACAGAGAGTGCAGGTCAGACATCCTTACTCCCTAATGAACAGCAAGGGAACTGGAAAGGCAAGTAAACGGAGGGAGAACGGACAGGCAGTGAAAGGCAGGAGAGCAAGCTTATGTTTGAGAAAGGAAATGTTTCTTTACGTGAGATGTAATGACCTAGCAGAATAATGCTTGAGAACCTCATCAAGCCCAAGATGTTGTCAAGAATCAGGATTATGTTATTACCAGAAATAATTACGTTAGAAGTCTGAGATGAGGTGCCACGTGAGATCACCAAGGCAGAGTTGTGCGGTTTTGCCAGTGATGCGCCAAGATTTCCCACGCTCGGCACCACTTCTGCTGTGCTGCCAGCAGCGGGATCCCTCTCGATTCCCAAGCCCTGGTGACCGGGTGCGTGTTTGCAGCTGGGTGAGTGGGAGGACAGCCTTTGAATGCAGGGCAAGGTTGGCTGTAGGTCTCTGCTTCTACAACAAGGGCCCTTTAGCAAATCTGCCCTGTCCCTCTCTTCAGTGATTCAGCAACATGAAAGGACAGGAACAGGAGTGTTTTAGGAGGGCAATCTTTGGCAAAAGCCATGAGGTTTTGAGGGCAACTTTTCTCGTGGTTGGCTTATGTATGATAACTGTGACAAGGATTTTTTTCATCTTTTTTTTCTCTTGTCTTCTGGTTGCCTTTGATAGGGAGTTATAGTGGGTCAGAGGATGGCCCTGATTAAAATAGTCTGGCCATCCCTATCTCCTGTTGGGTTTGGGTGTTGTTGCCAGAGTTAACTGCAGAGTGCTGCTCTGCCTTGTCTTCTTTCCAGAGGTTAAAACTTTCTAGAATTTAAAAACTCTCTCATTTTAAATGTTTCCATGGCACTGCACGGGTGTAGCTCTGACTGGCAGTGAAACCTTGGGAAAGAGTCTGTGTAGATCCTAGTAAATCCCTTGTGTTGCTTCCATGATGCAAGCAGAGCAATGCCTGGGAAGGCTGTGCCACTTGCAGTGCCCAGGAAGCCGAAGCCTCTTAATGGTGGCTGTAATGTCACCAGTCCTGACAAGGCAGGAGGACTTGGGCAAGCTCGTGTTTTGACGGCTGTCTCAAAGAAACAGCCAGGTTACCCGGCTGGCAGATAGGCAGGGAAAGGAGCGTTTCTCCTTCTGTGTTGAGTTAGTCCCTGGGCAGGTTCCACAGGCAACTGACAGCTGCTGCTGCAAAGCACTCAGCTGCTGCCTCCTTTAAGGTGGGATGTTAAGGCAGGACCTATATGAAAAGAAATACTTTCAGATCAGAAAACCTCCTGTGATAACGGTACAGGAAGGGGAGGAAACGGGGGAGTTTGAGATTTAATCTAAAATAATGCTGACTGATGACCATGCTGTTCGTTAATGCAGCACACCATTTCTTCTGCCAAATCAGAGCTCTGACTGCTGAGGGCAGCACAAACCAGGGTAGAGCATTTTGTGGTGCGAGAGTTACAAGCGTGGCTAAGGATGTTGCTGAACTTGCAGAGGTGGTGTTGGACATTTTTAGCTTGATCAATTCAGAGAAGACCCTAGTCTTGCTGAAATGTACAGCTTAAACTGTGACCACTGAGGTGATTTCTGTCAAATGTAATGTCTAGACTTCGGCTCCAAAAGCTGCATCACCCTTTCAGCTGCAGCACTTGGTGTACATGGCTGTGCAGGTACAGAAACACCGATGGAGTCTGCTGTGTTGTCAGTCAGGAGTTGACCTTTGGCTGATGAAAGGCTGAAATGCCTCTTACCTGTCATATTGAAAACAACCCTTGGCCTTTGCCACCGTTACCAGGATAAAGCTTTTTGTTCTCAAAATGTCCAGGGTAATGATAAGAAACATACTGGCTATACTTGGTGTGCAGAAATCCAGAGTACAGAAGTTAGCAGTGGCAAACAGCAGCGTCTGCCCCTCGTGCGCATACACTGCCGAGCAGTGGGCGTGATCCGCTGCTGTGCTGAAGCTCGGAGCCACACACCAAGTGTAAAACTGAGAAGCCCAGCTGTGCAGGAGCTCTGCTCTGATGTTGAACTGAGGTTGACAAAATTGCCTGAATCTGGGACAGACTGAGGTGTGCTTGCTCTCTGTGGTGCTGGCAGATGAGCTTTAAATCCAACACATCTAATATCACATCGGGGGGGAAAGCAAGTGGGAAATGCAGCTGAAGAGCTCCTGGCAGGTCCTGCTGGCCCAAGCAGAGAGAACAGAGCTGTACCGATGGGGCGTGTTCCTCAGACTGCTCTCATCTTGAGAGCGCTGCTCAGGCTCTCAGAATTCCTATCTGACATGAGTTTTTGTTATTTCCAAAGATTTTTTTCAAGTCTTGCTGTTCATGGCAGTGGCTAAATCAAGCTCTGGGTGATGATTTGTAGCAACTCGAAGCTGTCAAGCAGGTCTCCAAGGGTAAGGGAAGAACAGAGGCATGATGTACTGTAGGATTAGTCTTAACGCACTGATGCAGTCCAAGCTGAGGGATATAAAAAGGAATAAAAGCATGGGCTCGTGGGGACACACTTGTGGAATGGATTATAGTGACTGGGGTTTCTTGCTTCTGGTTGGGGTGGATTGGTTGTTATTGGAAGGCTGGCAGGATTCGCACATAGGCCATATAGAGGCAGGAGAAACGGATACTGCTGAGCCCAGAAACAGCTTGAGGATGGCTCATTCAAAGGACTTGAACCTGTTGGGGTATCTGGAAAAAGAGTGGGGAGGGGGAGGAAGTTGTTTCATAAGCCTGGTGCAGCTATTAACAAAATTTTAAGCTACTTATTTAACTGCGGTGCCCTCGGGACTGGGTCAATTCTTTAATACACTGTTAATCTTTATGCTAACTAGACTGCTACATAATGGTATTATGCAGAAAGTCAAAGGAAGGTAACATAAAAGTAGCATTTAAATTCCACCCTGAATAATATAGATAAACATTCAAAAGTGTCTGCAGGGCTATCTACTGTCTCCACTCCCTTGGTTTTGGTGGAAATACTGTTGCCTATATTTTTCTATTGGCTAAATGAGGAGGAAAATGTAGTTGGGAATGTGCAGCAGCAGACAGTTTTAGCAAAGCCTAAATAATCTCAAGATTGGTTCTATCTTATCCCTTATTTCAGTAGGCTTTTTAGCCGAGTTATAATGAAAAGCCCCTGTTCTCGGTGCTGACGGAGGCACTGGAGCTCACACTGAAACAAGGTCAGCACTAAGCCTCTGCGAACAAATAAGAATTAGATGTGGATGAAGGTGATGAGAGGAGGAGAAGAGGACCCCTGCGCATTTAGCTGCAGGACAGACCAAACAGCATTACACAGCAACATGCTTTGACGTATGTTTTGGAGCTCCTAACGTTGCTGGCAAAGACGTGGTAGCACAGTCATACGTACCCATGGCAAACCTGTAGGGGAGGACACCAGAACTCATCTAGCACCAATATTTTTCCCCAGCTGCCTTTGAGGTCATGCATGTGGATAGTGACACCCCACCAACAGGAGGGATACCCAGCCCTCCAAAACAGAAAGCGGGAGCTGGCAGTCACTGGGTGGCTTTTTAGCGCGCTGAGACCAAATTCTTGTGCGTGTCCTAATCTCAGGGCAGAGCTTCCCATTTGTGGGCCTCAGGTACTTGGCTGTGCGGTGTTGTCTTAGAGCTGTCTTGGCCACCTTCCCCTCTACTCTGCTGGCAAACTTTCTTGTGCTCCCCTCCTGCTGACTGCAGGAGGGAGGGCGGGTGTCCTCCCTTTTTTACTCCAAAATTACAATACTTTTATTGCTGGTATTTTGTCAAGCGAATGATATTCACAGGCCAACTTTCGTTCCAGTGAAGTCAAAGTTCAGGCCTGTTGGCATAGGTATAGGGTCTGAGGATACAAGAAAATTTATTTTAGGTGAAGAAAAAATAAGCCATCACTTTGTAGACAGGTTTGCACCTGATCCAGACATGGCAAACTGGAAGTCCCCGCACCCAGTTCTCGTTGCCTCATAGGAATAAAGGTATGCAGGGTGGTGTTTGAGAGGATAGGTTCAAAATTGATTGATTAATGCTCTGTCTGCTGTTCTTTTAGCTACATCATTGAGAAAGGAGTGTGTTACCTGGTCCTGTGTGAAGCTGGATTCCCCAAGAAACTGGCCTTTGCCTATCTGGAAGACTTGCATTCAGAGTTTGATGAGCAGCATGGCAAGAAGGTGCCGACGGTCTCCAGGCCCTATTCCTTCATTGAATTTGGTGAGGTCCCTCTCCTTGTGGCTAGTTAGGAAACTTCTTGCTGGGGGGGAGCAGCAGCCACAGGATCCTCTCCAGCTTGGCCTATGGAATTGACAGTTCAACCTCTTCTTGGCACTAGAGAAATGGGTATTTTGAGCAAGAGAATAGAGAAGTGGTAGGGAAGTGGTAAATGTCCTTTGATTCAGATTTCCTGCTTTAAGTCTCTTGGCCTCGCTGTGGTGACTATTTGCGTGCAGTCTACTGGCTGTCTCAGCAATGCTCCCGCTCCTTCGGCAGCCAGGCTGCTCTGTGTTGGGCGAGATTCCCTCTGATAGCCCCGTCTTGTTCCAGACACCTACATCCAGAAAACCAAGAAGCTCTACATTGATAGCCGGGCGAGGAGGAACCTGGGCTCCATCAACACAGAGCTGCAAGATGTGCAGAGGATTATGGTGGCCAACATCGAGGAAGTCTTACAGCGCGGAGAGGCACTTTCAGGTACAGGGAATGGCTGATATTTGGCATACGGTTCCTTGTCCCCTTGGTCAGCTGGGTGGGTAGAGCATACTGGAGGGAAAGGCTGGCTAATCTCTGAGCCTCCTGAGAAAAGCAATGAACTTGGTGCACGTTTCGGTCAGATAGGTTGCATCCTGAAGCACATGGCAGGTACTGGTGCTTCTTTTCGGTGAGACCAGCATCTCGCCAGCTTGGGTAGCTCTCATCCCAGCAGGACAAGCACGAGAGCACTGCAGATAGGCACAGGGCATGCTGCCACGTGAAACTGCTGCGCTTCCAGCTGCTCCAGAGAAACTTGTACAGTTAATGTACCGTTTGGGGAACATCTGGTTGGGTTAATCTTGATTAACTTCTCTCCTCTTTCCCTTTAACAGCTCTTGATTCCAAGGCCAACAACTTGTCCAGTTTGTCCAAGAAGTACCGTCAGGACGCGAAGTATCTGAACATGCGTTCCACTTATGCCAAGCTTGCGGCCGTAGCTGTGTTTTTTATCATGCTGATCGTCTATGTGAGATTCTGGTGGCTGTGAGCCGGTTGCAGTCACAGAAGAGGGAAAGCCGGTAGCCTGGCAGGTGTATGTGTGCAGGACACTGTTCACGGGGGATGTGCATTAGAATCCACACAAGGACCATCACCTTTACGGGAGTGTCCTGAAATTGTTAGGTGACACCTGACTACTACACTTCTTAGTGAAGCCTAACAACAGGTGTAAAGGCTTGTTGACTACAGGCTTTTCCTCTGAGGCAGTTTGCACTAGGGTACTGCAGAGTTTGGCCTCCCACGGTTCTGCCCCCCTCCCGGGGCGCGCTCTGGGAACAGTCAATCAGTGCAGTTTAGCATAATCACGTTGTACGTTCTCCTGTTGAGTAGCTCTAGTGGGAACTGGACTCTAATGAACATTCCTTGTGTTGGCAATGTTTGCTTTTTTAGAATCTGGGTCTGCAGTTATTTTTCTTTCTTTTTTTTTAAGACAAAACTCTCCTGTTTGAAGGCAGATACTGCACTGTACATATAATAGCTTTCACCTCTGTCAGAATAGCTGTTGTTGAGTTTTCTGTGTCTGATTTCTTGGCTTGTTACACTTTAAATTGCTTTAGGAAGAAATGGATGTTAAATTATGCCTTAAAATACATTCTGTCTAGTACTAGGAGGGGCAATGAAAGGCTTCTATATTACTGATTCCTGCAAAATTAAACTACAGGTTTGTAAGTGTCCCCTTTCCCTCTCCTGACAGCTGTGTATGACAGTATGTTGCCATGTGAACAGGGTGTGTAATTCAATGCTGTTGGAGCAGGCACAGTGCAAACTATGTCAGCACTCTATTTTTCCCTTCTATCTGCAGATTCACTGTATTATTTCCTTCCTTTTTATAACTGTGCTTTCCTTCCAAAATGTGTCAAAACTGCCAGCATTTCATCTCTGGGATGCTTGTTTTCTTTCTCCCTCTTTTCCTCGCCCAAAACAACCAAAAAACCAAAACTCCGAATGTTGTTGTGAAGAAAAGGCGGTGTTTCCTTGAAGAACACTTTAACTTTACATGAAGGATTCAAAAGGATAACTTTAAAACAGTGGAATCCTTTGGAAACGCCACCTTTTTTTCCTGTGGTCACCCTCTCCCTACCTCACTTGGGAAGTTGAAACTGTAGGTGAAGAAAAACTCATTGTGGGGCAATAGTATATAGCTTCTTACTTCTCATGGGCCAATTTATATATTTCCAGTGTAATGTGATTTTTTTTTTTTAATTTTATTGTTTTGGTCCACCTGTGCTAAGAATAACATTTTACCAGTCAGCTTTTGTTTTTATTTAAAAAAAAAAAAAAAAGGAGAAAAAAGAAACCCCACAGCTGAGGCACTTTTCTGCACTCAAGTGTCTGCCACTTGGTAGGAAGCAGGCAGCGTCACAGAAGGAAGTTTCAGGACTCCCCAGCACCTTTTACAAGCACATAATCTTGTGTAGTTCTGGAAGTATAAACTGTGACCTGGAAGTGTTTCCTGCTGCTGGGTAGGAAACAGGGAGCTGTTCTGTCTGGGAACGCTCTCCAGCTTGGCACTGTGCTGGACTGGCTGGGAAGCAGTTAGCACTTGTCCACCAATAAACCTAGCAAATCTGATCTGCCGTGTAGTCTAAAATCATCTGGTTTCTCCATGATGCCTCCAAGTGTTACTTTGTAGATTGCTTTATTATTATCATTATTTTTAATCCTTTTAAGTGGTGTCCCTAACAGGTGAATGTCCCAGTGATGTAGGTCTGTGTAATGTAGGTGCTGAAAGGTGAGCAGACACCGACAGTACGTGGATTGTTGTGACTGAGGGGAGTGACGTTTCTGCAGCGAAGGGCAGCTCGGTGAGCAGTTGCCTCCTGCAGCCCCAGTGTCAGCCGTGAAATAAACGCTTCTGAAAAATCCCCTCTGCAGCGTGGAGTTTCCCGTGTCTTGTTTCTGTGATCTCAGAGGGTGCTTTCTTTCCTTCCAGGGGCACAAGAGGGTAAAGGCCCCATAGCTGAAGCCACCTGGGATAAAGGCTCCTTTTTGGAGGCAGAACTAGTTGAAAAACATGATCTTGGCTATTTTCTGGCAGGGACACTATACTTTGGTTATAGCAGGGGTCTCTTGCCCTGCTGCCGTGCATCTCTGCCTGTTGGATGTAGGCGGGCAGCCCCTCAGGATGGGCAGAGCCTCATGGGTGTTTGGGCAGACTTTTGTGGGGACAGTTTTGGGCGATGCTGTTCACAGGGGACACAAGTGAAGCAGAACAAGCTGGGAGTGGGGTGTGTCCTAGTAGTAACAAGGCACGGAGCTTCAAATGCTGCTTGCCTGAAGAGCAAGGAAGACCTGCAGGCCAGCACAGGGCTCCAGGGAGCACTTTATAGGCAGCTCTCTTGCTGCATTCAAAATACAGAGCCCCTTTTCCTCCCTCGCACAGGGCAGAGGTGCTGCTGATCATAGAATCGTTTAAGTTGGGAATGACTTTTAAGATCATTGAGTCCAACTGTTAACCCAGCACTGCCAAGCCCACCACTAAACCGTGTCCCTAAGCATCACACCTACACGGCTTTTAAATACCTCCAGGGATGGTGCCTCAACCACTTCCCTGGGCAGCCTGTTCCAGTGCTTGACAACCAACCCTTTCGGTGAAGAAATGTTTCCTAATATCCAATCTAAACCTCCCCTGGCACAACTTGAGGCCATTTCCTCTTGTCCTATCGCTACTCCTGCTGGCCACACTAGTTCTAATACAAGCCAGGATGCTATTGGCCTTCTTGGCCACCTGGGCACACTGCTGGCTCATCTTCAGCTGGCTGTCGACCAGCACCCCCAGGTCCTTTTCCACCATGCAGCTTTCCAGCCACTGCCCCCCAAGCCTGTAGCGTTGCCTGGGGTTGTTGTGTCCCAAGTGCAAGACCCGGCACTTGGCCTTGTTGAACCTCATACAATTGGCCTCGGCCCATTGATCCAGCCTGTGCAGATCCCTCTGTAGTGCCTACCTACCCTCAAGCAGATCAACACTCCCGCCCAACTTGGTGTCATCTGCAAACTGAGGGTGCCCTCGACCCCCTCATCCAGATCATTGATAAAGATGTTAAACAGGACTGGCCCCAGTACTGAGCCCTGGGGAACACCACTTATGACCGGCCGCCAACCAGATTTAACTCCATTCACCACAACTCTTTGGGCCCGGCCATCCAGCCAGTTTCCTACCCAGCGCAGAGTACGCCCGGCCAAGCCACGAGCAGCCAGTTTCTCCAGGAGAACACTGTGATGCTCTGTGCGAGGGAGGTGTAGTCTGGGGGTTGTTTTGCTGGGGGCTGTCTGCACCTCCTGAGCAGCCAGGCGTGAGGGTAGTTGCTCCCATCCCGCTGCCGGCTGCTTGGGGCAGAGGGGAGGAGAAGCCATTGCTGGTTTCTCCATGTGTCAACTGACAGCTTGCTTGAGGCTGGGCTGGGTGAGCACCCGTGGACTCAGGGACGTGGCTCCCTGCCCTGGTGTGCAGCAGCGAGCGGTGGGTGCAGCCCTGCTGGGTGGGGGTGACCACAGTGGGTGGTTGCTGCTCGCTCGCGGGTCGCGGTGCTGCGCACTTGGTGCTGGCAGAGGCCCAGAGCTGCCCCGGAGCCGCTGCCTGCAGATGGCAGTGCCTGCACGGAGCTGGTGCACAGCACAGAGCCATGCCCGGTGCTGGGGAGGTGAAGGGGGCTCCTCCTGAGGGCACCCCACCTCGTTGCAATGCCCTGACCTCCCCAAATACCCGCAACGTCGCTGGGCCTGGCCCTGCAAGGGCTCCCGGACCGTGCCACACAAAGTTGTGCCGCCTGGCCTCAGCCCGTCATGCAGCTGGGATGCTGCGACTGCGCTGGATGGTGACGCTTCCCGGCATGGCGTTTGCCCGAGTCGCCTCCTACCCAACACCCATCTCACTTCTGTTTCTGAGCTGCCCCTCTGCCTCCCAGAGGCTCTGAAGCAGCCTTTCCTGCTGGGTTCCCCCACCAGGCACCCCCCCGGTTCCTGCGCCTGGTCCCCTCAACCTGGCAGAAGCTGAGGGGTTTTGTCTCACACCAGGCACATGCGGAGCGGAGGGGGAAGCGGGACCTGGGAGCAGCGCAAAGTCCTGGCACCTCTGCAGCACCTGAGCCCCCTGCGCTGGGGGGTTTGGGGGGCAGAGCCAGGCTCGCTCTGGCCCCACAGCATGCCCATTGCCGCTGGGAAACCCCTGGCATGGGGTACAGGCAGAGAGCAGCAGAGTGCAAAAGAAAAGAGGATGGTGAGAGGTGCCCCGGGAGCTGCTCTGCTCACCACGTGAGCACAGAGGCGACAAGCCTCGTCACAAGAGTGATCGTTCAGAAAAGCTGTCGGTTTTGGCTGTGCTTGCTGCTGCCACTGCTCAGCTCAGGTCTGGCCACCCCTGGGTGTCCTTGCAACCACGGGGCCGGGGGTGCTGTTGGGGACGATGCCTGCTGGAGGGACCGTGCGTGGCCGTGCCCACCCTGGCCCACCGCAGGGCTGCACTGGGTGGCTTACGCTGCCGGGCATGCCGGTGTTGGGTGGCGGGTTTTTTTTCCCCGCGTGTGAAAAGCAAAGCAGCAAGAGCAGACAGGCAAAGCTGGTTCCCAGACGCTGCCAAACCTGCCATGGGTGGGGCATGGCACCGCGGAGAGAAAGAGTGCGGCAGGATGGCGAAGGCTGGCAGGGTGCTCTGGCTACCGTGTCAAATATAAACCAGGTCTCACCTGGCACAGACTGCGGCCATATTCTGCAGCGTCACCACTCCTGGGAGCAGCCGTTTGGGTGCTGCAGGGTTTTGGTTTCTGTGTTTACTCGGGCACCAGCTGCTTCCCCCGCTTTCAACCAGCTCCTCGCACTTGCAAACCCCTCTTTCGGGCAGGTTTTCAGAAAAACCCACTTTCAACATCTTTCCATCTGGGGCCCTGGGGGAGTTTGACCCCGGGGTAGTTTCTGGCAGCTGCTTTGCCATGGCTGAACGTCCCAGCGGCGCGGAGGGCTGTGCCAGCATCCCTGTGGCAGGGCAAGCACCTGCCTGGGGCACCCGACGCCAGATAGCTGCCTGGGCAGCAATGGCCAGGGCGGCAGGGCTTGGAGTTCAGCCTTCGAGCACCCTAGTCCTTGTCTTCCCTCCCTCGAGGGCTGCCGTGGGGCCACAGCAGCTCTGTCCCTCTGGGGTGCTCTTGATCCCACCAGGGCCAGGGAGGGATGCCCCGCAGAGCCAGGCCGGGGGGCTCGGGAGGTCGCCTTCCCCCCCCTCTCCTCGCGCTTCGCTCTGCTGCGCTGCTGCCGAGGTGACCTTTCGGAAAGGAGGATGTCGATTTTCTGCTGCCCGAAAGTGAAGGCTTTTCAGATGGCAGGGTGCTGGGCTTGGCAGCTGGCCACGGGCAGCTGACTGCCGGGACCAGCTCTGCCGCACAGTCCTGAGTCAGCGCTGCATCCCGTCCCAGCACACCCCCAAACCCTCCTGTCCCCCCCCCCCCCCGGGTGACGCAGCTGGGCTGGTCCCCAGCCCCAAGCACTTGGCAAGCCCCAGGGCAGGACGCGGGGCACCCGCCCAGCCCCTGGCAGCCTCCTCGCTCCGTCCCTGTTGGCCCCCAGACCTGAGCCCTTTGGGGGTCCCTGGGGGTCCGGCTGCTCCCAAGCCCCTGCAGCTGGCACCGAGGAGAGGTGGGGTGCGACCTCTCCACCGTGGATGCTCTGCCCGTGCTTCTTGGACAGTCTCTGACCCAGCTGCCCACACGTGTCCCTGGCTCTGCTTCTCCTGGGGCAACTGTGCCACCTCCCCTTCCCAGCCCGTCCCCCTTCTCCCCTGGCTTGGGCACTGTTCGGGTCCCCTGCGGGCACAGGGGTGCCCTGGGGTTTGCTAGGGGCCGTGGCCGTAGCACTGAGCCTCGCAGCATCTCGCATGGCTGCTCCCGGCTGGCTGCAGTCATGCCTGAGCTCGCAAACCCTCCGGAGGGGATAAAGCAGAAGTTGGGGAATCCCCGCTCCCCGTGCCCACCCCGGTGGGGCTGCCAGACCCCCACCATGGGGCTTTCTCTGGGCTGACGGCTGCAGGGAGGAGCCCAGCGTGATTTTGAATCATGGCTCAGAAAACCCCCTGCGGCTGAGCCCCGGCGCTCTGCAGAGAGATGATAAACCTGTTTCTTCTGTCATTGCTTTTTTTTTTCTTTTCCTTCCCCCAGCATCCCGCCAGCAGCACCCCGGCCCTGCGGGTGCTCCCCAGCCGCCCCGGCACGCTCTGCTCCCCTGGCACGCTGCCCGCGCTCGCTGGAAACGGGACTCCCAGGCCCCGTCGCAGCACAGCACCCGGAGCGGAAAGCGCACCCTCCCCATCAGCCGCTGCTGGGGCCCCCGAAAATGGCAGCAGACACAGGATTTGCATAGAGGAGAAGAACTAAATGTGCTTGCTGGTGTCACGGTGACCCCGAGTCCTCTGCACCGGGACCTGCGTGGGTCCCCATAGTGCTGGAGCCAGCAGCGCCTGGGGTGTGCGTGGCTCCCCAGGACCTTTCCCAGAGCTGTGTGTCCCCCATGCATGGCCACGAGCCCCTTGCAGCTGCGATGGCATCTTGCCCCCAGCATCTGCCTTGGGACAGGAGGGGACCATTGAGGCGAGAAGGGACCCAGGTGGCCTCGGGCTCAGCGTGGGCTCGGAGCAGGCTGCACAGAGCAGCACGAGGCTCCCGCCTGGTGCCAGGAGGGACGTAACAGCACGGCCGGGAACTGAGGCCAGGCTCTGGGTCCCACAGGAGAAGGAAGAAGCCTCTGTTCTGCTTTCCCATGCCCCTACCTGCACGGGGACCACAGGCGATGGGGGCCGTGCCCGGGTGGCCAGCACACAGCGAGAGGTGCCCGGAGGGGCGGCTTGCAGGGTGCTTGCCTGCTGCAAATCACCGCTGTAGCTCCCCAGTGGCTGCTGATCAAAGGGAGAGTTGCAGGCTCCCATTTACGCAGCAGGTCCTGGGTACAGACCCGAAAAAGGCAGCCGAAAGATGGATCTGAGCAGTGCCGAGCAGCTGCCCCTTCCTTGAGTCGTGGCCCTACCACCGTGCCAGCTGTCATTCCAGCACCGGCTGCTACCTGGAGGGTGACCACAAATCCGTGAATTCTTGCTCCATCGCTTGCACAGAGCCAGGAGCATTTTGGGAGCTTCATGGCCACTGTGCACATAAGACCAACTTTGGTAAAAGCTACACGGCTCTGTCTGCAATATAAATACTCCAGGGGCTGCTGAGAGCAAGGGCAGCGGCGAGGAAGGCAGAGGGCACGAATTCCCCGGGCGATTAAGCGGGGCGGCAGGGGCGGCTCAGGGCGCCCGCACATTCCTGCAGGGCTTGATGCAGGAATGCCTTTGCACTTCTCTCTTTCTTTTTAAGACGAGACTAGCTGGCAGGTAAGGTAATCACGGCGTAAGCCAAGTCATGTGAATGTTAAGAGTTAGCAGATGAGCCACAGGACAAGCTATTTGCGGTGCAAGCACAAGGCTGCCAGCCCTGAGGATTTAGTTGGAAGCCTCTCTCCCTCTTGTTTTTCTTAAACCTCTTGGCTGCTGACGTCTTGTAACTATGAAATACCCTCAGCTTCCATTTTAACAGGCTTCCAGCTCTCCTGTTCACAAAAGAGAAAGCTGGGATGTATGACTCAAGCATATCCTAAGGACCCCCAGACCAGGGGCAGGTAAAAATGAGGCAACATTTATCTGGGTGTGTAAAATGCTGGGATGTAAGGCAGGCATTTGGGTGTGGGCTGAGCTGAGGTCTGAATGCCTGAACCACCAGCAATGTCACTGAAAGGTTATTGCAAGGAAATACAATTTGTTCTGAGAGCGCCAATGCAAAGCTGGTGAAACCAGCGGTTCCTCCAAGGTGTGGGACAGAGTAGAAGTGCCGTGCTGCTCGCTGACCACGTGCAGACACCCAAAAAGCTCCTCAGAGTGTTTAAATGCATTTGGCCTTCTGTGAGGAGAGCTGGGGAGAGCAGAGCAGAGCCCCCGGGCACATCGCTGCCTGGCAGTGTCCCCCTGGTCGCAGAGCGATGAGGCACACGGGACGTGGGGAGGTGCTGTCCCTGTGGGCTTCCTCCCTGAGCAGAGCCAGCGCAGGCGGGGGGCAGGACGCCTTCACCCCCTTTCACTGCCAGCCATGCCGTCTGCAGAGATCAGCCGCTGGGCATCGCCTGAGGGGTCCCTGCTGCACGGGGGGACCTGGACCCCGACATCGCCAGTGACAGCCCAGCACCTGCACCCGCTGGTGACGGCTTGAGGGACAGCACGCAGGGCTGGCTTTGAAGCAGTGGGGCAGGAAGCCTGAAGAGCACTGGGGCTGGAGAGCGGTCTGCACACGCCGAGATCAAAATGAGTGTGCCACTGCTCTGCGGAGCCCGCAACCGAAATCATTGCGGAGCGAGACTCCTGACATGGAGCCGCAGAGAGGGCTTGATCTCCCTGCCTTTGTCAGCCAAAGTGCCAGGATTTCCCTAATTGCCGGGGCCGTTCAACCAGCAATGCTGCGGATATGGAGTCTGTTCAGCTCTCCTAATCCCTCAGCTGGCATCGCTTCCAGTGCTGGAGCACACTCAGCCCTCTGCCAGGCACCGCCACCCTGCCTGCCACCCTGCCTGCCACCCTGCCCGCCATCCTGCCCACCTCCCCTCGCCACCCCAGGCAGCTGGGGCTCGGCTCCCGCACCCGAGCGAGACGATCTGTGGGCAAAGTGGGGCAAGGCATGGTGGAAAACAGATGGAAACTATGGAGAACCTTGCCAGAGCCCTCCAGTTCCAGGGCTGGCTGCCGGGCATCTCTGCATGGGAAACTGGGGGTGAGATGGCGTGTGGTAGGGCTGGAGGGTCACTTCTGCCGGCGGGTGGCCTGCGTGACGAACCTTCGCTTGTTTGCGTAGGGTCTTGTTAATGGGACTGTAACAGGGTGCATAGGACGAAGCAATGCTGAAACATATTTTTAACTCTGCAAACAACTTATTGCTTATTGACAGACCCACAGGGATGAAGGGGAACTAACTGAGGAGATTTGGCATGGGGACACAGTGGGGTGCCTGCCCCTGTCCCCTTCCCGCTCTGCCCTGCGCATTCCCTCCCGGCACGGGCAGCCCGCCTGGCCAGGGCGGCCATGGGCAGCTTGGCCCTCACCTCTCCAGCTGCAAAACCCGCGCTGCCCATCCAGGTCCAGCCCCTTCCAGCCTCTACCACGTAGAGGGCCTGCTGATGGCTGCTCTCACCCCTGTTCTCCGTCTGACGGAGCTGCCGCGGGATGCTCTCTGCCGCGCGCAGCTGAGCCCACGTGCACCCACGAGAGCAGGGGCAGAGTGGAGAGGTGGGAGCAATCAGCAGGTTCCCCAGCAAAGCGACGCCTTCCTTCACCCGGGCCGGACTCCCCCTCATTTGTCAGGTGGAGCTGGTTGCCGTCATGGCAGCTTCCAAGAGCCGTGCCGGGGCGGCCACGGATGCTGTTCCTGCGCTGGGGGTCAGCAGCTTGTGCTCAGGCCAAGTGAAACACAGACAGCAGAGGACCGGCTGCTTCAAGGTCAGGGATAACAAGTAATGCTCAGCATTGAGGGGACCTGGAAATAGCAGCTTTTGGTGAAACACCAGAATTCCTCCTGAATTAGCTGCATTCAGGACAGCATCCCCAAGCCCTCCTTGTTCCAGTCACATTCCTGCCTGTCCCTCCTCAACTCCCAGCTTGGCTTCGTGATCGTTTTAACTTAAGCATTGCTCGCCACCACCCATGATTTTATATGTGGAAAGTTTTGGGCATGCTGGGGCGAGGAGCTGCGGGGAGGGAGGTGTGGCAGGAGCAGCGCTGCGGGACGGCCATCGTGGCTGTGGGGCACCATCGTCTGCCCACGAGCGGCCGTCGGAGCGGCCGTGGGAAGCTCTGGCAACTGTGTGGGATGGCGGGGGATTCGTCACCCAGGTTGCATCAGCATACCTGGAAAAATCACCGTGGTGGTAGGGCGCTGACCATCCAGCTCCACGCTCGGGAGGAGCTCCAGGATCTGGTGCATTACAGGGGGAAAACAGTGAGGTTTATTCATTGCCCGAACCCGGCACAATCCTGCCTTCACGGGCCAGGCTGCCGTGTCAGCACCGCACACAAAGGGCTCTCAGTCCGCGGGGAGCTGGGGCCAGGGCAGAAGGAATTTTAACGCTTTAAATGATGGCTGAGAACTGGGAGGGATCTTGATGTTGAATTCAGCTGCTGCCCTTCCAGGACCTCTTCCGTGGGAACCCGGGTCTCCTCCTGTGCTTTTGTAGCACAGGCAGCCGTGGGGCCGAGCCGTGGGGCTGAGCCGTGGGGTGGTGAGCTCTTACGCCTGCTCCAGAGGCTCCCCTTCCCACCGGGGTGAACGTCCAGCGGCCGCTGCTGTTTTCGGGTTTCCCTTCCCATTGGTACCTGCCCTCGGGCAACGCTTCATCACCCCTGCCCGGCAGCTGCCTGCACCCCACCTCCGAGCGAAGGGCAGGGCAGCGCCTCGGCCAGCACGACAGCTGGAGCGCTCTGCTGGCCTCCCCCGTGGGCACCCGCCACCGCTGCCACCAGCCCACAGGGGCACGACAACGCGTCCCGCTGCCCTCGCCCTCCATCCCTCCATCCCCACCGCCCTCCGCCCCCATCCCCGCTGCCATCCGCCCCCATCCCCACCGCCCCGCTCCCCGGCCCAGGCAGCCCCCTGCCCATCGGCCTGTCCCCAGTGCCCGGCCCCACGCACCCACGGCGCGGCCGACCCCTCCGCACTCCCCTCCCGGCCCCACCCCGCCCTGTCCCCTCCCCGGCCCCGCCCCGCCGTGCCCGGGCGGGCGCCCCCTGGCGGCGGGCGGGGGGCACCGGGCGGGGCGTGGCGGGCGGCGCGGCGGAGGAAGCGGGGGCGGTGCGTCTCGGCCGTGTCCCTCCGCGCGGGGCGGCCGCAGGCGCCATCGGCGGCCGGGCAGATCCCTCCGCCTCGCGTCGCGCTGTGCCAGTGGCGGCGGGAGCGGCCGTGGCCATGGCCCGCGGAGCGGGGCCAGCGCTCGCCGCCCTCCTCGGCCTGGTGCTGGCCGTGCTCAGCCGCGCCGAGCCCGCGGCCGGTGAGTGGCGGGGGGGCGGCGAGGGGCTGGGGGGGATCTGTGGGGCTGAGGCGGTGCGCGGGCGGCTCCTCGTCGGGAGGCTGAGGCGCTGAGGGGCTGCCCGGAGCCGCCCCTTGCCCGGGCCGGCGTCGCGGGGGAGGACCGGCCCCTCTCCCCGCGCCGCTTCGAGCGCGGCCGCGCCGGCGTCGGTGTCACCTTCGTCCCCCGGGCCGGGTGGGGGGGCAGCGGGGGCCGCGGCGGCCGCGCGTGGGGTGTCATCGCGTGGGGGGCGGCCCCGCGGGGCCGCCGCCGCTTTGTGCGGAGCGGGCCCCCCCCGAGCCGGGCTCGCTTGGGAGCCGGGCGGCGGTGCGGGTCCCGCCCGCGAAGCGGGGGCTCCGCGCAGGGCAGCGTGGGGCTGCACGCGGGAGGGCTGCTCTCCCGTGGGAGC
Organism: Phoenicopterus ruber ruber; assembly: GCA_009819775.1. Classification (NCBI taxonomy): domain Eukaryota; kingdom Metazoa; phylum Chordata; class Aves; order Phoenicopteriformes; family Phoenicopteridae; genus Phoenicopterus; species Phoenicopterus ruber. The sequence goes on from CM020222.1 coordinate 28,580,199, forward strand.
CGCTCTCCCGTGGGAGCTTACGCGTAACGGAAAACTGAAATGGAAGTCGTCCTTCGCGGGCAGTGCGTGGCAGTGATACACGTACTGTTGCAAAAATGGCTTGAGTGCTTGAGGTTCTTTGATTTCAAAACACGGGAGAAAATGGTTTGCTGCGTTCCGTCGCTCGAAATGCCGATGCATCGTGTTCGCTCTGGCCTCTTTGTTGGGGACATATCTGCGCACAGAGAAAGATTTTCTGCATATCCCCCTCCTCTAATTGTTAATCAGTTCAGGCATGATGAAGCCATGTGTGCACATCTGAGGAAACTGCTGCTTTTCGTCACTGTTCCCCGTTGCATGTTGGCATTTGCAATATGTTTTACAGCTGGGCTGGAGAACACGGTCCACAGCCTCCACTGTTGGGTTCCGATGGATTTCGTGCCTCTCCCGGGGCAGTCCTGCTCCTAGAGTAAAGCATGGGCAGCCTTGCAGCACGTTAAAGCTATCAGTCATTGATTACTTACGTGACTTCTCATTCTTTCTTCCTTTGTGCTCCTGAGAGGACGTATGGCTTTTCAGATGACTTGTGAAGAGTGTAGCGATGGGAGAAAGTGGTAGTGGAAGTTGTTTAGTGCGTGACCGAACGAGCCGCTGATAATTTCAGCAATTTTATTCTTTGATATGGTTAGGAGTGGAAGCTGGCGTCTGCAGAGTTTTGACCGCTACTGCTGTCTTGGACACAGAGTAGTTGGGTTAATCAATCTGTCTGTTTTGAGTTTGAAATGGTCATTATTTGTCTCCTGGGAGAAATGTTGTTGGTTTTTTGTTTGTTTGTTTGTTTTCTTTTTCCCGTAACCCCCTCTGAAAACTGACTTAGTTTTACTGATATGTTGCAAGAAAATGGTTGGAGTCAAAAAAAAAGTTATTTCCTGAATGTGTGTTGGCCAGGTTTACTCAAAATGGACCGGAAGAATAAAGGGTCTTTCGAGGGTAGGTGTCTCTTATAAATTCAGAAAGAGGCTTTATTGGTCGGGTAGAGGTGTGGCACATATAGTACCAATAACCACAGGATGGTTATTTCTGGAAATGGCTTACACAGTTCAGTAAGACGGCAAAATACTATTTTTGCAGAGGCTAAATGTTGTGTCCACTTAGTTAAACTGTACCCTCATACCAGCAACTTATCAGATTATTGCTAGCCCTACCAGTTCCTTCTCTGACAGGGGCCGAGAGGAGAAGTAGCTGCGGTGTCACTTGACTGGGTACGGATACCTACCGGGCTGGCCGGGGTCCTCCCGTGCTGCAGAAGTTTTTGGCATTGTGGGTGAAATCTCTTCCCGGCGCTAAACGAAGGCCGGTTGTCAGAGGTGACAAATCTAGACTGAAAATGACTCTTGTGGTTCACGAGATATTGACCTGCGTCTGGTTCTTGGGAGCGGGAGCTGTGGCTTCAATTAATGGGAAAGGGAAAGATGAAGTCACCGAAAGGGTATTTTCAGGTGCATATTCAACTGTCTTGATGCTCTTGTGCAAGAGAGGGCAGGTATCTGATGTCAGCCCTCTTGGTCAATAAATAGGAGGCTCCTGGATGCACTAAGCGCTATGGTTTGGACTACTCAACTCTGCCTCATCATGCAAGCCCAACGGTGTAGCAACTTGCTTTTCCAGTTGAGCCGTTTAGTTTTGCAAAAGGCTGCAGTTGAAGTTGCAGTAAGCTGGGGTGGGGCAGCAACACCTGCGCCTTTGGTGAGGATACTCTCCTGATAATTGCTGTGAACGATGGGCTCCTCTTCTGATCGGGCAGCAATGGGCGAAACGGGAATCCTCACTAGAAAAGCCCACTCTAATTACCCGCTGTCATTATTAACACTTGGGTTTTGCTAAGCCCGGTTTCACTGGGTTGCTGTTGACAGTCAGCCCGTATTTCTAACAGGTTGCAGTACGTTTTAATCTCGAGCGGTGCGAAGGTAGTGCGTTGATGTGGACTGCAGTTTGAGACCTTTAGTGTTCAAACAGTGAAAGTTCTGAGGACTTCAGATAACGCTGACAATGCCAGTCTACTTGATACAGATTTGCTTATGGAAGAGCAAGTTTTGCCCGATCTTTTGAAGGTGTTACTGTCTATCAAATTTGTTCTTATCAAAGATGCTGATTTAGACTTTCAAAAGGGAGTGTGATGAGAGTCTGGCTGACTCGTATCACTTCCTTCAGGGCATCGCTTAGTCAGATTAGAAATACGTGAAGGTCCTCTCACTGGCGTTCTCAGGGCTTGAATCCTTGGGAAAAGAGGACTTACGCCTTTGGTGGCATTTGGCATTCGAATCTCTTACAGTGGGTGGGTTGGGTTTTTGTCAGCTTCTACAGGTTTTTCCCTCCCTCCCTTATTCTAGGTGTCCGGCTGCTGTTGCAGTAAGTGGGTATTTCTTTTCAATATGCTCTGGTCCCGTTCAGCTTCTTCCATTTTCAAAAATGGTATCTGTGCTGCGAGAGGGGACGGGTGCCGGGGTTTGAGCCCAGGACGAGGAGTAGGTAAAGGAGCAGCAGCGGGATGCTGGCAGCCTGCTTCTTCTGGACTCGGTAAATCTGACTTAACAGCAAAAACCAAACAGCCACAATTTGTAACTTCAGATGTAATGTCATTTCCCTTAAGTTTGTACTCTTGGCTAAGGAATGCAAAGCTGAGGAATGATACAGTGATTATTAATTCTCACCCCTCCTTTGAGACATGTTAGGGAAATGTCATCCATGTTGGGGAAAAAAGAGTTTCCCTAAGCATCTGTGTTTAAAAAGTCCTTTTGTAGTTATATTCTTAGTTTCTATGAATTCACTCTGAAATCATCTTGCCGATAGTAGTCAAGGGCTGTCGGTGCCCATCTTGGAGAAACAGTGCTTATATCGTTCTAAACAGGGTTATCTGAGAGCTGCAGAAATAATCGTTTGTTCTGTTTAGAAAATAGTCTGTTCCTAGGGCACATGTCCTTTTTTTAGACTGCTATGAGGATGAAAAAAGAGCTTTGTATCTCAAAATGGCACGGGCGTCTGCTGTTTGTTCCATGCAGCAAGTCTTCATCTCGTTTCTCTGACATCACCCTGGACGGCTGCGAAAGCGCTGCTCGGCACAAGTAGTGGGCTAGCATTTCTGCACAGGCAAACACGCTCAACGTTCAAATTAATAAAGATTTAGTGCTGGAGAATGACGGAAGACTTTGGAGAAGACGCGAGCATGGCTCCTGTCTGCCAGATTGCCATGGAAACACCAATACCTCTTCAGCTCTTTAATTGCCTTCCCTACATTTTTTTGTTGAAAACTTTTTTTCTAGCAATGCTTTATGTTGCCACTCTGGATTTTAGGCATTTTGGCTTTGTTTGGAAAACTGAAAATAGGGGAAGGCAAGGAACAGTAGCTGTGCAAGGAAATGGAGAATATGGGGGCTGACAGACTTTCAAACTGTATCACGAGTTCCTCCTGAATTCAATATGGATTATAACTTGTAGTTCTTCGCCAGGAACAGCGTCACACGAACTGCGCGATAGCAGTAACAGTCTTCCTGCAGGTTCCCAGGCCTAAGACCCTGAGGACAGAAACACTTCAACTCTACCTCTGAATTTGCACAAGGGTTCCCAGCTCTGTTCGTAGGAGGGCCAATTAGTAGTTTTTGCCAGTTCCTAGATGTTTGGAGGAGAGACTTGAACAGATGATGGCAGGGCATGCAGTTTTGTGTGTCCGGGAGCTTCATGTAGTCAGATTTGCTGTTTGCACTTGAGTTCAAAAAACCCCAATGAACTCCTAAAGCAAAATTTCTTCTTACTGGCTTGTTCTTCTAAAATCCACTTAAATATTTTTTTTTATGTTTTTTTCTTTTACGCTTGTCTTACAAAGCCTAGAGAAGCTAGTGAAGAAAATGAGCTTAAATATTGGGGTTTTCTCTCCCCAAAAGTACAGACGTTGGTTGAGTGCCTTCACACTCCTCTGAGCTCTGCTCAGCTTCTCAGTTGATGAGTCTTACATTATCCAATTGATTGCAGGCTTTTGTGTGTAAAAACAGCAGAGATCTCTTGATAATCTGATTAGAGCATTTTTACTTTACAGACAATTTCTATGCCTTATAGACAAGCTTTGTCCTTAACTACTACCTTCTGTCTGTGATGGGCAAACTGTTTAAATCTCCCAAATGTTAACATTTTCTAAATCTGAGCTGAATATAAGGCTTTATCACTTTTTCACAGTAAGAATTTTTCCTAGTTTGTTGTCCCTTGTCCCCCCTCAGTGTGGCTGCCATAGGGTGATCTGTTAAGAATAAAAGAAAAAAACTGTTTTCATGTTTTCAGCTGGTGCATAATCTCACTGGAACTGTAACCTGTTGAGGTTAGCGACTAGCGTAATTAGTTATCACTCCTTTGTGGTTTTCCCCCAGAATTTGGTTATCTTTGGGTATTCTCTCCATTTGTGCAGTGCTTCTTATTCCTTACGAGCTTTTTCAGCGCCTGCGTGGTGCGAAGTGCTGCCGTAGGAGTATTTTGTCCCTTTCTGCACAGAGAGGACCTACTGCTCTTCCTCCAGAATTGCACCTCATGTTTCAGCATTTTCTCTTAGCTTCTTTTTTTCATGCTCTGTTTTTCCTGAAGGGAATCAGAAGCTGTTTTTCGCTCCCTTGGAATTTGAGATCTCTCGATGTGTAGTGTAGGCGGTGTGTCTGACCATGCTGGTGGTCATCCTCTTCAGAGCTGATCCACCTGGGGCAAGCAGTCTGAGCTTGCGTAAGGATTCCCCGTGCATGCTGTGTTGCTGCTGTCGGAGGGCTTTGAATCCTTTTCCTCCTTTCTCTTCCTATATAATGGGTACCAGAGTTGAAATGACAGGCTATTTCTCATGAATGTCAATCGAGACAGAAAATCCACTGACTACATAAAGGTTGTTGAAACCTATTTTTGTCCTTCAGTTTTCTTTCTAGTCTTTAATGTATTTTTAGCCTGACTTTTCTTCTGTGTTCAAGTAGGTTGTTTTCCACCCTCTCCCCTAAGAGAGCTTTTGAACCTATGGACAAGTTTCAACCAAATATGACAGAGGTCTAGGTTCTTAAAAGTTACCGAGTTTCTATGAACTTAATGGAAAATTTATGGACAGAAAGAGGAGAGAGACCCATATGGTGTCCTCCCAAGGAGAAAGCTGTACCACCAGCTCAGCTGTGTTCTCTGCCAGAACATCACTCTCCCCTTACTTCGGGTAAAACCTTTGGTCAGAGTCTGCACCTTCTTAGATGCAGGATAATCAACCACAGAGCTACAGGAAACCAGCTTTACAACGTCTCTTCCTCGCAGCATTAATTGGTTTGGTATTTTGCATTTTTATTTCTGCTTGACTTTTTCTGAATTTGTGGGTGAGGAGTTTATTTGCGTTGCTTTCCTTTTAGTACTTAACAACAAAGCCCTTTCAGACTTTCTCTGTTATGGCTCTGTTTCCCTATAGCAGCATTCTCTCTTAAAAGCTGAACTCTGGCACTTATGGCTTCTGATCTTAATCCTTCACTATTTCTTTTAATTTTCTAGCCTAGAAAGTACCTGAATTTATAGTGGGCAGATGAAGCATAGAAACCAAATCACAACTTCCAGATCATCTTGGCGTCCTGAAGAACAATGAGGCAGAAACACAACTTGTCTTTTCCTCCTAGATTTGCTTTTTGGCTAAAGAGACAGTTAAAGTTTAAACCTGGGTGACATTATACTCCAGTTAAGTGTAAGCTTTGGTGGATTCGGGTGTTGAGAATCACAGCACTTCCTATTGTGTTTCTGTGAGTAATACTTTCTGCTTGTGCTCGTTTTACAGCATCGGCTACCTGTTTTTTCCCCTCTGGCCTTGGAAAATAGCCCTGGTAGGCTAGTTAAAATGTCAGGTTAGAATTTGTATCTAAATGCAGGCGTGTGCAAGGGTTTGTATGGACTCCAGGCTGGGTAGTATAGCTCGTAACATTCATCTCACATGCACTTAGAGCCCTCATCCGAGAAGTCTTTCAAACTTGGCTACGATGCGTGCTGGAAATTGGGTACTTCTTTCACAAAGTGGTGGCCTGCCCACCTCATAAGAAGCCAGTCTTCTGATAATCGTGAGGTGTCTTACCAGTGTGCCCGTAATATGCCCGAAAGGACTGATAGAAATCATAGAATCATAGAATTGTTCTGGTTGGAAGAGACCTCCAAGATCATCGGGTCCAACCATTAACCTATCACTACCAAGTCCCCCACTAAATCATATCCCTTAGGGCCTCGTCTAAATGCCTTTTGAATACCCCCAGAGATGGTGACTCCACCACCTCCCTGGGCAGCCTGTTCCAATGCCCAACAACCCTTTCGGTGAAGAAATTCATGAGGCGGTTCAACACGTTAAGAGCCCGTGGGATTTCCCCATGAAGACCCGCTGGCATACCGGAGCGAGCCCTCCACCGCACGAGAGCGTGAGGACTTGAGACATCGCTGCTTGCGCTTGGTCTGGGCTAACCCAGCTTCTGATAGTCTCGGTGGTTTTGGCAAGCTAGAGCAAGTCCAGAAAACCAATAAATAATTCACCATTGCTGGTTTTTTTAAACACAGAAGAAAACTGTGAAAAGCAGCCTGTTGGACTCAAAGCCTTGACAGCATGCTGATGTGATCTATAGATGGCTTCTAGAAAAGTGGCTTTATCTTTTCAAGACAAGGCTGTCTTCTCTCATGCCGTACACAACAAAGTATTTCCAGTTAACATAATGGATGTAGCGAGGCATACTTCTTATGCTGGCTGAGGTAGAAGGTAAAGTGTCCCGATACTGTTAACTCTTGAGCACAACATGGTGGAGTAGCAGAAAAGTAGCTTTTGAAGTAAATCGTGTTGAAATGCCTTGGTTTTGCATGTATTGTGAAATTGTTAAAGATATCATGAAATACAGGAAGGCAGTCCTTTGTGCGCAGGAATGCTAATTTTACTGTGAGAACTGTAGTCTTCAGTTTCCCTTGTGATTTCTTTTTTTAAAGAGAAGTGGTTATGTTACTTTTTGATACTCAATATAGAATATGGTTACATTTATGTTCACTTCATCTTTAGTTGCATTTCAATGTATTTCTATTCGGCCTATTTTAGTCTTAAGCTGAAAAAGTACAAGAGTCTTTTTGCTTTTACTTTCTTAGTTTCTTCCACTTCTAACTTACTATATACAAAATATATATTTAGCTGCCTGCGTTGCACCATTCACTATGTGTCTCTGTTAAAGAATTCTAAGGACTAGTAGTAGTTTAATGACCTGCTAAACAGCAGTTCAAGGCAGGAATAATTTGTCAAAAAACAGGAGGAAATTAATCATTACTTTGCTAAAGCCTCTCTGCCGTGTCTGTATTTGGCCTAGCGAGCCGAACAGGAATCACTGATTCGGATCCTTACTGTGACCCCGAAAGCCGTCACCCTCTTGTTCCCCTCCGCGCAGTTGTGCTGGGAGGTGTTTTTGGCCAAGTGCTAGTTAAGCTTTTACTATGTGGGTTACAAAATCAACTGGCTGCTCAGTTCTCACTGGGGACGCGGGTACTCGAAGAGATTACAAAATTGTGTTTGAAAGCATGGGCACAAAAGAAATAATCCTCTGAGTATTTGCTTCACTGGCTTGATGGGTGTGAAAAGAATGAAAATTCAAGGTAGTGAGATGAGAATACCAAGTCTGCTTCCCCTCCTGGTTCTCTGAAATGTGGTAAGGCTCACTTTAACCTTCCTTCCCTTCCCTGGAGTAGCATAGGTGGTAGGAGAAGTCTGAATCATTACAGGTCCTTTTGCAGTTTCTCTTGAACACACTGTAACTGAACGATGCTAACTGGAGCTAATCTTTGCTGTGAAAACAAGCTGCTGTAGTGTTAGACAGAAGCAGATGAAGTTTGGAGTCGAAGTCTCATGGATGTTGCCGTTAAATGGGATAAAAATTGTCAGACAGGTGCAAATCAGTGTAAGTGGTTTTGACTGCTGTGAGGGGAATGCCATGCAAAATCCGTGTTAATATTTCTGTTGCTTAGTAACCCTGACCTCAGGGGTTATCTGAAAGGGGCTCAGAGTGGAATTTGGTTCATTTCCTGAGAGCTCTGCAGAAGCAGCGCCATCCAAGTGCCCCTTTTTCAGAAATCGAGTTAACAGAAACAAGCGTACTCGTATTGTGGGAAATACTGATAACTTTCCTGGGCAACCTAGTTTAATTTAACTCTCTTCTCTGTAGGGACTGCGAGTGTGAAACGCTCCTGTAGTACCTCGTAGTGCATGTGACCTGTTTACGTGCTCCCGGGTTATTGAGAAATAACACTTCAAGCCCTGGATAGCAGTAACTGGAGCCTGTTCCAAGTTGTCCAATTGCTGGACTGAATTTGGGCTCGTTGAAGGGAGAGCTTAGCGCGACTGATGCCTTAAACTTCTCTGTTTCTGAGCCCCATTCCATAGTCACTAGCACATAAACCTTGGTGGTGGTTTGGACCAGTTTGCCCTTTTTGTTTTTTAAGGATGGTTTTGCTTTCCTGAAGAGGTATTAAAATTTCAATACAAATTCAGCAAGGGGCATCAGGGAAAACTGCCCTACAGCAGCTGGTGCGCAAGCGGGCGGTTTAGGTGGTTGGGTGTTATTGATGCTTCTAGGTGCCTTTAACTAAGATTAGTTAAATGCTTTCCCAAATGCAGTAAGGTTGTTGAAATGGGTACGTAAAGGCACGGAAGCGTGTGTGTTTGGGGGCCAGGAGACAGAACTGGAGGCTGGGAAGAGCTTGTGACTTCTCGGTATGTGGGTAAGTTTAGGACAGGACCCAGATCTTCTGGTTCCAAGAGCTTTATCCACTAGTTTGGTGCTATTCAAATGGCAGGCTGTGGTCTAGGTGGACTGGCTAAATTTTTGTGGTTCTAGAGTGCCCTCTGCTCCTGCGGGGTTTCCATAGTTCTCAGCCTTCTGGTCACTTCAGAAATGGCCACGGCGTGCTGCTTCAGGTCCCCGTGAAGAGACGAGCACTTGCCAGAGCTGGAGCTGATGCGGTGCTTCCATCAGAACAGGCCTCACTAGAGCTTTCAGTAGACTTGGGTAAAAATTGACCAGCCCTGAACTGTATCATACCTAATGCCTCTCTTAAAACATAATACTGAAAATGTCAAGTTTGAGCTACAGATTATCTCCTCCTTAGAAATACCAAATTCTTTGCTGAAAGTCTTTTTAACATCTCTGATGTTTTCACTTACTCACAAACACAATCCTTACTGAAATCAGTTGCAGCAAATTCTGGATTGCTAGAAACGTACAGCAGGTGAGCTTATGAGGGACAGATGCCCCTATTTCAGTGCCAAGTGTCCCTAGAGATAGTAGAAAAGAAGGAAAGAATTTGAGACAAAATATTGTGAAAGAAGGCTTAGGAGTAGTTGCCTTTTGTTTCAGAGAATTTCAGTCCAGAATTTTGATCAGAAAGTAGTAATTGGTGACACTTAACCCAAAACATGCAAGTCCTGACACGAATATCTTTGTAGCTTGCTGAAATTACGACATGCTTTACTTTGAAAATCTACCTAAAAGAAATTCTGGGAACATTTGGTTGCCTGATGAACAAATCTGTATTTGATTCTTCTTTCAGCCTGGCTTTTTTTGATGCCGTCAGAGATTATCACTATGTGATAGTGTCTTTGGTTTTGTTCCAGTCATAAAATTTTCTACTATAAGATTTTCATTCCCCAAAATATGCTAATGAAGCTTTGACTTGACATGTGTGGCTACTGATTTGACCGTCATTTTCTTTTCTTTCAGCTTTGCAGTGTATGGATGATTCCAAGCCATGTGTTAATGAGGGAAGGTGCATTCCGTATCAAAATGGTACAGGATATTGCAAGTAAGTTGGTTTCACTTCTCATCAATTTAACTACCAATCTTCTTTCATTCAGGGTCCTAGCCAGAAAGGAAATAAGAAAAATCTTAACAATTCACATCAGGTGCATTCAGCGTAACCGTTTTAGCACAGTTGGTATTTCTTGATAATGTGTTAGTTCTTATGTGCTAGCTTTTTGTAACATAAGAAATCTGGAATTCTTGTTCAGATTTTTGGGTTTGGATCTTGTCGGTTTGATTTCTTTGCATTAGGTTAGGAAGCGAGGCCAAAGCGATCATAGAGGTAAACAATGTACCTTGCTTCCAGACCCACAGGTTAAGTTGGAACTTGCTCTCCATCTTACAGCTTGCCTTACTTTGTAGAGCTTCAGCTCCAATTTGAATATTTTTGAGGTTTTTCAGAACTACTCTGCGCTCTGAAGTGTGCCAGTTCCCTTCTACATGTTGGAGAGAAAGTAGTATGTGGGAGTTGCAAAAACAAACTAACAAAAAACCCCAAACACCCATATTTGTCTATCGCATAATTGATTTTGGTAAATGTTGACATGCATCTTCCATGGTGCCTTCACTTTGCTGCTGCATGGAAAGCTGATCAGCCGGAGCTTTGGCAGGATGTGTAGTGTTTGGAGAATGATATCACATCTATTTAAATGCAGTTCACCTTTCAAACTGCAGTATTTAAATTTTTTTTAAATGAAATGATAATTTGCAAAAAGATAAATCCTCCTTGTTTGGCAGGGTTAATTTACTATGTCGACAGTACAGGGATTATTTTCTAAACCTTGTTTACTTCATCAGTGCAAGTTTGTGCCATTTTCTAGCGTGCTAAATCCCTCTTCTTAATGCCAACATTCTTTAAATATTAGTGAATTTTGTGTTGTTGATTTAGCTTGGCTAACACACAGCTCTGCTATTCACCCTCTTCTACACATCCATCTTCCCTAGCCACAACCTTTAGTTCTTTCTATTAATGTGGTATATAACTCGATATACTTAAATTGCACCTGTGGCACACAAAGGGGAAATCATAATCTAATTTGAGGTTCTTCTCAGTTTCAAATCAATACCTGATGTGCAGAAAGGCCATAGAAAGGCAAATATGTAACTTGTTATTCCCTGTTGTTTTTTCAAATTTTTAGCTATTACTGCTTCCTAGTCTCTTCCTTTCCATGGCTTTATATTGCTGTCAACAGAAACAAGCTGCCCTTCTGAAAAGAAAGCTGCAACTTTTCCTGCGTTTCACCTGTATTTTAAGACTGAAACAAGAAATTGTGTGACTTTAGTAGGTCTTTCTGATGCATACTGAAGCACGTTAGTCTGGAGCCAAAGTATGTGGGTCACAATGAGGGTAATAAACAAGACTGGTATTGATATTGGTGCTGCTTGTACCTTCCTAAGGATGTTTTCTCCCACTTGCATGTTCCTCTTAACTATGTCTTAGACTGTTTAAAAAAAAAAAAAAAAAAAAGAAAAGAAAAAAAATCGTTTAGTTGGTTCATCTGATTACCTTCTGTTCAGTATTTGTAGTTCCCTTATGACAGTGGCAGCTTTGATCACTCTTACATTTTTTTTAGCACATAGAGTTATTTATAATTCTAATGTTGCCTTCTTCCTTTTAGTGTAAAGTCTTCTTGCAGGTCTTAAGGCAACCCCTCCTTCAAGTAACAGCTCAGTCCCTTTGCTGGTGCCGGAGTAATTGGAAAGGCTAATAGAGGCCTGTATATGGAGATTAATATGTATCTGTGTTCTAGTTCTGGCTCAAGAAATCTTCTTTTGCAGAAAGGAAGTTAAAAATAGCAAAAAAACCCTCAATTGTGGAGACTCTACCTTTAGCAGGCTGATTCTTAGCATCCTGTTTTGGTTTTAACTTTTTTTCTTTCCTGCTCTATGAGGAACTCTGAATAGGGGAACTTTCTATCTGGTCTAGTAACCTAAATGACTTTCTGAATTTTTGATGGCTGTAAGAGTAGAAATGTTTTGTTGAGGAAACTGAACTTATTACTAAAGCAAGTGGCTTGGCTTCTAGCTCTGCAGGATCACTCACTGATCTCCACCCCTTCCACTTTTTTCAAGTTTTCTGCAGTACTTCCTCTGCTGGGCAATCAGTTATTATAATAGGCTCTCTTCCTCTTTCTGTACCTCCTCTCGGCCAAGTTGTTTGTTCTAGTGTGTGGTCAGTCCATCTAGTTAATCTTGCTGTCTGTAAGAAACAAGCAAACAGCTGAGGGAGAACCTGCATGAGAGATAATCACGTGTGATGAATAAGGTATGAGTAACGTGAGCACTGATAAGCAAAATGTCTAGTCTAGGTAATTGGCAAAGCAGCAAGTGGCAGCTTAGTATCAGAAAATCCTGTAGCGTCTACTCCATTAAAAGAGAAGGCTAGTTTTCTGCTAAGAAGCCTTTATTCTGGTGCATCTGGCTTCTGTTATGGGAACAGTGATTGTGACCCTTGTAAGGAAATCGGAGTTGGATCTTTATCAGATTGCTCTTGTGAGCGCCCTTTAAGTAGCTCCATTCCCCTGGTGACGCTGCTGGCCCATGGCTGTCATTTTGTGGCACTGTTTGATAGAATTACTGACTTTCTTTGACCTTGATTTTATATTTAGAAAATTACACATTCCTGTGTTTGCATCTTCCAAGGTCAGAATTTTTGTTTGAGAGATTTTTCTACGCTCATTCCGTGACAAGCGTGGTGAGGACGCAGACCTTATTCCAAGGAATACGGCCGTATCGGCAGTAAGCAGTACGAAGGGGACCCATCCTTCCAAGCTTTCTGGGTCCTGCTTTGACAAAAGGCAGTTTCAGTTTGAGGTTTGGCTTTACATTGCACTGTGGTGGCTTGTTGTTGTTGTTGTGGGTTCCCCCCCCCACGCATCTCCAGGCAGCCTTTTGCACATTGAGGTGTTAAGCGTGAAGGAGCCTTCTTGCGTACTCTCATATCCAGCGGAGAAGCAGGATAACAGTTGCTTGTTGCTTAATGCTAATTGTGAACATCACAGGAAAACCCATTCTCGTTTCCCCGCTGCTAGATGACTTGGAAAGTAGTAGTAGGAAGAGTCTGGGGGATAGTACTGCTAACTTGCAGTATTTCTGCAGTTGCAGGCAGGCTGAGAAGGTGTGGGTACAGGGAGCTGTTTCAAGGGCAAGCAGAGCAGAGATTTCAGCAATGCTGCCCGCTGTTTTCTGAGCATGAGAGTCTGCTCTGCTGCAGGTGGATGCGGGATTGGGCAGTCCCTCTGTGCTTGGAGTGGGGCAGGGCCCTGAAGCAGAGAGTATCTTAACTGGTTTCCCCATGTTTGGCAGCTGTGGCCTCTCCCAACTTCCCTCCCCTGTGCCCCAGTGACAGGGAGCAGAAGCAAGACCGTGCCAGGGAGAGAAGCAGAAGTGAGAAGGAAGGGAGTCGGGGTAGGGGTGCTCCAAGGTTTAGGGAGGAAACTGTGCCTTGCTACTTCTCGTGCTTTGTAGGTTTTTAAGATGGGATTTTTTGACCTTAGGACTGTTGCACATTGTGTGCCCAGAAAGGATATTGGTACCTCTGTATGAACCAAAGTACTGCTTTAACTCTAGTGTCTTTTGTTGGGTCCTGATGGTAGAAAAAAAAAAGGGGGGTGGGGGGGGGCGCACACGAAAAAAAGTACAGTGGCAACCATGGCTTGTTTGCTGTGCTTAGCCAAAAGTGGAGACTACTGAAGTTGGCCGATTCCAAAAGGACAGTCCCCTTCAGCACATCCTTTCACGCCCAAAGCTGTCAGGATCTGTGCAGCTTTGTGTGCGTTTCTGTGCCTCTTCAGTGAGCAGTGTTTTTCTCACCATGTGCAGAAGTTTGTGCACCCTTTTACATTGCATGATACAGTTTTTACCTCAAAGCATGCTAAACTCAAGGCAGCAACAGCATGGCAGTAAGGGGCTTCTATCCTGATTTTAACCCCTAGTAGCTCTAACCCCCTTGCCAGGTTTTTGACCTACCTTTTTTTCCAGCTGTATCTTCATAAATGAATTTTAATTTGGATTTAAGAGGACTTCTGGGGCTGAAGGCAAGATCCTAGACTGCAGAACTGCTTCTGAGACTGCAGCAGACATCTTCCCAGGATCTGTCTCAAGAGACTAATCACCCCTAGACTAGTGAATGGGGAATACCCATAGGAGACCTTGTAGCAGGATGAGGTCTGAGAGTTTTCCAGAAGAGGCTAAATGCAAAAGTTGAAAAGTTGTCCCCTTCTGAGAATGGGCTGCCCTTTCCTGTTTCCTTCTGTCTTCTTTCAGAAGTTAAAGGGGACCCTTGAGACCAGGGCAGAGGAAAAAGGGGAGAGTACACACGCTTTTAGCTTCAGATCTGGGAACAGACTGGTGATTTGCATCACTCGGTCAAAAGCTTCTGTTGTGATTTACCTGTGCAGACCAAAAGCTGTTCAGAGCTCTGATGGTCAGAAAAAGCTGAACTAAACCTTGCGCATTCACACTTTGGGTGCTCCTTGGTATCCTGCAGAGTGGTACACTGTAGAAGTGCTTTCTGTGGACTAGAAACAATAGCTGTGTACTGCTTTAAACGCAGAACAGAGAGGCCGTCCCATCCCATAGTTTGCATTCAAAGTATGACGCATAAATGGGAGCCTGGAGACATGGGAAGGAGCGTTTGTAAAGCTAACCAGAGAATCCTGTTCTCCCTCCTGAGAGGAGGTGTAGGTGTGGGAGTCAGAACCCGGGAGCCAGAGGGAAGTCTGGTTAAAATCTGTAGCAAAATAGCTGAGACCCTTCTCACGTTAGTCATCAGACTGTGGTTTTTTCCCCCTCCTCTGTTGAAGCATCTTCCAATCAAAGTGAAGGGAGTGTTGGACTGAGGGGGGGAGAAGCAAGACTACTACGAAATTCTTCCCTTCGCGTTTTAAATTAAAACCATCTGCTTCCTTCTGTGCATCTCCAGATGATATCACTGTGCCTGAATAGGAAACTCCCATGAAAATCAAACATCTGGAAGACTGGTTAAACAGTCTATAAGGTGCATTTGAAGAGACTGTCCTAAGAACGTGCCCAAGCAAATATAGTACGGCAGATGAGGAGGTTTTTCCAATAGGCCAGATGTATTTTCCAGAAATCTTTAGAAAGCAAGAGAAATCTAAGTATTGGGAGGTAACTTCAATGTAGTTTTGTGGCAGAAGAGCCAAAAATACAGCTTTTGTGAGTCTTCTACTTTCGCTTTGTAGCGTGAGGTGGTTAGAGTGAATGCAGCTCTGTGGATTTGTGCATACTTCAGATTTGGATAAATACCTTCATTTTGGTTTTACGTCTCTTGTTTAGCTCTGTAAGAGCCTCAGCTAAGGCAAATGCAGGCTGGAGCTGTAAAGGAGGAGAAAAAAAAAAAAAATGGGCTGAGCTCTGACTAAAGTATTTGTGCTGGAAAGTAGCCCAGAGAGAGTAAAGGAGAAGCTTTAATTAGAAGCAGCTGCATAGCTGATGCAGCCCACAGGACATTTTCCCGTTTCAAACTCTCTAGCTTTCAGAAATCATGATTTGAATTAAGTTGCATGTGAAATTTGTTCTTAAAAGATTAAATTCCTGTTGAAGTAGGTTAAGAGACTTCATGTGCTTCCAGAAAGCACCAGAACAAACTTCATCTTCCTGTTTCTGTTTCTGAGTGTTAGATGGAAAAGTGAGGAGAAACAGTGGCTTTTATTTGGAAAAGATTTGGTTTCCTGTTCTGAGCATGTCATTTGGAGCTGACACAAGCTGCTACAATTTTAAGCTGCTCTGTAGACAAGTGGCTTTTTTTTTTCCCCTCTCCGAAAGAGAACTTAAAAGAGTAGGTTGGGATGAGAGCAGAGCAGGGGTGGTGGGAAGCTGGAGTTGCTGTTGAGGATAATCATATCCTTTAAAGAAGTCTGGACTTAGACCCCGCTTTTTCAGTGTTTGCCTCTATTTTTAGAGAAACAATGCGGTGCCCAACATGAATCAGGGCAAATATTTGCAGTTTTGTCTACACCAGCATTTAGAACTAAATTACTAGTATTTGTGCCTAGAAATGTTGATGACAGGAGACATGGTTGAAAATCTGGACTGTAGATTTTTTGTTCTTTAACATTCAAAAACGATTGCACTGAATTGCTGGAGGGGACAATTGCGTAACTGTGTGACCAAGCACTTCTCCAGGAGGAGAACAAAATGGTGGGTACAAGGGCCGTGTATACCTGACCTACCATCTTTCCACAGGCAGGCACGTTTCCTCTGGCATATTCTGTAAGGCTTTGTCCTTCCAAATATAAAAAGCTAAAGTTAAAAGAGCTTTTGCTGTTCCCTGCTGGAGCGCTCCCTCGTGTCTTTCTGATTAGCCTCAGAAGATAGCGGAACAAGCCTGGTCTTGGAGCGCTCTTCAACTTTGTACCAGAACATTTGTGTACAAAACCCTGGGCTGTTTGTGGGTGATGGTTGTGAGTGTCATCTTAGAGCACAGATCTCAGCTTTCCTTTTAAATCATACCAGCAATACTCTTAATCAGTGTTTAGGCTCCCTCCTCCCTGTTACCTAGGGGCAACAGATAAATGCACCTTCCAGTATCCCTGAGTGTTGGGGGGGTGGGAGAGGAGGCGTTGTTTTGGTGGTTTATTTGCTTGTGGATAAAACATGATGTTCCTCTAGACTTTCTAGTTTGTTTTACAGCCTTCCAATGAAAAAGCACTTTAGGACTTACCTTTTAGGTGTGTGTTGGTTTATTTTGTATTTGTTGGAGTGGTGGGTGGTGTTGGAGGGCCTTTTGTTGGCCTGATGAGATGCCCTAGGTAGAGTTCTGTGAAATTCTGGTTTGGTGCTCTTTCTTTCGTGATAGAGAGCTACAAGTGCATGGCCCGTGTCTGCTGCTGTTAGTCTGAGGAGCTTGGTGTACTGCTGATGCTGAAGAAGGCTGAGCTGCTGAACCCCCCCCATCACTGGTGGTGGTGAAAGCAGAAGAAATCCCTATAACAAAGTCTTGTAAGCCTTCTGGGACTGAAGTTCAATTTGACTTCACACATTCATCAGCTGCATATAGATGTCCAGAAACATGATTTAATTGTAGTTATCCAGACGGTCTCTGAGCAGAGCTTGCCAGCGCACCATGTGCAGGCTTGAATGCCGTGGGAGCCGAGCAGTCCTCCAGCTTCTGGCACAGCTGTCTTTGCTGGGTGCCAGACTTCTATGTGATCGAGCTCCTTCAAAGCCGTGCTGTAGCCCGCTGGCGTTTGGACTGATTTCTAACCCGTATCGAGGAAGGATTTGGGATGTTAAAGGAAGCCTATAGAACTGCTGTGGTTTAGGCCCAGAATACCCAAAGATTGCCTCTCGTGTGATGTGGCAGCAGCTCATGCTGACTGACAGCCTTCAGCTGTTATACTGAGGATGGCACAAGAGGCAGAGGATATTCCGCAAATGCTACTGTCTCAGGATTTGCTTTCTGTGACTTTATTAATCCTGCCTTGCCCTGCAAAAACTCTTCTTTCATGTCTGTTCTTGGGTACGAAGTTGAAAGTATTAAGGTATGGTGAAAGGAGCCTAATTTGGGTATGGGGAATGGTAAATTATGATTATGCACATCTATTATATGACTTTCCTGCTTTAGACATATGGCTAAAGCTAGTTAATAAATTTTAACATGAGAAAAAACAGTTGTGGTCATCTAGTAATGACCCCTTGCGTAACTTGGATAATAACCTCTCTGAATAGCTGTGTTTGAACTAGCGTGCATACTCTTTCTGAAACAGCCAATCCTGGTGTTCTTTTAAACAAGCATGAGTGATGGAGAAATTCCACTGCCGCCTTAAATGCGTTGTTCCAGTTGTTTCTCTACACTGCTGAGAGACTGTGTATAAGTCTGTGTCTGAAGATAGATACTACCCGATTTCTAATTTGAATTCCTCTAGCTTGAACTTTTAACTGCTCAGTTCTCTTATCCCTGTACCTTCTAGACTGGGAATTATTGTTAAATCTGAACTTCTTTGTGGGTACTTGGAGCATTTGTTTAACTGTCTCCTTCTCCTTTTCCTTTTGATAAATAGACTGAGCTTTTCATTGTGTCAAAAGTTTTCTATTAATCATTACTCTTGGCTTCTTTGAATTCAAGTCAGCTCTTCCTTCTTAAAGAGCAGACACCAGAACTGATATAATGGTCCTTTAATGCTTGTGCCCTGCAAGTATCAGGTGTAGCATAATCTCGTTTACTCCTACTTGGTATTTGCTGTTTGTACAACTAGAGTATTCCTGGCCAAACTTGTCACGCTAGGAATTCACATTCAGCTGACTGTTAGGAACCCCCAAGACGAAGTCTGTCTTTCCCAGATCAGTCTCCGATTTGGGAAGGATGCTTTATATGTTTTGTTCTTAGATGTATGACTTCTCGGTGCTTAAAGTGCACTTCGCGTGCCAACTGCCTTGTTAAGCAGTTCGTGTTACTACTCTCTATCAAGAACTTGTCTTCTCTCTTACCTACATGTTTGACCGGCATTGATGTTTTCTGTTGTTATTCATTGATAGAAGTGTTGAATAGCGTAGGAACAAAGGCAGATCCCTGTAGTATTCTGTTAAAAACACAGCTTCATGACCATTCTTTTGATTTTTTTTTTTTTAAAAAAACCCTAAATTTTAAGGCATATCCAGTTAGGTGGTGGGTTTGGGTTTTTTTATCAATCCACCGTACACTTTTAAATGCATAAGGAAGAGGCAGTCTCTTTACTGCTATGTTCCTGTCTTGGGGCTAGCTAGAGACTTTGTATGTCCTGCAGTTGGAATCTCCTCCCTTTTGGATTTGAGCAACTCATTGATTTAATAATTGCACCTATCCTGTTCAGGAGCAAAGCACATCTAATGTTCACCTCTGAATTTTTTGCAGTGAAATATATGTCCTCTCAGGCTGTGTGTATCTTGGGTTACTTACCAGTTAAAGCATGCAGCTGTGCACTACAGAAAAACTGCAAGTGGACAGTCCTATTTTGTATGTTAGGTGTTACTTTTATCCAGTGTATAATCTTGCAGCTTTCTGCTACCTGAAAGAAGCAAACGGAACTGTGGGTGACACAAAGGTGGGGTTTGCAGGCTTGCTCGCCTGGGTCCTGTGTCGCTGGAAGTTAAATGGAAAATTCGTAGTACAAAGGCCAGTTAAAAGATGGATTACAGCTGACAAGTGTAGTCAGACTGTATTGACATAAGTTTAGGTTAGAGAGAAATAACTGCAATTATTCTGCAATCGCAGATCTTTGTATAAAATATTACCCTAGTTGTAGATAGTATGTGTGTACTCATTTTTTCTGTGGGAGACAGAGGAACAATGACCTTGTCGTTAAGAGTGCTAGCCAGGGGCGTGGGAGACCTGACTTGAGGGCTTGCGCTGCTATCCGAGAGCAGACTTCAGCATGTCGCAGTCCCAGATGCACTTATCAACATGAGGATAACAGTATATTCCTGTCTCACGGGAGTGTTGTGGAGAAAGATCTGCTACAGATCTTCAGGCCCTCAGACACTGCATTTACACAAGGTTTATAAATATTTTGGAAGATGGATAATACTTGATGTTAATACCTATTACTGAAACGGCTTGATTTCCTTCTGAAAAAGGATGCTTATTAGGATGGGAGTAGGTGCAAGGAATTAATTGTTACTCAGCAGTTCTTTAACACTTAGGCTTTTACTGAAGTTTTGAAGGGAAGTGCAAGAAGAAGTTCCTGCATTTGATGTAACTCTGATTGTATGTGGTATTTATTTATTTTGTAATGAGCGATTTCACAATTTGAACTTAAGTTTTCAGTGGTCTCATTTGGGACAATCCCAGAGGGAGGCCCTGTTACATCTATGACGTTAGCATTTAGGACTGTTAGTGTTACCACTAGTTATGGCGAATTCCAAGACTTGCGGTGGTGATGGGACCTCGTTCCTGGTATCTTCCCAGGACAGCAAGGCTTCAGGTCAGTGTGCTGCATGTAATTTCTTCTCCGTTGCAGGTGTCGAGAAGGCTTTCTTGGAGACTACTGTCAGTACAGAAACCCCTGCGAAAGCAATACCTGTAAGAACGGGGGAACTTGTGAAACTACGTCTCTGATAGGAAAGGCTACCTGCAAATGTGCTCCAGGGTTCACGGGAGAGGATTGTCAATACTCCGAATCGCACCTCTGCTACGTGTCCCAGCCCTGCCTGAACGGAGGAACTTGTCATCCCCACAGCCAGGAGACGTATGAGTGTGTCTGTCCTCCAGGTTACACAGGTGGGGTTCTGCCTTTGTACCTCCAGACTCCCTCCTTTGCGAATTACTCCATCCTGGAACGTTCTGGGGCAGTCGTGATATGCTCTCAAATTTATTAGCTCCAGCACGGGAAATGAGAAGTCGTCTAAATGACTTCATGACCAAAAAAAGCAAAGGGGGGTAGGGAATCAAACTCCCTACCCTTTACACGTAAGCAGAAAGACATTTAGATCTTGTAGGGTTGTCCATGTGGGAAAACTGACTGCAGAAACTACTCTGCAGTGGCTGTTGCGCTTTGAGTTCAGAGTCTACCTTCTAGAAAAAATGAAGTAAATTTGGCCAGCAAAAGCTTTCTATGGGAAAACTATAATTGGGTGCCTGAGGGGAAGCATGGAAACTCACTCCTTTCATTCTTGAAGGGGACATAAAAGAAGAGTGGCTGTCAGTGTGTAGTACGATTTCAGGTCATGAGTTATTTTTATAAATCAACATTCTATATCTTCCTGCTACCCTGTAAATAAAATGACTTTGTACGGTAACCAGCAAATTGATTTTCATTTCAAATATAATACTGTAAAATGCAGACATAAGTTTTCTTGTAATAATTTTAAGATTTAGTACACCAGTCATTTTGAGGTAGCCTGAAGGAAATACCATTTTCCACAGAAATAACTTCTTATTAATGGAGTGATCTGTCTTAATCCTACAGGAAAGGATTGCCAGTGGATTGATGCCTGTACATCTCAACCTTGTGCCAATGGAAGTACCTGTACTGTATCTGGAAATAAGTTCTCCTGCATCTGTCTGTCTGGCTACACTGGCCAGAAGTGTGAGATAGATGTGAATGAATGTGCCACACCAGGCCTTTGTCAACATGGCGGGACCTGTGTCAATTTACCCGGTTCATATCGATGCCAGTGCAAGCCCGGCTATACAGGGCATCGCTGTGAGAGCGTATATGTGCCGTGTTCCCCATCACCCTGTATGAATGGAGGGACTTGTCATCAAACAAGTGACTTCACCTTTGAATGCAACTGCCTGCCAGGTAAATGATGCCTTTTCAAAGTGCTTGGTTTTGTAGTCTTGTCACTACATTCCTGTCTGTGTTCTTCTGAAAACTTCTCTTGGAGTTTCTGTGTGACACTAGTGTAATGGAAGGTTGAAGGGAGAAATCTCAGCAAAGCAGGAAGCTCTGCTAGGTTGTTAATTTCTGAGTGTCAGGATTTCATAATGTGGAAGGGAAGAAGGCTAGAAATGACAGCTTTCTTTGGAAGCCAATTAGAGCCAGAGATTCAAGTAGGTAAGGCTTACAAGGTAGGTTCAAGAAGATTAGGGTGATATCTCCTGATGCCCATTTAGAATGCCAAATTCTATGAACATAAACTGCTCAGATACGTGGTTTTGTGTCAGTAAAGGCCACAGTTAAATGTTAATCTTCATTCAAGCACTGAAGTTATCTTTTTCCTTCTGTCTCTACTCTTAAAACATATTAGTTTCTATTCCCCTCCTTTTTCTCCTCCAAATCTTATGAGATGTCATTTTCAACTCACCACACCCTTTTTGTCCTGTAATACCTCCAGATAAATTATGCTTGCTTGTTTTCTGATGCTGTTAGCTGCTCTGAGTTCATCCACAGCAGTGCTGACATGCCTACTCGGGATCATGGGCTGTATTGGTTTTGGTGTCAAGCTGGGCTCCAGTCACCAAGGCACCCGTCTCTGCAAATGACCGCATGTCACCTGGTTGGGATGCTGGTGGTCTCACCCTGCCCTGCTCCTCCCCATCCACTTGTTGTACTGACCGCAGGGCAGTACTAGTCGTCTTTGCATATTGGGTTTTTTTTAGGCTGATATTTTTTTACTGAGTAATTCAGTCCATGGGAAACTGATTGTTTGGAAATGCTTTTGACTAGACTTCCTACTTAAGTGTATTGCAGTTTGGCACATGAACGCTTGGTGTGTGGTAATCTAGAAAAGTAAACTTTCTTCCCTTAAGCATTTCTGTTATTTATGTGAAAGATGTAGCTGGCATATACTGTTTAGGATGAATGCAGAATGACTGCATTCTCGTGAGGATCATCTGGAGTCACAGGTATGTGCAGAAAGAGCATTTAGAACTGAACCTGTAAAAAATACTCTCTTTTTGGAGACCTTTGTCTTCAAGTGTTGGCTCAAATGACCTTAAATGTACATTGCCAACCTTAGAAGCTAGTGCCTGCACAATAACTTTCTGGGCTGTCTGAGCAAGCATGTGACTTTGAAGAATTTAGGAAAGTCGATCTTAAAATAGAAGGATGTCTCATCTTTTATTTTTGTGTGAAAGCAGACATTTCTAACTATGCTTGAAGAAACAGTGCTTGAACATACAGGGTTTTTGAAAATGCTGCATCTTAACTAACAGTTGCTCTCAGGGAATTTATTGCTTTTCTGCTTTACATTTTTTTAAAATGAAATTGTAAACTATCTCTGGATTAACAGGCTTAATCAGAAATTCAGAATTTTCTTAAAGTCAGATCTGTTTAGCCAGTTCAAGGAGCTTAAGATCTCATGCAGAAGCAGTGTGGTGGGAGGAAGATGAAGTTTGGAGGACTTGATCCTGTAAAGCTGATAAGGCAGTTTGCTTTTGTGATTCTCTTACAGGGGCACGAGACTGGGTAGGAGCACATTTTCCCTTAGACAAGCGTGTGGGCTGGCTAAACTATGGTCAGGAAATGAAAATAAGATTACTATAGTAACAGTTACACACCCACACTGCTCACACACGTTTTGGATTATTAACTGCTTTTTTGGACTTGTTATACAACATGTACAGTGGGGGTGAGTTAATGCGGCTTTGAGAGCCTTCACTTCTGTATTTCCTGTATTTGTTTAAGTTGGCCATGTTGTTTTGCTAGCTTGATTTTTTTTTTTTTTTAAACTAGTCATTTGAAAAACAGCAAAAAAGGGAGAGATTGGAGAGGCCAAAATGCTTACACTAAACTCTTTGATAAAGGCAAGGCACCCAGCCATTTCTTCCCCCTTAGTGAAGCATGCGGAGCGAAATTTCTGAAGTGTTGGAAAAGGTTCTGTCTGCGAAGGAAAGGTCAACAGAGAGAGAAGAGAAATGGTGGTCTGTCACGCCCAGGGAAGATGCGAACAAGGCCTGCTAATCTGGAAGAGAGTGCCAAGAGTATGGACTAGAAGTTCCTCTTTAGACTCCTTCTCTGAATTGGAGCAATGCCGATGATACTGTGACTATAAATGGAATTGCTCTAGCCCTTCCTTCTGGACTGCCTTAAGATGTTACCATAGCTCAGTGTTGTGGCCGTAGAGGCAGGAGGCAGTTACGTGTTGAACTGCTGGAATGGTTTTTGATAAGATTTTGCATCTTGTGACCTGTGAAACTGCTTTGAAGAAACTGGACGAGGGGATTGAGTGCACCCTCAGTAAGTTTGCAGATGACACCAAATTGGGAGGGAGTGTTGATCTGCTGGAGGGCAGGCAGGCGCTACAGCGGGACCTGGACAGGCTGGATCGATGGGCCGAGGCCAATTGTGTGAGGTTCAACAAGGCCAAGTGCCGGGTCCTGCACTTGGGTCACAACAACCCCAGGCAACGCTACAGGCTTGGGGGGGAGTGGCTGGAAAGCTGCCCGGCGGAAAAGGACCTGGGGGTGTTGGTTGACGGCCGGCTGAAGATGAGCCAGCAGTGTGCCCAGGTGGCCAAGAAGGCCAACGGCATCCTGGCTTGTATCAGAACTAGTGTGGCCAGCAGGAGTAGGGAGGTGATTGTCCCCCTGTACTCGGCCCTGGTGAGGCCGCACCTCGAGTACTGTGTTCAGTTTTGGGCCCCTCACTACAAGAAAGACATTGAGGTGCTGGAGCGTGTCCAAAGAAGGGCAACGAGGCTGGTGAAGGGTCTGGAACACAAGTCCTGTGAGGAGCGGCTGAGGGAACTGGGGATGTTTAGCCTGGAGAAAAGGAGGCTGAGGGGAGACCTTATTGCTCTCTACAACTCCCTGAAAGGAGGTTGTAGAGAGATGGGGGTCGGACTCTTCTCCCTAGTAACAGACGACAGAACAAGAGGAAATGGCCTCAAGTTGCGCCAGGGGAGGTTTAGATTGGGCATTCGTAAAAATTTCTTCACCGAAAGGGTTGTCAGGCATTGGAACAGGCTGCCCAGGGAGGTGGTGGAGTCCCCATCTCTGGGGGTATTCAAAAGGCATTTAGATGAGGCCCTAAGGGATATGATTTAGTGGGGGACTTGGTAGTGATAGGTTAATGGTTGGACCCGATGATCTCGGAGGTCTCTTCCAACCAGAACAATTCTATGATTCTATGGTTGTGCCCAAGCAGCAACTTAAGCATAATTAGGTTACTCCTGGACTGGCCCCCAAATAAGTTCTTTTTTCCTGTAGATGTTTTCTTCTTTGCTTTTGAGTGAATTTCATTTTTGTAAATATAGATACATGAGAGTGAGAGCTTGAAAATACAGAAAAAGCCTACAACCTGGAGTTACATGTCACAGCAGCTTTTTCTACAGTCATGCAAGTACTGTTTATGTACAGTGTAGTCAAGCTGCTATTTTAAATTCTCAGGTTCCCATTTCACTTGTGGATTTACACAAACAAGTCTTGCATTAGGTAATTCATGAAGTTGTGTGTTAAGAGGTCAGCGTTTGGTGGCAAGTGTAAGTGAAGTTATATATACTCTCAGTATTACATATGTATGAAAGGTAACTTATTTTCTGTCCATCTAGTGTAATAAATTTTCCTCTGGGCTTTGATTTAGATAAAAAGATTGTAGACAAGTGAGCATGTTGGGTCAATCATAACAGACAGTCATAGTAAAAAAAAAAAAAAAAAAGACTTCTGTGAAAGAGACTTAACCTGAAGCATTAGCAACTCCTTTAAATATAAGAATGAGCTCGTAGTTATAAATATTTGACAAAAAAGGAGTTCATTTGGCAACTAACCTTTAATGGAATGTTAAACAAGTCAATAGAGGAAGTTCTTAGCTGGGAAAGTGATTATTCATTGTTATCCATCAAAATAATTACCCATTAACTAAGATAAGGACCCTAGGGAATTCCAAGGGCTTGTTCAGGAAACGATCTGTCAGGCTGGAGCAGGCTGTTTGAGAGCTGGAACACTTCCTGGGAAGAGGAAGTAACCTCACGCCGGTTTGTAGCGGAGCGTCCCGCTGCCCCGCACAGCGAGCATCATGAATGGGGTCTAACAGACAGACTGAATGTCCCGTGGAGGAGAAGACCCTGCTCGCTGGGATTTAGAGACGAACTGCTTCCTCTGGGGTGTGAGGTTCTGCACGGTGGCAGTCTTGGGGTACCAGACGGCGTGTGTGCCTCTGCTCCGGGTGAGCTGGCTCTGGCATGGAGTAGCCTATTTCACGTTTATTTCAAGAAGCTGAACTGCTGGAGTTGCAAGCAGGCAACTGCTGTTGGGCACCTCGTATGGAGAAACTTACTTTTGTGTTAAAATGATGCAGGTCAGTTCCAGCACTCTGAGTTGAGATCCCTAATTTCTTGTCGGCAGGCCCTAAATCTGGCAATAACTTGACATTTTCATTCAGCTGTAATTTCCTGCCTCCATACCTAATGGGTCCTGCAGAAAGTCTGAGGTGTAATTTATCGGTCGAAATAAGGCTAAGGATGAAGCTTTGGAGGGGAATGGATATGGTGCTCTGGAATGGGGTGGAGACTTCGGATGACACAGGAGTAAAGTTATCTGCTCGTATCCCTCTGTGTACTAGCGGAGGAACAACATGCTGTTAGCGGTGGGAACGCTTTTCCCCTTGAGGTTCTCATTCCTTCGTTTGCTGTGCTTGGAGATGTAGAGCAAAAGTCAGGATATGGATTGCAAGCTGTTCCCTTGGAGGGAGACAGCAAAGGGCAACATGTTAGTCCCAGCACAGGGGGGAACAGGAAACAGTGTCAGGTGTCCAAAAACATCAAACCAGTGAACTCTTTGGCTTTCTGGAAAAAAATCAGGTTATGTAACTGCAAAATCAGATCCTGGGACCCAGCTTAAGAAAAGCTCGCGTGTTTCGGAGCAACTTCATGCTGCTTGTGCTCAAATGTAGGTGCGGTGGCCCAAACAACCATGACTCGACTGATTTTTAAGAATGAAGGCTAAACTTTACTAGGCCAGTTTTATTTACAAATTAAGCAGATCGCAATATTGCAGTGTAAGTTGGACTTGAAGAGGACACAAAAATCGTGCCTTTACGGCTTTTGGATGTTCTGAAACTAAGCCAAAGTTGTTCTTCAGAGTAAGACAAATTTAAAGGGAATTTGGGAGTTGGGAAGTTACCAAAAAGGAAGCTTGTGTTTTCTTCAGCTGTGCACTCAAAATAGTGTCATCTTCACCATTTCAACCCTTCCTGATTCCCTTTCCCTTGGACATGTCTTTTGACTGAGCACACTTGGCTGTGTGTCATTTCTCTTGAACCTTTTACTACATCACTTTTTTTTTGTAAGCTCTTTTTTGTTTCTATTCTGCTGTCACTAGTGATATCCTCCAGCTTTTAGTGTGGGGTTAATGGTTTCCTACATTTGCATGAGATGCTTGAGGACCAGCTCTTAGATAGCAGTATAGCTGGTTAAAATGTGAAAAAGTACAATGGCTTGGTGAGGTTTTAGTATTGGGGTGACTTCCATGCTTTATTATTACTCAAAATCATTGGGCCGCTTTAAATTTGTGTGCAGTACAGTGAGATAGTTTTAAATTCCTGCTGTCAGGAATTTGTTTACTAGAAAGTAGAGTAGGTCTTCATGTTGTCTGAGCTGAAAAGATAAGAACTTAAACCTTTCGAGTTTGTGGTTCTGGGTGTATTTCCATGCTGATCACATTGCTGGCATGAGTGCAGTCTGTGGTCAGTGGAATGGTTTTCCTCAAGCTGAAAAACAAGCTGATAGGACACCTCTGTGCTTTACAGCTGAGCCTTTGGTCATGCATAGTAGCTTTATGCAGTTTTAAATATAGTGATCTGATACTAATTGTATTCCTTGGTAGTTGTTCCTCGGCAGCTTCTGCCAGGAAGGCGCTGCTGTGATGATTAGGATTCAGACCAACCATGTTATATTTCCTCTTCATTTTAACCTTCCCTGCTGCCATGAAATTTGCAGGATCTTGGGTGAAGGTGGGAAGGGCTTTGAAGGGAGAGGGTAATAATGCAGGTTTTGTTTTCTTTTTTTTTTTTTTAAATGCTGAGTCTGTTCTTCCTTGCTGATGGATGCTGATGCACTTGATACAGCCTGGCAACAGCACTCCTCTTTGCTTCTGACTCTTGCCTGTAGTATTGAAGAAGTTCAAGAGGTGGGAATGGATACGAATCATCTCAAGTCTCTTGAGAGTAGCGGTAGTCTGGAGAAGCTGCTTCAGAGCTTTACAGTCGTATTCTCATCTGCCACACAGCACGATCTGCATGGGACCAGATGTTGCTTAGAGGGTCTGTGTGACTTGACACAGATGTTATGGAAGCGTCTGGAACAGGGCATCAAAAGTAGAGGGGTTAAAGCATAATTTTGGATGAGAGGACTGTGTCATGTTAATATTACATTCCAAAGCAGTGAAGAGGCAGAGCTGATGTTTTAAATTAATGCGTATGTTCTGGAATCATTTACTCCGTCCACATTAGCATGCATCCACTTGTGCTTTGATAAATAGCTCTCTCATCCAGCAGAAATGGCAGGTTTATTTAATGAAGTATGAAGTAAATCAG
Organism: Phoenicopterus ruber ruber; assembly: GCA_009819775.1. Classification (NCBI taxonomy): domain Eukaryota; kingdom Metazoa; phylum Chordata; class Aves; order Phoenicopteriformes; family Phoenicopteridae; genus Phoenicopterus; species Phoenicopterus ruber. The sequence goes on from CM020222.1 coordinate 28,607,944, forward strand.
CAGGGGAAACTGAGGGGAAGATGGATTATTGACGACTCCCTTCCCTAACGTCCCTGCTTCTCCTCCTTATTTGAAAAGAGAGGGAGATCTAGCAAGGATGTTTTGCCAGTGTGGCTACATTCATTAGGAGCCTTGATTTTCATTGGGAAAGAGTGTCTGGTTTCTTCTGCTTTTCAGTCAGGGCTTAGTGTATAAGCATTGCTTGGGTGGTGGCTGATTGGTTGATTGACTGACTTGTCTAACACTGAAGAGAGCCAAATTGGGAATTTGGAAGCTCATTTTTCAAAGCGTAGAAGGTCTTTCTTAGTTCATATGCCCTGGCTATGTCAATCCTGAGGTATTCATGAAGTGAATGCCAGGCACTTTTTTGACATGGGAAAAACTTGTCCTGGCTGATGCTCTAACTGCTGCTTGGTGGGCAGTGATGAGTTTACCTCATTGTAAACTAAATCTCTTGGTCTTCACTTTGTTTGCTTTGAATGACAGTGCTCATTAGTCACTTAAAGAAAAAATACCCTTGTCTTTTTGGTGGTGAAAACATACTTGGCCATCTACCCACGGCAGTAGTGTTTTAACTGTAACCTGACCTGCATGCTATCAGCAAAGGCATTCAACAAAGTCTCTGGTCAGCGTGCTGCATTGAGGTTCAGCAGGATTAGGTTAACAGGGCAAGTTTTTAGGGGAAAAAAAAGAGGGGAAGCTACATGAAGGGTGAATTCTCTTCAAAAGAGGCTGGAAGCCCGTTTCAGTCTGCTGTGTTTCTGTTTTGTCCAGGTTTCGAGGGAAGCGTCTGTGGGCACAACGTTGATGACTGCCCAAATCACAACTGTCAAAATGGGGGTATATGCGTGGATGGTGTGAACACGTACAATTGCCGCTGCCCACCACAATGGACAGGTACGTACTATGGAAAACATTCCTCTATGGGCTGGGTACACTTTACAGGAATGAAATGCAGGACTTCTGGCCTTCACCCAATGTACAACTGGAATTGCATACGACTGAATGCAGCTCACATCTGTGACTTGTTCTGCAGTCTGGGGGGCAGATGTCAGTGGAACCCTTAAAGGAAAATTGTTTGCATCAAAGCCACCACAATGGAGGGCGATTTCCCCTTGCACCAGGCAGTATTACAGGCTGATGTGCGCGTGGGTTTGACAGACAGGTACCACAATTCTTGAGCCACAATGCAGTGCGACTGTCAGAGTTGCTCTTCTGCTTGTGTGGATTACTTTGTAAGAAGAAATGTGTTTTACAAAAGTACAAAGCATGGCTTTGCTATTACAGGTGTGTGCGTTAACGGTGCCTTGCACCGATACATCTTGGGGGTATTTTTAACCTGGGATAACAGTCCCTGTGTAGGTAATAGTAACACTGCTGAAGAGCAGGGCAAATCTGAAAGAAGGCATAGGTGGGAGAAAGGGAGGGAAGAGAAGCAGCATATGTATGGGAAGCTTATGTTTTCACTACTATTATTTTCCTGCTGTGACTGATTTTTATCTGGAGTTCTCTGACTAGCAAAGCTACTTTTGCTTCATAAATGAGTCTGAGTCTGTAGGGGGAAAAAATGTGAATTTCAAGAAAGTGTTATGCATGATGTAAGGAAGCAGCTTACAGGAAATTCAGTGTCATCTTTAGTCACAAAATGTCTCCATACCTCAAAAATAAACAAATACCTCCGGTTTTGGGGTTGGTGGGGTTTTTTTTTTGAGTCATACTAGTCATTCTTAGCTGGCACACTTTTTCAGCTGAGTACAGTTTTGCCCTTCTTTCAAAATCATAGGTAGAAAAACAGCCCTAGAACTGGAAAACTGAGGTACGGACTCAATTTGCATTTTTCCTTTCATAAAGTAGATTGGGATACTTCTTTTGGAACTAAGCTTGAACTGGCTCCTCAGGTTCTGAAGAACCTTTAGTGTATTTTTCTCTGTATCTAGAAAACACTGTGTTTGAAACCAGAACATCTGTAGTGGTTGGTAGTTCAGACATGCACTGTGAGGAGTTTGACTACTAGAGACCAGAAGTTTCATGTTGTTCTAGCTTGTTTCCTTCAGAGAGCATCATTCTCATTATAAACCGGTTGTCATTAACTGCAAACGAGGCTGCCAGTTAAGAACCCTCATTGACTTTTAAAAAAATTATATATTCTTAAATGAAGTTAAAACCACATATGAGTGAAGTGCACCACTGCTTGCATAGCTCTTTGAAACTAGGTGTGAATAGGAGAAAATGAATCCTCCCCTTAATGGGCAAGTACCGTAATGAGCTTCTATACTACTTTTTGGTCTATATGTCCTTAAAGCCTGCAGAAAGTGAAACCTGCAAAGGAAAACATGGAGAGCTTGGGTGTGGAGCCAACAACCCTTCAGTAACCCTTAAAATCTTGCTCCACACCACAGAAATTATAAACCTTGTTATGGTTTCTAGAGTCTGTCAGTAGTAAATTAATCTCAGGCTTATTCCTGAAGCATAGAGAATATGATGGATCGTGAGTGTGTACAGTGTGAGCGTATAATCTACAAGGGATTATTTTGCTTTGTAGAGGCATTGTAAATTTAGCTTGGCTTAGAGGATTTGGGTGGATGGCTGCTGTCAACTAGGGATGACTTCTGCAACTCGCCTGGAAGAGACCTTGATAGTAATAGGCTGTGATTCTGTTTGGTTTTGTGGTAGATTGTCTTTCTGATGAACCACTGAAGTTCTTTGCGATGCAATTGTGGTGGTTCCCTCTCTGAACCTCTTACGGGCTCTGACTGACTAGCATTGGTAAAAGTCATTAGACCTGTGTTGTGGCCTAGTCTTGTGCTATCTTCTGTGTGGACAGTCTCTCCAGAAAACCTTGTGTGCGTGAAGGATGCTTCCCTCCGGTGAAACCCTGGAAAGAGAGAGGAACTCCCCAAGCCTTATGTTCCCATGGTTTTCTAAAACAATTCAATGGAACGGGCTTTCTGAGAATTTCCTTTGTTTATGGTGAAGTTAAAGTTATCAGCGCAGCAGTGGTTTTGGATGATGGCTTCTCAAGGCCATTGACTTTCTAGACTTCAAGAATCAGGTCAGTTTGGAACTAAAACTGGTCTCACCGTTTAGGAAACAGCAGCTTGGCTGTTTAAACAATGAATGTTAGAGCCTTTGGGGAACTGAACTGTCTTGTTTAAAATGAACAGTGCCAGTTTCAGTGTTCAAACTAAAACATGAGTAACTTCAGAAGTAGCTATGCATGTTCATATTGGCAGGTATTTGACACATGTAGGGCAGTAGCTCTGTGTATCCACAGGATGCCTTAGTGATAGCCATTCCTCTGCAGTGTAACTGCTCATCCAAGTGTCTCTGGAGGCTGAAGGCTCATGATGGCAATGGGGGGCTGTTTGGGGCCTTCTCTGTTGCTTTGCTTGAAAGCCTGTGCAGTGAAAAGCTCTTGGCCAGGTGGCCTTAAGAATTAAATTGTCTGTAATATTCCTTTTGCCCAATAAATGTGTGTGCAAGTGATGCCCCGTGATGCCCTGAAATCCTGTCCAGCTCCACAGTGAAGGCAGCCATGTGGTGCAAGTGGACAAACGTCTTGCAAGTCACCTGAATGCCTCTCCTTCTAATGCGGTCCCGCAGGTCATCCAGCGGTGACCCTGCTCTGTCATCTCAGTAGCATTTTCTTAAAAGAAGCTTCTTTCTCTGAACAGACGTCAGTCTCTTTCCTGGATCTTCGATTAGAGACCAAGGAGGTGCAGGATAACAGTACAAGTCCATCTTGGAGACATGAGATGTGATGCTGAGGCAGGGCACAAAATAGGGAAGGTAGAGGGAGAACTGCTAGACTAGTTTGGAGAGAGAAATGACTTTTTTTCAAGATTTAACTGCAGCTGATGCTGACAGGAGTAAACTACAATAAAAAACGAGTTACTCAGCAATAAGGAAATGTTGTATAAGTGCAGGTCCATCCTTTGCACAAACATGGTTTATTACATTGTAAATCATCTCTAAGGTAAGTGAAGAGGGGAGGGCTGAGCAAACAACTCTTTTGGAGTCTGTCCTGATAAATGCTTGTAGCCCAACAGTGTGGAACTGAGAGTGAACACTTCAGGAAATCAAAAGCTTCCAATGAGAGCTTGAGATTAGAGGACATTGTGTGCTGCTTAAAAGAGAAAAAAAAAGGGCCCAAACACACATGTTTGTAAGTAAACATCAGCAAAAAACAAAAGGACGTTAAACTTTCTAAAAATACTTAACAGTGTAAATAAGCTGTCTTCATAGCAATTCTTCCGTAGTTACTTCTTTCTAATATTTACTTGTCAAGCCATCTTGGAGAAATTTAAATTGGTCTGTTTGCAGCTTTAGTCTTTATTTAATTTTTGTGCCATGGATGATGATCTAGCATGTTTGTTAATATAATTTGGGTTCCGTGGCATAGAGAAACCAGTCCCATTCCTTGTTAGAAAAATCAAGAAGCTGTACTGCATCCAACAAAGAATAGTTTTGTGTAAAATAATATTGAAGCATCCTTTACTGAAACAGAATCTGTCCCAGCTCATTTTGGTAACCATCTGCCTCTTGTATTCTCTGACAGGTGGTAGGCTGGACTGCATAGCTATGCATTTTTTTAAATATTTTTTTCTGCTTGGTACTAGAATCTAACTTTTGAGAGGCTGTTTGCTTTCAGTCTGATTTCCTACTCCTCAGAGCTCACTGCTCCTTTTTTGTTGAAGCGCGTGCCTTCTCTTTCTCATTTTGCTGCTTTTTCCGGAAAGATAAAATCTTGCCCTTCAGAAACAATGATGAGAAATTCCTACTGTCACTAATGTTTTTCTCACCTTCAAAGTTCTCGTATTTCATATGGTTATAATGGTTGTCAACCTCATAAATTTGTAACTGGCAAGACAATCTTGGATGTGTTTTGGTGAAACTGCCCCAGATCTTTCCTGTTGATGAATGTTAACTGACTTGTTTGTTTGTTTAAGGATGACTTATCTTGTCCCAGGCTAAATCCTTTGTCAGAACCGGTGTGTGTTTGGGTCCTTTCAAGGCACGATGTTGCAGATGTGCCACGAAGCTCACCTTTTCCTGGAAATAGATAAGGATGCTTTTGTGAAAGACTGAAGTCTATTCCTCTGTGCGTGGCATGCCAGAGAATTTGGTGTGTTTAAAGTGTGATTTGAGTCAAGATTAGGCAAAAATCATGGCTAATGTCTGTGCCGTGTGAAGACTCTGCTTTATGCTGCTGTTCTGCAGCAGTTAAACCAGCCTGATGGGCTCACTGCGGTCTGAGAAGGAAGGTGTCTGCCTTCTCTGCCTGCTCCCAGCCACACTTCCCCTGGGCTGGCTCTGGTATTTGCTGGAATGTGCCACTTTAACTCACTAATCTAGTAAAAAATCCTGTACAGCTGCTTTTTTTTTTTTTTTTTTCTTTTTCCTCCTCTCCTCCTTGTCTGGGATCAGGAATTAAAATTCACAGAGCGGTCTCATGGGTGAGCGGATGCAGAGGAAGTGATGGCACTCCAGGGCTGTAAAGTCGTGTGGAAGGTTAGAGTGTCCTTCCACAGGGCACGGTGAAACCATCTGAGGATTTAAAGGCTGCTCAGTTGTTCCAGACTACAATTCATACAAAGAAACAAGACTTTGTTTAAAATGCACCTGTTTACTCTGTTGATCTAACCTATGTAGCTTTATGTCAAGAAAGATGACTTGAGAATTTGGGTACTAAAGCAATTAACAATATAAAGCGCTGTAAATGCTTTTGTTTTTCTTGGCTGAGAAGGACTCCTACTTTGCTGTGGAAGGTTTGCAGTGTTTCAGAGATCATGAATCTGTGTTTGGCCCAAATCACCTTTCAGGAATGGTGCACAGCAGAGATTAAGATTTGTATCCTCCATTGAGTTAAGTCCTTTGCATGGTTTGCTCCTGAAGTGCTCCATCAGGAGTTGTGAGATGAGTCTCTGGGTTTGGGGGACACACTAAGTCCACACTCAAGTGGGTTTTGGAAGACCTACGTTATACTGCTGCAGTTGCAGGCTTGCCCTGCTTGCCTCCTTTCATTATTTCTACTCCTGTGGCTGGGAAGGCGAGACTCCCATGGCAGTTGTATTTATTTTAGGCTTTGTTTTCCCCTGAAAAGGGGGCTCCAGTGAACTGTATACTTTAAAATCTAGGAGACCTTTGTCTCAAGGGAAGCACAGTGTGCTAACAGCTGACTCCACCAAATAACTCCAGCATTGGGAGGTAGCTTAAGAAGCAAATGTTTGTCTTGAGCAGAAAAGCTCTTCAGGCAGCAGGGCTGTGCTTTTTAATTAAAATAGCTGTTAGGTTGGTCATATGCTCTTAAACACTAGCACAAGGGTTACTTTTTCTGCAGAGCTTTAGGCAGGAATTTTCCAAGGGGGGAGTTAAGGGTTCGATTCCTATTTAATTAGAGTGATATTTGCTCCCTACCTTGGTTTTCTTTGAAAATCCCAGCCTTAAACTCTGGGCAGCCGTGACTTTTCTTTGCTAAGAAGGGAGGATAAACATCAAAAAGCTAATGTTTAACATTTTTATGTAAGATCGTATGCTCTGGTATTTTGTTTTTTAAAACTTTCTTTGCCAAATACCACTTTCCTCAGCTTCTGTATCACAAAGTATACAGTAACAAGTCGTGCTAACTTAGTGTTCAAAAAATACTGCCTTGCTGGAATACTTAGAGGCTTGAAATGTGGAGGAACTAACTCAGGCACTAGGTAACATGGATCATAAATGTTGAACATGCCAATCTCCTAAATGATGGAATATACATCCTTGCTACTTTCTATAGAATATTGATTGTTACCTGCAGAGAGCACTGTCAGGGTTGGATGCTTTTCTGATTCTGGTTGGTGTGCGCACGCATGACATGCAAAGAGCAGTCTTTACCTTTGTATTGGCACAGGGTGACTGGGTCAGGCTCCCGTGAGAAGCGCAGTCATCTTTCCCAGGCGTGTAGCAATGGTAGACTTTCTGGTGCCTTTCCAGACTTTATTAAAAAGCATAGCAGCCTCTTTGGTACTGACTGAGATCCGTCTATGCCAGACTTGGCAAGTTGGCTGGAGATTTGCTGTCACTACAGTAGTATCTCCAAGAGACAGCTCTCTCAGAGGCCAAGAGGGATTATGATTCTTTTTCTTCCTTCATGTTTGAACTGGCAGGTACAAAGGGAGCAGGGAGCATGTGCCAGACTCCAGACCTGGCAGCTCTAAGTTTGAGTGTACGAATGATTTGAAGCATTGGACATAAACAAACTTTATCCTGGATGTTTTTCTTTTGTGATACCTGATTCCAGTGTTGTGCAGAGCAGATAAATTTCAATGCCTGCGAAATCAATGCCATTAGTACCTTACCCAGTACGGATTCTGGAACACCTACCACAACCTCCTGTTTGTTTTGTGCTGCTTTCCATTTCCCAGCAGCAAGCCTGGGTTAGGAGGTAGCTGTAATAAAACACCTGAGGTGTTAACAGCTGAACTGATCCGATGACAGAATGACAGCATCCAATTTAAACCATGCTGCTGCCTCTTCCCTTGTGCCTTTGGTGACTTTCCAGGCTGGGAAATACTCTCTGCGATCAAATGTGCCAAATAATCTCTTGTGGAGCCGTCTTTAAATTTTCAGTACATCTTGCAATGTGTTTGGCACTAAAACAAAATAGGCTAGACCACTCTGGTGAGGCTGGGCTGGTGAATGTGTGCTGTGAGACCGGGCTAATAGCTAACAGTTGTTTTATCTGACTTGTTTCTGGCAGTTTCTGTCCCTTCCCTTGTACTTAGATTGAGGTGATTTGTCTTTGGATAATTACTAAAGATGTGTTGCTGAGATAGCTTGATAACATGAAGCTTTTATTGTGAGGTTTGGCTCCAACTGTTACATTTTTGCCTTGCAGATCTTTTCACTTGTTAGGTATTTCCCTGATTCACTGGATTTTCCAGAGGAGGTAAAGGCAAGGGCAAAATGGAGACTAGCTTGGTGATGTGTATTTCTTTTCGGTTACTTCTCTGTCCTGCTGCCCAGTCGTTTCACTTACCGCCGCCATATTAAACCAGTCTGTCGTTAGTGCATCACTAATAATTTTTAATGAATTTTGTTCTGCTCATTTGTATTACTGCCTCTGAAGAGCTCTGTCAGAACTGTCCTCTCTACCCAGTAGTCTGTGGGGAGTGATTTAGGACAGTATTTAATGGATCAGGGCGCGCGTAAGTCTCTTAAAGCCCAGAGTTTTGTATTTGGGGGTTGTAAAATCCCTTGTAAAAGCCCATTAGTTCCACTACATGCTTCCCAGTGTGGTTATGAAATTAAACTCTTTTCTCCACCATATTAACCTAAAATAAACACAGATGTTTACTCTGCTCGCTACAATTGTAGATTCGTCTTCAATTGTTCAAATTCTATATTAAGCTCTTAAACTTTATGCTGTCTTGGATGGCATTTGGCATTGCCCAAGATACAGGAGATCTGTTAAAAACAAAACCAAAAACCCAATACCTGAGGTTTGGGAATAGCTGCTACTGCTTTGCTGCTCTGTAGTTCTGTATTTCAAATGGGACAAAGATGCTGTGAGATCCTGGGGAAGGAGCACTTTTTTGAGAGCTGTGATGCCTCTCACTTCTTTAGAAAACTCCTACAAGGGAAAAAATATTTGACTTCAGCCCTTTTTTCAAGGGAAACTACTGTAAATACTGAAACAACTTGACAAAACAAACATGCAACTGGGGGCACTTCTTGCAGATGTAAACAGTGTAGTCCATTGAATTCTGTGCATGCCTGAAGCCATCCTTGGAGCTGAAAGCAGCAGTCGTATTCATCGGATTGCAGGGAGCTGTGGAGATGGCTTTGTCAGAGGGTCTGGAATTTGGATGTGATCTGGGTATCACACTTGAGAGCCCTTTCTCTCAGTATTACCTGCTTATTGCTCTGGACATTCTTGTCTGTATAAAGGTGTTGCCTCTTTCAGAGAAGTTTGAAGATCTTTGCTTTGAGACACCTTGTGTTGATAAAGCAAACTTATATAAATGATCAAATATTTTCTTTTGTATACTTTGCCACGTGCTGTATCTTCCCTGCAATAACTGTTGTATTATACTTTTTATCGTCTGTGGGTAACAGTTGCTTTGTAAGTCTCTTACGGAATTCTCTCCATCGGTCCGTCAGACTCTGAACTCTGCCCCTTTTCAGCGTCTTTATTCAGAGATGGTGGCTTTAATACGGCAAAATGTATTCCAGACTGAGGCCAGGCCATTGCTATTACACAACAACTGTTTGCATTAGTTATTCTTCCTTGTAGTCAAATGTCTTGTCAGCGATATTTATTTTGTTGATTAAAGCTGTGATTGAGCAGAGGTCCCCACTGAACTCTTCCAGGGAAGCTGAAGTGTTTCCTCAAGGAGTGCCTAACCTAAACCTTCTGCAACAAGTCTGTATTTTGTGACGTTTGTGCATCAAGCCTTGTCTGCTGTTGCACTGCCTAGCAGCCTCGCTTGATTGAATCTGTCTGAAATTCCCTGGCTTCCTCTTGGGTAATATAAATATTATTTTGTTAAAGATATCACTGCCTACTGTTCATTTCCTTCCAGGCCATTAATTAAATGCTCCAGTGCCTGTATATATTCATTAATTGTAACTTAGTTTTTTCAAGCAATATGGATAATTCTGTAGGTTAAAGATTAATTGAATGTTTTTACAAATACACAACTCAAAAACATGGGAGCTAAAGTATTTTTCATAAACACCGTTTTACTGGAAGGCCCAATGGTTCCATGCAATTTTTCCTTTACTTTTCCATTTGCTGAGGAGACTCACACAGCAAGTTGAGGAAACTGAGCTTTGACCTGACTGACCAACATGCTTCAGGTTACGCGGTCAATGCAGACATTTTCCTTGTGTTACAAGAAAGAACTGGCCAGAGAAATGTCCTTCCCCAGCCAGATGTGGTCTGCCAGCCAGCATCCTGAATATGCACACAAGTGGTTAGAGAGGAGAAGAAACAGCATGGTCCCTTGCGGTGCGGCACTGCTAACCTTCTGCCACAATTAGATTCAGTCATTTATACAAATACTGTTTCTTATCTCTTAGTCTGTTCTTGAGTCTTGATAAGATGCTGTTCACCTTCTCGCTTAGTAGTCCTTTGAAACTTGGAGAAAAAATGTAAACAGTTCTAATGAGCCATGCTTTCCTTAGCTACACTGATAGTGTTCAAAAACCAGACAATAATCTTTGAAATACTTTGTGAATTAAATTACTCTTTCAGAGAGTTTCTGTCTAGATCTGGTTTATAGTTTCCCAGACAGCCCTTTCAAGAGAGCTAGTGAGCTCTTCCCTGTGCACTGGAATGCTAGTCTGAGACAAGTGACAAACTTCTGGTGAGGTACTGAGATGGTATCTTGAAACCTGATGCTCCTCTTCCAGTCAATCTCTTAGGACCTTGAGGACCGGTTTGTGATTCTCACTGGATTATCTTTCCCTTCCAGTGTCACTAAACTTCTAAGATATTCTGACTTCCAGTTCAGTCTGAGTCCAGTGCTTTGGTGGTTGTGATTTTGAGAGAAATGGATGTTGCTGTCTCCTCCCAGCTCAGTTTTCAAGGAACAGTTTTTTTTTTCCAAGGCACAGGAAGGTATTTATATCCTTTGTCCTACCAAATGTTTTTAGTGCTTAACCTGCATGTGAGATCTCCTCTTGGGAGCTTTGGCCTCTGGTGCTCCAGCTGTGCATCAACAGTCTTTCCTGCTGGAGAGCTGTTAAGAGGCCAAGAAAACTTTCTCCTTTATGGAAAGTCTGCTCTGCCAAAGACGAAGACCTCTGATTGAACTGACTGAAGGTCCTGCATTCAGCTGTAGGATTGGTGCAGTTTCCTGTCTTGGAATTGGGATTTATGCAAAGCCTGTGTGGTTTGGTAGGATCAGCTTTTAGAGGCATCTGTTGCTGCTTCCCAGGGTGACACTTTTGGTTTCTTATTTGCTCAAGCTAATGCTCTATTTTTTCAGTGTAGGATAGCGCATAAAATGAGTGCAATCTGCCTTACCTTTGTAAATCAGACTTTGTTTTTTCTTTTTAACATGAAGAGCTCTAGGGGAAGGGGCTGGCTGTTTCTCATCAATGAAATTTGGTACAGCTACTTGAGGGGCCTTGAAACAGTGCATCCTGTGTCTGCCTAAAGAGAAGCTCTTGGAGTTCCTGTCCAGTTCCTGCTGGTCTGAAAATGGGAGCAATCAAAGCAGCAAACATGTCTGTCTTACTCCATATGGCTTTTCTGAGGGGAAGTATGCAGGAAGTAACTTAGTTTCATAGTGGGCAAAAAGTGCTAAGAGTTGAAGGCTGTTCCCTTTTTCTACTTCTAGTTTTCAATTTTGAAATACCACATGGACTAGCTGTTTACTTTGTACAAGGTCACTTAGAACCTGAGTCGGCATTTTGCTGATTTCCCAGGCTCTGCAAATATCAAGGTCAGGTTAGGCTTTTATTAGCCTCTTGGAGTAACTTGTGTTTCCTTTCTTGTTGTCTTTTATATGTATGTTTCTACATTTCCATTAAAATATTGTACTGTTAGTGTATTTGCGCTTGCCTTCAATAATTCACCCTATATTTACTATGTTTCTTATAGAAATGTAGTTGAAACTAGCGAGAGCACAAGAAAAGAAATACCTACAGAAACTTGCAGCTAAATGAATTAATGCTGTGGCATTCAGAAGCACTAGAATTATGAAGATGTGTATTACGCTGTACTATTCATAATGGAGTTTGCACTTGGAAGTTGAAGGAAGTTGAATTTCAGTTCTGTGAATGAAAGACTTGATTCTTCCTAAAACTCTTAACAAGCAGAAAACAAGCTTACTAAGTATATGGCTACAAATAAGTATACTTGGTTCAGTTACAATTAAGTCAAAGCAGCATCCCTTAAGTAAACTCTTTCAGAGATCTTTGGTCTCATTTGATTTAAATCTACCTAACTAACCTGGCGGAGAGAAGTCTTGTGCAGAATATTCATTGAGAAGTTTTAGAATTAAATCCTGGTTTGTGTCCGACACAGAAAGAGACTTCTGTCTCTGCTGTGAAAAAGTCATTCAGGAAGCTCCCAGGAGAGACTCTATATTGAAGACCTAGGTCATCAAATCTTTTCTTTGCAGCACCTGCCCAAAATATTCATCTATTTCTCTCATTTGCACAAGGAGTTGAAGTCTCTACTGAGGGCAAACCAGCCCTTTCGGGAGAATGAGATGTTGTGGCCACCCTGCAGTCCCACTAAGAATTAAGTGATGGTGCTGCCTTGGGGGAGGGCAGTCTTGAAAGCCATTGACAAATGTGTGTGCTGGTTTCTGGGGAAAACCCCCCAACAAAACAAAGAACAAAAAACTCCGACCAAACAACAGCAACAACAAAGAATCCAAACAGAAACCCCCTTCCAAAAACCTGTGTTGAAGAATTACAATATTGACCATTAATCGCATGTTGTTAACACCTAAAGATTCAAAACCACCATATAAGCAACCATAGGGTATCTAAAAAACACCCAAACCCCACCAAACCACTCCACCTAAAAAAAACTTTTTTTTTCTCTCTTTTGAAGACAGAATGCATTTCTAGGCCACTCAAGCCCTACTTCAGCAATAGGGCTCAAGCATTTTCAGTGAACTTGAAATTGCTTTGCATTCTTGCCAATTCACTGGCTCCAGTTAAGAAATACGAGCGCCTTGGACTTCAGTCTGGGATTCGTAGTATTTTAAAACATAGTTCCAAAATCTTTCAAAAAACTATTACACTTACATTGCCTGATGCTGATGAGACTGAGTACTTATTAATGTAGTCAGATAGGCAAGCAGAGCATATCATACGTTGGTTTTGATTCATACATTGACTTGAGTCTGGCTTTCAATTATAACTTCAATAAAGAACAAGTTTTTTCACTAAAATACTCAATAGTAAAATGCAATAGTTAATTACCCCTCATATATTGACTTGACTTTCCTTTGTTTTAAAAACAAACTGCATTAAGATGGAGCTCTGTTTGATTCATATTCATAATTAAACACAAATATGATTGTGATCTGATAGCTGTAAAAGGAGCATTAGAAATCTAAGAAGCTAAGTGAAGATCAAATTTAAGGAGCTCAAATGTGGTATGTTCTTGAAATACAGTTGAATTGCTTGAAGTTTAGGCTCTGCTTTTTTTTCTCCTCTTGTGGAGACATTGATATATCTTTTAAAAGTTTGTTTTAGTTTAGGGCTGTGGAAATATGGAATAGCCTAGGACATAGGGTTATTGCAAGGACATCGGTGATGTTACTTGGTACTGTCCTTTCCAGAAGTGGAGAATAAGTGCTAGGAAAAAAAAATTTAAAAAATCATAAGTGTTGATATTACTAGTGACACTTGAAATGGGAAGTTAAAAAACAAACGCAGAGAGTTTATATGAGGGAGTAGTTTGCCCATCTCTGCTTAAAAAAAAAAAACAACAAACAAACCACAAACACGCGCGCACACACACACCCCCCGCCCCCATCCACCAAAAAAAACCCACAAAATGTTGTATTTCAGGAGTTCTGTTCAGCCACTCACAAGGCAAGTGATTTTGAGAGAGGCATAACAATTTGGAGTGGTGTGGCAACTTCAGCGCTGAAAGCGGTTCACTCTTTAGTGATACCGAGTTTAAATTGGCTGCAGTCAAAAGGAGGGTGTAAATGCTGCAAGAACGCTTCTGCGAAACGGTTGCGCTACGGATGAGTGTTCGTCACAGAGTACGTTCTTTGATCTGGGTTGGGCCCCCTCCAAGAAAAGAGGGAAAATCACTTTTATAATAAGGAAATAATGTCTTGATTATTTTTTTTTTTAAAGGAAGTCAGTTGTGTTGAGTTGCGAGATACGCACGACTACTAGGAACCAGTCTGAGATAACTGACTCTTTTCAGTTTGGTTACTGATAAGCTAATATCGAAAGCTAATGAACAAACGAGGTCTATTATGACAAATGCAGGGGTTTGTTTTTTCATAATGTAGAGCGCTCTGTTTTGCAGATAACAATATGAAGTGTTAGATTTCCCCCCAACTGTTTTACTAAGTAAACTGAGAAGTGAGGATTAATTCTGAAAACCCTATTGTAATTATTACTGTTAAAATTTTATTATGTTTTTTCAAGTGATAAAATCCTTGTTTTGAAGAAGTCCTACTGGAGGAAGGAACACGTGCACAGAACAAAGTCAGTTGTGCAACTTTTTTTTTTTTAAATAATTTTATTTTTTTGCCACGGAGGGAAAAAAATCCAGAGCTCACAGGACCAAAGGCTAAGATTTATTTAAGTACTTGGAATACAAAAGGAATCGTGATTTGAGCGTAGTAGATGGAGATGGTTAAGACTGAATGTTTTTACATTCCTGCCAACAATAAATGTTTCAGTTCTGCGTGTTGGAGGAGGGTGTGTGCGTGCACTTGCATCATAGTTTCTGGGCCATTAATAAACAAGGTGACTGTTAAGCAACATCTAATAAGTATTTTTAAATTGGCAAACCTGAATAAACTGGAGCCCAGGCAAATTGGCAGGGAAGATGTGTGGCCTGCTCTTGAATTTCTTATTCTTGGAATACGGGGGGAATTCCAGGCAAATGTAAGCATGCAGCTGGTACAGTAGCTGGAGATGACAAAAGGGAGGATCTTGGTAGTAGCAACGCAGTTACTTAAGAGTCTTGACCCAAATAATGGAAAGCTGCTGGAAGCTAGTGAGGGAGGCGACGCTGTCAGCTGGAGGGGGGGGGGAGGTCACATCAAACAAATCTAATCTTATTCTCTGATAAAGGGTGGTCTTTTGGTGCTATGTACATCTTATCAACATTTTAGGAAGGGTGGTAAAAGCAAGTTATAAGGAAGTGTTAAAAAAGGCAAGCTTTCAGTGCTAGAGAGTTCTTAACGTAACAGAAAGAGGAGAAACAGTTTATCTGAAAGAAGATTGTGGACTGTGACCAGTACTGCATGGTAGCACGTGTGCACCCATATGCCAGCCTGGGAGGAAATTAGCTGGTGCTTAGCCGTTAGGTTTTATCTGTTGAATAAACTCAAAATAAGAATGAATGACTTGAAACTCAAGCTAAACAATTTCAGCTTAAAAGTAAACCATGCAGCTTTAATCGGGAAGATGAAAGTGTTGAAACAAAATATTGATGCAAGTGGTAGGTTCTCCAGATCTTGATGTCAAAGCAAGATGGATTTGGATAAAGAAATTCTTCGGTAAATGTGAATTGCAGAGCTTCCTATAGATGCGACTGTGAAATTCAGTATCCTGTGAAACTGATTTCATACTTAGAGGTCTAGTGGTCCTTTTCCTTAAAACTCCCTGAAACAGCATACATTTGCTTTCTTCCCTTCAATATCTCCAGTCATTAAAGCGTTTTGTTAGTGTGTTTATTTTGTCCCAAAAAAACCCAAAAAACAACCAACAAAACCCCAGCTATTTGTGATTGTCTGTGGAAGTACCTGGGGGAAGGAAAATGAGTAGTTTAGGCAGGAGTCTCAAGAGTTCTAGTCTTCCTCATTAAGTAATATTCATTACATGATTATAGAGGAAAGAATTAAGTTCCCCTGACAAGAGTTACTTTGCTGGTGGCCTGCTGACACTGCTTTGGCCAAGATTTTCTTGTGAGGCCATCTTCTCTCTTAGTCCCTCTGGCTGCTCTGCAGGCAGGCCTTCGTTCTTTCTGCTTCTCGCATCCTCGCAGATACATGTACTTCGTATACTGCAGGCTGCCTGCTGGCTCTCATACTGTGTCTTTTTAAGGTTCTTTGCAGTTCAGCTCCTCCTTTGGGGTCATTTAGGGATGTTAGCTGTCTTTGCCTAATTTGACAACAGTGTTGCTGCAAGATCTCAGGCTTGAATGGCCTAGAAATAAGAAGCGGCAATCAAGTTGGACTACAGTGTTTCCGTTGGTTATGTTGTCTGTGCAAGAATCTTCTTGTGTCTGAACTTACATTAAACTTGTTCCTTTCTGTACATTAGGCCAGTTTTGCACTGAAGACGTTGATGAGTGTCAGCTCCAGCCCAACGCTTGTCAGAATGGAGGTACCTGCACCAACCACAACGGAGGCTATGCCTGTGTCTGTGTCAATGGGTGGAGCGGGGACGACTGCAGTAAGAACATTGATGATTGCTTCACTGCCTCCTGTGCTAATGGATCTACTTGCATTGATCGAGTGGCTTCTTTTTCATGCATTTGTCCAGAAGGAAAGGCAGGTAAGGACAGAAAACTTGCATAGGTCTAGAACTTGATAGAAGATACTTCCTGAAGTTTATGCATTTGCTTACAGTGCTGTGTTTATTTTACACACTTTGTGACCGAACCAGGAAGAACAAAAGGAAACGTGCTGTCCATGAGCAAAGACCTTTTAAACCTCTGTAGCTCGGGACAAAGAAGTATTTGTATTAGGCTGGAAGACAAACTTATTGTGGTTTAGATTGCAAGGAAAGCAGATCTTTTTCTAGGTAAGCAGGACCTGTATTTGCCTGAGAAGTTAAACATGAGGGTGACTTGCTCTGCAGCACTTACGATACTTAAAAGTCTAGAAGGCAAATTCAGATATGTTTGCATGAGTAAAGATGCCCTTACTGGTATAACAGAAAATTTGCTGTTGTAGGGTAGGTAAAAATGTGAAGGTCTCCTAACTACTACCCAGAAATACAAGTGATCAGCATATCTGAATTAAGAAAGTGAGCTTCATGTGCACCTGTGTTTTCAGCTGTTAGAAAAATCATCATGCTGGTTAGAGAGAAGAGCTAGTTAACTGCTCCAAGGAGGAGATTTTGGTAATGGTAAGCCCTTGTACCACTCCAGAAATCCTGGAGACACCTCTGAAGTCACAGAATCTATATTTACATATAATGTTTTATAAGTGTCTAGTAGACTACCACAGGGATTTCATTGGTTGAAGCCTATAAGAAATTGTTCAGGATTCTGGCTGTGGAAGTCTCTATTTGAAATACCAGGATGGAGAATTTGATTGTGTAACATACAGCCTGACTGCTCCATCTCACTTTTTTGAATGAACTCTTGTACGCTTCTCTAGGTCTTCTGTGCCACTTGGATGATGCATGCGTTAGCAATCCATGCCAGAAGGGTGCTCTGTGTGATACCAATCCTGTGAATGGACACTATATCTGCACCTGTCCTCAAGGCCATAAGGGAGCAGACTGCACTGAGGACGTGGATGAATGTGCAATGGGTGAGTTTCTGTTTGCTGTTTGTGAGTACATGAACAAGGAGTTGGGTCATTTGCTTTATGAACTAACAGTGGGGCAAGAATACACATTTTGTCATAGCTTCTCGATGTATGTGCAACTCCTTTCCTGCTCTCCCCCTTCCATTTCAGTGTCTTTAGACGAGTTTTAAATCTTATGTGAGACTTGAGGCAAAGGGCTGAGTCAGAATAGCTGTCTGTGTTTGAACTGTGAGCCTGTGGAATATGAAAAGCAGTGAGATGCTTAACCGTTCTTCATTGTGCAGGAGGGCTCTAGAGTTGTGCGAGGAGCGTATGCAAACAGATGCGATAATTAAGCTGACCCTTAGAACTGCAGTGGGCAACGAAAGTACCGCAGTTCATCTGGGAGTTGTTGCGGCTCCTCCTGCCTTGGTAGAAATGTATCAAGGCTGTTTGACAGCCAGAATATGGCTGGATGTTTTGAGTGCTTTCCAAGACTGGTGACCACGTGGGCTTTTAAAGCTGTAGTTCCCTGATATCATGCTGTTGTGTTGCTTTGGGGATTAGCTGGACTCTTATAGACTTACTTATAGTTTTGTGAGTGCTAGCTCATGCTTCTAGAGTCTGATGCATGAAGGTAATACCTAACCAGCACTCATAGAAATATTGGAAAGAAGCACTTCTTTGAATTTCATTCCTCAGTATGCCTTGGACGAGAGTGACGTTCTTTTTGAAAACACATGAAGGACTAGTTTGGTTGGTTTGTGGCTGTAGCGGCATCTTGTCAGCCTCACGAGTGAAGTAAATGTAAAAGATGATCTAGAGATAAGACCTTGAAAGCATCATTAATTCTCTAATCCCTGCCACGTTATACTCTCCTCTTAAGAACTGTCATTGGTAATATGGACCAGAGTTGCTCCTTTGGTCCGTTGGTAATTATGGCAATCTTTCTTTTTGCCTCTGACAGGCAAGTAACTGCCACGTGTTTTCTTCAATCACAGTAGCCTTTCCTGGAAGGATGAACAGTCTGTCCCCAGTATTACTTGCCAAAAAGGAATGGCCACTGGAAAAGACCATGACTAATAAAGAATGCCGTGGCTTTCCTGCTCTGAGGAGAGGTTTTGACATGCACATGTATATATTTTTCTTGCAGCAAACAGCAATCCGTGTGAACATGCTGGGAAATGCGTAAACACAGAAGGTTCTTTCCACTGTGAGTGTTTGAAGGGCTACACAGGACCTCGCTGTGAAATGGACATCAATGAATGCCATTCGAATCCGTGCCAGAATGATGCCACCTGCCTGGATAAAATCGGAGGATTCACCTGTCTCTGTATGCCAGGTGAGGGGAGTTTCTGACAAAGACAGGGCTTCCAGCAAAGGAAAAAATCAGAAGGCAGAGCACAGGGAGGGTTGCCAGCTCTGCTGAGGTGGAACACAAAACTGCAAAGGGGTGAGGCTAAATGAAACCCTGAGAGAGCGAGCCTGCTGCGGCGGTGGCACCAGCCAGGAGGACTTGGCATTTGTGTGGGGGAGGGAGAGAGCAATTAGAGGACTGAGAAAGAAACCAATCTCTACATCAGCAAAGGAAATTAGCATTCTGAGCTGGACTGTATGTGAACATATTTGTTACTATACCTGGTAAAGTGCATGTGCAGAAACTTATGCTTGTGAAAGCAAAGCAGGTGCAAACTTTAAAAGAGTGTCTATGTTTTGAGATATGTATATGATGATTCGGGATAACAGTGTGTGTTTTTTTTCTCTGCTTAAAATACCCCAAATGATGCAAGCTCTGGTTGACCTGAGAAAATAACTGTAAAAAAAGTTACTTGGTTGAAATCGTGCTTGTAAAATTTACATGTCCAGCATACCAATGACCTATGTAGTCTGCTATTTTGCTTTGTGATAGAAAGTGGTAAAAAAAGAAAAGGGTGCAAGCTGCCAGTTGCGCAGTCTTATAAAGTCTAATGAAAGAATTGTGACCCCTGCAGGTGATCAGCTGATACCATGAAAACTAAAATGAGTTTTTATTAATATCTGTTTTGAAAGGTGGAACTCTAGTCCCAAGTATTTCACCCTTCTTAATGTTTTTCTTTTACTCTGTCATTAGCTAAAAAGCCTTGAGCTAAAATTATCTGCTGTGTTTGTTTCTTTACCTTATATTGGTGCGTACCCAAATATTTTGATATCTTCCAAAGTGTTAAAACAACCCCTTCTCATCAAGTGGAAGAAAACATTAGATGTGAATTCAGCACAAACTTCTGTTACCGCTGATTACGTGAGCATGTTCAGCAGCGGTGAAAAATACACATTCAACATACCTTTTTAACCTCTGATGTATATTCTTACCTCGTCGGTTCTGTCCAAACTGCACACTTGCAATGAAACTAGGCTCAGACTTCCAGTGTTGGTATAAGAGGCAGTTACACGTTCAAGGTCACTTTTTAAGGCCTTTGGTCACCTTTTTTTTTTTTTTTTAAAAAAAAAAAAACCAACAGGTTTTAAAGGTGTTCACTGTGAAGAAGATATTGATGAGTGTCTAAGTAATCCCTGTGTGAACAACGGAGAGTGTCTTGATAAAGTCAACCGCTTCCTCTGTGTCTGTCCTCCTGGTAGGTACTTACTTCTGGAAGCTTTTCCTGCTTCAGCTTACCAAGAACTGCATAGATAACCAGTGAGAGATTGCGGGTGGTATGTTTCTTGTGAGTTTCTGTTGTCTTAGTGCAGCATCTGTTTGAATGAGTGAGTTACAATCACTGGTAAATAACAGACATGTATTGGTTGCAATAGTATTGTGCCTGTAACGGGGTAAGTGTTGAGAAACGTACAGTTGGGCACCTTATCTTAAAAGGTAGTTGGCAGCATGAACTTCTGTTATTGTGGATATCATAGTGAGATATAGATGAGTAATTCGAAATACATTTTAAAAATCGGAGCCTCTGCATGCTTTTTGTCTCTTTCTGCGGTTTTTAGGCAGAAGCCATTTTTGCGTCAGTATGGTTTGTGTTGCTTGCATGAGGAGGGAGGTGGATTGGGTCTCCACTTCAGAAAAGAAGGATAAATGCTGCGCTGAGGGATCAATGTTAGCTATAGGGTAAAGGTCACTTGTTTTCCTGATGGCTTACAAAAAGTTTTGAGTTCAGAATATACTTGACAAAAGCCTGCTCTGCATTCCTTCTTATTGACTAATGATGTTCTGGCTCCTCCTTTGGTTCCTTCCTCCAAGAAACATTCCTGGAGTTTTTCATTTTTTTCTTGAAGTGCCTCAGGATCTGCATCATCTGACATAACCTGTTGATAGTTCATTAACTATTTCAAGAAGTGTATTGAAAGATACAGTGCTGTATTGTACCACATTCCACACTGCTGTAGTAATTCTCGTCTGAAGACTCTAGTGATGTATGCATTATTGTTTCGTTTTAACTTACTTGCTTTGATGACTTGAAAGTTTTTATTGGTGGCCTCTCAGTTTCATAGACAGGGATACTGTCCAGTGGTGGACACCATTTGTGCTCCATCTGCTTTATTTCTCTTTGACTTGGCCATCTCAGTTTTCAAGCTGAGGCTCCTTTGACCTGGAGGATAGAAACTATATTTTGGCTGGTGGTTTGGACGAGGAGCCAATCCATCCAGGGTGTGGTGTGTGTGCTTAATGATGCAATTGAGTTTAGATTTACTGAGCTTATATTTGGATGGTTTTAAGGATTTGCTAATAAGTAATTCCTGACAGTGCAGCTGTTTAGATAAACTACTTCAAATTACTTCTGGATTTTCATCTTTTTCTGCCTTGCAGGATTCAGTGGTGCCGTGTGTCAGATTGATATAGATGACTGCTCCAGCACGCCATGTCTCAATGGAGCCAAATGTATCGACCATCCCAATGGCTACGAGTGCCAGTGTGCCACAGGTTAGTCTTGTGTTCAGAGCCCCCGGACTGGAGATCGCATGTAACCTAAATATGAAAAGGGGAGGTCAAAGAAGTGTCAGCTTTCTTTCTTTCTTTCTTTCTCTGAAATATTGCTTGTTTGTTGCAAAGCTTTGTCTCCTCCTTTGCGGCAGAGAATAGTATTTAAGTATAGAAAGCCTTTCACTTGTGACAGCAGTAAGTTCACAATTGATGGGAGTTCTGGCCTCCTTCTTTCAGCCCTATCTCTTGCTTCCCAGAAGGTGACAGCTTCTTCTGTATTGACTATGGAATCCACGAGTGGAAAACAGCAGTGTGAAGCCTTTTATCTGTGTCTTACCTTTCTTTCTTCCAAGTCAGATTATATAGTATACAGTTGAAGGACAAGAGATGGACAGAGCAGTACTACTGTGTACTCTGATTTCTGTTGCGTCAGGCTATTTCATGTCAAAAGTGAAAGATTGAATTACAGTAAAAATTGTGTCCACCGGAAGAAATACCACACAGTAGCTGCTGCCAGAATGTAGTTAAAATGATTTGTCAAGCATCATACAGAAATTTTGACAGAGCTATGGATGTAACTGAGGTGGTTTTTTTGAATGCACTAAATTCCTTTACTGCTTGGTTAATTACACATTTAGAAGCGTCAGGTTTAATTATGGGAATTTCTTATCTTCAGACCTCTAGGAGTGATGTAGATATATTTTATCTTAATTTTTACATCTGGTCAAATAAGGGGGTATGGGAAGTTCAGAGCTGTTACACTCTAATTCTCAGTAAGGAGCGACTGTTGGTTGCTTTCAGTTAATGGTGCCTGATACATTGCTCGTGATGCAGATTCAGGCATGGAATGCATTGGCTTGAGCTCTTCCATTAGGGAAGGGGCTGAACAATTCCTGGAGCTACCTTTGTCCCAGAAATGTGCTGACAGGTTGGCTAGATTTATGTGCAATTTTTCTCATTTTGAGTCATTCCAATAATCAAATTGTTGAGGCAAATTTGACTTCACTAATTTATTCTGCACTGTACAGAATATAGCAGAGATTAGCCTAAAAATTCCTCCCTAGTCTTTTCACACACACCCTCTCCCCCTTCCCCAAAGTGCCTGAAGGAACAATGAATTTGTTGGAAGTAGGGGAGTGCAGTAGTTCTAATCAGGAGAGGAGTAATTATTGTTGTCAGAATTCTCCTTTTGATTACTGCATGTGACAGAATAAGCTGACACTCGCAAAAAGAAGAAAAAGCTCAAATCTTCTCCAAACTTGGAAACTATCTTAGAAAGTCTTTCTCAAGGTGGTGTGTGGTCTGGTTGCTTTCATTCACCAAGAGTGAAGAGCTTATTCGGGCCTAGGAGGGTTTTGGGTCGTGTATTGGAGGACAGTGTGGAGAGAAAATGTTGAAAACCACGTTCTGAATTTGGGCACTAACTGCTGGAACCACCTTAGTACAGAAATCCTAGGTTTCCCGGATGAGGAGGGAAGACTACTGCTTCCATGAAGGCACATGATGTATGGAGCATTTT
This sequence comes from Phoenicopterus ruber ruber, assembly GCA_009819775.1. NCBI lineage: Eukaryota > Metazoa > Chordata > Aves > Phoenicopteriformes > Phoenicopteridae > Phoenicopterus > Phoenicopterus ruber. The sequence goes on from CM020222.1 coordinate 28,630,532, forward strand.
CAAGGAACAGGCTGAAAGCAACCAAATGTATGTTACTGAAGCAGTAGCTCTTAGTAAAATCCTTGGTTAGTACTTTGACTGAAAATGGGAGAGGGACTCTGTCCTGGGGCTTTTTTCGATCCTGTCTGAAGGATTCTTATGTTCTATATTCAAGTGTGTTTTTTCTAGTCGTAACTCTTGTCTGCAAAGAGGGAAATCGTATCTAGTAAGGTATGTTCACTTAGGAGACCAAGAAATATATCTGATCTTTAAGTGGTTCAGTTGAGCTAGGACTGAGGCAAGGTAATAATTTTTTGAATGAATGTATGCTAAGTATTGTATTTAATATTGACAGCCTTCTATAAGTCTGAAATGTGGAATTCATCATTGGGGCAGGTCAGTTGCTGGAAAATAATGCTTGAGTATGTTCTTGCTCTATTAATCTCATATTACAAGTGATATGTGTTCCCTGAATGGTAAACACCAGCTGCTGAAGTGATTGAAAACTGCAAAATGTTTGGCCAAATGCTGTACAGATAGCTCTATTTACTGCTTGCTTTTTGTCTTTTCTTTCCCCTCTGGCATTATTCCACTTCTCCTTCCCAGTGGTAGATCATGGCTTTTCTTTTCTTAAGTTGTCTTAGGTCTTTCCTCTTTAATTTGCCTCTGTCCTCCTTTTTTTTTTTTTTTTTTGCCACTGTTCGTCCTCTTATCGGTTTTTTTCTTCCTTCCCTAACATCTTTTTATATCCATCTCTCTAACTAGCTTCCCTTCCCTCTCCCCACCTACTTCCACACCCATTCATCCATGCATACGTTCGCAGAACTTGGAAATGTTAGCCGTCACCTGGTATGTTTGACCAGAGAAATAACCACAAACCTGTATGAAAAATGGGGAGCCTGTTATCCACTTATAATACTCAGGTGAGAATCACTCTTCAGCTGTTGAAATTCCCTGCAGCTTGGTTTGTATCAGTCTCCAGTTGGTGTCTGAAATTTGAAGTTCTACATTCCTAACCTTCAGCTGCTGGAAGGCAGCGTGAGCTGATGCTCCAAAACCTCATCTCTGAATACCATTTATTTTAAATTGACCCTATTTCATCTGGTCCCTGGTCCTCTGCTCTATTGTGGAAAACAGGGGTCTTGAGGGAGTTGTTTGCTGCTTTCTGAACCATTGTTTTAGCCCTTCTGGTGAATAGATTCTGTCCTCCTCTGTTGCTCAGGATGTTTCCCAGCTGAAGCAGAATGAAACAGGCCAAATTGCTGCTTGTTTCATTGCTCCTAACTGAAGAGGTTGCATGCAGTCTTTCATAAATTTACAGTTGGTGCTTGACTGGAGTTACTGAAAGGTTTCCCAATGAGAGGGGCAAGAAACATTTTAATAAGCAGAGCTGCAGAAGCTTTGACGTGAGCCAAGGGAGTTCCCTTGGGAAGGTTTCTGCAGCATCTTTGCAGTAATTTCTCATACTAAAAAAAGTCAAACCCCCCCCGGTATTGTGTAGAGGAAATAATGACGGGAGAGTGCCTTCAGATAGTTTATACTGATGAGAGTAAATATTTCTCATGGAGATTTACATGTTTCCTCTCATTGCTACTGTTCTGAATAAACTGAAGGTAACCACTTCCAATGCCAGGATTCTCCATGCAAGATGTTGTTCTGTAACGCTGTGAGCAGTGGAAGAGTGTTGTTTTCCAGGGCTGGAAAATGGGCAGCAGTTGAGATGCCCGGTTACCCTTTGTGCTGTCTGCCACTTCGCTGATTGTTAATATGATTCTTTCTGTATTTGCATTATATTCACTGCAGCATCATACCAGTTAACTTCTTAATTACTCCTGTTCATCATTTTCCTTAGGTTTTACTGGCCTTCTGTGTGAGGAGAATATCAACAACTGTGATCCTGATCCTTGCCACCATGGGGAATGTCAAGATGGAATTGATTCATACACATGTATATGCAATCCTGGCTATATGGGTGCCATATGCAGTGAGCAGATAGATGAATGCCACAGCAATCCTTGCCTCCATCAAGGGCGCTGCATTGATTTGGTGAATGGCTACCAATGCAACTGTTTGCTGGGCACTTCAGGTACATAAAGCACAAGTGGAAGGATTGGATTCTAACAGAATTCAGGCATTTAATTATTTCTTATGTGTGCTCTGGTGTGTGCTAAATTTGCATACAGAGATAAGCTTATGGTGTGAAAGTATCATTTTCACATTACTTTTCCTTGCTGAATTTTGGTGTGTTTGTGTGGCTTGCCTAACCCTTACTGGTACTGCAACTTATCTTGGAAGAATTTACCTCCTCTTTACTCCCAAAATTCAAGCACGCAGGAAAAAAAAATAGGTGCGGTGTTCAAAACGGTTTATTCTTTTGTTTAAACATTTAGTACAAGTTCAGGGTCATATTCAGTCAGCACCCAGTGACTCAGGTGACATACCCTGGTGTCGCAGTGCTTCTGCATCATCACCTGTTTAAGTTGCACTAGTGCACGTGTAACTTTGAAGTAGGTGGGATTCTTAATTTGGCTGTTTCTGGGAAATAGTTTTGTTGTCTTCCTTGTAAGATTTGGCCACCTTATTCACCTAACTTGTTTTATTTCCAGGAGTGAACTGTGAAAATAACTTTGATGACTGTGCAAGTAACCCATGCATTCACGGGGACTGTATTGATGGCATTAATCGCTACAATTGTGCTTGCAAACCTGGATTTACAGGTAAAGTCGGCTACCCGATAGCTTTGAGTTGTTTTGAAGATAGTTATCCGGGTAGCTAAGGAAGCTGTTCTTTGCATACTGACTGCAAGGGATTCAGTTAGTATCTCGGTAAAGCCTTCTAATCTTTGAATCTCAGCGTCTTGCATTACAGCAAGTTCTACCAAGCAGAAAAATGGCCTAATCTGTGCTGTGAAATGCCATTCTTGTTAGGTAATTACGTCCAATTCATGGTTCTTGGTTTTACAACAAATAAACCCATGTGACTTCGGTTTATTATTTACAGCTCCTTTCCAGGGACGGAGAGATTGTGGACAATATAGAGAGGAGTTGGATTAGACAGTACTTTGGGCTTTGACCATGAGCAGTATTTCTCTTCCTGTGAAAGCAAAGCATTAACTCAGTGTTCTAATGAACTGCTCTCCACTCTGAAGTCCCCAACTGAATAACCTGCTTTTTTCAGTACTTCTCTTTCATAGTGTGGTCTGTTCTATTTCCTTTTTAAATTATAAAGACTTATCTAAAACAGTAAAAGTGGGGCTGAAAAAAGAGGCTTTTAGGCACTTTTGGATCCATGCTTAGAACTGTCAATCTACATCGGGACTATTTCTGATGACTAAAGCACATCTCAGCACTGTTTATAATGGACTTAATATGTTTTGAGCCATGTAGGGTAATATGCTCATAAAATAATTGTCGTAAGGCAGTTGGTACTGTTTATAACAGTTTTCTCATCACGTTTGTTACTGTTTATTACTGAATGATTCTAATTAGAACTGATCTGAAATGCATTAGAAATAGCACTAAGAGGTTTCATGTGTCTTGTGCTTTTCTCTTGGCGTCTTTCTAAACTTCTGACGCTCCTTCCTTCCTTTGGCTCTGGCATGGTGGTACTCTTTAGTCCCCAGAACAGGAAGAAGCATGATCCTGATCACTCTTGCCTTTCAGTCGTCTTTGTTGCTGGCGTACCATATTTGTTATCCTACTAGACTTCTTACTGTTAAAATAATTCAGTAATATGATGAGTTGGCATATTCCAGTATTTAAAGGGCTGGCTTGCATGGGGTCTCATTACTTTGTCCTTTCCTTATGTTAAAAATGCTCTCAACTTACTGCAACATTCACTTTGTTTAGCTTTCCAGCCTCACAAGATCTTATGGTCACTACTTCAAGGATCTTGCAGTCGTAATCAGAGGCAGGCAAAACAGGAAACGGTGTTTTTTAGAGTCCTTTTTGCGCAATAAACCACAAGAACTATATTTACTGCAGACAGTATGGCAATATTGGTTGTTCAAAGGGTAGGTACTTTCAAAGCAGAAGAGCAGGGCTATGACAAGTGGAGCTCAAGAGGTTTGTTCCAAGCATGATACAGTTGAGTGATTTTTGCTTTGCTAATGAATATTAACCAGTGATTTTTAGTGGAATTCTGTTGAGATTCTTGAATGGTTTGTAAATACTTGTTGAGTGTAAGTGCTGTTTTCCAGGAACAGAAAAGTGCTGCATCTTTCAAAAATGCTTCTCTTGACTTCAGTTAAAGCACGGAGGCATGCAAGCTCTGTCCCACTGCATTGGCTTGACTGAGTTGTGTCTCAATGTATGTTCTTGCAGACATGCAAAGAAAATGTTCCTGTAAGAAATACTACTCAATAAGTATGGGGTTTTTTTCTAGGCCCGCGTTGTAATGTGGACATTGATGAATGCACATCCAGCCCCTGTCACAACGGTGGAACATGTATAAATGAAGTCAATGGCTTTCGGTGTGTATGTCCTGAAGGTTACCATCATCCTCACTGTCAGTCACAGGCAGATGGCTGTCTTAGTAATCCCTGTGTACACGGCAACTGCACACATATTGCTAGTGGGTAAGTACTTATTGTCACATTAAACTTACCTGCTGCCTTCTATACTTCTTTTTTCTTGCTTTACCCAGAGTTCCATCTTTACTTGAAGTTTCTGATTTTCCTCTAATTTCTCAGATTAGGATCCAGATTTGTCTGCTGCCCATGACATAATCACAGTAAGGTGTAGACCTTTAGTCACGAGCTACAGTCTGTGCTCTTTCAACATAGGTTTTTCTGTCCTGCATTGTATTCTTTGCTGTCTTTGCATGGGCATGTAGCGCAGGGTGGACTGCCGCCATCTAAAATGGAGGGTTTGGCAATTCAAGTGAGTAGAGTGAATAAAGAAATGGTTCCAAACTGAATCTCAGCAGCAGCTATCTATTCCATCAAACTCTAAAACGTTGAGCGTGGAGACTGTCTTTGTTAGCTAGTGCTGTTCTTGCTACCCAAATACTTTGTATTAAGGAACAGGCAGACAACTTTTGACGCTAGGCGATAGAGCGATATTTGACTTAGAACAGTTTGTCCAAGGCTGAGATTTCATCAGCTTTAGTCACATTGTTGCGTGCCTGAGAGAAACAAGGAAAGCTCTTTCTGGCTGTTTTGATGGCAGTAGTTGCTTCTGAATCTTCCCATCCAAGAAGACCAAATGCTGATTTCGGGAGTCCTGAATCAGACCTCTTTTTGGTAATGGTAAGTCTGGGAGCACAGGGCCTGTGGAGTCAACAGGTTTGGGGAGGTAGGGCTTGTGTTTGTGAAACGTCCCAACTGTACGTGGAATAGCAGTGCCTCCCAGATGCGTGCTGCATCCTGGAAAGCGTTGTCAGCACTTGGGCGAGGAAGTGATTTACCACTGCGGGTAGCTCTGTAGGGCAGGATTCAGCACTTTCCCTGGATCTGGCAGGAAGGCTGCTTTTATTGCTAATTGAGCCTCCGTGTAAGCTTGGAAAACAAATATTTTGGTTCATCTTGTCTATCATCTGTCACCTGCATTCATATTTGTGCCCATGTACACCTTACACTCGGTGCCAGATAAAGTAAGTCTTGTTTGCGTGACAGGGAGGGAGGCCAGTGTGCATGTTGGTTCTACATCATATGGGTGGAGTGCTGCTCTACTTCAGATTTTGAAACATGATGGAGAAGATTGCTCCTGCTCCCAGCCAGCTGTTTTCATTTGTGACCACTACTTTGTATTAAATCAGTCTAGTTGTCTTTGGAACCTATTGTTCCCCTCCACTTTTTTTTAATCTTTTTTTTCTGTCTTTGTTTAAATGTGTTGAGATGGTCTTATCAAAGCAGAAATATATTGCTGGTTGACTGAGTGCTTTGTGAAAACTGTAACGGAGGGAAGTGTGGTTTTAAGGGAAGGTTTCTTTTCAGTATTTTCAAAACTATACAGCTGGGGTAAGCAATCTAAACGTAACTTGGGGCTCTCCTAAAGAGAGGTCTTCTGGTTTTCTCTCCAAAACTAATCTGCAGGAGAAACTGGTAGAGGATTTATTTCAGAATGCTCTAAAATTACTGCTGTTTTTGCCTTTAAAGGTACAAGTGTGTCTGCGATCCAGGCTGGATAGGAGATTACTGTTCAACAGAAGGGAACGAATGTAAATCAAACCCATGCCAGAACGGAGGAACTTGTGAGGATCTGTTGAATGGATATAGATGTACCTGTAGGAAAGGATTCAAAGGTGAAAATTCAGAGAGAAGTTTCTGTTCTCTTTTTCCTTTCCACTTCATTGCATCCTTAGTACCATTTTAATCTTTTCATTAAACTTAATGGTAATAGGAATCAAGAGGGGAAATGCCATGGTTGTATGAAGTTAAATTACAGTCAGTTCATGTAGACATGATACAGTAGTAGAATACTTAGTAAGACCGTATCTAAGCCTTGTTTGGACTCGTTAAGAAATGTCCTGGTGGCAGCTCAGTTTAATTTTCTTTGTAAGAAAGTTAGACTGAGACATATGAATGCACTGGAAATTGAAGGGGCAATTAACTCAGAATTACCATGGCTGCTGTCTGCTTGTACCCACTGAGCCCATGAGGAGCGCTCTGATCTCCTTTTCCTTCTGCTGAGATTTTTCAAATATGGAAATGCTGTCCACTGCTGTGTAGGATAATCATGCAAGTTGCAATTTCTTTGTTCATTCTTCCAAGAAGTATCCTTAGCAGCATACTCTCCTGGTTTTTCCCCTTCTGCTCTCCAGGTGTGAACTGCCAAGTAGTGGTTGCTCCTTGTTCCCCTGATCCTTGTGAGAACTCGGGAATTTGCCAAGAATCTCCTGACTCTGAAGGCTACACCTGCCAGTGTGCCCCAGGCTGGGAAGGTAATGCGGATGGGGAACACACTGTACTTTCAATGCTGAGCAGTATTGGCATTGAGCCTTTTGACCATTGCCTTATGAGGGGTCTTACTTCTGGGCTCTCCATGTTTCAGGGGAGAGATGTACAGTGGATATTGATGAATGTCTCTCAAAGCCCTGCAAAAATCATGCTCTGTGCCATAATATCCAAGGCAGTTACCTGTGTGAATGTCGGCCAGGCTTCACTGGAGGAGACTGTGACAGTAACATTGACGACTGCCTTTCAAGTGAGTATCATTCTGTGTTTTCCAGTTTTTCCTAGAAATAATTTTGCTGTACTATTGATGACTGCTGTTTGACAGATACTGAAAGTTCTTTTATAATCTCTTACCAAAAAGAAAAAAAACCCAAACCTCAGCTTTGTAAGACTTGCATGTTTGAGGCAGTCAAAATCCATCACGTTCAGCTGCTAGAAATGGACTACAGTGTTCTAACTGATAGCAGGAGTTGTTCCCAGATTCTTAACTTGAAAAGGTCCTTAGAGTTTACATAGTTTAATTAGGAGCACTGTTAAATGAAGAATTATATTTGCCTGAAATTTTAATACACCAAGTTAAAGTAACACTGCAGGGCTTACCTCTATTTCAGCGTTAAGCTTGACTGAGGTGTGGTGGGAATCTGGGATACAGCAGTCTTTCCTGAAATGTCTCTGTCTGACATTAATATTCTGGAAAGAGTGGGTCCTGTTGCCGTTCCAGTTAATCCATATTTGAAAGCAAGATAAGCAGCAGGAAGGCCCACTGTTCCCGAGTAGGTATCAGTTGCAGGAGGATAGCCCATACACTGATGAGTACTGAGAATCAGAGTCTCCTGAGAAGTTTCATGTGTTTAAAAGTCCACCTGTTAACTATTTGAAAAGTGCTTTGTCAGACCTTGGAGGAGTTCACAATGTTGTAATCTTTTAATTGGCTGGCTCTTTTAAAAAAAAAAACAAAACAAAAATACCCAAACAAACAAAAAAAACAACCAAAAAAACCCCAAACCTGTGGTTTTTTTATTAAAATAGCTTAAAGACAAACCAAAGCCTTAAAGACTTCAGGTATGAATTTAGAGTTGTGTTTTGCATTGAAAAAACTTTAAATTTGTGACTGCTGTAGAGAAGGATCCAAACAAGTCTATTAGCAAAAGTTACCATTGGAAACCCCAAAGCAGCACTGCTGAAAGAACTTCTAAGACATCTGGCTCAGCCTGAGCTTTTGATTGCCTCTTTCAGAGCAGACAGGTACAGTACAAAAAATGTCACGTTGATGCATTGACCCAGAGCTTTCCTTACTGAAGCCAACAAAATTATTGCCTGTCCTATTAGTTTTTACATGGATGTCTGAAGATAAAAACATTTTTAAAGCGTTCATCTTTCTCTCTTGAGCAGTTGGGAAATCTCTCTCTATTCCTAAGTGTTCTGAGAGCTGTGAGATTCGTCCTGTGTTGTCTGTTAGGCAGCACACCCATGAGGTTGAAGAAGAATTTCAAATTACTGCTACAGCTGATTTCATTTAGCATAACAAAAACCTTCCATGGCTTGAGCCAAATGTCTTTAATCTATGAAGCAAACAAACCCTCCAACAACAAGAACTTATTGAGAAGTTGATACTTGAGTCTCCTTTTTCTGTCAGTAAATGTGTGGCACAGAAAATTAATGTGCGGCTTTTGGCTTCAGTCATAAATGGCTGGCTGCCATAGACACAACATTTTATAGCTGCCAGGGGTCTCACTTTGAATGTGCTTTTTCTCTGCAGTAGTCAGATGACCTTTAAATGCATGCAGGTGTGTCTCTTATAACAATTTTTTATCATGTGAGCATATTTCTCAGTCAATAAATGAGCTTTAATTACCTTTCACATCTGTTTTCTTCATTTACCAGTGAACAGAATGATCTTGTACTTATGTTGAACTGCAGATTTTTAGTGGACTCTATTTGCATTTTAAAGTTCGCATTTTAGTAGTACTTGAAGATAGTCATAGAGCAAAAAAACCTGCTCCGTAACCTTTTTTTCATCCCCATTCTTGTCCCCCCTTTTCCTCCCCCCTCCCAGTTTCCCCCTGTGCCTTCATATACATAGGCTTTGGTCTAGGGAATGCAGAGTAGAAAAGGAACCTGGCTTCAGAGGCAGTATCTGACAGAGGAATGTGGGTCTTAAATCCAAAAGTGGAAGGAGCAAAGCAGGAAGAAACTACGGAATGGCGGAGCTCTTTCAGGCAGATCGGTACTCGTGGAAGTAGAGGGAATACAGTAGTAGGGAGTGGCTTAGACCAGAAAATGGTGATGCACAAGTAGCAAGATCATGGTAGGGATAAAGAAAATGTCAAGAAATGCAGAGGTGAGGAGAATCCAAGGTTGCGTATGAATTTGTGAGCTTTTTTGCCAGCCTTTCCCCAGTCATCCTTTGATACTGGGAAAAATGCTAAGTGCTCAGTAACGCATAAGTGCTCATATATATACTAATTTACACATACACATTTGATTTGACTGGACTACTTTCATGCTTAAAATGAAGCACACAAGTTCTTTCATGTGTTGAGCAGTGTCTGGAAAAGAGAGAACGATCCGAGTTCCCTTATGAATAAGACTTGATAAGGAAGAAGAAACAGTTGCTGTGCTGTTTGTATTGTCTTTCTCCGTAGGCATTTATCAAAAAAGCTGAGTTTGAATTTTAAACCAGAAGACTTTGGGTCTGGTTTTGTTGGTTTTGGCTGAACAAATCCCAGCAGAGAAACCTTTAGGCCCTGAAGCTTGGTCTTGATCCACACCTTCTTGTGAATTTGTTATTGATAACGCTTTGCAATTATTTCTTCCATAAAGTGGCTCAGAAAAACTTGTCAGTGGTGTGTCAACACTCTGGGCTGTATGATACTTTTTTTCCCAAAAGGTACTACTCTGGGCCTGGCCTTTGACTGTTACCCATTTTAACACGTACTGTAATGCTTCTATCTTAGATCCCTGCCAAAACGGAGCTTCATGTGTGGATGGGATAAACTCTTTCTCATGCATCTGCCTACCTGGATTTCATGGAGATAAATGTCAAACAGATACCAATGAATGTCTGAGTGAACCATGCAGGAATGGAGGCACGTGCACCCACTACGTCAACAGCTACACATGCAAGTGTCAGCCTGGGTTTGAGGGAACCAACTGCGAGAACAACATCGACGAATGCACTGACAGGTGAGATAACTTCACTGTGCTGCTGCACGAAGGAGCCACACAATGTGTGCTCGTGGTTTGAAGTCAGTCCTGCTCAGAAGCAGTTTTTAACGCTGAGGATCTATTTTCCTGCCTTTTGTCACTGAGACATACTTGTGATTCATGCAAGGACAACTTGCTTACCTTGTGCAGGATACCAGCTAAACGATAGTTGCCTGTCAAAGTTGGTCTTCAGTTTGCATGACTAGATGGAAGCTTAGTTCCATTATAGGAGGAATATGACAGCATTTAACAAACGTTAAGATGGTAACAAATGCTAGCTTATTACAACATAAATAATTTCTATTTTTATAAGACCATTATCATATAGGGGAGGGGAAATAATTGCTTGGTTATGAACAGTTACTGTGTTGAGAAATACAAAAGCTGCAAAAATGGAAGGGATGGCCATCTCTTAGAAAGGCAGGAAAAATAACTTAGCCCTGAGTTGAGTTATTGACAGCAAATAATATGAAGAAGCAACCAGGAGGAACACTAAATCCACAAATTCTGTACGGGAAAAGTTTAATCATCAGAGATCTACTAATGCTCACAAATTGGATGTGGTTTAGCAGTGTTGAGATAAAACCTGAGGTCGTTCTAAAGGGGAGGTGTGGAACTGAGTTAAAATGCTCAGCAGCTGGTCCTCATATAAATGGTTCACTTCGTAGTTTTAAAAGCTCTTTGAGAGTTAACCCTGTGATTCTGTGATCATCTGTCTACATATTTATTTTAAGCTTTGTTAGGATTGATGTAAGTACCTTCAGATTTTTGAATGGAAACAATTTCTAATAAAGCTTGAAATGGTTAAAAAAATTTTAAAAATAGTCTGTTCTAGTCTAGTTAACAGAAACAAATAAGGTGCCTAAGTGCAAAGCTCTTGGTATTCTCATGTGTTTTCTGCTTGCAAAGAAAAGATCTTTCTTATCTTTTATAAAATTGCATTTGTGGGGGAGGAAGTTTATTAACATCTTTTGCTTAAGAACAGGATTGTGTCACTGATGAGGGTGTGTTTAATTTGCACAACAGTTGTTTAATCAAGTCAAGTATGTTGGGCGTTCTAGCAGAACGCCTGGTTCTTCCTTGAGGTTCATCCTGGATTTGTTTTCGTTATCAGTCAGGACAGAAACCAGTCTTGCAGGTATGAATGAAGGATGTAGCAATTTTCCACGCTCTGCCAAGCTAAACCAGTCACACCTTCTCAACCAAAATTTACTGAGCTATACTTAAGAGCGCCATGGTGGTTGGCTAATTTGAATTCAGTTCAAATAATTTCTTCCGTGTCTTATGTGAGAAGCCGCCTATGAGAGAGTGCCATCTTCTTTTGGAGATGGGTACCTGATTTCAGTGAAACACGCCAAGTGATTGACAGTTCCTCTGTCTTCTCTTCCTTGTTTTGCCATGACTGTAAACAGCAGTTTCTGCTCCCTGTAAAACAGAGTTCAGCCCACAAAACAGAGGAACATCTCTGATAAATAGGTTAATGATGGCATCTCTACCGTAATCACAGTCAGAATTTAGATACTTAAAACTCGCACTGGAAGTTCAAGGAGGTGAGTCAGTGGCTTCTCTCATGGAAGTACCCGTTGACAGTGCGCAGAACAGATAACAAGCATGAATTCGTTTTGTGTACTTTATCAAACTGATTATCCTGAGTCTGATCTAGGGTAATTTTCAGAGGAGCAGGAGTTTCCTGGCAGGCGATTCCTTAGAAGGAAAAAGGAGTCCATTTTGCATGAGGCATCACTTCTCCTAACTTTCCCAGTCACTTCTCCATAGGAGGCCTAATCTGGCAGAATTTCTTATGATCAGAAGATTGGGGGGAGGGGGATAATTCCTTTGATCTGAATTCTGCCAGGGCATGTATGAGTAGTTTTACAAATCAAGAACTTAAGGTTCTCATGAGAAGAGGAGGAAGGGATTTAGCAATACCAATACTTTCACATAATTTCAATGAAGAACATGCTTGTGTTTTGCATGTTACATGAACTTTTTCCTTGAGAAAACATACCTGTGACTCCTTTGAAGCTTTAAAAAAAAGGCAAATTGTTTTCTTTCTCATAATTTGTAATACAATTGTAATTTGTAATAAAATTTGTATAAAATTTATCGGTTTGAGCAAGCCACACACCTACCTGGTACAGTACTGTTTGTGGTCACATTGAAGCTGGGAAGATTTCATTAAATAAGTTACCTCCATCACTAATGACTCACTGAAACCCTGCTTTACTTTCTTTGCCTGCCAAGGTAAAAGACAGTGAGCTGGAGAGTGTGCTGGAGTCCCCTTAAATTGCTGTTATCTCATCTATGCTGCTTTAGCAGGAACGTAGCAGTGGTCAGAAGATCCTGTAATCTGGTTTTCTCTCTCAGTGATGTTTACGTACTGGTTTGGCTGTGAGCTAATTGCGTTTTGTCTCAGCTTACCTTTTTCTCGCTCTCTTGCAGCTCCTGTTTCAATGGAGGTACTTGTGTGGATGGGATCAATTCCTTTACTTGCCAGTGTCCGGGGGGGTTTACAGGACCCTTCTGCCTCACGGAAATTAATGAGTGCGATTCACATCCTTGCTTGAACAGAGGCTCTTGTGTGGACAGCCTAGGCACATACCGATGTATATGTCCTTTGGGTTATACTGGGAAGAACTGTCAGGTGGGTGACGTTTTCTTGCCGGTTTTGCACAGGGCACTGTTGTTTGAACCGTCCGACAGCAGAAGTGACTGGGTTAGATGTGAGGTACCAAACGTGGCAGAGGTCCTGTTCCTTCAGTTCTCGTAAGAGGTGGTTGGCCCGTTAGCCCCAGGAAAAATAAGTCCAGCACCTCTGTCTAACAGAGCAGGTGCCCCCGTTCAAAACTCTGGAAATTGAAAGTGTCTGTTTGCAAGGAGGAGAAAAATGCTTGGTTATTTATGAGGACAGGTGTCATTGGAACTTTCTAGATTAGTTTTCTTCTTAAATGAAGAACAGCTGTTAGCTTTGAAAATGACTGCATTTCGTTTGAAGCATAAAATTGTCCTGATTGAAGGCAGAGTCCTGTATTAAAAAAAACACCAAACACAAAACAAAAAGCAGAATATCAGTCTGATTAGCAGGACTTTGATTTAACTGGTTTAATTTTTTACAGGGAGGTGTAGTTACTCCGGGCTGATTGTAGATTTTTTTTCATAAGAAGCCAGAGTATGTTTTGGGGCAGTAACTGCTGTGATTGTGCTGTTCACAATCTCAATAAAAAGCTCTAGCCTCACTTGCAGACTTAAGTTCAGGCAATTTACAGTTTTCCACAGTTGAGTGTAGGAGCTGCAAACCCATACTGTAAATGACTGACTAGTACCTATTAAAAGCTTTAAACTTGGCATAACACAGTGGAAACAGAATGCTCATTTAATTTTTCAAATCAGAGGATTTTTTCTTTTTATTTTATGTTTATCAAAACAGCCAAGAATGATTTGAGACTGCTTCTAGCTTTGGAACAGTAAACGCTATATTGGCTTCCTTCATAAGCAGTCTGAGTGCTGCCATTTAAAAAAAAAAAAAAAAATCTGTGAATTTCTTAAACTACTGGAAAACACTACAATGTTGTAAGAATTTTGCAACTGTCTTTCGTGCCAATGTGTCTTTGTAAAGCAGTGGGTGTTAGGAGAAGCATTTTGGTGGCAGTGGGGGAGGTGCTTTTCCAGAAAGTATGTTGCTAGACATTAAATTGTCAGGTCTGCTTCTAGGTATTGCTAATGGAGGAAGTGAATGCAAAGTAATGAAGTGATATAAAAAAGCAACCCCTCTGCTACCCTAATTATGTATTCTAGGCACACCACTTAAACCTCATTGGGAGAATCGTAAAGTACTGTGAAGTTCAGTAGTTCCTCTTCTGTTATGTTTGCTTTGTTTTTACTTGAGAAAAGGATTAATGTTCCTGTCCCCAAATTAAACGTTGTGGATTCTCAGAAAGTCTGCTTTATGTTCGGAGAAGCTTGATCATAATGTATTACTCATTTTAGACAAGGAATCAGAACTTTCTAAATTTATAAGTACTATTCAAAGCAGTATTGGAGAGATTTATAGATTACAGCTACACTGTAGTTCTTGTCTTAGTGGTAAACTGGCTTGACCTAATTAGCAAAGCTAAATAAGCAGCACAAAATCAGACAATGATTCATAAGTTATAGAATTTGCATGTAAAACAGTCAGCTACTCATTACAAATGCAGAAGCAAGAGGCTCGGTGTTTTTCTTCTTCACGCTCAACTACATGTGATAAAACTTAATTCCAAGTTTCTTTTTGGTTGCCTGTGAAAGCACAGATTTTTCTACTTTAATCTTTGTGAGGAGACAGTTTGCATCTGAAAAGCAGAACTTTCTGCAATTGAAATTGCATTTTACAGCCAAAATTCAGTACTACTTGCTTTAAAAACCTCATCCTTCCCTCAAGTCAGCTTGAAATCGATCAAATAGCAGTATTACTTTGAAGACTAAGTGCTCAAAAAGGAAATGATGGTTAGTGGCTGGTTTATATTGGGTCGGACAGAGTTATTTTGGGTCCTCACTTCACTTTCATATGATGATTTACTGCGTTTTAGTCTCTTTGTTTGGAAACTGTTTTTTTATATAAGGAATCAAGAAAAGCAGTATACTTTGGCCCATCTTCAGTTCATAAAACAGTTGTGGGATTTCAATTGAATCTCAAGACAGGAAAGCTCAGAGAGACCATACTAGAGCAAATGGGGCCAAAAGCAGGTATGGTGAGCTAATGACAAAAAGGAAAAGCAAAGATCAAAATGTGGAACGCATCTGTCATCCTCAAAAAGCAGTGAAGATGGGGGGAGTTTGGGAGAAGAAGGGGCACCTGTTACTGTTGATAGCTGGAAGCCTCCTACTAATGTGGAACTAGAAGACTAGTCTGAGATAAAACTGAATTTTCTCAAACCCAGACAGCCAAAGATCCATCTGCATAGCAAGGTGTGAGGATCGGCTTACTCTTGAAATGGTGCTGCCACCTGGGGTTTACTTCACCACACATTTGCGCTTTCCTGGGTGTATGAGCTCTTGAGACTGTTAGTGAAGCACCTGGCTTGGACTTGGGACGTACTGTCCCTTTCTTTCCAGTTTTGCAGAGCTTCCTTTCTTTGCTTCTTGAACTTGTACTCTGAGTATTGTTTCCTACTGCGCTTGCCATATATCGTGTTATGTTTCTTTTCTCTCTAGGCACTTATGGATCTGTGCAGCAGGTCTCCCTGTAAGAATAAAGGCACGTGTGTCCAGAGTGGAGCCCAGACTCGATGCGTCTGTCCATCTGGCTGGACTGGTGCTTACTGCGATGTGCCCAATGTCTCATGTCAAGTGGCAGCTTCACAGAGGGGTAAATAAGCATCCTCTGTGCTTTAACTGAAAACATTTCCCCATGCATCATTAATCTGCGCCTCCTTTCCCCATACACCTGTGAACACAGCATGCATTGGAAATCCCAGAGAGCTTTGCCTCTAGGTGATCAATCACAATCACTTCTAAGCTAAAAAATTCTCTGCAAGGCTGTATTTGGGAGTCAAGGCTTTCTTGATTCTCCCTGACATAAGAAGCTAGCTTCTACCATAAAAATATTAGAAAAGAAGAATTATGAAGTCTCAGAGTTTCAGTAGTACTGTTTTACGTGGACTGCCTTTTTGGAAAATACATCAGCTATTTATGCCTTTCTGCTAAATCCCAGGCAGGCCAGGTTTAAGACATGTTGTCCTTGTACAAGAAAGGCATCTTGTAACCCGTGATCTTTGTAAGTATTTTTGCAGAGAATGCTGGCTGCTAAGTGCACTATTTAGCTATATAGGTAATACCTTGGCCTCCCATAGTAGTAATTTCCTGCTTCAGTTGATGTACATGTAAAAGATTGGGGTTTTAAGTGAATTTCTTCCTGGAAGGTGGCTCGTAGCCCAGGCTGACGGACAGTGTCATGCCATTTTCAGTCCAGGAAATCCAAACAAGCAGAGTCAGTGTCAAAGGAGAAGGGTGTCAAGCTCCCATACCTTTTGCAGACATGCTAGGTACAAACATTGAACCTTTATACTGCAGCAGCAGTACTTCAGATGTGTATTCACCAGCCAGTGGTAAAATAATACAGCAATACAAATGCTTCATGCCAGTGTTGATGCTGATGATCCAAAGGGGTCAGAGGAGTGACTTCATTTGGAAGTCAGTTGTGGTTCTGACCCACTGTAATTTAAAGAGTAACTCTTCAATTTTTGCGTTTCAACTTTTCAATTCCTTGGGTATTCACTCCTGGCTGACCTACCAAGACTGGCAGCAAGTGTGTTTTAGAATCATAGAATAGTTTGGGTTGGAAGGGAGCTTTTAAAGGTCATCTAGTCCAACCCCCCTGCAATGAGCAGGGACATCCTCAACTACATTAGGTTGCCCAGAGCCCCGTCCAGCCTGACCTTGAATGTTTCCAGGGATGGGGCTTCTACCACCTCTCTGGGCAACCTGTTCCAGTGCTTCACCACCCTCATTGTGAAAAACTTCTTCCTTATGTCTAGTCTGTATCTCCCCTCCTTTAGTTTAAAACCATAACCCCTTGTTCTATCACAATTAGCCCTGCTAAAAAGTTTTACGTGTTTGCTCACTTTATTTAACTGTGTTTCAGGAGTCACAGTGGACCAGCTGTGCCAGCACTCTGGTCATTGCCTCAATGTTGGAAACACACACCACTGTCAGTGCCAGGTGGGTTACACTGGCAGTTACTGCGAGGTGCAGCTGGATGAGTGTGAGTCCAGCCCCTGCCAGAACGGTGCTACCTGCCGGGATCACCTCGGTGGATACCAGTGCGAGGTAATCCATGGTGGTTTTGTAGGAAGAGGTCTAAATATTTAGACCATTGTAATGCAAAGGAATCAAAAGAAATCAGAAACGCATGCAAGTGGTAGAATAGCTTCAAGGAGGGGATAAAAGCAACTTGCACCTGGAAAGAATTTTTAATTTGGCTGTGGCAGAAGTAGTGCTCCTGGGAGGCTTTTAAGGCTGAATTAGAGGTGTGATCGTAAGGATGTGTGGTTGATGAGCATTTGAACTCCTTATCTCTTTGGAGACGGAGTTCTTATCTTTAAAGATTTTTTGCCCGAGATGTGATTTATATTAAAATATAGAGAGAGTGCATTAAAGGAATGTTGTATTCTCCCTATTGGGTGGGCAAAGTATCCCTTGTCTCTCAGGGTGGGAGATGCCTTCCACTGCTTTCTGTTTCCTACAGCTGATGAAGAGAGCAGTGTAGACCGTGAGATTATGGTATATCAACCGTCCTAAGCTTTTCAGAATGGTAGAACACCTTGGAAGCTCATACCCAGACGGAAAGCATGAGTTCTATGTAAACCTTCATCAAAACTACTAAGCCAGTCTCAGTGCTAAAGGATGTCAGGATTTAATCTATATATTTTACAGGAATAAAGTCACTCAAATTCAAACATGCAGTGTGCTGTTGAGTAGTCACATGCTCAAGTTGTGTGCTTAAGCTGGCTGGCTGTGCAGCACTTGAAATCACTTGCAGTTGTATAGCTACAAAGGCAGTTATAATCTGTCCCACTGAGGGTTTGTTTTGTCTGTGTTAGCCTTTCTCAGATGTCTACTAATGTATCCGTTAGGAGAAGATTATTCACACTTATTTTTATACTGGCAGTGTGTGCCTGGATACCAGGGTGTCAACTGCGAATATGAAGTGGATGAGTGCCAGTTTCAGCCCTGCCAGAATGGAGGAACGTGTATAGACCTCGTCAATCATTTCAAGTGCTCCTGTCCACCAGGAACTCGGGGTATGAAGCTCAGCGATTAAGTGAATGTTACAAGAGTGAATTTTCCTTTCTGACTGCTGGTTTCATGATGCAGAATCTAAAGGGAATGCATTATGCATTATTTTCTTTGAAGAATGTTCCCAAAGTGCACTGAATCCCTTGAGATACATATTTCTGTTTAAAAATAAATGCTGCTTTTTTTTTCTTTTTTTCTTTTTTTCTTTTAAAGGAATAGGTCATGACAGTGTCCTTTAGGAATGTATGATCCATCTTTGGCGATGGGGATGGACTAGATTACCATTAAGGTCTCTCCCAACGCTATCTGTTTTGATACAGTAAATCCAGGGTTTCTTTTTGGCTAAGATGCTATGCAATATACAGAAAACCTGCTTAGTTCTTGCACAATTTCCAGTGTCCTTTACTTGTTTAAATTTTGGCCCTGCATTGTCCTCTGTCCTGGAGTCTTCTGTGGAAAAGAAGTTCAGTGCCTCTAGGCTAGCTTAAACCATTTGAGCTCTCTTATTAAAAGCTCCTTTTTTAAAAAAAGTCCACAGTTACATAATGGTGGTTTTCAGTAAGTGTGATTCCACAGCCTGTTTAATGTCATGTTTCTTGAAACCTAACCTTCCATTTCCCTGTTATATCTGACCTGATGGCCCTGACTTCTACCTTTGAAAATATTCAGGATTGCACATTTTAGCCCATCAGTGAATGCTTTCTCACTTGACTTTTTTTCTTAAGTTTTTCTCAAGTCAGTTAAAGATTTTACATTCCTCTGAACTTACTTTTTCTTTCTGAAGTGTGTCATCTCAATGTAGGCAAAATCTCCAGATGTGTGTCAGATAGAACTAACTTCTTGGTTCATAAAGTAAATTTAAGTAAAGTTATAAAATAATTTAATATATGTGTCTCCTGCCCATGCATATTACCAGTTCATTCACGTTAGTGTGGCTGCCAGCACATCTCCCCAGTCTGGATAAGTGTTTATTTCATTATAAATCATTGCATTACCAATCGTTACGTATTGTTCTTAATTTGGTCCTCCAATTTAAAAAAAAAAAAAAAAAAAAGTTGCTTCTTATGTCTCTACATCAAAGTGTGTATTTTTGTACCAATTTCTGCATTGCCAGAATTCCTGTGTTGTACTAAAGCACCCATCCTCCTTTGAGAGATTCTGAATGTATTGCTTTTAATTCTTCAGTCTTTATTCGTTGAGATGAATTACTTTTTGGATGTGACAAATTTTTTTTGTTTTAAATGAAAGGAATTAGAAAAGATTGATGTAATTACTTATGATATCAAGGCTTAGCTTTCTTCCCTGGCCCAGTTTGAAATGAATACTTTACTGATGCTAGTGTAAGCATCCTCCTTGTTTAGGTGAATGGCTTTACTTGCTCCAGATGAATCAACTGTATTTACGGACAAAACTCCTTGCTCGGCTTACCCTCTCTGTCCCGTTGTATCCGTTATACTGTGCGGTGAAGGCAGAACCAGCACCAGACGTTGTCTCTTGAAAGGGAACCCCGTAGGGAGAGGGAGAAACTGCCATCCCTAGCCGGTGTTGAGAGCTTACTGTAGGTCCCCAGAAGTCAAACTGCAGGAATGACGTGCTGGCCAGGAATCTGTGTTTTATCACAGTTGCTTTTCTATTGGTTTGTTGTTTCTTGTTTTAATGATGTCGCCACAAATGCTCTTTGCCAAGTTTCAGGGTTACTGCCGATTAAATGAGTGGTGGGAAGCGCGCAGCCTTGCAAGGGCGGCACAGGGCTCTCCGGCTATGTTCAGTCGCAGGGCTAAATTGAGTGCATCTTTTTTGGTTTTGTTTTGTTTTTGTGTTTTTAATTATGCCCTTAAATTAAGTCGAGCATGAAAGCTGCTGAATACCAGTATGACCTACCATTGAGAACAGCCTAGATCTAAAACACATGCTCCCTAGGACTGATCTGAGGCTGGCTGGCTGCACGGGGTATGGATTGCATTAAACTGGGATCTTTACCTGTTTATATCTGATACTGTGTGTGACATGGTCTTAAAACTTGATGAGCAGTGTAGGAAATGAGGCCATGATGCTGTATCCTCAAATTGTTACTTTTTACTGTCTTGACAGGCCGTTTCTGTGAGGAGAACGTCGATGACTGTGTTTCAGACTCGGGAGTACCCCGCTGCTTTAATGGAGGGCAGTGCATTGACCAGATCGGGGGCTACAGCTGTATTTGTCTCCCGGGCTTTGCAGGCGAGCGATGCAAGGGAGATATCAACGAATGCCTGTCTAATCCTTGTAACCCTCGTGGAAGTCTGGACTGTGTTCAGCTGATAAATGATTACACATGCATCTGTCGTAGTGCTTTTACTGGTGAGTAGTCATAAACATGCTTCCAGTTTCAGAGTAGTATCTTGAAAAATGGTCATTCTTTCCCTTCTGGCAATCATATTATCTAGTCACTTCCCTTTGCAATATCTGATTGTTTCCCTACACCATGTCTCTGTTTTTAAACCAATCTTTCTTTTAAACCTTCTAAGAAATTTGGCTTCCAGAGCTGTCTCAGACAAAGGAATCTCCTGAGACACTGGGCTGCCAGGATTTTTTTTCTGTGGTACTTTTCTCTCCTTCATAATTTCACATTTCTAATATTGGAAGTGTAACTGTTCACATGTCAGCTTCTCCACGGCTCTTCCTTTTGCAAAGCAGCATATGAATTTTCTCTATAAATCAGTGTCATGGTATTCATAATTAGCTTTTGACCTCCTTTTCTACTCCTTGCTCCCTTTCTTCCTTACATTGGTGATGTGGTCAGGATGGAATACTCTGTGCATAGACAGACTGTACATTCCTATCTTAGTGATGTGATCCTCCCACAATCCAGCTTTGAATCGCAACTTTGCAAGAATTTCACAGTGCGCAAACTTATGTCTCACTCTCTCTAGATCTCCTCTTTGTTAGTACTGCTGCTATTCTGCTTTCTGCCTCCCGCTGGGCATAAGTTTGGGCTAATAGT
The DNA here is from genome assembly GCA_009819775.1 of Phoenicopterus ruber ruber. Lineage (NCBI taxonomy): Eukaryota > Metazoa > Chordata > Aves > Phoenicopteriformes > Phoenicopteridae > Phoenicopterus > Phoenicopterus ruber. The sequence goes on from CM020222.1 coordinate 28,651,366, forward strand.
CTCCAGATGTGTCTTAACTTTCAGCTTTCTAGTTTCCATGTCAGTTTAACTTCTTATGTATTCAGTTTTCCTCCGTTAAAACCTTTCACTTTCCCTGCTTACCAGTGACCTTCTCTGCATGCTTTACCAGTAGTTTTTACTCTTTTTTTTTCCCCCTTAAAAATTAAAGATGCTGCGATTTTCCACTAAATTTGTGATTGTCAGATGCAGAGAAATCACAAAGACATACATTTGAACAATTCATGTAGTAGTTTTTGAATGCATTACTTAGGCTGACACAAGAAGTTCCTAAAAGAGCAACAAATGAGGGAATTGGAGCCAGGATAGCTAGTGAGACACCGGTGCAGGTCATCAGATAGGTTTATATTTAAGCCTGTCTGTTAAGCTTGCTTTTATGAATTATGCCTCTTGTGGCTTCTGGCTCTCCTGGAAGGGTTGCTGGAATTTGCAGTGTGGGGAGTGCAGACCTGCTGCACCCTAGGAGCAGCAGGGAGAGCTGCTGTGTCTCAGACATGAAATCTGTCTGGAAATGTTAGGCACAGAGGGGGAGCATGCTTCTTCCTCTAGCTGTTCGTCTTCTGCACATTCCACATTGACCCTTCTGCCTGGGAGGGGACGGGTGGCTTTGCTGTGGTTTGTGACTGATGGGATGCCAGGACTCCGTGGGCCATCCTGCCCTGTCTGCTCCTGTCTGCGAGCAGTCAGTCTTGGCTGCACATGTGTGGAGACTTCTATTAATGTTTTCCTAGGGGGTCCAAGTCATGCTTAGGTCATCCTAATCTTTTTAAAATCTAGTGTCAGGGTTTGACTCTGGGAGCTGCTGCAAATGCCAGTCAGTGCAGTAAGACCTCTCTGTCTAGCTGATCAGTCTGAGGAGAGTCCGCTTGCTTGTTCTTTTCACTCGTGTTGCATATGGTCCTGAGGGTTGTTCGTTCGTGGTTAGAGTGTGATTTGCCTTTGGACTCATTAAGCATTTCCCAAAAAGTGAAGAAGTCTTAGGAACCTCCAAATCGATGTGGTACAGCACCTTCAGCCTCTGTGCCTGGCTGACTTGGGGGTGACAGCAGCAAATTCTGTCTTTGTGCGGGGTTGCACACATTCTTGAGGATACAGACAAGGTGGGCTGTCTCCAGAATACACCTTGTGGATTCTGGGGTTGCGCCTTCCTCTACCACTACTTAGGCAGCTGCTTAGAGAGCGGGTGTTACCTGAAGAGATGTTCCCTACCTATTCTGAGGGGAAGGTTTCACTGGAGTGTTTGGCTTGTTGCCTGTTCATTGGAGTGTTTTGCTTTGTGATGGCTTTTTGATATGCGCACACACACATTGCTCTGCTCTCTTCTCCCCATGTGTGTACATCTCAGGTCGTCACTGTGAGAGTGTGATAGATGTCTGTCCCCGGAAGCCTTGTCAGAATGGAGGTACCTGTGCTGTTGCCAGCAATATGCCGGATGGGTTCATCTGCCAGTGTCCTCCGGTAAGCACCGTATCCTGAAACTGGATTGCCTGCCTCAGCTGTAGCGTTCTCTGGCTACAGTCTCATTAGTTTCACTGGTCCACTGTAGGTGAAGGTTATCTTTTCCGTACTACTTGCAGAGCTGTGTCCTTGGACACTCTTTACCCACATCCTTTAGCTTATCTACTTAGCTGGGAAACCCAGGGCTTCAAGGTGCCCTAGGAGAGTGATGCTGCCTGTTGTTACCCAAAACAATTCTGCTGTTGAGGTGGGATAGCTGGCTTTTCTGTCTTACACGTAGCATTAAATTTTGACAATTTTTTTGCTGTCCTGTATTCTCTGTGCTTACTGCAAGATTCCCCTTGTTCATGGCTCTTATAAGTTCATTTCAAAATGTAACAGAGCCTTGTAAGTTCCTGAGGCTGTAAGTATCCCTGAGGCTAGATCCAGAAAATCATAGCTCCTACAATGAGGCTAGCAGAATTACAGGGGAGGAAGGGTTTGCACATGACACCTTGCCTCCAGCCCTCGGAGCATTGACGAATAAGTTTGTGAGCCTGGTTGTTTTGCCTTTTTTCCCCCCCATAGGGTTATTCTGGAGCAAAATGTGAGTTCAGCAGCCACAGTACTTGTGGACAAGTGAAATGCAAGAAGGGGGAGCAGTGCATCCAGACATCTTCTGGTCCACGGTGCTATTGCCCCAAGCTGTCTGTGGGAGAGGAATGCCAGACAAACACGGGTTGTGCCAGTGCCCCCTGCCTGAATGGTGGAAGCTGCCATCCTCATTCTCACCCTCCTTACTATTACTGTCAGTGCCCTGTTCACACCCAAGGCAGCCAGTGTGAACAGCCTGTAACTTTCAGCCCAGAGCCCCGAGGATGTTTGGATTCCCAGTGTGGGGAAAAAGCAAAAGATGGCTATTGTGATGAAGACTGTAACACACATGCCTGCCAGTGGGATGGAGGCGACTGCTCCCTCACAATGGAAGATCCTTGGGCCAACTGCTCCTCTTCGTTGCGCTGCTGGATGCTTTTCAATGGACAGTGTGATGATTTCTGCAACACACCCGAGTGCCTGTTTGACAACTTTGAATGTCAGCAAAGTAGCAAAACATGCAAGTAAGGCTTGATCCTGAGAACGATTTCTGTGTGTCGCTAATACATCTCCTGCTAGCACTTTCAGTAGTTGGTACGCTTCATGCCTGCTGCTCCCATCCCTTCCTTGTTTCTGTTGCTGGTCCTTGCTCTTGCTGAAGGTTTGGCATCAAGAAGTTTCCGCTGCTTTGTGTACTTTTCATCTATTTTTGGAAAGAAGTTCTGGAATTTGTATGCTATGAACTAAGCTGGTAGCCTGAGCAATGGTAATGTGTTAGCCTGCTTGATGGATGTGCCCTGCTTTCTGTGGAAATGTAAATAGGAGGCATTTCACCTTGTACTAGATTTTAATAGTACTGCCTCCTATCCTGAATTTCACTCCATACCAGCAATACCTGTATTTTTATCCCAGCTGTATTTGCTCCCTCTGAATGTGTTTTCCAGCTTGTTTGTCGTGGCACTTCTTTCTCTTCAGTTATTTGTGATAAATGCTACAGCTTTGCTGTGACGATTCTCCCTTGGTGAGGCAAGAGGTGTTATAGCTTTATCTTAGCAAACAGAATAAGCAGTTCTCTTCCACTGGTACCAGAATTGAACCATGTGTTCTTGGGGTGTTCTGTGCTTCCTACTTCCACCCTGCCAGATTGCAAGCTTATCCTGGGGTTATATTTCTTCTCCTTATATCCTGAATATGAGTGTTATTTTACTTCAAATGATTATGAAGAGTGTAAGGCTTTGGCCCCTAGACTGCAGGTATACTGTACAGAATGTGTATGTCCTATATGCTGCCTGTAACCCTTTCACTGTTCTAGGTATGACAAGTATTGTGCAGATCACTACGCAGATGGCCGCTGTGACCAGGGCTGTAATAGCGAGGAGTGTGGCTGGGACGGTCTGGACTGTGCTGGTGACAAAGCTGAGAAGCTGGCAGAAGGGACGCTAATCATTGTGGTCTTGATGCCCCCTGACGAGCTCCTGGGTGATGTTCGCAGCTTCTTGCGCACTTTGGGAACTCTCCTGCACACCAATCTGAGAATCAAGCTGGACTCCCAGGGAAACCCCATGGTATTCCCATACTATGGGGAGAAATCAGCAGCACGGAGTCGGCGATCGCTTGTGGTCATTCGCAAGCACAGAGAACTAGAGCAAGAGGTCATCGGGTGAGTGGATGTCTCTGTGTTCCTCTGGTCTTGTTACGCTGGTAGCTCTCCGGGGCATTCTGGACCTTCTGGGGCTGTAGCCCATCTGTGTTTTTATGGGGAAATGTAAAGCTATTGCAACTGCCAAATTCAGCGCTGGGGTGGAAAAATTAACTTAAAAGGCAGCAGTTTAACCTGTTGCTTTGGCAAGTTTCTGTTGCTGACTTGTGTGCCCTTTTACTGTGTTTCTGCAGCACCAGGGTGTTCCTGGAGATTGACAACCGTCAGTGTGCAGAGGATTCGGAGCAATGCTTTCAGAACACAGAAGCCGCTGCAGCTCTCTTAGCTGCTCAGGCCATCAAGGGCATGTTGCCCTATCCTTTTGTGTCTGTCCAAAGTAAGTAATTGCAGAGGAAGAATGGCTTGTGAAGGAAGGCAGTCAGTAAACTTGGACTTGCAAAATTCGTGCTCAGATTATTGATCTTATGTCTCACTGTTCAGTATGGTTTCTGGGAGCTAATTTATTTGTCCCCAGTTATAGAAGTACGCATGTGCAATATACTTATTCTGCTCTGGGAGGACATCTGGCTAGTAAGGCAGGGCGTTGAAGTTTGGAGCCTAGTCATTTTAATACCTGTAGAAACAGGAATTTGTCACATGCTGCAGCAATGTGTCACACACTGCAGTGATCCTGTCTGCGCTAAAAACCATTCATGTGCTCTAAGCCATGAATTCAATGAAAAAGGTGTCATTAGAGAGGGCGAGATGAGGGTATTCCTCAGTCTACAGGACATTTTATCCTCTGGCAATATGTAATCCCTTTGATTTCTGCTCCCCTCTCCCTCAGTTTGAGGCTCGGCTGCAACCTCATACTAGATGGGTAATATCACTATTTCTAGTTGGGTCATGCTTGTATCTTTATGTAGATCAGATCTCTCTACACTGATTCAGGGTGGCTGTCTTCAGCCAGTGGGACTCTTGAGGAAGGAGCAAGATCTTCAGTTCAGCAGTCATACACTCTAAAAAATACTTAGAGAAACAAGATCAAGGGAAGCCAGAAAGATAGGATGTATTCTTACATCAGTTGCAGCAGAGCCTAAACTTCCTCAAGCCTTTGCTCTAAATGCATCACAGTATAGAGACAATATGCTCTCTGTGGGGAAGACTCTGAATGGGAAAAGAAAGTATGTAGATTGAAGATCGTTGTCTCCACTTTGTTAATGTCACATTTTAACTGGAATTTTTAGGTGAACCCTTGTTACCACCGAAGACCCAGTTGCTTTACCTACTTGCTGTGGCAGCTTTGATCATCCTCTTAATCCTTCTCTTGGGTGTGATGATGGCAAAGCGTAAGCGCAAACATGGCTCGCTGTGGCTCCCAGAGGGCTTTATTCTGCGCAGGGACCCTAGTAATCATAAGCGCAGAGAGCCAGTTGGGGAAGATGCTGTTGGACTCAAGTAAGTTTGCATTTAGGCCACTAACAGTGTGCTTATTAGTGTATTAGAGGATTTTGAGAATGTGGTGTATAAATCTCTTGTTAAAGGCTCTTAACTCCATAGAGAAAGCTGCCTTTTAAGCTAAAACTTCTTAGGCTGTTTCTCTAAATTTTAGTACATCTGTTTTGGACAGAAGAACTTTAATTAACTGTAATCTATAAAATGCTAGTAAGGAATCTAATCTCTTGTTTATGTTTGGTTTTCTGACACTCTGTTTAGTTCAGCGGTTGGGTACTATTTGCATAATTTCCTCCTGGATTAGGTGTGACATTTTTAGGTTGATAGGTGACAACGAACTTTTAATACATCTAGCTCAATGCGTTAAAGACATGACTCAGAAATAATGGAAAGTTTTGAAAGAGGAATCCCATTTATGCAGTTTTGGCTTTCCACTGAATTAACCAAGTTTGCAGTTCTAAATGCATTTAATGCCATTGTTGGCTGGCTGAGATTTCTAGTTTCTTGGTCCCTCTTGTTTGCAAGCATCCCATCCTTGGTCTCTTCGGGCTAGTATAAGAAGCAGTAGTAGCACCTGGTCAGCCTGCAAAGTGATGTGTTCTCCTTTTTTGTTAGAAATCTCTCAGTCCAGATACCAGAGGGTAACCTGGCAGATTCTGGACCAACTGAACACTGGGCAGGTGATGGTGGACCTCAGCCAAAGAGAGCAAAGGTAAGGAGCTCCAAGACTTGAATATCGCATGCTTACCACTGAAACTGCTAGTGAGGAAAACAGCTGCATTAACTTCCAGAGTATTCCCCTTGCTCAAAACCTCCCTTTGCTTAGGGGTTTGTAATATATAACTAATGATATCTGAGGAGCAAATCCTCAGGTTAACACTGCCACCACAGGCCAGTAGAGAAACCAGGTAACTTCTGTTCCAGTGTCCCCTCCCTACCCAGGCCCTGCTGCATCAAAGGGAAGAGAATAGTATATATATGGTAGTATACCGTCTTGCAGTTCAGGCCTGATAACGTATGGTGGCAGTGTGAAAGTTGAGAATGCCAATCAGAGGTAAATGGAGACCGTCATTAGCTTAAAAAAAAAAAAAAAAGAAAAAAACAAGCCCCAAAACCAAAAAAACCCAACAAAACAAAGAAAACGCCAGGAACTTTCAGTGTCTTTGGCCACTTGATGAGCATTTTGAAGCAACTGCTTATTTTCCAACTGCTCAGGCTGAGGATCAAGCCTTGCTCCCAGAAGGTGATGAGCAGATAGATCAGCGCCAGTGGACACAGCAGCACCTGGAGGCAGCAGACGTCTGTGGGAGCACGTCACTAGCCCTTACACCACCTCAAGCAGATCAAGAAGTGGATGTTCTGGATGTCAATGTCAGAGGGCCAGGTCAGTAATCTGAGTGTCCATGTGTTCTGCCAGCCAGCCAGCCACTGACCTCCCCTGTTTTCAATGGCTGGTACTTGTAAAGTTTAAAAATTATATGGAGTGTACAGGAACACCAGCAGAAATTTTATGGTACTCAAGGAAAGCTCATGTGCACTCCAGAAAAGAAAGCTGGAGAGATTGGATCATGGTCTGTAGCACATGGAATCTCATGTAACCAGGAGAAAAAAAGAGTTCACTTAGCAAGCACCTGTAGGAACTACAGCTATAGGTTCTCCTTTATAACAATGCATGCCTAAAAGATGTCAGAATGCCATTGTGGCAGAAATTTGGAATGCATAGTTGTGCTGGAAATAACTCCCAGCTGCTTCAGCTGGATCACTGCAGAGATTTATGCCGGACTTCGCTAAGGACCATCTTAGCAGGGTTTATACCCGAGGTGTCTGTTATCTGGGGTGGAAGCAAGGATGGCCTTTTCCTGAATAAGATGACTTTTGGCAGACAGTATACCCTGATTGGCAGTGTGTGAGGCATCTGTGCTGGAGCAGAGCAGCAATGCAGCAAGCTTGTTAATGATTTTTTTTTTATTCACTGATTTATATCCTCAGCTTACGATGATCAACTCATTGAATTCATAACACAATTGTGAACGTTGAAGACTTCTTTAACACGCACACAGGCTTGCTCTCTTTCAGTCTCAAATGACTAGATGCACTAGGAATGCTCTGCTGCTTCTTATAAGTGTAGCACTAAGGCTGTGTAACCTGGTAAGGGACTGGGTGGATCATCTAGTAATAACGGATTCCTGTGTTCTGAGAGGAGAGAGTTGGCCAAGAACTTTATCCTAGTCGGAAGAGCTGCAAGCATGGCTCTTGTTCATATGCGGAGAGGCAATTGTGATGTTATTGCTGCAATTGCTTTTTATTGGATTTAGTGGGAATATTTCCATGCAATTTAATGATGACTGGACTCATTCTCTCAGTTCCCTTCTGTTGTCTTTTCTGCTCATTGACCCATTAGCTCTCCTAAATGCAAAGCGCAGGGAAGGAGGGACTTCTGTGTAACAAGTGTGAGAACATAAACCATCAGTTTCTGCCAAATTTAAGCTTTTCTTTATTTCCCCTATTGAAGCTTCTAGTTGTGCAGCAGGGTAAAAGCTTTCCAAGTGCAGGCAATAATGTTCTTAAGACTTCAGACTGCTTATTTTCACGTTCACTCACAGCTTTGTCCAACGATAGCAATGGAATAATACTGACCTGCAAGCTGCTTTCCTGCCATTCAGATGCAACTGTAAAGCTTGCAGCAAGCTGCTGTAAGGTATCCCCTTCTGCGGCATCAGAAGCAAGCAGTTGAGTTACTGTCAGGGGAAGAAATCATTTAAAAAGTCTGAGAAGTGTTGGAGTAATGGGTTAGTAAGGAGGGGTAGGATTCCTCACAGTTAACGTAGCTATTCATCTGCCCTGGCCACCTTCCTCTTCCTTTGCAGGCAGAGGGAAGAAATAGGCACTTCTGAGAGGCAGTTCATCTCTGTCTCAAGCAGAAGGCTCCTGAAGACTAGATGGCTTGCACTCCAGTAATGCTTCGCTGCCCCTAATTACAAAGGGTGTTGAGGCTGACTGACTTGGGTGCAGGTGTCTGGGCCGGAGCCATCTGAAGCTGGGTGAGTTAGATCCTGACCACGGGTCCAGGTGGCAGGTAGAACAGTAGAGATCTTTTCTAGAGGGAGGAGAGGCAAGTCGAAACGCCCCGGTGTACCAAGGCATTGTCCCCTCTCTTAATTCAGCACCTTCTGTGGTTTCTCGAGTTTAGGGGATCCAAGAGGTCCAGTCTCCTGCAGAAGTATTGCCTAGAGACTTTGCCAGCGGGTTCTCTACATCCCAGCGTTCAGTATATCGTGCCTGTATGAGTCCTTCAGTTGTACCTATCTGGTGAGCTTCTGGCTTTACCGTCTCGTTCCGAGTTTTACATTTACTCAGGGGCTGTCTTCTTGAAAGACAGCAAACAGAAGAGTTTTTATAAAATGCTGTCACCTTTGTCTCCCCATGCTGTTCTTTCTCTGTGGCTGCCTGATTGGTGAGGACATTCTTTTCACTGGAGTTATTGTGAGTGTGTAACCAGGGTAATGCAATTATAGGCATAACTGGTAACACCACCTATAATTAAAACTGATTAACTGTCCCTATTATATGCCCCTCTTTTTCAGTTACTAAAACTTGAGTGGTTCAGACTGGAATTTTCCATGCTGTGTGTCTGCCTCCAGCTGGATCCTTTTGGGTTCTTTTCCAGCTATTTCGGAGAACAAGCTGGAAGGAGGAAAAAAGACATTGTGTCCTCGGCTTTTTTTCTAGTAGTCCATCAAGCACTTAATTGTGACAGTCTAGCTGGATGTGCTTTTTGCTAGCCTCGTAAAACTACCCGTGTGTGGCCAGCTTACGAAGCTCTGAAAAGAGCTGCACATACGTGAGAGACTTTTTGGAGGGTGGCAGCTAATTTTTCCAAGGATTTAATGCATATTATAGCTGTGTCCCTATAGAGCAGCTAGGCATGATCCGTCCAGGACAACTGCAGTGACTGAGGAAGCAAGACCTTTCCTGCGAGTGGTTTTCCCAGAGCTGGGGTGCTGGAGAAAAGGAAAGCTCCTTTCTGTGCTCCGTCTCTCTGTTCTTTGTGTCGGGGCAGTACGGAGGAGACCACAGCCTGACTTGAATACTGAGAAGTATTCATTTGGGACAAGGAAGCAGAGCCAGCAGTGGGAGGGAGAAGCACAAAAGGAGATATAGCCTTGGACAACAGGCAAGAGGGTCTATAGACAGGACTGGATCTTGGAACTGAACCCAGGCCCATACGTCAACACTTCACTGCCGTCCAACAAATCCTGAGAAAGTAGCTCGGTGAAAGCCTGCGTGTCCTGTGACTGCGAGCCACTAGGAGGAGCGAGCCTGCTGCTGCCGCCAGCCTGGCTGCGAGCAGACCTGCAGCCGCCATCTCTGTGCGTGCTCGACACCGTTCCCCGTGGTAGAATGTGCTCGACACCGTTCCCCGTGGTAGAATGTGCTCGACACCGTTCCCCGTGGTAGAATGATAGATTTCTAGAATTTTATGAAAGTTTTGGAAGTGCTCTAAAAAAGAGAGTTGGAAAAGCTTGGTGATCAGAATTTGGGAAATGGGTCAGGGCATTAGAGCTCTGTGTAATACTTTCGATAGGAGATCATCGCCTTGTTTATCTGCACAGAATCCTAATTCTGCCACCACACCGTATGGTTTTCTGCAGGGCTCACGCACTTCATTCAGTGCAGATAGTGCACTGTAGATTGAGTTGTGCAGGCAGGGAAGCTGTTGTCTGTAGGGTCCAGGAAGGTCCCCTGCTTGTCCATGGAATAAATCAGGCAGGTGCTGAAAGATTGTCTTGAATTTCTGCTAGTGAGTCATGCTGGAGAAGCAAAAGTTGTATTCACCTTTGCAGAGCTCCAGTGGGGTGCTTAGCACAGAGTGTTTCACTCCTGCTGCCACATTAGTCCCTCTTCCTTTCCAGGAGCCTACAATGTGTGTGGGGTAAAGCAGTAAATCAGTAAGCAAGCATTAGCGTCTACAGTTGGAGTCTTTGGGTTTAGGTAATGAATATGCTGTAAAGTTCAGAGTGTGCTGAAACTGAAGCACTAAGCATTTGATGGGTTGCTGAAAATATGTGGAGATGTTTCATTAACAAGGGTGAAAAATCAGCAGGGTGAGCTAGTCTTCCTGTACCACCCTCTCTGATCAGCAGAGAGAGCAAGGGAGCTAAGTTAAATTAGAGGTCTGGAGGAGCCTTTCTCCTTCCAGTGTCAATGGAAGGATCCCAGTTGGATGAATGATCCTAGTGTCAGTTTAGCCTTTGTGGATGTCCCATCATTGTGAGCCCATCACTGGAGACTTGCGGAGAGACACAAGCCCAGTATGTTCCAAAGCGCTCAAACTGTGGTGAGACTTCCAGGAATGTGTAGCTGTGGGCAGTCCGTGCTACAATGGAGGGGTGCACGGGGACCAAAGCATCGCACGTGTGTGGGATGCTACTGGTACACCAGTGAATAATACTGGATTAGACCCTGTTCCACAGTCCCTTCCTATGTGGTGTACTTCTGTGAAAGTACAGTGTGTGCTTGATCGATTCGTTTAGGGCTCTAGTCATGGATGTTATTAAAAGCAAGATGAGGATGGTTCAGGCAGTCCTCCTGGGGCGTTCTTCAGCTTTGAGCGCTTGACTGTCACAACTTCACAGTCCTTTTAATGAAGACTGTGGTGTGTAATAGATATGAAGGCTTTTGTCTGCATTTCACTTCAGGTTACTGTCTGCGAAATGCCACTAATAATCAGTGGCTTGTTGTCCAGTAATTTTTCTCTGTCAATTGTTTCTTTTCCCCAGGTGTGTGATTAGAACATCCACGTGAATAGTTATACTTAGTCATCTGAAGTCTTTGGTTTTTATAGCTCTTGGTTCTCTCTAGGAACTTAGCTAGCCTTTACATTTTGAGGAAGTTTTCCACTTCAGCAGCAAACGTTTTTTGTTTTATAATGATCTTACTTATTTGAGAAGTATCTAAGTTCTGTTGGGGTTGCAGTAAGTATTAAAGTCCTGCTTGGAAGGAAAATAACTCGCTAACTCTGTTGGGCTTTAAGATAAGAGACAACATTTGAGTAAAAGTGACTGGAGGATTGTCTCTAGCTGTAGGTGCTCAAGGGGAGAGGATTGTGCGAGGGTTTCCTTTCCTTTGCTGTCACCCTCAGGTTACTATGATAACATCTCTTCTGTTGCAGATGGATGTACTCCACTTATGTTGGCATCCCTGCGTGTGGGCAGCTCCGATATTAGCGAGGATGATGAGGATGCGGAAGATTCCTCAGCAAATATAATAACAGATTTGATCTATCAAGGCGCCAACCTGCAGGCCCAAACAGACCGTACTGGGGAGATGGCACTGCACTTAGCAGCCCGTTACTCAAGAGCAGATGCTGCGAAACGTTTGCTGGACGCTGGTGCGGACGCTAACGCACGGGACAACATGGGACGGACTCCCCTGCATGCAGCTGTAGCTGCTGACGCCCAGGGTGTCTTCCAGGTACAGCAACTGAAGAACCCCTTTTAGAGTAGCTGTGCTCTGTAATTATATGAGCCTGTCCAAGCTGCGCTCTGTTCACTCACAGCCTTGCTCTCATGCCTTCCACAGTGTGATGGCCAAGCAAAACTGTATTTTACATCCAGTTTCCTCAGGTATTCATGGCTTGAAGAACTCAGCATGCGTAAATCATCTGGCATGTATTTATTTGGTCTGTTTGCCTCTGTCACCTATAGTCTGGGTCCTTGCATTTCAGTGCTCAGCCTGCTTTTTCATTATAAAGTGTCTCTTGAGTTTCTGCCAAATCCTTAGTTTTGCCCTGTAGCGGTATTGAAAAAAACCTGTCTTCCCCTGTCGTCCAGATCCTGATCCGTAACAGAGTGACAGACCTGGATGCTCGGATGAATGATGGAACGACCCCGTTAATTCTGGCTGCACGGCTGGCTGTGGAAGGAATGGTGGCTGAGCTAATTAATTGCCAGGCAGATGTGAACGCCGTAGATGACCACGGTAATGTGAACACAACATACTGGGCTGGGCAAACATTTGTCACGGTGTAAGCAAGGAGGGGTGGGCTTCTGCTCTACGGGAGTGTGGGCTGCTCATAAATTCTGTAGCTAAATCAGACATGAGGCTCTCCTGCAGAAGTCCTCGCAGCAGTGATAGACTGTGGGCTGCTGCCAAGTGGCTGGGTTAGGCAGTCCTGGAAGAGAGGCAGAAGAAATGTGGGGTTAGATATGCTGGGATTTTCTGGACTGCAGACATGACTCTGTGGATAAGTTATTTAATAAAAATAAAAAAAAAATCCCAGATCAAGTGCTGAAAGTCCCATTGCAGCTTGGTAACGTAGGGGTGTGTCACAGCGTGGTGATTTCCAAAGTGTAAACGTGACTTCAGGACATGTTCCCATGCTGTGAGCTGCACTGCAGTTGCTTTCTTCCCTCAGTGTACTCTGTCCATCTTGGTGCTTTAGAAAATAGTGTGTTGGTTTGTTACTGAAGTTGTTGGATTTCCCTGCAGGTAAATCTGCTCTTCACTGGGCTGCTGCTGTCAACAACGTGGAAGCAACACTAGTGCTGCTGAAAAATGGAGCCAACAGAGACATGCAGGATAACAAGGTACAGTTTGGGTGTGCTCCGCATGGCTGTGCTTCCTAACATAAAGCATCTCTTTGCTGAAGAAGTGACCTAAGTTCAGGTTTTCTAAACTGCGTGCTCAGTGCAGGCCTTCCAAACCCAGGCAGTGACTGAAACTCTCCCCAAGTGCTGGATGTCCTGTGGGATTTCTGATATGGGAGAGCAGTTCTCTTCCTTGTGTGGCCAAGTCCCGGGCATCAATGCTGCCCTGCTTTTCTTGCAGAAAAGGAATGCAATACACAGTCAGTGGTGTGTGAGAGCACCAGGGTGAAGTGCTGCTGGTGTCAAGCAGCTGGATTCTGGTTAGCAGGGAGCCAGTGGCACAGCAGTAGTCATGTCCTGAGATCCCTTTTCGGGGATCTCATTGCAGGCTGGATATGGAGGAGAAGCCCCTCTGTTTGAGAGACAGTCTGCAGTGTGCAGACCTCCTTGTAGCTTCACTGTTAGTTTTTCCTGTGTCTTAGTCCTTGACTTCTTTCACCTGACTAGGGTTTCTTTTCTTGGATTATTATGTGTTGCTCAGTGGATTTTAGAGCTACCAACAAGCTAGAGTTCTTCACTGGGCTCTTTTAGTCCTTTGTACCTTTCCCTCATAGGGGTCAATGGGAGAAAAGCACCAGGTGCTTTCACAGTTCCTCCAAGGACCCACGGCAGAATAGTGCACTTACTGGTACCCACAGTTTAGCCTGTGTGCTCCACTGCCGTGTATGAAATTGTCTCCTGTAATCTGCCTTTTTCAATGGGCATCTCCCAGGGTGGGTTGTTCTTGGAGACAATTAATGTGACACTGCATTAGACAATGCTTCTAGTAGTTGCCGCACCGTTAAGGGAGCATTAGCTGGAAGTCAGTGAATTCGCTAAAATACCTCTTCTCTGTGTTTTCAGGAGGAGACACCGCTCTTCCTTGCTGCTCGGGAAGGCAGTTTCGAAGCAGCAAAAATCTTGCTGGACCATTTTGCCAATCGAGACATCACAGACCACATGGACCGCCTGCCCCGAGACGTGGCCCAGGACCGGATGCACCACGACATAGTGCAGCTTCTCAAAGAGTACAACGTGGCACACAGCCCTGCTGGGCACCCCGGCGCCATGCTGAACTCCGCCCTCTCCCCAGTCATCTGTGGCCCGAATAGGTCCTTCCTCAATCTGAAGCACGCTTCGTTAAGCAAGAAGTCACGAAAACCGAATGCCAAAGGCATCATGCCCACGAACCTCACCAAAGATGCGAAGAGGAGAAGGAAGAAGTCCCTCAGTGAGAGCAAAGGGCAGTTTTCTGAGAGCTCAGTGACCCTGTCACCAGTTGATTCCCTAGAATCGCCTCATGCTTTTGCATCCGAACCAACATCGTCTCCTGTGATGCCGTCGCCGGGGGTGTTACACTCATCACCCAGCTCACTGCTGACCGCTCCATCGGTGCAGGCTGCGCACACGATGTCCTTCTCCAACCTCCACGAGATGCAGCCCTTAGGACGTGGATCCAGCACCGTGCTCCCGTCCGTCAGCCAGCTGCTTTCGCAGCACAGAACCACCCCTCCCAACAGTGGGCTTGGCAGGCTCCGGCCAGCCAACGTTTCCACCGAGTGGATGAACCGTATGGAGGTGAACGAGTCCCAGTACAACGAGATGTTTGGCATGGTGCCGCAGGTGATGCATTCGCACCCCAGTGTTTCTCAGCAGAGCGGTTTGGTTCAAGCAGATGCAAAGCACATGGGAGTGTCCCGTGAGTCTCTGCCCCCTATCATGACTTTCCAGCTGGTTCCGAAGGGTGGCATAAACCAGCAAGCACTGCCGCAGCAGGCCCAGTCAAACTGCGCTCAGAACATGGCTGGTCCTCTTAGCTCCATGTACCAGATACCGGATTTAGCTCAGCTGCCCAGCGCCTCGTTCTCCATGGCTGCCATCCCTCAGCAGGACGGGCAGGTGGCTCAGACGGTCCTCCCGGCCTACCACCAGTTCCAGAGCTCGATGGGGAAGTACCCCACGCCTCCCTCACAGCACAGCTGCTACTCCTCGGCCACAGAACGGACTCCTAGCCACAACCGGCACTTACAAGGGGAGCACCCATACCTGACTCCGTCGCCTGAATCTCCAGACCAGTGGTCAAGCTCCTCTCCACACTCTGCCTCTGACTGGTCTGATGTGGCAACCAGTCCCGGTAACAACCAGCGCGGGCCAGCGGCGGCTCACATGACAGAGCAGCAGCGGAACAACATGCAGGTGTATGCCTGAAGGCTGGCCAAGGTGAAGCCCGAGTAAAGCGGACTCCAGAACTCATGAAGGTCTTCCAGGATGGAAATGAAGAACCATTTTAGTATCCAAGAGTCTTAATGAGCCCAGGCTGTTCTTTCCTTGGAGGGACTGTGGTCGCTGTAGGCTTGTATGCTTTTATGCTAAACAGAGAACTGTAGAAGCTGGTGATGGAGAAGACCATCTGGGTCACTTCTAACAACTCCCATGCAACTTGAGGTGATTGCTGTCTGCACTGGATTCGCCAGTCTGCTTTTAAATATGTTCCACCATTGCTTTGGGGAGACAGCTCTTCAGCTTAATGCATCTCATGGTCGTTTCTCCAGAAATTTAGCCAAAACCAGCTTTGTATCCTTATTTTGTTACTCCTTTTGTTACCCACATACCTCTCTCTGAAGCACCTTCTACTAGTTCTCCTTGAGTTCAAGTTGCCTTGTCTTGACAGCTCAGAGCTGCACCCACATTCCTGGACCCCTCCTTCCCTCGGCCGCTCTTGCTCAGCAAGCGAGCCGGACTTCCCAAAACACCTGCAGGTCAAGTGACACCTTCTGTCACGCAGCTTCACCCTTTCTTCTTCACGAGCCTTTGTCTTGTACAGACCCACTAACACCCCTTAGCATTCTCACTGCCTGCCCCCCAGGTATTATGAGATTATATATACATATAGTCTTCTCTTAGGTCTTTTTTTTTTTTTTTTTTTTTTAAATTTTCCCCCCTCCCGAAAACGCTGGTCTGGCCTGGTCTTCCCCAGAGGTGGCCTGTAGGAACATCTCTCCCGTGTTGTACGTCTTCCCTGAGACACACCTGACCGTTCTGACACACTACCCTCCCCATGCCCCCGTCCTGCCAGGCGTGTCCGTGACCACCTTCACAGGCTCCCGTGCCGGAAGAGATGCCCTGCAACTGATACAGGCCTTTTGGGAAACTCTTGGGATGACCATGTGTGTTTCAAAACTTGATAACACAAGCTCCCAGCGTTATTGCACAGTACTCCCCTCCCCTCCATCCAAGGGTGGCTGTGTGTCCTGTCCTCCAGATACCATATGCTGCCTCTTGATGGTATTATCCAGAAGTGTCGAGGAAGTCGTTACATGTTTGCAGTGTGTCCTTCTGCGTCAGGAACGGCGCCAGCCCTTTGAAAGCGCCCCTTTCGCTCCAGCCCTGGGGCAGGGCTGCCTTGTCTTCCCCTCCCAACAAGGAGGCTGCAGCACTGACTCCCGAGCAGGCTTCCAGCAGCGTGCCTGAAGCCAGGAGCTGGGCTTAAGCAGCAGACCAAATAGCTCAGAAACCATTGCCTAATGCAGTTTGGTTCACAGGTGTGGGGCTGTCCTCTGCTCTCAGCTTCAGCCTGTATCGAGATTTCCCAACTGAGGTGCCCCACGTGCTCTGTGGGACGGTAGTGCCATTTGTCCTGCAGCTCCCCCGAAATTTTTGGAGTTACGGAAGCCAGCTGTCGCTGACCTGACAAGCAGCCGTTCTTCCTGTTTTGTCCGCAAGAGTAACGCTTCCCTGAAGGGCTCTGATCTCGTCAGCAGCTGAAGTGAACATTTCTGGGGATGGTTTGCTCCTACCTCTTCGGGGGAACCCTGCAGACACGCGTTCCAAAGAGATCGGGGCTGTCGGCTGCCGCCAAAGGACAGAGAAGGCCGCTCCCCTCCGAGCAGCGGCCACTCAGCATCCTACCATGTACAGTATTTTCTCCGATGTTTCTTTCCATTCTAATCAAGAGTAAAAGCTTTTTCTTTCGATTCGACTCAATGGTACATGAAGGCAGGGCCTCAGGAGGAGCTGGTTCCCGGGGCCATCATTTTGGGCTGAAGTTTTTAATTCTGAAGTTACTGCTTTTTATGACGCACACAGCGTTCCCCGGCACGCTCACCGCAGTGTGTCCTGTGAAGTTTAGCTGCAACCGACTCAGATCTCCAGGCAGGAGCCCGCAAGCTGCCGGAGGTCTGTCCAGGTACATGTTTCACTGCAAATAATGAAGTGTTGCTACATCGATGCTAAAGAAACAAAGGGCTTTTCCTCGTTAGCCCCAAATAACCAAGTGCCTTTTTATACAAGTGGCTACCTTTTACACGATGAGTGCTTTCTGTGGAATGAAGCCAGTTTCGTGCCTGGCGTGTTAATATGATGGCCCTCTGCCTTTCTTTTTTTTTTAACTACTTGTAAAGATAATATCTCCTTAAGGTGGTATTTTATCTCATAAGTTGTAGAGTAACCATTCACACAGCAGCATTTTCCTATATTAATAATGGAAAATATTTGCTTATTTTTACATTTTTTATAAAAGTCTTTTATGAAAATAGTTGCTGCAAAATGTATAAGCAATTTTTATCCCCAGAATAAAGAGTATGTGCCCGGCATCTGTGTGCTGCTGTTTTCATTTGTCTTCCTGGCTATCGCAGCACAGCCACTGGATTGTAAAAGGATGGCCGGTGCTGGATAGCTGTTCAGCCCCCAGGTGAGGGACGACTCGTTAGGACCTCCGCAGTCCATGTCAGGAGAGAGCTTTTGGGGATCAAGGGTGCTCTGTGCTGTGGCTCAGCAGCGCGTGAACCCCACCGATGGCTCCATCCAAGGGAGCTGTGCCGGGGAGCTGAAAGCAGCCTAGCTCAGGTGTAGCAGGAGGATCCTGGGTCTCTTGTTTGGCTGAGAAGGGGGCAGTAACCAGCAGCCAAGCAGCTGGGCTTACTGGGAAGGATGGGGGGGGACTGGGATGGGGCCTTCTTGGGATGCTTTGAACAAGAGCTCTCACTTGCTGGGGACTCCTGGGAGCCAAGGCTTTTGTGTGGCTTTTAGAAAGGTCAAGGGCAAGCATGTGGTAGTGGAGATGTTGCTGCGCTCGCCCATTCAGGTCCTGCTTGCTCCCCGGGCTGTTCCTGTTCCTGCAGCCAGGAGGAGGACCCTTGTCCCTGGAGCTGAGGCTGCCTCCCTGGCTTTGGCTTGGCAGCTGATGCACGAAGAGGTGCGATTCTCCAGCCTCTCTGAAACAGGGAATCACGGCTCCTCCGTGCTGTGTTTTCAGACTTGAAAAATTTGACTTGAACAATTACAGAACAAATTGACAAGGGCTGCGTTCCTGTATTTTGAGCAGGGAAGTGCCACCGAAGCCTTTGGGCTCCACTAGCGCTCGCCTGGCCGGTTTCTAGCTCTCACTGCGGACTCGGATGGAGCCGGTAGCTGAATTACGATGCCTAGCAGGGATAAAGCTGCTGGGAGCATTTTAAAGGTTTAATATTCAAACAACGCAGCTCCTTTATCTTCTAGTAGAGCCAGCTCAGCAAGTACAAACCTCCGGGAGGCTTTCATCCACGTTGTCCCACAGGTTGCACATCTGTGCCAAAGCTTAACGAGCTCTGCTGTGTCTCTGGCACAGCTGCGTCGAGTGTGCTGGTGCTCAGGCTGAGACTTGAAACTGCATCTCCTCGGGGACGGCGCATGCCTCTTCCCCTGCCCGGGATGACGAGGGGCTTGTGAAAACTTGTTGTGTTGCATCCAAATAAGCCTAATTGAACCAGCCAGCCAGGGAGCTGGGGTATTCCGTATCCAACTGAAGAGTAATGCAGTAGCCTCAGGCTTCTTTGGGGAACATTTTCATGTTTTTTCATAGAACAAGGGTGGAGTCCTGTCTTCTGGGGAGGTGTTGCTGTGTTTGAAGAGTTTCCCCATTAGCCAGAGCAGCTGATTTCCTCTGTGAAGTAGTTTCTTTCAGGAGAAATGATAGCAGGCAGCAGCTGTGTTTGGACACAAGATGGCTTTACCCCTTTGATCCTGGAGGGTGCCTAACAAGCTGGCCGAGCCTTGAGAGGTCTTGGGGAGCAGCAGCAGCTGTATCCCGGCTGTGTGGGCAAAGGAGACGGGTCTGATCCTCCTCCCTCCCCGGGGTGAAAACCAGACCTGCCTCGGCACGCTGGTGAGGAGCTGCTCCCTGTGGGTGTAGCAGCACTCGCTGCGCGTTTCGGTAAATGCTGCCACAAAGGAGCCGTGGGAGGTCCCTGGGGGCTGGAGGACGTGGCTCGAGCCTGACAGCCAGAAGTAACAGCTTCAGCCAGCTACACGCCCTCCGTGTTGGGAGATGGGGGGCTTGGCGCTGGGGCTGGATCCTCTGTGGGTAGCTGCCTCCTGGGTAGCTCCCAGTGGCCTCCTCCAAGGGTCTTCGAGAAGATGGGGGGAAGGAGAGCTGGGCATTGGCGATAGCTGGCAGCAGCAGGGCACTGGGCAGGAGCTGGCAGCTTTGCAGGAGGCCACGGGACAGGCAGCAGGAAGAGCTTTCAAAGCTGCTTTGGTATGTTAGAGGCCAACAAAGCAATGCTCCAGAGCAGCATGGTCGAAGCGGTAGGGCAGATGAGCTTCAGCCGCCTCCCACCAGTGCAAGAGGACACTCTGGGGTGAGGAACGAGGACCATGACGGAGAAGGCTGTGCCTGATTGTGCCAAAGGGCTCCGGCTGCTGGGGCCGGGGGCAGCCCCCACAGGGCCTCCATGCCAGCGGCAGCCTCCCCGGGGCCAGGGCTGCGGGTTCCCCACATGGGGCAGGGGCAGTGGGGGGCTGCTGCTGCCGCAGGACCTGCCCCTTCCTCCTGGAGGGACGCAAACTGACGAAGACCTGCGTCAACACCAGGTGTTGGGGCCGGGCACCACCACCGCTATCTGATGGTGCCCACCAGCCCCCATCTGCAGGCTGTTCCCACATCCCACGTCCTGCTGACAAACAGCCCCAGGCAGTTCAAACAAGGGTGGTGTGTGGCTGACGCATGGCAGAGCCGGGCAGGGCGTGGGGCTCGGCTGGATGCCATCCCTTGGCCGGGGACGCGGGCGATGCCGGTGGGTGGTACCCACAGCCTGGCTGGTCGCCGCAGGGATGCTCCGGCCGGGATCAGGGCAGCCTCCCCCCGGGCTCATCCCTGCCAGCCCCTGGTCCAGCCGGGCATCCCCGCTTGGTGCCAGGCTGCTCTCTGCTGCAAGGTTATCTGTGCTTGCATTAGTAATTAACACTAATTGCAGGGGGTTTATTGACCAAATAGGAGGAGAGGTTCTTCCTGTCTTCTGTGGAGAAACGTTGAATGTAAACAGAGTGGAGATCTGGGCAGCTTTCCAGCAAAGCAGGGGAGATGCAGGGGAGCCAGCAGTAAGATTTTATGGGGGAATCACCTGAGCTGGGCAAACAGTGATCCTGGTGAGCACCGGGCTATAAAGCGGCAGTCCTCTCCTGGTGACCCACGAGAAGCCGTTATTCCTCCTGATCTCCAGACAGCAGGTGAGGAAGGGGACCCTCACGGGGCGGCTGTGGCCTCTGGATGCTCTGAGGTGGCTTGTGGGCGAGCAGGAGCCTATCGGAGCCCCGGCAGCTCCCAGGGGAGCTGAGCGCTGCCCTTGCTGGATGGGGCAGGCTGCAACAATGCAATTTGAGCCCCTGTGTTGACTTTTGTCACTGCTTCTTTGAGGGGAAGATGAGCTGAGTCTGCAATCGGCCCCAGTGCCCAGGGATTAGCCCAGATAAAGGGGAACTGCACTGATGTGGCAGATTTGCCTCCCCAGGCTGGGTCTGGCAGCGCTATGAGCTTAGGGGGTGAAACCGATGCTGTGCACGCAGTCCCTGCAGCCCTACGGGCCCCGGCTCTGCCTGTGCCGTGGCTGCTGCTGCCCGATTCCAGGGCAGGCTGGGGTCCCCCCACCCGTGCCCATGGCAGCGCTCCCCCGTGTCCCCACAGGGCAGTTTGGCTCACCCAGATGCCTCCCGCCAAGGCTGGGACTGGTGGGGCCGGGACATCCCACTGCCAGTGTGGGCTGGGGACCCTGAGCTGTGCCTGGCGGATGGGGTGTGGGCATGGGGCAGTGACCTGTGCCAGGGAGGGGAGAGGGAGGCACAGACCCTAGTGCTGCTAGCTGAAAGGGGCCAGATTCGGTCCATAGTGGGGGGGGTTGCACCCTCTGGGTGCAGGCGGCATTCCCTGTCCCTGAGGGACCTGGTGTGACCCCCTGAGCTCTTGCAGGAGACACATCCAGGAAGAAGGAGGATGGTGGCAGCGGCCAGACTCGCTCTCCTGCTGCTGGGCTGCGCGGGGCTTCTGCAGCTGGCTGGTGAGTCCCACGGCTCGGGGGGCAGCCGCCTTCACAGCGGGGCCAGGAGAGATCCACGCTCCTCTCCAGCCAGTGATGCCGGCTGTCCCCCATCCCTTCCCACGGCTCTCCCTCCGTAGGTGCCCGGTACATAGACTACTGCCCCGAGGGCTGGTACTACTACAAGGTCAGCTGTTTCAAGTATTTCCATCGGTTCCAGAGCTGGGATGAGGCCGAGGTAAGCCCACCGGGGTACGCCCGTGGCCGGGGACCCCTCATCTCCTGGGGGTGCCCCGGCCCTGACGGCTCTCCCTGCAGAGGCAGTGCCAGGCCAGCCATGCCGGCGCCCACCTGGCCTGGGTGGAGGAGCCCCGGGAAGCGGCCACTCTGCAGAAGGTCATCTCCTACTACCAGCGCGTGCAGCCCGTCTGGCTCGGCCTCCGCTACGGGCACGGGGTGAGGCGGGGGCGGCGGAGGGTGGCGAGGGGCCGGGGGGCAGCGGGACCAAGCCTCTGACCCCTTCTCCCTCTACAGAGCCGGGCCTGGCAGTGGGTGAGTGGGGACAAGTACAACGTCACCAGCGGGCTGGCCGGGAATGGTGCCCACGGGGGGACCTGTGGCATGCTGACCCACCTCAGTGGTGAGTGCCCAGACCCTGCGTCCACTCCAGAACTCGGTCTCAGCCAGCATCCCCCCCGCCCTCCTCTTTCTCCAGGGACGGTCCCACCCCGGGGGACTGCGGCGGGCAGAGGCTGGTGCCTCTGTCCTCGCTGTGGCCCCCGCTGACCCCCAGCCCCCCTCTCGGCAGGCTTCACCTTGTGTCCAGCGCCGGACTGCACCCAGCAGCATCACTACATCTGCAAGTTCATCCCCTCACACTGAACATGGCCCCCGGGGGACCAACATGGAGGACCCCACGCCGGCGATGCTCTTTCCTTCCCACCTCTGCTCCTCGCTCCCCAACTCCTAGAAATACATCTATAAAAAAACAAGCATGCAAGTGCTGTGTGAGTTTGGTGCTGGTGCAAAGCCCTGGTACGGTCCACCTGCAGGCGTCTGGGCGAGGGAGCAGCAGGCACTGCCGCAGCTCTGCAAGCTTCTGCCAGTGCCAGCGGAGCTATTTGGGGGTGAGTCCCCGGAAGCCACGGGGCCAGCAGCTCTCCCACCTGGGTGCTCGTGTTTGCTCGTCCCCAGCCCTCTGGTGCTAAATGGGAGGGGTGGGGAGACAGGATGTCCCTGGGGTGCAGGTGGAGGGGACAGGAGTGTCCCCAGGGTGCAGGCATGGAGGAGAGCTGGGGCACAGCTGTGGGTGGGGACGGGAGCCGTCATGGGCATGCAGGTGTGGGGATAGGTGCCCCTCCCAGGTGCAAATGGCTCCACAGGGGTCCGGGGGCTTCGATGCTGCCCTGTGGCCGTGTTGACAGCAGCAGCGGGACCAAAGGTCCCTTCTTGTGTCACTGCAGTGTTGCCACAGGCATCACGTGGCTGTTTGCTCTGCTGTTTTGAAGATGGCTCTGGCCCCACCTGGCTCATGGGTTTTTCCCCCCTCCTGGAGCCGCAGCATGTGACGGAGGTGGACCGCGTCCCGGGCAGCACGGACGGTGCTGGCACCAAACCCCCAGCCGCCCTCTGCTCCCTCCCCAGGACCACGGGGGCAGTCAGGGAGGCCACACAGCACCGTGCACACCGCGTGGTGACCACAGACGTGTTGGCAAGCCGTGGGGACCAGAGCTGCCACCACCCCAGAGCACGGGGAGCCGGGGCTGCGGGAGAGCCCGTCCCGCTGCTCAGCCCCAGCTCCAGCCGAGCACGTCCCCAGGCTTTGGGGCACGAGACAGAGACATCTTGCAAGTTCCCCCCTCCAAAGCCAGCGCTCGCTCCGCTGTCCCTGTCACGTTGGCTGGTGTTCGGTGACCTTTGAGCGCTGGGGTCCAGTGTGCTGATAAGGGCCGGGAGGCTGTGCCATGCCACCAGCGCAGTTTATAAAAGCACCATACGAGGCCCATCCTGCTGTCCGTCTGTCCGTCCCTCTGTTCGCGCAGCGGCCAGGGCGAAGATGCTGCGCTTGGTCAGCCGTGCCGCACGCTGCTGGGGGGCGAGGCGGGCACCGCCGGGGTCAGAGCAGGCACCCCAGGGGGTCCAGCACCCCATGGCCGTGCAGAGGGCATGGTGAGCACCCACGCGAACCAGGTGGGGTGGAGGCATAACCAGGGGGGATGGGGAGCCGTCAGTGCTCTTAAACCTTGCTGGGGAAGGGGATGCTCTCCCTCCTCCCCACAGCACCACCGGGCACAGGGAACCAGCAGGGATTTGGGGTGCTCACGGCCTGGGGTGCTCGCTGGTGGCATGTCCCGGGGTCACCGCCTGTCCCCAAGGCTCAGGGCCACCGTGGGACCACCACAGCTCCCTCTGCCCCCGCAGCCTCTCCAGCACTGCTGGGACGGGCACCTGGCCCAAGGACGTGGGCATCCTGGCGCTGGAGGTGTACTTCCCCGCCCAGTACGTGGAGCAGGAGGAGCTGGAGCAGTAGACGGCGTGGAGGCCGGCAAGTACACGCGGGGCTTAGGCCAGAAGCAGATGGGCTTCTGCGCTGCCATGAGGACATCAACTCCCTGTGCCTGACGGTGGTGCAGCGGCTGGTGGAGCGCGGGCGCCTCTCCTGGGACGCCATCGGCCGCCTGGAGGTGGGCACCGAGACCGTCATCGACAAGTCCAAGGCTGTCAAAACCGTCCTCATGCAGCTCTTCCATGACTCGGGCAACACTGACGTGGAGGGCATCGACACCACCAACGCCTGCTACGGGGGCACGGCCTCGCTCTTCAACGCGGCCGCCTGGGTGGAGTCCAGCGCCTGGGACGGTAGGTGCGGGCAGGGACCATGCCGTGGGGACTGGGGGGATGGACGTGGGGTGGGTGCTGTGGGATGGGGGAAGGAGGCAGGAGGTGGCCTGAAACCCAAAGATACTCTGACAAGCCTCAAAGGGAGCTGCTGCCCCTCCAGGCTCTCCATCACCCCCGTTTCTCACTTGCCTTGGCCGTCACACCCAGCACCGTGGGGATGGGGATGTACGAGGGCTGGATGGAGGAGGGAGGCTCCTGCCTGCTGACGGCCTCACCAGCCCCCCGTCCTGCCCCAGGTCGCTATGCCGTGGTGGTGTGTGGGGACATTGCTGTCTATGCCACGGGGAACGCGCGGCCCACGGGAGGTGCGGGTGCCGTTGCCATGCTGGTGGGACCCAACGCCCCGCTGGTGCTGGAGAGAGGTCAGTGCCATGAGTCTCCAGGGGCAACAAGCTGATGGGTGCCATCCCTGGGGGCTGTACATCTATGTCCCAGCCCCGGACAGAGCTGCTCAGCTCTGGCAGCACCGGCTCTGCCATCCCCAGTGGCTGCCCAGTGCTGGGTACCCCAGGATCCCGGCTGGCCACATCCCTGTGGGCACCTCGGTGTGACCCAGGGAGGCTGGTGGATACCGGGGCTGGCATGGCAGGCAGCACCCATGGGTGCTTGCCATCTGGCTGGGACCCCCCGGCACTCCCCGACAGCTGGCTCTCCCTGTGCCCCCAGGCCTGCGGGGAACCCACATGGAGCACGCCTACGACTTCTACAAGCCAGACCTGGCCTCCGAGTACCCGGTGGTGGACGGGCAGCTCTCCATCCAGTGCTACCTGCGGGCGCTGGACCGCTGCTACGCCGTGTACCGCCGGAAGGCGGAGAGCCAGCGGCAGCAGGGTAAGCAGCGGCACCCCTGGAGTGCCCGCGCCACCCCGACGGATGCTGACAGCCCCCATATTGCCTTCCAGACGGCATCCAGCGGCCCTTCACCCTCGACGACTTCAAGTTCATCATCTTCCACACGCCCTTCTGCAAGATGGTGCAGAAGTCGGTGGGGCGGCTGCTGCTGAACGACTTCCTGGCCGCCCCCAACCCCGACATGGCCACCGGCCTCTACAAGGGGCTGCAGCCCTTCCGGTGGGTCCCCGCGCCGTGTCCCCCGTGCCCCAGCCCAGCCGGGGACGTGCCTGTGCGGGGTTCGAGCCGGCCTCTCTCCGGGTAGTGGCATGAAGCTGGAGGACACCTACACCAGCAAGGAGGTGGAGAAGGCGTTCCAGGCAGCCAGCCAGGAGATCTTCAACCAGAAGACCAAGCCCTCCTTGCTCCTCTCCTCCCGCAATGGCAACATGTACACGCCGTCAATGTACGGCTGCCTGGCCTCCCTCCTGGCACAGTGAGTCCCCCCAAAAGCTGGTTCGGGGTAGGGCAAGTTTGTTTGGGGAGGGCAGTCCCTGGCCTGGCAGGCAGGTGCCAGCACTCATCCCCCTCCACCACAGCAGAGACCCGATGCTTTCATTGCACATAACCCCTGGCACGTTCACCTCTCATCCCGCGCTGTCTCCCAGCCAGCCTTTTCATCCCAGTTTGCTGGAGCTGGGCCGGCACATAAAGCCCTTCTGTCAGCGCCGGGAGGATGAAAACCCTCTTGTGCCAGGGAGAATGGCTGTCCCCTGCCGCTGCCGGTGGCAAAGGAGCCATGGGAACGGCCAGGCACCAGGAGGGGGACAAAGCCTCGTCCCACTGCCCCTCCTTGGGCAGCCCTGGTGCTCCCGAGCCCCCGCCGCAGGCAGCCCCTTGCTCTGGGGCCACCCGCCCTCGGCAATGTGGCCACACGTTGCCATTTAATCCGGCCTCAAGTCGCAAGACCCCCCTGCCTGTGAAGGGGGCAGGAGGCAGCCCCTTACGCCACCCCCCCCCAGCCCTCAATCCCCTCTAACCCGCTAACCCCTCACTGCAGATCCTCGGCGCGGGACCTGGCCGGATCCCGGATCGGCGCCTTCTCCTACGGCTCGGGGCTGGCCGCCAGCATGTTCTCCCTCCGTGTCTCGCAGGATGCGGCCCCGGGTGAGCCCCGTGGGAGAGGGGGGCCGGGAGGGGAGGGCGGTGGGGGGCTGCGGGGCCGAGGCCGCTGGCAATGCCATCTCACCCAGGGGGTCCCCGCCGCCAGGTTCGCCCCTGGATAAGCTGGTCTCCAGCCTGGCCGACCTGCCCGCTCGCCTGGACGCCCGCAAGCGCGTGGCCCCACAGGACTTTGCCGAGATCATGAAGCGGCGGGAGGAGACCCATCACCTGGGTGAGCGGGGCCGGGGGGACACGACACCTCCCCCCTGGTGCCCCATGGCCCCGCTGAGCATCACCGCCCTCTCCCCGCAGCCGACCATGCTCCCCACGGCTCCCAGGCAGATCTCTTCCCTGGCACCTGGTACCTGACGCGGGTGGATGACAAGTACCGCCGGGAATATGCCAGGAAGCCCATCTAGGGGGGACTGGAGCGGTGAGCCCCAGGGAGGCGGATGCTCTCCTCCCCACCGGCATCCTTGCTTACCCCCAAGTCTGGGGCTGCCCTCCGTGGGAAACCTCACCTTGGATGGCCTGGAAGTGGCCGGTGGCACCTCGGGCCCTGGAGCTGGTGAAGACAGCGGCATTTTCTGCAAACACCTGGGCAGCACGGGGGAATAAACACGCGGATGAGAGGGGGCAGCAGCCCGGCTCTGGCTCCTGGTCATGAGTGTCCCCTTCCACCCTGGGGCCCTTCCCTCAACCACCATGGGGCTGGATCGTGGTCCCTTACAGGATTTATCCCATGGGCACCCAACACAGCCCCCTGCCCCACTGGACACGTGCCTCAGTACCCCCCATTTCCCCAGGATGGGAGCATGCCCTGACATTTTGGGGGAGCCAAGTAAACCCCCAGCTCCCCTGTCTCCAGTTTAGGGGTGGCAAGATGCCATTTTTCCCATGACATTGGCAAATTGAAACATCCCCATAGGAAAACACGGGGGGGCAGGGAGGGGGCAGGCGACCCAGGGGCTCACGGGAGGGCTCAGCCCGCCTTGGAGCACTGCCTGCTCTCTGAGCCATGCCCCGGCACGGGACCGTGGCCGGACAGGACCTCGGTGGGGCCGCAGCAGCCGTGGGGACCTTTGCACCCTTGAGCAAACAGCAGCGGAGCCGGGGGGGCAGGATGGGCTGGGCTGAGAGCAGGAGGGACAGGGCCTGCAGGAGCTTTGGGGTCAGGGACAAGGGACCGCACAGAAAAGGCATCACATGCTCTCTCCTCCTGGACCCTTTATTGAGCACGGGGCCACCCCAAGACCAGTGTGGGGGCCAGGGGCAGCCAGGTGCGATGGTCCCCTGGATGGCGGGGGGGTCCAGGTGCTGTGGCCGTGGGGAGGGTCCTTGCCAGCAGTCAGGGGCTACAGGTGGAGCTGGAAGACCTCCGTGACGCGTGGCTTCAGCTCGCCAAGGTTGGACAGGGGGGCCGAGAGCCCCACGACGCTCCACTGCTCCCCTGCCACCACGCTGGAGCTGTGGTAGGACTGGAGCTGGACGCCCACCTTCCCCAGCAGCCCTGGAGAGGAGGAGAGGGGTTATGGGCTGCAGGCTGCCCCACCGCCCCAGCACCCGGCAGGTAGCAGGGCTCTGCCCACCCCAACACCCCTCAAAAAGTCCACGATGCTATTTCTTTCCCCCACCCCAAGTCCTTTGCTCCAAACCCCCAACCCTCTGCCCAAGCCCCACCACCCCTGTCTCTCCATGCACCACCTGCCCCCTCCCTGCTGCAGTGGGGGCTCAGCTCCAGGGCAGATGCGGGGTCCCTCCAGACAGCCCCCTCTGCGTGGAGGCGATGCGGGGAGCTCACCGGTGAGCGCGGGCAGCACGCTGGGCTCCGAGGCTTTGGCTCTGTAGATAAGCATGGAGCCAGCCAGAGGGGCTGGCTGCTTGAAGGTGGCCCATTGAGCTCCCGCAGCACCGGGGTGCTGCCCTGCACCATCCCCGTTGCCCGGTGTGGGGTGCCCTGCAGGGCCACCTGCAGCAAGCCGGCGCTGCCGTCGGGCTCGGGGGCCACGTCGCTGTGGGTGGTCGTGACCTGCCGGAGAGATGTGGCTGCTCAGCACCCAGGTCCTGCACGTGGCAAGGCGCAGGGAAGGGATGTTCTCAGACGCCCCCCAGGGGATGCCCCCCAGCCCGAGAGGTGCATTAGCAGCCCCACAGGGCGACCCTGGGCTCAAGCTCCTTGGCAGGGAAGGACAGGGTCAGGGTGTGCCAGGCTGACAAGGGGGTGCCCTGGGTGTCCACGCACCTTCAGCCAGCCTCCTGGGGCCAGCAGCAGGGCGTTCACCAGGGTCACCTCCTGTGCCCTCCAGCCAGCAATGCCCGCGGCCACGGCGGGCGTCAGGTAGCTCCCGGCCTCCCGTAGGGGTGTCCCTGGGGTGCAGGGAGTGGATGGGCCGGCAGCAGAGAGGTCAACCCCACGCTGGAGCAGCCAGCCTGGGGCTGGTCCTTCCAGCCACCCGTCCATACATCCACCCCTACTCCCATCCTCCCTCCCATCCACGCACCCATCCATATACCCCACCCGTACCCCACACCCTCGTCCTCCCACCGTCCTCCCACCTTCCACTCCACATCCAACCGCCCTCCATCTGGCCGCGCACCCATCCCTCCTCCCATCCCGCCCAGCCCAGTGGGTCCCCACGCACCCCTGCGTGCTGCCCGCCCATTGGGGTCCCTGTGCCTGGGCACGGGGCGCAGCCTGCCCGGCTCACCTAGAGTGCAGACCTGCATGCTGCCCTGCGCTTGCTTGCCCGCCGTGCACAGCACCATGCCAGGGCCCTGGCCAGGGCTATCAGGGCTTGGTCTGGGGTGCAAAAGCCTTGCTGAGAGCCTGCCCGTTGACCTGCGGGAACAGCAGGACGTGCAATGGGAACCCGCCGGCGAGTGCACAGGGTCACTCCAACGCACCCACGCTTTACAGACAGGAAACTGAGGCACAGAGGTCAGGTGCCCGGCGGGGCGACTCACTATGCCAGCCAGCCCCTTCCCCGTGGCCATGTCCACGATCTGCATGGCGATCTCCTTGCCGCAGCGGCTCTGCGCCTCCCGCGGCTGGCACCCAGGTGCGGGCAGCTGATGACGTTGGGGTGGTTCACCAGGTCGCGGTCCTTCGGGGGCTCCTGCCGACACAGCCCGTCGTGCCGTCAGCCCCATCACTCACCTGGGAGCCCGGGGGGGCATTTACACCCTCTTTTCCTTGCAAGCAGGGGAGCTGTGGAGGGCTATCCCGGCTCTCCAGGGTTTGCCGGGCTGCCCTGGCCTGGCTTGGGCTGAGTTAAGGTGATGCTGAGCCAAAGCCAAGCACAGGGGGTCCCGCAGCCCCGCTCACCTGTGTGAAGACGTCGAGGGCGGCCCCGCCACACTGCCCCGACTGCAGCGCCCGCAGCAGCGCGCCCTCATCCACGATGCCGCCGCGGGCGCAGTTCACCACCTGCACGCCACGGCGGCACTTGGCGAAGGTGCTGTCGTTCAGGAGCCCTGCAGAGGGAGGGAGCGCTGTGAGCGGTGGGGGGCTGCCCCGGCTCCCCCCAAACCCTGCCACACCAGTGCCTGCCCCATACCCATGGTGGAGGGCAGCAGCGGCGTGTGCACCGTGATGAAGTCACAGAGGGGCCAGATCTGTTCCAGTGGCAGCTGCTCCACGCCGAAGGCGGCCGAGGCTTCGGGGGTGATGATGGGGTCATAGCCTATGGTCTGAGGCAGAGCGGGCGCTCACTCCTGCAGCCTGGCACAGCGCTCGTGGCTCCGTGCTCCCCATCGCTCCTCCCTGCCCCGGCTCCTTACCTTCATGCCAAAAGCCTGCATGCGGGTGGCCACCTCCCTGCCGATGCGCCCCAGCCCCAGCACGCCCAGCGTCTTCCCGTTCAGCTCCATGCCCATGTACTAGGGTGCAAAGCGGAGAGTGAGCGAGCGCACCCCACGTGGGCACCCGCTGCCCTGTCCTGCCTGGGGGGCTGCGACCACCTCCTACCTTCTTACGGTCCCACTTGCCCTCCTTCATGGAGGCAGCTGCCTGCGGGATCTGCCTGAAAGGGGAGGCTGTGGTCAGCACGGGGTTGGGGGGCCGCGGGACGCTTGTCTGTGCCCCCCGTCCTGCCCCGTGCTCACCTGGCCAAGCACAGGATCATCCCGCAGGTGAGCTCGGCAGCGCTGAGGCTGTTCCCAGTGGGTGTGCTGGGGATGGAGAGTGGTGTCACTGGTGTGTCACCCCCGGGCTAATGGGGGTCTGCACCCCGTGAGGATGGAGACCCACAGGGGGGTGCCATGGGGTGCCATGGGTGGGGAGGGCACCCTGCTGAAGCCGCCCGTCTCCCCAGGAGCGCAGGCAGGGATGTCCCCATGCTCCTGCTCTTACTTCATGACCAAGACACCCTTCCTGGTGGCCGCCTCCACGTCGACGTTGTCCACGCCGGTGCCCGCTCTGCCCACCACCTGCAGCCTCTCCGCCGCCTCCAGCACGTCGGCCGTGACTTTGGTGGCCGAGCGGACGATGAGCCCATCGCAGTCCTGGGGGAGAGAGACACCGCGGGTGGAACCGGGGCCGTGGCTGGCGGGTGCCGGGGTGGTCCCGGGGGGTGGCGGGTTGGGGAGAGCCGCTGCCGGGGGCTGGGAACCGCCGTGCGAAACCGGCCGGGCTCTTGCATCAGACGGGAGGCGGGGACCGGCCCCGCTGGGCGAGGGGGGTCCGCTGCCACCCGGGACAGTCGGAGCCCAGCTGCACCCACCCACGGCCCCATCCACCCGTGGGTGCAGCCCGGCCGCGCCGCGCTCACCCGGATCTCCCGCAGCAGCTCCTCCTTGCTCAGCCCGGGCTTCTCCTGCACCCGGAGGCCGCCGGCCTGCAGGATCTCCCGGCAGCAGGGGTCCAGGCTGTCGCTGATCAGCACCTTCTGCAGCTTCCCCAGCGCCATGGCGGGGCACGGGCCGGGATGGGACGGGACGGGCCGGGATGGGACGGGCCGGGTGCCGGCTCTCTCCGCACGCCGCCGGGAGGCTGCTGCCGCCCGCCCGCCGCGCTAAAAGGGCTGCGAGCGGGGCACGTTTTTCGGGCTCATTGGGTCCCGTCTCCATAATCCCACCTCCTTCCCTTCCCCTCCCCGCCCCAGCCCGCCCGGGCCCCCCCCCCGCCCCCGGAGGGAGGGAGGGAGGAGGCAGAGGGGAGCGGGGCCGGGGCTGTGCCGGGCCCCCCAGCAGCCCCAGAGCAAGGGGGTGCCTCGGCAGGACTCCGCTGCCCCCGGGCCGGGGAGCCACGAAGCCGGGGGGAGCGGGGGGCAGCGTGTCCCCACCCCCGCGCACCGCGGCCGTGCCTCAGTTTCCCTGCCCCGCACATCCCACCACAGCGAGGCAGGAGGGGAACGGTGCGGGCAGCCACGGTGGTGCGGGTGGCACCCCGCAAAGCTGGGGGTGCTGCCGGCAGGGGAGCAGCCCAGCCTCCAGCCCATGGCAAGCCCAGCCACGTGCCCCCAGCTTGCCCAGGAATGGGGTTTCCCCAGGCCTCACAGCCCAGAGGTGAGGCAGTGCCGTGGCCCCTTCCCACCCCCGGCATCGCACCCACCGTTGAGCAATGCCCCCGATAAGGGGCTGGGGCACAGGGCCAGCCCTGGCCACGGGCTCCCAATGACGTGGGGTGCATGGGAGCCACCCAGTAAAACGCCCTCCGTGGGGCAAAAAGCCACATGGCCATGTCCAGTGACCCTCACGGGGGAAAGTCCTGGCCCTTGAGAAGGGACAGCGTGGGGACCTCACGGGGCTGGGCACAGCCTGGCATGGCAGATGGCGAGGGATGGAGGGCGTCCCCTTTCTCATGGGGCCAAAACCTCACAGTGCAGCTGGACTAGGCAGACCCCAGGTCCTGCCCACATCCAGGATCTGGCCCTTCCTTGCCCACCACTTTCCATGCGCTGGGTGTGGGCAGCAGGGACTCCGTGCTCCCAAGCCAGGACCTGATGGGACAGAGCCCTTCCCCAGGCTGTGTGTGCCCCAAGCAGCAGGGCTGGACCAAACTGCCCCATGTGAGACCGGGGGTGGCCCCGGAGGCTGTTAAGCCCAGCAGAGCCCAAGTGATGGACCTGCCCCGCAGCCGGGAGGTGGCCGGGATGGCTGCCCTCGCCATAGGCAGTGCGGCCAAGGCGGGAGAGCCCAGCGCTACGTACACCCCGGCACTGCATACACCCTGGTGCAATGTACACCCTGGCACTACCTATACTCCGGTGCTACGTACGCTGCAGCCACAGCTGGGGAACAACCGTGACGCCAGAGCGGGGAAAGTCCAGGGCAGCCAACACAGGGCGAGGGACGCGGTCAAGGGCAGCGGCTGGTGAAATCTGCAGTGGGGTGCTGAAATGGCCCCTTGGCGGGGCTACGTGACCTGGGCACTGGGACAGGGCTCCCTCTCCAGAGCCACACGCGTGGCATGGGCTGGGGACACCCACGCTGCGGGATGTGCTGTGGCTGGGGCACGGCTCCGCTGGCCCATGGCCCTTGGCACAGCCCTGCCGCCGGCCCTGGCCTCCGTTAACCATTAAGACCTTGCTCAAGGCGTCTGCTGACCCGGCGTCTCGGCGCTCTGCTCCCCGCGCCAGCACCGCCTGGGTTTGCCCAACGTCTCCGTACATCTCCGTGGCCCCTCTCCCACTCGGCGGCTGTGGCCCACTTGTGCGGAGGCCACGCGTGGCCAAGCCACCGCTGCCGCGGCGTCATATTTGCCGACTTTTCACGGCCGGCTGGTGCCCTCTCCTGGGGAGCGGCGCTGGAGGCACAGCCACATGGCACCCCAGCACCCTGGCACCCCGTCCCTCTCCAGGGGCCTGCTGGGACATGGGGGGTGCTGGCGGGGTGGCGGTGCCAGCAGGCATGTCCCCCCACTCCTGGCCCTCCAAGGGAGCCAGCTGGAGAGGCTTGAATCTGATCCCTGCCTGTGTCCCAAGGAAGGGCCCCTCGGGCTTGCGGGATGCGTGCCCCGGGGGACATGGGCTGTGGTGGCTGATGAGCCACGACCAGGATGGAGTGGGGGGTTGTGGGGACATGGCACCTTGCTGCTGACCCCATTAACACTGGGGTCCTGGATGGGCTCTGCTTGGTGGCAGATGTGGGGGGCCATGGGGACAGCTGGCCAAGCGGCTGTGGGTGCAGGATGGAGAAAAGTGGGGCCAGGCAGTGGGGGAGCAGTGGGGGGTCCCTGCAGAGGGGATGGGACTGGGGGAGAGGGCAGGGGCAGCACCGGGACTGGGGTATCAAGCAGGGAAAGGAATTAGGGGGGTCAAAGGGGACTGGGGTTATTTGGCTCAGGATAGGGGGTGGCAAAGGAGAGGCAAGGGTGGGGGAGATTGGGGGTGTTAGGTTGGGATGGTGGGTGTTAAAGAGGGAGTGGGGTGATGGTGGGGTCAAGGGGGATCGAGGGTGACAGGGGTGTCCCAGTGGAGGACTGGGAAGTCATGGAAGATTAGAGTGCAAGCGAGGGTGTTGCGGGGCTGGATGGGGACCCAGGGGGCTCATGGGGCTCTGGGGGTGACAAGGGGGTTGGGGGTGTCCGGCTGGGATGGAGGCATCCAAGGAAGATCAGAGTGGGAGGGGATGAGAAGGAGGACTGCGGGTAACTGGGGTGTCAGGATGGATGGTTGGGGGTGCCATGGGTGATCTTGGCTAATTAGGGACTTTTTGGGGTGACTGGGAAATTGAGGGAAGAACTGGGGGGGTCAAAGAGGGATCAGAGATTGTGCCTGGGGGACTGAAGGGTGGGGAAGGACTGGGGTTCAGCCCAGCGGGACTGGGGGGAGTGGAGGGTTGGGGCGGAGGGTGGCTGTGTCAGCCGGGCAGGCTGGCTGCTGGGTGGGGGGACTGGGGAGACGAAGGGGTGGATGGAGAGAGGGAGCGGGAGGGGGGGGGCGGAGGGAGGGAGCGGGGAGGGGATGGAGGGAGGGATGGAGCGGGGAAGGAAGGATGGAGGGAGGGATGGAGGTAGGGGAGGAAGGATGGAGGCAGGGAGGAGGAGGAGGAGGGGATGCAGCGGCGGGCGAGCCGGCCGGTGCCGCAGAGCCGCCTCCCCGGCGCACGCTGGGGCGGCCCGGCAGCGCCCGCGGAGACCCGCCGGCTCGGCCCGGTGCCGCCCGGTGCCGCCGGTGCCCGGCCCGGTGCCGCCCGGTGCCGCCGGTGCCCGGCGGGGCAGGATGCGAGCCCCGCGGCGGAGGTGAGGAGCGTGTCGGTGCGTGCGTGTGTCATCCGTGGGTGCGTGTGTCCGTGGGTGATGCGAGTCGGGATGTCCCTGTGCTCCGGGCACGCGTAGGGGCTGTGTGCGCCCACGCTGGGCTGTGGTGATGCCGCGGCAGGTTGAGGCCCAGGTACCAACCGGCATCGGTGTGGCCGGGATGCGGGCGGGATGCGGGTGTGCTCCCCTCGGGGCTGCGTGGGGCCGGACACTGCCTGTCCCCAACCCCATCCCCCTTGGGCAGTGGGTGTCCCCTGCCTGCTGCTGGGGTCCTGCGGGTTGGTGCTGGCTGCGGGGCTGTGGGACACCCCACTTCCAGCCGGGCTGTGGCTCGCTGGGCCCTGCGTGCGGCATACCCAGGAGCACTGCCGGGCATCCAGGCAAGGGGTTTGGGGGGGCTGCTGGTGCGCGGGAAGGGAATGGGGGCCCCTCGTCCAGTACCCGGGGCACACGGGTGTTCGCTGCCCCGTGCCGTGAGGACCCAGGGGTGCCGGGGCAGCGTGTGCTGTGCCAAGCGAGAGGGCAGGGCCTGTAGCGTCCTGTGGGGCTGGGACGGCACCGGCACCAGCGCTGGGCTCTCCCCGGGGCACCGGGCAGGTGGGGTTTGCTGGGAGGTGCTGGGCCAAGGGCAGCCCCGCGGGAAGGGCTGTGGTTTGGGGTGCCAACACGGGGAGCTTGATTTGCCCCATCTGCCCAGCCCTGTTTGCATCCTCCCTGCTCTTCCCCCGGCTCTGCCCATCCCCAATTCCAGCCTGAGCTGCCGGCCAGACCATTTGTCCCGGCACTCAGCCAGGGCTGCCGGGCCCCAGGAGCCGTGCCGGCTGCCACGCGTGCGGTGCAGCGCCGGGAGCCGTCCTCGCCAGGAGTGTGGGTAACACCGGCCCCCGGCTCCCCCCGTCCTGCCGCACTCAATGGAGACCTTGTTGCCGTGCCCTGTGCGCGGGCGGTCGGTGGGCGGCCGTGCCGTGCGCCGTGCGCCGTGCACACACGCCCAGGCGTACAGGCGGCCGCCGCGGTCGTGGCTGGCTGTCCCCCGCTCTACCTCCCCCGTGGTGACGCTCAGCCCCTGCTGAAACATTTGTGCCGACGAGTCAGTGGGGAGCCGGGCTGTGCCACGCTCTGCATCCCGGCCCCGGCACTGAGCCGCCACGCTCGCCCTGCCCTTGCCTGGCCCCCGCCACATCCCCTCCGCCGGCCCGGAGAGAGTCGCTGGTGCCTGGAGTGGCTGTGGATGAGCACAGGGCTGGGGGCTGCCGTCCATCCCGCTGTCTGTCTGTCCATCCGTCCCTCTGTCCATCCGGGAGGCGATCCAGCAGCAGGAGGAGGTGAGTTGCCGGCTCGGTGCGCTGAGCAGTG
Source organism: Phoenicopterus ruber ruber (assembly GCA_009819775.1). Lineage (NCBI taxonomy): Eukaryota > Metazoa > Chordata > Aves > Phoenicopteriformes > Phoenicopteridae > Phoenicopterus > Phoenicopterus ruber. The sequence continues at coordinate 28,686,877 of CM020222.1, forward strand.
TCGGGCCGTTTGGGGATGTTCTCCTGTGGGCCAGCAGCCACCCTCACACAGCCCACGCGCCGGGGTCCCAGCAGCCCCCCCTGTGCTCCCCCCTCTTCCCAGCGGCACCCCGGAGAGCCGGTGCCGGCAAGCAGCTGCGGTGGCCCTGGTGCGATGCCATGGAGATGCTGTGAGTCAGCGGGTGCTCTGAGTCAGGGCCGTGTGGCACCCCTCGTGCCAGGGCCTGAAGGTACACGGGGTGGGAAGCGCTGCCCAGCCGGTGAAGGGCCCCAGGGCTGTGCCCCCCTCCGGCTCCGCGCTGGGCCCGTGGCTCTGCTCTGCGCCCCAGGGTGGCACGGCCGGCATGAAAGGGCTCTTGTCCTTCTGCAGCCCCAGCAGCACTGCGGCGGCCTCCCCTTCGCAGCAAACAAATTCCCAGTGTTGGGCGCATGGACAGGGAGGGGGGAGCCCCCGTCCAGCCCAGCCGGCCGTGGCTGTGGCAGAGCCCAGGACTCCTGCCGGCCCCAGCATCGCCACGGCCCAGGACAGGGCTCCCAGTCCTGCTGTTGGGGGGTGCCGGACAGGTGCTCTGCTTGCTCAGCCCAGAGCCCGTGGCCAGCCACAGCGCCGGGCTGGCCCTGCCTCGGGGTCACCCCGAGGAGCCCCTATGGCACTGGAGCTGCAGGGGTCGGTCACCCTCCTGTCTGGGTATCACCCCCTGGGTGATGCATCTCCTCAGGTGTTGTGCCTCCTTTGGTATTGCACCTCCTCTGGTGTCGCGGCCCCGCGTATCGTATTGTGTCTCTGTGGGTATTGTGTCTCTGGGTATCGCGCCTCGTCGGGTATCAGGCGTTGGGCTGTCGTGCCTCCGCGGGTGGCGTGTCTCCAGGTATTACGCTTCTGGGCGTCATCCCTCCTTGGATGTCATGTCACTGGGTATTGTGTCTCTTCTGGTATTTTGCCTCCTGGGATATCGTGCCTTGGGATATCGTGCCACTGGGTATTGTGCCTCTGGGTACTGTGCTTCCTTGAGTATTGTGCGTCCTTGTGCATCTTGAGTCTGGGTATTGTCTCCTCGGATGTTTTGCCTCTGGATAGCACACCTCTGGGTATTGTGCGTCCTGGGTATCATGCCTCCCGAGGTGTCATGCCTCCAGAGATCGTGCCTCCTTGGATATTGTGCCTCTGGGTAGCGGGTCTCCTCGGGTGTCATGCCTTTGGGTATTGTACTTCTGGGTGTTGTGCTTCCTTGGATGTCATGCCTCCGGGTACCGTGCCTCTGGATACCGCATCTCTGGGTACTGCACCTCTGGATACTGCGCCTCCACGTACCGTGCCCCTGGGTACCGTGCCTCTGGCTATCACGCCAGTTACGGTGCCTGGCAGGGCGCAGGGCCATGCCTGGCTGGTGCTGGTGTGTTTAAAGCCATTGTGCCTCAGTTTCCCCTCATGGCAGGTTGTTGGTGCAGGGGCTGTGACACGCTGCAGCTGCCTCCCCCTGCTCCCTCCCAGGCTGGCAGCGCCGTGTCCCCTGCCCGTGAGGTGCCGGTGTGGTGTTCCCGGCTCAGGGGGCATGGCCTCAGGGCCCCCACCACGGCCTGTGCTGCCGGGACCTGCCGGCCCTACCCGGCCGTTGGGGCTCAGCATCACGCGTGTGGGCAGGGCGCTGTGCCCGTCGTGGTGCTGGGGCCAAGTGCCCACCGCCCTGCTTGCGGGACCCCACCAAAAAGCTGTCACGCTGGGATTAGAAAATAAATACTCCGATTTGTTTTTTAAGGAAAAAAATCTGTTTTTTTTTATTTGTGGGTGGTTTTTTTTTCCTTTTTTTTTTTAAATCATGAAATGACTCACGCTTCTCTGCTGAAAATAAACCTGATTGCAGCTGCGGTGGAGAGCTGGTGAGCTGTGATAGCAGGGAGGCACGGGGCCCCTCAGATTGCAGCCGGGGCCAGCCCTGCCTTAGGCAGCCCCTGCTCGCTGCCAGCACCCAGACCCCCTCCCTGGGGCCGTGGGGGGCTGCTGCCGGGGCTCAGGTGGCCCTGCCAGGGCTGCTAATGGGGCTAAAGTGCTCCTAAGGGGACACCACCATCTGCACGGCCCCCGGGGCCTCGTGTCTTTGCACTCAGAGCTGATGCCGCCCGGCTGCGGGAACACACACGGGCACCCCCACGCGTGCACGGACACCCATGTGCCCCTGCGCGCACACGCACAGGGGTGCGCCCCCCACCCCCCGTGAGCCCTCATAGATCCACAAGGGTTTTTCCTTGCCCGGAGTTCGCTCCCCACCCCGGGCAGGCTTTTGCGTGACTGTTTGATGTCGGGAGCTCGCCTCTGCCACCCCCCCCCCGGTGCTGCGCCAGCCACCCGCAACCCCCCCAGGGACGGGGAGCCACAGCGGCAGCCGTGCAGAGCCTTTGGTAAAATCCCCCACCGCCCTCCCTGGCCCCTCTGGCACAGCAGCTGGGTGATGCACGGGGGGCCTGGGGGCTGGACCCCCCGATGCCTTGCGTGATGCAGCCATGTGCTCCTCTCTGCAGGGACCCCGGCAGCGGCGACGGGCCGGCCGTGCTCCCTGGAGCCAGCCGCATGGCGGGTAAGACACCCCGAGAGCCCCCCTGTACCCCGCACACCCTGTTCCCGTGCCCCGCCGAGGGTGATGTGCCGGGGTGCTCAGCACCCCAGCAGCGTGCATCGCCCCAGGGGACGGCCAGGGGCTCACGGGGCCCCGAGGCGTCCCGGCATCTCTCCCGGTGACATCTCAGAGGTGGTGTGCGGAGCAGCCGCTTTGCTCGTCTGACTGCCGCTCGCCCTCGCTCCCTCTCAGCTTCCCAAGACGGGCCGTGGGGTGAGGGCGACGAGGACCCCGCGCTGGCTGAGCCGGGGGGGTCCCATGGGCCCCCGGGTGCTCAGCCCCAGCCTGGTCCAGAGCAGGACCCCTTGGTGCAGACGTGTCTCCTCCGGGACTTGGAGATGGGTCCCCTTGCCCAAACACAGACCCTGAGGGACTTCGAGCAGGTGAGCCCGTGAGGTGCCGGGACCCCCCATGGCACCACCAGGACCCCCCCAGCACCGCTGGGTGCTTCCAGGATACATGCCAGATCCCCTGGGTGCACCAGTGGGGTGTGGAGGGCAGGAGGGGGCCGCAGGGTGGGTGGTGGTGGGATGGGGAGAGGGGGCTGAGCCCCCCCGGGCGCCGCGCTCCCCCTCGCCGCCCTCCTGGCTGAGGCGCGCGGGGGCCGCCGGGGCTCGGGTTTCACCACCCGCCTGTCCCTGCCGTCCCTGCTCCGGCGATTCCTCAAATAGCTCCGGGAAGTGGAAAAAAAAAAAGGAAAGAGGCCGCGGCAGGGCTGGCAGTGGGAGCTGCGGGCGGGCAGGGACCCCGGGCCGTGTCCCTGGCGGCGCCATGTGAGGGGTGCCGGGATGCCCCCCCCATGGAGCGCCGGCCATGGCTAACGGGTACCGCACGCTCTCCCAGCACCTCAATGACCTCAAGAAGGAGAATTTCAGCCTCAAGCTGCGCATCTACTTTCTGGAGGAGCGCGTCCAGCAGAAGGGCGAGGGCAGCCGGGACGATGTCTACCGGCGGGTGAGCACCCGTGGGGGACGGGTGTCCGATGCGGGTTTCCCTCCCGATGCCCCCCCCCTTTGCTGGGAGGAGATGGGGCCGGGGGAGTGCAGCCAGTGGGGATGCCGGGGAGGGCACCGGGCATGGCGCTGGGACTGGGGGAGCCGCTGTGCAGGAGTTTGCCCCTTGCTGCCTTTGACTGGAGCGGGGAGAGGGTCGGGGAGGGCATCCCCAGCCCGGTGGGGTGCCCAGGGTGTGTGGCAGTGCCGGTTTGGGTGCAGACAGATGGAGCGGGTACAGCCCGTTCCAGCACCGGCGGGCTAAACTACCGCCTGTGCCACTCAGTGCCGGGAGCACCTGAAGCTCTGCCGTAGGGTGAGGGACCCCCATGCCACCTCTGATGCATTCCCATGGGCAGTGGTGCTGGGGGGGTCCAGGCAAGTGTGGGGGCATCCTGCCCACCTCCCTCCCACCCCGCAGAACATCGAGCTGAAGGTGGAGGTGGAGAGCCTGAAGCGGGAGCTGCAGGAGAAGCAACAAGCCCTGGACAACACATGGTGAGTGGAGCCAGCCAAGCTCCTCGCCCCGGGGTGGACGCGGCACCCAGGCGCCGTGGGCATGGGGGACAGGGTTGTCTGCCCGCACCCTGCCCGCAGCGGGCAGCGGAGAGGTTTGCAATGGGGCTGGAGGGGTTTGCAATGGGGCTGGGTGCCGGCGGGGCTCCGCTTACAGCCCCGGCGCCAGCCAAAAAATAAAGGGCAAGCACCTGTTCGGTGGGGGAGGGCAGCGCTGTGCCCAGGGGCCATGGCATGGGTGTCCCGCAGCAGGGCACTGCCAGGTGGGGGGCCGGGGGCACGGCAGCTGGGGAATGCATGGTTTCGGGAGCGTGTGGGGACTGCTTTGGTGGTTCAGAGCCTGAGCATGACCCAGTGCCGCTGAAGGAGCCGTGTCCCCAGGGCAGCGGCGCTCAGAGGTTACAGTACACCCGGCCCGAGGGTCCTGCAGAAACAGCACCCACAGCATGGGGGGAGCTTGGCTGGGGGCACCCAGGGTAGCACAGCTCATCCAGCTGGTTTGGGGTGGGGGTTTTTGCAAAGGGAGGCCATGCCGTGCCGTGCCGTGCCGTGCCGTGCCGTGCCATGCCGTGCCATGCCATGACACGCTGCACCCTGCCAAGCCATGCCATGCTGTGCCATACTGTGCAGTGCCATGCCATGTCATGCTGTGAGATGCCATGCCATGCCATACCATTCTGTGCCACACTGTGCTGTGCCATACTGTGCTGTACCGTGCCATGCCGTGCTGTGCCTGGCAGGGTGGCCGCGGAGAACCAGACGACCCGCAGCCAGGCAGCGCTCCGGCAGCAGTATGAGGAGCGGCAGCGGGAGTCGGAGCATGTCTACGAGCTCCTGGAGAACAAGATCCAGCTCCTACAGGAGGTGAGTCCAGGGATGGCGGGCGCCGGGGGGGGCAGGGGCCGATGCCTGGGGGGCTCACCCCGCTGCCGCGCAGGAGGCCAGGCTGGCACGGAATGAGGCTGAGCAGGCCACGGCGCTGGCCAGAGCCGAGGCGGAGCGGTGCCGGGAGCTGGCAGGGAAGCTGAAGGAAGCTGCAAGAACGAAGGAGGAGGACAGGAGCGATGACGGCTGCGGCGCCATGGCGCAGAGGTGGGTGCCCAAGACCCGTCCCCTCTATGCTGCCAGTCTGTGCCCTGAGCCGGTCCTTGGGGACTACCAAGGGGTTGGTGCTATGTGGGGCTGGGGAGCTGCTGGCATCTTGGGGGGATGGAGGGGTCACCCCAAGGGGAGATAGCTGGGCTGTGGGGAAGGGGGAGCAGCCCTGAGGCTGCTCTGCTTTGCCCCAGAGATTGTCCCCCCTAGCTGTTCCCAGTGCCATCCTGGGGCTATCCCAGTGCCTGAGCATCCCCTGCCCTTCCCTCCCTCTCAGGAGGATCGAAGAGCTGACCCAAGAGCTGGCCGCCACCAACCGGCTCGTGGAAACGCTGTCAGCCGAGAAGCGCGACCTGCAGCAGCGCCTGGAGGAGCCCCCGGCCGTGGGGGGGCAGGTCGGTGGGCAAGCGCGGGGGGACCCCAGCCCAGCACCCCAGGGAGGAGTGCACCCACCCAGGGCTTGGCTGGCAGTTGTCATCCCTGTCCCTTGCTGGGGCTCTGGCCAGGGGTGTGCCACGTCAGCCCAGCAGCGTCGGGCGTTTGCACAGCTGTGCCGTGGTGCTGGGGGGGGCAGGGGGACCAGGAGGACCCGGTGCACGGTGTCGAGGGAGAGGCCACCAGCCTGTGCAGTCCTTCTGTGGGTGTCAGTGCTGCCTGCGCCCGTCTGCCATTTAAATCCCAGGTCTTAAAATACCCCCCGGCAGCCCGGCATGGTGCCAGGTGGGATTTCGGGACTGTGAGGGATCAGAGCAGCGTGTTCCTGGCAGCCACACAGCTCAGGCCATGCTGCATCTTGGTGGCACAGTGCTGTCCCCAGCAGCCGTGGGCCATCAGTGCGTGAGCTGCCCATGCAGTCGTCCCGCTGGGGGACCCCGGTGTGTGCCCACTGGGTGGCACGGGGCGCCATGCAGGGTACTGGTGCGTGAGTGCTGGTGGCCCTGTGTTGCGGGGACGTGATCCCCCCAGCACTGCCTGCTGGGACTGGGCATTGGCACTGGCATTGGGACAGGGACGTGGTGGGGGGACCTGGCACTGGGCTAGGCACCAGGGACAGGCACTAGTGGGGGGCGCTGGCATTGGGGCTGGGCACTGGCATTGGGGCTGGGTCTCCAGCACTGGCCCTGAACTGTCGCTGTCGCCGTCGCCGTCGCTGTCGCCGACGCTGCCGCCGTCGCTGTCAGTGCCGCCGCGCCGGCTCTGCGCTGCGCCAGCCCCACGTGTGCCCGGGGCGCGCCGCGGACAGCCACTACGCATGCGCAACCTATGGGCGTGGCGACTACAAATCCCGGCAGGCGCTGCGGCCGCCGCGCATGCGTGGGGCTGTCGTTCCCGCCATCTTGAAATCTGAGCCACAAGCCGGGCGCCGCCGTGGCAGGAGCATCCTCGGCGGCGGCGGGGGGAGGTGGAGCGGCGGGGCCTGTGGGGCAGGGGGGCAGCCCGGGGTGAGGGGCAGCCCCGGGGAAGGCAGGCAGTGAGGAGAGAGGGGGCAGCCTCGGAGCGGGGGGAGCTGTGAGGAGAGGGAGCTGTGAGGAGAGGAGGGCAGCGGGGTGGGGGGGGGGACGCAGCCAGGAGAGGGGGGCAGCCCTGGTGTGATTGGGCTGAGATGTGAAGGAGATGTTGTAGAGTAGCGTATTTCTGTAGCACCAGGAGTCCCAGCGTGTCACCCCCCTAAAAAGGGGGAGTTGGTGGGGTGAGAAGTGCTGGTGGGGTCAGGGCTTGAGGGAGCTGTGCCCTGGGAGATGTGCTGAGTGAGCGGTAGAGGCCTCAGGAAGGTCTCTTGAGAACCCCCAGAAGTAGGTTTGGGTGCTGGTCGGGAGGGAGGATGAAGGAAACCTGCCGGATCTGTGCCCGGGAGCTGTGCGGCAACCAGCGGCGATGGATCTTCCACACGGCAGCCAAGCTGAACCTCCAGGTGCTGCTCTCCCACGTCCTGGGCAGGGAGCTGTGCCGGGATGGCAAATCCGAGTTCGCTTGCAGCAAGTGTGCCTTCATGCTGGACCGCATCTACAGGTTCGACACTGTCATCGCGCGCATCGAAGCCCTCTCCATCGAGCGCCTGCAGAAACTGCTGCTGGAGAAAGACCGCCTCAAGTTCTGCATTGCAAGCATGTACCGCAGGAACAACGAAGACTCTAGCACAGATGACAGAGCTGGGGATGGGACTGTGGACCTTTCTAACCTGCCTGATGTACGGTACGCTGCCCTCCTTCAGGAAGATTTTGCTTATTCTGGGTATGAATATTGGACGGATCAAGAAGAGCACAGCTTGGAGCCGCACAGCTGCCATGCTTCAGAGGGAGTGAGTAACCGCCCGCGGCGCTGCCGTGGCTGTGCCGCGCTGCGGGTGGCCGATGCTGACTACGAAGCGATTTGCAAAGTGCCACGAAAGGTGGCCAGAAGCATCTCCTGCGGGCTGTCCAGCCGGTGGTCGGCCAGCATGGGCAATGAGGAGTCATCCGTGTGTGACGCAGCAGAGTCCGCCAGTGCCAGAGGGCCAGTGGATGGGGAAAGCATGGAGGAAGGCACGCCTGCGTCCTCTGTGGAGTCCCTGGACACGACCGTGGAGGCGAGCCCTCCGCAGCAGAAGGACGACGATGCAGATAAGGGGGTGAAAGGGAATGGGAAATGTGACGACTTCTCAGATGACCGCATGACCCCAAACTCTTCGTTGAGTGGGAACAGGCTGGAGCTGGCCCTCAGCTTGATCAGGGCTTTGGACTACAAACCCCTTCAGAGCCCTCGAGGCAGCAGGCTACCTATTCCTGTGAAGTCCAGTTTGCCCCCTGCCAGGCTGAGCCGTGACTTGGCAGATGGGAGCGCTTCTTCTGGCTTAGTGTATGCTGGTTCTGCCTTCCTCAACGCAGACAGAAAATCCTTTTCCAGAGCTCCTTTGGGTCTTGCCCTGGAGATTTCTGAACTGCAGGAGCTGTGGGACGACCTCTGTGAGGATTATATGCCGCTGCGGGTACAGGTAGAGGTCATTGTGCCGCCGTTCGATTGAGCAGCGTCCCTGCGGCCTGACGCTGAGCCCACTAGAGATTCTTCTGTGCTGAGATAATACAGATAGCCACGAGTCGCTGAACCCAGGGCTAAGAATAGGCAGCTCGGTCCTTTTTAGGTGTGCTGCCTCTCTCCTCTGTCATTCTCCTGTCATCTGTTTCCTCCTTGTGTTCTGGGAAATTAACCTTCCCCCCCTCCATCAGCTTTCCCTGTCAATGCAGCCTGCTAGATGGGTCCAAGCTCTTCACGTGCTTTGCCATTTTTCTGCTGAGAAAACACCAGTTTCACTTCAGCTTTGTCTTTAAGAAGTCAGTGTGACTTTTACCCACAACCAAAGGGAGTGTTTTAAGCTTCTGGGCATGTATTTTCCAGCAAATGTGTTTTCTTTGTGCCTGGGTAATGGTTCAGTGTCGGGAGCACCTGCCTCCAGAGCCCTGCCTCTGCAGATCAGGCCTCCAACCTGCCTAACGTGCAGATCCGCGCAGGGATCTTTGGTGCGTGCCCTGAGGAAAAGGTGTTTTCCTTGCAGGTGGATTTGTGCCAGAGGATGACTTTAGGGTTGGTATTCTAGATAATTGGTTTATTTTCTGATCCTTTGAAAAGATTCATCAATTAACAGCGGGTGTTGCTGAGAGGCGATGAAAGCTCCTGCTTTCACGGGACTTCCTGGTGCTGTTATCTGCCTCGATGGTAGTCCTCGTGTAGCTCCAGATTGCCTCTGTTTTGCTGGCTTTAATGAAATCTTCATTAGTATGCAGTCAAAAAGCTGAACTTGTAACTCCTTTACCACTTTCCTTAATGAATAGAAGGCCTCGGTCAGCTTCAATTCAGGAATATCCATGTCAGCCTAATTGCATTCCCATTAGCAGCCTTAGTGCTGTCTAATGCTCTAGGTAGCCTGGGGGATTAGAAAAATGCTTGTTTATTGCTATGGCAACTGTAGCTGTGCTGAATTACACTTCCTATTCAGCCAGGGCTGCTTGCTGTCCCATCTGCTCGGGCGTTTCCCAGAGCTGTGTGCTTTTCCCACAAAAACCTGCTTAAGAGATGACGCTAGGGAGGAACGTATTAAAACTAATTTTCATCTGGTGCACAAAGGCATCGCGCTGGCAGCCAGTGAGTGAAGCTGCGAAGCAGGGCGTTGCTGCTCCTGTAGTCTGTGTTGCTTGCTACTAATTTTCACTGCTAGGGCTATATTTACAGCATAAAAATAGGCTTTCTCTTAACAAAACGTGGCACAATCGACGTGGTGCATTTACGGCTTGGCTTTGTGTCACACATCGCCATCCTCCTCTTGGAACTGTTTTACAGGAGTTTCTCCAGCCTCTGCCATCCGACCATCCCTGCCAGGAATTCGTCCTGCGGGATGTTTTGCTGTCCGTTTCTTGCCATGGCATCAGCAGTTGCAGGCTTCAGTGCAGGGTCTGGCAGAAGGGGGAAAGCGCTTAATCCTTCAGATGGCTTTAACAGCAAAAATAAGAAGTCAGATGCAGCTAGTAAACTAAGTGGTTCTTGTATAAATGTTCTTTCTTTCTCTTCATACTAGCAACACTCTAAAAGTCACTGTCCAGCGATTCATATGCATAAACGCCTTTCTGGTAGCATGAAAGGGATATATAGGATATTTCCCCGATTGCTTTTGGGAAACTGCAGTTCTCCTTGAAATTTACTGCCATAAGCTACGATGTCTGAGAGCAATCTGGTGTCAGGGGCATGTGATCTCTTAGGTATTGTCTTTTTGGGTGTTTTCTTAAACCAACAATTCTTCCTCTTCATCACTGCAGCCCCAGGAAAATGCCACCAAACCCAGCCTTCGTCAGACACGCTCTTGCAGCTGCCTGCGGTGCCGTGCTGGCAGCGAGGGAAGCGTTGCCTGACTGAGAGCCAGTCTTTTACCCGCTGTTCTGGGCAGATGTGAGCTTGGCAGGCGTAGATAATGCTGTGATTATTATTCTTATTTTTTAAAGAAGCGTTCTGTCTAGGTTAGTGTGTGCTGACATTGCTGGAGCTGTATTGAGGAGAGATTGTCAGTAAAATGCTGATGTAGGAGAAACTGCTGGAGAGCTGTGCTCCTGACGTGGCTGCAGGGAAGCACAAGGGAGGCAGCTTGGGCTTTGGGACTTTGGACTCTGGAGTTGTCTCTCCCTTTCCCTTCCCTGCTCCTCACTCTTTGCAGGATTTCTGCTTATTTTTCTTTACAATGTGCAAATTGTGAGGAAAGGTGTGTTTTCTTTTTTTTTTCTCCCCCTTCTGTTTTCTTTTCATCAACCTTCCTTTGAGACAGCTGCTGTGTGAGAGATTCTAGCAGCTCTCCCTGTCTGATCTGAAGCCACCTGGCTGGGGAAATTTGAAATTACTTGCTGTGACTGTTCAAGGTTTCAGTAAAATCTTATCAAAACATCAGGGTAAAGGGAAGCATTGCTTCTGTATGGAAGCTTCTGTATGTGAGAGGCAACGCACAGGCCTGGGGGAGCTCCCCTGCGCTGCCTGCCTTTCCCAGAGACAGCATTTCTGTGGCTGCTGAAGATGAGGATTCAGTCTGACAGGGCTAATCAGAGCTGGCTGTTGTTCTCCCTGCGCTGTGCTGCCTGGAGCTGGTGCTCTGTGCGTGCTCTGAAAAGCTCTGGGATGTTCTTGTAGCCTCTGCACTGCAACCCTGCGCTTGCCCGGGCTCCCGCTTAAGACAGACACCAGTACAATTGATCTTGTATCGCTGATGATATTCAGGAATATTTAACGAGTCCTGTGAGGGCTGGGGTGGGTGGCTGGTTTGAATGCTGCTCTCGGGAGTTAACAACTCACTAGGCAGGAGGTAGCACAAGAGTAAGAAGGGATGACAAGGGATTAGCGTGTGCTCAGCCAGCAGCGTCTGGCAGGCCATGCGTCAGAAAGTAGGCTGTTTCCATTCTCAATAAATGGATATCTGTCATTAAAAAAAAATCTCAGCTGTGGCATTGAATTTGCTACAGTTCGTGGAGCTGCAGGGAATCGCACACGGCATGGGGAGCTCTGAAGGAGAGCCCAGAGAATCACAAGGGGAGGGGTTCAGCGGCGGGTGGCTGCCAGGTCATGGCAGGAGGATAGTTGGTGGGAAGGACTGAAGGTTGTGGGCTTGATTAAGAAGGAGAAGCTTGGCAGAACATGGGAAGGAGGAGTTCAGTTTGGTGCTGGCTTTGTTTTGAAGCTGCCAGCAGGGCACATAGGAAGGAGGGAGGTTTCGGGGATGTGGCTTGGGTGTGGGGAGCAGAACCATCATCAGCCTGCAGACAGTGGCTAGAGCCAGACAGGCTGCTGGGTTCATGGTGTGGGACTGAGGAGAGACAGGGAGCCCAACCAGAGCCTCGGGGCAGTGGGGCACTTCTGGCAGGTCAGGCAGAGAGCTGCCAGGTGCCAGCCTGCCACCCAGGTGAAGGGAGACATGGGCAGCGTTAGAAGAGCCCAGTGGGGCATGTTTAAGCCCATGCTGCAAGGTCTCTGGGGGCTGACAGCTGAGTAGAAGAAGCCAGTGCAAGACTTGAGCCATTTCTCTCTTTTTTTTTTTTTTTTTTCCCCTCCAGAATTTGCAGGATGACCGTCAGCAGCTGGCTCCAGGTGACCCTGCAGCGGGGGAACACACGTCTGATCTGTGTGCCGCAGAGCTGCAGGGCAAAATCCAGCAGTTTGAAGCTGCCAACAAGGTATTTCTTCATGAAGAGCAAATTTAGTGCCTAGTGAGCCTGATGTAGTTAGTATTGGAGGGTGCCTCCTAGCCTGGCCAGAGGCAGGCATCTGCACCTCTGCTCCCGCAAGGGTGTGTGCTAATGCATGATTCTCAGTGCTGTTGTCTGCCAGCTTGAGTTAAAAGCATTTACTTTTTTCTGCAGCTGGGCTGTGTAAATTTTCCATGTTTATTTTTGCAAGCCATTATTTTGGAAGAACTTCCCACTTAACTGGTGAGCCTTCTGAGAACTGGTGAAGGAGAGATGCACTGGGCTATTTCCCTGTCTCTTGGATTTGCATGGGCTAAGTCTGGTGCAGGAGAGAAGGGCACTTGCCTTTTGAGACAGGTGCCTTCTTCTTTCAAGCAGTAAGGGAGATCAGCGCAGAGGGGGTCCTGTTTTCATTTAGACTTAAAGGCTCTCTTAGGAAAGAAACATGCATCTGACTTGTCTTGAGGCAGATCAAATTTAACACGTGTTGCGAGGGGTAGATGTTCTTAGTTATGCTCTTGAACTCTAAGGTAAATTATACCTACTGGGAAAACAGAGGGGTTAAATGGGAAAAAACATCGGGATGGGATCTTTATTTAAATCTGGGGACAGCTGTAAACTGTTGGAGCTGCCTGGACCACAAAGCTTGGCAGGAAAATAAAGAGGCCCAAGGCCCAGTAAATGCAGTTGGAAGTATTTAAACAGGTTAGGGGGAGTGTCTGTTAGAGCAGAGGTGACACGACAGGTGTGTAAACTAATGAGCAACAAGAGGAAATCACGTGGCAGCACTAACTTCCTAAGAAACTGAGGCTTGAATGAGTTTTGAGGAAGATGCGTATCATCCAAGACTAAGAATGGCAGCAGGCAGCATGTTTAGAAATGCTAACAAGCAGTTCTTAAATGCAGAACGTGCGCTGCATCACGAACGTTATGGTGAAAGCAGAGACCTGTCCTAAAACTGTTGGAGATGGTAGTCTCTTTAGGGTGAAAGTGTCAAAGGCAGAAGTTTCTCAGGTTGTAAACTAGCCACGGAGACTAGTGAGACATTCCCCTTTGCTTTGTGGCCGTGCTGTTGGCATGCTGGCACTGGCTAGATGCTGTTGTGCTGAAGCCAGAACTTGAGGCTAAATAAGCCACTGATCTGATCAAATGTAAAATTGCCTAGACCGGCAGTTGCTGCAGGAGTGCCTGGATGGTTGAAGGAGGCAGTAAGAGAAGGGGCTGAAAGATTGTAAAGGGGCAGCTGCAATGCTCTGGAGGACCTCAGAAGCAAAGGAACAGTTTTTAGAATGTGTAGCTTTTCCATGTTGATTTTTTTTGTTCAGGTCTCTTGGGCTGAAGCAGCCCCTTTCCTCTTAAGGGAACAGAAAGAAATGATAGAAACTGGGAAGGCTGCTGGGCAGTCCAAGCAAGACTCTCCTGGAGTATGTGGGAGGCAGTGTGATAGGTGAACCCAAGCCGGGAACCTCCACCCTGCACGTGAGGGCTGCGTTGGAGGGACCAGAAGAACTGGAACAGTCCTGTGGAGGGGCTGAAGGGTTTGTGTTTAATCACCGGTCTCCACCCAGCTCAAACAGTATTTACAGACTCTAGAGGGAGCCGCGTTGATCTTGATCTGGTGAACACCTGGGCTTTATGGACTTTAGTAAGGAGTGGAGGGAGTCCTAAGGGTGTTTATGTAGAGCATTAGGCAGGATTAAAAAAACAATGTTTCTGTCTTCAGTTGTTACAGGAAAAGCTGAATGAATTGAATTTTGAATTAAAATCTGTCCAAGAAACATCTCAGAGGCAAGATCATACAATCCAGAGCCTGAACGAGGTCCTGAAGAGCAAAGAGAGTAAGGTAATAGTTTTGGGTGGACAGGGTGGTGCTCACCAAAAGAGGAAGGTGTGCTAGTCCTGTAGGCAGTGATGAAAAGGAATGCTTAAGCCATTGCTAAGCATCCTGGATCTCATTCAGTTATTTCTTGCAAAGCTTTTACTTTCGTGTGATGCTGATGTGTCATAATCCACGCCGGAGGCTTGGGACAGGAGGGTTTGTTCTTGGTTTGCCAATGACTGAGCTTTCTGTCCTTTGACTCGTAGACAGAAGAGCTGTACCATATCATCGAAGGGCAGAATGAGACAATGGCCAAGCTGCGGGACATGTTACATAGAAGCCATCCGGGACAGTTGCAGGTATTTCCCTGGAAAGCCTCAAATATATCAGGTTTCATTGTGCAGGGATCCTGATTTTTAAATCCCTCTCGTGAACTAAATCTTTGAGTTTCTCTGCTTCCCACTCTTGTTAGATGTCAGAGAGCCCACTCTCATCCCAGGAGCAGCAAATGTCACTGCTAGATCTTCAGAACACGCTTTTCTGCACCAAGTTGGAGGTGCAGAGACTGAAGAGAGCTCAGCGCCAGAAAGAGCATCAACTGGCTGAAGCCAGGAGAGCAACCCAGCTCCTAGAGACCATGGCGCATGAGCAAGAGCAGCAGAAAGAGGCAACGTGGAAACACAACCAGGTATGACAAGCACTTAGCCTGGAAGTCTCTGGGGTTACACGACTTAAGAAGTGCTGGTGTAGTCAGTACTCTGCTCTTATTCATCATTTCTCCCTACACCAATCTGGACACGCTTCACAGAATCGGAGGTTGGTGGGGGTTGGCAGGGACCTCTGGAGATTATCTAGTCCAACCCCCCTGCCAGAGCAGGGTCACCCAGCGCAGGCTGCACAGGATGGCGTCCAGGCGGGTTTGAATATCTCCAGAGAAGGAGACTCCACACCCTCGCTGGGCAGCCTGTGCCAGGGCTCTGGCACCCTCACAGTGAAGAAGTTTTTCCTCATATTCAGACGGAACTTCCTGTGTTCCAGTTTGTGCCCATTCCCCTTTGTCCTGTTGCTGGGCACCACTGAAAAGAGTCTGGCCCCATCCTCTTGACACCCACCCTTGAGATATTTGTAAGCATTGATGAGGTCCCCTCTCAGTCTTCTTTTCCTCAGGCTGAACAGCCCCAGCTCCCTCAGCCTTTCCCTACAGGAGAGATGCTCCAGTCCCCTCATCATCTTTGTACCCTCCGCTGGACTCTCTCCAGTAGTTCCTCATCTTTCTTGAACTGGGGAGCCCAGAACTGGACGCAGGACTCCAGATGGGGCCTCACTAGGGCAGAGTAGAGGGGGAGGATAACATCCCTCGACCTGCTGGCCACACTCTTCTTAATGCCCAGGATGCCGTTGGCCTTCCCCTTGGCTAACCCCTTGTCACATACGGCAGGGAGAATTCTCCAGCCTCCTTAGCTCCGTATCTGAGGATTTAGAATCACCAAAGATACCTGATAGTGGGTATGTTGTCACTTGTATGTCTTTGGCTGGTGCGAATGTTCTGTCTCTTTTTGCAATGTTACAAAGTTAATGTCCACTGCTGCACAGATTAGCTGTGATTGACTAAAGCTCTGCCTGTGGCCAGAGCAGGGGGTTTAGATGGGTGGTTACCCTGGGAAATAAAATAAATTCAAACTTCATCACCATGGAAGTGTATTTTGAGTTGTAAAAGCTGTAGTATTGCAGAGCATTTTTGGCTGCTCCCACAACCCTTGGCCTCTTCAGATTAGCTTGCTGTTTACAGGTTTGTTGAGACTGATTGGCAAGATAGGTGCTTTTCCCTTGCAGGAGCTGCGTGCTCTGGTACAGCAGCTGCAGGCAGAGCTGCAGGACAAGGCTCAGCAGCTCCAGACTGTGGAATGGGAGAAATGCCGTGAGCTGCAGGCCCAGGAACAGAGAGTTCAGCGTTTGAGTCAGCATCTGGCTCGCAAGGAACAGCTTCTGCAGGTGAGATGCAAAAAGATTCAAATTGAGCGTAAGTCACCAGGGCCCCTGCTTCTCCTTTGGTATTTGGTGATGCAAAAGTCAGGCTGTAGCTTTCATGCATGCCCCTCGAAAAAGGGAAGGAAAGAGATGCTTCTGGGCTCCCAAGGTGAGGAAGAAGGCACAGGTATCCAAGTGCCTCAGCCCACAGCAATGCCTGGTGAGCCCTGGCAGGTGCTAGTCAACCAGTCCCAGGTGCTGGGACTCTACCACCCTTTAATGTGAGGAGTAGACCAAGTGTAGGGTGGAGGTAGTTAGCCCTGATTCTCCTGTGCTACTCTCTGGGGGGTTTCTGGACTGATAATTGTACTGAGGGTGTGTGTGTATGACCTCCAGGAATCGAGGGAACTTCTGCAATGCCAGCAAAGCTTGGGCAAGAGCCCTGCAGCCATGAATGCCATGTTGGAGAAACTGCAGCAGCGAGTCAGCGACAGGGATGCTGCTCTGGAGGTGAGCAGTCTGTTGGTGATGTCTCCCTGTTTTCCCTGGGGCTCAGCCTTTGGGTACCATCAGTGGTGCAGCCCCAGGCTGACCCAAGGGGTGTCCATGTCTTCTACATGCTCTTCATGGCTCAGCCTTCCAGAGGAGTCCTCTGAAAGGGAGAGCTGAGGTGCCCCACAAAGTGAGTGGTGGGCTGCAGAGCCCTTCTACCCCATTCTGAGCAATCATCTCCTTTCACCCTAGCGAGCAGTAGATGAGAAGTTCTGTGCCCTGGAGAAGAAGGAGCAAGAGCTGCAACAGCTCCATCTCTCAATAAGGGAGCGTGGAGGTGACCTGGAGAGGCTGCGCAATGTCCTTTCCAGCAACGAGGCCACCATTCATGTGAGTGCTTGTACCTGGGCATGCAGAGTCCAGCCTGGCTGTGGTGTGGTGCTAGACAAACCTTCCTGTGAATGCTCTGGTTGCTGCTGGAAAGAGCAGCTGCAGGGTGTTGGCCTTCCTCTGGCCCTGGGTGTGGGGCACGTTCCTGGGTCGCTTGTGTTTCTGGGCTGGGTGTAGAGGCGAGTGTGGTGTCTGGAGAGGACGGGGGTGAACCTATGTGACTCCACTGGCAGGAGAGACTGGTATTTCCAGTTCTGCTTAATTCAGGATAAAGTCCCTGTCCCCGATTGAGCTGCTTCTGTTGTGGTCCCCAGAGCCTAGAGAGCCTCCTGAAAGCCAAAACCCTGGAACTAGAGCAGGTGTCAGCAACCTGCCAAAACCTCCGCTGGCTCAAGGAAGAGATCGAGGCCAAATCCTGCAGCAGGCAGAAGGAGCAGGAGGGGATCATCCAGCAGCTGCAGACCTGCCTGCATGACAGGAACAAGGAAGTGGAGGTAAGGCCTTAGCTTGGCTTCCTGAGCTTTCAGCCAGTTCGTCTGCAGAGAGAGGGCTCCCAAACCAGAGCCTCCTGGCTGCCTGCCTCTGAGGAGGGCACTTGAACCTGCGCCTGGTGCTTTGGAAGCTGGCTGCTTTTGGCACCTGTAAATACCTGTGCTTGCTGAGACCCTGCTCTCTCAGCTACACCCAGGCTGAAGAGCTGTTCGTCCTTGAACAGCTTGCAGTTTGATGGTAGCAATGTCTCTCCATCTCTCCCTTTGCTCCCCTTGTTCAGGAGCTTACAGCAACTCTGCTGTGCAAGCTGGGCCCAGGGCAGAGCGAGGTAGCAGAGGAGCTGTGCTTGCGTCTCCAGCACAAGGAGAAGATGCTGCAGGATCTCCTCAGTGACAGGAACCGTCAGACCATGGAGCATGATGCTGAAATCCGGGAGCTGCTGCAGGCCATGAGCACCAAGGAGCAGCAGAGCCGAGTGAGTTGTGCGCAGTGCCGAGGCTGGGGTGGATGGCTCTGCCTTGCGTAAGGCAAATGGAAGCTGCTCGCTGGCTGCTGTTGGTGTAGCCTGGTGGAGCTGCTAAGTGTTGAAGAACCACATGAGATGCCATCAGCTGTTCCTAGGTTGGTCTCAACCCATCACATGGGAGCAGTTAAGAAGCAGCAGCTCTTGTAGCAGTGTTCATGTGTTGGGTCCCTGTCATTAAGAGGCCCGAGCAGGGTTTGTGTATGTGATGGGGAAGGAGGTGCATGTCTTCCTAGATATCTGTGTTCCTGGGCTTGGGGCAGCAGAGGGGCTATGGGACGGTCGCTGCTTCATGTGGGTGTTACCAGACCAAAAAGGAAGACTCTGAGCTGTTTCTTGTGTAGCACAAAAGTCTGAGGAAGCTCTGCTCATTCCCTCTTAACTTAGACGTTAGTCAAACTAGTGCATGGTCCCGGGCATGTAAATGCCACTTAAAGAGCCACAGTCCCTACTCTGCCTACTCTTGAACACTGGGTGCAGTTCAGTGCTACTCAAGATTCTTTGCATTGAGTTTCCTTTCATAAAAAAGGGGGCTAAAAGGCTAAGCACTGTCTCCTCCTCTTTGTCTGTCCTCTGTCTTTCTCCCCTCCTGAATGGGCTGTGAGAAACTGAGGAGCTTGTTCCTCTGTAGGCAGAGAGGCCAAGCCTTGCTTCAGCTGTCTGGCAAGCAGAGATGGGAGGGCTGCAGTGGAGTCACTGTGAGTGGCCAGGAGCAGTAGCTCCCAGGCTGGTTTGCGGATCACTTCCAGTCTCAAGTGACAGATAAATATTGAGGTGGTTTCCCTTAATCTCTAAGGAAGGTGAGGGACAGGGATCCTACCTCTGATCACAGCTCTGCCTTTCCCTATTTTTCCTGCTCAATCAGACAGCTGCTGAGAAGATGGCGCACGCTTTGGCTGAAAGAAGCTGTGAGTTACAACTCTTACGCCAGCATGTGTTGGGAAAGGAGCCTGTTGGGACCCAGTCGGCTGGTGCTGGGTTGTTGAAGCAGGACAAACAGCCCATACAAGTAAGAATCGTGCACTGTATTTCTCTGCCCGTGGCCTCGGGACTCCAGAGAGAACTGATGGCAACAGGAGGAAATGAGAGAGAGGGGAGCACCACAGAGAATGATAGAAATGAGAGTGGGATTAGGGAAGAGACTTCCTATAGGAGGAAGAGAAGAAACTGAGGAGCAGAAATGCTGCCTGGATGTTCTGATCTTGATTCCACCCGCCTTTGTCACTCAGTGTCTCCTTTCGTTTTGATCAGGCAGTATTTGAGTCCTTAGGGCACGTGAGAGTATGAAAGAAATCCGCCCTCTGACCTTCCAGCATTGACCCAGTCCTTCCTTGGGCTGGGCTGCCTCGCTGTATTGTAATCCCCTCCCTGACATTGTCACATTCTGGAGGGGACAAGAGAGCTAATTTTAGGTCCCACTAATTCTTGGCAGAGCCTGCTGGCTGTTTGCTGTCTCTTCCACAATTGGAGTTGGTATTTTTAAAGCAGCTTTGCTAAAAACCCCTTTGAGGCTGAATACAACTCCAAGGCTGCATATGCCATGCTCCTACGTGAGCAGCTGTTAATGGTTTATTGGTGAGCTGACATGTTGAACGTTTTTAAGCAGCTGTAAACAGGTTGCTTGTTTCTATTCCCAGGATCAAAGTGAGCTCTAGAGACTTCCAGGGACGTGTATATGGGCCAAGCTCTGCGTTTTCCTTCCTGCATGGTCCCTGTGGGCCATATCTTTGGATGAAGGTGTAGGTCTTTGTAGAGTCTCAGTTGAAAGCTGGGTTTGTTGCAGTTGAGTGAAACCTGTTTAATCCTTACTATGAAGACACTCACTGCCAGCAATCTACTAGTGCCAAATAAAACGAGGCCAGAGCCCTGTTGACCACACATACAGCTTCTAGGCTGGGTGCAATTCACTTGTCTCTACTGCCTAGCTAGGTCCCCTTCATTGGTTTCTCACATTTCAGAGGCACCAACAAAGCAGCCAGCAGCTTTGCTGCAGTCCTGGACCTCTGGGGAAGCTGCACGTGCTAGGTTCCTCATAAAGGTGCAAACCTGGAGGCTTTTGTGTTTTCAGGAAATACTGCAAAGAGCTTGTGGAGCTACAGCCATTGCCGGACCCCCACAGGGGGACAGCAGCTGCAGGACAGAGGGAGGTGAGTGTGGTCACAGCTTCTTTCAAGGTCCCCAGACATGACCAGGGCTTTTTGCTGTGGGAGAAGCATGGTTACATGAAACTGAGAGTAAAGAGCTTTAAGCAAGAGTAAGTTTTTTGAAATAAAGCTGTGCCTCCTCTTTGGGTGATGGTTCAGGGAGGGGAGTATGGGAAAGAGAAAGGCTGGTGTTGGCTTTGAGGTGAGAGGCTTCCACTGAAGAGCTGGTGCTACCCAGTGAAGGGTTTTTGACTTTACAGTTCAGGCTGGGTTGAGATAAGTGCAACTAGTTTGGATTTTGCCTTGGGGCCAGGACACCTGAATTTTGCTCGGGGCAGGACAGCAGGCCTGGGATGTTGCTGTTGCTTTGGGCTGCTGTTTAAGGATCAAGCAGGGAAGAAGAGTGTGTACTAAGAGGCACTGTAACGGGGAGCACGAGCATCATGGGCCTATGTTGCCAAAGAGGGATTCTGTCTGATCCTGGGGTCAGAGCTGATGCACGGTAACCCTGCAGTAACCAAGCTGTCTTTGCAGTTACGTCAGCAGCAGAACTGGAGAAGGATCTTGTTGATGCCAGAGAGGAGCTGGAGCTAATGGCAAAGAAGGAAAGGGAAAGCAGGGTAAGCTTGTGACAGAGCCTGTGCTGCTCTCCCTTGCTTACAGGAGACCATTGGGCTGCCCCTCACTGGAGGCTTTGGACCCCCTTATTGTGAGGGTACCCCCCGTGAGAGAAATGGGGCAGCAGTTTGTAGTGGGGTTTTGACTTTCTGGAGTCTTTCATGGCCTTCTCTTCCCTCCCTAGCGGGAGCTCGCTGCTCTCCAGTCTGTCGTGGCCACGCAGGAGGAAGAGCTGCAGGTGCAGGCCTCGGATATAGAGTCCTTGACCAGGACCATCCAGATCAAAGAAGACCTCATCAAGGTGAGATAATGTGCTGTGCTGGGTCAGTTCTGCCTGGGAGGGCTGCAGTGGAGTCTCTTCTTTCCCCACATCCTCTCCCTCATGCTCAGTCACTCACACTGAGTGGCAAGACAGAGAAACCAAGCTACAGACTTTCTGTGATAGCCGTGAGTGGGTACCCTCCACTAAGGAGCGAGGGGCCTCTTCAGAGCAATGTGGCTGGCTGTCCATGGATGGTATTGCTGCTGGTTTGCCTGCAGCCCTCTGTGTTACTCTGGCCAGAAAGCAAAGGCCCAAAACCCCCAGAGTGTCGTTATTTGGCTTTTTGCTCCTTGTGTACCAAACACCCTTCTTTGAAAGTCCTTTAAGCAGAGTGCATTGTGTCCCTTCTCAGTTCTTGCTCCAGGCTGTTGTCTGTGCCTAATACACTCTGGGTGCTTTGGCATTTCTTTCGTAGGAGACCTGGGTCTTTCCAAACACTGGAAACTTTTGGCAGTTGCGTTCCAGGGAGGATTACGAAGGTCCAGCTGTCCTTGTTACTGATCCCTTCTTCACTGAGCTCTCCTGCTGTTGGTTTTCAGGATCTGCAGATGCAGCTGGTGGATCCCGAAGAAATTCCAGCCGTGGAAAGGCTGACGCAAGAAGTGCTGGTGCTTCGGGAGAAAGTGGCCATAGCAGAGTCACGAGGACAGGAGGCTACTGGAAACAGAAGGCAGCAGGTAGCGTGCCATGTGGGGCAAGCTTGGATGTGTTTATATTTCTGTTGGTGCTCAATTATGAGGCTTTGTTTTCAGCCTTTGGATATGCTGAGATGTGCTTGTTCCTGGCAGCTGGCTGTGTACAATAGGGGGAATATAGAGGAAAGGATTAGTTCCCTTTAGCACTTGTCTCAAGGGCAGAGTCTTTTGGGACTCCAGGGGTGACACTGATCAACTTGATCACTTGGACACAAGCAAGAGAGGATGGGGAAGCCCCTGTTTCTCTGGGGCAGCCAGATGCCTCCTTTTGATTTCTAAGTGTTGCATCTTGTCTCTTCTCTCCAACTAGTTGTTACTGATGCTGGAAGGGCTGGTGGCTGAAAGGAATCGGTTAAATGAGGCTCTCCAGGCAGAGAGGCAGCTCTATGGCAGCCTGGTAAAGTTTCGCACGCACCCAGACAGGTAAGCGAGGCTGCCTTGGCTCCGTGCTGCCCTGCTCTGCTGCTGGGGCAAACATGGGTGGTCCAGTGGGGCAGTCCCTGAAGCAGTGGTCGTTCTGCAAGTCTGAGAGCCCTCAGTGGGAAAGAGGGAGTCCAGGCAAAGAATCAGGCAAATGCCGCTTTGGGAGTCCGAGTTTTAGGCTGCCTTCTTCCCTTGAAGAGGCCGCAGTGGCAAGCTTTACATGCTACATAAACTCCCCCCATTGCCATCTCTTGTTCAGGCCCTGGGATTTCCATCTCTGTTCCTTGGCTTATCCCTTCCCGGCTCAGTTTCCCACCCACACTTGGCCACCTTTCAGAGGCTGCTGTCAAATTCCCAACCAACTGTTGGGTTGATAAAGATCTATCTAGGTGCTTATCCAGGCGGTTGTCCCGCAGTGCAGTACGGCCCGCATTCTCTGTCCTCTGCACTAATCCCCTGCCCTTCATGGGGCTGCAGCCTCTGGGATATTTGAGCTACCTGATGGCAAGAGAGCACATAAGTGGAGTGCTTGGGTAAGTACTGAAGAACAGCTGTGACTAGGAGTCCCCTACCATGGGCTGCAGCCTTTTTGGGGGATGGCTGTGCTCTGGGCAGGTTTAGAGGTGAGGCAAGAGGTGGCCGAGCTGCCTGGGGAGCGTGCAGGGCCTGTGCCTGGAGTAAGCGGCAGTCCTGGATGGAGGGGCCGATTTGGTGTGCGCTTGCTGCAGCCTGTCTAACCCTCTTCCCTTTTGTGCGGCGTGTCTGCTTAGCGATGCGAGAGACCACACTCTGCAGGTGGAGCTGGAGGGGGTCCACGAGCTCCGGGGACAGCTGGAAGAAGCTCTTGGAAGAAGCTTGGAGCGTTTGAGCAGGCTGGAGACACAGGGCGCCATAGGAGGTGGGGAACAGGAGCGTGTGAGAGTCCTACCCCAGCATGCCTTCTGAGCACTGGCGCTCGCCCGCCTGCCACGGAAACGGTTCACTAACCGAGCGAGGCTGTCTCACTGACTCTGGGAGGGTTGCTTTGGTACTTAGTTAACGGTACGATAGAACTGGTGCAGGGCTTTTTTGTTTTATTTTTGAGCTGCTTCGGAAACGGCGATCAGTGCAATCCACCTGTGTCTCATGTATGTTCCTGTCTGACCCACCCTGGTGGCCACTGATGTATTTGCACATTCAAATCATTCCATTTTAGTTGATTTCCCTCTATCTCCCTTCTCCTCCCACCCCCATGGGCCAAATAAAGATTCCCTTTCCCTGAAGGAAACACCAAATGTTCTCTGTCATCTCCCAAGTGCATGAGTGTGAGTTTTTGTATTCCCTCACTGTTTTTCTTACCCAGTGACGTCCCCCTCTTGGGTTGATGGTGGCTGGCCTAAAGGGAGAAGGTGTATATGGAAAAGTGGGTTCCAGAGCCAGAGAATTTGAGAACGGCCTCAAGACCCGGTGGCACTTGTCTGGGGCTCTTGCACAAGTCTTGAGTGTAGAACCAACGATTTGGTTTATGCTTAAACCAAATCCTGCTCCAGTACTGATGATTTTACTGACCTTTTTTTTTTTTTTCCCCTAATTGTAAGTTGTCTCAGCCTAGCTTGTGAGTGCCTTCCAGGTAGAGCTTCCTCCTCTTTTTGACAGATGGTTTGGGGTGACTGAGACCTGTCCCTGCTCCCAGGGTCTGGGCTGAGTCTGCTCCCTTACTTGCATGCGCACATCTTGCTTACAGGCTCCACACGCCCCTTGGGCAACGGGCAGGGCCCTGTTTCTGCTTTGCTGGGGACAGTCCCACTTGGCACCACTGCATACCTTTTCTAGGGCATCTTTCACCTCCTCTGGGAGTGTTGGGGCTGGCGTGAGAGCTGAAAAACAGCAGCAACAGCTGTCCGATGACCAGCGCTTCCCATGCGCAGCAGGCTATGGATCAGCTGGCTCACACTCGATCACTTCCCGAGGTGGCAGGAGCAAATTTTGTACCTCTGAACATCTGTTTCTGCTTGCTGGGGAAGCTGAACTAGGAGCGGGTGGAGCAGAAGAGCTCCATCTCGCTGGGCTGCGCCGTCTGGACCTGTGACTGCTCTGCTGCGCATCTCCTTGTGACTGCTTCACGTGGCACCACCTGTCCCATGCCTTGCACCCGTGCTGAGGTCTTCCCTTCCCTGCCTCAGACGGGGATAGGAGGCAGCACAGCTCTCCCTTCATGCGCAGCAGGTCCACACCTAGC
This sequence comes from Phoenicopterus ruber ruber, assembly GCA_009819775.1. NCBI lineage: Eukaryota > Metazoa > Chordata > Aves > Phoenicopteriformes > Phoenicopteridae > Phoenicopterus > Phoenicopterus ruber. Next base: position 28,710,884 of record CM020222.1, read on the forward strand.
TGTGTGGCGAGTTCAGCAGTTCTCACGTGGGCTGAAGGGACACAGCTGGTGGCCGCTGGGCAGCTCTGGTACTTGGTTAGCTTTTTCCTTTCTTGTGTTTCATCTCATTCCCTTCCTCTCACTTCTCTGTGTAGCACCATCTTCTCTTTCTCCTTCTGCCTCTCACTTTGTAGGACCCTCTGTGTCCCTGTCCTTATCTTTCCACCTTCCCTCCTCCATCCTGGCTCTGATGCCCAGCTGGCTCCCTGGTCTCTTGGGTACCATGGAGCCCAGGACCCAGCACAGACTCATTGGCGTGGCACAAGGGAAGTCTTGGCTGGTGCTCCGGCAGCTCCTCTCTCTTCTTGTGTGTGTGTTTTGCTGCAGATCTGTCCCTGGCCTCTGCTAGCATCGCTGCTGTGAAGTGCCCCATGGGGAGCATTATCCTAGGCTGAGGTGTCCTAACTTTTCTCTTCTTTAGGGCCTCCTTTCATCCCTGATATCCCTGGCTGTGCACTCCTCTGGCCCGCAGGAGGACCAGCCTGAGCATCCCATGCCTGAGAGCACCCTCTGTCAAACTGTGCAGTGCTTTGTGCTGTCTCGTAGCTCTTTGTGGAGGTCTCTCCTTCCTCTCTCAATTTCCCTGGGGACCTCGCTTCCCTTCCCTTCTTCCTAGCAGCGTGAAGACTTCCAGCGCAGCCAGTGCACCTGGGTGTCCCGTGCCTGTGGGCCACGCGCAGTTTTCGAGCTATGCAACTAATTGTCTTTGCCTTCAGGCTAGGTGTGAAAGACAGAGGAGTCTGTAAAATACTCTTCTGGAATTGCATCTCTTGTCTCCTTTGCTGGTAGTACACAGAGACTCGAGCAGCCCCTGTCCCTCTGAATTTGCACCCTAGTGTGCTCCTGCTGCGATGGAGGGTTCAAGCACTTGGTGAACAGCAGGCTGGGTGCAGTCTGCTCTACGTGCACGCTTCTCTGCTCCCCCAGCACCAGCTTCCTCTTCTTCCCGTTTTTTTGGTTTTGGTTTTGTTGTTTTTTCCCTTGAGATTTGCGCTCCCTTTTTCTGCCCTAGTCCTGGAGTGCTGGGAGCCGTGCGGAGCTGTGGGCAATGGTGAGAAGTGGGGTGCTGTGTCCTGGCACAAGAGGTGGTTCTCCCCCATCCCCAGAGCAGCTGTGCTGGCTGTGAGCCACCCTGCCCTGGCCTCTCAGCCATGGTCACCCAGCTCGAGAGCCATGTGCGCGTGGCCCTCAGCCCCCCAGCAAAGCCTGCAGCCGAGGGTCTGCATCCCCTCACCCTTGGGGGCCCTGCAGGCATTGAGCTGTAGCCCTAGATGGTTTGTCACCTGGCAGGTCGTGTCCCTAGGGGCTCACAGGGCTGTGCTTTGGCTACGCTGAATGTCACCCACGGGAGCTGCCGCCTCTTCCAGCTGCCTCTGGCAGAACAGCCGTTCCCTGTGATGGCTGGCCTTGCTCCCTGGGCCACGGCTGCTTCGGTGAACAGGCCCCACCACACAGGGTGATGTCTGCCCAGGCTCAGCAGTGAGGTGCCCCTGATTTTTGCAACCTCTTGGCAGTTGCTTGTCACGAGTGGGTCTCCTGAGTGTGCCACCATCTACATGCACTGTGCAACTGCCTGCCCTTCTGCAAGGCGTGCTCCTGGCTGGTCCTCGGCTCTGTCTCCCAGGAGCCACGTGCTTCCCTGCTGGCTTCTCCTTCACCAGCAATGTTTGGCCTCTCTCCTGCCAGGATTTCTCTGCGTTCCCCTGCTCCGTGTTCAGCCTTGCCTGGGAGCTCCAGACCTGATGGTGATGGGTTTGGCCATGGGCAAAGCAGCTGTATCTCCAGTGGGGCACAGGCAGCTGCGGAACCTGGCCCTCCACGGCCCCAGGGGATGATCTTGGGTGCTGTCCAAGCTCCTCTCTCCCTGGGGAGAAGAGGGATTGGGGGTACACCCATGTCCCAGCCCAGGCAGTCTGAGCCTAAGTAAAGCAGGCAGGACCCTGCAGCTGCGTGGGTGGAAAGCTGCCAACAAGGGGTGCAAGCCCTTGCCTGGGGCTCTGCACCAAGGGGCCAGGGGCAGAGCTGTGTGCAAGTAGAAGAGGGTGCCCCCAGCTCAGCTCTGTGGGGCAGGGTGGGCCCAAGCTCCCCATGCACTCTGGTATGGGACACAAGTGTCCCTTTAGCTCTGCTGCAGCTCTGCAAGGCCAGCGCAGGGCTTGCAACGAGCCCAGTGCCATGCATGACAGCAGGGCTTGGGCGACGTGGGCATGGTGGCTGTCAGTGCCCTTCCTGAGCTGCCCCTGCCCGAGCAGGCGATCATGTGGGGTGCACCCCCACGATCCTGCCAGGTCGGGGCAGTGCCAGCGAGGCTCCCTGACCAAGCACATGCTGCTGCTGCTGGCTGTGGCTTGCAAAGTGGCTGCAGTGCGGGTGGCGTGTATGCATGTGTGCTGGGGCAGCAAGCGCAAGTTGGTGTGAAGGCAGAGATGTGGATGGGGCAGGTGCCGTTGCTGGGGTGCCGTCCCTGGGGCTGCAGGCAGCTGGGGCTGTCCGCTCCCTGGGTGCAGGGCCAGCACAGGGTGCTGGGTTGGAGCTCCAGCATGCAGAGAGGGGGTGGCAGGGCACAGGGGCAGTGGGGAGACCTCAGTCCTGCTGGGATCGCCCCAGCACCAAGCATGTATGAGAGCAGGCAGCTGCCCCGGGGCTGCGCACAGTGGCCACGGGCATCACCAGGGAGGAGGCGACAGAGGCAGTGCCGCCATTGCCACTGCTTTGAGCGCCTTGTTGTGCTGTGCTGTCCCCTAGGTTGGGCCACAGGCACAGATGCTGATGATGCCAGCACCATCTTCACCGACAGCATCAAGGAGGAGGCAGCCCATGGTGCGGCAACCCAGCACGTGAGTCAGGGCAGCGTGGCACCGGGAACAGAGGCGGCAGAGTTGGGCACTGCGCCACTGCCGGACCATGTCCTAGCCCTTTCGGAAATGTCCCTGTCATCCTCTGTCTTTGTCCCTCTAGAGCAGCCCCTGGGCTCCTAAGGAAAGTGGGGACACTGAAAGGACCCTGATGAGGGGCACGGTACCCACTGTGCCGGAGCGGGAGCTGCGGGCAGAAGAGGAGCTGCGGGAGCTGAAGGCACAGCTGGAGGAAGCCGGCTTCTCCTCTGTCTCACACATCAGGCAAGAGCCCTGGGACGCTGGAACCAGCGAGCGGCAGTGGCTCGAGGGGGTACCCTGCATCCCAGCCGCTGCCCGCCCTTCACAGTGCCTTGTGCCCCCAGGAAGGCAATGCTGAGCCTGTGTCTGGAGAATGCAGAGCTGAAGGAGCGGATGGGTGAAGCCACATCGCTGCTGGAGAGTGGGGAGCAGGAGGAGGCTGGGCTGGGCAGCCCCCCAGCCCCTGAGCCCCGCAGGCTGCAGCGGAAGAGCCGCAGCACCCTCGGGGACCGCCCGGCTGGCGGCAGTGGGGATGGCCAGGGGGTCCCGGCAGAGAGAGGAGCTGTGCCCACCAAACGCCCAGCGCTAGAGGCACGATCCCAGGATGATGTGCCCAAGAGACCCTGCCCTGGTACCCCGGGTGGAGGGGATGGGGGCCATGTAAGTGCCCCGGGCACAGGGGACTGGGATGGGGATGGAGATAGAGATGGGGATGGAAAGGGGGAGCTCACAGCCCTCTCCGGCAGGCGGAGGGCACGGTCCCTGGCGGGGGCTGGCTGGGGCTGGGCGCAGAGCTGTGCTCCCAGGTGGCGCAGGGCCAAAGACAGTGCCAGGAGCTGCAGGACAAGCTCGCCGCCTCGGAGGCCACGGTGCGGGCGCAAGCCGAGCAGCTGGAGAAGTACCACGTCCTGCTCCGTGAGTTAAAACCCTGGGCGGGATGGGGTGTCTGTGCCGAGCCTGGTGTGCCCTGTGCACTGCGCTGTACGTGGGGCAGGGGTGGTGAATCCTGCCCAGAGGGGGACCCTGAGCTGATGGGGCTGCCCTGCAGGTGAACCCCACACCCAGCAGCTCAGCAAGCAAGTGCAGGTGGACTTCCAGGACCTGGGCTATGAGACGTGTGGGCGAAGCGAGACCGAGGTTGACCGGGACGAGACCACTAGCCCTGGTAAGGAGAGCTGGGGCTCTGGGGATGCCTGTGCTTGCCTACCAGGCACAGAGAAACGACACCGTGCCCTGTCTCCTCTGCAGAGTGCGAGGAGCCAGATGTGTTCAGCGAGCCCAGCCTGGGCGAGGAGCTGGGGTCCCTGTGCCAGCCAGGGATGCCCAGGGTGGGCAAGGCTGCCCGGAAAGCCATGGCCCCAGCAGATGTGGGGGCCCTGCACCAGCACATCCAGGACCTCAAAGCACAGCTGCTCAATGCCAACAAGGTGATCCAGAGCCTGCAGCGCCGTGCCCGCTCTGTCTCCGTCACCAGTGGCTACGCCTCAGGCGCCGAGCGACCCCTGCCAGGTCCCACGGCCCTGGCCTCCCCAGCCCGCAGCCTCACTGACGAGGATGAGGGCTGGCAGTCGGACGGCCACAGCACCCTCTGCCCACCCGCCCTGCGGGCACATCGTGACCTGCAGCACCTGGTGCACCGCGTCGCCCTCCTTGAGGCACAGCTGCCCACAACCAAGCCCGGAGGCGTTTTGCCCAAGGAGCTGCAATCTGCCACTTGGCCAGGGTATGGCTGCGGGGATCGGGACCAGACAGGGGGCTACGGGGTCTCCAGGGGTTGCCCAAGGGCTGTGGCTTCTTGTTGCATGCTTTCCCCGCAGCCGGGCTCCTGGGGCGTTTGCACGGTGGGGCAGAGCCCCAGCAGTGGACAGTGCACAGACTCCCCCCATGGCACCCCGTCTCTGCCGTTCTCTCGGGGGGCCTGGCAGCCCTGTGGACCCCCCACTTGCCGATCCCTCCTAGGAAGTATGACTCGCTGATCCAAGCGCAGGCTCGGGAGCTCTCCCACCTACGGCAGACGCTGCGGGAGGGCCGCGGGGTGAGCCGCAGCCTGGCCCAGCATCTGCGCGATGCCCTGCGGTCCTTTGAGGACCTCCTCCGCGGCACTGACATCGACTACTACCTGGGCCAGGGCTTCCGGGAGCAGCTGGCCCAGGGCAGGCAGCTGGCTGAGAGGCTCAGCGACAAGCTGGACACCAGTAAGTACCTTTGGAGGAGCACTGGGGCTGCACATCGTGGGGCACAGTGGGCCAGGAAGGGATGCTTTGATGGGTGCTGTGAAGGGCTGGGGCCATTTGGACACCTTGTGCCATGTGGGCTACCTGCCTCAAGCTGGGCTGTCCTGTCCTGTCCTGCTGTGGCTCTGTTTGGGGATGGGCAGCCTGGGGCACAGAGACACTGACTGGCTTCTCTCTGGCTTGTTTTTTCAGGAGATCGACAAGATGGGGAGGATAAAACCAGCCACGAACTCCTGGCACTGAGGTACCTGTTCCCAGGGAGGGCTTGGGGGACCTGCCCTGCATGGGCACCCCAGGGGCTATCACTGCTCTTGAGGTGGGGCTCCAGTGTGCCCTTGGGGTCTCTGCTCCAGGTGGGCGTCCTGGGGCTGCCTCTGCTCTGGGGATGGGGAGCCTCAGGTTTGGGCTGGGCACCCCATGGCTCCAGGCAGCCTTGCAGCGTGGGTGGAACGCGGCCTGTGGGGCATCATGCTGGAGCGTGCAGCACAGCAGGGAAGGGCTGTGGGATGGGGGTCACCCTGCCCTGCCAGCCCTGGTGATGGGCCATCTCCGCAGGCTCAGCCGGGAGCTCCAGGAGAAGGAGAAGGTGATTGAGAGCCTGGAGGCGAAGCTGCAGGAGCGCTGCGAGTCCCCAGGCAGCAGCCGCCCACCCTCCGAGTCGTCCCGCTCTGCCACCAGCTCCTCCTTCGTGTCCGAGGGGCTGGAGCCCTGCTCCGACGGGGACGCGGCCAGCGAGTGCAGCCAGTGCCGTGAAGAGCCTGCCCGACTCGCAGGTACCATGGGGTGCCCAGGGGCCACAACTGCGGACTGGGGACACGCAGCCCCTCTGTAGCGTGTGGGTCCCTGCAGCAGTAGGTGCCCATCAGGCCCAGGCAGGGGCTGCCCGTGTGGCACCGTGCCCCAATGCCAGCCTGGGGGGTGAACACACAGCACCCAGGGCTGCAGGGGAGCGTCTCGGGGAGCCCTGCCATGGTACCATAGCCCTGCAAGGCTGGGACCTGACCAGCTTCACGTGCCTCTGGACACGGGGACTTGGCTGCTTGGGGCGTGCCAGGGTCCTCGGTGCCCCCCGGGCAGGGAGGAGGAGGGGTCCCTGCCAGGCTGAGCCAGAGCCATGCTAACATCTCTCCGTCTCTCTCCTGTCTCTAGGCCTTCACTTTGACTCCTTGTCCAAACCCGTTAGTACCCCCCTGCCTGCGCTGGCCCCCGGGCTGCCCCCCTTCCTGCCTGCTGGGCCCCCCCTTCCCACGGCCCCCCCACTCCTGGGCTGCTGTGGGACCCCCGTCTGCTCCCTGGCCGAGGCGCAGCAGGAACTGCAGGTGCTCCGGAGGCAGCTGGGAGAAAGTGAGCACGTGCCTTTGGCATGGGGTTGGTCCTGCATGCCGTGCTGTGCCGTGCTGTGCCGCGCTGTGCCGCATGGCCCCCCACCCTCTCTGACCTGCCTGTCCTGCCCTGGCCCTTCTCCTGCTTCCCGAGGCTACTGCTTTGAGGTTGGGTCCCATCACTCTGGCCGGGGGATGATGGGGACGTGTGGCTCTCATGTAGAGAGGACCTCGTGAGTGGGATGGACACAGCCTGAGGCAGTACTAGCCCTTAGTGTGGACACATGCACATCCTAGGGCCTCTGGGAAAGGGCTGGTTTGGTTAGTTGTGTTGGAATGGGGCTGAGACTCTCCAACTCGTGCCATGTAATCAGCAAGCCCTGGGAGAGCCTCTGCTCTTCAGGGCGAATGGGTTTGACCAGGGCAGGAGGTCAATGATAAGGGATCACCATGGGGGGACATTGGGCTGTACTGTTGGGCAGAGTGAGAAGGGGGCAAAAAGCACATGGTGGGAGCGTGTTACCCCCATTCTTCCTCCCTGATCATTGCCCTCCTCCTCCTCCTCACCACTTTGCCTTGTGCGTGCAGGCGTGACGCTGCCCGTGGCACCAGCAAAGCCCACAGCCCCACTGGGCCCCTTCGGAGAGGGCGGCAAAGCCCCAGCACCGCTCTGCCGACATGGTGCTCTGCAGAGCCTGGCTGAGATCCCCGGGGCCACCGAGACCCGCGCCCTCTGGGATGTAGCCCCTCCTGGCCGGCCGCTTTACGGGGCCCTGCCATCGGGGTACCCCTCCAGCCAGAAGCTAACAGGTAAGGTCCGTGTTGGAGAGCATGGAGGCATCCTGACTGGGTGTGGGGGAACAGGGAGGAGACTTGGCACCAGAATGGCTACGGGACATGGCTCTGGTATGGGGCAGGACAGCGGGGACAGCATGAGGCAGGTGGCACAGCCATCCCTGCCCTGAGCCGTCTCCTCGGCTGTGGCAGGGGCAGACTTGCTGGAGGAACACTTGGTGGAGATCCGCAGCCTGCGCCAGCGCCTCGAGGAGTCCATCTGCACCAACGACCGGCTCCGGGAGCAGCTCGAACGCCGCCTGGCCTCCACCGGCAAGGCCAGCGGTACGGTGCTGCACTGGGGCCAGGGCTGCTGGGGGGGGCCCAGGCTTTGCACACCCCGTCGCATGGGAAGGGCACTCACCCCATGCACGCCGGGGTGTTGGGGACAGAGACTCAGCACCAGTCCCCCTTTGCAGGATTGCCCAGCGATGTCTATGCCCAGACGCCGGAGCCGGGGCTGCAGCTGAGCAGGGAGAACCAGGCTCTGCGCGAGGACAACCGGACCCTGCGGCTCCAGCGTGACCACCTCTCCCAAGGTAGGGCCGGGCCACCTGCGTCCCGGGTCTGAGTTCCAGAGGGCACTGGCTGAGCGGGGTGGCGGTGACACCCCCCTGCTCTCTGTCCCAAGAGCTGGCACGGGTGCAGGAGGCGCTCCTGGCTGCCTGCTCCCGGGCACGGGAGGCTGAGGCAGAGCTGGGCCAGAGGCGTGAGGAGCAGCAGAGGCTGGCGGAGGAGCTCGCTGAGAGCCAAGAGAGTGTCCGGCAGCTCCGGGACGAGCGGCGCTCTCTGCAGGAGGACAACAACAGGTAAGATTTGGGGCATTGTGGCCTTGGGGCCAGCAGGGCTGGGTGGCATGGCTGGCACCAGACCCACGTGTTCCCCCTCTGCAGGCTGCAGCACACAGTGACGCTCCTGCAGCAGCAGTGTGAGGAGCACCGCCTGCTCCTGCAGACCCTGCGCACGGAGCTGCACGTCTACGAGAGCCTCCCTGGCCCCTCTGCCGAGACCCGTGCAGGTACGGGGCCCGTGCCCAGCCTCTCCAGCCCCTGCCACCAGCCCCAGCCCCTCTGCCCACCTCCTGGTCTTGGGGTGCCTGGCCCCTCTGCAACCCTTGGGCGGTGCCAAACACCTCTCCTGTCGTGGCAGCAGGAGGGACATGGTGGCCCTGCTGGCAGGCAGAGAGGGAGGGCAGGGCCCCAGCAGCCCCAGGCACGGAGCCGCAGCTGTCTGCAGGGGCTCAGACGCTTTTCGTTCCAGGCTGTTTCCCATCTCCTCCGGTGCGGGATGTTGGCACAAATTCAGCAGCTCCCCTCTTCTCCCCACTGCCCGCTGACATGTTGGTGGCACGGCAGATGGATGGTGGGTACCGGAGCCTGCCCACACACGTGGCTCAGGGGCTGCTGAGACCTGACAAACTCATGGCAGCACCCTTGCCGAGCAAGGGTGGAGAGCCCAGGGCAGAGCCAAGCCCCCAGGATGGGACAGGGAGGGCCACAGGGGGAGCAGGCAGTGGTCCTCACCTAGCCCTGCTTGTTCCACAGAGCCACGTGGGGCAGACCCACTGGTGAGGAAGAGTGAAGGACCGACGGGGGCTCACGTCGTTGGCCGCCTGGACACCTACCGGGCCCTGGAGCAGCACATCCTGGAGGGGAAGGCGCTGGCCTGTGAGCTGATGTGTCTCACGCGCCCGGCGCTCGGGCTGCCCAACTGCCCGCTCCCGGGAAAGGAGGTAAAGCGTGGGCAGGACGGGGCTGGCAGCGGCTGGGCGACAGACCCTTTGTGGACCATGCATAAAGTGGCTCCTGAGCCCAGTATCAGCCCCGAGGCTTGTAGGGCTGGCAAGCAGCAGGTAGCCTCCAGCCCGGGGGCTGTTGCCGGCACTGCCCCGCTGCGTTAGGCTGGGCACGGCGAGTCCCCGGGTGCAGCGGGATGCAGGTGCCCCAGCAGCACCCGCTCCCGCACCCTTCTCTCCCACAGGCCCTGGGGTGGGCGGGCGCGGGGCACCTCTGGGGCAGCGCCGGCAGCCTGCACCGCGTCCTGGAGGAGTGCGCGTCTCTCCTCGCCGCCTTCTGGAGCACCGTGCTGCCCGTCAGCCCTGCCCAGCACCAGGGCAAGGTAGGCACTGGGCCAGGGGCTGGCAGGGCGGTGGGGCTGGACGCTTGCTCACCGCTCATCGCGCTCGTCTCGTCCCAGGAGCAGGCACTACAGGGCGAGATCGCGGCGCTGCGGACCCAGCTCTCCGAGAGGGAGGCTGCTCTGCAGAGCACGGCCGAGCGGCTGCGCAGCACAGCCCGGCTCAAGGACAGCATGGAGCGGTTCATTGTGAGCCAGCGTACGTGGCTGGGGTGCCTCCTGCTGCGGGGTGTCACGGCCAGGCTGGCCTGGTCCCCGTGTGCCTGGGGTGGCTACACAGCACAAGGACCTCACTGACCCCCCTCCCTCTCTCCCTCGCAGTGACCAGGACCCACAACGTGCTGCGCAAGGCCAGGACGAACCTGGAGGTGAGTTTGCCTTGGCAGCGAGCGCGGGTTAGGGGTGGGTGCCCTTGCCCTGGTGAGCCCTGATGCCCTGGGGATGGGCACAGATGTCGGATGCCCCATGCTCTGCTGTCAGAGTTGGTGGCTGACGGGGGGGTGCTGAGGGGCCAGCTGGGTACAGCGTGTGTGTGTGTGTGTGTGACACAGGGACCCATTTTCCTTGGCTGTCCGTGTCCCCAGGGCACAGCAGTCCTCTGGCGCAGGCCTGCCCTTGCAGTGCTCCCCCTTATTGCCACACATGCTCTCTCGCCAGGTGAAGGCCCAGCAGGCCCTGCCCGTCGCGTGAGCCCCAGGCAGGGCAGGGAGCGATGCCCCCGGCCACGGAACGGCCCGCTGGCTGCCGAGCCGTGCCATGCCGGAGGGCTGGAGCGGACCCTGTCCCTGCTACTCCAAGGGCTGGGGTGGACAGCGGTCTGGGGTGCCCAGTGCTACACAGTTAGTGGGTTTGGGCTGCTGTGGTGGTCGCATGCCCTCCACCTGCCTTTGCTTGGCATCGCAGCAGCAGCTGCTGGCTTGGGCTTTGCCTGCCCCATGCTTCAGCGCTCACCCCCTTCCACCCACGGTGCTTAGAGTGGGGTGTCACAGCCCTCCACGCTGAGCACCCCTCGCCCTGGGACTTGGTCCCATTTATAACCCTGCTGCGAACCCGTCCCTGCTCGTGGATGTATGTATATGTATATAGATAGCGATATCGGAGCTGCGTTTTGGGGGCTCCCCGGCCATGTCGGGGCCCCAGCGCGGGAGGAAGATGTAAGAAATGCCATGTTCTGTTCAGTGGCTGGAGAGTCCCCAATAAAGGTTTCCTTTGGGTTGTGGTGTTTCTGGCATGCCCGTCTCTGCAGCCGTGCTCCCCCCTCCCCAAGCTACCCCCAGCACACGGTGCTGTAGGCACTGGCTGGCCCCAAGGGGGGTGGCTCTGCGCCCCATCCCAGCACCCCGAGGGCAGCTCTGCGCCCCACCAGGCACTCCCTTCCCTCCCGTCGCTGCTCCAGAGCCCCCCGCCAACACTGGGCCAGCAGCACTGAGAACAATAAATACTGTAATAAATAGAGAAAACTCTGTCACATGGCACTGCTCCGGCAGCAGGCGGTGTAGCCGGGGTCCTGGGGCACCTGCCCTGCTCCGCTCTCCCCAGGCCCCCTCCAGCGTGGGCGTGCGCAGATGCCCCTCTGGCTGAAACAGTCAGCCCTGCCCCACGGAAACGCTCCATGTTGGGGACGGGGCAGGCATTCAGTCCTTGACGGTGCTGTCCCGGCGGCAGGTAAGCGCGGCTGCGTCCAGCTGTACCCTCCCTCCCGCTGGCTCGACGCTGAACCTGGCAGAGGGCTGGGGCTGCAGCCGGAGCTGAGAGCCCACCTCGAAGCTGGGGAGCACAAGGAGGGGGGCAGCCCCACACTCAGGACTGTGGGACAGGGGGCAGGTGGCAGGCTGGGGTGTCCCAGAGCCCCTCGGGATCCAGGTGGCCTTGGAAGCTCATCACCAGGACAGCACAGCAACCTTCAGCAGGTAGGACACGTTCCTGGAGGCTTGGGCTGGGGGCAGTGCCAGGACCGCCTCGGGGCCCTTGCAGGCTGGAGAAGACAGGTAGGGTGAAGCCCCTTCCGTGTCGGGCGTGAGGAAAGGCTATTCTGGTGAGCAGCAAAGTGGCCCCAGAGACTCACAGAAGCCAAGGGGAGCTGTAGGTGGGTGGAAACCAAGGGTTAAATCAAACCACACCAGCAGGATGGGACAGTGTCACAGGCCCCAGTGGCCTTGGGCTCATCGCCGGGGCCTGTGTCCCTGCCAGGTTCGAGGCTGGAGCCAGCGGCCAGTTCTCACACAGTCCCGTGGCCCAGTGTGTGCAGACAAAGCGGCGTTTCGTGTCCTGCGTGGGGGGTGGGCGAGGCCTCGGCTCAGATGGGCTTGTACAGCAGCGTGGTGACGTACTTCTTCTTGTAGCGGTGCGTGGCACTGAGCACCATCACACCGTCCTGCGAGAGGCACAGCATCAGCGGGAGCAGGCGGGAGAGCTCAGCGCAGCCTGGCTGCGCCGACCCGGGAGCGGGGCACCCCCAAGGCAGCCGTCGGGAAGAGGGCTCTGCGGGCTCGGGGAGCAGCCCAGCCCGTCCCTGCTGTCCGGAGTCTCACAGCCGGCGAGACGCATCCAACACCCATGACAGGGAGCCAGGGCAGAGCGAGTGAAGGGTCTGGTGTGCAACAGGAGAGCCCAGGGCTGCCCAGCTCCACCACGCTGAGGGGAGGCAGCTACAGGGAACTGGGGGCTGTAAGGAGACCACAACCTACATCCCTGCGTGTGCCACACGTCACCGGGCAGCCAAGCTGTCCTCGTGGGGTTCCTCCCATCCCTGTGCCACTGTCTCCACCCCCGGCTGTGCAGGTCCTGCTCCCTGCAGGTGCTGCAGGCTCCCGGGAGCTCAGCAGGTCCCCTCCCTCACCCAGCGGCCTGGCGGGCCCTGCCCTTACCTTGATGGAGAGCGCGTAGAGGTGGTTGAGCATGACGTGGTTGGGTTCGGGCAGCAGTGCTGGGTCACACTAGGAGAAGAGGAGTGTCACAGGGGAACAGCAGAGCCCTGACCCCCCCGCCCCAGGCATCACAGGGAGCTGCCATCTCAGGCAATCTGAGCTGCTGCTCTCTCTGGCTGTTCTGAACAGGAACAGAGCTCAGCTAAGCACCAGGCAGAGCAAGGGGCCAAACCAGCGTGGTTAATGGGAACAGTGACGCTTTTCCCAGGAAATGCCAAGGGCCAGGCCCCAGTCAAGGGGAAGCCAGGCTCCCTGCAGACAGGACTCCCCTTCCAACCCTAGCGTGGCTCTCCATACGCAGGCAGTACGCTGGTACCCACCGAGATATTGGTGTCCTTGTTGAGGATGACCTGGAGAAGGTGAGGCGGGAGGATGGGTGGGGATTTGAAGCGTTCCTCGGGTCGGTATACGTACATCTCTTGGCCATAAGGACCAGGTGGTGAGCTTGATAAGTCTAAAGAGGAGACAGGAGAAGACATGAAATGGCTAAAGCAGGACTGCAAGCACAGAGCAGCTCCCAAGACGCTGAGAAGGACCCAGCAGGGTCTTCCAGGCACAAACATCTTCCATGAGCCATGGCCATGTATCCCATAGCAACAGCTCAGCCTTTTCACAGCAGAACAAGCAGCCAGGCAAGCCCTGGGCGTTTCCAAGCAGGGCTGTAAGCTGGTACGTGCACTGACACAACACAAACACCCCGTGGTATCCACCCAAGAACCCTGCACATGGATCTCAGCACAGCTGGGCCCCTCTCCCTGTGGCAAGCAGCTGGCTCGCCCCAGAGCGGTACCCTTTGCAGCAGGGGCACAGCGAGCAGCACGCCTGCATGCTCTTGGTGCTGCAGAACTGCCTGACAAGGAGGTCCCAGAAAGGGCAGATGGAAAAATCCAGATTGAGCAGCTGCTCAGCCCATGTGAGGGACCATGGGAGCTTGTGGTCACTGGAAGCTGGACTGGCCGTATCTCCCAGCCATATCTGACCGGATTGTTTTGGAACAGCTAGCACCTGGAAGGGCTCCACCTCCCTGGAGCTCCTGCTGCTTGCTGGCTTCTCTCCAGTGAAGTATCTCCTGCCCAGGATGGGCAAGGACGTGGAGCTGAGGCTGTATCTGAGATGGGGTTTGTACCAGGGACAGCAGGCCGCACTCAGAGCGCCCTGGACCGAAACACAACTGAGCCACCTGCCAGCATTGCACACCGAGCCAGCACTGCTGGTGTCTGCCTGGTAACCTAACCTGCTGCTGTAACACAAGTGGAGAGGAAGGTTTCTGATGTGCTGGCACTAGTACAAACTACCTTGGCATGAAAACAATGAGTGGCTGCTGAAAATAACCTGGATCCTGCTCTCACCTAGCCTGTACCCCAGATCAGATGACTTACTCACAGTTGAGCAGACAGAAAGGGGTGATGTTCCCGGCGTTCACCAGTCTGAAATGGCTGCCTCAGCCACGCACAGGCACTGACCCTGCTCTGGGACGGTGCTAGCACAGAACAAGTTACACCAGCACAGCCCCTCCATGGAGGCAAGGCCTCAGCTGTGGGCTGCCAAGGACACGCTGATAAACGCTACTCTTCCTGGGTGCAGGCCCACACCTCTGCTCAGGGGGGTCTGCTCACCCCTAGATCAGCGAGTCTCAGAGCAGAGGAGGTGGAAAATAGCACATGCAAAGCTGTAATGCCACAAAAACTCACCCCGACCTGAGGTTTCTGAGCTCTCCAGGGAATCCACCTTCAAAGCATCGAACACCTCAAAGTCAGACTTCTTGACGTGAATCAGGTTGTTAATCGTCCCCATCTGGCTGGTGACCACAGGCTGGAGAGAACCGAGGTAAGAGTCTTCCTATGTTCACCTCCAACTGAAGCACACTCAATGCTTCCTAGATCCTCCCAGCCTAAGCTGTCTTTGCTGTGCTATTATCTCAGAGCACAGGTGGCCAGCATCTAGCTCTGCTCTACACTTGCAGATCTCTACTGTTTACCCTGGGAGGATTTCCTTTTACTCCCAGGCTCCTAAATCACCTCCTGTTTTCATCCTCCACCCTGCTACATGCCGATAGGTAAGTAAGTGTCCTCTCCTTCCCATGCTGCTACCGCGTGATTCAGTTTGGAGGAGAACCTGCAAGTGAATGCTGACCCCATGGCCTGTCTTCCCATGTGGTCAATTCTGAATGGGGCTTAAAGGCCTTCTGGTGTCTCACTGCCCCTCAGTACCTCCCTGACACTCCCCTGTACAGCTCCTCTAAGCCCAGAGGAACCAGCCTCTGAAAGGATTCATGGGATGGAGGTGCCCCTTTTGTTTCGGCAGATACCCTCTGCTCTTCCTGCTTCCCCTCTGCTGCTGTTACATCATGTCTAGGCCCCTGAAGAGGGCAAGATCTGAGAGCTAAAGCTTTGAGTTACCTCAGACGGGTCATGGACCCACTGGCCGTCCACAAAAAATTTGTACTGGTGCTCTCCTTCTGGGAGGTCCAGGATAGCGACAAAGTCATTGTGGCTGTGCAGAGAGAACAGACATGCAACAGCATTACCCAGGTGATGCTCTGGATGCTGCTCTTCCATGGGGTCCCAGAAAACAGCACTTGTTCATGCAGGGTTAGGCTCGCTCATCACCAGTGATCTGAGGCACAGACACAACAGGCGCGAGCATTCAGAGCACTAGCGTAGCTCAAAGCCCTGGGATTCCAGCCGCAAGGAGCGCAGGAGGCAGTCCAGCTTGCAGACCCGCCCTGCGTGCCCAGGGAAAATCGGCGTGGCAGACACCCTGCGCAAGACACACTGGAGAGGATACAAGGGCAACGCATCTAACCCTGCGCTGGCACTGCAGGACGGGAGCAGCAAGTGTAGCAGCTCTGTTAAGCCTGCAATTGAGATAAACCCATTCCAGATGATTTACTGGGATTATGCTCAGAGTCCTACGCACTGTTTCCACGAAAACCACAGATGTATTGCGGAACAGTGAGAACATCATTAGGGCAGGAAGACACATGAGGGACAAATAAACAACCCCCGCTGGCAACAACACAACTAGGCATGGGGTGAGGCCACAGCCAAGGGAAGAGCTGACAGCTTCTAGGGGACTGCCGCGATACCTGCCCAGGGGTCTGCTGCCAGGACTAGGTGCTGCGTGACAGCCAGCTGGGCAAGCAAAGTGGCCCATCCTGTCCTGTCCCCCTGTTTCACAACTTCCCACCACCACGCAGCACCACGCAGGGAAGAAGCTGACTACGTATTTGTGCTCAGACCCTCCAGCTTGGGTGAACCAAGAAAAGCCAGGTGAGCAAAGGGAAGAACAACCAGCACAGAGAAGGGAAAACAGTCCCTGCAATGGAGTGGAGGAGAACACCTGAGGGACTGGCTACCTCTTTATGAGCGGTATCTTGGTGCTCCAGTTGTTGAAAGATCCGGAGATGAAGACCTCTTTGCCTCCATCGGCCCAGCGTATGACAGTGGGACGAGCCTGTTGGGATGGTTTCACTGACTCTTCCAGATCTGGCTGCCATGACACAAACTCCTTGTCCCCAGGAATCTGAGCAAAGAAAACCAGAGCCTGACTGAGACACAGAGACAACCGGGACCACATTCACTTCCCCCTGGACTCTACCAGCCCACCTGTACATCCCAGACAAGAGCATCGCAGAGCTCCTCCAGCCTCCCAGCTCTCCACCGACCCCTCACACGGTTGGGAGCACAGCCCCGCGCAGCCAGTGAGCTGAAGCCCCAGCCAGGGCCTCAGAGCGCAGGACAGGGAAGGCAGCAGCCAGCCCCTACCTTGGAGTCATGGGAGCTGAAAACACTAGGGTCGTCGGTGCTGCCCACCATGATCTTATGCGGGTGCTCCTTGGCAGGGTGGGGGGCACCGGAGCCATCTGAGCGGTGGGACTTGGAGCCATGGCGCTCCCCAGACACTCGCTCGCTGGTGGTGTTCCCCATGACAGCTCAGCAGCCCCTGTGGGTGAGAGAGAGGATGGGAGTGTGCCTGTGCCCACAGGCTCCAGCAGCAAGGAGAGGAGCAAAGGCGCCGTTTCCCAATGCTCTTTGCCAGGGGAGACTGACAGCAATCCTAAAAAAGGCCCAAAGTTCATTCCCACTGCCAAGTTTGGGAGCTGAAGGGGAATTTAACAAGACAGCTTGACCTAATTATAGCCATATCCTTATGAACCATCACTCTAGTTAAGCTGGTAATTGTTATTCTCCAAAACCAATACTAGTTACGCTGCATCCCACGCAAGCCCGCAGCAGCTGGCATAGTAGATGGGCTGACGGAAAAAATAAAGCCAACCTTTATTGGCAAATCAATTGCTTGGCATTAACAGAGCCTCTTTCACAGTCCCACAGTCAGGCTCTACAGACAAATCCCCTACATCCAGCAAGAAAACAGCCGGAGAGTGAAAGTAGCAGCTGTTTAACAGCTCCCAACAAGTCTCCAAGAGCTCGCGGGCAGAAGAGCAGAGCCTCGCGCCTGGCAAAGGCGACAGGGAGCATTTAAAGTGTCCGAGTGGAATCGCCCAAGCTGGAGCTTGGCCAAGGCGTGGGGCTAATGCCGTGGTGTCTACAAAAAGCTCAGCTCTCAACAGCATTTACTTATGATTCACCAGGCAAGCCACCATGTCAGCTGCGGCACAGCGCAGTGAGGGGGTCCGCTTGTTGTGACCCTAACCAGCAGCACCACCCCGAGCGCTCCGGCGTCTGCCCAGCCATCCGGAGGCATGTGACGAGGGAAGGGCAATCCCAGGCACCTCAGTGCCACTCTGCAGCTGGAGATGGGCTGTCATCCCCGATCTCACCCAGCTCAGAGAAAGCAAAGCAGAAGAACTGGCCATATGCCACCAAGCCATGAACAACTACACACCTCTTGGGACAAACAACAAAGCCACTGCAAGCTACGTGGGACTCTTCAGGCCTTACCCAGTTTCCAGCAGCTGAGATGGACGAGGGTTATTGCCCCCTTCCCAGGCTTGTTTTGCAGCTTTCAGCTTACTGCACTGATCATGGGCTCTGCAGGGGACAGCCAGCCTTGCTTCATCCACTTAGTTGTGACATTTGGGGATTTGTTTAGAAGATCAAGTTATACGAAGGGTGCCAGGCAAGGCTGCCAGCCAAAGTCAGGCTTTAGAACATTACAGAGCAATTACTAAAGTATTTCTTAAATCCTGAGGGCTAAAAGGCAGCTCAAGAGGGTAGCTAACCCACATCCCCATCTCCTCTCAGTGAGGATCAAGTGTACCTGAAGATCTAGGTCAGACGAGCTGCACCACTTGCTCTGACATCTTCCCCCTCTGCCCTGGAGGAGGCTCAGCCGGCTTCCCACAAAACTTGCCCCTGTGCCACTAGACCTGCTGTTGAGGAGCTTCTTTCCCAGTATCTCTGCTAAGGCTCCCTTACTTCTCATCTACCGGGAGGAAATTAAGAAGGGCCTTCTTCTGTACCAAGACCTGAGAGATACATGCAGATGTTGACAGATGTGAAAGCTACCCTTTCTCTTTTCTAAAAGGAATCCAGTCCCTCTGGCTGTCCCTTACAGATCACGCTCTCCAAACGCCTCCTGAAGTTTCTCCCAAGCGGTGGCTCCTCTCTAGCACGTGGCATCCGAAACCCTGCACAGCCATGACCACCCCACCTCCTGCACCGTGCGCACAGGCACCCTGCCGCGCTGGGACAGCAAGCTCTTGGAGCGTAGCCTGCGGTCCTTGGCTTTACTGCATTAACTTCTACAGCTCAAACCCCCCTGTGTTCACACAAGCCCTTGTGGTGCAGCACGCTCCGAGGCTTTGACACAAGTACATCCAAGTCGCTAATGGAAACACTGCCCATTCCGAAGCCCGAGCGCACCCCCGCAGCCTCGCAGCGCATCCGCTCCCAGTTTGGCAGCAAGCCGCGGCCAGCTGCAGCCCGCAGTAAGGTGGGTGCCTGCCTGCCCCTTCAGTTTCACCCAGCCCCACGCCCCGCTCTCCTTCTGAAACTGACACGCGAAATACACCGGTTCCCCACAAAATGTGCCAGGCTTGCTGCCTCTCCCCCCCGGCTGGCGACCCGCACCGGGAAACGCAGGCAGCCAGCCTGAGAGGGGTTAGTTTGGAGCGATGGGGTCTCTGTTCAGCACCCTCAGCCCACAGCCTGCTCGGCTGACGCCTCCTGGTACTGGAGTTACCCAGGGAAGCCCGATGCGCCCGGACTCTCCCGCCTCCCTCCTTCGGGGACGGGAACCAGGGCTCAGCCGTGAGGTTGCCGTAAGGTTGAGGGGATGAGCGGGGAAACCGAGGAGAGGAAAGCCTCCCTCCCCCGGACTCCCGCCCAGCGGCACGGCTGGGACGAGGGCTCTGCGAAGCGGTGGCGGCGGCAGGGCTGTCACGGCACGCCCGGCCCACGGCCGCCCGCTCCCCTTCCCCGCCAGGTCACGCTGAGGCGGCGTCTGCCACGGCCCGCAGGAGAAGCGGGCCGCACCGGCAAGGGACAGGGCCCTCCTGAGGGGCTCTGAGCCGGCTGCAGGGCACGGCTGGGGTCAGCCACGCCAGCGGGGTCCGGCCCACCGTTGCCCACCGCAGTGTCACCCGTGGGGACGCTATCGCCCGTGGGGACGCCCAGCCAAGCCTCACCCACCATCTCCCGCAGCAGTGCACGGCCAAGCAACGCCCAGCCAGCTGCCACCCACCCACCCGCGGCCTGGCCAGCCGTGACACCCCGCTGTCACCCCCCGGCCCCGACCGCGGCCCCACCTGGCCGCCGCCGCCCCGCTCTCCGCCTCCGTCCAAAATGGCGACACCCCCCGCCGCCACCGCCAGCCTCTGTGGGGCGCTCTGGCCCGCCCCCGCCCGCCGCTCTATGGCCGTTCCCCCCCCCCGCCGCGGTCCCGCTTCCCCGCTGCCGGGCAGCCGCCATGTTTTTTGAGGGCGGCTTCGCCCATTGTTGTTAAGGGTGGCCGGCCTGGCGCGCGGATATGCCGGCTGAGGGCCACCCGGCTTCACCCGCGCCGCAGCCGGCGGGCGGCCATGTCAGTTGAGGGCAGGGGCCCGGGGATGAAGGCCCGGGGGTGGCGGGGAGGGGGTCAGGGATGGCTGTGGGGCTGGGCTGCCAGGCCGCGGGTGGGCTGCGGGGTGGGCAGGCTGGCTATGGGGCGGGCCGTGAGGTGGGCTGGCTGGCTAGGCAGTGAGCAGGCCGGCTGTGGGGTGGGCAGGCTCGCGATGGGGCAGGCCGTGAGGTGGGCTGGCTGGCTAGGCAGTGAGCAGGCCGGCTGCGGGGTGGGCAGGCTGGCTGTGGGGTGGGCAAAGTGGCCAGGGTGCTGCCTGTGGACTGGCCAGGGCCTGCGTGGGCAGGACAGATGCCTCAGGAGAGACACCTGAGCCGGAGACAGAGACAAGCCCACACAGCGTGGTCCCTGGTCCCCTCAGCACGGGGACAAGCTTTATTGCTCTTTTCCCAAGGCGTCCTGGTCGGGCGAGTTCCCGGTTTCCCCACCGCCTTTGCGCCGACCTAACCCACAGGTAGAGCTTGTGGAGCTGCTGGGACAGGATTTAGGGAAAGGGAGTGATCTCCATCCTCAGAGCTGCGCCCGACGAAACCTGCTGTGGCCCCGGCACAGCAGGAAGGTGGGACAGACCAGACTGCATCTTCAAGGAACTGGCTCCTTCCGTGCGTGGCAGCAGACCTAGCACGAGACTACAGAAATACTCAAGCCCAAAGGAAAGGAAGAAGATTGCCAGCAGGACCCACTGTCTGCTTCATTTTGGGTTAAGGAGAAAGCGAGACATAGGCAAGGGTGGCCACAATCAAACCGATGCTGAAGAAGACCTTGAAGATGTGGGGCACGGCGCTGGGGCGGGCAGGACGGTCCTTGGCTCTGGTTTGCAGGGGCTTGGCGACGCGCTGCCGCTGGGTGAGGATGGCCTCCCTGGCACCCGCCCACTCGCCCGGGCCCCGCAGGCGGTACTGGTATGGCGTGCAGGGCCCGAAGGCCACCTCCAGCGCCAGCTTGGGGTCGGTGAGGAAGAGGGCGAGCAGGTTGGGCTTGACCCCCACCTGGCAGGCGAGCTCGTCCATGTAGGGGATGTAATCCACCTGGATGGTGTGCCGCCGGCTCTTCACGTACCTGTGGGCAGGGAGGGCAGGTGGGCTTGGCACGTGGGCACGGGGGTAACGGTAGCAGGGGTGATGCCTGCACAGGGTCCTTACTGCTTGGCCATTTTCTCCTTGGTTTGCGCGATGTCAGCCAGCATGTCGGCGAATGGCGGCAGGTCCTGCAGCCCTGGGGAGGAGGAGGCTGTGGCTGGAGGGAGGGCTGTGCTCCTCCCGTGGTCTGGCTGGCTCTGCAGCCCAGCCTGGCCTCTGCTTGCACACCAAAGCCTTTGGGGCTTTGGGGACGTGCCACCACGGCAGGAGCAGGCAGGAGGCATGGGTGAAGAAAGTAATGGCAGGAAAGGAGAGGGAGAAGGTGGTTTGCAGGCAACGGGACCTGTTAGTGGCCCCCACACGAGAAGATGAGCACGAGGCTCATTCATTGCAAAATGCAACACTGTTTTTTGTCCCTCTGAATACGCAAAAGGAGGACAACGAAGGTGAGTGGAGGGAGGCGGTGTGCAAGGGGATGCCGCCAGTTGAACGACTCAACCTTGCCGTGGCCAAGGGAGCCTGGCTGTGTCCCCCCACCCTGCCTCACTTACCCTTGAAGATGCGGGTGGCCCAGCGACACTGGAGCTCGGAGATGGGCATGATGGCGCCCAGGGGCTGGATGAGGCCAATGAAAGCCAGTGTCGGCTTCTCCAGGTCAGGGGGGAACATGAATTTGTAGAGAGGGATCTGGTTCTCCACCACCTTCACACAGCCCTCGAGGAAGGGGAAGAGGAAGCTGTATCCTGTGGCAAAGACCACGGCGTCGATGTCTTCCCTGGTGCCGTCCTCAAAGATGGCAGATGTCTCTGTGAACTCCTGGACGTTCGGCTTCACCAGCACCCTGCCCGAAATGATGCGGTTGGGCAGGTCGTCGTTGATGGTCGGGTGCTGGTCAAAGACCCTGGAAGGCACAGATAGATCTTGTGCGGGGCACGGGCAGTGGGACGGGCAGTGCTGGGGCAGGTCCCTGGGGTGCTGCCGGGGCGCTCACCTGTGCTGGGGCTGGAGGCCGTAGAGCGCGTGGTCGAAGCGGGCGTTCAGCTTCCTCTCCAGGACAAAGCTGCTGACGTGGGGCAGCAGTCTATGGAAGAGCTGTATGAAGCGGCTGATGTAGGAGAAGTCGAAGGGGTACCCACCATCCGCCACCCGGTGCAGCACCCACGTCCCACGCTTCGTGCTGAGGAAGACCTGGGAGGAAGGAGAGAGGAGGTGGTGGTGTGGCAGCATCCTTGGGACCAGGCTGGGCCCCCACCCTCATCAAGAGGGGACGGGGTGCTCGTGGCTGGGTGCTGGAGGGAGGGGAGCCCACGGGATGGGGGGGAGTTTATCGGTGCCCTCCGAGATCTGAATAACAAGCACCCCAGCCCTGGGGGCTCTCCCAGTGCACCTGCTTGGCTGCATGGCTCAGCTCCACTGCGATGTCGATGCCTGAATTCCCAGTGCCGACCACGACCACCTGCTTCCCTGAAAAGGGCTGCGGGCCCTTGTAGTCCCGGCTGTGCAGGTACCAGCCCTCAAACTTTTCCAACCCTGGAAGAGAGAGGAAAGCCATGCCAGGCAGGGACATGGGGCAGGGGGTGGCTGTCCCCCTGCTCAGACTGGTGGTGTGTTTTGGGAACAGGCTGGGACCAGTGTGACCAACAGGAGCGATGCAGCCGTGGGATGGTGCCCAGAGAGGCGATGGCATCTCCAGCCTGGGAGATGCTCAGTTTGGCCCTGAGCAACCTGCTCTGGCTTTGGGGCTGGCCTGGCTTGGAGCAGGGCTTGGACTGGAGACCTCCATGCTCCCATCCCAAAATCCTCTTGCAGTTCCTGCCCGGTGCCAGACGTTAGGGGCAGAGGAGCAGCCGGGGCCTGTGCCATCTCACCAGACTCTGGTAACAGTGTGCTCCAGCCTGTTTCCTGACGGAAGAGGGTCTCTACAGCTGAAAGCCCTCCAGCCATTTTTGCCTGGCACCCAGATGAGAAGGCCACCACCAGCGCTGAGCTCTTAAGCCTTGCCAGGGAGCCAGAGAGCCCAGCGGGTGCGTGGCCAGCAGCTCGGGGAGCCTGTCTCTGGTGGGAGAGGTGAGCTGGCAGTGGTGGCACCTGCCAGCAGGGCAATTTGGTCAGGCGCTGACAGCACGGCAAGAGCCACCAAGGACAGACCAAGCTGGGTGGGACAGCAGCATGCTCATGCAATCCCACCTGGTGCATTAACCTGTGGAGGCATTTTTGGCAGCAGCCAGAGCGGGGTGGGGGCTAAGCTGGAGAGGAGGGTGGTCCCAGGGGTGTCAGGGACCAGGCGAGCAGCCCGCGGGGCAGTACCTGGGAAGGAGCTCAGCGGGAGGTGTGCCTCGGTGTGGTGCCCGGTGCACACCAGCACGGCATCGAAGACGGCTGCCTCCTGCTTCCCCTCGCTCTCCGTCACCACCTCCCACTGGCCCGTGGCGGCAAAGTCGGGGCGCTTGGCCACGTGGCACACGCTGGTCTGGGTGCAGGGGGAGTGGGCGTCAGGCACCCTGCGCCCCACGGCCCCGCCGCTGCCACCCCAGACCCCCCGGCTCTCACCCTGAAGCGGACGTGGCGGAGCAGGTCGAAGTGCTGGGCGTACATGCGGAAGTACTCCATGATCTTGGAGTTGTGCATGTAGTTGGGGAAGTCCTCGGGGATGGGGAAGTCGCTGAAGCACATCATCTCCTTGGAGGTGTTGATGATGACGGAGCGGTAGATGCTGGCGCGGCCCTCCTCAGGGCGCTCCTGCGGGAGCAGGACACGGCACTGGCCAGGGACCCCAGGGCTGCCTGCCTGGCGCCTCGCCATGCCTGTGGGTGCAGGATTACGCCACGGGTGGTCGTAGCACCCGTCCCTGCGCCCAGCACCCTCCTGCAGGTGCAACCACCCGCGTCACAAAACAGGGAAGAGGAAGGTCTGAATTGGCAGGGGCCATGCAGTGGTAACAGCGGGTTGTGTGGGGGGGTCTCATGCCTCAGCTTCCCCACTTCCCCCCCTGCCAAAGCTGCCCGTGGTGCCATTGTCCGTGTTGCCGCATTGGGTCTTCCTGGCTGCTGAGCCAGCTCCGGTGCTTCCAGCTGAGTGGCCGCTCCTGCTCGCCAACTCTCTGCCCTGGCAGCTGGGCGCTGCTGCCCTGGCTCTGCCACCAGCCCCGTTTCTGACCCACCACGGGCAGAACCAGCAGACTGTAACTGAGCCACCCCAAACCCCACGCTGGGGTGGTGCAGTTTCCCCCCGCCCAGGCTCTCCCACCCACGTATCGGGGCGTGGTGGGAAGGCTTGTCTTGTCGGTGGGTCCCCGGGGGAGAAGTCGGCAGCCTCTTTAGATGGAGGCAGAAACGAGCTCCCGGGCTTCCCTCGAGGCAGGGAGAGCCCAGGCACAGAGGAGACAGCGCTTGGTGCCTCTGCGTGGGCGAGCAGCATGGAAACAGGGAGAGGAGCAACCGGGACTTCAAAGGAAGGGCTGGGCAGGACAGAGATCGGGACAGCCAGTAGGGTCTGATGGGACCAGGCTGGGTGGAAAAGAGCTGGAGGGGATCAGGAGAAAAGCAGCAGGGGAAGGGACGGATGAGACCAGGAAGGGAGGGATGGGAAGGGGGAAGGCTGAGCTGGGGGAGCGAGCCCTGGGGTAAGGTCCTTGGGGAGGGTCCGTCGTGCTGCTGGTGGGAAGGAGACGGGTCCCATGTGGCCGGCACACCAGCTGGCACCACGGGGACCTCCTGCTGCTGCAGCAGTTTCTTTCCGGTGGTTTTCCGAAGAAATCCGCCTGCTGCATGCATGCAAAGCAGGGGAGTGGTGTTTTGTTCGCTGCTAGCGACCGATCCCAATCCCATCCGTGCTGCTGCTGCGGGGCAGGCTGGCATGGCACGGGGCTTACCTCAAAGCGCCAGAGCCCCCCGATGTCCCCACTCCTCTCGAAGCAGGTGGGTACCAGCCCCTCATCCAGGCAGCATTTCAGGGCGCACAGGCCAGAGGCACCAGCCCCAATGATGGCTACTCTCCGGGCAGCCATGTCCCGCGGCGCGGTGGTGGCAGGGATGCTGGGGAAGTGTCGGCTGGGGGTGAAAAACACCCCGGGGGTGCGGAGCCTGGCAGGTCACACCAGGGGGATGCACGGTGCTACTCAGTCAGGGCTGGTTGTCCCTGTGCTTCCCATGGGTGACTGAGGTCAGCTGGGGTGTCACAAGATGTTTCTTGCAGACATGATCTACGGGTTCCCCCCCTCCCCGCCGCCGTGCCACACCTCCTGCCTGCGCCTGCCCTCTGCAAGAGGCTCATTAGGTTCTGTAAGCGCTTAACGATGCCGACGCTGCCCCAGGACTTCCTGGGCGTGGGGGCTGAGATGCGGCCACGCTCCAGATTTCGTCAGGTCGTGGCATGGAAAACAAAACCGGGGGGATGCTCAGGGCACCGGTGGCAGGCAGCCGTGCCGGCCCCTGCGTGTGGTGACCAGGACCCCCTGTCACCGCTCCGGGTCCCCAACCCGCCCCCCCCCCCCATCCTCTGGAGGGGCTGTGCATGGGTCACAACGGTGGCACTGAGCCGTGCTGTTGTGACCACCGTGACCTGCTCCGGCAGCGCACACCCTGGGCGAGGCTGTTTTGCTGTGGACACATGCATGTGCATGCATGTGTGTGCATGGAGCCCACGCTGCCGCAGAGCTGGAGCTGTGCCACTGGCACGAGGTCGACCTCAAACCCGTGCGTGTCCCCCAGCACGCAGTGGGATGGGGTGGTGTCAGTAACGGGACGGACGCCTGGCTCTGTTTAACACGCTTTTATCCAGTTAGCAAGTGTGCTGTGCCTTTGCTACTTAGCTCTTGTGTGACTGTAGCCAGCGGTGGATCAGCCGGGTTATAGGTGACAGGAAAGCCAGTGTGTCCCCGCTGGGTCGAAAGCGCTGGCTGAGAGGGACTGGATTTTACCCTGCGTGTGAGCAGGTTTCCTTGTCTGTCCCCAGCCGCGGCTCCCTGGGAGGAGGTGCAGAGCAGGTGCCGAGGCATTATTCTGGCAGGCAGGGAGGCTCTGCGCACCCCAAGCTCATGGTATGACCACAGCAGGGCTGTGTCGGGCAGGAGGACGGTTCCTGCCACCACCGGGGTGCACAGGCTGCCGCGGGGCAAGGGGTGGCTGGCAAACCCCCCCAGCACAGCACAGAGCCTCCCCTCCTGCACTTGTAGGGCACCTATAAGTAAGCAAAAATGATGGCGAGGACGGCCACGGCCCCTACCAGCTTGAAGACAAGGGGCACGGCAGGGTGGGATGCTTGCTCCTCCACGTGCCGCGTCTGCAGGGGCTTGATGACGCGCTGCCGCTGGGTGAGGATGGCCTCCCTGGCACCCGCCCACTCGCCCGGGCCCCGCAGGCGGTACTGGTATGGCGTGCAGGGCCCGAAGGCCACCTCCAGCGCCAGCTTGGGGTCGGTGAGGAAGAGGGCGAGCAGGTTGGGCTTGACCCCCACCTGGCAGGCGAGCTCATCCATGTAGGGGATGTAATCCACCTGGATGGTGTGCCGCCGGCTCTTCACGTACCTGTGGGCAGGGAGGGCAGGTGGGTGCTGGCGGCAGAGCCGGCAGACGTCCCGCGCGCCAGCAAGGCAGTATTGGACGGACTGCCATCGGGAAGGATCAGCGGGGTGGGGGTAGTGTGGCCGAGCGCATCCCTGCCGTCTCTGGGCATGGCCACGTGTGCCGGGACGCAGCCACGGGACAGGACGGGTGCCCATGAGAGCCGTGCCCAAACCAGCCCCTTCCCTGTTCCCGGGGGGGTCTTACTGCTTCGCCATTGCTTCTCTCTTCTGCTTGATGTCAGCCTCCATGTCGTGCTGTGGGGGCAGCTTGTTCAGGCCTAGGGAGGATGAGCCACAGCATGGGGGTGCTGCACCCCTCTGGCAACAGTGGCCGCTGCGGTGCTGCCCTTGCCTGGGTGCTGCGCCCCTGCCAGCAGCACCGTGGCGGGCGGACCGGCACCCGAGGCATTTCCAAACTCCTTGGGATGGGAAGGAGCAGCCCATGGGGCTCAGGGTACGGATGTCCCTGCACTGCTCAGGCAAAAGCCCGGCTCACCACAACATCTGCAAGGTGGCCATGCCATCACCCAGAACCAGGATGGCACAGCTGGCTGCTGCCTCCCAAACACAGCTGGGCACCATCTGCCCTGGCTCCGGGGGTGCAGGCTTGGGCTGCGGCCATGGGGAGGTTTGCCTCACTTACCCTTGAAGACACGGGTGGCCCAGCGACACTGGAGCTCGGAGATGGGCATGATGGCACCCAGGGGCTGGATGAGGCCAATGAAAGCCAGTGTCGGCTTCTCCAGGTCAGGGGGGAACATGAATTTGTAGAGAGGGATCTGGTTCTCCACCACCTTCACACAGCCCTCGAGGAAGGGGAAGGAGAAGCTGTATCCTGTGGCAAAGATCACGGCGTCAATGTCTTCCCTGGTGCCGTCCTCAAAGATGGCAGATGTCTCCGTGAACTCCTGGACGTTCGGCTTCACCAGCACCCTGCCCGAAATGATGCGGTTGGGCAGGTCGTCGTTGACGGTCGGGTGCTGGTCAAAGACCCTGGAAGGCACAAGGAGCCATCAGGGTGCTGGCATGGGGTGTCTCTGCTCCATGTCCTGCTCCGGCCACTGCTCCCTGCTCCGAGGATGCTCATCCCCAGGGAAGCTGAGCCCTGAGGATGCTCATCACCAATGGGGCTGGTCCCCCGGAGATGCTCGGCAGCTGCTACTGCGCTGGTGCCACCAAGGGTCCCCAGAAGGGGCAGTGGTGGCTCCCTCGAGCATTGCCGGGGCACACCACACCTACTAACTGGGTTTCCAGGGCTGGTGCCTCAGCCCCAGCCTGGGCACAGGGAGCATGGAAATGGGTGAGTGGGGCTGGACCACGGGGGGAGCCAGAGGGTCCCTCCTGGGCAAGGGGAGCTTTTGCTGGCACCTGTGCTTTGGCTTCAGGCCGTAGTGCGAATGGTCGAACCTCGCATTCAGCTGCTTCTCTGTGAAGTCGCTCACCATGGACAGGCTCAGCAGCCTCTTCAGGAACGCCTTCATGCGGGTGGTGAAGATGATGTCGATGGGGTAGCCCTGATCTCCAACGCGGTTGAGGATCCATGCGCCCCGGCGGGTGCTAAGGAAGACCTGGGCGAGGAAGGAAGCATCGCCTCCTGAATGCTGTGATGGTCCTGGGGGTCTGCCCTGGGGGGGGCATGTCCTTGCCCCGGGATCACTCCTCTTCATGCTGCCCAAGCACTGGCTGAAGACCCAGAGGGCAGAGGGAGCTGGCGGTGGGCACGTAGCAGGGAGACATAGGGAAGAGCCGCAGAGGCAGCCCCAGTCAAGGGCTCGGGGCTGGAAATCAGCCTATCCATACGGGATCAAGTCTTGACTGCCACCGCTGCCTGGCGGCTGGGATTGGCAGGTGCCGGCACTGCCAAACGCAGTGAGTGCTGGGACGGAGCAGCGGCTGTGCCAGCACCTTGGTCCTGGTCCCACTGTATCCCATGGGGGGCTGCCCTGCCTGCCGGGACCCCACTCCTGCTGCTCACCTGCTTGGCCGTTTGGCTGATCTCCACGGCCAGGTCCGACCCCGAATTCCCGATCCCGATGACAACGACCCTCTTGTCCGTGAAATCCCGAGTGTCCTTGTAGTCTCGGCTGTGGAGGTAGCGGCCCTTGAACTTCTCGATTCCTGTGGGCAGGGAGGAGGGATGCTTGGCTTCCTGGTGCTGGGCTGGAGGGTCACCTCCTCAAAAACTGAAGTGGGGATGCTCCCTGGCCCTGCCGGACCCCTCCTGGGGATCATGGGAGTGCTCCTCGAGTCAAAGCAAGGCAGGGAAATGCTGGGGCTGGGAGGAAGAGCAGCAGGGAGAATAGGGACTGCCATGGCCAAGCTTTCTGGGGTCTCTCCTTGTGCTGGGGTGTGGGGCAGTACCTGGGAAGGAGCTCAGCGGGAGGTGTGCCTCGGTGTGGTGCCCGGTGCACACCAGCACGGCATCGAAGACGGCTGCCTCCTGCTTCCCCTCGCTCTCCGTCACCACCTCCCACTGGCCCGTGGCGGCAAAGTCGGGGCGCTTGGCCACACGGCACACGCTGGTCTGGGTGCAGGGGGAGTGGGCGTCAGGCACCCTGCGCCCCACGGCCCCGCCACCACCGCCACCACCCCAGACCCCCCGGCTCTCACCCTGAAGCGGATGTGGCGGAGCAGGTCGAAGTGCTGGGCGTACATGCGGAAGTACTCCATGATCTTGGAGTTGTGCATGTAGTTGGGGAAGTCCTCGGGGATGGGGAAGTCGCTGAAGCACATCATCTCCTTGGAGGTGTTGATGATGACGGAGCGGTAGATGCTGGCGCGGCCCTCCTCAGGGCGCTCCTGCGGGAGCGGGGCACGGCTCGGCGCTGGCCAGGGGCAGTGATGGGGAGGGATGGCCAGGGCTGATGTGGTGGCCCTTTGTGTGGAGCCCCTGCCCTCAGCCTCCCCCCCAGGACCTCACGGTGGCCGGCTGCGTGCCACCCCCCCCCAGCCACCACTGATCCCCAGCTGCTGTGGTGCTGACGCCCAGCAGGACATGTGGCTGGCAGCATTTACCTCAAACCTCCAGAGCCCTCCGATGTCCCCGGTCCTCTCGAAGCAGATGGGCTCCAGCCCCTCTTGCAGACAGGCTTTGATGGCGCACAGCCCGCTGCTGCCCCCTCCGATGATGGCCACCCTCTTCGCCATGCTGCCCTCCACCACCGGATCTCTGCCTGGGGACAGTGCCGGAGAGTGGGGCTGAGGGCCGAGGGGTGTGACCTGCAAAATTTTGGCCCTGTGCACCAAGGAGTGCCCAAGCTGAGAGGCAGCCCCCCAAAAGTTTGTCTGGGGCTGTGAGGCCACTGCTATCCTCCCCCCCGGCAGGGACCAGGCCAGCACTGGGGTTTTGCACCACCACGGTGTTGCCTCTGGATGCCACAGGGAGAAATGCTAGTGAGTGCCAAGGAGCCTCGAAATCTCCCTGCCCACGCCAAGTCCCAGCAATGGAGGTGTGCCGGAGTGCCGTGCCCTGCCTCGGGTACCGATGGCTCCCTCCTGCGTGGGCGACAGCCCCTCCGCCTGCTCTTTGCCCTTTCCCTTCCCCAGGGAGATGTCCGTCGTGCCGCCCCAGCGCCCGCTGCGTGCCGGCAGCCTGCGGGGAGGCCCTCAACCGACCTGCAGCCGTGGGAGCGGCAGCCCAGGGAAGGCTGGCGGCAGGCGGGGAGCTGCACGAGGGTCTCTCCCCCGTTGCCCCGACTGGTGACGCCGGATGGCGGCCTGGCTGTGTGGTGCGCAGTGGTGAGTGGGGCCTCCCCCTCCGTCACTCCTCCCACAGGGCTGGGGAGAGGAAGCCAGCGCCCAGCTGGCTCCCAGCCACCCTGCTTAGTTTTTCCGGCAGCGGCTCTCGCCACAGCCTCGGACGGAGGGGTAAGGAGCCGTCCCAGGCACCTCACCGTGAGTCGCCGTGTGGGGACACTGTGGGGACACGGGGTTGCAGGAGAGGCAGAGTCACAGCCAGTCCCCATGGCATGCAGGCTGGGTAAACAAACGCTGCCCTGAACTTTTACCTCTGGGATTATCAGGATCAGCCCAGCCCCATTTAAGCTGGTACCCGGGGGCACATGCGGCTCTGGCTGCTCCGGTGGCACCCGGCACCACATCACCCACGTCCCCCGTGCCCCTGGGCTGGGCATGTTGGCACAGCATCCCCATAGCTGCGGCTCGCTCCTGGGCCATGGGAATCCTGGGGCCAGTGGGACCCCAGTGCGAGAAGCACAGCACTGCTGGTGTGTCGCTGGTGCTGGGGAGGTGGGACTGGTTAGGAAAAGGCTCTCCCCGGCAGCAGGAGGCACGGACCAGGTGGCTTAGGAGCAGCCGCTGCCTCCCGGCACACTCGCAGCCAGACAGCCCCCGGGGGCTGCAGGGGAAATTTGCTCTCCTGTGTCCGAGGAGCTTCCCCCCAGAGCTGAGCAAGGCGCAGGGCTGTGGAGGGGCCAAGCTCTGCGGCTGAAATGGTTTTAACCTTCTAAAACTCATAGTCTGTTTGCAGTAAGTGTAGTAAAGCTCTTTCTGTCCCTCGCTGTTGCAAGGGCTGATCTCTGCCCAGGGCAGAGGCACCGAGCTGCCAACCCACACTCGGTGCCTGCCTGTCAAAAAGCATCGAAAGCATCTCTTACCAGGCAGGGGGATCGGCACAGGGATGGCGAGGAGGCAGCACTGGCAGCACTACCCTCCCTTCTCCGCTCTCAGCTGGCTTCTGGCTCTTTTGCAAGCTCTGCAGGAACTGCCCAAGGGTGACAGGTACAGGAGACTTCTCCCAGCTCTCAACCCCACTGCCGTGCTGTGAAACCTCTGTACAGGTTGCCTTCGAATTTGCCCTTCTCCCTTGGCGGCTACAAGAGGCTGCACAGCCCTGGACTTTGCCCCCACTGCGCTTGGGGTCATGGCCCAGCCAAACTGCACTGTCAGGCACAGGGGACCACGGGAGCGCGCCAGGGTCAAGCCATGGCATTTTGGTCAAGACCAGCTTGTTGCTATCTGGGGGAAAGCCACGGTCCTCTGTGCCCAGCGGGTAGCCGGGACAGACAGCATGGTGGGCAGTGCGCACAGACACATCTGCTCTGGGCTTCGGCAGCGGGCAGAGGTGCTGTGGGAGAAGTCAAGCAGAAGGCATCCATCTGCTCCTGCCTGTCAGCAGGCTGGCACCGTGCTTGGAGGAGTGGTGACGAGTGACAAGCACAAGAGACCAAAGGTCTCACTGCGGAGGTGGGGAGAAGCAGAGCAAAGGCAAGAGGGTGGCAGGGCAGCGGGTGACCCAGCAGGGCTGTGCACTGGTGATGGCGGGTGCCACCAAGCAGCTCGTGGGGGGTCCTGCAAGTGAGTCAGGAGGAACTTTTGGCATGTACATGCACATGGGAACAAGCCACCGATGCACAGAGTTGCTGCCGTACTCCTCCGTGGCCTGGAGGGGAAGACCCCAACGGTTGTAAGAACCACTTGGACAAAAAGCACCCAGTGTTTGGGAAAAAGTACAGCTAAGATGTTCTGGCACAGCTCAACAAGCCCTGATCGCCCCACACCCTGATCACACCAGAGCGTGCCGTCTGCCCGTGGTCCTGCAGCCACCGCAGAGCTCGTCTCTGCCTTGGGGCAGGAGGGCTGGCCGGGGTGGCCGGGTGCTGCCGTGCACACGCTGGACTGGCCCAGCCGACTGCCAGGCATGCAGTGCAACCCAGGGGAATCTTTTTTTTGGTGACTGGAGTGCAAACCCACAGCTGGTAGCTTCACCGGCTCACTGCCGGTGGGTCAGGGCCCAGCTCTGGGGGAACCGTGCCATGTCAAGTGCTTTCATTTCAGCCCCTGTATAACTGACAGTGGGCGACAGAGATGGGGTGCTTGTACCAGTGGCCCTCAGGCTGCTCCTGCACACTTCACCCAGAGGAACAGCACACTCACACACTGCCTGGTTTTAATACAACTTCATCCGTGCTTTCCAGGGCCCTGAGTGCACTAATAGACCGTAATGGCCATGATGAGCCTCACCTGGACCCAATCACCCCCACCCACACACCAGGAGCACTATTTGAGCTCAGTCCAAAGCCTTGCCTGGCTGTTGTCCCTCTTGATGTGGATCCTGTACTTTTCTAGCTCTGTCTCAGCCCCATCTCATTACAGAGGCTCATCGCGGTCCCCTCCTGCCAAGGACAAGCAGTCCTCTAGGAAAAAAGGCCGCCAGGACCAGCAGTGCTGGGGTAGGAGAGCCAGCCTGCCCAGAGCACAGGGAGCTGTGGTGATGGTTGGCAGGGCCAGGGCCTCTTGCTGCAAGCGGTGCAGGTAAGGCTCAGCTCCTGGGGCTGCCCAGCAGCCTGGGTGAGGGTGTATTGCTAGCCAGGGCTATGGGGAGGGGGCTTGCTCCCCAGGATGCTGTCAGCAGCACTGCTAATGTGCTGATAAACAGGAATTGCTGTGAATGTGCTGTGCCCCTGGGAGACTGAAAATCCTGTGGAGGGGGGGGAAAGGAGCTGTGAAGCTCTGTGCAAGGGCTTCAGGAGCGGGCTGCTGCTGGGAGCTGCTTCCCCAGTTACCCGCTCTCTTGGAGATAGCATGAATGGGCCAAACCCTCAGTTGCACCATCCCTTCCCCATGGCACTGGGAGCCAGGTGCTTGTGTCCTTGTTGGTTGAGATCTGTCCTCAGTGCAGTGCTTAAATCAAGAGCAATAGGGAAGAGACACATTGCTTAGGAAGGGAGAGCTCTTTATAAACCCAAGGACAGACCCCAGCGAGTCCCCTCCAGGCAGACATTATGGAGTATGCTGTGCAGGGCATGCTCACAACAGCAACGTGATCAATGTATTTACAGCATACAGACATACAGACAATCGCAGACAAATCTCTGCAAAGCCACAGCTACCACACACACCATGGGCTAACACAACAGGTGCCCAGCAAGGGCATGCTGATTCACAGTATCAGCAGTGAGCTGCCAGATGAATGTGCCGAGCCCTCCTTGGGCTCTGCAGGGACTGTTTTTTCACAGGAGAACAGTTAGTACAGCTGCTTGGCCAGTGCACACCCTGCCTGACAGCCCATCAGGAGGGCAAGACAGCACCAAATGTCTAAGTGTGGGCTCGGGAGCCTGCAGCACTGCTAGTGTTGTGGCTGGATAGACGGGGTTTCAGATGTCAGTTCAAGTCCTGGTATCCCCTCCCTGTGCACGCTTAGAAAACCGGGTGCGTGCCCCCTCCTTTGGGAGGGACCCAGCCATCAGTGGCTCCAGAGCGCAAAGAGGGCAGGCGCGCTGAGTGGGGACAGCCAGCAGTACTCCACCACGCTGTACAGCGCGTAGCCCAGCAGCAAACCGAAGAGCACATCTGTCACGTTGTGCCTGCCCAGCATGACCCTTGAAATGCCGACGATGAGAGCCCAGAGCACCACGAGGACCCGCAGCGGGACGGCGAGCACCAGGTGGTGCAGAATGAAGCGGCAGACCAGGGCGGCTCTGGTGGCGTGGCCCGATGGAAAAGAGTACTTGTCCACTGAGATGGTGACGAACATGTCCATCTTGTTGTGGGTGGGCCGCCGCCGCTTGACGAGCCCTTTCACCACCGCCACCAGCACGAGATCCAGCAGCAACGCTAGGAGACAGTAACAGTGAGTGAGCAAGGTTTGGGGTGGTTTTGTGTGTGGTGGTTTGTTTGGGTTTTTTTTTCCCCTTCATGGAAAACGGGGCAAGAATCAAAGCAGAGCCATTAGCTAAGAAAGCACTTGGCTACAAAAACTTGCTAAAAGAAGGCAGTATTTCCCATGGCTACAATGCCCGGGTAGGGAGAGCGTGGCACTCATCCAGTGCCCGGCCTTCTCCAGCACAAGCACATCTTCAGTCTCAGCTCTTGCTGCATGTAGCCCTTGTGCAGTGTCAGACCCTCTGCCTGCCACAGCCAGCAACAGGACTTGGCCTGGCTCGTGCCCAAGGGCTTTTCTGTGTAAAATCTGATGTCACCATGACTCGGGGCTCAAATTGACAATGTGAAGGCAACAGAGGGGTTAATATTCCCCACAACTCCCTTCCTGACTGCCTGTGCTGACTCAGCATTGCTTTGCCTACCCTTGTGGCTGGGGGTCAAATGGACGTGGGTGAATGATCAACCCACTTCAACCACTCTGGCACGGCGCAGGGTGAGGAGCCCCGAGCTCGCATGATGCTGCCAGGGCTCCTGCGGTCTGGCTTCCCCCTGCTGCTGGAGGGATTAATGCCAGAAAGTTAACCATGCTTTGGTTTTCAAGAGCTGAATAAAGCATGATTTAAATAATGGTGGCTTGCCCCCAGAGAGCTAAAGGCTGTTGCAATAGAAGTTGGAGGTGAAACACCTATGAGAAGCGTTCAACCAGTATTTGACAAGAGCAGCTTCTCATGTAGGGCAGAGGGTGCTTTCTCTGTCCCCATTAGTTCAGCTAGCACTGCTGGGGCTACTTCTTCCAAGGAAGTCTCGTGAGAGACAGACTTCTGCTTGTCCTAAGGCTTGTTTTTGGACACCGAATCTTTTGGTCACTTCAGTTCATTCCCTTTGGTTAATCATTTAAGAACAAATATTTTTTTTTCCACATGTAAACCTGGTTCAATCATTTTTTTTGTCTTTTTACATATGGTTTGGGAGATTCAGCTTGGACATTAGGGAACACTCCTTCCCCCACGTGTGTGCTGCAACCCTGGGACAGGGCCCCAGCGAGGTGGGTGGCTCTGGCCCAGAGCGTTGAGGGCTGGACAAGGCCCTGGTGCTGGGACAGACCTCCTCGGAGCAGAGGTTAGGTTGGAGGCCTCCAGGTCCCTTCCCACAGCTCTGCTGTGAGACTGTAATTTAACCACGTGCTGCTAGGTGAAACCTGTATGTTTCCCACCAAGCAAATCTCAATTCAAATTGAAGTGTGAGATACCAATTATTTGCAACTTAATAAAAGAGTAAGAACTAGGAACCTGAAAAGGTCTGTTACTCTGGAGCTATTAGTTTCTAAATGAGCAAAAATGAAGACTCTAAGTATACCTAATAGGACAGGATGCTAGAGGGGTAATATTACATCACACAAAATTAAAATGCATGCTTTAAACGAAGTTTCCTTGCTGGCTGATACAGATCAATCCATCCAGGCACTGCCTGCAGGGACCCCAAGTGTGCAGAGATCTGTGTGCCAGAGTAGCTTTTCAAGGAAAAGGGCTGATGTCTCAACACTAGGAAGCTGCACCTGGAATGTGCTGTTCTGATAAGCTGAAGAACTAACAGAGGGTTCAGCTCCCTGAAAGTTTTGTGCAACTGCCAGAGCAGCTTAGCTGTCAGGAGTTTTGCAGTGTGTGGTTGGAGCTGTGACAGATGAGCCATACCGATGCCACCACACCCTGCAGCTGCAGGGTTACTCACTCTGGTAGCAGGCACCCCAGATGAGCCTGCACCGGTTACTTACAATCAGCTGGCTTGCTCGGGGCTGTAGGAGACTGAGGTTTACTCAGCTCTGCCCCATCCCTCAGGTCCCATCCTCCCCCCTCGGCTCTAGCCAGCTCCCGCCTGCAGAGCCCTGTGGTGAGCCCCCAGCCTCACCGAAGAGCAGGTTGAGCAGCACCTCCCTGGCCGCTGAGCTGTCGCTCTGGCAGAGCCCGTAGAAGGTGCCGAGCAGCCAGGGGATGCCGTGCCCCGAAACCTCGATGACCTTCATGAGGGGGCGTGCGCTGCCCCAGGCCGAGCCCTCTCCGGCGCAGACGCCCAGGCGCTTGGAGGCCCAGAGGTCGATGGCGAGCAGGGAGCTGAGGGCGATGCCCAGGAAGGAGGGGTTCAGCTTCATGCAGTCCTCCTCGGGCAGCGGGGCTGCCGCGGAGCTGCCCGACTCCTTGCGGCGTGACGGGCTGTCCGGGGCGGCGGGGCTGCGCTGGCTCACGAGGGACAGGAACTCCAGGCGGCTGCTGCTGCCGGCGCGTCGCTCGCGGCTGCTCCGGGGGCTCGGCATGGCGAGAGGAGGCGGCCTGGGGGAGGTGGGGGCCGGTCACCGGCTGCCAGGCCTGCTCTGGCACCGGGACCCGGGCGAGCCGCCCAGGAGCCTGCTTCTCCCCGCTCACCGCAACCTGCTACGGGCCCCGCCGCCCCCCGCTGCCTGCAAGCCCCGGGCCTGCCCCCGCGCCCTGCCCGGCACCCCCGCCTCTTGCTACCGCACCGCCGGGGCCCAGTTCCCACCTCCTGGTGTGTCCCCGGTGCCCGGGACCCCCCCAAGGGCACGCCCGGGTGTTCGGCGCCCGCGCTTCCCCCGGTACCAGGCGGCCCCGGCGCGGCCCCGCTTCCTCTTCCGCCGCCCCCCGTGACGCAGCCGGTTGCCATGGAGCCAGGACGCCCCGGGGCGGGGCTGCGGCGCCGCCTGGCGGCGGGGAGGTCCCCCCCGCCCTCCCTCCCGCCGCGCCCCGGGGCGGGGATCCGTGGGCGCGCCCCGCCTCCCCCCCGCGCACGTGCCCGCCCCGGCCGGCGTACGGCAGCCGGCGAGGGCCGCAAGAGGCGCGGCGGCGGCGCCTTCGCCCTGCCGGCGCCGGTGCGGGCGCCGGTGCGCGGGCGGCGATGCGCGGCGGGCGGGCGGCGGCGGGGGGGACGGGCCGCCCCCCCGGCCCCGCGGCTCGGCGGCGGCGGGTGACGACGGCTCGGCGGCGGCGGCGGCGGCGATGGGGTGCCTGCAGAGCGTGGCCTGCAAGGCGCGGGTGCGTCGGGAGCAGATCGTGGTGTCGGACGTGTCGGCCACCATCGAGCCGGCGGCCACCGCCATCGAGGAGAGCTCGCCGGTGGTGCTGCGGTACCGCACGCCCTACTTCCGCGCCTCGGCCCGCGTCCTCATGCCGCCCATCGCCCGGCGGCACACCTGGGTGGTGGGCTGGATCCAGGCCTGCAACCACATGGAGTTCTACAACACCTACAGCGACCTCGGCGTGTGAGCACCGGCGCCGCCGCCGCCGCCCCGGCACCCGCACCCGGCGGGAGGGAGGGGGCGGGACCCGGCACCGGGCACGGCACCCCGGCTGCACCGGGGCGGGAGCGGGGACGGGGGCGCGGAGGCCCTGCGGCGGGCACCGGGCTGGGCGCGGCGTGGGCACCCCGGCGCCCAGTGCGGGCATCGCCCGGCTCGCTGCCCCCGGGCGCTGCACCCCCAGGCACCGCGTGTCGCACCCCCACCCCGTGTACGCACCCACGGCCGCGCATGGCCGTCACTTCACCCCGGCGCCCGCTCCCCGCACCGTCCCTGTCCCCTTCGGACCTGAGCCCGCAGTGCCCGGCCCGGGCAGCGCCTGCCCCTCTCCTCCGACAGCCGGCTCCGGCACCGGCCCGGTGGCCTGAAGCTCGCTCCGTGGAGGGCTTTGCGGCCGCCATCCCCGTGGAGCAGCGTTCCTTCTGGGGCCGGGTCGTGAGCTGGGGGAGTTGCCCCCTTGGCTTGTGTTAAAAGGGAGAAGCTTTGCGGTGCTTGGCAGAAATGCCTGCTGGAAACCAACTTCTCCCAAGGCCGAGTGTGCGGTGGCGCGGGGGGATGCCGAGGGGCAAAGCTGTTGGCTCTCTCGCTGTGTCTTCTGCCATTTGAAAGGGGTGATGCAAGAGGGGGCTGGAGGTGGCCGGAGGGGTCCGTTCTGCAGCCCGCTGGTGGGCTCCCGCTGCCGGTGCCCGGGCGTGCCGGTACGGGGAGGCAGGCAGGGCGGCGTGCGTGGGCACCGGGTCCTCGTGCTGCCTGCCCGCGTCCTTGCGTCATGGCAGCATCATGGCGCGTGGCACCGGAGCACTTGGGGACGTTGGAGCGAGCGGAGGTCGCGGGGATGGCAGCCGCGTGTCCCCTGCCACTCACAGGCAGCTTCAGAGCCCAGATGCGTTTGAAGCTGGAGCTCGGACTCGGCGGGAGGTTTCACCAAAGCTCCCTGCTCGTAATTGCCACGTGGCGATCGGCTCCCTTGCCGTAGCTGCGCGGTGTTGCTAACGTGGTCCGCAGCCAAGATTTAGGCTGGAATTTCCCCCCCAGCCATATTGCAGGGATTTCATCGCACCAGCGGTAGACGTAATTGTGGTGTTTAATTATTGTACGTGCTTCTGTGCAGGCGCCTGTATTTAGAGGCATAAAAATCGCAGACTTTATGGCAGGAGGGGGCTGCTGACAGGCTTGGCCAGTGCCGTGGTCGTGGTGCTGCAGCTGGTGGATAGGGAAGGCTCTTTTCCTCTGGCGCAGGAGCTGATTAAGGAGAGAGTGACCCCAGAGAGACTCAGCAATGAGCTTCGGCCCAGTTGGTTTGATTGCAGGTTAATTAAAATAGTGTTGTGCTGGCAGAACAAAGGCTTCAGCTAGCTGTGACTGGCTCGGTGAAGGAACCGAAGCCGAATTTCTTGAAGGAGGTCCTTGAGAGCTTGCTGGAGGCAGGGAGAGGGTCCCCAAGCTGCTTCCCTCTCTGTCCCTCCCTCCCTGGTCGCTTTTGCTGCTGTTTCCCCACTAACCTGGCCTTTCTCTTCCTGTTCATTAGGTCAAGCTGGGAGCTGCCCGACCTGCGAGAAGGAAGAGTAAAAGCCATCAGTGATTCGGATGGCGTGAGCTACCCCTGGTACGGAAACACCACAGAAACTGTGACCCTGGTCGGGCCCACTAACAAGATCTCCAGGTTCTCGGTGAGCATGAATGACAATTTCTACCCCAGCGTGACGTGGGCTGTCCCTGTGAGCAACAGTAACGTGCCACTGCTGACCAGGATTAAAAGGGACCAGAGCTTTACCACGTGGCTGGTGGCCATGAACACCACCACCAAGGAAAAGATCATCTTGCAGACTATAAAGTGGAGGATGCGAGTGGACATTGAGGTTGATCCCATGCAGCTGCTGGGGCAGCGGGCACGGCTGGTGGGAAGGACTCAGCAGGAGCAGCCCCGGATCCTCAGCAGGATGGAGCCCATCCCACCAAACGCACTAGTGAAACCCAATGCCAACGATGCCCAAGTCCTCATGTGGAGACCCAAGCGAGGCCAGCCTATAGTCGTGATACCTCCCAAGTAGAGCAGTGCCGGGGCGCGCACGTGGGGACCTGGCTGCTGT
Source organism: Phoenicopterus ruber ruber (assembly GCA_009819775.1). Taxonomy (NCBI): domain Eukaryota; kingdom Metazoa; phylum Chordata; class Aves; order Phoenicopteriformes; family Phoenicopteridae; genus Phoenicopterus; species Phoenicopterus ruber. Next base: position 28,749,933 of record CM020222.1, read on the forward strand.
CAGCCTGCTGCAAACGAACGGGGTTTCTGAGCCAAAGCAGACCTCTTGGGTTCTCCTGCCTTTGTAGCTGTGGTTGGAAACGCGGCTCCTCCTTAGTCAGAAAGAGAGCCTGGCCGGCATGGGGGCTCGGAAGAGGGATCGCTGAGCTGGAGGATTTCCCAGGAAGCGGAACGGAGTACTTCTAGGGGCTTGCGGCTGGCAAAGAGGCTGTCTGACCTAAACGACTCGTCTTTCCTTGCAGGGCAATGCAAAGAGCATGAGTGCGATCGGACCGTGCCTGTGGCAAATGCTGCTTTCCACCCAGCTGGAGGTAGAAGCGGAGACCGTGCCTGCTGGACGCGGAGGGCTCCTGCGGTGACCCTTGCTGCTGAGGCGCGCGTGTCCCCACGGTGTCTATACCTATGCATTTCAGATCGATAATCGACCCCTCGCCCTGCCTGCTGGGACTGGGTGGGAGGGCCCGGGAGCGGAGCCGGGGCTGGCAGTGCTGGGGTGCTGAGCTGGAGCCCGGCGCTGCTGCCCGGGAGGGGTTTTCTGCAGCCGAGGGGAAGTGGGACACGTTTTGCATGCGTCTGGGTGTGTTTGGAGTAGTTGTGAGCGTAGGAGATGCCATAGCTCTTTTCCGTCTTGGAGTGAGATCTAAGGGCAGGTTAGATGTCCTTTTGTTTTAAGGTGCACTAAATCTTTGCAGTTCCTCAACCCCCCCTCTCCTCCCCCCAAATCCTGCCGACCCTTCTGTTATGGAAGCAAAACCAATTCTCAGCCGAGTGAGAACTCGGGAGCGGTGCCCATTCACCCAGCCCAGGCGCTCGCTGACTATGTGGGTGGGGTACCCAAACCAGCTTGGAGGTACCCCAGGACTTGCACACTTCCACTGCAGACCCAAGTCCCTTGCAAGAAGTTGGGTGCTTGCTCATTTTCCATGCAAACGCTAGCTCACGTGGAGACCCTCCTCCTCCTTGGCCATCCACGGAGCAGGGTGGCTACCGGCACGGACGCCGGTAGAGGGGTCAGCACGCCTTGCGGTAACTCCCCAGGCTCTGCAGGGATGGGGGGCTCCTCTCCGTGGGTCAGAGGCAGGGATGTGAGCAGAGGCTGCGCGGGGCAGGCCTGGGTTTGCCTGGGAAGGAGGAGGTGAGCGTGCTGCCTGGGCGCTGCCTCCTGCTGCTGCAGGTGCTTGGGGGATAATGGGGTTTTATTTGCCTTTCTCCTTGCCCCTCGCTGCCTGGATGGCTGGCATCGTCTGGTCCGCGGGGTGCTGCGGTGCTGTGGGCTGCGACCTGCAATTCCCGGTATCTTGCCCTTGAGATGCAGCAGAGGCGTAAGACACGGCTGCGCTGCCAGTGCCCCAGGCGCCCCATCACTCCTGGGCAGACGGTTACGGCTTTTGCTGCTTTCTCTGCTCTGTCCACCACCCTGGCACGAGCCCTCTGGCTCACGCCCCTGCCTTTGCACCTTTGGGAGGTTTGCGCTGCCCTGGGGATGCGGGTAATTCCCGCTGGGAGGGTCCCATCTTCTGTCCCGCTGCCAGGAGGGCCTTGGGAAGGTCGCCGTGTGTGGCACTTCCATGCAAAGCCTTTCCTGCAGTATTAGCGGCGCTGCCCTCAACCTGGCTGTCGGGATGCCCAGCCCAGAGCTGCTTTGCTCCCCCCGGTGTGCCGGCACATCCCCGCGGCATCGCTCCGCAGAGCGCGGCCGAGCTCCTGCAAAGCATCAGCCACGGCTTGTGCTTTTCCAGGGTGGGATGTGCACCTCGGTCCCCACCGGCAAAGGGGCTCCCCAGGCGTCTTAGACCAAAAATCCCTGTGAAATCCCCATGCTACTTATTATTCTCAGTAGTGTTTGCTGCTGATTCGATTCTTTATTTATTTTTCCTTTGGGAGCATTGCATTTTGACGCCTCGACGCACACTTCCCCGTGCTGGGGCCGGTGGTCCTGCTCCTCCCACTCGGCCTCGCGGCGGGCTGGGAACCTGCTGCTTTCGGTGCCTATGTCTGAGTTTCGCTGGGGGCTCCAGCCTTGCAGTGGGAAAGGTTTGGAGGCAGAGGGGGCTCTGAGCTTTGGTTTGCTGGGTTTTCTGGAGCAAAACTTCTACTGGGAGCTTGCTGGCACGGGAAGATGTCCCGCTCTTGTGAGACTCTGCCTGTGGTTTTATCCTGGTATGAGATTGACGGCAGCTTTTGCCATCACCGATGTTTCGTTTTTCAAAAAGTGCATGTGGAACGGGGTTAGAAACTTTAAATACAATTTTCCTTAAAATTGGGGGGAGGAGGAGGAGGGGTAAGTACCTTTCTGTTTGAAATAAGGCAGATGTATATTTTTGACCCAGTGGGACAGAAACGTCTTGGGCAGCATCGGCACTAAAAAGCCAGAGGAAGGGGTTCCCTGAGAAATGGGTAGCCCCGAAGTGGGCTCCCTGCCGGGAGAGGATGCTGGGTCCAGAGAGGCTGCACGAGCCAGCTCCCCAAAACCTGCGGGGAGGGGCCGGGGCTGTGCCGGCGGGCTGCGTGCCGGCTGTCAGCCCGGGGAGCTGCTGTGGCACCGCTGTGGTGCCAGCCGGCTGGGAGAGCGGGGATGCTGGTGCAGGGATGCTGTTGAATTCATTGCCATCTTTTGGGATGTGCTTGCCGGCTGGAGCCTCGGCACATCGTCTGCCATGACATTGAGACAGCAGCAGCTGCCGTTTCTGTCCATGCGTGTCTGCAACGTTCCCAGGGAGGTGCTTGGTGCCGCCCGGTGCCGGTGTTGGGCTCGGTGCCTGGCTGCAGCCGTGTGCCTGCGCTCCCAGGGCTGCCCCGGCCTGCAGGCAGGCTCTGGCTGAGCCCCGGGGCCATGCCTGTGTCCGCCTCTCCGGGCTCCCGTGCCCGCTCCTTCTCCGATGGCTGGATTTGATGCACTTAACTCGGTTTGATGTGTGGATTGTCCTTGTGGGCATTTCCCCATTTGGGGGGAAAAAAAAAGTTTGCAAAAATTGGTTGCAAAAAACAACTTGCAAGCGATGTTTGCAAACATTTGCCGCCGTTTTGCATGTTCGCAAAAGGTGGGTGTTCACGCTCGGCTGGAGGCGCGGGGTGAGCGTCTCCCTGAGCTGGGTAGCACTGAGCAGTGGAGCCCGGGTGCAGGGCTCGATGCTCGAGGGAAGGGAGGGAGAGGGGCGGCGGGTGAGAGCTCCTGCCTGCGAGTCCGGGTTCGGCTCACGTCCCCGTGGCCCGCAGCCGTACTGATGGGTGCCCCGAGCGGGAGCCCTCCCCCGCACCCCGCTTTTGTACCAGCACCCCTTTATCTCAGGGAGGGGCAGGTCACAGAAATGCCCACCCGCACACTCCCCCCATGCCCTGAGCCTCGGGGTGCCCCTTCCCCTCCGTCCCTGCCCTTGGGTCACTTATTTATCTATCTATTTATTTATTTATTTATCTATTTATGGTTTATTTAAGTTATTTATTGGTATTTATTGATGGCTGGAAGTCAGGGGGTCATTTCTGCTGTGCAGTGGGGGCAGCTGGGGGTGTGTGTCCCCCAGCCCCCTGTGTTTTGGGGTGCTGCCGCGTGTTCGGGAGCACCACTGGGGAGGGATGCTTGCGGGCCCCCGTGCTCCCATCCCCTTTTGGAGCTGGGGGGGGAAGGAAGGGGAATCACGTTGGTGCCTGCAGGGAGGACACCTCGTGCCCGTCCCCTTCCTGCAGAAGCTCGAAGCCTCTGTGCCCCCTCCCCAGTGTTGTGCTCCCTCCCATGCCCGTCCGTATTTATTGGCCCGGCCTCCCGGCGTTTCTCCGTTCGGCTCCCGCTGGATTTGCTGTTGCCAATTTCTGGAGATGGTGAGAAGAGCCAGGACGTGTGGGTGTCGCTATGGAGAAAAGACCAAACCAGGTATTCTGCTGTCGCATGGGGAAAATCCGAAGGAGGAGAAGAGGAAAGCTGGTTTTGCAGAGTGCCTTAAACACAAATGACTTTACCGAGTAGGGGGCTTGGACTTCTGTCTCTGGATGTTATTACCAACTCGAACAAATGTTGCATTTCACTTCTCTGGGATTAAAAGAAAACCACTCGAGCTGTACTGGAACCAAACCCTGTGTTTGCTTGAGTCCATCTGGCTGGCTGGTATCGCTGGGGCCACGGGGGAGCTGGCAGGAATTCGTGGGCTCTCGGCCGTCAGCCCCTGCCTGGCTCAGCGGTGGGACCAGCAGCTGCCCCTGTTGGCCTTGAGCCCCCAGGGTCTGGTGACGGGACTTGTTCCCCCTTGTCCCGACTCACAGGTGGCTCCTCTGGTGTCCCAGAGAGGTTGTGCTTGCCCTGCAGTGCCCCTGCCCTGGGGATGCTCAGAGCAGCCTGTTTGCACAAAGCTTGTCGTGGGGCCGTGTCCTCGAGCTTCCAGAAAATTGGGCAGTCGGTTGGAAAGCTCAGGGGGGGCAGGCAGCCCTTTTTCCCTTAGGAAACCAGATCAAGGCGAGGGCTGTGTGCTGAGGGAACAGCAAGAAACCCAGGAGCTCGCGCAGCCCAGCCATGGGGAACTAGGGAAGCTGCCAAGCTTGATAAGGCTGAAAAGATACACAGAAAAAAGGCATGTGTATTTCACTTCCTGCAGAGTGAAAGAGAGGGAACAAGAGTCAACCCAGAGACCAGGGTTTTTCTTACAGTAAAAATAATACATGAGGATAATGCAGAATTTCATAATGAAGCTTCATTTAAAAGTCACATGGGGAAAAATACCAATATTCACTATATAGTTCCTGGAGGCAATTAAATATTAATATAAACCCTTTTTTTTTGTAATGAAAGAGGGAGTTGTCTGAAACGCAGCCATGTTTGGGGAAGGATGTCCTCGGCAGGGTGGCCTGACCTGCACGCTGGGGCGAAGGAGGACAGTGATGGGTGGCAGGAGGAGCCAGCGGCTCTGGACGTTGTCCAAGGACTGACGGGTCACATCCCAGGTGGGTGCAGGTGCTGCCCCAGGATTAGGGCCCACGGGATGCTGGAGGGTATCTCATTGCATCCAGTGCGTGGCTTACCATGAGCATCAACCCTACTAGTCCCCGCTTGCTGTGGGGTATGTTTGTGCCCTGAGCCAGCCAATTTCTTTAACAGCTGCTTATCTTGAGTGTTGCTGATTGTGCTGGGCACCGAGAGATGCTGGCAGACAGCCTGTGAGCTATTTGGTGAGCGGGTTTCTTTCCTAGGGTTATATTAAAACATTGCTCATCTCTTGACAAATCCCTGAGGTGTAGGTGCAAGAGAGCAGGGAGGAGTTCGCACGGCTTGCATCGTGCCCTGGGCAGCAGGGCAGGACCCCCCCAGCGCAGGCCAGGCTGAGGCATGTTCCCTGAGCAGACATCTCCTCCTTCCCCCCACCGAGGCTCTGCCGCAAAGCAGGAGCAGTAGGGCTGCCCTGGGCCCCGCTGCCTTCCCTGAAATGATGTGCCCTGAGACAATCTGCGTTTCCAAAGTGCCTTATTTACAGAGCAAGAACAAGGGCGATCTGTGCCGCTGCCACGCACCCGTGAGCATGGGCGCACACATCCCAGCTGCAGGGCCTAGGGAACAACGTAAATGGTGCAGGGTGCCATGGACACCAGCAGAGGCAGACGAGGGATACCACAGGTAGTACTGAAGATCAGTTTATTTGCTCTATTCCCTCTTCCATAAAACCTGAAAACAATCAACTTCCAGCAAAGAGATGAGAAAGCAGTAAGAAGTGAGAGATTTGGCTCTGCAGCTCCTCCCCTACGCATGGGACCAAAGGTGTTAATGCGTTAGTGACGGCTGCTCTGAAAGGCACGCAGCAGTTCGGAGCCCCCGAAGCTCCCTGACGCGAGGCGTGTGAGCCCAGCAGGACACCCCTCCGGGGCCTGGCTGCTGACGCCACGCTTCTCACCGTGCCTCTGGGAAAAGCTCGGCTGGTGCCAAACAGGAGAGACTCCACAGCACAAGCCCTGGAGCCCCCGCTGGTCTGCTAACCTCTTCCTTGTGGAGCTGATTCAAGGCAAGAAAACACTCAGGGTTTTAGTTTTGAGGGGATGTGGGGGATGAAAGGGAGGGGGAGGATTGGTTTAGTATTGCGATGCACCATCAGTGTGACGGTACAAGGCTGCTCATCACGCGGCGTCAGGGCAGCAGGAGCTGGGCACGGGGAAGGCTCTCGATGCTGAACGACCTGCAGCCCGGCGGGACAGATGGGCAGACTCGCTCACTCCGGCTGCGGGGTGTAACGCAGGTACTTCTTGCCTGACGGAAGGTCCTTCGTGAAGACTCCTTTGGGAAAGAGCTTCTTGGCTTCATCGTCAGGTAAGGTGGGCACAACCATGACGCTGTCACCAGGCTGGGGAGCAAATGGGAACCGTGAGAGCAGCAGAGGAGCTGGCTTGGATGCAGGTGGCATGTCCCTGCTGGCAGGTGACACTGCCTCCCGGTGAACACTCAGCCCCAGCGCCCCAGGCACGTCCCCTGCAGCTCTGCCTGGAGCCGGCAGTGAGGACTAAGTGGGAGCTACACCAGGAGGTGTGGGTGAAGTCGAAAGGGAGAGCTGTGCCATCTGCCAGCCCTGCCAACAGGATCCCACAGCCCAGCTCTTCCCCACAGCACTCCCACAGGAACGGGAGTAACGAGAGGGGAATTTGGGCATCTCTACGATGCAGGAGGGAGCACAGCTTGCCCGGGTCTGCTCATCCATTCCTCTTGCTCCAGCACCCCTGGACAGGTGGTGCTGGCTCCCCCTTGGCATGCCAAGCCCCGGGGAAAGGTGTGCTCCCCTGGGAGGAGGGCTGGTGGGTGAGCTGGCCCCACATCGCTGGGAGCTGATGCTGCAGGAGACAGGAGTCTTCAGAGGCAAGGCTGCCTCCACGCTCTGCTTTGCCCCAGGAAGTGAAGGTGCAGTTTGTTGTACACACAGCACGTGGACGCTGGTGTTCAGGGGTGGAGAGGCACAGTGAAGTGCACCAGTACCCCGAGTTACTCAACCTCCGAGGCTTGTGCCTACAGGGCCTTCCTGCCCAGATGGAGCGGGTGTTTGGGACAATGCTCTGGCAGCCTGCTCCTGCCTCGTAACACAGGAGGACTTCTCCAGGACACCCTGTAACAGCAGGAGTGTGTCCTCTGGCTCCAGACAGGCAGGCTTCCCCAGTAACAGCTATCAAAGCCAGCAGCAGGACAGGTCCAGGAGCTGAGCAGCTCTGCTGGGCTGAGGAAACACTGGCTAGCTAAAGCAGCCAGACTGTGCTGCTTGTTCTTGCTTTATCTTGGCTGCCCAAACTGTCCTTTGGGAGTTTTCAATAATGCTACAGGGGTGAATAAATAATGAACAGGGGTGGCCGCAACTAAGCAACTTCAACTAGTAATTTTCCACGAGGATAGGACTAGGCTGTGTACGTGCCGGGCAGAGTGGGGCCGTGCCCATACTGGCCCTTCCTGGCTCAAAGGCAGGAGAGCCGTGAGCCGGCCCAGGGGGGGGAACCCCATGCTTGCTGCTTCGCTGGCTTTGAGAGGACTTTGGCACACTGACACCTGGCAATGCCCTTCCTTATCACAGACAACAAGGGCAGGACCTGCCTTGGCCCAGACCTCAACTACTGATAGCCAGAAGGGCCAAGCCCAGCATTTGTTGGCACCAGGGGCCGAGGGCAGGGAAGGGAAGTTCCTATGGCTGACTCCAGACTGCAACAGCCCTGGGGCCTGGGCTGGGATCTCTCGTATCTCAGGACCTCAGCAGCTTTCCCCATCCCGTGGGTCCCCCTCCAAAGGAGGCTGGATGATGTTTCAATGCACGTTTTCAGTGCCCAGCTGTGAGCTTTGCTCCCCTCCTCACCTTCCAGTCCACAGGGGTAGCGACCTTCTTGTACGCCGTCAGCTGCAGGGAGTCCACCACTCTCAGGATCTCATCAAAGTTTCTCCCGGTGGTGGCTGGGTACAGGATCGAGAGTTTCAGCTTCTTATCTGGGCCAAAAACGAACACCTGAGCAAAGGGAGACAGGGTCAAGGCCAGGCAGAAGATGTTCGTCCAACAGCCCTGCTGGATATGCTCAGCCCTGCTGCTCCTCCTTTTCCTCGGAGGAGGCCTGCTTGATCACAGGTGTGGGGACAGGGGAGATGGCACGGTGGGGATCTCCTAGAGCAACAAGTGATGCCCAGGCACAGGGAACACAGTGTTTGCTCTGGCAGCTCTTCTTTCCAATGCCAGCTTGTTTTGCTACTTGAAACGTTTCCTCCCCTTGACCTGTGCCCTTCTGATGCAAGCATGGGAGGGGAGAGGGAAAGTCCAGCAGATCAGGCACTTCTGTCCCCTCTGTGTTAGGACAGGTATAACCAGGATGAGCTGGCGGCAACAGCAGGATAGAGCTGTTGCCAGCAGGCCAGTGCTGTGCCAGCCTCTTCCTGCAGCACAACCCATGGATCTCGCCCAGGGAAGTCAACCTAGCTCCTGAAGATGGTCATGTCCATGCAGGTAAGCTACCCTCATCTTCAAGCCCAGCCCCACGGACGCAGGGCAGGACGGCAGGCGATGCCTACTGCTGAGAAGGCTGCCAGGCAGCGGTGCTCCAGGGCCACGTACTCACCACGCGAGCAGTCAGGGGCATGCCGTCCTTGTCCCGCTCATCTGGGTCCAGCATGCCCAGCTTGACAGCGAGCTCCCGGTTGGCATCAGCAATGATGGGGAAGGGGAGTTTCTCCTCGGGTTGTTCCCCATTGTACGCGTTGATGTCCTGAGGAGACAAAACCATCGGTATGCTCATGCTCCCTGTTGTGGGTACCACCACAGGAGACAGGGGCCAGGCAGGCAGACCTCCATGCAGGCTTTACGGGTGTGGGGCAAGCCCCTGCAGAGGGGCCATGCAGAAACATGTTCAGCAGCTGCTCTACAGGAGCTTGTGACTTGCTTGGCCCCAAGGTCTCAGGCTGGGACAGCACAGCCAGGGGCTCGTGGCCTTCCATGAAGTTTCTGCTTCCAGAAACCAGGTGACCAACCAGATACCTGTGTGCCAGGCCAGACTCTGCCTTCTTCTTAGAGCTCAGTTGTTAGGCTACCTGTGCTCACATCCTGTTGCTCACCTCTGGAACTGCCCATGGTAGACATTTTCTGCTACCCTCTGTTGCCCAGGCAGTGGGTACCGAGAAATAGGGAAGTCCTGCCCATGCTGGTGATACAGGGAGATAGATTTATCCACCTTTCCCTGAGAACGGAGGTGTCCCTCTTCCAACCCTCTCAGTGAGTGATCTAGCACTACTGAACGATGTGTTCGTGTCAGACCTGAACTGGACTGTGCTCTTAAGGAACAGTTTCTCTAGTGGCAGAGCAAACCAGCAACTCTACAGCTAACAAAGGTCAAGTGTTGAACACTTCATAGGCCTTGTGCAAGGGATCAGCTCCATTCAGCAAGTCACTCCCAGCTTACTTAACTAAAGGGTCTTGAAAACAGAGTGAAAGTCTGAGTGCAGGTGCTGGGACGCTGCACGCTCCTTTCTGAACCATGGCTGGGACAGAAGAGAAAACCATCACCTTCCACAGCTGTGCAGGCTCTCCCTTGTGACCATGGTTTATGAAGTTGCTCCCTGTGCTAGTCCAAACTTCACCTGCTTCACAGCAAAACTGTATCTTGAGCATCTCTGAATCTGGTTGGGATCTGGCCAAAGCATTAAATTTATCCTTGTAGCATGTGGCACCACCCGTACGGGCAGCAGGGCTGGGAGGAGACTGCTCAAGGCAGCACAAGCAGAGTAGCTGCCAGCATTAAAGCAAGTTTAATCCAAGGTTTCTGCCCCAGAACAGAGCTGCCTGTTCCTTCCATCCTCTTTATGCTACAAGGGGACAAAACTGACTCCAGGGCTGATGCAAGCCTCCCACACACCACTGTGGTGCGTTATCAGCTGAGCCGATAATTTGAATGTACAAGTCTCTCTGCCTTCCCTGGGCTTTGAACATGGGGGAACAGGCTGGGTCCTGCTCAGGGGTAACTCGGGGAGGGCAGGGTTGGAAATGCTGTGCCTTGGCACTGCCCACTGCTGCTCGGAGCACACCAGAGGCAGCAAGAGCAGGCAGGCCTTGCACCAATCCTCAGCCCTCATAGGCTGACAGTGGTGACCTAATGGGCTGTAACCCTGCCCCGGGCTGCTCAGGATGCTGCAAGCAGGTCAGGTGGTGTACACATGGCAAGATGTTTCCTTTCCAGCTTTTCTCTTTGCTTGTTTTCTCCCCAGGGCTTTCTGAGTCAGCACTGCACTGCAAAAAGGGGCTGTTTATCTCAGCTTGGTTGTGGTCAGGCCTGCCTTGGAAGGAGGAAATTGGTTCTGTTCTCCTGCAGACCTGCCTTGTCAAAGCAGAGCGGGGAAGGAAAGCAGAGCCAGAGAGGCCAGCCCAGGTGAAATGCTTCTGAATGCCCCACAAGAGTCGCAGGAGGCTGTAGATGAAGGTCGGACAGTGACACCCCTCCTCCATCCCCCCTCGTCAGAGTCGGGGCTGGAGGATGAAGAGAGCTTCTGAGAAGCAACATCCAAATCCTATGGACTGTAACTCGTTCCAAAATGCACGTAATTTCATGACCTGGGGATCTCTCTACAAAACAGCCTCATAACCCCCACCCTATTTTGCAATAAGACACCCAAGACTTGCTCACTTCCCTATGAACTATTTTTCTTTTCAGAGTCCCAGCTAAAACCAGACATCACTGGAATGATTTATTCACCCCTGACTCACCAAGGCGAAGGCATCAGTGGCCACAGAGAGCACTGAAACCTCCTCTGACATGCACAGCACATGCCAGTCAACCCTCCTTAAGGAGTTCATGCGTTCAGGCAACCCTTGGAGAAGCAGCGCACAGACTGAGGAGGTAGGAGAGCGGGATCAATCCCTGGCTGAGCTACAGGCTTGTTCTGAGTCCTGGAGCAAGCCTCTGGGTCTTGGCTAGGGATGGCTAAGAACAGCAGTGACATCTTTAGCTGGGAAAGCAGAGCTGAGCAAAGTGACATGAGAATTATTGGCTATACTCTGGTCCCACCTTTCCAGGCCCCATCTGCCCACTGAAATTTGGCAGCAAAGCAAGCAGAAGTTTCTTTGTTGCTTCATGCAGGATTTCAGCCATCCCTCCTGCCCACTTGCTCCCTCACAGGCTGTGCTCCAGATAAAAACAGCTTCATCCCCTCACTCCTGCTAGGAGCTTCATGCAAAGAGAAAGCGTAGGTATGTAAAGGAACGTTGCACAGAGAGGTCTGCCTGCCCAAAGTTCTGCTCACTCCTGGGACTTCTCTCTAAGTTCAGATTTGGTGAAGGAAACTGCAGTTTCTAGATCCCAATCTAGCATTTAATGCAGGCTGCTTTTGTCCAGACAGGCAGCTTCTGCTAAGGCTTGGTATCTCTGTCAAGCTCTTTTTTTCCCTATGGCTGGGCAGGAGAACCTTTGGGGCACTGCCCCTGGTCTCAGACTTGTGGCAAGCCTTAACATCTGCCTTCCTAATTCAGCTCTTTGGTTCTCCGTGTTATCTGAAGTTCTTCTCTGCTTTGTCAAGGACAAAGGAAAAGGATCACATGTATGGGCAAGGTCTGAGAGCAGAGCGATCGCATCCCTGTCCTCTCTTATGCCCTCCATGATGCACGCATGCTGCGTTCATTGCTCCTCCGTGCTCCCTGCACCGCTCACGGTGTCGCAGCCTGACACGTCCTCCTGTTCCCAGGCTAAAGGGCCCCAGTTGCTCTGCACTGAAGCAAACCTGCCCAAATCTGCAGGCAGCTTTGTTCCCCCTCTGCACCTTCTCTTGTTGCCCTGTAGTCTGCAAGACGGGTGATTTCAAACACAGGCTGCATGGAAGACTCCAGTCTGCTGTGGATTTGTCCTTGCCAATTGGATCTTTTGCTCTGGAGGACTTTCACAGTTTTCTTTTTGACAGGTGCTGAGCTGACGTTTCCAAAGCACTGTCTCTGAGGCCTCTCCCAGCCTGGACTGCTGCCCTCTGCCTTTCTCCGCACTTGTTCTGGAAGGCTTTCCAAACGCGCTACTCTGCCTCCCATCAGTCAGCGTCGAGACGCTGTTCTGCAACTTCTGCTGGTTTTACCTGAGGTTGCACTGAATAATTCCATAGCATCAGCAAAGTCAGCTCCTTGTTCATCGCTCTCCAGATCGCTTGAGTATGGTGAACCCCACGCGTCCCTGCAGAGCCTTGAGGGAGCTCGCCGCTTCCCTCCCTTGACATAACTTATCGCTTCCTCCTGTCTCCCTGCAGAAAAGAACCTGCCCTTCACAAAGCTGATTTCGTTGAAAAGCTGCTTGGAAATTCAAGGACTTTTACAAAGTCAGCAATACCCTATCATTATTCAAAAAGGGCTTTTGCCAACCAGGAGATGAGACTCCCTTACAAAAGCACAACCTAAACTTTCTGTTATATTTAATGGGATGTTATCTGCTAATTTGACTGGTGGTTTCAGCCAGTTTGACCAGCACAGAAACCTCATTAACAGGTGTAGGATTTGTACGCTGTTTTTCCCGGGCCCTTCTGAGGCTCAGTGGGACATTGGCCAGGCACCACTCAGGTACAAAGGTCAATTTAAGCAATAAGGCAATTAGGTAATTTCTAAAGCCAGTCAGGCATGAAACAATGTTTGAGTGTGGAAACTTCTCACCTTTACTACCTCTTATTGCATGCATGTCTCACCCCTGGAAAATGCGTGAGAACATTCCCAATTTTAAGAGCAAAGAAAGAGGCAGGTAATTCATCCAGGGATTTCTACACTCTGGCCATGTATGTCTGAAATGCTCATTTTACACCCCTACCACTTAGGAGCCCTGGAGTCATACTCCCTGGCAGCACACCATTGCTGAGGCTGCATTTGAAGTTTTTCATTAGTTCCTTTTATGTTCCTTCAGCAAGCTATTTTGTTCCCATCTTTTTTTATATTTCCTTATGATGGTTTTATATTTAACATGGTCCTATTTGTGGTTTTATGTTTAACATGCCCCTGTTTGTTCTCTGTTTTCTTTTCCCTGCCTGGGCATGAATCACACCCTTTGAAGACTGCCTGTTCACTTCTGATGCCTCCTTTCCTTTTCCGTTTTACTACAGAACTTTGAGGGTCTGTGGATAGACTGCCTTCCTCTGAGCTTTTGGCACCGCCTTCACATGCCTTTTACCCTTTCAGGTATGGGTGGGAGAGCAGTAATACTGTTTTCCTCTTGTTTCAGAGTGTCAGTGCATAGAGTGCCCTGGACTTTATGAAGTGCTCCACGAAGATGGAGCTGACCTTCCTGTTCCTGCTCAGCATTTTAGCACCTCCTATCCTATGTGCTTTGGGATTCAAGTGTCTCACAACGTTATCCTCAGCAGATATGTAGTTCCAAGCCTGTACTCTGTTCTATCTGGGCTTTTTCTCTGGACTTCAGAGTAAGGCAGCAGCGCAAGCTCCCCCCGTGCCTCCCCACACCCCATACCTTGCTCCAGGAGAGGTGGTCTTGGACGCTGTCAATGGAGAGTGCGATCATCTTCACGTTGCGCTTGCTGAACTCGGACGCTAGCTTCGCCGCCCGGCCAAGCTCTGTGGTGCAGACGGGCGTGAAGTCCCTCGGGTGGGAGAAGAGGATGCCCCATCTGAAAGATGAGAGCAGGAGACGGCATTAGGGCGGGATGTCGTTCCGGTTTGTACTGCAGACAAAAAGTTGTACAGATTGCACTGCACGGAGACTAGTGCGGGAACAGCTCATCTCTCTGCTAAGTGGAAATCCTGTCCTGGGAACTCTCCCTTCCCTATTGCTAGAAGCCTTCATGAGACGAGCCCCATTCATCATGCTCTGAAAAACTCCCTGCGCCTCGCTCCCCCTCTCCCTCCAGGATCCCCCAGGGGATGCTGGAATAGCCCACCGTTCACGACGTGGAGGTGGACACCATGCCATGTGAGGAAGGTTGGGAGTGCCACATGTACGCTCTGTACCCCGGAGACCACATGTGCGAGGGCATGTAGATACCAATCTGCCAGCCACATTATTGCAGAGATCATGCAGAGATTGTGCAGTCTTTAGAGCAGGCAAATACAAGTCGCCCCACTTCACAGGTAAGGCAACTGGTGCACAGAGAAAGGCAGGATTGCAGCACAGCAGCGAGATGGGCTTAGGGCAAAACGGCTCCCAGCTCTCAGGAGTTTCCAGAGGCTAACGCAAAGCCACCCCCAGCGTTTAAAATTCCCTGCCAGGGGCTTGTTGCACCATTCCTCAGCTCAACGCTCCCAGGGCTTACTGCACCACTCTTCACCTGGCCCTCAGTGCTCAGTAAACACAGCCGCCTGCCACAGCAGCTGGGGAAAGTTCTGTCTTAGAGATTTGGGAACAGAGCTGGAGGGATCAAGTGAGGCACCCTGCAGCTCTGCCGGAGCCATGTGATTGCTCACCATGAAGTTACGGGGCAGCTACCCGGCCACTAGCGCTACACGTCTCTTTATACAATAAGTATACTACTTGAATAAAAAGGCAGCAAACAATCGCATAGAAGCTGGCCAAGAAAGCTGCCGTGTGGGTGATCGCGCTGGAACAGCCAGTTTTAAGAAGCCTTGCATCTTATTTTCTTGCTAGGAGGGTTCCTTTTTCCCCACTTGCCCAAGCTCACAACACTGGCAGAAGCGGACTCAAACGCCGATTCAAGGCCGCCAAGCGCTGCCGGGCGCGAGTCCCAGAGGTGCCGTACCAGCACCCTCCCGCTCGTGCCAGAAATGGAGCAACAGGCTTTGCGGGAAACAGTGCCTGAAAGCGTGTGGCTTTCCACCTCGGGCTCCAGCAGGACCAGAGCCCTTTGCCACTGCCCGGTTACGCACCTTCGCACGCCCGGGCTCACTCACAAGGGACGTACGTGACACACGAGCTGGTCTGCGGGCCCGGCCTGGGCTAAGCGCTGCTCTGCCAAGCCTGGCTCTGCCCTTCCCCGGGCTCTGCCGTGTTCGGAGCACAGGGCTCGGCTCGCCCGCAGCGAGCCCGCGCTCCCCCGCAAAATCGCACTGTCCGGCCGCCCTCGCCCCCAGAGCACACGCGTGGGGGGCCCGTACCCCGCGCTGCTGCCCGGTGAGCGGCCCCTGCCCCCCGGGGCCGGCCCTAGGGTCGCCCCCTGCCCTGACTCCCCCAGGCACCGCCTCCACCCCCGCGGAGGGCCGGCGCCCAGCCGGGGGTGCGGAGCTGCACCCCCAACACGCCCAGCCCCGCTGCCCGCCCGGTGCTCACGAGTCTCCCAGGAAGTCGTGGAAGCGGATGCGGCCCTGCGTGGTGTCCGCCTCGAAGTTGGGCGCCTCGTCGCCCAGCAGCAGGCCCGGCATGGCTGCGGCTGCGGCTCCGCTCGCTACGGGGCTGCCGCCGCCTCTGCGCATGCGCGGGATCACCGCCCCCTCGGCTATCACGTGACGGGCGGCCGCCGCGCTTTGCGGCGCTTTGCGGCGTGGGGGAGGGAGGCGGGTGGGCCCGCGGGCCCTCTCTCCGGTGGCGGCGGTGATGGCGACGTACGTGAGCGAGCTGGAGGCGGCTAAGAAGAGCCTGAGTGAGGCGCTGGGCGAGAACGTGAAGCAGTGAGTCAGGCGGGGGGCGAGGCCGAGCCGCAGTGGGGGGGCGTCCCGCCGAGCCGGGCCTGAGGGAGCGGCGCGAGCCGGGCCTGAGAGGGCGGCGCGAGCTGGGCCTTGAGGGAGCGGCGCGGCCCGTTCGTCTGCTCCCGGCCTTCAGAGGGCCGCGCGTTTGTACCGTGTCTGTGCGGAGGCCTCAGCGCTGGCCTGGCCGCGGGGCCTTTTGCGCTGGAGGGGGAAGGCGGTGGGCTTAGGAACAACGCTTTCCGTCTGGTGTCTGCATCTTCCCCGCTCTCCCCTAGGTACTGGGCCAACTTGAAGCTCTGGTTCAAGCAAAAGATCAGTAAGGAGGAGTTTGACCTGGAAGCACGCAGGCTTCTCACGCAAGATAACGGTAAAAAGCCATCTTGTGTTTGTTTTTCTCCTGGCTCTAACGCTGCCTTGCCCTTGCCAGTCCCGGGGGGGGCTCCTCCCTGCTGGACGCTGCTTCCCAACAGGGAAGTTGCTGTGAGGGAAATAAGAACTGCCAGGGTTCCGGCAGCAATAGAGTTAGAAAGGTGAGAGGCACCCTGGCCTGCAGGGGGAAATCCGTTTGTGGCCCCAGTACTGACAGGCAATTTGGCCTTGTGTAAATACGGTAAAAAAGTAAAATATGCTGTCCCAGCAACCAAAACCCACTTTGTTATGTCACTGTAGAGACCTAGTCCCTTCCATACTGCGCTCTGCCTTTGGTTGGGACTGAACTGGTGTTGTGGCTGAAGCGGGGGTGAGAACCCCTGAATTCACCTAGGTGATTTTGCAGCAGGCAGATCCCCTTCCTGGCCTTTGGGGGTGGCAGGTTGGAGCGCTGAAAGGTGAGATTCCTTTGTCCTCACCTCTGTGCAGGTCTGCAGACATTGGTGGACATTGCTGAGAGCATTGAGGGGGGAGGCGCTCCTGACTTCCACGTTTGTGATCCCTGTGGGGAAGGGCAGGGAGTTTGTTGATGCTCGGGTTCAAAGGCCAGAGAGGATCCCGTAACCCTCTGACTCCGCTTAGGAAGTTCGTTTTCGCTCTTTCTGATGTGTAATTACTCACTCTGTGTTCCAGTAACCCTTCTGCGAGGAAGTTGCATTTTACCTAGAACTTGTTTGACTTAACTTCAGCTTCCTGGGGCTGGCTCTTACTGGTCCTTTTCTAGCAAAACCAAAACCCTGCTCCCAGAAGTCTGCGTGGCAGGAGGCGCAGCTGATCCTCCTCTGACTGGCTGAATACACCAGACGTTTCATGTTGTGTGCTGTAGGGCTGGATTTGTGTGTGTCATGCTGAGAAGTGACCTAACTTGTTTCCGTGCCGTGTAGTATCCTTTTTGTTAGGATGGTAGTAGCAGATTCTGGGTCCAGTAGAAGAAAACTCTCAAAAAAACTGGAATTGAAAGTTGTGCCTATGTAGCTAAGCATGTGGGGAAAACACGACTGTGGAAAGGCATAGTGAGCTACTTTAAGGGGGGGGTGCCTGTGGGCACTGACGTGTTGCTAATGAACTGTCTGTCTTTACACAGTCCACTCTCACAACGATTTCCTCCTGGCTATTCTTACCCGATGTCAGATCTTGGTTTCTGCACCAGGTAAGTCCCGAGAAGCCTCATTAAAAACAATCGGGTAGCAAAGCTTTGCCACATGCATGTTTGGTGGGTTTTGTACAAAGCACTCAATTTTCTGAGCCTTAATATTCATGTTCTTTTTGCCACGCAGGCAGAAGGGTTGCAAAGTAGTAGCGATCCAGCTGATTTCAGCAGAGATGCTTTTATAAATAAGCTGCGTGTGCTTGGTTAGAGGCTAACGCTGGATTGCTGTGAGCGATAAGGTGGTTTGATTTCTGGATTGGGTGTGTGCTGCGAGCTGAAGTGTAAAGGGAGATGCTGCTTTGCCTTTGATCTGCTTTGCTTACCGCTTCCCCTCTCTTCTGAACTTGGTGATGCTCTTTGTTTTTCCGTTGGGGATATTATTTTGGGGAGCTGGATTTTCCTGAAATCAAGTACATATCTGATAGAAAAATGTTTACTGTGAATGCTTACAGTGTGTCTTGATTGAGCTATGGCCAATTAACCCAACCTTCTGCAGAGAGTTAACCTTTTAACTTTGTAAGCATTTAGAATGACTGTCATCAGGATTGCAAAATATGCTTTGTTTGGTCTTCAAAAGAACTCTCAATCCAGAGATCTGATAGGAAGGACAATTAGGCTGCAGTTCAAGATATGAAACTGCTGTGTAGTAAGGGAGAGAAAACTGTTACAGCTCTGATGGGCTGACACCTGAGAGACAAGTTGTGGTGGGTTGACTCTGGCTGGATGCCAGGTGTCCACCAGAGCTGCTCTGTCACTCCCCTCCTCAGCTGCACAGGGGAGAGAAAATATAACGAAAGGCTCATGGGTCGAGATAAGGACAGGGAGATCACTCAGCAATTGCTGTCACAGACAAAACAGGCTCGACTTGGGGAAATTAGGTTAATTTATTAGTAATTAAATCAGAGTAGGGTAATGGGAAATAAAACCAAATCTTAAAACACCTTCCCCCCCACCCCTCCCTTCTTCCCGGGCTCAACTTCACTCCTGATTTTCTCTCCCTCCCCCCACCCAGCAGCGCAGGGGAACGGGGAATGGGGGTTGTGGTCAGTTCATCACACGTTGTCTCTGCTGCTCCTTCCTCCTCAGGGGGAGGACTCCTCACTCTCTTCCCCTGCTCCAGCAGGGGGTCCCTCCCATGG
This sequence comes from Phoenicopterus ruber ruber, assembly GCA_009819775.1. Taxonomy (NCBI): domain Eukaryota; kingdom Metazoa; phylum Chordata; class Aves; order Phoenicopteriformes; family Phoenicopteridae; genus Phoenicopterus; species Phoenicopterus ruber. The sequence continues at coordinate 28,768,177 of CM020222.1, forward strand.
GAGACAGTCCTCCACGGACTTCTTCAATGTGAGTCCTTCCCACAGGCTGCAGTTCTTCACGAACTGCTCCAGCGTGGGTCCTTTCCACGGGGTGCAGCCCTTCAGGAACAGACGGCTCCAGCGTGGGTCCCCCATGGGGTCACAAGTCCTGCCAGCAAACCTGCTCCAGCCGGGGCTCCTCTCTCCACAGGGCCACAGGTCCTGCCAGGAGCCTGCTCCAGCACGGGCTTCCCACGGGGTCACAGCCTCCTTTGGGCATCCACCTGCTCTGGTGTGGGGTCCTCCATGGGCTGCAGGTGGAGATCTGCTCCACTGTGGACCTCCATGGGCTGCAGGGGGACAGCCTGCCTCACCGTGGGCTTTCCCCACGGGCTGCAGGGGAATCTCTGCTCCAGTGCCTGGAGCACCTCCTCCCCCTCCTTCTTCACTGACCTTGGGGTCTGCAGAGTTGTTGCTCTCACATCTCACTCCTTTCTCCAGCTGCAACTGCTGTGGTGCAGTTTTTCTGCCCCCTTCTTAACTCTGTTACCCCAGAGGCGCAACCACTGTCGCTGATGGGCTCGGCCTTCACCAGCGGTGGGTCCGTCTTGGAGCCGGCTGGCACTGGCTGTGTGGGACACAGAGGAAGCTTCTAGCAGCTTCTCACAGAAGCCACCCCTGTAGCCCCTCCGCTACCAAAACCTTGCCGTGCAAACCCAATGCACAAGTTTTCTGTGATGACAGAATACTTGAGAGAGTACCTGATGTAGCTGGAGGAAGGAAAAAATGCAAAATTTATGGATACCCACAGCTTTTTGTGTTGTAGCTGGTCCTTAACTATACCAGCTGTGCTAATTAAATACTAACCTCCCCCACCTCCAAACTTGCATTGTTTGCTCTTGAACTTTACAAACACCTTTTGAGTCCCAGACTTGTCCTCTTTAGCGGTCTGCACTCATGTAATTCAGAAGATTTATGTCTAAATCTTGCTGCTCCTTGCTCTTGACTGAGAGTACTTACAGCTGGACTATAAAAAGAAAGCACAGGAACAGTGATTCCCCTGTGAGTATTATCTGAAGTAGCTGAGTCTAAATTAGGAGGGGGGGGAGAGAGGGCCTGTGTTCTCTGAGCTCAGCACTGGGCTGATGCGAGTGTTGCAGTAGAGGTTGTAGCCCAAAGGTCTTGCTTCTGAGTGGTAGTAGTCAGGTTAGAGCTCATTGCTGTGCGACTAAAGTCGGGGTTGTTTATTCCTGTGTGCACCGCTCTCTGCTTAACTGTATTGAATTTTATTTGTCTCTTTATCCAGTCACTTAGTCTTGTGCAGCCCTTCTGCAGCCACCCGGTCAGGCTTCATCTTCCCTGGCTTGAATAGCTCAGGTTTGTCAGCAAACTCTACCAGCTCCCCAGTACCCCTTTTTCAAGGCTGTCTAGAAATGCGTTAGAAGTACAAGCCCCAGCACAAAGCAGTGTGGTGCTCCACAGGTGTCTTCCATATGCTTGTTATTTCCTGCCTGACCTTTTTAACTTCAGGTCCTTGCAAGGACTTTTCCTCTTGTCCTGTTGGCGCTTACTGTCTTTAAGAGCCTTTGAAGAACCCTTCTTCGTAGTGCTTCAGCAGAAGGGTGACAGCATGGAACGGAGTGCTAGCTGACCTTACCCAGAACCGACCAGCTGGTCACCTCCAGTGCTTTCAGGCAGGCTTTTGTAGGCTCGGTGTCCGCAGATCTGCATAAGCCAGCTTGAAAAAAATCAGTTTAATCGTGTGTGTTCTTAAAGACATGGTTTAGTGCTCTGCAGTTAACAGCATGTACTGCTAGTCCCTCCTGGAGTCTCTGTTTTGCTCTCCTCAGGTCGATGCAGAGTCTCCCAAGGATTTTGGAGCTAATCTGTACTGAGACACCTCTTTCTGGGCCGCTGGCTGGTAAATCTATTCCACACGCATTTTACTTGCCAGTCTGCTGTGTGTGGCGTAGCGGATGGTACATGCAAACCCAGGAGAGTGCAGTATGAGTGGAATACTAGATGTTATGTCTAGATTTATTTTTCTCCCCTAGATGCCAGTCTAACACCTGCTAGTTTTCTGCTGTCTGTCTTTCCCCTCCCGCCCCCGTAAGAATGGAAAGCTAACAGGCTTTTGTCTCCACCACTGTCCTTTGGGTAGAAGGTGTTTAATTCATGATTCATGGAAACAAGTAACTTTAAAGAAGCGTGCTTGGTGCACTTGGCACGCCATCACGAGGTTTACAGATGCATGTACTTTCCACTTTCGTGTGACAGACACAAGGGGGAAAGAACCATCTTTAAAAAAACAGTTTGTATTTTTAAAAAAAGGGTGTGGTCAGTGTTACAAGGGTACTTGATATTGTGGCATTTGGAATAGGAAACCTTGGGGAAAGTATTTTTAAGGAGTGATTGTAACACATGTTGAACCATGCAGACAAACCCATCTGATCCAAATTTTGCTGCTTCTGATAGTAGTGGTTCCACCTGGGCTTATAAGGGTGCACTGGGTGAATGTGATGCTTTGTGAGAACGCTTTCCGTTTCCCCCTCTCACCTGCTTTGGCTGTTGGTCACGCAAACTTCAGATCCCAGATCAGCAGCCTGTGTGGCACAGGATATTTAGGGCTTGGTGGAGAGGGAGGAAGGTTCGTGTCTAGTCTGATGTGAAGAATGACCCAGTTGCTTTAATTCCTGCTGAGCTCCCACTGAGGGCGCAGCAGGATCCTGAGCAATCCTAAAATCTGACTTCTCTGCCCTTTTTAAAAATGGGTGACGATGTTGTTCCCTCGGGTAGCCGTGTTTGTAAAGGCTCCCATAAATACTCGAGTGGCACCCGGGCGTAACATAGCTGGGAAGCTGTGAAAGTGCCTGAAGAGAGGAACTTCCCAGAAACATGCCATCCAAAGTGCTAGAGAGTGCCTTAATGGTGATTTTAGGCTGGCTGTACCAGCCCGAGTGGTGGGGCGCACTTCCCGTAACAAGAAAATTGTTTTCTTTGATACTCTCTTTTTACCAGTATTTTCAGAAGTGCTTTTCTGAATTTATACATCTGGGTTTTTTCTTCCCCCAAAAATTCCATCAAGAGGAACTCCAGTTTAAAGCCTTTCTTAACTTTGCGTGGACTTGCTTACTAAGCAACAAGGACGATTGCAAGTGATAGTTAGCGAGGTTTCTTGAGTTAATACATATCCCACTTGAACTGTTACCTCCCTTATTAGCTAAATGTTAACTTAAAAAAACTGAGACAATTGCAAGCACTTGAGTTAGTGGTGTAAGGATTTAGTTTATTTACTAGTAATCTGGAGCCAACTAAGAGATGGTTCAGCAAATTAGAGCTCTGGCTGGGACAGCAGGAGCATTTTATTTTATCAGGGTTGCTCACAAGCTTTGCTTGAAGTGCTGCCAGCTGTGAGACGGGCTCAGGTTGCTCATGTTCCACTTCTCTTCAGAGAGCTGGGAAGGGAGGAGAAGGAAGAAAATGGGAGTGTGAGTTGTTGAGAGGAGAGTCATCAGAATAGATTTGACTAAACCCTTGTGTCTGCAAGAAGATAAAAAAAATACTGAAGATCAAATAAACAGGAGTGGGAAAACACATGACAGTTTTTCTGTCGGGACTTTCTCTGTTTGTATCTTTGTCCTTTCCTCCTGTGCGGTGCTCGTGCAGCACGTCAGGAGAACCTGACACGCTCTGTCTGGACGGGCTGGTGCCATCCCTGAGAGGCAGGGCAGCTCTTAGACAAACATTCTTATCTGTTGCTCATCTTTGAAGGCATATCAGCAGCCATTGCTGTGGCTTGTTAACATCTAATTCTCTTGCTAGCAAGATTAAATAAAAGCTGCTAACATCTCTGAAGTTTGATGCCAGAGCCAGCCCAGCTTTGTCATTTGTGGCCAGGAAGGCAAGTACTGGTTTTCTTAGAATACTAGAGGGAAATTTTGCTTTCTTCATCTAGTGCAAGCCAGGCTTGGTAATACGAAAATCTGGAAAAGGACCCAAAAAAATTCTGCTCTGGGCCTGTTATAATCATAGAATTGTTTAGGTTGGAAGAGACCTTTAAGATCATCGAGTCCAACCGTTACGATGGGGAGTAGGAGACAGTATCTCACCTTTTCCTTGTTCTAAGCTAAGTCTGGCTAAGTTTTTGTTAAATGTGCAGGTTGTGATTCAATTAAGTTGCATCTTTCAGGTCTACTGTCAAAGACCAAAAATTCAGTTGCCATTTAGTTTAAAAATTACTGTATTATTTTTTTAAAATAAAGCATTTAAAAAATTCAGACTCTGCTATAACCCATTCGTCTGTAATACATTGTCAGATAAAAGGGTGGTGGTTGCGATTTCTGTCTCCATCTGTTCCACCTTCTTTGTCTCCGCCACCCAGTCACACAGTTAGCTCGGGATGCTTTCCGAAGTGAGGCTGTGAAGGAGCTGTGTGAGACTTCTGAGGAGGAGGAAGGGCCCGGGGTGGGGTGACATTGCAAGCTAGAGAGGTGTGCTTTTATTGAAAGCTTGAAATGGGCCAGGTAATTTCTGTATCTGTCCTTAACACACCTAATTCCCCCCTTCCTAGAAGGGCTCTGACCTGCCATGGAGGAGAGGAGGAGGAAGAAAGGGCTCATCTGTAAAGAGCAAAACATCTTGTGAGAGAAGTAGTGTTATATTGATAGATCTTAAGATGTAAGTCCTGAGATCTCGATGAAGGGCAAAAGTGATCCTTGAGATCATTGTCTGGGGTGCTTTCCCACACCCCCTTGTTAGGCCTCTGCTGCAGTGTTGTAGTGATGCGTAGTGACTCCGGTGTTGTCCCACAAGTGGGGTCCGGTACTCCGTGTGCAATTAACCAATCTTACACACACAGCTGAGATAGTTATTTCATCTTTACGCAAAGATGGGTGCTAGGTGGTAATTCCACGAAGCCCGCACACCTCAGCTAACACACGGTTAACCTTTATACACTTTGAGCAACTGTTACCAGTACTTTCACAGTTACACTTAGTTACCCTCTTTCGCGTTGGTCCTTACATGTCTCTACTTAAAGACACAACACTATGCTGCTCTATGGGGAAGGGGCTTCTGTGAGCAGGGGGTGACTACAGCCTAGGGGTGTGACTTTTACCGTGTTAATTGGCTAAGTTCACACAGAGTTCTGTTTATCTTCTCCAGAATGCTCATTCAGCTACAAATTCAAGGAGTGAAACAAGGATGTGCCGTCCTTGGGTGTCTTGATTAGGCTTCCCTGTCCCGTTCTTTTGTCTTCCATACTCCCCGCTCCAGGGCATCCTGTCCTTTAGTAAATTGCGCCTTCGCTTTTTCTTCAGGAAATCGTTTGTAAATCGTTCCTTCTTTCATCACCAGCTTTATGATTTTTGGAGAGGGTTTATTTATTATTTTTTAATTCCCTATAATTGACCGGTGGATTTGACAACAGGGTTTGTTGGAGACTATTGTTTTTCACCTCACTAATAGGATGTAGCTTTTCAGTAAACTTTTTTTATAGGGAGGATATACCATCTCTCTGTGTAGGTTGGTTGTTTCTAACCCCTTCTTAGCAGCTGACCGTTCAAAAGCTTCACCTGAATCCTCTGCTTGAGCCTGATCCTTGAAGTCATATTTTAGAAGTTTTTTTTCATGGCAGAGGACACTGTGCTCCAGCCACAAGTGTGGGAAGCTCCATGTAGTCAAGGACTTCCAGCCAGCCTCATTCCCTATAAACAGGGCTGTAGTATAACTGTATTTATGAATTCCTGATTACAGCAAATTAAACACAGTTGCGAGAGCCGGAGGTAAACACGCGGGTTACTGCGGCAGCCTGCGGTAACAGGAGAGAGCCAGAACTGGTTGTTTGTCTGTACTCAGCGGATGTGCCTGAGGCTGGCTGAGTTGTGGGTGGTGAGTTGTGGGATGGGATGGCTGCTGTCACTTCTTGTCCGTGTCCGGAGGAAATGGCAAATGCTGGCTCAGGTGTGGCCAGGGAACGTCTGAGGCATCGCTGTGCTGCTGTCAGCACCGCCTGGCAGCAGAGCTCCAGCCTCCGCTTCGGAGGCGACTGGAGCAGCTTCAGAGCTGAGTTGTCCGAGCTCCCTGGAGGCGGGCAGGGACCCCGGCACAGGGCTCACCCTGCTCTGGAGCAGAAAGGGTGCTCACTCTCTGTGCAAAACTGAGGGAGGAGGATACCGGGGACGCAAAGCAGAGGCTGCCTCTGTAGCCACAAGAGGGCTGTCCAGTCTTTGGGTTGGACTGCTTGTTCGCTGTCAGCAAGTGCAAGTGCATCCAGTGCAATGTTGTCTAAGCCCCAGTGAAGGAACTGTGCACGGATCCTGTAAACCCGTCAGCGGGAAATCTGCTAGCTGTCCTTGCCAAGAGCTGTGTGGCTATTGGGACGTGGTTTGGCCTGCTCCAAGTGTAGCTGTCAAACAGCATACCGTCGTAAAGGCAATGTGGCCAAACATATGTATGTATTGGTACTACGCAGTAATCTTTTTTCAGCTCCCCACCCCGTTCTGGTCAGTCACGAGCTCACTGCTCATGTTGGTGTTGTCCTGCTCTGTGGCTCCGCAGCCTTTGCAGTTCTTCCCCCCTCTCCTTTCCCCTCAGCGTAACAAGAAGGATCAGCCCTGATGTTTAACAAGGGTCTGAGACAAAGCTTGCTAAAGCTGATGGGGAACTGTAAAGGCAGATGTAATGAGTCAGACTGCTTGATCCTGCTGATTAAGATCTGACCTGATCCAGGAGTTGGCAGAAGGAGAATCCCCCTCCGGGCAAGCACCTGCCTAATTCCTGATGGAATAAATGGCTTGTTCCTTCCTTGTGGCTTTCGGTGGAGGCTGTGCTCATCTCTCTCCTTCCGTCATGGGATTTTGTGTGGTGTGTGGACAGAAGTTTCTACTTAAGTAATGGGTCTTGGGTGAGTCAAGCTGACAGGGGGCTGACAAGGAAGGGAAGGGCTGCCAAAAGCGTTCTCCCCTGAGAAACTTTTCCTCTGGGCCATGGCTGTTGGGTTTGGGTTAAGGTTTACCTGGGGGCCAAAGGTTAAGGGTTTTTCTGTGTGGACAGTCTCATCTTGGCCCTAAATCAGCAACACCTATCAAGTGTGATTTTTTTTTTTTTTTTCTTTTCAATGTGTAGAAGGTGCTGGATCTCTGCCATGGCCAGGTGGCTCTGCAACTAAACCTGGAAAACCCAAAGGAAAGAAAAAGATTTCTTCGGTTCGACAAAAGTTTGATGTGAGTGTCCGCGGTCAAATGGTCGTGGCTCGCTGACATTCTGTTGGGGGTGAAGAGCTCTGCATGGCATGTGGGTTTTTGTTACTACCAGGGACGGTGAAAGTTCATCACGTGCAATGATGTACGTCATGTTTGTTTGAGTTCTGGATTGGGGCAGGAGCTGGGGGTTAGTAGCTGCTGCTGCCTCTCTTGCAGAAGCCTCTCGGGAGGAAGGCTGCAGCGTGGCCTGGCTTTGTCAGGCACCAGAGAATCTATGGAAGAACACCTAAACGTCAAAGTTGTAAAAGCTTATATTCCAGGAACCAGTGAGGAGTAACGTTTGCTCTATGGTCACTGCAGTCACGCTTGGACAGGTCTTTCATAGTCTCATTCAGCTTTCACGGTCTCTGTAATGTCTTGTTCACTTCACACATCTGCCGAATTCTTGAAGCAGAAGTGATTTCCTATTTATTCAGGCAGCTGGGCAGAATTCTGTGATTGTATGATCCACTCTGCAGAACTCTGCAATCCAAAGCGTTAGAAGTAAAATGTTCCTTGGGTGGAATGTTTTTGGAGGGTCAAGTTGTTTCAGAATTGAAAATGCTTTACAAAGATGCTGTCTTCTGGTAGGTGGCAGAGAAATGCACAAGATGCAGTTCGCTTTGCAGCGAAGGCTCTGTGCTGTCACACGTCTGTTCTACAGTTGTTTCTGAGCTGCCAGACCAGTGGTGGGGGGGGGGCAGGTGGGAAAGAGGATGGGGATGGGACACTGTCTTCCACAGGCAGGGTTTGATAAGGTGGTTCAAACTGAATTAACACTTCTAGGGACTATAATTAGGCGTTATAGGTGTACTTCAGAGACTAGTGTTTTGGAGGGATGCAAGTCCAGCTGAAGGCTCGTTGTATTTAGAAACTGTTGAAATATTTTGCAGTGTTCACAGCTGTGACCTGAATTCTGATGGCAGCCTGTGTTATCTTTTTGTTTTAAAACTTCACCGTAACTTTTCAGTAGCAAGTAGAAGAGAGCTTGAGAAGCAAGTTGTGATGTAGTGGAAGTCTTGGAATTTGGTTTACTCGGATACCCCTATGTTACACCACGTTTCTAGTGTGTGTTTATACACGTGTTCCTGGAATGCTTGGTAGTAAGTACTATATGAAGCGTACGTTATGATTAACGGGCTTGTCTATTACTAGTGGAATTCCTGAGTAGTGTGAGCTTGAAGTGCCTTGATATTTTTTAATGTTTCCCTCACTGGTCAGAATAACAGCTGTGAGTGACCACAGGTTCATTTGAGTTGGCTTCTGCTCTCAAACCACTTTCCTCTTAAGAGTTGCTTACATTTTGAAGGTCTTTTTTTCCAGGCATACAGGCATGTAGCATTCCTGTAATGAAAGCATAAGTCTTCAGAATTACAGGGAGGGAAACCTACTTTCACATCATTAGTGGGTGGATTGGTTTTTCACTCTGAGTTAAATGCCACACTGTCCTTTGAATAAAGCAGCCCCCCTTCCTCTCCTGAAACTAAGATGTGAGAAATCCACTTTGCTTTATATTCATTGTTTATATTTAAAGTATGTGTTTGTCTTGATGCCTCATAAGAGCCTTGTGGCAGTCTGCGTTCCGGAGCCGGATTTGTGCGTTGGAGAGCTGAGGAACAGGAGTTGTGGGAGTGCTTGATAAGCCAGGGCTGTGTTGTTCCCTTGTGGGTTGGGGTTGGGCCAAGGGCATGTCTGGGCTTGAGGATCGATCGTTCCTGTCTGCTTTTTTCCCCCCTTTACCTGGGGCCTGAGACTTCCCGGGAGCCACCACAAGCACTCGGAGCTTGAGACACCAGTATGGCAAGGGAATTGTGCTGGAATACAAGGGGCCTGGGAAATGGGGGCTGCTACCTTCTGGTATGAATTCCTGGTGTGTGATGTGTGTTGGTTTTTTTTTTTTTTTTCTAAATAACTGAGTCAGTTCTGAAAAATAGCCATAATCCGTCTCAGAATCAGTGACTACTCAGTAACACAGCTCCGCTTAGAGTATTGAAAGTGCATGGGGAGTCTAGAGTACGAAATTCAGAACTGGAATTTGGCTAAGTTGTTGCATTTAAAGCTTTAAAGAAATGTAAGAATCACCTAATCACACAAGCTTAGGATCATGTTTTTTAATCTTGATGGAAACTCTACAGTTAGTAAGTAAAAATACACCCTTCTTTACAAGAAATGACTAGATGAGAACTCTTCAGCATAGAAGGAGGTGACTGAGAGATGTGAAAGTCCATAAAATCATCGCTGGCCTGGGTAGTGTGAACAGAGATAAAAGGGACAATGACCACATTTGAGACTTAACAGGAGAATTAAATTAATCTAGCAGGTGGGAAGTACAGAGCAAGCCAGAGGAAGTGACTCTTCGTGTGGTGTGTGATTCTACCCTGTAGAATTTCTTGCTGCAGGATGTTGTGGATACACAAGTTTAGGTGGTTCAGGGTGCTGCTGGACAAGTTCATGGGCTGTTAAATAAAAGGACACCAACACTGGCTTAGAAATTTCTTCAGTCACAAGTCACTGGGGGTTGGGAGGGTATCCTGGGGAGGAATATCACTCTGCTCGTCCTATTGTGATACGTTTTTATAAGTGTGTGCTTTCCGATTGGAGAAGGAATGTTTGGCTAGATGAACCAAAGGGTCTGACAGAGTATTTATCGTCTTATGCTCTAATGTTGTGATCATCTTATGCTCTAATGTTGTGTTCGTAACAGCACCGGTTCCAGCCCCAGAATCCGCTGTCTGGAGCCCAGCAATTTGTGGCAAAGGATCCTCAGGAGGATGATGATTTGAAGCTGTGTTCTCATACCATGATGCTTCCTACACGTGGCCAGTTAGAAGGAAGGATGATCGTAACCGCATATGAGCACGGGCTAGACAATGTCACAGAGGAGGCAGTGACCGCGGTTGTTTATGCCGTGGAGGTGAGACTGGGCTGGGCAGCAGGGGTGTTTGCATTATACCAGCAACAAAAGACTGTTAAACCGCGACAGTGCAGTATGGGGTAGCGTCCCTCAGTGGGGAGAGGAAACCTGCTTCTCTAATCGCCCATTTGCCTCGGGAGGAGTAAGGTGGGAATCAGAGGGCTTCCAGGTTTGTGGCGTCATAGATGTCAAGTCTTGGGTTTCTGCCTGCAGGTGTTAATTTTGAAGTACTTGCATGTGAAGAACGCCAGGCGTGCTTAAGTAGCTGTTTTGGAAAATGCCGTTCTGTCATTTAAAAGCAGGGACAGAAGGGGAGCTTCAGTTTAAACAGTTCTGTAAAAAATAATCCGTTACAGGCACAAGTGTCTGGCGTGGAAGCGAAGTGACAGGATCGGGTAGTACCTGCAGGTGAAGTGCCTGCTGTTTGCTGGTTTTGGCCATCAGTGGTGCGTTACCTGACATGTCCCAGGAATGATACAGCCGTTACTTGGAGCGTTGACGTGTGGATGGTTTCCTGGAGTCGGGATGTGGAAGCCAAGCTGAATTCCCCATCTGGGAGTGAGGCCAAATTAAGAAGCAGTTGTCTGCTTGTTTTTTCAGTTTCTTCTCCAGCACTTTCCAGACAACTGAACAGTCTGGAAAAGAGGAGTGAGTGGCTTTTCACTGTAGTTTTACAGCCAGTATCTCAGTACAAGTGTGATGTCTAGTGACAATTACGAAATCTCTATCAAAGGGAATTTCCCAGCATTTAAGAAGCCTCTTTGACATTTGAAGCAGCATGTCGCATATTAAAGTACAGTTCACAGGCTAATGCAAACTGTACTCTCACAGTGCCATGTTCTCTGTATCCAACGGTGTCAGATAGGGAAAACACTGACGCTTGTCCAGATCTTGGTTCCCTTACGTCTTTAGGTCCTTGCGGTCATAGCAGCGCTACTTCTGTCTTGCCAATTGGTGAGGTCCTTCTCATAGGTGCGGCTTGGTAGGGTGAATAAATCAGCATGTGTAATAAGATACTGTTTTTCATTGCAGAACCATCTTAAGGATATTCTGACATCTGTGATATCCAGGCGGAAAGCCTATCGGCTGAGAGATGGCCATTTCAAGTATGCCTTCGGAAGCAACGTTAACCCTCAGCCATATCTGAAGAACAGTGTTGTTGCTTATAACAATTTAATTGAGTGGTAAGGAGCTCTCAGCACACTGCTAATTTCAGATGCAATTTGCTAGTCCCAAAGTTACTCCGTGGTTCATTTTTTCTCTTTTTACTTAGTAGAACCTGTTAATAATGGTGTTTAGCTCTCACACACGAAGAAGGTATCTGTACGGAGGACTGTACAGCTGCAGGAGGACTGTTTAGCTACAGGGAGGGCGAATATGTGGATTTCTCAGCAGTGGAGTTTAGGACAGTGTTAAGTCTCTCTTCCTTGCCTGGGTTTGTCTATCAATTTATGAAGGTGGCCCCTGGCCCTCTGAATGTCCTTAGTAATTACTGCTTTCTGGAAGCTGTAATGAGTGACACAGGAATTTTGCTGCTCTTGAGGAAACTGCCCCTGGGCAGAAGAGCCCTGCCTTTGTGGGGAAACCGCTGCTGTGCTACAGGAATGAAACGTCAGTGCAGGCCTGTGGGACGCTGGCATCCTGTCATTTCCTGCGTCCAAATGTATTTACGGTTCCTTGGCAGGCCTTTTCAGTTAGCAGAGCTTCAAGGTCATCTTGTTTTCCAGAGTCTCAATGGCAAACAGCTTGTGCCGCGCATCTGGCAGCGTGTGTGTCTGAGAAGGCAGTTGTGTTTGTCTATGTTGTGTTTGTCTATGACAGCTTCTAGCAGTTGACAGGAGGTTGTGGGTGTTTTAAGATTTGATTATAGCACTACAAACACAACAAATGCAATCCACTCCAAACAACTCTGCCTAACAGCTAACATCTTTCAATTTAATGTTGTGGATGCCGTAATTTTTATGCTGGGTAAAAACTATTGGCTGTAAATAACAAAAGTTGCCCAATCGAGATCAGTTAAGCAGGTTTTGAAGCATGTTGAGGATCAGTTTGCACTATTTTTATTAAACAGGAATTTTAAAAATATTTTAATTACAGCTGAAATAATTTTATGTACATAAGGGCTAAGTCAACTGATACAGGAAAGCAAACCCTGGGGCCAAGCCCCTGCTGTGTGACTTCCAAAGCTGGTGCTATTTTTTTTGACGGCTCTGTCTACAGCCCTCCAACCTGTGCGACGCCTTCTGCCGGTCAGAGTCTAGCTCCCCAGCCCCCGCCCGACGATGCTGAGCAGCAGGCAGCTCTACTCCTGGCGTGCTCTGGAGACACCTTACCAGCATCCCTCCCACCGGTGAACATGTATGACCTTTTTGAGGCGCTACAGGTAAGCTGTTCATGTTACACTGTCGTGTCACAGGCAGCGCTGTCCAGCCACCAGTCTCGGATTTGGTTTACGTGCACGGAGGGGGATTTGATTTCTCCTCTTACAGTCTGTTTCCTTCTTTCCCTCTCAGATTTACAATTCTTTGGCTTTGATTTGTTCCCACTATTAGGTAACTGTTAACATACCGTCAGCTCATGGTTTAATGCCTGTTCTGCTCCCCTTGGTCAGAGAGTTGATAAGGAAACCACTGTCTCTTCTTATAGCTATGTAAGAAGAGTGAGCTCTTCCTCTGTAGCAAGACTGCAGTGATTATAGCGGAACTGAGCTAGGCTGAGATTTTTGACAGTGATGCAGCAAAATGACTTGCCTGGCACATCCCTTACTCTCCTGATGTTCCACCTGGGTACTTAGAGGAATACTTGGTGCTGGCATGCAGGCTGCCGCAGCAGGTTAGCTGCGATCACCCCAGCCCTGGGGAGGTGTCTAAGGTAGGCTGGATCAATCTTCCTGTGGAGATGTATGCCTGTGGTTCCCTCCCCCTCTGGCAGCTCTGGGGACGTTCACAGACTACTTTGAACGCCTAAAATTAGCTGTGAGAAATTCCCCCTTGATCTCCACTATTGTGAACAGGCCTTGGGATTTTGTCTCAAGGCTGTGGAGGCAGATCATTCATTGTAAGAGCTGTAATCGAGCTTTCATATCTCATGTGTTTAGTCAGATAGAATTGTTTGTAAGACTGACAAATTGTTGTTTGTCATCGCAAGAGCAAAATGACGATTTCCTTACCATGCCACTCCCTTCCAAAACGGTGTAACAGGCTGGTGTGGCAGTGCTGGCAAGTTGCAGCTCTCCTTGTGTGTGACAGCCTGCATTCCTGCTCTGATCATCCTGTATTAGAGGGAGGTTCTTCCATGGGCAACATGGGGAAGCGCGTAGGAAAGCATGAAACTTGTTTTCTAACATGTATCTCCAGGTGCACAAAGAAGTTATTCCTGCGCACACTGTCTACGCTCTAAACATTGAGAGAATTGTCATGAAACTCTGGCATCCAAACCACGAGGAGCTACAGCAAGATAAAATCCATCGCCAGCGCCTGGCGGCAAAGGAGGGCCTTCTACTCTGCTAGAGCTAGGGAGCCACGTCAGGCCTCAGATGGCTACAGTGCAGTTCCTTGGACTTGACGTTCAAATGCTTCTTGCAAACCTGTGTCAGCATTTCAAGGTGATGTAAGTTATGAGTCAACTTTTCCTATGGAAATATGACCGACTTGCGGTACACTTTCTCTGCTTCCCCAGAGTCATGTGCCATGGAGTGCTTGCAGCAATCTCACTGAATTGGAAAGGAGAAATGAGATTTGTTTGCAAAGACTGTTATTTAGGAAAAATAAATGTGAGGGTGGAAAGAATTGGTTTTAAATAAGGTGAGTTTGTGTTTTCTTTTGTGAGCACAGAGACTCTGCCTCCTTGCCCTCCCCTCTCAGGTAGTTTCCCTTCTGAGCTCAGTCTCCAGGGGCCTTGTCCAACTTCTGTTGCCGTTGGTGGGATCCTTTTCCATTCATTTAACTGGAAACAGGGTGGGCTCTTGTGAAGATGACCAATTCTGTAAGCTGACATTGTTACCAGGGGAACTTCTGATTAGAAACTCTGAGAAAACGAGGCAAAAAGGGAAAGGTCCTTTCTAGCCTGTCTTTTGAACTGTTCCACATCACAAAACATGAAGGTGCGCACTGTCGTAGGTAACTCTCACCAGTTACCAAAATATGCAATAAAATCAGGGTTGTGAGTAATGTTTTCCTATCAATCAGCCTCGTCCTTGACTCACCTCTGTCTTGTAGTTGTGATCAGATGTTCTAGGAGTTGCTGGAGCTCTGTGCCTGTCAGTACAGCTAATGATTTAGCCATCTCAGCAGGCAGCTTGACCGTTCCTGAGGTGGGACAGCAACTCCCAGATACATACACCAGTTCACTGTCTTCGTGTGGCAGACTCCTTGGATTTGCAGCATGAACAAGATGTCTCGTATTACTTCATCGTAAAACTATGCAGCCACAGCTCTCCTCATGGAGAGCAATGCAGATCACTGTGTGTAAAAGGGGAAGTTCCACCTGCTGTGTTTCAGGTACTCTACTGTCTTCCTGAGGCAGCTGTGTGCTCCTCAGATGCTGAAGGGAACAGGCTTCTATTAAACCAGAATTCTATTAAAATGTCTTAAGTTAATTACTATATTACCCGTTTTTTAACCACACCTATGCAGGTACCTGCTAAAGGATGACTTGGCTTATTGTGCCTTCAGATGGTGGAATTGAAAGAGCTTCCTCTGGGGGAATATGAAAGGGGAAGCTCATAGTTCCCCTCCATTCTACTTTTCCTCTGTTTGGGAAGTATTTGGATAGGAAAGCTGTCATCTTTCCCCTTTCCCGTGCAGTTTCCTTCTCTACTGCGCCCCCAGGGTGCAGGTCCCCGATGTTTCCTCCCAGTTATCTTTTTTTATAACTTCCTTTCCTGACCCCCACGACTGTTCATGTTGGGCCAGAGTTGTAGCAAGGGGCTGTGCAGCTGTCGCTGTGTTCCTGGCTTTCCTACATCCCCGTGCGGGACGTGCTGTGGAGTTAGGCATAGCAAGAGGCAGTGCCCGTGCAGGCATCGGTGGCCGTCACCATGAGAAGACCATTTTAGGATTATGAAGAAGCTGGGAAAGGTGACAGCAGAGAACTACAGCAGGGCCTGGCAGCATGAGAGCAGTTGTACGCTTGGTAGGTCACGTCCCTTAAGGTATGGCAGTGTGTGGTTAAGAGGGGAGCGGGAAAGAGGAGATGGAAGATTTCTTTTGGTCCCTTTCTCTCAACTGCCATTTCTTCTGTATTTAAGCATACGTAGCTGTTCAGAGTGAGCCTTAGCTTAAAAGTTGACCCCAGTGGCTTTTACATGACAGTTTTTAAAAGCAACATTGAACCTGAGTAACTGTATGTGGTGAGATCATCAAGTCACCCGAAGTACGGACTCTAGGGTGTGGGAGGGGGATTTCCCAGTTAATTGTTATGCTTCTGGTATAAAATGAAAGCATTAAGTTTGTTTGCTAGAAACTTTGGAGCAGCTCTGAAGATTTCGGATCTGAAGAAAGCACGCAGCCTCCAACAGCATTGCAAGTGAGTTCTGAAACAAAATACTAAGTATGGCACAAGAGGTGCCTCTTCTGTTTGCATGTGCTGGGGGAAGGCGCTGCAGACGGAGCCTCGTGTTCTGAAGAGCTGAGTCATCCATTCCACACTGAAAAAAGTGGGTTAGCCAGGACACCTGCTAGACAACAAAGGCTCGAATAAGGAAATCCTGTCAGCCCCATTTCACGGATCGGAAAACTGAAAGGCACACGTTCTCAATGCACTTTCCCACAAAGTGTGAGGTCTCGTGAGAAGTAGTGCTTCATAGACTTCTGGGGTGACTTAGCTGGAAGGGATGTCGGGAGGCTGCTTTGTCCACCCCCTGCTGAAAGAAGGGCTGAATGCAAAGTTAGAGCAGGTTGTCCGTCTCCGGAGATGGGACCGGAGAAGTGGTGGCATTTCCTATTCCAGTGTGTGACTGTGCTGAGGATGAAGGTTTTCCTTGCATCTCATCAGAATTTCTCATGTTGTGCCTGTGCCTGTTGCCTTTCAGCTTTTCCTGTGTGTCTCTGTGGCTCCCCATCAGAGATAACAGCAAGATCTCTCTTTTGCCTTCTCTCCAGGCTGAACAAACCTGGCTCTCTCAGCTTCTCCTTATACGTTGCGTGCTCCAGCCCAACCTTCTTGATAGCCTCCACTGAACTTGCTCTGGTATGTCACTGTCCTTGTGCTGGGGAACCCAAACTGGCCCCGGCTCCCCAGATGGTGTCAGGAGCACTGAGCAGAGATGCAGGCTCCCTCCCTGCGCCCTGCTGGCTGCGCTCCTGCTAGCGGTTGGCCTTTGCTGCATCAGTGCACTGCTGACTCCCGGACTGCTTGTCCACCCACGCTTCCAGGTCCTTCCCTGCAAAGTTGCTTTCTTGCCTGTCGTCCCCAGCCTGTTCTGCTGCAGGGGGCTACTCCATCCCTGTGGCAGGGCTGTGCATTTGCCATTGAACTTCTTGAGGTTCCTCTCGGCCTATTTCTCCAACCTGTCTGGGTCCCTCTGAATAGCAGCTCTGCCCTTCAGTGTATGAACCACTCCTTCCAATTTGGCATCATCTGCAGACTTGCTGCCCATATGCTCCATCCTATCATCCAGGTTAGTAGCAAAGATATTAAAGCGTAAGAAGCCCCAGTATTGACTCCTCAGTGTTGGTCCCAGTGTTGAGTGCCATAGTAACCAGCAGCCAGCTGAACTCTGAATCGCTGACCACTGCTCTTGGAGACTCCCCCCGAGAGCAGGGTGATGGTACCACGTATTGCTGTTAGGCTCGTGGCTTTCACTGTGACACAACATACATCTTCACTGCAGTAATCAGCCCTCTAAAATGAGTAAGATATTGCTGAATTTCAAAGCAGCAGCTCAAAGTAGCACTGAAATTAGTTTGGAAGGGTCTATCTTCTGCCCCAAGATCCACCAAGAACCTGCCAGGTCTATGGCAAGCTGAGCTTGACCAAAACTGTTCCTGACAGATGTTAGCTGAGAAACTTACAATGAGAGCTTTCAGAGTCATCTTAGGCAACCTGTTGCGCTGTTTAGCGGTCTTCACCACTGATGGCTTTTTCCACAGTCCCATGCCTCTTGCTGCAGCTTAGGCCTAGAACTTCTTGTATTCACCCCAGAGTATTG
Source organism: Phoenicopterus ruber ruber (assembly GCA_009819775.1). NCBI lineage: Eukaryota > Metazoa > Chordata > Aves > Phoenicopteriformes > Phoenicopteridae > Phoenicopterus > Phoenicopterus ruber. The sequence goes on from CM020222.1 coordinate 28,785,461, forward strand.
TATGGCAAGACAGAAGGGAAGGAATGAGATGTCATCTGTCACATCCCCAACAGCAAGAATTGCATCCTGTGCTCTTAATCCAGTAGGAACTGTGTGATGTACTGGAAGTTGCCACTTGGGAGCTTCTAGTGCTTCTAGTTTCCACTTTTAGATTTGCAGTGGAAAACCATTAGCCACCACATGGCGGGGGGGGGGAGTGCTTGAGAGCTTCACTGGGCTCACTTCATGGCCCGAGTTTGGGTGAAGATGGCCATCTGATCTCAGGATGTGGTCAGTGCCCCTGGGAGTGTAGGATGCAGAAAGAAAAGCTCTTATTTTTAGTTTTCAGACAGTTCCAGTTGCCAGACCTGTCTTAAGTCTGACGAGGCCCTTCCAGCTGGGTGCCAGGAGGATCCTCGAGATGTGAATGTAGCCCTCCTCAACACCCCCAAAAAGCCAAACTCTTGCTGCCAAGACTGGTGACCAGGAAAGATGTTTCTTGTTGCTGGTTCACAGCAGAAACCCGGAGCATAGCACTTGCTATCAAACATGCACTGCACTGCCTTTCTCTTAGCTTAACTGCTCGTATATCCCCTCCAGCCTTCCCACTCTTTCTTCTGCAGCTGAGGTGGACTTTTTTGGTGGTTGTCCCAGTTCTTCCTTTCTAGCAGAAAATCCCCCTGTTGTAGAAAGCTGGGATTGGGCTTGATGCAAAGAGTGTTTGAGGGCCAGAAACTGTGTGCCTAAAAATGCAGATCTTGGTTTCTCAATAGAGAAAAATTTAAACTAGTAACTTCGTACCACCTTCCTCCTACCTGACCTCTAGGAAACTTCTGGCACAGAGAGAAAAATGAAGAAACGAGACTGCTTGCATTTAAGAAGAAACTACATGCACTGCATTTGTGTCCTTAACCGTGATTGCCCAAGAGCCCCAAAGTGGAAAACAATACCAAGAAAGGAGACCTCCTTTTGTGATCCTGGGGTGGAAGGAAGCATGTGACCCATTGCTGCAGTCTGATGTCGTCAAAGAAGAAAGTCTCTACAGAAAAGGGGCTGCCTCCCCAGTTCTGAGAAGGCAGCTGAGGAGAGGGGTGGTGGGTGGCTGTTCCCTGTCAGGGGCTTGTATTTAACGACGGATGTGTCTTGCAGAAAGTGCTGTAGCAGTAGCATGATGCCAGCAAGCTCTCCTCCCAGCGAGAGGCCCAGCTCGTGCTGCCAGAGGAGGGCTTCGGCAGCGTAACTTCGGCAGGCTCCTAGAAGGAAATAATTTCTCAGAGCTGAAAGGGTTTGCTTGTGGCGTTGCCTTTCTTCACCAGTGTGGTTACTGGTGTGGTCTGGTGGGCAAGAGGAGAGGAAGAATTCGCCAGCCTGCCTCGCAGTTATTGCAGAAAAAAACCCTGCTTAGCTGTGGCTGTAGCCTGGGGCAGGCTGGGAAGCCAGGCAGAGTCAGGCAAGTGCACCCTTTGTGTCTCTGAGGTCAGTATTCGCCAAACCTTGAGGCAAGTGTGGCTCTGTGCTCCAGACGCCACGGGCTGAAGGGACTGTCGTGGGCTTGGCACCCCTTGGGCTTGTTTGCAGAGCAGCAAACAGTTAACAAAGCATGCAAAGTCGGGCACAGACACTAGTGTCTGCCTTCCTCAGGTGCACAGAGACCTTAGTTCATGCTGACACCAGGGCACTTCAGCTGCCTCCAGGACTGCAGCTTCTGAGGAGTCCTGTTAGGTGTCCCGGGCATTCCCCCCGCAGACAGCGCCAGGTGGGGCTGTGTAGCAATGACAGGAACACGGTGCAGATGTCTTCTGGGTCAAGCACAGGCTGCTGGCCACCACCAAGCTGTCGCTGTAACCTGCCTCCAGCCCTGAGTGTGATTATGGTCCAAGGTCCTGATTAGATGATTAATTTCTTTTTTTTTTTCTAGATCACAAAAGGCAGAGGCAGCATCAAGTTCTAACTGGACAGAAAACTTGTGTAAGAATAACTTTTCATCAAGAAGGGCATCCAAGTGAAGTTCTTTGAGCATTTTTTTATTCACTTCTTGCCAGGAAATTAGTTTGTGTCTCCAGATAAAACCTTCATCGGCCAGATGTTATGACTGCAGGCTATCCTGAGGATGCTCGGGTGGAGCATTGGAGGCCTGGACTTGGGCTCGTGTTCTGCCTGAGGGCCATTTAAGTGAGGACAAAAAGTTCCTGCATTTGAGCAGTACAAGCTGCTCCTGGGGCTCTGCTCAGAGCCTTGACCTCCCTGCAATGGGTACAGTGTGTGGAAAAGAACTTGAAACTGCCACTGCAGCGAGGGTTTGCGGCCCTCTTGCCAGCTCAGGTGTGCCTAGTGGAGCCACTCCCATCGCACAGCCTGCGAGCAGACCCTTCGCCAGGGGTCTAGCGCTTACCCTCGCCCCGTGGGGCCAGCTGCTGGGGCGCTGTGCCTGGGAGCAGGGCTGGATGCCCGGCTGGGAGGGTGCTCGGCAGCTTGCTCTGCTCCGTCTGGATCTGGTGCCCAGGTAAACCCCGGAGGAATCTTCTCTGAAGAGAGCTCCCTCAGAAAGATGGCAGACATCAGCTTAGTGACTGCCTCCCTGGGGCTGTGCTGTTGGTTATCATTAAAAAGTATTGTTTCCATTTGAATTTCTGAAACCAGTTTCCTGTCGGTGGGTTTTGTATGTCTTTGTCAAATTTAAAAGCTAAACAATCAGATACCTGCTTCTGTGCAATGACAGCCACTTCTGAAACTCCACTTCGATAAGAAGAAAGAGAAGGCGCTGGGGTTGCTTTTGTCTCACAGGAAGGGCTGCTGGCCTTGCCATGGAGCAGCCCATAACCTCTTTAAACCTGCTGAAGGATTTTAGACCTTGTTTGGAGTGCGGGGGCAGTGCTCCTGTCCAAGTCCTGGCAGGGGTGCGTGCGGGCAAAGGCCCATTCCCCTTATCCTTCCTCACTCCTCCCTCCACGTGCACAGCTGGCCGGCTTGCTCTCCCGTCCCAGGAGGTGGTTTGGCCGCAGCGGAGCTGTCCTCCCCGGCAGCTCTTGAAGTTGTCACCCTGCCACAGGTAATTACAGAAAAGCCTCCTTTAGGTCCTTCCGCTTCAGCGCGGGCTGGACTGCAGCAGTGAAGACACTGCAGGGAACAGTCTCCCAGATGGTTTTATCTGTATCTCAGAAACAGATGCTCCAGACGGGGTTTGGCAGAACCATCAGCAGGTGCTTGTCTGTGCACTGTAGGAGGTTGGTGCAAAGCCCTTCTGTGAACTGTAGGCTTGATTTTCAGATATTAATATTTTGGTATTAGACTATATGAAATGCTGATGGTAGCGGATACTCTGTGTTGCTCTTGGGAAAAGCAAAGATTTCAGACGTTTTTCCACTGAAACTTTCATTTCTCACTAAAATGCTATTTTCCCACCAGAAAGAAATCACAAGGCAGCTCAGCCTGCTTTATTTTTGCCTCTGCCCCCAACCTCTCCAAAATATTCACCAGAAGATTTTTTTCCAAGTTGTCAAATCTGGTTTTTAACTCTATTATAGAGTTAATGAATACCTCTGTAATAAATAGCTTCAGAATAATGCTCATCTGCCACCTTTCCCCCTCTGTCCTCGTCCCCTGTCTACTGTGCTCCTTAAAGATAGGAAACGGGGGAGCAAGAGCATGACTTTCTGTAGGCTTTGCTCCTGTGCCCTGGGAGGGCGGGGTGGAGGTGCAGCCTTGCTGTTTTGGAGATGGCCGATGGTTCTCACCAGAGGGTTGGTGCTGCAGGCGTGTTAGCGGGTTTTCTCCTTTCTGACATGATGGAGATTCATCTGTATGAATCCCTCCTGCCTTGCAAACTGTCTCAGCTGGACTCCCTGGCTTTCCCGGGAGCCTGCAAGCAAGGGATGCGTGAGAGCGGGTGCTGGACTTCCATCGTAGGCAGCAGACACCCCACAGTGTGGCGGCCCTTGTTCTGGCAGGACTTGTCCAGCAGGAGAGGAGGGAGGCAAGCTGCGTGTCTGTCCCTGAGCCAGGGCCACGGAGCAGAGCTTGGCTTGGTGTCCCTTCCGGAGCTGCCACAGGCACCGCACATGGCCTTGGGAGCTATCCTGGGGGTCAGCAGCTGCAGTTCAGAAAACTCATGACAGTGGTAGTGCTGAAAAAAGGGGGAAAAAAGCCCTTGGGGCAAAAAAACCCCAAGTATTTACCCTCCTGCCCAAAACCAGCTTGTACACACTGATGCGGCGAGTCATAAAGCATGTTAGCAGCCGTGGCCTTGCCCTAGGGCAGCAGGGCCCCATGCGGCACACCGCAGCGTGGGCAGGCTGCGCGTGGCCCTGCTCCCCGCACTCCTGCTGCCGTGCCTGTGCTGGCTGGCTGCCGCTTGCCGGCTGCCGCTTGCCAGCCGCCGCTGCCTCGCATCTGCCCGTAGCTGTGTGCTCCTGCCAGCATGGCTGGGGTATGAGGCCCCCCGTGGGAAAGCCTGCGCCCCCCCCTCACCGTTTGCCTTGCCGAGGCACGGCTCCCTTCGCTGACCCACATTTGAAGGGCGAGGGGGTGCTGCCGCTTGTCCCCACGCCCCCATGCGCGGCTGAGCCGTACGTCCTGGGGCTGTTCGTACGCTGCCTGTGTTATCCCTCCACTTCAGCTTTCTCAGTTTCGCTCCTGCCGGCTGCGAAAAGCCAGCGACGCTGACGCAGTCAAGCAGAGCTCACGCCGTACCCAAGTACAGGCATCCTGTTTCCAAAACAGCCGGTGCAACCCTGTAGTCTTCAGCATCCATGTTCCCAAGGGAAAAACAGGGGGAGCTTGAGAGCCGGAGCAAAGGGGAGAGAACAGGAGGGTGGGAATATTCCCCTCCCCCTTTTTTGTTGTTGAAAAAGCTAATTCGGGAAGCAGACAGGAAGGACTAGCAGAACCTGGTCTCCAAACCCCAAGAGGCTTTGGGGGCAGCCTTTGCTCAGCCAGCTGGGTGGAGGGAGCGGTGTATGGTTGTGCAGCAGTTCCTCTGGTTTCCTGGCACTATGAGCCCCCCCGAAGGGGGTGGGGATGGCCGGGAAGCCCATCACTGCTGCCAAGGCTTCACCCCCCCACTCCCCTGGAACAGCTCTCCTGCCTTTTCCTAGAGCTTCCCAGTAAAACACAACATGCAGGGCTTGATTTAGGGTTTTTTCTTCAGGTGAGATCCCTCGGGCCAGCCTCATGCAGCAGGTGCAGGCTCTGCCATCCGGTGCCAGAGGGACACGTTGGTGCCTGGCAGGGCAGATGCACCCTCCGGCCTCGCATTGCTCCCTGCAGTTTCATGGGCTGCAGCTGCCCTTGCCCCACACAGACAGCGCTGGGGGTGATTTGCATTATTTGAGTCTTCAGGACGCCCACGGGTGGAAAAAAAATAAAAGAAGGAAAGACAAACACCCGGTAGCGTGTGCATGCGCGCGCGCGCACACACACACACAAAAAAAAAAACCCACCACCTGAGCACAGCCCAGCCGCTGCTGGTCGCCGGCTGCCAGGCTCACGCCAGGAGCTGCCGCTCTGAAGACGCTGTGTTTTGGAGGCTGATGCTCAGCCTGGCTGTTCCCCACTGCATGGTGGGTGTTACAGCTCACCTCAGTCACCTGTTTCCAGCTCCCGAGGACTTGGTGTGCAAGTGGTGGATGTATTTGCAGCTTCGGCATTGTAGAGAACAAGTCCAAGTCCTCGGTCATCTAAACTGGCCTCCTCCACCTTGAGGCTGAAGGGTGGTGCTGGCCCCTGCACACAGCTGATCCCATTAAAACTAAACCTCTGCATCTGCAGCCAAAAAAGAAAGCAAGCAAGCAAAGAAAGGCTGAAGAGCATCATTAATACGGAGCAGCCACAGCCATCTGGAGATTACACCTTTAAATACCAGCTGGCTTGCACCTAACGGCATCTGCAGTGACCCCAAGGGACAGACCCCCAGTCTGGGGGCTGTTTGGGGACCATTGAGGTCAGCTCTGTCTCTCTCGCCCCAGGGAGGCATCGGCATTGCTGGCATCGCCCCCCTTGGGCCTGCCTCGCCCTCATGTGCTGCGGTCACCTGAGGAGCCGCTCGGTTGGTGTCTGCTTCTTCATCCCATGTGCTGCCCGGTCTGAGCAGACCCAGCCCACCTCGCCGTCGCGTTGGGCGAGCTCCGAGAGGCACCTTTTGCAAGCTTGCTGCCTTTGGTGGTACAGGGGCTGCTGGGGGTGGCACTGACAATGTAGCACACAGAGACATGCCCTATCTTGCAGAAATGACACAACAGCGTAAGCCAAGGAAGGAGCAGCTTCCCCAGTGTCTAAAGAGGCACAGGCGCCCTCCCAGCCTGCGGCCCCCCCAAAGCCCTCGCTAGCTCCTGCAAAGGTGGCAATGGGCAAGTGGGGCCAGGTCCCCTGGGTGCCACGCTGCTGCTGGATCAGCTGGCCACGGCGGGGACAGGGAGGGAGCAGGGATGAGCCTGCAGCCAGCCAGGCTGCCTGGATGGCAGTGGTCATGTTCACCAGAGAGTAGCATGGGCATACCTGTCCTCCTGGGGTAAACGGGCGCTCCAGGCACCCCGGGCACCATAACCTCACGTGCAACATCAAAGCGGCTGAGGTAAGCGCACGATGCAAATGAGCAATACCTCAGAGCTGGTGCTTAACCACAGCTGTGCTTCTGCGTGTGCTGTGGGAATAAGCTGATGGTTCCCCTTTCTGAAGCTTCTCGCGTGAGCTCAGAGGTGCTCATGGTCTACCCCAGGGCTTTGGCCCCACCATCGGGGTGGGGTGTGCCAGGTCAGGCATGGACCCAGCACTGTGGAAGCATGTCCTCCATGGTCCTGAGGCATCGCTGGCGACCAGGAGAGGAGCAGGCAGAGCACGCTCCCATGGACGCCTTTGCTGGCACTGCAGCAAGGGCACACCACGCCCTCCTGGTGCCCCTAACACTTCTGCTCACCTGGGCACTTAGTAGCTATTGCTTTTGCTACTAGTAAAAGGGAATATGGAAAAAATAAAAGCATGGGCCTGGCTTCCCAAATACTAGATCATCCAGGCGATCGAGGAGCAGCTTGGTGCTCCCAGTGACTGCTCACTCGCTGCCTGGTCTCATTTCTATTCCCGCAATTGTTTATTCCTCTAGTACTAATCTTGGAGAAAGCTGAAAGACCATTCGTCATGGCTTCTGCTTTCTGGACTTTGGATTGTTTATTGCTAATGTTTTCTGAAAATGGCAACCACAGGGAAAAAAGTGTTCCCTAGCCTGAGGCTGAGCTGAAGCAGCTGGGATGACCCTGGCCATCACAGTTTTTTATAAGAACACCACTTCCAGTCACTGCGGAAACATGTCCTCAGTCTCGTGCTCCCCTCTCTGCTGGGCCAATGTTGGTGCCGTGGGGCCAGGCTCGCCCCATGGCGGGCAGTGAGGGCACCGCGTGCCCCATGCCTGTGAGCCTGGCACTCTGGGGCATGAGCATGCCTGGGCCACGGGTCCGTGTTTCCTGCCAGTGTCACAGGCAAGAGGAGCTGTAGCTGCTTTTCAAACCGAAACTGGGGAGAGAGAGAAGCGCTAAGGATTTCTTTTAAAGAGCAGAGCATGGAGGCATGTCTGGGGCATGCCTGAGGCATGTTTGCTCCCTAGGGCCAGGGTAATGGTGCTGCCTGCTACAGTGGGGCAGGAGCATGCTGCTCCCTGGCTTGTTTAAAATCTGGAGAAATGCAGTGTTACAGCGTGGCCAGGAAGGGGCCGGGTGAGCAGGAAGAACTGCACCCGCTGGCAGCCACACAGGAAAAGGCTGCGGCCAGTCTCCATGCCTCCCAGGGTGCTCATGGGGGGCTGGGGAGCAGCGGCCGTCCTCCTGTGGCACAGACGGGGGTTCTGAAAGCCCCCTTTTGCTGCGCTGCCCAGCTGGGAGATGGGGCTCAGCCTGTCCCCTCTGGAGTGGGTGCGTTACTAGAGCCGCAGGCCTTGGCCAGGCCAATGTTGCCCTTGCTCGCAGCTGCAGTCCCAGGGGCTCCCGGCAGCTGGGCAATGCTTCGCAGCTGCATCAACCTAAAAAAGCCTGGGGAGGGGCGAGCAGCTGCATTTGGCAGCACAACCAAATCCAGAGCTGCAGGGGCCAGGGAAGACGCAGGGAGCCCAGCCCGAGCCAAGCACACACCACAGCTGGCCGCAAAGGGAGAGGGAGGGAGCACCACACAGCAGCCGCCCCATTGCCTTCACTTAACAGCTGGGGAAATACTGGGCTACACAGGCTGAGCGTGACTGCCAAGAAGCAGTCGTCTGGATGCTGGCGCCACGTTACATCTCCTTCCGGCCCCTGTGGATGCCGGCATAAGGCTGGGAGCCGGGGCCAATGTCCCCTCTCCACTGCGCACAGCTTGTTGGGTGGGCGCTGCGGGACCCATCGCTAACTCTGTGCAAACAAACGGCCATAGTGCCGTGGGCCAGGCGCAGGACCAGCCCGTGGCGCACTGCTGCGGGAGGCTCTGTATCTCTGTGCCCTGCTTTGGGTCTTTCAGAAATCCCCCGGGGCCTCAGCTAATCCGTGGTGGCTGCGTGGGGCTGGTGGAGGCTGAAGCTGGGGGCCAGTGGGGAGATCAGGGAGGGCTGGGGCTGCTGCCATGGCTTGTTCTGTTGGGGGAATTCCTTGGCAGTTTAGCCACATCTTTGCACCATCCTTATCTGTGGTTTTCTGCTCACTTCAGAAGTGAGTTTTCTATTTAAAGCACATCGTCTAAAGTCTAATTCCTTCCCGGGATCACCAGGCAGAAGCCCATCGCTCTTCGAGTACAAAGGCTGATGCGCGTCATTGGCATGTTCTTGTCCCTACCAGTCCCCGGTTAAGAGCCCACCTGGGGACTCACTCGGCACGAGGATGCTGCTTTTCCCCTTGTTGTGGGCTGGGCCCAGTGAATTACACATCCGTAAAAAAAACAGAGAGGACTCAGTGGTGTCTGGTTAAATGAGATCTTGATCTTTGTGTGCTTCCTCCTGTAGTGTTTCTGCGAGCACTTTGGTTCAGACATCTTGGTGAGTCAGAGAACCACAGAGCAGAGGAGATCCATCACTGCAGCCCCCGGCCAGCCCAGCTGAGGCCATGGCCAGCCCCCAGCAGGCACCCACGCAGCCCCTGGGCAGCCCAGTGTGTGGGAAATGCTCCTCTAAAGCCTGACGAAGCCATGCCGCAAATATCAGCGAGATAACGTGGGGATTCTTCCTGGCCCACTCTCACGGTCCATCTCTGGAGCACAAGGTTAAATGCAGCCTACCAGGACCTCGCTGCATCTGTGTGCGGGCGGAGAGCTGGAAGTGACAGCGGGGATGCCTGGGGGGGAGCTGAAATGGGCTGAAAAGGGGATGCCACGGGCAGCTGAAAGCTTCTCAGAGCACCCTGCGCCCAGCTCGGGGGCTGGAGCCCTGGGCTGGCACCGCTCCTGGCAGCGCACTGCTGAGGAGGGGGGATGACGGTGAGACCAGCTCCAGCCCGTGTCCCCATCTCGCAGCCTGAGACCACCGCCTACCCTGAGGCACACGCTATGCACCGTAGCTGATGTGGTTGCAAATTATTTCCTTTTTTGAAAAACCCCAAACATATAAAGGCTCTTAATGGATCATTTTCTTGACTCCCATAGACAGCTCCAAAGACAAGATGTACTCTATGGTGGGGAAGATCTTGTCAAATAGGAAAAGAAAAGAACCCGTGTAAAAGCCTGACAAGAGGCACAATTTTGGAACAACAGTACAGCGCGGCCCCCAGCCCCTCGCTGCCGGTCAGGCTTTGCACCATGTGCAAATAGTCATGGCTGATACAGGAACATGATGCCGCTTCCAGGAACATGGGGAGTGTGTGGGAAGGGGTATTTACCCCAGGCTGCACTTGAGGCACCTTTACTGACCTGACCTCCATAAATATGATCCATAGCAGACCTCACCAAGCAGATGCGTGACAGAACAGTGCCATCCCACCGCTGCTTCTCCGTGTGCTCATTTCCTGTGGTTTATCTTCTCTTGGACAACTTGCATGCTGTAAATGAGAACATGAGTCTCAGAGAAACTTCAGATCCAGTAACTCAAAGGAATTAACATTGCAGAAACCCACAGGAAACCTGAGACATGCAAACTCATTTCTCTTGGACTCGTCGCCAACTGGGCCATGTGGCTTAACACCAAGTGATGGCGTATACATAAGCACTAGAGAGTGGTGAAAAGCTGCTCTCTTAGGGACTTAAATCGTTACTCACCGAAGATATCTGCTGTAAGTGAGATAGCTTCCCAAATGGTAGCTCCCATCCATTAGCTTCCCTGCCCCCAGTAGTCTGAAATCTAGCTTAATAACTTTATGCCCTCCATTCATCCCACACAGCCTCTTGGAGCAAATCACACCACATCGATGAGGCAGTCACCAGAAGGTAAATTAAGCTGAGAACAGGATCCCAATATCTGGCAGCTTGTGCTGGAACTAATTTTGAGGCAGGGGAAAGATGCAGACAGGCAGGCAGCGCAGCAAACCATCCAGCCCTCCCTTGGCCCAGGTTTCCCTACAGCGGGTGACGCTTTGTGGCATTTAGCAGTGATTAAGTTTGCTTAAACTGATCATCCGCTGAATTAACTGATGGCCAGCAGATTGCCAAGAGATTTTTTGAGCCCAGAAGGTGCCAGCTTGAAAGGAGGTCTAAAAGAAGCATGAAAATCTGTATCGGTGGGGAGGGGGAGCTGGGCAGTGGTTGTAGTGGGCTCAGTGCTGCCGCGCTGCCGGCTCGTGGCAAAATGGACAGGACGCAGCTCGCAGGGCTCACTCCAGTGGTTTCCCCTGCCACAGCTATCTCTGTTTTGCTTTGGGGGCATTGCTGGGTTATGGCCCCAGGGAAATTCCTCCCTGCTTCCTATCAGCACAGCAAAACTGGTGAGGAAACCAGCTTGTTTTCCTCCCTACGGCTCTCAAATGGAGACAGAGGGACCAGCATTCTCTGTAACGGCAAAGACTGCTTGAAAATTAGATCTGCCCAAGCAATTTGCAGTTTGGGGCACACTAGCTGCCTGCGGTGACAGAGACCTGTGGCTTGGGTGCTCTCAGCTCTCTGACCCTCTGAGGCAGTTCCAGCTGGGCATGGACATGCAGCGCTCAGCTGCTTGGCTCCTTTCTGGGGCCTCAGGGCAGTGCTGGGGTTTCTAGCCAGGCTTTGGAGCTGCCCTCGAGCAGCTCCTGCAGCAAGAGCAGGATGGAGGATGGCACCCTGGGGACAAGGATGCGTCCCTGCTCTGCAGGCAGTGTTCCTCTCAGGGACCTGGTGTGCAGCACGGAGAGAAACCCTCTGCCCCAGGAGCCTGCCAGCCTTTGACAGCTGGGGTTTTGGTTTTTCATCTTTAAAGATGTCTAGGAGAGTTACAAAAGCCTTGGGGATGCACGCGTTGGATTGCTTTGACCCTGGGACAGTCACAGCCTTAAGTAGCGCATTGACTACATACATACTGTATTATTAAAAGCCTACACAGGGCTCTGGATAGGGTGGAGAAGTGCTACCAGCCCACTGCGCCCAGCATCAAACACCCTTGCTCAGCTTCAGGGACCCTGTGCCAAGACGACAGGGACCAGCCAGCACCCACTAGCTCTGGGGTGTTTGCCTTAGGGTAGCAACGCTGCCCCAGGCTTGGGACGCCAGGCATAGGGGCTCCTAGGCTCCTACGATGTGTCTAAGTCAGCCTGGGCCAATAATTTCAGTGAGAAGGTATGGGGAGCTCTGCCCAGGAGTGTTCGTTTAGCTACCTGCAACTGGAGTTAGCTGGAGATTGCCAAAGCTCCCGGCCCTGCATCTGCCTCTCGGGCAGCCCCACAAACTGCTGGTCCCCGTTTCAGCAGGACATGCTGCTGAAGGAGAACCAGCTGACTCCATTTCGGAGGCTGGAGCAGCCCCTGCACCTCCGCTGTCTCCATTGGGGGGTCACTGTGCTGAGGCTGGGGCTCTCTATGGCTACCAGTGGAGTTTTTGCACCCGAGTGTGGCTCTTGGACAGGGGCCATTGTGCGGCTGGGGCTGCCAGTCATGGCGGGCTCCCGGGAGGCAGCAGCGCTGCCTGCAGACACACACTCCACCTGAAAATTTCCAGCTGACTCGAGCACTTTTGTTTTTTCCATCCTATATTCTGCACAAGTCATAGCAGTATTGATGATATCGCTGGGTGGAGAGACATGACTGCGCCCGCTCCCAGCACTACGCAGATGACTCCACCACGTTATCAGCTGAACTTCTCTGGGATTTTTTTTTTTTCTTTTTTTTTTTTCTTCAGCCACCAAATACCAGAAGTCTTTTTTTCCAGCAAAAATACTGATTTCTTTGCAGTTAAACTGCAACAAACCCATACTGAGCAAATGCTGGAAAGTGAAGTGGATCAAAAGGCAGCTCTTCAAATGCTCCTGCTGGCCTGACGAAATGCCATGGGGACAGTGGCTTTAAAAAGTCCCCCCTTCGCTCCATTGTCACTGTGGGAGAGGGGAGCCCACCAGGCAGGGCTAGTGCGTCACAACCTTCAGACAAGTGTGGGTGCTATCTAAAGCCACGGGGGCTTTATTTTCCAGCACTAACTAGCATCTCTACCCAGACCTACACTGATTTTGTAGATGGTAATGGTGCAACTGGTGAGTCATCACCACAAATATTATTTATCCATTAGCACAATTATGGTGCTAAGCCTGCCAGGAGTAACACAACCACAGAGAAATTAGTGTAGGAAGTAGAAAAATGACTGGGAAAAACTTTGCCTGAAAGATGGGAAAGCGGGCAGGAAACCTGGCAAAGCACCGCACAAAACATTTGAGATTTGATGGTACCTCACAGCTAGGTCTCTTACGGGTGCCTCCATACTCCACCATCAAAGCAGGATGGAGCACCAGCTTGGAGGCAGTGGCCCACTTTCCCCTCTGTCCCAGCCTGCCCGGCCAAGCGCCCCAGCCTGGCAAGCCAGTGGGCTCACTCCTGTCGGGGCTCCCACAGGTTTTGGTGCCCACGGGGAGCTGCCAAGGGTATGTGCAAGAGTGGACCTAAGTGCGGACAGATTTCTCATCACTCCCATCTTCAAATCAGGGCTGGAAAATGTCCCAAATTGATGAGAGCCTGTGGCATTAAGAGAAGAGAAACCCCCGCTTGCACCACGGCTGCTTCCTTGCCTGCTCGTTGCCTGCCTTCGGTTGACCTAGTTGAGTCACGAGGAGACAGCAAGCGAGAGACATCCTGCGCTGTGGTTGGCACTGACGCTACCCTGGGGAGAAAAAGGGGCTTCTCCCGAGGGTCGCTCCCTGCCCCACATAGGCGGGAGGAGCAGGGGCAAGAGACGAGCAGCCTGGGGCAGGGCCGGTGGAAAGGGCCGGCTCTCGCTTATGCCTATGTCACACCAGCCTGGCCCTCTTCCTGATAACTGCAGTCCAAAGGGGAAAGCTGATTTCTCTCCCTCTGGCCAGAGTGAGGGACGTCGCTGGTGGCTCTCTCCCAGCTGATGCGTGGGAGAGATGGCGTAAGCTGAAGGCACAGGTTGGGTGGTGGGGAAAGGAGCTGGGCTCTGGGTAAACCCCTGTGGGGACCTGGCTGGGTGCTAAATCCCCATTCAGACACGTTAAGCACGTTCAGATGTGCTCATTGCTTGCAAGCGCTTTTCTTGCTCAAGTTTCAAAGGAAATACATCCACGTGTCAAGTCATTGCTCGGTGTGTCTTATCTGATCATTATCCCTCTATGGGACCCATCCCAGGCAGCCCAGGGAACCCTGCGGGGGCAGGACACGCGTTTAACTCTCCTCCGGGGGCTGCCAACCTGCGGCAGCGGGAGGCGGGCAGTGCTGCCACCGGCTGTGGCCCTCTCTGCATCCCCAGGCAGGCTGTGGCACAGAAAGCCTTTCCCGGGAAAAAATACAGATTTGTTATTATTCTTGGCACTAAAGGTTGCTCAGAATTGGGACAGAAAGGCAGAGGCAGGGTTTTTTTCTTTTTCTACGCAAACCTTCTTTTGCAGGGAAGAAAATCAAAAAGAAAAAACTTCCCGACATGGAGAGCTGGACTTGGGTTTGGTGTGTCATGGGCTGGAAGAGAGCATTAGGAGCTGGACCTGAAGGGAAGCTGGACCTGCAGGGAAGGGCTGCAGAGGCTGGAGACAGGCTCAGCTCGTTACACCTCACCAGGGGAGCATCCCCGGCACCAGCTGAGGCTGTCTCCAGCTATAAAGGGAGCGGGGCTGGGGCTGGGGCTCCCTCTGCCTGGGATTTGCCCAAAGCAGAGCTGGGACAGTGAGGCTTTACTTCGCCTCTCAAGGCCCTGCAGATGGGGTGCAGGTGAACCCCAGCAGCTGTGCCCCAATGCTGCTGTGTGTTTCCACATGAGCTGGTGGATCCGGCCACCACAGCTCCCTCCCTACCCAGGGCAGATGCCATGAAAGGAGAAGAAATGCTGTAAAAAAACAAGGTAATTTGGGCTCTTTCCCCCATCTCCAGCCTTGAAGGGAGCTGAGCATGTTGGCAGGGAAAAGTAGTCTCAGGGGAATAAACTTTCTTCCTTGCTCAGATTTGCATTATCTGTTGCATCTGCATTGAAGATGCAACTGAAAAAATCAGTCTTTTAAGGTTCTAAAAAACCTACGTACACTAAAAAAGCAAAGAATCCCTAAACACTGGATGAAGAAGAGATGATTTAACAAGAAAAGGTTGTCACCAAATCCCTGAGCTATAACTTACTGTTTTTGCAGTCTTGCAGTGAAAATATTTAACAGCTGTTAATGTCAGTGCAGGAGCCTGTCCAGAGGGTTGTAGCTATCTGAAAGAAAATGAAAAGAAACAAATGCTCCAAGTATCTGTTTAACATATGAGCTCTGGTGGCACTGGGAGGGAGAGGACACTGCTGGGGGGGCAGGTGGTCATACACCCCCTGGGTTACTGCATCCGCCTTTGGGAGGAACCGGGAAACTCTCCCCATCTGCCCAGAAAAGAGGGTGATTGCCCAAAGGCACAGGGGGCTCATTATGGGATGCTGGGAGGAGCCTTCTGAGACTGTACAGGATTTACTGTGGGATGTCTGGCGGAAAGGAGGGATCAAGGTGGTTTGGGAAGGAACCAGTGTGGGAAAACAGAGGGAAAAGGGGACAAAACGGGCTGCTCGGATGCCTGTCTGGCTGTGCCCTCTGCCTGATGACTGCAGTGTGTCCTGTCTGCTTGTTAAACTCTCTTTAGCTATTTTCCGGGTGAGGTTCTCTGCTCGGTGTATGGAGGTCAGAGTGCCAGTGACGGGAGGGACACCGTGGGGCCCAGCAGCCAGTGTGCCAGGAGGGCAGCAGCCAGAGAGACTGGGGTGTGGGTGGGTATGTTAGTGTGTGTCATGGCTAGCAAACAGCAAGCCAGGCTGGCTGGAAACTAGGACAAAAGGCTCAGGAGTCAGGAGGATAGACTGGAGAGACTGTACGTCTAAGACCAGCAGCTGAAGGAATCTGTATTTTGTGTATATATGTATATCTTTTCTGCTAATGGGCTTTCATCTTGATTAGCCAGACAGGGGAACAGATGAGGCCACAGGTTTGTGTGAGGACTGTGCATTTTCTACCTGTGCTGATCTGCATGGCTGACTGTGTGTATATGTGTGTGTGTGTATATATATATATATGTACTGTGGGTGTATGTATATACGTACTGTGTGCATGCACACTCAGCCTCGCTGCTGGCTGGACCCAGGGAGTCAGAGCTGCGGCAGCCTTACCGCTGTCGGGCTGCCAGATTTGGCGAACCCTAACCCAAACCAACCCCAGCACAGGCTTCCCCAGCAGGACGCTGGTGTGAACCCATGCCTGCTTGCCTGCCTGCAGAGAAGTGTCCCCTCTCAAGCCCTCCAAGGGTGCACGGGGTGTGGGGGGTGCTGGCTGCAGGCAAGGGAGCCGCGAAGGTGCCCCTGAAGCCCAGCTGTGTTCATGTCTCTACAGGAGAAACTAGGCAGGGCTGTTTATATTTCACTTAAGGACTAGCGAAAGTGGCAGGTAAAGAAGAAAACACACACAGGTCAACTGCAAATATTGGTGCTGAGGGGTTGACTGCTCAGCCCCCCGGGATTTCATACTGCCGCACCCCTTGAACTTCTGCCTGCATCCCTCGAGGCTGGCAGCGTGACGGCTGCGTGGGAAGGGCAAGGAGCCAGCGTCTCTGGGGGCTCTGGCTGCGATCACAGCCTTCGTGCTGTCCCCCACTTTAAAGCCTACCAGAGCACAAGCGCTGCTGTGCGTAATACAGAGAAAACCTCCGGCCGGGGTTAGTCATTTGAGGCTCTCGATACTGCCTCGCAGCCCTCTGAACTGGCGCTGTGGAGGGGCTGGACGCACTCATCTGTAGAGCCCCTGCGCATACCGAAATACACGGCCACGCGATGGCTGTGGGCGCCCCCGTCCGCAGCACCCATGGGCTGCTCCTGCAAGCGCATGTGGCCTCCTGCCTGTTACGACACACAGCCCTGGACAAATGGGGCCTGGCTGCTTGTTTTATAGTTGTACAAGAATTATACAGTAGCTGGGAAATATTTCCTGCCCCCGCTGCGTTACTGGCCGATGCCACGAAGATGGTGCAATCGGCATTAGATGAGCCTGAAAGCCTCAAGGACTGTCTGCTGGGGGCACCCTGGGAGAAGGGGCCAAGGACCGCTTGCTTTTTGGAGGTATGGATCTTTTCTCATCTCACCCAAAAGTAAAAGTTTAAACCTATGGAAACCCTGTTGTAATAAGAACTTTTCAATCACTCGTTCAAGCTGCATCTAGACAATTCAGTCTTTTGCAAATAAAAGGAATAAAGAATAAAAAGAGAAAACAGAGAGCAGGTTGTTTCTGTCTGCTGTGTTGAAGCAGAGATTGGCACTGGGTCCCAGCAACTTCCCTCCTGTGAGGTCTGGAGAAGGAAACTGTGATGCTGTGGGGAAAATCTCTGTTGGGACTTGTGTGTGCCCAGGGTGAGTGTCAGGAGAGTTTCCAAAGGTTTCAGGTGGACATTTCCTAATATAGAAACGTTAAGCTGGATGCAAGTGCTATATTTGATGCTTTTTACAGTGAGTGAAGATGATTTAATTGCTGAAGAAGCGGTCAGGGCTTAAGGACCTTAGTGACCACAATTTGATTCTAGTCAGCATGAGCAAACAGAGGGCAGCCCCAGCCAGTAATACAACTACTAGGTTTTCAAAAGGGCTAGTATAAATTAGGGGAAATTATGAGCAAAACTGACCAGGTGGAAAAAAAAAATAACTAAATGACTGTGAATGGAAAGTTAAAGAGCTCTTTAAGAAGTGTTTAAGAAACAGTGAAGGAAACAATTTAACCAGAAGTTTAACCTGACAGCTGTTAAAAATAAGAAAACAATGTTCAGAAAACAAGAAAAGGAAAGAGTTCATATTGTCCATGAGGGAGATGCTATGAAGCATCATGCTGGTCAATGTGCTTTTGTTGTCACCAGGTCTTGATTCAGTCTCTGGAGTTCCATAACTAATGGATAAATCTTTGCTGATGAAGCTGATGGTGAGAGGCAGGTGAAGCAGTATTGCATGCATCCTGATTAGAAAAGGATGAGCCTGTCATCCCAATAAAACACCTGCAAAGGGATGAAGTGACTCACCAAGTAGGAAACGGTACTGCATGTGGATCTTTCTTGCTGGGCTTGGCTGGGGCAGGAATGATGTTTAACCCTTCTCCACCTCTTTAATGCAACAGTTTGAAGTAAATGTAAGGCCATCACCACTGATTAAAAAGCACAAGTCGCCCCAAGATAGAGGGACACATTGTAGAGGCTGGGGTTTGCAGACAGAGCTGTTGCAATCTCCAGCCTGTCTCCGTCCTAGAAAGGCCACCAGCTCTTAACCCCTCCTCTCCTTACTGCAGTCTCTGCCTGCCCACCACCCATCTGCTCATGCTTCACTCCAGCTACTTAAGGGACCTAATAAGAGGTAGTAAATCTTCGCCCAAACCCTGCTCAAAATTCCTATCATCACATTTAAAAGTAGTAAACTGGTGAGAGAACCACAGGAAGAATCAAGAGCTGCAGTAACACCTCATTTTCAGGAGGGATGACTTTGGGACCATCTTTGTTGGCCAAAAAACTCCCATGGGGGTGATGAGGGGAAGCAGACAGGTCAATGATGATAGTGCCAGATAGGCAAGAGAAACCACGTCCTTAACCCAGAGCAGAGCTGTGTCTGGAGCATCGCTGGCTTCATGTCCCTCCCAGGGGTTTCTAACACTGCAGGAATGACTGGGAATGGAGCTGGCTGAGCTGGGGAGCTCTGCAAGACCAGCTGCATTTCTGAATGTCAGCTGTAGAATTATGTCCTTTTTTTTTTCATAGATTGTTATTTCTCTTTACCAGAAAAATGGCAAAAGATGTATTTGATTTTCTCTCTTACTATCTTATGGTATGACGGTATAGTACGGTGGGATTTCTGACTGAAGCCGCTAGTGAGGAAAAGGAAGGGAGATTGGTGTGACTAAGCTCACCTTGACCTTTTAAAGGTGCCACAGTGAACACTTAGCTCCTACCCACTCAGCTGATACCGTGGTACATGAAGACCACTCCGAGGAACGAAAGAGCACAATCCACAGGGGCTCAATGGAAAGAGATAATGCTCAAGGCAAAGATCACCACCACCAATGGAAAATCTCCTGTCACGTCAAAAAGGGGGCAGCAGCTGACGTTTAGAAACCTAACAACTCCGGTGTGAAATGCAGTGGCTGCCAGCTAAGGGAACGCCGACTTTGCCTTGCTCAGAGGTCTGCGCTGCTGCCCATCGGGGGCTGCGCTGAACACCACGACGCTGCTGTTAAAAACTGCCATTAAACACGCAGCTCTTCCCCAGTCACAGTACCTGCTTACAGATGCCACCTAGCCTGTCCCGGGGCGCTGGGCATGCCACAGTCCCTAAGCACCAAGAAAAGCTGCGAGCCCTGTCAGAGGGGCAGGTCCTAATCCTGCCTGGCTTGCTTTGCTCAGCATCGGGTCCTCTTGGAAAAAAAACATTCTTTTGGCCTGAGGACCGTGACAGCCAGGGGAAACGACTGCGCACAGCAGTGAGGAACCAGCAGCTGCTCGAGGTGTGCCCTGGGGAACCCATCTGCTGCTTACCCCACTGCTCCCATAAAGCAGCTTGCTCGGAAAAATCCCAGCGCAGCACTCTGGGATGAGGCACAGCGGGATTTACCTCCGTGGCGATGCTCCTCTTTTGGGATGTCCCCACAAAATCCTGGCTCCACATAAATGTCAATATTTTTATTTGTGATTTCACAGCATTTTCACAATTTCCTTCTCTATTTTACACTGCCAAAAGTAGCCTAACATAAACTCTTTCCTACTGGCTCAGTGCCTCTGCTGGCAGAAATCCTTGATGAACACATCAGCCAAACAGTGGCTATAAGCAAGGAGTGAGAAAAAGCCACATGGAAGTGAAATCAAGGGTGAGAGATGGTTCACGTGGTTCAAAGACACTGCAGCAGGAGTCCACAAACTTTTTAGGCAAAATTCCTTGACTTTAATAAATAAATCTGGCTTAGTTACAAAGTGCTTTATTTCTGGAGCGGACAGAAACAGTAAATGGCAATAGCTGGGGCACATGCTGAGCAGCAGGACCTGGATGAAAATCTTGCCTTTGTAACACTTTGCTTTTTTCCCCGTCCTATATAACTGCAAGGCTGCCTTTGCTATTTCTCACTGTTTTACTAAATCAAACCACACGACCAATTATTCTTGAGGCAAAGACAGCCTTGGTGGAAAAAAAGCAACCGCACACAAGAAGACAGTCCAACACCAGGCATAAGTTGTATTACTTGACTGCAGCAATAAGAGCAACAGCACTGCTGCTCTCCTAGTAATTTATTCCAAGTGGAGGATACTTTAAATTACAGGGAGAAACTACCAGCAGGAGCCAAGAGGCCAGATCTCACCTGTGAGCATGTCCCCATTCCTGCCTGGCTTGCCAGAGGGCCCAGAGGATCCCCAAGGTGAAGGGCACATTGCAGAAGGGCAGGCCCCAGGAGGACAAGGTATGTCCTTCCATTTTGACAACAAACCATCAATAATCATTCAACCAGCTCCGCTTCTGCTGAGCAGCAGCTTTGTACAGACCATGCTTCATAAATATTATGAAAAAGAGAGTCAAAACTATTACTAAAGGCACAACGAATACCCACACCTACTCCTCTGCCCAAGAGGCTTCCTTGCCCCACAAGACAACATTAGGTTTTGTTCTTGGAAGCCCACACTGGCTGCTGCTCGTTTCCTTTTTCCTTCTAGATGTTTACAAACAGTTCAATCGGTTGTTCCACTTTTCTGAGAAGTGGAGTTAAACCCTACTATATCATTCCCCAATTCCTCCTTTTGGGGTGGTGACAGCACTTTCCCGGGAAATGGGAACTAAATCGAGGAGGGTGCCAGCAAGGGCTGTCAGGCCTCGGGCAAGAGCCCCCGCCCTGTGACTCCCACACATGGGGTGCTCCCCGTGGGCCAGAGGCTGTGGTCTGCAGTGAGGATGCTCTTTGCCCCGTCCTGCTGGTTGGAGCACAGCAGCCTCGTGGCACGGGGACACTGCCAGGCTGGGGCTCCGAGCTGCATCTGAGGTACCATGGTACAGCGATGACACTGCAGGATTTAGCCTTGACTGTGACCAACACACTTTAGCCAAGGTTTTAAACCACTCAGCTCCCCAGTCTGGGAAAGCCCAGAAATGACAGCCTGATGCAAGAGATACTGGATTGTTGTCAAAAACAACCGACAGCAAGCCATACTGCCAACTAATTCTAGTTTCCTTCAGTCCTTGCTGGAATAACACTGCTGCATGTGCCACTGAGAGGAATTTCTTTGGAAAACTACTGAGATGACCCAGTAACCAGGGTCTGCTGCAGAGTGCCCACAGGCTCACGGAGCCCCAGAGCCACCTCAGCCTGCCTGCTTGCCCTGTCACTAGAACGGCATGATGACTGGAAAGGGCTGAGGAAAAACCCCAAGAGACTCCAGCTTTGGAATCCCTGTGGAAGAGGGACCAAAATAATTTTGATCAATGCAGCAAATTTTGGCAACTGCTGGGTGTGTGCAGCAAGCCAACGATGCTTCGAGGTGCCGAAGGCCAGGAAGGTTTCCTCTAGGAGGGAGAGCAGGGGCTCTGACAGCACATGTCTAAAGCAACCGAATTTGCATGCACTTGGGTTTTCATATGCAAGGCAGGAGGACAAGCAGAAGGCGATTAAAACTGCGAAAGACAGTCCGTGCATAGGTGTTTATGATGCCTCTGAATGAGCTGTCCTCTTTCCTGTTTCGGACACAATGCCAGATACATTACTTGAAATGTAGCTTTCGATCCTCAGTGCTACCAGTGTTGTTAACCCAGGCTGAGCGACACTTGCACTGGGCGAGTACAGAAATGACAAGGCAATTTCAGAAATACATATGCACCACCTCCACCCACATTTTTTTTTAGGGTGCTTTCTTTTAGAAACAAAACCAGTGCAAGATCCAGAGTCAGGGAGGGAGGGGACAGAGATGGGTGAGAGCTCACGTCTAGTTCAAAGGCATGCACCCAAAATGTGAAAATTACAGGATCACATGAGTTTGGAACATCTTAGCTCAGCACCCTGGCATTTTTGCAGAAACTAAGCAGCAAACAGCAACACCAACTTTCCTTTCCTGGAGGGAGCAGGGAGGGAGCGCGCAGGGCAGAACAGCCCAGGCTGCCTGTGCTCGACAGAGCTGCTCCGATACACAGCAATGCCTGCTCTTCCAGGAAGGCAGCCGTGGTGTGATGATCGCATGCTCTTGTTCTGTGATTCCCCACTGAAACACTGACAAGTTTGCTGGTAGGCTGTGCAAGACCTGCAGCTGGCTGCCTCTGCAGTCACTCGCTGGTGGCTTTCGCTACAGGTAGGAACAGAGGTACGGAGCAGCCCTGGCCCCACAGCCCTCCTTCGTGCCTGCCTGCTTCACCTGCAGCTTCAGCCACGGGGACTGCAAGCTATGGGGGTCTGAGGACACTGCCCCTGAGACATCCCACCAGCAGGGACCTCCGGGCATGAGGAGGCACTTGCTCAGGCGTTGTGCAGTCTGGACAGTCCCCCCCACCCCTGAGCCTGTTTCGCCTTTCCTGCAGCACCGGGACAGCTAGGTCCCAGCTTCCTAGCCACCACCACCATCCATCTGTGCTGCAGGTGGCCGATACCCCTGCCTGTGGGGGAAGGACCCAGAGCTCGATTTGTTCCCCACAGGAAGCTGCTCTGAAGCCACATTTGAGATTTCCTCATCTCCAGAGTCTCTGTGGGTTCCCCGATACCACCAAGCCCCTTTAAGGATGGACACCAGGGCTGCAAGTGGGGTAAACGTTTTTCTGGGGACCTTTTAAGCAAGCACCTAGACATGGCAGGACGTTGCAGATCCATTGGAGCAAACAATCTCCTTCTCCACATCCCCCCAGCCTCAGCAGACCTCCGCAGCACCCCAAGGTATCGTTTCGCTCCTCTGCAGGGCTTGGCCAAGCCTGAGCCTGATCACGGCTGATGCTGAGCTTGGTGTGGGGCTGCCCAGGCTCTCAGGTGCTGTGCGACCGCTATGTGTCAAAGTCCTGCCTCCAAACTTACACCCCAAATCAGAGGGAACCGCTCAGAGGTAGCACAAACTCTCCTTGCCGTGGCTCCACTCATATTTCCGGATGAGGAAGGAGGGTTAGGGCTGTTCCCAGGGCCTCTCATCAGGCTGGGGCTCAGCCAGGGGCTCCAGCACGCCCTGGTGAGCAGCCACTGGTGAAAGCGGGATGAGAATTTCCACACACTCAAGAACCAATGGAAAATGTGAAAGCTGAACCTTCTTCAGTAAGTTTCCATGACTTTTGGTTTGCTCTTGAGACAAACACCAGAGTGTATTCCTGACTCAATCCACCAGCTACTGGCAACTTGAGGTTCTTTTTCAAGAACAAGGGTGGTGAGGGTTGGGTGTCCTCACAGCAGGTTGCTTACGCAGCTGCTGTACTCCCCCCTTCATTTGGTTTATGTTTATAGGAAATATCCTTGCCTAGATGGAAAAACACATGAAAGAGCATTACTCTTGCTTCCTCTGCATGTAGAGTACATGTTTGTCAGGACATGTGCCTTGTGACAGGTTGAGAGAGCACATTTTGGGGAAGGGAAACTTTCTGACAACTTTCTGGCAGATACAGACAATAATGCTCCCAACAGGCTTGATCCTCACCAGGAGGAGGCAGCGCCTGACTTCAGTCATAATATGCTAATTTACAAGAGAAAAAATTCTGGCTAAAAGAGTGGTGGAAAGAGTGGTGCTGGACTGCCCCCAAAAAAGATGCAAAGCCTGTCACCCAAGATAGCACAGGAGATGGTCCCTGCTGCAGACAACTGACATTTAGCAGCTCTGTGTGTCGCTAGCAAATGTCAAAAGGAGACCAAGCGAAGGGGAGGTGCTGGTGTCGCAAGTGACAGGAAATTCTCTTCCAGGAGGGAAGCCTGGATGGCCTGGGGGTGCCCTCCAAGAGCATTCCCTGGACTGCAGGTTTCAGTGTGTGCAAAAAGGGATGTTCTCTGAGCAGTTCTCCATTTTCTCCCTCTTGGGCTTCACGCAGCATCCCATGGCTTTCAAGCCAGAAGACAAAGGTGAAGAGAAATGGAAAGTGCATATTTTCTTTCCAATTCTTTATGCTGTCCACCTGTCCCACATCCTTTCCTATCATTGCTTCTTTACAGAAAAGAGATTTCAGCAGCATTATATGCTGCTAACAAGGGAGGGAGCCAGCCCTGTAAACCCCCCACCTGAGGCTGAACAGAAAGATGAGAGCTTTTACTGACAAAAGACTGAGTGAAGACAAGCACTGTCCACCCAACTCTTAGCTATTGTTGGAAACATCATGTATCAAGACATCCACAGCTGAAGCTATGAAAGACATAAACACATCTACTTTCAAAGGCCCTTACTCAAAACTGAACTGGGATGCAATAAATCAGCCCCCACATTCACACACACATAAAAAAAAAAAAAAAAAAAAAAAGAAAAAAGAAAAGAAAGAAAGAAAGAAAGGAAGGAAGGGGAAATTCAGATTAGTCACAAAGAAGTTCCCCCGCCTGCTTCTCCGTGTGCATAAAGCAGTCTCCTGAAGGCACTGTCTTCACTTCATCTCTGCTCCTGGGACAGGAGCACCTAGCTCATCTGCCTGCTGCTCCTCCAGGCTCCTGCTGTGCTCCTGACCCTTTTCCCAGTAGTTGCTGGCAGCGTGACTGAGATGGAAGGACAGCCAGATGTAGAGACGAAAAATCAAGACCAGATGGATCGCGAAAGGGAACCTGCAGAGGATGAGTGGAAGAGCTGGCAAAGAGGACAGGTTAGGAACACGCTGCACCTCGTGTCCGCAGCTGCTCAGTGGATATTACTGCTTGCCTGCTTGATTTACCTTGGTATAAATTCTCTGCAACCCTCAACGGTAAGAGCTCATGTTCAACCCATTGTCTGCTGGCCTGTAAAGCTTTGTATGGGCTTTTTTTTTTTTTTTAAGAAAAGAAAAAAGCATTTAGGTTTATCCCTATTCAAACCACAAGTTTTTAATCCTTTCCTTAATGATTGTCATCCTTTTTTTTACATTGCCTGTCCTCAAAACAACATCCAGTATTGCCTGATGCAGGGCTTGGGGACAGGTTGTCCAGAAGGGGGGATCATTCCAAGAATGCTCTTTGCACTGGCCCCCAGGGGAGGGAGGTCTACCTTCCTCCTGCTCACTCCCCTACTTGCAGTGACTCCTGTGTATTTCCATTTAATTAAATGGGATCATCTGGGTGGATGTTTGCTTTCAACAAGTGCATGTGGAAGAATCAGAACCCACGTTGCTCATAAACACCTCCTGAACTTTCAAAATGTACTACATGCACTTAGGGACACGGTTTAGTGGTGGACTTGCTAGTGATAGGTTAACGGTTGGACTTGATGATCTTAAAGGTCTCTTCCAACCAAAATGATTCTATGATTCTATGTGCAGGCAGATATGTGAGAAAGCAAGCTATCTTGTGACATGTCTAGCAGGACCCCTGAAACATTTCAGCACTCTCAGCCTGCACATATACTGGGCTTCAGGAGTAGTCATCTATATCTGCAGAGGACAGCCTCTGTGTGTGTGCATGTGTACATGAGAGAGAAAGACTTATGTGACCAGAGAGAGTTTCGTGCAAACAATATAAATAACAGAGATGCTTGAAACTCAGAATACTTTAGCAAAAATTGCAGCAAATACATTTGCCCCTTTCATGTATTTGCAAGCTGGTGGATTGTAACCAACCTTTCACTGCTACTTCAGCACCGCTTGTGCACTAGCTACTTCTCCTCCCACATCTTCTCCAGGAGCTATGTACCACTTTAAAGCTTGTTGTGCTTTGTCTTACCAGAGTTCATTCTTTCCTCCCACTTAGACTTGGCAGAGAAGCAAGCCAGGCATGTAACCATGCGAGGGAGGGATGGCCTCGTGCTCTGGGTCCTCTGCTGTTTAATGAAAACCCTCATGGTCTGCACAAGTTTCACTGACCTGAGTCTCACAGTGCTTATTAAACTGCAGAATGATGACCCTGATGATAACACTGGAAGATAACACTTCTCATTCAGTTCAGTGCTCTTCTCCTTCCACTACTCTGGGAGAGAGAACTTGCACTGGAAGCCAATGGAGAAAGGCAAGCTATCACACAGCTCGAGATGCAGAAACCTTTCCTGGGTTACACTCTGGTTGTGACTCCTCACCTCTCAGTATCTCTCTCTTCTGTAAAAATGTTAACTCAAATCCTCCTGCTCCTCCAGAGGAAGATGGCAGGGGCTGGCATTGCTGCCTGTGAGCCTTACAAACCCATGAGAGCTGAGGAGGGGACACAGTACATGCCTGGAGTTTCCCTTCCTCAACAGAAACAACTGAAACAGGGTGCTTGAGGAGCAGCGACTGCAGTAGATGAAAACTCCAGGCCCTGGGAGTCACCAGAGGACCTTTTCAGTTTTAAACATTTGCTAACTGCAGGCTCTGAACCGGTTTCTATTATTTTAAGCAGATAACCATGGTGTCCTGTTTTGACTGCACCATGCTGTGCCGGAGCAGTCTCACGGGCTGTATACAGGGGGAATTCATCACACTGAAATTACAGGGCTCAGTAGGATAACCATGAACCAACCCTTTAAATGTCTACAGAAGAGGCAGCAGTACTAATCTGACTTGACTCTCAAGGCAGTTTAGGGAGATGGACTTCATGGAAGTAGGGACACAGCAGCATCAGGGCGGCAGGCTGAGAGTGCTGGTCTGTGGGAGCAACAAAGAGACTGTCCCTGTTCTTGGGAAGAGTCTCCTGCTCTGCAGGGCTGGAGAGTGCCACACTAACTTTAATAGCAAGACAGTAGCTGTTTTTTCATAGCAAGACCATATTTGATTACTTTCCATTGTGCTCACGGCTCCTAAAGAAACCCTGGACTGTTCTGTGAAAACACAGTGCAAATAATGTCATGGCACATGCTCAGGAAAGTCAGCATCTGCAGCCCAGACTGTGCCTAACAAAAAGGGACAGTGATCTGTTTTCTGTCATGATGCTGCCTGGAGAGCAAGCCTCAGTTGTGATTTTCAAATGAACAACAGTTAAAAAAAAAGTTAGTGATATAGTCTGCTTTCGCATCTGCAAGGCTTGTGAGTTCCCATCTCTGCTGGAATCACCTCCTCTTGCCACACCAGCTGGGATCAGGCCATGGGTGGGCCACCCACAGGTACAATCAGGGGGTGTGAAATCCGTCAACGACAAACGCATGGGAGGGAAAAGCCTTGGGCAGCTGTTGGGAATTCAAAGGCTTCTGATGATCTGTTGCGGGACGGTTTTGCCTGAATAGGGCAGGAGACAGTGCAGGACGAGTAATTGTGCAGAGGTTTAATGCATATAAGGAAGATAACGATGTGGAAACTGTGTGTAAATGATACAGGGAAATCTGCAGTAGTCAGTAAGGAGCACCTCTCTGCCCTCAGCCCTCCTGGCATCCTTTCCTGCACACTGTAAGAAGGCAGAACAGAGAAAGAGGGGTGACTAACTGTTACTAGCTCATGGACGCCCTTCCAGTCCTACAGCACATTCACTCCTCAGCAGAAATTACTAGTAGATACTTGCAAAGTGCTTTGAGATCGCACAATAACTGGCAGAGATATATAAACCAGGTAATGTGCGTTCGTGACAACGTGGCTGATATTCTTACAATTGCTACAAGTTTGTCACCCAACCTGTCTGTGCTTAATGCATGCTGTCCACCAGTGGCCAGATCGGACAGATTGCGGTGGAGGTCGTTTGACCTCAGAAGCTCAGTGCTCCTGTGCTTAGCTATCGTCTTGTTGGGAAACTACCTGGAAATCCCAGCTGCCTGAGCCAAGGAGTGAAATGCTCGTGCACTTAGGTGCCTAGAAAAAGAGTAAGCATAAGACTCGAGCTGTTGACACAATGGACAGGATCAGTAATGTCAGGGGAGATAGTTCCGCCAGAGCCAGTGTGCAATAAAAGCTTGTATTGGGTAGTCAAATCCAGCCTTGCCAATGGAGCAAGTGGCAGAGCATCAGCTGTGGCAGCACTAGAGGGTGCCAGAGCAGACCTTTCCCACCACCAGCACCCCACCTCACCCTCCGGCACAGACCCCACAGGGCAGCTGAGGTCCAACCTCCTTCCCCTGCCGCTTGCCTTTACCGGGGTGCAGCACTGAACCTGCAGATTTGCACATCTGTGCTCACTCTCTACTCTGTTCCAACACTTTCCCTGTGCTCAGAGTGAAGGGGCTGCTCTGTTCCTGTAACACATGAGGCCAAATACATGAAAGTCAGCCCAACACACATCTTACCAGCCCACCTTCTCCCTTAGGAAACCTATGGCATAGGTAAAGAGAAGAACACGGAGCAGCGAGCCTAACCTTTCACTCTTTAATCAGGCAAAACGCTGAAGACTTGTGGTTGTGAAGAGACTGCAGATTTGGGCCTCCTGTGGTTAAGACGAGAGATGGGTTTGAGATGCAAAGTTCAGATTTTAAAATCTAATACAGAAGCTTGGTGTTTTGCGTATCTGATCAGTAAGATACACACTTCTGTATTTGCATTCACTTTTTCTGTTATAAAATGCAAATCAATTTTAAACTTGTCTTAACGCACTTTTAAGGGAGCCACAGAGAGACATGCGTCCATTAACAGCCTGACCTAAAGTGCAGGGAACCACAGAGACAGACCCACCTCTTAGTGCCCTGCAGGAGGAGGGTAAGAGTGGGGGCACGTCTGGGTCCCAGCTCTGCAAACAGGCACCCCTGGCTGTAAGTCAGACTCAAGGGGGTCATGCAGAACAGGCTCTGCACCCTGAGGTTCTTCCTTACTGTTTGGTCTGACTCGATTACGTTCACCAGGATGTTTTTCTAAACAGGACCAACACTACCTGTTGTGCTCTGGAGGGCTCAGCACCAGGTATTTTATAGTATAATAATAATAATAATAACGATATAAAAGCAAATAAAGAGCACAGCTGGCTAGCGGCAACTGTGCCAGCGCAGGCTGCCGGCGGTGCTTTCGGAGGTGTGGTCCTGGTCCCAGTCCTGGTGGGGAAATGAAAGCAATAGCGGCAGCAGCGAGTGGCCCACCCGGTGCATTAACGAGGATTTTCTTCTTTTTCAGCCTCGGAGCGACAAAATCCCGTGGACCCACATCCGGTACACAGGTGGGTGGGCGTCGGGGCAGGGGGGCACCCCGGGAGGGCCCCTGGCCCCTCAACGAGTGCCGGTATGGCCAGCACGCAGCCCTCGTGCAGCACCCGCTACTGCGCAGCAATCTCCTGGCACCTCAGCAGGGCTCCCAGCTCCTCCCCAGCACTGCCCCAGTTACAGAACAGCTCCTGGTTCCCTGGAGCATTTCCCGTGGGGGCTCCCGGGACATCGGTACCCCTGTAAGGCTGCCCCAGCACCCAGCGGCGGCTCCCAGCTTCCCTAGGTTGCACCACCCAGTACACCGGTGCACCCGGAGGGCTCCCCCTGGTACCCGGGAGGGCTCATAGTTCTGCCCTGCACTGACCCACGGTCCCCGGGGACCACTGTGGCAGCCGGTGGCCCCTAAAATGCTGGAGGCTGTTAAGCGCTCTGTGTCACAGCAATGGCTATTTCTCCTGATGAAGGAAGGTGCCAGGAGAGCTGTCTGGGGGAAGAGGGGCCAAATCTGACCCAGTGCCGCAACGTGACAAAACCAAACAAAAGGGTTTTCCCGGAGCAGAAGAAAAAAACCGAAAACCTGCGTGGATTTCTGCAATCCTTACCTATCTACTAAAACACGCTTTCACTCTGCGAAAGAACGAAAAAAGTATTTTTGAGAATTTACTGCGTACACGCGGTGTGCTCTTGGGGTATTTCTGAAACAAGTCAATGATTTCCTGATTTATGAAAAATGTAAATGATTTCCTGGGGAAGAGCAAGTGAGCGTACACACGGTAGCAGAAATAGCAGTGCTCTGTGTGCTGACTATGTTGGATGTTTTGTCCAATGACATACCTCAACGATAGAAGCAAATACTAAAATTTTTAAATCGTACTAAAAATACTGTTGACGGTTTTACTTTCAGTTAATACTGTGAGGCAGCAATCAGTCTAACCTAATAGAAACCCATGTTTCAAGGCAAAGCTTGAGAAATTTGGCCTCAGGCCAGAGGGGCTGTGTTGTCTGCCAGATCTTCTGGTGACATCCCAGGGGTTTCAGCTGGTGTGCCAAAAACCCAGGAGCACAGCAGGGAAACATTTATAGGATGGCTGTGGGAACTGTTACTGCTCGTTCCAAGAGAAAACCTTTCATGCTAACTTTGGGTTTAATTTCTCCTGACTCTGCTCTGTATTCATTTGTTTCTTCTCTTTCTGTCTCTATGCTGCTCTTTTATCCTGTCTTCTGTCAAAAAAACCCCAAACAAACCCAAAGACAAGGACTTATGTTACCAGCATCTCCAGAGAAAGCGCTTCTCTTCCTTCCAGCTCTGAACACTTTTTCCTCTTCTTATTTACTGTCTTTATTTTCTGTTCTTTTTAGGAACCTGTGCTTCCTAAACTCACAGAGATGCTTTACTTACATGTTTGTATTTTAAGTAAGATGTACAGTAAAAAAATAGTGCATAAATAGAAACTTGGAGGAATAATTCATATAAACTGGAGCTGTAGCCCAAAAGTCACAGCTTGCTCAGGAGTGGGAACCTGGAAATTTCCACTGTAGATGATGCCTATCTAGAGTAGATGATATTCTAGCTCTGGTCTGCCCTATTCTCTAGTTCACTCTCTTTCTTTCCTGTATTTTTGCAACTTTCCTGCAGTCAGTCTATATAAAACGACACATTTCCAAGAAGACATTTATCATCATGGGATCATCTTTGCTTTCTTTCATTCCAGGTAAAAGCATTGAAGGAGTAGCCATGAATCTCACTGCTGAAGTAGGCTCTATTCAGATCAGAAATGGTTCCATCATGATCACCTGTGATGGCCTCTACCTAGTGTCCTTGAAGGGTGTTAGCCTTTTGCCTGACCTGGAGGAGGAGGAGGACTTGCTGAAGCTGACACTGCGGAAGACGGACAAGATGACGAGCAAAGCCCTCTGGGAGCAAACTGTCCAGGACAGCAGCAATGCAGTAAATCTCACCACAGTGCTCTACTTGTTTGCTGAAGATAATATCACCCTGCAGACCAGCTCCAACGCCACCATCGCGGATTTGTCATTTAGCATTGTGTTACTAAGTCCCTTCATTTGCTCACTGTAGAAGATGATGTACGAAACATAACATGTAAAGTACAGCCTTTCCTACCAATCCGTTTGCACGTGGGAGGCTTGTTCTCACAGGCTGTACTTGTACAGGCAGACTGCTCTAGCCTCCCTCCTTGGGGCTGCGGAAAGCCTCAGCTGGAGTGCAGATAAATCACAGTGCAAACGGGCTTTATATAGTGCATGCCGTGTTCATCTCTTTGGAGCTCTGCACAGCTGTTTTGCTATCTAGGATGGATCTTTCTAACACTGGAGAAAGGGATGCGTGAAGCCCTTGAGGAGAACAGAAATGAAAGCCAAAGAAAGTCACCTAAGTTTAGCTCATATTCAGAGGAACCCTGGGTTTCTCTATTTATTTGACAGTATCTGTATATAATACAAATGCACTGTATATTTGCTAAAATAAAAGTCTAGTAAATTGGGAAGACACCTCAAGTGTCTTGAAGCCATTTGGAGAAGGAGAACAGATCTGCTCAACAGCCCTTTGCCTGGCAAGGCAGGAGACAGGGAAGAGGCAGCAAGGGACTTCAGGAGGCAGGGGACTTCCTTTGCAGTGATCCTGATAAATGCTCTCTGACAGGTAAAGGCCACGAAAGGAAGGTGGTATTCTGAAATGAACTAACAGGACAGCAGAAATGCAGGCCCTGCAGTGACAATGAGGTTTTTAGGAGCAGCTTTTAAGAGCGGAGGCCCACTGGCTTTTTCCAGCTGTCTGCAGACTACTCCTGAGCTGAGTGAATAGCTGGTGGGACATTTACATCTTGACACCAGCTCTTGGAGGTGCTAAGCTGAAGGAGAATCTCCTTCAAGCACACACACACAGACTGGCTTGACCCAAGAATGATCCAGGCACGTAAAAACTTGGAAAAACATGAAGACTCTGGATTTGGTGGGTTCTCTCTAATGGACCAAGTGAAAGCTGCAGGTCTGCGCATCCTTTCCTCTGGGAGGATTCGGATGGTTCCTGTGAGCCTCGCAGTAGAGCTTGTCAGACAGGTATGCACCACAGAGAGATTCACAGGCATGACCTCCACGATGCGCCTGTGCACCCATGCACACCCTGCCTGGCTCCTGCTGAAGTCAGACTGCTCTCAGTGAGCCTGGGCTGTGCATCCCTCTTCTTGTTACAGCTTGTGGCTGCTGAGGGCAAGTCCTGCCCTGCCCGCACTGCAGGCAGCACGTGACCTAAGCACAGCCAGCGACTGTTGTATTTTTGGTTGAAGTGGGGCAGATTTCAAGGGTAAATTGACTACCTGGCTTCCAATGAACTCCAGCAACATTTCAGCATCCCACCTCTGGCTGTACACTCCAAAGTCTTTTGTTAAAAGTATTTATGTATTTATACTATAGGCATAAGAATGTTACTTCAGATTTCTTAGAAACACTGGGAAGGGTTCAGACTTTGGGTTGTCAGCACTAAACTCCTCTCTGCAGGTGCTCCCAATGCCCCGGAGCATTCCTCTTATGCAGGCACTGTGCTTCCGCCTGCCTTGGCTCCCAGGCCGACCAGCTCCTGGCTGAGCACTCCTGTGGGGTCAAGTGCTAAAGGCAGCTAAGGCAATCTTCCAGGCCTTGGCGAGCATTTCCATATGCTTTATGCTATTGTTGGCAGGTTTTATGAACTTCCCTCCTCAGGGCCAGGCCACAGCCCCAGGGGAAACCTCCGTGGCTGAAGCAGTTAGTCATGCAGTGCCAAGAAGCAGCTTTTTCTCATCTCAGGGCTGAGAAGCTGTGGGCTGACTTGCACCCGCAGGATGCTCCTCCCCAGCTGCAAGGGGCATTTTGGGCTTTTACCTCTGGCCACTCTGCCCATCACCCGGACTGAAGGCACCCACGCCTTGCTCCCAAGCTGGGGATTGTCACACTCCCTGGCTGAAGTGATAATGTGTTTCCCTTCCTAAAAGCTAATAAAACTTTCCTTTGTAACCTCTGGGCTTGCAGCATTCCTTGGGAGTGGGGAGGGGAGTGGGGGGGGCCTGGTGAATTACACATTCACTGTGTTTGAGCAGACATTTTCACCGGTATGAAAACTATATGAAGTTTTCATGTGCTTTCCTTTTTTTTTTACAGTTTGGCTTCAGTTTCAGCTCTCCCCAAGGGCATGCAGGGCTGGTGCTTCCCAATGTGGGCTAACACAGACAGGGCAGACCGCGTCAGTGATGTGGACAGGGGTGCGCAGGACAGCAAGAAAGATTAAGCCTAAACAACACAAATGGATTTGTACTTCAGAAGGGTGCACCCTTTCTTCTTATTTAGAGCAGGAGAGGGCATTTCACACACTGATTCCTCTGCACTTGCAGGCTGAACTAGACTGACCTACATATACATGCACTTGTCTTGAAATAAAGGTTGAAACAAGTCAATTCCTGAGATTAATTACTTGAGGGACTGACTATCCTCACCAGTAAGTTTCCATACTATCAGCTTCTGTTTATATCTGGCAACTGCCTCCTCCACAAGGTTAAAGGTCTCTTTGATATGAGAAACATTAATTTTTGTTATTCAGGTTGTTAAGGCCTTGTAGGAGCTTGTTGATGGTGCTAAAGTCACATCTTACAGGTCTGTTCAACCAGGTCAGTGCACTGAGGTTTTTGGTCACCCCTCAAAGCTCATTACAGCTGGTGTTGAAGTGCAAGGGCTGGACTAGGCAGTTTCTGAAGACAATCCCTAACTCTGGAGGAACAGCACGTTCTCCTTCCCATGCTTACCACCACTGAAATGGGACCTTGTGGTCTGTCCCTCACAGGGCTTTTCATGAAACCCATTTCACAGAACACAGTCATCAACTGGGGATTACTGACTCCACAATTTTAAAGCAATCTCCACTGCTGCTGTGTCTTGTGTTTAACACACGCTACTGCATAAACTACAGCGGTGGCCACAGTGTATTCCTTCCCTTCTCTCTCCTACTTCCCTGCTCATGTAAAGCAAGGGACAGGGTGACAAAGCTGATGCAAGAGCCACGGTCACCCCTGGGGAAGGAGCTGGCCTCACTGCACCCATCAGAGCCACAGGGCTCTTGCCCTCCAGACGAGAAACTAGTGCTCTCCAGTAGTTTCAGCCAAGAAACTACTGAAGGCAGCACAGAGCAGAACAGGATGGGGGCTCCTCTTTACAATGGGTACAAGAACCACCGATGGGAAGCATTTAATTTAAACTCCATTCACATGTCTTCAAAAGTCATCTCATTTTCTACCACAAATGGTTACCAATAATGGTGTATAATGAGCCTGCAGTTTTTAGGCAGCACTTACATTTCATCAGCTGGCATGAGTCACAGCTATTGTCTGTCGGCTTCACTAGCAAGAGAGAACAAGAAAGCTGGAGTGTGCTTGGCAAAGTGCAATTGATCCCACTGCTGTAAAGCTAGCACTGTCCAGCTCAGACAGCAGAAACCACAGGAATTTAGTTTCCATATTCAAGCGTCAAAATGGGAAAGTATGATATGAAAACCAACAGTCCCCTGCGGTAACTGGTTGGGAAGGTTTGACTTATTAGACTTTTCTCAGCAACATTCATAACTTCAGCCAGTAGAGCTGTTGTCTCAGCTGACAGTTGGTTATTTTTTTCCAAGGGATCTGGACCAGCCCCAGGGATGCTTGCTTCCAGCTATGTGGCAGTCCACCGAGTAAAGCAAACTGAGTAACGCTCACTGAGGACTGGGAGAAGGGGAGTTGGTACCAGGCCAGAAAGGGACAGTGGCAAGACAGCTGCAGAAGGATTTATCGTTTGCCATGTGCAGCCTTGTATGCCCTAAGACCAGGGAGGATCAGAGATCTTATTTGCTCAGTTCTCTAAGCTGATGAGGAAGGCTGTAAAGGGCTAGCAACCCAGGCAAGCAGAGCGGAGGCTGAATGCATGTCTCCCCATTAAGGTGCCAAGCAGCGAGTTCACTTGCTGGCAGCTGCTCAGCATCCCAGGGTAAAACGTACCCTGGCTGCACACCACGTGCTGTGCCGGCGGGGGCTCACTGCGCTCACCGCACCAGGAAGCGGGAGCCTGAGGACTTAGAAAGCCCTCAGGCCAAGGCAGTCGGAGGCAGGCGGGCTGGCTGACCTGTCCCAGGGGAGCGGAGTGTGGGGAAGGACACGGGCAGGAAGCCCAGGCAAGCACAGGGAAGGAATGCTAAGGAGAGAGGCGATGCTGGTAGCAGGTGCGTGGATTGTGCTTAGGACTTTGGGACCATGGGGTAGGACAGATGGAAAACAGGACTAGAGGAGTGTTTCTCCTGTGAGCCCATGCTCAGTGAACCGGACCTCTACAAACACCTAAACACAACCACTGCCTCCTCAAACACCCATTTCCTCCTCTTAATGTAAAGCCTTGCACAAGTACGTTTCAAATGTGACAGCTGACACCAACCGTTCTGTAATATTGCTCACCTCTTAATAAGACAAGGTCGTCCCAAGGGGATTACAAGCTAGAGCTGCTCACAAGCACAAACGTGCTCCTGTTCCTGGGCTTGTACTTTCTCCTGCCTCTGCTGTTTGCTGGGCTTTGTAGCCCATGCTGCTCTTTGGTGGCCAGCCAAGGCACCAGGGTGTGGAGCTGGGCCTCTGGGCAAGGTGCTTGGGTGATCCATTGGTGTTCAGAGAGTAAATAGGACAAGGTTTGGGGCAAGACAAAACTTGATGTGGGCACAAATGTACTTTCCTAATAATTGCTTTCATTGTTTGCTTTAAGGCAGAACTCACACCTATTTACTGGCAATCCAGAGACCTCTCTGGTTTATTTATAAAGAAAAAATTGGTATTGAACACACCTCCAAGGATAAACAAACATTTAACCCAGCATAGGATCTGGTTCGTAAAGTATACAGCAACCTTATAATTTCATAGAATCATAGAATCGTTTCAGTTGGAAAAGACCTTTAAGATCATCAAGTCCAGCTGTTAACCCAGCACTGCCAAGCCCACCACTAAGCCATGTCCCTAAGCGCCACATCTACATGCCTTTTAAATACCTCCAGGGATGGTGACTCAACCACTTCCCTGGGCAGCCTGTTCCAGTGCTTGACAACCCTTTCGGTGAAGAAATGTTTCCTAATATCCAATCTAAGCCCCCTCGGTACAACTTGAGGCCATTTCCTCTGGTTCTGTCGCCTGTTAGTTGGGAGAAGAGACCGACCCCCACCTCGCTACAACCTCCTTTCAGGGAGTTGTAGAGAGCGAGAAGGTCTCCCCTCAGCCTCCTTTTCTCCAGACTAAACAGCCCCAGTTCCCTCAGCCGCTCCTCACAGCACTTGGGCTCTAGACCCTTCCCCAGCTTCCTTGCCCTTCTCTGGACACGCTCCAGCACCTCAATGTCTGTCTTGTAGCGAGGGGCCCAAAACTGAACACAGTATTCAAGGTGCAGCTTCGCCAGTGCCGAGTACAGGGGGCGAGTAATTTCATCACCAAGTACATCCCTGAGACAAGATATCACTGATATTATCTCATGGAATTCAAAGGACTCACTTTCCTTTGTCTTGTTTTGTTAAAGTTTCTATTACTGCCAATGTCTGCTTATTGGGCTTACTGTCATCAGCACAGAAAGTTAGCAGGACGCATACATTCAATGGGAACAAACAGGTGAGACTTGGTTTCAGACTTTTTTGGGGGTTACGTGCAGCATTTTGAAACATCGGTTGATCTGCTTCTCCCCTCATCACTTCCCATAACACCCCGAGTACATTAACACACCTGACAACAAGAAACTTCTTTAATGTTCCATATGTTCCACTCTTGACAATGTGAAGGACTAATTCTGGTGGCTGCTCATCAGCTCTGAAAAGCCTCCAGACCAGATTATACATTGTCTCCAGCAGTATCCACCCTTTACAAGAAAAGGTTTGCTCCAGCTTGCATGAGAAGAATCTCACTGCATCCCAGCTGTCTGCAATAACTTGAGTCATCTCCTAGGTATGCCTCAAGTTATATGTTCAATTCTTTTTATAAGAAGTGTCCTTTCCAGAAACAGGGGCAGGCGCTGCCTTCCCGTGCCAGTGGTTCACAGCCCACACGCCGAATCATGATGGTTGCGCTGATTGCGCTGTCACAGATACAGCCAGACACCTCAGCTGCCCCGTACCAGAAAGCAGCCAGGACTCTCTTCCTTGCTGTTGTGGGCCCAGTCAGATACACCTCTTGCCTGGGTTTGTGAGAATAACAGCAAAAAAAAAAGTAATAGCAGACGGAGAGAGACAACCCTCCACTGACCCTTCAGACTTTCCCAGGCATCTGCACGCAGTTTGGACCAGACAAGCTGTGGCCATCAGCAAGGACTGCGCTGCAGGAGGGGATGGTCTGAGCTGAACACCAGAGTCACTGGTCTCGGGAAGCACACCGTAAATACTCCGAGATTTCAGGTCAGTGCAACACTGCTGCGTAAAGAAAGCTGTGTCAGAAACAGAGAAGAGGCAGAATCAGTAACTAAAACCTGAGCTTATTGGAAACCACCTCTTCTGTATAATTAACATCTGCCATGCTTCATATTTGTCGTGGTTTAACCCCAAATTGTAACCCAATACCACGCAGCCACTCGCTCACTCCCCGCCTCCCTGTTGGGGTGGGGAGGAGAATTAGAGAGAAAGGAAAACTCGCGGGTTGAGATAAAAACAGCTCACCAGGACAGCAAAGGAAAAATATGAAAATATATTAATAATAATAATAATGATAATATATACAAGGATACTAGAATATATAAAACAAACGATACACAATTTCTCACCACCCAACGACCGATACAGCCCGTCCCGAGCAGCAGGCAGGGAGCAGGGGTATCCCCCCCCAGCTATCCCAGAACAGCAAGTTCCAGAGAAAGCAGGCGAGGGAACCAACAGCCAAACGAGCGAAAAACAAAAAGGTAAAAATAGGGAAACAAAAAGCAACCCGAAGGGAAGCTTAACGATTAGGGCAAGTTAAAGGTCTCAAAAGCCTCAAAAGCCCAAAAAGATCCAAAAAGCCTAGTGGCCCACCGACTGACCCTCGCTTATATCAGGCATGACGTCTATGGTATGGAATACTCTCTTTGGCCAGTTTGGATCAACTATCTTGTCTCTACCCCTCCCAAGTTTTTGCATCTGCACGTTAGCAGAACCTGGAAAATAGTAAAATGTCCTTGGTCGTTCAGCAGCAACCAGCAACATCAGTGTGCTATCACTGTTCTTCTCACACTAAAGCCAAAACACAGGAGCTGCTGAAAACAAAACTAGCTCCGTCCTGGCCTAAACCAGGACAATATTGTAAACACAGCTGATCAAAAGAGCAGAGGTAGACAAAATCACCAAAAACCAGCTCTGCGGCCATAGTCAGGTGCAGAGGTAGGCAAAGCATGAGTACAGAGACAGAAGGCAGGACAGCTGCCTGTTGTTGAAACCATTCACAAATAGCTCAAAGGAGGTACCCTACCAGCAGTAACACAGGTAAAGAAAACCTGGTGGGAAAAGGTCTGAAGGGTTTTCCCTTGATTGTGAAGCTGGCTTTGCTGAGAGACGAGTGACTCCTCTGTGTGTGTCAGGGTGCAAGCTCTTGACCTGCGGCTGAGCAGTCTCCTCTGCAGCTGGGAGCAGCCTGCTCGCTGCTGGCTGGCACGGCTCCGGCACACAAGCTCCCTGGGACAGCATGTTTCGGAACCCAGGAAAGCCACAAACACAGACCATACACAGTAAGACCAGTGAGCACTGTAATTAGCAGATTGGTGCTACAACAGGGCATACAGACAAATCTACAGCCTTCATTAGAAATGGATTCAGAAGGTCGTACCTTCCTAGCCTTGAAAAAAATGCTGTTACAGATACTGGTTGCTCCCAAGGTGATCACGCGTCAGGAAGAAGCAGACAGCTCTCCAGCTTGCGAGGTCTATGAATGAAGCTGGAAGGAGAGTGGAGAGAAGAGCCTGGCAGTGCCAGGGGCCACAGGCATCGCAGGGACTCTACCCTGGAAGGCTTTGGGGATGGACATCCCATCAGTACTCAGGGTCCTGAAGGCCGGAACAGTATCTTGCCTTATCAGCACCTCAAGGCCAAGTGCTAATTCATACAGTGTCAGGAGTGACTGTATTACAAATTACTACACATCATATCAAGAGCTGTAAAAACACATAGTTTTAAATAAGGATTACTTTGATTAAAAACCAACAAGTTAGATTAGTCAGAGGATATAGCCGTAAGTCATATAGTCATAAGGAAAGTTCTCTCTTAAGTAAAGAAAGATGCCCAGACAATAATCTGTTGAGGATCATGTGCATTGATTAACATGCTTTGCTCAGCAATGATGCACATCAGATGTCTCACTTCTTGTGTTCCTTTTCCTTGGACCTAAGGCTGTACTATAATCCTACTCTGAGGGAAACATTTTCTGGCTTTATAATTCTGTAGTGTAACTCTGAATGAGTGGCTTTCCCTACACCAGCTCCCTCCTTCAGAGGCTCACTGGGGCTCCAATGTCATGTGAGAGCAATATGGTTTTCTTCTTTGCCCTGTTTTGCACGCTCTGGTCCCAGACTGAGGACAGTGAGTCAGATCTTGGGGTCTGAAACTTGTTTTTTCCCCTTCTTCTCCTGACCATGATCATTAACAGCACGAGTATGTTACTTCCAATACATGTTGATGAGTACATTAAAATACTTCAAATGCAATACTTTTACGCTTGCATCTTCTCCAAACCCAGGAAATTGCAACAATGAATTAAGACAGATTAAGTGGGGACTGTGGTTATGGATATTGCGTCATGAATATTTGAGCACTTTTGGTATTTGGGATTGTCCATCTCAGCTTAGCTATTTCTAAGTCTGTTTTGCAATGCTTGCACACCCTGCTCCATCCTCAAACACATGGGCAGATATGCCAGGCACAGCTTCTCTAGTACCAACTTCAGCAAATGGCAAGGCATATAAATTCAGGAATGCGGTGGGAAAATGAACCTCAGGTCCAGTCTCCCAGTTTTGTTTGAAACGGACCTGAATTGCCACGGTGGTTTTCCACAGCTTGAAATACCAGACCAGCCTCTGGGGAGTTGCAGGAAACACTCTGCCACTGTTCAAGTGATGGAGAGTTTCACTTGCTTCTGCTCTGGTTGTAGCCAGCCAACTGATGAATGCAGCAAGAGGAAACACAAAAAGCCAGTGTGAAGAAGTCACCCTCGGACAGGCGGTTAAGGTAGGTCTCCATCAATAGTACA
Organism: Phoenicopterus ruber ruber; assembly: GCA_009819775.1. Classification (NCBI taxonomy): domain Eukaryota; kingdom Metazoa; phylum Chordata; class Aves; order Phoenicopteriformes; family Phoenicopteridae; genus Phoenicopterus; species Phoenicopterus ruber. The sequence goes on from CM020222.1 coordinate 28,825,326, forward strand.
GCTGAGACAGCAGCCGGTGCAGCCACAGCTGCTTCATAAATACACTGCCTCCAGCCCTCGGCTGTGCTCGTGGTTGGATTCAGGTCTCCAGCACCGATTAATCTGTTATCAGCAGAGCAGTGCTTGAGGCAGGCAGTTAGAGCTTTAAAGTTCATATTAGCACCGCTGCTCCCAAGCAGCATGTTGGGAGAACCATGATGGTCCATGGGGCACTTGTTGTGTTTCAGGCCAGCTTTTGTCCCCTCCCTGCCAGGCCCACTCCCGGCCAGCCCCATGTGGCTTCAGCTGGAAACGTCCCCTCCCACTGAGCTTTGTGACAGCACGGATGTCCCCACGAAGCACGATTCTGCCTGGCAAAGTCACTTCCTATGCAACCCGCTGCCTTGCTGCATAGGCAGAATTGGATACGCCTCCGCTAAGTGATCAGTCATCTGTTGTTAATGTAACCACCATTGTAACACCACGGCAGTATGCATTGGACTTCTGCCTAACCTAGGCTCTCCCAACAGAGCTGGTGACCATGGAGCCCAGGCTCTTCTCAGTGCCCACCTTGGGCACTCCCTGCCCCAAATGCCAGGCCCCTGGCCCCAAGAGGGCAACCTTGTTCCCCCTCTGTGAGTGATGGAGAGGTAGGTGCCTACGAAGCCCTGCAGAGGGCAATCCAGGCTGCCTTGCTCCCACACCTCCTTCTCTAGGAGGCTAGAGAGGGCCAGGAGGAAACCATCATCTCTTCTTCCCCTCCCCAGACAGCCCCCAAGACCCTCACTGGCCACATAGGCTTCAGGGTGCTTGTCCTTTGCATGCCAACACCATTGGAGACCAGTGTTTGGGTCCTACTAATTCGGAGGCCAGCCATCTCCAACCAGCAGGCTATGGGATACTGCAGGCAAAGCCATGTTGAAGCCTTCCTGTTGCTACCTGGTATGCTGTTGTGGCCCTAAGGCACATAGGTATGAGTAAGGAGAGGTTAGGGTTGGAGATCTGGTCTCTGTTCCTGGACCTGTTTTTGTTGCTTATCCAAAAAAGGGACTAAAACAAAATTCATGAACGGTGTCCCACCCATCATAGCCTTTCAGCTGGAGTTGGGGACCCTCTGGCTTATTCTTCTCCCTGTCCCATCACCTTTGCATGGTGACACAACTCAACAGAAAGGTTGCAGCTGGCTGTCATACAGCAATGAGAGAGGCCTCATTCTGTGTGCAAGTTTTCTCTCAGGCTGAATGATGCCTCCTGCTTGCCCTTCCATATCAGTGTAAATCACCATGCAGAAGCAGGCCAACGTCATTAGCTGAATTCTGGTCTTTGCCTGACTTTTCAAGCTTCCCTGGGGATGGAGGTTTAGGTGATTTCCTGCCTCTATCTGCATTGCAACAGAACTCGAGCAGAGTGAGAAGAAATAGGCATTTTCTGAGAACAGGCACACTGAGTCATATCAGGATCAGAAAATTAGCTGCCCAGGGAGCTTCAGGCTGAATAGAGAGGCTCCTAACTACAATACGTCCCAATGAGCTTGGGCAGTCACGGGGGAAAAAGATGCATGGGATGTCCCTACATTTATGAGGACTCAATGTCGCCTGATGTGCTGGCAGGTGGTGTAAACACGGTGAGTGGCAGCTTGTATGTGTGGGGGAAACATCTGGATCTTTGTAAACAAAATAAGCCCTACATGGATGCGGAGGTGGGAACTCCCAAGGGATTGCATCACAGCAGGAATGAGGGGGCATGCCGCAGCCTTGCAAGGCTGCTCTGTCATCACAAGACCTTCCTCTCATCATTTTCCTGAGATGCCCTGAAGTCAGAACGTTTGAAAAAAAAAATACGCCCCCTTTCCAGCTGCACCTTCCCTGCCTGCTCCTCCTCTCCTTGCCCTCACCTCGGAAGAGCGCTGCACCACATGAGATCATCCTGCCAGGTGTTGGGTAGGCAGCTGCGATCTGTCAGCAACCTGCCCGCTTCTGTGAGTTCATGAATGACACCTCCCTTAGCCAAGAGGAGCAGGAAAAGAGGTTTCTGTCCTTTTGCCAGGGGAGATTGATGGGAGAGGCTTCTGAGGGAGGTTATAATTAAACAGGGACGCAACAGGTGCCAACTGGTAATGCCAGATATCATCAGTTTCTGGGCTGGGCAGAAAACTTCACTATGGCTACAAAACTGACTGAAGTCTTAATTTTTCTTCTGGCTGAGTCTCAATCGGCTTTTCTGTTCTGAAAGTAAATAGAGAAGGCAGATAAGTAAACCCTCCACGCACCAGTGCAGTGTGAAACATCAGGTAGCTGCGCTTCAACCGCTGGCTGTATTCCCTCATGTGCTGCGCTTGGGGGAATTGCCTTGTTTTCCCAGCTCTCTACTGAAACAAACTCACTTGTGCCTGTATTGTGGTAGGGGCATGCAGAAGCCAAGCACAGGCTGCTGTGGCTGCTGTCACAGGGGAAAGGGATGATTAATTTAAAAGTTCAACTGATTATGCATTTGATACTCCCAACCTGTAATCTCTATACCCTTCTATCCCACCAACAAAACACAGCAAGCTAAAAATCTATCAAATAAAAGCCCGCGGGAAAGTATGGTGTGCCTTTCCTGGGGGTGAACTTCAGGAGAAAGCTATTACTGCTGCTGCTCAGCCACGCACGCTGCAGCTCAGCAATGCTAACACCGCCAAAATGCCAGTCTTCAGATGGCCATGTCCTGCACAGCAGCTCCCAGCACACCCGGCAACGTGCAACTCAAATGTTTAAATCCCCGCTGGAGTCCTGACACACTGAGCTGCAGAGCTGAGGAGCAGCTCAGATCGGCTGATAAGGGTGAATACAGCGATAGATCAAGAGAGGCGATGGAGGAGGTGATGGAGACAGGGGCAAGTGGGGGGAGATGAGCCCTGTGGCAGTGAGAGGGTCGGTGTGCTGGGCTGTCCAGCCTCCACACCTCGGCTGTGAGCAGGGGTTTGAACATATAGGAAGCGGCGGCTCTTGACGCGATTTTTCAAGCATCGTGCCTTTGAAAGGTCCGCTCACAGGCTAGATTTAGGAAAAGGTCTGTGACTGTTCTTAATCTGAACAAACATACTTGATTTGGGTGAAAATCCCTTGATTTCTGCCAAAACCACCAACCTCTTCCCTCCAAATGCAATTCAGTAGTTCAATAAAATCAGTTGAGGGGTTGGACTGAGTCAAGTTAACCTAATTTGGATTGAAATGAGAGCAGGCACATTCCCACAGGCAGTAACTTTCTGTTAATTCCTTTCAAGATTAAATGTTTCCATGTTTCATGTCAAAATAAGGCTTCATTTCAAAACTAACAGCAGTTGTTTCAAAGCCAAACAAATAAAGACCATAAGAGCAAAATAAAACATTCATATGAAGATGACTAAACTTCTGGAATTTTTGTCTGCAAAGGAGGAGCAGGGGAAGATGTTTTTCCTTCTTGATCTCTACAAATTTTCAGTGACTTTGTAAACCAGCCATTCACACAGTTCCAAGGAACCTTCCACTGTTTTTTCAAACAAGCGATGGGGCCTGTCCAGGACATCTCCCAAGTGTTGGGAAGTCTGCACAAGGAAGTGCAAGCCTGGGGAGCTTCACAGTGATAACACATGAAGGAGTTGGAGGGCTGGATTTTTTCCTTGCTTCTGGTCCGGGCTGAGGATGACTCAAATTTTCCTAAACCTTGCTGGAGATAGCAGTAACAGAAGCTCAGCTCTAGGAAGACAAAAAGTAAACAGCAGAGATACGCAGCAACCCAGCTCGGTGGGGAGGCTGCAGGGTGTTGGATGGCAGAACTGGCCCCTGGCTGAGCCACAGGCCAGTGCTCAGCTGTCGCTCCACCAGCTTCTTGGCAAGCCCAGCATGAAAGGAGAAGGGCTGCCTTGGGTGCACAACGGGGATTCCCCAGCTTGCTTTTCTTCATGGCATTCCACCCTGATCACCTTCCCCCGAACAGAGCTCAGAAACCATCTGCTAAGTAAACATGGGAAGGAAACTCCTGCAGAGGAGCTTTTGACACAGAGCCGCAGTGGTTTCTAGCAGCCCAGTGGGTTTACAAACTGCGAAGAAAACAGCTCCCAGCAGGAGAGGCTGCTGCGGGTCCCGCCCATCAGTCAAGCAAGCCAAGGGTAGGTCACAGTGTCTCAGGCTGCTCGCCACACACGTGCGCACCCTGTCCCCAGGGAGCAAAGGCAGGGACGGGCGCCCAACACGTGCCTGCTCAAGCCTGCAGTCCTCTTGGAGCACGTTTGTGAGTGCGTGGGCCACAGCACAGCGTGGCTGCTGTTGCAGCAGGCATTTACGATTTAGCTTGCTCACCACAAACTGCACAGGAGATGCTTTTTACTTTTCTGAGTGGCGCAATGCTACGAACTCCAAAAAAACCCTGTGCTGGGATATCCTCAGAAGTGACACAGGATTTGGTAACTCCTTTCTCCAAAGATTTTCTCACCGCATCCCTGCTTCTGTCCCTGGATCACGGATGCTCAGAGGAGAATGGGGACACCCTGAGCTGCACCACTCTGGGAAGACCAAAGAGAGCCCTGCAGCTGCAGGACCCCACATGGACCCTCATGCCACGAGCGCAGGAGGGTGAGCTGGGACCGATGCTCACTGCTCCTACAAAGCAAGCGCAGGTAGAGGTGAGCATCTCATTAAATGGACAGATAGCAGGTTTAAATGGAAAACAAGGACTTCTAGGTTTTTCACCCAATAGGTAAATAACCTGTAGAAATCATTGCCACGGGAGGAAGCTAAAAGGTTGGATAGGCTCAGAAAGCAGGAGATTCACACAAGAGAAACCCCTCACAAACTACTGAACACAAAGAAACAGAATATACCGCAGTCCTGATGTGTAACGCAGGATACCACACTGAATGGGCCTCTGAGCCCACTCAGCTTGTCCACTGTTATACAAGGTTGCATGGAAAGGTAAATACTTCAAAAAATGGGTCCCCAGAGCCGAGTACCCAAACCACAGCACTGCCAGTCCAGGCTGCCTCCCTTTGTGAGCCTGCATGCCCTGCGTGGGCAGGCTCACTGCGGTGTTCCAGGGCTGGCTGCCCCTGCGGCAGCACCAGCCAGCCGCTGCCCTGCCCAAGGAGAAAATCCCCTCTTGCAAAGTGCATGTGATCAAGGGCAGGGAGTTGTGCAAGGCAGGGCACGAGAGGCCATTCACACAGCCCCTGTTCTGGCATTTCCTAATGCTGGCTTTGCTGGTAAAGTGGTGGTTCTTCAAATGCACGGAGGAAATAAAATCAGTGCCTGGCAATGCAGTCAGAAGGAAGTCAGGAGGGGGAAACTTTAAAACACATCTGTGCACAAGGCTATGAGAATACAATTAGCCCAGCCAGCCTTGAGCAACGCCACGGGGAGCAGGGACAGACCAGGACAGGGTTGGGCAGTGCAGAGGCTGGGGGGCTTTACCCTGCAGCTCGGCTCTGCCCGGCAGGGAGCGCGGGGAAGGCAGGAGCTGCCTCTCACACAAGGCCATTCGCCCTGCATGGCTCACGCTGCGTAGCACACTGCCCTTGCTGAGCTAACGGGCAGCCCAGCACTGCCAAGGTTTTCGGACCCAGGTGTCATAGCAGGCTGGCCCAGAACAGACATGTGGCTCCAAGATGGGCGACATGCAACAGCAGGGCCATAGTTTCATTTATCCAGTGAGGGCAGAAGCAGAGAGAGGCAGGCTGCCAGATGCTGATGCAATGAGAGATGCTGATTTGTAAGGCTTTCTGAAGGATCAGAAGAAGAAGAACGTCAGTGTCTGGGGGCGGGTGATGCAAGCCTCCTAGCCCTGGTCTGGGGAAGAACCACGCCAATGTTTCACAGCTTTCAGGAGGATTTCTTCTTTCACATGTCAGTGAGCTGGGATCTCTGCCAGAGGGGGAGTAGGATGGATGAGTAAACAAACAGCACTTCACTTTCCTAAAGCAATTCGGAAGGAAAGTGAAGGAGCTGAATGAGATAGCAACTGCTCTTTTTCCCTCCTCTCCTCTCTCTCAGCTCCTTGCTACAACATGCTCTGGGTATGCCAGTGTGCCAGGACTACTTCACACACTCCACAGCATGCCCAAGGGCTCAGTGATTTCACATGAAAACCAGATCCCATCCTTCTCTACACAACCTCCCACACAGCTAGAAGGGACATTGCTCCATACTTGTCCCACGCCAGGAGCATCCGGATTTTGCGCAGAAGAGCCAAGTTCTGCTGTTACACAGACAGAATGTGAAAGAGAAGGAAAAAAAAAAAAAAAAGAAGACAAAAAAAAGATGAGACAAGTCTGTAACTGAAGTAAATAATTCTAAACGATAACCTTTCTGACCACTCTGCTAACAGAAATCCCCACAGCTCCAGTAAAGAATATGGGCCAAGCTGATATCATAGAATAGTTTGGGTTGGAAGGGACCTTTAAAGGTCATCTAGTCCAACCCCTCTGCAATGAGCAGGGACATCTTCAACTACATCAGGTTGCTCAAAGCCCCATCCAACCTGACCTTGAATGTTTCCAGGGATGGGCTTCTACCACCTCTCTGGGCAACCTGTGCCAGTGCTTCACCACCCTCACTGTAAAAATTTCTTCCTTATATGTAGTCGAATCTGCCTTCTTTAGTTTAAAACCATTACCCCTTGTCCTATCGCAACAAGCCCTACTAAAAAGTTTGTCCCCATCTTTCTCATAAGCCCCCTTTAAGTACTGAAAGGCTGCTAGAAGGTCTCTCCAGAGCCTTCTCTTCTCCAGGCTGAACAACCCCAACTCTCTCAGCCTGTCTTCACAGGAAAGGTGCTCCGTCCCTCTGATCTTTTTTGTGGCACTCCTCTGGACCCGCTCCAACAGGTCCCTGTCTGTCTCGTGCTGAGGGCCCCAGAGCTGGACGCAGGACTCCAGGTGGGGTCTCACCAGAGCAGAGTAGAGGGGCAGAATCACCTCCCTCGACCTGCTGGCCACGCTGCTTTTGATGCAGCCCAGGATACGGTTGGCTTTCTGGGCTGCAAGCGCACATTGCTGGCTCATGTCCAGCTTTTCATCCACCAGTACCCCCAACTCCTTCTCTGCAGGGCTGCTTTCAATCCCTTCACCCCCCAGCCGATATTGATACCAGGGGTTTGCCCCGACCAGGTGCAGGACCCTGCACCTGGCCTTGTTGAACCTCAGGAGGGTCACATAGGCCTAGTCTAAGTTCTGCTGGAGCCAAGGTGAACACTTTCTACAGTGAGACCCCATGATTGATTCAGATTACTGTGCTGTGTGAGGGACTGGGTATAGAAGAACAAGTGGAGGCTGTCAAGACTGGACACAAACCAGGAGTGTTACGGAAGGGCAGGGTGAAGTTCAAGTGATCTGAACATCTAGAGAGAGGATCTGAAAAAATGAGATGCAATTCGGAAAAAAGAACACGCAAGTTTATACTCTGCCTAAGCAGGAATGATCTGCAATAGAAATGCAGTAAGGAACAAACAGTTTGGGAGAAAAGCATCTGGGGGCTACAGTGTGCTGGGACCAGGCTGAAGATGACACTCACTGGAAAAGGCAGACATCACGTTGTATGTGAAGGCTGAACTTAGACTCAAAGACACGTGTGGTTACCTGCCCATCCTGCGCTCTGCACTGGGAGGCTGCAGTCGGAGGGCTGCATCTATCCCCCTTCCAGAAAGGGCATGAATCAGTCCACACATAATCCAAAGGAAAACTGGGATATTGAAGGTGTAGAAACATCTCCCAAGAGTCCTGTTGTCCCCTGGACAGACTTCAGGTCTGTAAATGACTGATGCAACGAGAAAGGAATAACCTGTTCTCTGCGCCAATGGTGGATATGAAAAAGGCCACAGGCTTAATCTGGGAGCTCATGGGAGACTGAGGAGAAACTCCACATTTTTAAGGACAGCGGAGCCCTAGAACAGAGAGCCTCTGAGGTCTTTAAGAGCAGGTTAGACAAATTCCTTTTAGGTACCATGCAAGTACCGGTGCTCCTGCCATGGGATGAGGTGAGGGGACAGAGGACCTCCCTGGGGCATGTGATGCTTACAGCTGAAGGAGAGAACAAGCATCAGTTTCTTGGACAGCTTTACTGAGACTTTGAAAACTAACTCACCCATCTGTCCGCAAAATAATCGAGTCAAACAAACTTTCCGAGGCTGGTGCAGAACCACTGTGATTTTCTAGCTAAACCAAGACCACTGGTACTACTGGGTGAGGAGAGTGCAAACATGAGACCAACCACTTCTCTATTTGGCCTCTTTAGAAGACCTTGTTCCATAATTAGAACTTTTTCACCATGTCCCATTCATGCTGTTTCTGCTAACGCTCACAGTCTCATGCTCCAGCTGCTCCAGCTTTTGCAGCAAGAGGAAGCAGAGCAGAGAGTGAGGTTGCACTGCCTTTTCCAACCCAAGTGACGACGGCTGAGGAATCAGGAAGGACTCTGTGGCCTTTTGGACTAGGCAAATCACCATTTTACTACAGGGTTTCAGACAGAGAAGTATCTCCCTCTCTGGAGTCCCTGCTTGTGCTTCGATTTGATGTGCAGGACTTGGGCAAAGGGGAATGAATGAGCTCTGTGATGGAAACCCTCAATCCCTTCACAAAAGTAGTGTTTGCAACCTGAGACTCAAACCCGTTATCCCTGCAGCCCTCCTCAAAGATAGCCCCGATACCCTTAGATCTGAGCAGCACTTCCAGGGCCTGGAGCAGGTCTCCCACGAGGCATATCACCACGCTTGGACCTGCATCCCTGGCCCAAAGGGCAACCGTTACCCCATCTCTAACCACTGGCGCATGCTGAGAACACATTCAAAAATAATTATATTGCTCTAATGGTTTCTCTGTGTTTTACTGTCTCTCATTAGGCTGATGAAGATACTCAAGCTTTGGCGCAATACAGTAGTATCCAAACCACATGGTGCTGCCACTGCCTTTGTGCTGCTTCCTTTGGTGAGATTTCTTCCTGCTATGGTTTCTGATAGTTTGCAAATTGGCTACTTTAACAGATAGTGTTTACAGGCATTGTCACTGAAGGAAACAGAAGAGATAATTAAAGAACAAGGAAAAGAAAGTGGCTAAATATAACTCCACCATCAGATTGAGTCTGACACATACACCTTCACAGGAAAGAACTAGGAGAACAGAGAGGGCATAAAAGGCGGCGATTGCTTTTTGTTCTTCCTACTGAATGGAAACTGGTCAGAGTTACAGGCTCCTCCTCTTCCTCAAACACATCTTTTATCTTGCTGTTAGGGGATATTTGTGAATACTGCCCAGCTCCAAGTTAGCACACCCCTCTCGCCAGGGGCTGCTGAGGGGGAAATAAGTATAGGGGGAGGGAGACAGCTCCCAGGGAAGACTGGCAACATTTCATGGGCTCAGCCTAGGACAGACTCACCCAAGCCCCCTCATACTCAGATCCATGGCAGTGTCTCTTCAAAAGCCCCCGTTTCAGCTCCTGCACAGCTGCCGTGGCTGCTGCACTCAGCAGGAAGCAGAGCAGGGAGAATCAGACTAAAGCTGCCAGGGGAAGGACAGATGACAGCAAAATGCTGTCACTCCAGAGGAAGGCTGTACAGACTAGAGGCTGTTGGTAAAAGCATCATAGCTAGAGGGTGTCCAGTCTGTCACAACACGCAATGCATAATTTCATCACACACCAGGAAAAACGTGGTTCTAAACTCACATGGGAAAAAACCATTCTAGAGAAGGCACTATAGCCAAGATTTTCCAGTGTTCCTCAGATTGCTCTCATTTTACTTTTTTAGATTTTTCAAGGATATCAGAAGCAAGTCTAATTTTCAGATAAGTTTCCATGTTGTCAATCACTAATTCTTAACCACAGTATTCAAAAACATGCACAGAGCAGCCAAGAACCATACAAGGAAGGCCAAGAAGCCTCTTGCACAGAAATCCAACTGACTGTGTACAATGTGATTCTGGAGTAACTCTTATGATACCACAGGAGTCCAGAAGTTTTTGAAAACATTTCCTGAATAAACCCTGGTAAAAAGCCCCAGGTTTCAAAATGCTTATTCAGTCCTGAAATATTTCAGCTCCAGAGCAGCCAAGCATAGCTTGCTGCTTTTCAGCTCCAGACTACCAAGCATGTTTAGCACCGCACTTCAGCTCTCCGCTCGCATCTGTAAGGATCACAAGAAGCACTTCTAGAAATCTCTTCTCAAATGGTGCAAGAGGAGAGTCAGTTTCCAGCATTCAGGCCATGTTTATGATTGCTGTGAGGGGAGCAAACTGAAGGAGCAAGTAGGAAACCCAGAGACCTGCTAGGACACTTTCTCAGTTTAAGCCTAAAGGGAAACTGGTGAGGATGCTTGAGATGAGACAGGATCCTCTCAAGCATCTCTCTTTTTTACCTTTGGACTTGCAGGGAAGAAAAAGAAACCTTAGTGTATGTGGTCATGGAGGAGTCTCAGCGATGAATGGAGATGATTCTGCTGTTCTTGCAGTTTGCTTTGAGTGACACCACTGTATCTCAGGGACCCTACATGCTCAGTGCAGACTTAGAAGTAGGTACAAAGCAAAGCTTGCTTCTCCCTGCTATTTAGAAGAGTAAAGCCTAGAACAGCATGGAGGAGGCAGAGCTTGCATCCTTGCTGCCTGTTCTGAATATATTACTGCAGAAAACCTTTCTTCTTGGTTTTGTTGCATGTTCACTTCCACCTAGAAAAGTAATCACAGCAGCCTAGACACACTGCCGAAGGTGAGTTTGTGACCTGGCAAAACGCATGCTGCATAACAGTTTGGGAGAAGCAGGAGGAACCGAGCCAGTACAAACACCCCTCAAAGAAACAAAATGCTGCTGTGTATCAGAGAGAACCTTACCACACCATCACAAATGCTGACAATCAGCAAAAACTGGGTTCACAGAAGGTGGCACTCTGATCTGCCTGCACATGTAATAGAGAACATGGAATTTCCCACCACTTGGTGAAATCCCTGCTGGGAAACACCACGGTATGGGACCACCTATGCCTCACATGAGTTCATTGCGGTAGCTCTGTAAGCTGCATCAGAGGAGAGCGGTTACCTTCAGTGGAACACCAGTGGCAGATCTGGCTTTTACGATGCTAAAATGCTCACAAACGGAAAAACGTTTGCAAGGGAAAGCAGAGGAAAGTTGGCACAAGAAAAGGAAGAGGAGAGTAGAAGGCACGTCATCTGTGGTGTTCACATATGACAACACCATCCTACATGGCTGCTGGTTAAGGGAGACCAAGAGGAAGTGAACATTAACTCTGAGATGACAGTACGGAGATGGAAAGTGAAGGAGGCTACTGGGAGAGATGATGAGTGCAGGAGCAGAGGAGTGAGCTCAGAAGTGCAGCCCTGTTTTGTGGGCTGGCCTGCCTGACACTCACACCTGCACCAGTGAAAAGAAATGATGTAGAGAGAGAAAACACAGGGGACAGGTGAACTGCATGACGCTGGGAGACTTGCATCAGCTTGTTCCCGGTTACAAATAAATGCAGTTTGTCAAAGGCCAGTATAATGCTTTCCCTCTCCCTTTTCACCATCCGCATATGCTTGCACTTTGCAAATTTTGTGATATATTCAACTGCCAGGAGGTGGAAGGCAGGCCAGGCAGGGCATGCCCACCTTGCTCGTGTTGCAGCAGGGAGACACGACACGATACAAAAAGGCAGCACACACCGCTGTCCTCTCCCTCTGCATTCTTGGTTGCTTACCACGAACACAGGATGACTTTGCCATCTTGCAGTCAACACACAGGCTGAACTGACAGCCAGCCTCTGCCTTAGCCCTTCTCACATCTAGCAACACAGCAAGGAGGTGAAGCCAGCGCAGCCAGGGAGCCAGACAAAACCCTGGGCCAGCCTTGCTGCTGGTGGGGAGGTGCCTCCAACCCTGAACCTGCCCTGGCTCCATGGGAAGATGTAGGAACTGTGCTGATATTGTGCATCAGAAGATGCTCTTTGATCTCAGATCAAAAGCTCTGAATAGGAATAAGGAATCACAGCTTTTGGAAAACCAAAACCAGAAGCATCTGTTGTGCAATAGAACATTTCAAACACAAAACATCCGTTCGTGTCAGTAGGTCCTCTGGAGTTATGAGATCCTGCTGTGGATGTCAGGTGGGAATTGGACTTGGCCCCTCTTTCCCACCCCTCCCATTCCCACAGCTCTCCTCAGAGGAGGGCACGCTGCCCATCACCTCATGGCCTGGAGCTGCCTCCAGCTTTCTTCCAGGAGCTGCTGACTTTGCTGGATTAAGGCTCCGGTCACCAGTCACAACATCAACTACACAGAGGAAAACTTTCCATCTAAGGTCCCATTTATTATGCTACCCCTGAAATCAGTCACTATTCAGATCACACTGCTCACCAACCTGGCATCCAGAGGCCAAATGAAATAGAGTGGATAGAAACTGAAGGCAGACAACGCACAAGACAGAAGTCTTTAACACTGAGCGTGCTTTGCCAAGGGAAAAACATAGGTAGGAATGTCACAAATTTGGCACAGCCTATAGTCCCCAGCTCAAGCACCTCTCCAATAGCTGTGCTCTGGGGGAACCTCATGTGCCTGGTCTCCCTCCAAGGCCCCGGAGGAATCTTCCCCTGCACTGTGGGCAGCTGCACCGCATGGGCGTCACAGCCCTTCTTGCAGGGCTCAGCCCAGCTGTCAGTCTTGGAAGCGCCGCTGCTTTGCTGACAGTGCAAGGCAAAGTCAGAGGAATCTCCAAAACACCTGGAAGAAGGCTGTGCCGCAGGGAGACCACAAGCAGTATTTAAGGAAGGAGAGTTTGCCAAGTTGAGAATTTGTCTGTTGCACTCAGGTAAAGAACTGCATTTTGGAAAAAACCTGCAGTAGGAAACACTCAGGACTTTTCTGATAACTATTGCTGTCCTCTTAACACCAGCTGGGGCCTTTGGCCAACACTGGTGCAAAAAGTGCTTCTTGTCAGACCATCACCCTCACTTCCCCCCTCTGCACCCCTGTTTCAACGCCTGGCTCAGTGCTAGCTTGGGTGGACCACCCAGTGGCTGTCAGTCCCGTGGTGGGGTCTGAAGCACATGTCTGGAGCAGCAAGGTTCCCACTGAGCCTCCGTGGGTCCTGGTGTGCACTCTCAGCACAGCCTAATCAAAGCAAGATATTTTCACTATCAGATGTGAAGTTGCACAGTTCTATCAATGTTTAGGCCTTAGAGCAAATGAAGCCTGATTCAGAGAGAGGCAGTTGCAGAAGCTACCCAACATTAGAGATTTCACTGCATGTCACCCACATTTTAGAAGAGTACTTTTGGCACATAGTAGTTGCAGGTACCAGAACGCAATGCACACCAAGCCACACAAGCGTTTCAGCCTGCTTCAGCGGGAGCTGCACCAGCAGCTGCCAGGACAGGGTGCCAGTGTGGTCTGATCACTTCCTTCATGCCTAATGCCAGGGATTCCAGCTGAGGGGCTCACCACTGTGGTCCTCCCTCCAGCTCCGTGCCAATCGCAGAGCCCACAGCCTTGAGGCGTGGGACTGACCAGTGCCCGTGGGCTGCCCCGACAAGGCATCTTGCCATAGTTGCCTACTGCCATTTTCCCAATGGTGGCCAATTTTTTCCAGTTTTGCCCATTGATTTTGTTGCCCCCCTCCTCAGTTTGAGGGAAATGAGGACAGCAGTAATGCCCAGACACATGGTGCATAAAATAGATCTGAAATTCAAATAAATCCATCTTTCTTTTTCTCTACACCTGCAGACCGGTGTTGAAACTCCGCTAGGGTTTTTCTGTGGTTCGTAAGCCGCTTTCATATCCTTGGAAAGCTGCAGCAACTGGAAACACGCCAGTCTTCCCACAAACAGGCATAAGAAAGGCTGCACCACAAAGTAAAATAGAGCAACCTTTGTTGTCACTGAAAACAAGCTGGTCAGGACTTGGAATCTTACCCCAGGGTTACAGCAAACTTCATACTTATATTGGGTGGTGCTGTATTTGATGATGAAAAATGCACAGGCTTCTGTGACTTATGAGGCTTTGAAAAGCAGCTCCCCAGGGACTGGCTGCGAAGCACAGCCTGGTGTCTGAGCAAGAGGGGCTGGAACAAACAGGCCAACGAATGTCGACATTGTCACATAGCATCAAGCGGGCTAATCAAAGGCTCCCGCCTGAGTATGCAGGTGCCAAGTCTGTGAGTCCCAATCTGTGCCCAAGACATGAAATTACCGCAAATCCCTGGGGCCAGGCTTAGGCAGAGGAAATGAGGTTAGGACTGCACAGCAGTTGAGCACGTGAAATTCCTATTCTGCTTTAATCATCTTAACAGATATTTCATATTTAAAAATTGGCAGAGAGTCAAATGCCTGCACCTATACTTTCCAACACAATGGAAATTCAAAGGCTAGAGATAAACTTCATGTATTTCAAGATGTGGCATTGCTAGTGTGAAGCCTGTCAAACACTTGTCTTTTAAAGAAACCAGGGAAGGGAAGCGAAGGAGCAAAGGCAGGCAAGTATCACATCCTGCTGCTTTGTACAGAGCGCAGGTCCTTCTACACTGGGTTTTGTTTCCATCCCTTCCTAACAGGCTGTTAGGAGAGAGAAAGGAAAGAAAAGGAAGGACAAGACCAGCATACGGTGGGCACACTGTCAATAAACACATCTGTTGCAAAATCTTATTCCGAGAGCTGAGGCTACTTTTGAGAAGTGCTGAGAAATGAGGAAGAAAATGAGCCTCAATGTGGCGGTGATCCCATCCTCCGGTTCTGCTGGGCTTAGCCTGAGTCTGTTTTTTAACTGGGGGTAACATGGTTAAACACTGGCTGAACAAAAACCGCTAGGGTCTGGAGGGAAAATACAGTTGAGATACAGCCATAAATATTCTTGCAAATATTTCCAGTCCCTGGCCACAGTCCTTCAGTGCTGCCACTTAACAGTGAGTCCCACAAGATACTGTATCTGTGCTTAACATAATATAATATGGTAAGATATAATTAATATGAAATAAATACAATACTAGCTGGACTCCACCAAGTGAAATGCCTGTTTGAAGCCTGGAAGTATTCAACTCCAGCTCCTTATTGAGCCTGTATGATCCTTCCCATTTTAACCCTGTATTCATCTAAGTAACTGGCAAATTTGGGGTACCAGGACTGACATTTTCTGCCCCTGAGCTTTATTTGTGATAGCAATGATAATGTTTTGCTTGAACAAAAAAAAGTGGTTGTTTTGCAGGTAAAAAAAAAAAGTTGCTGAAATTGCTGTTGATAGATTTTCTTTTCTTCTTGTGATATTTTCTTGTTTTGGTTTGGTTTTTTTTAATATACTACTTTTTAGACCCTTTTCTGCCTCTGCGCTATACGGGATGTCACAGGAAGTCTCATTTGCATGCTTTAAAATGAAGATTGCTTAGGTCTTTTTTTGTGGTCAAAGCCAGGAGTTTAACAAGTGGCGAGCTTAGCATCTGGGGCTGCGGGGTTGGAGCCGCAGGCCAATGCTGGTTTGGGGTCAAAACGGGGCTTCTAAACCAGCCTGCAGCACTGCCCAGGGAGAAACAGGCTCTTTGTCCATAAACAATCCCTGTTTGCAGCTAACGGCATGTATGTGTCATACTGGCGTTGCTACATTCCAGGGTTTGGGCCAGCTCAGAGGAACAGCTGGATCATCAGGGGCTGTTGCACGCATGACTTAAATGAATGAATTACTTAAGGGAGAGAGGAAAGGGACTGATACAGGGACAGTCATTTGCTCTTCCCTGGTGTCACTCCAGGGCAGGGTGCAGAGGAAGGCATATGTCATAGAGGTTAATAGGTCTCCCCACACAGGCCAAGTCCTTAATTGCCTTTTTTAGGAAGGAGTTTGTGGAAAGTACCCCGTCTCCTTGACATTAGTCATATGGAGTCACTACTAAGGCAGGCAGAAAACCTATATGAGCTGGGGGGGCACACTAAAGTTACACTGAGACTGTCTGAGGCTTTCCTTTCCCACAGCTTGCCCTGAACCTGCCCCAAAGTGCGCCCCGAGGGGCCACCAACCCTGCCAGGGGCCAGCCCCAAGCAGGCAGCTCGCTGCTGCCTCCATCACTGCCCTCCCATGTTTGGCTTCGCTCTGGGTAACTCCCTCCTACCTTTCCTCTGAGAAGCTGCTCCAGGTTTGACTGCAAAAAGCCAGGAGAGCAGTGGGTGGCTTTGGGCTGGTGATGGCGTGTCCTCCCGCAATGGCAGCAGCACAGCTGGAAACTCCCCAGCAGCTCAGCTCAGCAGTTTTCTGGAGGCAGCACAAGCAGGTTTCCCTCTGTCTCACCCTGAATTAAATGCGTGCTGAGGACCCACTGTACCGCTAAGTGAGAATTCGAAAGATGAAGCGAAGTATTAACACAACAGTTCAGGTTTTTTAGTTTGATCTTGTGCTCCTTCCAAATTCCTGTTTCCATTCCACCCCCCTGCAACACAGAGATATTTAACTTTGGTTCTGTGCAGCTAGAAGAGTTGAGGCTTCTTCCGCAGGTTGGGAAGAGGAGGGGGAAGAGCAGAAGCAAGACTAAAGTGTATAAAGGACATTTTCTACGCATCCCATCCCCAGCAAGGGAGCGCAGCAGAGCTGGCAGAGATCTCCAAGTGACATCTTGTGTGTCAGAATTTATTTTTTAAATAAACACCAATGAAGAACACTTTCATATTGAAAGAAAATTCAAAAGAATGTGCAGAACGTAAAAATAGAAACTACTTTCAAGGTTGACAGTTAAAGTTACATTCTTTTAGGTGTTGTTTAGTTTTCCTTGGTTTTTACTTCTCATGCCTATCTGCTTTTTCTTTCCTTTTTCTTTGTTTTTGCCTCCCCCACACAACTCCTAACTCACTCTTTGGTTCCCATAGTAAGGAATTCAAAAAGTAGGTAAGAAAAAATAAAAGGGCAAAACCAAAAAATTATTTTAGGAAGACTTTGAAATCAGCCAGCTCCTTTCAAACTGCAAATTGAAAGCCATTTACAAAATCCCAACTCTTTTCCTACTCTCCCTCCTTCTCCTCGAATGGTATCAATGTGGAAGTCAATGCTGGCGGTTGATGCAACCATTTCCACTTGCGGCTCCATGGCAGTGCTCGCTCGCAGTCATATTTTAAGTGTGTGTAGTTTCACTTTTACTGCATGAATCATGTCTTCAAGGAACTGTAAAAATGCACTTCCGTCATCAGTGCTCAGATCTGTGCTGTCAAAATGCAAACAGATTTAATCTGGTGCCAACTTCTCAGCCATAAAAACACTGATACCTCCGGAGACAGAAGCAGATTGCACACAGCCATCAGGAGGTTCCAGGGCTTGGCAGCTCATCCCTACACTTTGTGTTTGCTGGAGAGTTTGTAAACTTGACTCCTTGCATGAAAGTCTGAGGTGCGTTTCGGAGCCCTTGCTGCCTGTTGCCAGAGTTTCATTTCGGTCATTCTGGGCCAGGAGCCAAACGAAAGTTCTCTGCCTCAGTTTCATGAGGAAATGCTAATTCATTGCGCCTCTTAGCCCGGGCTAGTGATGAAACACACCGTGGCTCCTCCTCTTGGCTTTATTAGCACGGGGAAATCTCCTGCATATAATCGTGTTCATGCTCCACTGTGGCAATAAGGACCTCGGGAATTCCTGCAGTGCCTTCTCAACCGTGGTGCTGTTTGCATCCTCATCCTTAACTGTCTCAAGGATAAGCATCATGGAAGCACCAAACTTGCTGGAGAATGGAAATATTCCACAGAGAAGGAAATTCCTGTGTTGTCAAGTGGCTTTTTACACTTCAATATTTGTTTTGATTATTATTTCAGCCCTGGTTTGTGTAGTCTTCTGTATGCACCATCATAAGCAGGTAAGGACAAAGCAAAATTCCTAACTCTAGAGTATACAACACAGGTATTATTCCTAATGATTAACATTGCTGTGTTGATGCTATCAACTAACTGCAACCTAGTCATTCTTTCTCTTTTGGAGACAGCTAACGCTTTTACTTTCCAAGATTTCAGCTGATAGCATTTCCATCAATTCCTTGGGTAAATGTCTTCAGTATTTTGTTTTCATTTCCGTAAGTTAAAAAAAAAAATCAGTTTTTATTTCTCTTTTGTTTCCTCTCTTGCACCAATGAGGTACGCTGTCCTAATGTGATATCAACCAATGATGCTCTGTAAGGACAGGAGAGGCTGGCATTTCACCAGGCATGAAGCCTTTTCACTCTTGATTTTATCAAGTGCTAATACAATCCAGCCCAAATAGCGGTTACTGAGTCAAGTTGTCTTCTGCGTTTCATTAGCTGATTTCAATGGGCTTTTTTCTGCCTATTTCTGTATGTATGGTAACGAACAGAAATACAGAGGTGAGCCAAAAGACTCATTTGCTGAAGGTCAGGTTTTTATTTTCTGGTTTCCAAACTGTGAATCAGTCTCCTGGAGGATCCAAGTGCTAGTTTGGGATGCTGGTTTACATATCCTGCTCTGATGTAGCTCCCTCCTGTTCCAGTTCTTGGGAGGAAGGGGAGAAGGAAAAAGTCCCTGTCTGTTAAGAGGCAGGATGGCTTGTTCTCATAGTCTGCCAGCTTCTTGTGGTATAATGACACCAGGAACACCTCTGAGGATTGATCCTAGAAGGCACTGATTGTTTTTATAAAATATGAAAACTGCTAAATTCCCACAAGAGAGGAGCCTGCTCTGCACCTTACAGCACTATCATTTAGCAGACAATATATTAAAAAAATGTTTTTAATTGCTTTGGTACTTTTAGCCCTGCTCCCACAGACATTCTCATCTATTTGGGAGCTATGAAGCAGCAGCTCTGTGACCTGCAGTCACAACTGCATCCTTCTGATGGTAGTGAGCACACGGATACAGCCAGCATTTCCATGTATTCTACTCCTCCCTCTCTTTTTTTTCATATTGCAGAAAGTTGCTTTAGTAAGTGAAAGAACTGCCTTTAGTCCTGTTGATTCACATAAATTGGGAAAGTGGAACTGTGTAACAAAAGCCTTTCCCTGCAAGGGAGCCGACAGCCTCCCCAGCACTCAGGACAGCACCTTCCTAAGGAACAGATGAGGTTGTGCTTCAATAGCGATTTTAAGCATTTCAGAGCTTGCATCCGTTAAGATGTGAGACAGAGTTGGGTCCCTGTGTCTGTAAGTTGACCCCAAGTCTGCTTTTTATGGGCTCTGGCCAGAGAGAGAACATAGCTGCTGTTTAAGAAGAGCATGACCTCCGTAAGCAAACGCTGAGCCATGAGTCACAGGAATAGACCGAAATCTCTTGCCACTGACAGTTTACCACCTGGGCACCCATGGAGCCGCCTCCTTCCCTTGATTGGAAGGGCACTGGAAAGCTGCTCTGACTAGTGGATCAGAACTGTCTCCCTGAGATAAGCATGGTGTAGCAGTTAAAGAGAAGTAGGCTTAGAAGTCAGAAGCTGTCCTCCCTGTTCTGCTTATCAGGTGGGATCTTGAGGGCATCCCTTCAGCCCTCCATGTTTCCTTCTTCCTCCTTGCACAGGGGCTACAAAGCCCAAGAGCAACTCCAAAGAAGAGGCGACTGCTGTCAGCATGCCTTTGCCACTCTCAGAGCACAAAGTGCTGCGGAAAAGTGGCATGTGCGAGCGTTGTGGTGTCACGCATCAAATCAGCGCTAAATGATTTCAAGCTATGATGCACAGAATGAAACATCGTGGTTTTAATGAGGGTGAATTAGCACAACACTGTGCAGCTCTCCATGTATATGCACCGGCTTTAAGTCGAGTTCTTGTCCACAGAGACATCGCTTGTGACAGTCCGCAAGAGCTAAGTCCAGGGATGAAATGAAAGTCCTGTCACCTGAGAACAGCATAGACCTCCTCTAGGCACTGCTGATGGTTGTCTTTTGTATTTTGTGAAAATACCAGCAAAATGGATATGAAAAATGCTGATCTATTTTAAACATTTCAAACTTTGATGGAAAACAACTGCTTTTTCATAACAAATCATTGCTCGTGTTTGTTTGTAATTATGGATAAAAAGGTTATTTCCCTTCCCGGAAGAATGCTTTTGTGCTCTTGTAATGGTAACGCTCCTCTGTTGAGCTCATGGATAGATGGAAAAATTGCAGCAGAAAACCCTGACCACGCCCTGCTTCTTTCCACAGGCACCGGGGTCGTGCTGGGCACATGGATCTTGTAAGTATGGAGACACTAGACTCACTTTCTGGTTTTGTCAGACTTGTGCTGTGACAAAGATGACTGTCTCACAGCCCTCATGCCTGGTTACAGCTGCTCCAAGGACAGGTGTTAAGCTCTGACCACAGAAATACAAAGCCCATAGAGCTCTACGGCCACGACAAATAGAGATCCCCAGCTCTGCACCCAGGGCTGTCAGCCAGCAACTGTCTGTCTCTGCCAGAATCAGCCACGTGCACCTCTGAAAACAGCCGGTAAAATCAGCATCACAAGGGTCAAATGTATTGCTGCCAACTGTTAGTCATCAGTTCCCTAAGTTCAACCTAGGGCAGTCCTAAAGTAACACCCCATATCCCAGCTCAGACCCTCAGAGAGATTTAATTAAGTCAATGAAAAACTTCTGCATGCACAAAACTTCAGCTAACAACTGTTGACTGTGCAAGACCCTAAACAGCCAGGAGCCCCCCAGGCAGATGCAGTGGCTGGAGGTACCGACCAGCGCTGTGGCGTGAGCTGGCTGTCCCTTGTTAGACCATATTTGATCCTTTCTGCATCGAGACCCCATCACATTACGTACCGCAGATACACATGCCCTCAGGGCATGCAGAGTCTTAACACTGCCGTGCGTTGCTGTCTCCTTACCCAGTTTGTCAGTGTGCGCAGCAAAGGGTGTGACAGCTGCCACCCATTGTTAGCTTTAAGGCTGACAGCATGTGTTCATCCAGTGCAGAGAGAAGGGGGAAATCTGGGAAGATCCCGCAGGCTTGGCTCTCGTGAAGAACTATAGCCACAGCAGCCAGCGAGCAGAGGATTACTGTAACCACCCTCATCACTCTCAGATCTGGCTGAAGTTCTGCCCACAAATTTTTTCTTATTAAAGACCAGCTCAGACCCAACCCTCAGCCTTGAAAGTTCCCGGTCTCCAGGGTGCTTTTGGCAGCTAACCTGTCCTGGCGGGGCGTCCCTCTAAGCCACCCATGGCTCTGGGAGTCCTTCACAGCCTCTCCTGGCAGACTGAGACCCCTTCCTAGCACTTCTGAGGAGTTACTAAACTCAAAAAGATCAATAACAACAACAATAATAATGATAAATAATAACAATAATAATTTAAAAGTCAGGAAGGGAGTAGGGAGCGAGAAACACCAATGGGAAAGAGTAACAAAACACGCTCATGTACAGAACAAGGTTGTCCTTAAATGTAATTACTCACCATACCCATTTTGTCTGTGTTTTCCTCAGTAAGGGAGTCTTCACCAAACTTAAAAGGCACCATGAGCTGGGAGTGGAACTTAGAGCACTGCGACGGATTTGTGCAGAAGGACCATGACCAGTACCTCGTAATCGAGCAGAGCGGCAACTACTTCATCTACGCTCAGGTCAACCGCAAACAAGATATGGAAGAGTCTTTTACACTGGTGCTGTACAAAGAGCCAGACATCCTTCTCAACAAGGTTGTGGGACCAAAGATGGGAGATGGAAAGGGCACAGTAAATTTTGGAAGACCCTTTTTCCTGCAGAAGGGAGATAAGCTGTATTGTAAGGGAAATTTTCAACTTACCTATATTCTGGCAGGGAATCAGACTTATTGGGGCCTGTATAAAATATAGCAGGATTCTGCTCCGAGTCAGCTCCTCCCTTATTCCCTCCAGGAAACATTATATCATAGATGAAGAGTCTGCAATTTCTCTTTGTATGAAATTCAACTTGCTGGAGTACATGCTATAGTAGGCTGGTATCTTGCAGTGACAGAGTAAGGTGTAAAACAAAGTGAATAGCAAACTTTGGTAATAATGGATGGCACACGATCGTCATGAAGTATGAGAGAAAGATGCTTCTGGGAGGAAAAGTTCTTGATGCATTACGGGGTTGACTCTGAGATCCTGGAAAAACAAGTTGCTATATTCAGCCTGTTCTGAGCTGGGGAGGAGCTCTGCTCTGCAGAGGGCTGCATTTCAGAGCTGGGTACGTATCAGTACCTTGGGTCCATTCTAACAAAAGGTGCTATGTAAAGCTAAGGTATTCTATATCTTTCTTGCACAACCTGCCCGTGAAGCGACATGTCTAGAGCAGTGGGACGAAATAGTTCAGAAACAGTCTGTGACGGAAGGAAAGCTTCTCAGCCCCATCCACAGCCTTGCCACTAGCAAGGGAAACACCATGCAGGAGCTTCTCCTGGGAAGCTCCATCTTCATAGGTAGTTCAGAGTACAAGGACCTTTCCAGTCAAGCACAAGCAGTGCTGCACCTCTGTGAATTCATGTCAGCTCCCTGCCGTGGTCCAGACACACACACCACAGCGAGCTTGCAGATCCAGCCAATGCAGCTGCTTTGCATCCAGCTGCCATAAAGGATGCATCACTGCTGGCTGAGTAGCACAGAAATGCAATGAAAGTTGCTTTATGTAAGTAGAGATTGCGGAGAAGAGATAATGATAGAAAGAGGCACATGAGGAGAGTGGGCACGGAGTGGAGAGCAGAAGACGGAAGATTGGAGAACTGTTCCCAGCATTTTTTACTATGCAGTGTAGTGGGTGTTGCAAGCAGGGCAGGGCAGAGCAGACACAGTCCTGACATGAAATGGGGAAGGGTTGAGCATCCCTCCCTACCACCCACCCCCACAGGCACAGCTTTGATATCCAGCACAAAGCACAAGCTGTGCCAGTACCACAGCAGGGAGGTGGCAAACACGAGCTAGCAGGGGAGCAGCACAGCTTTCACCTGCTTGGGGAACCAGCGGGTACTGAGACGCTGCTTGCTTCGAGGCCTTGGCTATCTGCTGTGCTTCCTGGGATGAGCACTGAATCACCTGCAGATCACAGGAAGGTCTCAAGACCTCAGCAAAGGCAAAGTGCTCTTGGAAAAGCAGGCTGCTGTGGCTGCATGAGAGCCCACCTGCCCCATGGCGTGGTTCCTCTCCCTTGCCTGGGCAGGGTCTCCCAGGGGCTCTGTGCTTTGCTTTCCTGCCACCCAGACCTTCATGGGCGAAAACTCCTCTACCATTCCCCAGA
Organism: Phoenicopterus ruber ruber; assembly: GCA_009819775.1. Lineage (NCBI taxonomy): Eukaryota > Metazoa > Chordata > Aves > Phoenicopteriformes > Phoenicopteridae > Phoenicopterus > Phoenicopterus ruber. Next base: position 28,848,418 of record CM020222.1, read on the forward strand.
GCATGTCACAGCCTTGCGGATGGATTTTCACAGGAAAGCAAAGCAACTGAGAAGCTGGCTGGAAATAAACAGTGATTTGAGGTGGCTGGGGCAGTTAGGGGTGCTATTTGCTCTTATAATTTTATATTCTATGTATTGTAACTCTAAAGAACAGAGAGTCAACTTTTTGTAGAGACGTCTGCAGTCTTGTGTTTTGTTTCATACAAGCTGTTACCGATTAAAATGTTACTCTTGTTCTTACTTTGCTTTGTTGAGTTCCCTTAGTTTAAAATTAAAAAAAAAAAAAAAAAAAAAAAATATTACAAACCGCAAGTCTATCTCACTTCTTTGATATGGACCGAGAAGATAACTGACTGACACATTTCTCTACCCTTCATCTACTTTCACTAAACTGCCTCTTCTGCTCCGAGAGGTTGGCAGTATCAGCACGAAGTAAGATTAGTTTGAACTGCACAGTCCTGGGGCAGTGTTGAACTCAATCCTCTTCCCAGCATGCAGGGGAGCTGCTTGCAGCCCAGCCCCATGGGGATGGGAGGGAGGAGGGATGTCCATACCCAGGGCAGCCCACACACCAAAGCACATTAAACCTTAACGCAGGCAGGAAAAGAAACAGGCAGGAGAGGCAAGCAATAAGGCTTCAGCATTTGGCAGAAGCTGTTATGTCAAGACACACACACCACTACGCTCCCCAGTTACTTTCTGGGACGCAAAACAAGCCCACAAGGGTCCACTGGGGATGGAGGACTCCTTGTTCTACATGTCAGACCAGCAAAAACCCAGATCCTGAAACATCCTGACCTGAAGATCTGGCTCCAAGGCTCAGGCACCCAAAGCAGGGAAGAAAGCAGAAGACAGATGTGGAAATGCCACTGCAGTGAAACTGCCTGGAGGCCTCCTTGCTCCATGCGATGTTTTCAACATGCCCACCAGAAGGTCATTCAGAGCAGAGATGATGGATGGTCACAACAGTTCTTCCCATGGCTTCTTATGCAAGCTGTTGGGCCTCCCATCCCTGCCCCGCACTTCAGAAATAAAAAGGAAAATCTGTCCGTTCTCTGTTTCTCTCTTTGAGTCAGGCTTTGTACATGACACGCCTATAAATCTCTTCACACAATGGTACTCACATTCAGTGGGGCCAGCATCATGAATGTCAAGAAACAAAAAGAGCGCTCCAGCCCTTCCTCCCCAACCTGCCAGTGACTAAGCTGTTCAGATTCCTTGAAAATTTAAATGTGTCTCCTTGCCTCACCCCTAGCATCTGGGAATGCATAGCAGACCTAAAAGACAAGGTTCCCCAAATGCCTCAGGTTGGAAATCCTGCCTTTCTGAAAACTGTTATGCAGAATTATCAAATCAATGCAGTGTCAAAGAGTCACTTACATAAAAAACTTTTTTTTTTGACATTTTGAAATTATCACCTGCCACTTGGAGAGCATTTTCACTGAGATACGGGGTTATGAAAAAGTAGTATATTTCTCTGTGCCATGATGCCTTTCAGTTGTATGTACTTTCTAATCTACAGGAAGTATGATTTAAAGGAGAGTGATTGCATCATGAGATTGACTGTATAAATAGCTAGTCATGTGCCTTCAACCAGGAAAAAAATGCGCTTTTTTTTATGGGACTCGGAGTTTCTGCTTTCTCAGAAGTTTAGCACACTGCACAGCCCCCCACAGGATCATAAATGCAAATGGCCCTTGAAGTACAGAGTTCTGTCTTCAGAAATCAGCCAAAAGTGTGGTCCTATAAAAGGAATAATCAGATTTTTTAAAAAATAAATACTTGAATACAAGTAAACACAATATATTCAGCAGTTTTTCTGTTCCACAAACAGCCACAAGCCACCTATCATCACCAGACCTCAGTACGCTACGCTCTCCGTAGTCAATAGAGGTTGCCTATTTTTTGTTCTAGCATGATTTGAAAATTTAATTCAGACTTTTAGGCAAAAAGTGCCAGAAAGCACATCAAAACTAGTGCGGCCTTTCCTCTAAGTAGGCAGAGAGACACTTCTGATGATGTTGCGCAGGCACACATTGTTTGGAACACCACCATTACAGGGGCTTCTCAGGCTGCTCTGAAAGTCCCTACGGAGCCTGGCCAGTCAGATGGAGTAGCCAGCAGACCTTGGGGCAAAGCAGTCCCAGTTTTGAACTGCCCAAAGACACCGTGGTTTCTGCCTAACCTGTTGATGTGTCGAGAGCATCCTATGTCCAGAGCCATCATTGGCTCTCTGAGAACAGGCGAGTGATACAACATGCAGTAGCAGTGCCCGAAAAAATGTGCCCTAGCACAGCTCCCGCACACTCTCTGGTCGTGCTGGTTAATAAATGTAGTGCACATTGAGATATTTTCTGTCATGCAGAACCCTGTTCTGAAGGTGAAGTACACATTGCATAGTACATATGCATGTGTCTCAAAAAGAAGGTAAACTTTCTGATTAGTGAAATGAGTGGATGATGCTGTCCTCTCTTCATAAACATGGAGTCCAATCATGGAGGAAAGGTAAATAACAACCTTTAATTTGGGTTGCTTGAAGCAAACTACCTAAAGACCTGATTTTTCAGAGTAGCTTCTATTGGATAAGCAGAACTATAATTTATTTTGGTTGTAACTTCCAGTGCTCAAGACTTCTGCAAATCAGTCCAAGGAGGTAATACAGCTTAGGACGTTGGAGCTAAGCAAGCTGGCTTTGGTCCTGGCAGGAGGATGGCTGCCTAAGCAGGGTGCTCCAAAAAGCCTTTCCTCTTCACAACATAACCTGTGCTTCCTGGGCAAGAATGAACTGTCCTTATGGAAATTTTCTAGGGAAAAAAATTCAGCCTGGCACAAAACCCCTTCACTGGCAATTTCAGCTCTAAAGATGAGTGCATGGGAAGTTCAAAACCCCTGAAAACAGTCTGCCAAGACAACCAGTAGAGAAGTATTTTTGTTATTCCTATCCCTGCAGAGTGACAACTGCTTTTACAGTTATATTTCCCATAAATCCTCTTAGTGAGATAGGGTCTTGTGGTGGTCTTACTCCTCTTGTTTCTCAACTGGGTGGAGATTTAATGCAACCCAAAAGGCCTTAGGCACCAGGCTTCTGGTGACAAGTCACAAACCCCAGCTGAGGTGCAGCACTCTGGTTTCCTGCTCTCATCTCCCAAATTAGGGAAGGGTTTGCATCATGACCAGCCTCTTCACCTCCCAGGCACACCAAAGGCTGCCCCCACCATGTGAGGTGGCACCAGCAGATGCTTTGGGAGGAATCACCCCTCCCTCCACATCCAGGTTTCTCTGTGCTCTGGTACCTCCTGATTTCAGGTGTCCACTGCGCTGGGCACTTCACTTCCACATATAGCAAAAGACAGCCCGTGTCATCACAGATTTCAGCCTAACAAGCAAAATATATCTTAGAGGGGAAGAAAGTATTATCAGCACTTCAAAGATAGGGAAGAAAGGCACAGTAAGATGATGTGATTTCCTTAGGGTCATCAGAAGTCCAGACAAGCGGAGATGAGAATTGATCATGGGACTCAGGGGAAGGTCTTAACCAAACATCCTCACCACAGACAGTAAAAACAGCAGCAAGAGCACTCAGGAAATAACACCAGAAAGTGCCACATCTAGATTCAATTCTCAATTTTTTTTTTTCCTCTTTTGAAGAAAACAAGATAATATATTCACAATATCCCAGAAGCGGACAAAAAAGCAAGCTTCCAAATGCCAGAAATGTGACTGTGGTGCAGAGTATGGTGGCGTTAGCAGGCCGGCCAGCACAGCACTCACCCGCCGTGTCCTCTGGCCTCATTGGACACCTGCCTGTGCTATGGATCCCTGGGCTTTGGCAAGCTGGGAAGCAGAAACCCATTTCTGCTTCGGGTCTTTTGAAATAGGATATTGTATTGAATGCCCCGCCCCCAGTGTAAATTTGGCAAATCCTACCTTTCATCTCATTTGAGATGAAAGAACACAACAGCGTTTTTTTTTTTTTCCTTCACAATGCAATATTGATCTGTGGAAACACAATTCTGATTTCCTGCCATCCCTACACAGAACAATCCCACAGCTCCTCAGCTTCCAGTGCCTGCAGAGCAGTCACTGGGTACTGCTAGCACAGGCTTTACACACAACGCAGAAAACACGTTTGCTTTTGGGCCGTTTGATAAACGGCACAAGGGCTCAGCCACAGAGTGGTGAAGGAGAAACTGCCTCATAGTATGGCCGTGCTGCTGCAGAAGACATTTGCTGATACAGGCCAGCACCCTGGCTGGCCCTCTGGCAAACCTCTGAAGAAGTAGGAAGGATTTGGAAGCAGCACGTCCTGTCTACGCAAAGTAAACAATTCACAGAAGAGCCACTGAAGGGAAGTCACAGTGGTATGACTCACTCCTGGTACACAATCACAGAGTATTTTGTTACATGATAGCGTAAGAGGCGAGAGCTGGGTGCTGTTTCATCCTGCAATCCCAAGATCACTTCTTACTATCACAGGCAACAGCTTCCCCCAGCTCCACCCTTGTACATTCCCTGGCACTCATCTTTCCTACTGGAAGGCTTTGGGTCATCTCAAGCCCTTCAACCATTTCCAACCTGAAATAAAGTCTGTCTGGTTGATGCCTTCTCCTCTATGTACAAGGCTTTTGCTCCCAGTTCTCCTTTCCCTCCTTCATCTTAACTCTCCTGCAATGCTGACAGCTCACTGCCACCTCTCCTCAAACAGTGCCACAAAACTTTCATTACAAGCCTTCCCAGTGGCTTTCCCACAGCACCAGATACCAGAAATCCAGGTTTCAGTTAAAGGGTTTGCTCTTTTCCTGAGAGGTTTTGGAGGAAAAGTGGAAGAATAAAAAGAAACCAAAGGTATCAAAAAGTTCCAAGATAACAGAAACTAAGCATTTTGCTTCTGTTAATCTTCAGGTTTTATAGCTGGTTTCACAATATTCGAGACTAGCAATAATAGAAGATCAAGTAAACCATCTTAAAAAAAGACTAAAAATCAGAGCTGTGTGGAAACCATTATGGCATTGTCAACAAGCCACAGTTTACCCAAGCGTTACATGCTGTGGACTGTGTTACGAGATTTAACTTAGGAAAACCCATACAATCTTTTGAGATTCATGGAGGAAGCATTGCATGACATGCTGGGGAGGAATATGACAGCAAGTTCCAATTTGGGGCATTTTTGTGCTCATCTCAGCAGACAATGAAGTTATAGAGAAGGTCTTGTTTCTTTTTCATGACTGGCATTTGTCTCAAATTCCTTCGAATGTGAGTCAAAACTGTATAGCTGGAGCTGAATGCTGGGAAGAGCTTTCAAATTCCAGACCTAAAGCTGATCCCTGAACTTGCAGTTCAAAGCCAGGATGATTAATAGCACTGGCTTTTGATGACCACATCACATTCAAATTTAAAAAAAATGTTTTCAGATCAAGTTAATTGTATGCGAAGCCCTTCTCCTGAAGGGTCATTGTAAACTTTAAAGGCAAAATTTCTCTCCAATATATCTTCCCATAGGAAAGGGAGGGACCCTCCTAGACATTCCCTTCGCATACAGCAAATCTACACCCATGATAAGCGAAGTGAAGCAGGGACAGGTACTCTCTGATACAAGGGAGACCAAACACCTGAGTAGCCTCTGAGCTGCAAGCCAAGAAAAGGCCTTTGAATGGGCGAGGAAGCGAACCATACACCAGTGAACCCTGACAGGCCTCTGCAGCCCCTATTTCTAAAGCTAGACAGCTTGCTTTGAGCACCGGAGTCTTTAACCTGAAAGAGTCAGAGTGGACACCGGGCAGCTCTTCAAACTCTGCCTTTCTGCAGGTCTCTAATACAACTCATCTTTGCAGCTTTTCTTTCCTCCTTCATTAGCCAGATCAGGGCCATCAGCAGAAACGCAGCTCACAGCACCTGATGAACGAGCCATTCATTTAAGCATCTGCCAAAGCAGCAGAGCTGAAATTTAGGTATGCGTTTAAGTACTTTTCTGAAAGGGGACTATGGGAAAACTAGTGGGGGTGGGGAAACCAGGGGTGAATCTCTAACAGTAAGTCTTGTTTGGCACTACTCTTTTCAAGAAAAAGCTAGAAAATCTCACAGTGCATGATGAGGAACTAGAGATGGCTGAATCCTTTCCCCTTTGGGCATGGGGGAAGCTTTGGACTATGGCAACTGCAGCTTGGATCTCCTCTTCCTTTCAATATTTGCATTTCAGGAGAAGGGATAGTTACTCAGAACTTATTTCCCATGTATTTCCAGTATTCAGAGCCCTCACTGGATGGGTATAGCCACGCATCTTAATAAGCAGCGAGATGAACAAACCTTACTTCTTCCATAAACTTGGATTTTGTGCTTGGATTATCTGGTGTTGAAAATAGACACAGCTCTGGCAGAAGCCCTTCCAGGACTTGGAGCTTACACTGTCCTGTGTGGTGGGGTTCAACCATTCCCTGATCTCTCTCTTGTACTAGTCAGCCCACACATGTCAAAACTGTAGTAATTTGAGATGATTCCCCTTTCCTATTTAGCTGATACTAGCTGTGCAAAATAGGTAGAGGGGTTAGTGTGGGTACAGAGGATACACAGATGCATGCAGAGAAACAGCCTGATCTCTGGCTCTTCCTAACCGTAAAGATTTAACCTCAAGCAGCTTTTTCATGTATCTGGTGTTGAAATCTTTCCTGCAAGTTTGACACTTTTGTAATCTTTTTATTCTTAACATACATATGCCTTTTGATTTGATGTTCCCCTTTACATGGGAAAGATGACAATTTATAGTAGCTTAGTCTTCATGTAGGCCATGAAGAAATACATCACAAGATCAAACATTTGGTGATCTAGAACAACATTTACCAAAATCTATTATTCAGCCATGTGCTGATCACCTATCAGTGGGAGCAGGAAATTACCTGTCTATTGTTAAACATAACACTCCATGAAGCCTGCGTTACACTCTGAAGACTGATGAACATTAATAGCAATGTTCACATCAATTTCAGAATTATTTCCTTTTGTTGCTCTATGTCTGCAACAAAAACCCTGCAAGGGATTGTCATCTCACCCCTCTGGAGAAGCTCAGTGTGGCTGGGAAGACTTCAGATGACCTGCAGTCACTCTGCTCCAGCCCTGCTGCTCACAATCATATTTACATTCTCCCATACTTATATTCCCTTTGTATTCATACATTAACGTGTCCTATCTACATTAGCAATGTCTCAATTCTGCGCCACAAAGCTGCTCTGTGCTATCTTCCTTTGTCCCAGAGCCACTGGAAGAACGGCTCTGTTTACCCATGAACACACCAGAGATGGTTCCAGAGGAGCCAGCTAACAGCCAGCTTCACTTTCCTCTCACTGCAGATAATTGTTTAGACAAGAATCTAAGTTGGAAATCAGACTGGGGCAAAGAACTGAAATCCCTCTGCGATAAGCTTTTCGCGCCACTGGATAAAGACAGATCTTGTTTCTCTCTCACCTGATGGACCCCAGTGCTGTACACAGCATGCTGCGATACTGCCTGGCAGTGGTAGCAGGTACACAGGCGACCGCAGTAAAAAGGCTTGCATCCTCTCTGGAAGGACTTGACCAACATTCAGGGATAAGAAACCTTGCTTTGATTCTCATCCCTCGTTTGGGGTGTTTCACAAAGAATATGCTTAGATGAATCTGCTACATCAGACAACAGAGGTACAAGCTGTTAGATGAGTCTCGAAAGAAACTCCGTCCTGCTTATCCTCTCTCTTAGATAGAGCCTCTACCTCCAGGATGGGCCAATACCTGCATAAGATCAGCAAAGATGACAAAATCATTTTGACCAAGCACTGAAAAAAGACCACCCTAGAGAGCATACCTACAGCAGAATTTGATCCAAATCACTATGGATTTTGTTTATTATGGACACGAAAATGCTACCAGGTGCCACAGGCTTTCAAGACTTTCAGGCTCCAACCACAGGGAGGACATCCAAACCCTGCTGGGCTGGAGCTAGCCAGGTACAGACCTCAACCCTGACACACAGCTAGGCTACTGAGAAGAAAAGAGAGTATATCAAGGAATCAGAACATATATATGCATATACTGCAGGCTAGCTTATAAAATCACTTATCATCAGTATAAGTGAAACAATTTGTTTTCACTGTTGATGAAAAGATAAGGAAATATTTTCCTGGCTGTTAACAGCTGGGAAAATGCTTTTTAAATATTTTTTTTTTTGTTTATGTGCTGAAATTCAGATGGTTGCACAACAGCCTTGGCTTTGAAAACACAAACCCAGTTATATACTAATATTATTTGTTGGGGAAATGCATATAAACAGTTTAACTGTTTATAGTAACTCTTCTGTAAGTGGGGGAGACAGAGGACATCAATCCAATACAGTAACATCTCCTGCTTAATCATCTGGCCTTTTAACATGTGGGGGCTGAGGACACCATCCTGCCTTTAGCAATGATCATCCTACGTGTTGACAGTTGATTTGGATAACTTTAATACAAGCAGGGATTTAAGTACACCTCTAAGGACAAAAGCTTGACTAATTGTTTACTATTAGCTATTAAATAATTGCTTAATTATTACTGTTTATTAGATGACCAAAGAAACACAATAAAAATATGGTTCAGATTACTTTGATGTTATTCCCTGGAATCCTATTGGAGTCTTGCAGCCCTGCATGCATCCCAAAACACAGAACAATGGAGCTGTCCTGGCTCTGCCCCGATGAACTCAGACAGATGCTATTAACATAAGATCAGAACTGAGACCCAGGAGACATTTCTTCAAAGAATGCTCAGAAAACTCCTATTCCATTACTGGAATTCACCTGCATACTTCATCTTAGCTCTGCCTGTTGGGTAAGCAGGTAGTTGAAGTCTCACCCTGTTAGGTCTACCTGCTCGTTTGGTTACTTACGGCACTGGTGGGACAGTTCCTGATGTGCCTGGAGGGAGCCTGCTTTGTGGGCAGTCTTTCCCTTGCATAGCAGACATGAAGCCACCTGGTTACTCCCCACCACTAGCTGTTTATTAATGCAATTTGAGTGAAAGGGCCCATGGTACCCGGAACTGCAAAAAAACATGAACTCCCTGCCCCAAACTGCTTGCGAGCTGAACTGCTGTAAGTACAGAAAAGGGGAATTCACAGTCCAGCTTATAGGGAAACAAAGTGTAAAGTGGTTAAGTGATTAGCACGAAGTGAGATGAGGCTGGGACAGATCTGGGATTACAGTACCTCTGCCTTGATTCCTGAACCAGGACTTTAACAATATGATGACAGCTTTTTACCCTCTGTCTACCTTCCCCTCAAAGATCTGGATAACATGATTCTTTATCTCGCTTGTTTGGAGATGGAGAAAAATATGGGGAAATGCAAAGAACGTGGATGTCCAATTTTCAGGTGTAGCCAGGAATATGCAGAAGCTGTGATGCCTGCAGCACCCTGCATCTGGCCTAGCCATGAATCCTTTTTGGATAATACTAAGCAACAAAGGCCACATCTTCCATGGCGTGCGACTTTCCTGCCACCCACTGTGGCACTCAAAACTGGCAGAGTGGGAATTTCAAGCTGCTTTGAGAAGACCCAAATCCCTTGTGATAAAGACATCCAGATGATTTGTCCCTTGCAGAGCAGTGCTTGGGTTTCTTTTTCAACTCTGTGTTACCGTTATGTCCCTTTGCGCACACTCTGTTGGGGCTGTGTGTTTGGAATAAGTCAGAGTTTCCCAGTTTTTCCTCCTACTTAAGTATATATCTGGGTCTGTTTCCACTTGGCTGAACTATATGAGCAAAGCACATATACCTGTAAGTCCACCTCGTACTTTTTCCTAGGAAAATTATTTAAAGCAGACAATCATTTCTTCCAAATGCCTGTGGCTGTTCCGCATTGGCAACAAAAACACTCACAGATGAGGAAAAGGCATTGAACTGGAGATGTGCCTTCTTGGGGCTTTCCTGTTCACCTTTTGCCATGGGTTATGGTGGTGACTGTGTGCCCTTTCCAGAGCAGAGGTGAGATAGCAAAAGAGGGCCGCTGCTGTCTTTTACCCCAGGCAGAGGTACCTGCTGTCTCTTCACTTGGCCAAAGTTTTCTTCTATTAAGATCCTAAAAATATTTACTGGATGAAGCCCACTGGAAAAACTGGCACCCAGAAGGCAGGTCCTCCTCTGCATGGGGACTGCCAGGGAGCAGTGCAGCATTGTGCTGAGTGCTGTCCACACTGGGCCACCCTGGGCACAAACCCAAGTAGAGCTTGGGGCACCTCCAGTTTGGAGCCTGGCTTAGGCAGACCGTCCCTCCCTGCACTGCAGAAAACTGCACAAAAAGAGTTTCAGGGGTCCACTTTGAGATTTTGACATCTTATGTCTATTTCATTAATTCTTCAGGACCCGAGTCCTGTTTTGCCTCTCTTCCCTCACCGTTAACAGAGGGGCACAAAGAAAACATTTTAAAAGACAGTATTTTCATGTCGTCAGCTAAAGTATTCAAAGTTTAGGAAATAACAGAATGTAAACTGCTTTGCAAATGCTAATTATAATTCTAGCTATTTGTGCGCGTGTGCACCAATATATGCCATGGTACGTTCTCACAGCATCAGGTCTCATTTTCTGCACAGCAAATACATCCATTAGGGATGGATCTGATCCTGTAAGAAAAGATCTAGTCTGTGTAAGGTCTGTTGTATTTGCTACAGAAATTGGGCCATACATGGGGCACAGGACAGAGGACTGCAAGCTGACAGACTGTAGCCTCACAGACAGATAACTTAAGGATGATTTGATCATTTTACTTTTGTCCCTCCTTCTGCCAACAGCATATTTGTGTGATGTTAAGTAAATAACAAAACCCAAACCTTTTAAAAAAGGCTGCTAATTGTACATTCCTCATTCTCTGACTTGAGATGCTGGACTCTGATTTTTAGAGCTACAAGGATCCATACCTGCAGGTTAGATGAAAAGGTCATTTTTGCACTCTAACAACAACAACAACAGAAATATTAAGGAACATCATCGTCCTTGCCCTGAAGGCGGCAAGGTCCTAGAGCATGCAAACATGAAGCAAGAATACGATCAGTGACTAAAAGCTTGCCCTGATTTCTGTACACAGGGAACGAAGCCAAAACTGCAAAGGTGGCTCTAAGGCTGCATTTCCTGCTTTGTGAATGCTCAGGCAATCAATCTTTGCAGTAATTTAACAACACTGGTTCAATCTGAGGTATTTAACAGGTATTTCTGCTTTGCTTTTGATATATGGACAGTGGTCATTGCAAATCTTAAGTTTCAGTTCTTTTGCAGCATAGCTAGCATTAATATTAATTTGACATATTTTACAAAGACTCTTATTGTGCACAGAGACCTGCTTACTCAGCATTTATAAACAAGAGAAGAATCCAGTCTCAGCTTTATCTCCCATACTGAGCAGGGAGGATATTTTCTTTTCCAGAGGAAACAGACAAGTCACAATTTAATTACCATGTCCAAGAATTTCTCTCTATACATATTTGTCTTTGACCATACATCTGTTATCTGCTATGAGCTAATTTAAGTCCCCTAAGGAATGCTGTTTCACCAGCATCCTAGCTCCTGTGTAGCCCCACGTGGATCCAGTGCTTCCAGCTATTGGGTTTGGACTATTTGCAGCCCCGCACTATTAGCTGTGTTTAAGGAGGTCTCTTTCTAAAACCACCATACTTGTGCTCTTTCTGTTTAGCTCTAAATATGCACATTAATTCATACACAAAGTAAAGATCCAGTCTTAGAGCCTACCTTCTGCTAAACTCCCGATATTTCAGGCATCTAAAATTAGACTAAATTTTAAGTCAAAATGCTTAACACCACCCCCCACCCCAACGCCACACCAAACCAGCCCCTACTGTGGCTTCTCTTCAGTTTTCAGAAGAGCTGATCTCCCACCATCAGGTGGATATCTGTGATCACAACCCCTGAGAAATCAGGCTCAAAGCATCTCAGATATTAAAAAAAATAAGCTCCTCAGAAACAGACCCACAAGCCCTCAATATCACATTTAGAATTTGGCTCGCAGAGGTTCCTCATTCAGCATTGCTCTCTTTGCAAGCAGGTGATGGTGTGGAGGTACGGGCCGGGAATTAGCCACACAAGTAACCAGTCCTGTCTATACAGTGTGTTGCACAAGCACGACTGCTGCAGTATTGGAGTCCCACATAACAGACTGAGGACTTCTAAGAGAAAGCCGTTATCCCAATTTTATAGAAAGCAAGGGAGGGCCAGCAGGGCATAAATGATTTCCCTAAGGTTACAAAGTGGTTTTGCTACATGTTTTTCTGACTCTCAGATCAGTACTAGGACAGAGGAAAGCTCCATGTAGCAACCAGTGACCAAGAGCAGCTACTTAAGCTTTGTCCCATCACCTTTCCTACACCTTTCGCCTAAGCAGATCCTGTGACGCACACTAGCTGAGGAAACGTGCCTCTTCCTCCCACATCAAACGCAAAGCCACATGATTGTTTACCTTTTCTGCTATGACCTTACCTCTTGTTGGCAGGCTCTAGAAGTGCTTACAAAGGGACATGACCATTCCTCAGGTTTTTTTGACCAGCCTTGTTGTATTTTACAAGTAACCTGCCAGAGTTCAAGAACCTGTCTATTTTCCTCATTTGACCCAGGTTTTTGAAGAATGGCCTATAGCTGCCAATACCACCCTTGCCTGGCCGTTCAGGCAGCTGCTTCCTTCAGCTCCTCCTTGGCTGTGGATAGGTGATACATGCTGGCTCAGGGTCTCCAATATGGGGTGCAAAGCATTCTTCCTGGAAAGGTTAACTCTCTTACTGCATCTTTTATCACTGTTTTCCCAACAAGCTTCCTCATTCTTATGTAGTTTCCCTTTTTGAAGCTGACTGAATTTATGAGCGTGGAGGGGTTTTTTCTTTCATGTTTAATGGCTCCTGCAGGGATGCCTAGTGCGCACTGCAATCGCTGGTACAGAGCGATTACAGCCTTGTGGACCACGTCTGATACGCAGGGAGAAAGGAAGGAACTCCACTGCCTCTTGCAGGTTTCCTTGCTAGCTCTTGCAGGAAGCCACCACTAATTGCATTTCAAAATTTCTTATGCACATCATGTCTTTCTGTGACTTGCCCAATCTGTGTGTGGGAGGAAAAGGGAGCAGTAGTGGAAGTCTCGCATTACTACTGCATTTCCTGCTCTTGCAGCCTCTGTGACCTCCCTTGGTATATCACAGGCGATACTGTTATCCCAGCGGGCACTCATTAACACATATCCTAGACTATACTTTTCCTATCTAGGCCTGAAATTTTAAGCCATGGGATTCTGTGGTACTACTGAAATCAGTAGCGCGTTCACCTGCTTTGACTAAATTGACTTCTATATGTATTTTAAAGAAATATCACACACATATTATTTAATATACATATATCTACCTCACTTCTTCCTCAGCAGATCATCTTGCTATCTCTCCTCTCTACTTTTTGTCACAGTGTTAACATAAATACTACTGACTATCTTTTGTCCATCAAGTTTCTGATATGCATAGTATGACCACATCTAGCCTAGAAATGGTTGCATCACTGTTTTGATTTTCTTTTTGGTACCTCAGTGAAATAGAACTTGGTTGGTCCTGTCTGTTTTTCTTTTCCTGTTTGACTGTTGCCGTCCTTCGCCCTTTCCTCATGGACACAGAACTTTTATCGCTTTATCAGTAGTGGCTGCGTCATCTTGAAACTCGTCTGCTTTGGTCCCTGGGAATTTTCCCCTGCTCTTTGGTTTGAAAGGCTCACTGATGATCCTTTCTGGATCTGAAGCGGCAGCTGCCTGTTTCACTTGTAGTTTAAACGGAGTCTGTCCTTTTGACATAGGCTTCCTCTAGTCCCAAAATACCTCCAGCCCCTGATCAAGCAGAATCCTTCCTCCTCAAACCATTTGCTCTGCCAGATGTCAAAATTTCACCCCCCTCCTTTCCCTGGACCAGCCCTATAGGGATCATTTCAAAGAATGCTACCACAGATGAAGAAACTTGGGAAAAAAAAAATCCACTGATAATTCTTTACACTAGCACAAGCTGTGGTTTAGTGTTCTTTTTCTTCAATAAACAAAGACCACAGCAATTTGAAACAACTAAGTGTGGATGTACTACTCAAACACATGATGGCTATGAATCACAAACTTGGTACTGCAGCACCAAAAGGGATAACTTTTGGAGCACGACTGCCAATGACAACAGGGACCAGATTTTTTGATCCCTGCAGGTTCTCATCTGGAGTTGAAAGGGTGCGCAAGCCAAGAGGAGCTACTCCTGCAGGGAGGCTTTTTGCTTGCAGCCCACCATTTGCATGAACGTTAGCGCAGGTATCCTTTCAGTTGCCTGCGTTTCACTTATGTCTGAGTTCTTGTTCTGAGAAGATATTTACTGCTTAGGGCACACAGGAAAATTAGCAACTTCAGCAAGATACCCTGTGTGGATCCCCTTTCAGATCCTGTTGAGATAGGATTCTTTACATTCCTCCTTTCACTATCATATGGCTTCTCTGAAACTACACATGAGAATCAGTGACCACCAAAACTTCACAAATGATCAGCTCCTTTGGCTTATGAAAGTCAGTGACCAAAATAGATAACAGCATCAGAACAGCATAAACAAGTGGCGGTGAGACACACAAACGGGACCGAAAGAGAAAAAACATACTGCACTTCAAACATAGAAAGCTTTCTATGTTTAAAACTCAGGTCTTCGGTTTATTCAGCATGAAAATGTCTCAAATACTTCACACCCTGTAATGTAATGACTAAGACTATGATTGCAGGATAGCACATAAAAGGGATGGAATTAAAAAAAGCCAAACAACTGTGAACGAAACTGAAGCTTATTGGAAATCACCTTGTACTTTTAAGCCTTTTCAGAGCATTTTTTTTGGTTTTGTTTTATTTTAAAAAGGCTGGTGGCTCTGAAACAACATCAAGCGGACATGACCAAATTCACTGTTCCACCTTGCCTTTTACAGCTCAAATCCACCAAATACGAATTACCAATGTTAAAGTTTAAATGTACTTAGATGGGATTTTAATTAGTTTTAGGCATGGGGCATTTGAAATAGTGGCAACGCATTATCCTAAAATGTCATTTTGGCTAGTAACAAAAGTATCCTCAAGGAGATTGGGACCATCTGATGCCGGAGCAGAAACCAGTAAGCATTTCTGCATGTGATTCAGGGTACCCTAGGACAGGAGGAAGACATGTAGGGAAAGGGAGCAGCAGGAATAGCTTGTAGGAGAGAACAGGTAATAGACTTGGGTATATCCTCAGGATGGGAATAGGGAAGAGACTTTTTTCCCCATTAGAAAATGGAAAACTTAGGCAGTTGTGACAGGCTTTGCAAGGACCTTCCTAAGGACACTCAGCTCATTAGTATGCTAGGCTTTAGAAATAAGGGTTAAAAAAAGTGCATCTCTTTCAGAGTGGCTAGTAGTCTTTTACAGCTGCAGCATATTATACAACAAAGATCCCAGAAACATTTGTGTAGTTCAAAACTGTAACAGCAGCCCACATTTGGACTTGTTCATTGCCTAAGGCAGTCTAAACGTAATGTCTTCTTGGTGGAGGCACTATGGTAGACCTTAGAGGGTCTTTACAGTAGCCGGGTGGGCTTCAGGGGTGGCTTCTGTGAGAAGAGATCAGGACCTGTCTCCATGTTGGGCAGAGCCAGTTCCAGCCATCTCCAAAACAGACCCACCACTGGCCAAAGCTGAGCCCATCAGTGATGTTAGTGGTGCCTCTGTGATAACACATTTAAGAAAGGGTGAAAAATGCTGTGCAGCAGCTGTGAGAAAGAGGAGTGAGAAAAATGTGAGAAAGAGTGCTGAAGACACCAAGGTCAGCGACGAAGGAAGGGAAGAGGTGCTCTAGGCACCAGGGGAGACATTCCCCTGCAGCCCAAGGTGAAGCGGGTTGTCTACCTGCAGCCCATGGAGGACCCCATGCCAGAGCAGGTAGATGTGCCCTGAAGGAAGCTGCAGCTCATGGAGAGCCCATGCCAGAGCAGGGTCCTGGCAGGACCTGCAGGTCATAGAGAGGAGCCCATGCAGGAGCAGGTTTTCTAGCAGGAACTGTGGCCTGTGGGGGACCCGTGCTAGAGTAGTCTGTTCCTGAAGGACTCTTCCCCTGTGGAAAGGACCCATGCTGGAGCAGTTCTTCAAGATCTGCAGCCTATGGGAAGGACCCACATTGGAGAAGTTCATGAAGCACTGCAGCCCATGGGAGGGACCCCATGCTGGAGAAGGGGAACAGCGTGAGGAGGAAGGAGTGGCAGAGACAAAGTGTTATGAATTGACTGCAACCCTCGTTCCCCACCCCCCTGCATGCCTTGGGGGGAGGAGGTAGAAGAGTAAGGAGTGAAGTTCAGCAGGGAAAAAAGGGAGGCAGAAGGAAGGTTTTTTAAAATTTTGTTTTTATCTCTCACTATGCTACTCTGTTATTAACTGGTAATAAATTAATCTTCTCCAGGTCAAGTCTGTTTTGCATATGACAGTAACCAGTGAGTGATCTCCCTGTCCTTATCTTGACCCATGACCTCTTTCATCTTATTTTCTTCCCTTGCCCTGCTGAGGAGGGTCACTGAGAGGCACAGCAAGGTGGGCGCCTAGCAGACAGCCAAGGTTAGCCCACCAGAGTCATCGAAATGCCCACTAATCCTTAATCAGAACAGCAGTATTTTCCCTTGTCTGAACAATGAGATAGATTCAAGTCACAGGAAAATCACGCTCTCTCCATTTTTAGTTTCCTTTTTGTATCTGTGAGAGACTTCTCTTACACTTCAGGGTATGGAAAGGTCACATCCAATGGGGATGAGACAATGAAGAAATAGATATTTAAAAGCTTTAGCAACATCTCAATAGAAGCCTAGAGAAGGGTTGGAATTTTCTGTGTCTGTTCATGCCTCTCTGCATTATTGCACAACAGTCCTACGCAATTTGTTATTATTTTTAATCTGTGCCAACTATTTCACATACTGCAGTAAGGCCATTAGTCAGAGAAAGGCATATGGAAACAGATTTCATAAGTATGTACAATAAAACGCGAGGACAATAATTTAATCCTACTCTTAATCATCTGCTTAAATAAGTGAGGTTCAGGACCCCTTCTTGAAATACTATTTTTCTCTTGAAGTCTGTATTTGATGGGTTAGCAAGTTGCCACATTTGGGGAATCACTCTGAGTACAAACTAAAAATTGCCAGGATAGTGACAGAGTTCAAAGTTCCTCAGGGTATAACTTTTTTTTTTTAAACCCTGTAAAATACTTATTTTTGCACAGGGGTTTATAAAACAACAATAAAGTAGGAATGCACAGTACATTTCAGCGTTTCTTCTGATGTTCTCTCTTTCTCAGGAAATAGACAGTAAGAAAGGAAAATAAGAAATCTTTCAAATGGAAAGACTGCGTGTGATGAAGCCAGGAGCTGAATGTGCTTCCTATGCAGTTGCATTACACCTTTAACAGACTGAAGCCCTCCTCTTTTCCACCACTTCCTGATGATGAGTTTCCAAGAAACAGCAGCCATTCCTACTATTAGCCAAAAGAGTGGCCTCATACTTTGTGTTACTGACATTTGTTGTAAGTCACCAGGTAAGAAATGTTTAGAAACAAAAAAAGTGTTTTCTATTTGCTTGGCAACAGAAGGAAATTTATCAGTGAAACTCCCCTGCTGGTGGCTGGAAGAAGGCTACACTCCACAGTGCCACCGTTGTCAGTCTCAGAGAAAAAAATTCCTTTCTCTTCTGAAACGGGGCCATCTGCTGCTAAGCCAGAAGTGCACGAGTAAGGCAGACCACTGAGCACCAGAGCATCTGATACCAGCAAAAGAGCCAGCACACCTCATGCAGTCTCTTGACTCCAGTTGTCACCCATATCTGATACTTCTAGAAAGGCAAAAACCCCAGATGCGGAACTCAGCTTGCACCAGGGAGAAAAACTTCCTGACCTCAGTAGATGACAAGCAGAATCCCAGAGCAGTAACAGAATATTAATATTACCAAAGATTAACAGTTCTTAAATGCTCTCCATGCCTTTCTTACCATGACTAACAGTACTAGTAATCCAAGGATTTGTACCATTAAAATTTCCACCCCGTAGAATAAAATTACTCTCAGATAATCTCCTCCTCTTACTCCATATAGAAGCAATCCCACAAGTCACCTAGAAAGCTGTTCAGCTATTCAGTAGAAAGTTGTTCAGCTATTCAGAATGGTTACAAAGCTTTTGGCAATTTTCAACTTAATCTATTCATAATTAATTAGTTTTAGACTCAGAATTAATCTTAACCTGGAGTAGTCTCCTGCTTTATATGTTTAGAGAGAAACTTAGCATATTCTGTAAATCTACTATCTGCTAGGCTAAACAGCAAACTCTCCACTCTTTTTTTCATGGGAATGAATTTCTGGAGGCTGACTTGGCCATCCTAGGAATCCCTTTGTTCCTCTCCAGTTTATTTATGTTCTTTTATCAGTATCAAAACTGTACCCAATACTCCAAATAGGGTCTTAAAAACAGCTTCTACAATTACCCTAAATGCTTCTTTGTCTCTACTACGAATTTAAAGTCTGATGCATTCCACAGCCTTACAAGGATTTCTTACAGCTGAGTCACATTGACAATCCATCCTTCTCTCTCCTACTCCACCCTCAGGAGCAACTTCCCAGGGTATTGCAAAAGTTCTTGCTCCTTTTCTCTTAAAAAGCAACTCTGCACTTCATGGTACTGCTTTCAATCTTCAGTTCAAAGATCATCCAGTTATTTTCCCATAAGAAACAACAGTCCTCCACAGTAATGACATTAATCCCAGCTGTGTCATCTGCAAACTTCATGGCCAAATATCTATACGACCAAGGAATACATTAAATAGGGTCAGTTCTAGCTTCAATACTCCTGGTGCCGCTCTTTAGCTTAGTCCATCTTTATCTTGTCATTTGCATTATCATTTCCACCATAAAAGAGAAGGTCCTTACAGGGTTATGGATCAGTGTTTTACTTGACTCTTGATTATGTCCATGGCATTACCCTTTTTAAGAATCTAGTTATCTTCGAACAAAATGTGTTAAATTACTTCTGAAATGACTGACCCTGGGGGAGAGGGGGTGAAGATTTTATCTTTATCCCCTTCCACTGCCTTCCCACCCTCAGCCATCCTTCCTCTTGCATGTTGAGACTTGATACTTTTGGCAGCAAGTTAGAAACATGTAAATTTCTGGGGCTTCCCCCCTCCCCCTCAATTTCTGAGGTTAGGTACTATATATGCCACTTCGCTGTCCACAAATTTACAGATTAATTAAAAAAAAAAAATCTCTTCAAACCCATCTGCAATTTAATGCACCAATTCTTTCAATAGCCAAAGAAAAAGATTACTCAGGGACTATGGTATTTTCATAGTAATTAGCCTAAATTTTGCTTCCACTCCAGATACTGAATTTCTGTTACCACATTGACATTTTTACTATGGATTCCAACATTAACTTGATATATAATCTTTACTGTAAACTGAGTCAAGGCATTAATTCAGTATTTGGGCCATACCTCAACCCACGCAACTTCCTTCAAGCATAGCGTCTCCACTTCCTCCACAGCTGTTTTCCTTCTGTTTACAAGGCTGAAAATTTTTCCCTCCACTACTTGTTTTTTTTCCATGTTTCATTTCAACTTTTTACCCACAACCAGGCTTCGGGACACAACCTCCTTAGATATTCATGCTATCTTTGCATTCCACGTAGTTTCTAGATTTACCCTTGCTTGAGGTGTTTGCTCAGCTGGGGAGATCCATTACTATTTTTCATGCTAATTTCTCAAGCTTCATGTTTTTGGCTGAAATCCTATACCCCATCTCCACAGTCAGTTACTATCACTTCAAGTTTCAAGGTCAGCCAGATGTTTCTGTGTGTCATCCTAACCAGCCTTCTTTTGTACTGACAATACCTCCTATCTGTGCCAGAATTTTCCTCTCCACCTGCCATCTACATGTAATGGCCAGCATCCAGAGTCTTTCCAGAATTTGCATGGGCAGTAGATCTAAGTTAGGCTAAATTTGTTATGATTAGACCAAAGCAATATTAACCTCATCATGGCTATTCTCAGCAAGCCACCTCTCTCAGTAAGGCTCTCAGAAGTGTACAACAGCATAAATGAATTCTGAATGAGCAGGTTGATTTTGATCTCAATGCATCCAAGAGAAACAATGATGTTCACATTCTACAATCTCAAGGCGTATCTGGATGCAAAAATAGTTTGGGGTTAGGACTTCACAGATCCTTGCTGAAACTAATCTCTCTTTTAAATCAGGACTTATCTTTACCCTCTTACCCTCAACAAAGAAACTAGGTAATTTTGCAGCCTTAGTATTTTTAGCGAACATGATGAAAAACCACAAAGCAGTCACTTCTACCGATGAAGCACTTTTCTCTCCTTCACATTGCTCAGGTTGTTACAGCACTAGCACCAAACTAGTGCCACAGCCTCCTTCTTCCAGAACAGTCTGAACAAAGTTAGCCTGTACTACACCAAAAACTACCTCCCATGCACAAGGTACATAACACAGCTGCTCAGCACCTTGTCAAATAACAAATCCCTTTTCCAAGACAAGCAGCTGCTTATCTTTAATGCTTTACGCATTATCTCACAATACCGCCACTACAAGTTGGAAACGTACCCGGCAGGTTATGGGGAAAGACAGAACAAGATGGGAGCATCCACCTGAGCAAATAGAGCAGTGGGCCTGGGGGAAGAGTTTGGAGTCTGGCAGCTCGATGGGCAGCAGGGCAGCATTGCGTAAGGCAGCGGTGGGAAGCAGTACCCCAGGTCCTGGCTGCGAGCATCCCCACCTAGCTCGCATCAAGCTCTCTGTGCTTGGTGGTCCTGCAAAACAGACTCAACCTGCTTCTACTGCAGTCAGAGTACAAGTTACCCAGCTCTCACTGCCTCACTTGAAAGATCAAACTGATGAACCACTCACTTTTTATTTACACATTCAAGAAGTTTAGCTGCATTTTTTTTCCACTTGCATCATGGATCTCAGCGGAGAGCATTGAAGATCTTAGGCTGATCAGCCCGGGCTCTGTGTGGCTGCGATTTACAGAGTCTTGCACACACCCCTCCGTGCGCATCACAGTCCAGGGCTCATAGTAACACCCTTAATGAGACAAGGGAAATGAGCACTTTAATGGCAGGCCAATGCAGATGGTGTCTTGCTGACGCATGCTGACATAGTTTCAGAAGTTGTAGGACTCTCTAGAGCTCAAGTATTAGAAACGTGCAAAACTGCTGCACAGTAAACAGTTTGGAGGTCATGAAAACCGTATGAGCAGAGCGTTAGAAGTACCTCTGTTCTGGGAAAGAAAACCCTGGGTGTTTTCTCCTATCTTGAAGGCTAACGTAAAAGGGGGATGAGAAAAACAGTGACGCTGTTTTGGGAAGGAAGATCTTGGGTGGGAAGATTTAGGTCATTGTCCATGGTATTCCAATTATGCCTACACAAAGTGAAGAACTTTGGCAGCATCTTCAGAGGAAAACAATGCAGGAAGCCAATAGTTTTGAGACTATCACATTCTGACTTTGGCAATTAGGAAGACTGAGGAAGGAAACTTCATGAACTACCCCCTCTCAAATTAGATCTTTCACAAAGAAGGTCAGAAAGAAATCACAAGGCCCTGAGATCTTTCCACCCCATGAAGAGCAAGATCTCTGCCCTATTTCCTTCAGTCATCTCGCTGATTTTGCACGCCCACCTTTCACACCTCACAACAGATCTGTGGTCCACCACAGGCCTTTGGAAAGACATATGTCATCTCTGATGACACCCTCAGCCGGTCCATACTGCAGTTGTTCATCTTTGACAGTCCCCTGCTGTATGCCGATTGTGTACCCATCAGAACTAAGATCTGTACAGGACTTTTGTTTACTTCACACCTGTACTGCATCTCACACAGGGTCCCAACCTCAGCAGGGCATCCTGGCATCACTGTAGCTTGAATGCTACTAGTAAAATTCTCCTTAATAATACCTGGTTTTCAGTTTTGGCCAGACAGTGAGGCCTAGCAATGGAGTTGAAGTCTAGAGTGCTTTCAGAGAAGAATTAATAGAGTGTCAGGGTACACCAGACCCCATCAACTCAGACCTAGAATGATTTTCTCATCTGCTGTATTGCCCATGACTTTCACTGCACCTCTTCCTTGGACTGCAGCTGCAGCCTTACTTCCCTGGCTTCTCTTACCCCCTTCTAGATATTCACACTTGCCATTTCACTTGTCTCCTCCTTTCCATCCCTTCTGATCCCCATCTAATGTTTTCCAAAGCACTATGGAAACACCAACTCATTCTTGGACTCCTGCCTCCCTCTTTTCAAAGAGCAACTGTGACACCTCCAGATGCACTGATCTAACCGCAGATAAATGCTGCCATTCAAGCCAGGATGGTGAAAGAAAAACTGAGCACGTGGATGCAGGTAGCACAGAGGAGCTAGAAATAGCCATATCCCTTTGGAAAGTAAGAGTCTCTCTCTGGCAAGCTATGTCCCTAATGCCAGTGCAGCTGTGCTTTGTCACCCCAGGCTGCACTCACAGCATTGATGAGGGGGCAAAAGATCCTCGTTCCCTGGGAATTTTGTGCATCAACCTGATACTACAGGTTTCTGCTATTATTCAGTCCTAGGAAACCTCTCAGGGCAAAGGGAGACTGAGTCAGCAAGTTTGCCTAGAGAAGTGATTCAGGACGACATCAACTACATCCCCAAAGCTTGACGCTCTCACAACACACTAGGGAAATCCCTTGGCAGAGGACTGGGCAAACATGAAGACAACTTTTCCAGTCTTCTGATTCCCTTCTATTCACTTGGCTGACTGCTCCCACCATCTGCATTTCTAATGCTCGGTGCCAGAGACAGCTACACTCCCCAAAGGCAGGAGTGTACTTCTCAGATGGGAGGTTAAATATGTCTCTCCTCAGCTTAAGCAATGCAAGGACTTGAAGTCTTTTTGAATCAATGAAAAATAGATAATGAAAAGAAATGAAGCATCCAAGCACAAGGAATGTAGAACATAGACTCTCTACTAGCTGTAGTAAGATGATCATGGCACATATCAGACACCTGATGCTTGGCACAGTCAGCTTGGCTCAGTCTCTGTGACTGAAGTTCTAAATAGCAATCCTCCTCCCTCATGGATTTGAATCAAGATGGTGTGACTGCTAACCACCAGCCATCTTTCGCAGCAGACTCTTTTTGAACCCAGAGGAGATGGATACACAGACAGAAAGAAGGGTTAGGCAGAGCAGCCCCATCTCATTTCCCACACCTGGTATTTGTCACTTGAAAGTCCCAGGACAAATCTTAGCTTTCCTGTTTAGGCAGCACAAGCAGCTGCTGGGCTGCTTGTGAGTTTGGGGCAGGACCGGTCTCCCTGGGAACATTGCCCTTGTTCCCCTGCATTTCTGCCCAGGGTTGTACTCGGAGAGCACAATCTGGCCTCTGAATGTGGCAGCATAGAGCTCCTGCCAGGCTCAGCTTAACAGCCAAGGCACAAATATGAAGAAGTAGGGGCAGAAAGCAGAAGCGTGTCTCCCACTTCCCACTGCCAGACCTCCTTCCTTACCTCACAAGAATGCCTGCTCTGGAAAGTGGACGTTTGGAGAACTGCAGACGTGGGACGAATCACTCACGCATACTCTGACATAGTTTTACCACTAACAGAAAAACCACCTCCACCCAGACTTCAACAGTTTCCTACCATCACTTCTCTCATGATGGGAAAAAAAGCCGATTGGACACATATATTCTCTAAGGACTGCTATTTAATAGAGGACCGTCTTTTGCAATTCATACCTGCACTGTAACCTGGTTGCAGTAATGATCCCAGAGTGAGGCTGCTGGTACTTGCTCCACCCGTAACCACCAAAGAAAACAGCATACCAGTGTCTTAAACCACACACTACCTTCACACGTGTCCATCAGTAGTGGCCTTCACAAGGGAAAGGAGATGGCATTCAAGTAACGATTTTCATGATTCACAGGTAATAACACAAACACACTTAAGGTAGGATTAGTCTCCCCTACCATTTGATACCTGATAGATGATCAGTTAGGCTGAGCAGCTAAGTTCTCACTAAACAATGGGGAAAGACAAGTATCCAGAGAAAATGGTTTCTCTCTGAAACCCATTCATCTAGTTTAGGGTGAGAGAAATAATCCTGTGGAGATTACTTACTTTCTTCATGGACTTCAGAGGAAGCCTAGAGGTAGCCACTGTCTAGAAGTCTGAAGGGAGGTGTGGTGACTTGCACTCCTGAGAGTCTCTGGCAGCATAGCTGTCCCCAGTCAAGCAATCCTGCAGCTAAGGGGTAACTTCCATTTTGACAAAGACAGTGGTGGAGCTGTAGGAAGCTCTATCAAAGATGCTCTGCAGATGTACTTTGATGCAATATTAAAACTCGACATTTACAAAAATGTCAGCTCTGTAGGAAAAGTGCAATGTCATTCCACAGCTTGTGGGATGAGTGTCAAAAAGCTTGAAAACCACTGGCCTAGTCAAGGCGTCACTGCGTAGAACTAGGAAGATTTGCAATCAGTTTCTTACCAATTACTGGGCCGCCCTTTGGTGGTGATCATGATATTGATGTGTTTTAGAGTAAATTATTAACTCCTGGAACAACTTATTGGGGAAGGTGATGAATGGTCCATCTGGTGCTTTTTCATCCAAGGCTTGCATACCCAACAAATACTTGATTAATATAAGCATAAACTGGGGGTTTGTAACAATCCCTTTTAATACCAAAAGGCTACGCTTTTCATAATTAGCCACCTCTCTGGCTGGGCAACATTTTGTCACACAGGGTGTTTCAAAATCCCCACTCAAACTGTTGTGGAGTGAACAGCTGATTATACTAAAAGTCCCAAGACTCATTCAGATCCATTTTTTAAATACGAACAATGCTGAAAGCCAAAGACCAAGACCAAGGTACATTGGTCTTAACATTAACTGCAAAGAACAAAACAAGAAATTTTCTAAGACTTATGGACAGATTCCAGCACAGACACTTCATATTTGCCACCGTCCTTTCTGCAGTCATTGCAAAAAGTTACGAGATACTTCAAAGCCAGAAACAAATTGAAAATAGAAACTGATACACTAAGTATGTAGAAACCTGAAGAGGACCTATTATGCAATTATTGTCACTGGCACAGGAGAAACTGAAACAGATTATTTCTATGTCAGTGTCAAATAGGAGAAGCTGCAGACAGAGTGCTCCTTCACACACAGACAACTGTAAGTGGTACCGGAAGGAAATTTAAGCAGGATAAGTAAACAGCAGAAGTACTGCACAATAGGTAGGCGTCAGAACATGAAAGAGGATGCCGAATTTTAACATGAGCATGTTGCAACTCGTTCTGAAATGAATATAACTACACTGAGGAAATGAATGGGTTTTGCCCAGTGCTAGAAATCAGACTTGTGCTCTGCAGCCCATTCCTGCACAGTAACACGTGACTTAACAATTCTCAAGATATCTCACGCTGCTAAAAATACTCATGTTGAAGTGATGGCGGGATAAAAAGAGTTAGGAGATTCTTAAAGAAATAGCAAGCCATATCAAATACTACAGAGTGGCACCACTTTCCCTTCTGCCTAGGGAGAGGGTTATCTGGAGGGTGATCTGCACTTCTGCGGGAGGGCATTGTGCTACACAGCTCTGCCTTTACTTGTTTCTGTGCCATACATGGGGAAATCCGCTGCTTTGCTTCAAGTCCCATTCATTCTTCCTTGTGGCAGAGGTTCTGCCTGTCTGAATGCTGCTGCAATAAGGACAGGCAAACAGCCTTCCTCTCCCAATGAGTTCAGATCTGCCTGCAGCTATAAGACCATCCCCAAGCCCCCCCCCCAAAAAAAGTCAGAAGGAGGAAGGATCCATAATGATTTGGATGTTGTAGACTAGAAAGTGATGATATTATAAAGATCAAAGACACGAGCATACTGTCAGCAGCAGGATTATTATTAAAATAGACAGAAATAAAAAAAGGCAACCAGCACAAAAAATTAATAGAAGAACTTAGAGCCTGAATAAAGTGAGACTGTTTACACAGGAAGAGAGGTGGCCAAGAGAGACAGAACAATAAATAGATGAGAGAAAGCAGACTGGGAACCTGTGTTCTCTCTTGCAAGTGGAAGGGGAGATGTATAGGAAAAAATGACATCACACGCAAAATGGGTAAAAGGAAACACTCCATTGCACGGTGCAGAACTGAGAGGGAGCGGTGCATTTGGTCTCAGAGGTGTGATGGGAGGGCTCTATGCCATGCCCATCCCCCTCTATCCTCCCCCCAGAACTAATGCCCCTTTTCTCCTGGCTGATCTGGTCCTATCTGAATAATAGGTCTCTCCCCTTCAGGACAGCTTCCCTCCCCAGCACCCACTCCTCCACCCAAGGCCCCTCTCCTGTCCTCATACTAAAGAGCATTTGGGATTGGAAGCTCTCAAGAGACAGTTTAAAGGACCAGGAGCCAGGCTGTAAGGCTGTGTTAACAGCTTCATGCCTCCTCTCATACTGCAGAGTTTCTTCCCATCCTATACACACACGTCATCTAAGAGGAGGAAGACCGAAAACCAAAGAATGCCAAAGCACCCACGGACATTCAATGCTGACCACCCAAGCACTGCTGAGCTGCCTGTCTGGAAAGCATCACAGGCAGTGACAGCAGCAGTACATGGGAAACCTCTCCCATTCAGTTCATTGCCAAATTGCAAGTTTGAAGCTGAAAAAGAATTATTTTTTTCACAGATGTCAAGAGACCCCTTGAGAGTAGCAGAGCAGCACATTATGTGGCTAATAAAAAGCCTCCTATAAATAAAACCAGGAAAAATCACACACACTCTTAGCTTCTTTAGCTGAGCACACTGAGACAGGCCTTCCTCAGAGGTATTCCCAAATAGCTTAGTGCTTACTGTGTTTGTGGATGTGTCTATACATCATGTTTGTGACCTCCAAAACATGTCTCAACCACACACCATTCACACACAAGTCTCCAGCTTGCTTAAAACGCCAGGGCAGAATCTGAACACTGATCCCCTGGGAAAACTGGATCCACGTTCAAAATTATAGTCCTTATTGTGTGGCCAATACAGCCTCACCTATACTATTAAAACCCTGGTAATCGTCAGGTGCTTTATCCTTGGAGTTGAGATGCATTGGCTGCATTATGGTCATGTGTGATAATCGGTTCAAAGATTAGCAGTCACCAAGCTCAGCTTGCAGTCAGATCATTTTAGTGATGGGCAAGCCTCCAAATTTATTCCATGTTTAACAACTGGAGCGTTACCCAACTCATGACATAGAAACATTAAGCATTTGATGAGCGGAAGTCTGGGAGCATTTGTTCCATGGCAGAAGTGTTAAGAGGGGCAATACTGAGAGCAAGAAGTCTGCTCAGGAGTCATGGTGATTCATGGCCATACTTGCGGTCTGTGGTGGATGATTAGACATAAAGATGGAAGTGGGCCTTTCCCACTGTCTTTCAGACCTTTCTTTCAGCACTGTGGCCAAAGCCCTGAAGGAATTCTGAACTCACAGACACACAGGGGCTTTTCTGCTCATTTCATCATGCAGCCTATGTATACAAGCAGCACCACACACAGCCTCACACGTATTGCAAAGAAATTATTTTCTTTTAAAAGAGGCTGAGCACCCATCTCTGGTATCTCAGAACACCTTGTCTCCAGGTCACTGTTAGCTTGCATTGTGGCAGTTCCAGTTCCCATGCATGAGACGTTTCCATGACCTCTTTCCTTTCCGCACTCATTTTTCACAAGTGATGAAATATTTGACTGCAATACAAACAAACAAGAAAAGCAGGACTGACTACCCAAGGTCACGCTAGCTATTCTGATACTCACTAATTCATACTAGGATCTCTCACTACTACCTCCTGCACTGCTTCACTGCTCGATTTCTTTGGAAATTGTGCAACACAAGTAGAGTCTGTGAGTGTGTATGTGCATGTGTGTATCAGCTTAGCCCAGCAATTGGAGGGGATGCATTCTGTTGGTACAGCGTCTTTTTTCTGTGCTGAAATAGCAAGAAGAGTTGAAATAGCAAGAAAACGGCACCATGCTGTTTCACGTAGGCATGCACTTAGATACAAGGACATGAAGAATACAGTGGGGTTTGTGACAAAGGAGAAATTCTTGCATAAGAGAAGCCAAGCAACTCAGAACTTCCTCATGAAGTGAAATCAGTGCAGAAACAGACCTCTGCCTTTGACAGAATGAAAGGGATGAGACAGCAGCTGCATTTTTACAAACAATATTTGTTAATGAGAACACCTG
Organism: Phoenicopterus ruber ruber; assembly: GCA_009819775.1. NCBI lineage: Eukaryota > Metazoa > Chordata > Aves > Phoenicopteriformes > Phoenicopteridae > Phoenicopterus > Phoenicopterus ruber. The sequence continues at coordinate 28,876,736 of CM020222.1, forward strand.
CCCTGTGTATGAGTCACAGGTGTTTCAATAGCCTGGCTCTCCTGTGGGCTTACCTAGGAGAGCCCTGGAACCTGCCACTGTGCCTAACTCACTTCCAACACCTGTTGCACTTGCCTTGTCCGGGAAGGCTCTGACAATGGAGATTCAGCAGCTGCCATGGATGATTGATGACAGTGCCTCACCATCCTTACTATTAACATATCTCTCTCAGGTCCAATTTGAATGCTCCTCCACTACAACAGCTCATGACTTTTTGCCCTATCCACCACTGATCTGGAGAACAGTTTATCTTCCTTCCTGCATGTGCTTATTTGCTTGTGCTTGTTTGAACAGTGTTACAACCCTACTCAGCCTTCTCTTCTTACGTGGAACAGACCCAGTTAATTTGATCTACAAAAGCATATATTTAAGAACCCCCAGAAGATCGAACAAGCTCCTATTACACTTCAGAAAAAAAAATTGTCAAGCTGAGGTCCTAAGGCACAGTCTTTATTTCTAGTGATAACATGAGCTGTGACAGGAGCTCAGGCTCCAGATCTTAGAATGAAGCTAGTAGCCAAGAAGCTCTTACCTTAAAATTAAACATCTTTGATCTGAAGTTAAAGACAGACTAAACACGGAAATCCAGACTCATTCCTCTCTAGAGGGTCTGCATTAGGCACGTACAAAGGAAGTGTGTTGTTGACAAATACAAAGTGAGCCACTGGAATGAATTAATTTATGCTGCTTGCAACTATTTCTGGGACTGTGAATTAGTAACATCACTCAAAAAATAAAATGCAGGTGGGCTGTCTCAGACAGTTCAAATAAGACTGCTGTTCCGGAGGCAGCTGTAGGTAGAGGAAGGTCACAGAGATCGGAAAACACTGTCATTACATTGCCTGTGTATCCCAATGGTTGTCACAGCGCTTCACTGCTGCACCTCCCAGCCAGCTTTCTCCTGACTCATGGCTTGCTCCTATCCAGCTCCACACAGCCCTGACCCTCCCGATAGCATGACCCGTGCCCCCCGACAACCTCACTGTCAACGCCAACTCCCTCTCCCAGACCCAGACACACCAGCTCTTCTGCATCAATACACTGCCCCTCTGCTGTGCATTCTGTCCTATTTGCCTCTATAGGATTTTCCTTTTCTTAGAAACTAGCAGCACTGAGAGCCCAAGGCAACTTCTTGCCCCTTGGTTCTGTAAACAGTAAAATTGCTTAGATGCAAAGGAGAAATGACATGGCAAACCCACAGCCCAGACATAGAGACAGACTCACTTCAGACACATTCACAGCACTTGGCTGCCAAACAGGAACACGTTCTTGCTAAGGAGACACAGACAGATTCTCATAATCTGTCTGGCTTTGGGTTCATTTTTACTTTAATTGCAAAAGTGTGCATTCCTGAAAACCACATGCTTTCTCTGCCAAATTCAAACGGACCCTCCACGGACACAGAAAACACCCTGATCAGTGCAGGAGCTGCAGAGGGAACAATCTGATCAACAAGGAACACTCCCCTGCAGCTCCAAACAGGAGGTGAACTGAGCAGTTGCAGCTAGTGTGAATAAGTTTGGCAGACTGACAACTAACTGAAAACAACATTTAAATAGGAAGTATTCTCATTTCATATCATTTCCCAGCAAAAGATGAAAGACCAGGAAAAAGTCTAGTAATTGCTAATCACCTAATACTGGGAATTTGTGTATGTTTCAGAAATAAGGAAAAACTCTCAAGAGTCTTTGCAACTGACAAATAGGCAGAGGTATTTGTGAATGCTTGAGATACACCTACCCACACTGAAAACTTAGTTTGGGATTTCATTGTGGATAGTTCCGAAAAGACACTGGCAACAAAAATAAAACATCAGGGGCTAAAGTTTAAACATGTCTGTCTTTCCCAACATATTTTCAATTAGTTTCAAGATACAGTATTGTTGTAACTTCAACAAGTGAAATGTGTGCTCCTCACATCACAGATAAATTAAATTCAGGGTGAAGGGTGAGGTGATAAATTTTGCTCAAACATTCACAGTAGTGAAATCTGAAGGTGACTGTGAAGAGTCACAGGAGGCTCTTGTGGTCCCAGGGTAAGTGAACAGAAAAACAGCAGATGAAATTCAAAAATCAGCAAGTGCTATGCAATGCAACTGGGGAAGAAAACCTGCCAACATACACGCATGCTAATAGTTAGTAAATTAATTGGGAAGGAGAACTCAACGTCCTTGTGCAGAACACTGAAGACACAAGCTCAGCACTCATGAGATATGACAGAGCATTAGGAATTCTCTTAGGGAAGATACACTGGAACTAGAAAGGTGAAGAAAGGGGCAAGGTGACAAAGCAAAGGCTTGGAAGCTGAGTAGAGATTAGGCAAAGGAGGACTTTTCAGTTTGGAAAATTTTACTAGAAGAGAAGCAGGCAGTAGGCAGACATACAACTCTAAGTGATAACAAGATAAGTAGAAAAGGATTATTTATTTCTCATTGCACAAAATCTAGGGGCAGCCAATGACATTTTCATGCAGCAGATTTATAAAAGAAACAAATGTTTTGCCTTACTGCATACTACTACACAGACTGTGGAAGCTCCCATGGAAAACTGCAAAGGCCAAAAATACAAGCAGGTTTGAAAAAAGCATTGAACAACATAATGCAGTCTCCTAAAATCTATAAACATTATGCCCATAAACACGATGCAACCACTGTAAATCAGAGATTGCTGAAAGTAAGACAGTGCGTATGCTGCTCTCTTCCAAAAGCATTCCCCATCAGCTGCTCTCAGGGGTAGAATCAGGGGCCAGGTAGGATTTGCTTTGACTCTGTATGGCTAGGAGGCTCGCAGAACAGCCCTCTTCCTCAACATCATACATTTTCTTATTTTTCTACATTTGGCAAATACATTTGCTCTTTCCTTTATTAAGCACAGTACTTCACCCAGCTGAATTTTCACGTCCTTATGACTCCATGATGGCAAGAAAAAGCATCTACCTCCCAGAGAAGGGAAGTGTCTCTTCTCATACACATGCAGACACAAACCTGTTTTTCCTGAAAACAGCTACTTTCACTAGAAGATGCCTTTGCGGTTTTTGAAAGCTCCGGCTGGTATCTGAACACCAATTTTCATTTGTTGCTACTGGAGAGTTAACACCACCTGGTATCTTACCTGGGAGGAGGGCATAGACTGTCGAGTGTTCAGTAGTCTGTATTTCAGAAAGGCCATCAGGTCTGAAAGACAGAAAACAAGAAGAGATGGAAGAATAAGCACAAGAGACCACAGGAATATACAGCAGGAGCTCTTGGGAAGCTCACTATACTGCGTGTGGTGTAAACTCAGTTGTCTGCAGAGAGGTTAATATGGACACCAGTCATGAGAACATGGAGCACCAAAAGGCTAATTTTCTGTGAATGAAGACAAAATATTTTTCAGGATATGAATTTTGCAAAATTACTCAGTCTCAAGCAGCTGTTCAGCCTGAGAATACCTGCCCAAGCAATAGAAACTTAGAGGAAACGTCAACAATTGAGAAGTGGGGCTAACAACTCATGTGCCTTGCTGCCCACTCTGCAGGGGCTGGGTTGTTCCTCAGGCTACCCCAACTTCAATAGTAACCCTGTGAGCCTCTGAAGGCAAGACTGTGTGTCTGGGTTACTCCTGAGGTCTAAAGAGCCCAAAATATTTGACACGCCTTTGTTATTTGTGTTCTCTTTACAACGTGGAGATGTTCTTTCTGGTTTGGAGACAGAGGGATTAATATGAGTCACTCAATGGCAGAAGGAAGTCTTCAAAGTAAGGTGGAGCATCTCACTTCCTGCAGCCCAGGTCCCAGGGGCTGCTGTGACACTGATGCACAAGCAAACTGGGTTTTGCAGCCACAGAGGTTTGGGCAAAGTCTCAAACCATAGAACAAAGTTTCTTATATGTGGGAGGAAGATACCAGAAAACTAGGTGTGTAAAGCACATAAGCAAGATACTAGAAATCTCACCTAGGTCTTCCCTTCATAGGGGCGATCACATTCCCACTGCCAGGTCTACAAGCAGGTTAAGCTTTGTTTACACAAGTGGGAATCTGACTTCAGGACAAGGTTGTAGGGAGCAGTGGGAGGGGTGAGAATTCAAATGGCTAGTCTTGCATACGCTGCCTCCTGTTGCCCCAGGAGAACAGGGCCAGTCTCCACATTTCCAATTCATTCTGCCCACCGCAGTAATTTATTTGATGACATTCACCTGCCAGTGATAAATGGACAAGGAGGGAAAGCAGAGGCGTCCTTTCAGAAAACCCTGAAATCAAATTGGCATAACCACATGCCAACTCCTAAACACCAAATCTCCAGAACACCTACCAGCAACAGTAAAACACAACAGAAACTTCTCTATTGCTAGGGCAGGCCCCCATGAGATATGCGGTTCTTTAACACAGCTTCAATAAGAGTATTCCGAATTTACAGTATAGAACATGGAATGAGTCTCAGATTTATTTTTAGGACTCCCTAGGCAGCTAGACTTTCGCTCTCAGAACCAGTGAAACATAGGAGGATCGAAACTAGAGTTACACAGGAACTCAAAAGCACTGCATAGTAGTTTTATGACAGTTAAGATTTATTTAATTATACCTGCCGCTACCAAAACAGAGAATGGGTAAAATCCCTTCTCTGAAAGGAAATCAGTGGAAGTTTTGGCATTGACTTGAGTAGGGTCAGGATTTCAGCCCATGCAATTAGAGGAACAGAGAAAGATGCAGAAAAGCAGGCAAGTGGCAGATGGCGTTCAGAAGGGGATGCATTAGTTGTAGTGATTCAGAGCTGTACTGAGCATTTAAAATTTGTGTGGTGTTTCGCTTTCTTTAAAGGAGAAAAGATGTGTTCCTTGTTATGTTTGGATAGGACATACTGGCAATACAATTTTCACACAGGAACTGAAGTTTCCACAAAATCAAGTGCTTCTTTTTTTTGTTTGTTTTTTGTTTGTTTGTGGTTTTGTTTTGGTTGGGTTTTGTCTGTTTTGTTTGTTATGAAGCAAAGTGTTGGTCAGGTCACTTATTCCTAACTGAGTATTTCACTTTATTGAACCGTGCTGCAGCTGTTTCATTTCCAGGCAATAGCAGATAATGCAGAACTACACTTCCTTTGCAGTCTAGAAAAAGTTACTTTTACTAGGCTCTTTAGAGGACTGCATTTCTTGTAACGTTAAATAAATTGCTAAGTGAAGCGAGCTGCTTATCATGCTGCAGGAGCCAAACTGACTCTGTAGACACTAGAGTGTTATTTTGGCTCCTGCAGCATTATACATAGCTTAGAGAGACAATCCTCCAAGACAGACTGGATCAAAGGTTAAAACGGCAGCAGCATGCTCAGGAGCTGTAAGACTCGTGAGCTAATATGCTCTTGGAAAAACTGTACTTAATAGCGAACTAGAAGAAAATGCACAAGTCTGTAACTCAGGTTTTTTTAAACCAAACTATTTTGATCTGGGGAAAGATCAAAAATATCTCAATGTTTTTAAATGCACTCTTTTTCCTGACACATTTCAGTCTAACAAGAACATTTCAGAGTTTTGTTTTGATTTGGAAATTCAGATTTTTTTTTTTCAGCTTATTCTGTGATTTTGCAAGTCATTTTAACAGGCAACCAGACGTGAAACAAACAAAACATGGCCTCTTTGAACCCACCTGAACCTCTCTGACCTTTCGTTCGGGAAAAGAATGAGAAATCTATCCTGGGGTTAACATATCTACTAATTCAAGGCAATCAACAGATTTTGGTTTTTAATAGCAGCAGTTCCAGGATGTATTTATTCCAGTCACAGCAAGAAGTGAAATGATTGCCTGCCTAGACAGGAATGCTGTGCCTTAAAAGTAGCTACTTGCAATGGCTCAGAAGCAGACAAAACTTTCTGCACTGCCAGTTCACCTGACTGTGCAACTTCTTCCTCCTCTCCCAATGAATCGCAGGCAGCTTTTTCCAATTAGGGCACAGTCCTGCAGTCTTATTTGGACTAAAGTCTACAGGACTGCTGGGCTACATCATTAAAGACTGTCAATACCTTTTACTTTTACTCTTTCATTTTTCCTTCAAGAAATTAATGGCGTATTTAAAGCCAACACTCACCTGCCGGTGGCTTTGCTCTGGGCAGAGGCATAATCTAAGACTAAAGGGAGAGCAGAACAGCAGTGGTGCCCATCTTCTGTATGACAACTTGGTGGCTAGACCACTTGCTGACAAAGTGACAGATCTGATCTCTAAACGTGCCTGAGCCTGAAAATCAGTGGAGGTACTTTTACATGATTACAGGTGTTGAGATTCTAGCCTTACAACTGTGAATTCAAACTGTGCTAATTAGCACAAGCTGAGAACATGGCTTATCCATCTTAGGACATACAACTGGCTAAAGCAATGCCTGCATTTGCAGGCAAATCAAATGTCAAAACCAAGAGGCCTGCCAGACTGCCCCATTCAGGTGAACGAGGATGCTGCAAACATGGAGCTAAAGCAGGAGGAAACAAGTGCCTGTGATTCGGTTTGTTGGCAAGAAGGTAGGTTGGAGGCACACGGGGGACCGGACACAGGCAATCCACCTCCTCCTGGGGAATCGCAAAGCTCTCCGTTCTAAGCCCAGAGAAGCCCCCTCAGTCCCAGCGCTCAAGAAATAAGAGAGGAATAGATAGTGTGATAGATGAGCCAACAAGTGAAATTAAGTCATGAGTTATCCTTAGTCCCTCAATTCTTCCAGCTAAGTGGAAATACCGCTAGAAATGGTGTCCTTTCAAAACAAAACCCTTGAGTCAGAAGAATGAAACAATTTCAATCTAATTAAACACTTTTAGATGCGATGGGTAACAACTGAATCAAAGGATATTCTGTACATACAGTCATTAGGAAAATTCACCACAATCAGAGATTGAGACCTTCCAGGCTATTCCCAGAACTTCTTGCTGTGCAAACTGGAAGACAAAGTCTCTTTTCCCTGCAGCACCCATGTTATTTTCTATGGTGGTGGTGTTCAAGGAGATGGGGTTGAACACAGAAGCTACGTAACAAGCTGTGATGTGAGAAGATTTATCCCAATGCTGCCACTCTCCCAGAACCAGCAGGCTGTGGGTAGCAAAGCCCTAGGTCACTTCGGCAAGGACAACAATTCAACAAGGGTACAAGAGGTGTAGAGAAAAATCAAACACCTTCTGACATCCAAAAAATTACTTCCAACCAAAGGCAGAATTATCCAGCTAGGACACGAACCCTGCAGCCACACCAGTTACCACAGGGAGCTCCTGCAGCACAAGGCAACATGGCTCACTGCACCTGCTTGCTCCACAAAACCAGACTGATAGGAGACAATTCCAGCCTGAGAAGGGAGTTTGAGACTACCTTCAATGTTTTGGGATGCTGGGGTTCACACAGAGAGTTCTTAAAACATGCCAATACAGTCCTTTGATCTTCCACACAAACCAATGAGAAGGTGAGAAAGTTTCAGCCCTTATTCTGCCTTACCCCTTCTGAAAAACCTCAGTTGAGTCAGAATGAGTCACTGTGCCTCTGCCTGCTTATATGTTTAAAAAAAAAAAAAAGAAGAACAGATATTATTCTGTTCTGTGTAGAGATTAAGTATAGTTCAATATTTTCAGGTTCTGAGGAAACAGAATAAAAAGCATCAACTAGCAATTGAGTCTAAATGTTGGAATAAGAACAAGGCTGGAAGGAATAAGACCATAGAGGTGAAAAGCAGGTTGTACAACCCAACAGTGCTCCTTCTGCCAATGCTGGCCTGATTGGTGGGCTCCAGCTCTGTTTTGGAGACAGCCTGTAACCCATATGCAGGACAGACTAAGGATACTCCTAAAGAAACCATCCTGCCCAAGAAAATCATCTCAAATCCTTACCATGCAGTAGTGGTCCTAACGAATCAAACGGATGTGGTCCTAACTGTCCCCTATGCCTGACAAGATGAGCAGAGTAATTTCAGGTAGCAAGAGTATGAGCTGGGTTTAACTGATCAGACCATGGCAGAAATAGACAGCATCAGCATGTGCTCTATAGACAAGCAGAATTAAGTGAACAGTCTGTTTTCTACTACTGTCTTTAAGACTGGTGGTTAGCAGAAACAGATAGAATTAGGACCCAGAAAGCAAGTCATCAAGAAAGGTTCTCATTACAAACCACTGTTGACCAAAGCAACCAGAAAACATTACCTAAACATCTGCAACATTTGAGGAGAAAACTGCAGAGGAAGAACACAAGGTCCTAAACACCCAACACCTGCCATGAATAACACAAACAGTAAGGAGAGGATGAACAAAACCTGGTAAGACATCTAGTGATGATAGGCAGGGAATTTGACAGAACATGAACAAAATACTATGTTAACTGGGGCAGAAACTGGTAATGCTTATTTCTAACATCTGTTTTTGCTGAATAGATAGGGAAGAATCTGTGTCACCAACTCTAGCGAGCTGATCACAAATTTTACTATGTCCGAAATAAATACATCTTTTAAGTCCCAGCTACTAGAATCAGAGATGCTCTCATGATACAGCAAAACTCTAGAAAACAGGGTGAAGCAAGTACAATCTAAAAGACCAGACATCAAAACAAAATAAAAATTTCCAAATGCATTATTAAAAAAGAAAAAAATATATTTTCTTAAGGAAATCCCATTGCTTTGGGGTCCACAAAATGGTATTTTAAATATGATTTTGCCCATACATTTCTATTCACACCCCACAGAAAGCTTAAACCACAGACATTGCTCCTAATTTTTGAAGGAGTCATAAATCTGCTAATACACTTCTCTTAGGCCTGGGTCAGAGCAGCTTAACCACTTCAGAGAAGGAAAGGACTGTGGACAGAGACTTCCACAGAGAAAACTTCTTGAACAAAAATAGAGTAAAGAACAACAAGGATCCTAACAGCAATATAGTTTCTCATGGGAAACTTGAGAAAGGAGAGAGGCAAATGAGAGGAGGTGGATAGAGGGCAGACAGGTTAACAGGAACCAGCCTACAGTTAGTCTGGAAACATTTACAAAATGAGACAATTAGAAAAACAAACAAGCAGCACGAGATCCCAAAACAATTTGCTAAGCCCATCACAGAAGCCTAGTCGACCATGCAAGATCAAACCCACAAGGGTGGAAAAGATGAAAACAGAGCTTATGTTCCCTCATGGAGACAGGGGTCTTTCTGCACAAGAGGAGACAGCTGCTTTGGACATCTCCCTTGAACAGGGGAAGGAGACCCATCAAGGAGGTGGCTTGGACTCACTCTGAGAGCCTGTAGTACCAGCCTGATCTTCTCTATTTTCCTATGACTTCCAGAGTTACCAGAGGAGGAATTGCACCCACACTACCAGGAGGGGATAACACCAAGGAAGCAACAGATGGAAATGGAGTCTGGCCTTGTCAGACAGTTTGAGGACAAGAGCTTCAACTCAGCACTGCATGGGTTAAGCCCCACACGGCCTATGCAAGGAAATCATTCTGCTCATGCCCCAGACAACTGAAAACTTGCTCGTACTGTTCTGGAGGAATGAATCACCCAGAGAGAAACTCTGGCAGGCAACACGAGGAAGAAGCATCACAGCCAGAGATCCCAATACAAGCAAGATTCAAGCAGATAAGAGAGGGCATGGCCTTGCAGACTATCTAGCAAGAGCATCCATCTGCAGAGGCCATCTAGCATAACTTCTCATAAGTCTATGGGGCTGGATGGGAATCACCCAAGGGTACTGAAGGAGCTGGCGGAAGTGCTCACCAAGCCACTCTCCATCATTTATCAGCAGTCCTGGCTCACCGGGGAGGTGAAGTTAGCAAATGCGACGCCCATCTACAAGAAGGGCCAGAAGGAGGATCCAGGGAACTACAGGCCTGTCAGTCTGACTTTGGTGCTGGGGAAGGTTATGGAGCAGATCATCTTGAGTGCCATCACGCAGCACGTATGGGACAACCAGATCAGGCCCAGTCAGCATGGGTTTATGAAAGGCAGGTCCTGCTTGACCAACCTGATCTCCTTCTATGACAAGGTGACCCGCTTAGTGGAGGGAAAGGCTGTGGACATTGTCTAACCTTTACTTCAGTAAAACCTTTGACACCATTTCCCACAGCATTCTCCTGGAGAAACTGGCTGCTCATGGCTTGGATGGGTGTACTCTTCACTGGGTGAAAAACTGGCTGGATGGCTGGGCCCAGAGAGTTGCGGCGAATGGAGTTAAATCCAGTTGGTGGCTGGTCACAAGTGGTGTTCTCCAGGGTTCAGTAGTGGGGCCAGTCCTGTTTAACATCTTTATCAATGATCTGGATGAGGGGACCAAGTGCACCCTCAGCAAGTTTGCAGACAACACCAAGTTGGGTGGGAGTGTTGATCTGCTTGAGGGCAGGCAGGCGCTACAGAGGGACCTGGACAGGCTGGATCAATGGGCCGAGGCCAATTGTATGAGGTTCAACAAGGCCAAGTGCTGGGTCCTGCACTTGGGTCACAACCACCCCAGGCAACGCTACAGGCTTGGGGAGGTGTGGCTGGAAAACTGCCCAGTGGAAAAGGACCTGGGGGTATCGGTCGACAGCTGGCTGAAGATGAGCCAGCAGTGTGCCCAGGTGGCCAACGGCATCCTGGCTTGTATCAGAACCAGTGTGGCCAGCAGGAGTAGGGAAGGGATCATCCCCCTGTACTCACAGAATGGTAGGGGTTGGAAGGGACCTCTGGAGATCATCTAGTCCAACCCCCTGCTAGAGCAGGGTGACCCAGAGCAGGCTGCACAGGACAGCGTCCAGGTGGGTTTTGAATATCTCCAGAGAAGGAGACTCCACAACCTCCCTGGGTAGCCTGTTCCAGTGCTCTGTCACCCTCACAGTGAAGAAGTTTTTCCGCATATTTAGATAGAACTTCCTATGTTCCGGTTTGTGCTCATTCCCCCTTGTGCTGTCGCTGGGCACCACTGGAAACAGTCTGGCCCCATCCTCTTGACACCCACCCTAGTGAGCACTGGTGAAGCCGCACCCTGAATACTGTGTTCAGTTTTGGGCCCCTCACTCCAAGAAAGACATTGAGGTGCTGGAGCATGTCCAAAGAAGGGCAACGAAGCTGGGGAAGGGTCTAGAGCAAAAGTCCTGTGAGGAGTGGCTGAGGGAACTGGGGTTGTTTAGCTTGGAGAAAAGGAGGCTGAGGGGAGACCTTCTCGCTCTCTACAACTCCCTGAAAGGAGGTTGTAGAGAGGTGGGGGTCAGTCTCTTCTCCCAACTAACAGGTGACAGGACCAGAGGAAATGGCCTCAAATTGCACCAGGAAGGTTTAGATTGGATATTAGGAAACATTTCTTCACTGAAAGGCTTATCAGGCACTGGAACAGGCTGCCCAGGGAAGCGATGGAAACAAAAGCATTTATGTTTTACTTGCTCAGGTTGTAACTGCTTGGTACAGTGCTCCTCACTATGCAGTTGTCCTGCATCTAGAGCATGGGCCTGATGCCGTTACCTGGCACTATTGGCTTCAGGCAGGAGTAGGCAGCTTCCACATGGGCTGGGAAGGAATCTGTGACCCAAAAGGCACTACAGTCTCCTCAAAATGTGAAGTGAGGGAGTGGAGCTAGGCTAGGCACTGAAGGGAATATAGTCCACATTGAGCTTGTGTACTGGGGAATCCACTTCCCACAAGACGGGGGAAAGGGCAGCACAGAATTACAAATCCATCCCTATCACAGTGGCTGAATAGGAGCTCGGCTTTACTGGAAAGGCTTCTGAGAGGAAGCCCTAGAAACTCCTAACCCAAGAGAAAAAGAGACATGAGGCATGTCTTCAGCCACTCTTCCCAGACACTGTGCCTGGCTCAGGGACAAAGGGCCTGTGCAAGTATAACTAGACAAAAAACAAGCAAGAAATGTCTGCTAAGCTTCCTAGCAAGGTCACCATCTGTCATTCCTCCCAACATTAGCTCAGATGTCAGGAAGGCAAAACCCTGGATGTTTCCAGGCACCTAGAGGCAGGAGAGGAGCATATTCCCTCCATGCTGTGCATGGATAGCTGGGGGGGGCAGAAGCAAACAAGCCCAACTTCATTGTTTGGGAGAAATGTCGCATTAGAACACAACCAAGTTTGATTTATTGAGTTACACAGCAAGGTCATGACAGATCTCGCGTTTCTCACTAGCTGAGAAACTCAACTTGCATCCTCTCGTGTATCGTCAGCAGAACTGAGCGTGATATTTCAAACACAACCATGTCTCACAATGCAGAAAGTTCCCCAGGCTGCCTTCTGAGGTCTAGATTATTACATGAGCCTGAAAGTCAGTTGTTACTCGTTTGGCTTTCTGAAATATTAATAGGTATTAGTATATTATGATTCGTCTGAGAAGCAAAACGTACACGACTGCTAATGTCCTAGTAAGGAGCACTTGTCTTTTCCATTGAGAATTAGGGTCTTTGGGGATTCTTTTGATTTTCTTTGTAAAGCTTCAGCATATATTAAAAAAAAAAAAAAACATCTGGCTACTACATTCAACTTCCATGATACAAACCTGCTACATCTCTGCTTTTACCAACAGAAGCATCCAGGAGCTGTATGCCTGCTCTCAGTGCAGAACACATCCCCCAGTCACATTCACTCATTTCCATGCAACTGCGACATAGCTGCTGCATGCTTATTCCCAAAGACACATGACATACTTAAAAAACGTTCCTCAATACCTGCTTTATATTGAGTAGTGTATTTCCAAATAAATGGTTTTATCATCCATATAGGCACTTGGTAGCTGCTGAAATAATTAAACATTGACCATGGCTTTCATCTGAATTTCTGTTGGTCTTAAAGAGGGACTCTTGAATGAGATTAGCAACCTATGAAAACGCACGCATGATAAACCTGCCCTCTAGTGGGAAAGTACCAATCACATCTACAGCCAACGTACAGAGGGGGATTTGCGGGTGCACAGCACACCACTGAGCCTCGGGGGCTGGATCAGACAGCAGTCCCATCCTTTTAGACTGTCCCTGCATCTGGCTTGGCTGAGGCTGCAGCCAGGCAGCCCCTAAGGGGCTGCCTGCTGCATTCCCAGCACAGCCACACCAACGTGACCAGAGGTAACACTGCTTTGGCTTTTTCAGCCAGGTCCTTCCTATACTCCATTCACTGGGGCCTGCAGAGGACATCCTCTGTCACCTGGCACCACCTATTAGTTGGGGAAAGAAGTCTTGCTGGGAGCAAACTGAAAAAAGATGGGTAAATATCAACTGGCAGACAACTTAGCATTATTCAAAAACCTTGCATTCGCATGATGCTAGCACTTGGCCAGCACCAGGGCTGAATGCACATGAACAGTGAAAGCTGAAGCCCTAGAGACTGAGTAGTCTCCCCAGGGCCCCATCTATAGAGATGCCATCACGCTGTACCAAAGAGCCAAGTACACCCACAAGCCCTGCTCTTCTCCTGCCACATGCACTAGACAGACCAGCACCTTAAAGATGTTCATGGCGTTATCCCTTTTTGCAACACAGTGGGGTAGAGCTTGATCTAAGGATGGAGATGTGTGTCCAGCAATGGCCCAACACTGGCTTTACAGAGCCGCATCTCCTCTACTAGAAGAATGATATGACAGCTAGGCTTCAGGAGGTCTGGACAAAGGAGAAAACAATGCTCCTTATAAAAAAAAAAAAATTAAGTCCAGATAACTATGTCTCAACAGTGAAAACTTATTTCAGAGAGGCTGGAAACAGGAATAGAGAAATTACAGCACAGGAACTGATTGTGCAACAGTTATTACGTCAGGCCCCTGCTTCCAAATGTACCTTACCCATCTTTAATTTTTAATGCAGAAATGCTGAATTTTGGGGTGACTACACACTGTGTTTCTGTATTGGGTTTGCATGGCAAGGTTTGTGGGGGGAGGAGGGAGCTACAGGGGTGGCTTCTGTGAGAAGCTGCTAGAAACTTCCCCCATGTCCCACAGAACCAGTGCCAGCCAGCTCCAAGATGGACCTGCTGCTCGCCAAGGCCGAGCCCATCAGCGATGGTGGTAGTGCCTCTGGAATAATGTATTTAAGAAAGGGGGGGAAAACTGCACAACAGCAGTTGCAGCTGGAGAGAGGAGTGAGAAGCAACAATGTGAGAGCAACAACCCTGCAGACACCAAGGTCAGTGAAGAAGGAGGGGGAGGAGGTGCTCCAGGCACTGGAGCAGAAATTTCCCTGCAGCCCGGGGTGAAGCCCATGGTGAGGCAGGCTGTCCCCCTGCAGCCCATGGAGGTCCACAGTGGAGCAGATATCTACCTGCAGCCCATGGAGGACCCCACGCCAGAGCAGGTGGATGCCTGAAGGAGGCTGTGACCCTGTAGGAAGCCCATGCTGCAGAGCAGGCTCCTGGCAGGACGTGTGGACCCATGGAGACAGAGGAGTCCATGCTGGAGCAGGTTTGCTGGCAGGACTTGTGACCCTGCAGGGGACCCATGCTGGAGCAGTCTGTTCCTGAAGGGCTGCACCCCATGGAAAGGGCCCACGCTGGAGCAGTTTGTGAAGAACTGCAGCCTGTGGGAAGGACTCACGTTGGAGAAGTCCGTGGAGGACTGTCTCCTGTCAGAGGGACCCCACACTGGAGCAGGGGAAGAGTGTGAGGAGTCCTCCCCCTGAGGAGGAAGGAGCAGCAGAGACAACATGCGATGAACTAACCACAACCCCCATTCCCCATCCCCCTGCATCACTGGCAGGGAGGAGGGAGAGAAAATTGGGAGTGAAGTTGAGCCCAGGAAGAAGGGAGGGGTGGGGAGAAGGGGTTTATAAGATTTGGTTTTATTTCTCATTATCTTACTCTGATTTCATTGGTAATAAATTGAACTAATTTCCCCAGGTTGAGTCTGTTTTGCCCATGACAGTAATTGGTGAACTATCTCTCCCTGTCCTTATCTTGACCCACAAACCTTTCGTTATATTTTCTCTCCCCTGTCCAGCTGAGGAGAGAAGTGATAGAGCAGCTTTTGGTGGGCACCTGGCATCCATCTCTTTTTCTGCCCAGAAATGCTGCCTGACAGGCCACATTCATGACACATGATCAACTTCCCTCCACCCCTGAAGGCACACACCCAGGGATCCTCACACTTCCCAGCTGTGTCCAACTCACTCCTCCCACTTCTGCCTCAGACATGCGAGCCAGACAGATGGAGAAACATAGTGGTCCCCTTTAGTCCATGGAGAAGATGTGCTTAGTTTATACCTAGCTTTTCATTAACAAAACCTCCTACTCAAGACATTTGCCATAGTTTTCTCCTCCAGGAAACTCGGTCATTAGCTCCAGTCCCCTCACTGCTGTGACCTTCTCAGGCTCCCCAGCTGTGCTCTTAGCCAAATGACTCTAGAGATTAACCAGTTGGTCCCTCTCCAACAGTCCCACCCAGCCTTCCCTACAGCCACAGAGAAAGCTGTTAGACCTGCCATAGAATTGCAGCCCTCATTTTCACCAGTCATACCATCTCTTCCTTGCAGGTCTCATTGCCTGTCTCCTTCCAAAAAAGTTAGTTATTTTTAGCACTAATTACTCAGTGTAGTCAGGACCTTTGTGTCTTTCCACCTTACTGAAATAAGGAAAGCAGAAATACCTCACTCTGCCCTTTCCTTTCTCGTTTGCTCTCACTACAAGAGACAGTGGTCCTCTTGCACTCTCTCTTGACACAGATTTAGAGATGCAATAGATGGCTTCCCCAAAGTGCTGCCTGTCCCCAGGGAGAAAGGCTCAATCACTGTACCCTCACAGATGGTAAGAAGCAAGCTCTACTGTGCTCTCTTGGCCACATTTCACAGCGGCACCTTGCAAACACTAGTACATCCATATCCACTCTCTGTGCTTGCAGCACAACCGCACTGTGACGTGCAAGCCTGTGGTAGGGGCCCAGAGTAGGAAGATGGGGAACTGTAAGCCCTTGCTGTAGGGTCTCTGTTGAACATGCTTTACACAAGGTCATTCACATCCCTTCAGCAACCTCTGTTATCCAACACCATTTAATAAACCCTACTCCAACAAGACCACATCCAGTCAACAGAGAGATAAAAGAAGGGATGAAATAGGTGCAGGGTCTAAAACTGGGTTTCACTGGGATAACACAAGATTGCAGCATGATTTCCTCCCCCCTTGTGCGGAGACGCATGCAGAAACAAGAGCATATTCTTGGCAACAAGTCAGTCCGGTAATGTTCCTGCTGTCATTAGATGCTGTATTTAAACTCTGACCTCACATTTAAATGTAACCACGACAACAATGTCACACCATCCCCTCCAGTCCCACCTGCCTGTAAAGCAAAGTGAGCCGCAGAGCTCAGACCACCAGGGCCCCATACGCCCTAGTCCTTCAGGCATCCCCAAGGTAGGTCTCTCCCTGGCCCAGGGCACCAACAGGGTAGTATTTGCTGATCCTTCAGCCCTGGCCAATGATCCCAGCTTGGACTCTGCTTGTTATTTCTACCCCACAGGATCTGAGGGCTCCAGCCAAGACACTGCACAGACTCACAGGTCTCCTGACAGAATTTGAGTCCCAAGCAGGACCATCTCCTAACTATGGTTTGTTCACACAGCATTAGGCCAGGCAGATAAAGAGCCACCACAAGTCTTTCCCATAAGCAGGCAGTGGATCTATCATCCTGAACAGCATTATTCCCTTCCTCCAAGAGCCTGGGACCAGCACATGACTGTGCTAAAATGCTTGCAAATGAGCTCAAATAGCCACTGAACAAAAGTGCCTACAGAAAGACTAGTTTCATACTGACTGAACCTTGCAGTTGAATTCAGTATTCTGCTGGCTAATTAAAGGCTTTCTGCTTGCCTTCCCCCACCCGGCCGCCCCCCCCCCCCCCCGTTTATACATATTTGCTCTCTTCCACTTTTAGAAATACATCTGCAGGTTGTGCCAGTAGTTCCTTATTCATGAAGATGGTAGTGCACGGGCTGTTAGCGTTAATCTTAGAACAGAAAATGCTTAACGCTCTGACTTGGACAATCTGTCAGTGTTTGACTGCAGAGCTTCAGCTCACTCACTTCAGTAGGCAAGCATATTAACAAACATTTACAAAATGGAATCATTTACAAAGTGGAATCAGTTTAACACATATTTTTAGGCTGTTAGGTTTACTTTTCCAAGATGGGATTGTTCTGTATCACACATCCTGTGGTTTTCTTTAATCCTGATGACATGAGAACCACCTAGAACTGGCCTCCAAGTTAATTCAAAACCCGATATGGCCAAACTACACATGACAATTCAAGCATTCAAATCCAAAAGCTTTTTGCCTCAGGCCATTGGCTGCAGCTGTAGAAATGGCCAGTTTCATAGGCTGATATTGCAAGGTCAACAGCCCTTTCTTGTTTGAGCATTTATTTTTCCAATGGGTGCAAAACAACTGTTCGTTCAGGGACACCACAGGAGAGCACTAAGGTCTATGCAAGTACTTCCCTGCTTATTTTGTGGTCTTAAGAGTAGCTTCTGCTCTCCAATATTTAGGGCTTAAGCTTGCACCCAAAGATAGCGTGCAGAAGTTCTGCAAAGGAAAAGGTCTTGCATAAAGGAAGATATGCAAACTAAAGTCGCCACCTTTTCCTCAGCTCAGACTTTAGTCCTCTACTACCAACTTCAAAATTACTTTGACAACCAAGAAGGAAAAGCTGAAGTTAAAACTTTGCCCCAGACTTTGTCTCCACATTTATGATTTTAGAATAAGGTTTGGATTAAGATATTTCTGTTTTTACTCTTATATACATTTATAATTTAGTTGCAGAAATATTTGCCTGATCCACAGGGGAGCAGTATACTTTGAAATATGAGGATTTTGGAATAAAGAGGGTGTCCTTTCTCCAACAGTGAAGACAGGCTCATCTGACATATTATTTCTTATTAGAGAGTTTTGCTTTGTCAAAGTAATAGCTGTTTGTCTCAAACCATGACCTAGAAGCATTCAATCCAATTAACACAGCTCAACTGAAATGCATCCTTAGTTACTAAATGAAGTGGACTAAACTTATTTGCTGCATTGATGTGAAAAGAGGAGGTGTTACCAGCAGTTCCTCACTCAGCAGATACCCTGGGTGAGGTCCCATCCACCCTGCCAGCCCCACTTTCCCTCCTCCCACAGGTCTGCACAAGAGATGGAGGGAAGAGTGAGCACCAAGTGCCCATGCGGATTCACCAAAACCCTTCTGGAACCAAAAGCGGCCATTTTTCCCCCTTCCCCAAAGGCAGCATTTGCCAGGGGTCCTAGGACAACATAGACACCCAGGGGACACAACCAAATGAGTGGTGGACTAGAAGAAAATAGAAAACACAGACTTCATTGCGACTCCAGTGCCAACTCAGCTCCAAGTCATTTTGAAACTGCCCTATACCACAGTGGGAAACTCCTCAGGGTTGGCAGAGCAGCCTGGTCTACCCTATTTGAGCAAGACACTATATTCTTTACATATTAGTGTTCACCGGCTTGGGGATCACCATTGCATGTCAAGCTTGCCTTCATTGCTTAGCTTTCTCCCCAGAACATCTGTGTGGCAGAGCATAAATACCATGATGGGGAAGACTGTGTGACAGCCAGTAACTGTGAGACTCGGACACACAGAAGCAAACATTGTCATCTCTCTGGAAGCTGTACCTGAAAGGAGGGCAGGGAAGATTGGAGGAGGAGCTGCCAAGGGGACTGAAAGCCCCGTCAGGTGCTTGGTCCAGGAGGGAGACAACATCTACTGAAAACACATTGATAGGAAGGGCCTCCCTTTAAAAGGGAGAGTCCTTTGTCTTCCCTGGGATTTTAATCACACTGTGGTGGCTGGGCAGAAAGAAGGACTTTAAACAACAACAAAATATAGTTACAAACCCACTTTTATTCACAATCTGATGAGTTGCAAGCCAGCCTCCCATTGCTGCTTTTCCTGTTGGCACCCTTGACCATCCACACCAAAGCAAGGAGCTCCCCTCCCCAGCTCTCTGCCCCCCTTGCCTCCTTAGCAGAGAAAGGTGACAGATGAGGGCATCTCTTCCATCTTTGCTTTTAGCAAAAGGGCAGAAACAATGAGAAGTGCTGCCACCAGCAGTAAGGCACAGATTAGTCACCAATTCCATGTCACCAATGTCAATCGATAGGAAGAGACAGCAGCAGGTCAAACGCAGCGAGGTATCAGCACAGAACCAGCAAGCAGAGATGCAAGTGCTTGACCCAAAGATATTGCCACACAAATGACAGCAAACACATACACTGACCAAGCAAAGAGTGGGATAAGGAGGAGGATGCAATAACGCGGAGTAAAAAAGCAGAAGTCAAGCTAAGCATGTCACTCAGAGAACTGCTAAACAGGAGTAATCTGTGTCAAGCAAAAGTGAGGTTTCAGATAGGGCATGTAAGCTCTGAAACTGCAGGAATAAGGGAAGTGAAGAGACAATATCATTTTGCTCTCCACATTAAGAGAGTGTCTCCTCTGTAAGAAGTCTGACAGAGCAACAAAATGGAGGTATTTTTTTTTTCGTGGTCTTGGGGTTGATTTCAGGAATAAGTATTTGCTCATTTAGAGTAGTTCTGGAAACCTCAGGCGGTATTGCAGTCTGACTAAGGGATGTGCAACTCTCAGGTGGATAGTTTCGTTAGTTCGCAGAACTGGGACAGGTCCTAGGAGGGAGAAAAGAGGTACAGTAACGGGAGTTTCCAAGGTTAGGGGGATTTTTTTTTTTTTTTTTTTTTTTTTTCTTTCTGAGAATCCATATGAAGAGGAAGAGCTGTGGCAAGGATGGGAGGACTCCGTCTCCTAACCCATACTAACCACTTGTGACAACATGCAATTAATAGCTCATCAGCAGAGAGGTGGGGCTGTCCCTTAAGTAACCTGCTCAAAGCATTCCCTTGCTTTCAAGGAAGAGGAAGAAAGATGAGCCATTTATCACCTTACACAGGAAGAGGAGGAAGAGTGATGCATCACTATCTCCTTCCTCATCCTTCCAGGCACCTACCAAAAGTAAGAACACCCCAGATGGGAAAGCTTGGTAGCACCAGTAACCATTAAGCCTTATCTGAAACCTGAAGCTACAATGATATTCTGCTCTGGAGTCACATGGCCATGTGAGAGCTGTCAGGTTCATCAGAGAGAAAAATAACGACCACTCTGCAGGTCATAAAAGAAAAACAAATGTTGTTATTCAGGGGAGGGAGTGAGGGATTGGCTACACCAATATATTGGTTAGTTTGTACCAATTTGGATTACATGTCACTAGTCAATAGTCTTTAAAAGCAGCTTTAAAATGCAGCAGTTACATATCCACACCTTCAAAATCAACCCTCTAACAGGGTAAGCACCACTGCCTCTCAACCCCTCTGGAAGAGACTTACGATTTTTTTCTGGGATTTCCCTTGGAATTACCCTTGGCTACCACAAATGCTTTCAGCAGCATTTTCAAAAGTCATTAGAACATACGAATGTTTCAATTTCCACTTATCTCTTGTGGAGACACCACAGCAAAGCTGATTATCTAAAAGTCCACCACTCAGCACCGTTTGGAAATGAGATCCATTTCAAGTGTTCTCACTTGGGCACCCATCATCAGTTATATCTAAAAAGCCCTTCCTCTATCACTGACACAAAGATTAGGTAATAGCACAGACCTAGGGAAAACCAACCACGAGTAGGACAGACCTAAACACTCACTAAATGCAAAGGGAACTTTTACACATTTGCAGTTAAGCACAGACTTAGCTGTTTTGCTGAACTGGTGCGTTACGGCCCAAAGCAATAAGGAATATGCCCAAAAATGATCATTATAATGTCTTAGTCTTGTATTCTGCTTAACACAACCTGAGAATTTTACCAAGTGTTCGCTTCATTACACCCTCCCCACAGGAATTCCCTCCTCCTCTTTGCTACTGATTCACCCCATCTGAATTTTAATGCCACTAAATGATACCAGCATTAAGAAGAGAAAATCCCTATGTTCTTTTCATCCCTCTACAGGATAAAAATTACAGAGAAGAAATGAAATTTTGTTGCTTAGCAGCGAAAACACTTCAATGAAGATTTGCCACGCACGCCAAAACTCCTGCTAACATCAGCAGGACTGCATCAAGGCAGTAACCAGATCATCAGGCAGGTGCAGCGTCAGAGGAAGGAATTAGGAACATGCTCTTACAGTTCATGGATTAGACACATGCACATCACACAGACCTGCAGCATCCTCAACATGCTGGGCCTGGAGCTGCTCCCTTTCCTAACCCAATGGAAGGAAAAGGAACGGCTCAGCATCCCCTGCATGGGCAGGCAGTCATGGAAGAGCGAGAAAATAACCATTTCACCTGTTTCAGAGATGTGCATACGCGCCCTGTGCCTCAGTGAACTCCAAGCATCCCCTGAAGAGGAAAACACTATACCTTCCAAAGCAAAGGTGCAGTGTAACCTGTTTGCCAGGCAAACTTGCAAATATCAGAAGAAACCACAGCCCCTCACTGTGGTCCCCCTGATCCAACTCCAGAGTAACTTCCTCTTGCCCCAGGTTCATCACCACCAGAGACTCCTCTGCTTCTGGGAAGGGGCACAGCGCCTTTACTACACTGTAAAGGTTAAGTATATGGTAAAACATTCATATTCATCTTACTAGGCTGCTCCCATGTCCCCAGCTGTTTGCTACCTGTTGATAGTTACCAGAAATGAAGAGAAAAATGTACCTCTCAGAGACCAAACAGGCTTTCTAGAAATGCAGTGGAATTGAACTGCACTCTCCCTGCCTTTTCTCCTACAACGTTTTCTTTCTAGTCATTACCATCCCCTTTCCCGCTCCTTTTCTTTCCAAACTATAGCCAAATTCTGACATTTGGACAGCACACATTTGGCAGCTCCCTTAATGAGGTCAGACATGTAGTCTGAAAGAAGTAAAGCAGTTTTTAAGCAACAATTTTTAGATCTGCACTGGGCTCCATGTTTTCCCCTCTGCAGCAGTATTGGTCCTCCTTACTGCTCCCTTGTCTCCCCTCACAAGTAACAGGCATATCTATCTCTATTGTCCCTTCTCTGGCCCATCTCAACCACCATACCCTAATCTCCTGGTTCGCAGAGGTGTGTCTTCCCTGCCTCTTCCCTTCACCCTTAAAAAACCCCAAACAAAAAACCACCCACCTGTTCCCCCCCCAAAAGGGGGGGGCGGGGGGGGGGGGAGAAAAAATTCTGTCTCACATGCCAGCTAAGCCACTCCTACCTCTCTCTACTCTAGCCCCAGCATTTAGTAGGCTCTCCCTGTTTTTCCCCCTTGCCACCTCTCGGCTTAGCAGACTCCCTACAACTGTGGTACTTCTTCTGTTGGCCACCACTTTCCTCCAAGGCAAGCCTGGCCTTCCCCAGTTTAGGAAGTGCCAAGCTGCATGCCAAGATTAGGGATACACTTCTACACAAAACCAGCCCAACCTCATGGCTGGATCCCCAGCTACTTTCTATCAAAGGTCACTGCTAAATGGCACGGAGCTTAGTTCATCTGTGCCAGTGAAGTCTGGCTCACAGTAAGTCCAGCTGGCAAGAAGACCATAATAAATGTTAAACATAAGTGTACCACAGTCCTATCTGGGTCACAGGAAGCAGAGATCACGCAGAAGTATATACCATGAGAAATGTGTGCAGGGGAGGAAGGTCAGATTTCCTGATTCATGCTTTGCAAAAACGTCAACAGAAAGTTGTCCTCAAGTGTCAATGCTGCAGCAGCTATCACTTTCTTTTTGGGTGTTTTCCTTACTCACTTCGAGATGCTTGAAGGGTAACTGCTTAAAAGGTGCTGCTGCTGCATCATCAGCTCAATCTGGGGAAGTTTCTTATTACACACTGGAGATGGGCATCGACAGCAGACAGGACTGTACCAGCACAGATGTGGCAAGTCCCAGGGAAGTTCCCTGTGACTGCACAGGCCGTTTCAGTAGGAAGCCCATAGTGAGTCGTTGAGCATGTTAGTTACAAGGTTACCTTGCAAACACAAAGCCTTATATATTCTCCTTTTCAAACATCAACTCCCCAGGTCACCCTTTTCAACCTGCCTTACAGATGCCAAACAGCAGCTCCCTGATCCAAAGTTGTTTCTTCTGCCTGACCAGGGTGGAAAGTGAAGCCTGGGGACATAGAGCAGCTCACAGCAGAGTTGGTAACAGAGAGGAGGCAGCCTTCTTGGCCTAGACCTGCACTGACTTCATAGCACTAAGTGATTCTTGTGTTCCTGAAAATTTTATTTTAACTGGAAAGAGCCTGGCAAGGCAAGCTGATAACTGTTTTGGACTTTTACCCATGAGAAGACTATAGGTAAAATCATGCAAGAGTGCAGCATCCCAACAGGTCCAGAACAATCCATTTTACATGGGTGCGAGTGACAATACCGGGCGTGAGGTGCCAGAGAAGTAGGGTCTTGAGCTGTACAAAAAACAGTGAGTGGAAATCCAAGCAGTCAAGATCTCTGTCTGACAGTGAGGGTCTGCATGTATGTGGTTAATCCAGCACAGGGCTGAATCTTACTAGTTCTTGGAGCTCTTTCATCCCATGTCAGCCTCTTCACAAAATCAGGATGACACAGAATGAGTCTGTCATTTCAGCTTGAATGCCTAGTAAGGACAAAAAGCCCTCTGCTTTTGAGGCTTGAGTTCAACTTCCAGTTCATTTATTTCCACTTAGATCACTTAAAGACAGTGGAGCTGCTCAAGGAAGTCCTCATTCTGGAGCAGTGAGGCAGCCACAGCCTTCAAAAGGCCACACAGCACTTCCCAGAGTCCTTCATGTTGACCACCGATTTATTTTAGATACTTGGTGGGGGGTTGGGGGGTATTTGGTTTTTCAGTTTGGTGGTTATTTTTCCTTTATTAACTGCAGTCTAAGAAATTCAGGTAAGATGTGAGCAACACCTATTAAAAAAGCACAAAGTGTCCTCTGCAAGGAAAGAAGATTTCTAGCTAAATGGCAGCACTTAGACGCAGATTTACAAGGCAGGCCAAAGTCCCACAATACTCCTCATAAGTCAACAGCTTCTGTCTACCTACTGCTGGGTTCCCTGTGGACACAATGCCACCAGCACCCACAGAGGACAAGGTCTTGGCAGGGTGAAAAGAATGACCTAAGATTTTCTGCAGAATGAGGATCTATATCAAGGATTTAAACTAAAACTCTGCAGGAGATCTAGATCCTCCTTCTGCAAGACAAAAATTAACTTCAGGCTAAGAACAACAAAAAGCAATCTCCCTGCAGAATAACTCAACAGTTTCAATAAGGTTTCTTTCACTTTTCTCTTAGGCAATTGGTGGCCAATAATGAAGATGATAATGGAGCATGTGCTTGATTCAGTCCAGAGGCATATACTCAGATACACGTACCGATCTGTTCACCTGCTGCTTCTGCTCTCACAGTGAGAGAATTGCCAAAATATTTTCTATTGCCCTTGCATCTTCCAGCCAATAATCTAAAAATACATTACAAGCTTTTAATAACCCCTCATAACCTCTATCCAGTAGAATGAACAGATTTTAGCACCCCAGAAACTGGAAGAGAGAGAAAAAAGATTACTTGGACCAGACTCACTAGTGAAACTGCAGGGAAGCAAGTAATAAGTGCAGTTTCATTTAAGTCCAGCAGCCTAAGATCATCAGAACAACAGGCAGCACACAGGGCTTCATCCACAGCTGGTGGGTTTGAGTTGGTACTCTCCTGTAACACACAGGCCATGCAGATCAGAGGTGGGAACGTTCCCACTGCCTGGTGCTGGACATCTGCGCTGTACACACACCACTCGATCCCTACAAGGTGCAAAGCCCCCTTCCCAAAGAGGTAAAGGCATTTCCCTCCGGACACTATTTGCATCAAAACAAAGAGGACAGGAGTTCAATGACCAGGTACAGCAGGCTGCCACACACAGCGCATCACATAGTGTTGGCATACTTCTCTGTAAATAAATGGGTGGGTGATGGTGGGCCTTACACCTCCTTCTACAACAAAATGTGAAAGGGGAAAAAGTAAAACATCTCCCTGACTCCAGCACTTTGAAAACCTTGTTGTTGGTTTCATCACTGCTGGTGATGCTGCTCCCCAAAAAGGCTGCTAAAACCAAGGTATTCTTTCCATTGCCAGCCTTGCCATACTGCAGAGTTGATGCAGCTGCACTAATTTCCCTGCTGAATCACTGTATCCCACATCACAGTGGGAAGAATCCCTGCTGTTGGAGCAGTATACATGCCTCTCGATTTCACAGATGCAGCCGAAGTGTGCGTGTTACCACTGGGGGCACAGAATGGGGATTTTACACAGCCACAAAGAAGAAAGGAAGTTCAGTAAATTAACTATTCAATTAAAAAGGAAAATTACCATGACAAAGGTCAAACATAACTACTTCATGTATTTTTCCCCACTCCCCCGTCCCATCTCCCTCCCTCCCCACTTCCTTCCTCTCCTCCCCCATCTAGCACCCCAGCTAACATGAGTCTAGGTAACAGGCAGATTAAAAACTGTATTTGTTGCCGTCTGCATTAGTAGATGGCAATGACAGATTCTGTGCCAAAGTTGCAACTGCTAAAACTGAAAGAAGCACTAGTCCAAGGTATAAGTAGGGATGCACATAAATGTGTCTGGGATGTTAAAGTAATATGCAAAAATAAAAGGAGATGGTGGTTCAAGTTGAGAAGTTTGCAGTTTAGACGAGATCACTACAGAAAATGCCTCTAACTATGTCTGTTTCAAGGCGTTAGGATTGGCCAATTTGGACATGAGAAGCAGCTCTCCCCTTGCTCAGATCGAAGTCAGGACCAAAGCAACCAAGTTAGCCTAGTGGCACAGGGCAGCAGAGACTCCCTGCCATTTATAGCTGCCACACGACTGCTGGCCAGCTCAGCCACAACAACTACCTCTTACAATTTACCACGCTTGTTCTCTCTTGACTACGTGTGCAATTCCCCACTGTTACAAGCCAAAAAACTAAGAGAAGGACAAATGTGAACACTGAGCGCTCAGCCAGATCACTTCCCCCCTCCCCCCCCGTCGTGTATCTTTCCACGATGGGCTGGGCAGGCTACCCACACACCAGAGTAGGTGATCTGTGAAAAACCCGCTTAGACTTCAAATTGCTACAACTGTCCTGTCTCCTAAACACGGGTTGCTAAATCAGAAGGAAGCCTGCCAATTTCTGAGTGCCCTGCTTTCTGTGGCTTCATCTTGAAAGTCACCCATAAATCAGTTCACCAAAATACAAGACAATATATAGTCCACTCATGGCAAATAACAGAAGAGTTACTCCATACTGAGCTTCAAGCAAGAACGTGAAGAATTGTCGTCTTCCTTAAGAGAGGAGAAAGTACACAATTTTCAGAATGACTGTAGATCTTGTTCACAACATGCCTGCCAGCATGGCCCTTGTCAAATGCAAACCACAGTGCTTAAAGGCATTGTGGTGAGGAATTCAAACAAGTAATAACAGCTCTGATACCATGCTAAATGAGTAGCATCTGAAATGTACACAAAAGGACAAGAAGCCAAAACACACTCAGTCAGTGGGAATTCACAGATTACTGTATATGATGCTACCAAACCATTAAGGCTGGGAAATATGGTTGCATAAGTGTGTTAACAGAAGATTTTCTTTTTTAATTTACAGTCAGATGACTAAATTCAAAGACCTTAAATGACATTATCTCAATTTATGTTATATAACCACAGGCTGGCTAATTCCTTCATTAAGCTCTAGTTTTATGATGTAATCAAAGCTATTCCTCTAGAAAATGATATGCTTTAGCTTAAAGTCTTAAAATGACAAAGCTCATTTCTACGTTATTTGCCTCCATGACTAGCTGCTCCCTGATAAAATAGTGTCTATTAATTTCAGATGAAACTTTTCTAATTTATTCTTTTAAAAAATACCATTTTGTTATATCTTTTGATCTTTAAGCTACTAAATTCTTTTTTGAAAGAATGATAAATGTTAAAAATCTGCATTTGGGAAAGGCTGGAAGAATTACAAAAAGCTCATCCCACTGAGACCACATCCTTTGGAGCTTTGCTAAACAGACATTCTGGATATTTTCAATTGTTATTTTTTTGTCCCACCTGCTGTAATTCTCTCTCCAAATCAGGCATCAAAACAGCATAAAGCCATAAAGGAGAGTAATATCTGAGGCCTCCTACTATTTGTTGCACATCACCACTTCTCATCTGTCTTCCCCTCCACCAGGGTAAATTTGGAGGCTCACTGAGCTCATTACAGAATGAATTCTCCTCCTTAGAGCTAGTACTCCAAGTACATGCTGAGTCAGCACCCTAAATAAAATGTGAGAGAAACCTATTTCCACTAATGAATCATAGAAGCAGCTACATCAAAAGTAGGTGAGTAAAAGAAAGTTTACCAGAATATAAAAGAATAAAAAAGTGTCAGAATATTGCACTGTACTATTTAGCAATGAGCTACGAGATGAAAAATGGTTAAAAGCAATATGGGAGGCCATATCCCTAAAACACACATGACACTTCCTAACCCAGCACCTGATGGGGCTAGCTAGTTCTCAACTATCTGCAAAGATTTTGATGGGCAGGCCAGAAAGGAATAAAGAATGGTTTTCCGTTTGTTTGCTGACCAAAGACCAACACGAAGCCCAAAATAAAACTTTTTCAGACGTAGAAAAAGGCTCGGTTCCATGGGTAATGTTTCTAATTTTATCCAAAGTATTTAATCCATCTCTGCTGTCTTGAAACTTCCTCAGCCCTGTAAACTTATCATAAACAAAGCCATTACTATATGTTGGGTGGGGGGTTTTTTTATTTAGAATACAACATACTTAGAAGATGACATTGCAAAAATTGCCCTGTATCAAAAACAATTGCAACATAGGTCTGCAACAATTTCCACATACATAATAGTCAAAATACTTTGGCTAGGTTGTTAGTCAATTGTGAATAATGCTACTTCTCCTATAATGAGCAGTGATCATAACGATTATTTCTGAATAAAAAATGCTCATCAGTCCTGGACCAGAGGAAATTGCACGGCTGTTGTGGGTGTCAGGGTTTCTGAACTTCACCCCTAGAAGTTGTGAGCGGGCCTAATCTCAGTCCTAAAGCACTGCAGGGAGCAGTTCCTCTGCTCCTTGCAATTATCTAGACTAACTTGGTAAAGCCATTTTGAAATTCTTTACTTAAAGCGTGCAGAATGAGAGAAGCTTCATTCTTGGAGTGACAGGACATTCCTACACACTTCCCACAAATGTACAGCCTGTGGACAAGGGTTACTACTCTCTGAGTAGAAAGGACTGTGACTTGGGAGGGGAAAGAGTAAAACATGTATAAATGCCAGAGTAGATTCTTCTCCTCACTGAGTTTATTTTGTACGTTGCCCTTGTGCATAGAGGATTTATTTGCCTCTGGTGTAACAAGGCAGTCAAACACAAAAAGCTTTTCACAGCAGCAGCTGATTTTTTTAATGTATATTCAAATGTGACTGAATTTGCAGTTGAATGCATTAGCCAACAGAGATGAAGACAAAAGCAGACTGCCAGGAGACAGCAATTAATGCAGCAAGAGGTGACTCAGCTGTAGCAGCTGTGAACTGTGCTCCAGGGAAGAACCAGTGACAGGCAGAGTTACATTAGGGAGGCTGATCTCACCTCCTTTAAACAGCCCACAGTGACTGCCTTTGAGGAAAGCACCAGGTCACGCACAGAAGCGATCTGCAGTATTTAGAAGTCTAGGGACTAGTGCTTTGGACAGAGCTTACTCATGGGAGTATGAAACAGGTGGCTTGTCAGGGCTCAGGTGCCAGGTAGCACAACTGCAAAGTGATAGCTCACCCAAAACAGCCAGGTCACTGCTAACAAGTTGACACATCTTCTACCTACCAAAGCATTCCCTGTTGTGAGGGAAACAAGACAGACTGGAGGCATCTGAACCCTCTCCTGCAAGTGTTTGCTGAAGGTTTTGGTACAAACCTTTCTTCAGCAATTGTGATTTTTTGCACGTTGTACCAAAGATCTGAGCTAACCAACTGTAGGCATCACATGAAAGCTGGAGAAAGTGGCAACCCCAGAATTATCCAACCTCAGTAGGGAAAGAAGGAACTTCCATAAAGGACACTCCTGTTGGCACCACTACTTATTAAAGTGGCAGTGCTTTTCAGAGATTCAGACAGCATGGGCTGAGCACTGGTCCAAGATGAAAAGCTCCCCATCTCTCACTTTGAGGAATCCTGTGCTGCTGGGCAGAGGGAAGCACAGAGATGATGTGAAAAACCGAAAGCAGGAGTGGGAAGACTGTTGGACGTTGTGTCCAACTAAGCCAGCTCCTAAAAGCCTTTTTTTCCTTTTGGGTTCAGATCAGGAAAAGCCTCATTCCAGAACGTTGATGCTTATTTAGAATATCCGCTGCTTTTCTAATGAACTGGATAAAATAGCACAAAACAGAGAAACTGTTCTTGCAACTAGAACAAGTTTCTCACCTTACAAGCTTATCTTTTTATAAAGACAGACTATGGAAAAAAAGTTGCTAGTTCCCTTTATGAAGTGTACAACAAAAATAAAACCACGTAGAAAAATTATTAATGATGCAAGATTCAGGAAACACCTGAATAAGTTTGCCTCTGCCACTTCAGTTTGGCTTCCTTTTGTGCACTCATGATATAACTTTCAATTACCCCTAAAAATAGTGTTTTCCCCTAAGCATCATCACATCATCATACACAGGACAGCCAAATGATCATTGACTGTTAGTTGGTATTTGTTTCCTCCCCATTGTTTAGTATACAAGCCTGGTTATCTTAATGCACCCTATTTAAAACTTCAACTAAAAAGGGGTAATTACTCTTCTCTTCAGAGGATTTTCTATAATTGTCACTATACAACAGCAGAGAAATTCACAATCATTCCAACCCTGTGAGATGCAGGCAGACATAATAGCAGGGAAGGAACAGGATAGTTTGGACATGGACAGACCAGATTGCACACCACTGACGCACGTGGCTTGTCCAAAAAAAGCCAGAATATACTTTTCTGGGAACAGTGCTGATGACCAGCACTGACAGGCACAAGAACTAGGCTGCAGGCAGCTCCCTCCCAAGAGCGCACAGCAAGACGGATGGGCCACACCAAATAGACTGGGGTGGTCTCAAGGCCACACAATCGCAAACAATCCTGTTATAATGCAAGAGTTCAGGACCTCCCTTGGTTGTGATCCCCCCCCACAGCTCTCCTTTTAGTCTTTGGACAGCTCTGCTTTGGCACTTGCTATCCACAAAGTTCAGCTAGGCCTGGATACCACTAGGTTGTGGGGTCCAAGTTTCCTGGGAAAGTTCTGCTGCAGGACAACTCACAGTATTAAATTTCAGCTCAGATAGTTAGTTAAGGTGGTCCAAGCTTTAAACAACTGAAAATAGCATTTTCCAGCTGAGGCCTCAACTACTACTAATGATAAGAAAAGGAACCAGCTGCACCTCTACCACTTTCCAAGGAGTCAAAACCACTGGTGAAAAAAAATGTTGTTCCTTTTTTTATGAAGAATAGACTCCCAACAAGTGATGGTGGACACCCCTCAAACTTGAAGCAATTCTCCTGTGTAGTAGATCACTTCCACCTTCATGCTGCCTTCACAGAACCCGGCAAAGATGTACATTTTAGTCCTACCTTGATATTTGATTTAGAGAATTGGCTGAGAATTTGTAAAATGCAGTAATCAGCTGCCACAGAGAAAAGGTGATTTCTTCTTGTCCTCTAACTTGTAGCAACACTACCTTCTCAGAAGCTGCAGGATACTCAACCACCCAAGATCAACCCAGTATGGAAAGGAGATGTTAGAGATAATCATATTATTTATTCCCCATTGCTACTAACATCAAAATACATTCCAAAGTCCTGATTAAGTCTTACACAGTCTCTTTTGCCTTTAGACTGATGCACAGGCATCAGAGCATACACAAAAAAAGAAATCAAGTAGTTCTGCTCACTCCAGTTAAGAAAATAGGTATGACAGCACTTTGCCCCAGTAGTTTGTATTTGAGTAAGCAGAGGACTTCATTGCCCAGACAAGATAGCTACAAAGCTACCACTACTGACTTCCCACCTTTTAAGGTCCAAGAGTATCAGCTGCCCTGGTGACCTGGGGATTGACCACTGATACCCTTGAAGGTCTACTTTTTCACTGAAGGTAAGCATCACCCAGGGCAGTTTTCATAGCTTAAAGACTGTTCTGTGATCTTAATTATCATCCCAAAGGCAGAAAATATACATCATTGATGACAAAGTTAAACCACATTTATGCTGATTGGAAGCCACTGAAGCAAATGGAACTTTATCAAAAATAAGTCTGATCCAAAACTGTAGTAGTTTATGTGCAACAAAACCATCTTCTCATAGCAAACCAAGACTCACTTCTGCAGAGTAGTCCTTTAATGATTTTGGCATGCTGAATTCAGCCAGCATGTTCAGAAACAGATTTTGATCAGAAAGCTTGTTGAGACATCAGTGAGCAGCAGCAAGAGTTACAAAACACTAGTTGCAATCCTGTTGGAGTATCATACTCATCAAAAAATAAAGCTCTTTGTTTTCCTGACTTGATTCCATTTATTAGAGTGGAATTAGAGTTTATTAGCACTCTTACAGCTATGAACCTTCACGGATAACTCTGCTGTCCCTGTGCCCTGAACTCCTGCCCACTCTCATTACTGCCCAGGGAGCTGTAAGAGTAAGCACTGGGAGGCTGGATGACTTGGGAAGCACCCAGCTGATAGAACGCTATGCAACTTTTCCACTTCCTTTCAGGATGTGTTGTGTCTCTTTACCTTGCCGCTGAGGTATTCAAACACAAGGAGAAAGGGGAAGCTTAGTTTTCAAGTGCCTGTATCCTAACAGCCCATAGTGTCATGACCCAACATCATCACCACACATATTCAATGTCCACATGTGGGTCTTTTACAACGAAGGCATTGACGGGAAGGACACACTGGGCAGCTGAGTAAATCTGCAGTTATGCTGCAGAGGGCTCAAGTAAATACCTCCAGCGGAATTTTTGATCTCAATGTCACCCACTTCATAGCCCAGATGCATTCTGCAGACCTACAGCGCCAGGGCTGGCTTTGCAGGAAGCGCCTGTGCTAGAACAAGGTGGGGTGGCTGTCTCGCTTTAGCCCTACCAGGGCTCCCTCACCCTCTGAGCAAAGCGCACAAGGGGAAATTCCAGTCTTCAAGTCCCACGGTGAGCTCAGACAAATACGTGTAGTGCAGTCCCAGCCATGGTCCTTGACTACTGGCTCTACAAACCCAGGTGGCACTCTGCATATTACTCAGCAGCGTATTACTCTGACATTGTTCTTGGGCACAGTTCAAACAACCATGGTAATAATGCTGAGTCACGCCGCGGGGAGAGGGGGTTTCCCTCCATCCCCATCTCTTCCTCTCCCATAAACAACCTGACAAATGGTCATGTTGGGTGTGTGAGTGGTGGGACAAGGTCTCCAACATGGCCTGAGGATGTCAGTGCTCCTCTGAAGAGGACACACAGTGACTTCCCAAAGGGTCATTCCTTTCTTGTTACCACCATGATTGTTGCTCAGTCCATGGTTTCCCTAGAAGACACATATTTGCTGTTCAGGATGAGATTAAGCAAGGCATGAATTCTAAATGCTTCAACAATCTCACTCACACTATCATCCAAATGTAATATAAAACTGAGCTTGTCTTGAACTGCCCTAGCCGATGGACACCAGAGTGTTTTGAAGAGAAGAGACCTAGCACTGTAAAGAAAATTGCTGCCTTTTCAACTACTCAGATCAGTTATCCTGTGTAGTTATCAGAGGACTAACAAAATCTAAGACAATTTCCTGCAGGCTTGAAATTAACGATGGAGGTCCTGAGCCCATTTAGATGGGTGTGAAGGCAGGGGACAGCGATGCCAGGACAGGGTCCAGAGCCACTATAGAGAGTACTTCACTGCATGTTCTGCTGCACTCTTTTGTGAGAGTTTGTTGAGTTGAGAAGATAAGACATGATATGATTCTTACACTGTGGCTGATTTAATTCTTCATTGGAAACTAAGATCTACTCTACTGCATCAGTACAAGAGGTTGGATTGGCACAGATAGAAGTAGAAAATGCACATGCATTATTGTAGCTGGATCTCTAGCTCCATGAGCCCCTGGCTTACAACAAGATCTAAATTATGAGTCCCTGGAAAAATAAAGAATGATTTCAACTTATCAATATGTCCCTAAGGCTGGTAGACATACCATCTTCCTGCTCAGATGGGCTGACTTCCTAAAACTTTAGCTCTAACCATCCCAAGGCAACCTTCCAAAATCAGCGTGAGTGATGAGCTGTTCTGTCAATGCACACGTAGACAGCCCGCCCCAATGCTCCTGTTCACGCTGTCTTCCCAAGCAGCAGATTCCTCCTTCCACCTGAAGTCAGGCAAAAGTTTTGTGTTTCCCTACCATCTGTTAACCAGAGTCAGTGTGGATCATCCAGATGAAGGGATGGTTCATGCAGAGGGTTTCTGCCAGGATCCAAGGGAATGGGCAATATTACTCTATGCAAATATCTCCCTCACAGGCTCTCTTCCATTTCCTCCTGGTAATGCAGGCTTAGGCCTGGAAAACATTCCCTTGGGGAACATTTTTCCCCAAGAAAAATGTAAAATGCTCAATTTTCCCTAGGAAAACTCAGAAATTTTTGCTTCATAATTTTTCTTTCTAGAAAACTGAAGTGCCACATTCCTGGTTAGATTCTCCAACACAGAAAAATGGCAGTTTCTTGAAGAACTTTTATTCTAGGCCAATTTACTATTCAGATACATTAACTTGAAAGGCCTTGATGAAATACCGTCAAGAAGTATCATCCAAGTGCTTCACTTGTTCATCTTTATGAACAGACCAACAGTCCCACAGGGCATCACAGCCTCCTCTCCAGCAGCGCCAGTGTGAGACATTACAGGACTTGCTCCCAAAAAGCAAATTCCCGTACACCGCGTCCCTTAGAGCATGCTGAAGCAAATTAAGAGAGAGGCTCCAGCTGGGAGATCACAACATGCTGACATTTTCCTTGAGGACAAGGCAAGTAACAAGGCAATTTTCAAGTAACTGTTGATATCCCTCTTCCACAAATAGCTCTGAGATTGTTTATTCCCAGCGCAGGACAAAATAGTATCTTTAAACATTCACATTTCCTATGGGAGGAGAGAAGTTTTTTTGTTTTGTTGTTGTTGTTTTGGGGGGTTTTGTGGGTTTTTTGGGTGGTGGGGTGGGGTGGGGGGGGCATTGGTTTTGGGTTTTGTTTTGGTTTTTGTTGTTCTGTGTTTGTGTTTTGTTTGGGTTTTGTTGGTTGTTTTTTTTTTTTAATGCAGCCTCTCCAGTACCTTGTGTTTTACAGCATGAATCATACCCCTGTTCAGTGAAAGACTGCAGCCTCTGACAAGCAGGAGACGCCAGCAGGGCCATCCTCTGGGAATGCACAGTTTAGCAATCCAAGGCCTATCCTCATAGATATGTTTATCAAACAAAAGCATTGATTTACCTTGGATAAGCAAAACAACAGAAGTGATCTGTTGCTAAAAAGATTGCAGTTTGTTTCCCCTACGTGAGCTGTGCCATCTCATCTGCCTTGCAAAAGGATGGCACCTTTCTGTGACAAAACTTCTTTGAAATTCAAAAACACTAAAGAGAGAAAATAAAATCATTCCTACTGTTCAAAAGCTCTGCTTCCACAGACTGTTCTGAAATACTTCACCAGAAATTCAGGTAGCAGAGGAACACACCGCAAGCGCTGGTAGGCATCACACCTCAGCAGTAGAAGGATGACACATCAGAAAAGCAGAAAAATTGTTTCTTTTCACCTCCTACATTTAATAAAACGGTAGAAACACGTCAATGTTTCAGGTGGTTTTATGTCAGGTTTTATGTTCCACCACAGGACATTTTTAGATGCTGTCACAACTGTTGCACAGATAACCTTAATTTCCCTGGAATACAAACAGCAGCATAGCTCTAAGGAAGGACCAGAGCAAGCGCAACAATGACAAGGCAGCGTTACAGAGCAGTCAGATCACGTGCCTGGAAGCAAAGGATACTTGACTAGGTGCAACAAAACAGACGAAAGCTTCAAACCTCAAGGCCAAGAGAGGTCTGAATGGAAAGCCAGAAGATTAAATCTGTTGCAGAAACAACATGTGATTGCCTGTTAGCATCAGCAGAAGAGAGGATAAATGAAAGACTGGAATGACTCTCAAAGAATAACAACTGCATGTGTTCAAATAGACCTACATAAATATTTGTGCTGGCAGCACTGATGAAAAGAATAAACAAGTGACAGAAATAACTGTTAGCTCCTTCCTGCAGTAAATAAGCAGCAATGCTCCTGAAATAGAAAATAAAACTGCAAAGATGTAAAGCTAACGGAGGAGAAGAATCAGGCCACAAGGTGACAACAGGCTGAGGGGCACAAGTTCTGGCTGGCAGCTCTAGAATAACAATCTTGTGGGATAACTCACTCACAGCCAGACTACTACTCTCTTTAAGATAAAAAACATTACAGGAGTCCATTTCAGAGGTAGCTTTAACACGCTGTGTACTACTAAGTTGGTCCTGGGGTTGATGGAGCATATTGATCACACATCAACGAGGGCCTAGCAAGTATGTTTACTGCAGAAGAGCTTCAAGGCCAATCTGATCTAGTTTCTTTCATACTAGAGATATTTCTCTCATAAAAATAGTGCTGCTTCATTGACTGCCGTGGACATGTCCCTGATTCACATCAGAGCACAAAGGATGAAGAATCAGGCTCACTCAGCTTTTCTCATGCTTTCTTACTTTTTTCCCCCCTCTGGTCTAACATCATCCATTTGTTCCCCAATATAGACTGCGCCAACTTGCACTTCCTGCTTTAGACCAGAGATGTTTACACGTACTCCTTCTAAAAGACATTTTGAACACGAATTTACACAATGGTCAGAAGAGAGGAGTGATAATGCTCTTATTTCTCTAAAGCCAAACTTAGCAGGATGAGGGACACTCCAGTCATTAAACAATTGCACAGAAAATGATCTGCTTGTGTGCGAGAACAACATCTAAAGTCAGTCACTGATCGTACAAAAAGCTGAGCTGGTGGCACTATTCGAGTCACATAAATAAGCATTCACACGCATATAAAGCTGAAAAATGTGATGCTCTCAGAAAAAAGTAGCTAAGTGGTGCAACCCAAGTCCTTTAGCTCAGTGGAGGACAGAACAAAGGTTTCCCAGCTCTTGAGTCCTTAATTCACCCCTACAAACTCAAGAAGGTAGTGTTTTTACAGCAGGGGTGGGAAGCAGGAGTCATCACAGGAATCTGAGTCACATACTTTCTACACTGCAAGGGTGGGGACAGACTAACAGTGAAGTACAGGGTCAAGTCATCAGAAATCCACTAATGAAAGGTCAGATTCTCTATAGAGTGAATCAGCACAGCTGTATGTACTTGAAGAGCAACTTTATCACCACCAACTTTTTTACTTGTAACTTGACAACTACAGGCATACTTGGTTAGGTGGAAGTGCTAGGCAACAAACTGAAGAGGAAAGATGTTAAAATAGAAGCCTACTTTGTGTTTCATATTGCAATAGCACAGGATGTTTGCATTTGCAATGTGTGGGGAAACTGGAAAGGACAGAAACATGTCGGCTACCTGATTTCAGTAGACAGGTGAGATGAACAAGCCAGGACCTGATTCTATACTCTTCAATATCACTGCAAAAATTATTTGTATGGCAACAAGTAGATATATGCAAGCCACATCATCAGCCACATTCAATGCTCTTATACACATCTAGGAGGCAACAGATCCTCTGCTAGCAAAGTTGCACAATACTCTAGAGAGCTTATAACGCTACACACCACCCTCCATCCACTTTGGAGGTAGAAAACACTGACCATTTGGCTAAAATCTAAACAGCTTTCCTTCACAAATGTACTTTCTAGCCCTTGCAATTTAGGGGCTTAGCTTGGCATATAACTTTTCATCTCACATGTAGCTTCCTTGACTCCCCATGCTTCTCCATCCGCCTCCAAGAGTGGGGGCCCTGTAATTTGTGCGTAGCTGGCTGGCAGAACACACCAGCATCCTGCTGCTTTCACTTTGGTCCAAGTAGTCCAAGTGACGGGAGTCCATTTTGAGAGTGAAGAACTCCCAGAAGCTACCAAACAGGTCCGTGGAGTCAAACATCATGTATGTTGCTTTGAAGTGCGGGACTGACTGAAGCACCCCACCTTGGCATGCAAAACCACAGTTGGGAATGGCAGATTAAGTACGTAACCCTGCACACCTGCTTTACTGCAGGGAGGTCCTACACTGTTGTCTTGGCCATCATGCTAGGTAGAGCACTCATCTTTCTGCATGACAGCCTCCTAGTAGGAAGGGGAGAGAAAGTGTATTTGCAAATAGCTATACACTATTGACCACTGTGTGTATATATATGCACATAAGAATGGCTGCACAAGATCAGACAAGTAAGGAGTAGCTGAGAAATCTGCCTTTAGCAGTAGGTAGCATCGAGTGCTTTAGAAGGAATATCAGGATTAGCGTACATGTACGAGTCATCCTTCTCCGTATCTTCTGAGTTCAAGTAGCAAACCATTGCTTAGGGTTTTCCTAACAGAAAGTTACATCAGGATTCATTGGATTAAGAACCTCTCAACCTCCATGTGTCAGATCCATTTCTTAATGTATTAATGCTTTACAACATACTGAAGCAATGAAATCCCCAGTTTAATCACAGATACCTGACAGATTTTTAACCCTTTCTTAAGAACCTCACACAACAAAAAGACCACACTCGCCATAAATAGATGAAAAGTTAACAGCACACTCAGCCTACCTTCCAAGAGCAGATGCAAACTCACAGCACAGGCTTGAGGGGAAAGCTCACAGGACCAGGGAATACCCACCATCTCTTGCTGAGAAGGGCAGCTATTATCCCAGAGAGAGAAGGACAACATGCAAATAGGGGAAATCTGGCTTCTGTTGTGGGCGAAACCACAAAAACTTTGTGAGGCTTCCTTTTCCTTCCTTCCTCTCCCTCTCATTCTGCCCACATACACCCTGTGCAATCCAAGCACAAAGACAAAGAATGGAAAACAGCTGAGCATTACAAGGGATCTTCTCAAAAAAATCTCTGCAAAACCCGAGACATTAAGAGAGTTGCAGGCTGATTAGCAGTAATTCCTACTAACAGTCAGCAGCTGTTAAAAGAGGTCTTGTGGTTTATTATGAACAGGCGCCCAGTTCTACTCAGTTACTCTCCTCTGAGATCCTCTGCTTCTGGAGCTCAGTGTTCATGCTCCATGCTTGATGCCACGAAGGAGAACGGGGAGTGGGTTGGGAGATCTTCTCTTTTTCCCTGGAGACCTCAATCTAGTAATGCATGGCCAAGACTGTTCTCTTGATTTTTTTCATCAACCATTATAGGTTAAGCTTGTATAACCTTTGCTAGTATTTCCTGGGTCACAATACAAAGCGCCTGCAGAAGAAAGGAGGTAGTACGACACGGTGGTCAAACATCTTCTCCCAAGAAACCAAGACCTCCCTTCAAAGCTATCCACACAACATCACTGTTCAACACAGTGCTCTCAGTTTTTGTAAAGATACTCACAGTGGTCTTCATGCAGAACAGATATTCTATCTAGCCCAATATCCTCTTTCTGATAGTGGTAAAAAGTGGATTCTTCAGGAAGAATCTAAAAAGGTATGCGCATGATCTTAAAGGTCTCTTCCAACCTAAACGATTCTATAGCATGGGACCCTGCTTTATACCTCCCAGCAAGCAAAATTTGCCAACTTCCTGAGCTGAGGTTTTTAACAGTCAGCCACGGACCTACAATTCCACAAATGTATCTAACCACTATGACCAGGTATATTTCTGGCCTCTACAATATCCTGTAGCAATTCATTGCACTTGGATTGTGTGTTGTGAAAACACTACTTCCTTTGGTTTACCTGCTGCTGAATAATTTCAATGTATGCCCCTGCTCTTTACTACGAGCAATCATGAGTGAAACATATTTCACTTCTCTGTTGATAAATGCACCAGTCTCCAAGCACATCTCCTCATGATTGCCTCTTTCTAAACAAAAAAAAGCCTTGCATGGTCACCTTGCATACGAAAGTTCATCATCCTAGTTGCCCATCTCTGCATTTCCTATAGCTCTACTGTAAAGTTTCTTAGATAAACTGGCTGCAACTGCCACCAGCATTGCAGATGTGGGTGCAACATGGGTTTATGTTTCACCTTGCTCTGAACTCTGTTTGTTTGCCATTTCTATTCCTACTAAGAGCTGGGGTGAGGTTTTCAGTCAGCCATCTACAATGTTTCCAACAGCCTTCCAGAGAGGCAAGAGCTATTTGCAGTGTCAACACATATCCCTAGAGCAAGCTTTTCTTTCCCACCCACATTGCTTTGCAGTGATTGGTAAGAAATTTCATTTGCCATATTCTCATTCAGTCACACAGATTTGTGAGATCCTCTGGCACCCTGTCTGTTAATGGGCAGGCTCATGCAACCGCCTTTGCTTTGCAAATATTTGGGGATTTTTGTTACTCATTTCCAAGGAAAGTGCTTTGCTAGGAAAAACCCCACACATATACCAACATATAACAACAGTAGTGGTAGAACTTTAAATAGTCAAAATGCTCATTAAATTATTTCATAATTGCACTATTACCAAATTCCTTTTCATTCATACTTTCCGAAAGCCTAACAAGAAGTAATCAACAGCTAATGAATAAACACAGTTACAATCCTAACCACAGTGCAGACCTAACTGAAGAAGATTTCCTCCTCTTCCTGAACTGCAAGGATGTGCCTGGGAAATGCTTT
Organism: Phoenicopterus ruber ruber; assembly: GCA_009819775.1. Taxonomy (NCBI): domain Eukaryota; kingdom Metazoa; phylum Chordata; class Aves; order Phoenicopteriformes; family Phoenicopteridae; genus Phoenicopterus; species Phoenicopterus ruber. The sequence continues at coordinate 28,916,513 of CM020222.1, forward strand.
CTTTTGTTCACTGGGGCATGGTACCCGTGCTCCTTCTAGCCAGACTCCCAGGATTTTAAGCATCACCAACGTGAAAACATTAGCCACATAAAGACTGCAAAGTTTAATAACCGGGCTCAGGAATCCAAGTTCCAGCACCCAAAAACTGTGACAGGAAACAGCTGGCCCAAGATATATGCCACCATCTTCCAACTATTCCTAATTACAGAATTCAATCTTCCGTTGCCCATGGTCTGACAGCAGGTACACTGCTTCTTGAGCCACATCTGGAAGGAAAGACTCCCAAACCCCAAGAACAGAAACAGCAGAGATACCCTACTCATTGCAACGTCTCTAGGAGAAACAAGGTCTAACCTTATACCAGCTAGAACTATGTTCTTAGCACTTCAGCATCCCACATTTTTCCAGTCACTCCCCTGTTGGTGCTTGTGAAGCTCTGCTATTAAGGAAGACTTGCAGGAAGACAGGGAGCAGCACACTAGGCAGTGAGTATATCCTCCACTCGTACTGCGGTGCCAGCTGCAAGCATCCATTATTGGCTCCCGTGCAGCTGAGGATCCCCATTCCTGGAAAACCAGCTACTATGTTTGCCTCACTTGTGATGCTTCCTGCTCACAGCTAAGTCATACTAACAAGTACTGACTGTGTAGCCATCATCAGAAGACCGACAGGCTCACTTGCATGCTCCAGGCAAATTTGCAGCTAACATATAGTGGTCAAAGACTGCCCGCTTGGTGGCATGGGGTGGGGAATGACACAGCAGCGTGCATCCCTCATTGCATGTGCTAGCAGCTAGGGATCAGACAAAGCTCACAATCCTGTTGTGGTCTGCTTCTTTGCATGGAAATTCTGGACCTACTGCTCATCCTCCCAAGGTCTCTACATCGTTTGGGCTGCAAATGAAAAGTGGCAACCAGAGACACCCAGAGGTTTCCTCACCCATATAGGGCAGCAGGTGAAAGATTTCTGCGCAGAAATGCCACGGGAGAAAAATAAGTTCTCATATGAGGCACTAGGAAGAAATCCCAACAGATAAAAACAGCAAGGTGCAGAGCTCTCTGCGGTGTGCCAGAGTCCAGGCATATGTTTCCCCATCACCAGCATTAGCAACACAGGGTAGCAGGTTTGACAAGTAGCAGAGTTCACATATGTTTAGGCTGGAGAACAGCCAGCAAGTCCAGAGCCTTAATAAGCAGCACAGCACTGTTGCAGCAGAACTTATCTGAAGGGTACTGGCAAATTAAAAACACAACAACAAAACAACTTGGCTTGCCTAGGGAATTGCTTATGGGAAATGAATGCAAGATCTAAGTCCTAAAAAAAAAAAACCAACAGCATTCCCTTTCCTGATGCCATAGAGAGAAGCTGAAGGAAATGCTTTAGATTTCACGCATTCATGTTTTCTGTTCCACATACACAGTCCAAGATGATATTACATTCTAACCAGTATTGTTTCAGGAATAAGTCAGGAAATCCTAGAGGAACAGCAATATAATTATCACAGTTATTTTTGGCGTCAACAAGAAATCAAGATTGCAATTGTACAGAGGAAGCTGGATGTGTTGTAGAATTCTCAAGTATTTTCACAAAGGCAATAAACCAGAAGGGAACCATCCACTTTGAAAGTCATTTGGCTTATCTTGCCATAGATGAAAATCAGCAGCTGATTTTGGTTTAAAGGTGACTTGGGTGCTGATTTTGGCAAAGCCACCAGTGTTTCACTTGTGATTACTTTTCAAGGCACTGCTTTTGGCTCAGTTCTGCCTGTCTTGCACACAGCCCTAAATGGCCTTGGGGAATGGCAGCATAATCAAGCACAATCACAAAGGCAGCCCCAGCATTGCTGCTGGCTGCAACAGAACAGATCACTGCAGGAAATATTTGCTCTGGCTACATAGGACATTGAGCTCTGACCACTTGAAGAGTCAAAGGCCAATATATCCTGAACCACAATACCATGGACACCGTGTGACTACTCTAACCACATACTGAGAGGGGAAGAGCCTATCTACACAGAGCACACACTTGGGACGGGAAGATCATCTCTGAGCGCTCTGCAATAACCAAGAGTTATTCACACACAAAAAAATCAAGCAACTGGAAAACTCTGAGCCGTGCTGGGAACCCTGCGAGCAGTGCCAGAACAGTCACTGCAGCTTTAGCACCATTCTCTGCTCAGCAGTTTGCAGGAGAAGCCAGCAGCAGTGAGAGGCAGCCGCAGCTCTGCTGTGTGGGATGGAAGATCTGCCCCAGAGCTCCCCCAGCAGGTGGCTGGGATGTGTCCAGGCTGTGCCTGAGCCCAGCTTGAGAGGATGAGGAGGGATGAACCAGAGCCTCGGCTCTCACTGGAGCTGCACCAGTCTGCCCTTCTGCCAGAGGCATGGAGAGGGCCATGGATCTGTGTCTATAAAGGACATTATCTGTAAACATCAAAAGGCTGTTCAATTAATACATACACGTAAATAAAGATCTATCTGCATGGACAGAAGATAAATTTAAATGATAAAAAAATACAGTTAAAAATATAGATAAATTGAAGTAGAAGCTGGACTCCCTTCCTAGCTGGAGGCAGAGCTTCCAGGTCTCGCATCCCTCAGAGGGTGCATAGGCAGGTAGCGCATCTGTCAGGAACAACTTTCAGAAAGCAAGTCTTCCCCACAAGATATCCCACAGCCTGGGAAACCTGAGTCAAGCTTTCCCTACCACATGACACGCACTTCATGGTCTCACTAACTAATAATTGATAAATTGCAGGAATTAACTAGCAAGGATTGAAAATCATGTATTTCTTGGGCAAGAAGTCAAAGGCAGGCCTTCACATGCACGTAGAGAGAGATTAAATCCTCTTTACCTTGCACAACTGCCACAGGCTATTTTCCGTTTGCCACTTTGCCACCATGAGTTTGAATGTCAGTCTGCATATCTCACCCATTGCAAGCCCAGGTTGACTGCAGCCCAGGCACATCTCCAGAGTAATTTCTTCCTGGCACCAACACACCTTCCTCCAGTGCTCTGTTCTCAGTGCCACAAAGGGAGCACTGGATCCCATTGCCAGTGCTCCAGTGCCACCACTCAATGAGCTTTGATCCACGCTGGAAGAAGAGGTGCCAGCAACGCTGTGAATAGGACCACAAAGAGCTAGGCAAGGTGGCTCTGGCAGCAATTATTCCTGCAGCCAAAGCCCAAGAGACAGATTAAATCTGTTAAAACCACCCATGGCTCTTGTGGGAAGAAAACAAATACCAGTGCACACTCTGGAATGACTAATTCAAAATAACCATATGCAATCTCCACAGTGGGTTTGGATGCGAGTCTAGGCTGTGTGCTAAGGCTTATCATTGGTTTTGGATTTCCTAAGTATGTTTTTTGTCTAGTGGGAGCTGTCCTGTAAGGACAAGGGCATCTCAACTGCAAGACTGGCGAGTGTAGAGAAAGCTGGCTGTGCCTCCAGGCCAGCGAGAGCTTCCCCGTGTCAGCACTGCCCAGGGCAGGCATGGGCAGCATGGATGTCTTTCCTCAGGTGCAAGCCCCCTTCTCAGGAATAGCACTGTTCAGACACTGGCAGCTCCATAACGGTTTCAGTATCTTTTCACGGAGACCAAGTCTGACTCCCGTGTGCCATGAGCTGCTTCACTCCAGCTAAGTACCCCTGTTCCAGGCAGACACGCAGGAAGATTCCATCCGTCCATCACCCACATGACCCATCCACTGCGGTGCCTTTTGCTGCTGGCCGTGTTTGTGAACCAAGAGCCCGCACACTACACAGGGACCAAACTGCCCTTGCGCCTTTGTCTGCAGACTGAGCAATGATGGAAAAACCTGACAGAGGTGATGACCAAACAAACTCCCTGTGCCCAGGGACCATCACAGACTCCGTCTTGCATCACCCCACTCTGTCACACCCAAGCACGACCTCCCAGCCCTGCCAGATAGGACAATGCAGCAATGCATTGATTTGCATGAAGTGTCACATGTAGAACCTACACACATTTCTTATTCGTTATTTTTCTCTAAATTCACCCTCATATAACTGTCAATAGGAAGGTAAGCTTTTCTGTCGCTGTCTCTTGGGAAATTGAGGCATAGAGAGGATTAGATTTGTGTTGGATTTGTTGAGCTCCCAAGCCAGCTTTCTCTCCTGTGAGCATTGGAGTCTCTTTGTGCGATGCTGAAGATGAACAGCCCTGCAGAGCTTGCCTGAGCACAGGTAGTAAGGGTCAGCTCTTGCACACAGAGTGAGACGTTGGGGCAGGTGAAGGAGTTGCTCTTCTCCCGGGAGCAGACACAAAAAGGCACCTGAGGTCAGGGCTACACTTCTCAGCACAGCATATAGGTTAAAATGACTCCCAGTGCCAGTTCAAGCTAAGAGAGCTGTGAGAGGTTGTGGTGGCAACCCCAGAAAGTGCTGCAGTTACTCACAGGCTCATCTGTTAAAACCCTCGGTATTGCTGGCCCAAACTACCTCCTTAATCAGAATTACTCAGCTGAAATTGGCAGTTATCATTTCCAGATAAATACTCATCTGCCTTCCACTTACACAAGCAAGTGCTGGTAGTCCAAGTAGTCTTTCTCTTTGGCAGAAGAGAAACATAGAAGTTTTACAGTAAATAAAGATGACTAATTATCTTCTGATAAAATCTAAGTTTCAGTATGTTTCTTGGTTTAATATTAAAATCGTACCCACTTCAATTTCTCTCTCTCTAATAAGTTAGACCACATCATTAATATCAAGTCACAAGGAATTTGTTAGCGGTGCTGTTTGAGCAGAGCCTTGGTTTCATACTATGATTAGTTTATCATGTCACTTTGCCAATTTATCTGTAGTTTGTTGCTGTTTGACTGGCAGTGAGATATCTCCTCTGCTTTACTAAATAAGTGAAACCCTGAACAATGCATACTCTTTTGCTAAAGGAAGTCTGACCTGTTTAGACTTTACTGCAGAAATATCAACTTTTTCTGACCCAAAGACTTTCCTGTGCTCAATTTTCAGTCAAACTTTAACAACATATGAATTCTTACGGGAAAGTCAGTGCAGGTGTCTGGATCATTTCAGGATCTGGATGGGGAAAACACAAGGTCTAACATTTACTTTGGCTTATAAACATTCTCTCAAGACAAAAACACACACACGCTATCGAGCTAATGAACTATCTCACCTTGGAGTCTGTTAAAGTTCCTATGAAATTTAAACACACTGCTCCATCAAAGGGGCTATCCCAGCTCCTGTTGGCTCAAAACTGTATCAAGAAAGGAGAGTCTTAGTGATGTTCCCATAAAAAGAAAAGTAGTGTGAGTCAAAGTGAAATCCTAAACTTTCCAGTGGTTCTTTTAAAACCAGTGGCTTTAGGAGTAAGCTTGATATTTGACAGTTGCTACGCTCGTAGAGCTGCATTTAAAAATACAAGAGCTCCTCCTGATTTTACTCACATTGAGGTGGGTTAGAATAACTCCAATGAACTAAGCAAAGTTACATCTCAGAAAGGAGGACGCGAGTGGGAAAAGAATAAAGCCCACAAAGTTTAACTTCTCCAAATGGGGATTTCTGTTTAAAAGATATTTCAGTGTGACCTATCCACCACTGAACCCCTGACACATGCCTGTATGGCTCCAGGCAAGAAATATCCCCTGCTGCTAAAACACAAAACCAGCTCATTTCTTTCCAGCTATGTTCAGAACAGTAGTTTCCAGCCTGTTCAAACAACAGTACCACTTTAACACAAAGAGAAGCCAGGTCTAGATACCCACTGCTTTGCACTTCAATTAAAAGCAAGGACATGGATAAACTGCTCCCAGCCTGTACCAGGGGCTTCCCCCTTGTTTTGCCTGGGGGTACATGAGTGTGGGGAGGAACCAAACCAAGAAAATCAGCCCTGGGGAGTTGCTGGGAGTTCCCAGCTTCTCCAGCTGCCTTTTGCAGCCCAAACCATTCCCAGCAAACAGAAAGGTGGGGACATCAGTCCTGCTTCACCAGGACCCTCAGGCTCCTGGATCTGAGCTCTGTACTGTTTCTAGAGAGTGACCACAGTGGAACCATGTGGGGCTGGAAAAGGCATCCATGGAAAATAAACTCAGCAGAAAGCAGAATGAGCTGCTACCAGGGAGTTCGGAGCAATTCTCAGAACAAGCAGGAAACACAGGGAAAGCTGACGATGAAAAGAAGTGCTGAGTTTGCTAAGGGACAGCCTGCTAGACATCAGCTAATACTTTGAAACGAGTACTTTGGGTTGCAATCTTAATATCCACAAGCAGGAGTGAACAGTGCCTCTCTAACTCCATCTTACTAGAGATGTTTTTAATAGAAAATTCCCATCAATTCCATCCGAGCTGTGACAGGTTCAGCAACATCAGGAGCCTTAGTGGAGATGACTTTACACCTTTGGTATCCATTTGTAGGACCAGGTGCAGTAGATGGGCTCCTGGCAGAAGTTAGGTGACACAGTGCTGATGGCAACCAGAGGCTTCTCTCTGTGAGGGCTCCCGATGTTGCTGCAGGAAGCAGCAGTGATCTGGCACTGCACTGCTTGTACCTGGTTTGCTGGAAAAGCACACAGGTCTCTCGTTCTGAACCCCCTCAACCATCAGGAGAAGTTTTAGGTACTGCACAAACAGAGCAAGCTCCTGGACCATCTCCTGAGCTCTAAAAAGCCATTAACTAGACAGCCCCTCAGATCAGTACTATAGCAGGTACCTAAATGGGTAAGAAGGGATACTCCCTTAATAGGAACACGCTTAGCTTAGTTGAGGCTGGGCCAGCGTGGAATGTAACAAAGGTTCGAAGCCTAAGGTAAAAGCTGCAAAGTGGCATAGAAAGTGTATCACAGAGGGAGCTGCAGAGATCTACCACATACTCGCCCACCCTCTGACCCAGTACAGCCCCTCTTCTGCTCACAATTTAGGGAAACAGACCATGGAGGCACTCAGGGGTTTAGGTGAGAGTGAGCAAACCCCTGGCTTTGATGTATAGGGGAGTAGAGCAGGTACAACCTGAGTGTTCTGTGCTCCAGGTGCAGGTGGGTGAGCTGCACAGTCTCTGTCCCCCACGGTGCCCTGCTCAGCTCAGCCTGCTGGAGCACAGCAATGGGAGGAAGCGACATCCCCAAGCCCTGCATGGTACCACAGCAGAACATGCATCACACAGCAGTGGTGTTAAATTTAGTTTTTCTAGGGCTGCCTGCTGACGTTTTTTATCCTGCCAAGCTGACCTAAACAAAACCACCCAAGCCCCTTTTGACTCTAAGGAAAAAAGGTTTTTTCCTCCAGCAGATATGACTCTTCCTATTTAAGTTACACCACTGTTAAAATACGGAAGTGAAACCACTGTTGAATGGGAGTTAGCAATACAAGCAAAAAGTATTTTAAGTCTGTACTGACAAATCAGCAGATGTCTACTTCGTATAAGAGCAATTATGATGACAAGGATGCAGGCTTTGTCCTGGAGCATGGCTGTAGGAGCATCCGTTCAGAGAAAGGTTGCAGCAGCTACACACCACTCCAAGCATACATGGATGATCAAGCACCACCTTTGCTTTCCAAGTCTCTCTCTAGTTTTTAATTACCCCACCTGGGCAAGAATTCTTAGAGCATCCCTCACTTCCTTCGTCATAGCCCTTACCGACACAGGGAAATCACAACTCTGTCATCTAGTAACTAGCTTTCAAATCAGCGTGAACGCGTGCAGGGCCAGTATGCTGAAATCAGTGCTCCCTTGATCCATCTTGGCTTATCTTGCCTCAGCAAACTTGAGGCTCATGAACACAGAGCTTGGAAAAGCTTAGTTTAAATCTCTGCAAAATTCTGTAGTTAAACATGCCTGCTTCCATACATTTTCAGCAAACTGGCTTCCGCTGATTAACTTTGTGCTCACAAGCCATCTACAAAACTTTTGCAGCAGTTTAACCAACAGCTTGTCTGGGAGCACTGAACTGGGTGAAGGCTTACGGACCATCAAAACCAATCCTGTGCTATTATGGGCCTGTCATTTAGTCCCCCGTAGCATGTCATTTTAGGGAAAGGCTAGATTTCTTGACACTTCTATTTCTAGGAAGACGATGTTCTAGACCCTGATGGTTAGAAAACCTCCTAATTTGCAGCCCAGATATGTTCATCACCATTTCTCATGGTTTTCTTCTTCTGACAGCACTATCCTTCAGTTTAGGCTCCTGTCCCTTCCAAATATTCAATCTTTTCATTTTGCTTAGCCTTCTTGTAGGCTTCCTTTCAACATGATCTTGTGTAATAAATGCCCAGCATCCTTGGACATCTACATCGTCATTCTTCACTACTGCACCACACAGGGGACTAGGGCCCAGCACGGCTCACCTGGTGGATCCTCACACTAAATTTGCCTTTTTCACAAGAACATCATATTGGTGGTTCATAGTCATCCTGTGATCAGCCAGTACACTGACATCTTTCTCCTTCTCAGTATTTTCTAACTGATGAGGCCCCTGCTTAAGAATAGGTTTTTGTTATTAGTCACTGAGCACTCTTGCACACTATACTGCTGATTTTCAGCCCATTTCTAATACTCTGGTCTCAGCATTTCTGGTATGATATTCTGGCCCTTCCCCATGCTGAAGTTGCTTCCTAACTTCCATCCAAAGCACGTTTTGTTAACCAGCACCATGGTTTTGATCCAGAGCAATTAATGAAAATAGTAGATAAGGAGAACTCCTCACCTCCAGCCATCTCAATATCTCCGATTTTGGCATTGCCGATTGTATCCCAATAAAGCAACTCCTAATGCACCTTTTCGCAATCCCCATCTTTTCTAACAAGGAGTCATTTCTTGTGGACTTACATATCAAATGATGTTGAGCTGGGTGAAGGGGCAGAGCAAGTTATGCTGGTGAGATTTAAGTTGTGAACGTCAACTACTTAAGCTGGATGGGCACAAATGCTCTAGATGCTTGTTCTCATTTAAGGAATTGCTTATTTCCAAGTCAGCTCTGACTCCTAATGGGCTGAAACCAACTCATAGCAGACAGAGTTACTGCCCAACAGTCAAACCTCTAAGTATTTGTGAATCATCAGAGGCGCAAGCGTGTTTATGCATCAGTGAGGAGAGCGCATGACCAGCCTGCACTCAGATGCGGTTCACCCATGATCAAGGAGTACCAACATACATTTCCTGCTGCTGAGCAAATGTAGCCACTTCATCTAAAGGCACCTTAGCCAACTGCATACCCAAGTCCTGAGGGTTCCTCTCCAGGTTCTACGCCAGTTTGATGGACAAAGCTTTTAATCACAGCTTTAAATAAATCCAGGCAACTTTCTTCTTTGTTTGCATACACTCGGTCCCTGTTTCAACCCACAGAATTGCACCACCTTATCCGATCAGCTAGTCAACTGACTGAAAGGGCTAATGTTGTATTCTTACAATAAGAACGTGCCCTGAGAATTACTTCTCTGCCTTGACAAATGGGAAAGACATAACATAGACAATATGGAGCTAGGGAAGCCTCTGAAGAAGCATTCCAGATACCCAGGACTCAGGCCCCATTGACCTTCAAAGTGATGCAGGAGCACAGCTGCTGTTTCTGTAACCGCAAATGAGACAGAAGGCATACATTTAAAGATACTTCTTTGGATTTATTTGGGAATTTAGGCTCTTTCTTTACAGGCTTCTGAAAATATTACCAGAGGCTCCCAAACTCATATTTTCATCAAGATCAGCCTTCTCCTCCCTGCTTCCCATCTGGTTTCAAAGCTAAGAAAACAAAGATGAATGTTCACAGGAGTTTAGACTTGATCCACCGAATCACACCAGGCAGATTGATTAGCCTACGCTCAAGCTAGTGATGCTGCGACCATCCCTGAAGGATTTTGCATCTCTGTTGATGAAGTGACCCACATGCCTTAGACAGGCTCCCTTCCTTTTACATGGCTATGGTGAGGCACAGTGACTCCCACCCACTTCTCACTGGAGGGGGACAAAGGCAGGGTCTCCCTAGAGAGATGGGAATGGTTATAGCACACAAAGACCACTTGGGCTTGGAGCCATAATAGTGTTTCAGAGCTCTAGACTACCACTGCAGTCATAGAGCAAGCAAGCCTCATGGGCACAAGCGTCCTGGGCTAGGATAGCTGCAGCTGGGGAGCTCGTTCATGTCCAGTCATTACCAGCCCTCAAAACACTAAAATGAGAGGCCTCTCAATCACTTTTCAGCAAGAAATAAGACCATGGACAGCCTGCTCTGCAACCAGCACTTTTCTTTAAAAATCACACTCTCTGGGCAGAACCAAGGCCCCCTACCATTGCCCACCCTGCAGCACTGGGACATCTTTTTGCTGATAGCCAGGGCACTCTACCCTGAAAAAGCTGCTTTGTTACAAACTTAGTCATGTATGACTCACGTATACATGGTATTTCTCAAAGGGAAAGCAGATGTGTTAGGAAAACAATCCAGCTAAACAGATCATTCCCTCCTATCTGTAGCACAATGTCAACGGGGCTCTGCCGTGCTCTCCAACCTCTCTCTCGAGATGGCAGTGGCAAGACAAGAGCACCAGTTTCGGTGGTGTCTGTGGGAACCACCAGCCCACATAGAGGCCATCATCTGCCACAGCCAATAGCTGTTGGTTTCAAAGCAAGGTGTTATGCTTGACAGGCTATTAATAGCATCCTAAAGTCACCTAAGACTGTGACCTCTTACCTCAAATATCACCCCTCCCCAAAAATATCTAGGGCATTAAAACCTCATATTGCTCTCTATTCTATACCAGCACCATCTTGACACCTCAGCAGATATCAAGCATCTATTTTACCCAGTTGGTTACACACAGAAAAGATAAACTGTGCTACAACAAAAGGATGCAGGAGCCATGCTAACAGCGTGTCTGCCTGGCCCTATGGCTGGATACCAGACATGCCAGCAAAATCCTCTAAATTCAGTCCAGGCTGATGAACGGTTTCAGACACTGCCACTCATACAGAGGCCACAGTTCTTTTTTATCTTCTAAGATCGTTATTGGTCAGTGGCAGGCAAGAAAAACTTCGGCCTGACAGCATCAAATCAGAGAAGAGGTGCCTCCCCACCACTCTGCATAGATGAAGGGAAGGATTCTGGATAAGACCCCCAGAGCACACACATGGCTTAGCACAGCCCGAGGCAACCCAGGCAGGCAGGAATACTGCCAGGCTGCCAGAGTCAGATGCTGGACTGAAGCATCACCCATCACTACCAGCTCTAAGCCTCCCACTCAGTGGCACCAGCAACAGCAGAGGCTGGTAAGGGGAGCCATTGGTGACAGGATTGCCACAGGAAATCTCAATCCATCCTGCAGCATCAAGCACAGGATGTGAACTCTGTCTGTATTAAAGTCCTTCCCCACGTGCATGCAAAAACAAAGTCTCTTGCGACTGAGTAAAAGATAAAGGTCACAGCAAAACCAGCGAGTTTCACAAAAAACAGATAATTCTAAAAGAAAAAGAGAAGAGTTTTGTTCATTTCAGTGAATCTGAGTCAACTTTTCATCTATGTTTTTTGTGAAACTGCTCTGGCTTTCGGTGACCTTTCTCAGACAGCTGCACAGCACCGCCAGTCTTTGATATTGGAAGTTAAGTGCATCATTGCACAACACGATGAAAGGAAACAGGCCAGGCCCTGTCTGAGAGGCGGAACCGAACATCACTCAGGCCTGTGTCCCAGAAGACTCAAACACAAGGTGTGATCTATAGGCATGCAAAGTCTCTGCACTTCCAAATCAAATCTGCCAGTAGGAGTATAGGACACCTATCTATATGGCAAGAACACAAACACAATCTTGAAATTTCTATTTCTAAGGGCCTCGTAAGTGCTCAACTTACTCAAAATGAGTGACATAAGAAAACATTGCAGAAAAACCTCAGCAAGCTGAGTAGCACCTGTCTGGAGTCCATTCCTGGATAGACTACAAAGGTTCAGCCAGTTTGCTTAGTATGGCTTTTTTTTCTTCTTTAAAGGAGACAGCAGAGGATGATGAACTCAATGGCAGGAGGAAAACACCATAGGAAAATGTCAGTTCCTTTGCAGAAGAGCTGTTGAACTAAAGAGACTCTTGTAATGATGCTCGCAGTATCCTCTGGTTTGTTTTGCATCTTTCAGGGTAGGATCAGAAACTGGGTTTTATTGCTAGCATTACCTCCTCTCTAAGGGACAGTATTGTCTCATATTGTTTAGGACAGAAGTAGCACCAAGGAATTAAAAGACAAAACCCCAAGGCAAGAGGTTTTACGAGAAATCTCTTAGGATCTTTACTATGTAAAACATTCACCTTTCTAACAAGAGCTTTAATTGCATTCCTGTTTTCATAAGAAACCTCTTCTCAGATTGAGTTGCAATTCCGGGTGACTTCAACCACCAGTTTCTATTTCTCACCTCCAGCTGCATGATTCCTTCTGCTTGTGCCTTTCACTGAGCAGCTTTTGTTTCCTTGGGTGCCATTTTGGAGCAGAGCTGCAGTCATCTTCTCATCTAGGGCACCCTCTTTCCTATCACCCTCCCACTACCACTCAAACATCCTGCACATCTACCACCCTTACCAACATGGGGTGCCATTACCAACACAATGAGCTATATCTCTGGCTATGAAATGGTTCAGCAGAGGAGGGGGGAACTTTTCTTTGCTGACTAATGGGGTCATGCTTGTTGAAGACTCTTCTTTGTGGTTTAGCTGGCTTACTAACTTACTGCCATAAGCTCAGCAGCATTCAAGCAGAGAGGTGAAGGTGCAGTTAAGGCAGCGTGCATACACCAGAGAGATTCAGACAACCTGCAAGTTACTGTAAGTGTGCTAGAAGGACCCTGTTGTGCACCAGTTCTGTTCTTAGGTATCTTCTTCTCTAAACAGCATCTTGGTTCATCAGCTGTGCCACATTTTTTCATTATCATCCTGCTAAGTCAAGAGAGGTGCCACTCCTGGGCCTGTGTGATTCATGATACTTCTCTGCAGATGCACGGAACCCAGCTCCTTGTGGTGCGTAGCTCTAGTACAGCCCATTATCCCGCATCTATCTGAGATACCACAGGGTTTGGACCAGCAACAGCCTGGTAGCTCCAAACTACACCAGCACCCACTGGACCCAGGCTCTGACAGACCTGTGCCTGACTTGCAGTTTAGAGAAACCAGTGCTCCTGCAAAGTTTACTTTCTGCCATTTGCTTTGCCATCTTTTAACAGAAAATACAATGACTTAACCCCCTATTCCAGTGGCAGCATCACACCTGGCCTCTTTGCCATCAACATGTTGTGGCTGGTTTGGCAGCTTGGGACACCAGTGTCTGCTCTTTATTTGCTTAAGTTACACAGCATGGGCACCAGTCTTGCATGAGCAAACATCGTCAAAGCCCCCACACTGTGGCAGGTCAACACCAGGACTCTTTGAATCTTTCAAGATTCAAGCACTGCATCAAATTGTCAACAGAGAGGTGATAATTTGGCAAGTGAGGAATGAGACTGATGCCCACTGATAACTTCTCACCACCCAGTGGATACCATCTAACCCTGGGGAACTTCATCCCACACTGGTGGGTGGCTGGAGTCCACAGTAGCTCAGTGCAAGGCCTGTGCCTGGTGGGGTGTCTCCTGGGGCTGCATAGTACTGGGCTCCACAGTGCCTGCTGCAGCAGCACCTGGAGACTGCACACCCACACCTCCAATAGGCACAGAGACCCTGCAGGTCAGGTTGGAAGAAGCCAACCTTCTCAGTGCCTCTCCATGGTATTTACACACATGTCCTGAGCTCACACTTGCTTGTGAAAGTGCACTCACTGGTGATTCAGAAAAATCAAAAGCACAGGAGGGCCACATGAGCAATGTTACGTGTAACCACAAACCACATCAGAGCCAGTCAGCCAGCTCATATGGTGGGAGAAGCTACAGCTCTGAGCTTGATTGAAAAAAAAGGATGCTCAGAGGAATCAAAGCATTTTTAGGCACTGAAAGAAATTTCTGAATAGCAAAAGAGTGAATCCATCAGATTGGCAAAGAAATGTTTGGCTTATGGGGAATTTCAGCTGGTTCTCCCTTAGAGCAAGACTCTTCTGGGATGAGGAATAAGTTTCCAAGCTTGTCAACAGAAAGCTGTCAGCTAAATAAGCAGCTGCCTTCAGATAGGAGGACATCCAGACTTGCTCAGCATCACATTTCAGAAATGCCAGAGCCACTCAGTGCAGGACATTGGGCGTTGGAGGTTTTGACTCATCTGAATCAAGTAGTGTTGTTAAGGTTTTCACACCCATGACTGCTTCCGACCCATAATTTCACAATGGTGCGAAATGAGCCTTGTCATGGCTGAGTGTTACCCCAAGCTTAGGGACTAGTCATACAACTTCTGTTAACATAGTTGGGAAGGCCTCACAAGCTCAGCCTGTGGGTGCTATTTCTCCCACATCCAGCTCTCAATCTCTCCTTAATCCTCCAAGAAGTATTTTCCCTTGTAATCATCTCCATATGGAGGTCACCTCACTTGCATGTGGCAGAACAAGACTGGGCTTACAGCAAGTCATTGTGAGCCTGGGTGATCTCCTTGACTCCTCTTCCCAACATCTCCAACAAGACTGTCACTGTGGCAGTGATGAGGCCAAGCCATAGGAACAAGTCCCACCAGACTGCAACATGCATGCTGCCAAGAATTTGCTTGTTGGGAGAAACAGGCCAGAGGCAACTGCACAGCACTCTGCTATGGAGGCAGCAGCCAAAAGATTAGAACAAATGTCATAGAACAGGGTGTGTGTTGAGATAGGACCCCCAATCCAAAGACCAGAAATCAGTCATGAATCAGAAACCGAGTAGAAGCCACAGCTGTGACCAGTAACTGCAAACACTGATCAATGATTGCAACCACAGACACTGTTGCTATCAAATACATCCCTGATTACCATGATACCAGCTTGCTCGTTCAGTAGTTACTAAAAAAATCTCCTCAGTTGGGAATAAGAAAATACAACTCTGGCAGGGGACCGCATACTTATTTCCACTCCTTGGCTCTTTGCCGTGCTCTTAGCTGCCCCGTTTCCTCTCCATGTTCTGTCTTCTCCTCACTGGCTTTGTCTCCTTCACAAGCTGGAAGTGCATCCAGCTGAGTCACAGGGAACAAAGCAGAGGCTAGTGTGCTGGCCACAGATGTTTCTACAAAGAAGAAAGTTCAAAAGGAAGGGCAGATGCAAATCTAAAAAAGGAGGGGGCATTTAGCAAAAGTGTCTGATGCTTCTGAACGTCACTGGCTGACCACATACGCAACTCGGGGAGCAACATTATAGAATCATAGAATCGTTTAGGTCGGAAGAGACCTTTAAGATCATCGAGTCCAACTGTTAACCTATCACTGGCAAGTCCACCACTAAACCATATCCTCATGTGCCACATCTACACGTCTTTTAAATACCTCCAGGGATGGTGACTCCACCACTTCCCCGGGCAGCCTCTTCCAGTGCCTGATAAGCCTTTCAGTGAAGAAATGTTTCCTAATATCCAATCTAAATCTCCCCTGGTGCAACTTGATGCCATTTCCTCTGATCCTATCGCCTGTTACTTAGGAGAAGAGACTGACCCCCACCTCTCTACAACCTCCTTTCAGGGAGTTGTAGAGAGCGAGAAGGTCTCCCCTCAGCCTCCTTTTCTCCAGACTAAACAGCCCCAGTTCCCTCAGCCGCTCCTCACAGGACTTGTGCTCTAGACCCTTCCCCAGCTTCGTTGCCCTTCTTTGGACACGCTCCAGCACCTCAATGTCTTTCTTGTAGTGAGGGGCCCAAAACTGAACACAGTACTCGAGGTGCGGCCTCACCAGGGCCGAGTACAGGGGGACGATCACTTCCCTACTCCTGCTGGCCACACTATTTCTGATACAGGCCAGGATGCTGTTGGCCTTCTTGGCCACCTGGGCACACTGCCGGCTCATCTTCAGCTGGCTGTCGACCAACACCCCCAGGTCCTTTTCTGCCAGGCAGCTTTCCAGCCACTCCCCCCCAAGCCTGTAGCGTTGCCTAGGGTTGGTGTGACCCAAGTGCAGGACCCAGCGCTTGGTCTTGTTGAACCTCATACAATTGGCCTCAGCCCATTGATCCATCCTGTCCAGATCCCTCTGTAGCGCCTTCCTACCCTCAAGCAGATCAACACTCCCACCCACTGCTCAGCAAGAAACAAATCCTGGCCTCCTCATCACACAGCCTGCTGGGGCACCCACCAATTTCGGTGCTGGAAGAAGGCATCCTGTCCCAGAGCATCTGCAAAACTGAGCAGTTTTTTTATCTTTGCTGCTCTGAGGAGGCCTCGGACTGGCAGCTCCCAGAGAAGGCAGCTGTATTGCAGACTCTCAGTGCTTTTGTGATATTCTGCCAGCAGCATCCTGCACAGAGATTCAGAGCTGGGCAAGTCTCAGTTCATACCTTTCCAAAGGCTGCATCAAACACTGGCTGGAGGCTTCCACTCCACTGACAGGCAATTTCTCCCATCTCCTGCTCTTATCTCACACACTTACTGTGCATCCAGCTGATCCTATTCCTGCCTATAACCAATTAGGAGGCTGTAGCAGAAGGTGCCATTTTTCTAGCTCTTGGTTTTGGATACAGAAGGTGGTCTTGTGCTTCCAGACAGCTCAAATAGCGTTAACAGTACATCTGTTTGGCTTGGGAATAAATCTAGGGCTTAGAGTTTTAAAAGCCTGACTGACTACTACTTAGCCACAAATACATCGATCCATAGAGCTCTGAAGTTATATATAAAAAAAAACCTTTATGTGACCAGGCTGCCAGAGGATACACATATCCACACTGTCGGCACAGCATGCAAACTCCTGGTTTGACACAGCCCAGCTGCAAGGTAACCAGGTGAGCCTTAGCCCTGCCTTCACAGGGCTCCATGCTCTGTTCCCAGCTGTGTCAGAAATGCAGGTGTTCATATTTTCTTTCCTAGAAAAGAAACACAGTCCCCTTCCCTTCCTATTCCCCACACAAGCTGGCAAATGTGTCAGCTGGATTCAAAAATAGATGCAACAGTGAAAAGCACGAAGGAACAAGCAGTGGTGTCTTCCCCGAAGTGTGAATTCTTAGGTTTCCTCAAAGAGTACATCAGAGCTTGTCCAATACCATGACTTAAACAATCAACTTGGAGACTATCTGTCCAAACTAATTTCAATAGATTGCCTTGCTAACTGGAATTAAAGAAAAAAAAAAAAAAAAAGAGAGGTTCCCCAAGAGACACATGGTTTGCTCCATACTTTACAAATGCTGGCCCTGGAATAAACCCCATTGAGCAATAACCTAATTGGGCACAGACATCTGTAGGCAGGATCTTCCTGAAAGCCCAAGCTTCCTTCAAGAAAAGCCAGAGACCAATGTTCCTTTAAAGGTAAAGGCAGGAGACAGGGACAGCTTTGCCCCATTACCCCCTTTCCTCATTTACACTCTGTGCTACAGCTCCAATACCGCCATGCAGCACCCCAGCTTCCTCTGGCTCATCTGCCAGCTGCAGCCCACTCTGCTTCTGGCTGCTTTACCCTGAGCTCTGCCAGCTGGTGCAGCAAGGAGCAGAGCGTGGGTCTGATATGCATCCTCAGAGAGCACATCCGCATTCCTGGAAACTGTGGAAACACCCACAGCTCTGACCAGGTCACACTCCCAGCCAGAGGGAGCCTCCAGCCACATCCTGATGAAATCCCTCAACTTCATTCACATCTCTGGTGTGACGCAGTACAAGGAGCACAACATGCAGTAACTGTTTTCCCATAGCTGCACCTTCCCCTTAGCCCTGTTGTGCTCCCAGAGCTCCAGTGTCACACGGGCAGGCTCAGGCACAGCTGTGGGTGGTTCACAGGCCAGCCCCCACCCCCGGCCACGGGTGCCCCTTGCATTGGGCTAACCCATGATCTGCTGTAAGCGGACACAGTCCCTTTGGACATTACCACTTCCTATTACTTCTCCACACAGCCAGCACGAGGGGGATGTGCTGCTCCTCCATTACGACACTAAAGTAATTTCTGCCTTGCACAAGCCTCGTGCATTTTGCGGTTCAGGGGCTTGCTCTCAAGCTCAGCCACCGAGCCCTCCTATTCCCCATGTGTCAGAGACATCAAACGCCAGATACGCCGTGCAAGGAGACTGCTAGTTCCTTGGAGCAGTCTCCCGAATCCCTACGGCAGGGCTGAGCACCCCAGGCAGGCTAACGTGGTGCTCCAGCCCGGGGTGGTGGAGCTGGAACAAGGGATGAAGCAGGGTGGAGCAGAGTAGGAAGGGTCTATGTAGATGTGGGGAGGTGGCAGGGGAGCAGAGCAGAAGGGAATGGGATTTGGGGAACGAAGGACTGCTCCTGCACCAGGCCAGTCTGCAGCGAGCCCAGCCTGCTCCAGGACCCCTTCAGGAAGCAGGATCCTTCCGCAGGTGCGGGATCTCACCCCAGGGACAGCTGAGCACTCTCCAGCAGGCTTTGAGGCCACCGCGCTCTTTCACAGACCTTCGCTGCCCTCTAGTGGTTTTAGGGGAATTGTGCGAGAGGACACGCACCGGGAGAGCCCCTTCCTCCCCAGCAGCCAGGTGGGCAGCTGCTCTCTGGTACTGGCAGCACCCTGTCTTGCAGAGGTAAAGCAAAGAAAGCTGTTTTGGCAGGGAAATGAAGCTCTCTGGGGTGGGACACAGGTTCAACCAACACCTGAGGATTTGGGGAGCAGAAGCACACATTGCTCTGCCAGTGGTGAGGGAAGAGGGAGTAGGGCTCCTCCTCATCACCTTGACCTCTCTTTCCAAAGAGACCTGTGAGCCCTTGCTCGAAGCAGTCACTGTGCTCAGAGACACATGGCTGCTGGGATGGTGTGGAGAGAGCCACCTGAATGTGGAGCTTGAAAGAGTTTGTGTTTCCCTCTGTGGCCCAGTATACTTGAAAAGTCCTCGATACACAGCTTAATGCCCATCTCATAGGGAAACTGTAAGCTGAGAAAGCACCCTCCTCCCAGTGGAAGAGCAACTGTACCAACCTCTGATACAGCAGAGACCAAACCATGCCACGGAGGTGGTGCCAAGCCTGCAACTGGAAGGATTCACTGCAGGCAAAGAGCAAAAGCCTCTCTTTTGCCATTAAAGAAAATAAGCTTTCTTGGCAAGGGATAGATTTCACTGGGGCTGCTCCTTGCTGGGAGCTCTGACCACAGTGGCAGAGCACGTCCCACCAGAGTGCTGTGAGTTGGTAGCATTAACCTGGCCTCAGGCTCCTGCAAGCCACCATCCCACTCTGTGTTGCAGGATCCACCCCTGACCCCCTCCTTTGCTGCCACCCTTTTGTGCTCCCTGCACAAGACTGCAATTTATGAATGTGCTCCATCTTTGCTGTTTATAAGCCAATAAACTCATAAACCACAGCTAGGACCACTGCTTGTCAAACCCTGGTTTATACAGGCATCTAGCAGTATGTGCTCAAACTCCACCAGAGCCACCACACAGCTGTGCCAGCACCATGATTTATTTGCATTGTCAAAGTAAAACCGACGCATCCCTGTGTTGGACACCCGCACACATACATAACGAATCAGCATGCCCCAAAGAGCTGCCAATTAAGGCCATTGAGGGAGCCCACGCCACAAATCAAATACTTCCAGATTGTCATGGTTTAACCCCAGCCAGCAACTAAGTACCACACAGCTGCTTGCTCACTCCCCCCTCCCTCTCCAGTGGGATGGGGAAGAGAATCGAAAAGAAAAAGGGAAACTCATGGGTTGAGATAAAGACAGCTTACTAGGACAGCAAAGGAAAATAATATATATTAATAACAATAATAAAATGTAGTGATAATAGAATACACAAAACGAACGATGCACAATTTCTCTCTGCTCTCCCACAGGCAGCAGTGTCCTGCGGGGATTTTCTCAGAGGACCAGAGCACAGGCCTGGAGCTGACAGCTTTAAGGAGTTTGTATTTCCCTCTGTGACCCAGCACACTTGAAAAGGTCCCTAGTACACAGCTTAATGCCCATCTCCTAGGGAAACTGCAAGCTGAGAAAGCTATGCCCTGCAGGGCATGCCCCAGGCATCAACATGCTCAACCTTGTCTCCCACCCCCCCCACCCCACCCCCACCCCCGCTGTGACTTTTGGCAGTCATCCCCTAGCGGGATGAAGAGCCGGTGCTCAATTTGCACGGAGCTAGGTGTCTTTGAACAGACTGACTGCTGAATATTGACACATCTTGCTTAAAAGTAATACACACATCACCCTGACAGCTGCTTTGGAGTATCCAAAACAGGCAGTTTCAGCCTTAATTTATTTGTGTTCCCACCCCTCCACTTTGAGACAAGGATACCCTGTCTCCACCCCCAGCATACCCTGAAGACAGTAAACTCAGTCTTATTCAGTCACTTACACAGGACAGTAAGGGGAGCAGATGGGAGTGACTGAAGGTTCACACCAGTAAGGAATAGGACAGCTTGCTTACAATCAGACAGGTGTGGGTCACCATCTAGGTATCCAGGAGGGACAAGGGAAATCCTGAATGTGTACTGTTTTGCCAAACAAAGCAGAAATCTCACAGGAAAAAAAAATCAAGAGAGAGTCACAATGTATCAGGACTGCCCTGGCAGCAGTGTGTATGCTAGATTCTGCGCCCACAAACTGTCTTGGTTTTCTGACGTTCTCATTTAAAGCAAATATAATCCCCAAATGGAAAGAGACAGCCTTCTCATTGCTCCTGCAGGCCATGCTCCTCCTACCCTGGTCCGGGCTTTCCCCATCAGGCTCTCCCTAGGGCATCCTTGCCTTGTTCTGCACAGAAACACTGTGACTCCATCCCACGTGTGACAGTGCACTACGCACAGCTGCCACAGAGAAAAGGGCTGGAGTACAGGACAGAAAAGCAGGCAGCCTCAAAGGGCAGCCTAGTACAAAACAGGAAAGAGAAAAGCCACCCCCGGGAGGAGTCCCCACCTGCTCTGTGCAAGGTGACCTAGTCCCAGGCTGCAGCTGAGGAGCTCGGCTCTTTGATCTCCAGAGCACATTTGAATTTGAGGAGGTGGGGATGCCCCTGGAGCTGCTGCAAGCAGCATTTGAGAGGTGTCCCACCACCTGTGAAGCTAAGGAGGAGATGCTGTTATCAACCTTAGCAAGATTACCTCTTGGTTTCCTGGAGGGGTGACAGTGAGTCACTCAGCAGTGGGAGGGTAGTTTCTTTATGTGCCTATTAGAGCACCTAAAACGCATGGGCAGGGTAAAAACAATGCAGATGCAAGTGATTATGGAGGCAGGCAGAATCACCAGGAGAACGGTATTTTTCCTACTTATTTGGGTATGTATAACATTCATCACATCAGCACGCAGAGCTGCTTGCACCTCTCCTCTCCCCTCCCCTGTGCCAGGGCTGATAAACACAGTGCCTATGTGCCCGAGTTTGGGGCGCTTTGGTCTGCTCCATGCCATGCTGCCTTGCCATCAGCATTTCTGCTCTGCCTCCACACATACTTACTGTCCTTTCTCCCTGCCTACCACCCAGCAGCCCCCTCCATATGTTCCTCCAGGGATTTCACCTTATACCAGACTTTCCCTCTTTGCAGCCTTCAGCACAGGGCAGGATGAATCGGGGAAGTTGCTTAGGCCAGGTACCACTTTGGGCAGCGAAGGCACCGCAAGCTCTGGGCAGGCAAGCAATGCCATCCAGATGAGCTGCCTGCTTGCTGGGGGGGCAACATTCATTCCCTCACACTCTTGATGCCAACCCTCGCTCAGCCAGCAGGACCCATGGCAGAGGGACCAGCCCTATTTGACATGCCCCTTTGGACAGCAAGGCAAGACACAACTGCAGGAACTGACTCATATCTGCTGGTACAGCCCTTCTCCATGTCCTTGCCCTCCCAGGGCACGGCTTTGCTCACTGCCGAGCTGCACCCAGGCCTAAGATACGGTTCCCACATGGGGAGAGTAAAGGGCCATATCTCCTTTCAGTCACAGCTCTCCCACTTGCTCTTCCACACACCCACAAACAAGGGCCTCCTCCTCAGCCCCTCCTCGCTCTGTGGCTGCTGGAGACTAACCATTTGGGAAGAGCAAAAAACCCTTCCCAGGACAGCTCAGTAGCTGCGACTGGTAAGCACGAACCTCTACACTACCCAAGGTATCAATGCACCTCTCGCCCCACACAGAACAAAACCATACACGTGGTAGTAAAGCCCAAGGCATGCGAGAGCTAACAAGGGCTATGCTCCATTGCACCAGCCACCCTCACCACGCCTCTGCGTACTCACTGCCCAGGCTGAGCAGCAGCATTTTCACCAGGAGCGACGCTCACAGAATTACTGTTCTACAAATAAACACACTAAAATCAGAAACATAGTGTAAAACCTCGGAGGAAAAGGCATCACAAGAATATTCTTGTCCTAACAACAGAGTTCCAGCTAGCACAAAAATCTTTTATCTATGGGGATGATTTTGCAAAGGATTTGATCAGCCAACTCCATTTACCAGCCAGCATGGGAAAGTAAGCCACCAATGTGGTTTTCAAACAAATATTTAAATGAACAGTCTTCTGTTAGCTGGGAAATAAGAAACATCACGTTGTCCCAGACCTGGTGACAAACATGCATCCCTTGGCAAAAGGCCAAATGAGTAAGCCTGGGCAGTTGAAATCGTTTTGCTTAAGCAGGGAGTTTAGAGCAGAACAAAAGGACTTTGAAAAGAGAAATGGTATTTCTCCCACTTATTTAAAGGAAGCTTAGTTCATACATGAAAAATAACAACTCTGAGACAAAAATCAGCATGGATGAGAACTTGAGGCATGACAGGATGGAGACACCACCGCAAGGAATGAACCTTCCTCACTCCAAACCTTTCAAATACCTTCCCAGGGATTTATGGAAGGAGGACTCTCACCTTCCAGCCTCACTCAACAACTCTGGACAAGCACATTTTACCTAGGCGCTACAGCAGGAGGGCCTCACTCTGGGCACAGCCTTGAGGTCCCTCAGCCTTTGACATTCAAACAAACCAAGGGGGAGTACATGATAGTTGCAAACAAAATGAAAATAAGCGATGGAGAGGGTTTTGCATTTCAGTCCCCCAATGCAGCTAATCAATACACACACACAGGTTTTTTGCCATTTTCCAGCCCCACTGCAGAGCGGGGAAGGCTAGAAGCACATTCAGCTGAAGCACAATGGGGCAAGAAGACAAGGCGCAGAGGGAGTTAAAAGACCCCTTTACACAGGGGCTGCTGCCAGCTAACTCTGGAGCACCAGTATACACCCATTTCTTCTGAAGCCTGCTGCTGCTCCATTTTCTATGCAGGCTACCAGAGGACAGAGAAGTCCTGGGTTAGAGTGAATGTCCCCTTTGCTGCTAGACCCTGGGTCAGCACTGGTCTTCAGAGCAGGCAGGAGGGCTGAGTGGGTAGAGCTCCTCTCCCTCCACGAGGACATGGAACCAGTGTGGTGGTGGTGGAAAAGGGGTTATTTTCTTTTATGTCTAATGGAAATACCTACTGATAGTACCTTATCTCACCACATCAGCTTTCACAGGGGAAGCATTTGTACTATGTTGCTTCTGATCAAACAGTGCCTGAGAGAGTTTGAGATGAACTGCCTAGAGATATCCCCCAACACTGCTCCTAGACCCAAACCCACACCAGGCAAGGCACCCAGCCCCGCCTTAGAGCGGGACCCCCTCCACACCACAAGGCTGCAGAGTCCCTCTTCCCCCTTACCTTGCACAGCAGTGTCCACAGCCAGCTCCATCCAGTGCCTGCAGTTGCTCCGCTTCAGTCCAGCATATCCCAGTCTGCACCAGTGGGTTTATGGCAGGAAAGCTGGGAACACTCTGGGTGAGGTGCCTATATCGGGGGGCAGCCTCACACATGCCTATTTAGTCACTTCAGCGCTTACATGTCAGGCAGCAACCTGAGGGAGAGCCAGTGCTCAGAGGTGCAAGAAGGGAGCGCAGATCCGGTCAGGTAAAATTATCAAGACTGATTTTACAGGTGGTTTCCTTTCTTGTAAACACTTTTTGATCCCTGTGCAACTACTGGTTAGCTGAGTCTCTCTCTCTCTCTCCTTTGACTGCATTTTCCTGTGTGAAAAACATACGCAGGATTTAAGGTTCACCTTTTGATTTATGACCACAGAAGAACATTTTCATGACTGCATTCCCAAAGGCTTCAAAGGCCTGCAAATAGGGTGATGTGAAGCTGCATGTTAATCAAGGTCACGAAGGCACAGCTTTCACCACTTTTGCAGCTAGGCAGTGTAGACAAGACTTGAGATTTTAAGAGCCAAGGTGCACAAATCCCTCTGCAGTCCAGGTATCAGTGACATAGGAGGGAACCAGAACAATCCTTGTTGAATAAGGTTTTGCTGTCTTCAGACTTTGTCCAGCCTCTGTATCACCAGCTGTCCCAACGAACCACCAGAGACATGGTTCCAAGTAGCTACACTGAGGATGGAAACCACACAGCACTGCACCAGCTCCTGGGTCAGACCAAAGGTTCCCGCAGCCTCTGTCTACTCTCCAGCACTACCCAGTAACAGACATTTGGTGAATTATTAAGAATCCAAGCTCCTCCTTTTGAAGCACTTTCTCAGCTACCAGAGATTAATTAGCACAAAGCCAGGACACTTTCAAACACACACAGTAAAACACCATTCAGTGGGTCTAGACAGAAACATTAAGCTGCAGAGTTTAAAGCACAAATGTAGAAGAAGAGCACACAGACTCACCTCCCAGCCAGCAAAACACAACTAAAGTGGCCCCCACTTGCCTTTACCCTGCTTTAAGTAATTTGCCCAATTAGCTGAATCTTGTTCTCCACACAGGTGTGAGGATGCCTCAAATCAGAATTCCTCAGGTTAATCACCCCTCCCTGTGCAAACCAGGTGTTTTGTTCTTCACCCAGGTTACCAGTGGATCTCAGGCCTTTCTCCAGTAAGGGGAAAAAGCTTTCTGTATTTTTCCCCTGAGCACAGTAGTTATGAGCCAGAATTGAATTTCTTCTCAGCAATTCCTCAAAGACTATGGTTTAAGTTGCAGTCTCACTACAAGGTAGATGCTGCAGAGGTTGGCTAAGAGGTAGGAGGGATGAAAGTCACCCATTGCTGCCTTTGGTCTCTGTTCCTCTGTCTGTCTGTTCCAGCTCAAAGACTTTTCTGCTACCTGCCACAGGTGAGCCACAAGGAGTTGCTTGTCCAGGACAATCCTAGAGGCTCTCCGGGCTCACTCCATCCCAGAAAGTGGTTTTATATCGTACCACAGGGTTGCAACCCTTGGGCTGCAGCTTGCACAGACAAATGATTCAGTGGCAGTTGTGCACCTAGGTGTAGGTCACCTCCCAGGGCCCCCCAGTTCTCTCTGCTGCTGTTACTTGCTTGTTCCCTCATTTTTGCAGGGGGAATTTGATCAGTCACATCAAAGATGTGGAGGCCCTCTAAGGAATTTAAACTGCTTTTAGCTACCTTTTGCTGTCCCTTTAGAAACAGTCCAGAACCCTTAAGGACTGCAGACCCAGGTTGAAACTAAAAGCACCTGCAAGCCAAGCCTGCAGGCAATAAAGCAGTTCCAGACAACACCTGTGAGCCATTCAAACTGTGGAGACAGCTTCAGCTCTTCCCTGTTGGGTGGGTTGGGATTGGACCCTGCTAAGATTTCCAGTATTTTCTCAGGTGTGATGGTAGCTCTTTGGCCACTGTTACACCTACTGTCACACATAACTGGTATGTTTCCAGTCTCTAGAATGTCCCTCTCTTCCAAGCATTCAAAGTTAGCGTGCTTTTTCTCACACAACTCTTTCAGACTCTTAGACATGAGTCCCTTGGCCAGGTCAGAAATCAATGAGCAACTTCTTATTACTGAGGGAGCTGGTTTCTCCTCTCGCTTCTTTCCACTTCTCCCAGCAAGTCCTGCTTACCCAAATAATACAGTCTTTTCCAAGCCTATGAGTTTTGTAACAAATGCTTGACTTTGTTCAGGACATTTTTTTGTGTGCTTAGCAATGAAGACAGCAGTGACCCATCTCTTGGTAAGGACATCTCAGTTAAACAGGTTATCAATGGCAGAGGAAGAGCAACGGAAGGCCACAAACTATATCCAGTGAAGAGGTATCGTAGGATGCCTCTTCTGTGCACTCAGACCCTTTGCTTTCACATCAATACTGAGCACTTTCCTGATGAGCCAACCTAAAACTTTCAATTTGATACACTTCATAGCACAGTCAGCCCACACTGGTCCCAAGTGACCTATGTGACAAATCTTCAAAAGAACTGGGAAAGCTCCAGTCCCAAAGAGTTTTAATACTACCTTGTTTGTCTAAAGCTCTTCAGGGATACAGCTGGAAGTAACATTGTGTCTAGCTGGTGAATAGTCTCAATAACACAATACTGACAATACCCACCTCTAATTTCTTTGGACTCAGTCAGATGCTTATTTGGATCTTAATCATAGAATCATAGAATCATAGAATTGTTCTGGTTGGAAGAGACCTCCGAGATCATCGGGTCCAACCATTAACCTATCACTACCAAGTCCCCCACTAAATCATATCCCTTAGGGCCTCATCTAAACGCCTTTTGAATACCCCCAGAGATGGGGACTCCACCACCTCCCTGGGCAGCCTGTTCCAATGCCCGACAACCCTTTCAGTGAAGAAATTTTTACGAATGTCCAATCTAAACCTCCCCTGGCGCAACTTGAGGCCATTTCCTCTTGTTCTGTCGTCTGTTACTAGGGAGAAGAGTGTGACCCCCACCTCTCTACAACCTCCTTTCAGGTAGTTGTAGAGAGCGATAAGGTCTCCCCTCAGCCTCCTTTTCTCCAGACTAAACATCCCCAGTTCCCTCAGCCGCTCCTCATAGGACTTGTGTTCCACAAGACTTGTGTTCTACTTTTGAGTCTCCTGAGGACTTTACTTTTAAGATTACTCTGAACTCAGCTTCCCACTTAACATTCTCAAAGCAATCCGGGTATGGTTTTGCCAAAACCCACTTTGACACGGTCACATTTGGTATCTGTATCCAGAAGTCACATATTAACAAGTCTGCAAATTTGCATGTGGAAAGCAGGGTGTTCATTTAAATTGTGCCCTTTAAGCCTCCCTGCCCCGGTCTTCAAGGCCTCCATATGTTTCATCACAGCAGTTCATAAGCTGTCCTGACTTCAGGTCCTTCCCTGCGGAGCATTTCCTGAGAGCACTCATCCAGCCATGGCTGGGATGTGCAGGATGCACAGCAAAGTAGACTATCTCTCAGGCTACAGGCATGACATCCCTGTTTCCCCTCACCAAAGCCCTTTGAGGCTCCTAAGACCCCATCAGGAAATTAAAATGGTGACAATTCTTTGGAGCAGTAGTGGATCAAGACCACTGCCAGAGGCATGCAAAACCCCGCTGGCTGTCCTGTCCCTGTCCTCAGTAACCTCTGCTTCCTGCCCAAGGTAGCTCGATTTCCTGTGGCTGTGTTTACACGAAATAAAGAGGAAACATTTTCTGTTTGTATCTGCTGTTCTAATAAGCCCTGAGCTGTTTATCATGGTCGCTACCGTTATGCTCCCTTCCAGGTGGCAGAGAAGCGTCACGGGGGACAGCCCGCCACGAGCACCTACGGGTGGAACAAGCCCGTCACCCCAAAGGTGTCTGGAATGGGGAGGAGCTGTTCAGCCCCTCCTGAACATCCTTTCCTCCTCCCTGGCTGCTGGAGGAGTTTCCCTGCATGAGAGTATCACCTGGAGTGCAGAGACAATGCACAGAGGAAGGACAATTCTAGCGTGGGGCTGAGCTGGAACCTGGTGTCCAGCCGTAGAATAAGAAGGTGGGAAGGGCTCTCTGAAGAGCCCCTGTCCAGCCTCCTGCGCCAGGCAGGGCTAACAAGTAGGGCAGGGTGCTGGCATGTGTCAGCCCAGCTGTAGTTCCAGAGCCAGAATCTCTTCCTAGGGGGTGTCCTCCTGAGCTCAGGGCTCTCCAAGGGAGGCTGAAGTTTTGCAGAGAACGCACACTCATGCAAAGGCCCCATCCTGTAGCCACAAGCCATCGCCTCTGTCCCCCAGCCACGGGGCAAGCCTCATTTCTGGGACTAAGATAAACCCATGGCAAGCCTGCCAGACAGACAGACACTAGTGCTATCTCTGCTCAGGCCCCCAGGGACTCACAACCCACCCAAGGCTAAAACCAGCAATCTCAGGGAAGAAGGTCTCCTCACAGCTTAGATCATCAGCGCTTCCTGCCCCCGCCACCACCAAGCATCATGGAAACGTTTGAACATCACCTCCCACCCAGCACGGAGGGCAGCGCAGGCGGCACCATGGCCCTGCGGGAGACATGGGACCTCTCCAGAGAGGGCAGTACGCCGGCCTTCAGCGGCATGGGGGGAGCCCAGGCCATGGGTGCCAGGTGGCACCACTGCACACCCTCAGCACCATCCCAAACATTCACCTGGTCACAGGAAATGGGCAGTGCTGCAGGATCGGGTGGGCACCTTGCTCAACAGCAAGGAGGAAGGAGTTTCCAAGAGGTCCTCAGCTCAGCACAGGCCGTGGTGCCAGAGCACTTGGGCCGGGAAACACTCCACTGCCCTTCGTGGAAAGAAGGGCCTTATCTTCCCCAAGCCCTCACCGCCACCAGATGTGATTCACCCGTCCCAGTAGAAGAGTCATTTGCAGAATGCAAATACTTATGAATCACCTGTGGGCCTTGCTGTCTCCAGGCTGTTTTGGAAGTATCACACCACTCTCTCACAATGCCACACTGCCCTGGCAGGTGAAGGTGTTAACATCACAGACCACAGGTCCTCCTGGCAGCACTACGTGGCAGAGCCAAGGAACACAGACAGGACACAGGGACACTGGCTTAGCTGAACATTAGTGGTGCATGTGCCAGGGAGCTGGAGCCTGGAGCTGCCCTACCTGCAGCTGGGACCTGTTGTTCTGCTTTCCTTGTGCCACCAAAGAATTTTTTCATGTCATTGGAAGACCTGTGGCTTCATTCAGCATGGAGACCCCTGCAAATGTCTGTCCAAATACTGCTCCTCGTCTCAAGCCCCTGGCCCCAGCCCCTTGTTTCAGCTTCCTCCTTTACTGCAGGGTTAATGTGTGTGTGGCCACACCTTTCCTCTTCTCTGCTCCCCTTCAGCTGAAAATGTCCCTGTAACCATGTCCTTGCTCACAAACTGCACACCGAGAGTCAATCGGAGCAGTGTCCCCAAGATACCAGGCTCTGAGACAAAGGAGATTATATCTGTGAATCTGATGTCCTTATGAAGCAAAAGGATGCACTCTCTGCTCATCCAAGCGGAGTCTGAGGAGCCCCAACATAGTTCCTCCCTTCTGTGTTGTCAGCCCCCATACCCGCCCATACAGCGTTTCCCACTCCCCAGCTCTTGCCGTGGCACCCCTGTGTCCTAACCTCCCTCTCAAACACATCTCCTGGCTGCTCACCCATGTCACTTCTCTGCCAGGTCCTGAAATCTTGCAAACACAGCCACTGTGTTCATCTTCCTCAGCTTCCAGGTCCTACCTCATGGCAGCAAAGCAAAGTTCTGCAGCAAAAGAGAAAGATGCTATAACCTTGCTTACAAGGTATCTGAAGTATTTTTACAGACCAGCTCTTCCCTCCTGCCAACAGTGGAACGTAGCCACCTCTGGGTGGGATAAACAGTCCATAGAAGATTAGCTACTCTGCCTCGTATTTTCTTCATCAGTAGTGCTTCTTTTGGGGCATTTGTAACTCTTTGCACATGCTTCCTGTCCCAGCGCAAGGGGGCCTGGAGTGCACTAGCAGGAGACTCTCCCAGACACAAGAAGCTGTTCCCTGCTGCTGCTTGCAGCCTGTCCTGCACCCTCCAGCTTCACCAGCCATTGGCCCAGCCTTTCAGAGAAAACCACGGCTCCTCACCCCATCATTTTCTCCCCCTCCACCACCAGTCACGTACACTCCTCCGCCTGGGCACAGAGCCATATGCCTTACAAGCTGCATGGAGA
The DNA here is from genome assembly GCA_009819775.1 of Phoenicopterus ruber ruber. NCBI lineage: Eukaryota > Metazoa > Chordata > Aves > Phoenicopteriformes > Phoenicopteridae > Phoenicopterus > Phoenicopterus ruber. Next base: position 28,946,411 of record CM020222.1, read on the forward strand.
GAAGCTGCCTTTAGAGATGTTGTATCTGCTTTAGGCACAGTGGTAGATAGAAAATAGTTCCGTTTCGGGCATTCACCCACATGCATACAATGCACAATTGGCTGCCACCTGCCAATGTTCACAATTTAAGCTATTTTTTGCTTACCACAGGCACTGCCATCTCCAGTCAAGCTTGCACTACCCTCATCCTTAGCATTGCCAGCTACTTATTCCAATGTCTTAATATAAAGTGAGTATCTCTTTAATTTTAAAATAGAGTACATCCTAGACTTGAGTTCATGCAAACATTAACAACAGTGAAAGAAAAACAAAAAAAAAGGATAACATGAAAAATGTGAGTCATCACAGATTACTGACATGACCTCAGTAACACCTGTAGATGTGCACACACCCCCCCCCCCCATGATGCCACCGTACATCAAAGTGCACTAAATGCTGACAAAAAACATATAAATCATCAAACCAGATAACAATAAGAATCATACGTCACCTGGAAAGGCATCAAAAAAATGCAAACAGAAATAAAGAGCAAATAACAATACAATGCAGAGTGCAAACCACAGCTGCAGATTTCAGCTGCCAGCAAAGGCTGTGTGGGAAAATATTGCCTGGGGATCAAACATATGTTGCTCCGGGTGAAAAAGGATTAACTACTCCCGACTCCGAAGTTTTCTAATTTCAAAGGGGAAACTGGCTGTGATGAAGAAGGTCAGCAGTAAGTAAAGCACAAGTGAACTGTCCTCTCATGTTTTTGTACCCACAGTCTCAAACTCCTGCATGTCCCTGATGTGAAAGAGGTCGGCCTCAGGATGTGTGACAGAGCATTCCCAGGACATCAAGCCAAAAAAAGGGGCAACAAGACCCTATGCAACAGCTGGGAAATGTACTTTCTAGCAAGGCTCCACGAGGCAGCGTCTCACTTGGCTATGGCTATCTTCCCACTCCGCTCCTCCCACAGCTGCTGCAGCTGTTTTGGGTGTCACACCAAGCAAGTGCCTCTGGCACATGGGGCACACAGCAGGCAGGTGTCACGGCTGTCTGCTGTGGGTGCTTGACACCAGCCTGGGGCATGAGAGTAAGACATCCCAGAGTTATTTGCTCACTGTCCCATGCTTGATGGCTCTGTCCCACTCTTGTCAGGGAGGCAGGAGGTCTGAAGCCCCTCAGACCTTGTGAGGGATAGACCTCACCTGCTGCTGACTGGCTGCTCCCCACTGTTAGACTTCTATAGACCCACTCCTTAAATTCCTTGTAAAACTTCATGTAAGGGACTTTGTGTGTTCACCACTTCTTACCTGCTTTTAAGAGGAAGTCAGGTGCGAACCTGTCCCATCTTCAGGGAGGTACTGAAGGCTGAAGCCTAGGAGGGCCCCTAGGCTTTGTGGGGAGGGCAGGGAAAGGAGTCCCAGGGGGAGCTGGGTGTCAGCCTGTGGCAGGACAAGCCTTGGGGTGACAGAGACCTCGCTGGGGCAGCAGGGGTGCGTTGATGGCTGGAGACAACGTCCCGGCTGCGAGGACCAAGCAGCCCTGGGGAGCACTGTAGGGAAACCTTTTTTACTTCTGTTTTGTTCTCCCTCCTTGCTCTGAGTTGTCTCTTACTAAAAAGAGGCATTTCTTAGTTTCTGTTCAGCTGCTAGCTCTGCGTTCACACCGGCAATTTCATTTTTAACAGACATCAGACTGCTGGCCTGTCCTCAACAGGCACACAAAGACTCGGTTCAGCCTAACTCCGGCAGCTCAGGTAGCTCTAGTCAGAAACGCAAAACTAACAGAAGTTCTCCACACAAATCCTGCAGGCCTCCTGGTTTCAAGCTTGATATTAATGAACTAGCTAACACTGGAAATAAAAGTATTACGTCATGGTTATGATATGATTATATTCCATTTCCTTCCAAATGTAAACCCAAAACACTTCAAGTGTCCTGCCTAAATTGCTGACAGTGTTATCAGCTCTGTGGCTGGCTGCAATTTGTATTGTGTTTGGGTTTGCTTCATTCAAGGGGACAAAAAAAATCTGTCTATAGACATAGGTAGTACTTATTAATTAATAATGACTCTCTGTCTTCCCACGCAGACTTCAGCCAGTCATTTCTAATGTCCCAGCCACAGCCATCTTCTCACAAGTCTTTTGCTGTACCTGCGCAACTGTGCCTCTTCCACTCCGCAGCCATTTCCAGATCCTTCCGTGTGCTGCCTGCCCTCCCGTTGCTCTGTCGTGCTCAAAGGCACAGCCCCAGAGAAGGTCCCAGAGCTCGAGTACGTTACATGGCTGCACATTAACACCTTTCTTCTTATCAACACCTTTCCAGAGCTGTGCCGCTGCTTCCCAAGTCTTTCAGGTATTATCCGAAGCAGGGCGTCGGATGCCCGCGCCCAGGCACTGGCAGCAGGTGTCTGTGAGGAGAGCTCGAGGCTGCCCTGCACCGGACACAACCGGTTCCGGCCGGTTCTGGCCGCCTCAGTGAGGGACCCACAGCTGAGCCCCTTGGCAAAGCTGGTGGCGCCTCTGTGTGAGAAAGGGGAAAACGCTGCCTGGCAGTGAGGCGTGAGGGGGAAAAGTGCGAGAAACAGCCCTGCGACACGGAGGACGGAGGCGGGAGGCGCTCCAGGCACTGGAGAAGGGAGCCCCGGCAGCCCTGGGGAGGCCACACCGGAGCCAGGTAGGACTGCAGCCCGTGGAACGGCCCACGCCGTGGGAGGTGAAATGTGTGAAGAGGGAGAAGCAGCAGAGAGGGCTGACCACAGCCCCCCCTTCCCTATCCCCCTGTACCGCTTCGGGGGCACAGGTAAAGGAGTTGGGAATGAAGGCGTTGAGCCCAGGAACAAAGGAGAGGGGGGAAGTGTTGTTTTGTCTTTGTTTCTCACTATCCAAATCTCTTTCAATGGGCAATTTCCCCAAATCAAGTCTGTTTTGCCCATGACAGTAATGGGTAAGTGATCTCCCTGTCTTTATCTCGACCACCAGCTTTTCCATCTTATTTTCTCGCCCATCCTTTTGAGGAAGGAGAAGGAGAGAGCAGCCAGGTGGCCGTGGGGGAGCTGGCCAGGGTCAACCCACCACAAGTACTAAGTACTATTTAAATTTCAAGCATTCAGAGGTGTGTGGAGAATTCATCTAGCAAGTTTAAAATGTGCCACTTCTATAGCATATTCTAGGTGAGAGTCTGAGTGCTTTACACACAGCTCAGCCCTGCTTCCCCCGGAGAGGTAAGCCACTGGCCCCGTTCAGCACACAGGGATGCTGAGAAAGAAAAAATCATTTCCATCTACATCTCTGGTGGGGACGTGTTTGCAGTGCTGACAGGGCCTTTGGAGACCACGACCCCATGCCGCGGTATGGGGAAGGAAGCATTCCCGACAGACACACTGCCTTGCTGAGTCAGCAGCTCTGCGCAAGGCTGGGGGGTTACTGGAAGTCAGCATGGGGCTTCACCGCCTACCTGCTCCCTTTGACACTCAGCAAGAGAGCACAAAGGTACTTCAGGTTCACTTTCTGTGTTCAGTGTGCTCTTCAAGACCACAGGAAATAGCACTTTTTAAAAGTAGGGCTACGGGGGGCAGCATGTTTAGTTCATTTTTCTCTTTTCTTTTTTTCACAGAGGAAATTAGAAATAAAGAATAAGAGGAGTAAAAGTGGTTAAAGAAAGACTGAATTTCCAAACCAATTATATGAAGCATACTGCTAACAGACAATTCGATGTTTTTCACACCTTAAAAACAAAAGCAGCATTCAGCAGCGGTACCAGACTTGCAAAGGGTACATATCACTAGACAACAGTTGCAAGAAAGCAAAGGAGAGCAATTCAGTCACAAGTAAGAGCTCAAACTTCCCAAGAAGGCTGTACAAAGAAGCAACACTTGTGTCTAAGTGAGGTTCCTTGAAAGTCAATGATTTAAGACAATAAAATTGGTTTCTTTTCTCTAAGCCATGTCCCTCGTTCATATAACCTTATTCTCTCTCTCCAGAGGGCTCGGTGTGCTGATTCAGCCTGGCTGCAGGCTGGTGGAGGGGGGAGGATCACCACTGTCACCGTTTTCTTACGTACTTTTGATGCCAGTCATAACCCCAATATGACCACTGCGGAGAAATTAGCAAGCTTTTCTTCAGTGTCCTATAAAGTCAGGTGCTAAGCATGGTTTACAGGCAACAAGCTGAAACACAGAGAAACGAAAGCACTGCTACCAAGTGCCAGATTCAGGATTTTTTTCAAAGAATTCAGTGGTTGTACGGCTTTTGGTGTGCCCTGCATTCAGCCCCAACAGTCCCAAACAGTAGTCTTGAGCACGGCAGCCTTAAGTCTGCTGCCCTGTCCCCATGTTCTCTTACTTCATCCCCTCAGTGTATCTTCCAGCTCCCTCCAAGCAGCAAGGCTGGATTTTGTTTACTTTGTCTGCAGGAAGACAAGGCGGGGGGGGCACAATTCTGGCTGAAATGGTGGTTAGACCTTTCAGACCAGGGTCCCACAGGAGAGAGGAATCACTGTGTGGAGGCAGGAGATCACAGTGCCTGGCGCTGCCTGCAGCCACCACCAGCCCTCAGCAAAGAGCCTGGTGCCAGCAGGGACGGGTGCTGTTGGTGCCCAGTTCCCTGCCAGGACAGGCTCGCTCCTGCCCCTCTGTGCAAGGTCCCAAGCCCATTTTCAGGTTCTCTAATGCTTTCTGTTTCTCTCCTCAGCCTGTCTGATGAGCTACCAAAGTAGAAATTACAAACCTGACAGAAATTACAAGACCCACAGGATGCCTTCTGCTACAACCTGCACCTGGAAGCCTTTCTAATGACATTTCCTAGCACAAGAGGAAGAGGAGGGGAGTTCTGTGGCATGGTTTTCTTTGACCTCCTAAGCAGACTCGATGCCACTCGATGCCATCATTGCACTGATACACATTGGGGGAGGCACTGAGGATAGCTCCCTCCAGGCTTTTATCCCAGGCTGGGGAACTATCTCTGTATCTTTTCCATCCTATGTGCACGCCGGGAACGGGGACCACTCAAGAGCAGCCAGTTACGTTAGCACCAAATTGAAAGTCGCACATCTCAAGGCCCAGCACGGCACTGGTACTTCTCTTGTAGCACTGCATAGGCGATCCTGCCAGGTGCGAGGCATCGTTTTTTCTGTGACTGGGAGGGCACTAGATACAGTGACTACATGGATGCATAGACTGATAGATGGATCACACCATGTCTTGCCACTGAACTCCCCCCCGTGCGGAATAAAATGCATATGATGACAAAATAAACACTTCAAGGGCACTTCAAGTACCTAAGGGTGGTTCGAGCTGGATCAAGAAATTACCGTCTTCTCTCCTTCAGCAGCCCTGCCTGAGTCACATCCTCCAGCCCAGCAAGCAGGGTCTCCACAGGATGCGAGTGGGGAGCTTTGAGCAAACCTTCAAAACAGTCATTCCCTACCCTCGCTGCAAACTCGCACACCAGGGTGGCAGAGGAGCCCTTGCAAAGCTCCTCACTCGAGTCCTTGGCAGCTCAGATAAACAAGCAAGTGCAGCTGCAAGCAGGAGGCAGAAACGCCCCTCCACCCCCAAACTTCAAAGGCTCTGACAACAATTTCGTGTTTGCTACGGCCACAGCTCTGCTAACAGACAGTAGCTGGCTAAGCCACAATAACTCCCCGCCACATCCAAGCCTTAAATTAGCTCTCAGGAGCAAAGCAGTGCACACACGCACAGCCGCACACAGCCTGGCAGGACCGCTCCACGGCTAGGACACGCAGTACCAATTTCAGAGCACAACAGCAAGGAACATGGCAAAGGCTGCAACAGCGCACTTCTGCTGCTTATTTAAAAACTAGCCGGCCAACCCGCCCTTGCTCAAACCAAGTGCAGCAAGGGGATTTGTCTACTGAATATGCTGAATTTCTCCAGGTTCTTCCCTGTTGAAACTGAGCAGGGAACTAGAGCAAATTACATCCTCTTTTGTTGCTAGAGCATTTCTGATCTTCCATGGTTTGGATTTCTCTTTCGGGACTTTAATGAAAGCCAAATCTTAGATATCTCTTCTCCATGCAGAAACCTTAGCAGAGAGCACGGATAAAGAGAGTGGTAGTGAGCCACTCTGTCAGCATGTCCTTCAGAGCCTGTGCTGAGATTGGGCAGCTTGTACCAGTTTTTTTGATAGCTGAGAATTGCACCAGCCATAAACAGATTGCACCCTGCTTAGGGAATTTCATGTTCATCACACCTCCAGCATGAACAGCTAGCTTGTAGACTTGTTTCAATTAGGAGAGACAAATCTCCCTTTCTGATGCCTTTTTCTGAAATCTTTTGCCTCTCTCTTGACATAAACCTCACTAGCAATGCCAGGAGAAATGCATGTCCCCAGCACAGGGCTCAGGAGAGCACACAGTCCAGTTTTCATAGTCATTCAGATGGCTCAAAAGGCCAGCTACTCCCCTGGCCAGTGCAGGTTTCCAAGCTGAACGTCCCAGGGAATTAGCTGACCAGCAGGCCTTCACTCCCCAAGACTGACCTGACAAAGGGGAACCGGAGGAGTGCCCAACGACAAAAGGAAACTGGGCAAGGAGACTTTTTCAACTGTTGTTGAAAGAAACTGGTTGTGGAGCATGGGGAAAAGAGAGGGAGAGATAAAATCTCTATGATGGGGGAGAGAAGTTGATTCTCCATAGAGAGGGCTGAGTCATACAGAGCATGCTGAGGAATGGTGAGACAACTGAGGCAGAGGAAAGCACGTTGGGGTTTGTTATTCCACCTAGAGCTTTTTGTCTCTTTGCTACCCAAAGCAAAGAGCAGCTTATTTTCCAAAACCCTTGAGTCTTCACAACAGAAAGCCTACGTGCCTGTTCGTATGACTGATGGTGTCCTGGCAGGGATAACCAGCCAGACCAGTGCCTACTGGTAGGATCCTAAAGCAGCATTGCTGGTCACACCACAGGCGGGGGCCAGGGAACTCAGCATCTCTTGACACCTCTGCCTGGCAGAAGACACCGTCGCAGACACCACCAGCAGTCTCCTGCACCGCAACCTGCAGTCCCACCTCTCCTCTGTCAGGGCTTCGGTCATGTGCAGGGAACGGAACATTTGACACTCTGTGTTACCCCGAGAGATGAATCAGCAACAAGTTGTCAAGCTTTTTTTCTTCTTTTTTTTTTTTTTTAAAATTAAAATCAACAAGAAATTCACATGCAACTTGCCTCATCTTGCATCAAACCTCCTCCTCTCTCTTTACTCACCTTATCCTCTCTTTTGCGTTAAACCTCAGTCACTTAGTCACACCTAAAATTACACTTCTGTAACCATGATGTAATATGCTGACATGTTAGCGTACTAGAAAAATAGCAGTTCCCCTCTCAAACCACTAGACAATGCTCCTTCCCAACCTGGTAAAAAATTGGCACAGTCTTTACAGCTCCATGGGCTGGAAGAAGTAACCCCAGAAGACACTGTAACAGAAACTTAGAAAGCCCAAGGCTGGCTTCAGGTAAATGAATAAGGGGAAGGAAAAAAAAAAAAAAAAAATCAACCCCCAAAAAACCAACCAAAGCAACAACGAAACTTGTCAGATTGAATAGAAGGTTGCTGTCTGAACTCACAGGATTTGAGTGGCTTCAGACGTATCAGTTCTTCCATTCTTACTCATGCTCTCTCTTCTTCCTGGGAGGGCTACAGAAACAGTCATATATAACACATCTCAATAGTGACAGTTTCAGCTAACTACAACAACGAAGCTGTGAGGTTTCTGAGCCAAGATGTGTATCCGAGCGAGCCTGCCGAGAGCTAGTCCACATTGCAGCTCCATTTCTTGTCTCTGACACTGGTGCCTCAGCAGATGCTGGGGATCAGCTGGAGACCAGCAACTGCTCCTTCTGCTTTTGAATTACAGGTGCCCTTCAGGCCTTTGCTGTGCACCAGCCACCTTCCTCCCCGTCACGAGTGACCACAGACTGGTAGAGTCAGGACACACGGATGCAATATGCAGTATTGATATGAGCGATGCTGGCCACAGCTGTCTGGGGGACATTTCTCCCTCTCTGACCAGCATTTCTCCGCTGGGGAAAGCGTAGCTGCAGCAGGCACTGGCAGGGCTGTTTGCCAGCACACCACCTCTCGTCTCCACGGATTTGTGAGAAACAGCACCCACAGTGCAGCAGCACCCATCCCACACCAGCCCTGCTCATTGCTCATCCTGCCTCACTCTCTGCTTGTCCTGTCTCTCAGAGCTTGCCGGGCGTCCCTTTGCTTCCACTGTGTTTTTGCCGTAGAAGAAACACTGGCTCTATCCATACAGTCCTTTACTATAATGCAGTCCCTTCTACTACCTTGGTTACTGTATGTACTGAGCCTACCCAAGGTTTTTAAGACCCTAGCATGCTGCCCTCCCCTTTCTTCCACTGGGGTAGGTAAATAGGATGCAGCATCTGATATACATCAACCACAAAAGAGTCCATATCTCTGTCAAGCAGCTCGCTGTGCTTGGCCACATAGCAGCAGAAATGTTTCCATGTCATGCAGAAATGTTTCTATGTCACACAGAAATATTTCTATATGTCATGCAGAGCCCCGATACAGCCATCTACACACCCCAAATGCACAGGCATCGCCTGCAAAGGGTTCAGCTGACCACGGGAGCTGTCTGCGTGCCTGCAACATGCCCGCTGGCTCAGCGCTGGCCGGGTCCCTCAGGCTGGATCACGTAGGAAAGCACGCCTGTGCCCAGGAAGAAAGGATGTGAACCACAGAAGACCCCCTGGGCAGTGGCAGCAGATCAGAAACCTCTTATCAGGAGCTGATCTGGGCTTGTCACTTCTTGTCAGCCATGTTCTCCACAGAGGAGAGTCTCTCCGGAGCCCTGTTAAATGGTGTCCAAACCCTGGGGTACCTCCACACGTGGCCTGAGCTACTCCATCAGGAGAGAGGAGCTCAGCTCAGACCACTGCAATCCAGAAACACGACCTGCAGGCAAAGGTCACTTATTTTCCTCAAGATAGGAGCGGGGGGGGGGGGGGGGGGAATCACAACAGCCAGCCCTGCCAATGGAGCTTGGATAACCTTTCTGGTGCAGATACCCTTCCCTTGCTGGGGAGGGAACAAAACACTTCATAATTTCAAAATAAATGTCAATAATTTGAATACTTATTAAGTAATTTAAAATATAGTCCCAGAGCTATTAATAATGTCAGCATTAAATATTCATTAAGTATTTCATGCTAACAATAAGCAAGTATTTGACTAAATGAACAGCTCATTAGCTAGACAGATGACTTTAATAAAGCTGTTGTGGCATAAGCAGTCTATGAATTGACTGTGTGTGGTTTGAAATTGTATATTCCTGTCATGACCTTACTTTGAATCTTTAGTCAGAGCCCACAAGCTAAGTAGTGGATTTGCTCTGGGCAATTTAGAGCGGTATTTGAGGAAACGATCACAAAAAAGAAACACGTGTATTACTGGCAGCCGTGCCGCTGCCTCAACACAGTCACAGCCGCTCTCTGACTCCGGAGCAAGCCTAGCAGCACCCAGCTTTATCCTGTGGGGATAAGCCAGCTCTGTCCACCTCAGGAGATCCCAGCACTGTTTATAACTTGACTGTCCACCCTGCTGTGCCACTGTCTGTGAAACGTGCGGGTCTGCATTGCCTTTAGCATTTCAGATAAAAGCCTAACAGATCCTTGCCCCCTCCTGATGTGCAGCAATAGCAACTGCTGCATCCTGCCCCAGCACTGACCACGTTCACAGTCTAGATGAGGTACCGTGTGCTGACTTATAGAAACTTTTGGGAGCTTTCCAGCCCGTCACCAATACTGTACTAGCAGAGAGCGTAACCTCAGCCCGAGTTTCCTCTGGGCACTGAATGCCTTGTGTCTCTCCAAGCTGCTTGCCAGTAAAGAAAGGAAGCGTGCAATGTGCTCAGCTAGTTTTCCTACAGAAATAGCTGCAAGCTTGCAGGCACGTGTACATACAGATGCCCACTCCCCACTTGGATGTCTGGTCACTAGGAAAGCAACACAGCACAAACAGCAATCAGAAGAGGATAGCAACTTCCAGCCTTTCTTGGCAGGGTCTGGATCCAACACCTCCGACAGTGAGAGTGCATCAATCAAGCAAAAAGGTCCCTAAACTTTGACCTTTTGAGGCATTTTCCATCCCGAGAAATGCAGTGGAAATATCTGAGTGCAGCAAGAGCTGCGTGAGCAGAGTGGTGCAGTGTTCACTTCACACTGACCGCAGCAGTAGCCAGTCCACTTTTAAGTTTCAGAGATATAGATTTCCCTGAAGCAAGCCCAGCAAACCACAAGCCGCACACCACCGAGCCGAGAGCAGCACCGTGGAAAAGGAAATAAATGCTGCAGGCTGCTGAAGAGCCACTGTTCACTGTGACCCACAGCAGAGCTGTGAGAAGGCTGGGCCACAGGGAAAAATGATGATGCACCACAGCCGCAGCCTTTGTTGGACTGCCTGGTGGCAATGTAGCAGACAGCCCTGGAGTTAACCCGTGCAAGGGAAGAGCTCCATGGACCAGACACCAGAGTGAGTAAATAGGGGCTGTTTTAACACCAAAGTGCCACTTCCTTTCCTTGCCCTTCAGACCGCCACGTGGGAAGTGCTGCTGGGGCCAGAGGGCACATGGAGGAGCACGGTGCCTTTGGGGACAGCAGCGCTTCTGCTCAGCAACAAGTGTCTGGCTCCACTCAAGCTCAAGCCTGTGTTTTGAGATCAGTCCCCTTCCTGATGGCCAAACTGGGCTTGGGCTGCCTGGTCTGTGCTGCCCACATCACACCTCCCTGGTCCCCAAGTCCTGCCATGGTGGTGACCCTGTGCCCCACCAAGCAGGCAGCGAAGCGGGGTCAGGCTCCCAGATTTCTGCCATGCTGCTGAAGAAGGAGCAGGGTGCTGGCCCCTGATCACAGAGGCCTTCAGGGCTTTGGCCATTGCAGAAGCCTGCTGCCCCAAATGAGGAGAGGACAGTGCCACTTACTAGAAAAATATACCTTTATTTACCATCTGTGCTTTACTCAAGAGAGAATATCCCGTGACAAGGGGGCCAGCTGAAGCCATACCATTGATGGTGGCCGGCATGCCCCCACCTGCACCATGCAGGGGGTGGCAGGATCAGGTGTCCATGGGGGACCCTGATGTGTCGAAAGGGTGGGAAGGGGGTTGGAGATGCTGGTTTCATCTCGGGCCCCACTGCCCTCCACCACTGTGTTGTTCAGGTCCTGTCAGCAGAGCACATGGCCTCCCCAACAGCCCCATCACCACAGCACGGTCATGGTTTCTCTGCAGGGTTGGGACCCCCCTCATGGCACATTCCTTGCAAGGGAGTCGGGATGAGTTAAATAAAGGGGTTGGGGGACGTTTTCTGGGATGGGAATGGTTGATAACTTAACACAAAAAGAACATGTCCCACGTAATGAGCGAGCTAGCGGGCAGGTGCCTGTCATACAGCAGTCACAGTGCCGAGTGCCTGGGCAGGGTGGCCAGCCATGGCTTGGGGCGGGCAGCTGAGGCCTCCGCACCAGTCGTTCCCACACCACTGCCAGCGGTGTGGCAGGGCACGGCCCAGGCACCCACAGCCCTGGCTCGAGGGGCCTCCTCGATGCTCGCTGGCTGTTCCCACATGCCTGCTGGCCCAACCTCACCAGGGCCATGACGCCAGGTGGGGCCGCTGGCACCAGCATCTTCTCAGGTAGCAAGTAGTGAGTTTCAACAGGGCCTTCAGCACACTACGTTTTGAGTTTGTTGATTTTTTTGGAGGGGGAAAATGTGCGATTCTCTTCAGGTTGATGCAGTACAGGCCCGGTGCTTCCCAGAGGTCCGCTTTCAAGCCTTTACCAGTTGCTTGAGCCCTCTCAAGCTGAAGGCCAAAACATGGTTTCTCGGTGGGCCTCACAGTGCGAGACCCCGGCTTGGCCACTGCCGCTCAGGCAGCACTCACCCCTCATGCGTCCTAGTGTGTGGGGGGGGCTGCTGGCCATGCTCCAACAGCCCCATTTAAAGCTTAAATAAGCCGAAGAATGTCTTGGATTCCTCAAAATTAACCAGAGCAATTTTGGAGACGTTGACATGTAAACTGTCCATCTTCCTGAGCTTGAATAAAGCCCCCAAGTAGCTTTTCCGGGCCCATGTTTTCTGACTTGTACAGTAGTTGATGCCTTTGTCCTCCATCAGCACGTGGCTGCCTGGTGAGGACGGGTTTTTCTTGTAGACGATGTGAGTCAACACCTGGCTGCTGCAGACGCTGCCCCGGAAGAGCACGTTGGAGTACACGAAGTACAGGCCAGTCTCGTTGATGACGAGGCCCTGATCGCGGTACTGAATGCCATTGGTGAAGGCATGGCCAGAGACGGGTTCCCACTCCAGAGGGAGGTCCCGCTGGTCCGGGTTCCCTGAAAGGGGAAACAAGAGAAAAAGCGCGGTAAGCATGAGCAGTTGTGTGGTTTTTCCTCAAGTCATACCCCATGTCACAACAAGTCAACTGTTCTCCAAGCCCTTGTCTGCAGCATGGGAATTCCACCCCGACCTCATGCTGGCGGGAGCTCTCACCTTCACTTCGCTCAACGCCAGCCGCTTGCGACAGCCTTCTGCCCCGCACACCGCAGATGCAAACCAAAAACCAAACCAAACAACAGAGCCCTCACTGAAAAGCCTATATGGGGGGAAGATTTTAGCTGTGGAGTAACTTCCCACTGTCAGAGCGCACGTGTTACCAAAGGAAAACAGGAAAGCTGGCTTGAGGTGGGCTCCTCACAACTACGACCATGCCAGCCTCTCACCCCAGCCACGTCTGCCCTATCCCCTTATCCCATGTCTTACTGGCCCCTCAGCACGTACCTGTTAAGTGTGCTGCCTTCCTCGCTTCCTTTTTCATTGACTGCTCCTTCTGCCCTGCACAAAAATAGGGAAGACGTTAGCCATATGCTCCACAGACAGCAGAAGGAAGCCAACCACGAAGCTGAAACGGGGCAGATTCAGAGCAGCACAGGGCATGTAAGCACCGCGGCTTAGTGCAGCGGTGCGGAGCGGTGCTTGGGCAAACACTGCAGGGCAAGAGGAGGAGTTAAAAAGGAAGAGTTGCAGCAAGGGATCCAGATACGATCAAAAGCAAGGGAAAAAAGCAAGGAGAGCTTTCATCTTAAAATGGCTGAGTTGGTGAGCTCAAGCAGAGGCCTCTCACTCAGGGTGTGGGAAGGGGACAATACTGCCCCTTTACCCAGCTTCTCTGGCCCGTGCCGAGGTGACTGCTCGTGTCCTGCCATAGCGGAGCCTCCTCTATTGCCCCCCTCCAGTCCAGCACTGCCAAGGGCAGATGCACCTGTGGCAGTGGACTTCTGTCTGCTGAGTACCAACCCTCCTTACAAGTAGATCAGAGAAGACACTTGAGACATCCTGCAAACTGTCCCTCTGGCCAGGCAGACCTTGTCCTCAGAGAGGCACAGCACAGCTGGGAAAATTCTGCTTTCCCTGGAGGGCTCGTTTCCCCTTGGAGAGATGGGCCGGTTACAGTGACTCGGTATTTGGATCCCATCCCACTCCATCCTTCCCTTCCTCTCAGCATCTACTTCCAAGCATCATGTTCTCAAATTTTAGAAGCAGCCTTTTCCGAAGCCAATTAAATTTTCCTCTCCTCTCCCCCTTCTCCTTTACACTATTTCCTTGGCTTTATTTATTTATCCATCTCCCTCAAGAAATTCAGGGTTACTATTTATGACTTATGTTCAGCTACTGCTAAAGTAGCCTGTGATCAGAGCATTGCGCATCCAGTTAAAATGACAGCTCCCCTTCCCCTAAGCAATAGATTACAGAATTGATTGATACGGGAGTCGACGGGAACCAGGACTGCCCTTTCCAGAGAATTTTGCTATTTCCAAATTTGCTTTCATTCAGTATCAGAACAAACTTGAAAAGAAATTAACTTTCCTACTAACCAAAATCCTCAAGGGGAAAAAAAAAAACCACCAACTTTTCAGATCTAGCAAAAATTGTCAAGAGAGCTGAAAATTTCTTTCCAACTTAGCCATCTTTAAAAAGGAGTATCCTCACCGATAACATTAACATGGAATGTAAAAGTAAAATAATAGTTTGGAAGTTCAAAATATGATTTTTAACTTTTTCCCTTCAGATTCAAACTCTTTGGTTTTTTTTCCAAATGAAATTTAGAAAAACTGGCAGGTTCTTGTGGAAAGTTTCAATTTCACTGAAATGACATTTCTAAAAGAAAAAAAACCCGTGTATTATCAGGCTCTTCTCAACTAGCTTTGTCTGCAATGAGACTTTGTACCAAAAGAATTTAGGAAAAAATAAGTTGCACTCACAAGGCTGGGAGTGAATCCCCCACCCCAAAAGAAAACGAAACCCTCTGCATCCTCCCAAAATCTTAAGAGTGAGGAGAGAAAGAAGTAACACGTGCGGTGCCCATCTCCGTTCTCCTCCTTCCGTTCATGTTGTTGCTCTATGTTGGGACAGCCCCAAACTCACATTTTACAGCAGGGTACCCCCGGTACCGTTGCCCCACTGGGCCTGGGAGACCCCAAGGTAGAGCCCCACTGTCCCAGGAACCTGTGGCTGACACCTCGAAGCACTCCAGCAGGCAGGGTGCAGGACCCCGTCCCCACAGCCCAGAGCTAAAGCTCTTTTTCCAGCCAAGCAAGTGAAATCAGCGCTTTGAGAGCATCGAGCTGCAACCCTGCCTTTGCCCCCTGCTGAGGAGAGGGAAGAGTTCAACAGGAGCGTTCACACATGCTAACACAGAGGAGTTCCTCCTCTATGTACAGCAACTCACCTATGAGCTTCTCCAAAGCTGGAGGGATGTGTTCAGTGCTGGCAGACTGTCAAAAGAGAAGAGTGACAAGCTCTCTTAGCAGGGTGAGAGCATAAGGGCATCATCTAAAGCAGTCAAGGACTATCTTTGACAGTGGCTAATTCTGGGTGCTCGTGAGGAGCTGCAAAGTGCTAAGAAACATAGAGGGAAAGAGACCTTGCAGCCCTCAGAAACATGAAGACATCCAGATATCTCAGTCACCACTAGAACAGTCCCCCACAGTAATAAGCAACCCCACTTACACTGGCAGGGCAGACATTCAAATGGCACCAGCCTGCCCCTTGGGGAGTTTTGCACCACCTGAGCATCTCAGACCCAATTTTAAGTTTTCCTTTTTTTCCTGTTTCCCCAAAGCCTCTGTGACCAGCCAGGCAGACCTCACCTCTCTCAGTTCAGCCAGTTCCTTCTCCAGGTGGAAAATCTGAAACATGCTCAGCCCCACTCCAGTGAGGGCCAGCAGGATCAGCAAGGAGATCACCAGGAAGCCGACGCTCCTCCTTTCCCTGTTGTCCCTTGGCTTTCTCCTCCGGTCGGGTACTGGTGGTGGGAAAGGAGCGACGGGGGGTGCCGAGGGGCAGGAAGTACTCGTGTTGGCACAGCCATCCACCCAAAAGATCTGGGGGTACACGTAGTTCAAGTTCTGCTGCATGGCCGGGAGCGGAATGGGTTGGACGGGCTTGGTGTGATCTTCCATACGGCAGCCAAAAACTGCCGGAGCTGTCCCAGACTGAGCCCTGGGGGAAGACCCAGCTCTGCCTTTATACGCCTGCATCACCCCAGCAGTGAACACCCAGCTCAGATGCTGCAACTGTCTGAAAGCCTCAAAGCATCAACAGCAAAACCCAAAGAGCTTCCGCCCTCGGCTGCAAGTTCGGGGCACCCGCCTGCTCCTCCCACACCGAGGCAGCACGCACACGCAGCGGGACCAGCCGGGCAGCAGACTGCGCTCGCACAAAACCGCGCTCGGCGGCCGGGCTCGGGAAGCAGGTGCACTCAGCAGCGAAGAGCTTGTGGGGCACACGAGGGCTGCGCTGCCAGTCGGGGGCTGACTAATCAGCCCAGCGCACACCCACCAGCCAACCACCCTTTCCAGCAGCCCACTCGGGCAGAGGCAGTTTCTTTTCCACTGCCATGTCCTGGACCACAAGCCGAGCAAAAGGAATGGCAAAGCCTCTGGCATCTTGCACGAGAGGGAAGAGGCAGAGCTGAGGACTCGTCCCCTCGGCAGAAGGACGAAGACCCCATCCCAAGTGCAGCTGTGGGTGCTGGGGAGTTGCTTCAATTCACACAGGACAAATTACTTACCGCTGTCTGTTGCGCATCCCACCTTTTCCTTGGCTGCTCCGTAGGGCACGGATCCTGAGTCACAGAACACCGGTCACAGGCGTCATCCCACTGTGATAAAATCCAGCCTAAGCGAGAAGAGGGAGACATTGTCAGTGCTGCAGCCTCAGCAGAGCTGCCCAGCTCAGTGGGCTGCCTTCACCCACACCAAATCACCGCGGGGCACTGGCTGGGCTGAACCGTCTGCGTGCTGTGATGTGGGAAAGGCATGGTGCCTTGGGGCACAAGCAGGCTCTTCTGGCAGCTTCTGCTGCCCCTCTTACCTTTGCAAATACTATCTCCAATCCCACAGCGCTCTTCTAACCTGAAGAAGCCTTAGAGAGGGAAGGGCTTTTTTATCATCTCTTCAGGTCAATGCTGAGCACTGCAGCAGGACCTAATCTGGCTGAGCAATTTGTGATTAAAGCCAGGGGCAGACACTGCGCTACTCATCTTGGTAGAATTTCTGTTGCCTTCCAAGAAAGGATCCAGAATTCAGACCATGCTGCAAGGACCAGCACTTTTAAGAGCTCATTACAAAATCATTATGAGGAGAGACAGGGATATTTCCGTTCCTCAGTTTCCAATTTCTCAATTTCCATTCCTCATTGACTGCAGATTTCTAAGTGGTGGCAATGAGATTTTCCCACAGATTTACAGGTGCACACAAGTGATTATAAACAGCAGTTTGCTCTTCCATTTTGCAGACCTACGTTGAAGTGTGCATTTGCATGGGGTAGTGTTTAAAAAAGGAAATGCTTAATACAAGAACAAACTGGAGATTTGTCTCCTCTGTGGCTGAAGGAAGTGATCCCAACACGCAGGCTTTGATCTTGAACATCAAAACTGGGGTCTGAGAACAACGTGCTTTAACAACGTACACACACTTGTTTCTCCCAGGCAAGGGCTCAGCTTTGCCTCCAACCGCACCAGTAAGTCAGACGTGTCCTCAAAGCCTTGCCTGCACCACCAGACACCCCACTGCTTTTTGAAGATGTTCACCACAGCCGTCTGCTGCAGCAGCGATCCGCAGCACGAGAAGTTTCAGCAACCTGTCTGGCTCTTCCTCGTGCTTCTAGGTTTCTGACAGAAAAAAGACACAAAAGCAACACAAATCCAGCTCCAGCAGTTCAAGCCTGGTCATGCCTACCCTCACTCAGTCCTCTCTGCATCCCAGAAGAGCGCTCCCCAGCCAGCCCGAGGCCAGGTCCTCATCCACTCCTACCATCGTTACAAGAGAGGGTCACACAAAGGGCTGGGCTCAGCTCTGCGCCTCCCACGCCACGTGGTGAGCTCCAGCCTGCTAGCCAGCGCCGGGCACGGAGAAAGAGAGATGCCTCCAAGGCACAGGGAGCCAAGAGAGGCAGCAGGACAGTTGGGCAAGCATCTCCTGCCAGCACGCTCTCCACCACACCGCCTGCGCAGCACCCCCGCCCTGCTGCTGCCACGGGCGCCCGAGCCACGCGTGGGGGGACTCGCCACCCACTCGGGCTCCTCGCTCAGCAGTCAGTGCCCGCACTCCCGTGCTCTCGGAGCGGTGAGCACAGCGTGCCCATGGCTCTTTGCAGCACGGACATGGGTGTCAGGGAGTTCCTGTTTCTTTAATGCCCTCTGTGGCCCATTCAGCTGCTGTAAAATACAACGATGGCTCAGGGAGCAGGACTGAAGCCCAGGACTTCCTCAAAGTTGGAGACATTGCTGACAAACATGTCAAAAATCATCAAGTGCACAGCTTTGGCTGGAAAGGATCCACTCAAGTTTTTTCTGACACTGACTGTGTTTAATGCAGACAGCTTATATTCGTGGGATTGCAGGCCCAGTAGCAGTCTCCCTTAAATGTCAGAAGTGTACTTATTTCTCACCCACTGCTTCCTATTTTCACCAAGATGCTTTTTTGATGGGTGGGTGAGAGGGCAGAGACGACGAAACCAATGAAAGCCATTTCAGCCATGCCTGCTACATCTTCTCTTTCAGATGCGCAGATCAAGAGCCTGCCAATACCACATGTTGTGGCAAGCCAAAGATTGGTGCTATTTTACCACCAAAGGATCGTTCTCAGCGCACAGCAAGCTTTCAGAGACCTCTCCCTTCCTAGCACACCCTACTGTGCCGGTCCTGCTGTCACACTCTCCGTTTCCCCTGTCACCACCTTCAGAGATCACCAAGATGACACACGCGGGAAGACAACGGCAAGCCAGGCTGCGTCTGCGTGGCGCGTCATGATGCCTGCAGGCTCTGTGTCCTGCTGGCTTCCTAGGGCTCAAGGGACATGCAATATTAACAGGGCTTTTGAAATAACGGTGGGACAATTTGCTGTGAGCAGACACTTAAGTCACGTGAATTGCTTTTGCTAGAAAGCCTCGAGCCAGAATTTAGACAAGGTTGAGCTCTCCTAAAATAAGGGGCAAGAACAGCTGGGCAGGAAAGGAGTACATAAGAAGGACAAAAGGGGTGTCAGATTTGTCTCTCTGCCTCCCTACCCCCTTCTTCACCCAGTCTGCAAGATGCACACTCTGTTCTTAGCAGCCTTATTGTGTCATTTGAACAGGAGGGAATATTTTCAAATGGAAACACCTTCCATACCCTTTATCAGAGAATCAATCCCCTTTGCCAAAAACAACAAAAGACAAGCCACAGTTACACAGAGAGAAAAAGACGATTTGCTCAGAAGAACCCCTCCACCCCCACCCTCAGAGGAGAGGTGAGAGCTCTTATTAAGCATACACACCATTATGCTGAAGTTTATGTTGACAGCAAAGAGAATCAGCCAGCAGCTAAGAGTTTATATCAGCAGATTTAAGGACAAAAGGATGACCTGCTTGAAGTACACCAAAGCAAGCAGGAAACGAACTATGATCCAGATTTAGTACTTAACAGAAAATAAAATTTAAAAAAACCCTAAGTGTGAACCATTGTGTAGGAGAGGCTTTCATCAGGTTCTGGACAGTCAGATGTGTGCCTGTCTGAAAGCGATTAACAAGTATTTCCCATTACACTAGTGACTAGTGGAAATGCTAAAAAGCAACTATTGAAAGCCCACAAGGCTGCATAAATTACACCCAAGAACAACTGAAGAAGCTGTTGAGAATCATTCGCATTCAAAAAACGGGATTCTAAACATTAACCCGAGATAGCAACAGCCTGAGCAACCTTTTGCGGTCCCGGGCTAAACCGTGCCATCAGAGCCAGGAGAGGCAACTACTGCAAAGCCAGTAAGGATCAGCCACAGCCGGCGGAAGAGACGGCACCCACTAACGCTCACTGATGGGTACGGTGGAAAGAGTAACTGAGAGCACCATCCAGGACAAGGCTTCTGATTTTCCACCAGGATTGTCCTCAACACAGTGCTATTTCAATACCTTTACCGCAGATCTGGAGAAAACCAAGCAAAACATTACAACAGTAATATTTGTAGATTAAAACAACTGGTAAGAGATCCTAAGTAGCCATGAGGACAGAGAATTTGATCAGAAGAAAACAAGTCTGGAAACAAAGACTGACGATCAAACTCTTTAGACAGAAAATAACATCCTAGAAAGAAAACACAGTTCTGAAACTGATAGGCTACCCAGCTGGACATGAGCTTCCAGCAGGGAAAGCCCACGGGCTCCCATAGGTATGGGCTCACATATAGCACTAGACAGCTACAGACAGACCCAGAACCCACACTGCAAGTTTACTTTCAGCTTCAGAGGGGCTCAGGAAGAAGTTGCAATAACTGCTGGACAGCGAAGGCGTTCAACTCAGTCCATTCAAGAGCAGATTGGCAGGGAGGGACGGACAATGTGTGAAAAACCCATATAAAGAGGGATGATTTCCAGCAGCAGAGAGCTCTTGAATCTCACAGAAAAAAGCCTTCCCAGGGAGCCACTAACAGGGAGCCAAAGCTGAAGGAGTTTGCGCAAAAGACATGGATTTTTGACTGAACGTTGGAATGGATGCTCGTGAGAACTGCCTCCAAAGGTAGCAGGATCTCCAACCACTGAAGCCTCCGAGGGGCATGGAAAACACCTGAACTCACCCAGCCTTTGTAGTGAGCGCTGACATCTTAGTGTTGTTTCTTTATTACATGCTTTTAACAGTTCCGTTTCCCAGACAACAGTGATGCTTTTCATTTCCTCAACAACAGCTCACTTGCTAGAAGCATTTGCGGCACATGTAAAGCCATGTCTTGGTGCCAACAGCTCACGAGGGAGACACTCACATATTCAGTCAAGAGCAGGTTTCAAAATCCATTTCTAATGGCTCTGGCCTGGCGTTGCAGTGCTCAATATGGCCCTCTTCCAGTGAGCAAGGTGCTTTGTTCTCTCCTTCACCATGATCCCAACAAGCAGGCAGCAGCCCTGGGTTCAGGAGAAGAGGTACAGGGCTCTGACCCAAGGCAGGAGAGAATCCAAGCAGGGAAGGAGCCAAAACAGCTGAGAAAAAGAGGAAGAATTGAAAGCAGCAGAGTAAGATTTTATTCCTTTCGTGTCTGTAATAAGAGCAAGGAAATGAGGTAGAGTGGTTATGAGGTGTCCTGGTTTAGACTGGGACGGAGCTAGTTTTGTCTCCAGCAGCTCCTGTGTTTTGGATTTAGTGTGTGAAGAATGGTGATAGCACACTGATGATGTTGGTTGCTGCTGAACGATCAAGGACATTTTGCAGTTTCCCCGGTTTTGCTAATGTGCAGGTGCAAAAACTTGGGAGGGGTAGAGTCGGAATAGTTGATCCAAACTGGCCAAAGAGAGTATTCCATACCACAGATGGCATGCCCGGTATAAGCGAGGGTCAGCCGGTGGGCCACTTCCCTTCTTGTTCCCTTCTTTTCCTTTTTTTTGTCGTTCGTTCAGGCCTTTTTGTTCATTCGGCTGTTCGTTCCCTCACCTGCTCTCTCTGGAACTTGCTGGTCTGGGATAGCTGGGGGGGATACCCCTGCTCCCTGGCTGCTGCTCGGGACAGGCTGTATTGGTCGTCGGGTGGTGAGGAATTGTGCATTGTTTGTTTTATATATTCTATTATCCTTATATATTATTATTATTATCATTATTGATATATTTTTCCTTTGCTGTCCTGGTGAACTGCTTTTGTCTCAACCCGTGAGTTTTCCCGTCTCACTGGGGAGGGGGGAGTGAGCGAGCGGCTGCGTGGTATTCGGTTACCGGCTGGGGTTAAACCACAACGTGAGGCAATGGGATCTATTGCTTGAGCATCTGAGAAAGAGAGAAGTAGGTCATTTCATAATATACAATAGCTTAGTCATGGCAGGCGATGGAACAAGGTGCTGTGGCCGCTCAGAGGTTGCGAGGAAGACCACAACGAACGTGCAGATGTTGATTTCCCGTCTTCCCCAGTGACGTTCAAGAACTGCGTTCACAAGCCCTTCAGCAGGATCCATGCCCTGCCCCAGGCTACCAGCACAAAGCCAGTCTTGGCCCTGGAAATGCCAGCTGGCTCTGCTGGCCAATGTGGCCCAGTTGGTATTTGACAATTTTGTTCCTTCTTGGGAGCAGCCGTTCTCAGCCCATTAAAAACAACCAACCAACCAAAAAACCCAACAACAACCCCCCCCACAAGGATCTACCTTGAGATCTGTACTGACTTCCACCAGGACCACACCTCAGCTCTGTGTCACTGAGCAAATTCAGGCCCTTCGACCTCAGTTGGGCATACGGAGACCCCAACACCAGATGCGCCCATCATTACACAAGCACCCTGACACCAGTGATCCATGTCAGCTGACTTCCCAAAGCCCCGAGGGACCTTCAGCTGACTTTCCTGGGGTTTAACTTTCAGCTACAGGTGCTTTCACGGGCAATGGACACACTCTTGCCATTTCAGCAGTAACCGTGCCAAATTATGATGAATAGAAGATATTCATGAGCTGCTTTGAGTTATTTTTCGGGGAGGGGTGGGGAATAATCACAGACAAGGATTCTTGTTTGCTGCGAGTTCACAGAGCGCCCAGCAGCTGGACGTAGGCTCTAGCCACCACATCTAACAAAGGGAAAAACAAGCCCCAAGATGGCAAACATTTCTTTTCCATTTCTAGGTCCACAAAGCGCGGAGTTAACTTCATCTCCATTCCCTACCAAAAGCCATACCTCTAATCTGGGATTAATTAGTCACTATTGAAAAGCAGCACGGGCAAGACCAGTTGTAGCTCGCAGGCCACGTGTCCAATGTGAGAGACAGCAGTAAGGCAGCAGAAAGCGCCGTGGTAGCTTCTTTTAAAATTACTATTCTTAAGTTAGAGAAGGGATACGCAAGACAGACTTGTGAGTTTCACTATCCTTCCCTAAGCTAACACATTCGATCTAAACAAGCTCTGTGACCGCTAATTCTTCTCGTGCTGTTACACACCCCAGTAATGCCTTCAGCAGTACCTGATGCTGTTTGACACTCAGGGTTTCCAGGAGATGAGACACACGCTGCTTGACAGCCTACCCACAGCACTTTGTGGTCAGGGCTCTACACTTTAATTGTTCCACTTAATGAAGTGGAACATGTTTGTACCTGATTAAGTGAAGCATGCTAAGCTGTTCCATCTTGTTTCATCTCACACTGTAACTTGGCAAAAGCAGAAGCCACACAAAGACACCTTATACCTGAGTTCTCGACTTGCCAATACCACACAGCTGGTAGAGTTTGCATATTTTAAAAATACTGGATTTCCACTCTGATGCTTCATGTATATAACCTAAATACCTTATTTTGGCAAACATAGCTAGTAATTCACTTATACAACACGTACGTTTGCGACTATCCATCCTCCCATGGAAACCTTCACGTTGCTTAAATATTTTTTGACCTTGGGCTCAAGACCTGCCCAACTACTGCCGCATACGCATGCTGGCTTCTTGGTATTTTACACCGAGAACTGTCCGGACTTATTATGCAATATCTCAAGACGGACTAGGCCCTTCCTTTAAGTATCTACAACCCCACAGGAATTTGTCGAGATTTATAAGCTGCATTCAGTAGAAACTATTATTTCTGTATAAAGATTATGACCAATTTAAGAGGGACTTGATTTCACCAAAGAATCAAGTTTTGAAAGCTGGAATCAGTGTGACATTAATAAAACTGGAAGTAAAAAATGACTCAAGAGCCCACATGAAAGGGTAACATTAAGCAATAAGAACTTGACATTAAGAGCCTTTTTTTAAAAAAAAGTGGTTACAGATAATTAAAAGCAGCAAGGCAGCAGCAGGCGGAAGCTGCGGTTCCATCTCCAGTCTACTGCCAGAGCAAACGCTCTCGAGTTTGCGATAGCACTATCAGCTCCGTAGGTTCCTTCGGAAACTGGCCGCCTCAGCGGCTGAAGCACAACCTGTGCTTTGATTGGAAAGTTCAGACCTAGACATAGCTGAAGTGGTTAATAACGTACCTAGGAGAACACGCGAGTCCCTCCTTGGCTGGCATGCACCAGCAGAGACTCCGTGAGGGATGCGCTTTATTCACAGGAGTCATTGCTGCTAACAGCCATCTCTGCTGACGCAGCACAAAAAAAAACGAGGCTGAAATTTTTCACCATATGATCCAAGTTTCTGTGAGACACATACTTCGAATACTAGAAAAGGCCCGCACTTTGCGCAATGCCTTTGCCCCCATCACACCAGCTGAATTCACACAAGCTCCTGAGGCCTCAGAGCCCAGGGGCAGCGTTTCTCAGGAACAACAAGTAGCTTTCAGGTAAGTGAACCTACACAGCCCCTGACATCATTCACTCTTTACATTGATTTTGGGGTACCCTTTCGGGAGTGGGAATGCTGCGAGTCATTCTCAGAACAGTCTCGAAACACGGGAGCCTGAGCGAGAAGAGTTTCTGGCCCTGTGTTATCTACCACTTACGGCATCTGCCCCATCTCCCGTGTGAACTGGAAGCCACGCAGCCTCAAGCCATATGAGCTCTGCTCTGTCCACGTAGGATACACGTTACGCCCATAGCATGTTTGCTACATATTCACTACGTGACAAGCTTTATCGCTGGTATTTTTCCACAGAGTGCAGCAACTCCTTAGATCTAAGTCATGCCCAGTTTTTAAAATATATAGAGAGACCAGGGTATTAAGGGGCTGTTTTAGAAGGCATTTAGTTTCCTATCTGAAATTGTTAACTTGGAAATTTGAACGCGTGCTTGGAATTTAAACATGCACAACCTACTCGGACTTACCAACATCTAAGGTACAAAACAGATCGTATCAGCAGAAGAGCGCCAGCAAAAAGGGATTTCAGTCCAAGGCTAAGTATCACCTTCCCGAGAGAGAATGGGGATGTGTACATAAAAGCTTTTAAACCACCGCAACACACTCCTCCTGCACGAGGGAGCACCGAGGAGCGCTGCCAATTCCTCAACTGTAGTTTCCAAGTGACCTTCAAGGATTGCTCCCCAGTGCTGCGGGATAATCCGGTCTAGGAAGCAAACGTACGCAGGGCGACGTAAGCAGCTGTCCGTTACAGCAAAACAGACCAGGATGAGGAGGAAAATTTCTGGGCATCCACGGAACCGCTGCTTCCAGGAAAGGCAACCCTCCTTGCCCCAGAGCTATATGCTCACACTGTATAGTTGATAAATATATATGACCGCCACCATCTTTGGTTTAACTTTAGTTTCACAACCAAATTTGCTTTTGTCCAATGCTTACAGGCCAGCTAGAACGAAACAAAAATACACCCCCCCACCCCCTCCCATTAGAGACACATCACGACTCATTTGGCCTCATTCTACACCTGCCAGCATATTCCAGGTCTGTCAGCCTTTGGTTTATAGCCAGAGAGTGAAGATGGGCTCTTAAGAATTCAGTCATGTCCAGCTTCAGCTCATTCTTACTGATGAGAGCAGCTCAGAGACTGCCAGGGCAGTAAAGGAAAGCACGCTTCCTACAAGCGATGGATCAAAAGGAAGGCCAGTAAATAAAAACCCTCACACCAAAGAAAACCCACACCCCCAAAAAACACCTCACCTCACCCCCCAGCAACCCCCACGTTCGATTCCTTTTTAAATCATAGCACTATGATGAAGCAGAGAGTCTTGAGACACTCAAGTGAGAAATTAGTGCTGGGGAGGTCTCATCTGAGAAGAGATGCTGGACAGCTGGTGAACTTGGCATTTGGCTGCACGCAGTGCTGCTGTGCTCGCTAGACACAAGTTAGGAGGAAGGGACCATTAAGGGGAAAACTTCAGGCTGAAAACTCTGGTTTGAAATGATAAATGGCTAACGTTTTCTTCGAATGGCCTTTTATATCCTTCACAAACCTTGGCCCCGGGTACCAAGAGGTATTTCATGCCGTCACTCTCGCAGACAGCTACCGCTTCTAAGGATCCCCCAGGTCAAGACGTGAACTGACACCTGCTGGAACTTTTGTAGCAGTTTTACACAGCCCCGGTTCCTGAACTTTCAGACAAAGCACCACTCAGCCTGCAGCCTCCCTCCCCGCACCCGCACCCCCCCCTTTTCTTTTTTTAAATAGACAAACACACCTAGGCTGACAAATAAGTTTATGAACTCCCTACTACGGCCCAAAGGACCCCAGTCCTAGTCCTGGACTGAAGTTTAAAGACTAGTCTTTCTCAAAGAATTTAAGCCACAAGTTTCATTTTCAAAGGAAAAATGCCAGTAAATTAAAGACAAAGTGTTCAGATTTATTTGGAAATTCACAGTTTCTAATGGCACTACAGCTCTGTAGTTACATACTCTTGTTCCACAACATTGTATGCTGCACTCAGGTGGTATGTATGTTCCTCATCCAGGTTTGAAACCCTTCTGAACTCGCGTTCAACATGTCTGGTTCATGTGCTCTGACTGGCTAATTGTGCAGATCAACTCCAAAAGTACATCACCTTAAAGTATTCATAAACTAACAAGAAAGCAGCAAAAAAACCAAAGGCTTTAAATAAGTCACATTACATACAATACCCAGGAAAGGCATTAGATCTGTTAAAAAGGGTACCACTAAAAGTGCTCAATAAGTTAACTTATTTTTTACAACGTGAACCTGTAACACCTGTCAAAAGGAATCACCTTTTGTTCCACTCGCTCAGATACACACTCAACATTTTAGCAATCACACATCCTATAGTATCCAAATATACAATCACAGTCAAAATAAAAAACACTTGGATATGAAAATACTAACCATACAAACACTGCACATTTGTTAGCCAATACAAAAGCAAACGTTACGGAAATACCCACTCTGAACCAGCCTGACTGGGCAGACTTCAAGGCTTTGCAAACTCAACACGCCCAGCGCCGGCTCGGAGGACGGCCCAGCTGCACCAGCTCCCCCTCGCATTCTTCAGCTGAGCTCGTTCCCGAAGTCTCAGCACAGAAACAGTGAGCGCTCCCCACTCACTTCCTTCAGAGAACTTACAGCAGGCAACTTCGATAACAAACGCATTCATCAGCCCAAGATCTCATCGTGCACAGGAAACCCTAAAGAGCCCCCGTCATTCATTTAGTACATCAGACTACAGCTCCGACTTGTAACTGAAGGTGCAAATAAACATGACAACCATCCCTTGTGAGGTATTTTCCTCAACCGAGTTTGCAAAACCAGAATCTAGTCAGGCAAGTCCATCTATTAGTATTTTTACAGTATCCAGTCCACGTTACTGAGTCCAGCTGAAGGCTGACACATGTCCCTTTACAGCACTGTAGTGTTGCATCTTCAAAAAAAGCTAGAGAAATTACAAAATAAATCAATGACAAACAATTGTATCTCCCCTCTTCCAGTGGCATTATAAATAGACAAAAGGCACATAAATATGGGAAGGTGCAAGAAATAGGAACAAAGCTAAAGGAAGAGGATTAGGCTTTTATCCCTATTCCACCCAACAAACTGGGTTTCAAAAAATCTCTGCCCCAGGAACTGTGAAAAAAAACCTTTATAAAATGAACCCTGCCCTCCCTCCCCCCCAAGCTGTTCTCATAGGAAATTATCAGCCTTGTAAAGCTGCAGCTTATAGCCAAGATTGACACAATCCCATCTATTTAAAAAGGCAGAAACCAAATTTCTGAATACTTTCCAATTAGTTGAGCTCTTCGTCTCCCACTATCCTCCCACAGAATACCACAGACTGTTCTCAAATGAACAAACACTCTCCTGTTTGAGAAGTTCAGCTAGTTCTAGATGTGTCCAGAAACTGCCGTGACACCAAGTGTTCCCACTGTTATATCTTTGTTTCCTTTGATTATGTCATGCAGGCTTGGCATTGACCCTGACTTAGTCTGTATTAGGGTTTTTATGAGCTTCCCTTGGTCTGAAACTTTAGACCGTCTTCGTTTTATAGCCCTCTTCTCAGTTTTT
The DNA here is from genome assembly GCA_009819775.1 of Phoenicopterus ruber ruber. Lineage (NCBI taxonomy): Eukaryota > Metazoa > Chordata > Aves > Phoenicopteriformes > Phoenicopteridae > Phoenicopterus > Phoenicopterus ruber. The sequence continues at coordinate 28,973,817 of CM020222.1, forward strand.
GTCTTTTGGGTCTGTCCATTGCACAGACTCGTACACGCTGAAATGCCACAAAAGTAGGACTCCTCAGACTGCGATGACGTTTCAGAGCTTCCTTCGGATGGAGGACCCTTATACGAAGAGTGATAAACTTCCCCAATGTTAGAGAAGTCCCTCTGGTTCGTAAACGGCTTCCTTCCTTTAATTTCCCCGTTGGGTATTGGATGCAGAGGCTCTGTTGCTGGCTTAATAGTCTCTATTTTTTCACTTTTGTATTTACAACGCTTTTTCTGAAACCACAAGTAAAAAGAGAAAGAGTTAGGTTCTGGAAGGCAAGCAGAGCGTAAAACCCAAGCCCAGGAAGGGGCAGAAGGGGGGAAGCAGCGAGACATGCACCACCTGCTGGCAGCAACACGCTGCGCTCAGCCCGCCCCACAGCCACCGTACCTTCTTCTCTGGGGAAAACTTCAGGGGTTCTACAATGTACAGGTCCTCTGGGTCCACTGTAAGAGAGGGAACATAAATTTAGCCATCCTGACACTGCCAGCTCTAGAACAACTCAATTCTGAATAAATAACAGCATGACAAAATAGTCCACTTATCACACGCATTTTTGCTCCCATTACAAGTCAACGGAGGTACAACACATGAACATTGAAAGTGAAGCCAACACTGAGGAATTTCTCTGTGCTGCCGTGGCAGCCGTCACTGACATACACTTGACCTCCTGAGAGATTAGGCCATAGGAGAGGTGCAGAGAACATCCTCTGGGGAAAAGGAACAATAGTCAGCAAAAGTCAGCTTCTACAAAACCAAAAACTGTTACCAAAACTGTGTGCCTATCAAGGACACAGATGTTCAGACTGACACAAGACCAGCCTGGCATTCCTCCATCAGGGCTTTGTCAATCATTCTTCCAAGCCAAAGCAGGGGAGAAATTGAAAAAAGCGTGGTTTTGCAAAAAAAAAAAGTCTATGCCTTAGAGAGTCTCTATTGCAGTATGTTCCCAATTCAACTCACGAGTTTGCATGCAATCTTACAGTACAAAAGCCCGTGAAGCAAGCTTGCTGCACCCATTAAAGCAGCGTCAGCTGCGTACTTGGTAGTTACTATGATCTGCAACACTTTTGGTTTTGCATCATGATGACGGCTTAAGAAATCAAAATTCAGTTGTCCTGAGTGTAACATGAATACTGAAAAGACCAGATCATTCCTCATACCCAAGCCAAGATAAATAGTCTAAATTTTCTGACTACTGTTGATAAATTTGGATCTTAAATATCTGCCAAGTTTCAAAGACAGGCTATCAGGACTTCTGAGAAGTAGGGCAGACTTCCCACGTCTGGCATTTAAAAAAAAAAAAAGCCACTTTCTGAAAGCTTCATAGCTTTGTAGACCTGAACGCCTGCATGGATTGCTACTAACCCCAAGAAAACATCTGTAGAGTATAAACGACAGCAAAGACTACATTTAATGTTTTAGCGTAATTTAGCACAGTTCTGAGAGTGTCTGGTAACTCGCTCATGAACCAACTTGTCCTACAGAATGTATTCGTGAACTACTATAATCCAGTGTACTTCGACATTAACCTGCAATTCCATTTTCATACACTTGCAGTAACACACACATTGCATACCACTAACAGTAAAACTAGAGACTAGATGTACGGTATGTGAATAATACCTTCTTTACCAGCTAGCTGAAAAGACTGTGATCTGACCAGTGGAAGAGAAGTTCTTCTTTTCAAATTCATATCATCATAGGAGGAAAAACACCTAGGAAACAAAATCCACAAAGCTTTTTAAAACATATTTCTCTCAGGACTTTGTCATGTGCATTTTTCATTAAGAAAAATCTTTAGCAGGAGAACAGAATTATTTGCCGAGGTGCCCGAGAAAGCCTGGCCAACAGACACAGTACTGTATTTGCAACAAGCTATCAAGGCACGTTAAGTGTAGTAGCCCCAAAACGCTCCTAGGAGAGCGTTACTACAAAGCAGTAATGGCTCTTTGCTATCAATTTTGAGCTTGCAGAAAGAAGACTCAGAGTTAAAGCAGATGCGCCAGTCCCAGCAGATTTAGGAAATATCAATAAAAGCTGCAAGAACAATTAAGTTTCAAATATAAATACGTTACCTTTTGGGGCTAGGGTAGTGATTACTTTTGGGAATTTTTGAGAGGTAATCTTCACAGAACTGAGAAGTGCTTCTGCACCGCTGCACGCAAAGCACCAAGCCCAGAATGACACAGAGAACCAGAGATATCACAAGGTAGGTCTGTCGATCAGAAACCTGGAAGAATTTGATACAGTTGTTAAAGAATAATTTAATGATACTATTATTCTCGTGTTTTAAACATTAGAATCTTTAAAAGAACACAACTGACATGCTCTCAAGTCACTTTCCTTCAATTTCACTAAACACTTGTTCGAAATTGAGTATTTTTTCAGAGGTTTGATGTAGTCTATTGGCTACGCAGCATTCAAGGACTGAAGGCTGAAAGCCACTAGCTGGTAACACAGGACAAGGTCTCACTGACTACGGTACTACCATAACAGAAGCAGCTGCCCCTTGCAAAGGGCATTCAAGCCTATCTGAAAGTAATGTACTTTCCATAAGGAAGTGTACTAAGAAAGTAACTTCTCTGTTTTACAGTTGAGATGGATGTAATACTATCTCAATTTTATGTGACGCTTTTCATGAGCTGACATTGCAGTACTTCACAGAACAAATACCATTAATTCACTTGATTCAATGCGTTTCATCTTTCTGAATACTTTTTCATTTCACAACCTAGCAGAAGGATTTTTTTCAAGTACGTTCATTTCTGAAGACTGTCAGATGAAGCTTACTAGAATTATACGGAAGCTGAAATCCAAGAGTATTTTGCAGATAATGTTAAAAAAAAAAAAAGAATCGCACACTTGTTTTCCTACAAAAATCTATCTTAAGCACACTAAGAGATTTTAGAAGTCATACAAAAACTTCAGAAGAGACAAGGAACACAACTTCCCATTTTGTAATGAGCAAATGTCTCAGACTAATAGACCCAGGTGACCTGAGCTGAGTTCAGGGAAAGCCACATGTTCAAATTCCAGGATACTCATCTAACATACCGTTATGATCACCAGTGTCAAATCCTGGTTAAAACCACAGCACTCATGAACAGGAGCTTAGCCAGCCAGGCATCAAAGAAGGAGTCTCACTGAGTGTTAGAAAGCAGCTCAGGAGATATCTTTGGCAACATACACCAAAAAAAAAAAGGTCATGTTTACGGTACTGCTTGAAATCCCAGGCTGGAGAACGTAAACATTTGAGAGAACATGTTCCTAATATTGTTGCCAAGATCCCCCTAATCTCAAAAGATCACAATAGCTGGAGGGGAAAGGAGAAGAGTGCCTTAGCCATGCGAGCCTCCCGTTCAGCAGCTAAGAGTGCAACCCTCGACATGCTCGTCTGTTACTACAGCCCAGTTCTAAGTGGCCAGTACGCTCTTGCATGCTAAACCTCCTATGGCAAAAGCCTGTTAATATTTAAGTGGACAATATAAGTGCTGGACACTGCAAACCATCCCATTTTACTGACGTCGTGTAACAAAGCCATGCAATACAACTGATTATATAACACAGCAAGTGCCAGAAAAGTTCTTGAAGTGTGGACTTTACCAGTCCCTCTGACACATGTCAAACATTCTATATGTGCAACAAATCCTATTATTGCCATTTCAAAGTCAGTGGTTAGTCTTCTAATTTCATTAAGAATTATTTTGCAGAACAGTATCAATTCCACTGGACTACAGGAAGGCTGAGATATTAAGTTATTCTAACTAAGTTCTATCTTTATTGTTAGCTCAGGCTACAGTCATGGGGCTAGTAGGGCCGCAGTAGAAATTATTACCAATTTTGCTGTGCACAAGACAGCTCAAGCTACTCCACCTTTCCTCTCCTCCCTTGGCTGGCTGCTAAAGTGCGCTGAAAGCAACACTACAGACAACTTCTCAAATGAAAAGCTGCATTTAAAGACTCCAGGCCTCCTCAAACTGAGATATGCTTATGCATGTTTCCTTTGAGTTTTCATGCCATATTGCTGAATTATAATTACCTCACGTTTTAGTTCCGTCACAGTTGTTGACAGATTGGAAACTAGCTGCGTCATGTTGGTGAGCTGTGCTTGCAGCAGCTGGATTGCTTCTGTTTGCCGCTGATCCTGTATTAAAGAGAGTCATGGCCATGCTATTTAGTTGTCAGGTTCCCACTATCACATACTCTCACATGCACCAATTTCGCGTTCTATCTGACACAGCCAGGCATTTTGTAGCCACATGACCTATTCAGCATTGTTTTCAACACAACTTTCATGTAACATTTGAAACTGCTTAAGCAGCATTAGTCATATACACACTTAAAAACATCAATACTTTTACTTGTCAAATAACGTTTTGTAACATCATGCCAAGTGCATTTCATTACAGTGACTTCTGCTATCTTCATTAAAGGCAGGTCAAGTACCCAGCTCCATGCCATGCCTATCGGGAAGCTGAGTACTGTCATGTTACAAAATACACGTGCAGATGACCAAGCAGAGCTAAAGTCTAAGGGCTGATGCACAGCTTCTGCTCTGGGATCAGGTGGCCAGCCACTTAATGACAGGAGCCCAAGCCAGCCAGGAAAAAGTCCTTTATGCTTCATCTCCTGGAAAGAGCCCTAACAGGATCTTTCATCCTATGAGAAATTAAGAAAGGTGAGAAGAATATCAGGGAGGTTAACCAAGAGGAGCACATCAGACTGACTAGCATTTGACACTATTCAAAGCAAGCAGGAAAGTGCGTGTGTACAATCTCAGGGAAGCTGCCATCTTCTTCAGTTTTGAGTGAAGAACAAACTATAGAAATTACTTCGGAAATTTTCAGTTTGGGACTGAGCCTATCCCACACGCACAGTTGCTTTAGTGATTATTCAGCACTGCTGGACGCACTATATTTCACAGCTGCTCAGGAAAGCTAGGATGGCAGAGCAGGGAAAACCTCTCCTTCAGCTCCCACTTCCTTAAATCACATTTTAAAGAATGAACTAGTGCTTTTGTTACGTGCACTACACTTTCAAATGCAAATTTGGCATAAGTCATTACTGTACCCCTCTCCCTTTCTAGAGGTTAGGTCTCTTCAGCAATATCAGGGCAATTGTCTATCAATACCTTAAATCACAGATGAAAAACAAACCAAGTTCAAAAGAAAAAAAAAGTGGTTTTGAGTGCAGCTATAACCAAGAAACAAGGGTTGGAAACAACCTGTATAAATGTCTTTGTCAGTGAAAAAGTTAAGAGCTTTAGCCATTACCAGCTGACAACTGATTTTTCTCTTCAAACACAAAAATCAGGAAACGGCTGGAAATGGCTTTATTCTAGAACAACTGGGAACATAGCTAAAAATTTTGTTACAGAGAAAAATGGAATGGAGTTGCTTTTAAAGGGCAGATACGCAGCTAATAAAAATCTTCAATTGAAAGAATTTCTGTGCCTCCTTGCAACTCTTTTTTAAAGGTAAACTTTCCTAAGCAGGAAAATACTTAAGTACTCCAACAAACCATACCTGCTCTTCTGCTATTCTTGAGGTGTTCTGAAGTTTTATTATTGTTTTATTGAAAGCCTTCTGCATTTCTTCCATTTGCTTTCGGTACCTAAAACAAAGAGTGTAAAGGTCTGAAATGCTAGGTTCATAAAACTCCTCACCACTAGACTTGTCTTCAGAAAATATCACTATGCCAGAAGAAAGCTTCTCTTTGCCCAAAGACGTTTTATTTAAATGTCAAGTGGTATTTCAAGTTTCACACATAAAACAGGGATGTGTCTCCTTCCAGGCCCGCCCCCCCCAAGGTTAAAGTCAAATCTATTTCAACACCTTAGAGCTTCGCGCCAATTTACTGACCGCCAAGACAGACAACACAACAGTAAATATAATGAAGAGCTCCTTCCTTGGAACCAATACTGAAATGGGTACATTTCCTGGTTAGCTCCTGTGGCTAAGGAGCATCACAGATAAACATTAATACACATACGTCCCTCACAAAGTTCTGGGTTCCTTCTCCATGCTCCCTCTTCAACAAGACTTATTACAGATAACAAGGTATTTTAAGTGGAAACAATCAATTCAGTAAAGGCGGCACAGTAGGCTTTTGTCATTCGGTGTAACAGTAACAGGAGGATGTGTCCTTTCGTTGAAAGGATTAGGGACAAGATTTAGCACTTACATCCTGGCAACACCTTATCCTTTTAAAAAACCCACAGTAATATTCCTCAAAACCAAATAAATGTGATTGTATATCTGAAAATACAGAAAGGGAACCCCTGCCACCCACAGACATCTAGGTCTCCGTAGCAACCTAGGGTTAGGTACTTTTCTCAATTTTCCATAAAGCTTTATGCTGTGATTTACGTTATACTCCGCTTCCACTGTACTACTTTCCGTATGTGTATGTTCCTTTGTATAGCTGGCTAAAATCACGTTTACATATGGTAGACTCTTACCAGTCTTTCTCAGACTTACCTCTGACTAAGTTCTTCTAAATAACGGCTGCTAAGAGACATGTTTACTTCTAGGGCTTTTATGCGATTATTAAGGCGCATGAAGACGGACTCCTTCTGATTAGATCCATGAACAAGATTTCCGTTAGCATAGCCTAGATCTGTTGAATTCTGCAATTCAGCATAGAAGTCTGTAGCTGTTCTCTGCGGTCCCCCAGAGACTGGAATCGCCATTAAAGCTTCTTCAGTTGCCTGATCATCCTCCTTTGTTTCAGCAGGTACAGAAGACTCAACAGGAGGCAAAACAGGTTTCTGCATTTCTGGAGTGCTTTCCTTTCCTTCTCCAGCATCACTGGCTAACATGCCCACTGTATATTCAGGCTGCAGAACAGTCTCTGTAGGCTTTGAAATCACTGGAGTAGCAATAGTCTCTCTTGTGCTCATCTCCTTCACTTCAGCGGCCACACTGGTCTCAGAGGCTACAGGGCTTTCTTCTGCAATAGAGCTCTCAACCTTTTCTGCTTCTGCACTGATCTCAGGTGTATCCACCTGGGGAGTCACCCTTGGTGCTACCTGGCCTGCGTCTTCTTTTGCAGGCTCCAACGCCATGTTTGTTGTTGGCAATGGCTTAACTTCAGAAGTAACTTCTAAGAGGAGGGATTGAGAGACAGTTTGAGGGCGGCTTGGCTCCAGTTCAATTGAATCTGTGGTCTCATTACTGATCTCCTCATGGACCACACTGCTGAAGTCAACTGCAACAGTAGATCCAGATGGTTTCTCAACTTTGCTGTCTAATTGCTCAGGCAGAGGCTCATCTATGGACATATGTATAGATTCGGTCAGAACCGCCTGTGGCTGCTGAACATCAGCAGAGTAACCTTGCCCTGGTTTACCTTCAGTTTTACTACGCTGTCGATGCATGGCTACTGCAACTGAACACCATTTAAACAGATATTCTGAAAAGGTGGAAATACAACATGCTGTTGCCATGTCATAGCAGTACTTTTCTGTCTCGAGTTCAAACCACGTCGATGCTTCTTCTTCCTGATCATCACTGGGCAGCAAGGTTACCGTTGACTGGCTTATATCTTCTTCATACTCTTGTACTAGCTGAACAATAGGCCTTTCTTTTGTCAAATCCACAATTAATTGCTCTTTATCTATCTGTGGAATATCTGTAGTAACAAGTCTACAAAGAAAGAGTTAAAGACAGGCTGTTACTTCAACAGTTTTACATGCCTGCTCTAGAAGACTGCAAAAGTAGGATCTTTTAGAAAATTAGCAAAGCTTATTCCAGTGACCAAAGGCCAGTTTGGATACAGTCAGAAATTCTGTAAGTTAGTAATTTATCTGGTGTTTTTCAATCTCAATTTGCAAACAAATTATTTCAACCCTTGCTTCTTAAACAGCAAGCCTTCTCAATCAGATATTGCCCCTTCCTTCACCCCTGAAAAAAGTCACCAGTTCAAATATCACTAAGTTCTTACACAGCAAGCATCTTACTCTTCCACTGCAATCTTCAAATGCAAACGCAAGAATCACAACTTTCCCGCTGACCTTCCCCAGTGTCTCAACAATCAGAGTGCTAGGAAACCATAAAACCACTAAATACACCACAAGTCATGTCTTAACATTTAAGAGCTAGAGTCTCAACTCTAAGTAGCCAAATCAATTCTAAACAACTGTAATCAACTGAAAAAACCCATAGAATATTTATATACAACTCCTCCTCCCAACCTAATTCCGTATCTTTGCATACAAATTTCCATCAAGGAAAGCCTAGCAAAAAAATGTAAGCTTCTAAAATGGAATTTTTGTCAATACAATTTAACTGCAGTTTCAGCAATACAACTTACATTCCTAATTAGTCTCCCTTGCAGGAGACAACCTGCAAAACCTGGAAGAATATTAAGTCAGTTTCCACCCAACAAATCTGCAATAGCCAAGAAGAGCAAAACACTCCTCCTACTTCTACTGAACAAAGTAATACAAACAATTGAGAAAGTCAGTGATGCATTTTGACATTAAGTGTTAAAACAAAACATATTATAATGGAAATAGTGATAAACAGTAACTAAAGCAATAAATTTCCCTGGTCAGTACATTACCATACTACACATTTCACCAAATTCTTGCCTTTTTACTTGTTTAAGGCAGTGTGCCATATCTGAGCATTCTACTACCAAAGATTCCAGACTGGTGCATGTTAGTCTCTGGTAGGAACACCCCGAAAAACCCCCCAACATCAATCACTTACTCTGGTGAAGGAACAGGAGTTGGTTCAGGCAGTCTTGGTGCAGCTGTTGAAGTTGCAGGGGTGGCAGTGACATTTTCAGACACACTTTTGTTCACGGCTGCAGGAAAGAGGAAAATGTGAACATAAAGATTCAAGAACTGTGTTTGTTTTCAAAGAATTTTGGGGTTTGGGTTTTGTTTGGGTGGGTTTTTTTTTTTTTTAGATTATTAACTGCACTACCAAATTAACTGCAGATGCCATTCAAAGTTACTTGAGTGAAAGTGTTACTAACAGTTTACATGTATGATGGTATGGACAGTCTCAAAGTATTTCCAGGAAGAAGCAGCAAGCCAGACTTTACAACTGAAGCTGGGTAGTACAGAGAATAAAGATCTCAGAACATAGGTGAACAAATATATGTTATCTTTGTATCTGCTCCCTTCTCATCAAATTCAGCATCTGTGTTTCATGTTTCACAATCAGTAGGGTAAGAATTCTATGGCACTAATCAGGTATGCCATAAACGGTGAAAAGGCATTTAAACATAGATCATCCAACTCCTCACAAAAAAATTAAACAAAACAACAAAAAGAAATTAAACTTTCCAGAATGCTTGTAATCTTGAAAAAAAAATTAAAAAATACCTTCAGCTTCAGCTGACTCTTCAGTTTTGGCTCCGAGCATATTAGCAGCAATATTCACCATACTTAGGATAGCATCTAAAAGAGAAAACAACTAATCAAAGAGGACATATTCAGAAGGCCAAGAGATTAGCACCACTGAGCAATCTGCTACTTTGTAACACTTGCTTGAAACGAATCACAGCATAAGGACAGTAAAAAATCCGGTCATTCTATTACACTAGATGCATCTGTTGCTTTTAAAAGATAAATTTATAAGCTAGAAACCTGTATTTGAAAACCTATATTGAACCTTTACCAGCTAGACCTTCAAACATCAGTGATAAGTACTCACTGATCATTAGTCCACCGAAACCAAGGAACAGTAAGACAAACAGAAGAATATTTAAGCATGGAATTTTCTGACAATCTGAGTGTGTGAACCACTGAGGGAGGTCCCAAGTCAGAAATTTACGACTTGAACACTCAAATGGATGAACTCTAATAAAGACAGGCTGGGTCATTTTCATAATAGCACTAAAGTGAGTCAAGAAATGTCATTTGCTAAATAAGCAAGACAGAATTCTGCCTTTGAACACAGGATGTCCACAGCAGGACAGCCACAGAAGACTAAAGATTCACTCAAATTAAGCTGGACTCTTCGTCATTTTGCATCATACCTCCCTCTTTAATCCTCAATCTTACTTTCAGCTCTGATACTGCTACAACATATCAATTCTAAATATTTGAAGATTTGAAGAACAAAATCTACACTTTACTATCTGTTACTTGAATGCAATCTAGATCAGTCAAGGCAACTGGAAGAAAACCGTAATATATATCCACAGGTTTGGCTTAAATATACAGATTTTTTTTTAAGAATCTGTTAAGTAGAACTTTTTTTTCTCCCCAAAATTCACAGAAGTAAATGCAGAGAGGCTCTGCTTTATATCAGCACTTACATTAGATACAGCTAACTCTTTGGTCTTGATATTGAAAACAAACATCATTGCCAGGCTTATTTAGAAGATGAGGAACAGGGAAAGAGCACCTTACTGTAAACGCTCAAAAGTTGGCCCAATTTTGCCCATTTATCCCCCACCCACCAACATATATCTGTATTGTATGTCACATGGATAAGTTTATAAAGTTAGAGAGGCATTTTAGTAGTCATGACAAATTTCTTAGACTCCAGGAAGCTCCGTTCAGAACCTGGGTTCTGCCTTTCCTCCAGAATGGGTCAGAAAATACATTCCTGAATTACATATTTATCTGGGGCTGTATTCTTTGAAAAGCCATGATAAACAAAAGATGTTAAACTTCAAGTATGAATGGTTTCTTATTATAGATGGAGAAGCAGAAAAAGAGGGAGAATTAAGAGCTGGTATAGAAGCCTCCCAGTCTAGGAGAACAGCAGGAGGAAGGACGGCGAGCTACCCTCACAGGTCAGACTAGCAGAAGACTGCAAAATACTTCTTACGAGACCAAATGTCCGAGAAGCCCACTGCCTCCTCCTCAGAGGTCCCTCTTTCTCACTCAGTCTAAGACAAACGATGCAAAATGAAAGCCCACCTCATTTGTCAAAGTATGCACAAATAAAAAACCCACCACAAAAAACCCGACACACAGAAACTCAGTATTGCTTCAAAAAAGGAACACCGACTACCCTGCAAGAGATGAAAGCCCTCAATAACAAGATCCACCAGCCAGAATTAAATAATGACCACTGCAATGTTTCGGTGCTCAGCTGTCTTTCTGAAGCACTATCAGTAACAGATGTTTCAAATCTTTTCATCATAGCTTTAGTACTCTAAAAAAACAATAGAAAAGTCACTGCATTTTTCAGACAGTGAACAAAAAAACTTGCAATACTGCATTTGCAGACAGAACATGTGAATAAGCCTCATCAAGACAGCTCGAAGATAGAAACTTTGAAAGTCACAAATAAGATAAGCAGCGTCAAGGAAGAAAGTACTGCTTGCTTTCAACTGTGAGAGGCTAACATTTAGAAATAAACTGCCCTTTCCACTCTCTATTTCCCCTTTGAAAACTGCACTAAGCTGTACAATATTCCTAGCCATGACCCTTTTGTTCTTAAGCAACGACTACGTTCTAGGAAATGGTAGCAAAGAACTCTGCAGCTCTGATCCACTACGGGATGAAAGGAAAGCCTGAGCCCAAACAGCATTCATTTTGAGTGCAAATCTGCACTACAGTAACAAATCTTCACTAACTGGGACAGAAGGAAGAGTAGTACAGCATAAGAGCTCTTTAGAAGAAGCTGTGTGTCAGCTGATACTATCCTAGATAATTCAGCAGTTAAGAATACCATTAAAACTGAATATTCACGTATTCTTAGCCAAACAAACCCCACACCTGGAGGTTTTCCAATGGAAAAGAGACAAGAGACAGTCAAGAACCATTAATTCTCTCAACAAAATATACAGCTCTTAAGAGCATAGACGCTACAACATTTACATAAAGCCTTCTCAGAAACAGTGTCCTCCATCCCTTTCTTTCAAGCTGTACAAAGTAAATCTTCATAATGCCTTCTATAAATAAGGCACCTTAATTAGGCACAGATTTCCAAGTTCTGAATAATTAAGGTTCTACAGCACTTTAGTACTGGTTATTTACAGCCCTATGTAACATTCATATTATTTTAAGTGCTCAGGATCCTTAAGTACAGAAAGTGAAGTTTCCAAAAAACAGAGATCTGGAAAGTTATATTTTTAGAACACTAAGAACGATATCCCAACTTTGAATGGTTACTATTTATTCCTATGCAACTAAATAGGAATCACAATAAATTGTTTCAGTAGAAAAATAAGGAAGTTGTAGCTGTTGCATGACAAAATGTCATTCCACTTTCAGGTAGCTCATTTTGATTCAGCACAGCAATAATTTTTCTAATAAATCATACTCACTTGTAGCAGAACCAAGGAGATTTTTTGAAGATTTTTCTTCCCCTGTATTGTAATCCAGCAGATAATCTATGTATAAAGAAGAACACTTATGACAATCAAAATTAAATGTGTCCTGGGCAAAGAAAATAAACCTCAAGATTTAACATGTCATTCAACTATGTCAGTTTGACAGTGTGAAAATAAAACAGAAATAGAGTTAAAGGTCAGAGATTACATACTGAAATATCAAGCTCTAAGTAATGCGAAATCCAAAGACAAGAAACCCAAAGAGATTTAAGGTTCAAGCTTCAGTTTCCCCAAGATTCATGACATAAATGCAGCAAACAGCTCAGTGAGCTTCGTATAGGGTTTTTCCCCCTCCTCCTCATGAGAGCTGGAGGTAGGCGTTTTCATATTTTTTATTTAAACACAAAGTCTGCAAGCCAAAACAAGCACCTGCCCAACTGCTTGCAGCATTGATCATACAAATAATCTCAGGAAATGGGCTATGGACACTAAGAATAAAGCTGTTTCGTGTGAGCCGCTTTGAATATTTTAGTTATCCTTTACTACTGTCAGCACATGAAGATGATATTGGCTAGCCTGCCAAGTGAAGTAGAGACTTATTACTGACATTTTAAAGTAACCCTCCAAATAGTTACAAGACATTGTTTAAAACTTAAGGATTGTTAGATAAGCCCAGAAATGCCGAAATACTCTCAACAAAACTAAGAGTAAATTTAGCAGTCAAATTTAGCATATGCAGGAAATGACAAATCACCAGACTAGCAGGAGACACGTCTGAAAGGCTAAAAATGCAGAAATTATTTGCTTACCATAATCTTCATCAAAGAGTTCTTGTCGTTCAGACTGATACTGAGAATCAGCTATTTCTTCATACTCTTCAACCATGCTAGTACCAAATACCCTGCAAACAGAGTTTTAAAATAAAAATCTAGTATTAGTCTATTAATCATGTAATTACCTGACATAATTAATAATTAGATAAGCAATATTAACTTTATATAATATGTAGCAAATAAATTAGATAAGCAACAGTTGCACTCAGTTAACCAAGATCAAGCAGCAGGTGTGCTTATTTTTTCAAACTTGTATCCACGAAGTCCATTGCATGCTTTCAGGTGCTGCACCAGAACAAGATCCTGTTTTTAATTCTAGTAATCCCGAAGAGTCTTTTCCTCCTTTTTAACTTGAACTCATACCTAGACTTGCTTGTCTTAAAGTCTCCACGAGCTCTTATGCCTCCTCTTCAGCTTCACCTTTGACTAACTTTAGGAGTATCTATTCATGACTACCTCACTTTGCATGCTATATTCTCTTTGACCTGCTCTGCCAAAATCAAATCAAATCAATCCAATTTAAAGCAGTTTTGTCAACTGAAAATACGGTTTGGCTTACAACACTAGAGTTCCCAGGTTCAAAATCCTGATGTAGCTTGGACAGGAGAATTGAGATTGTTTTTTTAGGAGCAGTACAGAGTCTGATTATTCTCTGAACTACGCACACACAGTTGTTCCGATTTAGATATTCCAGGCATTACTAACTGTATGTACCTGGGGTGCCGTGCAACACAGCAGCTTCTCAAAAGCACTCCCCACACCTGCTCTTTTCAGTTCACTAGCTGCTCCTTGTTTTGCTTCATCAGCCTTCAAATGCTCATGTCCTCCCGTAAGGCTGCTCATGCTCCTGTTTCCTAACACCCCTCCTGCAAATATAAACTATTCCTTACATACTGGAGAATCACATCAAAAGATTCAAACCTTCTTTAAAGAGATGTGAAGCATGCTACGCAGCAGGTAATTTAGGCTACTACTTCAATTCACAGTATTTCCAAACAACTTAAATAAACTGAAAACTAGAATTTGTTGCCCAACTATTATTAAAACACACTAATCCTCACTGCAAGGAAAGACAAAGCAAAGCACTTAAGATATTACCTTATAAGACTTAAAGGACAAAAATGTTCCGATCCAAAGTGCGATATCAACTCCACCTAAAGAATAAAAGGTATTTAAAATAAAACTCCAAAGACCCATAGAGTCAAGAGGTCATTTAACATATACATCCAATCTTGAAATTGCAAGTTGTGTTTACTCAAGGGATTTGCAGATTGCCCGTAACAGAAAAGACTGAAAGATTTGTTCTTGCCATGCATTAAAGTGCTGAGTCGCAGCAGAGAACACCCCAAGCCCCATGCATTCATCATTCCAAAAGAAGAGGTTGCTAACCTTTATGTACTTGATGAACATCTGAAGCGAGAGAAAGGAAAAGAAAAAAAAAAAAGATGTCAGTACAAAGGCTGAACACATGCCACAGGCAACTACAGAGTTTTGTTGTTTTTAATTCAGAACTATAAATGCCTAAGAAGACAAGTTATGAAGGATAAAGTTGCAATACTACTTCATCTGCCACAGGTAGCAAGATTTCATTTAGCCCTCGTACCTTGCAGATAGAAGGTAACATGCAACAAGTGCTTTATTAACGAACTTAAATTACTCAATTTTTCTAGGCAGCATGATTGCAGACAGAATACTGAAGTGTGTTAAATTTACTAAGTGTATTTTTTTCCCCTTAAAGAGCACAGATTACAGAAAATGACTCAAAAGGAAAAAACCCTTCACAGCATGCATTCTATGTACTGCTGCTGCTTCAAGTTCAATATAACATGCTTCAATATAGAGAAGCACTACTGGAAGAAAATGTATAGAGCACCTGATGATACATTTGAAAGCTTCAGTCATCAGTGTATTTCTAGTGAGAACTGGACTACACACTGATATTTAATCTAAATTAATTTGCAAGTGTAGAATGCATTTATTAAACCACTATGTAGACACTACCAGTGAAGGACTATAATAATCTGCAAGTGAGATCAAGACAACTATTTCCATAAAAGCACTCTTACAAAAAAAATTCCATTATTTTTGATACAAGTTCATTCAACCACTTAAATTAAACTTTCTGAAAAATTTTTTGGACTCTTCTTCTGTAGACTAGGCACACTTAGAACTTGCTTACTTTTTGTGCTATAAAGTAAAAACATTACAAGAACAATCCTTTGAAAATTTTACAATGCTATATTATTCAAGGCAGAACACTGTATCTGCCAAGGGATTAAGCGCTGAAGCATCTAGCGTAATTCTGGAAACTTCAGTGACAAGCAAGATTTCAGCTACCTTAAGGCATTAATTCAGCCAGAAAGCAGAATTAAAAATAAATGAAATGTTTATCCTGTAACTCGTGCAGAATTTCTGGGTAGAGAAGTTGGATAACTATCATTCATAGTTACTTCTTCATGAAAGCACAAATTGTAATTCAGTAGCACAAACCAAATTTTTTTTTTGGCAAGCACCATAATTGGAAGATAACGCATCACTGGAGAGGACCTAAAAAGTCTGTATTTTATTTGAATTTAAACCTCCACTACATCCCAATACTTTCACAAAATCTTTTATCCCAGTCCAAATACCACATTTTTTACGGAGTTTTATTCTCTTTGAGTCTCCTGAGTAAAGATAGCTTGCTGCAAGTTATTTTAAAGGCGGAGAGATCATGACAAGTGCTCCAGTAGCAGTAAGCCTGAAGAATTTGCATGAGTCGCAGTTATGATTGAATAACGGCTAAACTGCACTTTGAGTCTATTGATGAGAACCAGAATCCAAACGCTTACTCTTTCAGATTCACTTAAAACTGTATAGCAGAATACAGCACAAAAGTATCAAGAAATATGCATATTCTAATCTGTGCTCCGGGGAATGTATGTGTGTGTATATATATATACACACGCACAGAGCAAGTACAGCCAAGAGACAAAATAGGTCAATACTTCTAATCTTATATTCAGGAGACGGTTAAGTCAAATAGAACAGAACACTGTCTGGATTTTTCTTAATTCAGACAGCAACTAGCATGTACTTAGACACAAGGTAATAGGTGCTTCCCAAGATCCTCTCAGTTACCATTATGAGGAAGGTAATATACTTGTGATTGTGTGACAAGGGTTTAGTACATGGCCAATCACACTAGGGCCACTAACGAAACTAGTGCAATTAATGGTAAAGCATGCTTTGATAACATTGTGTCTGGATGCTCTGGTTATACAGGGTAAGCCCAGCAAACCCTTCCTTCCCTGAGAAGTATGGATGCTTTTGCAGTGTTAAATTACCTTAACATATTTTGCATACATCTGTTCATCCAGGGGAAAGCTTTGGACGTTTCTCTCATCTCTGGCATGGAAAGTACCTAATTTAATCCATTTGTTTGTTGGATACCTAGAAAAGAAACAAGGGAGTCAGCTAATGAAATGCAAGAACCCACTGTTTACAGACATTTGCTGAAGTTTCCCAAAAAGGCCTTTCCACAGAATACTTTTTTTCAGTTACAAGATAGTAGCAATGTGTTTTTTATGGAAAGAAGAGTTTCAAGATAAGGCTAGTCCCAACATGAAAGCTCAGCAGTACCTCTTCACAAACTTAAAATAGTGTGCAAGCCCTTGAAGGATGAAGTCCTATACTTGATCCAATTACTGAAATTCAACTAGCCTACAGTA
This sequence comes from Phoenicopterus ruber ruber, assembly GCA_009819775.1. Classification (NCBI taxonomy): domain Eukaryota; kingdom Metazoa; phylum Chordata; class Aves; order Phoenicopteriformes; family Phoenicopteridae; genus Phoenicopterus; species Phoenicopterus ruber. Next base: position 28,990,642 of record CM020222.1, read on the forward strand.
AAGTTTCTGGAACTGAAAAAGTCACCTCAGATGAACACTGAAGAACATGACACACAAGTGACAGGTTGTGAATATTATTGTAAGCAGGCAACAAAAAAAAACTGTGAGCAAGGTAGAGTTAGAAACAGGCAACCGATCAAGTGTGGAAAATCAGAATCCACACGCTTTGAGCACTGAAGAAGAAAGTGAGGTTTTTTGGCCAACCAGTAGTATTCTTACCCCTTCCACTTCCTCAGTAGTGTACTCTTTTTTTAGTAAATAGTTTGGGGTTTTTTTTGGACAGAGTTCAGCATTGAGGACAGTTTAAGCCATCTGAAAATGCTCTGAATGACAAGGGAGGAGACAGCCCACAACCCCAGTGGCATTCTGTTAAGGAATGTTCATTTTACAATCTGCCATCCACTACCCAGCTACTGTAGAATTTCTACTGCTTCATTGCTACTTTTCAACAAATTTTTCCTTTTCCTTTTTAAGGTGGCAAAGAAAAAAAAAAATACAGGAAGCATGGAAAAAACACAAACCATGTCTTCTAGGACCTCACAGTTGCATTTCCATGGAAAAAAACATGCTAGTAACTGATAATATACACAAAGAAAATCCACGTAATTTCACAATGAATTACACTTTGCAGAGTAACAGGCATACAGAGATCATGTTTTAGGAAGCCATACATTTTTCATTCAGAAGGGTAGGTTTTGATAACATACCTGTCACTAATAGACACCAGAAAGTCTTTAGGAGTGGAAGAGAATAATTCATGATTTGCAATGTCAAGCTGCTTTACTTGAACTGGTTCACAGAGTTCGATAACAAACCTTGAAGACAAAAAGGCAGTTATTAAAAGAAGCACTTTTCCTTCTACAATGATAATCCTCAGTCCTTTACCTTGTTACTGCATCCTCCACCGGGTGTAAAAGAACACTACAAAAATGCTGTACAATAAGGCGGCATCACTTGTTGCTCCCTTCAAAATCACTAGTGACATTTAGCTGCATATCTAACTCAGTAACTCTAGATAGCACCTGCAAAAGCTTCATCTATCTTGTACTCAAAGGCAAAAAGTCACAGAACTGAAAAATAACGATAGCAAACATCATTTAAACCACACCTGAAATACCCATTAGTACATGGTAAATGCCGATCACATATCCTACAATTATCTGACAGTTGGGGAAAGAAACCAAAATCTTTACTTGAACACTCAGTGCTTTCTCTTCTGCAAGATTTTAACTATGCAAAATCTACAAACACTGAGGTAAATAAAATTATCCCCTTAAACTTACTTGTTAACACCAGAGACAACAATTCTATGGGGGACACAATACAGTGTCTACCACTAAATCCAAAGTTCCTTACACGCACATTTCAGGCAGAGACACACCAAGGTCACGTCAGTCCCACAGGATACATACAGTCCCATTGCAATGGAAAACTATAACCGCTCCTGTCATACAAGCAAACCTCAGTAACCTACCAGATTTTAGTACTGCAAGGATTTAGCATATAAAGGTCCATGTTCTCCATCAAAATAGCTGACGTACTCTATAAAGAAGACAATTAGTATTTTAAATTGCATGGTAGATACTAATACAGCACCAAGGGTTTTTCCCCTCGCTCCAAAAATAAGTTTGATATTAGTTACATAGACTAATAGCAAGCTTCATAACATTCTAAGCAAGATAATATAAGGAGACAGTATGCCATACTACTTTTGGGCAATCACACATTATTTACTATAGCAAACTACTTAATACAACTTTGTCCAATTTCTGTACTGAGCAGACTCTGCTCCCCCTTCCAAATTTATTCAAAGATGTAACTATAGCAATCCCTCTCAAAACAAAGGACAGATCATAGCTTATGTTCAATTTTTGTAAATCAAAAAAATCACAATAAACTCAAACACAAAAATAAAAGATGACTTCAGAAATCACTGCTCAGTTTTAAATAAGTGTACTTTGTACTACTTCTTGCATAAGAGTAAACTGAAATAATGCACACTAATAATTAGTGAATGCTTACCTTTGCCTCTGGATTCGCTGCCAGAATTTTGGCACCACACTCTACAGAGGCATAGTTATTTCTATTTTTCTGGACCTTTTTTGTGGAATGCTGCCCACCAACAGCAGAAGGGTGCATTGACTGACCTAGGAACAAGAAAATATTGCTACTATAACAAACTACACAAACAAACAGTATTTTCACTTTCAGGGAACTTCTGCTCACTGCTTTTATATAATAAATGCTTTCAATTATGTAGTTCTAGTAGAAAACTGAAGTTCCAGGCTGCATTCCAAATTCAGACAGTTTCACTATTCAAATCTGAGACAAGATGAAAGTGGTCTGTATTTAGACCAAACCAATGAATCCTGAACTTACTCTTTTCTTTCTCCACTTCCATGACTTTCTTCTTCCATTCATCAAATGTTGGAATGTCTCCAGGGTCCTTTGGAGTTATCACTGACGTAGGGTCAATTTCTCCTGTTTTCTTATAGTCTTTCTGCAAAAGAAAGAGCCACCAATTGTGAATATTTTTCAGTACCGACAATGAAAACAAAGATGAACTTGAATGCTTTAAAAAAAAAAAACAAAACAAACAAGTGCATGTCCTCATCAAGTCAACAGCCAATATAGCATTTGAACCCATGTCAAAAACTTAGAGCCAAGGTAAGCTCACAAGCCAGAAAAAACATGTGATGATTTCCTCACAGAATTATAGATTCTTTCACCGAGATGCCGGTAATTCTTCTGGCTAAACTAATACATTTTAAGTAAACATAAGCATTCCATCTCATTCATAAAACATCTGCTTTTTCTTCAAGATTTTTGCTTTTCCTCCTCCTAAGGAGAACAGGTTTCCCTGTAGCAGAAATCTTCAAACATGAATGTTAGTCATGTCAGAATTCCAGAGGTCCCCTGGAGTTTCTGAACACCTCAAAAACCAGCAGAATGAGATATTATTTAAAAATGTTTTATTTAATGTTGAATGATCAAAGAAATAATGTTTTAGACTTGCCTGACAAAGCAGCAACCCTTTTAAGTTAACCATACTCTATACCATTTCAAGTCTTAACTTCTCCTTTGTACAAACACATTTCCAACATACCACCAGATGTGCAAAAAGCTTTTGCTAGACACTTCAAGAGCAGAGATTATTTTGTAGACAACATTTTACAGGTAGTTTCCAGAACGACCGCTTTGTAGGATGACATTTTCTCTGCACTTAAAGCAAGAATTATTTCACATATAGTTCTATAGCTAAAAGCCCTCAAAAAAGAGCCAAACCCACATATTTGGACAAAAGTGACAACAGAATTCTTCACATGACTACAATGCAACAGAACTTCAGACGTGGTGTACCCAAAAATACATCCCCACGCACATTTAGAAATGAGAGGACCTAAAAAACCCCTGTATCTTCCTCTCCCAAGAAAGTTCAGGATATAACATCCTCCTTGGACTATAATGAAAGCGGTAAGTCAAAAAACTGAGTAAGCAATGCCAAATCATACTCTTGCTTAACTATGACATCAGGTCAATGACAATTATTTAAATTGCAGTTTTTAAAACATTAGGTTAAATAAAGAAAATCTTGGCTTTTTTTTAAATAATGGTTTACACCAATTTGTTTGTAGTAAATTCGTTAGAAGACTCTTCCTGACTGCATGTAATTATTTTAAGGCACACCACAATAATCTTGGGAAAAACTTCTTAGTTTTAAAAGACAGTTATCCAAGTTATTAGTGACAGTTTAAATATGATCCCAAAAACAGCAAAAACTGGTATTGCCATGGCCTTGGTCATTCTTTACCTATTTAAAAAAAAAAATGTAAGCTTTAGGAAGTGCCTCCCAGTAAGAACATAAAAGCAGTCATACAGTTAAGTATAAAAGACCCGTCTAGCTAAGTACCCCACTTTAACAGTGACCAAATAAGATACCTAGGAAAGAATAAAAAACACCAAACATTTTGTATTTCCTCCAACTGTCAATCTTTGCCTCTAGCCGTCTGCTTGCTATTCAAGAACTTCCTGACTCAGTCAAGATTCAACCCTCAGACTTCTCCTCTACAAGCGTACCTGGACTGTGCAACCCCCTCTTCCCTTCTTTTTTTAAACCTATGTAAAAAAAAATTCAGCATCCACAGCATCCTGCAGGAAAGCCCAGCTTAACGATCTGTTAAATGAACATTTCTTCTGGATTCTGCTGCAGATAGTTTTATTTGATTTCCCCAAGTCTTGTATTTGAAGAGACTTAGCTCAGAAAAACTGTTCTGTGCCAACAGATCAACCTTGCTGCCCTTTTCTCACCATTTATTATACCCTTGTTGAGATGGCAATATCAGAACCGCACACGGTGCTCAAAACGTGAGGGCTGTGCATTTATACACTGCAATCAGACAAGCGATGAATATCACTCATCTTTAACAATGGCAATAACCTAACAGAGGGCATTAGGCTCCTGTGCGTACTGAGTGGATCTCAGTACTGCTTACCTCTCTTTTTAAGTTCTCCGAGGCATTCAGAGCAGATTTTTGCTCATCTGTCCCCTTTTCAGCTGCTGAAACTTTCGACTCAAACTCAGATTTTGTCGTCTTTCCCTTGCCATGTGAAGATGATATGTTCTCTATATGTTGACCTGCAAGGCTGAAAGTTTTAAGAGTATTAGGACCTATAAAATGATCGCATTTTCAGCTATATGCAATATAAAACACACACACAAATATGTAGATAAGCAAGCACATGCAAATGTTTGTTGCAAGGCCAGGACAGAAAAGGAACAATTACCTTTAAATTATTCAGACTGACAACCTACTTCAATACTCACCTTTCTGGTGGACTGACAAAAGAGGAAGGCTCACTCTGAGGGTCAGCCTCAAGTGTCCCACCAATATCACAGTCAGGTTCTGACTGCTCAGCTTCACTAGAGCTGACTACAGGGATATCAGCACGGGAATTTTCTATTGCACTGAAGGGAAAGAAATAACATGCTTTTTACCCTTCTGATAACACAAGTTAACCCTGCTAATCAACCACAGAACTAAAGATATTTGAAAGTTTTAAAAATGCAACAGTCTCACAGAAATAATTAAGAGAAATAAAGTATGCTGCGCTTGTGGAACTGCATTCTCAGCTGTACCCATGCAGGAATGGAATTTCCTTTTCCAGACTCTTTGTCTCGGCAAAGGAACACAAAGCTAACTTCTCATCTCCCAGAACTCTCATCTAACATCTTACCAACCACTACAATGGATATTTTTTCCCATCATCACTGCAAATTAATAACCGCTTCAGAGTTACCTGACTGCCAGCAATTTTCACTTTCAACAAAGAACTCAAACACAAGACTGAGCGCATCAGTAAAACCTCCTAATGTTCCCAAGTCAACGGGCAGCAATCAGAACAGAAGTTGGCTAAAACTAAAGGAGAAAAGGGGTGGCATAACAATATATAGTAGAGCCAGCCAGACTTCGTTTCCACTAGACTTTTTTTTTCCGCTAGTGTAATAAAGATGAGGTAACCCAGTAGACCATTATCCAAGCTGCATGAACAGCCCAAACCAGCTAATCTGCCCACCGCTTTACTTCCTCTCTCCCAGAAAGGCTGAACACACCGCATCAGACAAATCCTAAGGCAAAAACTGGAAAGAAAGCCTCCCTATATGCTCTTTAGGAATGACGGAATGGGTGGGGAGGAGAAGATGGACAAATAACAACTTTCAGTTGATAACTTCTGTGACTGTCCTCTCTTCTCCAGTATAGGGATGACTTTCATATTGACCTAGAAGGTTATAAACCAGATCCAAGTAAAAGCTTTACTCTGTCTCCTAAATTTCAACATAAGCTTTCTTCAGTGTCAGCAGCAAACTAGGTTAATCCAATACCATGATATAGAGCTGCCAAAACACAAACAGCACGTCGGCAACTTTAAAGGGGATCTTTTCGGTTCTCTGACTGCTACAATTATCAACAGAAGCGGCTGCAACAAACCCAGGGAGCCAATTTTAGTACCTTCCATATGATAAAGTTCCCACAGTATAAAACAAAACTCATAGGTATTCAAGACTCTTCGCTATGTAGCAAAATCTAACAAACGCTAGGAATACAAGAATTTATTATCTACTAACAGGGAGTAGTTTCTCTGAATGCCCCAAAACACACACATCTGAGATGCATACAGTTTAACTCTGCATGTAATGCTTTAATGACTGAATCTCAGTGGATAGATATGAAAGTATGAATAATTACCAACTGAATAAAATACAAGTATGAACTTAAAAATACCCTGATATCAGGGTGTACCTGACTGGCCTCAAGTAACTAATTTTGGCAGAAGGCGAGTAGCTCAAGCCTAAGGAGCTCCATCTCCTTTGGGTACTTCCATTTGTTAGTAGCTTTCCCTTAATTTTTGAAGTGCATTACTAAGCTCACTTCGCATGGCAGCTGTCTTTACTTGCAGCCAGAAGAGGAGCTCAGATTATTTTTCACGAAGTTTTCCCCAGATTAGCTCTGGATAGAAAAGGTACAATCAGCGCTATCCTAAAAAAAGATTCATTACAAAGTAAAAATAGTTTGGAATAAAATTACTTCCAGAATATTTTGACTAAGAGGTCCTGCTGGCATATCAGACCGGTAACACCTAAGGGAGCTGGACTTTGTTACACTGATGGGAATGAGCATCTAAAACAGGAAAAATGCTGTCTAAACATAACAAATGCAACTGAGTCTTTTTAAAGACCTTGTTTAACTATGGAGTCGGACCACAGCTGTTTTGGATATTAGAGTTAGTCTGTACAAAAAGAGATCACCTATTACTATCTATTTCAAACTTCAATTTAGCTTTAATGTATAAATGCGCATCTCTCCTATACTCATTCTACCCTTTCTTCCTGTAAACAGTACTAGTGTCAGAACACTACTGCCAAGCATTAACTAATATATCAGGTGCTCCAAAACAAGCTTCCATTTTCATTTGTTTCATAGTTCGAGTCTTTGGAGTTCATCACTCTAGTATTCCCCAACTATGACAGCAAGACTGTTTTCAACAGTTACAAGATACCAAGCTGAATGTTCAAAAGAAGGTAACGTCCTGAATGTCCTTCTAAGACCTGACAGCAGTAGGACTTACAACACGTTACACAAACGAATCAGTAGTCAACAAAAGCTATAAAAAGAAACACACTGAAATTGCATCCAGTTTTGCTTTATAAAAATTGCAAGTTTGGAAAGCTTGATTTTCAAAGACTTGCAATTAAAGACACTTATGAAGTACCAAAAGGTGCTTAAGCGTTAGCCCTAGCAGATTAGGCAAGATCAGTCAGCAGACAAGATTTTCAGACCTTTTCTATGGTAAAGAAACTCAATTTGGTAAACCAGAAAAACTGGACTTTTAAAAAACCCAAAACGCCAAACAGAAGTCTACTTCATTTTTAACATGTTGAACTTTTATCTACTAAAATATTAGACTCCAGGAGAAATTTGTGAAAGTACCTAGAGGTATACACACGTCAATTTCCATACTACAGTTCACATTTGATAGCGCAGCATTCCACAAAAGGAAGGAAACAAAATTAAGCACATCAACTCTTGAACACTGCCTGCAGCAGAGCAGGCAATAGCTCTGCAATACAATACTAAGTACCAGAATTACAAACTGTCTTGGTTGCTTTTATAATAAAATTTGGTGTTTCATCAAAAGTCTCTTAATATCAGAACTTATTTAAGACCGCTCTGTTTTAAGTCCTGGAATAAAATTCTGCCAAGTTCTTCCTTAACTGAAAGTAGAGGCCATCACTGAAGCAGCCTTGATGCTTGTTATCACAGATGTGAAAGCACATTTCTGAAGAGCAGCAATCCTAATGGTAAAGGCCTGAGGGCTTTTATAGTACAGATTATCTAGCACATAGAAGACATTGGATTTTTTTCTGTCAAAGCAGCAGCTTAGAAACTGATAATGGCAATAGTATGACACTTCATTCAAGTACACAACTCTTAATAAACACACTAAGTAAAAATTATGGCATATTCCATTAGTGTTGACACCATAAACTGAAGTACAGCAAAAGAATGTAGCACTCTAGTCTTACCCCTAGTAAACCTGAAGAGGCAATCCTTTTAACAACATCAGAGTAAGTGATATTCTCTCAAAAACCAAAACAATAAAATTAAAAAAAAAAAGCTTACTCGGGCTGCGAGACTGGAGGTATCTCTGAGGTAGGTGAACTGGAAATGTTTTCAGTGCTTGCAACTACACTAGACGAAGCTTCATTTACATCTACTGAAGGTGGAGTCTCAACTTCAGGCTGGCTTGCTTCACTCATTTCTGTAGTCTGTGAAAACATTACAGATAAACATACATTTTTCAAAACTTGAATAGGAAATGCATTCACACAATAACATCTAGTATGGAGTTTTAACAGTTCAGTAGCTCAGACTTCTGTCATCAATGAACCTGAAAACCAGAGAGCAAGACAGCTAAGAAATAAGTTTTCTTTCTTCATAAACCTAGGTGGTATTCAGTGCTACTTTGGCATAGTTGCAACACTCTTCCATAGTCTGCAATAGTGTAAAAATATTAATTGGAGAAGGCATGTGCAACAGCTTCCTCAACCATGCATTTCTATAAAGAGACAGCCACAAGAAAACAAGCTTGAATATTGCAGCAACTGAAATAAATGGTTCTATTTGCATGCTCCATTACAATAAAATTTACATTTATTATTTTCATCCTAAGCTTAATTTTGGGGAAGGCTTTCAATTTATCACTCCAATGGAGGTCCAAAATGATTTAGCAGTCCATTCCATGTTGTCACTGAACAAAGAGAAATCGCTTATCACTTCTGAGAGTCTAGTATCTTGAGTCTTACTTATTCTAGGTCTTCAGTTTTCATAAGCCCTTGCACAGCATAATCAAAATAAGGCTTTCTAAATCTGGAAGAGTACATAACCACTGAAATAGGTCAAATTAACTCTTGCAGCAATAGAAAATACTATCAAACAAGAGCCTCTTGTCAATAGCTGGATTACTCCGAGTCATCTAACTGAACATGAAGAGGTCTGGAATGTTTTACTATAGAATTACATATCTAAATCATGCAGTATATATTCAGAAGTATGTCCTACGTATGCTGTCTTGTAATCTACAAATCAAAAATATACATCAAATCAATCATCTTTAACAGCAGGCTCTGTAACATTTAACACCGAGCACTGACCTAATGGTATTAATGGCACATACAACTGAAATGCAACCCTTTTTCCATTTTAACAAAGGAAATGAAGCTGACAGAAGCCATGAAGGATCAAAGCTAAAATGGACTGCTACGATCATCAAGCCTGATCTATAGAAAAGACCTCAGTGAGAAGGTTTTTTATGTTTTATTTATAAAGGGACATCTATACCTATAACATCCAATTTTAATTTATCTTGGGAACATTTATTTAGTCAGTACCTACAAATATTAAATTACTCTTATTATTACTTATGCACATGGGAAATGCAAGATTTGTTAGCTCACACGTTTTCTCCTTCATTGGAAACATGAGTCTGACAGCAACCCTGTGTGCAAGTGAAATGCGATAGATGGTTACTATGAGCTTTAGATAACCAAAACGAAAGACACTGAAAACCAAGAAGCATTTGAAGAGTGTATGGAGACGTGAATGAAATAAAAGTCTTGCCTGGTCAGATTTTGTAAAGTCGTCAAGTAGCTCTTCTGTAGAGTAACTCCGTGTACTTGAGTCTGCGTGCTCAGACTCCAGCCTGGGACCAGCCTCTTCCTGCTGGTATATTAAAGGTAAAACAACAGTAAGTATGCAGTAACACAGGCCTTTATTCTAGTAAGAGGAGTTACCTTTGGTACAGACTACCTTTACAACCACCAAAATATCAACAAGAAGTGAAGCTATGTGAATCTTCCGAGCCACTGCCCACATATGTTTAAAGTCTCATCCATACAAAGACTACAGCAAGTTAAAACAATTCAGTTAAATCTTCACAGGGAAGACCATTTTACCATTGTCTTAAATCGTTCCGTGTGTGCGCTAAGGAAAGTTAATCATTCTGCTATGACTTCCCATGTTGACAAATCCTCCCTATGTCCTTGCTGCCCAAATAGGAGGGGAAAAAAAAAAAATCCTAAAATGACTTGCAACAGACAACCATTACAAAAATAACACTTGGCACATTTCAGTTATAGCAGTCATATCAGCAGAACTAGAATAATTTCACAAGTCTGCTGTAACCTTTTAAAGCAACTTTCTCTTTTACAACTAAAGAATTACAATCAAGTGCAGTGAATTCACAAAGTAAAAAAGAATACACACTTGAGGGGAAAAAAGTTTTAAAACCACTAGTCTGTGGAACTAACAAGAATTTACTTGCCCCCAAACTTTTTTTTTTTTAAAGTTGTGACTACAACATGATAGTTATTTTGAGCAATACTTTAAAATACAGCAAGAAATCTGGTAGAAATTGACACACCCCTTGTTTTATAAGGGCTATCTAAAATCCTGTGGTCAAATACTGGAAGTGCTAGTGCTCAGATGCAAAATAGGCTGCTATGCTATACAAGATTACATGATCACGTTAATTTGAGAGTTAAGACATACACTGGAAGAACAGGAAGCACAAATTTGAGCAGGCAAATCTTAAAGACAACAGCTAAGCAATATTCCTCCCCAAACATTATTAGCTCACATCCTAGTCCCTAAGATTAAATAGCATCAATGCCTCAAAGAGACAACTGATCTAAGGAAAACTGATCAAGGGCTGCAAGACTGCTCTTTTTGAGCAGGACAGCTCCAGCAGCCTCGTTAACAGTAACAGACACATGCTTAAGATTTCTCATACACCCAAGAGATTTTTCTTTAATGAGTAAGTAGTACAGTATAATGTATGAGCTTCCACATCTTTGGGTTCAGAAATCTGCTTAACAATACAGCCATGTTAACAGAATGAAGGGAAGAACGTTACAAAAAAGCAGGAAAATATACACCAGCGGCTTCCCAGTCTCAAAACTTACTTGATCTTTCCAGTTTTATTACATCAGCCATTAAACTCGAACAGGACTTTTTTCAGGCAGCCAGAAGAATAGGACTGAATGCTACTTGGCTGCACAAGCTGGCAAAAAAAATACAGCTACCCTAGATGTGGAAATGCTTAAGAAACCTACAATATTTAAAGTTGGTTTTGGTTTTTTTTTTTTTTTTCCCCCCAGTCATGCGGCTCTCCACTTGAGTCAACCAGAATGCTCAACACACGTTTTCCAGGTTTGGTGTGGCATATAAAAGCTTTCTTGCAATGAGGACTATGATTAGCGCTACTACTGATTGACGGAGGAGATGGGAAGACCAATAACATCAATTCTACCCATGCTTATCATAGGACTGATTCTTTACCTGTGTAAATAAACAAATGAAATTACCATGACTTTCTGATATGACTCAACAGCTTGGGAACTCACTATCAAACTGCAATATGCAGAAACTTGTAATGAGTTACTCAGGGTGGAACGACTACACTCAATTTAACCTAAAGTGCTGAGTAATGTAAATAAGAAAGGGACAGAATCTTGTTTATTAGCATTTCACATATGTATTTCAGCTTTTTAAATTTTTATTAAACAGGAGGAAAAAGTGGTAAATACTAACTTAATAAAACAATCTTAAATCTTCTATTTAGGATAGCAATCATTTGTGCACTGGGTTTTTAACACAACACAGATGCCACTGGCATACTGTGGCCTAGACTTACCCAGGCCATCACCTCTTATCGTGGTCTCCACAGAGCCACACACCATCCCTGATGACTACTTCTAACATCTGGCACCCAAATAAAAAAACCTGAGCCACTACTACTAGCTGTGGTGTTTGTTCCCACACACACACAAACCGTCCAGCTGTATTATCACATAACTGCAACAAACTTGAAGTAAAGGAAAACAAGAACTTGGGAAGATAACATCATGGTTCACAGAACAACTGAGTACATAGAGCCTTCTTGGCCAGAATGCTTAATGAATCAAAGTGTAGGAATCCATTTTTTTTTTAAATTTAATATAAAGTCAGAATGAACAGCTAATTAACATGATTTATTCAGCATACCTTTTCCTGGACATTTTCATCATCATTTGCCAGGGCACAAGCATCACCTGAAGCATATTGCACTGCCGATGAAAGCCCGTCTTTACAAAAGACATGCCAATTAGGAAGCCTATTTAAAAAGGAAAAAAAAAAAAGGAGTCAAAGTCTTGATTTAAAATGGATAAACGATATTTTAAAATTTCCTCTGCATTGTCTCCCTCAACCTTTCTTCAGTTGTTCCCATGAGGTGCCTAAAAATATGCATGTACAGTTCATAGATACTCATTTATCAAAACTATTGGAGGACTTAAAGTTAAGAAATTAGTAACAGGAAACACACTACAAATTTACTACTTCCAAAAGAAAAAAGCATTAATAAAACAGTTATTGGGGTGATACCATGTCACAAAGTGGAAGCTGACACAAATTAGTCAAGTTATCAAAATTCAAAATGTGAATCAACTATATCCTTCGTCATATACTAATGGGATATCTTTAGCAATGATTATTACTAAGCAAAAACTAAAGCCACAGATTAAAAAAACAAAGCTCCTTATTTCCCTGTACAGATCATACCTGAGAAAATTCTGAACAGTCAGCATCATCAAGCACATTTAAGAGAATTAGAGAAAATAAGTATATTAAACAAAAGGTCCATGCAAAACCCAATGAAAATGTAGAGAGAAACGGCAATCCAGGTGCTGGCTTTAGCTACAACCTCCATAGAGATTTGTTTTGTACTATCAGTTCTGAACAGTTTTGCTTCTCAGTATAAATGGATTTATTTCCACAGAAAAGCAGCCAACATCTATACACTTTCACCAGAACAGCATCTTTTGTTGCTTATAGTACATAGCCTCTTCACATCCCAGGTAACATCCGTACAGTAAACCATTAGGCTTGGAGGCCAAAAGGCCAGCAAAAGTCTTCATGCAGACTTCAAATAAGTTCAGCAAAATGCTACACAAATTGGGTTTTTAGGGGAGTTTTCAACAATACTTGAACAGAGTCATCTGCTACTTTAAAGCCAAATATTTTTCCACAACATACTGTTTACATGACAGCCAGGTGATCAGTCATCACTCTGCACCCTGAAAAAAGGGCCGCCTCCTAAGAGGAGACAGGTCTATAGCAGATCTTCAAGCATACAAGAAATCTGGATACAGCAACCTTCTGACATAAGTTTTGAAAACTAAAACATAGCCTGAACAGTCAGCCCTAATAGTAAGAAAGTCAGGATTCGCTTACACAACTGGGATCATTCTAGTGTTTAGAATTTGAATTACCACCTGTCTTAAAAACTTGAAGATCACCTTTGTTGGAAAGTATATGCAGCACAGATTCCTCCACCGAGGAGGAACCCATGCCGCAATAGACCACAGTCAAGTACTAAATTTTAAAAACAGTTTCATGCATATATATACACACACAGAGGACTACTTCTCCGGGTTGCAGGCAATCACAAAATTGGGCTTTTGTTGTAGAGAGATAAACCCATTGCTCCTCTTCCAGCTGCATCAGCAGGGAGCATTAGCAAGGCACTGGCCACTCTAAATCCAGGTCTCTTAGCACCAGAAGAGTGAACAGAAGACAGCAGACAAGGAACATGTGGGATCTGACATACTATTCTGGAGATGGGCAAATAAAGTGTCCCAGGTCTGTCGTGGCCCCAATGCACCTCAGTAATTCCTCTTATCTTTGAGGTAACAGCTTTCCTCTGAACTAAATGGAAGCCCTCGAGTCAACCAGAAGCAGCTGCAGTTACTGGAAACTAAAGCACTGAATATCAGGGTATGAAAACACTTACAACCATATACTGTAGCGGGTACAAAGTCTCACATCTCAGATAACTTGAAAATGAGGTGTATGCATTCTCACACATCTTAAATTCCCATCCCATCATGTGGTTACTTGTTTGTATTAAGTTTTCCATCAAACCTCTGTCTTATCCTAAACACAGGATGTACATTTAAGAGACAATGAAATGTTACCAGATTTTTATGGCCTTACTTCCTAGCTCTCACTTGGAAAAAATTAATTATGCAAATACTTCAAGTCATTTATTTTTCTGAAAAGTGGTTTCAATCATTTCACAGAGAAATTTTCTCATGCTCTTATTTCCAGTACTTCTGGTCTTTCCTTCCAGCTATGACGACTCCCTGATTCTTCATAAAAATACAAGATAAAGATCAAAAAATTATACAAAACATACTGTAGCTCATTCCACCTCTATTATACATGCACAGAAGTATGTTATTTCCTATTTTGCTTACACTAAGGGGGGGATCTTCAATGAGCTGCACAGAGCAACATCAAGTCCCTTAATGTAGAAAACAAAAGAAAGCATTGGCTGTGAATCAGCATTTTAAAACACAAGGCATATTTTCACAATCGCATTAATAACTACTTTAGCGCTTGCAGTCACGAAAAGTACTTAGCACAAAACGCATACATTTCTTGCCTTAATATACTGATACTTTTAACACCACAAATCATGCTTTATTAGAGCATGAATGCAGCTTTTAGAAGAATGCAGTTTGACAGCTCATAGATTTAAGCTATTCTGACATAATCTGTGTCCAGTATCTGATTCGTTTATTTTCAGAAATTCTTCTCAGTCTACTCCCCAACTCAAACATGATGCCTCAAGTCTCCCGACAGCCCTCTAAGCCAGGGAGGGGACTGAATTCCTTTTGTATATGTTTGCATTCATGCACCCACAGGAAAACCTGAGCCCCACTGCAACAGAGGGTGCAGCGGGCAGGACGTATCCTTCAACTGCCGCCATCAAGCTCTGACAGAGCACTGAGCGCAAGGCCATGTGAGACCAGCCATTCTGTGAGAAATCAAATCAATCACCTTCTCAGGACCACCGTTACTCTTTTTTCCTTCTGTCTTTCAGCATTCTGCGTATTCATTCAGCAGGCTTCTTTAGCCACAGGCTGATGATATAGCTTGTAATAAAAAAATTGCCAAATGGCATAGCACCTCTTAAGCATTTCTCTACATGCAGAAAGACAAACAAACAAGAAAACCTAACTGTTAATTAACTGACAACAGAATTCCCCCTTGAGTTAACTAAACTTGCACAGTATGTCCAGTGAAAGCACAGCAGCTTCTGCATCTGTATATATTAATACACCCTTCCCTTTCCCATGACAAAAGAGTAGTACTTTAATGCTGACTTGGAAGCAAGCAGATCTAATGCCCAAATAGTACTGGAGATTAGTCACTAGATATACCGTCTCAGGTACAAGGTATATCTTCAAATGGTGTAGCAGTGTAGAAATACTTCAAGAGATTGTTCCAAACACGTAACCAACAGTTAGTGACTTACATGGATACAGAAGTTTTCAGTAGTTCCATTTTTGCTCAGTATGACTCAAAAGAGCAGATGCTATTAAATCTCATAAAGAAAAAAGAAATTTAAGGACAAGTCTTTTAGTATCATCATTAATACAGTTTATAGGCTATTATCTCTAATATGCCATGAATTTTTCAGCTTGATATGCACAAACCCAAAAGCAAAAGCTGCAAGCCCAGACACAGAAGTGGGAAGGGGGAATATTTACTCTTCGCAGGGCAGGCACACACTGTGGTTCTCTACTGAAGCAGAAAGTCTGCTCACCCCTATCTGAATGGCACGGTACATGTATTGCTACGCAATTAGCTATGGTCTACTGATGGCTGTTAGGCCTTTGAAAAGGAACGCACTGCAATTCAAAAGTGTGGGTGGTTTTGAAATTGCAGAGTAGGTTTCACGTGAAAGACCGTCCAGTTCTAATTTGGCTCAAACTCTAAGAAATTGTAAAGGAGGCTGCAGAAGACTATCAGAGAGAGTGAAGCTACTGATAACTCTTTTGACAAGCATAAAAATCAACTAGAAAATATACAACTGATAAGAAAAATTAATCATACAAGTTACAGCTGACAAAAAAAATTCCAAATTAGCAAAATCTGAGGGTAAGAGCAGTTTTTCCACAATTTGATCTTCCCAGAGAAAAACAGCCTAAGTTTTCCTTTCTAAAGACTCCATACAAAAACACTGACACACACAAGATTCAGTTCAAACACATCTGCCCTCTAAATGATTCAAGAGTTTTCTTAAATTCTCCCCCCCAAATGAGACCTATTTATGGACACTCGAGAGCGAAGCAGTTCAAAACAGTTTACAGCTGACACCTGTTAGACAGAGTAATTTTAAGCAAAGGGAAAATAAAAGGAAGCGATCGCCAGCGTACGGATTACCAAGCCCTCCTTGAACGCACAGGGAACCGCCTCTCTCCATGCGGATCCCTGACATTTTCTGCACCTCTCAGAGGGCCGTATTACCAACAGGTGCAGATGCGGCAATGCCCAACAGCCAAGAGGGAGAACGGAGATGTCACCGTCCCTGCCACATGACACTCCTCTACTGAAAATATTCATAGGATCAGTTCAGAACAGGCCTGTGCAAGAGAAGAAGGGTGGGTTTTGGACCTAGGGGGCAGAGAGCTGGCAGAGCAGGCCTACGAATGAGGGAGAGGCACCCATTTGTTGGTTGAAGCTTACCTTCTTGATTGCAGAATAATTTATTTTGGACTGATCAGGTAAAAAAAATGAGAGACGTTGTGAAAGGGCAAGGAAGGCAGGAAAATATCTTTTGCTCTGAACAAGTCCTACAGATCTGTGACTGCTATCACTAGCCTAACTGTCAAAGAGAAAAAAGGCTCTGCAAGAACAAGGAGCTCAGCAGATTCACAAGCAAAACTCTCGAGTCAGCAGTAATCTGCCTTCCAGCCACTGGTAATGCAGAAAAAACAGCAGAAGGAGGGAACCCTCTCCCCAGGAACTTAATGGAATCAATCTTTCTCTCAGAACAGTTCAGCAAGAGGGACTGCATTTAAAAGGGCCTGCAGAAGAAAGTAAATCTCTCAGAAAATGAAGACCGGGCTTTTAGGACAGCAACATTATTTCAACCACTGAGGCAGAAAGCTCTCTGCAAGGCACTGACTGCTTCAGCACAATCTCCCCAGACACAATGCTCATTTCTGCATGTGAAGTGGAAATAAGCATCGATAAATGCAATGAAGAATCATTAATCTTCCTTAATGCTGATTACAAACAAAACAAAACACATATCATTCATTTAGAAGCCATTTATTACCACAGAAGAGCAGCATGTATTACTAAGATAATTTTAAAAGTTATGATGGACCTTTACAGGAGAAAAAAGCTGAAAACTAGATCTACAGATCTAGACTAAGCAAGGATGCTGCCAGCAAGGCACTGATACCATCGCATTTCCTACCACTATCCAATAACTTGATTCATGTGCTAAAAAAGAAAAATGGAAATTGGAGCTTTTTTGCAAATCTTTTACCAATCCATTGCATTTTGCAATTAATTTAGGTTTTTAGTATCTTGACCACTCTTTGCAAAGAATGTGCTCTCCAAACTGCCTCCTAACTGGAACGTGACACAGAAAAGACAGTTATTTCACTTATTCAGAGGAGCCGAACACAAAGATAGTTCTGACAATACTGAATTTCATAGCTTCAGACAATGAGATTCCAACCTTCCGTTTAAAATACAGCTTTCTGCATTTTAAATGCATTAGCATGCAAAGACTGCAAAACAAGGTTACAGTTGCACCATATACTTTATCAGAATTAACTGATTTACTCCCTGAAGGGGTAGTCCTGCATCCCATCTTCAGCCACACATTTCTCCACACCCCTGGTCTGATCTTGAGATTGTGGACACACACCAGTAACTTGGGGGCGGGGGGCATGAGTTAGGTTTGAGCTAGTGCACGCTCAGATATAAAAATCCAAGAAGACAGAGGGAGAACATACCATTTGTTCGTGACTGTCCACTGTTGTCCTAAGTTAAACAACAGAAATCAAGGCTGAGGACTAACAGTGGAAAACCTCTTTATTCCTTTCTTACAGTGCTACCAATATTACTCTCATTCTTTCCTGGAAAAGGCTGCTGAGGTAACAGCCACTTTCACAGCACTATAACTGTATATTGTTTTGATTCAGTGCCCACAATAGACAACAGCCTATATTAGATGCATGCTGCAAAGTAACACTGAAACGCACTCCTTTCAAGAAAGAAGAGGTATATGCAGGTACCCTAGTTCAGGCACTTAAAGCAGGACAGAAGTCACAAACCCTAGCCCTCAAACGGTGTCCATTTGGAAGTGCTCAAAGGAACAGGCAGTTCCTAGCGATTGTTCGTAACAGACTTCTGTAATACTGCACTGAAGACTGGAGCTCAAGAGAATCTCCCTGCATTGTCAAACTCTAGTTATTACCTTTAACGCAAGAGTTTGGGGAAAAGAACACATTCTGGAAAAACACAATAAAACCTGATACTGACCCCAAAAGACTACAGGAAAATAGTAGAATAGCCACGAACTGTGATTAAACTTTAAGGCTTTTAGAGTCTGTAGTAATGTCTAACTTACACACCTTTGAAGATTTCCCTCATTGCTTGAACTCATAAGCTTGTCTACACAGGCACAATACCACAACAGCAGGCTCAGAATCAGCAGCAGCTGCTCTGCACCAACTCCCCGTGCTTAAAACTCACTGTAAACGCAACACAACTTAACATAGTGCCAAGGAGTGGCATTTTAGCATAAATTTAGCAATGTGAATTTTGCCCTCGATCATTATAAAGCTGCTATCACCTAACTTGCAGACATTTTATAATGTATTTTTAATAGACTTCTTACCTTTAAAGGATTTCAACAGTATCTTGATTGCCATTCCAAAACTCAGCCAAGCCACGAAGGTTCCTTTGAGCACCTAAGCTAATTTTGAACTGTTGGAACCTTTTACTGATATTCCAATCCAGTTTAAGTCATTTATACCAATATTTTCACTCACCCGAGCAAAAGTTCTTTGCCCTAGCTTTGGAATCACTCTGTTATACCAGCTCAGTATTTTCACTAAGAATTACAGGAAAGTTTTTTAGACTTGCAGTTCTGTGTTACTCTGTTCTCAGCCTAAAGTTTTGATGCACAGAAATAACACCCTCTTCGGGCAGAGGGCTGTAGCACCTCCAAGCGTTAACTTGGAAAGACATTGTACATCCCCTCCTTGAAAACAGCATAGAATTTGCCAAAAGCTAGATTAGTAACAAAAACTAAAAACAAGAAAAGTAAAAAAGCCAAAAAGTATTCTGTAAAATACTCACAGTGGTAAGAACGTTAAAGTGAAAACTAGTAACAGGTTAGAGAAGGACATTTCAGAAAAAGTTGAAATTAAGTGCTCAGGTGAGGCACATCTCATTGCAACAGGCAGGGTCTTATACATGAACACAGCAACCTCATGAGGGGCTATTTTAGTACGCCACCTGTGTAACAAAAACAAATTTGAAGTTTCTAGGACAAATCTTTTAGAAGACACTGCATGAAAGCACTTCCCTGATTTTCAAATAATTTTAGAAGGTAAATATTCAATAATTGATTGAGCCAAGCATTTGTTCTGCGTAAGACACCAGAGCCCCTGCTTGCACACACCACCTTCAGCTTGAGCAGGCTACAAGCTAGGCATATTCCAATTTGATTTTTAAGAGTCCAAGAGTTCCAGTGCAGCTTTTGTCCCAACCTTAACTACAGAGCAAAGACACTTCCAAACTAGATACTCCATACCTAGGAACATACTTTTCATTCTGAAATCAGATGCCTGGAACAAAAGTTTTGATTATATGAAGTGCCCAAATCACATCACTTCTTCCTGTCATAAAATGCACACACATGGTGCTTATTTTAGTATCAGCCTTCTGAAGAGATTTAAGTAACTACACAAGAGGAGAATCACCAGATAAAATTCTGAGCCCAGTTACAGGCAAGTTACACTAGCAGTTCTATCCAGACCATTAGCACTCTCCTGCAAACGTTATGCTCTGCTGAAAAGAGGATTTCTATGAGAAGAGGTGTGTCACACTGGAACACGAAGCCTCTCACTCCCCAACTCTACCACTCAACACCTTTCTGTTATTAACAGATGCAAGCTCAAGGTTTAAGCCAAAAGCCAGTAATAGGGCCAATAAATGTTCAATTAGCAAACCTTCTACTTCTGTGATCTCTAATCTGGCTTGCATAGCTTTTGCCCGTGCAGGACAGGAGCGGCAAAATAAACACTGGTGATGTTATCACACTGCCAGTACAGCACTGTTTTTTTCAGAGCTCCTCTTGTATTACAGAAGCTTTCAACAAGCACACCTTCAAAACTGTAGAAGACTCATGCAAACCAAAACTAGAAATATTTTCTCTCATTAAAATTCACACAAATCTTCACATTAATAGGTAGGAATACAAAGCAATATCAAACTCTACCCCCTTCCAATGTACTTGTATCTAGGCTTTATGCCTGGCTATGCCACTGACCCAATCTGATCTTTACAATTTTCAGGGTACGCTCTCTCTCATTACAGATTTCAGAGTCAGAGCTACTAGACCAGGGGTTTTCCATCAGAAACAGAACATCTTGCTGCTCAGCCACTTCGATACAAGCCTTACTCTACTGATGCAGCATACTCACAGTGTAACAACTAAAGAATCCTGATGTGCACATGCACTTATCCCCATCTTCCTTTTACTCGTAGTTGTAAAACCGAGGATGATAAAAGAGTTCATAAAAGCTAAGTAGATCAGGATGTGCAAAGCACTTTCTGGAATAGAGTGAATCATAGAAAGACAAATTAGTGTATGCATGATTACTTTATTAAACTCATAGCTAACACTTTGAAAGTGAAGCTTATGGCAGGCAAAAGCTCATATCAGAACAATTTATACAGGTTACTCTTCAAAGAGCTGCCACAGCTAGTCTCAATTCAGATAGTACTAGTATCCCTATAAGCTTCTAAATCTACTCCACTTACTCAGCTCTATATATTGTCAAACTACAAAGCACTACAAGTTTCAAAAGTATTTTTTATATTATGATCATCCACACAAAGGGATTAACTGAAGCATAAAAAAAAAATCTTCGTAAATTCGGGACAACGGGAGTCATCTGTCATGCACAGTCAAAGCTCCAATCTGCACAGATGCGTATTATTTTTAGAGCACTACATTCCTAAGCCTTACCTCCATCAAAAGCATTTCTCTAAAGCCATGCAGCCAACCCACTCTTTTGAACTACTTGGAACAACCTCGCTGGCTCAGGTTTGTCAGAGAGCTGACAGCGACTGTTCCAGCTTCAGAAAGCCTCCAGTACCTGTAACTCTCTGATCCTGCACTCCCAAAGAGCATCACATAGCCTGTGTCTTTTCAATAAAGGCAAACAAATCCCTAAACCCAAGCTTCTGGGTTTTTTGTACATTTTCCAATACACAGTCACATTTTTAACTTAGAGGATGAGATCTGTTTAAACAGTTTCCAGTTAAAAAAAGTCAAATCAATCTCTCCCCCCCGCCTTGATTTCTATCAATTAATATTTCTCCATCGGACCAACTTCTGTAGGCAAACTTTAAAATGCATGACGGGAAATTAAAAAAAAAAATAAATCCTATTTTGAGCTTAGTTTCATCAAAGAAAGAAACAACCATCTATCCAGAAATAGAACAAAGCCCAGGTTAAAAAAAGAAAAGTCCAAATAGCCCTGAGAGTGTTCTTTCAGCAATTCTGTTTTGTCTTCTCGTCCCCCCCCCCCCCCCCCCCCCCGCTTTTTTGTTTTTAATGTGATCATCTGTTGACCACTAGTTTCATCTGTAAGAAAAGAGCTTCTCTTCTGCTAGCATTAAATCCTTTGAAGATCACATGTCAAGACAACTAAATTTAAAAAGCCAACATTTGTCGTACATGACAACATTTATAACACAAAGTCTTCCATTTACTATTTAAAGTTTCTTAACTGCTTATGTGAACAAAGTTGCTGATTTTCTTTTTAGGAAAAAGTTAAATACATCACAACTTATTATGTTACATAGTCCAGCAACAGTGCAGGAATTAAGAGACTTCAAGACTTTCCAATTACAATTCTGACATGGCTACTGAAATTAAAGCAAGTCGCAATGCCATTCTACAGACAGAGGATTTAAACTCTCCAATGTGAATTTATGTTTGGACAACAGAGACTAGGGAACTAGAGCTGTACCCCTCCCAACACCTAAACTAATCTACTGGCTCTTTAATCAAAAGCAGCCAGAGTGAGCAGGGTGAACACACAATCTGAACAACTTTTTTCTTTTTTAAATAGTAAAAGGTTTAGGATACTTTAGTGCAAGCTCTGAGATGAGTTAAGACACTGCTTGAAAGAGCAATCTCTTTTAAAGAGTAAGAAAAAGCTCAGCTATAATTAGGAGAAAAATTGAGCCAAGATGAACGCAGAAGGTGTCTGAGCTTTACAGACAAGTATATTATTTCAACTAGTTGAACACGATATTCCTTTATCAATACAGAATAGGTGCCTGAACTTTTTCTTCAACTAAACAGTTCCATTAAAGCAGCAGACTAAGAACACAGCAACAAAAAACTACTCTGACCATCTATGTATCATTAAGCTCAGAACACCTTCATTAACAAATTACCTCACGGCAGAAAGGTTATCAAGGTTATCAGCCTTCAAAACACAGTAAGAAAGAAACAAGAACTGTTTTCCTGATAAGAATCCGAACTGTACAAGCAGAACCTTCTGTGAGAAGAAACTTAGTTGTCCAATGAGTAAAAGAAAAGCTGTCTAGAGACAGTTCATCAGGTTCACAGCTCACTTAATCAAACCTATATGGCTAGGAGCTTTTTTGTTTAAAATTTTGCTAAATGTAAACATGGCAACAGAGTTTTCAAGCACTTTTTAGACTCACTGTTTCGTCTCCTAAAAACAAAAATGTGATGACACGAACCAAATTTGCTCCAGGATTGTCCGAACCCAGTAATTCAAGCGTCAGTGCCAGATTTGCAACCAACTCTGTACAGAGAGATGTCTGGGCTCCCCCCTCTTCATCCAGCTACAATCAACTGTGAGACAACCCAGAACTTCAAGACTATTTAAATTTTTTCTTTTTTTTTAAATAGACTATTTAAACAATTTACAGGAAATGTATTAAAGTAATACACCAGACACACAATTATGTCTAACAACTGCTGCTCTTCAATTTTCAGTATTTGCAGTTTGCTGTTCAAACTGGCTAGCACTTCTCAAACAGTGAGTCACGGAGTTCAAAGGAGGCCAAAGTTTAAGCAGCTTAGAACTTACCATACAGAAATATATTCTCCCAATATTTACATTCTAATAAATGGCATCTTTTAAGGAAGATTGAAAACAAAGTAAACAGAAGATGCTGGAACGAGGTATAGCTAAGGTAATCACTATGAAAAACACTCTCAAAGACGTAAGCAATGCAAAAATTAAAGGGCTTATTGGCGTTAATTTAACACGACTCCAGCCAGTCACAGAAAATCTGTTCCAAGAGTAAGACATCGTGATCTTTCAGAGAACACAGCTGAAGTTCAGCCTGAAAAGAAAAGCAAGTCAGCCTTCCTGTTAAAAGCACAGAGTAGCAACAAAACACATACAGAAACGTGCACGACAACTTTGAGCCCCCGATATTTGATGGCTAACTCCACATCTGACACCACTTGCTGTCACCAACGCGGTAAATGACTATTATTCACAGCAGCGGGAATTACCCTCCCAAAAGCTGTTACCTGCCTTCCCCTTAACACAACACCGCGTGCTGCCAGCACATTGACAGGTTCTTATTTTTCCAAAAGGAAGCACCTTCCTTTCCCCAGTGGCACCATCTCCCCTTCCACCTCCCGCGCCGCGCCTCCCCGACCACCAGCTCTCAGCATCCCGACCAGGGCACTCTCCCCGCCGGAGCCGGGGCAGAAAAAGGCTCCCCAGCCGGGCCAGCAGGAGCGGCCCGGGGTCCCCGGGCTGCCGGGGAGGGTGGCAGCGGCAGGGCTGATGGCGGGCCCGGCGGCGGGGTCCGCCGCCGCTCTTCTCCCCGAGAGCCCCGAGCGGCAGGACACCCCCGCCCCGGGAGGCCTCGGAGGAGCCTCCCCCCCGTTAGGGCGAGGGCCCGTGGCGCGGCCGGCACTCACCAGAGCACGGCGCAGAGGAAGAGGCAGGAGCCCAAGGCCAGGAGCCGGCGGGGCGGCTCCCTCATCGTCTCCCCCGTCTACCTGCCGCGGCCGGGAAGAGGCGGCGCATCCTCCCCGGCAGAGGGACAGCGGGAGAAGCGCGGGCAGCGGCGGCGGGGGCCGATGAGGAGGAACGACCGTTGGAACGGCCCCTCCCCCACGCGGCGCGAGCGCGGCTCCGACGCAACGCGACACACGGCGGCGCGAGCGCAGCCGTTACTGCCCGCCGAACCGGGCCCCTCCCCCTCGCCCCTTATCCCTTCACGCGCTGAGCTGGAAGGATACGCGTCACCCTCCCCGCCACTCCGCCACGCCCCCTCGCGCCGCCGCCACCAATGGCCTGCGCATCTGGGGTGGCCCCGCCTCCCAATCCCGGTTGCCGGCGCAGATTGGCTTCTCCCCTCCAGCGCGGCGGCGAATGAAGAGAGCAGCCTTCTCTTTCCCCGCCCCCTCAAGGACCCCTCTGAGGTGTCCGCGTGAAACAAGCCGCTAAAGGGATATCTACATAGTAATAAATGACGACTAACAGCAAAACTAGAGGCTGCGAGGCGCGCGAGGAACGTCATTACCTCCGGTGCGAGGGACATTTTAAGGAACGGCGCGCCGACATGACAGTTTTTCAAATTTTTTTTTTGATCAGGCGCCTCCGCTGGCTGCCCCACGGAGCCGAGCGCTGATTGGTGTCGGCTGAGGCCCCCAGCGGAAAAACCGTCGCGGAGCGGGCGGGGGAACGCTATTTCCCAGCGGGCGGGGCGGGGCGCGGCGCGGCGCGCGGGGGCTGCTGGGAGCTGTAGTTCCGGGCGGCAGGGCGGTGCGGCCACGCGGGGTCCGCTGCCGCGCGCCGGTCGCCGCCGGCCATTTTGCAGGCGGCCTGAGGGCCCCGTGAGGGGCGGCTGGGCTCAGGCTTCGCCCGCTGGCAGCCCGTGTTTATAGGCACAAGGGGTGCCAGAGAAGCGGTTAGGGCGGGTTTGTGCACGTTTATTCATTGTAGCAGCAAGAGCCGAGCCGGGGTTTGCCCAGCAGCCGCCAGGTGCGTGCCGAGGCCCACACGGGGAGCGCGTCCCTTAGAGCCGTGCCCGGGACCTGGTCCCAGCGTCGCTCCCCAGCCCCGCAGCTGCCTGCACGGACCTTCCCCGTTTCCCTCCCTGGCACTGCCGTTGCTCTGATGGCTGGGGCAGCGCTTCTGGGAGATGCTCGGGGGAACACAGGCCAGGCAGCCGTGGGCGCCCACTCCCGACGCAGGACAGAAGAGAGGTGCCTTCCCTGGCACATTTGGGTAGACTGGTAGAAAAACACAACAGTTACTATCAAAACCATAGGGATTTTGTAGATAGCCAGGCGTAAATCTGCCCATCTGAAGCGTGGCATTGTAAGGTGGGCTTTACACTGAGCTATGGTAGCCAAGAAAACCATCCTTGCAGCTTAATCTTGCCAAAAAAACCCAGCTCAGGATTGGGGTTCTCGCTTCCGCAGTGTGATCGGAGCTGCAGCGATGCACGCTGCTCTCCCAGCCCACAGGGCGTTACGACAGCCCTGAAAGGCACAGGTGGATTAGTCACGAGCTCGCCACGTTGGAAACGCGCACGTCAGGACTCTGAACACAGAAGGACAGCTTTGCCCGGAGCAAGGCACGGGAGGGCGTGAATCACGGCAATCCCTGTAGGAGCAGGGCCCTCCCAGGCCACAGCTGCTGTTTTCCCCAAAGGAGCTCCAGCCCCAGCCCTGTGAACCGGGCCCGTATGGCCATTCGGGGGTGCTCCCAAGCAGGAGGGGGGTGCCTGCAGGGCTCAGCTTGGTGCTGCCAAGCTGCAGGATGGCGTGACTGGAGTCAGCCAGCTGCGGGTAAATGTTCCCAGCCGGCAGTGCAAACCTCTGGAGAGTCTTTGTGTCTGTTCTCTTCCTGATTTTTCACCCTGTAATTTTGTGCTTTCATTAACACTTGGCATCCCCCGCCCTTCCGAGAGCTCCACATGCCACAGACACCAGATGGGCCTGCGTGCCAACACATTGAGGAGGAGGGAAAAGGGAGAAGCTACAGCTTTGTGCCCCATCTCCAGACAGGCTTGGGTTTAACCCCCCCTGGCCAGCAAACCACGGGCTGCCCTGTGACAGAAGCAGCCCGTCCTGCAGTGCCCGAGGGGGGGCTGACACAGGAGGATCCCAGCCGGATCCCTGCTGCATCTCTTTGGAAAATGGGGGGATAGCAGCACAGGGGGCAGCGAGCCAGGGTGCAAAGCAGCGCCCGCTGCCCCATACCTTGCAGCTTAGCCAGAAGCCTGGCTTGGAGCCGCTGGACGAGGCTGTGACTCGTTAGGTTGAACGGGAGGAAATTCCTGTGCAAGTCATTGGTAGGTTTTGGAAGAAGCCCATGGGATTTAACACAAACCTCTAGCAGAGGAAAATGAGCTCGCTAAACCACAGTACGGATTATACCAAGATGAAAGTGGCCAGGAGGCTCTGACAGCGAGCGGCTTTGCTTTGTGTCCCCGGTGCAAGCGCCCACCGCAGAGCCCGCTGGTGGCTCTCCCAGTGGGTCAGCGGTGAGCCTGGCTGCCCCAGCGCCACTCAACTCCCTGGTCAGGTCCTGTCACCCCAGGAGCCGGGATGACACAGGAGCAGCCCAACCGGTTACGGGAGTGAGGCAAGTCCTGAAAAACGCTGAGAAGCTGCTTCGTGGCACCGGCGGGGCGTGAGCCAGCACCTTTGCCACGAGGGTTTCTGCAGCCTTTTGCAGTGCTGGAGCTAAGACGTGGCACAGCGGCAGCATGGATCCGTGGCTGCGTGGGCGTCTGACTGTCCTTGGGAGGGTTACGAGCAGAGATGCAGTGCGGAGGACCCGGCCGTGCCTCCAGGGACCCGCAGCAGGGCCATGCCCAGAGCAGGGCGGGTGCAGAAAGCCTCTGTGCCCAGGGGCGCGCCTCTGCTCCGGTGCTGGGTAGCTGCCTCGGCGGTGGGAAATTGCCCGAGCCGTGGGAGCAACAGCATGTGTCCCACCCGCAGCTGTTTTAACCATGTCAGGGAGTGCCCCAGATGTCCCCGTTGGGGCTGGAGGGTGCCGCAGAGAGGCAGAGCAACATGAGCTTCGGCTGCAGCTGCCTCCCTCTGCGTCCTGCCGGGACATGACCCCCAGGGAGGCACGTAGGACTCGTCTCCTTCAGGGATGCTGCCAGGGTTATGGTGCCTTCCCTTTGGAGTGAGAAGGGTGTGTCGGCACAGGGAGATGCCGGGCAAGGCGTACACCTGCACACCCGGTATCCTGCCTGCAACCGGAGGATTCACCCGTGGCCACCTCACCCAGCAGGCAGAGAGCACTTCCCCACCCCACCGACCCAGCCTCGGCTGCAAACTCTGCACGTTGGGGAGGGCCAGGACCAGAGCAGTAGAGAAATCCATCTGTGAAGCATTGGAAATTTAAACAACTGCTTATCTGTCTGCTAGAAGAGCTGGTAAACATTTATTAACCCATTTCTAAGTATTTCCAGCCAGAGCACTTGCCTTGGCGCTGGCAGGCAGTGCTTTGCTCAGGGCCATGCCACAGCATACAGCTGGCACCATCTCCGTTGTCAGCCTCTGTCGTGCTCCCAGCACAGTAATTCTTCCAGCCTCCTCGCCAAGAGCTGTTCCCCAGGAGGAAGGGAAAAGGCTGCGAAGCCACACTTGCCTGGCCCATGCTGCTGCTCTCGACTGGCACAGCTCCCGCACACTACGGTCCCGTTACCAGCTGGGGATTAATCACATACAGCTTAGACCAAACACAGCCGAAGAGCTGTAACAGAGGACGGATCATTTCAGGGGAACCATTAGAGTGACTGGTCAGGATCCTGGAGAAAAAGCCCCTTCAAGTCAGTCCCCACCAGCTACGAGCGTCCACCAAAAGAGCCTGGTGCCATCAGCCAGACAGAGGTTTCCATTCATCACCTCTGACGTACTCACATACCAGCGCTTGCTAAGCTTGTTTCTCCATGTCGTGGTTTAACCCCAGACGGTAACCCAATACCACGCAGCCACTGATAAGATGAGCAGTATAATGGTAAAAAAAAAATTACAGATTACCCAATCTCCCAACTGGAGCCCATAATTAACCCAAAGCCCAATGCACTGCAGGGTTACCCGGGAGCAAATATTTGCACGGGAATCTCTGCAGCGGCAGCGGTACGAGCATCGCTCTGCTGACCGGGAATAAAAGCCGGGTCGTGGTGCTCGGCACCCGGGGTAGGGGGAGCTGGAGGTGGCCACCCAAGGGGCACCTCGGTGCGGTGTTTCTGAGCGGGAGGAAAGAAAAGGTGCTGCTGTTTTACCTGCAAACCCTGCACAGTGACGGGCAGTGCTTGTCCATTGCACTCAAACAGACCTGGCGTGTTGTATGGGCTGTGGAGCATCTCCCAGAGATCTGGGCACCAAGGCCGTGGAGCAATGTTTGACTTCTGGAGAGACACCTGATCCTGGGTTACACCCTGGGCCTTCGTCTCTCAGCACTTTCCAGCATTTGGTTGTTGCAGATGCTAAGCCTTCTCTCCCATTCATCCCTATCTGCTCTTTACAAAGGCTTCTTGTTTTCCCAAGTGGGTTTTTTTTTCACGTGTGATTTAACTCGCACAAACTCTTTCCTCTTCTGACTATTGATCTTGGCTCCTTACTGGTTAAAATAAAGTAAATCTTTCGTAAGCAGGTTCTGACAACGCAACTTTTGTTCCTTCCAGACACAATTTCCTGTTTAATTTCCTGACCGTTTCTTATTTAGTAAAGGAAAAGCTGTAAATTGCAAGATTGCTTCAGAGAGC
Organism: Phoenicopterus ruber ruber; assembly: GCA_009819775.1. Lineage (NCBI taxonomy): Eukaryota > Metazoa > Chordata > Aves > Phoenicopteriformes > Phoenicopteridae > Phoenicopterus > Phoenicopterus ruber. Next base: position 29,019,585 of record CM020222.1, read on the forward strand.
TTCCTCTGACTTTAGATGAACCGTTAACCACTTGCAGGAGAGAATCCAGCAAGCCAGTGTAAAACTTTAAAAAACCCTCTGAATTTCTTTTATTTCTTTTGCAGCTCACCCTGAGGGGGAACAAGCTGTGCAAAAAATGGGGTTGGAGTCGTTTTCCTTGCAAAACCAAAGAGGAGCAACTCTGCCTCCAGTCGAGCTGATAATTGCTCTTTCATCACTCAATAACGTCTCTCTGAGACAGGGGATTTTTGGGGAGGGTTGCTGCAGGGTTTCACCACAGCAGGGACCGTCGGCGGAGTTTGCACCGGCGATTCCGCTCCTGTCCTGCCTCTGCCGGGCCGGGGCTGCCGCGCTGTCCTGCTGGGAGGGCCCCGTGTCCTGGAGATCCCCCCGCACAGAGGCCGATTCCCTCTCCCGTGCCCCTCCTTCGCATCAGTTAAAACCCGGGGGACGCCGTGCCGGGCTGGCGGGCTGTGGCCGCGGTCACGGTGACCGGCTGATCAAACCGCCCGTGGGCCGGGTCACCGGAACGCTTGCTCTGCGCAGAGCCGCGCTGCGTTTACTTAATGCGGGCCGGCGCGGTGGCGTGCGACGGCGCCGGGGAGCGGCGGGCAGCTCTCCTCTTGGCAGGCAGGGACGATGGCACATGGTGACACTTGGCAGGGGCTGCGTAACCTGGTGTAGGAGAGCGACTGCTCTGATCTCCAGCCAGCCGGCTCCAATCCGGCCTGAAAGAGCCTTGAAATCTGGCATGGGTAGACATTGGTGCAGTCCTGGGGCTCCCAAAAGCGCTGACGGATGCGTGGCCGGGGCCTCCTGCAGGAGGCTCAGACCCCTCGCGCAGCTCTCAGGGGGCACAGCCGGGTCCGGAGAGAGATTTCCTCCACTTGCTCTGAGCCCCCTCTTTAGTGGCTCAAAACCTTCAAGTCAAAATTTTATCTAAGTAAGATAATGAAAATTAATTGAAATGCAAATTCCACTTTTGAACACATTTGTATTTGGTTTGCTCATTTCGTGTGGCTTTGTAGGAATTTCTAAACTTCGGCTAGGAACAGGAGACAAAACGACTGCTCTGGCGGGGATGCCCAGGTGAGGCGCAGCAGAAAGCCACAGCACCTCCCGGCCCCATCTCAAGACCACAGAGCCCCTGTGCAACAGAAAACACCCTTTCCTACAGCTGGTGCTTGGGAACGGATGGAAAATGGCCTCAAGGAAAAGGGACCCACCTTCTCCTAGCCCGGCTGGCAGGCGTTCAAGGTGCGACCTTCAGCAGCATCTCGGCTCGATGCCGTGACGCTGGTGCAGAGGCCACGGCCCGCTGCCAGCCGGAGAAGACAACGCGGTCAGCAGCCGAGGAGCTGCTCTTGCCACCCGCGGGAGCTGATGGAGCGGGGAGAGTCCAAAGGCTGCTGGCAGCTGAGACACAGAGACTCAAAATTAACTCTCGGTCGCATGATGGAAACGTGATGTGGCCGGCTGGTCCCCCTGGTGCCGCCAGCTGAGCCCCCCTGGGAGAAGAAAAAGCAAATCTTGCTACAGAAACTGAGAAATGGCAAAACTTCATGATGGAGGTGTAAAGCTTTTTTTGAGGCTTTATTTCTGGGAGGACAGCGTGGGCGGAAGCTGCCCATAAGCACCAAGGGTGAGCGGAGGGGCCGGGAAAGCACCCAGTGCAGCACTGGGTTTCCGCCACGGCCCCATGCAAATTGAGGCCAAAGCGGACCACGTCGCAGGCGCGTGATCCGGCCGGACGGCACGTCTGTGGCTTTCTCAGCACAAACCCAAAACTGAGACGCCCCCCTCCCGGGGCTGGGAGGGCGGTCGGGGCCCTGGGGCGGCAGTGCCGGGAGCGTGCCGGGAGGGCGGCAGTGCCGGCGCAGGAGCAGCAGCACCTCCGCCAGATGCACGCGGTGGGGGTGAGAGATGAGAAGGGCCGGCTGGGCACACACAGGGAACACCGCAGGCTCAGCTACTTCCCTTCCCCTTTTGCCAAGTACTAAAATAAACGAAACCCTCCTCCCTGTGTTTCGGGGCAGGACGAGCTCAGCTTGCAGGGAGAAGCACTGCGTGTGTAAAACACACCTCAGCCACGACATCGCACCGCTCTTCCCAAGCGCGTGGGCTCCTGCTTGGAGGCTCCAGGTAGATGTTCACGGAAGAGGGCAGCAAGGGCTCCTGGGGTGAATATCTCCTCCGAAACTGCTGTGTTTCCAGGCTGAGGCCATACTGTGAACAAAAGCTTCTTTATTAGTCAAGTGGGAAGATGAGCACAGAGGAGGATCCTTTTGCAGCACACCAAGCTAAAGCACTGATTTACAACCTCTTTTGATCTATACATGCCAAATTTTTCCCCAGCCAGCCCATTTGCATGTGCCGTTTCATCCAGTGTCCCCCTCTCCAGCTATTTCTGGCTTGCTTTGCACCTGCACAGCTACAGAACAAACATATCCCCTGGGGAGACAGTAAAAACCTCGTTATGAAACACTGGGACCCTTCGTGCCTCTCACTCCACGTCCCAGAGCTGCAAGGGGAGGGAAGAGGCTGCCGGACGAGGCTCGGGTGATGGAGAGCTGGCACGTGGCTCCACCGTGGCTCCAGCAGCCACCACCCTGGTTACCAGCTCTCTGGGGAGTTGCTTTTTCAGAGCATTTTGCCACCTGTAGCTCTTGATGCCTTTTCACCGACTGCGGCAGAGCCGGGTCAGCCCTTCGCGTCCCATCCCCACACTTCAAATTCGGGGCTCAGCAAAGGGGAACGGACTCAGAAACTGGTCAGCAAAAGCTTCATTCAGCTCTGCGCTGCTCTGCCAGGTCTGGGGGCACCCACAGGAACTGAAGACCCTCCTCACTCCCAAATTTCAGACATTTTTCACTTTCCTGCTTCCACGACAACCCACGCTTAGGTCCCGTAGGCAGTTTAATATCTGCCAAGGTCTGGTTTTATAAACCGCCAAGGTCTGGTTTCCTCCCTGGGTCTGTGCGTTAGGGACGTGCCATGTATGGCTGAGGGTTGAGCTGAGATTACCTGGGCGGGTGAAGTTTGGACTCGTCCCACCTTGGAGCACCCTGCAGCTGGCAGAGCGCATCACTGATGTCATTTTTGGCAGCAGTTTCCTAGGGATTTTTTTTTTTTAAGCAAATGAAAAAACAAAAACATCTGTACTAGGTGACAGCTTGACCTTCATCGCATTCCCCCACAAAATGGGACCCTCCTGACCCGCTGCCCTAGAGCTGGCCGGGGACCCCAGGTGGGCCGGCTTGTCCCGCTCCCTGGAGCCCAGCGTGGGCTGTGGGGAGGGCGTTTTGCCACCAGCGAATGCCAGGACCGAGGGAGCTCAGTTTCGCAGCCACCACAGAGGCTGTGTCTTCCAGAGGTCACGTCCCTGCAAGCGTGTGCCTTTCCACATCGCATCTCTCCTGCCCCAGCTCCTCATCCCGGCTCCACAGCAGCTTTCCTCTCCTTCACCCCCTGCAACCGGCTCAGCAAATCCCAAGCCTCACCCTGGCAGATGCTGGTCCAGCCTGGGCTCCTCAGACTGGATCCCAATTTCCTGGACCGCTCTCCCCAGCCCTCAGCAGTATTGCCGGGTTTCTCCAGCAGCCTCGGTACCTCCTTGTCTCAGCTCGTTGCCTGGGAGGGTGCTAGTTTCCCCCTTCCCTGGCTGCTCTGTCGCCTTTCCCACCACCCTCGTTCTCCCCTGCAAGCCCCCACATCTGGCCCAGCCTGTCCTCCGTGCCCCTAGGATGCTGCTGTGAGCGAAAATGGCGACTCACCAACATTCAGGTCCTCTCTGTCCTGTCAGGGGCCGTTCACCCAGGAATGCCTCCACAGGGTCTCCAGCAAGGTCCTGGCTTGCACCCTGGGGCAGGCTCTTCTCCGTAGGGCGGGCAGGGTGATGCTGTGCAGAGAGGGACCGAGAGCAGCACAGCCCTCCCTCCCTCCCAGCTGTGGCAGCGGGCAGCAGCCTCCCTTGTGCTCTGGAAATGACCTGCCTGGGACAGGGAGCTCTGACACCGAAACCGGTGACGTCCCCACCAGGAGCTCCTGGTGCTCCCAGGCTGTCCGGCCTTGGGATGGAGACCCACGAGGATCGTGGCACGCTCCCTGCCCTGGCTGCACCACCAGCACTGCCGCACGTGGCCGGGGCCAGTGGGGCCTCCGCTGAGCCTGTATGGGACAGAGCATCCCTCACCTGGGCTTGCAGGGAGGCGTCCTGGGTGCTGGAAGATGCTGTGGAGGGCAGGAGGGCTCGGAGGTCTGGGCAGCTTCAGCTGGCTCTGGCCAGCGAGGCCGTGGGCGGGAGCTGTGCCTGAGGGGGCCCAGGAGCATCCCTCGGTGGCACGGGCTGCCCACGGCATCTCTGCGCAGGGGATGCCACTGCCGGCTCACACGCTGCTGGTGGCCCAGGTCCCCTGGGACCAGGATGTGGACCTGGATCCAGGAAATCGGACTTGCACGCAGGGAAGGGAGATACTTGGGAGAGTTGGGAGATACTTGGGAGAGTTGGAGCAGCACCGGATTCCCCTGTGTCCTGGCACACTGCTGTGGGCAACCCTGGGGCAACCAGGGCTGGTTGCCCTGCGAGGCGCTGGGCTGGTGTCATCCCACTCCGTGCTGGGGACTGAATCCAAAAAATCCTTAAATAGGTGGTTGCAGGAGAGCAGGCGCAGCCTGTGTTATGGGGCCATTTAAGGCAGGAGACGGTCTCTGGGCATGGAAAAATTCAGCAGCTGGAGCTGCGCCAACCTCCCCCCGAAAAACATTCCTGCGGAGGGAGGGTTCGGCTCCAGGGTCAAAGGGGAAGGCTGGGGGATCGCTTGGCAGGGAAACGAAGCCCAAGCGGCCATAGCTGCGCTCGCAGGCAGCCCCGTCCGTGCCACTGCCCCAGGCCCACGGAGGGACCCAGCTCTGCCGCAGCAACCCAGGCCACGCAGCACAACCCTTGCAGGCACCGCTCGCTGCAGAGGGGCGGCGAGAAGGACGGAGCCCGCTCCGCGAGGCAGCCTGCAAAGCTGCCGGTGCCGTGTCGGACTTGCAGCCCTGACCCCGCAGGGGGATGTGGGCGGGATGCAGGGGAAGACCCCCACAGCTATTTCAGTCCCAGCCTGTCCCCTTTTCCAGCCTTCCTTCCAAACAGCTTTAGCAGCGATTTCAAACATTCAGAGCCCAGCAGACACTAAACAAATCCGCAGTGGGGTCCCTTTGCAAAGGGCAGGGGACAGCCAAGCCAACAGGTCCTCAACATATACAGAGTTTGTAGTGCCATGGCATCCAGCTCCTCATTCCTGCATTTCAGCAGAGGGTCTCACAGCTCTCGCCATCTTACAGCCTCTGCAATGGCACTTGGGGACACCTAATCGTGAGGTGAGGGAGGTCTTGTTGCGTGGAATCCAGAGTGGGAATCAGATTGCTCCCAAAGGGCTTCTGCGTCCTTGACCTTAGCTACTGCTCGTCCCCGCCAAGAGAGCCTCGCTGGCCACGTAGCCCCAGGAGGGCTGAGGGGTGACTCCACGGCACACGTTCCCCTCTGACCGGCAGGGACGGACGGTGACGTGGCGGGTCCCATGGCGGGTCCCACTGGGACTGTCATGCAGGCAGGTGAGTCATTCCCCCACAGGCAAAGTCTGGGCCACCCGGGCAGGGCTGAGCTGCCCTTTGGACTGTGGGCGGGATGTTCACACCGTGGCAGAGCACACGCCGTCCCCTCCCACGGCGACGCAGTGCCAGCGCAGCAGCTGCTTCGCGCCGGAGCCCGTTGGGGTCCCCCAGGCACCAAGTGGGCGTCAGGCCCTGTGGGTCTCGGCACTGGGTCGGCGCTGCCAAGGGTGCGGAGCCAGCACCAGGGCGATCCCCTTGTCCGGTGGCTGGGCACCCCGTGGGGGGCTACGGCTGCTGTGCTGGCACTTCCCAGAGGAGCTTTGCTTTGCCGCCGCCATGGCTGGCATGGCCCGGTGCAGCTCGGGGATGCTGCGAGTCACCGACCAGCAGCAGCCTCCCGCCTCTCCCTACCTCCAAGGGGACTTTGGTGGCCCACAGCAGAGGAGATTTCAAGGGGTACAAGAAGCACCCCTCGCCTCTATTCTCCCCCCTCCACTGGGGTTTCCAGATGGACCTGACCTCATGGAGGCAGCATCCTGCCCCAGCCCAGCCCCCTGTTCCCAGCCCCCAGAGCATCACGGTTACGCACAAGAGCCCTGGGCCAAGTCAAACCAAACCTGCCGTAACCCACTCGCGGCGAGAGCACGGCATTGCCCTGCCCATGCCCACGGGAGGTGGCGTCCCTCCACCGTGGTGGCCGTGGCACTTCTCAGGGGAGCAGGAGGGGCGCGCTGCCCTCTGAGCTTTTCTCTTGTGCGCCCCAGCTTTACCCAGCGACTTTGGGAGAATGACATTTCATTCAAAATCTCGAGTTCCCAGGCCCTGGGCTTCAAGGCAATGCCAGCAATCGTGGGAGCTGGCAGCACTCCCTGTCCCTGTGGGCACCGGCTTGTGCGCAGGGAGGCACACGCGTGGCCCCAGACAGAGTGCAGGGATGGGGGCTTTTAGGGCAGTTAAAACTGAGTCCAGCTCCATCCCAGCTTGGAGGCTGTCGGCTTCACCCCTTGGCATGGGGTACCTGCACGGGTGAGCAGCCGCTCCTGCCCTGCAGAGCAAGTGCAATGATACAGGGCTGGGAGGTGGCACTTTTTAGATGTCACCGTGGGGTGGCTCAGCCCAAGCCCCCCCCAACGGCACACCAGCAGTGTGGGGGTTACCTGCTGCTCTGCACGTATCTGGACGAGGTGGGTCCTGCTTGGAGAGTCCCCTGCGGCAGGCGCTGGCTGGCTCCTGCCCGTGCGAAGGGAAAGGTGTGAGGGCTCGGGGGGTAAAACAACCGTCAGCTCTCTCGCCTGCTCCCACCGTGACAGGACGGCCACAAACGCCCCTTCCTGAAACACAAACAGGGCAGTGTTTGGGGCTGCTCTACCCTGGGCTGAGGCCCCTCGGGTGAGGCCAAAGTAAGCAGCTTCTCCGCAGCGAGCACCTCTCTGGGGCTGGGAAGGCTCTGACCTGAGCACAAACACACACACTTAGGGAAAACACCCCTTGCCTCTGCGAAAACTCCCCTCATTCCGTTTTGTTCCCCAGTCCCCTTGCTGCACGCTAGCTCGGTCCCTTTGCCGAGGGGATGGGCAGCGCAGGAGATGGGGGTCCCTGTAGAGCCACACTTCTTGGCCCCTGCCCAGCCGTGACTTCTCCCTTTCCTCCCCCTGCTCCGCTTCTCGAGGGTGCCGGCAGGCTCAGGGAGCAGGGCAGGACTGAGCCTCGAGCAGGCAGGAGCTGCAGGGGAAAAGCGACCCGTGCTCACAGCATCATGCCCACATTCCCCAACACCCACGTTCCCCGATGTCGGTGCTGGAGCCTGGTTTGGCCAGAAGAGCAGGTGTCTCGCTGGGCCGGGACAGGGAGCGGGGCTTGCGACACGGGCTGGGGTCACGCGCTGAGCAGCGAGGCCGGACACACCCGGGGATGTCCAAGCACAGAGAGGACCCGACCAAATCCCACCGACCGGCTGTGCCCTCCTTGATGGCCGCTTAAGAATGGTGCACTGGGGCTGCAGGAGGGTCCCCGGGGAGAGCCCTTCGCCGTGGTGCGTGGGGACCACGGCAGGACCTGCCCAGCCCACAGCAGGAGCATCCCTCCTTCCCGCGGGGCCGGCGGTACCTCCTGCAGCCACCAGCCCGGCTGTTTTGGGGGGACAGGGAGAAGCGAGGCGCCCCAGCAGCCCCTCCATGCAGAAGCCTGCGTGCAGGCTAGGGGCTGTGGCACTCAGGATGGCCGGATCCTGGCATGGAGCTGGGGTCTCCCCTGAACCCCCCCAAAAGCTGGCTGCAGGGAACAGCCTGCTGGCAGGGAGGGGGGAGGGCAGCCCCGGGGGGGGCTCAGCCCAGAGGGGGGCCCCTCCCTGGCCTGACAGTGCCCAGCACTGCTGCCCCCTCCTCCAGGTCCTCCCCGGCCGGGGCAGCCCCATGCCCCGTCCCGGCACGGTGCGGGGCCCCCGGAGCTGCTGCCAGCCCCCCCCCCACCCCGCGCCCGAGCACCTCCCGGCGCAAAGCCGTGCCGAGCCGCCCGTTCCGGGGTAACCGGGACGGTTCGCTGGGGGCTCCCGCCGGCAGGTGGCAGCGCCGAGCGCCCCGGCGTCCCTTGCGCCGCCACCGGGGCCCGGCGGAGGCGGCGGGGCCGGGGCCGCGGGTGCGTGTGCGGCGGCGGAGCTCCACCCCCGCCCCCGCTCCGGCCCGGGGAGATGGAGCCGGTGCCCGGGCGGCGGTGGCAGAAGGTGCTGTACGAGCGGCAGCCCTTCCCCGATAACTACGTGGACCAGCGGTTCCTGGAGGAGCTGCGGAAGAACGTGCACGCCCGCCAGTACCGGTACTGGGCCGTCGTCTTCCAGTCGGCAGCGGTGGTGCAGCAGCTGTGCAGCGTCTGCGTCTTCGTCGTCACCTGGTGGTACATGGACGCCGGGATGCTGAGCCCGCAGGGGCTTTTTGGGGCGGCCCTGGTCTCCTCCCTGCTCGGCTACGTCCTCTTCGATGCTGTGGACGGCGGGGCTGGGCGGTGGGAGAGCGGGCGGACGCGGTGGGCCGACCTGAAGAGCACGCTGGTGTTCGCCGCCTTCACCTACGGCTTCTCGCCGGTGCTGAAGACGCTGACGGAGTCCATCAGCACGGACACCATCTATGCCATGTCGTCCCTCATGCTCCTCGGCCACCTCATCTTCTTCGACTACGGCGCCAACGCCGCCATCGTCTCCAGCACGCTGTCCCTCAACATGGCCATCTTCGCCTCGGTGTGCCTGGCCTCCCGCCTGCCTCGCTCCCTCCACGCCTTCGTCGTGGTCACCTTCGCCATGCAGATCTTTGCCCTCTGGCCCATGCTGCAGAAGAAACTGAAAGCCCGGACGCCCCGATGCTACGTGGGGGTGACGGTGCTCTTCGCGCTGGCGGCGCTGGCGGGGTTGGCCACCGTCTCCAGCGTGGGGGCCGTGCTCTTCGCCTCGCTTCTGCTTGCCATCTCCTGCCTCTGCCCTTACTGCCTCATCCGCCTTCAGCTGCTCAAGGACAACATCCACGGGCCGTGGGATGAGGCTGAAATCAAGGAGGACCTCTCCAGGTTCCTCATGTAGGCCTGGCCGGGGGGGACCCTCTGCTGTGAGCAGCACAAAGGCCCTTGCCAGGGGACAGCCCTGGGGGGAGGACACCAAGCCCAATAAAGCCCCTCGCAGAGCAGCGAGGACCACATTTGTGTGCGTCACCCTCAGCATCTGTTTCCAGACCCGACCTGCTTGTTTTTGGTGAAGGAAGGAGCTGAACCCCGCAGAACGGCCGGGCCGTGCAGCAGCTCGGGGCGCAGGCGAGCGGGGCGGTGCGTGCTCTGGCCACACAGACCCGTAGCTGCGTTTGGGGGGGATGCAGGGGTGTGTGTGCATCCCCTGAGCAGAAAAGCCATGCGGAAATGCACATCTGGCTCAGATGCACCCCACGGCATGCCCGCAGAGGTCCTCAGCCTCAGGAACCTCGATGCGTGCGGTGGGGACTGACAGCACTTCCCCGGGAGGGCTGGAGGGGAAGGGGGCTGGGTGAGGGTCGCTGTGGGCAGGGTGGCAGCGCGTGGGGCAGTGGGTGCTGCCGGACCTGCAGGACCGAGCACGAGGGTGCCTGGGACGGGTGCGGTGCAGAGCCCTGCTCACCTGCACCCCGCCAGTCACTGATGCCAGAATAGCCTCACGGCGCTGCCAGGCACCACGTTACCCTAAATCCTTTAGGAGAAGTGGGGGTGAGGAGGCAAGACGCCTTCCTTCCCTCTCTAACCCCCTCCCAGAGGTGGATCTGGCCTCGCCGCACAGCCAGACCCCAAGCCAGAGGGATGGAGCTCAGCACAGACCCCCCTGGGTGCACCCACCGGCTGGGGAGATGCCCGGCTGCTGCAACAGCGGCAGGGCCCATCGAGGTCCTGTCTGGCGGCTGTCTGTCCGGCGGCCGTCTGTCTGGCACCGCACACACCGCAACAGAGGGCGCTCCCGGCAAACAAGTCCTGCTGGAGGCCAGGCCAGGACAAGCCGGCCCTGTGCCGGGAGGGCTTCCCTGATGCTTTCCCTTTCCCTGCTCCCATCTGGGACCGTCCCTCGGCAGCCCAGCCCTGCTCCGGCCGCCCCGGGGAGCAGAGCCTGCCGGAGCCGGCACCACGGGAGGGAAGGGATGCACATGTCTGCCCCAGCCCCACCTCGCAGGGACGCATTTGGCATTACCTGGGGTTTTATGTCACTTTTCTCATTTGGAAACCCAACACTGCAGAAGTGCAACTTTCTGCTTGATTTACCCCATCCCGTTGAGCACCGGCATCTCACCCCAGTGAACGGGCGCTTGCTGCATGCTCCTTGGGCTTTCTCGGAAATGAGCAACCCCCGGCGGAGTCCCCAACACCTCCAGCGCTTTGTTACAGCTCTTGCCAAGTGCTAAATGTTGCTGTTGTCGTCATGGTGATGACTACATCTCGCTTTGGTTTTAATTAAAGAAAACCTGCGGAAGTTTAGGGCCCGTGCTCCAGTCTCACAGGGAGCACAGAGTAGCCAGATGCTCACAGTCAAGATGACATTTTTTAGTTCTTTGGAAAGACGACTGTTTTTTTTACAAGGAGGTTTCCCAGAGAGCTGCTCAGCGAGCGGGATGCGCCTTCTCAGGCTGGGCTAATGCCGTTGTAACGCTGCCATCCAAAGCCCATTCACAGAGTCCATCAGTAGGGCAAGGCTTGAGTGTAAATCAAAAGTAAATCAAATCTAGCCTGCCTGGTGCCTGTTGTTAATGTCTGTCACAGCAGAGGCTACAAGAAAGCAGAGTTTCTGCTGCACCCGTTCCCCTAAGGAGAAATATTTACAAAAAAATACTCTTCCCAAATTCAGACTCTCAAAACCAGCTCTGGGTTAGGAAAAGTGCAAACATCGACTCCCCAGATACCATTCCAGGTGGAAAGGGGCACAGGCTGCCACGCTTGCCTCAGGCACGGCTGGAACCCAGTGGACCACCCGTGCAGATCCCTGGGCTTTGATGGATTCAGCAGGCCCCGACCGCCCAGCTCCAGGCGGGACGCAGGATGTGTCCCCTCCAGCCCGCCGCAGCAGTTTCATCCCTGCCCACAGCCCCAGGCCTCTCTGCTCCAGCTCCTTCCCGTCACCTCCTCCCTAGCCTCAGTCCTTGTCCAGAGATCTCCTGGGGAAAGGCTTAGCCCTCCCCTTAGCTTCCCTGCACGGCTACCCTGCCCTTCCTCCCCGGGAGTGTAAAAAGACAGAGCCCAGTCCACAGCCTGGATGCACAAAGGGGCTTTGAAGGAGGGAAGAATGCAAGGGAGAGCCAGGGAGAGGAGAGGAGGAGACAACGGTCAGGCAGAGTTTCCCTGGGACTTCTCTGACCTTCTCCTGAGGACACATGCTCTGCAGTGCTGCTGAAGTCATTTAAGATGCCAAATAAATAGCCATTATGAGTAGGTCTTTACGCCCGAGGTCAGAATATGCTCTACAGGACAAAACTTTGCCATAACTCTACACCCAGCTCAGCAGTAAAGCTGGATGCTCTTTGAGCATTCGCTACCTGAGCATACCGGTCTGCAGCTTCTCTGATGAAGCACACAATGAGACCAAAGAAATAGGTCCTTCTCAGTTTGCGTGCAACCGAATCATCAACCAACTCCAAAGAGTTAAATGTTATTTTGCATTACAAGGAAGCGCAGTTTCTTTCTCTTAAGTTTCCAAGTCCACTGAGATCGAGTACTTCAGTGGGACATTTTCTTTTGATTTGAAGCTGGCCAAATGCGAGTAATTGTAAACTGGCCGGGGATAAGCCTCGCTCCTAGGGGAGCTGCTGACACGTGCCGTCTGGAATCTCCATCTACAGCCTCTGCTGCAGGGAAAGGCAAGCTTCAGCCACCCACACCGTGCTGTCAGGGGCCCGCATCCCTCCCCACGTGGGACACTGGATCTGGGAAGCCTGGAAAGAGTGAAGCTTTAGTCTTTGAAGGCAAGATCTTTATATCTCTTCAATTCCCACAGTAATCACTAAGCTTTACTCAGCTTTGTGACGTGAGAGGCAATGGCAACAATGTGAATGATCAGGAAACCAAAATAGGATTTGGGTCCTAACCCATCCATTGAAAAGCAGCCTAGGAGACATAATGCCACCGGCTGGTGCAGGACCCTCAGCCCTCGCCACCTAGCCACAGAACATGTACCATTGCAGGGTGGAAATAGCGCAGACAGGGTTAAACAGCTTCTTCAAAAAGTCATCCCGTGAGCTGATGCTAAACAACATGCCAAGGTTTCCCAGAACACCAATACCTTTGTGCTTATACTTAGGAGATTTTAGGAAGAGCTACCAGAAAGCCATGAAGTTCAGAGTCCAATTTCCAACAATATCTTTTTATCAAATACCTCAGAAGAAGGTAAAGATTTCTGTGAAAGGTGTAATACCATCAAATGCCCCAAGAAAGAAGTTTGTGCCTTATGGCCTAATGCCTGGAGGTTGGCTGGCAGCTAGGAGGACAGCAGCAGCTCCTGCTTGGGGTGCTGTAGGTAAAATATCAGCCACTTGGTTCATCTGCTGGTACCATGCCCTATCCCAGAGGGGACACAGTGAGAGCTTCCCCCGGTGCGGAACAGATTTTTGAACAATCTGGAAAAAAAGCAGCTTGTGAAATTCAGCCTGTTCCCATTCCCTCTTACCTGAGAGGTGAAGCATGGCCAGAAACTTCTTAAGAGCCCACTGGGTACAAACGCCGTCACTTCTGTAGTAGTCCTGAAAATACGCAATTCCTGAACTCTGCTGAGGTGTTTTTGCCTCAGTACCTGACAGCAGCGAGTTCCACAGATGAAAGATACAGCCAGTCTGAGCTCCCCTCCTCATCCCCTGCTCTTGGGACTGTTAGGAGCCTCCATTTCTCCCTCTTCCCAGGGTGCTGGGAAGCACCTTGCCCGTCTCTGTACTCGTTCCAGCTCCAGCAATTCCTAGTTTAGCACATGGAGTTCAAAGGTCTAGCAGGAATGATTATTTATCTCCCTCTCCTAAGAACTGCTGTACTTACAGGTTTTTTTCCCGTTTTTGCTAATACCATTGCTGTTTCTTCTGTTGTAGTCTACCAAAAGACAAAGTCTAAGACAGAAGAAAGAAAAATCTGTGTAAATCTACAACTCTCTGGGCTTGCACCCCATATAATTTGAGCAAACTCAGTGTCTAGCATTTACCAGCACACACAGATGGTTCAGCAGCTCCCTGGATATACAAGAGGTCAGCAGGGACCTACATCAGCTGGAACAGGAGGAATTGCCCAAATTCAGCAAAGCTGTGTCAGGCCTGGCTTGAAACCGAGCGCAGCCTGTGTGCTGTCAGGCCCCTGCTACGCACACAGGATACGATCTCCTCCCGTCTCCTGCCCCAGCCCCTGAGCAGCACCACCGAGCTCCCTCTCACCCTGAACTTCCTACTACGAAGAAATGTCTTGTTGGTGCCCCTTAAGCAACGGGCTGGAGTCCTGATGCTGTGTTGTACCTCCAGTTCATATCTGTGCAGTTCCCTCTGATTTATCTGCAATGGTTTGTGAGACATCCCTTCTTTGTTTTCATATGAGAAAAAAAGTCAGTAAACCCCATCAATTTTCCCTTTTTTCGACTTACTCTTCATATACTTCTCTAGCACCCAAAACAAGCACATCTTCTAAACATTAAATCCCAGATTTTACCTTTCACATAGGGACAGACACATTTGGAATCACAGAGGTAGCGACTTACAGCCATTTGAGCTCCGATGCTCTAATGAGGTCGGCTCGCAACAAATTCAGAGGTTTAGCTTGAAAAAAAATGGTCAGAGCAGCTGTGATTTATTTGTAATTGTGCAGATTCATCAGTGGAGAGACTGCTGCAATCTTCTCCTTTGACTTTCCACTCTGCACACAGTCAGGTGCTGGTGCGTTAGACATCTTTTAGGATTCTTTTGTTGTTAGAGAAGCTGGCTGCTCTTCTTTCCGCTAACACTAAGCCAAAGCCATTTATACAGAGCAATCCTGGTGGTTAATGAATTCAGGAGCAGTGGTGGAATCCCAGCAGAACGTCCCTCCCTCCACCACCTCGGAGCGTGGGAGTCTCCACAGAGCCCAGGCAATTGCTTCCATGGGGTGTTAATGGCTCTATTTGAGAAAGAGCAGGTAAACTCCTCAATAGAAAACCAGCACACATTCGTTTTGTAGTCAGAATTTTTATTTTCTTTACATCCAGGCTTATCATTGACATCTGAAAATAAAATCTTTCATTTACAAATAGGCTAGTGCAAATTAAAGATAATTTTGGACAAAAAAAAAAAAAAGGACAGATTGCATGTAACAAAAAAGAAATGCGTGTGTTAGGATGATCTTCCTGGAACAGCTGGCGGAGGTCGCCTGGAAAAAAGACAAAAAATAACCCAAAATTCACAGGGAGGGGGGGAGAAGGGATTTAAAACAAAAGGTCAAGATACAGTAAAATGACTCATATACAAAATTAACTTAATAAAATGGGTTAAGAGAAAAAGGCACAGAACATGCACATTAAGGAAAAGAGCAAGAGCAAGATTAGAATCAGCCGGCTATCAGCACAGCCTTGGCTTTCATCCTCACCGCTTCCCATCGGACTTGCTGGCACCAGAGAACTAGGACAATCACATCACAAGTGTGGAGGTCGCTGGTCACAGGCTTTCTAATTTTCTTGCAGCAAGTAATATCCTCTGGAAGAGCTTTTCCCCAGCCAGCCTTAAAATCTGCACCACTATCTGCTTCAAATACTGTTCTTGGAGTAGACCTTTTTAAAGTGAGTTTCTGATGAAATCGGGAATGATCACACAAGATGGATCCGTGGGCTGGATCGGGGTAACTGGAGGGGGCATTGCCGGGGAAGGTTAAAAGCGTAGGTGACGGCGGTGCAATGAACCTACTGCCAGCCCTAGCAGGGGAGCCCCTTGGCAGCCGATGGCCCAGTGCAGCGGGTAAAGAGCGGCTGCTCCGCCTGTTACCCAGCAAACAGCACTGCCGTGTGGCCCACCGACGTGCTGGGAACCAAACTCATACAGGGGTACGTAACGTACTCCAGCCAGATGGGACACGTGTGACACTGCTGTTTACTGAGGGCGAGTGCACAGACTGCCTCGGGCATAGCCATTAAAGGCTATTAAAAAAAATCTCCAAATGTTACAGCAAGCAAGTGAATATAACGGGGACATTGCTGCTTTGCTTATCCCACACCTTTTGCTTCCCCATTTCCCCAGACCTAAGGACCAACGTAGTCACTGTTGCGCTCGGTGAGAAACATCCTCTCCCGCAGGCAGCTGTTGGGCTTGTTGTGCCATACAGACCATCCCCTCCAAGCACCGATTCCAGTTACTTGGCTCAGGCTGATCTGAAGGAGGAACTGAGTAATCAAGACATCTGCACATTCATACACAACCACTTTAGGGGGAAATCCCTTCCAGACATAACACATACACATGCACAGTTTTACTCCAGCTCTGGAGGACTCAGTCTGGCCTTCTGCTCAGCTCCGTATCTCCCCTAAAACATGCTTTCCCCGACAGTGACGTGAATACCAGGTATGGCTTGAAAAACATTCATCCATTTCCCAGCAAAACATCTCTGCAGCACTCCAAGCTCTGTGCAGGGCAGCAGGCTGAATGCTTCCCATGGGTTACTTCTCCCCCTTCTCCCCTTTTAATGACATCTCCAGTGATGTCAATGCAACACACACCTCCGATAAATCCTCACTGCAGCCCCGATAGAGGGGGAGTGCGGCGTGCTGAGGTGACGGTGTGAGAGACAGAAGACCACTCATGCGCATCCGGAAAGTAATAATAAAAGCCCACCAAGAGTTACAGTTTATTTCAGGTTCAGAAACGCAGCATAACATTTTTACAGCAGGTGATGCTCAGTAATGACCATGGTTTCGGGAATCGACTTGCTGTGCTCAAAGGTCAACGCCAGGAACCATTTACAGATTATGAAACCAAAGGCAGATGTTTTGGCTCATGTGAAGTAGGGCATTAACATACAGAGCAAAATTCAGAAAGAAATTAAGTGTTTGCTTCTTACAAAAAGAAGTCATCGTTTACACCGTCCTGGAAAAGTAAAGAGACAGGCAGTAAAGCAAACGGCCGGCAAGACGGGACAAATCATATATCAAGCAAGAGTGGAGGACTGTCTGGACGGGAGGAGCCATCGGTATCAGCTCGCCTGCAGACAAAGCAAGAGGAAAGACAGGCAGAGTAACATTCATTTACACAAGGGAGCTGTTCTGCTAGAGCCCAGGGAGGAGGTTCCGTGCCACAGCAGCAGGAACCGTCCATACGCACGCCGGGAGGTCGGATGCCTCCCCGGTGTCACGGGTGCAGAACAGGTCTGCTTTGAATTCAGGAGGTTTGGACTACTTTAAGACAGAAAGACAGAACTAGCCAGTAATCTCAATATGCGGTATACATGTTGTTTAGTGTAGCTGTCTGCGATAGAGAGTATAATATTTTCTATGTTATGCTTTAACACGAAATGCCATAACCTATAATGTATCTCCTTTAATATAATAAATAATCTACTTTTATGAGACTTACTCAGAAAGTGCAACAAGATCAGCAATAAAATAAACACACATTAACTATGTACATAATCCTTTTCATTGAACATACAATCTTTTTAATCCTAACACAAGATCCCTTGAGATTAAAGGCCGAGAGCCACCTATGGCATGCGCAAGCTCTTCAGCTGTTGGTCAGCCATGATGAGGTGAGGTGGAACATGTTCTCTAGGCAGAGACCCAGGCTTAGCCTAAATGCGATACTAGATGAGCACTCTCTTGAAACTTAGCTACGTACGTCACCCAGGTATTACGCACCTCACATAAGATCAGAAACCCTGCTGTTGCTTAACGGGCATATCCACTGCTCCCTGGGAACCTTCTGAGCTTTGCAAGAGGGAATAGAAAAAAGGGAGAACAACCCGTGCTTCTCAGCTACGGGAGCTCAGGCGTAGCTCACCCTGCAGAAGGGTGTCTGCAGAGGGGCCAGTGGCCAGTTGGAGGCAGCCAGTCCCTCTAGGAGATCCACAGGGTCTCGTCCTGCTGTCCTTCAGGCATGGAGTGAGTTGCTGCCAAGGCTGCTCCTCTGAGAACAAGGGATGGGAGAGACACAACTGGCCAGCATCAGGAGCGAGCAGGACAAACCAACCTGTTCCAGGCACCGTACAGCAGGAGGAAACGGGCCGAGGGTGGGAGGACAGTACTTACTCAATTGGATGTGGCAATTTCTCGGGAAGCACTTAGCATTTTTCCTAGAAACAACAATTCTATGTAGTTTATTCTGAAAAGTATATATGCAAGAAGTTAGAGGTAAACTCAAACTCTGGGATCTGTGCTCAAGGTTAATTATTAACCTGGACATCTAAAAGTGTTGCATTTCGGGGTCAGGGCTAGCTTCAGATGTGATCTGAATGAGGATGCAGAGGAAGGGAGGGCTGTGCAGCTGTGTCCCTCGACCTCAACATCGAGCACAGAACCAGATGGTGCTGACAGCAGGGCCACAGGCGCCTCACTGCCTCCTCCTCTTCCTCCTCTTTCAGGTGAATCCACCCTTGAAAGCTTCATTTACAATTCAGGATTACTGCTGAGAATACAGTTTCTTGAGGGGCAGAGTTAAGGGCAGTGCTGAATTGTGCTACCTACTTCCTTATGCTTGACAGAAACAGTCATTAAAGTAAATTAAGGAGTCTCAAGTACAGAGGATTTAAAAACATGTTTTTAGGCCAGGATCTATGTCATCTAATTGAGGCTCCTAACTTACTGGCATTACCACCTTCATCTCCCATGCAGTCACACCAGTCTGAATCACCTTTTGGAGGTGCTGCCTGTTTCCACTGAACAAAGGGGACCTTGGACAACTAAGTCAAGTGCTTGGGGTACAGTGGGATAAACCCAGACCATGGCCTTGCAATATCACTGCATGAATATCTAAACTTGGGGTTAAAGCGACTTTCTGTGGCTGAAGTGGAAGAGGTGCAGAGCTTGGCTTTCTGTCAGCAGGCAGCTGCCAGTCAGTAACAAAGAGTTCTGATAAACTATATACAGGTTTTGCTGGCTAGGCAACAGTATGGACTACTATAGCTATTTATAAAAATACATCTAATAGATGGATTGAAAGTTACAACAGAGCGCGCTACACAGTGGAAAACTGTGTAGAACACAAGAAAAATCATCAAAATACATTTTCTTTTTTTTTGTAGCAAAAAATCAATATGACTGTAGTTGGGTTTGCAACCTTTTTTCCTTGAAAGCTGATTCTGTGCACTTGGTGTTGGGGATCTGGGCCTGTTCTCCAAACAAACACTGGCCACTTAAGCAGTCTTCTGAGATCCCCAAGATGCCGGTGCTCTGACAAACTCTATCTTCACTGTGCTTCAGATGTTGACCTCTAGACTCCCCAGGTGTGTGTCACAAGTATGAGGTTGACAGGAAATTAAAGTTAAGCTAACATACACATCGTGATGCTTTCCCAAGCTCGTCTCTCTTATGCAAGCAGAAACACGATTTGCTTCAGTGGTGAGCACAACTGTTAGTTAATCAGCAGTCTGGGAATACTTAAGAGCCAAAATCCCCATTGGTTGTGGCTCTTTGATTGGATTCTTCCTAACCATGGAGCTACAGAATACTGGAGCCCTACATGCAGTCTCAGTAAATAAATTTATTAGGCTGATTATACTGGGGGCCTTTGAAACCACCAATTGCTTTGCCTAGGGATCTGTAACCATAATTGTAATAACAGCAATTAATATTTTCTGAAGGCACAAGGCCAAATTCATCTCTAGTTTAATTCTGTCAACTCGGTAAGTTTTAAGCTACAAGGGTTACACTGACCCTAAGTGTTTAAAGTGAAGTAATGCAGTTAAGACAACAGGTTTTTATAACGCATTAATATATAATGTGTAAAACAACAGGCAGAGAGGACCTCTGCAAGTGAACATCTGCTAAAATAATCCTTTGCCAGGAGGCACAGGTACCTAGTTGGATAAAGTGACCCTAATCTGAGGTGTGTGGGACTTCAAGTGATGCAAAGAGAAAATCTTTATATAGGAGATATAGTGGAACTTTATTGACTGGCGTGAGCAACTATCTCAAATCCAAACCGGACCCTTGGAAAGCTCAGATGCAAATCTCGGCCATAGCTCTGTGTATTGGCTCACGCAGTGGGCAGAAGAGCAGTAGCCCATTTACAGCTGTGCATATATCTGTATCTCCTTCTGT
Organism: Phoenicopterus ruber ruber; assembly: GCA_009819775.1. Lineage (NCBI taxonomy): Eukaryota > Metazoa > Chordata > Aves > Phoenicopteriformes > Phoenicopteridae > Phoenicopterus > Phoenicopterus ruber. The sequence goes on from CM020222.1 coordinate 29,038,909, forward strand.
TTCACAAAACAACCAAAAGCAACGCTGAGTTCTCTGGATCCTGCCGTGCAGTACATTCATACGTATTACATGCACTCACATATCCCCAAGGCTTCCTGGAGTTTAGTGGGAGTAGTAATGTGAGCAAGCACCAGCAGAGGACAAAGTGAGCTGCCACACGCCCCTTTGTCACGTACTGGCTCTTCAAACCGCCCTTTCACATCCTTGCTGCAGGGTGGGATGGCTCCACAGTGAGCCTTGCACACTGGGGTGCTGCAGCCTGGTCCTTACCAACCACCCAACCAACTCTGCACGTCAGTCACCAATGTGGAAAGAAAGTAAAACACACATTGTCCCCCACACACCCTTCTTGTTTAACAACATTCCTTAACTTCAGATTAGGAGAAATTGTGGGAGAAGCAGCCATCCAGCAAGCTTCTTGCAAGAGAGACATGGAAGTGTGGGGCCTTCAGAAGAGCTTGGTAAGAAACCACATTGTTTTTCTCTGCCCAGTTTAGCCATTCAAAAAGAGAACAGGCATAACTGTGTAATTCCAAACGATAGAAAACCTGAAAGGTACAAATAAAAGCAAGATTCCTTTCACATAAGAGGAAGAAAAAGAAACAGATCAAATCAACACGTACACAAACACACACAAAGTCAAGCCCTTCTTTGGCTGTACAGGACTGTGAGTACAGTTGCCTGGGTGAACACGTATGTCAGTAAGTTAGCTAACATCAGCTATTGCAAAAGGAAAAGTCAAGGCAGCACAGACCTTCCCAAAACATTTAAGACCTCATAAACAATGCGGAATGGACAGAGAGTATATCAGTAAAATTGGTTACTTGCCTATAGATGTCCATACATGCGACTATACATTGGTTATTGCAACAGTTATCAAGCAATCTGCTTCCACATATTTGGTTAACAATGAATGACATGCCAGAAACTTCTTTTAGTCTAACAGGGATGAATCTAACGGACGAATTACAGTGGGTCGAGTAGGTGAAGGGGGTGGTCTTCGACTGGAGAGAAAGAGAGAAGAAACAATAAGCACAGACACTGAGAACGAACCTGGCACCTCTTGCTATCACTACGTGAACGTGCACATGCACCTGAACACAACGATCTTATTTCCATGCACACTGAGGCATGACAGCCCTAAGCATCCGCAATACAGAAGAAAGCGATGGGTTTGCCATGTGCATACCGTGCCTTAGCCCCCTCATGCATCGGACAGCTCTTCTCTCTGGTCCACAGCCTGGGTATTCTCCAAACACAGTTACCTTCTTGTGCCATGGAAACCATCAGGGGAGGATCATTATGGCTTCTGGATTCATTAACTTGCTACTAATGTGTTCCTCTATCAACTTCAGTAACTGCTAAGGGAGTCCCAGATTTCTTGAGAGGGCTTAAGGGTCTTTATTCCCCTATTTCAAATGGCTGATTGAGCACAGGCTCCTGTGTACTGCAAACCCCTGCATTTCAATTTGGGCTGCATCATCATCTGGTAAGAGATCACAGTGCAAGAGTTAGACAGCAGCAGTACTATCCCTAAGCACGTTCCACCGGCTGTCCAGGCTGACCAGGGGTGGGTAGCGAGTTGTAGACAGATTCTCTCTGGTAGCTACCTAATTGCCTTTTATATTTTTGCCTGTATTTAGGGTACATGGTTCGTATCAGTGCTGTGTGGAGATAACTCCATCAGCTTAGTTACAGAAGGTATTTTGTTAATACTCCGTTCCACTCAGGCTAAACCACCCCACCACTGAGCAAAGCCTGCGCAAAATCTGAGATGACAATACCTGTGTGGCCTCCGGCGCCTGGACGAGCTCAGGCAGTTCTGCCCAGCACTGCTGTGTGCTGTTTAAATGTACCTAAAAAGACTGTTCCTCAGCGCCAGCCTGCTCCCTTAGCTAGCTATTCAGCACCCTCCAGCCGGGTTTTGTTGCTGCAATTATTCTCTCTCTTACACAGTGTTTTTGCTCCCTGTTTTCTTTAACGGGAAGTACCAGCTCTCTCTTTATTCCTTAACCCAGCCCAGATGACCACGAGAGCATATAGCTGCTCTAAGAGAGGCAAGAACCCGGGATCTGGACAAGGTGGGGAGCCAAGGGCTCTTCACTTCCCATCCAGCTTCAGCAGACTTCAGTAATGGCCAAGACAAATCGTACAGCCCTCTCTAACGCTGTCCTCCACCTGTGAAAGCAGGAACAGTTCCTGTCTCTGAAGACGATTACAAAGGAAACGTGTCTCATTCTGTTAAAGCTAAATAGAAGATGAAAAGAATGTAACAATGTGTTAATCTCCTTTGAACTGGAACATAATATATGAGACAAATTTACACTTGACAAAAAAAGTCTTGCTTGGCTCAAAGTGCATCTTGTACAACAATATTCTCTTCTGGTGAAGAAATGAGAATTTTAATCCCTAACATGCAACAAATACAAAATATGCCAACTGAAGCGTTCAAGTAAATCAACAAGCTAAAAAAATAGGCAAAATATAATTTCTTCATGGTGTATTTTTGTTACAGAAAAAATGTTACTGTGTTAACTATTGTTTGTTGTGTTGCTCCAGTGTAGGTCTTCTGGACCCATTTCCAAAATTTGTAGTTTCATAAAGAACCACTTCTAAGGCTCTGCATTTCTGCTGGGTTGCATTAAATTATTCCTTTGTTGAAATGCCTCACATTGCATTGTTTAGCGCTTACTGAAAACATCGTATCATGTGTATACAATTTACAAACAAGGGAAAATGCATACAGCTGTCTTCATATCAAATTTAAAAGATAGAAGCCCAAGCATGCATTTTAATACCAGGTTGAATGCAGCACACTGGATTCAAATAATGTAATTTAGTGAAATGGCTATTTAGCCCAGCAGGATCAGAAACTGGAGAGCACAGTGGGAGGATTTCCTGGATATAATCAGTCAAACCAAACCTGAACCAAAATCAGGTCTGAGCCCCATTTCCTCCTTGAACCAGAGCTGTTATTGCACCCTGACCATTATTTTGAATTTTCATTCAAGCCCAGTCCACACCTGAGCAGAAAAATACCCCAGCAAGCTCTCCTCTCCACTTCAGAGCACCACTTCAAGGAGAAGCTGATACCCCCAAGGGGGCCCTCTCCGACGAGGAGCCGCTGCCACTGCGAGGGCCTGGGGCGCAGTGCCGCGCTGCAGCCTCTCCCCTCGCCCCACACGCAGCGGGCAGAGCCGCACCAGCCTTGTTCTCCCTGCGGCACTGCCCCACGGGCAGGTCTGCTCACCAAGGGGACCCCTCAGCCCGAGCTCTCCCCCACCAGTTCCCACTATGAATACCTCCTGGTGGAGACACACGTGTGTACCTGGGATGCTCTGCATACATATCCTCGTGTGTGTCTTCCCAATGAGTACGGGCAGGGATGCACGTGAGGAACAGGCAGATGACTCCTTAGCTCCAGCCCCTCTCCTCTGCCCCTGTGATGGTGCTGCCTTGCTCCCATGCAGTTGCACAGGGCTTCCTTCTAGCTCCTTAACCCCACACACCATGACTAGGGGAGTGGGAGCTGCACCCTGGAAATCAGAGGAGCCTTCCAGAGGAGTGGCAGATGTTTGGGAAAAGGCAGTACTTGGGAAAAGACCTGCAAAAGCACCATTCACCTCTAGTCCCACTGCTGACAGTCTCCAGGGCAGTCTCTGGTTCCCCGTGCCGGTTACACTGGAAGAGGGGCTGTGCTCCCAAGTCCACGGGCAGAGCACAGCACAGGGGTTCAGCTCGGGGAAGAGACGTTGGCTTCGTCGTTGGCGCACAGTAACCATTGGCAGGAGCAGAAGCTCAAGTCAAAGTGAGGGAAAGGACAAGCCCAGAAATTGCCTGTCACTAGATTTCCCTGTCAAGGTGGCAAGTCATTACGTGACAATTTTTACACTGGGAGTAGGATTCAGGACCCCCCCACACCCTAAAAGGAATCTCATCCCCAAAGTCAGGAGGAAAGGCCAACCCAGAGGGCTCTTGCCTCTCCCCCTCCTTTATGCCCAGAGCCGTGGCTGGAAGTGCAAGTGCTCCCCGGGACAGAGGGGTGCAGGGGCCTGGGCACCCAAACTGCCACCGTGAGATAACAGAGCCGGCAACAAGCACTGCAGTGCTCCTTGCAAATGTAGTCCCACCTTCCTCTCTGTTCTGGGCACCTCTGAAAAACACAGGTCGGAGGGAAGCCTTGCGTGATTTGAGCAGGATCGCTTTCTGAGCAAAGGTTACATAAACGAGCAGTGCCAGACCCTGCAAATATGAAGAGCGGAGCAAACGGGCAGTCACCTGGAGAGCAGAGCAGCAGGGGGAGCTCCAGCCTGTCTGTGGACAGGAGCGAGGGGAAACCAGAGAAAAACAACCTCCCCCAGATCCCTGCTCGCACTAGCTGCCATGTCAGTGAGTAAATATGTGACTAAGCCCAATTAAATGTTTAGTCTGAGGCCAGAAGATGATAGCGGTAGAGACGGCGTGGACCGCGTTTTCTCTGCGTTATCGGACCGACTCTGAGAGCCCGGGGATGCGTTGGCGGTGCTGAGGTGCTCCCAGGCCCCGAAAGGCGGCTCCCCGTTCATAGAAAGCTCCTCCTTATAAAAATGTCACTGCTGCGGTAATTCCAATTTGGTTATTGTCTCCAACATTTCAGCTGGGTTTTCAAGTTTTGGGGCCGAGTCCTGCTGCCTGGCCCCTTTAACGGGCTGCTCAGTCTGTTGTGTGGGTTTGTTGTTTTTTGGTTTGGTTTTTTTTTTTTTTAAAAAGGGGGGGGAACAGTGTTTGTAAAAGTTAGTGCTAAAGGGGCAGGGGATCATAGGTCCCCAGGGTTGAGTAAACGAGTCTGCAGAAAGAATCAGTTCTTCTAACTAGCACACATTAAGCAGACATAAAGAATTTACCAATGAAAATTGTGGAATAAGTATGTATTTAATAACTCCCTGATGTTGCTGCAGAGACTCCTCCTTTGAAGGGCTCAGTGGGGTTTTGAACAGAGGATAACTCTTACCCCCATGCAAAAACTTTTTAAAAAAGGAAAAGTTTTACATTTATTTTTAACCTAAGCAGCACACCCCATTTTTCCAGTTTTAAAAGAACTCCTAAAAACTTTAGCTAGGCAAATGCAGAGCAAAAGAAACTAAATAAAGCAAGTCTAGACTTAAAATTCGATCAGAAACATATGGGAGCTCTTCAAGCATTTGCCTTTTGAGAAGTGCTATCGCTCCCCACACAGAGTCCACAAAATATGCTTTCAGTAAAGCACGGCTGTAATTACCATGGGAGGCCCTGCTCGAAGAAGATGGCTTCTCTTCTCGGAGCACAGCTAACGTACTTCTAAATAAAAGGCTTTCATTTCCACTTACATTTTACATTCTTGTTTGCTTGTGACCACCAGAGAACACTTGCAGAAGGCATGCACAGAACTATATTTTACGATACATCCTATAGATCTGAAATTGTAAACAAAAGTCCATTATTCTCTCCCTTTTCCATGATCTTGGTTTCCCTATAATGCAGCCGTCTCAGAGTACCCTGATACATGACATCGTCTTTGCAGAATTTAATGAGAAAATATTTAAACAAAATCTCTAAGCAGCTTTAAGGCTGACTGCAGGCAAATTTTATTTTAGGTGACAATACAAATCTGTATGTGAGGCATACAATAAGGGGATGAAAGAGTGACTTACTTCAGGTGAGGAATAAATATAGTTTCTTGTTTGGGTGATTATTTAGAGAGACTAGGTAGCTTGTTCTTGGGATAATTATAATGCCTTGACTCGTTTTCTTTTTATACGGTTTTCTCTTGTTCAGTAAGATCCTGAGAGACCCACACAGCTTAGCCTCTACTTTTCCCAGTTCTTACATCAACCTGTCTAACTTTTATATGGTATCTCTTGACCTCCATCAGCCTCTGAATTTGGAAGAAAATCCAAACCAGAAGTGAAAAAACTGTAGCCATCATGGTTGAAGAACAGGGGCAAGACGTGGTTTGTAACCTGATTAGTTAGTCTACAGTCTATGCATACTTAAAACTCTTTCTGGCCTACAGCAGATGCAGCATGGCTACTGCGGAGTCTCCCAAACATCAACTCACGAGAAAGGATCTTGAGTGGAAGTGGGAACACCAAGAGGAGGAAAGGCACTTGATACTAGTGACACGGGTCATAAGAAAGTGGGGAAAGGAGTAAAAGGATGATGACATTAAGAGGAGTAAAGCAGGAATCATGGACAAGAATCAGGAGGAGACGATGATTATGGAAGAAATGAGAAACAGCACTCAGTGGTGATGAAAGGAAAAAGTAGTTGGGGAATATCTGTCTGAGATCGTCCCTTACTCCAACGTAATGGTCCAAGAGAGTGAACATTTCTCAGATTTGATTCTGTACTGAAAAATGTCATTTTGTCAGACATGAAATGTCTCTAGTTAGCATGCCCACAGGACTGCTATTGGAGGGCAAGTCAGGAACGGAAGCACTGAGGCGCACAGCACAGTGTTTGAGGATGCCTGCCAGTTCTGAAGTAGCTCTCCAGCTGAACACATATGTATCAGGCTCCACAAATGCATAGAGGGCGTGCTGCAACTGTACTGCCAGATATTTGCACAGCTATACATACAGCTGAACCTCACTATTTCAAATGATCCAGCTGCACAATATTGTGTCAATGGAAGAAGTTTTGTGTTCAGTGTAAGCAAGTTAAAGTTGTTAGATTATGCTGTTTTATCTGATGCCTATTTCTTTTAAGTGAAAGAAACAAAAGAGTAAGAGTGAATGGGAAGAATGTGTCCTTCCACTAGCCACCACTACACTGCAGCAATATAAATCTCCATTAATTCAAATACTAATACTGCTCCAAAGCATTAGGGTTACTGAGGTTCCACTGTGCGTGATTTAACTTAATACAGATACTCCTTCAGAGGCAAAGAGGTCCAAAATATGATGCTCTACTAGATTTACTATTTGCAACTCAAGCTACATTTTCTATATGACCATCATAAATTAACGTCTATCACACACACATACAAATATGTTTGTATGTTTATGTGGGTGTTGCATTTTTGAATTAGTCATTTCAGAGAATAAATGTGTCATATGGAAAACTCAGCTTGAATAAACAAAAAAATGAATTCAATGGAGCGACCAAGAAAGACTATTATTCTTAACAAACTGTGTGTTCTAGTTTGCCCTTCAGCAGGGAACATGTCAAGTAAGCAAGCATGCAACACATTACTGGAGGACTGTCCCAACCCTTCAGAAACCCTAGGTCAGGATGGTCAAGATTATCAAAACTGCCCATGGAAGAAGAGAGTTAGGAGTGTTGAGTGACACATTCAGAATGCTGCTCTACCTTCCTCTGTCCATAGCAGAAGATGACAACAGAAGGGCCACAAAATCAGCAGGAGGAACATCCCATCTTTGTATAGTAGCTCAAGTCTTGGGTACTGGTCTGTGTTTAGCTGTACTGTTCGGCATCAATGTGGATCACGTACCCTGTCTTTGAATCCACATCTACTTCTGCCCACTCTGTTCTTCCTTCCTACTCACCTTCCACCTTCCTCTGCCTTTTTGCCTCTCTCCTCTTTACTTACCTTGGTGCAAGAAAGGGAGCAAACATCCTTTTGCTGGAGCAAACCTCCAGCTGGAGTTGCACCTCTTCTTGTCCATGAGGACAACTAACATGATTATCCGTGTCACGGTTGTTAATGTAGCCACTGAGTGCCCTCATTCACTAACGATCCACTACAGCTTGCAAGGGACAGGAGAGTTTCAAGGAGAGCCTTTCAAGGTGCCTGCAGGTTCAGGAGGTTCAAATCATCACTGCTTTCTCTCAATTTACTGTCATACGTTTTCTCTTCTAGCATAAGGAAGGCTAGAAATGCACTGCTATCCTACTCACTCTTTCAGACAAGGCAAGAAATTTCCTTCTTAACACCCTTGCTCTAATCCTGCAGAGCCTTCACAGCAACTGTTATTAAACTACTCTGTTATGAGATTAAATAATTACTGGGGACAAAACACATCTTCAGGTTCCTGTATTTCTGGCAAACACCATTTGCTATTGTTTGACTCTAGTTTCTTTTTTCAAGTTGAGAGATGCTAAAAATAAAAACCACTTCCTTCTGCTAACAGTATCTTGAGAGAGAAAAGGCTAAGGAAGCAAAAAAAAAAGCTTTTGCTGAAAATACCTAACAGAATAAATGACTTATTCATTCAGTTCACCAGCATCACTCCCAAAGCAGGCTTCAGCTGTGTTTGAGGACTGCATTCACATCATCATCTTTATCCCAGAATCACTTCTTTCAACTCTTTTCAGGTTCCTCCTTTTTCTGTCTTCCTCTCTCTTGCATCATTTTTACTTACCCCTCCCCATCACATGGGACTGGTTATATTACCAAGAGTAATGAAGAGCCGTTTCCCAGCCTGATCCACTTTGCTGAACTTTGAAAGTAACTTGCAACAGTCCCAATCAAATGGATCTCTCCTAGTTCACTTCATTTTAAAAACAATTTTTGTTGAATAAGGCAGGAACAAGTAGCTCAGGAACAATACTAAAGATGATCAAAACTACCTGAGATACAATAAATAAGAACAAACCTAAACTCCATGTAGAACAAGTGACTCTTCAAATACGTTTGTTCAACTGTCATAGCATACTGCCCATCAGAAAATTCCTAGACTGCTGAAGATACAAAGCGGAGAGCCTGCCTCTGGCTGATGAAAGGAGATGCTGATGGGAGTAAGAGTCAGTGGCAGCAGATATAGTACCTAGGCTGCAATGTCAGACATCCCATGAACTTGGTGTTACTTGATCTTCAGGACAGTCACCTGGAGGAGAGGTATGTGAAGGAAGGTGGTGAACAAAATCCTGTTGCTAGTCTAAAAGAAAGCCATCCTCTTAGGGGCAGCAGTCAGTGAAGCTCCTGGAGCACAAGTGGAAACCTTCCTGCATCTCTCACGGCATTACAGTTCAGGCAGCTGAAGAATCAGTTCTGTGCAGACGCCGTTCCAAATTTCTTGTAAGATCAGTATTACAGAATTATAATGAAACTACAAGAGTTGTTGTATTGTGATTTTTCATGTCTTTAAAACCTGCTCTGACGTGCTTTCTGGCCAATCCCTCCAATATTTATCCTCCTTCAGAATGCTACTTCTTTCATTGCTTCTCTTAGGACTGAAGCTGCCAGATCACCCCAGGTAAGATGACCAGGATTCCTCAACTGTTTTTGCACACGGCAGTATGGCTACCCTAAGTAGTCTGGCTAGTGTTTCTAATGGTTGTCACAGTCACTGACACCAGGCTGCTGTTAAGAAAGATTGCCAAATATTGCATTTTATGGTTTGAAAACTGGATGAAAAACTTTAAAAGAAGACAGAAATGCAAGGAGCAGGAGACAGATTTACAAAGGTGCCAGGGAAGGGATAAGTTGGAAAGAACCCAAGACAAGACGGTGAGAAGGAAAGGAGGGAATACGTGGGGAAGGGAGACAAATGTACCGGGCAGGAAACCAAGTGAAGGGAGAAGGTGAAAGAGGAAGCAAACAGGATGGTCAAGAAAGGGACAAGGAGGGGAAAAAAGAGAAAACGAAATAGTGATGAAGGAGCCAGTGGAGGAGGGGAAAAAGTAGAACTCCTTTCTAAGAGATAAAGGAAAATAAATGGAGTCTCCTGCTCAAAGCAGCCAGCAGCAAAAGGAGCATATTACTGGGTGTGCATTACAATAAGAAATGTAAATTAGACTGGTAACAAATTACACAGGGGTGTCTTCCCCCAGAGCAGAAATCACAGAAAGAATAACTGATATTCTCATAAGTCTTGTGATTTTGGGGTCCTTGGACAGGCAGAATTGGCAACACACTGACTAGGGAAGAGCAGTATCCCCTCCTGTGATGGGCTCTGGCTTTGCATCACCCGTGTAGCTGTATATTCTTTTGATCAGAGACATGAAATGCAGAATTAAATTAGTTATTCTTTGGCTTTCTTTTTCCCCATAAATTTAGCAGGATTTTGAAATCTCTCCAGATAACACTCTTGTCTCTTTGCTTGCATGAAACAGTCCTAATTGCTGATTATAACTCCTGAATATAACCTTCACTGAAGATCCATTCAAAGAGGACAAATGGATGCTACTGTTGGACGGAGCTGTGCTCTTCTACTTGGGTGTTCAGATTGAGATCATCCAACTCAGCATGCACATGCTTTAAGGTGGGCACTTATTCATCCTGCCAGAAGAGTTTGATGCAATGGCTATTTGATTATTATTTATATTCCATTAAAAAATACGGTAGTAAGCTTTTAAGGCTGCAAGGTCAAACTTTCACAAGAGAGGAGATTCCCAGGCTAAGGCAGGATAACTCTTTTGGCCTTATATGCCTATGTACTATGACAGATTTTAATCAGAGAATCACGTGCAATTTTTGCAGGGGATCCCCTTATCATTCAGTGCACAGGATTAGACATTGCATTAAATCTTTCCAAAGAACTCTGATCCGTAAAAATCCATCACAGAAAACTTACTTCATGGTTGATATTTGGCAGTCAAAGAGCCGAGGACCAGGAAACGTCAGGCAGTGATGCTTTCTGCAGTGCTTCTGGCTTTGTCTGGAATTTTCTAACTGTAATTACTGTCAAGTGTAAGTACTTTTTTGTGCCGGGTTGGCAGAAATATGTAATGATGGCTTACAACGTAGATTAGTTACAAACACAACAGGTCATGTAATTAGCCTCAGTGGCATAATAAAACGTAGCTGCATAGCAGCCATCACCTCTTCCATGCTGGCTGGCTGTGGGTTGAAGTAAATTGTAGGGAGACAGCTGAAAGAGGTGGTAGGGAGAGTATGGGACTGTTCATGAACAGCACGACGTGAATTCTCTCCCCGCTGCTTGTCTCACATGTAAAGACCATCCTCGGCCCCCAAGGACTGAGCACCAGCATGCCTGAGGGTGAGACACACGTGCTCGAGAGCACTTCTGTTCCTGCCTGCTTAAGTGGACAGTCCAGCCCTTCAAGACCCCTGTTTAACCAGGTCCCAGGGTTCCACAACACGCAGGGTCATGTACATTTCAATGGCAAAGTGAGTAATGATCTCCAGTGCTTTGTTGGGAAAGCCTTCATGAATCCACAGTAGCACTGCAAAGCGGGACACAGAGAGAAAAGAGGAGCACCCTCCCACCCCCACTAACACCATGGGCTCTGCTGCCAGGAGAAAAACATTTCCAATTCAATTGTTTTCCTTGTGGCAAAGCTGAGATTCCCATTCAGGACATTTAAAAGCCATAAATCAAAGCATCCACAGTAGAACTAAAATTGGTCAAGATCAGGCTTTCCAAACGGGCAGGCAAACACACACCATGGTAAGCTAAAGTGGCTCTAGTGCCTGCTTAAAGCCATCTTACCAAAGCGAGCACACAGCTGCATTTTCTTTCAAAATACTACTGCAGCCTTTTAAGAGAGAGGGGGAATAATCTAAATTCTGGCAGCAGGGAATATTTCACAAATCATATATGCTTTGGCATCAAGCCCTTAAAGCCAGGGGCCTTTACTCACAGGCTTTGCTGGGAGAGATCCACCCACCTCAAGTGGGATTAATTAAGAGGCATGTATCATGCAAATAGTTTCTGTTTCCTTACAGAAATATTCAGAGCACATAACCCAAACCAGCTTTAGAATCAGAGCGAAGCAAGGAAGAAAATTATTTCCTGCTTCCCTAACCCTTTTCCTTTCCCTGTACAGTAAGCGAAGAACAGTGAGAAAATGCCGAGAGCTCACAATTTCTGTACAATTCCTTTGATTAAATGCTAATAAAATTGCGGGAAAAAATGATTTTTTTAAAGGCAGGGCTTGTATCTCACTATAAGGTGGCCAATTCTCCAAACCAAATGTGTGCTCAGCCGCTCATTGGAAAAGGGCAGGCCAGACCTTACCCCTGAAAAATGATCTTTTTATCTTAAGGCAGAATAGGAGAAAATAGAAAGCCTGTATTTCTTCGGCATGTCAGGATTTTCAGCTCCACGTGACAGTGATGGGGGCCGCAACAAAAAGCTCCTTTGGAAAGCTAGATGAACTTTAAAAATACAGCTTTCTTCTCAGGAAGCTAAACTATTTCCCTAGATATGAGAGATCCTGACACTTCAAGGAATCATTGCAGAAAATGGTGGTAGAGCAGTCAGAGCACAGAGCCCCAGTTCAAAAATAAGTCACAGAGAAAGCTCAAGTTTCCACAAGAACTCTTCCTCAAAACTATTTTTTTTTCTCTTTTAATATCTCAGACCCATTTTCTGAGTCAATTTCCTATGATCCTGCGAAGGCTGTTATTAAAACCAGACCAAGCGTAGCAGAAATTCCAGGGCTCAAAAGAAACATTTAATAGGCGCAGGAGCCGGCCACACTGTCGCCCTCAGGTGATTTCCCCTGCAGCCCCTTCCCTGGGATTTCCTCTCTCGGAGTTTAGTCAGCAGGAGAAACCTGAAGTTTCAGCAAAACGGCAAACCCTTCCTTCATTCTTAAGCATCTGAGATTTTTTTATGTCTGAGGCTTTCATAGCTCTAAAAAAGACATCTAGGATCCAGTCCAGAAGATGTGTATTGCAGATATTTTTTCCACAAAAATGTCAGGCAGTCGTACACTCAATTATATATCCAGCTACAGCATTTTACAAACACTGACCTCCTCTATCAGCCACTGCTTCGCATGCCACCAGTGGCAGTTGCAAATTGAGTTGTTCGCGGGCTGCTTACCCAAGTGTCTTTTGTGCGCTAGAAAATTCCTTTCTGGTCTCCATCCCACCTATCACTTCAGCATCAAAAAGATTATCACCAGACATGCTCTTGGCAAGCCACCTCAGGAAAGCAATGTTCATGCAAAACCACAGCCAGGCAGGACAAAGGAGACATGCTCATTTGCAAGGCAAGGTGAGAGAAGCCAGGGAGCTATGGTTCTCTCCAGTAGTACAACTGACAAAACACTGGACCTCATGTCTGTATCTAGTATGTGATTTATCCTCTGGTGGCACAGGGGAAACGCTGGGGCCAGTGCCCTGCAGCCCAGTCCCAGGCCCTCCCAACGAAAGGACCCTGCTTGGACTTCTTCCCGTTCGGCACGAAGTTTAGTACCCAGAAAGGCAATTCTAGGTTTCTCCCCAGTGGTCCTACCACAAGCTACGGGATATCCGCTGAGATGTAAGAGTGCATTTCATGTTTGGGCACTGATGCAACAATGCCCTTTTCATAGCAAACATATAAAAATACTTCATTCCTTTGATATACCTCATTTATTTCTTCTTCATATTATAAAGGGTAATTATATTAGAAACACTGAGCCTCAAATTTAAGTTATTGACAACTACAACAGATCTCACCTATTTAAAAGAAAGTTTTTGTCCAAAGGTTCTCTTCTCAATTACCATTTCTAAAATTGAAAATGTTCACATTTTCTTTTTGTTTCTATTTAACTGGCATTTCTTTGCAAACTGTGACTAATTTTAATGTAACAGTTAATTTATTAAAAATGGAGAAACCCCTTTGTTCCAACATTGCCTAATCTGCCCATGCCTCTCATAATTTAGGAAGTTACTGAAGCCCTCAGAATTAGAGGCTTTCGTGTGTGTGTGTATATATATATATTTTTATGAGTGATTACATGTATTATGTCATTGTGAAAATAAATACTAAGGACATTTTATTCATATAACATATAAAAAAGCAGTTAACGGCACACAAAATTATAAAATATGCAAAGCTACTTTAAAAAGTACTGATAAATGCAAAGCTCTGGGAAGGAAACAATGTAGTGATGAAAATCCTGTTCCTTAACTGTTTTGTACCATATGATCTACACTGTTAGACAACTATGGACTGTTTTCAACTGGCTGTAAATTACTTGCCTTGTGGAATAAGAATCAGACTCCTATCAGTTTGTTCCACTGGTTCTACAAGGATTGTTCTTGTTCTCTCCCAGAAGAGCCATTAATTCCTCTGGTGAGGACTCAGAATGGCAGAAGTGAGGAGTCGTACCCCTGCCCCTCTTCTGGTGGAGGGGTAGATGACCTCTCTCTCTGTGAACCCCTACGTGGGTACAACACAACCAGAACAGGGGTTCTTAATGTAAGGAAATCTAGTGTCTTCAATTTGACTGACTGGATTTTTTTTTTTTCCCATGAAAAAACTTTCTATCTTTTCAAAAAGTCTTATTTGTGCTACAGACTGGTTCCTCAAAACGCCTTTGACGCTCTGCAGGGAATGCCCAATTTTGCTTTGTTACAAGACTTAACAATGGTGCTCGACTTTCTGACACAGTGCAGAATCTGTCTGTTATGCTAGAGGGAGAGAACCATGCCCACCACCTGGAAGATTAGACATCTTACCTTGGGACGCTGGGAGGAGCCCGGGTCGGCCGAGAGGGAACCTGAGGAGGTCCTCCAAGGGCTTCACCACCACTTGGAAATGGAGGCAGTGGTCCTGGGCGGAACGGGACTGGGGGAGCCCCCGACTGAGGGCCTGGAGATGGGATTGCAGGAGCAGGTCCTCGGCCAGATAAAGGTCTGGTTGGGGGATTGTTTAATGTAGGCCTCCTCTGAGTTGAGGGACTTGGAGGAGGTGATCTAGTGAAATATCAGAGATTTAAGAAGTTCAGTAAGGTGGGGTTTGTGGGTTTGTGTTTGCTTTGCTTTTTTTAATTATTTTTTAATTTTTAAACAGAAATGAAACCCTTTTTTATGTCTACAATAATTTTTTTTTGGCATTTTCCTTTGCTGTCAGTGTCAGAGCATCACACATATTTAAGTCTCACACTTACCTTTCCCACAGACAGAATGCCCTACAATAGTCAGAAATAAACATACGATCAAAGAGTTAAATCTAATGGACTTCAAGAGTTCCAATGATGTTCTGTTAAGTGGCTTTTCTAGGACATGGAGCCTGACGTGCTGAAGTGTTGTAACAGCTTGCAAGATACACACGTGGATACACAATTGGGGTAACAGAAGTGGCTGCTATCTGAAGCATCAGACAAGCTATAAATCCACTGGATGGTCTTCTACAAGGCAAATATCCTGTCTGGTGTTCACAAACATATCCATAGAACACGTATATGTAGGAAAATGTTCTGATTTCCCTCACAAATGTCATTAAAGACCTGAAGGAGTATCTGCCCAAAAAGACAGGTAGGGAGGGAGCTGTTGATACTGACAATGTCTGCGTGTCCTAAATTTAACTGCAATACAGATTTGAGGATCCTTACCTGCGGGCCTGCTGAAGCCAAGAATCATCTACAGGAGGGGGTGCAGGGGTTGAGACAGTGCTAGTGCTAATATCGCCAATGATTGCCAAGGCTTCCTTTAGTGCTTGGTACATGCGGAGCATTTCATCTCGCCTCTGTGCCTGTTCAGCCGACTCCTCCATTAGAGTGTTTTGGTCCTCGGAAGAATACAAATGAGCCAGGAGCTCTGCGTTGATGAATTCTTTTACCTATTTCATCAGACAAAAAAAAAAACCCACACCAAACAAATAAACAAAAAACCCCAGCCTATTGAAAAATACAATACTGAACAAATACAGTGTGAAATCCACAGAACCAGGAGACAAACATATCTAAATTTAATGTTTCTCCTACTACCTTATTTACATCAATTCTACTGGTCATGCAGTTTTTGTTAGGTCAGATCAGGGACTAAAAAATGCTGAACTCAGATCGAGCTGATGGTGCAGCAGCCTGAGGTCTAGCTGTGGCCCAAGGAAAGGCTGGCACACACAGCTGGGCAGAGCAGCTGGAAAAGGACGGACTGGACCTTTTAGCAGCTGACTGCACACAGAGGGGCTTAACGCAATGACAAAGCCACATTCTGAGACAACGATGCACATGTGAGGATAAGATGGTTTTGTGCAGTTGCTCCACAATGTGCTGTGGCTTTTTTTGTGTCTGTCTTTGAAACACTGGATGTCGTTGGAGTTAGCAGTGGCCTATGTCTCTAAGGTGACACCTATGTTTACAGTTCATTTCAAACAGGCTTCCCAACAGCTCCCAGGAGTCAGCTGGCATTTTGGTCCAATTCTAAAGGGCTGAAAGGTAAATGGCAGCCATTAGCAATACCATCAGATACTAAATTCCCCTGGGAAAGGGAATTTTCAGGCTTTATAGCACCTCTGTCAATTATTTTCTTAGCAACAATTTACCCTACTGTAGACAGTGTCTTTCATCTCCAACAACTTTGTCAGATTCTAAATATCCCATCCACACACATTCAAACTGCAGGGACAAGTCTCCAAGTAATCTAATTTACTATATTGATTTCCTGCTACGCCTGCCCTGGTTATGGAAACCTGGGCCACATTAGGAGAGATAAAAAAGCTAGAGGTACTCTGATTAAATAAGACTGTGGTAAACAGACCAACTGCTGACCTACTAAATCCTTGCATTTGAGACTTTCGTTGCTGTTCTGATCTATTTCTCATCTGGCTTTTTGCTCTATAAAGCTTTTTTGAGCTGGAGACGCTAATGATAATACATTCCCAAGACTCTGATTACATAAACCTGAGCTCCGTTTGCACACGGCTTTGTGCTAGTTTAGCAACGTTGATTTAAATCCTGACAGCTAGACTAAGGCAAAGTTTGTGTTCCGACGAGGTCGGTGAGAGCAGTCGAACTGCATGGGCACGGGACCCTTTCTGGTCACCTAGCAATGAAAAGGCGGCCAGGACGGACCTCACAGGGAAACAAAACCATATTGCCTGGGCTTGACTGTCATTTCCCATTCACGTATGACAGGAGATGCACAAATTCTTAGCAAAGCCTGCAAAAGTTTTCCATGAGTCTCATGCTGTTTTCCAGTAGATGGTACTGATCAAGAGCCAGAGTACACTACTTTCCTCATGATTGCCAAAAACTCCACATTAAAAACAGATATCATAGTTAAACAGCATCACATTCTACTTGATGAAATGAGCATTTTAATGGCATCACTTCAAAAAAAGAAGAAGTAGTCCTAAAATTAGATTAAGGCCAGAGCTGATTGTAAAAGCATTGTTAAACCACAAATATCTGGAAAAAAATCAGCCTGTGACAATTATCATGAGAGATCCCTGTCTGCCACTAGCAGGAGACTCAAGTAACTACCCGAACTCTTCGGGAAGGGGAAGACTGCTGCGTTAGGACAGTTCTTGGATCAACCTCCTTCCTTCTGCAAACAGATGCACTGTACTAGACAGAAGACGACCTTCCACAATAGCCACTTTCTCCAGCTTGGAAAAGGAAGGGAAAGTGACACTTACTCATGCCTTTGCTCCTTTCTAGAAAACAGAAAGACCCACAGGAATGGTTTAAAACATTTTCCTTCACAGACATCAGACCTGCGGTCAAAGCTGAACCATAGCAAGCATCCGAAACGCCACAAACGCCTGCCCTGTCACTCCGAAGTGGGGCAAGATGGGCTTGCAACTTCATTCATCAGCAGGCAGACTACAACATACATCACTGCCTCGAATGCAAACACAATCCATTCCTTAACCTTACGTTTGGTAGTAACAAGTACTTTGGAGTTTTTCTACTCAGCTGAGATCAATATCAGCACTGCTTATGGAGTATACACTGTCTACTGTAAGACCACCCTTCTTGTATAATCTGTGATACCTAGGCACCATGAAACACAAATTCTGAAATGTGTGTTTTGTTTGTGCATGTTTGAATTGCTAATGGTAACTCAATGCAGTTCTGTGTGGTAAATGCATTTTCTTTTAAGGTAATCAACATCCACCCTAAGGGAAGAATAAGGGATGCATTTGGAATACAACAATCTAGGCTTAGGCCTCAAAATATGCTTAGGGACAGCATCTAATTATTTTCTGTACACTGAGTTTGAACGTGATACTTTCCTTGAATTATAAGTGCTCATTTACAGGCCCACAAAGTGGAAAGGAAGTTCTAGGAGGACTTGGGAGGTTACAATTGTCATGGAAACAAACTCCTTGGAATCAATTTGTTTCCAGAGTTTTGGAGGCACCATGATGGGGAAACAGAAAGTACAGAATATGCTCATTAAGGAGGAGGGAGGGTGTTTTCACTTAACTCACTCCTGGTGGATGGGCCGGACTTCTGAAGACTCCAAAGAACACACACACTACTTAACAGGACCCACCTTCCATCACAGCTCCACTGCTTTCCAGGTCTTTGCACAACCTTTTGGCATGGCTCAGTAGTCTTAATTCAAGCATTTCTTTCTCTTTTTTAATAGCACTGATTTTTTAAAATTGGTATTTTAGCGATTGTTTTTAATATGGTATTTTACTGCCTATGCAGCACAGAAACAAGTGCATTAATGTTTCTAGTCTCACTCTTCACAGTCCTGTAAAGCGTTTTGATTCTTTGCCACAAATTTAAATTTTAGGATTGAGGTGTAGGTCTTAGCTCACTAGCAAGCCCAAACACAGCTATGGACTATGAGGTCAATTGAAAGGTAGACGATGTTGTAAGTATGTTGTTTCTGTGTGCCATGGTCAGCCAGCATGACAGCCTTTACCAATGTAACAGCTGATGAGACTGAAAGTACAAAATCTTAAAGTATTCTGAGTAAAGCATCCACTTCAGAGACCCTTAAACTATCCCATATGAGGAGGTGAGTGGCAGAAAATTTAAAGTAAACTTTCAAAAGGAACTGCTCACCGAACTCTGCGCTTTATGAAATGAGCTAAAACCCAGCCCTTTCAAAAGGCACTGAAGTTGTGCTAAGTTGAAGGAACAAGTTGCTAGCTGTGATCTGGAAAGAGCAGAGGGAACATACTCACCCTATAAATTCAAAAGCATGACTGATTTCAGGAAAAAAAAAGGCAGTTCCATTGTTCCCATGCTCTTTTGTAAAAACTCACCCATGACTAGAGCATTATTTGGAGCCTCACTCCCCTAACCTAAAGAAGTTAATGGAATCTCTCTCGCCTTGTGCAAAAATTCTGCTTGTATTATATGTACCAGGAAATCCCATTGAAATTTCCTGTCCAACCACCTAACTCTTAAGTGCAACACAAATTCCACAGGACTAATGAAATCCATCAGACTAAGGCTAGAAGTGGCTCTGCGTCAAAAGTAAATGCTACCTTCTAAACAGATTTGCCTTATAGCATATTGTATTTTAAAAAGTGATTGGTTCGATGACCTCATGGAAAAGGTGCTACCCATAACTAACAGGAGCTGTGCTCTCCATTATTAATTTATATGGCAGCAGTGGCACTAATATTAAGCTTAGTTTTCAACAAGGTCCATTCCAAAATCTGCCAGGAAGCAGAGGCTGAGATACTAGCACCGTGGAAAAACAATGATATCTCAAAGCCATTTCTTTAACCAAATAATCTTGAGATCTAAGAAAGACACACACAATAAATCAAACAACCACATCTGCTTATCTAAACAACAGTGTCCAAGGCTTCTAGATTTATTCCTTGAAAACGGTAACCTGAAAATATAAAGAAACCCAAATAAAATAAGAACTGCTTTAAGAAGCCGTGACAAAGGGCTACAGATTGAAAATCAAGGAAGCACAACTCTGCTCTGCTGCTCTCACAGACTGCCTAGATGGAGCTCCCAACTCCCTTTTCCTGTTATATCAAAAGCAAGACAGAAAAAAAAAAAATCCTTTATTTACCTTTAAATAATAACTTATATTCTGATTAAGATATAAATGAATTCAATCTTTAGCATTTTGGACTAAGCACTTAAGGCAGTGTGCCAGCATTTCAGAAAGCTGCAGAACTTCATACTACTACGGAAGATTGGAACATGTTGTCTAAGAGTGTGGCATTTATAGGAGCGTGTTCTTCTCTTTAGTACATGCTGTTGTTGCTGCTGTATTCAAGAGGTGTGTTCATATGAGCATGAGAGATTTGACAGACATGTTAAAATAATTTAGAACCCTGCCTGTTACTTACATTATTGATCATGAGATGCATGATTGTTTTTGGTATCAAATCTCGGATACATTTGTTGATAATAGACATGTAGGAGTCCACCAGATTTCGAATTGTCTCCACCTGTCTCTCCAGCTGGGGGTCCATTGAAAAATTGTCTGCTTGGCCATTCTCATCATTTTCAGTCTACACAGAAGAAAAAAAAAAAAGAAAAGTCAAGTCTTTCGGACTGCAGTAAACTGGAAATACATTGGGGAAAAAACCTGGACTTACACTGTAGTAATCCGGCAATGTAACTCATATAAAGAATGTCTGGACGTTAAAATATGACATACTGACCTGTTTAACATTAGTGTTTAACGTCATGAAATCTGGACTTTTAGAGATTAATGCAATATGAGATGCAAGACCTTTTTCACAAAGTATATTATATATTTCCATACAAATTTATAATTTTATATTAAAGAAAGTTTTCAGACAAAGCGTGGTGGTAAATGAAACCCCAAGAAATTATCTCAGATCATTTATTGCAATACTTATTATCAAATCTTTTACCATACAGATTCAGCCAGTCTGACCCATGAAAGAAAGCAGCACCGTAAATCTGGATTTTGAATTTTACCCTCCTATGGGTAAAACCCATCCTTGTTATTTAAGGCTGACTCAGTTGTGACAAATTCTGCAGTTCAGCCTCAAACTTGTTAGATGTGAATAGCACCTATATAAACAAAGGATTTATGAAGGATAACAGCAAAAGCATCATTGGTTCCAGTGCTCAAAGCTCAGCATAACAGAGGCTGGATTATATATTAGAGGTCTCTTTTTCATTGGATAGAAAAAAACTTCTTTGTATGTAAACAGTTGACCTAATTAAAGAAAATACCAGGAACTTTAACTGGAAGCTAAAAGGTATGTACTTTGCTTCAGTCTGGCCTCTACAAATATAAGAAAACCTAAAAAAAAGATAGTAGCCTTTTGGCAAAAATCAATCTGCTTTCTGAGGCTCAAAGATGTCAAAAGAATGAAATTTCAACCTGGAAAGTACAATGTCCTTTCCCCAAACTCTGACATATAATACTCCCTGAAAATGACCATCAAAGCCATATTAGCACGAACTATAAAATCGAAACCTGTTCTGTTGGGACCTAGAAGCCTAACGTGAAGAAACAGAAATTACTTGCACAAAGTGAATAACCCAACAACAAGAACTAGTTATACACCAGCCAGACCCCTATCGGCACAACTCCATTTACAATATAGCATTTAGCTAAAATTTGCACGCCACTAGCGCTTTACAGATTCCCTGAGCAGTTGGAATTGGCAGCTAACCCATTAGTGAAAGACCACTAGAGCTAGATATGCAAACATGTCAGCAAAGAGGCTTCTCCTTGCATGAAATCCATTCTTGCTGAGCTACAAAGAGATTCCCAGTTTCCTCTCCTAATGCAGGGTCTGCTTCTGCTCATGCAGCATTGTCAGGTAGACCACTTTGTATTTACTCCTTATAAACTATGGCTTGGTCAGTCCAGTTTAAACGAAATGGCGATGGTTGTCATTTAAGTTCCTTTTGTTAAGAAATAAGATCCAATGTACCACTTAGAAACACAACTACGTGTTTGTAAAAGAAGTTTCAAAAGTTCAGATTGTTTTTAATTACGGATGAATTACTGTAAAACCAGCTAATCTATGGACTTTAAAAATAATTAGCAGTGCCTCTTAAAAATCTTGGGGCTGTGGAGGACACTGAAAGAGCTCTTGATGAAAATCGTGTTTTCAATTCTGTAACACCAGTAGACACACTACCCCATAAACCTTAATCATTTTGTTAATAAACTGCATATGGCAAAAAGTCACAGCATGCAGATTGAGTATTTTCCTTAGCCTCCATGTTTGAAAAGAAACTAGCTGTAATTTTCCCTGTGAAATACCAAATAAATGGAAAATCATACATCTATCATATATCCACAGATTGTAGCCAAGTAATGGCAGACCAAAAATGCCCCTTTCCCAGTTCCCCTGCATTTGACTTCTATTCTCTTTCTTTTCTTCTTTACTGTCTATATAAAGTACAGTTTGTCCATGTATTATTTTTTCTTCCCCTTTTTTTTTTTTTTTCCTTCACTGTTTAAATTACAGATTGCAATAAGATTCTTAGCTGGCTAAGCAGCAAAGTGACAGATGTTTATCATTATCCTCATCAAGAGAATGTAAAGTAAAAATAGTAATTTGTCTCTGATCTTTAAGGCAAAGGGTAATAGTCTGCAAACATTTAACCTTTTATATACAAGCTCATAGGTGATTACAGAATCACAGTATGGTAGGGGTTGGAAGGGACCTCTGGAGATCATCTAGTCCAACCCCCCAATATTTACAGAAAGTGGATAATACTTCAGGAGTCCGTCTCTTGTTTGAAACTGTAATAGAGCTGACTTCATACTGTTGATTTATTTTCTCTGAAATCAAAAAAGATCAATCTCTCATGAGTTTACAGTAATTTATTGTGAAAGCTTCTGGCCATAGTATTCTTAATGATTTGATGTCTCAACAGAAGGCTTTTCATGCCAGAAACAATCTTGTTTGCATCATATCATGCACATGGAAATCTGCTTCTAAAAGATTTCTGTGCTCTACAGTACACCTACAAGCATTATCAGGCTTTCTTTTGTAAGCTGTCTCTGCGTTGTACCAACAGCAGCATCTGGGAGTAAGGTTGCCTGGTAAAGCTGGATGTCACAACAAGACAAAGTGATGCAGATGCCCTATTCCATCTCCATGTCATCCTTTCAAAACGGCCGATTTTCTCCCTGAGCATCACGGTGACTCTAGCTTCAGTGCAAGCCACGCCTCAGCCCAAGTCCCTGCCACTCGGCATTGTAGAAAGGCTTTTGCAAGTCTGTTGCAATGAATAAACCCAAACCAGAATACGTAAGAAAATGCTCACATCTCTCTGACTGCTCTTGAACAGAATGTACATGCTGAACAGAAAAGGAGAATGAAGAAGCTGGAAACAGGTTTCTGTGTCTTCTTTCCCAGAAGCCAAGGCAGCCACAGTCTCCTTTCAGTGCTCCTCATCCTCGAGCGAGAACTTGCTAGTTCCAATAGCAAGTGTTAAGCTACAGCATATGAACCTGGGCTAAGTTCTTGTTCAGTTAACTCTTGCTTAATACTGCTATTAATTGTTGACAAAAATGGAATATTATTACTTCAAATGAACACCACTGCAATTACTTTAGGAACTTTTGTAAGCCTCCAATATAAAACTATGGAAGAATCTAGAGCACTAAAAACCGGGTACAGAAAATTAGATTCATCTTGGAAAACTCAAATTCAGAATACCTGATGAAAATACACTAAAGCTACAGAGAAGCAATAGGTGAATAAAAACACGGATGAAGAGAAGGTAACATGGAAGCCAGGATGGTCCTTTCATTTATATACGCATACGCATTGCCACAGAGATAAGGCCCTTCCCTTCTACTTTCTCAGCACTTTAGAAGAATGAAAATAGTATCTATTCCTTGTGCTCTGCAGCAGGTCTCACCTGTCTTTCATAAGCTGCTTTATGATCCTTGCATGGAAAGGTGCTAGTGAAACACAAAGCAAGCATCATTGCTGCTCTTCTACCTTTCTTGCATTTAGATACCTTCTGTACTAAGAATGTATTAAGGATTAACTAAAGCGTCATACAAGAGAAGACTAAAAACTGCATGTGAAATCCAAACCACTTAAGTTTGTGGGAATTCTACCGCTGGCTGAAGTGGGAATAGGGTTTCACCCTACACATGCACTTCTACCAGAAAAATTATCGGTCCTCTGAAGACTGTAAACTCTCTGCTGCAAGAGGAATGATTTAGTGTGTTACAAAGGGATGTAGGCACGAGGAATTGTGCGCAATCCAAAAAAAAAGAAAAGGAATAGTACCTCAGAATATCAGGATAATTTTCCCGATTGTGGGAATTATAAGCACGTTGAGGAATGTCCCAAGAAAAATTCAGGAAAAGTAATTCCTTTTGAAATTTACAGCAAAACTGAGTAACATAGTGAAAACAGTCCTGAGCTGGCCACACAGCGAGCGCAATACTTCTAATTTCCATGATTTCATTACATTCAGGGCAGCTGCCAGCATATTTAAGAATGTCTTGTATAACATTCCTGATGTCAGTTGCAAGAAGGAGCATTTGTCTAGCGTTTTCATTAGAGCAGTGTATCAACCAATTTTGTGTAATCAAAAAGGCATTCTATTAAAAATGACTGAGAGGAAGCAGTTTGGAAGGTGACTGACTAAAGGGTAAAAGTCAAAGCAGCAGCAAAGCAATGCTCTGTATGCTAAGAAATAAGTCCGTGGCTGCAGTGAGAAACCGATCATTTAAAAGCTGCTTTCATATCTTTTATTTAAAGATGCAAGTTCATAACAACAACCACCACCTGAAAAGAATTATTCCCTCCAGACTGTATTTATATTTTAATTCACAGCTGCTGAATATATAATCTATTTTATCTATTCCTGTCCGAGTAAGGTTTTTCTTTAACGCACCAACACTCAGCACATTGCAGTTGTCCTAACACCGCCTTGCTTTTTCCTAAATCTTTACAACTGATTCTTGATATTCTGTCTTCATTGCAGTGTGATGCTGTATATATAATTTAGCTAACATACTCTCAGCTGTACATAGCGTGCCTTTTGCCAGAGAACTGCTGAAACCACACGATGGCTTCACACAGTGAGGTTTTCTTACTGGAAGGAACCACAAGTAAATGACAATACATTACTTTTGTGTATTTACAACAAAGCAAGCAGCAGAAAAAGAACATTTCCCGGGTAGCTTGGAAGCTGTCCTTTTCCCTCACAGAGGGTGACTTTGCCACTCTCTTCCACGCTTTCAGCATCTCCCGACTTTGTACTGCTGTTGCCTTTACTGAGCCACCCACAGGCTGCCCCTTTCAGCTACTACGCTTTCATTAGCAGCCTTGAACTGCTCGAAGCAGAGGTTATGATCCGGCTTTCCCTTGCACACATGATCTCTCTCACTTCATACCCACGTAGAAGAAAGATATAGCCTAGCTCAATTTGATTCAAAAGTCTTTAACTATCTGGATTAGCTTCAACAGTCATCTACTCAGGTTCTTCTCTGTGGTTACAGACATTGCATAGTACAGACCATTAGCTAAAACCTTCTGCTGCACCCACATACTGCTCCCCAGATATTTACATAGCTTTAACGATCCCAAACATTCAAAAATTTATGTCAGGCTCTTTTCCTGCCTTCTTCAATCAAGAAGCTGATTTGGAACTATGAGACAGAAAGGAATGATGTATTACCAGAACTCTGACACATTTGGAGTTACTTTTGTCTTACAGTTCGTAACAGGTTGACAACTAATCGTGTCAAATCAATTCAATCTCCTTTTAGAGCAGGGATTCAGGTCTTATGGGTAAGGTATTAGCATTAGATGCCACGTATTTCAGACTTCAGTAAAGCTTTTTCACACAATCTCAAGTGACATTTTCATAAAGGGAAGTGTGCTCTCCCTGCAGTTACTGGTTGGATGCTCATTTCCATAGAAAAGCTGTCAATGGCTCACTGTCAAACTGGAAAACTCTATCAAGGGGACTTTCATATGGGCTGTATTTTTTAATGTGCTTATTAATGCTCAGGATGGTGGATTATAGCCTGTGCTTATTACATTTACAGATGAGAAGAAACTGGAAGGGGATGGGAATACATTAGATGACAGGACCAGAATTCACAATGATCTGGAGAAGCAGTTTAAAAATCTAGACGAAACTCATTATGACTAGAAAACATTTGACTTGGGCAGGAATAAATCAGTTATAAACATACAGCATGAGAATGGCCACTTAAAGAGCAGTTCAGCAGAAAAAGGACTGTGTCTACAGTGAAATATAAACAGAATATTAGCCAACTATGTCTTGCTGTTATGAAATCAGTACAAGAATTGTGCATCTAATTCTGATTATCACAGAACCAAAAATTTGTGGCACATTTTAAGTGTGTCTAGAGGAAGCCATTGAGGAGGATGTTCAGGGCTCTGTAAAATATTACCTGACAGGAAAAACTAAGATTAATTGGGACTGATGAGTTCAAAAGAAACCACCTGTAGAAGGTGAGAAATGAGTGTCTTTGTGGATAGAAAAAGATATCAAACAAATATTTGGAAAGTATTAAATGGTAAGAACAGTGAAGCACAGAAATAGATGGGCTAGCAGAGTTGCAGAATCTCCTCCAAAGGTTAGACCAACATCCCTCAGAAATGGCCTAGGTACGGAGATCCTGCCTTGAGGCAAGGGAAAGAACTAGACCACCTCTTGCAGCCCTTCCATCCAGTGGCTGATACTGGGTGCAAAGTAGCATGAAATTACGAGCCGACAACACTGCAGCAAGAAAGGGTGTTTCTGAAAATACAAAAAAAAATTACAGTATCTTCTACTTTTCTTTTTGTTCTATGCAAAAATCAAGTGAAAAATAAAACATTGCCATGAATAGCCATCTCCCCTCAAAGAATCTGTACTCCAATTTCACCATTTGCTGCCATGTACATCTCTCACACAAAGGACTTTTACATAACCCTCCCTGCGCTGCAAGTTTTGATTCGGGGCCAACAGCTGCTTCATGCCTTTCAGAACAGACTGCTGGACAAGCAAAAGCAGAAAGAGGCTGGCATAAGGAAAACAGCACCTTTGTTTATAAAACAAATACTACTTTGGAATTTGCAAACTTTTCAGTCAAAGAATTTCCTTGTCATAACAACCCATGAAGTGCCCCATATTTATAAGAGCACATTAGAAAAAAAATCTAGGATGTGAGGTACTATTGGCACAATATTTGCCATTATTTCAGTGTAGAAGGAGGTCAATGGATCTTGGGAAGTCTCAAATAGTGGTGAGATACCCAGAAATTCAAGTCATGATGATAAAGACTCGAAGTGTGATGATTAGCCCAGATGATGTTCAGGCTGAAATTTATTGTGCCTTTGTTACCAAGTGCATGAAACTCTTTCCCAGAGACAACAGCCCAATCCAGCAGTGGATACTAATTGTAAAAGGAACAGGATCATTTGCTGTGAAAGGAGGTAATCAATGGGTGGAGGCGTCAACCGGACATCTGGGGATTAAAAGATAAAAACTACTGGCTGCGGTATGCAGTTCCCCTAAGAAGGAAAACAAAGAGAAGTCTTGGAGCTTCTACCAAAGATGATGAAAATAGAAAGCAGGAGAATTAGACACCCATGATACTGATCAGAGAAGTACTAAGAGTCACCACGAAGACTGAAACAACACCTTGCCATTCATCTCTGTTATTTGTCTCCTTACCAAAACCATTCTTAAAAGACATGTTGGCAGAACTGATCACCATTGAGGACTTCTACTTAGCAGTAACAATGCAAGAGAGGGTCACTAACAACATTTTCCTTATTCCAGAAATAGTGCACAGACCTTGGCCTCAAGAGTACATGTTTAAAAGATAGCTTATGACTTCACGTGTCTATGTGTATAATACAGAAGAGTTGCATGGTTTTCACAAAATGTGATCATTTCAGAGGCGGGCACCCAGAAGAAAATGAAAATCACAATTCTGTTTTTCCTAGGTCCCGTAATGAACTCCTATTTCATGGTCCCCCTTCCAGCTGAGATGGTAACTTTTCAGTACTTACCAGCCTGGTTTAAATAAACTTGAGCACAGGAGGAGGAGGGCAGCGTGCATATCTGTGTGCATGCTGGGAGGGACGGACTTGGAGGAGGCCTTGTAGTGGGGGAGCTCTGTACAGTGTCCAATGCAGGGGCTCTATAAATTACAGCCTTGTCTTTTATTTTTAGTTGATCCAATGCAATGTGTCACCTATAACTGCTCTCTTTTCCATAATTAATGATGTCTAGGAAAATATTCTGAAATTCTCCTCTGATAAGCACCTAGACAAACTTGATGTTTCCTCTCTGAGACGCAAAAGAGGACGTTAAACTGTTTTCACCCCCACATCCCTCGAGCCATGAGAAGTACCAGATCCGTCTCTGCTGGGCCAGACTAAGCCCTGGTTCACCACAAACTCAGTGCAGTACCGACAAATGATCTCCATAGTAAATGATGCAAATAAGAAATGTCAGCATGTTCCAAAATTCCTCACTTAATCTTATTGCCAGTTGTATAGTCTGGATAATCAGTAAATAAATCCCTCTAACTTTGCTCAAATCCTTAGGGGCTGAATACACAGAGAGCACTTTCTAATTCATTCTCATTAACCTTCCCAGCTCTAAACAAAGCAATTTCCTACTTTTCTTAGTGTCTGATTTTTTCCACTGGCCTCTGCAACACCTGATTTAGCAGCAATGATTTCTCACTTGTGATTTCTGTTTCGAACTGGCATTGTTCTTTCTCCTCACACATATGCTTGCTGGAATAGCACGAATCAGCAAGATTTAAAACCTCCCATTCTCAAGTCTGAAGCCCCTAAAGGGAAATTGCAGTTGTGATGCCAAGGAACACAGTCGTACGTTATTTGACTTTTCCTCGGCCAGGCTGACAGCAGAGGGGGAGGGAGGGAGGAAGGAAAGGGGAAGGGAGAGGAAGATGGCATTTTAATAGCACCCACACTGATTTCACACAGTTGGATCACTGTGCTCCAGAGCGGCACCATTTCCTTTCCCCTTTGCCTCGCATTCAGTCAATACTGCTAAGCCAGGCTCTACGGGAAGGATTCTCAATCTTTTTCTCCCAGCGCGGACCGCATCTTAGTACAGAAATCTGTCTTGTGGACACCTCCCCTTGCAGGCTAGCTGGCTAGCCCCCCCTTTACCCCTATTTTTGACAGACCATTACCAACTCAAGCCTTGCACAGACCACCCCACCCACATCCCAGATGTGACTAAATGGGCCAACATTCCTGCCATGACAAGATGGATTATCCCCCATCTCTTGCCCCAATTCTCATAGTCTCTGTAGTGCTCCCAGTAATTGCTTATCTGAAAAAAATTAATAACAGGAATGTATTTAATCTAATTTAGCAAGTGGATGTACAAGAACCACCAGCATCTTATGTAGATAAATCTACCTTTCCCAGATGTTAGTCGTATGCCAAACATATCTTGGCCAGAGTTCTCGTCAAAACATTTCATTTGATAATTCAGGTCCTAAGATTCAAAGCTCTCATACACATTAATGGGTTTTCCATAAGCTCTCCGTCAGGCAGAGTGACAGTGGTCTACAAATTCTGGCAGGAACTCTTACCCCAGTAGAGCATCACCAATCACCACCATCCATACTCCCCATTTAAGAACTCCTTTAACTATGCAAGTAAAAATTTGAGCTGCAACATTCCTGTGGCAGAAAAGCCTCAAAACAGATCAGGAGAGGAATCTGAAAACACCGAGAGCTTTACTGAAGTGTAACAAATATTGCTAAACAAAAGAAAATCATCCATCCAGGAGCATTTTGGATTCATGCCACAAGAACAGAAATTGAAAATTATTGGGTAAAATTATTTTCAGGGGAAGAAATGAGTTGTGAGCAACTATGCTGCACATAATCCTGGACCAAATGAAATTAGATACTGCTTTAGGACATGGCTTCCATTTTGTATATGTATGCCAAACCCCTTCTAAGTATTCTACAAAACCAGTAGAAAATGAAAGATTTTTTTTTTTTCCCCCTCCCTAAAATAAAAGTAAACTTTATTTAAGAGACAGTGAGATTCTGGTAAGTTAATACACATGTCTGTAAGCAACAAACGTAAACGCTTCATGTTATAAGACCACATGCTTGTTGGCACAAACCAAAATGAAATGATAAAGTTTAAACCTTAAGTTACTCTGACCTCCTCTCCATGGGGGAGTGAAAGGACATCAGTGATTAGCACTCGACCCCGAGCAGACACAATATGGAGTTCACCTTTGCAGTTGAGATCACCTGGCTTTATTGTTGCTGCAAACAACCCTAACCTCGCACTTCAGTTGGATATTTTTGCAAATTAACTTTTTAAATGATCTATGGCATTTTCAGTTCAAAGGTTTGATTTTGTTTTTTTCCCCCTTCTGTTACTGATGAGCAGCAAAAGGTAAAGTCAAGACTCATTTGACATCTCTCATTTTTCAGCTCTTGCACAGCAATGTACAATCAAGGGATCTCGTCCTTGGGGCAGCACGATGAAAACGCAAACTTCTTTCAGACAGGGATCAGTAGCTCTCACACACACTCCCAAGGATTAGAACTGTTCTTGTCAAGAAGAGAAAAAACTGCCATATCATTAGGGCTGGCCCCTCTTTTAGAGGGTTTATGCCTGCTGAGCAGAGCTGGGTAGTAAGAGCAGTAGTTTAACGTATCATCCCAATGACTGAATGTCTCACAGTACAGTTACAGATACAAAAGTTTCACTCTTCTTCCTTCATGCTTCTATTTTAAAATGTTTTCTGTAATAAAATTACTGTGAGACAGCTAAATCCAAGGGCGGGCATGGAACTTGAACCCATGGCCTTCTGCCTTAGAGGTGAGATTATTCCTAACTGAGCCAAAGTGACACATACATAATATGCTTTCAAGGTTTTTAGAGAGCTCTGTCATGATTTAAAAACACTAAGTCTTTGTGGTACAAACCACAGTGCAGGAAAGAACTGGGGCTCCCTTTTTACTGCTAATTTTAGCCGATGAATTGTTTATAATCTCCTGCAAAATACATAAAGCCTTATTCTGCCTTAAGCTAAGAGAGGACAACCTTTCAAAACTGATTCTTAATTATAGTGTTCCCCTGCTAGATGGGATGGAGGCAGGTTCCAAAATTGTGTCAGAGTATATGAAGTGATAAAATGAGGATGGGTGAGCTATTTTTAAACACACTCAAAGACTTTGAGGTCAAAATCCCTGAATTTATAGCCTTATGGCCATATTAAGACTCATGGATTATTAAGACCTGCATGGTGAGATTCAAATATCATTTCATTTGAGACACCCTCTGGCTTCAGAGCGTGTGTTCCCTACCAGTCTGCCTGCCAAACTGGGGCCCCCCAGGGAGCCACCTTAAGCACAGATTATATCCCTACTGTACACAGGCATCTGGGAGACAAAGGGGATGAGATGCTTCCATGGCAGTGTATTCCCTCCTCCTCTCTTTTCCCAAAACATTTTGCAAGTGAGGGGCCTGCCTTTCCAGATGCGCAGGAAGCGAGTGGGTTAGAGCGAGAGTTTGAGGAGTCTTAAGCAAAAGCACATAATTGCTCCTTACTCTACCCAGTCTGGAAAGCTAATACAGCCTCAGGCCCTGGTGATATTCCCTCGCTGCAGGCACGTCTCCCGTTTGAAGAGGGCAGCTCGGCACCTGCTGGCACTGCCCAGGGAGCTCACCGCTGCAGGGACGGGATGGAGAGGAGCTGCTGCCGCTGCCCAGTAACATCCAGCTGGCTTACACAAAAGCGATCCTGCCCTCTCCTACCCAGTTTCTTCCCCACTGCAGGGAGAGGGGCTTTACAATGACTCCTAAAATACATTTTTGAAATACTTTTTAGAAAATCCAGATTTGTAACAAAATCATTCTGCTCATGGAAATAAACCACATACAGGCATCACCCGGGAAGGAACTGGCACCGTCTTTGCCCCCACAAGCTTCCCAGCACTGCCAGGTAAGACGCCTGATCTCAGTTTTGACTCGTGGCAGCATTTGGCTATGTCAAAGCTGCTGCCCTCTATACACACACACTGCTTGCTTTTCAATAATGATCAACATACAACATTTTTTTGAAAAAAGAAGAAAGCTACCAAGTGAGGAGAAACCAACTAGACAGACTTTCCCCGCTTTACAAGTCGAAATGGAAACAGCTCTCAGACCCTTTTCCCTGTCGTTCTTGACAGTTTACAAAAGCTTTAGGTGTATCTTCCTCTAGAAGCCAGATCAGTGGCAGCAAAGGCTTTAGGGCTCTGAGGACACTGCAAAATGATTTCCACCATTTACATTGTTCATTTTGTAACTGAGGTAAGGTTCTATGGGAAGCCATTGCACAGAGATTAACTATTAGTTTGGAAAAGACGAGACAGTGGTTAGAAACATCAGAGGAAGACAAAAGGCTCTAAAGCTATTTTCAGGTGAGTGGATTTATTTGTCCAATTTCTGCAGTTCCATTTACCTAAGCATCACCTAAACTTGTCATTTTTTCCATTTGGATTTCCATGCAGTGACATGTGACATAAAATACTAATGAATTGTAGATGGTCAAAGTAAAAGTAAAAACATTAGTCAAAACAAAACTCAAACCTTTTCTCAATTGCTTATGGATTTGTAAAGCAATAAAACCACATAACACGCACAAAACAAAAGCCTTGTAAAAAAAGGTTTAGTACAAAAAAGGCCTAGTGAACAGTTAAAAAAAATAATCCAGTGTTCTTGGCTCTGTTAGTAATTAATGTACACTCATGTTTTGATCAAAAGGAGTTACTGGAACAGGTTCTGTATTATACCTATCAGAAGACCACGACGCACTTATTAGCATTAGAGGGTCTCCCACGTGGAGCAATGCTGAATGGATCCATGTTCCTTACTTAAGCATTTTGCAAGTATTTTGTATTTTTACAAATCCATGGTATTAGACCATCCTATAAGCATTAAAGATTCATTCTTTCAAAACTTCCCTGTCTTGGTCTGAAAATCTTTACCATTACAATTGCAATGTGGTGAGTTGAGAGACACTTTCTCTCCTTGAGGTCAAGAGATGTCATTCCTTTACAGCTACAGATGCCCATTACTTATTTGAGAATTGTTACTTTCAGGAGTTGAGCCTTATTTATCTCCAGCTGCAGTCACTAGGAATCTTCCTCCTGACATCCACTGGCATTTACAACAACTGCTTCCTTACATTTCAGGAGTGGCAAAACCAGTTTTAAAGCTTTTCCTACAGGTGCCCTTCACGAGTTGATTTTCAGGCACACAGAATTCCTGAACTCCACTCTGCACCACAAATCATCCTTCAGCTACATCCTGTACTCCTGCATCCCACTCTGCTCCCAGCGAAGCCCCTGGCAAAATTCCCACCGAGTTTAATAGTCCTGTCCTATTCTCCCCAATCCCTAACCAAGGTTAATTTCTCTTCTCCAAGTATAAACAGAAATCAGCAGGTAAAAAAGTTTTGTCTAATATGGCACTAAGGCTGTGGAATTTACTCCCATGTGAGAATGGCACAATAAAGTCATTTGTTTAAAAGTAAATTGAAAACATTCCAGTCCTCTCAGGCTTACAACTATTAGCTTTAGTTTCTGCACAGCACTGTAGAATGTCTGGCATCAAAGGCACTTTGTACATTGCACTGAACTTGTATTGGACACTGTTAGTGGACTATTAATCACAGCTAACAAAGATCCCATGCAAACACAAAGAAGGACTGATTTTTCACATGTTCAGCATGGACTAGAAAAGGTTAACACCACAGTTTTCTGGATACTACAGATTGAGACATGAAGTGTTGACAAGGCATCTGAGATGGTGCAGATTTTTCAATTGATAATTACATATTCCACACTAAACAATTCTTATTTGTGCCTAATACTCTCT
Source organism: Phoenicopterus ruber ruber (assembly GCA_009819775.1). Lineage (NCBI taxonomy): Eukaryota > Metazoa > Chordata > Aves > Phoenicopteriformes > Phoenicopteridae > Phoenicopterus > Phoenicopterus ruber. Next base: position 29,072,316 of record CM020222.1, read on the forward strand.
AGAATAAGACAGAAACATATCTCAGCGTAAACTAGCGCAATTTAAATTCAGATGCCTACAAATGCATGCACTTCTTTACACCCACACACAGATACCACGCGTGTGTGCAGGGGCAATAGTTATTGGCAAGAAAATCTACAGTGATGTGAACCATGGATGACCATGGTTGGAGAAAGTGAAGGCTTATGCAAAACACGCACTAACAGATCAAGCAGCCTGAGGGAATGCAAGTGTATGTTTGGAAATATTGGAAGAGGAATGGGAACTGAACCAGTATAAAAATGAAAAGCCCTGAAGAGGAAAACCAGGCAGTGGCCAGGCAAGCAGCAAAGGAGGCACGGAGGAAAGACTGTGGTCTGGAATCGCGGGCTGTATTTCGGTATGCAATTTATGGATAACATCAAAGGAGAAAATGCCGCGTTGCAGGAGTGTGAATTACTGCTTTCAGCTCCTCATGGCTCTCATAGGCAGTTTGTTGTCATCCAGAACAGAGCAGGGGAAAACCTGAGTCATCAGCCCTGAAACTTGCTATTTGACAAGATGATTTCCATCGGGTTCCTCAGAGCAAAGTATTTTGGCTACCAAGCTTTCACAGACAAAAGTTCTTGCACTCTTGTACCAACTGTCTCAGGTGAAACAAAACTTACTGTATCATTGTCTGTCTTTCTTAACCAGGACAGGAGATGTGAAGGGAAGCAGTGAGGGAGTAAATCGCTACCCTCAAAAAAGAAAGATACATTGTGCAGAATGTCCTAAAAGTATCATTGATATTCACCCATATCCAGTCACCAGCTCCCAGTAACGCAACAGCTCCTGCTACTGCCCATGGAGTGGGTGCAGAATCACAGCATGAAGGTATCAGCATGGTACTTGGATCCGTGGAACAGCAAGTGCAGCACCCACACTCAACAAAATGGGAAAAAAAGCGATGCAAGCACAGGCTTGTTAGTTGAACCATGACTGTATGCGAGGCTTTTCAACATGTTTCTAAAGAAAGACTTTAAATAAAATAATTAAAAAAAAAAAAAAGAAAGAAAGATGGCAAAGCATGCCAGACTCAATAAGTTAACTGATTAAGGGAAACTTGACAGATCTTTGGTTCAGCAAAGTGATACCCTTAGGAGACTAGCAATTAAGTTTATAAAGATGAGTATTAGTGAAAGAATGGTACAGTAAAAAAACCTGTCTAACAGATAAATAAATGATAACATGGGAAGAAGAACTAGCAGCCTTGAAGGATTTCACCAAAATGTCCAATGGATTGGTCTCACTGAAATAAAATAGCGTGAACTTGCCAGTTAAATTTGTTTCTGCCCGTAACACAAGATTGTGAGGTACTGTCAACACAATGAGGGATTGAACAGTGTCCTGGAAAACACGGATAACTTCAAGGATTGGAAAAACAGAAACAGGATAAAATAATAGTTATATGCTGACAGACTAATGACAGCTGCTGTGCTGGACCAGGAGCTCATCAGCTAGCAATAACAAAGGAAAAGAAAGCCCACACACCTCTAACTAAGCATCAGATCATTCTGAGACACTGGTATAACGTGGCCATGAAAAGACCAAATGCGTTGGTAGTCTCTGTTATGAGCAACGCAAGTCCAATAGAGGGAACACCGTTTTGTATGGTACTGGTGCGATCTTGTCTGGATCACTAATGGAGGAGGCTACATGCCTTCTGGTGAAAGATAACGCTTTACATTTCCCTAGTTTCCAGGGTTGCTACACCATTTCCTTAAGAGTCAAATGAAACTGTGTGGCCAGAAGAAGAGGGTTTTATCACAATAGCACTGAAACTGCTTTTCAGCCCCCACAGGGTAGAGCACTGCAGTCTTTGAGAGCCATAGACAGTTAAATTCAAATAGCTCTGCATCTTATATGAACTATATGGCTCTCTTCCTTCCTCCCCCACAAGGTCCTTGTCCATGTTCCAAACTACACTCCCCTGCCTCCGAGCTGGAAAGGGCTCTGCATCAGCTCTCCCATAAAGCTGGGGAGTATATCTGGGAGGAAAGAGTGAAGATATTTGCTTAGTGGTCTCCAAAAACTCCCATGCACACACTGATCGACCCAAAGCTGCTTCTGCTGCTTACTGGGCCTGGGAAAAGAGGAGTGTGGCCTTTGGAAAAGACCTTTCTTAAGAAGCCACTGGGCACGGAGACTCTTGTTTGACCACTTTCTTCAGAGGGGGCTGGAGAAGTACTGCATGTTCCACAGGTCTGTGCAAAGCAATTTAGGGAGCCTGGTCAGACTAAAGAAGGGGTGTAAGGAAACAATTCCTGCCCTTCCAAGCATGATTTTCCCATTCCTGTCTCCGAACTGGAAGATCAGTCCTGTGAATCTGCACCTTCTATGGGCTTGTATGTAGGGAGGAGAAGGGCTTGACCATAAAGAGTGATCTGAATGGCAGGAAGACCAAACAAACTGTCACTGTCAGTACAGTGAGCTGGTCCCATGGGTTGACTTGCCACCCTTCCAGAAGCCTTCATCCACCTTGGTAAGAGGGCGTGACCCTTGTGTGAGAAGAGCAAGCAGCTGAAAAGGCAGGTAAATAGCTGACTAAAGATCTTGATGCAGGGGAACGCTTACTCCTAATAGCTGAGAAACTCTGTCTTGGCTGTGGAGAAATTGCCAGACATGCTAGCCGAGAAACTACCCAAGAAACAATCCCGGGAGTTCCAGCGATTCAAAGAGGAATGTTCTGCTCCCCACCCGTACAAACCAGTATCTCAGCTATTAAGAGTAAGCATTCCTCTGCTCAAGAGAGAGGATATAGAGGGTCCACACTACGGGTCACCCTGTGGTTTTACCTGCGTAACCATGGAGAGACCATCAAGGAAGAGATGCAACATATAGATGGGCTCGTGATCGAGGGATGGACTTGACTATGGACACTATTGCACAGGTTGAATGTGAAACACGTGCTGCAATCAAACAAGCCAAGCGATTAAAACCTCTCTAGTATGGAGGACGATGGCTGAAATATAAATATGGGGAGGCCTGGCAGATTGATTATATCACACTCCCACAAACCCACCAAGGCAAGCGCCATGTGCTTACAATGGTGGAAGCAACCACAGGATGGCTGGAAACATATCCCATGCCCCATGCCACCGCCCGGAACACTATCCTGGGCCTTGAGAAACAAGTCTTATGGCAACATGGCACCCTAGAAAGGATTGAGTCAGATAATGGGACTCATTTCCAAAACAATCTCATAGACCCCTGGGCCAAAGAGCATGGCATTGAATGGGTGTATCCCATTCCCTATCATGCACCAGCCTCCAGGAAAATCGAACGATACAATGGACTGCTAAAAACTACACTGAGAGCAATGGGTGGTGGGACCTTCAAACATTGAGATACACATTTAGCAAAAGCCACCTGGTTAGTTAACACTAGGGGATCTGCTAATCAAGCTGGCCCTGCCCAATCAAAACTTTTATGTACTGTAGAAGGGGATAAAGTCCCCGTAGTGCACATAAAGAACATGTTAGGGAAGACAGTCTGGGTTAGTCCTGCCTCGGGCAAAGGCAAACCCATCCGTGGGATTGCTTTTGCTCAAAGACCTGGGTGCACTTGGTGGGTGATGCAGAAGGATGAAGCAGTCCGATGTGTACCTCACGGGGATTTGTGTTTTGATTTTGGCTGAGAATAGACAATGAATTAAATTATATGATGTTAATTGCTATATAACCCTGCCACTGTGTGTCATCACTACTATAGTTGTTATATGTCATATCAATGGTATTACAGTAAGAATCACCCAGATTAATGAAGAATGAACTTTGACGAAACTGAGCAAAGCACAGCGGTGACGGAAACAAAACTGGCTTCAGCATGCAACAATCCAACACCACACACCATCTCTCCTGCCCTGAAGGACTGTTATGACAGATGGACCCCAAAGTCATGGACTAAATGAACTCAATAGACATTTATGGACATTTTATGGACATTTTAGAGGGGTGGCCCATAGACTAAGGGCATGATACCTGTGTGTATATATCAAAAGACAGGAAAAGTGGTAGTGATTAATTGGAATGTATTGGAAAGTGTGGGACCTGGGCATGATGTAGATGGTATAGAATAAGGGGGGGATACTGTCCTGGTTTCGGGTTGGATAGAGTTAATTTTCTTCCTAGTAGCTGGTATAGTGCTGTGTTTTGGGTTTAGGATGAGAATAATGTTGATAGCAACAACTGAAAACATCACTGTGTTAAGTAGTGCTTACACTAAGTCAAGGACTTTTCAGCTTCCCATGCTCTGCCAGCGAGGAGGGGCACAAGCAGCTGGGAGGGGGCACAGCCAGGACAGCTGACCCAGCCTGGCCAAAGGGATATTCCATACCATGTGACGTCGTGTTCTGTATATAAACGGGGGGAGTTGGCCGGGGGGGATCGCTGCTCGGGGACAGGCTGGGCATCGGTCAGCGGGTGGTGAGCAATTGCATTGTGCATCACTTGTTTTGTATATTCTATTATTATTATTCCCTCTTCCTTTGCTGTCCTATTAAACTGTCTTTATCTCAACCCATGAGTTTTACTTTTTTTCCATCCTACTGGAGGGGGCGGGGGGAAGAAGTAAACAAGCGGCTGCGTGGTACTTAGTTGCCAGCTGGGGTTAAACCACAAAATCCTGTTATCACATGGGCTGCTGGTTACAGCTTCCATGTAAAGGAGAAGGGAAGGAAAAACTTTATCTGAGACCCTAAAATTAACATTTAAATTGATAAAAGCAAGTTGGACTGGACCCTCAGTACTAAGTATCACACCTGAGACAATCACCATGTCAGTGACTAGTCTCATCTAACAGGTTGCTTTAGATTATTGGAAGATCAAATGACACATTTGAGGATCTGCTACTCCAGCTAAATCTCTGTATCCACCTAGTGAAAACTTTTGGGGTGTTTATCAGAAGGGGAATGGTAGAAGGGAGTGAGGGGGAGGTGAACTCTTTAAAATATAATTTATTTTCTGGCTACCTTCCTTTCATAAGAAGAAGAAGAAAAAAAAAAAAGAGTTCAGCTTAAATTACAGGCATGCGGACAAGCTCTCTCAGCCCCAGAAATTCATCCTACATGTTGATTAATAGTCAAACTATTAGAGCTTTAGCATGAAAAATGGGCTAGGCTTCAACTGAAGATTGCCTGTAGCTAATGATGCAGTGGAATGAACATTTTCATTCCAGCTAAACCATTCCTGTTCCTGTAAAAATAAAGAAATCCAATCTTGGGTTATGAAAAAGTCTCAAAGAACTCTGCATACTTCTTGGCTTAAAATAATGCCATGCATTTTAACAAATCTGTATATACAGGATGTTACCTGTGAAGTCAAACATACATATAATTACATATATGTACACACAGAGTATAAATATCTGAAGTGAGATCAGGGAGCGGAAGAGAAGTTGGTGACCATAACCTAGAATTTCACATGTACAAGCACATTACAGAGTTACTAGATTTTAACATAGCTCCTGTCTCAGGCTAAAAAAATTAAAATGTAATAAAAAAACCACCGCAAGGAAGTGCAGCGGGCTGTATAGCATCTGCCTGGCAAGGCTGCCTGACATAGGCAGGACTTGCCTAGAGATCTCCCTGTGGTTCAGCCCCTGGCGCCATCAGTTGGGCTTGAAATCAAAAGCAGTGGAAGGAGGTAATTAAAAGTGACTCTGCACCACTCCGCTGGCAAAAGAAGACTCCACTGCAGCCACCGAAAGAGGGTGGGAAAGGATTCAGGGGTATGTAAGAGAAGGCATGTGTCTCTCCAGCTTTAGTGATTTCCAGTATGGAAACACAGCACTTCACAGCTTTTAACCTTTATGCCACTGAAGTCAAATATCAACTTTTTGTTTTATTTTCAGCACATAAAATGCAAACTCCAGTTTGGCTAATGTCAACAGCACATTCTCCCTAAGCCGCAAGTAAGGTGCAGACTTGAAAAAGCACCACAAGGTAGAAAGCTGAAAAGTGGAATTACACACAAATAGTGATTGTGACCAGCACTTCTGCTGGCTAGACCAGTGATTTTCAAGACTATGGAACTCAGAGAGGGTGCGGGGGAAGGCCACGAGGTTCAAACCATGCTGCTGGCTGCAGGAACAACTATTAAGAGAAATTAAGAGAATAGTCAGACCCCAGAAGGAGCAGAAGACACTGTGTTCCAACTCTAACCAGCTGAAGGAAAGTTTATATAAAAACAATCACTTGGTTAGTGACTCATAAGGAAAGAATCCCTAAGCTTTCTTCAGGGAAACCCCAGTAAATAACATGTCTAAAAACACATGAAGATGGTGTTGTCTGTTCCGTTACGATACTCAGTCCACATGATAAAACCTTTGGCAGCAGAACAACCTACTGAGCACAGTTCTCTTTGGGAAACCCAAAAAGCAGTAAGAACTGCCGTGGCTGGTTGCAAAGTCTGCCTCACATTCTAGCTCTTGTATGACATGTCTAACGCAAACTGGGAAGAAATGTGAAAAGAATGCTTTTGCTAACAGCATTGGAGAGTGCTTCTCTGTTGACTACATACAGTCGTACTCTCAAGATATATAAATACCTGGATTTCAATACATCCTGCATCTTTTATAACTAAACGTTACGGATTCAAATATCCTGCTGTACTACGCCCAAAGAAACTGAATGAAAAGCTCGCTGCATGCACAGCCTCTCTGGAATATGTTATCAGACACACAGCAGGCTGTGCACGAAATAGCACTCTATCCAAAGAAGGGATGGATGTAACTTGCAATGTATAACTTCTTTGGCTATGAGGGGGTTTTTTTCCTTTCATTTTCTTTCTTTTTCTTTTTTTTTTTTTTTTTTTAAATTAGCACAACATTTTGGAAGCGTGTTGTGTGTTTTTAAGCATATCTTCCAGCAAAGAGACTTTAAACTCAGTAAAGTTAGTTCATAAAAATAAGAGAAATTACAGTGGTTTCCAAACAAATGACCAGATCTGAACGCCGTGACGCCTGAACTTGGACTGACTAAAAAACTCTACTGTTGGAGATTCCAGGTAGGAATATTAACAAAAGCATTCTGTGTCAAGCAGAGCTTATGTTCTGTAGCAAAGCCGCTTAGTTTTTGCAGATGTCCAGGAGGACAGAGTGGAAACTTGGTAGCAACTTCTTAGCAATTTTACCTCACTCTCTAATGAGTTTTTTAGCTTGTTAAGTGTGAATGTGGACATTTTAATTTGCACTGGAAACCTCTCCTGCCCAAAGTTACTCCTTTTCATACAAAACATAACGTGTTTTAGTTTATGCTGCTCCCCATATTTTCAGCTGCTGTAGATCCATAGCAGACTCCAGAAATTCTCCAGGAGATAGCCAGAAACTTGTCAAGAAAAAAATTGAAGGTTGGAAGCATTGAAGAGTCATTCCCAAGGGACTGTGGAGTTACCATAATAAAGCAGTGTTTTTACCAAAATGCTCAGCAACAGAAGAGGTAGCATCACTGATATTTGAACTGTAGTTTTCCATTGTCAGTTGGGAGTTGAATTTGGAAGGAACAGGGTATTTGTGACAATCTTTCAGGTATTTGTGACTATCTGTAAACTCTGGTAGATAGCTTAATGCTCTTCTATATACAATGAAATATATTTTATAAAAAGCTATGAAAGAGCAGCCTAAAAGGCCACCAATACTGAAGAAGCAAGAGCTTCGCACAGAAAAAAAAAATGCAGCTGCAAGTAAAATATAAGTAACTGCTTTAAAACAGGAGCATCCTTTAGGACAAGTAAACCTTTCCAACATCCAAAATGGAAGATTCAACTAGACAGAGCACAGGCAGGAATGACTCTGCCTGAAAACCCAGCAACGCACGAAAGAGGAACATGTCACACCGAGAAGTGCTGCATCCTTTTATCTTTCACGGAATGGCAACATTCCTGAGCCTTACCAGAGAAAAGACATGTATTTAAGTACTCCATTGTGCATTTGAGTTCCCCTGCTTTACTGTCGTGTTGCCTACAGACAATTACCTATAAACCTGGCACTCAGGACAGCTGAACTGCTTCCAAGGACCCACTGTCTACGAAGCAAGAGTGAAGTAGCCTACAGTAAAGAGATCCAGACTTGGAAGGAATAATCACAGATTATTCTAGACACAGATCCCTAGAAATACATGCAATTCCCCAGTGGGATCCCATCAGAAAAGATCTGAATTTTGATGGGAAAATGTTGATACTTGTACACACTAAAGGAAACGCATTCAGCATACCTTAGCAAAGACACCAGAGTTCTTTGAAAACACACACACTCACTCTGTCTTGGGTAAAATCCTTTGAAACAAAAGGATGGAGAACTTCATATGCGTGCTTACATCTAGGCTAGTTCACAAGGATTACTGATTTTAAATCATTTGAACAACCGACTCAACAAAACCACTTGAGCAAATTTCCAATCATACTTTAAGCTGAGACGCTTCCACCAGGTAAGGATGGACATTCAAATGAACTAGTGTCAAATTTTAGAGATGAATTGAAGAGAGTCTGGTAAACAAGCAGAACAGGAGGATTAATCACCACTTGTTCTTAAGAGACAGGCAGAAAGAAATCACTGCATACTCAAAAGATGTTGGAGCGAGGTATTTTTAAAGAACAAAAGATAAAGATATCTTGCCAAACCTGCTCCAAACCACTCATAATACTGCCTTCTCAGGCTTGAAGAGAGAACTCCTGTGAAAGAAATGCTCCGTCTTTACAGAATTCATTAGTAACAAAATAATCCTAAATCCCATGTCTCTGCTAGTCAGACCAGTGAAAAACAGGTAGTTTGCCTCAAGACCCTCTGTTTCCAGAGGCACTCAATGGCTAGTGACAAACCTTTAACAAAAAACACAGACAGGACACTCTTCTGTAATTATCCATCCATTCTCTCATGTCATTCTTTGACTGCAAGGAACCATGTTTTTACTCTAAGCTTGTAAAATGGGATCCTGGTCCACAACTGCAGCTTCTAGACAAATAGTATCTATTCACAATATTAAAAACAGCTGCTGGAAAGGCATCATGCTGTGGCTTACAAAAGAAACTGTATAAATAAGATGGAACTAAATAAAAGAAATACGACATGGGGCAGAAATCACAGCCCCAATCAGACAATGCCAAGACTGGTTCTAGGAAAGGAGAACTTTATTTTAGCAGAACACTCCTCAGACTACAGAAAGTACGGGAAAAGCAGCAGTCCCCTAAAAACACATGCCACTAAGGACAACACACCCACTCACAACGGGTGAAATTCTAACTCTCTCAAAGCTGATGCCATTGACTTCACCATGCCCATCTTCCAGCCTTTCCATGACCTAGATTGGTTGCAATTAAACCATTTCTGAGCACATTCATTCACTGATCAGATTAAAAGGTATTTCCTGCAGAGCAGTATATAACAAAGAGCACAGATAAGAGAGTTGAAGTTTTGAAACTACTGAAGACAAGTGAAGGACGAGCTTCCTAAAGCAAGAGCCTTGATTTTCACCATACCATGGGCAACACAGATGGTGCTAAGGACTGCAGACAATACTGTATTTTGTTCTGTTAGCCTTAGCTTTAACATTTTAATCAGCAGTGAGCCCTTAACCAGAAGCCGTTGTCTCTAGAAGTAAGGAAGTCCTACAAATGAGGGTAAGAATTTACCTTTGCATAGGACATTGGCTACTTGTACATACATACAGAGACATAAATTGGTGCACATATAAATATACCAACTCTGGTTCGTGTATAATCCCACAGCTCTAGACACCAACACATTTGAGGCTGCCTGCTGGTGTCATTGTTCATAAAGTCAGACCATTACCTACATCGAAGCCCTCAGCTGAGGAACAGCAAGTTCCAACAGCAACTATGCCCGTAGAGTTCCTTGGTGCACAGAGGTGGCATGAAAACTTCACATCTCTTGAGTGTCTGCAGCTACATCTCGGGTCACAGGTGATGTGAAAGAGAGGTTGAGCTATTTGAGGATGCCTGACTGTATGCAGCTGCAAAAGTGGATAAAAGGGTGGCCTCCGCCATTTTCACTGCCCTCACAGCAGAGCTAAGGACACTCTCACTGACAGTGCTTCTGAGAATTTGCTATCTGAATCAGCCAGATAACCTTTAATAACTATAATTTAGATTTATGGTACAACAGTTGTTTCCAGACCGTGGTCCTGAGCAACTACAGACTACTTCTACACAGTGTCTGCAGAACACAGCTAGGGACAAGTGGCCTGTGACTGGAAAGGCTTCTATTCATTATATGGAGGCTCCTGCTTCCGCTGGAAAATATCTAGATCTGCAAATCAAGCACAATTTTAAACCACCAAACTACAACTGAATCCCAAATTACATTGCATAAGATTAATCTTTCTCATGGACTTTATCTTCTGTGCTCTGGATTAGTTTCTTTAGTTGATTTCCCTAAATGCCCTTAGGTATGCTGCCACCCAGTATAGAAACACCAACTGTTGAACAGGTCAAGATAATACTGTGCAACAAATGTTACTGAAAGGTTTGAATATCTGCTATTTAAAGGGTCTGAAATGGGCCTGACACCTTGTGTAACAGCTCATGGTAACTTTGCATCTACCCACCACAGAGCTCACACCTACCCAAATCATAGAATCATAGAATTGTTCTGGTTGGAAGAGACCTGCAAGATCATCGGGTCCAACCATTAACCGATCACTACCAAGTCCCCCACTAAATCATATCCCTTAGGGCCTCATCTAAACGCCTTTTGAATACCTCCAGGGATGGGGACTCCACCACCTCCCTGGGCAGCCTGTTCCAATGCCCGACAACCCTTTCAGTGAAGAAATTTTTACGAATGTCCAAACTAAACCTCCCCTGGCGCAACTTGAGGCCATTTCCTCTTGTTCTGTCATCTGTTACTAGGGAGAAGAGTCCGACCCCCATCTCTCTACAACCTCCTTTAATAATTTAACGTATGTTATTTGAACTTAGTAGCACATTCAGTGACATATAATTCTCTATTTGAATTACAAATAACTTGATTATAAAAGAGGAAAAGCAGAGGTTGAGTTTAAAAGAGAAAGAACGTGAAGGAAACAGAGTAAGACCACTTGTTTCTCAACTGCAAGAACAGGGGTTTTAGGAACAAGGGTACGAAAGTCAACGAAGAATCGCACTGATCAAACACCACAAGATGTCCATAGCCAGCTCTCCCTAGTGGGAAATCCCAGTTCTCCAAAATTGGCACACTCGATATATCAAGTGCCATACAATACAACAAACAGAGAAGGACAGGGAAGACATCAGTCAATCAAAGGCCACAATGGATCTGGGAAACAGGTGCGACAAGAGCTGAGAAGTGACCATAGAACAGGAACACATGACATCATGGAAGGAGAGTTACATGAGTGGAGAATGCAGCTCCAGAATGGAGGATTTTACACACAGAACATGGGACTTGAGCCTGACTCAGGGTATGGAAAGTAATTATAAACCTATCTCCACAAAAAAAGGTAGGTAGGAAAGGTTAAAGAAATCCAGGATGAACTATGCATCAGACTAGACATTGCATATCTTAGTTTTTGTCCAAAACAGAGTCAGGGAAAACAGCATTCAGTTTTTCCTGATCATCTTGTTTTCCCTTGTAAATGAGAAAAAAGAAGTATCTGGCTGTTCACCAGCTGCCCTCCACCCTCATGTCCAATGACTACATTTCCTGTTACACTGTAAATGCTATGGAAGGGTGAGCCTGGTGACATTTTTGGCAGAAAAAAATCTTTCAAATTTTTATTTACTCCCAATTACTACTCGGGAGTAGGTTTTTGTGCAATTACTGACTTGGAAGACAAGGAAGATATTTTAGGATTGTCCCAAAGCCTTGTGATACTTGTGAGTGCGTTTCCCCTTCTGTTCGGTCCCCCTCGTGGGAGACCCCCTATTGTTGCACTAAAGGGGCGATCAGACCTTCCTGACTGCAGCTATTCCGAGACCTGGAGACACAGGGACTCTGGCTGCAGGTATCAGCCTGGAGTCCAAAGGACCTTTGTGGCAGATGTTGGTGCAGCACAGTCCAGAAGCACCTTCCTCTCCGCCAGCCAATTCTCAGCGCTCATTGACCAGGCTGGGAAAGCATCCTTAGAGGCCGGCCGCCTTCACTGCCTTCCCCAGGGCAAATCTCACTGTATGTCCAGAACAGGGCTGACACTCATGCTCCGTGATCTGAAACTTCACAACCAGAGAGTTTTCACCTTTCTGTAGAGCTTCAATGAAATCTTTCATCAGAGTGGAAGTGGTGCAAAAATTAGCTGCACCATAAACAATGAAGAATTTTAAAATATTTTCAATATGCAGATGCCTTGCCAAAAACACAAGAGCCCACCATGAATACATTACAGAAATAAAAAAATGTTTGCTTATTTCTAAATTTCCTGGAGTTTGCTTAATGTCAGCAGTCCCATTTAATAGCAGAAATGTAAAACCCTGTGACAGCTATTGAACCCCCGACCCCTGATAGGCAGTTACCAGCTTCGCCAGGACTGGTTTTGAAATCATTCAGTCCCGTTAGCCTGCATCTTGTTACAGTCAGTGCAACTGATGCAATACTATGAATCTCTTTTTCCCTGTACATTTTTAACTCTCTCATGCCAGCAACTATTTCACTCTTACAAGAATACAAACCAGCGCTGCTCTGGTTCTCGGGCAACATTGGGGGAACAAGGTTGCATCTAGTTTTTGTTTGAACTAGTAAATATTTAGGAGAACAAGAAGATAGTTTTTATCTGAAACATGTTTTCACAGCCTTGAAACAGTGAGGCAGCAACAAAAGGGACTGAAAACCAGCCTGCCATTTCATTTCCTCCCTGTATTTCGGACTGCTTTTGACCCAGCATGTGTGCGCATGCACACTCACTCGCTTGGTCTGCTCCTTTACACCATGACTTCATTGTAAAATTCAATTCATCTGTTCAAAGCAATGACTGAAACACTGTCTATAAAATTATGGCATTTTTCCACTTAAAAAAAAAAAAATTAACACTTCTTCATTTAAAAGTTATTTTTAAATCTAGTTGGCCTCAAGCCAATTTTAGTCCTAACTGAAGTGGATTCTTCTCTTCCTAGAATTCAATGCCTTCCTTTTCTTAAATATAGTCCTTTTTTTTAAAAAAAAAAAAAGTAGTAAAACCAGGAAATGCAGTTTACACGTCTGTCTACACCGTTTTACCCTCTGACATATTAGCACTGTTTGCTTTTCAACTTACTACTATGCAACAAACCCAAATGAGTCTTTACTTTTTCTAGTTTAGGAACTTAACTCAAACACGGACTCTAGCAATCCCAGAGCAGAACCACTTACTTTCAGTTTGAATCTGGCTGGGGCACTCGCAGAGCATCACCACAGCTAGTAACTGGCTAAGTCAGAGTTTATGTCTGGGAGGTAACTGAAGACCCTTCAGAAACATGGCTGAATTCGAAAAAGAAAGCATCAGAGCCTTATTACAATGCAAAGACACATATGGCTTCTGGCACTATATCAGCATTTACATGTCGATAGCCAAGCATGAAATAGATGAACTGAGAGAGCTGTTGTCATATACGTAGGTAGAATGAGTATCCTGACTTCACTAAGTTCCCATTTTCCAGGACTGTCTCAAGAGATAATAGGACATCTGGTCTTCTTAATGAAGTAGCTGATCTGGAATCTGGGTTTAGTAAAACTACCCCCCCTCAAAAAAAAAAAAAGGAAAAAAAGAAAAAAAGACAGACTTGAATCTAAGCAATTAATATGTCACCAAGAAGTACTTTAAGGAATAACATACAAACTGACCTGGCAGGGAGAGTATTTTCCTTCTCCTTTCAAAGGGAATTCTGTTTTTCCCAAGAGAAAATTCAAACTAAATTACACTAACTGACTTTATATTCAGCGAACGTTCACATGCACAGTATTATCGGCACTGTGACAACTCCACTGACTGAGATGTGAATATAGGATTTATATACTTCAGTTCTACATGTTTTGTAAAGGGTATCAGCAAGCTCAGTAATGCAAAATAATTAGGACATAAGAACTTTGTAGTCACTTTATCCACAAAAAGTAATTTAATCAAATTTTTATTTTCCAAGTTGAATTTTTTAAGCCTGAGCTCTGCATTAAAATGTTTGATCCTTCAAATTAAGCAGAAATGATTGGCTAATTCAGGGCTTAAGGATGACAAAGGAAAGGTGATTTTTTTATATTAAAAAGTGTAACTTTGAGTTTTGGGTTTTTTTTGTTGTTGTTGTTTTACTGCTTGAGTGCCTATGGATTTGGAATCAAAATTTCACAAGGCCACAGCATCTATCCCATCTTTTAACCTAACAATGTTAGAAGCATACTGAAGACGGACTTCATGAGAATATTACAGGTTTTGCTGTTGTTTTCAAACAGCAGGCACTGGAGGGCTGTTTGGAGAGGATTTTTTTGTGTGTTTTTTTAATGAGGGTGATGAAGATGCACAGGGGAGGAAGCAAATTCACAATGGTGGATTAAGACACTCAGAAGCATTCAGCTCCTCTGTCTTCAGTATCTGGACTGAAGCGACAATGCTCTGCGCAACTCTGTGCAATGCTCCACTTTTCCTCTGCGCGAGGCTGCGGAGTGGAGTTCAGTTTTAATATTAGTAAAATGTGGCTTGCCAACATGTGCTTGCTGAATGAGGTAGGTCTCCATTACCTCATTCTACACGACCCTTTTGCAGATTTTATCCAACAAAGCTTTTGAAGATATATTTATCTTTAACCATGTGAGAAATCTCACTTACGTTAATGATTGTGCAACAATAAAAAGTAAAAATAAAAATGATTAGTAGTCCACTGACGATTATAAACCCTCTTCGCTTCCCTTCCCTTCCCCCCCTTTTTGTTAGGAACTCATTACTCCAATGTTTATTTTTACTTTTGTAAATCTAAGAGTGCAAAGCTACAGGCAGAGGTATAAAAGCAGCCACAATCTGAATGGGTGAGTGGGTATGGGATCTTTACATATGTACATACGACATGATCCACAGTACAAATGCCACACCGGGCAGCACTAGAAGGAGGGTTACAGCTTTGCTAGCTACCCAGTAAATCTGTACCAGGACAGTAAGGAAGGATTATGCAGCTTTGTAGCATAAAGCTGCATAAGAAGCTTTGAGAAAACATCATCATCCTCAATCTGCTGTTCCTCTCTTTCCCCAACCCCTTCTCAAAAATTCTCGTCACCTCTCAGGTTTACCCATCTCATTTTCCATGCCACTAGGTGCAGAAATCTCAAGATGTTTTGTGGCGTTTGAGCCTCTGCAAGCAGCTGCAGGTTAATTCTATCTGTCTAACTGGGATAATGTAGCCTCCAGAATCCAGCATGAATGACCTGCGTGAAAGAGAAGAAGGGGACACAGATACAAGAATCCTTACAAGGAACTGGGTCCAAGAGAAAGATCAGGATGGTTTTCTCGAGATTTCTTTTGGAGTTACCTTCTGGCTGACAGCCCAGGCCAGAGGGAGAATGTTTCTGAACCTACAGCAAGAACGGCCCTTCGCTCAGAGTGAAAGGAGAGCTAACAGCTCCACCAGTCCTCACATCCCACAGGTTTCTCCTATGCTTGCTTCTGGGTATCCTGCCTTATGCTAGCAACTAACTCTGTGTCAGATGCTACTGGTCCTGACCTCCCTGGGGTACCCCATAGCTCAGGTCTCTGGAGAACAGAGCCAGTCCATGCAACTCCTGACCTCCAGACTCTGTTTCTGCCAGCCCCAAGAGCTCTTTGGTGCCCCACCTATCTCCATTTCCCTTGACAGAGCATCTACAGTCTAACCTCTCTCATCTGGAGATCAGATCAGCATCCACTGCAGCAGCAAAGCCTTAAGTCAGCATATCGTAAAGAAACGTTGTAAACATTACCTTGACATTTTAGTGTACACAGTTAACATTTACATTTCACACCACCTCCTATGTAAAGTCCCTCTCTCCATGCCATCAATACACCACTTCTCTCAACCCCTCCCCACCCAACACTAAGAGCCCCTTTTCTCAGGCAGGCCAACAAAACAGAAGATTTTTAGTGCTTCTGAGCCCAGCTACTATGGAGACAGAAGTGGTCAAAAACTGGTTAAAAATACAAAAAATAAAAGCAGACAAAATTCCCCAACCTTCAGAACATTTAAAACCCACCTGGGTCTTTCCCAAATACCTCAGAAATGCTTCGAGCTCACGATAAGATGCTACAGGTAATATTTCAGGGGCTACTTTCAACATTTGCTATGAAGCATCTTTTGATGCTCCACATACATCTTCTGAAGGGTTAATATACTGAAACAGGAAGAGGGGGGAAAAAAAGAGCACAAAATCTGTGTAACTTCTTTCCGTGGTATGACAAACTCTCTCTGCATCATATTCCAAAGTGTGAGATGTGCAATTTCCATTCTTAAGCTCAGTAAAAATGGCATAAAAACGTACTAACCCTGGGAACTGCTTGATTATTAGTTTATCAGATCAGCATCAGCAAAACTGTCTTTTTATGTGCTGCTTACTTTCAAAAAAACCCTACGACGCATATTTCAGTTCTCCCTCTCCACACCCCACACCCTTCTGCTGCTGTCCAGCTGGAACACATCAAGGGTCTAGAAGCCAAGTCAAATGTTGACCCCACCCTCCTCCATCCATTTTAAGGCACCTTCAAAGCCAGTACACTGATCTAGTTCAGCTTAGCCAACAACGCCAGCAAATCTGTTATTTAAGACTTTAGTGCTGGGTTTTTATAACTGCCCATTAATACAAGCTTTGATGTATGGTCAAAAAATCCAGCTGTAATGAGTTTCATCAGACTGTAGTAACCTTTCCTCAGAAGGTCTTTATTACTATACCTTCATAATCTTTGGACCTAATACTGTTTTATAGTATCATTCTTACCAAACCGCCTTAAAAAACAACACTGAGCAACACTTTACACATCTCCTTCCCCAAAATTAAAACAAAGAGCCATTAATAGTTTTCTAGAAGACACTTTTGCACCCACATTTTTAATAGGAGTTTGCTGTTAAGAGTATGTAGACAATAGTGTGAACCAAAAGAGAAACCAATTTTCCTCACAAAACCCTTGAGACAGGATACAAAAGGATTTTGTACAAGGACAAACAACTTACTCTGTTGTTCCCCTTTGCAGGATGCAGCAAGGAGGAAAGAGGGGAAAAAAAAATTATTAGATACATTTATTTTACATGCATTCAGTCGAACTCGTACCGTTCTGGAAACAGCTCAAACCAAATGAGGAACTGACTCAAAGAACATTCACTGAATCCTTTAGTTAGACAGCTTCCAGGGGAGCACAGGACATTCGCAAAGGATTTCAAATGTTCAGCGAAGTTGTAAATTCACTTTGTTTTTTAAAATTTCCTCTCTACACAAACATTCTGATTCCACTTTTGCTTCCTTCAGTGTAAATCAGGAGCAGCTCCTGGGAAGTCGGTGGACACTAACACAAGGGAGAAGAAAATGAAGCCTGAAATGATCTAGAGATGGGATGGAAGCCAGAGGGATTTTCATACGTTGGTAATACTGAACTTCCAGTACGCAAAGCAACCCACTAAACATGTCTGCTTACCCTTGCACGACAGCCACTCCCTACAACATGCCAATGAATGGAAAGTTTCACGATCCAATGCTTTTAAAAAGCAAATATTGAATTTTTAGATTAGTAATAAAAATAAGGAGGAGATGGCATTAGGGGAGAGGGGAAAAGGAATGGATGGTGCTAGCAAGGTAAAGTGTGCAGAGCAAGTTACGACAAATGTGTGCTATTATTTTTGTTTTAATTGTGAGTTTTGCCGTGAGCTGGCATGAACAGTGTATATTATACAGTGGGAAGTCAGCCAAAATAAACACCAGCCTACAGTTGAGAAATACAGTCTGGAAAGGTTAGTCACAAAGTTGTAGTCATTTTTTAAAAAAGGAGGTTTTTGGATGCATCAGTCCAGAAACCCAGCAGTAAAGTCAGCTGGTAAATGGATATCCCGTTTCAAAGTGAATTGGCCACAGTGTGATTTATGTATCAAGCAAGCTGACTTGCATATGGGTTGGAAAAATAAAAACACTGATTCATTGCTATCCGGGTGGCTGTCAAAGCCCACGTCCTGACAAAAGCAAATCTCCTGGGGGAAGGAGGTGACTTGGCAAACTGCAAAAGAATTTGGGGGCTCATAGAGCAATATTGAGGGGTGATTAAAGATAGTTAACAAGAGAGTGAATATGTGAACGTGAGCGAACATCCCCATGTGCAGAGGGCCAGGGAACGTAGACAAAATGAAGTGAGGAAATGGAGGAATGAGGTGATAT
Source organism: Phoenicopterus ruber ruber (assembly GCA_009819775.1). NCBI lineage: Eukaryota > Metazoa > Chordata > Aves > Phoenicopteriformes > Phoenicopteridae > Phoenicopterus > Phoenicopterus ruber. The sequence goes on from CM020222.1 coordinate 29,090,625, forward strand.
CTGGCCTTTAATTTTTAATATTAATGAGATTTGTTTATGCAAAAAGAAAAATTAAAAATCAACAACCTTGGACTTAGCTTACAGGATTAAATTAGTAATAGAGACTTCATGTTAGTGGCAGTAAGTACTGAGCCCTGTTACCACTGTAATCGCACAATTGTAAGTAGTACTACTAAAAAAAACAACAGAAAAATTAATATTCTTAGTTGAGAGATTTGCCCCGGTGAGAATTCAGAACAAATCTCTTTAATTCAGTGACAAATTCCTACTTTTCCTGCCACTGCAGAAGGAACCCAGCTAGGGGCAACTGCGTTGGGTTTTACATCAGCGTCCTTGTACGCGAGCAGCAGAACTGTTAATGAAAGCACACAGCTTAGCTTTCAAATTCCAGGCTGCGCACACTGCTCTGGCAGTTACAGAAAGCAGGCCAGCTTCACCACTGCAATACTCCAGGTTTACAGCACTATTAATCTATTTTTCATTTCTAAGCAGCAATTTTTCTACTTCTGGTGCCAAAGCCTTGGATACTCAAAGTTACCAGCTGTGCCTCGCACATGAAAAAGAGCAAGAAGGTCAGTCTGGGAAGGGGCTAGGGTACCTCTTTGCTTTTTTAACTCCGGGATCGCAAAGCTGTGGGGAAGCACTGAAGTAAACGCAAGTTGCTGCCATTTCCTGGCAGTCTCTCTTACACAAAAACACAGTCTCTAAATCTTCGAAGGCAAATAAAAGACTGGGGGGGGGCGTATCTCAAACTATTTTATTTTGTCAGAGGAAGGTGTGAAACTGAGGAGTATGCACAGGATTTTAATGAAATGCTGCTGATTTTTATTTAAGTTCCACTGGAGCTTCTAAGGTACCCTGGGCCTTGGAGCTTTTGCTTTGCAAAATTCAAAACTTTAACAGCAGACTTGCAGTCCACATTTGGACCTCTAGTCCTGAAAGAACAAAGTGCTTTGCAAGACTAGAGTAGCATCAAGCATCTTTCCTGAACAGCTTGATAGACTACCGAGTGAATTTCAAACTACAGGGGTTTGCAACAATAATATTCACTCTTTTTGTATTGTAAAGATAATTCCAGCTCAAAGGAGAACTGAATTTTGACTCCCTTCTACTTCTGTCTTTCAAGGAAGTCTCTCATCTTGTATCTAAGACTCTGTTGACAGACCAACTTTAAACAAAAACAAGAATTCTTTATAAACATATTTTGAATACAAAATATTTTTAGGGGGGAGAGACAGGAAGACAGAAGAGAAGTTTAGAAATCCAACTAGTCTGTCTTGTTTAAAGATAAAGTACCAGATAGATGAATATGATAAACATGTCACAGAACACAAGATTAAACCAGAGGCAACAACAGGCTTTTTTGACATCATTATTAAAATCTGAGCAAGAAAAAACAAACCAATACAGTATTTTGTTCCTAGTAATTAGGTAACCTCTCGTAACTAATCCTTGTAAAATTCTTCTGATGGTCTTCGGTAGGAACTGATCTACTGGGACAGGCAATATACTGAAGAGTCACCAAAATTTAATTGTTATTTTTCAAAAAGGTAAAGTCTCAGATATCTGGTAGGCTTCCCACTAAATTTGAATTTGAACTATTCTTAAAAAATCATCATCTTTATCATCATCACTGTTTATTCCTATAATAATTGAAGAATCCAGCAGTTCAAGGATTCTCTGATTTATCTTTCGATGGTAGCCTTGAAACTTGGTAGGAAGAGAAGAAGCTGAGGGTCATTTGCATAAATAGCAGCCAGAGGAGATGCAGACAGAATGATAATGGAAGCCATGGAGGTATCACAAGCATAAGGGAAATCTGAGGAAGAGAAAGATGAAGAGAGAGAAGACAGCACAAGACCCTGGACTCAGGGGACTTGGCCTTCTCATGGAAAACAAGCAGGAAGAAGAACAAATTCCATCAAAATCAAAGCATCATTTCTCAGAGCAGATGATCTGCTAAAGGAATCTAGCAGACCAGCAGACTTACTGAAGGAAGGTGAACCATGCATTAGAGAAACTTTCAAAAGCTCAACTGACAGGTATTTTTGCTAGTCAGCCTTCTCTCTGGATACATCTCCTTAAACCTTGACTTGATATTAAATACCAAAATAACTAAGTCCCAAAAATATGAAACGGTAGTTGGGCATATTCCATTTCCTGACTTTCTATCTTTTCTGTTAAATTAATAGAGGTTTTCTCACTGCATCCTGTTCAATTTGCTCCACATGACCATTAGCTGAGTAAAACTGCCTTTGGAAAGGTTTAGCATGTGTTTCATACACAAAAACCATGCAGTGAATCAGTAAAATAAATATACATGATTGCCTGGAATGCTTCTGTCAGTTCTGTATTACAGAGCTTCAGGGAATAAACTCTTCAAAGCACATCTTTACCTTAGAAGACGTTAATAGAAACAATGAAGCTCAGGAAACCCCAAATTGCTCAACACTTTTACTACACAGATCCAATGAATAACATTTTGGAAGGTTTGGTTTGGGTTTAGTTTTTTGGGGGGTTTGTTTGGGTTTTTTTAATATTGAGGTTTGACACACAAATTGATCTTAAAGTATTTCATTATGAATATTTCAAAATTACCACAGAAGAGTACAATGAAAAGGCTACCATTATTTGAGATATCTGCAGACCTTGTGTTTTCCCAGATGATACGATTGTTTTTTCTGACTCAAACATAGCAGCTACTGGAAAACTAGTGAGCTGTTTAACTTACTGAGGATTTATCGGGATAGACACCGGCTCGTAGCAGAGATGCCTTCCAGCTATCCACCTCCTCTTGGGAGTCACAGGCTAGCTCAAGGAAACGGTAATCCTTGTAAACATTCCTAGAACAAAGAGCACCACATTGTAAAACTAGTATTTTACTACTTTGTATCATGCACACAGCATTTTAAATTAAAAATCCTTTGGGATCAGAAATTACTTGGTAATTGTTTTGGACAACAGAGTTTATGGGACAGGTGCTTGTTTAATAATTACATGGAGTACTTAAAAATGTCTTAGAATGCTACAACACAGCTCTGGAAATAATAATCATCTGAAAGCACCGTGAAACTACCTAAAATCAGTTTTCCAGCTTTCGCCAAAGTGGAGCACTTTTAGGAAAAAAAAAGGCTGTTGTGACGCAGATGACAAACACATATAAGACAGGCCAACAAAACTGCATGTCTTGTGACTGATTGCTGCTGTAACCAATAAATATCAAAATGATTAATGACGCAACTTTTTCCCATGTTAAGTACTTTCAGTGCATTATATACCCTTTTAAGCTTTTAGACATTGTCAGTAAAAGGGGAAAGAAGACAATGATAATCAGATATTTTAAACAAACAAAACAACCCCCTGATATCTGCCATCATAGTAAGAAAATTGGGACACATTTAAATAACACCTCTTGCAGGTAATTCATACAATTAGATAAATATAGGGAATCACTTAACGGGAGAAAAGAGAAAGGAGGAAAAATACATAATGTGTAGGAAGGTGGTACTTGTAAATTCTCCAATAAACAGAACAGATTTTCCCCTTATGGTTTAGCCATTAGTTTCCAAATTCAAATTCTATATACAGACCAGATCGCTGTAAATTTGTCAGCCAACAGTCTTTTTAGGAAAGGCCACAAGCCTAGCTGACAAAGGTTAGGAAACCACATTTTGCTAGATCTTAACAGTTGCACGGGAATCAATCTTCCATCGCAACCAGACTGTTTTCTTTCCTTAGCAGGCTCTGGAGAAGGGGGAGGGGGGGTGGGAGGGGGGTTGATGGAGATTACTTCACTTTCAAAGAGAGCACTGACAAGGGGTCCTTTGGTTTCATTATGCAACTACAGAGGTAATTTCTGCGACGGGGGGATTGAATACACTATAGAACCAGGAAATAAAGTCATTATTATCACTGCCTGGACAAATTCCTTTAGCATTCAGGGACTGGTGGGATTTTACCATCACACTGCTGGAATACAACCGACTTGATGTAATTCCCACTCACAGAAGTCCCTTACCAACAATGTCACCAGACAGCTCCTAGCATTGCTTTTTAGGAGGAGTCTCAGGAAACAAATAAAAACAACAGGTAGAAAAACTGTAATTGAACAGTAAGTGTTCATGCCTGAGCATGAAGCAGCCATGACACCTAATCATTAAATTATCAGCCGTGAAACCACAGTATGGCAACCAGAGTATACTCACCTCTGAATAGAGGGAAATTAGGTATTTTTAGCAGGCTTATAGATTGCATTCAAAACTGCAAAGAATAAAGGACATACACAGCTTTCCTTACGTCGGTGACGTAATTCTCACCAATTTCAATGGCTACATCTGAGCAGCCAGGCAGGCGTGCTCAGCACCGGGCTTGCACTACTCCTTGCAAGCATCCGGATTGGAGAATCCACCGGCGCGTGCTTCAGTGCTGCTCAGGGCAGCACGCCAGCGCTTCCTTCCCAGAGAAACCAGCCCGCAAAGGGACAAAGAGACACTAAAGGGTCAGGTCCCACAGTTTAGGCAAAGCCACTGACAGTATGAATGACTGAAAGCTCTATGGATTTTTTTTATTGGTTAGAAATTTAGAATTAAACCTTTCTGTTCCCTGACTCCAAATGTACTAATCCTGCCTTAAGGCAAATAATAGCCTGGATGACCTCCTGAGATGCCGTTATCTTAAACTGATGACAAAACACTTGAATTTTATTCAATTTGCAATATTGTGGAACTCCAAGTCAACGTTTACTGAACAAAAACAATGAACTTAATAAAAAGAGAAGTAAAGTGAAATTGCCAGAGAAAAAATGCTTTAATTTATTGTTAGAAGAAACTTTTACTGAGATAAGCTTTTTGGCTAAGTTAACTAAGCAGCTATAACTTTGAAGAAATAGGAAGCTGAAATGGTAAAAGGATACTCTCAGAAAAGATGACTAAAAATAACAATAGAGCAAATAAAGGCTGTAAAACATAGTGATAGGGAAGTTCCAAAAATACTTATCTGCAAGAGCAAAACAACATGACACCAGCTTGTGAAAACATTTTTTCAGGACTGTCATGTTATATATTAAACTTTCTGGCACTTTGTGACTTGCTACATCTGTATGAGAAGGGATTTTAGCCAACTGCTTTGAACACATGGAAGCTGGCAGTCCTGCATTCCTGTCTCCATATCAAGACTTTTCATAGGTCTAGGGACACTTTATGGCCAAGCAGCTGATGTCTCCAGCTCTCCAAGGCCCCTCTCCCTGTAGTATCCGAGAGCTCCACCATTTTAGCGTAGCTAATCTTACCCCACCACCAAAGACACAAGTTTCAGCATAAGTGAGGAACTGAAGGATGTACACACTGAGCCAGAACGCATAGGAAGCTTACAGCAGGGTAGGTAAATGGATGCTTGCCTCCCAAATCAGCTTCCTTGCTACTAGACTTCCTTTGCCTGCCTTTCTTCCAGAAAGGCTGACAGGCACAGGCACATTTCAAAGGAAAAAAAAGCCAAAGTAACTTCTGAAAAGAGTGTGTCCTTTTTCTGTTACTAGTGGAATCTTACAAAAACACATTAACATGTTTTACTCATTAAGAATCCACTGGCGTCTCATGGAAAGCTGTAAAAACGGTCTTGAAAACAATTCAGATTTTCTGTTTTGTTCTCTCTTCCACTTTTTAAAATTGCTGAAGATATCAGCACAGAAACAGTTACTACTCAGTCCTCACCTACTTACTCCATATGGAATACAGAGAGGTCATGTTCTCATTGCCATCTCTATAGCAGCTAAACGGGATGTTATACATCAAAGAGAATGATATAATACAGGATACCAAGAAGCAAAAAGATGAACTCTCAACAATACAAATCTTGTTGATATTCAGGCATCTTTAGATCTCCTTAGATTTAAATCTCCTTAGACTGTAGAAACAAAACAGATACAATAAATGGGAACATGCCTAGAAGTACAATTTGTGTGCAACATTTCCCTTGAATATTTAACATTTTTTAAATGTGAACACATAAACGGGGAAGCTGTGTGCAAAGCTATACGCATATACCACATCTACCTATGCTGCTTCCTCCCGTAGAGTCTCATCATTGTCATTTAACGTCCTGCAGAGTACATGAAAAGATATCTATAGTGGCATTACTGGAAAATTAACATAATACTACTTTTTTTCCGGAGTGAAAAATACAAAAGGTTACCATTTGTTATCTGCAGATTTTATTATACTCTAGATAAATAAACCTCGAGAACTGCATTCCAGAAAAAAACACAACATAATAGCTCACGGAGATGAACAGACAATTGGACTAAAAGCATCATTTCCGATTCCGGAATGGTTCCACACTCAGGACATACCTTCTCTAAGGCCTGGCCCATTACTCGAAAGTCCACCCAGCTGTAACTTCGCTTACCCAACAACTTCTTCAGTTTATTATTACCTTTGTTTCCAGCATACTGAATTCCTTTCCCCCATATATTTCAGGGCCCAAAGTGAACTTTCTAATGCAGAAATGACCTTTGCATTGTCCATAGGTATTTTTTTAACCGCTCCCATCACTGAAGAATCCTAACATGAAAACGCAGGAATGGAGCAATGTATCTGAAAGTGTACAAGAGGAAACAGGGAAGTGCCAGATAGGTTTGAAGACTGAGCCCAGTTGCGAGTTACTGAGATTCCTGTCCCACTAGTCCTGAAGTCTGGGCTGTCAACATTGCATAGAGAAAGTCTGATTGCCTATAAAACAGCATAACTATACAGTCCAGGACCAACGGATGAATAACACACAACTGAAAATCACAAAGAAAGAACTTACTAGTTGCCTGCTACAGGGGAGGCAATACCAGTAGGTCTCCCTCTACAGCGGTTGCACATCAAAACTGCTTGCTATCTGGGCAAACAACAGCTACACCTCAAGATGTATAGTATCTCTGGCAATTTCTTAATACTAAGGTAAGGTTCAATATTTATCTCCAATAAACCTGGAAAGATTTTAAGGGCAACCACTGTAGACACATTACAAACCCAGTTAATATGTGTGCATACATATTAATGCATATCCACATATTAACCATATGCATAGACAGCTTTTAGATTGAGCTGGATCTGGAACATTTCAGTAGACAAAGATGTACTGTATATGCATGTAATTTTTTTATATATATAGAAAATACAAACCAAGATTAAATGAAGAGGCATTTATTCTTGCCAATATGGGAGGAGACAGAATAGTAATTACAGAGCGAGAATATTAGTGAAATTTTTAGAATTGTGCCTATAAGCCACTTCAATCCTCCAAAGAACACAAAACCACATTTCACTTCAGCAGTCGCACTGAAACAAGCAAAGGTACTCACAGACTGACGGATGAAGGAATATCTTCTTTTACAGGGATTTCAAACAACTGTGCTTATCATCTCAAATGATTTTTTGGTAAACGTCTGGACTTTTTATTAGGATGCAAGCAGAATTAAAATGAACATTGGAAATCTAGAACCAAATGCAAATCAGCCCAATTTTATTCCATGAAAAACAGAAAAGATTCAATTCTTAGATACTTCTTATTTGACTGAAATTGAGATCATACAGAATATGGGTTTCATAAATAGTCACCTAAAATGAAAAAGGGAGAAAATAACAGAACCCAGATACTCCAAATATACATGCATAATTGGGGAAGATAATCTTGAATGAAACTCTGCTGTATGTTCTCTACTTATTCAACCTGCAACTCCACTGTATACACTCTGCTTATTCAACCTTAGTCTTAGTCTACCATTTTAGACACCTGTAATTCCACAATGGCTGGTCTGAATATATGCGCTATTTTTCATAGAAGAAAGCTCTACTAGAAGCTCCACAAATCATATATTTTAAAGAAACAAAAACGACCATCTGCTCTGAGTTAACAGCAATGACTAACATTTTCTATCAAGGCGTGCCATTTCAGATCAGTCCAATGCAAATGCTAATTAAAATTAATGACACGTGTCTCTGAAGAGTTTTTCTTAATATCCAGAAAAGCCAAAGAGACAATCTCATGAAATAATAGCTCTTAAGGATTTTACCACCTAACTCATGTAAGTGGTCTCCCAGAAGCATAAGGATCTTTTCAAGTTCACACACACAAACCCACACAATTTTAAGGTGAAAATGAACAGAAGATACACTGATCAGTATATAGCCAAGCCTGGACAATGAAGTATCTAGAGTTCTATATGCAATCCAGAACAGAAATGCAGCCAAAACTAACATCACATAGGCCAAAATTTGCAGTAGTAACACTAACTGGCACCAAAATATTCCATAGCTCCCTGGAGAAGAAGGTTTGATCCTTTTCGTGGTGAGGGAGGGAAGCCTGTTTTGGAACCTGCCTCGGGGCCACACAGAGGCAAAAGCTGCTCGCAGCTGTCAGAGCCCCGTCGCGCCCGGAGGGAGCGCGGCTCCGGCTCCAGTCCCGTGCGGCTCCGGGTGGGGCAGCGGGGCCCAGGCCTCGCCGGGTCACCGTGAGCAAGCCAGGTTAAGCCGTCCTGCGGGCTGGGTCGAGTTTACCAGCCAGGACTTAGCCCATGCTTACAACACCCATGTCTCTGGTAGGTGTCACTAACGTTTCAGATCCCACACAATCACTTAGGGAATTTTCTTCAAGCACAGCGTAACTATCGTATTTCAGGTACGGGTTTGGCGCTGCTGTTTCCTTTCCCTGAGAACCCCTTTTTGCTCGGTAATACCAGTTTTAAACCTCAATATCTGCACCACCTAGCCACCATACTATGTTTTCTTTATCATACAAAGAATTCTTGTCAATAATGACAAAAAAGAAACATTGCAGGAAAAAACCCAACCTTTTTTTTCTTTTTATTTTTTTAAATGGCATGGACTTGGGGGATAAAGGCTAGTTATTCTTTGGGTTTGGATATTTTTCCTATTCTTAAATATTGTACTCGCCAGCATCTTATAAGTTTATTTACAAATGTTAGCAGCTTTTTTCTGGATTAAATTTGTGGGGGGGTTTAATTAAATAGATTCTCATTCTTCCATTTCTAACAGAGAGGGCTCTGAATAGCTTACAGTCCAGCTCTTCCTGAGGCTTAGCTTTCTGAGTAATTCAAAAACAGTAACTAAACATACATCTCATCTTAGGCTTTCTCCTTTAGCCTGGCTTCCATCCAACACCTCCTCTGACCCGGTCTCCTTTCACTAGTTCCCTTTATTTTGGCTCTTGCCCAATTTCCCTTATATATGGACAGCAGTTAACCAGTTGCTGTCCATAAGAAGAAATTCAGTACTTAAAGCTCGAGTGGGAGTCCCAGAAAAGACTTGTGCTCCATCCTCTTCTAGAGCAACACTCAGCCAACAACATGCACCCAAAATAAATACCGTATACCTTTCACTTAGTAGACATAGCGTACTTTCCCGGGTCCTACTAGACAACACAGTTTCTTGTGCAATACAATTCCTGACAGTCAGAGTGTACTCAGGAGCCAGTAGCTAAAATTTATCATCCAGCAGTTCTATTTCCAGTCCTATTGTGTGCCCTCAAAACTCCCTTTTGATCGCTCTCCTCTTGACATTCATCTGTTTCTCAGATTAAGGATCTGTTTCTACAATAAGCCTGCCCCAGAGAGTCAGCTCTCATGCAGGGATGGTAGGTTCTGTCACACTGCTTCGTGATTATTGAGGAGTATTTAGCCCTCAGGAACCTATTCTCGTGAAGGCAAACAGGAACAGTTCTGTGCTTTGAATTTGTTCCTCACATCCCGCTATCACATAGAACCACAGAGGTGAGGAAAGCAACACCGTTATTCAGTTTCATCTGGATCCTGGTTGGGCAGGAAACTAAAAGACAGGGAGACTTGGTGGGATCTTCCTCTGCAAGGAAGGGAGAATTTCACACACTGGTTCTGCTTCTTTGGCTCCAAGGAAAGGAATGAGTCTGAAGAGGAACAGAGCTTCCTGAATAAGAAAGACTACCAATAAGGGACTCTCCACCCGGTAACTCTTCCTCATTGTATGGTTGCTACTCCCAGTATTGGTAGGAAAGGCCTGAAAATTCACCAACTCAACAAACACTTCAGCCTAGTACCATTTTATAACCCCAAAAATCTTTACCTAGTAGAATCTCTTCTCCCACAAAAGAGAAAGAATTCATCTCTCCAGACTTGGAGAAGAGGTAGAAAGGAAGCTTTTTGTCTGCTTGTAGCAAAAGAAGAGAGTTTTTACTCATCATTCCTCCTTTACTTAGAAGTAGTAGTTAGATGGAGTTGTAATACAGTAATGCAATTTATTGACCAATAAATCAGGAAAACAGTGCAACTACTCTACTGCAAAGGCAAAGGACTACTTTAGAACAACACAGAATCTAGTAAAATAGTGCCATGTGGATCCTGTAGTCAACTGGGCAAGATCATGAGAAGTAATGACTGCTTGCCCTTCTTAATTAGGAAGAGATGGGACCGTTGCATAGATCCTAAAGGCAGGCACATTTAAGACTACAGTTCTTGTCCCAGACTACAGTACTTAACCAAAAGAAAAAGCACCAATCAGCGAATAATTTTTACAGGAAATACATGGGGAATAGGCAAAGTGTTTGGAATGAAATCCTGGAAGGAAAGTAAACTTTCTGGGATGGGCAGGATTTGTTTTGTTTGTTCTTGAACTCTGCACAAGAGCCTTACACATTCATCAATGAGGACATCACAGGTTAATCTACTGTATGTAAGCACAGGCGCTGACAAAATCCTCTCTCCTCCATTCTAAGCTCTGCCTAAGAAAGTCAATCAGCAGCTACATCTACACAACTTCACATTATGTTCTACAGCAGTACTGCAAATATTAGGTTTTTTCCTACAGTATAATTATTTTCAAATACTTTTAATATATTTTATGTCTTTTCCAGTCTAAAAGACTTGCCAGCAGTTTACTATGGAGGAGAAAAGGATGGTCAACACAAAATAGCACTCACTTTCTTGACAGCTTTAGGTTTAGACACGTACTGCTTGACCCTACAGCTCAACTTCAGTTGCTTCAAGGCAGACTCATGTAGATGGACACAGCCAAAAATGATCCAGGAGTCAAAGGGCACTCACTCTAATACACCTTGCTTTAGTATCTAGTACTGCTAAGGTAAGGAAACTAGAGGAGTCCCTCTCCAAAGATCTTCCATGGTGTCTATAAATTAAGTAGATGGGCCCACTCAAAAACTTTAAATAAATTATTGAGTTTGCTGAAAAGTAAAACTCACCCTTCCATTCTTTAAGCAATACAATATCCGTTTCACACCAAGAGTTTTCCTTTTTTTTTTCCTTTTTTTATTTTAATTAGAAAGTAACAGGAAAAGAATTTAATTATTTCACAATGCAGCCTTTTCATAAACACACAATTATGCTCATTTCATGAGAATTTATCTTCACTGTGAAATCAATCGTCACAGTCTCCATTTACTATACATTACCAAGTCACATTTGATTCCTGTCAGAGAACTGTTGACTTCTGCAGTAAATCAAAATGACAGATACTGTTAGTTCCCTTCTGCATCTATCCCCAAGCCTCAGCTAACTCAAGATGGTTTTTCCTTCTATGCAGTGAAATGAGCATTTTCCTGGTAACTATATTTCAGAACTGGAAAGGTTTTCATAAATGGAAAAAATGCAGTGCATAATCCAGGAAACTATTGAAATGTACAGTATCAGAAACATATGGCTGCAGCAAATACCTATGCAGTGAGGGGCTGGGAAGGAAAGAGAGAATAAGCTTATTAAATTTTTTCTCCTATAGGGATTTTGCTTGAAAATTAAAATACTTTAATTGAACATTAAGAAAGTTTGCATAGTTGATAAAAAAAAAAATGCTGCAAATTACGGGGAAAAAAAAGAGATACAGAATAATCTCCATGCTATCATGGAAGCTGGAACAGATGATTTTGCCTTTGTTCTTTAATGATCTGCATCTTAAATAGCAAAATGGTTCCATAACCAGAACCCTCAGTGGGCAAACTCAGAAAGAGAAAGCTTATTTCTTTCTCAGTTGCCAAGGTTTTTCTAATTAAAGAAAAAAACCAAACACACGCCTCCCCCCAAAAAAGTCAACCAAAAACCAAGTTAATTTTTACATGAATTTTGAAAAGCAAGCCATATTCACACACACCCCCCCTTCAGAAATCAACAGATTAGCATAAAGTAAAACAACAATGAGAATCCTTATTTCAACAGACCTTTACCGATTCCATGTTTCAGTTTCCCTAAGAATCTGGAACAGGGAACACAGTCCTCAGTTGAGGGCCAGATCACTTCACTCAAGCCCCAATATCCCTGCTTCTGCTGACACAATCTATGAATTTAGGAGACAGTGGAAAGTGATACTAAACTTGTTTTGACCAATTTGTGCCAGCAGGCAAATTTTTAGAAGTCTCAAAAATCAGCTGCTTTATAGTAACAGAGGAATTGCTGTTATAATTAAAATTCAGTAAATATTTCTCAAAAACAAGTTCTGCCTCCTTTTAAGCTGTAAGACTGTCTTCATAAACAGCCTCTCCCAAGGCAAAGTTATTTTGTTGTCTTATCACTGTGCTGTCATGTCTTAACATGCCCATATAGATACAAGGATGTTTTTAGAGCAGCTTGCAGATGCTGGAGGGTCTACTCACAGCCCGAAAGGGCAGGGTTATTACAGACATGGCAAACATTTTAGACATCTGATTCTGAAATCCTTGCTGCCCAGTGCATATGAAGATTCAGTGAAAATGTGAATGTGCAGCTATAGAACACTCAAATAAGTCCCAAACTTGCCAATGGAAATGCACGCTTCTCTTGGACTTTCACAGCAGTTCAGTGATTAATATTTAAGATGATGAAAATATTCAAAACGGTTAGCCAAAACAAAGGAGAAACAATAAGCTAAAATTAACAGAATTCTCATGGAAGGAATTTAATATGTACAGCTGATATCAAGCCACCAGGACAAAATTATCTTTCTTGACTGATGTACGTGCAATGTTGGGAAGATTCATACATATCTATAGTAGAATAATAAAAATTACATTAATTTCCAGCATCTGAAGATCATTTATGTTTTTAAAAACATGAAAAGTTTTTCAAAGCCCTTTTTCTGTGCCCCAGAAATGCAAGCGGTCAAGTGTTTGAAATCTTATTCCCAGCAAGTATGTGTGCGACATACTTTCAAAGGGCATCTCCTGGCAGACAATGTCCACATGTAGGCTAGCTGAGATGTCAGCAGATGTAGGCAAAGCCTTCACGGGGTAGTTCAGAGCGAGACTCACATTGCGTCCTCATGTTTCTGGGGCCAGCAGAAACTTGACAGCCCAGAAATCCTGTGCTTTGCTTTTGCTTTGCAGGAGGGAGGGGCATTCCTTGCTTCTGAAAGGACTATTTCTGGCCAGTTCAGGAGCAACAACAGCTGGCTCTGCAGGGAGCCACATCCAGCCCTCATCATCTTGAACAACATCTGAATGTATTGCCAAGCTTTGGCGATGCAAGGGGGAGTAGGTGGGAAGGGACTTAACTGAAGAGAAGAGGAAAACAAGAGCATCTATCCATGCCACCACTACAATTAATTTTATTTATTTTCCTGAAAAAGAACTTAGAGAAATTGCACCTTATCTGCTGAAATGCAATTCCACTGAGACAGCTGCAAATGCAACTGTCCTCTTCAGGAAAAAAAAAAAAATTTACACATCACTTGTATGTCTTTAAGTGTTGTCATGTTTCCTTGACTTATTTGTGCACAGTAATCTGAATTGGCTGTGCATCAGGAGTTGGCTTCCATAGAGTACCCACACCACTTAAATCAGAGGATGGAGTCTGACAGGAAAAACATGAGGCAGACACTACAAAGCAAATATTCTAATTAATAAAGGAAGCAGAGGAATCTCATTTGTTCACCATTCAGCAGTATTTAAACCCAAATAAACAATAGAATAATTCCCAAGATAACAGACAGGCAAGATTTTCCACTGGAGAAAGTGAAAAGCAATGACGCTTTTGTGATTTACACCAGTTGAATCTGGTCACAAGGTACAGAAGTCATGAATGTTTTGGTAAGCCTAGGTGATTGCCAAACAAAACAAAAATAGGATCAGGAGATGATTATTCAGCCATACAGAAGAACTAGATGACTAATCGTGGGGCTGTTTCACCCCATGAGTGGCTAGGAGGACACTAACCTTTCATCCCATAGTTATGCAACAGCAAAGCAGCAGATAAATCACGAGTATCAAGATCTTTTTTCCCTGAACATAGTGGAAATAGCAGTTGTTAAAATGCTCAGCTAGATACAGTTTTATAGAAGTATCTGCAGAATAGTACATTTTCTTACCTCTGCTCCGTGTTAAACAATGCAAAGATATGTTTGCTAGACATGAAGCTCTTTTCAACATCTCGCACTTTCAAGTTGTCCAAAGGAAGCATATATTTCTTCTCTTTTTCCTAGAAAAAAAACAGATTAAAACAACCCTATGTGAGAAGTCTCAAAGAAGCTTGATCTCAGCAAGCTCTGTTTAGTTGGTAATGCCTTCAGTACATTTATTTTCATAAGGGAATATCCAAAATTGAAATGTCTGCTTATCTTTCATAGACATACCTGCAACAGAAATGAAACCTCAAACCCAGTTCTGTTTTTCACTGACGCTTTTAAAACATTTCCTAATAAAAAAATTTCATCTCAAACACATAAGCATCTACATTTATTATTCTTCATTCCTCTGAATTCTAAAAAGAAAAGGGTCAGACTTAGCTAAAATGAAAGTATCTAATAAATGCAGAACTGTTCTACCATGTCTGCGTAGCAACTGGAGTAACCTGTGACATAAAATTCATCTCTATCTGAAATTGCTATTATTAATTATTTAGGGGTAGCATTTGATGATCCCAGGGATAAATTTTCATTCTTCCAGTGGAAAATACAAAAATCGTACAAATCAATCAGAATCATACCTTCATCAAGGTTTTATATATACCATATACAAACAAACCCAGACTCTGATCTAACCAGCTCATTTCTCCAAACAGCAGGAAGGATCTATTCACTCTTGCTATAGCAAACTCCTTTTGCATTTTCATCACAACTCTTATTTACAGCACACTCTTAGGGCACTAACACAGTACAGAGTTTAACAGCTTTCAAAGGCCATTAAGGTACTGTTAAGGCTGGTGCCATTACCATGGCAGCAATGGAGTGGGGAGAGGATTTATGCCCTGGAATTTGTGCAGCGGCTACCAAATGAGGTTCTTGTGAATGTGGTTACCCGACGACCCTGTGGAAGTTCAAGAAATCACCAAAGTTGGAAAGCTTAGGATTCCTTCGCAGTCCCTTATCTGCCAACATGAAGCAAGACTGACTAGTGTCTGTCCAGCCATCATCAGAACTAGCTGTGCAGTCTAGCACCCGTTGCGCTTGCTGGAGAATTGTGAACTGGGACATCACTTACGGTGGTTGGCTCAAGTAAGAAATATGCATGTGATAATAGGTTTTTGTATGCCATAAAACAGGGCAAAAGGGACAAACCAAACTAGGACTCATTTTCCTCAATACATATTTCCCAGAAGAAATACACAAAAGTAACTTCCACCGCGCAGAACCGGAAGAAGTCCTAGCTAGACTGAGATGTGCGTACTGTGAGGGCAGACGCAATTCAACTTGGCTAAGCTTCAGCAGATTACAAAACTAAACTGGATGAGAATGCACCTAAGAGTGAAACTATAAAAATACAGTGATGTGTCCAACAATGGCTCACTTTCCTAGACAGCTTTGTAACAGACCTCAGTAGAGGAAAAAGCATATTTCAAAGGCCCTGCTGGAAAAGCATGGTTTCTGCTGTCTTGTTTTGTTGAATACAAAAGTTATCAAATCCAGTGTGGGAGTATTACATAAAAAGTATCTGACGGATTTTCAAACTGCCTCTAGCTTAGCCATCCTAGAAATTATTACCCACAAAAGATCATATATGTGTATATTCTTCACTCTCTCATCTAACAACAATTCTGATGAAGGAGTCTAGTTCTGTGCCAGTCTATAGCTATTTATCACAGTTCATATCTATATTCTGCTTCCAGAGAATATATACTCTCTGAATCTTTGGGGTTCTCCCTGAAGGGAGAGTATACTGTCATCCATTCACTAAGTATTACCACTGAGATAAATAAAACTAAACAAAGTAAACTCATAATTTACCAATAGAAAAGTAAATAAATAATAGTAAATGAAACTAAATAAAGAACTTGTAGATCAGATATTTCTGTATAAAAATTAGAAGTACTCTATCCTCTAATATTGATTTTTATTGATATGATCTGTTTTGATATGATAAACTTATGTCCTGAATAGTTCTGGTAGCATTTAAAAGGTAACAATGTGTTAGCTTTGCTGCCATGACAAAGTGACACACACTTAAAAAATATGCTAGCATATAAATTCAGGAGAACACATTAAACACTGTATTAAAAGCAAACATTTTTTTCAGTTGAAAGCTAGACTGCATGGTAATGCACCATACTTTGTTTTCTATTTCAAACATTTAAGACAGGTTATAAAAAAAAAATCTTTTGGGCAGAAATATCAATGTTATTTATTCCATCATAACTAAGAAAAAAAACTAGACAAGCTCAATTTTTATTCTTTAAAACTTGTCTTTCACTATTACAGAATATACTTACAATGATTTACTATTCAATTACCAGAAACTTAAGAAGATTCTGATGAAGTGTTTGTTCTGACAGACACTATTTACAGATAAACCAAGCAACCACAGATGAGTAAAAATAGAAACCAATGAAAAAAAAACTATACCAAGAATCTGATCGTCTAAACAAAAGTTCCACAAGCAGCGAAGTTTTATAAATGTTTGATGCCAAACTGTGAGAAAGCGTGTCTTCTGTAGCCACCAGGAAAAAGGAAATGCCTACTGAAGGCTAAGAAGTGGTTGGTATTTATTTACATGGCCTCCTACCCACATGCTGAGACAGAGCCGTTTCCAAGAAAGGGAAATCATAGGGTGCCTATGCTTGAAGTGAACACAGACAGCTGTCACATATGGGAGATCAGACCTAAATACCGCTGAATTGCAGGAGAAAGGTATTACCGCAACAGTACAGCATGGCAGCAAAACCCATAGCAACATTTTTTCTTCCAAACAAAGAGGGGGAAAAAAACCCCAACCATATATATATATATATATATATATATATATATATATATAAATGGAGCATGAGCTAATTCAACAGCAGATGAGCCCAACATCATTTCAGCCTTAGCTCAATTAATATTATGTTATGGCGTGAATGTTCACTCAACCCCTGCTCAGACTTTGGCTGACCCAGCTCGTGCTAAGGCCCACTGTGTGCGGGGAGCGGCGCCGCTAGGTCAATGGAGAGCAGCCATTAGGTCAACGGAGAGCAGCGTGTAGGCAGGACAGGTGGCCAGGCAGAGCTGAAGGGCCACGCTGCAGCCATGATGACCTGCAGATTGCTGTCTCTGGCAGCCATTATCTGTTGTCTGGCAGTTTCCTCAGAATCCACTAACATATGGAAATGGTGTAGACCAAACCTCCAAGCTGGAGGGTATAAAACATCAGCTTACCCAAGAAGCTTTTGAAGCGGATCCCACAGCAGACGGACTGCTGAGGCGTTGGTGCTGCCCGGTGTGATACAGGGGACACCCGCACCATGAGGGAGGAGGAAGGATGGGCACTCTCGCCCTCGGCTAGGTACCTCATTCTTTTCTTTTGCTCATAGGTGCACTGTATTAAGAGTTAAGGGCTATAAGTTATGAAACCTTATGACTTGAATGGTGAATAAATGAATTAACGTGATAGACTAGTCTGGGCAAAAGGGGACTGAGCCCCTCTTTGTCATGTTTGTTTATTATATTTCTTCATGAGTTCATGAAGAAGTAAGTTTAAATTGCAGAGTACGTTGTCCTGTAAATTTGAGAGATCCGAACGGACCTTGACATATGGCAGGGCAAAAAAAGCTCCAGCCAGGACTATCTGTGCATGTTTCCCATCCTGAAAGGCTGACAGCCTAAGAAACAGGGAATGTGTGGAGCCTGGGAGGAATGGGGCTAGGCACACTTCTACGAGTGACGACATGCACATAACTGTGGGTCCAGTTTGTCCCCCTCAGCATTTGTTCTTTTTTATTTATAGATTTTTATTTTTATAATGGGGCAGAGAACTTAAGCGTGACATGAGGGGAAAAACCAGCACATGCTGATCTCATGTAGAGACTTTGCTTCTCTTTTTCCTATACAGTGTAGAGGAGCAGAGGGAAAAAGTGGGAGGTAGTATGGCCCATTCCTGTCTCTGTGACATGAAAAAAAAAAAATATCCCCATAATGCACCTTAGAAAAACAAACCAACCTGCTAGCCTGGGGAGGCCTTCCCACCCTTGAGACGATGTTTCACCACTCGTGGGCAAAAGTAGCACTCACATCCTTAATGGACTAGTTCTGTTCTCTGACAGGCGAGTAAGCTGCCAGGAACTGACAGCATGATGTAAATATGCCATATTACAACTGCCCCTTCCTTCTGCAGTGTTTAAATGTACTAAAAATAAATACTGCTGAAGTCCAAAATGGCACAAGGGATGCAAAAAATACAACAGCAGCTCCCCTCCTCCCAGCAAGGTCTCAGCCAGCACTTCCAAGCTAATGAACTTCATTTTCAAGCCAGAGGCAGAAATCATTCTCTGCTTTTGGAACTTTGTAGGCTCCGTCAGAACAGCAGAAGAAGAAACCTTGGACACAATGTCTGATAACTGGATTATAAGGGGAACAGAATTCCTTTAAGAGATTGTTAAATTACTTCAGCTTCTTCCCGTTATCAAAGGTGATTCTCATTTTTATTTGTCACTTCAAGATGGCTACTGCACAACAGCAGCATGCAGGACAAGCTCTACTCCCCCTTTTCTATCCTGAGGAACAGAAGCAAAATTCATGCAGGACAACTCAAATATATGATGCTCAGATTCTGAAAGGTAGGTCTGAGCCCGAGCATTGGCCTAATCGCACTTTCAGTTACATCACGGGGAATTGAGCCGGTTTGCTCACCACTTCGCAATGCTTTTTAGAACACCAGCTTCTGACCTGGAGGCTGTGACACCAACCAAAACCCGTCTATGCTGATTGTGGGGACCACAAGTTCAAATAAATCAAGGTCCCAACTGGAAGTGCAGGCCACACCGCAAAAGTTGGAACAAAGGCTGGTTTACAGCAGGATTCATTCTGGGCATCATTTGTACTGAAAGCACAACTCTCGAGTAATTACTGTACACTGATAGCAAATATAGGTATCCATGAAATGCCTCTGCCATAAGTATTAGGCATTAATGAGGCAAAACAGTGAACTACTTTAAAATCATGAACTGAGGAAGGACAGCTTTGAATTAAAGCTTGGGAACAAGCAGATAGAAAGGTTGACATTTCTGCCTCTGAACTAGATTTCCAGATCGGCCCTGTACTACTCTCTGTATTTGTTTCCACATTAGTAACTCAGGCCTAATACTTACCTGACTCAGAGGCATCGTGCTAGACCTCGTTTTTGCAAGCTGCAGGGTTTGTGATGGCAGGGCATGTTAAGGTATCCTGCAATCAGCGTGCTAAAATCTGTAAGTGGAACACCAAAGCCGAGCAACTACTTGGCAAAGCAGTTAAGCAGCAGAAGCAGAAAATAATACCAAAATTAAGATGTTCTACAGTATTATACTCTTTTAGATGGCTGGATCACTACTCCCTTTTTTACAGACAGGAGCAGACACAAGCAGCAGTGGCTTGTGAACCTGCTGAGCCAGAGTGATCTATATTAAAGAAAGAAGGAAAAAATGAGAAGTGTAAGGAAATGCTGGTGGTGGTCTGAAACTATGCCTGTTTACTCCTGAAAAGGAAAGTCTCAGACTTGTTTATACCTAGGAGCTGCTCTCACTGCCAGTGCAGAATAGCCTACTCTGTGGCATTTGATGAAAATTCAAACTATTGAGATGCCTCGTAGCAGCTTTTACAGTATTTAAATCAATATCCAAGAGTTAACCATATTCTAACTTTAAATGTACCCAAGAGAATTTTACTGTGTTTCTATTTCAGTTTATTTTTCTCTCTCAGTTTAGAAAGCCACACAGCATCTTCACAATGGTCTCTGCTTTACCACACTTGGCTTTAATGCATGCTCTGAAAAATGAAGCATGAGATACTTTCATATTACTGCAAACTTTTGAAGAAAAACAAGGCAAGTTATTTTATTACAGACAACTTAGCAATGTGGGATTCAGGCCTGAACATGCTCCTGGATACAGCTGTAGAAAACATAATTCTAAACTGTCTATAAAATGAAGAAGGAGCTGCTTTAGCAGAAAAACAATGCATACATAAGCATTCTAACATTTTAATGAAAAGCATAGCAAAAGAATACTTAATAAGTTGCAGATGACAAGACCATGTTTCTTCCACCTATGCACCTCTCCCTCCAGTCTTCTACCATCAACTCCTATATGGTTTTAGCTGTTGATAATAAAGCATTGAAGCCAAGCACTTTTCCAAGAGTTTCTTTTCTTTGACCACTGAAACCAGATTCAAACCACTGTAGATCCTGATTTTCCAATAAATCCAGCCACATAGGCATCAAGAAGCACTATCATATGTACAAATGATTCCCTATGCGCCCACGTGAAAGTTGTCAGACAAAAACTTTAGGCAAAAAAAAGAAAAATTATTGTCTCACTCCCTGAGACGCCTCCACAGGCAGGTTGATTACACCTCCGTGATGCACTACCATTCCCCTTCCCGCTCTGCTCTCACCACGTGCCAGGAGAACTCCGTAGCTGTGCTACACCACAATGGATGTACGTTACCTAGAGAGCAGTTTTATTACATGTATCTGTATTGACAAGAATAATCCAGTATGACATATTAGAGAATTGTCACATAGAGGCATATATATAATTAAATATCGACAATGCCACAGAAGAACCATTATGCAACGTGTAAGTGAAACAATTCTAGGAAAATGCTAGAGAATAAAATGTGAGCTCCAAATTGAAAAATCTCAATACAAAAATGTGACAACAGCTTAGGGTGATAAGTCAGACTATTAGAAGAAAGGAGCGCATGGCACAGAGCACAAATACCAAATCTTACATTCCCTCAGTGTTACAAGATTTTCCCCTCTGCCATGGCAGAGATAATGAGTTCCTTACGCAATTTGAAGCTGAAAATGCCAAACCTGCAACTGCAGCTGAAAAAGGAAGATCTGATGATAGAATCCAGCTATTTCAGGTTTGAGCTAGTAGATTTTTTAATTTTGCATTTGTAATATCTTTTCTAGGCAATTATGAGCACTCCTGGCACTTCCGATTTTAAGGCAATATTTCCTAAACTTTTCTTAACACATCTGCTTGTTTTCCCCCATCTTTTGTTACCTTTTCTCACAACATATTATTAAAAGAATTCAAGAGGTGTTATATCTCTGGTGTTTCTTCTGAATTCAGCTATGGGATTAAACCTGATGCTAGTGTTAAATCAGACCTTGGTCTTGTCATTCATTTTACAGTGTGTTATTCATTTCCCACAGTGTTTTTCTCTCATAAGAACTGGTATTATATTTGTTTCGGCACTTTCCTTCTGCCCAAACTTCTTCAGGAATAGAACCACAAGACTTATTTGAAATACTTCATCCTTTCAAGAAATGGTCACTGGTGTCTTTCTTGAAAGGAGTTTACTATCCTGTTACCTTTCAAGACTTCACAGAAGGACACCAACATAGGATCTCCCTACATCACTATTTTGCAGCACAGCTGTCCAACTTTAATCGAAGGCTTACAGGGAGCTGAAGCTGCAGGTTGCATTCATGCAGCACGCACCAGACTAGAACCTCACAGCCCACCTGCTCAAAGTTGGGCAGCCCTGAATGACTCCTCCTCCTTGCCAGGAGAAGAGGATGGGCACAGCACACAACAATGAGCAACCAGAATCCTTGGGGAGAGCTGTGCTGAGCAGCCAAGCTGGTCCTTAAGTGGGAGCTAACAAACCTGCTGCACCAAGCTCCATGTGGTTGCCGCCTGCACAGCAGTCCCCACATTATGGTAACCAAATAAAGAGCTTTCCCCTTGCCCATCTCTCATTTCCCTCAGTAAAGAGGGGTGGCTGAGCAGGCATCCCGTTGTATTAGTGCAGACCCTGAATGGCTGGATTAAAAAAAAAAATTAACATTCCACTTATTTCACTGGTACTCCCAGTGCCTTTACATAACCAGTGCATCAAACAGAAGTGTAATAGTTTCTGGAATATAGAACAAATTCAACATTATTTAAGATTGCCCCTCTTCAAAAGAGATGCTTATTATCACAGGTGGAAGGGCTGGTCTTTCACTGGTCTGTGCTGTGGGGATGTGCTGTCAGAAAAAGGATCAATCTGAGAACGAGCCTGATGAAGAGGAAATCTCTGTTTAGCTCCTATTAGTTAGGATCTTGAAAGGTCATTTTGAATTTGGGAAATCTTGTCTGGGACAGAAGCCAGCAATTCCTCTGAACTGAAGTGGTGCTGGAATTTAAAATTGAGAGAAAGCCCCGACTGATGAACCAGTTGACAGTCTGGAAAAATTCTGCTGGATGCGTCTAGTGGCTGCTCTGAAGGTGGAGGGGGGGAGTATCCTTTGACCTTTTTATCCCTTGTAATGAAGCCTGCTTATGACAGCTTGTTTTTCTCTACTGGTGCTCAAGTTTTTATTTTTCACTCTTCACCTATTGCAGATCATCCAACAACCACATTGTTTTTTTGGGAGCGATAGTGCAGGATGCAGGGCTCTAGTGCAGCATGTCTATGCTGGCAAAGGGCACAGAGTGACAATGACGTACCAGTTCCTGGGAGATCTGGCTTTTCAGTTGGGTACAGCTTTCCATTCATACAGTTTACAATTTTGCTTTTTACATATATACATGTGTGTGTGTATAAAAATATTTTTTTATATATGTACACACACACCCATGTTCTGGTGGTGGTGGGTTTTTTTCTTTAAAGGAAAAAAGTAATTCCTGAAACCTATTCTCTTTGAATAGGAGTGCAGCTCAGATTTCAGTCCTGAGGAGGTGATGGTGTGGGTGGACAAACCTCTCCAGTTCTAGTGACCTCTTACATTAGGAATACTAAGTTAAGATTGAAAAATCCCGTAAGTTTAACTGTATTTTCAGCTTCCTGGACTCCCCTCGCTTGCATATAGAAAGAGCACCTCTCATTTATAAGCCTCCCAAAATTCCCTGGTAGGTACATGAAGATGATACACCTTTGCTACAGTACCCTTTTTTTCTGCTGGAAAGCTATTTCTTAAAACGCTTCTAGCTTTTGAATGCATTTCAGTTTCTATAAAATGAATCTTAGAAAAGCTTAAACTCAGGAAGCCACCAGTATTTTTCTTTGGGTACCAACTGAAGTATCTGGAGAGAGACTGTGTTTCTAGATGCTTTGTGTGCGTGTGCGTGCATGCATGTGTGTGGAAAAAAAAAATCCTTCTTACTAAAATCAACATGATAAATATGCAATTACATAATTATGTAAAAAAAATTAACCGGGATTTTCCTGAGGCAACACATCTGTCTCTGCAAGACTCCTGAAGATGCAACAAAATACACACACGCAAATTAGTTCATGGCATTTATGCTGCCCTTCTTGCTTGTTATCATTAAAAGCTTTCAGACAGTAATCAATTTCACTGTGGTGGAGATTACTGCAAAATGCATTAAGAAGTTCACGCCTGTGGCAATGGTCACTGAAAATATTTTGGAAAGCATCCCAGAAGTGTAAGACTTTTTCCAGACATCCGAGAGAAACTCTGCTATGACAGAGCTTCTGGTGTCAAGTCTTCTCCCCCAGTACCCCTCCTTTTTTTTTTTTTTTTATAGCAGCATTTTTTGAAAGGTACATTTCAGCTTTTTGCTTTTTTTTTTTTTTTTAATCTTTTTTTAAGCAAGCCAAGATACTTGGGTCATGGAAAACATTAACTTCTGAGACAACTGTCTGAAGCTATCTCCTTCCTTGCTCTATATAATATGTATAAATATACTCTGGCTTCTTAATTTCATCAAAGAAAAACTGTTGAATTATAACAAAAGAGCGAGAAAACCACCTGCTTACTCTATCATAACAACATCTCATTTTTTTGTAAAATAAGTAGCCCTCGGGATGTTCCTATATTAAATAAACAAAGAAAAACTAACACATCATTATTATCAAGCACTATTTCTACTTGATAGCAAGAACATTATCTTCAAATGCTAAGTGACATATGCCATCAAATCTTCAAGGGAGTGGGTTTTGAAATGTGTCTCAGAATTTGACAACAGATATCCTAAAACAATTATGGTGATGTACAGGAAAACCTGTAACCCTCTGCCCTTGGAAATTAATAGCTATTAGACTGAAATCTGCTTAGAAACATAAATCAGGAAGACTGTTTCCCTGAAACTGTCCCAGACTGAAACACTCCTGAAGCTCATAGCCAAAGCTGTTCCTCAAACTAACCCTAAGTTGTCTTGGACTGTAACCCTCTAAAGAGAGAGGTCACTTCTCAATGTACATCCCTCTGCCCCAGCAGGTACTTGGGGCAGATGAATTTGCTGGTGGGGATTGCAGGCTTTGTTAACTGAACTCAGAAGAAGGAACCTGACAAGGATAGGCATGGGAACGTGGAGAAAAAGGTTAGTAGAAATCCAAGACATCGTGAAACTATTACACCTTAGAAACAGTCAAGAGCTAGAGGACAGCAGCAAAAGATGCAACATCAAAGCATTCCTTAAAGCTACTGTCATTAAAAAAGTGACTGCAAAGTGCTAGGCATAGTGTTAGTCTACTACTGACTCCTTCCACTAGGATGTACATGCAGAGGGAAGTGTGTGCGTAGGTGTCCCCGTTTTGGCTGGGATAGAGTTAATTTTCTTCCTAGTAGCTGGTCTAGTGCTGTGTTTTGGGTTTAGGATGAGAATAATGTTGATAACACACTGATCTTTTAGTTGTTGCTATGTAGTGCTTATACTAAGTCAAGGACTTTTCAGCTTCCCATGCTCTGCCAGCGAGGAGGGGCACAAGGAGCTGGGAGGGGGCACAGCCAGGACAGCTGACCCAGCCTGGCCAAAGGGATATTCCATACCATGTGACATCATGCTCAGTATATAAACTGGGGGAGTTGGGCTGGGAGGGCGGGGATCACTGCTTGGGGACAGGTGCGTCATCAGTCCGCGGGTGGTGAGCAATTGCATTGTGCATCACTTGTTTTATATATTCTATTATTGTTATTATTCTCTCTTCCTTTGCTGTCCTATTAAACTGTCTTTATCTCAACCCATGAGTTTTATTTCTTTTCCATTCTCCTCCCCATCCCACTGGGGGCAGGGAGGGGGAGTGAGTGAGCGGCTGCGTGGTGCTTAGTTGCCAGCTGGGCTTAAACCATGACAGTAGGAGAGCTGGCAAACACGGTGGTTTTCAATCTGCAGATGCTGCGTGTTAAATGAAAACATCCAAGTGTTGCTCACCTACAAGCAGCTCTTTCCTGATAACGGTATGTTGGTTTTTCACACGCAACTGTGTGTACCGTGAAGGACACTTGACACATTGCTAGCTATTTCGATTGTGCCACTCAGCTGTTCACTTGCAGCGGTATACAGAAAACAGAGGTGCTGTTCCAGTATCACCCTAAGGGAAAAGCACATCAAGCTTACAACATACCTTAACAACACACAACTGAAACGGAGGGACCAATTCTACTGCCTTGGCCACATGCTCCCTTCAGATACCACGGCAGATGGTGAACTCGGACAGGGGTCAGCAGGAGGTACCACAGTCTGGGGAAGCTCAGAGCAGTACCCCTGGAAGGGAAGGGACATCCTCAAACAGAAATAACCACAACTGCTCGAGTGTCATCACTACCCTTTTGTGTGATGGCAGAACTTGATTAATTTATGGACAGATCACCTTTGCCAGTTCCATACATGCTCACCTTTGTGTCCTTGCTGAATCAGAGCGACAGGATAACACCCATACACCAAAGTCCTAGAGACTGTCAAACACTTGTCACCAAAGGCAGTTCTCCTGCAGGCCCAGAGCAGACAATGCTTCTGTCCAGTAACAGATTATCCAAAGCTATGTTTTGCAGCCAGGTAGAACAGAGCGCACAGCTAAGAAACAGGCCAGTGAAACACTCTGCAAGCATGAACTTGAAGCAAGTTTTCAGTCATGTCGTATTAGTTTCTCTACATTGGAGGTGACAGCTAGAAGCTTCTGCTAAGAGACAGATCGTGCACCGCCGCAACCAAGACCTACAAACAAAGCAGGACTGCCACTGTGCAGTGCGAGGGGCACTGGAGGGAAGCGGGGTGCTGAAGGCAGGAGACAACATCTGTGATGCTTCTGGCTGCCAGATTAATTTCCACCAAAGCAGCCACAAAGGCTCAGTCACCCAGAGACTCCATCATCATTGCTGTGAGCAATGAGCACAAAAACTGGGCAATAAGAGTATATCTCAAGAGTATCAGCACCTGGGAGAAGGAGGAATTTCCCTTGCTTCTGCATGGTGCATGAGGTCTTCAGTAACTGCCAGATTAAGAATCTTGCAGTTATATTCTTTTGCTATCGCAAAATAACATCCTTACTAATAAATAAAAAATATTTTTAATTGTTTTTCTACTTTTTTCTGTATCTCTTCCAATCCAAAATAACGCCAAACCTTGCCTTTTCTTGCTATGACATTTTAAAATATGTCATTTCTCCTCTGTATAAAATAACATCATCTTTAAAGAATTCCAGTTCTGCCTTGCCTGGATTCATGCAATCAAGCATTATTCAGATTCATACCTAACACCCTCTTTTATTCCACGCTGTTTGCTTAGGGAAGAAAACACAAATTGAATACACCATTGTGTAGACTAGAAGTTGTGTTAAGATGACAAACACCTGCATCCACTTAATCATCTCTGTTAAGATACTGTCAGTTGGACTCCAAGAACACAATTAGGGAAGGAGCTCTTTCCTAAGAAAAAAAACCAACTCTAACCAATGATCAAAATAGCTGTAAGAACTATCTTCATCACGCTCCAAAAATTTGCAATGTGCAGCTTGGATAGCTATTGTTAGTGAAATGGTATTATGAAAATAAGATTTTTAAATAGTCAGCAAACAAGAAGTCAATTTTTGCTCCAGCAGAACTGTCTATACATGCTTAACCTCAGCTGTTTCAAAGAACCTATAAAAAGTACGATGTCTTAGAAGGTCTCCAGGAATTTCAGAACTATAAACAATGACAATGCAAGAGGTAATGACATTATTGCAAACACAGAAAAGACAACAAAAAAGGCATACTGAAATCTGAACGTTGAAACACGCCTGCAAAAACATTGAATTTTTATAGTATACCATTGTATTACAGACAAGAAAGATAACACCTCTGCTTCTCTGGAAGAAAGTGAAATATTTATTAGGAAACACAGCAATTCCTCAAGAATATAGGTCTTCGATGCTGCCTCAAAATATTGTAGACTATCAATACACTGGCCTTAAACTTACAGGACACTATTATATTTGCAAAGAATCACTCCAAAGTACATACACTAATTCTACATAACACTGACATACGGCACTGAATTCCCAGACAGTCAGTCAAAGTTCTGGGCAGGAAACCAAATTCCATGATTTCTTTTTTTTCTTTAAACACTATGTCAAAACACTCCTATTACTCGTTACTTGTGCTTTGAAAGATATACTCCATTACTCCTTAATGTCGTTAGCTTTTGCAGATACTGCAACCAACAAGGAACTGCTGCTGGAAAAAAACGTATTACAACTGTTTTCCAACACTGACATACTGAGATTGTTTCAATGTGAAAGAGGCACGGTGACAACAGAAATCCAAGGAAAAAGAAGATAACTAATTTACAAATATAGGTACAAATTTGAATTTCAGTAAGGAATCTGTAATAGTGAAACAAACTATCAAGTACTAAACCCCCCAAGTTTATCATTTTCCACATATAAATTCATTCTAGGACTGAATCTGAAAACTGAATTCATACAATTAAGCCTTACTGGTGTAAAGCATTGCATCAGTAGTTAATGACCTAGTTTCACACGCAGTGATTCCTAATATCAATGGAGATAATCTTTTAGCGTGTTTTAAAGTAATAAAGAACAACATTTTAGACAAACATTTTTTCCACTTAGTTTTCAAGACACTCAAAGATACAAAGCAAGGAGGACAGCTTATTGCAAAGTTGTCCGTGCATCAAAATTTAAAAAATACAATACAAAACAAAGAAAACGTTTTCGTAAGTCCTCCCTCTGCCCTCCAAAAGCCTCAAAATATTGAAATAAAATGTTCATTAAAAATATTCCAAGTCTGCCTAAGAGCTATTTAAATACCGTATTAAGCAATTTGATTTTCTGTAATCCGTTTTTTACATTTACATTACTCAAACTGAACGTATATTTTAATTATTTTCTCAATTCATTCATTTTGCTGAAATAACATTCTATTCCCCTTTGAGAATATTCCCAAGGTTGTAAAAACTAGATTGTCTAGCAGCTTGAATTTATTTTAAATGTCTAATAATGTATTACACTGAAATAGTTTGAAATAATGAGGGTTTTATACTAATACATTACCAAACTATATAATTACTAGTAATTCCCAGAAAAAAAGTACATGGCAACAGACAAGGCTAAATACATGTATATTTGAATAAAATACATTACAGAACTCTTGCCATTACTTAAAAAAAAAAAAAACACCCCAACAAAACCACACTACAAAAGCAAGTGTAATAAGCCTGGAAAATTTACAGTTAAAAGAAATTCACATTCCCTAATGGAAACAGAATACCTCAAATACATTTCAATCTGCCCTGAAATTGCACTTTAGAAATGGGGAAGGGGAGAACCTAATTCAGACAGGGAAAAATACACTTTAGTCTAAGAACACAAAACCAAGATTTTTAAAAATCAAATTCATTTGGCAGCTGCATGGAGCCTTTACAGGTGAACTCCAATTCCCCTTGCTTTTCTTGCATTCACTTCCATTTCCCCACTCACCTCTCATCTCCTGCTGAGGTCATTTGGTGCGAGAAGTGTTTTTAAAGATAGGAACTACTGAAATGCAAAGACGACTTCAGCCACAGACTGTATGTGGACAAAGACCACTACTTCTGGGGACTTTTTGCAGAGAAGGTCACCATTTGTAAAGAGACTGAAACCATATGTTTCAGTCTTACAAAACAGACGCTACCTCCTTCTGCAAGGTAAGTGAAGATGGGAACGCAGTGGCCTCCGATATTTTCAGCAGGCATAAACAAAATCCCAGACCCTTTCAGAACACTAGGACACAAGATCATCTCAAAGAGAAGCACATCACGGAAATTTTCTTATGCTCACTGAAAAGGAGGAAAATTTTATATATAATACAGGCATATGCCCCTTCATCTAAAATAGTTATACTCTAATTACCATTGGATTCTAAATTCTCTGAGCTCAAACACCACAGCTGAAAAGATCTTCATTATTTCATTATTAGGATCACTTAGCACAAAAATTGGCTGATGTCAGGTGCTGAGTTTCATAAGAACACATTTCTAATTAATTTGAATTAGGCTGTAAGTTCTCAACTTACTCCGCAGTCTAAGAAAATCCTCACTGCCCTCACACACACACATCCACACAGAAACAGCACTGCTTAAAAAGAAGAAAAGCTGTTAATTACAGAATCACACCACTTGTTCCCTATTTATCCATATCCCAGAGGTGGGGGGGTGTGGGAGAAGAATCTAGTGAGGAGGACCTTAAAGCAGAGTATCTCGAAGAAGAAAAGGAGAACTTAGAAAGACCTACTGGTAAGTATAGCACACGGCGGCCTGGAGAAGAGGCTGTAGAGGTGGGAGTGAGGTTAGGAAAGGTTATGGAAGAAACTGCTGCACAGGTATCTGAAATGTCTGTGAACTGACTTACTAATGGCACACAAACCAAACCAGAAAAGCTAGAAATTTTCAATACAGAATCAAAATTATTACTTAATCGATCTAACAGAGACCTAGTGGGATAATTCACATAATCTGGAAAATTGACATATCTTTATATTCTTGTTTAGGAAGTCTGACGGAAAATAACTGGGAAAGTGTCATCTTTCATATCAAAAGCACATATATTGGTGTGGGGTTGACATCAAACAGGGAGAGAGACGTTCTGAATGTTCCTGGAGGCAACTAAGGAACAAAGAACATATGCATCACCATCACTGGGACTTTCCGTGATCACTATTCACGTACAGGACTTGATGATAATGAGGTATTTTAACTAAAAGAGAGACACCATGGAAAAAGCTGAGCTGCTGCTTGGTTGAGGGGGAAACCTATTAATAGGCAATGTTGAGAAAGTTCCAGTATTCAATCCTTCTTTCACATTACTCTTCACTAAAAAACCTAAGAAGCAGTAAAAATGGTTACGGTTGGATATTAGGAAAAAAAAAAGTTAAAGAAAATTAAGCACTAGTATAAACTGGTAAGTTCAATAACCACCCCCCTCCCATTCTTTCAGTTCTCTCAAGTGCCTCAGTTTTGAATCAACAGCTTAAAGTCGTAAGAGTAAAAACTCTGTAACTGATGTGTGTAAACCTCTTATCTAAATCACATGGAGCGAGCAGAAAAGCAAATCTGACTTAAAAAGCACAAGAGTTCCTTGGACCTAAGCCCTACTCTTACTCTGCTATTTACACACTGCAGCTAGCATCTTTGCTGTACAAGATGACACGCAATCTTCATTGAAAACACAGCCTAACTCAGAGATTCTCAAATGTTTTTCTATTTTAAGCACATTCTCTTTTCCTCCCTGCTGTACCCCAGTGCAGACAATTTTGCATACTCTAGGCCTGCATCTGCTAGCTCTTCTCTCCAGAACTGCTTTTTGAAAGTCCCAGCTCCCATGCCGTGCTCCTCAGGAGGGTGCTCGGAGTGGTGTGTTCAATGCAGCTTGGCAGAGGTGCTTGAGACAGAGGCATGAGACAGGGGCTCTAATGACAGAACTAAAGAACTTAATTTACTAGGAATGGTGCAACTGCTTATCAGTGTGGGGCTGAAAGGCAACAGCACCCCATGCTTACGCAGCATGAGAACTGCCAGTCAGCAGAATAAGCTGCCAGTACAAACGAAACCCAGAGAAGTGGGGCATCTGCTTTCCACCACACAATGGCAAGTTCAGCTGAGCAGGTGACTCAATCTATAGAGGCACCTTCATCTTCCAGAGAAGAGGTCAACATCTGGTTCTGCTCCAAAAACAAACGAGTAAAGACCCTGGGAAATAATGCACCACACCTTCCCCTATCCCCCCCTGGCTGGGTGCCAGCCTAGCCAGGAGTAGCCAGTCATCTTTTCTATTTGGTAGGGTAGAACATTGGTCCATCACCTCAGTGGCAAATAATATGCAGAAAAGCATCATTTCGCGTGTCTTAAATGAAGGCTATAGGAACATGTGCACTGTACACAGCAAAGAAGGTCATTGTGGAAATACTAGAGAACTTAACATTCTAAGTTCCGTGTAACTTGTGCCAATAAACTGTTGGTTATCCCCAAATTAAGCTCGCTATATAAACTATCCCTAAACTGTTGAGGTAATTTTTTCATAAGCAGGGAAAAACACAGCTACAAATGTCTTAAGTCCTTGTTCACATTTTGATCTCGGATGCCTAAAGGCACTTGTTCTGCTCCCACAGGGTGGAATGCCTTCCCACAAAGCACCCATGTGGAATCTTCAGACGCTATTTTTGAAAAGCATAATAAAAAGGCATTTCTTCCTAGAGTTTGTTGTTACCAGCGCAACTTATTGTTGATCACCTCTGTGGATGCCTACACTTTCCACGGTTTTTCATACAGAGGAGATTTCTTATGTGTAGTTACCCACTACAAAAATCTAACTGAAAATTTATAGTTGTCAACAATGACACAAAGGAGGAAGCAGGCTTCTCTTTATGTAAGGATGTACCCATCTTCACAGTGAAAAAAGAAAATATTATTTCCATGAGGTTTACTGCAAATTTATTACAGTAATTAAACTGTCCAGTGAATCTCTGTCTGTATCAACTTATTTCCAGATTCAAAACCAGATGCAAAAACCATCTTTCATTTAATTTGATTATTCTAACTTGGGTAGAGTATGTAGAAACAGATATTTTGGCAACTGGTTGCTAATGAGCTTTCCTAACTCTTTAAAGCTGTTCTTGCAATGCTTTTCCTACAGTATTTACAAGAAAAAGCTAGTGATTAGAAAATGGTTAAAATCCTTGCTCCTCCTGCAGCAGAAAACACTAAATCTCTTTTGTTCAGAAAAGGTTTTTAAACAGGCTTCATTAAACACAACTTCCCAAGAATCCATTTTCTTGCTGGCCATTACTTCAGTCTTTTTGTATTTCAGCTCTACAGCAAAGGGTTAGTAAACCCATCTACACTAAAACGCCCATTGCCGTACTCCACCCATCAGGGCTTCTAACGTTACCAAAAATGTGCAGTATTTTTAACCCATGGTTGAGCACTGGGATTTAAATGCTTAGGCAACATTTGTTTTTTGCCTTTATGCATTTCATAAGCACCCTCTATAAACATTAATAATTAAACTGAAATCTTAAAGGGAAGGTGCACGATATTTTATGGGTGAGAGAGTTTGCAATAAGAGACGTTAATTTGATGTTTTCATTTAAAACAAACAAAACCAAGACTGTATTCAGTAGTGTCAGGTTCTACCTGTTCCTCTAAGCACCCAACTACCATTCTGTAGCTTTAAAATTAATTTTCTATGTTCGTGAATATTGTTTTCCCCAACATAAACAGAAGATGAAATCAAACAAGTGACTGACTTTTGCATTTCCTCTGTGAAAGCTGATAAACAGAAGTTTCTTTAAACAAAGCACATACTTAAGCTATGACCTCCACTGATGCCAAGCATCCTGGAGCCGAAGAATTCAGCGTGACTCCAGGAACCCTTTCCTATGGATGCCCCAAGCTGCATTAGAAAAGAAAAAAGGAACCCATGCAAGGAAAATAAAGTTGCATAAAGCCAGGGAGTGAGCCAAATGCTGCCCAACCGTCTGCTGTGGGGACTGTAGTAGTCCATTAGATTTAGTTCCTCTTTAGCATCTGGCATTTACCGCTCTTGCAAACACACTGATCTGATTCAGGACAGGAATTGCTATTTTTCAAAATGCTGTCAAATACACAATGTCAAAAGCAGAGATTTTTTTTTTCCTTAGCTTTTTCATTATGGTAAAGTTTTGTTTACATCTAACAGATAACAAAATTGCAGACTGAAGTCTGACTTTACATTGACAGTATCTCCTTACAGTGACTTTAACAAGATAAACAGTAGAAACAGGAACTGAAGCAGGGCTTTTAACTTTTCATCCTATGTTTTAGTTACAAGACTATTCTTTCTGGCAAAAATCTTTAAACCGCTACCCTGACTTTACTTCTCACTTGTTAGCCAGGTAATAAAAGGGCAGTGCAAAAGCGGGAAATCAAAAGCAAAAATTTTAGATAGCACATTAGATATGCTTAGAGACACGGATTAGCACACGGGATGTCTCTTGTAAAAGATGATATAGCACATCAAAGCTACTCACACCAAGGGCCATGGTCACTTATTCAGGATTCCCAGAAGCCAGGTGGCCAAGTCAAAGGGCACGCACAATGCTTCACTGCACACGTGTTCTGTGGTAGACATTAGACCAGTGTTATCCGAGTTACAGGGTGGGTACTCACTACCTGCCTGGCTTTTCTCTCTTGCATCTATGGGAGCTTCAGTGGGGGCAGTCAGAGCACAATTGCTATTCCTGCTGAAAACAGCATCAAGTTTCAGAGACATAAGGCTTCAGGAATATTCTCATTCTACTCCAATTAGATATGCCAAGACGGCCATCATGACAAAATCCACCAAGCTATGGATTATAACTGATCTATATTCACTTCCTCGTGAAGAGAGGATGTTAACTGCAATGGTGATGATAACCATGTATACAGACAGACAGCAAGACTTGGAATACAAGCAAGCTAGCGGACAATTTAACAACTATCTACTGCATGGGCAGACGGCGGTCTGCGCCCTCCGTACTGGCAGAGGAAGGACATTAATGCAAAAGAAAGCATTATGGTAAGTCTTCCAAAATAAGTGTGTTCAAATATCAGCCTCATTTGCCATTATTAAGAGAGACAGAATGAATTCAAATACCATTTCTTTAAGGATCCAACCTATGAGTAAAATAATTCCCAAATGAATGGAAGAGAGGAACAAAGGAGTGCATCTACTATACAATTCCCCAATGGCAGGTTACCAACAAATCAAAAATAGTGATGCCTTTTCTGAACAACCCAGGATAAAACTGCCTTCAAAGCTGTACGGGGGGGGGGGGAGCTTCTCCTGTGCAGAACACAGGAACCTTCATGACAACGAACAGCCTGATGTACTAATCAGTTTTCTGATCCCCTTTCTAATAGTTTTTGCTCTGGTGCATAGGTTGTGCTCTGACTGCCAAGACAATAATTTGGTTGCCTCAGCTAACAGAAAATAGCTTCCAAAAATCAAGTTATTATTTAAAACTACTGGAAGATTTAATAGGCTAGCTCACTCACCCAACTAAAATAAGCCATTAACAAAATGTTTCAGCCAAAAAATGCTACAGTCGTTAGTTCTGTTACTTGTGGTTAATAAAGAGAGATAGCTCAGTAGAACTCAAGTCATATTCTTATTGCTGGTAAAAATATACATTCAAGTGTGTGGGTCTATGATGCAATGGGAACAGAAGAAGGTATGCAGGTATGAGAAACGCAGATATTTTCAATCTACTGCTAAACTCAAGACTAGTAAAAGGACCATTATCCTCACTTGCATTGTGGGAACATCTAGAGAATATTTCTAACTGGCACTGTAAAAATACTTACAACATTTCTTGCCCCAAGGGCTAACAATCCTTGTCACCTTGACTAAAAGCTTGGAGGTCATCTGGCAGTCTTCCAGTAACATGCTCTTTCCTCTGATGTTGCAGCTAGACCCTATTTCAAAGGCTGCAAAACCATATCATGTTAGGAAAATAAGGATTATTTACAAACTGATAACTGTTTTTTAAGACTTGCCTCCATGCAGCCTCACTGAAGTACAAAGTGTCAAGCTGTGTAACTACACAACAAAAGTGCATCTGCTAGGAACAAAGTAGTGCTTGGGCTAGATAGTTTAATAGACTTTAAAGTTTAGTGTAAGGAAAGACTCCTCCCTCATCGCTATTACTTCAGTTTCTTCTTCCTAGTCTTCAAAATCCACAATGATGAAACATCCTTCGCTAGACCAACCAATACTGGAAGAGAGAGTATAGCATCACTTGTGTGAAGGACACAAGAGAACAAAACGCAGAAAGCCCTGCCAAATTGCTTTTCACCAGCGTGGTATCGTTCTGCACAGGGCAACACTGAATTAAGATACTGAGCACAAATCTGGAAGTAAGAGAGATCTGTTTGCAAGGGGCTGCACCCAGGGTAGTGAGCCCTGACTTTTAATGAGGTTATCAGCACAGGTACCTGTGTAGATGTGATAACAGTGCTTTCAGAACAGCTGTAAACTCACTCAGGCAGCAGCACAATAAGATACAGGTACGACCCAGCTTGCCCTTGCGCCAAGTGTGGCAGCTGAGCAAACTGTGCCCAAGGACACACCTTCAGCCTCTCTTCTCCAGCCAGCCCCCAGAAATACAGCTGAGCAGGAGAGACGCCTTTTGCATGTCCTCTGATTCTGAAGAGCAGCAGCAGCAAGTGATTCCAACAACACTTAAGTACGCTATGAATAACTTTTACAAAATATTCTATAGCTAGATCAGCTCCCAGGCACAAGAAATCATTTCATTCAGGTCTGTATGGCACGCTTAAAACAAACTTAAACAGACCATGAGATCACTACGGAGCAGAAATGCTACCATACCTGCTGTTGACACAGCTTTGTTAAATAGTTCCACAGCTCAACACTAGAGGCACCAAATCCCACGAGTAAGAACATACAATGGACCTTGAAAAAGCATTCAATAATCACTGTGGTATGCATGAACCCATGAGAGGATCCAACAGCACTGTAGAATCTGGGCTGACTCCAAGCTGTATGCAACAATTATTAACTAGTGCTTTGGGCAGCATCTCACAGGTTTGTTTTTTGGACATTATAACTGAAGTCAGTTCTTCTTTAAGTTACATGGGACTTGCTACTCTAACCAGGTGGTTGTGATTTGCAGGGTTTTCACAACACTTGCTCCTCTCTCTGCTTTTTTCCCCCTCTGCTTGAGGCTGATACCATGTTTTTGTTCATGGGGTTTTTTTGTTTTCAGATTTAAGTTTAAAAGTATGAAATAACCTAGCCACTGTTTTTTGCCTGGTTTCTAATTAAAGCCATCTAAATATCACAGCTCAGGAAAGACTCAAGGTGATCTGAATCTTTGTCAAAACTAACCAAAAAGAAGTGAAATAATGAAGGTAAGTGAAAAATGTACATAACCAATCACTCCAAAGACACACGCTTGTTAGTAAAGAAATGCGGAAAAGAGCCTTAAAGATATTTTGGAGGCCACTGCACTGGTAAAATTATAGATTCTAAGTTTTCTAGTTGAATGTATGATATACAGGGTGGGGCATGCAAACAGATATCCCTTGTGAATAATGTGGTTGGAAGTGATTATATATTCTATTAACTTGAACAGCTGTGAGAAGCACAAAGGATTGGAAAGCAAGCAAACTGGAAAGAAAGCACAGTACCTAGGTGTCGTCACAAAAGACAGAAACCTCATCATTTGAATGCTTTAGGGATTTTGCCCAAATTAGTAATACAACCATAAAACCAGGCCCATTTCAGGTTTCGGGGCTTGCTCTGCCAAGTTTTAATAGATTTTTCTAAATATCTCCTGCTTTCATTACCCATAACAGTGAAAAAAAGTCACTCTTCCTTGTAATAGAAGGTAAGAAAAGAAGGTAAGAAGGAGAGAAAAATGCATTTACATACAGCAGTGACTCTGCATTGTAAGCGTGAGCATAATTAACAAGAACAGTTATACAGAGACAGCTTAACTTCAGCATTTAAAAAAAACAACACCACAACACAAATTAGGGATTTTCTCCCCCCCTTTCTTCACCAAACGGTATTCAGCAGCTGAGCTTTCTGGGCTCCAAGAAGGCTAAGCTGGGTAAACTCAGCCAACCACAAGGTTGAAAATGTAGCAGACGTATCATAAAAATTTAGTAATGCTTTTAAACTACTTCTCACCTCAATGGTTTGATGGTGGTGTGGTACTGTTATACAATATGTGCTGTTGCTAAGGCAACTCGATCTCACCTCGACAGCTGCTGCAACTTCAGCGAATCAACATGACGAGCTGTGGCAATTCTGATTTTTTTGAATTTTTTTTTTTTAAAGAGTCTTTCCAACTATAAAGCATTTTCAGATGAACCTCTGGGGCTCTTTATTCAAGGACTATCGCTATTTCTCAAAAATATCTTTCACTGTATTCTAGTGGAAACACTGTGACACTAAGTTCAAAAACATATTCTGTTAAATCAGATTTGTGTCTGGCAATTTTATACCTGGTGTAAAAACAGTATCGTGCCTCTGTGTTCATTCAGTTTAAGTGCAAGAATTTTACATCTCTGGCAACAATACGAGCCTGCCTGGACAGTTTAGCACGTCCTTTTCCATTAGAGGAAGGGGGGGGTAAGGAAAGTCTAACTCCTTGAAACACAGAAAGCCCAAGTTTTGACCCATCCCTTTAACAGAAGCCAAACTGTAATATTGCTTCAATTCCATTTTAAGCAGAGCTAAAATAAAGGTTGAAATCCAAAACAAGATTTTGTGAAGAGAAATCGGCACAGAGTGCTTCTGTGATAAAGGCTTTTGTGGAGGGAGGTGGCTAGAGTCTCGTGGTCCAAACCCCAAAGAATTTTTTTTATTTTCATGTCCTTGGCTTCAGGGACACTGCTGTGTGAGCAAGGACTAGAAAAAGAATCAGAACATTACGAGTCTTCCCCGCAGTAAGTATCAATTGCAGCTTTTAAGAAGATTCAGTGCTATTTCTTTCTTTTTTCTCAACCTATTTGGGTACAGAACCAAAGTAAACATAAGACAGTAGAGCAAGCCTGTGAGGGTGTTTTGTGAAACTCAGCCAAGGTTCCTGCTATTTTAATTTGGGGAGAAAAATAAGTGTTACAAAATGTCTAGGAAAAGTTTGTGCTGAGAAAGCACACAAGTATTTAAAGGTGGGCAATGCAATTTATTAAAGAGGTAGAACATAAAAAGTGCATCAAAATAATTAGGGGAACAACAGATTTATCTATTTTTTTTTTTAAATCAACAAAGCAGTAAAGCAAAAGTTGACTTTTTTCCAGTGTAGACCTTTCTCCTTCCCTTCCCCTTTTCTTCTCTTCCCACCCCTGTTGTAATCGTAGATCTGTCAGAAAGCATACAGTGGTGGCTGAGAGGAAAGACGCTGGCCCTAACTGCATACACTGCGATAGTCCTCTTTCACTGAAAGCCAGCAATTTAACAAAATCTGTGTACGAGCATGTTTGTT
The DNA here is from genome assembly GCA_009819775.1 of Phoenicopterus ruber ruber. Taxonomy (NCBI): domain Eukaryota; kingdom Metazoa; phylum Chordata; class Aves; order Phoenicopteriformes; family Phoenicopteridae; genus Phoenicopterus; species Phoenicopterus ruber. The sequence goes on from CM020222.1 coordinate 29,129,214, forward strand.
GCCTTCATTTCTATTCCAATCTGCAAATAAAATGTGAGGAAGGGCCATTTCTTTTTTTCAGTTTAGTAAAGCCTCTCTATATAAAACCTTTCAAGTGTCCCTCTACCTCTTAACCAGCCTTCACTACAAAAATATCCTGATACACAACTTACAAGCACCCGCTGCTACTCATAAAATTTTCAGTGCACAACACACACACTCATACAATCCTTGTGATTCTCCTCTTCTATCCTGCAGCTCAAATACGTGTAGCAAAAGCTCCAGCTGTAACACTGAAACTGGCAATGAATCTGCTAAATTCAATGATACTAAGAGAGTTGAAAAAACCAAAACAAAACCAAAAAAAACCCAAGGAGCAAAGAATGTACCTAATTACCACTAATCCTGCCTATTAGATTTCATTCAGACACCACAACTTCTTTCAAATAACCCCAGTTTATTTTTGAAAAAATTCCTTTTCTTCAGACAGGATATGGGGGAGGAGTCAATCGGTGATGTTTTACACATGCACATCTGGATATAGTCCAATTATTCCCCTTATACATTCCTCCAGTTGTTTTCATTTTGCTCCATGCTCTGGCATTCATAAATTTGTGAGATTAATTGTGTGTGAGCGTCTGCAGTCTTGGATCTGGGCACGGGTTTAGCTGCAACACAGCTAGAAGTCAACATTAAAGAGAGCTCCAGTTCAGAAAACACAATTTACATTTATACATCTTTGGTACAGTAAGGATTGAAGCAACCGTCATCCTTACCACATGCATCAAATTGGTAAGATTAATTCAATATCAACTACATTTTATTACTGCAGTTAGTTTGAGCCTCATGGAAAGTTATTCAGTGTAAATTGTAAAAGATGGATTTTTTTAAATTTTTTTTTTCTTCTTTTTTTTTTAGGTTTTAGGGTTTTTGGGTTGGTGTTTTGGTTTGGTTTTTTTTTAGTTTTTCTTGGTATGATTTCATTTGTCTTTGCGAATGATATGCCATCACAAAGAAGAGGAGCATTGTAAAACCTCAAAGGGGTCCAGATAATCTAGCAGATTATGCCACTCTGGCAACTAACAGGGTCCATAGTTGGCAAATCCAGCAACCTGGGAAATCCCCGTATCGGAGGTATTCCCAGGTGAAGCTCGGATTCCTTGCTGCTGTAACCTGCTATTTACAGCCCTCAGCAAATGCGGACAGGAAGGCTGTGACTGGGCTTCTGCAGTGCTCTGGCTATTCTAGGCTGCTAGAACAGCCCCCTTTGGGGCCAAGGGCAAGTGAGCTTAAACCAATCACCAGCACAGGGAAAGCAAGGGGGCTAAACACCGCTTCTCCTCTCCTGGGGCCAAGACTTCCATTTACTGATGTTTTGTATTTTATGTGCAATTTACTAACCAAAACCACCTGTTTCCTCAAGCTCTCTGCAATTTATTGTTTTGCAAAATCAGTTTCACATTACACTTCTGATCAGGGCAGTTCCACATGAGAGCTACAGAACTGAGGTGATGTATTAAAAAGCGAGGGGTCGAAGGCCAAGAATCTACTCACTTCACTGCAAGCTTTCTGACCCAAATACAGTGCTGGATGCACAAACCCCACTTGCACTCCAATAGCACAGGCACTTCTACGTTAGATGCAGCTGTCAAGGCAGGGCGACAAGGCAGCTGAACTGTGCCCAGTTTATGAAGCTTTTCCAAAAGCAGTTAGCTGCTGGCAGGAGTAGTTGGACAGCTATAGGTTGGTTTTGGTTGGCTTGTTGTGTGCAAGATGGCTGTTATATTGTTGAACAATCATCCATCAGGTTTGATGGGCTATTTATGGAAGATAAATTGAACTGAAACCTTCTTACAACCACCTACTCTTTTCCAAAAATCTTGATGCACTGTAAGATAGTCAATCTGGGCACACCATTTCAAATTTAGCAGATGATAGTAATCTAAAATATTTTAACCCCCTCACATTTCCCATTGTTAATCCATTTTGTGGATTAATCTTTGAAGATCTCTCAAATCTGTCCAGTTTGTAGAAGGCTCTTGATAATATACAGCAGGAAAAAAAAAAAACCACCCCAACAAAACCTCCTCAAGCCAGGAATTTTTTTTTTTTCCCCAACCCACAAAATTCTGGTCCAGTTTTCTTCACCCAGAAGGCAAACAGATTGAGTTTGGCATTCGTCATGCCCACAATACCTGAATCTGGCAATTAATCATCACTGCACAGAGACAATTTTCTTGTCCTGCCAGCCACCACTGCTAATCCCTACAACTCCTCTGGCAATGATTCCTATTGCAATGCTGAAGGTAGAAGGTCCAAAAGGCAGGGAGAGTGGTACAGTTGCAGCAGGTTAATCACTGGGGCAAGCATAGCTGATGTCCCCAGCGCTGCACTGCTCCAATCTAAGTAGCTCGCGCTGTGTTGCTTGAGACTTGGACCAGCTGTGAAGTTCAGCCCCTCACCCTGAACTTCCATCCTTAGAGTTGCATCCAACCTTAACAGTTGCATAAAGTATTTTAGCCTTTTCCTTTTTCAAGTTAGGAAATCGTACCTAAAAACCACCAAATGTTGCAACCTACATGAAATTCTTTCAACATCCAGTACCTGCAAGTCAGGGAATGTCAGATTTATGGTTGCACATACAACCTTAATTCTGCTCCATATGCATATGTGTTGTGATTAAGTATCTGATTACCTGATTGCGCACTATTTTTCTCTGGGACTCTTGCCTCATTCAGTGTGCAGAAAGCACATACAAGAGAGGAGAATTACATTTGCACAAACAACCATAAATCCAGTATTTCCTAGCTTCCGAGTACTTGACTTTGCAAACAATGTTCCTTTCATGTAGGTTTTTTGGTTGTAATATTTGTACAGCATACACCTAAAGAACACTGAACAATTTACATTATGGTATCGTCTAAGAGTACATAATCAATTTTGAAAACCCTCCCATTTTATGGATGAAACATTTTCAAAAACTCTCATTTTGTGGTTGCACTATCATGCTTATAAAAGTCATATTTTCCACACAATAGAGGCAGTGTAAAAATTAAAACAAGCTGCACACTGATTGACCAAGTTGTCTGAATTATTCTCTTTCTTCCTAACAATGAACTGTGTTCTCTGAGCTCCCAGTAAACAATTAAGAAGGGTGGGGGTGGGGGGCAACCTATAGTAAATAGCATTTTAATCGCATTCTTACAAAAGATACAAGGAAAATAGCAATACATAAAATAAGCCTCATTTTCCCTTTAAAGCTACTGGAGAACATGGTGCTGTTTTAGGAAAGCAGAAGTTCTGAGCTGCAGGAGAGGGCACAAATCTTACCCAACACAGCTTGAAAGAAAACCAGAAAGTACCTCTTACAAATTTCCAGAAACATGTCTTCAAAGGCAGTAGCTTTTATACCTAAGTTAGACTATCAGAGCATCAGCTGGTTCAACGCAACTCTACGATCAGAAAAGACACAGTGCACAATGCAGTTGCTGGCTCAGCAGGTGGCACTGGATTAATACAGATATGATACTTTTACTCCATAGCCCCCAAACAGATTTCTTAGGCAGCTAAAAGCACTGGTTAGTAAACTGTGGTTCTACTGGAAAAAACAACCATAAAAATAGTACTGAAGGATCCCCTATTACCAGGTCTCATTCATCCTACTTTGTGAGCTCCTGGAGGAAAACCCTGCCAACGCAGCTGGAGATGTCTGTCACATCTCCAAAAGTCATATGCATCCTGCAGTTTCAGGTACTCACCTAAATTCAGCTCATTCAGCTCCTTTAACCGTTAAGGCATTTGTACTGGGTAGAAGCAAACAGAACTTTGCAAACTACCGTTTCTGCTTTACTCTCTCTCAGCTGTGTGAGCGAGTAGGGCAGTGAGCAGAAGAAAGCAGTAAAATTAAAATCCAAACCTCAAATAATTAAGTCAGCACTGAGAAGAATACAAGTATAGGTGTGATATTTCCTTGACTCTATCTCCTCCTCTAGTTGCTTTCCACGCTATCCAGCGCTTGCAGGAATTCTTAAACTTTCCCTTTGACATTGGAAAGACGCTGGGACAGAGTTCTGAAGGAGATACCCTCAGCAAATTCATGTTTTTCACTAGACAGACTAACCATTTCAGGTAAATTGGGGTTGTCATTTCTATTGGAAACAGGTAAGCAGGTCTCCAACATTGCAATTCATTCAGGAATTTTCATAACGTGGCTTACAGTGGGTCTTAATGGAGACGGAAACCAGAATGCAGCATTTTCAGGTTAAACGTGACTTTATTACAAAAGCAGTATGGAAGCAAGTGGAGATTTCTGTTAATATACATAACCATGCTTTAGCAATGGCCTCAATACGTAACCTCTACGCTGAAAAGTACAAACAGGGTACAAAAGTAAAAAAATTCATTTTCAGAAATTATAAGAGATGATTATAGGACAGGAAAGCAGGATCCCGCCCCCCCCCTCCCCCCACTAGAGCAACATCTTTGATTCCAAATAAATATTGTTCAGAACAGTACTAGCAAACCAGTTTGAATAGCAAGTAATGAATATACAGAAAGAGCTTCTTAAGGTTAACCTTTAATTGCCTAGTAAGAGTGTTCAGGCAATGTCCTTCACATGCTCAAACCAGTTCAAGGTAAACATCTTCAGGTACAATAGACACAAAGAGCTAATTTTGATGATCTGTGTTTCCACAAAACATAAGACAGAACTGAAGGATTAACTAAATACCAAGGTCTTCATTTCTTAATCAGCTAACAAGGTCTTCAAGCAGACCTACTCCAACCTCTGGATGCTCTTTCAGGGTCTAACACCTGTATTTGTGCCACAAACCTTTGGAGAACTTAGCTGCTATTGACAAGTTTAATTTTTATCATTAAACTTACAACTGTCACATGAAGATTTCTGGGAGGCTGCCAATATTATTTAGGCTCCTTATGGTCTTCTAACAGAATACACTAAGACTTGCAGTGCCACCTGTTCCACATGAGACAGTCTCCACTACAGAGTGTGCTCCCTCTCCAACTCTTCCTTCCCAAGCTTGCTGTCCCTACTTCTCCAATCTCTTTCCACCTGATAGTATTTGCTCAGCATCTTTTCTGCTGTTTTTCCTTTACTGTACTGACAAAGGGTCCACCTTCCCTTTCTTCACAAACGTATCCCAAGGCCCACAGAAATAAGAACCTGGAGACTATAGACAAGATGAGGCTAATTCAATAACATTTACTCTCATAAGACACATTGAACAATTTTAGTTGCCTCCTCCTAGGATCCTCTCTTCTTTTGACCTCGAATCAGGTATATCACTATCATTGCAAATCAAGTCGCAAATTATCTTGGGGAAGATGGGCCAAATGGGGTAAACAAGTGCAACATAGTTATGATTTACTTATACAAAGGAGTTAAGATTAATCTCACTGAAGATCATGAAAGATGTTTTTTGGTTTTAATATAGACTCAGTCAGATAAGCATGTTCAGATATACAATAAGAGAACAAAATTCATAAATAGTACTGGAGCTCCATTAAAAGAACAGATCACCAACACCTTCATAAACACAAGGAGTGGAGCATGGTGTAAAATATCAGATTCTGCACAGAAGACTATAAATTGGGCATGCGTTTAATAGCTCTCCCTGATGTTACCTTCCGATACCATAAAGTAAGGCCTCATTTCTGACTTCCTGGCTCTAGAGAATGTTTTTCTTTAATTATATGCACATACCCTATGTAAAAGGAATTTACCGTTAGTTTTTTGGCCTTCAGCAGACATCTTTATTAATTATTTTAAAATACTGAAATGATGATAGGTAGTGAAGATAAATGTAACCTCTATGTAAAAAGAAATTCTGTGGGAGATTAGACTGCAGCTGCAATTAGGTGAATAAGCCAGGCACGATTTCCACAAATTCCTCTCCTAGAGGATGTTCTTTCCAAACTCAACCGCATGTGGTATAGCAAGGTCTCAGATTATGACAGATTGGCCACAAACTAACAGTTTTTCTTCTTTATGATCAGTTGAGTGCAAAGCAACCAAACACAAAAATAAAAGGAAAAATAAAAACCAGATCTCCAGCAGAATACTCAAGTCCATCACAAGCAGACACAACATCACGTAGACCAAAGCCCTGAGAGAAGTGTTCTTTGTTTAGAACAGTGATTCCTCATTGAAAATAATCTTTTGGTAACCCAACCTCATTTGAGAAAAAAATCCACACCTTTTTGGCATATTAGTAGTTATTTGCCCTCAAAATACATAGTCAGAGGGACACATTAATATTTCTGGTTGTGTTTTTTATTTCTATACACAGTGAAAGAACTATTAACCCCATCAAACATATTGCTGAGGTACCTATGGAAAGAGTAGAAAGAAGTTTGAAAAAAATAATAAGATTTGGGGAGGTTGCCCTTGGGAACAGGAGTAATGTCACAGGCAAGGAAGTTTTGGTGAAATACTGGTGAAGGATAACTAAGCAGTTATCCTGTGCAGCCTGCTCTAGGTGAACCTGCTCTGGCAGGGGGGGTGGACTAGATGATCTCCAGAGGTCCCTTCCAACCCCTACCATTCTGTGATTCTGTGATTCTGTAAAGCAACGGGAGCTATATGCCACTAAAGTTTCTGAGGCGACTGAAATATACTGGACATGAAGGAGAAGAGTACAGAAATGGTTAGGTGGGACTAGACTGGCTCTGGGGAGTAAAGGGACTGGGTGCAGAAAGAATTGCAGTATTACATCTTCTAGATGGCAGTTATTAGGAGACTATGGCTTGCGGATATGACAGTGGAAGAGAGAAAGACACTGGGGGGAGGAATTGAAGGTCCCTGACGTAAGAGATTGATAAATGGTGATGGTAGTATGATGGAGATAGCTGGAAGGCAAAGAACTACCGAGACCTGCAGGAAACCACTCCTCACCTCTCGGGCAAGGAAACACCTCTCTGGTTCAGAGTGATGGAACAAAGAGTTAGCCTGGCAGAATCAGTTCAAGAGACTGAGAAATGCCACAGGTGACATGTTTTCGCAAACACAGATTCAAAAATATGGCCTTCAGGCCACATGACAAAAGGAGACTCCACTGAAGTTCCAAACTGAATCCAATTCATTGAAGTCCAAAGTAGTCTTAGACAAATTTTACAGGTGTAAGGATCCAGAAGCACTAACTGACAGATTATATTCAAAAGACAGGCTGTATCCAAATGTGATCTTCCTGTAAACCTCTTCTCCTAAGACTGAGGCAATATGTTGTATAAAGAGGTTTTTTCCCCCTCTGGCTGTTCAAATGCAGGACTTCTGAGAGTTATCATTATGGGGACACTGCAGGAGATTTTGTGGGACAGAATTCAGTCTTAGAGCCTATAAAACATAACCGTATACACAATCCATCTCCCATTGCATACTTAGCTAGTGTATCTTGCGTAACTTCAAACATTCCCTACTACCAGTTTTTGTTACTATTTTACTGCAGCTCCAGACAACTACTTTGCATTGCAGTGTAACACAGTCTTCTTCTTCTGAAGGCTTTACAGAAAAGAGAAAGAACCCAAAGCAGAAAGAATTTGCTCAAGGTCATACAAGTAGGTGACACAGACAAAGGCAAAAATCTTGATTTAGTTTTCACTCCAATCATACTGCTTATTCCCAACATGTTATCATCAATAAATACATTTCACTCCTCTAAGTATTTCTAACGCTGGTAAATTATGAAGCTTCCTTCCCTTCTATGTTTCCTGAGCTAATGCTTTTTCAGCATCTTCTCCTGTGGAAGGAATCATTATGATTGTGCCTTTAAGTCTATACTATAATGAAAATGAACAACTTGGGGGGGGGGGGGGGGGGGGGGGGGGGCGGGGGACGGGACGGGACACGACACGGACACGGACACCAAACCAAAACCAAACACCACAAAATAGAGCCTGCTGATTTCTTCATTATATGAAGCACTGTACATATACATACATGTGTAGCCTCAGCCGCAGGAGAAGAGGTTTACACAGACCTCACATAGGGATACAACCTCTTTTTGGAGTACCATCTGCAATCAGAGCAGATTTCTTCATTGATTTTTCCAGCTGGCTTTAAGAACAAGTTGATTTGCAGGGACGATGTGGTTGTTGGGAGGACAGCGGCATTGTAGTTGCTGAGCAGGCTGTGTAATCTGTCACATCTGACAGTCTGTTATGGTCATCCCTTTTCAAGTAATTAAATACTGCCTTTATACATTACTGTCTCTCTCCTATCACTGATCAACTCAAATACTTGTTTCAGCTCCTATGTTATGATTCTATTACAATTGCAAGAGATGTGCACCTTTAAAAAAGGAAAGCTAATGGTGTGACAAACAGACTAGTAAACTGTGGTCATGAAAAGAAATAGTCACACTACATGGAGATTTACACAAGCTTGCTGTCTTGCACAGGAAATTTTCTATTAGCCCTTCTATGAATGAACAAAACACTAACAGCCCTGGAATTGAATGCACAGTATCTTTAAACATAACTGAGACTTCCAAAATAGCAGCATATTGACTTTACATAATTAAACCCTGGTGAATCTTCAAAGTGAAGAAGGGAAGGACACCACCAAGAATGTTTTTTTTAAATGCCCATGATTGTTTTTCCTAGTCAAGGCAACAGTCTGTCAATACCTCAGAGTATGCCAAATATGAAGTTTCAAAACAGGGGCTTGAATTATGAACGAAAGCTAAAAGAACACCACAAATATTTCTCAACAGGTGGAAAGTATATAAATAAAATTTCAGATAATTCAAATACATTCAAACAGCTAAATTTTCCACAGAAAAACATGTTTCTCTAGCTAACTGGAAAACTTCAGACCAAAGACAGCATTGTGATTTATCCAACCTGAAAAACAAAATATTTCCCATCCCTCCAAAATTAAGGAACCCAAAAGAAAACTTCTAAAAACAAAAGAGATTTTGTGAAACAAAGCACAAGCCAAATGTTAATATTATTGGTAGTAAATATTTTTGTTATAGCAGGATCCGAATGCCATAACTTAGATTCACATCTTTTACACTGAGATTTGGATGCAGACAGAGACAATATTTTGAAGTGCTTACAGTTTAAAGACGCAAGCAGAGAGCATTGAATGGGAATGAGACGCACCAGGCAAACACATTTTATAAGGACTAACATCATTTTGTTAGAGTTCTTTGTTTAATTTGGGATTTTTGAGGAGGGAAATATGTTTACAAATTATTCTATAGACACAATAAGGATACAATACTTACATCTCCTGTCCACTCAGCACTTTACTACTGCATAAATAAAAGTATTCCCCCACACACACACCCCGCATGGTTTTCTATGAAGCTTTGGCTACACCAACCCCAAATTACACTGAGCTACTCTCACAGGGCAGGAATGAGCAAATGAGCAAAAAAAATGAGCAAATACAGGAATTAGGTATATCTCATTAACACCTTTTCAAAAAGAATGAAGTAGAAACAATTCTCTCCTGTATTTAACATTAAAAAAGCAGGAATTCAGAAATACATTCCATTGAATCACATTTCAATTTCTTTTCCTGCTTGGAATTCAAATACTCTGAGAGAACATTTGAGTTGTGCGACACTTGCAAAACAGCAGAAACATTCAATAGCTTCTCTGACTTGCTTTTCGGTTATGCCCTTATGTGCCTTCAGGTCTTTGGTGTTAATTAAATCAAACCAGATTTCAACCAACTGCATGACAGCAGCGTCATCAGCACGCAATCTGCTGAGGCTTTCTGAAAGTCTCTCTAACTACTTTTGTGAGTTTAGTGCCTCTTTGTGCAGTTCTTCACTGTATAAAGTGTGTACTATCATTTGATTCGTGCATTTCTACTGCTCAGAAGCTACTTTAACATTCTTATAATAGTTACATTAAAATACTGAAAGTCTCTTTAAAGAGATCTAGCAACTGAAACTGGTCCTTCAACCTTCCTTAATCTGTGCAGCTGACAGGAGGTGCAGAAACACTTTTGAATCCTTGCGATGTTCCTTTATGATAGTGTTGTTATTTTTCAAGCAGATTTAGACAACGTTATCCTTGGAAATCTAAGAAAAATGGATCTAGGGATCCATCTCCTTTGCTTAATTTTCACTACTACCCTGACCAAATGAAAGAGATTCCTTACCACGATGTTTACATTGCTGGATAGCACGGCTTGAAATCACTGGACAAATGTAGGTGTTTACCACACGCACACATATACTGCTGAGCACCTGGTAATTATCACTGAAGATCTCCATTTTGTATAGCTTCCAAAAAGTCCAAGAGGCAGATGATCTTCATGACTTCCCTTTCAAGCCAGTTAAGTCCTTCATTCACAGACTGAACTTAAAGTATAACATATCCAATACATTAAAAAGCTCAGCTTTTTTTAAAGCACTGTATTCTATTTTATTTGTCCTGCGGCGCTTCTTTTCCCAGGCTCTGTGCAAAAAACAAGGGACTACCTCAGCGCTAAAGAGTCTCAGTGAACTTTTAAAAACTGAACTTCTGTTCAAAACTAGGAAAAAAATCCAAACCCTGAGACTCTGAGTAAATCTACTGGACTGTTTTCAGAGATGGTGACATTTCACCACAACTACACATTAGATCAAGGATTTTTTGAACATATTAGAAACTACTACATATTTTAGTTCTGCATGCGGAGTTCATGAAAACCTTTACATTGTAGTGCCACTACTAGAATGGTACAGCTCTACTAATGCAGCAGCCTTGCAGTTCTGTTGATATCATATCAATTCAATCCACTAAGACTTAAAACAACAGATGTTCCAGCATATTATATACAAATTGTCCTCTTTCTATAGAATCCTATGTGAAATTATACTACTGAACAAATACTATTTTTTCTTCAGTTTAAAAAAAACAAACCGCCACACTGCCTTTTATTTTAAGCTCCATACTATTCATCTAGCAGTTTGTTTCTCTCTCTTCTACTAGCAGAAAATATAATACAGGAAAAGATTTAAATGAAAAACAGATCCCTGTAGTGAATTGCATATGGTTTCCATTTTCCTTCATGCAATGTTTCATAGACAGTCAACGAAGAAATCCCTCCCACAAATCCGGATCTGAAGTCCACTTTCAGAATCTTGTCAGCACAGGAGTTAGGAGACAACTCTGTGCGCATAAAAATGCTGCAATATGTCTGTGCTCTCTCTCGTTAGGGTAAATCATTCCTAAAAAGTACCATTGGATCTAGCTAATAAATCAGTATATATAAAATATGCACACTCACATGATGCTGGCTGTGTCTGTGTGAACCTGCCATAGAGTTTTCTGTTTTCAGGCATACTAAGTTTGGTCCACGCCACACAGCTCGTTGCATTTTATGCCTGTTCACAACATACGGAGTTTTCCAGCACTAACAACTTCATACCTAGTTGACATGCTCCGTGCCAATAAATACTACTTCTGCCAAGAAGCCTCCATAACCTATTATATTCCATCAGCTTTCCTAGCTGATTCAAACAATTACTTCCAAGGTCTTTCTGACTTTGTTTACATAAAACACATCTTTTCCTCCTATTCCTCACAGCCTATACTAATTTTTTTTTCTCCTGCATTCTCACCAGTTCCTAGTGACATACAAACACCAAAGCAAGCATGCCATGTTTCTATCAGACACCAAGGGAGGTTTACAAAGCAGCAAGCTCCTTCTTTCCCTAGACATTCTCGGGGGATTTACATGTCAATGGAAGAGAATGAATGATGAGCTGCTGTTTGTCAGACGCATTTGTTGTTTCCATGAGTTAACAATTGTTTGGATTTCCTCCCCTTTAGAGATTGGCTTTAAGGGGGGCATGAGTGGAATGCAAAAATGAAATAGAAGAAAATGTGGAGCACCTTCCCTTTTTCCTCTTCAAGGTAAAAGTCCAAATAGGAGGGGATGTCTGGAGAAAAATGTTCTCAAGAAGCATTACTTGGTTAGCACATCAGAATGACACAGCACTGATCCTTGTAAAGACAAGACGCTTAAGTTTTGCACAGTTGCAAGGTGGAAGCAAAGACCAAGTTTCGCAAAACTTAGGAAAATCATATATGGCAATATCTTGTATTTGAGAGAATGTGCACAAGCATGGGATGAACACATCTTGCCTGACAGACATAGCCTCTGCTTTAAAAGGTGCTCAGCACCTGTGTATTTATATGTCTGTTCAGAAAAATCAAGAGCACAAAGGTTACGTGTTATGCAGGTCTATTTTTGATGGAGACTTGTTGACTGAGAATTCTTTGACGTGTTAAAAGAAAAAAAGGAAGTTTTCCTGATTCTAGATCTCCTTATATTTGTGCATAAGAAAAGGAAAAATATTACCTAGGGAAAGAAGCAGTCAGCAGAAAACGAAAAAAATATGAAATATATGAATGTACAATATATGTAATTACCTTTTTTTGGTACTTATTAACCTGGCAAGCTATCTGTACAGCATCGTGTGCTCTAAAATCTAGTAAAAGACCTGGCATCCCCACAAAAGTCTATGGCTCAGTTCAACCTGGCACTTCAGATCTCAGCATTCTTGAGTGCTGACCCCGAAACCTGGCCAGGTCAGGTTGCTGAAAAAGCAGCAAGTATTCAAGGCTTGGGGCAACACCTTCTAATTCCAGAGTCTTCACATTAAATTCACTTCCCAACAAAGCCAAACTTGCATGAACAAACCTTTCCATCAGTTATTCCCTTCCACTCTCCAATTACTTTTTTTTTTCCAATCTTACTAAGTTTTCAACTTCCCAAACTCTGAATTTGCTTTCAGAGGATTTTCAGATGACAACTCTTTTCAGTTTGCTAATTTTTAGTGTTAAGTCTACTGTCAAATACTTTCTTTGTCCAGTGATCTCCACCTTCCAAAAACCATACAGGTCCACCTCTGTGGAGGGAGCTGTGGGATACCCCAGTACATCTCCCTAGTGTTTCTCAGCCAGTCCTGGTCTATAAGGCACACAGTCTCAAAACCTTCTTCCTCTGTGCACAAGTACATGACACAGGTGTTTGATACTCTGGCTTTGCTAAGGTCATTGAAGACTGGGGTTTGGAACAGAATGTAAAAAGCTGCACTTGCATAACGTGCTTTGGTTGCAACCTGGATGGTGAGTGCTGTAAGGTTCGATGGTGTTTTCCGATTTCCTCAATATAACCATCTGACATATGGATAAAACACATTATAGGTCACAAAAAGCTGAAATGATTGAACCCATGGGATATACAAGTTACACAGAAGACTAACACATCTAGTAACAATTAAAAGTCTTGTTGAAGTATTCCAGAACAGAGCATAGAGAAGAAAACTACTGGAAAATAATGTTGTACTATGAAGTCTATTTTTTTTTTTTATACAGACACCAGTTATGTGAGGTTTTCCAGCAGTAAAGATGCTCAGCCCAATCAGGCTTGTGAAACCTGCTTGGTTGCAGAGGTGTTCAGAAGTGTACTTAGGCATCCACTATGTCTCAGGCACCTACACCCATCATTTTCCTGGATCTCTCTTGAATATACTCACTTAACTGCTTTGTCAGGTCTCACCCTACACACATACCATTTGTGAATAATATCGTAAGCAACATTAATACCCATAAAACGTTGCTGCTTCTGCATTTTCTGCGTTCCCCACACAATTCCCAACATAAGGCAATATTTTGGTTTAGTGTTCAACCAAAAATGCTTTTGTAAGGCTTTAGGAAGAGACACATTTAATAAACACACCTTGTAACTGGAGTAAAAGATGACAGAAGGTCAGATGGCAGAAGGTCCACTGGGGAATCAAGAGCATAGCTGTCTACTTCATCCCTGAACTTTAGGCAATCTTCAGAATATACTAAGATTCACATATCAGATGCAAGTCTGTAAAGCAGCAAAGGAAACCACTGCAGATATGTGAGCAATGTCATGGGTGAGTTGATCTTGGGTGTTACAGTGTATTACAGTAGCACCCAGAGAGACCTGTGGATGGGTGGGGGGGGTTGTTGTTGGTTTTGGGGGGGTGGTTTTGGTTTTTAATCAAGATCAGACCCTCAACAGGTTAAGTGCCAAACATAAGACTTCGATAAAGTACTTGCTGTCTTAGGATGAAGTACTCAACTGGACAGCAGAGGGGGTAATTCTATACATCCAAGGAAAGGTCTTTCTACCAGCAAAAGGAAGGCCTGGAATGAAGCCGTGGAAACTGCCATGAAAGGAACAGGTCAATACGCAGTGATGGTTACTGTCAGTGAGAGATGACAGAGCATATATCAGCATAGCAAGAACATGAAAGGAGAGAGGCGAGTCATGAAAGATCCCACAGAAAAAGATACTGAAGCAGAAAGAGGGACTTCAAAGAAGTAACACTATTCCTTTTTGGGTTCTATACTGCAAAGGTTAAGTTATTGCTATGATTTCAGACAATAATTGGGAGGGGGAAGAACTTTCTGACCTCTGAAGAGTGTGAGCCAAGAAGCATCAATTGAGGTGTTTGTCATGACAAACAGTTTTAAAGCATCCCCTGTGATTAAGAAGATCCACAAGGAAAGGGACCTAAAACAACTAACCATTAAAAAGCTCTTCATAGTTTCAGATGAAGCCGTGTGAGAGAGACTATCTCAGTAACTTGTTTAGTTTCTCTGGAACTTACATAAACATTTGAAAATGCTTAGTAATTCGAGAAAAGGAAACTCTACCACAAACATAACAGACCTGACTAGAGTATGTTCTACTAAACTATTGGTCAGTAGCTGCAGTGAATTTAGATAGTTGGGTGTTGTCAAACACTTAGAAATATCTAGCTGACCAACACAATGGTTTACAGGTTTCTAGAACATAATTTGTCTCAACTGCTAAGAGGACATTAGTGAAGCCATAATAAATACACATTTTCTTGTACTGCATGTAAAGCAACAGCAAAAGGCAAAGCACTAAAACTTTATTTGTAAAGTAATCAGGTGAAGGAAATAACAGACAGAAAAATCTGTTAGGACCTCAGCTTTATCAGGATTTTAAACTGATAAATCATACCTTGGTTAACTGACTAACAACCACCAACACATACTGCCATGAAAGCAGGACAGCACCTCTTTTTTGGCTATGGAAGCTCAAGTGACAAGTAAAAATTTCGTGTTCTGTTTAATTGGAAGATACAGGGGAGTGATAATGAGCCATTTCGAAACCTCTGTTTCTGGGAGACACTGATAAAAAGAGCAACTATAAATATCAGGTATACTGTAATAAAAATGATGACATTTTGTTGATTTATTAACTCTTCTGTTTCACACATTTTCAAGAAACAACGTCCCTAAAAAATTAAATATGTAAGTTATACCTGGGAGCATCCGCATTCACCAGTTCACAAGAACATTTTGCAGAAATCAGATCTCGCAGGACACCTCAAAATCTTTGAGCAATCGAAATGATTTTAAGTTGGCCCTTAATTCTTAATTTAAACATTTATGCCTACATACTTAAGTCAGATAGTAAGAGTAGGTGATTAAATCTTCAGAACCTACAGAAAAAGCCAGACAAAATATTGCTCACATGTCGGCTCCTGGGATATCACTTATTAATCTTTGGAAATGTGATTTAGAAGTCAGTCATAAAAGAAGATGAATGGTTCTGTTATGTGGGTACACGCAAAGCATTTCATGGAGCTGGAGCAATACAGTTCACTGAGGCTCTTTGACAGTCACCTCTTAGAGCACACATCTCTGCACAGCACAAATGACAGATTTCTATATTCAGCCTCAGGAAAGTAACTCTCGATTTCACGTTCAAGAACCTGGCTCATTATTGTTAAGTCTTTATCAAAAGCAAGTCAACCTATGAAAAAATTATATTATGAACAGAAGTTTTGGCAAGACAAAGACGACACTTCATGCAGCAGTTTATATAAAGAGAGGATAATAGTTCTGCCAAAGACAATAAATACTAGAAGAAATGGCTTTCAGTTTTAGAGGCCCTGAGCAATATTGTTCATTTTAAGATCTGCTTCTACAACACAATTCCCTTGAGATTATTCTTAAATGCCAAAAGGATGGATGTTTTTGTTTTGGGATCATTCACAACGTTGGCATTGCAAACCACAGGCTTGAACTGAGGTGAGAGTTAACATCACTTTGCCACTAATTTCTTTCAACTCCATCCTTCTCTTTCTTGATCTCCCTTCCCCCCGCTAAAAAAAAATGTTCAGGCATTACTATCGAAAATATACTCAAGTAATAAATCATGTATTTGCTCTCACGTGACTGGTATTCATTAGAGTCAAAGATCTCCAAGATCTGCCCCCAGAGTGTATTCTGTTACTGAAACATAGAAATAGCTGCAACACAAAATTTTGCCAGAAAAAAAAAGAAAAACACACAAAAGTAACAACAAACTGTCCCTCAGTTGGGCAGAAGAATGAATGTTCATAAAAATATATTTGAGGGGTAAATCAAACCCCAAATTCTAATTAGACAAAACCAGCAGTTTAAACCCAACAAGACACAGGATTTTTAACTAGAAACTTCTATAAAGTATACACTTTTTTTGGTCACCCAGGCAGTTCTATTTTCAAAGAGATTTTTTTTTTTCTAGAAAGGAACGAAAAAAGAAATAAAAACCACTGCAACTTTATCCATTATATATCTTTGCTTTGGTTAAGCAGTAAACAACATGCCCCTACACTCACTCAAATGCTTCATCCCCCTTTATTGTCCAGTTATTTTGCTTTACTGAATACTACAATCACTTTGTAGCAGAAGTGACAAATTCTGTGAGAAAAGCAATGATCTTCCAGTGATGTGGTAACCTGACTGAATCATTTGAGTCTGAGTGGGGAAAAAGAACACTTGATTCAGCTGCACATCTGGGTTTTATAAAGGGTCCAAAAGCTTAACACTAACGTGCTTCAGGGCTAAAACAAAGTCTGAGGAGATCACAGCAGTCAAAAAAGACGACAGTGTTAATCCAGGGCATATCGTGCTCTTCACCACCACTCTGAAAATTAACTTAGCTCAGCTAATTTTGCATCTCCACTAATTGTGTGTTGTGTATGAGTAAGCAATGACTAAGGAAATGTCAAAGCTATTCCATATCCTGTTCTTTTCCTGAAGAAAAACATGACAGGCAGAGAGGATACCTCCCATTAGGCCACAACAATTCAACAAGGCAGCTATTTGTTTTAGCAGGAATGAAATAACCTGTATTACAATCCAAACATTGCCAGTCATTATAATCACTTGTTACCACTGTGCTGAGCTTACATGGCTCCCCAAAAACAATTCACTATCCAAAAATCAGTTCAGACGTTCAAATATGTGCATGAGTGCATACACAAAATTTAAGCCGGAAAATACACACTGAGCACAAAGTCACCCGTATATGAAAATTCCTGCTCTATGGTACTCTGGTTACTTTCCAACGTTTCCGATTATGCATTGGCAAACTTTGACCACTGGCTAGAAAGGCAATAAAAATACTGAACAATACAGAACACAAAGTGATGCACACATTACAACCAAGATGAAAATAACCAGACTGTTAATGAGGTAAGAAAAAGCGGCATTGGTCCTGAACCTCCTGTTCAGTTCCTTACATCTGCAAGGACAGAAATCAGCATTGGCTAACTATAGGTATCCACCTCAGAGGCGCCGAGTTGTCCCCTGCTCACTGAAGATAAAGGAAATACAGGCTCCTAAACTTAGTTGTTATGAATTTCAACTCTGTTTGTTAGATGTCCAAAATAGCTGGACTGACCCCTTCCAGCTCTGCCTTCTCCCCGTTCATGTCTTTCCTGCAAACTCAAACAAAGTGTGAGGCAAAGCACTTAGGCAGAGCAGAAAAGGGTGATTGGGGAGAGAAAGGTTGCAGGGTAGGTGGAAGAGTAAATATGCTAAAGCATCCAAGTTATATGTCTGACGAGGAGGGAAAGAAGGACAGAAGGGGCAAGTGAAAAAGGAGTAGGGGAAGGGAAGAGGACTGGGAACAGGGTTTAGAGGCTATAGTTTTCACCTGTCCATTGTGTTTTACTCACAGGAACTACACAACAGAGGGGCATTAGGCTGCAACATTATCCAGCACATACAGAGCTGTACCAAAGTAATTTATAAAAGAGCAAATCACTACCTGCAATACCAACACCAGACTGCTCGGAAAACTGCAGCACATAGACGTGACCTTGAGCAGTCATGCAGCCTTCATATAGGGGTCCCTACCAAAGGGGGTCTTCAGTTAGCACTGGTAAACTGCTGCCAGCCTCAATTTTTTTCAGACATCATGCATAACATTACAATCAATAGATGAGGATGATGGTACAAGCTCAAAATGAGCACCACACTTCATAATGTGTTCTCAACAATGGGCACAGCTACTTATAAGCGCAGATCATTTCTACATGCGTTGGCCAGAAGTAACAAAATTGCTAGGGGGCAAACTTTTTTTTTTTTAAAAAAAAAAAAAAAAAAAGAGTCAGATTGCAGCAGAGTACCAAGAAACGACAGGATTGCAAGACTGCACTAGACCTTGCCCAACCATCAGTGATACGCACTGATTAACAGAAAGGTGACAAACTCTATAGAAGCAAGTATCAGATACTCTCGCCTCACATGTTGATGCTTCCTCCACCCTCACCTCTTCTCTCCCCACATTGTCCTTCTTTTTTGCATCCACACCCCAAGCATTCTGGACAAAAGTGAACATAATTTCACAGTGTAACTCGGAGGATTTTCTGCAAATTGACACTACTCCTGTGCATTTGTTCACTCTCATTGGCATTTAATTCTCCACTCACTTTGTTCACTCAGCTACAAAATCAGACCCCAGAGGTAGTTTTGCATGGGGTTTTTTGCTATGATGGCAATGACAGCCTACCCGTACTGTTCCCTGTGTCCTGTGTCTACCTGTTCCTAGTCCTCTTAAATCATGATTTAGCTTATGGAGTGCAGAAAAGGGTTAGCCTTTACTGCTGGATGTGCCAAAAAACCTAGAACAAATCATGGCAGACAACTTTCTGTCACAGAATTTCAAAAATAACTATGTTCAATTGTCTGCTATTATTTCAACTCATGTATCAGCTGCAGACATCCCACTTACTGTTCTGTAGTTCCCTGGATCGTATCTAGAGCTTTTGAAAAATAGAGATGTACAACTTACAATTACCCAGACACTTTCTACAATAACTTTTTTTTAATGTAAAAATGCACATTAGCAGCAATTCAGCCACTTCACTAGTGTAAATGCAGTATTACAAACAAGAAGCAGCATATAGCTCCCGTGCTAGCCACGCACTTCATGACTGTTTCAAAGATGCCCATCCTGTTCAGTGTGAAGAATGGCCTGGCACTACACTGCCATTTGCCAGGAAAAGAAAACAATCAAGCAGCAACATAGTAATTTTCTTTTTCATGGTAGCCCTCCATGCTTGTTTAAGCATTAATGAAGTTGGACTTTTCAAAATCCTCAGTTTTCTCCAAGTTAAAAATCAAAGACTATTTTTAGGCTTGTGGAAAATAATTTAATCATTGGGCTTGAGTTCATAGGCATGACAGAAATGTCAGCGTGATGATAAACTCATGACAAATGAAAGTTTATCATCACCTTTGGAAGGCACTTAGGATAAGCTCTGGGTAACAATTTATTATTGATAATCGACTCTCTGAGTCAAGATTACTGCAACCATGAAAGCGGCCTGCCATTTAAGAAACTACAGCTAAATGAGAACCTCGGAAGTTGATCGGAAGCAGTTTTAAATCCCACAGTATAGCTGGGGAGCTATTTAGTGGAAGATTTCAAATATTTCAAGTATAGTCTGAATTTGGTATCTGAAGGAATGGAAATGTCGATTGCTTTCTGGGCCTATTCCTTTCCAAATAGAGATCAAGTGGAAAAGGAGGGATTGGATCTAAATGTCTAACACAGATGCATGTAACTAGCTGAGCAGCCCTTAGGAAGGAAAGAAAATGTGTATAAAAGGTCTGAATAGCTTTGCACTGTATTAGAGGTTCTCCCCGACAAGGCTTTAGCATCTTTCTGGGCACCCAGAACAACCCAAAACCCCTCCGGTCCTCTGAAGCTCTACTTTTGCCAGGAAACAAAACTTACAGGGAATGAATTTCCAGGCCGCAATGTGGTGAGCTATTCTGGTTCTATTTAACCATCTCGGGAAAAATTCACAGACTAGCGCTGCTGCGCTCGGCAGCAAGATTCAAAACTTCACTGCCCTCAGCCCCTAAGCCTGCTTGGCTCATTAACACATTGCCTCCTGTTTTATTCAGCCTACCTCCCCTTCTGCTGGTATGGAAAGCAGATCCCTGGAACACTGTCTTTTCTTGACAACATAATTTCTTGCTCTTGGTGGCACATGCAGCAATTAATCTCTGATGGTTCCTCACTGGGGAAAATCTGACCCACTATACTGAGGGTCCCACTCACAAAAATCTCTCACTACTCAATCTTTCCAAAATTGTATTCTTCTTCCACAAGGCAAGTGCCAAGTGGGAACATAATAAAACAGCCAGCTCCTACACATGAAGCGATATGCAGACGAGGAGCCCTCCTAGTTTATCCATGGTGTGCTGCTCTTTCTCCGTTACAACAGCTTTATCTACAAAAGCTTTTGCCCACCAACTCACTTTCTCTTACACACTGATGTGGTGCTGCTGTTTCTAAGCAAGCCAAGCACTCTGCACGCTAAACCTCTTTCTATAGCTTCTTCAAACCTCTACCTCTTCTAATTAAAAAAGAAACCTAATCACTGCTTGGACACAAGCTAGCCCACTGCGATTCAAACAGTAGACACACTTTGCGTGGCCTGCCACCACCACAAAGTAGCCTGAAAGTCACTTTTCATTGGCCTGATCTCCCATTCCAATTTCCCCGGCATCCAAGTTTATTGCATTCATTCTCCCTGAAGTTAGAGTTCTGCAACCTGCCCTGTGCATGCCTCTAGGAGCTACGGCTCTCACAGAATCCGCCATCACCTAGGAAGAACCGCATCACACAGAAGTTATTTAGGACACCAGAGCTCACAGCACACATTTAGATTTACATACATTCCTGTCCAGGAAGTTGGTGGAAATCCACCTTTCAGAATATACTCCCAATATTGACATTTGCCTCAGACTTCCAGGCAGAAAAAGAGCTACTGGCAACAATTCCATACAGTGAGTATACAGACCTATGCACAATCACCTCCAGGTTTGACTTCAGAAGAGCGAACTTGGTATGTTAGCTGTTTTCTTAGACCATGGGCTAAGGCAGATTAAAAAAGCCCCCAAAACCAAGTACAACACTTAGATTCAACAGCACAACTAACAAAGAAAAAAAGTTTACAGGAGAACAAGGATAGTTGCCTGTGGGGAGAATATCTTAAAATCTACGGTAAAGTCATACTTGGCAAAATTCAATAGATCTGGTAAACATCAAAGATAAAATTTAGCAGAATAATTCCACCAAGCACCATTAAAAGAAAAATGGGACCAGCAGGGTTACCAGTGAAAAACAATGCCAGGCCTAATAGCACTGATCTACCAGAAGCAATTTATTATGACACCAGAAATAGCTATTTTCACAGTGGATGCTTGAAATGAAAACTTTAAAGCTTCTTTAAGTCTTGAGCTATAGCAAAGTATTCAACCAGCCAGCCAAAATAGCTGAAGGGAAATAGGAAGGCCACATGTGGAACTAATTACTCATGTAGAGGCTATGACAAAGAACATTTCTCCAGACTTTTCATGGGGGCTTCACTTTCAGGAAGTAACTCTAATTACTGTTCAAGTCTCGGCAGCCTGCATGCCGCTGACAGTTCCAAGAAAAAATGAACCTATTTGCCCTTTTCTTGGTCTGAAATGCCAAAACAGAAAAGCACAACTAGAGTCATTAAAAAGAAAGAAAATAAGCACTGGCTGATTGCATTAGCTTCCCGAGCAGAGTCCTTTTTATAAATTCGGTTTTTCAGCCTTCACAAAACAGCAAATTCCGCGTCTACATTAACTCGCTCTCCGTTGGCTGCAGTGAAACTGTACATCTTGACTTTTTACAGCTTTTCCATACTGGGGCCCACTTCCTGCCCAGTTGAAGAAAAAAATCTGGCCTGAAGATGAAATGACTGCTTAACATTACACTAAAACATCTGGTACCATTTTATACACAGACCCATGTCTGAGAGCAGGCAATTCTAGCGGTCTCACCAGCGGCACAGTGCATACCCAAACCTCCCCAGGGTGACATCATCCCATATATGGACTCTCAGGCCCAGCCCTCCCCCTTTTCCTGGTCCTAAATTCATTGCCAGATCCCCAGTCTGCTGCAAATGTGCCACGTCAAGACTGGAAATCACAGCACTTCAGTGTGTTTCAGTGAGTGCTGCAGAGTGTGAGGGAGAGCCGAGCACAACCCGTGATGCAGGAAGGCAGTTTTTCCCCGAGACTAAAAGAGGATTTAAAATAAATAAATAGACGCGTCCGGAGATCCTGCTCCGTCGCCCCAGTGTTCAGACTACCTGTTCAGGACAATGCTGTTGTACAGTAGTCTGCACATTGGTTAGACTGGGCAAGGGAAAGCAGCGGCATGGACTATTGGGGACGCAAGTTGCTATTGCCAAGGAGAAGACAGTTATTGCTCCTTTCAGATCTCATATACAGTATTTTTCTTCGCAGGTTTTGCACACTAGGGAATAAGAAACGCTAAGGGACACTGTGAAAAAGGAGGACTTCAGAATAAAGCGGGGAAGACATTCTGGTAAGGCCTACTTTGGAAGAACACCTGGCCTATGACCTGGCGAACCTAGGTGACTCCCCTCCCCCCTTCCTCCAGTCATCACTGCAAGAAAGATGGAGCACTGATGGTTTACTAAAACCTATGCAAGAAAAGAGAGAGGTATATTGCCTAGAGGTATACTACTACCTAGAGAAGTGTACAAGAGTAGAGTTAAAGTCGGTCATTTCTTTTTTCCTTTTTTTTTTTAAATTTAAAATAAAGCTTTTTTTTCCCCCACAAACTAAAAAGGTAAATTTATTTTTTTTTTACTTGTAGCAATCAGTATAAATATTTAAGCAGTATATAATTTTTTTTTAATGCGGAAAAGGCTTGCTAGAAGTATGTATTCTGAATAGCTCCTGTTGTGAACTATGATCTGAAGATCAATTTTAAGAAATTATTTTCTCTTAAAGTAATAAAATAATAGAAAAGAATGCATGAATATTATTTTAAATTACTGTAACCTTTGAAGAACTGTACTTAGATTTTACATGTAGCTGAAACTTCTTTGCAAGTAACCTATGCTATATGGGCTAAAGAAAAATGGGAGGGAAACCATAGGAAATCTATGACTACTCCATGCTAGGCTTCTGCCGTGTAGAATACAAAATCCTTGATTGTCAGGAAAAATTACCTCTGAAAGTTCAGGATGTGATGGAAAAAAAACAATAAATAAATAAAACGGAACAAACAACTTTCCATCCCGATACCTGGCTGGCCGTTGCCTATAAGTGATCAGCACCAATTGATTGTTGCCGCTCTCATGTATACTTTGAATTGCTGATATTTCTTATAACATTCAAAATGATAAGTTACTTTGTCCTGAATCCCACTGATAAAAATGGAATTTGTAAACGAATGCAGAAGTTTGCTTTGGTGAATTTCCAGCTGTCCTGGTAGGGGAAAAAAACCCTCAGGCTGAATGAAATCCCCACGGACAAAATAATACAAAAAGTCTGGGCTGCAATTTGATACCAGCTGAACTCCAGAGTCAGCTCCCCTAAAGTTAACACTAGTAACAAACTACTGCAACTGGAAAAAAATCCCATCTATATGGTGCTCATTATTGCCAGGAAGGCTTTGAATAGCTATACTATAAAAAGAATTAGCATAAATATGCAGCCATTAGTATTATAACCAGCCAGTTTTGCAGAATGCCTGTTATATTTTAGACAGCCTTGATGCTGTACTTTTTTTTTTTTTTTAATATGTATATTAGCATTACCTTTTTCATTGCTCCTTCAATGATCAATAGAAGTCCTATTGGGGAGAGACGGTCGCGTAGCTTTAGC
Organism: Phoenicopterus ruber ruber; assembly: GCA_009819775.1. Taxonomy (NCBI): domain Eukaryota; kingdom Metazoa; phylum Chordata; class Aves; order Phoenicopteriformes; family Phoenicopteridae; genus Phoenicopterus; species Phoenicopterus ruber. The sequence goes on from CM020222.1 coordinate 29,153,193, forward strand.
GTGACTGTGCCTATACTGGCTGTCTTAAAGCCTACGAAGCAAGAACTAGCACTGTCATTTCCCTTAGCCTCCCATCAAAGCTTATGTTTTTTGACTAAAAGAATTCTGTATTAACGTATATATACACTTATCGGTTATCCACCCTCTCTTCCTTTATTTCGTGGAAGATTATCTTTAAGATTAAATTAGTGGGTTTTAATCCATTCTAGTATGAGTAGACGGCATTTTTATTCTTGTTCTACTTTAAAGTGGAGTTGCAACACACAGTTAAATGTAGTTATTAATAGAAAATCTGAAAAGACAGGAAGAAATTAAAGGAATGGAACCAGATTCAAACTTGCATTAATATTTCTCAGTCTCTCTAAGTATGATTGCTGGTTTAGGCATAGCGAATCTGAAAAGTTTTATGACTTAGATTTTGTTTAAGCAGTAGAAAAATGTTTTTGAATCTCGTTAAGAAACTTGCTCAGTTATGCTTTCAAGGGGAATATGATTGTTTGCAAATATTTTTTCTATCTAGTGCTTACTTGCATAGCTACTTTTATTTTTTTATAATTCTGATCTAGAAATTAAGAAAGGAAGTATTGTTATCCAATCAATAATATGCTCTCGGTGAAAATACTGTTGAAGATAGCCTGCGTTAACTTTTGCTAAATAAGCAAGGACAATGAAAACATATGGAACTAGCATTTCTCTTATCTCTAGTCCACTATTTACATTTATCTTTATTTTAAATGACCTTTCTGGATTTAGGAAGTGATTCCCCTCCCATACACCCATGACTCTTCAAAGTTACATTTTTAGACTGTAAGGCTGAGATCTAGGAGGCCCCCTTGGCATGGGGCTTGGAAAGGAGGCGGGGGGGGAAATGCAGTGTGCAAAGCAACAGATAGGGAAAGAAAGCCTGTATTGTTAGGAATGAATAAGGAAGTATATCTATTTCAGCTCAGTAATCAAAACATTTTCAAAGTGAATTAAGTGATCCTGTGGTTCTTAAACAGTGCTGTTTTAGTTGCAACAAGTTCTAGTTGATCATAATCTTACAGAAAAGATTTCCGTAGTTATAAAACAAGAGGTTTTAAATATGCATGTCAACAAACACATGATAGCTGTATACAAATATTTCAAGAGAAAACAACAAAAAACCCCAAATGTTACGTTTTGCAATGACTAAAAAAAATAGCAGGATCCAATGCATACTAAATCATGGTGAGAGTTCTGTAAAACCAGGACGATCTCAATGCTTAAGCCTGTTGCATGAACTAAATGATACAGTTCGTGTTACCATAGAATGCACAAAAATGGGAAAAGCAAATTAAAGCCAGTATGAACATTTAAATAGCTGAGTGTTTCAATATAATGGATTTCCTTTCATCTTTAAGGAGCATTTTCTTTTAGTACACTCAAAATTAAATAGGGAAGAGGAAGAAAAATATTTCAAAACTTTTCTATGTATTCCTTTAATGTTAAGAAAAGGAAAAAAGCAAAGAAGGGTGGGGGAAAGCCACTTAACTTTACAGAAATATATATAGATCAAATAAGCATCCAAATGTGAAAAAAACCTAGTTACTTTAAAAAAAACCATGTCATTTGACATTTTTCTGCCTTGTCATTAAGTTGCATGTTACCTTCTGTATTACCGTTACCAGTGCTACTTAACGCATCTGTGCTTTCAGGAGACTAAAAGACACTGCTATCCTCTCCACGCTCCTTGCCCCCCTTCCTGTACTATCACTGTGCGTCCACAGACATTTCTGCAGACCACCCAAGTATCATTGCTATATGGAAAATATTATAACCAAAATAGCGAAATACTTGCCTAAAAATTCCAAACTTCTAAATAGAATGTTAAATTATTATAATCTTTTAATCAAAATCTGTTAAGCAGATTGGAAAATAAAAACCCCTAAATCTTAGAGTGGTTTTTTTTTTAAATAATAAATTTTAATCAAGAGCGTAACTTTACTTTTGCTTGCAAAAGGCTTTGCTTCCTGAACTGTACTTTATTAAAAAAAAACACCTAATTGAAATAATATTAAGGGTCAGGTTTAAACCTACAAAAAGACAGGAAATGCCACAGTTAAGAATTAAACTTTCCTGAATAATGCTACTGTACTTCAGTACTGCATTTTACGCTGCATTGCAAGACAGTATCTAAAAATAACAACCTGCCCTTAAATAAAAAGTCCTGATCACAGTTGGAGAGAATACAATTCCCAGCTCAATTTCCATGCTACCAATATTTAAAGTCAGATCCTTAATATAGGTTTCTGTAAATATAATATTGGCAATCATGAGATTTTTTTTTTTTTGTTACGAGTATACTAAAATATTCTCGAGCCCTTTACTGACCCAATGAATCAATCAGCTACAGCACCCAAAAATGTTAAGCCCTTTCAGCAAATCAACTACAATTTCAAGGAATACTAGTTTTCAAATAAGAATCAAGTGGAGATAACTATCCAGTTGTTAGTAGTACCCAGTGAATTAACTGAAGGCAAAATAAATTTGCCTCAGTTGAAGATGTAAAGCTCTTTGCTGATTCTTTGATGAATTCTCCTTGTGTACAGTTATTAGAAAGACCGCACTACCTTTCCACTGACAACTTTTACTCCCAGCATAACTTCCCTGATAGGTGTTGAGAGAAAACCTATTAATTAAAATGCATACTTTTGTTCTTCCAATCCTTTTATACTATGGGTTGCCAATGAATTTTACTGTACAATTCTTTTCTATTTCAAGAAGGATCCATAACACAGAAACTGAGACCTAATTTTCTCCCAGACTAAAGGTCTTTGACTTCTTTAACAACTAAGTGCAGACATTAAATTTGATGAAATCTATAAAACAAGCAGTGTTTTATATTTGTTTTAAAAGTAGTTCTAATTTGCCACTTTTGTTTTTCTTTAAAATGGTCAAGCGGGTAGGAAGACATACCAACTTAAAGCATACACTTAAAATTTTACTTAGAGCTACAAAAAATTAAGCAAGCGTATTATAAAGTCAAAGTAAGAATATTTAATGTCTTGGAATTCATTTTTCATGTCTGAATTAGCCAGTCAAGTCCTGTGCTTGAGCAAATTTTTTTAAGACACCTTAATTCCATCTTGTTAGGTTCAAGGAAAATTTTATTCATGTAATTGATAAACTCAATTTGTACACTTCAACTTATATATTAGCTAAAATGCATCTTTTTCTTTATGGCAAAATAATAATTAGAGCTAGAATACCTGAATAATTGCATATTAATTTATTATTAGTCTAATTTAAAACCTCAACACTATCCCCACCTTTAGCCTTTTGGTAAATTCATCCTTTTTATAATCAGTTTTCAGGCTGGAACTTAAAAAGTGTTTTGCTGCTATTCTGTAGGGGATATGCTTGAGAAGGGTTTGAAAGCACAAGTTTGTTGCTTACCTATGGAGGCACTAGCGAGCAACAGTGATTTAAGAACACCATTATAAAACAGAATCATTTAATCCGTATAGAAAAGTAATACAACCATTTTTTCCTCTTTTAAGCTTCCAGTGTGCTTTATACCTTTTGAAACAACACCCCAGTGATGTTGCAAATGTCAATGCTAAATTGGATTACAGTCACTGTGTGTATTTTATATACAGGAAAGTTAAGCAAAGCAGCACATCTTGTGATGTGAAATGATGCTATTTGCACGCTTTTGATCTATAGCATAGTCTATGTTTAACTGAAAAACTTACTGAAGCTCTACAAAGTTATTTTGTTTTCTTACAAAGTACAGATTTTGAGAGAAAGCTAAATTTAAATAATATGCAACGCGAAATCCTGAAGAAATATCATTATAAGTATATAGCTTTAACATGTTAGTGAAATAGATATAAAATGCAACCAGTTTTCTTTCCAGCACATTCCCTTTAACTGGGTTAATGTGCAAGTGGTTGCCTCCATTTATACAGAAAGATTTTTATTTTTACATGCAAGATTGTTGTACTTATCTGCTCCTAGAAAATATGTACTGTATAAACATATCCTTTATCTTGAACTTCAGTATTTCTGTGCTTCCAAGAAGAGTAAAAACATCTGGTTAAATTACTATGTGCGAGTACAATATGCAGGCAAAATCCTGTACGAATTGCATATAAAATAAACCATGGCTTCAATCCTTTTTGTTTTTCCAAATGTTCGGTGTGACCAGTCTGTTGAAATTGCATCTCTGATATATGTCAGCACAATGACAACTGATGTACTGAAATGCTTCTTTTCCGAATAAAATCAAGTTCTGTTCTTGTTCTACAGCTCCCAATGTTTTAAAGTTTAATTCTGTTATGTGTGTTCCCCCCAACAAAGCCCCCCAAACCGGAATGGTACAAACTGTTGCACACCAGCGGTGATGGCTCCAAGGGACTGGCTGGACGGAGTTGTCATGTGTCTGCCTGTCTACACTTGCTGTGCAGAACATCCTCTCACCTGTACAGCAGGCACAGACAGGCAGTCGCATGACAACCCAGCCTGAGGGACAGCCGCCAGTGGGAGACCGCTCTGACACACCAGAGCATCTTCACCAGCAGCTCCAGCCAAGAGTCACTCTGGATCTCAGATGGCCGGTCAGTAACCAAGCCGCGTACTGCAACCCACCTAGAGTCAAACCAACACTGCCTATAAAATACAATAAAACCCACTGCTGAAATTTTTACTGTGCTTCCTATAGTACTCTTTTCCTAGTTGTTCTCATGAACTCGCTAACAATAAGTTTTATTTATACGCAGCTTTGCGGCACCATTGTACGTTTCGTCCTCCCATTTACTTCTCAGGCACAACTCGAGCAACTTGCATTATTAGATTATTGTTGGTATAAAAATCACTAACATTCCTGTTAGACACAGAAGCTGAGAGCAGCTTATTGCGTGGCAAGTTAATTCTGTAAACATACACAATGTCAGACCTTAGAGTAACTTCTCCCCTTTCCACTCTCTCACCTCCTCACTTATTTTCCTACCTCCCTCTCAAATCGCACAGAATTTTATAATTGGGAATAAACTTGAAATTATAATACAAACTGCATCTGTCACTAGATGTTGATAATATTATCCTTTCCTATTGAAACAGAACAGAAATACTTTATTTGGAAATAAGACTAAAGGGGATTTTTCCAATAAATGTAAATTTCACATTTTTAGAAGTTCTCCTAGAGCCCAGCATGGCATCCTTTGCACACCAATAACGCCAGTGAAATCTCTGGATGCTTTGGAAAGAATAATAAAATCACATTCACTGACCATGCCCTGTAAAATTGTTACACCGCTTTACAAATGGCATCCTTTTGTTTACAACAAAGAGCTTTTTGATTCACTAGCTAGGATGGCATTCTACATTAGGATAAAGTGGACTTTGAGAATGTGGAAGTGGCTAATTCACAAACTTCATATTTGCAGGTTGACGCTCAAACGAACTTCAGCACAAAAGCTTACAGCTTTTTGTGCTACTTAACACCACAGTAACAACTGAGGGCTAGGATGCTCAGATTTAATCGTGTGTGTGTGTGTAGGTATGCCTTAGAATACTTCAGCTAGTATTACATGGAATACGCTGCGAAAGAAAACCATGTTTGTGAGGTCAATGAACGTGCTAATCTTGCACTTATTTACAACAGCCTCAAAGTGGTACACAATATTTTCCTTGCTTGATTTTAAGCAAGTGGAAAAGCACAAAGTCATGGTACTGGTCACACAACAAAGTTATGAACACAAGCAACTGTATGCAGGATCAGACACTAATTCAGATTGGTATTTACGTAACTAATAGTAAATACTGCTTTACCCACACTGTTCAAACATCACCTTGATATTTCCATAATTACAAGCCTAAAAAGCATTCTTAGGCACTGATTCCCATCTCATCAAGGAATAAAATCCTGTTGTATCTTTAAGCAGCAACAAAACCACATCAAGAAACCAATCATTTCTTTTGTAACACTGATATCATACAATAAATTTTGAAATCTTTTGCCAAAGTAACTTGCTTCAAAATGCATTCCACTGTGGACTCTTCACTATAAAAGCTGCAACTCACAAATAAAGGAAGTAACTCACATCCTTCCAATGGCACTAGCAAGCAACCACTTGCATTGAAAGTGATTTTCATCTCTGAGTAAATTCCAGACTACAGAAAATGGGCTCAGCTTACACCAGAGGGGGTACACAGCCCTAGAGGTCCTAGCAAGCACTCTAGCTTTGTAAAGCGCATTGTCAGAGCCCTCTGGGACACAAGCTGCTACAACATTCCTTACTCAGGGGTAGAGACGCAGGGGGAACACACATCACTGTGGCAGGAGAACAAAGGTGAGACCTGACTTTCTGCATCTTCCCCAGCTGCGATGGAGAGGCTCTTGCTACTGTGCAAGGATTGCAGAAGTGACCAGCTCGAGTGGGAGGCACGGGGGAACTGAACTCCCTACGACCTCACAGCGTGCACAGCCGTGCTGAGCCCGGGCACAGTCCAGACACATAAACATGGGTATCACTTCACACATCACTGAAGACTACATATCTTACCAGGGTGGAAATACACCAGCACGCAGCCGTTTCAATAATCATCTGAGAACAGGATGTGACAACTACCAAACCAAGCTGGAAGTGAGGAGAACATTTTAAGGAGATGAAATGTAATTATAAAAATTGGAATTCAGCCAGGACATCAAATATTTGCTTCTTTTTATTTTCAGAAGCCAGTAGTTCTGTTTCTGAAACAGAAAGTCCTTGGTCTTTTGATTAACCTAATGGTCAAGCTGCGGCTTTGACCATCTTCAGAAAGCATCTAAAAACAGACCTTACTAATTTTTTAAGTCCTATGGAGAAAGGCTGAGTTAAAAAAAAAAAAAAAAAAGAAAAGAAAAAAAATCCAACATAACTTTGTGAACTCTTTCCCAGGACAGAATAATCAAATTATACAGCAAATCTGTATTTAAGGAAGAACTTCCACCAGCAAAGCATGCAATCCTATGCTGTTATCTTCTCTTACCGCTCTAAGAAATTCCTGAGTTATCTTCCATGTTGGTCTGAATGAACTACTGGTATTTTCATGACTCTCCGAACACAAATGTTTGGCAATTTAGAGACATTATTTCAAAATATGCACACGGAAATCAGACAGTGGCCAATTCCCTCCATGTACTATTCTGAGATTCCCAGGTGACTCTCTCTAGCAGACCATCAAAACAAACAATTTCTTTTTAAAGTTGCATAGCAGAAGGCATTCCATAAGCATTTTCAGGAATTTTTATAGCTTCACACTAAACAAAGATGAGACTCAAAAAAGCAACACCAAAATTACCTCCAGAATTACCATGTCACATAGATGCACCTCCAAGCGCTTAAGACAGAACATAGCAAGGGGTGTTAATCTTGCCACATCGCTTATTTTAGTTACAGTTACCTGTACCTAATCTAAGACAGTAAGTTGTAGTAGCTTCAAGGTAGATCACAAAAAAAGACAGCTTCAAATTTTCAAATTCATAAAGGCACCTTTGCCTTTCTTTTTAATTCATTTTTATGTCATTTTTATGTCATTGCAATAAAACACTTCAAATTATATTTCAGTAATTGGAGAATAAAACTTTTCTTCTTGACACCTAGCAGGCGGCTCCTCCGCCCGGCTGACATGCATTCATTGTCCTGTTACAGTAAATACATTTGAATCCCTTTAAAAAATAAAAGGGCAAGGGGCAAAATCAAGATTAACCTAATTTGTCCCTCAATCTTAAGGTCTATCCCAAAATGGCAACTGACTCAGGAAAAAAAACCACTACTGACCAGCGCAATTTCCACCATCAGCAGTCTTACTGAAGTAACTACTTATGACAAGTACCACATTCTGGATTCGCAGGACTCAGCAGAGCGCTGGCTTATGTACATGCACCGCAGGACCTCTCCTCGGTGGTTCTAGAAAATCCACTGCCATAAAACGCTAGGTTAGTTTAAACAGAATATGAATTGTTTGCACAGTCCCCAACAACCAACTCCCTGTTCTCCCTGTTTTGTTGGGGTAAGCCAGTGTTTTGATTATTACTTAGAATAAGATGGAAAGGTTGAGTGATGTTTTAGAGCTCATTTAAAATTCTCTCTTTATCTGTGCCTCTTCCATCCAATGAACCAGTTCACCCTAAAAATCACTATATTTTTGCTAAAAACATTTAATTTAAAAATAAAAAAATCAGAAAATAACAATTTTTTTGTTAACATAGCCCAATTTTTCTACAAAAAAACAACACAAACCTTAAAAAAAACCCACAAGGGCTTTACTATAAAGCTGATAGTGCAAATAATAATTCCATTTTAACCTTCAAAAATTAACAGGACTGCTGTTGAGTTTTGGATAGAGAGTATCATTACCAACATTGTTGAAAAAATAATTAAACAGAACAGACAAGCAAAAAAATGGTTCCCAGTGCTGCCTAACAACTTATTCAATAAAGTGAGCACAACCTGGATGTCCTGTTTATCATAGAAATGCTTTTTCCAGTTTTCCTGTTACTCACCTCTGATTTACTGATCAGCAGCGACATTTCTTACCAAGGTGCATTTTTTTGATTTTCAGTAGCAAATCTGAAAATCCATACCAATTTACAGTAGATGCACAAGAGCAGTCCAAACAGGCATAGGACAATAACCAGAACATTCCAAAACAGGGGCGAGGGGGGGCGTTGGTTTGGGGGTTTTTTTTGACCCATGTGTGGAAACCATAAGAAGAAAGGAAAAAAGTAAACCAAAAAACCCAAACCAAAAACACTCCACACAAGACCCTGTGTTTATGTTACCGACATTTCAACAGAAGTCTTAGAGGGTTCTCCATGAATCAAAAATAGAAAACTTAAACGATATAGGTAAAACATTAAAACATTCTTTCAGTTCAAGTCTGTACAAACGGATTTAATATTTTAAGCTGATACCAGAAGACTGAATAAATACTGGGTTTTTTCCAGTAGAAAAAAGTTCTTCGTTCCTTACCTCATCATCTTTATACCAGGACAAGCTTTCCGCAGTTAGAACGAACCAGTATTCCTTGGATCCTCCTTTCATGATGCCAATATTGTTGATGGTCAGCCAGCCTTTCCGGATGACCTGTGCAGAGGTGCAGTCAGGCACAAGTTTAGTTCATTACTCACTTGACGTAATTCTGCTGCTGTATTCATTCTTTTAAATAAAGGCTTGCTAAATAAAACAAGACCAGGTGCATTTTTTTCAGTCTCTGGCAAATTCAAGAATTTTTGCAGGTTCCTATCATTCAAGAAAAAAGAAAAAACCCACATAACAAAGCGAATATAGTGTTTTCAGTCAAAAGGTTGCAGAAAGAGGGAAGCCTAAGTCTTATCATGCTGTACTTACACCAAGTGTGAGTGCATTAAGGACTGTGTAAACTTGAAGATATTTATTTGCTGCATAATAACACATTGTAAAAGTCCATACAACATTATATATGACTACTCTGTTCTAGTTTAATTGTTAAGGTCATTTGTAAAGTTGGATACTAGGAAAGGCACCTAGATTCTGGCAAAGTGAGTGGCTTCTGGCACACACTGGGAATTTTCAGAAGGGGTTGAATCAAGTGACAAAGTGGAGAGGTCTACTACAGTTACTTTTAATAAGATAGGAAGCAGTACGAAGAGGTATACAAGAGCTATTTTCCTCTCGTAAGGTAGAAGAGGAAAAGAAAAAGGGAAAAAACCCCTAAGGTGGCAATAAAAATCAGGGGAAAAATGGGTAAAGCAGAACTTTATAAAACAGATACAAGCCAAAGATCAAAGAACAGATGGGAACAGCATACCTATAAATACTAAGGCCAGGAGGCTACATCATGCAAAGAGAAAGAGAGACAAAAGAAAATTTAAGAGGAATGAGACAACTCCAGAGGTGAAGAAGAGAGAATGGTCACAAGAACCGGTTTAGACGTGTAGATGTGGCGCTTAGGGACATGGGTTAGTGGTGGACTTGGTAATGATAGGTTAACGGTTGGACTCTATGATCTTGGAGGTCTCTTCCAACCAAAACGATTCTATGATTCTATGGATCATACAAAAACTTTCAATTTTATTGGAACATTTATTTTTTTTCCTCTCTCTCTCTCTCTATATGAGAAAGCAAGTGTTGCTTCCTATCATATCCCGAACAACACAACAGAACTCTCCCAGTCACACAGACGCAGGGAACCTCAGCCATTCTGTTTCTCCCCACAGCAACACCCTTTACTTGCCTATGAAGCACTGAGATGGAAAGAAGAAGTGCTCAGAGAAGCCCTTCAGAACTCCCTCAATAAGTCCCGCAAGCATGGACTTGCATGATCAAACATGAGTTTCCTCTTGCTTTTAAGGAAATACATGAGACTGACATTCCCCTCATAGGGCTTTACAAGACTAGTAACTCCAATATCAACAGATAACCAGAGAAAAACATTGCTCAATATCTGTTCCTTGTCATCTATAAGAGTTTCAGAATCGGAATTCACTCCCATTCAGCATGCACGTTCATGTAAGCTCCCTGAAAAAAACAGCTTTGGTATTGCACAGAGCAAGGGACTAAGTTATATTTGATAACTAAAACAAAGAAAGAGATCAGAAGTTGCACCTGAAAAGCTGGTAGAAGTATTGGCAATGCACATAATCCAAAAGTACCAATTTCATTTCAAATAAGATGATCGTGTTTTCCCACTCACTACCAACCAGGCCAGCAGCCTAAGTAAGAAAACCACTGAAGATCCAAAAACAGTTTATGGGTTTTCAGCCTGTAAGAAAATCGCTAAGAAAGCATTGATTTGGTTCTGAAGACTCAGTAAGCTATGAGGAAAAAAAAACCAAAAGTGGAGAGGGGGCATTACTGTTTACAAATAGACATGGAATGCTTGTCCAAGTGCAAGTTAAGGGAAACATACTGATATGAACTTGATTACCCATCAAATCCTCATTTCATTTTATGATGCTTATTGAAGTAAACTTTTGACAGGAAACAAGCAACACGCATATATAGCCAGTTTACAGGCAGCTGCCACAGAACAAGTTGTGGAACTAAGCTTATGTCATTTTTTTTCTGTGCTGAACTACACAAATGCAAATGGAAGAAATTTTAGGAAAAATCCTGGAAATTAAGGTTCCCCAACCACTTGAACTTAGCTCCACAACAAGGTGAGCTATATTTGTACAGCAGACTAAATACTTCACAGCAAGTGTGCAAAGGTGGTTGTTCCCATGTTACAAAGAAACCGAAATAAGAGGCTAGGAGAGAGGATGCTGTTGAATCACGCTGTCTGCAACTGAAAGTGCCGTGTTGCTCCCTATAAAGCACATACCCACGTAGAGGAAGCACAGGCAGCTGGGCCAGCACACTACTGAAAACTGGTTTGGACACACATCTTAGAGAGGGTAAAAGATGTGAAGACAGATGTCACAGTGGGGATAAAGAGGTGGTTTCTAGAAGCAAACCAGTAAGAAACAGCCAAGTAGCATGTTCAAGAACCTTACAGGTGATGAGCACTTAAAAGGGAAAGGAAGTAACGCGCACTGCTTATTCCATTCAGTGCTTTCCCTCATCATTACCATAGGCTTTGCAGCATGTTAATAGGAGTCAAATTCTCTCAATTTGACAAGAATGCATTTGTGGTAGAGGTCTCAGAACAGGCCAAGCCAAGATTTTAAAATCTAAACTATACAAGCCATTTAAGAAGTAATGAAGTTTTTAATACTTCTAATGTAGGAACTACACTAGTTGCATAGCTCCAAAAGACTGTCTTGCTCCAGTCCAACGCATCTCCCCATAGATTCTTAACCATCACTGGGGGTGTGGACAGAAACAAGCTGACTTGCTAATACAAACATTGGTCACTGTCTCGTAAAGGAAGGAATTTGCCAGTTGTTTCCTCAAAAATCCTGTATGCTGAGGATTAGATCCAGCTGTCATTCCCACACAACACTGCATGAAGAGCAGGGCACCAAGCTACAGCAGTATCCTGGGTACGTGTTTTTCATGTGCAAATTTCTAGACCTGTTTACCTATACCCTTCTGGGAAGACAGGGTACTGTGTTCTCTAAAATATCCTGGCCAATACAACAGATCGTAATTATCCAAAATACTTGGAAACAGTTCCAGGGGACATCAAGAGAGAGAAGATGAGCTTAGTGTGCTAAGCCTCTGTTCTTTTCAGTGACTTGTTCCCTTTCCCAGGCACATTTCGTTAACTACAAAAAGCTACACTTTCAAAATACTCAGTGTTGGGGTCAGGGAAGAGGGAGATGTCAGATCAAGGTTTAAGTGCAAAACAAAGCAAGATTAAGCAACATAGTTTTACTTTCCAGAGAAGCTGAATTACACCTTAGATTCCAGCCAATTTCTCAAAAAATAACTCAAGCTATATTTTAGAAATAAGTGTCCTTGCATGGGCAATAAACAGCAAAGATTTTTACAGAGACTTTTGGAGTTAAAAAAAAAAAACCACAATCTGATGGGGGGGTATTGTGGTTTGGGGGTGTTTTTCTTTGGTTTTGTTTGTTTTGATTTTGTTTTTTTAAACTATTGTGTTACCTATGTTGCATAGTACTTCAGCTTGAAAAAATGAAAGTAGTGGGTTTCATTATTGTTTTCACTAGTTCATTTTCTGGTTGGTTTGGATTTAAGAGATCCATTAAAAAATTTTCTGTCATATTTCTAAATGTCACTCTGTGCAAACCGGATATTAGTGACATGAGTTATGAACTTCAGGAAGGTGAAAAATACGGGCATTGCCAGAATCTAGTGAAGACAATATTCTGACCGGTAGTTGGACTCCATGTACAGGATGAACAAGAGATGACACAGTTCCTTCCTTCAGGGTCCTGATACCTAATCTGAAAAATGAAACTTAGAGGGTATGAATGCACACGAACAAGCGAGGAGGAAGTCATTTTCAGATAGTTCAGCTGCACAAAACCCAAATCGTATCTGTTGTTCTTATTCTCTACCACTTCATGGATAAACAGGAAAGCAGGATTTGACACAATAGGTACATTTTATGTATTGCTGCATGACTTACTCATTCCATCAAATCAAATAAGGTATTTGTAAAAGAAATACATTAGAGACTCAAAGTGTTCCATGTCTTTAAAAGAAGTATTTGAAAAATGATTTCAAGATAAGTAAGAGATAAGTGAAATTGGCTGGGCAGACAGAAATACAAGTGTGAAAATCATGAGACTGACTACTGCAGCAGTACAAGCAGCAGCATTTGTTGCGTTAACGTAACTCTATTAAAGTAATCTTACGTAACTCCATTGAAATAATTTTGAACACACAACACAACTCCCAGCACTACTCTGTCTTCTAATCACTGTGGTAACATGTGTTACCAAATAGTACGCACATTGAGAGAATAAAAATTGCAAAAACTACTCTGTGAGGCATCCTTACAAGCTATTGGTTCTTTGGGTTCAAATATGAAGGTTCTCCCACTACAGAGGCTAAAAAGGAACAACAGATTAGAGGGGAAATCTAACACAGTATTTCACTGTAATTTGCCAAATGTCAGAGCATAAACTGATCAGATCCGTTCTGATACTGAACATAAAAAAGATCTTGTGTTCAGTATAGAGTAGATCTTCTTGAAATGACATTGCTTCCCCCCAAATCACTGCACAATATGTCGTATAACTTTAAAATAATGACAGTGGCTTAAGTCCTAAACACACACCTACTTTAAAGAAAAATTTAGTCTTTACTGAAGCAAAGCACTCAGTAGTGAAAAATGGAAATATGCTTAACGGAGTTAAACAAAGATTGAGGTGATTAATCCTTAATGAAGGAATGTTAACCTAAAAAATGAGTATAGTTAAAGGCCATTTAGAATAGCAATACTTCTCTAGTCTTGATAAGGTGAAAATTCAACAGCAGCATGTCTCATTCAAGGATATTTCAAAATTTAGTATTGTGTTGTCCACGGGCACCACCTCTTTCAGAAACACTGGCATTTCTTAACAGAACAGCCTTGTCATGATTTTTCATGACCACCTCACTGACCATGGCACAACTTTCCATTTCCATCTACTTGCTTAAAAAATTCTGTAAACACATTTTTTGCCTGGGTCATGCAAGGTGACGAGATTTAAGTATATCTGAAGAAAAGAAGCAGCAAAGTATGCTACAAAGTAGGGTTAAAAAGAAAAAAGGGGTTACTAGGGAAAAAGTTACTTATAAGCACAATAGTTCAGGCTAGCTGATGGGGTCTGAATGCTACTTGTGTCCAAAACAAGTGAACCAGATTGGTGGCGTAACACTGTAAAAGAGGCAGGTCAAACAAAGCCTTCGAACCCAAACCTCCAAATCATTTGGACAGTGACTTGAAACTCACAGTTCAGATTAAGCCCCTTCTCCAATTGCAGGGGCTACTTTAAGCACAGCAGCAGATTTTGCCACAGAAGTAAAACACAAAACAGAAGTTCATATAAATGATACATAATCCTCTATAATTTGAGTATCCTGCATTCTCACACACAGGGGTATCAATTGGGCACATGGAGCAATGACACCTTCATCTTCAAAGGTTTATCATGAAGGGGAGCTTTAAACACTAAATTTTAGTCACCAAAACAAATCCCAACACACAAAATACACAGTTAAGAATGGGTCAGCTTTCAGGAACCAGCTCTTGCCGTGTGCTGTGTAAAACCAAGCATTACACTGATTATTTCAAGCAAATTAGAAGACAGACTAACCTGTGGCTTAAAAAGAAACTTTGTGTAGTCAGGTCAAAACCTCAGGCGGTAGCAAAGAAAGAGACAAACAAAAAAGGCCAAAGATTAAGCATGAGAGGATAAATTAGTAGTAGAGGAAAAAGGAGCAAAAACATGTTAAAAGGAATTGGCATTACACTTCTTCCAAAAATGCAATATTGCTGTGCTCATCTTATTTCTGAGATACACAGAAATAGTTAATAGTTATCTGCATCATTCCAGTTCAAAGCAAACTACAAAAAAGAAAAGCAATGGATTGCAAACGAGCATCCCACTATTTTGGGAAAACTTAATGATCTTGATCTCCCAAGAGATTCAATTCAACTGCTGTTAGAATCAGTGCTGCCTAGTCTCGTTTCCTTTATTGAACATAAGTTTAGTTTAAGTTTGTTTGAAATGATAACTAATATAATTTGATGATGTGGCAACAAACTGGAAAAACGGATGTTTTCATCATAGATATTACCAAAGAATGCACATGATACAGAGATTTACTTCTTACACCTAGCCATCACTGAACCAAGAGTAACTTGTTATAAAATTAACTGCTGTTTAGACAATTAATTCTAAATTAGTAATATTAAAGGCATTCACATATTTATTTACTCATGAGGTGGAAGGGTTAGAAAAGAGTCTGTCCATGATATATTGATCCTCCTGGTGCTATGAAAAGAATGCTAAAAAGGCTTTAAATATTTCTAAGTGTATTAATGAAACTCACTTTTTCTATCAGAAGTAATTCATAAACATAAACAAAATACCAAGAACAGTACCTGTACCCATAAACAGCATGTTCATTTACGCAAGAGCTAATGTTTCCTTTTGGTTACCAGAAACTTATTTGCCCACCTTTCAAAAAGAGGTTTACTATGAATAGAGGCACTTACATCAGATAAAAACTGCTTTCCAGTTATGTAATAAAATAAACACCAATTAGTCATTTTAGTTTGAGAAACTCAGTAAATTATAAAAATATTAATTTTATTCAAAGTTTTCTACAACATTTCAAGTTATACTAGTTCATACTTGTAACAGCAGGTTAGTAGCAGTTAAGTGATGAACTGCAATTATACTTTGTTGAGGAAGTGTTACAGACAAGACAGTTTAACATTAAATAGTTTAGTAGCAAGTATTCAACAAACCAATGAGTTAGAGACAAACTTTGCCCTCTGAGAAGCTAAATGAAAAAGCAACAGTAAAGCTTACAGAACTTAGCTCGTACAATTTGCCTTGAAGGCGGTAGATTGGTTCCCTGAAATAGCAAATTGCAAAAATGAAGTTTTATTTCAGAAACATTTTCTCATTCTTTTCAACTCCAAACAATTAACTTACAAACATCTGCTTATTATCTTTAAAATAAAAGGTTCAGCAAAGTCCTTTATGCCAAAAGTAATCAAGTTTCAACATTTAATTTAAAATGCCAAGCTTTTTCTCTACTTCCTTACAGAGAGAACATTCACTTAATTAAAAAAACATTCATTTTATTTGTGTATTTTTGAAGAGTCAGATAATTGGTCAATTTTCCTTTTATGGGACACTCCAAAGTGATGATGGTTGTTGTGTTTGACACATGTTCCGGCACAGCTAGATAAGAAGGAAATCTCTCCTCAGAGGGGAGAGACTAGTCTTTGAAGCCATTTCAGTGTTTAGACCTTTCAACTTTTTTCATTTCAGTCCAAACCATGTATTACATCCAAAATGCCACTAATGCTGGTCAGGCTCTGGGGGACCATCACATCCAAGAAGTTAATGGATTATTTTAACTAATATCTCAAAAATAACTAGCAATTTTTTGGTGGAAGCAAGAGGTTGGATTTCTATCCCCCAAAAGACGACTAAGTTCTCAAAAAATGCTAGAACTCATCTACAACAGCAGAAGAGGAGACTTTCTGAAATGTCAGGTTTATCACCTGAGGGATCTAAACTCAGTGGTCACATTTGAAAACCTTGACCTTTCACCTCCTGAGCATTGTTTGACCAAATCACACATGAAAACATCAGGAAGACATACAATACTGGTAATTATTTATACAAAATTTCACTGTCTTATTTTTACTAGAATTTTTTATTTCCTTTTAAAGTATGTACTCATTCCATAACATTTTCTTTCTGTTCAAGACTTTGCAAAACCCTCAAAGTGAGCAGAAACCCTCAAAGTTGTAGCATTTTCATTCTTTGAATCTCATATAAAAAGAGGACTGATCCTGTGAAGTACTGAGCACCCCGGCCCACATAAAAGCAAAGAAAGAAGCAGCGCTCAGGAGCACTTAGCATCTTGCAGAATCAATCCCATGTTCTTATGCGATAACAAGAAACAAACAAGTAATTTCATTCATGAATCTCAGTGAAAATGCTAATTAATCTGAGATCACCAAACAGTTATTCTTTGTTTACTTTAAGAGAGGCCTATGGCACATAGTCAACGTCTTTGTGAAGTCAACTGAAAGTTTTCAGAAGAGGTAAAGACAAATCCACTTTTGCTTGCTGAATTGCCCCTTCACTGCTATTAAGCTGTGAACACGTAAGAACTAGTAAAACAACTATGACAAAAGCACACGCAAGCAAGTACTCACCAGCATTTTGGACTCTGAAATTCACAAGTTGGCAGTTAATGACAAAATACATTGATGTGTAACATGAAAGATTCAATGTGCTAAACGGCATGGGAGAGGAGACACTAACCAGCAGTGCAAGCAGTAGCAGAGATATTAATAAATGATGAAAACAATGAAAGTCAGGTGGCTCTGAAAAATTCAGTAAAACAAGGTGATGACGACGCATTTTATGTATGTTTGAAGCAGAAAAGGTAAACAAATACACTTACAAATAAATGCAGCCAAGAAAACCAAACTTGCACATGCCATTATCCATTCTCTGTTAGGTGCCTACCTGATTTCCCACTGCACTTTTGTTAACCTGACTGCTTCTTTGTTGGGCACTAAGGAAAGCAGAGGAAAAGAGTTATACTGAAGAAACTAAGCCAGTTCCCAAGGAATAGATTTTAGCAGTAATAGTCACTTCTGATTCCAGCACAGAAAGCCAGTGTAACAAAAAACCACAGCAAAATCATTGCATATATGTGCGTATCTCAACTATTTTTTCTTACAATATAGGAAGCCTGCCTATAGTTGCCTGCTTAGCACAGAAGGGACATGCACAGCAGACAGCTCCTACTAATCTCCTTTGTAACAACATCCTACTTGCATTGGTAAAGGTTACTAAAAGCACAGAGAAATTATGGCTCATGTGGGTAACTTTGGAAACATTATCCTCTATAAATATTAAAAAGAGACAAAAAGCAAGCCATTTCGGTTATTTAGCGCAGTACAACAAAATCCTCCCCTGCTGGAGGCTCCTTAATAGCTTTGTCTTGACAGTTTGTTTTGGATATTATTCTAATATTTATATGCACTTTGAGGGTGTAAATGTAACCAAGGGATAAAGCTGTCACAAAGCTGGTTCAAAAAGCTAGAATCTTGTAAGAATAGAGCATATTTGAAATTAAAGCATATTTAAAATATTTTGCTCAATTCTTGAGCTCTGGTAATCCCGGTTCCTGAAACAAAACACACTCCTGTCTCAAAAACATACAAGTTGCCATTAATTCTAAAAGCATTTGCATTATGTGGTGGTTTGTAAGTGTCAGGCCACAGAATTAAAATATTGCTGGAAAGAGGAAAAAAGTGTTCAAAGAGCAGGCCTCGGCTACTTGACCAGCAGAGCAGCCACTGGTGACAGGAAGTTTTGTTTGGATTAGATTATACCATTTCGGCAGGCATTGATTAACTCAAGAAAAAAGCATACATATTAGATCAGCTACAAACACTGCTCCGAAAAAGAAAGATGTGCTTGGATCACAGCCTACGGGCCAATCCTGCAACTGTTCTGTGCACAGCTGCTGCTCCAAAGAATTGCTGAAGCATCAGACTCAGCCCCGTCCCAACTCTGATCCTGCCCTTCAGACCATACTCTATCAGACCAACAGTCCACATGCTGTCAGTGAGAAAATCCACAAGGATGTTTATTCCATGTGCCTATTCACTGGGCTTAGCTCTCAATCATCCAGGCCCTTCTGACCAAAAAACACTGCAGTCTCTGGTGCATCATCTGAGTTGCATAAGCTTTGGTGCATAAATTATGATTAAATAACGTGCACACAGAAAACACAGCACTAATTCCTCACCAATTCCAATCTGCTGTTTGAGAAACACACATGAGATGGCTTTAGGAAACCTAATTGCCATTCTTTTGGTTTGGTTTTGGGTTTTGGTGCTTTTTAAAATTTTATTTTATCGCCTTAGAAAAGCTAAATAGACCACTAACATCATACTAAGAAACCCACGCCTTTTAGAAATAGCCCAGCAATTAGTCCTCTATTTATTGTTCTAAATACAAATTACTCTTTACGTAGATTGAAGCATGTAGCTATGCCCGAGTTACACCAACTGGAAACAAATCCAATCCCAACATTTTACCACTCGTTCTGCTAAATGAGACAAGCATTAATATTCTAAGATTTCACAATTTCATAACTATGCAAAGTTGTTGTAAATATTGGTGTTCTTAAATCCTTCCCAAGTCAATTCACATCACACTGTACCTGCCTTAGGCCCTGCAATGATGCACAGTAGTTTGAAATATCTTGTGCTCTCGTTCTTATGAACAAGGTTCACAGGACTTGCACTTATAAAACACTGCAGTCCCACGAGACAACTGGCTAGAAGACTCAGCAAAAGAAAGGAAACAGTAGGGAATCTGGGGAATCTATAGACCAAGATGGTTAGATACTGCAGAAGCCCATAGGCTACCCCAAAATTATTTCATTTTTCAGTTCTAACACGATTGCTATAACAATAGTATTATTATAGTTTAAAATGTGTATTTTCTACTGTTTAGCTCATAAATTAATCTCTTCCATTTTAAATTGTTCTTAGTTATCCAAGTTTTTGCTTCCAGTTGAGTACAAGTCAACAAAGATACTTCCCTTCCCATCAGTTTCAACCTACAGAAACACTTGCTTAAACTTGCCAGTGAATTTAAGCAAAGAGCCATTTGTCATCTGCTTATACCCCGTGCGCAGCCACTGAGGATTTCTAGATCTCAACTGGCAAAAGAGGAAGTAGCTTTCCCAAGAAACTGAACTCAGGCATTGCAACTCCTTGGAAAAGACACAGCAGCGAGGACCACGGACTGAACTACAGGCTCCAGCAGCAGCATCCACGAGGGGGATTTTTCCAGGGGACAGACATAATGAAATAACTCCAGATATACCTGGCACTCCAGAATCCAAGACTATAAAATATGGAAGATTCCAACTTGACATAAGGAAAAGTCTTTTCACAGTGAGGAGAGGCAAGCATTGGAACAGGCTGCATAGAGAGGCTGGAAAATCTCCGATTTTGGAAGTTTTCCAGATGTGATTGGACAAAGCCCTGAGTAACCTGGTCTGAACTCAGCATTGACCCTCATCTGAGCAGGAGGTTGGGCTATGTGACTTCCCAAGGTCACAACACACACCATGAATATATATGGAGTGTTTTTAGCAGGCTTTTTCCTGTCAGAAAAGGATGAAGAGAAGTAAATAGCAGGCAGGTTGTTATCTTGACCTCTAGAAGGCCAGCTACCATTCCTACAACATCCTGTCATTTGTCAAGAGAACTGATAAAGATATCTAGGACCTGCAAACAATTCTAGAGAAAGTTGCTCAAAACGAACACATAAACAGTGTGTGGCTTTGCCTTCTCCCCTCTCAGCTTACTGAACTCCATGTTTTAAACCTTCAAGGCATACTGCCAAAGATGTAGACCCTCCTTCACAGTGCTAACTAGAATAGGCCATAGTATAATACGTACTGTGGTGCCAAACTTTGTTGCCAGCATCCCACATGGATGAAACCTGTTGTGATTCCAAACGCTGTCATGGCAAATATGGTATGAATATGACTGAAGGAACATTTATTCTTCAAAGAGTGAAGACATCTTTAACGTTTTTACTAGTGTCAAAATGTTGGTATGAAGTCCCTGAGGCACAAATTGCTGGAAGCTGAGGGAGAACATTCTGGAGAATATTCTCACAGCCTTTTCAATTAAGAGAGGAGAACGTCAAACCAGGCCCTGCAGGGCATTCCGCTACTATTATTCTCTACAGCCAAACAGCAGGCACACTTACAATCCAGTGACATCCATTACTCTGAGCAAAACTGTTTCACACGGAATTACAGCTCCCAAAATATGCATTAGCAACAATGTGCAAAGACCACCAATATTATACATTTCTAAGGTCCTAAAATGGATACAGTGAGGGCATCAGCTTGCCAAAGCTGCTTCCTGAGATGCATGTGATTCCAGACCAAGACATAAGCTTCAGTTTCAGTGAATCCAGGCTTGTGAACTGGGGTAAAGAATCCCCTACAAGTGGGACAGAGTTCAACACTGTGTATATTGAGAAAGAGCATGCTCCTGCATGTTTGGGACTCTGCAGCTTGCATCTTCACTGTCACACTGCAAGACTTGTGTTTTGAAATTAGGTAAAAAAAAAAAAACACCACCAAAACAAAACCACAAAACCCGATAATGTTTTTATAACAAAGTCTCTATATACATACTTTGCGAAGCCAATGAAGTCTTCGTGGTTGGTGTTGATGTAAGAAACCTGGATATCAATCAGCAGCAGCACCTATTAGGGGAGGCAGGAGAGCAAGAAAAGAATGGGTAAGGTGGAGGAGAGAGATCGAGGCAAAGGTAGGGAGAAAAGAACAGAACTTAGAGTTTTCTGCATTATTGAGCATTGCTTTTATAATCATTCAAGCCAAAAGCACCAATATTTTCTAAATCCCACTACTTCAGTTCGTGTGCTTGTTTAATAAGCTAGACTACAGAAGAGCGATTCCCTCTTCCTATTTTTTTTCCTGACACGCCTCATTTTTCACTATCTTGGCCCTTGTCCACTTCATTAAGATCAATCATACACGGCCAGAGAGAGTTTAATAATATGTAACATAGATTCTAGCTCTATGTTTTGCAAGTTAAGCAAAATTCTGTCTATTTGTAGCATTTCAGCCAAGCCAGCAAGGAACCCAAACCGTATACCTAAAATCAGGGTACCTAAATTTTCTTTAGGTACTACACAAAGAAGTGATAGGTACGCTAGCCCTGGCCCAGAAAATGTACAGTCCAGGTACTAGACAGCCATTCTGGTGCACACATCTGGCTTGAGAGATGGGCTGCTAAATGAGACAACAGAATGAATGGTTTGTGTACTTATCACTGGCCAGGCCTTCAATAGCCCAGAGACAGAATTTGATACAAACTTGATAATCAACTCGGCAGAGAACTTGCTACGGTATTAGAGAAAGCTCACTCCCACTCTTGAACAGCTTCTTGAACATGCGTGAGACTGCACTTTCCCTCCCATCTTTTCAGACTTCCATTTATCAGCAGAGAGCAATGAAGAAACCTATTGCTAACAAATGGTAGCATTTAATCTCTTCAAAGCATACAGAGTTATTTCTGTACAGCTCCTCAAACACAGCATCCCTCCCAAATTCTTCACAATTTCCAGAACATATTAGGTGCCTCACTCAGAGCAAAAGATAGTGGGGATTTGGGTCTAGCTCTTACCTCTGAAAATATCCTCACTAGTGTTTTGATTTATTAACGATAACTGCTAACAGCATAAACAATGATGTGAATATGTGACAATAACCTATTTGACCAATTCTTGGCATTTACAGAAAGTTGGTATTTTGTACTTTGTTCTGGGAAATTGCCAGGTATGTGCACACAATGAAGAATGGAATAATAAGAAAAAAAGACTCAATTATTCTAAGTAACTTGTATCCTCTTCCAAATTTTAAAATAACTGAGTGTGCTAAATAGAACTCCCTGCAACTACAAGCTCAGCAAATACAATTTTTTTAAAAATTACTTTTAAGACCACATTCACAGTGCAGATTAAAGGAAAAGAAGCAGGACATGCTGCACAGCTCCCTAGCTTGCACAGGGACAGGACTAGAGAGCTAGGAGTCCAGAACAACTTAGGAGCACTGCCTAGCCCTTCTTCCACAAGTATTTCTGTTGTCACGCTCTGCACTCTCCAGACAATAATTCTTGTTTCCACTTCCAGTGGATTTTCTCACATGCAATCTAAGCTTTGAAGTTTCCTGGATTTGGAGTGCTTAGCTGGGTGATGAATGTTCTAAACAAGTTTCTCTGAAATTTTTTTTTTTTTAACTTTTTTTTTAAACTTGAAGGAAAGCTTGTCACTCCCGCAAAAGTCCCAGTACAACTGCTTGTGGGCCTCACTGTAATTAGAACATGGAAGGGGTATGTTAAAAAAAACTGGAAACAAAGGAGAAAAAAGGCTGGGTATTTCTGTGTGCATTTGTTTAATCATTAATCAATTTCCCACAAACAGCTGTCGTGGCACAGCTAAGAAAATGGCACATTGTGGCACAGCAACAAGCCAATGCTACTTTAAGATACCAATCCTAATCTTAAAAGATCAGATTAGGATTGTCTGTAACAATTCTAGTCTCCTCTGTCAAAGCTCAATGGCGAGGAGCAATTCCTCTCCCCCTCTCTAGGATGTGCAGCCTGCTAGGGGAAAAAAAAATTAAAAAAAAAAATCTTTCATCATCTTACAGTACTTTGTACGCAAAAACTTTCCTCCTTCATACACTTCCCCAAACTATTAGATGTCCTATTTATTCTCACCTGATCCTTGGTCTTCTCTTCTCTTTCACGAATGTAGCCAGCAACAATTCTTTCTGTTTCCTCACACAACCTTGGGTATGTTGCCAACTGAAAAACAAAATTAATAGAAATTTACACCTGCAGGGTGCCTTCAGCAGAATACAAACAGGGGAGCCTCCAGCTTTCCTCTTTGGAAGAAAGCAATTATAAATGCTTGGACTAAAAGTTAACTACACTACAAAGCAAGCCTTACTTGCTATTAATGGTCATTTTCCAGAGAAACTGGAGAGACCTAAACCCTTGGGTTGTTTCTGTGCTTTTGCTCCATGGAACATTGAGGAAAAGACACTTTGGACATGTGAACCACAGTTTATCAGCCTTGGGGCGAGGTTTCTCCATGCCTCTCTCTTCTACTGTGCCCAATTCCAGAGTGGTGCTTTAAATAATTTCCAAGTTTCTTGTACTTTGAAGGCTCCACCTTGTGGCAACATCTTTACATCTCAATAACAATACTGAAAAATGTAAACAGCAAAACACAACAGTAAATTTGGCCAATAGCACTGGGAAAAGAATCTGCACAATTAATTCAAGTGACACATCTTCCAAACTTTGACAAAAGTGAAAAAACCTGGAAACTCCGCTCAAAATATTGCAGTGAATCCGCTTCTCTATGATCTTTGTCAAAAAGATTGTCACTCTTTCCTCTTTTAAGAAATAGCTCCTTTAGCTGCTCATCAGTACAAAAAAAATTGCATTATTCAGAAAAACACAAAGGATGTGACAGGATATTTCTTAATAACTTCAGCATGCCTGTGCTCACATCCCAGAACCGCTCCTGTACTTGCTACTATTAGAGAGCACCCTGCACTCCGAGACGGTGGGACAGACAGATGAACAGAAGGTGAGACAATAAAAGTAGCCAGTTAGCTAAGAAGTCTGCAAGAGTTGATGGGTTATTCTAGAATATCACAGAGCAATGAGAGAAGCAAAAACTGAAAATCAGCAACTGTTAGTTGTCAACACTCTAGACAAGTGAGTCACAAATATTTACAGATGACAACTTTCCTATGAAGGTGAAAAGCGTGAGGAAAAAAAGGCTTCATATTAATATATCTGACATGCTTCCTTAGTCACAGCTGGGGGGGTGGGAAGTTTGAGGTTTCATTCTGAGAGTATACACCAACCCAAGCATACACTTCAGAAAAACCATTCCCAAATACTCATTGTAATGCTATGTTTAGTTTTGATGAACGCATTTCTTAATTTATCACACTTGCAGGATCTTGAGTTAAATGTTTAATTAATGCACACAACTTTCACATCAGGAAGTTCAATGCTCAGCAGTTCTTTCCACTTAAATGTTCAACATTTCTGTGCAGCAAGCTCATTCGTCAACACTAATGCAAGGATGTACAAATACAAGAGAGACGAAGTCTTCCTAGCTTTCCACTTCTAACTTCTTGACAGCTGGAGATCAGATGTTTTGGGGTTGGGCATGAAAAAAGAACAGGAGAAGTTGTGGACCCATTACATTGCAAAGAACTGTGGTGCTACCCAGTAAAGTTTCAATATAGAAAGAGCATTTTTCTCTCCTTGATAGATGTGTCTCAACACATTTGAGGCCTTTCCTCTAGAAAAGGTTCACTGTTTCTTCCTCTTAATAGCATTGGAAAAGAAAACTTTAAAGTACAATTTTTTTTTGCCAATTTACACATCCGTGGAATTGCTGCCTACGTTCCATTTTCAGTATCAATGAAAACATGTTTTTAAAGAGGGAACTGGGGGCAACTCTTGACTCAAAGAAACCTCCAATCATAAGGTGTGTATATATATAGTCAAAACACAGGAATCAAAAAAATGAACATTTCCAGCATTACATTGTTTTAAGAGTTTTGCAGAAGTTGTAATGACTTTAGAGAGTCTTACTCTGCACGTCAAGTGACTAGATCAGAAATCTCTTAAAATACCTCAAAATGCAAGACAGGCTTTATAGTATCTACTATATCATTACATTATACTTACATCACCACATCTATTTGCAAGTTACCTTTTTAGTGCACTTCTTGACAGTGTTGATTAACTCTTGCATCACCAGATCCACACTTTTTAAGCAAGGTCCTTTCAGCTTGACTATCTGTTTTTTAACAATGGCTTCAAATGCCATATCTGGAGTAAACAAACCTGTTCTGTGGACATAAAAGAATATGTAAGACAGTAATAAAAACATCATGCAAGGAAGATTTTTTTACTGAATTGTTCGTATCTTCATTTTCAGAGGCTTACAGCTGATCAGTAACAATCCCTACCACAGACTTCCATAGAATTAAATTTGCTCCTTTCTCTAAAAAACGGTGTCATTGTGAGTAAGAATATAAAAGTAGAAACATGCCCTCCTACTTGAAGATGACTGCAAGAACTCTAAAGAGTACTGATATAATGCAGTAAAGCCTCTTCAGCAGTGCATCAAACCTTAGAGAAGGGATGAATAGCAGCTGCAGCACTGCATGCACCATCACTTGCAGAACAAACCCATAAAAATCCTATAGCTGCACTTTTCTCTTCACTCACAACAGGAAACGTGGTTCTGTTACTCAGAGTCCTATATGGAGAATTTCACAGTTCGTCACTGCAAAATATATGAACCTATATAACAGATACCTCACAGAACCAGTTCTAAACAAATAGGCCTTACTTCTCTTTCAAACACTGCTTGCAAAGGTCTATCTTGGCAGATAAATTATATTAAAAAAGCAACCCATAAAAACATGCCCAAAACTATCAGTTCACTACCATAAATTGCTCATCAAGACCTTTCCATCAATAAGGCCAGAAAAGTTCAAATACTGCACCACAGATACTAGAGTCAACCATTTGAGAATTTACTATACAAGTAACACAAAGAACATTTTCCAAAACACTAAGAACAACTAAGCAATGCTTTCAAAAGATACTACGTACTCACAAATGGGGGGGGGGGGGGGGGCAGGGGGGAACAGGGGGATGGACACAAAAGAACCACCCAAGCTTTTTGGAATCTGTTCTATCGTCAAAGGAACAAAAAATGGGTATGCATCTGAAAGTGTCCCTCCAAAATAGACTGATCATTCCAAAGTGAGATAATTAAGTCATTCCAAACCAAAAAACCAAATACCTCCTCTTACCAAACCTAATAATATACTGCAGACATATCCACAAAGTGAAACCTCAGCCAACTCACTTGTAAATCAGTTATTTCAAGAAATGGTTGAGAATAAAGGGGAGTAAGATAGTGCAAAGAGTCTGCCACAACACAAACGGAAAGGTTTTTTCTGTATCAAGACACAAGTTTTCCATCTAAAACTTATGACTTTTCAGGAATACAAGCTTAACAGAGTTGCAGACACTACCAGAAAAAAAGTCATTGATTTTCTCTGTAAAATAATTTTCCAGCATTTCCAGGTAAATTAAACCTCTCTGGGCAAACCAACTGTTTGGCCCAAAATAGCTACCTGAAAAACTGAAGTCTAAAGGAGGGGGGGGGGGTGGGGGGGTGGGAATCAGCTGCTGGGAGCAGTGTGTTAGTAATGTAGTCAAGCAGTCAACAGCCCATGTGTCCACAGCTTAAAAAGACCACACCGTCTAAAATGTGACTGGGCTTGAAAACACGGGAGCACTTGCCTGATACCATGTATGTTCTTGATGGCATAACTTATTTCTCTCCGCAGTTCCTTCTCATTGAATTCCATCTAGAGGAACAAAAGCATATGAGATCACATATGGGGAAGCTTTTAATAAAACAAAAAATATTACCTCTCCCAATATAACTGGAAGACAGGCAAGTTCAACTGGCAAGATACTTATTTCTAATTACACTAAACAAAGCATAAGTATTTTAAAACATTTTAACAATAAGGCTACAGGCAGCAGTAGGGATTGTTGAAAAGCATGCACCCTTCCATTCCAGATTACCAACAGCTGGAATGATTTTACAGCGTTGATAGAGTAAGCCAAAAACAGGATTTGGAAGACGTAATTTTTTTTTTTTTTTAAAGCCTGGTTTCCTAAAGTGGTGCAACTTCTGTGATTATCCTCCCCTTTCCATTCCACTGTTTTTCAACCAAATTTGAGAGGGGAGTGGTCTCAGCTATAAAGTTATAAAGCTTTTCTTTAAGTTTCTTGAAAGCCAGGTAGCTGGAAGAGAAGTTAGTGTTGGCACAAACAAAGTGGTCATTACCTAAGCCCAACTGTCATCTGTTCAGTTGGACTGCTAGTTGGCCTACCACATTTAAACCCTGGAACCAGCCACAACCCTGTCTGGTTCTTACCCAACTGAAAGTTAGGGGATGTCAGGGCAGTTGAACATAAAACAGATGGAAAGGAAGCTTAGGAAAAGTGTAAAAGAATGGGGACTAGAGATACAGTAGAGTTCATGGTGAGGGGAAGCTGAAGTCACTACAGTGAAAGAAAAATCAAACAATATGTAACACAAATTCATAGGAAACCAGGTTTCATTAGTTTACACCCCACCGCACCTCCATTTATTATTACCCAAAGGATGGCTAAGCAAGAAGAGACGTATCGAGAGGGGAAATGTTATCTCGAAACACCAAGTTTGCTTCTGTTCCACCTCCCACTATGAAAGTGTAGGACTGAAAGCTGGATTTGGTTTAGTGCATTGAATACAGGAAGTAGAAAACACAAAAAATGGCTGTTTTCCATAACTCTAATTTTAACAGGTACTAGCTACTTGAACACAACAGCTTAAATTTACCAGCTGTAGTTGTTTGCCTGCCCCATCTAACCAGAAGGAAGATGCCATTTGTGATAAAACAATCAAAAGCATGGAAAACAGCAAGAACTGGGACTATAATTATATTCTAATTCCTGTATTTCAGAATTCTTAGCATGTCTCAGTATCCAAAACTAGAAATGAAGCCAAATGTCTCAATTATAGCTTCCACAGTTAAGAGCATGTTCTTCCAATCAGACCTTATCTTGGCTTTACTACTATCAGCATGAACATAAGAATACATAAATAAAAGACAAAGCACACCAGCAAGATGGATAAATACCTTCACTAGTTCAAAAGGAAAACGTTCATGGAAAATACGATTGATTTTGGCACCTCCTGATAGTTCTAGTGTATCAACCTGATCTCCTGACCCTTCGATTCTTTTTTCAAAGTCCACTGAAAACTGTTGTACCATCCTAAATTTCAAAGAGGAAGAGGAAAAACAAACAAACACAACCATTTAAGTATGTCAACTACCAATTCTTACTCCAGTACTATGTGACTAGTAGTGCCTATTAAAACATGTTTAGGAATTGACAAAAGTATCTATAACAACCATTCATTCAGCCAAGCTACCAATCCATAAAATCCATACCTACACCTCCCCCATACACCCCTTCTCTCTCGCAGGACATAGCTCAGTATATTATTTTCTTTCTTCACAAATGCAGTATTTTTTAAAAAAAAATACTGTTTATTAAACTGTATATTACAGTCAGCTACAAATAGACCAGGGCACCAGGCTACATTCATGCCTTATCAATGATCACAAAATTGTAAATGCTACCATTATTTATTACATACATTTTTAGGGTGGGGGTTTTTTTTCAGGACAAGAAAAAGTGATAGCAGTCTTTTTAGTAGGATAAGCAAATAAAAGTCCTGACATTTAAGTTATAATATTTACTGTATTTGAATAGAAAAGCACATCCACATTTAGATGCTGTTATAGAAACTGCAGAACTCAACGGGGCAGACCAGCACAAGCAAAAATCTCCAATCTTATGGCAAAAGGTACCATTTGCAGAGAGCTTACTTTTCCACAATGGTCCTTTGATCTTTCCAATATCTTTCAAAAAGATACAGTCCAATAGCATGACGTGAATCAAGCCACTAAGCTGATCCAGTGCTGGAAAATTTGGAAGAGATTGCTAAGGAACTTACTTTCCCATGCCAAAAAGCTAGCCCAAGAAGCAGTACTAACACATCAGTGTGGCAGCTGTCAGTACCACAGGCTCCAGCTGACTTGGTTGTGCTTAGACTTCTGCAGCAGGAGCAGAATTCCTCCAGTTATGGAAGATTCATGGATAGCTCAATTTTTTTTTTTTTAAGTAAGTACAGGCATTTGATCGTAAAATTTGAAATGACAGATTCTGCCAAAAAGTAACATTGCATATCAACTGTGCATAAACCTCAGATACCTATATGGCCAGGTTAACAGAATTAGAGAAAGAGTCTAAGTGCAGAGCCTCAGACTCAATTTTTGAAGAGGATTGCAAAAAGTTAAGATCATCTTATGGGGTGAGGTGCGGCAGATTTTTTTTTTTCCTTATATGCATTATGGAACTTGTTCTCAAGAATTGGAGGAAAGGGTTCTAGTTTTGTTACTTTCCACACCCCAAAAGAAAAAGGGAAAGCAAGGAGAATTTTTACTGATAAAAGAAGTTAATTTCTCCTATAGCACCTACTTATAACAAAGGAATTAGAAAAAACTATGCAGAGAAGTATCAAGTAGGATGACTTAGGCTGAAAGGGAATTCAATTCTTTTTCCTTCAGAACGTGTTACAATAGTAGAACAAGCATGAGATACCGGCAACATCTAACAATTCACAACACTTCATATATGCGTTTCTAGCAGTTAAGTCACCAAATGTACAGAGCGAAAAAAAACACGTGTGTTGTACTGTCATGGAAGAGTCAAAGGTAATATCCCTCTGTTTTTGCAACCAAAACATCTGAAGTCAAGTCATAGAGGGACAGACTTATGTCTACTCTTTTGGACACAGTTGTTACAAAAACAAGGAGTAAATCAGCATCTTCAGCTGGCTCAAGAAAGCCTCTCTAGTTCAGGTGACCATTTTCCCTTCTGAATTCCAGGCTTTTAATTAGCAAATGAATCCTGCACAAAACTTATGCATTTTCACAATCCAGTGCTATTACCATCTATGCCAGGGAACCGAGAAGGCTGAAAACCTTTGAAATCAGTCAGAGTAGGAATGTGACAACAGTCACATAAGAGAGAAGAGCTAGGTACATTTTATATCTCTCTCTTTCTTCCTTTAGATGCTTGCTCTTAGAAGAGGTAAATTTTAATCGCATATGAACATAGAAGTGGCTGCAGGGGGCTACAATTTAAGAGAGAGAGAAAGAGAGAAAATGGCAGACCTTTCAGATTAAAAGGTACGCAAGACTGAGTATCAAGCATCCCTGGAAACAGACCAAGTAAGGAAGCTGCATGAAGCAAAGCAGCGGGTGCTAACTGGGCTTCAATCCGAAATGTCAGCATTGCCCTTTTTCCTTAGTGCTAAAACCCCAGTAAAGAAAGGGCTCTGATTCCACTTCCACTTGATTCAAAGTCAGATGAACAGTCATCGCTGTTCCATCACTTTACGATACTGTTATCAAAGTCTCATCACACAGACTTATTTTGTGGATGAGACCCAAACTGGACAGTGACTTCAGCAGCAAAAAAGCTTTCTAGTTCGGAATTTATGATAATAATGTAACTCCAGGTATCGTTGCAATTCCTCTGACAAACAACTATTCAATCCATGACTTCTTGAGCCCAAAAGGGTCAACATCTGCCAGGTCAGTTTTAAACACAAGCACAGGTGGCACATCACATCACCTATTTTGCTGCTAGTTGTCAGATGTGCGCTCAGAGACGCAAACCGCAAGGAAGAGGTTTTCACCCACCCCAATACACTATCACTTGAACGTAAGAATGGCCGCACTACAGCGGAACAAAAGCCATATCATGACAGTCACCAACAATAATTGCCGAGGAGAACAGAGCAAGCACGCAGTAGTATTTCTCCAGAATATTGTCTTGGCCTCAATAAATTGCTGATCATGGATTCCATACAGCAGGAATTTGTCCTTGTACTTACTAACCTTAAATGTCTTCCCCATCCCAAGAATTTGCCTAGCTGCTTTCTGAAAGCACGCTAGTTTTTAGTATCAGCTCCTGCAGCAAAGAGCTCTGTGGCTTAGGTATGCATCACATGAAGGACTACCATCTATGATTAATTTTGATCTTGCCATCTTTGAGGGAAAAAAGCAGCATTCCCTATTCTCCTTTCAGACTCCTCATATTACAGACTTCTAATACAATCTCCTTCCCTTGCTTGAGGTCGTCTTTTTGGCAGGCTGAAGAATGTGTCTATACAATCCGAAGCAGTTTCTTACCTTTGATCATCTACGTTGCCCATCTTTGTACCTTTTCCTGTTCTGCTTTCTCTCTTTTCTAGGATTACTAAAATTAATTTAGGGAAAACACTGCTGAAATTGTAGAGCAAATAAACCGTTCTGTAACATCAAGCACAGAATTCTTTGGAGTTTGCATATAGAATCCTTAACCGTATCCTGATCTTTGAATTTAAACCCACTAGAAAGACAGAAAGAAAAAAGCAAAACAAACCTATACAAAGTGGAAAAGCAGGCAAAAGACTAGACACTCACTGCAACAGGGCTTTTGTTTTTCTGGTTGGATCTTCTGGTCTGAAGTTTTTGTATACCTCTACTTCATGTTCTATAGAAAGCAGCTGGCTCTGCAGTTTGCTTCTGAAGGCTGGCAGGGTATCCCGAATATGATTGGTAAGTTGCTAAAAAGCAAATAAAAGTCCTTTTATGCTGTTAATAAAGATGAAAGCAAGAGCACAACCATTTCCTTCTGACTGCCAAGCGTATCAGCCATGACCTGGGCTAGTTTACCAGTGCAGTTCCTTTTGATCTTTGAAGCAATGGAGACTGTGAAAGAACAATACAATATCCCTTTTGCATACACATTATAAGGAGGCTTGAAAAATTCCTTCATCCTCTCACTCACTGAGCCCTGTTACTACATAGTGGTTTAGTTACATACAAAAGAGTTATACACATTACATATGTAATTTGAAATGACCTCTCATCACTCAGCACTGATGCCACCACTCCCATTTTACTGGTTTTCCTAAAGGTGTTTCCCAATTCCCTATATACTTGTTCAGCATGATGACTCCTTTACTTTACAGCCACAAGGCAATGCGGGACAAGGAAGAGATTCTGAGCATCCACAACCCATTGAGAACAGAGATGAACGGCAGTGTAGACATACACAGTACACACTTGGCACTCTCCCACCATTGGGAAAAATCACCTCCACGTGATTTCTGCTCCCTTGTACGAAGTATACTAAAGGGAAGAGATTTTGCCCTCATATTAATGATTATAGAACTTTACCTTTTTTAAACACTTGATTTTTGGCTAAAAAACGTTCTACCACTCAAGACTATCAGTTTTCATTTCTGAAAATATACCTAAAAGTACTGGAAAATAAATTGAAGGACAGTAAAAAAAGGCTTACCAGACCTGTGTTTAACTTACCTCACTTACTTTTGCATATATGTGTTGTAATGTGTTTGGACAGCACTATCGATGTCTTACCTGTGCCATAAATTTCTCATGCATTGTACCTGTTGCTTGATTAAAACCAAAGTGGACTTCTTGCACTATGCTGCAAACCCGCTTCCTAACCCCAATCAGACAAGCTACAAATTAAGAACGTCATATACCCAAATATGTAAACTCAAAATAAAAGTTATTCAGCAGCCCAACAGGCACAAAATCAAAAGCTGGAGTTTCCCTGGAGCACCACCTTGTGGATACAGAGAAATTGAAATATTACCTGAAACCACAAACAATAACAGGCCCCTAATATCTTAGGGAGGAAACTTAAATAGATCTTCCCATATATAATATTCTACACACAGTAATAGCAACAGAAGACCAACAGTTCATACTGAAATAGGTAAATTTACAAAACAGCTCACAAAAAAGTTAATAGTATATAAAGTAATATAAGTCCGGACAGATAAGACAGTCCAAAGGTATACGCAGCCCATGCTTCAGTCTCAAAACTAAGACATGTAGATTAAACTTTCAAGATATAAAAAGATGCAAACTATCCTAAACACAGACTAAATTGCAGGATACAAGCGAGTTCTTGCATCCTGCTGAAGACTGGTTCTGAGGCACAAATAAATGGCATTAGCATTCTTTTTGAGCGAGTCCAGAGCATGCCATAACCTGGCTGTCAAGTTACAGCTGCAAAGTCACTGTAGCAAGAGATTAAGCAGGCCAGCCACTTAGTTTCCTACCTTAATCAATAGCTTTTCTGCAGTTTCTAGCTGCTGTCCAAAATAGACAAAGCCAGGCTGACCTGGTCTTTGTCTATTCCAGACCAAAGGCTGCAATTTGACAATGAACTGGAAAAAACACTATCAAGTTTGATTTGTAAGAATGCCAAGAACACTGGTCAGCTGATAAACTAAGTTTTTAAAAAAAAAAAAAAATTTAAAAGAAATCATAGCATCAGGAGTAATTTTAGAGAGACAGGCATGACTTGATCTTGTCCTCTTCAAACTTGCCGAGATGCATCATCATTAGGGTCACATGCTGCTCAAGCTAAGGGATGGCGCTATGAAAAGAGTAATACCCAAAGACAAAATGGTGAAGAGAATTATACACTCCTCCAAGTCTGCTCTAGGTAGTGTCTTCATTAGGACAGTAAAGCTATGGGTTTCTCCTCCAGGTACCTGGGAAACAGACCTCTATTTCCTGCTGAAGGAAGCTGTGATCTGATACAGTTTGGCAGGGACTCACAGAAATAAACCAAAGGTTTGGGCAAAAACAAAGGTAGTGTGAACAAAGTGTTCCAATGGCTGTATTTGTCATTTATACTGTTTCTATTAAAAATTACAGTAAAGTGTAGATTTTGATGTTAAAGTACAGACATACTGTGAACCCTCAGGATACACGATTTCTAAAAATGTTGTCTTTTTTTTCTTCTAATTTCTAAATTTGAATTCTAAAAATCCTGTTAAACTAGAATAAATGTGATAATTATAGAACAGGATGGTACACTTCCAGGAAGGGAGACAAATCTTACTTTTTATGTTCATATTCAGTATTCAAGAAAACAGGGGAGTGCAGAACTGTCAGTAAAAGTCAAACTACATCTCACAGTAAGTTTTCATATGCTACATGTAATATACAACTTTGTTTATTACATTGTGAAAATTAAAAAGGTTAAAAGCAGGAAAGAATAAGTGAGGTTCACTGACCAACACTCATTTTAATACAGATTTTATATTGGTCCTATCATTATAAAAGCTGCCTTTTACCACAAAGGCTTCAGGTTTTACCTGGTTTAGAACTTTTTGGAGATATGGTGTTCCCATCCGATCTGCCATGTGCCTATATGCTGGGTGGGAAAGAAAGAATTTTCTTTCTGCTAGAAGAGCTGCCTTTATGTCCTTCTT
Organism: Phoenicopterus ruber ruber; assembly: GCA_009819775.1. Lineage (NCBI taxonomy): Eukaryota > Metazoa > Chordata > Aves > Phoenicopteriformes > Phoenicopteridae > Phoenicopterus > Phoenicopterus ruber. Next base: position 29,187,898 of record CM020222.1, read on the forward strand.
CCCATCAATGTCTTTCTGGCTTCTGTTTACAACACCAATATAACCTAAAACAACACAAAACCAATGGGTAAAGTCAATGCAGCTATTGCCTGAACTACTGAATTCATATTAAATAGAACTAGATTGCCTCAGTTCAAACAAAACTTTCCAATTTAGGCATTTCAGATATTGTTTACAAGTACTGTAATGACCTTAACCGTGTCTAAATTGTTCATCCTGTTTATGTGTAACAGATATGCTTCCTTTTAAATCACCGATTCAAATACAGAAATATCTGAAACTTTGGTGTACCCCAAAGAAACCACTTCAAAAATAAACAAACAAACAAACAAAAACCCTAAACAAAACCAAAACACACACACAGGTCTACATAGATAAATGATATGATATTAGCAAAATACAGGAAAAATTTCTTCTGGTTTGCTGGACCAACATGCTCCACGGGAGGAAATGGTGGTTTCATTAATAAATTATAACTAGAATCAAAATTCTTGATATTGTTAACAGTATGAGCAACTGTGGCAGTAGCTGCCAGAACAATCACATGGAAAATTTCTGGAACGGGTCAAAACTTGGTTTACAGTGAGACTACCAAAGCTCTGGTGCTTGCTTCTGTCACATGCAAAGAAAAAAAAGAGATTCCTTTGTTACAAGCGACAGCAACCTGGCACGGAAGAGACAATTGGCTAACAACTTGTGCTGACATCTCTTGCTTCCTTTGCAATATGCAGTGTATTTTCCAGGTCCAGAAAGAAAAATATTTTATTTGCAGGATATTTTTAGCACAGCCGCCTTTTATGTTTGCTGAATAGATAACAGTAAAAAGCTAGGAACTCATCAAGTCCAGCATAACCTTTGATTAACCTCCAACACTCCCAAACACCTCCCTTATCCAAACCACCTTCTGGATTGCAAAGAATATAAGCAACTAAACATTCTCACCTCTACGAAGAGGGAGCAGTTTGTTTTCTAGAATTTCTCTTGCATCTGTTCCTTCATCCATCAGATCCAATTTTGTGATCACACCGATGGTCCTAAGGCCTGACCAGGGTGGAGGCAGGAGGAAAAAGATAGTGAAGAATCATTTATATTCAAGAACAATGACATCTTGCAATTATATAATAACAGATATGTGACATTCCCAAAGCTTGTATCACACAATACAACTGCAAGTTACAGTGCGTCTGGAAAAGAAGGGATCATAATTGCCAGTGCTGAAATGTGCTCCTCAAATCTCTTTAACAGGTTCAGCATTCCTATGACATGACTGTATAAAATTTATGATGCAAGTATGCAGAAGTCCCATCAGCACCACAGTCCATTTTGCTAGGTACTACAAAAATTTGTAGACAGGCATTGCCCTACCTGCTTACAAGAGAGAGTGACAAAATTTTAAAAATACCTTTACAGCATCATTACCTGAATGATACTGAGCTAACAAACAGTTATTGCGATGTTGAAGCCTATATGAGACTGTATATGTACACATCTATACTATAAATTATATTTCACACAAGAGTTGGTCAATTACTTCCAATTATGTTATTACCCTTAAGAACAAAAAGTGGTTACGTTTAATCATGCTTACCTTGAGGGTCCACTTCCTTAGCCAACTTCAGTGCATCTGAGTTGGCCAGATCAGTGTTAGCTGGAGTCACAGCCAGTATCAGACAGTTTTCTCGAGAGATAAACTGCATTATCATATCTCTGATCTGTTGCTCAATATCTGGAGGCTGATCCCCTACTGGCACTTTAGTGATTCCCGGTAAATCAATAAGAGTCAGGCTTAATACTATATGGAAAACACAGAATCGTAACACTGGTTAGCACGCCAGACATGTCTAAAAAGCTCTACACACCTATGGCTGCAGACAAATTTTAGTCACAGAAAACCCCACATAATTACCTTTATAGGTATATAAATATTGTCAATGGTTCAAACAAAATGCCTGACAATCTGAAAAGTACACTTGTTTCCCCTGTTAGTCTTTCATCTCCGGATTTATTAGTGCTATTTAATATTTTAAACATTACAACTGGCATAGGAGATTGATACTTATACTGAATATCCTTGAAGGCTCTTAAGACAAGTGAACATGGCTTGTGAGCTTTCTCCACCAACAGGAGCACAGATAACAGACCATTCCCATTGCATCTTTCAAATCCACCTAAAACAGGCTCGCTTTTTTTTTTTCTCTCCTTTAAAATACAGTCCTTCTCTGACCATGCTTTCAACAGTGTCTCCAATTAAGAAATTCCAAAAAAAGTCAATAGCTAGCCTAACTTATATAGCAAAATTGTTAAGTGGTTTTGGGGTGTGCTGTTGTTTTGGTGAGGTTTTTTTACTCTAACTTCTTAAGAAGAGAAACATGAAAAAGTTTATCCATTAAGAAACTTGTTTTGCTCTGGCATGATTTCCCCAGTAGAGGCCACAATACCAACTAGAAGCATCCCAGCTTGTTCAGCCAGTACTGGGGTAACAGGGTATCCTTTAGACAAATGAGAAAAATGCAATTCCTACAGAGGAAACACCAGAAGTATATTTGGGGTCTGGCTAATGCAGACAACAGTTGCTGAACTAAACAACTGATCCTAATAAAACAAAGTAAGAACATTAGGTAAGAAATTTTCACTTTCTCCTGGAGTCAGCGCGTTCAACAAACAAGCTTTGAGGCAGGGCATTTAGTTCAGCTCCTCTCCAGTGGGCTACGCCACATCTGCATAGCAGAGAAGGGCTCAGGGGCGTATGTTTAGAGACAAGGCTGCTCATGGTATATCAAAGGAAGGTTCAGCATCTCTTTAGTTACCTCTCCTCTTATTTTAATCTTTCTGTCCTTTGATTTGCAATGAAGACATCAGATGAGGTGGTTGGAAAAATAAAGTGCTTCAGCCAAACATACCACTTTTCTCCTGTATCCAAGACAGGCTCAATGCAAAATATTTTCTCTAGATTGCCTTCATTAAATTGGGCAGATGGCAACCAGAGGAACTAACTTTGATCTATACTGGGGGTCTACAACAGAAAGCAGCTTCAAACACCATTGTTGTGTAAATATATTTTTAGTGACAGCAACCAATAAACATCCAATAGGGCAGGGAGACATAATGACTTTCTAGATCATCGATCAGGGAATCCATCTGGAGGGTGGGAAAAAGAAATTTTGCCACTAAGTCTCCCATCTCCTATTACTTGTCTTTACTAGTGAGCTGCTAACTAATGGTACATGTACTGGGGGAGAGATTGGCTTCATCCTCATGCCGAGTGAGAATATTTTTAAATCATGAGAATATTAAATGGGACAGAGAGCCTGCATTCTGCCCAGCTTAGCGGCAACAGCTCTCCACCGTAGAGGGGTTTCGTAACACAGGAAAAGCTGAGGATTCTTCCAGATACATATCCACCTTTGGTTCAACTCAATCTCAGTTTTTTCATCCCAGAACATGTCTGATCGAGCAATGAGATCACATACAAAAGGAGACAGATAGACAGAGCGAGCTAAAAAATACATTACATGACAGAAATATAAAGTAGAATGATTTTACCTACCATGTGGAGAATATATTCTTAAATTAATAGGAATTGAAGAAATGCCTTTGTTCACTCCTGTTATTCTATCTGTTTCTACTTCAATTTCCTGACGAACTTCATCAAAATCAGTAAACTTCCTCCCTTTGCAGTGTAGAAATTCAGCGTACTCTGTGAAAAATATCAATAGCAACTCTGTATTTCACAAGCTTATAGACTTGGACACCCACTTGCAAGCCCCTAGTATTCTTCAGATGTGTACGCACAAAAGGATGTCATCACGGATATCAGGAAAGCATTATAGATGAGCACATGCTATAGATACGATTGCACAGATGAAAACCAGCCTACAACAAGAAAGCGTTAGTTAAAAAGTCAAGTGGTCTGGAGATGATTTACTGCTTTTATCTTTAGCATGTCATCTTCTGGAACAACCTGAAAGATTCAAATAGATACTGTTTACATTAATAGAATAAGGAACAGATTGTGAATCAGATTCTGAGTTTTCATCTGATTACATTTGCCTGTAATACATCAATAAATCGAAGAAAAGTACTTCAAGTTCTGTATCATAAAAGATTATTAGCATTTGTTTTCAAAATCTAACAGCCCATGTTACACATGATTTTAACAAAGGAGTTCTGTATGTTTTTACAAGTTCATCATGAAAATAAGATCACTTAAAAAACACTGTAATGTTTTTAAACACTGCTCCTCATTTTCTCAAGACTTCTTACAGTCTAAATCCTAACGATGCTTAAGAAGTTTGTAAAAGCTTTTATAGATATAGCTGTGATTTTGTTGAAGAGGGAGAACACAATGAATTCCTAACTCTTCAATATCATACAGCTTGCCCTCTTACCTCAAAAGGGCATCAACCAGGAATCAGGAATAGATACAGTCTAATGTGTTAGACTTGAACTCGATACTAGGTCCCTGTTTCGATTCTTGAATCCAAATACTGATACTAATTATTGTATCCTTCTGAATTTCCTGCCCTAGAGGTGCACAACCAAAAGCACATCCTGGGATTCTAAAGCTGGAGTTTCTTCCTTCAAATAGGGCAAAACAGAACATGAAAGTTTATCTCACATAGCAAGGCTGTAATCAGAAATAATGACATAAATGGTAATCACAGATATAAGCTCACATCCTGTCCCCACAAAGTCTAAGCAGTAGGACTGGAGAGCGGCTGGACAGAGCTGTGTATGTTAATTTCATCCCGCAATCAAGGCCTGATCTCAAAGTTCCATTTAGGTGTTTCTTCCCTAGATAACATTTCTTGATAAAAAGCCATCAAATACCAGGGCAAAGAGCTTGCTTGGTGCTCAAAGAACAAACAGCAGCTCAGGAGACCTGATCTGAGAATATAGCTTAATAGAGGGCTTTATGTATCAGTGCTGACGTCTGTTTTCCAAAACCCACTTTATTACTACTGTTGACAGAGCTATTTAAAAAAAAAAAAAAGTCAAAACCACACATGAAACCATAATAATAGTTAAAGCAAACTGAAAGTCAAAAAAAGGAGAGAGAGGAGGGGAAAACAACAAACACCGACCTTTCGGCACTACAATACCATAATCCCTCCAGATTCAAAGTGTGAGGGACAGGGAAACCCACCCTTGTTAAGACAAAAATAATACATCTCTTATTTTTAAAATAAGGGAGAACCTAACAAAAACCTTCGTCTTACTTTTGACAACTTAAGAATTCCAGAATATCTAATATTCCTTTTTAGCTCTAGCAGCAAAATGACAACGAATGGGGAGTTTGTATGTTTCACTGTCAACTGTTTACTTAAAAAAACCAAACAAACAAACATGGAATATTCAAATATTTCAAAGTGAAAGATAATATGGTGCACAAAAATATCTCAGTTGCTCTAGCACATTTGAGAATTCACATTTGTAAAATTTGTCATCTCAAAGTTGGAAAAGAGCTACCTACTGAAAAGCTAACAAGTGGTTCTTATTTTGTCCCAGTTCTTCATGCACTGCTCCTAGCATAAAATAAAATGTACTCTTCTTAGTTACATCTTTTTTTTTTCAGTGGTTCATTAGATTTTCTCAGAAAAGTATTTCAAAATTCAATAAATAATACTTGGTGCCTAGTTGTAATCAGCTGATAGTCAGGGAAGCTCTTCTCTTTGTTCCATTTAACACTCAGTAACTGAAAGAGTCCCTATATGAAATGGCTTCAAGGTAATTCAAATGAAAATGTTTACTACTTTTTAGCTGTGTTAATATTTATCAATAGCTCATTCCTCACAGTGACATCTGCGGTCCCACTAGTTCTGAAGGAATAGACTTTACAACGGTTCATAACCTGCAGTGCCACGCACAGCCTACGGAATAAAAATGCAAATGAACAAGCAGCACTTTGTTTTGCTCCTTTCAGCCCTTAGCCTGGCCTTGGCAATGATGCCTTTAGCCAGACTGGATAAGCACATGCTTTACTGCAATCTTCAGTTTTCAGCTTTCCTACACAGAAGAATACTAGGAAAACATTTTATTTACATTTTTGTGGGAATGGACACAAAGACAGAGAAGAAAAAGTGATCTTGCCTAATGTCTAGTTTTCAGATATGTATTTCTGTATAAAACCTGAAGTTACGTTAAGAGAAAGAACAATTAGATAAAAAAATTAAAACATTGTCTTTGCATGTAGAATACTTTTTCCCCCCAGATTCATTCAAAGCACCCTAGATAACACTGAACGAAAAAGCTACCATAGCATAGTTATCTTTAGTGCATCCAATCACACGTGTCATGGTAAGTGATTATTTCTCTCTTCAATTTTGATGAAATTAGACAAATCATACAAACAAGTATTATGCAATAACATTTTTGAAAATGCTCCTCATTTTTCCTGTGAATTATTTCTCCCTAAGCTTTTATGATTTAATCTAGCACAATGTTTTAACAATAATTAACAATAAATAGCCATTGTTGTTTTCAAACCATTTAAACTACATACACACTTGAGATCTTTCATAAATTTGTCCCTAAGCTAAAGAGAGCCAAGTTAGGTACGCCATGTGATGAGACATGGAACAGCCCTTAGAAATACATGACATAATTTAAAAACCCTTACTGAACCCAAGATAAAAGACACCTACCACACCTTTATTTACAAGCCTGCTACCCTGTAATAAAAAAATAAATTAGACTGATATGACAGGGTTTTTTCCCTTGATGAATTTGTGTTGGCTGCTTTTCATCTCAAGTACCTTTCAGATTATTAGTTAATAACTAATTACAGATTTCTTTTTCCTAAATGTGAACTTTGATTTTTCTGTCACTTTTCTTTATTATCTTTTTGAAGATGGGCAAAAATAGAGCCATTTTCCAGTCTTTCAGTGAGGGGATTCCATCTTTCCTGATGTCACTGAGCATCAACCTGGGATTAAGGAAACAAAACCTTCCAGGCAAAACCACTTGTAAAATCAAGTATTCGTGGGTACAATTCATTTGTCCCAACATGAGCTGAAGCCCATACTCCATTTAAAGGTGCTGATGGGAGAGCTGGCTGAGCCCTCAAACCCATGCTGCCAGACCTCAGCCGCCACTGTGGATCAGCTCCGGTTACTCCAGGCACTGTTACTAGTGTACACACACACACACACACACAGAGCAGCAAGGGAGATGTGCAGTTGCAAAGGAAGATTTGCAGTCTCGGCAACCTTACACTAACAGCTTAAATTCAGGTTTCAGACCGGCAGCACTACCCCTCTTCCAGCATATCAGTCCTATTTGGGCGATGAGTCTTTCACTGTCTCAGGAAGGGGTCACCAGTCACTACAACCTCTTCCTCGTGGCGATGTCACTTTTTAGCTTTTGGGGTAGGCACCTCCCACATCTTTACTGGTCTCTACAGCATCCCTGTTCTTCATCCAAATGAGTAGTCGCCAGAGAGTGGGATCCAGAAAACAGCAGCCACTGTCTTCGTTTCCTCCCTGCAAAGTGCCCAGTCTCTCCCCTACTATTGGCACTGTGGCACCTCTCTAGTTTTTGTCCTTGAAGACCTCCAAATGCCTTCCTGCTGATGAAGTCTCTAAGATCATTCGTGTTAGCTGAAATAACCAATCTAAATTATTTTTATAAATTTTTCATTTTCTGTTAGAGGATTGTTTTTGCCACCAGATGGCAATAAAAGATGGGTATGCCTGAGGAGCAGTCACAACAAAAGATACTTGCATTAAAGCTCAGCAACTTCAACAGAAGAGAGCATCTGCAAGACCAGAAAAAAGTCAGGATGTCTTTTGAACCTTATGGTGATTTACTTTCCACTTAGTGTTCTAATTAACAGAACTGGAACAAGTGTGGGTACTGTACATATGACTCATTCATCTAAAAATGTCCACCTCAATAATGATTTTCAAAATCTGTTAATCTGCCACTTCTTTAACAAAAAGACTGAAGCAAGACCCTGAAGCAAATCTGAAATTCCTCCAAAAACAATTATCAAAATGAGGAAAATAACCCTACCAGAGTCAAGATATTTTAACATGTAAATAACAGGATTTATATAGCAGGCAATGTATTTTTAACAAACAGAAGACCTACAACAAAGGCTTCACCCAAAACTTAAGTACATTTTTTGTTGTCACCGCTGTTTAAAAAACATACTACCCAGTCTCAAGAAATCTAGATAATTATTTCACTTCCACAGGCAGAAGAAAGCACAGCAAGAGGAAGAACCAATTGCCTAAGGTTATACAGAATGTGTGGCAACAGAAAAAAAAAAAAAAAAAAAAATCAACCCACCTCTCAAGACCTTCTCAGGAGTTTCAAGTCATTACCTTCCCAAAGCTTACTCAGCAGCACCATTTACAAGTATCTATTAACTCCTACAAAAAGAATTTCATCTTATTGATATATTAGATCAAAGAACCGCCAAGCTAGGAAGTATACTGAAAGCTGTGAAACAAAAATGTAGAACATTTAAGAAATAGGTTTTAAGATATAAATTAAGGCATACCAACTCAAAGGAAGAAAAACCCACCAGCTCACTAGCCCTCCTTTAAGAAATTACGGTAACACAAGACAAATCGCTACAAGTGATTTGCTTACTGGCAAAACTTGCAGAGAGAAGATTAAGGGTTGAAATGGAAGTAATGTACCTTACACAGAATTTAGTTATGTTGCTCCAAGACTACTTAACACTAATGGAGCCTTAAAATTCTTGTCCCAGGTCAGCTGTGTGCCAACACTTAGATCTTAAAGACACGGTGAAAAATCCTTCTAAAAGCACAACTACAGGAATATGTAATGCATTCCTCCTCCTGGAAAGGAATCATGAATGAAAGTGAGAGACCAGCACTCTACACTCATTGAGAACTGCTGAAATATCACAAGAGTTTAGCATTTAAACCAGAATTTAGGTCTGTTTATTACAAACAAAGACTGCATGCTTATTTGGTTCAATTCTCTCTTTCAGCTAGACATCATATATGCCATTTTTCTTCAGTAGAAGAGGAGCAACCGAACTGAACACATGAGATGAAGAATGAAAAATTGTGACCCTACCTATAGGACTGTCAATGAACTACTTTGGGACAAGTCATGAGTATCAGCCTCTCACTGCAAGAAGAAAGACGCTGTGAAGCCTCATAATATTTACAAGATGGAGATTTTTTTTTTTTTTTAATCCCCCTCTCTTCTCTAGCCAGTACAGTAGTTTATTGGATACAGGCCACATTAACAATTCCATTTGAAATGCAGCTGGGCAGTCCCAAAAGAGACTCAAAGTAGGATAGTCAAGAACAAATCAGAGTCTTTCAGAGGACTGTAAATTATTTTTAACATCCACATTTTGACTTATTCTATGCTACTAGGTATTCCTCACATTATCAGAGGAAAATAGTCACAACTACTAAAGACTGTCTTGCCAGTTGCAATATTTAATGAAAACCTTTGTCTTTGCCTCCAAGATTTCAGTAGAGTACAGTATTTGCATGGATGTGGAAATGCAAGTGGCATAAAGCCATTTAGGAATTGTACTGTTCCCACCAAAAACGTTAGTGATTAAAGGGGGTCAACAGGTCACTACAAAATAGCTTTGTACTAATTACACAGAATTTTTTTACGAAGAGGAAGTAAAAATTCTAAAAAACCAAAAATACTCCACATCTCATGCGATAAATTTCTTAGTATTGAATTGTTTCATGTTACCCCTTGCGTATTTGCATCTTAAAGGGCATAAAGAGACCAGCTCTTTACCCAGATGTGTCAGATCTTTCAGATGTTGGAGGGCTCCTGATAACTCCTCACAACCAAATCCTGCTGTACCCTTCCACGACATGTCCAACCCTAATAACGAATGTCAAAGTTTCCTCTTACTTGGGTGTGCACAAATGCCTCAGCTGCCAAACTTTACCCCTTAGTGCAATGACTCAAAGTTAAATGAAGCTTTAACCTCTTCCGTCAATCAAATTCACATTCCAAAGAGATTCTCAGCCAGTTCCAAAATGTTGCTAAAATATCTTGCAGTCATCTCTGCATGCCTATATGTCACAGTGTATAGAAAGTGTCCCCTCCTTCCCAAGGAATACTGTAAGATTAAGAATAGTTACTTTTAAAAGAAGAGTCAAGAAAGATCCTAGGATTAGAGATCAGTTAAGCTTGCTACAGCAGCAAGAACCTGATACAGTCCTCTAGTTACTTTCTATAAAATTTTAGATAATTATGGACTTGATAAAAATCAGTCCAGCATCTGCTTCCTGTAAAAGAACACTGTGCTTCTCTAAGCAGTTTTCTTTATTTTCTTTTTTTAAAATTAGTTCAGAAAGATAAAGGTGGCTTAAAAGATAAAGTTATTTGGCATTTCACCACCAAAAACCAACAACAACAACGGAACAAAGTTTAAAGAAAGTAACACAATAATTAAAGCCTGCATTTTAAAGGTCTTGGCATCTAATCCCAAACAAGAAATACACAGCATTTCCCAAAGGGAGAAATATGTCTTGACATCCAGGAAACACAAACTTAGGCTGAAGCTCGGTTCTCCAGAATTTTTAAAGTTTTTGTTGTGTTATTTAAGTCATAATGAAGAACTACTTTTCAGCGGAGAAGGTACCTATACAAAAACCTAGAGGCTCACCTAAAACTAGTGATACTATGTGAACATATTAATGGGGAAAATACCAGAAAGAGAGAGAAGCCCTTTCATTGTCCCCTTAACCAAGAAGGGACATTGATGATTTTATGAAATAGGGCAATACCAACCAGCCAGGGTAAGTTTATGATGGATGTCTAAGAATAAGTATTTAACCACTTGAGGTCAGAGGGTAAGAGTTTACTTACTAATTCATATATCCCTGCAGTTTAGTCATTTTGTTAGGACTGCCAGCACAGAGCTCGATTCTTTTCTTTCTTCTGCTCTTACATGGTGCTGGGAAAATTAGATGAAGATTCTCCATCACTAGGCCTTATTCATGCATTTCTGCATGCTCTGTCAGAGATCAAAAGCCAGATATGCAGAAATGGCAAGTGTTCATACCTCCAACTAAAATGAACTTCATCTTTTTATATATATAAAGCACTATAAGCACCTTACACACTTGAAAATCCTAAAGTTTCTAAGCTAGGCATACAGAAATACTGGATTCCACAGTTTTTCCTTTCTCGTCCACAGTATAAACACTATGGAAAATTTCATAGAGGCATTGAAAATATGAACGTGCTTTGCAAGCAGTAATTCAGAAAAAAACTGAAGCCTAGGCAGACTGAAGTCTACTTTCCTGCTGAACAACAAAAAGACCTTTCGGAAAAAAATGCACACAAAAACTTAATTACACCTCACACAGAGACAGACTAAAGTTCTATGGGCAGCTTCAATTTTGTTTCTTCCCCAGTTTCATCATGTTCCATAACTTAAAGAGCACTTTTTATTTTTAAATGCTGTTTTGGATGTTATTTCATTTATTTTTACTATTTTAAGTAGAAGTCAACAGTAAACCAGTGATTTTGTTGCTTACATTGGTTTAGAAGCAACAACAACAACAACAAAATTTGAATGATGGAAAACCGTAGCTGCTTTTATATATGCTAGGGAACTGAGCTACACAACAGCAGATTAAGTGTCCCTTGGAAGAGTACAAAGCGTTGAATTCTGACGAAAGATCTCATAGCTCAGTGGTATACACATACTGTATTTTTATTTTTGACCCGACAAATACACAGAAGCCTTGTTCTCCCCCAGTCTACCTTCTGCTCTACTTAGTGCAGTGAGCCCAACCAAAAAAGACAAGTCACGAAAACAAGCTGTGTGGAATCAAATCTGTGTGCACTGGAGCAAGAGTTAAAGATAGAAGTACAGCCATTTTGATGTGTTAACTAAACACAACTGTAAAGCTCATCAAGAAATGAATAAATCAAAGCTAATTTCTAAAACACTTCGTATGTAATGATGTTTCTCCACTGCTTCAACTTTGATCTTGGATTAAATTTACTTTGTGCTCCAGGATTTAGATTTTACTGTTTTCCCAGATAGGACAATGAGATTAGTTGGTCTTGAGCATACAGTTTTGAAGTAGTGGGCCTTTGCTCCAGACAGTCTAGTTGCACCTTTCTTCACATTCCTTAAGTTTTCCTAGAATTTTTCCTCTGCTGAAGTACATCAGCACTTTGTCCAGGCATTGAACCAAAAAGAGAGAGAGGTTACCTGTTTTGGCAGTGATGAGTTGCAAGACCAACGGTCGTCTTGTTACAATTCCAGAACCACGTGGAAGAAAATCCCTGGAAACATTAAAAAAAATAGTTACTATCCAGAAAGCACTGTCCAGTTACATAAGATATTGGACTAATTTGGAACCTCCTCCGTACCTTCACCTGCACTGAAAATGGAAAGTTGGTGGGGACAGACTTACATCAAGTGCTAGTATAAAGTAGGGCTGTTAATTTTGGTTCAGGATAGCAGTAGGTCATTAGACAAATAAGTATTAAAGCTAAATTACTCTCTCGAGGCATTACCAATTCTCTTTCTTTATGACCATCACATATAACATTTCAAAACTCACCTTGCATAGTAAGAGTACCTGAAGCCATGCCCACATTTATTGGGCTCCCTAAATAAATGTGTCCTCACCCCATACTTGATTTGAAGAGGATATGGGCATATGAATACAGGCACTCTCACACACCATGCCAAAGCTCTGGCCAAACCAAATTGCCAGCGCTCTGCACCTACTCTTTCTCACACTTAACTTCTGCCAGTTCAAATCCCCAAATAAGTTTTCCAGCAACACATGCACCCAGAAGTTTTTGAGTGAAAGCTGAACCCTAGAAGTACTCTGAGACAGCAGGAGGGAGTGTCCTTGGACTAGAAAGCAAGCAATGAAGCAAAGACAGCAACTCTGTCATAATATTATGCATCCCCATGATCCCTTCCATGCCTCCAAAGACAAGGAAACTCCCTATGCAACTGAAACCCTAGAAAAACTTTGAACCAATTGTTAGTTGCAAAACCAATGATCAGAAACCCGAAGCAAAACAACAGACTTTTTTGTCCAGGGCCTTCCCCGGTTGCCATACCTATTAAACTCTTACAACCTTGAGATGAGGTTCAGTGAGGGGCCTTGAAGAGTGCTCCCTTCAAATAAGCATCTTCAGAGGAGTAAAATTTAGAGGTAAACAGACAGTTTCACAATCAGCTTGAGCTCATCGAAATCCCCTCCTTTTTCCTGCCTTAGCAGGGATGCTGAATCACCTTCTCACCTGCGTTGGTAGCGTTGCTAACTCACCTCTCCAGCTCAGGTGAAAAGCAATGCAGTAAATGGTTAGGGCATGAATTTTCAGTCAAATTGCAGAGCTGATTTCGGTGACTGTGTTGTCACATGTACTAGTGCCAGCACGAAGGGTGAGGCGGGAATGTGCAGTGTATTTGGGAGGGGTGAGGAGAAGGACGAAAGAGTCAAAGAAAGAAAGATACAGCACTGTCATCCCTTTAGACAGAACTGCTTAGGTGGGTCTGCTCAAGCCACTTGAGAAACCACATCTTACCTATAATCATTGCATATCTTCATACTGACCTTGTACTACTTAATGGATGCCCGATTTTAGCAGTTCCTTTAAGGCAGCACACAAACCTACAAGGTTTAAAACAAGCCTAGAGGGTACATCTATGAAAAATAAGCCACACAAATATTTCATCAAACTTCAGGATATTATTTGTGCAAGTCAGAGGATATTAGGTCTGAGGAGTCCCAGGTCAAGACAGGCTCAGGAATGCAACAGTGAACCTCTTTCCACAAGCGCCAACAAGGTAACAAAGCTTTGGCAGCCTGCAGAAGAGAAATATGGCAACTCTACCCATGGTACAAGCTCTGAAGATTTCCTTCGCAACCTAACATCTAGACATAAAAAAAAAAAAAATTAAAAAAAAATCACATAAGCAAGCAGTTCTAAGGCTCTGAGGAACCAGACTGGCTGTCAGCTGTGCCCCACACCATTTTAGAAGTCCCCAGCATTTTCAATGAAACAACGTTAATTTCTAGATAAAATAAGTCTCACTTTCTCAGTACCTGTTAATGTGTGCTTACAGTGTGATTACTCTGCAAACTAAAGCTAAAGCACACCATAAAAGGAGAGGCTGTTCAAACACAAGCTAGCTCATTAACTTCTATACTCAAATACAGATCTGCAGGCAAAAGTACAATTAATTAGGAATTCAAGTAATCTCTAAAGCAAAGATAATGCAAAAACATCACTCATACTGATTTATATCTGCTGCGATGTTTTACAACACTTGCGACAGCAACAGGGGGGTTGGACTAGATGATCTCCAAAGGTCCCTTCCAACACCTACCATTCTGTGATTCTGTGAACAGGATAGAAGAACTAGTTTAGAGAGATACTAAAGGCCTTCAAAAGGTCTATCACAATTTCAGTACCAATGGAGAGAAACCTGTGCCTCAGTGAAGTGCCATCTACTGATATTTTCTCATGGGGAAGAGGAGAAAATTTTAATAGAAACATATTCATTTCTCTGTATGCACTGAAATGACAGGAGCCCAGGATGTAGAAAATGCCTACTGCAATGACAGTTTCATACTTTGATTTTCAAGCATTTCAGGTCTTATTTAAAAAAAAATAATAATAATTTTTCTATCAAGAAGCTAAAAGGAATTGCCATTCAGGACAAACTGATCACACAAAACAAACTAGGGTCCTCTACAGCGCCACATGAGGCAGTAAAATCCTTCTTCAGGGAGTCAAAGGCTGAAAAGACTTACTGATTTTCTGCTTCAGACTAAGCACATTCAGAGATAAAGAACACTGCATTAATGCAACTTCTAGTTATACAACACTGACCTTTCCTCAACAGCAAAATGAGAAAGAAATGTACGACAACAATTTTCCTTCAGAACGTTCTCTTAACATGTCCAAAATAGATGGCATTCAATAACCCTCTCTAACGGTTGTCGAAAAGCCCATCGTCTGTTCAAGCAAGCATCAGCAGAGAGGTTCCTGCTTGGTGAGAAGGCGAGCCGTGTTGATCACATAATCAGCTAAACGCTGTGCAGCAGGAGGACATAAGGCTTCTGCCTCAGATATACGTTTTGAAGAGGAAAAAATGACAAAGAATGAGGATAAAAAGGGGTTCATGGGGAGAGTTCAGGAGAAACACACTTCCCCCCCCCCCCAACTGCTGAATGTGTATTTTACCTTTATGAAAGAAACATTGATCTCAATAAATCTGCCCTCACAGGGACAGGGATTTTTTTGTTTGTTTTTTAAACATTTGAAATTTCGGCCTCAGCCACAAGGCAATGGCATCTGTACACTTTCTCTGCACAGCCCAAATCAAATGTTACAAATAAATACCTAAACTCTACTTCTAGAAAAAGGCAGTTCTTTAAACACACACAGAAGTGTAAGTCAAATCTGAGACATAACTTGCGCTTTTTTAGGAAAAGTAACACAGTACCACATTACAATTCTAGCAGCAAGGAAGCAGATTAAATACTGTACAACTGCTTCTGTAGAAATGCCTACTTTGACATCCAGAAGACAGGACGCAGGTCTTCTCCCCCTCCCCGTGATACGGAAAGCTTTCTACACAGGGTTTGTTAGTGGTGCCGAAAAAAACCCCCAGTGTATTAGGAATGGCCCCACACCCTCATTTTTCCCCTAAAACATCTACCTAAATAAAATGTTTCTTAAAGAAGAAAAAAAAAAAGTTTCAACAGCAAGAAATATAATAGGAATGAACCCAACTGAGTTAAAAAGGTTCCTTCTTACCAAAAGGATGATGTCCCTCAATGTCCTGGTGGCACACTTAACATTCTCTAAAGGACAGGTTTGAGATAGTTGCTTTTCCAAACCTTTTGGTCAGTGTGCACAGATATATTTAGTGAGAGTTGGGAGAAAAATCACATCAGAGTTGAAGCAGCTGCGAAGAAATCCATCTAGAAAAAAGGACATGCCTGAGAATTTGTGCACAAAGACACCGACAAGGGAGAGAAAAGGCAGTCTTCTGCGGTGGGGGAGCGAGCCTGTGAGTACCTGTGTGCACAACTGTAAGACCACTTAACAGGAACAAAGTGCAGGAAACAAGAATGAAACACGCTGTGCAAGAATAAAGCTGGGAATGAAAGATATGCTCCTTTAAAAGACATGCATCCTACATTAAGAATCAAAGTACTTTTCCATCTTTATTCTCAGGATATTTTCAGCAAAAGGTACTCTGCTGACAGCAGCTGTACTAGCTCAGCAGCAGTGCTGCCGTGACATGACAGTTTGGAGGCCGGCAGCAAAGCCTGTCCAGTGTTGCCTAGCCAGTACTGCATACATCAAAGGCAAATAAGATGCAAGAAGCCAGGTCTTCCAGAACATCACTTCAGTAACTCACTCTTCAACCTTAGAATGCATTCATCTGTTAGAATACCATTAAATGTTTTCAAGGGCAAAATATTTTCAGGGTCAAATAATTTTTACCCTAAAAACTATAAAATTATTCATGTCTTACTGCACAACATAAACTATACTATCTTCGCTGTCTAATACAGCTCATGTCCAGTATCAGAGATATGGACAAGCATATTTACTAAAACATTTCTTTAATGTGTCAAGGTAGCAGATACTAGTTTGAATTTGACTTGCTAAAACCCAGGTCTCAAAAACTGATGTCACAGGATGGTGACAGAAGTTATCAACGGCCAAACCAACACCTTAGCAGTTTATAATAACAAAACAGTTAGGGGTCTGATCTTTGCTACAGTTGACAACTTTACCATAAGAAAAAAAAAGAAAGTTCATGTCTCTGTATGTTGTCTTTCCTTTATCGTACCACCCTCTCTGACTGACGCTCAGAAAGCAAATAAGCTGAAAAAGTAATTAGACAAATCATTACGGGGAAGAGTCCCATGGAAGAGATGGAAATATCCTTCCAAATTTCAGAAAGGGCAGAAAACATAGTGAAACGCTGAAAAGCAAACTAGACAGGGGCCCCTTCAGCGAGGTTGTCTCATTATAATGCGGGACTATAGCTTACAAAGAAAGGAACACACATCAAACAAACAAAATATAAACATAATGTGTTCCAAGGGGATTTCCAGGTAGGGGAAGAGTTTTCATTTAGGAGCTCTCTAGCAGACTAGCAGTATTTATTATGTTAAAAAAGGGGGGGAAAAAAGACAGCAAAACAGAAGAATCCCCAGTTTGTGTCAAGAGCAATGATGCATCACCACTTAAAACTTAATCATGGTTTCAAAAGAGTAACTTAAATCTGCTTTACTTTGCTAGTATAGTACTGAGAAACGTTCTACACTTTGATCAGTTACATGATCAGTATTATACAGGACCAATGGTGATCAATTTACATTAATACCAATATAATTAATCATATAAAACATAGGGGGAATCCAGGAAATCAAATAATGGAGGAAAATGTCAATGATTACACAGTAACTGCATTAATTAAAGAGCTCGAAACAAGTGATAGTGATGAATTGTCAAAAAAATCCAAAGTCCCTCCAAAGAAAAAGCCCCCACATTTTTCACAAAGGGTGAAAACAAGACAGGCTCAGGACAAGAGCCATATTTCTCTTGGAGAAGAGCACAAATGACCCATCTACATCGATTTCATTTTGCCAGACAACATTGGTAATGTTGCTTGTAAAAGTTTTTCCACCAACCTTCCCTCAAATGCAGAAAGGCCATATTCCACGGGCTGCTCATATGAACAACACTGCTGCAGTAGCATTCCACACAGGCCTTTATTCCCAAGATCTGCCAAGGACTGCAACGCAGCTTCAATTGCAATAGGAAGCGATTGTGCCAAAAGTCAACAGTTTTCCTGGGCTTTTTTCCAACACTGTTTATTGTTTTATACTCCAGCCTGGCACACTAAGAGCACTTGTGGCTCATACTGGCTGCTGAATGGCTGTATCTCGTGCAAAAGAACACACAGTTTCACAGGGAACACCCACACATCCTATACAGCCAAGCATCTCCGGTTCTGTGGCAAATGTACACTGTACAGAACTACTACAAAAGGCTTTCATTTTTCTTGCATTTATCATATTTAGCCTCAAAGCAAAGTGCTACAAAAGAACAAAAGAGGGAAAAGCATGGTGCAGTGTAAGACTACAGAAGAAAGACATTAATAATTTCTAACTTCTTTCCTCAGGTTCACTTTCTAAACCCCATACACCAAAACCAGTTAATTTATAACTAAAGAACTCTTAGTGCTAAAAATACACATCTGAAGACCTATTTTGGCAGACGTGTTCTTTCTATCTCGCCTGCTCTTGCTCCTGTGCTCACCAACACCACAGAGGACCCAGCAGTAGATTCTTCACGTGCTTTTGTTCATTACAAAGCAAGGTACGTCCAAGCGATGGGAAGCGTACTTTGCATTTAAACAGAGGCTTTCTTCGGAATTAAATTCGTAATGTTGAGTGAAGTACTTTCTCAGAGAAGGTTTGTCATCACTGACACCAGATATCACTGTATTTATTCTTCCTTAGTTGCTTTGGAAGCACAATTCCTCTACCCACCAAATAACAGTACAAAGATAACCCCAGGACACATATTCAAGAAGTCACAAAAGCTTTAAGGCACCACCTCTGTTGTGCTTTGAAGTTCTCAACCACATACTTTTTTTTTTTTCCCCAGTAATACACAGCACTTTCTACATCACACTGTTATTTGGCTATATATGCTCTTCCTCATTAGCTCAAAGTACAGGACCAATTCTTATTATCAGTCACCACTTGATCCCTCACCTCCTTTCATTAGTTACAGAAGAGTAAATTATTTTAGTTCTGGCACAATGTCTGTCAATCAAGAGAGTCTCCCACAGCTTTGTTCAATGACTGCAAAACCTCAGCCTAACATAACAGGGCATACACAAAGATGTACAAAATAATTAATCTTCTTTATTGAAGACCAATGATACCTATCTTAATTAGGCCTACTGGGCAAGCTAAATGCATTAAGAGGCTGTGAATTTTTAGTGATCTTGGATACATTAGCTCCTAAAGCTCAATATCAGTCTTTCCAAGGTTTTTTGTAGACCACACAGCATAGATGCTGGCATCCTCACAACACTTCAGTGCTTAGCTCAAGTTCTCTAATGAAGTTTGGTCTGAGTTTGCAGTAACCATTCTTTCAAGGTAAATCTTCCTTTGACCAAGAGATCATTTTAATTAACCTGCTGAATCAAAACAGGAGTAGTAACTACACACTGCAGCCATGCAGTTTGGGCATGTCATTAGGGGTGAGAAACTGAGTATACAAACATCCTAGGGCTGTTAACTATCTCTTCCTTTCAATCAGGGTGGATAAACTTGGTGTCCTTGAGAAGCCATTTTCCAACCCAGCAGTGTCCTTCGTCACCATTGGTGAACTACTGGAACTGGACAGCCAAAACAGGGACCCCCCCCAGTTATCCTATCCATCACTTTCAGGTAAGCACACAAGTTGAATCGAGAATAATAATTAAAAAAAAAAATCTTGAAACTCTTACACAGCACTGCAACCTAGCAGCCTAAAATGTCTCTTTGGGTCTCCCTTCCCCCACTCCTTTATGGAGTTGAGACTAACTGTATAAAAATTCAGAGGGCAATGGTACAAAAAAGCCACCCAATCAGACCTAACCATGGGAATATGGTAATCGTTGACTCTCAAGGAGAGAAATAAGGTATTTTTGAAAAGCCCTTGAAGAACTTCAAATAAGGTGGCAAGAGATTTTAATCACACTAGCTGGGCATCTCCGTAACAACTAAGTTTAGTGACAATGCTTAGGCACCACTAAGGTGAGAAAGCAAAGCTTGAGATTTCCTCTTCATGCAGAAGACTGCAGACAGAGCAGGCTTAAAAACCACTGTCATTGTACTTCTCTCGTATCTGGAAGTTGCCTTCATTAAGTAGCAGCAGCATTTCTGCTCAACAAGCAGCCCGAAATTATTACATCTCCCCCATTAAAGTAAACATTATAGGGCTATGAGAAAATCAGTACCAAAAATTACCATAGTCCCAGCAGTGAAGTCTTCCATTAAACATGACTGGAGTCAATAGGTTCTCCAAAGTAGGGGACATTTGAACAGAAGTCTAAGAAGGCACAGACCATTATTGGTACCCCAAATCAAATGTCATATTTTGACATCAGTGAGAGTACCTCACATTGCATTTCTGCACAGAAAAAGGCAAGCCTGTTCACTGAAGCAAGGAAAGAAAACACACTTCCTAGTATTAAAAAAATATCTTGTGCGTGATAGAAAGTTTTAAAGTCTCAGTAACATTTATAGGACTGAAAACTTGCCAGGCAAAAACACAAAAGCGGTAAGATGAACAGTGCTCTGTTTGCAGTGATTATGCTCAGGCTGTAGGCTTGCTGTATTAACAGATCAGGAAGCTGCCAATGTGCAATCTCGTCAGCAAGCTACTGTATGCATGATGCATCTGTCCTCCCTGGCAGGCATCCAAAACTTTGCTGCATCATCCTAATCCCATTTGTGAAAATGCCCTTTTTCCTCTTTCTCTTTTAAGATTTTACAAAAGCTTCTGCTACTTCCTGCCCAACGATGCCCTCCATCAATTCCAAGCAGGGGGTGAGAGGGGAAGAAACCACAAAGCACAAAAAAACCCCCCAACAATTCTCAGAATTTTTGTGTCAAAAAGAATAAAGCAGACTTTACAGGACAACTGTATTCTCCCTAATCAGATATGTTTGCTCTTAGGAAAGGACTAATTTGCATAGGATGTTGGTGCATAAAAGCCCATCCATTCTCAGGATGAATACTAATGCAGCAGGATCTTGTATCTCAATACAAGAAATGAACAACAAAAATTCTTTACTCACTTTAAATTGTTGTCATTGCTCTAAATAGAAGTTCAGGGTTTTTTATCCCTTACAGCTGCCAAATACTATTAACAATGTTTCTTTAGAAAAGATTCGAGTAAAAAGTTTTCCTCTATAATATGACCAGATATAAACAGAAAAAAATTCTGATTGCAAGGATCAGAAAGAAAACAACATGTCCCCAACACTGCGGGCATATCAGCTACATGAAGCTAACTACTATATAATTACTTGCATTTAGCAAATAATTTACCTCTGGATACTCTGTCATGACAAAACTTTTAGATATTGCAAATTTCAGTGCTGTCATCAAAAACCCAGACAAAATAAGCTCCTGCCCTTCCTCCCAAATCACACTGCCCTGAACTCAGATCCATCATTACAGACTTTTTAAACAGTGGTATAGCACACAATCAGCTATGCCATGTCCTAGTCAAGTCCAAAAAACTTCGCCTTTTCAGAAGCATTGTGAAAATACATTTCTCTCTTTTGTGTGGACAAGGTGTCAAACTGTACAATTACCCTTCTTGGTACAATACAAACTATTTCAGATTATGTTGCAGAGCTGGAATGTAACTGGATTCAATTCTTCTACTCCCTCCAGAACATATACACAATGGGAACTGCAGTATAAAGACAGCCTGAAAGACAACTACAGAAGGAAGGGGGAAAGGAGGATGTTTCCAAAACAAGCAATCCAAGTCTCTCAAACAACTTCTCTAGCCATTTTATCCTGTTTTACCTGCCCATTTATCCTGCTTTGAGCCTGTAGTATGTGCAAATGAATATATTGCCAAAGATAATGTAAAGTCCGTTTAGCTAAATATTGAAATTTAGTATCAGACATGGTCTCCCATCCCTCTGCTCACCAGAAACTGAATTATTATCACAAGAAAATTTTATACTAAAAGTCTGACCAAAACAGTGGTTTTATGCTGCTACTTCCCAGAACACTAACAAAGTCATAATGCTGGAGGTCTCAGCCCAGACTTCTAAGGCTTTCCAGCCTCTTTCCAGATCTGACAGACAACAGGGATCTTCTGTCAACATTTGTTTAGCACCTGAACAAACTAACAGGTGAGCACACAAGGGCACAACACTGCCTCTGATGGATTACGCTAGAATTTCTTCAGCAGCTTCCAGCTTGCCTGCTGAATAGATCTGGAACAGAGCCCCTTTCATCCACTGTCGTGCAGCAGAGGCTAGAGATGTCTTATAGTTGTTCTTGTGCTCGCCATGCAGAGCTCTGCCTATTCTCTGCAGGTGAGTTACACACAGACCATTTTAGAGCATCCTCTATAGCTAGGCACCACTGAATATATGTGTACATTTTTAGGCATTTGCACTGTACATAGTAAACAAAGTACCAAGTGCTTAAGGTTAATCTAGCTTTGATTGTATCACCTATGAGGGTATCTAGCTGTATTACAGCAAATAGTAAATCTCCTGCATATCTGAAGAACGAAATCTCGGTGATTTTGCACAGGATGCAGAAATACCATGCTAGGTATTAAATTAAAAGCATAACTTCCACATACAAATTATAAAAGCTGACATTATCGCTAGACACTTCAGTTGAAAACCTCTCTTATCTACAGCTACGGTCTCCTTTGCATTCCAGAGGCTATCACAGACAACAGTACTTGGCAGTACATCAAAGCCCAGCATGCAGTTAAATGGGATTTTGCTCCTCTCTAGCTCAATAATGCTGCCTTGTTCATCTCAGTGCAACTTGCTGAAGAAAAAGATGCAAGGTCACAGTTAAATAATGCTCATTTCCTGTTCTCAGCATATTTACACTACAGGCTTTACACTGCAGACACACAGCATTAAAAGGATGCCCAGTAACCCGTTACACATGAGCGCAGCAAACAAGGGGAGTTTGCTGGTTTCTATTTACTAGAAGGCCTTATTTTGAAATGCACTGTTTAAAAAAAAAAAAACACCCACAGAAAAAGCAAAAATGGCTTCTGTCCCTCTGTGCTTGCAATCTAGGCAGACATTATTTAAGAAACCCATGAATACTTAAAAGAATATCATCAATTTGCTTACTGATCAACTGATGGATACCAAACCACAAACATGATCTCTCCCAAGGCTAAGCTATTAGAGGCACAAACTTAACACCAGCAAGGGTCCCTTTCTGGAAAGAAGGAATGCTGTTACGTCCCAGCTGTTCAAAGCAGAACCCAATACTCAGTTTTAGTGTCATATAGATATCTAAAGCAGCCATCACACAAAGCAGAGAAATGCATAACAGCAAGTTTTAGACTACAATCACATTATCCCATAGTGATTTTAAGATTACATGCTAACATCTTCCTTTAAAAAGAGAAGTAACTTAAAAATAAAGGAATAAAAATCTAAATCCTACACACAGTTAAGACAGAGTAAAGACTCGAGGCATATACACGTGGATACAGATGCAGGTAATGTTTAAAAAATAGTTTGAGGTCATACAGTAAATCAGTGGCAGAAAAGAGAACACTGTCCATGCTTCTACTTCTCTGCTGCAATCCATAGCAGCATCACTCCCTACATTTACAGGTGAATGTCCAAACAGTCATATTATTAACATCCACTTATCTAAACTGGAAAGCCTTGTTTTCTATTTCATCTACAAAGGCAAATAACATAAGCCTGAACCATTAGCAGGAGCAAGGCCCATCAAGAAACAGCAAGACAACAAAGATGCTTGTTATTTGTTGATTTCAACACTACCAAATCCCAAGTGCAGGCTCCTTCCTGAAGGCAGTATCGCATCGCGATTTAGAACGTTACACAAGAGCCTAGAGAGTCAGGCAACTGTTGAATTTTCAGAAGTGTCTCTGTATTAAGAATCAGGAAAGTTTAGATATAGTTAAATGGATACCTATGGTCTGAAAAAAAGAAAAGGAAAAAACCCCACACAAACCTCTCACTAGATGACTATTCACCTTTAAAAATGATCAGAGGTGTGCAGTCACCTTCAGTACCTTGATGGATTGAACTTCCAGTAGCAACTGCCACTG
Source organism: Phoenicopterus ruber ruber (assembly GCA_009819775.1). Classification (NCBI taxonomy): domain Eukaryota; kingdom Metazoa; phylum Chordata; class Aves; order Phoenicopteriformes; family Phoenicopteridae; genus Phoenicopterus; species Phoenicopterus ruber. The sequence continues at coordinate 29,211,742 of CM020222.1, forward strand.
CATTTGCAGCACTGATTTCTCAGAAGGCACTCAAGCCCAGACTGGGGTTTTTTGAGGGTTGCCTTTTGTGGGGTTTTGAGGTTTTTCTAAAATCCACGTCTCAGACTTCAAATACTAAGTTTGTGTTCACTAAACCACTACAATACCCTAATCATATATAGTATGCCAAAGACCATATGTATATGTATTCTCGCAGGTACACCTTACAAAAGCATTAAGTATTACTTATTGATTTAGGATCTCTGTAAACTGCTTGATACACTAAACTTAAATGCCAGAATATAGGTCAGGGCTCCCTATACTATGCCTCATTATGAAGTACAGCTTTTCTTAAAATAGAAGAAATATTTTAATTGGTAAAATTTAAATGCCAGAAATAAGAGACATGGATCCTCAAAACAGTTTTAGAGGAAAACTTCCACTTTACATGTGAGGGAAGAAAAAAAAAAAATCAGCATATTTGTTTGCATGTTTGTTTTTAATTACGTATTTGCTTTACTTTGCATATATCAATTCTCAAGACTTGATATAAAAATGAACTTAAAATCCACATCAGAGTTACATTTAAGGACAAAACTAGGCCATCTATGTCCCATCTAAAAGGTCACGTTTGTTCTTCAACCTCTAAATGTAAAAACGTATTTGGGGAAGAAACCTAAATGAGCCACTGTCTCATTTGCTGCTGTTTCTATTTAATGGAATAGCCAGAAACAATTCTTGCTTTCAGTGCACCAGAGTATTTTGATAACTAGACTAATACACTCAATACAGCTGTAAAATGGCTTAATTAGTCAGGAAAAGGAGTGGCTGATCCTCATTTCCAGAAGATCTTTAAGATTAAAAAAAGAATACAGAGCACCACATTTCAGTTTGTATCTCCAACTGCTTAGCTTTTTCATGCCTGTTTCACAAGAGAGGAGAATTTTCTGTAAAAAAGTTTTTCTGTCGATGACCAGTAACTAAAAGAATAAAATATCTGCACCAATTTTAACTACATCTCCCCCAGGAAGCACGCAATCTAAGTATGTGTCTACTTTCTTTGGAGAAATTCTCTGCTTTAACAGTTGGATTTCAAGTCCTTTCTCTTCCCCTAATGACCCAATGCAGTCTTTTCACAATCGCCATCTCAAGGAAAAAGAATGAGCTGAGCGCACAAGGAATCATAATTTGTTAAAAAAAGAAAAATAGTACATATGTCATAATAAATAGCTATACAACATGCAGTGGCCGTAAGAGTCTCAAAAGCATCTCAGATCAAAAAGCTGTAAAGCTGTATTACAAAACCAGACCTCAGGCTCTTAAAACGAAAGTGCTTGTTTGATTATGACTGACAGGCTTACAATCAAGAGTTCACATCTCTTCTAAAACAATTATTTGGCCACATGCAGTTTGTATTATATTAAGCAGGGAAGGAAGTAAAGAGCTTTCAGCTTTGAAATCTAATTATTAATTTCTCGCTATTTGTAAGAATAAAATAAGGTTCTGATTCGAATCTGGAGAAAGAGGCCCTGACAAGGTAGCTTGCCATCTGTGCCTTTAGTTATCTTAAAAGCCCATTTGGATATATGAAATAACAGAAAATGCTTTCTCTCCAAATAGTTTCCAGGGATTGCTTCCTGCCATTAGTTTTCTTTTAAGTAACCCTATTATTATAAAAAGCAAGATGTTTAAAAAGCACAAACAACATATAAGGTCATGGTCCTGTACTCATCTGTAGCAAAGGAGCAAGACCAGGCGAAGTCCCTATCTCCCACTGCCATTCTGTTGGTATTAGATGTTTGACTCCCCTTTGTGCTTCTGAATCTCTCTCCCACCAACTTCTACCAGAAGATTGCACTAGATCCTGTGCTTCAAACACTGGCTCAGTATTTTAAGGGCACGTTTACTTCTGTTACAAAGAAAATTAGGTAAGAAGAACATTTGCTCTTCAGACAATACCATTTCCTCAAGCGAGTGCCATGAGCTCCAGTTAGAAACACATGAAGGTCTAACCCATAAATGGAAATGACTGTTGTCCTCAGGTGCTCTCTGGAATCTGTTTCCATCTAAATATAACCAGAATCCTGAGAGGAAACCCTTCAAACACAGTCCTTGACTACCAAAAGCAGCAGCCTCCTTACACACAGAGGAGCAATAAGTAAAGAGCAAACTCTCCAAATACCTTAGCGGATGCTAATCCAAATAGTAACAATAACAGCTACGTGCGGAGATTTGACTCTGCCCCACTCCAGCCTTGTTCCAAGTCAACCTACAATGACACGTAAATAGTTCTGGGTGTCGCAACCCCTGCAGCAGGCAAACATGCAGAATGCACCCTCACGCAACACCAGCGCCGATGCCGATCAAACATGCAATCTAATCCCAACGTGTTCACTGACTGTTATTAGTAATTAAGGATGCTGTGTGCACCTAACCAAGGCTTGCTGCTACCCTGGGGACAGCGATGGATGTGTGTCACTCAGCAGCTTCAGAAATAGCAGGACTTGGATCCCACTTCCAGAACCATCTGTCAGCCCACAGAACTATGCCAGAGCCAGATCCCTCACAACCCTTCCAAAACATTATGGCAATGCATAAACTAGACGGTGGGTAACGCAGTATAGCCCAACATGTTTCCTGCGCTCCGTAAAGAATCTCCAACTCTGATACCACCTGCAAGCTAGAAAATAGGTTTCCTCTGTCCAAGTGAAAAAAAAGTCATCCTTGCACAACCAAAGACCCCATGAAGGACTGAAACAGGCACAATGGTCTAGTGGCTAGAGGCAGCAGAGAATAACAATTCAATCCTAGAGTTAAGAACCACCTTACTAACCTCACTAGAGCTCCACTAACAAATACTCAGGTTATCAACCAACAGCATGTTTGTAGCAAGACCCTGCCCTCCTCACGGAGGACAGCATGCCTTCCTCTTACCAATTACAGCTATTCCTGAAGAGAGGAGATCTTGAACGTCTCTCTGAAGGCTAAGAGTTCAAAATCTACTAATGATAATGAGTCATGTGGTTAAAAAAAAAAAAAAAACAAAAAAACAAAACACACCACCACCAACAAAACCCCAACAAATAAAAAAACCCCACAAAAAACAAACCAAAAAACCCAAACAGAAAACCATGAGAATTAATGCTCAAACTTCAGAGCAATGCTGGAACTATTTTATTTTGATGTGATTTTCAAAGTTGTGTTACTATTAGTTAATGTTCACCCTGTGAACATTATCACACACATCATGCAATGTACCACTAACAAAAAGAAATGAGTGCAATATGTCTCTACAATGAGACGTGCTACCTCTATAAGCCATATTAAGACAGACACGGATGTAATAAGCTTCTCATTTGCATATACCAGTTTCATGATCCCTTAAAAATAGGAATGTCTTATAGCTTACTTACTAAGAAGAGCCATAGACCATTTTGCCTGCCAACCTGACAAGCAAAATGCTCTTCCAGTCTCCTGGATATTTATTAACCTGGTTCCGAGGGTTCACAATCAAGTTCTCACAGCTTAGCAAGTACACATCTGCTGGCCACACGTGCTCACTCAGTCTGGAGGAAAGGCACGAGTAAAACGTAGTTGCTTAAGTCTCATGGAATATGTTTGAAGTAATACATTTTAATGTCACATTTGCAATAGGCTCCAAGCAAGTCGGGAGGTACTACAGATCAGCTGATACTGTATCTCAAGAAGTTACTGCATAAAACAACGATGTGGAACTCTGAGACCAGGCTGAAAGAATCCAAATTCCAGATGCCGTGTGACAGACACACGCTGGTGCTTCACAGTAGTCTGTAAGCTCTTCTCTGAAGAGACTCTCTTGTAGTGTCTGCAGGCTGCATGGTGCATAATTATGTGGGTGAAAAAAGTCATCGCCCTTAGCTTTTCTTCATAATTCTTCCTAGAAATGTCCACGTCTCACTTGTGCGAGTTCCAGCCTCTCGTCCGAATGGGCCAGATTAGCTCAAAGTGCTTGTTTCCACCTTTTGCTCTAGCCAGGCACATTCAGGCAGCGGGGGCGGGAGTGCGCTGCACTCAAAGGAACAGCTCCACCTGCAGATCAGATGCAGCAGATCCCTCTAGCAGGGGAGCAATAAGAAGCATCTGGGAGCAGTAACCTCTTCCATCAGCACAGCTGGATCCAAAGAAAGGCATCAGCCCACAACCCGCCACACTCTGCCCCGATCCCAGGTGGGTGCCACCCCCGACAAGGCTTTGACACAGGGACCAAAATATCCTTATTGACAAGAAAGATATTTTGATGGCCAATTGTGATTTCTGAGGACCTCACTTGTGCGTTCTAAACTTGAGAGACTGGCAGTACTGTCAACATCAGTAGTTAGCTAGGAAAAACTGGCATTTAACACAGTAAGAGTAAATTCTGAAGCAGAGATAAAGAACAACTGTATAGTATTTTTATACTATATGTCAAGAGGTATTGCAGTTTGACACATAGCCAGATTGTAGAGACACACAGCATTTAACATTACCTTTCATGAAGATCTCCGCGCATGAAAGTTTCCCAATCACTGACATACAACAGTACTTTTGAGCGTATATGCAGACTAACAATTGCAGCTACGCTCTGCAAACACCACCTCCCTCCAGGAGCCTGCACACTATTTGCGGCAAATGCAGCAGAAACTTTATGAAACAGCACGTGAAGTTCATGTTTACCTTAAAAGATCCTCAGACACATAGTCTGTCCGTCGACAGGACCACCTGAATCATTAGGCTTCGCCCTTCTTCTTTCAGTAATTTTTAGAAGAGACGCTAATAATCATATGTGCACTAGGACGGCACAAATTGTAAGCAATGGTGTAAGAACCATTAACCGACCAGACTCAGAACCCCCACCATAATTAGGATTTGGGGCTTTAAACACCCTTTTTTCCTCAGACGGCGGTCAACCCCCCCCGCCAGGCACACGAACGCGCCAACACCGGAGTTGCGGCGGCTTCCCCGCAGCACGCAAATCAAGGACGCTGCCGTGCCAGGGCCCGCCTCGCCGCCCCCGCGGCACCGAGAGACGCACCGAGCCCCCCGGTGGGCGCGGAGCCGGGAACCCCCCCCCGCATTGTACATCCCCACTCGCACCGGCCTCCCCCCGCCGCTACGGGGGCGCGGCGCTGAAGGGGGGCGCGCGCGGCGACCGTTGGAAGGGGGAGAACAACCGTTGGGAATGGCGCGCGCAGCCGGGGGGGGGGGGGGGCGCTGAGGGGGTGTCGTGCCCACCGCCTCACCTGGAGACGCAGTTCTCCAGCACGGAGCTCTTGCCGGCGCTCTGCCCGCCCACCACCGCAATCTGCGGCAGGTCGAGCAGGCAGCTCTGGCCCAGCGCCGCGAAGGCGTCCTGCAGCCGGTTGACGAGCGGGATGAGCCCCTCCATCCCGCCGCGCCGCACCGTCCCCTCCCCGCCGCCGCCTCCTCCGCCCGCCGCCGCCGCTGACAGGTAACGACCGGCGCACTGCGCATGCGTCCCACCCCCGAACCTGGGGGCGGAGTCTCTGTGGAAAGGCCACGCCCATGCCCAGCGCGGCCACGCCCCCGCCCGGTGCGGGTCCCGGGGCGGGCGGGCGGGGCTGAGCCCCGGGAGCGCGTGGTGGTGGGGTCCCCTCTGCCCTCCCTGCGGCGGCACCGGCAGAGCCTCCTGCCGGTCACCAGCACGGGCCAGCAGCTTGCAGGGAGCATCCGTGGGGTCCTCCCGGCAGCCTGGAGCCCCCGCTCACCCGCTGCCCACCCGCTCCACTCGAGCGGCAGAGTGGGCTCATCCCCGAACGCGGACAAGCCGACCTCGGTGCTGGAACCCTTGGGCGCACGGACCATGGTTCATCCAGGTCCACACACCGACCCGTGGGACCACCATGCTGCCGCTCTCTCGCAGGAGCCCCAACCCCAGCCAGCCACCCCGTCCCGCTGGCGGACAGGGCCGCAGTGTCCCCCCCGAGCCCCCGGCGCAGGGCTGTGCCCAGCCGCGCCGTCCTCTGGCACCCAGCGCCGAGGCAGCGCGGAGGTTTGGGTACACCCTACCTCTACAACTTTGGCACCAAACTGGGAACAGGGCCAAACCGGGAGCACAGGGAGCCAGCCGGGTCCCGCTTGCCGGCACGGGACCTGGCAGACAGCTGGCTTCAGCAGTTCCCAATCTGCCGAGCAGAGCATTTTGGAGCAGTCCCGCTGGCCGGATTCCTCCCAACTCCCACCTGTGATGGGAACAGGAGCAGCAGGAACCACGATCCATCCCTGTGGCACATGAGGGGCCCTGTCAAATGGCACTGACACACAGCCAGGGCCAGACACACGTTCCCTGGAACCGTGTCAGGGCAGGCCCGAGAAGCCAGGCCCGGCAGGGCTGGTAATGGGTGGGTGGCTCAGGAACAGGCTGGGAAGGGACAGCGAGCTCCCAGACACGTCATTGCAGTGGCTTCAATTAAAAATGCATACTGAGGCTGAGCTAAAAGCACAGGCGAGCAACAGAGATGAGAGTTATCTGTGATTACTAGCAGCACTCACAACACAAAAATATCCAAAACAGAGGCTTTCGAGTCCTGCAGCAATAAAAGTTATCCTCTGTATTGAACCAGACACCGGCCTCGCTCAGCATGAAAAGCAAAACAAAAGGGAACTGCGAACATCCCACAGGCTGACAGATACTAATGATCTGGAGGATTATCAAAACTTCTTGGCAAGAGCTCTCAATAAGTATAAAAAATTACTCTCTACAACAAACTGACTTCTAACCCTGGAAACAAACGCACAGTTTGCTTTAGCTCAGGCTAAAAAGTTTTTAATCGGCATAATGCAGACAGCTTCTCCAGCAGTGACTTTGCCGCTGCGGTTAGATCACCTCCCCGGCACCGCAGCCTCTGGGAAAAGCCTTGCGATCATTTCTATCTAGATAAGGCCTGGGGGTTATTGACATAATTATGCCAATTAGCAGCATGATTATTTTTTTCCCCACTCCTGAGTGAGCAGGCTATGCCAGGAGGCACTAGAGTAGCTGCCTGGCCTTCCTCCAGTTCATGGGTTTCTACAGAGGCTGAAAGTCAGGAAGAACAGTATCATGTTCCGGCCAAATCCACCCCATCTGAGCATCAGAGCGCTTTGTGCTGCCCTGGTGAAATAATTAAGATGGGTAGGAGAGCAGCCTGGCAATAGGATCGCATCTCCGCAAGAGACGAATGAAGATTAAAAAAAGGCAGGATGCCTCGGGAGCAACATTATGCACACCTTCAAATTGATAACCTATGGAACTGTCCTTTCCATTAGATCTTTAAATTGCATCTTTGTTTGCTTCCATAATTAAAAAAAAAAAAAAAAAGGAAAAAAAAAAATCTATGATTAGGAAAAGTTTGAGTTATTCTCCCAAGTCTGGGAAGTTTCCAAACCAAACTTTTTCCCCTGTTGAAGCTGAGTTAAAGCCACTAAGTGACCACACTCACCCTGTGACTCCATCATTTACAAAAATCCACTCTCCCTCAAAAAAGCCATGAGCAGCCCAGTATAGATTTCACACCTCCTGGAAAAAGCAGGAACATTTTCATTATGCATGCCCATGTTATCACACGGGTGCTCGTTTTTCCAACAGCTCCAAGAGAGCAGCGAAGAAGAGAGGAAGGGCACCCGAGCGTATCTTCAGGTCCCTGCTTTTTCGAGCTGACTTCTCCAGGCAGCTTGTTCCAAACCCCCGTGCAGAGCCCAGCCTGGCTTTCTGAATTTGTCGAGATTCCGAGTGGCTAAATTAAAGGAAACAGGGGCAGTACTAGCAGAGACCATTGCAAAGCTTCTTGTAATGAATAACCCTGAAAAAAAAGACCCAAAGCAGTGTCAGAGGGCCGTGCAAGAAACCGTTTTCCTGGAGAGCACCAGGTGCGATCCCTGAGAGCGCAGCAGGAGCACAGAGCTGCGTAGCTCCCGCTTAGCCAGCTAAACACGCTCTATTTTTACCCTGCGCTCAGTTGTGCCCCACGATATTTATCATTTCCTTTTGCCACGTGCCAGGCTCGGCAAGGAGAGGAGACCTTCACCAACCACCTCTCCGCGGCATGGCGGAGGGGTGCCCTGCTCCCCAGGGTGGCATGCCGGCCCCGCGGGCACCGCTGTCTCCGTCAGCACGGTCTGCTCGCTTCCAGATGTCACCAGCTCCAGCACAGCCTGCCTGGGGCCCCCAGCCCTGCCAAAGCCTCCAGTGCATTTCAGATCAAGCCTATGGACAGCAAGTTTGTCCTGCCCTGACTTCCAGAAAAATATAAAGCAAAAATAGTCTGGTTTCAGGGCGCAGCTGTCGCATTTCAGCTCACGAACTTACCCACAGACACTTCTTCCTAACCAGGCAGCGTGACGTTCAAACTGAGGACATTTGGATCAGGTCCCCAGGCTGCTTTATAAACACATGCCGGTACAATTCCCTTCGTGAAAAATGGGTTATATATAAGCTACACAGAGATTTGCAGATGCCTGCAGTGAAGAGGCACGGTCTCCTGCCAGGAGAGCAGGCAGGACCCCGGGGGGAGTAGAGCACAGACGAGGCTGCATTCCCCCCCCAGGAAGCATTTAGAAGAGGGCAGGCTCCTTCACGCATGATCTTCTTCTCTCCAGGGACCTTCCTCACCTCCTTCTCGGTTCAGATACAAACCCAGAGTCTTGCAGAGCTTTTCAGGCAGCTGATCGGCACAAAGCAGGAGGAGGTGTGGGCAGGGAGCCCCACGCACAGGGGAGCTCCCAGGTTCTCAGCAGCACCTGGCTCTGCAGTGCTGGCATGAACCTGCCGGTCAGCATTTTGCCTGCGTATCTGCCAGCAGGAGAGCTCAGACAATGAAGCTGCAAAAGATAGAATTAAAGCCAGTGAAAGAAAGCCAGAGAGGCTGCAGAGCTGTGATTAGGAGTAGCGGCTGCAGTAATTCCCCCCGTAAAGAGGAGACGCTTTCTGCCTCTGCCCTGCAGCCTGTGGCACTGCTGACTCGCAGACCACAGGACAGTGACACGCCAGTCTCTGCCCCCTCCGGCGTGGTGGCCTCTCTGCTGCCCTGTGACCTCCAGCTGGATCCTTCAGTCGGTGCATCCAGTTGCAGGGTAGAAAGAGGCCACCGTGCTGCGTTGCAGCCTGCAGAGATGTGTCCCTGCAGCCCCGAGCACACCAGGAAAGAGCCGTACTCCCTCGCTGCAGCCTGGCGGCACGCTTGCTTCCTTGCTCACGAAGCCAGGCAAGCCAAGTGCTTCCCCAAGGGAAGAATGAATGGACAAAACCCTTTCCCAGGTGCTTCCACGCTCTGGGACATGGCTGTTGCAGCCCTTGCTGTGCTGTGACCCTGCCATGCCCAGGCAGTAGCCGCAGCCAGCGGGGCCAGGCTCACTCCAGCAGAGCTCTTCCCAGCTCAGTCCCTGCAGCTTTTATTGCTGCAAAACCTCCCCCAGCTGTTTGATGTACTTTCAGCTGGTGACAGTATGTCCCGCATCCACCTCCACCCTCTTCCCGAGACCCCAGCCACCTCCAGTCCTTCTGCAGAGTAAGGATCCGGGCTGTGACGCCAAAGGAGGTTGTACCGTAGGGGGTACACGTGTAGCCCCCCATCGCTGCCTGCCTCATAGCTTCACAATCCTGCCAGCTGCCTGGCCACAGAGTTACCCTGGGCCAAAGCATCCCTACCACTCTGGATGTCCCATCAACTCCCACTGCCTCACCCGCTGGAGCAGCGGCAGGACATGGATATGGTGCTCCAAGAGGGATTCAGGCTGGACCAGACCGAAGCATCCCTGGCTGGCTACAGCCTCACACCTGAGGCATGCAATGAGTTACGCAGCCATCGCTTTTTGCGCTGGGAAATCCAGAAAGGAATACAGTCAACATCTCAAAGGTTGCTAAGTGACAGCAGTGCTTGTTTCCATCCTGCCGCTTACAGCATGCCTACGCTGCAAAGGAAGGAAGTGAGGAGTAAGGGATGTAAACATGAGTATATTGCCAAAACACTCAACAGAAACACAGTTGCCAAACATATACACTAGCTCCATGTTTTGGCTGCCAGGAGAGAAATATTTACTACACATTCCAGCTTTGGAGCATTTTACCTGCAGAGGAGGATTTCAGGTATTTGCAGCGCTCATGAATTTCCAATTTTCCAGCTGAAATGTATTTCCAGACCAAACTTGTAGGGCTGTCAGTAGCCGCAAGGACAGCTGCAATGAACTGAGATTTCATCCTTATGTTGTTTCTAATAGATGGCTTTTGTTTTTCTACCAGGATGTGGCATTACACAGCGATTAGGAAGCCCAGCAGAAAGGCAGAACTGGACAAGGGAGGGATGAACGCAGCCTTTGTATGAGCTCCTGGGGAAGAAAGGAGACGGTTTCCATAAAATAAAGGGCACACACACAAACCTATGTCATTGGAATTATGTTGAGAATTGAAAACTAAGTTAAAAATAGACTAAATGCAGCAATGCCGATCCAGTTGAGAAATTTGCCGTCGCTAAGCTGGATGGATAATAGATCTCTTTCAAAAAAGTGCTCATCACAGAGGAGATTTAGAAACTAACTGTAAGGGGGCAGAGACTTCCACCCAGCTCGAGCTCCAGCCTTGTCTCTCCCGTTGACCGGCGACCACATGCTGCCCTGAAGACACTACAGGGCAGAGGAGCGACCGGGTGGTGAGCAACATACCGAGGGCACGCGCCCACGCTGCCATCCTTTATCTGAGGCAGGGAGCCGGCCAGCCCCGCTCTCCAGCGCCTGGGAACCATCAAAAGCACTTATTTAAAAAAAGCATCTGCTCCCTTTGCGTAGAAGCGGGCCAGCCCAGGCAGAAAGTAGGGCACTGATTTGTCCCTCTGTGTGAAGGGGAGAATAAGGCAGGGAGCATCGGAGAAGGGATCTGAACAGAGCCGTGTCCAAAGCAGAGCCTGCTGTCAAATTAAAACATACCAACAGACGCTGATCGGAGGGACGTGCTTGCTGTCGGCACGACTGCCGTAGTGCCTCCTGGGCACAAACAGCCCCGTCTCCTGCATCGGTGCGGTGGCCGCGGTCCCCACCAGTTCAGGGGTGAGAGCCTTTGGGGTGTGCTTTCCACAGCCCCTGCAGGGCTGGGGAACTGCAGACCCTCGGGCTCACACATCCTCTCGCTTGGCTTTCAAACCAAAGCTGGATCTCTGCAGGTGGAGGAGACCTGGGTCCTGGTGAGGAAGGACAGGATGATGAGCAGCAGCCCACCAACACCCTGGTGGGACAGGGCGCACGAGCTGCAAAGCTGGCGAGATGGTTTCGGCAGTGATGCTGAGATGCGGCTGCTGTTGCCCCCACGCCAATGGCGGGGTCAGATCCCTCCCGGAGCTGCTTCTGGTGTGTTGTTACCACCCCGGGCTGTGGAAAGGCGACTGGGGAGGGTTTGCTTTAGGAAGCAGCTGCCAGAAAAGACGCCCTCGCTCAGGGTGGCAGAAGGGAGCAAGGGGAAAGGGTGCGGGGTCAGTGGCAAAGCATCACGGTACCTGAGCAGGTTGTCACCTTGATGTCTGCAAGCTGGTCACTTTGGTACAACATCTCAGGTTCATTTTGGTACCAGCTGTTGCAGGGGAGAAAGACAAGCCCCCCCCCAATGACTTGGGATGAATGAGGGAGCACCAGTGGGTCAGCTGCTCTGTAGCCAGCCCAGGACCCATGGGTCAGCTCTTCAGCTAAACCTTGCGTGGAGGACCCAGGCTTTGAAACCCTCGGGAGAGACAAAATGAGCCGCCCGGGCAGGAATGGGGTGCCGTGGGAACAGCCCGATGGGTGTTTCCTTGCTGCCTGTTCATGCTGCAGGAAGGCTGACCTGCCCCAGCCGGGCGAGTGGGTGGCTGTGCCCAGAGGCCCGAGCACAGGGCTGGGTCCCTGCTGGCTCAGGGGGGAAAAGGGGGTTGGGGGCCCCAGGGGTTACAGGTCCCAGTTCACAGTGGCGGTGGCTGGAGAAACACAGAAGAGGAGCAGACACGTGCTAGGGTCCAGTTTGGGGAAGGCAAGCCAGGAGGAGGCAGTGGGGTACAAGGGGCAGCTGCCTGCCCCCAGGACGGGCCCTTGAGGAGTAAAGGTGACCGTACCTTTACCAGGGGTGCTGGGAGCTCCAGAAATAAGCCTGGCAAAGCACCATGGGCCTCAGAACAGCCCTGAGAACTTTATTCTCACAGCTCTCAGCCCACCCACACACATCCACAGCCAGGCCTGGGGCAGGGCTGGGGCTTTGCACAGACACCAGTGATCAGGGATGCTGGAGACGCGAGAAGAGGCAAAATCGGAGGGAAGGAGTCGTCCGTGGTGGAAGGGAAGGACATCGGAGGGATGTTTTTCCCCACAAGGGGAAAGCAATGGGGACAGACCCAAACCCACAGCCCTGCCAGACCCGCAGCACCTTCCTCCCCTCACCACCCCAACGCTGTCCCTTGGGCTGCGCAGCCTCCCCCAGTCCCGGACCCCTTCCTGGGGAGCCACGCTGCAGGGAGCACCTCTCCGCACCGGTTCTGTCCTTCAGGCAGACCCAGGCCACCACCAGCCCCCCCAGGGGTGGCAATCCCAGCCACAGCCACCCCTCCACTGCAGGGCCGCAGCACCCATGCAAGGACACCACTCTTGTTCAATCAGCATCGAGGCCCCTCTCAGAGGATCTTGACGGCCTGCAGCATGTCCGCCAGCGCGTACGAGCTGTCCCAGGGGCGCCCAGGCTGCCGCAGGGCCCCCTCCAGCGCCTGGGCGCGTGCCTCCAGCTCCGTGGGGTCCCGCCGGCCCTCGGGGCTGGGCTGGCAGAACAGGATCTCGTTGACCTCCCCTTCGATGCGGCGTGCGTAGAGCAGCGGGAAGACCTCCCTGAGGGTGGCCAGGACAGACTCCTTCAGCTGGGCATCGCGGCACACCAAGTTGAGCACGAAGACTCCTGCAGTAGGGTGAAGGGTGGGATTTCAGGCCAGCCCATGCACACTGCCCTGCTCACTGCGGGAACGCAGCTGAATTGGTGCCACCCTGGCACAAACGGCTCCCCTGCAGCAGCACAAGGAGTACTGGCATCCTCCCGGTGCCCTTGGCCCAGCTCCATGTCCCTGCCACCATGCGGGTTGTAGCCTGCCACACAATCTGTTCCCAGGTACCGCCTACACCCTCCACCTTCCCGCAGCCTTTCTTGGCCCCCTGGGGATGTCTCAGCCTGCCTGACCCAGCAGCGCCACGGGCCACCCACTCCACCCTGCTCCCTGCTGTCACAATGCCCACTGAAACACCCGAATCCAGGACCCACCAGGAGCAGCAGATGCCACGCACCAATCCTGGCCGTGGCCGCTATTCTCCAGGATGAGAAATAGTGGCACAGCCCCGTTATTCAGACCCCACACCCCGTTACTCAGACCCCACACAGGACCAGCCAGCCTGGCCCCAGGGACACCACCAGATCCCCCCTCCTACCTTCTGGCTTGAGGATGGTTTTAACTTTCTGCAGAAAGGGCTTTTCCACGAATGCTGGGGGTGGGCAGCTCATCCCCACCGTGAGGTCTTTGCTGTCCACATCGAACATGACGGCATCGTACTGGGCTGGGGCTGCAAGAGGGAGCACAGAGACTCGTTATCCCATGGGACAGAGATGAGCCACGCACAGTGGGGAGGCAACGAATGGGGTGGTCAGGACACCCCCTCTGCCATGTTACAGCTGCTTCTCTCTCCTGGGGTTTCTCTTTCCAAATGAAACCCACAGCAGCAGCCCTTGGTGCTGGAGGGAGGCAGCAAATCTAAGGTGCCCTGCACGTGCTGGCAAGGACAGGCCTGTGAGCTGCCGAGAGCTGGTCAGGCTGGAGCTTGTGACACATGGCAGGAGATGGGCAGGGACGGGAAGCAGAGGGTGAAAGCAGCCCAGGGCTCCGGTCCCCAGCATGTCACCCACTGGGCTCAATGGGGTACCCAGGATGCTCCATGAGACGGTACCTTCAGCTGCCAGCTTAGCCACGTAGTCCAGGCCATCGGAGATGTGCACCCGCATTCGGTCGCCCTGGGAGAAGCCGAACCAGCGCGTGGCCACCTCCAGCATGGAGGGGTCGATCTCCACCACAGCCACGTGGGCCTGCGAGAAGTAGTCATGGACGAAGAGGGGCAGGCTGCCCCCGCCGAGCCCCACCACCAGCACCGCCAGCGGGGTTTCTGCCAACAGAGAGCACCCGGGTGAGCTGCTGCAACGGCCGCACTCACACCACCCATCCCACCTCCCTGCCCAAACCGCTTTGGGAAGGGCACAAGGGGCACCCCAGCCAGGAAAGCCCTTCCCCAAGGAGCTGGGGCACAGGGACACCCACACGCCTGCCCCACGCCTGCCTTGGGCACAGCCTTCCACTGCCGGCCTCATCACCTGGGAGGGGGTTGGGGCCCCCCAGCAGGCAGAGCCCCGCGACCATGGCCTTGTGGTGCTCGCAGCACAGGTAGCTCTTGTCGATGGCCACAGGCAGCTCAGCGGGGCTGGGTTTCTTCTTGTCCTTCCTCCGTTTCTTCTGGCCTGAACAACAGGAGGAATCGGTTGGTAAGGTAAGCTGGGAGACAGGGGTGCTTTCTGGGGACTAGCCACCCCCAGCCCCTGTCCCACCCACAAGGCAGGCAGTGGAGCGTAAAAATGTTCCCATTGCTGCTCTGGGACAAGGCAACTGTACTGTTCTCACTCTCTGCCACCCCAAAAAGTCACCGTTGATCCCCGCCCCGTCCCAACCTGCCCCGCGTACCTGGGAGAGGTGCAGGGGCCAGGAGCCGAGCCTCCGACTGCACCACATTCCTGTTGCGGAGGAAGATGAGGCGTCGGAAGTAGCAGGTGCCATCCCCCTTCACGTCCTCCACAACGTACTCCCCACTCAGGGGGCTGGTGTCGCGGTGCCGCACCGTCCGCACCCCGATGTCCCCTCCCACGGACAGGAAGGGCACCTGCAGGGAGGACGGGGATCGGCGTGAGGAAGGAAAGGCTACAGGAATGGACCCTGGCACTCCCGCTGTCCTGACCATGGATAAAGAGCCGGGATGCAGCGGATGCGCTGCAGTGGGATGCGCTGTGGGCAGCCACAGGGGAGCTGGGGACCAGCACGCGGGACACCAGGTTCCCCCTCATATACATGTGTGGGGTACAGGGTGCAAACACCCCAAGACTTCTCGCAAGGGCTCAGGTTTGGAGAGTTGGGGCAGGAAGGAGGAGTCAGAAGGGACAGGAGAAGTTAAAGCCAGGATTAAGAAGGGGCTGGATGCTCTCAGGGTTTTGGGATGCCTGGTTTTCTTGGGATACTGTGTTTTGGAGGGCAAGGACTTCACACTGAGTGCTGCCAAGCAGGCACCTCAAATCCTGCCTCCAAGCAAAGGCAGCCAGCTGGAGGGAAACATGAAAGGAGCTACACCTGAGGCCAGTCTCCTCCCCACCAAAGCAGCCAGGTCACACGTTGCAGCTTGGTCTCCCTCAGAGAAGAGGCACTCGCTGCTGGTGGAGAGCCAGCCCGGCCTCGGTTTCGGGGAAACCGAGCAAGGGGGCCGGGCGGCCAGGGCTCACCTGCTGCCGGGCAGGGAGGCCCGGCGGGGCCAGCTCCATCACCTTCCCCGACAGCTCCGCCTGGATGCCCGCCATGCCCTCGTAGTGCTGCTCCCTGTGCAGGGCCACGGTGACCAGGCGCCCGAAGCCTGCGCTGGCAGCCAGCTGCCTCCGCCCTTCCTCCGTCCCAAAGAGCCACTCGGTTTCTCTGCCCTGCGGGACTGCAGAAGGGGCTGCCATCAGCCTGGGCCAGTCCCGGTCCCAGAGCGACCACCCCGGCCTCCAAGAGAGGAGCTGCAGGGAATGGCAAGACATCACAAGGAAGTACCACTGCACGCCTAGAGTCGTGCTCTGCAACCATCAAGAGAGCCAGGACCTTCCCCATTTTGGGCAGGCTCATGCAGAAGGCTGAAAAAGCCATGTCTTATAAGAAGGGGGCATCCAACAGCCTCACAACCCATCTCCAGGCTGTGCTAAGCCCCAGCTTTGCAGGCACACAGGGAGGGAACAGCGCTGCTGGCAGAGCCCAATGAATCTCCACGAGGTGCAAGTGCAAAAGCGAAGCGCAGCCCCAAACAGCCCGGCCCAGTGCACGGCGGGAGCTCCACACACGGGGCAACTGGCAAGTCAGGAAGCCCGCACCGACCAGCAACGCCTTTTTGGCTGCATCCGCTGCACTCTGGCTTTACATAGCGATGTGCTACGGTGGCTGTCACCAGCAGCAAGGCAGGAATTGCCACCTTGGAGGCAAGGCAGGCAGCATCTCTCTGCTGCCAGATGGGCACACGCTCAGCCAGCAAGCTCTGTGCTGCTCTGGGGCTGACCTCAGCTTGCACCACCAGGCAAACAAATGTCCCACCGCAAAGCCAGGACTAAAACATCAACCGAACCCTGCACAGGCAGGTTATTTCCCTCTCCAGCCCCAATTTCAGCAGGGCCAGGACCGCTGGCTGTTTTGCAGCTCCTGGTCAGAGCACCATCTCATTGCAGGCAGGAGAGGCTGTACTCACTAATGAAGATGGCGAAGTGATTGTCCCGAGAAGATTTCACCGAGGGGCTGTCAACCACATGCAGCGTGTAGCGAGGCCTCCCGCTCTCTTTGTCGCACAGATCCAGGGAAACCTGCTCCCCGCAGGGGGCTTTGCTCAGCTGGCTGCAGAGCAGGGCGTAATGCTGCCTGTCCTTCACCGCCGCCACCAGCCGCTCCGCACTCTCCACCCGCATTGGCTTGTCCTGCTCCTCGGGACAGATCTCCAGGATCTGCGGTGCCGAGCCGGGGATCTTCCTGAACTTTGTCATGACGTAGACGAAGACTGGTAGGACAAACTGCTGCTTGTCCCCGCTGCCGGCCACCTGATGGACACGCACAACCCAGCCTTCCTGGGAGAAGTATTCCACCGCTTTCTTCAGCACGTGGGCTTGAGCCAAGGAGACGCAGAGGTAGCGCCCTCCTACCTGCAGGACCCGGCTGATCTCGGCAAACATCTTGTCCACCTTGGCTATAGTGGCCTCCTCTTCATCAGTGAGGACAGCATCCAGCGTGCCTTTGTCCAGGACCACCTGGAAGTGGTCGTCAGGGAAGTCCATCTGAAGCATGTCCATCAGCAGGTAGCTCATCTTTGGCCTCTTGCTCCCGCTCCGCTCTTGCATCTGACGGATCACGGCGTTGCTGACGTCAATGTTCACGATGTCCTCGCACATCCCCATGTCGTACATCTGCTCGCTCAGCTCCGAGTTCCCGCAGCCCACCACCAGAACCTGGGGAGTGGCACAAGAGCAGTGTGATGGGGAGAATGCCCTGGAAACGCGCCCCAAAGTGTTTTACGAGCAAATATCAGGCACGGCCATGAGCCCTCTCTGAAAACCACACCCGCAGCACCCGCAAAACCACTCTCTGGGGCCCCGAGATAACATTTCCCTACGGAAAAGCCACACGGGCACAGAAGCGACGCATCTGCCGCATCTCTTTTGGGGATTATGTGGATGTTTTGAGCCCCAGAGCTCCCCGCCCCAGGGCAACTCGTGGGTCTCTCCTATTCTCTTGCTATGGCACACCGGGGGCCTCGCATCGTCTGTGTCGGTGCACAACGGCGGTTTAAGCCGGGACGCGGCGGCGCAGAGCTCGCCGCCCAGGAGGAGACCGGCCCGGGCACACGGCGCTGGGTCCCAGACGGGGCTCACCTTGTCGCGGGGCCGGACGTACTTGTGCAGGACGGGGCAGAGCTCCGGGAAGGCCCCGTACCACTCGAAGGGCCGCTGCCCGCGCTGCCGGAAGAACCGATCCCAGTACCGCGCCGAGCCGAACTCCGCGGGGCTCCGGGGCAGCAGCTCCATGGCCGCCCGGGCTCAGCCCCGGCGCGTGGCGCCGCGCCGCGCCGCGCGCTGACTGCATCCGGGTGCGCGGCGCGCCCATTGGACGCGGCGGACCCGCACCCGATTGGCTGCCTCCTCCCCGGCCGCTTCCCATTGGCTAGCCGCTCCGCGCAGGTCAGCGCCCCCGCCCCGGCCCGCTCGCAGCTGCCGCCGCGCCCGGGGAAGCCGGTCCCCTGCGGCGTTGCCGCCGCGGGCGTGCAGGCAGCGCCGGCCCTCGGTGCTCAGCGCTACCGAGGTCTCTGCTGTTTCCCCAAGCGGCAGGGAACGCCGGGGCCGGGCCGGAGCCCTCCGGGACACAGCAGTCCCCGCAAGCCCCCCCGTGAGGCACAAACGCGCAGCCCAAATAACCCGGCGCTGGGCTCTGCAGCGCTTCTGAAGCGACAAAAACGGGGCGGGGAAAGGCAAGAGGTACCAGTGGGTTCAAAAGGAGCAGCTTTAATGGCAGCCCGCAGCGGAGCAGAGCTCTCCCGGGGCTGCGTGCGACAGGGACGACGTGGTGCCGGCAGCCCGGGGAGGCTAGCTGGGGCTGGAGGGGGGCTCTGTGGAGTTGCTCTGAAGAAAGAAGGCAGAGAGCTCGCTCAGCGCTCTGTAACGGTGTGAGATGGAGTTCTTCACCGCCTTGGGCAGCTCGGCGTAGCTGGAGGGGAGAGAAACCACGTCTCAGCACCAGAGACGCTACAGTGCATGTCCCCCCAGGCACCGAGAGTTCCCCCTCTGCTCGCGTCTCCCCGCTCGCCGGCAGCAGGGGCGGCCGTAGCGATGCGCTGGCAAAGCCAACGACCCCCATCCTGCTCCGGGCGCTCCCCGTAACCCACCACGGTCAGATCCAGGAGGGTGTTTTCTCCCTGCAACCCTTCCTCGTAAGCAGGTTCCTCTGGACACACCACCTCAACCCTGGTTTTCCTTACGTAAAAAGCTGTAGGTAAAACACCACTTACGTCTGGTTGTAGCCGTCCGGCTGAAAGCAGGGATCCCAGCCAAAATCTCGAGGGCCTCTGGGCTCCACTATCAGCCCCTGATGTGAGACAGCAAAAAAGCCCCGTAAGCCGTGGTTTCGCAGCACTTTCCTCGCAGCCGCGTTGCAAACACGCAGCCGTAGCTCACGCTGTGGCCGCCACAGGCTCGGCGCATGGTGCTGTCCTCCTTCCCAGCACCTCCCCAGGACACGACCAAAATTAGCAACCCCAAACATAGCAGCAGTGCTCTCTCACGCTGCCCGATGGTGACAGCCCCGTTACCCCCCCCAATTAACAGAGCTGACAAGTGCGCTCAAGTAGAACCCTGCCAGAGGGAGACGAGGGGGCTGAAGAGTCTGAGGTAATGGGCAGAGCTCGGGGCGCACGGCTGGGTGAAGGGGCTGTGGCACTCGGCACCCACCAGCCGCCAGCTGCGCTCTCCCTCCACCTGCTCCCAGCACAGAGAAGCTCCGAGGGCGTTCAGTGACCCAGGAGCCACTGAAGTTGTCCTCAACAGAGCCAATGCTGTTACAAAATTCACGTTACAGCCCCTCCTCAGCATCTTCCCTTCCCCAGGCACACCACCTACATGGGTCTGGCCTTTGAACAGCTTCACCGGCTCCTCCAGGTTTCCAGTGCTGAATGCAAAGGTACAGAGAGCGTAGGCAGATTTGTCTTCAAACCCAGCCAGCAGCTTGTACAGGCCTGAGCGACACAGAAAGGATCCCGGCGTTACTGCCTTTCCCTCGGAGCGCAACACACCCACCTAGAGACGGATGGAGGGAGTATTCGGCATTCACATCCACAAGGGAGAGGAAGAACTGCGGGAGGTGACAAAGCTCAGGCACAAGGATGCTCTTAGCCCAGTCCCTCGTACGACGGAAGCCAGGGCCTCAGATCTAACACGGCGTGAGCTGCAGGGCCCCGCTATTAATTTGAGAGTGGAAGCAAACGAGCGTGCGGCACCAGAGAGGACTAAAGCCCACTCTGAATTAGCGTGGTTAACACTCATGCTCGCGATGCCAGTGCGGGATCTGCAGTCACACTCTTAACTGCGGGACACTGCACGCCAGGAGAGGAGAGTGTTCGTGGAGAGGGGCTTGCACAGAAGCCAAAGGGAGCAGCAGGTCTTCCAGGACGCACTGATGACAGACAAGAAGTTCCCACCAGCCCTGCCGCCAGCTGTGGAGGCAGGAGTCTGGGGATCCCTAGGGGATCCAGGGATGATGCTGAAGCTACCGGGGGAAACAACATCCTGTGAGGAAGGGCACAGAACAGGCTCAGGGAGAGAAGGTGAAGGGACAGGGCTGGACAGGCAGGAAAGGAACCAGCTATGAAATGGGCAGCGCGGTGGGCAAGCACGCCCAGCACGGGCAGGGATTCGTTTCATTTAGAAAGGATCGAGTTCACGCAGAGCAGTAACATGAGAGGCAGTACCTTCCGGTTTGAGTTTTTCCAGGAACCATTTTCTGCAGAGGAAGAAAAGAGGAAAGATGAATTGTTACTATTATTACTCAGAAATACAGGCATCCTTGAGGCCTTGCTGCCTACATTTTCACAGCCCTTTGAATCCCTCTGTAAATGTGCCATCAAATCACCTCATTCTGGGCTACTTACCAGCAAAGATGAACTTAGCTTTTAAACGGAATGGGGCACAGTGAAAGCACCAGTGGGCTACTTAATTTACTGCAGTACTGGGGTCTATTTTAAATAACCCAGTTCTCTCTTGTGAGTGCTGGCGTGACGAAATACATTTCTCAACTCAACTTGTTCACATCTTACACCTAGTTCTAGTGCCAACCTCATCCTATAAAGCTTTTATGTCTCTGCTAAGATCAGCAGAGATAGTTTGGAAGAATTAATCACACTAAAAGTTAATTCCAGGAGCTAAGGCAGTATTTTATTAGAGGAGTTACACTGTAATGTAATAATCTTGCTGGACTAAAGCAACCCCTATGAGAACCTGTAGGACACTCATCCCAGAGTCCTGCTGAAACACGTGGTGCCTCAACTACGCAGAGCCCGCTGTGGGGCCAGGTTCCCAAGCTGGCTGCAAGAGCAGGCACTATAGATCGGGAGCCAGAGCCAGTAGTTCAGGTCTGTCTCTCTCATCCTGCACCGTGACTTACAGCAGGGCTAAAGGATTTCAAGTCCAGCCCCTGGGGTGCAGGACACAGACCAGGAATCACCTCCCTGACCCTATTGCTCCCGGCGTGCGGAGAATCCCCCGTGAAGCACATCCTGCCAGCCTGCGCTCCTAACTCTAGGACATGAAAGGTGAAGCAAGGGCTCTCCTACTTACATGTACGGTCCTGGAAGCCCCCCCAGCGCATTGAAGCACAAGCAGGTATCCTCTACTATAACAGGTCCCTGAACCTACAGCGAAAGCCCAAGAGAAAGAAACATTAGACCGAGACGAAGACACTGCCTCCAACCCCATTTTCTTGCTCTATCCTATTCTCACATTTCCATGATAACAGGAACATCACAAAAGTCCACCAACCACTAAAGTTCTTCACGCCGGAGGCAATCCACACCAGACAGACAAAACTAAACCCATGCTCTCCCCAGGCAGGCTGGAGCAGCTGAAGTGTGGTAAGGAAGATGTCACATGGAGAAAAACAAGCAGAGCTGAACACCCCCTGCCCTCTTAGGGGGCAGGAATGGTGGGAAAAGGAGGGGGAAAGCCTGTGCCCTGGAAGCATGCCTGCATTCCCCTCAAGTCTCAGTCCTCACTTGGTTCTTTTAAGACACCCATCCCAGAGACAGCTCTGGAAGGTGATCCATGAAGGAGCTGTCATGTCCTCCTGCTGCTTGAGGGACACAAAAGGCCACAGGACCAGCACCAGGACTGCCTAAACATTGTGTCACAAGCGGGAATTCACCATCACCCAGCACAGGCCAGAAACAGCCGGGTGACAGGAGTGCAGTGAGGCCAGGCCAGGCCCAAACACGTCCCTGAGTTTCCTCCTCAGGGCTGGATCGGAAGCCCGCGGGGCAGGGGTCCCCCCGCACCCACACCACCACTCTGCCCGGCGGGAAAGGGGAAGGAGAAAGCGAGCGACCTGCCGGGCGGCTTCGCGGCACTTCTGCACGGAGATCTCGTCCGGCTCCCCCTGGTATTCCGGCACTGGGGACACAAAGGCCGGCGCTGAGGAGACGGCCGGGCCGGGCTGCGCCGCCGCGTCCCCCCGGGCCCCGCCGCCAACTTACGGTCAATTTTCTTCGCCACCAGCGTGTAGGGAGAGGAGTCCCCGAGGATCTGAGTGACCTGAGGAGGGAGAAGGGAGGGAAACCCGCCCGTCAGGCCCCGGCCCCGGCCCCAGCCTCGCCAGACCAGGCCGCCGCCGCGCGTTGCCAAGCAACCGCCCCCCCACACACACACACCTCCTCCAGCTTCTTGGCGTTGCCCGTCACGAACACCACGCTCCGCCGGGCCGGCGCCGCCATCCTGCCTGCGCCCGCGCCCTGAGCCGCCAATCACTGCCGGCGGCGGCACCGCGCGCAGCAACGCCCAGCCAATGGGGAAGGCTTCCGCCGACGCCTAAGAGGAGGACTTCCGGTCCTCCGAGGGAGGGCGCCTGCCGCTCGTCGGTGCGCGGCACCGCCCGCGCGCATGCGCGGGGCCGTCCCGGACAGTCTCGCGAGAGCTGCGCGGGCGGGGAGGCCGGGCGCGCGTCGCCATGGCGGCGGGGCGCTCGCGCTGGCCGGCCTTCCTCCTCCCCGGGGCCCGTCCCCTGCCACAGGCCACCCCCGCGCTCCCGCCCTGCCTCCTCACCGCCTCGGCCACCGCGGCCGCCGGGCCCCGCCGGCTGCGGCCCGGCCTGCAGCGGGCACCGGCGCCTCCAGCGGGGCGGGAGCGGCCGCCTCCCTGTTTACTTCCCAGCGTTTGGCAGCTGCGGCCGGAGGATCCTTCTCTCTCTTTTCCCTGAAGCAGAGCCACATGTCGTTGGGAGACGTGGGCGGCGGATTGTTTGGCACGTCAAGACGACCTCTGGCACGTCTTTGCACTTTCTGACACCAGATTTCCTATGCGGGAGCGATCCAGTTCCACCTTTCCGAAGGCAGCTGCAGCACCAGCTGCCGGCTGTAGCAAAAACATTGGTGGGGAGAGCTGGACCCGGGAGTCAAAAGATGGTCCCTGCTCCTGGTGTGAGGCCGTAGAGGAATGGGTCCATGAAGCCCAGTGTGGGGAGCAGTGCCCTGCCAAGCAGCAGGGTCCTGGTACCCAGGCCTTGTCCTCACACCCAGCCCCCCCAGAAGCTCCTGTTCTGCAAGGGGATTCCCCAGGGGGGACCTTCTTCCCCTCTAGTCTGTCCAGCTCCCCGAGCCAGGAGGGGGAGGCCTCTCCCCACCTGCATCAGAGGTGCAGTACCCTTGCAGACATCCATCCCTGCAGCCCCCGTGCCCTCAGGCATGGGGACCGCAGCATCCAGCCCCACGGGTCATACCAGCGAGCCTGGGGGAAGGAACCAGCCCTGCAGGAGGAATGCACAACTCCAGCCAAAGCATGCCATTCCCTGTAAAAAAAGTGATCATGTGGAAAACAGCAGCTAATGAAGAGCTCTGTCTTCTGCACAAAGAGGGAATGGGTAAAACAGACCCTACGCTTGAGTGAAGGAATTGTTTTTGTTGTAAGATCTCCATAATGTCTCCTAAGTGAAAACCAACCCCGAAGCACGCAGATGCTGCTGGAAACAACAACCCTTTCCACTCACTACAGTTCTCCCTGCCACCAGTCCAGGGTGGGACAGCACAGGCGGCAATATGAAGACCATGGAATCTCAGAGGAACATAAGGAGGACTGCTCCATAACGTACCTGAGACCAGACATCGTAATGGTCTTTTCAGCCTTGGGAAAAAAAAAAAATATCTATAAAACTTGCTCAATAAATTCTATTACTGTGAAGTTACTGACCAGGACTGTCAATTTGCTGCTGCTGGTGCCTCTCACAGGCAGAGCTGGTCCCTTGAGAAGGTCTGTGCTCAGGATGACCCCAGCATTCAGTGACTCGAACCTCAAACTGATTAACTCCTAATTCTGGCAACTCAGGGAAGCACGCTGAAGGCTTTGGCCGTAGCAGCTTTCCCTGCCCTGCATCTCAAGTACAACCATTTGCACCCCAACCTCCTGGGAGATGCTGCAAAAGCACTCCCGCAAAGCTGTCAAAGAAAGGCAGCTTTCCCAGTGCGAGCACCAGCTGCCTACGCTTGGCTGCCTGGGGTGGGGCTGATCCCGTCCCCTTGGCACTGAAGGATGAGTCCACGGTAGCAGGCAGGCGCAGACATGAGACACAAATGGTCCTGGGTCAGGGGCGCTAACCTTGTCATCTCATTTTCCATGGATCTGGGTCACCTGGAAAAGCGTTTGTGCCTTTCTGAAGCAGCGCACTGCCGGGACGGTGCCAGCAACGGCACTTCTCGGGGTGGTACACCGGTGCCTGCACTGAGGAGAGTTCATCGCTACCTGGAACCTCTCCCTCAGGACACGCTGCTGACAGAGATCTGCCGAACCCAGCAAGGACAGGGCTACGGAGGGTGTAGCAGCAGCTCCCAAATTCAGCAGCTCTAAGCAATTCTTTAATACAGTAGGGTTGCCGTGAAGCCTTCATTCTACCAGCATCCATTTTCCACGGCCCTCAGCCCAGCTTTAAAGCCAGGCTTTGCCTCTAGCAAGCAACTAACTTCTCTTGCTCAGACCTGGCGCCAGCAGGGATTTGAAGTCCTGATGTGCTGCTGTGGCACCAAGGTCCTTCTGTGGGTGGCAGCAGCAGCAGCAGCAAAGGCACGATGGGGCTGGGAGAGAAAGCCAGAGGTACCGGCAGGACTCTCCAGCAGCAGGAGTAAAGCCAGCCCTAGCAGGCAGACCAGAGCAGGCACAGCACAGCCATTACACAGGCTCACAGTGCCATTAACTCACTTTCCAGCTGGCAGGAAAAGGCAGCCGATAGCTCAGCAAGACCTGCAGCCCCCTTGAAGACACAGTCCCTCTTCATCCACCCTCTTGATCCCTTGCAGGTGGAGAGCAGCCAAAGGCATAGGCAGGATGATTTCTGTCCCTTCCACTGGGGTGTATGATCTTAAAACCAGGCTACACTTTAGAGGGAAAAACACAGCTTGGCTTTCTGGTTCTCGCCTGGAGAGACCAGGGCCCACAGAAGGGAAAAGTCCTATTTATATTCCAGCTGGGCAAGCAGAGCTTGTAATCACATCCAACCCTCCTGCTGTGCTCTTTTAATCCCCTTCTCTGCATGGAGCAGCACCACCACTCAGGTGGAAACTGTGTACAAAGTCCTGGGGGCAGGTTAAAAAGAGGAAGCTGGGACATGGCACCAGGGATTCTCTGGGGCACTGTTTCCCCTCTCCAACATTGCTTCAGACACACGCTAAGCAGGACAATGCTTCTCTCATCAGAAAAGAGAACCAGGAGAGCCTGATCTTGGCTCAGTTAAAGTCCCAGACTCAGGGCTGGAAGGAACGAGGGTCTGAAAAATATAGGGCAGACAAAAATGCCACCGACACCTGAGACCAAGGTTCGAGACAGCCAAAATGCAGCAGTCCCACCCATGGATGGCGGAGCTCAGCTCCTGTTTAGTCCAGCACAGGGGCCCCTACACCTCCCCGAGCACCCCAGCGCATCTGTCTGGGAACCCCCAGCCCACTGGATCACAGGGATGCAAAACAGGCTGGCATTCAGGACTGCAACTGCCACACCAAGGTGAAGGGCTCTGAATATGAAGTGGGCTTGTTCACCCTGGACTGGTTTCAGGAGAGTCACCATCCTCCTGCTGTGTCTCTTATATCATTGGGCTTTACACACACTTCTTGCTTCTGGTTAAGAAAACACCAAAACAGCCCTTTACTAGGGACTCCCAGTAGTGGAGAGCCCTGAATGTCCTCCAAAACTTTATGAAGACGTGCAGGAACTCCACATGTACAGTCAAAAATAAGTTTACTGGAATGTCTTTAGTCACAGCTGTAAGCAGCAATACTGAAAACACTGAGCTTGTGCATTCCCATGGCAGGACCAGAAAGTCTTCTGGATTGTAAAACCTAATTATTTCTTTTTTCTCTCCCCGCCCCCGAACAAGAGAGAAACAACCACCTTGCAGTTCTCCATCAAAGGGTTGGTTCCCTGTAACATAATGGTATGTTTCTCTTCAGACCTTTTTCCCCTCCTTTGCTCCGATGAAAGGACAGAGTCCCCTCTGCCTTCCACAGCAGGCAGCAGGGAACTGCTCAAATGGTATTATTAATATTACAACTGAACCATATATACAGATAAACCGTAGTGGCAAGTAGCCAGCTCCAAACCAGAGACCCAGAATTCCACAAAACAGGCGGTTTGGGAACTGAATCTTCTGTTATAAAAAACATCTGAGAGCAGGAGCAGGTACTCGACCAAAAAAAAGGGTCATTTGGCAGTTCTTAAAATGCTCTGTTGGAACTGGCTACTTGCTGCTGCCTCCTCACTCCTTGGAGAAAAACAACTTCAAAGCTATATACAGATATCTCGCTTAAATTACACAGCAGTTTGGTTATCCCAGAGCCAGCTCCACTGAAGCCTCCAGCTGCCCCATCAGGTATGGTATTTCAGGACTATCGGTACTGGAAAAGACAAAGAAACAAGCTCTCAGCCACACACCTTCGCATACAACATCAGTCCCTGCCAGGGAGATCCCCCTCCATTTCTGCAGTGACAAACACCAAGCAGCTGCGGGGGAAAAGTGTTTCCAAGCTCGAGCTAATGTAATCTGCTGCCTGCACACACGCTAGACAACATTTCCTGCCACCTTCATCTCCTTCCAGCTTCCCAAAATTAAACCAGATGGGATTTTCCATCAGTCTGTCTCTCTGCAATGCTCCCACCCTGCTGCCAGCTCTGCCTCTCCCGCTGCAGGCTATGTGTCAGCAGGACAAACAGGCCACGAGGGTTTTGCTGAAGTAACGAGAACTGTTACAGAGCTGCCCTCAGCCATGGTCAGTGGAAGGAAAACCCTCCAGACCCAGTGGCATGGAAGAGCTGCGCTGCCATGCTGGGCTGCTTGGATCCCTGGAGCACACCTTTCTGCAGGCAGAGGGCTGAACTACTACTTCTGCCTGGAAGAAACACGCTCTGGTTGTTATTATCTGTTTGGTAGGAAAAGCAGTGACATCTCTGCTCTGGGGAGCTCCAGAGAGACCAAGAAGGGCAGAGGGCAGGGGAAGGGACCAACAGCAAAGCCACAACAGCTACTTGCTGAAAATGAAGCGGCCCAGCAGCTTTGGGGAAAAGCGTTTGCTGGGAGCAGACCCATTGCAAAACAGTTGATATATGCGGAGAGGCCTTTGGAAGGGATTGCTCCAGTCTGAAACTCTTCCCTCTACTCCCACCAGCCTCAGGATCAGTGGGTGCCAACCCTGGATCAGTACAACATTAGCAGGGCGATGTTGGCTTTCTTTAGCAACGGTCAGTAGGACTCGATTTGAGCCTGCTCCTCTGTGTGCACGTTTAAACCTTGCAGAAGAGCAGCCCAGCGTGCTCTACAGGCACCACTTATGATGGCTTACGGCAGAGTGGGCTGACAGAAGCGGCTCAGGTGCTCTCCCCCAGGGACAACAGCATCATGGTGTCACTCACGGTGCGGAGTGCCATGGATATTTCAATGCCAGACGTGGCTGGGGTGACCTGGAGCTACTCACCGATGATCACGAGCAGGAGAACGACCGCCACCAGTGCTATGATCACCTTCATCTGCAAGGGGAGCACAGAGGCGTGTTACACGGGGTGCCACGTGTAGCTGCTTCTACCTGAAAGGCGGCCTCTGCCTTCCAGCTTCTTTTCAGCTAGAAAGCAGAGCTTCTGCACCCCCTCGCAGGGGAGGGCGAGTAACCGCCCCTCCACAAACCCACCCCTGCCTCTTCCAGTTCTTGCTCACCTTGCAGCCTCGCCACCACATCTGTCTCCGAAGCTGCTTGGCTCTGTTGCTAAAAGCTGTTGCATTGTCTGATAAACTTTCTGTTGAAGGAAAGAATAGAGGTGATTCAGCAGCATACACTCAGGCAGAGCATCCACTCGTTCCACTCACTCCACTGAGTTTTAAGCAATAAACTCGGCATTAGGGGAAAAGACCCAACCACAGCGTGATTCACCAAAGCCACAGCAGATGCCAATGTGACGCCCTTCGCTAGAGCACACACAGACCTGCCGAGTCCCACTGAGCCCCCTTTGTACTGGCTGCCCTCTGAGGACAGGGATTCACTCTGCAAGCCAGTAAGCGAGCAGACAGCTGAAGTGCTCAGGGCTGTTGGGAGACAGACCAATCTACCTTAGCTTGAAGGGCTAGATCACAGCACCCAAACGCCTCCAAACTAACACCTCTGTGCAGAGCAGCAGAAGGCGAAGGTGGAAAGAGGAAAATGTCGGCAGAAAGTCAGATCTGCAGCCCAAGGCTGGGAAACACCTCTATCCAAGGATAGAAATACAAGCTGCCCAGGTCTGTCATTAGGCACTTTCTAAACTGAAACCAGGTAACCTGGCGCAACAACAGGGAAGAGATGTGAGGAAAAGGCCAGCAGAGCTGCATTTAGCATAGCACCTGATTTATCCTGCAGGTCATCCAGCCGCTCGCCTCTTTCAATCACCTTCGTGATGTTCTCCTGCATAACGTCGATGACTTCGTCCACCTGGTTCTGGACACTAGAGCGGAGCAAAGGCAGCGTGAGGAGCAGAAGCAAGCACCACCGGCTGCATTGCAGCACCAGCCCTTGCTCAGAGTCACCCGGGCTGACGGGGTCCGGGAGCTCACCGACAAAAATCAAAGGGGACAACAGTGGAGGGAGGTTGATGGGATGCCGAAGAAGCCAGAGGCACAGCATCACCTGGGGTGAGTCTCTGGCAATCCCAGGAACGGCGAGGGAACACAAGGGGCTCAGAGAGAGCACTGGGAAGTCAGCAGAAGCAGGGCACCCTCCATAACACCTTTAACACACAAATGCAGTAAGAAAAAGCACTAATTGCTGTTGGTGGGCACCTCTGCTGCAGAAGAGCTCACATCAAAGGGAAAAAAATTAAAACTGCAACTTATCTTTCCAGATTTCATAGAACCTCACACCACACCTTTGCTAGATAACTCGAGGTGAAATCAAACCAAGGTGCACTCCCCCCCTCCGGGAACAGAGTTGCTAAGTGAAACCCACTCTGCCAGGGGCATCAAGAGGACAGTAAAGAAATGGCTGATATGAACTAAACCAACTTATTATAATCCATCTTCTCATAGGTTACGCAACTCTGTGGGTAGTCGCTTCAGTGAACACTAACCTAAAATCACACCCGCAGGGTTATTATAAATGCATTTATTCACTCCATAAAAAAGCCACATTGGTAAGAGAGAAAAATTCTCCTGCTGGAAAAATACTGCTACATTCTGGTTTGTATTTTGGAGCTAATACACTTTAATTTTCCTGGAGATAGAAATAAGACATTTCTTGGGGCCCTAGGGAGACAATACATTGTTGGAGACATACCGTTCCCAGAAAGTAAATGGCAAAAGCAATGTCTTGGAGGCAAGGCTACACACAGGGCAACAAAACAAAGAGCTCCAGGCCACTCACCCTGCATAAGTCTTAGGTTTGATGACTTGGGCTGCATTCATTAAAAACATTTAAGCAAATTAAACATATCAAAATGCATCCAGCATTTGCTAAATATGCAGCATGAACAGGCCACTTCTGCAGCTCTCCAAGTTACCAGAAACGCGCACCTCTTACTAACAGTGTGGCACTGGTGTCCCCAAGGGGAAGAAGGATTGCCAGCACCTCATCTTTAGCACCTGCTTAGCACCCACACTATCCTGCTCCCCAAATTATCCAGTCACACCATCTTCAGACCCACACAAACCCCTCTCCTTCCCACTGCCATCTCACAGATGCAGAAGCTTAAAGATGATATTTGCCAAATCAGGGTTTTTACACCAACTCCACCACTGAGAGCGCCACCGTCCAGCACCTAAGCTCGGAGCACTTGGTATGACGAGGACACCATATCCTCCACCATGGCCTGGGAAGCCGGGGCCAAGGGAGACCCAGAGCAACTTGCCCAGGGCCAGTCAATGGGGCATTGCAGAACCAGGAACAAGGCTCCATCCTAGCCACCGTGCCTCTAATTAATTAATTAGAATCATAGGTTCACATTGACCTATTTTCTCCTGTCTCCCTACCAGGCACATGCCTCTCACCAAGCAGACACTTGCGCCGGGACACACACACGAGGAGAAGCTGCAACAAGCAACAGTGGTCGCAGTGGAAAAGCACATGCCTTGCTCACATTTACTTATCATTCCAAAACTGGACAAGGAAAGCCATTAAAAGAAAAGGCTTTTTTCTCTCCCCAAAAAGCTCTAGAAAGAGCTCCAGATCTTTGAATATGAAGGGGCTTCCCAACTTAGCATTTCAGGTCGGGCTCTGTAGCACCACTGCACTGCAGCTTCCAGAGCTGGAACAGCCAGGCAACCCCTCTGAAGCCAATTTCTGACTCAACAGCCCTCATATGGCACATGCTGGACTCCAACAGCGCACGTAAGAACTTGCTTTATTTAGGATACCGCAAGAAAGGAACCTGCCTTCCCTGTGCTGCATCGCAGAGTCCGTGGGAGCAGCATCTCTCTGCACCCACCTACACCGTGCAGTGGCAGCTCCTGCCTTCCACAGCAACAGCAGCCACCTGCCAGGAGTTTCTTATCTGGAGGGGAAAGGCATAGATAATCCCTGAACGCCGCTCAGCAGAAACCTGCCCTGTGCCCACGAGCCTGTTCTGATCCACCATTTGTTTTATAAGGTACGAGGTGAATGGCAGAGCTGCCACTGTTGGGAAGCACAGAAGGTGGCACTGAGGATGCAGGCAGACGCTGCCCGGGAAACACGTGGCCATACCCTGTGGAGCAAAGCGTCCACCCCACAGAGGACACGCGCAGCCCCGTGGCCCCTCCCTGGGGCAGCGGGTGAAGACGTGAGGAGGCGGCACGCTCTGTGAGGGGGTTTCCTTACCTCAGCACAACAGACAAGTCCCAGCTCAGAGCCGCCAGCAACACTGCTATAGCTTGGGGCAAGAGGAAAAGCAGAAACATCTGCTATCCCAAATGAGCCAACTTGGCAAAAACTCTAAGGCCTTAAACATCAGTTTCACAGGCAGAAGACTACATTCACAGTATGTAAATGTTTCTAAAGACATTTGCTGACTTCAAAATAAAGAGATTTCCTCCTACAACAGATTTGTAACCAAGTCATCTTGGTACAACTAACAAGTGGGAGCATGCGAGGTTACGACACATCCAGGAACATGCAGCACAACGCAGCGCCACCGGTATCCCCACCAGTACAGGTCAGAGCCTGGAGACATGCTGCTGCAGTCCCGGGCACCCCAAAGCATTCGAGGCACAGCGGGCAGGCATGTAACTTCAAGCTGCTGTGCTGTGTATCAGCATTTGGGAGAGACCTACGGAGCACAGACCCCCGCTGCCCAAGTTGCATCTCAGCATCCCACCTCTTTTCACTTGAGCTGCTGGTGAAATGCAGCGTGCCTTTGCTACCTGCCCATGGCCTGGGCATGCTGTTAGCTGACCCCAAGAGAACAAAACGTCTCACAGACGGAGAACGGAGGCACAGAGAACTCAACGCTTAAACTTTCGCAAATATTGAGGTGTTTAACTCCCATGGAACACAGACACATCTGAGCACCCCAATACCTTTTGGTATCTGATGTAAAAGAGAACCCGGGGCGGGGGGGGAAGAGGAAGAGACCAAACCAGGGAATGAAACTTTGATCTCCACACAGTGCCTTAACCAGACCTTAAGCCAGTCCTTGCTTTCTGCTCTCTCCCACCCATCACTCCTGCAAGAGATGCCTCTCCAGGAAGGGGCTGAAAGATGCCCAGCCTATGCGTTAGCCCTGCAGTTTCAGAGCAAATTCAACAATTCCCCACTAGTTTGGCATGCTTGAGGTTGGAAACTCAAGTCGCATCAAGAAGAAAATATTTTCTTGTTTTATTTGGCAAGTGAGAATGAATCCTCTAATACAAAGCGTATTTCCTGTTAGGGAGCTATTGGCTTTTGACACATAAATTTCATGTGCTTCACTCCCGCCAGATTTCCAGAGAAATAAAGTAGAATAAATACCTGCCAGGAAAGGGAGCAAGACAAAAGCATAAAATGCCTCCCATGACCCTTCTTCTTACTAATTACTGCACGTGTGATGCTTTTAACAAAGAGGGCAAGTGCACACCGTCAAAGCAACAAGAGACCCAACGGCGCTTAGCTTGGTTTAGACTCCTCTCTTCTTGTGCTTTGCCGGGTCCAGAGCGGGAAGAATAAGCCTCTCCATTTTGGCTGCACGGGGTTAGCTACTGAAAAACTCTCTGGGCTGGTCACGGTGTTGGGATTAACAACAGTGCTGCATTCTTCAGACGCTGTAAACAGGCTGTGCACACACCATGGGATGTGCTGCTCAAGGCTGCTTCTTGTCTCCAAGCCGGCTGTTTACAGCCAGCATGACACACTTCTATTTTCCATCCCAGCGATATTAATAGTGCTGTGTATTTTGGTGCAAATTACACCCAAACACCCCTCATTGTGGCAGTAACCCAGGGAAGAGGAAACAGGACAGAGCGCCAAGCCGGACAGATGGTGCAAAGACTTAGAATCATAGAATTGTTCTGGTTGGAAGAGACCTCCGAGATCATCGGGTCCAACCATTAACCTATCACTACCAAGTCCCCCACTAAATCATATCCCTTAGGGCCTCATCTAAACGCCTTTTGAATACCTCCAGGGATGGGGACTCCACCACCTCCCTGGGCAGCCTGTTCCAATGCCCGACAACCCTTTCGGTGAAGAAATTTTTACGAATGCCCAATCTAAACCTCCCCTGGCGCAACTTGAGGCCATTTCCTCTTGTCCTGTCGTCTGTTACTAGGGAGAAGAGTCCGACGCCCACCTCTCTACAACCTCCTTTCAGGTAGTTGTAGAGAGCAATGAGGTCTCCCCTCAGCCTCCTTTTCTCCAGACTAAACATCCCCAGTTCCCTCAGCCGCTCCTCACAGGACTTGTGCTCTAGACCCTTCACCAGCCTCGTTGCCCGTCTCTGGACACGCTCCAGCACCTCAATGTCTTTCTTGGAGTGAGGGGCCCAAAACTGAACACAGTACTCGAGGTGCGGCCTCACCAGGGCCAAGTACAGGGGGACGATCACCTCCCTACTCCTGCTGGCCACACTATTGCTGATACAGGCCAGGATGCTGTTGGCCTTCTTGGCCACCTGGGCACACTGCCGGCTCATATTCAGCCAGCTGTCGACCAACACCCCCAGGTCCTTTTCCGCTGGGCAGCTTTCCAGCCACTCCCCCCCAAGCCTGTAGTGTTTCCTGGGGTTGTTGTGTCAACATCAGCGGTGAAGGAAGTCAAGAAGCGCAGAAAGGGGGCGGGGGGGGGGGGGGGGGGGGGGGGGGGTGTGTTACATTTTTGAAAAGATGACCTGTGATGAGGGGCTCCTATTCTAAATAAAAGAAACGCAGGTGAAAGATGAATGCCTCACCTTCCCCCCAAAAGGCACTAAGAGCTCTCACTACACACATTCAGGACTTCTCACAAGGCCTAGAAGTAAAGGCAGATAAGAGAGATCAGCTACCTGTTCTCTGTAACTTTGGTGAAAAGGATAAGAGCCTGTTAAAAGCTGCCTTTCAGCTCCAGCCCAGCCCACCCCAGGCACATGGAGGTCTCAGAGGGAGCCTAAGGGAACCCATGTGGCCACTTAGTCACCAGAGGAGCTGCCACAGCAGCCAAGCAGCTGTCGGGACAACACAGCCTGAAATTCCAGACGGATCAGAACAAAACACAGCACAGAGGGGACCATCACGCTTCCTCCAGCCACGATTGCTGGCTCTAACTCACCTCCTCCCCCTACGACATTTGCAGTGTTCCCCACCATCTCGTTCTGCAACTGAGCCAGCCTCGAGGGTCTCTGCTGCCAAACTCTCCACCCTGACCCAAGCCCCTTCGCTGCCAAGGACAGCTAGGAAAAGTTTCCAGTCTTGCCCCTCACATTCAACATGTTCCGCACCTTTGCTCCCATAATCCCATCACTTTTTCCTCTACCCAATTCTCCATCCAGTTTCCTTTTATGCCTATCTTTACACCTCGTTCCTCCAGCCCCGTACAGCTACAGTCTCTCTAGCTTTGCCCAGCTGTGCCTCAGCTCTCCAAATGCTCAAATTCCTCCTTAAAATGTCTTTTCCTTACAGTGTATCAGCAGCAACCCAACGCTCCTTTTCCTCCTCTGTTGAAACCAGAGCAAACTGCATCATTACGAGACCAGGCATCAATCCATCCAGCACAAGGGCTGGTCTGATCAGAAACTTAATAATAAGCTCCATGACAAGAAATGACGACTGCACGCTGTAAGTGCTTATTAAACAAAGCAATCAACATTGATGAGAGCAGAAAATGGATACTATTTTATAATAGATGCTCTAGATACTAGATAGATGTAGCCGCTTGCTACCCCAAGGGACACATTCCATACCAGGTCCACTAGACAGGCAACCTCTGGCAACGGGCAAGCCTCATGTGTGTTGAGCATTAGTCACATCACACCTATGAACCCACCAGCTCCTGGGTGAATTCTTCTTTCATTCTCCTTCCCCTTCACAGCTGCAGTGCTATCCTCTACCTGAGCCCCCGCTCCCTTCCGCCTGGCCAAGACAGTGGGAAGAGAAGAACTCCCGTTTTCCCCTGCCACGCAGGGAAGGCAGAAGACACTCTGTAATTCCTTTCCATCAGAAGAGGATGAAGGGGTAGACGTCACCCCCTCTCCACCTTTTTAATAGCGGCAGGACCCCACTCATAAAACCAATTCTCATCATTCTCAGTCACTCCAGATCAGCCTGATGCTGCCCTAGGAGGGAGGCTTTATCCACACTGGCTTACTCTGAAACCAGCGTGCCTCTACCAACAGCATCCTCACACCCTAGAGGGAACAGAGACCCCCTGAAAACTCAGGGTGCAGCGACCGACCTGCTGCCTCTTGTGTAACTCAAGTGCACTTCGCCCCTCAAGGTAAGACGGCAAGTGGGCACGCAAGCAAGCACTGCCTAACGCTGACGTTGGCAATGAGTCATCTCAGAGCTGCGCTGGCTTCTTCCTGGCATGAAAAACATCCCTAACGAAGAGCAACACTCAAGCTGCACGCAAGACAACCCAGTCTGAATAATGCCCAGTCATCAGTCCCCACACAGATCTCTGTTCTGGCTCCGCAGAGGTCAGCAAAGAAAAACAGTGCAACGCAAACCAGGGGTCTGGGAATATCCCCCGCTTTCGATTAAGTACCACCATCGCATCCCTCATAGGAAAGGGCAAGACAAACTGCAGCCCGGAACAAGCATCATCCAGGAAATGACTCGATGGGAGAAGGATCCAGAGTGTTCACTCCTTCCTTCTTGCCCTAATACAGTCAGTAATCCTCCTCCGGTCCTAATGTTTTCCTGTTTTCCAGCTGCTTTGACCCCACTGAGTCACTGCTCATCTCCAGGTCACCTATATCAGGTTTTTATCTGGAGAAGAGGAGGCCAGAGGACCAGCTGCTGCCCAAAACACATGGTCCTGATGTGCCCCTGACCACTTGCTTTCTCGAAACATTGAGGAGCAAGTTACAGGATGAAGAAAAAAGCAATGAAACAATAAAAAATGGTGCTAGCGAGGGTTAAAATTCAGGGTTAATGCTCTAGAAAAAGAGCCTCATAAAAGCATATGTGACACTGAGGAACAACTTACTGCCTGATCTTGTCATTCCTGGGTCCAAATCTCGGTCCAGAAGGCCCTCTCCTGAAGGCAGAAGAGAGAGAAATCAGGATGGAAGGTACGACAAAAACATGCCTTTAAATCAGACTCAAAAGATATGCAAGAGAGAATCAACGCCTTGTGGATGGAGGATTGTTCTCATACCTCCCATCAGTCCCTCCCATGTCTTAGGATACATGGGACACCCCATTCTTATAAAGGTCACACCTATTAAGTCTTAATTCATGCCGGATGCCAAGGCTCTGGGAGATCATCTCAAAGGAATCAAAGGTTTCGATTCCCAAGCCCCCACCTATGTGGCAGGGAGCAGCTTTTGGTATCCGACATCTCCAGTCTCGGAGCTGCAGGCAGTTAAGACATCACATTCCCTACAGCGGCTGTTCAGAAACTCACAAGAAAAAGTCTTCCTCTTCATCTGAATCTTCCTCCAACAGGTTCCTCTGCAAACACAGAAAAAAACAAACCACCTCATCAACAAGCAACCACCATTTCACACACATTTCCAGCCCTTAGGTCGCAATCAGCATCCTCCAGACTGCAGGTTATGCGTGAGCCCTCCTTTGGAGAGCATCAGCGGTACTTTTTAGGTGTCTGGAGTCGTGCTGTTTCTCTCCACTTGTGAGCAAGGGCCGAGCTGGATGTCTCTGTGCCGCTATTATCGCCTCGGCAGTGTTTGCTAACTCTGTAAAGCACAGACTGACGCACAGCTCTGCAGCTCTGACTTGGGACAACTCGCACCTCTGCCACTGAGTCAAACTGGATTTGCGTCAACGGTCAGTTGCCTGCGCAGGTTCAGATCCCAATTCTAGGGATCAGTACAACTCCCTGTGATGCAGAAGCAACCAGTGTGTCAGCACATTGAGCTCTGCCTTGGA
The DNA here is from genome assembly GCA_009819775.1 of Phoenicopterus ruber ruber. NCBI lineage: Eukaryota > Metazoa > Chordata > Aves > Phoenicopteriformes > Phoenicopteridae > Phoenicopterus > Phoenicopterus ruber. The sequence continues at coordinate 29,248,263 of CM020222.1, forward strand.
AAGCAGCAGGCAGAGCCCCTGCGCAGGCTAGCTGTGGAGGGAAGGCCCTCTCTGCTCAGGGGACAATCCCCAGTGCTGCACTCGGTCAACGGCAGCTGCTCAAAACCCATCAGCATCGCTTACAGCCACCCTGGGGCATCCCATCCACGTGGGAAGTCAGATCCACTCCCAATATGGAGGATGTGGTTTCTCCAGCCATCTGATGGCAGCCAGCGTAAGAAGGACTGTGAGGAAACACGCTGGGCTCCCCGCATGGCACGTCCGGAGGGGTCAGCCCCTCCAAACCCCCGACTCAGGTGAAAGCTACGGCCGGGCTGGAAGGCAGAGCGGTCTGGTAGCTCCTCTGCTTCACGCCAAAGGGCTCCTCCCGGGCTCAGATTTACTGTTCCACTACACCCCATCAGACGATCCAAAGACTGATTTTTAAAAGCAAGCCCGCAATCCCACTTAAGCCTAAGTTTTGGACAAAGACATTATTAGAGTTCATTTCTCATACCAGGGCAGCACAAATTTTCCAATCAAGCTGAGGGCTCCCAGTAACACCTACTTAGGGTCAAAAATAATCAAGAGGGGGAACTGGCACCCTAAATGTGGGAGCCGGGGAACACATCAGGTGGTCCTTATGGTACCAACAGCTGCTGCTTCCCCTGTGCATAAATTTGGGCTCCCACCTGCAAGCGCAGTGCCCTTATTTTGAAGCTTACCTACATTTCCATCCTTCAGTCACATTTGCTCAATCAACTTAAGCAACCCTCAAGAGCACGCAATAGTTTCAGCCATTGCCTCCCTCAAGGGATGAGCGAACTGCTCTTGGCAACACAGGATCCTCGTCTCACTGACAGCTATCGTCAGCCGGAGCAACATTTTAGACTACAGTCTGAACTCGGTTTTAGCACAATATGACCCCAGGACAAAAACATCAGGTTAAATCCACGTTGTCTAAAACAGGCAACTGCACCACTTTGACCAGTATTTCAAAGCCTGGAACGTCAGGGGACTTTGGTGACAGGAGAAAAATTCAGCTGTAAAGCGCAGGGTAACTTCACGCGAGTCCTTCAGCCAGCTACGTGGGGAGGAGAGCTGCAACGCGCCCAGGCCAAGCTCTGCGGAGAGGCAGGAGAATGGAGCGCTCCGGGATCTCAGAGCCATAGACACAGCCTAAAGGAACTGAAACAGGTTCTCGAAACAGCTGTACCTCCTAACAGGGCTTGTTTTAAAATACACAGATCAGGCTTGCTGCACACACAGCCCCCTCACTAACTAAATACCGCTGTCGACACCGATACGGCGTCCGGGTCCCAGAGCTAAAGGCTGCGGCAGCAGGAGCCCCTTTGGCAATGGGAAAGACTTACCAAAAACTCACCTTCCACCGGCCCAGCGGCTAACGGCACGGGGCGACGCTGTGGGCCTCGGGGTCCCTGGGGCGTGTTAACACCCACCCGCCCGCCTGCCCGCCACGGGCACCTACTCCGGGCACCGCTACGTGAGGAACAGCCCGCGCGGCACCGCTGCGGCCCCCGGCACCGGAGGGGGAGGCCGGTCCCCGCCCGCGGGCCCGCCGGCACTCACCCGCTCGCTCTTCACCGAGCCCGTCACCTCGTCGTCGTTCAGGTGCCGCTTGAATTTCGGAGGCATGGTCTCTACCTGCGGGAGAGGCGGCTTCGCGCCCGGGAGGAGAAGCCTGGAGGGGAGCCGCAGCGAAGGGCCAGGTCACCTCGCTGCCCGGCACCCGAACCGCGCGTCCCCCGGCCGCCCCTCGCCGCGGCCCGGGAGAGCGGGGGGAGCGCCCGGCGGGGCCCCGCGGCCGGCCGGGGAGCCCCCGCGCCCGTGGGCGCGGAGGGGTGGGGGGAAGGACCCCGGACGGGGCGATGCAACGGCCCCAGGGGAAGGGGGACGCGAGGGCAGCCGGTGCCCGGCACCCGCGCTTTCGCCCGGCCCCGCCGTTTCGGTTCAGCCCTCTAGTGCCCCGGGAGCCCCTGGCGAGCAGAGCCGGTGCCCAAACAGAGACACCCCGCCACCCCCCCGCCCCACTCACCGGGCTCCGCTCCGGGCCGGGCCGGCGAGAAATGGCCGGTGCGGCGGCGAGTCAGCTGTCCCATCGACCACCTCGGCGCTCCGCCTGCCCCGCCGAGCGCCGAGCTATCGATTCCGGGGCGGGGCGGAGGCGGGGCAGAGGGCGGGGCCCGGACGGGGAGGGGCGGACCCGAGGGTGGGCCCGGGGGGCGTGGCTTGCCCGGGGGCGGGGCCGTGGTGCGGCGGGGCGCGGAGCTGGGCGCCGGCGGGAGCGGCTGGGGAGGCGGGCGGCGGGCGGGGGCGGCCCCAGCCCGGGAACACGCTGGCTCGGGAGCCCGGGGGCTGGCGGCGCTCCCGGCTCGGCCCCGCGCGACGCCTCCCTGCCAGCAGCGGGGGGGTCCGGCCGCCTCGGCCCCCGGCATCACCCCTGGCACACGGCCCCGGCAGCAAACCCGTTGGCCACGGCCGCAGGTTGCCGGAGCCCGGCCAGCGGCCTCGGGGAGGCCGGGGGGGGAGCGGCGGCTGCCGCTGGGCGAAAACCGCCGCCGCCACAGGCATCTGGAAGGTTCCAACTCATCCACCCCCCCCGCCGCCCCGACCCTCTCCCCGCCACCCTCCTGCCCTATAAATGCGGGCGGCAGCGCCCGGCGTGCGGCGGAGCGGAGGCGCCGAGGGCACGGAGCCATGCTGGGGTCCTGGCTGCTGCTCTGGGGGGGCCTAGCCCTGGGCTGCCGGGGTGAGACGGCCTTTCTCCGGCGTGCCGATGACAGCACCGGGCGTTGCACCTACTCCTTCACGGTGGCCAGCCCCGTCGAGGCTGCCTGCCCCGATGCCGGCGGTGTGCCAGAGCTGCGGGTCGAGCTGGCCGCCCTCTCTGCCCGCCTGAGCCGTCTGGAGAGCCGGGAGCGGGGCTTGGGGGGCTCGGGGCCACGGGGAGCTGAGGCACGGGATCCCCAGCAAGCAGCCCCGGCTGCTCGCCTGGAGGCTGCCTACAGCGAGCTGCTGCGGGCCAAGTCCCAGCTGGAAGAGGAGAAGGGGCGGCTGCAGCGGGAGAAAGAGGAGCTGGGGAGGCGGCTGGAGAGCAGCACCCAGGAGATCGCCCGGCTGCGGGCCACCCGCTGCCCCCCTGGCGGAGAGGGGCCCGGCCGTGACACCCTGCGTGCCCCCGGCAAAGGTAAGTGCCGGGGCTGGGGCCCCCTGTGCATCCCTGCCACCGACTCCCCGCCACTGCATCTCCCCCGGGTGCTGGTCAAGTCCCTTTGCTGCCCCCCATGCAGTGCACCCACTGCTGCCCGCCGCTCTTGGGCTCCCTAGTGGGGTGCTCACCCGCCGCAGGGCTCAGCCCTACTGGGGGGTCACAGCCCATTGCACCACCGCCCCCCCCTCATCCCTAAATCAGGGCTGGCAGCTCCTCATCCCATCACCCGCCCTGCAGCAGAGGGGGGACGCAGGGGACTGCACTAATCTGGGGGGATTAGGGGTTTCCCCCAAGGAGCATTAAACCCTGCACTCAGGGGGCAATGATGTTGGTGGCTCCGGAGACGTGTCCTCATCAGCGGGTCACGGACGTGCCCCGCTGCTGTGGGACGGGGCACCAGGCTCCCGACCGAGGTGTTGGCATTTTGGGGGGCAATGGTCCAGCATGGAAGCTCCGCGAGGGCAGCGAGGGCAGGCGCGGCAGTGAGAGGGGTGGCTCGGCCCCTGCTCACGCTGAGCCTGGCCCCGCCGCAGCCCCCCGCTGGGACCCGCAGCCCCTCACCTACCAGGAGCTGCAGTCGGAGAGGACGGAGGTTCCCGCGTCCCGGCTGCTGGAGGAGACCGCGCTCGGCCGCCCAGGGAGCGAGGACTCGGGTACTGCCACCGGCACGGCCGGCCCCATGCTCTGCTGCTCCCAAATACCGCTCGGCCCTCCCGAGGGGCTCGCCGGGTGCTGCCGGGCAATAACCCCTTTCTCTCCCCTCCTGTCCCCGAGCAGGCTGCGGCGAGCTGGTGTGGGTGGGGGAGCCCGTCGTCTTCGGCCGGGCAGAGTCCATCACCGGCAAGTACGGCGTGTGGATGAAGGACCCCGAGCCCGTGCCCCCCTTCACGCGGGAGACCACCTGGCGCGTGGACGTGGTGGGCACGGAGGTCCGCCAACTCTTCCAGTACGAGGCGGCCGAGCAGCTGGCCCAGGGCTACCCCGCCAAGGTGCACATCCTGCCGCGGCCCCTGGAGAGCACGGGGGCCGTCGTCTACCGCGGCGGGCTCTTCTTCCAGCCCCGCCGCTCCCGCGCCGTGGCCCGCTACGACCTGCGGGGAGAGGCCGTCACGGCCGAGAGGGAGATCCCCGGCGCCGGCTACCACGGGCAGTACCCCTACTCCTGGGGGGGCTACACCGACATCGACCTGGCGGTGGACGAGACGGGGCTCTGGGTGATCTACAGCACCGAGAAGGCCAGGGGGGCCATCGTCCTCTCCAAGCTGGACCCTGAGACGCTGGAGATCCGGCGGACCTGGGAGACCAACATCCGCAAGCGGGGGGTGGCCAACTCCTTTGTCATCTGCGGCACCCTCTACACCGTCAGCAGCTACTCGGCGTCCAACGCCACCATCAACTTCGCCTACGACACGGCCACCAGCACCAGCCGGGCCCTCAGCATCCCCTTCGAGAACCGCTTCCGCTACCTCAGCATGGTGGACTACAACCCCGCCGAGCGGCAGCTCTTCGCCTGGGACAGCTTCAACATGGTCACCTACCCCATCCGCCTCTCCCGGGCGTGAGCCGGGGCTGGGGATGTGCCGGCTCAGCCCCCACGACCCCCGTGCGTGCCTCAGCGCCCTGCTTCGCTCCCCGGCTCCCCCCCGGCGTGGCCCTGGGCGATGGAGGGGGCCACACGCTGCCCAGCTGTGCTGCAGTGGGGCCACCAACGTCCCCACTGGCACCTCCAGCAACATCCCGTTGTGCTCAAGTGCAGTGGAGAGAAAGTGTGTGCTTCTCCAGACCTGGTCGAGCCAGCGAAATGCCTCTCCCCGGCCTCGGTGGGCTTTGGAGGGGCCACAGCGATACCCAGTCCTGAGCCCCTCCAACAGCCTCCAGGAGCACCCAGCCTGGCCACCCCGAATTCAGAGCAGGGAGGGCTCAGGCACAGCGAAGGCCGGGCAGGGCAGGTGGTGGAGGTGGGGAGAGGCTGCCCTGGAGGGTCCCACCTAAAAATGAACGCTTTCCCTGGTTGCAAGCAGCGATCCCCTCCACGGGGCCGGGGTTCGTGTTTCCAGGCTCTGGCTGAGCACGAGCACCACTGCTGCCCCCCAGACCCCCCGGCAGCAGCAGTTTCGGGGAGGCCTCCCCAGCTCGGGCCGGCCTCACAGAGGAGAGCAGCGTGTGCCCGCCAACAGCAGCCCTGCAGAGCTGAGCTCCTCTGCTGAGAGCCTGCAAGCCCCGCTGCATCCCGCACCGCCGGTGCCCCGGGGGCATCCCAGAGCTCAGCCACCTCCAAAAATCATCCGGCAGGATCAAAAGCAGCAGGGAATACGGACATTCGTTGCACAGGCCTTGTTTTATTGAGGAAGAAAAAGAAGCTGAGAGCGCAACGGTGAGCGTGCTGGCAGAACGCCCCACAGCCGAGCAGCCCCTTGGCGCGCCCAGCCCCTCTCGGCCACGCGCTTCGGCTTTACGGGTCGTGCCCGGCCACCGATGCGCACGGCAGCTACGGCCCCGCCTGGCTGGCAGCGCTCCCCACGCTGGCCCGAAACACGCTGTTTTAACTATTTATTGTAGAAAGCTTGTAGGAAGCCTTGTCTCCCCCCCACACTCCCCCGCATTCGGGGCAGACGGGGCAGCAGCAGCAGCCGCATCCCCCGGGGGATGTGCAGGGTCCCGGCCCAATAAACGTTGCCCACCAGCGCTGCTGCCTCGCACCTCGTCTTTCCGAGCCTGGGTTGTCCTGGGGGTTTGGGGGGCTGGAGCCCAGAGGGGGTGTGAAGCGCTGGGGCCCCCCTCGTTGCACCGACAGGCTGAAGGCGCTGAGGGGGAGCTGTAAAGCTTCGGCCAGGAAAATGCCACATTTGGGAGGCAGCTGCTGGCAGGGCCGACCCCAGGAGCACCTTTATTTAGCGTGAAGAGGAGCTGCGATGTGCCTACAACATTAAATCAGAATAAAAGTCCAAGCTTCAGCACTAAACCCCGGAGATTTGCTGAATGGGAAAGATGAATGAGCTCCAGGTGGCAGGGCTGCGGCTTGGGCTGGCCGGGGGCAGCGCCGACGAGGAGGGGTGGGGGGATGGAGGCAGCTCCCCCTTTGCTGCTGCAGCACGGGGATGTTTGGCTGCTCACGAGGGGACGGCACCATTCAGAGCCGGGATGCCGCGGGGATGGGCCCCAGCTCAGAACCGACCCTGTTCTAGAAGGGCAGGAGACAAGGGGGTGCGCGGGTGGGAAGGCAGGGCGTGCCGGCCGCAGGCAGCACACGCTCCTCCACCGCAAGGGCTGCCCCAGTGAGTCCGGTGGGGGGAACCGGGGAAGGGCCCTCCCAGACCACCGGGACGGGCTGGGGAGGGTGTGGGATGGGACGCAGCCCCCGGGGGACTGACCTGGGGCCGCAGGGTGGGCGGGGGGCGGGACCCCAGCGCCTCGGGGCAGGAGGCTGAAAGACCCTTTCTCGCTCCCCGGCAGGCCCGGCGCGGGGCTGGGATGCGCACCGTGAGCCAGCGCGAGCGAAGGCGTCCCTCCGGCCGGTGATGTGCCCGCACAGCCGCCATGGTGCAGCCCGGCAGCCCCGCGGTGGCCCGTGACCTGGGGCAAGACTCCGCCGCCCCACCAGCCCCCCAGTCCTGCACCATCTGCACCGCGTTAGGACTCACACCCCCTCAGCTGCCAGGCCTGGCCCAGGTGGATCGGCGACACATCCCCCCCCTCGCCATCAGCCACGCCATCTTCTCCAGGGCCCCTGTGCCATGCCAGGAGCTGGAGGCCCCCCCGCGCTCCTCGCTGATCCAGGGCCGCATCACCTACACGCTGCAGCAGGTCGTGTGCTGCACCCTGGTCCTCAGGGGATGCGGGGTGCCGCAAGCTGTGCCCCGGGGGGACACCTTCCCCACCCTCCTGAGGGGGGGCAGCAGCCACCCCGCCATCGACCGCAGCCCCATGCCCCCCGTCTCAACCAGCTGGGCGCTGTACGAGGAGAACGCAGGTCTGGGCTGAGCCGGGCATCCTGGTCCCACGGCGGAGAGAGGGCACCCGCTGCGACCAACCACAGCTGCTGGCAATAAATTCATGGTGCATTACAGGCTCTCCTGGCCTCAGGAAACCTCGTGAGCAGCCTCGGCCCCACAGCGTCCCTCTGTCCTGCTGCAAAAACCCACCCGGGGCGGGAGGTTGTCTGGGCCCTGGTGCAGAGAAACAAGGCAAATGCCAGGGCAAGAGGCAGGTCTGTGAAGCTGGGGGTGAGGGCAGCTATGGGGGTCTCCCAGGAGCAGGCAGGGGCTGACACATACCCACCGGGGCCAGGAAGAGCGAGGCAGGCAGCCCCTGCCTGCACAGCGCCGACCCGACCCAGCCAGGGGCAGCCTGGCACGCAGCCGCCCGCCCCACGCACAGAAAACCTGCCGCCGAGGGTGGGAGAACAGCATTCCTGTCCCAAGGCCGGAGGGGAGGCGAGGCTGGAGCCCCCCTTCGCCCCGCAGCTCCTCGGAGGCGCGGGGTCGAGCCCCAGCATGAAAGGGAGGGCTTGTTCAGAGGTCCCCGGGGAGCAGCAGCACCAAAGGCTTCTCAGTGAGCAGACACGAAGGGCAGACAGGCCCAGCCCTCCCCGCTCTCTGCCAGCGCCCGGAGTCTTTTCAGGCTGGGAAGTCCATCACTTAATTGACTACAAAAAATAAATGAAGACAAGCCAACGTACACAGGATTTCCAGAAAGCTGGGCTGGAGCTGAACAGCGCTGAATACACGGCTTTACTGAGCCGGCTTTGCAAAACAAGCCCCGAGCGTCCCTCCCCTCCCGCAGCCCAGCCAGAGCCCAGGGGGGGCTGGATCTGGCCCCAGACACATTAACCCCCTTCTGCTCTCGCCCTTGAGAAATGTTACGGTCTTTTCACAGAGTGAACATTATTAAGTAGGGGGAAAAAAAAAGTGTGAATTCCTCAAACAAAATATTTCCCTAATTTACAGGGGGTTCAGCACAATTATTTGTGATGGTCAGAGCCCTAGAAAAGAGATTACGCACCAAATCCCACTCAAATTAAAAAAGCAAGATCTATTCCAGCGTAAATGGCCAAGAACAAGTTATCTGGTTAAATGTGATAAAAATATTCAATGAACCGGGGTCGGTGACTGAAAGCTCAGCCTGGCCTCAAAGGCAGCCGGGGTGGTTTGGGGCTGTTGTGGGGAAGCACACATCAGGTTGGGTTATTCGGATGCACTCAACGCCCAAGCATTTGCTTCCAATTAAGTTTCCGCAGAAATATTATCCTTGTTCTGTCTAGCGCAAGAAATAGCCAAAAGCTCGGTACGTTCCCACAGCCGACTGTGGGAAATTCGTCTGACTTTTCTAGTGGCTTTACTGGAGAATTTAAGATTAATCCTTTCAGCAGCATTTCCTTAAAAACAGAATAGTCCAGCGAGTGTCCACGATGAACCAGACGACACCCTCAAACCTGGGCAACGTCAGCATAACTCGGTCACCATGGAAACCGCCTCTTTTATAGCCCATTCACAGAGCAAACCCATGTTCACCTTCACGCGGTTCCCCTACCTTGGTCCTCCTCTCCCCGGGCGTTTGCTGCAGCTGTGCGCATAGGGTTCCTGGAAAAAAGGTGATTTACCTGTGGCATTACCTACTCGGAGGTTACGCCTGCCCCTCGCTCCGTTTGTGGATGACAGCACCTTTATCTACTCCATCTTGCTGCGGTTCTGCCAGAAACCCCCTAAACCAACCGACTCCAGCTCTTCTGGGGCCCCCAAAGCGCCGCCTCCCGCCCAGCCACGCGCAGGCAGCTCTGCCTGCTCCGACCCACCGCGGGGCCGGCAGCAACACCCCCACCAAAGGCAAATCCGCAGGACTCCCCCGCAGAGCCACCCCCGCTCCCGCGGCTGCCTTTCCTCGCCTTGCATCCCTCGGAGGTGCAACGCGAGCCAGCACCTTCTCCCCCGGCAGGAATTGCTCCTCGGAGACCGAAGGCGAGAAGGTTTCTGGTGTTTGTTACGAACCCAGAGTTCCCTCTGGTGGCCTGCGCACAGCGTCCTGCCCCAGGGCAGGGAGCCGGGGACGCCTTGTCCCCTGCGAGGGAAGCACCGGAGGACGCCTAACCCTTCGTTCTGCCCCTGCTTAAGGGCCCGAGTCAGTAACTGCCATCCGAGTGCGTGGTAGCAAGGGTGAGCTACTTGCGGCGAGTTGGGAAGGAGCAGCACAAAGAAAGAGGCTCCCGCTTCCTTGGGAAAGCTCACGTCAAGGCTCACGGTCAAGGCTCAGTCCTGCAGGAAACCTCTTGCTTTTAACAGCCCCTGGCTGCGAGGGTGCCCGCGCAGCCGGCGCCTGTAGTCACTCACCGGCCAAAACGAGAGTAACCGGCCGGGTTCATCCTGGTCTCCTGACGGGCGGCTCTTCTCTAGGGAAGAACACGCGCGTCTCCAGCACCAGGCAGCTCACCGACACGCTGGAGATGTTACATCTTGCACACGCAGCCAGCAGGCTCCTTCCAGGGCTAGATGAAGCCGTGTCCTGCGAGACTTTCGCTGGAGAACGAGATCAAAAGTGCCGGGGGAAACAGAAGCAAGGTGTTTCAGACCGTTTTCCTTTAGGAGTCTGTTTTCCCAAGCCGGGATACGCACTCTTCAGGTGGCACACGACGTTCAGGTGCTCTCCTTGCATCCTGCAGCACTGCGCTAATCATGAGATTACCCAGATACTTTATTTAGAGAATACTTTATTAGTTTCTGTAATCAAACCCATGTAAATAAGACCGTACATATTTAATACAGTGCGTTACCCCTGTACAAATGGAAAAAAATTAAGTTTAACATTTCTAGACCAATATGGCTGTTAATTTCTGTACAATGCCAACTCACACTACAAGTGGGATACTTTTTTCCAAAGTTGACATCACAGCTAAAGTTTCCAAAAATCCAAATTATATATATATTTATATAAAAAGATAACCAATAGCGATCCACTAGGCATCAATAGCAGCAACAGCCTTTCCAGCTTCTGCAGTCATTTGAACAAAATTATACACATTAGACTTTCAACTCACTCTTCCTTCCAAAAAATGTAAAAAAAAAAAAAAAAAAAGAAAAATCCCAGAAAAAAACAGCAAATTCTGCTACTGATGTGGTACCTGGTGCTTTTTATTAGCTTTTTCAATCATTGTCTGGAAAAAAAACTCTAGAATAACATTATTAAAAACAGCTCCAGTATAGCACAGTCACTACTACATATCATAAGCAGGTACAGGATATCTTACATTCACAGAAGTATCATACAGTACTGTCCTACAGCTATAATACTAGAGGATACAATTAAAAAGGCATTTATTTGACTTGATTCTACTTTCCAGCACACTGTGGGCAAGGAGGTGGTGCGACGCAGCTCCGATATAAAGAATGCACCTTTTAGATAAAACTCTCTTTAATCCGATAAGGTTTCTTTTATTCTCGCGGCACAGTTCTAAGTGCTCGTTGCTGTATACAGACATAAGCTGGAAACCGTTTAAAGATCACTCGCATCGTATAGAGATAGCTGGACAGAGGTGAACAGAACGGATTTGACTATTGATGCAATGAACCTTTCAACTCCAGAGGTGAGCGACGGAGGGGGGAGCGGGCGTGGAGAACACAGGTGGCCAAGGAGCATTTTCACGTGGTGATCTAAACACAGTATATTGTCATCCAAAGAGCAGCGGCCAGCAAAGCACTGCCTTCAGAGGGAAACTCAACATCCGCAGCATCGCTTTGCGTTACCTTAGCTCAGATGTCGCGTGGCAAAGGCAGTTTTGCCAGCTATACAAATCCCTCCGTTTATTACAAGATAGAAGCTTCTTAAGGCCCTAAAAACGTAACGCACATTACTTGGCCCAGCACCATCCTCAGATCTGCATGTTCTCATACTCATGGGTTTATAAAAAGATAAATAGCAGCTGAAGATCAGAGCCTGAAGAAAATAAGAGTATTCATCTTGTCAGCTAGGAACATGCCTCCCCGACCACCTGCTTCCCCGCCGTTGCTATTTCTCAATTTTTTTTCACTTTGGGAAGCATACAGGCGTGTAAGCCAAAACACGCGCGCACGTGTAGAACGTGCACACGCCAAAAGCAGCCTTCACGCTGTTAGAGAAGGTACAAGCCCGGAGAGCCTAGCAGCTCAGTTGGATACGCAGCAGTTTGCATCCGTAACTGCCGATAGCTTCTACGTCCTGTTCAGAGCCCTGCAGGGACAGAAGACTTGTCCTTTGGACTACAAATTCATGCTGCTGTGATCTCACCCGCCCTCCCCTCGTCCCCCACCTCTGTGGAAACACAGCCTCTAAGATTTTGTTTCTTCAGTTTTGATTGCCTGAGGTTTGATTGGTCCAGTTCTAACAGGTTTTGTCGCCGCAGCAGGCGCAGGGGTGGGCTTCTCCTCGGTTTTGTCCTGGCAGACTCCTGAAGAGTCAGCAATTGCCTCGGCGGGTTTGCTCCCGTTCTCGTCCACTTTCTGCGCTTTGCCTCCTATGGGTTTGCTCTGCTGCTGCTGCTCAGAGAAGAATCTCTGGGTGGACTGAAGTACCTCTGCTCTCTGCTTTGCCTTAAGAAAGGGAGAAAATGTTTACTGAAGAGAGGACATTGGAGTAAGAGTGACTTCACAAAAGTATTTCCTAAATGAAAGAGGAAGGACTGACCGCAAGTGGCCAGACTTTCCTAGGAAGGCAATGTCCATCCAATTGCTTCCCAGATGTCACATCTGGGCGCTTGGCTCCTCGGTAGTAGTTTAACATCATGCCTAGGCTTCTCTTGCTCTTCCTAATCCTCACCCCAGAAAAAAGGATCAAGGACAACAGTTTGAAGCATCTCACATCTTTTTGAGTCACTATTATCACGGAGCTTAAAAAGCATAAACACTGCCTGCAGCAGGCTCAAGCTGAAGCTTCGCTCCTCAGTACAAGTCCAACGCGACCAGAGGGTGCGTGTGCCTGCACGCTGCCCGTGCCCCGACACCACCCCAGCTACGCAGGCGCCGTCAGCACCGAGGGCCGGGCCAGCTGTCGTTTCTCCTGCCGCGTGGTCTGGGCTTCTAGATCGCAGGGGCTGTATCACAGCAGCAGAATCTAGTCTGGGCACCCACGTTTTTCCAACCCCATTGTTCTGGACGCAGAGCTCAGAGTCAGCAATGGCAACACAAGTGAACCTGGTTCAAGGTAAGCTGAAGCCTTATCTGCTTCCCACTCAAAGCGGGCGCTCGTTCCAGGAAACACAAACTACTACTGCCTGGCTTCCTTCAGATCCCTCCTCTGAATCCTACCGGTAGCCTCGACTCGCCTCTGTGAAATTCAGCCTTTGTGACTACATGTTTCAGTTGCAGTTTTACACCGGACCTTTCATTTGTCAGCGAAGCACGGCGCAGACCAGATGCTTCACACCAAGCACTTGGCTTTCCCGCCCAGACTCGGGCAAAGCAGGAGCTGCATTAAGAGTTCAATCTTTTGGAAGCAGCAGCATCAAGCCCCCAATGCAGTCAAATACCTTTTTGAAAATTAAAAAGGTCTATCTTACACAAGGAACCCCAACCTCAATACAGACACTAAGCCTCCATGTACCTCTCTAAGTATTTTATGCTTTTTATAGAAAACGGGAAAAAAACCCAAACCAGCAAAAGCCTGTAACAAGAGATCTTGGTTTTAATACCGTGTCGTTGCTCCAAGTAACTCAACCAGCAACAGAATAGAAAACAAACTATGAACTCTGGTGTGCAGGACTGCAACAACCGTCTGATTTTACTGCAGCCAGATGGACACCTGAAATCTTCTGCACAGATTTCAGTCATCCCCTGAGGTTAAGGCTAGAAGGCTGGATGACTTCATCACAAGTAACCAAGCGTGACAGAATAACTCATGTTCTTCTGAACAGTGTTTGCAGGGGGATTCAGAAAACCAGGACTGCCTGTTAGTATTTGCTATGACTGGCTAGATTCAATTTATAATACAGACTCAAGACAACACACTAAGCATCACCTGGTAAGTCTACAGCTAGCATAAACTGGTGGTAGAAAACTAAATGGACCAAATACCAAGAATTTGGTACGAGAATACAACCAGACATCACCAGAAAAAGCACACTCTCTTGCTTTTACACCTCAATGCGTGGGTTCTGGTGAATGACAGTAGATGAAGGAGGTCCTCAGTACCATCTATTCATACAAGCAACTTACTCTGCAGAAAACAGGCTAAGTGTACAACGGTGTCCCTACGCAGACGCCCTGCACTGCAGTCCTTGCCTTGGTAAGGAGAATTTACCTCAACCTGAAGGGTCCCAAAGTGCTTTAACACATTAGACGACTCTCATCACCTGCTACTGAAATGCAGCCAGCTCTTCTGCAGAGTGTACCATGTTACTGCATTCTACCACAGAGAATTATCACAGGCATTTCAAACCACTGGGAAATCAATCTCCAGAATCACCGAGGACCGAGGCTGGCTAGAACACGAGGGGTCATACTGCTGCTCAGAGCTGGGGCGGCAGATGTGAAATGACAGCTAACAGTCAGGTTTGTAGGCTTCATCACTCATTCAAAAAATCCAGGCTCTTGAAGCCTCGTTGTCAGATTGCCTTCGACAGCAGTGGCAGCTTCACAACTGCTGACCGCAAGACCAGTTGAGAAAGGAAGCTCTCTACCAACTTTTTAGTCTCAAGTTCTTATTAAAAAAAAAAAAACAAACAGGGCTTAGAGAAGGTCTGTGTTCAGCTGTTAAAGGCCCGGCTACTGGCTTTGGGTCCAGAGGCATTTTAATTAAGACATGATTTGCAGACACATTCCTGCCCTACAAGCTGTCAAGACTGAACTGGTGTTAACAGCACCGCTGCTCAAATACTAACCTTCGTGTCTCGTTCAGCCTTCATCGCAGCCTGGGCCTGATTGCCTCTGGCTCCAGATACTGATCCACAAAGACCTCTGGCCACACGCGGTAAATGAGGGTGGCTCATAAGGCCTGTGGTCATCTGAGACGGCATCTGACTATGCAGTGCTATTGGCAGCCTCTGAACAGGCGCTGGGAAGGTGTTAGTATATGGGGCTCTTACCAATGGAGGGAGCAGGTTAGGCTGAGAGAGGATCTAAGTGGGGGAAAAACAACAAAAAGAGACATTTCGCAATTAGAAAATTGCCAACTAGATTGCATGTTGGCAGTATCTTAAAGGGGAAAAAATTGCTGCTCTCCTGTCAAACTGATGTCAAGAAAATCGGCTTTTATGTTAAGAGAGGCCACGCTTGAACTCCAGAAAAAAACAGCCCTGTAGTACTGCTGAGCCTGAAAGTAGCACCAACAATTGAAAACCAGCACGTAACAAGGGAGAGGACCCACGCGAGGCAGTGGAGGAGTCGCTAGTGAAAGGCAGCCCTGAAAAGCCTAGGTAGTCTCTGCTAGTGGCAATTCAAAAATCAAATCTCAAGTTCTGCAGTCAAACACTCCAAACGGTACAAGACAGACAGAAATACCCTACACGTTTACAGAGGCTACACTTCCCTAGCAGCCTGGCTACAGTCGCCTGTAACAGGGAGGCACCTCCCCTGTGAGCTGTGCTCCCTGCAATGCCAGAAGCAAAGCAAACCCTGTGCCATCAGCCTCGCTTTGTACGGACTGTATGACCTCCAGAGATCCTTTCCAACTGGAACTGCATCTCAGACAAACAATTACAAATCCGCTTTGTCTTTAAACATTTAAAATATGCACTGGGACCCTTCTGAGAAACGAAGCTTCTCCCCTTCCCCAACCAAATGATCTGCTTTTGCAGGATGAGGTGCGTTACAGCTGCATGGGGAAGCCAGCAGAACAACTGAACCACCATCTGCTCTACATCATTCACAACTTGTATTAAATTCCTCAGCGTGTACAGAACTCAAAATTAAACACACCGCAAAATCTGCACTACTAGTTAGCAAGATCAGAGAGGGGTTTTTTGGCCTTGATCTTGAAATCAGTTTTCTCACGGCATTTCATTTTAAGGATTCCATTTTGTATCTCCCCATGATAGAGCCTGAGGAAACACAGCTGAGTTACAAAGTCACCAGGTTATACAGAGAAACAGATTTGTTTGTAGGAAGCCACCAGTCACCTACCTGTGGCGCAAATTGTGCGGGAAACGGCTGTGTCATTCTCACAGCAGCAGCTGCTGACTGAAACTGCTTCTGGTAGACAATGCTGTTCATTTTATTGGACTGATTGTTAGGACTTGTAGAACTGGCCCTAAAGAAAAGAACACCAGTTAGAATCACACTGCTCTTATCCAAAGGATGTTTCTGCCTTTAGTTACAACTTAACTAGAAATTCAGCACTGGAGTGGGGGGTAATCTCTTAGAGAAGCCAGTATGAGATATTCTTCTCTATCTACCATTACTTTCAAATGCAAACAAACTCAGAACATAAGAATAAAAAGAAACCATAATCAGAAATATTTAGGATACGGAAAGATTCCAGGGGTAAAGTCTGTACGAAAGAGACCTTTCCCTAAAGTATTCATAACACAAATACTGATGTTAGAAGTGTGTTCCCCTTCCCATCCCTGCTATCTTATGTTCAGTCCTACCCCTTTACACTGTTCGCTCTATCGTGTCAAGTTCAGAGTTTGTCACAACAGGCGTTAAGCACGTGCGGCAGAAGCTGCAATGTGCAGCTGCTTCCACTCTGACCTCCTGTCAAATGTTTCAAAATGCACTTGAACAGATTTCAAGAGTTCACAGAAAATGCTCTGCCCCTATTTTATTTGGCTAAGAACATGATCCTCCATTAAAACTTTTAAGAGGTGTTGAATCACCATGAATTAGATGAAGCCTGAAAGATTATCTGGGGGAAGGGGACCAAACAGCCCTCAGAGAAAGAGTGAACAGCCTTCTCTAGGAAATGGAGTTTGATTTGCAGACTGTTCTCATGCCTGTGCGGGTGATACGCTTGCTTAATGTAAAATGAGCAGCGGGGCACCAGTGGTAAGGAAGCCAGCTAAACTCAATACACAACAACATTTTGTAAGCTTAAAGAAGTCTCTGTTTAGTTTTCACTTTGAACTCTTGAGATCTATTACACTTTTGTCAGTCTTCCCAGTACCCTCTACACTTAAGAGCAAAAGCTTATGATAAGCCCTGCTTTGGTTGCTAGGAGCGAGACATCTCGTGCAGAATCTCCAAGATATATACCCTCAAGTCAATCATCCTAAATGCTGATTAGCTTGTGAATTCAAGTGTTTCTTCTTCCTCATCCCTTCACTTTTTTCTTAGGTGAAGTATTGGAGGCACAATTCAGCATTGCATGTGGGAGGTCAAACTCTCATTTCTACTTCACTAGAAAAGCCTGAAAGCTGTCAGTCTGCTACACTGAAAGCCATCAAACACAGTCACTATGCATGGGAGCGCAGCTTTCAAGAACAAAACTATCTTTAAGCAAAGTTCCATTTCCGAGTTCCTTCAGCTCACTAATAACTTCACCCACAAGCAGCCCAACAGGTTTACCATGAAGTGCAGCTGCATATGAGCAAGATTCTGTTAACTCTCTCCATTAACAAAGTAAACCTACGAACAGCTTATTAATTTCACCTGTGAGCAGCTTATAGATCTTGCACCAATTCTTAGTCCTCTAACAGAATTGTTGCCACAATTGAGGTGTAAGCCTTTAAGTGTTTTTACTTCGAGCACCGCAGCTAAGAAACTGTCTTAGAGTTTTACCACAAAGTACGTCTTCCCTGCCACGTCTGTATTTTACTGGTACAATCCCAGGTAACTTTTGCATGACTTGTTTAGCTTTGTTTTATTAAAAAAATATTTTAAACCTTTTATTTCAGAGCTATATACTTCTGGTCAAGTATGGCAGATCTGATGACCTACTGGAATGCTGCCTTTAAGCTAAGATTAAGCATTGCATTTTACATTAGGAGCCCCTCACCTCATACCTTTCAGAACTGGCTGCTCATGCATGACTAGGTAAATTTTCTAGCTCTGATTTCAAGGAATTTTGAGCTTAAGAGAGATTTACCGAAAAGGACTGGAGGTTGGAGTAGTACTTCTACCGGTAACTGGTGGTGTTCCAGGTTTAACATCAATGCCACCTCCAAAGGCCTTCAGGTCCATTTCCGATATCTGAAAAACACAGCAATTGACATGTTAGTTCTTATTCAAAGAAAAATTACATTTACGAAGTAACTGTTAGCTTACCTCACATTTTTTCTCAATGAAAACAGGTCAGTTAAGTGGAGGTGAAAGCCAGATTGCAAAACAGCTTCTTATAATTAGGGCAACGCCAGCAGCATAAGAACCTCTGTGTACAATTTTCCTGCACTATTTGGCACTTCCAGCAATAGTACTGGATTTCTAACTTGACCTTCCTGCATAATGAAAGGGGATTCATGACTCATTTCACATATTTGGACCTAAAAAAAATGTTTCAAGGTTGAAATTTCCTTCCCCATCCCAGGTACCAGATGAAAATATTTACATACAATCCTGAAAAATGCTGAAGTGAAAAGTGTCATAAAATAACCCAGTTCTATAAAAAAACAATAGCACAGCAAAAACAGAGCTGTCATTCATGCAAAAAGTCTGCAGATTCTAAATGGAGCAACGAATCCTGCATGTAATTTTGCAAATATACTAAACAGAATAAATTAGTCTCTGGAACAGTATCTTTCCACACACAGCCATGAAGCGTAACGGCCACAACAAATCAGTTAAAAGTGAGTGGCTGTTTCAAGTTCACTTTCTTTAGCACGAACATGATGGAACCCTTAAAACGGGGCAGGAAAGTCACGTAACGCCACCATCCCACTGTAGCTCTTCCTTGTTGAAATGAGTGATCGTTTTCCAATGGCAACTGTAGCAAGAAGCACACTGCTGCTTGGAAGATGGGCTCATAAAAATTAAAGGTGGAAAGGTTTGGCCAGATCCTATGAAGCTAGAAAACTGCATGGTGCAAAAATCCCCATGTACTCCGGTGGGTGACAGGATGAAAACTTCATCTAGGTGATCTGGAATTCTGGTTGCCATTACTGTCCAAGACAGGGAATGAATGCCTGAGAGAGATTTTTCTTATCACAGCTGTAAACCATTGGGACAGCAGGGTTGTTTTATACTCAAAAGCACCACTAGGCCTCAAGCTGTAAGGATTTCAGGTGCAGCTCCAGAGCTAGATTACTCCCAGCTCTGGGGAAAGACCTTGCTGTATCTGACAGAAAGCTTAGCTGTGTTCATGTCCAGTGTTATCACCCACTGCTCACCTGAAAGTATGCTGCAACTGCGTTGTGCTGCACACTATCCGAAAATCCCAGGTGCCTGTAAATCTGTGATTCCATCTAAGACAAGAGACCTTGTGATTGGAAGCCAGCTCCACACATCCCCTCATTAGCAATTACCACAGCAGCTCCAGATAAAGGAGAGAATTCCCTCCTACGTATTCATGTTTCTTGCACTATTTCAGTGTCACCTCCTTACTGGAGCTGTCACTCAAGGAGAGTTTTCTTCAGCTGCAAGATCATCCTTTTTTTACACATCAAAGGTTCTGCCTTGCATACAACGCTATGTTCTCTATACGCACCTTGCTGTGCTATTCAGAAAAGCAGACTCCCAACAACATTAGTAGAGTTTAGTTCTGGATTAAGGTCACAGCTGATAGAGTCCACTGAAGGCCCTAAAACTCCAGTTTGTTGCACCGGAAAGATCTGATCCCTTGACATTCACTCTTGGATTCACGTTCCAGGACAGAACGGAACAGGTTTTAACGTCCTCACAAATGTACAAGGGACAACTTCCCTTCTCTAGAGTTATATACACAAAGAAGCATACGTTTGTCTCTTGCAGTGTTTTTCACCACAGCTACCTGACTGGAATTCTCCAGGACACTCATCTATCTGGAGGACAGGGCAGTATCAGTAAAGCCTAGGTCTACCCTGAACCGCAGGCATTCCCTATTTGACAGTACAACAGGTACATGGCAGAACAGATTCATGCAGCAGAAGGAGGCATTACGAATGTGGTTGGTGCACTTGGTGGTTCGGAAACATGCGAGTGAAATATTACAATTTGTTCCTGTCTCATACTGAAGCAAAATGACACACACATGTATGACCAGAATCAGAAACCAGGCCTGACAGTGTAGTGTTGTTTGCCTGCTGCTCGAACAACGTCTCTGTACTAATTTCTACATGGCTTCTACATGAAATACCCTACTAGTCCATGACTAATCTTCACTGGCTTTTCTACCTTCCCCTCCCTACCTCTTAAGGTCAAGGCAGGTTTTTAGATGCAAGAGTCAACACAGGTTGCCGTGCTGGTTCTATAAAACAGCATACAGCTGTGCTTTTTATTAACTTTTGTACTGTAGATTTACCGATATTGTTACCTTTCCGGTTGCAGCAATCATGCTGTGTTGCGTTCCTGCTGGGATTAATCCTCTAAAAGGCTGGGTTACTTGTGCAGGTCTGCTTAGATTTTGAGCCTGCGCTTGTGGTGGCGTGTGCTGTAGTGGTGGTTGTAAAGACTGGGGTAGGGCGATAAGTGGCTGTGCTGTGGATCCAAAGTTGGGCAAAGAAATTTGTGATCCTGGCAAGGGTACTGTCACCTGGAAAAAAACCCACAAAATCACCAGTAACATATACACAAAGGCCATTATTTAACTTTCTTTACTAGCTCTATGATTTCAGTTACATTCAAAGTAAATGACTTACTGAGTTCGTACATTTACCCAGAGAGCTGCAAGCAAATAACTGAATTTATTGTTTAGTCTGTCTTTATAATCAGTTCTAATGGCATTTGGGTCTTTGCTTTTCAGAAACAAAGTTGCATGCTAGCTACTAACTCCAACATCATTCAGCATGATTTCATTGTATGAAGTAGTAAATTTAATTCAACTCGGAAAATAAAACTAGAATGAAATAGCCATTTTAAAAAATTTTTATTATTTTAACTTCAATTAATTTTAGTCATAAGGACACTTCTTGGAATGAAAACTAGATTTTACTTTCTGGGAGTACCAACAATCAGCATTTCTGAGCTTAAAAAAAAAAGCCAACTGTGGCCTGTCCCTTGTTTGGATTAACAGGGAGTGCTGTGGGCTGAAAACACCACAGAACAGTAGTGATATACATGAAAATACCACAGCAGTGACCTGACTGGCAGGAGCTACTATATTTCCTGGTCTGACCAATCCATAACCTGCAAAATTATATTCTGAATCTGAGTAGAAGAATGAGATATTCTCCAGATGTGAAAGACTTACACACACAGTTCTGCTCTGAAGGATAACATAGATTAAAAGTATAGAGGCAGTCAAGCTTGAACGCATTAAAAAACACTAACGCTCCTAAAAAGTCCTTAAAACCTTATGCTAGATTATCAATAGATGAGATCCAATTTAAGACTTTTCTAGATCTCAGTCTTGGCAACTTTTCATGCGTATGAACTAGTCTATTACAATAAACCAGCCCACCGTAAGCTTTTTTTTAAAAAGCCACTTAAAAATTTAACCACAAGATGAAAACCACTAAACAGCGTCCTGTAAATATCACGGAATGCTTGCACGTAGCAAATTAACAGATCTTTCACAAAAGAATTGAAAAAAACTTTAAATCTCTGGAGTTATTTTACAAACCTCCTGACATAGGTTACGGGTTACTGACTTGGTTGTCCTGTTTGTCCATCTATCTGCTGACTTCTCATTTGTTTTCTACATATTTGATATCATTGACATATGTAGCAGCTCTGAGGTTTCATCTCAGTGAGACGTGGTGTTAAGAATTAGGCTGCACTAAGCACCTGGAGTTTGTCTCTCTCCATCATCATTAACTGATACCTGCCCCCATACAGGCAGCATATGCTGCAATCAATTAGCAACATCACTGTGCCAACTCAATCTTTGCCTGTCACTGGAAAATGAACTATTTGAGAAGGATGCCAGAGACAAATGATCAGCATGAACTCGCAGGCCGTCCAACTTCTCAGCAATTCAGTTTTTCAGTGCTGCTGCAGTAGCTCTCCTTTGCTAGCAATTTTCAATTCTTGCATTTTAGAAGAATTAAAGATTGTTTTAGCCCTCATCTCCACCCCCACCCCACAAAAAAACATCAACAACAACATGCTTTTAAGAAGAATACAATTTAGGAAATTTACCATGCCATAGTTTACCTGCTGGAGAGCGCTGGGAGACTGTGCAGTGTTGTAGAAATTGCTCTGGCCAGGCTGTTGAACTTGCCCAGAGTACAGATTTGAAGCCTGGGTGAGCGTAGCTCTGGCCTAGGAAGAGAGACAGACACCATTACATTAAGAATAATTAGGAGGGCAGTTCAGAGACAGCATGGCACATTATTCTGTATTTCAACCAGTACAGTAAAAACCACAGCATAGGAAGCCGACAATCTGAAGGTTTCAGCTTGCGATAAAGCTCTCATTTGCAAGTGGTAGAATAGCCCTTTATCACCTACTACAACAGAAATTAAACCTGAAGCTCCAATTAGTGATAGAAGTGCAAGGAGCCCTGTAGTTTGGGGAACAATTCTCAATTCAGAGATTATGCTAATATACCATTATGAAATTAAAAGAACATTCTCTTCCAAGAGTCCTAAGTTTCCTGCCACCTTGACTATCATGCAATTATCACAGAGGGGGGCTTATCCCAAGCTAAGCAATACTTGATTCTTTATTGCATTATCTGTATCAAACCATTGCAGAAGTTTTGCATTTTGGAGCATTTCCTACCTGGAGAATGTGCGTATCAATAAGCTGAGAGCCTCCCAGTCCTGAAGCTTGACTAAGTTGATGTTCGTATAAGATAGGAATAGGTTGTGTATTAGAAGTCTGTTGAAATGCCAGGCTTGACTGTGCCTTAGCAAGCTCCTGGTGTTGCACTGCTGGGAAGTTGTGTAAGGCTGTACCAGACAGAACTACTGGTGATGGCTGAGACAAACCACTTTGCATAAAAGCTTGCTGGGATCTGCAAGACATCGAAGGATTATACATAAAAAAGCAGACAGAGCTCAACAATGAGCCACCAAAAATTAAGAACATAGGTTATATTCTTTAAACAGAGTTAGAACACTTAGCTCTATTGAACAGACTTTCACCTGAGAAAGATTTTTCTATTTACTCTGCACACAACAACGTAATAGATACTACTAGGCTTTAGTTAAATCTTAATAGATGCTACTAGGCTTTAGTTAAATCTTAAAGTATACCTAGCTATTCAGATGTGCTTGCTAAAAGAGTTTTTGCATAACTGAACTGTAACATACAGAAGCTACCAGTTCTTAGTTCCTGAGCTATAAGGTAGGATGGTGGGGAAGCACCACATGTGAGTAGCTCCACTTAGTCATAAAGTAAACTGCTTTGTTCTCTTGGCTTCACAGGTCTCCACAGTCCAACTTTTAATGCTTACAGGTTAAATCACTGGATGCTGACAATTGCAGCTTCCAAATGAATGTTTTGGCTTCAAAACAGTAACACAGACAGCCACCACAGCCTTTAATTTTAGCTAGATATTCAATACCCTTGTCACCAGCATGGGGAAGTTGCAGTTTGTTTAAAAAACAGAGACCAAAAACAGTACAGCAAAGCACCACAGACAAGTTGTTTTAGTCCATCAGAAGTATTTATCCAAGCAGTTCCATTAAGAGCCTGCTGAATAGCTACCTTCAGACTGAAGAATCAAGAGTTTTTAAATAAATGCCCCTCTGAAAGCTCTTCACCTCAGAGGAGAGTGTTTTTGATGTAAACACACTTTATCACTTGGCCCTGGCACAGCACTGGCCCTGTTAATCTGTTAGCGTAGTGGCCATGTGCTTGCCTGACAGAACACCCGGGTTAACTTTGTTCTGTACCTTTCCTTAATTGCAAAACATTTTTACAGTTGCACTCCGAGTACTAGAGAAACTTTTCCAGAATGTAGGCAGAGGGCTGTCTTCAATGTAGCCAAAAACATTTTCACAAGCTTTTTTTTTGTCGTTGTTTGTTTTAAACCAGTAATCTGTACATCACAAAGCTTATCGTCCTCTGCACCTTTAAAGATGTAGGAAAAACATTCATACTTTTATAAAAAGCACAACCCAAAACTCCATTAATACTTGGTTTGTGCGTGACCAGATCAGCCAGAAGCATTTATTTAATCTGGACGGCATGCCAGACTGATTGTGTTTCTGCAACTAGCCAACTGTTTGCAACAATTTTTGTCAGCTGTGGCAGGACAAGCAATATTTGGTCCAAAGTCAGCCAAGCACAAAGTCAGGATACACATGTAGCCAATTAAACGTTCTGTGGCTTCAGCCTTCTACACTGCAACAAGCACGTTTTTCTACAGCACACACAAACCCCTGTAATTAAATTTCCAAAGAAACTTTCTCAAAGCGAAACCAACAAAGTTTGTCAGAATTATACCACACTGTGAATCAGGTTTCATAGGAACTACAAGGAAGCTTTGGAAAGGCTTACAGTGGAAATTTGTCTGGCTATCAATGCCATTTGAGAGATACTGGTCTTCCTATTATCTTCTGCAGCAAACAGAAAACATTTATTCTAAAACATACTCTGCTATCCCCTAGGCATCTGAAATTAAGTTTCTACCACCTATGGGGTTAAAACTAGGATTTCAAAGGGTTTCAAGACTCCAATGTTGGTTTGATTAGAAAATAACAAACAAATTACTGAATTAAAGGGACAGACTCCTCTTTCCGTTCTCTTAGTATTGATTGACTGACTGACTGATTGATTGAAAGACTGAAGTTTTCAGCTTTTTAGCCTGGTTTTCTACAGATACAAATATCATGCATAATTTTTGAACCCACGATTTCACAACTACATCTGCATATGCAGACTAGCCAGACAATCCACATATAGAGTTCTCAGCCAGACAGACAAAAGAGATTTTGGGGAAGACAGGAAGATGAGGCAGCTATTGAGCACAGAACACAAATCTGCAGGGAAGTTCTATAAATTCTGCCACTCAAGACCCAAAGAAATTTGCATATGCTACCTACCTATAAGGTTGTAAGGAGGAGCTGAATAACTCTTGGGCTTGTGAAACAGCTGGTGCTGCTCCTAAACTCAGCTGAGCTTGATGCT
This sequence comes from Phoenicopterus ruber ruber, assembly GCA_009819775.1. NCBI lineage: Eukaryota > Metazoa > Chordata > Aves > Phoenicopteriformes > Phoenicopteridae > Phoenicopterus > Phoenicopterus ruber. The sequence goes on from CM020222.1 coordinate 29,272,521, forward strand.
GTCCTTGCAGAGGTGCATAGATGGGGATGGGGATCTGCTGAACTGAAGCAGGCTGCATAAAAAAGAAACCATTAGAAAAGCTACAGTGAAATGTGTGCCAGGATTTGTGTAACATCATAAAAAGTAAACAAAGAATGTTAAATCCCAAAGGTTGCATGCAGAGCTGGTATTGCTCCCATTCAGAAAAATAACTTTCTAGCTGAATTTTACACTTTTCCTTGCAAATAACCAGCAGAAACTGAATGAATCATTTAGATCTGCATACAAAACAACTGCACAAGTTTGCATATAATTTTGTACCACAAAAGTTGAATAAGCCTGCACTAACATGGCCACATAAACACCTCCTGTGAATATGTGCTTTTACATAAAGTATATTTGTGAGTGAAAGCTTATTCTCTCAACTTTCAGGACAAATGCTTTCATTCCCAGGAACAGCAGAGATCAAACACTGCCTGCATGCACCAGAATGAAATGGCAAGGGCAGGCGTGACCTCATTTTTGCAGAGTCTTTAGTCCCACTCTCCCCTGCCCCCATTAGCTTATTAGTAGAACTTTAAAGGCAATATGGACACGGAGGTGAAAAAAAGAAAAATTAAATCCCCAAATACCTGAGAAAGCCCTGGTTGAAAGCCTTGCTGTTGGGCCAGAGAAGGTGGTGCCAAACGTGCATGTTGGGTATTGAACAGATGACTTGTATCCATATAAAATGCCGGGATTTGAGCTGCAGTACCTCAGGAAGAGCAATACAATTAGTACCTGATTCCAAACATCTCCCTGCTAGAAAGGTTTTCATCAAGAGTTAGAGATGCAGCCACTGTCAGTACTTCTCAGTGTGACAGCTACCAGAGAGACTGGGAGAAGAAACAGAACTGAAGAGCTGGGTGCCTAACCAGCTTTGGTATCTTTTCCAATTCACCCCCAGAATCTATCGGTCTTGCATATGCATCTTCAGTCCCATGCAATTCTTGGGGGACAAGCAACAGATTCTGGCCAAAACAGGCGTCTGGGTGAAGGAAGGGGAAGAACATGCTATACTGTCATGTAATTTAGATTAACTCTATGTAGGGTTTTCTTTAATGAAAAATGCCATGATTCTGAACTATTGTAGCACTTTAAGAAAGAAGTCAAGACTAAGCCATTCTTGGTCTTACAGTGATTTAAAATTCTGCAACAGAAAAATGGTGCATCAAGGGATTCAAACTTACTTTCCTCAACAAGCTAACAACACAGCATTATCTTTATACTTACTGATAGAAACATGTATATTTGGAGTAAGACACAATTAGTGAATATTTGCTTACAGAATGCTCTCCATCATTCTGTCTTTACTGCAGATAAAACCAGAACTGAATTCAACTCTCCAGCTTCAGAACTCCCAAAAAGCAGACACGTGGCTTCTCAGCCACAAACACTATTACCTGCTGCAGACTGAGACACATAGACCTGGGGACTTTGCTGTTGCTGGGCAATAAGAGAAGGCATGCAGCTCAGCTGGGAAAAGTGACTGGCAGAAGCTAGGCTGCTTGTCTGCAACTGCTGTGGTTTCACTTTACATATATTAGGAGGGTCTGAGGTGCTTGCAGTCTTTGTACTCAGTGAAGAGGTGGTGTATGTTCCAGCTCCTAGAAGAGAAGCAAGTGATACATCATAAAACAGCTAAAGATATTTCAAGGCCTCATCTTCCGTGGTCAAAGTTTCAGGACAGCTATGTAAGCACAGCCACAACTGGTAAAGAACACTGAAACCCAATGCAGCCGTTTCCATCAACACAAGTTGGACAGGGAGGACAATTCTGTTAAGTTCACTGTAGGAAGCGCTGCAACCATAATACACCTCCCTTCTCAAGTATAGAAGCATATAAAAATACTGATGTAGACATCTTGGTTAGTTACGCAACAAAATACTGCAACATAAAGTGGTTGTGCCTCTCATGGTTGAGAGCCAGGCTCCACAGAAAGGTCTTTTTCAAGCACTTCAGCTGAAATTTGGGCATACATTCTAATATTCCAAGGTGTGAAGATTTAACCAGATATAGCATTTTTTGTTTGCTGTAAAGAACCAAGATGGAAACCAGCACTGTTCGTGAAGTGCAGCAGGACATCTGCTCTGCCTAGTGCAAAGGGTTTTTGGTATGAGGTTTCGAAGCTTTGACTCCAAAAGCAAGAGCACAAATGAAAGTAAGACTACAATTAGCTGGATATCAGAACTACCATCTGCTCCAAAATCTACTTGTTTGCCTTCATTCAGCTGAACAAAATGAAACCAATAAGGCAGCCAACAGGAGAAGTTTACCTCCTCTTTCAAGTCCATTTAAGTAGCATAGGCAGAGACACATCATCTTAATATTCTTTTCAGCTGACTGAAGTGAAACAGGTGAAGTATCTCCTTGTTTAATTAAAAGGTATGTGGGAAGCTGCTGTTCAGATCTGACATTTCATACTAGCATAAAACTTCATACTAGCATAAAACTTCTTCATACTAGCATAAAACTTCTTCATACTAGCATAAAACATAATTCCAAAGGGAATCTAATCTCTTGAAAAACATAACCAAGGAACAATACAACGGGATACTACAATCTTGACATCTGGTACCTGACAGTGAAGTTGTTGGTGTGACTGAGGCCACAGGAATAGGAGGCATTGATGCACTAGAGAAAGAGCTGTAAGTACCACTGCTTGGCCCAGTGTTGCTGCTGCTGCTGCTACTGCCGCTGCCACCAGCAATGGGAGATGCTGCTGAGGTCACTGGCGAACTCTTCTCCCCCATGTTTGGGGAATTCTCCCATGCTTTGCGTGCAGACTCCATCTATTTAAAAGAAAACAAATTTCCTCATCTATTAGGAAGTTTCAACTAGTCAGTCTTCCTCTTTTAACAGTTCTTTTTAGTTCAAAAGCCAATTCAGGCTTCATGCGAGCCTCTTTTTTAAAAGTCACCATAATCGTGCAACTCTGTTCATGCAAGAAGCATACAGCCTTAAGTTGGAGCTTCTTATCTGTTCCAACTGCACACGTGCACAGTTCATCATCTTAACATTCAATGCTCAAAAGAGAATTCACTCACACTAATTTGGCTTGGTTTTGTTTGACATGAAGAGCAAAAGACACAGTGAGCAAAAGAAAGGTAAAAAATCCTCTAAATATTTCCATGAAGTTCTTTACTTACAAGTTATTTAGGCCATTTAAATGAAACAGCCCCTTGCTTTCTTGGTAAATCATCCACTTTGAGTGACCACCAAAAATATCTAATGCACACTTCAGTAAACATGAGTAGTCAAGTTTAGATCTCCAAAGCAACTGCTGTTCAAGAAGCAATCACGAGCTGACACAGCTTGTGCGCACTGCTTTACATTAATACTAAAGATGCTTCACGCTCCTCTGCTTCTATAATAATCACGAGTAAGTCTTGCACAGCAAGGAAGATAAAACTTCAATTTAGATATTTTATACACAATTATCTTCCACCAAAAGTGGAAAGAACTATTATTTTACTGCAGCCAATAACAATGTAGTTATTGCTACATTAGACACGCAATGCCAAATCTGAACTGAGACACTTTTGAGGGACTACTGAAAAGGAAATATTAATGTTCAGACTACACTCACTAATTTAAAGGCTCAAACACAGTCCATGGACTTGTCTACAACCTTCAGCTGTCCCCAGTTGAAACAAAGATCTTGCTAACAGAGCTGGATGCCATAGGCTGAAATTGCTCATCTGGCAGACTAAGCTTCTCAAGGCCAGGTGCCATCTTTAATGGTATATGTAAAGGGGCAAATACATATTCACCAACAAATCTGACCTCACTGCCCAGATCAACAGAGCCCCCTAACTGGGACTTGCAGTCTCTGAAAGTCGTACTTTCAACCTACCCTGTTTTTCATGAGTTAGGTACAGTCTGGACAGACCAAACATGACTTAAATTATTTGTCTAGATGCTTCAGAAGTGATAAAAAAGCAAAGCAGTATCCAAAGAAGTGGTTAACAGGTGATCAATACACACCAACATGGGAAGTGGAGTTCTGTTTTGCTCAAAAGAGTAAAGAGGGAGAAGGGAAAATTTGTTACACATTAAATCATTTGGAGGTAAGTCACCTATTTTGCTTTTTGAGACCATCCTCCCCAGCAATCATTCTCAGTTTCCCCTCCACAACATTTTCCTCCAAATTGATTCTGATTCTTGCAGACAGGGCAAATGTCAAAATTTATTATTAAGTCTGCTAGAAAGGATTTTGCTTAAGGTGGGGTACAGGTAAGACTACAGGCTCCTTTCTGAACACCACAGGCTCTGGTAAGAGAGGGTAATGGTCTTGTACTGCATTGGTATTAAGAGAAAGTGAAGAAGTACCTGTGAATGTCTGAATAGAGAAGGTGTAGAAGCTTCTATTATGTTCAATGAGTTTCACCATGTCCTGGAGAGACTTTAGCAAAAGCTAAAGTCTACATACTGCATTTTGTCTTCCAAACCTAACCACTGCCAAGATCCCAGATCATCCCACACCCCTACCAATTTGCAATAAAGGGCATATAACAGAGTCCTGAGGTTTCTAACAGCTTTGCTTTCAGAGCACTCCTTAACAATCTCTAACTTTTTAAGCCAGAAAAAAGATGCAAAAGAGATTGGTACTCTAGGAGCACCTATGCAGCACCATCTAAAGACCAGATATGAAGAAGTAAGAGGCCCTAAATTAAGTGAGGCTAGGGAAAGCACTGTAATTTCACTGCTTGCTTAGTTATGGGAAAAGGAGAGCACAGGTTGGAGATCATGGTTGCTTGAGGCTTCTCTTCACCATTGACCCATTGGGGCCTTCACATTGCAATAATGGTCCAGTACATATCACCCAAAAACTTAATTGGGGACAAATACCAACACACGTATCCTTAAGTATGCCAAAGTTTAAGTGATCAGAAAAAGAAAGTCAAAAGGTGTCAGATTCTGGACCAGACGCCTACACAGGAATTTTAGATAGAACCCTGGAACATGGAAGAGGGCCAGGCAGCTCAGTTTAAGATTGCTTTGGACTTTCTTCTGCTCAGCTCCTCACCTACCACTAGCCCCGCCAGCTAAGTCCTTAAGAGGCTGTTTGCCTTAGTAAAGGTGTCTTTAGCAAAGTTACTCCAAGGAAACAAGAGATCTCAACAAGCCTTCCCATATGAGCACCTTATACCTACACCCTGGCAGAATGACGCCAAGCAGTGGGAGCAATTGTGGCCAAGTCCCCCTGCCAAGTCTTCTCACAGACAGCTTTCTGCGATAGGGAACAGAGGAAAGAGGAGATGCAAAGGTTAATCCTTTATGGAGGTAGAGCCTGAAGATTTTCTTCTTTTAAGGGATGGAAGGAAATGCTTTCCTCTCTGCTGCTCTAAAGGTATCTTTTAAAAGCAGGAAGGATCATATTGAAGAGGATGACATAAAGAGCAGCTCTGCTCTGTCTGCATCAGAAGACGTGTTGTGAAAGTGATAGTCTCAGTGCATGCTCCAAAATAAGCTTGTTGCCTTCGGCATATGCAAAAAGGAGGTAGAGTTCCAGCAGCTGGAATAGAGAAACTAGTGACAAAGCTGCTTCCAAATGCCTTTCCATTCAGATTTCGGTCAGAGTGTTCTTCAAGGTAGCCTCAAAACATGGATCTTTGACATATTTTGTTAGCACACATCCAAGATCTAGCACCCACTGAGAAAGCAATCAAATCACTGACACCAGAACAGCAGAAAAAAAACCCTGCAGGATGAATGACACAAACACCACAGTTTGCTTTGTAACTGAGCAGTGTCACATTCTTTGCAGCATCATGCTATAGTAACATTCCTACCTGTATTACATGTGAATCAGATATCCAGCTGCTAAACAGTTAAGAGACTGCTATTTTAGAAAAATGCTTTCAGGCGCCAGAAAGTCAGATTATGGTAACTTATTACACAAGAAAGCAACAGAAAACCAGATTTTTTGTTAAATTACTTGTCCCTCTCCAGCCCGCTCCCCATTTTTGCTGGTCTATTGTTTTAAAATGTTACATTTTTTTCAGGAAATAAAGTGTTAACAAAAGAAAAGCAAAGATTCAACAAAAGATCATTAATAACTATAATCTGTAGAGACCACAAGCAAGCAGCTGTCAAACCATGCCAGTGAGATGCAAGTCTCACTGGGATTGACAAGCAGGTTTCTCCAAAGTTAGTTCTGCATCCAATCCCTAATTTCATTTCTTCTTTTAAAAATTTAGAGAATCTAAGTCCAAACATCACTCTTCCTTAATACTAGAAGAAGCAACAATATTTCTAGTGGTTCAGTCACCTGCAGTCACAATCACAAAGCAGATCTAGGACACCAAAAAAAAAAAGACCAAAAACTTCTAAAGATACAGTAGCAAAGCTAGAGCCCAACTTTGTTAGTGAGTTATACAATGCACACAGTCCAAAATCCAACAAAATGGGAAAACACCATTCAAAATATTCTACACACTTGCTCCACACTGGAGAGCAGAAAACAACAGAACATTTGTAACACAACAAAGCACGTTCTGACTAGCTGATCAAACTGCCCTTCATAGACACCAACACACCACCTACATGTCATTATTTAGAACTTTAACCATCCAACTCAAAACCACATTATCACTGCAACAAAAATCTTACAGCTAAGAAAAAAATCAAGCTCGGCTTACCAAGCAACTCCTTACAGCCTTTAATACCAAACCAGGCAACTTTATGCTAAACTCTCAAAAAACCTCAGTCAGATTCTGATGGTTTGTCATGAACACTATGGTACAATGCTAAAATGCTAGGATCTTTTTTTTTTCAGGGCAGTGGGAGCCAAGATTGGTTGATGCCAAGTGTTAATGCAAAACGGGGTTAGAGATTTTTAATTTAAATGCATCCTTTGATAGAGTCTTGTGTTTCAGCCATCCGTTTATATGCAAAAGCAGTTCAGCAGAGGAAACAAAGGAAGGCTCTAAAAAAAAGGTTCACCAGCAAGTTCTCCATTAACTTTTTCCCCTGCATGCAAGAAAACAACCCTTAGAGGGATGTGGTACATACCTTGAGGGTGAGGTCGACGGTAGCGGGAGAAACTGGAGTTAGGCTGGAGCTCTGTTGTAGAGTCTCCCTCCTAGGGAGGGGAAGGGTGTGGGGCAGGGGCACCTGAAAGGCAGGCAACACACATCACATTCTAACTACGTCTACTACAAAAGCCCCAGAAAAGCAAAGCTCAAGCTTTATTAAGTGAGCTACAATTTCTTCAAGGCTTGAGCATTTGGCAGGGAGATTTTGATAAAATAAGGTGAAAATTTGGTAGGCGGGGAAAGGCCATTCAGCAGGTGCTGAGATGCTTCTCATCTCTCTTTTAAGAGGCTGAAGACTAAGGTTCTAAAGTGTCCATGTCTTCTGCATAAACAAATACCAATTTTCTGCTTTGGGATTTACTGTGAAGTACCATTTCAGTTTACTGATATGCAAAAATTCTTCCCAAGCCAAGTTTGTCCCCTTTTGTACCAATACAGTACATGGGGCTTTGTGACCTTGAGTTCTGCGATGCAGTTTCTGAAAAGAGGAAGCTATAAACCTCCAAAGTCACAGGACCATTAAACAAACCAAAACAGATTTGCCATCCAATAACTGAATTCAGTTATCTTCTCTCCAAAAGATGAAAGATGTGAAACTTAAGGAAATAAACTTGACATAATGCTACTGCTATCTTTGCCTAAGAAAACACTGATGGATTTCCTAGAAGTTTTAAATGAAATGTATCAAAAATACTGCAGTGGCCAGTACTACTTCTGACCATTTCTTTCTCCATTCAGAACACAGCTAATGGACTTCCACTGGATGAGATAAGGCTAATCCAAAAGACAAAGATACTGAAGCTCTGAAGCAGGTGATAGCACAGATCCTTTGTGGCCAAGAGCCCTCATTTCCTGTGTTGCAAATACAACTCCAACACGCCACAGGGGAGCATACACTAACATCACTAACACGAGAATTCAGTCTTCCACACTAACCACCAAAGGCACAAACGACAACACCACCAGAAAATCCAGCAGAAGAGCGCGTTCAACCAGTATTGCTTCAAAACTGCATTAAAGGATGCTGCAGTAAGCTGGAAAGCATTTCTTAAATGGAATTCACAAGACATCTTCATAAAAACCCGAGATCCTACTGTATGACTCTTTCCTCCCCCAATCAACAAGTGACTCAACTCTGAGCTAATTCTATTTCTGCTACTCAAACCACAAAAATGACAAGATCCAAGTTCCCAACCTGACATCCCAGCACACTTGACTTCACTACAGGTCACAACCCAGGTCCTCTCAATCACTACACCACACTCACACAGATAGAATCACTGGCTTTGAGGACTGCAAACATCTCATTTCCGTAGCAACTGAACAACTGAAAGCCTGATGTCTGCTTTCTGAAACCGTTAAGCTGCTCCCTTTACACGCAGTTGCTGTGATTTCAGGCTACAGTTCAAAATTGCTTTGTTTGTAAAAGCCTTTCTTCAAACTCACCTACAGAGCTTTGCTACTGGTACCAGGTTCAAGTCCCAGCTACTGCTGAGAGTGCGCTCCCTCTTTATGCCTATCTTTGCTTTTTTAGAATTGCCCCTAGAAACACCTTCTCCACTGTCTGTGCTCTTTAGCTCATTGTGGTTGTTCAAAAGACAAGAAAATACCTGAAGAACTCCAGAACACCAGCTCTCCTTCAGAGTAAGATTACTGGATAATGCACAGCTAGTTGACATGAAAGAAACCCTAGTGACTTGTTTACTGAAGGCACTATTTTGTGCTTTAAAGTAGTGTGAAAATATTTTCTTGTCTTCAAAGTCAAGATGATCACTGCAATAGACTTACGTTCGTCACCAAAGTCTCCTCCATTTTTGTACTGCTAGTAGCCACTGTGTTAGGATGAGAAGAAGGTGTAGTGTAGTCTGTTACAGACTCCTGTGAAGAAAAATAATTCCATTAAAATATCTCCCTTATCTAAATTAGATTTAAATTTCTTGGACAGATGTCAGCCTTTCTACAGGAGGAGTTTACCAAGCAACAGAAGATGAGAATTTCACACCAATTTTTTCTTAGAAGGCATGTCCAGCAGTTCTTGCTGCTGAATTCCTACTGAGGTCAGAAGAATTCTTGGGAGATTACAGTTTGCCTCATGACCTCACAATGTACATCTGGAGACAAGTCAAAATACAGTCTGTAAAGCAAGAATATACAGAGCGATGTATTGCCTGTATTACACTACGCATATTGAACTGTGGTGGCGTAACCAATTATTGTTTGTCACCCAAGATGCTTTAGCCACCTGTAGGCACTATTAGCCTATTTATAAGTAAAATATATTAGCTGAAAGCTTTCTGTAGCTTTAAATAAACACAGAAATTTCTTGGGTAAACCTATGACAAGTAAGGCCCTCCAGATTAAAAAGAACACATAGGGATGGTTGCAATTGGCAAAACTATTTTCTTTCCTTTAAGTCTTGTCTCAAAGTCACAAGACTCCGTTTCTCTGGATGGTGAAGTCTACCTCCCGATTTCTGCACTGGGCAGTGATTTCAAGGAAGAAAAGGGCTGAAGTCTCCAGTCTAGCCAGAGGCTTTCCTTGAAGCTTATTTGTCACAGTTAAGTAGACCTTAATGTGCTCAAGGAACAAGGTCCACTTTCATGGAGCTAGCTGTAGCCAGCGACTACTGCAGTTGTAGGTATAAACTGCCTGATGAAAGTGTCTCATCGGTAACACTGTCAGCTCTCTAGAGAATGACCTACAACAAATAAAAAAAGGCACTGGTACTTCTGTGAAGCCATGTTGAGCACTGTTTTTTAGTTCTTGTCACTGGATATCTACTGAGCGTATTCTGGACAAACAGGTGTTATCAGAGCCTGACCCAGAGACTTTGTTAGATAAATGGTGTGACCCTGAATTAGCCAAGATCCACTCTCTAGCAAGCACTGCGTACTCCAAAGTCTTACATGTCCGAAGCCCAGAAGAGGCTCTATCATTTTTACAGATCCAAACACCAAGAAGGAATGGAAGGACAAATTAGCAGCAGAACTGTTGATGAGTGCCTGGACTTGCCAACACAATGATTTTGAAGGCACAAACCCCATAATGCTTGTTTAATTGCATCCAACCGGTATGAGGATAAGTTACTAAAAAAAGTGCACAATCAATTTACTCCTCAAGCCTATAGCAATGTCTCCTAAAAGAGTAATTAAAGCATTAAGATACTAACTGGCAAATAACAAAGAATCTTCCTTAAGAAGGATGAACTAATTTTGGTAAAAGACTAGGACAACAAGCTAAACTATAATGGGGTGAGATAGGACAACACAATGTGCACATTGACTTATTTTTGTATTTATGAAGGAAACAGAGAACTATTTTCTGCATTTAGTTGTTTCCTTTACTTGTTAAACTGGTGAAATACGAGATATACGTTGTTTCCCACAATCCGAACTACCAAACTGCAAGTTGCACATTTATATTTGCTTCCAACAGGCAATCTTAATTTGGTTAGAACAACGCAAGTACACAAGGCTGCTTTAATCACAAGGTCCTTCTCATGAAGTAATTAACTGGTTTCTTCTTTTTTTTTTTAAGATGCTTTACTGCATAACAAAGAGGAAGTTTTTAATATAACATTATTAAAACTCCTTCAAGGTTTGGATGCAAATTTTACACGGTCTCAGCACTAAAATTCCTTACAAAAGAAATCAGATCAAGACTATTGCTAGCTTTCTCACTTCGGAAACTTACAGCACAAAAATGCTTTTTCACTAGGATTAAAAATAAACCACCATATCAACTCTGGTGCCCTTCGAAGTGTATGTGCAATGCTGAACCATCCTACAAGGATGAGTTACATGCTGAACATGCAGATAAGACAATGCTTTAGCCATAAGAACACCACTCCATAAACTGCAGGTTAACCACCATCCTTCATTTACTGGTAACATGAAGTCTAGGAATCTCTGTTAGATATAGCTTATCACCATAAGCTTTTGTAATTCAATTAAAGTGATTCTTCTGTACAACTGTTTTACTGAATAAACCAACTGATTACTTCTTTATAAACTAATAACAGTAATAATAGCAAGAGCAAAAAGCTGTACATGCTTTTTTGGAGTTATCTACAAGTTATTTATACCTGAAGAAAAAGACCAGGCAAACTTTTTATAACTACCTACTTCGTCCAAAAAGAAGAGATCCCAAAACCTGAGGTGACTTTATAAACAAAAGGACAAGGCAGACCTCAGAGCTGACCCTGCTATAAAGGATCAGGGTACTATATGGGATTAAGGAGCTATTTGATTTGTTCCTGATTTATGTAAATCACTCAAACCAGAGAGCTTGTCAGACACTGAAAATTTATTCTCAAGTACAGCCTGTGTCCTTTCAGACATCATCTCTGTAACACATAGCTGTTACCAACTACCTCTGCAAACATTTCATTGCTGTGTCCAAACCAGGTATCGATGGTTCCTGTGATCTGAAAGCTTCAAAACTTTAGAGATGGTGGGGTGGGGAAAGGCAAGGGGTAAGGTGTCTTACCCAATTCAGAGACTTACATCACCACATCGCCTTTACTCCAAAAATACTGCAAAACCCAAGAGAAACAGCTGCAATTGCTTAAGAGCATCATGCTTATGTTCTGAATTTAAACATCTCACCAGTATGAGCTGACTTATACAGTTTTAAGGTAAACCAGTCTTGTATGATTAAGTGCACATGCTCTTATTAAGATGTTTGTTTTGGGACAGATGGGGTACTCTTACAAAGCTTCTGCTTGTGAAGGAGGACAGCTGGCTTGACTTTGAGACATTTAAACCACGAAATACACTTAAAGTGTGCCTTCCTGGAAGCTGAGCAGTAGTCTCTGACAAGGATGTTAGAGAGTGTCAAAAGAGAAGTCATTTAGGTTTGCTAGAACTTCAACACCTGACATTCAAACACCACATTAAAGATGTCATCACTTCTTCCCTCACTAATGAGCAATGGAAAGAGTACAAGCACAAGAGAAAGCAGTTGCAGTACAAATCAGTACAGAAACTTCAGGGCTGGAGCAGTATTTGAAGCCATTTTAAAAGCCGCTTTAAAAAGTAGCAAGACTGGTTTATTCCTGCAAAATCTAGATGAAGCTTATCTTCTCCAATAAATCTGTAGGTTGTTGATTCAACTTCCATAGAATTAAATATAAAATATGACCACCCCTTTCCTAGAAAACTTGCTGACACCCTGGCAACTACTCATGACAAAGGATTTCAAAAAAAACCTGGAACTGTTGAGACAGGAATATTTAGGCCTATTAAATGCTTCTATTAGCAACCACTTAATGAGGAAGTTATTGGGAATTTTCATATCCAGAGCAAACTGGAAAGTTTCCTTCCACTCTGGGTCTTCCCTCCAGAAGACAGAAGCTTGGCGCTTTAATATTGTGGTAGTTCAAAGAACCTTGGCAACTTATGTTTAACTAAGGCCAGAAAGGCACGAAATCCAAACTTCCCCTTGAAGATCTCGTACTTAAAAACCACAATCGTAGAGAGGAAATTATGCTGATTTTAGCAGAGCTACTCAGTATCAAGTTAGCCTGGAGTAATGAACAAAGATATGTTTCCTATTCTGTAGGTGGCTTAGAAGCAGCATATCCTTCTCTTATCTTGAGCTCTGGTCACAGGAGCTTGACAGACAGTGAGAAAGCACGTGACACATACTAACAGCCTTCTTACCAAATACTTGAGCACACTGGTGTTTATGGCTCTACACTTCTGATTCTGCATATAAGAAGGGCACTTTATCTGCTTCTGGTATCAACATAAACCATTCACATCTACTTACGAGATGGAAATGCCAGAAAGGATGAGAAATCCCAGCACTGAATTTTCTTATGTATTTGCTATTCCACTCAAAAAATCAAGTTTGCAGCTACCATGTCAGATACAAATATCCTCCTTAACACTTGCTCTGTAACAAGACTTCATTGAGATAGCATCTTCTGCTTGCATGACACCTTGGCAAAACACTGCCAAAATTGTCTTTTTTTTTTCTTTTTCCAACTGTGAGTGACAAAGATAAATTATGAGTAATCTGCATTTCAGATTCTTCAACTATTAATGTAACTTTTGCAGAGGATCAGTTTTCCTAAATGGCATCAGAAAATTTCTGCTTAAGACTAGGAAAAGGCAGCAGATTGAGACAGCATGCAACCAACTTGAGTCTAAACTCGTAAAACTGCTTTACAAATGTACAAGAAGCATTTTTGCTTTACCAAAGCAGGTGTAACTATTAACTAGTAGCTACTCTGCTACTGCATGGTATCTTTACATTTGAGAGATGACAACCATAGATCTTGCTCAATACACAATGCTGCCGTAGCAAAGGCAGTCCCCACACAGGTCCTTAGGCAAAAAGGGGAGCGCCTCTGTGGATGTTTTTCAGCCAGTGCTATCAAAGCGCCACAGCTAAGAACTGAGCTGTAGAACAACGCATGCCGACAGCAGTCACCATCTCGCTGTTGAGCGGTTATAGAGAAGTCAGGGGAGTTCCACACAGACCACTATGATGAGTCCTCAACATCCTGAAGGAGTTCTGAAAGGGATACCTTGACAATATCCAAGCCAACAGGAGCTGACATACGGACCCTTTAGGTAAACTGAACAAGCCTTATCCAATGCTATATTCCTAGTTTAGAGATTTCTTTTTTCACAGAACAGCACTTAATCCACAGCTTCAGGTCATCCATGCACTCAACCAATGATCGTGCACACTACTTCACTCCAGTTCTCTGCTGAAAGTCACAAGCACTCATCTTCCATATATCACATATATCTGAGTTTACAGAATCCGCCTTATACCAGGCTCCAGTGCCACTCTCCACAGCAAGGCTCAGGAAAGAGTTTTCACGTTCATAAGGCAGTAAAAAAAGTTTAAAAGCTTCCAAGCTGATCTCTGTACAGGGGTATGACAAACAGCATGTCTCCGTACCGCTTCTGGAGAACTGCTTAATTCAAGCAGTACCGATAGGTTTCATATCTGCTATTCAGTGGGCTCTGCTATCCAGGTAACCACCACCAGCAGGCAACCAAGAGTCAATTACATCATTGTAATCATACTTTACATATAATGCTCATTAATTTGTCAATATTTTTCTTACCTTTGTGTTTGTTCCAAACTCTGGAGCAGACACAGATATCATCGTTCCTATTTCCGTGCTCAGTTCACTTGCTGCTTTGGTTTCCTTTGTAGTGACAGGTTCTGGACTTCTGACAGAGGTGGGAGATGGCTTCTCCTGTCCCTCAGGCTCTCCCTGTTGGGCATCCTTCACCTTCCTGTTCTTTAAAGAACGCTCTTTCCCAATAGGACCAGGTTTATACTCTTTGTTTTCTACCGGACTCAAGTCTGGAAGCTAAGTTAGTGTTAACTTGTCAGTTATGTCTTCCCCCCCATGTCCTATCCCACAAGAATATTCAAACATGCTCAAAATAATTTTAAATCTAACAAAGCTTTCTTAAAGGATAAGCATTTTCTAACAGATAAATCATTTGAGACTTAAGTTAGCAATACATACATGAAACGCATTCATTTTGAACGTTAGGAATCTAAATCATTGTTTTCAAGCAATACATGTTTTATGTGAAGTGGCAAGAGTTCAATTAAAATAAGATCTAGTTTAAAACCTACAGAAGAAAGCCACATTGACTTTCTCTACAAGAAAAGCACAAAGAGAGTAGAGAAGCCACAAGACTTCATATACATACAGGTTATTTTAATTTTCAAAGAACCAGGATTTTACAGGGCCCCAGGAAACTAGAACAGAAGACTCTACCTTCATTTGAAGATAACTCAATGTATGCATCTTGGCAGCATTTTTCCCCTAGAAATTGAGCACTAAGGGGATATCCAGAAAAAATAAAACACCTACGTGCAAGTGTTGCCTTATATTGCAGATACCATGGCTGGAATAACTGCTGCAACTCAGTAGCTCCTTTTTGTGCAGCTGAATTAAAGCAGAATGAAGGGCCTCAGGGAACCTGAATGCTCTGCTGCTTAAATAGCCATATCCTTTCTGGCTGAGACTACTCAGTCCATTTCACTACAGAGCAGCACAAAAATTCCTTAAAGCCAGTCCTTAAAACTCTATTCCTTAAGCTTTGATAGTGGAAAGACAGAAGCTGCCGGTATTGTCTCTATAAATACAAACCATCTGTTTCAGGAGCAGATGAAGACTCTTTACAATACAATGCCTTTGGGCTTTGGGGAGGGTGGAGTTTCCCAAAGGTATCTGGTAGCCTCAGGAGGCCAGCAGAGACTGGCTTTCAGAGGGAAGGAAGAAAACAACAACAGAAGCAGATGCCTGAGCTCTGCAATGCAGCAATCAGGAACATCAGACCGACTTTACCCCAAGCATTTTTTTCTCTAACAGTTTAGAGAGGCAGAAATTCCCCCAGACACTTTAAGGTCACACTTGGAAAGGTAAATTGCTTTGTTTTAAGTATGGTCCTCTTACATTGCCCGTATTAGTTCAACAATACTAACCTCCAATCCTGAACATAAGTTTGTATTTAGGCTTCATAGCAAACAATATCACCACGGGGGTGGTGGGTGTGTAGGAATTGTTTGTTTATTGGGATTTTTTTGTCATCGAGACAGTTAAAGGATTACAGCCCTCTCATTCAGAAGAGTGCACAAAAATGTTAATCTCCAACGAATTTACCATGTAGTCACATATTTGTCTTTCAACAAAATCTACGAGAGTCTTGATAGCTATAACCAAGTGCAAAAAAAGGAACTTTCTATACTGTGTAAGGTAGACTCACTCTCTCTCTATATTTATTTAGCTTCGGAGATCAGTATCTTTAAGTGATTTCATGGGGGCAGTTTTAGGCATGCTGCTAGTATATCTGAGATATGGGGTTTGAATGTGCTGGATTACTACAATTCACCAGCAGTATTAACTACTGGATATTTCTCTGCTGTATGGGTTTTATATTTTGCAATAAAACCCATGAACTGCAGCACACCCACTGAGTGCCTCATGTAGCAGGAGTTAAAGTCATTCTACATGTGACTGCACTTCCAGATTTCAGCTTTTTTTTGAGAAAAAAAAAAAAGCCCAAACACAACCAGCAAAGAAAGAAACACCCAGTCTTCTAGAAAGACAAAAGGGCTTTAATTACGTCAGGGCCATTGCCAAATCTCAGACATCAAGAGGGACTGAAATGGCTGGTTCTGTAAGTCACCAGCCAAGTTTATCTGCTATAACCATCTCTTTCTGAGAGTAAGAAGCTGGTGCTGAGTGCTAGCAATGCACAGATAAGTATGCATTGGAGGTGGAAATAACAGGAAAGTACGTTTCATTAGCGTGAAAGATCACCAAGTGTAATCTAAATGACAGGAGGAGAAAGTATTACTCCTTATGCATGGTAACAATGGAAATACAAGACCATGATGATCGAATGGAGCCCCTAAATCTCTGGAGGACAATACGCATTTTTTTAAAATTGAGATAAGTTTGATTACCTATCCAGTCCTCCTAGATTACTTGCAAAAAAAATAATTATCCAGACATCTGTGCATTTGAATTTGCGACTTCAAATTTGCGGCTCTAACATTCCTCTCTTTCCTCAAAACACTTATTTTCCTGCAACTTCATGTATTATTCATCTTGGTAATCTGGCTACAAAACTAAGCAGGGCACCATGCATCATTTAGAGGGGGACAAGGCAGGCATGGTGGCAGGAAGAACTACGGAAACTGGAGATATAGCCAGGGCAGAAACAGAATGTCTGCTTCAAAACAGCTCTCAAAGCCCGAGTGAAGTAAGCTCAAGAGAAAACCAAAAACCCCCAACTACAAAACAAAACCAAAGTGATCCACCACATCCATAGTCTCCCAACAAAGCTATCGCAAATCCATACTCTCATCCCCGCTCTAGCCACATCCCTTGGCTCCAAACACAGAACCAATGGACAAACTCTAGGGCTAGGATGCTGTTTACACTTGCTTCTTGAACTGAATTCCCCATCTTCTCTCCAAGAACCAACTTGTTGATTGTTTTAGGAAATGTAAAAGGGGAACGCAATTTTTGTACATCTAGTCCTAATTGAATGAGTATTCTATTCCATTATTTGTAACCTCTTTTTGGCTGAACCTCTTTAAGTTTAGAAGTTTGTACTGAAGATAGGACTTTTTACCTTTTGTGCTTTGATGGGTCCAGCCCGAGGCTGTTTCTGTCTTTGCTCTTTTGGTTCTGGTAGCTTGTCAGTGGACTTCTCAGAAAGCACAGGGCCAACTTCATTGTCGCTGCCACTGGAAGCTGGGGCTCCAAACTGAATAGTTTCTATACCAAGATCGACTCCACCTTCTTGCCCAGGCTTTGTCCCCTAGTTAAAAGGTAAACATTTAACACATTTCAAAAGATTTCTAGATCAGCACAATGCCACTGGTTCAGAAAAGAGCACAAAATATGCTCAGCTGAAAACCACTAAAAGGCTACTTTTACCATCTGCCAGCAAAAGTATTATTTGTGACTGCAACAGATTTGCAAGAGTAAACAATACATGAATGTACACTTCCTCCTCCTCAAGTTCCTATTATTTATAGACAAGCTCAAGAAAAAAAAAGAGGCAGCGAAGAAATATGTAAACAAGATCAAGATGATGAACTGGTAGAGAAGAGGGAGAGGGACAAATGCATTATCAAGTCCAGATTCAGGTTGACAACATTCTCCTGAAAGTTCAAAAATTAACGTTCAATTCAAGAGGAATAAGAAATCAAAAAAGATTTCCACATCTCCTTATGCAGTTTAAAAAGGTCTCAAGAGAGTTATGTCACTTTCTTACAGTTTAAAACAATAAAGTCAAGACCAAAAAAGCCCAAGAAAACAAAACCACAGGACTTTAAACGTAAAATTTAGGGCTATGCAAATTACATGGGGTAAGTAGAGTTAATATAGTTAGAAAGCATCTACTGTTTCTTGTATCTCTGATTTAAGAAGGGACACAAAAAACATTTAGTTACTTGGAGAGAACCTGTTTCTGTCTACGTTACTGAACTGTATACAAGTGTTCACATGCAAACTAGGCAGTATTTTTACTTAAAGATGCACTGAGTAACAGCTATCAATAGAATCTGTGAACGGCTGAGATTTTTATTAAGAGAACAGTTTTTCCATGCTGCAATCATAAAAGCACTACTAGCCTGTATCCTGTGTTTCTGTACTATCTCCTGACTTCATGGAATTCTATATATACTAGTTTAAGTATGCGCACGTCTGAATAAATGGATAATCTGTACCCAATCCCAATGAGATATAATTTGGGTAAGCTTCACATAAAGCCACTCTTCCTCCCTTCATTCTTACCTCTGGAGATGTAGCTGAACCAAAAGATGTCAAAGGCTTGTTCCAAGCACTGACTGAAGGTGGCTGAGGTGGGCTAATGGGTCCCACTGACGATTAAGAAAAGAGAGTTTAAAAAAAACCCCAATGTTGTTAAATGCATTCAACGAAAGTTATCAACTGACTGAATTAAATTATAGACGTCTTGATTAAATAAGCTTTGGTTAAGAAACTGTTAACCTATTCAGCAGTTAACAATATGCTACCTATTTAGCTGCTTTCAAGTGGGGCAATCATCATGTTTGGAAGCATGACCAAGCCCGACAAAACGGATTCCTGAAGGGAGTGACAGCTGCTCATTCATAGTGATTGAAGAACATGACAACAACATAAAATACTGAGTAACATCATACTGCAAAAATCTCTTTTCAGAGGTGTTCATAGGGAATACACTGCGCTCGGGAATGCTGCCCTCTATTCCCTGTGCAAAACACATTTGCAGGTAGAAAAGAGACATCAACAGAGAGACCTGGCAATCAGTATTCTCTAACTACAATGCCCCCCCCCCCGAATCCAAAAGACACCACTTACATTTTTTGGAGATGTCATTTAGAACTGCTGTAGGAGGCACCTTGTTTTCCCACAGTTCAGTTCCTAGACCATTGTGAGCCTGAGTGTTTTGCAGAACTTTGCTTGACACTGTGTATTCTGCGCCGGCTGTGCCTCCAGCAGCCTGGTTTTGTGGCTGAACAGAAGTCTGTGCCTGACCTGGAGTCTGCGTTGTACACGGAGGCTGTGCCTGAGCTTGGGCCTGCTGCGCAGCTGCGGCTGCTGCCTGTTGCTGCTGCTTTTTGGCAAATCTGGGTGGGAGCTTGGAATTCTGACCTCTGCCTTTTTCGCTTGATCCTTTTTTGGTCCAAACCTGTAAGCAGAAGTCAATTTTATTCTTGCAGCTGATAGTCTGTATGGACAGTCAATTGTACACTGTGTAGCAGCAAAAAGCAAACTGGTTAAGCCTGTCTTAAAGAAGTTTGTTAGGGGTATTTAACCCCAGGAACAATGATTTATTTCTCATTTGTTTTCCTCTTGGAATTAGCTGATATACAAGCAATAGTATAAATCTTTATCACAGTATGAAAAATGGTGTTTCCAGTTTGCCAGTTTCACCTGCCTGACAATGCCCAATCAGGAAGTACAGAATCCTAAGATGACTAAGTGAAAATGAATTTCATTTACTAATTCTGAACAACTTAGTATTAATACAACTATCTAGTTACATTTATAAGGTGAAAATATAGCTTCTTGGGAATGAAGATTCTGCACACTTCACAAGATTCTCAGTACTGCAAGGAACTCTCCCACTATAAATGCTGGTCTTGTACCTGCGCTGTTTGTTCTTCCTTCTTTCTGCGCTCTTCATCTTGCAAGCGTTTTTGTTGCTTCTTAGACACCACTTCTGTGAAACCATCATCATTCAAGTTAGATTGGGAGTCTTCAACTACTGTCACTTCAGGGTGATCATCAATGATCACAACACCTATAGAAAAAGGAAAGGTATAGATGCTGCTGTTTTAACAGCTTCAGATGCAGCGCACCAAGCCAAGATCTGCTTTAGAGTGGAAGGAATTTCCCCACAGACAGATGTGGCCCTGATTAAGGTAAGCTTCTGCTTGCCAAGTGCTTTGCTGTTGAGTTTGAAGACAAGGAGTTAATCTTTAAGAACTGAAAAATTGGAGGTTCCTGTACCAGACTCTCCAGGAAATAAGAACTAAAACATAATAATGAACAGCCATCCCAAATATTAGCTGTAAGCTTATCAGTGATATGCTTTTGCTTACGAAGGTTAAGCAAATTAGAGTACGGTGGAAAATGGTCTGAGTGACAGAGTTAAGATTAGGTGATAGAACAAAATTGTTCTTATCTACCCATAAAAACACACAATGAGATTTGCCACCTTTTAGAGGCACACCCATTGTTAATTAGATATGACAAAGGTAGCAATAAATACTCAAGTACACAATTATTTTGGTGTTCAAAAAAAATCACCTTTCCTCTTCTGTAAGTTTTCAAACATCTAGCTCTATATACAGGAAAGCTAGTAGGATTACAAATTCTTGTTAGCATATTATCAATACATACTTGCGTAATTATTAAGATCAAATTGAGACAAGGCATCCACTTTTTCCTTAGGTTTCTTTGGACCAGCCTTAGGTTCTTCTCTCTTTTTGCCACTTGCATCCTTGGTGCTCTTTTGTCCTGCAGCAGTAACACCTCCGTCCTCCTGATGTAAAGAGTTGCTGTTGGTGGGATCAACACCAGGGACAGTTGCTGTCTGCTCTTCAAATGGCCTGTATTAGAAAAGAAAAAAAGGAAAATTAATGACCAGCCACAGAGAACACTCAGAAAGGAGCCAACAATTTAATGCAGATCACATTATAGGGCTACAAGTGTCTACTGTGCAACTTTTTAGTAGACTCCAGACTTTTACTTTCAGCTCCTCAATGAGCAGAAGCTTAACAGCAACAGCTGTTTTGGGGACATATCAAATGCCCTGCTGCCAAAAGGAACCACACTAAAAATGCATAATTTTAAAGGTCAACTCTGGCTTGGTCTATGTAGTTAGAGACACCAAAACTCAATAAGTATGCAGTTCAGAACTCCAGTAAAGCCTTCCATGGACAAAACAAAACAGCAGCTTACAGTATGCAATGTGAACAAATATAAACAAGGTACAATATACTTGCTCCACAAGCTCACTTGCCAAAAAGCTATCTGAAGCCATAAGAATCAGATTTGCAGCGTTCTGACTTTACTGTGGAACCTGGAATACCCAACTTTTGCTTTAAGATTACATTTAAGCAACTAGCCAAAGAAACTCTTAATAGTTTTAACTCAGAGGTTAGAGCATTGATCACAAGTTTTTAAGCCCAGGCAAAACCTGAACTTAGAATACAGCAACCTACAAGCACAAGAGTCCTAGAGTACGAGTAGGCATCCAATGAAGAAATGTCTTGTCCTGCCTCCCACTTATCAGACTACTGTGCACTGTGGCTACAAACCAGTGAGCAAATAGTAACATTAGATAGTTATCAAGTTTCAGTCAATTTTAGCATAGAGAGAAACAAAACTTAAGTCTCAATGGCAAGCATTTCTCAACTTGCTCGTCTGTGTTAGATGACTGACCTAAGAATACAAAAAGTCAAATGCAATGCAGCAATCTATGTATTGAACTGCAAAACTGCTCACATTAACATTTCAGCTTGCATCCAAATCTTCAGAAACACAGCTCGACTCTGAGAAATAGCACTGCAATTTTTTTTAATTAGGCTTTTTTAACACTGTGCATACATGTTAGGAATACTCTGCTCTTAGCTCCATGTTCCAAGTGTCTGTATATAAACAGAAAAAATAGAAAGTACACAGCTACAGGTGCGTGTGTTTGTCTTATCCTCTTTTCTAACAGTTACTACAAATCTAAACTAACTACTAATGATTTTGAGCCACAAGAGGACAACGCAAGACTAAGACCATATGTGCTTCCTAACAGAAGCTGGTACTCACCCTCTTTTTCCACTTCTGGGTGGAGGACCACTCCGCCTTTCACTCCTAGGCCCTGAGAAGTTCCTCCCTGGTTTAGCCGGCCCATTGTTGCCACGTCGGTTTTGACGGTCTATTCCAGGCCGCTGACTAGAAAAACTTCTCTTGGCTATTTCCCTTTTTGGAGCTCCAGTGTTTTCTCCTGCCTTTGCAGCCACCTGTGCTGCTACATCTGCTGTTTTCTTCTCATCCCTCTCCCGCCTCTCATTGAAGTCACTGCTTTCTGAGGCTGTTTCCCACTCTTCATTTGCCTGGTCTGAAGAATTCTGGTTAGACAAGTCTGGTGTCTTACTTCCTGACACATCCAGAGCAGTGTTAGAGGGCTCACTAACTGCATTACTAACTGTGGCACTTGTTGATGAGCTGGTTACTGCCTCATTTATCTTTGATGCGGCCTCTCTTTCTTTTAGGCGCCTAAAGCGTGGTGGCTTATCTTGCCTTGGAGGTCGAGCAGGCCTTTGTCTTCGTGGCCTCTCTCTATTCGGATCAAACTTTCTCTCAAATTTTGGAGGTCTTTTATCAACTGGTATAGGACCATAATGTTCATTTCTTCTCGGAGGCTCCCCATCTTCTGGTTTAATGATCTCTGTTTGCCTAGGGTTCCACTGATTGTCTCTGTAGGCTGGTCTCCTTATTGTAGATGGACGTGGAGGACGCCCACCAGGATCCCTGCCACCACGTCTATACATTCCCCCTCTGCCTCGTCTAGAAGGCTCTCCTTTAGGAAGAAATCCTGGTTTGGGTTTGTTCTCATCATCTCTTACATATGTTTTTTCTAGGGATCTGTTGTCTACTCTGATACTGTTTTCAGGTTTGAACGACAGGGGCTTTGGAGGCTTCTTAACATCAGCTCTCTCTTCTCTTTTTGGGTGCTTGCCTTTAATTAGACTGTCTTTGTCTGAAAGCAGTGTGTCACTTGCACTTTCATGAACTTCGCTGTCGGAATCCGTCTCTGAACCATGCTGTCGCCGCCGTTTTGGGATTACTTCAAAGTCAGAACTCTCGCTACGAGTTTCACTCTCCTCTCTCTGCCTAACAGGCCCTGAAGGCACGTGGTCTGATCTAGGCTTAGGATCTCTGTAGTGTGGGTACTCTCTATTGTGGCCTCTACTGCCCCGACCACGCCCTCCGTAAGAACCCCTGTAGCTACGACCTCTAGAATAATACTCCCCACGACCTCTGCCTCTGTATCCCTGATCTGGGAACCAGTCTCTATCCCTAGCCTCTTTCCAGTATGTCCTAGGTGGTAAGCCAGGCTCTCTTTTTACTGGCCGGGTTTCTAAGCGTGGTTTCTCTACAACCTCCTTGCTAACAACCTTCTCGGTTTGCTTTTCTTCCTTCACTGCAGTAGCTGGCTGCTGAACGTGCGGCTGCTGCTGTGCTGCCGGTTGAGCAGGCGGCTGCTGCGGTACTGCAGGGGGGAGCTGTGGAGCAGCAGGCTGGGCAGCCGGTAGCTGCTGCTGGACCGGAGGTGTCGGTGGCTGAACCGGAGCTTTAGCTGCAGTCTCGGTTTGACTGCTCTCCTGGCTTGCTGGTGTCGGAGCAGCATCCGGGGTTATCTTCTTAGCCAGAGGAGCGCTGCTGGAGGCAGATGTCTCCGGCTCAGCCTGAGGCAGTGGCACTTGAGGTGCTTCCTTTTTGTCACTTTTTTCAGACTTGCTAGGTTTTTCATTAGCTGTCTTTTCTCCTTCTTTCTCCTTCCTCTGCTCACGCTCTTCTCTCTGTTCACGCTCTTCCTTCATATCTCTAAGCACAGGTTTTTTAATAGGACCCGATCTTCTTACTGGTCTATCACCACCTTCATCTCTCCTGCCATAACCTGGCCTAGGACCCCATCTTGTTTCAGACTTAGGTTTGAAAGTTTTTTCAGGTTTTGGTCCTTCTGATGTTCTATTATTGATCAAAATTTCTTTTTTTGGCTTAATCTCAAGTCTCTCAATTGTCTCCTTTGTCTCAACAGGCCTGTTATTTAATTTAGGGATACTGGTTACTGCCTCATTCCTCTGGTCTTCTGATTTTAGAGAGTGACTTGAACCATGGGAAACGCTTCTCTTTAGTGAAGAGTGAGTTTCACCCACAGGCACCAATTCTTCTGGAGAGCTATGTGTAGCTTTCTCATTCACTCCTTCAAAATTGACTGCCGTGTTAGGTGTGTCAGTCTGGAGAGGTTGTACATCTTCCAAAGGCCTGCTTGGGAACTTTTGTACCTCCACCTCTCCTGATTCTCTGAAAAAGTCTGTTTTTGGATGAGAGTCCAACTGGTTGTGTTCTACAGGATAAGCAGCAGCAGGGACAGAAACCCGTTCTTGTTCCAAGTGTGCCTCAGACCTAAGCAGCAAGCAATTAAGAATGTCAGGGTGGGGGAAAAAGTTTTACTCCAATATTTACTTAAATCATTTTCTATTTCTATGAAGGATTAATGTCAGCTCAAGGAAATAATAGGTGTTAATTTTCATAGTGGCTGCTAGCTGTAGAGGTCAATTTTATTCTATCCCGATTAAGAGTTCGGTGTCAAATGTACAATTAGCTTTAAGAATCTATTATCGTTAATGGCTATACATGCAATTTAAAATGGAGCCTCCAAGTTAGGCTAATATCACAAGTATTACCCAGACAGCAGTACAGCAAAGAGAATTTTTGGGTACTTTTAAGATCAAGAAGCCTTCCTGACCATTCACCATACAGCAAGGGTCAAAAGCGACAGTCTTGCTTTATACCACTTGTACTTAACACGCCACTTTTGAAACTAATATATACCAGATAGAAGTTCTCTGATATTTGGGAGGATGGAGAGCAGATGGAGAACAGGAAAACACTGCAGGAGTGTTCTACAAAACCGAAAATTCAAAATATTATAGCAATCACCATTCATCAAATTAGGTTAAGGATCCTAAACAAGGGGTAAATTGTCCTTCTGCACCCCACTATAGAGCAGGCATGTCTTTTGCTTTATACAACGGTGCCAAGTACACTGCATCCCCCAGTCACAACTCCTTTTAAAGTTTTGTGTGAAAAGCAGCTACAACTCAGTTTAAACTGCGTTTTGCAACGTAAGTTACACAGTCAAGCATGTAAGTATGTATGGCTCGGAGAAGCGACATGCAGGATTACGCAACTCAGGCTTACCTCAAATCGTCAGGCTCTTCTAACACTTTGGGAGGAGAACTAGATTGCTGAGGTTCTGCATGGGGGTACGGGTCTGACCCCCACATCATGCGGGGCTCTGACAAAGGAACAGGGTGCTCTCTTGCTGAGCGAGCTATATGTTCAAATGAATCTGAACTAGTTGCTGATCCCTCTATCTGGTCTCTTCTCATCAGTGGTTTGGGAGGCATAATTCCTGTGACAGATTTAAGTTCAACAATTGATACCAGTTTAACATCAGCAAAGAAACCTACCTCAAGACAAACAAAGCATATCAGGAGATACTGAAGAACGCTATTCTCCCTCCTCCAATCTCCTTTTCTCTGTACCTTCCGTTGTTGAAACCAAATGTCTATTCACTGCCAGTTGACCCCAGAATGACTAAATCATATTCACCACTAGTACCCTATGTACCAACAAAAGGAAAAGCTGTCTGCTTCCACTGTAAAGGGACAAGCCAGGTCTGTAGACCTGTAAACTTGCGGATAAAGTTTCCGATGCGAGATCTGAATGGCAAAAGGCAAGATGAGTGTACACACAGGTGGTTTTTTGTACTCTATTAAGGACTCTGGGTCCTTCTTTTTTCTGGCAATGTTTTAAAGAAACGCTAGTTTTCACTGTCTTTGCTTAGCCTGCCATTTCCTCTGTTCATTCCCTGCACTCACTCAGGATACCCATTCCCTTCCTCATTAGCTAGGTAAGCACCTCTGTTACATGTCAGACTTATTATTTACGCACAATAACTTTCCAAACTGCAAGTCAGATGGCCATTCCACAAATTAAAAAGCACTTTTTAGTGCCAAGAATCTGAAAACACAAACTTAGTAAGACTGTAGAGGTGCTAATACATAATACAAAAATAACAAAGTTTCAGGGGTTGTTTTAATAAACAATGTAGTATCAAGTGCTAACATGTAATGAAACACAAATGGTAAATACAGTATTTTTCTCAGTTCAACCTAACCTGTGCCAGCTTTAATATCTGTAACAAAGTAAGGTTTATGCTGACATTCTGAATACATCCTTAACTGTCACTAATATGCCTCTAATGCAAGAGAAAACTGTGATTTTACTTTCTAGTCAAAGATATGCATTGACACATGACTATCACTCTTCCAGTATTACTAAAACCTATTTTGCACAAACAATGTAGTTTTCTTTTCAAAAAACCCACCCATTCCCTGTTACCATACACAGTGCGGTTAGGGAAAGACTTCTCTCTCAAAACCAAGGAAGTTCAACAGTCAAAAAGTGCTGCCAGATTTTACCTGGATGAATAGGAGGCATATCCATTGCAGGTCTTCCTGACATCATTCGTGGGTCCATGTAAGACTGCATCATAAGCCACCGTGGATCAAAGCCCATTGAAGCTAAATGCTGAGGATGTGGTTGCATGGGCTGGTAAAGGGGTCTATGCTGGGGAGGTGGGACAGGGCCACTAGAAGGCTGTGAGGGAGCAGACTGTGGAAGGACACCTTGCTGTTGTTGCTGCCACTGCTGCTGTTTCATTTGCTCCTGCGTAACAGAAAACAACATTACAAGACTTTTTGTTAAGATGAAGACTTGAGCAGAATTCAAATAACCCTTGGAAACAACAAGTACAGTTATCTCCAGGACATTAAGCATTCTGAAAATTAATTGCAAACATGCATCAGGATGAACGAGAAGAGGAGGAAAACCAGACTGCACAATTTAGAATAGCTACAGTTTTGGTGGTATTTGGCTGAGACACAGAACAACCTATACTTCGTGCATGTCACTAATGCAAAGTGCTCTTGAGACCACAGGACCCAAGTCCAAATTGCATTTGTGAGTGTCACACCCGTTAAGGAAAAGCTGCAGAAACAATGATCATCAGACCCCAGGTTCCACAGGTAACCACAGGGTAGTGTTCTACTACTTCAGCAACTGATGCGAAAATGGCCAGTTTTAAAAGCCTCTTGCCTTCTGCTCACTTACATACATACTCTGTCTCTTACGCTTTGCAAGTGACAAGAAGTGTTTCATGCAGAGCAATTCCTGCCAATACCATAGATGTTACAGAAGCTGGAAACCAACAACATGAGCTTTTTGAAACTTCTGTGGTCATGTTCTTATTCAGAATGAGGCAGAAGACATCATTCTTTTAATGAACTTCCTTCTTTTAATGAACTGGTTAGTTACCTGCTGCCTCTGAAATCTTGGTGGCAATGATTTCTGGAACTGTTTAGAATAGCCTGAGGAAACAGCAGGACGAGGCTGAGATCCTGAATCTGGCTCACTCTCGTGAGTCACCTGTGAAATCTCTTTCTCATTCCGACCACTATCTTGTCTGGTAAAGACTGCTTGATCTTCTGAAAAAAGACACATGTGGGAGACAAGAGTGAATCTTAAAACTATGACAATTTCACCAGAATGTCAGATAAAGGATGTTCTAAAATGAAAACAGTCTGCCTTCTCTAACCTCACAGTCTTAGTTTCCAAAACCAATAAAGGCAAAAAAAAGTTAAGAACAACCCCTCAAAACAGAAAAATTGTTAATACATCTCTCGGTGTCCCTTTTAAACTCAAATACACTGGATAATCAACCACTGGCACTTAGGTTGCAACTATTATGCGATTTAAGAAGTCCTGTATCAATGCTACCATATTACATTTGAATCAACTTTTTTTTTTATGAACCAAGGTTTGGTTTTCCACTCACTCTCATCCATTTAAAGGATAACACCACCTTATTAAGCATAGTCTAACAGTTCTCTTGTAGCATTCAAGTTCCACTACAAAAAATGCACTAAGTTTAGATACGCACTCTTTATGTCTACTTCTCTAGGCTTGCTGAAAGAACAGAACAGCTGAAATAATTTACATTGCTTTTCAGCAACACTAATTGCTGACTCTCCTTTAGCAAGAAAGGAAAGCCTGCTTTTCTTTCTGTATTCTTCAAAGTCCAGCCTAAATCAGAGTCCAATTTTTCCTTTAACGTTTTGATGAGTTGGGCAAACAGGTCTAGCTCAAAGGACAGCTAGTGGCTGTAACGTGCCAGGAAAATAAATGGTCTAGATGCACTAGGTTAATTAGATATGCAAATGAGACTCCTAGATTACAACTATGCTCTGTGGCTCAGCTTCAAGACAGACAACTCCTACTTGTGTGCAAGCATACCTTTTTCTTCCTTGGTATTCCTGGTTTCACTTTCTTGTTTTTCTACTACAGGTGTTGCCACAGGTTCTACAGGCTCAGGAACCTCATGTGCTGGTTTCTCCTCTTCTTTCTCTTTCTCATTCTCCTTCTCTTCTTTCTCCATCTCCTTTTCTTTCTCTTTCTCCCTTTCTTGCTCTTTTGCCTTCTCCAGTTTTTCTTTTTCTTCTTTTTCCTTTTCCTTCTCCCTCTCCCTCTCTTTTTCCTTTTCCTTCTCCCTCTCCCTCTCTTTTTCCCTTTCTCGCTCTCTCTCCCGCTCCCTCTCCTTTTCCCTCTCCCGCTCCCTTTCTCTTTCTCTTTCCCTTTCCCTCTCCCGCTCCCTCTCTCTCTCCCTTTCCCTCTCCCGCTCTTTCAGAGGGTCTTCCCGGGAGGGTTTTGTCACACAGCCAAATTTCTCATTTAACCGTTTTAGCTTTTCGGCACAAGCTGCTTTTCGCTGTTCTTCCATTCTTCTTTCCTCCTCTTCTCGCCGCTTACGGGCTCGCTCAACTGCAGCGGATATCTCTGACTGCTGTCTTCTCCTCTGTTTCCAGATTTCATCTTCATCTGGTACTGGTTTAGGGGGAAAGGGTCCCTGCCTTCCAGGTCCTACCTGGCGATCAGGGGGAGGAGGGTGCTGCAATATTAAAATCAATTAAGTCAAGTTGAGCATGTATTATATAAACAGCCAGATGAACATTATATGTAACTATTTGTCAACACAAGTATTTGCATGGCACCTTTAGAAAGATTTGGAAGAAAAAGCAAGCCCCCACCTTCCTGCTCCAGTTCAGACGCATGCAACCTGAGCTCAGAAAAGAGAGGTAAAGATTCAGTTGGGCTCATGTCACTCCTCCTTCTGATCACTAAGGCAAAGTGACAGCAAAGATGACAAACATCTTTTAGATTTGGTTACAGGCTGCTCTACATCACAGAGACTCAGGACAGATCTCAGACAAAAGTCCCCATAGGAGCTGAAGAAATTCAAGGTAGCTCAGGATAACAGAGTATAATAAGGACTGCTGAAAATTGGTAAGAAGCTACTACGTACACGTTTCATTTGGGACTTCATCTGCCTCGGCAGCCAGCCCGTTCCCACGCCCCTGTCCTCTCTAGTTCCCAAATGGGGCTGGATAACTGAAAGCTCTTGAAGTTCTCATGCATTTCATATGCCACTTACAAGATGAGGCTGCGTTACACAATTAGCAGCACAGCTGTGTTGGGGTCCCATTCTTACTGGCCCCCAGGCACTATGATCATTTTACTTGTTAAAGAAAAGGCTTATCCCTACGTGAACCATATTTTTACTTTTCTTAGTCTAAATCCCTCCACCACAGCATTAAAGTATTTAACTCAAGGAAATAAGGACAATTCTGATCTTTCTTACCGGTGGTAGAATAGATTTTGGATGAAGAGCAGGACCACCTCTTTCATGTATAGAAGACTGTGCTGGACCCCGATCCTATTGGATCAAACACAGTACCAGGGTTAAGCAAGCTCATAACAACAGTCAAGCTGACAAATTTTAGATCTACTGGTTTTTACTGCATTAAGATACTACACCTAGTGAACTATCTGCATACGATACAAATTTGCATGCAAAACAAGGGCAAAAACATTTCCCCTTTATGTACTGAGAGCTAAACAATTACTTTAAAAATTCACACATCCAGATTTCAGAGTTTATGTTACTGCACTGTCTTTCCTCAGATACAATGTAGCATCAAACCCTGAAAGACAACATGATCTTTATATATAGAGAAAGTGCAAGTAAAACCAATTCAAGATCTCCCGTTCTCTCTCCTCATTATTACTGGTGTCAAGAGAAAACATTTCTGGGAAATTTTCAGATAAAGTCAACAGTAGCTTTGGGGGGGGAGGGGGCGGGGGGGAACTGGGCAGAAATAGAGCTGAAGCAGGCATAAGCTGAGGTGGTTGCCAATCTTCCTCTACTACAGGATAAACCAAAAACCAAAATGGCTGAGCTGACGAATTCTACATGATCTGTATAAAATCTATCCACCTAAGATGTCAGAAGTGAGCTGACACATTACTGCCACGTTGCACTGAAGAAAGGGGGTCACAATACCAAAAGAACTCCACACCCAGGAAAAATGTGTGGGCCAACTGGGCACTATTTACTCTGTGCCACGATAAAACATGATGGACACCAGAACAGCTTCATTCACTGTTACAGGGATGGACAGACAAGAGCATAGCAGTTAAAGCTTGTCAGTCGAGTCACAGTAACTGATACAGAAGTTCTCACTCCCTCACAACTGTGGATTCAAACACACTAGATAAAGACATGCTATTTTTATTTTGCAACCAGAAGCAGCTAAGTTGACTAAGCAGCAACCGATCAGTTACCACAGCTCAGATAAGCAGTAACCAATGCTTTCACTCATGTTCATAACCTTAATTGACCTGACAGTTTGGAAAGACACCCGAGTCAGACCTCTCCTGACAAGGCTGTTGCCAGAAGAGCTGAGGAGAACACCACACAAACCTGATCAAGTTGAGAGCTTTTGCCATAAGACCCTTTGGTTGCTGCTGTGGAAACCTGGGTGGCAGACTTAGCACTTGTTTGTTCTTCTGCTTCCTTCTGGCCATCAGGACTCTGGGAATCTTTTGATGGTGTTTGTTCATCACTATGTGCAAAGAAATAAGAAAAATGGAAGGTGTACTCCACACAGGTATTTGGTGATTTATCTTCTATCCTCAACATTTCTTACCAAGAGTGAAATTCCCTCACAGCAAGGATCATTTCTTTTACATGCCCAGTTGACTGGAGTCTGCAGGCAGTTATGCAATTTAATATGGCATTAAATTACTGGAATAAATGTTATTGGAATGAGTACTTGCACTCATTTCACTCAACCTGCCCAAAAGCTAAGCTACTTAACTGGCATTCATACCCAATTGGCAACACCAACTCACCCACTTTCCTTCTCTTTTTGACTGCTTCCTTGCTCATCATCATCACTGAAGTTCAACTGCTCAGTGTAATCCACTTCACTCTGAGCACCTGATTGACACATAAGCAAATATCCAATTAATCTTTCAGAAAGATTCAATGTACAAATAACAGAAACCATTAATCTGATGTTCTTACCTGCCCAGCCTTCATCAGCCTCAGCATCGAGATTATCAAATTTATCAAGTTCTTTAAGTTCACTAGCACTAAGAATGGATGGGCGCTCAATAGGTTCTGAACACCATGAAGGT
The DNA here is from genome assembly GCA_009819775.1 of Phoenicopterus ruber ruber. Lineage (NCBI taxonomy): Eukaryota > Metazoa > Chordata > Aves > Phoenicopteriformes > Phoenicopteridae > Phoenicopterus > Phoenicopterus ruber. Next base: position 29,303,977 of record CM020222.1, read on the forward strand.
GGTCCTCTTCCCCTTGGCCCTCTAAAAAAAGTGAAACAAAAGCCACTGTCACTATTTATCCAGAAAAATGACTAGATAAAAGGTCAACTTGTATGACAATTATTTGAAGTATACAGTACTGTTCTCTCAAATACAGTATAAATGTGAACTATCATCCACATGCATTACTATTGTAGTTCAAATAATTACTGATATGCCACCAGATGGTTCTTTATGGAAGAGAAAGATTCAATGTTATAGCCTTGCTTGCACACTTCACAAACAAGCCAAACATCAGTTGACAGTAGAAAATCACAGGCCTTGTAGCTTTCATACAACACACTGCATAGATCTGGCATCCTTCTTATGAGCAATTTATCCACCTCAGAAATATTTCTTTATAATTGTCATGCTTTCCCCCGTCAAAGGTTCTGTACCTTCTCCCCACTCCTATACTGAAGTTCTCCCAGTCATCCCTCTCAGCCTCTGTCCTCTTCCTGATCCCAATCACAGATCACCTGTCAAAGTTTGTACCCTACTGCCTAGAGCATCCCCTATTTCCTCATGCATGTGCACAGCCATCCTCAACTATGGAGAAATGCACAGGAAGGAGGAAAACTAATTTTATAATGCATTAGAGCTCTACTTTAACTGGAAAGCAGTAGAGTTGAGAACCAGGAATTAACCACTTTCATTATAGCAATGGAAGAGTCCTTTTACAGGCAAAACACTGGTTGGAGTTTCAAAGGCGTCCCCAAGTGACTCCTGCTCTTCCCAATCAAAAACCCTGTAACGTGCAGAATTCCCTCAAGTTTTGCAGTTGAGTTGTCAAATACAAACCAGTCCTTGGCACTGCTCCACACAAGCCAAACTTGTGAGACTGATCAGTGGCAGTTCTTATGCAGTGTATAATCACGATAAAGATATTCAGTGCAATTTTTTGTTTTGTTTTGAGTCACAAACAGAGTTCATACCCGCACAACAGTAACACTCGTAAGGTTTCTTACCTGCTAGGCTCAGAATTGGGAAACCTTGTTGGACCTTGCATGGAAGGAGGATATGCCATTCTAGGATACTGATTAAAGATCTAAGAAAGGTTTAAAAAAAAAGGAAGCCATTTGTTAAAAAATATCATTGCATTAAGCATACTAAGATCATCAAAGGAATCATAATGGAAGTAAAGCAAGACTCTTCACTCAAGACAGTTTACTATCTAATGACAAATGTGTGACATCAAGCCACCAAGGTGGAGCAAGCGTTAATCAACTCCTGACAAGTTCAAACTCAGTGTAGCAGGAGCAGCCACAGGTAGCCACATCCTTTGAGGAGTTGGTTGTGATCCCACCCTTTGAGCAGAGCTGCTAAGCATCCTATGGAGGGAGGAGAAAGAGGCATAAAGAAATCACACTAGCCAATAATCAATCCCTGCTGCTTAAAAACTTTTCATGTAAAAACTTACATAAGGTGGCATCATTGCCCTGTACTGAGATGAGATAGGTGGTTGCTGCTGGCCATTCAGCTTGGGCTGAGGGACCTGTGGTAACCGCAAATCCCTCTTCTCTGCTGCCTTCTGACCATCATTTTGTTCTGCTGGTGTAGCATTACCATCTTCCTGCCCAAGAGCCTTAGCTTCTTGATCAGTTGGAGAACTGGGAGAGTTGCTCTTATTACCACCTTCTCTCCAGCTAGTAGCATCTGCATGGACAGAATCAGTACGAGAAAAAACAAGAACAGACTTTATATTACAGATTTACAGACAGGCATGATAAAAACACATTCTTCCTACCCAGTTTTCAGTGACACAGTGATCTGTGCAGACAGATGTTCACATTTGGTACTGAAAGCAGCAATGGCCACTTGAGAAAATGGGGGCCGTTTTCTAATCCTCTTCAGCCCTACATCCAGCTGCGCTCCTGAAGGGTAAGAGTTAAATTTACAGACTGTTCTAGTTGTTCTACCTTCCAAAATACAATGCAATTTAGGAAGGATGCCGATAATAGTACAGGAGAGAAAACAGCTTTAGCTGTGGTAAGTGGGCCACTGTTGATTCAGTGTGAAGATGCTGTCAAGGCACAGATCAAGCTTCTCAAGTAGCAAAGGCCTACCACGAACCTCTCAAGCAGCTCGAAATGACATAAACCTGTGCATTACATTTCTAAGTGAAGACAGGTATCCAGAGTCTGGCTTGTATCTCTATCTGATAACAATGGAATAGAAGTGATGAGGGCTGTACTTCTGGGTGTGAATGTCTAAAAAACTCCAGGAAAAGTAAAGGATTTTCATGACCTATCACTTGTGCCAGGCAGTCCATTCTTTTAGGAGTTTCTGCCTACAAAGCATGGGTTAGGACAAAAAAAAAAAAAAGAGTAAACTTAGCAGCGCTGCTGAGATCCATGGGGACCAACATAATGCTCTTTTAGGGGCACAAACCCTTTAAACAGTGCTAAACTATGCTCCTAGATATCTATTACACTTCTTCCACGTATCTTTGCCGGGGAGCACAGCTGCTAAAGGGGCAGTACTTGCCAAGTTCATTTAGCTTTCTGCTGTCAGACCTGAAAGAAGTGCTTAATATAGCATGTGCAGTACTGACCAAAACTACAACTGCCTGCAGGAGACTGGAACAGACATATGTAGCTATTTTCCTAATTTGGTGTTACACATCTCTCAAATTTCTTGAAAACTTATTCTTTACATCAAAATCAAGTGAGGACCTGAACAAACATATAGCCTTGGTCTGCACGACCTGACTGAAACAAATCAAGGAAAACTGAGGCCTGTAACACAGGAAGGAGTTAAGGATTCCCTGAGAGCCCAAGCCCTCTAACAGCAGAGCATACCTTGTCTACCACTGCCACAAAACAGTGACACCTACAGTGCAGGAAAGGATCCCTAGTCCATCAAACCTCACCAAAACCAATTTTTTGAGGAAGAAAGGAATCCTGTTTTTCACTGGCAACAGGCACAATCCCAAATGCCTCCCCATTAAAAGGATCCGGGGAAGCAATACACATTTCTTCACTAATATACATAAAACCAGCACTGTTACGGTTATTTTCACTGAATCTAATCCCCCACAGCTGAAACAGATCCAGCTAGTCAGAGCACCTCAGTCATGAGCTAAAGATGCCTCAGCCTTTCAAATCACAGTCCACTCTTTTGGTGTCCTGTAGATTACACTTCCTACTCAGGATTTTTCAGGCTACTCCCTTATGAGTACTAACCATTTGGGGACAATCCTAATGACGATTTATATCATTAGTTAATATTAGATTTCTTTAAATACATATTTTAGCTGTTGTGACATCTAGCAGCTGGAAGTCAGAAAATTCCAGTATTGTGCAACTAACAATGTTCCTCAGAGCACAAGTGGAGTACTGACTAGGTTAGGAAAATGGAAAGTGAACTGCAGGATAGGATTAAATACCTTATTTTCCACACACCAGGAACACAGTAAATCAGAAGAAAGCCCCCAAAATCTGTTTCTTCAGTGTAGGAGTGTGTTGACTAAAACAAGCAATTCATCAATTTATTTCATACGGAGCACAAGTAATCTTGTAATAAATGAGTTCCACACAAGCCCATGCAATTTCACAAAAATTTATAGTATATACTTACTTTGTGGTCGCAAGTTGGGTCCTGATCCATGGAGCTCTTCAGGTGCATCTTTTTCTTTGCCTGACTTTTCCTGATCCCCAGCTGCCGGCAGACTGGGAAACTCTTGCTGGAAATAACTATTTACTTGAATAGCTGGACCTACACAGTAAGATATTCACAAAGTCACAACTTTCTGTAGTAAAACAGTTCAGAAAGTGATAAAAGCCTGATTATCCTTAAAAAGTGAACATTAAAGCCGCATCAATTTACTGGTAACATAATTGACATAAACAAAGAGCAATTCACATCTGCTACCAAAATTGTTGAATTTACTAGGTCAACTGTTACACCTGTTGGGGCTGAGAAAAATCCAGAAGCACCAGAGAGCAATAATGGACAATGGAACAAGACTTAACACAGGAAGTACCCGAAGTTCCTCAGCTCTGTTAACACTTTATCCCCCCCGCCTCCTTCCAGACAAAGATTTCTCTTTTTATTCTACAGCTATAGTCAACCCAAGAATGGGCAGCTATGGTATTGCAAGAGCCCTTAAGATTAATTATTATTCTAATAACAATTCTTCAGGACTTTAAAAAGCCACAGCTTTTACATTACGAGGAAAGTATCAGAACCGTAGCATTCTTTGATTTCTAAAACCCTTGACATCAGAACTCTGGATTGGAATTTAAGAGTTCTGTTGTACACAGTAGGGAAGCCAAATATAGAGATTGTCATCTTCTTTAGCAGGTTTTGTTATCATCTACTTTGAATCAATTTCTCCCCCCCCACAATGGATATTGACCTATTAGGTCAACAGCATTCTAGTACCAAATCACTGATAATCTTACCAAGGGAAGATTTGTATTCCAACAGCCTGAATAATGCCCTGTTCACATACTGTCTTTACTACTAGCTGTAAGAGACACTGCATTAGGCTACACGGACTCACAAAAAAGGATCTGAACATATGCCATCCAAACACCCCCAATCCCTACTGTATTTTTTTTTTTAGGTAACAGCTAGAAAATCATCTGTTCTCTCCAATCCATGAAAGAATCCTTCATAACAATAAAACACAGGGATCTTGATTTTTTTTTTTTTGAGATTAAGAGTCAAGCACAGGATAAACTCCTTACTCTTTGTACTTTCTTTGTAAAGGCATGACAGCAAATACCACTATTTATCCCTGTGCCTACAAATTGCCTCGAAATCTTTCCATCTTCATTCCAACTCCACCTACTACAGATCATGTTAACTTTTTCTTTGTTAATGGACATTGGACTCTTGACATTCTCAAGCAGCTACATCCAATGACTTGCTTAAGGAGACCGAAAACCGCAGTCACACTAACCAGATGGCCTGTCAGGCAAGGGAGCCTCTTCAGAGGTCCTGCGGCATGCAATATTCATGAGTTTTATGAATCTTGAAAAATGTTTTCTACTCAAGTCTACACAGTGACAGCAACTATGTTTTAATTGCAAAGTAATAGCATCTTCAGTGATCAGCTTGACAGCGCGTAAGCTATCAACGTGTAATAGCCAGATTGTCAGCCAACAGTTCAGAAAAAAGTTAAAGAATTCAAAGATATTATGGTAGCAATTAACCCCAACTCTTAGCCAATGCATGAGCTGAAAAATACATGCTGCCATCACATTTTAGAAGTCTTTCCTTTCTACATGGCCACCAACAGCATCAGAGAAGGATTCAGTCTTGCCTTACTCAGTTAAGTCTTACAAGAGCACGAGGCAGCCAGCTGAATGACTGCTGGAATGCGTACAAGGGATCTGGAAAGACGACAAGTTCCACCAGCCAACTGCAGATCAGGAAAGCACGAGCACAACAGGTGTATCCCGAGTTTCAAACCGAGGAGGACAGCAAGCAGCTGATGCCAACTGACATTCTGCATTTCTTCTTGAAACAGCAAACCCACTACTGCATTAATTGAATGAAATGAGGGCACCATCTGCACTTGCCACACAAGCTGCCAAGGTAACTACAAAATAATTAGCTAAATGCATTTTGAAGCCACTGAGTCGAATCACTATTTCCTGTGTCATGGAGATGATCTTACCAGCTTACGTAGAAAGGCTGGTATGCAGATCACTGCATCAGTGTTAATTCTTTTTTTTTATTCTACAAAACTCCTGCAAAAGCTTAAAGGAGGAGAGTTTCTATATTTGACAACGAAGGAAACACTGAACATTAGAGAGAAGAGCAAGCAGTGGAGAATCTAGAATTGTCATTTCTAATACTTACTGCAAAAAAAGACAAAATCATTAGATATGTGATGTAAACTCCACATAATGGCTTCAAAGTTACCTCCATGCAATTCAGATTTTACTATTGCAAGATCTCTATCCAGAAGAAAGCTCACTTTAATTTGGAAGCCAAAACTCTATTTTATAGCCACAGAAAGCTTGCAAGTCTCAAATTTAAGGAATAAAATATGTCGTAGGTTATTTTTCATAATGGAGACACAGGAATTCTAAGTAACCTCCCACTCTACAAGCAATTTAAAAAATCTGCTAAAGATCTAGCTCTGATCTTACATCTGAAACAAAAACACTCAAGGCAAGATTCACGCTAATGGAAATAGTTCTCCATCCTTTCATACAATTATGTTTAAAAAAAACCCCCAAAACACACCTTTAATGCATTTCTTGGAAAAAAACCAACCCTACTTGAACACCATCACTTTGAAAACAAAACAACCAAGGAATCTATAAAATAAAGGGAAAAGTATTGTTGTAGCAGACATTTAAATAGAAGCCAGACTACACACATTTTGCACAAAATAATCCAAAATTATGACTAGAATGACCACTAACTGTTTATGGTTCTCCTTTCCATGCCGAGATTGTATGCATTATAGCTACTGACTAAGACTTTTCCCTCCTCACCATAGCCACGTTCAAGATCTTACAGTCACCACCATTTCCCTGCCAATCCGAAAAAGGCAGCTATGCCAGCCCTTTAAAACGTAGTCAGACCTGCTGCTAAATCAGGCTGGAGCTCACTTGAGTGACGGGGGACCGGTTCGCCTTCCGGCCAAGAAAGTTGCTTCCACAGCATTCATAGTCCCAACTGTCCTGGTCAAGACTCAGTCTGGGTCTCTCACAGCAGCATTCACAGCCCACTAGGCCAGTCAAGAACCTCTCCACCCTGAACATCACTTACCATCTTGTCCACCTGGTTTAGTGTTGGCCCACGATTTGGCAACAGGAGCTGCTTCTGGAGGAGCAGGAACAGCAGGTTTTGGCTGTGTCTGCGGCACGTCTGGCTGTCTGGAATTAGAGAAAAAGCACTTGTGAATACAAGAGGGTGAGCACGGAATAAGATCGTCAGGATTACTACCACAAACAAGTCAATGAAATGAGGTATCTATGCAGCTGAAGAGCCAATAACTACTTTTCTGCAGAAAAAGCACTCTCTTATATAAAAGGAGTTGTTATAGCAACAGTTAAAAATTGGAATAAATTAGCTAACTCTTTCAAGAGTAGATTTCCCAAAGTAGTGAGGAATGAATGAAAATGGCTGGGCAGAAAAAGCAGTCAGACATGAACAGAATTATTACTTTTGAAGTAGTGTATTGTACAATCACAAAAATGATCAATCTACAACCATGGAAAGGAATAATGTGGAATAATTCTCTTGCCTCAGGAATTGAGAGGAAAGCACTTAAAGACCACCATGAAGAGAGCAAGAAGGCAAATATATGTCAGAAATTACAAAGTAAAAGGAACTGATAAGGAAAGCTAAAGACATCATGAAAAAAATTTATGGGTACCATGAATTGGAGCCCAGAAGTTTAAGTCTATCAAGAATAAAGTTTCAATTTCACCATCTTAACAATGAAGCGGCAGACATAAGCACTCATTTTGTCCAATATAAAAACCAGGCATATTCTCTTCCTAGTCTACAGATTCAGTAATGCTGTTTACCTTCTTGCAAGAATAGCTATTTCTGAAATCTGTATATTCAGATAACTTAAGACTCCAAAGCATTAGTGTCTACAAGCCAAGACCTCCAGCTCAGTAGTACTCATTTTTGATAAAACAGGAATTATGGGGCAAATCCAGTAGTCTAGAATAGCTTTATTGTACCAGTAAAGACATAACTAGTGCAATATCGTTGTCAGTTAACTTACAATAAACAATTGTAAATGCTTTAAATAGATCCCAAAGTAATCTGAAATCTCTGAGGACCGCCACCAAGAAATCAGTTCCATTTGGGTTCTGCAGCGATCAGCCCAAAGCACTGCACGGTAGTCTCAGAAATGCCATAGAAGTAAACATCACAAAAAAAAAGAAAAAAATCACTGCTGAAGGGAAACACACTGGCTTCTCACAAGGATAATCGAATGCAATTCTGATTTGTTTCCACAGATTACCAGCATTTAAAAAAAAAAAATCTCATCACTTAATTATATTTTCTCACAATTTCACATTTTCTAAACAGACTTAGGGGAAGTTGGAACTTACATGGCTGTACTTTGTCACACAGAAGTGAAACAAGGAACAAGACTGTTAAGAGTTTATTTCTTGCAGTTCTACTGTTTCAAAGCCAAGCCCATTTAGAATTTGAGTTATCCAAACACAGTCCTATAGGTGTACCATTTGATAAGGGAAAGAACGCAGCTTGGCACTAGCTCAATTAATCAAATCAATACACAATAGGCTGCACTATCCAGGAAAAAGGGACTGAGGCAATACCCATAGAAAGAGTAACAACTTGGGAAAGCAGCAGAAAAAAACCTGCATAATCACAGGGAACAACTCACTCGTGAACTCCAATGCAGTGATACAAGAGAAAAAGAATTAAACTAAAGCAAGCTGATATCAAGATGTTGCCTTTATCCACAACACTTGTGAGAGGAATACCAAAACACTTTACATGTGAACTGCAGCATTTATAAGCATGTTGACATATTGGAGAAATATAGCAGTAGTTTCAAAAACGGTCTGAAGACTTGAACAAATGCATTAGATGGTCTGAATTTAGGAGAATTTACTTAAGGCCTGTTCCTGGGAATGAATCCCCTCTCCTCCCCCCAAAGCTTTACTTCTATGTGGTCTTTGAGGCCTTTATCAGAATAATGCATATGAAAATACAAAGGCAAACACCTTCCTGCTGCAAGTAAGGGACAGCTATTTATTTATTTTTAAATGCAACATCAACTACTGTAATATACTTCTAACACATGCAGCAGGCTATGGAAAGGCAGACAAAGATGCAGACAGAAGTGTGGTTTAGTCAAACAAGCTACTGGCTCAACTCAGATTTAAATAGACAAAGTGTAAGTGACCTCAAAGTACAGGAAGATGTTGTTAAAGTACCATACAAAACACTGGGCAGAAATTGTAAGTTTGTAGTTTCACAAGCTTAAAATAAAAAGCTAAACACAACACTATACTCCTGAAGCTTAACAGCTTTTCAGAGAGATGTCAAAAATTGACATTTAAATGTAGGAAACTATACAAGGAGAAATAAAGGGACAGCAAGAAGGAGAAGAAAACCTTTAATCATCTTTTGCTTTCACAAATGCTAGTGACATACAATCAGTGCCTCTATCTTCAAGTATTTTTCAGAACAATTTATATGTCAAAGAATAAACACTTAAAACCCACTTTTACTTTTGCAGTGAGAATCATATCCTGTTTTAAGCTTACATAGCAAAAAAATTGCTTTAAAATCTTTCTAATTAGATATTGAAACGTTTTAGTCTCTATTTTCTTTAGCTGACCTCTTGTACAAGTGTGAAACAACCTTAGCAGATGAAACTGTACTGAGCATGGGAAATTGTATTATACACAGTATACAGCAGTGCATCAACATCACCATCGCTTCTGTTTTGTTTATATCACATATTGGGGGAGTGTGAAATAACAGTGTAAAGTTTAAGATACAAAATTTTTTAAGTCTGTAGAATTTATGGCAGACTAACCAAACAAATTAAAGTGCAAATATTAAGAACCATTAAGAAAATAAAGCAGAGATTCAAACAAATGTATACAAAACCAAGAATTTGAGCTTTCTCTGCCATATATCAGCAGGATCACACTAAATTAAACGGATTTTTGCATCCTCTCATGAACTTCCCAGTTATTATTTAACTGTTGTGTACCTAAGGGTTCCTCCTAGAGTTTCAAGATAATTTTAAGGCAATTACACTGATCTTACAAAAACGTGCTACAGTATTTCCTTGAAGCAGCCATCAAAACTTACACAAAGGTAGCCATGTCAGGTGGCTAAAGGAAACACTCATCCCCTCACATGGAATTTATAAGCACACTGCTTTCAACTTAAGTCTTGGGGCTTTGGGTTTTTTTTGTTGGTGATGTGTGGTGTTTTGGGGTTTTTTTTTAACTATCCCCCTAATAGCAAGATTCTTCCTCACAAAAATTAATAGCGGTGCTACTTCCTGTCTGGTAGCTACCTTGAGGACAGTCAAGTCTAGCCAATTTCCTCCCAAGCCCTGCCCACCCCTAGTTTTGGGAAAACTTGAGAGAAATGGCACAGCAAAACAACCCACATCTTACTGGTCACTTACTTTTCTTCTTCGTGCTGTTCTTGTTTTGAAGCCCATCCTGTGCCATCTTTAGGCACAATGTTCACATTAGGGTCATTGCCTTTGTTCTCTGCTTTGAGACTGGGGAGGTTAGCTGGGGGAGGCATCCTCCTTGAAATAGCAACTTTTCCAAGACTTTGTAATCCATGGCGTGCGGCAACTGCAGGCCAAAACAGAAAGTGCAAGTTAACAAAGTTAACAATGCTGTTTAGGAGGTAGCGTTCATGCAAAGCTACATAAATATTTTGCAAGAAACTCAGAAAAATTTGAGAGTATAAGAATTAGAAATTCAAATATATATGTATTTTTTTTTAAAAAAGGGGGAAATCAGAAATACTTGGTTTGGGAGAACTTGAGTACTTTTTGAATAGCGAGTCACTATGGTTAGCCTACTCCAGAGTCTGAAAAGGATATATGGCCCCACCTTTATACACAGTGCTCAGTGACAGAAAGCTAGAGGAGCCATTTAAAATACGATGTTGATGTCTTAGTATCCTTTAAGATGTTGTCAAGCATCATTCTCTTGCTCCTTTTGGAGTTTAATGTACCTTGATGAGTCCAGGAATACCGACATGGGTCCAGCCCATTTCTTTTTTGCTGCCAGTTTCATTTGGCAGATGCTGCTCTTGCAAAAACATTCCTACAAATTGCATTTACTCCAGACCACAAATATGAAAAAGCAGTATGAAGCTAATGTACTACATGGAACATTCAACCTACCAACTAATCAACTCAGGTTAACGAGCACAAGATACAACATGCCTAGGGTAGTATCATTACAAACATCTCAGTTTCAACCTTTAAAAATGACATTGTGGCAAACTTCAAAGTTTGAACACTTCCCCTGTTTCACCCCCCAATTTAGGTAAGTATGTTAAATCAAATCGAAAGCCTTCAGACTGTCATTCCCTCCTGGTTCTCAATCCAATCAATCATGAAAAAAGCAAATGTCAGTTTAAGTTTCACCCAGTGTTCGTCTGCAAAACAGACAAAGCACCCGATCTGAAAGCGAGCACTGCCTTCTTGTTAATCAAACACCTTTGGTACTGCAAACGTTTTCTGAAATAAGGTAAAAAGCACAGCTGGGGAACGGCACGTCATATGCCGATAACAAACAGAGACTGCAGCTATAAAACAGTTTTTATTTACCTATATTCTACTTCCTACTAGACTGCAAATGCTGTCTCCCTGAACTGATACTCTTTACAGCTAACCAGAAACCGCAATCAAGATTGCTTTCCAGAATTGTTCCACTTAACTGTTGTATCAAGCAGTTCAAAAAACTTGCTGTGCTTAAGTGCTCATATACTTTGCACTCTTAATTAGTACTACAGTAATGATGAAACAGAACGTAAAACTAAAGTCCGTTTACTCACCTGTGGTTTTCTGAGTTTCCAGTGATTTTCCCTTGTAAGTATTAAACAGACTGAGCGTTGCATACTTTGTTTTTCCATCCTTTGCTTTTGTACTCTGGCCTGACTTTTCCGACATTTCGATGGAAACTCATCGAGTCTGGTACCTCCTGCTCACCCCTCAAAATTTGCCTGAAAAGAAATCCACCAGAAAAGTAAAACAATTTGAATATAAGCCAATGCTTAAGACAGAGTTCATAAAACAAAAGTGGACAGCATATCTAACACTCTTTAGCACTGTTTCATTTAAGCATACTGGAGATACCACAGAATACATTAGCCCCAGGAACCCCAAGCCTTATGTAACACTACGTAATTGTAAAGTATTTCCACGTCCACAATTTGAATGTCACAAAATCGGGAAGGTCAGCATTTAATTAATATCAAACCACGTAAAAGTGGTAAATATTGTCCATGATCTCACAAAAAAAAAAAAAAACCAACAAAGTTTCCACCAGCAGCTAGCTCCCCACCGGGGAAGCTCAATGACTTCACCCACTGCTGCAGCCAAGTGCTGAGACACCATTAACTGTGGTACAGTACTGCTGGAATTTGTTGTTGGTTTTTTGTTGTTGTTGTTCCCCCCCAATTAAAGTAATCATGAACTCAGCAGCCAGAGAAATTAAATACACCGAGTCAGAAGTTTTCTTTATCAAAACTCAGAACACAGTATGTTCAGACAGGGAGGGTGAAGAATTCGTTAAACCAAGAGTTACACTATTCTTGCAGCAGTAAATTACAGGGCTGTTGGAGAAGGTCATCCCTCTCCTCCCTCCTTCCCCCAGAAGAGCAGGCTTTGAGAAAAAGCAGCTAGTAATTATCACTGATATTTCACTGTAAGTTCTTAGAAGTAACTTGACAAGAGTTTCTGCTATCATCGGGTAGGAACACAAGTGAGCATTCACTTAAACAGAATGTTATATAGTCGATTTATCTTAACACCTCCCAAAACCCCTGCTAGCCCCTGTGCTGGTTTTGGCTGGGATAGAGTTAATCTTCTTCACAGTAGCTAGTATGGGGCTGTGTTTTGGATTTGCGCTGGAAACAGCGTTGATAATACAGGGATGGTTTCCTCACTGCTGAGCAGGGCTTACACAGAGTCAGGGCCTTTTCTGCCTCTCACCCCACCCCACCAGTGAGGAGGCTGGGGGTGCACAAGAAATTAGAATGGGATGCAGCTGACCCCAACTGACCCAAGGGATATTCCATGCCATATGATGTCATGCTCAGCATATAAAGCTGGGGGAAGAAGGAAAGGCGGGGACATTCAGAGTGATGGCGTTTGTCTTCCCAAGTAACCATTACACATGACGGAGCCCTGCTTTCCTGGGGATGGCTGAACACCTGCCTGCCCATGGGAAGTGGTGAATGAATTCCTTGGTTTGCTTTGCTTGCCCGTGGAGCTTTTGCTTTTCCTATTAAACTGTCTTTATCTCAACCCACTAGTTTTCTCACTTTTACCCTTCCGATTCTCTCCCCCATCTGACTGGGGGGAGTGAGCGATCAGCTGTGTGGTGCTTAGTTGCCAGCTGGGGTTAAACCATGACACCTCCTTACAGTAATAATTTTTTAATGTATTTCCATATGAATTCCAGAATAGTTATGTACGCTCAAATACTCTTGTGTTTCATTCTAAGAGCAGACAGCAATAAGCAAGACAGAGCTATACATCCTGCTGAAACCCTTCGGTGATCAGCAAACTCCCTGGTCAAACTCAGAGCTTCAGAAGACCTTCAAAAGGAACTTGATTCGCGTGCAAGGCACTCATGTATTAAGAAGAGTTTGCGTGGGCAAGCAGTCCAAAGACTTACTTGGTCATGACAAACACTAACCAACGTCGAAAGATCAGGGAAGTTTCACTTATACAGGAATGACAACATTCCCACTCTCTGCCTTCTACCTCAATTTACAAGCCATGATCAACAAGACTAAGAAATGAAGATGGCAAATAACCTCGGGATGGTCCAGCTTCAGGAAGATTTGGGCCAGATGCTATTCTATTACAATCCATGCAGACTCTTGCAAAGGGGACAGTCTTCAGCTTCATACAGGGCCACATACATGGCTAAAAAATATATTCTCCCCTCTCCCAAGGACAAAGCATCCCCCAGATTTTTTTTGCCAAATTAGTCAGCATTTGGCTATTTCAACAGCATGTGTTGCACCAACAGCCATTCCTCATGTCATCCAAAAACATGAAATACAGGATAGAAGGAGGCTGAACTCAGCTCACCAAGTGGACCATGTAACCAGAACACAGACCTCAGATATGGCTGTTAGGCCATCCCTTATCTACCCAAAAAACTACATATTGAGGCTGCAAGCTTTCACTGGAAGCCACAGCTCACTACTCAATCATCACAGGCACAGGGAAGGAAAAAACCCAGCCTGATATATGAATTTAGACAAGCTTATCTTTGGAGCTATCAGTCAAGCAGATTTCAAGCAACCATTCAACTGTTCAGGCTGCCCCAATACTTATTTGCAATTCAACAACATGTCAAGCTTTGCCATTATTATTATTCATGGCCACGCAACCGCTTTCAGCTAGTCTGGAGACCTGAATCCAGGCAGACTAGTTTATCAAGCTGGAGTCTACATCAGACATTAGGTCTTGCATTAGCTGCCTCTTCTATGAGGAAACTCAGTTTATCATAAGGTCTTCAGTAAAATGTCTGTGAAAGAACCTGGCAGATTCTTTCCCTTCAATTCTCCTGTTACTCTGTTCCCAGACTTGTATTTATGATAGAGTCCACCACATTCATCCTGGAGCATCTATCAGAGGAGTAGGTATCGGGCAGATAATTACCAGGAGCACATGGGTGGCAAACAAGCTTTCAGATGTGCATATAACCGTATCAAGTAATACACTATAATTACCTGATACTTAGCTATGCTCGCACGCACTTGCAAGTGAGAACACATACAGTTTTAATTTTCATCCCAAGACTCGTCCCAGCCCCAGATTTTGTAAACAAGGAGCTTCACAATGCTGCATAATCTAGAAGTTGGCAAAAAGAAAAAAGAAAAAGGAAAAAAAGACGACAACTCAGGTCATTTATTGCCCCCCCAATTCACAGTAGTAGTGAAGCCCTAAGAGATGCAGGCAGAGCAGAAGATAGTTTGAGGATGGTTTAAAATAATGTTGAGTTTTTGTCATCCTTTCCAAAGCCTGTACCTCTGGTAGAGATCAAACATGGAAAATCTTAATCAGAACTCTCTTCTTTACAGAGACAGAATTCATACTTGGACAAATCTTAATGGTAACAATTGTTCTTTCTAGAACATTTGATAGTTTAAAGAACAGGAAGTGGTGATCATGTTCCCCAATAATGTTTTCTGATGACAAATTTACAAAAATTGGTCTGCTCATTACAGCCAAGCTCTATGCCGTTTAGAGTATAAAAATTCATACTGTTTGACAAGTTTTTCCAAAGTTACACTACAAAGAAACAGAGTATTTTAAATTAATTAAAATTGCACATTCCTCAGTAATCTGACTTGCAGAAAATAAATCAAGCACTGCAAACAGTGCTCTTTTAAATTAGGCCAGTCAATACTTTCATATTTAACTAAGTTTAGACCTGATACTGGTTGCCAAATAAGAAATACTTGCAAAATTAGACTTTAGACCAGGTACTCAAGTCAGGGGTAACAAATCCTCCCTCTGAAGAGCCCATCTGGCCCTCTACAAACATACCTGCCACATCACACAGTAAACAAGCACCCAGTGCCATCTAACAACAGTTATAAAGAGATAATTCCATTGTTTCAAGCCACATGAAATAATATTTCAACCTGCATCCAGCTCCAAGACCTTTGCCTTTTCACTCAAACTTTACTTGTATATGCTACATTCCTATACAGGAGCATTGGAATCATTCCTTCCTCCTCACCATCTACAGGGTATTTTAACATAGGATATGTTTAATTTGTGCATACAATAGGGTGGCAAGTACTAGACTCGCCAAGCGATTCCCAGTTTGCTCTAATATTTATACCTTTTGTTATTATCAGTAAGGTAGCTGTTAGTCTGAACTCTATTAGTCAAATCCTTAAAAGCAAAGTGCTACTGTCCACTAGGTTTAGACTCACTGTCATATGAGTAAGAACATGAGACAGCTGTATACCTCTGAACAGTAGCAACACATAAGAGATGTCAAGAACTACTTACCAAAATTAAATAACTACCATGATAGCAAACAGAAGGACAGGCAACAGTACAAGCAATAACGGCAGCTGGCAGGGTTCACTGCACTATTAAGAAATTTAAGCAAGTCAGCGGTTAATTTTGAATGACTACAGTTACTATTATGCATAATTAGAGAAGGCACAATGCTCCCAACATTCTAGAACAAAGATTACCTTTCAACCGCTCCATAATGTTACCGAATAAGTTAACTGACCTTCACTGTGGCCGGAAGATTTTAAGGTTAAAATTATTACTGCAATTTCTGTACCAGACTATTTTTTCCAACTGCAACTGGTTGGCTTATTTAGATCCTGCAATGAACTCAGGAGCACGTGTACAGAAATCAGTACAGTAAGTAGCTGCTAGAAATTCTAGATATCCTGGTCTCTGTTAAGGAATGTTTACTTGTGCCCTCTTAGATACTTATAGTTGGTAGAAAAGCAAACAATGCAGTATATTCTAGACTGTAGAATCATATTTTTAAAGTAATAATAAAACCCCAGCAAACAAAAAACCCGATGCATATCACAGAGTCCTTTTTCCCCTAAGTTCCTAGCTCTCCTGGTCATTTCAGAATTCCCCAAAATGACTTGTTTAAAATTTAATGATACTAGTTCATATGTCTGTAAACTTTGCATAGTATTCCATCACGACCAACTGTAGACTAGAAAAGATCTTACCTCCACTTCAGAAAAAAGTTCGTATGTGATTAAATAAGGAAGAAAGTATTACATATTGAGGTCACTTTTGAGGACTGGAGTGGTAAGAAGTTTAAAACATCTAACAACTTAACTCAGCAATTCTTGTCTGGTTTCCTTCCTTCTCTCCCACTGTGTCCGTTTCAGTATTTTGTAGTTTTATTATACATATAAAAAACCAGTTTTACATACATGCAAGAACAGAAAAGCTACAATAGTTTGTTGTCTCGGTGAACAAGTATATACAGGCATGGAAAGGGCAAGAGAGTTCTGTAAACGTTCAGGTAGAAACTTAGCTTCTTTATCCACAGTTCTTGGCAGGGGCAGATCAACTCTTACTACTGCCATGGGAAATAACTGTATTCTCTATATTATGGTCTTCCAATTAATGTTTCTGTATACGTATGAGGCACAGCATACACCATTCCCAACTTTTGGGAGAAAGATTACTATTCCCTGTATTTTTCAGACATCCCATCTAAGCTGATGTAAGCACAGATGACTGCATGACAACTCTCTAGATCTGTATTTTATATGCTGTATTTTTAAACCTCTAGACGAAGTCTATTTTTTACACAAGTGTAGCATCTCAGGAGACTTCAACAATATTACAGTTATCTTTTATGCAGTCCCATCTTCTTAAATCCCACACCCCACGCTTATTTAGCCTACAAGCACACACTCAGTCAGGATAGGTAGCCTGTACATTAGCTTCCCAGGACTCTGAAGTCTTAAAAACATTAAGTAAATAGAATAATTCCCACATTCCCTGTTCAACACAGCTAGGATATCTAGTCCCTGCCACCTCCACTCCAAGGGCTATATTTTGGCTAAATTTGGAGAAGAATGAGCTGGAATGACTTAAGGCAAAGCACACCATTCAAGACTCAAACCCGCTGAAGATTTCCTATGACCTTCAACTCTCAGTGCCTCAAATGCCCATCTGTGAAGTGAGAAACATCATAAAAAAACACTACATGAAAGTTTATTTGTAACTGGGACACATTAGCACCTCTCTCAAAACAGAAAACAAGAAAAATCCAGAAGGACTTTTCATACCCTATTTTAAGCACACTAAAGAAAGTGGTTAAGGGGCAAAAAACATCCTATACAAATGTCATCCGTATCCAGCCATAACTCTACTTTTCTTAGAATAGCTTTGTTTCTGGCACACTCAAGAATGTTGTTCTGGTAAGTTTTGGAACTAAATAATACAATTGAAAAAATGAAGCTTTCTTCCCACATGCTCAATTGATGTTAGAGGCAGACATTCCCAAATTCTGTGTTGTTAATTTCAAAAGAGAATTCTCGATCCCTCAACAAGCCTTGTGCTCAAAACCCAATAAATAATGTGGCATTAAAAAATTCAGCTAGAAAGGAAAGGTTTCATTTCAACCCTAAGTCTGGCATATTTAGATTCCAGAACTTCACTGAAGAAGTTGCCTAACTGTAAAACCCAAGCATAATCTGCAGCTAGATATTAAATTCTAAAAAAACCAAAAAACAAAACAAACCCCACAACAACAAAAAATAAACTTGTGTGATCTTCAGAAAAGAGACTAATTTAGACCATTTACAGAAAAATAAAGCCAATTTAAAAGAGAAACATAGGATACTGGATTAAATGTACTTGGAATCCCAAAAAGCCTTCTTCATGCTTTATTTGTAACCCATTACCAAGGAACCCTCTTATTTATAAATGAATGCTCAAAAAATATTGTGTAATTATTGAATACACGGGTTTGTGCAGAGAAGGTTGCACACAAATAACAAATGGAATTACCATTAAACATACTGACTTCACTTCTCTGACATGGGTATGTTTATAAGCAATACACACTAACTAACAATCTCTTATTGATGACCTTATATTTACAACTTCGTAGTGCTCCAAGTGTCATTCTGGGACTGAGGTTTTCAGGCCCAATTTTTTATTAAAACACCGCATGCTTTGGTCTTTTATCCCCCTATTAAGAATTCTTAATAGCTTCAGCACTAGTCAGCTTAATATGACATGAAAACAAGCCTCAAAAACCTCCAGTTACACTTCAATAGCAAAAGGCTCTGACAAATCAAAGTATCTAATGAAAAAGCCTCTAAGGTCAGGATTTCCCCCCTCCAAGAACAATTTGCAGCAGTGTTCATTGTCAAGTAGGTTGTCACTAAGCAGGCTGAAAATTGCAGTAAAGATTTTGAGGACTTTCGAGCTTCTATTTCATGTACCTTAGACATGGCTCTATGACCTACAAGAACAGAAGCTCCCCAGATCTTCAAAGAGTTCTGGGTAGATCTCACTACAACTCATTCTTGAAGAAGATCTATACTAAGTTTTATTTCCTTAAAAGTCAGGCTAATACACATTTCCATCCCCTTTTTTCTTCCCCGTCTCTAGATTTTGGGCTCACTGGTTTTCAGTAGAGCTTGAAAGAGGGCACACAATGCAAAGATTGCATTGATTCTATAAATTCTGTGAAGGCAGGTGGCTAAGTAGAAAAAGAAAACCCTTTCAATCACCACCTCTTCTGCACCCATCACCTCAGAGGAAAAACTGTAGCACAGGCCAATCCCCAAGGCACTAGACAATCTATAGAGGAGTATTGTTAATGGCCACCAAACGGAAAATAAAAATGAGTTTTGCTCCTTAGAACCAAAGCACTCTGTCATGAGACAAAGTTGTAGCAAAGCAGGCTTTGCTAGTTCTATCATTCTTCAAATTACTCCCCATTAAAGCCTAAGATAGTCTTTCCAAAACACTACCAAAACTAGATGTGTCATGATCTGTTCTCCACCTGGCATAAGAAAGCCATTTTAGGACATTATCCCACAGATGCATCTTGTAAAAATGCAGTCTGTGGATGCCAGAAATGAGCATCCACAAATGTCTGTGAGTCTGAAGAGATACCTAACAACAGTCTAAATAGACCTCATGAGGTTCAACAAGGCCAGGTGCATGGTCCTGCACCTGGGTTGGGGCAACCCCTGGTATCAATACAGGCTGGGGATGAAGGGATTGAAAGCAGCCCTGCAGAGAAGGAGTTGGGGGTACTGGTGGATGAAAAGCTGGACATGACCCAGCAATGTGCATTTGCAGCCCTGAAAGCCAACCGTATCCTGGGCTGCATCAAAAGCAGCGTGGCCAGCAGGTCGAGGGAGGTGATTCTGCCCCTCTACTCTGCTCTGGTGAGACCCCACCTGGAGTCCTGTGTCCAGCTCTGGGGCCCTCAGCACGAGACAGACAGGGACCTGTTGGAGTGGGTCCAGAGGAGGGCCACAAAAATGATCAGAGGGACGGAGCACCTCTCCTATGAGGAAAAGCTGAGAGAGTTGAGGTTATTCAGCCTGGAAAAGAGAAGGCTCCAGGGAGACCTTCTAGCAGCCTTTCAGTACTTAAAGGGGGCTTATAAGAAAGACGAGGACAAATTTTTTAGCAGGGCCTGATGTGATAGGACAAGGGGTAATGGTTTTAAACTAAAAGAAGGCAGATTCAGACTAGGTACAGGAAGAAATTTTTTACAGTGAGGGTGGTGAAGCACTGGAACAGGTTGCCCAGAGAGGTGGTAGAAGCCCCATCCCTGGAAACATTCAAGGTCAGGTTGGATGGGGCTTTGAGCAACCTGATGTAGTTGAAGATGTCCCTGCTCACTGCAGGGGGGTTGGACTAGATGGCCTTTAAAGGTCCCTTCCAACCCAAACCATTCTATGATTCTATGAAGTATTATCTAAGGCAATTCCATTACCCAGGGATTCAATGCTTTCAGTGTTTATGTATGTCTCTCTCCCATGTTTTACACCAGTGGCCCAATTTTGGTCTCCCACTTTCTACTGTGTAAGAGAAGCTGTTCATCAACACAGCTCTTATACTTGCTTTTGCCTTTTACAAGGAAGGAAAGAGATAATGTAAAGAGGCACTCAAACATAAATGCAGACATTCATATAAACAAAATGCTGGAATTAGTAAGCATCTCCCTAAAAATTTTACTCAGTTCTCAACTATTGTATATGCAGAAGATGTAATACCTCTATCTACTTCAGCTTTATAATTACACTTAAGTACTCTTCCAGCTGTAGATTATTCCACATTTGAGATACAAACCCAGTTTTATCACAAGAGGAGACTCAAATCTAAAATGTACAAAGTGCTATCAATGAAACATTTAAAATAAATAGTATGACTGACTACAGAAGGCATGTTACAAATTATTAAAGAACAAAAAGCCATGTTTGAGATGTACAAAGATAGCAGGTTTTCAAGGTTGTTAAGGTACTAAAAGGCGACAAAATAATGACTACCTTTTTTTAAAAACACTTTGTTGTTGTAAAGTGTAAGTTAAAATTTACAAACACATACTCTAGTAAAGTGAATTCTCTTGAAACTAAATGTAAGGTTCTCTCCAAAGTTCTGCACAGAATTCTTTTGGCTGCGCTAACATCCAACGCAGGTCTTTAAATCCTTATCGTGTCAGGCAGAATAAAGATAGTAAAGAAATAGTTCAAATTAAAAACCAAAACAAAACACAACTTCTTTTCTAAGGAAAAAAGCTGGAAGGACAAAGCACTGGCACCACATCTCTCACTGGAAGAGGCTGATGAACTGAAATTAAATTTCAGACTAAACCCATGTCCTTTGAATCTATTTAGGCATCTATGTCCTGCCACAGGCAACAGGAATTAAGTTCCTACACAGCACAGTTTGAGCTGAAGTTCCCACTCTGTGACTCCAATTAGCAGAGTGGCTAGTAACTTTTTATGGGTAGCTGCACTGTTACCATCCAGAAGCTCACCAGGAGCCAGCAACATACTTAACTTTTACTTTGTAGCCACTGAGATACAAACAGGCTGGAGAGATAGCACTGGGGCTTCCCACACAACAAACACCGTTTGCAAGAAGGCAGCACATCACCGCAGAACAGGAGACTGAAGAAAGCCACAGCTGCTCCCAAGCAAGAGGGAGTAAACAGGGCTGGAGTGCAGACACCTACTAACCAGCAGCAGATGAACAGGTGACTTAAAGGGAGTTCAGGGCCAAATAACAACCAACCCCTCCCCTTCTTCCCAGCAGGGAAAAACATTTTCTCAGACTACTGCTCTTATGTCTTTACATGAAGGTTTTCCCTCTGTAAAGCTTATACTAAATGAAATACACAAGCTCCCTACAAACCATTCTGCCTAGAATATTTACATTACAATTCTGAACTGAAAATCCAACATCTGCTGTCTCCAGCAGCAGGACCTTTAGGCACACAACACTACAGAAATCCTGTTCCATACTTACTCTAGAACTCAGGTACCTTCAAGAAGTGAAATACGCAATGTCCAGACTCAGCCTTAAGTCTCTCATCTTCTGTGTAGCAAAAAAAAAAAAAGTGACGACTGGCTTAAAAGATCTAGACAGAAGTGATTTTAACTTGCCTTCCAAGTTTAGAAAATGTACTTTGGTCATTTTTTCAAACTCTTGGCAACATGAGGGATAGATCTTTAGGCTAATACACTGGTGGACTTCGCATACAATCAAGTAATAAAGAGAACAGACTTAAAGGTTGAAGTTGACCACCATTGTTGCATGTGTCACAGGCACCATAAAATCATGAGAATCAGAAACCCCGTACGTGCCACTAGACCAAATGCACATTGGGTTCAGCATTCCCCTCTACTGGAATGGACCAGAATGACCTTGGCATAAACACACCAACCTCAACACTGATCCAGCGTATCTTGCTTCTGGTTTTGGAAGCCTGCATTTGTCCCGGATAGCTTCCCACTGATGACTGAAGTAAATGTGGACTCATGCTTAAAGAAATAGTTCTCTGTATGTCTGCTGGCAAACTCAGATAGTAATGACCGACAGGCTAGTGGAATGAGGTTACAGTTCTTTACAGAGCAATTCCAGTTTAGGTTGAGGCACAACAAACAGCAATGCAAAACGAATCTGGTTTCTCAGTGATACATGAATAAAAAGCTTCCAGAGCCTGAAAAGACTACAATCTGTATCACATGAGAAGAGCACAGTTACTAGACTAAAATTTCACCAGTGGGGTATACTGACCACATAAAATATACTACAGCATTCACTGGTATTACAAGCACCTATGTCATTTACTCATTTGTTCTACGTAAACCAGACTAGTGGAAAGAAATTAATACCACCACAGCTCGAGTAAAAATGACAAAGATTAATAACTACTAATAACCATAGTGTATTAGAAGTATTCCTTCAAGTACCAGCCCATTTTCAAGTTAACAAAGTACATTTAAACAGCTTTTTTGCCAGAAAGGATTTTTCGAGATATTCCAGTAAAGAGACTGACAGTGCGTGCCACACGTAAGTCAAAACTAGCACACCATAAAGCTAATGCACTAACACAACACAGCTATTCTTGCTGCGTTCTGATAATCCTTAAACATAAATTAGAATGATTTAGATGTTTTGCAAGATTACCAAACACATTTCAACTAAAAATGTATTCATTTCTGAAAATGTAAGATCCAAAACTTCTTTGCAGCTCACTTTTAAAGCAGGCTATTTTATTCCTTCTTAGCCTGACAATTTCTTTACAAGTCTTTATTTCTTTGTCACTAAGCATTAGAGCAAATGTTTTGCAAGACAGATTTTTGATTTTTCCAGTTTCATGCAGTTGGTTAAGAAACTTTTTAAAACTGTAAATTTTTAACTGTGGCAGCAGTTTCGAAGTGCTGGAAGGAAGCCAGGACCAGGGGAGAAAAAAAAAAAAAGAACAGTTTCTATACAATGAAAAAGAGCATCATAATGAGATGCGTTCTCATTACTTCTGGGAACAGAACAATGTAAGTGCTTTCACCCAATTAGCTTTTCAACTTGCAGATGCCAAATGAGATTTTTATTTTCAAGATTTGCAAAAAGCGTTTATTAAAGAAATTTCCATTATTTAGAAGAATGAGAAAACTTCAGAGCTCTCAAAACTGAATCACTGCCTATTTGAGAAAAAGATAAGGGAATAAATTAAGGCAAATTCTCGCAGAAACAAGCCATGTACCTGCTATCAAAGTACAGTATTCAAATAGTAGGTTGGTAGGCAGCGCTCTTCTCTGAATACAGAAAACTAATGCGACCTGTCTTAGCTATCGGAATCCTCTTTTAACTGAAAAAGTTACAACTATCCACTAGGCTTCTTACAAACTAATCTAGGTCAGTTTATCCTGACCACAGCAGCTCTCTGTAAAGGCATCTGTTAATGTTTAAGATCACAGTCCCTTAAAAAAATTACAAAAGCACTTAGCATGCTGTCACAAGTACCACTTTGTTTCTCGCCCAACTGCATCACGCCCTCCGGCAGAAGCCTGGAAAGGCAAAACTGCTAGCATACCCATTGTCCCCGCGCACACAGAAAGCGGCACGGGGAGTCTCCTCCTCAGTGGCATCCCGAAGAGTGGTTCCTCTGTCAGGCTGAGAACAGGGGAGCAAAAGGGAAGTCCACAGTGGGGCTGCAAAAGTAGCTACACAACTGATGACATACAGATGTTCCCAGGTCTGTTCAAATGAGAGTGCTGAAAATAGTCAAATGGCCAGCACTTCTCTGCACTTGCTACATTTAGATTTAATTGCACGGAAAGAATAATCAGAACTGGTGATGCTGGTGGGTTTGAGGATCCATTTGCAAGAATAACGCGAACAGAACTGCTTGCACCCTACAGCAAAAAAGGTACGAGCAAGAAGTCTCCACATATTACATGATTTTCTCTTATTTCTAAACATACAGAGTACCAGCGAGCCGTGGCTTCCTTCCGGCTGCACTTCAACAGATCCGATTCCAGATGCAGGCTGAACAGTGCTCCAGATCTGTTCCTCTGCAGGCAGCTGTCTGGGATAAGTTACCAGAAACAACAGCTGAGCTGAACAAGAGTTGACTCCTTAAGTTGGTCACAGTGTTTGGTGCAAAACATTTCCTTCTAGGAAGCTGATGAAAGATAATCAATAGGTACATGAAAATAGACCAGATTCCCGACAGATGAGCGGAAGTTGCAGCCATTTAAAATTACCCCTCTCTCCACTGTTTCTGTTTTTCCCTTTCATTTTAATACTCTTACTGCAAAAGCCCTTGCACTTTATTTCAAACTCTGAAACAATGCCATTTAAACTGATGGCATGTTTCCAACCCTTCTCACCCACCCCATGTTGAATTGGACAGTGGAAGAGGGCAGGACAGATTAAGAGACAAATGTAAAGCCATTCCTTGCTGTGAATAACTCAAAGAATCTTTTTCAAGAATTCCATTTCCTGCTCCTTTACCACAATTTCCAAGCCCCACTGTAATAATTAACATTTCTTAACAGAGGAAGTGATATTTAGTTTCAGCATTCTTCCCAAGGAACCACAATTTACTTTGAGCAGTGGATTTCTCTCCACATCATACCTTTCTGCACCTTTAAGGTATCCCTGACCTCAGCTGCAAATAAGTAAAAGTTTTTATACAAAACTTGTTTTTTCCAAAGTCAGTCCTTAAGTAACATAAATAGTTACATGTAAGGTTTTGACTTCAGAAATCGGTTAGATGTTGCTTTGAAATAACATTCAGGCAAGCTCTTCTGTTCATGAGCTCTTTCAGAATGTTTTGGAAGTGCACAAGAGCCACTCTAGGGCTACATCTTTAAGGATTTTCATTCCTCTTTAGAACAGATGTGCCACAATGAATTCCCTCTTTTCTAGCTATTTTTTCCAACTTTTTTCTGTTCACTTTCTTAAATTACTTTTGTTATTGAAGGGTCCAACCCAAAGATGGAAGTACACTCACCAACAGTAGGAATCCACAGAATAAACCATTTTATACAGAGTTCTGTACAACCTTAGCGTGATGAAAAAAAAGGTTCAGAACAGTTACTCTAATCAGTTATGTAATGACTTAAGCTACTTGTCATGACCTTCAAAAGTTCCCACTTTGCTCAATACCCAAATTTTGTGTTGCCTGTAAGTCCTACCATATTCCTAATCTTATTCAGGTATATCAAAAATAATAGTTTCTCCTCTGTCTTAAGAAATGTTACAGCACATTTGTTTCTAAGGCTTTTAAGATACTCCCACTGTGACAGTTAGAGCCAGGGTTGCCAAATGTACCAGCTTATAATACACCATCGACAGCATCAATAAAAAAACTTCACTCCCGTGCGTACAAAGGTGGTAGAATCTGCTCCTTGGTCTGGTCCAGCTTGGAGAGAGCTCATAGCTGCTCACAGTCTCTTCAACCTGCTGCCTGTTATCCTCCGGATCTCTGGTTACATGTTTTTCCCTGTGACTCACTAGTTTCTTGGAACAGAGACCATCTCCATCTTCACTGAAAGAATGCTCAGCATGCAAGAGATGCAGCTGCGAAAACCACACTGACAACAGTTCTGGACAACACTGGTTAATTACACCAAGGGTCAACTTCAGCCCTCTGCTTGAGACTGGATTCAATCATTTTTGTTAAAAAAAAAAAAAAAAAGAAAAAAGATGAGGAGCTAAATTAGAAAAGCCTTATCAGCATATCCAGTTTTATGTATCTGCCTTTCAGCGTTACAGAACCCATTTTCCACGGAAGTTAACTTGCATCTGCCAAATGGCTACAGATGAAGTTTAACATCTTCAGTTGCTCTTGGTTCTCTGTTTATTCTGCTTAGAAAAAAAAGAATCTCATGTGTCCCTTGATACTCTGCTTTCAAGATGCATTAGATAATATATTGAGTCTTAATTATTTATCAAAATACTTATCAAGAAACTTTTCTTTATCCAAAGCTAAGCGCATACCACAAAACTCTGTCCGTGATGATAGCTTGATCTGTGGCATAAAAAACATCTCCTAACTAAGGTGACTTCAGCAAAATTAACCAAGCAGCTACGTCACAATGCAAAGGCAAGTTTTTCTTACTAGAACACATCTTTCCTACAGACTATTTACACACATTGGCAAGAGAAAACGTTATTGCTCCTCCTCACTAGAACACTTCTGCTGTGCATTATATATGCACCTAGATACACTTGTACAGGAAGCACCAACTGTCCTAAACACTATTATAAAACAAGCCCTGTAAAGACAGTAATTTATTTTCTGCAAAATGAGAGCATCAATGCATTGATGTAAAGACAGTGAGGTCCTTCAGTGCAATAGATGGTGACTCTGAAATAGAAGAAAATATATTAAGTCCTAAAGCATATCAAGTCATAAATTGGGAGAAAATCATTGCCTTCTCAAAGAAAATTAAGATGTTCCTGCACTTCCATCTTAGCTGAAGATTCAAATCAGTTAAATAATGTTTCTTTTGCCAAGAATAACTTAAACTATTGCTCCTGCATATATACTTTAAAATCATGACTGTAGACTTAAATTG
Source organism: Phoenicopterus ruber ruber (assembly GCA_009819775.1). Taxonomy (NCBI): domain Eukaryota; kingdom Metazoa; phylum Chordata; class Aves; order Phoenicopteriformes; family Phoenicopteridae; genus Phoenicopterus; species Phoenicopterus ruber. The sequence continues at coordinate 29,330,758 of CM020222.1, forward strand.
TGAGTTAAAATTTACAAACACTAAAATCTAGGAATATTAAGGTCACATACTTTAAAAAATATTAATTTTAAAACCAGCTGTAGCTCTTTACATGATTTAAAAGTTTGAAAAGGTTTGCTTTTCTATGCAGAGAAAGTTTGATCTGCTGGCTTAAGCAAGCGGTGTGGCAAAAAACAGGCAACCTAGCCATCGCTGGTTTTACTATGAAAAATGATTTGGTACCTCTGAGCATGATGAGCTACATCTTATATCCCAACTAACTAAAAATTGAGTAAAGTTGCCATTTCACTTAGGAATCAGCTGTACATTGCTTTAAAGAGATATTTAATAGACCCCTCTTCTCTCAGTCACTAGGCACTGGTTGATGCCACAGTTCTTCAGGCACTACTTGTGCATTTGATATACCTGAACATGAAGTGTAGCAGTTCCTGTCTCTGGTATTGTAAGCCCCTGAAAGTGTAGCCCACATAATTTTCAAATACACATCAGTTAAAACGTATCACCATCACACTTGGGATTGAAGATATATAATGTTGATTCTGCACTATAATTTTATGGCTAATCAAGACAGTATCAGATATATAAAAACATGAACAATATGAACGATACACGGCTTCTCCCTTTAATACATTTGCAATCTGTAGCAGACTAGTTCATTAGCATTTAGCTAGAATGTTATGTAACGGTTGAGGTATTTGTAATAAAAACAGTCTATTTCTGTTAGCCTGTTCTTCATAGACATAAAAGCTGTCTTCATCTGATTTTTATTAGGACTTCATCTTCCTCTGCTCTTTATGCATTTTTAAAGACTTCTGTCCACTCTGTTTTCCTTTCACCAACACACACAGAGTATTATTTCCTCCCACCTCCTCACACAAATCTCAGCTTTCATTTTTACACCTTCTTTCACCCATGATAAGTTTCTATGGGGTTTTGTGAAATTCAAACCCCCAAAAAAATGAGGGCATGAAGCTGAGCGAAGAAAAAATTTACTACAGAAGATGAACAACTGGTTCTACCAGTAAAACACCACCGGCAGTCCCGTCATTACAAGCCCAACATCCATCCCCAACTAGTGGAAACGTGGTGCATTTTCAGGGCGAGGTTTTTTTTTTTCCCCTCAAATCCTCCATTACTGTATGCGGCCTTTGAAGACGCCCCACTCTTTCTTCAACAGAAGGAAAATTTTTTCCTTCACTCACATCTCCAATGTGCCATACAAGGGTTTATTCCTCTGCAAGAGGACACTACGCAAGGGTTTAATCCTTCAGCAAGAGCTATCTTTTTCTTTCTATCTCCGCATCTAAGCCTCTTATCCATGCCACCCTTATATGGTATTTAGACTACGTTTTCCACCCTCTCTCCACTTTCACATCACTCCCGTTAGTTAGCCTGGGAAATATTCTGGAATAAAGGGCTTGCACTTTCAGTGACCTAGGACACCTGGCCGAAGTCAACCCCAAACACACCCACTGCTTTGACTTACACTCCTTCTCTTTATTGACATACAGCATTCATTCAGACAGAACAAAACCTACACGAGAGCTCCCTTCTGAACTGCATCATCTTTTCCTTGCTCATCGTGGCCCTTTTCACTTTCCCTAGCAGACTTCAGGATGTGGGGACACGGGACCTACAGAAGATGCATACCATAAATCTGTACCATTGAACAAGGACTCCAGCAACCAAGGTAAAGCTGTAGAGTGATGTAACTATTTTTACAGATTGCTCTACAAAAAGCTAGGGTTCCTGTTATGAAATCCAAAGTCTAAATGAGAGTAAATAAATTATAAATTGCTACTAAACTGCAAAGAGACAGAATATTTTTATTAGTAAAACTCACAGAAATGATTGTGTATTGATTTATACATATTTTACAAGCTATTATTTACCAAAGCAATACTTTATGCAGGAAACACATATATACTAAGGCAGAGTTCTAGGTGACAGAGACACACACAGAGGCCATAATCCTAGTCTCCACACACAAGCACTGGCCTATGCCAGTTCTCACTTGAGTTTAAACAGCCACCTCTTAAGCACACACCTCCACCAAAGCGGTCATACTCCTCACCCACTGAGCACAATATTCTAAGGGACAAATTGCCTTTTCATTGAACACTCACCAAGTTCAAAGAACTCCCAGAACTTTGAGATTCCTTAGTCCCAAGGAGACTGTAGCAGAGTTGCACTAAAACATCCCAAAATTAACTTTGAAGAAAAATTCTCTAGACTACGTAATTCAAAGAAAATTGACAGCCATTCAGCTCCTGGCAGCCAGTTTTAAACGGTAATCCTTTTGTTTCTCACTGATGGACAAATGAGATCATGTCCTGTTTCCTCCTCCCTTCAAAAACATTTTCTTGTCTGAGCAAAGCTCTTAAGACTAGACAACGGGTAGGCCTAATGCCTCACTGCAGAAGAAACAAAGCTATTAAAAATTAGAGTCTTGTTCCTTCTGTTGGAAATAATGCTAATTCCTACTAACGTACCCATCCGACTCCAGTAATCAAAGACAAACAAGGAAAAACAGTCCTTCCTCAATGATACAGATCAAGACCTTCCACAAAAGAACAAGCTTACAAAACACGTGTGAGACACGAAAAGGAAAGAAATAGAAAAAACAAAATGTTCCATTCAACGCCCAGCACCATGCTCTCATGCATGCTCCCCTTCCCCATAAAGAGGGCCTGAACTGGAAACTATCTGGGCCTTCTTTAGCCACAAGATTTTCAATCCCTGCATCCCTAGGTGATGGCTCCCATTATGCCCACTGCAGACTGGCTGCCTGAATTTTAGCCGTGTCATCTAACCATGCTCACATAATCCTTTAAGTGCTATCAATAAGAACACCCCTGACTCTGCTCACCCCACCCCTACAAATCTTGTTCCCAGGAGCAGAAACAATACCTTCCTGAACGGTGCTTCACTCAGTCCTACAACAAATAACCCAAGAACAGCCTTTTACTGTACATCTCAAGAACTGTGGATGAATATTTCAGAGTTAGAAAACCAGAGCGCCGTGCCCTGCATGTGCCTCCAGCATCCCGTAAGAAAAGGCTCCCCTCCCGCCGCGTTTCTGGAGGAAGAATCACAGCCATAAAGTGAGCGCAAACGCACGAAGGGGACGGTACGTTTCTCGAGTAATCTCCCGAGAGAGAGAGAGAAACCCGGAGCCGTTAAAAAGAACGGGGAGACACGAGAGGAGGGAGAGCGGGAGAAGAAAGCAGCATACTCGCACGAGCGGCCCTCAGCCGCCACCACCACGGCAGCCCCCTCCCGCCGCCCCCGGGCGAGGCCCGGCGCTGTGCCCGGCGCGGGGTGCGGCCGGCCCCAGGCGGCGATGCGGTGCGGTGCGGCCCAGCGGCGCGGGGCAGCCCAGGCTGCCCGCCCGCCGCGGGCCCAGCGCCGCGCCGCCTCCCTCCGCCCGGCCGCGGCGGGCAGCGGGTGCCGGCCCCCGGGGGCACCCCCTTCCCCGCCGGCCGCGGGCCCGCCGCCGCCGCCAGGCCAGGCGGAACCCGCCCCCGCCCGGGGCCATGCGGCGCAGGCCGCTCGCCCGCCTCTACCGGCGCCGGTCCGCGCCGCAGGCCCGCGGGGCGCTGCGGAAGGCGGAGGCGCCGCCGCTTACCTGGCGCGCAGCACGGCGGGCCGGCGCTCCGGCCTCCCCGGGGCTCCCGGACTCGGCGAGGCCGCTGCCGCTCCCGGCGCCGCGACGCCGCGCCTCAGCCGCTTCCACACAGGGGCCAAGATGGCGGGCGGCCAAGCCGGCGCCAACGACGTCTGACCTCACCGCGCCGCGCGCGCGCGCGCACCCGCTCGCCGGCTCCGCCCCCGCGCCGCTGCTCACGTGGCCACGCCGTGCCGCAGTCGGGCGGGCGCGCGGCGCCCGGCGCGCCCCCTGGCGGCGCGGGGTGGCGGCGGGGCCGCTCCCACCCCCGGCCCCACGCGTGGGGACCGGCAGCGCCCAGCGCCCCCGCCGCCGAGCGGGACCTCCGTCGCGGGGGGACGGCTGGGGACACGCTCTCCCGGAGGGAAGTGACTGCAGCCCGAGCGCAAGCGGGCAGCACCCATCCGCTGGGTTTGTAGCAAAATCCCCAGATGAAGGCACCCACGGGTGCGTGGGGAGGCACTGCCTTCTCCCCGTGGCTTCTGGGTTCCCTGCAAGCCTGAGGCTGCTCGGGCAATGGCAGAGATGCTCGCCCACCTAGATTTGTCACTGTATATATTATTTCTTGGGAGGGGGCTCTCCCCTCTGCCACCACTTGAGGTACTGGGTCCACTTGACCATTCTCCCCCATCCCCGTCCGTGTCCCCCCCCCCCCCCCCCCCCCCCCCCCGATAATAATCCATTAATAAAACCATCAGAGAAGACCAAATCCATGAGGTTTATTTCTGGATCCCTACTTCATGTCCCAAAAGTTACCAGACAAATACAAAGATCTTTACAGTCAGTGTTTCAGAACATCTCAAGGTGTTGCTGGTCTTGTTCAAAATTTATGGAGGAAGCTCTGGGCAAGCAGAGGGGGAGGAAGGCTGGCCCCGTGCACACCAGCCTGCCCAAAAAAAGCTCTTCCCAAAAGCCCTCTGGAGATCCAGCCTGGTGCTGGTGCAACACGGGCAGGGATTGCGGCAGGTTTGGGGTAAACGCTCCGTACACTCCTTGGCGGGTGTGAAACAGCAGCAGGGGCAGGCTGGGCACCAGACAGCACGGGGTTCCGGGCTCCTGCCGGTGCTGGGCCAGCTCCAGCCCCCCGGCAGCACCCTGCAGTGGCACAGCTTCGCACCGTCCCCAACTCAGCCGGGATGGGGTTTCACCAGGTTTCTTCTACAGCTGGGGACCTGCCTGGGGGCTCCAGCCTGGCCAAGGGTATTTAGAAAGGAGGAAACCCACTGTGAGAGACACCGGCAGGGCCAGGAGGCACATCCAGCGCCAGCCGTTAGAGCCATCGGAGGAGTCGTCCACGACCCGAGTTCTCAAGGGCTTCAGTGTCCGCTGCCACTGAGTCAGGATGGCGTCTCTGGCCCCACTCCACTTCCCCCGTCCCACCAGTCGGTACTGGTAGGGCGTGCAGGGGCCGAAGAAGATGGCCAGGGCCAGGCGGGGGTCCGTCAGGAGCAGCCTCAGCACGCTGGGCTTTACGCCAGCACACGAAGCAATTTCATCGGTGTAGCTGATAAAACTTATCTTGAAGTTCTCCCTCTGGGATGGATTCCTTCAATGGGACATAAAATAGGCAAAGAAAATAAAATAGCATCATCCCACCTCGGTTCCCAGCTCCACGGAAAGCAAAAACTCTGGGCTCGGACAAGGCACCACTTTGCAGAGGACAGACGTCGGCCGAGCCCCAGACTCCAGGGCCGAGCTCCCTCAGACCCGAATAAACCTAAAGGCACCGAAAGAGCCTCTGTGGGGTTGGTCCCCAGCAGTTACCCTGGGGCAGGGAATAGGCAGAAGCTTGTTTTGTCTCTGCAGCCTAGTTGTGGCCTCAAAAACGGTTCTAGCACAATACTGCCATCATCGTAACACCGCAAATACCCACGCAACGTCCTTCCCCGAGGTTCACAGGTGTGCCTTTGGCTGGTTTTGTGAGGTAGAGGAGTAGACGTTCACAGATAAGACCACCAAGGGAACTGGGAAAAACTGGGAGATGCAGAAAGCTTCCCATGCTGGGAGGGACCTCCAGGATTTTTCTGCTTGAGGCCTCTTCTGCCTCTCAGGAGGGAGGATGTGTGCTGAATCTGCTTCAGCAAATTTGGGACAGCCTCAAGTTTATCTCCATTGTAGCTCAGACTCCCGTATTTCTGTGTAACAGCACCCGTGTCTGCAGTAGCTGGGGCTCCTGGTGATGATCCCCATGGCCCTCTTTTGTCCCAGATTTTCACCAGCGTCCTACGAGCCAGCTCTGCCTTGCTGGCAGACCTAACCCAGCCTGCACCCCGCCTGCCACGAGGTCCCCCCTTGCTCCCGAAAGCTGCTGCAAGACAGCACGTCCACCGTCATCCATCCCACAGCCTTGAGGACACGTCCCGACCTCCCATAAAATCCTAGTGCCAACAGGGCAGGGCTTTAGCTCCCACGTACGCGACGAATGAGTTCCAGCCTTGTCTAATACTCATCTTGACCTGTCAAAAACTGCCACCAAACCGCCCCCCCAGCCACATCGCTCAACTCCAGTGGGGTTTCTGAATGGAGCTTGGCCCTGACCCCAGTGCTCCACGCTGCCTGGATTTGGGAGGGAGAAGCCACGAGATGGCACCCTTAGTCTGGAGGAAACCAAACCTCCATCATGACATGCTGGGAATGAGGGCATGGCTTGGAGGCCTGGCGGAGGGGACCTGCAGGTCCTGGGTCTTGCCGTAAGCTGCTCCAGAGCACTGTGACCTTGGTGTCTTGGTCCATCATCCATAAAGGAGCCACAACAGCGTTTCCCCACCTTGCTACAGGTGGTGAGAGAATAAATGCACTCAAGAAGAGTTGGGTGTCCTGGGAGGGTCCCTTCCACAACCTCTGTAGGGGGCCCCTTTCCCTGAGGTTGTCCTGGCAGGCACACGGCGCCCGGCACACCCTGAGCACAGGAAGCATCACACACCTTTTGACAGGCGGCTTCTTCTTCAAAACGTCAGCCATCATCCTGCTGGCAGGAGGGAGCTTGTTCCAGCCTGAGAAGAACAGAGAAGTCAGACGCCTCCAGCAGCACCCGAGGCTGAAAAGTTCGCCCCCTTCTACCCCTTCCCATGCTCCCAGCCCCTTTACTGAGAGCTTGCTGGTTACGGCAGCGTGCGTGGAGCAGCAGGGATGCAGTTGAGGGGCAGAGGCTAAGGTGCTACTAATGCCTGCGGTCCCCATGGGCACGGTGGCAGGAGAGGAAATATGCCCTGGGCTCGTGGACAGCAGGTCAGGTTGCCCCAAACCTCCCACCCCAGCAGCTCCCCCCATCCCTGCACCCCATTTCCCACCTGCAAAGATCCCCGTCACCCAGCGAGCTTGCATTTCTGCTCCCACCATCACAGAGCCGGTCAGCTGGACTAAGCCGATGATGGCCAGCGTTGGCCTTTCCAGCTGGGGAGGGAAGATGCGTTTATAGAGGGAACGGTTGTCGTCGAAGAGGCTGCGAACCGACTCTTCGAGGAAAGGAAATGAGAAGACATAGCCTGTGGCAAAGAGCACCACGTCAATGTTTTCTTCGGTTGTCCCATCTTCAAAAAGAGCGGAGCTTTCGGTGAACTCCTTCACGTTTGCCTTCAACACAACGGTCCCAGAGAGGAGGCAAAACGGCAGCTCTTCATTAATGATGATCTTAAAGTGGGAGCTTGCAGGTGGAAAAGAGGAGGACAGCAATGTTAGCATCTGGGAGGAACCCAAAACGTCTTTTGTGGCCAGAGTTCCCCTCCAAGGGTCTGCTACTCCACAAATATCCCCTGAAATTAAAAATTGAGCATTTCAGGCCATTAAAACCCCCTGACCAACCAACAAAATAGTCAGAAAAAACACCTTTTGGTAGAAGCCAAGCCATAGTTCGCGTGGTTAAACCACGAATTGAACTTCCGAAACTTGATGCTCTTTGTGAGGACCGATGGAAGAAGCCAGTCGAGAAAGTGGTTGAAGCGAGTGGTTGTGACCATGTCGAAGGGGAAGCCATGGTCCGAGACCCGGCTGAACACCCACGTGCTGCTCCTGGCACTGAGGAACACCTAGGGGAGAAGGCAGGTCTCAGCCTCCTGCTCAGACACCTCATTGCCGATTTTGCCCTGAATAGCAAATCCCATCTCCTGCACTTGGGAGCCGAGAGGATTATCCTGAGGAAAGGAGACGGTGTCTGGACAAACCGAACAGCTCGTGGTGGCTTCTGCAGAGTTCCCACCACTGCTGAATGGCCACTCCTCAGGTAGCCCAAACTTTCCAGGAATTGCAGAGCTTCTTTGCTCTCAATTTGAAGTGCTATTTATTGAGAAACCCTGTGGGCAAAGCTTCCTGCGCGTACCCTGAGCCGCCGGCTATTGCGGCGCCTGGCCGGGCTCGGCACCGCCGGGGAGATGTACCTTCGCAGCCACACGGCTCAGCTCCACGGAGAGGTCGCCACCGGTGTTGCCAAGGCCAACCACGAGGACCCGCTTTCCCCGGAAAGCCTCCACGTCTTTGTATTCCCGGCTGTGGAGGTACTGGCCTTTGAAGCGGGTCTCAATACCTAGGCAGAGAGCAGGGAGCATCTCCTACCACCAGATAAGTTTGCTTGCCCCAATCTTGTGCCAGGACCCTCTGCCCCTCCTTGCAGCTGAGAAGCCCGTGGAGGTCTTGGCTCCCTGGATGATGCCACCCTCCTGCACCTCCTCGTCTTGGTCCTGCTTTGTAAATTCTTATGCAAGAGCCTGGCTGCATCTTTACGAGGCATTTTTCCCATTCCTGGGAATGCCCACGGCCATTCCCATGGGGTGAGGGTCCTGCCCGCCCTGGCCTGGGGGCTCTGTGGAGCAGGCAGCCTCGCAAGGAAAAATGCGAAGGGACCCACGGGTGCTGGGTGAAACCCTGGGGGCAGCCTCACAAGGAAAAATGCGAAGGGACCCATGGGTGCTGGGTGAAACCCTGGGGGCAGCCCCAGCCCACCCCGCTGCAGAGGCAGGGCTTACCTGGGAAAGAAGCCAACGGTAAGTAGGGCTCCTGGTAATGGCCGGTGCAAACCATGACGGCATCAAAGATGTGTGACTCCTGGACACCGTCAGTCTCGGTGACCACCTCCCACTGACCCGAGGTGGTGAAATCTGGGCGCTTCTTCACGCTGAGAGCTGTCGTCTTGCACCAAAGCCCAACAAAACAGCAGTCAGGGACTGCGCCGGGTTTCAGAGAGGACCTGCCTGCAAAGGGCTGGGGATGCTGGGGGCAGGCTGGGTCCCCAGGGAGCTGCATGTCACCTCTGAAGCTGTTAAATCCCACCCTGCACCTTTCCCCTGGTGATGGCATTGAGGGGGGGGATGCACCAGGCAGCCAGCGTTCAAGCAGCCTAATTTAAAACACAGTGCCAAAAAGGCTGCGTTCAGGATGCAACAGGCACATGGTCCTCACTGGATTGCACCTGACATTGTCCCATCCCACCTGGGCAACGCACTGGTATCTGCAGCCACTAATGACTCTTCTCCCCACGGTGTCTGGGGTCCTCACTCACCTTGAAGCGTATGTGCCGCAGGAGGTCGAAGTGCTGGGCGTACATTCGATTGTACTCCAGGAGGAGGCTGTGGGGTAGGAAACTGGGAAAATCCTCCGGGCAGGGGAAGTCGCTGAAGCAGGACATCTCCTTGGAGGTGTTGGTGATGACCGAGCGGTATACGCTGACCCTCCCGCCGTCCACGGAGTCCTGTGTGAAGCCAGCGGTGCCATTTGCAGGTGTGCGGGGAAGGACTTTCTCTCCCCAGGGTATTTGAGTATTTTTCCTCCTTGCATTTGGGAACAAGGAATAAACTAGGACTAGCACCTGGTGACCATGGCTTCTGCTCCCACCATCTCCTTCTCCATCTTGGAGTCAGGGGGATCCCTGTGGCTGGGACAGGGACGGTCCCCGAGAGCATGGCCACCCTTTCCTCTTTGCTGCGGGCACAGGGCATCTGGGGGAGCGGACAAACTGACGGCCAATCCTCCCCGCGCAGGCAGAGCCCACTGACCGTGTAGCGCCAGAGCCCCCCGATGTCGTCGCTCTTCTCGAAGCAGGTGGGCTCCAGCCCCTCGTCCAGGCAGCACTTGATGGAGGCCAACCCGCCGACCCCGGCCCCGATAACAGCCACGCGCCGCACCATGCTGTCCCGCAGCAGGCAATGGGCCGGCGTGTGAGCAACTGGAAATAAAATAGCCCAGGGATTAGCAAAACACCAGTCCCTTCTTCCCACCTCTGGGAAAACACCCCTTGTCTTCTCTGGCTGCAGGTGTCCCTGGAGGAGAACTGTCCTTGGAGAAAGCCATCGCCAGCTCCCGACTCGAGCGTTGTGGACGGTCGCTGCTCATTACCCTTCCCGCTGTACTAAGCCCACACCGAGGGCCCAGTGATTCCCCTCCCACGGGCGGGGGAAAAGGAGGCACTTGGAAACCTCGCTGCGCTGCTGCTTCTATTTATTCCCTTTCCTGGCCCGAACCAGGGCATGCGAAGAAGGGGAAGGGGCTCGCAGCTATCTGCTTCTGCCTGCGCAGTGATCCTCCTGAAACCCTTTCAAGAAACAGTTTCAGCTAAGCTGGCTCATTTTCACGCTTTCCTTTTTAATTTCCCATTAAATGGCATTCTCTTGAAAACAAAAAGGGTTTTTTAAAAAACAAACGATGCCTGACGGAGCAGGAGCACAGTGCAGTGATTCAGAAGTTAGGCAGCCCCGTGAAAGTGCGGCTGGGATTACAGAACACACAAAAGGTAAGAAACCCAGGAAACGCAGGGTATAAATGGGAGGAACTCAAAGCTTGGCGTGTGTAAACTGAGCTGCACTGAGCTTGACTGGAAAGCAAAGAAACTAGAAAAAAAAAATGAACCCTTGTGAACTTTGATTAGATAACAGACACCCCTACTGTAGAGTCTGAAGAAAAAGTCATTTATAACTTGTTTTCAACCCAGTTTGTGTCAAAAAGTAAGTTAACATAAACAGGAACTGGAGGAACCTGCAGAAAGCCAGGGAAAAATGAGGGAGGGCGCAACCCTCTCTCTCTCCCCCCGCATCCAAAAGCCCAGCCGGAGCCGCTCCTCGATCCGCGGGAACAGGGCAGGACTTACCGACACTCTCCCACTCCTCGTTTCCAGAGCCTCCCAGGCCCCCCTTGGCTTTGGGAAAGGGCAGCGACGTACCCGGGGTGATAAAGTCACCCCTCTTTTCCAGCGCTGCCTACGGACGGCTTTGCTCGCAGGCTGGGCTCTGGAGGGTCCCTACAAAACCCCCTCTCCCCTCCGCCGGCAGCGAGGTGAAGCCGGTGGCAAACACCAAAACCCCGGAGGTCTGGCTGCCCGCGTTTAAAGCCTGCAAAACCGAGCCGGAGAGAAGCGAGGAGCAAACCTTGCGGAGCGGCGCCGTGCCTTCGCTGCTCGGGCTTCAGCTGAACTTTGCTTTGAGTTTCTCTAGCCGCAGATTTAAAAGAAAGGCTGAAGTCCAGGCAGCTCGCCGCGGCTTTTGCACCACTGACCTTTACGCCCACGCTCCCCCACTCTCCTCTGCTTAAACGCGCCAGCAGAAAGTTCTCAACCTCCTTGCGGCAGCACCGTGTGGAAATCCGGACTGTAATCCCAAGGGAGCCGTGCTTGCAAGGACTCCCACGCTGCAGCTCGCCACTGCCTCAGCCCCGGCAGCACCTTGGGGTTGTCCTAATCCGTCCCCCCGCACGCTGCCTGCGCTGGGCAGGCGCCCACTTGGCATCCCTGGGAAACCAGCAAAACACGCTCCCTTTGCCCGCACACCGGCAGGCGGCACGGATGGGGCCACAGTGCAGCCTAATTTTTGGTGGTCAATGAAAGCCCTTGCAGCCCCAGGCTTGTGGGTTGCCCGTGGCACCTGCTGGCACGGCCCCAGCCCAGGGACAGGGACCCCCAGCTCTTCCCGTGCCCACAGGGAGAGGACGAGGCGGCAGCCCGCAGCACACTCCTGCCACAGCCGATGAAATTTTATTGATTGAAAGTCTCTCCGCACACAAAATGAAGCCCCAGGATTGTCCGGTGGTGGGGAGCGCAGGGAAGCGGAGTCAGGAGTGCTCAGCCCTGTCACCACCTCAGAGGTGACAAACCACCGCAGCCAGTGCCCTCTCACTGGAAAGATGCACTGATTCAACCCAGACTGGGATTTTTGGGTCATAGGGTTTAAGGCTGGAAGAAGGGACAGCCTGACCTGCATACCCAGCCCAGATGACCCCTTCCTGGACTAAAGACCCCAATTCCCAGGGGATTTGGGGCAAGGCTGGGCACCTGTGCTCCCTTCCATCTGTGACACCCAAAGCCATTTTTGCTAGTCTTATCCTTGCTGCATCCTGGCCAGCGCGGTCCAGGCACGGCCACGCCACGCAGCCGTGCTCTGCTCCCGGCAGCAGGCAGGAGAGCAGCAGAGGGGCAATAAATGCTGGGGGGAGGCTGCCATCCCCGGCACATCAGGTCTGCAAAGCTGTGCTTGGGGGCGAGCTGGAGCAGAGAGGGGTTTGTGCTGCTGGTTAAAGTTTTAAGGTTGTTGCGATCTGCTGAAATCCTTTCCCCCCTGTCCCATGGCACTCTGTGGAACTGTCTGACCTAACATCCCCAAGGACAAGAAAAAAACCTAAACAGGCTCTAAAATCTACTGGAATCCAAAAAACAGGGCAGCCAGGAGCAGGAGAAACCCCACCACAGTCAGGAGAGAAAGGCAGGGGCTCGAGGAGCCGGCAGGGACCCGCGTTCTCGTGGGCTTCAGGGTCCGGTCCCACTGGGTGAGGATGGCCTGGCGTGCCCCCTCCCAGCACCCGGGGCCCCCCAGACGGTACTGGTAGGGGGTGCAGGGGCCGAAGAAAATGGTGAGGGCGAGCCAGGGGTCTCTGCAGAGCAGCCCCAGCACGCTGGGCTTGGCACCAATGAAGGAGGCGAGCTTGTCCATGTAGGGCAGGCAATCGGTTTTGAGGACTTCGTCAAAGGACAGGCCGAACCTTAATGAATCGGAGAAGAAAAAGATGTAGGAGAGGGATTGGTGTCAGTGGGGCTGAGAGGAACTGGAGGTCAGATCATCTGCGTCCGCGTTGTTATTGCATCCGAATGCAACTGGGTTCCTCTTAGGAAAGGACTGGGTGTACGTGCAGTAGGAACCAGGGTCTGTCCGGTCCCGAATCCTGCCCGTGACACAGCACTTGTAAAATGATGCTGGCTCTGGTATGCACCTTTCTCACGTGTGTCAGCTGGTCCTTCACTTCATCACCCACAAGTTGTATGTGGACCCCCTCTCTTCACTTTGGTGGACCTTTTCTAGAAGACTTTTTGTCCAATCAGTTTTGTTTAGGTGGTTTGTTTTTGGTTTTGTTTTTAACTAGTTTCCCGTTGCTCCCTGCAGAGGAGTCACGTGCAGCATGAGAAAGGCGGCACTCTTTAGTGTCCCTCACATTCATTTCCACTGAGTATTGCAAAAATGTGGGGTGAATTGAAGAATTGCTTCTAGTTCACCTTCCCTGCAGAATTCACCGCTTCATGTCCCACCTTTGGCTGTTTAGACTTGTATTATACAGCAATTGTTCTGTGTAATTCTGTATGTCACCCCTCTATACCTTTTCTACTACAGCAATCTAGGTGAACCATGGATTAATATATTGTCCAGTTGCCTGGTTTTATCTCATTCATTTTCTAACAGTTCTTAGCCCCTGATTTGACCTTTTGCCTGCCCACGAACTATGTGCCGATGTGCTGAGACACCTGTTCACAGTGATTCAGATCCCCGTGCTGAGAGGTGAGACGATTTGTACATACACCTCAGGTCAGCTTTTTTTCCCCTGCTGAATTACTTTGCATTTATTACCACTAATTTCTCTGCCATTTTACCTCTCAGTCCCTGGGGACCCTGGCACACTTCCCCAACTCCCAAGCAAGATTTAGTCTCAACTACCCTGAATTAATTTCTTCCTGTCATCAACAGGCAAAATATCAGGGACTGGCTTACCTTTGCACTTGGTTTTTCTTCTTCTCGTTTACTTCCTTCTCCATGACAGACTGAGGAGGCAACCGGCACAAGCCTAGAAAAGAGGAGAGCGTCCTGCAGAGTTTAACCTCTGGGGGACTCGGGAACTCATTCAGCAATGCAAAACACAGGAAGCCCTTCCCCGGGAGGGCAGGAAAGCCTCGTCGCTGGACTTAGCTCGGCAGCGGCCATTTGCCCGAGACCAGCCCTCCGCGGTGGTACGAATTCACCTGCACTTTTCCCTGCTCTTACGGATTTGTGCTGTCGGGGCACGGGCAGATGATGTGGGGCGGGATGGGCCGTGCAAGCCCCAGGGAGCACCATCCCAAAGAGAAACCCCAGTTCCCCTGGCTCTGTAGAGTAGCCTTGATGCAGCGCTCCACATCAGCCCAGTGCGAGGTTATTATTATTATTTTTTATTTAAAAAAAACCCAGCAGAACACAACCAAAAACCACCAGTAGGTTTCTTTCCTCACCCCAATAATTACAAATAATTCCTCTTGTGGGGCAACGGGACTCTTGTCCTCTGGTGGATAAACCACCCTGTCCCTTAAAGAGCAGTGAATTCAGCCAGGATGGATCCACCACAGTATCTTAAAGATAACTCTTATCTGTGCATACGGGCTTGCACATCCATCTCTGTGCTCTGACTTCTAAAATATTTTAGGGAGAAAACACTGTCTTGAACAACCTGGTTTAGACTGTGGTTTGCAGGCTCAGGTGCAGGACTGCACCTCAGCTGAGTCACAGGAAGGAACGGAGTGCATGCTCTCAGCTTGCAACAGGTGGGGTACAAAGCGTTAGCTTAAAAGCATCAGCTTAACAGGCAAAAAAAAAAGTGATTTAAGGTAGATGTCATGAACTTGCATGTAGCTTGGACCAATCATGCACTCATGTTGCTGTAGCTCAGCTGAAGTGGAATAACTTGGGAAGTCTGAGCCCTAGAAATGCTCCCTCATCTGCTTTGAAGTCAGCTTCGGGGTCCCCAAGGGCTGAAATCCCTCTTGGTGCATGGAGGAGACAAGACGTGTCCAGTTTTAACGGTGTTTTGGTACACGGGAGAGCTCATGTTAGCTGTCCTACCTTTGAAGACACGGGTCACCCAGCGCGCTTGCATCTCTACCACGGGCATGATGGCTCCGAATGGCTTGATCATCCCAAGGACGGCCAGCGTGGGCCTCTGCAGGTGGGTTGGGAACACGTATTTGTAGAGGGATGCGTGCTTGTTTTCAACCTTGACAACTGCTTCTTCTATGAATGGGAAGGAGACGTTGTAGCCTGTGCAGAAGACGACGATATCGATGGGCTCCTCCTCAGGGCAATTGTGGAAGATGACCGAGTTTTCCTTGAACTCCTTCACGCCCGGCTTGATGATGATCCTCCCCGTCAGGATGTAGCTTGGAAGTTCGTCATTCAGCACGGGCTCGCGCACCAAGTGGCTGCGGAGAGCCGAGGGGCTCTGAGCGTTGGAGACAATGAACAAGACCTGCCGGTGCCCCCGCTCCCCGCTCCCCCCTCCGGGCCCTCCAGCCCTGCAACCTCCCGGTGTCATTTGCTCTGAGCAAGACAGTGCTGCCTTCCCTCTCTCCAAACACGGACATGTTTCACCCCTGCAGCAATGTCACCCTGTTCCACAGCCTGAGTGACTTGTGGACTTCTCCTGCCTTCTTCCTCCATTCACTCAATTACTCTTTAAGCCACCTGTTTTCAGAGCTGATCCATGCTTTAAGCCTCCCTCCTCCTCTTTTCCCAGGGAGCCTCATGAGGACAACTCCTCTGGTCCTTCCCGGGCTTTTCCAGCATGCTCCATTTCACACCACCTAAGGAGGCCACAGCTTATCTTCTCCCGCTGGGCTACAAACTCCCCGCTGGAGACCACTCCAGTCTGGGTGCTGTTTGCTACATTGGTTGATGTTGGTTGCTGGAGATCTCCCCCCTGCCCACAGCAGAAGCCCTGTGACACCACATGGGATAGGAGTCACCAAGAAGTACCTCTTCTCTGGTTGAAGGCCATAGTTTTCATGCTTGAACCACTGGTTCACCCTGTAGTTAATTAACCCCCATGAAAGGGGTCCGGGGAGGCTGTTTCTGATCAAGCTCATAAGGCGAGTGTTGAAAACCATGTCCCATGGGTAGCCGTGGTCAAACATGCGGCTGAGCACCCAGGCGCCTCGGCTGGTGCAGATGGTCACCTGGGAGAGAGCGGAGAATCAATGATTCAGGCGATGAACTTGCTGCTTTGCCTTTATAACGTAACCCCAGAGGGGCACGGCGCAGACAGCTACGCAATGAAAAAGCAGCAACAGCATCTTTAACACCTCCTGGCAGCCGGAGATGGAGGTGAAACAGGAGAGAAGAGAACAACCAGCTGTCTTTCAGGGTAGGTTTTTGACCAAGAAATATGGGTTCAGAAATACCGTTTGACACCACGCAGCGTGATCCCAGCTCCCTCTCCCTACGGTGATGGCAAGGTGAGCTATTGCCCCCAGCATCACCCTCCCTGCACCCCGGGGTGGCCGGGCAGCGGTACCTTCGCGGCCACACGGCTGGCCTCCACCGCGATGTCCACTCCTGAATTGCCCATGCCGACCATGAGGACACGCTTCCCCTGAAACACGTCGGGATGCTTGTACTGCCGGCTGTGAAAGTACTGGCCTTGAAACCTCTCGATGCCTTGGGGAAAAAGAAACAAAGCTTTTAATTACTTGAGCATTTGTGGTCTTTGTTGGGAGAACTGGCGTAGAAACAATCCAGATAGCAAGAGCAAGGAAGCGCAATCGGTGGCCCTCCATCCCACGCACACAGACTTGGTGCTTCCTCTCCAAAACGGGGTCTCGCACACGCCTGCACGGCAGCGAGCAGGGACACGCATGCTGGGTGGGACTTGGAAGACAATTATGTGCAAGAGCTGTGCTGGTGCAGTCTCAGGATTCGGCCTTTACGAGATGGGGACGCAAAGGTTCAGAAAAGCCAGTAAACCTCTGAAGCCGCTCGTAGGACAGGAGAAGCAGCACTTGATAACGCTGATGACAAGGCAACCCCTGTGCTGACAACTGGGGACATTCATCACAGCAGTGATGAATACAGCCCTGTCAAAGATGATGGAGCTTCAGTAAGAGGACCTTGTCCCATCTTGCATACTGTGCAGACAGTTTCTCCGAGGCTAGAACATCCCACCTCGGAAGTTTGCTCTGAATTGACCAGTGCCTGCAAAGACAAAGCTGCTGAAGCACGAGGATGTATTGCTGTTCATGCCAGGAGGTTTGAAAAGCACAAGCAAGAAAAGGAAGGAAGCATTTTCCCTGAGGAACCGCTAACACTTCTCCCCCCAGCCCCTGGAAGCAGGTAACCGCAGGCAGCCGCGTACCGTACCGGGAAAACAGTGCAGGGGGAGGGACGGCTCAGAGAAATTGCCTCTGCAAACCATAATGGCATCAAAGACGTGCGATGTCTGCTTCCCGTCCGCCTCCGTGACCACGTCCCACTGGCCTGTGGTGGCAAAGTCAGGGCGTTTCCTGACACTGACGACAGTGGTCTGAAACGTGGAAGCCAAGCGGAATCACCACCGGTGCCCGGGGTGCACAGGGAGCGGGGCAGCGCCAGGGCACCCATCACTCACCCCGAACTTGATGTGCTCTCGGAGGCCGAAGCGCTCGGTGTAGCGCCGGAGGTAGTCCAGGACCTGGGCGTTGGGCAGGAACACCGGGAAGTCCTCAGGGTAGGGGAAGTCAGAGAATGCCGACATCTCCTTTGAGGTGTTGCTGATGACCGATGGGTAGAGGCTTGGCCGGCCAGCCTCGACGTGCTCCTGGCATGGTACCCCGGGGTGCATCAGCCCCGCACCCCGGGGTGGGGACCGTCCCCCTGCTCCCGTTCCCCTGGTCTCGGGGACCGCAGCTGGGAGAGGTCAGCACCCAGCAAGCTCTCGTACCCCTTCCCCGCCCGCTGGAGCCCAGCTTGACCCGCTCCCCAGCCTGCAAAGCCGCAGCTCCTGCGGAAAGGGGGGGACGGGCGCCGCCGGCTCACCGTGTAGCGCCAGAGCCCCCCGATGTCCCGGCTCTGCTCGAAGCAGGTGGGCTCCAGCCCCTCTTCCAGGCAGCACTTGGTGGCCGTCAGCCCGCTGATGCCTGCGCCCACCACCGCCACTCTCATCCCTGCTGTCGCCGCCGGGCACCCGGGCTGCGAACAGGGCTTGGCCTGGGAGAAACCCCACAGATGGTCACCACCCTCCGGGGAGCAGCTGCCGCGATACCCTCTATAGGGGATTTCTTTATATGCCACTCCCAAACCTTCATTCCCTTTACCAGCATTCTGGGCTCTTAATTTACAAGTTAGAGTAAATGACTTTAAATCTTTATTTTCTCTATTTTTTTTTTTTTTTTAGATAAATCCATCCACTTTTACAGGGTGCTCATGAGGCTGCTTTCAAAACTCTACAGTTGATCTGGAAACTCCCCCTGAAACTACGTAGTTAAGGCACAAATCACTGCCAGTTTTTATTTACAAATTGTGTTTAAACTATCCCTCCTTACCAGTCTTGCAAATAGTTGTATTTTATCTTTGGAGATCTGCCCCTGCCTTTCTTAGAAAAGAAAACAAAACGTGCACCAGGACTATTCAGCCTCCCCACCACTGACTGTGGCCTTGTCCCCCGTCCCCGGGGAAGACGGTGCTGACTTTGACATGGCCACCAAGGCTGGCGGAGGGGCTGCGGGTGTAGCACACCTTGGCTTTAGGGATGCTTTTGCGTCTGTCTCCCAAAGCCGCCCCGCTGGGGAGGTCTGGGCTGGACAGACAGACTGCTGCAGGGCTGCAAATGGCTCAACCTCAACGCTCGAAAGGCAGCAGCCCCCCGGGGCGACGTCCAGCCCTACGAGGCTCCCAGGGCTGCAGTGGGGATGCTGGACCCAAACCCTTCCTAATAGCAGTGGGCAATGAAACAGGGGAAGATGGCCAGGTGCTGTGCCTTGAGCTGGACATTTCCAGAGTGGGAACCACCACACAGGTGCCCTGGGGGGCTGTTGCAACCCCTGGTTTAACCCCAGCGCCGGTGGGGAGCACCCTGCTCGGCTGAGTTATTAACCCAACGTACCGGGACGGCACTACGGCCGGGTGGCACCGCCTGCTCTGCCCCAAGAAGCGCTTTCAGCTTCCACCAGACACAGGGGATGGTGTATTCACCAGAAAAAAGTTTTCTGTAGAAAAATGGGGTTGCGCACAGCTTTGGGGTTTTTGTTTGGTTGGTTTTTGTGGGGTTTTTTTGTTTGTTTTTTGTTTTTGTTTTTTTTCTACAAAACACCGAATTCCCCATGAACAGCTTCAACTTTCAATAGAAAGGCAACACCTAGTGAATATTTTGCTTTCCAAGTTCGGAATGAAAACTGGGTTTTTTCCTTTTTAAAGGAAAAGCACTAGGATAAGCTGCTCATTGTTAACTGGTTTGGGTTTGTGGGGTTTTTTTTGCGTAGTGGGAGTTGACTTATATCACAAACATCTCCCAGCTACATACACTATTTAATTCCCTAGCCTTTTGCAGAGAAGCGAGAAATAACATCCAGGAAACAGCCTCGGCCACCCCGTCCCTATTGCTGCCACACTTTCCATGCTGTCCCTGCAAGCATTCATAGCAGGTAACCTCGGAAGGCTCAAGCCGTGGGGTGCTTGCGTGGGGCAGGGAGGGGTGGAAAGGCTCCGCAGCCCCCCGGGGACACTTACCTCCCAGCCTCAGCCGCCCGCGCTCCGTCCCACCGCTGCTGCTGCGGGGAGAGTCCCTCCTGCTCCCCATTTATAGGCGCTTTGGCAGAGGCAGGGGAGGGCGGGCGGCTCCCCCCGCCCCGGCACGGCCACCTCACTCCCACGGTGGTTGCACAACCCGGGTTTGCAGCGGGAGGAGCGGCTGGACTCTCCTGCTGTTGTGCGGGGTGAGCCGGACGGCCCGACCGGTGATCCCTAAAGGGGATCGAATGGGTGGGAGAGGCCGGAGTGATCCAGATGCATCCTGCAGCCGTGCGAGGAGGACCCATGTGTGCGGGGGCAGCTCCAGCTGCGGGGTGTTTTCACTTGCCTCTTGGCTGCCTTCCAAAGAGGAGCCAAAGCGGCCGACGGACAGCAGGGTTTCAGCAGGACTTTGCACCCAGGGCACCTTCCAAAACAAAAAAAAAAAAAAAAAGAGAGCTGGTTTTGTGGTCACTGCCCACAGAGGCTGTCGTACCATCAGCCACACGTGCAGCCACCCGCACCGGCGGCAGGCAGAAAGCTCCCCATGCAAACTCGGAGAGCGTGAAATGGCCACCAGCACCAAGGTCCTAAACACAAAGAAAGTGGAAATGTTGGCTGAAATACCAATGCAGGACATAGCACCCATCCAGGTATCTCCCAGGGGTAAATGATCCCAAGTTTGCTATCAGCTCTTTAAGATGTTTGAATAATCAAGGAGGCTGCAAGGGAGGGGGAGAAAAAACCCATCCGATGTCTGCAGAACAGAGGGTGGTAAATAAAGCAGCTCCATCCAACAGAGACGTCTGCTCAGAGCCTGCGTTCGAAGCTGCAGAGGCACGAGATGGGCCGGTAGCTGGGAGTTGAAACTAGAAGTGGAAATAAGATACACGTTGGTAGGAAAAAGTCTGCTGAGCTTTGTGGCAGACCCAGGCGCTTGGACAAAACATGTTTGGGAAGGTCTCCCTGAATTTTTGTCCTTGTGAAGACAGGAGTGGACATGCCGCAGAGGTCTCTGTCCCCCTTTCTGAGCGAGCGGGATCTGCTGCCACCCCATTGGGGAGGGAGGGGGGACCCTGCCATCACACACACAAACTGCTGGGGGAAACAGTGGCCGAGGGATGGGGTGAGGCCAAGCGAGGGCACATAATTTGGGGAACTGTTTTACCACCTTCCCTCTGCCCAGCCTGGGACACCAAGCAGCTGGGTTTATCCACATCCTCGCATGCTGGGACACAAGCCTCGTTAGATGCTGGGGGTGTGTCAGTCATGGGGGACCACGGGGAGAGCCAGGAGCAGTAAATAGCCGGTGGTGGCTCAGGAGGAGCACCGGGAATGGGATGCTCACGCGCCTGCCCGCTGGCAAACCCCCTCTCCCCTTGAGAGGCAAAGCTCCCTGGCACCATGGTGCAAGCCTGGGCTCTGCAACAGGCTTTTTGTCCTTAAAGCAGAGGGAAGGAGAAACTTGATATATCTATTTAGCCTTAAACAGATGAGAAAGGCATCTTCTCCACAAAACTCTGGCACCAGTTTTATCATCTCTGTTTAAAATAACACTTTAAGCCAAGGAGGGGCAAATCTATGTACAAACAAGTCTTAGCCTGCTTTGCTGTTTTCTAGGCTTGTGTCAGCAGCTTTTGGTGTGTGTCATGGTGAAGGGGGACAAGAAAAAGGAAAAAAAAGTGGAGTTTCTTGTTAAGCGACTCTCGAAGCAAAGCAGGGTGCTCGCCAGCAAGCAGCTGCTGCTGCCACACATGCTCGGGAGCTGACGGGACGTGGGGTCTGGGTTCATCAGTGAAATACTTTATTTTCCTCTCTCCAATTTTATCACTGCCTCCCCTTACTGACCAGAAGGCTTAAATCATCATTTCTTTACTGCCCCTGGAGGTGAGGCTGCCCCAAAGGTGGCTGTTGCCTTCCACTGCTTCCCACGAGGATGTGGGATACGGCGATCCACGAGGTGAACAGAGGCTGCAGGCAGCTGCTGGTGGGAAAATGTATTTTCCCCCCTATTTCTTAGAGCCTGGATTTTGGCCCTGAAAAAAATTGCTTACGCTTTGGCCCCAAGGCCAAAAGGCAATTTCCTGCTTAAAAAAATAAAAGACAAAACCTCGACCCCAAGCAGCAGGGGCTGTTTTCCGATTTACTTTACTATTCCCAGCACATAGAGGACGCTGCCAGTGACAAACACTGGCAGGACACTTATGTTTCTTTTTAATCAGAGCTAGGTACGTTCAATATCTTGAACTCTTTCTGAAACCTCTCAAGAGAGATCGCCGTTAAGGAGACCCAAAGGATGTGCTGGAGCAGACCTGGGCTGTAGCAGCTACTACGGGAGAGGGGTTTGCTTGCTAGGCAAGGAGGTCCCTGGGAGGAGGGCACTAGTGTTTTACTCCGACAGACTTGGCAGAGTTTAACCAGATTTAATATTAAGTCACCGTGTTTTCCAGGCATGTAACCTGCAGACTTTGTCAAGGAAAAGCTGCTTGTTAAACCTGTTGCCTCCTACTGCATTAATGAAGCCAGGAGAGCTACAGTTTTAAAATTCTTGGGTTTAGAGGTTTTAAAATGTACAATTAAGAGATTCCTCAGACAACTGCTCAAAAATCTTCACAAGAACAACCCCGATGGACACATACACCCTCCCTTGCTCACCCTGTCTGTGTACCAGGACTCAAAGTGGATAAACACATACCCTCCAAGTGCCGTTTGGGAGACGCACCCAAACAACACGCGGCACTAGGAAGGGCTTTAGACCCTCCTCGTCACTTCTGAGCCAAACCTCGGGAGTTCGGGGTCTGCCTCTGTCATTTCACACGTAATAAAACATAACTACTGAAGAGACTGTCAGAGCAAAGAGGAGTTACAGCTAAGGTTACTTGTAAGCAAATAATCATAAGGAAGAGCTGCCTGGAGAGCACATGGTTAAAACATGCACACCCCGACCAGAAGGCGCCTTCCTTCCGCCACCACCACCAGGTGAAGGCATCCATCAGCCTTCAAGTGTTTTCAAAAATTTGGTCACCGCAGTTGACCCTTTTCTGTAAATATTGACCACGCTCCCAGGCCGGGCAGTTCAAATGCTTTCAATTCCTGCAGCCTCTCCGAGAAGATCTGCAGCGGAGGTGTGCTCGCTGCTGACATTCCCGTCCTGCGGCACGGGAACACGGCAGCGCTCCTAATTCAGAGACATCGTCCTGCACCACCCCAGCCTCCCACCTAGGAGCACTTTTGCGCATTTCTTCCCAGAAATTAGGGTTTTTTTAAGAGGAGAAAACCCCCAACACTAAGCAGGGTGCTACTCTCAGAAGTACCTTGCTGAGGAGCCAGCACAGGCACTGTGGAGCTGCACTAGCTCACATCAGCTGGCAGATCTTCTTTCACTTCCGATAGCTTCACCAGACCCTAGGAGACAGGATGGGAAGGGACCTCAGGAACACCTGACCCATCTTCTCCTCCAAAAGCACCTCTAACTGACCTTTACCACCTTGTTTCCTTCGCCTGTTTTAAAAACCTCTGGTGATGGAGACTCCAGCACCTCCACACAACCTCATGCTTGCTTTGGGAGCAGCTGTCAAGTTTTCTCTTATCTCCACAGCAGAAACAAGCTGTTAGCTGACAACACTTGGAGATAATTGAGGAGATTTTGCAGCACCCCCTCTCCATCAGTTTAAATGGGAACTTTCCAGATGATTAAATTGATAGAGGAGCTCTGACTGGCTCATGCCTTGGCTTGCTAACTGGTCTGAGAAGCTGCTGAGCACTCGCAGGTGGTCTTGGGACTGCTCAGCACCACTGAAAATTAGCCCCACTGGCTGGTGTTTCCTAGTTATATTTTGGAAATTATTTTTTAAGAGGAAATTGTTCTGCAGGGGACAGAGTATTGGATTATTTCTCTGAGAGCTTCACCCAGCTGATGAGATCCGGGTTGAGGGAGGTTGGACCGCTGTGGCCAAAGCAGCCAGACTGCACATAATTAAATGGACTGATGGCATGAGAGGGTGGGTGGCAAGAGGAGAGACAGCAGCCCGGTGTGCGCAGAGAGGGGCAGCAAGGAGACACGATGCTGCTAGGGGAGCTTGTGAGCCAAGTTCTGCCCCTTTTGTCCCCTCCGACTGGAAGGACATGGGACACATTGACCTTGGGGCATGGAAAGAAAAAAGCCTGGGACCTCTGGTTTAACCCATACAGCGTGGGTCTGGGAACAGGAGGGGTGACACGTGGAATAACCTGGCAAGAGCTGCTCCTAAGTAATATCTTGATCTGAATCAGACCTGGGACACATAAATTCTAAGACTAGCCACCCCATATCTAACTTTTCTAAAGCAATACCGGGTCTCCAGTGCTTCCTCCTGACAGCCCAGTCCTCACCCTGGCTGAAGGGCTCCCGTGGTTTATGTTCAGGTTGCAAAATATGTAATCAATTCCACAATACAACAACAACAACAAAACGTTTTTTGTCTGGAAGGATTAGTGTCCGGAGAGTAAATAATGGGTTGGTCAGGACTGGAGACAAGTCTTCTCTCCTGTCCTGTCTTCCCAGGGATCAGCTCCTCCTTCCCCTGTGCTCAGAAATACCTGTAGGGTGGGACTGGGCCATAGTCCTCATGGTGAAACCACCTGCTTGTAACACGTCAATCACTAAACACAACAAAATTCGTGATAGCAAATGCACAATAAAAATATTTTTCCTCTTATCTAAAGAGAAAGTGTGGCCCGAAGTGGTGTTGGTCTGCAGGACACAAACCCCGCCATTGTCATGCTCTGTGTCTCGCAATAACTCCGATAATCACTGCTGTACCTGTTTTCCCTGAAGACATTTTGAAAGCTCGCAGGGTTGCAAAACAGAGCATTAGCTCCAGGAGGGCGTATGGAAAGGCACCGCCGTGACTGACCGCCCGGCAGGGACCGTTCCCTCTGCTCTGGAGGGGTCCACCTTCTCCTTGGCCTCTGGGGAGAGCCCTACCACCATGTCCAACCCCAAATTCCCCTGACAAAATGCCAAAATGGTCTTCTCTTCGCATGCCTCAGGGGTCTTGTGGAAATATTGGCCCTTGAACTTCTCAATATCTGCAAGGAGAAGAGATGGAAGGAGTGTCCAGGGCTCCAGGAGCCTTGAACTGCAATATTCAGCACAATTTTGTGTACCACCTAAAATCCCCGGGTGCTGGGACCCAGACTTTGGTGGTGGTGACATGGCAGATTATATATATTGGGTCAGGAGACAGAGGAAAGGTGGGTGAAGCCAGGGCTGAGCTCAGGGGTCCATTTCATTGCTTGCTTCAGGACCACCACGTTACAGAGTAGCCTCTGCCCGAGCTCAGACAGTTCACGAAAAACACATCCATCCTTGAAAAAAAAGGAGCGATGATATTGCTTCAGTAAAGAAGTGAACGAATGCAGTAAATGTAAGTTTTCAGGAAAGCATGTAAATGGCCTGTAAAAACCGTTGAAACATTGCCTTGCTGCTGCTGAGACAGCGGAAAGGGGAGCTGCTCTTTGCTAAGTGTTGCAGAAGAGCCACATTGTTTTTTGGCAGATGTTTAAAGGTGGCTAGAGGAGGGGAGCTGGGAATGTGCGCTTCTCCCCAACAACTCTCCTGCAAAATACAGCGTCGCGCAGTGATGGAACCAACTCAGAAACACATTGCTCCTCACCACCTTCCTCTCCCCTGGATAGAGACCCCAAGCTCCGAAAGCATTTCCCAGCACCCTGTTCCCCAACGCCACGCACAGGACTCGCACAGTGCTGCCGCTCCAAAATGGCAGAGATGCACATGGAAAGAAAGCTGGGATTTCGAACAGCCTTTCTGCAGTAGACCCAGACGGTAACCCCTGCCCTGCCCAGCAGGTAGGATTTTGCCGGCATCTCCGACAACAGGCTGCGGCAGGGATTGAGCCGGTGAGAAAGTGAGGAAGCAGCTACAGCAGTCTCTTTTTGCAGCCACCCCTTTGAGAGTTAGGTGGGCTTTTCTGGAGAAGCATGTGAGCAGCGTGGTAACCCATCTGGGGACCATAGGTCTGCATCACCTGCCTCCTGCACTGGCTTCCAGTAACAGCCGCGTGGTCTCCAGGAGTATCGTCAGTTCTGGGCTTTACCAATGAAACCAGAAACACAAGCGCAAACAGCTGTGACAGATTTTCAAAGGTCTAAGCCTTGTTTTGTTAGGCATAAGGGAGGAATAATCCAACAGTGGTGAATCATCCATCTTGTGCCATGTGGCGTTTGTGTCAACAGCCGAGAACAGCCACCGTAGCCCCACGGCGCGGGACGCAGCACCGAGGTGTTGGAAGAGGACGGTGCTGGCTGAGCATTTGGGCTGTTCTCTGCTTTTCCCCAGACCATGCGGGATGGTGTCTTTCCAACCCTCACAGCGAACCTCCATTTGCTTCCAGCCAACGACAAGCTGAAGGATTTGGTTTCAGCCCCTCCGGTGGCGCGTAGGCTGGGTCCCAGGCACCAGCAGCCCTGGCTGGCTGCAGACGGGCCAACTGCCTCCCCAGCTTCCCACCTTACAGCTGCTCGGCCGGTATTAGTCTGGAAACAGCTTCCCCATCTGGTACATGTGCAGCTTGTTAACCCTGCTCCTAGACGTGTGCCTGTAGCAGCACTCTATAAACAGCTTTTACCTCAGAGGGACTCCAGCAGGACATATGGATGTATATGGCAACCGACACCAACCATCACAGCACCAAAACCGGCCAGTTCCTCCTTCCCATTAGTTTCGGTGACAACAACCCACTGGCAGGAGGTTGAGAAGTGCTGGCATTTATTTTTTTTAATCCTGATGACTGTGGTCTGAAGGGAAACCATAGCGAATGCATCAATACGTGGGTCCCCGCATGGTGCCAACGTGAAACAGGCAGAGCTGGGTGCTCAGTTGTGCTTCCCATCCTCACTTGCCTTAAAACAGCCAAGCCAGCTGTGAGTAACGGGTCAGCTCGGGCCCTCCTGGCTCGTCCCCCTCGAATTGGTGGGGGATTTCTGGGAAACAAGCATTTACTGACCCACACAGAGAGCCCGGCCCCAGCAGCATGGTATGTGGGGAGCAGCACCCCCCGGCACCGATGCTGTTGCCTCCCGCCATTCCAGAGAGCTCTGGGATGCGGGAGGCAGGCTGGGCTGGCAAACTGGTCCTTGCCAGGTGGAGCATGTGCTCCGGCAAAGCAAAAATAATCGCCGTGGTGTTTGGTCTGCAGGACTCCGTGCAGGATCTTCACCCAGCAGCTGGCCTTGGTGTTGGCATCCCCAAGGCGTCTACCAGTAATGAAATTCTGGCTAAAATTCTGGCTTTTTGGAGCAAACTGGCAATGGGTGAAAGTATCATGGGTGGTTACTGCTTCTGCATGTGTAAAATAATTAATTGTGCAAATAGCAGAGGAAGGTGGAAGTTGGTGTAGAAGGAAACACGGGAAGCATGTCTCTGCTCTGCAAAGGACTACCCTGCAGTGCCCTCGTTTGGATGGACACTGTTGGGCTTGGGGGTTTGGCCCTGCTGTGGGTTTATTTATATACCAGTGTATTCCTCTCAATATTTTAATCTTTATTTTTTTTCATTTGAGCATCTTTCCCCCCCTGGAGAAAAGCATGGATGTTTTTCTTTACTTGTTATGAAAATTATTTTTCAAAAGGGACAATTGAGGCAAGCTTGGTTTTGCCAGAGCACAAGTTCTACACCAAAACTTGTTCTAGAAAAACCAAACACCTTGACTTCAGTTTTCCACCAGAAAAAGAAACAGTAGACAGGGAGATTTAAAGACGTGTAGCAACACACCCCTGCCTGAACACATTCAGAGGGACAAAATAACCAACAGCACTCACTGGGGCTGGTATTTACACTCTCATAGTCCCAACTGAGAAACCTCCCAAATTTACCAAGCGTGGAGATTGCACCTGATTTATCAATGCCATTTCTTTAGGGATTTCTTGATGAATTATTTTCAAGGTAACGAGCAGGGCAGCAGCACACATTGCCCAGTGGGAGAAAGCATCCCACGCACACTGCTCAGTACTGCTGCGCTTCCCTCCTCGTCCTCAATTCCCTCTGGGATCCCCTAGCAGTAAAGGGCGGCGAGGAGGAGGAGGAGCAGGAGGAAGAGCACTCCCAGCATGGCCAGGCAGGCGAAGGTGGTGGAGACGGCGGGGGTTTTTCTTTAAGCACAGTGAAGGCAGAGTCTCTCCCCTGCTCTCCCTGGCCAAACCCGGGGAGCGGAGCTGGCTGGGGGCCACGGCTCCGGGGGACGTGCATCATCGCTGCTCTAAGTGGAGGAATCTGGCTCAGAAGGAAACATTGTGTTTTGAAACTTCCTACAATGCAACGGTTTCTAAAAACAAAAGAAAACATTGCTTGGGCCAGGTTCAGCTTTCACTGGTTACATTCGTGTTTTTAAAGTATTGCTCCACTATAGTATCAGATACGCTCGCAGAGCGGGGAGAGCGAGGCACTTCCACGGACTTTATGAAACAAAAAAGTGTCACTTCGAAGAATAATGATGAAAATGTTCTATTTCTGCCGGGGCCTCACCCTGATTGTGTGTGAATAAGAAATGCTTTTTCAGCCTGATAACGCTCAGTGATGGCAAAGGAACGTTTTCAGACAGGAAATCTTTCCATCACAAATTTTCCACCCAAACTCGCCTGGCTCAGGCCTCCGCAGTGCCTGCATCCAGCCCGCTTGGGGCTGCGAGGATGGCAGGGCTCTTCTGCCAGCACAGGGAGTCCCATGAGCTGCACTTACCACTGGAGCTTCTTCCCCATCTTCTCATCAATGTCATCCATCATCTTGCTGACCAGGGGGAGCGTGCACTGCCCTGGAAAGAGTAGGAAGAGCATCAGCAAAGGGAAGCGATGCCCAGGAGGTCCCTCCTGCAGCAGGTCAAGTTTACAGGGATCAGCTGAGCCCTTGGGTGCGTCTCTTCCCTTTGGTGTCAAGATCTGGGCTTGGGTCAAGCTTGAGTGTTGAGGATGTGACAACACTGGCTCCCCTGTCCTTTAAGGTGTGCGGTGATGCCCAAGAGGCTCTTCTTTCCCCAGGCAGCCCCACCACAGAGACCTCGTAGCCATCCGCAGTGGGCTGAGGAGTGACTTGCTGCCGTGGTGCAGGGCACCCTGTCACATGGAGATCCTGCTATTGGTATTTTTGGCCAAACCCTGTTGTGCTCTTCAGCACTCAGGCACTGCCTTGATTTTCAGTTTGAACGTGCCTGTTGCTGCTGGGAAATGCTACTTCCCATTACTGGAAAACAGACCTTTGCCCAGCACATACCCATCCACCTACCCTGAAACACCTTGACTGCCCAGCGGCACTGGAGGTCCGCTGTTGGGATGATGGGTCCGAGGGACTGGACCAGCCCAATGACTGCCATGGTTGGCTTCTCAAGCCGAGGAGGGAAGATGCCTTTGTAGAGGGTGACCTGATTGTTCCTGATTTTGATGATGGAATCATCTTCCAGAAAAGGGTAGGAGTAACTGTAACCAGTGGTGAAGACTACCACGTCGACATCATCCTGTACAGTCCCATCTAGACGTCTCTCTGAACTCCTTCACATTCA
This sequence comes from Phoenicopterus ruber ruber, assembly GCA_009819775.1. Classification (NCBI taxonomy): domain Eukaryota; kingdom Metazoa; phylum Chordata; class Aves; order Phoenicopteriformes; family Phoenicopteridae; genus Phoenicopterus; species Phoenicopterus ruber. The sequence goes on from CM020222.1 coordinate 29,359,659, forward strand.
GCTTCATCAGCACCATGCCACAGGCGATGCGGCTCAGCCATTGAACACCAGCTCCTTGTGGGAAGTTCTGCAAGGGCAAACGTGGTGGGGCTGTCACAGAGGTGGCTTCTGCTGCCGGCCCAGGATAGGCACGGTCCAGCCCCATCCAGAAGCAGCACCCCCAGGGAGTTTGGGGATGGGTGGCCCCATGTGTACCTGTTCAGTGGCTTGAGGCCAAAGTTCTCATGCTTGAAGAACTGGTTCGTGCCCCTCACGTATAGCCAGTCACTGAGCGCCATGGGGAGGATGCTCCCCAGCCAGGTCTGGAAATGAGTGATGACCAGCATGTCCCAGGGATAGCCATCATCCCAGACACAGCTCATCACCCAGGACCCTCTTTGGGAGCTCGGGAAGACCTTGGGGGACAGCCAGGAAGGGGTGAGCTGCCCCCATGATGGCTGTGAGCCCCCAGGGCTGTCTCACAGAGTCAGTGGCACGTGCTCGAGCAGATGGGGACCCCTCCTTCCCTTCCCCAGAGGCTCTGGTGTAGGTCCTTGTACCTGCAATGCCACAATGCTGAGCTCCACGGCAATGTCACAGCCAGAGTTACCCAAGCCTATCACCAGCACCTTCTTCCCTCTGAACTTCTCCGGCTCCTTGTACTCTCAGCTGTGGAAGTAGCAGCCTTTAAACGTCTGTATTCCTGGGGAGGAGAACAGAAAGGGTCATAATTCACCCCAGGAATGAAAAGGAGAGGCTGTGCTGGCCTTGGGATCTCCCCTTCCCGCAGATGCTGCTGGAGCATCTGTCTGAGAGTTTCTCACAGTAGCAGATGTCTCCTGTACGCAGAGGGATGCTGCAAACCCGTAGTCAGATGGGATTTATCTCTGGCTTCATTCAATATTTAAAGAGAAAGAGTGTGCAAGCACAGGACACCTTTGCACAGTATTTCTGTACCCCAAAAGGGTGCTATTGTAACCCCAACATCACCCCGAGGCGCCTGATCAGCCACACTCCAACCCCTCCGCGTGGCTTTACACCCTTGCACTAGTGAGCGACAAGGAAGCAGCTTTCATTTTTAAAAGAGAAGATGGCAGAGGACCTGAGGGGAGTTTTCCTGCCCAGGTCCCTCCGCTACTCGCTGCCCCGCTCTGCTCCAGGCTTTTTACCTTGAACCGTGCGTGCCGGAGCAGGTCGAAGTGCTCGGCGTACTTGCAGATGTAGTGCCAGAGCCTGGCATCGTGCGTGTAGTTGGGGTGGTCGTCGGGGAAGGGGAAGTCGGAGTAACACATCATCTCTTTGCAGGAGTTGGTGAAGACAGTGTGGTAGATGCTGGCTCTGCCTTCCTCTGCAGAGGAGGGAGGTCCTGGAGGGAGAGGAGCGTGGACGTGTCCCATTAGCAGGGACATGACCCCTGCCTGTCCTGCAGCCCTGCACCAACAGCAGATACCATCACCCCCTGGCCTCTACCTCCAGGCTGGAGGCAGAGAAAAACGGCAAAGCCATCAAGTGCAGAAACCAAACAACCCTCTGTGAGCACAGAAGTGTCCTAACAGGCTGGGAGGAGGGTTGGCATCGCCCAAGGCATTCGGGAGCTGGTTACACATGCATCTGCCAGAGAAAGTGGAAACCCCAGGGCAAGGGAGAGCTGCGGAAGGACTATGCCAGATCCTCCCCACTGCACATCCAGAAAGCATCAGGAGGTTGGGTGTGACACAGCTACACTCATGCACATGGACACATGCAAAGTATCACAGGAGACAAGTAACGTGGGACCTCCCAGTGCCCAGCTTCCTCCTGGTCTGCCTGTGAAGCTTCCAAAATCCCATGGGTGTGCCCGGACATCGCCCCTTTGTGCGCACAGTCTTGGTGATGGCACCAGTGAGGGCAGAAGCCCAGCAAGGTGCATTTGCTTTGGCACAGCGGCTTGGCAGGTCTGGCCTGGAATGTGGACGGAGGCTTGTGCCTACCACCCCGCAATGCCCGTGCCAGCCGGCCAGTGTCCCACGGAAATCTAGAAGGGCAGGACATGGGGGATCTGCCAAAAATGCCCAAGACCACCATGCATGCAGTGGGGCCCGGGCTGGCCTGGTCCAGCCCTGCCCAAAGTAGCCAGCCCCACGCATCGCCCTGTCCCCATTGAGGGGGCACCTGCTATGTCTGCCCTGACACTTGGCGCTTAACAGCATGAAACACAGGTAATGCGTTTCCCTTTCCCAATGGCTTTGATGCCAGGACAGAGCTGCGAAAAATGCAGAGAGGTTTCTGTGCTGGGAAATTCATATTTGGGTTGACCAAATGATTACCAACTTCCAACAAAAAGGAAAAAAACAAAACAAAAAAACCCCCAACCAACCAGATAAGGAGATAAAGTGCTTTTGACTTGTCTCCTCAGTGGTGATTTGTCCATTATATTCTCCATCGGAAATTCTCCATTATAAATATCAAAACGTATTGCCAAACATTCTGGAGGAATTTGCTGGAACCCTCCCCAGAAAAGACAGAAAACATGTGGTCCATGTTTTAGATGAGTCAAATGTTTCAGATCACCCAGAACAAGCTTCCTGCCCTCCCCTCTGCCCAGGGCTTTAACTCACACGGGCTCAATTCCTTTCCCCAACGGCACCCTGACCTGCTCCTGCAACCGCAATCCCACCCCAAACTTGGTCCCAGCCTGCCAGCGGGTGGGCATGTAGCATGAGATGGCTCCAGGGCTGACCCTCTAACTATTCATTCAGGTTCTTTTTCAGCTCCGTGGTGCATGGCCACTATGTAAAAGTACACCGAGACCTACCCTGAGCAGCAGCGAGTGCTCCCCAAGGTGGGGTGACAGCTGGCATCCCCACAGGGAGCCTTTTGCAGGCCTGAAGACCAGCATTTCAGAGCCATCCCTATCTCCACGGGCTTTGAGGGGAATGGGGGCACGTCCTCGGAGCAGCCCCGAGGGCTTGCAGCCCCTGAGCTGAGGAGAAGCCAGCGGCTCTGCCCCCAAAGGAGAGGGGTTGGCAGTTTAGAGGGGACTGGGCTCGGCAAGCCAGGGGACAGCCAGGCTGTCCCCAGGGTAAGCGAGGGGACCTGGGCAGCAGTATCGAACCAGCCAAGCGCTCCCATATGCGGCCATCAGAGCAGAGCAAGTGTGTGCAGGCACGCAGGGCGCGGGTTTCCCCAGCCAGCTCTGAAACCAGGCAGCCAAAGCCACTCACCGCATAGTGCCAGAGCCCCTCGACGTCCTCGCTCTGCTCCAAGCAGAGCTCCGGCTCCAGCCCCTCGTCCAGGCAGCACTTGGTGGCCGCCAGCCCGCTGATGCCCATGCCCACTGTGCCACAAATAACCCAGAGGGTTTCTTGCTGATCCTCGCTCATCTGCTTCCCGCACAACCCCCAGGTGGGTGTGTAGGAGTTTTGGAGAGGAAGGAAGAGCTGAGGCTTTCCCCGGTACCCAAGCGCTCCCCCGAAAGAGCAAAGCTCTTTTATGCAGCACTGCACAGGAGGCAGGGCCAGCGCCGAGGGGTTGTTTCAATGAGCAACTTGCGCTGTTTGGACTTTAGCAGCCCCGGAGCTGTAACGTGAGGAGGAGCTGTGGGCGCAGAGCTGCTAAATTAGAAAATAAAATGTTGGACTGAAATTATTGCAAGATAGAGCCCAGAGTCACTGAGCAGCGGCAGCTGCCTCCAGTCCGCGGGACAAGCAGCATCTCTCATATGTGCATGGACACTGACCTCTCCAAAACAGTACGGTGATGCCCATGTCATCAAGAACAGCAGATAGGGCCAGACCGCCCAGCCTCGCTCCATCCTTCCTCCCCAGCGCTGCAGTTATCCCCTGCAAAGAGGGCAGCCGGCAGAGCCGCCCCAGGGACAAGCCACCCCGGCACCGCGCAGGTTTCTGTTGCAAAGCATCTGACCGCTTTCCCCTTTCCTCTGCGCTCGGAAAGTTGGAGGGGGCAAAGCTGGGGCAAGGCAGGAGGAGGGGGGCTGCCTCCCTGCAGCCCCAGGGCCCTGGCTTGTCCGGCACACACCTGTGCCGATGGGAATGGGTGCTCTTTCTTTGTAGGGCCACCAAGGAGACTATCTGGAGGGGGTTCATCCCCAGCAAGTAAAGAAATGGAGAAATAAGGAGTGAGTCACTGAAGTATGGACAGAATAAAGGTAGGGTGGGAGCAGCAGACCATTGAGAAGGCCATTTTCTATACCACCTTTTCCCTTCGCCTCTGTTACCAGAGCCAGTTAGTTCCCAACCACATCATGCTAAGGTCCAGGTTTCCCAAGCGTGGGACTTTCCATGAGTAACTCGCTGGCTGGGCTTGCTCTCCCTGCGATCGGTTACCAATGCAGAGCTCCATCTTTTCTTCCAACACTTCCTTATGGCTTCAGTTTTGCTCAACATTAAAACCATTAAAAAAGCATTTAAGTGACAAGATGGGGCAGCTGATCTCCTTAGCCTGGTTGATTTAGGGCCAGAATCAAGTCTCTGGAGCAAAGTTCACATGGACTTTCTCTTATGGTGTCACCTCAACTCCCCCATCGTAACAAAAAGGGCAAGCATGTTTCAGAGGACATCTGTGGGGAAGGGCAAAGCGCAGGCAGGCGCGGAGAAGTTTGTTTGCAGATCCCAATCCATCTCTGCACCCTTCATCTAAGTCTCATTGTGCGAGTTCATCCATCAAATCCCTGCCTCCAGACAGGTCCTGGGGGAGAACGGTTCGGCTGGGAGTACACCCGTTTGAAAGATGCTGGAGCCGCTAAAGCTGTCTAAGCTGGGCTGTTAATTCATGGTAAATTGACTTGAAATAAAATAGAGCAGAGAATGCCAGAAAAATGATTGAACAAGCAAAGTGAAAAAGAATGAAATCACTAGTTTTTCCACTATCTGCCAAATTGGTTGGGTTTTCCAAGGGAGCAGCTTTGGAGTCATGCTTAAGTTGACTTAATACAAGTAAACTGCCAAGCTGGCTTTATGGATTCCCAGCCTAGAGGAGGTGTGGATCCTTTCCTGCAGGACACGACCCGGAGGACGACTTCTCCCGCTAATTAAAACATTTGTCAGAAAACTACACCCAGGAGCGATGCAGAGCGAGAGAGCACGCCTGCTCCTGGCCCTGGCACCGGGATAGGAAAGGTCAGCCCCAGGCAGAGGGGGGAACAACGGTGCAGGAAGAGTCAATCATTTACCCGGTGACAAAGCTGTCACGCATCCGAAAGAGGAAAAGGCCATGGACCTCCTGGTTCATCATTTCCCAGCTGCCATTTTCCTCCAAAGAAAAAAAAAAAAAAAAATCTTTGGACATTTTTTCCCCCTCTCTATAAAGGGAAGACAAAGGGAAGGAGAACTGCAGGTGTGGGAAGGTAAGGAAAAGGAGAAAAGTTAGGATGTTTTCCCCTGGGGAGAAAAAAATAAAAACCAAAAGCTTCACCATTTCTAATGGCACTAGAAGTAGTTCTGCCCAACATCTGCAAACTCCTGTTTGACTTTCCTGTAGCATATGATTAAAACGTGAGAGCAGAAGAGGGCTCCTAACCTTCGGAAGAGCAACAACAGGGAGGAAAAAGCAGTCTCACTACAAAACCCTGCCTTCTTCCAGCCCGAAGCTGCCTCGCACCAGTGGCACGGCTGAGGCTGGAGGAGGCTTCCGCCGATGCTCAGAGGCGCCGGGAATCCTCCCGGGGACAACCTGCAGCGCCAGGTGCCACAGTTTGCCTCGGTGCATGCCGTGACCCTGGCCCCGCGCACAGCTCGTGCGATTGCGGCTCTGTTTGTCCTGGCTGCCGTCGGGGCCGTGGCACCGAGAGACACACGTGTATTCACTGAGCGAGGGCTGGCGTGGGTGCGGGGTAGGGGTCAGTGGCCACCACACCGGCTCCCCGTGCAGCCGCTCTCAACCCTCCCGCTGGTAGCGGCGGCAAAGCAAAGGGTGAAAAAATCCTCCAATTTTGATGCCTTCGCTGCCTGCAAAGGCTTCCTGAGGCAGCCGCCGGAGGGATGCTCGGCACACGCCCTGGCTGCAAGGCTGGGCAGTGGCTTGCCCGCGTGCCGCACCGCTCTGCTTCGGCCGAACCAGGCTCTGCCGTGCTGGATGCAGCGCAACGCCCGCAGCAAGAGCCAGATGCCTCCCCAAGGAGCGTTCCAGTCGGAACAGCCGGGAAGATGATCATCCCTCAGCGTAGGGAAGGGGAATAAGCCCCAGTGAAGCGCCTTGACCACAGCCATCAGCCCGGGGCCAGCTGGGCACCACGCCAGCCAGGAGCGGCCTTCGGCCTCGCGAGGGCACGTCCTCGGGGTCTCCTCTGATCTCGCCGGAGCGCATCACCCAGCGTGACTGCAGAGCCACAGCTGGGCTCCCGACTCCGTTGGCAGCCAGGGATGAACCGAACTTGCCGGAGGCACTGCTGGCCCGGCTGGGGAGCAGGGGGGGTCCCATGCCCCACGGGCGCCCGCAATTCCCGTGGGGCCGGCAATCGTCCTCTGCTCCCGAATCCCTCTGGCTCCACTTGGCTCTTTGATGCGCGGCTACATTGTTCAACCATCTTTGAAGTGTGAAATGAGAAACACCCCACGCTGGAGGCTGGGCAGAGCCCTCCGGAGCAGCCAGCAGCGCTGCGGCAGCCACGGCTGGTCGGGGGACAATAAATCCGCAGCTGGAGCTCCATAAAGCAAGGCAGTAAACAAGAGCGTTCACCTCGCATTTGCTCTGCGCTAATTGCATCAGAGTGCTTCCCGAGCCAGCTCTTGTTTTTCTTGAACGTGGCTAAAGATACATTTTTCATTTGCTTTTCCGCACCCCTCTTCCCATTTTTGTTTGCAAGTAAAATCCTTCCAGGAAAGGGCTGCAGGACCATTCCCATTAGGTTCAGGGATGATGGATGGAGTACCCCAGGCGAGGCTAATGCCTTGCAATGGGGGAAGCAAATGTAACAGCTTCTCTTTGCTCTCCTTAACCCTCCTGTTGGCCCCGAAAATTGGTTCTGCCATTCCCTAGGGAGCTGTTCTGATCCTCAGCCTTTCAGCGGAGGTGGGAGCTCTGGGGGCATCGCTTGCCCTCAGCTTCACGGCTCACCACAGTCACCTTCCCAGACAAGGGCAAACCGACCAAAAAACTCACCATGCCTCCCATGAAATCTTTTTTAGGTATAGCAGTTGCAACAGGATAACACATCTCACTGCATCTGTCTCAAAGACATCTCTCCTCTAAACCCTTTCCCCCTACACTACCACCCAGCCTTGGAGCTTGGTGTCCTGCAGACCTCCAGTCCATCTCCATGCCCTCTCTAGGATTCATCCTTAAGCAGAGCCTCTCTCTGTCCTCCCTCATTTTTTCTCCTGCCCACGTGCTATTTTCTAGCAGTGCCATCTGGATGCAGGCAGGATCCTTACAGCACCCAGAAAGTGCTGAGAGCATCAGGCAAAACCTCACGGGAAGCCACAGCCACCCCTGTTGCAGCATAAGCTGCTCAAAGGTACCTGGCCCTCGGGATATCATGCAGGATCACCCTTTTCTTGGGCAATCACCTGGCACGAAGGCACCCAAGTGTTTACCCAGCTTCTGCTCTGCTCCAAGCCTTACACAACCTGGCAGGCAGGAGCAGAGGCCCACAAGGACACATGTCAAATGCTTTCATCGCAACCCGGGCGAAGCACCGCTCCAGCTGGCGGTACACAGCTCTTGCCATGCAGAGGGCTGCTGCCGTGCTCGCAGCGACTGCTGCGGCTCGCCTGGGGCCAGAGGTGCTGTGGACACAGACGACCCATGGGACCCGCTCCCAAACGTGGGAATCGTCCCAAGGGTTACTCTTCACTCAAACCTCTTCCTCCTGGCTGCTTCTCCTACCCCTGCCCCGCCAGTATTTTGGCAGGGACCTCCCCAGGGAAAGGGCTGTCCCCCACCACAAATGTGCAAGCCTCCCTTGGAGCCCCAGGTCTTGGCGAGGCCCCAGGCTGGGACTGCAAGGTTTGAGCTGTTTTGCTGCACACCCCCACTGGAGAAGGAACAAACACAGCCTTTGTTCAGCGAACAGGACACCAGCAGCTCAAGTCTTAGCACAAAACTGCTCCGGGGTGCTTTGTGACCGCACTTACCTGAAGCGGGTTTTGTGGATTTAACAATCACGTAATTCCTGCTAATTAACCATGCTTTCCCTTTGTCCCCTGGAGAGGGGCACCCAGCAGAAGGCATCTGGTTTAACCACCCTGGAGCAGGAAGGCAGCGACTACCCCCGGAACAAACCTTCATGGGCACATGCTTGTCCTCACCTCGTGCCTTCCAGCCCTGGTGGCATGGAAGAGGTGAGTTGCAAGTTGCCATCCATGGGTTGAACCACTGCATTTTGCCTAGGTGCCTCATGGATAGGCAAGGAACCCCTCCTTACTTCAGTGGAGAAATTTGCCAGAGGTTTAGGACATTCAGTGGGATGAAGGCTGCAAAAGAAGGAAGGCTAATCAAGCCCAGCACCTCCAGTGCTGCATTTCCACATGGGAAGCTCTTGTCCCATCTCCAGTGGAAATCACAAGACCCAGGGTGCAGGTTGGTGCAAACCCAGAGTCTGCAAGCCCTCCCCACGATGCTGCTGTCACCGAGGGCTGGCAGGATGAGGTGGTGCTCAGGAGCCAGGAGATGGGCTCTTGCAAGCTGGACATCTTCCATGCTAGCCTGCCTGCTTCGTCCGAGGCAGAGCAGGAGCAAAACATCCAGCCAGGTCTTCATGCTTGGCCCTCCCAGGGCACAGCCCAAGCTCCCTTTTCTCTTTGCAGGCCACCACTGCTCCCCAGCAGCGGGGAGTCAAGTTGCCTCATTATGGTTTTAGGGCTGCTAATTGCCAGTTACAAGAAACCCACCTGAAGAAGACACTGTCCCTTCTCCTCTCTGAAAGGCTGCTCCAGCCCTCAGGACATGCTCAGGAGATGGTCTCTCGGTGCAGCAGCTCAACTCGACTCCACAGCACCCACCCGACCTGCAGGCAGGGGATTTTTACCGATTTCTCCTCCCTGCGCACAGATTTGTTGCGGACATGGTCATTCCTGAGGCATGCCAAGGGAGAAGTCATGAAAACCCTCCTAGAAGCATCCAGCTTGCAGCAGCCCATCCATGGGGTGGGAAGGAGAGCAGAGGGGTCTGGGTGGGATGGTGTCCCAGTTCCCCCCAGGCTGGGGACAGACCAAGTGCCAAGGTCCCCGCACAGCGTTTGGAAGGCTAGAGGGATGTTCCCCACACCGAGACCTCCTGACCCAGCTGGTGAAAATGCTCTGCAGCCTCGAGAGCTGCTTGGAGCAGGAGCCAGGGAAAGCAAGCTCCCTTAAAAACCAACCCACAAGCCTCAACCTCGGCCAGGCAGGTAATTAGAGCTTTGTTTGTAGATGATTTTGAACAAGAAAAGGGGGAGGAGAGAGCTTCAAACCATGGAAAACAGCTCTGGGGAGAGACAGCCCTGCTGCCTTAGGAAAAACTGCTCAAGCCCCAGCTTTTGCGGGGCCAAGCTGTTAGAGAGGAGTAGCAGCTTTCTTTACAATGGACATTTCCAGCCTTTATGCCTATTGTGAAGGGAAAAAAAAAAAAAAAAAAAAAAAAAAAAAGGAAAAATTTGATCCTCTTAGACCTTAAAGAAAAGCCTAAAGTTCATCTCTAGCTCCCTCCTGTGACTCTTGTATAGAGGCTGCTCTAAACCTGGCTTGGATAAAGCTTTACTAAGCAGTATCCTACTGTCGCTATGGGGATATTTATAGCTCCCAGGCATATACTGGAATTACTTAACACATGTATAAAGCAAAATGCACCCAGATGCTTAAATGGGCATTGGCATCACGCACACGATCCAGTTTGTCCGATTTCTGTGCCGGGCAACCTGGGAGAAACTCTGAATCAACAGGCAAAATCCTGCTGCCTTTTCCATTCAAAGTCCAGATCTATCACATGAAAGCCCACCTCGCACCCTGGTTTTCATATCCACTCTCGCATTCCGGCTGGCTCTGCCCTTTCGGGATGCTAAATCACCGCTGCGGCAGGGAAGGCAGCCTGAAGGAGCTGCCCCAGCCTGGACGGCTAGCCGGCATGTGGTTTGCCCTGTAGATTGCTTTCTCCACCCTGTATTTGGTCACGGACCCTGTAAGTCTGTGAGCTGTTTCATGTATTTATATATTTTATGACTTCCCCATATCACATGTTCAAAAGCAATATCCCTACTGCTAAGATGTCTTTATGCTCGTATTATTTATCCTGCTCACCTTTGCACCCACAACCCGTCTGTGCTTCCCAGGCCCCATTCCCAGACAGTCCTAGCAACCAGATTGGTTTTGAAGTGAAAGCACCGAATTCCTCACGGTACAAAGTGAAAGGCTTTGACCAGCAATGGGTGCAACACAGCCCCCTTGTTCTTCGGGACCTGCACTTCAGCACAGCTACATACTTCTGCCCTCTTTTTCTCCTCTGCACATCGACCGAGTAGGAGCTGGCAGCTTTTGGGCGGAGAGGACTCGTGGCTGTCACTTCTCCCTGCGTGCCTCCCTACAAGCAGACCTCTGCTCCACGTGCTTGTAAGCCCCTTGCAGCCTAGGAAGCTGGAGAAAAACATCTCTGAGTGGCAAAGCATCGCTGGGGCTGTTCCCCTGCGGCTTGCTGCCTCAAGAGCTCCTCTCTACCCAGATGGATGAGCAATTCTGTTGGCTAAGCCCATCCCAAGCCCCGGATCAGTGGGACTGATTTCCTTCCATGCCAATGCCCTTTCCCATTGTCTTCTGCCATTGGGCTGCCTGTTGTGCAAAGCTTGCAGAAATAACCTCAGAACAGTTTCTGGCCTTTTTGCTGTAGGGATGTTGCTAAATCATATTATTCTTGCTGTCATGATAGAAAAGAATTATCCACTTCAGTACAACCATTAACCATAATTAGTGCTCAGTTGCACAGACAATCTGGAACAGGGGGATCTGATCTTCTGCTACCAGTCAATAAATCTCTCCAAGTGTACAGGGAGCAGAGAGCAAAGTGAGCAATCACTCATTTCTGTTCCTGTAACTACTTTCAAATGCCCCAGCAAACAAGCTTGCAAAGAATATTTCCCCCATTTTTCTGTACCAGCTCCTGCCTCAGTTTCTGTTCACGTCTCCTGCCCTTGGGTCTCCCTTGATCACCAGACTGGGAGACTGAACACCAGGCACACAGGGATCCCTGACAGATGGAGCCCTAAGATATTTGGGTATCTATCTGGGGCAGAAAAGCCCCCAGTCTCATAGCAGGCTGCTCCTGGCCCAAACCCTGCCTGCTGGGCGGGTGGAACGCCAGGCCTGGGATCCGCAGTTTGTGCTGGGGCTCACCGGGCTGCTGCAGCATCTTCTGCTCCTGGGGCTGCTGCCTTCCTGGCAGACAGTTTATAATCTCCGGTTCCTCAGCATCTGGCTAAAAAAAAAAAAAAAAAAAAAAATCCAAAAGCCCCATCTAAAGCCTTTCATGACATTACAAGACTCTGCTCAAGCTGCTTGCTCCGAGCACTCGGGTCTCCCACGGAGCCTGCTGCTCCCAGCCCTGCAGGTTGGCTACACAACATCACTAGCTCTTCCCGCAAGGTGACAGGGCTGTCCTCTGCAGGGGTTGTCTCCAGGGTTGAGTTCATTTGCATTAAAATATCAATTAACTTACCTGTTGAATTTTTAAGTCTGCCTCTGGACTCTAAAAGAGCCTGGAGCCCTCCACAAGCGGTGCAGAAGTTGCCCTTCGTGGCTTGCTCTTCCCGCACTGCCTCTGCCCAGGTCGGTCCAGGGACACGTCACAGGACGGCAGGGTCTGCTGGTCGCTTTCCAGGCTCTTGGCTGGGTCTGTGAGCATTCGGGCTCAGCCAGGACAGCCCTGGGGCACAGAGCCCACCCTAGCAGGAGTCTTCAAGGTACCATCCAGCCTGAATTTAGTCAAAATCTCAGCTCACTTCCACTAGCTTGGGGAGGCATCTTATTTACTAAGAGGAGAAAAGATCAAATCCATTAGGGAAGGTGTCAAAACCGGACCTTCCCTACTCAAAATTCAATACAGACAAAGCCTAGGGAAAACGCTTAGGAAGAAGGCGAGTGCCTGAGCTTAAATAGGGCTCCTGGGCCCGTGGCAGTGGGTGTGTGGGTGGGGGTCCCCGGTGAGGCTGCTTGGGGCAATTAGAGCCCATTAGTGCCCTCAGGGCCCTGACACTCGGGCTGATGAGGTTAATTCCTCCCTTGGGCTTAATCCTGGTGCAGGTTAAACAGCAGGTGAGAAGCATTTTGCTGAAATGAACCCAGCTCCTGTCCAAAATGGCCCAGATGCAGCAAGAGATGCTTATGGCAGGAAGGGTTAACAGCCCCAGAGCGGTTTCAGCGTGGATGTGGGCAGGTCTCTGCCCCCAGCTCCAGGCTCCCAGGGCACAATGGTCCAGGCTCCCCGATGCCCACAGCCGTGATGCTGAGGGAGCCCAGACTGTGGGGAAACCTGGCAGCTCTGCCCCAAATCCCACCCCGCACATAGCCCAGGCACCAAGCACGAGTGGGTGGAAAGTGCACGGAGCGTACACCCGCCCTTCCCCTCCGTCCTTCACCCGCCGGCACCGAGCACCCTGCTCCCCGTCGGTGCCGCGCTCCGGGTACCGGCTCCTCCGGCAGCGCCCACAACCAGACCCACGCCGGTCCGTCAGCACGCCCCGCGACCCACGCGGGGAGATAGGGGGGGTACCCAGCTCGACACGGTTCGCCCTTCAGACTCCCCTGGCGCCGGGGCCGCGCCCCGCGGGGAGGTGCGGGACCGGGCAGCGGGGGCCGCAGCCGCGGGCGCTCGGCTCCCTCTGCGGGCCGCGCTCCGGCTGCTCCGGCTGCTCCGCCGCCGCTGTGCTGGGGTTTTTCATGAAGCTGCCCACGGTCCAGCACGGAGCCGCCCTCCCCGGGCTTGTGCCGAGGCGGGAGGACCGGGATGAGCTCTCATGCTGGCTGCGCACCTGAACCCATCACCCCGTAAACCGGGGGACAACCTCATGTCCCCCTGGGTGACAGCATCACTCCGATCCCACCGTCTTCACAGGAACAGAGGAGTGAAAGTGCTAACGTTTAAGCCCCTGTTTAAGCACAGTGATGCTCTTTATAATTAACTGCTGGTGCTGCAGCGACCGGGCTCTGCTTTGCCTCTGCTGCTGTAAGCAGTCTGTGCAAAACCTTGCAGCCCTGGCTTGGAGCATCCTCCAGCTTACGGGGGATGCCCCATCAGCCCCCCGCTCTTACCTGCTCCCCTCTCGCAGCCTGGGCCTCCAAACACCACTCGCCCTGGCAATGCTCCGGCTGGTGCATCGGGCACGCAGCACGGCAGCCGCTCTGCTGCACATCACCCGCTGCCCACCCAGAAAACTCCCTCTCCTAAAGGTCAGGTCCTCACCTCCGAAAGATGATGGTGGCTCTGGCCAGTGGCTCATTGCTCCCTTTTTGTGATATGATCAATGTGGGTTTGTAAAAACACTCTTTCCAGCTGCAGGTCCTTGTGTGGTAGCTCCATCCTAGCCCGGGAAAAAACAACTCCTCATCAGCTCAAACTGCCTGTAGAGTCCCGAGTTTTTGCTCCAGAAGAGGGTTTCTCTTTCTCTTGCATCAGGCTGTGATTCTGCAGCCCTGCTCAGCCACTGACTGCGTTGCCAGCCTCAGCCTCTCCCGGAGGACACTGGGGTGCATCCGCAAGGACTGCCACAGCGCCTGTCACCTGGGGATGAAGGGACACAGGGCCGGCACTGCCCCGCCAGCCCTCACCCTCGGGGCTGCCTGGATGCGCCCCAGCTCCAAGGCGGGGGATGAAATCTCAAAGAGATGTTTCTGGGCTGATTAAAGTTAATTAGCTCAAATGATGCCTCTGAAGGGAACTGTTTCTTATTTCGGGTTCCCGCCGACTTGGGCCCAAGCCTGGTTTTCATAAGGCCGGTAACTGCAAACAGATAGGGCCCTTTCATTGGAAACAGGCAGCGCAGGATATAATTAAAGAAGTATGCACCGGCATCTCAAAGAACCGTTTTCAATTACTGCTATTTCAAGAGGATTAAGGGGAAATATTTTAAACAAGACCACTGCAAAAATAGATTTTGTTTGTCATTAGCTTTGAAATAATATTTGACTTAAGGGCTGAAATTTCCATATGCCAGGTCTGCCTCCGGCGGCACTTTCCCCAAGGGCTGGGAAGAGGGTGATTCATAGCGGCATGGGAGTTTGGAGCAGAGCTCCCTGTGTACGGCCCTATTTCCATATGGGAAATACCCTCCTTTTCCCCTGGCCAGTTTTCTCTCTGTACCCGCCTGAAAGTCGCGCACAAGGCAGCCTCAGATGCGAGGAACACACTGCAAGGAAGGTGTTTGGTTACCAGCCTGCTCCTGGGGTACCCTGGGGACGCATTGCCGCTGCCTTTGGATGGGAATGCCCTCCTGCAGAGGGAGCGATGGCTCCATCGGTCCGCGTGCTTTCCTTGGCCAGGCCAGCTGTCCCTCTGACACCTGCCATTTGCTGCTGCATCTCTGCACAGCACGAGCCCATGGGCGTGAATTCAGGCAGATCCGTTCTGCCGGTGGCCACACAGGTGGCCTGGAAGATCCTGTTTTGCCATAGTCACCGCAACAGTAAAAAGACGCTGCCCCCAGCCTCCCTGTATCTCTGCCTCTCCCGGCTCAGGCTGTACCTTCAGAAAGGGGATGAAACTGGAGCTAATCACAGGAGGGGAGCAGCATCCGTGACCCTCGCCTGGGAGCCCTTCTCCGGGCTGCAGGTGTAGAGCTTCTACACAAGACGAGAAACGGAGCCAGAAAGGGTAAGACAGGTTTGCTCTGCTTTCCCTCCCCACCTTTCCCAACGTGTGCACAGGACGCGTGCCTGGGGTGTACGAAACCCATGGTCACGCGGGGCAGAAGTGAGCGGCAGTCACGCTGTAAGCACTGTCACGTTCCCAGGTAGGACGGGGACCACCTCACCCAACCACAGACATCTCGGCGCCAGCATTCGTTGAACACCTTCTGAGTTGTCTATCATGGGACAGACAATCAGGAGAAGTGGGTTACTATCCATATGAAAGGATGACAGATTCATACCTGCAGGTTCAACACCTAATTATCAGGCGACTCGAGTTCAATGGGGGTCTCCAAGCTTCATCTGGCATGTGCAAAGTGGGCACGTTCGTCCTCCCTCTGCAGGGCTTGATTTCCCAGAGGAAAGGACTGTTTCTCACAGCACCTGGGACAGTCAGGCTCCTGGCTCCCCAGGGGCTCCTAAAGGCCTGTGTGAAGTCAACAGCATGGGAAGGGCCTGGCCACAGAGCGGTGAGAAGGGCTCTCCACTGACATTTGCCCAGAGAGCTTATGAGGCTCAAGCAACAGAAACACTGGTCCTAGCAGGATCATGAGAAATCATTTCTCTGCGCTATTTACAGCAACCAAGGACATATTTTTCCTTTTGGAAACACCGCAAGGAGGATGTTTCTCATGGCTGTTGAGAAAGAGAGGTCCACCTTGGGGAATAGCATGGGTTGGGGTGCGTAAGCTTGGGGCAGCAAGGCAACACATCAAAGAGAGCCAAGGACACCAAAAACGGAGTTTGGCCGCTTCCATGTCAGAGTGCAGGGCTGTTGGCACCAGCTCAGACTCTTGTACGCGAGACGAGCATCAACAGGCTGCAGAGATGTCTAACGAGCAGAGGCACCAAAAGAGCTCCTCTCCATGTGCATGGTCCAGAGGGATTTCCAAATACATGGCCGCTGGGTCCAGGGCACACATGACAGCTTCCCCATCACACAAAGCGACCGATGGGCAATGAAAAGGGCTGTAAGGGATGGGCTTCCTGCCATGCCAATGGAGATAAATAACCCAAAGGGGTGCCCAAACTGCTTCCCATCTCCAGAGCCGCAGGCTTCAGGCAGCGAGACAGGCTCAGAGGGCTCCATCTCAGCCACAAAGCCTCCAAAGACACCGCAAAAACTGGTGGAAGAGAGAAAATAGCACACCAAACCAGAATGAGCCAAATAAGCCTGGACCCATGGAGATGTCACGCTGTCAGCAGCTCTCGAGTGGCTGTTGGGCTAAAAGCACCTGGGAGGAAGCCACCAGCCCCGGGAAGCATGGACCAGGAGATGCACCTTCTGCTGTGAGCTTAGAGTGAAAGTGTAGCTACATTCCTGAAATACCTGAAAAAATAAAGTCACCCAGAAGCCAGGCAGCAGGAAGAGGAGGGCATATAGAGGAGGGCATATACCTGCAAAGATGGGGAAAGAAAATGGACAGTTAAAGCAAAGAGCAGCATGGGCAGAAGGGTGAAGAAACGCCTCCTTTCCACGTGCAGCGTTCCAGTCCCTGCCAAATCTGAGTGGAGTTCATCATTAGTGCAATGATTTCTCCTGTAGGTAATCCAGCATCTTCTCATGGAGCCCCTGATGCCACTTTCAGTGATTTCAGGTCAGCCAACAGGTAGCGCAGCCCAGAGAAGGGCACGCAGCAGGATGGCAGCCGGCACCCTCCTACGCACACACCTTCCCGCTACGCCCCCTACGCCGCTGGGTGCCATCCCACACCATCGCTCCCTGCTGTCCACTGTTCCCAGCACAGCAACAGGCTTCAGATGGTGGTTCTGTGTTTTCCACTTCTGCTGCCCCCTCCCAGGCACGCAGGGGGACAGCCTCAGCCCTGTCCCCAGCTCCATCCTCGACCCATTCCCGATCTCCTCTCCAAAGAGCTGTAGTTTGACCTTTCTCCTCCCGTCCATCTCCAGCCATTCCAACTGCCCCCGTCCAGCCTTTCACCGTCCCTCTTGGTGCGAGGCAGAGCTGAGGCTGCAGGACCAGCCTCGAGTGCCCCAGGTCCACGCGCGGGCACTGGCCCACGATCCTGCATCAAATCCCAGGGGGTCAGCCACTGGCAGAGTAGGGGAGGACGCAGCCGGGCAGGAGAGGCATTGTCCTCCCTCACCCCTGCCCACCTTCCTCCCCACAGCCCCTCTGCAGCACCGCCAGGCATCCGTGGTTGTGCGCTGTGCTACCTCTGGCACGGGCCCACGTCACTCCTGGTGCTTGCCAACCACGCGTAACACCACAAAGCATCCCCACGATGCCCACCGGTACCGATTCCCGCGCCGCCCAGCCGGGCGGCCTCTCTCAAGGCTCCTATTGAACCCTCCAGGAAATATCCCACGGAGAACAAATTAGATGTCAAAGAGCAGAAGGATTTCAGCTCTGGCTGAGCTCTGGCACGTCCCCAAAGCCAGGAAGGAGAAAAGTGTTATGAAAACACTCATCAGAAGGCGGTGAGAAATGAGACGCAGGTCACTTGAACTCCAGCCCTGAGGAAAGGGGTCAAGCCCAGAGAGTAAAGCCCAGCTGGATGGGAAGAAGCCAGCAGAGTTTTCTGGAGGAGGAATTGCTTGGTTTGTTAATTTGCTGACATCTCCTAGGCTGGGTTTTTCCTCCACTTGGGGATACAGGTCAGGACCCATGTGCCGCTCCTACTCGGTGGGGACGGCGGTGCCTCTCCTGCCAACGCCATGGAGCAGCTCACGCCTGTGCGTGATGCTTAGATTTTGGGCACAGGCCACCCAGCTGGCAGCACTGTCGGGTGATTTTACTAAATGAAGCACAAGAGCTGCTTGCCCATAGGGTGCAAACAGGTTGGGCTTTAAATGACACGGTCCAGCCCAGGAGACTGGGACTGTAGGTCTGGTCTAAGCAAGAGGTAGTATGATGCAATTCTGCTTTTAACTTGTTTTGGGGATTGTGGAGTGGGTTTCTGACTGCTATTTGACAGCAGATGCCAAACTTCCACTTTCAAATGGAATTGACTTTTGAGCACGTTGTCTCAAAGGGACGTTGTCTCCCAAGAGAAACTTCCCTTTGAAAACCATCTCCTAAAGCCCTTGGGGCACTTACAAGATGTTTTGCTTTCATACTGCAATTTTTAAGCTGCCTTCAAAGGAGGATGTGAGGCAGTGGATGGGACCCCGTGAACAAATGAAGTTATTGGCAGTCTTGGTGTTTATTTTCTCTGTGGGAAAAAATCCTTTTTCATTTTCAAGCATTTAGAGCGGCTGCACGCACCAGCAGAGCTCACAAGATGTTTCAATTACCTGGTCCTACATATTTGGACATGCTACTGAGCAGATTAACCGATGGGTTGACCTCCTGAGCTCTTCCAATAATGTTGCAAGTGTTTTTTGAGAGAAGCACAGCATCGCTGGAGATGAGAGAGAAGCACTTGTTGGTTTTGATGGCTTGCATGTGTGAGTGTTCGCTTCGAAATCGTGGCCCTTTGGGGATGGGATAGGTTGACTCCTAATAGAATGCTGCCTTCTACCCCAAGGCATCCTGAGGGAGTGTTTGGACCAGTCCTGAACACAGCCCGGGAGACTCTCCAAAGACAGCATCTCCTCAGGCATCTCCCAGGAGGTCGCTCCATCCAGGTCCATGCAGCGCCGATCAGCAGGCAAGTTAATGCTCCCTCTACATCCAGCTTCAGCTTACCCTGGAAAGATCAGCATCCTTGCGAGAGCTACTTCTTGGGAGATTTATAGCTTGGCTCGGCGGCCGTATGCAGTTCAGAGTTTACATAAACGCTGGGCACAGTCCCAGCGCTGGGTGCTGACTCAGGCGCCCGCCCATGCGATGCTCCCACGTCACCGGTTCAAACGGGCCTCGCAGAGCATCCGCGCTGACATTTCACACTGTCATGGACCGTAACAGTCACTGGAGCGGCCAAGTCACGGGGCTTCGCATCCTGGAGAGAAGGGGTTTTAAATCTTCCCCTCCCCAGCCCCTGACCTCAAGCAAACACAACATAATTGGGTTGTCCCAGTTGGCGACGGGTTTGATTCATTTTTCTGTGGAGAGATCTCTCCAGCCGGTTGCACAAAGAGGCTCCGCAGCCCCGGCTCAGTTTCCAGCGCCTGCAGAAGGACCGGCTCCCAGGAGCCCCCGCACACCCGCCAGGCCCCCGGGACACCGGCACAGGTGATGGTGGGTCAAAAGGCTGGTGCAGAGCAACAGTCTCACCCATGCTTCAGGGGGAAAGTCTTCTCCACTGCAAGAAAAAGCGAAGTGTGAGAAGCGAGGGAGGCTCCCAAGGCGAGGGAGAAGGGCACCCTTGCTGCAGCCGCGGAAGGAGAGGGCAAGGGGAACGAGATGCTGTAAATCCTCCCCGTTACGGAGGCGCCCGCTGCAGCTCCGGGGGCAGACTCACAGCTTCCAGGCTGGGCACTGCTGTTACAGACAGTGCTCCAGCTCGAGATGGGGATTCGTTTGCAGCCTGGGATGCTATAATATGGCACAGAAAAGCTTTTTTTTTTTCCTTACCCAAGCTGTCAAAAAGCTCCATTATGTCTTACTTTGCCATAACGGTACATGGTATTTCATTTCGTACGTCACTGCAGGTTTTTGGAGATGCCCACTTCTCACAAGCCCCCCCCGTGCATCTGTATCTCTGTTCCCCTCCTGGGAAGCCCCCCTCTCTTTCCTGAGAAGTGGAAGCTGCAAATGCCATAGCACCATCCGGCTGCAGCAGAAAATTGGTCCTTTCTGCAGCAATTGGGCTGACACCCCAACTCAACCTGCATCTGAACAGACCCGCCCCTATCTGCTCTTCCTGATGGTATCTCCATTCCTGGAAATCCAAGGCGCAGCCAAAAGCCGTAGACCTGTTTATGACTTGTTGTACAAATGTGATAAATGGCTGCTCAGAAAACATCTCCTCTGGGCTGCTCCTCATATGCTCCTTGCCTGCGTTTTAATAAGCCTATGTTTGGGAATAGTTAAGTAGCTGTCTTGACTTGTTTAACTCGATAGCCACAGATATTTTGCTAAGCTGACACGGGATTTATGTCTCATTAATGCAATAATGTTTGGTAAGCATCGCGGTTTTGGGGAGATTTATGTCCCATCAGCAATCTGAGAGGGATTTATAGGGCTCATCAGAGGTAGGGTTACAGAAGGTGCCGTCTGAGAGACACCGAGAGCACCGTGTCTTACTGCTCAAGGGCGATTCCTTGGAGAGAGCAAGTCCTGGAGTGTTGTAGCCTGCTGACATATTGCCCTGCTAATGGTTTTCATTAATAAAACTAAACACGAGGGCTAAGGGAGCTGCCTGGTGACGGAAAACATTTCGTAATGTGCTTCCCTTCCTCCAGGTCTGTGATGGGTGAGGAAGGGCAGTGGGGACCCACCACGACCCAGCCCCTAGGAGGGAGCCTATGCCCATCACCCACCTCCCGTGCTTTCTGGGAAGATGCCAGCGGTGACAGCGCTGCTGCCCCTCAAAGGGTCACAACCAGCCATCGGCAAGAGCCCAGCGGCAGCGGTAGGATGCCTGGAGGAGGGATGAAGCCCAGGAGGCAGCAGTGGAGCTGCAGGACATCCAATTCCAAGAGATGGAGAAGGACCGCGTCTCCCAATCGCTCTCCAAACCAAACATTTCACAACACTGCCATTTAAGAACAAACCACATGAGTTAGGGACAGGCTGCGTTACAAACAATCATACATTCAGTGTTGCAGGTGGCTTTCCAGAGCAGTCCTGGTACAACAGAGCTCCTGTGCCTGGGCTTTCCTGGGAGACACTGGCTAGGAAACAAATCCTCATCTCCAGCAGGCTCAGGAGATCTTTCTCTTTGCTGGGACAGCCTACTCGCTGGTTTTTGGCTGCAAGAGGTTTGACTGGTGGCTTTGTAATTTCCCTGTCAGAGGTTTCCTGCCAGAAATCAAACCAAAGAAATCCTTAAAAGTATAAGGGAGAAAAAAAAAACAAACCCCAAGATTTTTCCTTTGTTTAGGAGAGCTGGCAAAAGTCTGTGTAAACTTCTCAAAGTGTGATAAACCTGCAAGAGGCTCAGTTGCACCTCAGGACAGGAGCTCTGGAGCATCGCTTTTCCTTGAGTCCCAACAGCCAATGTACTTTGCAAGACAAATTTCTTTGGGTTGAAATTGTCCCCTCCTGGGTCTCAGCCTATACATACATCATCAAAATTCATATGATTAAAATAACCGTGATAAAGTGATTGATTTTGCAAGAAGCTGGCGCTGGAGGGAGAAACGAGCCTCCAGAGCAGAGTGTTGGAGCTGCTGAGCTGAAGGACCACACCACTGTCAGCTGCATCATCTTTGCTTTCCAGCTCTCATGGTGAGAGAATAAAACAGGTCAGGTTTGATGAGAATTAAACTAGCTTTAGATGTTGTTTTACTCCTGGCAGTTATTAGGACAAGTTCGGTCTTTACTTCTGCAGACAAGGGCATCGAATTTACGATAGCAAAGCTGTGTCTGGCTGCACCATGACTTGTTCAGCCTCATCAAGGGGAGACCTGGACAGGCTTTGGCTGCTCTATTCAGCAGCCCTTTCGCTTGAGGGTAACATTTACTGACTGCAGAAGTGTCCAGATAACAAACCTCCTTCAACCAGACCCTCCACTGAGCTGCCAGAGCTCAGCTGGAAGGAAAGAAACCCGTTGTATGGTTGGATACGTCCACACAACATCAGGATGGATACATCCAATGCTGAGCTGGAGTAGAGCAACTTACACCTCCTAGGAGCAACCAAAAAAGTGAAAGGGTATCAAAAAGTTAAAAATCTCCTTCCTCCCTGGCCAGTTCTTGGTCAACCGCTCCGAGGAAGCTCCGGCATCAGAAGGAGCCGGCGCTCCCTGGGTTAGCAAGCCTGCACGCCAAGCTTTGAAACCCGGCTCCTTCCAGCTCATCATTAACACGAGAATTGCCGTTAATCACCAAGCGTACATTTCCCCGTTACTCATTCATAACGAGACACGGGCTACCACGCTACCATCCTGGCCAGCACGCAGGCATCTTCAGGCTTTGTTTTTTTAGTGACCCGTACCTTGAAGACATCCCAGGAAAAACAAGCATAGGCAGAGTCACCCAGTGTCAAATAAACCATGAGTGTTAGAATTCATTGACATGGCGATGCTTGAGTACATAAGAGTTTTGGAGGGGGTTTTCACATTTTCAGTCTTGAAAGATTTTGGATTTGTTTGTTCACTGTATTTTTTGGCCAGGAAAAACAATTTTTTCTTCTTTTCTAAACAATTCTCTCCAACTTTTTTTTTTTTTTAAAACTAGGAAAGGTGAACAAAAAACGCAGAGAGAAAGCAGCTTTTCAGCCACACTGACACCAACTCACCCTTCCTCCCTTCCAGAAAATGAACTGTTGGGAGAAGAGCCCCCATTGCACCAGCCGGGCGCAGGGACAGCAGGGCTCATCCCAGCTCTCTCCAGCAGAGTCCTCCAGCCCTTGCACGGTCCCAGCCGCGATACACAGCAGACCCTCCCTCCAGGCTCTGCGCACACTCACCCCATCCCTCCCCCCAGGACCTACCTCCTCCCCATCCCTTTCTCTTTCTTTTCCCTTCTTCCTCTTGCTGCCCCAGTGGAGCCGTGCTACCTGTTAGCGTTTGATGAAAAGGCCACGTAGGGTGGGAGAGCAGAGCCTGGACCTTCAGAGGGCAACCACAGGCGCATGGGTGCTGCGAGGTCCGAGTTGGAGGCAACCTCACAGCTCTGTCGTGGGTCCACGTGCAAATCGTCCCCCACGCAGCAACACGGAGCGTGGCACGCCTGCGCTCTGCTGTAAACGCCCTGCTGAGGGATGCCCTCACCCGCTGGTGTCCTTGGTCAAGGTCCCACTAGGGCTCCTCCAGGTAGGATGGGAGCCTGCAGGAGAGGAGATACGCAAACCAAACCACATCTCACCGCTGCTGTCCTGACTCTTGCACCTACAACTGTAACTCTGTATATATTAAAGCAGCACAAGCAAACATTAGTTGCACGTGCGCAGCACATGCAATGCACATTCCCCAAACGCGTATTTTTGGGCACAGGCGCCTTCCCACTACTGTTCAGCATATGCTTCTCCCTGCTAGTTTCAATAAAGCCAACACATGCGGCAAAATTAGCTTGAGGTTACACACACGCAGCGATGCCATCTCCTCAAAGGGAAAGCTGATGGATGGGACCCACCTTTGCCTCCGCAGCTTCCTCGGGTTGCGTGCAGGGGGAATGCACACGCATGTGGCTGCAGGGGCACATCCATGCGTACACCCTCCCTGTGCCACCTCGGTCCCCTGCACGGGGACATCAGGGGCTGAAGATCAGCCACAGCATGAAGGTGCTGCCAGGGCTCCCGTCCAGAGGAAGGAGAGCTAGCACCCTGGCCCCATCAGTGGTCTATGCTGTGGTTTTTTAATTGGGAAAACAACAACTTTACTGACTTATTCTAATCCTGTTCCGTTCTCAGTAACGGCTCTTATTGTAATAAACAGCATCGTAGCCCAGACTCGAAGGCTAATGACTGTTGATGGGAAATATTTTGTTTCATAACAGCGGCTGCAGCCAGCAGAGCACATAAGAACATTTTTTCAGGAACATGGAAGATGCTATTTTTAACTGTTCTCCCCCATGTTTATGGTGCTTGGAGGAAAGATGCGCCAGTTTAAACACGTTGCAGCAATATGCGCCATTTAACTCTGTCCGTGCCATAGAATCATAGAATTGTTCTGGTTGGAAGAGACCTCCAAGATCATCGGGTCCAACCATTAACCTATCACTACCAAGTCCCCCACTAAATCATATCCCTTAGGGCCTCATCTAAACGTCTTTTGAATACCTCCAGGGATGGGGACTCCACCACCTCCCTGGGCAGCCTGTTCCAATGCCCAACGACCCTTTCGGTGAAAGGGTCTTCCATGGAGAGAGGGTGTGCAGAAGTCCCAGTCTGGCAGCTGGGCGGTGGGATGACCATGCTCATTGTAGGCTGGTTTCCTCACTGTCCATCCATCTACAAGCTTTCCAGCACCCAACACCAAGACTTATCACCATCAGGACACGACACGGTGCTCTGTGCACTGATACCCAGCCCCTAAATGCACCTTTTGGTGCTGGCTCTGGGCCAGCAGTGGGGCAAGAGCAGGGTCTGGTTGTGCCGAGCACTGCAGACATCCAGAGGGGTGCACGAGAGCCTGGGCAGAGCAAGAGGTGGCCAGTGAGGACGGTCACCAGGTGGGTGCAAGTTGCTCAGGTGCCACCCAATGCATTCCCTATTTTGTTGGCATCCTTCTTCCCCCGCTGGGATGGTCCTTCCCCTCGGGCAGGGAGCAGACCCCATGCCCACTGTCTTTCCCACCTTGCCTCCTTCGGGATTACAAAGCCCCATTCAGAGTCATGGCTTCCATTCCTTAGTGCAGCACAGATCCACCAAAAAAACAGACCTGCCGAGGCTAGAGAGGTTCCAACGTGAGGCTCCAGGTAGGTCTAAGAGCTCCCAACTGGGGCACCAGAGATGTTGCAAACCCAACAGCGTTAATGCAGACAGAAGCGGCGCTTAAGCACATAGTCGGTTGAAATCAAGTTCCTGTGTCCAACAAAAATACGTTCTTAATAGTTGTGGACCTAAGTGGAGTCACCCAGAGTTATGATTTCCTTTCAGCAGATATTTCATCTTCGGGCTGTCACTTTCACTCAGGCCATGATTAAAACAATAAACCCCAGAGAAGTCACCCTGTTCCCCATCACCAGCTGCTTCTCCTCCACACACTGCAATGGGACCCATTCATCATCAAGATGAGGGAGGGGAAATTAAAGACAGATTATTATTATTTATTATTCAAAGCTGTCATGTTTGGCCAGCAAGCTCTCCTTGGTAAAGCGAGGGTAGTCACAGCTGCCCCCTCGCAGATATCAGCCGAGGAGGGAGAAGTCGCCCTGTGGCGTAAGGGATGCGTTACTGCTGCACATGCTCAACGCCTCTAGGGCCTTCATCTCTTCTCATGCCACAGGCAAGTCATTGCATTGGAGGGATTCCCCTTATTTACCTCTGAAAACCTCCTTGGACCTTGGCATTCCATCAGTGAAACCCCACCTTGACAAACAGCTTGCGAATGGAAAAAAAAAAATTCAAGTATCACGCGTTGCCAAAGTAACCAATAAGTGCATCACCATAACTCCCAGCCTTGGTCCCCATGACCTTGGGCAGCCTGTTCTCCCGGGGTTCTGCTCTTCCTGCCCTGTGTCTCAACCTGGATGGCATCATGGGGCCCTCACGGCTTTAAAAGAGCTGGGTGATGGGGAAGGAGCAGGCACCCAGGCTGTCCTCTGAACCTGCAACCCGGTTTTGCCTGAGTGTGCCATTATTGTAGAGATGTTGGGCAAGATCCAGCCACCTGAGCTGACCACAGGGCTCATTGCGCAGTCGGAGGAGACACCTAGAGCTAGCCCACAGCAGAGATACTAGAGACGACAGCCTATGTCCTGTGAAGCTCAGGACATGACACGTCCCACTCGGACGTTTCACTTGGGCCGCAAAGGCAGACATTACGGAAATGCAACAGTTTTCTTGGAGTTTGTTTTCCAAAGGCTCAACATGTTCCACTTCAGTGAGGCTGGAAAATCTATCGTGTCAGCGCTCCTGCCATGCCTGCGCATATTTGCATTTTCCTTACAGTATTTTTAGAGATTTCCACTCCTCGGCCTGATTTGGGATGAAGTCAACTATGTGAAATCTTGGAAGCTGCCACAGGAAAAGAAACTCCATTTTTCAACCAGCTTTAGATACAGCCTTCGGCTGTGGTGATAAATCTTCTGCCAGCCTGGAGAGCTGCGCTCGTCTCCCAGATAAGGGCCAAACTTGGTCCAGAAGGTCTTTGTCCCCCAGCCAGCCCAGGGAGGTGCTGCCATCCCACCCCTCCGAGGATGGGCTGAAGCTTCCCACAAGAGGCTGCTTCTCTGATGGGAGGCAACAGCAGGAGAGGGCACATGGCAGGGGCACGGCTCCTTGTCCCATCCAGCCCTCCCGAACCAGAGGAGCGGAGAGCTCGGCTACCTCCCTGTCAGCGCTCCTCAGACAGCCCCCTTCCCCAAGGGTCCCGTATTTACAAGACTCACGTCTTGTAGCTGAGGCAGGGGAGGAAATGATGGAGCTGGCTTGGAAGGAGCTCAGTTCCCAGCTCTACAGAAGGACCAGCCTCAGCTCAACCACGTCAGCCTACACATCTGTTGAAGGCTCCCCAGCACAGCTCCTCCAGAAACCATTTCTACCTGCACCGCTACAGCGGCCAGCGTGGTTTTGTGGGGCGCAGTCCCACATGCAAAGCACCTGCTGTGGGAGTCACCTCCTTCCACTGTGTCATGGACCTAGTTTGTCCTCCTGGTCAAACACACATCTTTCTGCTTCACACCAGGCAGCGCTTCCCAGGCAGGATAGCTCTTCACCTGAGCTTGCTCTTCTGTGGAAGAAGAGGACACCCTTAGCTGTCTTCACGCCCCTCGTAGCAGGGGATGAAGCACGCTCTGGAGCTGTGTTTGTTTTTCCACTAGCCACAGAAGGCCTCTCATAGAGCTCCATCCCATAAGATTAATCCTGCCTTCATCTCTAGTTTGACCATAGTCCACACGTGTTACCAGGCCAGTCCCAAATCTGCACACCTACTGGAGGGAAAGCCACCACGTTAGCTCAGCAGCATTATGAGGACCCACCTCAGAAGCATGGTGTGACCTTTCCTGCCCGGGGACAGACTTTGCTGGGAGCACCCACCGTACCAGCCCCATGGTGGGGATGGGAAGAGGGAGCCATGGGAAACCCACACGTCCCACACTCACCTCGGGGAAAGCTCACCACCTCCTCCTTGGAGCTGGCCATGGAGGAGCGCTCATCTCCTTTGCATGCGGCAGGTGGGACCGGTCTCATCACCCAGCCCCAGGGCAGCCTGACCACAGAAACGGGGGGCTTTGTGGTGCCCCGAGATGCGTTTATAGCGTGGCTAATTTTAGCACCTCCCATTCACAAGGAGGGCTCCACCCAGCCCCGCGCTGAACCACCTCTGGGCTAGAAAACAGCAGCTGCGAGACAACATCTGGCATCACTCGCACAGGCAGAGGCAGGAAGCGAAGGAAAACAGCATCTGTCCAAGGCTGCTGAGGGACTCCAGCTAGACAGAGAGCAAAGTTTGGCCAAGATACTGGAAAGAGTAACTCTAATCTTAAAAGAGTTATTAAAAAAAAAAAAGATGAGACATTATAAGATGCCGGTTGCCATTTGTCATCCTTCAGCCTGCTGTTAACTCCCACCACGCCTCTCCCTGCCGTGGTGTGGAGATGTCAACCCCGCCTGCCCCAAAATCATTTGAGCTTCATCTTCACAGCTGGAGACCTCAGGGCCCTATCCCGGCATTGTCCCTGGCACCCCGGCACACGGGCTGGGAGGCTGCAGGAGAACACAGGGCAAGGTCCAACCATCTCCTAGCCCCACCTTGAAAGGGGACAACCTCTTACTTTTTAACTTCATTTAAAAATCAACATCTGGCTCTTAGATGATGTGACCACCTTGCCAGGGTTCCCCCCACTCAGGGCACTCTGGTCCCAGCAGCCTCACAGCAGGCACCAGGGGTGTGGAAGAAGGTTTAGGCACAGCATATGGTGCTCACCAGCCCCAAGAGGTGATTGCTGACCTGCCTTCCCTTCCCAGATACTTTCTTTTTTGGTCAGATCCAACTTCTGAACCGCCTCGGGTGCATGTTGCATCTCAACTGCTTGCTGGTAGGAAACGCAGGTGCTCCAGGCTTGTGAAAGGAGCTGGGGTTTCCCCACTCCCTCTATTCTGCTGAATTTTGCCATTTTGTGCAATTTTATCACGTTTGCTGAACAGGCAGAAACACACAGAATAACCCAGTTGAGCCCCCCGTGGCAGAAAGGCGTAAAAAGGTGACAAAATAAGAGGTGCATTGGGCAGCCGAGGGGCAGTGAAAGACCATCTGGTGGGGAAGGTGCGAGAAGGAGAGCCCAGGGGCAGTGCTAAGCCCCAAATCCAGGCTGCAGAGACCCAACCAAACCTCCGGGCAGCTGCTCCCGCTCGCCTGGGATCTCGCTGCAACAGCAGAAGTGGGGAGGACGAGCAGGAAAGCCCCCCCGCAAGCAAACCCCCAGGCACGAAGACACCTGGGGACCTGCCCCAAGCAGGGTGATGGGCAGCAGTTGCCCAACGCCCTGCAGTGGTTTAGGAGCCAGAGCTGCGTTTTAAGAGCAAGAGGGATATTTCTGTGGATGACTTTTAGGACTGCAGGGGTCCAAGTAACTCAAGCCCCTTTGAAAAGCTTTGCCCCAAAGCCTCAGGTGTACGGAGTTTACAAATTAAAGCACAGACGGGGATTATTTAGGGATAACACACCCATTTTGTTAAGTAATAACCAGGAGGAGAAAGCCGAGACCCCAGGGAGCGCTGCCCTGGTGCCAGGGTGCCCAGCCCTGGCCACACGCTCCAAATTTCTCCTCTTCCTCCCCAGAGCCGTGCTTGCACAACTGCGGATGAAGGGCTGAGCAGCCTCCTGGACAGGCAGCATCGGCCAAAAACCTATTTGGCACATTTATTGAGTGCTTTCCTACAGTCACAGAGCTCTACAGCTCCACAGCTTTTCTACATGTTGCTGATGCTTTAAGCATCTTCCCCTTTCCCACCAGGGCAGGGCAGAGCAGGAGGGCAGGACCGTGCGCCAGCCTCTGCCTTAGATAAAGCAACAACCTCCCCAAAACCTCAGGGCCAGCCCCAGCCCTCTGTTAGGCTGGAAGAGTTACGCTCCTGCTTCTCACAGCTCTCCAACCCCTCTGCACTTCCAGCCTCTCAGTCCCACCACCCCACCCCACCCAACCCTGCTGCAGGGGGGGTTTAGGCAATGCAGGTTTTCCAGGGGGTCAGGAAACCCTCATCCAAGTTTAGGGTCACATTTGGGCAGGGATTTTTTGTAAGTACCCAGAGCAGCCGGGCACAGCTTCGTCTGCTTTGCAGGTCCCAGTCATCTCTGAGCCATGACCAGCCTCTCCATCCCTGCTGGGATCAAGAACACCCTCCATGGGAATAGCCAGGATGTCTCTCCGGGACAGATGAGGAGTCCAGCAGGCAGCTGCAGGGATTAGCTGCAGTTACAAGAGTAAGAGGGGCTGGATCTACTCCTCCTGATCCCAAAGAGAGGTTGTGATGAAGATAAGCAGTGTCACTCCTTGTCAGCAAGTATCTGCTCCTATGGATGTAGCGTATGGTCAGATGTTCAGGAGATACCTGCAGAAGCAGCGTAGGGCAGTCTCCCCGCACGCAGCTGCCGCTGCGTGCGGGGAGACTGCCCCACGCTGCTTCTGCCATAGCTTTCATTGGTCCTACTGGGAAATCCAGGCCAAACTGGGAGCTGGAGCTCCGTGGGGTGGTAACTCCTGGTGCTTTGGTGACCAGCAGCCATCAGGTGAGGAGCCACAGCACAGCGGTGCCAGGTGGGGAGATGGACACCTGCCCAAAGGGAGCTCGGAGGAGCTGGCTGCAGGTCTCAGTGGAGATCTGAGGCTTGTTTCAACTCGGTCCAAACCACTCCAACCTCAAAATCAACTTGGAAGCTATGCCATTTGAAAGTCTACTTCTTTTGGCAACCAAGAAATAATAAGTAAGAGGCTGATATTATTATTTCAGCTTCAGAAGGGTGAATAATCAGCTTTGCAAGGAACATAAGCTTGGCTGACTGCTGAGGGTTTTGCAGAGATACTCATCTCCCTTTAACAGGGTCTCTCTGAGGGCTGGGCTGCTGAAATTCAACCATCCCTTGCATTCAGCCTGGTGAACAACCCTAGCACACACCACCCATGGAGGGTCAAAAGCCAGATCAGCAGGGAAACAGGAGGCCAACCCGGACATCCTCCAGAACCAAACATTTGGCTCAAATCTGAATGAAGCACTTAGAGACCAAGAAGGGAAGATGCAGAAACCCACCAGCCCCAGACCCCCAGCATCTTCTCTCCTTGTCCCCCCCCCAATAACAGCTCCCAGCAGAGACCTGCTCTCTGAAGCATAACTCACCAGCTCCAGCCCAGCTCAGCGTCTTCCCCAGCAAAAGCTCTTCTTCAGCATTTACCCCACCCCTACTTTAATAGCCTGCACTAATTAGCCCTCGTTAGCCTCTGAGCTCCTTCCGACCATCTCCCTTGCTTTGCAGTGGAGCAATTTCCCTACTGAGCCCATCTCTTTTTGCTCCTTGCACAGGTGGTGGGACTCAACCCTTTTCCTCTCCTAATTTGTGGCTTTCCCCTCTCCCATCCCTCCCTGCTGGTCACTCACCCCCAGCACCCACACAGGGATGCCCAGCCCTCCCTCCCCTCTCTTCTCTGACGGGAGACTGCCCCTGCACCCCTCCTGCCCCACTTTCAGCCCCACGGTGGTGTCTTGCCAGCCCGGTGGGGTGTACGGAGCCGGGGGCAAAGCGAGGTGTGTCTCGGGTCTTCCTGAAAACCATCTCTTTTAGGAGAACTCTTGGATGCTTCCTGCCTTATGCTCCTGCTGAACTTGTTTGCAGCTGCCTACGTTGACAGAGGATCCTGTGGTTCAGGCTGGGATCTGGAAGCAGCATCCATCTCTGGCCGGCTTGCACAGCGCATGCTGCAGAGGGGACCCATCTCCGCTGGGGTCTCTCTGCGGTTCCCCGATCGGCTGCACGGTGGCCCCAGGGTAACCCCGCTGGGCAGGCAGCCCCGAGCCCTGCTCCGCTGGCCCCACTCCCCCTGTGCCCCCACCCAAGGCTCCAGCGTGTTCTCAGCCCCAGCCAAGGCTGTAGGACACCTCAGGGCAGCAACACGCGACACGTATGTGGCAGCTTATAGAAAGGATTGGGGAGTCTTTCCCCCCTTTTATTGAAAATGATAATTTCTATTCTAGTGCAAACACTGTACATTTTACATCACAAAGCAAGAGATAATTTACAGGACATGCTTCCATCTGGGAATCCCTCCCGTGGCTTCACGTGTCAAGCTCCACCAGCCTCGTCAATCATCCATCCCTGTCATGCTCAAAAATCCCACTTAGAGGGAATCAGCCACCTATTTCTGTGTCGAGAAAGGGGGGGCCTGAGGAAACAGCGTTCGGACAGAGCAGGCGAGAGGAATGTGCCTCAAGACCATCTTCTCCCCTGGACAGTAACCAAACTTAGTGATAACCAGGGTAACCATGGCAACTCCCTAGAGCTGCGACTGAAAGTCTGCCAAAACCCTGGATAAGGCCCTTAATTTGCACATATATTTACATGGTTCAATAAAATACAGATTAAACATACACGATCATAAAATTTCACTTTGGCTTGATAGACAAGTAGACACTGTTGGCTGAGGTCATCGGCAATTAAGAAACAAACAACAAAACCCGTCCGTTCATCCAGCTGGACTGTTTAGCAAATCCATGTAAACGAAGCAATACTGTCTCGGATGCTCCAGTTTACATCTTGATGTCGCCCAGCTCAAAGGTGACGTAAAGGTCTCATCCGGACTGACAACATCCCAGTCAGCTGTGGCGGCATCCCTGACCAAGCAGCTCAACCCAAGGCAAGACCCAACTAAAACTGGAAGTGCAAAAGCTTACACGACCTTCCCGCAGGAGCAGCCTCGTGCAAGTCAATTCAATTCCTCGCACAAATAAAGTGAGGAGGGTGAACACGGGTTTGCACAGGCATTTATGTGAGCCCCTTCATGTAAACGTCGCAGCGTGGGGGTAGGGATGGGTATCTCGGTCCACAGATGGACAACGGGGTGCCGGGGGGTCATGCTCTCTGAACTGTCTCCTTGCTAACTTCAGAAATGGGTGCCTGCACACAGACACCCAAGGAACCTGCTCAGGGTGATCTTTCTCCTGCAGAAAAGGTGAGCAAAGACTAGGGGAAAGCCACAGGCCACCAAGATGCTGAAGGAAACAGCTGGAACCTCCAAAGCAGACACTCGGGCAGCCTCAGGCCAGCACTGAGGAGGTCGTTCAGGCTGCTGTCACTGCTGGGACGTCGGTGGATCGCAGAGGAGGGCAGCAAGGCAAGGAGAGGGGGGAGCACCAGGCTACGGCACTCAGCGACCGGTTCAGCCTCTGAGTGACGTTACGTTGCACTGGGTACTTTTTCTTTCTGGTTGTGCGGGACGTTCTTCAATAGTTTCTCTGTTTGTGCAGGCACAGGAACCAAGAGTGAGTTTCTAAGCGAAGGCTGAGATTTCCAATGCGATCACTTGGCTCTAGGAGCTGGAACCACACTACTCATGGCAGAAATATTTTGTTTTAGAGACGTTACTTCTGCAGACTACAGAAGGAAAGGCCAAAATAAGGGATCAAACAGAACATCATGGATTTCTGAAAATGCAGTGTTGCCCAGCCGCACTTCCACTGCTGATGTTCTGTCTGCAAGCGTAATCTGCGACTTCTAGCGTTTTGTCCTGATCACACTTACATTTCTTATTTTTTTCTCAAAAATATTCATACATGGAGAAAAAAAATTCCAGCAGCAACACACACAATCACCGGCACAACTTACACCAGTTTGGATTTGGGGCTTTTTTCCCAGTGTTAGCTCAGGTACTTTGGCTGGATCTCCATTCATCCTCTGCCAGTTTAATTTTCACCTTCACTTTGAAGAGATTTATTTCTCATTTCCCACAACATGCTATTTTAGGCTATCGAAGCCCACTGTCAGACATCTACATATGCCCAGCGTGTCTGCAGCAAACACCGTGATGGAGACCTAAGCCACTCTACCAGAAGTATCCCTCGGGACCGAGCTTCCTTCTCCTTCCCTTACGGTCCAGCCCGGACCACAGAGTAGCTCCGCTGCCTTCGGTGGGACTGTTGCATGGCAAAGGCCCGCTCGCTTAGGGCAGATCTCCTGCACCAGCACTATCTGCCATAAATAAGCCCCCTTCTCTGCCCAAATTTGAGAGAGGCAGGCATCACCAGCAACGTGAAAGATCCCCATTTCATCAGGGTGCTTGCATGGAAGAAACTTCTTTTGGGTTGCAACTCCTCTACTCTTCGTGGAGAGAAGGAAATTAGGTCCTAATTAGCTCTCCAGACCCCAGAGGAGGGAGGACAGCGGGCAGGGAGAGCAAAGGAGAGCAGTTAAGGCTACAGGACAAGCCTCACTGGGCAGTGTTACGGGAAGACGGTCTTTGTGTGGGATGCTCCCTGCTGAGACACTACCCGTCCTCAGGGGCTGGCAGGGGCTTGCCATGGGGATGTCCTCGCGTGTTCCCAAGAGCTACCCGAACCTATCTGACTGGAGAGAAGATCCTCATCTTATTCTATGAAGATGCAAATGCCCATGGGGAGAATCTGCAAAGGAGCGCGGCTCCCTCCAGCTCCACTTCTTTGGGGTTTCTCACGGGAAGACGTGAGCTGGCCATTTCAAGCGCTGCCGGAGGGTACCGGGAAGAGCTCTGACAAGGGTGAGAGAGGCTGCGGCTGGAATTTCAATGCACGGCTCCAGGAAACCTGGATGCAGCACAAACATCCCAAACATTTTCAATGGATTTTATTTTGTTTAATAAAAAACACCAACCAAGCTTGCATGTATATCTTATATATATAAATATATACAGTATATATAAAACAAATGCATCTGGACAACGCCTTTCCCTGTGGCGCAAACTGTAAGGCATAGAAAGGAGTGTCCTAACAGTCCTATTCTTGGCACTACAGAGCGATCCCTCTCACTATCCCCCCCCACACACCCCCACGCTGGCTTTTCTCGCTTTGGCTTTTCGAGGCGGCCGTGCCGGGAATACTCGAGAACGCAATGAAGCGCTGCCAAGCCCAAGGAGGTCTTCCTCACGTCTCGGACTGGTCCAGGCAACCCAGGCAGGACGACGCCATCTCGTTGCACTAACGGGCTTCTCGCAGACTAACGGTAACGGCGCTGCCTCTGTGGCACAAGGGACCGGAGGGATGAAGGGTCAGGTGGATACAACGGAAAGCGGTGACCAAACAACTTCTTCTTCTAGGGTGAGCAGGGGGGAGAGGAGCGAGGTTTGCGTCTCAGCATGATGGCAGGTGGGACATGTCCACGGGCTGAGATTGGCAGAGGTTTCTTTTTGCAGTCCCATACAAAAATGGAAACCAACAAGGGTGAGACTGTCCTTTACTGAAGAAGCTCGTAGTATATTGAGCAGAAGCAATAAACCTGACAATAACAAGAAAAAAAAAATGGTGGCATTATCCCAAAAAGGAGGAGGAACCTTGTCACTCACGAGCGGTTCAGTTTGCTCCCAGTTTGGTCCCCATGTTCAGTTCTGGGTTAGGGTTGGCTTTTTTCTTCCTTTTTTTTTTTTTTTTCCTTTTTTTTGTGTTTTTTTTTTTTCTTTTTTTCTTTTTCTTTCAGCACAAACAAGTTGCGAAGCAGGACGGGTGCTGTTGTATTTTCTCCTTCTGCAAGGCAGCCGCCCCCAGTCGTTAATTGACTGTGGGCACTTGATTCCTCTGTAAACTATATTCCTTTGCCTTCAGTCTCAGGTTGGCAATACTGTTGGCCATATTCATGCCCTGCGCCGGGCTGGCGTTGGTACACGTGGCGGAGTAGGTGGCCATGGCGCTGTGGGGCGGAAAGAGAGAAACATCACGTCAGACATGGTCTTCCCACCGCGCAGAGAGCAGACGCGCACCGCAGCGAGGTTAAGCCCTGGGGTTTCCATACCTGCGGGAGGTATTTCTTATGTGAGCAGGGAATTACCACTACTTCTTATTTAACACCCCTGTAAATCTCTCCGCTGCAGAGACAGCCAACGCCAAAGCTGGCTGAAGTCAATAGGAAAATTTCCATTTCCTATTTTTCAACCCAAAAGGTTTACAATGAGGTCAGGGTGCCCAGCCTGCCAGTTAGACCATTGTCCTTAAAAGTATTCCCACTGGAGGAGATGTCTTTTTGATGAGAGCAATTGCTGGTTTTATTGCTTGTGAAATCACGTCACTTCTGAAACACGTTACATTAAAGAAACACTCTGGGAAAAACCCATTTCAACAATTGTGATGCTTTTTGGTTTCAGCCTTCTGGAATGAAAATTTCCACGTTTTTTCCCTCAAAACTTCAGCTGATCATAGAGAGCATGCCTTAAAAGGCTGCAGGAAAAAAACCCAAAACATTTTTTCTCCCTTCAAATCATGACTTTATTCATGAAAAACATTACTTTTGGCAGCGGAGGCTGAACAAAGATCTCCAAGTCCTTTCTTATCCTACCAAAAGTTTGCAAATCTGCTTTCCAGACCACTAGAAAACTTGTTTAACCCATGTGTCCCAGGTTTCTGTGAAACGCAACCCCTCTGCCCCAAAACTCAGCAAACTATCTGACCTGTTGCATTTCCTATATGTGGGTCCACAGATCAAACCCAGTTTGAAAAACACCGATTGAACTAGAGATGCACATTTAACGCAGCCAGCGTGTTCAGGAGGAAACCACAAATGCTCTCCTGGAGGCAAGCTCAGGTCTGGTGCTGACCCCTTCCACCTGCCTGCCCGGGTGGCTCATGTCTGAGGCTCTGGGAAACGCTCTCCTCCATCCACAGCCCAAGAAAGAAGAGAGCTTGTTTTTTTCCTTTTTTCTTTTCCTTTTTCTCTCTTTTAAAAAAAATTTCTTCCAGCGTTGACCTCCACGACTGGAAGAGCCTTTGCAACAGCGCATCTTCCTTGAGGGATGCGGGCATTTGCTGTGCAAACCGATCCAGGCCACGGGCATGCACGCTCGCCCCAGAGCACTGGTGGTATCTCTGACTTTGCAGGGCAGAGCTGACCTGCCTGGAGTTTAAATGCGATCCAGTGCTGTCTGAATCCTCGGCCTCCAGGAGATCCAGACCAGGTAATGCTAGTAGGTCTCATCCCAGGCCAAGTGACTCCTATTTCTCACTTTAAAACCAGGGAGAAGAACTTCAGGGAGGAACTGTCATCTTTCCATCAGGACTGGTGGAAACACACCACCTTACACACATGGAAAGGACAGGTAAGACCCGTAGATATGAAGCTGCTTACACCCATCCAGGGAAAAGCATGGAAAACTCTCCCCAGGAGAGCAAACATTCGGGACACTGAGAGTCTCTAACAGCTACTGGAAGGACATGGAGGATGGACATTAAAATACACACGTCAAAATACAGGCTCGACTCTGCCCAACTCGGGGTGCATGGGCTGTATTTCGCCGCGGTCCAGGACGTGATGGATCGGCGTGCCTGGAGCCTTCCCCAGCCGGCTGTGCGCCCCCTCAGTTCCCTCTCCATGGCTGGGTTGGTGACTTTACCCTCTCCTCCCCCAAAAGTCAGCAGCAACGTGAGAAGCTGAGTGCTGCCTGCAGAGGCGTTGCAAAGTTTCACAAGGTGTATAGCTGGTGGCTACTTAAGCACCCATTCCCACCCGCTTCCACAGGGTGCATCTCCCTCATGTTTTTGTGCTGGAAGAAATTAGAAGAGGCTCAAGGATACTCTAGGTTAGATAAAATAGGAATTTTCAGTCTTGGGTGTAAACTGTCGCCATTCAAAACCAGACTGCTGCCCAAGCCTGGTCTAAAACTCCAGGGAGCCTCCTGCGCTCAGCTCCCCAGAGGTGCGGGGAAAACTACTGTTGCCCAGTGAAATCTCTGCTAAACCGAAACTCTCCAGAAACGCTCTCTTTTAGCAAGTTATTCCACAAGGAGCAGCGTGCAAGATGGCTGTCTCCAGACATCAGTATAGCTTGAGGGTTGCTCCAGAGACTCCTCCCCAGGGTCTAAGAAGGGTTAAAGTCACCCTGCTGCCCCCTCCCTCCACCCCACTCAGGCACAGAAAGATTCTCCTTCCTCTACTCAGCTGCCTGCTTTCATGAAACACAGAGGAACATCATGTTTCTGAGGCCTAAAATCCTGCTCTCAAATATGGTTTTCAACGGCCCGTGGAGTCAAAGGTTGTTGGAGTGGGAAGTGTAGGCTGACAGCGCGACTGCTAGTCTTGTTTTCTTAGGAACCTATGCTAAAAAATGTCTAAGCAAAACATTTCAACTTCAAAAAAAGAATAGTATCTACTTGGCTATCTATGTGACACAGATCTGCAAATAGCTTTGGCTGACCTGTGGCTGAATGTATTTGGAGAATAAACACACTGATTGAAAACTTTCCCCAGATCTAAGAGTAAAAACAGCACCAGCCACGCAGCTCTCAGCCCTGCTCCCAGCGCCCTCCCGGACCAGCCTTTAATCAGGGGCTGGTACGGCAGCGCTGGGGACATGGGGAGGGGGCAGAGGGCCATGCAAACACTCTGCACGGCTGCTTTTCACCAACTGTCCAATGCTTTAATAACCCTACTCAGTTCAAAGCCTTAATGAGGCTGTGACAACCTGGCCCGGGTGCCCATCAAGACGAACATGATTGCTAAGAGATGCCCAGCAGGATTAGAAAGCCTCCGGAGCATAAAGTGTCTGAGGGTCCTGACCACCCCACATTGCGGAAACCGGCTGCTCTGCTCCTCTGCCAGTGCCTCCTACTCCTCTGCAGGGCAGTGGGAGGGTGACAGTCCATCCTGGTTTGGTGTGTAAGCCAGTGGGGACAGCTGTAAGCTGCAAATATCTTTGCTGAAATAAATGTCTTGGCTTAAGGCAAGGAGAAGACACCAAGACAGTGAGGATGTGTCTTCGCACCACGGGGAGGCACAGCCAGGTCTGGACCTCAGGGGGAGAAAACCATCCCAAAGGCTCTCCCTTCTTCCTCGCTCTCCTCATTTGCACATCCCAGATGCCTTGGGCTTCTCATTGCCCAGAGTGGCCCCAGATAGCCCTTCCCAGTGTACCCCTGGAAGTTACCTTTGCAGGGTCTTCTCCTAGAAGCCGTTATGAAGCCCCTCGTGTAAACAACATCTTGGGAGGGACGATCTATTTTTAAAAGTGTGAGAGGTAGAAATAAGCCACAAGCGTTCAAGCAGGCATCTGGTACTGTGACCAGAGTAGTCTCAGCAGGGTGGGGAAGGACCTGTGCCTCTCTCCCCTGTACGCACCCACCCAAACTCCTCCCTAGGATGCAACACCGAGGAGCACTTCACAGAGAGAAAGCCTAAACACCAAAAGGGGGATTTGGTCAGACCGCAGTCCTCAGACAAAATCCAAAGGACAAGGGCCATCTCTGCGACCAAACTGGTGGTCATCAAAAGCATCCTGTTCAGTATCTGGAGTGGGTGAACCTATGACTTGTTCTTCTGGAGCTACAGGGTGGATGAGGAGGACTCCATGGCACTGAAACAGCAAACTATCAGGAAAGACACGTGTTTGCAGAGCTAACTGTGCAAACAATGCTTGGGGTGCAAGAAGGGGGTCAAGGTGACCGAGGAAGAGAGGTCCTGGGCCTGGTGTGACTCCCGGAAGTCAGTGGGAAGGCGGCTGTGATCAAGCCAGATGAACAGGAAGAAATCCAGCCAAAGGCTCCAAGGTACCAACCAACAATGAAGCCACTGTGCTAAAAAATACCCACCAGCCTCATTTTTAACTGCCTACAAGCCAGCTGGCTCCCCACAAACCAACACATTCTGTGGATCTTGCGTCCACACCCAGTTCCTCCTGGGCTGTGGATGGAGGACAGGGAGGCCTGTGACATGCACAGACATCCCAGCTCCTTTGAGCAGACTGGGGTTGCCACATCTGCACTTCTTCCCTGCCACCCTTTAAGCAGTGCCGGCCACAGGAGATGGACACTGAACACCAGTCTGCCACCCACAGACACCTGGTCCTTACTGCGGGCAAACCACAGCACCGCGCAACGGCACAGCTCTTGCACACACACGCTTGGGCTCTAGCAACTAGGAAGAAATTGCTCACCAGTTCAGTGCTGACCATTGAGGGGAGGGCTGGGAGCAACATGCATGGAGTGAGTGGGACAGCCACAGAACTCCCTCTTCTGGTCACTGTGTGGCGGCTGAGCATCCCCAAGTGCTCTGCTATCACCTCCCCTGGATCTGTGTCCCATGGAAAGGTTTCCTCCTTGCTTTGAACTGGATGCACTACGGAAACAAGCGCAACCCCTTCTGTTTTCAAGTACTTCTACCTGATCCTCTTTTGAAACTTTGTGAATTGCAGAGAGAGACCACCAAAAAAAGCTGCAACCTCCCACGGACGCAGCTCCCAGAGAGCCACGATGATGCTGAACCAAGCCCACTTTGCAAGCCTGGCAGTGAGATGGGGTGGGATGGGAACAGGTAAGCAAAACCAGTGGGGTGGTCAAACTGCTGTATCCTCCAGTTGTCCCATGCAAATACAAACAGCCCATTAGAGCTGTCTGAGGGCCACTCTCAGGCTGCTCTCTACTATTCCAGAAACTGGTCAGCCTCAGAGGGGTTATTCACTCACCTGTAAGGCGAGGCGGTACCCCAGGAGAGATAGTCGGTGGGTCTTGGAGCTGGGCGAGGTACTATGGGCTGCTCCACGGCGGTCACGTCCCCTGAGTAGGATTTGAGCAGAGAGGCGTTCTTGCTGGCCAGCATGGCCCTCTCGTTCCGGCGAAACTTGGCTCTCCGGTTCTGGAACCACACCTGGGATAGGAAGCGCACAGATCCACCAACCATGACAACCAGCTCTGCTGCGACACTCACCCTTTCACTACGCTGACGCTGCCCTGCTGGGCAAGACAGGACTCTGTAAGAGCAGGTTGCTTTGGCATGCCTGTCACCAGAAACTCTAATGACAAGACAATCCTTAAGTCTGCCCTGATAAAGCCCTCGTGCGAGGAAGTGGCTCGGTAAGGTCCCTGTGGGACCAGGTCTGTCCTGTGCTGTAGGCAGCAAGGCCTGGGAGTGCTGTACAAGACATCATGTTCCATGGTCTGCTTTGACCTTCAGAAGGTGCAGGCTTGCAAGCTAAGAGCTGAGCAGTTCAAGATAATGTGAGCAGCCTGAGCACATCCAACATCTTGGCCTTGAACAGACCGTATGAACACATCTGACTGGGCAGGTAGCAAGTGTGGTGGCAGATCAGGCCCAGCAGTCCTCCTCAAGACATGGCACGCTTGGGACTGCAATACAGCATGGCCCAGGAGCTTGGTGACCCTCGTGTGCCACACACACCTCGAGGATTTCTACTGCTGTACTGGAATGGCTGATGACCCCCCCCAGATGAAGTGTGTCTGGATACAAGGTGTGGGGATTACCTGAACTCTGGCTTCAGTGAGGTTGACTCTGCGTGCAAGGTCTTCCCGTACAAAGGCATCAGGGTAGTGTGTCCTCTCAAAGACCCTCTCTAACGCCTGGAGCTGGCTGCTGTTGAAGGTAGTCCTGTTCCTTCTCTGCTTTCTTTTCTTCTTCTCTTCTGAGTTCAGCTGATCATCTAGGAGAGACAATTGGTGATGTGAAAGGCTAGAAAGCTAAGAGCCCACAGCAATGGGGTGAATAACCTCAATGGTTTCAAGATGGAAAGGGACTAGTACAATTTAAACACCACACCTTGTTAGTCCCCACGTAACAAGGATGTGGAAAGTGCATTGACCCCAAGCATTTATTTCCCAGCTCAACTGCGTAAGACTTGTACCAGCTGTCTCAAGCAACCCCATGCCTCAGCTTTCTCTCTAGAAACAAATTAAAAAGTCCAAAACGTATCTCCCCATTCCTGACAACGCTAGACACCTTTTCTGATCATAAAGAATCATGAACCCCTGTTCTCTGGGCTTCAAATTTCCAAGGAGTGCCCTTACCGGGCCATAATACAGCCCTCTGGGGTGAGCACGAGTCCTGTGCCAGCTCTTGCTGACTGTGAGAAGGTGTGCCCGTCTCCGAGCAAGGAAAGCGCAAGGTAACAGCTATTACTCTGGGCTTGATTACAGCCAAGGTAATGCTGTTCTCTGTACATAACTCCATTTGGCTTAAATGAGGACTGCATTCTCTTATCCTCCCCGCATCCAGACCAAGAGGCGTCAATTCGGGCAGAGATGGGGAGCTGTGAACAAAAAGGCGTCAGACAGTGGAAACGAAGCGTGACTGATACGGGCCTGAGAGACAAGCACAAAAGCCAGTTTCACTTGTATGCTTGCAAGCCAAGGACACGGAAATACAGTCAGACAGACATGGATAGCGTTACAATTGGGAAGCAAAAACCCAGTAAGAGAGAGATTGAGCGTAAGCACATTGGATACCGTTGACTGAAGAACAGTTGTGCACTCTCCAGGACCCTCCTTGCCTTGCCTGGGCCAGCAAGGTGGCGAGCAACAAACTGCACGTCCCGTAAGAGCGCATATTGTTTTCTCTCTGATTTGTATCTACTCCAGCTATAAATCAGTACATCCATATATCTGGAGTCACACTTACCACTACTGCCCGTGCCTACAGCCACTGGAGCAACATCAGTGCTGAGATAACTATGAAATGGCTTTTCTTAGCCAATATCTGCACTGCACCATCTCTCCTTTTTCCAGTGCTGTTGCACATGCCAACGTAGCAGCAGCGATGGAGCTACCAATGCACGGGCACTCGCAGGTACTGGCAAGCAGTGAGCGACGGCTCCAGGGGTTTGAATGCTCTCCACTAGGACAAGGTGGAGGCTACAACATTGGTTTTGCTTCTACCCTACCCGTACCAAAGTACGTTCGCTCATCACACCGGTCACAGCACAGCAAACGCTTCAGCTACCACGGGAAGCCACACTGAAGGAAGCGGAGAGCAAGGCACCAGCCTGCAGGAGCGGGAGGCCACTCACTGCTGCCCCTGTAAAACAGCCCCGTTCAGGCCGCAGCACTGGCGTGCCCTCGCCTTGCACGCGTCCCTCTTCAAGTGCTCCAGTATGCGTGGGGTCCCACCAAAACCGTCAAGGCTTCTCATGCTCCTGCAGCCCCAGCCGTCAATGCTCCCAAGCACACCGGGCAGAGCCGCAGGCAGGCAAAGTCAATGCGGTCCCACTGTCTTACATGTAAGAACAGTAGTTACACCTGGGAGGATCTGACCCGATATACATGTCAGCCTGCATTAAAATATATTGATCATTCTATCTATAAAAATGCATGTGCTAATGAATTATATTTTAAATTAATCACTGTGCACCTTGGCCCAGATGACAGTGTCAGCACTGAGAGTCCAAAGGCGTGACTTGCTATACACAGTTGCAGAATATCCCCTCCACAGTCACTCCTTTTGCTGTGTACAAACATGACAGCTCCCCTCATCCTCCTGTTCTCGAGGGGGTATGTGAGGCACAGGGAGAAGCTGACAAGGAAATTAAAGTCTACGGTTGTTGTCCTCACCACCTGTTTGTGTTGCTTTTCACAGCCCATCTGGTAACACTTACTGCACCTGAATGCCTTTGGAGCGAGGCCCATCCATTTGGGAACAAAAGGACATTCCTCTTAAATGAAAATAGGTTTTTCAAATTCCTGCAGGTTTACAGCTCCTCCATCCCCAATCCTTCTCCAACAGCCTGACTGATCCCCAGCAGACTCCTTTCCAGCCTGGGGATTCCTGGGTGCAAAAACACTCCCTTGGTTTTCTTGTATCTGAGAGGAAGCGTTTGGAGATCAGTTTTTAACAGGCACATTGCATCCTAAAGCTGAGCTGGGAAGGGGCTGGCAGAGGCAGAACCTTGCAAGAAAAAAACAAATGCACATAGAAATCCTGGGGCATTAAAACAGGGCTACAGGTGAATCTGTCCTGCTGCGGTGGTGGGAAGCGAAGCGGTGAAGCAGAGGGATGGGATTAAACCGCTGCTCGAGCCGAAGGCCATGCACGCTTTTCTACCTGCTGCGGGGTTTAGCGCTGTCACAGGGTCCGTCCCAAAGAAGCAGAAAAGTCCTGCACGTTCCTCTCTTGACTCATTAAAGCCCTTACAAAAACGGCCAGCGATTTCCCCCTGGCTCTACTGGCGAGCTTCGACGTATTTGTGCTGCTGTGCACCACACAAGGCGGCAAACGGAACAAGCCTCAGGGCACAATCGTCCCTCTGAATGGCAGAAACATCGCAAGACCAGCTGCCGCAGAGGCCAACGTCAACATGGGTGTCTGGCCTCCTTCTGAGTTATCCATTTGATGCCATTTTCTAAACTAAACACTGCCTACGTGGACTGGATGAACAAATCAATAAAAGCCTCTGAGACCCCTTGGGAATCCCCTCCAGGCCTCCAAAGCATCAGTTTCTGCCCAGAAGACGACACTCGGCTGGAGGGAGCACAAGCCCAAGGCCGCCTGGCCGTTGCTCAGATCCTGCGTTAACAGTGACACATGAGGAAGGGTGAGCACATCGCTCTGGGGAGCGAGAAGAAGGGCCAAAGCCTGTAAAACGCTGGAGAACAAGAATCCCTCCTGCCAAGCACGTTAACACAATTTGCCTGGTTTCCTCCCGGCGTAAAGCGAGACACCGGTGATTCACAGCTCACCTCGTAATTACTGGACCCAAAATAGCAGGGCCAAGAAACGGAAAGTTGCAGGCAACGGCCGCGTTGGAGTGACTCATGGTCGGGTCACCGTTGGCTAACGCACCTCCAGCATCGGCTGGCACGGAGCAGGGACGTGAGTCACCCCCTTTTTCCAGGACGTAGCTGGATGGAGGTGGCTCGACAGCGAAGCACAGCTTGTGACAGGGGCGTCGGGATTTTGTGATCTCCTTTCACTGCACCTCTGGAACAGCACAACACAGCTAGATCCAAATGTCTACAGGAGTTACTTGGGAGCAGGAAAAAAAAAATAGTAATAGCTGTATTAGCCCAGAGCGCTGCTGGGTTGATCACTCCTTGCGTTTTGCCATGCAGACGTGCCATATGTTGATTACAAACTGCTAACGAGGGATTGCAGACACCTAAACCCTAGGTGTCTGCAAATGTCACCTTGCTCACAGCAGCCACCGGCTGCCTTCAACATGTCAGCAGGGTATTTTTTTTTTTTCCTGCCATTATTTCTTTATCAGGAAACAACGCTGAACACTGAAAAATGGTATTCCTAAACAGTGTTGACAGCGCTAGTGACTGGAGTCAGCAGAAACGGAGAGAAGAGGAAAACAGCTCTAAAGCTTCTTAGATGGGTCAGAAGTCTTTCATCAACATTCTTTTAATCAGAAATACTTTCTTATAAGCGGCGTTCTCAAAAGCTGAGCTGCTTGCAAATGCGTCCCCCAGAGAGACTGAAGCGCACGTTCTCCTCTCAGGAACTCGATGCTGAAAATCTGGGAATTTCATTTCAAAATCCTAACCTTTCATGTTGGGCTGGGGGATTTTGTTTCCTGTTTCCACATTTGTGTTTTCCCGTGTTATTTCTGCATTCACCCAAGACACGCAAATCCTGATGTCACACACAAACGCACTCCTAGGACGCACCAGAGCATTTTTAATTGCTCCTAAATGATACGGTATGAAATGTCCTATTCTTTTTTTCCCTTGCTCATCATGCCCCTTCTTGCAACGAGGCAGATCCACACTTGAAGACACTCTGATCTATGCTCCTTATTGCACAGCGGCTGTCCTAGTGCCCGTGATTATCACTGGGCTCCTGTTGGGATGCCACATTGAAAATATAACGCGTTAGAAAGCAAAACAGAGCTGAGAACTAAATGCCTACACATAAGTTACAAGACCAGTATTTTTTCCACCAATACTTGCAACCGCAACATATTTTGGATTTCCAGTTTGCAGGAATGCTTGTGCATACTTGCTTTCATTCCAGGTCAGAACAAAAACTAATTTCCAGATGGGATTTACACTGTGTGGGCAGTTTTGAAAAGTTTTGACCAGTTCTATTAAGTCCAGAACCAGCTATTATAGTACATTAATTGGATCCGAATTGAAAGCAAACAATTGGATTTAATTAAGTGAGGGACAGAGACATTTAACCGCAATATCATACACGGTAAGGCAGGAAAGATTTATCACATCAGTTATATAAACTGTAAACTGAGAAAGGATTCCAGGAAGAAAATAAGGAATCACACTATAATCACAGCCTTCAAAATAAGAAGTTACCGCTAAAGTTTGAACACAGAATAAAGAAAAAACAATACAAACTATTTCACGGGCAGGGGAAGGATCTAGAAACTGAAAACTTAGCAACTAAAAGCTCTTTTAAAATAAAAAAAAAAATCCTGCAAGTCAAAAAAAGAGAAAGTTTTATTCAGAGTGGTAGAGAAGGAAAGGAAAAAGGAGAATAGAAGGGAGAGGAACAGTCTGTTTATTGGGTTTAAAGTTAAATTTTAAGAAGCTGGAGTAGAAATGTTTCTGCGGGTCCCCCCTGGCTCCGGGCAGACTCCTCTCCCCAACATCAGCCGTCCAGACAGTTACAGCCCTCTGCAGTCTCGTGTTCCAGTTTTAT
This sequence comes from Phoenicopterus ruber ruber, assembly GCA_009819775.1. Taxonomy (NCBI): domain Eukaryota; kingdom Metazoa; phylum Chordata; class Aves; order Phoenicopteriformes; family Phoenicopteridae; genus Phoenicopterus; species Phoenicopterus ruber. The sequence goes on from CM020222.1 coordinate 29,404,657, forward strand.
TCACGCTCTGGTTTGCTTTCGATTCATTATATCCCTCCAAAACACTGCAACTCTTTGGGTGCAGGGCAGCTTTGTCAACTTGTATCATAAAAAACAAAACCCAAACCCCAAACCCTAAAGGTTTAATCAAAGCTAAAACAAGGCGCCAGGAAGGGGAGCGGGGACGGGGACACACAAAATCCACCTGATGACAAAGCCCTGCCCCAACCGATCCGAGACGGGTCTCAAGTGATTTTCCACCCGTGCGGGATGCTGGAGACGAGCCAGCGTGCCGCAGAGCGGGGCTGCCCGCGGGCAGGGGGTCCCACCACCATCGCTTGCACAAAGACGAGATCACGCCCCGGCTAAAACAGCCGACAGACACCGACAGCGCTCGGCGCCGAGCCCGGCCAGAGCAAGGTTCACCCTAAACGAGACGATCTCAACCTGAAAAGCCACTTTCCAGCCTGAAAACATCACTTGGGCAGAAAACAGGAAAAAGCCTCGCATCTCTATTTTCCCTCAGCTTGTTTTCTGTGCCTTTGACCAGGCTGGACGGCCAGGTCCACCGCTGGTTTGGCAGCTCCCCTTCCCGAGCATCGCCTGGAAGGACCCCGCTCCTCCGGGCAGCAGGAGCCCATCGCCCAGCAGCACCCGTCGTCTTCGCCAGATGCGAGCAGGGACAGAAGAGGGGCGAGGGGACGCACACGGATAAGATTTCGTGCTCAGAGCTGCCTGAAGTATCTTTCTAAAAGCGCCCGAGAGAGAAGGAGCTCCGGTTTATATGTATTTCCATGCATGAAAAGTATTTTCAAATGGAAATAAGGTTTAACCTCAGGGTATGCAAACGCTACATGGGGAAGTTATAATTACCCTACACCAGACATGACAAATGTAGGGAATATGGAACGATGATGACACTTAAAACTAAATATGTTAAGGTAGAAGATGCCTATTAAGCCACATACTGAAGCTAGCCCTGATGAGCAGCGACACGAAGCCCAGCTGCACAACCGCGATAACAGCAGGTTTGCATTTGTGATTACAGGTCAGACTACGGAGATTTTTGAACTATCATTTTTCTCCCATTACACAACACCGGCTGAGCTTTTTTCTAACCTTTGCTGTTTATTTGTTTGGTTTTTTTCTGCACCATCTGTGCACAAGACCTCAAATTATTTCAATTACACAGAAAATTCAAGTATCTGAAGTTCCAGTCTTGTTAAGATCACCAGGAACACAGGAAAAAAAAAAGAAGAAAACAAAGAAACAGATGCTATATTTCTTTTAAAAGCCTTCACTCTTGATTATCTAGTAAACTAATCAGGTTCAATTTTTGCACATAAAAAATAAGTTATTTTGTGCACAAGCAGGGAACTTCAGAAAGGCGATACCGAATTTTTCATACAAAACCCGAGTTTTAATATTAAATGGAAAAGCGTGTGTATTTTCAGCGTTACCCGCGGGACTAAAGCAGTTCCTCTCCAAAGTGTCTGCAATATGGAACCTATCAGGATAATTTTTAGCTGACCGCATACAAACAATTACATATCATTACAGAGCTGTGAATAGCTTTTGCATGGATAGCGTGCCTACGGTCTCCCGTTGCACTCGGCTCTGCCTGCCAGACTAGGGGAGCTCACTGAGGTCCCGTACAACCACGGCTTCGCCAGCGCCAACGGTGAAACCCTTGTTGTCCTGCACCAGGACAGGCGCTCGAGCAGAGGGACCTCCCGCCCATGCCACGGCCGAAAGGGACATTTCTAGGTGGGTTTCTGGAAATGGTTGGGAGGTCTTGGGGTTGTCGCCTTCCTGGTGAAGAGCCTATAGACACCTCTGAGCTCCTCAAGACTAGTTTCTAGCACGCAAACAGTCTTCACCCGGACTTACCGGGCGCTGCAGGGACCTGAGTGCAGAGGCGTCCCCCATGCTCTGCTCTGCACTTTTGCAGGTCTGCAGAGCTGGGGATCAGGTCCCCCTGCAACCCCAACCCGCTCTGCTCCTGACCCACAGACAGGGCAGCGTGAGCTCCTCCCCAGCAGCTAAGAGCCCTATCCTACGGCAAATGTAAGACAAAACTCCTTTTCAGGGTGTTTTCAGCTCTGGTGCTCTGCCTCTCATCTGGTGGGAACCTGCAGAGCACATGGGCGGTTATAGCGGCTAAGATGTGCGTCCTCCCTAACCACGTCAACGTTCCCGCTCGCTGGAGTTGACAGAAGAAATGATGTTCGGAAAAAAAAAAAGTAATCACGATCCAATGGAAATCCAGAGAGTCTCCCTGGAAAGACATGACGTTAAGTGTTAATTACTGGGAGAACAATATTCACGGGGGCAAAAGTATACATCCTTCTCCAGAAATTGGTACAAAGCCATTGAAAGTCCCCCTAGATCCCACAGACCAGTCTGAGTTCTGCTGTAACAGCTCTGCTTTTATATTCGCTAGGGTTTTCCTTCTGGGCATCCTACAGCTCATAAGGCACATGGCTTAGTCCTGCTCTTCTAACAAGCCTTTCCGCCGGGTCTTGGGGTCAGAGTGTTCCCATAATACAATAAGCACTGTATGGATCTCATAAGCTCCAAGGCACAGTATGTTATGTGTTTGGAATTCCTTGTATGCTTTTATACTTTGTTTTACATATTGTAATTTTTATATGCATTACCACATTGATCCTTGGAAAATTAATTTAAAAAAAAAATATAATCAAAAGCAAACACATATTTTAAAAGCCTGCCAGCGGCAAATCATGTTCTGTGAGACTGCACTTTGTAACCGACAAAGAGACCAAACCACCAGACCGTGGCGGCGATCCAGCGGGGTGGATTTACCAGGCTCAGGAGGAGACAGGATCCAAGGGGGCTGTAGTCCCCCCCGAGTCCCTCGTTAGGGTAGCCCAATGCTGCAAAAGCATTGGACCCGTGACAGAGGAGCAGAAATGCAATCGCACAGCTCTGCCAGCCAAGCCCCACCACCATACCTGAAGGTATCATATCCAAAACGGGTCTGTGCGTCCCAGCGCAGCACTCGGCTGCAATGACGTCCAGCTGCTGGTGCCAGTACGACCACCAGCCCTTCCCTGGAGAGCTGGAGCACCTCAGCCTTCACAGCCCCTTCCTTATTCTTGGGTAAGACCTGGGTTCAGTGCGTTTGGCAGCGCTCAACATGTGTGAAGTCAGGGCTTTGCAAGGTCAGGGGTATGACTTCCAACGCCCACATCCTCTTCCCATCAGCTCCCCTTCCCATGCCATGTGTCCTGATGTTTCATCTTAGGAACGGCATTCATGCAGCCAAGATCAAACTTCCTAACCTCCGCCCTGCTCCATCGGTATTTTCTCATTTCCAAAGCCGCCTCTCTATGCTCTTGGCCCCCTCCCTGCCCTAGTTCATTCCAGATAACGTCCTCCTCCTCTCCTCTCTGCCACCCTTTCTTGTCCTTTCTGCAAAGACTTGAAAAGCCGAGTGGTGTAATGCTGCCCCTTTTAACCCTAACGTGCATACGGTGTATATCCAAATCAGCACAACAGCTAAGAGTATTCTTCTTAAGAGACCACTGCTCTTAGCTTGACCGTGTAACGAGGACTTCCCATGCAGGAGCAGACTGGGACACCAGGAAGGCCAGTATCCATGTCCACCTAGATACCACCAGCTGCCTCAAAGACACTGGCAACGAACCACCATGACAATTAGGCAAGCACAGGTTATTAATCTATTTTCCACACTCATATCCCCCTGCAGTGAGCTCCATAGCATTACACCTTATACAAAAGGCACACAGTATTATTCCCACCTGCTTTCCTGTTGGATTTACCCAGCGTCCCCTTTCTCTTTATGTACAGAGGTGACCCACAGACCTATAGCTGGACATCACAAACAGGTGTCACCTATGCCCCAGGTTTCAGGGACCAATACGCCCTTTGACGCCAAGCTGCTGGGACGAGACTTTAACAACAAAATACAGAACACGTTAGGGAGACTCCCGCATTGTAGGGACCAAGCGTGGCGCGGATTTTGATTCCTTCTACAGGAAGGAGTCCTTGGGAGAGAGCAAAAATGATGCGGTGCTGGTGCCTGGGCCGGGGGTGAATGGGGTGTGCTGAAGCCAGGAGCACAAGGCTGACAACACAGCGGTTGCTCCAGCCCTTCGGGATGGTACACCCCAGTCTTTTCAAGCTCTCTCCAGCCCTCAGAGTCGGCCCTGAGACCAAAATAGGTAGAAACCACTTCCACCCTCTTCCAATGGCCGCAGATTCACAAGGCTGAGCCTCTCTGGTAGTACTCACGTAGAAGGATGCATCGGCCGGCAGCCACGAAGCGGGGACCCTGCAGTCCCTCTCCCACTGCACAGCTGCCTGAACCCTGGGCAGCACTGCTTTTATTAAATTTTCTCTTGTATTTAAAAAAAAGTGGCCAAAAAATCCTCATTCATTTCAGCTAGAAAAACTTTCTAATGGGGAAAATTAGAGATATTTTTGCAAGAAGCAGATAAGTGTAAAAAAAAAAAAAAAAAAAAGAAAAGAAAAAACAAGCATTTTGCCAAGAGAGAAAAAGGCCGCTTTGGGGGGGATTTTTTTTTCAGTCCATATATACGTTGCAGATGAACCACTTGGCATTTCGGGCCTTTCAGCTGGCTCATTTCCAAACGCTGTGGCAGCCGCAAGAGTCTGCAAACGTTACCCAGAAATCTCCCGCCCGCGCCGGGAAAGACTGAGTCAAGCTGACCGGCTTCATGAATGTCTCTGCTTGTTCAGGTCCCCGCGGAGGCCCACCGTGCTGCTGCGAAGTGCCATTATTAAACAGCCCCATCCCGACTGGATCTGGAAATTCACTTGGACGTGTTTTTTTGGTACGCGGGACCCGCGCGAGCAGACAGACAATGACCGGTGGGATGTGCGCGCCAGCTGGCCCCACCGGTAGGCAAAAACAGTCTTCTCAATGGATATTTCATCTGTTTATCGTTGAAATATCCAGGACTGCAAACTGCATGGCACAGAACGACCGTGCCGGGACCACGGGGCGCCACGGGCCGGGAGAAGGGGAAGTGCAAACGACGGCGAGAACATTGAAACTAGCTCTCCAAAGGCTGCGCTCCCCTTTCATTAGCATCCAGGAACAAATGTGTTTCGACCAAATCAGACCACCACTGCCATCGCCCCTACCAAGCACATTGGACTGGAGCTGCTGCAGAGCTTCGCTTAGAAATCCAGATTTTAACCGCTAATGCATTTTATGGCTCCCTCTTGATCACAACTGGAAAAACGATGGCATCCGAGATCCAGAAATAACAGAACTTGAGCCCGGCTGTCAGTATCCAGCCCACCTGCCTCTTCCAAGGGCTGAGCATCCTGACCGGGAGCGCGCTCCTCGAGTGGGGGATAAAGGACCTTTTACATCCCGCATCGCTACAGGAGGCGAAGGGATTAGAGCGCGTAGGGCCATTTCAGAACAACTCTTTCTCCTGCCCAGGTCCATAGTGCAAACCTGCTCTTCTAAGGCCAGGGAGGAGGGACAAGCCTGCTGCTGCGCTCTGGGGGCTTTTCGCTGGACACAGCGGCATTCAGCAAAACAGGAGAGCGGACGGGACGGACCATGGGCTCTGGCGTGCTCCGCGCCCTGGCTCTGCGGGATGCGAAGGGAAATCAGGCTCAGACCCACCTCCATCCTTAGCCTCTTCTGCACAGCGAATGCATTTCACATTAGCTAATAAATTGCTACATCTTATGTTTCTTAGCCTGCTGGAATGATGAATATTTTGGAATGTATTTTGAATGGTTCCCTGCCAGAGTTGAACAATCATCTAGAGGTTTTAAATCAAAAGGCTGAAAAATGGAAACCTCTGTATTTCCACAAAGTTCACTGCAGTTTGAAAAGCACAACTCCCAGCAGAGGAGGCAGAATAATGGTTGTCAGAGCTCCTGCGAATTGGGACAAACGAGGAATATGTTGGAAATGACACTCCCTAATACAGAGTAATAGTCTTTGCCTCCAGGTGATGAATATATTACAGGATATCTGCTGATTGCTGCCCTTAATCTGGCTGAAACGTCAGATACTCTAACCTGGAGGAGCAGACAATTTAGGGGACCTCTGTGGAGACACAGGATATCTCAGCCACAAAACACTGCTTTCGGTCTGGTGCAGGGCTAGCAGACAAATGCTGCCGTTCTAGCACAATTTAACAGAATCTAAGGCTTTTTAAAGGCTCTCGCTAATGAATCACATCCATCGCCAGACTAGCCACATCCTCACCTAACAGAGGAGCATCTCAAAACCAGCAAAAGATTTGACGGCTCACCCAACGTAGCACAGCTGGAGAAACACGACTACGCACCCGTGCTGCGCCCTGTCCCCCTGCTCCAGCCGCCGCGTCCCGCCCGCCGCGGGAGCCCAAATCAGTTCATGCAGATAATCAGTCATCGAGGGCTGAGCAAGCTCAGCACAAACCCAAAGCTTGGATGGAAAGTCTCCATCGATAAAGGAGACCATAAGTGGTCTGGTCTCATCGGAGCAGCCACGGATGGAGCGGGTCCAAGAAATGAGCTTCCCTCTCCCCTGTGGACATGGGCTGTCTAGACACGTTGGCAAAGCCGCGCTGCCGAGTTTGCAGTGCTGCATCCTTCTTGTATACAGCCTGTCAAATACAGCAAATTCCTGTCCCCCGGCCTGTTAGCATGGGCATTTTTTCAAACTTCCTAGTGTCAGTCATGTCCAGAAATGCCAATTACGTTTAATGAGAAATTTTTAAACAGATTTTTTTTTTTTCCCTAGGAAAACATCTTAGGATTTTTTTTGATCAACCCTCTGGCAAAATCATTTGCTAGTTATTTCATTATGTATATTTTTACTAACAATTAAAGTAAAAATAAAATAAGTCAAGTACAAAGTATTTTTAAGCCAAGAAACACTGATATATGAATATGAATTGCAATGGAAACCTGGAAAAAACAATGTTCTCTAAATAATAAAAAAACTATTCAACAAAACCTATGGGAGTTAGGTGACATTTTTCACTAGGAAAACAATGATGTTTGAGAATATTTAGAGAGAGTATGCCTAGCCTCAGCGCCACATTCAACACAGCACATAAGTGTTGGTTTAAAACCATCCAGATCAAAGCCCTCCTGAAATAAGTAAATGACCTTCCACCAGATTCAAGATTACAGGGGTGATTAGTGTATATTATACAGAGTTCTCCATCATCAGAGGTCCTTAAAACGAGCTAGAGGAACGTGTGTCAGGGCTGGTGTAGGTCAAACAGCATGTGCAAATTTAATCTGGCCCTGGGGTAAAGGGGGACTGATGACACAACTTCATCAGTTCTCTGCCAGACTCCCGTCCCTGGAGCCCGCACCACCCTCCCAGCTCTCGGTGAAGCTGTATTTGGTGGAAGAGCTTTGGGAGATGACAACAAAACCAGCAAAAAAGCAAAGCTGGGGACAGCAGATAGAGGAGCAGGGTGGGATTTGGCAGCCAGGGAAACTTCATGGCTCCAGCTTTCTAAATGACTGTGGGCAAGCCAGTCTGCTCCTCTGCGCCTCCGTTTCCTTCCTTGCTTCGCCTCGCCCATCTGTTTAGACATCCCCCTCTTGGAGGACGTGTTGTGCCACTCTCTTTGTTCATAACACATCTAGTAGGCCCATACTTACAGGGGTGCAGACAAAAAACAAACTACTTCAAAATAAACCAGAAGGGGGATGCATTCACATTACAATCATGCCGTTCATGCTCTTGAGTTTCACAGCACGAAGAATAAATTAACAGCAAGTAATTAAAACACTTTCAGCATATGGTATAAAGGTACACAGCAGCTATTTCATTTCAGTTGCGTATGCAAACGTAAGCTGGTGTATTTGTGAGTATTGCAGACCGCATTTCCTAGCCGTCATCCGTGCTAACAGTGAGGCTCCACATCAGTGTTGGCTCTGCTCTTAACCCTTTGCAGAAAAACTGTCGGTTTTGATTCATAAATGAAGGCAGATGGATTTATTTCAGGTTGGCGGGACTCCAAAGCAAGGTTTAACGGCACCCCAACAGCCGATGGGCACCACCACGTCCCTGTGCCGGCGCTTCCCCAGACCGAGGCAGCGCACAGCTCCTGAAGCTCAGGCTCGGTCCCCTCTGGGTGAGCCACAGCCATGGCCGAGTGATGGCAGCTGAGCACTGAGCATCGCCTGCGCGGGGCCCCAGATCACCCCACTGCTGCAGTGCAGCGGCTCCCTCAGCCTCGTTGACCTACTGAACCATCATCCTGGGGCCTGGATGTCTGGTTCGATTTAGACAGAAGCAGTCATGGGATGGGCTTTCCACTCTGCTCCACCAACAGCGTCCCCTGAGGGCACTCGGAAATCACCTCGTCCCTAGGAAAGAAAGCTCAGCTGCTCCTGGCTGCTCACAGAAACCTCGAGAGCCTTCAACTTCATTTAGGAAATCTCCGCCAATCTCTCTGGTCACAGAAGTGGGTGTGCAGGTGACTCCCTGTCAGTGGTGGCTTCCTCCCTCTCTCTCCTTGTGCAGCTCTCCATACATCTCCCAGAAAGGGGTACGAGGGACGGACACCGTGGCTCAGGCTGAACGCCCTCTCCTGCCAGCCCCAGGTCCCAGCCAGGCGCTGGAAGTGCTGGCAGCAATGCCGAGCCGGGACTGGTGAGCAGCCAGACACGAAGCTTCTGGCCACAGGCCACCACTAGCCCGCATCCCTGCAGGCACGTCCTCCAGCCAGCCCCGCATCCCAGCCCACTCACACCAGCTCTCCAGGCTCCCCCAGTCACAGAAATTGAATTCAAATGGAAAGACTGAGATCTCAGCACAGGAATCCAATGTCCTAATATGCCAACTGTACCTGCAGCCCCGTCAGAGCCTGGATTTTCTGAGAGAGGTCACCTGCGAACACCCTTCAACCCCAGGCACGAGAGACAACTACAGAGCGGTGCTTGATGGACCAAAACATCCCCCACGCAGGTCCTGGAACACGCGTACTGCTATGCAAAAGACCATTGCCATGCAACGTGGTGTAACAAAGATCAGAGCACCCGAAGAGCCACAAACCAGCTCAGAGAGAACTAAAGCAGAACGGTCTGGTCCTGAAATAGGTCTTTTTTTTTTCTTTTAAGCGCAGCTCATTAAATGTTTGCTGGAAAAACAGAAAAGCATTTTCCACAGAGAAGAGGACGTCCAAGAAAAGCCCTTTCGGACATAAATTGGCAAGAGGCTCCCAAGCATTTATCTTCGGCATAGAATGTGCTCTGTCAGGAGGGCTGTAACTAACAATATGCTGAAAAACATGCCACAGACTTCCACTGTATTTTATTTGGCACTAAGGGGTTATTCCTCAGCACAAAGTATTTGCAACTGGCATCGGTTGAACAAGAAATTACAACCTTCAAAAGACCTATTTAGCGTCAGCTGCAGAAAGTACGGAATTTGCCATCGGCTTCGATGACAACAGATTATGCCCCATAAAACGCTGCAAACACGCTCGGCTACAATGCTCGGCGCAAGCTGCCAGTTCAGCGGGGGGACTGGGGACTCGGCGCTCCCTGCCCCTTCTCGGGAGGCTGCCGCCTGGTTTAGGACTGGTGACACCCCTCTCCCCGACCCTCCAGCTCACACGCCTGCCAAGTTCAGCCACAGGGCTCGAGACAGGGCAAGCTGATTTTTGCAAGGGTCTTGCAGAGCCGATGAGCAGCAGGCAGAGCCGGGCTTTGCAGCTCCAGCCCGGCTGCAAAGAACCTCCGAGCCACACAGCAGCATCATTTGGAGCAAAACACCCCAAGCTTGTTAGCCCCACAGCTCCTTAGTGCTAAGGAGGAAAAAGAGGGAAGTGTCTCATTCCTCTGGGCTGGACGTTCAGCTGGGACAGACTGAAGTGAACAGCATGGACGGGTCAGGAGGGCATGGAACCCAATGGGTGGGCTACCTGGCTCTGTCCCAAGGTGGTGATTTGGGAGCTCCATCACCTCCTGATCCCACACAGCTCAGCTACATCCCAGGACAACAGACAGCTGTGCTGCCCCTGTCCTGTGGGATTATTCCCACCTCTCCGAGAGGAGAAAAGAGCTCTGCCAGCAAACTCCCCAGGCCCTCAAACCTCTTTCCACTCTGGCTTGTTGAGTGCTCTAGAAAAGGAAACCTCAGAGTCAGGAAAGCTTCCTGGTGTTTGCTCAGGACGAGCGCCGTGTCCGCGCAGGAGCGCGCGTGGAAGCACTCTGCGGAGAGCCTGTACACATGGGGAAGGGAAAGACGGTCACCCGGCCCTTGCACCGGGCCAGCACCATCTTGAGTTAACCTGGAAAACGTGATGGAGATAGATTCTCGGTCCAGAAACAATCTCTGCCTCGGCTCTTGGAGTGGGCTCTGGAGAGGTCAGCCTGAGCTAGGTTTTCCTGCCGCAAACCCAGAGCCCACTCAGCGAGCTGTAAAACACTCCCGTCCCCGCGCTCTGCAAGAACTTTACTGTTTCCTTCCCTAACCCGAGTCAGAGAGGTGCAGCTACAGCAGATCTACAAAGACAGGGGTTTATTGGGCAAAGACCCTTCATTTACCTTGCCCTGGCAGGATATTTAACCATTCACGGGACTCGTGCAGCAACAACAAAAACGAAAGGGGGAAAAGGAGATTTTTTGCACATAGCTGTAGCCTGCGGCAGGCAGCCTGCCCTGCGTTAGCACGCTCTGCTCCAGCGCTTGTAAAACCCAGACGCCTGCATGGCGTCTGCAGCCTTCGAGTTAACCCCTGCTCCTGTGCACCCTCCGCACGGGTTTAACTGCAAGCCCAGGAATTGTCACTTGGCTTGAAATTAAGTGTGCCAGAGTCTTTACAGGGCTGGAGATGGCTGTGCCACCCAGCATCGTTCACGTGCAGCAGAAGCAGCCGCAACGGACTAACCTAAATGTTTACAGACCGTAAGTCAGACCCTCACGGAATTATGCGATTGCCTCCGTAGGAGGCTGGCATCGAGACGGGCTCCAGATAGACCGTGCTTTCCCTTGGTGCACCCTCTGCTTTTTTTTAATCTTATAGCTGGCTGGGTCTCACCGTTCTGACTTACGCACACTGCCAGAGATGTACTTTTTAACCCCAGGTTTTTATATGACCCCAGAATCTGCAGCTTAAAACTAAAAAAAAATAAAAATTAAGAGCCACACTCCTTCAAGGTGTCACAGCAATGCCGAGACTGGACTTCGGTCCCGCTGTACTGGCATGGCACATTGATGCGGTAAGCGACAGTCCTCCCACGAAGGCTTCAGGCACTGCGTTAGCAAGCCAGGCAAAAGCTGGCATCCTGGTAGCAATGGTCTGTCGTTAGCCAGTTGGCCCCATTTTAAGAGCTGAAGTGTGACAGCTAAACCCACCTGCAGAGCCCTTTGACGCTCAAGCCACTTGCAGTCAGGCGCCTAACTACAGGCCGAAACGCCCGACTTGAGGCAACCGCACGGGAAAACCTCGGCCATTTCCCGCTCCAGAAGTCAGACGGCATTTTTGACAGGGCAGACCCTGGAGTCCTCTCCTAGCTTTTTGTCGGGGAAAAGGCGGCCTTTAAAATTTACTCTCCTTACACAGAGACTCACAGGGAGATCAAGCTAACATTGTAAAACAATGGTATCGGAATCATGTTTTATTTCCCAACATCTGATGGGAAAAAGTGTATCAAACTGCATGTCATCTGCTGCCGCAGGCTCGTTCCTGAGCAAGCGCCTGCCGAATTCACAGTGGACGCAGGGACTGCTCTCAGCTTAGATGCTGCTTTTACTTTGCAGATAGTTTAAGTGCCCCTGATGAATAGAGACGCTTTTCTGAATCAGAAGCAAGAGGAAGAAAAACCCAAGTCTTCACGTAAATTAAACCCAAGTAATCTTTCGACCAAATCTGTTCCCAGCATTAGAAGGACTGCAGGAGCTGGAGAGGAAAAGCTCCTTTCAAGCTAGAGAATTCATCCCCTCATCCCCGATGAAGGATGGATGGTTTACTAAAACAAATACTACATTTCATTCTGGCTAATAGCACTCTGATCTTGCCTTACATGAACAGGGGAGGCAAAAGCGCTCCCGATGATTATCATTTATGCACAAATGACTTCAAGTCCTCTTGCTTGCTGAGCCAGGGCTGTGACACGACATGCAGGTTTCTCCCACAAACCTCTTCTGTTGCTCAGGCATTTGTTTTGCAGTTGCTCTGGCCGTTTTTTTGGATCTATCACCCTGGCACAGAGGCAATAAAATACTAACTAAACTCCTCACCCCTGGGCACAGGCTGTATCCTTCCCTGGTTACCTGCCAGGCTATGGCCAAAGTCAGAGTCCCAGCCTCGCTGCCTGCCTTGGGAGACCTGCTGCTGCACCCACCCAGAGCCACGTCCAGAGAGATGGGTGCCCACATCCACCCTAACCACGCATCTGCCCCATAGCTCCACCACCAGCTCCACCAGCACTGGCTCAAACGGGCCAGGCTGCCCCAAAACAGCGCTGAATCCCTGCAACTGCCCTGGCAGCTTGAGGGGAACCTCTCCCGCCCAGCAGTCCCTGGTACCCGAGCATCAGTCTTTCCAGCTTTCAGGTACAGCCTGTCACCAAAAATTCCCCGTGCCTCCAGTTTTCACACAGAAAAGGCTTTGACTTCTCTCAAATTATTAGAGAAAATGAGCCCAGAAAATGTCAAGGCTTAAAACCCAAGCACTTTAAAAAGTTACTACCGACAGTAACCAAAGGGGTAATACCTCCCGTGTTTGCTAGAGCAGAGAGTACATTTGCATGGCAGAGATGCTGCCCTCTAGCCATTAGGTCTCCTGCTGCGGGTCTTGCCTTTAAACTGAAAAATAAAAAGAGTGGGAAAGGTTGTCAGAAAACTGCACTGAAGATCTGTTCTCCTCTCCTGGCTCTCCCTTCCCCTTGGTCCCTGTCCCGGCCAAGTTCAAGGCGGGCTGCATCTTGCTCAGAGCGTGGCTTGCCACGTTGGAGCGAAGCAAGTGTAAGATGGGCCTCGGCCCTTTGAAGCAGCCACAACAGAGATGATGTCCTCTCCCCAGGGACATGCCGTGCGGGGCTGGCCCAGCCACCGGGACAGCAAAGCCAACGTGCAACGTGCGGCAGGAGAGAGGCAGCGACGGAGGAGAAGCTGCGGGCCAGAGCTCACACCAGCCTCCCGCGGGAGCCGGGCACTTGCACAGGAGACTGTGTCCTTGGATGGGCTGCTCTGGGCACCGAACCCCTTGGAGGTGCCTTCCCAAAGGGCAGCCCAGCTTCCCCGGCTGGTTTCAACTGGGTTTCTGGAGAAATCGCTTCCAACGCAACATGCTCTTTGCCTCCAATCCCCCTCGCAGTTTTTGAGTTGTTGACCAATTTCAGCCACAATTTGACAATTTGAACAGGAACTGCAAAGATAACTCAGCTCCTACAATTTTCTTGAAAACCCGGTGGCTCAGTAACAGGAAAGTGGCATTACTAATGCTGGCAGCGAGAGATCAGGCAGCCGGGCAAGCCCAAGCTCTTACAAGACACTCGAGAATCCAGACCAGAGCACATCGCTGCCCTGCCAAAGTGAAGGGAAACCCCAGCAGAGCGCAGCCCCGATTGCTCCGTGGACATCCCAACCTGGAGGCGCACAGCGGCAGGAGCATCATCGCCAACAGCTGCCTCCTTCACATCACACCCCCTCGCCTTCCTCGGCAAGGCCAGAGCTGGAAGAGGCTGGAGCTCAGGACAGCCGGCCCGAGCCCCAGCTTTCAGTACGGCTGTGCCAGTGTTTTTAACTATTAAACCAGGAGAAAGTGGAGACCGAGGTGGTGGGGAGCGCAGCACTGACCGCATCCGTGTGCCCTGCGCAGGGAGGGCGAGCAGCCCAGGCTCCTGCGGGACCCCGGCCACACCACACCGTCCACCCGTGTTTCCCTCCCGTTTCCCGCTGCCACAGCCCTTTCTGTGGGCTCGGACCAGTAGATGGCACCAGAATAACAGAAAAGCCCCTCCGGTTCTGCCCTCCGCATCTCCCCAAATCCTCCCTGAACGCGACGGGGCACAGGGCACTGGCAGCAACTGATGGCTTTCGGCTCTCTATTTTAAAAGCCTGTCTGGAGCTGACCTGTACTAGGACTTCTAAAAGTTTTAGCAATCAAATTCAGCGCGGGGGGGGGGAGTAAAACAAAGTTGTTTCTTTCCATTTTGAGGCTTATGAAAATCTTTTTTTCCCCCTAACATAGATGCTGCTTTTACATGAAAAATAGAATCAAAGTATTTACCCAAAGCATCTGCTTTCTCTGTAATTGCTTTAATTTGGAGGAGGTTTCTCCCCTCCAACTGGAATCAACAGAAATTTCCTGCCTGCTGCAGTTGAACAGAATCTGCATTTCTCAATGCAGAAGCAATTCACCCGAGAAGCACCTGGCTACATTTTTAGGTACGAAGGTGCCCTTCTCTTTGGCAGTCGTGACTGCTGACATTATTAAAGGAAAGTCCAGTATTTCCTCCCAGGCAGCTTCTGCTATTAGCTAACGACAACATCCTCGACCCCGGTGGGTTAAGTATCCTCTCAACTCTCTCAAAACAAGCAACAGGACCAGCTTGGGTTGGGGTGGGCATTTCCCCCAGGAGGTACCTGTCTCTCTCTTGCATGCCACGTGTGCAAGAATTTTTCTCTTTACAGAGAGGCTTCCCTAAAGCAGGATTAACAGCCAGGGCACAGCCTGCCGCAAAATCCAGCCACGTCACGGCCGGTTTAGGATGAATCTACTCACATCCATGCCTTGTGGTACCTCCTGATCATGGCAGCGGATAGCCATGATTTCAGAAGAAGGACCAGGGCAAAGATGATGGCGGTCTCCAGGGACACTCGCTGCAGCGCAGACAGGACTCCCCCAGTCCCTGCCTCGGCTGCAAGGCACGACAAGGTGTACCTGAGCACTGCGCAGTGATGCCGAACGCCCCGGAGCTGTGGCCACGGCCCTGCCTGGGAGAGGTTTAACATGCTCACGGAGGCGCCAGGATTTTTTAAGAAGCTTGAATCCTGCCTGGAGGCAATCTGGGACAAATTCAGAGACCTTCTGACTTTTCACACCCGGACTAAGTTTTGAATACAGCTCAGCCCAGCAAAGTTTTAAGAGGAGTTTGATTATTTTGATCTTTCCCCCTCAAACCCATTATTAATCATACTGAAGGAAAGCGTAATTCCTCCAAACCAAACCGTTTGCCAAACCATTTCTCGGCCCATTTTTTACTTAACGTCCCTTCTAGGAACATTTGGAAACCTCCGTGCCTCCATCCTCCTTGGCCAACAGTGCGTCCACGAGCACTGAGCATCGGTGCTGGGAAATGCCTGGCCTGGAGGGGTGGAGGAAGGCTCCCGTCCGCGCGGGCTCAGCAGCAGAGCAGAGGGCCAGCCATGAGGCCTTCGTGCTACGAACGCTCCCGGGGGAGCTGCCTTTCTGCGGCTCTTTAGCCATTCCTGATTTCAGCAGGCTCCTCCCCGGCTTGCGACAAGCAAACGCAAAATGGAGCGCAAACACGGGCAGCAAGGGATGCCTCTGACCATCGCAGCCCTGCAAACCCTTTTGCTGCCTTCCCCTGGTGCCAGCTCCGCACAGCTATCTCTGACCTTCCCAGGGAGCCCACCCTACGGATTTGGAGCCCCTCTGTCCCGCAAGGATGCTAAGCACATTTATCCCCCTCCCCACCATTGATTAGATTTGCAGCTCTCCCTGTTTTCCTCATCTTATCCGAAGCTGACAGCGTCGTGATTACGAGAGACACTGTTCACGCAGGCTCTCCAACCTGGCCAGAAATACCAGAAATCTCATGCAACAGCCTGTTTTCTTCAGAGCTACAGTAAACTCAGAAGAGGTCCCGAAATACGAGAGCAAGTTGGGCTATTTCCACGTCTGATGCTCGCCCTTCGTAGCTCCGCAGAGGTTTTCCTATCTCTGCTACTCCTAACAGCGAGACTTTGGAGAGGGGATTGTCCTATAAATGAGTGTGGCAGCTGGTTCACATAAGGGCCTGAGTTACGATCAGAGATGAGGGCATTGCTTTTCTTTTTCGTGTCTCGCTATGTTTTGGTTCAAACCTGTAAACAGACTCGCACCGAGTGGATCTGCATTCTCCATCTGGTCCTGTGATCCAATTTCCTGGCAGGAATATCCCTGACATCGAATTGCGCAGGAATGCTGCAGCGTGTCCACCCGTCCCACGGCCAGAGCTGAGCTCTTCGGTTTGCTGGTTTCTGCACGAGACCCAGCCATAGCGTTTCACCCAGTTACCCCGCTAGCGAGACCAATAACTCACCGCTGACAAAAGCGGCTCTTCCAAAAGGGCTTCCAGACATTAATGGATGGAGAAGCCAACGCTCTCCTTCAGAGTTATTTCTAGTGACTACATCGCATCTCACAGTTAAAAACCGCATGTTTTCTACCTCCTTTGAATGCACATCTGGCTTTTGCTCCCAGCCACTGGCTCTTGTTCTACCTTTCTCTGATGGATTAAAGGGGGGGGGGAGAGGGGGGGAATCTCTTCCTAGAGAGTCACGGAAACGGGGATTCAAATCCATCATCACAAGTGTCTGGAATGACTCTCGACATTGCATGGCCCGAGTGGGACAGCGATACGTCACACGAGCAAAACTGCTCCCACTCGGAGTGGAGACCGGGGAAACACAGCAGAGAGCAAAGCCCTTCCGAGGAAGCCTGGAGAGCAGCGCCGTGGGTGCAGCAAGAGGGGCCAGGGGAATGGGGAGCCTGGCACCACACCGGCAAGAAAATCAGGATTTGGCACCCAGCTCTGCACAGAGTGCTTCGACCCTCTGAGAACAAGGCGTCCTCTTCACTTTCTCGCTGTAACCTCCTCCAGACACAGAGTATCTCTGGCCAGATGAGCACACAGCATTCGCAAAGGCAGACACGAACGCGCCCAGATTGATGAAGGGCAGCTCTCTGGGGTGGTTTTCTTGCTAATCACATGCTAGTTTGTCTTTTCAATCACACCAGCTACTTCCAGCCCACGACGCCCAAGCCAAAAGGCACGTCTAGGAAATCTGCTGCCTGTTTTCCCAACAGTGGGACACCCCCAGTGAGCGTGTCCCTTCCTCATCCACGTGCTTTTCCCCAGCTGGATGGGTCCCTCTTGCCCCACAGGCACCCCAGTTAAGCACAGCACAGCAACCTGCTTGGAAAGCAGGGGAAAATTGGAGGCAGCACCATTGTGCTGGCCAGGACAGATGAAACAGAGTCAAGCACACACGTACATTCCCACTAAAGTTCACACAGCCACTGAAACTTGGGGAAATGATGTCCAAGAGACCCCTCTTACTCCCTTCCTAAGGTAGGACCAGCTCTACGCTGTTTATTCCTTTACATGTTTTTCTCAGTCAGATCTGTGCCTGGGGTCTCCACAGCATCCTCACACCACCCCTTCCAGGGTTTCTCTATCCTCACTAGACCTGGGAGAATTTCCCTACTGCCTCACTTACATCTCCCTTGCTGCAACAGAAGTAGGTGGGCTTGGAGATCAGTTTATACCCTCCTCTTCTTGAGCTTAAGCACCTCTTCTTTCCTCCTAAACTGGATGCTGGAGCTCTCCTTATTGCTTTTCTTCTCCGGACTTTTTTTGACTTGGTTCGCATCTTCCTCGACACGCAGCTTGCCCAAACGGAGCCCACCTGGCGCCCTTCTCCAGGGCCAAGCACAATGAGAGGACGCTCCACAAACAAGGCAGAACTACAGGAGGTGCTGGGGTTGAAAAACATCTGCCTCTCCTCATAAAGATGCAGCAGTTTGCATTGAGTAGGAGAGTTGGTTCAAGGCCAGGTGAGCAGATTTGCAAAGGGCACAGAGCCACAGCACTCCAGCGTAGGCTCCTTACACCAAATTCATCCCCCTTTACAGACAGCAGGTTGACACCAGTGGCTCCCATGCCGCCCTCCTTTACAGGGCACCGTGCAGAAATGCACTGGGCTGTGATGTGAGGGAGGTCTGCTCTGTAAGCTCGTCGGAGGAGCGAGAGCAGCTGCTTCCCCCAGCAAGCCCAATTTCCCCACTGGGAATCACTGGTGGAGACGAGATGGATCTGTCCCGTCGGGCGCCCGTGGCCGGGCCTCGCAGAGCACATCCCGTGGAGGACCGGCTCTCCCGCAGCTGGAGGGCTTGGCCGGTGGCAGGGCATTCAGAGGAAGGGTTAGCACCAAAATAGGTCATTAGCGAGCGACGTGGGGTTCTTCATTCTTCTCCGGGCCCCTCGTTTTCCTAAGGGGAAAGCTTCAGAAAACCCAGTGGGGGGGAGGAGGAATTTACAGTTCCCTTCCAAAAACCAGTCTTTGTTTGTTTGATCGTTTTTTTTAAATGATCAAGTAACTTGTGAATACATTTTCTGATGATTCCCACATCCTCCCAGCTGGAGAACGGTTCATGAACAGACTCCAAACTCTGTAAATGAGCTTGTTAGTCATAAGTCTTCAAACAGGCTTGATAAACAACTTTCAGCCTCCAGGATATTCATCAACCATTCTGTCTGCCCAGTCTCCCGACACTAATTTATTATTTACAATGAGAGATCCCTCTCCTAAATCACAGGTGATTGTTTCTTTTTACTGATTAGCTGGTTTTTTTTTTTTCTAAAGGAGAAACAATGAAAAACAAATCACAAACAAGCAATGCGTCGCAAGCACTTACTCCTGAGCAGTTCCCCTAGTTTCCATGAGATGTATCAGCAGTTATCCAAATGAAACAAATCGTAAGTAAAGATCTTTTTGGCCAAACCTTCCAGACCAGACTATAGCCAAGAAAAAGAGCGCGATCGTCCCAATGAGCCGCTGGGAATTGCACTGCCTGACGCCAAATGCTCCAGGGACCTTCCAGCTGACCGGCACATGCCGCTCTTTGCATCCTTTGCGTTTGTGGAGAGCCCAAGCATCTCAAGATGTTCAGGAGATCCAAGTCCACATGCAAAAATCTGCCGACGAAAACCGTTTCACCCCATGGACGGGTTCACACAGCAAACACAACTCGCCCCAACAGCATCGGGTGCACTCAGGTGCACCTGAGCAGAAGGTGGGTTCCCTGCAGGAACAAACTTATTGGAAGTTGCTCCAGTTCATGGAAGGGGATCTCCTCAATGCTAATCAGTTAATGCATGGAAGAGGATCTCCTCAATGCTAATCGAAGGTGGTCGATTCCAGAGACAGAGGCAGATGAAATAGCAGTTTTCTGGGGCGATGGAGAGAGAGGATAATCTTCCCAAATTGCTGTTAAAGCCAAGCTCTTCTATAACACACATCCAGCAGATTTCAAAGCCCCTAATTAGGGGCCAGGATTGTACCCAGTTCATGGATAGGAAAACTGAGGCATGGCGAGGCGAACTTGGCCAAGTTACGGCAGCAAGTATACAGAAAAAAAGACCTCAAGACTCTGTGGCCAAGGCACTAAAGCATTTTTGGAGCAATAAAAGGTTGGGTCATGCTACTGGGCCATCTCTACTGATGTTTGGAGGAAAAAAAGCCCCACCTTCAATTTAGATTTTGGGTGCAAGCCTCTTCTGGGCAGGCTGCTCCCAGCACCGGCAAATGCCACACTGTGCAAACCCTGCCCTGCAGAGCCCCCAAGCAGAGTGGCCCTACACTGCCCGGGGAACACACGGAGCAGACAAATGCCCTCCCCAGCAGGCTGCCTCGTGTGTGTGCATAAAATCCAGACCTGTGTTTCCACCACCACCTTGGATCCCCATCCCTGATCCATAGAGAGGTGCAGACTCCCGTCAGCATTCAAAGTGAAGGCAGCAGGATGCAGAACTTGGCTCTGGACTGGACTTGAAACCTTTTTTTCTCTCTCACTGCAAAATCACCAATACATTTGCTCTGACAACCTCAAGCACTCAACACTGGACAGGCTGCGCTACCAACTCGTGTCTAGAGACAGCCTTCCCAGTGCCAAATGGGAGCAAATATGCTCAGAAAAGAGACACAGACTTGTCACCAGCTTTCTCCAGCACCGTCAGCATGGGACTCATCCATCCCAAGCAGGACCTCGGTGCTGGATTCGCAAACCCCTGCTCTGTACCTTCCATCCAGGGGGAAATGCGGTGCTGCACAGAAGGATAACAGGTATGAAGCGTTACGGCCGTTTCAAGCCACAGGGTGTGGAGAGCGCTGTAAAGCTTTACGGGACACCAGCCCAGACTTCACAGGGACAGGAGCTGCCTGCAGAGCCACCGGCAAGGGCAGCCCTTTCTGCAGCACCAGGCCCAGAGCATTAACACTCTGTTTTCACTGTTACGGCTCAGGCACTTTTCCCTATTAAAGTCCAATCCATCCCTGCAGAGCCCCAACTCCGCTGAGCTGACGTGGAGAGCAATGGCTCTTTGAAAGCTGTGAGCATGATTTCTTTTTTTTTTTAGATGTGGGTCGTATTAGTAATGCTTCCAAAAAAGAGGATGATTTCCAGAAACACTGAGCAGGTTTTCACAGCTTCCCCAGCACACCGGCTGCAGCTCAGCCCAACTCACCCGCCACTCATTCGGCAGCCACAAACGCAACAAAACCAAGAGCAAACAGCAGACTACTAAAGGTCCCCATGGGTTCAAAACTTACCCAACCTTGAGTAGTCCAGCACCTACATTGGCTACAAGAGAGGGCTGGGAGCTACTTGGATGCTGCCTTCTTCAGCCACCCACCCTGCTCCATCACCCCCAGGCACCCCACTTTGTTCCCAGTGCCCCTTGGGCTGCTGGTCCCCTTCAGAGCTGGATACCATTTTCCCTCTCCAAGCCTGCCCACTCAGCAGCTGCTGCAGATGGCAATTTTGTCTTGTCCCCAGATGCAGAGGGCCATGGATAACTTTGGGTTTACTTTGGTCAAGGAGGCCACAGGAGAAGTTCATCCGCTGGTGGGCTCAGAGCAGGAAGCAATGTCCCCAGGCTCCTGATGAATTCCAGCTCTCGGTGCAAAAGCAGTTTTGCTGCCTGAGCAGCTCATCAAGATGTGGAGAGGGTCCTAGCCAGATACTGAGCAGCTCTTTGGACGTTTGCCCTGCCCAGCAGTTTCTCCTGTAGGAAAATTTCTCTCGCCAGAAATGGGGGAAAATTTGGGTGGAATATGAACTGGATGCTGCAATAGGATGTAGTGACTTGTTAACAGCACAGCTGGCTCCCCTCACCTCTCTTCTAACCTTCCCTTCCAGGAACACAAGGCACCAGGAGGTCCCGGGCTGCCACCCCAAGGCAAATGTTCACTTCATCCGGGCACGACAAATCCAGACTGTCTGGGACAGTGCTTTAAACACTGCTGTAACCTTTTCTCGGCCTCTGGAGGTGAGAGAGGAGCCCAGAAAGCTATGTAAGCTGAAATAGATGCTCACTGGCTTGCTCATCAGGCCTCTCTTCCCAGCTTTGGCCTTCGCAGACTCATCCTTGCAGATGCCAGGCTTTCCATTGCAGAAGGTAGCCCTCAGCTTCGGCACCACTGCTCCCTTCCCTTCCCAACCAGAACCCTCCAGATGTTCTCGTTTGAAAGAAACTTCTCTCAAAATTCCGCCACCGTAGTCCCAGCAGACACAGAGTGCACCTCTGCTGAGCTCCCGTCCCTACCTCACATCATCTTCCAGGGCTATGCGGTAGAGACCAGCGGGTCCAGCAGAACGAGCGCAGGAAGGGAAACGGCAGGTTAGGTACGCACCGTGCATTTACAGATCAAGGCGTGAACAACAAACGTGAGCAGGGCCAGCAAACCTAGGCGTAAGAACTGCAGGACTGCCCTGGAGGACCCTGGGACCCCTGGCTGTAAGGCCACTGCAGTCACAACACAGGGCGACAAAGGACAAATCCCTACAGACCCGTGCCATGGGGCTGGTGGCACCCGCGTCTGGAAATGTGTGAGCTTCCACTGACACGGTCTAGAAGACAGAGCCTCCACAGAGGCTCTCCAGTGGCTAGCGAGAGGCTGAATTTATGCTGCATCTCCCCCTCAGGGGAGGCACCGCTAGCATCCTTCTCCACACCCCACCCGACTGCCATAAAACCCACTGGGATTTCACATCCCTTTGAGCCGTCTGCTCTCCCATCAGAGGAGCCAGTGGGTTCAGAAGTTATTTCCCATGCGCAGTGACCATACAACGGGTTTTTCTTGGGGGAAACGGACTAAAAACCTATGCTCTGACCTCCACCACCCGAGTATAGGTTAAAACCTTTCTGCGCCCTGAGCGAAAGCCGCGAGGACAGTTCAAAGAGAAAGTCAGACCAGAGCGTTGGACAACAGCTCCTCCAGCCAGGCTGAGACGATTCTCACTTCACATCTCCATAATCCGCCCCGAAATCCAAGCCTCCTTTAGGAAAGGCAAGTAGGGTGGGGAACCAGCAGTGCAGTGATTCATCCTCCCCAGAAACAGAGGCCCAAGTCTGGAATATTGTGACACTTGGTAAATACTTGTGATGTACTTCATTATGCAACGGAGGCCCAGCAGGAGCACAGCTCCCTCAGGGCTACTTAATATGGGTTTCAAAAACGATTAAATATATCATAAACAACTTCCAACCAGGAATAAACACCTATAATCCCATCAAGCCATTCAGGTCATGTCAAAAAGCATGGGAGCAAACTCAGTTGGGGGGGGGGGGGGGGGGGGGGGGGGGGGATATATATCGTCGAAGGAATTATGACCCTATAATTCTGTGTCTGCCTTGTCAAACACTCAACTCTCTCAGCCCCTCCTGCTTATACTCTGTCCATGCTCTTGCTCCCTCTTTCCAGGCTTCCTAATGTCACATATTTTGAGGCACGTTGCACCTCTGCCGAAAAGGCAAAAGGATCGTGCCCCAGAATGCAGACAGCAAAACTGTTTCATGCCTGCACAGAAATATTCCATCAGTCCGACAAATAAAAAAAAAAGGGTTTTGCATGACTCAAGGCTGCTGGTCAAGTCTTTAAACACTATTAATACTCATCAATTGGCGTGCGTATAAGCGGTCCATTGAATTGCATGCAATGACTCGTGTGAGTAAGGATTGCACAAATTAACCCTGAGATAATATTTTCCCATGCAATCACTGCTTTATACATCATCAAAAAGATGGAAAATAGACTGGCTAGTAGTGGAAACTCGGTGCAGATGACAGAAAGCTGATGTTCATTAAAAGTGTTCTAGCAGTTTAGACGAAACCTTTAAGTTTTATGAGAGATTTCAAAATCTAATTTTCATGGAAATGTTTTCATTACATTAACGGGGGGGAGTTAAAAACCTTCAGCAAAATCTTTTTCAAATTAAAAAGTTGGAAGCTTTGTGCGGATGGATTGAAAACACAAATACCATCAGCAAATTATGAGACCATGAGAACCAGGAAGCAAAACTGATTATGATCAAAAAAAAAGTGAAATTCACAAACAAATAAAAGTCTAGTTTCGCCCATCAAAAGGAGGGTAGCACGGCCAGCACTTGCAAACTGAGTCAGCCCCCTCCTTCAAATTCACATGGCTCTTTTTTCTTTGTTAATAATAGTACGTTGTCCATTTTTGTTTGCTTTTTGGTGCCTTTATTTTTATTTTTTTAAGACTCCAGGTTTGTGACAGAGCCACATTTCCATCTTTTGTCTGCATCCAGAAGCTCTAGAAATTTACGTGAAAAACACAAAATGTTTTTCCACTTCAAACTGTAGGATTCGGGGATGTCGGAAAAATATCCAACACTGTGAGATACTTGTCGGAATAACCATGCACCAGCCAGCCTGAGAGTGAAATTAAATAGATGCGCCCAAGGAACATAAATGGAAAGAAGTTAATCAAACTTCTAACTGCTCTGTGTTAGTTATCTGTCTGTTACTCAGCCTTTACTCAAGCGAACACTGTTCACCTTTCCTGCAAGAAGCTTCTAGGATACGCACGGTGCAACTGGCACGCGTAAAGATTACTCCCGCAAGTAAAAGCAAGCTGTTGTATTTTTCACACAGATTACATAAACAACAAGTGCCTTAAAAATAATATTGATCTGATCCTCAATTTTTCCACACCAGCTGCTGGAAGAGGAGGATTGGTTGTGGAAAGTCTTTCTTGGCAGCACCTTGTAAGGATGCTCACGGCTGCCCGCGGGGTTGCGGGCACCGGCGGGTCTCCCTCGCTCACCCCGCGTAACCTGCGGACACCAGCAGCCAGCTCCTCCCCGCAGACCCCCCCTTTGTCCAGCACCTATGCAGGACAGGAGAGGAAGAAAATAGCTGCTAGGTTTAATCAACTTACCCTGCCTCCCCCCCCCTTCTATTCTTTGTACATCCTCGGTCTACAGTCTCAGCATCTTCTGGGAATAAGGGCTGTGTTTTACTAACAAAAGAGCCACTTAGTACTTCGAGATAAAGCAGAGGTTTGCAAAGAAAACCCTCCAGTTGTCCCTGGCGCTTCCTCTGTTCACCCTCCACGCAACTCAGCAGCTCACCGAATTGCTTTTCGCATTTCAAAGCGGTGGCAGAGCTTTTCCACCTCTTTTTAAGAAGGCATATGTTTTTTTTGTGAAGGGTGGGGAGGCACAACACTGCAGATAACCTCAAGATCAGCAAGAAAAGAAGAAACAATTCAATATTTACACAGATCCTTTTACTCCTGCAGCAACCTCACTTATTCTGACTAAAAAGAGGCAATTAAAGCATAAAGAACAGCCATGTGGGAGCAGACCAAAGGTCCTTCAGCTCAGGATCCTGTCTCAGACTGCCAGTAATGACAGAGTCAGAGGGAATAAGCCCAGGCAGCAACGGAGCAATCTCTGCCCCTGCTCATCCTTCCAGTCTCCGAGACTTGCGGCTCTCTGAGCCGGACACTGCCTCCGTGCACTGCTGCAGTGAAGAGCCATCCTCAGTCCTCCCTGAATTTGCCTTGTCCTTTCTTGAAATCATTTCTATTTGTGATCTCTGCAAAATCCGGCGGCAAGAAGATCCATCACCGAACAACGTGCCAGCTGAAAAAGCCCATCCTCGGTGCTCTCAACCCGCTGCCTGAGAAGAGAGGGCTGAAGCCAGCACAGATGCTCTGCTTGACCCAGCCTGAGCAAAGAAACTCACCTCCTCCCGGCCGCCCCGGCAGGGTTTCTGCTTCCTTGGGAAGGAGCAGCAGTGCTGAGGGGTCACGACGCCCGCCGAGACAGAAGAAGTGGTTGGGGGGGCCGCAGGCAGCCTGTGCCCCAGCTCTAATCGTGAACCAGCCCTGACAGCCCGATGTAATCTGCCAGCCTGGGAGAAAAGCGCAGCCCCCAAACTGCCATCGCTTGTATACTGAAGAGAAATTAAAGGACAGTAATCACTCCAATACGCGGAACTTGTGCATGTACTGGACCAAAGCGAGGTTTATTCATTCCTCACAAAAGAAACCCAAGCATAACAATTTTTCTTTTACTGCTTATGCTTTCTCCGCATCATTTTACGAGCCATCAACAGCGAGACTCAAACAAACCAACTAAAAAAAAGCAGAGGTCAAAAAAGCCATCTTTAAAAAAAAAAAAAGCTAATAGCTTACCAGCTCTGGATTTGGAGAATTAACCCTCCTCTGAGCCACAAGCTCTGGGAACCCACAGGCCACCGACAGGTATCTGCCACCCCCAAAGGGCACGGGAGCAATAAGAGCCGGTTCCTTTGCCGGGAAGCTCAGGGGTCCCCTCTGCTGAGCTGGGACCCGCATTTTCATCCCAGTTTTAGCCGGAGTTAGCGAAAGCCCTGCTACCAAAGCAAGAGTTGGTTCTATCTTAACAGGTGGTTTTGCAATGAAGAGGAACTCGGATTGCAAAGTCTCCCTGGCTAAGCAGCAGAGGTTTCCTGTGAATTGTATCAGCTTTTAGGGTACGGTTTTCAGAGCTACAGTTTGAACTAGAGTCAGTGAGAGTGACAGCTTCGCAGCATCACTGAAAAAATCCTTAAAACGCTGACAGTTCTCCCCGTAAATATTACAATCACAGCTACTCCCGGGGATCCTGGCTTTTTTTTCTCTTTAATAAGAGAAATGTTTTCTCCTGAACCTCTTTCAAACAAACTGGCGGTGAAACAGTTCCTTCAATCTCAAATGTCCAAATAAAACCTTTTGTCATTTCTGCGTCAAACTTTTTCCCTTAATTTTGGATTACACAAATAGCCCCAATAATTTGTTTTTTCACTTCGGTTCGGGACAGAACTCAGTGACAGACTAGCTGACTTTCCCCCAGGTTGGAAGAACATTTTTAGTATTCTTGAGACATTCCACAATTTCTCCAAACTACTTTTACCTTCTCTCCCCTAGTAACACGGAGAATAACTGAGCCCTGTGTTAGCTTTTCCACTGAACCAGCTCTCATTTTTCACCGAGAAAAGCTCATACCTCTGTAGCACTGCCTAGCTCCAGCACAGTCCTTTGCCTGCATGGATTGCAAAACGCTTCACAAAACACATGCAATAGGTGGGGAAACTGAGGCACGGAGACGCATGAGATCTGCTAAACCCATCAGTGAAAGGGCCAGAAAGCCCAGATGACAGCTCTGCCCAATAAACCAGGGAGAATTTCTCTCTAGTATTTATTTTTTTGCTTACTTTAGAATACTTTTAAAACTTTCTAATTCACCGCAACGGCATTAAAACTTTTACAACATTCAGAGAACTTCTAATTTATGTGAAGCTGTAGTTTGGCCCCTGCTTGGCAACGCTGGCTGGGAAATGCACCCTCGGACTGGCGTTTTTGGTCCGTTTCATGCTCTAAGAGCAGGGTGGGTATCGGGGAAACACAGCCCCTCTTTTCCAGGCTGAGAGAGCTCTGGAGAGCTCAGCGATTGCCAAGGGGCAACATCAGGAGTAAATCGGATCCAAATAAAATATGATAAACGAAACCAGGGGGAGAAATAGAAGGAAAAAGAGAGTTGTCTACGTAACTTGTTGGTTAGTATCTTGGGGACTCTCCGGCCGCACTATTGCGGTGCAGGGAGCTGAATCGGGGTGGGAACAACGATCACTGCCTTCTCCACTAGAATATACACCTTTAGGGTGAGAAATTGTATTTTTCCGGGTCCTGGGAAGGGAAATTTTTTAAAGCAATCTCCCAGCGGCGGTGGGTCCGCCAGCCGCGCCCCGCTCCGGCTCTCCAGGAGGGAAGGGGGCCGCTCCGGCACCCGCGCTCCGCTCGCTGCCTCCCCACCGCGCTCCCGCCACAGACCCGCCGCGGGGGGACGGCTCCCCGGCCTCGGGGGGACGGCTCCCCGGCCTCGGGGGGGACGCTTCCCCGCCCGGAGGCAACGCCGCGCCGGGGTTAAGCTCCGGGAGCCCGCGGGCGGTGGTGCAAGGAGCGGCTGCTTTTTGGAAGGCTCCCGCCTTCCCCAGCCCGGTTTCCTTCGGGATACCGAGAAAGCCACGTCGGATCCGCGGGGAAAAGAGGGTCAGAGGCGGCTCCCGACGGAAAAAAATAAAAAACAAACCCAAAAACCCACAAACGAAAAGCGAACGAAAATTGCAATTGCAATTTTCGCTTTTCGTTGGCGGTTTTTTTTTTTTTTCCTTTTTTTCCTCCTTTCGCCGGCAGCCGAGGGCAGCCCCTCCGGCCCGGGATGGGGGGCTCCCTGGGAAGCGAGCCCGTGTCCGCCGCCACGGCCCCTACCCGCCCCACGGGCCACACGGCGTGGGGCGGCCGCGGCCAGCCCTTACTCACAACGAAAATCGCGGCCTGTCCCTGCAGCCGGGGATTTTTTTTTTTTTTTTTTTTTTTTTTTTAAACCCCAGAAAGCGGAGGGAGGGTAAGGAGGGGTTTGCCGGCCCTGCAAACCCACCTCGCCCCGCTGCGCCGCGGCTCGCCCTCTCTGACAGCGCTGCCCTTGGAAAATAGCAAGCGGCGCTTGGAAAATGCCGCGCAAGCCGGCGCCCATCCCCGCTGCCCTCCGGCCGCTGGGCTGTTGTTCTACGGCTACTTGCGTTCCCAAGCGAGGCACCGTCAGGACGGGCGGTTCAGAGGCAGGTCTGCGCCCTGCCCTGCCCTGCCCGCCGGGCCTGGGTCAGGCCCGCACCGGGAGAACCGGCGCTCGGGGAGGAGGGGACCGGCGGCTCCGCTGTGCAGCCGCGCACGCACCCTCGGGCTGTTTGCGAGCCGCGGGGCTCCGGGCAGGTCGTCGGACAATGGTCCGGTCCCCATCCAGACCCCCGAGCCGTTTCCCGGCGTCCCGCGAACCACGGCGCCGGTCCCCGCTCCGACGGGATGGATGGATGGATGGATGGATGGAGGGCGGCTCAGCCGCCTGCCGCGCCTCGCCCCGTCCAGCCAAGCCCCGTGCTCAGCCCCCCCCCAAGGAGGCGATGGAAGAGGGGGCTCAGCCCGCGGGCCCGATCCTGCCCGCCCCGGCTCCCAGGGCCGTTCTCCTCCTAGTCCCTCGAAGGGAGACGGAGCAGCGCGGCGCGGGACCCGACGAGCGCGGCACGGCGGCGAAGGGCAGCTCGCCGCTCCCCCTTTCCCCGGACGCGGCGGGGGGAAATCAGCGTTTTCGCACGCCGCCGGGTGCCGGCCCCGCCGAGGGCAGCGGGGACGCGGGCACGGCCGGCTCGGGGAGCGGGGCGAGCCGGCGCAGGGCCCGGCCGGCGGCTCCTCCGGCCGCTTCCCCGCGGGAGCCCCCTCGGGGCCGGCACCGGCCGCCGCCGCGGCTCCCCCGGCCGCGCCGTTCCGCCCCGGGAGCGCGGCGCACGTGGAGCGGCCGCGGCGGCCCCTCGCCCCGGGGAGGGATGGAAGGGGGGGGGGGGGGGGGGGATGTCCCCACACTTACTGTCCTGCTGCGGGGTGTCGCTACCGCTGGTCAGCCCGGGGGACTCCAACAAGCTCCGGCCGGGCTCTCCGCCGCCCTCCTCCGCCTGGGCGGCCACCATGTCGCCCGCCTCCTCCAGGTCCAGCAGGTGACTCACGGAGAAGTTCTTCTTGGCTTGTAAATTGTCCAGGCCGGCGGGGCCGTCGAGGCGGGCGGGCAGCAGGGCCTGCCTCTCCATGGCGTGGGCATAGCTGGACGCCATGGTGCCGAGCGGGGCTTTTCTGCCCTCGCCCCCCCCGGGCGCCCACCGCCCCCGCTCCCCCCCCAGCCGCCGGCCCTTCGAGGGGGGATGCGCAAGGACCGAAGGGGGGGCGGGGGGAACGGGACGGGACCCGACGGCGGCGGGAGGGCAAGCCCGAAGGGGAGCGGGCAAGACCGGGCTTAAAACATGCCGGAGGGGAGAGGCGGCGGCCGGCTCGGGGCGCCGGGGCGGCGGCGCGGGGCGCGGGGAGCTGCCGCCGGCCGGGAGGCGCAGGGTGGCTGTGGGGCCGCTGGGGCGGGTGCGCCCCGTCCCTCCGCCTCCGCTGCCGGCGGCTCCCCTCCCTCCGCCCCTGCGCTGCCCTCCCCTCCCCTCCGCCCCGCACTTCAAACGGCGGGGGCGGCTCCGCGGCGCTCCGGCCGCGCCGGGCACCCGGGGGAGGGCGGCCCGCGGGGCCCCGCCGGGACGTGGCACCGGCGCGGCCCCCCCGCGCTCATTAGCTCCTCGTGGAGGGTGGCTGGGGGAGCCCCCGGTTAGGGGGTGAGAGGGGCGCAAAAGGGGGTGTGGGGGTGCCCCCCTTGTCGCCCGGAGCCGCACCTGGAGGGGAGGGTGGGCGCCGCCCTGGGGAGGGCTCCCGGGGCAGAGGAGAGGAATAGTGAGAATGAGAAATGCAGATGAAAAGGTGACAAAGAGAAATGGAAGAGAAAGTCTGAACAGGAGAAAGAGCAAAGGAAGAGGAAAAATAGTGAAAGAGGAAGAAAAAGTGCAACAGAGAACTAAGAAAGAGAAGACAGACCAAAAGGAGAGCAAAAGAGCGGGGGGGGGGGGGGGGGGGGGGGGGCAAAAATTGAAACAGCAAAGAGAAAAAGACAGGAGGAGGCGGATGCACTCAGAGCTCCTCAGGCCAGCAAGCAAAGAGGTCCCAGCAGTTTGGCCTGGCCCAGCTGGCCCCCGTGGCCAAGGCCAGGTAGAGGTGCAGGGGGGTACCCCCGGACCCTCGCTGCAGCAGGGCCCCAAGGGCAGCAGGGCTGGCGGCGAGGGACAGGGTCCTGGAGACCGGGAAGGGCCGCTGCATCCCATGGCTCGAGCCTGGGCTCCAAGCTGCCACAGCCAGCCCAGAATTTCCATCCCCCCTGATCTGGGGAAAGAACATTTGATGCCATCAAAGGGCTCCAGATTGAAAACAGATGTGCTTCCCCGAGCCTCTCCATGCATTTAATTAAGGCACAGGCATGGAGGAGACATTTTCATCATTAGTTTGCTTTCAGGGCCCCCCCCCCCCCCCCGGTCCCGGTTTACCCTTTGCAGTCTCAAAGACCCAAATGAGCATGGCAGGGCTGCGGGGCTCTGCTGTCCCCGGCTTGGGGAAAAGCTCGGCGAGCAAAGCTGGTGGGCACAGGCTGGAAAGGCCAGAAAAAGCACAGGGACAAGGTTGTGCGTGTGCACGGAAATGCGTGGGTGCATATACACCCAAAACGCCGTGTGTGCATCTATGTACAGAGCGGTGTGTGCCTTATTGCATACTGGTGTGGCCCTTTTTCTGCATGTGAGGGAGCATTTGTGTGTCATGTCCTGCGGTACATGCCCACGTGTTGGATGGGGAAGGAGCTGTGCCTTCACGCGGGTGTGTGAGGCTGTATCTGGCTGGCTTTTGTATGCTGGCATCTGTACCCTGGCTCTCAGGGTCTCCAGGTTTAGGCACAGCAGGGCGGGTGGGTGTACGCAGTTCCATGCTCTGAAAACGGTTATCTGTACACACCCCTGTGGGCTGCCCAGTGCATGAAACACCCTTTTCTCTGCCTTTCCCAGATATTTGGCTGCCTTCTTTCCTGGTGAGCTGAGTTTTATCCTCTTTCTCCCTGTTCTCCTTCAAATGGATGTTGCAACTGACCTGGCTTTTCTGAGTGGGTGCTGCAGAGTCCCAGCCATAAACATCCCTTTCCACTGGCAGTAGGGTCTGCTCTTAGCCCCAGGCAACCTCTGCCATGGGGGTGACAGCAGAACCCACAGGAACCAGAACAAGAGCTCTCTGTGCCACCTGACATCCCTGGTAAGAAGTGTTTCTCCTTAGATCTCCCCACGCCTAAGAGCATCCTTCAGACAACTCTCCCTCCCAGCCTTGGGGTTTGGGAAGCCCAATGCCAGCAGATGCCCTGGAAAGATGGTAGGTGAAAGCACGTTGGTGCTGTGGGTGACCACATCAACACGTGTGCATCTGCTACAAAGGCGGAGTCTCTCCTGTGAGGCAATGAAGGGGCCCAGCTCCAAGACTGGCTACTGTGGCTTTACCTTGAAGTGAGCCACGGGTGCTCCCCATACATACAGCACCCACAGGCTGGATAGCACACGGGACGCCAGATTCACATTCTGGAAGTGGCCTAAACACCTCCTTTCCCAGATGCCTCTGCAACCAGATTTCTGTGACTACGTGGGAGAACTCTGCCAAGGGGCAAGATGAACCCAAGGGAAACTCGTCCAGCTCTGTTTGTCTCAAAAGAAAGAGGGCTGGGAACAGTGGGAGGCCTCCAAGACTGCACAAAACACCACAGGGCTGTGGCTCTTCTTTCAACTTGCTACGACCAGGCAGGCCCTAGGCCAAGGCACACCTGCAGTGTGGAAATGAGCGTGGTAGGAACCCCCTTGGGCTCTGAGTGGGCTAGTGACCGTGCTGCCACCTCAGCTAATGAACTGCCTCTTTCTCTAGATCATCTGTAGTGCCTTTAGGACCAAGCTAGTCTTTCAAAGCAACGCTGCCCTGTTCTGCATGTGCCAGAGGGCAGGATTAGCGCAGCATCCATGATACTCTGCTCCATGGAGAGCATGGTTTGCCTATGGGAAGCCTAAGGAAGGTAGAGATAGTGCCAGGGGAAAATCCCACCAGGAGAAAGTAGTGGAATGTGCTCTTTGTAGCAGGGTGTCCGATTGTACTGGGGATCAGCCCAAGCTTGAGGGAGTGGGTGAAGGGACCTTGTCACATGCAGGAAATAAGTCACATGAGAAGTGATGGACCAAAGTGGCCCACAAAGATCGTGAGCAAAAGACAAACAGAAGAGAAAGAATGACAAAGATAAGGAGAGGGAGGGGATGAAGGACATGCTCTCTGAGCTCCTGGGTGAGCAAGCCAAGGGGTCCCAGGGCCCTACGCAGCTGCAGATCTCAGCCTGCCACTAAACCAGAAGTAGGACCATCTTTACAGGACAAGCATGAAACACCCCTTCGTTAGCTGTTTCCCTTAACTTGATTCAAAGTTTTAGAAAACTTCAGGTTAGAGTACAAGCAGATATTACCACCTTACCTGAATGCTCAAGGGTATTGCCTTCTAGTGTTCATCTTCTCCCCGTCCAGCCACCAGCAGTGAAGTCAGAAGAGGATGGGATGTTTGCCACCCACCTCAGATGCATCCATTTCTTCCTGTGCGAGCATCCAATAGCCAGTCCATGCACTCGCTCTAGGGCTTCCAGGAGTTTCTGCAGGATAAATAGCCATAGGACGGGTATGAGCCACACCATGGCCTGCTGTAATCCAAAGATCTCAACATGCTTCCCCCTGTTTCAGATAGGGAAACTGATGCAAAGGCAGCTTGTCCTCAGCATCAAACCAAAGCAGAGACCATAGGATACCCCAGTTCTCATAACCCTGAGGCTGGGAAGGACTCCCATGCCACAGATGGCCCATGACAGCAAACGCACATACCATTTCAACATCCCACAGGCCATCGAGTAGTTAGCTAGACATCTATTTCCCACCTTACCACTGGCCTGGTATCAAGCTGAACAGGTAGCTCCCATTCCCCATCATCCTCCCATCCCACCTTTCCTCTCCAACATGTGCCTGCCTGGCAGCTGCTCACAGCCCCATTCCTCCACCTTCCCAGGCTGTCCAGGGAACGATTGCCTCCTGCTCACACTCCCAGCAAGGCAGGGACCTCTGAGCCTCTGCTGCTGGAGGGGGGGGAAGAGAAAGCCCAAAGGTCCTGAAATAGCCAGGAATCTCCTAGGTAAAGCACCCACAGCTGAAAGGCCAAGCCTCATACTGCAGACAGCAGCCAGACCCCAGTTTGGCCCTTCCTGCTCCCATAAGTGGTTACCATTTTGAAGGACATCAGTGACACTCACCAGCTGGAGCCCTGCCTCAAAACCGGTCTATCATCTCCTACACTGCGACCACATCCGATGCTCAGAGAAGGTGAGACAGAAACCACAAACTCTCCCATTCTCCCTCCCCCAGTTGCATATCAAGAAGGGGAAAACCAAAGATCTGTGCTTCTGCAGATGACCAGCACATTTGCTTCTGCTTTCTTTTCTCATAGAAAATTAGAAGCCCAATCTGCAGTGTCAGTGAGAAAATCTCTTAACTTGAGTATTTGCCCCAATTCCTGCAATTTCCCTTGAAATCCTGCACTTGGAACTTCCTGTGGTTCCCAGCTCCAATATATGGGCTACCAAAGTATACTATAAGCCCTCAGAAATGTTCCCCTCACCTCCTCATCTGTGCAAACAGGGAGCTTCCTGGCACATACAGCCACAGCCTTGGTGACAGTTTTCAGGTACAACAAACAGGAGCTGACAACTTTCCCAAGGGTCTTGCAGCCAACAAGAGATACTTGGACCAGCTGGGCAGCAGTAACATCCCCAGGGCAGCCCGTACTCCTTGTAGTTGCCATTAGTGGGATGCAGGAAGGCACCAAGCACTGAGTAAGCCAAGCCTCCGCCTGCTCTGTTCCCACACTCAGCTCTTCTGCACTGACTACCGCATCACATGCCTTTCCCAGCATAGACTACATGCTTGTTTCAGGTGCCCTAAATATATTCTCTTCTACCTGAGTTTAAAAAAAAACCAAAAGAGGCAGAAGAACTGTGGAGGCTGTGACACACAGGTGTGGATTCTCAGCTGTCTGATAGTATCATGGCACTCAGGTGAAGCATTTTGCTCAGAGAGGAAAAGTAGTTTGGGTCTTTCCCCCCTACCTTATTTTCGTGAAACTTGTCAGCATGTAATGCCTTAGAGCCCTTTTTTGATCCGCCAAATTTGTTTCATCCTAGCAGTTTAAAACTAATATTGCAGGAGGGCAGCAGGGAGAAGGAGGAGCTAACAGCCAGTACCATTGCACAAGCTTGTGCCTTTGAGAAACCTGACCAAAATGCACACACAACTTACTACCACTTTGTGCTTCTTGGCCTTAACTGTGCAAGGTACCCAGCTATTCTAAGACATGCTGGGCGCCCTCCAGCACTGCTCTCCTGAGGACCTCGACGGGGTGCGAGTAGTTCAGATGGGTGATTCAGAGGACAGGAGGACACAAATGATACTTGCTCCTCTCCTAGGCCCATAGCGGCAGCTGCTTTGGAGAGGGAGTGCTCTGAGACAGACCTCCACCCCTTTGTACCCCAAAACATCAGCCACAGCTCCTTAGGGGCCAGCTGATGAGAGGCACCGAATCGGAGCATCTCTCTGCTGCTGGTCACTTCTCAGGCTGCATCCATACTGTCCCATCCCTTGCCCAGCCCAGTGATACCCCACTGCTGGACTCTGTTACCGATGCCCAGGTGCTGGGGAGCCAAACCACAACTCTTTGCCCTGGAAAGTTTTCCTCCCGTCACCCTGTCATGCTGGTTCACTGAAATCTCTGGTCTCAAGCCTCTTTGCAGTTGCTCTGCCCAGGGCTGGATAAGAACTACGCTGAGCTGGAGACAGAGAGCACTTGCAGAAACATGTGGGTGCATATAGGTGTATCACCTTACACGTGTGTGTGAGCGTTTGGGTACATATGCATACACTGAAGTCAGGAGCCAGACCTCTCCCCCCCAAACTCCTCCTGTACATTTGGGCCAAATCTCCCTCTTTTCTTCCTTTCTTCCCCGCATAGAGGTGCGTTATTAGATCTGTGGGGATCAGGTAGTCTACATTTCAAGCTGTAAACTCAACATCAGGGTTTCTTTTAATCCCAAACATCTTGATATCATCTGGAAATGCCATGAGCAGTTTATAATTAGGGTTTAGCATGCAGATTAATACCAGCAGCTCCAGGGTGAACAGACCATCAGAGTCTAATCAAAGATTAAATGGGGCAGCAATTTAAAACTGAGATTTATTATTCCTCTGCATAATATTTTGAACCAGGGGCTGAGTTCACATCACACACAATCGTTCCTGGAAGTGCTATCACAGCTCCAGTCAGAGCAACGTGGCTTGTTACTGGTTCATGGGGGTGATAAATACTGGGCTTCGGGAACTTATTTAAGAATATCGCAGCATTGACACTGTATGAGATTTAGAACCTGAGGCAGGAGAGCACTTGCACACATGCACAACGCATGGGGCTCCAGCCCCAGGTGGATGGTGGGGCAAGGCCACGCGCTTACATTTTTTTTGCTGGGTACCTGTTGTAATAAGGGAGGTGGCCCAGGATACCAGCTAAGGGGTTCTCTGTTTGCCATCTCCTCTGGGCACGTGTGGGTGGGGGTGAGGAAGGATGGGAAGGTATGCATTACTCAAAGGGGGGGAGAAAGCCACCTCACAGCAACAGAACCATCACGGGAACTGGCACCATGTAGCAGGCTTGGTGGCATGCTCAGCTGAGGGTTGGGGAGGGAGTTCTGGGCCAAATGCAGCCAGGGAAATGTCCTCCTGAATAGTATTTCTGCAAAGTCCCATCTGGATGGCCCCTCTGAGTACCCCCAAGTCTCAGAGGTTTGATTTTCAGGGTAGGGGCAGCTGGGCTGTCTGTGCAGCACTTGGGTTAGCATTTTCACTAGCAGGGCTCCTACCTTCTCAAATTTGCCTTGCCCAGACCTCCCCCACCCAGTTAGAGCTGGAGCCCTTCCCTTGCCTTGTCATTTATACAACACAAGTGAAGGAGGGGGCTGGGAGAGTGGAAATTTGTTCATCAGTTTGTCTGTACAAGTCCCAATTTTTAGATTTCAAGACAGAGTTTCAACAGTTGCCACCTAGCTTTCAACAGAGATGACAAGCACATTCACCAGCTGGCAATGGCAAGAACTAGTTCCCTATTTTCTTTTTCTACAAGCTTTCCACCAAGTGGAAGAGGGGCTATGAGGAAGCAAATGTCCTCATCTCCAGCCTGGATGGTCTGTGGATCTGAACAAGAGTTCAGTTCTTCACTTCCCTGGCTTTGCTCTTGCTAGGGATGCCCATGTGGCTATCAGCTCTGTCTCTGGCCCCGGAGGCTGCCTCTGCGGGAGGTGTGTGTCAGCACTGCCCTGAGGTGATCCCAAGGATCAGCACCATGTCTGAGGCGGAGGGAGCAGATGACACACATCATGGCCTCTCAAGACAACGTAAGACGGGGGTTCACGGATTCCACCAGGAAACCGCAGCAGTATCAGCACAAACATCTCCCCACCATGGCTTTGCTGCAGTGGCCAGGAGCCGCGTGAGGACAGGGTGACAGGGCACAGTCCTGCGGGTGGATGGTGCTTGTCTTCATCACACTAAGCCTGCTCCATCCCCTTCAAGGATTTCAGTGGGGTTACCTGCCTCAGGAGCCAGGACTCTGCCTAGTAAGAAACCAGGCTGTGGCCCTTTCAGATTGCCTGCTAGCCTACCATGGCTACCTGGGGGCACTGACACGGCCACCAGAAACCCCCCGTGGGCCAGCTAAACAGAGCTAGCCAAGCTAAATTAGGGCTAAACCGCGTGTTCCCAAGGGCTCAGACTTGAGCTGGCTCCAGAGCTGGCTGCGTAAGGAGCCGCGGGTTTGGATAAGCCAGCCGTTTAACCGGGGTTTTATTACCAGGCAGGGTAACAAAAGCACTCAGAGGTCACCCGGGAACTTTAATCAGCACCGAGGGTCACTGGATAGCAGGCTAGGCAGGAGGAGGGCAGGGCCCAGGGCACGCAAATAAATAAATAGATGTATAGAAACCACCTCCGTTCCTCCAAGTGATCTCCTCTCTCTCTCCCCTTCTTCATGCTCATTATAAAGATCTCTGCTCTTTACAATCAGACGTTCAAATGGCCCTAATTTCCCCAGCAGAAACTCCAAGATCTCCTGCAAATTTAGCTGAGAAGTTTATCCACAAGGTTCGGTGGTTGTTTTTTTTTAAATCCCTCCCTGCTGGAGATGAAAGTTCAGTCTGCTGGACTGCTCTTGGGCTGGATATCAGATATCCCTAACCCCGGAGAGAGAAAGCGTCCCACCAGCTTCTCTCCCCTGCAGGAAAGAAAAAAAAAAAAAACCACGTCCCATAATCAGAGTCTGGGCAGACAAATTGGCACCACTGTTTTCGTCTTCTCTCCCTCCACCCCCCTTTCTGGAAGAGGACTAACCCTTCGGAGCACAGTCACAACTCACAAATATTTGTGGGTATTATATTGCAAGAGGGAAAAAAAAATCCAAAGGAAGGTAACTGTTAAAAGCTTAGTCCCTCTCCCATGGAAAGCAGCTTTATGCACGTCCATAAATCTCCTTTGTAAGTGGTCATTAAAATTGCGTCTTGTTTAATTTTTTTTTTTAATCTCGTTTAAGCACTTTTTCTCATCTTGCAAATGAATGATGTCATTGGCAGGCCCAGTAATGAACTGAAAAAAAATCAACTTTCTAATGTTTTGAGGGCTCTCTCAAAAAGCAAACATTTCAATACCAGTCTGCTAATCCAGCCAAATACTTAAGCATGTGCTTAACAACCAACTTGTATTTAAGTGCCTTGCTCCCACGGGGACATCTGTCCACACTCATCTCCATGCACAAAGGACGTGCTTAAAGTGAGGAGCGTGTTTAAACTGTTGCAGGATGAGAGTCCCTGGGCCTGGCTGCTGAGCTGTGGAACTACTCATTGCACGGGCAACACAACGTGACGGACACCCCAGAGCTGCTGCACGTGGGTGCCCTGACCCGCTCGCTGATGGTCACCGGTCGTCCCTCTCCTTCTGCAATCTCGAGACTGATGTCCTCAGGGTTTCCTGCATTGCTGCTTTCGTTCTAACAGCCAAGCCCACCTCTTCTTTTTGCCCACTGAACAAAGGACAAGGCTTTCTCCAGATGCCACAAAGCACAATCATCACTAACCTGCCCGGCCCTTTGCTTCACGGATATGCCCTTGACACCCAAAACGCCGTTTGGTTGAAAGGCTCCTTGCCGGATACTCGTGTTGTTTGGTTTGGGTGTGTGGCTGGGGTTTTTAGGTTTGTTTTTATTTTTTTTTTTTTTTTGGAAGCCGTTTTAATGAAGTGGAAGCAAAACCAAATAGTAGGCTGCGCAAATGGGGAAAAATAAATGCAAAACTTGAAAATGAATAATTGGTGTGGTTTTAATTAAAAAGCGGTTAACTGTTTCGGGGTGAAGAGCATGGGTTTGGGTTGACACCGTCTGAACCCTGGAAAGAGCACGTTAAGCTGTTCACCATGCTGCGGGTTAAGAAAATGGGAAATAAATACATCCCAGCCACTTGGAAAACTAAACCATCTTTAGGGCTCAGCTGTAAACTTTCTTCAGCAATTTATTAGAGTTCCAGAAAACACTTGTTGAGTAGCCTTGGCCTGTAATAAATATCAGTCCTTGTTTGTTTGTTTTTGTAATGGGAACAAAACCACATCTTTTTCTTTCTAAAGTGGATAATTTAATTACATGGCAAGAAACACATTCATTGTCCAGAATACCCAGAGAAGATTGCCACGGAACTTGCAGTTCAGCGGAGAGAGGAGGGGAACAGAGCCAGCTGATACCCAGAATCATTTTCAGGGAAGGTTTTCTTGTTGGCATGTCCGCTTCCTCTGGAGATGACGGTAGCACTGGGCTTGTCATTACAAACAGGGGCGGAGATGGGCACCTCTGCGTAAGGCAGTCTTTATCCTAAAGGATGTGGAGCATCGGAGGGGCAAGGCAGACGTGAATGAAAGGGAACGAGGGACAGTGAAGGGAAGGGACTTGTCTGGGTCACGCAGCAGGTCTGAGGTGGCAGGGGGAGCTGAGCTCCAGCCCTCTGTTCTCAGCCTGCTGTGTGCACTCACGCATTTGTCGTGATTTCCTCCAGAAAATGCAAACCCCAGGTTTCTGCCTCCGTTGCCAGCAAGGAGTCTGTCGCGTCCGTGTGTCAGCCCCGCTCCAGGAGCCCTGCTCAGCTGCTGGCTGACACGTTCTGTGTGCCTGGTAGGGGCCTCTTTCGAACCAGTTCCAGTAAAATGGGTGTTGTTTGAAGGTAGAAAACCACCTCTGTCCTGCATCTCACATCTGATCTCGCACTCTCTCTCAAACCTAGCTCCAGTCCGAAACCATCATTTTCTTCTAGAGGCCCAAATGCTTCAACATTTCTTGCTCTGCAGGCTGTCAGCCCTTCTGTGGGGACTCGTCCTGGCCTCAAAGGTAGGAGGCAGATAGTGGTGGGGATCACAAGTACATCTGGAGGTGATATCCTATGAGAACGAGGAGTGCCCGTGAGCATCTGTCCCCTTCTGTGCCCCCATTTTTGGGAGCCTGCCTTGCAGAAAGAGAAACAGGAGTCGATCCTGTAAAATCAGTTCTTGGTGGGTTTGGTTCACCCACCCTCTGCAGGCAGCCTGGCTTTGGGTTTAGCGTTAGAAAAGTCTCCGAGCTGAAATAGCTGAAGGGGGGTCCTATCCAGATAAGCAATTACCCAGTGCGCTTTCCCAGGGACAGCCCAGCAATTATAGTCAGCAATAAAGAAATCTGACGGTTGTCAAAACACAGACAAGCTCTTCTTGAGGGGCATAATTAGCGTGCTGATGTGATTAAAGCCACGTTGGGGTCTGCGATAGGAGAGCCAGATGCACCCAGATAACTCCTCCGAAGCCAGCCGCTGGAAACCGAGGCGTTGGTTACCTGATTTGTAGCCAATCAAGTAGAAATCAACCATTCCTGTCCACATAGCTACATCATGCCGTTAAACAGCCAAACCCTCTTCTCTTACATGTCTTTGAGGGAGATGAAATCCATATGGCCCAGAGAGCGAGCGCAGGCTAGGGATGGAAGGAAGGACAGAAACAGCATTTCTTCAGGACAGAAGACAATGGAAACGTTTCCACTGATTCCAATAGGTCCTGAATCAGCGGCTGCAACCAATTTGCCTCCTAAATGGACTTCCATATGTCTAAAAAAGTCTCGCAAGCGCTGGAATTTGTTACAGAACAAACCTGTACTTTATTACTCTGCTCCCTGACTCTGAGTGTTTCTCCCTTTAAATTCCTTGGTCAGCCATTTCTGGGCTTCGGGGTTCGCTTTTGAGAAAAGCATTCACTTCTAAAGCAAACGTTTTGCATGAAACAGAGAAAAGTCTCCCCCCTCTGCCCCTAGACTTCACTTTGCTCTGCTGGGAACTTGTGTCTTTAACTTCATCAGAAAAATAAGTGGCTTTATGTGCAGAGGAAAGCATAGGGAGGAAATCAAGTTCACCAGACCTGAAACCTTCTCTACTTTACAGATAGCCTCTGAGACGCAGATATTTGGGCAAAAGCCTAGCAAAGCTGATTTTTACCAGAAATTTTCCACTTCTCTAAAAACGGAAGAGATTTTATTTTGCCCTCTTTGTGATGGGCATCTTTAAACTAAAGAATTTTCTATTTCCTTTTTTCATTAAATCAAGGCAAAAATTGGCAGAAGTGGACTTTTTCATTTTCATCAAAAACTGTTTTGTAAGGAAAGAGAGTCACTTTCCTGCCTGTGATATCCATGCTATGTACTACATTTAAAGGGATCTAGGAACCTATGTACCA
Source organism: Phoenicopterus ruber ruber (assembly GCA_009819775.1). Lineage (NCBI taxonomy): Eukaryota > Metazoa > Chordata > Aves > Phoenicopteriformes > Phoenicopteridae > Phoenicopterus > Phoenicopterus ruber. The sequence goes on from CM020222.1 coordinate 29,445,255, forward strand.
TTTTCAATAGCGGTTTAGGCACTACAGGGACATTTGCATGACCACCTTCGTATCCATGTTCCAGTACTATCAGTAAAGGTTAAGCAGTTAAATACCTTTTATCTTGTCCTGAGGTGTCAATGAAAGCCAAGCTTTCTACAGTGTCTTGGAAAGACAGCCTACGTTTGCTTAAGTTCCTAAAGCCTAATAGAATTCTTAGAACTTACTCCTAATGCTATATTGAAATGGCCATAAACATTATAGTTTTCAAATTCATCTATCTGAGCAAAAATATTTTCTATTTCCTTACAAGAATGAAAACACAGGAAGAAAGTTTCAAAGCAACTCCCCCAAGGAACATCCCTAAAGCCCCATTTAATTCCCAATTTTACAAAGTTTCTAAGCTTCCAGAGTATTTTTTAGTTGATGTTAACTTTAATTTAAGGGTGTTGTTTCAAAATGAAATCTCACAACATTTCATTAGAAAACAAAGCCAAATCGCTTGGATTTCTTTTTCTTCCTTTGCCAGAACAGTTCGTCAATTCACAAACATTTTCAGCCAACCTAAAGCACAATCTTTGGCAAATAAATAATTTGCCTAAAAAAAGAAGTAATTGTCCTGTTCTAAGAATAAGGATAAAATCCACCCGTGATTTTAAGTGCTCAGACTGAACAATGATGGACTATTTGTCCTGACGATAGAAAAAGAGAAATAAATTTTGCTTATTACTTTACATATATATTTATACGTATCTGAAAGTTATATACATGCACATACACACAGGGCTCTTTCCGTCCAACATGAATGTTTTCAACACAGAAAAAGTAAAGAGAAGAGATTTAGTGCTGATTAGAACAAAAGTCGCACTGTACCTTACAGATTTCAGCATGTCTCATTAAAACCGGGCTTGAAATATACATATCCTTTAATAAATAAAGCTTAAGGTACATAAACACTGCAGCGGATATAAATTATTTTAACCAAAGTATGTAGGGAAAAAAAATTACTGGAACACCATGATCCAGGGCATTTTACAGTAAATTGGACTTCATCAGCGGTTTTGCATTTTTATTTGATTTTGGAGTTCCTCCACTAAAGCTGTAAGTTTTGTAGAGTTTATTTCACACCTTGTAATTTAAAACGTTACACTCCATCGAAATTCCTCTCAAAAAAAGGACCCGAGTAATTAATGTCTTTGGGCTCAACGTTCATTATATCCCACTAGTGTGAAAATTCATAAAAATAAGACATGGGATTAGGAGCTTAACAGCCTCACACATTTGCAGAGCTGCTGCATTGGCAAATATTTCTCTGCCCTTTCGGAGCGGAGCGCTCTCCTGGGTGCTCTCATGTGTTTCCTTGGATCATCCAAGTCATTAGAAAGCGCCTGAAGAGAAAACTCATGTCTCATGCTCCTTTTTTTCTTGGAAGCAGATAAATAAAAGGGGTTTGGGCCATTTCTTCCCATGCTCTTCTATTTTCTTCCTTTGGTGGCAGGATGTGCTTTAACTCCTCATGGAGACAATGAGAATTTTGGCCACTCGCAGCAAGGGGACTCCAGATGCCCTTGGAAAGGAAGCAGGACCAGGGTTTTGATTACCGAGAGCTGAATCGCTTCCTTTATGAAAACACCCTGGGTTCTCCTCCCTGGTTCCAAGGAGGTGGAACAGCTCCGGGTTGAATCACAGGCTCCGTTTTGCCCTCAGATTCATAGATACAGCGGGTGAATTTGTGCAGTGAACAGTAACTTTGACCAGAGTTTAATTTCGGAGGGACATAAACCATTCACAAAGTTGGGCTGAATTTGACAAGCACCTTTTGCCAAAAAAACAAACAAAACCAACAAGCCTAATACAGGAGGCTCTTTTTTAAACTTCAAAACATTTCATTCCAAAGTGTTTTCAAAGCAAAAAGAGGTTGACTTCATGTAGGTGTTTCTGAAATGAGCCTTTTGGAGGTTTTATTGAAAAACCTGACTTTAGAAAAAATGAAATTAAACTGTAAAATGGAACATTGTGATTCAGATCAAACACCATGTCCTAGGTTGACTCAATATTTCTGGTTTATTTTATTTCCCTTTTTTTAAGACTGTCTTGGTTCAAAACAAACAGAATTGCTTCATTCCCTGGTCCCCTCCCCCAGGTATCTGAATTTGACCACAGTACAAAGCATCCTTTATTCACCCAGGTCGCAATCATTCACCCCAGGACACGGCTGGCCAGAAACCCTAAGGAGTAGATCAGTACCGCTCTCCCTGCAGCTCTGGCTACTCAATTTCCTTCTAAACCAGGCAATTCCTATTGTGCTGAAGTCCCTTCCAGATCCCAGTTACTCATCAAAGCTCCCTCTATAGCCGACAGTGAGAAATTCCAGCCCAAGATCCTTAGGACAAGCCATACTCTGAACACGCCACTCGATTTTAGAGGGAACCAAGCTGTCCAGTTTGGACTTGGAGATACCTTAAGCGAGGAGATGTGGAGTCCGCAACAGATCTACTCTTGGGCACAAAGTATCAATGCAAATTGCTGTTTTCATTACTGCACGTGGCTGTGGAAAGGAAAACTTTTGTCCAAGATAGATCAGCTATTGCATCTGCCCGGGAAATTAATTTGTCAGCAGCAGCTGGGAAAAGTGCATCGCATTCAAGTACTTTGCTGCCTTCTGATGTTTAAGGTCACATTCACGTTACCTTTCTGCCAAGTGCTTTCTGGCTGTAAGAAGATGCATGATCACCGATCCAAGGGCGCGCTTTTCAGGAAGTTCTCCAAAGAAGAGCAAGCCAGAAAAAGGGTCCATTTTATTTTACTCTGCACATTTTTAAGCAATATAATTAATATAACTGTTTTAGCATCCTAAATGAGGTTTATACATTTTATCCCTTGAATAGTGCTTCTAACTGAATGCAGTTAGCACACTCTTTAAAAAATAAAAAATTACACATCTTCTTTTGAGCTTAATGAAAGAAGCTCCTACCTCCAAGCTTGATCTGGAGGCTGTGTTGCAGCCTCCCTTTGCTCTCCAGCCCTAGAGAGCTGTTTTGAGCTCAGAGCAAGCCACCTTTGCAGCAAAAGGGCGAGCAGATTCTCAGCAAACATCAGGGCTTCTCAGATGGGTGAAAACTGGGAGATCTCTCAGCAAAGTTATTCTTTAGTTTGATCAAAAAATCTGTCATCACGTACTCTGGCTGGTGAAGAGGTGATAAAATCATTCAGCTTTGGGACATGGAGTGGTTCTCTCAAATTTAAATCAGATGGAAAGAGAGACAACTTGTTTTCAAGAGTAGTTAGGCTCTCAGCAAGGATTACGACTCTTACCATTTTCTTGTAGTTGCAAATTGAGTGTGTTTCAGAGTTTGACTATAGCAGTAAACAACCACCATACTTTTCTTATGAACTTATCTTGCATCTGTCCCCTCATGAGGACAACAATCACGAAACCTGGTGCTGTTGTCCATACGAGCATGTAGCGATCCAGTGCTTTGCTTGCTCTGAGGATATCTACATGAGTTGACGCACAAGCATGAAGATGAGTCACAGATGGCTCGATTAGTGCTGGAAACTCAATGCAGATCTGAGCAAGTTTTGGATGCTTCCCACCATGCATACTTCACTCGCTGTCTCACTGCAGAGCCTGCTGTGCAAATGCTTTAAAGGGTAACACAGAGAAAGGGCTGTGCCTTGGGAAGAGGAAAAAACATTCTCCTCAAACACAGTTAATGGGGCAAGAAGACCCAGCTTTAAAATGCAGCAGTGGAGTTTCCAGTTAGACCTTGGGGTAAACTTCTACTGCTGAGACAGATTCTCCATCACTGCAGGGTGCAGAAATTATTGAACAATTATCTGTGAGGACAGCCAGGGTGGACTTGGTTGCGGCTATGAGTTAGAGGACATCTTGAGATCCTTTCCAGTTCTGTCATTCCAGAACAGGAGGTCACCCTACCTGCACCTTAATCTTGCTTGGAAGGTGCACTCTGAAAAGACATAGTCTACAGGTCAAGTCCACACACAGCAGCTACTGAAGTGGCAATCTAAGAAATAACACTACTATAACCTTTCAGCAGGAGCAGAGCTCACATTTCTTCAGGGAAACATCCCCATGAGCATCACGCATACCTGCGCAGTTAAGCAGTACCGAGACAGAAAGTTTTGTTTGAGGGTACCCAGGACTGGATTAAAACTGCTGTGACCCCATGCAGCCAAACACTGATGCAGTGTATACCACTCTGCCTAGTCAAATTTATCCTCTGAATTGTTATGGGGTAACTTTAGTCCAACAGAATTCATGCCAGATGGGGTATCATATGTCTTCCTGCAGCCGATGTAAAACATGAAGCCAATATAAACACTATATGGCATGTTCTAGCTAATTCAACACAAAGCAACAGTGTGCACACACCTGATCTGGATCATATTTGTCCTGCCAGGTGATTTTGCAATACATAGATTGAGTGTTAATGATGTGGAATCCTAGCTCCATCTATTGCTCCCTCCAACGCTTGGCTGACAAGCCCTCATCTAGTGTTTCCTCCTTAAAAAAACCCTCATGTCAGTTCAAGCTCACATGCAGCATTCAGAGATACTAATACCATCCTGACAAGTTATTCATGACGAGTTTTCCCACTCTGAAGCAATCAGGCCTACAAACGGAGCCTGTAGGGAAAGGGATTTATGCCTCTTAGTAGAGATGCAAAAAAGAACATAGATGTTCAGCTTACCTTAAGCACCCCAACAGGCCTAGCATGCAAATGAAGCCAGGGCCATTTTCCCTCCCTCTCCAACCCGCATCTCCAACCCTACAAGACAATTGTCCCTGGCCTTCACACACCTCTCTGTTGTGCCCCGATTCTGCAGAGCCCAAAGCTTTGGGCTTAACACTAGAGACTGTCATCATGCCTCCTGGCCTTGAGATCAAGGAAAGGTCTAGAGATGCCACAGCCCCATCTCCTGAAGACAGTGCAATTATCAGGTGAGAGCTTGACTAAGCTTGACTAAGTTTATACAGCAGGAAAGTGGCAGTGGCATGCTAACCCCACCTTACACAGAAACGCATCCCAAATGCACAGCCTAAGTGCGTAGGGCTTGCACAAAACCTGAGTGGCCTCTCGTTTCAGGGTTAGCTGGTCATTTCTACCACAGAGACTCCTGTGTCAGCACCTGCAAGTATTTAAAATTCTCAAGCTTTCTTGCATTTGTTGTATCTGCCTTCTGTTTTTTTCAGCCTTTATGTTAGATGGTGCTGAGTTTTCAAGCTTTTCTCCACAGGGATGAGGCCACCAGGCGACCCACAGTGTAGACAGCCAGCCAAAACTCTGCGGAGATGGGATGTGAGCAGATAGGGTGTGGGGAGAAAGCCCTAGAAGGAAGAGGGAAGACCTGCGTGCGAGAGGTTTAAAATGACCCTCAGAAAATCTCTAAATTGAGAGTTTGGTAATACTTAAGGGGTGGAGAAGAAGAAAAATTTTAGAGAAGAGGAGGAGGACTTCCCAGCCTTACTTTATGCTACTGACAGCAAGGCTGTGCCTAAACCGACCACTTACCCCCTCTGAGCATGGAGTGACCACGGAGGTGGTACCTGAGCAGACATGCTGCAGGACTGAGCGGCAGGTTTCCATCCGGGCTTTGCCAATGCTTGCCTCAGCACTGATTGTAAGAAGCAACCCCATTATCCAGAAAATGAGGAGGCACAAATTGAGCAGGGGAGCCTGGGGAGTTATTGTCAGTGCATCTCTTTTAAGGACATAGCCCTGACGGGATGTTTAGCATCTTTTCTTTCTTATAACTACAATAGCTGGGAAGAGCAAGCAGAAGAAACCCAAAGAAACGTCAGCTGTTCTTCAGGTCCAAAGCAGAAGCAGGAATCTTCAAGGCCAAGCAGGACTGGGAAACAAAAGCTCTGAGTTGAATTACTTGTGTACCAGTCGGTCCTGGAAGAGAAGCCAAGTTTCTACCTTGCATGGATTCCCTGTGCTCTGGTGTGCAGCTGAGCCCCTGCCGTTCACAGGGTGGATGTTTTAGTGCCTGGCTCTTTTTAACTGGCACATGTTAAGAGCTTTGAATTAACAGGTGCATAAAAACTGTCAAAAAACACTTAGCTCTCAAGACAGTCTGTCGGTTGTATTAAAAATATGGTTTTATGTAACCACATTCTCTCAACACTTGCTGGGTATTACGGCATGGGAAAGTCACTCGCCCTTTCCAAATGAAAGCAGCGATGTTTAAACTCTCCCGCAGAAAGAGAAAAAAAGAAAGAAAATGAGAAAGGCTACAGTTCCTCTGATCTTGCCAGGGAATTGCTCCTGTTTTCCACACTAAAGGTAGATTTTTTCCAGCAAAACAGGACCGGCCTAAAGCTCCAGAGTAGAGGCAAGCACCCCAGCAGGTCAAAAGGCCAGTGTCTTGCAGCCTTACTGAGCTGGAAATGAGGGATTTTTGACAACTGAATGGGAAGATGTCTCACTTTCTGACTGAGGAGGTGGTATTTGCTGTAAGCTTGGTCTGTGATGAAAAAACAAAAAATCAAAGTTTGACAGAGGTTTAGAGCTAGAAAAAAAGCTATTTGTGCCCATGTTTCAGAAGAGGTTTCGGAACAGTTTTAGTTCTCATCTCCCCTCAGTTGCAAGTCCCGAACATCTGGGATCCCAGAAACAAAAGCATCAGGTTTCCAGAGTGGAGAGAGTTGTAAGACACAGGTCCAGGAGAATTTTTAAAACTCTCGAAAGCATTCCTGAAATCAGTTCCCTTTTAAATATGTGGCAAATACATTAAAGTGGGCTTTGGATTAAAGTTTTACTGCCTCTTGATAAAAGCCATTCGCACCTTTGATGTGTTTGTGGATGGCAGCCATCCCAAATGCCTTCCCCAGGCCTCGCCCTCATCAGGAAGTCTCCCTCTGGCTCTCTCCAGGAATGCCCAGATGGGTTATCATCTGTCACCTCTCCAGAGGTGACCAACTCAAACCAGCCACCTCTGGGGTCGCAGACACAGTAGGTGAAAGCAAAGATTTCTGAGTGTAAGCGTTTAGGGTGTAATGGTGAACGTGGATAACCCCAAAGCCTGTGAGAAGTGGGAAGAACAGCAGGGACCTGGGCTTCTGAAACTGGCTGTGAGTTTAATCCTACTGAGTTTTAATTCTGTGAATCAAAGCACTTACAGTACCACCCTGTGCTCACCCACCTTCTGCTCAGCCTGATGGCTCTGAGCAGCCCTGGTTATTTGCCTAGCCTGCAGGACAGATGGGTCCAGGAAGTTTTTTGGCAGCTGCTGGAAGGAGGAAAGGAAACTGGTTGAAGGACAGAAGGAGAAAACGTATTGGTGGCTTGGGAGGGTTTGAGTACTGAAAGACTCCAGTGTTGCAGGCAGTTGGGAGAGAGGAGATGGAAAGCAAATCGTGTCACCCCTATGAAACGCAGATTTAGCTTTGTGGATGTCAAGGCGAGAAGGGAGCATCACGAGTGTCCAAGCATGACCTGGTGCAACTTCCAGGCCAAGGAAAGTGGCTTCTCAGGTTCTGCCAGTGAGAGCATCAGAGGGACTGTCACTGACAACACCAGATATGCTGAGCAAGTCCAGGAGCGGGAGCCTGCCTGCTTGGCAGTGCTGGTTTCCTGCAGAACTGGTTAATGTCAATGAGACTGATGAACACTCCACAGTAGTTAGGGGATGCAGTGGGATGTCATGGAGAAAAGTCCATTGCTAAATATTTTGATTTGAGGAACGCAGAAAAGAAAACAATTGGTATTTTAGCAGACAGGGGAAAAAAAAGATCTGGAAGCAAGAAGAAAATCCTGCAGAGAACCAGGCATGACTTTTTAAAACAACTGCAAGATGTTCTTCTTGGAGGATCAGAGAAGCACGTTAGAAAAATGCTGGAATGGACCTGGTTCTTTATGAGCACATCCTTATGCCAAATAGTATCATCTTCTCTGCCATGAAAGTAACCACCAAAACGTGGGACCAGCTGTAGCTCACACGATAGCGAAGCCAGAGACACAACCTCTAGGACATCACCAGCACTACAGACAATGAAATATGCACAATCAGCCACAAGAGTCACCACCTAAACAGCTACAGAACTACTCGAAACATGACGCAGGGTTTCGGGTGATATTCAGAAACCTAATCCAGATCCAAATTGGGAAATTTTGAAGAAGACGTCTGAATTGGATTAACCCTTCCTTGGGACAGAGGATCTGTCTACACTGGAATGGGAAAAGTGACTCGAGCCTGGAAAGACACAGCTGTTTCACTCTACCTAGCCCACGTTGCAAAGGCAGCGAGTATACTCAGCCCAGATTTCAGCACAGGCTTCAGTGAGTTTATAGAGTTTGTTGCCCAAACTAACGATCGGAGGGACAGCCAATCTGTGGCTCTTCAGCCATACCATACGCAGCCAAGAAACACTTCTAATGGGGTACCCTTGCTGGGCTGATGGCTCATGACCTCCTAAGGCTATGGTAGTGTAAAGGGTTTCCCTTCCACATGGAGAAGGGAAGGAAGCAAGATAACATGGCTTGCTGAGACACTATCTGCAAGATACCTAGCTCCATCCTTTGGTGAAGGAGTCACACCAACAGTGAGTTGCTGTTATCTGCTGCCTAGGAACAACTCCCAGGGCTCTCCATCCCTTCAGCTGTCCTGAGGACGTGGCAATCCACAGCCATGTGAAGGCAATGGTCAAGAAGGTCAGCTGCCCTTTACTTACATGGTGGGTAGCTAAAAGGCCTCTATTTCTGTTGCTGCTGGATCTTATGACTGCAGTCCAGCCAGGGCCTCACCTGATACCAATTGCTAGCAAGACGCCTTATAAGATTGCTGAGCTTGAAGTTCATGGAGTGATTCTGTCCTTTGTTCTACTACCTCCTTTACTGGCTCTTTGAAGGAGGAAGCTGTGTATGTGAAATAACTCAATGGGGTCTCCCTTCAGGACATTTGGGTACTAATGCAGAAGCAACATGAGATCAGCAATTACGCATTTGGAGCTGCTCCTGATGTGTGTCAGTGAGACCTTGACTGCTGCTGTTCCGTTATAAACCCATCACAGTATTTGTTTGAGAGTTCCGAGCAATACCTTCCCAACAAACGAGCAGACTGTGATCCTGGGCTCAATTTGGAATGCCCGCAAACCAGAACAAAGACCCATTACTGCTCACTGCAGAAAAAAGAAATGGCAGAGAGACATTTGAAGGGTCAGATTCAGCACTGATAACAAGAACATGAGAGGATCACACCAGATGATTGCATGTTCTGATACATCACCAGCACTGCCAACTGCTTCAGAGAAAAGCAAGAAACCCTGCACAGGGAAAGTTAAAGAGGCTTGTCATTCAGGGATTTATTTATGATCCATGTTTCACTTTTATTACCCACAGAGCAATTAAGGTTGGTTTGGGTGTTTTTGTCTTACTCAGCTCCAACCCTCAAAACCAGACCCAGGTCTGGGTGAACAGTGATTCTGTTCCTTCATTCAGCCATCTTTCCACATCCTCCCCCATTCTTCAACAGGCAAGAGAGTGAAGAGGTGTGCTAGCACTGCAGCTTTCACATTGGATGATTTATATCCACTCCGATGGGATCACAAGGCACAAAATGGGTTATTCCAGCTCTTGGGGTTTCATTCTTTGCTGTGAGGAACCTCCAAGCTTTTCTCTTACTGCCTGCTCAAATGGATCCCAGCACTCCACCAGAGGACTGGGCTGAACTGCGCTTGCAGGACAACCTGTCCCATCTCAGTTATCCAGCAGTCTCTAGAAAACAGCCCAGCCCTTACATGGTGTAGCCCTGGAAAAGGGAGTCATGGGTTGACTACCCAGCTCTGGAGTACAAACGCAGCGCCTGGCCCCCACACATGCTTTCCAGTCAGGTATCACATCGCACGGCATCCCTGCTGCCGCTGGACTTTCTGCACTCATGCCATCACCCACCACCGCCTATTCAATAGGACACTGTCCCCATCCTCTGAAGGATGGTGTGGCATGGGGTGCTGAGACTGCCAGATCTCTGCCGCGCATGAGGGCTGCTTTACTTACTGCGTAAGAGCAATTTCTCCCAGTTCTCGCCTCTCGCACACATGTGCCAGGTGTGAAAACCAGTTCAGACATTAAAACCCACTGCTCAGCTCTAGCAGTGTGGAAAAATAAAATCACTGGCCAATCAGCCAAACAAGCAGGTGGGAGTGGTATGGACAGAGGCAGGAGAGACAAGGTACTAAACCTGCCCAGTGCTCCCAAGCGCCTCGTTATACTGATTTATGTTAAGCTAATTGAGAAAATGACTCTAACTACACAATCCAGGCCCTAATTCAGAAAGGCCCAAGCTTTTTAGTGTCTTTACCTGCGTCTTAAAAGGCATGATTTAAACCCTGTAACTAACAGGCTGCCAAAGGGAAGGATTTGAAGGATCTGATGTCCTATCATGCTGAGGGGGTGAGGCTTGGCTAACTTCTCTCGTTACTTGGTCTTTCCCCACTGACGTACAAGTTTGCTGCTGGGACATAAATCAGGGGAAATGATGAAGGAAACCAGTCTCGTGCCCCATCAAAGGAGCCAACACTCGCTTTAACAGGACCATGCAGACAAGCCTAAATAGGGCACTTAACAAGCATGTGGCTTCTATTATACCAGCCCACATCTCTACACCCTGTTTGTATTGCCCCTGGCAAAACCCTTTGTCCCTTGCACACCACACCTGCTTATATCCACAGAATAAAAAAGGGATTATAATATAATACCAAAGTGTTGAACATACGACTTCTGGGTTGGATCAGGCCTGCAGAAAAATTTTATCTAGCTCTCAGCAACTGCATGAACTTCTGTACACAGCTATGGCATGCCCAAGAGCGGAGCATAGAGTCCCAGGGACTACGTCTACACAGAATCACGCGAAAGTACCAAACTCAGTCCAAGGACCCACAGATGCTCAAAACATGAGGGGCATCTGGTAAAGTAGCAGGCCTCAGGCTGGGACAATCCATATCCAGGGGTTTTGATCCAAGTTTGAACCTTGACAAAAGGGCGTTAGGAACAGAAAGTCTATAGATCCTACTGTCCTAAGCAGAAGACGCAGAACAGAGGGAATCCCAGCATGGGAGGCAATTCAACAGTGCTCTGTCCCTTTCTTTGGCTCCAGAACTTCCCCAGAATAGGACAACTTTCCCGTAAGCAATCCTTTCTAGCATGTTCTTAATACAGCTGGTCAGGAAACACAGTACCCCCAACCACTAGGCCAGTCATTACTTTTCACTCTTACTAGTTTTTCCTCATTCAGTTTAGATTGGATACAGGCTCAAAGAGAAGACTCCACTGCATCGCAGAAGGTATTAGGAAGAAGATCGCTGACGGAGAACTTGAGTCTCCCCTCAGACAGCTACCCTAAGCTGAAACCTCTTGAGAGCCCAAGTTCATCTGGCTGGATATACAATCAGATTGGGGATTGTCCAAGTGTTTTACACCACTCACTAGACATCCATGGGAAGCCCAGGCTGAGCCATGACCATCTGTGCTCATTTAAACATTTCTTGACAGAGGAGCGAGTGTTAATCCCGACATCCTGGCCAAACTGCAACATGGGCAATTATATTGTGCTTTGTAACATTCTCATAGTGGTATATATCGGTGTTTTCCACTTCTTCCCATAATGGTAATGTGGTGGCCCAGCACAGAAGCGGGTAAATTGCCACAGGAGAACGGAAGTCCCCTGTGATGAGCCCTGCAGCGTTACTGTCAGATATCACGTGTTGCTCTATTTTCCCTGCCGTGGATGTTCAACCCCAGCACGCTTCACATTCAGACTTCTACCTCTACCCACCAGAGGCCTTCACTTAAAAATCTGCCCACCCAAGCCATTCCTGACTAACGCTGAACTTTTTTTTTTTCTATTTTTCTGAAGATACAACACACTAGCTGAGCGGGCAGTGCACCTGCCTTCAATCCACTCCGGTGACAGCAGAGCCAACCAGTGTAAGATGCATCAACTGCAACAAAGGTAGAAATGGCTTTTGCTTGAAGACCCTCAATTCCAACTGTTCTCTTTCTTCAAAGGAAAAACAAGGAAAAAAACCAACCCTTTTGTTGCACCAAAATAATCTCCTGGCATTTCTGACCAGCACACATGTTGTTACAATTATGACTGGACTGCTTGGCTCCGGCATAGGGGGAATGCTAAACCGGCACACTGGCACCCATCAAAACATTTGCGAACTTCCAAAGTGGAACTGACACCATGGTAGTGGTTTATATCACACGTCAGAGAAAAGCTTCATAACTCAGATCAAACAATTTAACTCTTGAGCTCCCTGTCTAGAGAGAGCGACCAAATGCTAGGCTGCCTGTTGTTATTTCATATGGCTGTGTCATGTGGCTTCCAGCCAGTTCACTTCATTTTGCAAGCTCAGAAGTTAAAGACAGATAGAACTGGCCAGAACTTCGATGAGGGACTTGTAAGAGAATAGAAACTGCTGATTCTAACAATAGCATCTTCCCTGTCAAGCAGAAACAGCACCAGCACTATCAGGATGGCACGCAAGAATTTTTTGGCTTTTAAGTAATTTTGTTGGATATAAACTTACTCCCTTCTAGGAAACTCATATTCGTAAGTAGTTGTCAAAAAGATCTTTCGACTTAGAACTTTTTGCCTTTTTTGGTTTGAGGAGTTCAAACAATAATCTTATCCGTAACAACAAGGTGCAATCAGTAGGACTATTTCAACCACATTTTAGCCTACCAGAGAACCACAAATTATATGCGAAATGGTATGCATGTGCTTCCTGTAAATACCATTACAATTCAACTCTTCTGTCAGATGCTCTTCTGTATGTCCCCTGATGAGCCAAATACAACTGTAATGAGGAACAGACCTATCCACTAGGACTTTTAGATTCCCTTGAGGAGCAACTGGGGACAGCTGCAGAGGATGGAACAAGAATGGTACAATTAAATTATTATTGCACTTACTGGTATCCAGTTTTGAAAACCATTATCAGGTTGCTACAAGCTGTTCTGCAACTGCAGACAGAGCAAAGGAAGTCAGTCACAATTTTCTCACAACACAATCAAATCTTCGGCTTTTAGGCCAAGTCTTCCAGCAAAATAACAGGGAATGCAGTGTATCGGCAACAACAGAGCAATGCTTCGTACACAACTCAAATGTTACTTTGGAGTTTTCTACCTTCAATCAGCCCTGATTATGAACTGCTTCTCTAGAAACAGATTTATCTCTCTTTCTCCTGTGCATGGGAGGCACCAGTAGAGATTTTTCACTGCTGCCTTGGGCCACGGTTAGTTGAAAATATCCCTGCCAAGCTGTATCTTGACATGTCTTTGTTTCATACGTTTTCATATTTTGGAACAGCCTTTTTTGAGGTTTTACTTTCACACAGCGGAAAGTTGCCAAAGGACATATCTGATTCTGTCATTTATCGCCTCCTGCGGAAAACCAGTCTTGGATACATGGATTAGTATCAGATATCACAACTGAAAGTAAACACACTGCATAGAAGATGCACTGATTTATTAATAGAATAAAAATGAAATGTAGTGACATGTTTTTCCACTATTAAAGTCATAGAGACAATCAGTGTCCCATTTATATACTCGATGGCGTCATTCAGTAACTCATTCATAAACTCTGACTGACACGTTCAGGTCAGGTATTCGAGAAACCATTTCCACAATGAAAGCAGCCTTCCTCTGTTACAAAGCGGATAGCCGTGAACACTGTCCCCAAGGTTTGCAGCTGCATTGGCCTACGGGAGGTTTTCCTGTGTCCTCTATTTTAATTCCTGAGACTTTCTCCACCCGGAATAGCTTTTTAAAGCTTTTCAACAGCAACAGAGCAAACCAGCTGAACTTCTTGTGGGGTACAAATCCGTTCTTCAGGCAAGAAAATGCACGGAATATTATACAAAAATGGGCTCATTTCCAATATACTGTGGGGATTATTCATTACAAGATCCCCGGCTAATTATTGGAACTTTGAGGCACCTACGACAGAGAAAAATGTTTGTAATGGAACAGCTTTAATTGTAACACGCTCTCTTTTGTGTGTTTCTACTTCTACATCATACATTCTGCAATGTCTTAAACCGTAACCCATCATTTTTGTTAAATCATAGCTGCTGTGATTTCATAGATAATAATGTTATCAATATATAGCTTTGTGTGATCTAGCATTATCTGAAAGAAATAGGTAAAGTGATTAATAGGAAATATTACAACTGACTTTGCAATTTGCCTCAATATGCAAATTTCCTTTAAATCAGGTACAGGAAAGAGTATCAGCTACGAAGACAATTAAAGAAAGCACTTGGGTTTCACAGGATTGAAACCCATTGAAAACTAATCCCTTCTGGATACAAAGGAAGACAAACATCCTATCGCAGTTGTCAGGGGACAGAATGTGTTCAGAAGCAGACAAAGTTGCAATGTTTTCTCCTGTAGATACGTCTCTCTTGCACACTGCTTGGAACAGGTACCTGTGACACCGACATGCTGAAAGCCTTTGGAAAAAACCCTACTGTTCGCTTCCAAGTATCCCGTTTCAGGAAGGTACAGAGCCCCGTGAAGAGCTGGGCATTAGAACATGAACTTAAACCAGAATGACGAGGACAGATGGTGAACCCCAAATGGGAGTCTTGTGAAAACAGAGCCTTTAAAATTCGAAAACAATATTAAAGGAAAAGAGAAATGAAGTGCGTATTACTGGCACTGCAGAAGCCCAGATATAACATACAACACACAAGCCTGCAGAGAGTATATTATCCATAACCGTCTGGCTTATCTGAAGGTAGTAGTCATGTAGCAGAACAAGCTGGGGAGTTTCCCGGAGTCACATTTACTGCTTGAGTTTGGCTGTCCATATTGGAGAGGGATTTGGTACCGGAGTTTTGAGACTGAACCAACTGTTCAGAAATAGTAGAAGCGACAGCACGGTTAGCATGCTCGCTCTCCTGCGCCGCAACACTGGGAGTGGGGTTTTCCTTAGCTGTCCCAGCATGACTGTGTGACTGGCTGGCTTGTCTCCCTGCTTCTGCCTCCTGCTGCTGCAGCATCCGCTCCACCTCTATCTCAAGTTCCAGATTTTCCTCATCTGCCTCCACTTCCAGCTGCTGCATTAACTCCTCCAGCTTCCTGGCCTTGCGGAGCTCATTCTGCTGTATGATCGTGCACAGGTGCTCCGTGAGGTGTTCCTTAATCTCCGTCTTGTGTTGGAGGTCCAGCTTGGCTGCCACATACTCCGACTCAGCCTTATCATACCGTTTCCTGCAAAATCATCATCATTTCTAGAGGGTTAATTCTCAAAGCACTTTACAGTCTGACACATGGACAGATACTTTAAGCATCCCTGAAATGCAATGTGCTCTGCAATGCATTATGCCAGCTATTCATGACATGCTGCTACATTAGTAAAAGGGAAGAAAGTAAGCGTGAATTGATCAAATCTTCGCCTCTTGACACATTAGCCTCCACTGCTGTATTCCAAGAGTTAATTCACTCGTCTGAAATCTACAGATTGAATCATGAACAAGCAATTTTACTGCCTGTTTTAAGAGATGCATCACTAGCAGCAGAAAGAAACCATCAGAAATTGCAGTAGTTTTACACTTCTAATGAACACCTAGCTAGTGAACTGAGCCACGGCAAAACAGGTTTGTGTTTTTTCTAATCCAGCCATCCACCCAACAGATACAGATGCTGCAATGGTGCTATACACGTTTACGTTCGGATCTGGTCTAGAAGTGTACTCATCCGGCCACCCATATATATGTTCAGAAAATCATGAGCAGCACAGATTGACACAGCACAGACATCAATAGTGATCACAACTTTTGCATGGCAACAGATGTAGAATTTTATTGTAAGCATCCCCCCGACGCACACCTCCTGCCAATTTGCACTTCCTGCCATGACAAATATAGCAAAAAGGAAATATTCCAAATATTTATTGAGGTTAACACATCTGGCATATCTAGCACTTTAATGGTTGGTGTCCACATTAGTGATGCATCTTCCACTACATTCAGTGAATCTGTATGTTAATTCTGATTTAATTAGTAGAAAGATAGATGCAATCTCGCTCATCAGGAAAGGGAACATGCAAAGGCTTTTGCAGAATGACTATGTGATCTATCTTACAGAGCATTCATAAAACTAATATTAATAAGGTGGTTGAATAAAGAATCCAGCTGTTTTATAAAACCAGATTCAAATATCTGGTTAAACAAAGCAACAGAAAGACAGGAGAGATCCTTTGCTTAGGGAAACAGAAGGAAATAAGACATAGAAAAGCCTTCCCAAATATGTTCCTGTATATAATAATCACAAAACTTTGACCCAGCCGTAAAGGCTATGTCTGCAGTGGGCAAGAAGATGCCCACTTACGTTTCCCTCACAAGAAAGTCAAGATTTCCCTGTGCCAGGTATCTGAAATGGAACAACTAATGCTATGATGGAAACTTCTGCACAGTTAAACCCTGGGCTGAATTCACAAATATTCTTCACATCGTATTTACGAAAATTCCATTCCACAGCAATTGTCAAATACCCCTAACGATGTACGTGCTCAGGACTATTTAATATTGCACTTTTTGACGCACTGAAATTATTTGTGTTTTAGCCCTAAAATATCAGGCAAGAACTAAAAAATTGCTTAAAAAGACATCACTTAAAAGTAAATCAGCTTTGGCTCATAATGCATAAAAACTACAACACTGAAAGCATCTGACTCACATTTCCAAATCCCTCCCTCACAAAAAGAAATACTTACTAAGTTCATGAAAGTCATTAAGTATTTTGTGAAGTTTATCCCCTTCATCCTATCAGCATCCCCTTTTGTTATCTTCATTAAAAACTGCTTTCCAAACATCAGAGCCGCTTGTGTTATATGCTCTTTAGCCATTAAGCATTTCAAATAGACACATTATTACAAAATTTTGGTAAGGAAATTTCCAGGAGCGTTTAATGGTTTTAGAAACCAGACTTAAACCTAAAATACACTGAAATGTTTTTCCTCTTGAGGATATGAAATTCAGTATTCATATGCACTCAGCTACTGCAACTACAGTTAATCTTAGATATTTCAAATGATAATTACACAAAAAAAAATCCCTATTTTTTAGCTACTGCTGCTATTTTTTTAAAGACTAATTACCATGTTTATTGGCCTGTGGTCAACATATAGCAGAAGTCAGAAGGAGAAATACACGTTTAACACATTGAATCGTGAACCAAAAACCGCAACCGAACATTTCCATTTTATTAAACGGCTACATAAACATGCTGATGTTTATCTACTGATGTTGTGGTTTACCCACAACTAATAGGGTGTTCCGATCAATTTCTCGCATTTAAGGAACTCATCAGAACCAGAGTGATTAAAGGCACATTGTGAAGGGTGAAAGCTTGCTTTTTCCTTCAATTTTTGGTTCCAGTTCCAAAAGTGCTTCAGCAGTATTATATGTTTTAAGCTTAATTGGTCCCATTGATTCCAACAGGACCAGAGTTGTCATCAACAAGCAAGTTTCCCTGAAAAGGACTTTCATTTTAGGCCTTTTAAAAAAACTCTTTCCCCCTGAGAAGAAATAAACAGCCTTGGAACAATAAAGCAGGGCTTATGGACAACTGCACAGTTAAAGCAGTAAGTATGTCTCGTGACAGCACAAAGCTGGAAAGCACAGTCTGCAGTCAGAAAATCTACTTCAGCTTCCAGATTCCAAGGGAAAAATTAGGAAATAAAAAGCACACTTTTACCTCAAGATTTGAGAGCCCCCCAGACTGTAACCACTTTAACTACACATTATTACAATGACATAACTCCATTCCTGCTTCGGTGACAGGAAACAGCATTTGCTCCCTCCGCCCAGGCAGGGCTATTCCCTCCTCCCTGTCTGTCGCTTACCGGGCATAGGAGTATTCCAAGCTGGCCTGATCAATGCGGTTCCGCAGGATGCCAATGTCAGCAGATACCATGTCATCCAGAGCTTGTAACTCCTTCTGAATCCTTTTTAGTTTCACTGTTTCAGCTTGAGTTCTTTTGGATCTGCAAAAAGAAGATGCATTTTTTTTTTTCCTTTTCAAGCCTCTCTTCTTGACATAATGGGCCCCATTTCATTTGCAGAGCAACTAACTTCTTTAAGAGCTATTCAGAAGGTTTCTCCTTTATGGTTTAAGACTTTTGATCTTTTTTAATATCCACAGGGATCTAAAATGCCTGCTATTAAAGGACTACAGCAAAATTACGTAATGACTATAATCAAAGTGCCTAAAATGGATTGTGTTTCTTCACTGTGGAAACACACAAGAAGCTGCTGTATCTAAGTAGTTCTCAGTATAAGGAAACAGGAAATGGCTTGGGGGGAGCGAGAGGGGGAAGGGTATTTAGCCCTGCAAATATCCCCTTTCAAAGAAGCCCAGTTAGTAGGGGCCAAAAAGTCACCTAACCTAAGCTTGATTTCCATTTTGCAAAATTATTCCCAAAAGGCCTAGCCAAATCCCAATGAAGTCAATGGAAAGTTTTACATCAAACACAAAGGATTTCAATCAAGCCTTATGTAACCTTTTTCAACTCAGCCTATTCATTCCTAAGTTCTGAAAACTAAATGTTGCTAAGGGTAGCAAGCTTTGACGGATTTCACTCCCAAGCAAGCTAAGCAACGTTCAACAAGCTTTCCCACCAGGTCACTTTGCTGTCATTCATCGCCACCATAAATGCTTTTCAGCTGCTGCTTTACAGCCCAAAGCAGGTACTTGAAAGCAAGACTAGAGATGTAGGAAGTGACACCACCTCTCATTAGACCAGCTGATGCAGGTGGAGAGAAACAGACATCCTGCGGTATTGCTTAGAGCCTGAAGAAAGCCTTTGGATGTCAGATATAGCTCCCTCGTATCACCTTCCAAGTCTTCCTCTCTCTCCTCATGCTCTGCTTCCAGGAGGAAGAACCCAGCCTGGCGGTCACACCCATGTTTGCTGTCCTACAGTGACTCAGACCTAATGTATTTGTATTTTAGCTCTGCCTGGCAAAGGAAAATAAAATCTTCAGAACCGCAAAGAGAATCTTCTGCACAGTACTGGCTGTGTTCACCCGTGCTACCCAAGAGCGTTGATGGGCAGAACACAATACATGTCTGGGAGAGCACTGTGAGCCTGAAAGCTTCACATCTCCTTCCTTAACCCAGTGTTATCAGCTGCTCCAATATCCTTCCCTACAAACCCCGCCTTCCCTGTAGTCTTAAACTATCTCAGTGGACAACACTGTACAATACCTTAAAGTCTGCTCACCTGAAGAGCACGAGCTAACAACTGTGAGAACATGTGAATTTTTATAATTTCTAATCAGCCAGTGGTAAAACAGTACCTTCTTAAAGTTGATTGTCTTCTCTTTTCAACACTTTTTACATACTAATCAGTCAAAAGCCTGAACAGAAATAACTATAGTTTCCCTTCACAGGTTAGGAATGAAATAAACTCTCCTTAAATCCAGTGAAAACAAATCAGGAACAGAACAGGGACAAGCATCTGAGCACCCCAACTTCCAAACATGCCCTTACTAACAGGCACAAGGACTTCAGCTAATTCTCGAATTGTGTAGTAACTTTTCCATCTGCACACAGAGCTGCAGCTTTGGGAGCGTGAAAAGCTTAGTCACAACTTCTTAGCCAGCACTTGTCATCAAAGGGAAATGTCAATCACAGCTGCTCACTTGTGGAGCAGCACTTACAGAGCACAGAGAGGAGGAAAAAGTGAGATTTAAAGAGAAGATATGCAACTGGTTGCAGATGAAAAGTAATCCCTTCCTCAGCCTCAGCCTATGCTGCAGCACGGCCCCTTACCTCTCCGCAATAGCTTTGGCCAGGAGTGCCTTCTTGCGTTTATTCTTCTCTTCTATCAGCCGCTGCTCTTGCTGGAGGATTTCCCATCGTGATTTTTCCTGCCTGCTCATTGACAATAAGATCAAAATTAATAGAAAGTTCATTTCTCTCCCTCTTCCCCAAATGACACAAATATTCACCATCATATTTCCTGGAGCAAACTCTAAAAATGTCAAAGGAACAATAAACAGGTTTTGGTTCTGAGGAAAGAAGAATCATCTGCAAGAAGTCATTCAGACCGATAAAACATTTCCAGATGAAATCTGCTGATCAGAACAAAAATCTTCGTAAGCAAGTAAGCTGCTGGTTAATTCAGCTTTGCTGGAAGAAAGAGCATACTGAGCCTTTTCAGAAATGGGTGGAATTTTTCATTTAAAGGATGTGCTTCCCCACTAGGAAGAAGCAGTTTCAGGTTTCCTACTGGCTACTAGAAGCCACTATCTGTTCAGTCTGCCAACACAGCCTCTTTTCTGGGAATGTTTTTTCCATAAAACAGATCCTTTCGCAGGTCTGCTTTACAGTACAGTCCCCAAATAATTAAACTGATACAAACGAAAGGCTTGTAAAAGTTGCAATGAAAACGAGCAATGAGGAAGAACAAGAACTCACTTTTGCCACCAGGGAAAGAGTTACTTGGATTCCATTTCCTAGGCTTCATCTACTAAGAGATACAACCAGCCCCAGGGGATGGAAGGCAAGGTCTCAGGTGAGAGGGGACAACCTGCACCAACACAACTGGGCAGGATTAAGGAGAAACAAAAACTGCTTTGCCGCTTTTCCACCCTGTTGTGTTCTTCATGCCCCCTTTCAAGAAGTATCAGCTTAAAAATACCCAAGTAACTCAGCTATGTTAATCTTAACAACCATTTCTGCACAAGAATATCTCTTCAGACTTCTCCTCATCACCCTATTCCTAAAACTTCATATAGAGAAGTATTTTTAATAAGATTTAAATTCAAGCGCACAGGTTGAGATGAATTCAGCAGATTCAGGGGGTGGTTCTTGCTAAATGTCATTTGCTCCTCACAGACTGAAAAACTTCTCTGCAAAGCTTTAGCTATCTTCTTCCCAGTCAAATAGTGTCTGTATTTCTCAACACTGGGAAGGAGCTGAACAGCCAGTACCACTGGTGAGCTGCACCCACACGAGGAATTTGGCGCTGCTCTTCGAAGTGCTGCTATTCTGGTGAAGGGACAGCTATCTGCAAGTAGGTGACCCCAGCCAGGAGCCAGGCAGGTAAATGGCAGGCAGCAAGGCCAGCAGCTGCAGCCTCTCAAGGCACGTCTGAGAGAACAGAACCTCCTGGATCCTTTTGACATTTGAATTTGAGAGAAGCCACGCTCTGCTTCTCCACACCAGTGCCTCTCCAGTGGGAAACACCTTCAGACCTCTTCAGTCCCCTCTAAGATCCTACGGACCGATCTAACCAGAGACAGGGTCTGGCACACCACGCTTGGAAAGCTGCTGATCCCTGTTTTGGGGGAATACAAATGATGCATGGAAGTTTGGTGGCCAGGTAGTGTTTGTTGATTATATTGGGCAGAAATGTTTGGACCTGCAAAGGAACTCAAGGCTGGAGCAGCATTGTTAAAGTGTTTTAAAAATAAACTATATGCCCTAGAAAAAGAATTAATCCTTTTGCCCCTCACACTTTGCCCACTGAGGAGAAAAAGAAAATTAGCACCTGGATACAGACATGAAGAGCTAAAACCAAGTAATTTCTCATATTGGAAACACCTGCCCTCTCTAGCATTTAGACAGCAACTTCCTTTTATAGGCTACTATCTGAATTCTGGAGGATGAACTAAGTAATTGCCACATTCCATCAGACTCCCAGAGAGCCATGGTCAGTACTTTTACCCTTCTCTCGCTCACATGTACCAGATCGATGCTTCTGAGGGAGACAGGCACCCCGCTGTGGGCTGATGCACAGGGTGAGAGCCTTGAGATTGGTCTCATCTTGACTCATAAAAGCTAGAGAACTGCTTAAACCTGAAATTTTACCTCCTTACTAACACTTTTGGCATTAACAAATCTGCAGCAATATTGTAAAGGGGAACACAAAGTTACATGAATCACAGCATATCTACTCCCAAAAGGGCTTTTAGTTGTGGCTGCTGGCTTGCCTATGCAGCACGATGGTGAGATTAAGTCTTCATAAACCACTAGGACAGTCCTACATTTTGGGCGCTTTATGAGGTACAGTCCCACTGCCATAGGAAATTATCTGAAGACAGCACAGTGCGTATCTGCATGGATTACACTACAGAATTTGGTCCTGAATCAGGTTTAACCCAACTAGAGATGGAAAACAAAGGTTCAGTGTAGAGGAAGCAATGATGATCTCTCAAACCTTCCTATTAGATGCAGAAAAGTTCACTTTACTTCACAATAAAAGAATGAATCAATACATAATAATGAAACCTATCCCCTGATTTTACTGACTTACTAACAATTCCACTTTCTTTTTCTCCACTTTGGAGTTCGGCTTTGCAGGGCGGGTCTGCGCGTTGTCACTGCCATTACAAGGATCTACCGGTGTCACTTCCTTCTGCTGGTCTCGGTTGTCGCTTTGCCTTTGATTTCCTGCTGAAGGAGGATGAGGTGGTGGCACAGGCTGCTCAGGACGACAAGGCTTGTGTTTTGGTACAGAAAGCAGCTGCTCAGGAGGAACAGAGGCTGCTCCACCCTGCAGTCCCAGCTTCTGACATTGCTGCTGGAGGGCTTTTTCTCTTTGCGTTTGCTTCCGACTCTTATTCACAGTGTGGGGGCGATGCTGCTGCTCCGAGGGTTCATACAAATCTATCAATGGATGAGAGGGAGAAACAGGATTAAAACCAAATCTTAAGATCCAAGTCAGACTCTGTGAATTAGCTCTTCTGGGCAAGCAAACTGGTGCAAAACCAACCTAAGGAAAAGACATGCCAGGGTGTCAAGGGAAGGCAACATGGGGGAAAACCCAGGAACCTGAAAATGTTTTGTTAGCCTAAGAATCAGGAGTTTTAGAGGATCTGAGCATCCCAAATGAGGAGAGGAAGGAATAAGGGGCCTGGACCACAGGACTAAAGGAGGAACCATAGGTAGGAGTAAGGCAACTCTTGAGGGAAACACGGAGAGGCAGATCTAGGGCTAAAGAAGAGTCCCAGGCAGTCTGGTGGGCAAGCTGGGGGTTTATAAAGTGAAGAGCAGGGAAGAACAAGGTGACAGATGGGCAAAGAGGAGGCTGGGAACATGAGTGGGGTAGCGGACAGACAGATGTGCGTGCAGGGCAAGGGGCTGGAGAGTCTGGAAACGTGACAGAGAGGTTGCGGGTGAAGAGACAGAGGGGCTGGATGCGAGATTGAGGGGAGCAGTGAGAGATGGGGCCTGGCTGGGGGAAACGAGGGGCTGCCTGGAGAAGCTGGGGTGTTTGATGCAGGGATGGATTGGATGAGCTGAGTGGATGGATAGAGGTGTGCACGTAGGGGGCTGAGGGGCTGAACGAGGAGGCCGAGGCTGACCGATGCGGGGATGAATGTGAGGGCTAAGGCGGACGGAAGCCATGGGGGATGGCAAGGCTGAGGAAAAGGACGTAGAGGGCTGAGGGGGCTGCACAGAGAGGCCGAGGTGGACGGGTATGCTGAGAGGACGGGCGGAGGTGTCGACAGAGGGGCTGAGGGGACCGACGGACGGAGGTGCAGCTGCGGCGGCTGACGGGATGCCGAGGGCCCGGAGGCTCCTCCGCGCCGCGCCCGGCCCCGCTGCCCCCCGCTAACCGGGGCGGGCGCCTCGGCCGGCCCGGTCCCGAGCCCCGGCCCCCGCCAGAGCCCGGTCGCCGTCCGTACCTGGGCGCTGGCCCCGCAGGCGCCGCAGCTCCTCCTGCGAGAAGCCGGCCCAGGCCTCGGCCATGGCGCTTCCTCCTTCCGCTGACGGGGCGCCGCGGCAGGCAGGGCCCGCGGCTGCCCCGCCACCGCCGCCCGCTCGCCGCAGGCGAACGCTGCGGACAGCCCCGGCCGGCAGCGCCGGGGGGCCTCGCGCCTCCACGGCAACGCGGCAGGGGCGGGGCGGGGAAGATGGCGCCCTGAGGAGACGGGGCGGGGAGGCCGCGGGCGGGGCGGCTGGAGCCGGGGAGAGCGGGGCCGGCCTGGGGGGGGGGGGGGGTCGCTGGGCTCCGGCGGTGGCGCGGGACGGAGTGCGCTGCGGGGCGCCGACAGGGCCTGGAGGCCGCAGGCCGCCGCTCACCGGCGGGGCAGCCCCAGGGCTCTTCAGCGGGCGGGCAGGCCCAGCGCCCCGTCGGTGCGTCCGCCGGGCAGTCGCGTCCGCGGTGCTCCTGGCGCAGCTCCCGGGCCGCAGGGCTGCCCCGGGCTTGGCACATGGCATGTGCGGCGAGTGCTGTGCGTGGGGCGCTGCGTGGGGCCCATCCCCGGAGCTCCTGAGAACGTAATGCCGTGAAGAGCTCAGTGAGTCCCAGGTAGTCAGGCATAAATGAAGAGGAGGAGCCGCTCTGAAATAGCAAGCGTCAAGGAGCATCACCACGACCCCCTGGTCATTTATAATTTGTAGTTAGATAGTTACAAGAGCAGATGAGATACCTGGTCCAGTGCATTTAGAGCTGTGTTTGCTGGGTGTACAGAGCACATCTTTGGGATCTGCAAGGTCAGGGACCTATGAGGCAGGAACACCTGCACAGCTAGGCGCTGATGTGCTTTAATAAGTTACAGTGACACCACTGTGAGGAAATCGGCAAGGAAAAGTAGTATTTTGCCCATACTGATGTTTCTGAAGGTCTGCTTTGACCATTATGCGCAAGGATGTGCATGCATACTTCCCCCCTTGGGTATAAACTGAAAAGATCCTGCAATGTACAGCAATATTCTCTCACTAGCCATGAAAACAAGCGTTTCTTTCCATCCAGGCTAAATTCTTGTGGCCTCTCTAAGCCTATCAGAGGTCCTGCAGGCAAGCTTACCTCCCACCGGGAGAAAGCCGGCTGGAACACAAGGGCACAAGCCCCAGGCTTAGCTGAAGCCATCCAGGAGACTGGAGGCTTAAATAATACATCATCGGCAATAAAACGGGGACGTTTTCAGTGCCTAACCACATCCCTCCTAGTTTCCAATCTGTAAGGGATTAGTCAAGCTCTGAAGTATTGCTGTCTCCCAGAGCAAACTCATAACTCGATGACCATGTATGACTTGGCAATTTATCGCCGCAGCGCTTTTGACAGCTCCTGCGTGACTAACGCGTCCCACAAATACCGGCCCTGGTCAGAGGGGAAGCGGTCCTGAGCTGCCACTCGCTGGCAGGCGTTAAAGTGTTTCTGATCGGATTTGGCCGAGCGCCTTTGGGGAACAGAAGTGTCACCATTTTTCACCCGTGGCTTAGCTGTAGGCCTTGATACTGAGCGGAGGCATCGCGGGCATCCAGCGGAGGACGAGCGGAGCATGGTTATCTCGGCTCTGTCAGCACTGACCAGGAGGTCCTTCCTGGGTGAGCCTGGGGCTGAGGGGTGCCGAGTGGCCCTTCAGACGGGATTCCGGCTTCCTCCAGGAAGCCTGACCAAGCACAGAAGAGATCTGAATGAGAACCATAATCCAACTTTGACTCAAATGCTCTCAAACGCCAGGGAGTCCAGATGGCAGAACCAGGTGTAGGCTTGAATTTTACAATGAATCAGCGTTGGCCAGCCCCACAACAAGGTGTAGGCACCTAATTCCCTTTTAGATGCCTGTATAGGAATCGGGAATCTAAATCTGTCCTGGTATCTAAATCACTGTAATGGGCTGTACTGAAATCACAGATATCAACCGAATGTGCTTCGTGAAGTACAAACGCCAGATCTCATTCTTGAACTTGAGTTCTTTCTTCTCTTCCAAGTTTTAATGCTACAAACAAAAATGAAGCACCATATTCACTTTATTGCCACAGATATTCCAGGCATAAAACTCCCACGTGTTTTATAGAAAAAAGTATAAAGACTTTTGAGTTGTTAACTACTACGCTACCGGCAAAGCAGCAATCCGTTGTAACAGTTTCCATCAGCCAAAGGTTTAATTACCAGCCGTCGGGCCAGCTTTCTCCAGGAACAATTACAACGCAGTGAAGTCATTTCACGGGGCATTTACCAACAGCGGATTTAGAAAAAGGAGGCTAGCTGTGTTCTCCGGCAAATTGGAGTCCTGCGAGCGTAACGTGGCACGGAGCATTTGCCACCTAGGAATAAAGTGTTTTCCAAGCAAACGTTGCTACAACACAGGCTGGACAAGGCCAGATGAAGAGAAAACAGAAACCACCTTTTCCATCCCCTCTTCGGAAGAGAGATGATGGACAACCCAAACCGTACTGAAAAAGCAACAAAGCAAAACTTCCTTTTACATCTGGGGCTGGATTTGAGTCCTGTATCTTTTTGTGCTTCAGGAGCGGCTATTTGCTAGCAGAGCTGGAGACCTCTGTGACTGCTGCATCCATTTTCTGTTGGTCTGTTTGGCCTGGAGTCTGCTGGCTCTAGAAGCAGCGAGTGCCAACAGATCACAAAAACATCTTTTCTTGCACAGTTCCCAAATCAGTGTGGAAATGTCATCATGGGCTGGCAAATTGGACTCTCCAGGTCAGACCTCAGGGTCAGACCTCTGATGACATTTCAACCCAGGACAGATACAATTTGTACCAGGACATAACTTCAATTTGCATCGGTTTAGTTCATACTGAAAACTTTGGGGTTTTTTTAAGAGCCAAATAAGCTCTTCCAGCAAGGGGCTCCCTGACTCAGACATATATTTTTAACCTGATTCTGCCCACTGCTCGGCATGCTGTGTCAGTAACCCACAAAGTGACATTTTCCCAGTAAAAGACTGAGCCTTAATGTGAGACAGGGAAAGATAAGTATAGGGAAGGACAGTTTCCTTTCTGCTTGTGTTTCAGACCCTGTTTCGAGCTGCCAAGGACTTTGACATATAATTCAAGAGGCCTGGGGAAATACCATCCTGAAAGAAACAGAGCCAAAATTCCTAAATCTATCTATTTCACTTTCTAATGAAAAAATCTATCAAACTGTCCATGTCAAAACTAGCCCATCTTTTACCGGAGCACAACGCAGGCTGGCTTAGCAAGAGTCGCTGTGTCCAGCCGAGCTGTGGCACTCTGGGAGCAACGAGCAAGTCCTGCCTTTGGAGAATAACTCGTGATTTAATTTGTCCTGTAAAGGATGCTTTTGACATCCACGCTATGAAAGTTCCTTTTGCTGATTCTCTGCTGAACCGTCCAGGCAGCTTCCAAGCCCGAGATGAATAATTCAGTGTGGCATTGAAAGCAAGAAGGCACTTCAGGTGCTGAGGCTGCAAACACCCATGTACAGAGCTGTAAATCCCCTGCAGCCTGTTCAAGGCAGTCGGGTTTTGCCCATTTTTCAGCAGGCTGTGGATTAGATTCTGCCTCGAGCCTTGTATCAATACCGGTCTCTGCATGCAGTGGGTTTTTTACTAGTTAAATACCCCGAAGGCTGAGAGCTCTCCATTAGGAAACACCAGACACAGAAACCAAGGTGGAAATGAGCCTGGCTGAGCCTGGCCCCCAGGCCCTGATCCAAAACAGCATGCGAGCGTGTCTTTAACCTCAGCCATGTGCTAACGCCCTGTTCTTTAATTGGGCCTTACTGGGTGGATCCGGAGAAGAGCCAGGATGCCTGGCTTGGCACCAACGTCCTCCTAACCAGGTGCTCGAGGCCGGAGCGGCATCAGGAACCCGGAGCTCAGCTCATGGCAGGCTGGGGCTCCGAGTGCAACGAGATAATGTAACGGTGTTACAGCACCTCGGCTCTGGAGGAGGTTAACAGTGGGTGCTGTGTGCTTTGCTCTGCCTCTTGGCCGCTTTATTCTGGATATAAAACCGTAGCCAGCGATTCAAACGCCTGTAACATGGTGAGAACACAGCGCTAGCGTTGTCCTGCAGTTGCTGTCCATACTGCAATGGGCTGGCTTGAGGATTTATGCAAAAATGCGGGTATATCTCCTGGAAACAGTGTTTCCACTGTAAAATGAATTATTCTCGTTCTGGAGTGAGGAGAGAAAACTGAACTAAAAAATACAGCATTATTCTGTCTTCCCAGTTTCTGTTTCCCTTAGCTGCCTGGTGAGTGGGATGAAGTCACCACTATCATTTCTGGGACCAAGGCAGTCTTTTGGTTTGTAAGAATTTCTTAGAGGGAAACAAAAATCCACTTATCTAAAATGCTACTGAGTGGAAAAAACCTGACACTGGAAACCTGCTTTTTAAACCATATAAACCAACATCTTTTGATTTGTGGATCTTTTTACATTTTCTAGTGAAGAGGCAGACTCTTATGCAGCAAGTTTAAGGCTGTGACCTTGCTTCCTCCGAGTTACCTTTCACAGAGACCTTAGGGGTAATCTCCTGACCCCTGGGCTAAGGCCATGATTTGAAACCACAGCTATTTTATGTTAAAAGGGCCAAATTTTGCTTCTCAAATCCCAGCGGAAAGAGGGGGCACATCCTAGCAGGGCTCCCGGCGGATTTCTCTCCTCTCCTTGCAGGATGCTGCAGGGCTGTCTACAGCATCAGTGGGGCTAGACCAAAGAAAAAAGTCTCAATGCAGCTGGGGGCATGGGATGTGAAGACACAGCACAGGGCTACAGAAATCGGAATGATTTTTGCCGTGGACCGCAGCAGGCTGCAAATCTCCCAGCCAGACCCGCAGACACCGCACTTTCCTTCCCGAGGGTGCCCGGGGCTGTCGGCAGCCAAACCCAGGGGAGGGATGGTCCCACGGGCGCAGGGGCTCTGCACCACGCCGCGGCTAAACACGCTCCCCTCCGCATCCTGAGCGGGGCTGGCGACAAGCGGAGCTGGGTGGGGAGGGCGGCGTGTTTTTGCAGGACACTTCTCATTACAGTGATGTGTTTGCTTTGAAACTGAGCCTCAAAACATCTCGGCTTTTAAAGCCCCCACCCCATGTTTTCTTGTTTCAACTCTGGAGGTTTTTTCCTTAGGAGAAGTTCAGCTTTCAGAAAATAAAATCTGAACTGAAAGCAAGCTCAGCATGCGATACGAACGTTTCTTTTTTTTTTTTTTAAATAAAAAGAGAATTTTTACTGACGTTTTTGGGGTGTCTCTTCCCTGAGACTATTTAAGATAAATTTTCCATACAGACAAAAAATATTCTTTAGTAATACCTCATCTTAAAGTGTTTGCATGAAAAAAACGTTTTCCATCTACATAGGATTAAAAGCTGGCTAAATAAAGTTTACCAGCTTAAGAAAAAAGCTGGTAAAATAAAATAAAATTTTTCCTGACCAGAAAAGTCCTGAAGATTATAAATTTACCACTTTTGAATGGCAAAACCAGAGCTGAGTAAAACAAGTGGAAATGAGCAATTATTTATATATATTTTCATGTAGCTAAAGAAATATTTTTGTAGCTAATGACTTTAAAAAGATACTTTCTAAATAGTTTTTAAATACCTTTAAAAGAATGCTTTTTAAAAGCAAAGTTAAATATTTCATGACAGTTCTATAATACGTTTAATTGTATTGCTTAATGTAAGTCGCAATTCAAACATCTATACAGAAAAATTAGAAAGCAATTGCTTTAATTCTAACCATTTGCGTAAAAATTATAATCTAACTGTCAAAACAGTTGATAAAACTAGAGATTTGAAGAGAAACTTGCTAAATGTTTGTTATCTTTGGCATAACATGAGTGATTAGAACCACTGCACTAAACAAATTGAATTTTCATCAAACAAACTTCTTGTTGTTACACGCTCAAGTGAATGAACTGCGATTGTTTAGTCTGGATGGGAGAGAGTTGTGGGGGAGAAGACACAATAATAGTCTTTAAATGTATAAAACACATAAACCACAGCCGTAAGGAGACAGGGGCAACGTGTTTTCAGTGTCCGTGGTGGACAGGTGAAGAAGAAAGCAAGAGGCTAGAGATGAGAAGGGGTTTCCCAGCAGTTAGGGCAGCAAAACGTGGAGAGGATTGACTTAAGGCCACCACAGAGTCTCCATCACCAGATATTTTTAACATTAAACATCTGTGGGGCAAGGCAGAGGAAAAGTCAGTGCAGCCCTGGGACAAGGTGATGTGATTTTTGGTGATTTTGGCTGTGTGGATCCCCACGCGGGTTCTAGAGGAGATGGGGACCCAGGGACACCCCATGGGTGCAGGCTGCTGTACAACATTTTTGACCTTGCTTTGCAGGATCATTTTTGTTGGCCCATTCGAGACAACCCATATCCCCACCGGGGTGTGCTGGCTGCCAGCTGAGAACTGGCCATCTCCTGACACCTCTCCCAGCCTTGTTCCCATGACTCTGATGCTTCCCACACCATTCCCCCCCTCTTTCCACTGCTGTCACCACCCCGTCACCCTTCTCACGGGCACGCACATCTGCACCACCGGTTGTACCGCTTTTGGTGCCAGCCAGATGTGTAGCTCCTGCTACCTCTGCAAAAGTCTGTGGGAAATCGTCTTCTCATGGCAAGACAGAAGGACAGATGGTTGCCAAACCCAAGAGCCAGCAGTGCTTGTAATACGTATTTGCAGTAGAGTATTATATGATGTGAAAATCACTTTATTGCCATAAAGTGCCGAATATCCCCAACTGCCCAATGTGACAGCTGAGTCCAACGTGTTCTAGGGCCAGTTCACGTATCTCCTTCCAGCTACGCAAGCCACGTGCTGGAGGATGCCGTCCTCTCGCCTCTCCCAGCTCAACGCCGCTGCAACTCGGCAAGATGGGATTAGACAACTCCCTTCTGCGAGTGAAGTGTTGATGATCCTCAGGGAGTGACGCGGGACCCTGCTCCCACCCTGTCCCATCCCCACAAATCCTGCCGCTGGTGCGATAAGACGTAGCAGTGAACCAGCGTACGCTGTTTCGGCTCGTTTTCAGCGCGGGTGGCTGACGGGACGCCAGCTCAGGGGATACGTTCAGTGCCAAAGGAGGATGTGTGACGACCCCTGCGTGTCTGCAAAACAAGCTGTGCCCTCACCTTTCCCACATCCTTGTAGTAAGGCATTGGACATTTCTCCATGGAGTCCTGTCCGGAGCACAACCTCCTCCTTGTTCAGGGCCTCTGGAGGTGCCTGTAACACAAATGTTAAGGATGAACAACCAAGCGTCTCCCGTGGCAAAGGAACCCATTTGGAGACCAGCAAGCTGCAGGCTCTTCAGGACACGCACTAGCTTGGCTTCACCTCCCCATCCTGCAAACCCTTAAGCTACAACAGATGCGTAGGGTTAGGACCTCGCTGTCGCCTCAGCTGCCTGGTACTGCCCCGCAGCCACGGTGAGAGGCTGGGGGAGCCCAAGTCAGCCAGGTTGTCCCCAGCACCGTAAACGGGTGCTCTGAGGTAGCATGGCCAATCTTGCGTGCAGGAGTCCAGCATCACCTTGAACAAACGCTACCTGTGGTGCAGCACGTCGGGAGCGCCTGCGCCTGGCCAGCTCCTGAGCACACACCGAGCCCCGAGGGATGGTCTTCTGCTTCCACCCGCAGCCTTGGCCACTAGCCACCCCGCAGATAACACGTGCTACAATTTAGAAGTCTTTAAGATGAAACATTGCGTCTTTCCTGCAATAAAGTTCACAAAATGTTGGTGTTTTCTCTCTGCAGCAAGCACAAAAGGATGTAAAACCCCATGTGTTTATGAGTGTTCTTAGTGAAGAACTGTTACTCGCCGAGGTTGGATCTGGGAGAAGGTTTTCAAAGGATCGCTGAGTTGCAGAGCGCTTGGCTCTCACTGAGGCTTTAGTAGGTAACTTCCTTTCATGGCTTTGGAAAATCACCCCCGTCAGGTGGTAGCTGCCTTTCACAGTGTTCTCGTAGAAGCGTTTTTCAGCAGTTTCTCTGGGAGGGGAGTGTTTTTGTTAGTTTTTAAGTACTGTCATGACTGCACACCCAACTGACACCCACGAGGCTTACCATGGCCACGTCCTAATGAAGATTTCCAAGTGTCCGTGTCACTCGCAGGGTCTGAGCCGTAGCTATGTAAATAAGCAGGCTGATGGCCAAAGAGGCTTAGCTGCTCTTTGATGAGGTATCCGAGATAGTTGGAGAGCGATCTGTACCACACCCTGGCTGCAAACCCTGATATCACACACATCTCAGCTAGCAATAAATGGATAGGTTAATAAAGCCCTAAAAATAGGGGCAACCAAAATTAGACCCCTTACTGCTGCAGCAGTGAGGTGAAAACAAGGATGACCAGTTTCTTCTCGTGGTGGAAACTTCTGGTTTTGGAGCTGAGCTGAAGAGGAAAGACTTTTAATGTAATCAAAAAAACTCGTTTCATTTTGGGTCAACCAAAAACGTTTTGCTTGATGAGTAACAAAATGTTCTGGTTTGCTTGGAGACTATTTAATCTTTAAAAAAGAAGTCAAGCTAAACCCCACAACTCTTCCTTTCAAATTTAGATCCATTTGAAAATGAAAAAAAAAAAGATGGCTTCAAACTAAATGATCTTCAATAGAGCAAACTGCTTCAGCTTGAAAATGCTGAAGATTTCAATATTTAAGGAAGGAAAGAAAGATTTCTATTGTTTTGTCTTGTCATTGACTGACTTCAGCCCAGATTCGTGAGCTATTTTGGTTGCCTTCATTTTCACAGGGGACTTCATTTTTTTTTTTTTTTAAACTAATTTAATACTCCCTTCCAGTTCAGTTTGAGGTACAAATGGTCAGGTTCAGCAAAGGTTCATAAGAACATGACTGAGCTGACAATTTGCACAAATATCAGGCAAACGCTTGGGGTCTTTTTTCTTCGCGTTTTAGTTTTTCTTTGAGATTGTACCTGAATTTCAGAGAATCCGTGGGGTCCTCAGCACCAGCCGCCCCTGAAACACGCACAGAGCAAAACTGTCAAAGTCTGTGTGCTCTGCCGTGTAACCTGCGCACTGCAAAAATTCAGATGCCATCTTCAGTCCTGCAAAATATTAAGACAGGCATTTAAGATTTACCCGAGTGATTAAGCATGAGCAGCTTGTAATTGTTTCCAGATTCCTCTCCTAGCAGGAGAAAAGGCTCTGCAATCCCTGTCCACGTGCTCAGTGTAGCAATGCGCTCGGAGAAACTGAAGATGAACCAAAGAGGACAAACAGATACTGTGAGTTTTGAGAACAAGCCGGCATTACCTTTTAATCCAAGACAGACTGTCCAGCTCAGAAAAGCAGGATTATTTAGCCAGCATATTTCGGGGTTTGTCTGCATCCTCCCTGTAACACCACCTGTGCACCAGCAACTAAAAAACCCTCTTAAGTACACATGGTCAGATTCAGTCTGCAATTTTTCATCTGGCTTGGGAGTGTTAAATGAAGATCAACTGTTGAAATCGGCCTCATTTGGGGGAATCTGACTGTGTCTGCGCTTTCAGAGAGGACCTTTGTCCTCCAGGTTTTATATAAAGCCCCAAAGATTGCAGACTTTCTGCATAAGCCACAGAACAATCCAGCAAGCATCTGGAGAGACTTGCCTCACATCCCGAACTGTTCCCTTCATGCAAATCTACCAATATATTTTTCCCACAGACTGCTTGGTCATGAAAAGAGATCTTCCTCTTGCTCAGGGCTTCAAAAACCTTAGCAACCCCAGCCCAAGTTTGAAAGCAAATTCAAGGGTTCGCCATTGCCTTTGAACACAGCGGGGATCTGCTCCAACAGGTTAGATCTCGGGGGCCACGTCGCTCCCAGGATTTAAACCAGACCACATGTGAAATGGCAACTACCTCTTAATTTTTTATTTTATTTTATTTTTAAATAGGATAATTTAGGGGCTATGGGGTTTTTTTTATTATTATTATTACTATTTTAATGGCAAATTCAGTGTGCTGCCTTCCCTCCTTAATGAAGGGGACCAGGCACTGGCGCTCAATTTCTCCTGCTTTCTAGAAATAGTCCTTACAAATCCTTTGGAAAAATATAACCACAATCTCTCTCTCCCCTTCTCTCTCCCCCCAGAGAGATAGAGGGGGGCTTTCATCAGCTCAGACCATTTTTCTTCCACTACCTCTTTATCTTAACCTTTTCTCCAAGGTTACATTTATTTTCCAAGGTCCGTGGCCAGAACAAGGATACAGAGGGTGGAGCTGACTTTGTCTTTTGAGGGTCACTGTCACCGCTGCAAGAGGCACAACCCTGGGGGGGGATGTCTCTGAAAACGGCCCCTGCCCTCGTCCAGCCCAGTATGCTGCCCAGTTCACCCAGTCAGGCCCCTCCTCAGCAGCTGTCGTTGCTGCCCGTCAGAGCGCGTCTTTGTAGCTAGAGCTGACTCCTGCGCTTGGATTGTGCAAACCCATTTTCTCTCCCCTCCGCAGTCCTGGCTATCGCGTGCACATCTGGCTGTTCCTCTGAACCTCTCCACAGTCGTTGCTTCATCCCCATTCAAGTCCAGGCTGGAAACGTAGCTGTTCTCCCTCCCCTGGGACCTCGTCTGCCTCCTCCTCTCTCAGCCAAATTCACCGTGCAATGGCTCGTGCCACCCCTTCTTGTGCAAAACCCTCCGAGAAGGGTCTTTTTCCAGTATGGAAATCTTGGCGCACTCCATGAGGAGATGATCTCAGATAAGCCCACTGCTGAGGAGAAAGTTTCACCACCCTCTGTGGAAACTTTGCAAGGTCTGGTCTTCATCCAGATGGGATTTTTTTTTTTTTTTTTTTTTTTAAATTTGAGCAGAAATGCTTCAGTCTTTACAATGTGAGAGAGGAGTGAATAAATACATTGCTGCCATTACAGTAGAGGGGGAAAAAAGAGGTTCAGGCTCTCTTTGAAGAGCCCTGGTGCTGAAGAAAATGGGCTTCTCTTGTTTAAATTAGATGAGAATGGATCTTCTAGCAGAAACGGCCTTTGCTTGCTTTAGCGAGCTTGGGTGAGGGGCAGCGTTTGCAGTCTCCTGTCTGAGTCCGTCTCTTCGCAGTCGGGGTGGTGGGCATCAAATCTGGCACAGACCGCGGGGGGTTCAGTGGTGGAGCCAGGGAGGTGGGACGTGGCTCTGCCGTTTGAGATGGGAGGAGAAACATCAGCAGCGAGGGGCAGAGCTGAGCCTGTACAGGAGCGTACAGAGGTGGCAGCTCCTGCCTGCAGCAGCTTTTAACCACATTTACATGCCAGGGTGCAACGGGGAGCTCTTCCACTGAAGCACGTGCATGCACATCCTCGAGGTTGTGTTCTCCTCAGCAGCAGAAGATTCGTTGTTCGTATGGACAGAGGAAGGTTTTCACTTGTGCACTCACCCATCCGCTCATGGCCAAAGCCAGCTCGATTCTGGTTTGTAGCGACGAGTCCTGGCCCCGCTGTTCTTCGGCTCCGGTGATCTCCAGCTGCTCGTGGTGCCGACAGCGCTCCTGGGCAGTGCGGTGGCCCCATCTGCACCCAGGGCTCACAGCTGAGCGACGGCACCGGGAATCGCCTGCAGGGAAGACGTTGAGAAGGAGACGATGAAAAACTGCATCCCACACCAGCCAAAAACCCAACTCAGTGTTCCGCACACCTACCAAGCACTGGGTTTGTGGCAAGGCCAAGCCTAAAGGGGCCACTCAGCCCCCGCGGCATCTTTAACTATACTTTTCTAGGTCATCACAAACCAGCCCTGACCAGTGCTAGGAGAAAACAGATTTACAGCAAATCCCCCCCAAGCATCATCTGCATTCCCCCCATGGGCTGGGCTGCGAGTCCCTGGCTCCAAACAGCATCGCCCACGGGAAAACGCCACCGGCTCAGCCCCGTCCTTGGAAAACCATTGGGGAAAACGCGGGGCAGGGGCTCGAGGTTAGCGCAGCCCCGACGAGGCGCCGGGGATACCTGAACCGCTAATTTGCCAGACGCCCCCGGAGCCTGGCTTGGCAGCCCCCCGCCGGCTGTCGCGGCGTGGAAGCCATTAACATTTAAAAATACTTGCAGGAATGGGAGGGTGGGGGGGGAGGGAAATAAATGGTATTTGCGGAGGCCCATTCCTCAGCACACTTTCATGTGTGCCAAAGTTTGTTGGCATGGCTCTGAGTTTGATAGGGAACATCTGGGCTGCTGTTGCTGCCTGTATATTGGCTGAGGGCAGTGAACAAAAGGGGTTTGTGCAGGAATGCGCAGGGAGGGGTGCGGGGTGTGCGCGCATCGAGGGACGGCTGCGAGAGGCGAAATGCAGAAATACTCTCCGGAGAAGAAAGCCTAATGCACATCCCATGTTCCTGCTTTTTAAAAGGGGATAAAAGCCCCCCCCTTCTCCTCTTCCCTCCCCCAAAAGCACACCCGGGTACTGAAGGCGAGTGGGGCTCAGACACCAATCTGTGCCCCGCTACCTCTGTGCATTCGATTATGGCCTCAGTCTGGAAAAACAATCGGGGTGGAGGGAGCAGGTTAGCTGGAGAGGAGGGAAGTCCGAACCCAACCGCACGGTGCAGAGCCAGCACGTACTCGAGGGACAACTGGCGAGCTCTGCAAGCAGCCTCGCTCCCCGCGTCCCGATGCTGCTGCGGGGGGGAAGCACCCGGTGACAAACCCCCTTTGAGTGCACTGGGACTGGTGCCATGGGCCCACCAAGAACAGCACTGGTTGAAGTTTCCTCTACTTCTGTTGGGAATTTGGGGTAAGAAGTTGAAAATTAGCACTGTGCCACTGCCAGCGGCACAAAACGCACAGACTGCTTCCTACAGACACAGGGTCCCGTTGTATCTGACACCAGAGGATAGCATGAAGGGATGAAGGAGAATGGATTCACACTTGAGGAAGGCTGATCTGTTGGGAACTATCTGAAAATTACAGGTCGGGTGCAACCCTTGGCTCTGAAGATCACAGCATACATGCTCCATCCCCAAGGAGTCACTGCTGCCTGCGGCAAGGACACACATTGGGTCTGCTACGCAGAGCAAGATTTCCATTGCCTCTGTCTTTGGGGCTCCTTGGAGCTGCTGGAGCCACCCCAGAGAGGGTATTTGGATAGCACTTGGGGCACACATCCCTCGTGCTACCCCCTAGCTTAACAGGGCAGCCCTCTGGGAAAGCCCCAGGGAGCAAAACCTAAAGACAAAGGGTCCAGGTCACAGAATCATAGAATGGGTTGGGTTGGAAGGGACCTTAAAGACCATCTAGTTCCACCCCCCTGCCACGGGCAGGGACACCTTCCGCTAGACCAGGTTGCTCAAAGCCTCGTCCAACCTGGCCTTGAGCACTTCCAGGGATGGGGCAGCCACAACTTTGCTGGGCAACCTGTGCCAGGGCCTCACCACCCTCACAGTGAAGAATTTCTTCCTTATATCTAATCTAAATCTACCCTCTTTCAGTTTAAAGCCATTACCCCTTGTCCTATCACTGAATGCCCTTGTCAAAAGTCCCTCTCCAGCTTTCCTGTAGGCCCCCTTTAGGTACTGGAGGGCTGCTAGAAGGTCTCCCCAGAGCCTTCTCTTCTCCAGGCTGAACAAGCCCAACTCTCTCAGCCTGTCTTCCCAGGAGAGGTGCTCCAGCCCTCTGATCATCTTTGTGGCCTCCTCTGGGCTTGCTCCAACATGTCCATGTCCTTCTTGTGTTGGGGGCTCCAGAGCTGGATGCAGCACTCCAGGGGGGGTCTCAGGAGAGCAGAGAAGAGGGGCAGAATCACCTCCCTCAACCTTTTGATGCGGCCCAGGATACAATTGGCTTTCTGGGCTGCGAGCACACATTGCTGGGTCATGCTGAGCTTCTCATCAGCCAACACCCCCAAGACCTCCTCCTCAGGGCTGCTCTCCATCCATTCTCTGCCCAGCCTGTGCTTGGGATTGCCCCAACCCATGTGCAGGACCCTTGCACTTGTCCTTGTTGAACTTCATGAGGTTTGCATGGTCCCACCTCTTAAGTCTGTCAAGGTCCCTCTGGATGGCATCCCTTCCCTCCAGGGTGTTGGCCACACCACGCAGCTTGGTGTTGTCAGCAAACCTGCTGAGGGTGCACTCAGTCTCACTGTCCATGTCGCCAAAGATGTTAAACAGCGCCGGTCCTAATACCGACCCCTGAGGAACGCTGCTCGTTGCTGATCTCCACTTGGACATCAAGCCATTGACCACAACTCTGAGTGTGACCATTCGGCCAATTCCTCATCCACCTGTCCCTGCCCTCCCTTCAATCCTGACCCATAAGCGCTCAATTGGCTCCTCATCCATCCCCAGGCGGAGCTCACGCAGTGAAGTCATGCACAGGCCAGTGAAGACCCTTGGGTCTGACAGCCAAGGCAAATTTCTCCAGCTTCAGTCTCCTTTCTCGGTCTGAGTGGCATGCCCACGAGCCATCGTTTTTAGCT
This sequence comes from Phoenicopterus ruber ruber, assembly GCA_009819775.1. Lineage (NCBI taxonomy): Eukaryota > Metazoa > Chordata > Aves > Phoenicopteriformes > Phoenicopteridae > Phoenicopterus > Phoenicopterus ruber. The sequence goes on from CM020222.1 coordinate 29,483,352, forward strand.
GACTTATTCGACGCTACCCATGCAACTCTCCTGGCGCTGCCTCGGGCAGCGGGCTTGCGCTGGAGATGCTGGCTCCAGAGCTGGGCATGTTTGGAGATAAGCTTCCTTCAGCGATATTTGGATTTCAATTACATCAGTGCCAAGACACGGCTTTTTGCCAGAGCCAAGCAAGCTCCTGCCATGCCAAAGAAAGCAGCCAGGCCGGCCAGGGCTTGTGCACAGCACATCAGGGAGGGCACCAGGCCCTCCGCACCCCGGCGCAGGGAAAGCCAGCTCACACGGGGCGGCACAGGCTGCAGACCCACCTCTGGCTGCCGTGCAGACGGTCGTAACTGGTCACCTCTTCTGCAGCGGGTTAGGAGAGGAACTGCAGAAAACCCAGCCGATCTTTGGAAACTCCCTGCGCCCGTCACTGGGGAACGTGAGGCCGTATATAAGCGTGCGACCGAGTTCAGCAGTCAATGCCCTGTTTTACAGAGGAGGAAAAAAATAACGTGTAACTATCACGTGTTTACAGTCTAGATGTCCCCTCGATCCACTTCTAAAAACAAGGGGGCTACGAGTGGCTGATTTACTTCTGCTTTATCACTCGTTCGCATTGCCAAAGTGCCTTTGCCATCTCTCGGGGACAAACCCCTCCCGCTGGGCAGATCTGTGCCTCCATTCGTCCCCCACATCCTTCTCCAGGACACCTCTTTTTTTAGCTCTGTCTGAAAAACAGCCCAGCGCACCAAGTGACGCGGTGCTGCAAAGGCATCGCTTTCCAGCCGTACTCCCGTCTGACCCCGCTCCTGCGTGTCCTTCCTTGACCGCTGCCGCCGATGGAGAAGAACCAGCCCCGACGAGGACTACCAGTGTTTTTCAAAAGCATGGAAATGATTTAAGAGCCTAAATCCCACTTCCCGGTGTGGTTAAAGGCCCCATCAGGAGGTAGACTGTTAATCATCCTAGATGCGTTTGAAGGTTGCAGTAGATGTTCATCTGTATCTTCAGCGTCTTCGGGGACCCATGTGCCTTTGAAGTCCCTCCTGAGGGACCCCAATGGCGGTGGCTGGGAAAGACGACGAATCTCAGAGCCACAATTAAAATCAAGAGTCCAGTGAAGTCTGAGCGGTTCAAGTTGCTCCTGCCAATGCAGTTCCATCTCATTTGCGTTCCATCACTGCATCTTATCCACCATCCAGTGGGCCAGCTGGGAAACTCCCAGTGCAACGGGCTTGGGAAGGAGCGGGGGGCTGGTGGGAAAATGCCCGTTTAACTTTTCGCAGGCAAGGGTGGTTCGAACAGTTGTTTCGACTTGAAAAAAACTGACACACGTTTCCAAATTGTCCAAATGTTTGGCTTTTACATTTCCTTCACTGACACATCCCAGGGTTTTAGTTGAAAAGGTCTTTTCTCTTCAGAATTAGGCAGCTTGTAGGAAAAAACCTATCAAAACAGGAAGCTTGAAATTATCAAAGAAAAATATTTTCATTGACCTAAAAAGATCTTACCCTTTGGTTTTTTAGTTCACAAAATTTTTCGGGACTGACTCTTCATCCCCACGAGAGATGAGAATTACTGTCAGTACCTCAAAAATGCTGCCAGAAGGAAAGAGTTATTAATTACCAACCTCTATTTTTAACCTGCAACCAAGGGTCACTTCTCATGGGTGACAACCGGATTCTCTCGAGGCTCTGCCATTGGCTTCATCAAGGCTTTTAAGTCAGAGATAGGAATTTTTTTGGATGGGACATGCCCCAGGCACTCTGCAAAGCCTACCCTATCGATTTCCAAAGCGAGCGTCAGGTATCACGTGCTTTTGCTATGCATCGATTTAGAAAAATTATGTCATTACCTTTTTTCCCACCTATCTTCCCACTGAAAAAAAAATGTTCATTTCCCTGCCCCCCCCCCATTCCGTAACTCAGAAAGGACTAGACGGATTTTGCTCAGAGTTTCCAAAAAAATTCCCCATTGGGTAGGGGCCAGGCATGCAAAATTTTCAACCTGAAAGGTGAATGTTTTCAAAAGTTATTAGCTTATGAAAAGAAAGGCTATAATGGAAACTGTTTTACTGCCATAATTATAACACCACGAACAGAGCCTGCTGCAATATGTAACATTATCAAGCACCTGTCAGCATTTAATAGAAGTCTTAATTAACTGCTGGGGAGGAACATGGCAAAAATTTATTTTCAGGAAAACTTTTGGGAGCTGCGTAATTCTGGGCTTTTTTTAAGTCCGTCTCGATTGGAGCCTTAGTAGAGTTCATAGGACAGACTGAATACAAGACACAAGTGTGTATCTTGTTGGCATTACTTAATGATAGGATTTTCTTTTCTGTTAAACTACATAATCCAGAAACAACAATAATGTTTGTGTTGGGTTGGAGCCAGACACTTCAGAGCTGGATTTTAACCTTCCCCAAGTTCGGGGTTATTCAAAGCCAGGGGCTTGATTCAGCTTGTCGGGGAGGGGGGGCTCACGTGTAAGCTGTGGGGCTGACCTGCCTCTGCCATTTGCTTTCCTCCCCCCGCTTCCACTGCCTCAAAAATGCTCACGCTCAGGATTTCGGGGGGGGATCCCCATCTTGGTGTAGCGTTTTACCACACAGCAGTGCCTGAGCCCCTGGGCTGGAGACCCCGGCACAGAGGAGGGGTGTGGGGAGGGCCAAGCACAACAGTTACAGGATCGCTGTAATTAATTTCTTGCCCTTGGCTTCGTGGGAGATATCCAGCTCGGAACCAGCCCGGGCACCGGGTGTTTCCTCTCCCTCGCAGATTTGGGGAGGGGCTGCACAGGAAGGCTCCTCCTGCTGCAGCCCCGTCTCTGCGCGCGTCCCCACGAGCCTCCGCTGTCTCCCCAGCACACCTTCGGGGTCTGGCCCCTGCGCCCCGTGGCGAGGCTGCCCGTGAGACCCTCTCTGGAGCCGCCAGACCGGGCTGAAGAGGTGGGAGTGGGGTGGGGAGGGAAGGGCAAGCCCGACCCTGGGATGGGCAAGCAACCCACGGCGCAGCTGCGGTCAGCAGCAGGTTTTGGGGTGCCTGGGGCACAGAGCAAGACTCGTACGAAGCACATTAAGAGGAAGCTCTGCAAACCCACTGAGGTTCCTAACTCGACGAGGAACACAGAGGAGACATCAGGGCAGATGGTGATAAGTGACCTGCCAAGGTTAACCTGGCTCTCGCTGAACCAGTACGTTAAACCCAGCCCTCCCCGCTCCTACGCCTGATCCGCCAGACCACGTTGCACAAACCTTCTGGCAAGCGAAGGGCTGCTTGGCAAAGCGGGGCAGGTAACACTGGGCAGGTCACGCCATGACAAACACTCCTTCAGTCCTGCCTGGGAGCCCAAACTTACTTTTATTCCCTTTCTGCCCCCTCCACCCCCTGCCTGGCCCCAGCAGTAAAGCAGCCCCGCGCTGCAAGCTGGCAGGCCACATCCATTTCCCCCGATAGCGCCGATAGCCCAACAGCTGCTCTCTGTCCCTTCGGAGATTAGTTTGTTTTCCTAACACAATTACTGCCACGTGGCCCTGCTTTCTGCCGGGATCAAGCCTGGATAGAGATAAAGCAGCGATAAGATCGCATGCTGTTCCAGACCCCTTCGCAGCCTCGCCAGCCGCGGTCTGTTCTCATCGGCACGCGAACACCCTGGCTGCGAGTTACCTGCTCCCATCAGTGCCGGGCCAGGGAGCCCGGGGAGCTTTACGGTGCTAAACCCCAGGGATTTGGCTCCCGGCTTTCCATGCAACGCCGAGGGATTGTTTTACCACGTATCCCTGCAGCGTGGAGATGTTGCATGAGTGCAGCCACGCCAGCGAGCTCGCACGATGCGATACGAAGCCGGTTATCAGATGCGGCACCCTGCTAGCTCAGCACTTTGGGGGAGCACAGCTGGCCAACAGCTGGCTCCAAGCTGACCTGTCTGCACCCAGGTCGGCTGTCTCTGCCCGGTCTCCTCTCCTCCCTGGGGTTAGCCAAAGCTCAGCTCTGCCCGCACATCACGTCATCTGGTGAATGAAGACGTTTCACCCTGGTGCGACGGCTCTGCTGAGCACGAGCATCCCGGCAGGGCTCACACCAGTACCTGCAGCACCAGCGAGGGGCTGGCGGGCTCCAGAAACATCAGTGGAGCGATCACAGGGGCAGGTCTGCTGCAACCGCTCTCCATCACGTCCAGCAAAGGTCCTCTCTGTCTCCCAGACCCGCCTGCGGGAATCCTTGTGCGGGGAACCACTCCTGAAAGGCTCTGCCAGGGCGGACGCGGTGCACGCCGGGAGAGGACACTCGGGGAGCCTTGCTGCCTTCAGAGAGACAAGCATCCTTGCCAGATGTCTCCCATAAAGCTGCAAGTACTTTATTTTAATAATAAGCCTTAACGTATTCATTAAAGGCTCCCAGTGACCTGGGATGAATTTCCCCACTATTGTAAAGGGCTGTGGGAATCTGGAAACCACTGCATTACAGTTAATAACTTTAATTTTACAAGGCCCAAAATAGACAACTGAAAAAATACACAAACTCACTGTTTCCAATTAAGACGGGATTTCTTCTAATTCCTCTGCCACCGGCGCTCTTGTTTAGCAAACAACATCAACAGATACTCAGCCGTAGACAAGGGGAAAAGCAAACCGAGAGACTCGCCTTCTGCATCTCGGTTACAAGAGCCAAGGAAGGAGCCGAGACCCTTCCTCCTCGCCTGGTTATGGGTGCACAGAAGAGCCAGAGCCTGGTCAGCCACCACAAACCCATAGTGGAGGAGTCACGGATAAAATTAACGCCCGCTTCTTAAGCCTGATGGACACCAGAGCGCTTTGATCCAAGGGAGATGATTTCCAACCCGTCTTCTCCCTGTTCCCTCCTGGGGGTCTTAGTTAAGGGGGTTTGCTGGGAGTCCTGGGGTGCTGGGAAACCACCTTGGTGGTTGGGTGAGCATCCTGGTAGCGTTCGGGGCTACCAGAACTCTAATTTTATGGTCAGGAAGGAATATTCCCCCCAAATCAGCTTGGCAGAGATCACTGTGGATTTATTTTGCCTGTCCCTTTCCCTGTCAAACGAGGGGTAGTTCATTTCCCGGGGAAAAAAAGCTGGGAACCAAAACCAAAACAATTTGACCTGATTTTTTTTTTTTAATTTCTGAGAATCTGATGTTTTCCAGCCCAAATATTTTCATTTTCAGTTTCTTTTTTGCTTTCCAGTTAAAACCCTTCAAAAAGAGGACTGATATTTTACACGGAAACCATCATTTTGCCACAAGTCAAGCCTTCTGGAGAGGAAAAAGGAGTTTCAGGGGCCAAGTTTTGACCAGCATACCAGTCTGGCTGTATTGGCAACCAACGTCTGCCTCCTCACACATCTCTAGAGCTGTCTCCACCAGGTTCGCACCCAGGCGCTGGCATCCTCCCTCCACTCGTGGCAGGGACACGCATACCCTCGTTACCATCACCCCGGCATCAGTCAACGCTAATTAAAGCAGCTCCATGCCTCAAAGCAGAGCTCAAAAGCTTCCTTTGCAGACTTGCCCTGACACAGGGCAATGTGTTGCTTAAAAACCGCAGGTGATCTCAGCCCATGTAGATCCCCAAACGCTCTCCGAACCACCCAAAAACCAAAGCAGAGGTCCCAGCCAGAGGATGGGGCACGTGCACCCATCCCGCCCCGAGACTCTCCCTTCACCGCTGTCCTCTTGACCGAGAGCTGCCTACGAGCAGCGCTGAATTCTCCCTGGCCCTCGCGTACGAGCAGATTGAGTTTTCCAGCCAAACTGATAAAAATGAAAAATGATTTTCATATGCCTGGGCTCCGTATTTCCCCATAAATAAGGCAGCAATGGAAATTGGGGGAAGGAGGTTGTCAGAGCGGTAGGTCATCCGTCAAAGCCACACCGAGAACGTTGATCTAGCCCACGTCCAGGAAAGCATCTCTATTTAGGCAAGCAGGCAGGCGCATCTCCAGTCTCCTTTGAAGCCACTGGGAACTGAGTGCCAGGCAGTTTAAAGATAACTAAATGCCTAAAGGAACAGATAAGACCTAGATACCAGCTGGTAAAATCCAGACCCTCAGAAGGTATTTAGGCACTCAAGGGTTTTTAATGGGAATTAAGAGCTTAACGTACTTTTGTGGGTAGGGGCTTGAGGTGCACACATGCCTTAAAAAAAACCCAATTCTAGTGGCTTTCCTGAAAAGAAGAGATTTAGGCACACGTGCTGTGTGTCAGGGCTTGTAAACCTTCATGTTATCATAGAAAACAACCTGCAAGGGAAAACCCAACCTCCAGCTCGGCTGCGGTGCAAGCCCTGCAGCGTCGGTTTATTAATCCAAGGGGACGTCTCCGCTCTAGACATCCCCAAAACCAGGGAGGCCAGATCCGGCCGCAAAGTTCTGCCATTTCAGGACAGCCGTGGACCCACGCTCGTCATGCATCACCCCCCAGCCTCCCTCCTCTCCTTCCCCTCATCTTAACTCTGCCCAGAGCTATTTGACCAGACGTGCCTGAAAACATGGGAGAAGCCGAACCACCACGCTCCACCTATAACGCCGACAAAACCACAAGCAGCACGGAGCTTCCCCGACCCTCTGAGCGTACATTTCCTACTCCTGCGTGCAGCTCTACTACTGCCTTTCTCACATCCATGCCCTGACTACGGCTGCTGGAAAAATTTCCATCTAAACAGTTTTTAGCAGGTCATTTTTCAGTGAAAGGTAACTTTTTTTTTTAAAAAAAGACAGAAAACCTCTTTTTGTGGAAATTTGCCTGGCTTGTCTGCAATGTCAAAAAAACCTAGAAAAAACATCAAGTTTTGGCCTCGAGCTGCAAAAATCTTGGTTTTAACCAAAAAATGCAATTTTCAAGTTTTTTAGTGAATATTAAAGAAAACTTCCACAGAGAATAAATTCTCTTGCTTTCATTAAAAATGTTCGTGGTGTGATGGCTACACGCAGATTTTCAGAAGCCCACCTCAAGAGACTATTAGGGAAATGAAATAGTCGCTGTGTGAAAGGGAAGGGACTGGTCCGGGTTGTAACCTGGTGAAGGAGCAGAGCAAAGATAAATGCTTCATTCTCAGCCTGATGTTAGGTTAACAGCCAGGCATCCCACCGCTCTGCTCCGGGGTTTAATGTATTTATCAGTGATCTGGATGAAAAATGAGGTGGTAGCATGTGCAGATGACGCATGCCCATGGGGGCTCAGGGTCCCCATCACCACGACCACGGGCCGTCCCGTCCGATGGCTGCGGGTGCCAGCAGAAGGGGACACAGCTCCAGCCCTGCCGCTGGCTCCCGGGAGCAGTTTGTGCGTCGCCCAGCGGAGATGCCCAACCTGGTCTTTGCTTTGGTCCCATGGGAGCGTTGGGCTGTGGCTCCATCGCCCCACGGCACTGGGAAACCTTCAACATCACAAGCCTTTAGGCAGTGGAGAGACCTCACCCCTCTCCAGGTGAGCTCCGTGGGTACGGGAGTGCCACGACACAACCCTGCCACGCCAAATACAAACACCCAGCACTGAACGCGTTGCCAGAGCCCATTCGGGGGGTTCACTGCTATCCCCTGGTGTGGGACCAGGGCAGCCACACGCTGTGGTGGCTCCGCTCGGAGCCGCCAGCACCCAGATGGGTTACAAGTGAACATGAACTCTCCCTCCCCATCTGGAGCCCATGTACAGCAAGTGGCAAGATTTATATTGTGCTGAAGCATTCCACAGTTTTGAGCACAGAAATGATTGAACTCCAGATGTTAACAAGATGCAGGACCCTTTTTTATTATTAAAAACGTGATTTCTTGTTTTGCTCATGACAAAACCCATCAGATTAACTTATTAGGAGCGGAACTGCCATCAGGCCGGTGGAAGTGAAGACGGCTCCGGCTGCCCAAAAGCTCAACAAAGCACACAGGGAGACGGCTCCTTCGGAGCAGAGCCGTGTCCAGTCACTCCTCTGCGCTGAGCCAAAGGCAGGACGTGGGTGACCTTGCTCTGTACCCACTGGCAACGCAGGGACATCGGTGAGTCCCCGTGCCTCAGTTTCCCCATCCCTTAGGGGGAAGGTGAGTCAGAGCTGGAAGGAAAAGCCCACAGCAAACACACGCTCTGCAGCCTCATCCAAATCAAACCCCCTTGCTGAAGTAGCAAAGCCTTTGCTAACAAGCAGCATAGCCTGGGCCAGAAGTGGAAACCTGCCCGCCCTCTCCTGGCTTCTCTGCTTGTCCCCTGGAAGGACGAGGGAGACCCAGGACCCGTGGCTGCCGGCCTGGGGCGTCTCTGCAAGCAGCTCCCATGCTCCATTTCCCTTCAGGGACAGCCCTAAAGCATCACAAGCTTCACTTCCCATCAGAAAGGAACCAAATTTCCAAATACCTCTGTGAGTCTTAAATGCTCTTCTCAGCACAGCTCCGCCGGGAACATCCCCCGGCAGCGTGTGGAGTGGCACAGCCAACATCTGTATCCCAGAGCGCGGGATGGGGCGGGAGCCTGTCTGGAGCTGTCACATCTTCACTGCTTTATCACAGGAACTTTATCACAAGCTCATAACACACACGTCTTTGCACCATGAGATCAAACAGGTACGGGATGGCATTGCAGCCTGCTGTCACAAGACGGCCCCCAGCAGCTAGCGCCGCGCTGTGAAGGGAAAACATGTTGAAGCTGTGTGACAGAGAGGATCCACGTATGCTCGTCCTGATGTTGTACAGCCAGATCAACTCAGGGAACGCACCAGTGCAAAGCCAGCCTCGCCTGCTAATCCCTGGGGGGCACAGCATCCTTCAGGACCTACACATTTCCACTTACCCATAGCACATGTCAGCTCTCAGGACAGTCACATCTGTCTGCTCAGAGGGAGAGAAACATTTTTGGGGAGTGCAAATGTCCTGCTTGGCCAGGCTGAGCTGGGGACAAGCCGGAGCGATGCAGCTTCTCCGCACGCACAACCGTCCTCCCCAGCAGGGAGAAAGGGGTGGAATAACAGAAGCTGAAAGTGTCAGGGCTGCTTCTGCCTTGAAACTCTTTGCATTTACTATGCAACCCTAGGGGACTGATCTGCCGAATCAGGTTGGCACCTCAAAGCCCTCCTTGCTCCACACGCCAGCCAGCAGGAGCAAAGGTGCCTGTGGTTTCAGCGTGGGTTCAGCGTGTGCCAGGCAGGGCTGTTACAGCCCACCCGTGCTTTCAGCCTCCCTTGCTTCCCACCGTCCCGGAGATGAGCGCTTGCCTGCTCCACCACGCGCCCGAGAAAAGGCACTGCCCTGTTCCTCTCCCACCCTGGGAGCCCATCTCCTTCCTGACCGGGTGCGGGGGACACAGCTGCTCTTCTACCAGCCATGCCCACCGCCAAGCCAGGCCCAGGACAGCAGGCACCAAGCACACGCTGCAGCACACACCTGAGAGCCCGAGGATGGGGGGTTCACAGGGTAGCCCTCCCAGGACGCCTGCGTCAAGGTCAGGGCCACCCAGGGCTGGAGCTCTTTGCCTGCATCTCTGGAGCAAACCCACCAGCCCAACGCCAAGAGCCACCTTCCTTATTGATTCCACAGCCAGGGCTTGGAAAAAGCTTCTGCAAATCAAAGCGGTATTTATTCACCCGAAGGGACCCCATAAACAGAGCCGAGAGCCTTGTCGCTCTGCCTGACCTTGTTTTATTCCTTCCTTGCATGTTCTGGAGGAAGCTTCTTTCAACCCAGACCTCTCCCTGCTAGCTGGGCAGACTGAGCCGTGCCCTACACACGAGGGTGCTCCCGCGGCTCTGAGCTCGGGCACTTGGTGTCGGGCGTCCCCCAGCTCTGCAGAGCCACCCCGGTGGGAGCTGGGCGACGGGGCACTTCCCTAGCTGAAGAGCTCTCTGCCCATTCCCTTAGCGGTGCCGGATGCTTGCGACCTGCCTCCATCGCCATTTCCTCCACCTCTTCCCCACAGCCTCTGATTTAATGCCACATCCCCGGGCAGGGCCCCGGGGGTGCCCCGCTCCCTCTTTAATTTCCCCCAAATTGACTGAATATCAAACTTTTTTTTCCCAGAACAAGAGCATCAGGTGGAAGGAAAAGCTGTGCTCTTACGCTTTTTTTGGAGAAAGATCCCACAAACCTTTAAGCCTCTCCCCTTCCCCTCCCCAAAAGACATTTATCCCTGGGGGGGGAGTGTAAGTGCGAGCGTAATCAGGCAGCGCTGCTAGCAAGCACGGGCCGTTAGCGTCCCGCTCAGGGAGTAACATCTCTGGAAAGCCCCGTATTCAGCATCTCACCTGGGCGTAGCCGGTGGATGTGCCTGCAGAGGACAGTCCTGCCGGACCCTTGTCCCCTCCGCCCCTCCCTGGCAAGGGCGAGAGGCCCAGCGTGCTGGGGCTCTGCAGCATCTGGGACACGCGAGCTCCCAGCTCTGCTGACACAAATAATTTCTCCCCCTGTTCTTGGCACGGTGTGTTCTGCTCAAACACACTTCAAAGAGGCAGCTCTGCAGCAAGAATGTTTCAAAAAATATAATATTTCCATCTGTTATTCCAATAGTAGATGCTATGGGAGTCTCCTCATGGACTATTTGCCTTTGCTGCTATTAGATGTAAAAAATATTCAATTAGCAAGCCCTCAGGGCTGGCAGGCGATGCCCTAACCCTGCAGCATCCCACAGCTGAGCCAGCACGTCCACCCCGTACACCTTAATGTTTCTCCAGAGAGGAAGGTGCAGGCAGGAAAGCAGCTTTTTCTTAAAGTCCCCTTGATTTACTAACTTTATTTTCACCTCGAGAGCAAACAGCGCCTGCCTGCAGCTTACGGGGATGCCCCGGGCTGCGTTTTGCTCGAGGCAGAGCAGCCCAACGTCACTTCCCAGCCCCCAACAGCCAGTAGCACCCAGGGGCTGCAACCGCAGGGTGCAAGCTCCTGCGCTTCGGTGTTTGATACATGTCAAGTGCCCACGCCGGCCTGTCCTCAGCGGGGACATCCCCAGCATCGCTCCGCTCACCACCTCCCGGTTCTCACAGTGCTCGTGGAAACCTTAAACTCTGCCTCGCTGTCGGGTGGGTCAAATCTGGAAGCAAACTATGGGGTGGAAAAGGGAAAAACAGGCAGAAAGTTGTTTGCAAAAGACTCGTTTTCTTGGGAAAGCAGACTAGAAGCACAGGATAGGTGCAGTGAGCTGTGAGTTTACAGCACTAGCATGCACACAGCAAGCTGGGGGTTTGGTGCATCTTGGGTAGGCCAAACCTCAGAGGTAGCAGAAGCTGGATGCTGCTTCCCTGGGCCAGGATGGGGACATCCTAAGGATGCTGCTATGCTGGACCTTTTCCCCTTTGTCATTTATTTGGTCCAAGAGGACTTCCTAAACCTGCAGGTGATGCAGAAATGCCTTCCCGTGACAGCAAGGGCTGCTCCTCCATTACCCCCTCGCTGCCCTGAGCTGCCCCTCCACGCAGCCCTTGCCCCCTGCGGCTGGCCAAGGACGCCCAACGCTGGTTATCGCGGCCGGCCAAGGATGCCCAACGCTGGTTATCGCGGCCACCTAAAGAAGCCAACCCTACAGGGAAGGTCTCTGCTGGACAAGCAAAGCCTTAGTGCTCCAGGGTCAGGTGGTTTAACGGCACACCAGCTCACTCCGTACCCTCTACACTGCTTGTGGGCAAGGTGCCCAAAATGGATGGGATGCTTGGATGGATGGTGCTTGCCTCAGTCATCTGCTCTATCCCACAGCCAGGAAAACCACGGGGAGAAGCAGCTTTCCCAAGCTCCTGAGCAGAGCAGCCCCGTACAGCTGCTGAAGCTGTGACCGAGTTACCCGCAATGGCTGTCCCACCACAGGTCCCCGCGAGTGGCTTCAGCACAGCATTCAGGAGACTCTTCCTCAAGACCCTTCTTCCCCCAAGCGAGCCAGCAAGGGAGAAAGTTTTTCAAAACAGGGATTCCAGGCTTCACAGTCCCAGTACACAAGCCCCAAACCTCCCTTGTTTCCCCTGCTGCAACCCAAGGTTTTATACCGCTAAGACAGCAAAGGCTTCCCAGCCCCTTCAGAGAGCTGGAGAGATGATAACTTCCATTTGTAAGCCACAGCCAGAGCGAAATGAGTCTTTATTTTTATATGGCCCATTATAAGTCATTATTTAGTGCTCCCAGGTGCCCTATATCATCAAAGGCACATTCCTTAATAAGCAGCCATCGGAGGCTGCGCTGCTGCCATCCCACATGCGGATGGAGCAGGAGCGATCCCGAGACCCGCTCCAGCCCCCGGATCGCATCTCCCTCTAAGCCCTTGTGAGCCCAGGAGAAGGTCATGCCCCATTCCCGCGCAGACATCCTGGCACACACATCCAAATGAGAGGCACAGGATTACTGCCCTCCCCACCAGCTCCTCAATCCAAAGTGTAACCCAATCTACTCAGCTGGAAACGGAGCTTTTATTGCATCCTGAGTCATTTAGAGTTCCTTTTTATAAAGCCAATATTCTTCCCCCCTTCCCCGATTTAACAAGCTCCCAAATGTCTGCTCTCCTGACGTACCAAACCTTTCCAGCTTCTCGGACCTCCCCCCTCATCAGACCTGATGGAAAGCAGCATCTCATCGGGGCTGCTCCAAGGGTACCGCTACAGAGGAGTGCCACACCGCGGCAATCCCCACTTCCACACGTTTCACCTCGAGGATGAGCTGACCTTAAAACAGCCCCATGGCAATGGCAGGATGAGGCCATCATGCTCCGTGGCAATATCCCCTGTCCACGGCACATCTCTCCATGCCCTTGGCGTGCAGTGGAAAGCTGCCGCGAGAGCTGAAAGCCCTTGAGACAGCGTCTGCAGACTTGGGCGAAACAAAAAAAACCAACCCCCAAACCACACAATATTGGTTGAGTTCAGGCACTGTAAAAGGTATGTTGGTTATTGGGGGTTTCCTGATGCTCAAGGTAAGGAGCAAAGAGGGTATTGAGCAGAGCTGGCAACCCGGAGAGCCCGGTTATTATTTTTAAATGAGCGCTCAGATTTTGCAACATGTGAAATCCATCATGCCTTTAGCCACATAAATAGATCAAGGAGTCTGGATACTTGAAGTCCCTTTGCTCAGTTCAGTAATAGACAGAAGTATTGCACAGTGGCATATATGGGGAGTTTGCAATTTAAAATGGCTCTCATTCAATAATTATGTCAGCATTTGTTGTAATAGTAATCAGTAACAGTTAATATAACTTATAGTAAATACCAGATTGCCATTTAATAGTGTTAATATGCGACCTATAAAACATGTCTGTGTAGTTATACTGATAAGTTTCCAATCAGCAATGAACAAAGATAAAATCTGTCCACAAGTCCTTACACAAAACTGAAAGGATCCCAGCAGTCGAAAGCAAAATTGGCAGAGCGTCTTTGGGAGCAGAGCGCAGGGCGACTCGGAAGGGAAGACGGTCACCGGCTGCAGAGCAGGAGCGATAAGGACTCGACCTCCATCCTGCCGGACCGTCCTTTGCCAGCCCTTACTTCGCTCGCCGTGCCTGTGCCAGCCTCTTGAATCCACGCTCACCCGCGTGAGCGGAGGCAGGCGCGATGCTCGGATGGGGAGAGCATCCCAACGCCCCGTGGGAGCTATTCCCACCCCAGCCAGTGACCTCAGAGCACCTTCGTTCTGAGAGCACTTGCTCTGCTGGTACGTACAGGGATCCAGACGGATTTCTCATAGGGCTGGGAAACTCCCCAGCGTAAGGGTGGAGAAAGCTGCCTTACACAGAGACGCATTTCCCCCAAATTAGTATTTAAATACTAAAATCACTAAATAAGCAAGCGCTGAAAATGCCCCACCAGCACTATTTGCAAGCCTAGGGTGAGCGTGGTTGAATACTTGAGGCCTAAAAATGAAAAAAGAAACATTTTCCTTAAGGAATTTAAATTTTAAATGCTATATTTTACAAGGTGAGCGTTACTCAGAAGGGCCAGCCTGGACAGTCCCTTCCTGGGGCAAAGCGGGTGGTTAAAGAGCAGCAAACACCGAACGCGTCCTGCAGGACCGCTGCGGCTCGGTAAGGCTGGCACATCCCAGCATCTTCTCTCCTTTCCAAACACAATCTTGGAGTTTCTTCCCGACCATGGCAGAGTCGCATGGAGTAGCCAGTAAACAAATGGGGCAGAAAGCAGCTAGCACTTACAATCCAGTACCCAGCTGCACACTGACACAATTGGAGTCATCTGTGAGTAATTAGAAAATATAAACACTCACAACAGAACTTAGGTTCCTATACTCAGCAAGACCTTAATGGGCTTTTCTTCAGCCAGAAAATCCTTATTACGGTGATAAATTATTAGCCTTTTTTCCTAAACCAGCATGAAACATTACAATGGAAAAATGACAAAAGGAGAAACATGCCCATTTTTGGCAGCGCAGGCAGGAGGAGGACAGGGGTGAGGGAGCAAGAGCCAGCTCAGCACGGCGGGGGGACAGGACGGAGCCTGCCCCAGCCCGGCTCACCCTCAGCCCTGGGTCCTCAGCCCCAGGCAGCCCACATCACCCCCAGTGCCCAGGGGGTCCCCGAGCCCACAGCCAGCCGTGCCACGGCGCGAGCAGAGCCCGGCACAGTCGTGCGGCTTCTCCGCTGGCTAATATAGCTGAGCTGGGCTCAGGAGCCCCCTGCCCTGCATGAAGGCAGCCTCCCGCCACCCCAGAAACTTGCTGGCTCCCACGTCTCTGCAAACTGCAGCCCTCTGCCATGCTCATCTGAAATAAGCCTCAAAAAGCAGCAGTCCGCACAGTCCTTGCGAAACCGGGTGAACAAACCTGAAGTCTATTCCAGGATAAAAATGGCCCCACTTTGTCATGGGACAGAGGGGGAGAGACTGCAGGTGGGTCTCTCCGAGCTGTCACAGCCTGGACAGATGGGATCGGGATGTGCTGGAAGCTGTCGATGCCTCCACACTCATCCCTGCCTGGGCAAACCAGTGCCCACCCTGGCATCACCCCACACGTTTGTGTAAGATTGCACATGCATGAGATCGATGGAAACTAGGAAGGAGCTGCTGTGGTTTGGCTCCCAGAGGCATCCAAAGAAGTGTGATCTTCGCTCACCCCAAAACAAGTCAGGGAAATTCATGAGAACAGCCTTTCTTGTGGGTTATTCTGGCAGTGGCGGGGCTGGACAGGACCAGGAGTAAGACGACACAGGGCCATAAAACATGTCAGAGCAGCAGCCGCACGATGCGAGTCTCCGTGCTGGGCGCTCAAGCCCGACCACAGCCTGAGTCAGCCCATCGCCGCCGACCTGCCTCCAGCACGCTCCCAGCTTTGGCTCGGGCAGCCCGGCACTATTAACCATCTCCTGCCTGGAGGAAGGCTCAGCATCTTCCAGACCAAGTCCTTGCACTTGCGCTGTTTTGGGGGGCACCTCCCTCCTGCGGAGCCAGCAGCCAGCCCCAGAGCCCACCCCGGCACCCAAAGCACAGAGACAAGAAATCTCGTGCAGCCCAGCCAAATGCTAGCCATCCCCCAAAAAAGCACTCAGCGAGCCAAACCTACCCCCCGCTCCGTTCCTTTCAGCCTCAGCCCATCCTGCAAACCACTCTCCCGGAGAGGCGAGTCTCACCCGGGGTCCGCAATTATCGCTGGTCCCATGCGTTGAATGACAGGGCATTTAATGCCTCGTCTTTGGGGCTTCACGCAAACGAAGAGAACAAATGACTGCCGGGGGAGATATGGTTTGCATCATTTAATCACCATTTCCAATAAAACGGTACAGCGGCTCTGCGGAGGGTAAGACAGCCGAGTTCAGCAGATTTTATCAATAACATCGCAGGATCCCTACCGCGCGGCTAAGAGAGTTGCCATGGTTATTATGACAGATTTACTATCATTGTAACTTAATGCACCATAATAAGTATCTGCATAGTTATTATTGTTTTACAATGATAACTATAATTCAACCGCAGCTTTATGACTAAATTTGTAACATTACTACGATGTTCTGGGAAGAATTGGAAGCGGGATAATTCACATGCTTTCTCAGAATATAGAAATAAAAAGAGATCCTGGTCGGTGCCTTTTTCTTTCCTTTTTGATTGCTTCTTTGAGAACAATTTTTGTGGTTTGGTTACTGTTGGTTTGGGAGAGGGTGCTCTGTCAGAGTCAATGCACAGAGGTAGCTGAAAAATGGGATTTTTCCACTGCAAAATTGATCCTGGGGAAAAAAAAAAAAATCCCCAAAGTCTTTCAACATAAAGTTGCTAAAAAATTCCCAAGTGTTGCCAGTTGGGAAACAGATACAAAGCGCTGGCAAGATGAACAAAAATGGTCAGGTTTTGTTCAAAAAGAATGACCAGATCATCAAAAAATGTCGCTGAAAGTGACCCTGGTAATCAGTGGAAACAAAGCGCTGCTGGAAAAAAAGTCTCTGGCAGCCCCAGGACAGAGCCAGCCTCGTCTCAGCTGCACACCCAGCGCGGAGAAGGCTCTCCACCACCTCGGAGCTGGCCTGGGCAGATGCTGCAGAGCAAAGCCAGGCGCCTTCTCCTGGGTCTGTGGGTGCAGCCCCAGAACCTGCCCCCTTGCATAGCCCAGCCCCAGCCCACCCCGAGCTCCTGGCAGCCCCGCGGTGACACGGTCCTCGTGCAACACTCGGCGAGCACAACGTACTGCCAAAAAACTTGAAACTGCGTTTACTGGCGGTTTAGCCTGCTCAGACATGGAGCGATTTGAGGAATCAAAGCTTCAGACAAGGACTTCTTGGCAGTTCCCGGGGCATAGGACCCACATCAGGGGTCCCCACACCTGCATCCCTGGCTGCTCCTCTCCAGGATGGGGAACAAGTCCCACCTGGGCTGGAGCCACACAAGCAGCGGGTCCCCAGGGGAAAGCAAAAGAGAATCTGAGCCTGAAATACAACCAGGGTTTCCAACAGGCTCCCTTGCACCCTCCTCCCAAAGCTCACCCCTGGTTGAGGACTTAGCTCCTTCTTGGGTTTCATAGCAAGTGCAATGCTGCCAATTACCCCGCAAGTTTATAGGGAGGTCTGGGGGTTTACGTCCCTCTTTCATTCCGCCCATGCGGCCCATTTCCCCCGGGGGCTCTGGGGATGGTTAACGCTCCCTGCGCGCCAGAGGCACCTACGCTGCCTAGGCTGGGCAAATTAAAGCAGAAAAGGGGCATTTTCCCAGCCCTTTCTCATTATCCACTGGGGAAGGATCCTGAGTATTTCCAAGGAAGAGAAACCAGCCTGTGCCACCCATCTGGCTCCCACGGCAAGTCCCCAGCTCACGTCTCCTGCAGACACCCCAGACTTAACACACCATCGCAGCTTCCCACTATACCTCAGTCTTTTTAAAGCCGCGCTAACACAGCATGGACAAGTCACACCACTTTTAGTGACCAGGAGCTGGCCCTGCTCAGAGGAGGCTTAGCTCAGTGATCTGTGCTCTGGGACTTGCAGCCTTTTGGGTTTCTAACTCTATTGCTTTCCTGAGTGATTTATGGTCTTTTCCCATTTCTCATCCCAATTTGACCAGGGATGGAGGTTTCCATAGTCCCCCGTCCTGCAGGATGGGACACCAGAGAGGACAGCTCTCACCCCATAGCATGAAGTGCCCCTTCCCAGGGCTCCTCAGGCAACAAGCTGCTCTTCCTCCACAGGGACTTCAGAAGCGTCCCCTTCTGCATGGGGAGCCCCAGAGCTTCCCTGCACCAGCGGGAGAAGGTGGGAAGACCGGCAGAGGCAGGACTGATGCTCGCGTCGAGGCCGGGCACCCGCATGCCCTCCCTCCCAGCAGTGATGTGTGTCAGAGTGGGCTGACGTCATGCTCCCCCGCCACCACCCCCCCCCCCCGCTCCCGTGGCTGATATATGAGAGTAGATATAGGAAAATCTACTCATAAAATTAATGGAGGCTGCATGAACTCACAGATCATAAACTCAGAGGGGTTTGCAGCTTGCCTTTTGGGGAGGGGGAAGGGGGAGGGCTCAGAGGCAATTTAGCAGAGGGGACTAATTCACAGCAGCTGTCCCATCACATCCCGCACCCCCTCCCCACACTCAGGAGGATTTAGGGGAACACAGCACTGAAGTCTCACAAACACAGCGCTGGAGCTGGCATCCGTCAGCTTGAGGTCAGACTCCGCATGGCTGAGACGCTCGGTCTGCTCCCAGCCGAGGGATCGTGGCCAAGTTGTGCTCTCAGTGACAGGCCTCCTGCCCGGAGCATAAATCACAGATGCTGAAGGCCAAAGCACGAGCAGATCCATCCTGTGCTCTGGGGCCTGCAGACAACACGACACCTCTCTTGGGTGGGGGGTTGCAGGGCAGTAAGCAGAGAGGGTCTCCCCAGTGTGATGAAGAGGACTGTGCCGTGGTCCAGCAAGATGGACCCAAGTTCCCCAACACACCAAGCAGTGGGTACCATGCTGGGGACAAGGCTGATGGTGCTCCTCTCCAGCCTAGCTTGGGAATCTCCATCTGAAACCCTTTTGATAAAATCAGGGACATTTTGGGACCAACCCTCCACCATCGGCTTCCCAACACATCCTTAAAGCCTGCCCAGGGACCCCAGTGGTGATGGCCACCAGCTCCCCCAGAGCAAACACCAGTCCCAGGAGCTGTTTCTCCCTTCATCCCATCCACAACCCAGCCCCAGCACAGAAGACCTTTGCCCACTGCTTGGCCCTGAACCACCTCCACGCAGACCTTCACACCCCTCCACAGCATCAGCCCTGGCACCGGCGAGCCCAGTCCCTGCTCTCAGGCACCATTGCTCTGTGCTGGATTATTCAGTGCACGTCACGTCTTGTGGAGTTACCTGGGCTTCCCACGGCACAACAAGAGCTTCAGGCAAAGGGAAGAAAATAACCACTATTGCTGGAAAAACCTTCCCCCACGTCCCATTTCTCTCCAAAACATTGGCTTACTCCGCCTGGAGAAGGGCCAGCCCCACGGATGGAGCAGGTCCCCATGCATCCACCTGCCCAAGGCAGCAGCTCAGTGGGGAGGAAGAGGAGGAGGAAGCCCTTTCCCACACCCGCACCAAGGCAGCTCAGGACTGTCCAGGCACCAAGACCACCCTTGGTCACCAGCCTTCAGGGGGGAGCACAACTGTCCCCTCCCATCCCTGAAGCAGCCTCTTGGCCTGGCCCCGCTCAGGTTTTCTCTCAATGCCAAAGGCAGGTTTTGTTCTTTTCTGTCAAAAGACATCTTGGCACCCAGCTGCTGCCCCGGCCGCTCCAGCAGCCGTGACTCACAGGCTCTGCCCTCACCTCAAGGCTCCCGCTTGCCTCCTCGGCTGACTCAGGCAGCAATGA
The DNA here is from genome assembly GCA_009819775.1 of Phoenicopterus ruber ruber. Classification (NCBI taxonomy): domain Eukaryota; kingdom Metazoa; phylum Chordata; class Aves; order Phoenicopteriformes; family Phoenicopteridae; genus Phoenicopterus; species Phoenicopterus ruber. The sequence continues at coordinate 29,502,565 of CM020222.1, forward strand.
GCACCAGCCCCAGCGCCTTTCAAGTGGTTTGGAGATCCAGCGAAGGCACCAAAGCAAAGGGAATTGGGCACCATGCTTGCTGGAGCACCCAGCCGGCTGCCGGCCTCGGGCTCACGGCGGGGGGCTCGGCAGGCTCAGCTCCGGGGCACCGTCCAGGCACCAGGCTGTGCCACTGCTGCTGGCACGGGAGGCAATCACCAAGCAGTAACAGGGTCCAGGCACATCACCCCATACACCTTCTGCCTCTAACGCAGCCAGCTGTCCCCTTCGGCGCACCCCCACTTCACCTACCTGTGTCCTCAGGGCACCGTTGACCCACCACCCTCGCCGTGGGGTGCCCCTCCTGCGTCCTCCCTGGCTGGTGGAGGGGGCTTGCAAATGAGAGCATCTCTAATCACCATATCCTCTTCCAGAAGGGCAAAACCCTCAAGGTGACGCTGGAAATAACCCATACGCTCCCTAAACAGGGTGCTCCCCTCCCTGGGGAGGCTGGCTGCAGCCCTCCTCACCCCATCCTCCCCCAGCTCCCACCGCCGCTGTTCCTAAGGGAGGGCAGCCCCTGCTCCCTCCCCTTTTATAGCATCCCTCAGGTGGCTCCATCAGCCTCTCCCTGGTGCCCGGCCCAGGGACCGTCCTGCTGCCAACCCCACCTGCTTCGCAGGGAGCTGATTTCCTCCCCAGGTGGACTCGATTCTCTGGTGAAGCCCCCGGGGGAAGGACCTGCCGTGCTGCCGATGGGCTGCGGTCCCAAAAAACCATAGGTGAAAAGGAGCAGGGGGACAGGGCTGGCTCTGAACTGAAGCTGGTGCTTGGACAGACAGACAGACTTGCCCCCTCCCCAGACAGGATCCGTAAAGCTCTGAGGCACGTTCCCCAAACCCCCACCATCTCCGCTCGCCTGTGGGAAGGGGAGCCGCGCTGCCTCTCGGCTCCGGACAGCGGTGAAGTCGGTGGAGAGACATCTGTTCCCCATCCAGCGAGCAGTGTCTTCCTGATCTGCCTCTTAAAAATTACAAGGCAATTTGGAGTTTCTATTTTGTACTTTTGATTTGCCCAAACACCTGAAACATGAGCTCTCAATCCAGGATCAAAGGCTTTCTCTGGAGCAACACAGACGGCTATATCCACCGCCGTATTTATGCATGATTAGGAACGCCTGCATTGGAGAGGGGATTTGGCACGGGTGCGTGTGCTGCAGAGCCTGAAACTCCATCTCCTCCAGAGAGGGAGAAGGGAGGGAGCCTGGGGGTGATGTCCCGGCAGGTCAGGGTTAGCGCCAGCCCCTTCGGCGCAGGGCAGCCATGGGGCGATGCCCCGCAGAGGGGGTGGCTCGCCTGTGTCACTTGTCCCCTGTCACTCCTGCCCGGGGCCCGGGGCTGCCTGTAGGACTGAGACCTCTCTGCCGGGTGAGATCTCTCGTCCTTGCTTCGCTCCGTCTCCGGGGGTGGCTGGGTGGGTGGACGCACAGGATGCAGTCCTGGATGCAAAGGGACGCTGCAACGTGGATGCAGTCCTGGATGCAAAGGGACGCTGCAACGTGTATGCAGTCCTGGTGGTGTGGGATGAAAGGTGCTGGGGATGATACCAAGCCAAGCAAAGGGTTAATGGTAATTAACTCAAGTCATTAATGAGCTGGAGGGGAGGGCTCTTCCCAAGCTCTTTCGGTGCAACTTGTCCTACTTTGAAAAATCCCAGACCCTGGACCCCTGCGGGCTGGGATTTTGCATCATCTGAACTGGAAGAGGTTCAGGCTTGTGAATTGATGTGGCCAAACCCCCACTTCCACAAACGAGCGTGGCTGCGTTGCTCTCGATAACTAATTTTAATGGCTTGTCCGATACCACTGGGGTGAGGGCAGGCCTGGTCCCTGGCAGGACCCTGGCTTCGGATCTGTGGCTCAGACAGGTTTCTGCTTCTCGCCACCATAAACTGCTTCAGAAGAGCAGGATGGGGTTCCCAGGGTAAGGCAATAGTAGGCAAGGCACGTTGGTACGGGACAGCCAGCGGTAAAATCAGGAGGATGTAAGGAAGCCTGCCCTTACACAGGTAGCGGGCCAGAAAACATCGACACGTGTGAGACAGAGGAGTGCCTTCCCCTTCTTCTCTTCTCCTTTCAAATCAATTCAAACCGTAGGGAAATGCAATAAAGTGCCAGATGCCTCTGCCTTATGGACATAATCATTTTTAGAGAACGTGTAATGAATCAGCTTAAGTCAAAGTTACCTTAGCCTAAGGCTAAGATACCCTTAACTCTGCCCTTTCAGGTGAAAGCCTCCCTCTGGGCTACTCGCTGTTTGTAATAAGCGTATGGTCAACTTTCGTTGTGCCGGGGTGTAAATCAGTGCTAATGAAGGGTACGTGAGGTGGGTAATGCATGACAGGGTCACCCTGGAGCCATCTCCCCGAATATCGTCCCCCCATGGGGATCCACTCCCTGCTGCCACGGGAGAGAGCAGCAAGTCACCCCATCGCCCTTAAGCGCGAACCCCCGGGTGGGCAGGGACACTCGGGACAGCAACGTCTCCATGAAGTCTTTAACTTTGAAGCAAGTCAAGCCGATGGAGACAAGTCCCACCTTCCCATTGTACTCAAGAATGGGTATTTCTCCATTTATAATCAAGAAACTTTCATTAAATCAGTCTGAAAGTACATGTGACACAACCCCAGCGCTCCTTTATTGGGAAATTTGTTGGTTTGGGGTTTTTTTTTGCCACAGTTTCTTCACAAGTTGAGGGACCTTCAGAGAAGTGCTGGGAAAAGGCGCCCAAGAGCTCTGCAAATCACGGCGTGCTCATGCCCTGCCAGTTCACAGGCATTTTGCACTGGGAACGAGCTGGGAAGAAAATTTGCCACAAATATTTTCAGCAAATTATAAAGTCTTGGAAAAAGCAGATTTCGGTTCTACTGTGAAGTTGCTGTTTTGACAGATGTTTTAAATATTTTTTTAAGAATTTGCTTTTTTTATTGAAACTGAAGGAGGTCCTGAAACCAAAGACTGGGCCAAGAAAAAAAACCTCAGAAACATTCTGCTTTGAAAACATCTAAGCAAAACGTTTCCCTTTTCCCCCTCTTCCCCAATTCAACAATTTGGGGAATGGAGATGAATTCACAGAATTTCACCTTCTCTGAATCCATCCTTTTCGCCTGGAAAACGTTTTGACCGAGAAATGCCTTTCGTGCCCCATTGAGTCTAAGTCCTTTGGAGGCCCTAGAGCGAATGGGTCTTCCACCTCCAGCATCCTGGTGTGGTTTCCACGTAAATCGTCTGAAACGGGAGATTTCCGGAAGGTCAGAGGTTCTCTAAAAGCAGCTTGTGACATGCAGAGCAGCGCCCGGGGCGACGGGTGCACCCATGCCCTCCATCCCCGGGGCGAGGAACCGGTGACACAGTCCCCGCCACGGCCCGTCTCAGCCCCGGCTCGGGACCGGGCAGCTCACCGGCTGTACCCTGCACCCCCAGCTTGTCGCTGGCGTTTCCGACGCACCCGTTTGGGGTCTCGGGGCTCAATAAAAATTCAGAGGTGTCAGGGCGAACCCGCCAGCTCCTGAGCATCCCGCGGTGCTGCGGCACCGCCTGCGCTCGCTGCCTGCTCGGCGGTGCGGCACACACGTGCTCACGAAAGGAAGCCTTTACAATCTGCCACTGGAAACTGCGCGGTGTTATTCAGTGGGTAGCTGCTTTCCTTCAACGGGCCATAAAAATCCCATTTGGAAATGCAATTGCCTTGCTCCCCTCCTGCATCACACTGCTATTTAAAGAGGGCGCGTCCGACACATTAAAACACACGCACACATGCAGAAAGGACCAGGATCTACTGAACCTTAAAACAATTATTATTCTTTGCAACCCCTACGCCTTCCAACACTAACATTATTCTAAGATGCAGGTAACATGTGACACATTTTCTTTTTCTCTCCAAAGTACAACACCCTTCCCTTCTTCTATGCCTCCTTCCCAAATATCAATCATCAGCAAAGACAAGGCAAATGAACTTTTAATCAATAACAGCTACTGTTTCTTGTACCGGGACTGTTTATGATTTAAAAGGGGGAAAAAAAAATTAAATCAATCCTGATGTGAACATTTTCCCACTTGGAAAAACAGCCCAATCCTATATCAAAAGGTTGGGGTTTTTATATGTTTTTAAAAGGTTTAAAAGCTAAATTAATTTTAAATTGTTTTTACATATCTTGCCTATAGACAGAACCACATCATATGATGAGGAAGGGTGGTCCATGGTTTATTAATGTTCCCAGTAAGTACTTTAGCACCAGTCTGTCTGCTTTATACGCATTTAATACCATTGCCATCGAAAAAGCAAGACGCCTTTAACCGCAGTGTGTCTGTCCAGGCGCTCTAGCTGGCAGTCTGTCCCCTCCCCGTCCAGACCAGGTACAACAGACCGCTTCTGGTATGTCTGCAGTCAAACGCCACTGTCTCCATACCAGTGGGCAGCATCCAGGGAGTACCTGAGACTAAATGATGGTTTTGTCAAGAAAGCACCAAGAAAGGGCCCGTTCCTCCAGGACAATGCTGAATAAGTGTCCTAAACAAACAAAAAAAAGAAGCAGGAGCTCGTCCCAGGATCAAGGGAGTCCATAAAGGCTCCCACAGGAGATGGACTTCTAACACACCTTTGTGGAGCTGGTACCCAAAAAAAGGCAAGGCTGCAGGTAAGGCTCCTAACTTTATTCCTTTTTTTTTTTTTGGTCAAAAGCTTGCTGTTCCCAGGGCCTGGACAGCCAGGAGACCGATATAGTTCGTTTTCATCTTCATATGCCACAGCATTTGGAGTAGCTCAAATGGCAACGTGCTGGCTCCACTCCAGATTTATCTGAATGCAAGACACGAACCCAAATGGTACATGAAATCACATCCACCAAGTTTTATATGAACTCCAGCTGGGTTCATTTTGGCCCCTTGCAGCAATAGATCGTCCTGCGGACCGGTTCCTCCGACCTATTTGTGCATCTGTCAACAGAAGCCATGCCCTCTCTGTTGCCCCACCTTCCACAGTCCAGGCAGTTATGGGGGTCCCATTGCTTCTTGTCTTTAACTGTTGAGATGTCCTGTGGCCACGTGCAGCTTGCTGTTTCTCCCTAATCTCTTCCCGTGAGTGACAGATCACCATGACTGACCCCCCCAGGCCCAGGTTTGGGACAGCGAGAGGAGAAGTCTCATTTCAGCAGGGTGATGGAGCAGCCAGGCCATGACCGGATCCGTGCAGGACAAGCCAGGAGCTGCGGGCACAGCTGTGGGGACAGCAAGCAGAGGGGTGCCACGCGTGGACGTGCCTGAAGCAGAGCTGCTGAGGTCCACGGGTGGCAGAGGAAGGGGCAGGCTTTGGCCTCGCGAGGATGACTCGCGGCGAGAGGATGCTCCCCAGATGGCTGAGGGGAAGCGGCTCAGACACACATTCCTGAGGGCCTCTGAGTCACTGGCCGGGGATGTCCCAGATGGAGAAAGCAGGACGTGGCCAGGCTGGCCCGGGGCACGCGGGCGGTCCTGCCAGTGCCAGCACTGCACGACTCGCAGCCCTCCCCGCTCACCGTGCGCACATGGGGATGCCCGGGCAGAGATCCCAGCAGGGAAAACTATTCGGTCCCTCCATCTCCCGATAGATAGAAAACACATTTCCTCCTGGCTTTACTAAGTCCATCCCCTCTGCCACCACCCTTACACAGTATTTTTCCCCCACTCTCCCTCCTTGATGTGCCGGGGGACGGGGTGCGTAGTTTGCATGGGGACACGGAGGCACATGGGGACACGGAGGCACATGGGCTTGTGGCCACGCTTGAAGCCCCCTCTCGCCCCACCTGCCCACCGGCCCCGCAAGCCAGCCCCAGGAAGGCGGGAAGGTCCTTTGCTTCGTTCATGTCCGAAGGACAGTCAGGAGGGAAGACAGAAGGATGAATTCCGACATTTCCCTTGGTACCGTGGGATCAGTGGCTGAACCAGAGCTGGGACTTTGCATTTCTTCGTTTCCCACTTCTTCCATGAGGCCTCTGGCTCCTGGCGAACATTTCACCCTCTTCTGTCCTCCAGGGCTCTTGTATCATCATCCCCATGATGAATGCAAACATCTTCCAGTTGCGCACCGAGGCGAGTACCCACCATGTACCCACTCTCTCCTCCCAGCGGAGAGGAGGCGTCAGGCAGCTTTTTAGGATCGGAATAGAAGAAAAGAGAATAGAAGTTTCTCCACTTACAATTTTGCCAGACTTTAACCAGGCTCCAATTTTCCGTGCTGGGTTTCTGCCTCGAGCTGTGTTTTGTTTTGTATTTTTCAAAAAATTCCATGACTCCATTTTCACCAGCCCTTTGAACAAGGTTTAGGGAGGTCTTTTCTTTCTTTATTTTTTCTTTTGCCCATGTTAAAACATTATTACAACCATTTTACTGAGAAGCAGCACTGCCTCCAGGCTTGGCAAGAAGTGTCCCTTGAGTGAGAAGACGGGCCTTTCTCCATCCCCGTGACAGCGCCTGAAGTCGGTCAGATCACGCGTCTCCGAAATAGCAGAGGCTGGTTGGAGTTTGGCAGATGGATGAAGCACAAAGTCCTTCTGCGCCGAGCGCCCTCCATCTTCTAACGGGCCTCAATCAACGGTTTCACAACAACGCATCGGCCAACTGCGTAAACACAGGGTACGGCTTAAATATAGTCCTCGCCCTGATGAACAATCAGCGCTGAAAGAGAAGAGCATCTTATGCAAATAAACAAAGGTCCCGCAGAGCTCAAGTATTTGGACCAAGGTCAAAGGAGGGAATTCGTGATAGGGGAAATTATTGAACCTAAAAGCACACGCAAGTTTTCAGATATGGATTTTTGTCTGCTGGGAAGTACTAATTCAAGTGGACTGGACCCCTCTGTGGCTTTGGGTTGAATCCAGCAGATCCTAAATACAAACAGTTGCAACAGGAGAACAGAGGAGGAGCCGGGGAAGTGAGGAAGGCCAAGCCAAAACGCTTCGTTTGGGGCAGATCGATTAACCTGAAACCCGTTTTTGCTCACTTCACCGGGAAGACGGATGTGTTCTGCTGACTTGGCAGGACCTTTTCTTCTTCAGGGCTTTGGCTCTGCCGATATAACAAAAAAACCCCGTGGTTATTCCGGCGGCTGCAGCTGAAGTGCGATCCAGGTAGCCTTCGTGCCCACAGTAACCGCGGGGCCCTGCGGGACCATCAGCCGGGTCTCACGCCTGCAGGTCCCTAAGCATCGTACAGACCACCAGCAAGAGCCCCGCGGGGGTCAGACCCCCCGGCATGGCTCCGAGCGGATCGAGAGCCCAGTTTTGGCTGCAGAAACCGGAGTCCGAAATTAGAATTGCCTGACGATGTGTAACAACGAGGGAGAAAAAGGCAGAAACAGCAACAGCAGACAAACCAACCCCTAAAAACCCAGCTTGGGGCTCTAGGAAAGCTAAATGGGAAGAAATGTGCCTGCCTTGAGGAAGGCTGAGCGAGGGAGGGAGTGAGGGCTCTGAAAAAGCCCAGCTCAGCCAGACGTCTTCCGAGGGGCTTAGCGGCGAACGGAGGGGCTTTGGCAGAGCTCCGCGACTGCGGGGCAGGAAAGCCTGAGCGCTGGAGAGAGGCTCCGGCTCAGCGGAGAGCAGCCAGGTCCCAAGAAGGGACGGCATCCTCTGGCAACAGCCCCCTCCTCGGGGCTGGGTTTCGATCCGGCTGGTCCTAGCTGAAGTCCACGTTTGACAAGTCGGTGCGCAGACAGAAATACTTCTCCGCTCCGCTGGAGAGGCTGCGAAGTGGCCAGAGAGTAGGAAAAGCCAATGGGTAAAACAGCTGCAGCCTTACAGCGCACAGGCACAGGGTCACGTCTCGCCGTTAGAGCAGATTAAATTTAAGACCTGTCAACCTCAACAGCGTCTAGGTCAGTTTTCTTCCTCTGCATTGACGGGGAACAAATTTGAAGCCCTGAGGTGTCATTTCTGCACGTCATGCTTTGAGTTGTTCCCTTCCTTTAGCACGATAGACCTGTTCCCTTCCTGAGGACGATCATTTTTCAGCCAAACATGTGGTCATTCGCATTCCTGAGTTATGGAGCACACAGCTCACCGAAGGAAAGGGAATTTGGTTTCATGTCCTGCTGACCCCACAAATGTGCCACAGAGCCAGATGGTCGTGGGCACTGGCCCCCACAAATGACACCGCTCCGGGCCAGGCCATTCCCCGGGAAAAGGGGGTCACCCCCAGGGAGATGCTGTGCTGGGTTAGTTACCTTCTGCCTGCCCAACTTGCCACTTGCATTTGCTCCTCGGTGCGGGCAGATGTGCCTCAGCCATGCATGGAGTGGTGTTTCTACAACGACAAACCGCTGAAAGCTCCCGGGCTCAAAGGCACCACGTAAAGCCCGAGCTGTTTCCTAACCTGACCTTCTCCATGACCTGCAGGGTCAGCAACTCCCTTTTTTAAACCAGGAGCTATGGCCCGTGCCCCACCACCTAGTCAGGATACCGCAAGCGACTCCTACAATGGATAAGGAATGAAAGTTCATATATGCTTGGCAATTAAATGAAGATCAGAAATATCTAAAGGAGGTCTTTAACGCTCAGGAAAAAGATTGGGGACTCCAAAAAACATACTAGGTTGAAAGCAACATAGCTGGAATAATTGGGCTCTCGGCTTCCATGAGCGTTCGTCCTGGCATTTCAGCCTATCCTTCTGGGTGCAAGCATTTGATGGCAAATACCGCTGTTGTGGAAACTTGGCTGAAGGGAATAGACAGACTGTCACACACACTGAGATGGAGACGATCATTATCACGACTTGAAAGAATAAGCGGGTATGCCTGGGAACAGCTGGGTTTGGACTGTGGGGCAGCTCTGGGAAGGATGCAGAGCGCTCGCTGTCACACGCGCCTTTGCTCTGGCTGATCGATCCTGTTGCTCACGAGCCCGAGGGGTCGCAGGGAGTTACGTTGCTCTGGCGTGACTTGCCGTGGTGCCAGGTGGCCAAACCTTCAAGCTGCAGAAGACCCCGCACGCAGCTGGGTTAAGACACATACTGTCGAGGGGCGTCCTCCTGGCCAAGGGACCCAAGCTGTGTCTCGATGAGGTTATCCCAGAATGCTTCCCAAATCTCAGATCTGGAGGCATGCTTTGGCTGCGTCCCAACTCCAGATTGGGTATGTACCAGCAACCCCAGAGCCTCAGTTTGCAGACAGAGGAAACCCAGATGGGAATGCTGGCACGGCGCAATAGCTCCCTACCCTGCAGGGGCTGGAGACCACGACACAGCGACTGGTTAGCGTAGACGGAGCTCAAGTGACCTGTCTGGCCACGTAGAGCTTTACCCCTCTCCTGCCTGCGCCTGCCCATTTCTTCAGCAATGATCAGTCCCTCTTAGTAATCAGACCCCTGCAAGTTCCCATAAGGAACAACCCCACCAGACAACATCTCCAAATCTCCAGCTGACTGGGTTATACAGCCATAAAACCAATCCCAACTGCTCCGGTTTTGCACAGGGATGATTTTTTTTCCTTTTTTTTTTATTGGGATGCCATGCAGATGCAAGCCAAGCACCACTCAAAAACCTAAGTGGGTGATGCCACCTTGTCAATTAAGGTCGTTATCCCATCACGACCAGTAAAAAGGCTCTATTTTCTGCAAACTGCAGCTGATTGACGTTCGTTATGTGACATACTGTGAGTCCGTATGGACTGTGTTCCATAAAGGTTTTTCTTATGATCAGTCTTTCTGGATCCGCGTCCTGCCAAACGCCGCTTGTTTTCATGGCCCATCTTATTTACTGCCTTATTAGTCCGGTGTTAGATTTTTTCCCCAGTCCTCTCAAACTTCCCCAGAGTTCCCAGATTTGTTTAAAAATCGACACTAATGGTTCAGAGAGCGCTCGGGCCAATTTGTTTATCCTTTGATGCAAGTTATCTGATCCTGCAGAATGTCTAACTTTAATCACTGCTGTTTAACGTTCGGCTTCGTCACTGGTAGAATACAAAGTGCTTCATTATCTCCGTAAAGTATGAATGTGTCATCCTACTTCTTTCCAAAGAGAAAAATAAATGTTGAACAAATAACTTTGTCTCTTCTACACACAGGCTGAATATTTTCCCATTATTGTTTGGGATCTCATTATAGGATTTGGCTTTTCTTGATACATTTAAACTATTTCTTATTATCATTAACCCTGGTGGCCAGAGATTTTTCACTCCTGCCTTTAGCTTCTCTTCCCAGGTTCTCACCGATTTCTGCTCACCGCTATCAGAGTCCTCCTTTTTTATCTACCATTAACATCAACCATTAATATGCTTGCACATCAGTGCCACATATTTATGCCCATAATGTTATTTATCTAAGTGTGTATATATGCAGGACAGCGTTCAGGCTTCCAGAATAGCAGTTATCTTACAGCATCACACAAACCAGCCTTAAACACTCCCCGATTATCATCCATTCATTTTTGTTAAAATAATTCCTTCCACTCCTTAATTTTACTCCTAATTATTTTCAGCCCAGGGAAGTTGTTCTTTTTCCGGAACCGGGCGCTAGAGCTGGGCACCTCTGTACTTTTAAAAACCCGGTTCCTCATCGCATATAAACGGCACCAGTCAGAGCTTTTCGGTGTCTGCGCATAGTGTCATGCTTGCTGGCCGGGAGACAGCCTGGGAATAGGTTGTGGAGTCCCTGCCCATCATGAGAGCGGAGAATTGTGTACCTAAAAGGCAGAGGAAGCTGGTTTTGGGTTTGTTTGGGGGGGGATGTATTCCTCCTCTGCTCCCAGGCTCAAGGAGAGGGGGAAAAGCCACTGGGGGACCGAAGACAGCTTTCATCAATTGAGATGTTTTATTTTGTGTTGGCTTTTTTTCTTAAATATCCTTTGTTTTCTAACAATAAATCATATCCTGAGGCAAAAAGCCTTTAAAAGGACCGGGCATGGAGTCTGCTTCCCTTCCCGGCTGGCGAGGCAGGCCACCAGCTGACAGCGGTCATCAATCTGCAACTCAGCGATCAATCCATCTTTATCTGTCAGCGCGGGGACCGGGGCAGGAGGACCCCGGCTGTGCCAGCCTGCCATCCCCCGCCGGCTCCGGCGGCGCCCGGGGGGTTCGCCAGCGCCAGACCCGATCTCCCGCGCCGCCCGCTCCCCCGGAGCAGGCTCCCGCCGTCCCGGGCACCGGCCCCTCGTGCTCCCTGGCATGTTTGGCAGTCGGCGGGCTGGGCGCACAGCGGCTGAGCCGAGTCGCCCTCGCAGTCCCCTCCCATGGGCCATCAGAGCGCGGGCACCCCACCTCCTGCCCTTCCAAACAGCCACCAACACTAAAGAAGGCAATAGCATCTTTTCCAAACAGAGGGTACGGCCAACAGTAAACCCTTCCGTGAGGCTTCAGAAATCCATAGCCACTCATTTTTTGCCATCGGTGGCTATTTCTACCTCCTGTTGTTTACTGCCCAGGCTTCTAGGTTTGCTTTTTAACATTTGTGCTGCCGGGAGTCAGCAGTTTATGGTGGCGCCTACGTCTTCTGTTTACCCTCTTAATATTGTTCCCCAAAGATGTTCCATTAAAGCCCTCTTAACTGCTCTACCTTGTTTGTTATCCAGAATAGTGGTTGCTCTCCCAGGGAGATGGAGGTGGTCCAGCTCATATGCTTCCTCAGAGAGCAGACCCAATGCTCCATGACCTGAAACACCTCCATTTTACTTCCCCTTTACACCTTCTGCCCCTCGGTGGTCTCCCTCCCCTGTCTGCTTTTGCTTCCAAGAGGCGAGAAGGGATCTTGCCACCAATCGTCTGAACTTTCCTCTCCTTCAATTCCCTCCTGAGATCCCTCAAGTTCTTGCTGATCTGAGAAGTATTTTATGAGGCAATTTCGTTCATGCCAAATGTGTCATAACCAATGGATCCCTGCCTACAGTCATCAGAGCCCCGTTCAGCCTCTCGGTGATGTGTGTTGCGCTGGAGCCAAGGAGACCGCACACAGGCCCGTCGTCTTTCTGTCCCCTCTTCTGCATCTGGCTTGGCAGAAGATTTGTGTCTGCCTGCGTACGTTTGCTCCGTTGGCCATCACTCGCGCTCACGCTGCCCTTGAGTCTGCGGGGATCACGCTCAAAATGGGCCATTGGAGACTGTGTCTTTCTGGTGCTGGTTCAGGGTCAAGAGCTGCTGGTCAAGAGCTGCGCTTCAGTACCTCGTGTCTTCTCCACCAGCACAGGCAGCGCCTTGCCCTCTGCCCACAGGTTTCCACGCAGCAAGGAGAACGTAGTGCTTTCTCCCTGGGTTGGGGTCCCTGCTCAGCCCCCACCCTGGGGAAGTGGCCTCAAAGCCTCAGGGCATGTTCCCCTGCTCCCTTGCACTGCTGGTTGACGACATCTGCCCAGCCACAGCGGCCAGAGCCGTCAGTTGAGATGGGTCGTCCCAGTGAGACTGCAGACATGGTGTTTGCCCCTCGAGGCCCTGCCGGGGTAGGCTGGAGAGACGTACTGGCCCAATGGGGATGGCCAACGTGGCCATCTCTGCTTCGTGGCATGCTCTGTGCCCCTCTCCTTCCTTGGCCAGGAGCAGGTGGGTGGCAAGGGTTGTTCTGGGAACTGAATGCTGTAGCTGCTGCCCTTTGCATGGGTTTTGTGACTCTGCAGGTCCCTCACGCAGCCACGAGGCCGGTGTCCTCTATCACAAGATAGGTTTGTGTCTCGTGGGGTGGGCACGGACCTTTGTTCCCATGGCTGGAGGCCGCCTGCCTGCCCCACCGCAGAGCAGTGACCTGGCCGGCATCACCCGACAAACGGATATGACATGAAACCCCACCATGAGCATCCTCAGCCAGGACTGCATGTCCTGGCATGTCACGGATGACCAAGGGCAGATGCTGTCCCCAGGCAGGGTTACGGCACAGGGCCCCCAGTGACTCCCTGATGCTACCGGTGACTGAGATCTGTCCTTGCAATCCTCAAGGCTTTTCCTCCTTGTCGGAGCAGGACCATGTTCCAGGAGAGGCCTGTCCTGCTCAGAGCAGATGGGGCAAAGAGGTCTGCCCCATCTTGCAGCCCAGGGAGAGGGACGGGGCTGTGACGAGGTTTCCTCCAGCGCTTGCTCCATGCCGGGGCTGGAGAGGATTTCAGTGTCATGAAAGCACCCGGTCAGGGTGGACATTGCAGGGCTGGGGGTGGTGGAGCGGAGGCAGCGTGGGGATGGGAGGAGGTGGGGGGTTCCTTGAGGAAGGGGAGAAACCTCCAGCCTGGAAACCCTTTTGTTCCTCCTGGCGTGGTTTGGGGCAGGCGGTGGGGTGGGGGGAAGGTGCGGTGGGGTCTTGACACGGAGCCGCCTGGAGCTGATGTCCCGGCTTCTCTTAAAATGTCCTCGAGCGCTTGGATTTGCCTCAGATTAAGTCCAGTTGCCCGGGCTGGCGCGTACCCGTACACGGGCTAAATGAGAACCACCCGTCACACCTCCCGTCCTCCCCGTCCTCCCTCCTCCTCTCCCGCGCAGGTTCATTAAGGCCTTCCCCAGCGAAAACAGGCTGCGTTTCGGGGGGAACGCCGAAGCGTTTGATATTTTCCACTCTGCGTGTCAAGGGCATTTACAGTCGGCGTCAGGCTGTTCCGTCAGTCTGAGGGAAGCACTTTGAAGTGTTTGTGGTAGAGGCCACATGTGCAGTCAAGATGTGCGGCTGCCTCGGGCTCCCCAGCCTCTCGCTCCCTTTGCATTCCCAGCACCATGTGACAATCAACAACACGGCTTAACCCTTTCGTGCCGCCGGCTCGTCCCGCTCGGAGACGGGGGGACGGGGTGCCCATCCCCTTATGTGTCTCGGTGGCCATGCCCAGGAAGCCTGTGGCTACCCCTCCTTCGTTTCGGAGAAGCGTGGCACAGCTCGGGCAAACATGGCCGGTGAAGGTGATGGGACGGAGCTGAGATGCCTCAAAGCCTCTGGTCCAAGCGGAGGATCTGACGCTAATCCCCACACATGCTGCCAGAGGTCCCGCTTTGATGATGAAAGTAGCATCGCTTGCCACGAGCAGCTGCAGAGCCGGCTCCCACCCTCGCCCGTCCTGCAGCAGGACCCAAGAAGCCGCATGGAAGGAGTCCCAGCGGCTGTGACATACCAGGGATGCCCACGATGACATTACTGCCTGTCCCTCCGGCGTGACGGATGACACGCCACGAAACGGGCAGCAGTTGGGCTGCGCGGCCGCTGCCCGGGGACCTCCGGGCACAGGGTGAACAATTGCAGCCGCTTCGCCTCGGAGGCACTGGTGCGAGCCCAGCAATGTTTCGAGGAGCTCTCTGCAGGGGCAGCGGTCAGGGATGAATCTAGTCTGTTTGTGTAGGGCTTGCACAGTAGTCGTGTAGCACTTCGCCATAGCTACAGGCTTTAGGTTATTTTTCTGTGCCCAGAGAGTGCCCTGGAGAGGAGCTTGCTTTAAAATTAAATGTGGGGATCAGCAAGCAGAGCTGCTCTTTGAGGGAAGGAGAGCAGCAGCCTCCCAGCCATACACCTCTCCTCGGCTCCCTAAAAAGAGTGCCAGGACAGGGTGGAGAAATTCAAGACACATGGTGTCACCAAGTGATGCTTCCCTGGTGTCTGAGAGGCACCTTCTCCCCTGGCTCTCTGCAGCCCCCCCAGGCAGGAGGAGAGTGGGCTTCTCCAGGGAGCCCCCCACCAGGGCTTCGGTCCTTACGGGTGGATCTTCCATCTTCTGTCAGGAGCCCCTGGCTGGTTATTGGGAGCTGGGCTTGGCTCGCACCTTTGGAAGTCCCATGAGATGATAGAAATTCAAACTTCACCGCCCTGCAAGCCTGTCTCTGCCGCGGGCTGAGCTGCAGCCTCCATGGGGTGGTTTTAATTCTGAGCAGATTCCCAGTCTGATCCGCGCAGCCTGGACCCACTGCAGTGATAAAAAGGACATGGAAGGCAACAGAGGAGGGAAGAGCGTGGTGGAAAAGGCAGAGGTCTTTCTGTGCAAGCTCAGAGCTCAACAGCTATGAGCTAAGGGGACGGGGATGTGAGCTGCGGAGAGGCAGCTCCCACCCTTTGCTGCTGCCTCCAGCACAGCAGTGGTTTTCAGAGCCAACACGGTGCTGCCCCATTCACTCGACCCTGCATCCCCGGAGCAGGGAGCAGAGCCGAGGATACAGGCAAGTTCCCCCGCAGCGCTGCCGGTCTGCCGTGGCAGCGCGGATCCAGCACGGGAATGCCGCTCTGGCAGCTGCAGCGTTAATGCGTGGCACAGAAAAAAATCATCTTCCTTTTCAATTATTGCATTACAGAGGGTGGAGGCCTGGGGGAAGGGTGTCATTGTACAGGCCCTCGCTTGGCAGGGAAGTCTTCTGGGCTGCAGCTTCCTAGAAAAGTTGAAGCCAAGGCATTATCCAGCGTAACTGACCTCTCCTCCTTCCATGAAAGCCCCCTCCCTGCAATTAGAGTCCTGGAAACCCCTGCCTTCCGCCCTGATTTCCCAGCTGCTGGCAAAGCATCTGACTCAACCCGCATCTCTCTCGCCACGGCTCTTCTCCTTACCAGGACGACTGACTCCGTCACCCAGGGAGGACTGCGCTTTCCTGTTATCATCTAGAGGGTCGATCAGACAGCCCCATCCTTGCGTCTGTGCGTGTGTGTGCTTTCACGTGCTTTTGCGCTGAGCTGGCACCGGGAGGAGAGGTGGCCTGAAGTCACAGTCTGCTCTGGTTCATCAGACCACTTCTAAATCCCCAATCCTCTAAATCTGAAAGGTCAGAATTCAACAAGCGACTCCTGGTGCTGCCCCTGGATGATCACTCGTACAACCTGATAAAAGTAGAACCCGTCCACAAAACTTCAGCCATCCAAACGTTACGTGGTGAGCCCAAGTCCGTCATCGGCTCGGTGGCGAGGAGGGGATGCAGGGTGGCTAGGTCGGGTGGGAACGGCTGCCCCAAACAGCCTCCGGAGCAAACGCCAGGCTGGCTGGAGGTAGCAGACCCGCGCTGGGCTGCCTGGCAGCTCGCGATGGCTGTACACGGCGGAGCTGGTCTCTGCTGCTCCTGGGAGCTGCTGCTCGCCAAGGGGCTTCAATGCTGAGCCGAAACAAAGCCAAAGCAGGGCAGGTGGAAGGGGCCTGGATGGGTTTTCAGGCCAGTTTCCTAAGGAAATACCCCTGATGCGCTAACCCTCTAGCTGGGTTTCCTTACCGGTTTTGAACTGGTTGGTAAGTTTGGAAACCCACTTGGTCAAAGGGGCAGACATCTCAGAAGCAGTAAATTAATGACAATGAAATACCCTTACTGGGGAGAGAGATCCAAACTGGGGGCCCAAGTGAAGGGAAGATGAATAACCTCACTTTTATTAGGCACCAGGAGGTAGACGTCGGAAAGCTGGCTTCATCAATTTCACAGACCCACTTGCTTTTATAGCTCTGCTGCAGTGTGCAGGGGGGGCTGAGTTTCAAAACTTCACCAAATTAGTAGGTGTGGATTAGGCCTGTCGTACCATTCTTATTCTGACCCTAAGCTCGTCAAGGCAGGAGTCAGAGCTTCCTATGAGTCTGCCAAGAGTTACCCGAGTCACACAGGCACGGGGACGGATCCTCTTCTGGGCTGCAGCTGCCCTCCCGAGAGCAACCCCAGAGCGCTCCGGGAGCAGACGCACAAGCCCAAGGAGCAACTCTCCGCTCAGGGCAGCTCTGGGTGCTGGGAGCCAGCAGTCCCCCGACCTTAGTCCTGCCCAGGCGTCTACACCGCTTTCCAAGTTGAATCCAAGGCGGATTTCCTTCCACCTTGCAAGCCCCAGTGAGACTGATTTTGTAAGACTCTGAACATGCCGTGGACCCCAGCTGTCCGTCACCCACCCCGAGATTCATCCCCGTCGGCATGCCAAGCCAAGCTTTGATGCCAAGGCTACGCGAGATAATTCGGGTTGGGGCCACGGCTGGGGAACGAAGACAGCTTCCCCTTCCTGCGCTCACGACACATCGTACCCACTTACAGCCCAAAAGGCGCACACAGCTGCGGTCTGACCTGGTCGCCAGCACAAGGTCTATTAAGGGCAACACTTCACCCTTGCATAAACCCTTTACGCAGAGGATCACAAAGCGCTTTGCAAATGCTTGCTTATTAATCCTCACCACGGTCCTGGGAAGAAATAAGAGACACAGGGGAATCACCTCATTTGCTACGGAGAGGGGGCACTTTCTGGGGTGAAACAGAGGCATTTAACAGATGAGAACAGTGCAGCTCAACATAACACACCAGCCAGAAATGAAATGAAAGGAATTAAAATCGTGGTGAATGAGGGGAACTTTAGGCAGGAATAGTGTGATTAATCACACTGAAACTTGGCTGAGACAACGGCGAAAGGCGCCATGTGATTTTTATCAGGCTGTGTTAGCGCTCTGTTCGTACGCCGGTGTGACAGGTAACGCAGCGTCCCAGGAGACCGGGCTGGGGAGGCAGGATCCGTACTCGGCTTGGGAGGGAAGGGGCTGGGCAAAACTTCCAAAAGCAGGAGCCTGACTGGGGTTGTTGGACATGACCCACTGCTGCCCATCAGCCCGCGGGTGGGTGCCTGAGGGCAGCTCCTCTACGGATTCACCGGCTGTGAGGTTCTTGCTCCTTGTGACTGCAGGGAACTGTGGCTCTCAGCCCATAACCCACGGCACCGTTGTCACCTGCTCCCTGTGTCACACACACCCCTGCCCCTTGCACCAAGGTGCTTTTTGCCATTCCCACTGCTGAATTTGTGTTGGTTTAGGCAGACGAGACAAAGGCATGCCTGCTCTTTACCTGCAGATTTATTTTCTCATGAAATCTCTGCACCTTGGACTGCCTACCCCTCTTCAAGCCTACCATTCCTTGGGAAAGGTCCCCCAGACCCTCCAGAAAGCTGCACTTGCAGCTAATTTGCACTAAATCAGAGGCAGGCACAGCTACATAATCCTCACTACTGACGAATCTCAAGGTGGTTTACAAATAACCGAAAAACTACACTCGCCAAAGTGGGAATATCTGAAAAGCAAACTCCACACAGTTGCAGGATGTACACTGCCCGGTCCCCCAAAGAGAAACAGCCCAGATGACAACACTGGCAAGGAAGAAAAGGTCAGTTAGAGCGAGTTTTCACTCCAAGATTTCACGAGACTGGAACTTGCCAATCCTTCCGTTCTAACAACTCACTTCAGAGCAGACTGTACAAGACTGGAGGATACTAACAGGGACCGGCCACACTGTGTAAACCTGTATCATTTTGCAAATGCTACCAAATCAGCTCTAGATGGTGGCAGGAGGTGGAGGATGAGAGTGCGTAACTTGAATAAAGCAAGAGCTCACCGCCTTTTTTTCTGGGCACTGATAGCTCCAGTAATTATCAGTGCCAGCTCTGCCAGCCCTGTGCCTCCCTCCAGGCCACATACCACTCTGAGGTGGCTTTTGTATCCTCACTGCAATGAAGTATTTTATCTCACTAGGGTTTATTATTCTTTTATAGACTGAAGGGCTTCAGCCTAATCTTTCAACAAACAAAAGGAATCTTTCAACATTTCAATGCTGTTGTAATTGGCTCCAAAAATAGCACCCTCAGAGCCACATTTCTTAAACTTCCAAGTCCAAGGATTAACCTTTTTCAGAAAAAAAATAATAATCCAAAGACTAACTTGTATATTTTTCATAAATCAAATAAACAAAAGACTAAAATTTGAAAGTTAATCTATAGTAGCTTTTATTTTCTCCCATTTTGTTTGCGAGCTTGCTTCTGTGGCTGTTGGAGGGGAGGAGAGAGGGTTTACTATTGTTTCACGAACCACCACGGGATGTTTTACAGACCACCAAAGGCCCATGGATCACAGGCTGAGAAACACTGCTGTAGAGATAAATAGGCTCGTTACAGGAGGCCCTTGCTCTCCGCTCTGCTTTGTGGCTCACGCTGCAGCAGACTGCCACGTTTTGTCGCTAACGCCTTTACGCTGCCCACCGAAGGGCACTGGTTGTCTCCCCGGGGGACCAGGTGCTCTGCGCCGCTCAGCTCGTGCCGTCCTGCCCTTGCAATTACTGTGCATTCGGTTTATATGGATCCATGCCATGCTCCGTGTACTCCGCCCAGGTCAGCTCCACGGCAAAGTACCATTGCCCAAGGGATGCAGAATAATGCCAGCTTGTTCTGTATCTTAAAAGAGACAGTGCGTCTCCTCTTGGAGAGGATGAGTCGTCTCCACTGCTCCTCTGTTATCGTAAGCGGCTTTTCCTGCCAGGAAAACTGGCCTCGGTGCAGCCCTCTCCACGACCTCCACAGCTCTCTCCAAATTTTGCAAGCAGACGCCTTGGCACCTCCAGTTGCCTTAGGACTCTGTTAGTGTTGGCTGGCTGGGACTGATAGCTTCCATCTTCCTTCTCCTTGTTTCATTAACTGTCACGTTGGGGGTTTTGATCTTCCCTGGAACCAAGCCCTGCCAAAAGATTTACTCTACTGCAGTGCTCCGTTTCACATAATTGCCAGAGAAAGCCGTGCAGTTGGTAACGACCAAGGTAAGGAAACACACTAGATGCACTCAGGATATGGCATTCACATATTGTACTTTCATAAAGGTATAGCAATGGAAACATTCCCTATTTTGATTGTCCCAAAGCCACAGGAAAAAGGGAATTAAGGGAATTGATATGTCTGGGATAGATGCCAGCTCTGATTTACTCACATTTTTACCCTGATCTGAAATACCTTGGTCAGAGATGGAAAACTTTTATAGAAGACATGAACCAAATCAGGCCCTGCGAGTGCTGGTATCCAGCTAAGAGCTATCTCAGCTGGCACAGTCCGAGAAACATAAAAACAAAGGAACTGGGAATCAAATGGGCAACAGCAGCTCTGTAAGAAATTTCTTCTCTTCCTACAGAGGGTTTGGACATTCCAGCGTCACCACGGCTAATACCCACATTTGCAGTCTGCCTTCTGACCACAAAGTGCCTAAGGTACCAGAACACCAGTGAGTGAGGATGTAGGGGTTGGCTTGGCTCCTGGAAAGAGGATGTGCTTTATCATCAAATCCCAGCATGATTTGGTACGGAGAGGCACAGAGCGGTCAAGGCAGAGTGGTGAGCCCAAAACAGGGTTGCCTTTGGAAGCAGTATAAAAAGAAAATATCCTTGCTAACATAACCTCGCCTTCTAGTTTAACCTCCATGTTCCCTCAGAGAGTGCAAACATGCCTGCACATATTTTAGGCACAGCAACCCACTTAGGAAGACTCAGATGTAGCGTAAGTCCAATTAAAGCAAAATGGAATGAAAGTCCCAAATTATTTCAATGTGTCAGAGTGAGGAGTTTGCAAATCCACTGGTTATTGCAAAGTTGTTCTGGGAAAATAATTTCTGTATAGATTCCATCCCACTTTGCTGAACTCATGGGAGTTTTGCCATCAAGTTCAATGGGAGAAGGACCAACACCTATAAGTAAGCTTTAGCCACGCATTAACTAATTGTGCTTCAGGCCAAATGCATTTGCTCTTATGCCCCAATCCTGCAATGAATCTTCTACAGAAAGACCTCTGTCCCTGCAGGGGCGTCCACTGAACTTGCACCAGCAAGGTCTAACTGCAAGATCCCATCTGACTGTCCAGAAAACCGTGAGAACATATATCTGCATTAATCTCGCTGAGATTAATATTAGTTCAGTCAAGAGCAGAGTTTGATGAAAATATTTCGTTACATATCAAGTTGGAGGGCAGATCAAAGCTTTTTTTTTAGCTCACTAATAAAACAAAACAGAAATAGCCCTGCAGAGGAAGTAGCTTGCTTGTTTGTGATGGCTCCCTTCTTTCAGAAGGTGAGTGCAGAAACCACAAAATTATTACTGCTAAAATAATCAAAACAAGTCACAAAATTAGGCAAATCTTTAATGCAGGATATGATCCACAATTCTTCCTCTCGTTAAAATTCCCAAACACCAGACAGTGGGGATGAAGCATTCTGCCCACATCACTCGCCTCCAACCTCTGTTCAGAACAAGGGAAAACAGTGAAGGTCCTTTCTTGATTTATGAAGCACGGGGTTTTTTTGCATGTATTTGAATATTAACAGGACCCCCAAATTCTGGTAGCATAGACTAGATTTACACCGACTCAGTGTGCCACCCCAAAGATGTACCCACGGTTCCTCTAGGGTTGTGCTCCGCAGTTGAGCTCTCTGCTCTCTAAGGCTTTCTAACACAGAGTTACCAAAGGGCAGATACTGGCATGTTTTTTTAAACTTGCTAGAAAGCCATTTGGTCCCTTAAATGTAATTTATGTCATTCAGCTAGAAAGTTTGTTTTCAGTACAAAATACTTTTTAATCACCTCTGTTAAGTCTTTCTACTTCATCTCATCTGGTTCCTATGGAAATCGCAAGTCTTCCAGAACTGCAAATTCTGTTTCCCAGCCAATGTTAGGAAAACTGATTTTTTCCATTACCTTCTGAGTATTTGCATATAAATACTGTTCAGATCTCAGAAAATATATTTGAAATTATTCTTATTATTCATTATACTGGAGACCTTCCATGTTTCCACAAGCAGCCGTTTTATTTTTTCTCCCTTTCCACGTAAGCAAAAAAAGATCTCCTGTTTGCTTCTTCATTAATCCTCAGCTCCTTTTTACATGCAGTTCTTCTTCACCAGAATTCTTGTTGTATTTAAAAAATCAAAGAGAAAATAATAAAAATTGGCACCTTTTTGGCCAAAACAGCACTTCCCACCCTTAATCCATGGCTGGCTGGCGAGGTTATAAAAGTTTCTAGTTGGTCTGGAGAACCAACTATTCTTAAAAACTCTCTATTCAAAGTTGAACAATAAAAGCATAAGCGCTCCAAAAGACATAAAGAAGGTTGACAGGGATCTTTGCCATGGTTTGGGAACCTCTGCGTTAAGGAAGAGAAAAGGAGCAGAGAGTTGCATGTCTTTTCTATGTATGACAAGCAACAGTGAGCTAAACAAAAAGTGACGTATTTCCTCGCCAGGGTGAACATCTCACATGTTAATGACAGGTAAAAGAGACCTACTGTTTGAGTCAGCCAGAACTAGTAAGGCTGCTCTCTGCTACACATTACACATTTCACAAGCACACACTGATAGTACTGCTTATACGTTCACTGAACTTCCCGGGCCTGTTGCTCGTGCTTTTTTCCATCTCTCCTTTCGCTCTGCTGTCCCTCTCTCCCGTTTCGGGGCTCCACCTCACTGCTGCGTACGCACTTAGGTGTAAGAAGTACACACTTCCAGGTGTAAGACGAGCCTGAAACACAGGAAGAGACAACACTATTCATTATGCAGCGCAACAGCAGGGCATGACTACAGATGGATAACAGAACTGTCAATGCAAGTGATGTGCAAGCCTCTGCTTCCAAGTCTTGTGAAGAACCATCCTTCACCTGTACTTGGGAGGAGGACCCAGAAGGGGAGGTGCAGTTGGAGTAATCTGTTTAGCCTGGGCAGGGGGGAAAACAGGAATATTCTTGCTCTCCTCGATACGGATCACTTTTGAAAATCCCACTTGTTCTGAACACTGACCCAGGCAAGGAGCAGGCAGAACACAGCACCAGATGAGAGCCACATGCTGAGATCAAGTGGTGAAAATCTTTTCTGTGTCTCTGCATCTCTCCTGCAGGGCACCTGAATACCAGAGATTCATGAGCATTTGCGAAGGATTTACTTTCTCAGCACGATCATTCTTGAGATTAGCATAGAAACTTAACAATAACATAAATTTCAGCTGTCTCCTTGTTACCTCCTCACGCACCTTGGGATTCTTCAGGATCTTCTCAGTTGTTGACAAAGAAGTCCTTCTCCTTTAAAAGAGCAGAAAAATATGGTTTGTTACTGTCTTCACCAGGTTGTGAGATACAAAGAATTCTTGAGAAGATCATCTCTATCTCTGTAAAGCAGCTGTAGCACTAGCCAAGAGCCTGTCTTTTCATCTGCTTCATTAGCTACATTTTGGAAATTTTCAGGGCTTGTGCAGCTGGGAGATGGCTAAAACAGTGCTAAGAAGGGCCATGGGTCTCTGGGTTTTGCAGCCGCAGCACCCATGGAAAGAAGACCTGACATAGATGCTGGCAGTCATGGGTGAACCTTCTTTCAGAGGAAATGGAGACACGCTAGGAACCTCCCAAGAGAGCAAAGGAATGCTTCCAGACAGTCAGGTGGAGCAGCCTGCTGGCTCCATCAACCTGACGGACTTGGCAGCCTCTCCTGCTCCAGCTGGCCAGGATCCTGGAGTCTGCAAAGCCAAAGGCAGAATTACTGAATTATTGGGAGAAAATAGATAGCGGCATAAGCTTACACACAGTGATACACACATACATATATATATATACCCATGCACATACATTTATACACATCATGGAGTAAGCAGCACCTCCTTTAGTAAGCTTGCAGGATATATGAACTCCTAGTAGGACTTAAACCCCTATGCCTTATCCTATAGTGTCTAAGCTGGTCTCTGAGTTGGGCACGTTAACTCTGCAGGAGAGCTCTGACATCTTCCTGGAAGAGATTTAAAGATGCATTTTTATTAGCTTTTGTAGAAGAAACACTGACTAAAAGCTCCTATCTGAGGCTTGCCCAACAGCCTCACATTCCCTGGGTTCCTCTAAGTCTGAGTCCTCAAAGCCTTTCTGTAGCAGAGGCCAAATCCCACTTCCAGCTCCAGTCTGGGCGCCAGGCTTGCTTGCTAGGCTCTCCGCTTCTTCAGCCCAGAGCAGAGTTCCTGCTTACGTCAGCAGTAGTTGGCCAAGAGAAAAAGAGAACAATACAGCCTTTATAAATTGACAATATTTCAATTTACTATAAATTATGCAGTATATAACATGGCTCAGAGGAGTAATTTGTCATTCTTTGGGATCCTTGCTTTTTCTATGCTTTCTTTCTCTTGCTTTTCCACCTTCCCCTTTTCATTTCTCCTCCCTTCCACTTCTTTTTACCTCCTTTTCTCTCTCCTTTCTGCATTTCCTCCCTTCCAACAGATCCCACTATTGCTCCGATGGCTCCACTCCAATCCCAATGTTACCTGCTAAAATCACTGACAACAGAACATCTAAGTGGAGATGCATTCCAGTGTCCTGGAAGGGGATGCATAGAGCAAAGAGAGTAGGACTTGAGGGGCAGGAGGACTGGGATATGCAAGAAGAGTTACAGGCAGGAAAGGCCTGGGGTACATACACTGGTACAGGCAAAGAAAAGAGCTCACCCTCAGCAGTGGCTGAAAGAATTCTCTACAGCATTTCTGCCTGGAACTGTCAGTCCAAGAAAAATTATATTTCATAGTCAGAAGGAGAAAAATAAATATTAAAAGTGTTTCATCTTTGGAGTGTTGGATATTTGATCTTATCTGGAATGAGTGTGTGTGTACATGTGTGCATACGTCACTGTTGTTATTTTATTACAGAGTGCAGTTATGAAACTTCCCTTCCCATTTTGCATAAATCTTCCATTTCAGACATGTGGTCACCGGTTTAGGGAATATTTACTGTTAAATGCCTCAGTTTTTGCAGACCCAACTTTTCTTGGTTTCATTCTCAGGACTATGCGGCATAACCAGAGCCTTTGCCACAGATGTCCCAGACACTGCTCTTAAAAAAATTATCCTGACCAAAATTGGTGCTTTGGCTTGTGTGAACTGCTAAATATCATCACAAACCAGCAATTAGGCTGTAAGTTACTTACAATCTCTGCCTCTTCAAACCGTAATATTTAGGTCACATGGAAGAGTGTAGTTATGGACACAAAACCAGCACTCACAGGTTGTCATATTTGTTCAAACTCATCTTTGGTTCTCTTCCAAAAGCCAGCCTCTCAGCTGACATGCGATGTGCTGCTCGCCTTACCTGGATGCCTGCTCAAGGAAGGAGAAATCTCTTCTCCACAGCAAGTACAGGCCTTGCTCAATTCGCTCCAGAACTTAAGCCTCCAACACTCAGGAGTCAAACAACTCCTGCGCTGAAAAGGCCCAAGCTCCCCGTGGACTGGCCATCTGCGACACCAAGGAGCTGCCTGTCCCGAGCCAGGACCCAGAAGACGCAGTGCAACCTAGCAAAACTCGACCGACCCAGCGACGTTCCTGTCCAGCTACCACAAGGTAGCTCTTGTCTTGTTAAGCTTGTGTCCTGTCAAGGTCACCTGACAAACAAAAACCACTTTCGGAAAAGAAAACTCCCTTGAGCTCATCCCTTCTGGTCCTGTGATTGAGGCCAGCCCACGTTCCCCTTCGCTCTTTCCCAGTCACCCAGGACAATAGTTCTACGCCCCTCATTACGCATAAGGACATACTTCCAGGTCCCAGAGGAAAGCACAAACACACATGGACTTCCTAGTATTAAAGGTATTCTCCAAAGCATGGAGAACCTTCAGGACAGTCAGAAGAGATAACAACAGACAAGATGAAACCCACAGTCTGAATTCCCAAGGCCCTGAGTGCACCGAAAAGCTCTGCAGCCTCTCCCCTTCCTTGGGATTTGGCCGCCTGCGCTACAGGCCACCTCTGATACAGTGCAACTGCAAGCTGGGATCAGACTGCTGTGAAAAATGATGTGAAATAACTGCGAGCAGCCTCTAAAGGGCCCTTCCCCACATCTCGTGGGAGCTGCCTTTAAACTCAGGCCCTTGCCCTTGGTGTTTGCCTCAGCTACCTTGTAGGTCTGCCTGTGCTCATCCACCTTGTTGATCCTGATCCTGGATGTGGGGGGAGAAGTGTTCCCTATCGCCCCTGGAAGCAATCAGATCCAGGAGCTGGCGCCCAGGTCCTCCTTGCTGCAGTGCACTTACCCTGCTTGCTGACCACCAGGATGGGCAATTCAAGCAGCCACAGTGGTCCCCATCACAAGTGGGTGATGATCTTATCCTTCAGGCCATCTTCTCAGATTGGAATTGACCCCAGGCAGAACTGTTCACGACACAAGCCACCTTACGTCTTCTCCAGGACAGGAGCAAGCTGAAGATGAGACCACTGCCTTTTAGAAAACACAAACAGGGAACCATGTCAAAGTAAAATCACAGGGAACTTAATTTCACCCTCATCCTTCCCAAAATCACGGGGCTCTTTGTGCCAACGTTATATTTTGACATCGTGTTTCCTTTCTTTAGGATTTTCTGTTCAGCATAAAGTGATATGAGAGCACAGAAACCCACTATGAGGATCAGAGATAGTGAAAGCCCTTCTGGATCATCTGTTTCAGAGCAGGTCTCTATCTATCCCCCAGTTTTCACTTGCTGGAAAGTTACCCAGCCATATGTTTGCAATTAAAGTCTCAGTTCCTCACAGGCTCATGGCAAATAGTCTGCTTCACCTGGGTCACATCTCTAAAGGGAATTCCCCCAGACTGGATTTGCAGGCCATATTCGGTGGCAGCTCTGACACAGGTATTAGCCATAATGGAATCCATGTCAATTATGAGTTCATCCATTCATTTTTCTATCCAGGCCTCCCACTCAAATTTCAGAGATCTCCTTCTAAAATGCAATTCGACCCATTTTGGAATGGAGAGAGTTCCTTAGTCACTCCATTTGAGACCAATTAGGCTGTTTGATTTGGGATCCTTTATCCCTCAGCGCTCTTAGCCTGTCTGTTCCAATAAATGTTGCAAAAAATCCCAGTGTCTGAAATCCCTGCATGCTTCACGGACCCTATTTCCTACCCAGTAACTCCACTCCCTTTACTCCTCTTTCACCGACCCGAGTCAATCACAGACTCTGGGGTTACTTTGTGCGTACCAGCTCCATCTCCTTGAACTGCCCTTCAACTTTGTGCCTGTGGAGGCCATGAGGATGAGGAGGCGTGATTGACTTGTAATGCTTTCTCCTGGCTTAAGAGCTCAAAGCAAGCTCTTTTGCGGCTAACCCCACAACGCGAACATGCTCTCAGAGTTCACTTTTAATCAACCTCACTGATTGCTTGAAATATCGATCAAATCATAACTGCTTCCTTTCCAACCATCTGATGGACAGTCCAGTCAGCCCGTGAGTTTGGGGACAATTCTAGCTTTCAAGCCAAGGAGCAATCACAGATTTGCAGTGATTATTGGAGCTTGAGGCTTTTGTTTTGTGTGTCATTCTCAGATGTTTCCAGCCCCTCATGTCCCTGCAGAACAAGTCAATGGTGTGGATTCAAGGCTGATAATGGAAACAAGGTCGCAGGTTGTGAGAAGACATCTACCTGCTTTAATTCAACAGTCTTTAGAAGTTGTCCACATGTTCCAAACCAGAACAGCCTGCAGGGTTTGTGAAATCAGGGTGTACCCAAAGTACAGAAATAATTTAAACCTAATATAATGTAAACCTTTGATTGAGGAATGAGCCTGAGCACATATTTAACTGTCATCACAAAGAAGATGGCTTTCCTCATTAGGGGCCCAGATGAATTGTTACAGTAAGTCCAAGACCTGTCAGAGGAGAAGGGCTGGAATCGGCTCTTCCCTCCTGAGCCTCTGGGAACGACCCTGAACTTTCAGTGAGGGAGGTTTGTCTCAGAATCCAAACCTGAACCTGACTCTGAAGTTGGCCACTCGCCCCCTCTTCCACGCAGCAGACCTAGCCCAGCTGAAGGCCTCCACGGCCTTGTGCTACACAGGGAGTTCAAAACCCAGATCTGGATTTTGCAGCCTGGGCTCATCTCCGACTTTCCCAGCTTCAGAACTGCAATTCCATTTGCTTTATGTCACTTGCCTGTTTGCTTTGGGGGAAGAAAAAAATATTAAAAAAAACCCCAACCAGTAACAATCCAAAAGACAGCAATATCGTCCCAGCAACATTCCTCCTCGCAGAGCGAGGAAGAAGACAATTAAGCCCAGCAGTACCCACATCCTTAGCCCTTTGGGCCTCACAGCATTTTCACCCTCTTTCCTCTGTCTTTGTTTTGGGGTTTTTATTTCAATTTTTATCACTTTGGCTCGTGCTGCCTGAGAGGCAGGGGACCTCGGTGGTGTCCTTGAAGTGTTTACTCAAGATTGGAGCACACCCAAGAGGTGGTTTTCAAGGCCCCTGCAAGCCTCTGAAACCCCACACTGCGTGCGTGTTTTGCAGAGGGGGACGGCTGCAGCTGGCTCTGCAGAATTTGCCCTTGGGGACAGGTTTGCCTGCCAGTGACGGAGAGGTGCTGGAAGTAAAGACGTCATCTTCATCCTCCTCCTTTGTCCTGCTCTGGTATTTGGCCGTGGAGAAGTCGTCGTGCTGCAAGCTAGGCTCTGCTCTACTCTGGATGATCTCCAGGCTCCCAGCAGTGCAGAGGAACAGTGCTCCTTAGGTTCCCTAAGCCTACAGCGCTGCCTCCTTCGGGGGCCCTCCCTGCGCACCCTGAACCCAGGAGATCTGATATACCACCCCATGGAAACCACACCTCCAGGCCTCCGTGTCTTGCTCACGCTACTAATCCAAGCACACATATCCCCACCCCTGCAGCCTTGTGGGAGCTCTAAGTCAGGGATCATCTCTTCAGCGACACATGACAGTCAAAGCCCATGACATGCAGGATTTGCAAAATTTTTTTAGCACTTTTACTTTTTATAGTAAGTTGCATAAAACTTACAGATAGATCCAAACAAAACAATACAGTGCTCAACGCATGCCCATCCTCCTTGCCATCACCATTCTTACACACCCTCTTGAACTTGGGTCAAGGCCTGTGGACTATCCAGAGTCATCCTCCTATGCAGGACTTCTCCACACCAGGGAATCTATCCTGCAAGCAGCTTCATCCTGCTTTCTCCATTTTAACCTTGGTGGTTCTTCACTGAATGCCCTCTGTTTCCTTCCTAAAGTCTTCTCCTCTCTTTCTCTTCATTGCCACCTGCTTTCCTCTTCTTTCTGGTCCTCCATCTCATGAGCTTTCTGCATGATTTTGAATTCCTTTGCTTTTCCACAGTGGGTAAAAACATTTTATATTGGTGATAAGGTAATATTTTGAAAATAAACTTCTCATAGTCAACTATATTGACAGATATATAAGCACGTGTTCCACTCTGATACCAATTTTCCAAAACATTCAAAAAATATAACCAAATACATTTCATATATGAAATTTCAGAACACTCAAAAACTTTGGAAATAGAACTTTCTCGCATTATAAAGATATTTCATTTTGGGAGAGAACTGGGTTTTCTTGCTTTTCTTTTCTCCAGAAAAAATACTCAAAACAGGTACTTTTTAATGTTTGCACAAAAAATAACATGTCTTGTTTAAAAATCTTCTAATGAAAAATGTCCAGTAGGTCCCGGAGCTGGGTTCATTCCATGGTCACAATCCCTATTGATGGTGGTGAGGTTAGTTACGCTTGGTAAGAGACACAATGAAGAACTAACAAACATCCTTGCCGTTCTGCGCTTGTCCCAGCTTTCCTCCGCTGCAGGCACCCCCCTGCGCTCTGATCTCTTGGTAGGAGGGAACGCGGTATTTGTTATTGGTTTCGCACCGACCATGGAGCCTCGTTTCTTACGCAGCCTCCCAGGACAATCCCGGGTTCTTATGTGCAAATGAAATATGGCTCCGTTGGTGCATGCTGACGGGCCCTCTCCATGGGCAGCTTGCAAGGAAACTCACCCGTGGCATTCTGGCACCATTCTGAGCCCATTACCTCTGCTCCTGCTGCTTCTGCTTCCTCTGGCATTTTCAATGTTACCGTGGAATGAGGAGTGAGCCCCAGAAGAGGCGCATACCTAGAAACACGGCACTTGTCCCGCTGCTGCTAATAACTCCTGACACTTGGTTTTCCACACCTCCATATAGGTGAATTAAGCTTTCTTTGTTGTGCAGAAGAGTTCAAGCCCAACCATCAGAGCGAATGGAAAACGAATTCTGGTGATGTTTGAATCCGAGGCTGGAGCCACACCTTTGATACAGCAGCTTAAACCCGTCTGCACAAACAATCTTGGCTCTCTTCCCACTGCAGTTTTCTATGCTGCCAAACCTCAGTATTGAATCCGGAGGCAGGCACGAAAAGGAAGAGAAGAAAGAAAATGAGAGGAAAGAACAAGAAATGTGACACATTTTTACTGGTTTTCTAGGTTTTCTTAGGTTTTCAGGTGCAGTTGTCTAATTGTGCTATAAATTTTTCTGTAATCAGAAGGGTTAGGAATATAATCTTGAAAAACAGAAAACCCGAGAGGTTTGAATAATCACACACTACCAATGACTAGTGTCTCATGAATAGCCCCAAACCTGATAACGCATCTCTAGATAGCAACATCAGGATCTGTAACATTTCCCCATCACATCAGTGAAAAATGTTTCCTGTTTGCAGAGCAAACTTGCATCCCTGAGGTAAGAAGCAGATCGTAACGCAAGGGTTGTGAAACATTTGTCAGCAACCTCTCTTTTAAACAGAAATCAGCATGTTGCAGCAAAGGCCACAACCATCCTGCTGAAAAATGAAGTGATTAATGACACTAATATGTAATAATTAAAAAATACTCATTGAAGGGGATTGTGAGCTGTTCTTGACTTGGGTAGGGTATTGCCCAGTTGGATTGAAAATCTCTGGGATGTTCTTTAGGGATGCAGCAAGATACAGGGGGGTCCTGGCCTTTGAACGAGGCTCTATGACTCTATTGTAACAACGGAACGTCACAGAAGTAATCACATCTCAGCAAGAGCTCCAGTCTTCTGGCCAGAAACACTAAAAATCCTGAGCACCGAGGGTCGAATTTCCACAGTCACCTTGCATCAGCATGACTCTGCTCCCACTGCAAAATCAGTCACTGGGTAGGAAGAACAGCCTGTGCTTCTGAAAATCCCCTCTCTCGGATTTATTTCAGACTGCTATAAAATGCTTCTTCAATTCATACATCAGCCTAAACATCCATTCTCCAGAAACGACTTTGTTCTCCGCTCAAACTTTGCTTCCCAGCCATCGAAGACACAGGAGCAAAGTGGTCTTTGGTCATCCCAGCCAAGAGTTTGGCTCAGAGCAGATCCCTTACTCCACCACGAGGCCCAAGCAATGTCACCTTATACACCATGCCTGAGTGCCTGATCTCACTTGCTGGTGCAAGTCATTGGAGTCCACCGCTTTCCTTGGGGCCAGGATTTCACACGTTGTATTTAAGCTACCACTGAGTTCAAAGGCCATTCCTCTCAATGTCGGGACTAAAGCTCTCCTAAAGAAGCCATGAGCGGCGCTAAGGAAACTCAGAAATCTCAGCCTTTGCAAAACTAGCGGAGGAATTTTCCCTTAGTAACAAACCCCTTAGCATCTTTTGTTTGGAAAGTATGAAAATGTTTCCATATAAATTTTTCCAAAATGCAGCCCTCAGGATTCTCATGTTGCCCTGATGCTGAGAAATCCCTCTGCTCGCCCAGAAAAAGAAAAAAAAAAGACGGCCCGTGGAGTGTCTGAAAGATGGCAGCATCCTCAAGCATCCCTAGCCTTGGGGTAGAAAGCTAAGCCTTGTTATCCCTGTTTTGATCCCAGGTTCCCAGGGCTTCTTGCCAGGTTGTTGGGGGTCTGGCATCTCCAGGGGGTTCATCTGGATTCTGGGGCAACACTCCGGGTGTCTGTGGGCTTCCCGTCCCACAGCAGATTGAACGCAGCGCAGGGGCCCCAAGCCCTGGAAAACAACGCAGCCGGCTGGCAGGAGAGCAGGCTGCGCTCCCGCAGACTCATGGCTGGGGCTGGGCTCACCAAAACAGAACCGCTCTCGAGAAGGATTTCAGCAATGACGAAGGATGATTTCCTGACAACAAGGAAAGCTTTCCATTAGAAATGTCCCAGACAGTCCCAACCCGAAGGCAGCATGGTGCTCTGGTGAGGTGGAAAAGTCCTCTGCGCAGCCCAGCAGCTACACCATGAAAGCACAAGGCTCAAGAGCCTGCCCCAGGGCTGCTGCTGGGCAGATTGGGACCCTTTCCAACCAGCTCACTGCCTACCAAAGCCCTGGGATTAGCTATCGAGTTATTCTGGCTCCCTCCATACCTCTCTGCAGAGATGCTCCCTCCTAGGAAGTGAGTCACACCTTAGAGAGGCTGAGAAACCCTCCGGAGGTGCCTGTCCGCGTGTTGACTCAGAAGGAAGGAGATTGCATGTGTCTGCCAACACTACGTGTCTTAACCAGAGGCTGTGTCGGGGCAGCGGGCTCACGCTGTGCCGACCCCAGGCGAGCACAGGGTGCCCGGCCCACCCAGCCCACAGTGTAACAGCTTTTCCCCCCTCCAGCTTTTTCACACCTCCCCGTTTGCCTGCACCTCAGCATGTGCTCACACATAAACAGCACGGACGGCGGGTGGGTCCCCCGATTACGAACAGGGCCAGACTCGCAGTTTGAGCTCATCGCAGATGGCCTCCACGCTCTCCTAACAACAAGGACAGCACGTGGGCGGCAGCCACCACGTAGGGAAGGGAGTTTGCTTCACAAAACCCATAGCTATCCAATAACAAAAAATGACAGGCCAGGAACCCCTCCAGGCATCTTGAGTGGGTTTTTAATGCAACGTTCAGGCAGAATCTTTGTTCCAGGTTTTGCTTTGAGTTGATTTCTTAAGCACATACACATCCAAGCCTGGGCCTCCAGCCCCCTGGCTTGTGCAAGAGCTCTTTGGTATGTAAAGTCCTAATGTCCATGTCGCGGAGCTCTTCTGCACCATACGGTGGGCTCTGCACAATGCCTGGCAGAAAGAAATGGTACAAAATCTGTTGATAGATCATCTGTGGAAGGCCTGAACTTCAGCCAAGACAGATAAAAATAAAAGAAATTAAAATAGTTGTGTGTGTGTGTGTGTGTGTTTTATGAAGGGAACATTTATATTTTTAAACTAGGAGTAATTGTATTCTGTATCTGAAATGGCATCTGAAAGTGATTTAGTGGAACAATGTGGTTTCTGATTGGTGCTTGAACTAGTTCCAGAACATTTTTTATAATAAGCATCATAAAGATCCCAATTATCTGATCCTTTTTCCTAACATGGTCAGAGAGGATGTTTCCAAAGAAACGGCTTTTGGGTTGTTTTTTTTTTCCTTTGTGGCACTGATCCTGCAAACATTTACATACACGCTTAATCTTGTGAGTAGCCCCAGAGAAGTGAACCAAGGCAGCCCTCAGCAGCAAAGCTAATCGGAGAGTAAACTACTAATGTTCAGATTTGCTAATCAGGGCAATCCATAGACTTTCAGGGAAAGGTCTGCTTGTTATTCCGAGAGCTGTTCAGGATGCATTTACGATTCAATAAAGGAGGCCCCAGCATTACCAAAATAATTACTTACTCAAACAAGCCTGTAAAACTCAAGGACTGCCCCAAATAAAAGGAGGCTTCCCCCCCTCCAGTTTAATAACATAAATCTAGTGAAATGCATCTTGCTGCCATAAAATCAGTTCTACATGCCTTAGAAACCATTGATTTACTAAGTGGGCAGGGAGGTCAGATCCTGCTAGGGACTCAGAGGGCTGAACATATGGAGAGAAGTTTTAAATCTGAAAGTTTTGTCCACCCACAGAAATGGAAAGCAGTTCATATCTTACCCTGTAACCCCACTCTCCAAAATAAGACACATAAAAGCAACAGGCAATGCTACAGATTAAAATGGAGCCATTTTGATGATCACTCAGTAAAGGGGATAAATAACGACCCTAAAACCCACTGTCTGTGCCAGGAGGGATTGTCCCTGCCTGCAGAACTGGCTTTACATTGGCAGCATCCCCCTTGTGTGCTGGGACCTTGCAGGAGGGCTGGCTGTCACATCCTGGGCATCGCCTTTCCCAAGCAGCCCTCGCCTGGCTGCAGGCACAACTCCAGCACCGCGCAGCACACCACACCTCCTGCCGCGAGCACTGCAGGGCAAGGCCAGGCACGGATCAGGATGGCAGCAGTTACCTAAGGCAGCAGGCTGGTAGGAGCAGCAACAGGGCCTGCTACGGGACAGATGATTTCTTCCCGACAGGGACAAGAGTCTCTGCCTCCTTAGAACATCTCTTCCACATTCACCCCGCAAAAAAGCCCTTCTTTCCTCAACTAACTGGCTTTGGCTAGGTCCTTCCTGCCACACACAACAGGGGAACCGCAGGTCATCCTGGAGACCAGGTGTCTGTTCTCCTTTCAAGCACCACCTCAATCTCCCTCTGTTTTGAGCAACACGGGGTTTAATGTGGTGCAGAGGACAGTTGGTTGCCACCCCAGTACCCACACTGGGTAACTAAGAACCTGCAGAGGTTCTTGTGTTAAAAAGGACATCACCCTCAGGGTCCTCTTTCTCTACCTTGTTCTTGTCTGGAAGAAGGAAACTTTCCTCTTTATAGCAAAGAAGAAATATCCAAGAAAAGAGCAAGAGGAACTGCCAGGCAGTTGTCCTCCTTCAGACTAGTTATAGTTATGGGAAGGTGTGAGGGATTAAGCAGCCTGCTTAGCCTCACGCAGCAGGGCAGCCAGAGCTCCAGCAGTGGGTTTGCATTTCTAGTCAACAGGAATAGGAAAACAGCTTTAAAAAATGCCAACTGACTGCTTGTGGGTATGAGCTGATAGAGACCATAAACCATTCCTCGCAACACTGTTCCATGCTCTCTGCAAACTCACACTGAAGCCTGCTGTGGTTTTGCAGTACTTCACCCCTATCCCGCACCCAGCTCACCTATAAAGCGTTGTCAGACCAATCCTGGAAGGTGCTCAACCCATGTAGCCCCCAGCACTATGCAAAGGTAATTAGCCTGAGTGTTTGGGTGGACCTGGAAGTGTCACCTAACTGCAGCAGCCACCTCGCTATCAGGCTGCCCCTGGTCGCCTGGATCATGTTCTGATGATGTGTGAACACAGAGGTGGCCAAAAATAAATAATAGAAGACGCCTTACTCCCCTGAGCACTGAGACTCTCATGCCAAGAAATAGTCTCGCTTCTTGCTGCCTCTTTTTGTGGTGGTTTTCCCGAGACTGAAAACGCTCCTCCACTGCAGAAGATGCAAAAAAAATCCTGCTGACCTCAGCATTGAGTTTCATCTTTTTGAAGCTTTGTTGCGCCTTTAAGATAATTTATGAGGTGTCAGGATTTTCCGACCACAAATGTCTTGGACGAAACCGTTTTTACACTACAGGATGCCATGAAAGAGAAGCAATTTCAGTCTGTTTTTTCTACAGCACTGTCTGTGTCCACAATGAAGCACGGGTTCAGAGCTCCTGGAGATATTTGTGTAAGAGTTGTCCGGGCCAGCGCTCCACTGAGACTCAGGCTGGGTCTGATTTCCCCACCTTGCCTCATTGCCCTGATCTTCTCTGTTGGGAGGGGAACTCCCATTTCCTGGTGCTGTGCCATGAAAACACGAGCTTGCCAAGTTATTCTCTGTATGTGTGTATGTGCGCGTATGTGTTGAACAAGCCAGAAGTACCAGAAGTAAAAAGATCCATTAACAAACCACATTTTGCAACATCCACAAGGATCCCCAGATTTCTCGTCTGTGGATTTCTCTTCCCCGTGCTTTAGATTTTCGAGGGGAAAAAGGAAGCCAACAAAAAACCCCAAGAACCCAGCTTAGCCGCCTCTAATCCAGTATGCACCTCAGTCTCCATGAAGTGTTCTTGGGACGACAGCAGTATTTCCTTGGCTGGGATGCCCAGCCTCCTGGCTCCTCTGAGCTGCAGAGCTGTAGACATTCCGCTGAGTAGTTTGCAACCCTGCCTGCCAGGAAAACCCAATGTCTCCATGGAGAAATCTCAGCGGAGGAGTTTGATACTCAATCAGGGATGGAAAAGAAGGGAGTTTATGCCTCCCTGAGACCAATCCCTTCCCTAAAAAAAATTTAAAAGCAAGAGGAAAAAAAAGAAAAGGGATCATATTCTTACAGACATGGGCCCAGACATGCCAGTAGTACTGGTGCACGGTGTATCGCTTTGTGTCAGATGGGCCCAAGTCACGGAGGCTTGGGCCAAATGTCCGTTTAGGTCAGTGGAAGTCTATCAACTTTGGATCAGGCCTAATGTTTGGATCTGGAGCTGAACTTCCAAAAGTCTGGGCACGCATGCATCTTCTGGTGAGGGGGGCTTGGTTTGGCCTGGCTTTGAGATAGGAAACCAGCTGCAAATGTAGGCCTCCAAACATGTTCTAGGAAAGAGGTTATAAAGAGCCCCTTCTTGCTCAACACATTTATTCCCCATGGGCCAGATTCGACATCTTCATTAACACTGAGCAGAACCTCGCTCCAAGAGCAGTTACGTTGATTTGAATGGGGCTATTCAAGGAGTCAGCAAGTACCTAATGTCAGCAAGGGTAGCACCATCTGAGGGTCACATCTGTTTGCTTCACTGACATAAATGAGTTTTTTCTCCTTCCTGCTATTAGCACACACTGCTACAGAAAAGCACATTGGGTTCCCTTCTTCCTGGCACCTCTACAGCAAAATGCTGGTTGCAGATTCTTCCTTACTGGTAATGTGGTAAGAAGCAAAAAGTGCAGGAGCTCAGCTTATAACTTTAACAGCTAGAAAAATCCTCTTGTGATAAAAGGAAGCTGTGATGAGAAGGTCAGAGTTCCTTCCTGAGCATTGCTCTAATCACCTTTTGTCTGCTTTCCCTCCCAGACTGAAAAATAGTGCCTGCATGTGAAGGCAGAAGGAGGACACTACTGCCTACCTACACCTTTTTGTAGCCATCCCTTCCTAGAGGTCATTCTCCTGTGAGCCCCAGTCATACTTAGTCACTTTAAATACTAAAAGTCTGCTGTTTTGGATCACTTTGACAGAACCAGGTAAGGGACCACTCCTGTGATTGCTGATAGAGGCAACCAGCCTTCTAGCACAGTGCCTGCGATGGGCAGGATGTATCAGCCTCATGAATTGCCTGTGTCGCTGCCCTGAGTTCTGCGAGATCTCCGAAAGCTAGCTTTGAACTGGGCACTTAGACTACTAGACAGCTGAATGAATCCCAGATTTAGGTGTACCCTGATTCACATGATTTGGAAGTTGCGCTCCTAACTCACGTTCACACTTTTGAAAACCTCACTCACAACACCCAACACCTGCACATTTGATTTTCTTCTTTCCAGGACAGTGACCAGCTCTTGGCCCTACCTGTTTCAGAGATGACTAACTGCAGAAGAGCTAAGCAAAGCAAAATCCATCCCCTCTGGATTCTCACGCCATTTTCTCCATAACCACATCAGGTCATCTCCCAGTCACATAACTAAGGTTTGTCACATGTAGATTTTCTTTTCCTTCTCCTTTCTCCAGGGAGGTAAGGGTATTTGCACTGTGATGTTAATACGAATCATCATAACTATTTGCATTACACTTCCTAAGAAACAAGGCTGCTTAAACAGAGTGGCTGTGTCTGTAAGGACAGGCCAGCCAGTGTTAGTCTCTTTCCAGTTATGAAGAATGCTAAATGTGCAGCTCTTGCAGGCTAGCATTGCAGAATAAATGCACATGATTTGCTAGTGTCAAGAATGACCTGGTACCTGATAGTTGCGTGCAGTGCTGCAGCGAGCCAAGCAATCCACGTTCTCCTTACTGAAAAGGAGGGGTAAAGTCTCCACACTTAACGACAGTTGGCTTTCCTCACCATTCCAGCAGTTAGCACGATTTTTAAACTCGTTTTGTATAAAACTCCTTCTTCCTGCCATCTTTTCTTGGACACTACAGAATGTTCCCAGATATTAACTGGGATCCAAGAGTCTGCTCTTCAGGATTTTCAGCAGGCACTTCAGGATTTTATGTGGGCAGCAAATTCTCCATTTCCCTTGTCTCCCTCAGAAACTACATCGACAGTGTAATGAGAGTAAGTGATAAGACTGTTGTTTGTCAAGAAAGACCTTCTGGGAGAGGTAAGAAGAGGATAACCTCTGCTCTTTTAGGTTCTACTCTGAATGGACAGATGAGCTGAAAACAGTGCCAGTCCATGGAAGTACAAGGTCTGAAAGGGAACAGCTGAGTTCTGGAAGCTGCTGGCAGCAAAAACTGCGGATTATTGGTCATTTATAGGTTAGGAGGAAACATAGTGGCAGAACATGGAAGTTGGTGAAATTGTTTGCATACATTCCACGTGCAGGAATGATTTTTATACGAGCAAAATATCTTCAGGAGATTGTTCCTGCTTAAGACTTGAGATCTGCCCCCACTTTAGGGGATGTGGCGGGATGGGATTCTGGTGTTAAGTCCTGGCCAAAGGCTTTGCAATGCAAGTTCCAAGTGAGCTGGAGACTAATATATGTAAACACAGGGAGTACTGAAGCACTTTTTGGAGATGGAGAACAGGTTAAGCTGTTTTGTAAGATACAGCTAATGAAAGACCATTGTTGCCCTGAGGAGAAAGGAAGGGAATTGTATTATTTATGTATTACAAATGCAGCCACTGAGGCATAAACAAAGCAACTTGCACAAAAGCAGACAAAGGAGGTTGCCGCAGAGTCAGCAGTTTCAACTCAGGTTTCCTGTGTCCCAAACTAGCACTTTAATCATCTTCCTTCTCTGTGAGAGAGAAACGAGTATCAGAGAACGAAGTGAGTCTCCACATTTTTCTAGCCCAAGACAGAACTGTGTCCATTGTTGGGACTAGCCCCCTAGGAGGAATTATTTCTATTCAATTTGTGTGTGTCACAGGCAGATAATGCACTGGGTGGTATTTCCCTCTCTTCCCCCAATCTTTCTCTTTTATGACCACATGACTTCACCCCCTCGTGTGAGTGACAGTACCCATTAGACTAGACTCTGATGCAAAACAGCTGTGTGGAGAGAAGGGGAGGAAGGGAGTGGGGAACAGCAATTTAGAAAACAATTAAGAACATCAATTCCAATTCATTTGCTTGGCCAGGATAAGTAATTTCTAAGAGGTAACTTGATCTGTAGCGGACTGAGATTAAAGGCGAACTCCATTATCTCTAGTTTACAGTCTGGAGGAATTTGTTTTAACTGGTTACCAAGGAGGCTGCATGAAAAAAAAAAAAAGAAAAAAAGAACTTTTGCCTAAAAATGTCTAAAAAATCCTCCTGATTTCTCTTTAAAGGGCACGCACGGATTTATTAACTCTCTGAGAGTATGTTGCATTGTGTGCAGTAGGAACGCTTCAGCTTTTGAAAACAGAATCCCTGCCTGCAAGAGCTTAGAGATGCATTTTATCAAAGCCAATTATGCCAGTTTTAAACTGCTGTTAAGATTTTGGTGTAAAGATAGACTAGAAACATGAGACATGGGGTTCAGAAGCAGATTCAGCATTCCGCAGAGGAAGCAGCAGGACCTGGAGGAGAACACACTGAGCTGAGCACCAGGCAGCCCCAAGTTTTCTCCTGGCTTTGACACTGCCTGCACTCTCTGGCTGTGAAAGGCAATTCCCCCACACTGCCTCTACTGCTGCTGTGAGCAAAACGGTGGTAAAGTACTCAGACAATTCTCAGAGGTGCTATGAGACTCCATGAGTAAATACCCCAACGTTCCTTTGAATACTGAGAGTCTGAACCCAGGCATGCCATAGCAAGGAGTTCTGACCCAGCAGACACCAAGTTTTCTCCTGTAGTCACGCTAGCGTGTGGGATGACACCAAAAAGCAAGTACGTGAGCGGGAGAGCCACTGATTCTCTGCCGTGGAAAGCCCACACTCTAGGGCTCTCCCTTTCCACCTTCCTCAGTTCTCAGCACTTTGCTACAACCCTGTGTCTCAGTCTTTGCCCCAACTCCTGCAGGCCTCAATCCCTCATCCATGTTTTGCAAAATACGGTGCTGTCAAGAAGCCAAGATGCCCTGCAAGTCCAGACTATCAAAATGCTTCTCAGACCATTGGAGTTATCACTTGGAAAGCCCTGGTACTCGTCCTGGGCATCTCTCCCAGGAACACAGAAACAGTAGCTGTTGTGCTTATAGGAACATAGAGGCCACATGTGTCCTTGGATCTGATGAGAGGAGCTCAAGGGTGGGGTAAAAGCAGACATGAAAAAACATCCGTGAGCTGGCTCGAAGTTCAGAGTTGGCCTTGGATCTGCATTTCCCTGGCTGGACCCAGACTTCTACCTCTCCTGTGCAACTTTGTTTGTCTTAGGGACAAACCGCATAGCTGCCATCATGAAACGGCCAGCCTGCGCTTTATACAGCTGCATCCCTGTTAGCTAGCTAAGACTCCAGGGTGATGTAATCGCCTCAGTGGAAATAGGAGCTGAAGAATGTGATGTGACGAATTTTCCCGGACCACCAAATAAATTAAAAAGCAGGCTCCCAGCCCAGAAAGGTTACCCTCCCAAATAAACATGTCCTAGCCTCCCTTCCTCACACACACTTACCTTCTTCCACACCAGGAAGCTGAGCTCTTCACAGACTCCATTACAGACCCAGAATGAACAGGTTCTTCCAGCCAGTCGGCATCTCCCATACAGTAATTGCTTTGGTATGGGCATCTGAGAACAAGACAGAACTGTATATACTAGAAATATTCTCTTTGCATAAACTTCTCAGTAGACTTACTTTTGTCTTGTTGCCAGGAAATGTATTTGGGGCCTCTTGCTAACTTCACATTTCTTTGATTAGAGGGGCATTGGCAGTTTGTTCCGATGGTTACAGGGAAAACAGCAATGAGAGGAACTGAGAAACTGGAAAGCCCTCTCTAAGCACATCAGCTCTGCAACAGCACATGAGACCATGCTACTCCACCATCCTTCTTGTGACAGCCATGCTTCCAAGGGCTGGAAAGGTATGGAGGGGAACCCATCTCGCAAACATGCTTCTCCAGAAGAGGGAATGTCATGGTAGATAACCTTACAACCTGAGATCATTTAAGCAACACAATGCAGTGAGCTCCAGGGTGAAAGAGGGGCCATTCCACAACCAACAGCAACAAGTGGAATCAGCAAACAGTCGAAACTGGTTGGTTGGGTGGGGCAGGAATTTAAGAAAGCAAGAATATAGTCAGCCAAATTGGAGTGCGGCCAGGAAACGTGAGTTAACACCTTTCCTCTGCCAAAGAACACCACTAGATCTGTAATGACAGTGAATGGCCAGGGCCTTGGCCTCACAATCTGCTCAAAAACCTGCAAGGCAGGACATGTACATTCTCTGCCCAGTTCAGGTCATGATTACTTTGTGGCATGAGACAAGGCACCTAGCTTCTCTCCGTCCCAACTCATCTGTGTGTACAGCTCCCTGGGTTAGCACTTGCCTCCCTCCTGAGGCTCAGTAACAGTTTGTTAAATGCCTGGTTCTCTTAAAGAGGCAAGGTGATCCAGACAGTGCAAAGTATTTTTTGTCCTGGAGAAACCAGCCTCCTTCAGAGTCTCACTCATTAAGACAGCAGCCGTTGTAATCCAAACTCCTTTGATGGAAGGGGTAAGTGGCGAGGTTGCCAAAGGGAGGATTAGCTGATGGATGTCTTGAGCTGCAAGGGTGTCTCATATGGATTTGTGCAGGATTTTCACCTCAGCCGTCCTGGCTGGAACTCCTGTCCTACTGTACCAAGACACTCTCCTTGCAAGCCCTGCTCTGCCTCTAGCAGCAGTGAGGCCCTGGCTGAGGGCTGGTTACTAGCTGTCATTCTCAGTTCCCCTGTGAAGGAAAGGTACACAGCATGCCAAAGAAAACCTAGCCCCAGCCTGTGAAAAACTCACCTGTTGTACTCATAGGGAAGTGACAGCTTTGTCCAGAGTGATTCAGGCGGGATTCCCAACTTGGCTACCCAGTGATACGATGCTCCGGGCCATTGTTTTCCCTTTTACAGTAGGGATTACCATATGCTCCTCTCTGCACTGCGCCCTTTGAGACCTATGAATGAAAGTGCTGTAAGTTGCTTTGTGCTTTTAGGCCTAACCTTAATTAAAGACATTTAGAAGGCACAGTTCCAACACGTATTCCTAGACTATGTGATAGGTAGCAAGTTTCTCGCTATTCCCCTGCCAAAATGAGTAGCACAATCCTTGGTTTTCTCCTGTCTATGACTCTGCCTCCTCCTTACTTGTCACCTTTGGCTTGATCTTTGATTTCTGCAACTGTGCTTCTATGGATACATCAGGCTATTCGTGTGCCCTCATTGTTATGGGACAGAAAGGAAGGACAATCTGCAAAGGCAGGTTAAACCCACTTCTACATTC
Source organism: Phoenicopterus ruber ruber (assembly GCA_009819775.1). Lineage (NCBI taxonomy): Eukaryota > Metazoa > Chordata > Aves > Phoenicopteriformes > Phoenicopteridae > Phoenicopterus > Phoenicopterus ruber. The sequence continues at coordinate 29,544,485 of CM020222.1, forward strand.
TCTAGTAGTGAGAATTTTCATTTTGAAAGAACAACTTTCTAACCTTCACGGTGCAGTTAAGCCTTAAAGGGTGTTAAGTACAAACACAAGATTATTATTTCCTAAAATGTCATTATTTGAAAGCCATTCTCACAATGGGGTGTTTGAAGATGAAAATACTCCAGCGTGTCAAGTCTCCTGTTTTCTATGATGTCAAACATCCCTCTCCTTTCCCGCCACCACCTTTGCAACTCACACATGCCCAGCATGAGGCCACAGCTTCCTTCTGGCTCCTGATCCCAGCTGCTAGATGCTGCTCTGTCCACTCTCGTCTGACAAGCAGGGCACAAAGCTGGAGGGGAGCAAGGCACTCTGGGCTGCTCTCCGCGTGCTGCCAGCTGCCCTAGCACTTCTTTATTACACAGGATTACAAACCTATCCATGGGTGGGTGTCTGCTCTTCTGTCACAGGACTCAGTGGAGCAGGGTATAAGACTACTTGTAATGTTATTGTTAAGAGGTTCCCTTGGGCTGTTTTTAGCAGAAATTTGAGTTGCTTGTTTTCCAGCAGAGGATCAGTTACAAAACCAACACCGAGCAGAAAGGCTTTTTTGAGAGCGGCTCTGTTTACCATGTTAATTTCAGGGAAAGTTATTTGGGAGGAGGGAGGAAGTAGTTAAATCCTTGTTTACCATACTGGAAACCCAAATCCCCTCAGTTTACACAAATAAGAGAGAAAATGGCTCAGTGGTATGAGCACATGGCTGTGACTAAGGAGAGCTGGGTTTGTTCCCTGCTCTAACGCATACAACTCTCTAAGGCCCCTCTTCCCTCAAGGTGAAATTCAACTCATTCGACGTTAGGTATATGGTCCCAGCTGAAGACCAAATCACTAATCAGCAGAGAGACACAGGATATTCCTAATCCCAGATTCGTCCAGTAGCATCGGATGGACTGGGAAGTTTTGCAGAGGTACTGGCCTTTCTTCCCTGATTATGAGGCAGTTCTAATAACCAGTTGGACTAAACAGCTGAAGTAAGATGAGATGAATGTACCCTTCTTTCTGGGGTTCCCAGACGTGCAATGAAGCTAACTAGTCCTTCCCCACCTGACAGTGGGGTGGAAAAAATCAATGTACCAATTATTACAACATGCTCTGATGCTGAGATGCTGGAGGCCATAAAAGCCTGACTGTAATTATATCTGTCTACCTGAGAAGGCAGCGACGGAAAGTAGTCCACTGGTTCCTAAATCCTTTCTGTTCGGTACGTGCACCTGTCCTGGCTGTTGCATGGCTGGTTTGGATCACCACAATGATGTTCTCAGCCATCTTTGGTGAGGTGGTATTTCTCTCCTTGCTGTAGAGAATGCAGTCTGTTGGGGGAGACAGGACAAAGCTGCCTGTGCTGAAAGAGCCCAGAAAAAGAGATAATTAGTTACTGATCGCAGCTACATTAGGGCAAAAGCAGGGTTTACTCTGCCCACTGAAATCAGAATTACTGCATGCTGCAAACTGAAGGTGCTATCAGGCATCAGCTTGGGGATCTACGAGACTGAAGAGAACAGAACAACAGGGACTGAATCCTACCTGAGCAGTGAAATGACTTAGTGTAGGGTGAGAAGGTACTTGCTCAGCATCCCTCTGCCATCTAGACAGCTAGGGATGATACATAGCCCAGAACAGGCAGGGAGCAAGTCAGATAGCAGAGTGGCTCTGCAGACGCTATCCAAACAGGACCCTCTTCAGCGGCCTACGTTTTGCCTTTGGTAAGTGGTCAGGGCTGCCTCTCTCACCAAATCAAGGCAGCCCAAACATGGTTCCTCTGGGAACTTTAATGTTTTACTGAATCACTTAGTTTCTCTTGATGACTGCTGCTTCAGAGTCTCAGTTGCTGGATCCCAGTGGGGACTTTGTTGATAGGGGTTTATTGACTTCTTGTTACCTTGAAGTTACTGCAGTGGCAGGAGTCACAGGTAACTCCTGGAGTCTGTTTATTTTATGGGTTGGATTTTTAAGAGTTTGCCAACGGTACCCTGATTTTAGGAGAGGCCACTTGTTTATTTAGCAATGCACTCATGTACTGATCCATAAATAAAAAGTAGTGTGTTATTTAATAAGACCCAACAGAGGGTCAGCCCTGGCTCATTGGTAAACGGATCAATCCAGTTTTACAAGTGAGACATGCCAGGTGTCACCCAAGGGATCCTGCCATGGAGTCCTGGGATGAAGCCAGGTTGAACAGATGACATCCAACGCTGATCCAGCAACAGTTGCCTTGGCAAACAGTGCTGGACCATTTCTTTGTGTGGCTGGGGATCCAGATTACACAGCAGCCCCTGTTCCACTGCAGCAGATGCCTTGTGAAAAGCTGGCAAGCCACACATATTCCAAGGACCGCAGGTCACCTTGGCCAATACAAACTGCCTATATTCCACATGTATGTGTACACATATGTGAAACTGTTAACTGTGTGTGTACACACAGAGAGAAATCTTCCCAACACAGATTTTGAAGCTAGATCTGCGATTTTTGACTTTCTGGTTGATGAAAAGCTGGACATGACCCGGCAATGTGCGCTCGCAGCCCAGAAGGCCAACCGTATCCTGGGCTGTATCAAAAGAAGCGTGGCCAGCAGGTTGAGGGAGGTGATTCTGCCCCTCTACTCTGCTCTCCTGAGACCCCCCCTGGAGTACTGTGTCCAGCTCTGGAGCCCCAGCACAAGAAGGACATGGACCTGTTGGAGTGAGTCCAGAGGAAGCCACAAAGATGATCAGAGGGCTGGAGCACCTCTCCTGGGAAGACAGGCTGAGAGAGTTGGGCTTGTTCAGCCTGGAGAAGAGAAGGCTCTGGGGAGGCCTTCTAGCAGCCTTCCAGTACCTAAAGGGGGCCTCCAAGAAAGCTGGAGAGGGACTTTTGACAAGGGCATGTAGTGATAAGACAAGGGGTAATGGCTTTAAACTGAAAGAGGGTAGATTTAGATTAGACTTAAGGAAGAAATTCTTCACTGTGAGGGTGGTGAGGCCCTGGCACAGGTTGCCCAGAGAAGCTGTGGCTGCCCCATCCCTGGAAGTGTTCAAGGCCAGGTTGGACGGGGCTTTGAGCGACCTGGTCTAGCGGAAGGTGTCCCTGCCCATGGCAGGGGGGTGGAACTAGATGATCTTTAAGGTCCCTTCCAACCCAACCCATTCTATGATTCTATGACGCTGTATGTTTTTATGCTGTTATTGGAGGAGCGTGGGAGGATTTCCACGCTGGAGTACTGCCCCAGCAGCAGTGGCAGCAGGAGCTGAAGCTGCTCCCAGTGGTGCCAGGCTGCATGTGCACACAGAAGGCTGCTCAGAAAGCATTGCGTACCACTTTGTAGAGGCTCAGCAGCACTTGTGGCATGTGTGCCATTGTTTGGGAATCTCTGCTACAGATCTGGAAGAGACAGTCTCTGAATCAGTATTTTACATTCATGGGGCATTGTCAGAGGTTAGGGAGAGGGGAACAATCGGGCATAATGTACCTACAAATCAGTTCGAATCACTGTAAAGTGGCACAGTTGAATGGAGCTTTCAGAAGGACTTTGCGATTGCTTGGATCTTTAATACATCTATCTAGAATGGGATGAATGCATGGGCCTGCCATGAACGTCTCCTGGATGGGCCAGTTTTTCTCCACCGACTGCAAAGAGAGCCTATACAATTATCTTGGATGAGACATCTATATTTAGGAGTCTCAAATCAAGTGATATTATTTGCGCCTAAGATGCCTACATCTCCCTGAGAGGTTTTCAAAGGCACGCTGATGCTAAACTTCGATTGAATTGGCCAAATGCTTTAGAAATCCCTCTAGATGCCTACCTCCACTGACAAGCACGTAAATGCTTTCAAATCTGGTCTCCTAGATAATTCTGAAAATGTAGTCTTGTGTGAAGCTGAGGTTCCTACAAGCCAAATCTTCAGAGACTTACAGGCATCCAAAGACACCAATATGTATCTTCTAAGCCACAGTGCACTTACAGGACTTCTGCATCTTCAAATGCCTCTAAAAACCTTAGTTTCAGGAGCCTGACAATACCACAACAGGTTGAAATGCCTGCAAATTCAACATTTTTGGAAGAGAGATACAGGGAAGAGAGACTTTCCACCATTTTTCTGTCCTTATTTTTGCTGCAGGCATACACCAGATTGTTCTTCCAATGCCTTGAAAGGAACAGAAGCTGTTTATGTTCATGAGCACAATGTTCAGGCTGAGCCCTCTCTTTGCAGGACATATCAGGTTGGCCTAATAAGCAGGCTAACCACAACCATGCTGTTTCAATCTGCTCCAAGCACAACCAGAGTAAGTTTATGTCTGCCTGCAAAACACTCGGTAGTTCCTGTAGAGGCTTGATTTGTGGAGGTGTTAATCACTCACAGCTACCGCTTAGGTATAGTTGTAATGCGGCCCAGATCACCCTTCTGTGCCTCAGTTTCCTTATCCCGAACACAATGATAACGCATGCTTCAAGGTCTAGGGATGTATGGTGTCATACAAATATTGTTATTTATGGTGATGATGAGAATGTGAGCTTTGTTTGGTACAAACGTCTGGAAATGCCTTCTTGACGTCAACTGAAAGAGACAGGTATTAACCTGTATGTTTGAAATACAGCGTGTTGTTATTGGTCTCAGATAAACAGAATTACCTCCTCTTAAAATCAAAGGTAATCTGTTTTACTTCAGTGAGATGTGGTGATGTCCACAGAGAACAAATCATTTTTGGCAAGTGGAGGAGGGATTTTCCTGGCAAGTTGGAAGAAGCATCAAAGGAAGAGAAGAGGGATGGGATGCAACACAACTGGTTTTAATCACACATAACAGTCAAGCTCCTCTGGACAGGCCTACTGTCTGATACGCCATTGCAAACGCTCTGGGGAGCCCGGATTAAGAGAATAGAAAAAACAAGTGAATGGCATAAAGGTACTCAGGGCACTCAGTGGAATAACTGGCAGAGCTTTTCTCATTTGGCATTATGCAGTGATATACTGCTCCCATTAATGTAGAGCCCCAGTACCACGACTTTGATTTTTAACAGGCGTTTGGTTATCCAAGTCCATGCCTTTTTCTGGTTTTGACAGCCACAGCTCCTCAGATCACACCGCACTGCTGTTTGACATCATTAACAATGAAGATGCTGAATTGGTTATATCAAGGATGCACTTTCATTCCCACTGTACAACCACCAGGTACAGGTAAGAGGGGAGACTCTCTTATTTCAAGCCAGTTCAGCTCCAAGGTGGTCTGAATTGCTCCGGAGGTGCCAGTTTCTTCTTCTTGCCTGTCAAAGAGCCCAAGGTGGCTGCTCCCTAGACCAGGCACACTGCAAGCTGCCTGAATGAATAGGATATGTCTGGAGAAAAAGAGCTTGGGCAAATACTTATTGACAGGACTATTCCTCTTCAAATGACTGTCTCCTCTGGAAATTGCTGACTTGTTTCACTAAATTTGGGGGCAGGGAATGTACTGATTTTATTAGTATATTCTGTAGGAAACTAATGTTTCACTTTAACTATTACAATACTATATAATGTATTATACTATCATCTCACATAACATGTCAGTTTAGACTAGATTATATAAACATCCAAACAAGAAAGTCAAACTAAAAATATTTGATATGATCATTTCAGTATTTCTGAACCAAAGTATTTTAGAACATCCATTCAGTGATATGTTTCAAAATAATGGCACTCTCTTCCAATTAGGAATGAAAGGACATTTGTAATGTCTTTCGGAACATGAACAGCTTGAGCTTTGATGGCTGCTGGAGCTGCACAGTTGGGATCGCTGTTCAGACTGCTGTAATAATTGCTTCCTTACATTTTGTTTGGGTTGCAGTAGCATTTGGGGGCTACTGTCAGGGCCTGAGGATCTCTTTTGCGAGGAACCTCACATTCATATAATAAAGGTAAAACTTGGCCTTCAGTCACACAGAATAGAAGCACTGGAACTGATATGGGGAAACCAAGCATTACCAAGAGCTTTGGTGGTGACATGGCAGAAGTGGTCTTTACTGCACTTTGGCTAAGTGTTTACTTGAGTAGTGGTTGCCTGGGAGAAACATCCGATTGAAGGACTAATTGGGTATGTCACTAATTACCTATCGGTGGTGAATGAGGGCTTGAGCTTGAAGGACCCTGAATGTTCTGTGAACCTTGCCTCAGCAAGGGTCTTAATCTTGGATTAAATTTCTGGTAATGCCGAGCTTGGGAACAAGTCTTGAATGAGCACCAAACAAATGGGATTCAAACTCCCACTGCAATCTGATAAGCTAAAGACTTCTTTAAATGCATGGTTTAAATAACCTGGAAGTGGAGGCAGAGCAACTGAGTTGATTATCCAGTCTTTGAACACCAAACAACAACTGATACATAGATGATTTCTACGCAAGATTTTCTGTTTGAAATTCGTGATTCTTTATTATTATTATTATTATTATATACTATGGTAAAGTCCAGAGAGCTCTGAACTTTTAAGCCAAGAATGGCCCTTACCCAAATTCATGAACATTTAAGGGTGGCCTACACTGGCTGACTGGCAGTTCTTGAATTAAAATATACTTTGGAAAAGGAAGAAATCAAAATATTATTCAGTCTGCAGCAATGTCACGCATTTAAGCCCCTGGAGGGCTTGTGTTTCTTTACTCTTGAGGTTCATTATGTCACCAGAAAAGCTTTAATATTTTACTGTGGAAGCAACATAGCCATGAAACATTAATTTCCAGGAATGTGGGAACCATGAAATATAGGTTTTTCTACTAAATTAAGATTTTACTTGTTTCTGTTTTCACATAGTTAAGGGAATCAATTTTCATTATATGTTTATGTATATGTATTCTGGAAATTCAAATAGGAAAGACGTACAAAATATGGGACGAACATTTTTACCTTGAAAAATGTATTTCACTGATAACAATACCAGTCATTTATAGTCCACCTTTCATCCTAAACCACTTTACATTCTATATCCACCTTGGAACCATGTCTCTCATTACTGACCTGCTCCCACTCTGGTGTGTAAGTGAACAGCTGATATATTCTGTTCTGTGAGATGTGGCAGTTGTTTAGATTTGTATAAAATTGTTTACTTCCCTATTTCCACAATACTGTTCTCTCACCATTGTAGTGACCAACACCATTCAGACATGCCTGGCACAGATGTCTCTGGCTGGAAAAAAAAATGGTGAAGGAGAAATTAATTTGTAATCCACAAGAAGGCCTTTTAAATAGTCTCCTGTTATTGCTAACCAGTCTTACAAACCATAGGACTGATGCCTCTTTCCTGTAAAACAAATGACTGGGTTTCCTTCAGATATCTGCACATACTCATATGCAAGCAAAGACCACACCAGCTTTTAGCAGCCTCGGCACAATGAAAGCCTTGTAGCGGCTTAAAGGGAATTTGAAGCACTTTGTTCTGGGGACAATTCCAGAAGGTAAGTGTTCACCTAGGGTTTTTAACAATGTTATATACTAAATTATTACCAGTTCATTAGAATGGAAGAATTAGCCAAAACATTCCAAAAGCAGCCGTGTCATGGGAACCATAGGTTTCTAGGTTATATGACACGCCAGAATATTCACTGAATCACCAGGGTTGTTTTCCTTAATGCTACAATTAGCGATGGCACATTAAGAGAACAATTACTGGATAAGACTTGATGGCAGGAAGCCCTCTGCCATAAATTGGAAATTCTCAACATATGCAACCTTATTGCTAGAGAAGATGAGTTATGCAATTAAAACCAAAACTGGAGATTTGTTATCAAAGGATGGCAAAGTGTACTAAAATCCAGCTGAGAGATTCCCTGATCTCGTTATCTTCAGGCTTCTATGTGAGTTAATCTAACACAGATGACAATATTTGACACAGACAATTGTGCCTACAGTCATGTGGAGGATGTTTTATAGAACCCCTTTCGTTCAGAAGATGGAGGTTTGTCATAATGCAACTCTTTAAGTCTGATAAGTTTTGCCAGAATTGCATTTCAGGGGAATAAAACACGATAAAAATTCTGACAGAGTCAGAACAGTCCATTCTAACATTACCGTTAATTTCTAAAATTTTGAACGAGCCATATTTAATTTGCTTTTTACTGCATGTAATAATATTTCAAGTGCAAATTATGTTGAAAGTTGAATTCAAAAGAAACATTTGATTTTGTCTGAATGAAAAATTTTCATCAACTGGAAAAGTCTGTGGTTGTGTGGTTTTCCTTCATAAAGAATTAAAAAATTCTCCCTTCTTGTCCTCATTCAGAATGAAGCAGAATTTCAAATTCTGATTTTTTTTTGCAAAATGAACTTCTGTCCTCCCACAGCACTTTCTGTGCGTACATGAAGAGGACAAGAAGCTCAACGTGTAACTTCTGTGAGCCTTAAGGAGATGGTATGTGTGTTAGTATTTTCAAATCCAGGCTTATACAGCTGCTGCTTGAATAAAAATCATAGATGCTTTTGGGTTACACTAACACCCTCTGCAGTTTAGTACAGTTGTTAATTAATACAATACTATATTAGTTCTTCTTACAGTCTTACTATTAACACCCCATGAAATCCCATTAGCTCTGCATATGGTGCCAGACTTGTTCTGAATGTGGGAAAGAAAGAAATTTACAGTGGTATGAATAATAAAGAGATGCTTTCAAGTGGTTTCCACTGTGAGCATTTTGAAAACAATATTTTCCACAATGTAATTTGTGGGGCAATCTTTTCACAAAATTTCAATGCAAACATGCATATATTTGTCATCTAAGTCTTCCCCTGGAGTGCAAACCCTTACGCACCACTATTGTTCTATGGCAGAAACATCAGGAGATAAAGTAGTTCCTAAAAATGGAAAATTAACCAGGTTGTCTTATTGTCCAAACTGACAGAAATGCAAAAAACCCCCCCCAAAACTGCATAGCTGATGCCAACAAATGGAATAAAACCTTCCTTACATTTTTGGTTTAAATATTTTTAAAGTACAGATAGTGATGACAGTCAAAATTTGGGTTAGGTTTTCCAGAAGTTATTTGAATTTCCTGCTTCAGTGATCTGACAGATCCTTCTTAATTCCAAGAAGATTTAAGTGCCATAGTAAAAACCAGGCTTATTTGTTAACACCTCATACAGAACACTCCAAAATGTATTAGCCACTACAGAAACTTCAGACCCTAATATTTTTCTATATTAGTTGAGTTTCGCCCAGTATTGACTCTCAGTGAAAGAAAGATCTGACAAGGAGCTGTTAGAAAGGCTTTTAAAAATGGAGAGAGAATGATGAAACAAGCAGGATTTAGAAGCAGACTATTCCCTGGAGAAAGCTGGCGTCAACTGTAATTCTCTCCGATCCTTTAGGAGTTGCTGCCCTAGAGTTGTAGTCGTAGCAGTACATGGTACGTAGGATACTAGTAGATGCTTTTCTCCTTCCAGTCCTGCGGGTTCGTCCATAGTCCAGTCTCTGCCAGTCAACACTATGCAATCAGGAATGGCCAGGGCCCTTTCTGCATGGCAACATCCAGACAGGGACACAATGCTCAGGGAATCCCTCCGCCTCTCCTCTCGTAGGATGGTGAGTCCACTCATTTCAATGAGGCTGTGGAGAAGTTCAGGTCCGGATCACACTACTATCCAGACAATCAGGATACAGCCCTCCCTGGCTACATTGTCTTGAGAATGATAACACCATTATCCTTCAAGCCATTCTGGAACCGGATGAGAAACTCCAGGAGAGTCTTATCGTCAGATATCCTACAGATGAAAAGATGGAAAATAGATCACTATTAACCATTCAAACAGACTCCCCCTGTACACATTAGAATGGTGCCTTGAGCTGAATCTCCATACCTAGGGTATGGAGATACCTATTTATTGCAGGAGAAGTTGCATACCTATTTATTGCAGGAGAAGTTCTAGTCCTGCCAGATTTAATTATGAAACCTTGGGAAAATCAATGAGATCAACAGTCACAAACTGAAATCAATATTTAGAATCCATATTAATAGTAGCAACAGATGTGGACAGAAGTCAATAGGAATAGGAGAAAATACTGGGTGCTGAAGGGTTCTTTAATCTGGTGGTTAAAGTCATAATAAGAATCAGTGGCAGGGAGCTGGAGCCAAACAAATTCATATTGGAAATAAGTGACAACTGTTTAACAGTGTAAGTAATTACCCATTGGAAACTACCAACAGAAGTGGTGTTTACCACCTCTTGAAGTCCTCAAAGCAAGCGTGGTTGACTTTCTCAAGATATGTTTTAATTGAACACAAACTACTGGCTCAGTATAAGGGTAAAGGAATGAATGTAACAGCTTGTGATATAGAGCAGGTCAAACTAGGTAACCTAACAGTCCCTTCTGCCTTTTAATGCCACAAATCTCTATAACTTTGAGTAACATTAGGTACCCATCAAAGGAGTTCTGGATTAAAGATCCAGTGAGGAACGCAAGACCTTCCAAACTGCCAAATAAACTCTTTATATTACCCCATACTGTTGTGATTTCTGCATATACCATAAACATTTAAAAATAGTACTTCTTTCAATGTGTTATTGAGATTGTGTTTTTTATTCTCGCTTCTCAAAGATCAATACTTCTGTTATGTTGAGATCAGTAGTGTAGGTCTCAGAGAAGAGCAAAATGAGAACTCTCACATGTGAAACATCTAAAATAAATTAACAAGGACAGGTGGTCAGAAACTGAATGAAAAACTTGAAAAAAAATTGTTTGTATTTTCTAGTCAAAATATTTAGTTCTCTTGATGGAAGATTTAAACTTTTGTAAATGGAAGTTGTCATTTCAAAACCACATTTTGACATAGCATGTCAGGTTTTTTTAACCACCCCTCCACCCCCACCCCCCCAAAAGCCCCAAAGCCTAAAGCTGAACACCCTTCAAGTTGAAGGAAAATGGTAATTTCTGTATGAAATGTAAACTTGCATTTTTATTTTTTCATAAAATAACAGCCTGGGCTCATATACTTATGCATACATAAGACAAATAAAGATTGCATCGGCAAGACTCATTGAAGCTTTTGAACTTAATGTTCTTTTAACTTAACTTTTAGCCTAGTTTCCCAAGAAAATGAGATCTTCATGGTGTTGCTCTCTACCAGACAGTCCTGCCCTCGCTCCACCAAAAAGCGTTGAGCTTGTTGGCATATTTCAGCCAAATTCAAGATAGGGTAGAAGTTTGATTAATACTTAAGATCACTACATATTTCATTGAAATTGATGGAGGAAGGAGGTTCAGATCTGTGTCTATGCTAAAGAAAAGGCATACGCTCCCTTTGTTAGCAGCCACATAGCTGATCAGCACAGCCTCAGACAAGTCTTAGCTCCTTCAGTCTCATGTTGACCTGGATTTGCTCAAAAGATGAGGCAGGAGCCACATTTACTGCAATGACTGGTTATTGAAGAAGAGCAAAAACACAAAGGAAAATGATACCATTCTGAAGCAATTTGCTTGTACAGCTATGAAGACCTGTTCTAAGAAGCCCGGTTTCATTACTTTTTAAGACTATGTGTAGAGGACAAATAAGTGTTCCTGAATAAAACCATCTCCTGTGCTAATCTCTCTACCTTCATCTTTCTTTTTGCCTAGCAAGAAACTATCTCCAGGGTTTTGGAGAGAAGGAGTTGTTCAGGCCTCCTCTTGTGCTTTACAATGATGACTTCTGCCAGCTGAAACTGCACCATGGGCACTTAGGTTCACAGATCAGGGAAAACCTTCTTTCTGGAAGGACGGTTAGGCACTGCAGCAGGTTTTCTAGAAAAAATTAACTTTTTTTGGTGAGGACCATAGCCCACGTTATCCGATTGCCAGTCTGCTGCTCTTAATGCTGCAGGGCATTCATTGGGGTGGCTGCAGGAGAAGCAGCAGGTATTTCTTATATGAGAGGGTACTGTGGGACATAGCTAAGTGAACCTGTTTGATAAGCATCAGTGCATGTATAAGACATGATCTGGTTTATAGGTATTGGTGATTTCACGATGGCTTTTTTCAGATTGTTTCCTGAAACACCCCCAAGTCTGGATAATCATCAGATTCAGCAATCCCTACTCACAGATGAGGCCAACCCTGTGTATCTGTCTGCAGCACTGGCAACTAAGAAGGACGATTCCCGCTCAAGAAAACCCACATATAAGGCCTACTCCTCAGCTGCACCTTAGCACGCAGGCTACTCTCCAAGAACATGTACCTTCCTCCAGTATGTGACCTGAAAAAAACCAACTTGATTTGTACCCACTGTGCATGTGGCTGAGGAGAAAGCTCAGAAGTCTCTTGTGAGATTTTAGGAAGCAGTCCCAAAGATTTGAGAACCTCCTTTTACAGCTGCACCATTCTTTTAACATAAACTTTAGCACAGGCTGTACAGTTCTCTGAGATGCTGAGCTGGATGAATCATGCTGAACTAACCTGAAACCCACTGAATCCAGATGACATCATATCTTTGTGGGGCTGGAGTGAATTCCTGGAGGCTTTTGCAATAATACATCTCTACTTTGTCCTCTTTGCCCTGCAGGTAGTTCGGGACCTCAGCCAGGAAATTCTCCATCATATCCACCAGTTCCACGCTCTTGAAAACTGGTAACAGGACATGCTTGCTGATACGACCTATCCCAGATCCGCAGTCCAGGGCGCGGTTGGTGCCAGCTTTCCCCACCCCCTGTGGGATACAAGAAAATAATTTGAAATCTGAAAAATACCACCTGAAAGATCATAGCAACTGTGCTACCAGCTATGGCCTTTAGTCCACCAAGCCTAGTGTCTTGTCTCCTTATTTGTACAAGATTGATAAGAACCTGGGACAGTATCAATACGGCTTTGGGCGCCTATGTGTGAGCCGAGCTGGGCTGCTATGTTCTCAGGCTGCTGTTGATGGGACTTCTTCATTGCAGTCCTGCATTTATTGCTGTATAATGAATTTTGCTTGGTATAGAAGAGACATAATCTTTCACAAGCTCCTAGCTTTCTCAGAAGATCCCCATGTCTTTGTAAAGTCCTTGCAACTTCATCTGTTAAATATTCGTATCTCATAGCCAACTACATGGGTAGATAAGCCTCATCCTGAGCCCTGTAAAGGCCTAACAAAAAAGTAAGCATATACCAAATACTGCATGCAAGAAGTAACTTCTGGAGCACAGAACTCCCAAGGTGCCCATGGACATCTCTGCAGATACACAGCATCCTTGGGATCAGAGTGCAGTTTTCAAAACAAGCTGTGTTTGAACGAAGATCTTGAAGTTGTAGGTAACTCGTGACAACTCAAAATGTTTGGACTGGAGCATATACAGAATTTCTTTTTTAGGCATAGAGGCAAGAAAGATGATTAGTAGATTTTGCTTAACTGTTCTTTTTTTCTTCATAAATATCATCTCTGGACAGAGATCAGACATGAAAAAATGTGGCACGAATGATAAGTCTATGAGAAAATAATGAGTCACTGTAAAAGGAGCTTTCTAATGAAAGCTGTATTTCACCCCTAAAGCTTCCATTCTAGCTATAAAAGGCTCTTAAGAGCCTGCTGCTGTTCTGTAAAACAGAAATTTTAAGTCTGTACATGAACTGACTGGGATTGGAGCTCCCCTGGCCAAAGTTATCTGTTAAACAAATATATTAAAAGCAAATGTAAACACCTTTTCCCTGTCCCCTGGAACTGAGAGTTGAAGTGAAAGCTATGGGCCAAAGTCCCTGCTGCAACTTCACTGCTCTTAAAGGAAATAAGCCCAAGAAGTGTCTTGCTCTTCCTGCTTATTGGGACACCTCTCTGTAATGACCAAGCATAAATCACATAACTCACCGCTTTTCTGGCCTTGCTTCAGTGGGTAATTCAGTAGATTATTAAGGTCAAAGGACAGTACTGTCAATGACATGACTATGAATAGCCCGGCTGAGCATCTGGTTACATAGAGTAACTGTAGAAAGAGCACAAGGACCTCAAAGGCTCTCACCAGTCTCCAGGGCTGCTGGTCCCAATTTGTATACCTAGGAAGATTAATCTCCCGATGTGTGCAAGAGTCCACAAGCCTTCACCCTATTGGACTCCGGAGACTACCTGTTTGTAGTTAGCCAGAAAATGTGAGCCATTCTTCATTCACAGGCTGCGCTTATGAGCATGTGGCTTTTACTGAGGACCAGACTAAGCTGTAACAAGGAGTTCATGAAAGGAGAAGGAACTGCATCTTGGATCGATACAAGGTGGATTTCCATACTGTTGCTGGCAGATACATACAGGCCTACACTGATATGATTAAGTAAAAATCTTTGAGAAAGCTGGTGAGAAAACTAGGATGATCTACCAAAACAACTAACAGAATTTCGACAAAAAGCCATACAACTTCTTTGACGTTTGTGTTTCCGAGAACCTATAGTCATAGTACCTCGCTCAAAACACGGAATTCATCTCCCATGATGCGTCACGGCAAGGACCTCTGATGACACATCTCCACTTGCCATCGAGAAGAAGGAAAGGGAACAATCATGGGAGATGAAGCTTGACCCCACTCTTTGCTGAAAGGGAGCGAGAGCATCAGGCAGTCAGTTGAGAAGAGCTGCGAAGCACCACGGCTCTGTTTGTAATGAAAATGTTGACATAATTCCATGTTCAGCTAATATATTTTCAGTTTGGGAGTGCTCAGAGGTTTGACAGGGTATTAACATTTTCTTTGGAAGGCAATCATTTCCCAAAAGCCTAATTGAGTTGAAAATCAGACTCCTTATGTAAAAAAATAGTGTAAGTGAAAATTTTAAGCCAGAACAGGCTTCAAAATTTAAGATTGACTGCTCCTCTGATTACCTGCCCATTACTCAGAATCACTATCATTTAGGACACATATACACCCAAAAATTCTTCTGTAAAGCTAAATAGGGCACTCACAGATTTTCTTAGGTATAAGAGAGTTGTGGAATATGTTCCTGATGCTACTTCAGGTCTTGGAAGGGCAAGAAGGCAGTGTAGATATGTAGGATAAAAAAGAAATCAGGGTTCAAGAAATAGGTAGAAATCACAGTGGTTTTCTTTCTAAATTAAAAGAAAAAATAATCAGGTTTCAACAACATCTCTTCCATCCCCTGATCAAACGGGAGAAAAATCACTTTTGAGAAGCTTTTCATTCAGCAAGTAACCAAAATCTGAGGGCAAGAGAGGGAGAGAGGGTTTAGGAGAAGCTTTTCATTCAGCAAGTAACCAATCAGGCAGGTGAACTGAGGGCAAGAGAGGGAGAGAGGGTTTAGGGCAGAAAGGGAGCCATAAAGTTAATATAGTCTCCGTCTGTATTATTTCACACACCTATAGCTCACAACTGTTCCTGAATTAATGGTTTCTTTGTTTCTTTATTTCCTTTTTCACACATTACCTCTGGATTGGGCACTTGAAAACACAGTATCTATGTGGACATCAAGGCTTTAACTGGCATTAATACATTGCCATAAATATGCAGAGCTATAGCTCTGCTGATAACCCCTCAAGCATAACTGTACCCGAGACAGCCTATAGCTTGTCTGTACAGCACTGTTGGCTCAAGTAATGTTGCTCTTGGTTTGAGTTCTGCCCACACACACATAAAACCTCTTAACTTGAGCACAGTGGCACTTTTAACTCAGTTTGACTCGCTTGGGAAGGAGACAGGCTAAAATATAAGTGAAGTCCTTAGTCCTTTCTGTAATTCCTTCCATGTGCCCAGGCAAGATAAATTCTCCAACGGTAAAGAAATCTGTAGCTCAGTTTACAGTGGTGCTAAGAATCATGCTAAGAAATGCCATACATGAAGGTATGCAACATCAGTCATGTAAGGGAAATGTCACCGTGTGGCATTTCCACACCAGCCAAACTAACTCAAGAGGGGTAATTTGAGTGGAACTGGGCAACTGTTTTTTAAGGAGCACTAGTTTTGCCAGAAAGTAAAGTTTTGGAAGAATAAAACTCTCTGTGAAATTGATATTTCAAATCTAGAGAACAGTTATAGCCAAAAAACATGGGAAAGAATGTTGAAAATGTCAAGATACTTCTTTTTCACGACTTTCAAGGAAAAAAATAACTTGTCAACTTTTCATTTCTAAACAGCATTTTTCATTTTGGAACTGACTTATATCTTGAAAACAAAGGGAAAAGTTTTTCAAAGGGTAAAACAATAAAAAAAATTAAGTGAAATATGTTCAGTTGATCTGAAACTAATTTTCCTGTTTTCTGATTTTGTTAAACTTCTCTTGAAAAAGAAAGTATAGTTTATATTAGAGTGAAGCAAATTGCTTTTTTCTGTCTTGATCACCTTATTGGAAAAAAAAATTATTCATAGAGCCATAAACTTGGGAAGACATAACTCAAATGAGCTTTACAATAAACTCACTACTACAGAAAGCCAGTAAATATCTGTATCTGGTCGAGTAGGATTCAAATTGCAGTAGTAAGAAAGGAAAATAAACCGTAAGTAACATAACCAATTGACTGTATCTCAAGAGAGGACAGGCTTTAACAAACTAAATCAGAACTAGCAAAACGTGCAGATCCCTTTCTGTTCCTTTTTTTTTTCCTTGCTTGATCTTGGCCATTCAGAGTACCCTTTCTATCCCTGGCTAATAATAGGAGTAGGAACTCTGCTCTGGAGTATTTTGTATTTGTCATCACACCTGATGCACTGGGTGTGATTTCTCTTTGGCATGTGAAACTCTGCTACAGACTGTACTTCTTTCCTTTTTGGGTCTGGGAGATGAGAAAGCGTAACGGTGTGATATAAACCTGCCGTTCAGGAAGCTGAATCTATATAATGTCTAGGAAGTGTGAAATCTTTCCCTGAGTACACGCTTATGCACCACTTGAATTCCACAAATGTCCTTAAAACAAGACTTAAGTAAATTTAAGGAATATGCCTTGAGCTGGCTCTAGGCTTATAAGTTGCATTTCATTTTTTCTGAAATGCCATTTTACCATCAGGTTCAGCTGCCTTACTGAACTTCCTCTGTATTTTCTTATTTTGTGTTTGTAGAAAGCCTGATAACAGCGAGGCTTTGAAATGCTGCGAAGCCTTTTTGCACTAGCATTAATACAAATGACCGTTAACAAAAAAAAAGTAGATGTTCATTTGTGTTTTGCTGGCTCACTGCCCCCAAAGCCTCCCTCTATCAGGTACAGCAAACTTTGCCATCAGTTGCCCTTCACTGCTAAACAGGATTTCTATCTGTTGTTAAGCTACACTCATTTTCCACCCCAATCCATTTAAACTGTGCCCTTTTTTATACACAACATCTAATTAACCTATTGAGCTTTTTTTCCACAGTAGATCGTTAAGACTAAAAAAAGGTCATCTGGCTATCCCAAATTTGTACATTTGAGCAGAAAATGAAAGATCTATGGTAGCATTATACAGAACTAGTCATTTTGTGAGCAGGATAACTTAGGAAATTTGGTTTCCTGTAGCTTTGTGGATTCTTTAGCATCTAATACTGTTGTTGAGCTAATTTAGTGGGCTTTTCCCCTGGGAAGAGGGAAGGGCAGTCAGAAAACCATCAGGCCACACTTTAAAGATTTGCAGATTCCCAAAGACACATTTAGGCATCAGTAGGATTTTCAGAAACCTAAGTGCCAAACTGATACTGCTATTGTCGGTGCTCTTAAAATCCCACTTGGCATGTCTTTGCATCTCAGGTCAAAGCAGACCTTTGAAGATGTTTACAGACCTTTAGAAATCTGCCTGCAAAGGTCCCTAGTGACACTGGAATGTTCAAGAAAAAATGTTTTTCCTAATGGGTAGCTTATTCTATATACTCCTAATGTTTAGGCGGGGGGGGGGCTGGGTTTTGTTGCAGCATTCTCAGAAATATCTATAAATAGGCAAAACAGAAACTTGGCATTTAGTCTCAGCTACTTTCCCAAATGGACTGCAGGAATTTGCACAGAAAATCTCCCACTGAAGCCAGTAAGGATTTTATCATGAAAGGTCCCAGTCCTACACTGAGAATTAATCTCCCACCCAAACACAGCTATAAGAACTCCTTGCACAATACTCGTTGCAGCTTTGGAGCCTAAGAAAAGGATGCAAAACAGGTAAATAATGACAAATGGCCAGGTGAAATGTGTATTCATGATGACGCATGACCTGGCAGAATACACTACTAGTCCCACTGACAGTCAGTTATGACCTGTGACTGTGTATCAACTATGACATATGGTGCCATTTAAAATATATGTGACTGAGCACAGTGCATGTCATTTATGACACATCACCACTGTTTCTTGCAGAAGATGGGATTAAATGACTCACCCCAACAAACTTCCTGAGAAACTCCCTGGAGGATTCAATGTCTGTATTGGAGAGCTCAATGTAGTCTCCCATCATGCCCTCTTCTGTGGCTGGCACCTCCCGGTAGAAGTGTTTGGCCCTGGCGTAGAACTGCATCTCCCCATTGATAACTTGACTTGTCAAGCGTAAAGTTTCACTGCAAGCAGATAAATCACTATTTTATTGTTAATGACAGATATTTCTCATTTAGTTTATTGCTCTGGAGGCACGATGGCAAAGATCTATAAACTTAAGTTGAGCCTTCAAATCACCAAACCTTTGTTTCTAAATCAAAGGTGGAAGGAAAGGTGTTGGGTTTAATCCTGCAAGACCTTGAAGGGACACAAATTCAGTGCCCCCCAGGCTCAGATATCATTTTTGTCATCACACTATGTTTTCATGTCAGTGAAAAATAATTTCAATTTGAAGTGAACATGCATGCCAAACAGAAAGGGGTTTGATTTGCTCCCAGAGAAGCTGGGCAGCATTTATTGCTATGCAGGGCCATCATTTCCCCTATCACAAGCCTAACTGTTCTGCAGATTTCCATATATGCTTTCTAGCCATTGACAGCTGCACAGAGAGTGCACCAGAGAGAGAGTGGATGAATGAGGCACTTGCTCTGGTTTATTTTTAGTGATACTGTACAGTCTGTGGCACTGCAAGTAAGCTGAACCAAAGAGCAGATGGCAGTCTCAGGCCTACATGAGTATATGGGGGGGACAATCTAGAAGAGACAGTCCTAAATTTTCATGTGTCACAGATCAAGGAGCGAGATAATCAGTGGGTGATATATGGGAAAGTTCCTGTGTGCCAGAGGCTTGGATGTTTCTTTTCATTGCTTGACTATTTTGCTGGTAATATACAGCTATCATGAGTTCGAAGCTGTTTTATTAAAACCTGTGAGCTTTGCTGGGTAAAGGGCTACTTCCCCTATTCTTTAAAAAACTGAGGTCTATCCTCCACATCCTGAGTTTTTCTATACTCGATGTGCATCGGCATATCAAAAGCAGTTATGTTTTGCAGTTGAAAAGCTTGGATTGCGGCAGGCCATAAACAGTTTGCTTGGAAGCCAGCAACTCTGACTGTCTCATGTGCGCATACGAGTGTCCAGGCATTTTCCTGTGTGTACAACAGACCTTCCAAAAAACACAACTACAAGCCTGTCTGTGAAAGCTAAGCAATAAGGAGGGATGGAGTCACACTGGGAACAAGTCGTTGCGAGCACCACCTTGCAGTGCGAGACCAGCTCTGCTGCAGATTCCCAGCGTGCTCAAGGAACTGGAAATGATCCAGCAGCAAACACCTTTTGGGTTAATAACAACAGAAAGGGAGAGCTCCCTGCCGGCTGCGTACACAGAAGGACCAGGGAGCAGTGCTTTGTCGCTGCATCTTTAAACTTCCACGGGAGCACTGCCGGTCGCTGCTGGGAAGGGTCTGAACAGGCCATGCCTCGCTTACGCTGGCTGGGGAACAGGAATTATGCCCTCCATGCGAGGATGAGAGCTAGGCCAGAGGCCCTGAATATAAGCCTGGAATGTATTTATTGTGGGCAAGCAAGCTCAGCAGGGAATGATAAGTGTGTGCCTGCCCATCCTCAGCAGGAGAATGACATTGTGGAGGCAAATGAGGGGGGGACAAAGGAAGTAGGATGGGGAATAATTACCACCAAGGACCACTCGGAACAGAATAGTGCTATTGGGTTACACATAAGCAGCATGCCCGGCATATCCTTCATCCAACAAAAGCAGCATTACCAGCCCCTCTTGTCATCACCTGCTTAAGTCAACTGCCGAACGGATATTAAAGCTTTAATCCATTACACATTTATGTTATGCCTGAGAAATTTATACCACAAGAAGCACTGAGCCCAGCAAGGGTCAAACCTGGGAGTTTTACACACTCCACTGATTATATTCACATACTCAGAAGAAACCATTTAGCTGAAGAAATTAATACGAAGGGGGCAGGAGCCAATCCCCAGCACAACTTGGCCAGGGTGGCTCCCAGAGTCTGGGAAAAAGACTCCATCGGTGGCTGTGATTCTTCCAGCAAACGATCTCCATCTTCCCCCAGGAGTGGCACCATCTTGTTTTCTCTCTCTTTTTTCTCCATTTCAGATGCCAGCCTGTCTGATGAACAGAACTGAATCCCTGCATGTTGTCTTTGCAAGATCTGTCATATAAGAGTCTAGTGATGATTTCTAGGGCTTGTTTAATGGACCTATCAAGGGACAGTGATTTATCCATTTTGCTAGATTGAGGGGAAAAGCATTTACAGGCTGTCTGCACACTAGGAAAGGGTGTTGCAGGCAGCTGGTAGCACGAACAACAAATATTCAGAGTCCTACTCAAAAGATGAGCCTGACCTGAGGCAACACATGGGGACGATATGCTGTTCAGGATATCAGATCTGTAGTGTGTGCTCTCAGATTTCTCCCTCAGAACCAGTATCAGGCTTGCAGAATGCCTGCCGGGACTTGCATGCATACACCAGCTGACTGCGGCTCCTCCCGGGCCAGCTGGGGCCCCAGAGCCCTGCCTTACGTGCTGGCATCTGAAACCAGCTCTGGGCTTAGCATCCATAGGGTCTTCTCTATGCATCAAACTTTGCAAAGATCTTTTTACGCAAGTCTCCCACCTGAGGGCACGCAAGGACACAGGCTAATGTAAAGGGTGGCACTATACCCAAAGTCTCCTCCTGCGGGCACACAGTCTCACTCATGCAGTGTGCGATCTGTAGAGATGATTTCCACCTCTTGCTCCCTCAGCGTTACTCCTCCCTCTCATGAATTTGCAACACTGCCAACTCTCCCAATGCACAACCCAATTTTCCAGACACAGCCAATCAACCTCACCTCTGATCTGCCTCGCAGCTGTGCCTGGCACGCAGGCTCCAGCAGCAGGACCAGAGGAGAGGGAGGTTTGCCAGCTTGCAGGAATCTACCCCAAGAGCAAAGTGCGAGGAGGCACACGTGTCCTTGGTGACAGTTAGTGTTGCAGCTCTGCTCCAGCGTGCCTCCCCCTCATCACAGGACCTGTCTAGCCAGAGGCATCTCCCTTTCCATGACCCATGTGGGACTATCTCGTGCATCAGGAAATGAAATACTTGTGAGGTCTGTTACGGATACACAGCCTGATTTCAATGAACTTTGTAAAGTAGGGCATAGGCAGGACAGGATGATGGGGGCTGCAAGTCTCTCAGACATTGCGGGGGGCGGGAGGGCAACTGTCTCTCACAGACAAGGTTTTTAGTGCAGTAGACTGTCTTACAGTTCTTGGTTGCAGGGTTTACTCAGCTAAATTTCCCTGGCAGAAGTAAATGTTGCAAGTAATTTTTTTGAAGTTTTTATTTGTGAACATTATTTTGTGGCTCCAACTGCTTTCTGCAAGATATTGAACTAATTCCAGTTTGGCTGAGTATTCCCTTTTAAATGCAACATCTGCTTTGTGCATCAATTGAAAAATAGTTATCTGGGTGCAGGGTGGAATTCACCTCTCTACTGTGGTCCGAGAACCATTTAAATTCTGTTTTATAGAGGATGAACATCAGCCTGCCCCAAAGCAGATTTTACTTACAGACAGTGTCTCACACACGGGAATATTTGTCTCTACGGACCGATCATCTAAGTTTTCCACTGCAGATCTCATCCCACTGGCACTGAGTCCCACAGCCCATGTAAACACATGCATAATTTCCAGCATCTGAGTAGCTCCCTCATTAAAGTCCGCTGGGCTTAAGGGCATTCACACACACTTAAGTACATTGTTGGATCAGGGCCTAAAGTTACTCATGTCTTTTATTTATAAATGTTACCCTGGTCTGTAAAAGTGACATGTTTCTCTTAACAGGCCGTGATACCAGATATGCTCAGCTCAGAAGTAAACATGCCTAAAAGTGCTCCACCACTGAATCTAGCAATGGAGTGGGGGGAGCGTGGAGTTAGCATAGCTTGAAGCAAGCTTTCTACCTTGCTGACCCTTTTGTTAATACAGCCCAGGATACTGTTGGCCTTCTCTGCTGCCAGGACACACTGCTTCGTGTTCAGTTGCTGTCTACCAAAATCCTATCAGCAGGGCTGCTCACCAGCCAGCCACTGCCCAGCTCATGGTGGTGTTGCCAAAGGTTCTTCCTTTGCAGGTACAGGACTTGGCATTTACCTTAAAATTTCAGTGAATTTGAATTTCACTAGGTTCCCACTGTCTCCTTCCTCCAGCCTATTTAGGTGCCTCTGGATGGCAGTCCTGACCTAGAACTTGCGGACAAGTCCTGCCAGTTGGCCACAATCTGCAAAAGTGATGAGTAAGCACTTCGCCTCCTCCAGGTTATCGATAAAGATGTTAAACAGGATAGGTCCCAGGACAGACCCTTGCGGTACTCCACTGACCTCGAGATTTGACCACAACTTTCTGAGTCCAGTCACCCAACCACTTTTTACCCATCTGATTGTCCACCCATCCAGATCATGACATCTTAGCATGCTGTGAAGCTTCTTGGATGTGTACTCACAGCGCACGAGCTACCCCACAGTCCCTGTCCTTATGCACACTTTCACTGCATGACAGTAACTGTGGAGTAACAGACATACTGCGCGTTCACATGAAGGCTGGACTCACAGTACCTTTTCCATGGAGCCAAATTAATTTGGATAGGCTGGCAATAAGCTTGTAAGATCTTTAGTGAGGTTTTAATGATTCAGGTCATGAAAAGCCTGGCAGAGGGGATCTTTAGTCTGATAGGAACATTTTACAAAGCTTGTTGGTTGGGAATGGAAATTCAAATAAAATGCAGACAAGAAATAAAATATAGTTTTACAAGAGTGAAGCAATTAGGCCTGGAAACAGCTTAATGATGGACAGATGGATTCTCAGTCATTTGCAGCCCTTAAACCAAGGTATTTTTGTCTTCATAAATATACTGGGACCCAGTCATAAGTTACAAGCATGATGCAATAACTTTTACATGAAATTCTAAGCTAGATGTTCATAATGGTACCTTCTAGCCTTAAAATGATCTATTAGTACTTACACTAACAGTTAACACTGTAGGAAATCCTGCTCAGTTTCTAATACGTTGTGTTTATTTTCAAAACAAATGAAAGAATAACATTTTCATAGACTTCTTGAGATTCCATCGACATATAATTGACTTTCCTTCCTTTCCATCTTTCCTTCCTTTCCATCGTTCACAGCTACCTACCACTAGGGATAGGAGTATTTATCTTCCATGTTTCATTTTAAGTAGCTGCGGATATTGCTGCATTTGAAAAGCCACATCAAAATAATAAGATAATATGGAAATGCTTTTTCTCTTTACAGGACTCATGAATTCTACCATCTCGAGCAGAGTTCTCACTGGGGTCTGTATAGTTTCACACAATCAGGTAAGATAATCCACTTGCCTAAATGCATCATTCAATTAGGAGGAGCCCTCAAGAATTCACTGTGAAGAGTAGTTTAACAGGTTGCACAGACACATCCTTTCCATTTTAAATTCCTACAGTTCTAACATTGAGTGGAGGCTGAATAATTCTGCTTAAAAAGTCACATGCTAATGTTAATACAGACTCAAGTCAAATCTACTTTTTAGCTATATTGTCCTGGGGAAATCTTGTTTCTTATTCAGGATCAAATTTTCATAAGAAATGAACATTCATTTTCTGCATCAAAAAAAAAAAATGTCTTGGCAACCTGTACCAGAGGCTTTCACTGAAATTTGGCTATAAACAAACATTTGGGAAGCATTTTCCTCCCAGATAACAAACAGTAGGTTAGACAGCCTGCTGCAGAGATCGAGATTACAAAGACTCTTGAAAAAAAATTAAAAATCATTACTTTTCAAGCACTTGTCCGAAACAATACAAATGACAAGGCTAAGGACACACTGAAGGACAACAAAACAGATATCAGGCAACAGAAAGTAAGGCCCGTCAGCTCTGCTAGTTTTGCATTTGTCCTTCCAAGTTCCAAACAGGTCAATGCACGTTTTACTTAAACGGTGAGAAAAAAAAGGAACCATCAGCCAGAAACCAAACTTTCTTTCACTCTGGTGTTCTTTCCCTTGCACCCCTCTAACAATCTGTGGAGTATTTAGGTAAAACAAGAGGGTACTGAATTAGAGGGAGCCGAGAGAGAGAGTACGAATGGTTTAGCTAGCACTGTAGTCTCTCTAGCCGGGCTTCTCAGAACTACTACGTACTGTCATTAATGTCTCTGCCCTCTACCATCTAACATGATACGTCTTTCCGGAGCATGGTCACACACGCACACACGCTCCTGCCCACCAGCTACTCACCCAGAGGAAGCTTTTCCAGCAGATAAAGGTAACTCTGAAAGAAGTCGTTTCGGATTGCCTTATGCAAGACGAAGGACATACTGTGCCGACAGAGTTCTTCGTCTGTCTTGTGCCAGCGCGACTTAAAGGCCAAATGTGCTGCTTTATACGCCATAACGAAGATGTTTTTTGCAAGGGCGGACAGTTGCTGTGGCTGGTGCTCTCTGGAGGACCTGTCCTTCCGAAGAGGCAGAGTCATTTAAGTTGTGGCAATGTTCTGTCATTCTATATCGGGGTGTGTGTCTCGAGCAGTGCAGGGGGCGGAGGCGGGCGAGAGGGGAGTGAGAAATGCTGGCTGTTGGCACTGGCTCAGAGTAATCTCTGGAGTGTCGCCCTCTGAAACGAGCAGGTGCTGGAAAGTGATAAAAAACTCAACCAGGAAATTGCTTAGCCGGGATAAAAGTATATCTACTCCAAAAAGAGTGGCTTTAATTCAATTACTCTTCTCCTAATATTCAGCCTTCACTTCAAAGGAACTCAGATATTATCCAGGATCTCCCATCTCCCTCTTTTCTATCTCACAGGGTGATTTTGTTTCTCTGTCTCTCCCTCGCTATTTGTTTTTCAGTCTGGGGCACCCAAGAGGAAGGCCAGAAGACAGAACATGGGCATGCCTCTACACAAACTGTGTGTCCTGATAAACTGTGATTGTAGCAAGCAAAGAGAAAGCAACAGATTCAACTTCATGATTTGCCACTGTGCATGGCAGAGTAGGCCACTCTCTATGCACTACAATCTGCCTGGGTTCATTTAATCTGTTTAAATGGTACAGATTCTCTCATCAGCAGAGGCTAGCTGGAAGAAATTGTCTGGGAACACCGGAATGGTAAAGCCAAGGAAGGGTAAGAGCTTTTTGCTTTAGCTAACAAAATACACAGAAGAACAAAGGAGATAAACTGCCCATTAACAAACTTAGACAAATATACTGGCTGGAAAAGAGAAGGAGGTTCAGGCCACTACAGCGGGCAAAATTCTAGAAGTGGGGGAGTAGGGTGAGAAGCTGAAGTGCTTCTTGGATGGAGAACGCTAAGCTGCTGAAGGAGGCTGTATATCACAAGTATGTCCCATCCCAGAGGAGGATCAGGCCCTTGAGGGGCAAGGAGAGACAGGTACTGCTTCAAAACCTTGTTTGCCCCTTGGTAGTTCAGGCACTCAGTGTGGTACAGCTTCAAGCCTCCCGAGTTGCAAAGGTACCTGGCAAGGGGATGGGGGCTTTGTACTGACCTCCACACACTGTGCCCATGAGGGTTTCCTCTTTTCAAGCTGTTTATTCCAGTTGTGCGGCAGTGTAAGCACACTATAACGCAGCAACACACGATCAGAAAGGGGGATGTTTTCAATACAAAAGGGCTGTCCTGAGCAGTACTGCAACTCCCGGACAAACAATCTATCTGATCAAGCTTCTGAGAGCAGAACAAAGAAGACGTACCTAGCCTCCACCAAGGAAAATCGCTAGTAATTCGGCTACAGATGATGCTAAGCAGCATTTAGCAATGCATCAATTAAAGCATATTTTCCACCATGACTCGCTTCCTTGGAGCAGTCAATCTCTGTATCTCTGCTTTATTATTACTTATTAAAAGTATTTGGGAGCAAAACCATCCCTGGGTATTACTGCCTTTCTTGTTCCCCAACTACCATCCCGTACTACTCATTCTCACCTAACTGCATTGGCACACTGCTCCCCCAGCTATTCCAGTCTACATGATCATGCAAACGTGTTGGTGAACAGATCAGCAAATAAATCTTACTCAGCAAAATACACTTATTTTTCTTTCAAGTGGGATCAGTTGCCCAATCCAGCCCACAGCTGACACAAGGGAATTTGTCATGTGCTACAATACGGGGGCTGGAACAGCCACCTGGGATGGCGGTGTGGAGGAGGTAGCCGTACAGCCACAATACACAGTGGCCTTACCAATAACGCAGACCTCCTCCCTGTGTCCTGTCAGAGCGGTGCGCTGGAGGGGTTCCACGACAGCCAAAGGTAATCTAAGTACTGGAAGGTAAGTTTCTATGCACCCACCGCTCCCTGCTCATGCATTCCCGTTGTTGGGTCTCTGCTGAGCCATTTCAGCTTGCTACATCGGTTGGCTTTTTCTGTCTGGTCAGCACTGTGAACCAGGTCAGTGCAGAGCTTACAGTTGCCAGAGAAACGCAACAAGGGAGGCAGAAATGTGAAGCTGAGGATGGGGTGGGGAGAGTGGGATCATGGCAGTGGTTAGATCAGCTGTAGTGCCACTGCACCAAAGTCTGAGCCCTTCCTTGAACAGAAGGCGATGTTCTTCACGCAGCCTTAGAAATTCCAGACATCCCTTGAAATTACTTAGTCTCAAATTTCGTCCTGGTTATGTATCTATCAGAGAAACACCAAGCTCTCTCTAACTAATTTTGAAGTATCTGGGCCCAGACACAATCCTAGTGTATGTCTTGGTTTTCTCATAAATCTGGCCCTTTCTCTTTGCTTATTTCAGACACTTGTCAGTCAGTGTGCCAGGAACGGATGCGTCCAAGACAGCATGTTAATGCTTTGGAAAGACGTTGCACAAGCTCACCTTGTCCCCAACAAAAAACACCCCTAGGAACTCCAGAGCCCACCTGTTCTGCATTTGACACCACGTTTCATATTTGTCATGGCTGTAGTTTTGGCAATGCCCATTGTGTAGCAAAGTGACCCCTCTGCTTAGAGACAGCAGTGACTCCAAGCATGAAACCTAAGCCCTGACGTGTCCTAGTGGAGTCAAACACTGAGACAGCACTGTGGGGGGTGCTGAGACCACAGCCCCAGGGCTCTCCACAGCTTGACACTCAGGAGGTGCACAGGGGCCTGGGCTTTTACGTTCGCTAGGAGGACGTGAAGTGCAAAGGCAGAAAAGGGCACGTTTCTCTGGCCTTCTGTGTACAAGTGGGGCTCAACTCTCTCTTTGGAGCTGCACATTTGGGTTCCCTGGTGCTACAAAGTGCCCCAGTGACTGTGACTCCAGTGAAGCTCTCTCGATCTACACCCTCTGAGAATCTGGCCTATTACGACAGTGAATACATACACATGGGAAACAGGGTGTATTTCAGAGTCACCCTCTATCATTTTAATGCCCTGCTAGTGATCATCTCCTAGCCCACTTTCCTTAGGAAAAAGATATGTGCAATCATGTCATGTATGTCTCTGTCTGTGACTTTTATTACCCCATCACCAAACATCAATTAAACCTATCAGTATCTCAAACAAATCCCAGAACTACTTCAAAGCTTGCATCAAAACAGAGACAGGTCTCATCCTGGTGTCACTCAGCAAGTGAGTTTGCTCTTCTGAGACACTGTAAAACCCCTATGGAGGGATGGGCATGAGTACACCTGCACCTCTCTTTCCAAGGTACCATTCTCAACTATCCCAACACAAATGTGTCAGAAACAAACAGTTCACAGGATTAGTTTTTCAGGCTGAATGTGGTTATAACTCTTTTTGATAAAGTAGTGGTGGGTTTGACTCATAGTAGTCCCACCTCACACAGAAAGAGTGAAGATTACAGAAGGCTGCATAAACACTAATTTATTTATTCTGTTTGCATGTCATCAAGACTAAGTCCCTGTTCCAAACAGCTCTATAATCTAAGAGTTGCTGTGAATACACACTCCATCCTCAGATACTAGTGCACTAAGTAGGTGAACACAACATCAAGCCTTTTAAAGCACTTTCAAAGCACTTCCTATTGCTGTCAAAGGTAGCAGAAACATAGATTTGTGCCCAGAAGTGCCTGAAAAAGGCCACAGAAATAGCATTTTTTTCGAAAAGTGGATGCTGATATTCTCTGCCTATTTGTCAACAGCAGCATCTTAATGTCTTCTGCTAAGAGCACTCACAACTACTTCACGCTGTCTCCTAACCCCATATTCTGAACAGGGTGTAGTATCGGTCTACCAGAAGCTGCAAACAATTCAAGCACTGTTATATACCCTGTATCTCCATTAACAAGAAGTGGGGGCTTGAGTATGGGTATTAATGGCACCCATACTTCTTGTAGGATCGCTGCTGAAATGTGAGTAAACCCACTTCAGTTTCCTTTCCCAGATGGCCATTTGACTCTGAAGTTGAAGCCTGCTAGCCAGCTTTTTTTGTCAGTAGTAGGGACACTGGAGAATCGGGACTCTGGATAAACTGAAGCCCTGCGCTAAAATAACAGTCGACACAGCCATAATGCATGACAGTCATTACCTCGAACAGCTTCTGGTCTAAAATAGAATGTGATTCTATTTATATGGGTAAACAAATAGTTCCTCCGTGTGTCTTCTCTTCCTCCCCATGAGATCTGGCAGTTCTAGGACATCAGGTTTATCACAGATTAAAATGAAGGATCAGCTAGAGCAGCTTCTTGTCAAAATACCTGCAGCTGATCTCTGCCTGAGGGTACCACGTTTAAAATAGGTATCAGATGGCTTTATGATGAGTCACTGCAAGATCCCAGGCAGATCTGTTTGAGGAGCATCACGGTATTTAAAGAGAAGTTGGACTTACTTTTGTATTGGTAGGTAACAACCTGCCTCTGCAGATCTGAGCTGTACATGCTACTTCTGAAACACATCAGCTGCACAGAAGAGAAAACATGTGCACTAGCTCCACATATCATGCAGGTCACAAAGGTCAATTTTGCCTTTAAATTACTGTGTTCTGCTTACAGAACACCTGGTATGCAATCTGATTTCCACACGGACAAGCCATCAGGATCGCTGTAAGATGTCTCTTTATCTTAAAAAGGCCTCTATATTAATTCTTCTCCCTCGCTCTCATGCCTGGCATATGCTGTCAGGAATAGATGTGGTTAAAGCAAGTAATTTTTGTTTTATCTTTGACAACAAGTTTTTAAAAGTTCCTGAAAACCACAGGATCATGTTGATAGAAGAGGCACAGGCAGAGAGCACACGTGCAGTTATGAAGGCAGTGAAGAACAGCTGCAGGTTGGATGGCAGGTGGTAACCTTTACAACTGACTTTGCTGCAGCCAGAAAAGCAACTGCCTGTGTTGTTGTGACTGCAGCTTCGGTGGCTTATTCAGAGCAACAGTGTACGCCAGTGTCTGGGCGTCAAGCTGGGAAACAGTAATATGACAATGGCTGTACTAATTGTCTGACTTGTTGAAGTCCAGAACTCTTAGTCACAATCCTCACCCACCTAAACTCTGCTCATGGGTCCACATTAGACTCAGCAGTCTTCAGAAGTATTACTGTGAAATAATTTGGGTTTGAGGTTGAGTGTGGGAATTGAGAAAAATAGTGTTTTGGGTTGATGAGAAACTGAAATATTTCTCTTTTCTCACACGAAAAAAAATTTCTGTGTCAGGCCAAGCAAAATGTTTTGTTTTGTTTGCAGGGCTATTTCTCTTCTCCCACTTCTTTATTTGTTTATTTGTAATTAAATTTAGGTAAATTTGGTTTCAGCGTATCATTTTACAAGTGCAAACAATAATAATGTTGTTGTCACCAGTAGACTAGTCACTCTTGCCAAAATCACTCTGTGGCAAAAGGACACAGGAACTGCAGAGCAAAACAGGTCCTTGGGCAAAGACTCAACCTTGGGATAGGACTTCTGATCTTCATGAGAAACGCTTGCTTTGAACCACATTTCCAAAGCAGAGTTCACTGCCTGTAGGTCAGGATGACTCACGGCCCTTCAGGGCATATCCTGCACAATTCCCCGTGCGCTTTCACGGGTGCAGTCACGGCAGCAATCTGTTACCATTTATAACAATTGGAATTTAGCAATCTGGAATTCCATCTAAAGCAACAAAACACAGCATGCGAGCCCTATGGGTAAATACATTATAATTCATGTAAATGAATTGGCCAGAGCTTTATCCTATGGAGGGAATACACAGTTCTTCCCTCTAATCCTTCTAGCTCTGGAGCCAGCACTAAATTACATTTTTAAGGGAGTGAGTGAAGCCACTCTTAGGTAGGAGTGGGAGCCTGTCTCAATCGTGTCTCAAGCATGGCGACAGTCACAGCAGGACCTGATTTGGAGATCTGTAAACAGTATGCTAATGTAAATAGCGATATTTGGGGAGACTCCTGCATGCTTTGGCTGTGAGGATTTTATTTGGTTCTGGTTAGGGACCCTCAGTAGTGCTGGGCTGAAGGAAGGAAGGGCAGGGTTCCTGATGAAACTGCAGCAGGGGCTGCTTCTGTTGTTCTTGATAAGAAGCATGACAGCTGTGCCCACAACATCTGTTTTCATTGAACCCTAGTGAGAGTTCCTTGCTGAGTCTCTTCCACCCCATATGTGGTGGTTTAATTGAGGAGCCTGAGAAGGTTTTAGGTCCAGCGTGGAATGCCGCCTTTCACTGTGATATGTGACTCCAGATACAGTAAGGGCTGGGCTGCTTAGAGTCGTCTTTTAAAAGCATTTCTTTCTCAATATGAATTTTGCGTATATTGCCTCTGTTGGCTCAAGTGCATGATAAAGCTCCTTTTCTAGGTGAAAGCTAACAAAAATCTCCCTTCTGGCTGAGTGGCAGGGTTTGTGGGTTTTGGAAATGCAGGATCAAGTTAGCTGTAGCCTTGTGCGTGTGTGTGTGCATAGTTCGTATCCCCCCATAGCTCTGCGTTTAAGAATGCAAGGCACAGCTCTTTAACCAAGGAGGAAGGGGGTCTGGAGACTTGCTGTCTCAGCCATTGTGGACTGCGCATAAGAAGAGTTTTAAGGAGTGACCGGAGGGGATAGTGGTTTGATGAGCCAGGATAGAGGATGTTGCACACTCAGGAAACAGCACAAAAAGCAATACAGAAAAGACAGTGGGAGAACTGGGCAAGTGGGAGATAAGTTAGTCTTAATGTCTTTCAGCTCTGGCATGCAACTGCCAGAAATGCTTTGGTAAAAAGTCTCTCAAGGCTTTATTTTCAATTCCAAAGCAAAAGAAAGATGGCAACCCACACCATCAAAGCTCCTTCTGCACACAATGCTGCCAGAAAAACATGCCTTTCCACTTGCTCTCAGCTGGATCCTTCCTACCTAAGGCATACGACTGACCCATCTGCTCAGACCAAAAAGCATCCTGCCCAGTTAGCTTGCCTTTGACAGCAAACGGCAGCAATGCCTAGGGAAACAGTCTAAACCCATTAGCTAGGAAATGTGCTTTGGCTGGTTCTTAGCACTTACATGCTGCTCCCGCACAGAGCCAGACCAGGTATTTTCCTGAACTCTTAGAAGACCCAGGCATGAAGGCCCCCATCCTGGGCATACCAGGGCACACGCTAGTGAGGTGACATGAGAGTGGTGATGCTAGGAGGGGACAGCCTTTCTCTGGAGTGTGAACATCATGACAAAACAGAAACTCCGAGGAAGTCGAGAGTGCAATGGATAACAACAGATCTGTAGACAGAAGTGATGTGGGCAGACCATGGGTTAGAGAGACCATTTAACCTTCTGCAATATGCCTCTCTCATTCAAGAGGCTGAGAGGTAAAGATCCAGGCTTTCAGATCTGGAGCTCTGTGGACCCCTCCCTGCTGTTGGCTAGGATGGCAAACATCAGATGATTGGCATTTCCCCGATCCGGTAAAGCAGCACATTTCACAGCAGTGGTGGAGAACATCCTTTTTGTTAGGGCAGTTAAAACTAGACTGGAAAAAGTGTTGCTCTGTGAGCCACAGAGCAACATGACACTTAGTTTCTTTAGATTTGTGTCTTACTACTTCTACCTGAAATAAGCCCCATACCTCTTCTCCCTTGCCATCTATCGTGAAAGATCCACCCTGGACAAGAAACTGCCTGTGCTGCAGCCAGTCTGGAGCTGCTCCGGGACAGCGCGGCCAGACCATTCATCTGTGCTGTCTGTCTGTCTGGCTAGTGTGCACAGAGTGACTGACCCCTCGCTGCTGCCAAAGAGCTGAACTCTGCTTAACTCTCCCTCAGCGCAGTCCCTATCGTGGGTCTCTCTCATCTACCTGGCAGCCAGAGCACACAAACCTCTAGAAACCTAATTAACTTTCAAAGTCTGTGCACATCTTTCAATGGTGATTGCACTTGGCCAACATGTCATGAAGTTATTAGAGGGAGGAAGAAGAGATCTGATGAATGCATGGATAGGTAAGGCAAGATAAAACTAATTTCCTGAGAAAGCCAAAGGAAAACAAGCTGAAAGGAAAAAAGATAAGTTGACTGCAGGAACAAATCTGACAAGTGACCTTGAAAGGCCTCTTCCACCTTTAGCTCCTGAGAAGGAGTGGTCTGGCAGAACCGTGTGTGCGTGTGCGTGTGCGCGTGTGTGTATGTGTATGTGCACACCAGGGAAATTAGAGGGGGTCAGGAGCTATAAGCAGCATTTTTAGTGGATCAGTAAAAGTATCATGAATACTACCCCCTGCATTTCAGATCCGTGTATCTATCTGTGACATTGCTGGCTTGGATAGCCTTCATCCTTAAGTTGTCTCCGAGTTCTGTGGAGTTTCACGATACCAGGAACTATACAGTTAAATCCTGTGTACGCCTTGGAACATTAAACTCAGTTTCTGGAAAACTAAGTGATAAGTATCAAGGGGCAAGAAAACTAGATTAAGCCCAACTCCTGGACAGCATAAACACACAGGAACATGGATTGCAGAGACTATAAACACACCTCTTCTTGTGAAATACTGCTCTTACACAGAGGAGTGGCTCGAAATTTGCAAAAACCACCTTTGTTCAGAACTGAAAGTAGAAACCTAAATGATCAAGACTGGAAACTATTTGCTTTGCAGGAACACTTTCTATCTGAGCTCTCAGACTAGAACCATTCAAAGCCAAATGTATGTGTGTTGTCCTTTGGAACCAAAAAATAATCAAGACATGAAAAGTTCGAGATGGTTAAATGTTTCCTCCAGAGGCTAGGGATTAGAAGTCTGGGCAAGTCAGAGGAGGAAAAAAAAGAGTAAAATAAAAGAAGAAACTCTTAAGTGACCTGACAAGGGAAACTTAAATCTTATTTTTAAGGGGTTAGGTTGTACTAAAGCTTGAAAAATTAAATCCACAGCTGTCTCCAGAGGACTATATCTCACTAAGAAAGCTTCAAGTAAGTTTATCATGTATCCAACACCTAGACATTGGACCTCAGGGACCACTAGGATAATATTTCCTCTGGATTAGCAAGAAAGCTAGCAAGTGACATTTGTATGAGACTAAGTTTAAGGGGTTTTCTTATTATAAAATGATAAATGAAGATGAGCATACTGGGAAGGAAAGCTCTTGCAGTTTGTAAATCTAACACATCCCCAGTATTTCTTTAAAAATGCACTGTTATCTCCTAAATTAGTTTTATTTGGTGACATCAGTAATCTGATGTTTTTACCTCTATCATCCTCCCAGTGAGGATCAACGTGTTCTTATGAGCAATATTTTTAATCTCATAATCCCCTTTATGAGGATTGCTTGTAATTCAGAGACCATGAGCACTGGCATCAAGACAATATAATATATATGAAAAAATTCAAGAACAAAACTATAGGAAAACACAGGATGGATCTGGCACAATTACAGTGCTTTCCTTCTTCTGGGATTCTTCACTACTAGCCAATAAGCCCAGGATATGTTGGAATGCTATTATTAACTCACCTCGCTGTGCCTTGACACGACACTGATATGCACCTAGGTGCCAGGAAAATCTTACGAATCATATGAGATGCAATACTTAGCCGGAGCTGGGTGAACTAAGGACAACTTTAACATGTTAACTTTGAAATCTGAAATCGAACAGCGGATTGAGTTTTGTACAGAAGGCACGAAATAAAACTCAGATATCTATACAAATGCCAATGTTGGAATTTTGTACGATGAAGTACTTTTTATTTGTGTATTTCTCACTTTCTGTGTCTGTCTAAAATACACTGGTGTGAGGAACATACCACAGGTCCC
The DNA here is from genome assembly GCA_009819775.1 of Phoenicopterus ruber ruber. Taxonomy (NCBI): domain Eukaryota; kingdom Metazoa; phylum Chordata; class Aves; order Phoenicopteriformes; family Phoenicopteridae; genus Phoenicopterus; species Phoenicopterus ruber. The sequence goes on from CM020222.1 coordinate 29,578,958, forward strand.
CACAGCAAAATGCCTACAGTCTGTGGATGGGCTACAGTAATCTAGCATTATCCCATTCTGCCCACAAAGAACATCAGTGACAATAGCATGCTCCAGTTCTACAGAAAATCCTGAGTTACACACCTACGTGCTACTCTGTGCCTGTACAGATGTATATGTAGGAGGTGTAATGAAGAAAAGGCATACATAGCAAAATTAAACGGGGAAAGTGAAATGAGGGGAATTACCTAAACAGCTTACAGATGGTAACTAAATTAGTTGAAAGCTGAAGGATTGTTTTTTCAACACACAGCTCAACAGCATTGTAAAACTTCCATTATTGTAACCCAGAAGCTCATGAGAAATAGTAATTACCAGACCTGAACTCTGGGCTCTCGTATTTTCTTACCCACGGCCAGCGAGACCAGCCTCCAATCCTTCCTTCCCCAGTGCTTTCCAGACTCCTGGAAAGCTGGGAGGGTGAAGAAATACTCTTCACCCCATGTTCCCTTCACCTCTCAGGTCTTCTGTTGCCCCCCATTACACCTTGTTTTGAACACCATCACCTTCCTCTTTTGACACAGTCCTCTTCCAGGTGCCCCTACACTCTCCTGCCGTTCCTTCACTGTGTTTTACAGCCAGCAATCCCTCTGGCTGTTCCTGTGCTGAGCTGGCTAGGCCAGCACCTGGAACGCACACTGCTCCAGAGCTCAGGCTGCCTGCAAGTCACATCCACTCTTGTCAGAGGCATTCTGGAAAGCTCCTCAGGAAAAGATACCTTGCCTGATATCATTCCAGCTGGAACTGATGGCCTAGGTGGAGTATGAGGTGGGGGTCTAGGCAGCAAGCAAGTGCAGCCTTAAGGCTCTCCTAACTGTGAGGGAAATGGAGCCACAGCCCCATGATGAGCCTTCACTCTCTGCCTCCTGCTTGTCCTCGGCTCCCAGCTGACTGTCACATAAGTTTATATTTTTACTTACCACTGTCTCTGTTGTATACATTCTTCCAGTTTCTACCCTAGCCCTGTTGCCACAGATCGTTCTGGGAAGACCAAGTAGGGTGAAGGGGCAAGTGCACTAAATCAAACAGACATACAGCATCTGCTTGGGTTCCTGATGAGTCTAAAACTGACTCATCATGGCCCCTGCCCAGTGGACTACTTCCTCTATTATTATCAACCACGATGTAAATAAACCAAATTAGCATAAGAACAGAACCTGTGAAAGAATTTACTGTACACTCATCATCACATTCTCTTTCTTAGATTTAAAATCAGGAGGGACTCCATGACCACCTAGGTGGCCCTTCAGTATAGAACACACCGAAGACCACCATTCATTGATCCCTGCATCGAGACCAGCCTTATCACTACCAAGCGGAAGGATTACTTCATCCCCATAAACAATATGAAGCCATCCTTCTTACCTATTCAGCACTGGAAAGACTTCAGCTGAAGTACTGTACCCAGGTTTGTGCATGGCTCTTCAAGAAAAACATGGCTGACTGAGTAGCTTTGATGATACAAAAAAGGAATGGTTTTCTTGCAGTAACAGCAATTCAGTCCTGGAATAGATTCCCCAGGAAGACTATAATGCTCATCACTGAAGATGGTATTAGCGATAGGAATAATATGGTACAAATTACTTGGCCTGGGGCAGGGGGATAGACTGAAAAAGGTTGCTTCTGCACAGTTTGCTGTGAACCCATGAGTCTGTTTAAGCTGGAGCATTTGTTTCACAAAGGCATCTACTCCTGACATAAAGACTTGTAATAACGGGGGAAGCATCCAGTCATAAATCCTAAGGTAAGTTAGTCCAGTGGTGAAGCGCTATCCCACTAAAATTTTATGCTTGATTTCAGGTCTGAATTCGTCTGGCTTAAATGCCTCTCCTTGTGCTTCCACTCTGCTACGCTTCTCATGCGCTTTGCTTAAAATGAAGTGGAAACAAATACACAAATGCTGCTATCTGCAAAAGGAGCAGGATTTGCCCTGATGTGAAGAACAAGGCTAGTGTTGTCCAGGATAGTTCAAAAACTTAATGAAAAGGATTTTGGCTGTAAAGTGTTGTGCAAAATCTTCACTTTCTAAGGAAATAGCCATTGTCTGAGATATTTACAATAAACTGTTGGAAACGGAAATTTCCCTTTTGAACTTATTTGAAATGAGTAACTTGCTTTGAGTCAAATGTCACCTGAGCAACACCACTTCAGCTGAGGTACTCATTCCTTACTCTCCCTTTTTTTGACAAAAACTGACAAAAATGGCAATTATTTTTGAGCAAAGTAGAAAGAATTTGATGATCACATGTAGAATCCTTTTCTTTTGGAGGGGGAGGGATAAGGAAGAGGGGGAATTCCTGATTTATGATCAAATATAGACTTGTCCAAGTGTAAAGGAGACCCCTTCTAGAAAACACTGAGGCTGGCGCTTAACTTTATTACTGTGGCAAAATTAAGCATGTGCTTGAGTGGTTGCAGAGTCAGAACCATAAAATGTCATAGCCTTTATAGCTATGAGTCTGCTTTCTGCTTGCTGCATCTAATAAACATTAAGAGGTGAAATTCTGTCCCCATCGGGGTCAATGGTAAAACTCTCATTGACTTCAGCAGAACTAGGATTTTGCACAAGAAATCTCCATCATTGTCACTGGGGCCCACCAGATGATATGAGCAGAGAGAGGTCATCTGCTCACTCTTGTATGGACACACTTATATTTAATCTATGTTTTCCTTAGTCCAATTAAAATTAACCCAAACTGAAAGCACATCATTGGCTCTTTGCATCGGGATACTGCATTTCAAGTTGTTTGTCAGAAAATAAGCAGAAATTAAGTACAGAAATTCTAGTGCACCATACATACTGAACATACACACAGAACATACTGACGTGTAGATGTGGCACTTAGGGACATGGTTTAGTGGTGGACTTGGCAGTGTTAGGTTTACGGTTGGACTTGATAATCTTAAAGGTCTTTTCCAACCTAAGTGATTCTATGGTCATATGAAAATACACAACATGCTGTTCTGTGTTCCTCACAGCAAAATTCCCTGGTACATTTTATATCTCCCAACGCTTGTTAGATCAGCCTTGCTTAGGACATGAGTAAACTGGTATTTTTTCCATAAGTAGCAACCCTCAAGTCTCAGGTCAGGCACTGGAAGTCTATGTAGATGGTTGCTTGGCCACATCACCAGCTGCAGCTGAGCTTGGGTACCGTACTCCTGCCTTGCAGGCTTGTGCAGGTCTGCACACGCAGAATTTGTAACTGAGGCACAAGATGGCAGAGGTCAGTTTACCACCAGCTGGATATACTCACTCAGCCAAGTGAACGAGCGTACAAGGCCATCAAACAAGATCACTTTCATGGAAGTGAGCAATTCTGATTTGAATAAGCCAAGGGAGAAAACAGTATACCCTTTGCTCTATAACGTCTAGTGAAAAGAAAGCTCTGCTTCTCCATGAAGAGGTCTGCTTCTTTTCACATCTTTAATTTTTAATTTCTACATCTGAAACAATGAAAACCTACAGCTAATTTTCTTCACTGGTTTAAATGAGCCACAAATTGATACATTTACTTAGGTCAGTGTTGAATTAGATATATTACAATATACAAATCAAGCTCTCCATAGAGACTCCTGTTTTCATTTTTGTGAAGTCTCGTGTTCAAGGATAACAAGAGCACCCAGTATTTACCAGCACGATCATGTGTCATACTGAAAACGCCCCACTCTTGCAGATGTCCCTGTCACTGCTGATCAAAAAGGCATTCAAGAATCACCTTGATCTGTGTCCCAAGATTAATTTCATCCAGAAGAGTTAAGCCAGACTTTCCCTTTGCATATCAGATTTTGCTTTGCCTCGTCTCACTTCTTCCTTCCAATATAAACTTTTAAGCCCAGGGTTTATTACCTCCATACCTCAATCACTTAGATGTGACAGCATATCAGAACATCATCATCTCCGTCCCCCACTGAGCAGCACAGTCTAATCACTTAAAATGCTTCTCTGAAAGTCATTCTTTCAGATTGCTGCACTTTATTTTACCTAATAAAAGGCCTTAAGGAGTTTTATATATAGCTCATTTTACAAGGTCTAGGAAAGTATCCTGTATTCACTGTTTTTCCCTTGAAATCCACCCATATTCCTTTTTCCTGAGAGCAAGATGCAATCTTCAATGGATATTACAAATCTCAGGGTTGCTGTGGTTTCTTAATTCCACAAGACAGAAATTAACCATCTCTTACATTTTAGCAATTCCATTTGCTATAGAAAAGCAGTGTTGGTTATTTTGATTTTTTTTTCACAATTATGTAAAAAAATCTGTGTACGATTCAACGAAACTTTGAAGAAATCTGACCCCAAGGCGTTTTCAACATGCAGTCTTGCGGTTACATACCAAAGGTCCCGATAAAGCTCACTGAACACAATGGAAACATCTTTTTTGACTTCAAAATCAGGCTTAGCATCAGTACTTTTCAGTCATAATGAATTTATTTTATACTAAGAGAACAAATAGGAAGAAATAAAACTAAGTTACCATGAGACAGTATGGTGGGTGTTGCTCTGATGTCACAGAGTATATTCTGTCTATCTGGTTAAAAACATCTGGCCACATCTTGAGAAAAAAAAGAAAAACAATCTCAATTTTTTGCATAAAGGAGTGCTTCTTCAATGACATTAAAAAGGGTTTTCACTTTTTTAATGAAAATAAAGAACAAAAATGTTGGTCATTTCTTCACTTATTCTACAAAAATGTTGTTGTCCATTATTGTAGACAAAAATGTTGTTGTCTACACTTATTCTACCATATATTTAACTTGAGAACACTCCACAGTTCTGTCTTTCCTCTTGTTCTGTTTCCCCACCTGCTTTGCTCCTCTCTCACCTAACTTCTCTTCATGCAACTTCCTCCACCGTTCTCTTCCTGTTCTGCGTTTCTCTGCAGCTCCCATGCTCTTCTCCACCCTTCTTTATATTCCCTCACTAAAAAAACTTTTCTTCTACCTGACCCTAGAACAGCATTTCTTACAACTGCTCTAAGAAAAAAACCAAAACCCAGAACCACCCAAACAAAACAAAAAAGGAGAAACCCAGAAATACTGCACATTCCAGCTTCTCTTTGCAAATTGATCACCCTTCTGCCTCAAATACCACTCTCTCTTTCTCCTTGTGTATGCTTCTAACATGCAGGTGAGGGGAATCTCCAGGGTCCCACGGTAATGCCATAAACCTCATCACACTATAACAAAAGGGATATAAGAAATTGTGCAAAGCAACATCAACAGGTCAGGGCTGTAGAACCAGACCTCAGGAAGCATTTGTTTTACGATTTAATTTTAAAAGAATCTACGATACAATGCAAGGTTTTTCGTGTTTGCACCATGTGGTTTTCTAAACCCAGCATCAACTGGTTGTCACCGACAGACAAAATTATCTGATCTTGGCACTGCTTGTGGCTCAATCGCTACAAAGCTGAGGTATTTTCATTTGGACTCTGTCAGGCTGAGACAGGCTCTGCTGTCCTTTCAGGCCCTGACAAATAGCCAATTTTAGCCCCAAAATCGTGGCGCGCTTAACTGCAATGTTCCTTTCCTCATATTTTTCAGATCTCACATTCTTTTGTATCATTCTCATCTTGTAATCTTTGACCTACTTTTTCATAGGTGTCTACAACTATTCTCCATTTGTAGGCATACGTGACCAGATAAAAAAAAAGAAATTCTCAGTGAAACAGATGGAGATTGTCAGGTACTTAGTACCCAGGAAATATCAGACTATTTATTTATATGACTTCAAAGTTTAGCATTTGGCTCATGCTTATCTGAAGAGCTGCTGAAATCACTGAAGAACTGTTGCTCTGATCAGGTAGTCATATATACATTTTTCTTTATGACAGTCATTAGTAGAAAATAGTACTGTGATAAAAAATAGAACAAGGATAGTAACAAAAGTGTTATGTTCTAGCAATGTTTTGTAAATCCATTGCTCTAAGGTAGCACTTTATATTGCACAGGGTACTTTCTTTTTCCATTCTCTGTTAAAACAAAGGCAGGGCACAGTATGGATACCACAAAATATTTTGTGCTGCTTTGTTACAGACTATGAAAATATAAAAATTTTTAGTGTTCAATAGGATCTCTCTGTATGGGCAGGGCTGTTTCTTGACTCCCTCAGGGCTCAAGGACCTGTGGCCGTGCCCTACCCGAATCTCAGCTTTTCTCAGCACCATTACCTTTGCTGGAGGAGCAGCCTCGCCCGGCCAGCCCTGCGTGGGGCCTGCAGGCCGCCATGTCCCACTAGCCCTCCCGTGAAGGAGCGGGCCAACCCTGAGGCAGCAGGGGGGTTTGGTAACGGCCCCGCAGGGGTGCCGAGGCCTGTGGGGCAGCCCTGGCCCTCAGGGGGGTCAGCTATACCCCCTCGTCTGTGAGAGCCCTAGGCGCGGGAGCTTACCTAGCGTGGTGGGCAGCGGCCGTTGCCCGGGCATTGCACCCAGAGGGGGCAGAGGGGGCCTTGGCACAGCACGGCACCTCCACGGGTGCCAGCAGGGCTCGTGCCCCGGCCTCCAGGCAAGGCGAGGACGGGGCGGGCAGGCCGCGCGGGGCGGGGAGGCCGCCTCACGCCCCACGCCTGCAGGGGGCGCCGCGCCCACCTCGCCCCGCCCCGCCCCGCGCGGCCGGTACCCGGCGCAGGCGGGCCGCGGAGGGCGCGTAGTGCGCATGCGCGCTCGCCGCCGCGGACAGTGGCGGCGGCGCGTGCGCGCTCGGAGCCCGCGGGGCGGGGCTCGCGCTCACCCTGGTAACAGCACCGCTGCGGGGCCGCGCCCTGCCCAGGCCTCCCCCCCGCCGCCATGCAGGGCGAGGACGCCCGGTACCTCAAGAGGTAACCGGGGAGGCTGGACAGGCTGGGGGGGGGGAGACGACTGTTCTGGGGCTGAGGCGCGGCAGGTTGTGGTGAGGGGTGGAAGGGGGCCGTGGGGCTGAGGCGCGGCAGGTTGTGGTGGGGGCTGGGCGTGGGGCTGTGGGACTGAGGCGCGGCAGGTTGTCCTGAGGGGTGGCGTGGCGTCGGGTGGGGCGCTGTGGGGTCTGCGAGGCTGTGGGGTGGGAGACAGGTGTTGCAGGCTGTTGGGGGGGGGGTGGATGGGAGGTTGTGGGTTGGGGGAGTACAAGGGAGCTGAGGCTGTGGGGCCGAGGGGTTTCAGCCTGTGGTGGGGGCTGAGTGGGAAGTTGTGGGGTAGGGGGCCAAGAAGGGTTTGTGGGGAGGTGATGGGGTGTGGGGCTGAGGTGTTGCAGGTTGTAGTGGGGACTGTTTTGGGGATGGATGGGAGGTTATGCGTGGTGAGATGAGAATGGAGAGTCTTTTGAGAGGGGAGATTATGGGGTGAGTGGAGGGATTGGGATTGATGAGTGGCTGGTTTGGAAGATGACTGGAGGTTGTGGTGTGGGGGGGAAGATGGGTGGGAGGCTTCGGGGTGAGTGGTTTGGGAATGGGAGATAGATTTGTTTGGGGCAGGCTGAGGGGTGGCTGCCTAGCCTGGTGGGCAGGAGACTTGGGTGGGGACTTGGAGGGTGGGTTAGGGATGAGTGAAGGTTATAAAGTGGGTTTAGGGTAGGTTGAGAGGTGGGATGGGTGGCATGCTGGTGGTAACTGGTTGGGGGAAGGTGGTAGTTTGGAGGGATGCACTGGTTTGGGAATGGCTGTGGTGGCATTTTATGGTGTATGTTTGGGATGAGGCACCAAGGTGGCAGCAAGTTGAGAGGAGAATAGATGCTATTAGGAAATGAGTGGGGAGGGTTGTGAGGGTATTAGGGGTTGGGATGGGGCAGGTGGTTGCTTTGGGGAACAGGCAGGCTGAGGACCGGGGAGGGGATATTCGGCAATAAGGGGAGGTTCAGGGTGCAGCTGGGAGAGATGAGTTGATTTGGAGGAGATGTTAGAGCGTGGCATGGCAGATTGGGGGGGGGCAGGTAATGAGGTGGGATGAATGGAGTGGTTTGGGAGTTGGGATGGACCTGAGAGGTAATCATGGTGTATAAAGTGAGTGATCTGGGTTTGATGTTAAAGATGTGATGAATGAATGGTGCCTTTATCCGTCTGTTTGGCAGTGAGACCAGTCAGCCTAACGAATAGGGTCTGAGTAGGCAACTATTGGATCTCCAATAGTTGTTTCAGAGCAAAAGTGCTAGCAATCCCAAAAGATGTCAGGCCGTCTAGGCCTCTGTTAAGATATGATGTGTGAACAGTGTCACTTTCTCCTATCATGCAGGTGATTTTATCCATCACATCTTGAATCCTGTTGAGTTCCTGGTTTTGTGTGGATTTTTTTCTTTCTTTTTTTTTTTTTTTTTACTTCCTTTCCAGTTATTAGCATTTGCAGAACTTGCTGTTTAGGCTGTCTGTGTTTTGCCTTTTTTTTTTTTTTCCTCTCCTTGTATGCCACATATTAAGACCCATATTTACAAACAGTGGGGGGAAAAAACCCTCTTGATAATCTTCGAACATTCATTCTTTCATATAAATACAATAACAGGTAAAAATCAAATGGCCATCTGTAATTAAATAAATAGCTGTAACTTTAGAGCAGTGCCTATTTTTAGCCTTGCATGTTCTGTATGTGCTGTCTGATGTGATTTTGGAGGAATCTTCTTTATTTTGTAGTCATCCCTGCAACAAGTACAGCTTTCTCTCTTTTCAGGGAGCGCAAACCAAAAAACATCCGCTGTGCTGTTTAACGTGACTGGGCTTGTGTGCAAGTCTGGTGCTCCTCTGATCCCTATTTCCCTTTGTCATCCTCCGTGAGCAGTCACCCTCCCACCAAGTCTGACTCGCTAGGATTTGTTATGGGATTTTCAGCCTTATCCACGTGCGCAATTTGTGTCACTTGTAATTAGGATAGTTTGGTTTTGCTTTTCCCTCCTGAAGGAATTAGTTAATAAAGGGTATTCACACACCAGCTTTGGTTATGTGAGCTCAGCTAGCACAGCTTTTGTCTGTAGAAAAGGCCTTCCTCTTTTAAACTTTTAATAGAGCAGGATTCTTGTTGACAAAGCAGGCAGTGAAGTGAAAGGATGGGCTGATGTGTGTGAGAGCTCCCCAGTGCATTGCTGCTTCTACCAGTTATAAGAATGTCTGTGTTTTTAAATGTTTTATGAAGTGACTTACAAACTCAAGATGGATAGAAAAATCAGTAAAGTAGATGTTTGTTGATTCGAGGGGAGAGGGGGGGATTGTTTCTCTAAATAAAGATTTTTTTTTTTTTTTTTTTTTTTGGTGATGCTGGCAATCTGAATGCAGTGTTTTCCAAATGGAAAACAACTTAGTGGCTGGGTAGTGCATTTTAGTGTAGGTCTTCAAGCAGTTCACAAGGTGAGATTTTTAGAGAGGGAACTTGAATGTGAATTGATTTGTGACTCCGTTAACTAGGAAATAGCTCAAGTAGTGAGGGTGGTTATCAACATGAGAGGGCAGAAAATCTCTGCAGCTGTAAGTTCTTCAGCTTACCCATCTGTCCCTCTGAAGGAAAAAAATAAATATGGGAAATGCTAAAACTATTTAAGCAGTCTTAGGCTGAGGTTCCGCTGGTTGCTAAGCTCATCAGTGGCTTAGTGCTGCCAAAAGGAGGAGGTCTGACTCCTTCCTGTTTATCCCTGTTCATAAGTAGGAAGTGTTATTCCCTTTGTATAGAATGCTTTAATTCAATTCTTAATTTCAATTCTGATTGACCCAATGCCATAGCTAGCTGCTATCTCATTTATGCTGACACAGCTACTGGTGAAGCCACCTGTAAATCTGTTTATTGCCATGGTCTGTCTAAAAAAAAAACCAACACCCAAACAAAACAAACAAACCCCCCACCCACACACCAAAAAGCAAACCCATGTTAGGGAGTTGTTTTTAATCTGCAGTAACACATTGAAAAACTCCTTCTGCCCAAAACATGAAGAGTTTTCTGTTGGATTGCTGGAAGTGGCTGTGAAAGGGTTTGATGAGCCCTCACGCTGAACCAAGGTGACTGCCAGGAGCAGGGAAAACATGGGAAGATCAAACCCTTTTGACAATGACGAGCTGTTAGTTCAGCTTAGTTCTTGTAAAGCTACACCAAACTCCTTCAGGCCCACTTGTTCTCTACCCATCCTTTTCTTTATATCTGTAAATATTACCAAGCTGTCACTTAACAGAGGTTTGACTGTCAGGAGGAGTGTTTGCAGTTGGGATCTCCTGGTAGGTCTAAATACGGGGGAATATGTTTGGGGATGAAAAGTGAGAGCTGGTTCCTTTTGAAATAATTTGCCATAAGCTTTCTGCCCTGCAAGGTTGGACCTTGTGAGAACAGAGAACAGACTGTAATGAAGCATCTGCTTGAAAGTACTGTTAAAGGAAAAAAACCACAAGTCTCTTCAAAAAATCTTAAGTGATAAATGGAGTTCTGCCACAATTGCATCAAGGAAGATGTTGCTCTTTAGCAGTGAGCTATATTTGTTTGCCCTGTAGCTTTATGTCCTTGTAAGGCTGGTAGTTGAGCTAGACTCTTCATTTCCCACAGCAGACCTTTCTGTGGTTTGTGGGGGGGTTGGGGCAGCTGTATCTCAAGAAAAAGGTATTTTTTGCAGTTGTATTCTGCAGAAGGGAAAGTAGCCACCGTAGTAGCTAGGTAGATGGAGGCACACATTTCAAACATTTTCTGAAGAGAGTGGTTACACCGAAGGCTGCACTTGGATTTGCTAATGTTTCCAGCTCTGTGAGGCTGAAGTAGTTTTCCCTGGTCTGATTGACCCAATGCCATAGCTAGCTGCTATCTCATTTATGCTGACACGACTACTGGTGAAGCCACCTGTAAATCTGTTTATTGCCATGGTCTGTCTAAAAAAAAACCCAACACCCAAACAAAACAAACAAACCCCCCACCCACACACCAAAAAGCAAACCCATGTTAGGGAGTTGTTTTTAATCTGCAGTGTTTTAGCAGCCTGATTTGTGGCATGACTGTACACGCTCTATTGGCAGTACCAAGGGGAAAAGGGGCAGGTGTCAGCTTTACCACTAAAGACAGAAATGTGTAACTGTATTCCCTGGATGTCGTTCTGCCATCACTTGAAAACAGAAGTGAGGTGTATCTTCATGACCTATCCTCACGGCCCTTGTGTCTCTGTGCGGACATGGAGGTGCTGGCCCAAAGGAGAAGAGAGACCCTTTTGGCAGTGACATACCCAGAGTGCTTTCCTGGAGAACGCTTTTTCAAAACATCTGTAGCCGTAGTAAAGCAGGTAGACATGCTTGATTTATACCTGTTGATGGCAGCTGTTGATCTGGTAATCCCCTGAGCCTGGGAACAGATGCAATGAGGTGAAAAACAGTAGCAAAGAGGTTTGTGCTTCAGGAGAGAATAGTTAATTTGAAATTCGAATTATTCATCATTCATTCTTGGTAGGTTTTTAACTGTTAAGATTTAGCCAAGAAAGTCTTTCAGGAAAAATTTCCATTTGTAAATGACCGCACTAGATCAGTGCCATTAGCAGAAGATTTCTCAATACTGACAATGAAACAGGGAGTCAACTGGGAAATTCACCTTCTCTGTGAAATGCATCTTCTTCCCGATTGTAGTTCCTTAAGAGAGCTGGGAGACATAGAAATCAAAGATTTATCCTTTTTCTTCCTTACTTGACTTCTGTGACTAAGGCTTGACCAGTGGCTTGGGTGTTTCTGTATGTACTGGAGGTAATAGTCAAGAATATGCCACTAGTGCTAAGCTTTGGTACAGCTGTGTGAGATGAAACACAGTATGGAAGGAGGGCAGTGCTTGGGTTTAGGGTCTGAACAGAACAGGAGACAGGTCATTGTTAATGACCTATGTTCTGGTATGTTTTCTGAACTTTTCATTTAATCAGTAATTCTTTTTTTCTTCATGACAGGAAGGTAAAAGGAGGCAACATAGATGTGCATCCATCTGAGAAAGCCCTCATTGTCCACTATGAAGTGGAAGCAACGATTCTGGGAGAGACGGGAGACCCCATGCTGGGGGAGCGCAAGGAATGTCAGAAAATGTAAGGTCATAGCAAGTTCTGATAGCTTTTTCTGTTTTTCATAGTCATAAATTCAATAACTCAAAGCATCAACAGCCTGTAAGAAATAATATGTTCTAATCTTTATAAAACTTAGTGCTAGATTAGCAGAGAGTTTATAAGCCAGGAAATAACATGTGCCTAGGAAAGTTAACATCTAAAACACATGTTGTAAACTGCTTTTCATCCGTGTCCTTTAAGGTGTTTTGTAAAGAAAAGTGATTATTCCCATTTTACGTGATGGGAACTTGAGGCAGAGAAAAGTGAAGTGATTGGTTCCTACTCAAATGATGGTTAATGTTGGAGTAAGTAATACTATTGAACCTTCTGACAGCCTTATGCTCTAGCTGGTGGCTCTCCTCTTGTTTTGATCTGTCACCCCTGCTAGTGATTTTGCTGCAGTATCTGCATTTTAGTTTTGCCTGGTATTTTTCTTTTAAGAACATTAAAACATTCACCACTGGAAAAGCCCAGAGAACTACCATGACAGTTTGGACCTTTCCTAGGTTTGTTTTATCTCTATACTGAATTTTTTTTTTTGAAAATTTGAGCTGAAGTGGCTACCTGTGTGAGCGCATGTAAGAAGAATAATTGAGGAAGAAAAAGACAATCCTTAAATTGTCTCAAATTTTTGAAGATATCAGAAATGTTCCTCTGTTTTCAGATGAATCAGCATAACTTGTATCTGCAATGTGGTGGAATTCCTTTTTGATCCATCCTATTGTTAATGCCTACAGAGATTTCTTACTGCTTGTTGCTTGTGGACCTGGCTGCAGGTCTGCCAGAGCTATGGGAGACTCCTGACACTGCATCTGCAGGCACTGCAAAAGAACCTTCCTGTGGAGTCAATGCCCATAGCTGTTTCTCAGTTTGGATTTTTTTGTGTATGTGGTACTGCTTTGTGGTCCTGTGCACTTTTTTTGGGTGTATTGCAAATAAATTACTGGCTGCTGTGTCTAAGACGGTTGTAAGGGATCTGTTCATATAGCTTCATTTAGTGTTACTGCTTGTCAGCTGATGGACAGTTATGCTCTGTCAAATCTGTTTGACAGTTACTTGCCATTTGGAGTTGTAGAGAGCCACTGCTTTGACATTACCTTTGTAAGCCATGGCACAGGCATTGGGGGTATCAGGATCATTTCTGCTTCAAGAAATTCATGCCTGCGTAGACATAAATCAAAGGACTGAAGATACAAAAATTTAAAAACTGAGAAGAGACCTATCTGTGTTGCAGCATTCGGCTAAAGAGTCTTAATGCAAATACAGACATTGCTTCCCTGGCTCGAAAGGTGGTTGAAGAATGCAAGCTCATTCATCCCTCCAAACTTGCAGAAGTAGAACAGCTGTTGTACTATCTGCAGAATCGCAGAGATGCCTCAGCGGGAAAAGGTAAATAATACAGGAACAAAGTAGCTTGGGACTGGGGTGCTTCAGCATTGAACAACTACTGTGTGAGGTTTTCTAGCTGAGATCCTGCCTTGCTTGATGTATGGGTTCTCCGGAGATAATGAGAGTGGGGAAGATGTATAGTTTAATCCCACTTGGAAAAAATTACAATCTTAGAGTGTGATTGGGGGGAATTATCTTTTTAACAACCAAAGTTTATTTTTTTGGTTAGTTAAACTTAGTACTGATGCTTCTTACTGTCTGCCTTGTGCTTTAGCAGGACTTGAGAGGTACAGATTCCACTATTTAGTGCAGTCTCTTCATATTGCATTTGCACTTGCAGTGACATCAAAAGACCATATGAGGATCTTCCTAGAAGGATCTCTGTCATCACCTGTTGCAAGGGTAGATAGTGTTCCTAGGCTGAATTTGTGCTGTCTGTAAAGCTGGAGTGAGGAGTTTCAGAGTCTGACAAGCTTTGGTACAGTGTAGCAGACAGCTTGGGGTAATTCTCTCATCTTGTCGTCTTAAGTTCCTGGTGAACAAGTTACTGAGAACAGTAATTCTCTGCTCTGATGCCAAGGCATTTTGGTGGTCCTATTTATGTCTTAAGTTCATCTTAAGCTTTCTGCTCAGGGGACAATTTCATATTTAACATCTGATCCTGCGTTACCTTGTGGTTAGCAAGGTTTCTTGCAGTCATGAAATGGTAAGCTTTGTTCTCAAGTTGGATTCTTATCTTAATGGGATGGTCTTAAAACAAAGATTAATGTTATTTATACGCTTTGATTGTAACTGCTTTGGGTGTTTTACTCTCTTGTATTATGTATATATGTGTCTTGGTGTATCACAGGGCAGCTTTGCCACAGTGTACAAGCAGAATCAAAGCTGCTAAGCTGCAACGCTGCTAAGTATCTCACTGCGGAAGTGAGTTTTGTCAGTCTGGGCTTGCACTAAGGTGTATTACCCTCTGTCTCCCCAGCTGACTGGGCTGTAGCTGATCAGTTAGACTGAGGAGTCGAAAGGTATCTGAGGGTTTATTTTGCTCTCTGTGGGCTCTTCAGCTTCAGAAACCTGACATACCTTAGCTGTGTTAGTCTGACAGGTCAGCTGGACACAAAAGGACGTTGACTTTGATTTAACTAGAATGTTTACTATGAGAATACTAGATATGTTTTTTGTCTGTGGATATGCATAACTTAACTGCATCCATGTCTTTTTCTTTATAGAAAAGAAAGAGAAATCCAGTAAGCCAAAAGATCCACCCCCGTTTGAAGGAATGGAGGTAAATATAGGTGTTAGAGAAAGGCAAAACCCATTTACTTCTTAAGTGAGCAGTTATATAAGGGAGGGGGGGAGAGGAAATGCTGAATTCTGGGGGTTTTTTTCTTCTTGTTTTTTAAACAAAGAACTTGGTTTGGAAATATTGCACAATGGAATAAAAATCATCTCCATAAAGGGTAAAATATTTGACTTGCATACTTCCCCCTCCAACTATAGCACGCAGCAGGACAGCAAGTGAGGTCTGGAACATCGGACAGGACACAGGGAGTCATGTCTGAGCATCCTTTGTTTTTTGTAATTAAATCTCAGATTTCCTGGTGTTCATTGGCAGTGATTCTGGATGTGTTGATTTTTTTTTTCCCTTGTATTTTATTTTTTCCTAAGATCTTAACTCAGAGCTGTGCACTCTTTTGTCTTGTGATTGAATTGACATTTCTCTCTGTGAAACCCTTGCTTGTGACTGCTTTCAGATTGATGAAGTTGCCAACATCAATGACATGGATGAGTACATTGAGTTACTGTATGAGGACATTCCTGACAAGGTGCGTGGCTCTGCCCTCATCCTGCAGCTGGCTAGGAATCCTGATAATTTGGAAGAACTGCTTATCAATGGTAATTCTAAAACTCAATGGTAACTTCTCTTAATGTTGCGCTGTTTATTTGTGGTGCTTTCTTCTCAAGGGAAAAGTAGCTCACCTTTAATTTGGGATTTTCTCTGGTTTGCTAGGCTTTGCTTCTCAGTACACAATAAGCTAGCTGTCAAAGCCCAGTTGAATCGCTCTACAAATGGATGCTGCTTAGACTGTTCTTAGGTGGGCCTAACACAGAAATCTTCCTGGCCTCAATAGGCTTCAGCTGTTTTTTCTGATCCTGGTTGTTTTGATGCTAAATTAACCTCACTCAGTTGGCATTTCTGCTGAAGACAAGAGAATGTAGAGTTGTATCCTGAGGATCAGGAAGCTTCCTTTGAAAATGAGATTTGCAGGCTGACATAAGTATAGGTGTCCAGTTCCCAAGAGAATTAATAAATTGAAAGTGGATGTGTCACCCAAGTATTTCACTAGCACACCATACTCCTCTTGCTTACGGATCCTTTTTAAAATCTTATCAGCAGGCAAGATTTCTGTAAGAATTGGAATGGGAGGGGGATAGTAAGCCATCAGATAATGGCTTGTCCCCATGAGTTGTTGCAAATATTCTAGTACTTGAAATTACCCCTTGCTGCTTTTTCTCATTCTGATCATGTAACGTGGTGTACGTGAAGAGGGACTAGATAGGGGAAAGGGAATGGAAAGGAGAAGTGATTCGGAGAGGAAAAGTAAGCTGAAGTATGACAAGAAGAAATATAAACCAAATTATTAAATAATATAAAGTTGCTACTGGGGGGCAGAGGGGAATAATAGAAAGAAGTGGATGAAAAATGATAGTTATCAAGGTAGAATTTAAAGGGGATTTGGAAGTGAACGTGGTGGTGTTCTAGGTAGGGACCACAGTGTAATAGGGAACGTCCAGCTGGCAGAGGCCACAAGATCTTAAGGTTAGCAGTAGTTTTAAGATGCCCTTAGTGTTTGGTTGCAGTTTCCTTGCATGTGGCCTCTTTTAGGGTTTGTGACTGGATGACCGCCGATGGTATTCTCTATTTTAGTGCCACCTCCAAACAGAACTTGTGAGCAGTGTTACACGTTAAAGTGAGATATCTCTGAAAATCTTCCATTAGAGAACTGAGAGATATGGAATAAGGGGTATTCAAATTCCGAGTCTCACAAGACAAGAGGAGGGAGGTGAAATGCTGATGCTCATCTAAATCTTGTTTCACTTCAGAAACTGCCCTGGGTGCATTGGCTAGAGTGCTGAGGGAAGACTGGAAACAAAGCGTCGAACTTGCTACCAATATAATTTATATTTTCTTCTGCTTTTCAAGGTGAGTGTAGAGTCCACGTGTATAGGGATATAAGGAACTTCTCTCTGCTTAGTGGCTCTTCCTTTGTTTTTTGCACTGCACTACAAAACCTCACTGAAACAGGAAAAAAATTGCTGAGATGGAAACAAACTTGTTATAAATGACAAAACTGAGGCACAAAAAGAACCCCCATGGTGAGGCAGTGTGTAGTAGAGTTGGGAATAACCTAGTAAGGATTCTGACCCATAGCTTATAGGCTGAGCTGCCACCTTTTATTGCCCTCAGCATTCCTACAGGGGAGAAACGGTATTCAGAACTGAAGTGAGTGCTTGCTCTTATTTAGATATGCCAGTGTTTCAGCATAGCCTGCCTAAAAATAATTTGAATGGAATTTGCATTACAACTTGATTTTAGACCTTTATTCTATTTCTGGTGAGTAGAGGGTCCTCTGAAGCACTTAGAACATGAAAAGTGGCGCTGATTGGAAAACATTTTCCTTTATGCATGAAAATTGGAATGTGTTTTTATTGTGACTTGGAACAACACACTGTTACTTGTCATTCTACAAGTTTGGAAAAAATATTCATGTTTTCAGGAATTGTTTTTGTTTTGAAATAATTTTCCAATAGAGAAGTGTTATAATGGGGCATAGAGTAAATACCTTTTTTTAATACTTCATGTGGTGCAGTGTTGGGACATTGCTACCATAGATGTCAAAACAGATTTGGGGTTGTTTGCATTTATTTTTTTCCTCACAGGTGTTTTTTCTTCAATGTAGTTTTTCTCAATTTCATGGAATAATCACACACTACAAAATTGGAGCTCTGTGTATGAATATCATAGACCATGAACTGAAGAGACATGAACTTTGGCAGGAAGAACTTGCTAAAAAGAAGAAAGCTGATATCCTTTTGATATGCTGGGGCAGCTTGATGGCTTCTGACTTGTCTTGATAGCTGTTGTTGAGTTATACAAGATGAGCAACTTCTGTGAAAGCAGTAGAAGTTACTAGAAAGTGCAAAATGTAATTGTAGATATGAAAAAGGCCAAGAGTGAGAAGTTTGGGCTGCTAAAGAGATTAAGCTGAAGTTACTAAAACAACACAAGAAAAAAAAATGTTTTATCAGCAGTATGTCTGAGGAACATTTTTGCTGCCTATTAGGATGTAATACATCCAGGACTAGGAGGAGAAAAAAAATCATGCTCTAGATTACAGGTGTAGCAAGCTGTTGCTGAGGTGGTGTCTTTCCACTGTCTATTCCATAGATCTCTTGCTTTTTGCTAGTGATTGAATAACACCTTTGAGGACATTAGTCATCTAGACTGTGTAACTTTTATCTGAACTCCTTAACTTCTGCAATTTACTTGATGAAGATCCTGAAAATCAAACCCTGAAAAAGGACTATGAGAAAACTTTTAAGAAATATCAAGGGCTGGTTGTCAAGCAGGAACAGCTACTCAGAGGTACCAAATGCAAACAGCAAATTATTTCCTTGTTGGACAATGTGGGTAGAGGGTTCTATTGGATGCTTGTTATAACCAGGATGTCTTAAACATACTGAATATGTGGATGAATATGGAAGAGCATTGCCAAAGAATACGGAGAAGATAAATACTTAATCAGATTTTCTGGCAGTATGCTAACAATTTTTAAAGTGATCTGTCAGTCTTAGAGGAAAAATAGCAAAAGTGATCCACTTAACTTTTCTTTGCTCATGATGTTGGTTTGGGAGGAGTTGGGTATTTTGGTTTTGTATGTTTGATTTGGGTTTTTTTAACTTAGCTGAACTTAGCTTGGATCTGACTCAAGTTGAATAGCTTTCACTCAATCTCAGGTTTTGTAATAAAATACACTTAATGTTAGATTGAAGTGATCTGAGTGGCAAAGCTTTCCTGGGAAGGGCTTTTTAATGGTTCCCATTGGAATTGGAAAGAAAAAAGAAAAATAAAAAGCTTCTAGTGATGATAACTTTTTTTTTCCAAAGCCACTATTAGAAGTAATTGTAATGCTTTCTAAACAGGAACAAAAAGCATTCATGGTTAGTTTCCTTCAAAATGCATTGGGAAGGGAATGGAATGCTGCTGAAAGTCTTGTCTTAAGCACTTAATGAGTACATAGGAACTTGTTTATTTCTATTGTCTTTGATCTGTTGGTATGATTTGTATTGGACTTTTAGTTGCACTTTACCTGCTCCTAAATCTTGCTGAGGATACTCGCACTGAGCTGAAGATGAGAAACAAGAACATTGTCCATATGTTAGTGAAAGCACTGGACCGTGATAATTTTGAGCTGCTTATCCTGGTTGTGTCTTTCTTGAAGAAACTCAGCATTTTTATGGAGAACAAAAATGATATGGTAAGGCTTATAGCACTCTACTGCAATATTGGAAAGGTATGGACTCTGAAAACTTTGTGTGGTTGGAGGGAAGAGGGAGACATCTCTGTCCCTGCCCTAAATATCTGTAGCACTGATTATCCTCTTTTGTCACTAGTAAAATGAGTAAAAGAAAAGTAGTACAACATCCAGCCATAACATACTGCCAAAACTTTTGAAGAACTGTCATCCCAAACAGTGAAGCTACCTCAAAATATGATATATGAAATTCCAAATTTTGAAGTTAGCACCCCAAAGTCTTGTCATACCCCCACTTCTGGAGATGCCCATGACCGTTCCCCCAAACTAGACTCTTTTGACAACACATTATTGTCTCTGCCGTGTATTGTCTTGGAAAGAGAGATGGTTATCCTTTTGCAGTTTGCTAGACTAGTTTACTTATTTCCTAGGTCAACTTGGTCTTCAAAGGCACCTCACAACTGTTCCTTCATGCTGCCAGTAGCTCCTAAGAACTGGAGGCAGTGTTATTCTTCATAAGCTTTTTTTAGGTGAAGTCTCAAACTTCTGAAATTGTAGCATATTTTTTTTTCTGTGACTTTAAGCTCTAGCCAAGTATCTCCTTTACTGATTTCCCGATGGCTTTTAGTAGATACATGCCTTCACTTCTGTGCCTTTATGCCAGTTTGTTAAATGAAAATGATAAATTTTCCTTATCCAAGAGGTAATTTGAGATTAATGTTACACTTAGATTGTGAAATGAAAATATCTGTGTAAATGCAATAGAAAATTAATTGCATCTTTGTTACTGGAACTGTCATTCGCATGCATATGCACCGAACACTGCAGACAAGAGGTATCTCCCTTATTTATATATGGGTATCCTATTTCTTAACAAAAGTCAGACACCAAGCGTGTGTTTTTTGGGGAATGTAGACTGTTTATCAGGTGATTGGTCATTGATTTAGTTTATACTTGTGTAGTGCCCTGAAGGACTTTATTAGGAAAATAAGGATCAGCTCTCCAGCCCACTGATTTGCTGGCAAACTTTCCGCATTCCATTTGATTTAGTGGAAAGACAAATGAGACAAAATTGTTGAGTTTATTTTATTGCAGAGTGTTTTAACAGTTTTGAAAAGACTTTTGAAAAGGTTTGTATGCTTCAGGTCAGCAGTCTGTCTGAGCATTTCTTACTGATAATAAAGATGATACTTTTTTCTCCACAGTATTATTAAGGAAAGCTACCAATGAAGGAGAAGGTGTTCTAGTATTTATATCAGGCAATAACACAAAAATGCCGAAGGCAAAATGAACCAAGAGGAGCTGTGCAACGCCTGATTCTAAGTAAAACTGAATAATCCACGTATATTTATAGTACATTCTTTCCTTTGATATTCAAGTGCCATATTAAATTCAAAGCAGGGAAGTAGGAGTTCTTGCTATCTGATTGTTTTTGATCAAAACCAATCCAGTCAGTTGTTTGATTATTGCACTATGCCGTGTGGGGAGAGCTGTAGTTTCTTTTCTTAGTATTCGCTCTGTGTGTATTTATAACTGGAAGGCTTGTTAGATACATGCAAAAGTTTGAACAATGCAAAGTAATTTTATGTGCCTCCTTCTGGCCAAAGAATGTTCTGGGAAACAAAAAATGAGTGCATTTAAAAGATGATGTCAAATAAAAACAAAGAAATGTTGCTTAAAGGATGATAAAAACTTTCTGAAGTCTTGCCAGTCAATGCTCAGATGTCTTTTCTGGCTGGTAAAGTGAACATGATCTCAGGAACTGATATCACCTCTCAGTTCCTGGATTCCACTTTTTAATTTGAAAGTGATACATGTTTCAAGATGACTTTCATGCTTTTATTAAATTAACGTACAGGACAGCATGCCTCTTCTGAGAGCACATGCAAAGTTCTGTCTAGGGGTTCATTTGAAATTCATAATGAAAGGTCTCAAATTCTTTTTGGATGCCAATTTTCTGTCTTTCTTGGTTGGGTATCTCTCTGACTCTAATGTCAGTTGCTCCAGGGTTGCTTGTGTTTAAGTTTAAATGAGTTCCTCCCCCCAATCTAGTCTTGCAAGCGATGTCTTGACCACATTCTTGCAGTATTCCAACTGTGAGGAATATTTCCAAGACATCTGAACTGTTCGGTTCAAAAACTTTTTTGATCAGCATTACCCAGTAACCCAATCTAGAAGACTTCAACCACAAAGACATAAGCAAAGCTGCTTCAGATGAAAATGCATCGACAGTCACTATTGTGGGTACAAATTGAATATGTATTTGCATATGCATGCATGTGAATATATAACACACTGAGAGGGCTTTTACATTGAAGACAAAGTTAAGTTTGGATTGATTATGGATTCTTCTTTTTCTTGGTATACAGGTTGAAATGGATATTGTTGAAAAACTTGTGAAAATGGTACCCTGTGAACATGAAGACCTGCTGAACATTACTCTTCGACTCTTACTAAATCTCTCCTTTGACACAGGCCTGAGAAATAAAATGGTACAAGTTGGTCTGCTTCCAAAACTCACTGCACTTCTAGGTATGTTTTCTTTTGTTCTAACATAGACATTTCAGCAGGGACAGTGAAGCTGTTTGCATCATAGTGTGCCTGAAAGTTGCTACATCACTTTTCTCTTTGCCAAAGAACTTCCTCACTGCTCCCAACTTTTTTATCATTCAAATTGTCTTTTCAGATGCAAGTTTAAATGGAAGTTTAAAATAATGTGGTTCCCAGTAGATTTATTCCGAGGTTCTCAAACTGTTGAATGATTCTTCTGGTCTTTAAAAATAACTTTGATAGCTACCTGAAAACCATGGGAGCTGACACATGAGTGATGCTTGTCATTTTGAGGGAGCACCTAGGAAAAACAGCCAACCACTTCACGTAGCTTAGCTGATGGAGATACCAACCATCTCTTTTTTAATTTTTTTTTTTTAATGAAGCTTGATATACCTGCTGCCTCTTGTTACCTTAGTGGTCCAGATAAAAGATCAGAAATTTCCCAGCTTTGTCAGCTTCAACTCTAGGCAGTACTGACTTTTAGACTTTCAGCTTGACAGTGCATAACTTGTGTTAAGATCATGTGAATACTTCAGATAAAAGAGAAACTTCTTGTTGTCCATAGGGGAAAGCCATGGAGACAATGAGGAGTTTGGAAAAAGCAGAGGATTGTCCGATTTGATCATTGTTGTACTCTGGAGTTCTCAGGAGGGAGTTTTTATTGCTCCTTGTGTGTTCTTTGGCTGATACTGTCTAGAGGCCGTTCTGGTAGATACACTAAATGTTTAGCAGGATTTGGCCATAAGAATTGCTGAGTGCTCATTTTTAAGTGGGAGTTGAGGATCTTGTATTGTGGAGCCCTAAATGCGTGAAACACTGATGCAAGACATTGTTAAAGCTTTCTGAGATATGTTGGGTTTGGGATGTACTAAATCCAGTGCAGCTGGTGTATCCAGATGTGATTGGAACAAGTGGAATGCAACAGTGGATCTATGAGCTTTCTCTCCTAGCTTTGTATAGTCTCTTAGGATTGTTTGCCTTCTCAATTTTACATTCAACCTCAACATGGCCTTATTCCTGTTTAGTATACGAGTTAATACTGTGAAAACTTACACTGCTTTGGAAGCCTTAATCCTGTCGATGATTAATATAACAGCTACCTGATATATTCTGAAATGCCTCAGATCTTTTTATGCTTTCTGCCCCACAACCATGTTTGCACTTGATATCCTCCTCTGGGCTGAGCTAGGAGGAAGAAGAAAAATGGCATTTGGAATCCCTCTTCTTTACACTTTTTTTCCTCAAGACAATGTTGTTTGGCAGTGAAGTAAACTGGGAAGCGGAAGCTGGTGAGGAAATATATTTTCTCTCGTTTGAGAGAGGATCTGGCTAGGTAGTCTGGTTCAGCTTGGACTGTAAGCTTTTTGGAGCAGGAACTTGTCTCTTTCTTTTGTTTGTACAGCAGCAAGTGCTGTAGTCTAGGGCTCGGGCTTCTGGGTGCTTGTCACCCCAAGCAATGGCACGACACAAATCACTGAGAAGTCCCCGCTCCCAGAAATTTCCCATTTAATATTAGAGTCAGACTAAACTCATCAGTTAGATATTTGCTTTCTAGCATCTGATTCTAATGTGGAGAGGAGAATTTCTTTTCAAATGCCATTCTCTTGGACTTGTAAGTAGGCCTGTGCAGAAGGCTGTTTAGCTTGGAAGAACTGGCTGCTAAATTTGCAGTCTGTTCCTGAAGTGGCTGTTAGGGTAATCTACAGCAAGTTCTACTAGTACTTCCAGAAACTTCACTGTCTGCTTGGCTCCATGGGTGGTTCTTTCCTTGACTTGGAAGTGTTCGACCCTTTTTTTATGTGCTATGTTTGCCTATTACTTGTTTCTTAAGCCAGCTCTGTGATTCGTGAGACTCTTCTTGATATGGTGATTCAAACAATTCTCAAATACATCACTTTGTGTATCCTGTCTCAGGGAAGCCTGCAACCTTAATAATAAAATAATCATGTGCCAGATGCCCCTTTTATACAGGTTACTTGGGTATTAAACACACATTATTCAAGTCAGTACCCTTCGGCTTGCATTTGCAGGTCACCTTAAAGTGCTAACACACCTCAACAGCTGTTGACAAGTTACCATACAGCTCCTAATGCCAAGAGGTCAAGTTTGTTGACTCAGCCTACTGAAATTTAACATTTGTGCATGCTGTGCCTTTGAGTCTTTAACACTGGGTTTGAGATGAGTATAAATTAAGGGTAGTAGGTGTTTAAGGGGAGAGTTGAGATTGCAAGGAATTAAAGGACAGGATTTGTCAGGCAGCAGTTTAGGGCTGAGCACTGAGGTGGCTGCAATCTGCAGTTCCGGAAGACATGCCGCTTTCCCAAGGGACACTTGGGCTCTAAATGTAGGTGGAGGCTGGAAGCGGAGAGGATGGACTGGCTTCAACTGAGCTATCAGGAATGGACTAAGTATGTCATGGATATATTGGAGAAGGACCATCTTTCTTTCCTTCTCACTCCAGAGTGTTGAGGCTGCTGTTGAAAGCATGGACATGAGAAATTCTGCTTAGTCTTGGTTTCCATTTTAATTAGCCTTTTCTTTTTAATAGTGCCAATGCCTGCTTCCCCATGTAGCTTTGCCAGTCAACACCACTTGCTAGTTTTCGTGGCTTCTCTTCACAAGTCTGAAGTATTGTATGTGACAAGACTCCTCTTGCTCCCTCCAGGCACCCAAGTTAATCAACTACAGCTGATCTTTGTTATGCTCTGAGTCTCAAAGAACTGGGTGTAGTTGAGGCAGATTTGGCTTCAGACTTGAGATCAGAAGCTGAAGCAGAGCTGTGGAGGCCTATGAGATATAGCCTGCTGTATTTGGGTTTTTCCATACGCAAGCTGCTTGAAGAGGTATGAAAAGAGATTTTGTTGATTTGTGTGACTTAGGTTCTTTAAGAAAACCTTGTAATTGTTGAGTCACCAGGGCCTTGCAGAGAACATTTTTTGTACTGGCGGCTTTGCTTTAATACTTAGAAATTACATTTACAGAGTGATCTTTCTATTTTATACATTCTCTGTGTGAATGCTTTATGTGCCAGTATATGTGAAGTATGGTTTCAGTGGATTAAGGTGAGAATTCATGTGAATTCACCAGCAGTTTAAACTAGGTGTTTACCTGAAATGTGGAAAACACAGATACAGTGCTCTCTAATCTTCACCTTGGAAGGAGAGACCAAAGCAGCATGCTATAGACTATTCTGTGGAGGTTTTGCTTCACTCTTACAGTGCTCTCATTTTGCTTTGCATGGCGTAATTCAAGTGAAGTGGAGTAGAGAAGTGACTTGCTCCGAATACAGTAGAGTTTGGTTTAGTGTATTCGCTTGTGGAAAGTGTTCTGACTGAAAGGGGGAAACGTAGAGCTGAACTTTAAGAACACAGATTCGCATCCTTCCTTTATCCCTGGGAATACTCTTCAACTGTTGGACAGAAGAGAAATATTACCCTTTTTCATAATTCTTCCCCTGGATGTGTGATTGGTTTCTAAAGTAAATGCCCTGGCAGCGAACAGAAGAAAACATTGTCTGCAAGGAAGAATAAAAAACCCTCACTTCTTGTTTGGACCAAATCCACTTTGTTTTTCAGTTAACTGGCCAAACCAAATACAAAATTTTTAGTACAGCTCTCTTAAATACACGCACAGCTTGTGATTCACATTCTTCTAATAAGGATGCTATTTTGTGCTGTGTCTGAGTGGTTTCTTAGCCTTTGTGAAATGAGACAAATAGTTCTCCATTCTCCATGAGAACAGCAGGCAGTTTGTACAGCAGAACCAGCTGAGTGCTGCTGTGTGTGTTGCGGCAGGCTGCAAACTCTTCTTGGTGAACCCCTGTTCAGAAGGAGCTCCTGGCAGTATGAGGGTGGGGCAGGCAGTACTGGGGTTTCTGTGTCCACCCATGAGTTAGTTATTCCTCTCAAAAGGATATAAATGATAGGGAACGGTGCAAAAGCTGTTACAGTGGGAATCATGTTGCTGCTCAAAGCATAGAAGGAGTAGGTCTGGCTGCATGCAGGGAGCAAACATTTTTTCTTTGATGTGTGCGTTCATCCCTTTGAGCTGCTGGACAGTTCTTGGGTGTACTGAATGCAGATTGTCCGGAAGTGCCATTTGCTTTTCATTCACTTCCCAGTGCAAGCCATGCTTAAAGAATGAAAACCCATTATGCTTGCAAGTCAGACTAAAGTGTCTCTTCTTGGTTGCTCGAAATTACTAGCTGCTTTTAAAAATTGAGGGCTGATTGAACACAGGTACTGGTAAGCTGAGAGGTGGGCGGGTCACAAAACAGTACCAGTTGCCCAAATGGGACATGGAGTGCGGAAGAGTTGTGCGTATGGCTGTGAAAGTGTTACACAGTGCCCAGGTGCTCAATCTCAAAGACTTGAGGTGGTGATGAACATCTTGGGTTATGTTTTCCAGTACAGATTACAGTGACTGAAAGAAAATTGGCTTTGTGGATTTGTATTCAGCCAAGTAGATGAGCGTTTGTTATACAACACTCTAAAATACAGTATGATCAGTCCCAAGTAGCAATAGTATAGTTTTGCCAATCACAGTATGTATCAAGCCTATATGCCTTATTAATGTGAGCATCCTGGCCTGATTTTCTTAATTTCTCGGTGTTCCCAGACTTAGTATCGGCACACTGAGAAGTAGTAGCCACCTGATCTTACGCAGACGTCTAAGAGCTGTGCAATAGTTTGCAAACTTCAAAGTAGGTCAAAACTTTTCTATTATGAGTTCTTTATTTAAGCTGGAGATAGCCAGAGCAGAGGGTAACTTTGGCAGTCTGATTTAGTCCTCACTGAAGAGTCTATCTTCACTAGGTTCTTTGATAGACTTTTTGAGAGTTTTATTATCTAAAAATCTTTTCTGGAAACTGCTGAAATTCCTCTGATATTTTTCCATTCCTTAGTAGTTAGGTTTAATGAGCAATCAAAGAATTGCCAAACAGTTGTATGTTGGGTTTCTTAACAATTGAGTCTTGATATGGTATGCAGCCAAGCTGGATTATATGTTGACTGCTGTTTAAAAACCCAAGAAGTACTTTGCTCTCTAATTAACGGAGTGCTGTGGGTTTTTAATGTTCTATTCCTTTTATGAAAGTTTCTTTTAAGAAGGCTTAAAGTAGATGTGTTCTCTTTATGAGTTCACTTGGCCTTTTTGTAATGAACTTATTATGGAGCTTCACACATCTGTTGAAAAATGGAGCTTCTTATAGGCTACTGCAGTGTTTTTTCTGACTTTAATAGGCCTCGTTTATCCTATAAAGAAACATACGTTTTCTTACCTGATCAAGTGAGCAAACAATAGGGGTCAGATGTGGCAAAGACCCTAACAAAAAGCACATGTCCAGCCATCGGGGTGAGGTAAAGTCATATCGGGATTGCTTGAAGTTATTAATGGCAGTAAAATTTATGCTTCCTCCTGTTTTCCCAATTAAATTGAGAAACCTTTTTTTCCTAAGGTGGCTCTGCAGCAGCTGGTTCCAATACTTGTTGTGTGAATATTGCCTGGGGTGTCTCCATTCCTTTATAGTAGAGGCTGGCTGAAGCACATTAAGTAACAGTTCAACTACAGGGACCAGTCTGTTGGAAAGCAGTAATTATTAAGGGATTTATTTTAATGGTAGTTTTTTTTATCATTTGTGGTGAGTATGGCCAAGGCTTTAAAAAAAACAACCCACAACAACAAACAAAAACCTCACCAAAAGAAACACAAACCAAACCAAAACCATCTCTTAACATTCAACTTCTAAATCCTTATTAGAAGTGCAAATAAACCTAGCATGTCTAACTGACTTAAGGAGAGTGTTAGGTCCACAATGTGTCTTAGAAGCCAGCACTTATTTAGATACCGTAACTATGGATTAGACAGCAAACTTTAGTATTATTAAAGAAAAATTGACTTCTGATGTTGAGAAGTATAGAACTCAAAGTAGAGAGATGTCAGTATTGCTAATACTGTGTTTGAAGTAGAAATAGAATCCCAACTAACTTTAGTGTAAAAGCCTTCACCTTATCCCTGCTTTGTGCTAATGGTAAATAATAGTGAATTAACGGGAAAGAATATATAAAAATATGGTGTTATGAATTTCAGTTAAGCTTACAAGTTTTTGAAGTCTATTGTCTAAGATTTTTCTGACTCCTTTAACACTGTCCGGAGTTGGAAACAGTGTTTTTTCCATTTTGTAGTTACTACAGGTGGATCCTTGCTAATCTGAACACTCACCCTTTGACTGCTCAGGTGAGTGAAAGCTCATTGCTGTGGTGTGCTGCTCACAAGTGCACGTGGTTTTAGCTGTGTTATTAGATTTTTTTTTTTTTAATGAAGAGGATAACTTTGGTGTAACACAAGAAACTAACTTCATGAGTGTTGACTGAAAATAGAAATGCTTATGGCAGGAACAAGGACAGAAGTGGAGAGATGTCAGCAATCTAAAGATGAGAGAGCTGAGTTGTTGGAAATTCACTAAACTGATGAATGGGAATGATCCCCTGAGCCAGTATTTCTGCTGTGGAGCTTACACTATGCGACTGTGTAATTAATTGAATTCTTTTAATTGTTTCTTTGCATATTGCAAAAGCAAATTAATACTTACCAGTAAAAAGTAAATCTAGTCTTCTATGTGAACTGTTGACATCTGAAAGCTTTACAGGGCATAACTTGGATGCCTAAAGCATGACAGAACAGAAGAAACATGCTCTAGTTTCTTGGAAAATCTCCATAAAGGAGGGGTGGGGCACTTCTGCTAGTCTTCCTAATCTATGGTAAAATCTTCATAAACCCTGTATGAGGGCCAAGGTAGAAGAGAGGAGCACCTTTTCCAGAGCCCTTGTGAAACCTGCAGGCAGAGGGATGGTCTCAAAGGATCACGTGGATCTATTTTGCAGATGTGGTAGTCCCGTAGATCCCGAGGCTTTTACAAGTTCAGATGTAAGGGGGAAGGTTGCAATCCGCTTTCCCTTTTGGAAATGTAGAAACATCTTAACTCACAAGTTTCTGCTGTTTGTCTAAGAGTTTCTCACATGATCTTCTCCAGTGCAGGAGACAAACTCTGGATTCCCCATGTCTGCCGTTGCTAAGGCGAGAAATCCTTTGTCAGGTGACAGTATTACCTTCAGACCCTTTGAGCTGATGGGGGAAAGAGATATGCTAACATAAAAATTTATTGCACTATAGTGAGTATAGTGCTGGTATATCTCTATACAATAAATTTCTGTTCCTTTGGTCTCTGACATACAGATGCTTTACAGGATGGATTATAATTTTACATATTCGAGTAGTCTCATTGCGTAAAGCAAAACATTGTGAGGCTGGGGCCTCAAATGTCTTTTTATTCTTTTTGGAAAAGCTATCATATCTGTAAGAAACTTGTAGATCATCAGTGAGTGACCTTTTAAATAATAAAACTGTAATGTTTTCACAATAAGAATACAACTGAATTGTTTGCCTTTCGTCCAAGACTTTGCCAGTAAGAGTATGCTGGTGCTTGCCCAGGAACAGTATCTCTTAAATAATACGGAGCATTGCTCTTCTTATCTGGACGTCTCAAAAGCTCAACCAATATTTAACTCCACTTTTTGGGCTTAGTAGATTTGAATCTCAGCTTTGTACTTCAGCAACTTCGAAACATGGGTAAACCCAGTTTCCATTTCAATGTGGTGAATCATCCCTTTCTCAAAAGTGAAAGGTAGCATCCTGCATTATTTTTTTCCTCCTTCAGGCAGGAACATTTTGAAATATAGCTGCACCATCCATTTAGAACTGCTCTGCTGTGGATTTGTGCACCCAGGAGCATGGAAAACCTCCACCTATTTCCATTCCCACTGAATTCCAAACAAGAAGATTGGAAGGATATTCTCAGAGCAGAGAAGTCTGAATATTTTCTAGTAATTGTAATTGGAGCAGTTGATGTAGTTTAATGAAATATAGAGCAGATGTGGCAAAAATTATGCACGTCCTATAAGCTTCCATTTAATTGTATAGCATTTAATCTATGTAGCTTGGTGGAGACTTCTAAAGGAACAGTTTTGCATGGAATTTTTTCCACCTACTTTGGAAGTGGGTGCTTTCTTGGTTTGATTCAAACTAAGAACCACCTCTTCTAATGTCCAATTTGTTGTAATAACGGTACTTAATTATATCTCTTGCTTTCTGCCTTGGTCATAGCCTCACCCAGAGAGTACTACTTTTGTGGAGAAAAGAGAAGTAGCTTTATCTTCTTCCTTCAGAGATAATCCTATTGCCTCCTGTTTGCTCTCTAATCTGAACTACTAATTGATTTATCTCTGGTTCGTGCAGTATATGGGATATTACAACCAATCAGCTTCCAGTTTCTGTGTGAATTCACATGAGTTCAAGTATGATCGGTTGTAGGACATCCTAAATAAAAAAAAATGTGTGTGTTTTTCTGTAAGAAGATCAAGCCTCAAAAAAGCACATACCTAAATTTAGCAGTATGTTGTCTACCCAGTGGCTATGCTTTGTTGTCTTTTATGAGTAGCAATACTGCAGTGAAGTGTTTACTGTACATTTTTCAGTCTGTCTGGCACAGAGTTCCAGGCAAAGAAACTGAGCCTGGGACTCCAGATGTGCAGCTTCATTTTTGTCTATAGCTGTAACATTAAATAACTTAACCTGAATTAGTCATTTATTAGTCCTTCGGCTTAGGATTCATCATTATAATTCCTTCTTTGTTTCCTAGAAAAAAAAAATTGTAAAAAACATGTATCCATGTTTCAGATGTGGCATGTACCTAGTTCTTTGGGGGAAGTGGGGGGGAGGAACCAAACACCCCACAAAACCAACAAACTAAAAAAACCCCAACCACGGCAAAATCAGGGTTTAAGTTAGGCTTATGGTATGAAGCCAGTTTCAAATAACATAAAGGTGGCACAAGAGGTGTTATTAGTATGTAATTAATATCATAATGTATTATTTACAATGCCTAGTCTCCTTGAGTATAAGCAGATTTGAAAATTCTTTCAGGTTCTCATGATAAAATAAACTGATATATCCAATACGATTATATTTACATATGTAAATCAAACCAATATGTTTCTAAGCCACACATGGAGTAACTTAGTCCAACTGTTTCAGAGCTGGTTGCAAGGAATAATATGGGATAGAGGTAAGCAGAGATACCTTTCTATCACTTTTTTCTAAAATCCCTATTAATTGTGATACATGTGAATAAACTCTCGATTTCAGTGTTTTCTGACAGCAGTGTGAGACAGTGTATAAATCTTATATGCGGTTTGTGACATTCTTATCCATCTAGATTTCTTATTTGCCTAATTCTGTAGCAGATCTGACTTGAGAGTGTCAGAGTTTGAAACTGAAATGAAGACTCACTCTGCCATTTTAATAGGTATTTACCTTCGTTTGTGTTCTGGTTTTCATTTAGTGTAGTTAATGTTTTGCACATGAGTTGGATAGGGTATATTTCATATCTAATGTGGAGACATTGATGATTCCATTAGAAATGATGGCTACTTGAATTACTGATAGTGTTACATTTGAATAATTTAGTCCATAATTTATATTCTCATTTTTACTTTAGCATTTGAAAGCTGAATGCTGCTGCTGCAACTCAGATTGGCATTTCAGTTTTACAGCTTTAGGGCTTCTCTTTTGTTATGGTGGAGCTAATGGAGGATTTTTTTCATTTTAAGCTCACAAACTCAACTAAAATGTAGGACCCCATCTCATAAGAAAAAATACGATTTTTTGATTTAGCTTCTGCTACTAGTACCATTTAGATCTTTAACCTTAGTAAGAACTAGACATGGAATTTAGGCGTTGGTCCACAGAACTGGCACATGGCTTCTTATTAATGTTCAAAGGCTAAAAATCTGAAGCCATTTTGAACTCAGAACCCATCATGTATTTATTTCCCTCTCTAATTTGCAGAAAACTAGTTGTGAAAACAGCCCGAGGGACCTGATATTTTTCCATCCCAGCTGCTCCAGCTGAACTACAGCTGCAAAAAAAAAAAAAAAATCTAAGTATTGTTTCTATAAACTGTTGAGTGTATTTTATAACACAATAATTCCCACAAAATCAGTAACTGCAGTTAATGACCGGTTTGTTAAGGCATTAACTGCACTCAGCTGGGAATGACCAATTTCTCTGGAATGGCTGTATAAGAACTAAGGATAATTCAGTAACACTTTCAAATAATTATTTGGTTAATTAATGGTAAATTCTTGTGGAAGTCCTATCAAAGTACTCGTGACCCCCACATTTAATATCCAATGAGTTCATTATGATTCATGTTTTATTGCCATAAATACCAGAAGAATCCATAATGACTAGGCCATTATTTTCCAGGGCTGCCCTTACTGCTTTAGGCCATTTGGCTATTCCACCTTCAGTCATAAAAAGCTTGATGCTCAAAACTACCAGCGTTTGTAGGCCACAACTTACTGGCACCCCACCAAAACTTTGGTGATTTTTATGAACACGTTTGGCAGAGATCTGTTTTTTCTTTTCTTTCTCATGCTTTTTCTGGTTAGGGGAATAATTGATGCCTACTGTACCAAGTCATAAGGAAGTCTTTCTTGCAGTGTCTGCTTTTCATGTGTGGCCTTCAGTAGTGGTCAAAAATAGCAGAAAAGTTATCACTTCCATGCTTTGGAAAGCTGTTCTCCAGCCAGGTACTGGGCAGGGTTTGAAATTTTTACAGCCAGGTCTCTGAACAATGATTGACTTAGGGCTTTATTCATTAGCATTCAGATGAGTATAAAATAACGAAAAAAAAGTAAGCTTGGTGCTGGCATATTCAAGTAATGGTCAATAGCTGCCAGTTTATATTTTTGGGAGCGAAGTCCCTGTGTAAAAGGATGGCAGTTGGCTTGGTGGATTTTTCAGACAGCCTGTTGCTTCTTACTCTTTTATACAATCTTCAGTCTGCAAGATGATGCTTAGTGTTTAAAACTCTGTAGCTGTTGAATCTGTTCTCCTAGTCTTCGACAAACTAGTTATGCACCATTTCCAGTCAACTTTCCAATAGGCTGTATGCTTCCTAATTGAGCACGAGATTAACAATTGCATTAAATCATGCTGGCTGTGCTTAGAAACAACCACCTCCTCTTGATTTTCCTGAAGTGTTTGATTCTTTGGATCGTGAATCGCCACTGTTGTTCATGAGAACTGAAAAAAGTTAGGAGGTTCTGCTTTTTCTCCGCCGAAGTGCTTCCGTAGGGAAAGTGGGACAGTGAAACTTCCAGAGATCAGCCTGAAATTTGTTCTTTTCTGGGAAATCAAAATGAAATGAAACTTAAAATGCCTACACCATTAAATACTTAAAAACTGGTTTAGTTGCACACTGTTTGCTTTTAGCTTTAGTTCTGTAGTTTATTTTCATCTTCCAGGTTAGTAGAATTCAGAGTGTTTTTCTGTTTACTCACCGTTAAAAAATACTTCCTTGCTGAGACTGTGCAGTAAGTGCCTGTGACTTAAATGCTCTAAACCCTTCTCTGTTCCCTGTGTTGACAGTAGGACAGGGGAATTCAGGGAAAATGGGTCAGTTAACTGTACAGCAAGAAGGAATTAAATTCAAGTCGTCTTTTTGAAACTATAGCTGTCTTTGCCTTTTGTGTGTCATGAAATCTGCCTTATGGAACACACTTTGGGAGACTGATTTAAGTGCCAGTCATTAAAACCCAGCTTTTTAAGAGTTCATTCAGATAAGATGAATGGATCCGATTTCTAGATACTCAACCTAAAGTGTGAAGAATATCTAGGTCTTTTTGATTATTTTGGTAGTTTAGAAACCGAGGTAGTGCTGTCATTCAGCACTGATACCCAAGGTGTCGTTCAGGCATCAGAAAGTTTATTGTGACAGGCTGGACCTTTGAAAAAAGGGGAGAGAAAATTATGCAAAGAGTTTCTTCTCAAAAAAACAGAAGGCCTTTGCTGCTATAGTAAGCTATTTTATTTGAAAATGAGCTACCAGTATTGCCAAATACCAGGAAACTGCTATTGCTACCAAATGTAAGACTGTATCTTAGCTGATGCTTTATCTTAGCACAGATGAAGCCTGCAAAAATGACGAAAAAAAGCCATGAAGGACAGAGGTTAAACATCTACAAAGTAGCATCATTCTTGTTGACTGCTTGCTAGTTCATACCTGCTGAAGGTCTGGTCCAACTTTACTCTAGTTTGTTTTTCCTGTTGCTGTTCTGGGGAGCCAACTTGCCTCCCTTTTATACTGGCTTACCTTACACTTCACATAGTGTTTCCTGCATTATCCAGCAAAGTGTAATTGTAATTTGAGTCTTGATGTTTGAGTCTTAAATAGAGGCATGGAAAGAAGTGTTAAGAGCAGTGTAAACAGCTCTTTTTTCCTCGCCCCATGAAATTTGAAGGCATAATTTACTCTTTAAATTTTTGTATTTGTTCAGGAGAAGCTTTTAGCTGTATGTATGGGAAGTTTTCTTATGTAATTGTTAGATTTACAATGTCACTACAAGTGAATAGGTAGGTAAGATGACTAATAACAAGAGAAGCACAAAAGATACTAAACACTTCATTTTGTTTGCTTAAAACAGAGTGTGTATGCTTTAGCAACTATAGTACTGTCTGTGCTTTTATTTTAATAATAGCCAGAGTAGCTTTCAAATTTGGGTATTATCCTTTCTCCAGCTGTTAAGTGCATGGAAGGTTCTGATACAAGTCACGTTTTTTCAAACAGGTAATAATCCAGAAGGATCTGAAAGGTCAGCTGTGGTTTTAGGTTTGGCATGGGAAAGAATACTTCACTGTTATATGGCAACTGCCAGGAGGGTTTCATGGGTCTTTTTTGGTAATTCAATTTTGAAAAAAGGCACAAATGTGCATTCTCAGGATAAAGACATCATATCCTTGCTGCTTAAAGGAAATTCCAGCTCCCAATGATGTATGCAGAAGAAAAATTTAACTGTGTTGGTTGCTGTTTGAGGTCTTGATGCTTTGCCAAAGTGTTAAACAGATATGTTCTAACTCAGCTTAAATAGAAGTGGGAGGTAGGGTATTTCTGATCAGTTGTATAAGAACTGTGAATAAATTCTGAGTTGGTGACCTTATTACATCCTGGTCTAACTAACATAAACGTTCAGATGAATGTTTTATCCCATGTATAGCCAGTACCCTGCTAATGTAGGGCTAGAAGAGAGCTCAAGAGAAGGCTCAGTCCAGATTTCAGCAGTGAGGATCAAATTTTGTCTGTGTTGTTCTTAAACATTTGTATGTTTGTCTAAGTTGGTTTTATAGAAACTTTCCGTTAAATACTTCACAGCTTACTGCTCCAATTTTACTTGATAATCTTTTTCTTTGTTAAGTATTAATGTGAAAATATACTAATCTTGCCTTTGAAATGTATGAAACACAAAAGGCGCCCACAGGATGATGATATCATTTAGGATAATAAAACAATTGGTGTGTGACTTACTTGAAAAGCACTGGATTCCTTCTACAACATTTCTAGTGCTAGTTCTTATTTTTCTCTCTGGCATTGGTACATTCTTTATCATTTCACTTTGAGACAAGCTTGTTGTTTCAACAGGAATGTCCACAGCTAAATTGGCGTTACATTTGATATTTAATTTCCTAGCTGGAAACTGAAGAAGGCTTTCTTTGGATGGCATATCATTGTGTTCCTTTCACAAAATATATTCCTAGAAAGTGGGGTTAAGGAAGTGTTTTGAGGTGCTGGGGAGAGGGGAAATAGTTAGCATTGCCTTTGTTCCCCCTTTGCACAAATATGTGGTTCATTTGGATAGGCCAGGCAAGACCCTTTCATTAATGTTGCATTTCTGATTTAAATTTTCCCTCTATTAGCTACGATTTTTGTGCTTTTTGTTTTCCCCTTTTAAGTGTTTACATCACCTAAAATACCAGGCTTCTATTAATATGGATTTTTTTCTCCTTCTAGCAAATGAAAACTACAAACAAGTAGCAATGTGTATTCTGTATCACATAAGCATGGATGATCGCTTTAAATCGATGTTTGCATACACAGACTGTATCCCACAGGTATGTTCTTTTATATATGATGAGGCAGTAAGAGGCATCTTTCCCTGTGCGCGTCTTTTCCTCGCTCATAGCAGAGCTCGCACTGACACCCACAGGTGAAAGTGGGAACAACCACGATGCTGCCAAGTCAGTAGTGAACCACCTACTCATCGGGCGGTCTGACCGTTCTTGCTGTCTTTTCATGGTCCCCAAAAAAAGGATAGCTGACATGTTCTCTGTCAGTGCTGCTAACGCTCGAGCCGCGTCAATGAATTGGTAAAAATACAGGTGACCTGATGAATTTCTACAGAAGATTGGGAATGCTTGAAAGAGATTAAAGCTTGTGCACAGCAGGTCCTTAGGGACCTTGTGGAAAGTATTTCCTTTACAGTTGTAGAAGGCATTCTTTTCTGATCCCATTGGGTATCAAAATTTCAATGTCTCCAGTATTACAGGATATGAACTGGAAACCAGCCAGGCAGTGTTATGTTGCTACATGACAATTCCTTTTCCAACTGCAGGCCTGTACAACAGGGGAGACTTGAAGACTATGGAAGGCTCTTCACCGATCTTTCAGGCTCTGTTCTGAGTCATTTTGTCTCCGGTCATAGTCTTTGATCCAAGCACAGACACAATATCATAGGGTTTTGAGTTTTGTGTGTATGTTTTTTGTGTGTTTTGTTGTTTGTTTTGGTTTTTTAACAAGTACCAAATCCTCTCTTTACCTATCTTTTTTTCGGTCCTGATGAGGCTGGAGTTGAGAAAGCCTGCATTGCATAAGTGTAAAAGCTCTCCGGTAGCTTTTTCAGAATTGCACCATGGAATCTTCTTTCCTGCCAAACATGTTTTTAACATCAAATACATCCAGAATGGGAAGTTGCCATGGAAAGTTTTCAGAATGTTTCTGGTCATTATCTCATGACAAAAATGGTAATGTTTTTCCAAATATAGGAGGATTTTGGAGAATAGAGAGGGGAGAACTGGTGGGAATAAGTAGTATATGTTACAGAATGGTCTTGTAAACATCCTGCTGACTGCCTTTTCTGCCACAAGAAGCAACTATGTTAAGCCATTTGCATGATATAACGGACCTGCTTTGTTCTGAGCAGTTACCGGCCAAAGCAGAATTCATGCAGTGTGTTTCAGGGCTCGCTTAGGACGTGCTTTCAGGGAATCTTGGCATGGCTTTTGGATCCCCAGTGCCAAATGTAAAGAGCTATGGAAACTTTAGGGATATCGTACTCTGAGCTTTGGTGAACATCATTGTTCTGATAGGCAGTGACTGCTCAAACTAGTGCTTATAGAGCTGTATCCAAAGACTAGCGGAGCAGGAAACAAATCCACTGCCTTCATTGGACTTTGGCTAAAACTACAAAGTTTGGAGGATACCTATGGCTATTGATGCTTCAGTGGTCAATGTAATTATTCACAGATCGCATCTACCGACTGTTCAAAAAGGACAAGCTGGACAATCGGAGCTTAAATTTTATTAATGAATGTTCAAAATTAGGACAGTTATTAAGGAAGACAGAGGTAGCAGAAAACATGGGGAATTGGATAAGGCATCAGGAGAAGAAAATGACCTTTTTGAAAGGACTCCCTGCCATCTGATTCTACCTTGGAAAACCAAATTCTCTTTTCAACAGTAGTATGTGCCCTTCTGTGGGTTTGTTTCCCTGTGAGGAAAGGTGTACATCTAAACTGGCAAATACTCAATAATGAATGTTTAGCTGTTGTAGGAAGCGATTGGAAAATCAATCCCCCGTTGTCATTTTGAATAGGCGAAGTGCTTGACAAGGGCTTGCGCGTGCTGTCCCAGGTAAACATCCTTGTGGATTGCAGGAGTTAGTGGGTGCTATTCTAGTAACAGTTAAAAGTGAGTATTAACAGTTCATTCTTGTTTAGACCTCAGCAATGCGTGTTTTGTTTAAATAGGTGCAAATGCCATCCAGATGCTTATAAAAGCCTTTATTGGTAATAACCTGGCCAATCAAAGGGCATGGTTAGGCAGTGATGTCATGGTGATATTTAATATTTTACCGCAGAGCAGTGTGCAAGGTTCTCCGCAGCTACCCACATGTTTTCCACCACGGTTGTCCTGTTTGGCCCCTCTTTGATCTATAAGCTTCTTTTCAGCTTAATGCTGGTAAACGTCCTCTCTTGACAGCACCCTTTGCTCCTGTCCGCCATTATCTGCTGAAGTTCAGAAACCAGAGCATCACTTCAAACAGCAGAGTTAGGGAGTAGCCGGTCAGGAGAGATTCCTGAGGCATGCAGTTCTGGCATAATCATTCAAAGATGTTTGAGCTGGGCTTGGGGAGGGGGTTGGACAGAGGTGTATGTGAACAGAGAGCTGTGGGGGTTGGCCTCTGGTCACTGGTAAATAAGTGAAGGCAGGTGCCAGAGAGTCTAGACACAGTGATTTCAGTCCTGGTCTGTGGTATCTGATACTCAATATGGGACTTGTCTGATTGAACACTACTGCCTCTTCATTGCACATGCTGCAGTCTTTTTACTGCCTTCCTGTTAAATCAGTAAAAGATGACAATGGACATAGTAAAAGCAGAACAAATTTAATTTTAATATTTCCTATTTGGCAGCAATTACTCTTCCTTTTGAAGTGGCACAAGAAGCAATCAAATTAAATGAAGACATAATGGGAAACATGGAGCTCGTACGAAACTATTATTTTAAAATTTGAACAGCTTTAATTGAAACTGGATATATTTTTTCTTTTTATAGAGAAGTAGTTCAGTAATTAACAGTGTAATCCCATCTTGTTAAACATCTGATTTCCACAGATTTTGTATTGTGTAAGTAATGAGAATGTTTCCCTTCAAATTATTTGAAGGGTTTTAAAAATCTGTTTTTAAAGGTTTTGTAACAGAAGAGTTGCAGGGGGTGATTTTTGAATACTCGTGTTCTCCTTGTTAAGTGGCAACTTTCTTCTCTGGTTAATTCGCTCTTATGTGAATGTCAGGCTTACGGATTTAATAAACTAGGGATTTTATAAGTTCTTAAAACAACCTAGGGAAACCTGATTCTACCTTTTTAAGAAAGGGAGGAAGAAATCAATGATAGCTTTTAAATCAGTACATGAAAGTACCAGAAAAAGAGATTAATAACTATGTTGTAACTTTTTTTTATTATTATTTGGGTCCATTTGGAATGATAGTCTGCTATCTGATAATAGATAAACGTACAGAATTGCTGTAGTAAAATACTTCAGAGTGAAATTCCTGCAATCTTATTGTTCCTTTTTTTCCCCCTCTCTCTAAATGGATTGTTCACCCACTTTCTCTAGTTTTTAATGTATTACAAACTGTCTTTCCACCAGGGGGCAAGCACACAAATATTTAGTGATTAGTTGTTGATTTCTTCTGCTCCCACCCCTTTTTGACACAAACTGAGCTACTTTTTTTGTACTTTACGTTCTGCTTATCTTTAGGTTCAGTTGTTTCTACTTCCAGTAATCTCAGTCTTGTCATCACGCTGCTTTGCATTATAATCTTGACGTGTCTTATGAATTGAGCAGGCTTTAGGAGGAAATAGGGTGATGTCCTGCAGCCACTCCATGAGGAAGCCATGCAACTTGTCTGCCATGGTTGGAAACAGAGAAAAAGAAATGGATGTATTTGAGTCGTGTTCGTATATTCAATATACTGTTTCAAAAAATGTTCGTATTGAACAAAACGAGACTAGATAGCCTGTGATGTAATGGACAATACAGGTGCCAAGTGTATAAAATGATGG
This sequence comes from Phoenicopterus ruber ruber, assembly GCA_009819775.1. Classification (NCBI taxonomy): domain Eukaryota; kingdom Metazoa; phylum Chordata; class Aves; order Phoenicopteriformes; family Phoenicopteridae; genus Phoenicopterus; species Phoenicopterus ruber. Next base: position 29,618,209 of record CM020222.1, read on the forward strand.
CAGTCCATAGGTTATTTGCCTAAGGAATCATATGGGCATTCACTGACACTTACTAAACAGTTGGAACAGGATTATAGGCGATTGTCTGCTTATGTTAACCCAGGTTGTTCTGTCCCATTACCAAAAAAATAGGACTACTACTGAGAAGTCTTTGGTATATGGCAGTGTTCAGCTCTAGCAATGGAAGCTGCAGAGATAAAGCATGTTGCTGCAGATACAGCTAATTTACCTATCAACAGAGTAATCTCAAAGCAAAATAGTAGTAGAATTGTTCTGCAATTAAGTATCTGTTTAGTGTCATAATTTTATTAAACAACCAGGTATTAATCTGACTTTCTGTGGAACTAAGTTCTGGGGGTTTTTTTTTCCTATATTAAGTTTAGGTGAACTTTCAAAACAAATTTATCCATTCACAACTTTAAAAAAAAAAAGGGTAAAAATAAAAAATTCAGTGGTAGCAATAAAATGTAACTAACCCTAGTTAATTTAAGGTGATGAGTGACTGCCATTTTTGGCACTTTATAAGCATTGTTATCCCCAAATAATGGAACTATACATCTTGTGCCCTCAACCTTTATAACTTTACTGTTCCTGTAGAAATGCTGAATATTAATTTAAAAAAAAAAAAAAGCTACTGTAGTTGGCATCATAACATTACTCTTCTAATGCTTTGGAAAGATTAATGATGTAAGTGTGCTTGTGTTTCTTGGCAGTTAATGAAGATGCTTTTTGAATGTCCTGATGAGCGAGTTGACCTGGAACTTATTTCTTTCTGTATTAACCTTGCTGCTAACAAAAGAAATGTACAACTTATCTGTGAAGGTAAGTGTACCGAGATTTTACTGTTTTCTTGGAGATGACGATGCTGTATATATTTATTTTTATAGATACATATATAAATTATGTATATTTGAGTTATTTATAAATGTATATGTGTATATGTATTATTTAAAAATAACATGCACCTGTCTGGGTAATGATTGCAAGCAAATGGCCATATCCTCCCCAAAATTGGTCTTGGTGGCAGGAGTGACACTGAACAGCTACACATGCCCACATCTCTCGTATGTGCATGTAGTTCTGTAAAACGCACTGATGACATTACTGTGGGAAACTATGGCTGTATGGAGAGATGAAGATTTTGTTCTACCTGATGCCTAAAATCCATCTTCAGCTAATCAGTGTTTCACCTGCCAGTACCAAATTAATAGCACAGTGATGTAATTTAGTTTCATCTTTCCTTTTTTTTTTTTAATTGAGCATCTTTTGGGTTCTAGTACTTTGTTATGTGGTATAGATGGGTTCTGCATTTCGTTCAGTAGCCCTCTAGATTTAAAGTTTCATTATTTTCACACTAGCAGTTTTAAGTGGAACGTTACTATTCGGTAGCTCTAATTTTCACTTGTGCTCAAAATTTTCACTATGAACTACAATAAATTACGAGACTTTAAAAGGGACAGTTGCAATCAATGGTTTCTATGGCCGGCAATTCCACTTTAAGAAGTAGAAAGCACTTATTAGACAAGGTGATCTTTTGGAAACATAATGGTAACAGTGGGGCTTGCCCTGTGCAATCAAGTACTTCGGATCTGTGTATGTCTGTTATGTGTATTCCCACGTAATGATCTATGTGACTGGTAAATAATCTTTTAAAAACAGAACAATGTATTTATTCCATGGGAGAGAAGTCTCTGAGCTAGTACCAACAGCTGTGCTGCATCTCCACTAACTGCACTTGATGATAGGATAATGGTTTGGATCTAGAACCTTTCTGGGTCTGAATAAATAACTAAGCACACCTGAAGCATTTAGTCATTTATCTGACTACTTAAGTGTTGCACCAGTACACATGGTCATAGTAGTTGTTTTAGAGAAGCTATAGAATTTATACAGAGCAGGTCTTTTCTTTTTCAACTTCAACTTGGAAGAAATAGTTCCTGTCTAGATTCTTCACTTTTTCCTTTTAAACTTTTAAAAGTTAAAGATGTTTTTTTTGTGTGTGTGATGGTGTTTTTTGATCAGCCAGTACTTTCTTCATTTTTTTTTTTTTTTTTATTTGGAGGATTTTCTAAGTATTTGTTTCTTTTCAGGAAATGGTTTGAAAATGCTAATGAAGAGGGCTTTGAAATTTAAGGACCCGTTGTTAATGAAGATGATCAGGAATATTTCACAACATGATGGGCCAACTAAAAGCCTGTTTATTGTAAGTACTATCTATTACCTAATGTGATCTCTGATTCTTCCTACTGGAAAAGACTGGCTTTGGAGAGCTGCTGTCTTTTGTCTTTACAGGGTGTCCAGTTTAAGTTTTCTTGGCTGTCATGGGTTGATTTATGTTTTGTTTTATAACGCTATCTCAGTTGGCAGATCAGGGTTTGGATCCCTCACTACAGGGAAAACAGATCTTGAGCTGTATCCAATACATCTCTGTTCCAAAACAAACACACAAAAACAAGCAAACAAAAAACCCAACCAAACAAAAACAAAGAACAACCAACTGCTGGGGTGCGCATCGTAACAATTAACAGTTATCCTAAAGCTCTGCTTTTAGAGCTAGAGGGCAAAATAAAGTGGGTTTTTTTCTTCCACTGTGACAAGTGTTTTGTATGAGTGGATATTTTAAAATTTTGAATACTTAATATTCAGTTAACCATGTAAAACCACACTTTCAAAAGAAGGGGGGGGAAACACAACATCCTAATTGTGGAAATTTTAAATGAACTGTTAAAATGAGGATTGAATATCAAATTGTCTTAAAGCAGTATGGAGTTAGTAAGTAGAATCCATGATTCCCCTGCTCATGTCCCCAGAAAAATCTTGTAGTTATTTCTTAAAATCTTTAGGAAGAGGACTCCGTTACGGTCACTAACGCAGTATGGTGTTCGCTATCTTCTTCCCTTATTTTCTAACAGCTTTCTCAAACTGTGTGTGTAGTAGCTACTTTTGGAACATCTGAACAAATGATCTACATCTCTTGCAAGTGAAAGAATGGAGAGGAGGAATGCTGAAATGTTTTCTTGGATTATTCTTCAACTGAAATTGAAACTGCCTTATTAGCCATTGTTTCAGGAGAAAAGTCTCCTTAGCGTTCTTTTGAGAATTAGTTTTGATTTGACCAAGTTGTGAGTTCTTCAGAACCCCAGATTATTCACCCGTAGTGTTTGTTGCTGTATTTTCTTTAGGATTATGTTGGTGATTTAGCAGCTCAAATATCAAATGATGAAGAAGAGGAATTTGTGATTGAATGCCTGGGAACACTTGCAAATTTGACGTTACCAGATCTGGACTGGGAGCTTGTGCTGAAAGAGTACAAACTGGTTCCGTACCTCAAGGATAAACTAAAACCAGGTCTGTACAAAGTTTGGTTAGTCTTTTGAAGTAGAGTGTCTCGAAGAATACTTAGAGTGCTCTTTCAGAGTAAGGTCTGTTTACCTTTATAATTTGTGATTGTTTGGGGAAACATAACACTGAAGAACAGAATCATATCTACAGATAAATATACAACTGCCACAAGATTAAGAATTTCTAAGAGGTAATTCTTCCTGCCTTCTGACTTACCAGGTTCTGCAGAAGATGACCTTGTTTTAGAAGTGGTGATAATGATTGGAACAGTTTCTATGGATGACTCTTGCGCTGCTCTGCTGGCTAAATCTGGAATCATCCCCGCGCTCATTGAGCTTCTAAATGGTATATTGCCATGTTTGACTTTTAGGTCTTGTTTTTCAGAGAAGTTTAGTTGACGTAGCTGTGCTGTAACTGAATGCACCATTCATTTCCTCTTGCAAGGCAGGGGTAGATGTTCTATATATGAAAGGCGGAGCAATTATTCCATTATTGGTCTAATAGATTTGATTTTTCCCACACTTCACCAACTCCTGCTGCAATCTGTGGTCTTTCTGCTTGACTGGAGCAGGGAAGAAAACACTCATTTTGTGTTGTCAGGAGATGAAATCTCACGTGTACCACTGAACTGTCTAGCTGACATGTAAGAGCTGGGCTTTCTCTAAGCATCAAGAACTTCTAGTTGTGAGATCTGAAATTGTGGGTGTGTTTTTTTTTCCTTGCAGCTCAGCAGGAGGATGATGAGTTCGTCTGCCAGATCATCTATGTATTTTATCAGATGGTCTTCCACCAAGCCACCAGAGATGTCATTATCAAGGAAACTCGTATCTTTTTAAAGATTAAACATCTAGAATTACTGCACTTAATTTGCCATCACTGATGTTTGGCCTATGTTTTTCTTGCATAAACCTCTTGATCTCGGAGGTTTCTTTGTAAATGGTTTATTTCAGCTGAAGAAAAAATCCAAGCAGCCTAGGCATGTAGAGGGACTGCAAGATTAATAGTAAAGATTAAAAGTTAGTTTGCTTTGAAACAGGGAGGGGGGTAGGAGGGGGATCACTGGACCAGATTGACCCATTAGTTCCTATCCAGTCTGAATTACTGTATGAATTTGTTTTGCAAATCATAGTCCATAGAAAAACTTACATAGAGCATAGACAAACTTCTTGCACTGCACCGTTATACATGTGTTGCATAGTCTGAAGTTATGTGCATTAAAATATTTCAATGGCATTCTTTCTTATATCAGTCTAGAGATTATAAATAATGCCTGCTCTGTATTTTTTGTCCACTTAATTGTTCTTTGAATGTTTGGCATAAGTGTCCCATCTTCTTCCCACTGTGGAGACTTTGATTTCTGTTCCTGGCTTTCCTCTTTCTCCTTTTTTCGCCTGTCTGATGACTGAATCTGTTCTTCAGTTTTCTCATGTCACAGATCTGTTCAATTTTTTTGTGAGGTACTTATAACTCTTATTTAGTCTTTACTACTTATTCTTTCAATCACTGCTGATGTTCAGCTCATTCAGATGATCCGAAAACTGTGGAAAGAGGCACTAGCTGTCTTTGAGCCTTAACCGAATGTTAAATTTTATTGAAACATAAAGAATAGGTTGAATGGAGCCCTTGTAGGGATAGCAGATTAGTGATTACTTTGCGAACAATACAAGGGCTACTTCTTAATGTCTGTTTTCCCTTAAGCTCTGTGGAATATCTGAGAAGCCATTTGGGATGTTGTTCTTTGTCTCCTGTTTGGACTCCTAGAGGGCCAGCTTTAAAAAAAAAAAAACATCTCTTTTTATATCTGTAATGATAAAGCACCAACATTTGAACAATGCTTTTCACACTCAAATTGAACAAGACTAGTATTAATGCTATCATTTGCACAATAGATCATCTTCAATATTTTTGAGACAAATACATTGGAAACCTTTTTTTAAAAGCAAGAAAACTCCCTAAAGATTACAAAAGTAACAGTCTCAAAAGATTAAACCATTCCACAGGATCTATGCCTTTTGGACTAACACATTAGGTGCATGGATTTCTTGTAATAGATCAGACTGTATTTTCTTTGTAAGGGGCATGTAATTTTTCTTTAGCAGTTTTGAAGAATATTTAGGTATCTTAAAATGTGACTTTAAAAAAAAAAAAAAGTGGTTGGGGGAAGGCAGCTGAACTTCCCATGTGATGGAAAATTCCTGACTATGGTTCTTAATGAAATTTGCAGTTGGAAGAACCTAGGACTGTGGAAAAAAAAAAATTAGCTTTTATCCTTAACAGTTTCTTTCCAGAGGCTCCAGCATATCTTATAGACCTGATGCATGATAAAAATGCCGAGATTCGCAAAGTTTGTGACAACACTCTGGATATTATAGCGGTAGGTCTGTTGGGTTTTTTATCATCTGTCTTTCAAGAACCTCTTTACATGAGATAATTCTAAAATAACTAAGTAGCAATAACTTGCAAATGGAGAATATTTTTCATGTGCAACTTTCTAATCACGTAGGTAAAAGATCAATTTTCATGGCACAATGACAATCATTAATCTAGGCTGTGTACCAAACTTCCAAAAAGTGCATATGTACTTTGAAAATTCATACCAGTTAGCTTTACACTACAGACACTTTTTAAAAGTGCTTTTATACTTAAATAAATTAATCACATTACATAAGTATGTCAAGCTTTCGTTATTTCTTAGTTCTCCAAACAAATGGCTCTTGTTACCCAGCAGCTTTTATTCAGCTTTTGTACATTGCCTGATGCCAATATTTGTTTCAAAAAGAAAATGTGGGTGGCGATCTTGAAGCTGGTTGTTTTCTGCTGGGGGAACAGTCAGTATAGTATTGAACTTCTAATATTGTCTTCAACTCTTGGATAGGTTTCCTTTAGCTACATGACTGACTTTGTCCAACTATCCATTGATCACAATAAACTTTTGGGACAGTTGTTTTGTATTAAACTGCTAACCTGGAAAAAAAAGAATACTGAATTGTGAAGTGCTATTGCTTTATCACCTTGTATAGCATGTATAATCTGCTTCTGGGGATCCTTGACTCTAGAAGCGTTAGTATTTTCTAGGATGTTCTTCATTGAAGTAAAGACATTGTGAAACTGATTACACTTAAAAGTTGCATTTCACTGTTAAAATTCCTCCTGGCCTGTTTAATTGAATTGACTTTTATTGACAAAGAAATTACAGCATTTTGTAGTGTTTTAGGATTGTACAGACTGTACATCCTTTTGGATGTAGAGCAGCTATCATGAAATTAAATCTTACAGCCAAAGAGAACTTAACTATGAGTCAAGAGTAGTGTCTTTGACTACCTTAATGCTTTTCTTATCACCTGCTTAGTTTCTTCTTTAGTTGAATTACGCATATTGCAGCTTGTTCTCGGAAAGGTTTAATATAGCATAAGACCTAACTCATGCTGCACAATACTATAGTCTATTTTGTCTCTCTGTTATACTCATTAATAATGCCTTCTAATTTAATATTCATCTAAAAACTGAAGTAAAATGACATTTGGGTATTCAAAAGGCGTTGGGTATTCAAAAGGTGTTTAGATGAGGCCCTAAGGGATATGATTTAGTGGGGGACTTGGTAGTGATAGGTTAATGGTTGGACCCGATGATCTCGGAGGTCTCTTCCAACCAGAACAATTCTATGATTCTATGATTCTGTAACATTTTCTGTGTTGGAATTCTTTTTATCTGGCTCTAGTTTTGCTTCATGGAGGTATGGAATGAATATCATGCTCCACTAGTGGCAGAGTTGCCGTTGACATTCATTAAGGGCAAGATTTCAACTAAGATGAATTTGCACTTAGTACTTATTTATGATGGGCATTATATTCAGCTTACCAAGACCAATTATTTCCAGGGACATCTCCAGGGACTGGAAATGGTAGAAAGATTTTTATCTTCTGGGTGAGGCCAGGCAATCCAGGTGCTTCCAATGCTTGTTTTATCTTGGGGCCAGTGCAATTTCCAAGTGTCTCAGGTGTTGATTTATTCATATGGGGGAGCTTTACAATGTGGTACATAGTAGTATCTAGTTACTGAAAAATTATGTTATTAATATTATTAAGCAAAATTTATTTTATAGAATCTAGAAGAATAAATACATTAAGACATAGCTTCATATTCAATATTAACATCTGAGTAAAATGTACTTGGCTTTTTTTTTCCTTCCTAAGAAGAGGTAATCTTTATGCTAGGTGTGAGTAAATGAGGAGTGCTATGATAATGGATGGGAAAGGCTTCTCAACTTGCAAGAAGCACTGGACAGGACTTCTAGGGCCTTGAGGAAGAATAAAGGGAGGAAATGATGTGGTACTGTTGTTATTGGGGGCAGGAGAGAGGATATCAAGCACATACTGAGAGGAGTTTGCATGGTGATAAATTATTTTTTTGTTTGCTTGTGGAGCAGTGCCACACTTGGAATGGTGTTCACTGGTAAGTTAGGAGCGTTCCCTTTCTGAGAAGGTCTTTTTAGCTTTATTATCTAGCTGTTGGGTTATAAGTTGCATAAACCATAGCTAACGCCATGCCCCTGTGGGGAATAGGAAGCGCAATATGAGAGAGAACCACTAATTGATTGCTTTCTTGGCAATGTTGTAAGCTGGTTGCACTTTATCTCCCAGTACCAAAAATCACAGGCAAAAAAGGCAACATTCTAGATGCTGATGGGAGAAAATATGAAACAGTAAGTTTCCAGAACCTCAGATCTTGATAGGTGTTTTGCCATTCAGCTCAGAGGATATGGTAAAGCAGCCTGTAAACATTGAGATGTTTGGTTTTGTGGCAGTTTTACACAACCAGTGCCTTCTGAGGTGTCTGAACAGACATAGTCTCTAAGATTGAGACGATTGGTGAAACTTCTTATCTGTGCTAAATCCACAACAAGAAAAACTTAAGTTTTCAATCTTGTTGTTCCATACATGCTGACAGGGTTAGTTCCTCTGATGATGGAAATCAGAAACTAAATGTTGGAGAATAGAGATTTGAAAGTAATTTCTTCTCAGGGAGACAAACGCTTCTTTCACTCATCAATAAGCTCTATATGGTGTGATTGAAATAACACTGAAGAAAATCAGATGCCTTATAAGCCTTAGGGGAGATATGCTTTCTGTAGTAAAGTAATTTTCACAGAAATTATGGAAATGTTACACTAGTGATGATTTGTTTAGTATAGCTTGGCTGGACTCTGCCATTGATGAACTGAAACAGATGTGCTGCTTTAGCATAGCATGTACTGGGGAGTCTCAGCTTTGCACTGGTAGATGCAAGATATCCCTTTTGTCACAAAGAAAGTCTGCGTTGATAATTTCGGAATGCTTCAGTCTCCTGTCACGTGCCGAGTCTTGACACCAAGCAGCTAGTTTAGTGTACTTGTACGCCTAAAGAGGGACAGGTCTCATGGCTCAGCTGACAGCCTGGAATCAACAGCTGGTGTAGGAGTCTCAAGCAAATCAAGTTCCCTTTTCCTCTGCCTCAGAAGCCTGGACACCTGCAACCCAAAGCTTGTGGAAAGAAATGTCAGCTTACTCGAGATGGTTTTACTCTGTTCACCTCAGACAATATTATCCAGAGCTGAGGGGGTTATTAATCTCTCAGGTTTCTCATTCATTTTTTTTACTGCAGTTAAATGATTTTCCTCATTTATTCAAGGGATATTTAATTAACCATAACCAGATCCTTGGACTGTGTAGTCCGAGCCTTCCCTCTCCCCCGTTTCCCCCCATTTTCCTATTTGGTGTTTTTACAGCTTTGAATCCAGGCCTGCTGTACCATCTTGTTTCTCTTATGATCAAGAGTGGCTCATTATGCTTCCTGCAGAAGTAAAACATCCAGGTAGCTACAGCATTGTCCATGTGATTTAGGAAGGGCTTTGTGCCTAGGGTGTTTTTCCAGCTCTCATTCTTTGCCCCAAGTATTTGTAATGAATGCCAAATAATGTTTGCCTCGTATGGAAAGCTGTGTTCATGAATGGCTTGCATCTTTCCATGTTAGCTAAGTGCCCTGACACAAATCCTCCATGTTGGGAATGCTGGAATTTCACATAAGAAACAGGAATGCGCTGTGAACCCTCAGTGCTCTGGGATTTGGGGCCAGCTGTGCAAGATGTTGGCCAGCTCTCTTAGAATCAAGGAAGAGCAGACCACTGGGATTTGGTGTGGGCTTTATTTGAATAGGCAGCTTACTCTCAAAATAGATAACCTTTGACTCCAGCTTGGTGTCCTCTTTCTATGAAGAGTGCTGTAGTCACTCCAGGAAAAAAGGTTCTCCCTTTACTTGTCAAGACTCCCCCTTTCTGTGGTGTCTCTTGTTGCCCTGTTATCCTCTAACAATCGTGAATACAGAGAGGTGGGCAGAAGAGCAGCTAAGCTGTGGGGCTGCAGGCTGAACTGTTGACACACGTTTTCACCGATCAACTTCTGCATTGTTAAATTTGCAATCAGTCTGCTTTGGTGCTGGTCGCTTTTTGTGGCAAAGAGCATGCACCCAGCAGGAAAGGCTCTACCTGGACTGGTAGAATAACCACACTGCAGGCAGCATTACATAGGGCAGGGGTGTCCTGATCGGTTTTTGTCTTCACATAAACTGATCTTGGACAGATTTCCTTCTAGCATTGGTGCTTGCTCTTTGGAGTTGTAAGACTAGGAAGGTGAGCCAAAGCACTGATCTCGGTTACTTTCATAACAGCTTGCCAATGAGATACCTTACATTCCTCCAAAGGAAAAAAGAAAGTTTCTCTCTTCAGCTATTGACGATATAGGAACCCTATGGACGCTGTGCATTTTATGTACGCACCTAAATAAATTTAGGGGGGCATGAATATTTACTCTTTTCTCTGCCTTGCCATTAGTTTCATATCACAGGTTTCTATTAGCTTCCTGTCAAAATACATTTAGTGATGAACCTGATTGCAAACAAGTGACTCTGGGTTGCACAGGTGTAAGTGCTGGAAGATTTTTTTGGCCTGTGAATGAATTGCCCTCCGGTGGTACTTACCGTAAGGTAGGTGTTGCAGACACCTGCAGAAGGTGATCCATAACACCTGTTTCTCTCCTTGGTTTAGAGAGGCACGTAGTTCAAATGACATGCCTAACTTTTGGATAGCTAGACAAGATAAATCTTTTCTTTCTTAATAAATGGTTAATTTAACCTTTCATGTAAACTGTGCTGTTTAGGGACGGTTAAATAATGAAGAATGTAACATATCGCCAAGTACAGCCTTGAACGTAATGAGCATTCTACTTACTGTATAGCAGTTTTAGTTTAGTATGAAGAATCACATCAAATGAACCCTATTACAGACCCAATTAAAGGGCAACCACATTAAAGTGAAAAGGAAAATCTGTTTTTCATCAGCTGTGAGAGAACACAAAGCAGATCTGTGTAGCTCTATGTTATCCTATAGTGTGTTAATCAGATACAAGGTGTGACGGAAGCCAGTGACAAAGGGGACCCCTGATAGGGAACAGACACGCTCTGATAATAGGCCAGTTAACGCTTCATAATATTTCAATGGTTCAGTAGTAAACAAAGTTGGAAGTAGAACTTCAAAAAGGATGGCACATTCCTCGCAGAGTCGAACCATACATCTTCTATGACACTTCTGGATTTATGGAAACCGAATGTTAAAAACAGTGATGTCAGGGAGCTCCAGAGAGAATAAAATCAACCTTCAGGATTCCTCCTTTTATGTTTCTGAACATGCAATATTGGGCGGGGGGCAGGGGGTTGGAGAATAGGCACATTCTGTCCACCTTCTCGTTCCCCCACCCGCTGCTTTTCTTAGTAGCCTAACATTTGAAAGCACCGGAGGGCACAAAGCTGTGTTTCTATCTCCGTGACGTTTAGTTTTCTGGTTTCATTTTTGCAGGAATTCCTGAGTAAAGGAGGTGTGCTTCATGTGTTTAAAAAACCAAACCAAAACCCAACCAAAACCAAAAAACACACACACACACAAAAGGTTTTTAATAGCTCAAAATATAATTACTGGAAGACTTGCTGTGTTTTAGGGAATTGTTTTGCTCTCAAGTTCTTTAATTTGGTTTCTTTGTGCCTTTTGGCTGTAGTCCTGCATTTACAGCTTTTCTTCCATTCTGATGTTATTCCATTAATCATTTACCCTGTGGTGTTTCTGCACATTTCTGTGGAAAATCTACAGACATATTCCTGATCTAGCAGTACTTAAATGAACTTTTTTGTGATGAGGTTATGTAAATCGTTCTAGATTATTGCAAATCATCTTTTTTTAGGATTGCTACCAGAATGAAACTGTTGACAAAACTGATCATTGATCTGATTCTGGTGCGGTCACTTCTGTGTTCTTGTTGCTCATTCACAGTGAAATGCAAGGTACAAATGTAACAATGTAGCCAAATTACTTGAAGGGATAACTCGTGATTTTTATGTAATGTGCAGATATGCTCAATCTTACAGCTGCTAATTTGCTATTCAGTTGCTAATTCTGTTTTCCAAAATCTAGATGAATGATTGAGGTAAAATACCCAGGAGTTTTAAGCCTTTTAATATAGGATGGGAAATGTAGAATACATAGGAATATTCTGCCCTGTTGTCATTGTCTAAAGAAAAAAACAGTTAGGATGTGAGAAATGTGAACTGATTTTTTTTTTTTTAGAAGGATATGAGAAGTTCATGTCTATTTGTGACAGATGTTCAGCATGTTCAGACAGTGGTGTGGAATGGAACAGCGATGTCGGGCAAGGGGGATTCATTTGGGGTTGTAACTTTGGGAAGACTAAAATGTTTTCAAAGTGCATTTATGGTAAATGTGGATTAGGTAATTCAGCTGCTGGCCTTTCTGCTTTTGAGAACTTTTAAAGGTAAACGAGGTAATGTGAAAGGGATTCAGCTTTCCCACGGATTAGTCTAATATGCTGTTTGTTAAATTTATTTTCCCCCACTTCTTTGCAATCATGATTTCTGGGAATAGTTTTCTTAAGACTGCAGTATGATTTCTGGCAGTTACAAGGTGTATCTCTAAAGCTTGTAAGTAATTCACAACTGCTGGAGGCTGACATAATAGATAGCCCACAGTTTAGCTCTGGCAGATGCAGCAAAGGAGATGTTTTCAAGATGCTGGTCAGATGTCATCATTGAAAGTCATGCCCTTTCATTTTTTTTATGGATTGTTTTATAAATCTCAGCGATGAGCTTGCTTTTTCCAGGGAAACTCTTGTTTTGCACTGTTATTTCTGGCCTTTCCTTTTAATCAAGAGTGGAAGTGGGGGAAAAAGATCAAGAGGCAGAAATAGCATGAGATGTTCTTTTTCCAAACAGTATGAGGCATAGGTGGGTGGGTGTTTTTTGGTGTTTTGGGTGTTTTGTTTCTGTTTTGTTTTTTTCTTTCTCCCTCCCTAAGGCTTCTGCAGTACTGCATGGCTGACAGAAACCTGGCATTTTGCTTGAGGCCACTAGTGGTGAGAATATCTGTAGATCCTACAGGTGACACCTGCTCTGTCTATGGAAGTTATGCAGGAGACCGAGTTTTGAACAGGACCGCTTGTGTGCCAGGATGGTGCAGAGGGGAATTAGAAAGGTCTAGTAATTAGTGTTGATCAGAGGTGGGATTGGAGAAATTTAGAATAACGCCACAGACTGATCAGAGCCCCACATCTGCAGGTACTTGCATGGATGTCCCATCAAAAGGGAGTTTACATTCTGCTTTAAGCCAAGAGAAACAAACTTGCCATTTCTCCAAGTAAAACAAAGTTTAAAACCCCACTGGCATAGAATAAGGGTATGTGGTTGCACAATGCGACATGATTCCCTATGAAATCTTGGATGCTCTAGATAATCATTAGCGATGTCAGAGAAGCCTCTGCCAGAATGACAGGGCCAGCTGTTTTTTGTGTTATCGACCAGTCAGAAGGGTGGAAAAGGCACAGGGTAGAGAGAGTGTTACCTACGTCAGGTTGATAGCAGTGAAGACAAGGTAGGTTGAATATTAAGTCAGTTTAAAAGCTCAAGTTCAGCAGTTTAACCTGAGCTACTAAGCCAACTTATTCTGTCTTCACTGCTATTTTTTGACCTCCTGGTTACAGACAGATCTACTTTTGCATGTCTAGCTGGAGCAGTTTAAGAAATTACCACTTCTGCAGCCAAGGCATTGTCGCTAATTGTGTGAACACTCTTCATCTCCTGTGGGGCTAAGTAAAACAGATTTTAAAAACCTTAAACTACTCCAGCTAGATCTCCCAGGAAAGTCTGTCTAGATCATGTGTTAACTAAGGTGAGAGTTAAGAAATTATTTTCAATTTTTCTCTCCTTTGTAGTTAGGTTAGAAGACAGTGAAGTGGGGCCTGTTTCACGAGGATATTTCTTCCCACAAGTAGAAACACTTTGGTTATGAATGTTATTCTGGTTCACAATTCTTTGATTAAAAAAGTACTAACCATGGTGCATTATTTTTGAATCTTCCCAAACTGATAACATCTGCAGATTTTCATACGTTGATGAGTTTCCTATAGTTAGCTGTGCCCTATCTCTCCAGTAATATTGACAAACTGAGTATTATCCACAGGTCTCTGTTCCCTCAGTGGTAATCAACAGCCCATGTAGTCTGGTCTGTTTAGAAGAGCCTTCTAAGCAGCTGATGGCAGTGACCGTAGGCTATGTCACTTCCTTCTGATGCTCCTTTATATTGACTATCACATCACTTGAGTGCGGTTAGGCTGTAATCCAGATTGACATTTCATGCTTACATTTTGTTTTCATAGTGGCCAGAACCTATATTCTGTATCAGCTTTCTGGATATCCTGTATCAGCTTTCTGGAGAAGTTCCTCTCAGATTTTTGTTTTGTATCTTGGATTCCCATATCCTCTTTATTACAAATGTTGTGTATCATCTTTGTGGGTATTCAGTATTAAACGTAGAAAGCCCTTATAAAATTTGACAAGAAGTTGAAAATTAAATCCTGTCTTATTGGAACTCATGAAACAAAATAAAGATTTATTGGTTTTATCACAACCTTTTTTTGTTGTATTTTCTAGTAACTAGTTGTCCTAGTGAATGGTCATCTAATGAGGATGTACAGGGTATTTGGCCGGTGTTAGTAATTAATTACTGAAGTCCCTCTGAAAATTGGCAGTAATTGGCTCTTCTTGATAAACCAAATGAGGAGACTGTGACAATGGAACTTCCCTGCCCAAAGCAGGATTTTTTCCTGAATGGTGTAAAGTTACAAACCATGCAGGGAGGATTGTACTGCTGCATGTACAAAAACAGAATAATGCCTAGTGCTTGCAAAGTCATTCCCTTGTTTGTTCAAAGTACTCTGCAAACTGAATAGAGGATTTAAGTCACTGAGCCCTGACGTTAAATTCCTCTGCCATTTCCTGTTAAACCAAACAGCTTTGTGTGTACCTCATCCTAAAATATTGCGTGGTGATTTCTAACAGGAATATGATGAGGAATGGGCTAAAAAAATCCAGAGCGAGAAATTTCGATGGCACAACTCTCAGTGGCTGGAGATGGTGGAGAGTAGGCAGATGGATGACAGTGAGCAGTATCTGTATGGTGATGATCGTATTGAGCCCTACATCCACGAAGGGGATATTCTGGAAAGACCTGACCTCTACTACAATGCAGGTAAGGCAGCATATATTAGCATTCAGGACTGGGATTGCTACCTCTGTGTTTGGAAGGGGAGCTTGACCCGGGGCTGTAGAGAGAATCCACTGACTCAAACCAGCGGGACAGTTACCCTTTTGTGTCACTGGGAGCAGCACTGATGCATGCTAGCCAGCGATGGGCTTGTCCTTGTTAGGATGTTAATGATGGATTGAGCACTGTATATCTGTGATCTTATGAAGTGTTACAGGTCTTCAGAAATACGAGTAGACCTATCTGAGAGAGAGATAATGGGCCGTGATGACTGATTTGAATAAAGGCAGCCCAGCCTTGTTCTTCACACCTATTTCTTGTATCCATAGTTTGTTTGCTTTGCAAACAATCCTTTTCTCTCCCCTGTTAAATTCACAGCTATGGGATTTGATGCTGAATTTTGTTCTGCCTCATGTGTTAGTTCTGTAATGGAATTTTTATTGCAGATCTTGATGAAAGACTTCAGTTGAGTCACATCAAACTCAAAACTGCTAAGGTTCCTTAGCAGAGGCAATCATTGTATGGTTTCTGCTGTCTTATATCTAGGGAAGCGTGTGAATCTCTTCTGTAAATACTTTTTTTTTTTAGTTCCTCATATGAAAAAGTTTTGTCACTTGACAATTTGAAGAAGTTAGTTAAAAAAACAAACAAACAAAATTATCCTTGAGAGGAGTCATGTTCTTGTTTGAGACTAACCCAAAGACATTCCTCATCATTTTGATTAATCCTGTTAGTGGTGCGTAATGGCACGGTTCTGGGGGATCTCAAGTGGAATCTGCTCTGTCTCTCTCTGTCCGTAAAGATTTTGTAGTTACTAAGAAAGCAGAAGTTGCCATACTGGATTAAGACACTGATGTATCTAGTCCGGTATTGCCAGCTGTTTCAGAGGAAGGTTCAAAACACTCTGCAGGACACAATAATGAAATAATTATAAATGTCTTCATAACTTTTCATAACTAGGAGTTGGCCTATACTCTCAAACTTGTGGTTTTATATCCTTTTCAAACTCCTGGACAACTGTGTGCGCATGGATTTTTTTTTTTTTTAATTGCTGGGTTTGAGTCTGTGGTTTTTTATTTTCCACATAAGTGTCCAGTCCTTTGCTATGAAGCATGAGTCACAAAACTCTATGACTCTGGATGAATTTGCAGGAATAGTAATAAGAAAGACAAAACCACTAAAAAAGCACTAATGTTCCCCCTCATTTCTTTTCTGTGAAAAATACAGAATAGGTGGTGAGACAGGAAAACTTGACACAAGTGTTAATAATAGCCATTTCAACTTTCCTTCCTCTTCTTTGGTCATCTTACATCCATATGATGTCACAGAGCACTCATGTCTCGCTGAAAGACAGTAATATTGATCTGTGACAGATTATTTGCTTGTCAAGTAATACTTTTTCACATACTGTAAACACATGTATACAGTTAGAATATAGCCATGTACAGCTATCTTATGCTGCTAAAATGTAGTCTGATCATGACTAGCATTTCTCATTTACAATCTGTTGCGTTGTATTCAGTCACTTTCCCATGAGGTATTATCTTCTAAATGAATCTCTGTAGCACCTCATCAAATGTCTGTTAGAAATCTAGATGTGTCAATTCTATTCCTTTCATCATTTGTCACTATATTATCTTCAAAAAACATCAGGTAAATTCATAAAGCACAGGGAGATTTGTTTGAATGCCTGAGTCGTCATCTCTAAGCCTTTTTGTCTGTAAGTAACTTTCCACTGCTTCCTGCACAGGCAGTTTTAGTACTTTTGAAACCACAGAGGTTAAGCTAAGTGGCCTGGGACTCTCTGGATCTTATCTCTGTCTTTAAAGTGGAACGGCATTTGTAACTTCCTAGTCATTAGGAATCTCTTTCTCTTCTGTTGAACTATTAAAGTATCAGTCTGAATGTACCTGTTTCTGCCCTGGTTTTATTGGGATGCTTTCTGCACTGCAAGTCTGGGATCGTTTTCATACAGTAATGGAGGCAAACTGATGTAGGGTCTGTTTTAATGAACTCGCTTGTTTTATCTGATTAGAGCCTAGTACTAATTACCAAGTAAGAACTGTGCCCTTAATATTAACAAGAAAGGCGTTTTGTGAATGGGAACAGGAAAGAGTTAGGCTGGGCTCTCATTCAGCTGGGGTCAGTTCACTGACTTTACTTCAAAGACACTCTGGATTTACACTGATGTAACAGAGGGGAAAATGTTAGCCCTTGACTTTTCTTCTCTTCCTTATAAAGCAAGCGGAGACGGTGAAGCCTTTAGGGAATACTGCTGGCTTTACAAATGTCTGCATCTTCATATGCCGGTGTTTTAATATAAAGGAAGCAAAAGAAAACTGTAACCTATGTTCTTGAGAGGATATCGTGTGAAAAGACCACCCTTTTAGGAAATAGCTAGAAGACATGAAAATATGGGGGAAGATGAAAGAAATAGGTTTGAAGTTGCTTTCCTGTTTTTTCTTAACCAGTTTTAAGAGATACGGTGATGAAGGGTAGAGTCTGAACAATTAAGATCTTTGCTGCTTTTCTACTTTTATGCTGCTGGCCTGGGCTAATGTTTGACCCTTCTCATTACTTTTTATCTGGGCTAACTTTCATGATGGGGCAGACAAGACAGGTCTTGATATAACCTTTGCAGGCCTGAGGAAGAAGGGGTAAGAGAATATTTGTTAGCTACAGCTTTTTTCAGGGCACTAGGCTGAGTTACTTGGAGTCCCAGTAAGGTTGTTTTGTAATTGACATTGTTGATTTTCAGCATTATTGTTGCTTGTCATTCCTCCCAGAAATATTGTGAGTTGCTAATGAATTCCTAAGACAAACCAGCACAGGTTGTGTTGCCCACTTGCTTTGAAGTTATGCTCCTTCGTACGGTCACTGTATCTTTCTTGGTTTTATAGATGGCCTAATAGCCCCCGATGGAGCAGTGAGTCCGGATTTCTTCAGTGATTACCATCTTCAGAATGGAGACCTCGTTGGGCAGCATCCATTCTCTAGCAGGTAAATTGCTGTTTGTAAAGAATGCATATAATCCAACAATGGCTATTCAGGTTTCTTTGTAGGGCTTTGTTTGTGGTGTTCAACAATTTTCGTCCTCATAGCAGTGGGAATAGTTTACACTGAAAAAGCAGTTCTAGTCTGTCTTCTGAATCACGTTTCTTTTGACATATGAACATATGTCTTGCAATACATTGTAGCTTTCCAAAAGCTGTAGAATAGAAAAGTAGAACTAGAACACACAACTAACTACATGTTACGACAATTGCTCAAATACTATTCAGACATTGCTGGGAAACATCTGAAGAGAGGCTTGAGATGCTGATTACCTAGAAGACTTTTGTTTCCAGTATTCTTAAAATGTTAGAAATAAGTTTCTCAGCTGCCAAAACAATTTCTGTGGGTTTGTTTTTGGTTTTTTTCACCTTAACCTAAGTCTTCCCAAGGTATTCTTAGTTAGATTGCTGATGGTACTTACTTTGAAAATTTGCTAGATGAGCAAAAGATGTCAGCTTGACTTTTGGTAGATGTTTCTCTGAATTCCCCCTCTGGTCAGTGAACTCTCCTTCTCTGAATGTTAGCAAGCTGTTCCAGTTTGAATTTCTGAGCAGACTTCTCCCACGAGTTCAAAGTAGAAAAGACTCATTTCAAAGTATGAAATCTTCATAGATCCTGTAGTGTTTAGGAAATGCCTTTTATAGAGCATGAATTATGTGCACTCATTAGCAGGAAATATTTCAAACACTTTACAGCCAAGGTACAGAATTCACTTTAAAAGGGTGGTATCTCGATATGCACAGCCCTGTGGTTGAAGTTGTTTCTTTCCAAAGGAAGAATGTTATTTTCACCACTTACAACTTTAGTCACCATTTGTAAAATATGAGTAGTTCGCAGTATGTACAGCTGAAGCAAAAAAGTTTTTTCTTCCTTACTTTGGCTTCTTGTAATTGTTAAAGGGCAGTGGATGGTTACACTTGTTTGTTTATTCTACGTGCGATGCACCAGAAAGCTGAACATTCAGCAAGGGTGGAATAATGGTAACATTTTTAAGAACAAATTAAAATAACTAAAATACTCAGATCAGAAAAAAAAAGTAGGACTTAAGAGATGGATCCTCTTGAAAAAATCAAGTGTTTATACTCGGTGAGGGTCAAGTTCAGTCTAGTGTGTAACCCTTTGCGTGGAGCCTATGTTTGGGAAGAGGATACTGGTGCTGATTGCTTCCAAACGTGCAACCTTCATTTCAGAGCATGCAGGTGATAGAGAAACTGAGGGAAGTATGAGCTATACGCTACCCTTGGAGTCTTACCAGGTGACTTACCATTTCCAACTTTAAAACAGACACGCAACCCAGGAGATGACAGATTTCTGTATTAACCAGAACATTGTATGGGTATGTGGTCCCAACAGTGTTCCTGCTCCTTGGAGGTGGGGGGAAAGGTGTGTAGGGTGAAGCTTGCAGACTCCTTTGTTTCCAATAAACTTAGATATAGCCCCAGTCAAGATGCTTTTGTTTTGCCAGAAAATTTTCAGCTGGGGAAAGAAAAGTCTTGAGTAACCTTGGGTAAAAGTTAAAGCAGATCACTCAACCTCAAATTTCAATCCCTTATCAGGGAGCTATGTTAGTAAGCTGCTTTTTAATCTGATTGTATTCCAACTAAAATGAGTAGCAAAGTACATCTGGTGTATATCTAGTTAAATTAAGTATTTGTAGAATTTTCTTGTAATGTCTCAAGGCATTTTGGAGGCTCACCTCAAGAAAGAAAACAGAAAAACTGCAGTTTGGCTAACGACAAACTTGGTAATTGCCTGTTGATGATAGCCTCTGTAAATATTCAGATTTCTCATTAGAATTCTGTTTTCTAGGAAGACTTTTTTTGATATGATTGCTCCATGGATTTATCTGCAGTCCAGACACACAGTCTAATTGGAAACAGTGTGGACTGCTGCAAATGTTCAGTCCTATTTGTAACAGAGCAGGACGGAATTGTTTGATAGAATAGATACTGGCAGTCGAACGGCAAATCCTAGTTTTCAGATGTGTGCCATTATCTTTTTGAACTTCTTGGCGCCAGAAGCCAGGATTTCCTGATGCTTAGAGCTAATGTAAAATGCATTAGTGCTCCAAGGCATGAGCCATGGAATTGCCAGTCCCATGAGTTTGGAGAGTCAGACCCTCCCTTTCCCCAAATTTGAATTGGTGTTGGAAGGTAAAACCATACGTGCTAGAGAGCCTAATTAAAAATAATAGCAGCAAGTCAAGGCTCTTTTTATGTGTTATATAGTGTACATTTCATCCATACCAAAACATAATTCTAGGGTATTTTTATACTTACAGTTTAAAGCTAACAAGAACCTTATGTCAAGGATTTATTTTTAACCAGTTCCAGCTTTAAATAAAACAAGATTTTTGTTATAAAAATGGTTCGTTTTTCTATTATTAATATTTGAGTATGTTTTCAGAAATTTTTTAAAGAAACCTGAGTTATGATTTGCATAGACAACTAGCAAGTCAGTAACATTTTTTGTGAGTTCAAAGAGAGATGGCCTAGTAATGAGTAGATGCATTTTTTTTGGTGTTTGCATTTGTTATACTTTTAAAATTTGTTATACATTTATTTGTGGTGCCTGTGTCTTCTGGTCTTGGCCGTTTGTATTAGGCTTTTTAATTCTGTAATAGAAACAGTTGTTTGCTAAGCAATGAAGTGAGTTCTGAAGGAATCTTTTCTGTCACTTAAGACCACCCTGTGAAATCTGAGGTAGGTGACAACCATGAGCTGCCTTCTCGCTACTCCTTTCTTCTCCTTTCTGCATTCCTATGAGGAAGACTTAAGATGTGTTACCTCTTTAATTTTTCTGATATTATTTCCCATCCTTGCAACATGCTCAGACTGGATCAGGACTTCCCCTTGCCTCCAGGAGAGCCTAACAAGTCAGCCAGAAAGACACTCATGTTTTTAGTGCCTGCATGGAACTGGAAAGCTGAGCTAGTGTTGGACTAGCGTTGGTTCCTCCAGTGCATTACCAGGGCTTAAGTGTGTTCTGATCACCAACCTCGTTTTTTGGAGCCAAAGAAATGGGTCTATAAAGAGAGGCTTTCAAGGATGGCAACCAAACTCAAGTCGCCTTGAAGATTTTCACTGTAAGCAATATTTAATAATACCTGTGCAAGGGAGCTCAGCCCACACCAGCCGCTACGTATCAGATTGTTATACCAGTTGTACTGCATTGAGCAGACAGTGAAACCCATGTGCTTCCTTGGTTGTAGGGTGCTAGTTCTAGCAGAGGTCCGGGACAGCTTCTGCCATTGCAGTTCCACCATGGTACATTCAGGAAAATTCAGGGCAATTGGAGCAGCAGCCATATCCAGATGTGCAGTCCATGAAGTGGTTGACTTTCCTGTAACCCAGCAGGGATATCACAACCATCTCCTGTGGAGTCCCTGTCCCAGGAGACATTAGACCTACATACCTAGACCTGCTGCACAGTCTTAGGCAGGTAGGGAAGTCTTTTTTTGAAGTCAAGAGTAAAACAGGAGTTTAAAAAAAGTTATTGTATTTATAGGCACCTACGCTTACTGGGTTAGCACACAGAGGGTTTTTTCCCCCATAATTTTTTAAGAGAAAACATGAAGTAATAGTATTAGCAGTAAGAACATCTATAGATCTAGCGAATTAGGTGGAGTATCTTAG
Source organism: Phoenicopterus ruber ruber (assembly GCA_009819775.1). Lineage (NCBI taxonomy): Eukaryota > Metazoa > Chordata > Aves > Phoenicopteriformes > Phoenicopteridae > Phoenicopterus > Phoenicopterus ruber. The sequence continues at coordinate 29,639,875 of CM020222.1, forward strand.
GGGCTGCAGTTTTCAAAGACATTGCCTTCCCTTCACAGAGTTTCGTGGACTTTCCTTTGAGACTTAGAGTACTGGCTGCTGGCAAGAGTTGAGAATGCTACCTTGCATGATCGATTCCTGCATCATGAAGTACAGAACAACTTGGAAGGGAAATGTAAAACTATCTAGCCCTAAATTCAGTTTATAGTTTTGCTTGCATGCTTGCTATTCTGGACGTATCCTGAAGCAAGCAGGGATAATTGTTGTTTCTGGTACTTGTCAGCATAAAGGAGAAGCAGCACATAATTGAAGGCCTGGAAAGTTGGCATTTTTCTAATACTGCTGCCCTCACTTTAGGGACCCAAGGCATTGTTAGAAATAGAAATGCTTTGTTTCTGGTAATCTAGCTTGTGTGTTTTGCAGCTTTAGTTTACAGCTCTTATTTCTGAACTGTATTCTTAGTGGAGTTGTACTGTTGTGTATGATGCCTATAAATCGAATTATTTCAGAATATTACACAGAGTATTTGAGAATATATACACAGAAGCGGTGATAAAATACATAAACAGCATCTCTTGTTTTCCTCAAAGGTTTGGAGCAGAATGCAAACAGATCGTAAGGTATGTTTTCCATTCAGCAGAAAATACATGGCTGAGGAGGTTGTTTTGACAGCTTGTATCCAGGTTTTTTTCATTGGCTGGAAAAGAGTTTTGTGATTAGATTACCAGCTTTGAATCATCTTACTGTCTTTCAGAAGCAGATGGGCATTAGGCATAGATTTGAAATTTTCATCTGTTATTAAAATCTGTATTCAAGGCTCCTGGTTCTGATAACTCTTAATATAGAGTGAAAGTTTTATGATTGTAGCAAACAAAAAAATCCCTCACCTTTGGCTAATGTGATGACAGCTTGGTGTCTGAGCTGCAAGGGATACAGACCAGCTGAAAGACATCTTCAAGAATCTATGGTCATTTATCAAATTTTAATCACCTTCTAGAGACTAATTACTTTCTTAAGACACAAACATAATAGTGATGGCTAAATATCTTATAATAGAGATATCCACAGTATTGTTCTTACTCTTTGGGGAAGAGACTACTTTTTAACCTTTCCCAGCTATAACTAGATAATGGTACAAACTTTAAGTGCAAAAGCCAATTTTTTGTTAACATCTTCATCAGAGTTCCCAAATCCTCTCTGTCTGTAGCTTTAGAAAGATTAATAGTTAGGAATGCTGGAGCTAGCCAACGCTTTTTTTCCTTCCCAAGGAAGTTTTCTCCAGAATCCTTCAACCTCGTTATAAAATGTAGCAGAGCTGCCATTGCACAATCTTCGTTTTCACTAAGACAAGGCGTTTCTGTGTGTGTGCTGTTCCCGGCCTGTGCGCTCACATCTCCTCTCAACAGAGATCTGATTGAAGCCTCTTCCCAGGAAGCAGTGAGGTTTGGCATGTCAAACAAAACCAGTTTTACTGGGTGACTGTCTGTCTCTGTCCTTGGTGGAACATCTTTCCTCTTGCCTGGATTTACAGCCTACAACTGTGGCTGCATTTCTTTTTTGCCATGGCAGGTCATTGTGATATTTTGTGAGCTAAGTATATGGAGCCAGGACCTTGCAGGCTGCTCTGCGTTGACTTCAGTTAAGCGGTGTCTGTTGTTGGCAAGTATAAGCACGCATAACCGAGCTGTTGTGTCTTGAGTTGATGGAAACTGTGGTGATGTGGGCTTCAGTGACTTAATACATGGCTGTAGGTCCTGGCGGGAGCACAGGGAAGACTGTTGTGTCACTTAGCTTATCTCTAGCTAAGCTACCCCATGTGGAATGTCTGCGTGTGCTAAAAGTCCACATTGAATGACAAGAATAGTCATATCCACAGGCTTCTTTGCTTGGGCACCCTGATGAAAATCGGATGTGAATTTTCATGGGGAAAAGGCCTAGGTCTGTAGCCTTCCGTTCCTGTTGACTCCTGCAATGCGGGGTGAGCTCCCAGTGGTGAGTCACAGCTGAATAGCTCCTGTTCAGGTCAGGTACAGGAGTTACATCAGGTGTTGGCAAATGCTCACTTTGTCAGTGTTTATCAAAATGTTTTTAAATGGTTGTACCTGTAACTTATATCCTACATCGACATTTATAGCTATCTTCCATATAGATCCTCCTCTTAAAGCAGTCACATGTACTTCTCAAGCATCGAAGTTAGGATTTCATCTCTTCCTTGCTTTAGTCTCTAAACCCTACAGGATGTATTGCTGATATAAAGAACCTTCTTCCGAAGGAAAGGACTGAAGGAGTGGGTGACCCTGCTACGGAGTATTTCTCATCCATGTTGTATTTTCAGTAATGTGCACAGTTTATTGAGAAGTTTTGAGCATTCCCTTCCCAGCCTTTCGGCAGCTAAGTGCCATCTTGCAGGCTATCTCTGAAGGTGAAAAACTAATACGTTAGTAGACAGTAAAAGTGAGCTGCCTCGGGGAACCCTTTACAGCCATCAGTGGCAGAAGAAACTGTTTCATGGTTCTTGGAAAGATTAGCTTAGATAAAACACATGTTCTGATGTGGGGTCTGTGCTACAGTAGAATTGGAAGTATCCACGTCTCTCTTTCCTCATCAGAGGCAGTAATGCTCTCCTATCTTAGAGATGGACATATAGTGAGTATAAAATCTTTTAATTAATGGAAAGAAAAGCTAATAGAGTGTAAATTATTATTACATTATGATTCTATTTTCAAACATTTTACCACAGTGGTATTTCTTGCAGTTCTGTGCATTACTTTTTCTTTTCCATACTTAAACTTTATTTTAAAAACAAAACCAAAAAAACCTTCTTTGCCTTTGCAGTATGCTCAGCAGAGTTGTACTCGGCTTCTACCATTTGGACACTATTTAATTTGCATTTCCCAAGAGAATTGAATTAGGTTTTGTTAGTAAATTGGGCCTATAACCTTGTAGGCAGGTTTTATTAGCTTATCACACATCAGTATTAGCAAATTGTAAATCCCACTGAAACGAATTTGAAAAGGCCTTAAAGAGAAGCCCAGAACCAATGAAGTTTCTGGAGACAAATAAGGGGTTTTTCTGGTTTTGTTTTTTTTTAATCCCACAAAAATGTTGTTAGTGGTAGCAGAGTCATATCTTTTTTATCATATTCTCTTGTCCTAACCGTCTACATGTTTAGTTTTAAAGAAGTTAAACTGAATATGGTCAGGAGGATTTTGCTAAATTTCTGATACGGCTCTATATGGCTTGACATAAGAGAGATAAAGCACACTTCTCATTTGGACAATACAGCATTTACTGACTATTCATGTGAAGCAGGCAGGTAAGGTTCTTTTTGATCATCAGTGCCTGCTCAGGTGGTACATATGCTTGGAATTAAGATCTTGCATCTAAAAGATAGTAATAAAGAAGCAGGAACTGCTGCCGTTTGGAGGGTTTTGATCACAGTCTGGGACAAGCTTATTGAAAGACTTTACTTGATTTCTTCAGATCCTGGATCATGGCCTAAATCAAAATTTACTGTATAGTTGTTTCCCTTCAGTACTTAAATGTGGGAGTGGTGATTCCAGAACATGAGTGCTTCATCACTAAGAGCTTTTGAATGCAAGCTTGAATTTCTTTGTCTAGTTTAGAATAATTTGTTGGTGCACCAGCACTAAACTGGAGTTACCTCTTTTCTCTCCCTGTTTTTGAGGTAGCAGTCATATTCCCTGCTAGCTGTCATTTCATTAGGTTTTTTTCATGCTGTCTTCAGTATTCATCAGTGAGATTTTCCCAGAGTTTGGAGATCATGCATACTGCACCACTAAAGAATTAGGGCCAAGCACTACCTGTAATTTGGGAATATCCAAATGAGGACAATATTCTTCATACATAGTATTCTTTATACAGCAACTTTATGTGCTCGGGTGCTTATTTATTATTAGACTGTATCAGAAGCTTCCAAGCAGCTCTCCTTGCATTCCCAACACGCAGCAAATGTCCACAGTGCAACACGCAGTCCTTGTCCTAGAGAGCTGGTAGTCAAGACGGGCAGGGAACCAAAGGCAAGGAGAAGAGAAGTTACTCATCGCAAGTCAGGTGCCAGAGCCTGGAGTAGAGCAGTGCTCTCCTGAGTGTTCTCGCAGTGCCCCGTTGACCGGACCACACCACCTCGCCAAGGTGTGTGGTCTGTAATCATGAAGGATCATGTTGCACTTGTTTCATTTACTGTAAGAGCTGTTTAATTGCTCTGAACAATTACACTAGTGTGCTAAGAGATGAAATAGCTTGCTTGGGAATATTTTAAAGGTGCAATTTTTTCAGCAAGTTGCAGATGCCATTTGGGAAGAGAGTTAGCATTGAGGTTTTAATGTACTGCAGCTCTTTTGGAATATAGGATACTTGGACCTCTTTCACTTGCAGTCACTTCTTTTACATTTTTTTTTTAGTTGCTTTTTATTTTACTATATTCCACCTGCAGTTGGCCTCACTTAACTGACATGGTTTAGGTGGCTATTAAGAATTTTAAAAGAATACCAAATCCTGTAGCAGTTAGCTCAAGTCCTTTGGAATGTCTTACCAAAAAATCCCCCAAACCTGGGTCTGTCTCTTCTGAAATGTAACATTAATTAACTCCCACGTTCTGTCTGCTGCTCTTAGTCCCTCCAGATGTGCTACTAGGAATAGACTGGCTCCCTGGTTACAAGCCATCTGGGCTCTGTAAACTGATTTGCACTTATATTAAACAATAAGTGAACAGAATGCGGAAGAGTTATTAAAGCAAATATACATTGCTTATAAATCTCAAAGTAAAATATTAAAACGTAGTAAATGGGAATGGAATGTGCAAATGAAGACCTGCTTGTTTTTAATGAGTTTAGCTGTGACCTTCTCGATTTCAACCAAAAGAAAAGAATTTTATTTTTCTCTTTAAAAAAAAAAAAGAAAAAGAAACTATAAAACTGCTTACAGAAGTATCTGAGACAAAAACAAGGAAATATAATGTTCTAAACTTGACTGGTCCAAACCACTCAAGCTGCTGTGACAGCTCATAAAACTGAGAGTAGTTTTTAACTGGACTCTGTTTTACATTGCCAGAGTGAATTTTCCTTGCAGGAAGTAGCCAGAAGGTTTATTTAGTTTCCAGACTGCTGCTTTGATCTTTCCATTCTGTCACTTCTCAGGTTACATAGCCCTTTTTCACTGCAGTAAATCTGCAACAGTTAATGAGAATAAAATTTCCTCCTTCTCACTGATCGCATGCTGTTAAATGCCAAACCACAGCCAGCAGCATATTTGCAGAATTCAGCTGCACTGTACAAAACCAGCACAATCAGTTTAATCTTGTTGGTTTTGTAATTCATTTTATTGAGCTTTCCTTTTTCAAGTGACCTATTTTATCAAGACAAGTGGTTGCAAGGCCAGACCTGGAAGAAAGATTTAAAACTGTAATAAAGTGAAGGGTGTTTTGTATGCTATGTATAAGCATACTCACAGGACTCAAAATTAAACCTACAATGAGTAGTTTTAAAAAGTCCCGTATATCGGTGGGATATTTCTTACGGTTATTATCTAAACTGAACATGTGCTGCGAACAAGTCTCCAATATAAAAATTAATGTAACGTATCAAATTAATTTCTTTGCCAAATAGTTAAAATTGTTTTGATTCTATCATTTGATTCTCGGGATCTGTGTTTATCAGCTTCAGTCATTCAAGTTGGGTGACTGAACAACCCTTTTCTCTTCCCTCTGGAAAACTTGCTTATTTTTTTTAAATCTCATGGTTAAAAAAAAAAATCTTCTAGTTTAGAGAGTTTATTTGTCTTCTGAGTTTTGAGCTTTTTAAGTTTTATTTTTTCCAAGACTCCCTGCCCAACCTTTGGCCTGGAAACATTTTGTTTTTCATTCATTTAATTAAAGTTGAAATTTTTGCATAATAATGCTAGTCCGAGATACAGATCTCCAAGGAAATGTTCCACATCTGTATTTGTATCTGGCTTGTTCCCCAATATATCCAGTGTTAGCCCTAAGAAAGAAAGCAGTAAGAGACATTGAGATTTACTTCCTTCTTGGTTTGCACCAAAATCATCACTGATTTGGGATAGATTTTGACAAGACTTCACTAGGGCCCTGTGTTGATATTTAAAAGTGGTTGAAATCTGGACAATAATCTAGGGTGGTAAAAAAATATTTAAAGTTTATTCATCAGTAATAATGCTCCAACTGCGTTTGCTGTGCGCTGTAGTGAGCACTGCAAATCCCCTAGTAATGTTAACCTTCAGAAAAGACTTTGAAAGCTTTTATTGGCTGCGGCTGTAAGTCAAAGCAGAACGGGTTTTTTGACTCTCCCTCCCTCCTTCCCTCCAGCATCTGGATTATCATCCAGATTGAGTTGCCTGGTTCTTGGGGCTGAGCCCTGGGGACAGCACGACTATCAGCCGGTAATCTGTTGGCATGGCTCTTCTGGGTATTTCTGCACAAGAGGGAACTTGCTTCCTCACTTGTATTGAAGCACAGAGCTGGGTGGCAGTGCTTGGACTTGAGGAGCTTGTTTAAATATTTAAAGGAATAATTCTGCAGCTAAGAGCGCTTCAACGCAGGGCACTGAAAACTTGCATTTCTGCTTCAACTGCTTCTCTCAGAGTACATTTTCACAGTGACCCTGCTCTGTAACCTGGCACAGGAAGCAAGAAACACTTCCCATCTGGAAACAGGAATGCTAGTGGAAGATGTGGATCAGATCCTGAGCTGATCATAGAGGTGACTGGTGTCACTGACTAGAAGTTGCCACTTCAGGATCTTACTCTTCTTAGGCTGTTGGCTGAAGCTTCTGTACCCAACATAACACTGACATTGCTGGAGCTCAGTAAAAGAGATGCTTGAAACCTTCCCAAGCCAGAAGTATTACTAGGTTAAGATTAAGGCAACGTACTCTTCAATTTATGGAGTTGACACAAATACTCTGGACTGTGCAAGGAGAGAGGGGGAGGGAAAGACATCTTCCTTTTTATTGCCTGTTCCTCAGGGTTTTTTTATTTGTTTTAGTTCTTAATTAATTTTTAAGAAATGGATGTCTCTAATCAGTGGGTTTGGCCAGTTGTTGAGCCAACGGCACAGGCGATGTTTCTGTCAGGCTTGTAACGGAAAGTCAAAACTCCTGGTTTCTGTTCCAGCTCTGACTGTGCACTTGACCTTTTAACAAATCCTGTACAGAATAGCTGAGAAACTCCCTGTCCGCGTGGCGGAGCTGTGAGCCTCGGTGGGGGAATGCTGGTGAAGTTATCCCGATGCCCTTTGAAGAAACAAGATGGCTATATGAAACAACTTGAGTTCTCGAGTTGCTACTTTGCCTGCTGGCTGTATTGTGAATTGGTTGCCTTTCTAGCAGATCAAAAATACTCTTTTTTTTTTTTTTTTCTTCTTCTTTGAGGGGTGTTACAGAATAAGCAAAAGTCTTTCCTATCTACGTCAGTCTAATTTGAGTCTTCTCATTCCTGTAGTTTGTCACTTGATGTCTTTAATGTTTGGGGTGTTTTTTCTCTCAATACTCCATCTGGGAAACTGCGGTCATGGAGAAAAGGAGCAACGTGCCTGGGATCACACAGCAGGTAACTGACAGAGCAAGAAACTGAGCCCAAGTCCTAGGCTGCTTTCACGGAGCTGAGATGGCAAGCTCTACGGCTTTCAAGCAAGGCTCTTACCGAATTTGGCTAAGCAAGGTCATTTGTTTTTAGTTCAGTGCTTTCTTACTATTCAGTTGGGAAATATATATTATTTTTTTTCTAAACACTGCCTCCCCACCAGTGAATTTTGGCATGCTTATTGCTTGGTGTGTAGCTGGAGCCTGACACAGAAGACGCAGTGCTCATTTCTCCACCATTGTCAGATTTGCATTTGTTTATAATTAAATGGCAGAAACAGCAGTATTGTGCTGAGATACAACTGGGCACCAAGTCCAGAAGCAACTGGAAACTTTAAGTCATTAAGTGCAGTGAAGAAAGCTGGATCACATGGAAGGAGAGACATGATCATATCCATAAAAGCTGTATCATGATGCACAAGGGAGCTAAAGTATTATTGCACAGGTTCATTCTGACATTTTCTATCTTTTGAGCAGATACAGTATTACTGTTTAAGGAACATTAATAATCAATGCTAATGTAGAGATGAACTTGGTGCAAAGTCAGTCCCTGCCACAAAACTCTCCTCCCACTTGAGCTTGAGGGATAGAAAGCATGGGAAAAAAAAAGCTTCACAGACAGGAGAGAAAAAGTTGGGGCCATGAGAAGCAGAATTTAAGAGACTTGTGGTTTATAGTTTAACGTCATTACCAGTAGTGGGAGAATCTACAGTTACAGGACATGATATAAAGGAACATTGTTTTTTCTAAGGCTTCTCAGTTGAATGCTGTTTCTCCGTAACCCATGGTTTGTGCTCTTACTCTGAAGGACAGAAAATTTATGGTCAGTGAAGCAAAACCAGAGGTAGCTGGCACATAGAAGTAAACAGGATCATCTTCTCAAGTGCTAGACTCTAAGCAAGGGGAAAAGCAAACAGCTTTATGCCATTTTCTGATGCCCTCCACTCTCTCAGGACTGGTGTTACGAAAATGGTATCCCATCCAGTGTTTAGTTGGCAGCGAGTATCAGCAGAAAGGCCAAAGAGTCTATGGGCTTCACAGGCTTTAAGCCTTGGTTGAAGCGTGGTGGTTAGCTGGTACCTGCAAGGGATTAGCCAACTATTTCTTACCTGAAGATAATTTAAGAAGCTGGAGGTCTGTGTGTGTTCTAGGGAATTAAAAAACATTTCTGACCTTCTGTGGTTGGAGGCACACCGTGCCTGAATGCTCACTGTACAACGGGTCAAGGCCTGGATGCCGCCAGCAGCCCCTGCCGTTCCATACCCTGGTCTCTGCACAGAGGAAACCTGCGGAGGGAGGAAGGGAGCTGCAGCATTTGCTAACCAGTCTCTGAATCTGGCTAGCAGAACTGCAGCTTCTGCCGCATCCCGTACGTGATTATACTGCCCTGCACTGCAATCGTCTCAGACCTACAGTCTAGCACCTTTCATCAACTTTAAAAAAAAAAAAAAAAAGCCACTGAGAGGAGAGAAAAAAATACAGACTTTGCTGCTGGCAAACTCCTGTCTCTCTTGTTGGCAAGTATTATAAACAATAAACTGCATCTCAGTTGTACAGATTATAATGCTGTGCTTGTCTTGAGATTAGAGACTGGTGCGCCATTTCTGTGGCTTAGGTACCTCCTGAGGGAAAAATACAGCCTTCGGTATTCATAGAATCATAGAATTGTTCTGGTTGGAAGAGACCTCCAAGATCATCGGGTCCAACCGTTAACCTAGCATTACCAAGTCCCCCACTAAATCGTATCCCTTAGGGCCTCATCTGAACATAACTTATTTTGTCTGTTACACACAGGAACTTGATACAGCATTATAGATTACAGGGGTTTATGGCATGAGAGTTCATAAGGCAATACAGGATGGTAACTGTACCGTATGTTATCAACCATGCTGTCACATGAGTAGATTCACAGAAGGGAAACATTAGGACTTCAAGGATGCGCTGCACAAAATTCTGAATGCCTGCCTGGGGTGAGGTGGGCGATGTTTTTAGAGTGAAGACTGGTTTTTAGAAACAATAATACAAGGTGTATAAAGGGAGAAGGAACAGAGGAAACGGAGGGGTTGCTGTGAACTGTACTGATGTCAGGCTTCTGAAGGATGCTCAAAATCTTCTGGTTCAAACCCCATTCTCGGATATGCAGGAGGAGTTTTGCAAAGCTGCAGGTGTGATCAATAGCAGCAAGAAGACGTGCCGTGTGTGTAAACAGGGGCTGCATATTTATGCCTGCAAATAAACCCTCTGAGTGGCTCACTTGAGCATGTGGAGAACTTTGAGTGTGATTCCTTCTTTAGGAGTTGGTAGGGTTGCTGCCGAGTGCAGAGCTGTAAGCAGTGTTTGCTTGGTCTTACCAAAGTCAGAGGACCTAGTGAATTATAAATTTATAGATTTTTTTTTTTTAAATAAAATAGATTTTATTTCTAATAAAATTATAAAACTTGTATCCCCAGTGAGTAGCTGAGAGCCTCTCAGACATGAGGCTGGTATAAGCCTTGTTGATGCAGAATAAGGAGAGGGAGGATTGACAGGGTTTTAGAACAGGTTTAGGATGAAGAGAAGTGTAGCTGAAATCGTGGCTGTAGTGGAAGTGCTGTATGTGTTTAGCTTGGATTTCATTTTCAGTGGGCAGTGATTGCAGGGTCCTTTAATTTTGGGCTTCCAACCATGAAACTGATAAACTGAAAAGGATGAAATTTGGGCCCTAAAGTGTAAGCTTCTAAACTGATATTTCATCCTCTAAGGTGAAGACTCTTTTCCTGGGCCACTGTCACCTGCACAGGCAGTCAGTCTTCCACAGTACAGTCTGGTGCGATTCTTGCCGCGCTGCTTAGTGCCTCTTTCATGAGCGTGCAGACCTGTTTCCCAAGCAGTGTTTCTTGCTGGGCTCACTCTGAGATCCACGCATCCTACCAGAGGATTTCCAGTTGGACTTCAAGGGGTTATTTGTGACCAAGAATTTCCCCAGTGACCCAGGACTTGCCTTTCCGAGGCCGTGCTTATGCCAGAGGAATTAGTAGCCGTTTTAGAGCAAGTTGTCAGCACCAGCACTAGTAACAGTGTGAACGCTAGTGTGGACAGGCTCAGGTGTCTATCGCATCAGGAAAACTTATGGAAAGCAGTCTTGCTGCGTGGTCAGTCTGCACCCAGGTGCTAATTACCCTAGTTCAGACTAAGCTCAGGAGCCCCTCTCCCTGTACCGTGCACTCCCGAGCAGCCACAATACCTGAACGGGAACCCCAGCAGAGGGCTCTGGCAGAGCGCTCCCTGTCTGAGGCTGCCAAGTCTTCCAGACATACCACAAAGCCTATCTAGTCTCTGAGGCTCTGGGCGCAGGAGGGAGTTAAGGAAAGTAAGTATTTTGCGGACGCGGTGGGATGCTGGCTGGCGTTCCCCGCTGTGAGCAGGGACACGGTTGGTCTTTACATTTTAAATTATGTCATGGCACCTAGGATCCTAGATGGGCATATTAGTTTGGATGTTATGAATCAGAGTAAGTGTCAATAAGCAGAGCTGTTAAGAAATCTCTCCTCACTCATGCACATCAGGAACGCTTTCCTCTTCGGCATGTGTTCTTCAGTTCCCCAGCAGTACAAGCAAATTGGAAAGTTCAGCTGTCATTTGGGGAAGGTCATAGATCACACTAGCAGCCCGAGTAATCCAAGAGGTTTTAAGTATCATAGCATTTAGTTTAAAGTGAAATTTGCTCTGACAGGGGCTGGCAGACCAATAGGAAAAAGAAATATTTGTGCTTGGAGAAGTGCATGTGTAGAGACCGCGAGTATAACTGATGGCTGGAAGTGATTTCAGTCTAAAAAAAACAAATCATTAAGAGAGTGCATAGGGGTAAAATACACAGTTCATATTTTAAAGGGTCTCAAAATGAACCAGCAACTGAGGTTAGCAGTACATAGTAATTAGCTGTGCTGTTCACTGTTTAACTCCATCGGCTCCAGGCGTGGTGCTAAACTTTGCACAAGAAAACAGTTGTGCTTTGACAGCGTGGTTAGCAAGCACCGATCTCTCTGTGCGCACGCGTGCAATTCTGTGAGACAAAACTGCCTCAAATAACTTGCAGATTAAGGCAAGAGCGTAAGTCATTTATCCGAGGGGTTCGTTGCGGTGTTGTGAGATCTGTATCCGCTATACAACTACAGGGATTGCATGTGCCTCTGCTAGGTACATAGTTGAACAGAGCTGACTAATGGGAGGAAAAAAGACAAATTCGGGGGTGAGTATTGTTGCCTCGATGGCATACTTGTGTCCCTAACTTTGGGAAGACAGGCTGGTGCTTGCTCTGCTGAGCACTGAGTTTCCCTGTAGATGCTGTATAAGCAAGGCCAACAACACATTTTTCCTAGGAGCAAATTTTGAAGTTGATTGCTGGTATAAATCTAAGCACACATGGCACAAATCACGATCTCAGGCCAATCATTACCCAACAAGTGTTTACAGCCGAAAAGCTACCATCTTTCCTGGCTCTACCCTTCTGCTGTTCTTGGCAGAAGTGGCAAGGATTCATCAGGACTTGGTTTTTCAACCCCTGTCTCCACCTCCGTAGGTTATGCTTGCAGAGTCATTGCCCTTGGCCTGCCAGCTTCATGAGTAAGCCAGACTGCAGGCTGCAGACGCGTGTTTGCTGTTTTGTTGCCCTACCCCTCCGTTACCTCCTGGGTTCAAAAGCCTTTCCTTCAACTAAGGGGACAAGCTTCTTGCTACAGGCTGCCAGCGCAAACAAATAGGCAAAGCTGGTATGCTTAAAGAGCACTAACATGTAAAAATGGAGCCAGCTTTTTTTGAAGCACGGACAAGCCTTCGTTTACTTAAGAGAAATATTTAGATAGGAGAGAGTGGTGATTTGATCAAGGTGTTTTAATGTGATTTTCTGTTCCTTTCTTTTTTTTTTTAACTGTCCAAAGCAGTTATCAGCTGATATATCTCTTCCAGTTTTCTTCAGGACACTAACATATGTCTAAACCATTTGGAAATAACTGATACTGCTCAAAGTTTAAACTCTAGGGATCTTTACCTAATTACTTACACATTTATAAAAAAATATGTAAAAAAAATGATTTGCTGAGAATGTGATTGAAACCATATTTTCCCTGCTCTCGTTATCAATTTAAATACATTTAAAAGTTCTTTGAATAGGGATTACTAACCTGGAAGTAGCTGGGAAAGCTCTGCCTGCAGTGATGGAGACCCATTGCCACCTCGTGGCTCAGTGTCGTTATTACACCTCACCCCCCAAACCCCAATGTTCTTTCAGTCTGGCAGTATGTAACGGAGTCACCAAAAGAAGTTCTTGAAACTCTGCAGCGTCAAGAGAAGCCACATTCTACATTTAAGAAGAAAGTCCTGCTTCAGGGCAGGTCTCCCGGGCTGCTGTATTTGTTGTGTCCCCCTCTGCCACAGGAAACCCGGGGCTGGCTGCTGTTGTCGCCCCTGTAAGCCAAGGCATGGCCCCCGCTAGCTTGACTCGCAGTCAGCAGCCTCCTTACTCACTCGCCTGCAGCATCTTTCCAGAATGAAGTTTTCAGTAGTTAGCAGAAATGCAAAGAGCCCCTGTTCTACCATACTGCTAATAAAAACAACTTACCCACAACTGATGTTGTTACAGTCACAGGAAAAAGCACTGAAAGATAAACCCAGAAGAGCGTTTTCTGTTAAAGTATCTTTTCATTATAAATCAACCGTAGATGCTTTAAGGATCTTTGGAAGAAAACAACGGAATTCCTGAGCTTAAAGGTAGCCTTAAAGGGTCCTGCTTCTCTGCAGTGTTACACATGTGTGGTATCACTGGCAACTGGGAATTTGTAGTAGCACAGCAAAACTGGACTCTGCACTTTCAAATCCCGCTACTCCTCCTTTTAGCATGTTATTAACTCCTAATACTAGTAGTACTGAAAGAACTCTTTTAAAGAATCAGCTTTGGTTTACAGTACATATTCAACTTGTTTGTTTTCTGAAGTGCCAAACAGATTGGTCAGCTTCATGGTAGGTCCTTGTTGGCTTGTTTGGAGGAGCTTTGTGGCCTGTATTCCGAAAGCTATACCTAACAGCAGCCCACGTGAGGTCTGTCTAATGCCTTTGCGTGCTGCCAATCAGTAACAGTGGTAGAAGTGGGGACCATCCTCTGACTAAGGCGAGCAGAGGGTTTGGTGTTTCTGGAGATGAGAGTTAGATACGGACAAAGTAACAGGATTTATCTTAATCCTCCTTTCAGGAGTCTTTTAAAGCTTCAAGCCTGCTAATGAGAAAGCTGTTGTTTGCCAGGTACAAAGGAGGGACCTGGAGAAGGTGCCTCAGAGGTCACCAGCTCATTTCATTATGGGCTTGGAAAAGAGTAATAGGACTTTGGAGTGGGTACAGGAAGGAATGGGTGGCCAGAGGAAGGTGTGGAGCCAGAGGCGTGTGTTCACGTAGCTTTGCACCACTACAGGGTACACCACTGCTACTCTGCTTCTCTTTGCCGTGCTGAAGGGACTGAGCGGCCTTTAAGGTCAGACTGATGGCTCCGTGTACGAGTTACGAGACAGAGGCATTGCCAGTTCAAATACAGATAGGCAGATGTGAAATAGCAAAGCGCTTTCAGGGCGCTGCATTTCTCCAGATACGTTCAGGTGAAGCAATTATATTCTCTGCAGTTTGGCTTGTTGACTGTGTCCCCTCCCTCGCAGAGGACAAATCTCAGCCTCAGACCTTCCACCTTCACACGATTATCAGAATATCCCATGAGTGAACTAGTTTCCTGAGAAACCGGGCACCAAGGATCCTTTGCTAGGACCTCATGGAGGCACAATCTGAGGAAAGTATCTTTGCGCAGACAGAGTAATGGACGTGGTCCCCCACCGCTTCAGCTGAGCCCTTTTTAGTCCAACAGATTCAGCAGTGCCAGCTTTTTGCTGAGCCAGGGCCTGGGGCCCACCCATTGTACATCTTCTGGATGGGTCATTCTTTCCCAGCCCTGACTGTTGCATAACCCATGTTCCATATGTATAATTGGCAATAATGAGCTTCAGCTTTTCCCCACTCCAAAAGCACTTTGGTTCTTTGTGTTTTGACAGTCTTTAGAGGAGAAGTTCAACTCCTTTCAATGCATCTTTAGTCAGACAATAAATCGGAATCCTTTTCCATTTGTCCTTCTACTGAAATGGAAGTTAAAAAGTGACATAACTATGAATAGGCAGTAGTCCAGTATCTTAGGCAATGTTCATTTTTCCTCTACCTCCTGCATGAGAGTTATTGTTAAGCATGAAATATGTGCCACTTTTCCCTACGCAGCTCTTGTGCTTTAGTATCTAATTCATTGCTGTGGGACTTTTTAGGTGTAAAAGATGCTGTTCTATATGAAAAATGAATTATTCTGTCTCATTAGTACATAGCCTTTCAGTATATAATGAATTTTTTCTGCCATTTGGCTGTCAATCTTGAATCCCACCAGAAACGCTGTCCTTTGCTGAGCTATGTTGTTGTGCTGGATATTCTCACTTTCTCATTTCTAGCTGGTATTTTCCCAGGGGCTTCAGAAATGTACTGAAGGAAGGAAATTAGATTATTCAGATGCGCTGTGTAGAGCAGGGTTACCAGGGGGCTTCGCAAGAAGCATGCTTGAAGCCTTTCCTGAAAGACACGTTAACTTCAGTGTACAGATAGAGAAACTGAGTCACAGAAGTAAAGTGCTTTGCCAGTAAATCCATAAAAGGATAGAAGAGAAGACTTCTGTCTCTTCTGGCCTTTCTATTTGACCTGCAAGCCTTTCCTCGATAGGAAGTTGTGTTGATTTCTCCGCAGCATTTCTTTTCCCACCGAGGGTAGAGGAGACCGAGCAGTGCTGGCTAGAAGGGGAAGGTGGCTTGCAAAGTTGCCTCGCAAAATTATCTCTGTGGCAGGAAGAGTTGGAGACAGCAGCACTAGTGCGCCTTCCCTACAAAACCCTACGGTTTCTCTCTCCTCTTTTTTTGTAGCATGGGAGTTGATGGATTTGGTCAATCACCAGGGGTTCCTGGCCGCCCAGCGACTGCGTATGGATACCGCCCGGATGAGCCTTACTACTACAGCTACGGAGCACGATAAAGCAGCCCGCTCTGCAGTCCAGGATGCTGCCACCTGCCCTGGAGGAACCGGCGCGTGCGTGGCCGGCAGTAGATCTATCCCTCGGTAATGCATGACTGTACCACGATGGGTCCATCATTACGTATCCCTCGGCGTGTGTAGCTCCAGATAAACCTAGCCTTTCTGGGTCCAGTGTTTTAGTGACAGTGTTTACTCTTTGGTTGCTCTTTGTTATCATTTTTGTACAGTATTTGCTCTGTGACTTGAAAGCAAGAATTGGAAAGCTACTGGACTGGAAAGCGTAACATTATGTATATTAAGCTACTAATTTAATTTCTATTAAATATAAAAACCTGTGTGGTCAGCAGTGGTGAATGTGTTTCTAACCAATGTTTCGTTTGTTTTACAAGGCATTTAAGAAGAATGCTTCATGTGAAGTGTGTTCAACATGGCCTGCTTCCCTCTAACACTTAAGTAACAGGAACGCTGTTAAGCCCCAGCGTCTCCTGGCAGTGCCTTGACACATAGTTACCGAAGTCCAGTCCTGGGTCTGAAGACTTTAATAATGGAAAGATGGCACAGGTTCACTCCCCTGGAGCTTCAACCATTTACAGTCTAGTTTAAATGCTTGAAAACACTTAACGTTAGAAACTGCACTACAACAGAATACCTTTAACCTTGGTGTTTAAATAGAGGTCTGTGGGCTGAGAGAAGACAGCCACATCCTGAGGACTAGCAAGAGAAAAACACGCTGTAACTTGGTTCAGGATCCAGATGCAGAGCCTTCCCCCCAACTTCCCCATCCTAAAACACAAACGCATCCTGTCCTGCGTGTTCGCAGGGTCTAAGTCGGATCTAAGCACAGGTCACTGCCTGAGCGGCAGAGACAGGCCAAGACACCGTCACCTTGGCCCTGCAATGCAGTGATTGCATTAAGCCATGCTTTGAAACACGCTGTGTGCAAACAGAGTTTAGGCTAAAGCTTTTCTTTAGTTGTGTACCTCCACCCGTAATAGCCACAAGAAAGCGTACGGAAACGCCCTCTCTGCCACAGGCATCAAGACAGCAGTTCAAATTTTCACTTTTTAAAAGGAAAGCTACCCCCACCGCATGATTTTTTTAAAAATGGCTATTTGATTTGCCACTGAATTGTTGTTCTCTTCTTTTCTCCCTCATTTCTGGCTTAAACGGAAAATAGACTTGCATCAGGGGCTGATACTAGTAAAAGAGTAGCCGGTAATCGCGTAAGGCTGGGGTACGTGCTGGGAAGGTGATCTTCAGAGGCATGGGGTTGTTTAGGAAGTTGACAGACTATTAGTCTTATACTTCAAAAATATCTGTGAAATCCAGATTGTTTTTAAACCTCGGTTTATCTTTTAAAAATGTGCAGGTACATCTACATGCACTGTTACTCACTATGTTTCATACTGCATGACTGGAAACGATTCTAAAATTAGCCATGGTATTTCTTACCAGTTTTCAGCCTCCTCCCTGTGCTGGCTTCATGTTCGTGGCTTCACTTACTGGAGGTAGGTGGAAAAACAGCACTGCCAAGATTAACTAATATTTTTTAAAGTAATTTTCTACACAATTTTTAACTAATTCTTAGGCAGTTTCTTAGAAAATTTTAAGATCTTACTAGAAACACTGCAGAAAACTTGAATTAAACTAATGGCTTTCCAGTGTCGTACCTTTCTAGATTTTTTCCATTGGTCCGAGCCCACACTTTTTATCTGCCCAGCAGTTGTGCCACATTTAGTCAAAAGCTTTCAGATATTTTTATGGTTATAGCTGTGAGAGAAATTACCCAAACTGCATATTCAGACATAGGCTTTTCTGTAGAGACTGGCACTCGCTCGTCAGGCTTTTCCAGAAAATTAGTGTGAAGTTATTTAAAGCAGTTGCCCTTTTCATGGAATGTGTTTTGGGGGGGGGGCGGGGAAATGAAGTGGGTCCTTGGAGTATATGCAAACTATCAATGAAACTGAAGGAGCCTTTAATTGGAAGCTTCAGGTTAACGAGGAACTAGAGTTGAGCTTCAGCAAACGGGTGGGTGTCTGTAATTGTAATACAGTTGTGACCATGCTGAGAATAAATGGCAGTGGAAAAATCTCTGGCTGCATTTTTAGTATTCAATGTTAGGAGTTTATGAGAAAAGAATAAAAGATCAAGTATTTGTAGCTTTGCCTGGCAGCAGCTAAGAGAAGAACATCATTTATCTGCAAGCAGAGCTTGGTAAAAATTACTCAGCACTTAGTAGCCTGAGGACAGAGTCTGCTAGCCAAGATGAAAACCAGCTGTGCCACTGTACTCTCTAAGGCAGGAGAGAGGCTGATTTTCCCTTTAATTACAGTTTCTGAGCCAGAAAGGGGAAAAAAGATACGAGCACATAGACTTTTCAATCTATATCGCATTTCCTGTGGGTGTCAGAGGGAGACAGGAGAGTCTGACCTGTAGGGTAACTTTTTAATTATCTGTATTTATGGATTCAGTCCCTGAGTACTGTATCCTGCATAAAATGGGGCGAGGAGGGATCTGCTTTCTTTTAGCAACTTCTACAACTTTTGTCCTTTCCTCCTTTTCCTGGTTTCTCTCCCTGACTTTGTACAGCTCCTCTTTTCTTTCCCTACAGCAGCAATCCCTAACCATCCCAGGAGTACCCTCTTTCCCGGTCTGCTGCTAATTAATTAATGAGTTTGGTTATGCAGGTGTTTTAGATATAATTAGGCTGTAAAGTTAATAGCACAATGAAATAAGCATAGGCTGAGAAGTTCTTACGTCTGTTAGCCATTATTCAGGCTTTCTGCAGATGGACAATATCATTTCAGTGAGCTTTCTACTTAATGCGGCAGCCTAAGATCGTGGTTTAAATTATTTGTACCACACTAGTACTCAGGAGCTTACCAGGGCAAAATAGGGTGGGGAAAAGCAAAAGTGAACAAACATCCTTGGCCTAGACAGCTCGTGACGGACCCGAGTCAAAGTCTTCTAAATACCGGTGCGTGCGTGGAGCCGTCTGATAACAGTTTAACATGTGCGTTTCATTCTGAAATAAGACTGCCGTGATTCTGTTTAATTTAATCCACTCTGGATTAAATGAAACAGGAATAAGATGTATCTTCTTCTGGAATAAGCAGGACAAGCTCTGTTCAGATACAAGAGATTTCGAGCCCCTCTGGCAGGTTCTTTAATGGAATTCCTGAAATACGCCACTGGTAAGCTCAGCTGTCCACCCTTCGTGGGAAAGGCCGAGAATAGCTACAACCTTCATTCCATCCATCCTCAAGAAAAACAAAATACAGTGAAACTGACTTACTACTGCAAATTACGTTGCAACTGTCAGCCCTTAACGGTGTCGTGATCTGCTCATTTTCTCTTTATGAGGTTCGGGAGAGAGCGCTGAGGCAAGAAGAGAGGTACCGGAGCTGCCTGCCCGCGCGGGCGGCAGAAGGCAGCGCTGCATTGCGCGTAGCTCACAGGCAGAAGGTGACGTTTGCAACCAGTCAGCCTAGAAACCCACTCGAAGGAGAACACGGACTTTTCTGGAGCGGGTATGTAAGGCAGCCCGTTGTTTTGGGCTGGTTTGGTTTGGTTGGGGTCCCTGCCCCGCCAAAAAGAGAAACCCACTTCTGTTTATTAAGAAATTGAGTACTTGAGAAGTATCCTTAGCAGCAAAAAGCTACTGTAATGTAGCTGTAACTAACGTGACCATGCGGCAGGAGGACATGGTTGGAAAAGACATGGGCTGCGGGTCAGGCTGGTGCTGGGAGCATCACCCCAGCCCTGCTTCTTCCCTCTGCCTTTTCCGGAGGCCCTGTGGCCTGGAAGAGGAAGAGCTGGGGAACGTTTCTACAGTGCAGACAGCGACTGCACCACAGTCTGCTGGACAAGGCTCCCCAGCTGCCCTTCTAGACCTGCAGGCTCTGTTCCATACGTGTGCTTTCTGCTCCATCCCCTTCTCCAGTTACTGGCTGGCTGTCTCTCCCCTATGCCAATCTTTTCTTGCCCCGTCAGCTTAAATAACCAGTTACAAACCTAATGAGGCCCTTGCTAAGAGCTCTGTGAGCTGCTAGTTCCTGGTCTACTCTTTCTTCTTCTGCTCTTGAAAGAGGAGGAAGGGGGTTCACACCTACCTCCTTAGGTCCCGAGTTACTCTCTGGAGGAGCCTACGTTGGCTGTTCCTACAAAAGGCAAAGCGTGAAGGGCAGAAGCCCGGCTCGCGTGTTTGCACAGCACCTGTAGCGCAACAGGGCCCCGCGCAGGGTGTGCGCCTCGGCACCTCCCCGGTTTGCACGAAACAAAGGGCTCGCCCGGGAAGAGGGGGTGCTGCTCCACAGAGGCAGTCCGGCCAAGCAAATCCGCTGCCAGTGATGCCCAGCAGACGACGTTTGCTTTTTTCCTGAGCGCCACGTGAATTACACCCCAGCCTGAAGCCTGTGGCCAGAGCCAAGGGCTGCGAGTAGGTATCATTTGTTGCTGATTATGAATTTTTTTGTCTTTACCTGCAGTTGTTCAGATCTTCTAATCTTCAGCCTTTCCTCTCCCACACCCACACACGCACACAGAGGACATATAAATCCACGCTTAGGCCCTTGAATAAACTGTGGTGAGGAATGCCCGCGGTTCCCTTTGTTTTGCACTTTGGGGCCAGGGTCTTTTGGCATGAGTGTTTGTCCCATTTGGGCCAAAGGCTTCAGATCCTTCCTGCCTCTGAAAGAGGGAGGTGGTGTATCTCAACGTCATTTTGGTTTCTGTTCCTGTGTGCGTTATGTCGCCCCATAACATGTGACATACTTTGCCTCACACACTGCATAGGACCCATCCTGCTTTCCTGCGCCCTCCTCCTCCCATCATCTTTCTGCTTTGTTTAAAAAGACCCAGATCACCCAGCTGCCAACACGTCCCTCTGCCAGAGGAGCGGCCCCCTCCGAGCTCTCTGCCCCTTCGTTAGCCCCGGCATGCCAGCTTGCAGACCTCCCGGGCAGTGTCGTGGAAGCAAGCCTTCCTCTTCGCTTGCCTGAACGGATCGTGAAGCTCAACTGAACCGACTCTGGGCGTGGATCGGAGGGGATGCCTTTTTCTGCCCATGCCTGCGGCTTTGCTGTGTTGAAGGGACTGTAGCATACGTGAGCCACTGGCCAGCAGACCTGTGTCTCTGGGAGTATCTGCACCGTCCACGCATGAACTGGAAGGCTTCACTAGAAAGGGGGGGAAAGTATTGCTGAAGAATACACTCCACAAAGTTCATGCCAGATTTGACAGCACGAAATTTAATGCAGGCTAAACTGGTGGAGTTTAGTTACTAAAGAAAGCCAAGGAGTTAGCTCAGCTTAGACCACCTTTGTTAAACACGCTGCCATTGCCATTAAATCTTTGTCTAGACAAGGCCACGGGTACGGGGTGTGCTGCTGGACCCTGCTCGCTCTAAGCGTTAGGTTCAAAATGACTGAGCAAACCACATCCTAATGCCCTGGCGCTGCATGAAACTGGAATAACACTGGCGATACGAAAATAGTGTGTGAAAAGCCCAGACCTCCCACTGCACTATAGTAATTCCTTTCAACGTTCGTTCTGCTGTCCAAAATACTCATGTGAAATGTCTCCCTGGAGTCACTTTACTCTGCAGCATAGAGAGCAATTAGTTTTAATGGCATTAAATAGATCTCCTTACGATACACGAGTTACACCACCAAAGCAAACGCGCGGGGCTCGGGGCGATGGCGTGGGGAGATCTGTTAGACCACCTGCCTCGCGGACGTAGTTTTCGCCCTGTCGCCCGCCCTTTATTCAGGCTGGTCGGGAACCTATTGCTCGACTCCCTGCAGCAGCGGAGCGGGGGCTGAGCAAGGAAACTGTGGAGGGAAATCAGCTCGCTCCGTGCAGCCGGGGACAGGAGGCCGCTGTATGCTCGAAGGAGGGAGACACCTATTCCCAGCGCGCCCGAGACCCATAAATCACAGGCACGGCAGCTGGTTCCCACAGAGCAGGGGAGGTTGGGGCAGAGGGCCCGTCCTGCCCACCGCGCCTGAGGCGCCGAGCAGCAGCCACGGAGGATGGGGCTGGCGGGGGCACTGCCCGGCCGCTGCGGTGGGGCGTGGGCCGCAGCCCGGGCAGGAGCGCAGGGCTGACCAGAGCGCGCTGCACGCGGGCGTGGGCTGCGGTTCACGCCGCTGTTCGCTCGCTGCCACGACCGCTGAAGGCCTGGGGGTGCGGGGCTCGGGCGGCGGAGGGCGGGCTCCGCTCGGGCAGGGAGCGGCGCTCGGAGGGCGGCCTGCCGCCGGTACGGCGCTGCCGCGGAAAGGGCAAGGCCGCCCTCAGGGGAGAGTCGCCCACAACCAAAATGGCCGCCTCCGCTTCGCGGGACACGCCCCCGCGCAAGATGGCCCCCACCCGCTTCGCTCCGCCCCGACCCGCCCGCCGCCAGGGGGCGCGCAAGGCAGGGGGCGGCGCTCCGCCCGCCCGACTCGACGGTGCGTCGCTGCCGGAAGCGCGAGTCGGCGGCGGCGCTGTGAGGGAGGGAGCGGCCGGCGGGGCCGAGGCGGGCGGCACCCCCCCCCCCCCCCCCCCCCCCCCCCCCGGGCCGGCGGGGAGCAGGTGCGGCGGCGGCCTTAATGGGGGCGGCTGGGGGGCAGGTAGCGGGGGGGGACAGGGGCTGATGGAGGAGGCAGGTAGTGGAGGGTGGCGGGGGCTAATGGCGGAGGCCGTTAATGGGGGGCTGACGGGGGCGGCGGTGAATGGGGGTGACCGGGGCTTCGCTCCTCCGCCCGCCCCAGGGCGCCGGTGGTCCCGGGGACCCGGTGGCCCCAGCTCCCCTGGTGCCCGGGCAGCGTCCTGCCTGTCCCCGGCGGTGGCCGGCCCGGCGCTGCCTGCGGGACGTGGCTTCGCGCCTGGGGCCGGGGCCGCGGGGCCGGGGCGGCTGCTTGGGCTGGAGCCGGTGCCACCGTGTCCTGCTGGCAGGTGCCTCAGGCCTCGCTCCGGACGGGTCCTGCCGGCCTGGCTCAGAACAGGGTGACGCTGCCCTCCCTCCGTGCGGGCGTCTGTAACTCCCAGGTAGGGAACGCGGGGGGGAAAAGCTCGCTTTTCCGGGAAAAAGGCGAATCCCGCACGGGTGGCTGCAGTTGTTTTGAGCGCGCTGTAGGCAGCGGCGTTGTTGCCGGCAGCAGGTGTAGCGCTGGTGTTTCTCGGGGAGCCCTCTGTGTTAAAACGCGTGCTCCTTCCCCGCGCCTGGGGTGCAGGGTTGAACTGTCCTTCGGGAGGAGCAACAAAATCACGCTTCCTTTCCCAGAGAGGCTGTTGCCTACTGCTCGCCCACCTGCCTGCCTTCGTGGCACTGCTTGCACAAGGTGCCCGCTGGACGTTTGCAGTTGCCGTGTTGGCAAACCTCTGCCTTTGGGGGCAAAGCTCCCATCATCTCCGACGGCGGCTTCCAGGAGGCTCCGCTGGCCTGGGGAGGTGGCGGGCAGGGCGAGTGGAAAGCCGGGAACTGCCTTGCTCTTACCTGGCAAATGACAGGGCTTCTTAGTGTATGTGTTTCAGGTAGGTGCCTCGCGTGGGGGGTGTTATCACTCCATGAAGAAGCTAAATTGAAATTCCAACTCTAACACCATTTATGGTCACAAACCCAAGTTGTTCTTAGCTACCAGTCCCTCTGTCTTTCCCTGCTGGGCTCCTCTCCGTCTCGAGGTGCACTGTGTGTTACATCTAATGGTCCTGTTTACAACTTATTGAAAATAAGATATTAAAGGGTTACAACGTGGGTAATGCTCTTAGCCCACAAAGCATATGTGGTCCTTACACAGTGTAATTGTGTGACTGACAGTTTATTTTAGCGTTGGAAGAATTATTCCCTGGGCTTTGGCCACACCTGGGCGTGCATCTTTGCAAATGCGTTTGCCTGCTGGAGTTTCGAAAGCCATCACGTTTTGGAGCGCTGTGAAAAAGAAATGAAACCAAGCGATAGTTCTGCGAAGCTGACGCGTTCCTGAGAAATGTGGCTTGTGGTTCCGCAGGCTGCTGTGGCCGCTTGGTTGTTCGAAGCTGCTCGCTCGAAGGTGCTCAGCGTTTGATACCGGGAGTTGCTGGGCTCCTCCGGAGGGGCAGTTACCTGGAGTGGGGGGATGCTTGTTTGGAGCTGGTTGTCGTACAGCGGCACTCGAGTAGATCGCAGTTATTTGGATGACTCTGATGTCACAGTATTTCTGAACTGTGGGCATCTGAAGCCAAATTTGTAACCAGTGAACGTGTCCGTTTGGAGGAACGCGAGGCAGTAGGTCAGCTCAGATACTTTCAGCTGTCCTGTGCGGAATCTGGCTGAGAAAGAATTACAGTAGAGCTAGCAGACAGGGCACAGCTGCAAACAGCAGAGAGTGCGGATAAACGCGCTCAGCTGCGCCCAGGAGCAGCCGGTGCCGCTGCGGGCAGGTGTGGGAGGTTGACCTGGGGTTAGCCAGAGAGAAGCCCTTCACCTCGGGGGCTTCCATCTCTCCTCTCCACGCCAAGGAGTTTGCAGAAGTCCTCTTTAGAAACGTGTGCGGCTGCTGCAGGGCGCTTCCCTTTCACCTGTTGGCCCCTCTGTGCAGTGCTGGGAAGCTGCAGTTTAGACTTCTGTAGCTTTCCCTTTGTTCCTTAAAGGTCACATTAAAGTAATCGGCACTGAGAAGGTGCAGATCCATCCCTGACGCTAGAGGGGAGAGAATGGTAGCCAGTTGCATGTTCTGTAGATAATTCGGTGTTAGATTTTAGGAGGATCAGGAGACAGAAGCTCAGGTCAAAATTTCAGACCGTAGCGGTGGTTGTACGCTCGCTTGGTACGCTCTGGAGGGTTACGGTCTGTTCACAACAAACAGTTAAGAGCTGTAACGTGTTCTGGTTCCCTTATCTAATGTGTTTGGTTTGTTCCTCCCAGCAAGAGGCACATCTAGGGTTGTAGCTACCTGTTTGTCACAGAACAGTTAGCTAACAAAGATGACGAAATGATGTGCGAGCAAGGATTTGTATGAAGTTGATTAAAAAAGCAGCATCCTGCTCCTTCCCGGTGCTCTTGTTGACTAGTGGGTTGCGTAATTGGCATATTTACATTTAATAAAAACATCAGTTCATAACACGTTTAAATATAGGACACTCTGGGGGAAGAGGGGGCAATCATTTAGGTGACTAATTGTTAAGTGAAGCAGTGAAAGCCGTAAGAGACGAGCTGTCTCTCCAAAAGGCCCCTGGCACTGCTGACCTCGCTGCTCCCGGGAGGCCCCGAGCAGCAGCTTTGCTGGAACAGCCCTGACAGGGAGCTGAGGGACTCCGCGGGGTTGCCCTCCTGAAGCCTCAGGTCACGGCTGGAAACAACCACCATAAAGCAATTCTCCAGTTGCGAAAAATGCTTGGGGGTGGGCAATTTTTTCCCTGCTTTTCCTGAAAACTGAGGTTTTGCTTTCTCCTCCTCTCACTGCTAAAGATCGTTTGCTAACTTCTGTACACAGGCCGGTATTCAGGGGCCCGCCCGTAGCCTGTGATCACCCGCCTGATTACGGAGCATGTGCTCGATCAGTGTTTTCTGAAAGAGCCTCTGCAATCAGCGTGTTTGTTTTACCAGTTTTGCATGCGAGGAAGCAGCACAAAAATCTGTGTCAGCCTCTTCCTGACAGAGGCTGTGGGAGGAAGGAAGGGTTGGCAGGCAGATGGAATATTTGTCAGATGGAGAGAAGGTAATCGCGGGGGAAAGCATGCGGCTGGAGGAGGTTACCTGACTACAGCTTCACCGAAATCCTCTGTGGCTTGGAGAATTGAGGAATGGCTGCTTTTAAGAAGGCCAGGGGCTCCTTGTGCCCTAAGGCAGCGGCAGTCACGGTTGTTAATCTGCGTTAAACCTCTGGAGTAGGTGTCTGCATGACTGGGGGCGTTGGTGGATCCTGGGTTTGGTGGATTCTCGGTTTGGTAGCCAGGTCAAGGCCCGGTTGTGGACGCCGTACTGTCTGTGCACGTGTGTCAGAGCTGGTGGTGCTGCGGACACAGATGCCAGCGCAGTTCTAGCCCCACAGCTAGAGAGCTGCTCGCCTGTTGATCTGAACCCTTTTGTGGGCATTTGGTTTCCTTTACAAAATAAATGATGGGGTTTTTATTCTTCTCCTTAAACTGAAGGAGAGGGTACTGGCAGGAGGAGGTTCTTCATGGCTGTTTCGTGCTTTGCAGAAAATGCTCTGAAGGCGAACTGGACAGCGCCTGCCGGAACTAAATTTGTCCGAAAAAATCTTCCTGCACCCAAAGGCCTGTTTGTCGTCAAGAGGGAACCTCTACAACGGCCGAACTCTGCAAGTGATGGGCTCGGAGAACAGCGCTTTAAAGAGCTACGCACTAGAAGAGCCGCCGTTCACGCTGCCAACCGGACACACGATTTATCCGGCCGTGCTACAAGATGGCAAACTTGCTTCGGTCTTTGTGTACAAGCGAGAGAATGAAGATAAGGTTAATAAAGCTGCCAAGGTACCGTAGAGAGCGTGCCTGGGACAGGCTTGGCAGAGCTGTCCCTCCTTTTTCTTGGAGGGGTGGGAATTGGTTAACGAGGGTCAAACCCGTGGGGAGTAAGGGCAGGAGAAGAGGCCAAAGTCGACCCTGGCTGCAAACAGCTGCCATGCAGGGGGGAGGAAGGGGGCCGGCAGCTGCGAAGCTCATCGCGCGCCGCACGATGCGAGCGGTGGTGGGAAGTGGTGTTCCGATAGCAATACCTGCGTTCATTTGCAGAGTACTGGTCTCGTCCTCCAGATATAAGTCAGAGAGTCTTTCTTAGGTGGACCCTACCCAAAATACTGTGTTTGTTCTGCGTAAGACTTTATCTAGGTGTATTATAAAGGGTTCTGCAATGAGTGAGCGAGTGTGCTGAGTGCGTGGGGAGGAGCACGGGTGGGCTGTCTAAATTCAAGCAGAAAATGTGGCTAAAAGTCCAAGGCTAAGCTCTGCAGCCAACAGCCGCCTCGGATGAGATTTAACAGATGTCTTTGTTTCTGGAAGCACCTGAAAACCTTGCGCCACCCTTGCCTTCTGCGCTTCCTCTCTTGTACCGTGGAAGCAAATGGGATCCACCTGGTTACAGAACGCGTGAAGCCTTTGGAGATGGTCCTGGAGACGCTCTCTTCCGCAGAAATCTGCGCAGGGATCTATGACGTGTTGCTGGCGCTCATCTTCCTCCATGACAGGGTAGGTACCACCGGCAGCAGTCAGGAGGCTTTGGTGGGAGCCAGACGAAATGCGACAGGAGCGCGTTGTACCTGGGCTTGCCTGGATGCCACTCTCATTCGTGGATCCTCGCAAAAAGGCAGACCCACACCCCACAGTTCCTGTAGGCTGAAACTGCTAAAATCGTTGGCTGCTTTGTAGGAGGAGGGGTAATTGAAAGTGCCGTGGGTTTTGGAAGCAAGGGAGCGGTTTGCGATTCGTGAATTGACATCTGCTTGCAGTGCCGCTTCCTTTAGCGAAGTGGGGTTGCTCGGCCTTGGCATTTATTTACAGCTGTTGCCACGTGTCAGGGATCGGTGTCACCGCTCCCGTTTTGGCACGGTGTGTTGGTCCAGGACTGCAGTTAAATCCCAGCTCAGACCGTGGCTTTTGGGCTGTGTGTCCGTAGTTGGAGGTCTTCTCTGGATTTGCAGTTGCATCGCAAGGGCTGTGACAATTAGAGCTGTGTCTGCTCTAAAACTCCAGCCCTTCTGCCTGATACCTGCTCATCACCTACAAAATCCGGCAGGACCTTTAGAATTGTGTGGGTTTTGGCAACTTTTCCTCAGCTCCTCGCAGTACCTAATTAGTGCTCATTAAGATTTTACATCTTCATCTATCCCCAAGTCTGTTATCCTTTTTTTTTTTTTTTTTTTTTATGTTTTAGGGAAACCTAACACATAACAATGTCTGTCTGTCATCTGTGTTTGTAAGTGAGGATGGGCACTGGAAGCTGGGAGGAATGGAAACAGTCTGTAACTTCAGCGAAGCCACCCCGGAGGTAAGAGCCAAGCAAAGCGAAAGCGCACCCTGCGATGCCCGGAGAGGGCTCCTGGCCTGCTGAACCTGGCCACCTGGCCACGTGAAGGCCAAGGTCCTTCCAGTTACTTGAATTTACTATTAAGTGTGTTGGCTCACTTCTAGCTCTGACCTGAATCTTCCCTCTAAGGACGCCGTAACTATAAACTGCAACGTCTACACAAACAGAGACTAATTCCCCGTTAGCCAAAAAGCAGCTGCTTTTCTAAGGGTAAAGAGGGTAGGTTAAGACTGAGGAGAGTGAGAAATCTTTGCTCCTCTGGACTGATTTAAAAACAAACAAACAAAAAAAGCTTTAGGGTGAAGCAGGAAGATCCAGGTTGAAATGAATCAATAAGAAAAATAATTTAAATGACTCTTCAGCTTTTGCTGCTGGCATCTTCGTTGCTTCTTACTGGTCTTGGCAGAAAAATTCCTGTTTTGATTTCTGCTGCGTGCTGTGCAGAGTCATTGCTGCAGCCTGGCGCTGTGTCCTGAATGTATATTGCCTTTTCTCCCAGAGGATCCACAAATCCTTCACAAACTGTACAGAGTGTCCCTGGCATGTATCACCTTTCAGAAGGGATCGGGCAGACACGCAACTGGTGTGCGTGGTGGTGCGCAGCAATGCAAAGAGCGCAGCAGTAAAACCTGACTGCTAAAGCTCATGAGAGCCTTTCCCTGTCCAGAATGATCATGCGGAACAATAGGACTGAGGACCTGAAGGGATGGGTTGGCCGTGATGCCCTGAAGGTGCTTTCTGCCAGCTTGGTGCTTCACACCTGGTCCGTTTGTGCTTCCCCTCTGGGCAGAGCAAAGCGTGGCCGTCCCTGGGTGCCAGCTGAAGGAGCAGGGGCAGCCCTCCTGCCACGCGCTCAGCCCCGGCCCGCGGGGAGAGCTCGCTCCTGCTGCTTGGCGCAGGTAAGCGGATCGAGGCAGCTCACGTCTCCCCTCTTCTCCTTCCAGTTCCTCTGTCACGTCAAGTCGGTGCGAGACCAGTCGTGCATCCCTTGCGAGGAGATGGTGAGTAACATCGCTTGCTGGAGGAACTTCTTGGTGGCAACAAATAAAAGTGCAATGTTTGGGAAATAGTTTTCTTCACGTATTTTATTTTCTTATGCCTGAATGGGAGGAAGTGGCTGTTGGATAATACCTGCGGTTTCCTCTCTTCCTTTTCCCCCCGCTTCCCTCCCACCCCTGGTTTGGGTGTGGTGTTGGGCACAGGGAGGTGAAATTTTGCACCCTGCATCCTACGAGTTGCTTACGCTGAAGGAGCGCTCTTTCCCTCTCTAATTATCGCCGGTTTCCATAGAAATGCTGAAAGTTGTTGACTTGCAATTGCTGCGTGCGCTCATGGGGGAATTGTTTCTTTGTGATGTAGTTGCTCCTTTGGGTTATAAATTCCCCAGTGGAGGTTTTTTTAGCATAATATTCTACTTGTAGAGTACTTCGTGGAGCTTTGGTGCTATAAAAAGAATGGGAGAGCGTATATGGCAGGGGGGTGGGTGGGAGTAGAGATTCATGGAAACTACCGAGTATTTTGTAAACTCCTGCTTTGCTGATCTTTTTGGTGTTATTTTCAGTCTGCAGATTTCAAAATCCTGCCCAACAGCTATGGGCACGCAAGGGACGCCTACGCCTTTGGAACAATGGTTGAAAGTCTCCTGACAGTCCTAAATGATCAGGGTGAGGAATGACACGTGTTTATGTTGCTATCGACAGGCCTCTGTAGCTTATTCCTTGCGTGCGTCAAGCCATTTGCTTTTTGTTGCAGCTGGCAGGTGTGCTACAGGTTCAGTGGCCATCGTTGTTCTTTGCTAAGTTACAACGCGGACTTTGGTTTTTCCTGTATTCCCCCGTTCCTGCATTTGAACGTGGTCAGGTGTGGCTGGAGGTCACCGGCCCTCGTAACACGAGCGCTCCCAAAGCCGCTCCGCAGCGGTCAGGGGTTCGCTTGGTCCTGCCCCACCGGCCGCTTCACCACGGGTCAGGGACGCGGGTGCGTGGATGCTGTGTCCCGCAGCTGAGCCAGAGCTGCTGCCTTCTAGCAGGGAGGGAGCAGGAATCTTCTCGGGAGGACCGTAGCACTCCTCGGTGCCCCAATAGCCCAGCAGCTTAGGGAGAGAAATGGAAATGCTGTTTTCCCTTCCTTTAGGGAGAGGTATCGGCAATTTTGTGGTCAAGTAGAGCTTCTAAAAATAAGTTTTGGGGAGGGTGGAGGACTCCTGACCATAGCTTGTTCAGTGTTGAGAGAGAAATCTAACTGTAGGTGCTCTGGATTTCAGTTTCAGCAGATATTCTCTCCAGCTTTCAGCAAACCTTGCACTGTACACTGCTGAATCCAGATCCAAAGTGTCGTCCACCACTGTCCAGCTTATTGTCTCACGAGTTCTTCAGGTAAGGAAAGGAGTATCCTGCCCCTCTTGGTCTGTCTGGATACTGCTTACTTCTGTGTTGCAAATGTCGTAATTTTGTGAAGGTGTGTTACTTAGCGGATGGGAAGTGCAGACTTAATCCCTACCTCTTACAGGGATCTTTGACAAAGAGACTCCTTAAATTAAGAAAGCATTGTCAGCCTTCCAAATGAGGTGCTGAGCTAGCAGGGGTGACAGAAGTGTGTCCCTTAGTCACACGCATTCAGCTGGATCTCCCCGAGCTCTTGGGAGGTGGTGGGAAATGCTCTAGAAAATAAAATCATTAGCGATACCGCTGGAGCAAAGCAGGCTCTGAGATAATCCGCACAGAGCTGTGTCTGCTGCACCCGAGGGCTTCTCTGGGTGGTGGCGGCAGCGTCGGGTGGCGCTTCCTTCTGCTTGTGGCCCCAGGAAGGTGTCAGAGGCGGCTGATGCTGCGTTGCCCGGGTCTCCCTGTGAACTGCTGACTTCCAAGTGCAGCACCGCGCAGGCGCGGCTTTCGGGTAACTGGTCACACCCCCGTGCCAGCATTCCTGCCCCACCAGCATTTGGCTCGTGTCCGTCTGTCCGGTGCTGTCTGCTAAATGAAGGACGGGGATTTGCAGTCTCTTAGTTGTGGGTGGTTTAAGCATCAACAAGGATCACACCTGACAGCCTATGCTTTTGTGCTTAGGAATGATTTTCTGGAAGTTGTGAACTTTCTGAAGACCTTAACACTAAAGTCTGAGGAGGAAAAAACTGAATTTTTCAAGTAAGTGAAGGAACTATGATCTGGAAGCTTCTTATTTCAGAAATACTCCTGCCGAACGGGATCATGGGGGGACCTGGGAAGGCTGGCGGCCAGAGAGGTAGCTCCTCAGGTGCCAGATCTTGATTGCTGTAGCAGAACATTGTTTTCTCTGTAATATTTTGGGTACTCCAGCCAAAGTAATGATCGCATCGAAGAGGAAACTCTTCACTCCCTCCTTTCCCAGTTTCTTGTTGTGAACGGTTTGGTGTTTGGGAGGAGCGGTGCCTGCCGGGCTCTGCATCGTTCTGACGCTTGGCAGCCTCCGGAGCGATGCTGCGCACAGCCGTACGGTCAGCGGTACTTTTACCCGCTACAGACCAACTGCTGTCGCATCAGTCAGAAACTGGGCTGTAGTGGCATGCGTCACTTCAGGGGTGCTCCTCTGAATCCCGTCTGCTTGCCAGCAGCTGGGTTCAACTCCCGCAGGGCCAAGAATGGAAGCTTTCCCAGGAGTACAGGGATATGAAAAGGAAAGAACTTTTCCATTGTCCATGTTCTCATTGAGTTAATGCACTTTGTGGGGAATAACGCTGATGTTCTTAGCAGAAGTTAAATTATTCAGGTTCTCTTCCACCTGCTTTAGCAGCCCTGTCCCGTCTCACTGCACCACAGCTAAGCAAGAATCGCGTGAAAAGCCCGTTTGTGTGCTGTAGCGTTGCGGTAGAGGAGGGAGTGTGGCCTAACAGCTCCTCTGCTCAAGCTCTGGTGAAGAGCTCCTCACTGGGGCGGTCCCGGGGTCCTGCTGCTTTACACACAGGCTATCTGCTTGCCCCGTTTCAAAATACTCTAAAATATCAGCGAGCTTCTTGTAATGTGCTAGAAAAAAAGAACCTTTCCCTCGCCTCATTCTTAGAAGTGGCTTTATTTTAGATGCGACTTTGCAAAAAAGTGAAATCTAGCACTAGGCACCTCTTCAGGCTGAAAATTTCTCCCATTTAGGCAGATCTTGTAAACTGCTAATGGGCCAGTTTTCAGTAAGACATGTTGGGTGAATTAATCTTGTGGTGCCAGCCCTGCCTGGGTACAGCTGTTGTCTGTAACGGATGTCTCGGCTGCAGTAGCGCAGCATCTGCAGGAAATCCTATTGTCGTGGTCCCCAAGAAGTTTTCTCTAAGGGAAGCTTCCATGTAGTCATGGCATTATCTGGGCCTGAAAGAGGGAGAAGCTGAGTTTTTCTTTCTTTTTCTGTATAAAGGAGCCTGGGTGTTCTTACAGAGCTATTTTCCTGCCTGTTTGATGCTGCCGTGGCCACTGTCAGTTGTAACGCTGGTTTGATTTCACTAGTTTGAGAGTAAGTAGAGCAAAGAAGAGGAGAAAGGGGATCTTAGCAGGAACGTTCAGAACGGTTCCCACCATCTGTGTAACAGCAGTGTTTACTGAGGGAGGGAACGAGTACTTTGTTTAAAGATACGGCAGTGGTGTTCCTTTATCAGGCAGAGGGGCTTTCACAGCATGTGCACTGTTGCTTTTAACTCTACCCCAAATCTAGAGAAAAGCAGTAATTGTGACTGGTATTTTAAACATGAAATTCCTACAAAGAAGAGCAGTTGCACAAAATAAAACTCTTTGTGACTTAAATAAATAAACCCAACCCACGGTCTGTTGGCCACCTCTAAAATGTATTAGACGGGAGTGGTTTCAAAATGGGATTCCCGTTTGGCAAGGGAAACGTCCCTTACGTGGTGGGCAGAACAGCCTTTTCTCAAGCAGTAGGAAAATTCTTGTGATGCACGAGGCTGCGGGGTGAGAGCCCGACTTTTCTGCAGTTTTAACGCTGTAGCGCTTCACAGGAGGGACCAGCTCCGAGGCAGTTTGATGCTACAAGTGGTGGGCAGCTTCTCCGAGGGGGAAGCCCTGGTGAGCCAGCTGCAGGTGCAGGGGTGCTTCTGGATGTGCTCGTGACAGGCTGTGATCCGCGTGTGGGGTTTTACAGGATGTGTCTCTGGCTCCTGCTTTGTGTTATCGCTGCCCAAAAGCCTCAGGCAGGAGCAGAGCCTTGTCCTTCTAGGTTAGTGTGCACGCAGAGTGAGAGGCTGTGATGGGCTTCGTCTTTAGGAGGTGAGTCAGACCCCCAAAAAGGGGAAAGTAATGTTAAGGGAAACAGCTGTAGATGCGTGGAAGGCTGCCTTGGCACTAATGGCTCTCTCCTGGAACGCAGATTCCTGCTGGACAGGGTGGCCGGCTTGTCGGAGGAACTGATAGCGTCACGGCTGGTGCCTCTTCTGCTCAATCAGCTCGTGTTTGCAGAACCTGTGGCTGTCAAGAGTTTTCTTCCTCATCTGCTGGGTCCAAAGAAAGGTGACCTTTAAATACTTTCTCTCTTCAGAATTATTACTGACAAGCGTGGAATGAGTTCAGAGTGGTCATTCCATTGAATCAAGGGAACAGTGGTGTGTATTTAACCAGAACAAATACTGTGTCGTACAGAATTGGAAAGGACAGTTACGGGTGCTTCCCCATTTGCAGTACTTTCCATGCTCTGCTGATGCTGGGAAGAGAATTGGGAATTCCCTGGGCTCTTTCCCAGGCTTATGTGTCACCCCACCCGCCCGCCCCAGGCTCTCTCAGTGGCGTGACCCCCTGCTCGCCTTTCCCCTACCCTCTCTGCCCTTTTTCCTTCTGCTGCCGCACTCATTCTCCTGTAAGGGTGCTCAGTCTCCTCCCCTTTCCTCTGTAAGGGGTGTCCAGCCTGTCTTGCTGGATCCCCAGCTGTCTCTGTCCCTGCTGTTTGCCTCCCCTCTCTTACAGGTTTTCCTAAATAGCTACTGGTGTTTCAGCCAAGCAATACCTGTCTCGTGGCTGTTTGACCTTCCGTGTTCAG
Organism: Phoenicopterus ruber ruber; assembly: GCA_009819775.1. NCBI lineage: Eukaryota > Metazoa > Chordata > Aves > Phoenicopteriformes > Phoenicopteridae > Phoenicopterus > Phoenicopterus ruber. Next base: position 29,673,547 of record CM020222.1, read on the forward strand.
CGCCGTTGCCATCGAGCAATGGGCGCTGGCAGTGCTGCCTCTCCTCCCTCCCTTCTCCTCTGACAGCCCAAGCAAGCTGCGTTGGCAGCCGACACAGAATCACACCTGGCAGTGGGGTGACGCTGTAGATCTCGGCTGTGACGGTTTCTCAGTGAGTGGCTTTTGGGCGAGCTGTCTCTCCTTATCCAAGCAGCCTTTTCCCATCTTCACCTCTCTTCCCTAGAGCAAACTGGAGAAAGCCAGGCCAGCTGCCTCCTGTCGCCAGCCTTGTTCCAGACGCATGTCATTCCCGTGCTGCTGAAGCTATTTGAGGTGCACGAGGAGCACGTTCGAATGGTGTTGCTGTCTCACATTCATGCCTACGCAGAGCTGTTCTCTCAGGAGGAGTTGAAGAACATCATATTGCCACAGGTTAAGGACAGCAAAACAATACGCAGTATATCCTAGAATATGGGATTTCTACTGCTCGGGTTGGTTCTTAGCTTAAAGTTAGGATCTCGTAGTGCTCAGACAGCTTGCAACCTCCTTTCTACGCAAGCCCTAACCCTTGCACCCCATCCCGATCCGGAGTACTGGCTTTGTTAAACCCTGTGCCCTCTGTCACACGCACCACTTGTGCCGATACCTCTCGGCCTTGACTGGCAGCCTCACAACGAGAGGCTGTGTTTCTGTTTCACACCACAGCTCTCGGGAGCGGAGGAGTGATCGGTCTAAGCCCAGGGTGCCGGGGTGTTACGGTCCAGCGCTCGGCAGCCGCTAGGATGAGCCACCCTCCTTAGCTTGTAACACCAAGCAGAAGGCCGATTTTATCCTACGGAATAATGTCCAGTATCTTCTGAGAGCTGTGGGAGATCACAGAAGTGAAATGTGCTGCAAATAGAACATTTAAAGGGGAAAGAAGTGAAAAAGCAGAATTTTCTGTTCTTGGTAACATTATCATGTTCTTGGTGTAGGTATTGCTGGGCCTTCGAGATACCAGTGACTCTATCGTTGCGATAACGCTGCACAGCTTGGCAGTTCTCGTCTCCCTGCTTGGACCTGAAGTAGTTGTAGGTGGAGAAAGAACGAAGATTTTCAAAAGCTCTGCACCAAGTTTCATGAAAACGGCTGATCTCTCCCCGGAAGGTAAATGATACGGTCAGAGTGCTCTCGGGATTGTTGCCCGTGCTGTCCAACAGGACATAGGCAGAATTTCTGGGATGATTGATCTTTTGCTGTTGACAGGTTACTTGAAAAAAGTTAATTTGCAGTTAAACTTTAATTCTAAATTAGGTGCTGACTGTTTGCAGATACAGAATTGATAGCATAAGACGACTTACATTAAAGTATTTTAAATGTAGGAAATACATGGGGGAAAAAATGTTAAACATCTTCATTTTAAGAATCTCTGTCAGCAAAGGAGACTATTGGGGTGTGTGTGTTTGTCTTTGGAGGAAAAACTATACTGGCCTTCTAAAGGACTTGTGTATTTATCCAGATAGTTGTTCAATATTCCCTCTGTCCTTCATGGTTTTAAAAAATAGTAAATCTCATCCTCTTCCCCCAATTTCTATTCATAGATTGGAAAAGGAATACCAACTTCCCTATTTTCTCAGCTCTCAGGAGGCTTTTCAGCTAATGCACATGAAGAAAGTAGTCCCTGCACCTGCTAGATAACTTGGAACCAAGCGTACTGAGGGAAAGCTTTTCTGGATGCTCAAACTAAGAGTGCTTATAACTGGAGGGAAGCATCGGCGTTTGTTCTACTTTAGACATATAGATACCAAACTAAATGCATGATAGAGATCAAGTTAAGCATAAATGTCTTCTTCCTGATGCTGTGTGTACTGACAGCTACCACACTTTATTAAAATCTGTGGATGGCTCATCGCATTATTTTGCTTTACATTATTTTAGTAGGCTATAGTAAATAAAAACCTTTGGATTGCATGCCAAAACCAGGTTTATTTTTCAGAATATATTTAAAATTAGACCTGATTAAACTATTGACAAACAACAAAACCCCTACTTTTGTCCTCAACTGCGAGCGACGACCTGCAAAAAACAGCACTAGAGGCTGAACACGTGAGGCTTGATAAGCTGTTTGCCGAAGCCCCTGGATGGATGTACCTTTCCTCAAGGGCGCTTTGGGGAGGGGGTGGGTTCTGCCTGTCAGTCCTTCCAGTGCCGCAGGCCGTGCATCTCCGGCAGCGCCAGGAGCCCGCAGGCGAGCAGCGCTGGCCCGAGCCGTGCCCTTCTGGGGTGGTGGCAAGGGGCCTCGCACAGCCGAGGCCGTGCTGCTGAATCACCGCTGATGACAGGCCGCAGCTCCCCAGAATGAACTGGAATGAGGCGCTTGCCAAACCTGCCTTGTGTGGCTTCAAAGCGTGGCCTCTACTGCCTGCCACCCCCTGCGCCTTGGCTGTGGTGCGAGGGAGGCTGTCACACAGCCTTTAGGGTAGAGGCTCTTCCTGGAAGCTGCTTTGCTCCTGCCCGAGCAGAAAAGAGGGTTTGTGTCATCGCACGATTTTGCTTATGCTTTGAATTGTCGTGACTATCAGTGCTGCGCTTTTGTACAAGAGGCAGATAGCAGGGGATTTGTGATGCCATGTGTACAGAAGCTGGGATCTTGGATCCAGCCAAGTGGCAGACAGCACTTTTTTTTTTTTAAAGCATCTGTTCTGATCATAATCAGTTTGTTCATTGTGTATTTCTTGAAAGAACCGATCAGCAAAACCTGAATGTTTACAGTTGCCCAAACTCTGTACTGGCAAGAGCTGCAGATGGCAGGAACAGGGGCGTATTGTGTTATATGCACATCAAGAGGTGCAGCTGCTGCATCGCTGCGCCAATCTTCAGTCAATATCGCTTGTCAGTGTTGTAAATAAGAATGTTCCAATGCTGCGGGCAGTTTCAACCAAGACAACGCACCTTGTGGACTGACTTGGTGTCCTTTCTTGCCTTTTATCCCTGCAGGCTCCCCCAGTCATGTCGTAAGCAATCAGAGAAATCAAACCTCTCGGTCTTTGAAGAACAATTCTAGCGTGTTCCCCATCTCTGGAAATGTGCCTGTCAAGAAGCCTTCTGTGCGACAGGACAATCCACTGGCTTTAAAGACAGGTAAAACTTTGCCCTAGCTCTTCCATTTTAGAAATCAAGTGTCCTACAAATGAAATGTTGCTGGAAAATAAGTTAATTTTCTCCATGTGCTGATGTGAAAGAGATTCAGTGAACCAAGGAAGGGAACAGGGAAGGAACGAGAGTGTGACCCTTGACTTCCTAGGGAATAGCAGTTATTTGGGAATGTGATACGCACAGACTACTGGCTGGCTGGCCAGGCTTGAATTTCTGTTTCCTTATGGCAGGTTCTCTGCGGTGCTGCTTCACCCCTCCCACAGCTTGGCAGATAGACTGGATTTATAGGTCAGCTCATTCTCTGGCCTCGGAAGCTGACTCGGTTTACTTTCATGGCCTTTTTTCAGTCACCTATTGCTTACCAGCAGTCAGCTTTTATTGTCGCAGGGCTTTGAGACGAATGCCCCTCCTTTGCAAGCAGGAAGGTGGCTGTGCTTTCTAACAGGAGAGGAGCTTAGCACTGAAGCCTCTTTCCAGTCAGCGTTCCTGGCTTATTTCTGCACTAGCTGTGATGCCAAGGAGTTTCAGGCACAGCTCTTGTCTCTACACTTGCTCTCTTGAAATGAGTATGTAACAAACACCTTTGTCTTCCGCAGGTGAGCAAGACACTCGGTCCCCCCTGAATGGAATTCCTGGAAGCATTAATACGCTAGGGAGCAGCAGGAGCTCTTTGACTACCTCGGAAAAGCCAGCAGAGGAGTGGCCAGACTGGAGTGAGCCAGAGGAGACGGACGCTGAGAAAACTGTGAACATTCAAATCCAGCCCCGAGAGCCGCGGGGCAGCGTGGGACCTTATTTTGCTGAACCTGATGTAGACGAGAAGCCTTGGGATGACTTTGAGCCCAGCAGCCCTAGTCCCGAACTGTCCTCAGGAAACTGCCTCACTGTGACACAAGCTGATGCAGTTGAAATGCCGAGGCCTCTGCCAGGTACCCATCAACTGAGCAAAGAATTCAAAAGCCTCAGACTGAGTCCCCCCACAAAGTCCTGCCCTGGGAACAGCTGGAGCAATGACAAGTGGGACCACCAGGAACAACTGGGAGAAACTGTGCTGCCAAAAACGACCTTTGAGGAAAGGTTGAAGCCTTCATCGGAGTCTGGCCTAGGAGAAGAATTCACAATCAAAGTGAAGAGGAAACCCGTGCGAGACCCTGAGCTGGACTGGTTTGCTGACATGATCCCAGACATTAAACCTTCTTCAGCTATCTTGATTTTACCTGACGCGAGGACAGAAGCGGTTGTTCCCAGTCACTCCGGTGTAGTATCCAGCAGAGAAGGTGCCTCCCAGAATCTGCTGTTTTCATCCAAATTTGCAGCAGCTGATGTTATTGAGGTAAGAAAGAGGCTATAGGCAGTGGGGTTTAAGTGACTGCACGCTTGAGAGGATCCTAAAGCATGTACATAGCACAGCACACTGTTGTAGCACCACCTGGCTCCTTAATCTGATGGTGGATAACCTGAGGAAGTATCAGCAGCATACGGCTGTACAGTCGAGTCTTTACCCGTGAATACAAGATGCTGAGCTCTGAACGATGCATCTGATCGGGCACCAGGTAATCCAGTGGGCTGTTACTGCAGCAGCAAGAGAGCGGTGTTAACAATGAGGGAACAGACTTAACTTGTATGCTGCTAAAGGCGCTGACTAAGGAGTTTTAACTCCTGCTTTTAATTTGTGCTGCTGTATCCTGGATGCACAGACCCTACGCTGCGTTAGGGAGGGTCTTGCTTTGTTGGACAGGTGAAACAAGGCCAGATCCTCTCTGAACAGGCACGGCCCTGGGCACAAAGAGAGGGGGGCTTTCAAGCACAGGGGGTGCTCAGGACTCAGTGTTGCTCCTGGCTCTTCTAGGAAACCCTAACAAACAGTGTTGTAAATAAAGGACCAGGAAACCAGAATCCCTGGATTAGAGAGTAAAGCTTTTTGGGTGCTTTGTTTTCATGAAAGAATAGCTGATACATTTCTCCATTTCAGAGAACCAGGGGGGTTATAAAACTGCCTTTTTACGTAAGCAGGTAAATCCCTCTAGCCCCATCACAGAGACTCCAGAGACTTCCGTTTCCTAGGAGGGGAGGTGGCACTCCCAACACACAACTCCGGTAGGGAATAGGTGTTGATTTCAAGTTGTTTTGCTAATTCAGCCTCAAGAGAGCTACCCCAGGGGCAGCAGGTGGCACGGGGAGAGGAGCCTGGGATGTAAACTGAAGTTGTTTACAATATTTGAAAATGGCACACTTGATTTTTAAGAAGCGCTGTTGTGGTATCATCAACCCCATTTGGGGGGGAGTCACTCACTGTAGTGCAGTCAGTGCTGTGGAGGAGTAGAAGAGCTCTGTCAGTGGACGGGTGAGATCAAACTCCTAGTGTTAGAATACAGCAGGCCAACAGCCGTTGCCTAGGGGGAAAGAAATCATCTAGTTTATAGCGTCCTGTTCTTAATGCGAAGTGGTTTTGGTACAAACAGGTCTTGCTTTAATTTTAGGAAAAAAATGTAAGACTCTGAGTGTGAGTTTGCTCTTGGCTTTAAGGTGTTTCCTTTTGTAGTTAAAAGTTCTTTTAGACAGAAAGCTGCAAATACTGGCACTTCATTTTTGGTCTTATGAAGGGCTTCCAGCATTCTGGATGAATGTCTTGCTCTGCCATCGCAAGCCGCGCAGGCTCCTGCCTGGCTCCGGGGGCTGTGCTAAGTACAGAAGTACCGTACGTGGCCTTAATGCTGATAATTTTACGTGATTCTAGGCTGAAGCTGCAGGCTGGGGTGAAGAAGAGGAGTTGAACTGGGAAGATGATACTAACTGGTAATGGGACTGAAAGAGACAAAGGCAATTTATGGTGTGTTGGATTCTGTAAGAGAAGTCGCTGCTTCCCCGATACAACGGATCAGTACCTCAGCACTGCTTTTGCCGGGAGGCAGGCACTTGCTGCAGCAGCCAGCAAGACCCCGTGGGGCCCCATCTCTTGCAATGGATGCTCCTTTCCAGTCTGTGCCAAAACCTGCAGGGCTGAGGCCTGCGCTCAAGCAATATGCCCAGCTGTGGCGCGTGCCACTGCGACCGGAAAGAGGAACGGCGTGACAGGCGCGGTGGTGCTGACGTGCTACTGGAGGCCAAGAGTGGCGTAAACGATTGTTCGAGAACTCATCCCTGCTCTGAAAAACTGATGACAATAAATGAAAGTCACACTGAGTTCCTTGGTTAATGTGCATTTTTCTTTTTTTTTTTTTTCCCTTTTTTCAGAAAAGTAAAGCCCTTAAAAGGAGACATTTCTAACATTTTAGCTGAGATGATTTTAAGATGAATGTACAGTTTACTCAACTTATTTATTTCTGTTTATATAGTTCTGTCAGTGGATGGCACAAGAGGTGTTAGGAACCCTGCAGTGAAGGACCACTGAACACAAACGGCTTAAGCACCACGTTTTTTCTGCTCTTAACTGTGACCAATAAAGATTATTTTTAAAAGATGACCCTAGCGTGGAGTGGAACCAGCAACAGAGGTATGTTCAGAGAACAGTAGAGCCTTAAATTGTTATTCTTGAGTATATTTTAAAATTAAGATAAAAACACCTACTGCCTGGTCACCTGTACGTGACAGGAACAAAGGTAACTTAACAACAGATTCAGATATCTTAGTATTCAAAATACAATCTTGTGAAATGTTTATCATCATACAGTAGCTTAGAAGAGCAACCTATACAGTGGCAATATACAAAATGACAGCTCACATGCACAATAGTCCATTAAAACCTACTGGTCCTTCCAGCCAGTTGTTATGAAAGACAGGCCAGCATCTCACACCTCAGTTCATTTTGGCACATTAACCGAGACCCAGCAGTACAGTAGAGCATCGCCTGTGTCAGTTTTTTCTTCTCCAGCAATCACGGTACAAAGGCATCTCTTCCCTCAGAACAGGGAGCTGAGCTGTTTATTGCCTCTAAAACCCGCTGAGCACCTTACCGTACACCGTCTCTGAGGCTGGCTATAGCTGTATGTAGAGCCTCCAGTTTCGCTGCAAGCCAAGCAGGGGGTGACCCTTTCCGGAGCAGCAGCTTCACAGCCTCCACTGCCCCCTCCATCGTGCCTACTGCTGCCTTATACTGCTCCTCAGAGGGTGGGGGACATGCTCTTTTTGCCAGAGGCTGCAGATTTAAATAAACAGGAGACATCATTTATAATGCGCTACATGAGTGCTCCGTCTTCGTCCAAATGCAAGAAAACCCTTCAATGGAGAAGGGCCGCAACAGATTCCCCCTTGCCTTGTAAGAGTTCTTGCCAGCTGGCAGGGGTACAGAGCATTCACATATAATATTAAGCGCCAGGAGCGCAGACGACCTTTTTTTCTTAGAACATGGAGGGCAGCGAGACCGTCTTGAACCTCTTTAGATGCTTCCCCGAACTGACAGAAATCGACAGTAGAGCCCAGAGAGTTTAAAGAAGTGCACGTACCTCTCCTGCTGACTCCAGTTCTCCAGCCACTTTCATAAACTGTGCGCTGCAGGTAATCCTTTCTTGTTTCACGCGTTCTGTTCGTGCTTCTGTTGTCTCTTCTACTTGCCTTGTCTAGGGAGAAAGCCACAGGAGAGGCAACTAAAACAAGAAGGCATTGCCAACCTTCATAGGCTCAATTTGTATACCAGAACGAGGGGGAAGGAGGGAAAGATCTTAACGTGCCGTTCAAATTGAATCTAATTTCTCACACGCTCTTCTGAGCAGGAGATTGACGTTATCTACAACACCACTGGTGTAGCATCACTGGCAGCTATCAGTTCTGTTGCTAATTATCTGCTTGGCGGGAACTGCTCGTGCAGACAGCCCTGCCTTAGCTTACACATGATAACCACCCCCTCTTTCCCGTTGTCTGTGTTCTGCATGAATAGTCATCGCCTCATAAGAGAATTTTTTCTAACAAACATGCAAAAAGGACTAAGATGTTTCATACATGTTCATTTAGCTTTCAGAAACTGATCCAAGAGAAACGAGGAAGGAAATCGCACAAATGGAATGATGAAATCCCTGTCTTTTTAATAGATAACTTCTCTGCTTACAACAATAACTGTGCAATTTAATAATTTTTTTTTGTTCAAGGAGGGAAAAGCAAAGCATTTAAATCAAAGTTGGGAAGTACTGGAAGAGCAGCGTGCATAGGAATGGCAGTTGTTAATTTTGCCAATTAAAGCAAGTAGAAAAGTTCAACTAAATCCCAGTTAACAGAACTATTTATTTTAAACTTACGTATTTAATTTCCATGCAGATGATGCAGATGTAGACATAGACCGAGTACAACTTACTATGGACCTGTACAACATCAGCTAAGAAAGCAGTAAAATGGTTCAACAACATACATACCTTAGCCAGAAAACTAACAACTTTGTTCTTAGTTTCTTCAGAATTAAGGCACTGAGGAACAACATCTTCATGGCTTGTTTCCTGTCAAAAATGTTGAGTAATAGTTGTTTAGTACATTCATATTAACAAAGGAATAGACGAAGTAAAATGTTTCTATGATAATCCCCTTCCTTGTTGCAACCAATCTAAGCAACCAACGCGTAATCTTCCTTCACTTCCACTCCTGAAATCACTTATAATTGTGTTAGCCCTCCTTACTTTTGATGTGCGACAGCATCTGTAAAACTAACATCCAAATTGGTCAGTGAAGAGCACTGAACACTAAAGACAGAAGAATTTCTGTACAAGAAAAGTGAACAGAGCCAAATACACGCATCCAGAGTTCTGCTCTGCTTACCTCTGCAAAATGTGTGAACGCCTCCAACGCGTGCTGATGAACCAGCCAGGTCTGGTCAGCTAGCAGAGAAGCAAACAGACACGACAACTGGGGTACAACTTGCCTCTGAAAGAGGAACAAGCATCTATCATCAGTTCCAGAGAGTTAGTTGTGCATAGCGTACCATTGTGATTTATTGTTAAAGAATGGCTCTGAGGTCAAGGGACAGGTTTGTGAAACGCGAGAGTGCTACTGCCCTGTCTGGCAAATAAACACTGTGAGGGAGGTGACACGTTCTGTTCTTTCTTCTTGGAGGTTCAGACGTCAGTCCTGTCTAACTGGTGAGAGGCAACAAGCAAATGAATAAGCCAAGCATCTGACATGCACTCAGCGTGTCTCGATGAAAAATAAAACTGCCACAGACCAGTCATAAGTCTCCAAGATGATTATGTCTTGGCACTCCCATATGTATTTAATGAACTCGATCCTTTAAGTTTATATCTAAATAAATAGCGTATCTTTTCATCAAAAGACTGAAGATGATTTCACTAAGGCCACAATTATATTTACCTGTGCTTCTTGTGGTATAAACACCTTTCCCATAGAAGAGAGAAAATCCACCATCGCTAGACGAACATGATCGGGGGGATCCAACTGGAAGAGGGAAGACTGCAGTGCAAATACCTGCAGAGAACAAACCCCAGCGAAGCTCCGTCAAACAGACTGCAGGTGACAACTGTTCTGTCTCATCTTTACATCTGAGGACATTGATTTTAGAAAACTGGACTGAAAACAAAAGGAGGTATGCTACACCTTGAATAAAACTGTCCAGGATAAAGCTGCAGTGTGCATTGCAGAAAGAACTGAGCACGCTCTATAGCATATCCATGTATCTCAATTATCGTACAGAGCAACGCCATTCTCAAAAGCAGTGTTAACCAAAGTGCCATATACTTGGTTTAAAGACCAGGAAAGTAATCAAGGAAGAAATAAAATTAGGAACCTCCATGTGTTAAGAGAAGGCCAGACCATCAAACAACTCATTTGAGATTTCAGTAAATCACAAAGAACTTAGTTTTCATGAAGTAAATGATACGTAAGAAGGTGGTGGGTTTTTTTTTTTTTTACCTGCGTAATCAGTTGAGCATCTAATGCTTGGATGAAAAATTCCAAAAGGTGAAGTAATAAACACAGCATCTGCTGGAGACATGGCTCATCCGAGACCTTCAACAGATCGCAAGGTATCAGTAACATTGCATTTTAGCTTATGGAATAACTACTTAAGAAAGGATTTAAAGTTACAGTAGTGTTCCAAAGTTTTTAGCCCAACTTCACACACATAAACCAACACATTGTAAGCAGCAGAAGAAAATATTAAAATAGTCATATCAGTATTTCTAGGTAATCATATTTTACAAGACCCTTTTCTCTGATTTTTATTAAGAATATTTCTTATCTCTCATCTCCTTCCTCCGCTCACTAATATAGGCAGCTAAAGGTTATCTGAACAAATTATTTTCACTTATCAGTTGCCAAATGTCTTCACAGAATGGCTGAGGTTGGAAGAGACCTCTTGAAGGGGCACAAGTTAAAACCTTGCTTTTTTAATCTAGAGTATGAACCATGACAATCCTTTTTTTTTTACTGCCACTGCAGACAGAACAGGTATACAGTCGCAAGGGAATCGCCTTACCCCCGTGTTCTCAAATACGGGAGGAAGGTTACTAGCTCTATGGGGTTTCATGGGCTAAGCTACCTACTAATTAAATCACCATGGGTTTTGGTCATGTTCTAATGAACATTCAAAATAGGCCCAATTTGTAAGTGGTATGAATCAGAACGAGGTATTTCAGAGTTCTCGGTAAGCAAGTCCGAATCTGACACTGAGTAACAGATGGAGCAGCAAGGCGCCATGTAACATTCAGGAAAATTCAAACTCCGCTTCCCAGAGCACGCGGCTGCCTCGCACATAAACCAGCTGACTGCAGATGGGCAGCACAGTTACACAGTTCTGCTTTACAGAAATGGTCCAATCCAAGGAAAACAACTTAGTAACAAACACATGATGAAACAGCACCAGCCTCTCAAAGACATCGTGCTTTCACCATTGGAGCAGCAGATTCTCTTACCTGCTTAGCCTGGAGAAAAGTCCAGAACTGACCAAGCACTCCCAAGACAGATGCCTGAAGTTCTGCCTCCAGAGTGTCACCAGCAAAATTGCAGGCAGCCAGCAGGACAGAAAGGGCAGTGTTCTAGTAGGAAAAAATGTATAAGACAGACCAAAGAAACCTACATGTAAACCAAACCAAACCCCCAGGCTTATATTAAACATCTAAAATGATACAAGATGGCAAGAAGCCCAACGTGCTGTGTCAGCTGTACAGTACAGCTAATCCGCCAGGCCACTGGCCAACAAAGCTTGCAAAGCGAGGAAAGCATCCGCTACTTCTGTGCGTTTCACACGGCGCTGTAGTCATTAGCTGCACTGGCAGGCGAAAGCTGGCAGCAGATACTGCATGTGGAAGGCTCTGCTTTCTCACACTCCTCTCCTTCGCCAAGGAGACCAGCAAGCATCTTTCAGATTTGATGCCACATAAAAACAGCCAGGCCTTTAAAACTTAAAAGTAATTGTATGACATAATGCAAATCAGAAATTCTAAAGAAAAATACATCTGCTTACCCAGAGAGCAAACAACAACTAGAATAACTAGCAAACCACAAGACCTCCACTATCATTACCCTCAGAGTAGAGGGTCCTAAGATGCTGTGTACTAGAAGAAAACATTAAAATGAGAGTTCTTGCTCATGCATATGCCAATTAGGATGGAAGAAAGCTGTGCAACACACAGAAAAATAGAACTGAGGTGTCCTTACAGTTTGGAAATCCAGAGTTCACACATTTTTACAAAGGGAACCAAATCTCCTTTACCACAGTTCGGAGCTCTCCCAAAGCACGCCTGCTATTCAGCCATCGCCTGCACTGTGCGAGCCCTGCCACACAGAGCTGGCACGCCACTCGTTTCCGAAGATCAGGATTCAGGGCCTTGAGTGATATGTGCTGCCACACAGCCAAGTTCTCCGCCTCTTCTGGAAGAAACTTACGAGCAAATTCTACCTGCAAACAAAAGTTAATAGGAACTAAACAGACCAGAAGACAATTTGATAATCTGAAATTAATTTGAAAGCTGAGAAACCAAAATGGACTACTAGTTTGCTTTAAAAATATTACACAAACCAAACCTGTGTAAAACCTTTTGTTTAAATAAAATCCAACTTTTTATATAAAAACCTTCTAGAATTGCCACCTCCCTTGTCACATATAGGACATCAGAATGATTAAGCAACTGGTTCGTTCAGCTGCTTGAAGCAATGGCCCTAGTGAGTGGAAGAGTGAGCTTTAGCCTGTCTGAGGTGTACAGAGAGGCCCTGACAGGAAAGGATACTACTCTTTATATCTGATGACATGAGGACACTCATAAACACCAGTCGCAGATGCAATGACAGGACATACAGTTTCAGCAAATCTGGGAGATGTACCGTTTTCATACTTAGTCAAAAAAAGGGCTTCACTGCTGCCCAGTAAGACCACTCTTAGAAAGGTGTGTGTGCCTTTCTCGTTTTGAAGACCACACCTGCACAAATTAGCATCCGCTATGACAAAGTAATAACAAGTACAGGATCAAGTACAGCAAGCGAGCACTCAACATCTTGTCATTTCTGAAGAACTGAAAGAGGCTATTTTAACACAGGCCGCTGATTCAAATCTCTTCTATTAACGACAGCAGATGCTGGTGCTGTACTTGCCTGATGATCTGGAGCCATCAAGAACAGCATACGCCGCAGCAGAACACCCAAGGCAGAGACCTGGTAACAGTCACTGGGCCAAGACTTTATCTGAATTAGGATAAAAGGGTAATGCATCTAATTAAATTAAGGAAAAAATCAGCACTCAGCAAATGAACTCTGTACAGAATGTTCTGAGAGTTGCTATGTGGGATCACAGCAGTAACACTAAATAAAACAATGCAGGACATGTTGGAAATACTAGGCATATTGTTTTATATTTTCACAGTTCTGCTTTTGCTAATTATTAACTCAATTTGAAGAATTAAAACAATCTCCATTTGGATTTGGAAAAAAATGAAATTCCTGTCTTTGGTCCTTTAGAAAGTTTGCCAGTAGAACCTGGATTAAAACTGGTGCCGAATTGCAAACATCACTGCAGTTCTTACCAAGTGGGCGATCACAACAACGTGGTGAGCGCACAGTTCAGCTGTTCCATACCTGCAACGTGAGAGCAGCAGCTTGTCAGTCTGTACTTCCTACTCTTTTACAGACTAAATATTATAAATCTTGCCTGAGAGATTGCCATTTCCTCTAACATATTTAAACCTGATATGCACAGACAGAATTTACTTGAGAGAACCATTCCAAAAAACAATTATTAAATAATAGAAAAGGTATGTTCCCCTTACTTGCATCAATGTAAAAATGGCTAAGCCATTTCTGCTCCTGATTTTCAAACTATGCTCTATATCTGAAAAGAATCCAATTCTGGGACAATTTTATCTTTTAAAAAAAAAAAAAAAAGAAAATCTCTCTCAAGGAATTATGTACAACAACTGAACTAACTGGATCTGTGGAAATCCTGCTTGACCTGTAATAAAAACATCTTACCGGGCAAGGAAGCACCATGCGTCCATTGCTAGCAGAGACGTGATCATACTAGAACCCAGCACAGCATCCAGCAGAGCATACTCCTGAGGAGAAAATACATATGTAAATTCACGCAGAAACAGACTGCAGGCCTACTATTACTTTTACTCCACTAATTAGCATAAAACCTAATAAGATTTTCAGCTTATCCAATTTAAAATGTTTTAATTTTCATACTCTATATTCAGCTACGCCACCAAGCAAGCAGCTACACCTTTAGTTTTGCATACTTTGAATGTACATGTACGTTCATTTCAATGGGCTGAGGATCCTTCGCTTTTCTAAACATTTCATCATGCGCATCCCTTCTTCACAAGGCAACTCTTATGAAAAAATTTTTTGTTTTTTTAAACCAATGTATTGCCAATTTTCTTGGCAGCTTTCTTGGCAGCTTACTGAAAACCAAATAAAACCTTTTCCTCTTTTAGAAACACAAATTTTATCTGAAAGAGGAACGTAGCATTCAGAAAACACACCCTAAATTAGGTGTATAATTTTTGTGACAGCTCTTAACTGTATAAAGGTTTACATTTATCTAGAGGTTCTTTTGTCTATGTGCAGTAAAAAGTGAAAAAACTTTTAAAACAATTATATAATGTTAATCAAAGCCCAGAATACTCCTCTGAAGTAGAAAAATTTGCTTATTACCATCTTATGGTGTGTTCTTAGCTGGAATCACAACACTATAATCTACTCTAAATATTAAATGCCACTTTATTACTTCACAGTATAGGCTAACAAAACCAGGTAAATTTAATGCAAATTGAATGCTGCATAAAAGAAAGCACTGAGCTTTTATAACAACTTGACCTCCACCCCTCCCAAAGAGAACAAAAATTTCCAACACGACTGAGGTTCTCAAGAACTTGTATGAAGCTTTATTCTCCCCTTCCCCACAAGTGACATTTGCCGTATAACTGAACTCCAGTCATGTAACTGTGTCACAGCTGCTTTCTACCGAACCACTTCATACCTAAGCATCTCTTTAGAGCTACATCATTAGAAAGAACTCATTCTTTTTTAAATAGTACCTATGCATCGCAACAGCTGAAGCGATGATAAGCAAAAAACAATCTTACCAGCTGAGGAAAGTGTGATGGGAGTGTGGAAGCAATGAAGGAGCACAGGTGGACACAGACGTAGTGATAGAGGGTGGTGGGAACCGCTGGCTGTCCTGTACTGATCACCTCTGGCAAACAAACGGGGAGAGAAAGCTCGCCAGAACATTGCTGGAAACTGAAGAAGAGAGCTGAAAACAAAGACAGGCTGCAAGGGTAAAAGAAAAACAACAAGAAGGGGGAAGAAAAAAAAAAAAAAAAGAAAAACAGTTGCGTTACAGATATGCAAATCCCAAATCCTGCAAGCAACATCTGTAGGACAGAATCTTTGTCTTTGACCAGAAACAATGGCAATAACTTCAGTGCTTTTACACTAGATTTACATTCCTGACTACCTTCCTCTTTTACAAATGCAGGTGATTATTAGAGGGTTCAGGCATAAAAAATGCAACATTTTAATTTAGTGAAGTATCAACAAATTACATACAGGTCTCTCTTCTTATCCTGGAAGTATTCTAAATACCATTCCTTTCCTGAAAAACCAGAGACGTCTCTGGCTCTGTATCCTTCACTCCTGAAGCCCTGAACATCAGATCCTGTTTTTCTCAGCATAAGGATGTAAATCCCTAGAGTCTGACAAATGTTACTACTCGGTTGCAAGGGAAACCCCAGCAGCTGAGCCCCTCTGTTTGCCTGTATAGGCTAACTGCTGTGGTGCAGAACTGCAACGAAACCCTTTTTAGTACCTTTTTCCTGTGTTCCAGAGCGTTTGCACTTCTTCAGGCTGGGAGGAGAGCTTGTCCATTATGGTAATCAGGAGGAGACACTGGGGCAGCTGCTGCTCAGGAGGGAGACCTGTAGAAGTTTGGGGTTGTTTTTAATGTGATGCTAGTTGCCCTGGTAAATATATTGTGTGTGTAAACTGGCTTCTAAGCAAGTGACAAATGATGAACAACTGGTGAAACATAAAAGTTCCCAGGAAAACAAGCAGAAATCACTTATGGACACAGCTGGGAAAAAAGGAACGCTTCATCATGAAAATTGTTCGAAGTGAAAAATAAATGCAATATACTATATCAGGTAAAATCTAAAATATTCCAGTTCCGAACCGTCACTGCAAGGTGCTGCAAAGGAGTTACAATCTGGATGCCTCATGCTTCCATTCTCCTTGAAAGCACTGGATGCCTCAAACACTGAAAACACAAAGTTTTCTTCTAAGTTTGTCAGGATAATCACAAGGCCAGAGTGCGCACGTGGGAGGGCAGTCAGTCAGCTATCTCAGAATTACGACATGTTGATCAGGGCAGAAATCCAGGAGGCAGGTGTGTTATAACAAAAAGCTGATCATCTTCCAGTTTGAAGGCATTCTACTTTTCACAGAAAATAATTTAGGAAAAAATAGCTGTCTTCCCCCACCATCAGAACAGCAGAAAAATTTCAGCCTACTTCAAAAGTTTGTGACAAATGTGGATTGAAATTATGCAAAACAGCAGAATTGATAGGATTTCTGTTAACCAGATTAATATTGAAGTCACTGCAAATACTTTGGAAAAGATACATTCAACAGTCACATGAACTCTCTGTTATAAAATTCATCTGAGTTAGCATGCAACTGGCTGTATCGTAGTACTTACAAAAGAACTAGAGACAAACAAACCAGTACAGAATACTGCTTGTGGTCCAGAAAGTCAAAATGTCAATCCCGATCCCCTAGAGATGGTTACACAGTACTACAGCAGTGGTAGCTGTATTTTAAACTCACCTAACTTTTCACTTAACACTTGCTCCATAAAAGGGCTAAAGGGAAGAAGCTGGTTGATGAGAGGGTCCAGAGCCACAAGAAAAACACGGGATATTTCATCTCGATGAACTTCAGAGATCTTTGGAGCGTAGAGACTGGGAGGAAATTTGCTGAGGGGAGAGGGGGAAAAAAAAGTGTCAAATATTCTCAGTAGCATTTTTGGTAACATTACTTTTCAAAAGAACTACAAAAATCCAAATTCATGATTTCCTTGTTATTGTAAAATAAAAGACAAGGCTCCCCATTTTAGAATATCTATTATAGCTGAGAGTTACAACTCTGCATTCAGCCTTTAAACTAAGCATCGCAATCCAGTATTTTACTAAACATTGAAAGAAAACCTTACAAGCTCACAGAAAATGCATGTAAAATACATAACGTATATAAGAAGAAATAGACTGAATCATAAAAAAAGTCAAGCAATGAAAAGCCAAGAAAACACCTGTAATACACAATCTGACAGTCATAAATGTGACAGCCCTAATTTAACACATGACACTAATAAAAGGGTACCACAATTTCTTTGAAGAGGAAAAAACCCTGGGCGATAAAAGAAAAAAAGAAGTGATATGAGAAAAAAGCAAAAGAGATCATGAAATGAAAACCTTCTACTCTTGCAGCTTATAAAGTGACTGTAAAAATGCTACCTTCCTACTCAAAAATCCTACTCAGTTTTGCTGAGTGAATAAAAGTTTACAGCCTTCCACTTGAGAAAGATCTACAGGGTAAGTAAAGTTAGAAGAGGAAACTCGTAAAAACAATAACCACTCGATCTTGCAGTGAAATGTGAGTGAACTCATGCGCGCATCTCACCACAGAACCTGGTTTTAATTCCAAAAGAAACTGAAATCAGCCCTCTATTGTAAGTTCACTTTGCCCTATTCTTCCCCACTATGGCAGCAAATAGAACAAAACCTTTGAAAGAAAAATGATAAGCCGCTTGCAGACTGTTACGCTTTATGAGCGTAACATTAAAAAAGCTTTTGCTTCTGCGAGAACCATAGAGTCCTTTTGTGAGATTTCACAAGATCATAAACACAACACTAAAGCTATGAAAAATTTCAAGATACTCTGTTTCTGATCCTCTGTCCCTTCAGGACAAATGTTTCCATACTTTGTCTTAAAGTTGAAACAATCTGTCACATTGTTGCTGCTGACACCTGCATTTAGTCTTGGATTTTTTGTTTCACTAGAATTTAAGGCAGAAAAAAAAGAGCACGTGGCTGTTTCGTTATATATGAAAGAGAAAGGAATTAGGATTACTAGGAAATGGTAATTCTGAATTGCCTTGATTTTGCACGATTTGACTAGCATCACGCTACCGTTGGTTTCAAAGTGGAAGGTTCACCGCTGGCTTGCTCTGGTTTGGCTCTGCCTAACTGCTTCATTGCAAGGTGGCCGAAGGGCAAATCCTACCTTCAGGAATTTTGACTTTAGGAACAAGAATTTTCAAATGAAGTTGCATAAATAGACTCAGCGTCCAAGACAATCAATCTGCATATTCTAAATGTAACTTGTTAAGAAACGTTGACATAAATAATTGCAACAAAGTTAGTGGTTTGTCAATATCGGACACTCACAGCACTGATCAAGAATGGGGCTGAGGTAACTAGTACCACACTAAAATACCTAATTTAATAAAACCACCCCAAAAATTAGATTTCTGTACACAAAAAAAGCAAGCAACAGCTCTGGAACGAGAACTGTATTTTTAAATCTCAAAATACTTGTAGCTTTAGGACGCAATATGGAGATGTATTAAGATACTATCAATAATCAATTATTTGCACTTCACTTACCTGTATATCTGAAGAAAGAGCTGATGTAACTGAGAGCACAAATCAGAGAAGAAAGAGAGAAATTCCTGCAAAAGCCATTAATATTGAATGGTACTTTTAATGTAAATTACACGACTAAATGTTTTCTTTCTGTTCTGCTATATTGGTGTGTAAAGTGCTACACTGCAAAAATTGGTTGTTCTCACAATCCATAGCACAAAGCAAGTGCAAAGCAAACAATAAACAAAGTATTCCTAAGATTAATTACACTACATGTATATATATATTGTAGGTAAAACAATTACATTTATAGGCTTATTTAAAAAAAAAGTACAGTTGTAATAGCCATAGAGAGCTGCAAAAACCTGAAGTGCTGTCATACACACTGTAAGGCTGTTTTATCCTGTCACAATGCTATTCACTTCGTGCTCCCCCCCCCCCCAAAATAAATCAACAACAGCAAAAAAATCATCCCCCTGCTTTTACGCCATGGGACAAATCAGATGCAGAATGCACCATCACTGCTGTTGCTAGAGTGCAAAATTTTTTCCCATATATTCTTAAAAAGGGTAGATTTAGAGCATCTCTTCTAACAAGGAGAAATATAAAGCACAGCAACAAAGTGAAAGGGGCAGGAAAAGAGCAGGGAGTTAGTGTGGGAGCTAGTGACAGTACGCTGCGTTTCTTCTTATTAATGCCGCATCATTTTCAATTGCTGAAATGAGCAACAATTCTGAAAACTTAGCGATAGGTTTAATCTGCTTGATTCTTCCAGATAAAGCTACTATTGCATTGACTCAAGGCTGCCTGTAAAGACTGGGCACCTCCTACCAACTCCTCAGTGCCACTGCCTGCAACAGCTTGTTATTCTTGTTTGGTTTTCTGTTAAATCACAGCAGTAATCCTGCTTAGGCTTGTGAGCATATACAGGTGGAAGAACTACAAGCAGGTTATGCATGGATGTTAATTATACCACCCATATGGTATAGTCATAAATTGTTAAGATATTACGCAGTACAAAATTATTCCATTTGCAGACCAGAATTCAAGTATTAAAACCTACCTTGGTGTAGTGGACAAGGGAATTAGCAAAGAACCTGCACAGTTTGACTGTCTTCTGGAACAGCCTGAGGTCAGTGCCCTCCTGCCCAAAAAAAAGCAGTTCTAAAACTTAATATACAGAGTAATACAATAAAAAAGAAAGTTAGATTGCTAACAATGTTCAAAATGTATTTCAGGCTTGGTTCTCTACAGACTCTGCAGCTATGGGGGAAAAACTTTAAAAATCTTCAGTATGCCTCAAGATTTTTATAACAATATTCAGAACTGAAATGTCTTTTGCTTGACCTTGGGATATTGTCAGTTTAGAAAATAAAAAAAATTCCCATAGAGTATGGTGGAAACATTTTCAGTGCCTCACTAAAACATCCCCAATCTAAACAAAGTTATGGGCCTCATTTTCACGTGGTTTCAAAAGAACAAGGCACTCTGCCTACCACATGAAGTAAAAAAAAAACCACAACAAAAAAAAAACCCAAAAAAACCCCAACCAGCCAAACCCAAACCACTCCAAGCAATAACACAGCACAAAAAATTTCTCCTCCTCAAGTTCAACGGCAGCTTTGGGAGCTTTTTAATTCACCTGTATCTCCGACATCTTCATTTGCTCAGCCAGTTGCAAGCAGAAGTGAAAAGAAAGAAGAGTGTCCTTGCACAGGCCGCTGAGGATGTCGCTGTGTTTCAGGTGGCACTGCAGCAGAGAATGATGCTTCAGGCTTTGCCTAAAAGATAGGAATCTAATCAGATCTTTAATTGTCAGAAGTGATCATGCAATGAGTTAGTACAAATTCAAATAACTAATTCTTCTATTTAGGCTTTTATACAACACTATCTGGTGCAATAGCCGTGTACACCAAGACCAGAAATTTAGAGAGATCATAGCCACGACTGAAAGACAGAGGAGCAGCAGGATGAAAGCGCAAGACTGCGCAGCTCAAGCCAAAAACGCCTACAAAATTGCAGGTCAGACCTCTTAAGATTATTTATTCAGACAATGGTGTTTCAAATTTTCTTCTGCACTGTATACAAAAGTCAAGCTTCTGTTACTTTTCACACACGATTCCTAACTATCTTCACTGACAGTGCCTTTAATACTACTTACTAGCTAAATTTCTAAATTAAATTTCTAAATCTACTTACTTGCCAAATAGCTAAATTGAATTCTCTAATTTCAATTTTATTTGAAACTCTGAACCTAAGGCTATTGAAACATCGGTTATTTAAAATTACAGTCTGTTTATATTACAATAAAATCCCAAGAGTTCAATGACATACTTGATAATGAACTTCCACGTATTGGCATGAAGAGCATGGTCCATATTGGCAATGACAGAGCATATCTCCAGCACAGTGTGGATTACTAAGGAAGAAATAACAGCAGCAACAACCGAGTTAAATCAGAGTGAGGAGTTCACAGCTATGCCACTCTCCTAGGAAAACAGCAGCAATCACCACCACACTGACACTGGATCAGGAAAACGGCTCAGTGCTGCCGCTTTCCTACAAGCCTACACAACATGGCCCATCCCACAGAGAAAGTTTCAGGAGAAAAAGGGAAATATTTCAAGCTGCAAAATGCTGCCTTCTGAAAGGCTGGTCAGGACAGCAGGAACGGAGCATGCTCAGAACCCTGGTTTAAAAATTCAGACATACTCTCTATAGAAAGAAAGACTGAGCAAGACTAAAAAAAGTGTTAGATCCACATGTACCTGACACCATATCTGTGATGTTGTCTTCAGTAGAAGCAGAGTCCATGGAAATCATGTCAAGTAATTCCATCAGCTGCTTCTGAAGAGAGTAAGTTTCCTTGAACATAGCTTGGAGGAGGTCAGAAATCAAGTGCAGATGCCCACAGTACACCGATTCGCTGTCCTGTAGGAAATGGGGAAGAAGAGGTTTAAAAAAGAAGTTCAGGAATCACAGCCTGATTTTTCACATACGGGAAACACCGAGAGCTTTGTCATACATTTCACTGGAAAAAAGAACAAGGCATAGATGTACCTACTTTAACTCAAGACACAGCCAGACCTGTAGCTTCTGCTACCAACCCCCATTTGCTAAATATAAAACGTTATTCACCTGCAGCCTCATCAACAACTAATGAAGTCTGCTCGGCTCTAGTGAGTTCAGGGGGCTTTGGATTAGGCCTCAATGTATGAACCTAAGATCATATTTCTGTACAAAACAGTACAAGGTTAGTAACAAATGAAGTAGCATCCCAAGTATTTCCCAATACTTTCAAATTAGAATTGTTAGATAAAGGTGATGCACCTGAGTTCGAGTCCTGACATGGAAAACTGATGTAAATGTTGCCATAAGACAGACCAACTGAAAAGTGAAAATGAAGGCCAACCAAAAGCTACTGTGTCCTTGTAATAACCTAGTTTTATTTTCACTGCTCTAGAGGGAATTACTGTTGCATCTGAAAATCCAGATCTGAAACTGATACGTGTGACTCATCGTAACCAACAACAAGATCCTAATCTCAACTTTCAATCCACTTTGGAACTTGCATCGACACAAGGTAAGTAGCACCATTTTGGTAACCGTTTGTAGCTCCGAAAATACTGCAGCTATCAGAAGTGCACAGATGTCACAGAGAGTCTACGTTCATAAGCAAAATGTCCAACTGACATTGATGCAAAATACGGACATAGCAGTCTATGCCTCTCACTACCAGGTCACATTTGCTGGGCAGATAGCTGAAAAATCATCTTTGTACTTACGCACTAAGCACATTCTCTAAACTATTTAACAACTAAATTTAAATTTAAAAAGAAATTGACAACAATATTATTTCAAAACAGGATCTTCCTACAAAGTGAGCGTTTCCTAAAAGCCAGCCAGCGTGAGAATTTTTCTCCTTCTAACACAGACCTACCTTGCAGTGTGTAAATGTGTTCTTTATTACATAAAGAACCGAGGACGGAAGGGTGCGGATACTCTCCAGAGGCACACACTCTTGCAGCGTGCACACGTATCGTACACAACCGGTCAGAGTTTCCAACAGTTGCACCATAGTCTTAAAGCAAGAATAAACAACAATCAATGTTTTTCACTCCTGCAATAATTTCAAAGCATCTTTTCTTAGCTGAATTGCACCTAGATTTTTACGGCATTTCAAGTTCACTGCTAGTTGCATAAGTAAGTAGTTTGTTAAAGATGAATGAGGCTTCATAAAATAATATCAAGCAATTCCAGAGCTCGTCTCCGATACCATATACTCTTTGAAAGCTTCATATTTCTTTTGACTACTGTTCTCAATTTACAAAAATTTTAAAACTCAGAATTAAGTGACTGTATAAATAGGTGCCAGATTCACTCTTTAAGTACAGAGAATCACATTCCATTTGCATCAGGAACTTCGGCAGAATTTGAGATTTTTTTTTTTTTTTAAATTATGATTAGCATCACATGCTAGATGTAATCAAATCATTCACAAAATGTTAACTGAACTTCAACTGCAAAGGAAGATCAAATTACATTTTAACCACCTGGTTAGTAGCTGGCAAAAATACTCTAAAAACCTCTTAACTGTTTAGGTAAAATCAAAGAATCACGTAAACATTCCTTTGACAGCTTATTTCACGGGACTTGCCTGCAGAAGATTCCTTACAGTACTGCATAACTCTGTATTCTGGCTGGTTAATCCTTTGGCCTCACTGGATAATTCATACATCAAGTTATCAAATAACTGTAGAGTCTGTCAGAACAAAAGAAAACTTAAACATTTTATTTATAAGGGTACACATGCAAATAGTAACACCATTCTATATCTGCTTGCTTCCTTGGCACAGAGTCATGGGGCTACCGAGATAACTCAGAGGAGAAAATAACGCTTTCTAGCATTTGAATCATAAAGTATGATATACCAAGAAGCAAAAAGTGTCTTATGGTTTTCCTAAATTATAGAGAGAAGCTGTATTAGCTGTTACTTTTTATAGAAACTGTTAGTAAACCACACTTCCTAGCTAATTCAATTGAAATGCATACCTCATTCTACCAAAGATTTTTTACTTACTTAAAACCACACCATTTTGAAAGGATTTTCATTTTGTCTCACAAAAAAGGGTTTTTTTTTGTTGAGAACAATCATTAACATTTTGAATACATAAAGAAATAAGTCTATGACCCACAAACAACAATAATTTCTACTTTGGTTGAGGTCCTTGGATATTTTATGAGTGTCATTGCTGAGACTGCAAAGACAGCAAGTGGTTTCCAGGCACGTGCAGGGCACTACATAAGCTGCTACGGTGCAGTAATCCTTGTTCAGGATATGCAAGTTATGAGCCATTTTTCTTGTAACATCTAAAATCTGGTACAGGACATAAAATAAGGGAAATGGAAATCAAGTGGCCATTTTTACTGGCTTCTTAAAATATACAAGCTGAGGCCTGAAACTTAAATGAGTAATTTGTCACTGCTTTATTTCAGTTAAAACACAAGCATTGAAGAATTTTAATACAACTACAGCTCAAAATTCTCCATCATTTAATCAAAAAAAAAAAAAGAAGATATTGTAGGCCAGTATGGTCTAAAAGTTTATTCACTGTACTATTCACAAATATCACAATGTTTATTCATGATATATGAGTGTTCGGTTCTTCAGTTTATTCATCCTGAGAGGCTACCTCACATAAAGTTTCTCCACTTTGGTCATTTTATAAAAAGCCCAATCTTCTCAAAAAGAAATAAAACCCAATTCTATTACTGAACATAGGAAGTCAAACATCGTATGTTCGATCCTCTCCCCATTGTAAAGAATGGTAACAATCACAGAAACAATCCAACAACACAAAATTGTTAAACTTTTAAAGGATAAAATTTTAATTTCAAGTTTTGTATCCAAAGCAAGAATTATATCTTGAGACCTCAAAAAAAGAACCACTGCATTCTAAGCAGGCTTTAGCACTGGACTGACTGAAAATTCCACATTTAATTGAAGCTGTCATACCTTAGGTAATACTTTTGATAAAAAAGTTTGTTCCAAATCTGCCAGGCTGATATGGGGCAAAAACATTTCAGTCAGGATCCTCAAAACACCTGCAAAGCAAAACATTTATAAAATGTTAGAGAAAAACAACATGTAATTATCAAAAATATCTAGTGACCTACCAGATGAAACAAAGGACTGCATCAAGCAGAAACACATCAGGTATTTGATTTTGAGAGAGGTAATGTAACACCAGAACAATTCTATGATTCTATGATTCTATGCATTATCTGAAAAATCAAGTAACAATAACAGCTTCAACATGCATAAATGCATCAATAATAGCATCACACTTGCCTACACTTAGTTGAAGGCTGAGCACAATTGTTTACCCACGGAACTAGCATTTTCCATATTCCAAACTGAAAATAGTTGTACATTTAATGTGCTGGTTGGCACTAGTACGCAACTTAACAGCGAACGTTAGCAAGACTCCTAAACAGTTACATATCAGCCTCATTTTCTTATCACTATCAGGTATTACAAGAGTTTTGCCACCTGTAAGATAACAGCCAAAAAGACAGTAAAATACACAATAAAAAGCACCCTTCTTTCAAGTATCTAAAAGTCAGAAGTACAGGGAAGGAAAAAGCAGCCTTACATGCACAGCTGTTTAAGGGCTTTTATAAAGTTGATTCAACATGCAATTAGTGTAACATGCAAGATCCAGCAGAACTGGTGAAGACTGTGAAAGTCACTACCTATAGCATAACTATTTTTAAGTAGCGTGTAATTTATAACGCCATTGCAATACAATGATCCGTAGGAAGAAGAGGCACTTCTTGGTCGCTACTTACGAATATGCTCAGTCCAGTCTTCAGACTCTTGATACATAGAGTAAAAACGTTAAAGAAACTCAAACTCATTCTGCCATAAAGATTATGTTTAAAGCACCCACAGAAGTCACAGTGACTTCTCTCACACTGTCCTGCATACGCAGTGTACGAAATTGGCGGGGATGCTCCATAACCAGCGCGGGCAGATATACCTCAGCACCTGCACGATCAGCACGAGTATTTCTGCAACGTATTGGGAGAGTAAGTCTTGGGGATTTTTTTTTTTCTTTTTTTGGGGGGGGGGGGGGGGGGGGGGGGGCGGGGAGTTAACTGCAGTGCTAAATGAACCACACGCTATTTTCTACTGTGAATCTTTATTTCAGTGAAGGGCTGTACTCATTTCCAGTGAAATAGCTGGCACCCAGCTTTCCTGCCCTGTGTCAGCCCCTTACAAAGGTTGCACCGCTTTCCCTCCCACGGCTTTATTTGCTTGAACCGTGCAATGCTGAAGGATGAACACCCCCCCCCCCCCAGACCTCCCCCCGCCATTTCGGGGTGGCTCCCCACAGCTCCCCAGCAGCCGAACCGCCTCCCCGCCCCCTGCGGGAAGGATATAAGGAGCCGGGGAAGGACGGTGGGCAGCTGCCGGCGGCACAGGTCCCAGTCCCAACCTCCCAGCTCTTGCAGGAGCACCTCGGGGTCTGTTTGGGACATGGCGCCGGCTGCGCTCACCTCAGCGCTGGGCAGCGGCGGGAAAAAGTTACCTCTGCTATCCCAGCAGCCTCCGCGCTCGCGGTGAAAAAGTGGGCGGGGCGGCTGCGTCAGCAGCCTCCGCGCCCACTTTTTCACCGCGAGCGCGCATGCGCTTTACGAAGCGGAAGTGGCAGCGGCTCCACGTGGGAGAAGCGGAGGTCACCGCGTCCAGCTACCGGGAGTCGGTACGGGCACAAGCGGGGGAACGGGGTGGGTAAACCGGGACTGGATCCCCTTGCCCGGCCTGCAGGGAAGGGAAGCTGGGCCTTAACAGCCTCCGTCGCTTGAAACGCTAAGCCTGAAATACGAGTTTTACCGGAAGAAGCAGCTGCCTTAATTTCCCCGCGTGCGCCGACATGACGTGAGACAGGGGGTCACTCGTAACGCTGTCTTTTCAGAAATGTAAATGTTTAGAAAATTTACTTTTTTAATGAAAACGAGGCGGCTTGTTTGTGCTAATATCTGGCAGTTTAATGATACGTAAAACTGTTTATTTCCAGAAGTAATTCACCTGATCCATTGGCAAAAACGTCTGACATTCTGCCTGCAAAGCACCCCTCCCCAGAGCGGTAACTGCGTCAAAACATCCTCTATAGAGAAAAAACACAGAAGAAAAAGAAAAATCTTTGTATCAGTAGCGCTCAGATGAGTGTTTCTGGCTGTAACAAATTAAGCTGACTTTTTTAACTTTTTATTCCTGAAAATGGCTTTTCGGTTTAATTTTTCTATTGATGAAAATGAGGACAACGAACCAGACGCTTACGATAAGACGGACTCACAGCTGGGCTCCCTGACACACGAGTGGGAATCCGCAGAAAAGAGGAAGCAAGCTGCCGATGCCGTAGCAGACTCCAGCCCAAGGCCGGGTACCAATCAGCAAGGAGGTGAGATGCCATCAAAGAAAAAGGTCTGCTTTAAAGCTGCCCGGGAGCACGCTATTCCTGAAGATCTCAACAAAATACTGGAGAATAAAGTCATGGAAACAGTATCAGACCTGTATTACATAAACATGTCGGTGGTGGAAATGACGTGTTTGGATGGCGCCGATGGAGAAGGCATCGTGTCTGAAAGCGTTTCTTCTCACTCTGATCTCATCCCAGGAGTCTACGAGGGAGGACTGAAAATCTGGGAATGCACCTTTGACCTCATAGATTTCTTTTCCGAGGCTGAAATAGAGTTTACCAACAAGACCGTACTGGACCTCGGCTGCGGGGCTGGACTGCTGGGAATAGTCGCGTTAAGGGGAAAAGCTGAAAAGGTCCATTTTCAGGACTACAACAGCACAGTGATCGAGGAAATAACCGTGCCTAATGTGGTGGCTAACTGCATACGGGAAGGCAAGAGGGTGGGCGGCGGAGACGACGGAAAAACTAGCCAGCCTCCTTCGAAGAGGCCCAGGAAGGCAGGGGGCTTACCCGGTGTGCTCACCAAATGCAGGTTTTTTTCCGGAGAGTGGTCTGAAGTCAGCCAGCTCCTGTTAAGCAGCAACAAACCCTTTTCAAAGTATGATGTAATTCTCACATCCGAGACGATCTATAATCCCGACTACTACAGTGCTTTGCACGATACACTGGCTCAGCTCTTGGATAAAAATGGCTGCGTGTATCTGGCAAGCAAAGCACATTATTTTGGGGTTGGCGGTGGTATCCACCTCTTTGAGAAATTCACCGAAGAGAGAAACGTGTTTAGAACCAGCATAGTTAAAGTAATTGATAAAGGACTGCAGCGATACATTATGGAAATGGCCTTTAAAGATTCCAGTTAAAATCCAACCACTGGTCCTTCAAAAATATATTAAAGACAAAATGTTTTCATTCACATATCTCTCTGCTTTTTCCTCTGTTGAGTTGTTGTGGATTGACAAATTAAGGACGCTCTTTACTAGTTACTGAAATGTTTGACCAATTCTCATGTCTGACTAGAATTGAAGGACTCTTCTGATTCTGGTTTTGCATAGAAAACTGGAGTTCTGCTTAAACCAGTATCTGCTTATGCCAATAAATTGTCTTTGTATGTATTTAAAAATGAAGTGAGTCACTGACCCCAGTCCCCCTCGCTCATTCTCTGGCAGCACCAGAACGGTCCCGCACAGGAGTGGCTGCTGAGGGCAGCCCGAGCGAGATCATTCAGCCCCCAAACACAGCGCAAGAAGCAGTTCTCAGGGGTTAGGCTCCCACCGCAGATGGGTTTAACGGCAGCCACAGATTTCAGAATCGACTGCGCACCTGTGTGCTCCGCTGCTCTGCCACCAGAGGGGGATGCGATCGCATTTATCACTTGGGTTCTGTTCTGCTAGCAATCTCACCAGTCTTTGTAACGTTTCCATATGCAATACACGCATGACTTTTACTCAAGCCTTTGAAAAAGTGTACCAGAGAATATTTACTACTGTGGTCTGTGATTTTTCCCATTTGGATTTTCACCTATCACTCTAAAAAAATGTCAGCAAGTAATTGGGAAAAGCCATACTGTTTTTAGAAATGAATAAAACTGATTTTTATTTTAGAAGCTGGGTTGAAAGAAGATGCTACACAAGAGAAGTTCCTTAAAACAACCAACCAATAAAGCTACAAATGCAATCCAGGAAGCCAGAGGATGACAGAACTGAGCTTTAGGTGAGAAGTGGGAAAGGAGATAGACTGCGCTATTATAGCAGATTGCCAACTAGAGCGCTGTACTGTTTTGTTGTTGGGGTTTTTTTTTTTTTAGTTACAAGATTTTTCCAGAAATTAACTGCCCATACACTATGACCTATTTTCAAAACTTGCTGGGGGTACTACTGAACACCATCACACCTCTTCAATCTTTTCTGCAGTTGGGCAGGGCAGCAAGCGCTCAGAAGAGCCTGTGTACAAGTCACTCCTGTGTCCTAGGCTGAAGATAGAGAAGTTGTGAAGAAATCATCTTACCAAAAACGCAAACAAACCCAAAGAATTACAAAACCTGGTCCTGAGTGCTTGATATCACCAACAATTCCCACAAAAAAATCCCATCGCATGTTGTGTCATAACTAAAACTGGACAAAGAGCTATTGCACACCTCTACCAGGTACATCAAAGCTAGTGCTTATCATCATGCAGGGCTTTACGGGGTGCCCTTGCAGAAACAGAGACAGTCAACCACTGCAGTAAACTGGATGCAAGGGTACTCGGTGGAGGGGAGAAAGGACAATAGTCTGAGGGGATGGAAAGAAACTCGTTACAGCAGTGACCTAAATCACTTTAAATCTTGCGTAAAGTTCCCGTCATTGAAGGCTATGAAAGCCAACAGCAAGATCCCTATTTTGCCTGTTGCTATTAAGCTAGAGTCATAGAGGATTTCCTGTACTTTACAGAAGAGCCTTAACAACTACTGTTGTTGCAAAAACAATTGTAAGTAGACTAATTTAAAAGGATGCTTTGAAAAGTAACGAAGTTGCTCTTTTATAGGAGAGGGGGAAATAGTTAGTTGTGCTATGACTGTGATAGCGCTTTAAGAGTTTTTCTGCATCAACTCTGAAACTTAGAATCATAGAATGGGTTGGGTTGGAAGGGACCTTAAAAGACCATCTAGTTCCAACCCCCCTGCCATGGGCAGGGACACCTTCTGCTAGACCAGGTCGCTCAAAGGATGTTGCTCATCCAACCTGGCCTCAAACACTTCCAGGGATGGGGCAGCCACAGCTTCTCTGGGCAACCTGTGCCAGGGCCTCACCACCCTCACAGTGAAGAATTTCTTCCTTATATCTAATCTAAATCTACCCTCTTTCAGTTTGAACCCATTACCCCTTGTCCTATCACTACATGCCCTTGTCAAAAGTCCCTCTCCACCTTTCCTGTAGGCCCCCTTTAGGTACTGGAAGGCCGCTAGAAGGTCTCCCCAGAGCCTTCTCTTCTCCAGGCTGAACAAGCCCAACTCTCTCAGCCTGTCTTCACAGGAGAGGTGCTCCAGCCCTCTGATCATCTTTGTGGCTTCCTCTGGACTTGCTCCAGCAGGTCCATGTCCTTCTTGTGTTGGGGGCCCCAGAGCTGGACACAGCACTCCGGGGGGGTCTCAGGAGAGCAGAGTAGAGGGACAGAATCACCTCCCTTGACCTGCTGGTCACACTCCTTTTGATGCAGCCCAGGATACAGTTGGCTTTCTGGGCTGCGAGCGCACATTGCTGGGTCATGTTGAGCTTCTCATCAGCCAACACCCCCAAGTCCTCCTCCTCAGGGCTGCTCTCCATCCATTCTCTGCCCAGCCTGTATTGGTGCTTGGGATTGCCCCAACCCATGTGCAGGACCTTGCTCTTGGCCATGTTGAACTTCATGAGGTTCGCGTGGTCCCACCTCTCAAGTCTGTCAAGGTCCCTCTGGATGGCAACCCTTCCCTCCAGGGTGTCAGCCACACCCTGATGACAGACAACTGCTGACTACACATTGAGGAACAAAAGGAAGTTTTCGCTTTGGCAGATGAATAGAGTACTGTCAACAGTTCTTTTTTGTCAAAACTGCGAAGTTGGAAATAAAATGGCTACTACTTGCCATTTTCCAAACCTCAGTCATAAGACAAATCATGCCTTGCACATAGTGACTGAATAGCTTGTCCTACACCTGCTAGGTCTAGTGCTGTTTCAGAGAACAGTACCTGAAGTAATAAGAAATATTGACCACTATGACAATGAATATGGTTAAGAACAAGAATCTCATGTATTTGATTAATAAAGGTGGTACTTACAATCTTCTACCATAATGCTTCCTCTTGAAAATATTCAATGATCGAACTCACTGTCTTGGATTTAATATACTACTCCTTTGCTCAGCATCCTCATTTTATTCTTGGATTGCTCAAACATGGCTCTGTTTTCATGCAAATACAGAATCAGATTTTTTTAGGACTTTCAAGTGAAGACTTCTAGAGCCACAATCACACAGTGATTGCACACCTGCAAAACAGGAAACCCCATACAGTATAATTAAGCTCCCATTTCAGAATTACAGAGGAGAATTAATAAAGGATGTTTTTCTCAGGTGAAATCAGCAAAATTAGCATTGAGATTTCCGTAATTCCAGATGAGTTCTGTGCTTAAAAGTCAACAGATACATGCCGAGAGGAAGCAGAATTCAACACTTAGTTTTGTAGGCTGGTGGTTCTGTTGGTGTTTCAACATCAAATACTGGTTTCCCTAATCTACAACATTAAGGCTTTCTCTACTTGCCAAATCATCACCACCCTAGTGACCAGTTCCCTGCTTCTCTTCATGATCTGAAATAAAAATCTTTCACTCACTTGTAATACTTTTACATATTAACAGAATTAGGGGGACCCCCAAAATATTTTTTTCAGTGACTCAATAAACCCTTACATCAGGCCCAATTTCTTGTATGAAGAAACAAAGGTAGAGATCAGCTGGTAACTCAATTTATTAGCTCATTCCAAATCACCACCCCTTTTCTCCCTCTGCCCAATCCCCTCCCTTTTTGAAAGAGTCATCACAATAAGAAATCCGGTCTAGTTATGTCTTTCCCGTAAGTATTGTGGAGAGCAACATTAAAATCAGTCATGAAATCTTTCAGGAAATTAAATTTAAAAGCTTGTTTGTTTTAACAGGCGCTATCCTTAACTGATGACTTCCCTTTGAAGACTATTTGCTAGTTTTGGGAAATGAGGCTAGTAAAAAAATCACTTTTGTATACTGGCACCAATTAAATGGCATCCGTTACAGTTATTTTACTAAAGCTTAGGGGGAAAAAAACATGAGGAAGATTGAAGTGGGAAGTGCCCAATTTGCAAATTATTTACTTGTATGCTATTCTTGGTTACAAAGTACAGAAGCATTTAATCATGTTCTGACATCAAAATCTTAAGAAAAATCAGACCACAATCAATGTTATCATGGGATTTGAAGTGGTGCAGCCAGACAACTATCGTGTAAGAGCGCAAAACCAAACACAAACAGCAGATGCAAAAGCACAGAGAGGCACTGGAGGGGAAAGTCCAGGCTGCCTGTGGGGGTGAGCAGGTGCCAACCAAGAGATCTGCGGCACCAGGTTCAAGAGATCCTGGTCCCAGGTGATTATGGGGATGGAGATAAGAGGAATGGACCAAAAGGCTTGAGGATGAGAACAGGAAATCTCTCTGCCCAACCAATCAAAACAAAGATACAGAAGGGTGACACAAGATGGATAATTGGTGTAATAAGGCAGTAACAGCAGAGTCCAGCTACCCCAGATTTATGGTAACATATATAGAAGACACATTCAGTTTTATTTATCAAAGCACAGCTCACAAAGTTACCAGTGTTGAACTGCTTGTTGTGTTCATAAGTAGCCAATTTATTTCTTGTCATCCGACCATGTAATTTCATAATCTGTATACACTTTTTTCAGTATCTCTACAGTCACCGAATGATCTGCTTTTCCATAACCCTGCAAGAAAGAACAAGTGCTTATTAGACACATACAGAAAGTAAGTCCACAGAACCATTGAGTTCTTGTCAACACAATTATCCAGTTATGATTTGATAATTCAAGTAGTTCACATACAAATCAAATACAGGTTCTAAAAGTTATTCTTGCAGTATCAGGTTTTATTTTCCTCTTGTCCTCACCCCAATTTGTAGAAAATAAATGATAAAGTCAAGCAATCTCAAGTAATAGAGGATGCATTTTTCACATCATGATTTCTCCAGCAGAAAGCTTGTTTTAAAGTGTTCCCAGCCCCTCAGCTACCATATTTATTGAATGTTCTTTTAAACCACAGAGATTGTATTGACCAACTCAAATGTATAAGCATAAAAAACAACTGATTTGGCTCAGCTGAAAGAAAAGGCAATAAGAAGCCACATGTGTGAACATTTGAATACTATTCTGGCCACTAAAGAAATCAGTCTTCACATTTTACTTATTTGCAATCTTGCCTTAGCTGGTAAAGGCACAATTTAAAATATCTGTGCTCTTCAGTCACTGCAAGTCCAAATGACCCATCTGATTTTTAACCCTCATTTAAATCACTGATCAGTGTTACTCTTTCACTGAAATTTAAGAGAGTTGTGGTAGAAGGTGCCTTTCCATTATTGTCTTATATGACTGAAGTTATCTTGATTTTTTTATTTCAGAACTGAGGTTTTTCCCTGTCAAAAAGCCATTACTGCACAGCAGTGCAGTCTACTGATAAAAACCTGTGATTTACAGGTTACTTTCTTTTTCCAGTAATATTTCATGTGAAACATTTAACTTGGAAGACTGAATAAAGCTCAAGATTGCATTATCAAAACACATACTCTTATTCATCACTGGCTCCGCCCCAAGAGGAACAGCTTAAGTAAACCAGCATTTAAACTGCACAGGTTAAAATTACTGATGCATTATAAAATGCAAGCTTTTCAAAAATACCAGATAACATAGCTATGTCAGAAATACTGCA
The DNA here is from genome assembly GCA_009819775.1 of Phoenicopterus ruber ruber. Lineage (NCBI taxonomy): Eukaryota > Metazoa > Chordata > Aves > Phoenicopteriformes > Phoenicopteridae > Phoenicopterus > Phoenicopterus ruber. Next base: position 29,706,702 of record CM020222.1, read on the forward strand.
GGTTTATACTGTCAGTTGTAAAGCAACAGACCTACAGATCACTCTCACCTTGGTAATCACTTTGAAGACCCCATCTGGCTTTGCAAATAATAGCACAGCATCTACTTCGAAAGACGTCAATGACTATTTCTCTGTTTTTCATAAAACACCAAGATAGTGCTGTTTTAGAGTCTGACAACAAATCTCCAACTGAAGAGAAGCATTGGAACAATTTAATTCATATACTAACTTCTGACCTGCTAACTGAGGTCTTCTGAATGTCCAGGTCTCTGACGGACAGAAGCCCTCATGCTAACAAAACTCTGCTTTTACATGGTGCTCATCTGTAAGCATCAAGGTACCAAAAGCAGAGAAACAAGGTATTTTTCCATAGATTTGGCATTACAAGAGCAAGAGTTGACCACTGCCTCTACCACTAAATTGGCAGCTGCATTACTAATACAGGTGTCAAGCCTCATCTAAAAATGCAGTTACGATGAGGACCTACAGTCAGAAGGATTTAGTAGAAATAGCATTATATACTGCCTTCCCACTCCATAAAAATCCTAAAGAGCTTATTTTTTCGTATGATTCCAGGTGGCAAGAGTCCTCTTGGAACAAAAGCTGCACTAACATTTAAAAAGTTCAACACATTCAAGGCCCAACCTTCACAGCTCGACTAAGGTAGGCAGATTTGATGTAACCACCACTTTTTTATAAAAAATTCATTTAACTTAATAGAACTATTTTCTTCTTGTCTACATTAGAAGCTTAGAATCTTTACTCACAGTATTACTACAGAAGCAGCTATGCTTCATCACAGAGCAACACCAGAAACAGACTACAGCATGTTCCCTGAGTTCAAGAAATCATTACCATTTACTGAGTCTTTCATGAAGAAATTGAACTTAAGCAGAACAGTAACAGGTAACAAAAATGCTCTTGGTTTCCATACTCCTGGAAGTTACTTTTATTCCCACAAAATGCATTTATGTGAAACTAAACCTTCACCGACTATAAATTCACCACACTTAAACTGGTTCTACTCTTCTCACTCAACACATACACAGAACAACATTCACAATTTAGCTGGTCAACTACCAACCAACAATTTCACTGGCAAATAAAGATCACAATATAGCTGGATCAGGACCCTACAGCTACAAATGGGCTATTCCTGCTCTAGCAGTAAAACAAAAGGATTCTTAATCAAGATATCCTAACTTCCATTTTTAGTCCTAATTATATCTTAATGCTGATATTATTCTGCATTAAGTTATCTAATTATTTTTCCTTCAGCCTCCTGCCCTTAAAAATAATGTTTTTTCTAATCTGTCTCACAAGTGAGCCAGACAAGTTTTCCAGGTAACGTTTACACTGTGATTCAAATTGCTGAAAGCCACTATACTGTAAAACAAACACCCCAGAACATCAGAGACAAAAGGATTTGAAGGAATACAAGAGATGCACTTACTGTAGAGAGCCCAAATACCCTAATTTTCTTGTCTTTGCTATTATGATCAATTTTCCCTCCTCCAAGGCACTTGCACTCATATCCCAGCTTTTCCATCTCAGGATTTACTTTTTCAAATATGTGATCTGCACAAAAAGAATAGTTAGAGCCATTAGAATATGCACTAGGCATCAAATCCTCTAGAACTCTTCAGCTATTTTCCACTCATTTTCCTCCAGTGCCCTTCCTTCACCTGCAAGAGAGGGAGGTTTCTCTTGACAGACATAGAAAAGCTGTATTTAAGGTTCTCCTTTTCAGTTTTTTTTACTTAGTTAACACATCTCGTTCTCCTAAATGAGGTTTACCAGGTTTGGAAATGTCATCTGACAGAGATATTGACCCGCTTTTCATATTTGCATGAGACATCGGGGGGGGACGACAACACTTCTGAGCGATGCCCACTGACACCAGCCACCGCAGGCCAGGGGCTCCCCCTCAGACTCGCTTGGGAACCGGCGGCCATGTCCCGACACCCCCCCCACCCCCCCGCGGCCTGTCACGCACTGTGGAACTCGGCCGCCTTGGTGCCGCGCACGATGTCCCGCTGCTCCTCGCCGCCCGGGCGCTGCAGGCGCACCAGGATGTACTTGAACGTGCCCTCGGGGTCGATCTCTACGTCCCGCACAGCCGCCATGGCGGTGCCGCCGGGCTGTGAGGTGACGGGGAGGCGGAGCCGCCGGCGACGGGCGGGAAGGCGCCGCTCGCGCCCAGGGGCGGGGCGGAGCAGTCGCCGTCGCTCCGTCGTGAGGCGGGCGGGTGGCCGGCCCGGGCGGGCAGAGGCGGCGGGTCGGCCTCTCCTCACAGGCGGTGAGAAGGCGCAGGGAGAAGGCGGGCGTTTCTCTTTCCAGCTGCCTGGGGTGGCCTTGTCCGTGCGGCCCTTCCCGAGCTGCCGTTCCGCCTCGCCCCCAGCTCCCGGAGCTGGGGCCTCGCAGCGGGCACCCGCCGCTGCAGGGCACAGCACGTACACCGGAGGGAAGAGGGTCGCGGACAGCGAGGGCTTACTGCCCCGAGGTTCTATAGGTTACGCTTCACATATATTAAGTAAGAGAGACAAATTTGCCTCCTGTTCACCTTATTTTATGGGTTGCACTTGAGTTAGGCAAGCTCCAGATAGATTCATCATGAAGTCACAGATGTCTAGGATAAGATACACCAACTTACTGAAAATGGAGTCTATACTATTTACTAGAAGGAAAAGAATTGTTTCCTTATAGTGTTGAAGTAAGAGCATAGTCTTGTATCAAGTCCTTACTCCAAAAAGAGCAAATACTCACATTTTAAAGACTAGAAGTTTTTTTTTAAAGTTTCAGAGTATTTCCACAAATGAGTTTCAGCATAGCCACATCTTTTAAGTGCTATGTTATAGGTTACTTTCAACTGAACTATTCTATTAATACATACAAATAGTAAGTCACTGTTAATGTGAATTTCTCCATCTGTAATAGTTTTGCAATACAGAAACTGCTTGAACACAGTGTACTATATAAACTAAGATATAATGCATTAAAAACATCAGTAAAATAGAGGAAGATTACATATCACCTAAATGCAGCATTTAGAGGTACTTAACAAGATAAATGTAATTTTTGAATTAGAATTTCTTTTGTAGTTTATTACTTCACAACTAAAGTTATTTACTAAACTACTTTATTAGCCATCTTAAGCCTTAATGAAAGTCTCTAATGTTTTATTATTTCAGATACTATTGTTAGTTACCTCTTTGAGCATAGAGTAGCACCACCACTATGAGGAAAATGGCCAGAGTCCCAGTAAGGTAAGCTAAACTTACTAGCTTTATCTTAAGAGATGAAGAGGTGAGAAGGGCTTTAAGTAGCAACCAAGCCTACTGTCTCAGCTGTTCTGGATTTGCCAAGGCAGGCAGGGAAAGTGATAAAATCTGTGTCTGGGTGAGGTGCCCTTTAGGATTATAAGGCTGAGAGAGCCCTGTGGAGTTGAGGTGGTTGTTTGAGTCAGTTCAGTTCTGAATGCCTGTAAGGTTGTTGTAGTGTTAGTTCTTTAAGTTTCTTTCAAGCAATCCGGAAGGCCTACTTTTGTTTTGATTGTTCTTGTGTATATAGCTTATTCCTTGATTATTTTGTCTACTAATTTATCCTAGTACTTCATGCTCTTATTTATCTTTTCTTAGAGCTATAGCATTAAGAAGGCTTTATGGAGCTTGCTTGTTTGAATGAACCTTGCCTTTTTATTTTTAACTGGAATAGGGTATTTCATTTCCTTAAGCATAGAAGTCTGTTGTATTGCCATGGAAAACTTCATTGCCCCATTTCAGTTATGATGCATGGAAAGAACTAGCAACAAACAATGGTAGCACTGATAAGCAAGGGCAAGGATGGCAAAGGAAATACTTACAGCGTACCTCAGACAGAAGCTAAACTTTAAAGGAATTTGTCCTCAACAAGGAGAGCAGGCATCTGGCTTGACCTGATGTGAGTTTGTGCAAATAAATTTGTGACTTAGTAATAGGCAAAGCAGAACTTTATCCTGTTTTCCTTAATGCTGTTTTCTTCCCAAGCACCCACCTTACCCAAAAGCAGTTTCCTACACTGTGCTGAGCTATAGGAGCTTCCTGTTGGCCTTCTAGGCCGAAGACAGAAATCCCCTGCTGTTGGCGGTAATTGTTAGTGTGTCACTTTGTGGGCCTCAGGGGTACAGAGAGGATGGCATGGGGCAACAGGGGTCTCAAGCCAGAGACAGCCTGCCTCCAATAAAACTGCATGGAGGGACTTTCCTTTTGCGATGGGATTACTCATATCTAACTGCAGCAGTGAGTTTGGCACTATTTTCTGAAAAAATAAGGGGTTTTTTATTTATTTGGCCAAGTGACATCTTGTTTCTTCACAATAATGTCCTAAAAAACATTGTTCTGTGGAAAAGTATTGTAAGTATCTCAAATTAGGTAGCAGTGAACCAATCTGATGATAATTAAGATAGAATAGTAGATATGTTTCTTGAGTAGTTGTAGCCAGACCATAAGGGTGTGTGTTGCCAGCTTTTTCTCTCTTCCATGTTACATATGGGTCTTGTTTTCTGTTACGGTTTGCAGGCTTTGGACTGGACCCACATGACTGTAAAGTTGCATTGTTTTTGTTTATGCCCTTCCTATCATCAGATTGTTTTAATCCACGTGGCCTTGTAAAATTCACTGATCATTACATTGGCTTGGGTTGTGCCAATATTGCAACGTATGTTGCAGTGGATTAAACTGTTGGTGTAACAGAACGCGTGGTTAGGCCGAAGCTGGGATACCTGAACCGAGTTACTGGTTGAGCTAGTGCGTCTGAACTTGGTCAAACTTCTCTACGTATTCCAGCAATCAAAGAGATTAAAAAGAAGCAATAAAAACTGTGGTTCATGTGACATGGTGTGATAGCTGGGTATAACTATCGTAGCTACCCCAGTTCATTTTCATAAAGGTATGAGATATCCTGGTATCTGTCATACTTTTACCTTCTTCCTGAGCATCTTGAGAAGGATAAAGCAGATAATAGCCTTGTGTTCTCTATTGCATCCCTTATGTCCTGTGACTATGCTTTTTCTGTTTAATAACTCTTGAAAGTTGTAGTAAATGTCAACTCAATTTGAGATCATGATGGAGATATCAGTGTTACTATATTCCTACAGGTTTGATGAAAACAGGTGAATAGAGACACTGTGAGTGTTCCTGCTGAGGGAATGGGCTCCTGTGTATGGAGTGAAATATTTGGGTGATGGAAACCCCTGATAGGGGATAAAGACATTCTTGTTGTCACACTTAACTGCATTTCTGATGGGCTTTGTGGTGGCATTAAGGCTGTGATATTTTTATCTTTTTATAGTAACCGTCCAGAAACATTTTTCTTCCCTATTATGTGCCCTCACGCTCCAAGAAAAATCACTCTGTTCAGGAAATGTGTATGGATACTGAGCATTGTTTTTGAATCTAGCCTTATACCACTCAGTAGCTCAAACTACAATTCAGATCAGGGTTTTCTTCTGAAAAAATTGGAAACTGTGGCTTTAAGTACATGGATTGTTACACGAGTATGTTAAATGCTAGTTTTTCAACAAATACGGATTCTGAAGGTAGTTTAAGGAATCCAGTTATGTGCCGGTATCAAACCTAACAGCAGAAGAATGTGCTAAAGGTATGCTAAAAAAATTTAAAAATAATCACAACAGTAGCTTAAAAGTGTTATGAGCAAAGCGCAGGTGGGTAATATAAATGCAGCTGCATTTTCTTCCTGTGTATTGGCAGTCCAGCTAGAGCATGCATAGAACATCTGCAATAAAACAGATAGAATACTGTAGTTACATCAAGTGATAGGTTCCTAGGAGTTCCTGAGGCATAGGTGCTAGCAGAGCAAGGTGGGTGTTGTGTCTTGTTAAGGATTTCCCGAGCGGTTCTGCCCAGTTATCCCTTTCTTATGTTTGACCTGTCTTTTGCCCTTCTCTTCTTGCTGTGAGTATACCTGAGATGGCTATTGCACGAGTCCCATCTGCTAATTGGATTCCTAAAACCTTTGCCATAAAAGCAGAAAGGTTCAGTCTCTTACTAGCCTTCCCTTTAAATGTCACTGAAAAAGCTGTGCATGTATAAAGCAGGGCAAATCACTGGAGGTTCTCGAGATGTGATTGCACAGGAGTGCTAGATAATCTCATCTAGGCTCCCTTTCCCATGAAAGGCTGGACCAGGTGACCTTTTGAGGTCCCTTCCAACATGGGCTGTTCTATGAAATTCAAGTGCTAAGATTACTGAAAAAGCAGTGAAAACCATTTTTTTTAGTTTTTTGTGGTGGTTGTTTTTTTTTTTTTTTAACTTTAGGTGTGTGTGCTTATGAATGTGTAAATGGACTTCCCACTTAAATGTTTTCATGCATGCAAAGATTAGACCTTCACAAAAGAGAATCCTTGTGGATAGAAGGTTCATAGCTTTTCCCCCCATTTCTCCAGAACAATTCTGGGTAGTCAGTAACAGTACTTTTCAGTCAGGCTTGAGTCATGAATCTACTTTTCAAATTCAGGCAAAGCACTACATACAGCATTTCAACTCCTTTCCTGGGCTGAATGTCAGGAGTCCAGCTCTGTGACTAAATTACATTTTGACTCACACTGCAATGTTCAGATAGGTTGAGTATCTGAGGTAACGCCTTTCCCCTGCATTATCTTCTGTGTTTTGCAGCCTGCAGCTAAAGTCACTAAGTGGAAGAGTTTAGTACACAATAACTGATGGTTATAAAGACAACACACTGGCTTCCCTTTCTGAGTAACCCAGTAACAGAAAGGATCCCTGAAAAAGCCTGAGTTGAAAGCCCAAATGGGTTAGCCATCATGCATGATGGCTTATGAGATGTTCTGAGCTGTAGTTAAAAGCTAATTTGGCCTTGAGTGGAATTTTTGAAAAATTGTTATTGACTGTTGACAACTGTCACTTGTTTTATCAATTTAGACTGAAACGAAGGATGAGGAAGAGAAGGTGAAGCTGTACTGCAGCTCTATGTGGAAGTATCAAAGCCGGTTGTAATTGAACAAGTTCAGGTAGCAGAAGTCATCTGGCCGCAGAAACACAGAGTTCAGATCTGGCTGACTTATCCTGCCAAAACGCAGGATCAATTTACCATGTAGGTCTTAGACCTGCTATTTGTAGCTTGCTTTCAGTGCCCAGACTACACGACTTAACTTGCACAACATCTTAAAAGGAAGAAACTGGATTGCCGTTCAAGAGCAAATGTAACATTTCATTTGAGAATAGGTAAAAAGCCTGTCAGCCAGGAGTATCTTAATGTCAAAACATCCTCATATTTATTTTGCTATTTAGCCTCTGAACAGCAAGTGACTAGAAAAGGAATATTCGTATTATGCAAATGTGTTAAATATACATTGTGGTGCAGTGAAGCTCACCATGTGATTCTCTCAAGCCATTAGGCCAATCCGGGTTACCAGAGTCAGGAAAAGGGAAACAATCAGTTTGAACTCCAGCTTTATAAATTTTTCCTTTTATTGAGCTCTTTGACAGCAAGGGCACAAGGTGTAAGGATATGTTTGGCCCGTTGTATTACAGGAAAATATTAAGAAAAGAATTTTGAAGTAGGTAATTTCCATCGCATATAACTCTTGCACAAGAGAAAATAAAATGAAGGTTAACTTTCATCTGTACTTGCAAATTTTATCCCAATGTGAGAGTACACCCTTGAGTTGAGCAGAAGACTACCTAATACACTGTTGTAAATTATGACTATCATGGACATCAAAGATCACAGGTCTGCTTTGCTGTTTGCCCCAATCATTTTAATAGGCTTTGAATGAAGATTTTTCTTCAACAACTGTTGGTTAGTAGCTCCTCAGATTAGCAACGGAGGCAGAACAAATGCAGGGAATAATAACATTATCTCTCTTGGTATTAACATCTTTTGGATCTGTGTATGTATAGTCAGTTGAGAAGCCAGAGGCTTGGTTTGTGCACTAAAGGTTAAGAATCCAAGCCAAGCTCCAGCATGCAGGAGTATAAAGGACCTCTGCTGGGTCCTTTATACCTTGCTTTCATGAATAATGCTCTCATATGATCCCTTTCAGATAATGAACAAGTTCTGCGTGAGAACCAGGTTTTTTGTTCTGCTACTCGTAGGAGGCTGTTTTGTAACCTCATCGCTCTGCTGGCTAGAAACTCCCTCCTAATTTCCAGTCTACATTTACTCACAGATGGTTTGTATCCATTTGGTTTTTTGTACCAACTTTATCCCTTTATTTACAGAAAACTTCTGATCGCCTTCTTTACTTTTGTGATACTTGTAAAGAGCCCATCACATCCTTTTTGAGCCTTCCTGGCTGCTCTCTCTACCCCAGACTTAAACACAAACTTCTAACAGGCACCTGGGAAGATATTTCTTTAGAGAGGACTTCATGGAATATTTCTACTGCTCAGACAGTCTAGTTTCCTACCAGGAAGTGTCATTCTCCTAGCTCTCCTTCTGAATGACTGTAATTATCACCTGCCTGTCACAGGATTGCTAGCCCTCCTTGCTTTGAAGTACTGAACACACGCTCCCCTTGGTCAGTGAAACCGGTCTGCTAGGTTTGTTTTCAGGGCTCTGCTGTCCTTTGGTTGTCCTTCCCTGCCCTTAGTGTCCATGCCTTACAGCATATGCTTGGGGCATGACGAAAGCACGGTGTGCAGGTGATGATGCCAGAGTCCCAGCTGTTACCTTGTGGTCTGTAGAGACGAACAGTGTGAATGAGTTGTTTAATTGATCAGAGTTAATTTATGTGTGATATATGACATCCTGCATATAAGGGCCTTTCAGCTGCAGCTGCTTTTCTTCAAGATAAACTCATGCATTTGCATTCATGGAGCAGAGATAGGAGGGTATTTTGAATGGTGGTTTTAGGGCTGGAGGTACACAGCAGGGGAAACTGTGTCCTTCCTTTGTCGTGGTGTTGGGATTGCAATTCCCTAGGAAAAAATCAGAATGAAGAAAAGATGGATGGGGAATGTAATTGTATGAAGTCTTACTCACAGAATTCTGGATATAGATTGAAGGAAAAAGGTTATTTTTATTTCTTGTGGTGATCTACTAATATTCATGTCTGTGGGCTGGTTTAGCTACAGGAATAATTCTACTCTGAGAGAAGGGATATCACATGCAGTGCAAACGAATGAAGAGCTGCTTTCCTAAATGCTGGCATTCAGTGAGTGCTGAGATCAGGGAGTAGTGTTAGGTATACATAGGAATGTATGTTTGTTACTCCATGTTACTAAATTACATACCCTAGTAAGTGAGGGAAGTGCCTTTAAAAGGGCATGTACACTGTTTATTTCAGGGGAAGAAAATTGAATTCTGCTTTAGAGGATAGAAGCAAACCCACACAATTGGTGGTTTAACTCTTATTTTGTTTATTTAGTAGCTAATGGCACAACCTGAATAGGAGATGAAAAATTGCAATACTGTTAATTTTGTTCTGAATTCTTTTCCCATTGCTTTAAGCATTTAAGCAAATGTATTTGCTCTCATTTTTGTTAATAGAGAGAATGGATCTCCTTTGAGTTAACCTTTAGACAAACCTTTGTCTGTCTGACTCTAGAGGGTATAGAGCAGCTGCACTCCTAACTTTGGGTAGGTATAAATCTGGATCTTTCATTCTGTTTTGACAGTAGGGTAGCTTCTCCTTTGTGGTTTATACAGCCAGTCTAACATCATGGGGATTTTCTTGCTTAGAAGTAGTACAAATAAACTGAACTCTTAACTGCTTCAAATAAGAATGTTGCATGTAGGCCCAGTATTATTTTATAGATGATAAATGACAATCCCTTCACTTCTTGCTGATCCAATACCTATTATGAAAGTATTTGCTGATTATGACTTCTGTGGTCTAAATAACCAGACTCTGCTACTGATTGCAATCATGTGTGACTACAAAAGATGAGTAAATGCCTGTTGATAAATGAGAGAAAAAAAACCCAACTAATATGCAGCAGGAAGGATAAATATAGAGTTATAGAATCAATCATTTAGGTTGGAAAAGACCCTTAAGATCGAGTCCAGCTGTAAACCTAACACTGCCAAGTCCACCACTCAACCATGTCCCTAAGCGCCTAAATACCGCCAGGGATGGTGGCTCAACCACGTCCCTGGGCAGCCTGTTCCAGTGCTTGCCAACCCTTTGGTGAAGGGTTATCAACGGGGTGTGTGGAGTGGGGTACATGCTTTGCATTTGAGAAAAATGACTTTGTGGATTGCTTTTTATGCTCAAAGTAGTGCAGCAATTTCAGGGTAGGTGGCAGACTCACCCTTCCTGATGAGTCAAGAAATCTGAAAGCGGTGGAAGAGCGGAATCTTCACTGGAAAGTTAAAGTATTGTTTTCAGGCCCAGGAAATAAGGAAAGTCCTAATGATCTTGACACCAGTTAGCTGGAACTTTAAAATGCCTTGTAGTGCTGGGTTTTGTCCAGGAAACAATAAAATTGAGCAATTTAACACCTTGCTTTCAATGTTAGTGATGACTTTCTTTGTTTTTGAAACAACTACTATATGCATCAATTGAAGTACCCTCCACTAATGATCTTATGTTAAACATGCCTGCCCTAAAAAGCAGTTACTTATCCAGCTGATTGATAGAAATAACCTTCTTGGAATAATTCCTGGGTGGTATAGTTGTGGCAAACTTGTGGTAGAGTGGCTAGAATGCTCCTGAAAGAGTACTTAATTCAAGAATTTCTGTTTTCTCATTATCTACTGACTGAGAAAAATCATGAGTAGTATGAATGATATGCCTTTGCCGGCTGTTTGTGGGTCAGGTTTTACTTCTCAGTGCTGTGCAGTTGTTCCTTGTACTTTGGTCTTCTGCTGTGAAGATTTCGGGTAGCAGGTGACAAGATCTCATTCCACACAGAATGCCAGTAGCTTTCGTGATGGACCTTTCTGCTTCTTGGTTTTATAAATGGCATCAGACAGTCTTTGGGACTTGGCTTTAAATACAGAAGTCAATATCACCCAAAACACCTTTTAGGTAGGTGATCCAAAACTTCTAGATCCTTCAAAAATGTAGCTCTCTAGTTTATGATCTGCTGCAGGTAACACTTGATGAGTTTGTTTACTGCTTGTTTCCTAGTAAAAAAAATAAGGACTAAAATACCTGTACTGGCCTTCTCTGAAGCTTACTTAGCAGACATTTCTTTCTAGAGCAGTACAGCTCCACGAGTGGGCAATTTGGGCTGAAAACCTATGGAGAAACAATATTGAAGTTAAGGTGCTGTATTTAATGATTAAAAAATTGTTGTTGATCATTGCTTTAGTTATGGACTCAAACACATTAAATACTGTGTCCATTGATGTATAAAAAATATTTATCTGAAACTGACTTAAGCACTGAAAACAACAGACCTGAAGCTTGGAGTTCATAAACTAATGGTGAGGTGTGTTAGTAAGGACGTGAAGCTACTGCCCTCTTCATCCTTTTTCGTAGTCTCTCTCTCTCATAATACTGCAAATGGAGAACATGGAAGGTCATGTCAGCTCTCCAGTGCTACTGATAGTTCACATGCTATCTGAGAAGTCAAACCAGTGTTTTCTGGGAACAGAGGTTGGCAGAAGCTATGCAAAGAATTTGCAAAACGAAAAACATTTCTCACAATGACCACTTTTACAGAACCAACCACCTACTTAATCTCCTAATCCTGAAACCTAGTGCTGGGTCTATGCATGGGTTATATAGTTATTTTTTCTTGCACATGCATGAAGGGTGGCAAAGCTCCCAGACCTTCTCTGCCCTAATTTCCAACACTTGAATTAGAAATAATCAAGTAGGGCTACGATCTTATTGGCATCACGGAGATGTGGTGGGATGGCTTCTGTGACTGGAGTGTTGGAATGGAAGGATACAGGCTCTTTAGGAAGGACAGGCAGGGGAGATGAGGAGGGGGTGTCACCCTCTATGTCAGTGACCAGCTGGAGTGCATGGAGCTCCGCCTGGGGATGGATGAGGAGCCAATTGAGAGCTTATGGGTTAGGATTAATAGGAGGGCAGGGACAGGTGACATTATAGTCGGGGTCTGCTACAGGCCACATGACCAGGAAGACCGAGCAGATGAGGCCCTCTATAGACAGATAGAAGCAGCCTCATGTTCACAAGCCCTGGTCCTCATGGGGGACTTCAACCACCCCAATATCTGTTGGAGGGACAACACAGCAGGGCATAAGCAATCTAGGAGGTTCCTGGAATGCATTGATAATTTCCTTCTCCAAGTGATAGAGGAGCCAACGAGGAGAGGTGCTATGCTGGACCTTGTTCTCATATACAAGGAGGAGCTGGTGGGGAATGTGAAGCTCCAGGGCAGCCTTGGCTGCAGTGACCATTAAATGGTGGAGTTCAAGATCCTTAGGGCAGCAAGGAGGGTGCACAGCAAGCTCACTACCGTGGACTTGAGGAGAGCAGACTTTGGCCTCTTCAGGGATCTGCTTGGTAGAGTGCCATGGGATAAAGCCCTGGAGGGAAGAGGAGCCCAAGCAAGCTGGTTAATATTCAAGGATCACCTCCTCCTAGGTCAGCAGTGATGCATCCCAACAAAGAGGGAGTCAGGCAAAAACACCAGAAGGCCTGCATGGATGAACAAGGAGCTCCTGGACAAACTCAGACACAAAAAGGAAGCCTGCAGAGGGTGGAAGCAAGGACAGGTAGCCTGGGAGGAATACAGAGAAATTGTCCAAGCAGCCAGGGATCAGGTTAGGAAAGCTAAAGCCCTGAAAGAATTAAATCTGGCCAGGGATGTCAAGGACAACAAGAAAAGCTTCTAAAGGTATGTCGGTGATAAAAGGAAGACTAGGGAAAATGTAGGCTCTCTCCAGAAGGAAACAGGAGACCTGGCTACCCGGGATATGGAGAAGCCTGTGGCACTCAATGACTTTTTTGCCTCAGTCTTCACCAGCAAGTGCTCCAGCCACACTGCCCAAGTCACAGAAGGCAAGGGCAGGGACTGGGAGAATGAAGAACCACCCACTGTAGGAGAAGATCAGGTTCCAGACCATCTAAGGAACCTGAAGGTACACAAGTCCATGGGACCTGACGAGATGCATCTGTGGGTCCTGAGGGAACTGGTGGATGAAGTTGCTAAGCCACTACCCATCATATCTGAGAAGTTGTGGCAAGTTCCCCCTGACTGGGAAAGGGGAAACAACTCCCACTTTTAAAAAGGGAAAAAAGGAAGACCCAGGGAGCTACAGGCCAGGCAGTCTCACCTCTGTGCCTGGCAACATCACGGAGAAGATCCTCCTGGAAACTATACTAAAGCACATGGAAAATACGGAGCTGATTGGTGACAGCCATCATGGCTTCACTAAGGGCAAATTGTGCCTGACAAATTGGTTGGCCTTCTACAACGGGGTTACAGCGTTGGTGGATGAGGGAAGAGCAACTGCCGCCATCTACCTGGACTTGTGCAAAGCATTTGACACTATCCTGCATGACATCCTTGTCTCTAAATTGGAGAGACATGGATTTGACAGATGGACCACTTGGTGGATAAGGAATTGGCTGGATGGTCACACTCAGAGTTGTGGTCAATGGCTTGATGTCCAAGTGCAGATCAGTGACGAGCGGCGTTCCTCAGGGGTTGGTATTAGGACCGGTGCTGTTTAACATCTTTGGTGACATGGATAGTGAGACTGAGTGCACCCTCAGCAGGTTTGCTGACAACACCAAGCTGCGTGGTGTGGCTGACACCCTGGAGGGAAGGGATGCCATCCAGAGGGACCTTGACAGACTTGAGAGGTGGGACCATGCAAACCTCATGAAGTTCAGCAAGGCCAAGAGCAAGGTCCTGCACATGGGTCGGGGCAATCCTAAGCACCAATACAGGCTGGGCAGAGAATGGATGGAGAGCAGCCCTGAGGAGGAGGACTTGGGGGTGTTGGCTGATGAGAAGCTCAACATGACCCAGCAATGTGCGCTCGCAGCCCAGAAAGCCAACTGTATCCTGGGCTGCATCAAAAGGAGTGTGACCAGCAGGTTGAGGGAGGGGATTCTGTCCCTCTACTCTGCTCTCCTGAGACCCCCCCTGGAGTGCTGTGTCCAGCTCTGGGGCCCCCAACACAAGAAGGACGTGGACCTGCTGGAGCAAGTCCAGAGGAAGCCACAAAGATGATCAGAGGGCTGGAGCACCTCTCCTGTGAAGACAGGCTGAGAGAGTTGGGCTTGTTCAGCCTGGAGAAGAGAAGGCTCTGAGGAGACCTTCTAGCAGCCCTCCAGTACCTAAAGGGGGCCTACAGGAAAGGTGAAGAGGGACTTTTGACAAGGGCATGTAGTGATAGGACAAGGGGTAATGGGTTCAAAGAGGGTAGATTTAGATAGATATAAGGAAGAAATTCTTCACTGTGAGGGTGGTGAGGCCCTGGCACAGGTTGCCCAGCAAAGCTGTGGCTGCCCCATCCCTGGAAGTGTTCAAGGCCAGGTTGGATGGGGCTTTGAGCGACCTGGTCTAGCGGAAGGTGTCCCTGCCCATGGCAGGGGGGTTGGAACTAGATGGTCTTTTAAGGTCCCTTCCAACCCAACCCATTCTATGATTCTATGACGTTCTGCATGGAGTCAGTTCCACCTGCAACTGCAGGCAACCAAGTACTCAATGTTAAGACCAGCCTTGCTTTTATCTTAACCCAAGGTGTGAGTTGTTTCCTCTGCTCCTTTGTTCTGTTTCTTGTTTCAATGCACTGAATCATGCCTTGCCAGTGCAAGTGTTCCTTGGCCTCAGGTTAGATTCTTGAATGTGTATTTTTGCCTGTTTGGAGGAAATTGAGCAGTATGAGTCACATCAGAGAGTTCCCGAAATGAGAAGTGGAGATAAGATTTTCTGGCTCCTGGGGTTTCACTCCAGACAGAGTGGAGACTGTCTTAGGCAGCCTGAGAAATTCCAGCTTCTTTGTAGTAGTTGTATTGCCTACCTTATTGACACTTAATGAGACAACAGAGGCTGAGGGATGAGTATGTTTTTGGAAATTATCTTTTCTTCCCATCTAGACCTCGGGGAAAAACTTGTGCCTTAGACCTTTTGTCTCTGAATTTTTAAAGAATTAGTGTCTCAAGCTCTTTTCCAAACAGGAAACATGTTCACTACTGGCCCCAGATCTCTATTTCCACTCCAGGCTGGCTAAAGCTTTTACTCTTCCTCTTCTACTGACTGTTACTGTGGGTAAAGCTGAAGTTTTTTCCATGACTTCAAAATTTCAAGTAGTTTTACAGCTCTTTGCCATGGGATAAATATCTATTATACAAACTATTTTGGCATAAATACTTAAGAAGTGTTTTAATCGAGGAATGACAAATATAGCTCCTAGAAGAGCAATGGAATTACGTTACTCAGAGGTACTTAATTCTCTGCTTTTTTGTCTGTTGACATAAAAGCATTGTTAAAATGTTTAAAAAGGAAGACTTAGAAATATGTAAATGCAGATGTAATCTTATAATGTAGGTAAAGAACCATTGTTTAAAAAATGGAAAATGAATCTGTCTCTATACGTACATACATACATGTATATATTCTGGTTACCTGAGATATCACCATATCCTGTATTTGTCTTATTTTTGTGATTTCAGCAAGTTCAACAGAGAATTTTAGATAATCTAAATTAATTTCCCACTGCATCCCATTTTCATAAGCTACTGATAAAGATACTGACAAATGTTTCTCAAACCAAGACTTAAATCTCCAACAAAAAGCTAGACACTACAAAACTCGTGTTCAAGCATTTCATGGCCTCCTTATTTAGAAAAATTTCCTTTAAAACTGTCACTACAAATCAGTAAATCAATCCAACCGCTACTTGTTATGCACCAAGTGGACATACAGAATTGTTCATCACATGCCTCCTGAGTACTCTAAAATACCTTTAGGTTTTAGAAGATTGAATAGATTTCTTTCCTCTATCATCCTTTTCTACAGCAGGGTGGGAATAAAACAGTTAAATGCCTTGGGTGTTTGCACATAAACCGTATTTTCTGAGCATGTGTTACTTGAACTGTGATCTGTGGAGAGCTGATTGATAGGAAGATTAGATCACTTAAAATCTCCTTACAAGTCGGACAAGCATTCATATATGTTTTCAGGGAAGCAAACAAAATGAGGGTGTTCATAAGAAATAAAATTAATAAATCTTCAAATTTTTTGGTTTTATGAAAACAGTGCAGGATGTCAAGATTTTATGAGATGGTCCTAGTTTGTTTTCCAAAAGAGAGTAAAACTTTGCTCTTATTCTAAATAATGTAGTGACTGTGTTGCTCAGGATTTGATTGTATTTTGTCTGCCTGTAGCTTTCTAAAATTGTGGTACTTAAGATTAGGTGCAATGTACCAGATGAGATTTGGCAATGGCAGATTGGATGGAATAATTGCAAATTTTGTCTTAAATAAGATTCCTGTTAATAATATCAGAACAGTGTTTCCTATTTTTAAAAATGACAATAAATCATTAATCCATATTGAATTTGTGATCTGCTATAACTCCTAGTTCCTTTTCTATAATGCTCCTACCTAGCTAGCAGTTTCCCAGTTTGTTTCTATGTTTTTGGGGTTTTTTTTTCAGATTAAGATCATAGTGCTTGTTTCTGTTGATTGTTCTCATTTCTTTTGGATCACGTCTCTAATTTATCAAAATCTGAGTCCTACATTGGTCCTTTGGAACTCTTGCAATTCCTCAAAGCCTGGTGTCATCTGCAAATTTTGTAAGCATCTCAGATGACAATTTGCCATCCAACTTAAACTAGCTCAAGTTAGTTCAGGATAAGCCCTTGCAGGGCTCATTTGTGTAGTCCTCTCAGAATGACAGTGATCTTTGACAAACTGCTCTTTGAGTAGTGGTTACATTTCTTGCATGCTCGTTTTATGGTGATTTCAGCAAAGCACTATTTCACTACTTTGCTTATAAGAATGTCTCATGGGATAGTATTAAAAGTCTTAATTATAGCAAACTATAGCGCACTATTGTTTCTTTGTTACTCACTCAGCCTTGAAGTACAAACTAGATTGGTCTGCCAAGAATAAATCAATTATATCAATGTCAGCTGTTCTTGACAGCTTAGTAGCCTTCTGCTGATTTTTCACTTGTTTTCTTTAAAAATTTTTCAGTATGGTTCTGGTATCCTTTCTAGGTGCTCACGTGGAAGACCTGGCTTCTAATTACCTTGATCTTCCTTTCCTAGATACAGAGAGGCAATATTTGCTTTTTGTCAGCCCTCTGACACCTTTCCCCCATACTCTCAAAGGTAATTCCTGAGGGTTTGGATCCTTAAACAAAACTCGATTGGCTGTAACTAACCTAAATAGTCTTCGCTCCAGTCTTTCCATACTCTGACCTGTTCTCTTTTCCCAATGCATAATGTTACTGCAGTGAGTATCTGTTAACTTTCCTCTGTATAGGAAGAAATGACATTTGACATGTCCTCTGTCAATTGCTGTCCTTCTTTAAATAGCAGATGTGACTGCTTTTTGTTATTCTTATTCCTAATGTGTTTATATAGCCTTTTCTTACCTTTTATGTCTCATAGTGGCCTAGCAAGTAAACCTTCCAACTGGAAAATTAGTTGCTGCTAGATAGTCCTTGTTAGGCACCCCTGTTTGTAGGGGAAAAGAGGTGATCTGGAATATTTCCATTCACTTGTAAAAAGCTGGGATTTCACTTGTGGAAATGAAGGTCTGGAGTGTATAGGAACAAGAAGTGTTCAGCATTTCTAAAAATTTGAATTCATTTAGGTTTAGAGTCTCCCATTTTTCTGGCAAAGAGGAATTGGATTAATTCTAAGGAACTGTGTCTGTTTTCATGTAGCATAAGAGGGGAGTGAACAACTGCACCAAGCTCAGCGCAACACAAGAAACGAAGTTCTTATATTCTCAAACCATTTGGCAAAGGAAGAAAAAAAGCACAAGTGTGAAATAACAATGAGAAAAGAATAAATCAGTAACATGGAAACCAGCTAAGAGGCAGGCTGGATGGCATTTCTAGCTTGAATATCTGCAGTTCGACCTAAGTAACTGTGTCAGAGGTATTTTTCCTGAAATACCTATGTAACTTAGGATTCAATATGAGCTTTAGCTCACAGGAACCCCAGTCTTCTGAACAACAGGGTTTAAGCACCTTTGACTTTTAATAATGAGATTTTAACCTCTCAGTTATGTGCTTTTGAAACTGCTTTTCAGGTTTTCTTTTTTCTGAAAATTTTGCATTTGTATTCATCTTCCATTATATTAAAAGGAGATAAAAATATTGGTGGATGGCAGAATTCCCTGGGAAAAACCAAAAAGAGCCCCATGTCAGTAATGCGTAAGGGAATACGGCCAACAAAAAGAGGCAGTCTTTTTTTAGGCTGCAGTTTTTACAGGCATGTTGCTTTTAGGCTTTGGTGATTTGGGGTTTTTCTGTCTTTTTTATCTGCTGCAGACAAGAGGTCTCAGACAGCCCCTGTGAAGGAAGACTATTGTACACTGTGAAACGTTCTTTTCCTTCCTCCGGAGATTCCACTGGCAAAGCAATTCTGATAAAGTTTCCTCCACTCAACTTTAGAGCTTCTGCCACGAGAAAGATGAGCACTTACCGGTAGGAAGCTCATAAAACAACTTGAAAAAGTGAATCTCCAGGAAAAGGTGTAGCATTTTCTGCCTCCTGTCTCCACAGTGGATATAAACTGTTCTGGAGGTATCTATAATTTTTCTGTGTATACAATTTTAACAGCTGATCAGTGTTTTAGAAAGAAAAAATAAGGCTGCTCTATCAAAACTCATTATCGTTATTGTGTATTAGGATAACATTTACAGAACCTCTGTAAAGTTAGGCCCTGCTGCATAATGTACTGTACAGGTGCATTAAAAGTACCAGCCTCTGTTAGGAGGGTTTACAGTCTGAAGAACAGGGACAGAGAAAGGTTGGCAGGAAATGTTTTCATTCCCAATTTACAGATGAGCAGCTGAGGCTAAAGAAATAGCAGTCCTGACCTTATGCTACCTGGAAGTCTCTGGGAGTCTGGTTGTTCTGAGCAAGGCCGGCCCAGGCCCGGGCTTGCAGAATGCGTCTGCAGCATAGCCAAGAGTTAACCTCAGCTTTCCAGAGTTTCTTGATGGTTTGTTTGTGTTTCTAGCTTTGCTAGTTCACATCTGCTAGAAAATGTTCCTCTCCCTACAACTATTCAGTATATTGTTTTTAATCCTCACTCTATTCAGTAACTGACTTTGACGTGCTTTATAGGACTTTGTTGCAATTTCTAGTAAACTCCCATATTTTGATAGTAACTGAGGCTGGTTTAGAATATACTCTTTACTCTGTCCTCTTTTCTGTGATGGATTGCTTTGATGGGCAGAGATTTATTAAGGTATGGCTACAGGACAAATATTTTTTTGTGGAAAAAATTGGGAATTGATACCAGCTGAGATCTTAGCTTGGGATCCAGGAGCCACTGATTTTTATTCTATAAGAACAGGCTGAGGCTCCAAAATAAGAGCTCCAACATGCACTGTATAAACTATAACTGTGTTTTACATATATGAAGTGGGTGCTACCCTGTGCCCTCCTATTGCTGACAACCCTTGTTGAGTCCTTTGAATGTCGAGCCTTGTTAAACCTCACCCATAATGGTGAATCTTTGTCTGGAGTACCAGTTTGGTAACTGGCTGTCTGGTGGAGGCTCCACAGTAAATGCCTGGGTGGCCATGGAAGAAGGGTTGGGGTGACACGGCTGATCAGGGCACAAGGGAATAATACCACTTTGTATTGACCAGAGTTGGGAGTGCTGGGGAACGTGGGCTCTGCGACAAGCCTCTAGTTTTGTGTCTTTGCACAGGGTTGGCAACCGAGCTAATGTGTCTGTTACTCGTGATGCCCATTCCCTGCTTACAGCCCTCAGCAGTACTTGTGAGACTCTTGTAACAGAGGCGAGAAGGATACCTAAGTGAGAATATCCAAAACTACTTCTGCACGTAGCGTGGCAAGTCACTCACCTTATCACTGAAGTGGCGTATGTGTGAAGGTATGCATGAGGATCAAGGAGTGGAGTGGTGCAGCCAGAAGACTGTTGTGCAAGGAGTCGGCGATCCTCTTGCTTACTGCCTTCTCGTGTACACAGGTGCACTCTGGATAGCCTGTGACCGCTTACCAACCCACTATAGCAAGGTGTCTGTGATTACTCAGGCGTGTGTCTCCGTACCATGGACGCCATGTGACTGCTCTCTGCAGTAGTGCAATTAGTGTATACACAATAAATGTACCTGAATTCAGTATGAGACTAGTGTATTGTCTTGTCCACCTGAAATATTATGTGCACCTGTTCAGGAATTGTATCTCTACTGAGGTAAGGGTATTGGAGCATATTGTCCAAGGGACTCTTAAAAGCTAAGTCCACATTCCAAGCTTGACTGCTACGAGTAACTGATGAATCTGTATTGTGAACAAGACTCTAGAAGAGTACTAGGAATCCTGGGGCTGGCAAGCCTTACCACAAATGAGAACTCTGCACAGTGTGCTGTGATCCACAAGGAAGGGCTTGTCCAATGCTGCAGTTTCCATCTTTTACTCAAGCTTAGTTAACCAGCTTTGAGTGTCAGTGCCTTTCTTACTGAGAGCCCAAAAGAACTGGCACCTCCTTGGTGCAAAACATTATGCTAGCTGAAAGGTTGGAATCTGCTTATTCACACAACTAACTCAAACTAACCATCTTGCTCCTTCCTGATATCCTGGAATTGTGTGTTTCTGTCAGTAAAACTATGTAATACAGCACTTGGCAGTTTGTCAGGACAGTCTTTGTGGGAGGGTTGATTTGGCAAGGAGAAGTGTCAGGCTTAATGTGTGGGAGGGCCAGATCCCGGGATTTCCAAGAAATTTTTTTCCACACGGAATTTCCCATCTTGTGGAGGACAGGCCAGTTGAGAGAATAAAAGGCCGTAGTAAAGGCAGTGGATTACACAGTCCGGACACTTGGAGCTGAACTTAATCTTCAAGTTCATATTCAGCAACTTAGCAACGGAAAGCAGTCACTGAGAAATATTGCAGAGGACTTTTGCCACTCAGCCATCACATCTACAACCCGTGAGTATAAATGGAGTGTGTTATTCTGTTTCGTTGATCAGCTAAAGGAAAACTGGACAGATGGAATTCTGTGTTGGTGTTCTTTAAAAGCTGTTTACATTTAAAAGCTATCTTGATATTAAGAACTGTTTTAAAATGCATAATTTCCTAAAAATAGAAATCTTATTTAAGTCTTTAGAGTACTTGTTAAAGTATGTATAAAAGATTGCATAGACAGTATTTTATATTGGATTGTAAAAAGTCAGTATTTGTCCTTTACAAATGTGTTCCTTTGATCTTTTGTAGCAGTCTGTTTAAAAGACAGAGAAGAGAAAACTCTCAGAAGCATGATTTGCTTGTGGTTCCTATCTCTTCTTGCTTATGGTAAGTGTGCATGTCCCTGTGTAGAAAACTAGTTGGATGGTAATATTAGTGTGCCTGTTCTGTTTGAGCTCAGAATTAAACAGAGTTTTTGAACCCGACCTAATTAGCTTGAGGACAGGTTCACATAGAAGAACCTCTAGCTGCAATAGCATGTTTCCCTGCTTAACGGTCAAATACAGAATTGGCTCCTATAGTTTGCTATGAAGTCTGCAAAGCTTTGTGTGATCGGACATAGTTTCACAGGCTGAAGTCCCTGTACTTGGTGCTGACATGCCTGTTTTGAAGCTTGCCAGTTAATTGTTTATAAAATAATTGCCACTACTTTTTATGCAGTTTCAGATATGACAAGTTTGCAGTATTTATAGAGCTTTATATATCCTTTTCTAGAGAGAGGGGAGGGAAACAGTCAGACACCAACTTTTTGACATCTTTTCATTCTAGGACTTACAATGCTGCAGGGGGTGAATTGTTGGACATACCATTATTCAGACACAAACATGACCTACAAGGAAGCAGAGCTGTGGTGCAAAAAGATGTATACTAACATGGTTGCCATTCAGAATAAGGAGGAAATCAACTATCTTAATAACTTCTTACCCTTCAATCCGGGTTACTACTGGATTGGAATCAGAAAAATTAATGAGGTATGGACCTGGATTGGAACTAACAAAGAACTGACAGAAGAGGCAAAAAACTGGGCTTCAGGTGAGCCAAATGGCAAAGGGAACAACGAGGACTGCGTTGAAATCTACATCAAAAGAGGGAAGGATGATGGCAAATGGAATGATGAGCAGTGTGAGAAAAAGAAGGTCGCCTTGTGCTATACAGGTATGGTATGATAAAGGCCATTCTAGGGTGCCCCTGTGGAGAAGAAATGGTGGGTGGGATGAGTTGTTTAACCTAGTCTTAGGTATTAACTACCTGACCCTGTAAGCACTTGTATACTTATCCTTACTTACAGGGCCAAGGTTGTTCTTGTTCTAAGAGCTGCATTGATCTCACTTACCTTTTAGCTCTCAGAATATTATACATCTTTTACGGGCAAACCACCAAACCTTCTCTATAATCAGTGGAGAGAAACAGGCTCTTCCAAATGGTGACTTTCATCCCATTCTCAAGTGGGTGTCTCAGCTACATAAGAATGGCCCTTTTGGAGGCATCTGTCTACTGACTATAGACCACTGGATTAGATTAGACACTTTGAGTAGAGGTGGCTAAGGCTAGGTCAAAAAAAAAAAAAAGACAAGTCAAGTATTAGCCAAATTAGAGCTGTGGTGAGTTAATGAAGAAAGTACCTGTTGAGGATTTCTACCTACCCCATAGTATATTGTTCCTTTTGCATTTTAAATATTGCTAATATCTACCCAAGAGCAAGTGGTCATGGAGTTTCCTGCCAGTAGAATCCTTTCACTGTGAGCTAGTCTGTCAAAGGTGTTGATTTCTGAGATGCTTTTGTGAAATGACAGGGTAATCTTACATACCAAACACCCTGCTTTTCTTTTGCTATATGAAGCGTTTGTTTAGTGCCAGAAAGATAAACAAAGCACTAGCCAGGTTTCATTAGTGGGCATTGCTGATTCTTTTATAACTTGGTGTATTTTTTCTTTTTTTTTTTTCCCCCCAGCTTCTTGCAACCCATCTCTCTGCAGTGGCCGTGGAGAATGCATAGAGACTATTAACAATCATACCTGCCATTGTAACCCTGGATTCTATGGGCCTGAATGCGAGTTTGGTAAGATTGCTTCATCCTGCTTTTCAACCGGGGTGATGTTCATGCTAGCTAGTGTTCAGTTTGTCTGGCTTGTTGATCTACCTGCTCAGCCAATGAGCCTGACTGTGTACCTTCCTGTGTTTCTTTGAAGTTGAGAGTTGTGATCCACTAGAGAAACCTGATCATGGGAGCCTCGAGTGCAACCATCCATTGGGGAACTTCAGCTACAACTCATCCTGCACAGTTCAGTGTGAGGAAGGTTATGAATTGACTGCCTTGGAATCTGTGTACTGTACCTCTTCTGGGGTCTGGTCTGCCCCCCTTGCAGCATGCAAAGGTGAGCTTCTCAAGCAGTGATAAATGAGCTTTCTACATTGTACGTAGCTCTGTAAACTTCAGTGTTGCTCTGTTAGTAGGTATAAATTGAAATTCTGGACCATTCCTTTGTAATTAATTAGGTGGTGAAGGTGCTCTTTTATTGCAGCACACAGGTCTCTTTCTTCCTGAAGAGACAAAATGGGCAGGATGAATGTTCTGGCCCTGGTCTAGATTTCCTTGTAGGGAAAGACTTTTCCACCTCTTAGTGGGGAGCAGGGAATGGAGATGATCTAGCTGTGAGACTGCTCACAACAAGCCAGTTACTCCTGACTGTAGGAATTGTTTTTTGAGGTGTTCAGCTTGGAATAAGCTACTATTTGAAGCAAATAAAAGCATCAAACATCACCAAGCAGCAGTCAAAATGGGAAATTTTGGATTGTAACTAGTTGTTGTCATGAGCTGCAGATGAATTTACAGCCTTGCCTTAAGAGTCAGTTTTCCATTTTGAGATCGTTCTGCTCCTATCTGCTTTCTGAAATGGCAGCATAGTAGATATCCTTTCTAAAGCTGCTTCCATTTAGTGGATATGTTGCTAAGTTTCAGGAAAGAAAAAAAAACTTCATGGTTTGTTCCAAGCTAAGCTCTGTGCTGTGTCTTGTGCTTTTCAGCTGTGACCTGTCCTGCCCTAGAAATGCCTGCTCATGGTGCTGTCAACTGCTCCCATCCCTCTGTGGAGCTCACCTGGGGTACCACCTGCGAGTTCACCTGTGAGGAAGGATTTGCTCTGACAGGACCAGCCACACTGCAGTGTGGGTCTTCTGGGGCCTGGGACAGG
This sequence comes from Phoenicopterus ruber ruber, assembly GCA_009819775.1. Taxonomy (NCBI): domain Eukaryota; kingdom Metazoa; phylum Chordata; class Aves; order Phoenicopteriformes; family Phoenicopteridae; genus Phoenicopterus; species Phoenicopterus ruber. The sequence continues at coordinate 29,730,967 of CM020222.1, forward strand.
CAGCAGCCATCCTGTGCAGGTACCTTTCCTTATCCCCGCTCACCTGAGCACTTGGGGTTGTCAGCATTGGCGTGTTGAATTCCTGAGGCATCTGTGCTGATTGCTGTTGTGATCTGTGTGTTGCAGCTGTGAAGTGTGAGGCTGTAAGCTGGCCAGAAGAAGGCTTTGTGACCTGTGACCACACTCCTGTAGATCTCACCTATCGCTCACGTTGTGATTTCCGCTGCAGCGAGGGCTACGTTCTGGATGGTCCATCCAGCATTGAGTGCACGGCGCAGGGACAGTGGTCAGAGCCAGTGCCAAAATGCAAAGGTAAGGTTTACTGGGTTGGAAGTCATCAATTAAAGCTTAGAGTAGCTCAAATAGTCTGAAGAGACTTCCCCATTCAAGTGTAGTCAAGGAGTAACGATCATCCCCAGTGTGTTTATACCACTTTTCATAAGCAGCTCTCAAGATGGGGATCACTTAGCCTATTGTATTAAAGAGGAAACAGCAGTGCAGGGTGACAAGCAACACTCAGGAACTGTGTCCCCAACACATATGATAACAGGCTTTTGAAGTGGAGTGTTCTGACAGGAACTCTATTCCCTATGCTCCGAATGGGAGCCAGTGTCTGTTTATGCATTCCACTTGTGGAGTATAATCTGGAGCCAGTCTCAGGATAGCTTGCATGTTTAAGGGTTCTGGCTGCACTGTGCAACATGCTGCAATCCCTCTTTCCTGAGACCCTGCTAGGTCTGAAGAGAAGTACTATGGCTGTGTAGGGGACAGCTCCAGGCAGGGCTCTTGTCAGCTCAAAGAGTGTTTATCTTGACCTACTCCAGGCTAAGCTCTGTGCTGTGTCTTATGCTTTTCAGCTGTGACTTGTCCTGCCCTAGAAATGCCTGCTCATGGTGCTGTCAACTGCTCCCATCCCTCTGTGGAGCTCACCTGGGGTACCACCTGCGAGTTCACCTGTGAGGAAGGATTTGCTCTGACAGGACCAGCCACACTGCAGTGTGGGTCTTCTGGGGCTTGGGACAGGCAGCAGCCATCCTGTGCAGGTACCTTTCCTTATCCCTGCTCACCTGAGCACTTGGGGTTGTCAGCATTGGCGTGTTGAATTCCTGAGGCATCTGTGCTGATTGCTGTTGTGATCTGTGTGTTGCAGCTGTGAAGTGTGAGGCTGTAAGCTGGCCAGAAGAAGGCTTTGTGACCTGTGACCACGCTCCTGCAGATCTCGCCTATCGCTCACGTTGTGATTTCCGCTGCAGCGAGGGCTACGTTCTGGATGGTCCATCCAGCATTGAGTGCACGGCGCAGGGACAGTGGTCAGAGCCAGTGCCAAAATGCAAAGGTAAGGCTTACTGGGTTGGAAAATACAATTTTCTTGTCACTGGACAGCACACCGAAATCCGTATTCCTATAGGGTCCTTGCTCCAAACTAAATTCTGTGCTGCCTCTCATGTTTTCAGCTGTGACTTGCCCTGCTCTAGAAATGTCTGCTCATGGCTCTGTGAACTGCTCCCATCCCAGAGTCAACTAAATCTGAAAATACAGTGTACATCTAGTAGTGCAAAAAATAGGGGCAAAGACAGGAAAGTCCTTAATGACTCTTAACCATTTCTTTCTGTATTTCAGTTGTACAGTGTGAACCACTGAGCTCTCCTGAGAAAGGCTCTATGGATTGCTCGCATGGTGCTGGGAACTTCACGTACAACACAGCCTGCCACTTCAGCTGTCTAGAAGGATGGAGGCTCAATGGTTCTCATGTTCTTGAGTGCAGTCATTCAGGAAACTGGAGTGCTAGTCTGCCCACATGTGAAGGTATTTGACCTGTGACTAACCACAGAGAGATGGCACTGGGTTTCTAGTCAAATGAGATATGGGAGGGTAGAGGAGATAGCACCAACCAGTGAGCTAGAACCTCTAGTGAAGTCCATGAATTAAAAAGCTCAACAAAATCTCTCCATATAGTTTTTGAAAATAGAAGGGGGAAAAATTCCTAAAATGTCTTGGTGAAAAATGTTGATTTCTTATCCAAAACCAAAAGCCATAACCTGTTTTCAGGTTGGTTTGTTTGGTTTTTAATTAAAGTATTTCTCATGTTGAGTTTTTTCCATATGAATAAAGAAAAAAGTGTTTCTAGAGAAAGAGAACCTTGTGGGGAATTCTGCATTCATAAGTGTGTTTCTCAGTGGAAAAGTTTATAGATTTGTTAGTTTGTTGTGATAGCTTCTTGGGTGAACTCCTCAGCCAAAACTGTAATTTAAACTGTAAACTCCTCAGGCTGTAACTTTACAGGACAGAAGTCTCAGCCTTCCCTTCCCATTCAAGGCAGTAAGAGCTCTGTCTCTGTCCTCAGTGGGAACATCCTTGGCCTGCCTGAAATGCTTTTGCTTGAGGTCCTAAAAGCTCAACCCCACTTTATTTGCTTGAGCAGAATTTGATCCTTGAATAATTTCATTGATCTCAATGGGATTGCTCAAAGAGGAAGACAGCACAGTGGGAATTAAAGTGTGAACTGAAACATGAAAAATATGATGAGCATAAATTGTCATGCGAGGCTGGAAGTTAGACAGACCCGCTATAGCTAGCTTGTTGCCTTGCTATTGCTTTGGCAATGGGTGGGATAATTTTTAGTATGCAGCTTTTTACCTTGTGTACAGGATGCGTCCTGTCTCAGCAAGAGAAAACTTAAGGGTTACAAGCTGCAATTCTGGTTCCTCTTGAAGAGTGCAAGGAAAAGGAAGAAGTAGAGAGGGCTTCAAAGACCTCACATGCCTCTTGATCTCACTGAAACTTTTTCATCCTTTCAGCTTCTGAACAGGTCGGCTATGTCTCTGTGGGCATAGCAGCCACAAGTGCCTCTCTGTTGTCCACGGCATCATTCCTCCTTTGGCTTGCAAGACGTTTCCGAAGAAAAGGTGAGCAATTGGACTGGGTCCACTGGTTTTATTTACCTTCCTGAAAAGTTTTCAGTGGAGAGAAAAAAACACCTCCAAACCCCAATACCTTGCTTTTTGAAAAAGTGAAAATTCCCATACTTAAATAAATTCCAAAATTATTTTCAAGAAGCCTGCATGCATGCCATGTTTGGCTTTTGGATGAACATTTAAAAATCAAAAATAATAAACCCCAAATGTTTAGAAAACAGGAATTAGAAGAAAAAAGCAACATTCTATTTATCAGTAATTACTGCCAGGGAAAGTGAATGGGAATTTGCAATGGGGCTAATGGCAACACAGTAATAACTGCCTGTGAGATTTGCTCCTAGACAATGGCTTTTTATCAGATATTCAGAAATAAGGGGGTTTTTAGTAGAAGAAAAAGTTTTGCATGAGGGGGCTTTCATCTTGAAATGCTAATACCTTTTCTTATTCTTCTTGCAGCAAAGAAATTTACTCCTTCCAGGTAAGCTGTGTCTCAAAAAGCAGCATGAAAAACCCTATAATCGCTTTGCTAAAATCCATTTGATATAAACCAGTTGTCATTAAAATACTCTTAATTTCTGTTTTTTATAGTAGCTGCCAGAGCCTAACCATCGAAGGTAGCTTCCAAAGTGCTGGCCAGAATGTCTAACTCCAGGTGTTTCAGGTAAGCACATGAGATAGCTTCACTCACAAATTCTCTTCCTTTTAATCACACAAGCAATCAGAGCTGTTAATTGCTATGCTGAAATAACAATATGTGCTTTGGGGTACCTAATATGCATCTTGGCATTGCATGGAAGTTCCTAACAAGACTGATGGATTTGTTGTTTTAGAAATGGTTATTCAGCTCCTTAAGGATGATTGTGCTTAGCATTCTGTCCAGCTGCATGTAATATTAGGAACGCTTTTGTGCGTTTTTGCTACCTGCTGCATACAAAATTCCTCTGAAACGAGAGCAAATACAAATCTATGCCCACTTTCCAATTTATAGAGGAATTTTGTTCTCTCTGCAGGAATTGAAGCCATCTTTACTTATGTCTCAGAGATTTCCGGAGAATGAAACTGCATGCAAATCAGCAGCTGTCCAGATGTTTTTACCTCTTGCTGACAAGATGATTGACCTTGTGTACTGCTCAGAAATTTTGAACTCGAGCTGTCTGGTATTTCCATTGAAGACAAGCAGAGAGTAAAACTCTGGCCTTCTGGCAAAATACTGTCTACATTCAATCATGTAGTTATAACTGGGAGCTTGCCATCTCTTGTCCAGATGGTGAGCAAATAGTAAGCTGCTGCCTAAAGAGGAGGCTGGTTTCTCCTCTGGTCTACTCAAAGGTACCTAGGTGAGGTGAAGACATGCATTATTTCACATCACTTACTACACTGCTGGAGATGACTTCTCTGGAGACATATGGATTATACTTGCAGAAACAGAATAGTCGGGATGAAAAAATATTTATTGAATAGCCGTGAAACCATTGATCTTGTTTATTGTTGAAGTCAGTTTATTTTAAGAGGATGGCCCAATCAATAAATATGCCTGTAGTGATGTGGGCAATTATTTAGGTTTCTGCTGCATGTCCCAGAAAGTTTAGGGACTTTAAATTTTTTTTTTTTGTAATAGCACTAGGAATTGTAGTGCTTATACTAGGTACTCTGGTTTCTGAATGCAGCAAGTAGATCTGAAATGATCTCATCCCTGTGGGATTATGCACTGTAATACAGATGTATACATAGATATTTAATTGTGCAATTTTTACTGTGGATATTTGTGCTGTTAACTGTAAATGTATTGTAAAATACCTGTTCCTGAGTAGGTCTGTGGCCACTGATCTGGGTCCAAGTAATTTTAAAATAATTCAGAGGTGTTTGTAAGGATTTCATGCCTTCATATTATTTACAAATAAAATGGAAGCCTGAGATTTGTGTGTGTATATATATTGCAAGTATGATTTATTAAGCTGTTAAAGGACTTTAAATGAGAAAGTCTTTCTTAATAAGTCATGTTTAAGTTATAATCATAAATTAAGAATCTCTGACTTAGAATCTGGTATGTATTGTCCTATTTGTAACAGTATTTAATAAAATGTTTTAAATGTAATGCTCCCTTTTTGGAAACATACATCATTTAAATGCTTTGGGTCAGCCCTGTGGGATATGGCTTCAGCAGCAGAATATGAGGGTTGGGGGAAGACTAGCTAAAGAGCAAGGCTGTCCCTTATTTAGCTTTCTGTTTTCATAGCAGTCAAGGAGAGAGTAGCCAGCAGATGGCACTGACTGCCTGGGAGCTAGCACAGCCAGAGCCGAACCCCAAACCAGCATCCCCAGTCCTGAGAGGAAGGAGGAGGAGGAAGGCTCAGCGATGTGTCCTGTAAAGCAGGTGCCTGGACCAGCAGTGGGCTTTGGAGAGGCATGCTCAGGAGGGAGAGGAGAGCAGAAAGAGAAGCAAGTAGGTGATCTTGGTGCATAGTTAACAGCACAAACCCCTCAGCCCATGCAGGTCTTTTGCAGCCCTTTCTGCTGGGACGCTAGCTGAGTGCTGGGAGAGCATGGGCTAACAGGTGAAAGCATGGCTCTGGGGATTAGTGATGACTGCTGTCTAGGGACCTCCACTCCCACCCTGGCTTGGGCTGTAGCCAAAGACTCTGCCATGGGCTAGCGCTGGCCAGGTGCCAGTGATGGCCAAACACTCCTGTGGCCACCCTTCCCCAACCCCTGACATAGCCAAGGAAACTGCACCGTGGCTCTGCATAGCTGCTGCCAGCAGCCAGCCCTTGATGATAAACCATGAGATGCATTCCTGCCCTAGGCAAGGCTCAAGAGAAGCCATCAGGCCTGGGAGCAGGGGAGTCAGTTAAGAGGTGCTTTGCCACAGTGGACAGGGCCCATTGCTGTTTATCCCAAAGTGATTAACAAACTGAGAGCGGCTGTCAGTGCTTCCCCCGCCTTGACAAGGTGGGGCCCAACCGTGTGAGCAGATGTAGAGCAGTAATCCTTCAGGTTCCCTGAGGGGATGTAGAGATTAGCCCGGAACGCCCTGCTCTGAATCCCTGCAGGAGCTGTTTTGAGAGCTAAACCACCACATGGGTCCCCCAGCCTGTCCTTGTTGTTGTCCTCTACATGCGTGGCCCTGTAGCATCCTCTGGAGAGAGCTGCTCAGGCCAGCATGGCTCCCACCCTGCTGCAGTCAGGGCAGCCCAGCTTCTCCTTTCCCAGGAGTTGACCAGAGCTGGTGCTTTTAACAGCTTTCCCTGGGATCTTACAGGGGTTTTATTGCCAGAAAACACTATGAAATTATCCTCTCTTTTTCTCCAAACCTTCATCCCTTGTGACTTCCAGAGGCAGCGGGAGTGAGACCACATTTGAGTGGGATTAGTCCTCTCTCTCCCATATATCCCTTGGGCCAGACAAAGACTGCCTGAAGGGGATCCCTTCCTTTGTGACTTAGAGGTTACATCTATCCTCATAGTTAACATTAGTCCAGGGTATAGGCAAAACCCTAGCCTGTGCTTGTCCAGGTTGCTTCATTCTTGAGCCTCTCCTGGTCCTGGTTTTTTCCTGCTTCAGGATACAAATTACCAGCTATGATGGCATGGTGTGTCCAGGCCTTCAGGATCTTCAGGAAGTCATTTTATTTGTAGTGGATATGTCTCTGTCGCAGTAACTGTGAACACAGCTCTTCTGGTTGCTATCTGTATAGTTCCCGTGCTGGCAAGAATGGCCATGGGAATGCTTGCTGCCAGGTGGTCATTTAGTACCTCCAGTGTTTCACTCCTCTACATGGTGCAGGGCTGTGCAACCACCAAAGGGCCGCAGGGACTTTCCTTGTTTCCTGTTGTCCCATTTCCCTTAAATTCCTCAGCTCTCCCTGCACCTGTGGCATTGTTCAGAATGGGATCCATGTTTTGCCTGGCATCTTATTTTGGAGTGGATGTTTGCTTGTGCTGTGACCTATGGAAGCTGTGAAGGTGACATTAACTGGGAGGCACGCATGTCCTTTCACAGCTCTGCGTGTTTGCTGCTTGGCAAGGGGATGGTTTTTGTGGCGTAACTTAGCACATTCCTGATGAACTGAGCTACCCGGGTGGCTTTAGCTTTTTACATCTGCAGTCCAAGAGAAGGGGACTTAGAAACAAAATTTCACTTAAAGTCTCAAACAGACAGGTAGTGTTTGATTTGGAGTAGGTGTCTCTGTGGCCTTTGGTGATAAGGACAGTATAAGCCTTGCCCAGACTAGGTTTGTGCCTTCTGTTTTCATAAGCAATTAGCCATCAAACAAGCAGTCATTTACCAGGGCCTGGCTGAAGTTGCCTTCCAGAGCTCCAGCTTTCAAGGGCTGGATGGGACCCAGCAGTTCTTCACTCACGAAGATAGGTCACTGCTACAGGGTCTTGGAGACTGGAGGTCTCTGCAGCTCCTTGCGTGCTTTGCTGAGGACTGGCAACAGGGACTTTGAAGCAGCAGCTCCCGCAGGAGTTGCTGTCGTGATCAAATCACTAACCTCCTCAGCTTCTGCTCTGGGAGCTGTCAGAGGGTATTAGGGCCAGGAGGCCAGACTGCAGCATACAATGTCTGTGCAATGCGACATACTCAAGCCTCTGTGAGTCTGGTTTCTGTCCTGAGTCTTGTTCCCGTCAGAATTCCTCTGGTTCTTGCAGAGGGCTGGCTCCCTCCTCTTGGCTTGAGCATGCTGCTAATGTGTGGCTGGTGGTGGGTATGTGGTGAGGGTCTTCAGCCCGTAGTCCTAGAGGAGAAAGTTACCGTGGTGAGCTCTTGGTCAGGGACAGAGAGGACCACAAGATCGCTGTTCCCTGGGAGCTATAACTCGCATCAAATGAGAAATACAGCATGGGCTTGCCCACGGACAGGCAGGCCATCCTTCTGTTGGTATTGGGCAGCAGAAGCTTGGTGGAGGGCAGAAAAGCAAGCATCGGAGCCCAGCCTGTCATAGCATTTGTGGAGTTGTACTATGGAGCTCCGTAGCCTGGTTTATGGCCTCTCTCATGCACACCTTTAAGGTGAAACAAGCAAAATTGCAGGTTAGATTTGGCCAGTGGAGTCAAAACCTGCTGGATGATTATCGCTACTCACCTGGCACTATTAAATCTCACCTAGAAGAGAGGCAGACTTGGCCAACACAGTTCAGCTGTGGCTCCAGTGGTGAGAAAGAAATCCACAGCCCAGAAAGTGTTTCCACAGCTGATGATGGCCAATGCTTTTTCCAGCTCGGGAAAGCTGCTGCCAAGAACAGGACAGCGTGCAAAAAGCACAAATGCCTCCTCAGCAAGGCAGCAGATGCCCCCGGGCAGCTGCCAGCAGGTTTTCTACCTGCCTTCCCACTTCAGGGAAGGACATTCCCTGAAAAGCCCAACAGTTGCTTTGACTTTCAGCCTGGGCCAAGTGGGACCTTCATCAACTTCTCGCCTCGCCAGCTGCCATGAAAGCAGCGATGGCAGGTGTGAAATTGCAGGTGACTTGCTTGCTTCTGGCACTCCAGTGCTGTCATTTTGGGCTTTTGACAGCCTCTGAGTGGGCAGGAAGAGGGAATTGCACTGAATCCATGCCTTCTGGAGTAGGGCTTGGGTCATGGAGCGCTTGGGTGGAAGGAAAAGGGTTAAAGGGGAGCAGGAAACACTTTGTTCAGGGCTTATTCCACAGGATGATTTCTGGGAAAGGAGGGGCTGCAATCAGGCAGGATATGTTCAGTTTGGGATCTTGGGAAATCAAGCCCAGCCTGACCTAAACCAAGAGGAAAATATAGCGCAGCCCACACTGCACGAAACAGCGACGTCCCCGTTTCACCTTATCAGCGCAAACAATCCAGATAACATAAAAATCAGACATGGTGAATGCTGGCTTCACATGAACAACCAAGATATCCCATGGGGAAATGATACAGTTTGAGCAGAAAGACAGTGGGGGTAGTCCTAGAAAGCCCTATCCTAAGATAGAGAGAAAGGGCCCTCTCCAGTCAGCCCTGTATTTCCTCCTCCTCCCTTACCTGAGTTGGTACCAGGGACCCCAGGTTGGTCCCTGGGTGGAGAGCAGGGGATGCTGTCTGTGTCACGGGGCTGTTCCCAGACTGGAGTCTGATCTGGATGGCCCTCGAAGGCAGCAGAGGAAAGCTCTGCAGATGAGTTAGGAACTGCTGGGTCATTGTCAGAGAACAGAGAAGATCTTTTCTACTTTACAGCAAATCACTTTTGACCAACACAACCCCTGCAAACAACCAGATGTAGCAAAGGTTCTTCTGCTCTGTCAAAGGCACTTGTGGAGAAAAACTAACCTGTGTCAGTAACCTCTTGCAACTAAAGGCAGAGGATTTGGCTGAAGCACTTGATGGTGATGAAGTCGTCATCATGGAGTCATGCAGGAGGGAGAAGGGAGACAGCCCACGTTCTCCACTGCTCTTCCTCCTTTCCTCGAGGGAAGAACAGCTTCATCTCTGTTTTGCAAGTCCCTTATCACCTGCCACTTGTGCTCTTCTCCCTGGCTTTTTTGGTGGGGACAGGGCTTGGGGTAGAGGCAAGAGACCCTTGCTATGCCCTCCTGGAGGGAACAGTGGCAGTTTGCGTTGCGTGGGCAATTGGTAAAGCCACAGTGAATTTTGCACGCACTACTCAGACATGCAGAGTTTGCTCAGGCTGGTGGTTTATTTGCACTAAAGACAGGCCAGCCATTCACCTGAATGCATGTGTCACTCTGCTCTTTTGAACTGGGGCAGCTGGATATTACTGCTGAGGTCAGTACGGATCGATCTGGTTCATTTTCTTTTCCCTCTATTAGCTCTTTCTTCAGGAATATTCAGTGCCCTGTTTAATTTGCCCTGCCTGAGTAGAAGGTTTATCTTCTGCTCAGAGTGGTATAAAATCCCAGCTGATGTGCCAGGAGGAGAGCACTCAAGATGTTAAAAAAATCCATGCCTTTCCTAACATTGAGTTTAAAATCCAGATTTTAAAAACATACTGGATATAAAAAGTTTCTTGTAAAGTCACTGTAATTACTTACAAACAAGCATCTGGCTCATTGAAATCATGTAAGCGCTGAAAAGAAGTCAGACACAGATCACCCTTTTCTCCAGACTGTGATTCATTCTGTTTGGCTGCATTAAACTCGGAAGCGGTTCCTTTAGGTGCTGGCAAAAGTGTTTCAAATGCTGCCAGACAAAGCTAATAACACGCACCCACACACGTGCCCATGCGCTCACGCACAATGGGTCAGTCAATGCTTTTGTTTTGTCACTTTTACTTCCTGTTTCCTTGCACACGCACAGGGCAGATTTTGGTTCTCAGCCCATTAAATGGTGAATGACCCTTCACAACATCCTTCCCTGCCTGCTAAGCGGGAGCAAGTCTTGCAGGTCAGCCTTTTGGTGACAAAAACTGATGATGGAGACTCCGTGGACTTTTGAAGCACTTTTTATTCATGTTCCAGCATGAGCAGGGGAAATGGAGATGGTTGGAGACAGATACTCTTTGCTTTCATGTTGGCATTGAAGCGTAGCTCCAGAAAGTGATTCTGCCTCAGGGAAATGCACTGTGCAAGGATGAACCATCTGTCTCGGAGGAGTTTTGGGAACATGGACTCCCCTGGACTTTGCAATGAGCAAAGCTAACTCTGAAGAGCAGGTTTCTCCGTGAGCTTGCACCTGAGGAAAGAACTTGTCAGAGGATCCTAGGAAATAGGATTTGAGTATCCCTGAGAAGTCACCTACTCCAAACCCCGTCTCACGCTGTGAGTGACGGCACTGCAGGTGGCAGTTGGTGCTGTGCATCCCATGCAAAAAGCAGGGGCTCTCTGAGAGGAACCTGGGTGGCTCCCAGTGCAGTGGTACCCCATGTCTGCAAGGATGCTCCAAGCAACCCCAGGGATTTGGGTGCACAGGTCCCGGACAGCGGGGCTGATTTGGTGTGTGAATCAATTTGGATATTTCAGAAATCCCAAGCTGGGGCTATTAGCTCTTCTAACACTGAGTTGGTGGCCTGGAAAAATGAGCACTAGGTTTAATTTCCCAGCACTGCTGATGGCTAAGCCTGGGAAATTCATGCCTCTACCTTATGTCTAAACCAGAATAATCCTGAACTCCTTAGAGAAGAGTTTGGGACCTTCCCAGGAAGAGCAAAGGACCTGTACCAGGGGAATGACAACATGTCCTGTTCTTACCCTCCTGCCCTCTCTATCTGCTGCCGGATATGAAGCCAAACAGGCCTTCGCTCTGATCTGGGACAGCCGTCTGTCTGTGCCATGTCTGAAGCAGGAAAATCTAAGCCTTTGGGGTGTTTGGATGCTGTGGAAACAGGTGCAATAGGGGACCTAAAAAACAACAGATCAGAAAACATATGGGACCACCCCAGCTCTTAATTAACCTAATTGCTGTAGCTTCCACGAAGGTCTGCATGTTTGCCTAGCGTGTTGTTTCCGGTGCAGGCAAGCACCGGTCCCTGTGATAGAGTGCAGACACGGTAATGCTATCAGCAGCCCCTTCCTTCCCAGAAGGGGCCCAGCAGGCCAGACCACCTCCATAAAATCCAGCTGGTGGGCCCAGGGTGCAGGTCCCCGTGCCCACCCCTCCAAAGAGGTGCCGTAGGCTTCTCTGGAGAGAGAGTGGGGGTGAAGAATGGGTTTTGAAAGCTAACAAGGGTTATTACAGCCCAGCGGTTTGACTTGTCTGCCTGTCCTCCATCAGAGCTGATTGCTGCTGCAGGGGCAATGAGTCATTCAGGCTGCAGGTGGCCGGCTGATAAGTGTATTGAGCCAGCTCACCTGCATGTGCGATGGCACAGTAAAACTACTAGATATTTATAGAAAGACATTGCATCCTGACTGGTGAAAAGAGAAGACTCTAAATGCTCTTTGGTTAAAGAGCACAACTGGGCTGTAGTCCTTTCTTCAGGACTTCGGACCAAGAGAAAGGGTAGTCAAGAATCTTTACTAACGTCTTTTGAAGCTCAGACAACAGCACGTTTTTTTCACTTCACTCTTCCTCACTGAAAGTATTTGGAGAACAAAGTCACTCCCAGTTTAGTTAAACATTTGTCTTTTCATGGCACTGAATTGTAAATAAAGCTGTTGTCCTAAAAATACTACAGATACCTCAAAGTTTCCTGAGGTTCAAAGATGTCCTCTAACAACAATCCTTGTGTTGTGCTGCAAACCAAAATTTGAAATCGGTTGTCCAGATGCCTGGTATAGAGCAGCCCAGCCGGCCAGCCTGCTCTTTGTAAGCGAGCAGCTATTCCCACATATGTGTTTCACTCCAGCAGAGCCTGGATCCTCTCTGAAGCTCAGGGGTTGGAGACTTGAAGCACAGCAGAAGGAGCTGCCTTGAGAGGTGCAGAGATGCTAGCAAGCGAGGAGGGAGAGTGCAGCATCCGATGTGGGCACATCTTGTCTGGCCAGCCAAGCCAAATGTTTATCACCTTTGGATTCACCATGCTGCCCAAAAAGCAAAACAGACGTGTAGTAGTGTTGGCAATCTCTGTAGGAACCTCCTGTCTGCCAGATTCTCTCTCCCTGCCCTCCCAGCAGGTGCCAGCTGGGTTTTTGCTTTCTTTCATCCTATGATCATGTTTCATCAAAGCAAGCACAGTCAGGGGATGCGGAGCCCAAAGGCTTACTAAAATTAGGCCTGATCTTTGGTCCTGTTTGTAAGTCGTTTCTGAGCATGGTGACGTCTGACATACAAACTGGCTAAAATCAGGGTTTGCAAGTCCTAAGTGCAGCTATGTTTGTATTATTGTTTGCAAAGTCCTTCGGAGCAGCTGTGTGCCTGTTAGAACAAAACAGCAGCACAGAGGCTCAGATCAAAGAGCCCCCATGAAATAGATTTCAACATAGACAAGCAGCCTACGCTATCAAACTAGCTGACAAAGGAGGATCACGGGAGAAGCACCGTGGCTGCAGTTTTGACACAATCAAACCATGTTCCATACCCATGACTCAGTACTGGAGTCACACAGGTTCACTGTGGAGATCTCGGAGTCTTCTGCAAAAACAACGAATGAACAACATGTTAAGTCCCAATTAAGTTAATGGGGCTTAAACAAATCTTTCAAGTTGAATGTAGTGATTTGTGTTCTAGTGGATCTGGATCTTGCTAAAGCTTCCCTTCCCCCTTCTTCCCATCAGAGCTACTTAATAACAGTGGTTAATAAGGAGGAATTATGAGCAGCAGTTCAAACCTCAAAGTGTGACCAGAATAGATGTTTGCAATGGCTGTATGAAATACCTTCAAAGAGGTGATGAATAAGCAGCAGAGGCAAGGAGGGAGAGCAGAAAGTGTGGTTTGTGCCTGTTTTGTAAACTTAGCTCATGTGGGTTTTTGAATTAAGAGGAAGTGTTGATGTCAGGTCTCTGGTTTGGCTGATTGCCTAACATGCTGCGGAAATCAGTGCCCATTGGTAGTGCTGTCCTCACACCTGAGCTAGAAGAGCATTCGTTCGGTGCTGGATCTAAAATAACAAATCATCCCAACTCTGGTCTGCTCTTTGGGCAACAAGTTTGGTCTAGTTCAGGTCTTCATGAAGACCTGGATGGCCAGCAGCGCTCCGCCAGACCTGTGCTCAACCTGCCTGCTGCAAAATGGGCTTCTAAATGGCATGAACCAAGGTGAAGCGGATCTCATTTTGCAGCAGCCTGGGTGCACCATGATACACCTCTGGTGCAGAGCGCTCTGTTTTCTGTTTCCCTGCTACATGGTTTCCCCATATACTGCAGCTTGTGAGAAGGAAGGGGGCATATGGGATGCGTCATGCCCCAGGACGGGGATCGAGCTCTGGTCTAGGATATCCTTGTGGGAGCTGAAAGGATGCAAGTTCAAAATAAATAAAAGGAGGTGATTCTTCATTCTCCTGTTCTGGAGATTGTCCTCCCAGCAGCTCCCTCTCTGCCCCAGAGAACACAGGGGAAATCCTGGTGGCAGCTCTGGCTTGGGGTAAGGGGTAAGTTCTGAAATGGGCTGCTCCCAGACTGTTAGGAGCTTTATAGGCCAAACCCAACATCTTAAACTTCACCTGAAAACAAATTGGCAATCAGGCCTAATGAACACGCTCCCAGGAAGCTTTGCAAGGCATGCTTTTATTGTGACTCTGACTATAAAGGTCTACAGCCTCTCATTTGACAAACAGACAACAGCATTTTTTTTTCCTCCTAACAAGGTTTCTTTAGAAATGGATCCACTGCTGAATCTCGAGTCTGCCTGGCATATTCCGGGGGACATCTGGCGTAAATTCTTCATTATTAGATTACATTAGTTGCAGCAATAATCATTCACATGGGATTATTACATCCAAGCTTGTCTCATTGCCTTTATCCTTTCACACATTGTCTTTCCTGGTTCCCCTTCAAAGGGCTGTTGTGAGTCTGTGTTGGAGCAAGAAATTAACTCGTTAGTAATTTATGCATCATTTCCTCCAGCCACATGTATTTAGGGCAAGATCAATAAAATATAATAAGGAAGCGGGTGGGTATTGTCACTGTGGGGCTGAAATAATTCCTTTGGTATCACTGTAAATCCTTCCCTCACATATGAAAACCTCCAGTCCTGTCCATCATTAGTTTATTTTGCTAGGCTGTATCAACAGGACATTGATTCGGCTCCTTTGTGTGCTTGCAGAGTTCACGTCCTGCTACTTCTGCTCGCAGCCACGCAAGGTGCTCTGAGTGGAGGTTTAAGATTTTGAAAGAGCAGTGTTTCATAGCCTTTCTTCTGGTTTCTGTCATGTTATTAAAGCCATGCCACCTAACACCGCAGATTTGTTTCTGGAGTGGCTCCATGCTCTGGCATCTGCTGCGATATGTTAGGTCTGAGAAAGAGAAAGGGATAGCAAGAGGGATCCAAGCACCGCAGCTCAGGGCACAGAAATCTTGCTGTCTGTGGGATCTGGGGAGGCAACCTTGCGTGGATCTGAAAGGTCAGTGGCAGGTTTGAGAGGATCTGGAGTCCCTGACTAGGGATTGCTGGGCGGCCCTTCCTGGGTAAAAAAAACGGGGAGTTTGGATTCATCTCACCCGCGGCAGTGTAGGGATGTAAGAGGGGCAATGCTTGTGGGGAGAAGAGACAGCAGACAGCAGGCTGGATTTCTATGGCTCCTAACGAGGCCCAGAGCTGATGCCCCAGGGTATGTTATCTTTCCATGTCTCTTTTCTCACCTCCTGGTTCCAATCCAGACTACCCTGCAGGGTTTCAGCTCCATGAGAACTTGAATTTGAGGAATTTGTTGCAATTTCAGATTAAGCATTTCCTGAAAGTGCAAGCAAAATCAAACCAGCAGTTCAGCACCCTTGCTAGCTCTGCCTGCCTGGACTCCCTGCGGCTGTTTCTCCTGTGGGAGATGTCCCGGCAGTTGGCACTGATGTGGAAGGGGCTGTGTGGCTCACCTTGGCTTTAGCAATGCTCTGTCTGCTGATCTGAGGGGATTAAAGCAGCACAGAGGCTCTGGTTGCTGGAAGTCTCTGGAAGGAGAAGTCTTGAGATCGCTCTGGGACCTACATGTTTTGTTGCTGTAAACGTGGAGAAATCTAAGAGAGGGTGGTGGTTAAAACCCCCCAGCAGGTCTGACTCGCATCCCAGAGGAGTATCCTTTGTGCGGTTGTGCTGGGCTGAGCAGCACACAGTGTATGGGATGGGGCAGCGAAGTCAGAGCAATCCTGCCCTCCACAACCCCGGCGATGTTGACACAGCCTGAAGGGGAGCGCAGAGGAGATGAGATCCCGAGATTATCAGTGCAGACAGGGGAGAGGAATGTTGTTTGCTTGTAGCTCTTCTTCATCAGGACTGGCAAAATCCAAACACAAAGGGAAGATGCAGGCAGACGCCCACCCACAGTTTGAGAGTGTAACAGAGATAAGCATGCACAGGGACAAAGCCAGGGGCTCTAACTTCAGCACAAGAAAAACTGGTCACAGCATAGGCAGGTTGTCTTCTGAAAGCCTTCTGGAGACAAGGGTCTGTCCAGGTCACCTGCGAGCAGCTAGTGACGCTGCCCAGGAATGCGTACAGGACATTGCTCCCTTGTCACCTGCTGCCATGGTCCTCAGACAGCTTCGGTGAGACAAAAGCCAGCTATGCCTGGTCTCCCCTGAAGTCCAGTGGTGATGTGGCTAACACTACCACATTCTCAATGGCACATTTTGTTATCAGATAGAGTAGGTATGCTTGCAGATGACAGAAAAAAGACGAACTGGCAGAGAGGAACAAAGCAGAACTGAGACGGATGCTCAGATGGGATGGCAGTTGTTTGCTTGGTTTTGTTCCATCAGGAGCTGGGGTTAGAAACTGCTTCCAGGAGACACTTTCTCAGCAGAGCCACTTTGGACCAACTCTTTGCATTGCACGGCCTTTCCCAGGCAGGCTGCGCAGCCGGCCCTCCCCCCGGCATTGCAACACCTCCCGCTTTCCAAAGAGACAGGAGCCCAAAGAGCAAACACAGGAAACCCCAGCCCCGGTCAAGGTCTGGGAGGTAAATTTGTAACTTAGATCGGATCGTGAGGATGCTGCTCTGCAATGTGTAAACACTCCTTTCTTTCTCCAACAGCTCAGCGCAGCTGAGAGAGCTGATCCCAAACCTCCCTTCATGGTTGAGTCTGCTGAAGAGACAGGACGCAGTTTGGAAATGCAGCCGGGCACGCAGGCTCCTTATTCCCTGGAGACGGGCTCCTTCCCTCACTTCTGTAAGTCCTTGCCCTGACCCCATGCGAATCGGCTGTGCTGAGCAGCAGTGCGGGCTCAGCTGTGGGCCGGGCAGCTGCACGGAGGGATGGCAGGACACCACTGTGGCCATCGCCAAAGCAGTGGGGCTTGCCCAGCCTCCTGGGCATGCTACTCCTGTAGCAATAGGTGCCGACTGAACAGAGCCTTTATGGGAGTTTAATTCAGGTGCAGGTTGTGGAAAGAAGCCCTCGTAGCACTGTGCTGCACTCACCATTGCAGGAGGGAAGGCTCAGTTTAGACACTGGGAAAAGCTATTTAACAGGAGTGCTGGAGATGTGCTGGGGAAGGAGGTGGCAGCTCTGTCCCCAGAGGTCTCTGGTCTGATTTGGGGCAGTAAGATGGGTGAGATGAGCTTGCCACGTTCCTTCCAGACCTGTTTTCTGTGAGTCTGTGCTTTCTTCCTGCAATAGAGGGAAATAAGAATGTTCAGGGTGTGGAAGGGGATACTGTATTTACAGGCGATGGCTTATACTAAAGAAGTTCTAGGGATCAGCTCATAAAGCTTAACAAAGGACAGGTGGAAGTTACATGTAAAGCTAGTCAGGAATTTTCCATGAGAATACTACTTTTAATAAAGTGATGTTTCTCCAAAAACTGAAGCTCTCTCTGGAAGAATATTGATTTTGTCAAATATATTAAATATGTGTGTGCATATGTACAGAGAGAGAGAATTCCATGGGGAAAATGCTATAGTGGTCTAATTAATTTCAGATCCCTTTGAACCTAGTTTGTGTTTTGAACTGACCCAATGTGTTTCACTACCTCTGCTGCATATGAGCTCTTTGCAATATATATATATATAACA
The DNA here is from genome assembly GCA_009819775.1 of Phoenicopterus ruber ruber. NCBI lineage: Eukaryota > Metazoa > Chordata > Aves > Phoenicopteriformes > Phoenicopteridae > Phoenicopterus > Phoenicopterus ruber. The sequence goes on from CM020222.1 coordinate 29,748,392, forward strand.
ATATTCCGATCAAAAGGAATACATTTACTTGTGTTTATGTATTTCCAAGTCATAGAAAATCTAAAACAACTTCTCTTGCTGCTTTTGTAGTAACTATGTCACATATCCATATCAATATCAATTTAATTAGCATCAGCAGATACACTGTCTAATTCCTATATATCAGGTAAACCAGTGGCACAACACTGGAATTGGTCCAGTCGGATGCAAAGTCACCTTTGCATCAGGGGATGAACCCTGGGAATCAAAACCCACCCGTTTTGGGCAGATCAGAGGGCTGGAGGGATGGCGGAGAGGGCAGGGATTGCTCCCAAAAGGCCAGGAGAAGTTAACCGAGTGCAAACGGGCAGGCAGCAGGCTGAGATGACAAGGCGTCAGGCGGTGGGTAGGCGTTTGCTGGCTCTGCCTTGAGCATACAGTGAAGTTGCTCTCCCCTCCTCTTTGACTCCTTCCCTCGGCTGCGCAGAGCACGGCTGTCCTTAGTGTGTGTTGGCAGCCTGTGGGGCACAGCAGGGCCCGTTGTCACCTACCATTGCTAATGTCTTCCCCAACTGCATACTTGCTGGGGCCCAGGACTCACTGAGCTGGTACCAGCTCTGAGCATGGCAAGGGGCTGACAAATCCCTCCTGTGGTCTGGGCTCAGACCCCCTGTGAGGCACACAAAGAGCCCATGGGTTTAAATCCTTCCCCTGAGCCAGGCTAAGGGGAAGGGGACTTTGGCAAAAGGCAGGACTCAGAGCTAGGCAGGAACTTGAAAGCATTTTGGAAAAGCCGCTTAGGCTTGTGCCTGCTGATAGCGCTGATGTACAGCTCCCCGCATGAACCCTGTGCAATTCTAGCGGGGTTTCTGTAGTGCCACACAAATAGGGAGGTGATGCACGGCTGTAAGACATCCTTGGTACACTTCTGTGTTGGCAGAACCCATGTTATAACCACCTAGAGCATTGAGGAATCGTAATTTTTAAAAATTCTGTTTGTTTATTTTTACAAGTACTCCAAACCCTCAACATATCTGGAGTCTAAAGTGCTCCCAGGGTGTGGGGAGTTTGGATCAAATTCCATCAGTTTTGGAAAATTCTCTGGCTTTTTACTAGGGCAATTCACTTTATACCTGAGAAACTTCCAGCAAATGCCTGGATGCTGACAGCTCCGTTTCCTATGGAAACCTGGACAAATAGGTGTGCATGTAAGTGAAGGACAGAGAGAAAATGATGTTCTAGTCTTAGAGGTCTAAAAAGCTGATCTGGGTCAGGAGGGCCAGAAGGGCATCCATCCCACCAGCCTGCTCTCATCCCTCAGGATGAAGGAAGGCTGCACAAGAGCTCTGCCTGGTGCGCAGCCCCAATCTCAGTTCCAGGCTTAGTCCCCAGACTCTGTTGTCTGGAAGTGATCCTTAAAGGATTCGTCACCAGCTACAGCTAACAGAGCCCAGAGTTGAAGTCTAGCGTGTGCTACCAAAACCAGCTTGCAGGTACTCGCAGGTTAGCCCCTTCCACTCTGCATCTGTAAATAAAGCGAGCATCCTTCCCGTCCTGACTTTTCCCAGCTGACCTTTTTAAGCACGGTTGCAGGTTCTGCCCGATCTTCCCTTTGACAGCTCTGAAGATTCATTCCGAACTTTGCAGAGGCAATTGGTTTACAGGAGAGATCAGCAACCTTTCATGGGTGCAGGGCTCCCTTCTTGTCCTCAAAGACAAGCTCACGCATGCCTGAAAACACTCACGGGGAGCTGGGAGATGCTGCCTTTACAATGGATGACATGGTCCCCTTCAGACAGTGATCTTGGAGCTGGCTTTTGCATGAGAAAGAAATTTCTGTATTGAAGTCAGGGAGCTGGGAAGTCACAGGTGACTGAAACAACAGGAACACATCCTACTGCAACTTTCATGTAACTCCAGTGACCTTCTCGGGAGAAGACTTTTATTGCTGGGCCTACTCCTTGCAGCAGAGAAGGGACAGTAAAAGCCCTTTAACTAACTGATGAGAAGGAGGTTTCTCCTAGGCTAGACCTGGAGTGTTGTAGCAGGCATTATTGCGGTGTTAGCAATAGGGGAAAGGGTGGGTGGGTGTTTGTTGCAGGTGTTTTGAGTCTACTCATGATCTACTTCAGCTGAAAACCCAAGGTGTGCTGCCAAAGGGCCTTTTACCCAGAGGATAAGGCTAGAGAGTGGTTTGGAGTTAGATTTCTCTTCTCTTGCTGTGATCCTGCTTGGTTTCTCTCCTTGCTCTCGCTGCAGTAGCTTGCGGAGGTGATTCAGAAGTTGAGATGAAAGTCCTCATGATGTGCCTTGTGTGATGCCTCGCTCTGCTCCGCTCTTTCTGTAAGTCCCTTGCTTGTGCTGAGCAATATCCTACTGCCAAGCAGGTGCTGCTGCTCTGTGGAGGGGTGCTGGGCTGCCCTTGGGAAAGGGAGAGGAGAGGGCAGCAGGGTGTTGTCTCAAGGCTTATCCATGTGCGTGACAATGAGGGCAGAGAGGAAGTCTCTGGGAAACTGCAGTAATGCGATAAATGAGCATAACTGAACGTGCCAGGATGGGGAGGCACAGTGTGGTGTAGCAGTGCGTTGCTGTGCCCTGCAAGCAATGATGTGTAAGGTCTTCTCTATCTGAGTGGCATGAGCTGTCTGGAGTAGGCTTCTCTGTGCCTTCTCCTGTGGAGGAGAGTCACATAGGCGTGAGCCTGAAAAAGCCAAGCAGCAGCGTGGTGGCTCTGATGTGCCAGGATGTTAACGCCTGCTCTGTCCTCGATGTCGGTGGCTGCTGAGCACAGCTCTCTCCTCAAGTGGGCCCTGCTGCCCTGTGGGTTTTCTGTAATGCTCTTGTTTGCTTTCTTGTTGCGGCTTTTTAACAGGAAGCCTTTGACACGATTCTGGCAGAACTCGCTCTCGCCTTGGCCTGACTCTTCTGAGCTTTCTCCAGAAACATTGTTGGATCCTGAACGAGACATTTTGGGGCCAGGTCTTGGATGGCCCATTACCTGTGAGGGGTGTCAGAGGTGGCAGCTGTGGTGTGGGGAAGCCAGGCTGCCTCCACGCCCAACAGGCAGAAGCCCTATGCTGTCTGGAGTTCTACAAGGGCTTTATCTGTACTTTTTGGCATAGCTTATATTACTGTGGTTATTCATATATACTTATTACTAGAGTAAAGCCTCTGTTTTCAGTGCTTTGAGGAAGAGAAGCATTACACTGCAAATCTAGTCGGAGAATCTGCGTTCAGAGACTGAGAGAGACTTGGGGGTGGATTCTCCTCTCGTTGGCACCAACCCTGCTGGGCTTGAGGGCACAAAGTCGAAGTGCACAAGGAATCTGGGTCTCCTTCTAAAAACAAACAAGATCTGAGTTTGCAGTCCCTCAGCACCCTGGGGAGTACGTGGTGCGTCTGCTGCAAACCCGGAGCAGATGAAATCAGCTGGGGACCGTGGCTGTTTTGAGGTGCAGGCTCACTCCTTCCCCTTGGGTCTGTCTCCTTGGGATCCCCAGCTGAAAGGAAGGCATCGGAGCAAAGATGCCTCAGGCTGGGTGCTGGGGGCTGTGCTTGCCAGTCCTTGGCATAGGAGCCAGCAAGGTTACAGGAGGATACAGCAGTGTTTTGGGAGGAAGGCTGCCTCAGTGTCTGGCTGGCCGTGGGGGCAGCGAAGGGGTTAAAGCCCAGCCGTTCTGCCCAATCAGTCTAGCTTGCATGTAATAACCAATTAACGGAGTGTAATTGTGCAAATCCATATGTGGCAGTAATTACCAGGGAGATTAATGGATTCCTTCCTTTCTAAGCGGACCCCACCGCAGCTTGCCAGCGTCCCCCCGCCACCTGAAAAGACTCGGTGAGGGGGGAAAGCAGGAGCCGCTCTTCTCTGGACACTCTGTGATGAAGCCGAGCGGGCAGGGAGGCCCCGTGGGGACTGCCCAGTGCTTGTTTAAATAACCCTTTTCATCTTCCTGTGTTTCCTTACATACAGCTCGCTGCTCCCTGGCTCCGACTCGGCCTCCCGAGGACAGTTTGTGCCCAGCCTGCTGGGGCCTGGGCTGCCGTGTCCCTGCCCTCCCCATTGTCCATTCATTCCCTGCTCCCCTTTCCCCTGTTTAGCCCTAATTGCTGCAGAATATCGCATTTGTTTGCCCTCTTCTTTTGTAGCTTTGTTATTTTAGTGGCAATGGGTAATCCAGCAAACTGTTAAAGGCATACATGAGGCGAGGAGGGGACAGCAGGGCACTTGGGACAGCTTTTCAAGCCAGGCAATGGGGTTGCATTTGGGGGATAGCAGCTTGCAGGCAGGCTGGGCCTGCCACATCCTTTAGGATGGGTTTTCTTAGGGATATATGGCCACAGAAGCAGAGTGCTGCTGGAGCAGGTGAATACTTCCCCTCCAAATGCTCTGGGTGGGGTAACAGGGCACTGAGTCCTGCTGAGGGAGAAGGGAGTGCATTTGGGGACCTGTCCCCTGGCAGGTCACCACTTGGGCAGCACGGGCTCCTCCACAGTTGCACCAGAACCTTGGGTACTCAAGATGCAAAACTGCCCGTCCCACTCGGCAGCCTGGCCAGCCTTGCCTCCACATCACATGCGTGGGTCTGACCCCTGCTGACCCATGGTGCGGAGGGAGCTGGGAAGAGCTCAGCCCCGTTCCTGTGCTGGGTGATGATCCCTGCCCCTGACAGATAGCTCGTGCAGAGAGTCAGCCCGTGGGGAGGGCTGATGTGCTGGCCAGGGAGCCATCCATCTCTGGCTGCACGCACAGGGCTGCAGGCACCCTGGGGGTGGCTGTGCTTGCCCAGCTGGGGATGGGGCAGGGGGCTGGGGAACCAAGTGCCCTTTAGAGCCTGGGATGACAGGGAGTGATCACATCCCAGCTCACAACAAGCATCCTTGCTGCCTTCCTCATCAGGCCAAAAAAGTGATGCTGGGGTTTGAAACTGGGTCTGTGATTTTTTTAGATTTTTTTTTTTTTTTTTTTAAACCACCTGTGTGTAGGCTGCAACTTGGGGCAGGTCAGAGCTGCGTGGGCTGGGTGAGAGCATCTCATGGGTGTCAAAAGCGGCCAGATGGAGCCAGGCCAAAGGTCCATCTTGCAAATGGTGGATGCTTACAGGGGAGGTAGGAGCAGAGTGTGCTCGAGTGTCCTTCCTCCAGCAGGTACCTCCCAGCAGCCTCTGCCCTGAACTGTTTGGCATCTTCTATCGGTGATAACTGTGCGGGACCAGGACTGGCTGCCCCCCAAATCTGTAGTGATATCTGCACAGACATCCCTGCAGAGCACTGGCTGACCCTTGCCTGGGTGTTCTCCGGCAGCACTGGCCCCGTTCACTTCCACATACACGGTGATGGATGTAAATGACCTTTTTCTTATTGCTGACTTGTTACAAAGGCCAGGAACGTGGCTGCTCCAAGGGAACGGCTGTGCAAGGTGCTCAGCAGACATATGAGCAAGGCTCTTCTCCAAGGAGGGTTACAGATGATGGGGGAGGTCTTGGGAGATTCTTGCCTGGAAGTGATGGGAATGCATGGAAAGGTGCATCTTCCTAGAGGACCAGGAGAGGTGGAGAGCCCTGATAGAGATGCTGCTTTTGGGTCTGCTTGCTTGGGGTCCTGGGAACCAGCCTGCACCAATAGCTTCGTTTCCAGCCAGAAAGAGGCACCAGGGAAGCTCTTGGGTATTGCAAATGGGATGGCTTTGCTCGTCAAAGAGATGTGCCCATTGGTGTCAGCTGAGGCCCTCAACTGTTTTAGCTCTTCTGTTTCACCTGACCAGGGGTTCATCAGTACTTGTCTTCCCTTGCTGCTGTGTCATCCTAGGTTAGAGGTTATGTGTGCCAAAGCATGGCATGTAAACGTGTCTCCTGGGTCCGCTCTGCTTGCAGGAGCTTGAAGTAGCTCGTGTCTTGGAGCAGCAGCCTTCCTGGAAAGCTTCCCACCTGGCACAGGTTCCCAGAGGGATTCAGAGAAGTACTTGGGGCACTGAGGGATGTGTCTTGCACAATTTCTGAGATGCCTGAAGTGTTAGGTCTTTGCTGCCCTGGATTTTAGGCTCCAGGGCTGCAGGATTTAGTGGATAGGTATGATTTAAAAGCCTCATTAATGAAATGAGCCAGGGGAGACTGATTTGTGTGGGTATGGCTTGGATCTTAAATGTCTAAAGTTCCCTGTGGGAACAACCCTTGGCCTGTGCTGACTCCCAAATTGTGCTTGGGAGCTATCTGATGGAAAGTGCCAGGGACTGCGTTTACAACCAGCAGGACAGACCCTGGGGCTGGTGAATTTACTGGTGTAGCCTTTGGGGCTGTGTTGCTGGTCTGGAAAGCTTAAGACCTGAAAAAGGACTGGGCTCCAGATTTTACAACTGTGATATATCTGGGTAGCAGAAGCTGCTCTGGGATGTTCAGGGCTTGCTTTAATAAGCTGACTTAAGTCAGTGCACATCAGCACAGTGCCAGTACTTGAGCATGCATTGCTGTGCCCGCATTGTCCCAGCTCCTTTCTCTGCTTCTGCTGTGCAGAGGCTGCTCCTTCTGCTCAGAGGCTCGAAAGGACAGGGCCAAAACATGTGGCTGTGGGCAGGTGCTCACTTCTTTCTCTCTCTTTCTACTGGGAAGAGGTTGGGGGGCAGAGAGCAGATATTTGACAGTGCCAGCAAATGTCATTCCACATCCCTGCAAATTCTTCACGTGCTTGCTTCTTGCTGCTGTGCTGTCTTGGCTCTGTGTGGTGTGGTCTGTGCTTGTCTTGATCCAGCGCTGTTCCTTTCTTTGGGGCACGGGGAATTTTGTCATGCTCCCATGGCTTTAAATACCAGTGGATTTTCCATTTGGTACAGGGGAGCATGTGGCTTTTGAGAGGAGAATATGTTTGAAAGGCAATGGAGGGCATTGATGAGGAAAGGGATGCTCACTGTAGCTGGCTCCTTACCTGCCCCTCGGCTGCACGGGAAGGCGAAGGGGTTTAAACAGTTTCTGCAGGGAAACAATGAGAGGAACTGATCTCGTGGGAGAACATTTTGGCTGAGTTTCATGTTGTGTTTGTCTCCCTTCGGCTGCCACTGGAAGGTGAGTCCCAGGGGAAGGACAGCCGCTAGTACAGATGAGAGATGTGTGTATCTGGGCAAAGCAAAGAGATGGTTCAGTCCCGTGAATGTCAAACAGACCAGGCTGGCAGAGTCTTGAACTGATGGTGGTTGGATCTATAGAGAGATGATCACAAAATGAACCTGTCTCTGCAGCACAGCATCAAACAAAGTGTGTATCTGGGCAAAGATGTGGTCTGGTTTATTGTTTGGGGGCGGGGGGGAGAGGGTGTTGTGTGTTTGTTTTCCCTTGGTGACTCAGGGGCATTATAGGTGTGAGCTGGGGGCTTGCAGTGTGCAACGTTGCTGTGCTAATAGTGCTAGGTCAGGGTTGCTGGATCAGAGTATTTGAAGCAAGGGAAACTTGTTCCAACACTTGCTTGAAACTCAGTGGAGCTCAGGAGAGCCATCCCCAGGAAGATCATGTCATTACAGAAACAGATGAGATCTTTGTGCATTAGAGGAGACAGCAAAGCATTGAGAAACCTACCTCTCTCTCTTTCATGCAGACATGCTTGGGTTTTAGCAGTATTTGATTTCCTTCCCTGCTCTCAGGGGACCCAATGGACAGGCTGAAATCTACTGAAAAAGGGTTAATGAGCCAGTGGCATCTGCAGAAGTGAAGTGGAGGTGGGATCCAGGTGAGCTGCCTGGCTCCTGGGGAGCTGCAAGCGTCCTATGAAAGGGGCAGCAGCCTCACCAGCCCACCATAGAAAATGTCTCGTTGACTGACTAAACTATGAAGACAGCTGGCTGAGAAGTGCTGACTGAAGCTGCACCTTGGCAATATGGTAGATGTGGCTTTTGGGCCCTTGGTACGGATCAAAAGCTCTGTGGCCATGTGACGCAAAATGCTGATCTGGTGTAAATGCTTTCTCCTTCTTCAGATCTTTTTAAGCAGTAGTAATGGGCCAACTTGATAAGGCGGGCTTTATCCTGGATCAGATACACTGGCTGCCAGAGAGCAGATCTTATTGTAGACATAAAAGTGCAGGAGAGACAGGAGTGATTCAGTGAAAGCCGGAGCCCTCGCTATGGCGTTAATATGTCAGTGTGCAGTCAGATGCTTGCACCTGATCTAGGCAGTGCTCAGTGGAGAAACCCAGTGTAAGCAACCTTGAACCTGTGGCCTTGCTTGCTTGGAGAGAGCATGGGTTAGAAATCCAAAGTTATGTGCTGATCTCCCCTCTCCCATGGCAGGATGCAGAGGGGCCTGGGATGAGGTGTCTCATGATAGATATCAACCTTCTGGGGTTTTGGGGCCTTGCTGCTGTGGCTGGGACCTTGGGGACTGGACTGGGCTGTGGCTGGTGATGGCTGCTGTGCCCTCAGCCATGAAGGTATTGGTGCTAGTCCCTGATGTGAAGCTGTTCCTCTTGGTTGCCTCCAAGACTTCTTCCCCTGAGAAAGGAGCTACTCAGAGCAGAAATAACCCTGCTTACCTTGAACTCCAAGATATCCACATTTGCCTGTCTGGTATAAATAGACCATCTGAGGCAGCCAGATGTGATGGAGATTGACAGGTTGTCTCTGGAGTTTTGCACTTGCTGAAGCAGGAGGAAATGTAAAAGCACGAACGTGGGGATGCACAGAGTGAGAGCAGCAAGCAAAGCCCCCAGCTACACAGGAGGCTGTGGCATCTGCTGTGGGGGATGCAGGTGGGAGCCCTTTGTGGCCTTGTGCAGGGCAGTGCTGTGACAAGACCTTCCCCACCCTGTGCTGAGCTCTGGTGGCCATCAACAAATGCAAGGTCCAGCAGACACCTTGTGTGGCTGGGCTGTCCCCCGTCAGCTGTGTGCCACCCAGCTCAGGCCCATGCCAAGGAGGGGAACATAGTCTGCTCACAAAAAATCCAGGTTTGCCAGCAAAAGAGAATGAAGAATGGAGCAGGATCCAGGGGAAAAAAAATGGTGTTTTGAAGGTTTTCTAGGAGTTCTGCAGAAATAGGTGGGGGGACTGAGTTTCGCTTTGGTATATTGTTTCTGGGTAGTCAGAGAAGCCCTGAAATCTGTAGGGTTTTTGTTACTGAGGTGGTTTTTTTTTTTAGAGTCCCTGTCTCTACAAGCAATAACTCAGGGTTAACCTGGCCAAGGAACCATCTTCCGTTGAAATATTTCCTCTACGAAATGGTTGTTGTGGGGAAACAGCAAAATTGCAGGCAGTTGCACAGGCTGTGTCTTCTAAAGTTTCTCTGAGAACTTTTTTTTCAGGAGGTAAGGAAATCTTGGTCTTCAGGGTGTAGTTTTCCTTGAAGGAAGGTAACCTAGCTGTTTTCAGGCATTTTGCAGAAATCCCAGCTTCGCATTGTGTGTACAGCAGGGTTAAAGAGAAGCTTGCATTAAAATGACAACCTGTAGGTCCTCTGGCACTCTGATGGGAAAGTTTTCTTGCAGGGTGGTACGAAGGAGGTATCAAGTAAAACTTTTCTTCACCTGTAATTTGAAAGCCCCTTGCTGAACACCAAATGACATGTAAAAGTGGACTTCAAAGAGATGAGTGTTCATTTCACACCGAAATCTCCTCTGGACATGAGGGCCTTTTGGTCAGAGACCTACCTTTGGATCTGAGTGACTTTAGCACTTGCCCATAGAAATCCTGGCTTCGTTCAGTCCTCATCCAGCCTGGAATCCTGGTTTTTATAGCCCAGTTTTCTGCCTTGCACCACTGACAAGAGAAGTCAGGTGCTTACCTTGAAGCGCAGAGGGATGCATGAATCTCCCAGTTGCAGTATTGCGGTTCTGTTTTTGTCTCTGTGATCTTTATTCCAGTGAAGCTAAAAAGGTGGAGTGATTTGTCTGAAAGCAGACAGGGAGCCATGAGCTCCCAAACCCTGAGCTAGCACTCTGCTGACCCAGCCACTGCTCCTCAATACAATGCGTGCCCAAACCTCTGTGCGGTGTAGCACAAATCTGTATTATGGGCTTGCTTATTCCCCTGCAAACCCAACCCAAAGCAATGGATGCTTTTAACGAAAAAAAAATTTCCAGAGGGCCCAAATGGCTATTTTTTTTGATCCACCTTCCCAGGAATATTTTGCTGCATGCTTTTCCATGACGCTACCGCTGCTGACCTTTCTGCTCTGGCAAGGGGGAGTCACTGGGAAGCACATAGGCAGCGATTCTTCGCTGTTACAAAGGCCGGGATTGTTGGCAGCTTGACGCCCCAGAAAGTGTCTAATTGACTTGACTCTCTCTAGCTGGGCTCCGAATGGATTTTCTGCCTCAGGATATCTCGGCATTATAGTGGACCTGTTGTTTTTGCTCCTCGCATGATATTAAAAAGTGCATTGTTGGAGCAGAAAGCGCGAGTCGGAACGGATGTGCGGAGGGAGCTGCCTGTCACCCCGTGAATGAGTGCCAGTGCAGAGGAGTGGAGCGAGATGGGGTCACCTGCCATCCACAGTTAGGGGCTGAAAAGTTTCTTGGAGCATCCTAGAGAATGAGCTTGGCTTGATGGTATAGATGACACTTCGTATTCAGAAGTGGACAGATGCAAACCTGCCCTTTGCATCTGAAATAGGGAGTATTAGCATTGAAATATCTCCTCTAGTAATTTTGCAATGTTTGTCCATTCCAGTGAGGGCTTGGTCCCAGGTGCCCTCTGGGCTGGGCAGAGGCCTTGCTCGGGTATCTCTGTCACCCTGTCATCTGGCACCGGTGCCTGGGAGCGTCTCGCTTGCATCTGTCAAAATGTGCTTGTGCTACCGCTGGTGCCTGCCTGGGGAGGGAGGTAATTCCCCGGGAGGAGTGGGCAGCTGGACCCTGCAACCAGCAAAGCTGCTGGAGGCGCTTAGGCAGGCGTAAGAGGATTCGGTGACACCGCTGATTAGTGTCGAGGGCCTCGTTACGGTGCTGGTAATTGAAGGTCTCCCAAGGTTTAAACAGGCTGGGAATTATCTGCCCTCAGAGCCTGCTCTTGGCTGCATGGGATGGTGCTTTCTGCAAGGTAGGCAGTGCCCTCCCTGGAGCAGCCTGGCACTGGGGATGGTGGTCCATGCCCTCCAGACCCTGGGGAGGGGACCCACATCGCGTGACAGCCGTGGGGCTCAGGGAGAGATGGGGAAGGCCTGGGCAGAAGGAGAGGGCAGGCTGTGTTACTGCAGGTGTGTTTGTGGTGCTGCTGTTTGAATATGCTGCTGCCGGTAATTGCATTAGCCCAGTGGGGCTCTGGGGCTAATTTTATTAGCTTGGTGTCTGTGATTATTGCTTTACAGGAGACAGCGGTGAGAAAGGGCAGGGCTGGGTGGGGAAGGGGTGATGCAGTAGCTCCCTTCCTCTCCATCTCCAGGGAATCATAGGGGGCACCTTGCTCTTGGTGATTTTTGCCTGTCCCAGGCCAATGCCAACCAGTACAGCAGATCGATGAGGTTGGCCCAATCCATCACTTAGCCTGGAGAAGCCCGGTTTTGAGTCCCTGCTCTGCCACAGACTTCCTGTTTGGCCCTGAGCATGTCACCCGCTGTCTGTGTGTCCTCCCTCAGAGGAAAGCAAGGAGAGGAATGGACATTTTGGCTCCTGGGGCACTCAGCCTGGTAGCCCCTGTTGCACCTCACTAGCCATGTAAAGGGAGCCCCAGGTCTAACGCCAGCGCCCTGTGGGCAGTGCATTTTCTCTGAGACTCTGTAGCTCTGAAGCAGTGTGTCAGGAGGAAGATGCATGTGCAACTGTAGAGTTATGAGGGCTGCAACCTTTTTATTTGCATATGCTGTTGCCACATGCACAACTATAGGACGCCTCTGTCTTTAAACAGAGATGAGATGAGGGACTGATGGGATTCTCGGTCATGTTTGGGGTTTGCCTGGTTCAATCCAATGCGCAAGGAAAAGGGACCATACTTCATTTCTGCCTTTCCTGGTTCTGGAGAAGAGTGGGATAAGCTTATTCCACTTTAGACCTTCATATGTTTAGGATCTGGCTCCAGAGACTAGCATCTCAAAAGGCTTGGTGGAGTAGTACTGGGAGGTCTTTGAGATGTTGTTCCAACACACTGCTGAAATATTGGCTGCAGTACAATGGCCTTGGAAAGCTAGTGGCAATCATAATGTCTTCTCCTTTTACGTAAGGGGGTGGGGGAATAAAAAGCATTCAATAATTTGAAGCAGTGACTTGTGCTATTTCTAGTAGAAACTGAGGGGCTGCCTCTGTATGGTCCTGCAGTACTTCTTAAGAGAGACTGGGCTGGTTCCTGGGGTCTGTCACAGACTGATTTGGGTACAGGGGCTGGGGCCTCTCCATACGCCAAAACCCACGGTGGTCCCCTAAATGAATTGCCTGACACTTGCTTTGCCTGAGGAAAAGGCCTGGAGGGGTTTCCTTGGAGTTGCTCAGTGTGTGCATGTGTTCTGCAGCACTAAGCACTCACTAACCCAGATCTGCTAAAAATCAATAAAGTAATCCACTTACTCCTTGGGACTGCCAGCCTTTTTAAGGAGCTCAGAGCTGTTTTGTCGTCTTTCCTCTCCCCTTTCTTCTAAGCTGGAAGAAAGAAACGAGGGATGGGGAAGGGGGTGCTGGCAGAGCCGGACTAAAATCAGGCTCTTTGCTCTGGGCAGATCAATAAAAATAATTCCCCACTAAAACTTCATTAGCATGGAATTAAAGCTGCTGAGATCCTGTGTGGTCAGTAAGAATTAATGCTGCTACTAAATCTCAGCACGGTTGGTGCTTAAAATGCAAAGCTGCTTCGTTGCTCACACCTCCCTGTCCCAGCGCTGCTGGGGCTGAACTGGCCATGCAGCCGACTGTGTTCCCGCTCTGCCCCGTGGCTGCTCGGCGAGGGCACAGCCCTCTGGTCCAGCCTGAGGGCAAGGAACAAGCCAGGCTGGGATGGTGGCAAGGTGCAACTCGAGCAGGTGGAAGCAAAACTGTTGTGCAAGGGTGGATTTGTCTCTCAAAACAGTGGCTCAATTCTGAGTGCTGGTGTGGACTTGGGGTAGATGGCCCCGGCGTGTCTCTGAGGTGATGGGCAGATGATGGGAAAGGTCTCTGGGTGGGTGCTGGACAGGCAGGCTTCCCGTCATGCCAGAGCTTTCCCTGCCACCAGGTCAGAGAACCATCCCTCTGGCAGGCTGTGTGTGGGGCTGCACAACATACCTCTCTTCTGTGGAAGTCTTGGATTTTATTGAGAGTGTGTGTGTGAAAATCACTTCTTTTGGAAGCAGATTGTTGGGGGTTTTGATTGAAAAATGTTTCTTTCAGTCTTGTGACAGAGGAAAAAAAACTTGCCCTGCTGAGAAATCCAATTTTCTATCCAAAGACTGAAACAAGCCACCTTGCAGCCGGCTCCTCCGCAGTGCTCTGGGTCTCTGCCTGTGGGGCCTTGGGACATCCCTGCCCCATGCCTGGCTCTTTGCCTCCTGCCCCTAACAAGAGCCCCCAGTGTGGCTGTTAAAGGACAGCACGGGAGGCAAAGCCAGTGTTATCCTGAATTAGCAAACTTTGCATACAGGTTAGAAATCCCTGTGGTTGCCAGTGACCTGATGCCACTTGGATTAGTGCAGGGTGGAGAGCATTTAGGAGGGACCCATAGGCGCACGAGAGCATGGCCAGGTGAGTGTGGGGCAGCACCCACTGAAACAGGAGCTGTGCATACGGCTCCCGAACCTGGTTGTAGCTGTGAGCACTTGGAGGAGGGCTGGCCCTTGCCAAGGGTGCTCGCTGGGGATGCCCTCGTGTGTTGGGGTGGTGGCAGGGGAGGACACAAGCTGGGCTGAACAGGGAGCGGGACAGGATGTCGCACCGCGCAGTTAGACGCTGCTGTGTTACGTGCCAGTTATCAAACCCTCTGGTCTCCCTTCCCTGGAGCTCATAGCTTGTGGCCTGCGAGCGGGGTGTGTAAGCATGCTGCTCGGCTGCCTCTCCTCCTCTGAAACAGTTCTGCAGTGCCATTTATGTTTGTGCAATAAAACAAATGAGATGTGAAAGGTGGCCAGATAGAAAATACGAGAGCGATCTCTTCTGTTTGTATTCCCCCCACAAGACTGCAGTTACTTGTTTTTTGCCTCAGTAGAACCTACTCTGAATACTGATTTTATTTTTTTTTTAACTGTGAGGAAAAAAAACAGTGCGTATATACCTGGGCCACAGCTAATGGGCTATGCAGAATACTGATACTATTGCCTGCAAACCTCCTTGCTCCTGACACCAGTCTGGTTATCCATTCGTTCTGTTACATGGAGATGCCCTCCCAAATGTTAGGCTCCCGTGCTCAGATGAACTCCCAAGTCCTGGAGTAGTTCTGATGTACCTGCTGCCCATAAAGAGCTGTGCGTCCATGTCCTCCTGATATTGCACATTACCAGGTTGTTGCACACAGATGCAGAGCAAAAGTGGGAGGAAGCCAAATCACTTATTTTTTAAATTACTTAGATTATTAATATGAAGGAGGGGAAAAAAACCCTTCCCTTAAACTCTCTGGCTAGAGAGAAATGTGTACAGCAATGTCTGAGAGCGAAGGAAGAAACAGAGCTAACAAGGGTAACCTTTCCTTCTCCTCCACACGCAATACCTCGGGGCTGACAGCACCTCAGTCAGCATCCGCCTGAGCTGCGGCTGGATGCTGTGAACAGCTCTGTGCTGGCGTGTTGCATGCCTTCCCCTTGTACCATGCCTAGTGCCAAAGGGCAGCATGGGCACTCGGGTAACCTGGATGGGCCAAGAGCCAGCAGGCTCTTGAAGGATGCCAAACATCCTCATCTGCTGTTCTTCCCTCTTTTTGTCTTGCTGCTTGCATGGCATGCTCCCCATCCTGTACAGGGGGGTGGTTTGTGGTTGCCCTGGGAAGGCAGAGCCCCTTGCTAGCCCCACATCCCCTTTCTCTGCCACGCAGCTGGTGCCAACAGCAGGGCTGCAACCCACCTCCTCCTCCAACACACATGTAAGTCAGTGCAGACCTCGGTCTCTGCTCACTTTACAACCTCAGGCAAAATTCCTCCCTCCTCCATTCCTTCGAGGTGACTTCATCTGAGGTCACCCAGATCAGAAACCAGAAACAGTGGGCTGTGCTATTGCCTGCATCCTTGCCTCTCCCCAAAATTGCAGCAGTTGGGTAGGGGGCTTGCTGGGCAGGGAACTGGGACTGCTCCCCTCCAGAGTACCAGTCACTGGAGAAGGCAGTGCTGGAGCCTGCTTGTGGCTTTGTCCCAGGCTGGCAACTGGCTGCTTGTTTCTGCTTATTTCTACCTGTTTCCTGCGGTACTTCGTTGTCAGGGTGAGTGGGCATTAAATTGAAGTTGTGGATGTATGTATGGGACTGTCTGTGAAGCCTACTGTGTTCTGCTGCCATGGCTGTGAACGCTTTGCTGACTGTACGTGGCACGGATTGAGCCCCCTGGGCTCTGTCCCATGTCTCCACCTCTTCTCATCCCATACGGCAACTGGCTAATGATGCTTTTTTGGGGTGGCTTGGGTGTTTTTTGGACCCCTTTGGATGGGGTTGGGGAGGGGAGTTGAGCTTCCAGCTCCTCTGGATCCAGGAAGGTCCTGGTCCTCCTCAGCCCTGGCTGTGTTTCCTAGGGGTGACTGCAGTCCAGCACTGCAGGGGCCACAACTCGATGCCAGGAGCACAGCTGAGGCAAGGCTCGGTGTGGGACGGGAGCACGGAGCTCCCTGCCCCACACAGCCCTGGCCCCAAAGCGCTGCGATGGTTGCACGGGTGCTCCTGCCCTGCTTGTCAGCCAGCCCATCCTCAGGGTACCAGCCCCTCCGGGCGAGGGTTGGCCCTTGGTGTGTCTGTAAAGCACCTCCACATGGCTGGGGCTAGTATAACTAATAAACTGCATCGAGTCTTCACTGGTGGAGAAGCAAAGCACCCCCCTCCTTCCCCACGATGCTCCTCCCCTAAACAACTTAACCTCCCCCCCTCCTCCCAATTTCTGATCTATACTGGAGCCGTCATGCATTGATCAGCGTCTTATCCGGGTGATTATGCTACCAGGACGGTCTGCTGTGAATTCGCAGGGAGCCGAGACAGCTGAGCACGGGAGCCAGCCCTGAGCGGCGGCGAACAAGAGCATGTCTCATCCCGGCGAGCAGCTGCTGCCGGTGTGAAGCGAGGATGAGGCCACGGGAGGAGGCAGCTGCCCCGGCACCCTCCGAGAGCCCCTGCTCCTGCAGAGCCATGTCCCGACCCCAGCGGGCTGTGCCACGCTCCGGGCAGCTTTGAAGTTAGAAGCGGCAGTTGTGTTTAAAAAGGCAAGAGATGAACTGAAGATTAAACATGTATGGGAATTATCCTCACTTCATTAAGTTTCCCGCGGGCTTTGGCAGTAAGTATTTTACTTGCGTTTGCAATCTGTGCTTTCTGGGTTAGGTGGAGGAACTGATCCCACAGTAGGAGTATGGGGGCAGGTAAAGGAAATTTAAAAACATGTTTAAACTAGCTCGTACGCGGCTGTAACCTGTGGTGCCTTGTGCTTATGACTGAAGCTGTCCTGTGATTATATGTGCTGTGAACTTCAGCACAGCCAAACCAAGCTGCAGGCTTGAGTCAAACCATGACTCTGAAGTTTAGTGCATGGCATTTGAGACGCATGTATATGTTTGTGTGTGATGGACTGAATCTATTCATTGAAAGAATACGATCAAACCAAATAAGTATCTTTCCAATTGCATTTTTATTAAGTTGTTGGAGGAAAAAATTACTTTTAAAACATAAAACAGCCCCCAAGAAAATCTAAAGAGGGCTCTTTCCTTGCCCAGTGGCTGTCTCCTGCCCTTGTGACACAGATACCACCATAATCGCGTGAAGCCGTGTCAGATTAGCCAAATGAGGCTGCACAGCGAGACAGCGGTCTGCGAAGGGCTGCGTCTGCGTGGCTGCGAGCTGCACGCCAGCCGTGAGCAAGCCCCAGCTGCAGAAACCAGAACTGCTCTTGGGAAACGGGCTTTGCAATTACTGGGGCTTGCTCATGATTTTTATCTGAAGTTATTCCTCTTGTCCTAACATGGGGGATGTGTAAGGGGAATGGACTGGGGAGCTGTAGGGTGCTCCCCAAGCGAGGCAGGGAGCGGGCAGGTTGGAGTGCTTGGCTGCAAGGGGCTGGGAGCACCCGCGTGTTGGCCGTTGGCAAAATATGGATGTTGCTCCAGGGAAGTTTAAGTGCATTGTCACTTGTGGACGTGCAAAGTCTTAGTATCTCTGGAGAACTCCTCAAGTTCTTCCCAGCCCTTCAGGGTGTGTGAATGCCTCCAGGACTCGCTCTGGAGGCCCCCAGGCTGTATACATCAACCTGTTATTTCTCTGCTAGAGAAGAGGTTTGTGCAGACATTGGATTGCTCATGGGATGTTCCTGCTCTGTGTGTGTGTATATATATATTTTTTTTTTTTTCTCCTCTCCCTCTTGCACCAGATGCTCACCTCTGGTAATTCTCCAACTCCAGAAAAGTCATTGGTATTGCATCAGGTCATCCCCAAGTTTCACAAGTGCTTGACTTTCCAAAATACCTTTTTAGGCAGTTTCTGCAGAAAAAAGATAACTTGGAAGAATCTATTGCTCACTGGTGTTTTTAAGGAACAAGGAAAGACAAGCCAAACTCTCTCCTATTGCTGCAATAAGAGTGAAACAATGGAAGTGTTATGTGTATTTAATTTGTTGAGTATTACAAACTTACAAGGAGGCAAAAGAAAAGTGACATTCAAACTGCTCTTCATAGGAACCAGGCACAGATCCCTGTAGAGACAGGGGTCACAACACTCAGCAGAGCCTTTGGGAGATTTCTAGGAGAGGAAATTGGCAGTAGGAGCAGAGGTATTTCTGCTCCACCAATAAAGGCAAAGGCACTATTCTCCAGCCCACCAACAGTTCAATATAATGGGATTTTAACTTTCATTTAAAAGTGGCGTTAGCAGTGTTTAACTGGTGTTTTAACCTGCTTCTAACTTGGTTTAGAAAAATAGTTTTCTGCAGGTGAGCTGCTGACAGAGATGCAAAGGCATTGGCCAAGTTTTGTTTGGGCTGCTTTAAAACAGTTGCTCTGGCCTGTCCCATGTTCCCTGGACACTATGGACCTGCAGGTCACTGCTCACATCCACACTTCTCTTGAAGCTGGAGGACTTCCATGGCCTCGAGGCAGCTTGGGGGGGCTGGGGGCCGGTGGGTGGTCTGGGGCTGCCTCCCCCTGGGTTGTTGGGTCTGCAGAGAGGGATTTCTGGCTGTTTGAGAAGGCAATTGCTGCTCTGGCCAGACAACTTCAGGGCCCGTGGGCTGTGTGAGAGGACGCTCAAGCTTTAAGAGGGATGAAGCAGGATGCATCATGGTGACCACTGGTGGGGGGGTGTGTGTGGCAGCTTCCCGCTGCCTTGGGGTCCTCACCACAAAGCCCATGTGGGCAACCTGCATCTCTGGCAGGCCTTCAATATGTTCGTGGTCTTTACCCCCCTTCCGTTAAAATAGCTGTGAAACAGTTCCTTACCCTGCCTGCGCTGGCACCGTGCAGGGGGACATCAGGACGGTGGAAAAGGGCAGTGTCCGCACTAGGCTGTCAGCTTTGTTGCCTTCATTGTTCTTGTACCATGTTGCTGGAGGGCAGAGTTAAGGCGATGTGGCTACTGCTGTTCGACATATCTAGATCTTACTGTATTCAGATTTTCTTTAGCTCTGAAATTCTGGGCTTCATTTTGAGCATAACAGCAACAGAAACAGGTATTTGCTTTCTTCTTTGCATTCAAGTGACTGTTACATATACTTTAACTTAACTTTATCTTCATTCAGGTTAGAAATAAGGTACGCATTTTTGTTAGCGTATATAACTGTACTGTTGATCTTAAATGTCTGAATAGCACCATCAAATTTGTCCGAGAACATACATACACAAATTGGTAATAAGTACATCCTTTGTGATGAGAAAAGGACAGTCAGACTCTGAAGTGTTACAGATGAATTTGTAGAGCAGCAGGGAAAGTGTTCAGATGAGTCACCCTTACGCATCTAAAGCAGGAGATGTGCACGTTACGCTAAGGCAGATGGATTTGCCTTCACAGCCTGGGCTATAGGAGCAAGGAAAGGCCTTCAAAATGCGTTTTTATTCTCCAGAAGGATGCATTTCATCCGGAGCCCAGCTCCCAGGGCAAGGAAAGATGCTGTGCTGGCTGTCTTCTCTCTCTGAGCACTCTCTGGCACAGTTGGTTGGGGACAAGAACTAACTTGGCTCCTCCACAAAGTCTCTTTTATTAGTACTCATGTAACTTGGCCTGTGGCCACACCACCTCCGGCTGCAATCTTGTCAGCTCTCCCAAGCAAAGCGGGGTTAGGCCGGGTCATTTGGGGGATAGGCAGAGTTGCAGAGGAAAACCCAGGCTGTGTCTGGAGTGGGGTTGCTGCCCAGCTGTTTGACACCTTTTTGCCTGCAATGGTCCCAGGTTTTGTGACCTGTAGGATGCTTTTTCCCCCAGTGCCACAGCTTGCCATGTCTGTACCTGTAGGTGCTTATGTGAAGATGGCAGAGGGCTCTTTGACCCAGCAAAGGTGTGAGGAGAATTCAGTGACTGGGCAACTCCTGCAGCTAGGGATATGCAGATTTTTTTTTTTATTTTTTATTTTTTTTTAAAAAAAAAAAGCAAGAGACACTTGCCTTCAACTGCGTGGGGCAGCCACAGACCCTGCAGCCGGTGGGATCCTTTCTGATGGGAACCTGTAGCCTCTCCAGCAGTTTAAAGACCACTGTAGAAATTTGTGCATATTCTTTTCCTGGTGGATTCTGTGCTGGAGATCCTGCTGGTCAGGCGGGAAATCGGATCAGACCATCATGAAAAACCCTTCAGGCTTCAAATTCAACAACTTCTATTCTTTGGGGATGAGAAACTTTATCCAACTCTGGTGTGTTACTGTGGTCACCAGGGGGATGTGATACCTTGTTAGGGTGAGTAAATTTGGCTTGCAGTCCTTATTTTAATTACCTGGCAAGCAGTTGCTGAAGGAGCCTTTGGTTGGCAAGATCACCATAGCCGTGGAGTTACCCTGTAACGCATGGTTCCTGGCAGAGTCAAAGCCTGCGTAGCTTCTGTGGATTTTGCTCCCTCCTTCCCTCCTCCTTAGCTTGGCTTCCTGGAGAGGAGAATATGTGGTTACACTGCAGGTGTGTCTTGTCCAAATGTCCTTGGACATATTAAGCTGTTGACCCACTGTCCAATTTCAGTCAAATCAGACCAAGATATCAAAATAGCATCTGATGCTGAGCCTGCACCAAGGCAGGTGAAAGTCTTGTGTGCTTCCAGCCCACAGCTTCTTGTGGACCAGGTTTTGGGTGGCCTCTGTTTGCAAGAGCAGCACGGGAGCATTACCCGAGAGGAGAGGGAGCAGCTCTTCCCACCACCCAGAGGGCTGAGGGAAACTTTCTCCTGCCCTGTACAGACCCCTGTTGCAGAAGCCCCTGCTCATGTATGTGTCAGCACACTTCCAAAAACATTTGCTCCTCCGTGATGTTAGCTATCGGGGAAGGCTGCATTATTTATTGACTCGGAGTTGAGCAGGAAGATGGGAAGCACAAAGGTTACTGGACCTTAAAAGCAAGGCAAAACCAATAACCTTTCTGTAGGATATTAGCATGGCGATCTGTACTGCCTGTGGAAATCTGCTTGGACAGTTAAAAATATCACTAGAAAGGGAATAGTTTTTCAGTTTAACTTCCATGTATTAAATAAAAACTATGTCTGCAGTCATAGCAACAAAACTTTGTTTGATTCCAGTTAACATGGGCTCCCTGCTATATAAGTGCATCCAGTTTCAGGAGTGTTTCTCACAGGTATTTCCCCTTGAAGGTCATCCTCAAGGACGAGCTGCCTGCCAAGCTGTACCTCCCACGCACACCCGTGCTCCTCTGCTGAAATCAGCCCTTCTCTGCATGTCTCTTCCCACTTCTTGGTGCTCTCTGATCTGCGGAGGATGAAGTATCTGCAAAGTTTTGCTAGTTGTGTCAGGCAGGACAACTTGCACCTTTAGTTGTTCATGCCAATGAAATGAACCCTTTCCGTGTACACCTGAGGCCTCAGAAGCACAAGCATGTTTTTCATTATTTGAAGAGTTTCAGCTTTTAATTCTCTCTGGCATTAAAACCAAAACTGTGACGGTTGAAAGGATCATCATCTCTAGGCTTGCCAGGGATCTGCAGGTCTCGGGAGGTAGGATTGCTTTAGGCCTTAGTTGAAGAAAGACCTCAGTGTTTAACATGGATACCTTTCCTCTCAGGGCTTTGCTAGGTGTTAGAGCTGAAGGGGCATTAACCAAAACAAACTTGCAACCCGTGTTGGTTAAACAGACAGACAGTGTATGCAGGGCTTGGATGTTTCTGGTCTCTGTGCATTCTCCTTCTGCTTTCTGCTCAAATGTAATTGCTGAGACTGGTGTTTCCTGCCATTTTTTGGGTGAAAGTCAAGACAGCTTTATTGGTTGCAGCCTGGGTGCTTCTTTTCCTACTGCCTTTGCCGAGGCATTTGGGGTCACTTGCACAGTCTTGCAGGTAGTCTTTGCTTCCATGCCTGCCCCAGCTTTACCTGTGAAGTGCTCGCAGCACAGAGGTATCCAAGCTGGCTTTACTGAGCTAGCGTTGGTCCTGGACCAGTTTAGATGTGTTGGCCCAGACCTGGCTGTTTAGCATTGGTGTGGTGGATCTGGAGTGGTGTGCTCTGCAGGTGCGTCTGTCAAACACCTATGCGTCTGCTGTGATGTAGATGGTGTTCTTCTATTCCTGATTTTATGAGGTTATTCATGCACGTTTCCCATCCCTGGACCAGGATTTTGGTAAGGTGGAGGTGAAACACAGGTGGAAGTGGAGTATCAAAGCTTTGTGTCCTTGCTCGGCTTCAGCGGCTGGTGGGTGAATGCAATGCTGTTGCTTATGTCCTCAAGGGCACTGTTTTCAAAATGCAGAGAACAGAGTGGTTCTTAGGGTCTGCCCTCATTACTTTTTCTAATGTCAGCAGAGTTGTCTATGCTGACATTAGATATGATCCTTATTCTGAATGCTAAAGCAATAGGATGGAGGTTGTGTCTGTGTACACACTTTCAACTCATGGCTGCTTGATAAGTTTGCAGAGGCAATTTGAAACAGCAGAGCACCCAGAAGCAAGTTTCTTCTTTTTAAACTTTGCTTCCTACAAAGAGAAGGCTTGAGTGTGTGTGTTTCTGTACAAGAGAGCTTGTGGAGGGTTGATGGAGGCGTTGGGTTCTTGGGACACTGCGTGTTTGCAGTGGAGACATCTGAGAATCCACACAAGGCAGTTCCCTCCTGGTCTCTCTTCCCCTGCTCCTCCAGAAGAGAAATAAATACAACATCAGCCTTCCCTGAACCTCTCTTCAAGAAACTACCTGTCCAAGCATTCATGTGGAGGAGGGAGACAGGAGAAAGACATGAACAGCCCCATATGTGGATCAGAAATAAGCTGGTCTTGAATCTGGAGCAGGTGGTTAAAAGCAGTAGCAAGCCCTGATACTTGATGCAGGGTCTCAGCTGGTCTTCCCCAGCAGACGCAGGTGACCTGGCTGGTCTGGGAGCCGCGTTTGGTGCTCGCGGGCAGGGGCTGTGCCAGGCACAGAGCCCTCGCTTCCCAGCGCAGGGCTGCCCTCTGCTCCGCGGGCCCTGCCGCAGCTGGCTGAATACCCGGCATCGCTTGTCACCTCGCATTACCTGACGGACAGACTCCAGGCCCGCTTCGCTCTGTGTAAATGTCACCTGTGCCGAATGCTGCTGGAGAGGCGAGGCGGCCGGCTGCGGCTGGCACGCAGGACTGAGTCCTGTCCCCCCCGCTCTGTCCCAGAGCTGCTTCCCTGCTGCAGAGCAGCTCCTCGCTGGCCCTGCTCCGCTGCCATGCTGATGTTTCTGTTCGTCCCCTAAATGATGGGAGAAAATACCTCGAGGAAAGCCATGCCATCCCTGCGAGCCCAGGGCCTTTCTGGTTGCTTTCTCTTGGGAGATGCATGACACGGACTGTCAGTATTTTCCTGCAGATCATTTAATTTAATCTTTCCAAACAGTTTTCAGCCAAAATGAATGAGACTTGCAATCTCTGCTGTTTGCGTTGTCCAAGCCACCCTGGCTCCTTTGGACTGAAACAACTTTGAGGATACTCCACTCAGGGAATAAGTAACCTCAGTGTCAAGGATGCCTTGGCATGGCCCTTCCTGCACACCTTCTGCCAGCCGTGCAAATTGTTCCTCGCACAAGCTGACAACCTGGTAGCAGTCACATCTTGCATCCCTCTCACTTTCTCATATTCAGGCTGGAGTGCTCAGAGAGGAGTATTTCCCCAGGTGTGAGAGGGTGCATGCAGGAGTATTTCTGCTCCCTCAGGGACTGACTCTGCAAACTTATTCTAGGGAGGGACTGGAAGTCAAAGAAAAGTTTGGACCACCTTGCAGAGAGTGCTTTGCTTTGATATTGTTTGGGTTTTTTTTGCTTTTAAGTGGGGCTTGTATTACAGGTTTATAGCTGATGGATAAAATTGTTCACTGGTAAAAGGAAAGTTAAAATTGATTTTTTTGACCAACGGGTTTGTCCCAGCCCTGGCAGGACAGCATGGCCAGGCACCTTGGGAACAAGTTTGTTAACTCTGGTTTGTCTCATCAGGCCCTGACAGAGCCTGGCTTTACACCCGTGTGCTCTCCTGTAGATTTTCTCATTTATCTGTCCATCTCTACCAGCAAACACTCCTTCAAGCATTCGTGCTTCCTCTTTGGTGTCTCACTGCTAGGGTAAGAGAGGGAGGCACAAGCTCCCTGGGCTTCCTGGCTTCAACCCTGGATCCCATCCCGGGCACTAGGGGATTCCCCTGGCCATAGCCCTTGAACAGTCGCCTCTTGGCACGGACACAAGCACACGATGGGGTTTGCCCTGGCAAGCAGTGTCCTTGGGTGAAAGACTTGCTCTGGGCCTTTCTGAAGCTTGGAGCCTTTCTAATGGAGAAACTTAGCGGTGGCAGTGTTTCTGTAAGGTCTGGTGTAAATGCAAACAGTTAAATAACTCTCCTGGGAGTCTTTTCTTATTGATTTAAATCTTCTGCATGATACTTTCCAAATATGCCCTTTTCTGTGTTAATGGAGAAGGGTGAAGAATCATTCTTCTCCTTAGCTGTCCTGATGTGATAGATTTCTGCCCAATCTCTGCTTCAGTGGCTTATTTTCCAAGCTGAACAATTCTCAAAGGCAATGTTTAAAGAGGCATAAAACCAATTTCTTTGTAAGTCTGTGCTACAGATGCTGGGGGGGACTGCATGCTATGGTACCAGGCTACTCGCAAGTGATGAAAAATGCATTTGCTTTTCTCTGAAGCTGATAATGGCACAAGTCAGGGTGCTCCTCTCGAGTCCTGGGAAACACCTGAGGTGCCTCTGTGAGCTGAGTGCTGAGGTAAGGCAGGGGCCAGGAAAACAGCACATCTTCTGCCCACTGCTGGAGGCTCTCCTGGCAGCTGTCTCTGGGGTGAAAGGCTTTTGCACTTGGAAGCCATTACAAGGTAGGGATTTTGCTGTCTACTAACAGAAAACAGGCTCCGTATCTCCGTGATGGTGGCAGGGGGACGTGGGGTGAGTCTCTCCAGCAGCAGGCAGGAGCCCTGGCTCTGCCTTCAGACCGCCTCACTGCCTCCAAGGCTTCTGCTGTTGTCATTGAGCCGGCTTCCTCTTGCTGCACATCGCTTTCCCACTGGGACAATTGATCCAAAAAGCCAAAGTAAGAATTGACAAAGACCTTTTCTCCCCCTCCCTCTGCAGAATTAAGTCTGAAGTGGGTTGATAACAGCGGATCGAGTCCTCCTTGACTCTGACAAATGTCTTTAATGTTATTCAGCAAGCTGACCTTTTCCCGTCTTTATTGTGCATCTTCCCTTTGAATCAGATTTGATTGTTACTTCAGGTAAAATAACACACACTGTCATGTAAATAACTTTGCAATAATGTTTAAAGGAGGAAAAAACCCAAACAAACAAAACAAAGTGCTACCTTACTTGCAAATGCAATGGGAACAAGCACCCTCTGTGCCAGCCATGGAAAACCAACTCTGTGACCTTCCCATACAACATCTTTGCCTTGCTACTCCAAGGAATGATCTCCTGTGTTGAAAATCCAACAGCAAAACAATGGTTCATTGAAATGTTAATGACAGCTAATACTAACTGGGGCTGGTAAATTCTAGGGGAGGGAGAAAAGGTCATATAAATCCTGAAAATACGGCTAGATACATAACCCATCGGTACTAGTGGGCATTTGATGCCCACTGAATATTTGAGATTGATCTTATAGAAGACAGCGTTTAGGCCTTGGGTGAGGTGTTCAGCCTCAGAGGCTGCCCTGAAATGGCAATGATCAAGGTCATATTGCTTTTCTATGCTGCCTCTTTCCCAGCACGGTTCAGGGACAGATTGATCTCGTGGGGCTACTGTGAGGCTCAGTTTGGCAATGTGCACTGGAGCTCTTCAGAGTGGAAGGAGGAAACCCTCTTTCCTTGTGGCTGTAAGACTGTCTGCCCAGGCACGTCTGTGTGGCCACAGTCTCTGCTCTGTCTCGTACTAAGTGAGGGAAAAGTAATGGACAAAATATTTTGTGGGTGCCTTGCCCTGTCATCTGTGTTGCTAGCATGTCGTGGGCAGTTTCTGTCCTGCATTCCTCCAGCTCCTCCTGAAGATGCTGGCATCAAGTTTTGAGAGCTGGAGGAACATGTGGAATAGCATGGTGGAGAGGTAAGTGGGTGGGAAAGGGAAGAGCTAAGCCATGGGAAGAGGAAGAGGAGCTGCTGAGCATGATGCCTGAGCCATCGCAGGGAGCAAAGGTGCTTCATAAGACACAGGGAGCATTGAGGGTTTCCAGCCTGGTTGGTGGGGATTTCATGGTTTCAGATGTGCACTGTCTCTAGAGCCAGCTTGGACAAAAGAAAAGGGACCTCAGGGAATAGTTCAGAGAAAACCAGCCTGAGGCAGGCAGGCAGCGGTGCCTTCTTCCAAGTCAGCTGAAGCACCGAAGCAGTGAAGGAAGATTTGATTATTAAGTATTATCTTCGTAACATGTTTTGTTTCTGTATCTAACTCTATTTCCCGTACCATAACCAACGTTTTGCTCTTTCCCTTTATAGCATAAGGCATGTTTGCTGGTTGGTTTTGAGCCTTGGCCAGCATCTAAGCTGATATGACCAAGGCTGGGTGGCTGACCGCTGTGGAGCCAGCCTCACTCATAGTGTATTTAATCTTTCTGCTTCTCCCTGTAGATTCCCCTGTTCACGCCAGCTCCACATCTGTGAGCCCATCGTCAAGCCTTTCCACGGGAAATTCGGTGGACGGGCACCACAACTACCTCGAGGCCCCTGCGAACGCCTCCCAGGCGCTGCCGTCCCCCATGAACGCGATCGGGTCTCCAGTGAATGCGCTGGGCTCGCCGTACAGAGTCATCGCGTCCTCCATCGGCTCACATCCCGTCACTCTGTCCTCAGCCCCGGGCATGAATTTTGTGACACACACCAGTCCGCAGGTAGGCAGATGTGCACGCTTGCTTCGCTACAATTCATGGTGTTCAGACTGGGTAAAGTCCCAAAACATGAAGGAGTGGGTTGGCTGGCGGGGAGTCTGGTGTGTTTTGGCCACTTAGGGAGATCAGCTGTAAAGAACAATTTCCAGTATGTGAATCTTTCTGCATAAATCCCCCGGCACAGACACAGAGAAGACACCTGTATATGTTTCAAAATACCCTGCATGATGAGGGGAGAGAGCTAATTCCCAGGTCTGTTCTCACCGTGGGTGCAGTCCAGTTCCCCTCCACTGCATCTATTGCAGTGTGTCTAATTACTGTGTGTGGAAATAATCGGGATAGCCGAGGGCTGCAGCATGTGAAGCATTCCCCTTCTTCCTGCAAAAGGATATCTGCTTTGTTTCATTATTTGGAAAGGGGAGAGACTTTCTACAGAGACACAAATGCTAATGCTAAATGCCAGCCACATACTGTGTTGCGTATAAACTTTGCCTGAAGAAAAATTAAGTGCTCCTGTCCTTACTGCCTGAGCTCACTCAGGTGCTGAGGTTTCCCCTCCAGACAGGGAGGAGACCCAGGTGTTAGGGTCAGCGCCTCCCCAGAGCCATGGATGGGCTGGGAGCCTCCTGGGGGTGGTTCTGTGGGGCAGGGACAGGGACACACTGCCCCAAGAGCCTGGCACTACCTCTGGCGTGGCTGGGACCAAGGTGGCAGTGTGGAATTTTGATAGTGTGCTGAAATGTTCTGGGAGTCCAGATCTAAGTGGAAACTCTGCCTTTTATTAATAAGACTTTGCATTTTATTAGTGGAACCTGAAAGTAGGGAGTGCTCAAGAGCCTCACGGCTCCTGCTGAAGAAGCAGTGAGGAGATGGTCCCTGAGCTCTCTCTGCCTCACACCCCGCTGCCACTCCGTGGTCTGTCTGAAGCTCTTCCTAGCGCCTGCCATCGAGGCCAGGAGAGGATGGTATGGGGAGGCCCCTGAAGAGCTCTGGGAGAGTATAAGGATGATTTGGCAGGTTTGGCTTACCTTTCACCAGTGTCCTCAACTCCTGCGTGGGTCTGGGATGTCTGCAGTGGGCGTGCTGGGCATCCTTCCTCCCCTCACACCACCTGACTGTTCCCCGTCAACCTGACAATATTTGTGCCCATGGCATCTAGGGCAGGTACTTCACGGTGGCGGAGCTGGTGGCAGCATTGGCTGCGTGGAAGCCTTTCCTTTGGCATTGGGGATGCTCCGGGAAGCGGTTTCCCCAATCCAGGCACTGCACCAGGTTCCCAGCTCCAAGGAGCGGGTTTCATTTGTGTTGCTTCTAATGCAAAGAGACAGCTGGGCCTTGGGGATTCGGCAGGGAGGTAGCTAATGGATTTGGGTTCAAGCAGTTGTCCCAGATATCATACGTGATTGCACTTAACCTGCAAGAGTCAAGCTCTGAGGACACTGATGGCTAACACTGCCCCGTTCTGCTCCCCCCCCCATACGCCCTCTCTCCCTGTTACTGTCTCAAAGTGCAGCCAGAGAGAAAGAAAAGGTGGTACTTGAGCTCTGAGTAACTTTAAACCATAAAAAGTTCCTCCTGGCTCAGCATCTTACCAAGAAGAAGTTTTCAGGGTAAAAAAAGGTGGCTGGACACTTGTGGGGAGGAAGGGGTTGATTTCTCCTTTCCTTGGGCCAAGTTCAGATTTTGAAGTATTAGGATTTACAGCTGCCAGTGCCTGGGCTGGGTCTCTGCTGGGGAGAGCGAACCTCTGTTCCTCTGGGCAATTTTTCCCTACACACTTTTATTTTCCAGTGGGGCAAAACAACCTGTCTCCTAATGTGGTAATTTTTGCTGGATAATTTCTATTTTCAATGTCATCAAACCTTTGAAGCTTTGCAAATGAAGGGACAGTGGTGAGGGAAGATGAAAACGGGCTTCACCTCTTTATTTTTCTAATGACAGGTCCAAAAATCCCAATGGGATGAACCCCTCTTGTTCTTTGCTGAAATTCCCTGTGGAAATTATTATACTTTTTCATGGGAAACGGGCAATTTCTTGGAGCAAATGGAAAACTTGCAACAGCATGCGTGAATTCTAGTGGTTTAGATGTTATGGAGACTGTAATGAAGGTTGTAGCTGGATTTTCATCCAAAGCCTGGTTTTCTGTCCCTAATTCTGCCCTTCTGCTGGGAATAACAACTTTAGCTGATAAATTGGGGTGACTGTTAAAAACAAGCTCAATGATGAAGAAACCATCCCCAGCCCTCAAAGCACAGCAATGGGAAAGACGATTTGATGGTGGTTTTGGAGAGACGTTGCTCTGCCCAGACAGCTTTTGACAAGACGTGCTCAATGGCCCTTAATGCTCGCTGCCCTGCCGACAACGGCTCGAAAGCAAATAGCAATAAAACGAAGCCCTGGGCAACATCAGGCTTTGGTCTCTAATCGATGTCAGTTTGTAACCTTTAACTTGCAGCAGCCGTGAGCAGCTCCTGGGGATCTTGGCTGGGGGCTCTGGGCCGTTTGCCTGCATCTCACTGCAGCTGATTTTAGATGCTCAGCCTGCTCCCTTTTTTTTTTTAATCTGGCAACCCCAAATCTGCTCCATTCTCCAGCCTGTGATAGTGTTTGGGAACCTAAGTCCCAGGGAGTGACCAAGATGGCCATGTTTTCCTGTGTTTATGCAGATTTGCATATCATGAGGCAGGGAAGCCAACCCACTTAACTTTTTTTATTTTTTTTTTTTAAAAAACCCCATCATTACAGCTTCCCTAGCCATGCAGCAGTGCAGGTTTAATTGCAACAAATCGCTGGCTGCAAAGCTCTTCCTTACTAAGCTGTTAGTGCTCGAGGCTGCAAGCAGCCAGTGATCAGCATCCTCTGATGAAGCAGGCAGGATCCCACCAGCCTTGTCGCTTGGAGGCTGTAACTGAGCAGCTGAGGGTTGCTGCCTGCCCTTTTCAAGCTCTGCTTAGTCCTGGCTTTGGTTACAGCATCAGGGCAGGGTGAGAAGCAATATCTGCTACCAGGCATCTGCTTAAACCCCTCCAGCTGGATTCACCAGAAGATGTCTGTCTGCCCATGGTAGCCCCATGGAGCTGCTGGGGATAAACTTGTGGGATGAGCCCAGCAAGAGCAGCAAGGGAGAGGTCAGCTCAATTTGCGGATGGTTTCATTGAGGTACGAGTCTCGACCCTCTAACCTGTCTTGTGGCTTCTGCTTCTGCAGCTCAACGTCCTGAACAATGTCAGCAGCTCGGAGGACGTCAAGCCCTTGCCTGGTCTCCCGGGAATTGGGAACATGAATTATCCATCTACAAGCCCAGGATCCTTAGCCAAACACATCTGTGCCATCTGTGGGGACAGGTCCTCAGGTAGGAAGTTTTCTTTCTTGGGGAAGGCTTTGTGCAATGAAAACTCCCCGATGGTCTGAAGCAAGGCTCGTGCAGGAGCGAACACTGTGGAGGCTCGCTGGGGCTGTACTGGCATTGCAGGATTCGTAGCTGGGTCTGGCTTACCCAAGGGCAGGCTATCTGTTTTGCAGATTAGTTGTGCTGTACCCAAAAGAGAGCAAACCTAAAAGCCATGCTCTTCTCCTTTATGCGTATAATCTCATTTTTACATTTTGTCCCTGTGTATCAAAGGTAAATATCTCAAAATTGCTGTGTTCTTCTTTAACTGTGCTTTGTGCTGGCTGGGCTTTGGCTGTGCCTGGGTTTTCTCTCCTTACCCCAGAGACCAGCAGCCTGGCTGTGCCTTGCAGACTCCCTCCATATCAATGCACCCCATTTGCTACCTATGGCTTTTCTGCACTTGCACTGCAGCTAAGATGTGGCTCCACATCCTTCCCCTGGGATGCGGTCCCTCCTTATTGCAGGAAAGCGGTGGTCCTATAGTTTGACTGCTGCTGGCCACTGTTCCTGCTAAGAGCCACTAAAGCCAAGTCAGGCCTGCTAAGGTGATACCCTGCAGCCATTTTTTTCACCTTTGGGGTTGGTTCAAGCTCCTCTGCGCTGGAGGGAAGGGCAGATGCCTGCCTGCCCACTGATGGCCTTTCCTTGCCTCCCCAGGGAAGCACTACGGGGTGTACAGCTGTGAAGGCTGCAAAGGCTTCTTTAAGAGGACAATCCGGAAGGATCTGATCTACACCTGCCGTGACAACAAGGACTGCCTCATAGACAAGCGCCAACGCAACCGCTGCCAGTACTGCCGCTATCAGAAGTGCCTCGCGATGGGGATGAAGAGGGAAGGTATGTGCAGGCTGGTGGAAGGAATGGGCTTATAGAAATTTTCCTTACGTTTGGTAGGGTAAATGTGGCTCTTGGTGGCCCTCCAAGGCCGGAGCATTCCAAGGACCCACACTAACAGCTTCAAGGCATTTTTGACCTCGTTTCATAAAGGAGATGAAGCTGATGGGGAAACTATTACACTGTATTTTTCTTCTCATCCCACCTAAACACACATACTGGTGACTATTGAACCTATTAACTGATTTTGACCCAAGCTTGCCTTTAGTTAGTGGCCTTTAATGGCCTGGACCCCTTGGACCCCTGTAAACCTCTGCTGTGGACATCACCCAGCAGTGAGGAGTCCTGCAGCCTCCTTGTCTCCTCTGTGAAGAGCAACCTCTTCAACCTTAGGTGACTGATTTCTTTCTTTTTTTTTTTTTTTTCTCTGTCATTTCCACTCTTAACCTCACCTTTGGAGATGAGCTGTGGTACAGCTCACATCCTGTGGTGTTTTTTGTGCTGCGGGAGAGCTGTATGGAAGCAGTTCATGCAGCCTCTTCCGTGCTCCACGCACACTCACTGCAGCCCCTAAAGGACTGTGTTTCTGGCCCAAACCACCTAAGGTGTTGATCTGGAGCAAGGATCTGACCTGAGGCAGTTGGACTTAAAGGGATTTTGTACTGATTTGAAGGAAGCCTCCAAAAGCTGCTGAGGGTGACATGGGTCTGCGGTGCGTCCTGCAGCCCTGCCTCTTTCCCACACAACTCTGGAGAGTATGAAGGTCTTTGCAGAAGTCGCCACCAAGTGAGTCTCTGCTGCAGGGAAAGGCAAGCCCAGTGGCATGGGTGTTTATCTGTCCACCTCTGTCCCCTGCAGCTAGCTGCTCCCGCCTTGGTGGAGCAAGGACTGCTGAGCTGGATTGTCTCCCAAATTATACTGACAGATGCAAGGTCAGGTAGTGACAACTAGCACAGCTTTTAAGCTGCTTTTTTCCAAGATAAAATAACTGTGCTGCCTCCAGGGTTGAATGCTAGCAGGCAGTGTAGCTGTCCCTTTTTGGAGGCCACACTGTTCCCCTGCGGAGCACGCAAGCCACTCCCTGTGCAGGAGCTCAGACCATGCAGGGCAGAGCCTGGGCAGGTAGCTATAACACTGGGCACAGGCTGAGTCTCGTCCTGTTCCCTCTAGCATCATCAGTGCTGTGCTGCCTCAACCGCTTAGGGCAGCAGGGGATTGCGAAATGCCAAGCTTGAATCAAAAACCTAATCCCAGGCACAGCTCTCCCTTCCAGCTGGATGCAAAGTGGTTCAGAGGACCAGGGTGTCAACACAACTTCCCTTTGCAGAGGGTGAAAACTTAAACCCTGGGATCTTGGTGGATCCTGTGAGGGTTTGGCTGCAATAATCACAGGGGCTTTCTGGGAGCTGCAAAAACTGGGGACAGATTGCAGCTTGGACAAGGAATCCTGGATAAGTTTGGAGGCTGAGTGATGGGACTGGTATTTCCTTGGCATGTTCTTTCTTCCACTAAGATTTGATGACTTTAGAAACAATTCCCTGGCTTCTTCCTGTCCACTACCCTAAAGAGGACAAATGCTTCCCCCAGCTGGCTGGCGCATATGTGCATCCTGTGTTGCCCTCCCTCACCAGCACCAGACTGAATGCCCCACTGAGCCATCTCCTTGGGTGCTGCCAGTTCCCCAGCAGCTGGGCAGTGCTGGGAAGCACATCCTCCCAGCTGAGAGAAATGCAGGGAAGTGCTGAGCATCGCAAAGTGGTCATGAGTCTCAGTGCTGAGGGAACCTCCTGTGGTTTGGCCCTTCCCCTGAAAGCACCTTAACATAAGCCAGGGTAAGGCAAGGCTGATGCAAGGGCTTATTTCCTGGCATCACTGCGAACAGCAGAGCTATAAAGACAAATGGGAAAGAAATCTCCCGATCCAAGTATCTGACCTAAAAGCTTGTCACACCATTCTTCCAGCAGCACTTACCTAATTGAGACAACAGGGATCAAATTCTCCTGGAGGCTTGCTGAGCGGGTCCCTTCCTTGGTGTCCCCTGTGCAGGTCCCCTCTCTTAAAGGACTTTTTATCCCTTGGCCTTGGTGGTTTTTCCACTCCTCTGCATATTGACTTCCTGGAGCTTGGCTGACGGGTGGGGAAGCTGTTAAGCTGTTGAATAGCGAAGCACCAATGTCTGCGTGGCAGGGGCCAGCTTTGCAGCCAGCTTCTCCCCCAGTGAACCTTCCATTTCAGGTGTATAAACGCCTATGCTTAGTACAGGCCGTTCTTTGAGACCAGGCCAGCTGCCTACCTGTCTCCTAGAGGTTATGGGGCTCTGTGGGCCCCTGCCTGGTGCTGTATGCTCACACAGGGAGTGATGCTAGCAGGACTGTAGTTTTGGGACATTTCTCCCCAGCAATGAGCTAAACCGATATGACACCTGCTGGTCACTTTTTTAGCAGACTCTTCTTAGTTCCCTTTGGGTTTTCTCCAAGAAAAATGTGCACCCAGAACTTCTGTTGAGCACTAGGCTTGGCATATCACATACACATGTACTACACCAATCTGCCCTCCACACACCCAGCAGCCCTGGGAGTTAGTAGCTGAGATCTGGAGAGAATTTCGGTGATTCTGTTCCTCCAGTCAGTAGATATTTTGGAAAATGTACAGAGATGGGAGAAGAGAGTGAAGGCATTGGGGCATGCAGAGGTGCTAGGAACTGCTTTCTAGTGGGGAGGGCTGGGAAGAGAGGTGGTGGAGGGAGAGGTGACACCAGGGCTGAGCCAGGCTGGGTAAGCTTTTGCTCGGGAATGAGATAGGCAGCGTGTGTGGATCCAGCTGGGGGTGAGGGGCTGTCTAGCCCTGCTGCTGGATGCTCTGGCCACTGTGGGACTGTTCGAAGCATGCTGCAAGCACAGCAAACCTCAGTGTCTGGGTGCTGGGTCCCTCCTGCCTCCTCCAGCATCTAGTGACAGCTGAGTCCAGGCTGCCACCTGGAGGTATCAGCTCCTCTTTTCTCTATTCTGGAGCTTCATACCTTGGAAATGACAACGTTTTGTCAAATTTGAAGGCCACTGGTCTACAGCAACCCCAAAGTTATTGGGGTGGGGGGCAGGCATTTTAATGGACGTACATCTGAATATCCATTTATTTTCTGTTCTCCCCCTCCTGAGGTGGTTTCTCATCCCTTGTCCCAGAGGAAAGGGGACGCACTGCAAGCAGGTAGGCATTGCTGTGGATGTAAAGAGCCGTGTTTCTGTCCTGCAGCTGTGCAGGAGGAGAGGCAGAGGAGCAGGGAGCGGAGCGAGAACGAGGCCGAGTCCACAAGCAGTGGCAGTGAGGACATGCCCGTGGAGAGGATCCTGGAAGCTGAGCTGGCCGTCGAACCCAAGACGGAGGCATACAGTGACGTGAACACAGAGAGCTCGGTAAGGGGCACTAACATCACTTGCAGCTTGAGATGAGAGCCTTCGAGGTGTGATTTGAAAGGACAAACCCCATGTGAAGAGCTAGCATTTTGCAAGGGGTTTTAGCTTTGCATCGCCTAAAAATCACCAACAATTTTTCTTTTGAAGCTACTCTGAATGACAACTAGAAAATGGCCTCTATGCTGTTTTCCTAGCATTTTTTTTCCAGTTCCCTTTGGTTTCAATGAGTAGATAGGGCAGTAGCTGGATGCCAGAGAGTCTGAGCTCTGTGCTGGCTTCCACGGTTGCACAGCCCTGGACACTGCTTGTCTGCCCCAGTGACCAAGACTGGAATGGAGCTGGATGCAGCAGGTTTACTGCTGTGGTTTTACCGGTTTGGATAAAACTGCTGTTCATGTCCGTTTAGAGGCTGCTTGATGGCTTTTAGATATGCCCTGGGGAGCAGAACTGCAGCCTGCCATGCAGGACTTGCTTTGCAAAGAACAGCAAGCAAACAGAAAAGTCTAGTAACCAGCTGATTTGGCTGGTTGTAGAGGGGATGGTAGTAATAAATATCTTCTCTTCCCAACAGTGCACAGCTGAGGTTATTGGCAATTTGATCACTTTACTTGTGGCTCTGAGTATTGTTAACTTGATCTGATACTGTGTGCAGTACAGACAGCGATTATTGAAGAATTTTCATTGACAAAGTCTCCTCTTTTCCTCTGTTCTTGTCCTTTTGATATCGCTCTTAATTAGACAAATGACCCTGTCACCAACATATGCCATGCGGCTGACAAGCAGCTCTTCACACTCGTCGAGTGGGCCAAGCGAATCCCCCACTTCTCTGACCTGACGCTGGAAGACCAAGTCATTCTCCTCCGGGCAGGTAATGTCCCCCACCTGTGGCCTCTGGAGCTATTCCTGGTACCCCCGTCCCTTCTCTGGGCCATGTGCTGTGACAGCCAGGCTGGATGGTGCATGCGAAATCCTGAGCTGATCCATCCCTGCTGTCACAGGGCAAGCAACCCATCCTGAGCCATGATGAGCAGTTGGCAGAGGCTGTGGATGGGGCAGTGGAATCTGCAGAGCTTACTATGTGGGGGGGCACATTAGTGTGTAGCGTGCAAAATGATGTAAAGGGGTTGCTGATGCAAGGAATATGGGATTTTTTAGGAGGAAAAAACGGGATCTTTTTTTTTTTTCTTCCCCTTGCCCCCTTTGAGTCTTTTTCTGCACCTTCCTTGCTCCTGGTCAGGGTTTGCCACCCCTTGCAGTGTTGGCAAGGGTGCAGTTAGTACCTGGGGTCCCATCTCTCCTGTGAGCTGAGTCTGAAGCCAACAGGGAGAAACTAGCTCTCCTGCTCGATGTGGGACTGATTTTTTTTTTTCTTTTTTTTTTTTTTTTCTCTGAACTACCTCTTGTGTCCTGCACACCTCCTCTTGCAGGCTGGAATGAGCTGCTCATCGCCTCTTTCTCCCATCGCTCCGTGTCGGTGCAAGACGGCATCCTTCTGGCCACGGGCTTGCACGTGCACCGCAGCAGTGCTCACAGTGCTGGTGTGGGCTCCATCTTCGACAGGTACGTGGCCTGTTTCTGTCATCCTCTAGCAGTGGTGGCCAGGCTGGCTCTGCCTTTCCTCTCTGAATAGGAAATACGTCCTTAGTGAGAACTAGAGCAAACCCATGGTGATTTGGGGCAGAACGAGCTTAGAATGAGGAGGGGACACTTGACTGGCTTAAAAACCAAGAATGGGGTGAAAGCACCTTGGAAAGGGATTTGCAGCTGCAGAAGCAGATCTTTGGTTGGGTGTGCAGGGGGAGGAATGCTTCTCTGCCTTCTCTCAAGAGTTTGCCGTAACTGGATCTAGAGCTAATACTGATCAGCAAGAGCTTTAGCTGGCAAAGCCTTAAACCCCAACTTGCTCCTATAACGATGCACGCGTACTGTCTGTGCCATGCCTGGCAGGACACTGCATTACCTCTGTTACGCGACTGGCTTGCGTAAGGGCAGTGCCCACGTTTTGCACAGTGAAACGTGGAGAAAAACCCGTGCAGTTTTCCTCAAGTGAGTGCAAATTGTTTTCCGTAGTCCAAACGGAGCACGGAGGCCACGTGCTGAGCAAAGCGAGAACGGGAGGAAATCTGATGCTCAGGTCCCTGGATGCTGCTGATGCACATGTAGAGGAGCAGTGTGTGGCACGGCTGTCACTCACAGCTGCCTCTTCCTGCAGAGATGAATTGGGGGGTATTCCCAGTGCCTGTCCTAGATGCTTTTCAGTCCCCAGCCTTGCTGTCTGTACCTACCTCTGATCATCTGCCACCCATGTCCCCCACATGCAGGGTTTTGACAGAGCTGGTGTCCAAAATGAAAGACATGCAGATGGACAAGTCGGAGCTGGGGTGCCTAAGAGCCATTGTCCTGTTTAACCCAGGTAAGTCTGAGGCCCGGGGCAGTCCCAGGTGACACGCACACCCTTGGCAGGTCACAGGCAGGAGGGCTGTGGCGGTGAGCATCAGGACTGCAGAGAGATTTGTCCCAGTCCCTGGGTGCATGATTAAAGAGAGCTCGAGTCCTCTCCCACCCGTGCACGCAGTCACTCTGCAGTGATTTCTCCCCCGTCTGTACTCTCTCCCTTGTCCAGATGCCAAGGGTTTGTCCAGCCCCTCAGAAGTGGAATCGCTGAGAGAGAAGGTCTACGCCACGCTGGAAGCCTACACGAAGCAGAAGTACCCTGAGCAGCCGGGGCGGTGAGTATCCCCAAGCAAGGCAGGCAGCTCCGGGCGCCACAATTCCCACCCTGGAAAGACGAGGCTGAGGCAGGGGTGTCTGCGCTGGCTCTGCCTGAGCCGCCCTGGGCCGGAGCCCCTGGAGCAAAGCAAGGGCAGGACACCAGCCAAAACTGCCCGAGCAGCCCAGCTCCCGCAGGCTGGGCTGTCCTCTGAGTGCCCTGGTCCTGGGCCAGCGCCTTCAGGGTGCCGGCGAGATGCCATTTTCTTGCTTTTCAATCCAATCCTACCCTCTGCTGGCCAAGCTCTTGAAACGCGGGCAGCTGGATCTGTCCCCATCGCCGCCCGCCAAGTGATGCACCCGCAGCATCTTCTGCTATTTTTGGCTTGGGATGTGACCGCAGAGCGCTGCAAGCGGGGCGTGGGGAGGGGCAGGCAGTCTGCCTGCTGCACCCCCTTGCAGCTGCGCCTCCAAACAGGAGGCAGCGGCTGGCAGAGGCACTGCTGAGGGGTTGCGCACCCTCTCTGGGGATCGGGGATTTTTGAAGACTGTTTCAAGAAGGATTTCAATGGCACCATAAGGATGTAAGTCACTAGTTCAAGTCCTGGAGAGAGAATCTGGATGTATCTTCTTTTTTTCTTTTTTTTTTTTTAAGTTTTAAAAATGCTAAATCCTGTTTTGGAAAGATACGTATTCCCTCCACACATAGAGAGAGAAATGCTTATTTTGAAAGCATAGGGGAATCTAAGATGGAGAACTCCCCAAGGCATTTTTGGGGGAGGGTTTCGGCTCTGCTCTCCTGAGGCCCTGTCACAGGCTTGGAAACACATGGAAGAGGGAGGCCAGCGCCTCCTGCATGCCTCTGACTCTGCTCTCCTCCTTCCAGGTTTGCCAAACTCCTTCTGCGCCTGCCGGCG
The DNA here is from genome assembly GCA_009819775.1 of Phoenicopterus ruber ruber. Classification (NCBI taxonomy): domain Eukaryota; kingdom Metazoa; phylum Chordata; class Aves; order Phoenicopteriformes; family Phoenicopteridae; genus Phoenicopterus; species Phoenicopterus ruber. The sequence continues at coordinate 29,786,147 of CM020222.1, forward strand.
CTGCGGTCCATCGGGCTGAAGTGCCTGGAGCACCTATTCTTCTTCAAGCTGATTGGGGACACCCCCATCGACACCTTCCTCATGGAGATGCTGGAGACACCCCTGCAGGTCACTTGAGGGTCTGGCTCCTCTCTGGCCAGACCCTGGCTCCCTGTGTCCGTGCACAGCCTCCTGTCCCTCCGCTCTGAGCCTGCGAGAGCTCAAGAGATGTCCTCCACCCTCCGCTCCTCCTCGGTGGGATTGTTGTGGTTTTGTACAGCTGTAAATCACCCCCTCTAACCCTCCCTGGCCTGGCCGTGGGGGGTCACAGATCCTCCAACCAGCTTAACCATTCCCCTGCCCCCTGTACAGATAATTGCTTTAAATTATTTTTTCACTCTCAATAAAAGCCAACGAAACAAATAAAATAATATATGAGAGAGGCACTGATTGGAGCTGGCAGTGCAGTGTCCTCTTTTGCTGCGGTCACAGGTCTGGGGGACCTTCCTGAGACTCTTGGGCGGCCCAAATCAGGGCAGCAACATCACTCGGGATATTGCTGCGTGTGCTGATGGGCACAGTCCTCGGGCTGAGAGAGAACAGGTATTGTTGCTCCTGCTAAGGAAAGACCTGGAGAAACTTGCTGCTTTGAATCAGAATGTTTCATTCCACCATCTTAAAAAGAAACTCTTGGACTCTTAAATTACTTTAAAAATTTAAAGAATTCAAAAAAGTCACTTTTTTGAATGTGCTTTTTCTTTTCTGAGCTAGTCCAGCCTCTGAGGGAAGAATCAAAGTGCTTCATTTTGGTCCAGGTGGGTGACCATTTGGTCCATTTTTGGGTGACCTAAACCTGGTGTGCTCATGGATAGCTTTCATATTTCTGAAACTTCATGGATCCTGTTCTCAGGCTTCCCCCCCATGCTCCTTATTTTTGCACTGGAAACAGACTCTTCAGCCTCAAACTTATAATCTCATACCTCCATGAGTGAAATTTGCAGAGAAGGAAACCACAAGACACTCTAACAAAACCTACCTCAAAGCTCTGCCTGGTCATGCCACTGCTGGAGCTTCCCCTCGCAACCGAGCTAACCAGAGTCAAATGAGTTAAAGACATGAACTTTTTCAATACATGGAGTTTATTCTGGTGGGAAAATGTCCTCCCAGGAACCCAGCAAAACTGTCTGTATTATTCATAAAACAGGTGTAGTGTTAAGTGATCTGCCCCTTCTGACCCTCTCGGCAGACAGTGCAGCGAGATGCAGCCGTGCTTCATCTGTCCGCGTGACAGATTGCAGCGCTGCCGCTCAGCGACTCGGGGAAGTTCGAGGGAAAGGAGTAGTGACAACAGGAAAGAAAGAAGGATAAAAATGAAACATTTTTTTAAAACTCCCACACAGGGACATAATTCATTCTCCAGTATTTCATTGTGAGAAGGAAAAAGAGAGTAAAAAGAGCAGGAGAAAGGAACAAATACCCAAAATTATGAAAACTATTTTTTTTTTCCAGTAACACTGGAAAAAAAAAAACAGGGAGAATTTCAAAGGAGGTTAAAATAATTGACCGAGGGGCTATTTTTAATTGAAAAGGTAATTTTCCATTAAAAGGGAAGTGTTTAAAGATGGAAACTATTCAACCTGCTCATTGTAAAACCTTTGCCAGAGTTTGAGACACCCCGTGCTGGGATGATACCCGCACCGTGCTGCTGGTTAAACGAAGCAAGAGGTTACCTCCAGCCTGGGCTGCTACAGACTTCCCCCTCCAAGAGCTGTGGGCTTCTAAGGGCTGGTCCCCAACTGGCTGGGTTGGGTTTTTTTCAGATTATAAAGCCCTGGGTTTCTCTTGACCTCGCTGCTCTCAGGTTCGATGGTTAAAATCAAAGAGGTTGGTTGAGCATTAGCAGGTTGAGCAAGAGAAGCTGGTGGCACCTTCTGATGATAGACATATGGTATTAATGCTTTTTGTGGAAATATATAGAGGGAAACCTGAGGGTCCTCATGCCTGCAGCAGACCTCTTGCTAAGATGGTGTCTGAGTGCTATTTTGGAGCCCTGCAGCACTCCGTGGTAACTCAGAGTGTGCTTTGGCCCTGGGATGAGCTGCTGCACACATCAGGCTGAGCCAGCTGGAGAGGACAGGATGCTTCCACACCAATAGTGCTGTCTCTTCTGGGAGCTCACAGGCTGCCCTCAGCACGCAGTTGTTGTAGCTGTGATCGTAGGTGTTTTCATGGAGCTGCAAGGTTGGGGTTTAATTTGGTCAAGACATCCAAAAGTGCTTTGGGCCACGCTCAAGCCTCTCTGATAGGGGTTTCATGTAGACAGCGTGATGCCTCTCGGTGGCTTGGTTTGAGTCTGTGATGAGGGATTCCGAGTCCCTGATACTCTACATTGGCAGAACAGCTCAACATATGGGTAACAAAAAACTGGGCAGCAGAGTGGGATCCAGCAGGTAGCCTGGATGGCCCTGCACGTGGCCACTGCAGTCAGTGCAAGCAGAGCTTGCTAAGTCCCGCGAGCGAGTCACCTTGGCTGTCTTGATGCTGATCTCAGTCTACTGTCTGCAAGCAAGTCCAGAGCACTGCCTGCAGTATGAACAGTCACTTTTTGGTTATGGGAGAGGATAACCAAGGCTGGGGCAGAAAGTCTCAGAATGACCATTTGTGGCTCCTGGACACACCTACTCTTAGCAGTCTACCCTGAGACCCTGGAAAGGTGGGTTCTGGGCCACAAGGTCTCCAGGTTGCTCTTCAAGCAGGGCTTGTCCTCTTTCTCCAGATGACTAGTGGTTTTTTTTTAAGATTTTGTGTGCTTGATCATCTGCTTGACACACACCCCACCACATGCTCCCCGCCCCATGTCTGGTAGGGCAGCAAGACCGTGAGACAGGGCGTGTGGCTTTGTAAATAAGAGACCACTTGCTTGTCTGAAAATGTCACTAGCAGATGGCTGTCCTATGCAGAGGAAAGAAGTCATTGAGCAACTGACCTCTGTCTGCAATCATTGAGGACCTGAGGTCTGATGTAACCTCCTGGACTTGGTCCTAACCCTCCGATTCCTCATTCATGTGGGCCTCCGTACAACGGTGTCAAAATGGTGCCCATGAGCAGTACTTCCCCTAGCCTTACAAAACACAGGGGCTAGGCTCTACAGACACCCCAAGGAGCAAACCTCACAAGGGTTAGTAATAACTCACTGGTGTAGATTTCCTTCAGGATGAATTGCTGCAGAAGAACGTCGGCTTGGCGTGCCTGGAGCTTATCCAATCTGCAGCCCTGCAAAAACCTAATTTTCATAAAACAGTAGAAATCACAATCATGGTTAAGCCGGAGAAAACTTCTGTCCTCGCATGTACATTGAGCCCCAGCTTGTGTGGAGCTATAGCTGCGCAGAGAATTTAAAAATAGCACCGAAGAACTCAAAAATCAAGAAACACCAAAGTTTAAGTCCCTTCCAATGTGGTTGTTTTTCCTTGCAGACAGATGTCATGATGGTGCCTTCAAAATCCAGGCATCAGCCACTTTTCAGGCATAACGAGAAGAGCGTAACAGGGTCCGGCTACCTACCCTTCCTGCTGAAACCTGGCTCCTCCTGGCTCCTCTGAATTTTGCTCATGCCAGATTCCAGTTGCTGAGTCTTGCCACCACTTCGCCTGAAGATCCAGTCATTGGTTTCCCCATGAAAACCCTCATAGCCTCAGATTGAGCTCTGACATTTTTTCCTTTGCTCTGGGAATAATAAATAAACCAGGCTCTGGGAATGGCTGGTGCAAGGCAAAGTGTCATATTCTCTTTCCCACCGTGCATCGCATCTCATGAGCTTTCTGAGTTAGCAGCAGGTCCCCCCCACTGTGGACAAGCTTTGTGGTAGTGCACAGGCCAAACGTTTCCAAGCTTTTATTAATTCTGAGTTGCTTGCTCCGTAGTGCTCTGTGGAGGGGACTTAAAAAAACAGTGGGTTTAGCCACTTACAATGAGGACCGTGGAAAATGAAAAACTCCGTTGCTTGTGCTAAGCTGGATTTGTTTCTCACCCAGAAATCAAGCCGGTGTGTTTTCCTGCCCTGTCTTCGTTTGGGTTCTGTAGTGGCTGCTTCAGTTTCTACTGAAGTTCAACAGCAGCAGTTCTGGATTGGGAATAAAAAAAAAATAAATCCCAAGCTATGAAGGTTTGAGCTGGTTTGCATTCAGCTCAGCTCTGGGCTCCCTCTAAATTTAGTGATTCAAGGGCATGTCCTATAGACCTGAGATGACTTTCAGACACCAACAATGTGACTCTGAACTGAGTGCCACCACCACCGGCCTTTCATCGAGGACCTCTTGTCTGGGCTGGGCCCTGGACTGCCTTCACCATCACACCTGAGCTCCCCTGAGGTGCTCGCTTTGCTGCCTGGTTTCTCTGCTCGTCCCCCCTCCGTCCCTCCCAGCTCTCTGCTGTCCCATCAAAGGCCCAGGTGGGAAGCTGCGGAGGCTGTGCTGACTTGGTGCCTCCTGGATCACCAGAGGGCATGGGAAGGAGGGGGAAGAGGAGGAATTACACTGATTAGGAAGCTTGTGGGGCTCCCCAGAGCTGACGGCGGCAGAGGGAAGCAGTGTGTGTATCTTCTTTCAGGGGATGATGGCTTTTATTTCATGGCGAGGTACATTGTGGTGGAAGGCATGATACAGAAAAGCCCTGATAAATCCCCAGGCGTTTGTCAGCATTAGTGGACAGGGACCAGCCTACACCTACGCAAGGCCCGTGGCTGCCACCCCGTACCTCTCGTCTCTCTTCCTGTGCCCTCTGTGCAATTAGCTCTGCCTGAGACAGGCTTGGTTTGGGGGATATCAGCGGTAAAGGGAGAGGATTTGATCACCCCCAGGGATATTTGGGAGCGTTGCGGCTGTGGGCTGGTTCCTGGCTTGCCTCGCTGCCGGGGCTGGCCAGCCCAGCCGGGTGTGCAGCAGCTGGTGGCTATAAAGGGCTGTGAGGGTGGCAGGAAGGAGAGGGTGGTGTGTTCTTCACAGGGGTAAGTGGTGTAGAGGGATGTCTCTGGGTGGTGGGCAGGGCTTTGTCTTCTGGGTCAAGCTGGCTTTGGCCATTAAAGGCACCCTGATGACGCTGGCTAGCTGGCCCAGTGACTCCTGTCCCAAGGGAGGTGGCTGGAGTGTGCGTAGGGAAGCACAACTCATAACCACCCTCTTCCTTGGTCTCCTGTGTGCCTGCTTCTGGGTCCAGCCCTCCCTGCTTCTTCTGTGTGGTTCTGCGTCTGCTTTGCTGGGCAGAGCTAAGGTGATATTGGAGGAGGGATCTGGCTCCCTGCTGTCTGGAGCCGTGACGTTGCTGTGACCGTGGCTACCTGCCCTTGGAGCTGAGAGCTGTTGATCTCCTTCCCGCAGTGAACAGTGGGGACCTGCTGGTCCACCCAAGCTCCTCGGCACAAAACATGAGAGCTGGGCAACTCCAGTGGGGAGATGGCTGGGGGAGATGTGTGGCCCCTCTTCCAATGCTGTGGGCTTGTTGATTCGGTAGGCAGCTTCTGTTTAATGCTGGTTTTCCCAGACCACCCAGTTTTTGTAACACCTGGCTGCCTGTAGAGCTAGAAGGAGAAAGCCTAGTCCTGCTTCTCCTCTGGTTTAATTCTCTTCAGCTGCTGACGCTGTGGGCTGCAGCACCTAATTCATCCCTGGGTGAGCTAATCATGGAAACACTGGCCCTTGGAGGATGCAGTGAGCTGGCTGAAATACTCCCCCCAGTCTTTTGTAGGGGCCATTGCTCGAGGTGAAGGTGTACTTTGGGAGGGGAAAGGTGAAATTGCCAGGGGACCCCGTAAATGCTATCAGTGAGGGAGTCTGGAGAGTGTTGTGGCATGTTTTACTGGTTCAGCTGGTGGCTATCCTTTGCACGAGAGGGTGTGCTCCAGTCCCTGTGATCTGCGTGGGAGCTGGTGTGTAAATCGTGGGCAGCAACACCCCGCTGCAGCCCCCTCGGTGTCATGCACTGGGACTACCCCTCAAGCCTGATCCTTCATAGCCTGAGCTGGGAGTTGTGCACGAGAGCTGCGAGGTAAGGCAGCCTCCAGACCCCCCCTCGCCTGGAGAGGAGGAGGAGGAGGGGGAACACCACGGGGTGACAACATCTAGGGGGGAATGACTTCCCTCCCAGCTGGTCCTGCATCTCTGATGAGACCAAATCGGGTGGGCAGTCTGAGCACATAAGCAAGTTGCCCTGTGCAGAGCCACAGTTTTTAGCAGCGCTGAAGGATGCCATCCCCACCGCGTGGGGCTGGCTCCTGGCTGTGAAAGGAAAATCTACCACCCTGCATAGCCCTGCAGCTGGGGTGGGGTGGCTGTGCTGGTTTGCACAGGGAGGAAGAGCGGCATGCGGTGCCTGGAGCCCCTGGTCGCGCTGCAGTCCGTGCCGGGCTGGTGTCTTGGCAATGTGGCTCTGATAGCTCTGGCTACCCAGAAACTTGGCTGGAGCTGCTCGGAGACCTTCAGGAGAGACAAAGACGGAGGCATCAGAGCCCAGTGCCTCCCTGCTGCAGCTGCAGCTCAGCCTTCCTGGATGTCAGGGATCAGAGCTGTGTCACGCTGACCTGTGCGATGGCACCAATGCTTTCGTGCCCAAGCTCCCAGTGTAGTTATACTGGAACACAGTGGGGCTGTCCCAGGACCCCATTTCCCTCTCCCATGGGATCTTGGCAGGGTGGTGATCCACCCGTGCTAACCTGTGGCCTCTCTCCTTCCTACGAGCTCCCAAAGGACACGACCTTGGTCCCTGCATCACCCACGTCATCTGGGCGTGGGGAACACTTGGTGACGAGGATGCCCCACGCAGAGGCTGGGAGCGCTCCTGCCCCTGGTGCCAAGGTCACCGGTGAACACGGGAGGTGAGGCCCCTAAAAACCTCCCATCCTCCACCAGCCTGTAGCGGGTCCCTCGCAGCTCTGCAGCCGTTTCTCCCCCGCCAGCCGGAGAGGGGGGACCCAGCCTTCCTCCGTGCCCGGGGAAGCCGCGGCCCCGCTGCCCAGGCTGCTCCGGCAGCGGCAGGTACGCGGCCCCGGCCCCGCTGCGGGAGGCTCCGGACCTGCGGGGCCCGTGAAACTCCCCGAAAAATAGCTACCCCACCCCCCCCCCCCGGGCAGGAGAGAAAGGGAGAGCCGGGCGGGACGGGAAATCGCCGAGGCTACGTGAAAGGTCCAAGTTTCGGCTTCCCCGGCCGGCCAGGATCTTTCCTCCGCGGGTTTCCCCTCCCCGAAACCGATGCGGTTTGGCGGAGCCGGAGCGGCGCTTCCCCGGGGCCGCCTTCCCCGGCGGCTCCGCGGTACCGGCGCCCGGAGCGGACCGAGCCCTGCTCGGCGCCAGCCATCACCGGCGATGAGCCCTCCGGGGCAGCTCTCCGGCTTTGGGTTGTTTTTTTTTTTTTCTTTTCCCCTCCCAGCACTCATTTTCCTTAAACACTCCGGAGCGGCGGGAGCGAGGCGCCCGGGGCGATGCGCAGCGTGGGGAGCGCATCCCCGCCGGGGACCGCATCCCGCCCCGGCCGCTGCCTCCCCGGGCCGGGGACCGGCTTTCCCCAAAAACTCCCGGCCTGAGCTTCTCCTGGAAGGGGGAGCTGATTTCCAGCCGGTTTCACTACCGGGAGAGCCGCTGTGGCGGGGCACCACCCTCCACCTTTTTTTCCTTTTTTTCTTTTTGGCTCGCTTTCTAAGAAAAGAAGGAAAAAAAAAAAAAAAAAGCGAGGGAGCGGAGCGGAGCCGGGGCTGCCCCGGCGCCCCGCGGGGCGGCCCGGCCGTGCCCCCCGGAGCCGGGAACGGCCGCCGGCCCCTCGAGGCGTGGCGGGGCCGGTGCCTGCAGCCAGGCAGGAGAGCGGGGAGGAAACTTATTTCGAGTGGGGTGGAGAGGGGAGGGCAGGGGGTGGGGGTCGGGCAGGGAGGTATCAGCTCCAGGAAATGTGCCTTGGCAGCAGTCGGACGGGCGCTTCCCCGCAGGTTGGTGCGCTCCGCTCCGGAGCCGTCCAGGGCGCCGCGGCTCGGTCCCCACCCCGGGCAGCTCCGGCGGCGGGGAGGCCGGGGGAGGCCGGCCCGGGGAGGCAGGAGCCGCCGCAGGACCCCCCCGGAGCGGTGGCTGCGGACGCCTCTCCCGCCGGCTCCCCGCAGGAAGGCACCGCCCGGGCCGCCCCAGGTAAGCGGCCGAGCCCCGCCGACGGCGGCCCCGCGTCCTCCCGTCCCGCTGCCGCGTGGGGCCCGGGGCCGGCCGCCCCCCACGTCGGGGCCGCGGGGCTGGTGGGGCGCTGCGAGCCCGGCCGGGGCAGCGGCTGCGAAGCCGGAGCGGGGGGCCCGGGGGGGGTTTCTCCCGCTCGGCGGCAGGGAGGGAGGGAGGGAGGAGGGGAGCGGGGCGCCCCGGGAGCGGGCGGGCAGCCGGGGCGGGGAAGCCCCGGCCGGGGGCGGCGGGGCCGGCGGCCGGGGCTGAGCGCGGCGTGTCCGGGCTGTGTTGGCAGGCGGGCGGCGCGGCCCCCTCGCCCGGCCCGGCTCCCCACCATGCTGGACGGGCTGAAGATGGAGGAGAGTTTGCAGAGCGCCCTGGACCCCGCGGCCCCCTTCTCCTCCCTGCTGGGTAAGTCGAGGCACCCCGCTTGCCCTCCCGGGGACCCTCCGGGGTGGGGCACGGCCGGGCGGGCCCCGAGCGATGGGCACAGAGGGGTCCGGGGGGGCCCGGGGGCAGCTTCCACCCCGGCTCGTTCCTGCCCGGCGCCGCGCCGCTCCCTTCGCCCGGGGAGTGCCCCCGGCGCCCGCCTTCCCCGCTCCCGTTTCGTTCCGCGATTGCATTAAATTGTGTGTGTGTGTGTGTCCCGCTCCCGTGCAACGAAGGCCTTTCCTTCGTATCGAACAATAAATAATTTATTTTATCTTTTTTTCCTTCGTTTTAATATCGGTTTCAAACAATCGCCCTCCCTCCGAGCTGCGGCTCTGCCGCCGCCTTTCCAAGAGGAACGAAATTGGGGGCGATGTCCCCCCCCCGGCAGCTCCCCTAAGGCACAGGTACCCCCCGGATCCCGGCGCAGCGCCCCGCACACCCCCCGGCCCCCCCCGACCCACCAGCCTGCGCAGGGGAAGCGAGAGCAGCGGGATCCTCCGTCCATCCCTCGCCCGGTCCGTCTCCCCGGCCACCGCTCCCTCCACCCACCCCTGCCCCCGGGTCCTTCCCCGCAGGCCGAGCCGCGACCCCCAAGTCGGTGTGCGAAGGGTGCCAGCGAGTTATTTCGGACCGGTTCCTGCTGCGCCTGAACGACAGCCTGTGGCACGAGCAGTGCGTCCAGTGCGCGTCCTGCAAGGAGCCCCTGCAGACCACCTGCTTCTACCGCGACAAGAAGCTCTACTGCAAGCTGGACTACGAGAAGTAAGTGTTCCCCTGCCCCCCGGTGAGCCCCCCTCGCTCCGCTCCCGCCGCCCGCGAAGCCCCAGCACCCTGCCGAAAGCGTGGGGGGCTCGGCATCCCCCCGCAGCTCCCCGCTTCCCCTGCCCCGTGGGTCCCAAGAGGCGTCAGCCTTACGGTGCTGCGCGGCGAGTTGTGCTTCTCCCCCGCAGCCTCCTCGCACCCCGGTTCTCCCCTTTTTAGAGGTGTTTCGTTGCGCTCCGTTTGTGCCTTGGGAATTTAGGAGCCTTTTGTCGGGAGCCTGTGAGACCCCCGGTAACCCTGGGGCTGCAGAGGGACGGGGCCAAGCGTTTTCCCGGCTCCTCTGGCTTTATTTTCCTACTGAGTGTCTGCAGGAGGAACATTATATCCTCCCTGACCTGGTCCTGGATGGGGCTATTTTCCTAATATCCACACAGACAGGACAATGCTCTTGCTCCCCCCGCTCGGATGGGGAAACTGAGGCACTCGGCAGGGACCAGGGAAGGCCCCGCTGAATTTGGAGTGTTTGCTGTCACACACCCGAGGCTTTGCCTGCGCCTGGGGCTGTGATGGAGCAGGAAATTTAGATGTAGGTGATTAAAGCTTCCAGCCCTGACGCTTCCCCTTTGGCAAGTGTGGGGCTGGGGGGGGGGAAGACAATGAGAAAATTATTTTTCTTTTTTTTTAAAGAAAAACCTTTCCAGTGGGAATGGGGAGAAGGCTGTTGAGTCTCTCCTCTCCTGCAGCTGCTTTCGTTTTTTCCTGCTCATCCCACTCTTGCCGTCCTTGCCGGACCTCACTCCCTGGCCGGGTTTCGGAGCCGTTAAATTTGTGTTGCCTCCGGGCTGGTTCTTTCTTGAGGAGGGTGTAGATGGGGCGCCGGATCCCTCGCTATGGCGATAGCACGGCTGCTGGAGCCCCGCGATTTAATTCCCAGGTCGCTATTATACGAGAAAAGGGTCGTCGGCGATGCTCTCGTCCCCGGCCTTCGGTGGGCTAGCGAGCGTGCCGGGGGCTAGCCCTGCTCCAGGCCTGTTTAAAGTTTTTTCCTTTAAGTCCCGTATTGTGGGTCTGAGTTTAATCACTATGGATACAAGGCAAATTGAAAGCAGAATTTGTGCGCGTGACCTTGTTTTCAAATGTTTACGAAAGAGCGGAAGAATTAGCTGCCGCGAGAGTAGAAAGGAGGGAGCTGCGTTACGGGGGGGTGTTTTTTTTAGGCAAAAATTTGTCGAGATTGGGTGCGCTGCTTGTTTGTCCGTAGAAATTTGGCTACCTGTTCCCATACGTTTCCAACACAATTTAATTCACGTTTTCTGCTTTATCAGTGCCTCCGTTTGGAGCATTAAGGGGAAATTGGGGTGAACGTAACCACAGAAGCGCCTTTCCAGCTTGCAGCACGCGTGGGTTTTACTCTCTGCGCGTTTGACTGCGGCTTCTGAGCTCTGGAAGCCGGCTCCAGCCCGAAACCCTCCTCCTATGTCTCTTGGCCGTGAAAGAAATTGGTGCCGCCGTTGGCTTCTTGCTGTGCCCATCTCGCTGTCGGGATGGATGAGGATGATTGCGGGGGGAAAAAAAAAAAAGTCACAAATATGTCCGAGGCTCCGGCGGTGGCACCGTTTATCCCGGTTATTTCCCAGCTGCGTTTGGGTTGGTGACTTTTGCTCGAGCCGGGGAGCGGGCTCTGCGGCAGGCGGTTTCCCCGAGCTGTGACGGTTTTAGCCCTGAACCGCTGCCGGCCTCTTCCCCTCCTGCACCGCCTGCCCCTTGCTGTCACGTTGTTGTCCCCTTGAATTTTATTTTATTTTATTTTTTTGGCATGGGGCTGCGGGTCCGTGTCCCCGCTCCCTCCATCCCCCCGGCGGGGCTCTCCGCCTTGCCGGCACTGCGACTCCTTACCTGGGAACGGCAAGGATGGGGAGCGGAGTCCCAGAGAGCTGTTCCCTTTGGGCTCTGCCGAGCTTTACATATTTAACAAAAAACCTTCTTTCTTTGCCCAAACTGCCCGTCCTGTCTTTGGGCTGAGCCTTTTCCCCGGATGCAGGAACACTGTGCCTGCCTCCGCCGCGGTGCCGATGCCGATAACGGGGCTTTCAGTGCGAAACACGCGGGGGAAGAGCCGCTGCTCTCGGACCGAGCTAATTATCTCGAGCCGATAGCTGGTTAATTATCGCGGGTGACTGACGCTCCTCGCGCAGCGCGATGGTGTAAAGCGGCCGATCCTCCCCGCGGCACCGGCGGAGCCAGGCTCCGGGGGCCTCCGCGTCGGCACAGCGGCGCTGGCCGGGTGGGAGGGCTGGGGTGTCTGCGTGTGACACGCCGGTGCTGGGGGTGTCGGGGAAGCGGTCGGGGTCCTACCTGCCAGGGTCGTGGTGGTGGCGTCTTTGTTGTTTTTGTGGGTTTTGTTTTTTTTTTTAACTGAAAGAAGGGATTTCTCTTCCAGATGGTGACTGCTGGGATGTTTTACCAGAGATGAGTAGGTGCAGTGTTTTCTGACACGTATCTTCGCTCTCTGTTTGAGCTCCGTTTATAACAAGGCTGCAGAGGGTTAAGGACAGAGCGTGAGACGGCAGAGTTATGCCTTTAGTTATAAATACACCCATGGAAAGTGTTACGGACGGTTTTAAGTGAGCATCTGACTTGCCGGACTCTAGAAATTGAGGAATAATTTATTAAAACACATTTTACATTTCTTTGTCTTTCATAAAGAGGAAGACCTTGGGAGAGGACCTGGAGAGGGACGGATTAAAGACCGGGGATGCCGGGCCAGGTCTCGGCATCCCTTTGGGGTGCCCAGGGCTGCGTCTTGGGACCCGTGGGCAGTTCGGACAGTGATGCTGGCCGGGGACGCGAGGGGCCGGGGGTCGCTCTTGGACCAGTTTCCCCGGCGCTGGCGGGGAGGGCTCCTGGGGAGGGACCGCTCGAGCCCGTGCCCCTGGGACGGCGTCTATTTGGGGCAGAGGACGTTCGTTACAGAACATCCTGAATCCCGCGGCAGCCCCCGGCGCTTGTCCAAACCTGATAAGTCTCAACTATGACAAGGTTCAGGCTTCGCCCTGGCCGGCTCCCCGACTGCAGAGCGGCCCCGGGGACGCGCCCCGGCTGCGGGGCCCCCGCGTTGGTGACCGGGGGGGTGGACTTCTGTGCCGGCAGATTTGGGGGGGAAAACGTCAAACCTGGCCATAAGTGGGGAGGGGTGCTGGAAGCGATGGGAAGAGCGGGGCTGTCCCGGAGGCTTAAAATCCACATGAGGATGGGAATGGCCGAGCCCCACTTGCCCAGAAGTGCTTCACAGTGGGGTTGCGTGGGCCAAGCAGAGCCAGAGCCGTAGGGAGGACCTGGAGCCGTGGGGACGTCCCCATCCCGAAGCCCCGCCGCGGGTGATGCCGTCGGCGTGCAGAAACCCCGCCGGCCGGTTCTGGGGCCCGGGAGCGCTGACAGCGGTGCGGTCGTGACGGGGGGCGCAGCTGGGGAGCGTGGCGACGGCGGGACGGCTTGGCACGTCCCCAGCCGCGGCGCAGAGCCCCGGCCCCAGCCCCGGCTGGCAGGAGCAGATGGCCAGCACATCTCGGAGCAGGCCTGGCATGTGGGCGCCGGCAGCGGAGGGGCGGCCGCGGCCCCCGAGCCACCGCCGCCGTGCCGGGCTCCCCGGCCGAGGGAGGCAGTTGTGTGATGCTCGCCCTGTCTTCGCACGGCTTGACGGCTCTGTGCCGCTGCCAGCTTTTGCACCGTCGTTGCAAAGCTCCTCCTGCTTGGCTCTGAAATCCCCTGCTCCCGGAGTCATGGGGTTGCGTGGGTGCCTCCACCTCCTCCTCCGTGAATTGAAACGAGGAGGCGCATCCAGCTGCGAAGGGAAGAAAAAAAAATCCTTCCAAGCTCTGAACGCGCACAAAAGAAAACGCGCGTGAAGAAACCCATCGGTGTTGGGTTTTAAAGTCACACCCAGTTATCTTCCTATGGGGGCTGAGCCTGACTCCCAGCAGCGTGGTCCCGGCAGACTGCGGCTGGCTCTGCCCAGGGGGAAGGTGGGATCTGCCCGGCTGGGGCAGCGCAGCCTCCTCTCGCCTGCTGGAGGCTCGTCTGGCAGCTGCCGCCGTAGAGGAGAGAGGGGGAAGAGGTTTGAAGCATGGTGCCTGTTTATCTTGCTTAACGTGGGTAATGAATGTAATTGCACAATTAGCTGCAAACCGTGACGCTGCTTCCCCGGCCCGGAAGGGTTGCGAGGGGGATAATCCCAAACGGATTGAATCAATAAGGTGATGCTGATGCTGAACGCTTTAAGGCAGGCTGGTCCCACCGGCCGGAGACTTCCTATGGTCTGGGGGGTTTGGAGATGACGGTGCTAACTTGGGCTTCTCTGGCTGACCAGGGACTGGGGATGGTCAGGCTGGCCTGGATGGGGTAGCAGAACATGGAGCAGCTCTGCAGCACGCTGTCCCTCTTGCCAGTCTCTCTTTTTTCCCATCCCTCAACCTTCTCTTCTAGCTCTTCCCATCCTTCTTGCCTTGCTCTCCATCCCCACCCAGCACCTCATCTCCCCTAGCAAACCCCTCTCTGTCCTCACTCCCTTTCCCAAGGCTCCTGGAGGAAATGTGCCGACTCTTTGCGGGCTGGGATGAGCGAGGCTCTGGGGCAGCCGAATTTGGCCTCATCCCCACCAGGGATGCAGTGGTGGGTGCTGCCAGGCTGGGACCAGGCACGGATCCTTTGGTTTTTTTGTTATTAAGTCATCTTGTTATGCTGGTGGGAGGGGGACGCAGAGAAGCAGCGGGATGTGGTGATGAGAGGGGCGTTATGGAGGCTGCTGCGGGATCCGAGCTGGAAAAGCGAGGCAAGCAAAATATGCCTTGCCCCCATCTCCGCTGCCCCCCGTCCTCCTGTGCGCTGCTCGTGGGGCTCCCCCTTTCCAAAGGGAGCAGAGAAGAGATTTGGCGTCTTGCCCCTTCCCCCTGCCCTTAATTAGGTTTGTGTCTTACAATTAACGTTTCATAGAAAGGCCTGGAAGGGAGCGACGTTTGGCAGCTTGGGAGCGAGGCAGCTGAATATACTGTCATCTGTCCCTCCGCAGTGGGGACAGGGGTGGCTCTGGGGTCACCCTTTCTCCTGCCCGTTGGCGGTGGGACCCTGGAGGCTGTGGGTCGGTGCCGGCAGAGCCAGGACCTGAGCATCCTTAGGACTCTCCACGATTCCTACCATCTTATTTCGGACCTACAATGATTTTTTTTTTTTTTTTTCCCCCTTTTTTCTTTCTTTCTTTCTCCCCCCGTGGCACGGCGCTCCCTGATCAGCCCCTGATGGAGCGCTTGGAGCTGGGGGAACCGCTTCGGATCTTTGCAATCCCGATGAAGGCGCCGAAAAGAAATCGGCTGGGGGAAGAAAGGGGGGTTTGTTTCGGTTTGATGAGAATTTTGTCTCCACCAGCTGGAGAGACAGCTGGGGTCCTCTCCTGCCCCGGCTCGCCAGCCCTCGCCTCGCCGGTTCTTCACCTGCTCGCAGCCGCCAGGCGCAGGGAGGGATTTGCCGAGCTGTGGATTTAAGAGAGCCCACAATTTGGTTTCTTGCTCAGTCCTTCCTCGGGGGGGCTTTCTGGCAGGGTCTAAACCCCGTGCTGCGGTCCCCCCCCAGCCGGTTTCGGAGAGGGCGGTGGTCTCGGGTGCCAGCCGAGCCGGAGGCTGGCCGGCGCGCGGGCAGGATTTGCCTGCAGCCGGGGAGGATGAGCTCCGCCGGCTGCCCCCGTCCCCGCTGGCAGCGGTGGGGTGGCCTCGACGTACCCAAACCTGCAGCAGGCTCTGACTCTGATCCTGCGCGCTCGCCCCAGGGTGCGGCTGGGGGGGGACCCCGCAGCACCCTCTGCGTTGGAGGGGGAGAAGGGGACTTTGGGGGTGAGGGTTGGTCTCCTTTTCTGCTCGCAAGGGTGCCAGGCCTGCTTCTGGCTGAGGAGGGGGAAACCCAACGGTTTGAATCAGGTTTGGGTCTGGATTCACGGTTCCCCAATTCTGGTGAACCCCGTGGTGTGCAACCAAGGAGGGCTACTCAATGCATCCCATGTCCCGGATATTTTTCTTCTCAAGATGCTCTTTGTGCTCTATTTTGGCTCGTGCCCTCTGCAGATGGAAACGCGGGGTGGGGACGCTGGCACCGGCATGGGGACAGGG
The DNA here is from genome assembly GCA_009819775.1 of Phoenicopterus ruber ruber. NCBI lineage: Eukaryota > Metazoa > Chordata > Aves > Phoenicopteriformes > Phoenicopteridae > Phoenicopterus > Phoenicopterus ruber. The sequence continues at coordinate 29,801,655 of CM020222.1, forward strand.
GTCTGGGCTGGAGGACTGTGCCTCTGCCTGCGATTTAATAAAGCATCTCCTCTGTAATAGGAGTAAAGAATAGCTCTAAACCAGGGAGAAAATATTTGGATTTTATTAGGGTGAAATACTGGGGTTAACCCCAAATAATATTTTTTTTTCTATAAATGTGTTTTCATGAGAAATTTGAATTTCTGCGTATTTGTAAGAGATTTCAGAAGGGAGAGGTGGGGGGGGGGACTAACGGCGCTACCTGACATAGCAAACGCTGCGCAGACGGCTGCGAAAGCCTATCGCCACAGTACGCTAGCCTGTAACTTCAGTTTTGTTCCTCGGTACTTTTAACCTGGAAGGAATAATCCTGCCTGGGCGGAAGGAAGCCAGCTGGTCCCCGGGGATCTTCTCCTGGGGCTGTTGGTCCTCAGGGGCAATGGATGCACCCGGGTTTCTCGTGCGTCTCTGTGAAACCGGCAGGCATCTCACTGCAGCTCTGATTGAGGTTTGTTTGGGGGGTTTTTTTTGTTTGTTTTTTTTAAGATCATCAAACCTTGGTTGCCCAGGAGAGGGGTTCTGTAATCCCTGGCTTCCCACCCCAAATATTTGCGGAGAGCCAGATCCCGAAGCTTTTGGGAGAGGCGTGGGGCAGGCTGACCGCTGAGCGGTGCCGTGCCAGGGCTGCGCTGGCAGCAGGGGCACAGCGTCGGGCTGGTGGCACCGGTCTCCGTTAATTTGGGGGATTTTCTATGAGATGGCGCTGCCTTCTTGCTGATCTGTTTTGCTGGGATCTTATTAACAAAAGATCAATTTCTTCAGCTTGTCAGGGATCCTTCGGGTGCTCCACATTTTGTAGGCTGGCTATCTGAAAATGGTGTTTGCTCCCACATAGGTTTGAGTTTTCAGGAGGGTGACACGTGCGTTTCTCAGTACAGGGGAGAAATCATGTTGTGTTCAATGCAAACAATTTATTTTCTCATATTGCACAGTGCGCTTGCACCTACCTGTTTTCAGTAGAGCATTTCCCGTGCCCACGAATATGGTCCTGTTTTGGGTTCAGGTCTCCTGCATTGGTGCCTGGTCGGGGTATGATGGGTCACGGTTGCACGCAGGAGAAGGAGCTGAGACTTGGCTCCTTCACCCATGAAATGGAGCTGGAAATACGAATCTAGCTAAAAAAGGCTTCATTCATCATCATAAGTGTTTTGAGCGTCTCGCTGGGCGAGTTTGAACGCCAAGCATGAATTCTCAGTCTCCCTCTAGATTTGCCTAATTTTTATGTCGTGCCTGCCTTTGTGTTTTCCACCTTGGGCCACCTTTGACCAAAGGTGGCCAAGAGCTTGTGTTGCAGATACCAGCTTCTCCCAGGCACGAATCAGTAGGATTAAGGCATGAGTCAATAGGAGAAGGCACGAATCAGTAGGAGAACGCTCTCCTCTGTATCCCGGCACATCCCGGCAGGCAGCGATGCTTCCCCTCGTCGGAGGGTCGCTGGGGCTTCGTGGCCGCAGATGAAAGGTTCACCCTGCGCGGAGGCGTCCTGCTTGTCCTCGGGGCAAATGCCTCGAAGGGCAGAGCACGCTGGAGGAGGCTTCCTCGGCCGGTGCTCGAGCTTTGCGAGCCCATCAGGGCTCGGCACTGATCCTTCCCCGCTGTCCCCCTGTCGCCATCGTCCGTACGTTGTCTCTCGCCGCTCCCCACCCCTCTCCTTCCCTTGCGGGCTTCGTTTCCTAACGCTGCTCTTGGGGAGAGCTTTCTGTCCCTGACAGCGGAACAAATCCCTTTTCACGCGACCGTCGCTCCTCGGCCCATTGTCCTCCGCCCCCGCCGCCACCGTGCAAAATCTCCCTCCCCGGTACGTCTGTTCCTCTGGAATGATAACCACCGTCGCGGTGGGGCGAGGAGCCCCCGCAGTCCCTCTGGGCAAGGTCCCCTACCCGGGAGGGAGCAAAGCGAGGTCTTAAAAGCACAACGAGTGGCAAGGGCAATTCCCGGAGAATCCACCGTTTGGATGTGATTCATCCCTTTGGGATGTGCGTCCTCTCCTCTGGTTTTGTGCCGCGGAGCTCCGTGGATGAGCCTGGAGCCTGTGTGTACCGAGGGCTCCTTCTTCCCTGCCTGGGGCCAGCGGAGCCACGTTATAAGTTGATTTTTCACTGCGTGGCATCACCCAAGGTGGCTAAGCAGGAAGAGGGAGGTGGGAATTTTCTCTTTGCTATAGAAAGCTCAGGAAAGCATTTGGCAGGAAAAATTTGGAAAGAGGAGAGAAACAGGTTAAGGGACCTGAAGGCAGTTCTCAGCTGCAGCAGTTTTTTTTATTTGAAAGAGTCAGCGTTGTCATTTCTTCCCTCCAATCCCCGCTGTTGTAAAAACATAGGGACGCTTTCGTTGTCAAAATTTCTGCTTGACATTTGCCAGCTCTGTTAAGTCTTTATTCCTGGAAAACAGCGTCTTAGCTATGCAAAAATTTGCTAACCTCTGCAGTAATGTGTCTAAACTGGAGGAGGAAAATGCAACATGGGAAATGGCACGTGTTCGCAATTGCCTCCACAGGGGTGGTTTTGATGCCGTCAGATGAATAAATTCATGAGCGCTGATAGCGGAGGTGGACATTTGTCGAGGCACAACCCCAAAACTCTTGCCCAATGACGTCTGTGTTGAGCCCGGATTGGGACTGCCCTACAACACACTTCTGGGGCATCTTTTCCATTCGTGGTCTTAGAGAGGACCGTCCGGGCAACGGGAGAGGAGGGAACGGCAGCTGTGCTGCGTGCGTGTCGCGTGTGCAGGACCCCAGCCCTGCGCTGGGTGTTGAGGATGGGGCGACAGTCTCCTCTCTGCTTGCAGACCGCTTTCTGCAGGCTCCTGCAAGGGCTGAAGGGGAGGAAGAGGCTCCTCTGGAGCACACGGTTCAGCCAAGCCAAGGTCTGAATTGCCTGATGGAGATGCTGAACTCCAGGTCTTGGCTGCAAGGAGAGCTGAGAGCACCTTGCTCACCTGGACTGTGTCCGTGAAGCCAGCCATCCTCTTGGCATGGGCACGTGCGGTCTCTGGCACGGTGGGATGGCTCAGGCTCACGTGTCTTGAGTCTTGCTTGTGCCAAATGGGTGGCCAGCTGGGTTGGCAATGGGGAACTGAAATTCTAAATTATGTATATCTCAGCATCTCCGCTGCCGGGCAGAGCGCTGGAGTGGTATCGAGCAGATCCTTTTAAATAGCGATGTGGATGTGGGAGCTTGGTTAGGAAAGCCATTAAGTGTTCGAATCTTCTTGATGCCTGCTCAGGTGAATGTTGCTCCTTCCTTTTGCATCCGTAATTACGAAAGGCTGAAAGAGCAACCTCAACGGACTGGCTTAAAAGTTTAATGAAGCTTAAAGTCTTGTAGGTTGGACTTTTAAGTCTGAGCTTGTTTGAGCTCTGGCCCTAGGAAGGAGGGTTAACCAGAAAGGAGGAGAGGCTTCCTGCATACATTACCTCAAGGACATTAAAACCCACGTTGATGGGAGGTGCTGTTATGGAGACGGATTAGGAGAAAGTAATGGGAGAAGACATCAGAGATGAGTGAAGGGCCCTGTGTGGGCAAAGTAGGTCCAAGTGAGGCGTTTATCCTTGGCAGGGGGAAAGCTGCCCATGGCAGGGACGAGACTTTCTGGCCCGTGCTGTGCAAGATGCGCGTGTGACAGATGCCCTCTGCTCCGCAGCTCCAAACCCGGGCAGCGCTGGTGGACGGGTGCCAGGGTGCAGCAGGATCTGGGTGGCTCACCCGCTCTGTCTGGTGTAACACGCTTCTTGCAGCGCCCGCCAGAGATGCTCCAGGCTGGGGAGGGTTGCCGGCATGCCCGTGCTGGCGTCTCCAACCAGGTCCTAGCAAGAGCCAAAGTGTCTTTATGGGAGTTTCCTCTGCAGCACCAAACTCCCCTTTGAGCCTTTTTTTGGCCGGCTGAGACGGGGAGCCGAGACCCCGAGCGGTCGGCTGGTGCGAGGCTCGGGGAGAAGCGCTCTCTCTCCAGATGTGCTGCGTTGTGAATCTCTGCCGGATCCCGTTTTTAGTTTCACGGTAAGGGTTTGCAGCGGGAACGACCTCTGGCCGAGCGCGCTGGGCTCCTGCCCGCTCCCAGCGCTTCACCTTTCTCCTCCTCTCGCCTCATGGCGAAACTGCAGCTCTTTATGGCTTTAAGATGGAAGAAACATGGTCAATGCTTTGATGCTGGAGTACGTACGGGGATGCAGCTGGGTTCATGAGACTGTTTCTCCGTGGCCAACCAAGTTCAGAGGCTCTGATGCCACCCATCCTTATCCAGGCAGGGTGACATGAAGCGGTGAGTCTGGCTGCTAAACCAGAGAGCCCAAATCCACCCTGCTCTGCTGGGATGGCCCATCCCCATCCTCCAGAGAAAGTGCAATTTCCCTGCCAATAATGTCTTTATGCTATTTCCAACCGCGTAACAAAAATCCCAGGAACTCCCTGAATCCTTGGCTTTTAAAGTAAATATACCCCCACCCCAAACTCATTTATTTTTGCCTGTTTCAGGCACTTCTGCCTCCCAACGTTGGCCTTGGTCCTTCCCTCCCCGGCCTGACGCCTGCAGAGCACCGTTCTCACGCAGAGCGGCTGCTGGCCTCAGCTCGGGGCGATGCTTTGCAGGTCTCCTTGGTCGGCCGGGGAAGCACATCGGGCACGTTGTGGGTGAAAGGTGCTAATGAAACGAAAACCAAACCTACATCTTCCCCCTTTAGCGTCTTCGTGCTGGAAAAGTGCAGCAAAAGTCAACCGACGACGCATCTTGCCGAAGCTGCATTTTTTTTTCCATAAGGATTAGTGGTTCAAGAGCGAGGATTTTCAAACTGACAAGCCCTTGGCAGAGAAATAATTATAGGCTTTTTATGCTTTGTGTTTCCTAAGTAGTTCTAAATAACTTTTTCCCTTGGGGCATTTTTTTTAAGTCCACAAAATGGGGGAAAAAATCTGTATTTCCTCAGTGTCCTTGAAAATATGCAAGATGTTTGTGGAGACCATTCAAGTTTCAGCTATAAGATTTTTTGCGTGTGTGTGTTTGCTTTAACCATGTCCAATCAACCGAAGTTTCTTGGCTGGTGATGCTTCAGAAATGGATCTTAGAACTGGGAGATGGAGGGAGATAGATGTGATCACTTCTTGGCCATCTCAGGAATGCGGGTTTTGCCTCTGCAGTATATTCCCCGGGGTTTTCACCCCGCTCCTTGCTGTAAGAGAGGATTTCTGGGTCTAGCGGAGGTGATTTTCCTCATCAGAATCCATTATTCGCTTGTGCCGAGTTGCTGCGCGTCCCGCCGGGAAACGCTGGCTGCGCTCCTCTCGTCGGCATCGCGCTGCGGTTCCCGGGGGCCGGGAGCCCGGCGGGGCTCGCCCAGCCCTGTCCTCCGCTGCGTCCTCTCCTCGCCTGCGCCTCCGTCCCCGCCGCTTTGCCCAGGCTTTTTAATTTTAAAAAAGGCAGCTTGACGTGAAAAAAGCCACCCGGGGGCGGTTGGGGGCAGCTCCAAGGCACGCGTGAGCTCGTGCCTTTTATCCCAAGCAAAATTCACCTCCTATAAGTTTCTATGCAGGCCCTTAAAGAGGTACCTTAATTTTCTGAGCACAGCGGACATCTCCGTGTCGCAGCGTGTTTTTCCACGGCTCAGTCTCAGCCCGGAGCTCTTTGCTCCCTACTTTTTTGCCTCCCTACCGGAAAGAGCCCTCCAGAGGATGGCTGTCCTAAATCCGAGCTATCCCGTGCCTGACCGGGGAGGGAGTTTCCATCCATCCGTCCGTCCGTCCATCCATCCCTGATACTAAAGGCCACTTGCAATGTAAGGGGGGACCTGGGAGAGGACCCTGCTGGCGTTTACACTCGCCGCAATATAAAAGGGCAGCGCCGGGGCCCGGCGGGGCTGTGTTATTGCATCTGCTGTCGGGGCAGCGCCGGGGCGCTCCCCCGGGATTACCGGTGCAATATTCCTGCTGTCGGCAAGGAGGGGAGGCCAGGCTGCTGTTAATAACGGCGTTGCTCTACCTTGGCTTTATTAAGTGAGGGAAGCCTCCGTTCCTGGCGCCCCAGGCGTGTCTGGGTCCGGGCGAGAGGGAAGGGGGTGGGAGCGGAGAGGGGGGCGGTGGGGAGAAGGTGTTTGAAGTAATTAGAGCTGCTTGGTGGAGAGAGGGGAATTGCCAAGAGGGGTGGCAGTGATATCTCGATGGAGCGTCCTGCCCCGACCCTCTGCAAAACCCTCCTGCGGGCTCTGCCCAACCCACCTCGGCCCTTCGTCTCCCTGGGGGCTGTGGCGTTTAGTGAGTGGGGTGGTGAACGCCTCGCTTTCCCCATTCCCCCCTCTTCTGAAGACCCTCTTAGGGTAGCCAAAGTCTGGTTGAGCTTGCAGGGAGGGCACGATGTAGCTCCGGGGCTTACAAAGTCCCTTGTGCCCTGCAGAGGGACGTGGTGCCAGGAGGGGACCTGACTGTCCTGTCCCTCCTCTGCCCCAGCCATCATTTCTCAGGGGAAAGGGTTTTTTTCTCATCTTCCCCTGTCCAGACGCTGCGAATCCCACTAAAACTTTTGACTGGAGCAGGGATTACGTGCTCAGGTTTCAGCCCTTGTCTGCGAGCGGTGTAAACTTTCTGCCGGAGCTCAAGTGACATTTTGTGGGAGATAGGAGAGTATTAAGTGTTGGTCCTCGCAGATAAAAATAGCCGCCAGCCCGACGACGTTTGCTGTCGTCTTGTCGCTGGTCTGACCCGGCTCCATCGCCTCCACGCTGGCGCTCCCGACCTGCTCCTTTCTTGGCATCAGGTGCTGGGGGCACCCGCAGCCGGACCTGGCGCGGTCCCGCTCTGAGCATCCCCACCCGCCTGTCCAGCAGCGACGGGCAGCGATGCTCCTTTCCTCCCGTAAGCACCGCCGGGATGGTGCCGGGCTCTCGGTGTAGGCTGGAGGGCAAACCGGCCCGGGAGCAGCCGGTCCCGGGTTTGCGTTCGCAGGGGCTGGAAGGAAACGCTGTCCATCCCGCTCGCTGTGAGCCCACCCCTAACCAAGCAGAGTCTCCCCCTTCCCTGAAATCAGAGCCTGTGGATCAAAGCAGGTACCCCAAATAGGCTGTTGTCACAAACCTCACTGCTAATGTGGGAGCTCTCCTGATTACAGGAGTCCTCATGTGTGCACACGTGTCTGCCTGTCTGTTTTTCCCGTTGCTGCGTTTCAGAGCCGATGTTTTCATCCTGAGGTTATAGCCAGAGCTGGCTCGGGGCCCCTCAGCAGCATCGGCAGAGCTGACTCTTGCCGCTCCAGAAATGCGGGGCTGGGGCCAGTCGAAAGGAAAGGAAAGGGAAGGAGAGGAGGAGGAGGGAGCGGCAGGGTCTGGCTCGCTGCTGAGCTGGGACCAGATCCGCTGCTGGGAGAGGCTCTCCCACCCTGCCTGCCCTGTGCCTTTCCCGGGCTCTGCTTCAGAGTAGCATCCACCCGCTCCACCTCCGAAAATAGCCAGTGTGGCTCTGGAAGAGCTTGTGTACAGCTGGTAGGACGTCAGCAGGGACAATTTCTCCTGCTATTGAGCCTTCCTTTCTTGTGGCTGGGCTGGGAAGTCCCCAGGCATTGACCTCTGTGGACTGAGCATCCTTTGAGGATGCCTCCATTCCATCTGCTTGTTCTGATGTCCACCAGAGCATCATTCTCCCCAAGGATCTCTTCATGGACCTCCTAGCTGCATAGTCAGGCTGCCTTCAATGCAACTTTTTAATTGCAGCCCTTAAATACCTTTCTCAAACTGGTGAAGGCTTTTAGGAGCAGCATCTTTTCTAGATTCCCTTTACTCTCTGCTTCAAGGCCCACCTGCTGCTGGGGGATTCATCATCTTGCGTGGTGTCATCCATCAGCTGAAGCGTCTCTCCTGTCAGAAATAAGGAATGAGGTCCTCGTGTGTCTGGAGCCGAACCGATGCGATGGCACTTGGCCACTTACAGTAGTGGGCGATTACTGAGCCCTTGCCAGGAATTCTTCCAGTGGGATCGGGAACGCTCTCGGGTGTTAAATTTGTCCTGCGGCGCGTAACCTCTAAGTAGAGCCCGTCGTGTTTTGTAACGGATCATATGATGCCGGCGATGGCAGCCACCCGCCCTGCGTTTCAAGGTCAGCGCTGAGCTCGGGGCCAGAGGGGCAGCTCCCGGCTGCAGCCTCGCCTGGCCACTGAGCCACCCCGCAGGGCTCTGCTCCCTCCCGGGGTAAAGCCTCGGGAGCTCAGCCTTGGACCTGGAGGCTGTTTTGCTCCCGGCCGGTGAGGCTGCAGCCCGCATCTCGGGATCTCCACTCGCGGGGTGTGCTCCTGGGATCGGCGTGGCTCTGGGATGCAAATCTTGCCCGCGTCTGTCCTGCAGCCCCATGAGGGTTTCTTGTGTGCTGCCGACGCGCTGTCCCCGCGTCTGGAAACCGCTGTCCCTTATCCAGAGCCCGTGCATCAGGTGCGGCTCCATCCCCTGAGAGCTGTCAGCATCATGCTAAGGACAGGAGCTTCCAGCATACACACAGACAATACGCCCTCGCTCTTAGTGCCTTAAAATACCTGCCAGTAAGGACTTCACCTTGTATCCTTGAAGCTGGGGGAGGTGCTGTGCAGGGACGGGTTTGCTGGCAGAGGTGAGGAGCTCAGGGTCCTCGTCTTGATGGATGACCGGCGCAGTGATGCCGCTGCCTGCTCTGTCCCCTGGCTTCCAGCCCCTTGCAGGAAAGCATGGCCATCCTCGTGGGAAGAGTCTCCCGTGGTCTTTATCAATAAATAAATGTTTAAGGCCCATCGCTGTATCAGGCAATTACAAGGGACTTTTCGGAGGGCTCGTTAAATAAGAATTAGCAGGGGTTTAAAATATTAATGGGCAATTGGCTCTCGCCAGTTCTCTTGTTACACAAACATTTCATTTATAATTTGGACCCAAGCTGGGATGTGCTGAGAGATGCTCAGGCTGCAGCCTGCACACGGGGGTTAACGCGGTGCTCTCTCCTGCCAGAAAATAATAAAAGCCAGGGACTGTCTAGGGATTGTGCGTGAAGGATTAGGAAGAGGATGTGCACGGGCCTGTCTGCAGCTGGTTGAAGTCTAGCGCAGAGGGGTAAGCCTGGAAATCATTGCTTTCTGATGGCTGCGAGGGGGCCAGCGTGGAAAGCTTGTCTCCTAAAACCTGGGGGGCTCTGCAGCCGGCCGGTGCTTTTAGTGGGAGGCAGCGAGTGGATCCTCTTTCCCTGAGAGATGACTTTGCTGTCCGGGAAGGAGGAAGCACCACGGGGTGGATGCTTCTGCCTCCGCTTTCCAGATGCTGCAGTTGTTCAGTGCCAGCGGAGGATGCTGGGCTCCAGGGACTGGGGTTTTCGGTGTGAGCAGAGGATGCTGGGCTCCAGGGATTGGGGTTTTCGGTGTGAGCGGAGGATGCTGGGCTCCAGGGATTGGGGTTTTCGGTGTGAGTGGAGGATGCTGGGCTCCAGGGATTGGGGTTTTCGGTGTGAGCGGAGGATGCTGGGCTCCAGGGACTGGGGTTTTCCAGCTTTCTACAGGATACCTTGTGAAATCTACAGATTTTGCTGGCATCCTGGCTTCATCCACAGCATTATCTGTAGCTTGTTTTTTAAAGCTCCAGGTCCCAGAGTGAGGGCATTCCATGAAGTCCTCCCCTACCTTTCAATAGGGAGCCCTTCTAGCTGTCTGGCTCTGGGGAAAGCTGGAAGATGCTCGGGTCTTGTGATTGTTTGACTTTGTGATGTTGGCAGTGTTCCTCCCTGAAACAGTCGCCTCGAGCTGGCTCGGGAAACCAGAGTCACAGCTCTCTGGGTTAGCGAGCGCGTGAAGTTATTCAGTGTTAGGATTTACCTTGCAACCACCGTGCTCGTGAAAGGTGTCTGCTGAGATGGAGGCATCCACATTCCCTAAGGCGAGTCAGGACTTTATGGCCCTCACCCAAGAGAAGCACATTGCTTTTGTGGCAACTATTAATTGCTTCCTGAATTTAAAAAGCATAAACAAACTCTCTTGCCAGGGAGCGAGTTACCCGGTGCATAAATGCTTTGCCATTAATGCGTGGCTGACCCTGACGATGATGCGAGGACCAGAAGAGCTTTCAAAGAATTTACCAGAAACCATTTCAGGGGAGGTTGTGTGTTGTAAATCCTTAAGTAATGGGATGAAGTGAATTAAATTAGATAATAGTTTGCAGAAACCGGGCACGATTCCCCATTGAGGATCTTGAGATCATTAGAAACATAGCGTGGTGAGGCGAGGACCCTGCGCGTCCTTATCCCAGCAACCGATGAGCGAGTTTACAACCTGGAAAACGAGATTATCGAAGGGTTTGTTTTACACGCTGCAATAACGAGCGACGTTAGGGAGCAAAACAGGGTCCTGTTACATCCAAAGGTGCATCGTAGAGGAGCAGCCCAGGACAGCACTGTTTGCGCTGGGTCGAGGATGCCCATTGCATCCAGCACCCGCAGCAGCCGCCTTGGGGCAGCTTGCAGCTTTGCTGGGGGTGTCTCGGGCGGTCCCATGCCTCTGCTGAGCTCGCCCCAGCTCAGGGAGCTGCTTCAGGAGGACTTTTAGCTGCTATAGCAAGGGAAATGGTGTCCTGTCTTGCTTTCACAAGCTGCCCTGACGTATACATCCATCTCTCCCCTCCTGCTGTCCTAAAGCTGTTTGCAGGTTTCTAGGGGGCCCCAGCCCCTCCTCGCCAACTCCCCAGCCACAGACGGGGCCGCTGAGCTATTTCACAGGGAGATGCTGGCGCGTGGGGCTGTTTGCTGCCTTCCCCCTCCGGCAACGCCTTTCATTTGCTTGCTACCTCCGCTGGTTTGCTCTTCCCCGGGCTCTCCCGGCACCGGAGGGATGGGGTTGGGCAAGCTTTAGGGATGCCGGTGGCTTTTGATGACAGATCTGCTTTTACCATCTGGGGCACGTGTTGGGTTTTCCCCAGACGTTTGGCGATGGTGCCTGCCGCAAAGAGCTGGGGCGCTCGGCAAACAGTGTTAAACCCCTCTCATTTGAAAGGGCAGGCACAGGGAAAAAAAAAAAAATGTTTTGCCTGCGGCAAAAAAGTATTTCCCAAATCCAATATCTATGCAATGAGGGGTACCGCAGTGGGAATTGCGCATCCTTTCGTGGGGCAGCGCTTGCAGGGAAAGCAGTCAGCGGCCAGGCTGCCTCGAGCCCTAATAACGTCTTGCTGGCTGCCCGGGGCAAGGCGCTGGTGCTTAAAAGATCAAATCTAGTGGCTGATATTCGGCTGCCTGTTAACGTCGGCGTTAGCAGATCACGTCCGGCTTGTCCGTCTGTCGTGGGGCCGCCCAGCACACGCACGGGTCCCTGATGTTTTCAGGATGACAGTGCTTGACTCCGGGGAAGGCGTAAGTCTAGATTAGCATTGGGGTGTGTGTTTTTGCATCTCCAGATTTTGCTCTCTCCAGCGGAAGGACGGAGTTCAAAGGGGCTCTGGCCTTCCCAGAATAGGAAACTGTGAGATCCACCCTGGATCCTTTTCTCCTCTTACCCAGAAGGGTCCCGCCCCAGCCGAGAAGCCCTAAATCCAGCTGGGAGTGGAAATGGGGGCGGAAAGGTCCATGTGAGGACTGTGCCTCGTTCCTGCCGCTGGTCATTCCCCTCGAGCACGTGTGAGGTTGTGTGCGATCTAGGTCTGAGCTCGGGGGTTTTGTCTTTATTCCCGTTTAGAAAGTGGGGGAAAAGAAATTCAGGAGGCTCTGGCGAGATGGGCTTGGAGCAGGGCGGCTCTCGCTCCGCGGAGCAGGCGCTGGTGTCCAATTTTCTGTCTCGCTTTGTTTAATGGACCTGCGAACCCGTTGCAAAGCTGAGATTGCACAGGCGAACGCCCCGCGGCCAGATTGCAGGGTCTTGCTTAACCCAGCGCTGCCGGGTTTCTCCCCGCGGTTTTCATGCGAGGTCTCGGCTTCACCTTTTCACCAGTGAGAAACTCCCCAGTGCGGCACAGCCGACCCCGGGGGATGGGGTTTTCTTTTGGAGGTGAGTTTTACTCAGCCTTATAGATGCTTTCTGGCAATATTTAGGTAGAAGTGGGAAGTATCTTGTGATGGCCACAAGGATGGAGAGGCTGCTTTGCACTGCGTGCTAGAAATGAGTCCTCTGCTTTCTCCCTCTCAGGACGTGGCTTGGAGGCACCTTTCCATGCTGGTGACATGGTCACTTAACCACCCTGGGAGGTATCAGCTCAGAAGGTGCTGAACAGGTCGGCATGTGACATCATTAGGCTTCAGCGGTAACACGCTGTGGAAATAAGCAGGGAGACTCTCTCAGCAGTTGGTTCCCTAACCAGAGGCTCCGTGTTGCTTTGATTTGGACTCTGTTCATGTTCAGATGGTTTTCCTCCTGGTACATACCTTCCCCACAGGCTTTCACAGGGGACTCGAGCAGGTGCAGGCTCTCGGGCAGGCCTTGGCTTTCTGCCTGCGAATCCCTGGCCTCGTGGCCTGGGGTGACATTACCGCTGTGTTTCAGCTTTGTGCGAGTTGTTTCCCACCTCTGGATCCCGCCGAGGACTTCCAGGGACAGAGGGGACACCCGAGGGAGGGGAGGTGCTGTAGAAGTCAAGGCACTGTGGCCCGCTGTGCCGTCTCCATGGCCATGTCCACCACCCCTGCCCAGTGGGTCGCATCCCCATCTGGCTTTGGGGACCACTGGTCTCAGAGGCAGGGAGCACCCGCTGTGGGTTTTCTTCTGGGAAATAAGGGCAGAGAAATACAACATCCACGTTTCCAAGCCCCCAGGGACGTCTCTGGAGGAGGAGGTGTGGAGGTGCTCGGGACGCGGCTGGGGTGAGTTTTGGAGGCTCGGGGTCCCCTTCGCACCGATGCTGCTGGGAGAGGCTGTTTTGATCTGGCGTTTTCCACCTCTCCGCTCAGCAGCAGAGAGTTGAGCGGAGGGTGAAGGGTCCCCCCGCCTGCCCTGGCTGCCGGCAGGGCTGTGCAGGCAGGAGGCGGGCAGGGAAGGGAAGGGAAGGAGGAGAGGATAACGCCCCGGCTGTGGGCCCTGGCCATTTCTGGACGAGTAGGTCATCTGGGTGTGGGAGGGGAGCCGGTGTCCAAGCCAGCCCGAAGAGGCTGAGGTTGGGTGTATGTGCGATTTGGGGGAAAGTGAGAAGGGATTTCTTAGGCGAGAGGAATGCGAGTTTCCTCCTTCACATATGTCTCCTGTTCTTCCAGTTTGCAACAAAAGTCATGAAATTGCCCAAGACCTGGCAGCAAGGACAGCCCAAGAACAGCCTACAAATCACGGGAAAGCATCTCCCCTCCTCCCTGCCTGCCTCCAGATACTCGTGCATCAGGAACCACTTTAATCCCCCTTTGGGTGATAAAACTCCTGCCCCTTCCCGATGCCGGGCGGCTGCACGGCGCAGAGCCTCCGGAGCTCGTGCACGCCGCAGCGTGGGTCCTGGCGGGTGTCGCTGACGTTAGAAATCTGATTTTCCCTCGATTTGGTTGCGCTTTTAAACCCTCCAAATGGTCCAGGGAAGGGCCGGGGTGCTCAGACATCAGGGATGACAGCAGCTGTTTGAAGGAGACACTGTGATGTGGCTGAAGGCACTTTCCTTGTCCCCAGGCGGTGGGGACAAGTGGCAGTGACTCAGGTCCTGCTTGGTCCACCTGAATTATAGGGCACTGGGAGAGGAAACGGTGACCCCCAAGGATGCCCAGCCAGGGAGCACCAGGGTTTGGGGGTGTAGGGCTCCAGCTGAGAGGCGCAGGAGCAGTTGTGTCTCGAGATGAAGGGTGCTTTTAATGAGCCCAGCCCTTTCCTTGCAATCCTGCCGGCTGCTGGTTTTTATTTGGCAGAAAGAGCCGTCGGTGAAGCAGAGCTGCAGAGGTCAGGCGGGCCCTCCCGAACTCTCCTCTTCACCCCGTACATCACGGGATGGGCAAAGCCCCTCCTGCCTTTGTACTTGCGAGGTGAGGGTTGCTGGTGAAGGGCTGCTTCGTGCCGTTTCATCTCTCTCGCTTGGGGCTCCCAGAGCAGCGTGAGAGCGGCTGCAGCCCCACCATCCTCCCGCCACGAGCGCTTGCGTCCTCCCTGGTTTTGCAGCCACCTGGTTTGCACCAGGAGGTGCTGGTCCATCAGGATCCCCGTCAGAATGGTACTCAGGCTACCCCAGTTTGGTTGCTTGAGTTATTACAGGATTTTCTTACAAGTAAACAATTCTATCCATCTTACTATTACGTGTAGACTAGCAGTGATACCAGGACCGGGACCGCCAAGGTGTCCCACCCTCAGGGTCCACCCCTCATCCCGTGTCCCATAAGACAATCACGGTGCAGGTTTCACCGAGCGGTCCAGGGGCTCATGTGATGGAGGAGACACGGCGGGGCTTCGGCACAGCCGGAGGGCAAGGGCATCCGGCACTTCGTGACGGTCGATACATGGCGTGGAGTGAGCGAAGGCGGCAGTGTGAGGCTCCGCAGAGGAGGAGGAATTATTTCTAGGCACAGCTGGGGAGTTGGGGTCTCCTCTAGCAGCATGGACACAGCCATTAGCTCTGCGTACTGACTGCCGTCCCCTCGCCTTGCCTGGCTGGGGTTGAAGGTGGCAGCCCTCTGCCACCTCTCCCCTTCCCGTATGTGGCCAATCCGCCTGGGAACCAGGCACGCAGCCGCTGCTCGGAGGGGAGACGGGGCTTCCCGAGCCCAGGCATGGGGAAACGGCTCCAGATGAAGTTGAGTTGCATTTAACAGTCCTACTTGGGATATTATTTTTCCCTACAAGGTGCTACCCCACCTTGCCAGCATCCCTTCCCCTAGCCAGCGTGCGGTGACGGTCCTTCTTCAACCCTCCCGGGGAAACCCTGCGGACTGCCCCAGCTCGCTGCGCTGCTCGTGGCCAGCCCCACGACCTGGTTCGCAGGGGAGCCGCGGCAGAGCTGGTTTCACCCCCGCCGTGCGCCGCCGCAGCCCCGGCTCTGGGCAGCAGCGGCTGCCTTCCTTCGCCCGCCCGACACGCCGCTCCCGCGCCGAGCCGCTTTCCGCTTCCCTGCTCCCACCTTCCTCCTCCCGCCGCAGCATCTGCTCCGGATGTTTTTCCCCAGGCCTGCAGCAGAAGCCACGTTTTTCCAAGCTGAATTTCCTTTGGTGTTTTTTTTGTTTGTTTGTTTGTTTTTGGTTTGTTTTTTTTTTTTTACTCTCTCCAGAGTCCCCTTCAGATTGTTTTGCTCCATTCCATCTTCTCCAATTTATTATCTCCCGCTAATGTTATTAACATGCTAATTACTCCCTAATTGCAATTGCCAATGAAGATGTCAGACAGGGCTGATACTAACCCTGATCCTTCACATCACTTTCTTTCTCGGAATTCGGCAGGTTATTCTGTACCTCCTCCATTGTCCTAACTATTTTATCTGGTTTGGCTTCACAGAGGGATGCTCACGGCTGCGTGAGTACGATTAATCCCCTAGTAAAGACTCGCCGAGACGCAACATGGGGTGGTTTATGAAGCCCCCAGGGCCAGGTCGGCGATGGGTGTAGCTCCGAGAGGGCTTTTCTGTCTGGTCCCGAGGTCTTGTCACAAAGGCAGGGTGCGTGCCTGGCTCTCCGTGGCAGCCCCCTTGGGAGGCAGAAGGAAAGGGACTTTGGAAAGTTAAAGAGCGGCATTTGCCATCCCGCCTATACACTCAACCCTCGGACTGCTCGGGCGTTGTGCAAAGGTCTTCGATGACTATAAATAGGCAGAGAGGTAGGCAAAGAGATGGTGAGATGGGATGAGGACAGGCGGCGAGCCAGCCTCGGCCGGCATCTGGAGCTCTCATCGCCTTCGTGCGCAGAAGAGGTGCGGTTTGTTCCGGCCACATTGCTCTCGTCAGGCAAAGTTTGCCCCCGCAGAGCCTATTTTTGGACACAAACACCCCCCCCCCCCCCCCGGTTACCTCTTGGAGGTGCCGCAAAGAACCGGGGCTGGCTTACGGCGAGGTGCCCCGGCACTGCTGCGGGACGTCGAGCCACGTGCTTCGAATAGCTCTGTGCAGACGTGGCCTATGGAGATGAAATGCGGCTCTTGACCGATTGCGAATAAATCAGGGTCAGGAGCTTGAATGCTGGCCAAGAAACCCAAAGGGATAAAATATAGCCTCTCTACAGACTGTTAGCAAACAGCACGTGGGCTGAGATCTGCTAGATAAATTTATGCGCTGTGAATTGTTCACCCAGCTGTAGTGGAGGGATGGACGGACCCACGGAGAACTAATAACCATATGTGGTGGACATGCCTTCGGTGCTGACCTTTAGAGGGTTCAGCAAGGCTGGGAGGCCGCCGGTGGCACAGTGACGTCTTCTTAGGGATGTCACCGGGAGGGAATGGATGCACGTGTTGCTTGATGCGAGGGAGGGGGACTCAGGCTGCCTCTGCCCTGCGTGTCCAGGAGACAGGCTGGCAAAATAAATTAATACTCTTGACCTTGGTTTTCCCATCATGTCATTTGACATGAATTGAGAATAAATACTGGGCTCTTTGCCTTTGCCTACTCGTTTCTGAGCTTGTGGGACTCATTGGCCTGAGAGCTCCCGTCCCTGATGCAGCCCAGGGAGAGCGTTTTAAAATGAGCGGAGGTCATAGGGAAATAGTGAAAAGGTGGGATTCTTCCCCAGTCCCAGGCTGCGGGCACGGGGTCTCCAGACCCCGCTGTCACCCATTTCAGGCGAAACGCCGGGAGCTGGCAGCACTGCCCCGGCCATGGGGGCTGCCTCCTCTCGCTTGCCCCAAATCCCTCGTAGCCGCAAAGAGAAACATCGACTTCACCTTGGGATGAAATGTCCTGGCGGCGGAACCAGCTCCAGGCAGACCGATTTAATGAGCCGTTGGGCTCGGTTCAGCTGCTTTAAACCGGAGAGATGGGCCTGAGCCCAAAACACGGAGCCAAACAGCCTCGTACTTGTCCAAGCTGCAGACGAGCGTGAGCGGTTCGTGGCTGGTCCCTCCTTTCTTTATCCAGGCGTCTGCTTCCCGCCCTCCGCCCCGGGACGCTGGATGTGCGCGTGCTGTCGTCGGATGGGACCAGCTTACATATTGACATCTTATATGTCAACATCTTATATATCGACATCTCTGTCCTGGCTTTAGCTCAGCTTGCAGGGGGAACTCGAGACTCCCGTGGGTACCAAACCCTGTGCCCTGGGTCTGGCCATGCGAGTGCGACCGCTCTGTTTTCTTGTCTCGTTTTACCCCAGCGCTGCAGGGGGAACCCGAATTCTCCCAGCTGCGATTCAGAGAAATGTGGGGGAAAAAAATATCCCACGTTTTGGGGGAAAAAGCATTTCTCCCGGATGCTGGGCCACTCCTGGGCTCCGCTGGGCAATCCGCCTTCCCTAGGCTGCAGGGGATATCGAGGGGGCTGCAGACCCTCTCTGCTTTCTGGGATTTGCAGCATCATTTTGAGGCTGGCAGCTGGATAAAGAGGCTTTTCCCAGGCTGGGCGTCCCTGGCAGCCTGGGCGTCCTCTCTAGGACGGACCAGCCGCCTGCGTGCCCAGCACCTCTCCTGCACTATTGCAGCAGGGACGTCCGCGTCCCGGCCCTGGCAGGCTGCGGACGGGGACTCCTGCCTCGGTGGCTAATCCAGCAGCTCCCCCCTTGCCGCCCCCCCCTGCGCCTTTGCTTTGGGCTGTGACTTTTGACACGGGCAGGACACATTTAACAGTGTGCTCCGAATGCTTCGCCAGCGGCGACCTGGCCGGTCGCGAGCTGCGGGGCTGTGTCGCAGCTCCTGCCGGAGCGACACCAGAGCCGGCGTCGCCGTCCCAGCCGGGGACCCCCGTCCCAGCGGCAGCCGGGGGTAGATAAGAGCCGCCAAAGGCTCTCCGTGCGCAGGGTGATGGTAATCCTCTTCCCGCTCCCCACCGTGACTCGCACCGCTGTGCGATTCAGTGATCTCATTTGTTCTTTTAAAAGTTATTTAGGCTGTGTCGGAGCAACAAGACACAGCAAGTTTTTAACACTGACTGATTTTTCCACCGAGACGTCTTTCCTTTCTCCCAGTGGCAGTGAGGATTTTGACAAAACCTCCCAAGGAAACCACAAATAGAACCCAGAGCAATGAAATCAGTGTGAAAAAGCGTGACGTGGTGCTTGGGTTGGACGTGCCCGTTGCTTTTGGTGAGGCAGCCCAGAAAAGCCCAGCACCGCACAGGCAAACCCTGAAGACATTTTGGGGGAAAAAACTGTTTTGTTTGGTTTGGTTTTTTTTTAAATTTAAAGGATGTGATTTTGCATGAAGGTGTCACCATCATCCTTCGCTCTTTTATCATCGGGGTCTAGCGCACCCCTTAAAAAAAGGCACCTGCCAGCTTTTCAGGAGTGAAAATGGGGAGAAGTGTGCCCTGCTGCCCAAAGTCGCTTGCTTATCAAAAGCAAAATGCAAAAGAGCAGAGCTAGAAGGGACACCCCAACACCTGAGCAGCCGGAGGGGGGTGTCTTACCCCACAGCCACCCCAGCGAGCTGGTGTATTTAGTGTTTCAGTGAAAGAAAAGAGGCTTCTGCTGGGGATGGGTGGCTTTGGGTGTTAATGGATCTACCTGCCACCTGAACGCATTTGTTATTGCTGTTGGTGGCATTTGCAGTCTCCCTTGGTTGCAGTCATTAAGTTCCAGAGTGAACGACAGGCACAGGGTAGTTTACACTTGTCTTAGGTGCAAGGGTACACCCCAGCACTAATTTAATACCCTTCAAAGATGTTGCCTTGTAGCTGGAAGGAGTAGCAACATCGTTTTTGCAGTTGTATTCCAGAGGGTCCTGCTGGGGGTTTGCAGAGCCCTGCCCTGACATTGCCGCTCTGTGAGCTCCCATCCCACCGGCTCCATCTACCACCGCGTGTTTTGGGGCCAGGAGAGCCTTCTCCCGGCTGAAGGCATTGAGCCATCTTCCGCGAGGGGTTCGCAGCTAATTGGTACAATCAATATTTGTTTTGCAAATGCAATTGGAGGGAAAGAGGGATTGAGAGAGCCAGAAATTCAATTGACCTGTAAAAACAGATACTGTGTGAAGGGAATCCTTTCCCTGCCAAGCAAATATTTAGAAAGGAGAAGCAATAAAATGAATAAGCAACAAAGTAATATCCTGCCTCGACGGCCTCCGGAGGCTGCCGGGAAGGGCTGCTGCCCCCGACGCTGCGATAACCCCGAGCAGACGAGTGGCAGGAACCTGTTTCCTAGAGAAAGCGTGTTTGCTTTTACCGTCTAATCCGTCAAAAGCTCATCCTGGCGCCTTGGCAGCGCTGGGACCT
Source organism: Phoenicopterus ruber ruber (assembly GCA_009819775.1). NCBI lineage: Eukaryota > Metazoa > Chordata > Aves > Phoenicopteriformes > Phoenicopteridae > Phoenicopterus > Phoenicopterus ruber. The sequence goes on from CM020222.1 coordinate 29,820,905, forward strand.
GTCTCAGGTAGCCCGGCAAGCTGCTCACCGGCCCCGCACCCCTGCAACCACGACCGCAGCATGAGCCCGGGGGTGGCACAGGGGACAGGGCTGTCCCTGCACCCTTGTGCCCCCTTGTAGGGGTCTCTGCTCTCCGCTCCCACATCCCTGCTCAGCCTCCTCCGGTGCCCCGGCGATGGGAGCACACTGGGGAGGGCTGTGGGTGCTGTGGGGTGCGAGGGGTGCGCGGGGCAGAGCATCAATGGTTCGTGTCTGGAAGGAAATTCCAGTGCGTCAACGCTCAGCCTCAGCATGCCTTGGCATGAAAATCAAAATGGTTATGGGGAAAAAAAAAAAAAAAAAGAGATTTTTTTTCAGATCAAAAAGCTCCAGAAAAATGTTTTGGGTAGGGAGTGGTGAGATGGGGTCCAGCCAGGGCTTTTGCTGAGCGGGAGCAGAGTGCTGGGGTCCCTCTTGTCCAGGGCGCTCAGCATCCCCGGGCACGGCCCTTCGGTACCCAAGTGACTTGAACCAGAGAGATCCCCTCGGGCTCCTGTCTGAATTGAACAAACTCTGTGGAAAACAAAGATTTTTCAGAAAAAAACGTATTATGTATGTACATATGTGTGGGGGGGTGTGTGTGTGTATAAAATAGAGCAAGTAGAAGGAAGGGAAATGATTTTATGGGAAAACTCTCAACCAGCTCCGGCGCTGAGCACCTTTAGGCCAGGTTGGAGCCTTCTGAACATCTTCCCCCCATGACGGATACGGACCCCTCCAATTGATGTCAGGATCTGAGACTGCTTCTTGTTTACGGGCATCAAGTAGAGCCTTTTTGGGGGGCGTTGGTGGCTACCGAAGCCACCTTGAAATGCAGTTGCTACGCAGAAATCGGAGAAGTTCGCTTTCGCGTTGGTGTAATACTGAATTTTCGAGAGTGTTGGCTAAAAATGTAGACTTTGCTCACAAACTTCCCCAGGCAAAGAGGAAAACGCTCTAAAGAAGCAAGTGAGTTTTAAACACTCAATAATCACATTTTCCTGCGGTTTTACCCCTGTTTATTATGAGGCAGCTCCTCCAGGATGCTCCATACCTGTGGCAGGGCTGCCCATCCCGCAAGGCGGAGCAGCTCTGCTTTTCCACGCATGCGATGTCAGTTGGGAGCGGGTCGCTTGCCGGGATCTCTGTCGGTGAGCCGCCCATTGCCGGGCTGCCTCTGCCGGCGCGTCCCCGGGCCACCGACGGCACGAGAACCCCCCCGCGCCCCGTCATCTGTTATCGCCGCCCTGTCTCGGGTGCCGCTGAGGTTGCAAAACGTGCCCCAAGCATTTGTTTCTCCCCAAACCCCAGCCCAGCTAGAAGACGGCTGCAACATGAGATCAGCGGAGAGGGGGGAAAAAAAAAGATGGCTTAAATTTAACGTCTTTTTAGATGAATATTTCCATTCATTCCAGAGCATATTCCTCTGGCATTTCCAGCGCGCTTGTTTAGCCGAGTAGTTAACAAACTTCATCGAAACACATGTTATAGTGCTCTCTAGTGCACGGAGCTATGAATGAAGGATGCCTCTTCTGAGATATCTCGATGTGCAGCGCAGCTTTTGCTCCGGAGCAGCCTGTTAACCACAACAGCTGCTTCCCATTGTGGAAATGCTATTTAAAAAAAAACCCCAAACCCATCCCAACAACTCGACAACACACGCAGATGATATTTATGCAAAACCCCACGTGGGGGTGAGCTGGGGCACATGAAAATAAAAGATAAGGCAAGAAATAACCCAGCCGGGAGACTGATATCTCCCTGCCGGCAGCGCCCGGTGTGCTCCCGCAGATCTCTGTTTGCCGAGCCGGTCCGAAGCAGCTGGTCTCTACGTCCGACTTAGTTTACTCTGTTTAGCTTTTATACAGCCGAGCGATTTTTATAGCTGCCGGAGCGCTGGGAAGCTCGACAGGATATTGGCCGCCTCCTAATGAGAGTTTGCCGCGTTGGCACGTCGGCACGAACGCCCCGTGAATTTTAAACGCCTGGGAAACGGCAGCTCCCGCGGCCCCGTTCCTGGATGCTCGGAGAGCCCTTGGGGGGAACCTGGGTTTTCTGTTTAATAAAGGAAAATGCAAGCCTTGATTGTAGCCTAGGAGACTCGAGAGCAGCCGGGAGCCCCAGCGCCGGGGCACGGCTGGACCCAACGCACGTCCACCCGCGCTGCCCTCGATGGTGATGCTCCGGGAAAGCCCCCCAAAAGCCAGGGGAGCCCGTCCTGCCCTGGGCAGTCAGGGATTTGGGTGGTCCGAAGCGTGGGGTCGGACCTGTGGGACCAGGCTGGCGGCAGACTCTGTCCCCTGGATTTACCTGATCCCTTTTTGAACCTGTTGGTACAAGGTGGAGGTGAATTTATGGCACCACGGGGGAGTCGGGCTGGAAGGGCCTGGAGGTCCCCAGCCCTCCCTCTGCTGGGAGCGGGGCTGGCTCGGAGGCTGGCTCGGATGCTGGAGCAGGCTGCTCGGGGCTGGGGCCAGGCGAGTGCTGGCTGTCCCTGAGGAAGGAGATTTCACAACTGCTCTGCTTGGTCTCTGAACGCTCTTTCTTTTCCTTCCTTTTGTTTTTTGTAGCCCTCCTTTTGAAATTCTGAATGGAAAATAGAAAAGTTTTATTTTTTTGTTCTGTTTCTATATTCGTTTTCCAACACAAGAGGTTTACAAAAGATATTACAAATATAATGACTTGCAAGAGGGGGTGCCCTAAGCTGGAACAGAATGAAAATACCTCCTTCTCCTGCGGTGGTACAGCATGTCGAAAAACCAGCGAGTGCGTAAAATCCCCAAGGGGGTAGGAAAACCGGCCCGCAGGATTTTTTTAGCCAGGATTTCTGTTTCTTGGAAAGCAAAAAAAAAAAAGTTTCAAGATCATCACGTTTTATCTGCAAAATGAACGACACACACAGCATTTCCTTCTCTCCTAGTTATTCCTGCCCCACTTAAAAACCCGACCAAATTGGGGCGGTGGCGGCGATGGCACATCCTCTTGCTCCTGGTGACTTTGCTTTTCCATCATTTGCCTCCCCATTAATCTCAGTACAAACAAAGGCTCTGAAGAGACAAGCTGAAAAGCTCCTGGGGGTACGTTTAAATCAGTCCTTTCTAATAATGTCTGTCGACCTCTCTGTGGAAGCACTGCTCCCCAAGGAAAGGACACGGAGCCGCGGCAGCGTGCTGAAATATGGTGGGGTGTAATTAATTCTGACCTCTGGCTCCCGCTCACTCACTCTCAATATTAAATTTGACTAGTGATATTGTGGTTTTTCAATTATCCTTGTTTTCTTGGGGGCACAGTGTGGGGAGGAGGTTGCTGCTCGAAATTCGGCATGGTGGGAGATGCGTCGGCTGGGATGCAGAACCGCTGTGCCGCGGCTGGATGGGATCGATCCTTGGGTCGTCTCCATTGCAGTGGCGTTTGGGCTTGGATGCGGTGTTGTGTGTGCCTCTCCCCCTGCTACCTGGGTCCTCCCGCCGCCAAACCCTGGTGCTCGACCCGGTGTGGTGGGGCCAGCTCCCTGCCCGATGCTACAGCCTGTTATGGAGCGGGGGGGACCACAAAAAGAAGCAGCCTTTGGGGAAACGGGGAGGAAAATCAGCATTTTGGTCTTGTTCTTCTGGCCTTGCCCACGAGGTCGCTTTCTGGCTTTCGCTGAAGTTAGTAAAGGATTTTTATCGGACTCCCCGAGAGCCTGGAGGGGACCCAGAGCCATCAGCTCCTACAGCACCTTGTTGGTGAAAGTCTTATTAGTGTGTCCTTGATCAGAAATGGAGCAACTTAAAGCAGCCTTAGAAGCCGTGCGCTTGCTTGACCTTTTATTTTGGTGTAGAGAAGGCTTGAGGGTTGCTAGTGTATTTTGGCAGCGGCTGTTCGCTGGGAAGGCTTCGTTTGTCTGTTTATTTAACCCTATCATTCTAGCAGTGCCCCTGCGTGTCCTGGCCTGGTCTCTGGAGGTCCAGGGGGTGTTAAGTGACCACTTTTGGACCTCGTCCAGGAGGCAGGGACGAAGGTGCCCTTTCCTGGGAAGGCTCGGGTGGTTCACGTGTAGCAGAAGGAGGGTTAAACAGCCCAGCGCCAACCCCCTCTCCTCTGCTGCCCCCCTTTCCCCTCTGCCACCACCTCCCCGGCACGTCCCTCCTCACCGGTGTGACAGCACCAGGCGCCAGGAGGGGACGTGGGACCTGCTTAGGTGCTCCCATCAGGGGGGAGCTCATTTAGAGATGCTCCTGCGGGGACGCCCGTGCACGGACCCCCCAGTTTAACCCCTCCAAAGCCTCTGGGTCCCTGGACGGGGCTGTCCCCCTCCTCCGTGCCCCGGCCATCCCTGACAGCGGCTCTGCCTTTGAAAGCAAGCCGTGCTCGGCAGCGGCCGCCACTGTGACGGACTGGCCGAGGCCGGGAGGTGCGCAGGGCTGGGATGCACGGCAGGGCGGGATGCTGGATGGGAAGGACTACCCGGTTTGGACCCTGAGAGAGCTGGGTTGGGTGAAGAAAGGTGAAAAGCAGGACTCAGGCTTCACCTTCCTTCCTCGCTTTCCCCGGCCTCTCGGAGAACACAGCCACCAGCCAACTGCTCAGGGGTGGATTTGCAAGAGGCCGAGGGTTGGCTTTTTGGACTCGCCGTCCCCATTTACCAGCAGCAGCTTGACTGGACCCTGGGGAGAGCTTGCAACCCCGTGGCCGCAGAGGCGAGCTCGCAACCGCCCCCGGGATGAAATAAGACCGTTTCAGCCCGGTTGCCATGTCCCCTCGAAGCGTCGGAAGACGCATTCAGGCAGCAGGAATGAGAAGGGCTTGAGCCGGGGGGGAGGGAGGAGAAGGGAAATTAAAAAAAAAAAAAAAAAAAAAAGGAAAACGCCACTTGCTGCAAAGCGAGCGAATTCTCCAATAAACCCGAATCTGCTGAGAATACATTTTACAAACATGCAGCAAAGTTGGCCGCTTTTGTTTGGGCGTTTGTTAAGCATTAACTAAAGAATGCCATGGTCCAGCCTGCTCGGTGTGAAACCTAATTCTCCCCCTTTCTGGAGCCATGGCATGGAGTGCTCAATTTTTTTCTCTCTGTAGGACTGCAGCCTTCTGGTACTCCAGCCAAAAAACACTCATATTTTAGCAAGCTTAGCCCCGGCCCCGTTGCCAGGCAGTAAAGCGAACACTTGTCCGCCTCGGGGGGGAGGGAGCCGGGAGCCAGGGAAGGGTCAGGAGAACAGCCCCGGGGAAAACATCCCTCCTCCGTCCCACCGGAGAGCTCTCCGAGGGCTCGGGGTGTGCGGGGAGGGAAGGCGAGGGTGGCTGTGGGTGCTTTCCTCCGTCAGCCTGGGAGCCTGGAGACCCGCGGTGGGTTTGGAGGTCCCCGGGATCGCTGGTGCCGGGTTGCCCTCTGAGTTGCTCTCCCCATCCCCAGGACATGCCAGCCTGCTCTCTGCAGCGCTGAGATGGACTCAGCCCTTCCCTAGCTGCTCCCACGGCCTCGGCACCCCTCCTCCCAGGACCGAGGGTCCACGGGGTCCCCCCATGGCTGTGGCCGGGGGATGCCCTCGCAGGCACCACGCACGGGGGGTGCATCCATGACCCTTCCTTCCCGGCAGCGGTCCGTGCCCCACAAGAGCCGGAGAGGGGGACCGGGTGACGTGAGCCCAGCAGCAGCAGGACAGCAGCTCGTTCCCAAGCCATGGGTGCAGGGTTGACAGCGACTGGCATTTTTCCACTGCCAGCCCGTCGAGGACCCGGTGCCACCGTCCCCCTTCTGACGGGTGACAGTGAGTGAGAAGATGACCCGGTGCCAAGACAACTCAATCTGACGTCCTTGCTCCCCACGGAGCCATACGACTCACTGCCGGTGCGTGCCGCCAGCCTCCTCCCGCGCCCCTCGCGCCGTGCATGGCTATCGACTCATCCCCATGCCAAGGTCACGGCTTTGCTCTCCGGAGGGCCGTCGGTTGGGGGTGGCTGTGGGCATGGCCGGGCTGGAGCTCTGTGCACCTCCGACAGGTTGGTCGGGGTCTGCTCAGGCTCCTCCTGGGCCATGGTGAGAGCAGGAGATGAGTTGGTCAGGTCTCTGCACCGAGGCGCTGGAAAGCCCAGCGTCCCTGCGGACGCGCCTGCTGCGGGCAGCCCTGGCAGGGAGGCGAGGGGGGCAGCTGCCTGCACTGCTTCATAGGGACCGGTGCCAACGGCACCCACCCCGACCCTCGGCCAGGAGCCCGCGGGGTCACTTGGGGGCTGCCCCTGCCCCTCTCATCACCTCCCTGGCGCGGGCAGGGAGGAAAGCATCCCTCCGCCCGGCAGAGCTGCCGTGCCTTACCCACCGCCTGGACCGAGTCTCTGCGCAGCATTTGAGATTTGTCCGTCAGTATTTAATATCGGCGTCCCTGACCCGCCGCCCCCTCCCCGGGGAGGCTCCGAAGGGCCGCGTTTGTATGCGGCGCACGCAGACAGACAGCAGCCGGGAAGCGCCCGTCAATCACGGCCCCTTTCAGCCTGTCACCTCAAAATAAAGGGAGAAAGAGGGGGTGGCGGCTCTGATGGGAAACTGGGGCTGCCCACGCCACTCCCTCTCCATCGGTGCCCCGGGGACGGGATGCGCCGCCCCAGAGGTGGCTTCGGCCACGTGTTGAAATTTCTAGGTTTCAGTGATGCTGCGTGGATGGGAAACCCCAAAGCAGAGGTCTGGGGTGGCTTTCTCGAGGAGGAGGAATTGCACGGAGACGTGGGGTTGTGTCCCAAGGGAAAGGGGGGATGTCTGTATCGCCAGCTAGCTCGCTTGGGGGTCTTCGAGCTGAAATGTTGCACTTCTGGAAATGGCAAAATATTTTCTTTCAAGATTTTCTTGAAACCCACCACCACCACCTTTCTGTTTCAAAACTGCAGATTGTCATTTCAAAAGGGACCTAAATTTAAAAAAAAAAATATTTTAACGCAGATTAATCAATACAGGAACAGAAAGGTTTTTAAGATCAGAAACAAAAGGTCGTATGTTGTGATAAAAATTGCTTGCATTGCCGTATTTTTGTTCCAATTCTTCCTAACTTGAGTGAGTTTCTGGGCTGGGTGGGTTTCTGCTGAGCATCGCAGAGCTGAGTGGGTCACCCCGTCCGGTGCCTGCCCTTGCGCCTGCCAGCTTCGGACGTGGCTGACCAAACCCAAAGCCTTTGAATCCCATGCTACGGAGGGGAAAAAAAAAATCTACTGAGAACTAAAGCCTGCAGCATCCCTAGGATGGCAGAAATGAAGGCGCTTCCGTTGCAATTTAGGGGTGGCTAATGCAGTCGTGGTTTAAAACCTGTGGAAGTCCCTGGGCAGAGCCAGTCCTTCTTCTCTTCTGTGCAGCCTCCTGCAGAGAAATGGAATCTCCGAGTCCCCTTTGCAGCTGCAGGGAGGCGCAAAGAGGTAGAGAGGGGAGAAGAGATGGCATTTGCTCCGCAGCCTGCTGCTTGCAGCAGGAGGGAGCTGGGCACTGAGCTGAAGATCCCAGAGGTGGAGGAAAACATCTCTGGATCCAGGCTGGTGTGTCTCGCTCAGGGAAAAATCTTAAATTAATTGCCAGATCTGGTTCTGGAAGAAAATTTTTCTTCAGCCTCATCCCAGGCTGGCCAGGAGTTGTTTCAGTGGGGTTATCCGTGCAGGGCTTATCCATGCTGGAGTTATCCTGTGTGGGGCTACCCCTATGTGGGGTTATTCCCGAGTGGGATTATCCATGCATGGGGTTATCCATGCGTGGAGTTATCTGTGCACACTCTTCCTCCCCAGTCCCTGTAGAGGACCTGGCACTGTCCAGGGCTGGACCAGGACTGTAGGGAGCCGGGACACCAGCGATGCCCTTTGCTCTCTCCCCATTCCTACCTGGGGAAGGTTGCAGTTTTTACACCCGTGACCTTTTAGTGCCTAAGATCTGGGTTTATTGCGGGGTTATAAGGAGCTCTTTACGGTTTCATGCCGTGGAGGAGGTTTTATGGGGATTTCTCTGCATCTCACATTGCCCAGGGGTGGGAGAGTCCTCCATTTGGCAGTGAAAGATGCCCAGTCGGTCCGGCATCCCTCAGTGGGAGCTGCTGGAGGCTCAGCAGTTTGGAAATTAAGTCATTTATTCGGCAACCTAAGTATGGCTTTAATGTCTAATATTAGGCAACTATTTACCTAAATCTCACACCTTCCTATTTTGCAACATGCTTCGGGCTTAGAAGCATCCATCGCTCAGTGGGTGCTGCTGTGCCTAATTGGCAAAGGTTTATTGCCTTCTAATCAGGGCACTGGAAATAGGGGGTTTGGGCACATTCATTCATGAAGATTAGATAGCACTAACATAATAGCTTATCAGTATTTTATTACTGAGAGCAGTTAGTAATCCCAACAGGTAGGGCTTAAATTTCATTTAAACAGGATGAGAATGCGTTACCAGATGAATACAAATCGCCTCCACTTTGACATAAAAGAGACGTAATTAAAGACAAAATGACTACAGAAATATTGACACAAGGCTGCGTTTCTCAGAGCTGGAACAAGAGAAAAATGACCCTTCAGAAGGGATGCTTTTGAAGGAATATACATCCCTCTCCTCCCAGGGCAGTCATAGGGATGTTGAAAATGCATTCACCTTAGAGAAAGACAGTTGTATGTAAACCTGGGAAATTAAGGTTGAATGTGCAAAAATAAACATTATTAATGGCATTATCTGGAATTATAAACTCCCTAACCTCCACCTTTTATTTGATGATTTTCCACTTTCTGTAGTGACAACAGTGTTTTATAAAAGCTTTATAACACCCCTTTCCTACTTCTTGGGGATGCTACAAATTGCTGAGTGCACCAAGGATTTGGCTGGCACGAGGAGAGCGATGCACCCATCCCCGTGCTCGCCGCCACCGTTTTGGGAAGACCTGGGAGCGAGCAGGCATAGCCCGGGCACCGGCATGAAGCATCCGCGAGAGGACCCCAAGGCGGGAGGGAGCCGATGCTAACGAAGCGGGGTACATTCAGGGGCCCCATTCCCAGCCCTTCAAGCCCTCGACACCCAGCCCCAAAGGCTGGCGGGCACCGCTGGCGGGTGGCAGTGTGCCGTGGCACCCCGCCAGCTGTGCGCACATCTGGCAGGCAGCTCCGGAGCTTGGTGCTGACCAGCTGCGGCGCGGGGCACCAGGAGGTGATGCTCTGCGGCTGACCCTGCCCGTCGGCGCGGGGAGGCGGGCGTTATCCTCTGCTCCTGCAGCGTTTCTGCCCTCCTCGCACCGGTGGGACGCGCTGCCTTGCCCGGGCTCGCTGGCTTCACGGGGGCAAGCGCTGGTCTCTGATGAGACAGGCGCAGATGTGACCAGCTGCTGCCGACTCTGCCGGGCTCGCTGCCTGCGCGGTGGAGCCTGCTTGTCCCCCTCCGGCGGTTTGCACCGCTGACCGTCTCGTTTGTTGGCTATTGGGCAACTAAAGCGGTGGAACGAAAAAGTGAAATGAAACCGGGCTGGGATTTCGCGGGAGCAGAGGTGCGTGTGGGCTGCAGCAAGACGCGTGCCCCTTTGCTGCTGGGGAGCTTCTGTTCAGCAGCGTCTCTGGTGCTACGGGTGCCTTCGCCTTGGGAGCGGCCTCTGAGGCAGAGAGACACGCGCGTGCCTTGCTCTGCCCCCGTCTCCTTGTTTTATGGGCTAGCGAGCTCGTCACAAAGCCTTTTCAAAATTATCCCCGTTTTCTGATGGTTTTGCTGCGAGGGTTTTGCGTACATCTGGTTCTGTCCTTGTTGGAATGGGGCTGACTCAGCACTTTTCATTTCCGATACGGTTTTTTGTAACAGCCAAAAAAAAAAAAGGAGGCTAGAAAGCCCGCTGGTGGCTGCAGGGCTGCCCTGCCCCTCCCACCCAGGCGTCCCCAGCCCCACAGACCCCCGGCCCCCCAGGTCTCCCCCGGGGATGGCACGTGGGATGGGGACCACGGAGGTGGGAGCCAGCTGGGGCCGGCGGAGGGCTGGATGCCGCGCTCTCCACGTGGGTCCCCGGGGCATCCCCAGGCTGGGACACGGGCGATGCTCGGAGATAACCTCTGCAGGATGCGTGCTGACTTCTGACTTCTCTTTCTGGGCCAAAATCATCAAGGCAGGGGAATACTAACGTCCAGTTCCCACAGATATTTAGGATGAGGCTGGGTAAACAGTGATTTTTTTCTTTACGGGGCCCAAGCCAAAACCACAGATATCTGGGGATGGCGAAGAGGTTCTGGTTTGGTACCTTCAGACATCTGTATTGGGGGAAACATCCCATTCACTTAAAACATCCAGCCCAGGGTTTAGCTCCAGGTGCCTCCAAGTCCTCTCAAGCCGACACTGATGCTGCCACCTCTGCTCTGCTCGCCTCAGTTTCCCCAACTGTAAATCATTGATCATGCTGCTGAGCTTCCCAGTAAGGACATTTAAAGTTGGAGCAAGAAAAGCTCTGTTTGAACCTGAGTGTTATTGCTGTCATTGTTATGAATGGCTTTTAAGAGCAAACCCAGTGTGTTGAAACCTGGGAACTGTGCAATTAGGGATGTCTCAAATACTGTCCCATCAATGTCAAGGAACAAGCTGAGCTTTTTCTTTCCCTTTTGACGCGTCAAGTCTTCAGTCTATCACCAGCCTTAACCCCGAATTTGCTGCCATGGAGATTTTTGTAATGTATTGGACATTCCTGATGTGTTTGGCAACCAGGAACGGGGCTGTTCTAGTGACTGAGGCCAGAGGGACGGGGTGGTTTGTGGGTGACCAACAGCGCAGGTGCTTTCTGGAGATGCTTGTGGAGAGGCATGGATGAGCTCGCTGGCCCCATTGCCGTCTCCAGCATCTCCTTATGTCTAGGTGTGAGCCAGAGGCAGGTGGACATGTAGGGTTGGCTTGATAAAACTCACGTAGTTGTGGTGTGTCCCACGTCTTGTGGTGGTGGTAGCTGGACTGTTGGGTTTGACACCTGTTTGCTTTTCACCCGGAGTGTCTGGACATTGCGGTCTTTGTCCTTTGACCGCATTCATGGTGAGCACCTGGTAACAGGTCAACCACAAATGCCAAAGCTGACCCAAAGACAGCACCCCGCATTGGCGCAGGGCAAGCTTGCGGCGCGTGCCGTGTCACTGCGGGGTGCCAGCACCCTTGTGCCCAGCCCCTCAACGCAATCGAAGCACCAACGGGGTGACACAGTGATCCTGTGCCAACGCCCAGGCCCCCCCCACGGGTGCCCCGTCCCTTGTCCCCAGCACCGCACCACCCGCCGGGTGCAGCCGCGGCGCTGCCGGGCGTCCCAGCGGGGTCTCCTCTTGCTCCCCCAGGCTCTTCGCGGTGAAGTGCGCCGGGTGCCTGGAGGCCATCGCGCCCAGCGAGCTGGTGATGCGCGCCCAGAAGAGCGTCTACCACCTGCGCTGCTTCTGCTGCTGCGTCTGCGAGCGGCGCCTGCAGAAGGGCGACGAGTTTGTGCTGAAGGAGGGGCAGCTCCTCTGTAAGGGCGACTACGAGAAGGAGCGGGAGCTGCTGAGCTTGGTGAGCCCGGCTCTGTCGGATTCTGGTAAGGGGCCGCCCGCGCCCGGCGTCTCCCTGGCTGGTCCCGCTCTGAGGCCCCTGCGAGCGCGGTGGGGTCTGGAGGCGAGGTTTGGGCTCGCTGCCCTGAACCTCTGCCCTGCGGTCCAAGGGAAAAGCTGCATCCGAAGTTGCATCCTCCAGCCGGAGTCTCTCCTACCTCGGTGGCAAGGGCGTGAGCGGGGACCTCGGCAGCGGAGGGGCTGCAGGGCTGGAGGATCCTCATCTCAGTAGTCTCGTTTCTGTGAGGGTTTGTGCTCCCGGCCTGTGCAGGGCACCAGCACCCCGTCCCGAGGGGCGTACAGCCTGCCCAGGCGCAGGGGGAGAGCCGTGCTGGCCAAAGGTGACATCTCCCACCAGCTCGCCCAGGGAAAAGGAGGAGCTGCTCCTGGTATAAATATACTGTAAATAAGAGTTTTCCTCCTAAAAAAAAAAAAAAAAAAGCGTGGTCCCAAGCATCCCACTGAATACCTTGGGCTAAGCCTTCTGTGTCCCTCCCCTGTGCCTCACCGTCCCTGCCGGGGAGTCTGGAAAGGCTGAGTGCAAGAACCACGGTCCTTCTGCTGCGGCCACCCTTTCTAATACCGAGGGGAAACTGAGGCACAGAGCTAAAACATGAGCTGGTGGCAGGGAGCCTGCAAACCTTGTGTCCCCAGCGGCTCCCCAGGCGGTCAATGGCCAGAGCCAGACTGCAGAGCCGGCGTGGTGACACTGCGGGGACGCCACGGAGGCAAGGGGGGCTGCAGGAGGGGTGGCACTGCGGCTGGAGCGGGGCAGGGGCTGGCGGCCTCCTCCAGCCGGGGTGGCACTGCCCGGTTAGGTTGCCCAGAGCATCAGATCAGCATTAAAATATGTATCTACAGTCAATGCAAATCAAATCCGAATGTTTCCCAGGAAGACAAATTTAGTAAGAAAACGCAGCAAGGGGGCCCGGGGGGTGGAAATGACCTGCGAGCAGAAATCCTCCTGTTAACGCCGTCCCCGCAGAGCCCCGCTCCTCGCGAGGCTGCGCGGCCCCACGCCGTGCGCCGGGGTTGCTCGGCTCCTCTTAAAAACCACCATCGGGGGAAAATCTGCTTTGCGGAGGGAAGGATTTACCTTCGAAATGCCGTGCTCTGGAAAGGGCTGCCGGCAAGCTGGGGGGAGCCCGTCTTTTCCCTGCTAGAACAAAGCTCTGAATTAAAAAAAAAAAAAATAAAAATCAGCATTACGAGCCTTTTTAGGAGGGGGTTGTTAGGGTGTGAAGCGGGGCAGGTCATGGGCACGGCAAAGCCCAGCACTCACTGCCAGGCGCAAGCGATGCTGCAGCTGCGGGAAAGTGGGGGGGGGACACACACAGAGGGATGGTTTCGGTGGGGATGGAGCAAAAATTGCCCAAAGCTCGTGTTTCTCTTTAATATCGTGCTCCTCTGCAGCGAGAGCCCGGCTGCTTTGCAGCACTGCCTGCGGCTGGCTCTGTCTGAGCTCTGCAACCCTGCCTGCTCGAAAGAAAAAATCCTCCCCCCAAATAACGGCGATGACATTTAAAAACTAAAGCGTGAGGCCATGGGAGGAGGTGGCTGAAGGGAGCCGGCGAGTGATGGTCCGACGCTGGAGGAGCTGGAGAGGCAGGAAAGCAGCAGGATCCGGCACGCTGGCGCTGGCTCTTGCCTGAGCCCTGGGAAAGTCCTTAATTGATTGAAGAATTCTTATTTTTTCCTTATGGGATGTGCAAACTCTTTCAGTTAAAATAGGAACCAATGAGGAGACGTCATGCAGGAAAATAAGTGAATCGGCCACAACGTTTTGGGTTTATTCCTAGTAGGGGAAAAGGGCAGTTTGGGAAAGGTTGGGGAGCTTTTCCTCCCCAGCGACTCATCGGCCCGCGGTCCAGCCCCGCTGCCAGGGGCTCCGGCCAAACCAAGAGCTTCAGCTAGCAAAAACCTCCAGGGGAAATTACTTATTTCGGTGGAAACTCCAGCTGAGACCCAAGGGATGCGAAGGGCCAGGGTGGGATCAAAAGGGTTCAGCAACCCCTTGGCTGATCGGAAACCCAACCCGAAGCCCCCGACACCCCCTGGCAGCCCCTGGCTGGGGGGTCCCGGCCCTTCCCATCTCCCCGCAGACCCCGTAGCTTAGCCCCACCGCCGTCCCTGCCTGGTTTTGGTGGGCACCACCAGTTTGTCTCGGGATGGTGCGTAGCTCTGGGGACGGTGGCACGGCGGGGACCAGCCCAGGTGCACGTCCCATGTGGATGCTCAGCGTGGTGCAGCTTGGCCCCCTCCTGCTGCGTCCCCCCCGGGGACCCCACCGCCACGCCGGGGGATGCAGAGGGGCGTCCCCGCTCCGGCACCGGTCCCGGATGCCCTTCACCAGCAGCGTGCGATGTGCGTGTCCAGCCTCTCCCCTGTCCCCCCCTCGCTGCTTTGAAGCCCCCTGCCCTCCCCCCCCCCCGGCTGCCGCGCACCAAAGGCCACTTTATGAGAAAGCGCAGATAAAAAGCGAGCCATATGTTGTCTGTAATCTCCCAAACCCTCGCTTCAATTACTGCCTCCCCCGAGCCTCCACCGCCCAGCCTAAGTAAACAAGCCCCTCTGAAAGAGGACCCCGCTTTCCAATTAAAAGCGTCCTAACGTTTCTCCTCTCCCTAAATCCTCCTGAGCGAGGAATGTCCTGGCCCCGGCGGCGGGATGCGGGCTCGGCGGGTCGGACCGAGGGCACGCCGCACAATATCCACCGCCCTGGCCCCTTCCCAGGTGACGTCAGGGGCAGCCCCAGACACTCATTAATTTCTCCCCCCTCCTTGGTGGGGAAAGGCTTGAAAGGGAGAGTTAATTAAAAGTAATACCCCGCCAAATCCGGCTTCACTTTTCCTTCTTTCCCTTTGACACTGGGAGGGATTTGGGGAGCAGGTGTTGGGGGGGGAGGGCTCGGGAGGGCTGCTGGGAGTGGGTTTTCCCCCTTGGTGTGGGTTTTGAGCATCATTTGCTTGATAGAGTTCATGAGCCTCTGGCTCCCCCCCGCCAGGCTCTGCCCCTCCCGGACCGGGGGGGATTCGGGTGCTCACCTTGTGTTAAGGTGCAAAGGGGTTCAGGCACCGAAATGCCTCCATCGGTTGACGTTCCTCCACCCAGTAATTGTCAAAAGTCTCTACCCTTCCATCAAACTTGAACTCCTTCAGGTTTCAGGAAAGCAGGCGGCTTGGCAGAGCAGAGACCCCGCTTGTGCTGGCCCTGAGATGGAGGCAGCGGCGGCCGCTGCGCAACCCCATTAGCCATCAGAGACTCCACACCCTGGGGGTCCCCAGCACTGAGGCTCTCAGACCTTCTGCATTACTGCGTCTCTCACATTGGGACATGCAAGAAAACAGCAGTTTGTCTTTCCCGTTGCCATCGCTGCTGTTGGCATGCCATGGATGTGCTGTGGGTGAGCCGCGGCAGCAAGGCACTGGCTCCTGGGGGCCAGCACCCAGCTCTGGGCTGTTTTAGGGACCACCAGCGTGGACATCTCTCCATGTCCCAGCCCTGGCCACAGGGAAGGTCTCTGTATTGGCTGGTGAGCCCAGGAGAGAGCCCAGCAGCATGGAGGGAAGAGGTAACTGGTACCCGAGAGCATCCTTGCTCCTCCGCAGGAAACATTGCTTCCCCTCGCCCCAGAGATCTGCTCCCGTCTTTCCCCATCTCCCAGCTGGGCTGCTGTTGGATTTGTGCTTTTCTGCTTTGTGTCATCCATGATTAGCTCTTGCCTAAGAGCTTGAGGTCGTACCTGGGGGTACGACCTGACCTGCTTTAGCCACGGATTACTCTGGGCCGGGCTCACAACCCGCTGGTGCATCCCCGTCTCCCGGAGACGCAGCAGCCCCGCGACGGGACGTGGGCCAAGCACAGCCTTTCAACCGGCCTCTGCATCAAACCAGCACCTCAGCTCCTTTATCGATTCCCAAACGGATGGCGGAGGAGCTTTCTGGAAAAGGCTGTGAGTGATTTACGGCTCGTGAGAGGGAAGGACCTGTGCTGTCAAACCTGCATTACAGCCGTCCCACGCAAGCAAGGTCATCGACAGAGTGGCGATGCGGTAAACGAGGAGGGCTGGTAAGAGGCAGGGCAGCACCGCCTGCTTTCCTGGAGCAGCTCCTGCCCGAAGGCCCCGTGGCCCTCAGTGGCAGAGAGCAGCAAGGAGATGATACACACCGGCGCCTGGGAACACAATGGAGCGGCACGTTGCGGCGAGTACCCGCGGGGTGAAGCTTGAAGCAGCCTGGGCTTCTCTCCAGGGAGATCTAAAACTCCACGGAAGGGGGGAACTGTAGGCGAAAAGGTGCCCCTTATATTTGTGATTAGAAGTCTGTGCTCTAACTGGAGTTGACCTCTGCGGCAGGGCAAATCGGGAGGGGTTTGTGAGGTTTTGGCTAACGCGTTGCCCTCTCTGAGCATCTCTGCTGGCCCTTCGCCCTGGCGTCCCCCCGCCTGGGCTGTCCGGGCGGAGGGACCAGATGCCTGGTCCCCAGCTGGGCTGGGGGACAGCCCCAGGGGCACAGCGGTCCTCGACGTCTGCTGTCCCCTCACGTGGCTGTGACCTGCGTGTCTCTGTCCAGATGTGTCCCCAGCTGTGGCCCGGCAGGAAATCCCTGTGGAGCAGGGATTTGGGTCTGATGGAGGGAAAATCAGGTGTCCCAGGGTTTCACATTGCAGCTGCTCAGACTGCTGGGGAAAAGAAGAACCAAAAAGCACATCTGCTGGCTGAGCGGCTCCAAACTATGAGTCACAGCAGCTCTCCCCCTCTCTGAGCTGCCATGGGGCAGCCAGCCCCAAACCTCAGCTCCTCACACACATTCGCAAGAAGATCCCCACCAACGCCGGCTTGTTTTAAGTCCCCCAGATTATTTTGGACATGCTGGAAAACGATGTGCGCTGCCCGTTGTCTGTAAAGGACCTGCTTTTTTTTTTCTTGTCCCACTTAGGCAAAAGCGATGATGAGGACAGCGTCTGCAAAATGGGCCAAGCCTTGGGGAAGGGTGCCGAGGACGGGAAGGATCACAAGCGGCCCAAGAGACCCCGGACGATCCTGACCACGCAGCAGCGGAGAGCGTTCAAGGCATCGTTCGAGGTCTCCTCCAAGCCCTGCAGGAAGGTATGGGGAGAAGGGCCCATGCTCAGCTGCCTCCAGCCCCCAGGGATGTCCTGGATGCCGGGCAAGGACTTGCCCCAGTTGCTCTGTCCCCTCCTAAAGTTGCCCCAAAAAGCTGAGGGGGCTGAGACGCTGCTGTCATTCCTCTCTCCAAGGTGCGGGAGACGCTGGCGGCCGAGACGGGGCTGAGCGTCCGCGTGGTGCAGGTCTGGTTCCAGAACCAGCGAGCAAAGGTGGGTACAAGGGGTAGTTCCCCACCAGCGGCCGGTGCCGGGGCTCCCCTCCCTCCTTGCCCTGGCCAGGGGGTGATTTCACCCTGTTTTTTCCCCTTCTTCTCGGCCAGATGAAGAAGCTCGCCAGGAGGCAGCAGCAGCAGCAGCAGGATCAGCAAAACACACAGCGCCTGAGCTCAGGTACCCCCCTCTCACCCAGCTCTCCCCGCACTCAGGGTCTCCCTATTTCCCAGCCCTCTCCAGGCTTCCCAAGGGAGCCGGGCCCCCCAAAAAGCAGCAGCCCGACTGCACCAACGGCTTGCTCTCATCTTCCAGCCCAGACGAACGGTGGCGGCAGCGCGGGGCTGGAGGGGATGCTGAACCCCTACACCGCTCTGCCCCCGCCCCAGCAGCTGCTGGGCATGGAGCAAAGCGTCTACGGCTCCGACCCCTTCCGGCAAGGGCTCACCCCGCCGCAGATGCCCGGAGACCACATGCACCCCTACGGTAAGGCTCCGGGGTCTGCCTCTTGCCTTCTTTCCTTCAAAGAGATGCTGGGTCATGGCGGGGGGGGGTGTAGCGAGGGCATGCGTGGGGGATGCAGCGATTTCTGGGAAGGCAGCAGCCCCCTCTCCCCTAAATCCTTACACTGCAAAAGCTGGGGGTACCCGGCACTGCCAAGGTGCCGGAGGAGAAAGCAGGCTCTGAAGCCCTTCTGCTCCTTCCCTGCTTCCCAAGGTGCCGAGCCCCTCTTCCACGACTTGGATAGCGATGATACCTCACTGAGCAACCTGGGCGACTGCTTCCTCGCCACAGCGGACGCGGGGCCGCTCCAGGCACGAGTGGGGAACCCCATCGACCACCTCTACTCCATGCAGAACTCCTACTTCACCTCCTGAGCGCGGCGTGGTCCCCGGCACGGGGCGGCCGCCGCCGCTGCCGCGCTGCCCCAGGAGGGGCTGCAGAGCCCCCGGGGTTGGGAGGGAGGGGGAAGCGACACTGCTGGGATGCTGTCAAACAATATGTTGTAGCTTGGGATTCCCAAGGAGCGAGTTAAGTTATGGGTTGCATAGTTTCATGTTTCTCTTAGGAGCCTAGGATTAGGGACAGGAGTGGTTTTTGCAGCTGGCTGGTGGGTTTTCAAATTTCAAACGGGGAAGCAAATTTCTCGTTTCGGCAGGGGGAAAGGCAGGGGGAGGGGGAAGCCCTTCCCGCGGGAGCATCCCGGTGACGTATCGCCTCCGCACCACCTTCGGTCCGAGCGGCGGAAAGAGCAAACTGCTGATCTTCCCGGGGGGAGCCCGCAGCATCAGCCGGGCTTTGAAATTTGAAAAGCTGACAACGCTTTCGGGAAACACGGGGAAAATTTCGCTGCGGGGTTTTTCCCTCTGTTCCCTTGACCAGCTTGAGCACTCGCTGTTTAAACGCAGGGACTTTTACGATAGATGTTCCCATGTGAATATAGAAAGCTAGAAACCCCTAACATCGTCCCCGTCCCCGAGGACGGGGCTGTGTGTGTGTATGTGTGTGTGTGGGCACGCGCGTGTGCGTGTGCAGAGCCGGGTGGCTGTGGGTGACGTACTGCACGGCCGCACCTGCCAGATTGTATCAACAAAGTTTATTTCGAAGTCTATCAGAAATTTACTGTACAGCAAAAGTAACTTTATTTTCAGCGTGAACCATATTTAAGGAAATACTCAATGCACTTAAGTTATAAGATGAAATAATTTACTTTTTATAAACGTTATGTTTAGGTTGCAAAAGCCCAGTGGCAGGGAAGGAACTTCAGTTCATTTCAGGCGATAGGTTTGGGTTTTGGGGTTGGTTATTTTTGGTGCTCTCAGGTTGTCCCACTGGTTTTGAGGTGCAGTTGAAACCCGAAGCAGGGCTGGCTCCAGGGACCTGCTCCTCCGCCGGCAGATCGATGGGGACAGCACGGTGGCCACGTCCCCACCGATGGATGTGTCCGGGACGTCAGTGCGGGGTGGACGACGCTGCTGGAGCTGGTGGACATCCCGGCCCGTCGGGGCTCAGCTCTGCTTCTCTGCATCACCTCTCTCCTTCCCACGGCAGGACCCAGCCTGCCTCCGCCAGCGACCCTGTCCCGTACCCTCAAATATGGGTGCTAGACCAGTGTGAGCTGCTGTCCTGGCTCTGGAAAACACCGCAGCCCGTATCGCCACCCCTCGGGCGAAGGAGAAAGGAGGGAGAGCCCTGCATTTCCCACCCCGTGCTTGGGTTCATCCCCGCAGGAGCCGTGGGAACCTGGGGAAAGTTCTCCTTCGGGTGGAGGCTTCAGCTGACCCTCACCTCATTCCCCACTCTCGTTTTCATGCGTTGTGTCCTTTTGTGCTGCTGTTCACAAATGATGTAAGCGACAACCCGTAAAGACATGCAAGTGACTGTGAGGCTCAAAACGCTGGCTCATCGCCACCGTACGATCTGACACTGAATGTAGCGGGGTCTGGAGATGGCTGACCCGGCGGGAGATGCTGACACACTGTCAGAAATCGCGTACCAAGATGAAATTAAAAAGACAAAAAAATCTCTGGGAAAAAAAAAAAAAAGCCTGGTCTCTTCTTGCGTGGAGTGTCCTGTTGACTCGGAGAGGGAAGGGTTTCAACCATCTCCAAAGTTGGCAAGGTGTTGGGTAGGATATGACGAGATTGCAGGGGAAGCTTCTGCTCCTTGGGTTTTCGATATCAACTGTTCCCTGGTCTGGGACTGAACTGGCCCTTGAGGGTCCTCTGTGGCCAATGGGCAGAAGTTGGTGGATCTGGAAGGTGACACATCTATGTCTGGCTCCCACCCGAGGTGGTGGTGAGGGGCTTGCTGGGGCTCTCCACTGAGCACAGCAGGACTGTGCAGGACTGGCTCAGCTGTGAACAACCAGCTTTCAGACATCTGTAGACAGTGGAGATGACTCCCAGCCAAAATGACAAACGAAAAAGGGAGGCCAGACACCAGGCAACCTTTTTTACCACAAGGAGGGATCTTGTAGAAAGGATGGGCAAAAAGAGAAAAAGAAGTGTGTTTTGCATGTTTGCCAGCTCTCTGCATGGGCTCATGTGTGCTTGTGCCACCAGAACACACTGCTTCATGTTTTCACCTGCCACGGTGTTTCTACGGTCTTAGCATTGAAGGAAAGTTGGAGAAGCCAGGACGGCAAGGTTACTAGCAAAGCATTTTCCCAAACGCATGAGCTCTTGGCTTAAAACGCCCTTCAGACTTCATGGGTACCTTCACATCCCTGGGTGCCATATGAGCTCACTGAGCAGAGCACGGCTGGGAGGCCTTCGTCCTCCTCCGGGGCAGGGGGACTGCAGGAGGGCAAAATTTTGCAGGCCAGGTTACCCCATAAGGGCTCTCACCCAGACTATCACTTCACCATGACCCCCAGTCCTCCACGGCAGGGCCATGGGCAACTCCGTGTTAGGACTGTCTAAAAGATAAGGGTAGGTATTTCCCAATAGGAGTTGCTCTCATTGCAGCTCCCTGACGTGGAAAGGTTCCGCGAATATGTGCCGATGCCACCAAATTGGGGATGGGGATCCACAACTCATTGTCTGAGATGTTCAAAACAAGGTGTTCTCCTTCCCGCCCTTCCTCAGTTGCTGCTCTGCTGTTCCTGTGCTATAAAGTGTTTCCAAAGTCCAACCTGCAGAAAAAAAATATTCCAAAACGGTGTGACTGCGTGAAGAAAACTTGTGATTTTTATTTTGCAAGTTGTGGTTTCCTAGGAACAGCTTGGATTTCTTGGGTTGGTTTGGGTTTTTGCTCTGTTTCAGGCCAGAAGAGCAAGGCACCCGGCCCCGTGAATGGCAGCTGCTGCAAAACCCCCAGCAGCCCCAGCCCAGCGATGTCCAGTTCGTTCCAGTCACCCAGTCATGTCTTGGGACAGGGCGCTGGGCAGCCTGCCTGACCCAAACTGCTCGGGACTGTGTTCTTGGTCATCTTGCAGCTGAGTGTTTCCCCTCGCTCCCCAAAAGGAAGATTTACTTTTAATCACTGCACAGGCTCTATTTTCTCTCGACAATAACATTTTAACTACAAAACTTCTCTGAGCCCTTATCTGGCAACAGATTGCCTCAAACATGAGCTGGAAAAGCACGGAAAGAAGGCTGGAGAAATGTCTAACGTAGGAGAAGGCTTTCCTTGGAGAATTAAATAAAGTATCTTGAGCTGCAAGTTCTTCTGTTCCAGTAGAAATGTCTCAGCTGTGCCTACTTGCTCATTTGGGATGTAATTAGTGAGTCACCAGGTGAAGGTGTTGCAGGAGGGAGGTTGAAACCCTATAAAAGCAGGACTCGGAGGGTGCCTGGGTTTGGGAGGAGGTGGGAAGATGTGCCCTAGGAAGCTGCCTGGCCTCATTTGAGATGATCTCGTGAAGGACAGCAGGGTAGGTGCTTGTGTGCAAGTTTTGCTGCGTCTCTAAAGCCCTTGCTCTTTCTGAGAGAGAATTATGTGTCGGGGAATTTCTTTGCAGAGGTTGTGGTATTTGTGTGTACCTCACTCTTGCAAAGCACGAGGGTGATACCTGTTATAAGTGCTAGTATGTTTTAATGTTGGCTCAGCATAATGTTTTAGCTGGTTGTCTCCAAACCCATCTTCTGGATGGATGATGTGGAAAGGCACAATCCTATCTTTTAGTTTGGAATTTTGGCACAGGAGGGCTCCACAGCAGCAGGGAAAAGGGTTGGACCTGTCCTGGGATGGACAGATTGGGGAAATTATGGCTTGAGAATTCTCTGTCACTAGCCTTGGTGGTCTTGGAGAAATGCTGGCTGGTGCTAGTGGAGCAGAGGGGATCTGGGCTGGGGTGAGGCTGATAGTCGCTGTGGGCTGGAGGTGGAGATACGCTTTGCTTGTGGAAGGGGGCAGATGTGGGGGAGGTGGAGTAGATGTGGTGTGGAGAAGCTGCTGTGACCTGTGAAGCCAGCATGAGTCTGATTTGTAGGACCCAGCTGTAGGTAATGGCTGGGTTAACACCACCCAGGCTTGCACTAGAAAAATGGATGTTTTCATTAATGGTTATTAAAATTGCCTTAAAAATTCCCCTCACTTGGATGCTTCTTAAAACAGCATGTTAAAAGTTGGGTTTTTTTAAATCTTTTAAAGATAAAAGGTTTGTCTTCCCCACCCACAGCTATCTCCTATTTGAAAAATGTTCGCCTACATCAGTCTGGCTTTCCACCAGCCTAACTATCAATTTACACTTACCAAATTACTTCCCCAAAATAAAACCCCCATTAAACCCATGTCATACAGACTGGTTGCCTACTTTTAAAATTTTGCAAAAATGTAATGACATGCTATAGTAACAGTATGTTGAGGTGTGTGTATATGTATACAATTACTATATATAGTAGGTAATATTGGGGAAGGGGGCAGATCTTTGTCTAGTAAAATCAGCAGAATTCATGGTCTTAAACCTGTCCTCCTCCTGCAAGTTGGCCTGTGTGTTTGACGCACCTGAACACAAGTCCAGCTTGTAATTGTGCAATGCAGTAGCAGATGTGGGTCCTCCTGTCATCTAGATGTCATATTTTGTTGTGCCTTGTTCTAGGGTGTGGATGGATCCTGCCAAAGCAAAACTGGCTGGGCCTTATCTCCTGCAGGTGATGGAGTCACTGCATGGCAGATGACTTCTTGTCAGGCCTGGTGGGTTGTTGGATGTCCCTGGGTGGGTGGTGGGCTTGCTATGTTCAGGAATGCCCCCCCGAGATGTACTTTCATGGTGTGGCTTGGCCATATTGTGCTCCATGTCTGAGTCTGCTCTCAGCCTGGGGAGCGACTCCCTAGGACAACTGATATCTTCTTGTCAAAGCCAGGAAGAAAAGAACAAGGTCTGACATGAAAATAGGCTCTACCTTGCTCTCTGTGGCAAGGGCAATGCCAGGAAAGGGTTGGGAGCTGACCTTCGTGTCTCTAGTGACTCAAAACAAAGCCCCTTCTGTTCAGGCACTGCTCGGTGGCCAAGGAAAGATCGAGTCAGAGATTACTTTTCAGTTGAGGACACTGATTAGATGATACTGATAGGCAGGAACGAGCTGGCTCTGAGTGATATTATGTTAACTAACTTGCTCTTTGTGAATGGATGGTACAGGAGCTTGTGGTAGATGCAGAGTGGAGTGAAACTGAAAAAGTTATTGGCCAATACTGGCTGGGTTTACATCTGGATATTTAAATCTCAGTGGTATTTTTAGGTATTTGTGAGAGACTTGTAGTGTGCAGGTGCAGGAGCTGGAGCAAGCGACCTTCCTGGAAGCATGTCACCTTGGTAGCAGATGCTATCTAGGAAAACCACCTCCAGATGAAGGGTTGGGTCCTTGCCTTGCTCAAAATGGCCTGGCTCAGCATGTCACTGAAGTCAGTGGAGCTGTGCTGGCTCCTGCCAGCTGTGAGGTGGGCATGAGGAACCCCCAAAAGAACTTGGTACAGTGAGGAGACCCACGTGTGAACCCCATTGCATGGCCACCTCCCCAGCCCCTTGCTGCACAGGGTGTTTGTGGGCTGGCAGGGTGGGGACTGCTTTCTGGTGTGATATGGCCGTGCACTCCTATCCAAAAAGGGTCTGCAGGAGAGTTTCTTGTGTACCCCCATCAGTGGGGTGTCTTTCTGCACATCTGAGGTGGAGAGGGCATGAATCCCAGGGAAGCCACAGGCAGGGTCTTTCCCTGGAACTGGACATGGGAGGTAGCAAATGCTGCTTTTCTGGTAGGAAAAGACCAAAGCTTTGGTTGCTTCTGTCACCTTTCCAGAGTGAAATCATTTGCCAGATGTCTGATACCTACACTGATGCTGTTCTGGGCACAAAATGTCACCCATCATTAGAAAACGCTTGTCTTGTGACACATGATAGGGCTCAAACCACTGAGGATGAGTGCCTTGGCCTTATGGTAGGTCTGTGAGCAAGATCCCAGGTAACACCAGCTGTCCGAATCTGTGACTTGCATTTGCTAAGTCTTTTCTTCCACTGCTCATCATCTGCATGGAATGTTCTTTTTTAAAAAAGCTTTATAAAATGGTAGACTTGCAATGGAAAGTCAGGAAAAGGGTTAGAAGCTCTTCAGGTGTAAAAAAGTGAATAATAGCTGCTTATCTTGTTGGAGATCAGGCCAAATTCTTGTCTCCATTCCTCTGAATGGCAATGTGTTGGTCATGAAAAGGTTATCTTGTCAGCTGTAGACCTCCTAGGCACTGATGTGGAGGCTGACATGTGCTTGCCTGGTTGACATGTATAAGTTCACAGGCTGAGGACGAGCGTATCCTACTGCAAACCATGTCAAAACACTCCAAGTGATCAAATACTGACAGCACTTTCGGTGAAGAACAGCAGATTCCCACCGCCTCGGGCCCTCTGAGCTGCTGCTTCAGAGGGGAGATCAGATTTCTCCTCTGACCCTGAGAACAGGGGGCTCATTCAGAGGGAGCTTGGTGGGTTGAATCATGGTCTGGGGGCAGAGTAAACCTGTGGCAGGAGGCAGCCAGACCCTGTGGCACAGAGATGGGGATCTGGTGGTGAACCCCAGCAGGCAGTGCCCTAGGGTCATTATCAACTTGGTGGCTTCAGGTGGGGTGAAGAGCCAATGACTAACCTTATTTATGGCTCTTAGAGAGCCCAGACAGGATTAGTGCTCTGGACAGCTGAGCTTTGGTGTCTTGGATCAGTGCTCCGAAACTGGTGGGCCCCCAGCAGCTCTGGCTCTCCTCTTGCCTCTGTTCCTTGTGGTACAGTGATTTCTGCTTCGGAGAGGAGGGGCTATGAAGGGAGGTATCCGTGGAGCCCCGGGCTTCTCTGTGCTTTCCTGAGAGCATCTGCGAGGAAACAAGTCTGTGCTCAACACAAGCTTGGAATAAATAATATGTGAGCACGGAGGGGCCTGAGGCTGTGCACAGAGCGAGGAGGAGATGGGAAACAGTGAACAACCACCCGTTTGCTGAACAAGGCAGGGACCATATGGAAAATATAGCGTGAGATCATGGAACTAGAGATGTAGTGTAATGCCTGTGCCTTGGGTGGCTGATTATGTTGTCCTGACAACCTGGAGCTGGTGTCCCAGGGTTGGAGGGTTTGGCTCTGCAGCCAAGTGCATGTAGGTATTTGGGAAGTAACTGGAGAGCCCCTGAGGAGTTTGGGAAGAGAAGGCTGGTGAAACTCTTCCAAAAGGATTAGCTGGAGCCTGCCAGAAGCTATAACTGACTGTTGGCTGCTCTGTCTCCTCCTGGAGTAGGCGGAGGAGTGAGGAAGGAGCGGTGACATCCCAGTGCTGCCAGCAGAAGACCTGGCGGCTGGGGCACGTGAAGCCCCGTCCCATGGGACAAAGACTGCCTTTGCCAGGAGCTCTTCAACAAAGGCTGAGGTGGAGACAGGGTGAGAAGCTCAGGCAGGACACAGTGGTTAAAGGGCAGTAGCACATGTGGCAGAGCAGCTCATCTAAAAAAGGGGATGTTAGCTGTAGGTGGGACCAGGATGGTTGGGGAGAATGGGGCTGTCACTTCCCTGTTAGGACAAAAGGAGCAGCCCTGCCATGGATGATGAGGAGGCCTAAAGAGATGCTGTGAACAACCCGAAAGCCTGTTTTGATCCTCAAAGTTAGAGCATGAGAAATGGGGCCAATTCTCAGCGCTGGCTGGCTGAGCATGGCCAGGCTTCTGCAGGCGGTGGCAGGGGAGGGGAGCAGCATGGCTGGTGTTTGCCCAGTGGCTTTCCTGTGTCAGGCTGGGTTACCTGGGAGGGTGAGATGGGGAGGGGATCCTGAATCCAGAGAAAAGTATCAGTGAGTCTTTGGCAGGGAGTTGGACCTGTGAAGAAGCTCAAAGGCATCGCAATGTGTTGGGTAGCAGTGGTGGGACCCGTAGCCCATCCTGTGCCCCAGAAATGGTTGTACAAACAGAACTGCTTTGCCTCTTCCCTGGGCTTTACAGTTCCCATCAATTAGAGGCTAATCACTTGCTTCAGAAAGCTTTTAAGTGCAAGCAAGCTTATTCAAGATGATGAAATTGCCTCCTTAATTGATTATTCCTGCAGTTTAACAGCTGTTTCCCTGACTTGCTTATTTTTTCCTTTCCTTGAAATAAAAATCTGCTGTTGATATGACCGGCTCACCTCCAGCCAGGAGCCCGTGAGGAGCTAACAAATGTTTGTGGCAGTGCTGGCTTTTGCAGAGCGCCTGGTGGAGAGGGTATTAGCCAGGGCTGGAGCTGGTGGGGAAGAGCTTCCCTGTGAAATATGAATAAGCAGAGGAGAGATGCTACATTTTCAGTTTTCCCCATGATGGCCTCAAAGCTGCTGGGGGAGGAGGAAGGGTCCTGTTTCACCCCACAGCCGTGGGCCACCCGAGCTTAGGTGCTGCCCGACCGCGTGCGCCCGGCCAGCCCCTCCCGATAGCATCGGGGCGAATACAGTAGGCGCTTTGTGGCTGGGGGGGATCTGGTTACCTGGGAGCAGCTCTGCTCCTGGGGAAGACGATGACAACGTGCTGGGGGGAAGGGAGGCTTGGAAAAAAAAAAAATGACAATGCCAGTTTGTGAATTCCTCTGGGATTGTTTCAAGGTGCTTCCTAAGGAAGAAGTCGGTGGGCTCCCTGCATGCCAGGGCTTTATAGCGGGTTACCTGGTCTGCGTATCCTCCCTCTTGCTGGCATCCTTACTGCGGTGCTGAGTGTGCTGTGCTATACTGCAGCCCCTCTAGTACACATACTCCCTTTTACAAGTCCCGCTCTGCATTCCCATTGAGACTGGTGGTGACTCTTTTTTTTTTTCCCAGCAAATGTTTCTACCTTGCTTTTCTGCTCAGACAAGGGTTATGTGATTGCCTGACCTGTCACCTTCTTGCCAAAATAATTTTGGGGGCTGTTGTCTAATTTCTGGCAATTTAGATAAGTTAAAAAAAAGGTTTCTATGGGCCTTGCATAAAGGGATGATGAAAAGATCTGTAAATCTGTCCACTACTTCTCTTCCCCTCTGTGGGGAGACTTTGGTGTGAGCACAGCCATTGCCGGCCTTCAGGAATTGCATTGGTGAGCACTGCTACCCATGTCGCCTGCAGCTGAGGTGTGAGGCAGGGTTTGTGGCTGCCCACCAAAGGGATACACAAAGCCATGGGAGATCAGGCTTCCCAGTAGCTGGGCTGCTCCTGAGTCCTTCTGGCCACCAGGTTCCTCTGCCTGAGAAACCCCCTGACTTTTGCTCAGCTGAGCCAAGACTCGTGAGTATGCTTGATGTGCTAGAGTGGTGGAGGAGATGCATTACTGCTACTGGCTTGTTCTTTCCCTTTCTTGGGAGACCTGGCCAAAATGGGTCAGGGATATGCTGTTATTTATCAGCCTCTGATCCAGGTGGCTGGAATCTTGGCAGAGTCATAAGAGAAAGTCCTTTACTCTTCTTTCTAGCTAAAGGTCTTGCTCTCTACTTGCTGCTTTTCACTTGAGGGTGAAAGTCCCCTGGAGGCTCTCACTGAGGGTTTAACAGTGTGCAAGCTTCCTTCTGTGTACATGTCTTGAGTCGCCCTAATGATAACTGTGTTCCTGGTGGGGCTTTATTGCATGGGATGCTTCAGTGAGGGAGCAGGACCCTTAGCTGGAAGGCAAAAGGCTTGGGAAGTCCTCAGGAAATAGAGTGGTGAAATGTAGAGATGGTGATGAAACTTTGCCATCTGCTCCAGAGCAAACTGACTGCGGGGAACATTCAGAGCTGTGCCAACACACACGAACTCGCTCCTGCGATGTGTTTGCAGTCCTGCTGGTGTGGGAACCCACTGAATGTGGCACCTCAGCTGCTGGGCCCTAATAAAACCTACAGTGCACCTGGAAGCCTTACCTTTATGTTGGAGAGCAACAGGAAGGTGCCCTTCGGTGCTGGGCAGGTTGCAGCCCTGTTAGCCTGAGCTGTGCTGTGGGTGTGCTGCGTACTGGTGGGTAACTGGTGTGCCACTCGTGCAGCAGGCTGGCTGTCCCGGGAGAGACCCTCCGAGCTGCTTTTCCAAGGAGGGTGCACCTGGTTGTCCTGTCTGTTAACATCCATGGATCGGAGGACACAAAATACCGCTCTCGACACACCACCTGCATGACGCAGCTGAGACTGAGGGCTCTGTGATAACCAGATGATAAAACTGTCCTCGAAACCGCAGGGATGTGTGGACTTGGGCAAACTTCCCTCGCAGGGTGAATGGATCCAGTTTCATGGCTAATGGGTTTCCCAGGATTTGCAGATGTGAATTATTTGCATTCTTGACTCCAAGGTGAGCACAGGTGCATCGGATGGTCCCCGTGAGCACCCCTCTGGTGTGCTGTCCCCACCTCCCGGGGCGCGGGTGGTTAGGGGAGCACACAGAGCTGCTGTTGTGCATCGCTGCCTGTGCCCCCGCTGCCTGCGGGACAGCCCATCGGGTGCTCAGGGTGTTGCTTTGTGCTGTTCGGGTGATGCTGTTTTCTAAAGGTGTCTCTCCTCTTTCTCCTCCAGGAGAGGAGCTATTTACAGAGTCAAACCCTGAGCTGGCCCTTGGGCTTTTGGTCAGAGGTCCAAGGAAAACAGCCTTTGCTTTAAACCACCCTCCTTGCGTTTGCTCTGCTTAAACTTCAGGACTATTTAACACGCTTCAGCTTCTTATAAAGTTTCTGTCAAGACGGATTAGCAGCAGGCTGACAGATTGCTATTACAGCCCCAGTGAACTTTTAATACCTGCCAGTAAGTTCTGCAAGTCCTTTAAATCCTCCTGCGGATGCTTGGGTTGGGGAGCAAAGGCTGGTGCTTACATGGCTGGTATTCAGGGTACCTCCGCCTCTCTCTGAGCTGTCAGCATTAAGAAATGACCTCTAGGGATTTCTGACATTATGTTCCCCAAGGCCTCAAAACGGCTTCCTCGCTGTGAACTGCATCCCCTCTCCCCGTGGGGTGAGGTGCTGCTGAGAGGGGGCTTGGGGCTGGAGGTCCCCCAGCAGGCTTCAGGCAGAGGACATCTCGGCTCCTGCCTGCCCAGGGGAGGGAGTCGGGGTGTGAGCAGAAGCCAGGGTGACCTGAGGGGACCCTCGGGGGCTGCTGCCTGCGCAGTCTGATGGCCAGGATCAGAGCATCACTCAAGTGAGACAAGCTGTTAGCTGTCCTTTAGGCAGGCTTGGTTTGCTCTGGAGAAGTCATGGCCTGGAGCGCATGCGCTCTGAGTAAGGGTCAGCAGGCTAGTGGGTCTGGAATAGATGTGGTTTTTCTTCCTTATACTGAATTTTACATCTTTATTTGAGTTTTGCTGCATCTTTTCCTACTACTGTTGCCAAAATGGAAACGCCACTGGTGTTGAGGTGAGCCAAGGTATAGCCATCAACCGTCCATGGGGCGATGTGGCTGCCGTGTGAAGGGGGCAGTGCATGGCAGTGGGTGGGCTGATGTGGGTAACTGTATGGTGGTGCAACTTAAACAGCTTCTCTCCAGGATCCCTGGGCCCCTGCCGGGTACCAGTCCTCCTCCACATCCTCGGACCACACCTCCCACAGCTTTTTTTACCTTCTAAATCCCCTGCTTCTTGAAGCATGGTATGTGCAAGAAGATATTTGCTGCACTTTCCAGTGGTGGAAAAAAGCTTGAAAACTGCCTTTGCCAAACTCCCTAAACTCAAAAACCGGATGACACAAGTCACCCAGTGCTTAATTGAGGGCACATGAGTTTTTGGATGCTTAGGGCAAAAACTGGAAATGGCTTTGGGCCAGGGTTTTTCTCCCAGGCTGTATGTGAATACGTTCTGCTCTTTAGGTTTTGCTTACTGGGATGCACGTTCTCCCAGTAGGCAACCTGCGTCCAGAGTCTTATTAGCCTTTTGAGATGCCATCTTTCTCTTGTGCAGCGTTGGACAAGTTTGTGTGGCTTGGCAGAGATACAGTTGTTCAACAAGAGGCTGCAGCTGAGCAAGATGTCTTGTCTTGGCATGGCCAACACATCATGGCTGGTATCTTGGCCTCCTGCCTGCAGGACGTGCCTCAAGGCACCCAGCAAGTGCTGCGGAGGTGGATGCTGTGTACCCTGCTGCTGTGGGTACGCCAAGATGGTGTTTGAGGTTCAAGGGGGGGTTTACAGTTGCACTAAAACTCTAGCCAAAACTGGACCTCTGCTTGGGGCTGCATGTGTGGCTGGCAGGAGCTAGGACACAGAGGTCCTTGTAGCAAGTGGATGGTGATGCAGGTACAAGGGGGAGCCCCTTGTCAATGAAGGAGGATTTGGGGTGCTGGGGGAGCCAGGATAGGCCTAGATTTGCCGCTGCTTGTAGAGAGCTTGAGCATGACAGGGAAGGGGAGAGAGACCTTGGTTTCCCACTGGCTGTCCCAGCCCTGCCCTGCTTGAGCTGGGTTAACTTGGGCAGCTGCTCTTTAAGCATCTTTGATATTTTTTTATTGTACAGCAAAATGCTTTTTGGAAAGCTGGGCTATTGTCCCTCCAATAGCAAAATCCAAACCCAGAAGAGAAAGGGGCGAGGGGAGGGAGGGAGCATGAGAAGGGGGCCTTTGAAGTGAGCTGCCCAAACGAAACGTGTGACATCAGAGAGATGGCAGATAGCTGGCAGAACAAGGCTGCCTTTGAGCCCGCCTCGGGCCCGGCCAGCGTGCACTTTACACCCCACCTCCCGAAGTCGGAGATGAAAGATGCCCCAGGCAGGCTGCCTGACCCCATTGCCTCTGCTATCTCCACTTGATTGCACAGTGTTTTGCTCCAAACAATTCTTCACTGTCTGGGCCGCACAGGTGAATCTCCTGGCTTGGCTCGCGAGCGGGGATGCCGTGCATAGCAGGGCTGCTTTGTTGCGGTTGCTCACCTGCTTGTGGGGTGGATTTCTTAGGATGGGCATTGTTCGACAGCAGGGTACAGAGGAGGGGTGGAGAGGGAAGGATGGGGCAGGGCTGGGCGGCCTGGGGACAGGGAAAGGTCTGCTGGGGGATATGGAGTCAGGAAGCGTCCTTAGGGATGGATGCATGGGGGAGATACGGAGTCAGGGAGCATCCTTGGTCAGATTGGTGAACCCAGCAGCTTGTGCTGGATGCTATGGCCAGTACTCCAAGAAGGCATCCGGGCCGGATTTGAAAATAATCATTCTCCATTTGTTACTGGATTCAACCTGCTTGTGTGTCTAAAGCACTCTGGGGTCCTTGCTTTCAAAAACATGTGGTGGAGGGAGGACCTCTGCATGCATGTCAATACCAAGAAGAAAATGCATCTTTGAGAAACTATTCTGTCTCAAAAAGAGATATGATGGATTTGTGTAGAAAATGAGATGTAGGAGAATGGCTGCAAATGAGGCACATGCCCAACAAGCAGCCTGGCTCTGAGAAATTAGACAGGGAGTTGGGAAAGGAGATGGTGGTGGGTCACATGTTTGGGATCGGGGCTCTCCTAACAAGTCTCTGTGCTGGGCTCATGGGAAGGAGGGTTGGAGAAATACGGGTCACAAAGACCATGTGTATGGGGAGAGTGCATCAGACATCAGAGTTCCCCTCAGAGGGGCTGAGGCTGTAAACTCTGTGGGCCTTAGTTGTTTCTCTGTCCTCAGTTTCTCTGAAGCTGAGATATACTTACCTGAAGGGAACCATGAATCCAGCCTTCATGGGCTGCTGTAACAGCATTTTACATTTCCCACCCTCTCGCTGAACATCACGGGACTGTGGAGTTCTCTGGCGAAAAATCAGGTGCCCAACTAGAGGCCCCAAGCCATAAACCAGGACACAACCAGTGTTGCCGTAAGCAGAGCTAGAATAGACTCCTCCTGACTGGTTCATTTCTGAGCATCTCCCAGCAGTGTAAAAACCAGGTGGGACCTGTCTCCTGTGCATCCACTAACTCATTCATGGCTGGTCTCATGGGATCTGTGTCCTTCCAGTTGGGACGGGTAGGGTAGCTAGACATCCTGCCAGTGAGAGCTGGTGGTGCAGAGTAAGGGCTGTTACAGCAGGGCTGGTCACATCAGTCTCTGGTTAGATCAAGATGGGAAAAGATGGAGTGCTAGAGCCATTCTTTAGAAGATCGACAGCCAGTGAAACTCAACCTCTACATGTGCTCTGTAGACAGACAAGCTCAGGAAGGTTGAGTGTTCAAGTACCACCATAGATGTGTCCACACAACTTTCTCAGTGGGTCCTTCCTGAGCAAACACAACCAGAGAGGCAGCTCCTGGATTCATGTGAGCAGGGCAGACTTCAAAGCCCTGAAGGGCATTTGAACAGTTGAGCTCCCATACGAAGATCTGGGCACCCTTTTGACCTTTACTGAAAAGATCAGAGCCAAGTTTTCCCTTGCGTTCAGTGACTTGTAAAGACTGAATGCCCTAAAATCAATGTTACTAGTGGGAACATGGAAATTAATTGTGTCAATCTATCACTCATCTTGCCCTATTACATTCAGTGATTAGAACTTGGCCTCAAATACATGAACAAAGTGACTTTTGTGACAGGTAACTGCTGCACAGGAGATGGCAGTGCATGGCTTAAAGTGGTCAAAAGCAGAGAACAAAAGAGAAATTTGGGTCCAGCACTGTTTTTTCTAGTCCAATGCGATGCTTTCCTTAGGTCTATTCAGGTCGGTATGACATCTTGGGAACAAGAGATTAAGTACATGTTTGCAGAAGTCTGAGTTGCAAAGGAAGCAAAGTCTTCAGGACACATTCCCTTACTGTCTCTGCTGATGGGCAACGAGTAACTTGCAGAAATTTGCTTAGTAAGGACTTGTGAAATGGTAAAGTAAGAAAAAGGTAATGTAGCAGGAAACTAGCAGATTATCTGAGGTAGGAGGAAGTCCGGGGAGAAGGTGTCTGTTCTGTTTGTGAGCTGTCTTGGGGCAGTGCTAAGGAGTAACACACCAAGTTGATTGGTCATCTGCAAGTAGACCCTGGGGCCAAGGCAGGTGACTTGCAGGACTGTGTATAGGCATTATGTGGTGACCTCCCAAAGACCATTTAGGGCCAGGCTGTTTGAAGGTGTGACTGCCACCAGCGCTGTGGGCATTTTTGCATCTCCAGCTACCATATCACCCTACCCAAATCTGGCCTCCAGGCCTCAGGGAGCAAATGGTGTTGATGGTGACCTCTCTGCCTGCCTCATCTTCATACACAGACAGCTTGGAGGCTGGGTGAAATAGGTTGCAGACATGGCTGTGAAACACAGCTGAGGTTCCTGATGGCTGGAGGGTAGATACAACTGAGCTAATTTCAAGAGAGCCTACCTGGGCAGCAGTAACAGGTATGGCAGCACAGAGCTCAGGTTTGGGCTGAAATGACTCCACCTGGCTATGGTTTTAAGTTCAATTCATGCCAAGCTTAGCTTTGGAGGGGAGTAGCTACTATGCAGAAATTGCAGTCTTGCTGTGCACCCAACATGCCTGAACATCTTTCATCTTGCCATAGAGTCATGCCATTTTTTCCAGGTAAAAAGCTGCTTCTCGCCCAAGATTACTGATAAACTCTGTGCACCCCCAAGTCTCGAGCCAGGCATGGTGAGATGCTGTTGTCCTGAAGAGCTGCCTGGAGGTGGCAGAGGGATGACAGCCCCCCTTCACCCTGTGCCACCCCTCCATGGGAAGGAAGCCACCTTCCCACGGCAGACCCACTGTGTGTGGCTGCCCTTGTTCAGCTGAGTAGGGGTTCATCTCTCCTCACCCATGGCAATTGGAGGGTTACAGCTTGAGGCAGCGGGTCAGCTTGGAAACTTGTTGTTACCCCTAATGCAAGTCTCATTTCTCTAGTGTTTCTCAAACTAGTGCTGGTGGGAGAAGAAAAGCCTTGCTGCCCTATGACAGCATCCCCATGTGCTCCCTGTTGCCCTCCAGCACAGCCTGAATCCATAAAATAAAGCCAGAGTTGGGGTGGGGGGGAAGCCAGCTATTCAAGGCAGAAGCAGCCCTGTGGGATCTATGTTGCTTGGACTAAACAAGTTAATCACCAGGCTGAAAACCTCATGCAAACACCTGGATGGGGCCATCTGGGCAGGCCCCTGGGCTTGGTGGCACAGTCATGCTGTACCTCAGTTTCCCACAAGTCACTTCTCGAAGGGACACCTTGCCAAGGCAACTAGGCCAAAATGTCAAGGTGCATAAATCCTGTAGACTGAGTGCTGTGGTTCCACATCTGAGTTTTCCTCTGCAAAATGGGGAGAAGAGCATTTCCCTCTGGTTCCTGCTCCTTTGGGGCAGGACTGGCCCTCAGAGGGCAGAAACATTGTCTGCTGCAGCTGAGCCTTCAGAAGCTTGCAGGACTGATAACAAAGGTCTCTGGGCTTTCCTGCTTCAACATCTGTGTTCACCAAAAACCTCTGCCAGGTCTGTGCCCAGGCATGGAGCTCAGCACTTCTCTGTAGCTGGTGGGAAAGGGACAAAGGGCCCAGATTAGGAGCTCTTCCCATGTCACAGAGGAGTTAATTTTGGGTGTGGAAGTTTAGGAGGGGACCCCAAAGGGGGAGAAATGACAGCTAGAGAAGGTGCTGGGAGCCTCCTACCCCATGCCCTGATGCAAGGCAGGGCGGACTCTGTGCTTGCCCAGCCTTGCTGAGCATCCTCTGATGACCGAGACTGTGATGCTCTCCTGGTGCTGCCATTTGCGAGCTTGCCCTGAGCCTTTCTGTGCTCCCGTCCTCCTTGCAGCAGGAAAAAGGAGGCAGGGAACAAAACCAGGGAGAGATGATCTGCTCCCTGCTGAGGAAGATGAACTGCAGAGCAGGGGGAGTCCTGCCCTGTGCTCATCCCCTGTGGTGGTGGGGGGGTGTGTCTCTAGGAAGACGTTTCCACCTCTTCAGTGGGGTCTGGCTCTGGGGACAACCGGGGGTTTGCAGCACTGGTGAAGAACTTGGTGCTGAGCCATCTCCTGGCCCTGGGCTTTTCCAGCCTCCCAGTGCCCCTTTGCCATGAGGATGAGGCTGCAGCTGTCCCTCCCTGTGGGACCTCTGCCTTGGAGGTGGCCACGGCTGCTCAGTACCTGCATGTCCCCTTCTTCCCTCTCCTTCATTAAGGCACCGATCTCTTCCCAATAACAAGGGGGCTTCTGTTCGACAAAACCTGCCAATTAGTCATTCTGGCTGGGTATAAACGTGGCACTTGAACAGCTGAGGGGACGGCGGGCAGTCCTGCCCCTTCTCGCGGCGTTGCCAAGCTTGCCATTAACACAATGTGACAACTAATCTCTCTATAGCATCTGACTGAGCAATTTTAATTAATAGCTCTGTACGCTTGCACACACCCCCCTACCCCCTCTGCTTTGCACAGGTACCGCATGCCTTTAAAGCTCCTTCCCTTGCATCGCAGCCTGCGCGGACAAAAGGAAGAAAAAAGCTCCGGTTTGCCCCAATTAGTGCGGAAACGCTGCTCATTTGGGGCTCTGCCCCTTGGACCGATCCAGGGCTTGCTGCCCCCCGTTCCCCCTCCCTTCTGTGAGGTTGAGGACCTCGATAAACGTGGTGGCTCCGGGGTGGAGGTGTTTTCTCAGCTCTGCTGGTGGTTGGGGCATCCCTGCAGTGGCCCGTGGGAGGTAAGGGGCTGGCAGGGCTGCGCTGGCTTCGTGGGCTGGATGCGGCAGAACTGGAGGGTACTGAGGGGGTATTTGTGCTGCTCCTCCAAAAAAGGCTCCCTGGCTTTTATCTAAGTGCATGATAACATCAGAAAAAAAAAATCTCATTTCCATGGCCAGGTTCTCCCCTGGTGTGAACGGCCATGGCTTGGCAGATGGCTGCTGTCGGGGCCGCTGCGGTTTCAGTGCGGAGGTGCCCCAGTTTGCTTTAGGACAACTGGGAGGGCTCATCCGTGGTGAGCTTGGATGCCGCTTTAGGCAAGCGGTAACTCGAGGATGCCTGTTCTGGGGCTCTGCTCTCGGTGGAGACACTGCTGTGGTTGCAGTGAGAGCAAGGCCAGCCCCTGGTGATGCCGGGAGGGATGCAGGAGCCTGGGGAAGCTGTGCTGGGCTGTGTGGGCCACCGCGGTGGGAGCGGTGTACAAATTCCCTACAGAGGGAGAAATCATTGTGGTTCTGAAGAGCTGGATGTTTCTGGTAAGGACTGTGGCAGAAATACCTAGGCACAGGAAAAGGTGGGAAGGCCAGCAGTGCAGAGGGGTCTCCCATCCTTCCATCAACACCTTAATTCAATATTTTGATGCTTCTGATCCAGGTGGTGCTGGGTAGCCAAGACCAAAGATGGTATCAGAGTGGCTGAATACCCCAAGTATGATAAAATTGTTCAGGCTTTGGACACTTGGATAAGGAGAATGCATGGGAGCATCTCTTCCCATGGTGACATGGCTCCACCATTGCCCTCCTGCAGCTCCCTCCCGCCTGGGGGCTGCTCACACTCTTCCTTTGGTTCACCAGAGCAAGTCCTCAATGGCAGTGAAGAAGCACCACAGGGCACTTTGGTTTGGGCAGAACATCCATGCTTTCTGCAGGTCCTTATTCCCATGGCACATGGGTGTGGGTTCTTGTGCTATTACCTTGGCCGAACGGCTGCAGTGGGTCATGCCACGGTGTCGGGAGACTATTGCCTCGAACAGTGACCCTGTAGGAAGGGGGGAGCAGAAACCACTGCAACTGGTGATGGTCCTGCCAGATCTGGCCTACTGGAGATGCTTAAGCAATTTGGTACTTATATAATAAATGGGGGAACCCCTTGCTCTTAAGAGAGGGCTATACTGTTGGATAATGCATGTCTGGGAATATCCATCCAGCCTGGAAGCATTCTGCATTATGGGCAAATGCAGGGGCTTATACCTTGCTCTGTTCTTGTGGAAAGCGTGGGCTTGTGTCTCTAGGAGATGAGTGTCTCACCCTGGGAAGACAGGAGGTGTGTTGGACTCCCTTTCCCAGAGATGGGATCTAGAAGGAAAATAGCCGATAGCCCAGTTTCCCCCTTCTGACCATCCAGCTCCACATCCCTTTCCTTCTGCCTGTGCCCCTCCTTTCTGGCTTGGTCCTTGCTGGTGACGCCTGGCTTGGGCTCATGTTTCTCTTGGTCCCTCTGCTGCCTCTGGGGCTGCCCAGGCTGTACCCCAGAGCTCTGGCTGTGCTGATGCTGGAGGATGTCTCTGCCTTGCTCTGGCAGCAAACATGTCCTGCAGGTGGTAGGGGCTGGGACTGCCCAAGAGCCCCCTCGGTCCCTAAGGCAACTGTTGTGCTCAACACCCCGGGCACCCAAAGCAAGGGGTGGGTGGCACAGCACCAGGCTGTCCCCTCGTCCTCGGCCATGGGCCTGGCTGCCCCATGCTAGGTGAAGCTGCCTGGGCGCTTTGAACATCTTGGCCCTGCAAGGACCGCTGAGCTTTCCTGCTTCCATCTCGCCCTCCCAGCAGGGAGATTGCGTGCCGGGACGCAGCAGAGTCGCCTTGGCCAGGCAGCTGGTGAATGCAGCCACCCGTCTGCAACCTGGGAAACACGATGTGGACGAGCTGTGTCCCCACCCGGCCCCGGGGGGAGACCGAGGGGACGCGGTGGGGAGTGGTGCAGAGGCTGGTGCTCCCCGGCACGGCGGCGGCAGGCGGACGCGGGACCTGCCCCATCTGCCCGTGCGGCAGCACGGCAGGGAGCTAATGAGAAGCAAGGTGAGAGGCAGGAGACGGGCTGACAACTTACTGGCTCCGCAAGCTGCCGGTGGCGTGCGGGCAGCAGAAGGATGGCATCTGCCCCCCCACTCCCCCCGGCATCTCCAGCCTCATAATGAGGTTATTACTGGCCCGCTGCTTGACGGCCGGCACCAGCATCTCTCGCCTCTTCGTCCTCCCAATTCCCACTTGTGGCTATGGGAGTGGTGAGTCAGGGAGGAAGGGTTCACCCTGCCCTTGCTCTTGGGTTTGGCCCAGGGCTTTGGTGGGAGGGAGGTGTGGTTTTGACCTTGCTTGTGGAGGAGACCATGCTCCTGTGCTCGCTGCCTGTCCATCCGCTTTATTATCTCTTGAAGGTTTCTGGCCCGTTGCAGCCTGGTTTGACAGGGGGAGAAGTCTCAAAGATAATTAAGTTCCTACAAGTTTTGTGAAATTAGACAGGCGAAGGAGAGGGATGTGATGAGGGCTTCTGCGGCGGGGAGGGCTCCTGACGGGGAGGCCGAGCCAGGGATGGGCGGCTGCCTTGCTTGCGGAGCTCGTGGGGAGCCCTTCCCGAGACCTGACTCGGGAAATCGGGGGATGATGCTTAGCTGGGGGTTTTCCTACTTTGCGTCTGCAGCGGGGGAGGGATGGGCTTTCACAGGGTCTGCCCAGGAGTGGTGAGATCCCAGTGCATCCCATAAAGGACTTGTCCTGTCAGCTCCTTAAATTTCTT
Organism: Phoenicopterus ruber ruber; assembly: GCA_009819775.1. Taxonomy (NCBI): domain Eukaryota; kingdom Metazoa; phylum Chordata; class Aves; order Phoenicopteriformes; family Phoenicopteridae; genus Phoenicopterus; species Phoenicopterus ruber. Next base: position 29,859,014 of record CM020222.1, read on the forward strand.
AATGATAGAAAGCCCAGCCTGTGTGCGTGCTAGTTACCAGTACAGCACGGTGTGCCAGCCGTCCCTCTCCCTCTGCCTGCGGAGCACCGGCTAAAAGGCTCCAAATACTTTCCATCATCCCACCCATCTAACAGTAGCTGCCAATGGCTTTGCTGAGCCAATCACCCCTGGCACGCTATTAATGTTTGCATTAATCCCTAATGCAGCATGAGAAACCAGTGCATTACCAGGCTCCTCCAATATCCAAAGGTTTGCAAACTGGGGTGTGGGATATCTGCTGCTGCTCGCCCAGCTCTGCTCCCCTCCTGCCTTGGCGTAAGGGACCTGTTGGGAGGGACATGTAGGTGCCACCGCTCGGTGCCCCTAACCCTGCGGCTGAGCACGGGGACCCACTTCCAGGCACCCAGGTAGTGCCATGGCAGGAGCTGCCTGTGGTTGGGGTGCCGGGCAGGGATCGGCCGGTGTTTGTGTCTCTCGGAGCAGGTGGTGCAGATGTCGCAGCCGATTACGTCGGGGAAGGAGGCGAGCGGGAAAGCGGTGACACCTCGCTTATGGTGCCCTGCTGTCAAGGGACAGATGTGGAGGCTGACACATGTTTGCCTCCGTGCTGCTAATTAATCACCTTGGCCACAAGGCCGTGATGGCACCCTGCCCCACACGAGGGGTGCGGTGGCCCTGCTGGGGTGGTGATGGGTGTTTGTCCCCACGCTGTCCCTCTGAGCCACATCGTCCCATTCGTGGGACAGTGGGACTGTGAGTCACTGCACCAGCAAGCGTTAATACCGTCGGGTTTTGGCTGCTGCAAGAAAGAGGTTGGAAAGGCAGGGCGCTTCGTTCTCACCTCTCGCACAGACATCACTACCCTGTAAATCAAAGGGATTCACCCCAGCTTGAGCTCCCATGGGAAACTGGGCATCCCGAGACCCAGGCACCTTGCCTGCACCATGGGGGATAAGGAGATGCTGTGCCTGTGCTTGCAGCTGGAAGGTGTTCGGGCAGACATGAAAGGGGATTCCCTTCCCCCTGGGAAGACCTGCAACTTCTAAATAATATGGAGAGGAAGCCCTTTTTTGCAGAAAAATGTTGATAAAAATGGGGGGGTGGGGGGGTGGGTGTCCTCTTCCGCTTCAGCACGCGTGGCAGAAGCCAGGCATTGCTGCCGCAGTTGGGCTCACCAAAGTGGCACAGGAATAGCAAGCATCCCCCCAGAGCGCTTGTTCCCAATTTCCCTGCTAGCCAGCTGAAAAAAATCCCGAGTGGAAAGTGTCACAATTCTGCTGAAACCTGACTTTTTTTTTTTTTTTTTGGCTGGGAATATCTCACTGAAATTCCTGACAGTTTTCCCCCAGCCAGGAGCATCTCGTGGGGGGTCAGCCACACCAGCCCCCTTTGCCTGCCCGAGGGGGACAGTGGTTCTGGGGGTGCGAAGAAGCATTTTGGAGCAAACCCTGGCGGTGGCCGGGCTTTGGGAACGGCACACAAGGAGGATGAGGATGCAGCGGTCGCCTTCAGGGATGCTCTGGGGCTGGGTCCCAATCCCTCCCCAAAGTGCCGCAGTGCCCGGGCAGCCCCAGCATGTCCCCAGGAGATGGGTGACAGCGGTGATGGACCCCACAACTGGCTGGGGACCTCTCTGGGGCCTCTGCGGGGCTGCCCAGCTCCTCTCTGCGGGCAGAAGCCTCCATCTCGTGGCCGAGCCCCGAATGACAGACGGGCTGCGGGACAGGAGGACAGGGCCTGGGGCTGTGTCTGCACCTCGGGGGCTGCGGCAGGAGCCCCACCGACCCCCAGCCCTTCTCTTCATCGCTGACCTTAGAATTAGCTTTTCCCCCACTGCAAATTCACCGAGTCCCTGCATATTGAGCTGGTTATTTTTATTTATCACTCTTGATCTCTTCTGTGCAGGTATTATTTCAGCAGCAAAAGTTTTTCAGAAGGTTATGAAGTCTTTTTTTTTTTTTTTTCTTCCCCATTTTTGTTTCTGAAGCTGGGCTCGAGGCAAGCAAGGAGGCAGTGGGGTGAAATTAGGCAGCGGTGCATCCCTGCTCCTCTGCCCGCTCCTCGGGTGCGTGGTCCCCGGCTGAGGGACCAGAGGAGAGGGGGGGACCTCCTCCAGCCCCAACCAGCTTTTCCCTGTGCGGGGGTCCCCGTTCCCTCGGGCTCTGCTGGCCCTTGCTGGGGGCATCGGGAACAGGGACGTGCCTGGGCAGGATCTGTCTGTTGCATTTAACAGCCAGGTCTCCTGCGTCGTTTGCGTTCCTGCTCTCTCATCCCTTCCATGTGAACGCGAGCAGGGTGTGGGATGCTAACCCTGGTTAGCCCGGGGTGAGGCAAGCCTGTGTGCCTCAGTTTCCCTGTTTCACATGACCTTGTTCTGCCTTTGCTTCTCCCCCAGCCTGGCCCCTATTCCAACCCCTTTCATTAATACAGGGGCTAGCTCTGCCTTACAGCAGCCAGCAGGGTTTTCACCTAAAATCCTCAGCTCACTTAACTAATGAGCTCTCTAGCTTTTTTCTTTAAAGCAATGGGACAGCTTTTATAGGGCAGCTCATTCCTGACTCGGCCACCTGCACCGTATGGCTCTCGGGGCTGATTCATGCTCACCTTGGGATCCTGCAGCCTCGGTGGCTCTGAGGAGGGGTCACGCCAAGCAGGAGCGTCTGTCTGACCCCACTTGCAGGGGAAGGAGACCGTGTTGCTACCCGCTTTCTAGCCTAATCCTCCCCTGCGATGAATTTGCATGGGTTGCCTCCAGATTTGGCAAACCTGGTTACACAGAGGACACCCGCAGACAGAGGAGCCTGTGCTAGTTGCCTTCTGCTTTCCCTCTTTTAAGCTGGATACAGAAAATTGGGAGGGGTAACCCAGGTCTCGTGGTGCTCTCGTGGAGAAGCAGCATCGCCTGGTTCTCGCTTCCCCCATCTGTTATCGCTGGCGCAGGTACGGCGTGTCTGCCCGGGTGCTTCCTCAGCATCATTTCATTTAAACAATTCCCAACCGCAGCTCATCACTTTACCCGCTGGCATCTGGAGGTGGCTGCCCGAGACAGCGTTTGGCTGAGAAGTCCGTTTCGCACAGATCAAGGACAAAGTTTGACAAAAAACCGAAGAGACAAACGGCAGTGAAAAGCCAAGCTTGCCAGCCGGGGCTGGGCGACTCTGCCACCCATCAGTTAAAACCAGTTCCAGGTCCTGGGGGCTTGGGAATTGAGTGGTGGAGTCGCCATCCCTGGAGGGATTTAAAAGACGTGTAGATGTGGCGCTTAGGGATGCGGTTTAGTGCTGGGCTTGGCACTGCTGGGTTAACGGTTGGCCTTTATAATCTTAAAGGTCTTTTTCAACCTAAATGATTCTACAATTCTATGAATTAACCCTCCCGTGGCCGACGAGGACCATGGGGTGATGCGGGGTGACTTGCAACAGGCCAAGCACCACGTTGCAATGGGAAACCTCTTTCACGTGTCCTTGTGGTCCATGCCCTAGCCCAGGGCCGAGGTCCCACCAGCCGTGTCCCTGCCACTGCTGCAGGGCTCAGTCCAGCAGTGCCTGCCCCATGCCCGGAGCTCCCCCTCGCTGCATCTCCCCTGGCGAGCGTGCAAACCGAAGGCATTTCCCTCCAACTTTTTTTAGTTTCTTGCTTTTCGAAAATTAAGACCTTATTTCAGCATCAGGGCAGGATTTTTTTTTTCCCCCGTTTCAGAAATGACATGGGGAATTTTAAGAAAAATGGAAACATTTGCAATGTGCCCTGGGACAGAGAATTGGGTTGTGAGCAGCCTTCATCTGGTGCAGCCTTCGCTTGCTGCCCTTTGGGACAAAAGTCCCAGCAGAAGTGACAAAGACTCATAAATTCTGCAGAACAATTTAGTTCTTTCTGGAAAAAATCTGGTTGTTCCCTGAAGTGGGACTGAGAGCTGGGTGTGACGCGGGGTAAAGAAAGTTTCTGCAAATGTCTGTCTCTTAATTAATATTAATACCGCTCCAGCTTTTTATCTCTGCTTTAAATAAAAGGAATCCAGCCATGGCAGAGTTCCCACCACATTAAGAAACTCATGAAAGCAGAGTGATGGATGCTTTGGAAGATGGCTCTCATTAATGTCTAATCCTTCCCATCAGCCCCACTTGTCCCTGACACTCGGAGCTTGTTAACCATTTTTTGTGACTGTTTTCAGGGGCTTCTGAAGCTGGGGGGAGAGGGCGTTGCTTCCTCCCCTTGCCTTTGCGTGACGGCGCAAAGAGGAGCGTGAAAAAGTGGTTTCTGGTTTGGGTGCAACTCACTGCTCCTCTTTCTCTGCCCCCCCGCCCCGGGTTTATTGCGAGAGGTCTCTCCCAGACAGACCCCGAGGCTGCGAGGCCGGAGCTCGCTGGAGGTGCTGAAAAACGTTTGTGTTTCGTTAGGGCGATAGCCGTAGCTGGGAAGGCTGCGTGTGCCGTGCAGCAGCCGGTGCCGGGTGCGGGAGGGCGGTGTTAGGCGGCCGAGGAGCGAGGGCCCTGCCCGGGCTGTAGCTGCCGCCTCCTCCTGCTGCTTTGTGGCTGTTAAGGGCAGTCTGTTTGGGGATGTTTTGGGAAGCGCCAGCTCCTGGATTCGTGTGAATAAGTAAGTAACTTTGCTTTCTTTTTTGAAATAAAATCACTTTAGTCCTTGTGGCAGCAGAGGTGAAAATACAATAGGTTTTGAGGCTAGAAGGGGGCAATAAGCTGGTTTGGTCTCCTGTGGGGTTATGCCAAAAAAGAGCCTCTCCCCTGGCTCCTGGGAGACACCCTCGGGCACAGACACGCCACCGAAGCACTTTGCTAGCAGAGGAAAGCTGCTTGTGCTCACCTCTTACGTTTCTGTCAGCTCTTTGCAACCACGTACCTTTGCGGCGAGAGTGGGGTCGTTGCAACAGTGATAGCGAAGGCTCCTCCACCCAACGCCGTTTTCCCTGCTTTATATCCGCGTTGCGATGCTAATTGAGGACGTGTCTCAGTGGCTGGTGGTGGCACAGCCTCGCTGCGTGTCCTTACAGGAAGGTCACAGAGCCCTGCCAGAGCTCGAGGGACCCAGTCGCCCATGCCACGGACCGGGAAAACGGGCATCTGACCCTGCTTGTGGTCTTGCAAAAGCCCCTGGCCCCTCTGTCAAGGGGATGCCCGCGATGCTGGGGCCGTTGGGGGCAGCTCTTCTTTGGTCCTCGAGGTCTTGAACAGCGTGGAGCTTCTGCACCCAGCCTGACCACGTGGGATAAGCAGGTCCTCACCTTTCTGGAAGAGAAAGGCCACCTGAAATCAGGAAAATCGCTAGACTCGGTCACATACACCTATGTTTAGCCTGAGAGTGATGGGTTTAAGTGTTTCTCACAGCTAAATATTGCAATGAGGCATCCAAGTAGGTGGATGCAAAGCCCCGCGGAGCAAACCAAGCCCTCGCTGCGCAGGTCGAGCAGCCGAGGGCGGCCGCTTCTGTCTCCTTTCCACTAGAGGTAGCTGGAGCCACGCACAACCCGCCCGACAGCCCTGGGATTTCCACGGCCCCAGCCCTAAATGAGCACGGAGAGGAGTGATTAGCCTGCCATTAAAGGCAGGTAGCCCAACGCAGGGGGTTGTTCGTCCACAGCTCTCCCTTCCCTGCGTGGCTGCTCTGCCCTGCCCGCATCCCCGCATCCCCGCATCCCCGCACCGCGAGAGCTGCGGCGGCGCTTTCTCGGTGTAAACCCTGTAGTTTGGGGGCTTTTTAAAAGCAGACGCAAAAAATCCCCTCTGCTGCTGGAATTCATCACGCGGCTTCTCAGCCTTGGGGACAGACGTCTGCGACGCTGGAGAAGAGTCAACTGCTTTTAGCTGTTTATTCTGCAGAGGAGGAATAGGAGAGAAGTTTGGTGGTTTAAAGTGATTTTTTTTTTCCTTATTTATTTCCCCCCCCCCCTCTTGTGCTCTTCTAGTAGGTTGAAGATGCATATTGCCAGCTGACTTTGTAGCTGCTGCTTTTGGAGGGGCGAGGAATAACCACGCGGGCAGGGTGGGCGATGGGGCGCTTGGGGGGCAATCGGCTCCAGCTGCAGGGACCCCTTTGGCTGAAGAGCTCCCAGGGTGCAAATGGGATTTGGGGGGGGGATGGGAAGGAGTCTATCATGTAGAGCAGGAGAGTCGCAATAACCTTGCAAAGCGAGGAGGGAAAGAAGGTCAGGAGGAGCAGGGATTATCTGCCTTCCCCACTCCCAAGGGGATTTTAGCCCTGACTTTTAATAACAGCCGGGGAAGAGGCAGGCTCCATGCTTACCCAGAGGAAAAGGCCCTAGTAGCATAAAGGATCAACTAGAAAAAAACCCTTTTTATCTCGCTTCACCCTCCCCATGGAGTCTTCTGTGCCAGGGACTGCAGCCCCTGCCCCAAGCCTGCCCCGGACCCTCTGCAGTGGGTCGGGGTCCCGGCTGGCACAGGGGATGCTTGTGCCACCGGTCTGGCTGTGACTGCTGATGGTGACAGTGTGACTTCCCTGGAGAATGTCACTCGCACAGCTCTGTGCAACCCAAGGGGCTCGCACGTGGGACGGAGGGGGAGAGCCTTTGGGCCCCTATCCGTGGCCACAACGTTGCCCAGTCCTTGAGTGGGCTTAGCAAGTGTGTCTCAAAACAAGTGAGGTCTTATGGAGCTGGAGGTATTGGGGAAGAATAAATTAGGGTTACATGACTGGGGCCATCTGCAGCTCTTCAAAGGTCTCCCAAGCCTGCAGCATGCCACATCAAGAAGGGCTCCTTGTCTCTTCCTGATGCCACCTGAGATACAGCTGCAGGCCCTTAGCAGCATCGTCCTCTTTGGTCGGGCCTTCTGGCCATCAAGCATCAGTCTCATTTGCTCTGGCCGACGCCAGCAGCCACCTTGGTGCTTCCTTGGTCCATCAGGCGGGAGGAGGCTAATGAGTTGAGAAAAACGAGCCCTTCTGAACGGGGGGGCTGGCACCTTGTTCTGCTTTGGTCTAATCCCTAAACCAGCGCTGGAAGATGGTCTCAAAACTACCTTTGGCTCCTTCTCCAGAGGGTTTGCCGAGGGATGGTGGGCAGCGTTTGGGGGCGGTGGAGTGCTCGCCCAGCCCCACGGGATGAGGACGGGCACACGCCGGCGAACTTTGACGGATGAAGACCGTTAATATTGAACATATAATTACGCTAGCCAAGGCCGAGAGTCCTTCCGCAGCGATGCGTATGGAGGGCATCAATATTAAGGCAAGTTACTAAATGTGTCTCAAAGGTGAACTGAAAGGCGTTTTGGAGGTCCAGGGCTGAGTTTCGGGACTCTGCCGTGCCGCGGCCGGTGCCGAGAAGGTTCTTGCTGGCAGCGCAGAGAAGAGAGCTGCTTTCCCTGAGCCTCTCGAGATGTCTCTGTGTTTGACACTTAAACGAGGAGACAGGCACGGCCACCCCGTGCTGCCGAGCTCAGCCTTTCCGAAATCAGCAGGCAGCCCTTCACGAAATCGGGGGATTGCTAATGCAAGTTATTCTCACCTAAGCCCACGGTTCCCAGAGCTGGGGCTTTAAAAGGCACTTTGGGTGCCACGGGGTGAAGCTGGGGGACCTGGAAATTGTGCTGGGAGCTCTCAGCTCCCTAGTGGGAACTTTTTTATATTTATGGAGGAAAAGGAATAATTTCTCTCTATCAAAAATGAATGAAAACTTGAAAAATCTCTACCAGGTTTATTTATTGCCTCATCTATTAAAATAGCCACATATCTATTCAAGTGCGGGGGCTGTACTTTATCTTACCTTTTCCATGAGTCACAGAATAAGTTTTTTTTCCAGGGAAAAGATATTGCTGAGTTTCTCACAAGGGGAAAATGTGCTGGAGGACGCCGAGGGCACGACTTGTCATCGCAGCAGCCGGGCAGCCCAGCCTTCCTCCTGCCACCGCCGTGCCGTGGCCCTGCAAATGCCTCGGTGGCCGATGCCAGCCTGGCAGCCCGTTCCCATCCCCGCTGGTGAGCTGAATCCGGCGTTTTCCCCACCTCTCAGCCAGGAGCCATCCACCGCTGGTGAGTGCCGGTTGGGTTACAGAAGGCAGAGGTGCTCCGGGATCCCGGAGACACCAGCAGACCTACCTGCACCAAACCTCTCAGGGGACCGATGGGCCGTTTCTAGCAGGTTCGGGCATTTGCACCCGTGTTTCTGCACTGTGGATGAAGGAGCCCCCCCGTCCCCCAAACAACCTCCTGTACCTTTCTTGCTTTGCATTCAGTGAAACTGCTCATACGAAGCATAAGCCCCGAGTTTCTGCTAAGCCGGCCCAGTGCAGGAGCTGATCTGTTTGTGCTGGAAGGGACACACTTTGCTACTCGAACACCAGATGCCCCCAAATATGTTAATTCAAACCCCAGAACAGAAATCGCCTCCATTTTTTCTTCTCGCTTCGTCTCACACTGAATTGCAAACTCACAGCAGGACAAGAAATTAAACCTGCTTTGCACGATTACATCCCCACGCGCGGCTCTACCCGGGGCTCAGGCACACGCCTCCGCTGCAGCCTGGGGTTTCCCCCTGCCCCAGGAGCCGCCGCGCTGAGCGGGTGTCGCAGGCTCGCGGGTACCTGCCGAAAAGCCCCTTGCGCGGGAGCTGCCGTCGAACCCGAAAATCGATGGCGGTGTTCAGCACGGTGGGGACGAGGAGGGGCAGCCCCCAGGGCTCCCACGGTGGGACCCCCCGGGATGCTCTGCCTGGGGCTCACCTTTCCGGGCTCACCTTTCCAGCCTCACCGCAGCGAGGCAGGGACGCCTTAGGGAGGGAGCCCAGCCGATTTATGGGTGAATAAACTTCATTTAGAAGTTATCCATAATACTGCAAATACTATTTGCCGGGCTTGATGTTATTGATGGTCGTTTTTGCGTACGGTAAGCACCAGTTTTGCTCGAGCTGCAAGCGCCCTGTGAAACCGCAGGGAGCTGGTACCTTTTTCTGTAAAATGGGGTTGGTTTTAACTTTCCACAACGTTTTTTCTTGGTGTAAATCAAGCCGAGGACAGCTTCAGCCACAGGCCTGGTACCATCGGGGCTGGCGAGCGAGCAGGGCTCTGCCGGGGCTGGAGGAAAGCCAGGGTCCCACTGATGGAGACTTTATTCCTCGGGGAATGGCAGGAGGGGAGGCGTGGGGGAAAAAAGCCATCACTTTATTGTTATTTTTTTGTAAGCGCATCAGCCCGGGGCTGGCCAAGGGGGACGGGCAGCGCTTTCTCCTGTCGCATCCCCCAGGTGGGTATTTTCCCGTGGGACACCCACACCAGCCCCACGAGCCCCTGCTCCCCCCACTCCCTTCCCGCCCCCTCCCCACCGTGGCTCAGAAAAAGCTTTATTTATACTCATTTAGCCGCTTGCCTTCTCCCTAATTGAAATCATTAACCTTCTCGCTTAATGAAGAAGAGGACGGGGGTAGGCGGGGGGTGCCGGGGCCGGCAGACCCCCTCCCGGGCTGCTCTGCCGACTCCCTCGACCGACTGAAAACGTGATTTTGAATTTGGCCACCGGGAGCTAAAAAAACCCACCCGAACAACTGCGCCTTGGTCGGGGGGCTGGCGGGGTACGGTTCCCCGTGCCCCCCGGGGCCGCGGCGGGGCTGACGCCGGCATTTCATCTCGGCGCAGAAGTCATCGGCTCTGACCGCGGGGAGGGCTTTGCCCGCCAGGTCCCACTTTGCTCCCCTATATTTAGCCCATTATGAATATGGAAGAGCATTGAAAATGATTCGCCCAGACATCCCTCTGTCCAGCCGAATAACGTCAAAGGCGGGAGCGGGGATGGGAGCCGCTCGCCCTGACAGGGGCCCCGGCCCCCGCCTGGCCTCGTGGGTCGCAGAGTGGGGTCCCTGCAGCCGCGTGGGGCGAAAATTGTACTCATGGCTTTAGGGATCCCCATCGCAGGTGTTCGGGGGGTGCTTTGGGTGGGCGCCGTGGGATGCTGGCTGGGGGAGCGCTCCCCCCGCCGCAGCGTGCCGAGCAGGCGCCCGCGGTCTCAGCTGGCTTCGGAAGGGGCCGCGGCGGGGACGCCGCGCGGTGCCCAGCTGCGCGCCACGTTCTCCAAGGGCACAGCGGCCCCATCCCTCCCTCCCACCGCCCGACACCCCTGGCCAGCCAGGCATGGCCCCAGCAAAGGGCCGCGCAGCCTGGGATCCGCAGCCTGGGAACCGCTGGTGCTTGCTGCTTCCCATTGAGATCCCTCCTCTCCTCTCCGGCAGCGGGGAAGAGGGATGCCGCGGTCCTGGCTGGGTTTGCCAACACCTTGGCATCCCCACTCTGCTGCTCTCAGGCTCCGGCATCAAACACGTGCTGAACGTCCCGGGTGTGCAACCCGACAGCACGTGGCTGCTCCTCCGCCGCGCGTTGCTGGGCTGCCCCGAGGATTGAACACCTTTTCCCAAGGCGAGCTGCTCTCTCTCGCTTTCGGGAGCCCAAACCTGCCCCGAAAGCCTTTGGGCATCCCCCTGCCCGGCTGCGGTGCATGGACACCCCTCCTTGGGCAGCTGCCCCTTTTCACCCACTATTTTCCTCCCCTTTGCAAGGAGCATCGCTCCATCCCAAAAGCCTGACACTGGGGGGGAGAGGACGTGGGGGGCAAACCCCCTCCCAGAAAAGCCCCCCCAGCTCGGCTGGGTTGGGGTTTGAAGAGCACTCTGTGCGAAATATTACCATCGCTTTTGGGCATAGCGGAAAAGAGGGAAAACAGCTTTATTCAAGCCGTTAATGAAATGTCATTTGCAATTCACTTCCACGGCCGTCACGTGGCGGATCCGCAGCCCCCCCAGGTTGCACCGGCTCACGGGGGGGATGTAACTTTGGAGGGGGGTTTTGGAAAGGTGGGAAAATGCACAAAAGCATCGGAATGTGACCGCCCCGGCCCCAGGGCTTGGGGGCTGTGTTTGTCATGGCTGCTATTGCGGGGTGAGGTGGCTCAGCCTCCCCTCCCGGCTCAGGGGACAAGGGGGGGGTCAGCAGAGACCTGGCAGAGCAACACACCTTTGCTGTGGGGTCTGGCCCCAGAAATATCCCTGGATTTTATTTTTCCCCTCCTCTCATCACATATCTATATCCCTCACGTTGCACATGGGCAGCTGGCGGAGTCCTGCTGCCTTGTCCCCCCCCCCGCAAGGCTCAGCGACACGGTTCGGACCCCCTTGTCCATCCTCCCTCCGTTACCTGCCCCCTCTCCCCTCCTCCGCCCCTTCCCAATTTCGGAGTGATCCTCCGCAGCCGTGAGCAGGTTTAACTAATCTTTCTGTCAGTGGGGTACTTTGTGGAAATTGAAAACTAATTAACGTTCATCTCAGCAGCTAATCGCATAAAAAACCCACCGCCTTGGCCTCCCTGGTCTTAAAATAATGACGGCACGTGAGCAGGAGCGGGGAAGATCTCGATCGAGCCCACCAGGACAGGATGGTCCCCAAGACAGAGCCGGGATGCCCCCGACACCCCGTACCCAGGGATGGATCACCTTCTGCTGGCGCTGGACCTGGCTCCTGACCCGCTGAATCCATCTTGCCCATCCTACAGCTCTTCCCTCTGGCCACCTCGACCCTAGAGGTGAGGAAAAGGCATTTTGGGGCAGTGTGGGGAGAGGGGAGGGTGTGGGGCTGGGGCTGGGAGGGTGATGGAGATGTGTGGTCAAAGATGCTCTCGCCCGCAATGACTCATTCGGCTTTAATTGCTCCCTGAAGTCGCTGGCTGCTGGCGGCACCGCGTCAGAGATGTCACGTTATAGTCATGCGTGAAGAGCTAATGGTCAAGGGTGACACCACCACCAAAACATCCGCGGGGAAGCTGTCAGCAGCGGGGGGGACCAAAGGGCAGGGAGAGGGGCCGTCCCGCTGCCGAGGGTCGGGGTCGCTGCTGGAGGTGCAGGTGCCCAGCACCGGGGTGGTGGCCGTGCTCGTGGGGCTTTGCGGCCAGAAAATCATCCTGCCCCGTCAGGGACGGTGCAGGCAGTGCCCGAGCTGAGTGCTGGCCCCTCTCAGAACCCCTGGAAAAGGTTTCCATTGGCTTTGAAGCTTCACGCTGGCACAGGTGGGGAGGGCTCACACTGACGGTGTCGTCGGACCACTGTTAGCTGGTCTCTGCTGTCCCCCGTGCCGAAGGGAGGTGGCCCAGGTGTGATAAACCAGGACGTGAAGGTGGGTCTTGGACGCACAGCTCCTGTGACTGCCATGGGGGCACCAGCCTGTCCCTTCGGGCGTCCGTGCCCTCCTGCGCCCTGGCCGGGATGCTGCTGTGCCCAGGCTGGTTGGCACCTTCCAAGAGTTGAAGGGAAGACCTGGATGAGACCCCATCTCACTGACGCAAGAGGTTAGGCGGCACAGCGTGGCGGGGTTGCTTTTTCGGATGGTGCCACCAGGACGGGCCCCAGCACACACGTTTGCAGGCTGTGCCGCACGGAGAGCGGCGCGGTGCAAAATGCCCTTTCCTGATGCCCTTGTCCCCGGGGGCCGCAGCAGGACACAGGCAGCTCCTCCACTTCGCAGCAGCGCCGGCACAGTCCTGGTTTCCATTTGGCTTGGTGCTCCCGTTTCCAGTTGCTTCCCACCACGCTGCTGGGTGCAGCACCTCTCCCCCGCACTGCCGCTCCCGTGGGATGGGGCAGCATCTCCCTGCCCTCCATCAGCAGGAACGGCTTGGAGAAAGCCAGGCGAGACGGCCAGGCTGCTGGGGCACACAGCTCAGCCTGCCGGAGAAGCAGCCCTGGCCGCAGCCATCCCGCCAAGAAGCGCGGCGAGGGAGGAAGAGTTATTGCTGCAGTCACACGCCAGCCATTACCTCCCAAAAACAGGCAGCGTCTGCACAGCCGGGAGAGAGCCCGAGGACAGGGACAGCCCTGATGACCTTCAGAGGACGCGCAGCAGACAGGCCGAAGCCCTGATCGCCCCAGACAGGTATGCCCTTGGGCACCCCTCCACCTGGCCCGGCGCAGCAGGAGCCTCCCGGGATGCTCCCCACAAACCTTCAGCCGCGATCAGCTTCAAAATCTCCTCGCCAGCCCCTGGCCCGGGTGGGTTTTTTTTTTTTCCCTTCCAGCACACGTCAAGCTTTCAGGTTTCTGAAAGGAGGCAGAGGCGATGATGTTGTCGGCGCTTAGCTGCTGCGAGGTGCCAGCACCCAGCCTAATGCTGGAGTTTGGATACATCCCTGCGAAGCATCAGTTTCCAGCCCCTGCCTGGCAGCCGGAGCTTAGCAAGGCACCTGCTTATAATAACTAGGCATCAAGGCTACGGCGACAGCACCAAAGACGTGGGGGGAGCGAGCCAGGGCGCTCACCCTGAGGCTGTGGGTCAGGATCTGCCGGCTCTGTCCCCAGAGCCTGAATCACCGGTGTGGTCAGAGCACAGCTCTGGGGCGCCCGGACCCGAGGGGGATGTCCTTGCGCTGCCTCTTGCCCCGGGACTGAAGGTACTCGAGGGCACCCTCATGCCATGGCTAGAAACCACCTGTAGGCAAGCAGCGATAACTGCCTCGCTGGGTTTCTGGTCTCTGCCTTTAAACTGGCCCAAATGCACCCCGGGGAGGTGTTGGGGTGTGTGTGCAAGAGCAGGGGAAGCACCGTCGTCCCCACATTCAGCTCCCTGTGGAGAGGCAGAGAGGGACAAGTGGCCAGGGCTAAATGAAGGGGGGGAGCGGGTTGTCAGCAAATGTTAAAAAGCAAAAAACAAGCTGGACTTCAGAGCTAATTAGGTTTGTATAATGTGAGAGAGAGAAGTGCTGGTGAAAGACATGGTAGTGGCTGAACCGTATATCCATTTATTTAAATGCAGTTTTCCATGGGAGCGGAGTACGTGCATATCATTAGCGCCAAATAGCTCTAATAAGGCTGTCTCCACTAATATGCCAAAAAGAGCTTAATTAACTTTGCTTCGCAGTGAGCCAGGGAGGTTCCTCGAACGCCTTTTCCTCCGATCGGGAGCAAAACGGGTCTTGAGACATGGGTACAAATGCGGGTGGGTGGGCAGGGATAGCACAGCTGGATGGCCCCGTGCAGGAAAGTGCCACCAAACGGTGGGTGACCCCGGAGGGAACCGTCCGGCCCCGATGTCTGACGCTGCTCAGCTGCTGGGGAGGAGCTTCAAAAGCTCCTTGTGTGCCCAAGCTCCATGTGAAGCATCAGTGGAGCATCACGGCTATCCAGAGCGAGATGGTGGCTGCCTCCCCGGGACACACGGGGCCGTCGCCTCTCAGCGCCCTGCAGCGAGCACGAAGCCCCAGCGTCCTGCAAACTCCTCGGCCGCTGCCTGTAATTAGAGGGATGGAGGAATCAGTCCGAGGTTTAAGTGGCTGAGGCTTGTGTCTCTCCCTCCGCATTTCCTCCAGTGCATGAGCCTTCCCAAGCCCGCTGCCCTTCCTCAAATCCCTCGTCCGGTGGCTGCAGCAGGGCTTGTCCCCGCACTCCTCTGCACCAGGGTCACGGACCGCACCACCAGCAGCATTGCAGAGCACTGCTGCTATCGTGACATGCACCGCGCAGGGGGGAGCCCGGCCTCCAAGGGGTGACACTGCCAGTGGCAAAGGCAGGGGAGCGGGGTGACCCACAGTATGTCATCGGCACCCCAGCACCGATGGCACCGGCCACACTCGCTGCGGTGGCTGCTGATCCTGCTGTGGGACGGCTGCGCCCAGAGGAGCGCTGCGGTGGCGGCACCTCCGGTTCCACTGCCGTTCCCTCCTGGTTTTCCAAGCACGAAACGCATTGCTTGGGCTCACCGGGATTACAGATCCCAGGGGGTTTGTAGGTCCTGGGAGCTAGCACCCCACCAAGTCACTTCTACCTATGTGTACGTATGTAAATACATCATATAGCTGATTATTTAGTCTTCTGCTCCATGCAGAGGTCACAGCTGTGTAGCTGCCAGCCCTTTTGCGCAGAAGACTTTTCCACGAGCCCAGCCAGGCTGGAAGCGGAGGCGATTTGTCGGAGACCCCCGCTCGGCACCGGGCAGCTGGCGGCGGCGGCTGGGAGCCCTCGGTCCCGGCGCCAGCCCCGCGCTGGCCGGGCTCCAGCCAGCGCTCCCCGCTTCCCTCGCAAACCTCTTAGTCCCGGGTTAATTAATCGCCAGCAAATAACCTGCGCGGCCGCAGCTGGGATGGCAGCTTCACCTTCGCTCCTGCTCGCCCCTGCGGCGCTGGGCCCCGTCCCGGCGGTGGTGCTGCCTTTCACGGGGCTACCCGGGTGTGAGGGCCCAGCGCCCGGGGGGGGGGCTGCCGAAATGCAGCCCCTGGAGAGGGGGAATCGCTAGGGGAGGGGGCTCGGTAGGAAAAGGGGGGGGTCTCGATAGGAGAGGGGGCTCGATGGCGGGGGGGCATCTTGATAGGAGAGGAGGAATCGATAGAAGAGGAGGTCTTGATAGGAGAGGGGGTCTCAATAGGAGAGGAGGGGAATTGATAGGAGAGAGGGTCTCGATAGGAGAGGAGGGGAATCGATAGGAGGGGGGTCTCGACAGGAGAGGGGTCTGGACAGGAGCAGGGTCTCGCTAGCGCAGCCCTCTCTGTTGCGTTGGGAAAGGCGTTACGTGCAACGGCTGCACATGGCCCAAAGGACGAGTTTTGAGGCAGCTCGATGGGTTTTGCCCACTTAATGCCCCACTCAGGCTCAGGAAATGCTGCCAGCCACGGACACAGATCACAGCAGCTGAAATTCCCTGTGTTTTGCGGCATCTTCCCATCGCCCCGGGGCTTGCGTTAGCTGTGCACTGGCGGGCAGCGGGGGGGACCCGCCATAGGGTGTCCCTTATAGCGGTGGCTGCCTGGGAGAGGCTGGCAGGCAGGAGAAGCGCCGTGCTGCCCACGCCGGGCTCTGCCTGAGCAGATGCTGCTGCGCCACAATAAAAGGTTAAATATTTTAATAAGCATTAGCCACATGTTGAAGGTAAAACGAGCTGCTTGCTTTCACTCTCCTTTTTTTTTTTTTTTTGTATGCAAATGAACTGGAAGCTTATTAACTAGATGAGAGGCTGGAGTCTAATTAGCAGCAGGACGAGGGAGCTGTGCTGGAGCTGAGTCAGCGAGTGGGAGAATCGCTGGCGCGGCCCTCGGCAAACGCTGCAGCGGTCCCTGCCGTCGCCGCCCGCCGCTTCCAAATCGCCCCAAAACCCAGGATAATCGGGCAAAACGGGCTGCGTTTCTGGAAGGGTCGGGGAGAGGGGCTTCGCGCGGGGCCTTGCTGGGGGCGTAGCCTGCGTGGGTCACCCCAAAGCCGCTGGCCTCGGTTTCTCTCCTGTGCTGGTTGCATTGCAGCTTGGATTTTACGGGCCGAGCTAGGGCAGCGTTGCCAAGCATACATTGAATATTTCGGGGCGATGCCACCAGGCCCTGTAGCGACGGACGGAGCAGGCTCGCTGCTCTGGGCTCAGGCGTGCCCGGTGCCGCTGGCCGGGGGGACTGGGCTGCTTTAGTCCCTACGTAATTCGTTTTAGTGAGTATTTGCCTTTGATTCTGTTTCTTTTCGCTTTTCATTTTGAAGAATCCTTTCCCCACAAAGAGCTGGGAAGAAAACAAAGGAAAAAAATACCAACCAGGGGAACTTTTATTTTTTTTTTTAAATCATCTTTATTTTCTCCCGTCTTTTCTTCCATCACCTTATCCCTGGCCTGGGGGTTGCTTCAAGCGGAGGACAGACAAGACCCTCCTCCAGGCGCCGGGCGGCACAGGCAGCGGCACAGGCAGGGGCTGCCGCCCGGCGAGGCCAGTGGCCGCGGGGGGACGGGGACTCGCCTCCGCTCGAGAAGCTGCCAACAAACCCCTCTTGTAATTTGCACCTTCGGAAGGTGCCGGCAGCCGTGCGGCCCTCTCGTTCATTTGCGTTTTTAATTAGCTGGGCTCTCCCAGCGCCTCTCGGCTGCCCGGCCCTGGGGCCAGCGACAGCTGCAGGCAAATGGGGTCGATTTTGGGGGTGAATAGAGCATTTTGGTGGCCCACGGGATGGGAGACGTGGCGAGGAGGTGATGGCATTCCCCTTTTTTTTCTGTTTTTTGGTATGTATTTCTTCCTCTTCGTCTCGGTCCAACCCTGCCTGCACGCCACCATCACCCGCGGCCGTGCCGAGCCAGGCCCAACTCATCCGCCCGCTCCTCTGGGCTCCTTCCTCACCATCCTCCTCCTCTCGCTCCTGTCGCACCTCGAACAGCCAGCGCGCAGAAGGACCCCGCAATTCCCCTATGAAGCTAATTAAAACTCTATAGCTCATTAGCAATAATTAAAAGGTGTAGCACACATTCCCAATAGCTCATGCCTGCGGGCAGGGTCATTTTTATTTTATTTCATATTTTATTTTACTTTATTTGGTTTTGTTTTGTTTGATATTGTTTTGTTTAATTTTTATTTTATTATTTTATTTTATTTTAATGTTTTATTCTGCTTTTCCAGGCTCTTACACCCACCATGCCCGGAGGATGGGCAGCATCACCCCTCCAAGCAGAGGAGGGACCTGGGGACGGCCACCGCCCCCCTGCCCGCCCGGGCGCGGGGGGCTGCCTGCATCCAAGGCACAGTGAAATATTTTACTACAAAGCAGAATTACTCCAAAGACTGATGGGCTGACTTGCGAGACCCACTCACGTTTATGGAGGTCGTAAGTTATAGACTCCCGGTGAACTGGAGAAAAACATAACCCTCGCCTTTTATAGGCGAAACTTCCTGCCATATATTAAACTCTCCAGCCAGCGGACGGGGGCTTTACTGCAAACTATAACTTTAATGCCTCCCAGCCCCTCGGTGAGTTTGGAAGGATTATTAACGGCCGGGGCGCGCTTGCCCAGCCCTCGCACGCCGGCGGTTTGCCCCGGTGGCCACCATGGCTCCGGCTGGAGCTTCGGCGTGGGGACAGCGGGGGGACCCCAGCCTGGGGGGCAGGGGACGGCGGCTGCCCCGGGGGAGCAAAGGCTGCCAGGGGCACGGCGCGGGGCAGGCTGTGCCCCGGGGAGCACGGGAGGGAGCTGGCACGTCCCGGGGCATCGGCACGGCACCAAGCCGCGGCTGCCTGCTCGCCAAAAGCCGCCTGCCGCAGGGCCCGGCGCACACCGTGCCTCTCTTGGCCAAAACGCCCACCTTTTGGCCTAAAATATTATAATGTGAAATGGAAAAAGTGCAGGAGCCTGCCCTCAGGGTTTGCTCTCGCCCGGGGCTGAGCTTTGTTGCCCAAGTAGAGGAAATAATAGGGAAAGAATTCCCATTGATACGGGAGAGGCAGGGGGAAAGGATGGGCAGCACCAGCAGCAGGAAAAGGTGTGGATGCGGAGAGGGGAAGGAGACGAGCGCAAGGAAAACTCCATCCAGTTCGGTGCCTGTGGGTTTGGTTTCTCTTTTACGCAGAAGCAGCCAGCGAGGGGGGATGAAGGGAGGGAGGGTGCTGCACCCAGCCCGGCCCCTCCAGCTGCCCCGAACGCTCTGGCAGGCTGCCTGCGCCCTTCTCCCACCTTAAAATCATCTCTTTTCTTGCAGGGAGGGGGGAACACTTGAGCTGGGCGAGGCGCGACATGCCCAAACCCCCCCAGCGCCCGAAGGATGCGTGCCAGGACCCCCAGCCCGGAGAGCATCACGTCACCGCCTCCCCGCATCACCTCCCGCCACCTGCCTTTTTGGGGTGATTTTCTCGTCGGGGCCCGGTGAGACTTAGCATTTCTCTGTTTGGAGCCGGGACGAGCCTTTATTAGAATTAAACAGCTGGGAGGAAGATGATATTTAAACCGGTATTAGGAGAGCACCGTTGGAGGGAGATAATTCCCGGGGCGGGCTGGCAGCGCGGCGGCCGGGGGGCTGCTCGGGTCTCCTGCCGGAGAGCGATACAGTTAATTTGCAGCCGGAGCTGGAGGCTGGCCCGCGCTGATACTGCCGTGTTATTTAGAAGAGAAAGGTCAGGCTGGAGATTGAATAATCATTGACAAGAAATCCATGGGGGAGCGCGGGCGGCAGCTCCCGGCGAGCTCCGGCATCCTTGTGCCGCCTCCCCGGGGGGTTTCTTGCCCCGCGGGGTGTCAGAGGGGGTTGCGGCAGGGATCCCGCCTGCCTTTCCCCAGCTCGGGAGCCGGGGGGGCACAGCCACGCTCTCCAGCCGCCCCCTTTTTCATCCCATTCCTCCGTCTCTGGGCACGCGGCAGAGCTGTCCTGGTTTTCATCCCACGTACGGACTTTTTTTTTTTAAATTGCAAATTACTCTTAAATTTAAAACTACTTTTTCTCAGAAACGTTTTCAAAATGTTCCTTTTTTTAAACTACCCCCCCCAGGAAAACACAAGGAACCACCAACCCTCCCCCTGCTCCCCAGCCCTGCCCCATCCCCAGGTGCGACAAAGAAAATCCCCATTCGAGCTTTTTTGGCAAGTGCAATAAAAAGTCCAAAAAAAAGCAGCGAACGAGCAATGAAAATGCAAGATTGAAAATGCTTTTTGCGCGGACAAATCCAGGTATCCAGGAGCACCCACCTTGCCCTGCCCAGGGAAACTGAGGCACAGGGAAGGCCCCGGGAGCGGGACCGAGCAGCAGGCTCTCGCCTTTGCTCACCCCCCTGCTGCACCCCAAACCCTTCCTGCCCCCCCCCGGGGTGCCTCGCTCTCCTCGTTTTCTTCCCAAAAAATACGCCAGGTTTGGTTTCAGGTATTTTTTTTTTTTTTTTTTTTTTTTTTTTTGCAACAAAAGAAACTATTTATTTGGAATATGCATTACCAGTACAAATCAGGAAACTGTAAAACCTACACCTTGTTAGTATCGTCATAGAACATAAAAGTCTCAATTGGGATCAGAAAGACAGAGGCCTTTTTTTTTTTTTCTTTACAGAAGCAGAAAAGCTTAAAGTTTCAAAACCAGGTCGGAACAGAGAGTCTTTTTTTTTTTTTTTTAGCTTTTTTTTTTTTTTTAATATTTGGAATCCATTAGGAAGAGAAAAAAAAAAAGATGAGGGAAAAAAATAGAACATAAAAAGCAACTCAGAACAACTGGATCATCTTTACAAGGGATAGAAAGGGCTTTGCAAGAACAAAAAAAGCAAACCGACAAAACCAACCCCCCAGGCAACGTCTGATTTACATCATCTTAATAATAATAATAATAATAAAGGTGTACAAAAACAAAAGGACTCCAGGAAACCTTGGGATTAAAAGTAACACCCCAAACCCTAAACCATTCAGTGATGTGAAAAGCTCAGTTTGGGGGGGGGGGGGGGGCAGGGAAAATGCTTTAAGAGCAAACTAAAGCGATGCCACCCGGCGTCTCCCTCACCGCTTCTCCTTGAACCCCTCCCAGATGTCGGGATGTATTTGGGGGCATTTGGGCCGCGTCCCACCCCTCACCCCTCGTCGCTCCCAGCGCCCCTGCACAGCCGGGGCTCGGGGCCGGGTCGCGAGACCCCCGGCCTCACGAGGCCCGCGCCGGCGATGGGGCTGGCGCCGTCCTTCCTCCCCACCCCTCGGCTTCGTGCCGAGAGCTCCGGGTGGGCTGATGGGGCCTCCAAGCCCGGGCGCTCGCAGCGAACCCTCGGGGCAAGGGCGCTGCCGGGATTCGGGGCAGAGCATAAGGGCGTTGAGGCCCACCGTCTACACATTTTGGGGAGGATTCACGCCCTTTCATCACTTCCAGGCAGCTCGGCATCGCCCCCAGGCACGGAGACCCATGGGGGCTCCGCACCCGACTCCCCATCACCCCTCGGCATCTCCTCCCCAGACCCCTCGGGATTACGCCTCTCTCCGGGGACGTGATCCCCCCGCTCAGCCCCAGAGCAGCCACCCAAAGATCTCCTGGGCTTGGGTGTCAAAATGCGTGGGGACCCCCCGGGAGAAGAGCGACACCCTGCCCCCAAACCACCACCATCACTTTTCACATCACTTGGGTGACAGCTCGAAAGCGCAGGGGAAGCGGCAAGGCCGTCGTCTCGGCAAGGTCCAAATAAACTCAGCATCATCATCAAAGCCCCCCTCCCCTCCCAAATAATGCCAAAAAAAAATAAAATAAAAGGTAATTTCTGGGTCTCGAAGTTAAGAAACATAAAAGTGTTAGACTGTACCTATTAATGCTCACTATTCCAACCATTTTTTTTTCTTTTTAAAGTTTTACAAAATGAATTACCGTCACTTTTTAAACATTGTGTAAGAAGAAATGAGTGTGCACAACTCTACACTTTTCTAGCATTCTTGAACTAATTCACAAATGCGAGAAAATGGAAAAAAACCCAAACAAACCATGGGAAAAACAAAGAAAGAAAAAAAAAAAGAAGATGAATGTAGGTAGTTTGATGTTATAAACTATACAGGAATGAAGCGCTTGTTGCCACAGAAAGAACAGGGACGGGACCTTCCCCCTGTTCAATTTTGCGTGCTAAGAGGGTCATTTTTTATTCTTTTATTATAAACACTATTAAATTCCGACTGCGTTTTTGGTTTTTTTTCTCCTTTATCTGAATATACAAGAACATTCATTATCAAATGTTCGTTATCATCAATACTACAAAGAACGAGACACAAATCGCAAGAAACAATGGAAAATGTTAATAAAGCTGAAAGAATCGTCGAGTTTTTTTTTTGTGGTTTTTTTTTTGTTTTTATTTTTTTTGAGTTTCTGCAGGTTTTTTTTGTTTGTTTTTTGTTTTTTTGTTTTGTTTTGTTTTTTTGGTATCGAAGTCAGGTTTTTCTGGGCAGAAAAAAAAAAATTAAAAAAAAGAAGAAGAAGAAAAAAACCCACAACACTCGGGGTTGGAGGGAGGCGGGGGGGGAAGGGAGGAGAAACAAAACCCAAAAATAAAAAAAAAAAGCAAAGAAAAAGGCAAGCGAGCAGCTACGCCGATGCGAACCGGAGGGACCAACCGGGGAACCCAGGAGGTGATTTGCAGAGTACCGTGGAGCAGCGAGTGCCCTGCCCGGGCAGGGGGTGCCGCGGGCAGGGGGTGCAGGCAGGAGGGGCAGCGGTTGCAGGGCAGGGGAAGGCAGCCCCGGCACGGGCCGGCTCCGGTCAGCGCGTGGTTTCGGCTCGTTCCCGGGTGGTTTCCAAGAGGTACCGTGGCATTCCCGCAGGCACGGCACTGCTGCCGCTCTGGAGAACAGACCTGACCCAGTCCCGTGTCCCTGAAACACTTTGCCGGAACGGTTTCACATAAAATAAGCTGTAAATGGTTAAAAGGCTGCACCGGGGGAGGCCACGGGAGGAGGAGGAGGAGGAGGAGAGCAGGAAGGTGCACAGCTCGGGAAGATGGGCAGCACCTCCCAACCATCTCGTTGCATGTAACATACTCCCAGCTGGGAGGCAGCCCCAGACCTCGCCTGTCACATCACGCTGCAGCACGGTCCCCATCCCCGGGCACGGGTGCGAAAGGAGCAGCAGAAAGGGTCTCGCCGCTGGAGACCCAAGAACTAAGCAAGGAGCAGCTTGTGCCGTTTATTGTCCACCTTTCACATCCTACTCTGATCCCACCAGCTCAGAAACAGAAAGTCCACTGAATGGGGACTTTTGGGATTTGGGGGAAGGTCACAAATTTCAGAGAGGATGTTTTGGAGCCTTCTGGGCTTGTTCCCCAGGGAAAGGCAGGCTTCACCTCCCCTTCAGGCGAGTCACACTGCTGGCCCCGCGCTGCAAGGTGACAGCATGTCGGAGCCACAGGCACATCCTTTTTCCAGCAAAAGGGTGGAAATTTTTCTGGCAGAGCTTTAATTTTAAACAGTTCCTGCTTAATGCTGCTCTGCGCTGGCAGCTCCCATCTCAAGATGGCTGGCACCAGCACGGGCAGGGTGGGCACGGACGTGCAAGAGCATGAGATGTGGCCAAGAGGTATTAGGGTCCATCGCAAGGTGCCAGACATGCTGCACCCACACCAGTCCCCACGACACCCAGGGTCTTGCCAAGGGTTGGCTCGGCCTCCTTGCACCCGCTGGAAGAACCAGAGGCCAAAAGTACCGCCCCGGCACGAAGCTCAGCCTGTTGCCCAGGGCAAGCCGGTGTCTCCGCACCCCGCTCTTCCACAAAAGCTGCGTCCTCCCAGCGTCGGCTGCCCAAAGGGGTGGTTCAGCAGGATGAAGCCTTGCTTACCACCCATCGCTGCTTGTCCAAAAAGCGGACCAGAAACCCCACGAGTGCTCCCGCGACTTGGGATGCCACTCCCAGGATAAAGCCAGCAGCGTCAGTCGAAAGGCATCCCCAAGCAGGGCATCCACCCGTCTTGCAGAGCCTTCACCCTCAAGTAAACCTGTTGCATTAACCGTTACCAAAAGCACCCGACGCACCCACCCCACCGCATCCAGCCCCTGGGATCCCGCTGCCTGTCCCTCGCTGCCTGCCTGGCAGGGCTCTGGGAACACAGTGCGTGCCACCAACCTCTGTGGGTCCTGCCTGCACCGGGGAACCCACCTCCTCCTCTTCCGCAGCGCAGCATGCTCCCGAAAACATGAGCTGACACCCCGTGACGCTCGCCTCGCCAGAAAAAACTCCACCGTCGGCCTCCCTAGGTGCTGTGAGAAAACTGCTGGGGTCCCATCGACCGTCTACGCCTGATCCCGTACAACACCGCGGAGGTGCTCAGCGCCTTCGTTATCAGCGATGGCCATTTCTCATCCACCTCTGCCTCGTTTCCTTCCCTCCTCTCCTTCCCTTCAACAGCAGGCAGGGAGGATGGCAGGGTTTCATGGCTCATCCAGCTTTGGGATGTGCAGCAGAGCAGGGCAGGGACCGGGAAGAGTCATCGGTTTCCTGGGGCTGGGAATGGGCCGGTACCTTTTGGAAGCGAAGGAGAGCATGCCGGCTCCTTCTCCTACGTGCGCGGGGGGCTGCGTCCACCCGCCCCGTCACCAGCGGTGCCCGAGGGACAGCTCACCAAGGCAGGGCTGGGCGCGGGGAGGCGATGCGCTGGCTGCGGCCAGGGTCGGTGGAGACGAGGCGGCAGCGGGGCTGCGGTGGCGTTTCCCTACGGAGAGGTAGCGTGAGAGACGGGGGGGCGAGGGGGGCTGCCTGCTAGTAAAGGAGTGAGACGCGACTGAGGTACGTTTGTGGCTCCTCAGAGACGCCCAGCGTGAGGCCGTACGCTGCTTTGGGGTTGTTTTATGTGGCGGCAGTTGATTTTTGCTTTTCTTCCTCAAAATCCTTCTACCTGTCGACACATCCTTCGGTGGGAAGGGGTGAGGGGAAGGGAGTGGTGTTGTGGCGGTGGCAGGGAGGGGGAGAGCGGCTTCTACCCAGAAAAGAAAGGGAAGAGAGTATAAAGAAGTGTCCAGATTGGCTGAAAAAAGCATCCCGACGAAGAGAAGAGAAGAGAAGGAGTCTTCTTGTGTGTGCTGATTGGGTTCACCTCCAGTCTGACTGCTGCGGTGTTAGGAGAGGCCCCCTCCCCTCCCGCCCCCGCCGGGGCCGGCTCAGCCAGGGATGCAATTTGCTGGGAGATCAGTTGGAGGTATCAGAGTGAACGCTGCCAGGGCCTTCTGTGGGGGAGGTCACCGACGACGGGGTAGTAGCGTCTTGCCAACCTCCATTAGCCTGCAGGAAGGGAGACATGGAGATGTCAGTCACCCGACAGCACGCCTGGCACTACCCAAGCCACCCATCCGCCTTGGAATCCCCTGCTTCTCCCTTGGCAGGGACCGACGTAGGAGGCAAAGATGTTCCCTCTGGCTCCCCCATCCCACCGCAGACCACGGGGTTCCATCAGTGGGACGGGGCCAGAAACAATTCTGTCGAAAACAGTTTTGATAAATTGCAAGTGCTCATGGAAATTCTGTCCCTTAAAAAAGACTCATTTCTGCAGAAACCCCGAGCTCTGGTTGTTTGGGGTTTTTTTACCCCCAAATAGGATCCTTCCCCATATGGAAGGAGGAAAATAGCAAAAACCTCTCTCCAGAAACCCCATCCTGGGACATTATCTGGACCCAGGTGCTATGAACATACAGAACAAGCAATGGGTCCCTAGGGATCGCTGAGCCATGCTGTCCCCCCCAGCATAGCTCCACGTGCCCCCTTGCTGCCTTTCTGGGCACCCCTCCTGCTGTGCGGTCCCTGTGCGGGGGGAAGCTGTCAGCACCAAGCCTTGTCACGGGGAAGACATGTTGCCCGAACACGTCTCCCGCCACCACGAAGGCTGCGTTCGGGGATTTGGGCCACCTCTCCACTCCCAACGCAAGAGTATTCCCCTCCTCGCTTTGCAGTAAAACCACAAATTTCTGCTGCCCCGAGGCTGGTCCTCCACACTCCCTGTCACCCCTCCTCAATGGACCCCAAGCCACAGCGCAACGGAGGTGCCACCACCATATCCCATCCGAGGGTTCGTACAGCAAAGCATGGCAGACAACTTGTTTCTTCTCCTAAAAACAGATGCAGACCCAAGTTCTCCAGCCTCTCGAGAGCAGAGCTACCGGAGGGCCCCGGCTGCCGCAAGCAGGAGCCGGCAGCGCACAGAAGCTGCTCCTCCGCGGCTGCCATCCCCTTCGGAGAGGAGCAGATGTCGCACCCAACCTCCTCTGCTCACTCTGACATTGATTCAGTGCTCGGCTAATTAATCCTTCCCAACGACTGCCCAAGCACGAGCTGGTAGCAGTTGCCGTCCTGCTATAGATGTGCCCGGGCTGCTTTGCCCTCTCTGGCTGCCTGTCCTGCTGCCTCCTGGCACAGGGCATCCATCACTGGCCCTGCCAGCCGGGACCCCGCAGACCCCCAAAGTGGGGTAAGGGTAGGAAAAGCCTCATCACCCCGAGGCGCCGAGCAGCCGTCCGGGACTCACCGGCAGGTTGTCCACGCTGCCGACCAGCTCCCGCCTGCCCGAGAGGCAGCCGAGATGGGAGCAAAGAGCTGACCATGGGCAAGCCGTGGGAACCCACGTTTTGAGGTATGAAACCACCTCGCAGCGGGACACGCACAAAGCGGAAAAGACAGAGGTGTGCACACACACAACGGGCTTGTGTGTTCTTCCATGCGCACGTGGGAGCGTGCAAACACGGTCCCTTGCAAAAGGGGTTCAGGCAACAGCAAGGAAGACAGGAATCGCGACCTGAGCTTGCTAGCAGGTTAGCAAACCCTGCTCCGCTTCACCTTGGGTGCAAGCATGAAACCAGACTATGCACGAACATCAACAGCCCCGCGTGCCCCCCGGCCTGCAGAGACCCCACCATGCCCACCGCCCCCACCAGCTTCCATCCGCAGCCGGGCCCCGACCCACCGTCCCCGCGCTCCCCGAGATGCAATATCCACCCTTACACGTCTTGGACCGCTGCAAGAGGCAGCAATTACTGTAGATTATCAGCCCGACAATGACAGGCCGCGTAAAGAGAGACACAGAGCCAACTCCACCGCCCCGAGACTGGCATATTCAAGTACACTTAGGACATTAATAGCAATTTACGTGCCATCAGTGAGAGAGAACCACAATAGCTGTGCTGGCAGCCTCTTATTACCAAGCCTGTTATTTGTTGGAGTTACAAGCTATAATCACAACAGAAACTTTCAAAACCCTTATCTTCCGTGACGCACCAAATCTATTTCAGAGCCGTAATTGCTATGTCACCGGAGAGTTTGCTGCTTAATGCACTCAGATGCCATTTAGTGTTTGCAGGGTCATTACGGCGAGCAGGAGGGGGGAGAGCGGAGGGGGCCGCGCGGAGCAGGGCTCCGTCCCTATTGTGCTCAACTATTTTTAGCGAGGCTTTTGCGTGCCAGCCGCGGTTGGAAGGAGCGAGAGGGAGAGCGTCTTGCAGACGGTGACTGCGGTGCCTCCATGTTTAGCACCCTGCCCCTCAAAACACTGGGGAGCCCCATGGAACTCAAGACTGGGAATCAGCCTTCGTGTGTTGCAGGAGTTTGTGCAACCTCAATGACCACCTCGGTGGCATCCAGTGGGAAGACAAGAGGATGCTGGGGAGAGGCTGACCCGGATTGGGGCACCCTCCACAGTCCCCACACCCTCCTGCTCCCCCAGCCTCCGAAGGCTCCAAGTTATGGGTCAAGCAATGGAAAGGAGGCCCCAAGGTTGGCCATAACTTTAGCATCTTGATATCAACCTTTGGTACGGACAAGCCCTTCACGAAGAGGCCGGATCCTTCCCCAGGTGGAGGTCACATAAGCACCATCGACACTCGTCCCTCTTTTCCTGGAGTTCACCCCATTGTTCCATGGACTGAGCCATGTGCAGGATGCATCTGATTCCACCCAGCTGGCCCTGCCTCCTTCCGAAGGACATCCCTTGGGATCCGACTGTAGTAAATCCCTTGGAATCTCTCTCAAAGACGAAGGAGTCTTCTGAGGAGGCTGCTGCTCCTTGCAGACCCTCTGAGGAGTCCCTGCACACAGCTGTGACTTCTTCAGGACGGGCAGAAGCCAAAGACAGAGCAATAGTCTGCAGGACATCTCTTCATATGTCACCTTCTGGTGCCAAAGAACAGGCAAGGCCTTGGTGGTTGTCCAAGTGGTGGAGCCTCAGTGATGGAGTGCTGAAGTCACTGGTTTTGGTACCCGTTTTCCACAGGTCTCACAGCATTTTTGCCATCTCCAGCAAGTCTGGTTGGCTCTCAGTCTGGGCCTCCTACGTGGGGCTGGGAGATGACTTTCTGCCAATTTTTAAAGGAGCCTTCTGCTTCGCACAGAGGCTGTCTCAGCCTCCTATCTTCTGTGACCAAATCCATGTCCTACCATCAATGTGGCAAGGTGCCAGGTCAGCCTCCAAACACACCAGATACCGGCAAGTCTCACGGACAGGGAGTAGCCTCAAAGAGGTTTCAGACCTCTGAGCTTTTAAGAGCCTGTATCAGGGTCTCCTTACGATACACGCTGAAGCTCTTCTTATGCACCAGAGAATCCAGCCTTGTCTGGCCATCACTTTCCAAGGGTGACAGTGGCAATCTCAGGACACACCAAAGCATCTCTGACAGATGGGGCTCGGGCACGGAAGCCCTGCCAGACCAGCTTCCATATCCCAGCTCGTGATCATGATGGTGAACCGCAGCTTGCTGAGGAGCAGAGCAACAACTTTCTTTTCAGGACCCCAATTCTTAGAGAAAAGAGTCTCAGCACAAGCGAGGAGGTCTCACCTCCTACAGGTACCAGTGCCCAGTGATCCTCGTCGAACAGAGTGGATGCAAAACTCAACGGCACACCCTGCCGCTGACCACCACCACCACGGTGACAAACACTGCTCGGTGAACGGGCGCAGCTCTGCAAAACAGCCTTTTGAAATCAAAAACCTTGCACTCTGATGAACTTTAAGAATAGTCCCTCATTAGAGACTTTTAAATGATCTATACATTAAATTAAATAAAGTCCAAAAAGAGATTTCTGAAAAAGTTTTTCTTTAAGACGGCTCCAGCCCATTCATTAATTAACGGACCCATCAGTGCATCTGTAGCAACCTCAGTCTGAATTACAGGTGTGTTTAGATGCAAATCCCCAGGAGCAGCCGCACGGTGTGGTACAGGGGTGCCGTTACACGGGGGGAGCCCCGCGGGCATGACCCACTCAGAGCCTGGCACCTCTTTCCACATGTGGTTAATGAGGACCTAAAACCCTTTTGTGGATTTAGGGTCATGAAGCAGCAGCAGGGAGGGCAATGTTTTTGGTTGGGACCTTCCAAAGGATTATGGCAATAAGGATCCAACTTCTACTGGAATCCACCAGAACCGGGACATCTAAATGGTTCAAAACCCCCCAGCCTTGGGGACCCCCACAAACAGGCACTGTCTAGAGGGACCAGACACCTCTCGCCTAATGGTACAAAGCCCCCAACCTCAAAGCTTGCAGAAAGGGCTGGATCAGGCCCCAGACATCCCCTCCTTTCAGGTGGGGGGTCCCTCCTTCCTCTCAGCGCTACCCAAGGCAGGCAGGGTATCCTCAAGATGCTCCTGCCTCTAACACCCCTCCCATCACCAAGAGCATCCCAGTCCCTCGTCGGGACCAGCGCTGCCTGACGCCGTCTTCACCTGCGGAGGAGAAGGCGGCTGTTCTCGCTCTGCCTCAGCCATCACTGCGGGTCACGGAGACCGCGATGGCTGGGGCATCGCCCATTATCCTGCTAACGATGCAGAACCAACTCCAGCCCTTTTCGCCCCGCGGAGCGGTCTGTCAGCCGTCGAGCAGCAGAGCCGCGGAGGGAACTGGGCTTTGGGTAGATTCCTGTCCTCAGCTGTCATGACTTACACACATTTAAAAATTCATCCTCCATCAAGGCAGGCAAACCCCGAGCGTTGTCTCCCCTGCCAAGGTTTGCAGCGGTGGAGCTGGGCAACCTGCCGCTGACTTCCCAGCCCTGATGGGCTCCGGGGATGACTTAACCTCAGCCCTGTGCAGATATCTTTGTGACAGGGCTCTTGACTAGGTTTCGGCTCATCTCCTTCCAGCAGCTCACGGGGATGCTCGGGTCACACGGGGATGATGGCAGCTTTCTGTGTCACTAGCAGCTTTCCTCCGCATCCCGCTGCCCGTCCTCAGCGTTTAAGGGTTCAGGGGAGAGGCAGGGAAGCCCTGGCTGCTACGAGACAGCCACCCTGCCTGCACTGAGCAGCTCCTCAGGACCTTGCCCAGGACCAACGCTCCCCGGAGGGCAGCCACACTTTGGGGGTGGACAAACCGGGGTCCATCAAGGGACCTAGCTGGATGGGAAGACATTAAGTGACAATAAAAGCTACAAGGAGAAGCATGCTGCCTGGGACACGGGGGAAGCAAAACATTTGTGGACAGAGAGACAACCCAGAAGATGCTTCCTAAACTATCTGCTCAGCTCTGGACTCCCTGTCTTGCTCCCCACGCCTATCACAGCTTTATGGGGAAACAAGGCATCGGCCCCAAACTCAGGTGGTCCCTTTGCCCACTTGCCACCTTGTCCCTCTCTGAACAACACCCAATTCGAGCCAGTTTGGGCTCCTGTCCTCCCTGAAAACCAGCCTGAGGAGCCATCAGCTGCCGCCATCCTGGGTCTCCATTTGGGAAACGCAGGGAGGACCGCTGAGCCCCTGCTGCTCACAGCTCACCAGTTCCCAGTGCTGCTCACGGTAATACTGGTTCTCCCAGTACCACAGCCAGAAAGACCAGACCAGCCCTCCTTGTCCTATTCGGCTTTTGAGTTTCCACTACCTCTTTCTTCTCCTCTCCCCCATCGCCCCCTCCCTGCCTCGTAACCCCCAGCAGCAACCCTCCCCCCCAAATTTTGGCTTAACCCAGCCCACTGTTATTTTCCAAGCCAACTGCAACCGTAATCAGCTCAGCCTCTTTCCTTGGGGGTATTTTAATTTATACAAAAGTATCATCTCTTATCATGATCAGCCTGCGATTCATTTACTCTCCAAGTATTAAAAAGCCAGAAAGGGAATAAATTCAGCGCACAGAGAAATTAATGCGGAACGATAGGCTCTTTCATGTGGCATTTCCAAGCGCCGTTTTTGCAACGGGCTTATGTAATGAGACATAATTATCTGCACATGTTCAATTACATTACTTCACAAATCCTCCCTGCCTTTGCCTCCTGACGTCAAGCCGCCCGCTAAGCCCCGGTGCCCGCAGGAGAGGGGAGCGCAGCCCCCCGTCCCGCCGCACCCCTCTCCCTGTGCCAGCGGTGGCTGCTCACACGCTCACAGCCCGAAGACAGTCCCGCGCAAGGTGACAAATGGCACAAGCCTTGGCCAGGAGGGTGATGGGACTGGACGGTGCGCTCAGCTGCGGGACCACCATCCCACCACCTTCCTGCCTGTCCTAAGACCACCCCACCTCAATCTTCAGCCTCCTCGATGGGGACCGCGGCAGCCAGCCATGTCCAGGGCCAGCTGCCCCCTCCTCCGTGCCACCCCGGACACCACTGCCACCACCCACTCAGCGCTCACAGCCTCCTTTTCCAGGCTGCCCTCTTCTCCCAGCTTGCTGTCACCGCCGCTGAGATGGCAGACGATTGATCTGAGAAATGAAGTTGGATTGCTGTCCCGAATCTACACTGGGTTCTCCTTGTGTGTGTCTGATCGATTTCCCCCTGTGCGACACAGCTTGTCGCTACGAATTTTCATGCTAGTCAGAACCCGCCAGCGCACCCAAGAACAAGGAGAAGATGCTCCGGAGACCGCCCTCCCCCTCGCATCCTCCCCCAGCCCGGTTGGGTGAGGTTTTCTTGGGTTGATGTTGGTTGGCTTTGGTTTTTTTTTCCCCCTCCTTTTATTTGCAATCGTTATTGCCGCCAACCCCATCGCTGCCGTGCTTTCGGATGCTGGCCAGGGATGGGTTATTTTTAGATGGTCGCTCCAGGATGGTGCCATTGGCCTCCGCATGGAGCCACCTCTGGACAGGGGCGTTTGCAGTGACATTCCCCACCGCGGTTACGCGAGGTGTCACCTGTTTAGCAGCTCCTCTCGGCCGAGCGCGTGTGGCCGCAGGTGCCGGGCGAACGCTGATCAGCTCTGACAGTCCTAGACGCCAGCTGCCTGCACAAAGCCTGCCCGGTCGCCACTTTTTTTGTGGGCAAAGCTCTGCCGTTGGCATGACCGATACAGAAGCAATAAACTAGGTGACCGTAAAAGCAAAGACAAGTCCTACTAAGTGGCATTCTGAGCCCTATGGCTTTGAAATAATTGGTAGTGAGAGAACAAAAATGAAAAAAAAAATAAAACAAGAACCCGAGCCTATTTTTTTTTCTTACACTGATGCCCTGCGGACTATACATCTGACTTGCTGCGAGTCCGTCACTGTATCCTCCTGTCTGGCTGATAACATGGCGAAGGGTATCCACCTAAACAGACCAACGACAACAAAGACACAAATTAGAGTGAATGAAAGGTTAGTGGGCAAAGCCGCTTCAGTTCATCTTTGGCAAGATAAAAACAAACAGTAATAATAATAATAATAATAATAATAAAGATACGTATTTAAACAGGGGGAAAAGAGAACCACAGTTGGTCTTGCGGCGAGAGCCGAGCCAGAGGACCGCTCCTGCCTCCCTCACCACCCCCCACCTGCCTCAGCGGCCCCGTCACGCTCTCCTTGGTCCCAAGTCTTGCATCAAAAAGAGCGAAGAGGGAGAACAGTGTGGCAAGCGTGGGGTGGGACCTCCTGAAGCACATCGTTGCGGTCGGCTCCACCATCACGCTCGAGGACCCATGTTCCTACCCCTAACCCCTTCCACCCTTCGGCCCCAAGCACCGGGAAGCTCACGGCAGTGGAAGGAGATCCTCAGAGTTGGCCGAGTGCCTTCATTTCGGAGGGCCCAGAAAGGGAATATACCTACCACGGCAAAGGCACCGGCAGCTCTCCTCCAGGCGCCCCATTCCTCTCCCTCCACTCCCCCAGCCCAGCCCCAGCAGTGGTACGCGTGGCGAGCACGTCTCGTTGCCCACGGACGGCACGCTTGCTCTGCGTCCAGCACTGCGAGGGGAGCAACCTCGGCTTTAGAGAGCTCTCCTTGCCCGATGCAGAAGTGTCAGAGTGGCTGTCGTCTCTCAACACAGTACAGAGCCTTAGACGCCAGAGAGTGGACTCATGGCACATCTGGACATCGGATGGGAGGTGGGAGATCTGAGTGAGTTCCTGGCTATTTTAAATTCTTTCTTTTTGCCCAAAGCACTAGTTGAAGTTTCAGTAACGCTGCTCAAAGCTCCCTTGCTCTGTCTTGCTGGTGTGTACATGGGTGGTGTGAGTGCCTGTGCTTTGGGGAGGTGCAGAGATGGTGAGGGGTGGCTTTTAATTAAAAAGAATAAAAAAATCTAGCTGTGTATTTGAGCATTTCTTGCCTTTCAGTAGACACCTGGTTTGGCATCAAAGGAGTAAGTGGAAGCTTTGTAAAAATGAGACACCAGTCCAAACATCTGGCCCCTTCCCTTGGAAGAATAAAGCAAGCAGAACCTAAACCTCAGCTGCTTTCGTTTGAGTTCGTGCCTGTTCTCCTGAACCTCCTCTCCTCCTAGTACGACTATCAAGCCAGAGCCAAATGCATTCACAAAGTGTGGGCAAGTCTCCTCAAGACCATGGTTGTTGGTTTGGTTGGGTGTTTGGTTTTGGTTTCTTTTGGATTGATTTTTTTTTGGTGGTTGTTGCTGTTGCTTTTTTTGGTTGGTTGGTTGGTTTTTCGGTTTGGTTTGCCTTTTTTAAGTGTTGGTTGGTTCATTTGTGCTGGTTGAGATTTGCTCTTTTCGGACGGGAGGGAGAAGTGCCAATACAATCAAAGGCTCCTCCAACACTAATGCATTCACTGGCAGTACATCGGATGGGTCCCTACCTGTGACTGCACGTTGGCTCCAACCTGGGCCCCTTGGTAAGAATCCCCATTGAGAGACTGCACGCTCATGAACAAATCTCCAGAGTTTGACATGTTAAAAGAACTGGAAGAACCTGGAAAGGAAAGAGTGAGGCACCTGAATCACAGAAAGGAAAAAGATCCACCCCATGACTCTCAGCCAAGAGGAAGGAACAACATGCAAAGCAACCACAAAAACAAAACGCACAGTCAGGTTAGTAGTATGAAGAACAGAGCAAGCAAAAAAAAGGATGCACTCTTGAGGTTATTCAAAGCCACACGTTGTTACAGCTCAGTGCCAAGAACATTCTTCAACAGCTCCTCAGCTGGAGGAAGCATTCTTCATGCTCTGGACCGAGACAAACAAAATTCAGCCTGGAGGACTCAGACAGCCCTTTCCCTTCATTTCAGGGCATCAAATCCTTCAGGCAGCTTTGAAAATCTCGGTTGTCGGAGGTGTCCACCCGGCAGACTGCACTGAAGAACAGAATTAACCAAACAAGCCTCGCTGTTGAGAGCGGAAGCCTTTTCAGCAGGGCGAACCAGGCCCACGCTACTCCTGTTTCCGAGAAGCTCAGATCAGGGTGGGTAAGTTTACACCGTGCTGCTCTCTGCAGGGTGAGCACATCCAGACACCATCCAGTTCCACGTCCGGAGCTCCCGCTGAGCCACGGGGAGCTCTGTGAGGGAGCGGTGCGTGGGGTTTGCCTTCAGGACATCAGGAACCCATCACTGGTGGGAACTGCAGCGCACCAGGAGCGAAGGCTCGCAAAAACGTGAAGGCATCTGGGCTGGACTCCCAGTACCCATCACGTTGGCAAGTGTCTTCCATCGTGATGGGCCGTGAGAGAACGCAAAGGTGTCAACAGCCCTCCTGGGCCAGCTGCCCCAGAAGAATGAGCTCTGTAAGCAAATTCCCCACTGCATGCACCAGTCGCCAACGTTACGCTAAAAAATGATAACGGTGAAGACAACTGGGTGGGATCAGGAAAAAAAATCCCGATAAATGAAAAGAAAAAAAAATAATCCCGCCTTTGCAGAAACAAGGCTTTCTGCTTCCAGCTTCAAGATATCTGAGCACCTCCTCAACTACTGAACGGGAGAAACAAACCCATCATGTAACTGGAAGGCAGGGGAGGAGGGAAGGGGTTAAAAATAAATAAAAAGGTTTTATGGGATTATTTCAGAACTTATCGTGCAGATCAGCGCGTTAAGTGTGAGACAGCTCAACGTGCAAGGTTTGGTTATATACATGACGTTAGCCTTGGAAAGGAGAGACTTCAGGGGCCCAGGTCAGCTACGCTTTCAGCTCCAACCCCAAATACACTCTCATCATCTCCACTGCCACTTCCAACTTGGAAGACTGGCAACCACAGTCCTGGTGGAGTTGCCCAACTATAGCTCATGCGTACGCTCTGAGAAACGCCTGGCAATCCCCCTCCCTTTGCTGGAGAGGGAAGAAACACTCTGGACAGACCCCAGCTCTGCCCTGGAGGTGGACTGAGAAGGATCCTCTGAAGGAAGCCACCTCCAAGAAAGATCAAGGAGCAGGTGAGAGATCTATGCTGGAGACTTCGCATTCACTTAACTCTCTGCAGCTCTCTGCAACTGGCTCTTTTGTCAGGTGCTGGCAATTCTCAGAATTGAAGTAAAGCAGAAACATCACTGCTAGATACAACGCCCAAGACAGTCAAGAGAAAGACTCATCTTGAGCACAGTGAGTCTTGGATCAGGACCCTCCCACAGGTGTCTGAAAAGAGCAGAGCCAGGAATAGCTCATTGTCTGTGCTCACTGTCAACCCTGCCCAACCTCTTCCAGAGAACAATCCCACAGCGCTGCATAAAATAACCGGGACTAGTCAGAAGGCAGCTGTAACCATCACCTCCTTTGCTCAGCTGGCAAAGGGCTCCTGTCACTTCCCAACCTCTCAGGTTTCTTGCTATTTTAAAGGCAAAAAACCTAAGGAAATGAGCTGGCAGACTGAGGATAGCCCACCCTGACACTGCTCAACTTCCCGTGTGGAGATGGGCACTTTTCACATACACGAAGGTGCTTCCTACCCGGTTTTCCGAATCATCGCTTTGACCGCCAGCATAAAAGCACAGGGCAGTAACGTGGCTTCGTACTCCCGCAGTGGCTGAGAACCAAAGGACTTTGCAGCTACCGCTCACAAGACGCAGATAATATTCTCCTATGCTTTTAAGGTGAGCAGAAACCTTTGAGATCACACAAATAATCAGAGGCAGAGCTGAGAAGAGGACTCGGGAATCCCTGAGCACCTGACAGGGCACCGCTATCGCTCTGCCCCCAGCAGAGCAACATTTCATCCCACCTTCCCCTACCAAAAGAAAATTATAACAACAATAACAAATAAAAATGCCATAAACTTAACTGGTATTTTATTGAAACTTAACAAACCTGGCCGTAAAACTGAGACTGGGAGGGAGGAAATAAAAATAAACAAACAGCCACAAACTCTAGTTCTGAAGAGCACCGGTGTCTTGGAAATCATGAGGAGCGCTGGAGATGTCACTTACAAGATATACACTGCTATTGGCACAGGGTATTTTTACAATATATGTGCATATCTAAACGGTAAATATGTCTTGCCGCTGATGTGGATGCAAAGATAAATATGCGCATACCAATGGCCCCGCATGTATGGATGCATTTGTATCAGAGGCGTAATTGCAGAGAGCACTTTGCGCTGCCGCTCTGCTGCTTCAGCACTCTGCTGTCTATGTGCCAGCCATGTACGGAAATTACAATGGCCCAAAGTCTCAGGGACACGGCTAACAGGGGCTGATGCACTGGGGAGAGAGGAGAGAGGGCAGGAGTGTGGAGAGCCCTGAAAATTAAGAGTCTGGTATCCTCCATGGAGACAAGATCCGGGAATACAAGTCAAATCCTTCCACTAGAGCAGGCTCCATCATAAATCTAATCTGTCCCTCTGAAAGGCTCCATTGTGAACACACCAAAGGTTTTCAGTGGTCACAATTTGATTTGGGGCTCCTCAAGAACTGAGAGGTAACAACCATCTTTGAGCTTGTGAACCCAGGAGGAAAGGGCTCTTATCTGGCATGGAAGTCCCTTGATGCTATTGTGTGTAGACAAAAAAAAACTACCTGAAAAAACAACACTTATCATGACTTGTGGAGAGATACAGAGTGGAACAGTGGTTCATCTTCAGCATCGAGACATCTTACCAAACCCAAGACCTATCACCACTATTCCTTAGTGTTGAGTTTCTATGAGGGCATCACCAGCTTCAGAAAGAGTGGTGGAAATGTTTAAGCAAGCTATGGCACTCAGATCTTGCCACTGGGTGAAAGCCTACATCAAAACAATGATGCCCACAAGGTCTCTTCCACCCCTAACATTGATGAGCAAAACCCACTTCAAGTTTGCCTCCAATTAAAAAATCTTCACAACCTTGACTGCTGGTATTTCTTGCACCACTTCTCCAGCTCTACAGAGAGCTGCTTCTCCAGCTTCTCTAATGTCTTCTCTAATGTTCTGACAGTCTCCACTTCCACCTCAAATTTTCCAGGACCTCTAACAAGCCCCCTTCTCTAAAGTATCTGAGAATTCAAATGGCATCAAGAATAAACAAACACCGTAATGGTGTTCATTGGAGCTGAAATCAAGCTGCCCTCATCTGCTGCCTCATACCACCTACCACCAATGAGACAGAGATCCAGCATACTGAACCACTGAAGTTGACTTTGGTCACGTATACAAGACTCCTAGTTGAAGTCAACGGCAATGACATATATGCATTGAGAGCACAGAATTTACCCCGCCGTAACTTTTCCTTGTGTTTCTACCATGGCCAAAGATGAGGGAAGAACTTGATGGACCATGTAGCTCCTCAGCTGGACAAAGCCACTAAGTTTGATACCAAGTCTAAAAGCCTGGGATGACCCAGGTGGACATTTGTTCTTTTTCACTTGCTAATCAACACTCAAGACCATGATCTCTGCTGAAGCAGGATCCTCTCCAGCGCTGCACTCTGGACAAGTGATTGCCACAAACGGAGGAAGGCAAAGAAGAGAAGATACAGCAGTCAGGCCTGTGCCTGATGAAGTACATTTCCAGACAGCATGATGCCCCCCATCAGCAGCTTAGCAAGAAGATTTTTACAAAACAAAAGGGTGAGCAGGAAAAAAAAAACAGTTCAGGTCAATTTTGGCTGCTCTGCATGGAAGATTTCACT
Source organism: Phoenicopterus ruber ruber (assembly GCA_009819775.1). Classification (NCBI taxonomy): domain Eukaryota; kingdom Metazoa; phylum Chordata; class Aves; order Phoenicopteriformes; family Phoenicopteridae; genus Phoenicopterus; species Phoenicopterus ruber. The sequence goes on from CM020222.1 coordinate 29,896,369, forward strand.
GGATGTCATCACCTGTGTGTGGCCCTCGAGGACTCTGGTTGGCAAAAAGGTCTGCCCACATAAAATAACTTTCATTTGCCATGTGGTTTTTGTGCTGAGATTGTCCAGGCAATCAAAGTGAGGATGGGGAGTTGTTAGCCCAAATGAGCCAGACATCTCAGCTTATTTGAACATCTGGCTGATAAAGCCCAACTGTGCGTATTCAGGATGAAAAGGTGTTTGACATTCAGGCCTGGGTGACTGAGGATGGGGGACCCTGCTTTGAACGTGCCAGATGGCTAGACAGATGCAATCCTTGCCCTTGTCAATGTGTGGCCAATCTCTTTGACTGACTGTAGCCATTCACCGATCTCCAGTAACATGGGCATCAATGCAAAGAACAGATGGGCCTGCGTAGCCACAGCAGAAATGAATTTAGCTCCTGTCCCAGGTCCCATTGCATCCAGTTCCACCTCCTCTTCCAACATCATGGCTCTCCAGGGACTACATTGCTGGTTGCTTCTTTCTCATGACCTGTCCTCTGCCTACTCTCTTTCTTTCCACATGCTCTACAGTGTATTTAAACCAGAAGGTCCTAAAATTCCCTGCAAATACAGCCTTTGTTCAGGCTCCTTCCTCACCAAAGTCTCAGCCAATGATCTGAAACCAGAAAAAAGTCCCTGGTATAAAAGGAGAGGCATCACCCATCTTAGTCCTTCACCTCTTCATCCACTTCGACGTTCCTCCCAGGGCAATTCAGCACATCCGGGTGGCTCATGGCCTTTGACACCATCCTCCAAATCTTTCACAGACAGGTTACTTCAGACCAAGCGCGTACAGGTATGCTTCTTGCTGCTAGCATCTCCAGGACAACCGGAAGCAGGGAAGGTCACACGACTCCAGATGTCATCAGGACGTGCCTCTGCCCCACAATGTGACAATGCAGGGATGCATGACTGAGCTGTTAAATCCACATGGTTCAGCTGGGGAGATCTCAACCTGGGATGCCACTGTTGGAGATGAAATCCTGAGGCCCTTCCAGCTGTCTTCTCAGGAGACGACTACAAGGACATCCAAACCCACTATCTCTGCAAGCTGACGCAGAGACTACTGGGGTTCTGACAGCGGGGCCCCCCGCTACTCTGCCACTGCTGCAGCGTACAGGGAGGGTGGTGGGATCTGGGCCAGGTTAGAAACACTTTGCTTCTAGCAGAAGAAGGATCTCCATGACCCGCGAGCTCCCCTCGCACTGACGTGCTGCTTTAGCACCGCCGCCACATTAGGCACGTGAAAAGAGGTCGATGTTTCCGGAGTGCAGACAAGTGAGGCAGAAAGAGGACCCAGGAGCTCAAGTCTTACACGTTAATAACAAGACTGTTTGTCCTTCCTTGAAAGCGTAGTGTTACCCAGGGATTATCTTAGCTGTTTACTGCAGGGTACTGGCCAATTTATCTTTGAAACAGCCGTGTTACTGCCTGTGGGGAAGGCAAAGAAGCAGCCTCGCACCGGAGCACTATTTAACTGGGCAGGCACTGGGGAAATGCCTATTCCACTACACACGGGCCAGATCCAAACCCGCCTAAGAAATCTGAAGCCCTTTCCTTGCTATTCCAGACCTTTGGATCTGACTCCAGTTGAAGAAAGAGGAAAAGAAGGAAAGCTGTGTCTCTTCGGTCCAAGCTGATGTGGACTGCAGGACAGCATCACAGGCAGTAGGCATCTCCCTCAACACAGGCAATTCTGCTCTCTACCCTCCAGCCTTTTCTACACGGGGGTGTTAACACCAAGAGACCCCACTTGACCAGGTATTTTGAGTGAGCTGTTTGGAAAGGACGACATTTTTCAAACTGCAGCTAAATCTTCAGCAGTTCAAACAATGTAAGGAAAAGGGAAAAAAACCCCAAACAAACCGAAAAGAAAAGAATCAAACAAAATTCCTGCAAACCCTCTGTCCCTGCAAAACTCTCCCACATCCACCTGAGCCCTCAGCCGAGCCAGAGCAGGCGGCACAGCTCGCTCACAGGCAACCCTGGGCAAGGAGGAGGTGGGAGAGATGCCTCCCAGCAGTATTTCTGACCTGCAACCAAAAGCTGAGACATCTCTGCTCTAGGTGGCTCTGGGGGCAGTTCCCTAGCAAGTAACACGTCCCCTGGAAATAAAGGGGCTGTGTCTAGGGACTTCTCTCCACTGCCCAACTGAATAAGCCTTCTACCACTTGCTTCTGTGCAAGCCATCCACATGAGTCCCTGCAAGGTGTGGACGAGCTCCCCAGCACAGAGCGATCAAGCACCGCTTACCACATTAGCTCACGGGTAACGGACTGCCTTTGCCTTCTCGCTGAGGGGCTGGTTTGGGAGATCAGCCAGAGACCCATGCCACTGGTTTCTCCCCTTATTTGACCCTTGGCTCTCCACTTTCCACTCAAATCCTCCAGATCTGGGGGTGCTTCTGGGGTGCGGTTCCTCTGACACCTGCCACAGGCAGGGCTGCGCTTACTATAGAAGGATAGCAACCTGCGTTTGCATGGTGTACCACTGGTGATCTACTCAACATCCAGCTTCTCCTGCTCTCCACCATCCTCTTTGCTCCCCCACCGTTCCCTTCCTCTTAGTAGCCCACCTGGTAACAGCAAGCATCACGCCCCAGTGAAAGGGTACCATGAGCAGACACCGAGCTCAAAGGCACAAGAGTGGCACATTCCCACTCTCCCTCCCACCCCTAAAAAGAAAACAGGCACACAGACGTTTGCATGGATAACGAAGTACATGGCACCCACAAAGTTCACTTTTTTTCCTCCCTTTAAACAAATCCCAATTTTCCATCGCTCTTGGGAGCGGAGCGCAACCAGCCCACCGCAGCTCGGGATCATTTTTGGGTCGGCCGTCCTCGTGGCAGGCACCACGCATGAACTAAGCATCGTTCTCTAGCGGAGGAGTTGAAATCTGGGCAAAGCGCTCTGTGCCTTTGACTCTCAAACACACACATGGAAACCACAGCAAATGGGCAGGAAAGGGGGAAAGGGAAGGGAACGACCCATGGATTTCCTTGGATCGTGCTGACACAAAGGGAAAATAAAATTCACACAGAGCACACTCTTGCAGGTGATCCAGACACTGTCATGTAAGCAATCAAAGGTAACCACAACAGAAAGAAAATCAAAGGATAAAAGTCTACCCAAAACAACCCCCAAAATGGCATGAGTTAGGACATCCCAGAAATGCTGGGGTTTATCCGTTAGGGCCACTCATGCTTTCAGCCCCAGTGAAATAAGATCATTATGCAACGACTTTTTAATTTTTTTTTTCTCCCCCCAAAGTGCAAGCAATCCCAGCAACTTTTTTCGGATCATTTTTCTGGGTTTGTGTTTACCATCCATGCATACAACCCCCAACGTGGCACCGTCAGTCACAAGGTCTGATCACATCGTTTTTCCAACGAAAAACAGAACGGGGAAGGGGAAGAGGAAAAAAAAGAGAAAAGAAGAAAGAGGGAAAAAAAGGGCAAAGAAAATAAAGTACCCCTCCCCAAAACAACCCCCAAAACCAAACCCATCTCTTTTTTTTTTTTTAAAGATCACAAAAGTGAGCCAACCAAAACCAGAAAATAAAAATTGAAATAACCAAAAGGAGAAAACAAGAGAGAGATTAAAGGGAGGGGGGAAAACGAACAAAAAACCAAACATTAACAACCCAAAATAAAAAAAACCAAAAAACTAACCAGCTGAATTGGGAGTTGAGGGCGAGTTAGCCTGGCTTCCATGGGCTGACACATTGGTAGCCGTGACAGCCGTTTTGGCAGCATAAATATTGGCTTCCTCTTGAAATTTACCTATGTTCTTCTTGTACCGGATTCTCTTATTTCCAAACCAGTTTGATACCTAGAGTGAGTTTAAGAGAAGACAAAGAGGTTAACGTTTCAGCTCTGGCGAGTGCGGCTGGGTGAGGAAGGTGGATTAGAGTTCAGGTTAAGCAGTGCATAATCCGCCCCCCCCCCCCCCCCCCCCCCCCCCCCCCCGTTTTTGAGCCATGGAAGGAAGCACCTTCTACACGTGCGTGCCACACCAAGCCCAGGGAAGGTGGTGGGACCCCCTTGGAACCGCTAGACCCACCCCACAAAACTATCAGATGGGTTTAAAAAAATCTAGGAAAGTCAAATGACCCTGAAATTGCACAATTTGAAAATAGGTATGTGTCATTTTGGAACCTTTTATTTGCCTCTTCCTCGGTATCCCTTTGACAGAGACAGATGCCCTGATTCCCACATGCCCCTTCTCCTCCCTTTGGAGAAGCCAGCGTGGTTTTCAGGGAGAACACCCAACGAATTTACTTGGGCCTGGCTGACACACAAAATTGCCTTGATATCACTGAAGCTCCGCTTTTGATCCATCTGAGTGAAATCAGTGCAAAAGGCCAGAAGCGGACGCTCTTCATCCAGCCGAACTCAGCTTTGCGTGGTTTAGCATGAGCCACTACATAAATTGGGAGCTTCACGGGAAGGCCGGAGAGGCAGCACGGGGCTCGTTGTAAGACCTAACTTTGGTCCCAGGGAACAAGCGTGTCCTTTGGAAAGGGGAAGGAGATGTTTCCACTGTTTGCCCAGAGACCAGTATGGGTCCGTCGTGTCTAAGTGCCTAGAAATGTGCTGAATGAGGGTAGTGGATTTATTAGAAAACATTAAAGAAGCAGGCTGAACTTCTTCAAGAGTCATGGGGGTGGCTGAAAACGATGGGCCAGATCTGAAGGCAGAATGACACCATGCAGCTCTGCTCGTGCCAGTCCTGGTGAAAGCTGTTTCCCTGTGCCTGCAGCAACGCAATGTGTGAACCTCAGAAAGCCCCAAGGAGAGGTCCGAGCAGGTGGTCCTCGCACACTATCATCAGGGTGATGTCCTGGGATCAGTAGTATGAATGCTTGCAGGAAACTCCAAAGCCTGTGAGATCAGGCTGTGGTATCTGGCCAGAACTGCTTCCCAGGGAAAATGTCAGGGTACCTCCCAAACCATTGTGAACACAGCACTCCCAAAATCCTGCTCAGTACCCTGCTGACGATAACATTCTTCACTTGGGGGCACTATGTTGCAGCAAACAATTTCGGAGAAGGCACAAGAAATGTTCAGCCTAGAGTCTGGGAAGCAGCTCTCAGCTTCTTCTTTGACAACACTGAACACAGAGAATTGGGGGAATGTCTTCCCACATGCAGGTCTCTAAGCAGAAGACAACTTCCAGCCACTACTGACCTTGTTTGAGAAAGCTCATCAGGATGAAGAGGATGGGCAAATGCCAGAGGATGCTGTAACTCTCCCACAGGAGCTCCAACACTCCTAGGATTGCTTGGAGCTGCAATCTTGAGCTAGCAGATCAACCTCTTCGGTGGGAGTCCAAGGACATTCTCCCTTCGCTTGCTGGTGAGCAAGTACATCAGTGCTCCCCCTTCCAAATGGACTGCCCAAGCACCAAGACACAGAAGACAATACTGGATGTTCATCCTGGGAAGCTCATGATTTTTTTCCTCGTCTTAGGGAACTTGTTTTGGCTTGGGTGGTGGTAACTGAAACCCATATGCTTTTATTCCTATGATGCTTTCTATCCGCAGTGCTCCTAAAGCACTCAGCAGCTTCTACACAGAAATGGCTTCATCCACCCATTTACCTGCTACTGAACTGCACGTATCCAATCCTGCGCTGCTGCACAGCAGGAAAGAGAAAACGTAACCTGCAGAGACTCCTGGAAGGCAAAAGGTAGTAACTCAGATCGGCACCCAACCCAGATGTGGGAGCCAATATTTCAATGGCACCAGGGGCAGGTGCTGTTTGCGAGGAGCTCCATTCCACTTCTTGGTCCAGCTTTCTCCTTAATGACAATGTGCTCCTCTGTGATCTTCCCACTTGGCCATCACTCTACAACAGCTCTTCTTGGCTTCGAAAGCTGGAGCCAGTGCGTGAACTCCTCTGAGCGCCACAGGGAACAAAGTCAGGATAAACAGCCACCACGATCCACCTTCATCTTAAATCTTGTGAAGCAAAGAACCTGCCTACCCCAGTCAGCCTTTGAGTTCAGATGAACTCTGCTCATGACTTGCACAGATTCATGCTGTCCCATGTTCCCACCTAGCCTCAGCAAAAACAGAGACCTGGATGTGTGTTTGTTTCTCCCTTCTTTGGATGAAGCAGGGAGGGAGATCCTGGAGACAGGCACAATGCAGCCTTGATACAGCATGGTCAAAAAACATCCTAAGTGCAGCATTTCTCCTGGGCATTTTCTCTTTGTGAAGGCGAAGTTGTAAGTGCGAACAAATGAATTAAAAGTGAGAGGGGAAGCATCAGGACAGCTGCAGTTTTACTTAAGCCAGTATGTGCTGTCTCGTGTAGGTAACTCTGGGCAGAATCAATGTTTGGGTCTTCTGACCCAGGGGATGCAATCGGAGTCGCTCAGCAGGCATTCAACACGGTGACGACACCTACCCTTGGATGCTGTTGCTCCTGCTGAAGGCAGACATGCTCGCACAAGGACACCAGATGCTACTGCTGTCTTCAGTTTACTCAAGCGACGAACAGGCATGTGCCTGGGGCTGGGAAGCGGCCCAAGATGGGGAACGCAATGGAAGCCTAGAGGGAGCGCTAAGCTCACACGAGGACAAGACTACCAGAGGCCATAATACATTGGCTTCCAATCATGCAGCTTGCTCCAAAAAGAGAGGAAATAAAGAAGGGCAGGCCTGAGCAATGTACAGTTGAACACTTCAAGGACTGACTGCACTCCTCACAAATCCCAGCAGCTCCCAGGTCAAAGCTACAGACTCCAGGAACTATGTGGCTACCTTGAATGTATGGAAATAATTCAATTTGTCTTTATTGACCACCTTTCTTTGAGGGATAAGCAAGTCAGGGAGATGTCATGTTCCACAGCGCAAGAGTAATGACAGAGAGAAATGACCCTGAGAAAGCCCACCCTCCTTGAGCACAAACTATAACCATCAGCCTGTCTGACCCAAACCCTTCCCACCAGGACCTTGTCCATTCTACCTTATCGAGCAAAATCTGCACAACTCTTCCTACTGCCTTCGAATCCCTTGGCTTGAAAAATGGACTTTCAGCTCAAACAAGCTTTTCTTGCAAGCCAGCTCAGCACTAATTCCTTGAGGAGAAGACTTTGCCTCTGTGGGTCACGCCACATCATTTCTGTGCTGTTAACACCTTGGCTGCACACACAGCCATCGCTCCGTGAAGTCTTCATCCCTTCTATATCCTCTCCCAAACTCTCCTTTTCCATCCATGGCTTCAATCTGCAAGTCTGCCATCTGCTCTCCCATCCACTTACACTAACTCGCGCTAAACTCATTTAGTAATTAAATGCTCAGCATTGGGACACGACTGACTTGACTGAGGTCTGGAGTGCCCTTCACCACGCTACAGCTTCCCGTCAGCAGTAGCTGTCTTTGCTGCGTTTCTGGGCTCTCTCACCTGTGAGACTGTGATGCCGCATTTCTTGGCTAGTTCTTCTTTGGCTTCCTCACTGGGGTAAGGGTTGCTGAGATGGGAATAGAAATACTCATTCAGGATTTCCGTAGCCTGCTTGTTGAAGTTTCGTCTCTTCCGCCTTAGCATGAAGAAAGAGGGGAAAACAGAAGGAAAAGGAAAGGGAATCAATGCCAGGGATCCAGAAACGGGAATGCAATTTTAGATACTCTGACTTTCCCCACTTCTCTCCCTCCTTCCCCTGCTCCTGGCAGCATGGAGTGCAATAGACTTGTGGCCAAGAAGCTTCTCATCTGCACCTTGCTGGCAACTCTTCTCTCAGCACCTTCCAAAGCAAGTAAGTCTCCTTCTCAAATTATCACTGTATCCTCTAGCTCACCGAAGAGTCTTAAAACTGGCACCCAGCTCCTCCACCTGGGAAGGTGACTCCCGACACCTGGCTGCCCTGGCCAAAGACATCACTGCTACTCTGCAAAGCTCTGTGCTGAGAGAGCAGCGATGGATGTTATCCTTGGGGAAGTCTGTTCCATTCACAGCTGGGCACTATCTGTCTGCCACCTCTTCTCTTGTACCCCCAGTGCAGCTGGCTCTGCTCCCCATCCGAAGCTGCAGCCCATGCCACAGCCTGCACGTACCCAGCTTGGGGAGTGAAATAATTCTACAGCAAACTGAAAATCTGGGACACTGGAAACAGAAGGAAAAGAATAGGAACCTAGAGGGGACGGGACGGGCTGGAGGATTAGCTTTCATCCCCAACTGAAGAGCACATTTTCACCACAGAGGTTTGCTGGAATATGCCACCGAATTTCCTTCTGCCGGAGCACAACCAGCATGTGCAATTCTCCAGGTACAGCTGGGAGCTCCCCTGAGACACAGGCTGGATGTCTTGAATTGCTGTTCCCTCCCTTGCTGAGCCACAGACAACTAAAGGGTGAGGAAGGTAAGTAGCTTCTGCAGCTCAAAACCAGAAGACACTGCCCTTCAGATGGACCTGGATTCACTCCCACTCCAGAACCTCAAAACACCTCTCCCAGGCCTGAACAATACTGCATGCTGAGTGGGAAGAAAGGTTTGGGGGGGTGAACTCACCGTGCATCCAGAAATCGGGAGCGCAAGATCATGACGGCTTCACACGTGCTTTGCTTCAACTGCATCTGGATGGAGCTGAACTTGCGGTGGATGATGCTCACCATCCGCTCTATCTCCTTCGGGGAGATAGGTCGGGTCCGGCTCTGCTCACGCAGCAGGTTCATCACGTGGGTGGTGAATTCGTTGCATGCCTGGGATGGCAAGAAAAGCAAAAGAAACCCCAGGATCGGAAGGTCATTCCACGGTGTCAAGGACAGTACAGAGGCAACGCTGCTAAGGAAGGAGAAGCATGCAGAGGCTTCAGTGGCTGGGGTTTTTTAGGGCAGACCCAGAGCAAAGGTGTGCTGGCTCTCGGGGGAGAGATAAATTTCTCTCGTCTGCCAAGCAAAGGGCACGAGAGACTCCCAACAAACACGGAGAGAAAGGCAGGAGACAATTTCTGTGCTCTCAGAGATCACGGATGGAGCTGGGGCAGGTGAAGCCCTAGGACTTGTGAAGCATGAAGAAGTCCCAGCCCTTACACTGTTTTTCTGAATGGAGTAGCTACAGATGTATGTGAGGAGCATCATGAACCTTTCGACCCTCCTTCCACTGCCCCAGCTGGACCCCAGCACCATGTGTCCTGCAGAGCCCCTTGTGCTTCACAGGAGCAGCTCCCAGGGAGACCTGGCCCTGCTCTGCGCTCTTAGCACATCAGATAAGAAGTAAATAACAATAATAATTAAAGCCTGAGTGAGGCAGGAGCCCTGACAAGTAAGGATAAGCAGGTAATAATCCCAATTAGTTTGCTGCTGGCACAGCACTGCCTGGCTGCTCCTGCTGTCCCCATGCTGTGAGGACAGGGCAGCGAGAGGAGTTGGGGGGGACAAGGGAGGGATTTTGAGGCCGGACGAAAGCCACTTCATTGCTCTCTCCTCCATCCCCACAAGCTTCTTGTGGGCCTGACAGGATCCTCCAATTCCCAGAACCAGTCTGAGATCCAAGCCCCAAAAACCAGGTTGAGAGCAGCACTCGGACTCCGATGGCTCGAGAAGCCTTTGGCACACCGGGGGCACGGGCAGCTGCTCTGGGGACAGCACCCCCAGTTGCCACCCCATGATGAGGAAAAAAGGGGCTAGCAGGGGAAAGAAGCACTGATTTTGTGGACTGGCGACATGGGCTTGACTTACTGTCTCCCACCCCACCCTTCCAAGCTGAATCCCCACCTCTGTCTCAGACCCAACAAGGAGACATCCCCGAGGCCAGCAGAGCCCCTCCAATTGCCCATCAGCAGCTTCAGCTGACAGCTCCCATCTCCCAGGGTGAGCGCCGGCTACGAGAGCTCTCAGCCGGACACCTCTTTGCTCCCAGACACCCGAGCAATTTCAGCTCATCTCCTCTTGGTGTGAAATAAAGAGCATTAAAGGCAAAATTGCCGGTGAGCACTGTGCTGTCACAGCAGCAGAGAGCTGCTGTGCGAAGCCAGGTGCCGAGCTCCCCCAGTCACCAACAAGGGGACTGGAGAGAGGGGGATGGAGGTTGAAAAACCCTGTACCCTGGTTTTGCAGGACTGTGGGTGATGATACCGGAGATGTGGCCCGGCACAGCCATTTGCAAAGCAACTCGGTGGCAAAACCAACCCCGTCAATGGGTTGTGAGAAGGAGAGATGTGGTGGCCCATCTCACACCATGGGGCTGGGGTAAAAGCTTCTCTCACCTGGGTGTCCCTTTGCGGAGCAAAAATGTTGCAGAAACAAAAGCACAAAAGCAAACAAACAAAACCCCTGCCCAAAGGGAAGAAGGAGCAAAAGTCCTTCCCTGAAGTCTGTCCCTGGCTGTGCCCTTGGAGAAGGGACCTTGCTGGCTCTGCCCTTCATGGGTCTCTCCTTGGGCTTGGGCGGCAGAGGACATGGCGTCTCACTCCCCCTCTTCAGCCTGAGGGCTGAAAAATGAGCCCTGACGTGCTGTCCACTCTTACCCACGTGAGATGGCTGAGGCTCCCTCATGCCGCACCACGCCATGTCCATGCCTTGAGGGAGCGACAGCAATGGCTGAGGACAGCCACCAAAGGTCATCCTTCCAACCTGCCCCCTGCCTGCACCCTGCCACCTCTCCTCCTCTAATGCTCTGCCAAAACGCCTTTCATGGCGTGACCACGCTCGGCTTCTCCAACAGCAGAGCCCTGCCTGGTCACTCCGACTCCAGCTTCAACCCAGGGGCACCCATCTGAGGTAGCTCCACACCACCCGCCGGTGTAGGTCTGAAGGTGCTGCCCAGCAGCCTCAGCTTGGCCAACGTGGCACCTGAAGGGGCGAGACATCCTCCAGCCCCACCACGCATCCAGTTAGCCGGGTAAAATGGGGGCCGGGCTGGCTCACCCGTACAGACCCCGGCACCGGCGGCCGCTCACAGCCCCGTCGCATCGGCAGAGATGGCGTTAAATCAGAGACTTGAAACCCTGCCTGGCCCCTGGCCGCGGAGCCCATCCTGCACCCAAACAGGAGGGATGCTTTCTTGCTTGCACTCCATAAACCACAACCTCAGGATAGAAACCACATTCATCGTAAGGGCAAGCTGCGCGGCAGCGAAGAGAGATCTGCAAAACATCTGGAAGTGTTTGAAAGAAACCGGTTTTGAGCGTTGGCCTTCAAAGCTTTTCATGCAATTGTCAGTGTTACCAATAGCTGCATTCATGACTCAAATAGTTTTTCTTTTTCTTTTTTTTAAGAATCATTTTCCATGAGAAAAAAGACACTTTTTTTTTTTTTTTTCTGGAAAAAGAACTTTTCAAGCAGAAAAAATATTCAAGGAAGATTTTGATTCAAGCCTTGCTTGGAACACTGCCTGCACTGAGGCCAGCATCTTGAAGAGGACTCCCCCTTCACAGGGCCAATTTTTGGCAAGATATTAGGGGAGGAGTGAAAAGTGAAAATCAAAGGGGCAACCCATGCTGAGCCTATTCTTGTGCCACATCCCAGTGCAAAAACCCAACCCTCCCAACCCTAAAAAAGCACGTCTTCACTCCAATACCGAGCAACAGTTTGCATTTGCCCGTACGCTCCTAACAATAGATGTCAGTAGCGATCCAGGCTGCGCACATCCACGCCGCGGTGCCGGCACCGGACGGCGGCTCTCCCGGCCGTTCCGGCTCCTGCTCCCACCATCCCATGACCACCAGCCCTGGGCAGCCCTGCCCTCCGCCACGAAGGAGCCTGTTACCTGCTCGTACTTCTCCAGCTCCGTGTGGTAGATCTGCCGGATCTGGGAGAGTTTGGCTCTGTAGTCGGAGTGCTCCACCGAGTTGTCGGAGCCGGCTCCTCCCGATGCGGCGGCAGCAGCGGCAGCGGCGGCTGAGCCGCCTCCTTTTTCGGGGCCCGCTACCCCCTCGGCCAGGAGCATGTTGTCTAACCGCATCAGCTGGGGGTCCGTGGGCTCCTCTTCCTGCGCTCCCCGGATGCTCAGCACTGCAGGAGACACAAAGGGGAGAGGAAAGCCTGAGTCACGCCCGGGGCTTAGCTCGGGGAAGGAGATGCTCATCCGAAAGGGGATGCTCATCACAGGTTGGACCGGTGGGGCTCAGTCCCCATCAACGGGGCTTCTCTTCCTTCCCCAAGGGTACCCCAACAGGCAGTCTGCACCCTGGTGCTCCAAGTGCTCGTCACCAAGCCCAGCTCCTCGGCTCTCCGGCCCAGCAGAGCGACGGGGGCACGCCAGCTCCCTGCTCCCCTCCCTGCCTCTCCCCCTCCTTCCCGCAGGGAAGAAGTAGGGCAGAACCAGCAGAGAGCTCACCGCAGAGATAACCCAGAAAGCCACGCTTTGCATTCAAATACACAGCGAAACTGCTAGCAACACCAACCAAAAAACCAATAAATGTACCCATTCTTGCTGCCAGAAGCGATAGGGACCACACCCCGACTCAAGCATGGGATGGGAAGTTGGGAGTCTCTAGCCCAGACCTCAGCTCACCCAGGGGTCTTCTCACGTCACCTAACACGTCATTTATGGCCTAATCAAGCACCATTTGCATCAGCCATCAACCCCAGATGGCAGAGGAAGACGCACAGAGCCCAGGGCTGACCGTGCCTCAGTTTCCCCACCTTTAAATACAGATGGAGAGGGCTTGCAAGGCCATGCTTGTAGCCACACAGTGGAAAAACAAGCAAAAAAATATACAAAATAAATTTTCTTCTTTGGAAAATGCCCTTTTTTTTAGAATCCAGTCGTTCCAGTGAAGTCTAAACCATGCTAAGAAAAGGGACAACAATAAATTAATCCTCCTGGAGTGACTTTCCAAGGAGAGAATTTTTCTCCCCTCTTTGTACTCCCCGCCTCAATTATTGCTTTGAGTAAAAGTCCTTCTCCTGCAAGGGCTTTCCTGAAAAAAACACATGGGAGCATCCCGACCGCTCGGGATGTCCCAGGTCTGAAGGATGGAGGTGCCCTACGAGCCCCGCGTGTGTCCCCCCATGGTCTGTGTCTGACCACAGAAGCAAACCCGGAGATTTCCACATGCACACACGCACAGGTGTGCGCAGCTGCAAAATAAGTAAAATAAATCCTTGATGAGCAAACAAAAAAGGCATTTCCTAAGAGAAATTAATTGTATTTCCCCATCTTGTCTGGCACAGGAGCTCAAAGCACTTTGTAAACACACGCACCACCGCTTGGAGCACACACTCGTGAACATCCAGAGCTGGGTAATGTTGCATGGATTTTAATAAAGCCGTGCCCGCTTACACCCGAGATGAATTTGACCCCCCGAATCCGCAGTGCAAGCAAGAACAAGTGATTTTCCCCATCATTAAAAAAAAAAAAAAAAAAAAAAGTCTAAAATCAGTTGGGAATAAGAAGAAAAACCAAGGCAGCTAAAAAACCTGGGCAAACACCAAGTATGGTCTTCCTCACTCTGAAATAAGTTACAGATATAGCTATTATCAGTATAAAATGGAAGTAAAAGACTGTGCTAAGAGGTTTGGCTAACACTAAAGAGAGCCTTTTTTTTAAAGCCTCAAACTCTACTGGAATCACTATTTTCAGGACTCTAGCATTTATTGGCATTTTTGTGATTAAAACATTCACTGTCAACAAAAGTGGGAAGGTCCGGGGGAAAGAAAAGATAGAAAAAAGCCCATCAACAGTAAATTTGCCAATAAGATGAGCTAATAATAAATAATTCCACGCTAGGGAGGATCGTTTCTATACGGAGGGATGGGGGCATAGGGCCAAATTTGGAGCCGGGTGCCAGTTGCCGAGCCCCGAGGAGACAGGACCGGCATCTCCCCCCACTGCGGGAGGCTTCCCACGGCACCGCCGGCACCCAGCCACGCGCTTCGGCGAGGAATAAATCCAAGGGGAGAGGTCAGATTTCATCAAGAAAATGGTTTGGGGTCTGCGGTCTATAAACTAAAGTAAGAGGTAAAGGTAGCCAAAACCCTTAAAAAGAAAAGAGGAAAGTGGGGAGGTTACAGGGTACAGGCGAGAGACAAACTTGCTAAGAAAAAAAGAGATCAAATTCCCATTCTTCCAGGACAAAAAAAAAAAAAAAAAAAAGCACTAAATTAAAGCACATCAAAAGCCCAAATACAAATGGAAAGCAACACAGGAAAAGAAAAAAAAAATTAAGAATCCCCAAATAAACAAATCAAAAGCAGAGTTGCCAAAACAGGTGCATCTGGATTTCAAAAGGGAAATATTTTTAGATTAAAAATCTCAGGAATCATTGACCTGACAGGTAGGCACGAGTGATTAATTAGTTTATGTTTAGAGAGCTGCTTCCTGATGAAAAGCGCTGTATAACCCCTGCGCTTTATTACCGCGCAACACGCACAGACCAGCACCCGCTGGGTGTGTGCATCCCGAGCACCCGACGGACGCACGTCCCCGCAGCAGAGACCGGAACGTGGCCGGGGACCATGCGGGGACGGCCTGGGCTTGGCTGCCCGCTCGGAATAAGGCTAGGGACTAAATAAATGGAAAGGCCAATGTGTCTGAGCAGAACTGATGCTGCCTATTTATCCCTGGAAGGTTGCGCTCAGCTGAGGAGAAGACAAAATGATTATTTAAAAGCTCCTTTTTTATCTTCCCGGCTCCAACGCACCTCCTGCCGGGATGCCCGGGCTGCCGTGCTCCTCGTCGGCTCCGACCCTCCAAAATGCCCCCCATGTTGGGATGTGGCGCCGCTCTGCCAGCCGGGGGGCTCGGGGTGAGCCCGTACAGGCAGCACCCGACCCGCAGTGCCTGGGCGGCCGATCGCAAAAAGGCCCCCCCGCTCTCCCCAGGCTGCCGGCTTTCCCACCAAATTAAAATAAAATAAATTAAGCAGAATGATCCTCGGAGGTCCGGCAGCAAGCCGGAGCCGAGGGGCTGCGGGCGTGCTCCTATCCGTGCCCTGGCATCCGCAGAACTTGCCATTTGCTGCTCCTGATTAAAGAAAGGGGAGAAAAAAAAAAGGAAGAACAAAAAAGAAAGATAGCGACTGGCAGCCGGGGGGAGGAAAATTCATGGAAGTCTTTCTGTCCTTGGCCGCCTTCCTGCTGGCTCGGCAGCCCCGGGAGCCGTGGCAAATGCCGCTAGAGGGTGCTCGGCCCTCGCCGAGATCCCCCGCTGCCTCAAAACGCATTTTTATATATAAATGTAAATACGCACGCATGCAAATATATAGATACGGATGCATTTTAAAAGCAAAGTCAAGCCACGTGCCCTGTCCCCACTGCGAAATGCTGCCTGGCTGACCATGGAGAGGAACAGAGGAGTGTGGCCGCCCCATGGCTCGTGGCCGTGGCAGGGTCACCGCCACCGACGCCAGCAGTGGGAGCAGCTGGGGACTGCCGAGCCATCAGCCCGTGGTCCGGTCACGGACGCCACCAGGGTCACAGAGACCCGTTCCAGCAGCTGGGAAATGGCTCCCAGCTCACACGCTTGCTCCTTCTCCCTCCTGAGTGAGGTATCACAGCCACAGTCTGCAGAGGACATTGTCCGAGTCCTGATCCTGGGCTGGCTCAGTGGCGTGGCTGTGGTGCAGGACACGGGGAGGTGGTGACGGGACTGGCCTTGGAGAATCAGCGGAGGAGACTAAGCCAAGAACAGCTCCCGGGCTCCTTGCATGCCCTATGATTCAGGGACGTGGGATAAAAAACTGCATTGAGTCGCCAAAGCTTTCAGATGCTCCCAGATGTTTCCCACCGACCTGGGCATCTCCGAGGAGCACCTGCAGAGCAGCCAGCCCCACGCTCACATGAGACAGACAGACAGCACCCCACACATGCCTGTGTCCCCACACCACGGTACCTGTGCCTGGTGTCCCCACGTGCTGGGGCAGCCACGCAGCCTGACGTACAGCCTGGGTGGGCGGCATGGGGCAGGAGAAACAGCCCTTGCCAGACACGGTGCTGGCATATGCCTTCAAAATGGACTGCACCTAAGAAATCCACAAAGGTGGGTGTCAGGCTCCTCCTGGTCCTCCACACCACCATCCCCTCCCTTATTTACTCCATTTTCCTGGAAGCATTTTTCCAAAGGGACCTGAGGAGCTAGCTCAGCATAGCAGCCGAGCACACAGACACCTCTCTTCTCCATCAAGGCCACCCCAAAATGCTTCAGCTTAGCCACTCTTTGCTCTCCACCCCTTCCAAACCCTCCGGATCAGAGGTGTGCAGGCAACACAGGCAGAATAATATCATGAAGGCAATCAGACATGATGGGGGTGATGGCAGCAGCTTAGCAGGAGACTGTGGCTCAGTAGTGACAGCAGAAAAAGATGCTCAAGCCTCCAAGCTCTACCTGTCTTCTAGAAAAGGGCAATTTACCCTACTGTGGTCAGTGTCCTCAAGCTGAAGAGATGCGGGAAGCAGAGGCCTGTCCCAGCCAGGCTCCAGTATGGGATATATCCACTCACAAGGGGATGTAGGCTGCCGTGGTACAGCACTCCCCACCATTTCTCATCCTCATGTCTCCCCTTGGATGCTGCTGCATGTGTGTGTGCTCATCCCCAGTTAGGTGTGGCCAGGACTTCTGGGGTGGAAGCTGAAGACCAAGCAGAAGACACTGGAGGAAGCTAAGGCAAGGTAGAGCAGTCGGGAACAGCCTCTCCAGGAATGCAACGGGGACATCTTGGACAAAGAAGCAGCAGCGAACGATACGAAGCCAGCCCAGGTTGTGATGATGAAAGAAGAGGTCCCCAGAGCTGGCGCAGCCGCTCATGAGGGCTTTGCTGCACAGGATCAGCGTTCCTTGACTCTCTGCTGATTTCAGGGGTGAAAACCACAGTTCTGCGAAATGTGCTGTGACCACCCAGTTAAGATCCCCTCCAACTACATGAGCTGGCAGTGCCTCTACAGCTCCGTCTGCTGACATGACCAGCCAAGGCCTGGTCCCAGCGGCTGGACGTTTAAAGAAACCCATCCTAAAAACAAACCTGCTGCGTGGTTTTAATCAGTACCGGAGGAGCGCTGCTCTCCCACCCGAGCCGGGCTGCTTCTGGACAGGTTTTCTCGTGGTTGTTTCTGCCCATTCCCAACTTGCTGAATTGCCTTTCCAGGGGGACATTTTAAAGGAGAAGGAGATTTCAAGTAAATGATTGCAACTTATCGAAAATAATGTGCTACTTAGCATCGGAGACAAGCATCCTGGCAGGCAGAAATGGGAAGCGGTGCCGGAGCAGATGGGAGTAATTAGGTTGTGATTTTCAGAAGGGTTTTCTTTCCTGCCTCCACTGTGCCTAAGATGTACTGGGAGGAGGGGGAACAACCCACCCAGCAACAGAGTTTCAAAAGAGACGGACGATTCCTCTGCCAGGGCCGCCGGGCTGTGAGCTGCCCTTCGGCGCGACTTTCCCATGGGGAAACCAGAGATGCCCGGTGCGGCAATGCCGCTGGTGGAGCACTGCTGGCTGCTCTCGCTGTCCTCTCGCACGGCCGCAAGCAGGGCGAGACGCTTCCTTCCCCTCCGAGGCACTCACCTACCACCGAGGCACGGACACCTCACCCGTGCATTGGACGAACGAGGTCCTGCCCAAATCCTTTCCTGGACCGGTGGGTGCCCCCTGTGGGGTACGGACAACAAAGGCAGGGCAGCTCCTCCTTGGGAACCCCAAAACTCCTGCACAGACCCATGCAGCACACAGCCAGGCTTTGAAACACCCTTTGAACATCAGCCCTCTTCCCACCTTTTGCAATTTAACCCCCATCCGCAATATTCGATTGGGCTCGTAAAGACCCAGCGTCAGGAGTCACACGAGCTCACCAGTTTTCTTTAAAGATATGTTTTTACACCTCCAGGTCTAAACCAACAGCCAGCAAACAGAGGGACAGCCGTGATGCCAGAAAATGCCCCTGCTAACAAAACTGGTAACTAATCAACTTATTTTAAGTCGATCTCAACATTCCTTGGAGCCTGAGTCCACATTTGTGAATGCTGAAGATCAACAGCACTGAACCTGGTACAAAAATATTCCCATCTGCCTCATACTTGAGGATAGTTACGCATTAAGTGGCTTGCGGCTGGCTGTCTGCATCCTCCTCGTACTCATACGTGCAGTCACAACCAACTCAGGAGAGCTGGGGTTTGCTTCCTCAGCTGATCCATGATGGCATGCGCTTGAGCTGCTCTTCCCAAACTTTCTTTGTGCAGAAAAGCCCCCAGACCCCATGCACCTACCTAAACTCCTTGGTTTTTTCCTATGCAAGTATATTTGCAGCCTATTTTCTTCCGCAACAGCAAACCCTAGCCACAAAGGAAAATCCAGTGTCTTGGATCTTCTCTTTAAACACAAAGTCACCTTCAAGACCCCGTGTTCAGAAGGAATACGTAAGCTCTCAGAGCTTTGTGGAAGATGCTAAAGCACCTCCGGCTGGGTCTTCACACCGCCAGTTCAAGGGTCCGTGTGACAGGCAGCAAATGTCTTCTCGGCAAAGTCTATGGTGTCCACGTTAAATGAGTATCAACAATCTCAGTAACCAAGGTGGAGTACTTCAAAGTTAAGTAATCAGAGGGAGTTTTAAACCTTGGTTGGATACATTCACCGTGTTTACAGAAGGCACTGAGAAAATCAACATAAAAACACAAATACCTATTTCTAAGATAAACAGAAGCTGGAACTTCCAAATACTTCCAGGAAGCGGGAATTAAGAGAAGTTGGTTTGTTTTTTTTCTCTTACGATTGACATAAGAGTTCCCCTCCTCGCTCCAACCTTTCCAAAACTTACAACTGGATGAACAGATTTTGCTCAGATTTTCCAAAACAAGCTGCCGTGAGATGAGGCATGGAAAATTTCAGCTGGCAAAATGGCTTTTTGTGCATCTACTTATTTATTTATTTCTCAGAAAAAGGAGGAACACTGTGAAACCGATGGGCCGTTTCTGTCACAAATTTTCACAGTCTAAAGCCATAAAACAAATCAAAAATCCCAGCAACAAAAAAAAGAGAGAGGCTTGTACCCATAAGCACTGCGAAGCCACCCTGGACCCTCACAAACCCACCTCCTCTCCCAACACGGGAGTGTCCATCAGGGCTGCTTGGAAACAAAGCACTTTTAAACAATTTTGTGAGAGATGCTTTGAAAGGTGAAGAAGTGTTCCTTCAGTCCATAAAGCACACAGAATTGTGATAAGATACGCACTCCCACAGAGACGAGAGCAAGTCACATCAGTTCAGAGTAACGGTCCAGCTAGCCCCAGAGGCCAACTCCAGCCGTGGCCAACAAGCCCTACCTGGAGACCCAACCAAGGCCATGAACAACAGCAGAAGCATCAAATGTTCAGGGCAGCGGCAATTCCCCCAGCACCTTTCTACCCACCACCAGTTTTGGGAACTTGCATTGCAACCCAAATTCAGATCCATCAAAAATGTTTCCTGAATCAAAAATGAAATCTTCTCCCTCCATTTCATGTTATCGTTTTCCCCCTCCCTCTTTTTTTAAATCAAAATATGGGTCAATTTAAAAACAACCAAACTGCTGTAAAGAACAGTAACTTCCCATCTTTCTGGGGTGGAAGAGTCCAAATTATTTGCTGAATCCAACCCAGATTCAAACAAAAGTCTGAATTACCCTCAAACCGTAATTTTGGGGTGTGGAGAATGGGAGAGGGGAATTTATCACATGCCAAAAAGTTTCTCAGCTCCCAGCAGCAGCTCTCCATCACTTCAGGAGATGCAGCTTGCGTGTGCCACAGAAGCTGCAGAAGAGAGACACGTATTTTATAGCGCTGGCAAAGCGTCTGCACCAGTTTTCTCCTAACCCCATCCCAAATGCCAAACGGGTTGCCATAGTGAGCGAGGATCTGGCAGCAAAATGATCAAAAGGTCTGGAAAATTATCACTAACACATTGGGGTGGAAAAAAAAATCCCCCCCAGACTGGAAAATGATCTAAAATAGCCACAAAAATAAGGCACAATGTTGCGGTGATTACTGAAAACCAGATTCCCTGAGAAATGTGACTCCCGGGGAAGCTGAATGAACACAGATGAGCTCGTCTTTCCAGTCCTTCCCCGCGTCTTGCTCCTGCCGACCAGTTTAGCTCATGGCTAGTAACTGAGCTGGGTACGGAAACTTTTGACCCCATCCCCTCATGCCCAGTTATTGTTACGTCGCGGTCAAACAAAGCACTGAGGAACAAATTTAAATATTTTCTATTTTTCTCTTTACAGTCCTGATGCCACAAGCCGTATCTACTCATGGATGCTTCACTGCAGGGTGGTGGTCAACTCCCATTGGCTTCAGCAGCAAAACTCCCAGCTGTAATTTCCACATCTGAAATTTGGGGATAGACAGCACTCAGAAGCCAGAGCCCACTGAACCTCTTGCACCACGAGCAGATCGCTGAACAGAGGCGGTTTAGCAGCAGAAAGCATGCTGGACACGCTCGCAAACATTAAAAACAAGCCAGCCACCCCACCGGTGGACAAACCACCTCCTCCCCTCCCGGTTACAGTAGCTTCAAGGCCGCCTTTGCCATCTCCCATTGAGCAGCAAACTCTCACGACTCCACCTAATTAAGCAAATCAACTTGACCTCCCCCAATAACACTCTGCAAACAACCCATCACCCCAGAGCCAAACTCTGGGCGCAGAGAGGTCAACCCTGTCTTGTTGGCACTCTTCCCTTGGAAGAGCATGGATAAATTTTGGCCGCGCAGAGGTCCCCTCCCCATCCCGCTGGGCACCCCACACATCCCCAGGCCAGGCTCATCGTCTGGCCACGCAGCAGGCTGACGTTGGGGAGCAATGCTGAAGCGGGCTGGAGCAATCCTACGCTCGGCTTATCTCACGAAGCAGTTTTCCCCTTCCTAAGCAGGGCAGGATTAGCAGGCTCCAGTTACAGCTGTGAAGTGTAATCAATCCCTTATCTGCATAGGCAAACCCAGCACATCTCAAATTCTCCTGCTGCACCGACCACACCGTAAGGGAAAGATTGTCTGTGGCCACCCAGCCTCCTCCGTCTCACCCTCCTCCATCTCACCCCAGCCCCTGCCGGGGCGGGGGGACGGGGACCTGGACCGACCTCCAGCTGCTCGGAGCAGCAGCCGCAGGAGATAAAGGAGAGCAGGGCGAGATTCAGCGCTGCTCTGCTGCCGGGCCAGATTTGAGCAGAAGATGTAACCCAGCTAATTGACCACGGGCTGGCCTGGCTCAGGGGAGCAGCATCTGCCGCAGAGAAAAGCCGGTGGCTGGGATGGTAAATTGGCATTAGAGGCAGCGGAGGGCAGGAGGATAACACAAACCCGCACACGTGCCCCCTTCCCACACCTCTTGGAGTGTGTTTGGGATTTTTTCCAACCCTAGATTGTGATATGGGGCAAAAGAATCAGATTTCGCTATTGCAATGAGAAGAACAGTTGGTTAATCACAGGGTTCTACCTCAGTCCCTCCAACAGCAGCAGCTGCTGTGCCGGGACCTCACCTTCTCCTGCTGGAGTGTGGGTGATGGACCAGAGCCCCCTTCGCAGCACCAAGAGAGCAAATGGTCACTGAGGGACAGAGTAAGCCATCGCCCCCACTCCAGGAGGTGGCTCGGACCTGGCATTGGTCACGCCTGGAAACACGTCCCAGCCCAGCGCATGGCGTGGACGTGGGGCTCCCTAAGCCCTGCAGGAACAAATCAGCAAACAAAAGACGGGATTGCTCCCAGGACAGGTCCAGCCATAACCACCCCCCCCTCTGAACGCCAGTTGGGCTGGGATCTGCCTCCTGCTCCTGCGAGGTGCTTTGCATATGAATTCTCCTTGCTGAAAAGAAATGGGTACTTTGAATGAGCTGAATCTGCTAATGAGAAGCCGGGGCCTCCAGAGCCCCACCGAGGACAAGGGTCCCATTTCGACCGCCCCAGGCCAAGCCCTGAAACCCGAGAACAAACAAAGCGAGGTTTTCCCCCAGAAGGAAGCTGCCTTTCCAGCCTGCTCCCCTCTCAGAAAGGTCATCTCCCCTGGACACGCGGCGCCTGCGAACGGCTGCTCCATGCACAAAGCGGCCAGGGCAAGAAAGTCCTAAGTGAAAAAGACTGGCAAGAGCCCAAGCTGAAAAGCTGCATTTCGGATTCCCTTCTCCTGCCATCCTTCAAAAAAGATGACCCGTGAGGCTCCATCCAAGGAAAGCTGGCTTGGAGCTCGTTAGATGGCAATATCCCACTCAAGTCTCAGGTTTGCTAAATCATTTGAAGGTACCCGCTGCCTATCACACGGCCGAGAGCGCTGCCGCTCTGTTGCCAAGTTGATGGCCTTGCCACGGGCTAAATTTGGGATCTTGTGCAATATAGATTTTCCAAAGCTCCAGGTCTCGGAGCCAAGCCATTGCAGGAATACACTGGTTTTTTCCCTCCCTTTCTCTCTCACAAAGCGGGCAGCGCAGAACCATGACAGACGTCTACCAAAAGCTGGGGACAGACGCATAACAGGCTCCCGCTGCAGAGTGCCCTGGGGCCATGTCCTCTCCCTCCACTGCCAAGGGACCTCCCTGCCTCCTGCTTACTGCCACGGTCTGTCCAGAACCACGTTCCCATTTCCAGCAGTGACCTTCTGATGCAACCTAAGAGCTGAGCATGGCCCTTGGTGCTCTCCTGCTTACTTGAAGGCAGCCTCATCCCCCGGGGCTTGGAGAAGGTGGCTGCAGGAACAGTATATCCCTATTTTTGGTGCAAGTGGACAAAAGGGAAGCAGAAGAGATGTAAGAAGCAACTATTAAGCAAGGACTCTCCACCCAGGGTGAAACCTCAGGGCTGGGTTCTGCAGTAGGAAACCTACTGCCCTGGCAAAGGGGAGATTGGAGCCCACTGCAGAGTACAAGGGGATCAGAAGTGCCTACCATCAGTGATTGTCTTCTCTGAGGTCAGCCATGGCCCAGGGTCTCTGCTTCAGGGAGGCTGGACACTGCTCTTCCCTGAGAGACAGGGGCTCTCGTTCCAGATGCATTAGAAACCATCCCTCCCCATGTCCACCTCTCCCCCAGCCATGGTACCAGGCAATTCAAAGCCCTCTCCATGAAAAATCTGAAAGTAATTTATATGCCTATGAGGATACGTCAAGTCCAAAGCACAAGAAGCAACCATAACCAAAGGTATCAGAAATCCCACCCCAACTCCTGTAGTGTAGACACCATTTAGATGCAACACATCAGCCACTGGACAGCTTCAGGCACCTACTTTTGGTGGTGGCCTGTACTGGGACAGTATCAGGCCACTTCACCGTGTTATAGACGTCACCTAGATGACAGGACCGGAGTCAGCCTCCCTGGAGCCTGTATGCATGTCACCCCTGTGTGTTTTTGAAGTACCACAGCTTTCCAGGACTAAATGTTCCTCTGACTCCTTGCAGACTTCCCTTACACACAAGGTCTTTCTCTCTACACTGTACACAGATCACACCAAAGCCTACCTGAATGCTCCTCTTCCCTCTGCTTGCTTTCCAAGCTTGTCCCACTCACAGCACCACAGAGAGGTCAAGTTTGCCCAAGCCTAGATGGTCCATCAAGCTTCCATGGCTACGACATGCTATCTTGAACCCAACTTTGCTGGGATTCAATGATCTCAGGCAAATAAATGAGCACATTTTTTTGCACGATGCTCAGTCCCTCATGCCACCGTGCCGACCTGCTGAGCCCAGCGTCAAACCCAGTCCTCGAGCACGCCAGACAAAGCCTGACTCTTTGAAAGGCAACAGCCGGTCGGCAGCGTTTTAAGGCCAGAAAACAGCTCTGAACGTTCAGTTCCTTCTTTAAATAGAGGCCCCTTCTGTAAATGATCTGTTTGGACAGGAGGGAGAGTGCTGCAAGAGTCCAAGCGCTTGTGAAATAGGATCAGCTGCCTTCGCTCCCGCTCCATTCAAAACATGTGGGGGGAAGAAAGAAACCCAAAACTGGCAAGGCAAGAGGGGAGGAGAGAGACCCTACACCTCCGCGCTTCTGGAAGGGTATGAGACACCAGAGAAAATGGAGAAAAATAATTAAAAAGGATCAATTAGCGACATTTCTGTTTCGAGGCGCCTGCGCGTGTTTAATTATATTCCATGCGAGATGTTGTTGATGTAGATTCCCGTGCTGCGGGGTGGTGGTGTAACGGGATCCGGCTCTGCCTTCTACCCCGACAACCCCGCTTGGGCTTTTACCACCAAGCTCACCCGTCCACAGAGTTTGGCAGTGCCCTCGGGCAGAGGGAGGCTGACACCCAGCCCCACGGCCCGCTGGCCAGACAGACGGACGCACAGCTCCCCCCTGCTCCTGCGAGAGAGGCCCCTGCCATAAACAGAGGAGATTAAAAAGGGAGGGAAAAAAAAAAATCTTTGCCCGACTCCGGCTGCGTCCCAGATCAAAGATCATCTCCAGCGAGGCCATCTGGTCCTTGTAAATGTAAAACCAAATTGAAAGCCCTGCCCTCACCTCCTCCGACTCCCTCGGCAATATTGCTTTTACCGGCCGGGAACGGGGAAGGAGCTCGCAAAAGGCATCTGTATGTAATATAGAGCCTCCGTGCAGCTGGGCTATAGGTTTGCGACCCCCCTTTTTGTTAATCACGAAGCAGAGGTAAATGTTTTCTTTGGATCTCCAGGGGCCCTGTTACTCCCAGGGGCTTTGGGAAGAGCCCATGGCAGCAACCCTGGGATGAAGGAGGGCTGCTCTGCATCCCCCTCGCTTCTTTCCAGCTGAGGACCGGGTTGACGTCCATGTCCCGGTTTAGAAAGGGACACACCAGGAGGGGAAGATGTCCCCACCATCCCAGAAGTGTCCCCGCCATCACGAAAGCCATGCCGCACCCTGCTTCCCCAGCCCAAGCAGGTTTCTCCTACCACCTCTCCCCGCCTGGGAGGCAACAGGGGATGCAGAGGCCGGCAAATAAACAGAGAGAAAGAGGAGGACTGAACTGAGCGCTTCCAGAAAGGGGATAAAAAGCATCTGAGCCAAAAATGACTTGTGTGAAAACCCTCGCCATTGCCAACCCAAATACTCCGGGCTCGACTTGAAAGGCAAGCGGGATCCGCTATCGAGAGGAGAAAGCTACACAGGAGACATCGCAGGCAAAGAGGAGGCAGCTTGAGGAATTCCTACCCATCAAGCTTTATTGTGTTATTCCAACTAAGCAGAGACAAAAAGACAAATCTCAGCTCCCTACTTTCATTTATAATTGAACCCAGTCCAGAAGGATGGAGCAAGTACCATCTGTAATGCAGAGTGCATTAGCAGCCGGCAGAATGAAATATTCAAATTACTGTAGGCTACCTCGCATTTTAATGACAGGGTTACAAAAACCTGACTTGTAAGTGGAGATTGGACTGGAAGAACAGAAAGTTTGTTTTTCCAGTGCATGAATTAACTTAACAAAATGTTACTTGCAGGGAAAAAAAAGCATTTGCATGGGTAATTCTGCAACATATCCCAACAGGCTCACAAGGAAAAAAAAAATATTATTCCATTTAGCTATCCTAATTGATATATTGTCCAGGGAGATGACAAAAACTCGGGGAAAAAAGGGTAAGGCTTTTTCCTTTTGGCTGAAGATACTAAATAAATGTACGTAGGTATGCACGAACCTTACCAACACGTGCAGGTCCCGTACACAGGGATGCGCAGCAGCACGTACGTGCATCCACGGGGTGTGTCAGCGCAATACTTGCACGAGCCGCAGCCTTTCGATGCCATGCACAATTTGAATATGCAAATCACCCCTTGATTTTCGTGCTTGTGCCTGCGCCGGGATCCATTCGTTTTGATATCGTTAATCAGGGCTGCCGAAAAGCCTGACACAGTAAGTGGCTGTAGCCCCTAGCAGTAGTCAAGATGGAGTGACAGGCTCCATTTAAGATGTCACAGCATATAATAAAGTGTAAAACTATACTTAAAATAAACGAGATAGAAACAATAAACTTGACTCTGGGTTTGAACTTTCTGGGAGAGCGGCAGAGAGACGCGAGCACGCGCGTGTGCAAGCGGGCACGGGGCTGGGGTGGCTGGAGGGGACGGTCCCCCAACCACCCTGCCACGCAGGTGAGAGCGAGGAGGGCTGCCTCCCACGTCCTCCAAAGGAGCCGAGCTTCTCAGCAACCCTACGGTAATAACCAGTCTGCACATGGGACGTCTCTGGAGCTTCTGGAGGTGGACGTGGAGGAGGAGGAGGAAGACAAGGAGCCATAACTGGGATCTGCTGGGGACTGAGGGGATGGCCTGGACGCGATGGGCATCATGATTCAGGCGAGGAGCCCACCAAAGGGACTGAGCTTTGCTTTCAGCAGCTCGGCAGAGAAGACGGGATTTACCCACCGCAGGTGTCACCTCCAGGCACTTGGATAGCGGTGGGGACAACCTGGTCCAAACCACCCTTCCCTCCCGGGCACATAGGGAGTGTCACCGGCTCCTGGCCATGCTCCCGGGGTGTCCCTTCCCCTCCATTCCCAGGTGGTAGAGCCGGGATAGGATGGAGAGGCAGCGATGTCCACAGCATCTCCAGCCTCGGCTTGGCCACGTGCCCCAGGACCAGGAGCTACAGCAGACGCTGGATCCTCATCCCTTCCGTGGCAGGATGAGGATCAGGATCAGGCCCATGCAGGAGGGCCCCCCCATGCTAACAAGTCCAAAAGCCCCATTTCGCTCCCCAAACCACCCCTCTGCACCCCAAAACCTCCTGCGCGCCCGACGGCAGCTCTCCTCGCTGAGACAAACCAGTCACTCTCCCTCCTGCTAAGCAGTTAAATTAGAGAGTATTCAATTAATAACAGCTGAATATTCTGTCACATTTAGGAAGATGTATGGTAAGACAAGCGAGTTGTGATGTCTGTGACAGAAATGATAAAAGTTCTCCCGACACAGCCTGGCAGATACTTGGCTGGAGGAACCGCTTGCTCTCATGGACTCCAACGTCAGCGCAGACACCAGGCCCAGCGCCGCCTTCAAAGGAGAGACGCTCCAAATTGCACGGGAAAACCTTTGCCAAAATCATTTGCAGGCAGCTCCCTCCCGCCCTCCTTCTGGGATCCATCTGAGACACAGGGACGAGACCTTAGAGAAGACCTTGGCCAAGAGAGGTCTCAGACAGCACCTGCCAGCCACCACGTGGCAAGCATCACCCAGCAGAAGCTCAAACCCTCCCATGTCACCTAAAGGCCACCCCATGACACTCTCCCCCCCGCCCAGGCTGCCTCAGTTTACCCATCTGCAAAAGGGATAGTGAATGCATCCCAAGCTCCCCGCCCCAGAGGGGACCAGGGCAGCGCTTGCATGGCACCACAACCATGGGCAGGCGCCTGCCGTCCATTAAGACGTTCTCCATCTAATTTACAGATGCGGCGTGGCCAGGGGATGTGCGGGAGCGGTGCTCTCGAGGCCGCCGCCTCCTCCTCTTCTTCTGGGGGCTTGTTTTTCACCGGTGTTGTTTGCGAACACAGTTTTGTTGCTAAGAAACTACCTCATATTGCTCGGAGAGCAAAGACAAAGCAACCGTCAAAATAACACCGTATTTTGACAGTAGCCAGATCGTAACCATAAACGATCCATTTTCCCTGCTCTCCTGTATGCTCATTAACGTGGTCTAAATACCATAATCCCATATATAACCCGCACCCTATACGTACACATGCACGGCACGTGCAGGTGCGGGGGACCCGTGCCCCGTGTGCGGGGGGCTCCGTCGCATCCGTTCATCCCCCAAGCGAATGCTGAAGGAATCAGACCCGGGAAGAGGAGGGGGAGGCCTCACGGCTCCCTTCTAGGCAGGAAGATGGCACAAGGTCTTCAAGCAAGAGATACATGAGAAATAACAGGGAGAAGGTAAGACCTCTGCCCATGGCCACAGCAGCTAGCTCTGCGCATCGGCCCTGGTTTGGGGAGAAATGTAATTATCTGTGGGCTTAGGGTTTGTTGGGTGAGTTGGGGTTGCTTGTTGTGGGGGGCTTTTTAAGTCCCAGGGGAGAAAAAGTGGGGGAGAAAATAAAACCTATTCGCTGCTCCCTTGCTGCTTTCAGGATGGGGAGATCCTGCCACACAGGGAGGATCAGAGCATCCCCTCACCATCGCCTTGACACAGACAGGTTCCCAAGCCAAGTCCCCACGATCCTGAAAACCAGTTTGCCAACGCATCTACCTTCTAGGGCAGCAGGACACCTCTACCTTTCCTGGTGGAGCATCTCTGGCCTCTCTTTGCTGGTCCCACTGCAACTGAGAGGACCTGGATGGGTCCCAGAAAAGATGTGAAAAGCAACACATCTGCCTCCCTAAAAAAGGCAGGAAAGGGGCAAAAGCACCTCCAGGGCAGCTGCAGCTGCAGGAAGATGGTTCTTGTGCTGATCCAGGACCATCCAGGATGATGCATGAAGCTAAAAAGCCGCGCAGGCAGGGACGCCAGTAACCGCCGCGCAGGCAGGGACACCAGACCTCGGCACCTTGTACTCGCCCTGCTGCAAAAGCCCCCCAGGGCCACAGACTTGCCACTGCCAATTTATGGGCAGAGGGAAAGGCAGGTAAAAGGCAAGGCTGAAACTGCAACCTGTCGGGCCAAGGCATCTCAAAGGGCCCCGCGCTTTTGCAAACCCCTGGTGCAAGAAAGGGTGCCCAGAGTGACAGTACAACCGCAGCGGCTCTCACCACCCTGGCAGGACAGCAAACACGGACCTGCCGTGCTTGACCATGACCCACCCATGGCAATCACTGGCTCAAGAGCCGACCAAGAGCACAAACTCACTGCCGGCGAGGGATTGCACCGGTCTGCTTTATGCCCCTCGGCGTGCACTTGTGCAGCCAGCAGTGCCTGCAGGCAGGGACCAACGGGGCTTGGGAGAGCAGTGCCCTGCCTTGGAGGCTTTTAGGGGGAGTAAGGAAAAAACTGAAGCTGTGGGAAGCAATCTTGCAATATCTGGGTTGTCTGAGTGTTCCTCTGGGCCAGTTGGAGCGTGGCTCTGGCTGATCCCTTGCTCAAGCGCAAGACGCTTCTGCATGTACCCAAAATCCCAGCCCAGTACTGAGCGGCCTGTCTCCCGTAGAGCAGCACTTGCCACGTGTGCTTTCCCTGCCAAAACCCCAAGCTCCACCCTACAGTAGGAGAAAAAGGGAAGGGCGAGAAGAGCTCTGTCGAAACCCACCAAACCCCAAACAACATTTCTCCGCAGCAGAACAAAGCCCTTGGAAATCTCTTCTCCGCTTGGGTCCCCTGACCCACATGAAAGCAGCATTTTTCTGGGCTAATTACACAGGCTGCTCTGAGCCTCCTGGCAGAATACGAGCTGCAAAGGCAGACATCAAAGGGCTCCTAACTTTAAAATAAATAGAGAGCAAAGACGGCACGTTCCGCAGGAGACCTCTCCCCGCCACCTGCACTGGTCGCCTGGGTTGAACATTGGAGGTGACTCGATTCATGAGATCCCCAGCAAGGAAAGCCAGAGGAAGAGCAGGGGCAGCTAGATTTTATTTGCGTGGCATGTTCCTGGCAGGCACACGCGTGGAGGAGGGGTTTGGTCCTTGCAGGACCAGCCACGGTTGCAGCAAAGCTTTCTGAGGCCTCCATCCAAGGGAAGGACCAACTATGGAGCCTGTCTGCTAGCTGGGGTGGGCAAGAGTCACAGGATGGGACAGGAGTCACTGCCACACACCAAGCAGTGGTGGCCGCCATCACAGCTGGTCTAAGCACTGGCCCCAGGCGCTGCATGCCTCAGTTTCCCCAGAGCTGAATGCACCCACTGCATCTGGAGCTCCTGAGATGGGATTTTCCAAACAGGTCCTTCACCCTAAAGAGCAACCTTCTAGAGGAAGCTGTGGTCCTGCTTGGGCCGAGTCACAGCCTGTGCCTGCAGCTCCTGATGGACAAGAAAACCAAGCTCTGCTGCTTCCCATTCATTTGGGAGAGAGAGAAGACACCTTTGCTGTCCCCTCCAGAAAAGGGACACCAGCTCCAAACCACTGGCACCCCATGGCCATCTGTCCCCACTCCTGTCCCAGAAAGCAGTAGACTCTCCTGGCTTTCAGCAGGACACCCTGACATGCCAGGCACGATTTGCATCAGAGATGACTGGGGAAGACGAAGCCATCCTGCCAGCTCCTCTGACCCCCACCCTTCGCCCTCCCCTTTGGGCTTTATAGGGCCTTGCAGCACGGCCAGTACATGCTCCGCAGAGCAACCAGCCCTCGCCCCTCACTGACAAGCACAGAGAGATGCCTCCAAAACAGCAAGGCATGACCAGAAATCCTATGGGTCTTCAGGCTCTGGTCCTTGCGTGAGCAGCAATTACCCAGCAGTGCTGCCATGAGACATTTCTGCAGTGCCTCGGAAAAGGACAGAGGCAAGGAAATCCACACGGGATGCTCCAATGTTCAGGAAGATCAGCGTGCACAAAATTGTCACGCGAGGGATGCCACCCACGCTCCTGAACCCAGCCAGGCCCAGCCCTTGGTCTCCCCGCTTCTCCCCCAGCCTTGGCCCCAGGGGTGTGGGGCAAGGAGGAGGGCTGGACCGCACCCCACTTCCTCCTGGGGAGGAGAAGGAAGATGAAAGGAAGGATGAGGCTGGGACGGCCGAGCGTGGGATGCGAAGGGAAGGTGTCAATTAAAGCAATGAGGCCCTCTACATCCCTGTGCCTGACAGCCGGGCTGAGCGGAGCTGACAGCCAGAGCGCCGGCTGGCTTCCCCGTCTCGCTCGCTGGAGCGCGCTCCCCCCCACGCACCCCCTGCTCCAAACCGGCAAGGCCAGGGCACGCGGACACCGGCAGCGGCATGGTGTCCCCTCCCCTGCCCCTACAGATGCTCCGAATAATGGGAATTATCATGATTTGGGGCTTAAGCAGGCCACGGCCAGCCTGGAGGCGGATGGCAGTGAAGCGGTCGGTGCCGGTGGGAAGGCAGAAAGAGGTGCTAGATCGTGCTGAAATAACTAATGAGCACTGCAAGGTCTCAGCCCCTATGCAGGATGGCATCAGCCAGGTGCTGGGACGTGGGGAAGGTGACAATTCAGCAGATACTGGCTGGCAACTTGCCCCCCCGAAGCCCCCCCAGGTGGCCAGCCTGCATTTCTGCTCCCCCTTGCCTCCCCCCGGGAATCGCATCCCGGGAGCCCCTGCTTCACCCCCTGCCTGCCCTCCCCGCAGGCTCAATCCGATTACTGCTGATACACATCTCCTCCCGGGCTCCAAAACACGCTCTTCCCAGCTGAAGGATTCGCAGGGACACGGAAAACTTGTCCTGATTGCGGCATTAATGGTCGTGTGGCCCATGTCATCACCGAAATGGCCTTAGGGGGAGAGTTGATGGGTCTCTGAAGTCATCAGGACTACCCCACCTCATCTTGCTCCCCTTATTAAAACCATTCATCCTGGGAGCTAAATGAATATGTTTCATCTTCAAATGCTGAGACACAAGAGCAAGCAGGCAGAGATCTAATAGAACAATACCCATCTAATCATGCCGATTTTTCTCTCCCCATCCTGCCTTCATATTACACGCGCGGCCACGAGACCAAGCCAGGGCCGCGGGCAACGGGTGAGGACGGGGCACGGCATGCTCCCGGCTTTGCCGCTGCCCCTCATCCCCCCCACGCCAGGGTCTTCCTCCCTCTGCTGCAGTGGAAAAAGCCCCAGGACTTTTAAAACTAATAAACCCGATAGGTACTGAGCCTAACAAGTCTAAGGGAGCCAGGGAAGAAGGGCAGGCCCTCCGCCACCAGCAGACCCCTGCTTCCCCCAGGAATACTGCATGCTGTACCGTCCATGAATCATTTTGGCGCTCCTTCCCGCACCCACCGCAGGTTTTCCCGGCTCCCGTTCCCTTAGATACAGGGTTGATTTTTTCCCTTGCTTGCTAAAGCACCCTTTTGCATGCATGACGTCGGGGGAAGCATAACAATTTTGTGTCTCTCACATATTAAGTGTCTCCAGCAAGGTCCCCAGCTGGGGACAGGGTGGCAGAAGACCTGGCGAGTGGGAGCATCGGGAAGGGCTGGGGATGGGAAAGGTGGTTAATCTGTTGCATCTTTCAAGAGCCTGCCGGAGACGCTGCTGGCCTCCCCTTCCTAACCAGGGTTCGCACAGCAAATCCCCGCTCTATCTAATTATTAACGATAATAACGGCGCCTGGCTTGCTGGATGCCATCTGGAGCCCTGCCACGCGTGCCCATCGGCCCCGGGAGGGCTGGGAAGGGGGTGACCCTGCAGGGCGAGGGCCGGAGCCGAGGGCCGGCCGGGTGGTGGGTACCAGCTCAGGATCGCCCCGAGGACCCGGCGGGCCCACCCAGGCTGCCGTGCTTGTGTTCGCTGCTGTGGCAGGCTTCATAAGGCTCCGCTCTTTGACTGGCGTTGAGTTTATGTGAAAGTAATTAACAGTAATTAATCCTTAATTACAGTAATTAGCCAAGTCGCAGTAAATTAAACCACATCTGGAGCAGATGAGGGCTTCCGAACGGGAGGCTAGTGCAGGCGACAATCGGAGAGATGCTGAATTCATCTGACAGCATCTGATTAAGGCTACCTGTTGCAAGCGGCTCATTTGCATCGTGTTTTTGTTTGCATTTGGCAGTAACCCTTTCAGCCAGGCTCCCACCCCCCACCTCTGCTCCCCCTGCCCTCCTCCACCTCCCCATCTCCCCCCCAAGAGCCGCGTGCATCTGCGAGGAGGAGGAGGGAGCAGCTCCAACCCAAGAGCCAAGGGTCTCCCCACCATCCCCCTTGACCAGCCCAGGCTACCCCAGGGTGGTAGGGATGAGCCAGCTCAGGGCCAGGGAGCTGCCGGGCTCCCTCGCACCCTCCGGAGAGCAGGAGCTGCTCAGGGGGGTGGTACATAAACCACCCACCCCGCAGGCAGGCACCGGGCAGGGGATGACCGAGCAGGACGGAGGCAGAGCGATAGAGGCAGCCAGCTTCGCTCCTCGGCTTCCCCGTGTCCTGTGTCGTAACAGCTACAATAATAATAATAATAAAAGATCTGGGCTCCAAAGGGGAGCACATTAGCAAAAAGGGGCAGGTTATTATTAATAACACTCAGCATTTACCCAGCGCCGTGCAACCTCAGAGACCTTTGCCGATGTTTAGCCACGCTCACAGGGAGGGGGAAATCCTTCCCTTCCCTTTCTTCCTACAGTGGAGAAACCACAAGATGGAGAGGTGAAACAGGGTACGAGAGGCTCAGCTACGGCTTGTCACGTTTGAACGCTGAAAGAAAGAGCTCAGGGAGCAAATCACACCGTCCTGACTTGATTTTGTGGCCTCATCCCACGCAGCCAGGACGCGTGGTTGGCTCTGAGCGATCAGAAAAATACTGGGGACAATTCACAAAAATATCTTGCACTCTTCTGGTCCTCAAACTGCACCACTCACCAGCGCTCCAAACCCTGCAACAAGGATTTCCATCAAGGCAGGGAGATGCCAACGGGATTTCAAGAGGAGAACTGCAACTGTGATGGTCCAAACGCAATTACCTGATTTCAGTAGGTATTGCAAAAGCTTCAGGGCTTAATTGCACGCAATTAATGAGCATGAAGGTCCTGTGTAACTTGCTTTTTCATCATATAGTACAGGGTGGATGGGTGGTGTACCTAGGGTCCCGAAGCCTAGGCAGGGAGTGTTAAAAAACCCTTCGATACTGAAATATTGTCTCTCCTCTACAAGTAAAACCATTCAGGATTGCCAAAGCCAACAGCTGCAACAGGCCCTGGAAACGATCAGAACAACCTCATTTTATGAAACACAGAAAAGAGCTACGTTTGCCCCTAATTGCAAAATAAAAGCAACCTTTTGAATTTCCTGCTCACACAAGAGCCTAACAGAAAAAAAATGTGGTTTCCCCATCTCCGCTTTGCCTCTGCATCAGGCAGGATTCCCCCATACCGCTGAAACCCAGCCAAGCCCTGAAACAGCCACTGACGAGCTGATGTCCAACGCCCGCCCGTCCCAGAAACGCACTTTGCCATCTGTGTCTCAGTTGGAGAAAGGGCAATTCACACCTTTCCTCTCCTCCCCAGGAGAAACGTGGTGTCCCTCAGTCCCCAGGGCCACTGGCTGCCAAACGGAGCAGGAAAAATGAAGTAGACCGACGTGATGCTCCACCAGATCCCACCTTCCTGAACTAGGCAGGTCTCTGAACATAGATGCTACCTCGAGATGGCTGCACCTGGCGCAAGAACAAACGTGTGCCCACCGGGGGGAAAGGATTTTGCAGTCAACTTAAAAGAGTGGGGAGGGTTCCTGATTCACACCCCCAAAATGAACTCACGCTGTCCTTTCACTGCAATTCTGCTTTCAATCAATAGTTTTCTGAATAGATATTCCATCAGCTTTGTACTTGAGATCCTTCACAGCTATGGCATTTACAGCAAATCACATTATCTTGCTGCAGCCAGATTTTTGGCTTAAAAAAAAATTCATATGAATAAAAGATTCCCTCACAAATGTCTGCAAGAAATACAACCCCCAAATCCACAATGCCAACATTTTGCTTTGCACAAAAATAACACAAATTGGAAAGCTGTAACCAAATAGGCAAAGCCTGCTCCAGCCAGGCAAAAAGAGCGCAGGACACCACTCTGCTACAGAAGCAGCAATGGCTTCAGATGGTTTAATGGTGGAGGCAGGAGAGCCTGGCTGGGCCTGCTTCTCCTCCGCAGGTATCGGCCAACAGCTATCTGCACAGACCATAGATGCTAAAGATTTGGCCTTCAAAGTTGCAAAATATTCAACATCTCAACTTGGGTGAATAACCAAGTTTTCAGTGCATGGGCAACTCAACGCTCTTGAGAAGACCCTTGGGTCATTCCGGACCCAAGCAGATGTTTCATTTCAGCTTGTGTGTGTCTCTGTATCCAAATTTATTCCAATCTCACTTGGCTATGAAGCTTCATCTCTGCACACACAAGGAAGCCCCTTCTCCATGCATTGAGGGTCAAGAGAAATGGCTCCCAAGACAACACTCCCAGCTATCCCACCCTGGTTTGGGACATGATGAGACCCCTCTCCGCAGCAGACAGCAAGGGTGAAGTGGAGCAACCTCCCCTGCTCACCTGCCTGTTCCTCCTCTCTATGCTGGCAAAGACTTGCAGGAATATGAGCAAGTGGGTCAGTGCCTCCTACAAGATGGATCAGCAATGTTGCCGTTGGGTCCAACTAGAGCCAAAGCTAAAAGCTCCCCAAACCTCCAGTGTTGCTCAGCCCACCTGCCCTACCTGCTTGCAAGCGGTACATCTCAAACTTTCAAGCCTACGTCCTTCATGGTGGCTCCAACCTGCGTAAGTAGCAACATGAGTCCCTTTGGCTTTTACTTATGTGGCTGGGAACACACATCCCTGCCCTTTGCACTACAAATTACTGTGAAACCACCAAGGGAAACATCCCTCCCGTGTCGGTGGGGTGACTGTTAACTCCACCAAGTTGACCCTCTCCTCCTTTTAAAGCCCAAAAAGCCCCTCGGGACTTTTTGCTGCAGAAGTCCTTCAAAGAGCAACCCAGTGGCTGCTCCATTTCCAGCAGTTCTGCACCAGGTCAAATGAGAAAACAAATACAATCACAGAAAAACTACCGACGCCGTGAAGGGGGGAGGCACATCTCGCTTCTCCTCTCCAGGGGAAGGGAGATGTGGCCATACCCAGAGACACGGCCAGGCAGGCTTCCCCTGCCATCAAATACCACCATTTTTGGACCAAATGCAAGGGTGGAAGCTTTAACCTGAAAAAAGTCTGCATGGGGGGAAGTTCCCAATAAAATCCACCTGCCATCATTGCAGACGGACGCGCGCACGCACGTTTTACGGACATGTGTGCGCTCCTTTCAGGCCAAAGACTTGGGTCCCTCCTCATCTGCACAGCTCGAATTAATTATACACTTTAATTTCATGAATTATTAATTTGATTCTGACTCGGCAGCTTACGATTATCCAGCGCTACAGACTATGCAATTCCAGCTTCATTAAAACATCACCAGCTGCCTGAGAGACAGACATTAAATAGCAGAGAGTAATAATAAAATTAAGCTCCCTGCGCATAGCAACAGAGTCTTCCCCAGCCGCACGCGGCGAGGGCCCAACTGGTAAATAGGTCCCTTCCAGGAGCTTTATAGGTCCCTTCCCGAGGCTGGTCCCACCCCGCTCCCTCGCCGGGAGGATGCTGCTCCTGGGATGCGCGGCAGCAGAGGCCAAGGGTCTGCAAGAGCATCCCCGGGATGAGGGGCACGGCCGGGCGATGAGGGTGAGCAGCATCCCCCTCCCAATGCCCTCCTTGGCGCCCGCAGCAAGGACGGGAAGGCTCTGGGGCTAACATCGCCTCCAAATAAATAAAGCCAGAGCGCTGCCTCCCAGCGTCTCCCTGGCAAAACAATTTATAGAGGGAAAATGTCGGAATTTAGACATTCCATTTAGCTGCTTCAGAAATCTAAGGACCCCAAACCTTGTGGGATTTGAGAAATCGATGGAATTAATTAAGGGAGATGTCCAGCGGTCTCCGCTAAGTAATCAGCAGGTACAGTAGACCTGAAATTCTATAAAGAAAAATGGGAAGGGATGACATTGAAGGAGGCAGTGGGGATTAAAAAATGAGCATCCGAGTGGTAAAGGCGCACACCCATTGATCGCTGCATTACGGATTAAGGCTTCAACGAGCAGCCAGAAGATTCTGTAGCAGAAAATGGTTACAGAGGATGAGCATGAGCAGAGCGGATATATATAACCTCTGACAGCCGGGAACAACTGAGACGGAGGACAGCTCTGCGGCGAACCCCAGAGCAAGAAAGTTTTGGGGAGGGGGAGAAAGGAAGCAGGGAGAGCTTGGAGGGAGCCATTTTGTGTGAGGGAGACCTGCCCAGGAGGAGGGAGCGGTGTCCCCTGCCCGCCCCGGGGAGGAGGGTGGAGGGGGGCACCCAGAGCCGGTGCCACATGGGGGGACATGGGGGTGGGCAGCGAGGTGGGGGGTGGGGGGGCACTTGCGCACTGGCCTGGGAGGCTGCTCCATCAGCAAACAGTTAATGCCTGGCTATAAGGTGCAGCCCAAGCAGACATGTAGGCACAGATTAGACCTGCCTGCCTGCCTGCGCTGCCTGCCTGCCTGTCACAGGCTCCCCGGACCACGCTTCACCTCTCTGCCCTGCCGCGGGCTCTTGAGGAGACCACTGCCTTTGACCCTATGCCCCTTAGCAGTCCCACGCTTTGGTTTCCCAACCGTCCCACCTCTCATGGGATGACTTCATCTGAGTCCAGGAAGGTACCGCCACTGCTCGGACCACATCCGCATGGCAGCAGCTTCCCGAGGCCGCTCTGCCCACAGCACAGCCCCAGGATGCGCAGCTACCTGCCCCCGAAAGCCAGGCTGGACCCTCCTCGCGAGGGCAGCTGTGGGCAGCATCAGGTAATGCTGCGTTCAGGGGCAGGTCGTCGGTGAGCGCCATCCACCCTCGGGAAGTAAAAGAGTAGCACAACTGTGTCTTCAGACACTCTGAGTATGCACGGGAGAGGGTTAAAGCAAGATCACCTGGAGGTGCCACCCTTAAGTCCCCCCCAGCACGCAGCCACCCACCCGCGCAGCACTAGAACCGCACTTGTGCCACCATTTGGGACCAACCACAGGCAGACGTGTCTCTCCAGAGGTCCCAAGTGTCACCCAGACCACGGTACCCAACGACGTTGGCATGGCAGCCGGTTCAGACAAGACTTCAGCAATGTGGTGAACTCGATTTTCCATGCTTAAAACAGATCCTCGCTGGGAACGTTACAGTTGCATCCAATGCCTTGTGCAAATAGAGGAGGAAACCCTTGGGAAGCAGCACCCCACCCGGCCATCCCACCTTCCCAGCCGCCACGGAGGGAGAGGGAGAAGGCAGCAAAACTGAACGGGGATTGCTGGAACATTTCAACGAGAAACCTCAAAAAATAAAACCAAACCCCCTGGAGCAGTGTGCAGCAGCAGCTCCGTGTCTGCGGAGGTCGCGGGGCCAGGGCCAGCCCCTCGCCACCCTCCCGCCCGCTCTTCATACATATTCATCACTGCAAGTCAGCGCGAGCTAAATGTCAGCGGTGCCAGCACGCGCGCACAGCCGGAGGGGACCCTCGCTTCGCAGGACAAAAGCAGGCGCTTTGGGGTACGGGAGGCACGGAGCGGCCAGGCGCAGGGGGGAGAAGGGCTCACCCCACATGTGGACACGGCCGTGGGCGCCCAGCTGCTTCAGGAGGCAGTTGCAAGCTAGTGAGGCTGGTGAGGCTGAAGCACACTTCCAGTGAAGGGCTGTTTGCAGCCCTGTGGGTGCCTGGATGGGTCCGGCAGCCCCTGTGCCCCCACCCCAGCACTGCCGCTCCCACCACCATCACTCCTGCACACACAGGAGTATCTCCATCCTTCATCCCTTAAATATCTTTCAAAAATCCAGTGGGGATCAAAAAAGCATGCCTGAAGGTCGTGGGCATTTTGAGCCAAACCCAATGAGAGCATCCTGGCTGAGGAAGGTTCTACAAAAACATCTTCCCTCCCCAATGTGAGCTGGGCCACCTTCCCAATCCTCCAGGAAACACATAGCTGTGCTTGGATGGGCAACCTCCACGGAGCATCTGGGTCACCCCTCTTGTGTGGCTCTAGGAGACAGAGCAGGACACCAAGTGGACCTTGACCGCTCCATCATCAAGGAAGACAGCGCCACCTTCTCGACTGTGGGTTGAGGGACACGGAAACCCCGGTCTCTGTGCCAGGCAAGCCACAGGGACCAGGGGACACAGGATGAGCAGTTGCCTGTTCAAGCTGAAGTGAGATGCTCCTGCATGCAGAGGGTTGAACACTGTGTCCCCAGACCCAGCATGACAAGACACTAGCATAAAGAGGCCATGACCTCATGAGAAAGACGGGTCTAGCAGACGCAGCAGCATAAACACAGCTCATCCTTTCTCCCCAGAAAGGCTTCCGCTGTGGCCAGGCTGGACTTTGAAGGCTCCCTCTGCCGCCACGTCTCTGCCCATCCTTGGATCAAGCCCCTCCGGCTCCAGCCCCAGGTTCCCTCAAGCCAACCTCAACCTGCCCCCCGGCAGGAGCTGCTAATCCCACAGCCCGAGCCAACAGGACCGCCTTGAAATCACACTTGGGAGGCCTTACGGGTGCCCAGCGACACGCCAGGCGGTGTGTGTTTTACAATCCATGTGTCGGAGAGCCCTGAGCAAAGGCTGTAGCAGATGCAGAGCGTTCAGCAGATTCATTCCCCTGGCTGCCTTACAGCGGGAGGCAGGGAGCAGCCCCGGCCCTCTGCCCCCCGCCTCCCTGGCCCCCAGCAGGCATTTGGCATCCAGTGCCACGAGCTCCCGGGGCCCGCACGCTCGTCACCACAAACATCCTCCCTCAAAGCAGGACGCCTTCTCCCATGGGGCAAACATTAGTGGGACAACTGGAAACGTTCAACTTGATTATAATGCTTTAAGAAAAGGTCACGGTGAAATTTCAGCGCTTTACCTTGAGCTCTGTTTGTTCTCCGCAGGATGAGATGGGAAGAGTCAGCTTGCCCTGGCTCGTGGCATCCGCGTAGCTCTGATTGCATTTCACGGGCCGGCAGCAGGCTGTTGAGCCGCAGCAAACCCCCCAGCCCTGGGGACTGAGATAAGTCACCGCAGACGCGCTTGCGGGGGCACGCACTGGCCCACCACACCATAGCTGGACCACCACAATAGCTGGACCACGTTTTCACCCCAAAAATTGTCCAACCCTTAGCTGATTTTGCACTGCACTTGCACTTCTGCTGTCAAAACAGGCCAAATACACCCAAAAAGCATGGAAAAAGCAGCCAGCAATTCCTAGATAGCATCTCCCTTGGAGTCGGGAAGGTTTTCCAGCATGCAATTTGGCTTCACCTTTCTGGGCCTCAAAGGGAGCCGTGGCCAAAACCGCAATGAGGCAGCGGCACTGTGGGACTCAAGCATCACTCAAGCATCGCCCAGACCACGGGTGACCCTCGGCCACCACGCCAGCCCCACAAGCACCTTCCCCCTGCTCCTAGAGCAGGAGGGCAAAGCAAGGGCAGCCGGTACTGAAGTGCTGACATGGTTTCTGCCAGCACTATGAGCAGGACCAGGTCTCAGCCCTCGCTGAGCAGCATGAAGCTCAGGAGCATCCTGGCTTCCCCAGCCCCTATCCTTGCACTCTGGCACGATTGCTTTGGGACTCATTAACAAGCCACTTTGCTCTCCAAGCTGAAGTGCACAGGGACAACCCACCAAAAGGTCCACAACTGTGCAGAAGGCAGCCAGTGCTCCCCAAAATGCACAGGCACACGAGAGAAGCAGCCTAGCAGCCCTCCTCTTCTGCACATCAGAGCGGGAGCAGCTCTGAACTGCAGCAAAAGGTTTGCTATCAGTTGGGCGAGAGGAAAACCAAGGTCAGTTTTGTTTGTGGCCAACTGAAGGATGCTCTGCCCCCAGCAATGTTCCTGCTGCAATAATTAAATCTGTCGTCCTACAATTTGCTGCCAGGGGAGTTCTCAAAAGGTCTCCAAGCAGAGCCAGGAGACGAGCGCTAGTGGAGATGGAGCCCTCTGCACCCGCTGGGGTATGAGCTGCCAGGTCCAGGCCCAGGCAAGGTGAAGGGAAGAGGAAAAGCCACCGGGAGCTGCCTTCAGCTGGGACAACTCGCCAGGAAAGGGCAGACAACAGAAGTTTTTTTGGGGAGATTTTAAAACAGTCAGTTCCAGCAAACTGGACCGAAAGCCCGAGGTGCTGAGTGCTCTCTCAGCACCTAGAGGTGGCTGGGAAGGGCTCGCCATCCTTCCCCGGAGGCGGCTGCGCGATCCAGCCTGCAAAGCGTTTCCCAAAGGGGAAACAGTTCGAGATGCTACCGCAGTGCAAACAATTATTTCCTGAGGCCTGTCGATGCAGCCAGAGCACAGGGCCGGCGTGACACTCCTCCACGAGCTAGCATGCAGCTGGTGGGTCCCCTCGGCAGCATCCTTCCACCGAAAGCCAACCTCAGCAAAGGCGACACCTGCTTCAAAGCCGGGGAGGACAGAATCAACGCCTCGGCTTGTCAGCAGGGCCGCGGCGGACCCAGGAGGCAGGCAGACCCTCATCCCCACAACGTTTGCTCTTGCTTTTCCGGAGCATGCAGACGCACCTGCCCGCGGAGCTGGGATGCTGTATTCCCACCACTCCGGCAGCGCCGCTCACAACAACTCCCAGCTGCTGCCAAAAGGTATTTTTAGCTGCATTATTTATTTGAACACCTGCCTGAGACTTCAAGGCAGAGTACGGAGCCTGAGCAGTGGAGGGAGGGAGGGAGGGAAGAGTGGCACCGGGAGATCTGGACCGTTTCCACTGGAAGATTCGAGAGCAGAGATATAGGCACGATGGAGCAAGGCTCGGGCTACGCCGAGGAAGAGGATGGCGCAGCCGGGATCACACACCTGCACCACAAACAGCACCAGGTTAACCAAGCTGCTGAGAATGGCCGAGAACCAGTGCAGACTGGGAAGATGCTCTAGCCACCCTCATTGAGAGGCTGCCTTCAGGGAAATTGGGCTCATTAGGTATACAACCACACATGATTTCAAGACACTCTGGCCCAACGTGGTGTCTGCAGCAGGAATGCCCCACGTCTCAATGCCCGTACATCGTCTTTACCGCGTAACCCCATTTTGGGGAGAAAACTCAGCAGAACTGCCCTCTTTCAAAATGCGTTTCCTCTGCACAAGACCAATTCCGCCCCAGAACCAGA
The DNA here is from genome assembly GCA_009819775.1 of Phoenicopterus ruber ruber. NCBI lineage: Eukaryota > Metazoa > Chordata > Aves > Phoenicopteriformes > Phoenicopteridae > Phoenicopterus > Phoenicopterus ruber. The sequence continues at coordinate 29,937,992 of CM020222.1, forward strand.
CCATTTCCCTGTTTTGGAGAGCCAGCCCCAGCGAAAAGAGGACGAAGCGAGCAGAAAGCAAGGGAAGGAGGGTTGCTGCGAGGGAGGACAGACATACTTCACTCTTCTTCCCGAAGATGGAGATTCCCAGCGTACCTCAGGGGTTTGGGGGGTCATGGGGTAATTGAGGGACCAGGCAGTGGGCACATGGAAAGCAATACACCACCTCTGTGTTATTTTTGCGTGCCTTTCTTGCCACCATATTTACACATCTGAACAAAACCTGCCGCCTCCCTCCCCTTCTGCTGGAATCATCCCCCCTTCTCTCTGAAATCAGCCAGGAAAAGGAGGAAAAAAAAAAAAAAAGGGAAAAAAAGAAAAGAGCATCTAAAAATAAAGGCCAGGCCAGAGTATGTGCCTCTTGGTTGGGCTCCTGTGCTCACAGATCTGCTTATTTTGGCCTATCTCTCCCCAGCGATAAGGCAGCTAACAGCCCGTTATCAGCCAGTCGGTGAAAATGTGCTCCAGCCTGATTAGGGCTCAGTCTTTGCCAAGGTTATAAACAGCCGTTATCGTTCTCCCAAACAGAATAATCCGGACAGTATCAGCTCAGAAACATATGGGCCACACAGCGAAGATAGCCGCTGACGGACACTTCATTTTAATTGTAACGAGTGGTTAGCAGCAGCCTCCAGACAACAGACACAACTGCCCAATTGGCAGCGGGTTCGCATCTCCTCCTGCATCCCTCCTCCCTCCCGCTCGCCGCCGGTTTTCTCCTCTCCCCACTGCCCTCCTCCCCTCCACTTTGCAGACCCCTGGGTGAGCATCCCTGCAATGCTGGGAGAGCCCTGCCCAGTCCCCGTGGGGCTGGGGGGAGCGGGCAGGCAGCACCCTCCTTATCTCCGCAGGTGGAAAACGGGCACTCGGTAGCGGTAGCACGAGTGTGGCCGTGTCACACCTGATGTGCTTGTGGCCAGGCTGGTGTGTGCGGGGAGCGAGAGGCTGCAGGAGGCCGCTGCGATGGTGGGCAGGCACCCACGCCCACCTCTCCGCGGGGCATGGAGGCAGAGCGATGGGTCCCCACCGGAGAGCGCAGCACCCACGCGCCTGGGTGCCCCCTCCATGCAGCATCCCGGCGTCTCCTCGCTGCCTGCCCGCGTGCCAGCTCGGCAGCAGGCAGGGCGCGGGAGGAGGGGCAGCAAACCCTCATTTCACATTCTCCCGGTGTCCCTTCTGTGTCATACTTCTTTTTTTCTCCCCCGTTTCCCCCCCTCCCTCTTCCCAAAAGGGGTGGTTTAGCTCAGAGAGTCTTAAACACATTTGCATTCCCAAGACAAGCTTAGGCATAAATTCATCTCAGTGCAGGGGTCCTTCCCCCCCCCCCCCCCCCCCATCCTCCGTCTTTTCCTCCCTTCTCCTTTTCTCTCCAAACCCAAAATGAATTCAGCGAGAACCCTTGCAATTCCAGCACCGTCGCGCTGCGCAACGCGGGATTACAAGGGATCCGAGGGCTTTCCTTTTCTTCCGACTCACGGCGTGCGGTGTTGCTGCTTGGTTTTGTTATTAACAATACGCAGGGATAAGGCTCTTAGCCCCATTAGCTGCACTAACCTTCTTCCCGCTTTCTTCTCCAGCCAGCCCTGGCTCCTAGAAATCGCATCTGAGCTCCATCCCCCCTGCAGGGAAAAAGCAGGAGAAAAAGGGGAAACCCCCAAAAAAACCAACAACAAAATGTTCATATGGGGAGCTAAAAACCTTAGGAAGACCCAGGACTGAGTTTCAAGTCACGGACGCTTTCTCAGATAATCTGTATTCCTATCTTGGTGCCAGCGGAGCTGTGATCAGAATATCCAAGGTCTCATAAAAGATTCAGGGCTTATTGACTTCCTTGCCTTCGCTGCTGGTTCGTGGTGCTCCTGCCTGCTCCTGCTCAGCCTCCAAAGCACCCGCTGCCCCTTGCAAGTTGCCATCGCAGGTGCCAAGTTGAAGACATCTACTTCTGCGGCTGTGCTGGACCAGCAGAGCACAGAGGTGGAGGAAGGCTCTCCTCCCGAGCTGGGGGATGTATTCCCAGCCCCCAGCCGCGGTGAGAGGCGCTCCAGGAGACCCTTTGTCTCAGTGGACATCCCCACCCCAGAACAAACCCCTCTTAGATGTCCCTATGGCCACTCCAGCAGCACCAGCCACTGCGGCGGGCAGGCGATGCTCCATGCACAGTGGTCAGAAGAACAGATTTATGAGCTATTTTAATTCGAGTCACAACACATTTAGGTGAAATCATCCCCAAGCTGGAAAAACAGCAGGGACCCCTCAAGACCAGGTTTCCCCCCAGATCGTACGTGGGATGAGCTCTCCGAGGGCTGTCTCCGGCAGCACTGCAGCCCGTTTTTGCTGCATAAGCAGCCCTGAGCAAATGTGCCGACCAGAGAATCCGGTCCCTGCGAATTTACGATCAGTGTTACTCGGCCGCAGCCCTAAGGAGAAGGCAGGGGACGGGGGCACCCAGCCCTTCGGAACATGCCCTCCCACCATCACTCACGTACTCGCTAGGTTTAGGCACAAAATAATTACACTAAATTGTGTAGTTTATGTACTGGATATCTTCATACATGAGTTACACCGAGATGCCCGTGAACGTCACATGCAACCAACCACGATATAACCATCAAATCCACACAGGCACCCTATTGACTGTATTTCCACATCACCTAAAAGCCTTACACGTGCACCAAGACGCCATACTAGAAGTTACTGGGCAAGATACGAAATAAATCCATATAAAGAGAAAATACTGCATAGGAACACATAGATCTATATATACATATATGCTCAAACACGCACATGCACTTGTTTGTTTACATATCATACGTGCATACACCCTCATACAGCACGTGCGTATACAGCCCCGTAAGGCATACCCAGACACATACGTATATACTTATTTGCACAGTCTATAGACTATTTATACATACACAAACTATACAAATGCTCCACGCACCCTGCTCGGTGACAGCTCAGATTTTCAGTAATATCATAATATTATTTTTTAGATCAGTTAAGGTATAAAATGTGCGCTCTCTCAGTCTTTAATATTAATAAGTCTTGTAACTAGCAGTTTCTCGTAGCTCCGAATTCTTGAGCACAACTAGAAAGGGCACTTATCCTGAAAAATCTAATAAATTTACAGTTTTATATACTTCCTTCAATTGTAAAAGTCTTGTTCAATAAACTTTAAAATGCCACTATAGAGCAATAACACAGACAGTATAAACCCAGCCCTGGGAAAGCTGTGCAACCAGAAATTGTTCCCCTTTCTGCTACAGCAATAAAGTTTTATATGTTTGAACTGACTGTAAAAAGGTTTGAATGTTGGCAACTGGGGAATAATCTGTCTTCTTTATAGTTATTATCATATTTCCCACAAGACCCTTTGGTCTGTGTCAATCCTTCTCGTATATGACACCTTTGTACTGTCAGCGAAAGCAAGAATACTTAACTTTTTGCGTGCGCGCGCGGCTGTGACTGGAGGTCCTTCGCTCTGCTTTTCTTCAGATTACAGCACCCGGGAATAAATTACCTGTGACGTGCTGCGACGGAAGCCTTTTACCAAATCAAGCTGATTTGGAGTGCAAAGCTCCAAAAAAAAAAAAACCAAAAAAGGGATTTGCGGACCGGTTCTCAAGGTGCCAGGGGTAAGAGTGGCTGCCACCGAACGGGGATGCTGCCGTCCCCGCGGCTCCCCAGGACACTGGCTGCACCCCCGGGGCAGGCAGCGTACCCCATCGGCAGCATCTCCCTGTTGCTTTTTCATAAGAAAGAGATTTTGGGTTGAGATCAGCTCCTCCTGCCTCCCCACCACCGTCTGACAGCGAGGGCAGGTCCAGCACCAGCATCCCCAGGTTCAGTGGCTGGAGCCAGAGCACCCAGACGCCTCCCGGACAGAAACGTTTTGGGGATTCTCGTTGAATCCCAAAGAAATCTGACCCAGACCCCAAAGAGGCAGCAGGCAAATACAAGGAAATTCCTCAAACCCATCCATTTCACAAACAGATGATGCTTTAATCAGTTGCAATTTTTAACTAGCTGGGAGCTCACAGACAAAGATGATGATGAATTTTGTCATGACACCTACAGCAAGCCTGGACCTTGGCATCACGCACGCAGGGCTGATCTCTGGAAGAGTTGCTGCGGTGGTGGCCGCAGGGTGCAAGGATGCAGGGGAACCCAGTCCTCAGCCTTCAGCAACCCAACACCACGCGATCCCCAACCATGGGCCATCTTTCAGGTGGCAAAGATGCGGCTCAATCAGAGATTGAGATGTCAGAAGAAGTGATGTTAAAGCATGTTTGGAAAATGAAAAATGAGGAGTCACCAGGACCAGATAATACCTGCCTAAGAGTTCTGCAGGGACTCAGAAATAAAATGATTGCATATTTTCATTAGCAGCTCAATCTCTCATTACACTAGAGGACACAAAGTGTCATACCCTATTTTTAAAAAATGGAGTGAGATGAGCCACAGATTCACCAGCTTGTGAGTCTCACCTCAGTACCAGCTAAGAAGATAAATAGATAGGATAAAGCCTCGAGATGGACACGATACCACCGAGATTAACTAGCAGTGCCCGTAAGGAAGATGAAAACGTACCTCACTAATCTATTACAATTGCTGCGCACCCAGCAACAGAAGGCATGAAGCACAGTTGGCGTTGTTTGGAGTCCCCCAAAGTTTCATCAGTTGACAAATTTAACTCTTCTCCCAGCAAAAGCAAGGACTAAAGGTTGGTTAAGAGGTAGAAAAGAATAGAAATAAATGGCTTTTTCAACAAGGCGGCTTGCCCACTGCTGCTTAATAGGTTTATTTCCAGGAGAAGAGCATGAGCAGCAGTAGGTTTGAGAAGAACATGAGCAACGAGGGTTAGCAAGGACTCACGAAGGCTGAGATACTCCTCCAAGGACGTGTGAACAAAGCTCCACGAGCTGGAGATAAGATGGTGGGTAAAAGTCAGTGAGGGTAAAATGCACAAGGAAGTAATTTAATTACTCACACACACTGACTACGATAAACTTTGCGCAGTCAGGCCGGACACCTAGCGAAGCGTGAAGGGAAGGGGCGGTGAGAGCTGCCAGGGCTGCACGGCGCCCCGCGTCCAGGCTGCCCCCCGCCCTGAGGCTTCTCACCCCCTGCGAGCCCATCATCCTTGTAAGAAAGATGGAGACGCTTTTTACCAGGGCCTGTAGTGCTAGGACAAGGAGTAATGGTTTTAAACTAAAAGAGGGTAGATTTAGATTAGATATAAGGACGAAATATTTTCTGATGAGGGTGGTGAGACACTGGAAGAGGTTGCCCGGCCATGTTGTGGATGCCCCACCATTGGAAGTGTTCAAGGTCAGGTGCGACGGGGCTTTAAACAGCCTGATCTTGTGAAAGGTGTCCCTGCCCATGGCAGAGGGGTGGACTAGATGATCCTTTAAGGTCCCTTCTCCAACCCAAACCACTCTGTGATTCTGTGGTCCTGCAGGCAGGAGATAACGCCACCCCTGGAGTCTCCTCATGGGGGAGCTACGGAGAGACTCTGTAAGGAGGAGGGATGGAAACAAGCACCAAACACTCATTAGCCTTCAAAATACAATTCGATAGTTAAGTGGACGACTGTAAAAGCCATAGATATGAACCAGAAGACGAGGTCAGAGACGCCATAGCCTGCCCTCCCCAGGTGTAACCACAGAGCTGGAGGGGCACCAACTGCCACGGCTTCTCCCCACTCAACCCATCCCTCCAGGCACGAGAAATGACGTTTGAAGCACAAACCGAGCACCATAACCATAGGGTTTTGGTTCTGGACCCCAGCTTAGCACTTTGCGCAACCAGCCACGAATGAAGGCGAAGCCCCAGGGCTTCCCAGCACCTCTGGCACTAACAAAAGAGAAAGGCCAGGTCGAGGGCCACTTCTTCTCCTGCCCTGCTCCAGGCCTGGGCTCCTCACCTCAACGGCTGAGCCCCCAAGACCTCTGCACCCACTCTCAGCAGGACCCCAAACCCAGAGCCACCCCAAGCGAGCCATTGGGCCGCTGCTTGCCGACAGCTGCGTCCCTTTGCACCTCCCAAGCAGCACAAGTCCCTTTGCTAACGAGCAATGAATAAACCTCTTGGTGCTCACCATGAAGATGCTCCATCCCAGGCTTGTGGCAAGCCCAGCAAGCGCTGCTGTGCAGGAGGGGGGGTCTGCAGGGACCCAGGCAGCACTCCCCTTGCTCCACAAGCGAAACCCGGCTCTTCCCACTGCACCTCAGCATCCCAGCCCCAGACCTGCTGGATCTCAGGCGAGCGGGGCACGTGCCCCCCATCCCGCCGGCGGAGTGGCGAGGGTTAAGTCCAGCCGGCAAGGCGCATCTCTGTTGCAAGAGTCCATTACCTCCCGCCACATTACCTCATTCATTTCTTATATGCGGATGGTTTATTCTCCCATGAGCACCCTCGCTGGCAGACATGGCTAGTGTAAAGTCCCCTCCCTCCCCTGTATTTCTCTATCCATCACATTTAACACTCTGACAGTAACAGTCTATAATGTTTCTATTCTACAAAACCGCTCTGTCAACTCCGGGCTTCCAGAGCAGCAACTGAGGAAAATAAATAACATCAACGCCAGGCCCGACAGTATCACAGCTTGCTTTCTGCTGGGGGTTTATTTTTTTTTTTTTTGAGGAAGGGAAAGAAAGGGAGAAAAAGGAGAGCGAGAGAGAAAGGAGAAAAAAAGTGCAGGCGTGTAACGTGCAGAGAGAGCCGGGCAGGAGTTTCCTTCCCACCCAAACGAAGGGCTGGGAGACCCTGGGAGATGAGCACAGCGCTTCCGACGCAGAGGAGGAGGGAGCCCGCTGCCCCCACCCTGCGCCCGTATCTCCCGGGGACACGGTGGCTATGGGGAGGGGGAGGTAGGGGACCGTACCCCGGCTCCCCTTCGATGCTGGCTCTGCCTCCGCTGGCTGAGGGTGAGCGCAGGCAGGCAGGCAGGCAGGCAGCTGCCCGCACCCGAGGGCAGGAATGGGCTGGGCAGCACTTGTGGAGGCCATTTGGGGGAGCAGAGGCTGGGCACCGAGGGGGAGAGAGAGGGGCTGCAGCTCTCAGAGACGGAGGATTCAACCCACCATCACCCACCATAACCCCACAGACCCCGCAGCAGCAGCAGGCAAAACCCCATCTGTTCCACACCAGCCCCTGGTCAGAAATCACTAATCCACTTAAATAATCCACTCTGGCTCGTGGCTTAGTGGCCTCACAGTGGATTCCATCTCCTTTCACTCCTGTGGAATTCCCTGGAGCCGAAATCAGGCATGTGGCCGGAGCTCCGGGGTTTGCCTGCTCCCTTCTGCAGCTGCACAGGCAACCACAGCACCCAGCCACGGGGAGGGCGAAGGGGAACTGCACCCCAATAAGTGTCACCAGCAAATAATAGTAATAATAATAAGTACCTTAGAAAATTGCCTGGCACTTTAGAAAGTGAACATCAAGCAGAAAAACTCCACTTTTTTCAGTATTTTTGCTTTTCCTTGATAGGACTATGTTGGTGTTTAAGTCTGCCTGCCTTCTGCATGAGCTGCGCAGGCTCGACAAACAGGGACCTGCTCAGGTGGTGGTTTTCATTGGGAAAAAAAAATAGTAAATATATGCACAAGAACTTTACCAATCAATGCGAGAGAGACACAGCCCTTGACAGCCCTGCAGACTTGGGGGCTGCGCTCGCCAGGCAGCTTATGGAACCCGGCAGGGATGCAGCCGCCCGCGGCAGAAAGACGAGGAGGAAACGCGTGTGAGGGCCAGAGGGAATGCTCAGAGGAGAGAGAGGTTTGGAGGACTCAGAAAACACGGGGAGCAGGTAACATATCGGCATCCTCCTCGCAGCCCCCCGGTTATTCGCTTCCCCAGCCCCTTTGTGTCAAGCAGCTCTGAAATCAAACTGAGACGCTCCAGCTTGACACCAGACAGGGCCACCGCCAGCCCCGGATGGGGATGTGCATGGGGCTACACCACCCCGCATCTTGCGTGTGTACTTGAAACGACTCCTTCAAGTGGGAAAAACAAAAAAGAAAAAAGAAAAAAAAAGAAAAAAGAAAAAAAAAAGAGCGAGCAGAAAACGGTTCCCTCCTTTGTTTACATACCTGCCAAGGGCTGACGCTGGCTGCTGTCAGTCATTTGTATGAGCTGACGGTTTTCTAGCCGAAAGCAACACAAGCGATAGCAAGGCAAGCAATAAAGGGACGGATCCTGCTCGGAGAGCCCCACGCCACCCCCCCAGCTCACCCTGCGAACTCTGCTCTGGGAGGAAAACACACCGCGCAACCAGAAAGGCTTTGGGTTTGGAAAATGAACTCCGTGCTCAGACTCCCTGCAAGGGAGAGCATCACCACTGCGGGAGGCACCCCTGAGGAACGCCAACATCGAGCTTGGCTGAGCATCCGAAATTTGGAGAACTCGGCCAGAGATGGACAACTTTTGCACCTGAGCATCCTCTTCGGGACTCCCCTGGAGAGGGGCGGCTCACGCGGCACCCACCACGGTTCAGGTTTGCTGGCTGGACCCTGCCTGCCCTCTGCACCACAAGCTGGGCTTTGCTGCAAAGCCCCTGGAGCCGCTCAGAAAACCCTGAGCCAGGAAAGATGCTAATGGGATTTGAGCTACCAGCTAGAATGGGCTAAAGGATTAGGACTCCAGAAGCAGCTATCTTTGCCACAGACTCCCGGTCCTCCACCGGGAAGGGCCTTTATTCCTCTGCGAAAAGAAACTTCCCACTTGCAAAAGCAAGAATACAGCTTCCCGCAGAGGTCTGACAGCATAAATGCATGCAGGCCCACATGTACACACACACACCCCTGTGCCGGCACGCTCGCAAGGGGAACGTGCAAGAGAAACACAAAGAATTAAGGAGCAATGAAAGGCGCAAACCAAACTCTGAGCTTTGACGTGAAAAAATGCACAAATGCTTTTTTTTTTGTCAAGCTGGATTATTTTTCATTCATAAATATCCCCCTCAATAGCTATATACATACCCAGATAAAATTTGTATTTAGCTAAGCCCTGTCACTGGGAAGCGTGTTATTTGCTCTTTGATCGCTGTCATTATTCGATTTATAAAAAAAACCTCCCTTTGCCCAACATGAGAGGAGAAACTGGGCTCTGGGACCGATCACAGCGCGACCAGAGAGCAGCCCTTGGAGAGAAATGTTTGCAAACAGTTCACAGGCTGAGATTTGTTTCTGGAACCCAATCATGTTTATATAATTAATCCACTTCCTATTTACTTTTGCATCAGGATTTGCTGACAAACAGTTCACAAAGCTATAAAGTAAAAGCGGTGGGTTTGGGAGCAGGGGGGAGGGCTCACAACTTGTTTTCTTTACTCCCCAAACTCTGGGGAGATGCAATACCCTGTGGATAGACAGACGCGGCAAGTTTGGCTGTTGTGTGGAATAGCCAAACCTTCCAGGTTTGCCGCTGCCAAAATTCAAGGCTGGAGACTCGCTCGCAGGACCAGCATCTTCTGCTCGTGCCCGCAGCAGAGTCCTCCGACGGCCAGAAATGACAGAAGCAGCGGTGCACAGGAGCAGGGAAATCCATCCTTTCTAGCTTCAAGAAACATAAGATTTGGGCTGTTTTTTGCAGGGCAGAAGCGACTTGAGGAAGCAGAAAATGCTCCAGTGATAGCAAACGCAGCCCTCCATGGCACCCCAGGCTGAGCGCCCCGGGGCTCCCCGGGGAGCAGCCAGCGCGCGCACCAGAGGGCAGCAGTGCCAAAGCCACCCACTGCCGCCCTCCAACCTGTGACCCCAGCCACCGGGCCACGGTGAAAATCCCCGGCTCCTATCAAGACATTTCTCACACTTACATGGAGAAAGAGGCGGCAGGAAAACAAAATCACCAGGCGTTGGATCCCTTTCCTTCACAGAAAGCTTGGTGCTGCTTGCCAGAGTCAGGAGCAGCCGTGTACCAAACCAAACTTAAACCCTTTTTGTTGTTGCTTTGAGGACATCCTCAAACACCGAGCTTCATCCAAGCGCGGACGGCTGCTCGCAAGGGGCCGTGCTGCCGCAGCACTACCCGTCAAAGCACGCCTGGCTGGGACTCGGCAGATGGTCCCCGCACTGGGGCATTTCTGGGCTCTGAAAAACTCAGGCGCTACCACCGAGGGAAAGGTAAAGAGGGCTGTGATGGAAAGCCATGGGGGAGGCCCGGCATGCAAGCAATGCATCGCTGCGAGCATCATTGCATCTCTGCGGGCAACCCTGCATCGCTGCGAGCATCCCTCCCGCAGCCCGCCTGCAAGAGGCCACGGGGCCAGCTCAGCTGTGGGCAGTGCAACGACACCCACGGGCCACAGCCTCATCCTGCACGCCCTCCTCTCGCCGTGCTCCTGCCTGAAGCCCACCTCTGGAGACGATAACAGCTAATGAAACCCGCGGCCCGCCGATAACGGGAGATCAGGCAAAGCAGCGGCGGTGGCGGCAGCAGCCAGGCTGCCGAGCGGGCTGGGATGCATGTAATCAGAAGGGTTATCTAATGCTAGTTTCATTCTAATTGAGTCACTACCATATGTCACCCTGCAATAACAACGCAAGCAGCATGCAACTGAATACATATTTAATTCACATAATGGGTACAACAGTAGAAGTAATCAAGGCAGTTTGCCATAAGCCATAAAGAAGTGTAGCGTGTTCCTATCGAGGAGCAGCCTGCGCTCGGGGAGAAGGGGATGGCAGGGGCATTGCGCCGCTGCGAAAGCTGCAAAGGAGGGGGGGAAACCCCTCAAAACGCATCCCGGCATGGATTGAAGGCGAGGCGGCCATTCGACGCAAATGGAAATCAATGGTGGAATATTGTCGACGGATCGTTAGTCCCTTCAATATAATTAACAGTAATGGATTTATTGGCGGAAACTTAATGATTTGAATGTTAAATACTGGCCTGGAATTGCGGCGCACAGTCCAGCCGAGGGGTAGTCGCTTTGTTTCCAGTTTCAAAAAGGACCGAAAAATTGGAAAAATCAACCCAAGCCAGGAAAAGGTGCAACCCCGGAGGCAGGGCAAGGCGGCAGAGGCCATCCCTGCTCCCGGCTCACCCTCCTCTTCCAGCGGCACCTGACGGCCCCCGCTCGCCGCCTTCATTTCCTCCCGCAACGAGAAGATTAATACGATTGAGGACCACTCATCAATATCTTTGGACAGATCAACCGGAGTTTTCATTAAAGCCATATTAATGCTTTTGGATACACAGCTGTGGACAGGTTAGGCTTCAAAAATAAAGCCCAGAGAGGAAAGAAAAGAGGAGAGGAGCAGTGTCCGCTCCCAGCTGGGAATTAACAGAGAAGACGGCCCATTCCCTCGTTAGCGGCCTCTCCCACCAACATGTTTTGATGTATATTTCATGAGGATAAACAAACATTCATTTCACTTTGGGAAGGTGCTTGCTGTAATGTATTGGCAGCCTCACCAGCAATGAGGGGACATTAATTTCAATTCTGGTGTTTAAACACTTTGTTGAGTCCCAATCATTCATCCCTGGCTCAGCACAGTCCGGGCGTGGGGAAACGATGGACAAGCAGAGCCCCAGCCTCACCCTCCTGCAGAGCCTGATGGAGTTTATTTGCTATTTAAATGGCTTAAGAAGGACCAGACATTAGGAAAGAGGTGGCTCCACCTGGCTGCTTGCCTTGGGGTACAGCCCATGTACCGTCAGAGAAAGACTCCCAGCCTATGTCAGGAAATACCAGCCCCGGAGAACAGGCTCCGATGAGTATTGCAGCTACGACAAACCACAGGACATGCCAGAGATGGAAGGAGAACGTCTGTGCTGGAAGACTCCTGGGTCTTCCAGGACTCCTGAGCCCTCCGCTTGCACCTTCCACCTCTGTATCCCTGTTAAATGAGAATAACAGCAGCGCTTTTCCCAAGAGGGTGCTGCAGAGCAGTTTCTTAAAGATGGGGGATTCTCAGTCTGGTACCAGAAGCCAGACCTGCCTGGTCCATGCAGCTTGCCTTGCAGGGACAGGGCACCAGATGTGCTGGTGAGGACCCATCACACCTACCTCCTTCCAAACCAAACGTGGTTCTGGGGTAACACCTGCAGCCAACTCCCAGCTTCAACTGTTTGGGCAGATTTGCTCGTCGATAGCCTGCAGCCCGCAACGGGGTCTCAGAGATGTACAGGCTATACGTGAGAAAATGCCCACAGTATTGCCCAGGGAAATGCAGGTACAGATGCAGGCGGCTGCACCTTCTCTCCCGCCCTGGCCCTTGGCTCCTCGCATGCACCACTGAATAAACAGAGCTGGCAGTAAGTGCACAGCAGAGGGAGCAAGGGGGGCTGGGGCACAGAGAGTGGGGACATCTGGGAGTGGGAAAATGGGGAGCAAATACGGCCTGGAAAAGGACACGGGGTCCTGCTGCGCAGCAGAGGAGAGCAGGACAGGCTGAACAAAGAGTAGTTGGAAAGACAACACCGCATTTATTACTCTCACATGTCTATAAGAGGCAACGCTGCTTGCGGAAAGGCTTTTTACAAATAATCTGTGGGTTAAGATGCACGGAAACAGCAAAACAGGAAAATGATGCCTTTATGAAAGTGACATGTAGTTTATGCAAATGCCAAGGGTTTTGCTTATCCCACCCCTCCCTGAACACACTCGCCACCACCCAAAAGGAAGAGGGGAGCGCCAGTTCCCTCCTTTCCAAAAAAAGAGAGAGGTCCCATCAAAAGACTAACAAATATTCACCTGAAGAGCCAAGGCAGGTGAGGGCAGGGAGGGAGACACCGCACGCCGGGACAGCCAGAGCTGCCCCCTTGTTTTTCTTCCCACTTTTATTCTCCTGCTTCTTTTTCTGATCACCAAACATGCAAGATACCCTACTTAAAAGAAGTTACAGTATCTGACAACACATCAACAGCTCTCTGGGAACGCCATAGAGACACATTGCGGTTGCTTTATGTTATAAAGCACGCACAAAGAGGCGTAGACACACACACACGCTCCTATCTAGCTCCACATAAATGCAGGCAATGCCATAAAAACATTTCTCCTTTCACTTTATTTTGTGTGATCTGCTTTGTGGGGATGTTGTAGAGGCAGCAGCACTGTCTCCCTTCTCATCTACGCATCTCCGTGTTTTTAAGAGCAAAAAGCTGCTTTAAAAAGAAAACACATTAATGCCTAGAAAGGAGCTTACGACACAAGAGCTGCCACGATCGGGGCCACAAGGCAGCAAAGCACTGAGGGACAGAAAACATCTTGTCCCCAAACACCTTCTAGGGTATGATCCCAATGAAAGGGTTTTCATCAACGTCGGGTGCTTCAGGAGGCAGGACTGCCCCGTGGTACTGAAAGGCTAATCCAGCCCCATCAGAAGTCCCTTCCTCGCCCTTCGTCAGAGGCTGATGACCTATGGCCCTCCCAAAAATTCCAACCCCCCCCCCCTCCCCCCGGTCTCTGTCTTGACTTCTCCAAAGAGAGATGTTTCCAGTAGCGCTGGAATGGACACAACTGACCCAATGTCAGCCCCCTTGGAGAGGCAGTTAGGCTTTGTGCTGTTGGTTGGATGAAATACATATTTCTTTGTGATAGGGTTAAAAACTGCCAAATTTCCAATTTCAGCTCCCCGCAAGGAGCACATACGCTCAGGCATGGTCTCTATCCCAAAGAGCTCCTCATCTAACCAAACTGGCCAGAGAAGGGCAACGGAGGGAAGGACCGGGTCAGACCTCCGTGATCCCACTACAGCTCATCCATTGACACCTAGCAAAGCCACCCCAACTCCTGAAGCTTCCCCATCCTGACGAGGCCATTGGAAAAGAAAAAGATCCATGGTCTGAAGTTGTATGGAAAACCCTAGAGCCTTCCCTCGCCCTGCCCCCCTTCCCACGTTCAATAATCCTGTTAAACTGAACCCTGGCCGGATTAATCTCTTTCCCCAGACAAATGGGCGATTATTCAGGCGTCACATTGGGATTTTTAGGGTTTGTGTGCGTTTCTACTGATCTTCTCTTGGCTCCTTTTGTAAATGGCTTTTACCGCTCCCCCGACAGCACGCACGATTCAATTCAGTCTCTCTATTAACATTTCAGAGACAAATACCTGCTCCCCAGGGCTACCCGCAACAAATATCAGCAGAGCTTTGGGGAATCCTTCCCTACTTCACCACCAGTTTGGTGGCCAGAAAAACCTACAGCTACTTGTATTTGTCCTTAAAGTCCTCTCCTCTCTAAAGCTTGCTGGCACAAGCTCTGCAAATACTCAACATGCAGAGCTAAGGCCAGAGCATCCAAAAATCAACCTCCTAACCAAGCCTGGCAAATCTATAAAGTCCCTCGGGCAGCCTTGGATAAGGAAGATCCTACTGAAGTCAACTGCATTTGGCACCCAAATATCTGGGTGTAAACACGTAACCCGACCGGGAAACACTTGGGCTGGAACACCAGGTGGCTGTTGTAGGTCCTGCCCAGGAGAATAAATGGAGACACGCTACGAAAAGCAAGGAGGAAAGCCGAAGGAATCTCGAAGACGGTGCTGAAGTTTCTTGCCTGGATAACAGCAGATGACCACCTGTGACACCAGGGAACTGGCCCTGGGTCCCACATGGGACCAGCAAGGTCAGCCTCTGTTTTTTTAATAATCAGAGAAAGAATTTGGGATCAGGACACATGGTCCCTACCTTGCATGAAGAAATGTCACCATGGGGCTCCTTTACTCCCTGGAGCACCTCTACAACAGAGCCTGCATCCACCAGGCCAGCAGCTCAAGATTCCCATCATCCCACATTTGCAATCCTATATATGCAATTATGTGTGTGCATATACAGATATATGCATACACATACACGTAAACATGCATTTTTGTAAACAGCATGGAACTAGGCAGCATTGAAACATCTTTTTGTTCTTTGAACACATCTGCTTTTAAGGTTTTTCACTCCCAATCCCAAATAATGCCATCACATAAAAGCCAACAAGCCCTTTTTGCACTGCCCAGATGTTTTCCCCGCATGTCCTCAGCTATATTTCTATACTTCAGTGACTACAATAAGTTGAAACTAATTTATACCCTGGCTAGCCCTGCCAAGGCAAGCTGGCTAGCAGGAGCCAGCTGGACCGTGGAGCTACAGGACTGTTCACCGAGCCCCATCCTGCTCTGCCCGTCCAAGCCCAGCAAAGGCGCGCATATGCAAAGGAGCACGCCGTCCCCTGGATGCCAGCATGACCCTTCAGCTGCTAGCAAAGAGAAAAGGAAGAAACCAGAAGATATCTCAGCTGTGCAGCTGGAAGGAAGAGCTCACTCGTACTTGCTGTACTGCCAGCTTCCACTTCAGTGGAATACTCACATTTTTGGTCATTCTTTCCCCCAAAGCTCCAGGAGTCTTGGGAGACATGAGACTCGCAGCATTTGGTATCAGAAAAGAAACCACAACACAAAGTAATGCCGATCCTCAGGAAAGACCAAGCCTCCACAGTGAGGCTTCCCCCATCGCTTAAGACATCCTTAGAAAACATAAATCAGTATTTCCAGCCTCTCTGTGGGGCCTGGTTGGTGGCACTCGGGACACATCACATGCTTCTTGACGCTGCTAGGGACAGACAATGCTCTGCCAATTCCTGCCCGCATCACGTCAGCCCACATCGGGGACCGGGAACGGCAGCGGAGGACTGGTGAGCTCAATGCTGAGCTGGAGGGGCAGTGATCCTCGGGAGAGACCCAGAGCACCGGAGGAAACGGATGCTCTGCAACTCTGAAGAAATCCTTCCCATTCCCTTTGCAGCAAAGAACAGCCCGGGGCGCCAAACAGACCAAAAAGCCACAAAATCCATGCACCCCCAGCCTCTCTCCCCTAATCAGGACGGAGATAACCCAGGCAAAATTCCCATTAACCAGCTAATGCATATAGCAGTGTTTCCCAGCCAGGGCTCCTCGTGGCTAAATAACAGTCTTTATCCCCCAATTTCCCTTCATCATTTGTCATCTTCTTTCAAATCAACTCAGTATTTCCTGAATCCTCAAGTACTAACAGACTTGAAAAAAAAAAACCAAGGAGGAAAGTGCTTATGACTCACTAGAAAACTGGTTAATGTTTCCCACCCCTCTCTCTTCTCTCAAACTTCCCCCTTTCCACCCTGGGCCTTCAAACACTTCCCGGACAGCCACAGATTGGCTCAGACGCACTGGCCTGGGGGAGGAAACCTAGCAAGCAAGAAGGCAGATGGATCACAGTGCTGGGAAGAAAGCAGCACAGAGCACCCGGATCTCCGGCAGATGTGTTTCCTGTTCCCCCATCCCACCCCAAATCAGCCCAGCAACCCTGGGACAAACCCAGACCTGCACTGAGCCGTGTGGGACCTTTCCCAAAGGGCAAGGGCAGGAAGAGCAGCTAGGGATCATGATGTTGGACCATCCTCCGCACCACACGTCCCGCCCTCTGCCAGCAGTCGCCTTTAAGCTGATGTGAACAGGCAGGGCCATGAGTTTCTGCAGCAAAAATGGGTCTGTGAGGGCGCAGAGGAGAGGGAGAGGGGCTGCGCTGAGGGCTCGGCGGGTGCATATGGAAACAGAGACAAGAAAACAGACCACAGCAGTGTTTCACGCTCGGGGAGTCTTCCCCCTCCGCATGCGTCCACAGGCACAGCGGCAGGGGGGACGGCGTGGGTGGCCGGGGCACGGCCACGGGGCTGAAGGTAAGCCCACCTGCACCGCCACGCTACGTGGCACCTCCGCCGCAGCTGGAGAGCTCCAGCTCTGCCTGCCGCCAGAAGGCAGCCCAACCCAGGCCATCGCCCAGACGCAGCCATGCTGCTCGCTCCTGGGCCCATCCTGCAGTCTCCAAAGCAAAACAGAAAGAAATTGAAAGAATTGAAAGAAATGGATATTTTTTTCAACGCTTTCCACTCCCCCCAGGTTCCCCCTTCCTCCCTTTGCTTTCTAACGTACCACCACATCCCCAGATAAATTGTGTAAGGGCAATTCAGGGGCAACCCGAAAGCAAAGCAGAACGGCTGCAGAGCAGGGACATAATGAAAAAAACCCCAAAAATAAAATAAAAAATAAGGAGAGAGGGGTTTTAAAAACAGACAGGACTTGGGGAAAAAGCAACGGCAGCACAAGGAAAGGAGAAGGGGGGGGAATTCCTCTGGAAATCATTAATACTCCAGGAACCTTCAGGACTAAACCTGAATACAGACACTTAAGCTCTCAGCTCTGCCATTAACGCTAGGGCCTAAATTATTGATCTTTTGCCTTTATCAGCATAACAGTCACGTCCCGGTATCAAGATCTAACTACACTGCGGTCCCTGTGCTGCAGCCACTGAAATAATTAGGAGAAATTCTCATTAAAGGAGAGTGAAAGGTTCAGAGATGGAGACAGAGAAAAGGGTCTGGGAGGGTGTTTAATGTCTTCCACGGGGTCGAGAGAGCACTCTGATCAAATCCCCGCGCGGGGCCGGGGGATGACAGCTTATCAAAAGGAGAAGTCCAAAGCCCGGGCTGGGCTGCGCCGTACCGGTGCCCGCCCACAGCCACTGCCACGCACCGGCGAGAGGGGGAATAAAGGAAAGTAGGGGGAAAATGCATGAAAAATAAATAAAAAGGAAAAAAAATAACAGAAGGGCTGCTGCAGGCTTGTTCAGAGTCTAAAAAATTCAGCCTGGGGAAAGAGAAGGGGTGTGGGGAGGGGAGGTGGGTACGAGAGAGAGCCGGAGGAGGAAGGAGCCCAGCCTGCTCCCCAAGGCACACGGCCACGGCTCTCGCTATCGATTCCACTGCGGACTGCGCCGCTCGGGACGCCGAAAGGAAACCGCAAAGCAAAAAGGGAGAGCGGCAAAACCGAAGCGAAACCACGCACGCGGCCGAGAGGATGGAGAGAAGAAGCCAGGAGGATGGGGGGAAGAAGCCCAGCCTGGCGGCAGCACTGGTCCCAGCCCAAAATGCCATGGAAAACATTAAAAAAAATTATAATAAAGGGAAAAATGCACCCCCACCAGCCCAAAACCCCAGGAAACATTTCACAAAGCTCGGGGGGAAAAAAAAAAAAAATCCCAGTGTGGTGGGCAGCAGAAAGAAGTCGCTGGAGATTTTGGTGCAATTGGGGAGGGGGTGATGGAAAGATAAGGCGAGTGATGGACAGGGAGGGAGAGGACAGGGATGAATGTAAAAAGCCCGTCTCCTCCCCCCTGCACACACAAAGTTTGCCTATATTTAATGTCAACGCGCTGTAATTTAAAAGAAAAATTCCATTTCACTCGGCTAATCAGAACGGTTAGAGAGACCATTACCACAAACACTGGGAACATCTGAAATTGATTATTTTTTACTTCGTGCAGTTAATGAAATCCTCCAGCGACCGCGGGCGAGCGCGGCAGAGGGGTCCGCGCCCGGCGCCGGGGAGGGTGATACCGCGCCACCGCTGCCGACCTCTCTGCCCAGGGCTGCGGGGGAGAGGCACGGGGCTGCCGGAGCCCGGCTGGGCTCTCTGCCCACCATTTTGTGAAGGCTGGAGATATTTAGCATGGGCGGCACATTCCGTAAGGAGCACCACATCATTAAATGTCTTGGGCTGGTGCGGCGGGGAAGAGAAATGCAGGATGTCACTGTCTGATAGGGAGAAGACTCGGAGGTTATTTATTAGCGGACACTTACCACAAACTGCATTTTCTCCATTTGCATTCGATATGCTGCAGCCGGCTTAGCGCCGGGAAAAGGCGGGTGGGATGGAGGGACCAGCACCCTCACCCTTCCCCTGCTCTCCCCTCCTGCCCCCCACCCATCTCAACCCCTCAAGAGCCCCCTCGCTCCTTGCCAGTCCCACCAGAGCCACTTGTCTATCTGCTTGGTATGACCCGGTCACGCCAACTTTCCCAAAGAAGCCGTGAGGCTCCCCGTTGATGCTCTCCATCACCATGGTTCAAGCAACCAAGCCCTGGGGCCCAGCCACCAAGCCCTGGGGTCCAGCTGAGGTCCCCAGAGCTCTACAGTGGCCCTTCGGCCACCGATGCAGGACAGGTCCCTTCTCCAAGACCATCCGCAGCAACACACCACAGAGCCCGCAGGATGCTTGGACACTCAGCCTGTCAGAGCCAGGTACCAAATCCCTCCCGGGAGCATCACGAGGGCATCCCGATGCATCCCTGCCTCAGATACAGGCACATGCGGGAGGCCACTCTCCCCTCCATCCCATGGCCGCAGTCTCTCCCCCACCTCCGAAAAGTGGCCGAGTGTAATTACGCAGAAAGCTCCTCTGGAGCTATATCAATAAGACAGACGTCTGTTGTATCATTCTCTCTCAGTAAGGCATTTCTTCTCCCCAATTGCTCATATAGAATCATAGCCTAATAGCATGCTATTAACATAATTGCCAACACAACTAGTGTTCCGTGTCTCACAGCCATTTGCTTATTTTGCCATAAAGAATATCAAAAAACAGCCCGAGAAGCTGCAGCCGGGCTGTGCGGCCAAGGGGACCAGCCACTCGGCTCTGCCGGCGGTTTCGGGACCCGGCCAGGAGAGGAGCAGCACCAGCGGCCGGCCCCAGCTGCAGACCACGGCACCGGCAGCGCGCTCCGACCGGGCTCCCGAGCAGACGTGTGCGAAGATCTAAACGGATTCTGCCAGGCGAAATGAAATTCCCATTATTTTTAATTAATCCTTAATTAAAATATATTACTCCGCAGATTCTGCAAATCTCTCTTAATATGCAAATGCGGCCCATTCAAGGATATTTACATATCATTAATTAAAACGGCACATTCTTTCAGTCTAACAAGCTGGGAGCTGTGGCTGTTGCCACACTGGCAAGAAAGCCCAGCCCGGCACTGCCAAATTCATCCGCGAGGAAGATGTTAAGTGTCACGGCAGGGGTGGGAGAGCACAGGATGGGGCTGGGGAAAGGAGATGGCTCTCAAGGCGCTCACCCATCATCACCAAATGAGGAAATGAGTTTGGGAGATCCCGATCCCTGGCAGAAGAGCACCCCGGAGCCTGACTGGAGCAGTGGATGGGGATGCACGGTGGCACGGCAGCATCCAGGGAGGAAGCAGACATTTCAGCAGAGCCAGGGGCCTGAGTCCAGGCTCTGATTGCAGGGTCAGTGCTCACCTACACATGATGTTTGTGGTCAGCTGGTTCTCCATGGCCTTCACTGCCAGTGACACTGTGCTGTCCCACCAAGATTTGTCACCAGGGTGTACTCCCGCTCTCCCTGTCTGCCTCAACTTCGGAGCATGGAGATCTCCCTGCTTCAAAACTATGAGACGCACCATCTGCAACAGCCGAGTTCCCAGCACCAAATTCACTCTGGGCCACTTCTCATCGAGCAAGACAAACCACCCCATCAGAAGGGTCAGACCCTATGAGACAAGCCAGTGCTCCAGCCTTTTAACAGGGTGAAAGCACGGAGGTGACGATGAGCTGGCCTGAGGGAAGAAAGCTTTCTGTCCCCCAATAATTTCCTCCTCCATGGCTCTCCAAGCCTCCTCCCCCAAGTCATAAGGGACAGGCTCTTTGGGCAGCATCACAAACATGGACACCAGCGCCCAGGAAGCTCTGCGCCCACAACTCCCACTCCAGCCGCCTGTCCAGAGGCACTGCGGACCCTGAGATGCGTGTGATCCAAACCAGAGTGAGACAGCCGAGAGGTTAATCACTGCTCTGGCACAGGTCTAGTAGCTGCAGTGAAACTTACGTTTTAGTACTCTGGAGAGGCTTATCAGGCGACTGAGTCTGGGTACCAGTCAGGCACAAATCCATCAGCCAAAGAGCCATCAGTTTTGCACACGCAATGACAACTCCCCGTTACTGCCAACTGACCTGTGTCTTAAGTCTCCCATGGGCTGGTGTCAACAGGAACGTCAAACACCCAAAACCCAGCTAGCAGCTCCTTCCCAGAAGAGGAAGGCCACCACCAACCAAACAGTGTCTACGCGTTCACGGCTCCACCGGTGCCTGAAAGCAAAGGCTGGCCAGGCCTCCACAGCGACGCACCAGGACAGAGCCTTATCTCCCATCACAGCCTGGATATACTGCTCCTGCAAACCTGGAGGTTTTCAGCCTGCAGGACTGATTTCCATGAGAATGACAGCCCTACTCTCATTGTCTCAGTATTGTCACTACCTTCTCCCAGACAGAGCAGACAGCAGAAATTCAGCCAGCAGCTCCTCACGCGGGACTGACAGATATTCTCAACAACAATTAATAAGCCTCTGTTCTTCTCCACCACTTTTCATCAGAAAACTTCAAAGTGCTTGAATGAACTTGTCTCCACTGCACTCCAGAGCGGGAGCAAACACATATCAACCTCTCTGCCCAGATGGGGAAACCGAGGCACAGTGCAGGGAGACCCGTCCCCTGCCACACAAGAAGCTTTACACACAGAGCAAAACAAAAGCCACCCAGCTGGGTGAGGGAAATCGTGCTGCGCATTGCGGAGCCTATTGCTGCTCGCTGCCGGGGTTTGGGAGGGACACCAGCTAAGTGGCCCTTTACTCCTGACTTGTCCCTTTTTGCTCCTTCCCCTGGCAGCTGCCACCAGGCTTTGGCAACGAGGGCAGCCCAGCTGGGTGCACCTTGGCTTGGCACGGCTGCCCCAAAACCCCCAGAGAGACCCGCATCACACAGGGACTTGCCACGCAACACCTTCATGCTTTCCCAATAAACGAGGCAGTTCAGGTCACACGAGCCTTCAATCTCCCAGGTCTTCAGAGGAGGAGGAGACAGTCGCACTATTCCCAGCCAACTGAGAGGACACGATATGAACCGCTCGAATCAAGATGACTTGGCTGCATTTCAATGCCTCCCATGGTCGGGAAAGGCGGCAATATCTCCACGTACCAGGCTGATACTCATATTGAGTCCATTTTAAGCCACACATACCCCTTTTTGCTGCACAGGGAGTTGTTCATTCTTCTAGTGGGCTGAGCCTTTAACCAGAGAGGCGTATCAGAGGGGATGCTTGCTTTTCTTTTCTCTTGCCTTTTCTCAGGCCAGTGCAGGGAGAACATTTCTGCTTTATCGCAGACTGCCCCTGCAGCAAGTTTTCACATCGCTTAACTCCTCTTCAGATCTTCAGTGCCATACCAGTCCAGGGAGCTCACCAAGGCCCATGCAAAACACGGCAGCTGGCAAGCCAGGAGCTGCCAGAGAGGCTCGTCCTGCCTCCGCAGCACCTTTGGGCCCAAGTCCTTCTCAAGAAGCAGGAGGGGTCAGGCAAGGGAGGCGTTTGGGCTGGGCTTGAAACACCCGTTCAACCCCTGTGCCAACCTGCTGAGGAAGTGGCCGATGCACCAGGAGTCACACACAAAACCCACCAGGATTGCCTTCCTCACCTGCAGGCAGGCAGTTTTGGAGACCCTTCCACCGACCCCCAGCACCACACCATGGCCTCAAGAGCCACCCAGGCCAGCGGCTTTCACCCGCTTTCCAGAAAAGCCTCAGAGCTCCCCAAAATCTCCCCAGCCCAGAGCACTGGGACACTGTGTGGACAACACACCACGAGGCGCCAAACGGCAGACGAATTACGCCAATTAATACTCCCCTGGCATCTCTTGCAACGGAGAGGTGTTTGAACCTTGGTGGTCTTGGCCCAGGGCCAGCCGAGGTGATTAAATCGCGCCTCCTTCCACTCTCCCTTTGCAGTTCCAATTGCACGTGAAATTGCTCTTCACCTCCCGGCGCACCCAGCTGCGTCCTGGATGCCCGCACAGGGTTAAAAGGCACTGCCACAAGCCACAGCTCCAGGCTACGGGTCCACAGCCTGAGCCAGTCTGCTCAAACAGCTCCACATCCTGCGCTCGCTCCTCCAGTGAGCTGTGAGGAGGAGGGACCAGCCATGTCTGGCTTCTCCCTCCTCTTCATCTTTTTCCTTTCACCCAAAATTTGCTGGTGTGGGTAGTGGAGCAGGTCTGGGGTCCCTGCTCCGCTCCCCAGGCGGGGGGACCAAGACCCAGGTTCCCCAGGCAGGCAGTGACGCTGCTCCGTCCCATGCAGAGGGACAGGCGCCTGTTCCCCTTTCTCATCATGCGCTCCCCTCCCAGCAAACAAGGCAAAGCAAAAACGAACGCCACAGACCATTACGGCTTCACGCCCAGTGAGGGCTGTAGGACAGGAGGTCACTGGAGGGACCTCAGGGACCCCACTTTATCACCCAGGCTTATGCTCTCCAAGCCAAATCCTCCCAGCAGCACCCATCAGTGGCCCTGAGACGTCAAACCTGGGGTGCAAAAGGGCCCCGGCTTCCCAACATCCTAGAAAGGCTGGTCCCCGTCTCCCTTGGCTCCTGCTCTGCTCCTCTGTCCCCAGCAGATACCAGGCACCTCTTGGGGACTCAGCACAGCCTCCGGTCACCCCAATTCAGGGGGACGGCGGGAACAGTCACCGGTGGGGGGGGCTGCCCCCTCCTCCCTCCCCACTGCCGACGCATGCTCCGTCATGGCGCTAATCCCACATTAATATGCTCACCACAGCTGAAGCAGCCGACGTAATGAAAAAGCCCATCCACGAGGAGATAATTATATTACAAACTATTTTAAATCAATGAGAGCCAAGACGGATGGGGCAGGGGGAGTGCTGGGGACAGGCTGCCGTCACTCCGGGTGTCCTGCCACCGTCCAGCCACCTCCGAGGGCTGGACTCCCTGGCTCTGGAGGGCAGGGGCCCCCCAAGCCTCCTGCGCCACAGGCTGGGCAAACCGGGGGTGAGAAATACTAAAGAAAAGCAAAACGTGGCCCAGAAGAGCATGGCCTCGGAGCCAGCGGGGGACTGTCGGCATGGCTTTTGGTGCCCCAGCTCTCAGGACATGCGGCAGCTCCCTCCAAATTCACCAGCTCCCAGAAATGGGGGATGGCAGCTTTCCTTTAAAACCACTTGCAAAGCTCAGCCCAGCTTGAGTGCACAACCCAGGAGGTGGACTAGGAGCTGAGAAACAGCCACCTGGTTTTGAAAACGGCACTTTCACACCTGCGTGGCCACACAGCATGGACAAAACTGAGCAGGGGCAGAGGATGCCAAGATGTGCTCTGCAGTGGGGACAAAAAGAAAGGACATCCCTCCTCCAGCTCCAACAGAAGAGGACCCAGGGCCATGGACAAAGTCACCACCTCCAGTGTGACAACACATCCAGCCTCAAAGAAAAACCCCAGCTGCAAAGGAAACAGCTTAAAAGGGAAAACAGCTGGAAAAAGGGGAAACCCTAGAACGAAAGGAACCCCTACAACACATGTCCTCCCCCTCCCCTCCTCCTTTTGCGCCTTGTTCTCTCTCTCCTTTCCCCGGCCGGGTTTAATTTGACACCTTGAGCTTTGGTAACGAGGTGGGGAGAGAAGAGCCACAGCGGAATTCATTAGGCTGAGCACTGCAGGGCCCGCTCTCGGCGCGCTAATGACATCGGAGGATAGGGAAACGAGACAGCCGCCACGCCGGATGAAATAAACATGAGCACTGTCAGCCCTGACAGCAAAAGGGACAAAATAAGGCAGGTAGAGACCTTTCCCCAGCCGCGCAATGCAAAGCGACAGCTTCCAAAGCCCCCTGCCCGCAGATCCCCTCTGCCCTCTGCCTGGGAAAGGGGAGGGTGGCTGAGAAGGGAATGAAAAAGAAAAGTGGCGATTAAACCACCCTTTCCATGATTAAACAACCCTTCCCACAAATGAACCACCCTTCCCACAATTAAACCACCCTTCCCCAGGCTCTCGCACTCCTTCGGTCCCCTTCCACAGCAGGAGGAACTCGTGCCACCTCCTTCCAGCCGGCCGGTGCGATCCCAAACTCCGCGTAGCTGGTCCTGGTGTGGGGGTTTTGGGGATGCCATCTTTGCCTGAGATACACCTCTCCCTCCCCCAAACAGCACAGGGAAGGGGGGAGCAGGGCGAGACAAGTATTGCACAAATCCCCCATGCTCATCACACCAGTGAACAAGCCGGAGAGGACCGAGCTCCGGTTGCCACGGGGTTGATGTGCAGCACAGGGGCACATGTGCAGGCACAGACGGTGCTCCTGGCGCGCCACGGTGCTATACGAACCGGCACCATGGCTCTGGCACAACTTCTGCCAACACTCACCGTCGTCTTTGATTCTAGAAATACCCAGGCAACCAGCAACGCCTTACTTTGCTCACTTGCAAACCTTCATCCCAAGTCCATGAGTACTCAGGTACATCAGTCCTACTGAGACAGCAATGTTTAAAGGGCAATATGCAAGTTGCAACGGGCAGGAAAACTGCAGGCTCTAGGAGAAAACTATCTACATCAGCTCACCAGTTTTGATGCTGGACTGCAGGGACACCAGGCCAGGATGGTCCCAGCCTGCTTCCCTTGCAGGATCTGGGCTTGCAGGACCATCAGGCGATGCTGAGGTCTTCCACTGTGTCGAAAACGCGAGAGGACGGTTACAGGACTGCTGCCCAGCAGCAAGGAGCCGGAGCCCAGCTGCCCAGCTCAGCCTCTGGCACAGCCCCCGGCATAGCCCAGCCTTTCCTCCATCTCCAAACACCGCTTCCAGCCCCCTCCTCACCCAGCTCCTAGTCCCCTCTCCTGAAGGTACTCTTCAGGAGGATGAGGCTCTTGGTTATCGTAGGGCCGCTCCAAGCTGCACAGGGGACAGGAGGGTCAGAGAAGCAGGCATTACTTGCAGTGGATCAGGAAGAGCCACGTGGGCTTTGAGAAACCAGATCTTGGGGAAGACAGGGCCACTGAACTGACCTGCCCAGCATTAATTCTGCCCGATGTCGGGCTGAGCTCAGGGCCCAGCGTGGCTCCCCTTCGTGCCTCGCTCTGCCCACCACTTCTCCAATTCATCAGCCAGTGCAACAGCCAGGTCAGGCTTTCCTTCAGCGCCCCTGACGCTTTGCAAGCTGAACGACTTCTCAACCCAAGAGCAACTGGCATCGCAAGCAGACTTTTCCCTTCCTCCAAAACATTCACCTGCCCCATCCCTCCACTAAGAGAAGAGACTTCTTCCCACACGCACCAACACACAGCACAAGAGGTCATCTGCTTCATGCCAGGCAGATCACTTGGGTTGACAGATGCTCTCTTCCCATCAGGGATCTGAATTTTCTGCTTGGGTTTGGGGGCAAGTTTTTCTGGCTGGGCAAAGTTTCCAGAAGGCTCTTTTACAGTATCTTCACTCCAGCGCTTTTAGTGCTCCCAGTTGTTGGCTCCACTCCCAGGACACAGCAGCATGCAGGAGGGAAGGGCACACGAGGGAAAAAAAGGCAAACTTCTGGAGCATAAGAGCCCCAAGCACTACTCCTGTATCGGCCCCTGGCCTGTACCTGATCCAAACAAGTCACACATACACACCTGCCTCAGTTTCCCCACCTATTAAAATAGCCGAATCCTCATCTGGCCCTTTCCTCCTCCTGTTCTGAGCAAAGGATGGCATTCACTGACAAATGCACTGCTAGATTTGCTGCATCTTCACCCCCCTGCTTTTCACCCCAGCAAAGAACCCCACACGTTGATGGGAATATGGGACCCATCATATGGTTTAAATGACCCAGGGCTGTTTCCCAAAGTCCACTCAAAGGCCAGGAACACTTCCAGGCTCAGTCGTTCACCCTCCACTCCATCCTTTGCTTTTATTCCCTACCCCCACTCCCCCAAGCATCCCTTGAAAGCGAATGGCAATTGAGTTTGTAAGTCCCTATTCATCAAGGAAATTAATTCCTTATGCATAATTCATTTCTTTTGTCAACTTTTTTTTCCCCTCCCAAATGCTCCCGAATGCATCAGGAGTGGAAGCAGCAATGGGAGAATGGGAACACAAGAGGCTGGGGGGGGGGGGAAGAAACAGCCTCGCTATAAGCTGACCAGCCTATGCCCTGAACCAGCCCATCACTCCAACCCCTGGCTCACAAGGTGTCCCACGAGATGTCTGAAGAGGAGGGAGGCCATCACAAAGTTTGAGTTGCCAATAAGCAGTGAGTTTGCTGGTGGGACAGAGAAGATCTGTGGGCTGAATGTCTGTGGTATGTCTATGCTGTTGCCTGTGCCTGGAGGTAGCTGAGCTGAGGACGGTCTCGCTGTAGTTGAGCGGCACGTCAAGTGATGACTGAGAGCCCTAAGAGCGGTTCAGGGCTGGCACAGAGCAGAGGCACCAGGGTGCCCAGAAGACCAAAGATGGAGGGAGCTCTGAAGGCGTGAAATCACAGCGCTCTGGTCCCTGAATCAAAGGCGGTGGCAGCCTCCGATCAGGCTTTCTGTCCTCCTCATAGCAAGTTATATCGGCCCTGCGCTGTGCTGGATGGACATGTCCTTCAACAGCTAGCTCTCCAGGTCCAGAGCAAGCTATCCAGCCTTCACCATACATCTTGACTGTAAAGAGACATCCACCCCCGTCTGAGTTATTTATGGAGGAGAGCTCCGGAGCTGGGTCAGAGCCCTGCTGACTGCAGAAGCTTTGCAGATAGGTTTACCTTGTTGCAAGCGTAAGTCTGGAAGGAGGCCTGGAGGTAACATGCACACCTTGTCAGCTTTTGGAAGGACTACCCAGGAAGATAAACCCAGTTGCAAGAGGAAGAGTTGGCTGGAGATGAGCCATGCCTGCACTCAGAGAGGACTCTGGATCCCCTGTTCCTCCCAGTGTCAGGACGGCCCTATGCCACCAGCAGTGCCCAGCCTTTTATTTCCCTGCAGCTCTCACGGCATGGCAGGAACGGAGCGACTCTCCCTGCCAGCTCCACCTCACTCCTTCCTGAGGCAAGGAGATCCCAGCTCGGCATCAGCACAGCCCAGCTCAGACACGGGGACACCACCGCTGAAATTCAGACTGGAAACGCCGTAGCCCTGGCAGAACGCCGCCGGTCCCAGCCGGGTCGGGTACAACTGTGGCTTGGGTTACAGGGCTCGGTTTACCGCTGACCTATCGACATTTACACTCGCACGCAGCCGGTAAACCGCCTTCAGATACCTGACCAAAAAAGACTGTGGCGCTCGGCCCGTGCTGCTAATCCCCAAACTTGAGGAGAAGTTCACACGCAGCGCTCACACCCACGTACCGTCACTTCCCACCCTGCAAGCTGGGAAACTCCATATAAATAAAGCTTAATTGCTGCTACTCCGACACAGCGCACACGGGCAAAACGCGCGGTAGCCAAACAAACAGCAAAGCCCTGGGATTTCCCGACTCCTCCGCTCACCAGACCCTCCAGCCGATGTTCAACCCAAGTCAACAGGACCATCGCCTTACCTGCAAACCTGGCATCTTTCATGACCGAATTTCTCCCTCCGGTAAGGAGGGGAAGGCATTTGTATAGTGAAGTTGAATTCATTTACTGCTTCTGTGCTTGCGACTCTCAGTGGCACTAACGAAAAGGGGAAAATTAAGCGATGTGCTGAGATGCCACTACCACCTCCGACTCTCCGCGGAGGGGACACAGCCCCGGCTGCATCCCGCCCCAGCCTACAGAGCAAAAGGCAGCGGTTCATGCTGTTCCCTGTACTAAATTTGGACAGTAAGTAACGCCACCTTGTCACGGGGGTACAGAGAGCGTTTGCAACGCCCCATTTAACTGCACTGTACTCCTATCCACAGGCTTCATCAGCATATTTCAGCGGCGCCTTGATGGATGAAGATAGATGGGAGAACATCATCCTTGGTGAAATCACTGTTTTATCAAGGTTAAACCATCCTCACGCTGCACCACCTCCCTTTGTTGCTTCGTTTCCAATCACAAAATTAGCGGTAGACATAACGTGCGTTTGCACGGACCCCGTTCCTCCCTCCCCAGCTCAGCTCTCCCTTCTGCAGGGCGGGGAGGGAGGGGAAGCATGGGGAGACCTCTCCCCTTCTCCATGCCGAAGCCGCTCCAGCCCTGTGCGCTCTGGGGACCCAATGAAACCCCAAATCCACATGGATTTCATGAAGTTGCCTCTGCGGCATGGAGGGCCAGTGAAAGCACATCTCCATCATCCATCAGGGCTCTCCAACGGGTCCCGCTACAGCCAAAGGACCACCAGCCCTTCTCCTTTCACCTTGGCACAATCGCATCCGCTGGCACACTTCTGTGCACCGAGAGCTGAAGCCACAGCAAGCAGAGGATGAGGAAGGAAAGCAGGAGGCAGGTAGGCTTTTGGTGGAACCAGATGGTGAAAGTACCAAGGGGAACGGGATGCAGAAGGGCAGCAGCACAATAAGTGACCTTTCTCCGTTGTGAGCCTGGCCGGATGTGGGTGGGAAAGCCTGGGCAATTCGAGGAAAAGGGCACCAGAGCCAGGGAGGGAGGGGAAAGGCTTTTATCTCCGGGTCAGAAGTTCAACCCCAGTCCAGGTCAGCAGCGACAGAAAGCTGTCGCCTTCTGACACCTCTCTGGCAGCCAGCTGGGCAGGTTGATGGATGTCCCTGCGGCTCCCAGCGCCCCCCACGTCCCCACCTGGCAGGTTGGGCATGTCTCCTTCCAGCTCCTCCTGAGAGCTGTCCCCTCCAGACTCAGGGGACATGGCCCACAGCAGCTGTGCTGGGCCACCGGGCAGAGCCAGGTCTCCCTACAAACCCCATAGGAGCTCTACCAAACCCCTTCCACAGACACCTTCTGCCGAGGAAGGCTTGTCCCCCTGTCCTGTTTTACAGAAAAGGAGAAATACGTGGCCTTGAGTACCGTCCCTGGTGGATCACCTTGAATCACCCCATTTTTCCAAGATCAGACATCATACACTTGCTGTGGAGAAGACCTCGTGCAGGGTCAACAAGTCTCCAACACGTCTTACGCAAAATCATCAGAGGAGTCCTTGTGACTCGAAGCACCCGTCCCGTTGGAAACCCTAGATCACAGGCTCCCAAGTCACTTTGACCCAGATTTCGGAGACCTTTCGGGGCTGAATCACCCCCTGCCTGGAGGCGAGGCCCCAGCAGAGGAGAGCACCTGTCATCCCTGCGGCCTCAAGCCAGGCACTCGCTGCAGGAACATGATCCCGGTGGCTTCGGAATATATAAGGACAGACAACCAAGGTGGGCAGCGTGCAGCTTTTAAACGGTCCGCAGGACCCCTCTCTGTAGCCCTGGGCTCCTAAATACCTTTTAAAAAATCTGTACCCCCTTTATAGCACTGTTTGTCTCCGCAGGGCGCTATTAAGTTACAAGAATATCTCCGGGCCCAGGGCCAGCTGCCGTGTTGTGTGGTCCCCATTAAACACAGATGGGTCGGGCTGCCTCCTGCGGGGAGACCTGCTCCAGCCATGGCTTTGCATCCCCGTTGTGAAAAAGTCAGCCTTGTAGACTAGGTTTTCTATCTAGCCCGTCACTCGTTGCCTACATGTTGCATAGAACCCCTTGGCACACCTTCCAATCGAGGCTCAACGGCATTTTGCGCCCAAAAATAAGGGTAAGGTGGCTTGTAAGATCATTGGCTTTACAGCTGGGGAAACTGAGGCACAGGCAACGCTGGGGCCCAGCTCAGGCTCACGAAATGCAGCGATGCTGCAGCCAACCAGCCCAATTGCTGCACAGCCGCCCCCCTTCCCTCTCCCCTCCGCCCTGGCTCCTCCTGCATCTCCTCTGGACCAGCTCCAGACACAGCCGGCCCAGCGGGTCAGGTCCGTGGGGGCTGCCAGCTCTCCCCTCCTCCTCCTCCTCCAGCGGGATCTCTCCTTTGCTCTTTCACCAGCAGGGAAAAGCATCCCTGATATGCAGCTTAGCAGCCAACTGACCCTGGCAGGCAGTGACCCGGGAGAAGGTCACTTATCGAGTCCTGCTGTGCTATCTGCTGCCTCCAAAGTCACCCCGGCTGCCGGAGGGAGCTGACACCCTTGGGGCGCCGTGGGTACGTGCACACACACAGACACCCACAAACTTTCCAGGAGAGGCAGCTGGTTTCACACCCCAGCTCCTTCAGGGCTGCTTCCCCATACCCACAGCACCCAGCTGCTGGCAGGAGCAGAGCAAGCCTTGCCCTGGCTCCCTCCATCCCCTGCCTGCTCCTGCCATCCCCTGCCCGGCACAGGCAGCTCTCGAGTTTGCAGATACCATCACAACAAGCTTGGTGGAGAAGGAGCTCGGGATGAGATGCTCGCAGGGAAGCTTCCTCCAAGCTCAGCATGCAGCGGTTGGCTCGCACTCCAAAGCACTGCGGTTTATAGCCCTTATAAAAACATTTATATAGAAACTGCCTGTTCCTATGCATATAAGGCCAATGCCTTCAGACTTGGGCAGGCCCCAACACCATATTCAGGCGCAGGGAATAACCCGGCTTCCCAGTGAGCCGAACACATCCAAAGCTGGACAGAAACCAGCCAGCATCTCAGAAAACCTCTCCGAGAGCTATATATGGATTTTGGAGAGCCCAGTCCCAGTTCACACTGGGAGAAGAGGCCAGGAGGGCTGTGCTGACCAGCATTCTGGAGACATGGCTAGAGAAACACGTTACCAGGAAACTAAAGAAAGGGTTTACAGTAGTAAAAAGAAAAGCAAAAGGTGGACGTCTCCTTCACTTCACCCCATCCCCAGCACAGCGAGGTAAACAAGAGCACGGATTAAACAGATGCAGCTTACGCTAGATTCTGAAACAAAACAAAAGCAAGACTTTCTGCAGTATGACATTAAAAAGCACAGCTCTCGGTAACAGTACTGCAGCAGCAGATGTTCACAGCAGCCCAGATCTGGTTTAATGTGATGCATCCAGGTTGGAAAATGCTCAGCACCTGAATCTTTCAGTTTTGCAAGGATCCCAATCCGTGCCTGGTAGACAGGACCAGTTCCCTTCCACTCATTTCATATTGGTTGCCTCCGAATCTCCTTGGGTATCCCACTGCGGGGAGCAGAAGCATCTTCTCTCAGTTGCTACTTCATACGCTACCACCAAGGAGATGCCTTCTTCCTCAGTTTCCCCAGGACCCGAACAAAGCGCTCACTCCCATGGCCATCCCGGCCCAGCACGGAGCCATTCCCATGGCAAACTTGCCCCCTCCTCCCAGTAACAACCAGTTTGTTCCAGACCCGTGAAGCTTTCATTAAGAGCTCAAGGCTCATACTGGCCCCAAACTTCTCCACCAGCCCCAACCCAGGCTGTCCTCTGCCACAAAAGTGGCAGCACCTCAACCATGGGACAGTTGGGCATCTGTCAAAAGCAAGGACCCTCTGCAAAGCTTTGCTGTCTCACAGGCACAACTACTTCCAAGGCCCAGGGACAGCTGGACTTTGGTTCCTGGAGACAATTAAGAGAAATAAATCTGGTTGCTTTAGCCCCAGCACTGGAGGGGGAACGATTTTCCCTAGCGCTAATGGAGGTGCTTTTCCTTACATATATATCAGCTGAGATGATGTCCAGGCAGAACATTAAATTAGCCAGCGTCTATTAATTACAGCACTTCTATAGCTCTTCCCATCTTCCAAGTGCTTTACAAACAGCATTAATTCCTGTGCATGTTATCTCCTTTCCAAAAACCTCCCTGAAGAGCTGGCAAAGTCCCGCAGCCTGGAGCGCCCTTGGAGCGAGCGGTCCCCACCCAGCTCCGTGGTGCCCCGCACGCATCCAGGCTCCCACCGCGCCTTTGCTAAAGACCATTGTTTGGAGCCGGAGTGGGAGCCCGGCTAATTTACGAGTCATCAAAAGGGCCAGGACTCCCCGGCGAGGTCTGTCCCCAGCCGGTCTCCTACGGGCTGGGTCTTACTGCCATCCTCCCACCCCTGAGGGCTGCCGGCACTCCAACTTCAGCATCTCTGCCTCGCCTCTCTCCCTGGCTGGAGAATTTCTTCCGCCATTAAAATTAACAAGGTGGGTTTGCAGAGACGAGCTCGCTACAGAGCCCCTCCTGTTCCTGGAGTTTGGGGTTGTTTTTAAATTGAATTGCAGTCCTGTAAGTGCAAAGTTATACCAAGCGTCATTTACTTTACTGCTGAGCAATGAGGAGCGGGGAGGGAAGCAGGGCGCTCCCCTCCCGGCACGCTGTAAAGCACCTGGCGTGCACAGGCACGCAGACGCTGCCTGCAGTTCTCTGCTCCGGTCCGGCAGTGCTCCCCGTGCCAAAAGCTACAGCCTGGAAAATGGCACTTGTGCTAAAGCGCCCGCATTAATCAAATCTTCATTCACACCAGCAGACTGAGAGAGAGAGGGAAAGGCAGAGAGATCCCACCAGCTCCCCGAGCCCAGCCTTCGGTCCACCCGGGCTGGGAAGAAGTATGCTCCGGTACTTTGCCAAAGTCCTCTTCGGACTAAAGAGAGCAAGAACCACCTTGATTTTAGTCTTCCCAAGAGTTCAACTTCCATATACCTCCATCTAGGAGACTGTAAGACAAAGTGTTGTCCAAGCTTATGCAGCTATCTGTGGCACTGGAAAAAAGTCAAGTATAGATCATCAAAACCCCAAGTGAGTCCTCTGCCAGGTAAATCAGGGAAAAAAGCATTGAATGCAAAGCGCAAAAACGGAAAGGTGGAGGAAGGATTCCTCTCCCTCCCATTTTAATAACCCAAGGCTGCAAGGACAGGAAGAGCTCTTCAAACTACACTGAGCTGGGCACAGCAGCATCATGACCTTCACCGGTTTTCCGCTCATCGGAGAGGAAACAAACACAACATGCTCCAGTTTCTTTTACTCTTCTGCCTTTTTCTGTTCCCCACAGACCCTCTGGACAACCAGACAAGACAGACCTAATGCTCAAAGGGAAAGTCAGCTGGAGTGCAGCCCTGCCAAGATCTTAAGCCAGACCTTAGATCAGACCTATCCCTTCCCCGCTGCGAAGGTGCGGCAGGAAACTGTACCCTGGCCACAAGAAATTAACTGCGAATCTTAGCAAAACCCCGCTACCCTACGCATGCCAGACACTCGTGGCTTCAGCATCCCTGCACAGAAATGGGAAGATGCACTACAGGTATGCCAGGACCTCGTCCTCCCAACATCAACAGCTGGGTTCAGCCCTTCTCCCCTCCACCCTGTTACAGGGTCTAGGGCACAGGGCAGCACCACAAGGCAGGGCAAGGTCTCCTCCAGGCTTCGCTTACAAAGCAGCTTGGTGTCCAACCCGCAGCAACAGCGGCAGGCGGTGCTCAACAGCCCGTCCCCTCCAAAGCCATCACCTCCCAGCTCCGCGTCAAGCCGGCCACAGGCTTCCTCGAGCAAGGTGTGCCACGACACCTTTGCTCAGCACTCGGAGGCGAGAGGAGGGAGAAGGAGCCACTTTCCAACCAGCCTTAATAAGTTAATGCAAAAATCTTCCCAAAGAGTCTGGCTATAGGAGACACTGGTCTCCACTGAATCAAGATCTGTGATGCTGTAATATAATAGATGTAAATTAAAACAGAAAATCTATCATGCCTCTAATGTAGCCTGATAGCTGAGCGTGTGGATCCGTACAAGCAGAAGCACAGAGAGGAAGGGTGATATATGGCGAAGCTGGATGGAGGGTGAAAAGCGTGGCGAGACGAGCCGGAGAATGGCGCAGCCCGCTCTACGCTCCTCAGACCCAAGGGCAAGAGAGGAATAAATGTTGATTAGTGTTGATTTTGTCCGACGAACGCTTGTCGAGTGACAGTTGGACTAAGCTGCTCTGAAAGAGAAGCATTAATCTTGGTCTGGTTTAAGTAGAGTATATTAATTTGTGTCATTTTTACTAAGTCGTACTGAGAAAGGCTTCTTACTGCTTTGCATCTGACTGCTTTGGTGGTTTAGCCTACTTTATTTTTTTTTCTCCCTTTTTCCCTCCTTCCCCCTTTTAAACAGATACGGCGGCAGCAGCAACATATTCAAATAGCTCAGCAGGAGAGCGGGGGACCAAACGCTTCGCTCCTGGATTAAGAAAATAAACTCCCAGGGTGTTGGCATAGCAACAGCATTTCAGATGAACTGCTATATATTCCGTGATTAATAAATTAACATTTTTTTCATATGGTTGTTCCTTCTTTTCTTTCCCTCCTTCCGATGGCAGGAAGGAGAGCGAGGGGGGGTGAGCAGCACACAGGGGAGGCCGGCGCCAGTGTCCCCACGAGCTGGGGACGGGGCTTTGCCCAAACAGGGTGGCAGGGTCTCCTTCCCTCTCTGTGCACCCAACTGCAGCATGGAGCTTTCTGCACCCTACAGAGGCGTGGGAATACAACGAGGACGTGATGCTCCACATGTTGGGGCCAAGGAGAAACGGGCCTCGTGTGGATGGGGATGGAGATGCGGCACAGCCGAGGAGGGAGGCGCAGGGGTAGGGCACAGGCAGGGCTGGAGGTGCTGCCGGTCCCGGGACGAGGCCGGTTTCAACTCCCCTTTCAGGGCTGAATAGCCCCGGCTGGCCAAGGAGCGTGCACGCTCTCACCATGGAGGAATGGAGCACTCCTACAGCGGCAGGCAGCAGCACGGGCAGGCGCTGCCTGCGCCGCCGGTCCTGGCCCGGTTACGCTCCATTCCTGCTCTCGGCGGGACCGAGGGCTTCACACGCAGGTCTATGCCCCTTGCTGGTGGATCGGCCTTTTTGCAGCCGCTCTCCCCTCTCCGCTGCCTGCCTTCTTATTTCCTTTTACTTACTTTTATGGAAAAGGGACTAGAGGGAGAAGCTGGAGAAAATACTGTGAATTAAGAGCAAAAGACTGAGAAGTTCCCCAGAGCAAACTGCATGCACAGAGTTAATTTTCCATGGCTGGAGCAGGTAACAAGAGCTCCCGCACGTTTCGCAAGCCTTTCTGAACATAACCGGGCGAACCCATTCTCGTATGAACAAGAAACCAGAGCCTCCCCGAGGAGCACCGGTGAGTGACTGACCCAAATTCAAACACTTTCTTCCTCCTGCCAGCGCTGGCAAAGTGACCGGTACTGAACCGTATCTGCCTTCAGGCCCTTGCTGCGCTGCTCTGCTAAGAACCTGAACACAGGAGGGAGAAAACCAGCAATTCAGGATTCATTATAGCCCCCCGCAAAATAAAAAGGTCCGAGGATGTGCTGAGCCAGGAGAGCTTTGCCAGGACGGCAGGCTCCCACCGGGGTAAAGGCTGGTGGGGCGAGCCGTGCCCTGTTT
This sequence comes from Phoenicopterus ruber ruber, assembly GCA_009819775.1. Lineage (NCBI taxonomy): Eukaryota > Metazoa > Chordata > Aves > Phoenicopteriformes > Phoenicopteridae > Phoenicopterus > Phoenicopterus ruber. The sequence continues at coordinate 29,973,917 of CM020222.1, forward strand.
TCAAACACTCATACCAGGCGGTCTGCATGCTGTGGGATCACCATACCGAGAAGGTTCAGGCTTGGTCTACGTGCTGCTCCCACTGAATTCAAGAGGTTTGGGGTTCTTCTTAGAAGTCTTACTGTAACACCTCTTGCATCTGCAAACATGCCCTGAACATCCCCATCGCCCATGCTGCTTGCGGCCTCTTTGGCACCGTAGCAATCCTCCCCCAGCTCCACCACTGAAAGCTGCTTTGCTTCAGGCACCAACCAAAGTTGAAACATTTCCTCCTCTTACCAAAATCTGAATTTGTCTAAGTTTCATTAAAGCATGAAATCATTTTGACAGGGTTTGAGTTACATCCACCACAAGCTGCACGTGCGCATAGGCACACTGTAGGCACACACTCTGCACATCCCTGTTTGAGAATTAAGATCCTGAAGAACCACCAACATTTTTAAAAGCATTTCAGCTGTTTGAGACCCGAAGTCTGCTTTTCAAACCTGGCTAGAAATGAGGCTTCTCAGCTTCTCCCAAGAGCAAGACTTGGGCAACCCAGGAACATTATCAAAGGGGTTTAAACACAAGCCAAACCCAGCTGTTCTGCACTCGCTGCCCCGCACGCAGCTCAGGCACGCAGCAGAAAAACAGGACGAGTCCCAGCCGGTATAAATAGGTAAAGCTCCTCCATCACCAGCAGGAATATCCTGGTTTAAGCCCACTGCCAATCCCTCCCAGTTGTCTTTTGATGTCTCAACAACCACACCACCTCCTTCACAGCATCACCCCTCCGACCGTGCAAAGCCCCGGCACAAGCTGTGCCATCGTGCCAGGTCCCTCTACGTTCTCTATACCATAGCAGCCTACAGCACCATGCCTCGAGGGCACCCTCTCACCCACGAGACCTTCCACTGCTGCTGGCAATCCTGAAGAAATGGAAACCTTTAAAATTGGAGCCATTGGGGAGAGGGAAGCAGAGCATGGCCCCACAGCACTTTCCTCCGCTGGTTATTGCTGCTGCCGAGGACAGCGGGCGAGCAGCACAGCGCCGTGCCCTCCCCTTCACGTTATCTTACACCGAAGCACAAAGGACTACTTAGAAAACCCTCGCTGGTGTAATGCTGTTTCTCAATGACTTTTCTTATGGATCCTAGAGGATAAGCCGTATCAAAGTGTTTCCGCAGCTGCATACAGAGAGCTGGGGGTAACCTAAGCCTTTTATTTAAGCAATTGCCAGCCTCCAGCCCAGCGCCGGTAGTTTTTAGGGGGAAGACGGAAGCGAGCAAGCGCCCGTGGTCACATGGGATGCTTAGCCTCAAACTTCAGAGGTGTCTTTGGATATTGGCACATTCTTTGGCTAGTCCTGTTTGAAAACACATCCCAACTTGCAACATGTTTATTAAACACACCAACAATCGGTCTACAAGTAAGGACTGAGTCCCACATCCGAAATATGCAGAGCCTGGGATTTATCCCCACACCTGAAGGTGGGAATGTTCCTCATCCCTCCCAAGCACCATCTGTGAGAGTCCACGTGGAGTCACTGCAGCATCAACACTACCTGGGTCCTTCACTAACGCCTCCCATCTAACCCACGAGATTTTAGAATAAATCAATCCATCAAAACACTGAGTCCGAGTGTCAGCCCCTTCGCTCACGAGGAAAGGGCGATATCCTGGCAGGCAAAGTGCGCACACACGTCACAGCTCATTTTCCTGGGGCCGAATTGAGGGAGCCAGGGTCGGCATGGGAAGAGGTGCAGCCCCCACTTTCCAAGGCGTATGGCCGGGGAGACAGAAAATGGGGCACTGCTTGGCCATAAAGGACCAGTGCCACGACTTAGGTGCTATTTCAGCAGCCTAAAATGGTACAGAAAAGATCCTGTTGGCCCTACCTTTTTATCTGAATGCTGCTGTGCACAGAGGCTGTGTCCCTCCAGCAAAGAGCCTTGCCCACTTCAGGCACCATGTCACACTGGTCCTTTACAGGATTAGTCCTTAGATCGGTCTGCTGGACCAGATGGTTCTCAGCATCCTCATCACAGGCAGCAGCAAGTATGAGATCCCCTCTTAAAAATTTAAGTGGTCAACCAGCCGAGACTGGGATGGGGAAACCCTCAAAAGAAATGTTTTAAAAAAGAAAAAAAACAAACAACCACCCACCACCAACAAAATCACAGCCCAACAGAACAGCCTCCTGGAATTTGTCCTTGATGATCTGCACCAGGTTATTCTGCTTCCCCCAATTTCCCCAGTTTAAAATGAATCCTGCAAACAATCAGGAGCTCAAAACAGAAGAGGAGGTATGTATAACAGTGCCAACCACACAGCATGCTGCAAAATCCCTTCAGCCCCTTTCCAGCTTTTGCCCCCTGCAGTACAATCCCCCGCAATGCTACTTAGACCCTATTTCTGGCCTCACTTCTCAATTCATCCCTTGTCCATCCTGAATTTCACTGCCCAGTTCCTAGACTGGGGACAGCTCTGTGTTACCCATTCGATAGTTCCTCACCATCTGAGACCCACACCCCTCATCAGTTCACCCAGGGAGAAGCAATGTGGCAATACCTGCTCCCTGAGCTTGTCAAGGAGCATTTGTTTTGAAAAAAATTTCTTTAACCACTCCCCAAATTAAGGGGAAAGTCTGAATTTAAACTCAGATCAAGAATCCCAAAGAGAGGACCAACCAGAGAATTAATCATTAATTCCACGCTGCTCAAAAATCCCGATCCAGAAGTTTAGCCCTGGACCACGTCCACCCACATACCTGGTTTGGGGGTGCCTCTAATTTGCTGGGCTCTCCATCAAGCTACCCGCATCATGCTTGCACAGCTCCATCAAGGCGCACTCATAGAGACGTGCTCTCCATAATTTGCAGCCAGGACCACAAGAGAGAAGCCTGTAAAAGGTCTTCTGCTGCTATTACTCTTTTGCTTTTACAAAAGACCCCATGAAACTCCAGTGCTGTGCAAAGAAACGGTACAAACAGCTAAAACACCATTCATCTAACGAGCTTCTACTCAGCATCCTGGAGTCGCTCATTCATTTATTTTCTTAAGTTTCTCTCAATCCAGGTGTTTCCTACCACGTGCTACCACCTAACATTCCCCCGGAGAGTGGCTGCTGGTGGGTCTCCTGGTCTGCTGTGGAAATTAATGAGGCTCCATCACGAAGGGAGAATTTCCCTCCGTAACTCCCTAGCTCCAGTCCCATACATCTGGAGTTCCTGAAACTCTCTTTATTTCACCAGTATCGTTGCATTAATAAGATGTCTGGAGACACATGCCATACCCAGTTAGGAAAACGAACTAAGATCTCTCCTGCTCTATCAAGTGTGGCCTCTGCAGCCCAGAAAGCCCACTGCTACCCTTTTTGCCAAACCACACTGCAAATAACACATCTAATTTGCTCTCCGCTGTGCTCCGTAGGTCTTTTGCAACATTACTGATTTCCAAGAGCTTTCCTCCCACTGAATCTTTCCGGTTTGGATCGTGAGGGTAGTATTTTGCAATTCCTTCCTCGCACATTCATGAAGTGTTGCTGTTTGCCACTAAAAAGCCGCTTGCTGGGCTCTACCCCAAAGGCAGCTGCGTTTCAATGGTCGGGAAGCTAATAATATACATTACCATACTGGTAGGCAGGGAGAGACATGCACTGATGTTTATATCTTCCCCACACAACCAATGCACAACGCAGACAGGTTTTTTCGGAGGAGAATTTGGAGACAGAGGGAAGCGCGTGAGACGATCACACCCCGGGAGCGAGCGGCAGCGCGCCGCCAGCACCCCGGCTCCCGATCGATAGGCCATCTGTAATAGAAGATCAATCGCTTCCATTTTGCGAGGTGTTAAGTGTGACGGGGATTGAATTAAAGCCGAGACCATAAGAGCAGCTATAAGTTATGCCTTTTTCCTTCTCCCCTTTTTTTTCCTTTTAAGAAACAAACCCATAAAATGGTACTTTTTTTCTTTCCTCTTCCCTGCCCCCTCCCTTTCCCCTCTAAGATTTTCAATTAGGTGAGTGGAAGGACGAATGGTGCAAATACATTTTGCTGAAGTTCTAAGTGCTTTTGAAACCCCCTGTCAAAGCATTTAGTAACGCAAGATTTAAGATGCCCAATTAATTTTTCCCCAACAAGGAGCCAAAAGTAGATGCAGAAGGAGGTTAAAAGCTAAGTGTTTAATTAATATTAAATTTATATGATTCTTTATCACTGAAAGCATTGTAAAATTGAAAAAGCAGTTAATTTTATGGTCACTGTGTATTCCTCTGCTTTGATCTTTGATCCGTGGAATGAAATCGTGGAGTGTAAAGATTCTCCTGCTTTATTATACCTGTCTCACGGCAGGGATGCTGGGCGAGGTGAGCTCATCTGAGCCCCAGCACAAACTAAGCAGGCTGGTACCCAGGCACGAAGCCCACACGCTGCCCGGGGCTTGGGGGTGCACAGTTTGCAATCACCCCCCAAGGGGAACTTTGTGCCATTTGGCCGAGGACGGCACGAAACTCTTCTGTACGCCACCGCTGCCTCGCCGCCGATTCCTGGCCTCCCCCGTGCCTATCTGCCAGCGAGACAAAGAGCTATTATGCAGAACGGATTGCACTGGAAAGAAAAAAAAGGGGGGGGATAATTTCTGCAGGGTTTTTTATGTGGTTTTTTTTATATTTTTAAATCCCACTGGGAGCCTCATTATAATTTAGTTATTAGCAGGAGGAAGAAAAACCAAATAAGTAAAAGAAATTTAACATCTTAAAAAAAAAATATTTAAAGGGAGGAGAAAAATCAACAGGATGAAAGTTCTCCAAGCTTCAAAGCAATTGCAAATTCCTGATTCAAACATTTCAGGCAGCTCCACCAACAGCGAGCTGCCTTGGGGTCAGCTCCCTGTCACAGATCCATCGCCGCTCCCGGACAGAGCAGGCAGGGTCTCCCCGACCACAGACGCCCACACAGCCCAGACGGACACCCAGGATGGGAGCACATCTCCACGCCAAGCAGGACTGTCTGATTCCACTCCTCTCATCCAGCCCTCCACTTAGAAACCCTTTGCAAGGCCACATACATCTTCCCCGGTCCCTTCAATTCAGCGCCTCCTTCCCAGACAGAGGTATTGTGCGTATATTCATATAGTAAGAAAGTGAGAGTTTAAATGGGAATTTAATTTTATTAAAGGCTTAATTTTAGGGCAGGTACGCAAGTCATACATACGAAGCGGCACAAAGTAATGAAATGGTGCAGCTCTCAGGATACAGCTGGGAAAATGGGGAAGTCATTAAGGACAGACAAAAATTAGGCTTGATATCAAGAAATAAGATCTAATAATTGGCACTGCTTCATAAGCAACAGGAATTAATACTGTTAACCCTTCGCCCCCACTCTTCAACTTACTTTCGGTTGCTGTCAGAGAAGGACAGTCACCTTATCCCCACATGAGAGGTTCCAGCACAGCAGCAACACAAGCTGCCCCAGGTCATGCAACAGTGATGGAGCAGAGCCTGGAAGAGAAACCAAGTTTCTCCTCTCCCATGGGATGGCAGAAGAAGGCTCCTCTTCTACTAAGCAAAAGAGATGCCAGATACACAAAGCAGCAGTCTATAACCTCAGGGAGTCTGAAATGGGATGGATACCAACAACGCCATCTCTGCTCCCATCCATGACTTGGAAGCATGAGACACAGACTTGTGTTTTTCACATCCCCACTGGACGGGCCATGGAGTCCAATCATCAGAGATGCTGGCCACCAAATCACACCCTCCAGCTGGCACTTCTTCAAGCCCATATCCAGCCTGAGTTCTTAAGGCTCAAACTACCCTTGGCCCAGCCAAGACAGGAGGTCAGATTTCCAAACACTCAGCCCTGGCCTTGAACCAGGCAACTGGCTTTCAAGCCTTCTACAAAGCATGTCAACAAAACCACCCTGAGAAGTATCTGCAATTGTCCATGGGGAGGTATCTACAGCCAGACTGCTCTCTTCACTGTTCAGGGAAGAGAAACAGGTACCAAGGAGCCCACCTCCTGCTAACATTCACATCTAAGGTGATGCTTTCAGGATGTGCTTGACAGGAGTCCTGCATGACTTCTGGTCCTCTCCCATGGACCAGAAGTCATGCACGCTCAGGCACGGCTATGTATCCATCTTGGGAAGAGCTGCCATTAAGTGAGATGTTCAGGGGACACAAGAGACCTGGTGCTGCTCCGACAACTCCTCCGCCTCCTCCCAAGCGGTGGAGAACAGCAGGTCCACCACAGCTCCGGCCGTACACAGCAGCCTCCCCGCGCAGACAGACCGACTGTATTTTATATGTATGCGTGCAGATATCGACAGATGGAGAGAGAAAATTACTGTGCCCATAAATTGAAGCTTTGGTCACGTCAGTTCAAGAAGCAGAATAGAAAATTTAGAGCCAAAAAACCAGCTTGTGTCAGTCAGGCTGATGAGCGCAGGCGCCAAAAAACACACCCCTCAGCATGGGGAGGCGAGACACAAGCACACGCACGCACGCAGAGACCCCGCTTCTCTCCATCTATTCTCAGCAACTGTTTGTCTGAGGCCACATGCAACTGGATTTGTCAAGCCCCCTTTTAACAACTTCTTGTCACAGTCCATTACCAAATTGCATATAGTTATATATTCCACTAATTAGGCTTCTAAAATATCATTAACATGTCTCTTGATCATTAGCATAACGTATGAGGCGTCCTCGTTAGGCACGACTCGAGTTTGTTAACGCGGTAATGAAAGGCACGGGGCTGGTACTGCAGGAGCCGTGCAGAGATAGGAGGCTGGGAACATCAAAAGCATCAGTGCCAGGCTTAAAAAAAATAACAACAACATCAGCGAGAGGCAGGGGCAGACGCCAATCGCTGGGAAACCAGGGTGACGTGGAAGGTGGAACAAGCATCTCCAGGCAGGCAGATACTTCACATACACCACGCATCTTCCCCTGACTAAAATAACATTCCCATGATCTGAGTACAGCACAGGTCAGGGATGAGTCAGGATCACAGACCTGAACGCATCATCATCAGGGTCTGGATAAAATGGCAGTGATGGCCAAGGTCCACAAGAGACTTCAGCCCCGCGGCACAGATCTACGTCCCCAGTTGAACCTTTCCCGTCTGGTTGACCCTGGGACACCCCTCACACCTCCTTGGGCCAGCCCTGCTCCACACAAGGACAACTCTGCACCCAAAACCCAGTGCAAGGCACACACAAGTTCCTCCCTCCTCCAAAACTGACGTTGAACGCTTCCTCTCCCCAGCCCCAAGATAAAACTGGTCCGATGCAATGCCAGGCAACACCCTCACCCACCCAGCTCAGACTACGCAACATTGAGCAACCACCCCAGTTAAACCGACGATGAAAAACCACCACCCACCAGGCATTACACAGCGGGAGATCAAGGGTGTTAGAGACAGCAGCCCGGGATGGTGCAATGGCACAGGACCTCGGTCAGGAATGTAAGAGAAAGGCCTGAAAGGTCTCCAGTACACAAATGCGACCCCCAAACAGCAATATTTGCGTATGTGTTTCAATGCATTCAGGGCTGGGGGGTGAAGGATGTGAATTAATAGCCAAAGGTTTGACCAGGACAGATGCTTCCATGTCCAAGCCAGCTCATGTATCAGTGGTTACCACCGTTGCTATAAATAAGCAGAGACTTTTTTTTTTTTCCTTTGAGCGAATAACTCAATAAGTCACCGCATGAAAGATATTGTAAATAGCTCCAGCAGAGTGCAAGTCAGGGCTGCTTCCAATTAGCTTTCACTTACGCTCCCCCCGCCTGCGCCAAGTTTGCAGAGTTTGTTCCCAACACGCCACTCGCTGTCTGGGGAGAGGTGGGGAGCGAGCCCCACTGCAATCCGGGCCACAGCTCCTCCACGTTAGAAATGATCTTTTCATTAAAGCCGTGAGGACGTCAAAGCAAGTGAAAACAGCCCACATATGCATTTATCTTTGTCCAGATGTTAATGCAAAGGTGGGGGGGGAGGAAACAACCAAGAGCTTTTCTTCAGCTGCTGAGAGCGAACACCACCACCACCGCAGCAACAGCTTGGAAATACGAAGCAGCACACAACTTTTTATTAGAACAAAGACATAAAACAAGCTCGGCGAAGGCAGCCCAGGGGCTTTTACGCACACATCTGAAGAGACCCCCCCGCCATGTCCCTAAGAAACGGGTAGGACGCATCCTCGTGGGCGACACCGCTGCCAAAACAACAGGGGGAAGATGGATGATTTTGTGACTCTTCATCAAAAAATTCCTCTTCCATGAGATAAAGGTGGCGTTAAGACTCTCTCCAAGTTTTTACTCATTCATACGCACAACCTTTGTGTCCCGCACATGCGCGCATCTTCACGCAGCAGCTGGTCCCGATACCAGAGGAGCATCACAGCCAGGAAACTATCACCAGGAAGATAAAATACAGGGCAGGAGAGTGCAGGATCGGTTGGTAGCCTACAGGAACAGGAATCCTGGGGAAGGGACTTAATTCCCCACCACCACTATTTGGGAAAGGCTCTGGGAAAGTCATGGCGTCTCCGTGCCTCACCTTTTGCCATCAGGATGGTGCTACAGATGCCTAACCTGTGCCGGGAGATGGAGAGGGACCAGGAAATCAAGACCTGCTCATCACATCATTGTTTTGGTCAATGCTCCCTTCTTAAGTCACCACACAACTAGGTACCACCCTCACCCAGGCGTTTTGCAAGGAGGTCAGCAACACCCCAGAGCAGGACCAGGAGGTCTCCCTAAGCAAGCAGATGTATTCGTTCACACCCGAGCAGCCTCCCTTCCCTGCCGACCCAACCATAACATTACACTGAAATATGGACACTGGAAAGCATCCACCGTTTTGGGGAGAGCGGGTTATGGCAGTCAGCGCAGCACATACCGCTTTTGTTTGCTTCCTGCCTTTCAAGCCAAAAGCAACAATCACGAAAAAGAAAAGCCACTAAGACTTGATAAAGCTTTTCAATTCAAAAGGGGTCAGGAAAAAGTTCCAGGAAAGGGAAGAGAAACAACCATCTCTTAAACCCTTCAATGTGGCGAGAATCAGCTCTTGCAGGCTAGAGGTTTATATTTTTCCCCTGCAGTTTTTCAACCATCTTTATCCCCCTCCATGCTCCATCTTCTTCCCACTCCCTCCCACGCTCCCAAATGGCGGCAGTGCTCTATTAAAATGGCCAGAGAAGAACCTCTCCCCTCCCCGTGCAGGAGGGCGCTGGGTTGACCTCTCCACATCTGGACATGGCTGCAACCTCCGGCTTTCCACGGCAAACGCTGGCAGCACAGCGACCTTCCCGGAAACATGGTCCCCTGACCTTCCTTCTCCAACCCACCCATCTCCCGTCCCTCCGCTGAACTCCACCACCCTCCACCCGAGCCGGGCTGGGGACACGGCACTGTCTCACAAGGGGTGCAACTCCTCCGGACAGGGTCTTGACAGCTCTCACGGGCTCAGATTCAGGGTGTATTTGCTTGGGAGATTGAAGGGGGGTCAGAGAGAAGAGGAAGAGAATCCAGACTGCAAACCAGCCAGATTTAACTAACTAAAGCAAACAGCCTCAACAGCAACAAATCTGTTCAAATCCTAGAGCTGTTTCACTTTTGATCACCTGGAGAGCGCTTGCCACCACAGACCGCCTTTATCCAGCACACCTATCGCGCAACCAGCCAGGAGGGGTTGCAGACCCATCAACATCTCTACCAGTGCAGTGGAAAAACCTTGGTGGGTCTTCTTCCTTCTCATGCTCCATGAGTCCACCAGATCTCACCAGGTTGTTGAGTAAAACAGTCTTCCACAGCCATACCAACGTGCCTCAGCCTTCCCCAGCCAGTCCGGCACGAGGTGGTCCATGCTCTGGCTTTTCCAAGCCATACGTGGGCCAAACCAGACCGTCGCTGATACCACATCATGTGCCCTCCCCATGCAGGTCCAGCACTCCCTCCTCTATGTGCCCCAGCTTTCCCCCAACTCACACAGCCACCTTTCTCCGTACGAACTGCCTCTCCCAAAATACCAACAATTTTAACACATTGACGCATTGCTGGAAGACCACAGTGATGCTCCTGTGGAACAGGAGACCTCATCCCAACAGGGCCCACAACCAACCACCTCGTCTACTTGGCATGGTTTTTCCAAACATCTCCCCACCCAGACTGCAGCCGCCCAAGGCAACCTGGAGCTCCCCGCACCTTGGACCATCTCGGCTGGAAAGAGCACGATGGAAAGCAGAGCAGATGCTAACAGCCAAGGTGCAAACTGTCACTCGGGGCAGTCACAACACCAAGAAGCAGAAGGGCTCACACCGGTGGCATCACCTGCTCCCAGACGGAGGAACAGGCAGAGCTTTTCTTTATAGGACACAAACAGCTTTTCCCATGCACATCACCACCACCAAACCCCACTTTTGCAGCTCCCCCTGCAGCAAGCCTACTGATTTTTTGCCCTCCTTGCTGGGTGAGTGTGGAGACCCCATCCTCACCCCCCGGCCGCGCTGGGGGGGGGGGGGGGGGGGGTCACATTGATAAAGCCTCATGCATGCAGCGAGACATGAGCCTCCCTGCTGCCCGCAATCAACTTCGTTTGTTTATTTTTATTTGAGCAAAACTTTAGCTAGGCTGGGCTGGGGGGAGACTGGGAGGGGGACAAACCCCTGGAAAGCCGGGCTGCGCGTTGGTCTCCAAAGGGACTGAAACTTGGGATGGGAGGAGGGGCCAGCTCTCCTTTCCAAAGAGCTTTCAATAGGAAACAGATGTTGAGGGCCGGAGCACCAAAAGCAGGGTCTGCAGCGGGCTTCCCTGGCTCCACGCTCCCGACAGAATCCGTTTTAATTAAAATATTTCAGTTCAAGCACGAGGCAAGGGGTAGGGGGAGCGGGGAAAGGTCTGGGGGTGATGTGCTTGTTACCTCTGCGCAGGCAGCAGGGTTTGTGGCAGGGCTGGAGGGGGTGCTGGGGTGCGTAGGGGCGGGTCAGAGACCCCATCCCGTACCCCCAGTCCAGGCTCCCTCCCTCCAGCAGGGCTCGACATAAATTCTGCTGACCTCGAGTGAAAAATTGCCTCGTTTCAGTACCGAAAAAATAACATTACATCATGTAGGCTGTGTCAGGTTCTATCAATGCCCCTTTCCCGCCCACCCCCAAAGCAAGGGGGATGTAACCCAACACTATGAAAACACCAGCCCAGAGAAGAAAAGGGGCCTTTGTCGTGGACCGTCAGCTCCCCGCTCCTGCCTGAGGTGAAGAAAGATCTCCGAAAATGTTAGGCTGGGAGGTACAGACTCCAGACACGTCCCCCCCACGGCCCCTTTGCTTCCCCATCCCCACCTTCAAAACCCCTGCTTCTCCCTTACTTAAAAACTTCTGGCATGACTAGGATCCAGAGCTCCCTTCTCCCCAGATCCCTCGGCAAAGGTCAGCCCCGTAGAAAAAAACAGGGTGCCAAGAAGCCTGAAAGCCCAGCCATAGGATCACTAAAGTCTGACTTTAAGCCTGGATGAGTCAATAGCGTCCTCCAGGTGAGGATCCATCCTGGCTTTCTTCCCACAGGCACCCGACTCCCTCGCAGGAGGGGATGCAGAGCAGAGGACACACAGACACCCACACCCAGCTCCAGGAAGGAGAAATAGGAGAAGGTCAGGACCCTAACAGTGAGGGGGGGAGCCGGCGGGGGCTCTGCCAAGCCACGGCCACCCAAACGAGCCCGCGCGCCCCACCGGAGCGGAGGCAGAGAGCATCTGCCCATCCCGCAGGGACAGGCGTGAACCAACAAGGAGGGAAGGAAATTCGGGCCCACAGGATCCGATAACCAGCATCGGCAGCGCACCACATTAGGGTCCTCGAGGCTACGAGTTGAACAGGGCTGGGCGCAGGCTGCAGGGCTCTCCTGCGGCTGCTCGGGGAGCGTTGTGCCGGGTGGGTGGGAGGCAGGCTGTGCCACTCGCCCCGTGACCAGGGAACAGCCCCTAACCCGCTTTATTTACTGGGGGAGAGGAGCTGCACGAGCCTGAGGCCCCACAGGCTCCTGCGCTGAGCGTGCAAGTGGGAATGAAGAGGGTGCAAATGGAACGAGCCCCCCTGGACCACGCACAGCGCAGGGCAGGGTGGCGGGTTGCTTTCTGCCTCCCTGCTGGGATCATGCTTTCCTCTGCTGCAAGATGCGGGAGCAGGGGCAGGCACCCCAGCAAAGCGTGCCTTGCTTAAACCGTGCTCGCCAGCAGCATCCTGGCTCGCTGAGCAAACCCATGGCAGAGGGAAAAGTAGCTGCCGCTGCCCGCGGGCAGCACAGTACCAGGCCATGTGCGGGTCGAGGGGAGAGGGAGGAGAACACCCAGCTTGCCCCAGGCCCTCAGCTCTCAAATGTATTTTCTCATTAACGTGTAATACGGTTTTATTGTCTCAAACAATGTCTGTTTTCGATCAGTTCCTTTATCCCAGACACTGCCGGGCGCAGAGAGACGGAGGAGGCCAGATGGTTCGTGTTGCAGGAGTCTTCCCGCTCTTCCCCGCCCGCCCCCTAATTCCTTACAAATTCCTGGAATGCCTGCGCCCCTGAAAACCAGCCCCGGGCAGAGGCAAGCATCAGCCTCCGGAGCAGGGGCTGGGGGCCCTCCCCGGCCTCCCCTCCTCACCACCAGTAGCTCGCGCAGGGCAGGTCCCCGGCAGCGAGCGGCAGCTCCCGGCTGTCGTCTCCTCTGCAGGGTCACCAGCGAGCGGTTTGCACCCGAAACCAGAGATCCACAGGTCCCCTCCTCCCTTGCCCACAGCAGGGGGATTTCCTCTGCTGAGGGAAGGACGTGTAGACCCCAAAACTCTCCATCTGAGCCCCAAAGGCACGCCAGCACCGGGGCTGCAGGCGGTGGGGAGGACATCTGCCCATAATCCCCACCACGTGCCCGAGGCCACCAGGCCCCCGCCACATCACTCACAGCTCCAACTTTCACCCACGCCTCCCGGCGTTAATCCCCACGCCAGCAGCTGGACACGGAGGTTCGCCGAGCCCTTCCCAAAATCCAGGGGCTGATCCAAGCCTCAGCCGAATCAAAGGAAAGGCTCCCGCTGACTTCAAGCAGCCTGCCTCCCGCCTCATGCCGGCTATCCAGACAGGCAGCTTGGTTGGCAGCTCCAGCCCACCCCGAAACACATCCTGAGGTCCAGCGAGGCTCATGATCCTCCTGCCATCCTCCCAGCACCCTTGCGAGCACCTTCCTTGGGGGAGGAGGGACCCACAGCACAACCCAGCAGTTAGGGGGAAAAATAAGGGATGCCGAAAGCAATCGTTCAGCCTGGAAGAAGGCCAGGAGACTAGTGTTCACACCCTTAAACTTGGGAAAAGCGCCACGAGAGCACAGATAATCCCATCTGGGAAAAACCCGAGTCTGGTGGAAAAGATGGCACCTCCTCCGAGGCACTCAAGCACTGCATGGCACAATGGGGCCATGGGTCAGGTCATCCCAAACTGGGCACCGGCTGCAGGGTCCCATGATCTCCCTCATCCTGCACACCTTGTTTGGTCTCCCAGGAGCTCCATACAAGTCACATTTTCTCCTCGTTCCCGCTCCGTGGCAGCCGCTGCCCAGGAGAAGTGTCTACCGAGGAAGGGACAGAGGGAAGGCCCAGCCTGCAGCACCCCGGGCTCAGTAGCTACTCTCCAGGGTCTGGTTGCCAAAATGTCGAGTGGGTTCCTCAGAGACCTGCCGAGCAGACAGGTATCTGCTCCCAATTCGACTGAATTTTCATGAGGATGACACAAGACAGCCCCACTGCCAAGTTTCCACAGCTCTTCCAGAGAGGAGGGGTGCCAGAGCCTGAGAGGCACCTCCAAAATCTCACTCGCACACGCAGCGAGGAGGACGCCTTCTTTTTTCCTCCATCGCTTTTTTCCCCCCCCTAAGCCACTCGGCTCGTTTTAGCAAGCCCTACGCCAAACCTGCCTCCACCCGGAGAAACGCCAGGGCACACAGTTAAAATCCTGCCAAGTTCTGAGCAATGAGGAAAAAAAATAAGGGGGTGGGAGGTTTATAGCGGGAAGATTTATACCTGTAGAATCATGCTGTCTTCTCCAACACCCTTCCTACACCTTGCCCACGAGCACTGAGATGGAAGCAGTTGTTCTTGCCATGTCACGGTCAGATGCTCGAGAGGCAAAGCAGCAGAAGCTGAAGGGGTCTGAGATGTTTAGTTTTACACCCAAGAAGCCCACATGCAGAAGAAAAGCTGCTACAGGCTAGAACTGAGGGGTTCGGAGAGTCATCAGACCCCAGGCCTCAAATAGCCAGGAAGGGAGACAAGTACGGGATGTGCCCTTGCTACAGCGGAACAAGAGGGCTGGAATAAGTGACGGTGGGGCGCATGCAAGCATTTTGGTGATTTTGCACTCTGTAGCAGAGAAAATATCACCTGCCGCCTTTTGGCATTCCCAGCGCTCAACTTTGGCTCCATCCAGCAAGAAAAAAACCCAGCAGGAAAGAGCGAGTGAGCTGAAACCTGATCCCCTGAAAGGCCGGACTCGGTGTCTGGCTTTTCTTACCGGCTCAGCCGACCTGTACGTGCCAGCTTGGGAAGGCGTAATGGTTCCACCGACAGAACTTCATTAACTTTTTATACACTCGGCCGCTAATTTATAATCATTAGTGGACAAACAGCCAACAATTACACAAGCAGCACGTTAAGAGAGGCAGAGAGCTTGAAGGAGCAGCGATGGAGACGTGCTCGTGGTCGGGAGGAAGCGGGGACAGTGTGTCCCCCGTCCCGAGGCTGGCGTGTAACAGGGGCAACCTCTCCTAAGATTTACTGGCATGCCATTTCGTCAGCTGGAATGAAGGCATCGGGTAGCAGAAAGGCAAAAGGCGCAGGTGAGCACAGGGAGGGGAGAAATCTCACAAGCCCTCTCATTTTCAACATAAAAAATAAAAAGAGAGACGGGAAGAGGAGGAGCATGCACATTCCACATTTCCAACTCCTGGGGCAGGCAAGGCCTCTGTTTGCCAAAGAATGGGAAACTGCACACACAAACAGGACAAAATTCACCCTGATTTAATGAAATCTTCAGACGTAGGTCACGTAACCCCAGTGCCTTTCCATGCACCATCTCTCCTTCTGCTGGAGGCAGCTCTGTGCGGGAGACAGGAGATGGTGTTGCCATGCACAGCCCTGTCACCCTGGGTAAGCAACACCTGCAAGTACCCAAATCCTGAGGATGCGTCTACCTTCAGGATGGCGATGTGAAAGCAGGGAAAGGTTTCAAACACCTCTGAGATCAGTGGTCTCTGTTCCCCAGAAGAGAAGTCAAAACTAACTCTACCAGTGCTCCTCTCCTGCCCATTATCCCACCCAGTCCCTGCCAGCAAAGGCGTGGGACTCGCGTCACCCAGCCAGGCCCTCGCCGCACAAGGTGATGCCGCAGGCAGAGGACAACAGGCAGGCTCCCTTCTCTGCAACAACCCGAGCTGCTTTAATCGATCAAAGAGCCGTAAGATCTGCAGATGCAGACGTCCCTGCTGTGCGGGCAGGCCAGCAAGGAAGCGGAGTGACCTGACCAGCATCACTCAGCAACGCGTCATGCCCAGAAACCAAACCTACACCTCTTTTGGCTCCTGCGCAAGGGCTGAGCCTGCTCTCCTGCCCCGCACCAGGCAGGCCAGCCAGTCCTTTTTCGAGACGTAAGCTTCCTGCTGAACAGGTCTAATGAACACTGCGCGCGCCCTGCAAAGCCTCTGCTCAGGCATCTCAGCAAAGCACCCACTGCCTCTGATCACAAGACAGGAAAATTCCTTTCCAAAGCTCAATGCAGCAGGGGGGAAAGAGCAGCACCCAGCTTTGCAAAGCTGAGCAGCACCCTTGAGAAAGGCAATCGAGGCGGGTGGCTGGCCCCAACCCACCCAGCTCCCCTGCAAAGCAGGAGGGGGAGGATACAGTGAGCAACGCAGCACGCGCGCAGGACCCGCCATGCCTTGCAAGCCGCAGCTTGCCAAGCACGCAGAGGGCAGGTAGGCAGAGCCCCACGCTCCGAGCACAAAATCCCGGGTGTGCTCGCAGCTGGAAAAAGCCGTCGCAGCCCTCCAGCTCCACCCGCTCCCCCTCCTGCTCCCCACAGCAGAGGCGTGTGGAAAGGCTCACAAGCCGCTTTCGCTCACAGTGGGGCCTTTCCCCTTCCACTTTGCAAACAGCAAAGTGCAGGTGTAATGCGTGCATGCTCTTTACCACATCAAATTCAGGCCAGAAGGATGAAGGCCTCTAAGTTTACTGGGGACTAAACCCAAATTTCTCATGTGACAAGCTCCGTTCCCTCTACAGCAGCTCAATAACCATCCAGCGTCCACATAGAAAAAAACCTAAAAAATCTCTCCACCTAGAAGTGCAGCTCTCAAGGCAATTCAGGGGATCAAGCAGTAAAGCTCATTTAGATGCAAATGCAGACCACTCATCCTGCCTGGGATAGCCCTGCAACTTCATCCACCTGGATAGAGCCGCAAGATCACGGTGCCCACCTACACTGGGGCAAGCTTTTAAGAAAACCTCTACCTGATCTGCTAAAAACACAGAGCATGTTGTTTAGATTATTTCCCCGTGGCTGTTCAATATCCATAGTAGCACGAAACCCACAGTCCATACATCTAAGAAAACTAGGGGGGGAGGGGGGAACTACATATGATAAGCCATCACGCAGTCTAAACAAGGTAACACTGCGTGATCATGCAACCACAGATCAAATAGCAGGAGACGCAGAGAGAGGAGAAGTGGAGGTTGTTCCTGCAAACTTTGCTTTGAGTAACTTTCAAACAGAACTGCCCAAATACCTGTTCTTTCAGGATTTTTTTTTTTAAATAGCATCACTTGAGAGCTGGATTTGTCATTAAGGTATTTGTAATATAAAACTGAAGTCAAATTTCAGAGAAATACTTCTAATAAAAAAGGCAAAGGCTTAATTTCAAAAATGTAAATATGAGATGTTTCCATCCTTATGCTTCCCAAAAGCAAAGCAAGAGATTCTTCTTTCCTGAAACATGTTGGGAAATTGAGCTGCACAAATTTGTACATTTCTGTCAACCCAAATACACGTCGTTATTATTATTATTTCTTTTCCTCCTCAAGACCTTTTAATTTGGGGGGGGGGGGGGGGGAAGACCTCATCTTGCCTAAAGACATGAAGATGATGCAAATGCCTCTCAAGCCCACAAACAACAACCGATCCATACCCCATCCCGCAGGGATGCAACGTGGCATCCGCAACAGGTGAGAGGGAAGAGGGAGCATCTCCCACCAGACCCATGTCAGCATCCAGTCTGGGGGCCCTGCAGCGGCAGTACGGGCAGGACGCAGGCACCAAACCTTGTGCAGGAATTAAGTGTTGCCCTTACAAGCCCTCTCCCCCGCCGCTGCCTTGCCCACACCACCCAGGTCCCAGAAAAGCAGATGGAGGGCAAGACAACCTCACGATGGGGTGGCATCGAGCTGGTAGGAAGCGCCAGTATCTGGGAAACCTTGCCACAGAGAGAATTAAAAGCAGCCGGGCTCCAAAGCAGAGGAGGGAAGAGTTACTACAGCCACCTACTAAGTCCAGGTACGCTCACAAGCAATGGACCTCAATGTTTTTTGGGGAGAAATGCAGAGATATCTGGGCTCATCCAGCCCTATGGATGCCTGCACAGGGTGGAAGGTGAGTGGAGGGACTGCCAATGCTCCTGGAGCAGGACCCTCACCACCCCAAGTGAGGAGGGGACAGCCTTTTAAAGTCAGGACCTGGTGAGCTGGGGCAAAGGGAGCCCGGCAGCATCCTTTGCATTGCTATAGCATCAGTAGTATCATGCTGTGCCTGGGGGCTCTCCTGGAGGGGCCTTCGCACAGAGCCAGGGCTGCTCCCCTCCCTGCACGTTTGGGAACGCTCGTCTCTGGCTTTTGGCACTCCATTATCCAAGGACTCCAGCAAACGAGGCAAGACCAGCAGCAGCAAGACTCGACGCCTCCCCGCGAAGGGGCCAGCCCCATCCACCTCTGGCTTCCCAGCGAGCCGCAGGAAGGGGAAAGGGAGGGGGGGACTGGCGCAGAGCACCCCCCTGCCACGGCCAGCCCCACACAAACCTCAGCTAAAGCCTTCCCCGGGGAAGGGGGGCTGCACAGCCAGCACCCCTGTGTGCAACCCCCCTCCCCACCCCCCCCCCCTTCCCCTTTCCCTCCCCCTAAACTCGCTCTTGGCCCCATCCTCCCGAACAATCTCGCCGCGGGCTGCTTTTGTAAGCCTCCAGCCCCAAAAGAAAAATGATGGGTTTGAACTCTTAACCCCGCCCCAGAAAAAGGCTGGAATTAAAAGGGGTTTATGACTAAGTATGCAGATGGGAATACTGTAATAACAACAGGCGAAATGTTTGCCCAGCAGTTCTGGGCTGGTTTCAGAGGGAGGGAGGGAGAGCGGGGACGGGGCGGCTTCTGGCCGGAGGATGACGGCACGGAGAAAGAATTTGGCGGCTGGGAGGGAAGGGAGGTTGCTGATAAATGCTGGGGCAGAGGCGGGGAGGGGGGCCCGAACGCCACATCGCTGGCACTTCAGGGAGGCTGGCTGTGGCGCTGCGGGTTTCTGGCCGGCTGACAAAGGCACCGCCGCGGAGGAGGCAAGCAGGGGTAGGGGGAGACGGCAGGAGAGCTCGGCTCCGGGGCCAGCTCAGCACAGATCACGCATCTTGCAGGACATTGTTCCGCTCAATGAGGCTGGGACATACGATAGGGAACATATCAAGGCAGACGGCAAAGCTCCCCGCACCCCAAATCCCTTCTGATGGGGCGGGCCCATGCACACAGACTCCTGCCAAGGCAGGAACCCACAACCACAAACAAGTGGCTAATTTTTACCAGCCCTGGGACTCCAGCTCTGCTGAAAAGGTGGTAAAACGTCAGTGCCTAAGTCACCTGGGAGGGCATTTTCAGGACATCACCTTCCACTTTTAGCAACAGACTGCACAGAGGCCCTGCAAGTGGGAGGCTTAGGCTAGGGGAGACCCAAACCTCAGCCGCCATCCCAGAGGAGCACACCCCACTGCTCACTTAACCCTTCTGCAAGAGGGGAGAGCGTTGCTTCTCCACCACCCAGTCTTGCACAAGGCTGCTCCCACTCCTCGGGCACCCAGGACTCCTCTCTGTGGGGGACCAGCCAGGTGAGGCACCTCAACAGCTCCCTGTCACATAAGGAGCCATCCCGACACTGCTCAGCAGAGCCCAAAAACACGTCCCTGCCACCGTACCAAGCTGGGCTGCCCAGGGGCAGCCAGTCCAGCAGAGAGGTTTGCTCCATAGCTCCAGGGTTGCAAGTCCCTGATCGTATGAAACCAGGACCTTCCTGTTCTCTTAAGCTCTCCACAAGGTACCTGCAAACTTAATACAAGATGCAAACAGCTTGCACAACATCCCACATGGCTTGGCAGCCACAGGCCAGAAAGCCACCAAAACACCCAAATCTTGCAAGTCACCAGGACCCACGGGAGACAAATTCATGTGTGGCACATGGAAACAAGCCACAAAAACACAGACCTCCCCAAGCCCCCAGAGGAGCCCCAATATTGAACTAAGTTTGAGTGATGCTCCTGCCGCAAGCACAGGGACCTTCCCCCCACGCGGGCCGGGCGCAGCCTGGCCTGATGCAACAGCAGCCCTTTGCCAAACCAAGCACCTCGCAGGGGTACGAGGTTGGGACGGGAACACGCCCCAGCTGCTTCCCAGCAGGGGTAAGGAGGTAAAGCTGCGTGCAAAAAATTCACGGCACGACGGGCAAGTCAGGAACTCCAGGAGACTTCCCAGCCTTGCAACGCAGGGGATTTCCAAGCGTGTCTCACACCCGCCTTTGCTCAACGGGGACCTCGGGGTTTGTAGCACCAGCGCATGGAGTTTTGACTCGACTCTGGTCACCTCCTGCTGACCCACTGCATTTACCAGAGATCAGGAGTGCTGGAAGGAGCCTGTGGACCACCACAATCCTTCTCCAGGTCCGACTTGTTGCATTTATGAACAGAAACACAGCAACCAGGGGAGAGGCGAGTCAACCCCCCAAACTACCTCCTACAGCACCCAGTACTGCTGCTACCAGCAACACAGCACAAGGGACAGGGAAAAAACCAAAGCCATCAAGTTTGCTCCTCTTAACAAGCAAGGAGATCTTTGTTTTGCCTCACAATCAATTTTAAGACCGTCTGCGGGGTCAGGAAAGATGGTTGCTAGCAAGGGGAACATGCATTGCAAAGGGCGACAGGGGAGACCCAGGCTCCGGTCCCTCCCAGCACCGCACGCTGCAGCAGCCGGCGGCAGCCACATGCTGCACAAATGCACAGCTCCCTTCAGGGCTGCTGCTCAGCGATGGCACGGCAGCGAGAGCCAACACGCCGGGAAGCGCTCGGATCAGGTAATGGAGGGTGTAGGAGACTCGTGAGATGATTCCTGTGAGTCAGAAGAGCTGGCCAGGACCCAGATCAGCAAGCTCTGCAAAATCAGCAAACAAAACAGGGCAAAACCTGGACCTCCCCAGCGCCTTCCTGCTGCCTCCGAGATGACCCCTGCAAGCGGCCCGGGCAGCCAGCAGCGGGGTTGATGAAAGCGGCCAGAGCCACATGGGATGCTGCAGCCAGGGCTAGGGACAGAGACTCAACCTGCCATGCCTTGGGGTGAGCTGGTCACCCCAGCAGCTCCCTGCTCAGCCCTAGGAGTCACTGAACAAGTTAGTTTCTCCTCTGCCAACAGAAGAGACAACATTGCTCTCGCTCATTTAAGCCATAAGCAGTCACTCTCCATGTGTGGACTGAACCCAAGAGATCCTGCTCTCACCCACAGCTTCCAGGGCACTTCCCAGGATTTAAGGGCCAAACAGAAATGCTCCTTTGCAAGTCCTTTTCTGACAGCAGTGTTTCCCCTCCCTGCCCAATCACATACCTGTGCCTTGAAAGCCGGGCACCGAGTTTGTCTACACAAGGGATATCCACATCTCCCTACCAACAGGGTGGCCCTGAGCAGGCAAAGCCCCCAGCCCTGCCTCACAGCACATCCCTGCAGCTCGCTCCAGAGACTTTAACAGATAACATGTTATGGGAGGCTGCAGCCACTTGTCTGCACCAGCAGGATCCCCTTAGGAGACCAAGGGGAAGGTCCTTGCTTTCCAGAGACAGATGTGAGGCATTCGGTCACGAGAAGATCCAGGACTGAAGGAGAGCTCTGGCCCAGCACATCTCTGCAGGATCACAGCACCTCTTGAGGAACAGCCCCGAGGGAAGGGTCACCAGACATTTCGTGGAGATCTCCTCTGCCTGGAGGCTTACGAGATCCTTATTCTCCAACCTCTGCCAAACTTGGTGCTACAGCCAACCCAGCTTCCATAAAAGCCCCCACAAAATCTCTGCCATGAGGTGCTGCCATCCTTTCCTCATCTGGGACTTCCATACATTCTAGTTGTCATTATTTTTCATTAAAAAAGGAAAGAAGGTGAATGGTGGGGAGGACATGTGGAAGATGGATAAATACCCATCAGGAGTCATCCCAGTTCTGACAGCTGAATGAGTTAGACAAGTGCTAACAAAGAGGCTAAATTGCTCCTTTCCCTTCCTGACAGGCTGAACCAAGTCTCCTGCGCACCCCAAACGCCAGCTTGGGAAGCGGTCCCTTCCCAGCTTTTGGTAGTAGCGAGAAGCCCAACGCGGGCAGCCGCCCAGCTAAACCAGCCTGCACAAGCTGTCTGCTGGCACAGGGAGGCCTCCGACACGAAACCCCACTCCCTGCACCCTCAGTGGGGTACCACCCACCGCCCAGAGGGCGGCCCTGAAGCCGGGTGAGATGGAAAACAAGCAAAGACCAGACCAAGCCACCTTTCTTGGTCAGATGGAAGACCAAGCCAGGGCAATGCAGCCCTTATAAATGGGTGGGGACTGGGACCATGCACCCCTCTTCCCTACGGCAAAGCCTCCTGTCCCAGCAGAGAGGCGATGCAGGCAGACCAGCAGCCTCCATCCCTCCGATCCGTAACGGCCCGTAGCCCCTTCCTTCCCCTGCTCCCGACGGGAGGCACACCCAGTGCTAAACACTGAGGCTAACTCCATCCGGCCCTTCTTCCCCAAGTCTATTGTCGCTAAAAATTTATCCGGTTTCTGCCAAAAAAAAAAAAGCTGCACCTCCCCTCTGCCCTTCAAAGTAAAAGCAGCTCTGCTCTTTACCCAGGGAGGGGGAGAAGAGTTTAAACATGAGTCCCCCAACTACCCAGCACCGCTCCACTCCTCCTCCTCCTCCAAGGACTTTCACACAGCCCTGTCCCGTCAGCCTGTCTGTGGCATTTGATTCCTGTCTGTCACTAAGTGATGAGGACAAAGGGTGAGGAGTCAGGAAAAGGTCTGAGCTACTTTGTTCATCGTCTGGATACGAACTTTGGATGAACTCCGTGGGGAAAGAGAAAAGCCGCATGGAGCGGGACGCACCGCGCATAGCGCTCTCTCTCCTCCAAAAAAAAAAAAAAGAAAAAAGAAAAGGGAGGCTTGAACAAGGGGAAGGGGTGGGAGGGAAAGGGAGAGGAGAGGAGAGCATTCCCCATCCCCATGGCGGCAGGCAGTCCTGAGAGCTCCCTGCTCCGAGGAGACAGAAGGATATTCAAACCGCCTTCCCAGGAGGCATGTTCAATAAAGCAGGATGCCAACGCAGCCTTTTCTCAAACAAATCTGTTAGCGGTGGGCCAGGGGCCAGCCACAAGGGCTTGCTTTTTAAAGCAACCAAATGGGAATTTCCTAATAAAATAAAATTTAAAAAAAAGCCCCACCGTGGCACGGTTAAAGGGAAGCTTGCTGGCAACAACAAGAAGTATCTTACGCACAGACCTCTCTGGAAGCACGGGAAGATGAAATACAGTGCAAGATGGAGAGCTTTGGGGTGTATCCAGGGTGCCGAAGCACGCGTGTGCTCCCCTGCCCCCCCAGGCACCCACCTACACGAGCTGGGGGAGACAACTGCCCACAGCATGGTTACATACCGGGGGTGAAGGTCTGCAACCACAATTTCTGCTGTGCTAAACGGGAGGAGGCTCACCCTACACTACAACGGAGGCAATTTCCCTCGTGCCAACCTTGGGGACCTGGAAAAGCCACTGCAGGGCACGCTCGGCTCCTTTGTTTCACTCTGCTGTTCAGAGCAAAGCCAAACCAGTTTGCAACTGGAAAGCCTTGTGGTAGTCTTGCAAAAGTTAATTAAATCAGCCCCTCCTGGGCAGCAAAGCCACCACAAACTTTCTCCTGAATGGCTCTTGCCAAGCAGCTAAGATGCCCACGCTGGGATCGGACACAGCCTCCATCAAGGATTATCGGCAAAGCCTATGCGTGAGATGTGCCAAGCCGCACAGGAAAAATTGCAATTGTACGTGCAATTCTGCAGCGGTCACAAGAGACCTGCTGAGCACTGGAGGTGAGGTGCCTCAGACAAACCACCCCACCACGCCGCACCAGCATCGCCCACTGGACACGGGAGGTGACCCACAGCCCCACGGGCCGGCTGGGAACACAGTTCTGGCTCTGCCACCTTGATGATCTCTGCCTTAGGCATGAGCAGTTGGAAATCCAAGGGCCATACTTGAGGCTGTTCACATCAGCCTTCCTCCCAGCACATCCCAGGAGAATGGATGAATTTACTTTCCAGGATGGGGAATCCTACACAAGGCAGGGATTAAGTGGGTTACAAAACCCAGGAAAGCACCTGAAAGCAATCCACTAGAACTTGCCAGAGGTTACCCCCAATCCCTTGTCTCTCTACTAGCCACCAGCAAACAGAAAAACAACTCTGTATGAGAAAGCTCTGCCTGGGACACAACCACAACAGCGCTGAGCGGCGGGCAGAGCGCCCAGCTGCAGAAGGCACTGGTGACACCTCCCCGACCGGGCACACAGCCACAGGCAGGACACACGTTCCCCTTCAAGGTGGGAGAAACTTCATTCCTTATGCAGTGCCCAGCGCAGGAGACGGAGAGCTGCAGAGATGGTCATGGGAACCGCTAATCCCAGCTCCAGTCTGGCCTCTCTGCTTGGGAAGATGATTACTTAGCACCAGGACACTTGGAAGTGGAAAGGATCAAAGGCTCAGCTTCATTGACCCACAGCTACGTACAGCCCCAGCCTGCCCAAGATCTGCCTGCTGCACACCAAGACGATGGCTAGGGAGAAGAGAGGGAGGAAGGGGAAGGAAGCACATTTCTGCAGGGGAACAATCTGTCCACAGAGGCCGGGAACACAGTGTCCTCCCTTTCAGCCACCAGCCACCACCACGTCCCAGAGGACTGCATGTTAGGAGGTAACTCGAGCATCTCAGAGGCACTGCCCAAGACCTCCAACAGAGAAACTTTGATCTCCTCCAAGCATGGCCAGTCTCTGGGGACTGCCTCTAAATTACACAGCAGAGCATGCCAGGACAAACCGACTCCGCAGAGAAACCCTCAGCCCATTTGGAGGAATTTGCTCCACTGCTCACTCCAGAAAGGCCGAAAAGCTCCTCTGGCGGTGGGAGGGACCCGGCCCCAGCAGCCCCGCCAAGGCAGCCTGGCTCGAGGCAACAAGCTCCCGACAGGGAGAACCAGACAGAAGGAGAAGGGAAAAAACTAGACAGGACGTCGGCTGGATTGGCCAGTAATCCCATTTGCAGAAGGTGGGAGCTCAGGGAGAGGATGCTGGTGCTGCTAGATCCAGGGCTGTTTTGAGAACAGCAAATAAGAGGAACAGAGGGAAAGAGAGGTGGCTGGGGGAAGAGAAGGTAAAAGAAAACAA
The DNA here is from genome assembly GCA_009819775.1 of Phoenicopterus ruber ruber. Lineage (NCBI taxonomy): Eukaryota > Metazoa > Chordata > Aves > Phoenicopteriformes > Phoenicopteridae > Phoenicopterus > Phoenicopterus ruber. Next base: position 29,998,664 of record CM020222.1, read on the forward strand.
ATCTGCTTTATTATTGCCTGAAACCCAAGGAGAATGATTAAAGCAAACAGCCCCCCTTGCCCCTTCCAAAGGGTTGTCTCGTCTGCTTCCTAAATCTGATTCCCATTTGTCTCTATATGGTTCTCATTTGTTCTTCATTTAGGTCTCCTCCACGCTCCTCACTTAGCCTAGGAGAGCCCTCCGGAGAGCCGCAGGGCCAGGCTTCCCCCCGGAGCCCACGAGGGCAATCGCTGACCAGGGTCAGACTCAGCACCAGCGCCTGCACAGAGGGAGGAGATGTGGCAAGAGGAAGGCAGCAGGCTGCCGACCACATGTGAAGGCCGAGAGGCTGAGGAGATCCTTGGAAAGAGCTGCCCAAGGGAGGAGAGAGAGCATCACTACCCAAGGGTGCTGGACGGGAGCCAGGCTGCCTCTGGGGCAGCAGTCCCAGAATCCCAAAGGGCGCAACAAAAGCAATAAAAAAGCAAAAGGGATTGGAGACCCACTGCACACCCCAGTGACTCGCAGGGCCTGCGCAAGCAGTTTCCCTCTTCATCAGCAGACAGCCTTCTGATTGAAAAGGAGCTCAAAAATTATCCTAATGGAGCTCCTTTCAAACACAAACTGCAGGGACCTCTCCTAATTGCGCAGCTCCTTTCTCATTCACAGCCTACGTATGATGAAGCAGGTTCGTCCACCGCCCTCGCCCGCAGCCGTGTGCCTTGGCACGCAGGACCGGCACGCTCCACCAGCCGTGCCCGCAGTTCCCGACTGGGCTGGAAGCGCCGTGCCATCACGGCCATCCTGGCACTCGCCCTCTGCCCTGGCCCCTGGCTGTTGGCCCCTCGAGTACCCAGCCAGCTGGGCATGCTGCCTTTGCCAAAGGACGCTTCCAAAGCCTAACCAAACATGGCAGAAAAAGGGAAATAAAAATCCGTCCTTCCACTCACGTGGACTTTGCCACCTCCCTTGGGAGCATGGAAAGATCGGGGACTTCCCCTATCACCACCCCTCACTGTGTCTTATCTCCTTCCATATTGCTTGTGGGTTTTTCACGGTAAACAATCCCCGTTTGACCTTGGAACAGTCCCCCTAAACCTCCAGCCACGCCATCGTACTCCTGCACATGTCATCCTACCCACGAGCCCACGGGTCAGGACCCCACACCTTTCTAGACCTGGATGCAGAAGAGCCATTTCTAAGGAGAAATCCCACTCCAGGCTGCGCACCTCCCGGGCACGTGCTGCAAACCTATCCGAATGGAAATACAACACCCTTTGCCACAACAAAAACCAACCAAGCACCTGCTGCCCAACCAATCCATCCACCCCAAGAGGCAACCGAGCAGGGTCTGAGCTCTCTGTGGCCAGGGCCAACCCCGCATCCACCCAACATCAGAGTAGGGTCCAGGTAGTTGCACAGGTACCATCATGCTACGTAACGTCGTTTTCCCCTCCTGCTTGCTGCCCAGGCAGAGGACGCAGTGCCCATCAGCCGCTCTCCCCACTCCCTCCTGCCTGTAAGGAAAGCAGAGACCCCTGACCTTCTCTGCCGCATCCCCCCAGCCCCTTCGCAGCTTAAGCAGCCCAGGTGCGCAAATGTTACCCAATGCCCTCGCCGGGCGGAAAGTAAATTCCACCCAACGGGGGAAATGCCAGGCACGATCAGACCCCGGGATGTGCAAATAGCAGCCGGGGACCTTCGGGAGAGGAGCAGCCCGGGCCCAGGCGCTCCTACCGATAATCCTTCTCAGGATGCCCCCTCCAGAAGCTCCCATAGCAGAGGAAGGATGTTAATTTGACTATTTGAGGGAGTGCAAAAAAAAAAAAAAAGATAAATTAAACATTTGTTATTGCGCTAAATGACCTTTTCAGCCACTTGGGGACAGAATTGCACTGGGGCTTCAGAGCCAGCTACAGCGGGCGCTGCTTGCTCCCTGCTCCCGTGCGTAATGCTTTGTGCCTCTGGATGCATTTAAGGGGCTCCGTGCCCCCCTAGCCACCTCTGCCCACCCAGTGACAGAGCTGAGAAACAGCCTCTTTGGAAAATTCTGCATGAAGTAGGGAGGAAGAAGTGGTCTGCTAAGAGCTTGCTGAGCAAAGCGCTTCAGACGGCTTCATTTCACATCACCGAAAGCGTAAATCAGGGAATTGCTCCTCGGGTTTTTCTCCATTAGCAAAGTATATTGCAACTCCCCTTCCCACCACCGATACCGATCGACACTTCACATCTGCTGACCAGATCTAACAGCCAGGATTTTCTGGAGGAATAATACATTCGAAAACACTATTCCTGCCACCTGCTCCCCCCAGAAACGCAACTGCACCGGGAGCAGGGCCGCGGCAGGCTCCTCGCTCTCAGCGCGCACATGCACAGCACAACGCGGCAGCCAGAAGCTTGACAAATTCAGATCAGAAATAAATAGGTGGCTCCTTGCAAAGCAAGGGTCATAAACCCTTCAAAATCACCACCTCCGCTGGGGTGGTGGAGCACATTCCACTGCCTGCAACTTTCCTACACAAGACCAAACGCCCTTCTGGAAAGCACAAGCCTCACACAAAACGTAGCGGGGAGGCTGTGTCCTGTGCTACGAAGTCAGGATCGACGGCTACGACTCCTTCCAACTCATTTCTTTTAGCCTGTGAACTGTGCCTTTTGTCTAGAGATTTGCAATAATCATGTTATTGCAATAATATGATTGCAATAATAATTTTGCATATAAACATCCCCCTCCCAAACAAAAAAGACTAAGTTAAAACAATTGCAACCTTTTAACATTAGAGGCTTAGAGTTAAAAGCCAAATTCAAAGCTTAAAGCCGGAGACTGATCCATCCAGAGGCTCCAGGTATTGTATCATTCTCAATGTTTCACCAGAGAATCACTGCACAGGGGAAAAAAAAAAAAAAAAAAAGGAAGGCTGTGTGTAAACAAGCAAACATACACCCACCAGCCACTTGGGTTTTGAAACATTAATGTTGAAATTAGAAAGGCACATTTCAGAGAGTTACGGGCAGATTTGCTTTCATTTTGGCTCCGGCCTTGTAAATATCAAATGTCAAAGGAACCAGTCACACTGAATTAAGAGAGAAAAATCCCCACGCTGCAGAGACATGTCCGGGATCGGGACCGCTGGAGTTGGGAAAGGAGCAGCGACCAGCAACCAACACTTTGCAACTGGAAGGGTATTTTTGCCGCTTAACCTGCCACCGCTAATTTTGCTAATCGACATCACTCTGGAATTTGAAAATGTTATCCAACCAGGAGAGAAACTTGATTTTCCTCTTCTGATAACAAGGACAGGCAGACCAGCCAGGCTGGGCCAAACGTGGTGTTACAAAACGCTGCCTGTGAAACCGAAAATGGGACGTGGAAATGATGAACTGAGTTTCTGGGCTTGCACTCGGGCGAGAAAGAAAAATCCAGCCACCAGCATTTAGACAGGCTGATCCCACTTGCAAAGGCAGCTCTGCTCGTTTTTCACCAAGGCTGAAGTAAAATGGCAAAGTTATCATTTTAGATTAGTGTGGCTCCTCACAGCACTGGCTGTTTTTCTGAGGGTTTTCAATTTATCAGTATATTTAATAAAAAAAGGAGTGGGAAACAGCCCATCAGCTTAGGCCAAGCAAAAAAAAAGCTATTTTGGGTAAGGTTTCTCCTATAAATAAAAGGCTGGGCAGGGAGAGGATGGTGACAACATGCTGCTCACTCAAGGTGTCAGAGGGGATTTCTATTATCCGCGCTGGCGACCTCCCCAAAACGCCGAGAAGCAGCGACAGCACACCACTCCTCGGCAGGCACGGCAGCCCGGCACGGCGGCTTCCCCCGGCAGCCGTCCCCTCCATCGGGCTGCCGGTTCTCCTGCCGCCTCGCCTTCACCGCCAGGAAAAGGAGCCGGTAAAGGCAGCTTTCTGTTCCAGCTTGGGGAAAAAAAAAATAAAAATACAGGGGGCAGGGCTCACAAACACAAGGCCAGGAGATTTAATTCTTCAGTGCTGCTTTTTTTTTTATTTTTTAATCGACCCAGTTGCAAACCAATAATTCCAGCCCAACCAATCCCCCAGCACCGGGAGAAAGCATCACCCGAGTCCCTCCCCAGCCCTGCCGCCGGCCTGACAACACCACGCTTTAATGTATTCAGCCCACAGCCTCCTCAGGCCACGGCTTTCTGTAATTTATCCCTATACCGCTCGCCACCTTGTATTATTTAAGTCGCCGGAGGACTCAACGCCTCTGAGACAGTTTTCAGCAGAAGCCGCCGACCACTCGGCCCGCAAAACCATCATTTTTGGTTTCAAACGGGGCTCCCAGCAGATGCTCCCCAAGGGCGACACGGTGAGAAGAGGCATCTCACTGGAAAACCCCCGATCCCAAAGCCTCTGGAGCACGCCGGGGAGGTGACGGGTCTGCAACAGCGCCACGTGGCACCTACAAACATCCAGAGCACCCCAAAAGCACGGGTGCTCGCACAGCCCGGGCTCTGGTGGAGGGCACCGCGTGGCACCCAGTGCCTGCTGGCAGTGTTGGGGTGCCACACGCGACCCCAGGCTGGCAGTCCAGGGGCCAGGCACTGTTCACAAACAGCTTCTCCCACCACGGGGAACACTTGCCAGTCCGACCGGACCAGGATCATCTCTGGGTGGATGTTTGGGGAAAGCAAAGGATGCAGATTGAGGTTGGTTTATTAGATTATGGACAGCCCCATGCAAATAGGGCCATATTGATCCGGTCTGCAAACACCTGGCTGGGAATACAAGCAGCCCCTGAGTATACAGAAGCTGCTGGAGATTATTAACCAGATCCATTGCTGTAAATCACATTACCTCCTTCCAAACCCCAACCCAGCACCAAGCCCCCCTGTGCTAGGCGTTCGTTGTACAGCACATATCCTTGCAGCGCGAAGGAGCATCACTTCTCCCTGCCCGGCACCCAAAAGCCCAAAGATTCAGCCCAAAAGTGTGAAGCCTGGCAGGGACATTCTGCTCTGGGGTCCACGGAGGCTACACAGCCTGCCTGCCTCCCCCACCACAATCCCCGAAATAAGGCAAAGCATGTGTCACCAGGAGGATGAAACTGTATAGGAAAACTGCCCCAGGAATGCAAGGCAGGGGGAGGAAAAAAAATTAAATCAAAAAAGATGGAAAAAAAGAAAATATCACATCTCCAGACACAAACTCACCCCCTGTTCCCAACTGGCATTTTGCACCAGCTGGAAATGTGGCAAACAGCCCCTCTAGTGCATGGAGCACAGAGCAAATAGCACCGGCTCTCCTGCCTCCCAAAGCACCCCAACTCCAAGTGCAGAAAGGAAAAAAAAAAATAATAGTAAAAGGCTTAACAGCACATTTCCAAGAGATCATGAAACCCTTTGCAGAGCTTCATTAGCAGAGAAGGCAGCAGCTTCCAGATTGAAGGAGGAACTGGGAAATGAGGTGCTGCACCAAAGGCAGAGGAGGAATCCCATATTCCTCCCTTCTCCCCACCAAAATCCCCAGCTCTGATTCAGCAGAAGCGCCAACAGCACCATAGCCTAGTGTACCTCACTGCAAACAAAACCATTTACATTTAAACCACCACCCTACTCCCCTAAAGAATTGCTGCATGCAGTAATTTCCTTGTGACGGGGGGGGGGAACCATGATGAAATTGTCTCAGAGTTTCTCTGCGTTTTGTTTACAGCTGCTGCCCTCAAACCCAGGGCCAGCACGCAGCACACGAGCCTGCTAACAGGAATAAATCTAACATTTGAGATCGTTTAGAAAAGCTCTGCTCGCAGACAGTCAGCGCTCCGAGGGGGAAATCCCTTTGCAGGTCTCAAATAAGGGAACTTGAACCATTTTTCCCTGGAGAAATTTAGGCCTGAAAGATCTTCCGAGTTTCTTGTTTGGAGCTACAAGGCCCAGTAACAAGATCCCTTTCCCTGGACTCACCCACAACACTTTGACTGCTGCCAAGACCATGCAGAGGCGAGGGAAGACAGACTGGAGAGAGACCCATGGCAGCAGGAAAGACACCTAACATTCACGCAAGAGGATGCTCTGGTTAGCTGTTATTTATGGACACATCTAGTTAATATAGGTATTTTTCTGGCATGCATTAATTGAACATGAAGACTCCTTCTCCTCTGTGCCTTGCCCAGTGCTGTCAGCAGGCAACATCCAAAGAGCAGGCTGTCGGTGCAGCACCTTCCCAGCACCCTCCTTCCCCTGCACACACGCACCCAACAGCCACCGCTACCCAAAACCTGGGGAGGCTGGTGCAAGCAAAGGCTGGGAGACTTGGGAACATGGGACCCAAGGCAGGAAGATGAGCTCATGCACCCCCCAGGAGCAAAAAGATGGGGCAGGGAGCAATGGGACCCAGCAGACCCTCCAAGAGCACCCTCCTGGTCCGCTGCAATCACAGTGAAGTTCACTCGACATCAAGCACCCACAAAAAACAAGCCCTGAAACAAAACCAAACAGGTTTGCTCCTGTACTCCCTGAATTGTGGGGAGTCCCTCAGGAGTGGTAACACCGTGCCGGAGCTGGACCTGGTTTCTCCGCTTTGCCAGCAGGGCTGAGGGGAAGGAGGTGGGAGGAAGAGCCCACCGGCAGCCCCGTGCTTCCCACCTCCTCCCCTGGAGGATTGCAGGAGGCCAATTTTGATTAAACTAATTAAGCCTGCTCCGTTCAAAGAGCTCCAGCCACATGCTACCAGAGGAGAGGAAGAAAATACAAAATTAAAAAGGAAAAAGAGAAATCTCCCTGTGAGCACGCTTCTCCAAAGCTATCCATCCCCAGCAGATCCCCAATGGACAACACCGTGCTGGAAGAGGAAAGCCCAGAGAAAGGACTCTGCTGCAGTGTCACAGGTCCAGCCCTGAAGACCCTGCACTCCGGAGAAGGCTGCTGCTCCTTCCAGCCACTGGGACCTACTGGGACACGTCTCCCTTCCCATCAGGGTGACTGGGTTCTATCACCTCCCAGCCAGTCCCCAGAGGTGGCCATTTCTGCTGCAGTAATACAGCCCTCCACCAAGCCAAGGTCTCCCAGATGCTATCTTCTCTCCCAAGCCATCCCTATCTTCCATCCCCTTGCATGTTCCCTTCCCTCCTTTCCCTTGAAGACATCAGGTTTCTGGAAGCAATTAAATTGTGAGCTGCAAAGAGGGCTCCTTGGGCAGCACTGGCAGCCAGGCTCTCCCAAAATGTTTCACTTCCCCCCAGGGCAGCCACCCCAGGGACCTGGCAGACCCTGTCCCTGCAGGGAGCCTGAGCGGCTGGGAGAGAGAAGCATCACTTTTGCCTTCAAAGCCTTTCAACTGGAGGGAAAGGGGAAAAAAAAAAAAAATAATCAAAGCAAAGGCTTCCTCCCCTTTGAAGGGCAGGAGAGAGAGCAGCCAGGCGAGGGCTGGACCTGCCGAAAGCAGAGCAGGGACCCGGGTCCTCTGGGGCTGGAGCCCGAGCACTTTCATTACGAGCTTTTGCAGAAGCAGAATGAAACCTTAGGTGCAAGAACTGCATTGAAATTCAAATCGGGGTGTTTAACTCTCCCCAGTGCCTCGGAAACCTCGGTGGAAATGCAGGGTAAGAGGGAGAGCAGGGTTTGAAACCCTAGAGAAGGGCTGGGGGGGAAGGAAAGCAAGCTGCCCCATCCCGCCGCACGAAAAGCTTCGTCTGAGGGGCCTTGGGCTTGCCAGCACACCCCACTTACAGCTCTGCCCCGCACCCCAAAACCACCAGTGCTGCACGCACCACGGCTGCCCCTTTTCTCCCCATGCTGCTCCTGGTGGGACTTTAGTTGGGAAGGGGGGGGAGAGAGGGAGGGAGGAAGAAAGAAAGAAACCCCATATTGTAATTGCTATATTAAAGAGAAATCGCAGGCAAGAATAATAAGAGAGGTGTCAGAAGTGAAATACAGTAACAGACATTAAAAAAAAAGACTACAGTTCTGCGATGGGGGTGTTAATTGAACACAGAGCTGGAGAGAACAAAGGGGTGTTAAGGAAGAAAAGAAGGGGAAAAAAAATCCTACCTCCTCCAAAGATCTGATTTGAGTTAAGTTTAGTGAAGATAATGCACAGGGAAAGGTAGCTAAGAGGCACCTTATATAGCTATTATGTTCTAAAATTAAAAAAAAAAAACAACACACAAACCCATTATTCAACAACAATTGCACAGCTAATCAGTGCTGTCTATAAATATTCCACTTAGTAAATTCCCTCCGTCAGTGGTATGTACATTTTTCTTTTAAACCTGAATTCCTTCAACTCAAAAGGGTGAGGGGGGGTAAGAAAATAAAAACCGAGGTATTTCAAATACAAAGTCAGGGTCTTTTTAAGAAGTAGAATTTGCCCGATGCCCTCACCTCCCCCAAAAGAGCAGAGAAAGTGAAACGATGGGAAAAGCTCTTAAGGAGGAGGAATCAGATTAAATGGTCATATATCCTGCGCTCAGCCTCTCCCCGCCGGTCCCCGCCGAACGAGATGGGAGTTGGGAAAGGTTCACAGCTGAAATAGATGCTGCTGCATTTTGACAGCAGATATTTTCCAGTTTGCCATCCAAGGACCCCACGTCTGCGTACGCCTTGCCTGATTCTTCTGCTTAGCTATTCTGCTCATGCAGAGAACAGCTTAAAAAAAAACCATACCAAGAGAGAGGAAAAAAAAAACCAGGGGAGGAAAAAAAAGGCCATAAAGACAGAGCCCCTACCCCTGCCTTCAAACTTTTTATAAATCAGCAATGCAATTTCCGATTTCAATCCCTATTGACGGAAGAATCAATTGTATTTAGGACAACAATGCCTCCCATTTCCATAATTATTATTCCAAAAAGCCAGCCAGCCATTTGAAGGCAGTCCTACCCCTTCCCTTGCAACAAAGCGACCAACAGCAAGTGAAAACACACCAAATGAACACCGACAACTTATACGTATATTTAAGCGGCAATTCCCCCCCCCCCCCCCCCCCCACGTGCTGCCGCTCGGATCAAACCTCTCAACTTTTGTTACTTTTAAACCGACATCACCCCAAAAGCAGCAATCTCCAGGTTGCAGACAAAAGACAACCCACCGAGATTTTTTTATTGTTATTATTTTTAAAAGTATTTATAAACGCTTTAAAATAACTGAAGAGCCCAAGTGCAAAAGGGAACTCTTCGGCCAATTCAGACGACCTCTTTTTCCAAGAACTTTATGGACACTTTGGGTTTGCTCAAGACAATGTTAACGCTATGAAATATTAGCCATAATGTTGCGAGAGACGGCGGTAAAGTCTCCGTAAGGCTCTGGAGTCACTTAAATCAGGCAGCGGGGTAACTGAACGCACATTTCTGCACATCATAACGCCGGGGGGAAGATGTACGCACGCACTTTCAAACACCCACCAGTGACCACAAACAATCACCAGGATTTCAAACGCGACACATGCAAAAATCTGGGAAGCAAAATGGAAAGTGGGAAGAGGGAAGTTGGCTCAACTTTCACGCTGCTGCCCACAAGGAAGGAGTAAGCAAACAGAAGCAGGCGGTACACTCGGCCCCAGAAAAAACAAGGCTAACTTCCTCCTACATTGGGCCCACAAAGCAATAATTAAAAAAAAAAAATAAAACAAAACCATCTGGCCGTTTGCTTCCTTACGAAGTGTGACTTTTGGGGACGCAGATGGGGGAGAGGGGAGGAGGTCTTTGAATTTGCAAAGTAAAATAATTCACCGTAAACATATCCGAGGGTAGATAAACAACACTCCAAAAGCCATCTCGATTTAAGTTCTTCGGAGACCTCTGTGCAGTGGCCCCGTAGCCAAGTAAACCAGGCACAACAGCAACAAATAAAATTTAAAAAAAAAAGTAAGACAGCCCCAGTTCACACCTGAATATCCTTTATTTCCAGCAGCATGCTTTGCCCTATACCATCTCTCTCAATTTTCCTTAGCAGACAGGAATTATCCCACCCAGTCACCGTGGGTACGTACAGCTCCCCATCCCTCCCCAGCTCGCCGGGACCCCACGGCATCCCTGAGGATCCAGGAGGTCGCCTGGATTTGCCCCCAGGTTTGGTCCTAGCAGATTCCCCATCCCCTAACTTTGCAACCGCACCGATAGCAAAGCCGAGCTGGGATGAATCAGTTACCCTGCCAAAAAGTACCCCTGCACGGGCAACGTATGCAGCATCAAATACCCACGGAGAAAAGGCAGACAAACATTTTCTTTGGCTCACGCAAAATAAAAGGAGGAGGAGGGAAGAGGGAAAGGAACTTGGTGACTCCTTTTTTGAGGGGAACCCAGGGAAAAAAAAACTATAAAACTACCCATAAAATTTATCTCTAGGCAGACTCCCTCACATCACACTATACAAACTCTACGGAGGTTCCCGTACCGAGCCCACTGCTTGATATTACGGAAACTCCGTAAGGACAGACCTCTCGGGAAGGTCAGGCCCGGCCATGCAGCCGCCAGGACTTCAGAGAGCCGAATGCCATCCGTAGGTGCTTTGTCTGGGCTACACGCTGCACAAACAACGTTCAACAAAGGGCCCCCTTAGTCATTTTATATATATTGCAAGAGTCAAGTAATTGTATTTTCAATCAGCTGCTCACGCTAGGAGGTTTTATATATATTTTTAAGAAAGGAAAAAAAAAAAAAAAGAGCCAGATTCAGGTTTCCGAAAGCTGTTCCCCTTTTATGTGTAACTATCAATGTATATCAACTGGGTGTGCAATCATATTTATTGTCACTTTCATTCATGTCATGCCCTTGCTTATATGGTTTAGATATGAATTATTGACTGTTACAGTCCTTGTTGTAAAAGGGGAAGGGGGGGAGAAGTCAAGTACTTTGCAGCGTGCTAAAACAAGGCAGCTAGATTGGCATGGAAAAGCCCGCCGATCAACTCCAGTCGGCTCAGAAAGCCAACAGCAGAGGTGAAGCCCCCCCCGCCGAATTTCCATCACTTCCCCCCATTTTTTTAATTAAAAAAAAAAAAAGAGAAGAGATTCCAACAAATAAATAAATAAGTGGTGCATGTTGCTAAATGTCCTTCCCTGAGCATCTGTTGTTTAAGATCACTCTTGATTGATGACTGCTATTTTTTAATTGTTGCTTTTAAAATTTAAATGCCCCCCTGGGATGTGTTATAAGTGTGTTAGTACATGGTAGGAGGTCTGGAAAGTGGGAAACGGCAGAACCAAGGCTCTCATGCCATTAGCTTCTTTAGAAGCCTGAGAACACCCCATGCCATAAAACAACAGTACCCTAAAGTAACTAACAATCTAATATATTGCTTTCACTAAAGGCAACTGACAACTCGCTCTTACGTGAGCTAGCCTGGATGATTGGCAGACAAGAGCATTTTAACCCTTCTTTAAAAAAAAAGTAAGAAACCTTTATGTTTACCTGAATAGCAATAGTAGCAAAACTGCACAATTTCATTTTGTTGGGCTCTTCCCTCCACTCTGCACTCAGATTTATTATTTTTTTTAAACAGTGCCATGTCTTAAAGAAGAAACTAGAGCAAGAGAGAAATTGCAAGGGTTTTGATTTTTTCTTCTCCCCAGAAAAAGCAATAAATAAAAAGAAGCTATACAATAGAAATTAAACCACGATATTTTCCCTTCCAGACACAAACCACATCATGCAAGTCCACTGCCAGAAGCATTAAATACCAGCGAGTTATTTCTCCCCAGTTAAATCCCGCTACATGGGGAGGGGGGGGTCACAGACTTGGTGGAATAAAACCCTCAAAGAGCAAAAAGAAAAATAATACAGAACGAACAGCATTGATTTCCTACCTGTTTTTTCTTTGATTTCACACAAGACATTAAAAAGGGCTGGCTTCATCCTGTGGCAGTTTAAAGCGTGTTTCCTGGAGAGAAAAGAAAAGAGGGGAGGGTGAGGTTAGGATGTCACCACAAGGAACAACTTTCCAAATTCACGCCGGCCGGCGTGTGCGCGCTGGAGGTGGCGGGGACGCGACTGAGCCCCCTCGGCCCCGCCGCCATCCCTGCTAGGACTGGAGCGCCGGTGCTGCAAACAGCCACCTACCCAACGCAGAGGAGATGAATTACGCCAATTTAGGAATAGCTTGAAAATCGCCTTTGCCACCGAGCGGCTCCCACCGCCGGTGCGAGCCAGGCGATGCACGGAGCCGAAGCCAGCAGCTTTTGGGAGCCAAGCTCGGTTCAACTGTCTTATTCAATACAGAGGAGAGCACCGGGCTCTCTCCGTCCCCCACCTCCAACATTAAACCCAGCCATGTGCTTTATTAGGCTCATCCTGCAAGGCAGAGGGGAAATAAACCCCCCCCCTTGCCCCAGCGCTGGAAACATCCTCTGCTTAGAGCTGTCAATTCGTGGAATTTCAGTGCTCAACTTGGAGCGCAGAGGTACACGCGCACGCATGGAGAGAGAAACCCATTCCTCTGCCTCCATGCTACTTAAATCCAGCTTATTTGCAGGTGTTAAAATTTAATTCTTTACAATTGGGACAGTAAACACATTTAAAAACACAGGCGGCTGCTTCTGGGAAGGGGAGGGCATGCTATTCAACGCCTTTCTTTTCGGCTGCTGTTATTTCAGAGCTGACCGTTCTCCTGTGGGTTTGGAGGAGAGGGTTTGGGGGGGCGGGGGGTGGTTTTAATCGGCTGGTTTTAAAACCCACTATGTGCCCACTGAGGCAAAGAAACAGTGTGATTTTATTTTTCCTCTTAAGCCATATGATCATTTAGCCAAGGGTTTAGTTGTATAAAGGGCTGTTGCTATCAGGCGCCGGTTACGGGATTTCTGTTTACCAACCGAAATTACACGCGAAAGACGATGTGAACATCTGGCAAACATTCACACTACTTACCCCACCACCCACAACATGTTAAAAAGATTTATATATCTGATGAAGTCTCTCAAAGGTATATACCCTTGCAGAACCACAGCATCCCCTTATCAGCACACCCAGATGGGCGCAGACATTTGGGCATACACAAATCACATACATATGGTATAGGGGCCCTTATACAAATAATACTGGCACTTTGCATCTCCCCAAAACTTCATTTTAAAAAACAAAAGAGGCAGCAAAACAACCGTGCAATAGTAGGATGGATGGAGGAAATGCAAAGCCAAACATCACTGATAAATACAGCATGTTTGGCAGCTCAGCATTAAAAATAATAATAAAAAAAAAGTACTGTGAGGAAGCAGCTGAAATAGTCCAGCGAGGCAAACCCATAAAGCCTTCTCCTAGCTCTGTTCTGCTTTGGGTTTATTGATTTGATTAACTACACTAAATTATCCAGGCAGGAACACACACAATTCCTGCAACTTTCCGAAGGAAGATCCCCTCACTGCCCCGGGTCTGGCCGGGGAGAAAGTGCATGATTTCCTCCTCCTCCTCCTAACAGCTACTCTGCCCCTGCAAGAACATAAGAAAATTAATAAGATCAGCCCAGCAACAAGCCTTTTTAGTAAGCGGGAGCTTTATACAAGCTGGGGAGGCGGGGAGCACATAAGCTGAGGTTTGGGGGGTACTTTTATCCTTCTGGAAGTTCTTACTAAGCGAGTTTTGGGGCTGCGCGGTGCGTTTTTCCAGGAACAATGTATTCTAGCAATCTGCTCCAGCTCGGGGCACGAATGCCAGGGGGAAGGACACCACACCTAGCAGCTCTGCAGCCCAGAAGACATTTCAAGAGTACCCCAAGCAATTCAGGGCAACTTTTTTTGTAATTATTCCTTCAACTGTGCTTTCAATTTGGGGATTATTTTTTTTCCCCTCCCTTAACTTTTGCTAGCGCCTTCGAAGGTGCATATTAGGTTTGCACTCCTTGAAGCCGGGGGCAATTCAGTTACCGGCTTTTACAGCCTTTTTTTTTTTTCCCCTCCTTTTTAAATACCTCTGCAATTAAGAATTAAAAAAACAAAAATAAAGGGAAGCTTCTATGTGCATCTTCCAAGCGCAAAAACACGGCCTTAAAAAATAACACCACTACAGGGCCCTAAAAAAGAACATTATTAGCGCCCCTAAAAAAATGGAGCAGGACTTTGTGCCTCTTTCGGAGGAGCCCAAAGCCGAGCCCCCCGCACGCCCAGCCTGCTCCAACCACCACCTCCCTCCGGCATTAACCCCCACCCCAAAAAGGCTGGGAAAAGCCAGGCCGCCCGCCCGGCCGAGCCCCATTTGGGACCCCCGGTGGGGACGGGGACGGGGGGTGGGGAGGCGGGTTAGGGGCGCCGCGGCCCCCAGCAACCGCCACGAAGTTGGGATCGGGGGGGGATTAACCCGTCCCCCTTTTCTTCCCTCCCCCCCAGTTTCGCAGCAGCAGGAGCCCCGTCCCCGCGCGATGCGCCCCGCGGCCGGGCGCGCCCCCCCCCCGCCGGACAACAAAGGCCGGGCCGGGGCGCGGGGGAAAGTTCCCCGGCACCTGCCCCCCCCCTGCCGGCCGGGGCCGGGCCGCCGCTCTCACCTGGCCTGCGCTTCGTCCAAACTCTGGTCCGTGATGGTCATGATCTGCTGTAAGATGTCTCCGATGTCCTGCTTCCTGCCTGCCTCCCCCTCCGCCCCGCCTGGTCCATCCTGCATGTGCTGGGACAGGCCCGGGTGCCCCGGCATCCCCACCCCGCTGTGCGTGTGCATCAGCCGCGGCTGGTCATCCATCGCCGGCCCCCGGCCCCCGCTCCGCCGCCTCCTGCCCTGGCTGCCGGGAGCGGCGCGGCTGGGCTGGCCGCCTGGCTCCTCGCTTTCTTTTCTTGCTCGCTTTCTTCTTCTTCTTTCCTCCTCCTCCTCCCCCCCCTCCTCCTCCTCCTCCTCCTCCCCAGCCTCTTCCTCTTGGCTTTTTATTTATCCTTCACGCTGGCGCCCGGCTCCGCGGCGGGGAGGAAGAGGAGGAGGAGGAGGGAAAAAATGGGGGGAAAAAAAAGAGAGAGGGAGAGAGAGAGAAAAGAAAGGGGAAAAAAATCCCTTTGGCTGCTGGAGGAGGAGGGAGGGAGGAGGGAGGGAGGGAGGGAGGGAGGGAGGGAAGGAGGAGGGAGGGAGGGAGGGGGGGGGGTTCCGGGGAAGGGAGGGGAAACGGCGGCGACTCCAAAAGCAGGGCAGCTCAGCCCCGCGCCCGGGCGGGGGCAGGGGCCGGCGGGGCAGGGGCTGCGCCCGGGGAGACGGCGGTCGCAGCGGCGGCGCCGGCAACGGCCGCGGCGGGGCGGAGCGGGGCGGCCGCCCGCGATGGCAGCGCCGGAGCTGCCGGGGCCGGAGCGCGGCGGAGCCCCCGCGCTCCGGGGGAGGGCTCCAAACTTTCCCCCACCCTCGGGCCGGGCTCGGGGCTGGCTGGCGGCCCGCACCGCTCCGCGGCCGGCAGCGGGGCCCCCCCTCCGCCGGGCCTGCGCGCACCGCTCCCGGCCCTCGCCGCCTGCTTTTGTTCGGCTCCGGACTCCTCAAACTGGCACGGAGGAGCCCGGGGGGCGGGGGGAGGAAGGGGCAGCGGCGCCTCCCCGCCCCCCCGGCCCCATTGGCGGCGGCGGCGGGAAGGCCGGCCCCCGCGGGCCGCCCCGCCTCCTCCGCGGCCGCCCGTCAATCTCCGGGTTCAGAGGTGGGCCGGGGGCCGCGCCCCGCCCGCGCCTTAAAGCGGCCTCGGCCGCCGGTGGAGGGGGAAGGGGCAGCGCGGTGCGACGGCCTGTCCGGGCTGGGCCGGTGCGGCCCCTCACCGGCCGCCATGCGTGTCTCCCCTCAGCGCCAGCTCGGGCCCCGGCCCGCCTTCCGCCTCCCCTCAGAGCCGTGCCCCTCAGCCTTCCCGCCGCCCTCAGGCTCCCTCAGCCTTCCCGCCGCCCTCAGGCTCCCCTCAGCCCCCCCACCTCTCTCAGCCAGCCCTCCCGCCTCCCGTCAGCCTTCCCTCAGCCCTGCTGCACCCCACCTCCCCTCAGCCTGCCCGTGGCCCCACGGCCAGCCTTCCCCGCGCCCCCCAACGCCCCTCAGGCAGCCTCTGTGCCTCCCCGCTGCCCCCCGCCAGCCAGCTGGCTCTGACTCCCCACACCAGCTCCACGCCCCGGGTGGGAGCAGGCTCCCCCCTCCGCTGCAGCCCCCAGGGAGATCCTTCCCTCTCACCTCAGCCTCCGGCGTCTCCTCATGGTGCTGTCTCTCTCCCTCCTCCCGGACCCACGCGGTCCCACGAGCGGGGCCTTCCCAAGCACCTCACGCAGGCCGGCGGTGCCACATCCCGCACCTGGTGGTCCCACACCAGCCCGAGCAGGGCGGGGGAAGGTAGCAGAGGTCCCAAGGCCACCCAGACTGCCCTGCAGACCTACGAGTCCCAGCGTCAGGGCGCTGTGGAGGGGAAGGACTTCCCCAGCCCTTCTGCATCCCCTGGCATCTGAGACTGTCCGTGCCCAAAAAGACCTCTGTGGGCATCAGCTGGTGAGCAGGGATGGCCCTGGGACCAGGCTTGCCTGCAAATTTGTAGTTAAAAAAGAATAAATAAAACATAGTTATGGTGATAGAAGAATTTCTTGCGTGGGAGGTGATTTCATGGGATTGTCCCTTTCTCAGATCCGAGGGTTGCCAGCTCCAGGCCCCTCGTAACGCAGGGGAAGACGGGCCCAGCCCCGGTTCCTCACCTCAGCACAGGTTGGGAAAGAGCCATCAGCTTGATTGCAAAGAAAAAAAAATACAAAGCAATTGTTTTGCTTCCACTCTTCCTTTTTAATGAAACACTTTCCAGTGTTTTAAGCAAAACATGACTTTTCATTTTGAAATTTCCTTTCGAACCATTAAAATGTTTTAAAGTGGTTGAAGGCGAAGTGAGATGTTTTGATTTTCGTCGCTATGAAATGTTTCACTCAACACATTCTTTGTGTTTCTTGATTTGCCAAAATTTTTCAAAGGTTTCTCCTTTCTCGCCCAAGACATATCTATACATTTTTTACTTTTTTGAAAAGGCAAAAAAAAAAGGGGGGGAGAAAAAGTATCCTTTATCTCCACGGCTCCACAGGAAGCAGAACTTTATCCAAGAAACAAGGAGCCAAGGGACTCCTCTCCAAAGGTCCAAACTTTCAGACACTTAGTCATCCCTTCGCTTGCTCGCTCACACGCCAAGTCTAGACATACGCTGTCTCCAACTCCGGCAGGGACTCTCCCATCCCCAGAGGTCAGTCCAGGGCCTTTCGGGTTTGATTTTGAGCGGCTCCGAGGAGGGGCAGCGCAGCAGAGCTGAACGGGCACAGCGGGAAAGGGAGCGGTGGCCGTGGGGGGACAGACAGGGACGTTGGGGACCACGGGACATGGTGGCCTGCTGATCCCCCAGAGTCTTGTATCGCACAGCCTTCCCGTGTTTCCCAGGTCACGACACGATGCCTCAGCACGTCGGGTAGATGCGAGAGAGGGGGAGCCAGAAGACCCTTGGGGGAACTGGCACGGGTAGGGTACCAGGCACACGTAGGGGCGAGGCAAGTTGTCTGTGGGGTCAGTGAGCCCCGGGCAGCCCCGCGGCGTCTCACGGGGAGAGGGGCAGAGCGATCCGAGCTGCTCTGAGAGAGGCATCCCAGCACGGGGCCTTGGAGGAGCCATCGGGCCAACGCAGAAGTGGCCAGGACGCTGCCTCTGCCGTCTGCTGGAGTCTGCAAAATCCTTCCTGTCAGAGATAACTAATCCTGGGGCTTTTACACCACCTCTCCTGAAAAGCACATTTCATTCCTCCCTCTCCTCCTGCCTTCCAAGTGCATCAGCTTGCAATAGGTATTACCGAAAATATTCCCCATGGGAGCTGACACTGGACTCCCTTAAAACCCAAACACCATCACCCCTCCTTCCCCAAGACACAAGCGAGCGCTATGCTCTATTATCTCTACACCCACTAAATCTTTCTGAAATAAAGAATAAACATTTCCACCACACATAGTGTAAGTGTATGTGCCAAGCTGCATCGCTTCCTCTCCTCTGTGGTTGTTATAAAGTGGTTTTGTTTCAATGGTGAAGCAGATGGACAGATTCCAAGTCTGGCGTCCCCACTCCCTCCAAGTACGTCTAACGCTATCTTTGGTTTATCGCAGATTCCTGGAGAAAATGTTTACGGGAGCCTCTTGTTTAAAATCTTGGCTCCATCGCAGCATAATTCCTATTATTTATTAAATGAAAAATCAAGCTGTTGTTAATGCACCATTACTGTGGCAAAGTGGAGCCCTTGCAAACGAAGGCCAAACACACTCTCTTTCTCTGAGCTCCTCATCGTCGTCCCTCAACGCTCATGCCGCAACAGGATGAAAAGCGGTCTCATGGCCTGTGACTCCTTAAACACTTTCTTTTTGGTGAGAAGAGCCACGGACTCTTTTGCTTTGCTGTCCAAAACCTGACATCCCGGCGTCAGACAGTGTACAGACGGTACCTGACACCCTCAGAGGGGCTTTACCGGAGACACCTCTGTGGCAGTGCCCTTCTCCGTTCACCATGACCGAATTAATTTTCCTCCCTCTTCTGCAATTTTCCTCTAACGTATTCCATGGAAAACCCAAAGCCCTTCCTGTTTCCCACCAGCCGCAGCCCCTATAACGCAGTGAGCTCCATACGGATGGTCTCTCTTGGCTTGAAGTGTGGCAGAGTTTAAATTCCTAACTGGTTTTCAGAGGAGATTCTTAAATTTTCCCGGAAATGTTGTGTTGCTGCTTTGAACTGATTGTTTATTTGTCAATTTAGTGACAAATAAACAATTCTTCCTTACTCCTTTGGCTTTTGATAAGACAGAAGATGTCAAAGGAAAGGGAAATAGGCTCAGAATGATTTCCCCTGGCGAAGGATCCCAGTCCCCAGAAGCGAAGGGAGTTTTCTCATCAATTTTAGCAGAGACACGGCTTCACTCACGGTGCCAGGTTAAATCAGCGTTAAAGTTTTTTGCAGGGTTTGTGTGCTAGACCTCAGCAAAGTACCTGGCTCTTCTGCAGTGATCTCAATCTGCAGATCTCAAAGCCCTGGCGAAAGGAGCTAAATACCGCTGATCCTTGTTAGAGGAGGTGGGAAGGGCTGGCCGGGCAGCGGGAGAGCCAGAAATGGATTCCCACTCACCCCATTCCCAGCCTCACGTTCAATCCCCTGCATCACACCCACTTTACCGTGGTCATGGTGTATTCTATTACGAAATGCTCATCTTAACTAATGCATTTCTTATTAATATTTCCTATTCACGAAATTATTACAAACAACCTGAATGCAGGTAGAATACTACAGCCGCAGGAGAGGGGATCAACTTCTCTTCACGCAAAAATGTGTTGCGTCTAAACTTGTTGTTTGTTGCTTATTCAAATGCAAGTAACAAAATTCTTACCATCGGAAGTTTACCAAAAAGGAAAACGGCTTTTCCCAATAGCTGACATAAACATGTAAGTGCTACCAAACATATTTACATGTTTGAAATAGATGGTATAATTACAATGAGTTATAGTCAATATTCAGTCTTTCCCCGGTTTAAATGCTACCTTCTGATACAGCACAACACATCCTTTAATTGTAATCACGTGCTCTTTCTTAGAGACTGCTGCATTTTTTTTTTTTTTTCCACAAAAACGTGTGTAATTGAAAAGAAAATGGCATTGTTGAAAATAAACTCTCTGCCCTCCTGGAAATAAACAGGTGACTTTCCTTACAGAATGTCCTATTTCTGGGACTTCTACATCGCAGCAAGCCATCTGCAAAATCATTTCGGACATTTTTCCAGACCCCAAACTTGAATTTCAGCAAGGAAATGCAGTTTTTGAAGACTGGAAAAATTCAACAAGGATTTTGAAAACAAGTCAGGTAAAAGCTATCAGAGGAAATATCAACAAAAGCAATCATAGAGTCCTCCAATAAAAGCAGATCCATTCCGGACTCAACAAAAAAGGTCTTTTTCCCTCTTTCAGCCAATACTGATGTTCCTCAAAGGATACGAAATAGCCGTTAAATTCACTTTTATCTAGTGTGTCTCACATTCTGCACAGTGCTTTTAAAAAGAGAAAGCCACATTAGGGGGACAAACACATGACTATATTCCACAGCTTCTCCAAGAGATCTCACAAGTCAGGCCTCCCAATGAGACCTCCTCTCCACCACCAGCAATATGGGCTCACTTTTGTAGTAAGCCCATTTTCGGATGATTTACTAAGAAGGCATATCCCTAGCCTTCCATTTATAGATGGGGAAACAGAGGGACAAGAAGTGCCTTACCTCTGTGAACCACTAGCAAGAGCCAAGGTTATCACCCAAAGGTGATCACGTAGTGTCTACCTTGAGCACAGTGAAAGAAAGCCCTGCTGCCTCATGTGAACTGTAGGTAACTAGGATGACTTTCTTTGTGTCTCAGATGCAGATTCATGGTTTGGCGATGTTTGCCACCCTGTCATCTACCTTCAAGTGGTCTTTATGGAGTTCATCGGCAGGCAGAAGCTGGTTTTCCTCTCTTGAGTTTTCCACAGATGTCCAAGGCTGAGAAAGGCTGCAAAGGAAGAGGCTCAGCCACAGGTTTCTGATTTCACCTTTGCAAAAGAGGGGTTTAAGGCTATCCCCAAAGACAACTCCCACCAGCCCCGAATCAAGGGATAGAGCAAACCCCCTCTGCCCCTCCACAGCAGTAAAGTTGGTGGGAAGTATCCCCCCATGCAAAAGTCTGCCAAGAAGACCCTTGCTGCTGTCTGACGTAGAGCCCTACCATCCCACACACCTCTCAAGCTGGCCATCACCACAAAGCAGTGAGCAAAGAGGTCACGGTGAGAGACTTGGGTCTCTATGGCAGTAAGCAAGCCAACAGCTCCAATTTGCTGACTCGCTTTTCGATAAAATCGCCCCCTTGGCTTGTTCACAGATTCCTCCAGTCTCTGTCGCGGGGGTTTTGACCCAGTGTTCCTGCAGGCTTGCCTATTATCAGCTGTCCCATCCTTTCTACACGACTGCCAAAGTTGGACCTTAGCCTTTCATTTCATTTTCATTTGGCATCTTCCCCAACTTCCCATATTTGAGCACTTTGCTTATTATCAGTCTGGTCCCTCCTGTACTTTGCTCAGCTCCATTCTACTAATTGGGTCGAGCGTGGGTCCAGCATTCCCTAAAACAGAGTCACTTCTCCTCACACGCAGTCACTGCCGCGCATTCAGCACCCTCCTCAGACTCCCAGAGCAGGAGCGACACTTCCTCTCCAAAAGGTGCTGGTGCCCTTGACTGAAGGGGTCTGAGACAGTGATCGATATAATCACTGATATATGATTGTGTCCCATATTGGTTCTTCACAGCCCAGGAAACACGTCCCCTGGCAGGCCCTGAAGGTTGTAGGACAGATAGGCTTCGCAACCAGACATCCATTTTCACTATTGCTCTTATCAACAGCTTTCCCGGTAATATCCCTATATTGCACAGCACCTTGGGAAGCACCAAATTTCAAATAGCCAGCAATCTAAAACTAGGATGTTCACTTTAATTCCTATGAATTGAAATTATTTGGATTCTTGTACGGTCAGCCGAACCAAAGATGCTTGCACCCCCCTTGTTGATGACCTTGTCTTTCCAGAACACAAGTTACCACCGCTTCCCTGTGGCTCCCAGGTCATAAAGAAGTGTCAAAATCACTTGCCTCTCACTTGTGAGTAAGGAGGCTGCAGAGAGTATAACTACAAATCACAGCAGCAGCTCTCCTGCCCCTGGACCCAACCCAAGTTCACCAAGGACTTGACTTTCCCTGGTCGACTGGGCAGAAAACCTGCAAAGCTTAATTTCTTACCACGCTTTCCCAGGAGGAAAAAATCTCACCTAGAATTGCTGTCAAGTCGCATATCATATCTCACCCCAAAAAGACTTAGGCAGGTTAAGACCAGAAGAAAGAGAAACTCTCAAAGGCTGCTTGTTTGATAAGGGCACATCTATACTCCAGCAGCACCTGGTTACTGTGGGACATGTGGAGCTGGAAGCCAGGCTGGGGGAGCAGGTTGCCCTCCCTAGGCCCTATTCTCCAGAGGGGATGCCCGAAAGGACAGGTTGTCACTGGCTCTGAACGAGAGCAAAGCCTGCAGAGCAAGAACTCTTCGCGTTTGCAGTGACCTCAAAGCCACCTAGCGCTCACCGTCCACGGGTGGCCCGCCGACCCCGTCAGCTCAGCACCCACTAGGGAGGCAGAGCCACAGCCCTGAGAACGGAAAGTCGGGTGCAGTGGGATTGTGGCTTTGGAAGGAGGTCCTGTTGAGCCAAAGGAGGTGGAGGTCTTCGACACTGCTCTGGAACGAGCCCGCAGCTGCCCACACTGGTCTATTTAGCAGCAGGTTCAACGTTCTCAGCCTCCATTTAATGAGTGCAAAAGTCAAGGTGTCCAAGGGATGCGGATCTCTGGGAGAGGGTCAGAAGATATTTGCCAGAGGCTTGGAAAAGGATGTGGGACCCATGGTCGTGGCAATGGTGAAGACAAAAGGACACGTAAAACTCAAAAAGCTTTCGACAACTCGTAACATGCTGCTTTTCCCCCAGTTTTATACTGGGGAAGGTCGCCAAAGGATGTAAATCAATAAACCTCATTTGAAGCAGTACCAATTTACTCACAGTGAAGACCTGGCTTTCAAATTTTAGAGGCCTCAAGTGGGTGTTGCACAGGAGCCTGAATTTCAGGGCCCAGGCTGGGAAGACCCCACTCAGCTCACATTGCCCTGGCCTCAAATAAAAGAGTCAAAACTCCTCCTGTGTTCCAGGCTGCTCAGCCCCTTCCTCCAGCTAATTGTTCTTTCCCCAGTTGGATAGTCTGTTTCCGGAGCAATACAAGAATTAGGGCAGAGAGAAAGGCACTGGCAGAGCCCAAGGAGGAGCAGGGAGGAGAAGAGTCATCCCAGGTCCCCACTGTCCCCATGGAACAGGCAGTGTCGGGCTCCCAGCAGCTGGGTGGGGATGGGGTGGGAGGAGAGAAACGGGAGCGGTGTCCTGGGAGATGCAGACTGCCATGAGCCGAGGGGAAGGGGAGGAGAGGCAAAGGAAGCCACAGCCTTTTGGTTTTGCAGGGAAGGGACCATGGGTGTTTTATAGTCATCAACTCCCCCAGCTGAAACACATGAGCTGTGACCAGCCCAGGGGTGGGCAGCAGATGCAAAGGCAGCAAAGGGACATGTGCTTACTCAAAGATAGCCTGCAGCTTCTCCTCAGAGAACTGCCCCAAGCATGCAGGGCAGCGTTTGGCACGTTAAACCACCCCTAGGCCAGACCTCAGACCGCCTCTCCTGCAAAGCCCTCAGCTCTGCCCACAGTCTGCTGACTCCCAGTTAACCCCATCTCCCAGTTCTGCTCCATCTCCCTTCCCAACCTGCGCAGTGCTGGGAGCTGGGAATGCAAACCATCCCACCAAAACATGCCCTCAACATCCACCCCTTTCTATTTCCACTTCTTCCTCCCAGCTGAGACAGAGCCAAGCTGAGAAGGGTCAGACTCTCCACGTGAACCCCAAGGCTCAATGTGAACCAGGGAGAGCAGTTCCCAGGACTTGGGCTGGAGAGTGGGGGAACGACAAGCATGTCTCCTAAACCTCAGCAGCTTGCCAGTCTTGTGACCTGAAATCAAGGCTCAGTCAGGCACTGCTCAGAGCTAATAGCAGCGGTTATTTGAGTTTGAGCTAAGGGGCTGGCTGGGAAGCTTTAGGCAGTCACTGTTCCAGATAACAAGAACGGGGACTCCTTGCATGTGCACTCTGTACACATCTGGCCAGCTGCTGCTCCTGGGCACTGCCATGTGGTTGAACTCGAAGGCGTGAGTCTGGAGGAGGAGCAAAGGCAGAGCTCTATGAGAGACAGCAACATCCATTCATTTCATAATAGCACCTCCAACCTTGCTGGTGAAAGACAGACGGAAGCTTAGCCGGGTCTGGAGCACAGGGCAGACCGTTGCAGGTAGCACCCTGCTTTGCTCCTTCACCAGAGAAGTGTTATTTACCAAAGCACATTCAGCCTCTAATGTAGCGTTCTCCAAGCCAGTGCCTGGCAGATGTGGACTGGAGGCCACAGTGCTGCCGTCAGCCCTGGAGTAACATCCCAGAAGAAAACAGCTCCTGGGAGACACCACCATCACAGCCTGCTCTGGAAGAAGGCAGCCTCTGCCAGATCTTCACCGCAGGCAGGACAGGGACCTTCACTCCATTCAGTTGCAGGTCTTTCTCTGCACCAGAAACCCAAGTGATGCCAGTGACATGAGAATGGCATTGCGTTAGATTTACTCTGTGGAGCTGGGATCAGACTCTAACCCTAGCTTTCACACAGCTTTTTTATCATCGCCCCTCACCACCACTTAGCTCCATCCCCAAGCACTGGAATAACCAAATACCATCAATTAAATTGCCTCAGAGGAAACAAAATGTGCATTTTTACAGTCCAGAGCTGCAGCCTTGTTCTCATGCTTCATGATGAAAGGAGTTCTTTAGGCTGCACAAACCACTTGCGTTAAAAGGCAAATATTATTATTTCCTGTTGTGTTTTTTTTCCCCTTTGGAATCCAGAGCAGATAAGAGAGAATTCATAATGTGGAATCAGAGGTGCCCCTTAAAACAAGAAATCAATGTATCTAATCCTCAGCCGATGTAGGACCGGATGGATCCTTCATGAGAGTAGAAGAATGGTCTTGGCTTGGTGCTGGAATTGCAGGAGGAAAAATCCGTGGTGGGACACAAGAATCCCTTCATGATGGACTAAAGACAAAAAAAAAAAAATCAAATTTCTGAATCTTCCCTTTAGGCAAGTGTTTCTGGGGTGAGCATCTCTTCCCACTCGCTCGAACGCCCTTCCCCTGGCTAAAGAGGAGCGAGCTACGGTGTTTGTTGCACACACACGCACACGCAAATCCCACACGTGCTCTTTCGGGCCCGTTTGAGGCACGGCTTCCCAGGCTGTATCATGTGCAAAGCGAAATCACCTGCAGAGTGTCGCTTTAAAAGCCACGGAAGTGCAGAGAGCAGCACCAGCAGCAGTCAATAGCAATTTCCACCGCCGGGTCGATACCATCTGATGGCTGTGTAGCTGTAAAGATTGTTTCACACACATATCAGGAGGTGGGCAGGGGCAGGAAAAGTGGAATTGGTTTTAATGATTGCAGGATTCAAAGTACTCCTGGCTCCCTCTTCTTCTTTCACAAGAAATACACGCACAAAGAGTCAGAAATCAAATTTCCAGCCCTGTCAGTTCCTATCACACCAGCTCCCCAGCTTGGCCTCCTTCCCAGTTTGCCAGGGAAGCTTCTCCTAATCCACTGAGAAGTGCATTATCGGGAGATGGAGTTGCAGCCTGTGTCCAAACTTCCCCGCAGTTTCAGGTCATTAGCTCCACCGGTTTGGACACGGAGCTACAGCAGAAGCAGAGCGCTCAGGTTCAAACCCAAAGGGTTTCCAGATGAGGGTAATTTGCGCTATTTTGCCTCCCCAGACAAAATCAGCATCTCATTTTGCTAGATGCTGGATGGCCAGGGAATAGTAGGCAAGCACAAGCAGCTAAACACAAAAAAGAGGGAGGGGACGCATTTGGCAGAAAAAATGCGTGAATGGCTATAGCCTAAAAAATAATAGCATATTGTGTTTCTGTTGCCTCACAAAGTGCTTTTCAGCCAGTGACTCCAGGGGCAACGCGTGACCAAACGTGTCTTGGTCAACGTTGAGAGCATTGCTGTGGGATGGAGGAGGCCAGTCCTGCGGCCTGGGGTTCCCAGGGCTGGCCCCGCGGTCCCAGCTCTGCTCTCTGGCTCCTGTAAACGTGCCAAAATACCAGTCACGGCTTCTGTTTCCCTTGCACTGTCTGTCTGCCTCCTGCCTGAGGCATGGACTTTTTCTTACAGGGTTTCGCTAACTGGAGCTCTGATCTCTGCTAGGAAAACCTTCCAATTGCTCCTGCAGTAAATGCAAGCCAAGCCTGTGTCTGCTTTTCAGACAATAAAGAACATTAGTTTGATTCTTTGTCTTCTAATTCATTAATTCACTGACATCTAAACACAAACCTCTCCCTCGCCATCACATAAATAAGCAAGATAATTTTCAAAGGAGCTGAGCCCCCAGCAGTCTCTCTCCTGACCCTGAGCACCTGGGTACCAGGGTAGGAGTGGAGCCGGGCGTCTTCAAGCGTCTCTCGCTGAAAACTGGGGCAAAGCAGCCTCTCCACGGTTCATCAGGTTGTGCCAGATGGACACAACCTACCTCCTCTGCTCCTCAGATCCTTTCGTAAAACACAAGTCACTGCAGTCTTACATGCCCATCATAGAATATTTTATTGACGCCCTCATTTAGGCCTCATGATAACTGAGAAGCAAACACAGTAACCATAGGCATATGCTACCAGCGGGTCTTTCTTTCACCTTGTAGGATGCCACATGAACCTGTGCATGTGTAACACGTACACACACATCCTTCCCTCTTTTTCTCCCAGATCCTAAGACATCAACCCCTATTTGCTGCAGCTTTTAAAAATTTTTTTTAATAAATACGCAAGTATTTCAGAGCCTGACCACCAGGTTGATTCTTTTATGGAAGGGATAACACATATGCACAATACCCACAGTGGTTAGAAGCACGCTCCCAAACTCGCAGCCTCCGGAGTCCTTTTAGAAGCAGAAATGGCAGGTAACAGTACCCAAATCTTGAAGGCTGGAAATGATGAATGACGTGGAGCTTCATTGCAAGTGCTGGAGAAACTTAAGAGGGGCAGGCTGCAATTAGTAGGGCTTGCTGAAGTTTTAAATCAACAGAAAACCAGGGGGGGTTCAGCCACCAAAGCTACTATTGCTCTGGATCCAGCTTCACAAATAGTTTTTTTCCTGAGAAGAAATATAAAGAGAGGAATGAAGAAAGGGGAAACACATCATTTCAATATTTTTAAACAAGGCATCTTGCTGTTTCAGTTTGAAACACTCCTGGTTTATACTTGCCCCTTTCAGAGGACCTGCCAGCTGTCCCCAGCGTCCTGCCACCACAGCCCCCAACCGCTACAGCCGTGCAGAGGTGGCCACCGCGGTGCTCCATCCGGCGGCACTGCCAGGAGACACGGGGAGCGCGACAAAGCCCAAGACGTGGGATTACTGAAGCACGTTAGCTCAGCGGAGGGAGGTCAACACAACACAGCAGACCTCTGACCCTCAAAGGAACATGGAAAATAAACTCCGTCTCTCAGCTTGTGCGTGACTCTGATGGTGAGGCCACTTGTGCCCTTCAGCTTGGCCAGCAATGCAGAAGAACCTGCAGATGATGAAGACTTGAAGTTCAGAGCTGTCGAGGCCAGATGGGCCACCGACATTGACTAAACCTGCTCTGGTGCTGTGCAGGTGGAAGAGCTGTGGGAATTTCAGGTCGATGTCTACCCTGCCTGCAGGACCCACACACGCATGCAAGGAGAGACCCCCTGAGCCCCATGGTGTCTCCCCGGTGAGCTTGCAGCTTTGCCAATTAGTCACCAAGCCAGCACCTCGTCACCACCCCTCCCGCTCACAATAAACCAAAACATCACAAAATTCTTTATACATTAAAAAAAAATCCCCAAATGATGATTATTTTTTTTGTCTTTTGGGTCATATTTTCAGGTCTCTGCAAAAATAAAGTGGAAGGTCCTTGTAATGGTGCAAGTCCAGCTGCTGGGACTTTAAATAAAATCCCACGCACTGGGAGATGCTCAAGGCAGTGGCGAGCACAGCTTCTGCTTTGCCTGTGCTCAACCCTGCAAAAGACTGAAAGGGCTCTGTCTGCTCAGCAGTCAAAGAAAATCTTCGTCGTGACTTGATCCCAGATACCCACAGAGTGAAAATAGCTGAGATTGGCATGTTCGTTAGGCTCACAGGTAAAAGGCACAGTAAGCAGCAAAACCCAAAATAAATAGTGAGGGTTGACAACACTGAGTGAGTGAACCTTGAATGGGAAATAAAAGACAATTTTGAGCAGTGAGGGTAGTTAATCACCAGTCCGGTTACCAAGGGAAATGGCAAATTCATCATCAGTCAGAGGTCGTGCATGGAGACTGGATGTCTTCCAAAAAGCGACACTCTGGTTCAGGATCAAGTTTTGGGGTTCAAGAGCATCTCTCAGAGGAGAATAACGCCCTCCGTCACAGCCTCCGCGGGCGCTGCTGCCCTCAGCTGCCAGGCGAGCGGGTGAGGGTCGCAGTGCTGCAGAGCCCCCGCCTCGCAGCCCAGCCTCTCCCCCAGCCTGGCTCGTGGGGCCCGGCCAAGCTCCGAAACCCTGTGCTGACCATGGCCCTTCTCCAGACACCCCGCCTGAGCCGGGCTCCGAGTCCTAGCCTCCATCACGCTCAGCCCCAGCGTGGTGCTCCTGGCCGCCCTGGCAAGCTGCGCTGCTGCGCTCCCCGCACCGAAGCACTGGCTGCCCAACGCAGCCAGGGAAGCAGAATAACGATCTCTTTTTTCCTTTACTCCTTTTAGTCTCTGCATCTGCTCCTTCCTTCCTTTAGCTGCCACGCAAAACCAAGCCCAAAATACCCGCTCTGGCTTCTGTTTACCCTTTCAGGCAGTTTCCCTGATGCCCAAGACGCTGATTTGAACTGACCGACCTCTCAACGCCACCTTATCACCAACTCAGCTCCCCATCCCTCCTTGGAAGCAGAAACAAAAATCCAAGGACAAAGCAAAGCAGCCTGGGCATCCCTGATTCGCTCCAGCATCTCGATCTCCCAACCATCACATGGGAGAAAAGCAAAATGGATCAGAGTCTGACGTCCAGCTTTGATTGCGAACACGGAGAGCAAAACGCCAGCTAGTACGTCACGGCGCCGCAGTCCCTGCATGCAAGTGACTCCCCAGATACCAAAAGGCAGAGCTGTGCTCTCTACCCTCCTTCTGCACCGGTCAATATGGCCAATTTAAAGAGGTTTCAGAAGAAAGCAGGTGCCTACAGCTCACGCTGCTTCCCTGACCCTTGTAAATCCAGTCTCTTGAGTGAATGGCTTGTTTGGAGAGAGCCCTCCGTTTGTTTGTCTGGGCTCTAGTGATAATAGCTCTAATTTATCTCTGAGCTGGGCAGGCATGTCTAATGTATTTGAGTATTTAGAAGCATTACGGAGGTTTCATTTGGTCAATTGTTTCTTGAAATCCTTTCCCACACACAGAACAGCCATGCAAAGGTGGAACCGCTCCACTGCGGGCAACCCCAGGAGCCGCAGCCTGTGCTGACAGCCTGGGATGGGCACACATGCCGGGGCCGCTGGATTCTCCAAAGAGGAGGCACAGTGATCCCACAGCCCTTAGTGCCCCGTCTCGGAAATTAAAGACCAAGCAGCCGACCTTTGAAAGGGACAATGACAAGACAGTCTGGAAGATGCCACCACGCCTCCTCCTGCTTAGACCTTCCAACCTTCTTTGCTTTATCATCTATCTCCTCCATGTAGACACACTCCGTCTCAGCTCAGACTTGATTAGGCAGGGTTAGCTTGGCATCTGCACTGGGAAATACAGCACAGTTGGCCAACGCATTGTACCTAATCTCAAATTAACCCTTCCTGCATGTCGAGGTGCGTTCCAGCTATAACCAGTCACCAGCTGAAGACCCTTTACGCTGGGTGCCAGCAGAAGGGGTCAACCTGAGTCAGTGCTGGGGAACGGCGGGAGCAGGTCACAGGTAGGACATGCGATCCAACCACAGAGTGAGTTACAGCTCAAGCCTACACGGCTTAACACGCTACCGCGCATCACCTGCGCTGTGCTCGCAGGCCCGCGCGTGCTTCGGCCCGTGACAAATGCAAGGTCACGTGCTTCGGCTTAAATCACTTTCGTGGAGGTTTCAGCAATTCTCTTCATGCCATTTCAGCTAATTTTAGCTGCGAGCGGAGAGGCCGTTACCGAGGTTCAGTTGACTGGTGGCAATTTATCAGGTCACCCAGTTGGGGTAGGGAGCCTGATCCGACTCAGCTCTGCCCTCTCCGCTCTCTCTTTTCTGAACGCGGGAGCAGGAGCATGGAGAACCAGACCTGTTGTACAGCACCAGTAGTCCCAGAGCAATTTAACGGAGTGTTGGCATGAGCAGGTCCCCATTGCTCCCCATGCCCGTCCTCCATGCCACCCCGCACACCACGATGCAACTGGTGCCAGGGTGGAGCGCGTCGGGCATTGCACACCACCGCACAGCCAGGAGGAAATGACGCTGCAGCTCCCCGGCTGCGATCACGGGGCTAATTTATAGAGGCTGAATGTAATTACTTACCCTGGCACACGGCCAGGACACCAAGGTTAACACCCTCGCTCTCCGAAGAGTGCCAGGGGAACGTTAGAGGGATGCTGCCAAGTCATTTTATATGCCTTGACTTCAGGTGTCGCAAACAGCAAGCTTTAGCAAGGGCCAGTCGGGAGGAAAAGAGTCGTCATGGAATTTTTTAAAAAGCAAAATAAAAGAAGGGGTTTGCTTTCTGCTTGACTGTTTGGGTTTATTAACTTAAACTTTACTGTGCTGCACCAGGGACCCAAGTACAACAGCCCTGCAGAAAAGCGAGGGCTTGCAGATGCATCCTCCGGTTGCTTTGGAAAGTTTTGAGCCTCTCTTGGCTTTGCTAGAGAAATCTTGTGAGGCCTTGAAAAAACATCGCTTCATCTCCGTCCCTGAGCTCCCCGTCCCTATGATGGCCTTGGCAGCGTCTGAGCCGTCATCTCCGGGAGCAGGGGCTGGCGCAGACACCGCGTCTGTGCCGCACCGGCCGGAGCGAGTGCTCGGCTCCACAGACTCCTACGGTGCTGGCAAAAGTTTCTCATGGCTCTAAATTTTTTTTAGATGAGTTTAAAACAGATTGAAATAGCCCTTGTCAAAAATAAAAGCCACCAAATTTAGCCTTCCTTCCCTCTTCCACCCCCCCCCGCCTCCCATTTCCTGGAGCATTTGCAACAGGCAGCTGGTTGGGAGGTTTTTCCCCAGGGGTTTGGTCTGTTATTTATAAAGCTTTGATGAAAAATGCAAAAGAAAGGGAAAGAAAAACATAAATCAACTTCCAGGTGACCCCCCCTCCTGCAGCAGCAGCTCTGCTCCCTGCAGCGATGAGGCAGCGCGGCAGCCAC
This sequence comes from Phoenicopterus ruber ruber, assembly GCA_009819775.1. Classification (NCBI taxonomy): domain Eukaryota; kingdom Metazoa; phylum Chordata; class Aves; order Phoenicopteriformes; family Phoenicopteridae; genus Phoenicopterus; species Phoenicopterus ruber. Next base: position 30,029,586 of record CM020222.1, read on the forward strand.
GGCTGCGGGGACCCCATCCAGCGTCCTTTGGGGTCGACGCAAACCTGCCCTCTGCCTTCCCTGGAGTTTCTCTCCACCCGCCTCTGGCCCTGAGGGATGTAGCAATGAGCGATACAGTTCCCCTCATTTAGAGTTTGCTAGTTCAGCAAAAAATGTCACAAAACCCGCACCTCTTTGTGGAGCCGTGTTACTGGCAGGTGTCCCTGGAGCTTACTGGTCTGAAGGACTTCCCAAAAACTGTTAGCGCAGGACCTTGGAGGAGCTGGGCTGCTGTCCTCTCCTGGTTTTTAGGGGAAAGCAGAGGAAAAAAGCGTCCCCAGGCCATCCCTCCTGACTGCCCCACTGCTGGGACGAGAGCGAGCGCCCAGAGCTGATGTGGGCGTCTCGTGTCTGCTGATGAACCAAAAAAGCGAGGGAGATGTTTTATCTCTGGCCTTCACCTCAGCCCATAAGCCCACACAGGAGAGGGCAGGGCAGAACGCCAATTCCCGTCCCCTCTGCGGGTCCCCCTTCCAGCAGGAGAGTAAGGACAAGCACGGCAAGAGCAGCAGCTCAGCCTGACTGGGGGCCCGGGACGATGCCCGACATGGGATCATTACCCCGTGCTCCCTGCTCCTGCGGCTGGGCGGAGGGAATGCTGCAGAGATGCACATGCATGTCTTTATCTATATGTACCTGTGGGTATGTACTATGGCATGCATACGATGCATATTGAGATAAATAATATTTTGAGAACAAACATTTCATTTTAAAAGTCACTGTGTGACAACAAGTTAATTATCTATCATATCATCTCTCAAACCCAAACATTTTGAAAGCTAGGAAATAACTAATTAAGATCATCATAAATCTTACTCTGTCTCACAAGCCCATTTTCCTAAGAAATAGGAAGAAATACATATTTCATCACAATGCAACATCCGTAACTCTGACCTATAAGATATTAATGACTAGTTCATGCGGTTTCTCTATCTAAACACTTTCTTGCAAAGGTTACCATAAGGTGGCACGGGATAACGATTTGGTAACGCTCTCCTGGCAACCTGACTTCCAATACGTCTGTAGACAGAGGTAGTTAGGAGAAAAAAAACATAGACACCATTGGGATCCTTTCGCCTAACACAAGCCCCGTGACTTCTTCAGATCCATTTTGCTTTGAACCAGGGCAAATCTTATAGAGGAACATAATTAACTGCTCCCAATTAAAGCTTCACACCCTCTTCCTCCTCCAGACAGCCGCTCCCAACAGGCCAACTGGGGCTGCTCCTTACACCCAAGCCTCCACCCGCTCCCGGGGCCTGTTTAGCCATGGCTTTGGCAAGCAGCTGACCATTTCTACAAGATAGCTTCAGATTGATCTCGGATAGATAAATCACATCCACTGGAGAAGATCACAAAGCTAGGCCAGAACTACAACACTATTAACGTGCTCAACACAACTGAAGAGCTTAAGGACTTGAATATGGAGGAAATGTCAGATTATTTTTTTTTTCTTTTAATTAGAGTGTGAAATGCAGGTGGAACAACCATTCGAGCAAGGCTTTGAGCCTGGAACCATGTTTAACAGGAAAAGGGTATTCAGGCTTAGCATCAGGACTATAAAGGAAAAAAGATGAGGCGGAGGAGAGATCAGCAAAGGAAGACACGTCTGGAAATTGAGAAATACAGGAACAAAATAAAACTTGGCAGCGCTCGGGCAGAGTTAGACCTTGAAGGGGAGACAGAAACACCACAGAAAGGGTTTTCATCATAAAAGGAGAGCAAGTGACAAAGTACAGCTGCTCCACACTCATGGTGGAGGTCTGTGTTAGGGTAGTTTGGACGTGGCCCCAAGAATAAATCAATGCTCGGTGCCTGGTGAGGGCAAAGGCAAGGAAAGCACATGTAGAAATGGCAACGATCCTTACCCGTGTGATGGTCCAGAGCAGAGGGAGGCAGATACTCCTCATCGACCATTGCTCAGAGAACCAGCATCCAGGAGTCACCCTCCGTGACTGCAGGGTAGGAGGTGCAGCACCTCCGCTCAGCTCTGCAAAGCCGGCGGGCTGATCTCAGGAGCCTGCAAGGCCTCAGAACGAGTTCTGAAGCTGGGATCACTTGGGACTCAGAGCTCACTACATGGAAAAGGAGCCAAGAGACAACATGGCTCTTGCAAATTTGGGTCTTAGAGGGCAAATCCCTAAACCAGCTTCCTAGATGAAACCCAGGATGTTCAGCTGGGGAAGACTTCACTGAATGGTGCCCCATGGGACACATCCCATTGGGGTGGGAGGATGGGGATCATGGGACAACGGACCGGGAAGCAGAGAGGGGCAGAGCAGGGTTAAGCTGAAGGACTGCAGAGGTGCCCTGCAAATCCACGGCACAAAGAGCTGTTCCTTTGGGCACAAAGAGCTGCCTCCAGCCCAGCAGCTGCCAAACCCCAATCCACCTTCACGTCCATGAGCCAGGGCCACGGCAGGAGCAGAAACCCCTGGCCTTGGGGCAGAACGGTCTTTGGTGTAGTCTAGGGTGGGAATTCTAACAGACCTAAACATAGTGCTACATACAAGGAGGCTCTTACACTGATGAAGCAGGCCCTGATTTTGTGAAGGACATTTGCAAGCAAATTTAAGCTAAAGGAAAAAAAGGCCCTTTTTACACTGGAATTAAAATGTCTAGACAGAGCCTTCCTGGTGTAACTGGACCTGTGTATACTGATCGTGATACACCTGATAAAACTTCCCATGTAGACAGGGACTAAGAAATACTTTGGCAGAAATTCCAGCAGGAGCCATTTTAAAAGTCTTTAATCTCAAGAATTACTTATGCCATGTAATGAAGTCTGCATTAGGGCTGTTCATTACATGGACCCTAAACACTAGAAAGCAAGAGGATTTTCTTTGGCATTATGACAGGAATCCACGGCACAGACAAGCCTGGCCCTCAGCGTGAGGTCATATCTCCCTCTAGCTGCTGGTCTTGGGGACTCAGCAGCCTTTGACCACCCAACGCCTGCACAAGCTCCTCTCCAGCCTCTCCTATGGGCCAGCACTGCCAGTGCTGCAGGTCTTGGGGTCACTTCTTGCTGGCTGCAGTGCTCCTCCAAGGAGTACAAAATAGCTCAACTTTTGGAGAGGACATACTCCAAAAGGGAGGTAGAGAGGCCGAGAGTAAAAGCCACAAGGTCAATGGCTTCTTCAAAATAAGCCAGCATGGGCTAGTCAATGTGGTGTGCAGAGAGCCCAGGACCCTCTGCAGAAGAGACACCCCACAACCAAGATATTGGTGGCTTACCCTCCCTCTTAGCCCAGCTAAAATCCCCAAAAAACACCTTCAAGCCAAGTTTCTCCCTGCAGCATGCAGCAGGATCCAAGCAGTGCTCAGCATCAGCCAGGCCTTCCCAGAGACACGTTCCCCAGACTAGTGGCCCCAGGTCTCCAACCTGCCATTACGATGTTGCTGCATCACTTGCATCTTCAGGGCTAGCACCAGAGCTTGCTATCGAAATGCCACCATCAGCACCAAAATGTCCCAGCAAGAGCAATCCCAGAGGAGCAGCTCATCCCTCATCTTGGAGGTGGGTTACTTAAAGACCACTGGGTCTTCCTAGGAGGCAATGAGTAGGTAGGAAGGTCAGAGGGAGAAAGGAACTGGCTTCTCCACAGTGTCCATCTGCAGTTCCTGGGGGAATGGCTGGAGGAGAGGGCCACTTCCAGAGCCAGCCAGAAGAGAGATCGAGAGCTTCAGCCACTCTGTAATGCCTCACAGGGTGGCAAAGGAAGCTGCTTTGTTGGGAGGATGCAAAGCCTTTTTATTTTTTGAAGAACCGGACGGGAGACTTGATTTAGGGGGCTGGCATCTGGTGACTGAAAGATGTCTTTTGTCACATGGCTCAGATTTGGTCTGGCTGGTCCCACTGGCATGTCCAAGTCAGCTTCTTCCTTGTAAGTTCAGATCAGAAGGGGAAACCTTGTGCAAATCCTAGCCTGATGGTCCCTTCAGCCAGCCACTGCTTGGCAGCATTGGAGGGGGGGGGGGGTGTGAAGGAGAGATTTCTCCTCCTGCCACAAAGCCAGCAGTAGTGACTCCTCCTGGCAGGTGCCAACCAGGAATCTAAATGATCCTCAATAACAACAAAAAAAAATTTTCTTAACTGCGACATATTTCCTTCAGATGCATCTGGACATGTAAGTACTCTAGAAGTGTGAACAGGCTTTGAGCAGCAAGAGATGAAGAGCAGCCGGAAAAAAGTGAACATTTCAACATCTAGAAAGGGTCCAGCCAAACACTCACAACTCACAAACCGCTAAAAAATGCTCCTTGGGCACAGCAGGAACCTTATCAGCTCTCCACGGCACAAACACAATTTCCAGCTCTGATCACTCTTCTAAGCCAAACCCACAAGAGAACTAAAATGGGACTTTATCACGCAGCCGAGCGCAACCCTGGGGCTCCTCCTCATGCCTCCGGTCAGGCGGGTTGCGTGAGCAGGAGCTGGCCTTCATGCTATCCCAGCGCTGGTTGTAGCAAAGAGGCACCATGGGGCAAACATGACTTCAAGCCGCCTTCCAGCCTAGGGCTGGGGAAAGTCGCAGACTTCTCTTGCATTCACCTTGCTTCTCCCAGGATCTGAAAGCAAAGTGTCCGTGTGGCAAGGCAATGGCCACAGCTCTGCTCTTCCCCCTAAGCAAAACCTGGCTCTGCAGAGCCCCTCTGCAGGGTCTGTAGAGATCTAAGAGAGCTTCTCACGTCACCTGAAGGTCCCTTTACGTTGGCAGGGTAATATAGAGGGGCTCCAGCCTGAAGCCAACTGCAGGGCACATCTGCGACAGACCCCGGCAGGACCAGTGTGTCTGAATAGCCGCGTGCACACACATGCACAAACACACACAGTGTCCACCTTGCAAAGTTTCCCCTGGATTTTTGTTACCATGTCATCTATTAATTACCTAATTACATCTTCTAATTATGGGATTCCTCCAGTATTTATACTCATTACATAAATGGTGGCAATTACACTAATTAGGTTAATGATACAGGATAACAGTCTACAAATTGCTTTAAAGGGACACTCTCGAGGCACAGAGGCCAAGGATGCTCCCTGGCAGGTCAGCTGGTGGGTGGCACGCAGACATGCTCCCGCACCCCCCGTACCTGCTGCTGCCGTCTCCTCGCGCGGCCTCTACCTGAGCGCCGGGGCCGCCGCTACGGGGCCTCGCTCTGCCGCGGCAAACGGAGAGCTGCTGCAAAGAGAGCGACCACGGAGATCAGGAACCAACGCGCTGGTGCTTTGCTGCTAAAGTGCTTCTGCTGAAAGCTGTGGTCCGCTATTTTAAGTGTGACCTTCTCTAAGCTGGAGGAAGGGTTGCAAATATTTCTTCGCTGGCTGTACGGAGACCTGGGAGGAGGAAGGCAGAGTACCCGCATCCTTCCAGGCTCCCCAGCACCGCTTCCGAACGCGCCCCAAGTCCCCGAGTCCCGCTCAGCTGGATGCAAACCAGTCTCTTGCCTATAGGCCTTTCCAAAACGGCAGGTTTGCAGAGAGGAAATCCGGCTCCCTCTGCTCCAGCGAGGTCTCCTGGAGCTCCGGCGGCACTCTGCAAAGCCAAGCATGTCCTCGGGGTGAAAGGCAAGCCACAGGAGGCTGGAAGGAATCTGTTTTGCAGAGCGCCCTACTTACCCAGATTTGCTGGAGGCTGAGCGGCGCGTGACAAGGTGCTTGCCCCTATATCTCACCCAAAAGGATCCTAAAGCAGCGCCAAGCTCCATTACTCTCTGGAGCGGCCTCGAGCACGGGGAGAAAACTTTCTCGCTTGGATTCGAATGCAGGCACTTCTCCGGTGGAACACGGGAGCCCTTTGCAGCACTTTGGAGCGTGATGAATGGCCCTTTGTCCTGCAGCCACTACAGAAAGAGAATGTAATTACCCAAACTGGAATTCGGCCAGGACGCAATTTTACGCTGAATGAATTTCCCCCCCCACCTTGAAGTGTTTGCAAATCCCCCTTTAAAGATAAAATCCCGGAATAAAATCCAGTGCTTGCTTCAAAATTGGCCCAATTCCATTATAAGTCAACTGAACAACTCCATTTTGCACCTTTAAGGCCATGGAGCTCTCTATGTTGCGCAAGAGATTTCATTATTGGCAAGGTTGAGGAATGCTGATTTCTGCTACTGAACTGCTGTCTTAGCCCTAAACTATATCCCTGTGTCAGCTGCCCAAAGACATGTGTAACCAGGTCCATTTTCTGAAAGATATACAGCTGCGTCCGGCTTTATAGCCTGTTCCAGCAGGACATGGCTGGCACTTCCAGTGGAGCAGGCTGACCGGTCTCCACTCTAACAGGCAGGGTCTATGGCTCCAGCGGGAGTCTTGCAGGAGTATATATCGATTGTAAATAATGTCTCAATATCCTATAGTAGGTCATAAATCAAAAAGGGGTTGAAATATCTTTTCTCCAAGGGACTTTTTTTTAAAGGAGTCTATTTCTTGTTTAGCAGTTTTCTTTTTAGAGTTACTGCATCGACCTTTTAACCCAAGTGCCAGGTTTGAATCGTGGCCGGTGATCCCTGCTCGACCTTCCCTGAGGACATGCAGCAGCTCTGCGATGAATCCAGGGCCCGGGTGTCCCGTGGGAGAATAGTCACATCTCCCACCCGGGCCAAACCCCTCGCCCCAGGTGGTGCCCCTTGCCTTGCTGAGCGAGCCAAGCCCCGCAGCAGCCACATCTCCTCTGGTCGCAGACTATGGCTTGGGGACGAGTCTTGGACATAACAGCATTAGAGATGCTCACCACGGAGATGGGTATCTTGTAGGGGGTGCAAGAAGCAAAAATCCTCCCGGCTGGGTACGGAGCAACACCATCTTCAACTTCTCTGCAGCTTATGTGACTGATACCAACCTAGAAAATAAAAAACAAGCTTTGAACCACTGAAGACATCAGTCTTTCTCCTGTTCCACAGGCCGTGGGAGATCCCTCCGAAAGCCTAACCATCAACCCAAACCTCTCCCTTCCCTCTTTGGAAAGAAACATACGCCTCCAAACCACGTGTGCTGGCACAGCAGTGCAGCAAAAGGAGTGGCCTCAGGGTTTTGTCCTGCTGGACATGCCATTGACACTGCCCAGGGCTTGTACCCACATGCTGTTATTGACACGAAGGCGTGGAGAAGTCATACAGCCCATGGGACAGAGGCAGCCTCCAAGCCACCGTGCACAGCCCTGCACCAGTCACCTCCTCAGCGGTCACGACTCGCAGACCCGTTTGAGGTGGTTCAGGGCAGAGACCCCTTTTTTGCCACATCTGTGTAAGGCTCTGTCACAGGGGCCTTTTGTCCTGCAAAGTACCAGCTTCTCAAATTGCTTCACTATTCTGGGGAAAGGAAAAAAAAAATTCTGGGGCATTTTTAGGGGAATTGAGCAGAGGGAACTTAATACCTGGCAGAAGGACAGAAAAAGCCAATAGTTTGCTGTCTAGAAAATCCTCTGAAATGACCCAAGCTGAGCTTCCCTGTTGCATGACGCTATGTGGCACCTGGGGACACCTCCAGTCCCTCTCCCAGCATCTCTTGTGTGCCACCAGCATCCCGCACAGGAGCAGGGGACACGCCACCCTGATGGCCACAAACAGCAGGACACGGTCCTACTGCTCCCCCTCCAGCACTGCCTTGGTAGGACCAGGGCAATATTGATTTCTTCAAGTCCAAGAAGTATTTGAGCTTGACTGGCAATAAAATCAAGCCCAGGGAAAGGTGCGACGGGATCTCTTGGGACTGAAACAAGAGCTGTTTCAGAAGAAGCCAAGAGGGAATAAAAGGGAAGGAAGGGTGGGAGGGGAATAGCATTTACCTGCACAGAAGCAAGAACATTGACAATAACCCAGCTCAGCTCCAGCTTGCACGGGAGACTTTGGAGAAGGGGGTGGGAGGCAAGGTGGGAAATTACCAGGAGCTTAAGAAAATATATATGTAAAAATTAAAAAAATAAAATAAAACTGTATCAGCATTGACTAATAATTTCCGGGCTCTGCGCAGATGTCATTAATGACCCTTTTTATTCATGCAGGAGTTCCCAAAGAGGAGCATAATGTTCCATTAGTAATAATTGAGAAAGTCTCCTGTCGGGATTATGTCAAAACCTAGAGATGCTGCTGCTGCCAAAACATTTTGGTGACAAACGTGTGAAGCGTTTGACAGAAGGTGCCACAGCAGGTTGAGGCGGCTTCAGGACGGGAATCCTAGGAGGAGAGAAGAGGTGGGAGACAGCAGCAGGGTGAGAGCTGAGCACCAATTTACTCAGGGAACGTGGCTCAAGGGATGAGCCCACCTACCGCGACAGCTTCAGGGTCATGGTGGCACCTCAGAGACGCTGCCGGGCACTGCTCAGGATTTCAGCTGGCCCATCTCCTCCCCCATTCCCAAGATTTTGCAACACATCTGCAATATTCCTCTGCCATGGCTCAGCGCCGCTGGAGCCTTTCGCCCGGGCAGGACAGTGGCCTCGGCCACCGGGTAAAGGCGGGGGTGTTGCAACACCCGGATCGCTTCTTGCCGCATATCACGGCCCACCGGCCAGCGAGGGCCGGGACCGCTGCAGTCACCGGCACAAAGGGCAAACCCAGGACAAAGCCACCGCAAGCAACTAACCCAGCGTTTCCCACGTGAACAGGATCGGGAAAATTCCAGGTGACACACGTGTAGTTCCCTCCCTCGCATTGCAACGTTGCAAGGCTGGGCAACGCCTTTTGAACTACGAAACACCAGTGAAATTTAGACAAATGGGAAAACAAATTCCTTCTACCAAATCTTTCCCATTTACAATCGGGATATCTCTTTTTTCACCCAGCAGACGCAGAGCCCTGCTTGACCACAGCTGGTGTCTGAGTACCGGCGTTACACTGCTGCTGTGCAGACGCTACTAGAAAACACAGGAAGGGCAAGAGTTTTTCCAGGCTCGGTCCTTTTCCGAGAAAGGGTTAGTTAATGCCTTGCAAGAGCCAAAACAACACGTTCCCTTCTCTGTCCTCACCCCCCCTTGCTAAGCTGCTCCCGGGACTGGAGCCCCCGGCGTTACCTGCCCTACACGCTGCTCTTCTGCCACCTTGACTCCCCGTCCCGGTGCAAGGGAGACTTTGCCCCCCGTGAGCACAGCTCCTCCCGCAACATAGCCTGGCACGGGGAAGCACCTCCAGGTTGAGAACCACGAGCCATACATCCCCGACTTGCTCCACAAAACCGTGCAGGTCACTTTGCCAAGCCAGCACCCGCTGCCAGAGGGGTGAAAAAGGGATTGAAATGCAAGCGCTGTCCCGGCTGCGGTGATGCAGCTGGGGAAGCCCAAGCCAGAGCACCTCAAAGTCAGCGTTATACAGAGCCACGGACTGAAAAAAGTTTGTCACCACCATATTATTTGCCCTTTTAGAGCGGGGAGGTATTTGGAGCCAAGACATTGGTTCAGGCAGCATGTAAAGCCATGAAATTTGGATTTGGATCCAGAGCTGGAGTCTAAAAATCATCCCAGTTTGCAGGGGTTGGTTCAGGCTCATTTCTAGTCCCCAGACCGCAGCAGAAGGGCCTCTCTTCCCCGGGGCAGGAGCAGAGCAGCTGGTACTCTTCAGCCCAGTTAACAGACGAGGTCTGGCCACCGCAGCCAAGGGCTGCTCCAGATTTGTTTTCTAGTGGTTTATTCATTGAGAGGCTGCCAGCGTGTTAGCAAAGAGAAATGCACACTGGCCTGATTCTCCCCACCCCAGCCCTGCCTTGCACCGGAGCAAATCTGCTGCAAGCTGGAGCGAAGGCCCTGCCGAGGGAGAGCACGTGCTCCCCTCTCTGCTGTATCCGCCTCGCTAGAGGACGGAGCCAGGGTACATCCCAAACGGCTCCGATTAGGGCAACCCCCTTAGAGACGAGCCAGCGGGTCCCGTACGCCGCTTTGCCTGCCCACCCCACGGAGTCCTGCCCGCAGGTCTCGTGTCGCCGAATTAGCGGTGTCGTCTCCCCCAACACCTGCGGGAAAGCTGCTGCTTCTGGCCTCACCACGGTGGCCTTACGGAGTCGGCGGCAGAAGCGCCATTGAAAAGAGCGTGAAGGCTGATCGCTGTAATTGAGCCTACCGGGGGAATTTCGGTCTGTGGGAACGCGCAGTACATCCCAGCCTGCAGGAACGGGGGTGGAGAATATCCGAGCTGTTCCTTTCGAGGACTAATGATGATGGGTTTTTGCTAGGACTCAAGCTGGCATGGATGAGAGCTCCCGCAGAGCGCAGAGTCAGCCAAATTAAGCGCTGGTCCTCCCTTGGAGAAATCCAGTCTAGAAGAGTTAGTCACAGGATGCTGCCAGCCTGGGTGCGGGCTCTGCAGAGGAGGCGGCAGGTGAGGAGCCCTGCGTCCGTGCCGGATTCCTGCTGAGGATTCGGCTCACTCTGCTCTTACAGCCCGCACAGTTTAGGCGGCGAGAGCCCGAGCAGCGATGGCAAGGTGATTCAGGAGGTGTGGGCAAGATGATGCTCAGGTATCTCTCCTCTCATCGGCCGGGGCCTCAGGGCAGGTCTTGCATGGAATTAGCAGCAGAAGAGGAAAAATACATAGCCCTGCACGTGCAACGTGCACCTTTGTGTGTGCACACGTGTGCAAGCACACGTATGTTCAGAGGCACACAAAGTCCGCACCACGGTCAATGCCCTTTTTACCATTTTGCCCCTCTTTGGGGCTTATAAAATTTACTTCCCTGTGTACCTGTATAAGCTTACTCCAACATACGGTCAAATATCTGCTAATCATTTACTAACCATTTCCAACTGGCTGAGTGTAAAGGATTTAAATCCTGACTAAGTGTGAGACGCAGGTCTCATCTCAGAGGTCCGTGGTCTGAAAGGTGAACGTGGCAGCTGCGTTGCTTTCTTACCTGGCTCGGAAAATTATTACTAAAACATTTAACGTGACTATAAATAAGTTTGTACCAAACTGATTCTTCATAGCCAAATCCGGGGAGAAGAAACACAAGGAACACATTGCTTGTACTTGTGGTTAATTGCAGCCTTTTCTTTTGGGTCTACTTGGTTTGAAATATTAAATGCAGAAGAAACCATCTATTTTTCCTCCATAGGCTGTCAGTAGAGGAAGTGAAATATGGGTTTTTCCCTCTTTTTTTTATAAACAAGGAGTATAAACTGTTTTATAGTAACTAGATAAAATTACACAGTATTTTACTCAGTGGGGAAAAATATGGATCTCTGCGTGGCGGTATTTCTCCTATCTTTCTCTCTGACTGTACGTTAACGTGACGGCTCCGTATAACTCATCTTTGCAGGGTTGTCATGGACATCTTTGAGCTCAGACGTGGTCCGTCTGTCCCACCGATGCCACCACCAGGGCTGTCCCCAGAGCAGGTGACATGCATTTTAAAGGGTTCTGCGTTTTGACGTCCCTCCCCCTAACAGCCCAATAACTTGGGGAAAATTTGGGCTAGCAGTTACAGGTTTAAGCCTGTATTTTGTGTCCCGCCTGCTGCGGCCCTCAATCCGCCTTCACCCTGCCAAGGAGCTCTGGTCCAGCGAGCACAGTCAGCCCACGCCGTCACACCGTCACTTAGAGGGAACATCTCTTGGAGGAGAACAACAACAGAGGAAGACGCACCAACTTTTTTCTTCAGCACCGACAAACCTATACACCGATACCTCCTTTGCCAAAGGACCAAACCTTCTGCCACCAGCACCAACTGTTTTGCTTGCTGAGCCCCAGCTCCGCGCTGTGAAGCGCTCCGACAGACCTCCTGCCCTCTGCAGACTCAAGTCTTCCACAAAAGCAGGGAGCTTTGAAGGCAAGATTTCACAGCCACAACGTTTCTCCCTTTGACCCCGAACTTGCTCTAAGGACGTGCCAATATTTCAGAATCAAACTCTCTCTATAGCGCTTTATGCCCATTCTGACGGCGACTCTGAAATTTCGGCTTTTCATCGCAATGCTAGGTAGAAGCATTTTCCAGACCTTTATATGGGGTTAAAATTCATCACCCCCTAGCAAACAGCTGCCCTAACAGTTCACCCTCGTACCTGGGGTGGGAAATTCAGTGTATTCCGTATGAGTCTGTTAAATTTCGACTGAACAGTCGGAACTGGTGTGTCTGTAGGAGAGCACCCAGCTGGGAGCTGGGTTGCTGTCACCCCACATTGCCCTACGTGCCGCCCCGAGCAATGCCAGCAGCGCGTGGGTGTCACCCTCACCCTGGGAGAACAGCATCTGGTTTGGTCCAACCAAACGGAGCATCTGGAGCTGCCACAAATTTTACCGGAGCCGCCTGCAATGGGTGAGGGAGAAGACCCACTGGTGTCCTGACCGCCGGGCTCCGTCCTGCTGCCTCTGCTGCTTGGCGGGAGCTCTGGCGAAGGCAGGGAGGCCGGTTCCCCATCACGGCTGCGGTGGGAAGGCAGACCGAGCTCCCCGTCAGTGCCTTCAGCCCCTCAGCACACGCACGGCTGCAAACCCACCGGACGGAGCCCCAAGTGCAGAGGGGGAAAGCATGCAAACGGCTTTAGCTTTCCCGCCAGGCACCGAACCCCCATCTCCTTTATGAGCAGAAATTCAGAAGCATTTTCCCAATCAAATGAGCTGGTTTGTAGCTTTTAGCTGTAAAAACACAAGATGAAAATTTTCATGCGGAGCTGAATGCGTCCATCCCTTTGCGGCGTGTTTGCGCAGCCCCTTGCGCCTCACGCCGATACCACCTCTAGTGCTACCAGAGCATCCTACAGCTTTGGGCAAAAATGAAAGACTTTTGTGATTATTTTTTAATCCCTGTTTTTCCAGGGGAGGAAAAAAACCTGGAAAATAAAAGAGAGGATTTAATCTAAAAGTTTCACAGCCTGGAAGTCTCAGCTGCTCCTGCGGTGTTAATGCCCACTGCGCGGGGCCGACCCGCGGGATTCTGGCGTGGGCCGTGGCACGGAGCCGGAGCAACGCTACCGCAGCATCGCCCGTAGAGGGAGCTTCCTCCGGGAGCCGGGCACGGTTGACATCTTTTCATCAAAAGTGTTGAGCTTTTAAAAAAATAAAATATTTTTTTTTTCCAGACAATATAAAGTATTGATTTTAAAGTTGTGGTGGATTTTTTTTTTTTTTTTCCCCTGCCTCTCACAGCAAAACAAGCAGCTCCAAATTCAACCTATTGGAAATTGATGTTTTGTGAGAGGGGGGGGAAAGGAACGGGGAGAGAAACATCTTGCCCAGCACTGGGTGTTTGCAATCAGTTTTTGGTTGGATTCAGTTGAGCAGATTGAAAAGGGTTACTTTTCCATTTAATTTTGTTATAATGAAGGGGGGGAAAAGCTAATATTTTAGTGAAAATAATATTCTGCAGTCTGCCAGCGCTCAAGTGTTAAATAGCTTTTCAGACCTACTGGATACCACTCTGGGTTTGAAATGTGAAGCCCGACGGCTGTTTTTCTACACATTTTTAGTTTAATTTCCTTGCAAACAGGCTCTCAGGCTCCAGTTACTTCTCCGTGAGATCCCCCCTACCCTTTGGGCACGGCCACAGGATTCCCACAGCTCCCGAGCCGGTGGAGGAACGTCCTTTTAATTCGCTCTGTGGACGGCCCAATTAGCATCCCAGTAAATTATTACCTCGGGGAAAACTCCGGTCTCGGGACTCAGCAGCCAGCTGCGAAGGCAGCCGGCGCGCGCCCCGCTTCCCCCGGCAGCGCGGGGAGAGCCGAGAAGATGGAGGGCATTTTCTCCGCGAGGCGATGGCGTTCAGGTGGCCGGGCAGCACAATTAGACGGGGAGAATTGTAGATTATCTCTGGTTTATAGTTCCCTGATAGGAGGGAGGGGGAGAAGCGCAATAAAAACATGATCAAATCATTTGTTCTGCTGTTCAAACTTCTGGACAAGGCGAGAGATAAGACACAGCTCCACCCCCCAGCTGCATTTGATCTATGGGGCTTTGAAATTAAATATTCTGCCTGCAACAGGCGTAATTGTGTCCTGGTGAAAACTGCTTCTCCAGGCTCTCCCGTAACGTGGGGTTTGGGGCTCCCTCCACTCAGCACGTTAAGAACGAAAAGCCCCAGAAGCGGCTGAGACCCCTCTGGTTCAGGAGCACCACAAGCAAGGGATGGTCTTCGCGCCAGGTCCTTTCCTACCCGCAAGGCAGAGGCAAGAGCCCTCGTCTGCTTGGGCAAGGGGACCAAAAAACACCAGGGGACCAGGCCAAGGCTGTGCAGGAGACCTGTGTCCCCGCAGGGACACAGCCCAGACGCCGGCATGGTCCACCACAAAGCTGTTCTTGCGCCTCGGTAACCTGTTGCCACCTTCTTCTTCTTCTGAAGATCCCTCTCTCTGTTCTCTCCCTCCAAAATTCCTTTACAACTCACCCAAATGGGGCACAGGCAAATAAAACCACATGGAGCCCACGCTGCAAACAAAACCTATGACGCTGTTGCATCCACTGTGAAAACCAGGAGGAGCAGGGGCAGGTAAACTAGTCATTTACCGCCTGAACCTGGAAACCCCTCCATTTGCATGAGCAGATTTGGCACAGGTATCCTCACTCACCTCAGCGTGCTTCGGCTTCAGAAGGGCCGAGTGGATTTTCTCTCCTAATTTCAGCATCCCAAAGTTACACCTCCAAGGGTTTCCCAGCCTCGATACTGCAACAAACTGCTACTTTCATGAAATTATTTTCCAGTCTGTTTTCAGCTGAGGCAGTACCACACACAGACACCAGCACCCGGTCAGGGATGTTTTGTCTCCGTGAAGTCTCTGCAAGCTTCAGAGGATGGTGTAGCATTTATGAAGTGCAGTTTTTTAACAACTTAGGACACATCTCCTAGGCTCTCAATGTTGGCTGTCAACGTTTCTGCAGTGGGACATGCACTCCTTTTACCAGCTCTGAATTTCTACTACGGTATCTCCATCAGTTTTGATGGACCTACTCTTTACAAGGTCATACTAGGAAGGGGAGAACTCCATCCCTTAACCAGGTACTATATTTGCTTGCGTGAGCGTCAGATCTCCCCCCACCCCGAGCCTTTGCAGCCTGAAGATAAGGCACAACCTGCTGTACTTCTGTGCGACCTTGCAGTGAGTTTTCACAGCTCGAGTACAAAACATTAAGAACATTTCCTTGTATGAGCTGCAAATGTTTCACCTTTTTTCCCTGGTCCTTCCCGAAGGAGGAGAGAGCAGGTGGGATACCTGAACCACTTTCCTCATCCTGTTTGCTAACCCACTGCCTCCATTCTCACCTGCTCTTCTCTCCGTACAGCATCCTCTTTCTGTCTCAGCCAGCCTCCCTCTAGGAGGCCTTTATTTATTTTAGCCTAAGTCTCATTCTGCTCTCCTAGATGGAAGCAGCACCAATTCATCTGCACTTGCCAGACCAAACCACCCACTAAGCTTATCTCTAAAAGCCCCAAACAACACTTGCTCCAGTTGCGCCTTTTTTCCCAGACCCCGTCTCCAATTTATTTGAGCTATTTTGCATGCCAGCCCTGTTTTCCAGCGTACTGGCCCCCTCACCTAGGCTGGTGTCACCTGGAAACAACCGTAGCCCCATTCCACCATCCCAGGTCATTAATGAAAACGTGGAGCATCGCCGGATGCCAGTCGCCCCGCGCACACTTACTCAACAAATCCTTCCAGTGCGACAGCAAGCCTCTGGTAGGTGCTCTCCGAGTTTGAATTTGTGGCCACTTCTGCAACCTCTAGCATTTCATCTAGACGATTCTCCCCCACTTACGAGACCACCCTGCCGACCACACCTGGTAAACTCGGGGTACTGCCGTTTGCCTTCCCTCCGCGAGACCCACTACTCAGTAACGCAAGGAGATCCTACCGGGCTGATACAACTTCCTTTGAAGCCACCTGTGTTACCTGTAATCACGCCCTTGTTTTCTCCCAGGTTTTCACAAGCTTGGCTACTGGTCCCAGGGCTTTTCTGGGAACTGCAGTTAGTCTGAAAGCTGCATAGTTATCCCATTCCTCCTTTTCTCCCTTTTTAAAGATAGGCACATTTTTCCCTTTTCCAGTACTTAACTAGGATCACAGCTGACCTTCTTAGGGGAAAACAAATGTGATACCACTTCTTTGGCATCATCTGCCGAGCGCTTTCCCTGTCCCCAAGTACCAAACCAACACCTCTGTGGTCCTCCTGCAACTGCTGATGTACTGCTAGAGCGATCTCTCGTTACACTTGATGTCCCCTGCTAATTGCATCTCGCCATGTGCCTTGGCTGATCCGATCTTGTCCCTGCATGTGCATGCTGCACTTCTGTACTTGATCTTCACGGCCTGACCTACTTTTCATTTCCCCCAGGTTTCTTTCTCGGATCCAAGCTCTTTCCCTATGCTTCCTTTCTCCTGCAACACCGTAGTCTGAACTGTGCTCACAAGAAGTTGTGACTGGCTCTCACTGACAACTTTTCCCCCCTCAAGATCAGCGTCCCAGGGGCCTTACCTCTGCATGATCAGCTGGTGCCAGAGTCCCCGGATCCGTACATAGATCCGGCACTCTCCTTCCTCCCTCCTGCTCCTCAGCACCAGTTCAGTCATTTCCCAGCAACTCTAACACGTCACATTCCACAGCCCTAGCCAGCTTCTCCTGCAGGAGCTACCGTCAGAGACAGGCTCTTCCCTGTTCTCCCACCCTTGTGATGGAGATGGTCACCCACACACCCCCCCCAAGGCTCGCTGGGTCCTCTGCATCTTCTTTCCCCAGGAACAGATATCCCACATTAACTAAACAATGCTGCCAGCTGCTCACTAAAGCCTCCTTTACCTGGTGTGCTGGAGACCCACCCCTGTGGTAATTGTGCTGGTGTTCTCCCTTTTAACCACCAGCTGGAGACCTCCAGCAAGTCTAATCCCCCCCCATTTTCTGGCCCTCCATGCAAACACATGCACCCTTGACATGTGAAACATGCCTTCTCCCTGATGCCCTTGCCTCCCTTCCCTGCTCCAGCCGTATCCCCTTAATGGTGCAATTCCAGAATATGACTTCTCCCACTAATTGAATCTTGTTGCTTTGTTGCAAACCAAAGCCCCCACCTCCGCTCCCATTCATCTTGCCTTCAGCTATCGGGCGCAACAGCCTCCCCTGCTCTTCCTTGGCCCTCCTTTGATCTTGCTTTGAATAGAAGAGGTCAAGCTACACGACCACAATTTCTTTCTTCCGTCCTTAAAGCCCGTGACTCCGGCGGTGACGGCCGGCACGCCGGTTCCCGCGGCGGGTCAGGGCTCGCACACCGCAGCGGGCTGCCGGGCTGCCTGCGCGGGGGAGCGCCCGTCCCCGGCTGTCTCCATCCTTAACAGGGCCCTGACACTCGGCGCTTTCCCTCCGCCTTGGCAGCCCAATTCAAAGCCCATTGAAGGCAAGAGAAAGGCTCCTATTAGCTTCAGCAGAGTTCGGATCGGGGTCGTGAACTGCGGTGGCCGGTATTTTTTACGCCAAGGCTGCCAGATCAAGTTAGTAAATTCTCCTCAGCAGTCAGGTGCCTGCCGAGTCCTCCGGTAACGCGGCTCCGGGCTCTGTGTCCCGGTGCAGAAAGCAACGGGCCTGGGAGTTTTACTCTGCTCTGGGTTCACTCTGCAAGAGAAATCCTTGCTAACCCCACCGGCACCCGCGAGGGCCATGTCTCAGCCAAGAGGCAGGGAAGAGGAAAGGGAGAATTACCCTGGTTTAAATCCACTCAGCTGCTCATACCGAAAAGATTTACCCTCTGAGACAGGATCCTGATAGCACTCGGAGCTGAATCCCCAGCCTGAAGTGTATGAGGTTTAATTACTGCAGCTTTGTTAAATCAGCTCGGTTAAGCCCCTGTGTAATTGCTTTCTTCTGGGCCCAGCAGTGGTTTATTTGAGGACAGCTCAGGCTGATTTTCAGATGACTTGAAGCTGCTTCTGTGCTGCTTACATCACCTCGTTTGAATGTGTTTAAACCCACACCTTTTGAGAAAGCACCTTCAAAGAGACGAGGCCTCAGCCTTTGCCCTGGTTTGTGCCGAGAGAAAACAAAGTGCTTATTTTCTGCTTTTAAATACACGAAGCCCGATTGCATCCGGTGCTATCAGTGTGCCCTAGACAGCACGTGGTGCCATCAGTCTCAGGGAGGATGCGTACGGCACCCCGAAAAAGAGAAATGCCACGTGGTGATGGGGCCAGGGCACGAGGCTGGGGCCAGGGCTCCTGCCCGGAGAAAGCTGTGCACCATGGAGCCCACAGGAGCCCAATCCCAAATCCTGTTGTGCTTCCCACCACCCTCGCCCCGCTGGGGAGAATCCCAGGACACGCAGTGCCCCAGCGATCCTCCGCTCCATCCCTGCATTCGCGCTGGTTGCTACGGTTACGGGCAAATCGGTGCGTTTTGCGGGGTGGGAGGGGGTGGCGGACAGGACCAGGGTGACGGGGGCTGTAAATGAAATGGCTTTGGGGGGGGGGGACAGACCCTCGCCCGGTCCTCGGCAGCCCCGCGCCACAGAGCCGACCCACGCCGGCTGCGGGCGCCTTGCAAATTTGCATGGAGCTGACAAGATGACAAGGTGCAAATACGCCAGGCTGCTCGGGAGTAATTTTTACGGCAGCTCTGCCTTGTGCACGTTTTTATTGCAAAGAGGGTAATCGGGCCTCTTCATTATTGAAAACATATTTACTACCCCTCGGCCGCTCTCTCCCATTTTTGCCAGCCCCTTCCTTCCCCCCTTAACTACCCTGTCCTCCACGAGATATGATCTCATAAATTTACAGTGTACTTGCTGTCTGCAAAGTGGATGTTCAGTTTCATTTTTATTGGACTTTATGATACAGGCGCATTGCATTTTATTTGTTGCACCTCTACCAGAGGGCCTAAAACCATAGGTAAGTGCTGGCTGCAACGGGGATTTGGCCCGAGAAAGGGCTGCGGGATGGGGCTCCACAGACCCTGGGAGAGCTCCTGGCACGGGACACGCTGGCTGCAAGTAGGACGGCTGCAGGAGACGGTAGTGCTTTGGAGGAAGGCTGCCTTCCTCCTCCTCTGCCGGAGGAGAGGCTGCTCCGTCCGCCCTGCGGTCCTCCTGGCTCCTCCCGAAGGGGATCGATGCGGGAGCCATGCCTCTCTCCCCGGCAGCCGGCGTGATTGACAAGGGATGCACAGCAGGAGCACGGCAGCAGTTTCTCATCGCTCACCGCTCTTTTCGTGGTCGGTACCCTTCCCAAAAATGCCTTTCCCAAGGCTTGCTCTCAGGCTAGACAGGCTCGTCCAACTCCACCTGTCCAGCACACCACAGCACTGCTCTTAGCGTGGCACTAACGTACCTTAACAGAATTGCCAGAAGCCACAGGGAACGGTAGCGACGTGCGTGACACCAGGGAGGTCGGCATCTATGAAAACATCTATCGCAGTCAGTGCATTGCTCCAGATTTACCCTACTGAAACAGCGAGCAGAGCGTAACCTCAGCCCCTTAAACTCCAAACCCCTCGGATGGCTCCAACGTCTTGCCTGGCACACGGGCAAAAATCCCCGGCGCCGAGGGAGCGCTGCCTGGAGCCCTGCCCGGCAGGCAGCGGCAGAGGGAAGCCCGTGCCTCTGCTCCCGCAGACATCGGCTCCGGACTGACCGCCGAGCCAGCGACCGCTGTCAGGGCTGCTGTAATCAATCGCTAGTTCATTATTAAAAAGCTGTCTCGCTAGCGCACGAGGAATTTGTTAGCAGGCAGCGAGCCGCGTGCCCTCTCGGCATCGCGTGGGTGGGGTGGCACCACGTCTTCCCGCAGAGCCGCTTTCTTCTCCGGGGGACAGGGCTTTGCAACTCTTCCGGCGACGGCTCAGCGGTCCAGGAGCGTTAGGGGCCCAACGCGCTTTGTATCCACCTCATCTTGGTGTGGCACAATAGAAATAATCAACTTGTGTCATTTCAATCCGAAAAAAGGGAAGAATTTTTTTTTTCTTTTTCTTTTCCAAGGTAACGGGGAGAGGCCAAGCAAAGCACCGCAAAGCAACATAAATGATTTAGGACCCAACGATTTTGCCAGGGAAACGCTAAAGACGGAGTCTAATCCTTTCATCTAACCCTGGTCCTTCTAAAAGCTTTAAGCTAGGAGTTGACTCAGCATGTCAGTGCCAAAAAGATCCATTGACCTCGAGTTCAGTGCTGAGAAATTGAGAAATGTTCTTTTTAATGTCTATTCAATAAATACAGCATCACCCTCTCCGTGGGCTGAGCAATCCACTTCAAATCCATTACGGCAAGTTCTCACAGACTGACAAGTTGTCCTGAGACAATAGTGGCTGCCAGATGAGGTTAACCCTTGCCGAGGGGGTGTAAATCTTTGTAGCCACAAGCCTTTTGCTCTCAGAAGTCCTTGAGAAGAGGGGAGGGGGATAGCTGAATTGATGACGAGCGGCTGCGGCGTGCGCTCCTTGCTGGACCAAGGTGATCTGCGTCGGTAAAAAATACGCCCAGTCAACACAGACGGGCTTCTGACCATCCTGGTGGGAAGGATGGGAGTGCTGCCACCCTTTGCTCCCCGGCACTCGTGCTCCTGGCTCCTGCCGGCCAACAGTTGGATCGGCAGTGGGGTGGACGTTGCTGAGCCGAGGTTTTGTTGGGAAGCACCACGCTGTGACACTACCGTCCCTTGGGCAGCTCTACCAATGGCCAAAAGCAACCCCTGGAGCTCATGGTACCTGGGGAAATTTGGAGCTGGAGCCAGTTTGGAGACCTTTGGTGCAGGCATGGCGAGTGCGAGCTCCATACTCGGCTCCCCTGAGGGCACCGGGATCACCTCCTGGGCTGCGTGGCCATGCTCTGGGCAGCACCGAGCTGGCTGGATTAAGTATGTGGTCAAGGATGACAACGGTGCAACTTACAAAGCAACTCAGCCCACCTAAGTCCAACCACTCCTGGCAGTGGGCCACAGCCTCCACCCCCCGCAAAAACCGCATCTTAACAGAGTGGCTTCACCAGGGACAGCCTGGGGCCGGGAGCGGCACAGACCCCCTGCACAGGACATCGTACCTGCAGGCTCGGCTTTCTGTCCCAGAGCATGTCCCTGCAAGAAGTTACAGCGGTACGACACCACTTTACTCACCACCACGTATCTATAACTCTATCCAAGGCGAGCAAATGCAAGGACGTACTTTTCACTCGCTCCTGGTTCCCAAATGCCCCAGCTGGTGGGTGCCCCAGGGCTGTCTATAGATCAACATCGGTTGGCCTGGTCCTCTTTGATTCATCCATGGTTGGTGGAGTCTGACCCGACCAGAGGGCTGTCAGCCTGTCCTAAGGTCAGAGTCCCAGATCACTGGGCTAAGCAGACTTAGAGGCGTGCTGGTCTCCCTCCGCGGAGGGTAGGAGGCACCTGCTTGGCCAGGTTAGTCCATCAGAGCTCAAACACGAGGAGAGAGGAGTTGGTGCACGGCCCCGGGGGGACCCTGCAGCCAGCTGGACCTTCTTTCTGATGGAAGCCCTGGACTGCTGCAGCTTCCAGCAGTAAGTTGTTAATGAAAATTATCACCTTAGTAATGGTAATAATAAAATAATTCCAAAAGGTAAAGCTATGGGTGCACAGTCAATCTGCAAGAAGTTGGAGCAGAGGCAGCGGGAGAGCCCTACGGCTTTGGTTTTATATTTGGTTACAGGTATTATACAGTGCCTCCTTCCTCCTCCTCCTCCTCCTCCTCCTCCTCCTCCTCCTCCTCCTCCCTGGTTTCAAGCTGCTGAGCTTTGGCTCAGCAACGCACAACCACGCTGGGGGCTGTGGCAGTTTTGGGGGGACGATGGGGTGCTGCAGCAGCCACCCAGCCTTTGCAGGCTTCTCCGACGCGCCGGGGTGGAGCAGGTCGCGTGAGCTGGTATTTGAGGCTCTCGGCTGACTCAAGGAAGCCATCCTGCGTTCTGTTTATCTGGGTCACATTTACAAATTCTCTTCTCGGTTTTGGAGGCTGGAAGTTTCTATTTTTTTCCCTCTCTCCCCTTGTTTGTGTGTTCTGGCTGAAGGCAGCCGTGCTGAGATCTGCAGGCACAGAGGGCTCGGCCGCAGGGTTGTACTGGTAATTACTGTTTGCCGGTTAACTAGATCATGAACACTAGCAAATGTTTATCTTCGATTAGACCGCAAAATCTTCAAGACAGTGTTCCTTACTCATAGAGTCTTTAAAGATACAGAATTCTGCTGGAAATCAGGAAAAAGCTTTCATTTATGGAAATAAAGCTTATATATAACTCGTATAGCTGCTGAGAAAAACACAGAAAGGCCAAATGACTGCACCCAAAGGTTAAAGTCTGCAAAGGCACAAAACAGCCCCCGGATTTTACTCCAACTTCCTTGTGAGTTGAATTACATTAAAAATCTCACTATTTCTAGGGGAGGAGGCGGCCCAGCGGAGGCTTTTGTACAGGTGGGGCTGGTAACACTGGGAGCATCTTCCCAGCACACCAGTCCTCACTGGGGCACTTTCGGACAGTCGGATGCTTAGACTACGCTAGTAAATATTTCTATACCAGTAAAGAAAACGTGCTCAGCGCTCTGCTCCAGCACTGCTTAATTTAATTCCAAGGGCAGGGCCTTAAATGCTTCCAAAGAGCCAGACCAAAGCCCCTGAGGTAGGAGGGCAGAGCACACAGCGCTTAAATGCTGCCCCAGCAGAATCGCTCCTGTCCACAGCCCCACCAAGACCTGCTCCAGGACGCACACCCATGGCCCTCCCTCAACGCTCTATAGTGGTTGGATGCCCTGGCCCTGACTTCTTTTGGTGCCCCAGGCACTCTGTGGGAAGCCCTACCCCAAAAAAGCACAGCCGCTGTATAGGGAAGATGCAGCTGCTGGATTTCAGCTCTTGCCTACTTTGAGATAAGCGGGGGGACTCCCAGACAGGTCTGAAAGGTGCCTAAAGGCACCCGACAGGGGACTTTTGCCCCAAGACAAGGACCACCGTCACTAGAGATGCTGCTGCCTGAAAGACCAACACCGAGCAATGATATTTGGATCCTAATGTTTTAAGTTCCCCACGTGCATAACGACACGCCATACGTATAACCAACAATGAGAGTCCTCTAGGCTCCAACAGAGCCTGGGTCTTGCCTTCAAACCCCATGCCAGCACAGCCCAGCAGCAACCTGCACTGCCCACGAGGAGCCACGTGCAAGACCAGCACCAGTCCAGATCCAGGTCCTCTGCTTAGGGCTTAAATGCCCCCGGGCAGGGTATGTGCCAACCTACAACATCTGCAGGGGCTAGAAGACTCATTTTGACCATACTCACAACCTTGCACTGGGATGCAGGACATGCTAATTAAGATGCTACACCCATAGCTGTGTTTGAGCAGCCTCACCAGAGAAGGACATCTCCTGGAGAGGCTCCTTGCAAGGTGGGAGGTCTTCAGCTCACTCTTGGCTGAATTGCACTGGGAGAGGCGGAATTGAAAAGTCAGATATTTGGGCAACGATTTCTGAGCACGAGGTCTGCCCGCAGCTCTGTTGCAGGAGTGTTTCCAGAGGTCAGCCAAGGTGAAAAAACGGGCAGGCAGATTGTGAGCATCACCACCAAAACAGAACCGCGCAGGAGGAGGCATGAGGAGGGTAGGGGGACACTACTCTGCTGCTGCACTAGACACAGCCGATTCATTTGAAGACAGGTTGCAACGCCAGATTGTCACCCTGTCATCAATATTCCCTGCTTGGGTCACCAGCACCGGCTGTGATTTTGATGCTCCCTAAACCCATGGCCCATTGGGCCACCTTCTGCTGAGGAGACACGGGACATCTCTCTCCCACGCAGGGACAGGAGACAATGCCGAGACGGTGGAAGAGCTGATGATGGACCATCTCACGATGCTACTGAGATGTAGAAAAGGACCAGGACGGCAGTGCCCCACACACCGATCTCGGCTGCCGCCCTGACCCATGCACACCACAGCGGCCACGGGGCTCCTTTTTTGGCGGAGACTCCTAAAGCCTGGGTCACGCGACATCCGCTGACACCGCTAATTACGGGCCGGGCTGCCCGCGGCTCGGCGCACCGCAAGAATTTCCTGATTGCTTTTTTGGGGAGGGACAGGAGCTTTCCTTCTCCCTTTGTCTCCCCGGTGAAGGATGTGCTCTGGGGCTGAAGTCCTGACAATCCAAGCTGCTGAAATGAATCCTCTTCAGTCTATTTACTTGATATTTACCAAAGTCTGCGATCAACAAGAAAACACATCTCAGCAGCTCACTTGGCAAGAGAACGAATTGAGGCAGCACTGCAGCTGTCATATTTATTTCAGTGGCAAAGCAGGTCAGGAAAATTGATAAAATTAATCATACAAACTAGCAAACACCGAGAGTGAAGGAGAGAGGGAGAACGAAGGGGAGAGAATGAGAGTGAAGGAGTGTTTGCAGCACCAAGATGCACCTGCTTTTATTTCTTTTAATGGATTTTTTTTTTTTTATGCAATGTCACACAGAAAATTGGTGCAAGGTACATTATTTTATAAGTAGGTTTGGGGAGGGGTGTTGAGATTACTACAAGCAGATGCCTATTACGCCAGGGCTGAGCCCTCGCCACGGGGTTTGCAAGGAAATAGGGATTCAAGGACAGAAGTGATTTTTCAGACAGTCCCCGTAGACCAGGTGGGAAGGTCCTTGAAAGCAGTACCTCGAGGAGCTCTGACCGGGCTGGGGTTTGGGCCAGGGCTCCGGGTGGCTCCTCGAGGTGCTCCCAGGGTTGTCCTCGGGGCCGTGTCCCTGTCGCCTTTGCCAGCTGGGTGCAGACGTGCCCAGGGCTGGTGGCAGCTGCATCCACCAGAGTGCAGGAACGTCTGCCCAGCCGTGGCTTTCCTCGCCCCTGCAAGCGAGCAGCCCTGGGGACGTCTCACCAAACGCATCCCCCTGGTTTCTGGACCTTGGTCTCAGGAAGCATGGATGAGGCACAGCCCCAAAGAGCCCCCCTGCTCCCTAGGCAGCGAGGTCTGTTTCTGTGGCCACCCGTGCTGGATTTACGCACCTGCATAACAAGGATTAACACCGAATTTGCTCTCAGAGACTGTATGGATCCGTCTGGAGAAGCAAGCTTGCAGAAGCCAATATCTTTTTGCCGCGGGCTACTCTGAGTAGAGACTTGCCTGATTTCAACCTAGGGGTAGGCAAGCCAAAAAGAGCCGAGTGACTCTGGGAAAACCTACAGGGAAGGTTTCAGGCATCAAGGTTCAAGCATCAAGCCCCCTCCCCCCTGTTTTCCTTTAAGAGTTTTTAGACCAAGATTTAAATTGTAAAAATTGCCATTTCAGACTGAAAAGTGGAAGAGTGCATTTCAAGGATGTTACCAAATGGCATTTTGGCATTTCTACTCTTTAGCTTTCTGTCATAAAAACAGCATTCACAAAACTCAACCCAAATTCAAAAATAACATCGGTCCCTCTGAAATGTTTTCTTCTCTTCTCTCCCCTTTTCTCTTCTTTTCCCCCCTCTCTCTTCTCTTTGTCCCTCTCACTGACTAAAGATTCACTGAAAAATGTCTCTGCTCTAATTTTGAGTCCTTTTTCTCTGGCTTTCCACCCTCCTCTCCCACACCTCTCCAGGCCCTCGCTGCACATCCCTGTTCCTACCGTGAATTACTGTTCTCATTGCTCCAAGCACATTAAAAGTGAAGCTAATTAACCAGCAGAACAATTTGCCTAACGACGTGGTAGTTTCTCCATCACTTGCAGCCTTCAAGTCAAGCCTGCACATCTCTCTGACGGAGCTTTAGGAGGGTGGGGGAATTCGGGGGTGGGGGTCTCGGACCCACACAGGGCTGCAGAACACACGAGGTCACCTCAGAGACTTTGGGACCCTAAAACAGGGCATCCCACCTGTCCCCGGGGAGGAGGGCATCCATCAGCTCCAACTTGCTCATCCGCAGCCTCACACCTCTGCCCTCGCCAGGGATGGGGCCGCCGAGGGTGGTGACAGTGGTCTTTGCTGAGCTGTGGCTGGGGAGGGATGGCAGAAGGGACCCCGAGGAGGTGAACCCGGGGGGATGG
The DNA here is from genome assembly GCA_009819775.1 of Phoenicopterus ruber ruber. Classification (NCBI taxonomy): domain Eukaryota; kingdom Metazoa; phylum Chordata; class Aves; order Phoenicopteriformes; family Phoenicopteridae; genus Phoenicopterus; species Phoenicopterus ruber. Next base: position 30,055,539 of record CM020222.1, read on the forward strand.
TGACAGTCCAGCAAGAGCCCACCAGAAACACCAAGGCTGCCGTGGAAATCACAAGAGTTAACGAGCATTTTAGGAAAGAAATCCCTCTATAAGATCTTGCTGACAAGCACTATTAAATATTCATTCTATAGACTGCGGAGACATCATTAGACACATACGTTCAGGCTCTCCATACTCCCGGCTCTGGCATTTGTTTTATGCTGCGCTGATGAGCTGAGGGGACCTCGGGGGGGGCTGGTGCCAGCCCCTGTTAGCAGAGCTGGGCTCCACGGGGGCCAGTGTGGCTCGCAAGGAAAAAAACCACGGCCTCGCAGCCCCGACACCGCCTGTACGATGTGCAGGGAGGCAGTACGTGGGCTTGGGAGATGCTGAGGGTTAAGGCGCGTTATCTTCCCCGTGGAAGAGCGGCAGCAGGGGTTGGAGGGACAGCCGTGCCCCGGGAAGACACGCTGACCCCCAGGAGCCACAGTCCCACCACCGACGTCCCCCCAGACATCCCCCATGGACGTGAGGGTGCAGGGAGGAGTGCCTTGCCTTCACCCCCCACCCCGCGCACACACGCCGGCGCCGGCAGCGCTGCCTTCCCCGCAAACCCCGAGCGAGCCCTCTCCAGCCGGTCACCCCCCAGGGGCCAGGGAGGGAGCCTACGGCACCCCGGGAGATGGCACAGCCACCTCGCAGCCTCGCCGGAGCCATGCCGCCTGCCACGGGTCTCCTTCCCAGCTCAGAGCCGCCTCTCCCGCGCCAGGGGAGAACTCACACGCTCGCCCTGGCCCAAGCGGGCTCTGCCCACGGGAGATGGGGCTTGCACACATGCATATACATACATACATACATATATATATGTATTTTTGCATACATTTGCGGTGACGATACTTTTTTTTTTTTTTTAAACAATCCGTCCATAAATGTCACCGAAAATCCCGGTCTCCTTTTATTAAACCTGAAAAATGCGTATAAATGTAAATAACAAATGACTGATACAGGGAGAGGAACCAGAGCGTCTGCTGGCGTCACCCTCCCTCCCTCTCTCCCTCCCTCGCGCTCTTTCCTCCTCGTGTAATTTGCATTAATAAAGAGGCTGTTCCTTGTCGGAATGTGTTTCATCCGGTTTAAAATCCCAGGGCGATCCACCAGGAACAGCTCTGGGAGAATCCGACTGTCAGAGCCGACAAGACAAATGAATCCCGGTGTCAGGAGCGTGTGGTTCAACGATGACAGATTGAGAAGAACTGTCCCCCTCTCGACAGGCGGGCTTCATTTTCAAATTAATAAATCTGAATAAAATATTTTCCCTTTCATTACGAGCCGAGCCCGGATGACAGTTCCCGTGACAGGAGGGAGTCGCAGTGTTGATGAGGAGACTTTGCATGAATTCCACCTGGGCTTCTTCAGCTTTATTTTTACCTGCAATTTCATCCCTGTTTACTTCTCTCCCCTTCCCTCCTCCCCTTGCCCTCTCTCTCGCGCTCCCCCTCCCTCCCTCCTTCCTCCTCTTCCTTCACCGGCTCTCAGCCCCTCTCCCATTCCTCCTCCGCTCCTCCCTTCCCCACCGTCCCCCGGCGATTTGGAAGCCGAGCCCTGGACGTCACTCCTGCAACACACGCACCGGCTGTCTCGCACCTCGAGTCCGTACACGTATGAGATGCGCCGAGGTCTCATGTTCTCGCTGCACGCGCACCGTTTTATTTCCACATGTGCACAGGTGCCCGGACCCCACTCAAAACCCACAGCCCGGTGCGGTCACGCACCACCACCACCCAAACCGGTATCGAGCTTTGCCTCGGCGTAGGAGCACGTTTCCCCTCCGATGCCAACGTGCAGACTGCGGCGGCACCGCGAGGTCCCTCTGATCTGCCCCCCTCGACAGCAGCCCCCCCCGTTTGCTGCGGCTGCCACGATACCCGAACCGGTCCCTGCTGCAGAACGTGCCTTTGGACGCTGAGGGCAGGCAAACAGCAAACAGCCACGCCGCAGCCGAGCGCTCGTGACACTCAAGTCTCCGTTCCGCCTCCGGATCCCACTGTGACCCATAAACACGGCTGGAGCGCCCATAAACGTCTTTACTGCCGCGTAGCCTCCAAAGCAGCGATGTGGCCCACTTCCCAAGGACACCACGGAGATTATTCAATAATATTCCCCGTGCAACCTCTGCACAGCAAGTGCTAGCCTGGGATGAGGGCTGGAGAGCCTCTTTCCACCCCCGAAGGATGTCCTGGTTTAGGTAAACCTCCCAGTGCTCCTACATAGGAGTTGGTCTTCTGGATGAGCCTCCGAAATGTGGCACCCATGGAAGATCACACAAATCCAACCCAAAATTAGGACTGAGCTGGTGATGGCATGGAGAGAGCAGAAATAGTAGAGAGCAGAAATAGGAGAGACCACGGTGGGAAACGGAGCGTCTGAGCTGGCTTGGGAATTGCAGCGACACCAGGGCCTGTTACGGAGAAAGCCGGCAGAAATGGAGGTGCCAGCTGATGCTTCACGAACCCAATATCCCCCTCCAAAGAAATTAGAAACATTCCAACAGCTATAGCTGTGCCTGACAGTAAATTTGATTAACTTGCCCGTGGAGTTAATGATATAGAGGGCCGTGTGGATTTTGTTGTAAAGAACACAGAAAAGACAGATGAGAAAATGAGAAAACAAGAAAGTAAATTTAAGCAGCTGGAAGCTTTAACAACTGGCATGATAAATCCAATAAAGAACTGCTCGATAAAACCCAACCACTGGAAAGTCAAACATGGGTTGGGGAGGGAGTAGATGTGCTTCGGATTCACAACCGAAGCAGGAGCGTGATTTACTCGCAGTGGGGAAACGCTCCCAGGCCAGCGGCCGCGCTGCCGGGAGCGAGCAGGCTGCAGCCCCCTCGGCCGCTCGCTCCCGGCGCACACGGCAGCATCGCTCCTGCTATGGGCATCCGACACCAGCCAGGCGAAGCCAGGGACCCGCTGCCCAGCTTGCTCCCCATCCCTTTTCCGCTCTCGTTCCAGTTTCCTTTGCAGTTCTCTCAGGACCGGGATGGATCTGCCGAGGCTGACGGGAGCCTGGGGGGATTCACACCTACCAAGCCAAACCGCGCTGACTCTGGAAGGCAGCACAGCGTCACAGACACGCTTGCCAACCAAATGCAGACCAGGTATTGCCAAGAAGCCTGAAGTAAAACCCAACATTTGGACATCCATATTCTTAAATTCTGTCTTCTTTAAAATTTAATTCTGCTGAACCCTGCTGGAAGTCACAGCCAAGAGGAAAACCTCTAAGAAAATGACTGATGAGGACGCATCTCTGCTTATCCCAGTAGCAAGAGCTGTGGAGCAGTGTCCCATAGCACCCTGTTATCCAACACAGAGGCAGACTTGGAGCATCACTATATCACAGAAGACTCTGCAGGATCCTTGCTGTCTGTGCGCGGAAGCAATTTTGGCGTCCCCACACCGAGCTCATTGGTGTTCCCCATCCATGGCTGTGCCACGTAATTCCAGAGGTGAGCCACCACTGCCAGCCTGGTCCAGCCGCACCACTGTACTCACGCGGGGGGAAGGCAGAGACACCCTCTGCGTGGATCCGAGAATCGGGAATGCAGGGAAACGGGGACCAGGGCCACCCATGCAGTACCAGATGCAGCTGGCAACGGCCCAGCCGGCGTGTTAGCTCTGACACAGCTTCCCCAGGGCTCTGCATTGCGGGGGGGATGTTAGCTGGGCACAGGCTGACTGCACAGACCTGGCCTTGAGCCCAAAACAACCAGCCCGGCCGGGACTAGCCCGGCAGCATTTAGGCTGGGTCTATGCAGGACCACCCAAGTGTCTTGGCCTAGCACTTCCCACCATCCATATCCCCTGCACCTTCATTTTTCCAGCCCTCCACGGCCCTGGGCAGCAGAGAACTTCTCTGTTCCCAACCAGGACATTCAAGATGACCCGTTGACCCAGAGCTGAATTTGATACCTGGACTTCAAAGACCAATATCTACATCGCTGCACCACCTACATCCAGCTTTGATGGGTCACCGTCAAGCAGAAGAGATTTGCAGAATGAGAGCTCCAGATGTTCTCCATGCATTCCCTAATGGGGCAAAGATACAGCTGGAGCCCAGTTCCCCAGAGTCTTAGTTTGCTGCCATAACCCTAATTCCCAAGAATATCTCCCAGGTCTCACTTCAAATTTGGAATTGGACTCCCAACGGGGGAAAAACATCATCATGAACTGGAGACCTGCTGTAGCCACAGGCTTTTGGGGCACTCTCAAGCAAACTTTGGTGACCAAGGAGAGCAAAGCAGCCCTTTGGAGCCATCTCCCCCATCTCCTGCCACTTCCCTGTAGCTCAGCCGCCTGTAAGACCAAGTGGCTGGAAATGTGCAGAGTGCTCTGAATTGAGCTGTAAAGAATGAAGGTGAAGTTTTAAGCCGCTAGATTCATGGCTGGGATTTTTATACACACATAAAATATGAATCTCAGTTGTATACAAAGCTGAGCCCATCGTGCCAAAAGGATCCCAGTCAAGCAGGCCTGTAAAATGAAATCCTCTCGGACTAATTTAAGGAGACCTGAGCAATATAAATTCTGGCCTGCTCAAATGCAGGAAATAAAAAAAAAATCTGACTTGAATACAGGCTTCTCTCTCAATGCGCTTGGCAGCCCCAGCGTGCGAACAACGGGAACAAAAAAAAAACCAGAGCAAGAAATTAGCTCCGGGGTTGTGAAAAACACTGTTCCAGCTCCCCGTTTATACCACTCTTGTGGGCCTAATGAAACCCTCTTCAGCGAAAATTTAATGCAGAGATAAACTTTCCAATAAATAAGGGGTGCTCGTATTCGCTGACTCCTGATGACTTTCCTGACCTGCACAGTCACTTCCACCGAGCTGTTACGCACGGAGAAAACGCTCATAAAGATGCTTCTTATAAAAGAAAATATTAACTTATTTGCCAGCTAGCGGATCTTGACTTGTACACCTTTATCTCCTCGGGGCTCCTCCAGTTTTAGTGGAGTAAGAGTCTCCTTCGACCAGCCGCTTCCCTGGAGGCTGGAGGAGGACTTGCTTGCCCTGCTCCTGCTGATGAGTGTGGCTGGAGGAAGGTCATGGAGCTGGAGGAGCTTGCTCTGAGCCATGGCCACCACAGGTCGGGTGCATTGGACAATTTACGGCCAGCCCTGGGCAGCCCATGGGTCGGCCGGGCGAGACGAGGAGTGGGTGAAATAAAGCATCTGTGTCCCCTTTTCTTTTCTCAGGCAGGGCACTGGGGCGAGAGGAGCTGAAGTGACCTTGCTCAAGGTCAGAGAAGCAGCCTGGGGTCTGGGAAACGCACCCAGATCTCCCTGCAAGGGCCAGAGATAACATCATCCTTCCCAGCAAAATAAGGAGCCAGATAAAAACATCTAATTACAGGATTAGAAATGCCTTAGCTGAAAACACTGTCTCCTTTTTCTAGAGAACGTGCGGGGCTGTTTTTTGGAGGGCGAGGAGGAGGACCAGCACTCAGACTTGCCTGGAGTTATCTGCCAGCTCGCTGGGACCAGAGCGCAGTTGTTCGGGCACGTGCCACCAGCCTCACGGCACGGTGCACGGCAGCTCCCTCCCAAGCAAAACAGCCTGGGGATGCTCGAGCGAGGCGGGTACAGCTGTGCTGCAGTTGCTGGTGTCCCCTCAGCACCTGTGGAGTTCACATGTCCCGTGGTCTCCTCGCCCCAGCACCATCCACCATCCTGCTACAGGAGCCCTTACCTCCCTCCCGTGCCCGGGGTCCTCCTGTCTGTGCCAAGCCCACCTCCCCATGCCACGGAGGCCTGAAGCAACCGGGAACATCGAGGAACCTTTCTGTAGCTGATCAAAGGCACGAGACACCCCGCAAAGCTATACGATAATGCAGGGGACATCTTCTGGTGGCAGGATGATATGGTAGCAAGTTTTCTGGGGCTATTTTTCCAAGGTTTCTCCATGTAAAAAAAAAAAACCAACACAAAAAACCACAAAGCAAAAAACCAAACCCAAGCACTAGCCAGGAAAAACCTCCCTAATGAACGCATCAGCTTCAGCTCCAAAGCTGAAGGCGACTTCTAGCCCAGCCCGTCTTTGCTCCTCAGGGCCTTGGAGAAAGATCTCCTCTTGGGCAGCCAAGTAGCAATTGGGTCACAGTGCAGGATTATCTGCTAGTAACAAGCCGCAAATGTGCTCTGGGACCAGTGATTCATTAATGCACTTCATGGTGACATATGAACCAGAACCCGAGGGAGCCTTTATTTCTGCCCTCTCTATCCATTCAGTCGAAAGACAGGGAAAAAGGTTCCAGCACTGCACTGATTTCTAACGCTGATCAAATTAGCGCTACCCTACAACCAAGGCAACTAATCAAGGACATCGGGGAGAAGGTGTGGTTTGAAGTGCAGCAAAACCCTGGGTCTCTGAGTAACGTTGCAAGACAAATCCTCGCTGTTGATAGCGACTAGGAGGAGAGAGGACTGGAGAGGCAGGGAGGGAGGCTTCGGAAGAAGAGAGTGCTGCAGGGAACCTGGTGTGGACCCTCATGGCCACGGCCACAGGGTGCCAGCGCCTCCCTCCATCCTTGCGCAGGTCTCTTCCATCCTCCCCCACGGGCCCCGAGGTTGCCGGCGGTCCTTGGGAACTGGGAGCATGGATGCTCTTCCGGAGAAGCGCAGCCCCTCCAGAGACACATCGCCCACCTGCCCCGGGGACCACCGCCCTGCTGATTTATTCTAAAAGTTGAGCTTGAGAAGCAAAAACTATCCTGATGGCAGGGAAACTAATACCCACTGCCCGCCTTCGGCTGCACAGGTTGAGCGTGTTGAAGGCAGACTAACAGCGCCAAAATGTTTTTCTTTTAACGGCAGCTACCAAAATATTTCCGAGGTGGCACACGTGTGCCCTTTCAGACCAAACTTTGGGGAATTTTTCAGGAAAAGGCTCTTCCCTGAGCCCAGAATCTCTCCGAAATGCACCAGGAATGTGCATCCGAGGCTCGGCAACCAACTCAAAAGCCAGTGTCTCCGCAGCAAGGCCGGAGGGCAGCCCCGGCTCCCGGCTCCGCAGGGAAAACCCAGAGCTGCTCCAGCCTTACGCCAGCGTGGGAAGCAGCGAGGTTTACCCCAGGCACTGCCCAGCAGGCAGACGAAAGGAGCAGCACCGACATCCAGGGAAAACAGGACCGATGCTATGCAAGTACAGTCTTCACCAATTTAACGTTCCTGTAGGAGCTTTAAATGTTTTATTTCCTGACTTTTATGCAATTTGATTCTTAACCATAATGCTTCATTGACTTTTTTATCTTATTTTTTTTTTCCCCTCCAGACTGCCTATAATCTCCAGGTTATTAGAGCACTGCGCCGGGGTGGATTCGCAGCTGGGGAGACCCCGCACCACCTCACCAAAATCCACGGGGGCTGCCGACCCGGACCGCGGTTTGGGGCTATCGCAGAGGTTTTGGCACCAGCGGGGCTCCCCCCCGCCCCGGTGCCTGGCTCGTGTGCGTGTTGCGCTGCCCTTTCCAACGTGGGACCTGGAGGGGGTAAAAGCTGCCAGCATCTTTCCTTCCCCTCCCGGTCTGGCAGATGCTGCTCTCCCATTACTCGCTGTCACCCCGAGTTAGGCTGCTGCGGGAGGTGGGGCAGCCACCCCATGGACACGATCCTGAGCCCCGGCTGAGCCTCGCAGGTGACTGCAAGCCCGAGGAAGAAGAGGATGGCAGCAGGTCCGCAGGGCTGAGCCACGCTGCTCCTCCACCCCGACTGACCACGGCGGGACGCACACCCTATCAATACAGTGAAAAGGTTAATGGGATCGCCTCCTTCCAACTCTATCACAGTAAACGTGGGATTTATAGCAACGCTAAAATACTGACCTCTATCTGTTTTATGCTGATCATTAACTAAGATTATCTCACACCAGAGATTTGCTATACCAAAGAGCACTGACATCACTAACTGCTATTAAGTGTATTATACTTAAACTCCATAAAGGGGAGCAAAAAAACCATTGTCAGCAGCATAGGGAAAAGGCGCATTACCAGGCACGCTCAGATTATATATATATATAAAAAAAAAAAAGAGCAGTTGCCTGCAGCTTTCTGTGTGTGTCTGGCATTTTGCGATCGCAATATTGAGAAAAATCCTTGAAAATGTTTTCAGACTCGGAAACCCTCCGTGCAGAGACACCCAGACAAACGCCCCGTAGCTAACAGATGCTGGTGGGGATGGATCACGTTGCGCGAGGTCCCCAGAGCCTCACCGCCATAGGTGCTACGCGTATGGGGTATACGAAACGGTGCCCGCTCTGGGAGCATGGGCGAAGGCACCTCCTGTCCCCACATGGCTCGGGCTGTCTCCTCCACGGCCCATCACCCGCGCCGGCTCCGCTCGCCACCCTCCTCGGCTCTCCCAGCCGCATGGCTGTTTCTGGGCAGTGGCATATTTGTTGACTTGCTCTTTTGGTGACATCTTCTTTTAATAAGGAAATCTGTCTCTTAGCAGCTTCTTGCCTAAGGCTGTGCTTAGTTAAAGTGTAAAATGTCAAACTTTAGCAAGGATGACAATAACCCTGCTGGGCGAAGAAGAGCCAACCACTATATTATTAGCTACTCGAGGGAGAGGGGAGGAATATTGACCCGTTCCACAGAGGAAAAACACTAAAACCCCCCAGCGTACCCACCCACCCCCTCCCTCATGGAGGCCAGCCTCAAATCCGCTTCCACATGATCTTTCCAGCAGCCAAAGCTCATAACTAAAGCTGAACAGCAAACAGCACGCCCTTCCTATTTGATCAAATACATGTACATATGCAACTAGAATAGGTCAAAGTGTCCCGGCCATGCCCTTTCATCTCCCAAAATTCCCCAAAGGCACATCAGGATGCAGGCACAACGCTGGGATAGCACGACTTTGCTCCATCGTGCGTTGTCGCTGAAAAGCGTAAGGCGGAGAGTGGAGCGAAGCCCACCAGGTCCCCCGACAGCCAGGGGCTTCGGCAGAGGAAGGGAGAGCCAGTGGGCACCATCCCAGGCAATAACCGAGGGCAGCTGCCCGAAGAGGGACATCTGCCAAGGGCTTGCAGAAGCAGCCGTTTGCAGAGCAGAGAAACACTTTATCAGGCTTATGGGTCTTTGGGAAACACTTCTGTGCTGCTGAAGGACTCATCCGTACCGCGTTTACCTTCACACACACTGTAATATATGTAGGTGCAACCTTTTCATCTAGAGCACACGTGATTGGTACCAACATAATTTTCTAACTAGTTCTTCCTTGAGCTGCAGCAGATCAGAGCCATAAATTCACATCCCCAAACTTAGGAAGGGAGAAGATTTCTGTTTTTACGATCAGTGACTGGACAAAGTTCACCATTAGACCCTACTCTTCCTCCAGTGGGCTGTATTGAGACCCTGACACACAAGTTATGACAGGCTTTGAGAAACAGAGTCCACTTTTGGATCAAAACCTGGATCCCAGCTACATAAGAGCAGATCTGCTACTGGCTTTGTGCAGGAAAGCGACTTTCAGATGCGCAGAGGCGTTAGAAGGAAACGGGTGAAGTTTTCACTACTCCAGTATGTCCCAGCGGGCGCCAGCTCTTGCGCCTCTTCCTGCAGCACAGGACCTCTTGCAACGTTCTCCCCATTGGGTGCCACCAGAACCAAGTCGGGTCAGAAACATCACCCTGACCAGTCAATCCTCGCTCCTTCAAGCCTCCAATCCCTGGTCCACAACAGGGCCACCACTGGGGTGCCCCTTCACCCCTCAGATCCATAGGAAGGTCCCATCAGTGCCAGGGCTGGCAGGGAGCCCCAGCACAGCCCTGCCCTGCCCTTTTTACTTGTATTCTTTTTACAAAACATTATTTTAGGGAAACAAAAAACCCACGCAGCGCACCACGGCATCATCACCTACCCAGGCAAATGTGGCACCACAAGGTTGTAGCTCTGGCTCGGGCTGGAGACTGACCACAAGCCAGCGGGAGCCTGAGACTCGTATCCCAGGTATCGCCAGAAATTCAAGTCCCCCCTGCTCCAACCTGCAGCAGAGCCACGGGGCCCTCTGGAGCCGATGGCACAGGCTGGATGAGACAAGGCATTTCCAGCAAGCCCCGTTCTTTGGAGACATCTCATCAGTCTCTGGGAGAGGAAGCAATCTATTCCCTCCTCCTCTCCGTCTCGGGACGGAGGGGGCCCAGGGGACTGCCTACATGGTTCTTCAGCAGAGCCGCTGCTTGCAGCTCTCACCTCCGCTTCCTAAGAGCAACCTTCACAACCCACCTCCCCCTGCATTGCGTAACGGTCCCGACAAGTAAAGAAATATATATATATGTGTGTGTGTGTGTGTGTGGTGCACACGCGGGTGTGTTGTGTTTTCCCAGCTAACACATGTCAGGATCTGTTTAAGCCTCGCTTTATGCTCAAATGTCACCCTGCCAGAATCCATTACGTCCCATTTATTAATTAATTAAAATATATTTATACAGAACAGGCTTTATGAGACAGAGATAAAAATAACGTTTTGAGAGCTGTCCCCTGGACGGAGCGGGTGCTCTCTGATGGCAGCAGCAAGGACAGTAGCCACAGCTTTCCCTGTCAAGTGCTGACTCTCAGGGAATTGATGATATGGAAATTCGGTAATTAAGGCTGGGGAAGGGGGAAAAAAAAAAAATAAATCAGAGGCAGGCTCTGGAGCTGGTGCTGGCCATGCAGCAGCTCCACAGCCCCATCCCCTCCTTGCCATTGGGTGGTGGGATGAAGGGGCAGGCGGCAGCTTGCTCTGGCGCGTGTGCCACCCATCCCTGTACCCCGGGGCCTTGCAGAGGCGAGGGGGTGCGCGAGCTTCAGCAGCCCCCTCCTCCTGGTCACCGGGTACCCGCGCTGGAGCCTGCAGCTCCCCTCTCCCTCCCCGCTCACGACAGCGGTGCCCCAGGGCTGGAGAGGAGAGTTCGCAGCCGGAGGAGGTGGCAGGCTGGCCAGCGAGGGACACCAGCACGGTCACAGCGAGGAGTGATGGCTCACTTGGCTGCACTTCATATGGGGAAAAGCCGGTCTTTCCTAGCCAGGCATGGTCTGACCGGTATCGGCAAATGCGGGATTTCCCCTTTGCTCTCCCAGCTCCCCAGGAGGTGCCACAATCTCCTCGGGACTCAGACGGGATGGAGCCAGAATGGACCATGCCCCTGGGAAGAGAGCGCAGAGAAGCACTGGGAAAAGAGGGAAGGAGAGGGAGGAAAAGGGATTGCAAGGCTGGGGAGGTGATGACCGGAGGGGACCGACCCCAACCAAGCCCCTTCCCCAGGGCTGGGCAAAGGGGAGCCGGCAAGCCGCAGCTCCCCGCCGTGGCAGCAGCCACTTCGCCGCATGCGTGTTGGCTCTGTTATCCTTTTGACAGAACAACAGTGACATTTCTACTTAAAACTCTCCGTGACCTTTCCCTGTGAGCCTCTCGTGCTTCACTTGTTCTGGCGGCTCCCGCCCACCACCCCCCGACAGCACCTTGCTCTCACGCTGGGGAGAAGGGGAGGCACAGACTCCATCCACCGAGGCCAGCCCTGGCTTTTCGGGGGCCACCTTTACCTGCTGGCTCCTGGCAGTGAGGGGAGGATGAACCGACATCCCCGATGCAACGCTGCATCACAGCGCCTTCCTCCCCCGGCACCGGGGCTGCGGTGCGGATGCAGGCGTGGGGTCAAGCAGCAGACCACCCCACTGCCCTGCTTCCCCGGCTCAGCCCGAGCCCAGCCGGTGTCACCCGGCCATTCCAGGCCAGCAGTCAGCCCACCCCGGCTGCCTGGTTTGCACGCAGAGGGGCAGCGGGTGGCCGAGGCCAGCGGCAAGTTCACCTGCGTCTTCCCAGGCAGCAGCGCCGTTAGCTATCTAACGATGCCCCGCAGCTCCCCCGGCCGAGGGATCCCTCGGCCTGTCAGTACATATTAGTTGCTGCACTCACCTGGGGCCCCGACAGCCACGCACACAGCTTCAGTGAGCACCCCAGGAGAGCAAACCTGCAGCAGCCAGCCACCTCGCTTGGAAATGTGGGGCCAGGCAAGGCTGAGGTTGGGTCTCGGAAGGTAAATCGGCCCCTCTGGCATTGCAGAGGCTGCAGAGACAGCGCAGGTTTCCCCAAGCTCTGCCTTTGCTGAGCATTTTGCTAAGACAGAGGGAATATCAGCTCGGAGCCGCACGGTGGGGATGGCACCACAGCTGGGGGCAGCCGGGGCTGGGCATTGGTACGTAGAGGGAACATGAGAGCTTTGGAGCTGTTGTCCCCGGGAGTCTGCAGCCAGGTCTGCCCACCCACCAGCCTCAGATGGCACCTCTCCCGCCTTGTTTGTTCAGCGAGGAATGAGAATAATCGCCTCTCTCTGAAAGCCTAGAGATGGTAACAGAAAATATCATGTCCTGCAGATCAAGCAGCACTCTCCTGGCTGCGCTCAACCCCGTTCCTTGGTGGAACAGAGGTATGGGAAGAAAGAAGATCCTTGGATAGCTATCACCACAGGGAGGAGGTGGGTGCTGGATCCAGGGGCTGAAGGGAAGAAGAGTTGGAATGCAGAAGAGCTTGTCCTCAGCACCACCATCCCGTGCTCCCCAAAGACCACCTCAATTTAGCCAGAGAGCAAAACAAAGCATCAAAAGACCTGCTGCCAGCAGCTGACCCATCTCCCACACCACCCAGGACAGGCAGAAGAGCCCTCAGGAGGTACCAGTCTCTCCCCATTGACTGAGAAGTGGTGGTCCTCCATTGGCAGGTGCAGACCCTGCCTGTGGCTGAGATAACTTGTCCCATGTCTCCCAGGAAAGAGGCAGAAGCTGCAATCCAGATCTCCCAAACCCTTCGTGAACAGGGCCACCTTCCTTTCCATCCTCACCCTACACGGCTACTGCACGGCTATTTCTTGGAAGGACCAGGTCCTCTCCTCTGGATGTCAGCCAGCACAGCTCTGCTGACCTTGGAGGAACTCTGCCAGCTTACCCTGGCTGAGGACATAACCATCTATTATTTAGATAAGGAAATACACCTGCAGGTATAAATAGAAGTAAAGCCACCCTACTTTTTTTATGTAGGCAAATCTATCTCGGCAGATCCTTACTGGATACTGGCCAGAGATGGTAGCAGCAAGGGAGGAGAGTCCTGAGCCTGCAGCTCTCGTCCTCCCTTACAGAAACAGGGAGGCAGAGGGGGAAAAGCAATGACGGAACAAGAAACTCACCCATGGCAGCAGCGCGGGCTGATGACTGCATGGACATCAGCCGAGGACGGTGCCTCCGGCCTTGGCTGCCGTCTCTCTGTCCCAGCCCATGGGCTCAGCGGCTCTGCTGGGGGATTTTGGCAAGCGGTGCGGCCCTGAGCCCGGCTGTGCCAACACCTCAGGGTGTGCAGCAACCAGCCTGCAAGGCTCCTTCTTGCCTCTAAGCATCCTTCGTCGCTCGATGGAGTATCATACCCCAGGCAAGCATGCACCACCCCCTTCACACAGCCCAAATTTAACGCAGCCCAACAGCATGAGGCTCTGCTCCCAGCCTGCACACAACCCCTGCTTGTACCCGGCACAACCTGCCAAATCTCAACCAAACAGCCCTTTTTCGCTGCACAGGGATGGCTGTGAACCATTCGTCATCCCTCAGGCTGGCAAGGAAACCACACGCACGAGGGAAGAGCTTCCCTGACTCAAATGATTCTCATTTTTTGAAGGGCAAATTTCCTTAGTCTGCCCACTCAGTCTTGACAAGGACAGCGGGAGACCCACCACATGAATACTAATGGCACCAGCAGCGGGGACACGTGGGGACGGGAGCGCCGGGACCGGGCACTGCTGGCGGAGCGGCGGGGAGGCGAAGAGCGAGAGGTGTCCGAGATGCCGTGATGGGGGGGTGTCGGGACACCAGGATCCCCAGAGCAACACACATGGGATGCCCAGACCCAGAGGGCAAGGGATGAAGGCAGACCTCCACCAGCAGCCGGGAGGTCATCGAGATGCATTAGGTGTGCCGGATCAGGCCACCGTGGGGGCATCACCAGAGCAGAGGGTGCCAAAAGGGTTACGCTCTCCCCGACACCATCTTTGGCCTTGACCTCTTCCACCCCCCCAAGCCGCTGTGATATCCCTTGTGCTGAATTCTTATTCAACTTCAAACTGACAAACTGTTTTTAATCTTTTCCTTCCATCCAGCTTGGAGATTGGGAAGCAAAAATCAATACGGGCTGGCAGGTGATCAAGTTGCTTGACAGTGGCGCTGAGGAGAGAAACAGAGAGAGAGGGAGCAGAGGGGGGCGAGGACAGGCGGGAGCGACCGTGCACCCTCTATTACAGGCCCTGGCTGGGAGGGCCCTGCTTGTCCCCATCGCCAGCAGAACTCCTTGATAAAATAGCCGGCGTGAGGGTGTGGGGTGCCCACACGCAGCTGGTGGGGTGGAAGGAGAGGGCGCTGCAATCACACCTTGCTCCTGCTCCTCTGTGCTCCCCAGCGCTGGCTGCCCGGTGCCCCCTGCACCGGCGGGGCTCGGAGCAGCACCTGGCCACCCCAGCCGGCTCCTGGCCAAAATCCCCACCAGGGACCCCCCACTTACCACCTCCTCCCATCCAATCTGCTGCAGCCCAGCAGCAGCTCGGGGAGCCTCTGGGCACCTTTAAATGCGGAGCTTGAAGCCCTGCTCTGAGATGCCGCGGGCATCAGGAGAGTGACACGTTTCCCAAGCCTACTTTTAGCAAGGGGTTGTTCAGGCTGGGAGAGAGGCGATCACAATAAAAAGCAAGTTTTGGAAAAAAATTCAGCCACTGTCGCTCCTGTAGCCCCTGCTCCTGCCATGTCCTATCCTGGTCTCCACCACCCTCCTCCATCCAGTCCCCAAGGGACAACCCAGAGGTGAGAAGGGTAAAAAGGCCAGAGCTCCCGAGCGAGGAGCTACCCCTGGGCTGCTCAAAGGACACGGAGGGACGCAGCCCCCGAAGGAAGAGAGGCAGCCCCCAGCAGCCCCCCAAGGAGGTGGGTGGCAGCACCAGCACTGGGTCAAGGACAAAACCCCATGGAGCCACCCAGAAGGAGCAAAGGCTCTCCAGCCCCGGGGGACGAGCAGGACCAAGCTGGCCTATTCCATCCGCACGCCTCCGCCTCGACTGCTTCCCGGCATTTCCATAAGCCGCAGGCTGGCTCCCAGAGCTGCCGGAGCCCCAGAGAGCGGAGCTGACATTTGAAAACGATCAGTTTAGGAACTTCCCCCCACCGCTTTCCTTCGTGTCCCCCTTCCTATTGTTACTGTTCCTCCGAGCTTTCATCGTCTAACTCAGTAAATCTCCGGGAAATACGGCTGTGTTTCTGTTGTCACTTCTGATCAGAGGGATGCCAGCGGGGTGGGGGAAGTGGGGGGGAAGAGGAGGGGGAAGGGAGACAAAAAAAAAGAGATTGCCTGGGGCCCCACACAGAGCCAGCATGCAAATGAGTGCCAGCTCCGTAAAAATAGCCCCAGCAGTCACATTTTATTACAACCGAATTATTGGACCTGGGTTACTGGGAACTGGCACTGGGGAAGGCGAGAGAGGGAAGGGAAGAGAGGGGGGAAAGGGTCAGGCGTCATTTATTCTAAATATTTGAACTTTGAGAGCGCCAAGGGGCACGTCCCCCCTCCGATACGTGCGTGCGCCTGAAACTGCTGGGGTGCTGGATGTGCCACAGCCTCCCTCGGCTCCGGCACGCTCCCACCCTGTGCAGCACCAGGAAAAGACACCCAGGCGCTTTCAGCCCTGCTGGATGCTCCACCCTCCCCTCCAGACTGGTGCCTGTCCCCGGAGGTGCCCACGCTGGGGAGCCCACTGCCCACCTCCCGTCACGGACTGGGAAACGAGGGGGGTGCGAGGCACTGACTTTGCCCCCCAATTTCTACAGCACCTCGCAGCCGCTGCCAGTGTTCACAGGGAGGCCGAGGGTACTGCATGAGACAGAGGGAGTTAGAGGTGGTGGCCATGTAAGTTTGGAGGTGGCGCCTGTCCTGGTGATGGGGGATGGCCAGGGGACATTGCAGACCCCGGCGCAAGGAGGTGCTGCTGCTCCCACCCACGCCCCAAGGGCAGCAGCGGTGGGAGACTCCCATTATGGGCCTCCCCGGGGCTCTGGCCACCTCCTGCGAGCCCCCGTGCCCCGCAAGCACCTGCTTAGTCAGCGTTTCCCAAGCAGGGACACAGCACACGGGGACTCGCTTTGTCACCGTCACTGCCACCCTCTCCAGCACTGAACGGCAGCGGCAAGCTGTGACGAGCCAGGGCCAGTTTTCCCTCCGAGGGAGCTTGCAGGAACACCGAGTGGATAAAAGATGCCGAGGACAAGCTACAGGCTTTGGAAAGAGCCCCCTGCACCCGCACGCACTCGAGGCCCAGATGCTTTCAAACCAGAGCAACCCAAAACACTCGTCATTGCTTCCCCCCTCTTCCCCCACCAGACCTGCCCAACGGTGGTATTTTTGGTTGCATTTCTTGCAAGAACCGTCCAGCCCTCCCAGAGCCGAGGCCAGGCTGGGAGAGGCGATGCCCTCCTCAGGACAGACAAATGCTTGCAGCATTTCTTGAGCCAGGCGGCTGCTGGTGGAGCGGCACGGCGAAGCTTGGCAGGGACACGGCGCTCGTTAGACACGTTGCCTCCGAGTGCTCTGAAGAAAACTGGGTCAAGATTTTCCAAAGACAGGAGCTTGACACTCGCCTCTGTCGCAGCAAGCAGCATCCCGGCAGAGCACGGTGAGCAGGGACAGTGGGACTCTGCCCTCGGAGAAGCCGGACGCGATGGAGCAGTCGGAGAGGGACTGTGATACCCTCCTCCTCGCAGCCAGAGGTGCTCCAAGGATACCTGGTGCTTCCAAGAGAGCCACTACCTACCCAGCAATTGCCACCAACACGCCTGCCTCTGAAAAAGCATCACCTGGACAATTTGCTCTGTCCCAAGTGCCTTATGGGACCCAGCTAAGCCCGGCATCACTGCGCACCATCCCAGGCAGAAGCATTTACAATAGCGTAAACACGTGCTGAGGTGCTTACCATGACAAGCCACAGGGAGAGAGATCCTCAGAGGTCTAGTTTAGATGTGCTGAATTATGGGCCCCCCAAAAAGGCATCTCACACAGCCCTGCACAGCCCCTGAATCACCCCCAGCCCCACAGCTGCAGGGCAATTGGGGCAGCTCCTGCCTTCGCAGCTCCCCTGAGCACCCCCTTTGCTGTGCAAGCGGGAGCAGTGTGGGTTTGACACAGCCTGTCAACAGACAGCAGCTCCTTACACCCCTCAGCACAGAGCGTGAGCTGCTCCCTGCAGCGCTGCCCGGCCGCTCTTACGGCAGGATCCGGCCCCCTCGCCCCGGGCGGGCTGCAGGAGCAGGAGGGGTGCACAGGCTCCCTCCTGCGCAGCTCTGCGGTCCAGGAAGGACTGGAACATTAGGAAAGTCTGAGCCTGTGCTCAGGGCTCGTCTCTGCCCTCCCACACCGGATGGTGCCACCAGCCCCATCCCTTCGGGATCGTAGCAGTCAGCAGTCGCGCGTGATGGCACAGGGCAGGGCTACATGAAAAGGCTCTGCCATCCTGGGAACACTTCTGCAGTTTCTTTGTCTTCTCTCTCATTTTCCTCCCATCCCAGCCCCCCACCCCCTCGCTTTGCAGATGTCCCAAGACATTTTTAGATTTTCACAAAGTACGCCGATTTTCACAAGAAAGAAATTGCCACTAGCAAATCCCCGCCCAGGATGCCAAGATCTTCATTCCTGAGCACACGCGTTAGGGGCAAAACTCGATTTTAGAAAAGTTCCTTTCCTGCAAAGCTCAAAGACCTTCAGAGGAATTAAAGAGAGGAGAGCAGAGCTCCACCCGAGGCCTTACTGTTGAAAAGCTGGGGTTGGAGCTAATTTGGGAAAGGCCTGACTCACTCTTCTGAAATGCCCAGGACTCGTCTTCCTGCTGATGCTGCAGGAGCAGAAGCGATGCCAGCCAGCTCCTGTTATCACCTCTGTGGGACTGGCTTGCGATTAAAGGCATCTGAGTTGCAAAGCACGGAGGGAACAACATATGGACAGGAGCAAGGGACTGCTTTTCCAGCCTCTCTTTTTTAGGCTGTAACTGCATTTGCAAGAGGATCCCAGAGCCGCAGTGCAGTTCTTATTCAGTGCTATTAAACTTCATTAACTGATATATCGTTTCATGTTGACTCAACGACTCTTAAACCCTCTTCCAAGGGACTTCCTCGAACACGCTGTAAATTGCCAGTAACTGCCTTCCACCGGGAGCAAACTGCTCCAGCCCCAGCGCGGTCCCACTCCCCCCACCCCGGGATGGAGCAGCACCGCTGGCAACGATGCTCCCCGCACTCAGGAGCCCGAGAGCGCCTGTATCTGTCCTCCTGCAAACCAAGGAAGGCAACCAGAGGGGCAGGGGGCTGCAAAAAGCCGCTCTCCTGACTTTGCTCCAAACACAGAGGAAACCTCTCCAGCAAGTTCTAGATCCTCAGCGGAGGAAAAACTCAAAAAAATTCCTTCTCCCACTGATAAAAGCGCTTCTTTGCCACAGAATTGACAGCTCTGCTTCCAGCTGAACGCTTTCAAGGTTCGCATTGTCTTATGTAAACCGTAATCCAAAATGATCTCAAATCCAAAAAAAGCCCTCAAAATTCAAGCTTTTGGACCCAAAACTAAATGGGTCATTTCGGCAGCATATGACACTGATTTTTAGTGTTTCTTCCACCACTCCCCACTTCAAATTCAAATATTAGTGAGACCGACCTCCTTTCAGAGAGCTCTTTGACTTTGATGCTGTGGCATACACAGATGGAATATATTTCTGCATATTCCAAGACACTCTGGGATGGCTTCGCTCATGTAATTATTCAGATAAGCTAACCTGAAAGCGAGAGCGTGCGCTGCTCATTTGCCAAATTTGAGCGACTTTGCTTTCAAAGCATCGGTGGGCGCTTCCCCTATCGCAGGTGACAGCTGCCAGGCTGCGGTCCCCGAGCTGTCCCTGGTGGGAGCCCCAGGGGAGGTGAGGGGGGGGTGCAGCTCATACCCCAGAGCTTGCCCCCCCAGCCTCGGCTACGCTTTTGGTTTGGGAAGGAACGGCATACACATGGAGGGATGCTGGGGCCGAGACACGGCATTGATGGGATGGCTGGATGCCTTCATGGAGAAGCTTGCGTTGAACGCGGCGGCGAGTCAGAGCTATGGGTTTGACACGAGTGGGTGAGGCAGATGAGAGGATAATCTCTGCTATGGGGTCTCCTCCGCGATTGCAAACCCAGCCATCGACACAGCCCGGCCGGCAGCGACCACCCGTGGGGCACCTTGCACCTCCGCTGCAAACCAGAGCGCTCGCTCCCCGCCCTTCCTTTAAAACCAAGTGCACTTTAGGAGCAATTTCTAAACGACTCCGAGGTCGCGAGGGGATGGCTTTACTTTTAACAGCGAGGCAGGACTGGAGCGGCGTCAGGCAGGATAATAGCAGGGCTGTGTGAGTGGCAGGAGGGCCACCGCGCCGTCCATTTACGGCTCGCCTCAGCCAAGCGCCGGGTGCAATTATCTCAGGCCACCGTATCATCATAAAGCGCCTTTCTGCTGAAATTATAACGTGTCGCCTTTAATTACGCTAATTGTTAATAGGGATTCTAATTTTGGGTTCATTTTTCACTGTTAAAAAAATAATAGCCGAGGCAGCCCAGGCTTTTCTGCCTTCCCTGGGATTTCTCCCGCCAGCGCTAATTGAAACGTCCCCCCGATCCGCACCGCTCTGCGCTGACAGTGGTTTTGCCCCTTGTCATAAAATCAATGGTCTTCCCCTGCCCACCCCGTGCCGGCTCCTCTCCAGCTGCCGGGGCTCCTTTTCCCACTCGCCGGCTCCCTCAGATCATCAGGGTTAAATGATCTTTTCATACCGCCCGGCCGGACTGTCAGGAGGCATTGAGTGACTTTTGAAAATGAACCATGTTAAGTGGACTTGATGGGGGTTACAACCGCCATTATTGCTATCACCACCGTGATAAAATGGAGCCGTAATGACGGGGGAAGGTACTTATCACTGTCTTTTGTAGATCACTTAAGATGGTTTGGGTCTGAAGCTTCTCGCCGGAGATAAATGGAACGTACCGAAGACAAATGGCACTGGGACGGAGCCTCCTGCTGTGCGCGGGACACGAGACAGGAGCGACCTGGCCACGGTGGCCATGTAAAATGATTAAATACCCAAAACATACATCACCTTTTCCCGCAGGAGCCATCAGAGGAGGTGCCCGAAGCCACTTGGGCAACAAGGTTTGCCCAGGTGGCTGCTGGCAGCTGGGTGCGGAGTATCAGGATGGGAAAGAAATGGGAAACGGGCTCTTTGCCTCGCAGCCTGCCTGCGGGAATCAATAGCAATGCTCTCCAAGAGCTGACCTGGCAAACCAGGGGATCTCTCCTGGCTCTCTGCTTCCCCCACCCCTGACCGAGCTGTGGTGGGACACCGAGGAGCCCCTTCCCTTCTCTCCACCGGGTTCCTCTGCGTCCACCCTGCCCCAGGCTGGACCAGGAGCAACACTATACCCAAGGCCAGCATCCAGCCCCCATGGCACCCTCCATCCCAAAACGGGGGCAATTTCTGCTTCGGCAGAAGGAACCCAGCAAAGCACGGGCCCGTCTGCTTCAGCACTCGGCTGGATCTGCAGCACGGGAGCCCCAGAAAAGACATTTATGCAACACAGAGCGAGATGGGATCTCATCTTCTTGCGTGGCACTACTAGAAAGAGACGCAATAGGAGAAAACCCCGTGTGTGTTTATTGCTGTTGGTCCTATTGCACATCAGACAAAGCCAAACTTGGGCTGCCCCAAAGCTCCTGCGCAAGCTGCAGCCACAGCCTGCCCAGCACAGGCAGAGGAACAAGCTCCTGCCTACCCCGGGTGCAGGGGAAGGGCCAGCAGGAGCCCACGCAGGAGCTGAGCACGCCGCAGGATACCAGAGAGGTCAAAGAGGGTCTCAAAGCACCGGCAAAAGCGGTGCAAAGCAGCCCCTACCAGCCCAGCCCGGCTCAGCCCAGGCGGAGCAGTGCCAGCAAGGAGGGCTTGCGCCCCGAAAAACCCAAGCGATACCAAACTCCCTTTCATACCTAAGCAGGGAGTCCAATAGTTTAAAACAGGCGAGGAAAATAGCACATGCTCAGAAAACACGAGGTGAATAGCAGGCAGTACCACCACACACTGGAGCAACAAGGACCTGGGCAGCATGCCCAAAACATCCCCCCTGCCCCCCCCCAAGCCAAGCAGCACCCCCAGTCCCTGCAACACCCCACTCACAGTTTGTGATCCACGAGCAGGAGAATCATCCCCGTGGGGCTCTGCCACCCTCAGGTCTCCAGTGCTGGGTGGAGGAGGGTCCCAGGACACTGAGCACCCTCAGAGCACCCCTCAGCACCCTAAGGAAGAGGAGGGGGAGCACAAAGAATTAGGGAGCCACTGAGAACTCCCTATATCACCTTCCCATCTCCTTCCTCCCAGCCCCACCAAGCTGAGCTGTATTATATCACTTCGTTAGCACTTAACATGATACAGGTGATGCCCTTCCCTCCGTGGCCACCTGGCAGCCCAGGTTGCTTTCTCCCCGCCCTGAAAGCATGGGGTAAGACACCACCAAGGCCAGGCCACCCCAAAAGCACCACCTCCAGCAAGAGCCCTGGCTGCTCTTGCAAGGGAAAGGGGAGGCTGGTGGGAGAGGCAGGGATGCGGAGCGACACGGCAGCTCCTACACGAGTGGGCAGAGCGGATCCCCCCCAAGGCCACCCCGCTCCCCACTACCATCAGCGTTTGGCGAACGTGGAGGTTTCCTCTGCAAAGAGGCAAGATGTAAAAAGGAGCCCCTCTGCAAAGTGGCTGAGCCCCCGGGAGGGGCCTTCAGGCAGGGAGAGGAGAAAGGAGGGCTGAGGAAGGATAAACAAAAGGAAGAATCTGTCTGGGAAAGTGGGGAAGGGGAAAGAGCTGAAGCAAAAGGCATTTTCTGGGAGTCGCAAGAATGCCGTCGACTCGAGTCTCATCACGCCGGACGTGTCAGCTCCGGTTGGGCGCGAGGCTGAGACGCCGGTCCCGGGGTGCCTGGTTGCTCCAGCCCCCCGCCGACCCCCCTTTCCTTGTCATGGCGATGGTAGCACCGCTGGCAATATTGACAGCCGGAAGGATTGCTCATTTCCCACAGCCCCACAAGGTAAATTAAAAAAAGGAAAAGTCAAAGCTATCTCTGGCTGCTCGCACTTGGGGAGTCCCAACTCAATACATCTTGGTTACTCAGAAAAGATGCTTATTAATAAGCTAGAAAGGCAAAGTTAGTTCTGCAGGCTGGGGGGTCACCGGATAGGGGATCGCTTACTTTGCAAAGACTTCGCGGGGTCGGGTGCCCGGACAAAACCAGAGGCTCCAGCTAAGGCTGCTTCCGCAAACTCTTGCCCACGTCAGTATTTTGTCTTGCCACGTGTAAAGCTGTCGAGATAAACCAGTATTTGCTTCATCCAGCTACGTGATACCAATTGCATGAACACCGCCTTCCGAGCGAGCGCAAACATGGCAAAAATTTAGCTTTAGCTGCAAACCAGGCACGAGAAAAGCTGCAGTGAGAAACCATGGAAAGTCCGTGAAATCTTATCCACCGCAAAACTCTGTTTCTAGACTGACTTCAAAGCAGCAAAGCCTGCACAAGTCATACTGGTGGCCATGTGCCTTTTCTTCAAGCAAGGATTTCCTGCTGTTTTCTAACCTCAAGGCAAAAGAGAAAACATCCGTCCTTTCACCAGCTTTATTTCCATTCCAGATGAAGAGCCGATCCTCCTCTCTCTTTTTCTTTGGTTTTTTTGGTGTCTCAGTGTCACAAGACAGTGTCCAAAGCGCTGCCTTCCACCGGCGCTGGTGGGAAGCAGCTTGCCCGGTGACAGGCAGATGCCACCTCGCCAGGGCTCTGCAGGAAAAGCCCGGCTGGAAACTGTGGCTGCAAATACTGGATCGTTCAGCGCGAGGGCTGCGGAGTGGGAGCTGCACAGCATGCCAGCCCTGGCGAGTTCTGCTCTGAGGCATGGACCGAATACGTGGTTTGGCAAACAAAAAAAGCTGTGAAGATGGAAGAGGGCTTTTGCCTCTGAGCACGCATTTGGGTGTCCCACGCTGGTTGTCAAATTGTCTTGGTGTGATGAGCCCAGTGAAAACTTCTGCTGCAAGGAGAGGATCGTTGTTTGCACTACAGCTCACAACAAACTGGGGTGCCCCATTCCACCCAACCCCAACGAGGCAGGGTGAAGAAAATTATAGGGTTGTGCAGAAGAAAGAGTACGGACGCTAAAGCTGCAGCAGGGGCCAACAGAGAGGAGCTCATTGGGTGCGATGGAAGGCTGAGACACGTGTTACCCTGCTCCTGGTTCCTTCCAGCCTCTTTGCACCATATCCCCATGCGAATTGGCACCTCTTGTGCCTGTGGGGCCCCACGGAGGAGCCGCTGCAGCCACCACGAGCTGTAAACAGGCCTCTGGAGAGCCAGCCAGGACCTATGCAAATCCTTTGCAGACCAGGTTGGGCAGGTATCACCAGGCAGAAGTTGAACCATAAGCACACAGCCCAATGCATGGACCTTTCTGTGCCTCCAGAGACCCTTTTTATGATAGAAAGGGTTGTCCCAAAAGGTTTACATCTCGTGCTAGTGAGCAGCAGCCCCTGAAGACCTGGCAGAGCTGGTGGATGTGATCCCACGGGGGCTGGACTGCCGTGTTATGGTCTCACTGGACCTTCACTGGGTGGTCTTTCACTAAACCCTTAACCCTTGTGCGCCATGGAGTATCCAGCAGCAACAGCATCTCCACCTCTTGGGACCACCAGCAGCAAACTTCTGCAAAGATCTCCTTCTCCAAGGGGCTTTTACAGCTCTCACGGAAACATGCCCCTGTCCCACCCGACATCCTCCTCCCAGCACTTTGCTTATTTTCCCTCCACCGCACAAAACTCCGCTGCAGAGCGAAACGCATCCAAACCGCTGAGGCTGTGATTTTCATGACACCGCTGCCTGGCTCATTTCTCTGCTGTCCTCTCAGTTTTGTGAAGGTTAAAGGCATCCTTCCTCGGCAACTGTCAGACTGTTATCTGGGCTGGAACCGGCTACCCGAGCTCCACGAGGAATATTTTATGCAGATTCTCTGCTGTGCCTCGGATGGCTCATCAGTAACCAACCTGCTGCTGGTGCCGCGTGGCTTTAGTTCCTCCAAGCCCACCTTTTGCAGCCTCCCCCCTTTTACAGGTGTAAAAAAAGCGGATTTCCACATGCATAAAATGTAAAAGAGCTTTTCCTCGGGCTGATGCAAGGAGGGGCAAAGGTTGCTCTGTGCTGCTCTCAAGGGGGGTGTTGGGAGGGATCGGGGAGAGCTGGAATGGAGATAGGGTTTTTTCCCTCTGCAAGACAGGAAGATCAGGAGACCTCCATTACTCTGCATCAGACTTTTACTCCCAGCCATCTCCTCCTGAAAACCATGCCAGGACAGAGAAACCCCTTGGGAGCTTCCAGGCAGGCACAAAGAGAGCAGACAGGCAGCTCCGGGCACCAACCCGGTCTCCCTGCCTCCTTCCCCCGGCAAAGGGGTGCATGAAGAAGGGGAGCAGAGTCCAGCTTGCTCAGGCAGCTGCAAATCGGAGGCTGATTTTCACACCCATGCCCCTGGCAAACTAAACGACAGCCCGCTGCCATCCAGGGCTGCTGCGTGCTTTTTGGGTAGAAGCTTGCCCAGGGTGGGAGCTCATCCCCAGCCCGGCAGCCTGAGCCCCAGCCCGGCCGGGGGAGCCCGGGCTGGAGGAGGTGGAGGGCACATGCCCACCAGCACCCCCACGAGCCCACCCGGCCTCTCTGCGTACCAGGGCAGAGCACGCCGCTCAGGCGGCTTTCCGCTAAACGCCGATTATAAATGTCATGATTTCAGAGGGGGAAAGAAAACAGCTGGATTCGTCAGACAGCAGCGCTGGCAGCTAAAAAAATACCATCTTTTAATGTGTGAGTGGAGTACAGAGAGCGCGAGAATAAACAGGAGACCCTGTGGTAACATTTTTACAAGTCCCTTGGCTGACTGTTAGAGCCCTTTAACTAGAACATGACTGAGCGTCGCCGTTTTGGGATCTCAGCAGCACGCCCAGCTCCTCCGGGGATCGCCAGGCTTCAAGGACAGATGGATCCAGGCAACGAAGCTCACGTCTGGATGGAAAGGCAGGAGGACTTGCTTTTGGACCCGTCCCCACATCTAGTTTTAAACTGCACTGGCATGAGAAGCTGCGCTCCTTTGGCCATGCTTCCCTGCAACCGTAAATCCAATTTTACGGCACCCAGTCCAAGCCTGAAAACAATACGAAGCGCTGAACAGATATAAACTCTTTCTGCTGCTTCACAAGATCTCCAAAGGGGCCAGGAAGACTTTCTGCTGAATCAGGTATTGTTTTGTGCTCCCGCTGCTGGCGGGGAGCCAGATGCACACCATATTGTACGAGCCGGGTAATTTGGCAAAAACGCGATCATGTGCTCACCCCTGATTCAGACCCAATTCCTCCCATGGGGGGACCGGGTAATGCGCAGATCTGGTATTAATTAACGGGAAACCACAGCCCTAGGCAGCGATCTGTCATCCTCTTCTGGATGCAGCTTGTGCCTGCTAACGGCTTCCCCACCCTGGGCTCCCCCCTGGCCTGTCCCCCTCTTTGCCAGCGGGTTCCACCCCAGGTCTGGGTAACTCCCAACTCTCCTGAATCGGACCGAAGACCCAGCTAACCCAGCGCCTTGTCTCCAAGAGCTCCTGGGCATGCCTGCGTCCCGCGGTGCCGGGTACGAGGGATTTGCTCTCCTGGCCCGGAGCGGGTTGGGGAGCGGCAGCGGCACCGAGCAGTGAGCTCTCGCCCCGGTCCCCATCCATGGCCTGGCATCTCCAGCCGAGCCGGAGCTTGCACTGCCCTGCTGATGGATCCAACAGCAGAGCCCAGGCAGCGCTGAATGCTTTGGGAAAAAAAAAATCTTCCGGGCTCCAGCGGAAAAGGCAGCGCTGGTACCCAGCGTGCCAGAGATTAAGCAATTTACTGAGTCAATTGTCTTTTTTCCAAGGAAAAACATGTGCGATAGAAGATCTCCAGATCTGCTGGCATGCTGCGAGCTCTGGGCCATCAGCCCTTTCACTGTCTCAATTCATCTGTCAGTAAACCACCATGCCCATTAAGGCCAGAGAAATGGAAAGGGATGTTCGTGGTCCACTCAGCAAGGATTAAATGCCGTGTTGCACAAATGACGGTTACTCAAGATTTCCCAGTAGCAGTGCCGAAATGCCTGACCACGACTCATGCTGCCCTCCTAGGTGAAGCAGAAGGGATAATAAACAGCAGGGACATTACTTCGTACCAGAAAGCACCTGCAAGAGGTGATATGACTGGGATAGGATCTTGCTGCTCCATGAAACATGGAGCAAAAACCATGCGGTGCTGAAACAAAGACCGAATTCCCTCCAACGCATGGGGAAGACAAGAGGTCTGGGCTTATGTTATCCCCTAACAGCAGCCCAGGATGGATTTAGCAGAAGGACGGGTAGAAAGATAAATTATCCAAGAGATGCTCATTCTGGGACAGTTTGGTTTTGTTGTTCTTTTTTTTTTTTTTTCCACAGCTTCCCCCGGGGCGTATTCCTGGGACCTGCTGGAGACGAGACACAGCAGCAGGAATAACTCGGACCTGAGCCTCACCGTCGACACCATCATTTCCTGCAGTCGCCTTTGCAGACCCCTACGCAGCACCTGCCCAGTGCCCGGCACTAAAGCCAAGTGCAAACTGGAAGTCAGACCCCGGTCAGGCCCTGGGAACGAGGGCTTGCTTCCTCGACGGCTCAAAGCAAATGCTCGTGGTACTTTGTTACGGCAGGGGAGCAAGGCAAGAGAAACTCGGGAGGATGTCTGCAACCTAAATCCCGGGCTCTGCCCTTTTCCCTGCCAAGTACCTAGGAGAAAAAAACGGGAGTGGATTTTTTTTTTTTAAGTGCATAGCAAAACGGCTAATTTAAAACAATTACGCAACAGCTAATTAAAATCATCTCCGCGTCCTAGAAAGGCGACTGGCCAGGTACTCAGCATGAAGCGTTTGGCTTTACGGAGCAGCATCTTGTTAAAGCCCTCCATCCCGCGGCGGCGGCGGCTGGACCCATCCCGCGCGCTGCGGAGAGCGGCTGATGGCCTTCCCGGCGTCAGCCGCGTGAGTCCTCCCTCTCCTCCCGCCCAGCTCGGCACCGCGACGTACCTGAGGCACCGGCTGTGCTTTATGAAGTCTAAAATTTTCAACTGGTTGTGTCTTTCCATGCAAACTCATTAGACACTATTTACACCCGCTGCAGCTGTGCAGAGAGAGGTTTTGAACTCTGGCATTCTACAGTAGGCTTTGTTTCTCATTTACATTTGCATATTAAAGTGTTTGCCTGAAATAGGCTATTGAAATTAATTCAGGATTAATTGGTGTCTTTATCTCATTAGGACAATCTAATTTAAGGATGATGAAATTGTTTAGCCTCCCGTTTGCATAATTAGATTGCTTTGAATTGCTGTCATTATTGTGCTCTTTAGCATCATCTGTAGGCCTCAAACAGACAAGAGTTTCAACCTCATAAAGACCAATCATGTGTTACAGCAGAGAGCTGTTAACCCCTTTTAACCCAAACTCCCTCCAACGCGCCGCCGCACGATAGAGCGGACGCTCCGCGCCGCGGTGGGGACGCAAAGGTCTCCGCACCCCGTGTAACGGGGCGTCCCTTCCTTCCCTGTACACGCTCGGGGCGGCGAGGTGCAACCCCAGGAGCTGCTGGCGGGCAGCCCCCTTTCGCCTGGCCTTCCTATGGGAAGGGCAGCGGCTCTCCCAGACGGTGGTGAAACCCTTCACAGTCAGATGGGGCCATGGGCTGCTCCTCATGGGAGGCCGAGCAGAGCCGCAAGCGCTCGCTCTCCCTCTCACATCACTGGAAAGGGCTGGTGGGAACGTGGCCAAGGACTGCCTGATCCCATCCCTCCTGCGTGGCTTTGGGAAAATCCCTTGGGCTGGTGGCCAAGACCTCTGGGGACAGCTGGGCTACCCCTCCGTTGCAGCTGGGGCTGAAAGGGATGCTCGCGGTCACAGGTACTGCGGTGTTTTGTTCCCTCCAAGGACTTACCAAGCTCCGTCTCCTTCTTCTCTAGTTTGGAGTCTGTTTCCGAACCTCCGAGTGAGGAGCATCCCCTGAAGATGTCCTGGCCAACACGTAGCGCTCGGGTCTGGTGCCAGCACGATTATTCTGCTACATATAGTTCTTCTCTCCTCTCTGTGCTTACCTGGATGGTAAAAGGAGAGAGGAGCCCTGCCCATCCCTGTGCAATGGGAGCATGCATATGAGGAAGTACCACCAGTGCCCACGTGGGCCAGGGAAGAGCAAAGAGAAGAGACGTAGCTGTGAGGCCAGACCTCCACACTGGATCTAAGCCCAGACTCACCCTGCGATGCAGGGGCTGACCTGACGCTGCGAAGGAGTGGACGGAGCCATGCCAGCCCCACGCAGGGCTCAGCCTCGCGCCCGGGGCAGCAGGGACCACCAGCAGTGGAAGGAGGAGACCACATTGAGAAAGCACTCGCAGGGTGGCTGTGCCCAAGGACTGTAATCGGGGTGTGGATCCCCTGATGCTTAGTGCGTGCCCCAAAACATCACCCAGTGGGCACACACCAAGGGACAAGGGGACGTGGGTTGGAATGGTAGCGTGAGCAGAGGACATTGGCCGAAAGCTGCAGCCATCCTGAGGACCCTCGCAGCCCACGAGGGGCACGTTCCCTACAAGCAGCCCTTCACCTGCTCTTCAGTGCTACCTTCCCCAGCCCCAGGGGACCGGGGCACCTCAGAGCCGTGGGGACACGTGGGCTGGAGCCACCTGGAAACAGGCATCCCAAGTCAACACTGGCTCCTGGCAGAGGGTACCGGTTCAGCATCTTGAGCTAAGACCTCGCTTCCCCACGGGTCTCTCCATTAAAAACCAGTCTGTTCAGCCACACAAATGATCCAAAACATGCATCTCAAAAGTATTTTTTACATGATAAAGCATCACACAGCATCGTAACCGGCTTCCTTGCTAGCAAGGAGGACCATGGCCTTGTGTGTTCCCCCCCTGTACCAGGCCAAACTATCTTTCCAGATGGCCGCCAGAAGCCGATAGCCACCAAAGCGCCTGAATCTGGCCCTGGAGATGCTCCCCGGGCACCGAGAGCAGGAAGGGGGTCGAGATGGCAGCTCTGCGGTTGCTCCTGGGGACGCTCTCCGTCTGTCCTGGCCCAGCTCGAGGCGAGAGACCTGCTTCTCGTTAGCGGGCGGCTGACTCTGGCGGTGGGGGCTGCGCCAGGCAGGCTGCTTCGCCAGTCGCTTCACGTATCCTAACATCTGGTTGTGTCTCATCACAGTGCAAATTTATGACCCTGGAAACAACATGTTGATGATGCACTGGGAAGAGGAGCCGGAGCTGTAATCCCGTGTCCAGAGCAGGGATGAGGGGAATCGCCACCCGAGGACTTTGGTGAGGGGGAAGAGGTGAGGAAGGACAGACCTGTGCCTCCCCACATGATGGGGGTGACCCGTGGGGCAGGGGGGTACGGAGCTCCTGATGATGCAGCACAGCAATGTTTTTTCACTCTAAATCTCTCTCCATTGGGAAAAAATGCAAATTCAGCAACAGCCAACTTTGCACAACTTCTTCTCGATGAATTGCCAGCTTCCAAACCAGCCAACAAACAAGAAACCTTCAAGAAAATAAATGACAGGTTTCATTTGAATGCTTTGAAAAGGAACATTTCCATGTGCAGTAACTGGCCAGTTACACTTTCCATTTTATGGTTAAAATTATACAGACATTTAAAATGATTTGAAATAGAAATGACAGATCGCATTTCAGGTCCTCTAAAGAGAGGGTTTTTTGCCTAGGATAAGTAAATGTTTTATTATTTTTTCCAGAGATCAAATATATCAGTTGAACCAGAACAGAGCGGGACTTGGGAATTCTTGTTTGCAGGTTCACACCAAAGATGTTTTAAGTTTTCAGTTTAGCCCAAACAAGTGTTTTTAGTTATGTTGCTTTGTTGGAGCTGCGGTGGAAAAGAAATAAATCCAGCTCTTGCCATCACAGGCAACCAAAGAAGAAAAAAAAACAAACTAAGAGTCAGTGCAAGAGAAAGGTCTTGGCGTGGAAGAACTACATAAAGCTTACCTGAAACTTCCAGTTCTGCAGACTACTTTTTCAACCCTCGGTAGTGCTATCAGGCCCTTTAATATATCGGAGACGACAATCTCTGCATGATGCCACATACCCATATATCAGCATACACGTACCTAGTGCAAGGCAGAACGGGGAGCTGAAGAAGTGAAGATGTGGTCACCAAAAGCTAGGGTGCCATCCAAAAGAGGTGGGTGAAGGTTCTTCCTTCGGCTGTCCAACAGCTCCCCAGCACAAGGGCCGACTGGGCAATAATAATGAGGACAGGAGCAGCCGAGAGTCACTGAACTGTGGGAAAAGGAGATTCATACTGGTGCAAAAAAGGCTGCTGCTCCTCAAACACGATGAAGCGCAACTGGAGCAAGCCTGGGAGAGAGAGCTGAGGATGTCTGGAGATCTGGGAAACACAACGAACGCAGGATGGGAAACACGATACAAACATGCCTTCGAACATGCCAAAGGCTTTTCTTCGTATTGTCAGTGGTGGATGCATAAGAAGTCACAGCTCAAACGACCGCTGGGAAAGCTGAGACGAGGCCTCAGGAAAAGCTGCGGGTGGTGAGCACCACCGGGCAGCACGGAGCAGCCTGGGCACACAGCCTGGAGCGTCCACAGCATGGCAGACACCCCGGCAGCAGCACCCGTACACCTCCCATGGCCTTCCAGCCCTGCCTGTTTGGGAACCCATGTGGCTTTACGGTGGAAGCGCAGGTCCTGGTTAGAGAAATCTGAGCGGAGGAGCCCAGCTCTGGGTGGTTTCGCAGCCCACGGTGTGGACAGCTATGGAAAGCGCTGGCACAGCTCACCAGCAGCCAGGCTTACCTTCAAGCAGGTACCGTGGCAGAAAGGTCTTAAGCAAGGACTTTGAAATCACTAGCAAACGGATCTTCCCCCGTTCCCTCCAGAGCTGGTGATCTCCAGAGAATGGTTCTTCTTCCCCTGCTTTGGTATTGCTGCTGCCGAGCGTTTCCAGGGCCCACGAGGACAGGAGCGAACAACGGGTCTGAAAACCAAGAGAGAATCTGGGAATCAGTGTGGATTTGCGGTGACTCGTGATACGTTATATTGTTATCACTACAAAACCATGTAACCTCCCCTGGAAGCCCCCCAGACCTGCTATTTCTTTCTGCTCAGACGCACTAGTGAGACTAGGTGGTTACGTTGCGTCCCATTTCGGTAGAGAGGGTGTTATGGAGATATCTGCTGAAGGGAATAGAGGTGAACCTTCTCCAGAGAACAAAAATGGTTAAACCACCTGGAGGCACGAGGGCAACCTCCAGCTCCCCCGCACCAACTGAGCTGGCCGCAGACAGAGGAGCTACAACCCTTACCGCCGGCCGCTCGGACAGTGAGGGCTGTCTGGTAGCAAGGACAACCCTGCCTCGAAAGGACAAGCACGCCTCTGTCATCTACTGGAGTGCTGCGATCATGGCAGCAACAGCAGAAAGCACAGCACGTGCTAGAAGTCACACAGAGTGTCCAGGAGCCTTTGACCAAAGGCTTACAAGAGTTTTAAATACTCTTTGGTGGAGATGCAAAATGCTGTCAGGAACCCAAAGTTGGTTAAGGGATCGTGTAAATGTGCTGGTAGGAAGCAGCCGGCTTTCAGCTCCAAATCAGGTCGTGACCAGTAGTAAACATCTGCAACCAGTAGCCATGAACAAAAATGCAGGGCTGCGAGGAAGAGCCAACGCGGGGATTTCGGTGTGTGGCTCGTGACCCAAGAATGGCCCCACACAAACCCCAGCCATGGAGGAGGACCTCCCCACATCCTGGCTCCAGGCACACTGCTGGATGAGGAGCAAAACGCTGTGTATTTGGAGGGACCACGCGGTCCCCTGGCTCAGCCAGGACCTGCCTCGGGGGTTAGCGGGGGCCAGACGCAGAGTTACAGCTACCCAACCTCTGTCAAGCCCGTGTGCTTCAGCCTGTGTGGTTCAGCTCTTCGTCCCAGGAGGGTTCAACAACAGATCCTTATGTTCGCTTGTAGGATGCTTTTTAGAAAAAAAAAAAAAAAAGAAAAAAGAAAAACCCCAGCATTACAGCCTCTGAGGTTAAGTAAAACATTTTCTTCAGTCTTGAGGGTTTGAAAGAAAAATGCAAAAAAGCCAATTACAAAGCAAAAATTCTTCAAATTAGAAAAATCAGACAGTCCCTTTGAGCAACATCAAAACAAAATCTTAGGACTTTTTCTAAATTCACACAAACATGCATGTATGTATACTTACATATATGTACATTCACCAATACATACACAATTGCACACTGCTTTTTGCCCATGGGAATGAACACAGCCAAACGGGGAGACCTCCCGGGGCCACCCAGCCCACCTCGGGGGAAATCTGCTCCCAAACTCCACGCGGGTGTCATCAGTGCCAGACGGGGTCTGGAAACAGTGGTCCTGCCCGCAGCAGAGCGATTTGCACCGTCAGCCAGAGCGGAGGGCGACCGAATCCCAGCCTGGGACCCCCAGCCTCTCCTCCTGCCAGAATAAGGAGGTTCCTGGCCGGGAGCCGCATCCACCCTCCCGGCACAGGCACGTGCCCATGGACCACGGACCCATCGATCCTTTCCCGACCACACCAGCACCCAGGCGCGTGCCCCCAGGAGGGTCCCCAGCCCCTCGGGGCTCCCGGGGCTAGGGGGTGAGCGCACCGAGCCACAGCTCCGGCGTTTGGTCAACGACTCCTGACCCATGTAGGTTATCGGTCTCATAACCACCCACCCTCGGTTTCTGAGTGCCAATCAGGCCTCTCCTTTGATCAGTGTTATAATCAGATACAGCACTCCAGCATGGATTATTAAGTTTTAACAGTTGACACATCATTTCTGATACCATAATCTGGCAGCACTTTACAATAAGTGACAGGTCCTCACTAATTCCTTTTGTATTCACTGTAGCAACGTTAATCATGAGTGATGAACTTTGCGTATTCATATGGATGTAATAGGCAGTTCCCAAGGACTGAGACTGTAATTTAGCTTTAACCTAATGGGCACTGATTGTAACAATAAGTAATTATGTCAGCTAAATGCAGTGTTGATGGCAATTGATGACAGCAGCGAAAGCCACGACACCATTTTGGAACTAAGCTTGGAATAGTCATTTGTAAAGCCGTAACGGCCAAGACGAGGAACAATGTGTCCTCTCCTGTGTATCCTATCATCCAGCTACCTTCAGCCTGGTGAGGACAGTCCCAGCTGTGACAAACACCCTGTCAGCTCCCTGTTTTACTGTCTGGCAGCTAATTTCAGGGTAGCCAAAAATCCAGCCCGCTGGATGGATGGGGCCGGTGGCACCCTGAAGCTCGCGTAGAAGGAGAGAGGCATCTCATCTTAAATGAGGTGTTGGGATCAATTCCCTGGCTCACCTTCAGGTCTTTGGGGCAGGTGACGTTGGGTGACACCTGGCCAACATCTGGCAGCGTCACCTTTCCACAGAGCAATGCTTGCTGCTCCCCACGGCTGCGGATCCTGGCTCCGTACCCAGCCGGCAAAGCAGGGATGGGCTCCAGAAGACTGGAGACCACTGCTGAGCTCAGAGACATCTGAATTCAGCAGATGAACGTTTAGGAAAATGCAGGCCTGCGAAGTGTGCTTGGTAACCTAAAACAGAGCATAAGTACATCCATAGAAAGATGCTCTTCTATTACCAGAAGGGCTGGTGTGACCTCTTTTTTGGTTAGAGAGGAGAATGAGGATGGGATATTTTTGAGCCAGAATATTTGGATTTGAATTGCTTTCTTTAGAAAGGGGGAGCATGGCAAAGTCATAATAATAATCTTGTTAATGACGGTAATAAGACTGTAAGTGCTGGTGTCATCTTGAAAAAGTGATTTGTGCTGCCAATAAGAATCCTGTTTCGCTGTAATCATTAATGTGGTCAAAAATGCTTGGAAAACACAAAGTAGCTATAATGAGGTAGAAAGGACATCTTCAAGGAAACAGCTTTGGGGGGCTCCCGCCCGCAAGATGATGCCCCTGTCCCTACCAGACCGCGAGGGGGAAGCTGCCTCCCTTGCTATTAGCAGGACCTTTGGGAAGCCAGCAGCAAGCACCTTTTTAAAAATACACAGTGGAATGACTCAGGTGGTCTATTTGCTTACTATTTTAATTAATTTCCTAAATTCCAAGGTTTTGGGTTTTTTTTTTTGATTGTGGGTAGATGAGCGAATTTAAGAGAGGTCAAGTTGCGCCAGGGGAGGTTTAGATTGGATATTAGGAAACATTTCTTCACCAAAAGGGCTGTCAGGCACTGGAACAGGCTGCCCAGGGCAGTGGTTGAGGCACCGTCCCTGGAGGGATTTAAAAGACGTGTAGATGTGGTGCTTAGGGATGTGGTTTAGTGGTGGGCTTGGCACTGCTGGGTTAACGGTTGGACTTGATGATCTTAAGGGTCTTTTCCAACCTAAATAATCCTGTGATTCTGTGATAAATGGCTCCTGGTGCTCTGTTGAGCTCGCAGCAGTCTTTCTAACTGGTCCTTAGCACGGCTACAGCCAACAAGCGAGCTGTGGGCAGGCAGCTGCCTGCAGACCCCGCTTACCCCATGCACGGGAGCAGCCAGGGCAAGAAAAGGGCAATGCTGGACTTGAGGCTGTTGCGTGATGCTTTTGGCACCACGGCTATGGAAGTCAAGAGTAAGATGGGTCCCTCCTGACCCCTGAAACTCACGGGGCTGCCAGCTTTCCCAATTAACGTAACTATTTGTAATATCTCAGTTTTGGTTTAGAGGTCCTGGCCATGATTTCTAGTAAACTGTGAGACCTAGCTGGAGCTCGAGCTATTCTTTGGTAACAGCCAGGCCACCCTGGACAGGAGGGGTTTACTATCACAGCTGTGATGAAAGCAGGAGTCTCAGTCACTCTCCTTTGCATCCAGCTGCCTGCTCCCTCGGTCCCTATTCCTCATCCCTGGGGTGACCATCCATACACAGTGCCAGAATCCAGCTCACGCCACGCAGGAGAAAGGCTCCTGGGGAAGGCCGAAAGCACAGATGATACAGTCAGGTCTTGTGATTGTGCTTTAAAAGCTTAAAATCTACCTGGGAGAAAACAGCAGGGCAACGCTGTGCTCACAGAGGCACGCACGAGGCAGGGAGCTGAGCCCTGGCAGCCTCCGCCCTGAGGAGAGGCAGCCCAGCAGCACTTCCACTTGCTCGGGGAGTGGGAGCTGAGCTATGATGGCAGGAGCCAAGTTATTCAGCAAAGCAGATGCATCAGCAGGGTTTTGGTAGCCTCTCGGGACCCCGAGAGCTCTAAGATTTGCACTTTTAAATGGGCCATTTGTCGGATTTTAGTCCCAGAGGTTGCCTTGCGGAAGGGGGATGTCGGCAAGAACCACGCTCCAGATGGAGACCTCGTGGGAGGGCAGGTCCCACCGGTGGGGAACCCGCCGGGGAAGGAGTCGCGGCCAGGCAGCAGCACCACAGGGCGCCGAGGAGAAACCACGTGAGACCTCATGGTGATCCTAAACCACTGACATCCATCACTCACCCCGGGACTAACCGAGTGTCAGCCCGCAGCGCTTGCCGCGGAGAATGGTGGTAGCGTAGCGAAAAGCATGGGGAGATAAAGCAAGAAACATGCTCAGTGCTTTCTCTTGATGACCAGGTTCAAAGCCAAAAATAGCTGCTTCAGTCCCTGATTGCAAGAGATTGGGTAAAATACCCAAGACGAAGCTGTTATTGCTGAAAATGCAGTTGGGATGTACAGCTACAGGCAAAAATGTCTCCTAGAAATTGCAGATGTGCTGTCAAGGGAATGCGTTGCTCTTGATGCCGCACAACCAGCTGATCTGGAGCAAGCAGCAGCAGCCCTCACGAACGCAAGGAAGGCATCGCATGCTGCCTCCCAGGAGGCGGGAAGATGAGAAGGGGGTGCTGCTAGCAGCAGGTCAGCGTGCCGATGACAGAGAAGACAACATTCCCCACCTCGCCGGCCAGCTCTGACACGGAAAAGGTCTTTCATCGCTATTGCAGTCACTACTGATGCCGGGGCACCGGCTGGCGGCAGCGTTTGCAGCCACCTCGGCGAGGTGTCAGCCACGCCTGCAGCGGGCAGATTTGCAAGTGCATTTAAGCATCTCTAAAAGTGCCTGCCAGCCCCCTTTGAGACGATACCTGCAGCCCGACGCTTCTGAAAATACCCCCAGGGTCGTCCCGCAGCTCCTGCCGCCCGCCTGTGGCTGGTGCAAACTGGCAGGGCGCTGCCAATTTACCACCTTACCCCAGCTGAGAACCGGCGTCTGTGATCGCAGAGCATGCCCACCGCCAGCAGAAATCAACCCCTGGCAGGTCTGTCTCCGTCTGAAAGGTCTCAGTGCCCAAGCGCTTCCTCGGATGGCTGCAAAGGCGCTCCCTGCCTCTGCCACAGCCTTGGCAGGCAGCGCTGGTGGAGGGGGAACCCAATTACCGCTCGTCACTGCCCCGGCGCGGTCCAGGCGTCAGGCCGATGTCAGAGCAAACCGTGACACAGCCGACGCGTTGCCCGGCGCTGCGGCGGGAGCAGGGGAGCGCGGGGTGATTGGCAGCCTGCAGCAAGCGGTGCCGAAAGCACAAGCCCTCCGCAATTAGTGGTGCCGAAGCGTTTCCCCCTTCCCCATGCGAGGAAGGAGATGAGAGAGCAGCTCCTCTCCCAGGGACGCATCCTGGGCGGTGCTGAGTGCCAGGCAGGATTTGTGCCGCAGCCATGCTCCGGATGAGGGGCTTCTGCGCAGGGAGTGGACGGCACGGCTGGTCTCAGGGAGGTGGGCAGTAAATCCCGACTGGCAGCAGCCTCGGAGGCCAGCGCTAATGACATCTGCTTGTCACAAACTGCACTGTCCCCCCTGCAGCAGATGTGACAGCCCCAAAGCAACAGGTACCCCCTGTGTCCCCGCTTCCTCTCACACAAAAGTGACAAGAGGGACAGGTAATAAAAGTCCAGGCCAAATCCTTGACAGAGATCTGCTGGCTTGATCCGGCTCAGGATGCTCATCCCTCCCTCCCGGCTTCATTCCCGATAAATAGCCATCCCCGCGGGAAGGGCGGCCGGCTGGAGCATGCTGCACGCCCCCAAATGCTGGCAAGAAAGCCCACACCACCTCCTCGCTTCCCTCCAGTTTGCCTACAGGCTCCCTCTCCTGTGCACTGAGAGGGGAAACTGAGGCACAACCCGGCATCCCCTCCCAGCTAAGCCCGCCTCTGCAGCCGTGCTCTTGGCCAGGCACAGGGAGCCGTCCTGGGAGCACTGACACAGCCCAATGCACCGGGGGAGGCAGTGAAAGCCCTGCTTAGACATGTCCGACGGCATCTCCTGGCCACCCAGAAGTCGTCTTCCCAGGAGGTTTTCAACGAGCTAAAGCCAAACCTTTCTAAACCAGCTAAAGCACCACGAGCCCTCCTTGGTGCTCCTTTGCTGACTGCAAACTCCTCATTTATTCCGTAGTCCAACTTATACCGTAGAAAGCAGAGCTGTGGTGGTAACAACAAAATAAGAAAGCAGGAATAGCATCAAGTTGCCAGTGGCTTGGACGGGGCCCCTCGAGCAGCCCTGCCTGCACCCCACCGGCCGCCGCACAGCAGCTGGTGCACGGGGACGGGCGAAGGACGGGCGATAGCACCGAGGCCAGCAGTGAAGGGTCCTTGCTGCTCCCCGCTACCCAACCCTGCCCGCCGCCAGCTTCGTGCCACCACCGTGACGCTGACCGTCCCCGTGCCCCAGCTGTACCACCTCTGCTCACGAGGCTCGGTCTGCATGTGCGCCACGAGATCTGGGGAGTGCTCGCTCTTCCCGCTTCGGATGAATCTGGGAAGTCACTTGACCCATGACTGGAATTGATCCTCCCTTTTCCCACGGGACAAACCTCCCCTTCCACTGCTCAAGCACCTGTAAACTCTGGTTGGTTTACAGCAGCAAACCCTTACGCACCTTGCATGCGCATCTGCTCTCATTACTGACCTGAACTCCTCTTTCACTTCAAATTGGAGCAGTGGGCACAATTTTAGGCTAGCTCTAGGCACTCTCATCCCTCTTTCATTCTGTGTCTGTTCCAGCTTCCTTCCTGGCAAAGCTCTGAGGATTTCTGTTCTCCTACAGGTCTGTAGCAAACCGTCATTTGGTACCAGGAGGAGAGAGCTGGATTTCCGTCGTGGCATCGCGTTGTTTCCAATCCTGTCACAAGCCCTGAACTTCTGTTCTTCTTTAAACCTCAGGAGATACATCTTACGGCCAAGGAAAGACTGCCTACTGAAAATTCAGCCTCTAAAAGGCGCACGAAAGGAAATAGAAGGTCAGAAGCATTCAGGGGCTGAGAAAATTCCCCTACCAGGCAAGAGCTGCACCCCTGCGGGTCACAGGAGGTGTTAGCTGTTGCTGCTGCCTAAGCCCCCGCTGTGCTGAGGATAAATAAAGGACTTTAATCTCCAGGGCTGGAATTCACACAAAAAACTGGAAGTTAGAGCTCAAAGGCAAAGCTTGTCGCTCTCACATAAAACCTCCTTCTCCCTGCCTTCACTTCCCTGCAGGACATCTCCCAGCTGACAAACCCCTGGGCCAGCGCAGACCTTGCCGAGATGACACCAGGTTTCCAGCAAGGGGGATGCTCTTCTAGTGCAGGGCAAGCAGCTGAAGTGCCGTCAAGAGAGACAAAGGCACCTGGCAAACTTTGAGAAATGCCTCTCATTATTTACAGAATGACACAGGAAAACTTCAGACTGAAACAAGAAAGGCAATTAGTTTCCTGTACAGAAACAAAGAGACATCTGTGCCAAGTATGCTAACATATACACAAGGGGCAGGTATACAGTACATGAGGAATTTCTTCCAGCTGCAAATCCACCTCCAAATTCTCAAGTCAATCTTGAGTACTACAACGCTCAGCAATCCTCTTAAAAGTGTCCAGATGCTTTAATAACTTAATTCTAATCTTCTCAGACATCGTTTTCCATTTAACTGCTGAAGCACTGGAGTAAGACAGAGAGGTCAGGACTGGAGAGTCACGGTGGGGAACAGCAGGCCTGTTTTGGAAACCCAAAAAGCCCGGTCCAGTTATGCCAGTCCCAAAGTCATCATGGGTTTTGCAGGGTGCAGCATGCACCACCTGGACTTAGAGATCGTGAGCAGGTTTACGTGCCCCAAAACGCACAAACTGCGTGCTCTCCCACCTGCGCTGCTGGCTCTCGGCCCCACTGGAGCTGGACCCAAAGTTGGACCTTACAAATAGGAAGAGCTGAACTTCCCTGGTGGATTGGGCTGTTGGGCACGTAGCTCAGGCTGGGTCAGACGCATCCAGACCCCACCAATGACGGCTTGGATTTGTGCTAAAGGTGCTAAAAAAGCTTGAGGTCTCATCCTGCAGAGCAGCTTGCTTAAGGCAAGCTCTTCCCAGGGGGCTGGAGGTTTCGGTGGGTGAGATTGGCACCGGGAGGCTGGGGCAGCGCTGGAACAGGCTGCTGACTCCGCATGCTTGGAGGGCTGCCACGCTCAGCCGGACCAAGCCATGGCCAGCCTGACGCAGTGCTGGGGACAGTCCCACTTCCAAGGGGAGGTTGCACTGGAGACCTTCAGAGATTCTTTCCAAACAACATTACCATCAGTCTAAGTCTGGCCTTAAAAGCGGCTCACCTCGATGCTGCGCTGGGCAGGCCTGACCCAGCCCTGCTGCACATCACCTCCCACCCCCAGGTACCTCCAGCCCCCGCTTCCGACAGGTTCCTCCAGACTTCCCGTCTCAGCCAGCTACCTTTTAGACAACATTTTCTCAAGATTGTTTTAAACAAGCGAGGAAATTTTGGTGACACTTTAATACATAAAGTGCTTCTTATTTTCTCTATGCCAAAGAACGGTGCTTTCTAACACGCTTTCTGCGTTAACATCAGGTGTTAAACAGACGCACGCATTGTTTTAGCAGGAGCCCACGTTTTATAATAGGCTTTCTATCTAACAGCTTGATATAGCCTCTTCCATTAAGCATTTATTGCTAATGCATTGTAAAGTATAACATGCTATATACGCTATTAAAGAATGAAGCTGCCATGTACTCACCCCTTAATAATGAAACACTTATGAACGGGAACCTTAGGTTAAAGAGTTGTGAATTAAGTTTAATCTCAAAGAGATCATCTAGCACTCTGCCAATACATTGCGGCACGCTGTCAGCGGGAGGGCGAGGACCCGAGTCCCCTGGGAAAGTGCTCCTTGACTTTGCTTTGGAGAACACCTTGGTGAAAACGCTCCCCAAGCAAGAGTTTGGCTAAACACCACCGGACTGCTGGAGACCCAGAAGAGCTAGTTTGAGCTCTTCCTCAGAGGGACTCCCAGATAGCCACATGCCCTGGTTATTGACTTTCTAATAATTCAATATAAAATCCAATCATTAGAAACCCTTTTAGATGAGATACATCTCCACCTGAGCATTATCATAATTTTTTTCCTTACTATTCAATAAAAAAACCATTAACCTTTTAAAAAAATGGAGCAAATCCCCTTCCCCTGGCAAGTAGCAGGTTTTTTTACACAATCTTTGCCTAGATAAGTGAGCCCTAGGCACAAGGAGCAATGACCTGATACTACGGGGTTCAGCCACAAAGGCAAGCAGCGTCAAGACTGTTCCTTTGGAAAAAGAAATCGTCTCGATCTCTTCCCTCCTGCTGGTCTCACCCTCCCAGGGATCTATTTATACACACGCTGCTGCACAGCAAGTCTTGCCTTTGTTCCTTTCCCCTGTTTATGAGTAGCTGAAAAAGCAAGGCCACATCTCCAAAACCATTGCCCCGCAAACCCTACAGCAGGATCTTGGACCTGCATAAGGCAGGACAGGGACTTCTGGTTGGTGCAAGAGATATTGACTTTTTTCACACCCACCTTCCCCCTGGCATTCAGTGGTGATGGGACACCCAGCTCCTGTGTGTCCCATCTATATTTATTGGGGTGGGACTGACCTTAGGCTGGGTTGGGAGATGGTGTGGTCGGAGAGCTTGTTCCGCAAGGGTCAGGTAGGGATAACTCAGCTTCCACGGCGAAAAGGATGAGAAAGACTCTGGTCTTCATCGGCACTTGCTCTAACCTGCGAAGTTCATGCCTGCTGGGTTTTTGCCCCACATCTTGAAATTAAAATCCATTGGCTTTTCCCAATGACAGAGCTAAGTGACAACCCCAAGACCTCAGTGACATCCCTGGGGTGAGCCAAATGGCAAGGCGTTTTGGATCGTCTGGTTTTTTGGTACTCAACTCAAGATGCTTTTAAACAAAAGCGCTCTGGGTGCCTGGAACTACCCCCAAAAACCCCTCAGGTTCTTGAAGAGGTTTCTGTGTGGTGAGGAAGCCCAGTCCTGTGCCCGTTTGCTCTCCCTCCACATCACCAGTGGTTGCCTTGGTGGGAGTTCAACATGAAAACACCCACATGGTACTTAGGGAGAGCTTCAGCACACGGTGACAGTTGGTTGTGTCAGGCTTCCCCCTGCCCAGCCAGCCCTCGTGCACCCAGGATGTGCCACCTTAGGACAATCTGCATCTTGGGAGGGAAGAGCAACGAGGGGCAGCCATGTGGCTTCCATATAGCCACAACAGCAGCACTAAAGACACAGCAGCACAGGCTTCAGGGGCAAAACACGTACCTTGAGGGGTTGGTGTGGTTTCTAGTTGTGTCCCCGACGCTGCTGGGACGCCCAAGGACTCGCACACAGGGACAGCCACAGGTCATGAGGGAGATCCCGACTGGGGTTCTCCACCTCTCCGGGAGCTGCTCACACCCACGCTCACGGATGCTCTCCTGGGTCCAGCAGCATCGGGGGTACTTCAGTTACAAACGTGTTCAGCTGCTGTGGTTAAACAGGGCACCTGAATTTACACGGAGACAGAACACACTTAGAAGAGATGGAGAGGATGAACCCTCTCATCACCTGCAAAATCTCTTCTCAGTCTGCAAACATTTAAAAGAAGATACCTCCACAGCCAACTGCTCCTTGTCCTGGAAGTCAGATCAAAAAAAAATACAGAGGTTCCCCCCCTTTAGGTGATGCATTTTCTAAACTTCTTCCAATTTTTTGCAAATGAAGAGGGAGAAAGTTCCTCTCAGGCTGACACACCAGTGCCCTCAACACCCACGGCGGGGAGCTCGGAGAGACTCACTCCTCTTGGCTTGCTGGACCCCGCATGGGCACAGAGGACCCCATAAAATCTCCCTGGACATAGCTCCCCGAGCCCAGAGAGGCGCTGGGTCTTGGTGAGCGCACCACAGTGTTGCCTTCCTCCCCCCGTGACAATCGCCTTTCTTTTCGGTGCCCGTGGTTCCCTTTGTGTTTACGATAACAGAGGGATGCTTTATTGCATTTCACCCGGCCCGCTGCCATGGCAACCGGCAGTTGCTGCGCGCTGTAAAAATAACCCTCCTTCTTTGATAGATTTCACTTGAGTGAAAATAACCCTTAAAAATAGGTTGAAATTTCCATACTAACTCTTCCAGGAGGTTCCAGGGAGGCGAGGATGAATTGCAGGATCTGCTGACGGGACGCACGGTGCCACCCCGGCACCCTCCAGCCTTGGCACCGAGCTCTCGCAGAGGAGCCCGCGAGAATGCTTTTTGGGAACCACCACTAGCCGGTCCCCCTGGGTTATGGTGGTGCTGATGACACGGGGAAAGGGCTATGTCCACCACCACTGATGTGGCCCACGATGCAATTTCTGCACAGACACATCAATGGATGGGCCAGTGGATGTGGTGGATCTCCAGGGCTGCTTGGTATTTACTGCAAAGAGAAGAGGTGGTGTCCCCTCAGTGCTTGCTGTGGGGGCCTGGCTGGGACAAAGCTTAGCTTTATCTTCTCAGCTCCTGTGCACCGTGACCTCAAAAAAAGGCTTTTGCCTTCTCCAAGGCTCAGGGACCCTTCACTAGAAGCTGGTGCTCTCCGTCAGCACATAAGCATTTTACAGTTGGCCATCACCAGGAAGCTTCAGCATGGGTTTTGGATGAATAGATCAGAGCACGTGAACAGTCAGCATTGGATCTCTCCCCAAAACAAAGCTCCTCTCATGCCCGGGGAGCTGTAATGGCCATCTCATCACAGGCCCCATGCCCGGACTCTCGGGGCAGCAATGCAGTGAGATTCATGGGCACGACACAGGCTGATGCTAGGAGAGGTTCAATTCTCCCTTCTTTGCTTCAGATCATCTGTACTGGTCCCAGCCAGCAGGAAGATATTCAGAGCGTTGCTCTCGAGCAACGAGGGTGTTGCTCTCACGCCCGCTCTTAACTCATCCTCAGCCAGGAAGGTCTTTTTTTCTTTTTTGGCTCATTTCTTTCCTTTGTGTTCTCCCAACCACTCAACTCTTCTTCCTCCAAATAAAAGCCAATTCACATTTTAGAGGTGGCCCCCGATTCCTCCCATGAGTTTAGGTGAGTCGAACCATAAGAAGTGGAGTAATGAGATTATGATTAAAAGCACACCTTGATAGTGGGGCATCCATCAAGCTGTCATAGAAATCGTATCTCGGAGGCTGCTCTCATCAATCTGACCTTTCAATTATTACCCAGAGTTCATGACTCTAAGTGTATATAATTCCTACCTCAAATCTGAGAATACACGCCTTTGTTTTTTTGGCTTGCCTTGTGCACGGCTGTGTGAGGTCTCCTTCACCAGGGCATCAGCGATGCTTCGCAATACAAATTAACTTAAAGTAGCTCTTCTCTCACCCAAAAGATTGGGAACAAGATCAAGACACCACCAGGGCACCAGAAGAAGGCTGTTTGAAATCTTTATCAATGTCTTTTTGGCTTTTTCTCAGCTTTTTTAAAGCCAGTGACTGCTAAGGCTAATTCCAGTAGTGCTCACAGCCCACACCCTTCTTTGGCTTGTGTCAGAGAGGCAACGCTGCTCTAGCCATGCCACAGCACGTCCCCAACAACAAGGAAGGCCCCTCCAATCCAACCAGGACAAGCCTACCAAGGCATCAGCACAGATGAGATTTTCTGCCCAAACACCACTAAAAAAGCTCCTTTTTGTGAGCCACACCCCAGCCAACGCAGTATTTCAGGAGCGGGATAAAGCCTAATTCAGCTTTTCATTGGCATCACTAGGAGGATTCCTCCACACTTCTCTAGGACCAGAGCACCACTCGCCTCCAGCCAGCTCCATGCATCCCACCCCACCATCTGTCCAGTTTTGGGGCTTTCAGGCCAAGATAAGACACAATTTGCTTGGCGCCAGCCTGGCACCTTGCTGGATCCAAGTGAGTTTCCATAGGGCACAGAATTACGAAGCAATGAAGTCCTGCCTGAATCTTATTGGTACCCTAACACATGTAGAACATCAGACTGTGTCCACAGGGAGTGCCCAGTGGCTGGGAACGGGGCATCCCCTTGCTCCCTGCCGGCTCCGCTAACAGAACAAGAAAGAGCTGGCTCTTCCTTGCACAGCAAGTTAGGAAGTTGCTCCTAGACGGAATAAAACAAATGAAGCCATTTGCTTTATATTTTTCCTCCAAAGGAACCATGTATTTTTTATAAAAGCAAACTTCCCTGCTATCTAGTGACTT
Organism: Phoenicopterus ruber ruber; assembly: GCA_009819775.1. Lineage (NCBI taxonomy): Eukaryota > Metazoa > Chordata > Aves > Phoenicopteriformes > Phoenicopteridae > Phoenicopterus > Phoenicopterus ruber. Next base: position 30,100,280 of record CM020222.1, read on the forward strand.
TTCACAAACAAAAACCCACAACAGATACGTTGTGGGAGAAGAGAAATCCCTGGTTGGTAGAGAAAAGACAGAGGAAATAGAAATGCCTTGATTTGGGGTCTTTGACAAATCCGGCCCTGAAGACGTTTTGCTGGTATTTGTGTTATTGTAGGGTCTGCACAGCCTCCGATCACAGCTTTCTTGTATGAATAAGTACTGAATGGAAGATCTTTTGCCAAAATCTCTGCACTGCTCGGGTGACTGAAATTGTGGGAATTTCCATAAGAAGAGCCTCGAAAACAACCCCAGAGACTTTTAGTGTCACCCTCAATTCTGCAAAGGTGTTCAGGTGAGGTCAGGCGAGACCAGAAGAGATTCTGCGAGTCCAAGACATCCTCAAAAGAAGGAGCAGATTTCAAAAGCGACCCCAAGGCTGACGGGACATAAGGACATTTATCTGCCAACACCTGCTCATCCGCGCAGCCCTTCGCAGTGAAGCTGAAGATGGACTGAATTCCTGCTCCCACACCATAAGACAAGCCTCCCTCCATCGCAACCCTGCCCAGCTGGCACCACTGCAGGCTCATTTCTAAGCCACCGTCATTGTTGGCAAACAAGACGTCTTCTCCAGGGAGAAAACACTTAGCAGTATTTCAGGCACAATTCTGCTTTAAAAGCCTTACTTAAAGAAAGATTAAAGGTAAACAGTAACACATCCCCAGTGCCCAGCTCAGTGGTGGGTGAGGACAGTCATCTTCAAGACAAGCGCAGGACAAGAATGTATCATCGGCCATGCAGCCATCGCGGTCTCTTTTTTGACGCAACCTATTTCACCAGTCCCATATTCTGCACTGCAGAGCTCTGAGCACTATCCCACCAATTCCAGTTTAAATGCCTCCGTAGCATGGATATCCCAAAAGCCACCCAAGAAATTTCATCTAGCTGAGGGACCAGATGCCTCTGCATCGTGCTGCTCAGCGCGAGCCTTGAGAGGTTGAGCCCAGCACTCACAGTCCAGCTCCTTGTGCCTTGCAAACCTCAGCCCCTTCGGGGCTGGTTCCATCTCACTCCTGGAAGTCCAGTGCAGGTTCCCCTCTGTCCAAGGAACAGGTCATATAGCCGCACACCACCACCGTCCTTTCTCTCCTATCTGGTAGCCACATAAAACAAGCAGTCTGGAGGCCACAAAATCTGCATTGCAGCCACAGGTCGCTCCCTCACAGCCTGGCCTCCCCACGTCTCTCATGCCAGAAGAATCATGAAGGTCCTGATGACAGCACCAGCCGGAGCACCTCTGCCACAAAAAGGAGATGAAACCTGCAGAAGTGCCACTTCCATTTTCCCATTCTCCCTCTGCCGTTTCCCAGACCAAACCTTCACTCTGAGGAATCAAGTCTCTGCTGCCTTAGAGAAAGCCATTTCATTTACATCTTCATAATATCCCAAAAGGAAGAGGCTAATTACAGTTATCACCTCTGGCTGCTATATGAAACGAGCTGACGGGCTCGTGCACGCATCTGAGCGGGCAGCGTCCACCTCATCCACCACAAAACTTGTCGCTGGCAAAAGGCAGCCCCTCTGGCAGCGGCCGGGTGGGGAGGAGAGGCCACGAGTTGTGCTGCTACCGAGAGGAAAGTTCTCTCTTTCACAGGAGCGAAGGGGCCGGCGCGCTCGCATTTCACCTCCGCGCAACCAAAACGATGCTTAATGCCTCCCTTAAGGTGGTAACCGCGGTTGAGCTACGCTGTGCAGGAAGGCTCTAATCCTGTGCTAATTTATTTTATCAAATTAAAAAGACGAGCATCCATGGAACACCAGAGACCTCCTGTTCTCAGGGTCCCAGCAGAAAGCTACATGATCCCTTTGTAAAGAGGGTTGGGGGGTGGTTGTTTTTCTTCTTTTTTGCCAAGAATATAAAATTAATAAAACAGGATTAAGGGAGATATGGTTTTAACTGATTCCTTAATCCCAGAGAATAATTAATGAGAGCAATGCACCACTTGGCTCGACTCTCCCCACATTTGAATAATAAATAGCATCCACCAAAAAAAAAAAAAGAGGAGGAGGAAAAGGGAGCAAGAAGGAGGTTGAGCTGTAAATTCTTAATATAAAGAGCTTTTGCCATATGTATGTGTGCATCGCTCTCTGGTCTTGGATCCAGAAAACACAGAATAGAAAAAAGCAGAGACCAGTTCTGGCCACACAGAGATGTGTTTAAGCCAAGATTTACGGGAATCTCCACAATCTTAAGAAACAAAATACCACTAAATGTCTAGATAAATTGCCCGCGTTAGGCCCCGCATGCTAACATCAGCCAAGACTGACTTGGGTACTGTGATCCCAAAGCAAGGTGCTATCCTCAGCCAGAGCCGCTCGCTCTTAATAGGCCAATCTACATAAAATACATAACTCCTGCCACACTCATCCTCATGTCCTTGACCACACTATGTGCCAAAGGCAGGTCTGGTCTACTACAGAAGCAGCTCTGTAAAGACGCTGCAGATGGGATTTAGGCCACTGAATTCGAACCACCTAATAGTTGTTTCAGTACATGCTTATCTGCAGGGTCTTCCAGTCAATGGAGCAAGGGTATCTGGGGTCCTCCACCTTAGGCACCTGTTTTATGGTGGGAGGAACCATCTTTTGGAAGTGTCTCACAGAAGGACAAGGAGCCCTCTGAGACTGAATACCTCTTTTAAGTTCAGTTGTGTTCCTACTGCCTTGTCTTGGAGATGGAACATGCCTTCCTAGGGCTTACTCCAAGAGGTCCCAGTGATCACCATGTCTCACAAGTATCTCCCAGCTCCTGGCCACTGCTCACCTATAGACCAAGCAGTCCCTGCGCCCTGAGTTCTTCGTCCCAGTATGCAGAAGAAGGGTTACCACCTGAGAGAAACACAGCTTCTCAAAGGATGGTCTCATCACTCTTTCTTAAGCTTCTTGACTTGAAGGGGAACCAAGGATGCTCTTTGAGGAGTAATTTTTTAACTGATACATAGATACCAATGGTGGACCTATGTCAGGCTTTCATATGACATCACCTTGACCTAGCTAAGAGCAAGACAGCCCACGTTTGGGGGTAGAATGCCCTGGATCCTAGAAGAGCATCTTAGCTTTGGAGGCCCACACCAGCTGACCGGGCGGGAGGTCAGAGACGTAAGAAGGAACATCTGAATAAACATGGCCTCATCCCTGTCTGCAGCCCTTGTTAAGGCAGGGCTTTGCTTTGAACTCCTTCCTGATGAAATGATTAATGAATGTCATGCAGACCTCTTCCCTTCCTTCCTCTGCTTTCACCTGCCACACAGAGCAATACCAAACGAGGTGATCATGACAAACACAGCTCTAATTCTTTATTAATATTAATCAGAGGCAACCTTTCCATTGACACCAGAACCTGAGCGTGTGTTGGCAGGGAGGGGATAACACTGCGGCAGTGACATTTCTCGGGTAGGCGATTTTTTTTTTTTTTTGGATTTTTTTTATCTTGTACCTTCCCTCCCCCCGCCTTTAATATGGGCTAGCGATACCTTGTGCAAACAGAGGAAGGAAGAAGCTGATTAAATAGCAGAGTTGGAGCATAATGAAAGAAAAAGCCCACTGCAAACATGTGCTGATTGTTTTAAACGGGAGGCACCGGGAGGTGGATTTCAGGTGATACCGCGGTGGCTCCTCTCATAATCCCGGCTAAGGCAGCATTACGGCTTTCGAGCTCAGAGCGAGTTTCATCCGGTCCCCGCTGGCGGGGAAAGAGGCTTAGGCAGGATAGCAAACCTCAGCCCCATCTCGGGCCAACGCCGGAGCGGGGCTGGGAGAACCGCAAAGCCACGCAGGTCCCCTTAGCCAAAAGGGGCACTTTCCCCGTGCTGCCACACCAAAGCAGACATGTTAAGAGTAGCAGAATGGACACATCTGTCTCACCTTCAAGTACTCATCAACACACGTACTTGCTGCTCACGTGTGGCCTGGCTTGAGAGACAAAGTGCAAGACCCTCGTCTCCCTCACTCCTCAGGTCACCTGCAAGAGTTGCACCTTTACGTAGCAGCTGGAGGTGGGTTCACACGGGCACCCACCTCTTCGGACCCGCGCTTGGTGAACAAGGATAAGGTTGGCAGGGTGAGGAGAGCTGTTTGTGGGAGAAGCCACACAATCCATAAGGAACAGAGACCACCACGTCCCCCTCGTTACCCTGGGGGAGCCGGGACACTTTTCTCCATCTGGGAGGGTGATCACTGAGCACGGGCAGGAGCCCTGGGCAGGCAGGACCCACAGGCTTCATTCGCTGCCCAGCTGTTGATTTTCTAGGTTTCCCCATCCTAACGGCCACAGGACTGCAGGGAGATTTGAACAGAGAGAAGCCCCTGGTTCTCAGCTGAGTACAACTTCTCTCTCTCTCTGTGTCTCTTAAAACAAATAGATTTTCATTGAAATCAACATATCTTTCTGAATTGAATAGGTTTTCATGGGGACAATAAATTTCTTCAAAACAATGCATTTTTATTACAACATATTTTTGTTCAAACCAATACTTTTTGACAACCAGATATTAATGACCAGGCCAAAGCCATAAATTTGCCTCAAACTATGTGTTTTCTCATGGAAGGAAATAATTTTTCTCATACAAATACATTTTTATTTGAATCAACTCTCTTTTTTCCACCCCCGAAAATCAGCTGTATTTCTGGGAGGGAAGCAGGAGAGCTGAGTACCCAGGAAAGCCCCTTCATTTCAAGAGGGATCGAGTACTCGTGAGAGCTGTCTCACTCCTACCCTCCCAAGCCCAGAAGCTGCACAGGTCACTTGAAGCTTAAACATAAACTGTTTTTCCTATTGCCAGCATACCTAAACCGTCACCCGGCTTCTGGTAGGTCCTACAGAAACGTAGCTTATGTCTCGCTGCCCTTGCTTTGCTGTTTGCTATCTGTTTGAAATCATGTTTGCAGGGCCCGGTTAAATAATCCTCTCTTGCACTTCTCTCTGCACTCTGGCTTACCCCAGCGCCTGCCGAACGCAACGTGGGATTAAACCGTCCCTCGTACCCCCTGGGCAGACCCGCGTGGTCAGCGGTGCTACAGGACCCCGGGATCTCCCCACCACCCCTTATAGCAAGGTCGGAACGTCTTCCCCAGGGCGCTGGGCAGGGCAGAGCAGGTCTCAGCCTCTCTGCTGGATGGACAAACCACACAAGGGATGCCCCTTTGGGCATCCTGGAGTGTCTCACACTTCACCCCAAATGCAGCTCGCCCAGCCCTGAGGGGGACCCTGGGAGGGGGGATAGTGGGGGTGCAGGTTGTGCAGAGAAAGTGCGTGCAGTGCAATGCAGAAAACAGGACTGCCAGAGCGCGAGGGCAGCTTGAAGCCCAGGAGAGGGAGGGCTGCCAGGGCAGGGGTCCCTGCACGGGGCAGAGGTGCTCAGGTAGGGCAGCCCACCCCGGCTGCAGCTCGTGGGGGTTCATACGGACCCACTGGGTGGCCGTGGGGGTCCCGTGGCAGCACAAGCACTGTCACAGCGACTCACTCAGCTCACCTGGACAAGTCCTGCCGCAGGCGCTGGGCTGGCTGGTGTAGAGCCAGTTCAGGTACGTGTGTTATGAGCAGAAATCACAGCCACGCTCAGAGAGCCTTTTCCTTAGCAGATCGTCTCCGTTGCCTTTGAAGAAGCATTGGGTTGCTCTTGGTTTTGGCAGATAGTTTCGTCTGAGGTAGCTGCTGCCAGCCCTGGGGACATGCACAGGGGACAGATGTGTATCTGTTTAGTCCTTCGTCTTTCCTTGCAACTCATCTCTCAAACCTCCTTGAAGTCTACGCGAGGGGCCTGAGCCCCCAGGGACAGCCCTTGCACACCCGGGATGCTGGTCCTGCACAGCCCCAGCCCTGCCCTTCGGTGGGCTGAGCCCAGCAGAGCTCAGCGCTCGCCCAAAGCACAAGACATCAGACTAATCTCAGCCGGGGAGATGTAGCTCCAGCAGCGTGGGCCAGAGAGGGGCAGGAGGAACGGGGACAAGGGGCTGGCGGCAGGATTGAGTTTGCTGGAATTGTAAAGGCTTTGGCTGCTACTTTTGCTACTGATTCAAAGCCAAACGAGGAGCAAACCCCTTATCTCCTTCAGACCCCCATTTCCCCAGCTGACCATCCATATCAGACACGGCCCCCCGTTTCAGCGGCTGCCCACACCCCCACCCCCCTGAGCTCTAATCAATAAAAATCATTTTTTGGTAGCAAGCAGCTGCATTCAACTGCTTCAAGCCACAATTCAAGCTTGGGCCTGGGTCAGAGCCCGGGGATGCCGGGGCACTTGGAACATCAGGGGCTAACAAGGGTTCATTTCCCGTGGCCCCCGTTGGCCACTCTTTGTTGAGCTTCCCTAGTCCATGTAAACATGCTAATTGCTTGGGCTCAGCACAGGGCTGGATGCCGCGCTGTTTGTTTTCCATTGAATAGGATTAGCGATTCTGACACCAATGATTAATCGCCGTGCTGCAGACGGCTGACGAGCCCGGGGAAGGCGTCCTCTCCGAGCGGAGAGCGCGCACAATCTCTGCCAAGCAGCTCCCGCTGACTTCTATCTAACCCTCTGCATCTTGCCCTTTATCTTCCCTCTTCTTCCAAAATGTCTCACATTCACCAAGCCAACCCCAGCCTCTGCAGGGAGTGGGGGGAGAGGGGGCCTGGGCACCCCCAGAGGTGATGAGCAGCCCTGTGCTCAGCCACCGCGATGCCCCGTCCCCTGTGCCACTTTCCTACGTTGGCTCAGCCCCTGCATCCCGCGCTGCCAAGACCCTCCCGACACACTGCAACGCCTCAGCCAGCCCTTCTCAGCCTTCATCTTGATGGCCAGGGGGATTCACACAATTTTTCCAGCTCCCACCACGCTGGTGTCGGGGCACGGTAACATCTCTATCAGCACACAACAGCCACGTCCCCTTGCCAAGCTCTGCAAGGCCACCAAGTGCCCCATCAAGTGTCTGAGCCCATGGACTGATGCGTGCACGGAGGACCCGAGCCCCCAGGAGGGGACAACCGTGGCAGCCCCCTTTCAAGTGTGAAACATCAACCTCTCAACTTTCCGCACTCTCAGGCACGTAGGGTCGCGCCGGGGGGACCCACGCTCTGCAGATGAGCCAAATGCTCCCACTTCCCAGCTCTAAGAGCTGGATGTGCAGCATTCCCGCAGCGCCAAGCTGTCCCGTGCTCACCAGCAGCCCATCTCTGCAAAGACAGAGAGGGCACCGGTGAGGCCACCCAGCCTGAGAGGGACTGTGTTCGGGCATTAAGGTCTGAAGGGGTTGTGTCCCACGCTGCAGCTCCCGGTCACCTCTTTGGGGTGCTGTTACCCTCCCAAACACAACTCCAGCATCCCTTCTGCTCGCCATGCCAGCCGCTCCTCTCGCTGCAGCCCTTTCCCTCCTGCACAGCACCCGGCGTCCCTTTGCCCGCACAAAGGTGCCCGCCCTTCAGGCTTGCGCTGAGCCTCCCCTTGCACTTGGCCCTGCTCGCCCTCCTGCAGACAGCCAGGGTTAAAGGTACCCCGCAGCGCGGGCACAGGGCACCCAGCGCTAGCCCCCAGGCGCCTTCAAAGTCCAAAGGACCAGCAGGAACCTGAGCAGGGCAGAGAAGAGCAATGGGAGCACTGCACGCCTTTGCCACCTCCAGCCTCCACTCGTGGCTTCAGCATCACCTCCGTGCTCCTGTTTTCCCCAGCAGCAGGCGAAGGGATGGTGAGGAAGAGGAGGGAGAGCAGGAAGGCTGGAGAAAGCAGCCTTGCAGGAGGCAAAGCATGCCCGCGAAAAGTTGCAACCTTTGTGATTACCTCTTCTCCTGACCTTGCAGAAGGAGTGCTGGAGGCAAATCCACCCATCTCTGCCGGTGCCTTGTGCGACATACTGTCACTCAGACAAGCGACGTTCTTAATGGGTTTGTGGGAAAGGCCTGGCCTGCCTTTCCATCTGTACCTTCTGCCGGCTCCCCTCTCCAGCACTGCCTCCCCATACGACATTCCCTTGAATTATTTAGACTGGTAAATCTTCCTGCATCTCACATCTTTAGTCCATCTGTTAGCCGGGGCTTTGCCTTTATAGGAACTGTCCTTTATGCATGCCGGCATCTGTCAACAGTACACTTGCCTCTTTTATTCATGATCTTCCGTGGGAGATGGTACAAGCTGCAGAAATGCCTCATTTCTGGTATGCATTTCATTTTAATGGAAGATTACATGACTGGGGCCCATTTTATTACTTCTTGCCCTGCACATTCATCCATCACGAGCCCCATTTGCTGAGCCTGCACTGGGACGGCAGCCATCAGCCTGCTCATGTCGGATTCCTCCCGTGCCACTTTCTCCCCCCCTTCGGGATGGGGAGGAAACGCATTGCGTTTGAGGAGGGGAAGGTTAGCAAAGGGGAAGCAATCCGCCGCCGGGGCTCAGAGTTAAGCCAGAGCGGTGGCTAAGCCAAGCAGGCTCTGGGAAACCAGCCCGGGAATCCAACCGGTCTCACCCTGACGCGTGTCCCCTGCACCCGTCCTCACCTTCGCACAGTAACCTTTCCCACCCACACCACCGACGGGTATCGGGGGCACGGCTGTCCAGTACACCAGGGCTCTTTGGCAAGACCCCGCGCCCCCAAATAAACACACACACGCTCCTTAGTTCCCCCCCCGCCAGCGATTCACGATTCCTTAACACAACCCGCTCCTACCTTGCACACACACACACACACACACACACACACACTGCACACACGCAGCACCAGGAGCAGCATAAATAAGATCAATGTGAACCAGCAGTGGTAATTAAACTGCCGGTGGTATTTGCAGTCTCTCTCTCTTGTAAGGAAGGTTGCATGCAATTAGTGAAAACATTTTGGACTGGGAACAGTGCCAGTTTGCTCTGTCCTTTCTTTCAACTCCCACAGAAGCTCGAGGACCCCTGATTATCCTCCAGACTGCAAAAATAAAATCCCAGTAAAAACACCCCACTTCTACGCTGCTTTTCCCTGAATTCAGGGCTTACTGTGACAGGAGGCAGCGAGCGGTGTCAGAGGGGCCAGAGACGGAGGCAACCTCTTCAGAGATGTGGGGACCTTCTCCAGGCCGCAGTCCTCAGGCACCATGAGACACAGGTTGCCATTTTAACCCAGAAAACAGCGTCTGTCCTCAAAAATCCCAGCCACAAGACCTTTCCTCAAGGACAATTGCTTCACCATCTTGCTCACATGAGAAGGTTGCATGGTTTCCACCAAAGACATGCTCTGAAAGCAGGTTAGATCAACCCTAGTGTCTGATCGGGATTAAACAACGCTTCTAGTTTAACTTGGCTAGGAAACTGATCTAAGATGAAGTAATGTGAGCCAGTCCTCAGCTGAGGCTCCAAGTCAGTCCTTGGTGGGCTTCAAAGCATGGAAAACCTGAACCATAATCATCCAAAGAATGGAAAATCTGAACGATAATCATCACTTTTGGCTGGGAAGCCAGTTCTGGCTGGGGAAGGAAAATGAGCAGCTTTTGGATGACAAGGAGTCCTATGGAAAAGTCAGTATTCTTGTGCAACTTACAATATTAGTACGTACTAAAAAAATAGGAAAAAAATTGCCATAAATAATGCGCTAACTACCACAGCGGAAATTCAGGGGGAGAGAACCCAGACGTGCCTGGAGACGAAATACTTAAGGCAATGATCTCCAAACCAAATGGGATGAGCTGGAAGAGGCCGAGCAGCTCCTGCAGACGGGGAACAAGCCCTAGCCAGCAGCTGCTCCCACGCACACGCACGGCTCTTCCGAGTCGGTGGAGAAACCTGCGAGGGAGAGCTACTCACCCAGCAGCCAGGAGGAAGCAATACCACGCGTGGCCCATATGGCAAGAGAAACCAGCAAGAGTCTGGGCAAGCAGAGGAAAACAGAAAAAACATGCTCAGATACGTTTCATGAGGTTGCTTAGCTAAATGGTCATCGTAATTTTAATTTAATATTCAAAATAACCTTAACTCTGTCCTCGTTTCGCATCCAGCGCCCCTCTCTAGTAGATACTCTCCATATCGTAACTAGTCCACCCTGATGGCATAACTCAGCAATTTCCTTTCAGAAATCAATGAGAACAAATTAAAATTTAATACATTCTCCAGACAACCCAACTCCCTTCTCTCCCCCATGGTAAATAAATAATGTGCTAGTCAAATGATGGATGGAGTGCTCGGAGATCAGTGGCCGAGTGCTATTAGGGGCTGGGGAGGTCGGTGAAGTGGAGATGTGGTCTAGCGCAGGATGAGGTGGTGGCCGTGGGTGATTCGAGCACATAAAGAAGCGGGAGCGAGACAGGAGGCGCAGGGAGGTTTCTGGTTGATGCAGGAAGGGGACATGGAGCAGACCGGGCTGTCTCCTTAGGGATTGCTGCATGGGAGATTATTTGGTTTCTCTACCGCAGACACGGCTAGATCCAAAGCCCGGTACTGCCGACGAGAAAAAACAAATTAAATTCCTTTTGTCTTCAACAGGTTTTGGCTCAGGAGATTTTGCTGGATGAGGCAGGTGGATGTGAGATTTTGGCCTGGCTGGCAGGAAGCAGATGGAGGAGGCAGAGAATAGTCTGGGGGATCTTCAGCCTGCACAGGAGAGGGACAGTCGAGTGCAGATGCACCACAGGTCTGTCGGAGCAAACGGGGAGGGTGTGTGGAAAAGTGAGCCTGGAGCTAAAGCATTAGGGAGGGGGGACCCGACCGCAGCATCAGCTGGACGGGAAAGAACTGAAGTTTCTCGCTTTCTCCCCAGCCTGCGTGATCTCGCACAGCCTGTATTCTGGGACACATGCTGGTTAAGGAATGATATTTCATCTCAGATGAAATGGGGAGGTTTGCCTTTCTCCTTTTGCCTGTGAGATGGGCTGCCGGGGCTCCCCCAGGACATGGCCAGGTGGGGTCGAGGCAGGGCTCTTGAAGATGGAGCTGGGAGGCACTAGCAGAACCCGCTGGAGAAACAACTTGTCAACTGGCAGCTCACAAAGCATATGGTGGACAAGACAGGTGGTGGTTGCCAGGGACGTTAACCTGGGCCAGATGTCCACATCTTCACTAGGACAAGCAATTGCATTCATTAACTTGTGTTAACCCATACCTTCAAACCCAGGTTTGGGGCTCAGGTCTAGGAACGTGAGGGAGTGCTGCTGGCCCTGTTCCTTGCTGCAAGACACTGAACAAACACAACGTCCGTCCCTCCCAGACGCTGGGTCCCAGCTGGTACGCGTGGTCCCGATCGCATCTCCTTCTCCCGCACCACACAGCTCTGGCTTTCAATCCTGTTGAACTTCAGGATGCACAACCAACAGTGCCTGCTCCGCCTCGTCCCACAGCTCTGCTTATCTGCTGAGCCGACTGTGTACCTCCTTATCTCCGGGGAGAGCCTCTGTGTAAATATTGCTGTAAATTCTTTGGCTTCCCTTCCAATAGCGCTGCTCTTTAATGCCTTCCTTGTAAGACCTGCTTGCCCTACCCCAAGCCATTAGCTGTAACAGGACGTTAATAAGGAGGGGGTTTGGTATCTCTCCGGGCGGTTGACCTCTTTCACTAGAAGCAAGGCACCCATTACGGAGCAATGATAAATCACAAGCCTTCCACTCCTTCCCCAGCAGGCACTTCTTTGCATGCATAAACACACACAAGAGAGGCGCACACACTCCCTGCATTAACTCTGGCAACACCCAAAAGCCCTGCCAAGCCAACGCGTATGGGACCTGGGCCCACAGGGCCTCTCCAGTTGGCCCCCATCGGCCCTCCCCCACCGCCATGCATCCTCACAGCACAAGGCACCCTCCAGCCTCTGGGTCCTGGTGTGGTCCCACGTCCCTTGCGTGGGTCTTAGCTACATCTGTGTGTGGCTCCTAGGTCAACGAGCCAAGGTGTCAACACTTGAAACTACGGTGCTGCCAGAGACACCGTGGATGTTCATGCAGCACCAGGTGGACACCCGATGGGCCAGGGCAGGACGAAGAGATTGTCCCTGTGCTTCTTCCGGGGTGGGACAGCAGCTGTGTCCCCATCGCTTGCACCAGCCATGCTGGCTGCTCCAAGCCTTGTGGGACAGAGCACAGACCTGACCCAAAGCTTTCCTAAGCAGGCAGCGTTTCTCCAGACAGCCCCTTTTCCATTACATTGAGGAGCTATTGTGTTTAATGTTGAATGCAAACATCGCCAATTGAGCTGAACCAGACACCAGGCCCCGCGACCCAAGCACAAACCCACAGAGGGCGTAGGGCACACCAGCAGGTACCTCTGGATGTCACCAGAGATGGGCTGTCCCTGTCCCTGAGCACTCTGCTCCATCGGAACCACTCCCAGACTCACAACTACAGACCAGTAAAGAGACTTAGAAACACGAAGCCTCCAGAAATTTTCCTGACATCCTTTAACACATGTTTTTCCCCCATGACAATCAGTTCTTAAAAACCTTCTTCCATTCCACTATGGTTTTTTTTTTTTTGACACAAAATCAAAAATACACTTGGAGACCTTCCTGGCTTGAGCCCTCAGATTCAGACTTAAGTAGCTGACAACCATGTTGTTTTCAGTGCTGCTATTTAAAGCAAGCAAGCAAGCAAAAAAAAAAAAAAAAAAAGCACCAAAAGCAAAAAATTTGGCTGAAAATTGACATGTTCTGAGAAAAATTCTGCTCTGGCAGAAAAGAAAAAAAACAACGCCCGCTTGACAGAGAATTGCTTTTGACAGCAAACTATTGACCAGGTCTAACAAGCGGGCTCGGACCTGTTAGGGAAGGAGCACGCGTTTCCTCATCCATCCCGCAGCCTGCTTGTAGCGCGGGAGCGTTGAGTCCAGCCGGCCGCTGTCTGCATTAACAGCCAATTTGCTTTCAGCCCTTCGCGGCGGAGCTGGAGAGCATCCGAGCGCCGCACGCATCCTCGCCCGGGGGTCGTGCTCCCGTGCAGCGGTTCGAGCAGGGGAACGGAGCATCTTCCCGGCATGCCCTCCTCCGCACTCGTAAACAGCCGCCTCCTCTCGCAGCCATCTCTGCTCATCCTTTAATTACGTTAAGGGAAGATTTCTGCTGAGTCCAGCACAAAGCTGGATGCGTGGCGGCGCGGGGAGAAGTGGGGGCTCCTCCTGGTCCTGGCCCTGCTCGCTCCATCCTGATGCCCTGCCTCAGTTTCCCTAGTTTGACAACAGGGCTCCTCACCCTCCTGGGGAGCAGCCATATGCTGTTGCTATCGTCTGCTTGGAGTTAAATACTAACCCACCCTCACAGCAATTTTTTTTTGCTTAATTGGAAAAAAATAAATTTTAAAAGCCCCAAACCATCACCAGCTGATTCAGAGCAACAAGTCTGCTCAGAGCAGATTTTGATGATTGAAGGGTTGGATCCAAACAGCTGGGGATGGATGGAGAACCCCCCTCCATTTCTGCCCTGCTGCCATGGGTCCGAGCGCGGCTGTTTCCCCTGCTCTTGCTCTACGTTGGACTCCAGCTGCTGCATTTAAAACTTCGCTGCTTTTCCGTACTCACCTCCTTCCTGCCAGCTCAAGGGCTCTCGCTCCCTGGGGCTGTCATTAATCGGTTGTGATCAGAGGTCGGCTCTAACCCCTTCACAGCAGCCTCTTGACTTCACTCTCACCCCAGGGGAAGCACTTGGGGACAGAGCAAGCAGCATGTTGAAATATGGCGCTTTTCATGCCCCCTCCCTTACTGTAAAGCCCTCGCTGTCATCAGAGCAAGGAGTCGTTCACACTCGTGACACAAAGCCAGGAAATCAGGGCGCTCTTGCTCCAGACTCTGCAGCTAGTAAGTGACCTTGGGCAAAGGGCTCTCTATTTCTCTACGCCTTAGTTTTCTGTGATACTTTAAAAAAAAAAAAGGGGGGGGGGGGAAGAGAGGGATTGTATTTCTAATATGGGTACTAGCTGCAAAGATGAGACCCTGAGGGCAAAATCTGGCTGTGACAGCACTAGGAAGCCACGTCACCAGCTCTTGGTGGCAGGGGTAGTTCCCAAGCTGCGGGATGGGCAGGCGCAGGCTGACCATGAGAGCCAAACCGGGAAAGGCTCACCAGCCCTGCACCGAGCACAGTGGTCACTGAACCACTCTGCAAACGAAGGGGTGACAGTGGACAATTCAACGGGGGATCAAGCTCCATCTAACTCACTTTTAAAAGGAGCACACTCACGCAAAGCGGGCAGTACCACAAGAACAGCCTTTGCGTAGTTCAAGCAGCCCTACAAGGGCAAAGGCGACTCCAACTATGTGTGACTGGAGAAGCAGCCTGGTACGGAGGAGTCGGCAGCTACCCAGAGGCAAAGACCCCTGTGCTCTGACCCTGTGGCTGCCCCACCACAAAACCTGTTTACTCCCAGGGCATTTCCATTCCCTGCCCCACCTGGAGCAGTTTTGCAGAGGGAGATCTCTCTCCCAAGGACCAAGGCAACAAGACTCAGGCTTCAGGTAGGCACTAATGCAATACAAATACCCACAGAGCCATCAGAGGTGCAAATCCACTTCACTCTTCTACGTAATAACATCCTTATAAAGGGAGAGCTCATTTGGCAGAGTATTCCCAGCCACAATGAGGGGAACGATAAGGACATTGGCTCTTCTAACCGCCGTTGGTAAATCGATGCGAGGTGGATTCCACAGAAGCCCGTAAAATGAAGACCTACAGATCAATCTTTCTTCATCTGTTTTCCTGAGATTGCCTGGCAGGCAAAAATATGCACAAGTGATGATGAGGTGTATCCAATCTTCTGGTAGCAGGAGACGGGTTTCCATTCAAGGCCAAGGCTTTGAGATGCCCATAAAGGCAAGCCTCCAGCCTAGTGTGAGAGAGATCCTTTTACATGTCGTTATACAGAGAGGTAAATCATCCCATGTTAAGTCATCAATTCTTCTCACCCTCTCTGCTGAACTAGATGAGGTTGGCTAAGAGGACCTGGCAGAGAAGACCACGTGGGGAAGGATGGGGAGGAGAAGCCAGCACCAGGACATCATCTAGGCCATGCTCTCTGCCTCCCTCACGGTGCCTGGGGGTTTCTCAGCCATGGCCCTACAAGGCGTGCTGCTGCCAGGCTGCAGAAAAAGCCTCTTCCACCTAAGCACTGCAGTGATGGCCAGCTAATGTATCTGGTTGTCATATGGATACAGGTGAGTTGTCACCTATCTGCATATTCAGCTGCCCATCCAGATCCTTAGTGGGTGAAAACTAGAAGGTTTTAGCCCAAGCCCATGGAAAACTGGACCCTTACCAGGAGCATTGTCCCTCCCAGATGCTTAAAATTGCACCACTGAGGAGGAGGCAGCACCGTTCTCCACTGCAGGGCGAGTGGAGCCATGGGTACCACTGGGCGCTGGTAACAGAGCTGGCAAATTACGTCCTGACATACACTTAAGTTTTAAATCCATTTTATCTGGACACCTCCGAGTGCTGCTGCAGGCAGCAGAGGAGCTCAGAAGCAGGTTTAGCAGCGGGTGGGAATGCCACTCGAGCTAAGCACAAGTGCGAGGGCCTCAGATATGAACTTGTACCAGGGACAAGTTCACGTTGCCTTTGGAAATATATCAGGCATGGTCCCTGCTGGAGTCAGGGATCCTCTTAAGAGATGAGGAAGGTCTCAGTACATGGTCAAGCAGGAAACTCCTTCTCGAGGTGTTTTTGAGTTAATGCTATAAATAAATTAATGCCCAGGTCACTGGTGGCTGGGAAGTTTGGGGAGAGAGGCAGGGATTGAGTGGCATAGGCACCACATGGGGCAGAGCCAGGATGGCTCGGGATCCTGGCAGTCTCCCCTTCTCCTTCTCCATACTGGAGCAGGGAAAGGAGGGATTGGGGCAGGTAGCAGGAGAGGTGAGGGCCAGGCAGAACAGCCCTGCGAGGGGGATGAGAAAAAGGCCAGAGGGGGCAAAAGTGGAAAAGGAGTAAGGAAGGGGTGATAGGACCAGCTGGGAAAGGGAGGGTGGTTGCAAACCCCACCTGGAAAGCCAGATCAGCCTACGTCAAGTCTTCCCACTTGCACAACTATTCCATGGAGATGTACCCCCAGCCGCTGGAGTCAGAGGCTATAGGTTGTAGGAAGCGTCCCGTACAGCTAATAGGTTTCCTGGCTGTAGCTCTTCTCAACAATCCCTGCTTTGCTAATAGGAAAAAGCACAAAAAGCAAATGCTGCATATTCTTTCCTAGTAGTACACAAGTATTCGTCCATCTGTACACATCTGGAAGCCAGTGGAGTTCAGCAACAGCTGCACTTCCCCAAAAGAAGAGGACAAAAGATGACATGGTTTTGTGAAAAACAAGGGCATTTATAACTGGGTCCTTCTGGGAATCATTTCAGCTGGGATCCCCAGGAAGCCCCTGCATGGGTTAACTCCCATTGAGACGAGAGCATCAGTGAGCCACTCAGACCCGAACAAACAGAGCTGCAAAGGTCTCACTCCTCAGCAGCCAGAATCTGGGTTTTTCAACAAAAAGTTGCTGTCCTGGCCCCACCAACTCCACTCATCTTCCTGGTATGGAGACAGGACCTGAGCAGGTCCCCTTGTGGAGACTACCTCGTGGTCCAGCCACCAAGTCCTGGAGGATGACACAGGCCCTGCACCAGATTTTGAATCTGGAGGGGAGCTCCAGCCACAAAGAAGTATGTTTGGGCCCACCCCTCCTGCTTGCACTAGTACTAGTTGCTCGGCCCCTGGAAAGTTAGACCTGCTCTGTGTCAGAGCTCAGCTTTCCAGAGCCAGGTTTGAACACTTCGGTCCCTGGAGCCTTGCCTGAGCTGTCACTGAAGTGAGGGGGAAGGAGAAATGTACTGTCAGGAAAACTAATCTCTGAAAAGTGCAGAAATCCAACTGTGGGAGGATTTACAGGAGTTCAAAACTAAGGGACACCAGGAAAGACAGCTAAATAAACACATAGATCATGTGTCTTGAAAGCTGATGTCAAGATCATAAAAAAATCAACTCGATTATAGGAGCAGACAGGTGGCGATTGGTGCAACCCCTACGCCTCGTGTCCTGGAGCCTTTGGCTGGCCCTGTCCACTGGAAAGATCACCCAGCAGATGTTTTCCTGATTATAAATGCTGTATAATTTATAATCCACAGCCTTGCACTTAAAACGATCCCGGAGCTGTGGGGAGGCCAAATCCTTCCCATCCATTAATGCAACCAGTCTCCATCGCTTCCCAGTGGCACAGAGAACAGACCGTTCCCACGATGCGTTACGGGCTAGGTGCTCTCAGCAACAGGTACGGGACCTCAGAGGATTGGCTTGATGCCATCAGATACCTGCTTTTGAATCCTGCTCCAGCATCACCAGGAATATCCACCATGCAATGGCAGCAGAGGTGTGTTGCTCCCAGGAAGAAAAATTCCTCTCGATGCTGTGCCAGGCTCTGCTAAGGGCAGTTGTAGAGTCTCTTTGTCCTTTTCTCCCTCTTCAAAAGTTGACCGAGTCTTGCCAAGGCATCTGTGAGAAGTTAGCAAGCGTTTACGGCTCATGTCACTCAGAGTTTGGAGAGCAGCACCTAGAAATGGAAAACTGAGCACTTCCTCCCCCTTTAGAAAAATCATATATAGGGGCCCACAGGGGAAAACAATGAGCTATAAAAGTGTTCCGAAAATCTCTCCTCATCTTGGCACAAAATACTGCTCTGGGCTTTGCTAGCAAAGGAAATTCAGCACCTCAAATGCCTGGTTTCAGAGACAATAAACAGACTTGCTCCTGGCCAGCTGAAATTGCTCCAGCACCAGCGATCCCAACGGCCTGGCGTTCCTCAGCAGATCTCAAGGCCTCCCCTTCACCACCGACCGATGCCACGCGCCCTGGGCTGGATGCGCAGAGTCCTTCCCCCACCGTCACTTTGCAGCCACGGCAGCAAGCACGGCACAAAGGGGGGAATTTCCACCCAAGAGCCAGAAGACCTGATGGGGTCTCTCACAGAGCTGCCTCGGGTGGTTTTAGGCTTGTGTGCGAGCAAGATGACTGTCTTTGGGTGACACCAGTTAGCTCCCAAGTTATAAAGCGTTACTAGAACTGAGCTGATAAAATCACCGTGGGCTAGAGGGACTCCCCAGCTTGACTCCCTGCTAACCCAACGCTCCCTGCCCACGCATCCACATTCCCATGGGGGGAAAGCAGAGTAGACGCAAACAGCAGGTCCTGGCTTGCAGCACCAACCTTTGCAAAGGAATTCCCACTGAGGCTGGGAACGATACTGAAAACCTGCTCCGGGCACGGGAAGGCCAGGCGGCACACCGTGGGGCTCAGCCCAGGGCCCCCCAGCCGGGCTGCCCTCCGCTGCCCCCCGCCCAGGCAGCCTGGCTGCAGGCAGCCCAAGCCAGCAGTCTCTGACCCCCCTCTAGTGGCTATAAAACATAGCAAAGTTCACGAACCCACTACCAAAGCTGCCTTCTCCGAGCGCCGGGACGCGGGGAGCCGGGGCAGGTGTCCCCACGCGAGGCAAAGGTAGGGCTCTGGGCCAGGAGAGCAATGCTCAGCCCAGCTCCGGCTCCCGGCCCCAACCCACCCTCCAGCCCTGCTGCGGGGAGGATGCTGAGCGATGGAGAGCAGGAGATGCCGGGGCCACTTTCCACCCTACCTCCTCCATTTGTTAAAAAAATAAATAACAAATAAAAGCACAGATCCTCCTCCAAGTCCCCACAGAGCGGTGAGGGGAGCCACTGGAGGCAATCTCCCTACATAGTATGGAGCCCTAAGAGGCTCCAAGCCTGCTCTGGAGCATGGAACATGCCTGGGGGGAGCAGCCGTACCCGAGGGCTGCCTGACCAGCAAGGCTAGGGGCAACCATGCCCCTGCTCCACCCCAGAGGCACAGCATTCTCCAGCAACAGCGTTGCAGCCGCCTTCGACTTAGTCAGGGCAAAGGAACAAGGCTCAGAGGAGACCCCACTCCCTGATCCTGAAAGGACGTGAGCTGGAGACATAACCCTCCCATGGGGAACTGGCAGCCCTGGGACAACCCAGCACAGTGGCAACAGCATCCCCAATAGCTTCATCCTCCACCCCCACGGATGCAACAGAGGGACCCAAGTCAGCTTCCAAAGAGGCTTTAGGTAACAACAGGCGCAGCCGCATCAGCAGGATGGACGAGAGCATCTCTGCAGGGCTGGGCTCCCAAATCCCAAAGGCTTTTCTGCTGCAGCATGCACACTTCCACATATGTCCTCCCAAAGAGGCCCATCAGCTATGTACCCCTCCAGCATTCCTGAAGTTCACGTTCAGATGGTACTGTGAGCATTCAACTAAACTCAAAATGATTGTTATAATAAGCGCTGCAAAACATACTGGTCCTTTTCAGCCTGGTTCCCAAGGAAAGTGGCTTATGCAATTACACTGTAGGCTTGTGTGTTACAATCGCTTTGGAACCTGTCAACTAATTTTAACCCAATTTAGTTGAGACACAGAAAACTCAGATAGTTTTAGTTTCACTGGGCTGTCAGCTAAAGGACAAACACCTTCTTAGTGTCATAGAATTGTTAAGTTGGAAGAGACCTTTACGATCGAATCCAAGCGTTAACCCAGCACTGCCAAGCCCACCACTAAACCATGTCCCTAAGCACCACATCTACACGTCTTTTAAATCCCTCCAGGGATGGTGACTCAACCACTTCCCTGGGCAGCCTGTTCCAGGGCCTGACAACCCTTTCAGTGAAGAAATGTTTCCCAATATCCAATCTAAACCTCCCCTGGTGCAACTTGAGGCCATTTCCTCTGGTTCTATCGCCTGTTACTTGGGAGAAGAGACCGACCCCCACCTGGCTCCAACCTCCTTTCAGGGAGTTGTAGAGCAAGAAGGTCTCCCCTGAGGTCCTTCCTCGCGCAAAGGCTGCAGCATGAACTCAACCTCTTCATAGACACCAGAGACTCCAAGACTTTAACAAGCAACCCAGGGCAGGAAAGGGGGTTTACGAGAGCTCCCATCCCTCACCCAGCCGCAAGACAAACCTGTGGGAAAGCTGCCTTTCTTGCCTAGCCACTTACCTCACTTCTAAATACTAAACCATTTCATTTTTCTCTGGGAAGTTTAATTCTTTTCGTCCTAAGTTCCCCATAAACTAAAAAAGTTCAGTTTCCTTTGGCCAGTGACTACAATCAAACACCATTAAAAGAAAACCTTAAGAATGCTTTTCACTAGAAATGAAGTTGCTGGCATTTTTTCCTCTTTTTTTTTTTTTTTTAATCCTGCCCTAGAGAATGGCAAGAAAATAAATTGAGCATTTTTAGAAAAAGTGGAAAAAATCTGATGAAATAAAAGACAATCCAGTCACATTTGGATGGAAGAAACGTTGTACCAGCTACAGACAGCTGGCACCTGCCAAACATCTGACCTTGAAAGATCAGGCCAGGTTTAGTATGCGCAGTACAGACAGGGTTTTAATATAAGAGTTTCAGCTATATATAGGAACAAATCCATTTTCATTCTTTAAAACAAAACGCAGAGAAGAGCCTCGGTGGAGCCAGGATGTTTGGTAGCCAGCATACCCTGGCAGCGCTGAAACACTGACGATGCAGGAGAGCCCAAAGCAGGGAGCCCGGGAAACCGCTCCGGGGTACGTGGTGTGAGACCATGGTTAGTGGTCAGCTCTCAAAGCACACTCTGCTTGTGTTTGGCTGCGGCTGTCAAGATGAAATTAATCTTGCCTGGGCAGTCAAAGTTTGGCTCTGCCTTTGCTAGCCTCTAATGAAAAATGCATAGTGGCAAGCTTTGGAAAATCCCTGACACTCAGCACCAGAGGGTACATTTAAATAATTCTATGAATATAGATCAATAAAACTAATGTACTTATAGCCGCTGTGTGAAGTATTCAAACTAGAATAAAAGTCATCTTGTATTACAAAGCCTTGTATTAATTCTTAGCACCTATTGTTTTACATATTCAATTAATCTTAGTTGGCAGATAGCAACTCATACATGATATTAAAAGCACAAGGCATGAGAATCTGTATTAGAGAGTCCAGATATCTTCATAAGCAAGAGCGAGCTGGGAGGAAGACGACACTACAAGAGCCCACTACCTGCCTGCAGGCTGGGGGATAAGACGCCACAGGGCTGGAGACATGAGAGGACAGCTACGGCCACGTCAGGACCTCCAGATCCCTGTGCGTGGTCTCCAGGAGAGCACACATCTCTGAGGGCTTCTGCAGAGAGGGATCTCAATGCATCAAGAACGGGAACCGCAGGAAGAAGCGCCTTCACAACAGAGGTGGAGTTGAAATGAAGACCTAGAGCAGGCATCCCTGGCCACCAGAAGACCCAACCGTTTGCCTGCGATTTGCTTTCAGTACCAGCCAGATGAGTGGAGGAGGTGTGAGATAATCTGTAAGGTCAGACTAAGAGCCTTTCCAAGTCTTTGTCAGGCTGGTTTGCCAAAATCTCTCTATTGCCAGCGCCTCTTTCACTTAGCTGCAGGGAAAAGCTATTCATTGAACGGTTATTTTGGAGGGCTCCCCAGGGAATTTGGAACAGAAATCTGTTGGACCTAATAAAACATTACATTAGAGGACTAGACCATCAAACCAATTAGTCTAAAAGCTGTCAGCCCAGACTTGCCAGCCCCTGCGTTTTCAAAACCAGCTCCTACCCTGGGCCACTTTGCGTGGATCTGAGACCCCTTCAGGCCACCTGACTGTTGGTGTTTGGGTGCCCCACACTGCTGCAAAACTAGACCAGCCTCAAAACCGGGTGATCGAATTCAGCAACGTCTTTGGAAAGGTGGGCCAAGGTGACTGAGAAAGAAGAGGCAAAGAGCTCTCCGGTATCTCCCATGCAGCTACGGAAGGTTGGAGGTCTTGACTCCAGTCACGCTACGGGTCCCCTTCTCAACAGGTCTGCTCCAGCAAAACATCTGGCCCCAACTTTTTTACCTCTGCGACTTTTCAGAGCGTTGTCTCTGGATGCACTGTCCAGCTCTTCAGAGGAAGATGCAGACGTCAAGCAGCCAGATACGTCGCTGCTGCTCCCCCCACTGCCACCACGCAATTACCTAAATGGTGTTTGGGTCTCTTTCTTCAGCAAAGGCCGTAACCTTTATTGACACTATGGCTGCTGTGACATCCATTAAGCTGACAGTGGCCTTCAACACAGGCCACTTGCTGTGATGAATCTGGCGTTGGAGGGCCGCTCTGCTCTCAGTCGCTGGGCAAGAGAGCGCCTTTGGCCGGCACAGCAAGCTGCGGGGGCTGGCGTGGCACCGCTGGCCCTAACCGTCCTCACGGCTGCTCACGGTGTTCCACTTCGGACTTACTCAGCACCTCACAAACCAGCCCTGGGTTCTCGACCAGAATGACAGCACACTGCATCAGGAGCAAAACGTATTCCGTATCTGCAGAGAAGCCCTATATGTCTATCGCGAAAGACAAAGGAACACTTTAAAAAAAAGCAAACATACCCAAAATGCAGCATCCAGTGTGATCTAGCGAACAGAGAGCGCCATTGATAGACATCTATGTTAGCCTATTAATAACCCGATGCTAGGCTTGCATCTGGACTCATTTCGCTTGTATATTAATCATGCGCGTTTTATATAATAAGCCCTGTGTGTTGCCACAAGGTAGGACACCCCTATTCCCACATGGCAGGTTTAATGACTTTGCAAGGCTAACAAAGCTCTGCTTTCTGAAAGGAGGCTGGAGTTGGGTCCCTACCAAAGTGAGGTTCTCAGGAGGTAATAAAACACCAAGGAGATGCTATCTAGTGGATTTGGAGCATTTCACTCCCTTGAAAGTCAAGTCGACAGCTGATTTAAAGTTTCCAGCTAGGTCATACAAAAGTCAACAGCGGCTGCATCCAGCCAGGTTCAGAGTTTGAATATTTATGGTGTCAATCTGAAATCCAGATAACCACAAATAATCTAAGCCCATTAACTCCCCCCCACTCCATCCAGAGGAGAAAGCTCTCTAGGCATTAATGCCCATATTGCGAGGGTTACCATGGGATCGAGGGCAGAAGATTGTTTCTTCTTCTTTTCTTTTTTTAAAATAAAGGTTATTATGCATTGATGGCGATGTGTCAGGCAGTTCCCGCCAGATCAGCCCGTCTTCCAGGAAAGCCGCCGTGGGCACCACGTGAGTGGAGCTGGTTGGAAGCACCGAGACACTCTAGCGTTCAGGTCAAGTCCAGTCCACCAGGGAATAGCCTGATAAATTGCAGTCATCACTACACCGCAGTGCAGAAGTGCAAGGTAATCATCATCGCACGCTGGCCAGCGGAGCTGCCCGCAGCACAGCCGCAGAACGAGGCACGCGCGTCTCTGAGTGCACGCCGCCAAGGAAGTGCCCTCACCCAGATGAGGCAATCTCACTCCTTTGTCCCGGAGAAATTCGTCTGACCCATGGGGCGTGCTCCCCTCCAGGACTCCACGGACGATGGACGTAGATCCGCGTGCCCCAGAGCTGGGCTGCAGTGCCGTTAGGGGGACAGAGGCTGCTTTGAGCATACAACCAACTTACTGCATCCCATCGCAGGTACAGCAGCTTCTCAAGGGAGGCCTAGAGATGATGTGGGGTGGCAGAAGATGCCAAAGAAAAAAAAAAAATAACCAAACACCACAAACAGCCAAAACGGCAAAAATAGAGGCTCTTCCCCTGGATTATCTGAGCCTGAGCGGGGTTGGCATCCTAGCAGAAAGACTGTTGCTGAACGGAGCTGCACAGGGAGCAGAGAGCTCCTTCCCTACCCACTCACCAGCTGGATCAAGCCGAGACGTTACGTTGTTGTGACATACCAGCCCTCTGGGGACGCCATGCCTGAAGCGTGGTACAGATCCTTCCACAGACATCCTGCAGCACGCAAAATACTCCAGCGGGTTAGAACAAGGGTTTCATGAACAGGAATCTGCAGTAATACCCCAGACAGGAGCCATCCCGGGAGATCTTGGCACACTGCCTCTGGCCTCTCTGCAAAAGCTCCTGAAGAAATCAATCTTGGAGCTTTCAGTGGTGCTTTTGCATCCCCACTGGCAACTTGGATGGCCCATCCGTGACATCAGCTGTTAAACCCAGTCTTTATGGCTTCTCCATGCCATAAAGGCTCGGAAGAAAGTCTCTTCAAAGAGAGAAGAGGTGCTGCTGGTTAGCTGATGTGCCCAGGAGACCTTTGTGCGGTGGGTAGGTACGTGCAGCCCAGGAACTGGAAACAAACACCTGGAGCAACGTGCAGGGCATGCACAAGCAGCAGCATCCCAGATTTTGACACGGCCGCTACAGGGACAGCCCCACACAGATGTGTGTTGGAACAGATCTGCAACGCATCTGCTGGTGCTTGCCAGAGCCACGAGCAGCTCAAGGCGTCTGCCAAGTCCTGGGACGTGGTACGACAAGGTTGTGGGTACCGCCAGCCAAAGGAATCAGCAGGATGCTGGCAAGAAGGGCACAGCAACTTGAGATAAGAGCAGAACCAGAGCGAACTGAAGGGGTTATTCTGGCAAGTATCTTCCTATCCAGAAATATCCCTCTAAACACCAGACCGAGTTTTCCTCTGCTGCTGGAGAAGAGTTAGTGCCCCTTGGTGAGTTTTAGGAGGATTAGTACAAGTATTAGAGTTAAAAATAGTTTTGTAACTGTCTTCATGGACATAGAGAAACATGCCTAAATATAACATTAATTTCCATATGTCATCCAAACTGCTGCTTAATAAAGGCAGGGACTGAAATAACGTGAAACGCAGTTTTCCCATCGACTCACGTGGACTACAATGAGCACCATGTTGCATAAACAAAGCAGCTCCTGGTGAAGTCAGCAAAGCTGCTGTGACCTGGAAACATTGTGCTTTTTCACCCTAATTCAGGTGTCCGGAGCAAGGCTGCTGTCCTTTTACTGCCCCAGCTCCGGAGCAGCTTTGGGAACGGTCTCTACTGATATGATGTTGGATGTTATGAATTGCAACAGTTCTTTGGGGCTGTTTCAGGTACCCAAGAGAAGAAACGTGGAGGTTTGAGCACATACGATATTGAAGACAAAGGAAGGCAGAGAGTGTGCAGCAGTAAATCATTCTACCTCTTGCATGATTGTGAAATTATGTTGAAAATTGATTCATTTGAGAGAAAAAGGAAGTTTGTTCCCTCTGTCGTAATAGCTATTTGCAATGTTGATATGTGTCTCTATTTTGACAGATTTGTGGGGCAAAGTTAAGCGCGAGTGGGTGGCGGAAGTCATTTGGGGTGATAATGAATAAACAATAATTACAATGCAAAAAGGGGAATTGGCTGGATACCTTAATTATGCGTTTCCAGACTTTCCAAACATTAAAGGATTTTACTAAATCAGTATGCTATTTTCAGAAAGGAAAATATTATGGTGTAGTTGGAGTGCCATCAGAGGAGTGCACAGAAATATCAGTACGTGGGGCGTAATTACACCTTGTTCTTTATGGGCTGCTTAGAAGAAGCATTTCCCCCATTCTCTCCCCCCAGCAGGCAGCACCACGCGGGGAGCTCCCAGGCTTCGCCGGGGTTACCTGCTCAGCACGCCAGGCTGGAAGCAGAGCGGAGCAGCAGCAGGTCACCCAGACCTCAAGCTTCGGACGCTCAGGTGGAGTGTTTTTCCTGGGTGCTTGCAGAAGGGTCAGGCAATCCTTCAGCAGCTGAAGAGTTCAGGTTTGGGAGAAGAGGTTGCCAAAAATACCATTCCAGCCCTATTAAAACAGGTCACCCACTTATTCCTTTTCATCAAATTGCTAGTGGCAAGAGAAAGACTTTTTCCTTAAAAAAATTCCAACTTAAAAGGAAGTGTTTCCATCTTCTAATTCTTAATTTCTACTTAAAGCAAATCCTTAGCTTCAAAACAAAATGCTTCCTCTAGAGTGAAACTAAAATGTTTCAACTTGCCAAAACCCTCTTCCCCAAAAGAGACTGTTTCAGGTCAAGCCAAAACATTTTTTGGACCTGCCAGCAAATTTAGCGACACAATTCTTTGTGCTGCTGTAATTAGTATGAATGGGCTTCCTTAGCACCATTGTTTCAGGAGCAGCTGTGCTACTTTGATGAATATCCATATTTTTGTATGTCACATGCATTTGCTATGGCCTGTTTATAAAGTTTCAAATCATAGAGCCAGGGAACAGAACAGAAATAATATCAGGAGACTGGGGCAATTAATCACAAACCACAAACAAAGAGCAAAGACAGGGATCTTGTTGTGGGACATGGGACAAGGACTCGGAAGACCCAGCTTCGGTTCTTGGCTTGGCCAAAGACTGAGCTGGGCAAGTAAAAAATTACTCTTTTGCTGGCAGGCAAAAGTATCCAGAGATTAAATAACTTGCCAGTTGGTCTATTTAAATTCTAAGGCTTTTCACTGAAGGACTGTGCTACCTACTCATTTACCGTGGAAGCAGGTAAAAAGTGTTCTACTACCATATGTACATACTATGTCTATAGCTAGGGAGAAATGCAGATTCAGTAACATCAAAATACTTCTCAAATCACTCCTGACTCCTTCACGTTGAAGGCTCTTCACACTGAAGTGTCTTAATTCTGCAAAATCAAAATGTCTAACTGCAATATTTCTGAGCCTAGCAGTTCGGTTTTCCTTGTCTTGAAACGCCTTTTGCTTCAAATTCAATTAAAATTATATTTCAAAAGAAGCATTTCAGTGATAGCACTTATTACTAAATACCAACAAAAATACCGGTGCTATTGTTCTATCAAAAAAATCTACTAATTATCCAGAATTAAATGCTGTGTTTCCTTTTGGCTTTCAGTTCAGTAATAAACTCTCAAATGTTTGTTTTTCTTCTGAACCTGGAAAAATTTGTAAGATTCAGACTTGCCAAGGAGCCAAGCTCAACAAGATGAGGTTTGGCTTTACCAGAGGGGCTGCTGTAAAGAAGAGAGCAATAAATAATGCAAGTCAAAACCTGAAGCCAGTAGGGTTGGTTTGGGAGGTAGGAAGGAGTCTCAGGATGTTGGGGACAAGAAGGGCTGCAACATTATCCAACGTGTCTTTCTCCAGAAACCCAGGATCTGCAGGTAACTCACAGAAAAAGTTAGGGGAGAAAAAAAAACAAACAACAAAACTGACCAGCCCAAAATATTTAAGAAGGGCTTAAGAAAAAAATAATCACAGACATCTGCTACATTGTAATGCCTCTCTTTAGCAGGCAAAAACATTTAGCAGAATAAACAGAGAGTTGTCACCACAGTATTTTGCTTTCTGCAAGAACAGAGGCCAACACAACTGCACATGCACCCATGGTCCCTGGAGCAGCCCTCCTTCTGCTGGGGAAGGAGTGACATGCTTTTCTTTGCCATGCTTGTATTTGAGCATCTGAAGAGATGCCTGCACAGGACTCCTTTTGAAGCATCTTTCAGATGCACTAAATCTATTAACAAAACCTCTAAACAAAATACACGGCCCCGTTCAGCCAAATGCAGCTTTGCAGCAGGATCTGGCTCCTCACTCTATACTTGGCTATCAGCAGTCCGCGTCCAGCGAGACACAGGACGAAGGAGACTCTGCTTCTCTTGCCCAAGTCAATAAACCCTGCAGACGTGGCCCAAACTGGCTCAGCTACAGCCCCTCTGGCTGCCGGGGGCGTCAGATGTGACACCCCCAGATGTCATGTGGGGACATCGAGTCGAGCACCAGCCAGAACCAGATCAGAGCTTGCAGCTCTGTTAGTCCCACTCTAACTCACTCCACGGAAAACACCAGCCATAGCAAGAGTCCTGCAAACTGGGGGCCGTTGGCCACCGTTGGCAGCTACCCACCATTTCAGTGACACATCCAAGCCAGCTGCCTGTCCCAGGAGCCTACGCTCTTTGCTCCTGAGCAAGCCATCTTCCACCTTACGGTACACCAAAGCTCCCCATCCAAGAAAAAGCTCACCTCGCATAATCAGTTTTAATTAAATTTTCAGCAAGTATCTTCAGTTAAGCTGATAATTGGTTAATGACCCCCATTAAAAGGAGATGCAGACAGCACAACCGGCAAGTATCCCCACGCTTCCTGGAAGGGCTCTACCACCAAACCTTCTCCCAACGCGGAAAGTTGGGATGACGGCAGGAGGTGACAACATTAACAGATGAGGGGCCAATAAAAATAAAGGCAGCCACACAGAGCGCACGGCTGTGCGGCTAACATTTCATTTCCAAGCAGGATGTTTTTTCAGAGGGCCCCATTAATTTCTCCAAGGTCCATGGGCCTCACTGTCTCCCATCTGTCTAGCAGGGAAAGAATATAGTGCCCTGCCTTAAACACTCGCAGACCTCAAGTCCCCTCTTTGCTCTCTGCTCAACCCACTGGTTAAGTCACTAACCCTCTGCAATACGGACCCATTAATACTCAGCGCCATGAAGGGAGTTCAAGGCTGATTCATAATTCACCTGGCCCAAAAAGACACTGGGTTTCTTAGGCCTGGGGCCATAACTTTAAAATGTAGAAGCTGTCAAAAAAAAAAAAAAATCAGAACAGTAAAAGGCTGTGAAATTTCCACACAGCAAAATTATTCCCGTTTCACAAGGTTCATTTAAGAAGTTACTGTAAATAGCTCCTGCAATTCACACACAAAACAACATTTCCAGAAGCATTAATGAAACATTTTTTAAAGCCCCCCCCCAAAGTTATTCCTGGCAGAAAAGGGGAAAAGATGCAAGCTGTGGAGTCTGTGACTGCATAAGGGAAGAAGCTGTCGGAGCCCATCTGTCGATGAGGAGGATAAACGACCGCACACATCTCTCCTCTGCGTTAGCTCGTAGCCCGACTTTGAGGAGAAGGAACACTCTCAGGTCCCAGCTTTCGGCAGAGGAGGAAGAGATGGCAGCAAGTGGGAGTTTAATCCATATAGGTCTTCTCTCACAGTCCCTCCACCCGTACTTTGGGAGCTAACAGACTCCAGATTGCATGCAAAATGAACTGGTGGGAAGGAAAACGGGTACTCCGCATGGCAACGGGGACGGTGGGAAAGTTCTCCTCCACCAAAACCCACAAGCTGATGAGAGGCACCCTCCTGGTGGACCTCAATGGGCTGCACTGGAGCCAGAACCTCCCTGTGAGATCCCTCTCGTGCCACCACTGAGTGAGACCGGGCCGGCAAGAGCTGCCTGGGTACTGGGTCCAGAGGAGAGTGTCCACCACCACATCCTCCCAGGGAGAGACAAGCTGACCGGGGTCCTTCAACATTATTGAAGAAGGAGACTTGAGGCCATGGAGCAGTGCAGACAAGCACTGGCTGGGACAACAGGGGTCAGTACTTCAGCCCATGCAAGACTGGCATTTGATGTATTGGGATTAAGAGCCTGCAAATTGCAGCGTTCCTCCAAGGCCGTCTCACTGGAAAAGAGCTAAGGTCAAGACCAGGAGAGACCTAGAGGTCAAAGTGTTGCTAAAAAAAAATAGCTAAACAAAGCCCAGGATTTCTCCAGTCAGTGGCCCAGTCATCTAAAGACAGCATTAAACTTAAAATAAGAATTTTGAAATTCACCTCAGACTTTCCTTCCCTTATTTTAAGCAGGCTTTTCTCAGCACAAATACCATTTCATTTCAGTATGCAGTTAAAATCAGCCTGGCTCTCCATGTTCAGAAAAACACCCAATACCAACTTGAACCTCTGAGGTGCTGAGAACTAGATGGTCCACAACTGGGTTTTTATTTTCCTTTAAATTTTTTTTTTGACATATAATGGAAATTTGATATATCTGTGAGGAGTTCTAGTGGGGTATTTTTGCATTTTTTCTGGTGTTTTGTAGCCTACTGCCACCCTGCAGCTCTCAATGCAACGGCAAAGTGGGACTCTATGTTCAAAGCAAGAGGTGGCCAAAGCCTTCATCATCTCCACTTCCACATGCTTGTGGGCAGTTAGAGGGGAAACCCTGGCAAGAACAGCCACAATTCACTACTACTGCTAACACCATCTCAGCCCAGTTTGTGGCGCGGTCCCAGCAACACAGGGAGTGGGTTAGTGGCTCCTGGAGTCTCCAGGACCTCCCAACACCCGGGAGATATTTTCTGAAGGGATATGCCCATAACTACAGCCACAATCCTCTTCCTCACGAGCCAACCGCATTCATACAATAGCTGCTGTCATTCCTTACGCTGCTTTATCTACATGCAAATAGCAAGGCATATTTTTATTTAAACAGCTCCAGTCAAAATCCTGCTTTGGGAGCGAGGGAATCTCTTTCACAAAGCTCTCTTGTATCAAAGCTGTGCCTTCCCAAATATTCAAGTCAAAGTGTGTGCGTACAGGGCCACAACAGGACACAAGAGTCCCCAGGTCATGGCCTTGCTGGAGCAGAGACCAAAGTTAAACCAACCAACTCCCTGTGCTTTTGCAGCAGGGACATAAACACGCTTTGCAGGTAGGAGAGGCAGAGCATCTTGCTCCCTAATCTTCCTGGCCACTCAACACCAGGATTCTGAAAATCCTTTTGCACACTAAAGACAA
The DNA here is from genome assembly GCA_009819775.1 of Phoenicopterus ruber ruber. Lineage (NCBI taxonomy): Eukaryota > Metazoa > Chordata > Aves > Phoenicopteriformes > Phoenicopteridae > Phoenicopterus > Phoenicopterus ruber. The sequence goes on from CM020222.1 coordinate 30,130,643, forward strand.
TATCTCATAAGGAACCCAAATAGAAATATGCTCTTCTCCCTCTTTTGAAGGTTACCAGTGAATAGAATTACCCTTTGAAGGGGTTTGGGCTCTACTGGATTAAAAAGAAATATTGTACCCAGTATTGCATTACTAGAGAGACCCATTACCAGTTTCCCGATGGCCGGTCTACAACCAGTTCAGCCCAGTCCCAGCTCAGACAACAGTGCAGATCATCTGCAACTCTGTGAACCCAGCAATTAGCCCCTGAGCCCGGGGAGAGTTTGTCAAGATCCCATCGCAGACGAACAATAACACAGAAATACAGCTTTGAGGGGGAGACGATTTATCAAGCTGACCACAGACGTCTCCCTCATTTTTTCTTTAATAAATCCAGCCTAGCTCTTGGCTGTGCTCAGTATCTTGTCATTGCTTTCGTCTCCTTTCAGGAATGCCTCCCACCTGCAGTCTTCAGGCCCTTTGCAACCCTGGAGCCATTTATTTTCCCCAATGTTTCTCTGTAAAGAAACCCAGCCTTTTCTCCCAGGGAGGGGAGGGAAACTGAGGCACAGCAAAGCAAGCTGCCTGGCCCAAGGTCAGGGAGGGAGACAGGAATACCCGCTCATTTGGGCTGGGCTGATTTGTACTGGCTGTTTCCTCATCTGCACGATGAGCATCGGGAGTCTTTCGCTCCCTCTCGTGAATAAGCTGTTTAGGAATTACTCGGATGCTCTTTGCCATCAGATTCTAATCACCGGGAGTGCCTTCCTTGTGGGACTCCACGGGGCCGTTCAGGCAGCCAGCCAAGCTCCTGAGAGCCAGGCCTCGTCTAAAATACATATGCCGATTATTCTTAATAACAGCGGGCAGACACCAGCTCGGCTCTGATCTTAACTCCAACTCCTATTGCCAGAGCAGCATTTTTATCGCCATTTCCACATCCCGGCAGTCCTCCCAAGAGGGACACAGTGAGCTCCAAGCTCGAGTCCCTCCTCCAGTCCTTGGAGACACTCCTGGGAAGAGCCACATTGGGAGACACACGGGTGGCCCCCCAAGATCCAAGTGGGAAGGTCCGCTCAGATGGCCAGCTCTTGGAAGCACCAGGCATCAGTGGCGTGAGGCTGCTGGCAGGCGCGGCTGCCTGTGCTAATTTCATGCCCATCCTCTTCGCTCTCCGCAAAATTCCAGGCAGGCCTTCCACTTTGGCTGACATTCAAAACTGTCACCTCTCCGCAGACATTAACTTGGAGGCCTCTGTCATCCCTCACATTAAAATGCTATCACGGGAAGTCAGCACAGCTTGACTCAGCCAGCTAAGGGGCTGGCTCCGGCCGCGCTGCGGGGACAGCCGATTCACGCTTGACATCCATGGTCAATTTGACAGTGATGGACACACTACTTAGGAGTCATTTGCTGATCTCGTTTCCCCAGGTGGGAGGTCATGCCACAGAGCTGCCTTCCCCGGGGAGGAGAAGTGGTGATGCTCTCCAGCAGCAGAGATGTGTGCGGATGGGCTTTCCCATCTGCTTGCTGAGCAGGAGACGATCTACAGAGCCCGCCAGGAACCCGAAATGCAGCCGCCCGATCCTCCACACCATGAGGTGACTTTGCTCACAGACAAGCATCTTGCCCCCCAAAAAAGTCATGTCCACTTCTGTGGACCTTCCCCACATCCTTGCCAGAGTGTGTGCTCCTGGGATAGCCCTTCCCTTCTCAGTCAGGACAGGGGAGAAGTCCTCAGTCTTCTCAACCACTGCTTGTGTTTTCTAAGCCTGCTTGCTCTTGCTACTTGTGCTGTCAAAGGCCACAATAGATTGCTTTCAAACCAAGGCACACCTTTGCTCCCAGACAGGGTCTAGTCACTGTACCCTGACCTTCCTTATAGCAAGGAGAGGCGAGGTGTGATGCTCATTAAGCTCTAAATCAGTTTTTAATGGACACATGCATCCTCCTTTTACCAGGTCATGTCTCAAATCTGGAGGTGCTCACCCTGGTACCGTCACTGTACATCCTTCAGAGCAAACAGTGATAAAACAGGCAATGGCCAACAGCCCTCACAAGCCTCAGGGGAGCAATGCTCCAGGAAAGAGAGGGCTTTATAAGCCCTTCACCTTCCACCATGAGCCCCCAGGCATCACCGTAGGTGCACCCAGCCCTGGGATGGGTTAGCAAGGCACGTGTTGACTTCAGAGCATTAGCTCCTTCAGCACCCACGGGCCTTGCATGCACACAGACTGGGTGACTAATTCAGCAGATGCTTAACCCAAACTAAATCACGCTCCCCATTTGACTGAAGGCCCCTCAGCACCTGCATCCGCTGATGCCCAAGCACATTACTGCCGCAGCTCTGTTCCCAATAAGTTGGAGACAGAAGTAGTCTCCTGTACCTCTGCACGTATCTCTAAAAACAAAGCCCACCTGCAGCTCAGGGGGTGCCAGCTCTAAACCAGCTTGGTTATTCTGGTGCATAAATTCCAATTAAACCAGGTTGAGTTAAACTAAACCAAAATACACAGGGAACTAGTTAAAGCTGAACTGAAAATACAAGTTTCCATACAGACATGAAGCCACAAGCTGCCAGAGCCGTGGTCCCCTGCATCTTTATACCAGAGGAGAGGGCAAAGCACTTATTTTGGGTTTTTTTTGTCGTTTGTTTGGGGTTTGGTTTGGGGTTTTTTTTTGGGGGGGGGGGTGGCGGCGGATGGTGGTGGGGGTGTTTTAAATGCACAGAGCAGTTTAGAGTCTAATCACCTAAAAACTCCCTTCCACTTCTTATTGCCCTAGCACACTATCATTGGTAATGCACTCAAATCCCAGGGCTGCAAAAGATAATTACGGCAGGGGAACTCAGCCAGCTACCGCTGGGAGCCTCTTCCCAACCTTTCCCAGTTCTGGGAAGCCTGAGCTGAGCCCCGTCCTAAACACCCTGTAAAACAGATGTCTTATGCAGCGTGCCCAGAAGGCCTTCCCCAAAACTAGGCTCTTTTGGATCAGACAAAGGGAGCAAATTCCAGCATCCTCCAGCCCTCGCAGCGAACATGGCTCCTTTGAGAGCGAGGCACGATCCAGCTTGGAGAGTGCCTCTCCCCACAGCTGTGGCTGCCTGGCTCTGGGACAGGGGCACACTATTTCTGTCACCGATGCCACCTGTCTCGGTGAAGAAGGAGACTGAGGAGTTTCATTCTCTCCAGAGATGCCCACAGAGTTGATTCAAAGCCCTTAAAGACGTTCTCTCTTGAAGGTGACCAGGCACCAAGGGTGCAGCAGCAACACCCTTACACAAAATAGTTTGGTCTCCTCCCTCGCCTCCAAGCAGCAGAGCTAACACAGCTGCCGAGCTGGCCGGGGTGGATGGAAGGGAACAAACTGACAGACAAGTTACATATCTTATGGCTTCAAAAGCAAAGCCCCAGGCCCTAACATTGCTACTGCTCTCCCTGCCGAGCAGCGAGGGTCTCCGACAGCCAGGGCAGCTTGGCTCTGTTCCACCATCCCCATCCCCAGCCAAGGCAAGACGAGGACCATGCTCGTCTCCCAGTTGCTTGTTCAGTCCTTTTATGGGGAAGATCGTTTTATAGCAGGGTCTGGTAGAGTACTCAGCTTTCCCTTCCAGACTCCAGCAGAAAGAACTTGACCCGTGTCCTCAGACCCTCTTAGTCATCGGGCTGAGCCGCCTCTCCCCTCCTCCCACCACCCTCTTCTTTTATGGAGTAGCAGCAGCAGCAGAGCATGGGGTGAGAAGTCAAGGGAAGGACAACTTGACTGATGGAGCTCAGGTTGTGGGGTCAGCGCAAGGCGTCGTGATCCGGGCTCAGACAGAGCCATTTCCTCTGTGATTTTATCCGCTGCGATTTTTATCTTTCATCTGTTCACACGTCATACCACCTGGACATAATACAGAGCAAGCTGAGCGCTCGGCTCCAGACTTAACCCCTTCCCTGCCTCCCGGGAAAGCAGGAGGCCCCAGGCATGGAGCAATTCTGCGCTTGTGGCTTTGCCTGGCAACAAGGGGCTTTTCTTTACGGGCCCTTTTTATTGCCTTGAACATCTGTAAGTGGCAGGTTTATCCTTCTCTACTGACCCCATGTACAATGTTATGATTTACCCACAAATTTCACGTTCTCAACAGCATTCATTAGATGCGATGTTTGGTATTTGTTTTAGGAGAGACATGCTGGTTGCAGTTCCCGCTCTAAGCCATGTGAGCACAGCCCTGGTAGCTTGCAGCGAGGGCTCCTCAGGTGATAGCGCAGACATAAAAGGCAGGCAGAAGCAATTTCCTCTCACTGCACAAAAGGTATTTGGCCTTAGCAGCTGCTTATACAGGGCTGGAGTAATGAAGACCAGCCCTCTGCTCCACTGAGCCCAAACCAAGACCGTGGGTGGAATTAGGTGGCATTTGACACGAGCACAGGTGTTCAGACCAAGCTACGCTGAGCTATACCAAGAGCAAAGAACATTTTGAACGTCTACAGGGAAACTGGCAACAATCCCCCTGCCAAAGTCTCAGCCATTGAGCATGTCAAATCTAAAACCCTTTAAAAGGCAGATGAAAACCATCACCCCTATTCTGTAGGTGAGGACCAGCACGAGGAAGGAAGGGAAGGAAAGGGATATTAAAGCCAGGACCTGTCGCAAATGCCATGTCTCCAGCTGTAGCACATGATACCTCACTAACCATTTCATCACCAGACATCCTCTCACCTCTGCAGGCTGGGCAAGAGGCCAAGTGTCCTCACACGACATCCATTGACCTTCCTTTCAGGTCCATGGAGCATCAAATCCCACAGTCCAAACAGGATGCAGCTCCAGCGGGAGCCACACGGGAGACCCAGCCTGTAAGGCGCGGTAGAGGTGCCTGCAGGAAGCCTGACGACCCCCATAGCATGTACCACCGTTCTCCTCCAGACAGGACCCACCTTCCCAGCCCTCCGCCTTTCCTGGCTCCTCCAAAGAGCAGAGGGCTGGCTCCCGCATCCGCCTAATTCCACCATGATAAATTACCACCGGATGGGACAAAAGTAGAAACTGCTTTGAGCACGGGGTATTTTAAGGTGCTTATGGGTTTTTTTTTTTTTTTCCAAGTTTCCTTAGTTGTTTCCTTTCTTGCTCCTGGTATAACAGGAGAGATAGTTGGAAACTCCCTGTTGTTTATCTAAAAAGTCTAGGGAAAAATACAAAGTGCAGCTAGCCACAAAAATCTGTACAGGTCTTGAGGTTATTTTTTATTTTAATTTGTGGCTTCTTAGAACCACGGACCTCACTTTCTGAATTAGGCAAGAAACCAGTCTGGACAAAACAGCACATTCTCAAATAAAACTCTTTTGGCCTTCGTGAGCGACTCCCAATTAAGCAATCTTTGGCAAGGTGCAATATTTTTAATGGCCCTTTCAAACCAAATCAAAGCATCTTGGAAGAAGCTGTAACAAGTTACAGTTCTGGTTCTCTTTCAGAAGGACTATGGTAGAGGGCAGGGATGACTTGGTTTTTCAATAAGCCGTATGCACAGTGAACACATACGAATGAATTTCAAAAGGTTAAGTAATTCTCATGCAGAAAGTTAACTCTCTCTTGACATTAAGAGACTCCTTTTAGGGAAGTCCCTACATCAAGGGCTGCCAAAAGTCAGGTAGGTATAGTGGGAAGGATCTGTCCATAAATGCCCAACTCTCATACACTCCCAAAGCATCTGCTCTTGGCCACTGTCAAGAGGAGTTCACTATATCAGAAATGATCCATCCAGTTTGGCAGTTCTTATTTTTCTTACAGGCACGGAGAGCCAGGCATACAACTGACTTCAAGAGAAAGGGGCCCACTTGGCTACGTATCAATGTTCACCCAGTGGTGCATCAGCTCTTCGAGACAGGGACCTTCTGTCCTGCGTCTGTATACCACACAGCACAGGGATGCGCAGCCGCGAGAACTCCCACAGCCTCTGCATATGTCCAGGTGTATGAAACTCAGCCACAGTATAGGGGCTGCAGTCCCAAGCTTTACCCTACACCAGCTTCACACAAACCCTGATTTGCCACAGATGGAAAATACCTCTTTTTCCCTTGCACAGGGGACTGAACGCACAAAGAAGTTCGACCTTGGCGTACCCTACTTCAGCACAGTTTTCAGTGCCGAAAACCCACTCAGTCACCCACTCCCTGGGTTTGCCCTTGTAGCACATCCCCACAGACAGAAACACTCCTGCCACTCTGCACCGGCAAAGGCACAGAGACCTGATGTCACTTGTAGATGGTCAAACACCTGCATTCAAAATTCACATCCCCACACAGAAAATAACCCCGAAAAAACCAAACAGACAATAAGAATAATTACACCTCCTCCCTCTGGACTGGGGACACAGACACTCCCATTCTCACCACTTCATCCCAAAATGACCCTTCTGGATTTTTCTTTTAAGAACCCTGAGTTACTAAGAGATCCACAGAAACCACAACTTCCAGATCCAGGTTTTCATGGGAAGAATCACAGTGTGCCACCAAGCTGGAGGTAGCAAACGCTGCTGTGTCTGCACGTGGCCAACACCCCCCAGAGAACAGGCAGCAAAGCCAACCCCGAACCATCAAACCATCGCTCTTCCCAGCAAGCTGCCAAGGGAGCCCTCCAGCAACATAAATTTTGGGGTGCCCTTGCTCTGTGGTCAGCCCCAGTCAAAGACATCTTATCGCCGGCCGTTTCCCCATGCGGCACAAATTCATGTCCCTATCATTAAAGAGACACATGGTTTATTTACTCATTACCATATCCAGCTGTTGGCTTTCCTTCTCCCCATATTTCAGGGTAAGTAGTGATTTGACATAAATAATACCCCATTCAGCTACGGCCTGAAAGATATTGTAAATATAAAAAAAGTCTTCAGCTCCAATAGCTCTTTTCAAGTGCTCGGTCCAAACCCTACTTAGTATGGGAGTGGGGGGAGGTTGGGAAGGAGAAAACCCAACGCCATTACTTAAATAGCCCCATTAAAAATGAGCACAGAGTGAATTACGGCTTTATTAAACAGATGACATTACATCAGGAATGATGAATCATAATGTTTCTTTTCGGGATTACAATGGTATACGACCTCTTCGGCTGTAATCATTTGCCTCCTATTCCGAGCCACCATCAGGTGTGCTGGCCCCTCTCCCCATCACATTAACACCAGCACCAGGGACCCGCGGGCATCTATTTCTCAACAGCTTGTGAACTGCTACAGCTTGCTGCTGTGGGGAAGGGGAGGGAGGGGGACGATCCCACCGGGAAGTCTGGAGGGGATCCTGGGTTTTGTTCCCAGCCCTAGATGGGCAGGGAAGGGCTGGATGCCTTTCCCAGGGAAGCACAGGGGGTTTCTCCAGGTTTCCAGCCAGGAGGGTGTCTGGAGTCTCAGGCTCACCCTCTTGCCTCAGTTTCTCCTGTCAGAGGTGAAGCAACAAGTCAGCAGCCGAGCTCACAGAGGTCACCGATTCCTCCCATCCTTCTGCACCTCTCAGTTTACCTCCCAGCAAGTTCACGGATGGATCCGTGAGCAGAGCTTGCACGCTCTGGCTCTCCTCTGGCCCTGTGCTCCCGTGCATCCAACAGCCCAGCCATCCTGCCCCCACGGCCTCAGCCAGCTTCTCCTGATGTCGTGCTGGGGTAGAGGGACAAAAGCATGGACACACACAGAGCTCCAAAGCCTCAGGAGAGGAATCTGTGGTGGGAACCAGATTTTGGGGTTGTGTCTCGAGGCCGTTCCTTTTAACGCCCAATTCCCTTCCATCACAAGGGCTGCATTGGGGCATATAGTTGGGATTTCAAGAATAATAGAAGTATGGGAGGTTGCATAGTACAAGACGACTGGGACCACACAGGGTACAGCAAAAGGCTGTCAGATAAAGGACTCCAGGCTGCAGCAAGACATAACTCTCTGGTACACGTACTGCTCTGCCGGTTTGCCCACCAGCAAAGCAGATCTCTACTCCCAAAGCACAACACATTGATTTAGCTGTTTGCTGGCTCTGTCCTTTGCAAAGCTCTTCATAAACTCCTTCAATACACCCCTGACTCTTCCCTCGCGTGTTTAAATCCACAGTCTCCAAGGCAGGTCATGCACATGGATCAGAAGGAGGACCCCCTCTGCAGACGCCCCTCCCTGCATTGGTCCTTGCAGGATCAACGAGGCACCGTTAGGAGAAGACCCGGGGCTCCCGTTCCCCGCAGCCCAGCAGGCACCGCCGTGGCCCAAAACCACCACGTGAAAATGTTTCCTACATTTTGTTCCTGTCGTCCTTCTCCCAGGGTTCGCCTGCCACCTATAAATAACCGGGAGAGCGTGACATCCAAACTCCCAGATAAAGCAATGCTGTGCCACAGCCCCGCACAAGCCAACGGCTTCTATTTTTACATCTTTGGTGAGAACCACGTGTCAGCTATTGACAACACACACACACAAAAAAGCCCCAGTGCTCGGATCCCCACTCCCCCTCCACCTTCTGCTCAGGCAGACCTCAGACGAGTGCCCGGCGGCCCCATCTGCTCATCACCTGCTAGCATTTGGGTAGCAGATACGTCAAACTCCCGGCTCACGTTTTCACACGTATGAGTTTGCTGTCTGAGTGATGAGGCTGTCTGTGCTCCCATTGTGCTTTGCCATCCAGAAGGGTTTTTTCAGAGCCTTTACAGACTACTGCATGCCAGTAGCTCTTATGTAAGTTATCAGCATCCTTGCCCCCATTTTACAGACTGAGAAACTGAGATGCAGAAAGCAGAAAGACCTGTGACCACCTGTGTTCCCCGCTACTGTAGTCCTCTGCCCCTCAGAGATACTCATCTTCTCCCTCTGAGATGTTCCTCTGTCTACTCATTGCTACAACTGTAGCTGCTTTGTGAAAACAACCACTTTCAACAATAAAAACCTGCCAAGGGAAGTTGAGTTCTGGCTTTGGCCCATGGTGGTGGAAAGCTCCAAGGTCTCTTAGTAAGTCTGGTGACACCGCGGGAGGCCAAGACTCATTGCCTGCCTTAACAATAGCAGGTCCCTTTCAGTCTGCCCCAAACAGTCCTTTGCACCCCTCTTCCCCTAGGTCTCGGTTTGACCTCAGCCCCACCACAAAACACAGAGTCCTGCAAAAACTGAGCACATGTCCCTAGAGAAGAGTCATTAACGTCATGAGGGATCGAGCCATCGAGGTCTCAGCCACGATGCCTAGCCTGGGTGGGCAGCAGCATCTACAGACATGTGTGACTAAGCAAAACAAAAAACTAAATCCAATACCTAGGAAACTGGTAAGTGGACAACTTAAATTCAGCTTTTACACGTCAAAATCAACAACGACAATCATTTCTCTTTTCACTGCAATTGTTGCAACAACAGTGACTCTAATCTTAAGAAAAAAAAAATATCCACCCTAGATTTTACTCTAGTCTAGAAGTGAGTCAGCTCTCAAACCTCAGCTAGAAAGAAAGGCACTTGCTAGGAAGTATGTGGGAAAATAGAGGGTTAGATTCATCAGGCTCCTCTTGGGTCATGCTAAAATTACTACGATTTAAGTTAATGAATAGATTTCCTTTTGTTCCAGCTCAGCTTCATTCTGCAGCGTTACAGCCCTTATCCCAAGCTGGAAGCAAGTGCTATTCAGATAAAACAAAGCCCAGCTTCCCTTTAGCATTACCACCAAGACTTCTTCATAATAATATTTATAAAATAGCTATTAAGATGGGAGGGGATAGCAAAACCACATCTGTAAAAGTCAGGCGCTCGGGTTATAAAATACCAGGAATTAAATCTGCCCTGCAACACAAATTCCCTTCCCACCCACATTTGCTTGTTTCAAAGCATCTTTAATGGCAGGGCCACATCCTGCTTGCTCCTCAGGACCTCTGACTCATCCAGGCTGGGGACTGAGCAAAGGAGCCCGAGGCTCTGCTGCTGCATCTCCTGACACCTCTTACTGCACTGGGCCCCAGTCTCTGCTTAGACCTGTTTGGCACTAATTACGGAGGCCATTGGAGTCAGGGCACATCCATTTGGATACTCCCCACCTCTCTACAGAGCAGGGAGGCTCAACCACGCATTGCTTTCAGCTCTCCAGGGCAAAGAGGGAGACAGTGGTAGAGGTCACAGCAGAAACACAGGTGAGTAGGACAATAGGACTTACTCCTTGGCAAGCTCGGTTTGGCACCATCTGTGCTTCTTCCAGGGAGCAGGAAAGCATTTTTGTGCAGCCTTTGGCAAGAGCAGTGTTCCAGGGACAAATCTCATACATGGCATGTTCTGCTCCCTTATCCCTTGCTGCTGCAGTCTGCTGGGACAGCTCAACCCCTAAAGTAGATCTGAACTCTGATGTCTTCCCATCTTTACCCTACCATCCTACCCTACATACCCACCATCACCAGGAAACTCACAGCAGAGAGGAAAAGGCAGGCTACCTGGCTGCTCTGGATCACTGTGAAGCATTAGCCTCTTGGGAGTTATTAGTAGCCCAGGCAAGAAGCTAACAAGGTGGAGACTTCCCCCAAAAGGTTATAACTTGCTGGAACCAAGCATCAGCGCAACCACCAGGACAACCAGAGGGGAAAGCGCTCGCAGGCAGGCAGCTGGCCAGCCGGCTTGCTGCCAGGCTCTCGAAATCACCACACAGATGAGGCTAACGCTCAAGACCAAGGGGCCAGGCTGCGATGGGTGACAGGTTGTACCTTCAGAAGTCCTGGAGATTTGCACACCCAGCGAGAGACGGGGCCACAGTAGCACCTCTGATCCAAAAGCTTTCAGAGCATTTCCCAACTCTACAAGACCCTGATTATCCCAAACCAAGGGGTACCATTTCACTGCAGCCAGCCTCAGTGCTCAGCATACCTGGTTTCCAGCATAACCTCAGCTGTGGAGTTCACCCAGCAACAATTACATCGAGCCCCAAAGAGCTTCTCACATTGCGAACACACCGAATCAAGTTTCAAGGACCAGCAAAGCCAAGGACCTGTGAGGGATGACTACCTACATTTGAAGTCTCCGGCTGCACTAACTTTTTACTGACTTTTTTCAGCATCTTGATGGTGAGGAAGGGATGGGAAAGGAGATTTGCGAGAACAGGAGGAACCACTGTATTTATCCAGGCTGACACCCCGCATAACACCAGCCAGAGCATCTCAGCTATAACCCCTGCATTGCGCCAAGCGTTGACACTAATAGGACAACAACTGAGCAATTAAAAGGAGAGTAGAGACAATGAGATATCAAGTCAAAAAGGCTCATGGACAAGAGACAGAAAGACCCAATTTCTGCTTGTTTGCTTTGGTGAGTGGAATATTGTCAGACAGATACCATGCTCAGGAAAAACTATATTTCTGTGTCACCAGCAATTAGTGCCTCTTCCTTAAGAGACTGGAATCCTCCTGCCTTTTTGCTGGGCCAGGTTTTTCACATGGACCTTATAGAAAGCATGTCAGAGCTTGGAGCGCACAGCATCCCTCTGCACAGAGAAGTGGCTGGAACCAGCAGCTGGCCCTGCACTAACTCTCACTTAACTACTGCTCACAAACTGTGGGAAATGAGAATTTACAGTTTCTTTGCTAGGGATAGAGGCATGGGGAAACACAGAGAACCTCTGAATCGGGAGGCAAACAGCAACTCACTGAGGTCTTGTTTACACGCTTCCCCAGCAGAGTTAACAACCAGTACAGTGTGGGAGTGGTTGTACTGGTTTTGGGGCCCCAGGAATAACTCTTCTGAAATCCCTGTACATGGGATTATACATCCCCAGCTCTGTGGGTCCAGGGCAGCCTTGAGGACCCTGGCTGGCAAGAAAGAGCCCACTCCAGCCAGGCAGGACTAATGTCCCTAACATCCCCCCCCACCCCAGTGCCTGTGACCCCCTCTCCTAACAAAGCCCTCCAAGGTCTCACAGCAAAGTCACAGCAAAAAGCCACTGGCAGGGCTGAGGACAAGGTCAGGAAGGAAAATCAAGGCGGGGGGACAGCCAGTAAGCGTGGACAGACTGGAGAGCCAGACATCAAACCTGGTGTACGGCAGCAATTGAGAAAGGAAGAAAACCAGGACCGGAGGCTGCGTGTCCAATCATTGCTTTCACTAGATTAAAAATGTAAATTCCCTGTGTACAAGCCTGCCTTGGAGATATCGAGAGTAACAGGCAATTAGGAGTAATGAAGTAGCAATGACAGCAGCAACAGGCAAACATCTCTGGGAAAGGAGTGGGTTTGGGCGATAGGTGCAAATCTCCCTCCCTCTTTGAAGAGCACGTGGGAAGGGGCATCTGGTCCTGCTCTCAGTTTACTTCTCCGCCAGTTTAATGCTTCCTATCAAGTAGTGGTCATATCACATTTAATCCAGGTTAATAGGATCGCTGGCACGCTCAAGGGAGACATTGTTGGGAAGAGGCACAGGCAATGCGACCCACGGGCCTCGGAAAGCCACGGGCACAGGCGGCTCTAGAGCCAGACGGGTGCTTTGCAGCTGGATCCTCGGGGCGCTAATAAAGGTTGATCATACACCGTACGCCCTTCCCCAGTAGGGTGTTAACAGTCTCCCTTTGCTACCCAGCCATGCATTTCCATATGACTAGCAGGAGCTTAGTCCCTCTGAGATCATGATCCTCCACTGCCAGGAAAACCAAACAGCTCCAGAAAAAAAAGAAATCCAAAAAATAAATGTGAAGGTGAAGTAATTGCCAAGCACAATGGTAGAAACAACACCGTCTTGGAAAGCCAGGCTAGAAAGACAATTTGGCATACCCTGGTCCCTCTTGCGCAATGCAGCAACACCGTGAGCAGCACCAGAGCTGAGCTACCTCGGAAATACCTGCAAGTCATCCGCTGCCCAGTGCTCTGCAAACACAGCCTGCGATGGCATAACACTGCATAGACGTCCCATGTGGATGTCCCCACTTCCACTCCCACCCAGAAAGTTTAAATGGAGAAGAAACCTAAGATTTAGACAACACTAGCCTAAGCAAGAGAAGGAAAATGCTAGGAAATGTCAGAAACCTGAAAAAAGTGCTGGGGACAAAAACCCACACAAACCTGGAAAAGATGGGATGAGGGAAATCTGAGAAATGAGAGATACGGAAGGGCTGGTGAGAAGGACATGGAGCTGCATGGAGGCGACTGGGTTATAGGCAATCTTACATCAGTTTATGAAAATATCCCATTAATCTTCATAGCGCAATCTTAATTGCAAAATCTTTCATCAGCCTTGTTATTTGTGCACCTGTCACTGGAGACACTCGGAGTTGTTTTGTCGTCATTTCTCACACTAATTAGAGGGGCTTGGGGTGGTTTGTGGGGTGGGATGGGGAGGGGGGGCTGTTATTTTTTTAATTGTCCTCGAGCACAGCTCAGCTTTACAGTAATGCTGCCAATTAGGGTCCCGCCCTGCGCGGGGCTTGCAGCCCTGCTAGGCACATTACAGAGGACTAGAGGGGTTGTTTTAATTAAATACCCCCAGACTAGTAGGGAAATATTTAGAGCAATTTAACAATCTGCTGCAGAGTTGTTAAGCCTCCAATATATCTGCTTAATGTTCATTTGGGTATTTAATAATCTCCCTACCTTATCTAATCCTGTTTAAATTTAAAGAGATGCATCTAAGCTGGTGAAGTAGCTAGTGCTTATTAACAGCCGCTGGTTATTAAAACATATTTGAGATGTCATCACCAGCGAGCAGTCCCAGTAGCAGGCAGGAGACTTGGTGCCTGCGGATGTATTTCTTCCTTAACTGGGGCTGCCCAGGGACAAGAGCCAGTGCTTTCATCGCAAGCTCTGCTGTCACCACACTAGTACCCTTAGTTTCCAAGCTGCTTCCTCTGCCTGTGGAAGGGAAGGTGGTGGCCTTATTGTGTAATTAGTCAAAGCTACAGGTTATTTATTTTTAAGGCTGATTTCCAGGACTTCAGCTACTCAGACTGGGGCATTTTTAAAGAACTGGATGTGTTGTTTTCTCAGGTTAACAGAAGTTGTGTTTTGTTTTGCTCAGCCAGTTCTTCACAACTCTTCTGTGAGGTCCACAGAAAATCATTTGCCTGAGGATAGTCTACAAGGCCAGAAAGACTTTATTTTGCAAGGTTTTAGTCCAGCTATCCTTACATAATTTGTATATTTCTAGGCTGGCTGTCCTGTTCTTGGTAGTCTCCTTACCTCAATTAGATGCACTGCCATTTCCCACAGCAACACTCTTCAGGTTGCCTTGGCCGTCTCTGCTCCATTCTCTCCAAAACGGGTAGCTCCAGCACACTTCGAAGTGGTGCCACTCAAAACTATGATCAGGGCAGGTCCCAAAATATTGCTATCACAGACAAGAAGAGCTTGTTATAGAACACACAACTCTCAACTTGAACAACTTATACAAAGGCAGAGTCAAGCCAACAATTTAAGTTGAACAGCCTAGACTGTTTCACAAGCACTAAACCCACCCAGCTTTAAAGCACCTTCACTGCTGAAGCTAGAAGATAGCAGCTGTCTATGTAAAGAGAGGGGAAAATTCTGCCAGCCAATTTAAAACCAGAAAACACATCTGGAAGAAATTTCCTTGCCCAGTTGAACAAAACACACTGTTTCCAAGAGCTAAGGCCACAATGCCTTGAAGGCTTCGTGTCAGCATCCTTAGCTGTGCAAGGCTCCCCATCCATCTTGTTCAAGCAAGAGTATCTCAGATTCTCACCGTGAAGGACTGATTCTCATCATAAGCCTGGTGTTCTGGTTTTGGCCAACTTGTTTTGAGACAGAAATGGACCATTTGGAGAGAGCAAGCCCAGAGGTGACGTGTCACATGCGTTGTGCAGAAATACAGCCATCCCAGTTGGTCCTCATTGATCCAAGAGCAGCTTTCAAACAGCCTGCTAGAAATGGGAAGAGAAAGGGGTTTTTTAGCCATATCCACCACAGAACATAAACAACAGGCTAAAGTTTGAGACGAGGAAGATTAGGTCAGACAGGAGGGGGGAGAGGAAAAAAAAAATCAACACACTTACTATGCTTGTTACATTATTCTTGTTAGAAGCCCTGGAAGAGGTTGAGCAACCTCTATCCCCAAGGATCTTTAAAAGCAGATTAGTCCAGAAACAACATAGGTAGAGTTGATCTTACCTTGGGGCAGAGAGACAGACTCACATGACCTTGGCAAGGTCCTTCCGATGCTGCCTCTTCTGTGGCCCTGTGCTGTTGCACAACCAACACTGAGCCCTACCCCATCCCCTCTTTGCCCTGTCTGGTTATGGAACCAGTCAGAGGAGCCTGTACTCTAGAAACAAGCTAAAACCAGGGACAGATAGTCCGTAAACACAGTCCAACAGAAGCAGTGTTCTGGCCTGCAAGGCTTGCTATCTCATGTGAAAAAAGCTAACCCATTTCATATCCCCAGCAGAACCCCCAAACCCAAGCCCTCCTCCACAAAACCCACAGTTCCCTCTCCAGATTTGCATGACAGAGATGACCAGAGGGGAGCAAACAGAGCAGATATTTTTATTTGTTTGTTCTTTGTTCCTCGTCTCTCAGACACTGGTGTCATTTAGGATTTTTTGTGGAGGAGACACATCAGCACAGTGACGGATCCTGTCTGGTCCCATCAGCACCGAGGCATCGTGTCCCCAGAGTAACGCGAGAGGACTGCCGTTCCTGCAGGGAAGGCTGCTCAGCGGGAGGTGTCAGCCTGGGAAAAACAACAATTGTTTCTCTCCCATCGGTTCGGTGGCACTTGGAAACTTTCAGGGTGGGGGAGAAGGCTGAGTCTGAACCCAGAGGTGTGCCAAGGACTTGCACTGAAGGACAGGGAGCAGACTTCACACCCAGGCATCGTCGCGATGTCAGCCACCAACCGTGTCAAGGGAAAAGGAAGAAGTATACTTCAAGTGGCTGTTTCCTACCGGACATGCCCTGTGGGGCAAGGAAAGGGACTTCCAAGCCCTCCTCCCTTTAGCTGACACTTCCCACTGCACTCCCTCGTCACCTCTGTGCGCAGAGCTGCAGTCACAAATCATAGGCTTATTTAGACTCTTAAGAAAATAAAAGGATGCAACCATTTACAACGCGATTTCCTTAATTGTCAATAAAGGATCCTATCTGCTTCCTCCTCCATAAGTCACCTCTGGTTTAGCAGTGTGGTAGCAGGACAAAGGGATGGTGCGAGTTAACACTCCAGTGCCCTCTAGCAAACACAGCTTCTGCTGTAGCAGGACGACTTCGCATTCTCTTTCACAAGAACATCAGACGACTTCAAATTCTCTGTGGCCATGCGGAGAAAAGCCTGGCGGAGACTGGCCGTGCTGTTCTGCCTGCCAGTCAAACAGGGATCCAAGGTGCAGAAAGACTGAGCTATATGCCAGACACATGCACAAGCTGAAGAGCACCGACTCTTCCAGAGACCCAGCCACCAGATCACCTGGGCTGAACACCCTCAGGATCCCAGCTGGGCTGTTTTATATAATGCACTGGGAAAACTACCTGCAAAAAACAGTCTCTGCATTTGGCTTATGGGGAGGAACTGGGTTCTGGGCTCCTTCTCTGTGCAGCAAAGTGGGATGCACCAATATCGAGTACACACATATTATAATGCCACCTTTAGTCTCATCTCCGCTGTTTAGAGCTACCCAAGCCTTGCCTTTTGCCAGCAGGAGATGCCACGACACGGCTTTTCACTGGGTAGAAAGCGCTTGGAGGAGCTGCTTGTGAACAGCAGGCTCAGAGGGAGAAACCAGCAGAGGCATGCACAGAGCAAGTGATAATTTCTGTGCTGTGCAATTACAGCTGGGAAGGAGTAAACCTCTGGTGCACAAACCTGCCAACAGTTTACTGCCGACAAGGAAACAAAACCGACAGTTGACACTGGAACAGCTACTGATACCCTGTAATCATCTTAAAAATAGACTCTTCACAAACCCGCTTGTTAGTAGTGGGAACATATGCTCTTTTTAAGAGGGGGGAAGAAAAACCTCTCAGCATCTCCAAAGCAACATTTGCATTAGCCAGAGCAAGTGTTTGGTGAAGCTGAAGCTGCAAGGATCTTCACAGAACTTGGTCTGGTCCTGCTGGATGACCAAGACACATCAAGATCCTGCACTGCTACAGCACCATCTCCCAGCGTCAAGCACACTTAGTCCTCTGAGCCCAGCAGGAGTGCTTGCACTGCTATTTCAGACACCCAGCTTATTCCATCTTACTACGCATGTATAGATAGCTGTGTGACCTAGCACAACGCTGTGTTCACCACCCTATTCCTGCTGCACTGTGGCATGGAAATGCCTGTTGTCCTGACTTCTCCTGCCTCTCAGCATGAAGTCTTCTGGGCCCATCGAGGTCTGAGTGTGACCATGGCAGTAGGACCTCATCTCTCTGCTCATTCCATAGTCCTCTCCCCAGTGCTGCTCAGCCCCATCATCCTGCTCTCCCTCTCAGGACTCTCTGAAGGGAAGCATATGACATTCCCCCCATCCATGTTTCTCCAGTGACCAACATCTGCCATGGCATCCCTTTTCAGAGGGCTACAGTCCATATGTAAACATCCAGCACAGGCAGAGACTCTCCATTACATTAAGCCATGGTGAAGCACAGTACTGCATCTCCAAACTCTGCCACCAGACACCTCCTGGGTGATGGAGCAACCTGATCCTCATGTGCAGGCAGGCAATAAAACCCATCAGTTGCATGAGGCACTGCCCTTCCCAAGGCTCCTGGTGCACAGCCTTTACTCATGGCAAGTAGTCCCCGGTGCTCCTTTTAACCACAGCCCCAGGATCCCAGCTGCTTTCCCCCAGACCAGGGTGGACAGAGAAACACCATCTCTGAGCCAAGTGCTCTGGAGTCTTACTCCAGCCTGGAGCACTCTCCATCACACAAAGCTGGATGACAGCACAACCCTGGCCCAGGAACTGTGGCATCTCAAAGTACCGAGCATAAGGTATTCCCATGAAGGATAGCACAGCTCAGGACTAATCCAGAGTCCATCAAAACAGATTTCAGTCAGGATCTGGTCTGTTCTAGGTTTTTGCCCCCCCCCCCCCCCCTTTTTTTTTTTTTCTTTTTCTTGATTCCAGCTCATTTTTGTCAAATCTTCTTGAAGACACAAGAATATCTATCCAGAAAGGAGAGAGGGCTGGTTTGGTCCCTACCACATTCAACACAAAATTCACCCACCCACAACTTGCTGTCCCTTCTGTGCTCAACACATCAACACTGCAGGGGAGAGAGGAACAAACATTCCCTTGTAAGTAGATTTCATTCTGGTATGAGCCATTTAGAGATTATATCCATTTCAATTTGGGCAGGGATCCAAGGTTAACATCCCTGCTCTTGTTAACAGAGCTTTGCTTGCAAAAGCCCATCAGCTCAGTTTTACATCTTATTTGGAAGTCAGTGCAATGTTGCACTGTGCACTAGGACAAGGGGAGGGGAAAGGCAGATCTTGGAGGGGCTCTGTGACTGCTGTAGCTAAGAGTCATTTCCCTTAGGACTCCTGGATACATATCACTGGTCTCCTGTCTGCCACTCATGAACACAGACATTGCAGACTGTTATTGTACAGCCCTAGGGTGTTCAGTCTCAGGGAAACTTCAGACACTTTCTGTTGCCTCCACGTGGTCAAGGAAGGAAGACCTCTGCAACCAGGCACAACATACAGCACGAGGGTGGCACCCTCCATCCAGGATCACGGCAGCATTCAAAGCCACACATCCCTTTAAAATCCCCATTTATGCAAACTCGGGTTTCCTAGTTCCTGGAAGTCACATCCACTTCTTTGAGGATGTGACTCCACCAGGGTCATGTTGCTAGCCGAGTTCCCAAGGTCCTGCTGGGTCCTTCGGTAGATTGGCCAGCCAAGTTCAGCCTGCGTATGCTTTCCTGCCTTGCAGCCCCCCTGGGAAGATCACAGACTGTGCCTACGCTCAGCGATGTGCCAGAGCAGCAACTGCAGAGTCAACCCAGAAACCAGCCTGCCACAGAAGGATTACAAGCCCCAGCATCTCTGGGACAGCAGGCACAAGAGTCCATCCACAAGTTAGGAACTACGGTAAAAGCTGGTCTTCAACAATCTGGGTCTCCAGCCACCTTGAGACACTCCAGAAAGCAGGAGAAGGGGAGCATGCTCTGGGTAACAAGGAGCACAGTCTTGGCTGCCGTAATTACCAGCCTGGAAAGGATTTGGCTGCACACCGGCAGCCACCTTGCCGTCGGGAGACTGTCTTTACTGCATAACCCCAGCACCTGAGCAGGAAGACAGCTTCTTCACCCAGGGCAAACGTACTAACGGCTTTCACTGAGGCGTTCCCAGATTAGCTCCCAACAGTCAATACTGCTAGCATGAATTATTAATCAGTGTGTCATTCAGCCTCAGAAGCTGATATATCCACACCACACAGGAAAAAAGCTTTTAGCAACACACCCGTGTCAGCAAGCCCAAGGCAAGCTTGCCAGGCACTTTCTCGCATCTCCCCATCGAGCTGCCGAGAGCCGGCAGGAGGGGACCCGCGGTGGTCTGCTTGCTGCCGTCTCCAGCAAAGAGCCATGCCGGCCCCACGCGCCTCCTCGCCCGGAACCAGCTCCGTGCGCGGCTGCATTAGCTCAGCACATCCACCTGTCACGCAAGTCACTCGTTTGGAAAATTATTCTGCTGGAGCATCGCTGAGGACACCTTGCCAGTGAAATATCAGACAACATCAGGCAGTGTTTACTTGCTCCAGTGCAGATACTACACATTTATTATTTACACTTTGCAGCATATTTTTAGAGTTATGTCAATAAGACTGAGAGTTATCAAGTGATCTGTTTGCAGTCAGTCAAAACCTGCCATGATTCCCAGTTTGCCTGAGGAATTTTAGGACAGGGATTTACCATTTCACATGGGCCTAATCCACAACACGAGACTGGGGATCCGAGAGACATTTGTTTGCATTTGCAGGTCCTCAAACTGAGTCTGTATTGATTACCTCCTCTGCTTCCTGCATGAGGGTGCTCCAAGGAGAACGGAAGGCTCCTGAAACAGTGTGATAACAAAGCGTAGAAGATCTCCCTCAGTCCCAAGCATTTGAAGAGATGGTTGGGTTGTTTTTTATAGACTGTTCCATCTGTACTAAAAAACAAGACAGAAGTGGGAAAAAGAATTAGGCCAAGTTGAACATGTTGTCTTACTCCCTGGTCATGTTTGGAGACTGATCAAAATTGATGCACTGGATACTAGGCTTAACTGAAAAATCCTGTTCGTTGCTCATTTGTGGTGAACAAAAGAGAAGATGCAAAGTATTTTCCAGGTAGCATCTCTTGCACTGCAGGGCTTTGCGCTTCTCCTGAGTACAGGAGTTCCTTCATGTGACGATACCAGCTGCATCCTGCTGAGCCATCCAGGCACCATGGCTGCCCACATCTCTCCCTGAGCTGGAGGTCAGCTCTCCTACACAGCACCTCAGCAGGACAATACAGCCCATCCAGCCTGGAAGAACTTGGGAAAGACCAGGCCAGCACAGCCAGCGACTCCCCACACATAGGGAACATGGGTCTGAAGAGAGAGTGTCACGGCTGTCCCATCTGCAGAGGTCAGCTCCTGGCCTAGCCAGTATTTTCTCCCATCTTTTCTATTCTCTTTTGTCAGAGGCGGGGAAAACAATGAGCATTTCCAACCCAGTCATGGCATAAGCTTGTGATTCCCCTTGCTAAGAGCTGCTTAACGGTGAAACTACCGAATATCCTCCCTGAAACCTGAACGCATTTTAAGTTTCTTCTTTTGAACTGCCTTTTGAAATGAAATTTGTATATCTAAAGCTAGAAGAAACTTCAGAGAGGTCCACTAGATGGTACGCACTCTAGCACTTTCACCAGAAACACAGGCCAGCCATTATTTGCCTCTTCCAAATCCAGACGTGATGGACCATTGAGTGCCAAAGAGCAGTAGTTATCCCAAAGAGTTTAAGACATTGTTCAAGAGCTCAAATTAATAGCCAGGCTCCAGGTGGCAAGGCATGCATCATCTCTAGCAGCAGCTCTCTGATGCAGAAAGATTAGCCAAGGTCCTCTCCCCCTTCTCATGTTTTTGATTACCAGAAGTGCCTTCATAGTTCCGGCTGAAAGACCAAAGCATCCAGCCATACATCTATACAAAGCCACCAGGTATTTTAGCAGCCGCGCTCTGCTGCAAGTCCCATTTCCACAATGGGAAAGGTTTAAGATTCGGTTTCTGAAAAGTCTCTTTTCATCAGTCCTTGGGCTGGGCTGGTTCTAGTATTCAGCCCAACTCTGCAGTTTGGCGGCAGAGATCTGAATTCTTGGCCTGGTAATGAGGGCCAAGGCAGTTGTTTTTATCTTATTCAGTCAACGAGAACATGGAAATCAATTTTTCCCAATCTCAGTTATGGCTAGAAATCCATTCCTTTTAGGCCAGCTACAGGATTAATCTATTGAATGGTTTGCAGGCATTTTGCTGACATACAAACATTTGAAGAATACATTATGCTTCCCCCCTCCTAGTATAGCATTAGTGCTTTTTTTTTTCCTGTAAACATCTTTGTTCGGGAATCCACGAGACAGGATGTGGAAATGTATCTCTGTCTTGCAAACAAGCTTCGCGTCTGCAAAGTTTTGCACTGCACTTAAATCGCCGCTGCTTGGTGACTTCAAAAAAACAGAGCAAAGACACTTAGCGATGCACAAGACACGCCAGCACCACAGAGCACGCGCTGAACTGCCTTTGCGTAGCCGATACTGAACAAAGCATTAGCAGGTATAAATGAAATAAGTGATATAAATTCCAACTTCAGTGGAAGCCTTGACCTAAACACCTGCCAGTCTAACAATTGGTCTCCTCTGCTGGCTTCACAACACACATGTAAAAAGCCTTCTCACATCTATTGCGATAGTAGTGTAGTGCAATTCTGTTGCCCATGAGAAGGGCGTAGTTGACCATAGTTTATTCTCATCTCATAGAAAAAGGAGGATCTCATTACTTGTGGTCCTTACTTTGGTCTCCAGAAAGTTTCTTGCCCTGTTCTCAGCAGGACTGCAAGATGCTCTGCAAACCTTCTGGAAGTGTGTTACATTTAATGAGATAGCTGAATTTTAATTTTTTCCCCCTATTTTACAGGCATGGAAATAGAGGCAAGTTTTCCTCTTTCACCAGCCTAAGCAGGCCTTCCTGAAAACACTGTACTTTCAATATTGGAACCTTTTCAACTCCCAAATAGTTGCTTCCCACCCAAACCTGGGGATACGTTACCCTCAGTTCCAGTATCTGCGCTTACCCTTAAGAAACAGGATCTAAATTTCCATTTGTCCAATATCACAGCTTTTCTACACCCAGTCTCCAAATGTCAGGATTGTTTGTAAAACTTTCCACAGGTGATGTATTTCAGGCCAAAGGCTAAGATTTGTTTTAAAATGTTCTTCACAAAATTTGATCTGGGCAGCAATACCAAAATGGTTTTGGAAGAACAGAGAACGATAAAGCAATTATATCCCATGCAGCAGGACAGTGGAAAGTGAGTGCATCCATCTCACCACAGCTGTCCTTTCTTCCTCCAGCAACCTGAGTCCAACAGACTGTGCAGATCTATTTCCCACTGCTGTGGAGGGCACTACAAGTATTTCCGATTCAGAAAATACTTTCTATACTATAATGTGTTATCCTGGCCAGAAGGGACATATCTAGTTATAAAGATGTGGTAGCCCTGCTTGCTTACCTACAAAAAGACTCTACCTTCCAGAGCCACAGGGAGAGAACAGAGCTGCTCCAGAGCTGTCCCCACACCTGGACACCCTGCCTGATGCAGGCAGCAGTGGAGACCTCAGCATACGTACAGGAAAGCTATGCTTTTCTTTGCCTCAGAATGCCATGTATGGATGCAACGTAGAAAGGAGAGCAGAACAGCAGCACCATTCACTCAGTAGCCATTCCTATTAGCAGCTGATCCCTGCTCCAAAATAGTCAGCTGTGGACACCGACCTTGATGCTGAAACAGTACTACATTTGCCTGGAGCATCTCATCATCCACTAGACCTCCTCTTAAGAGCTCTCAGGCTGCCCGTGAAATACATCTTCAGGCCTGTCCCCATCATGGTGCCCTCCTTCCCCCAGATGACCTTTCCAAATTATTGCCCCTCTGCTTCTGAATCGTTCACCTGCTGGGCTGAGGCTAAGACAATACATTGCACTTGCTTTTCAGCTAGGAGCAAATCTCCAAAGTGGATTTCTCTCACACAACTCCCAGCACTTGCAGCAATGCTTTTCTTCATGAGCCCTCTGGATAGTCTCTAGCTGCCATCAGCAAGACCTAGTCAACAGGTGAGTCCCTCCAAACAGCATGGCTGTAGGCTGAAATAGGTTGTTTCTGGCTATCCCTTGCAAGACTTTGTTGCCTGTACCAGGATCTAGTCACCAGTCATAAAGCAGGAAGACACCTACGCCATTCTGGGAAGCAAGTCCCCTTGCAGGGAGGGCAACGTGCAACATGCCCATGCTGTGCATTGTCTGGACGGGAGCAGGGAATGCTCAAGGACTCCTTTATGCTACCATATAGCATCACCGAGAGCTTCATCAGGTTTTCTCATCTTGCCAGGACATCCAAGACAGATCCACAGTAACTGAATAATCAATTAATCCTTCTGTAGAGCTCCATTTACATAATGAAAACGCAGCCTCCCAATATACCACTATTTTTCAGTTGTCTAGACTAATATATCTGTCCTGTAGTTGGAGGGGGGAGACCTAACACAGCTTCTATTACGGGTGGCAGAGTTCCAGCTGAGATCACGTGGTGGCAATAAAACTTCTATTGATTTCATGTAAGCATTTAACCCTAGCAGAGCACGTATTCCTCCAACAGCCCACAACGGACTCTGCGTCCAGCAACCCAGACTGAATTACAGTTGCACCTTCACATGGAGCCTGGGGAATCTCTTCTCTTTCTCTCTAGCTCCAAAAGAAGTCACAGACAAGCAGAAATCAGATAGGCTTCACTGCACGTTTTGAAATATGGCAGCAAGTTTGGATTTTTTTAGTTCAATACCTACAACTTATGTCAGACCGCAGAGGTAGGTCTCGCCCTATAGACCTCAGTGAAAAACAAAACAGCTATAATTCTAGATCCAACCCATTTAGCAAGCAAGGGCCTGGGGTTAGGGTCTGTCCTCAAGTCTTCTCCCGGACTGAAGACTAGGACCAGTGGTGCGGAAACAACCCTCCTTCTCCACTCTACACAGCACTGGCAAAGCACAGGTCAGTAGACAGCAGATGCTCTAGAGCTGAATTGAAGCCCTTACTCTTCCTTCAACTTTCACCTCCGTAAATAGGATATGAAGAGCAAACAATCAGTAGCTCACAGCAGGGCCCATTTGCAGGCCCTGGCCCCCAGCCAAACTAGCCTGGCTGCAGATGGGCGATCAGCAGAGAAGGCTGAGGTTCAGCTGCAGTCCTTGGTCCTGCCACAGACTTCCGCAGGTCAACAGGCAAATCATTTTGAACTTATCTCCAAGCCCACAAAGTCAGCGCAAGGCTTCCCATTAATCCCAGACATTGGAAAGGGGACCAAACGTCTGGCCTGCACCGCCAACAGCACAGCTGGTCCACTGGAGATAGAGAGACAAAGCTTTGTCAGACCTTCTCCTGGGCAGGACGGTCTCTGTGCGCAGTCTGAGAAGCCCTGAACCCGTGTGCAAGGCTCCCACTGCTTCAGTAACAGCGCTGTATTTATGCATTTCCATAGGAGCATGCTCTGCCCTCCTCTGCTTGCTACAGATTGTCCCTTCAGCCTGCAGAAGTCTAGGCAAACTCGTACATCTTGCCTGAGGGATCACATTGTGCTTTGCTGATAACACAGCCACCTAACACAGACCCAATGACTTCTGGCCATTCCCATGACCAGGGCACACACAAATCAGCTGCTAATTGCAGCAGCCTAACACTGCAGCTGGGGATAAGGACACCGATGCCACACCACAGGGTTCCCCACAACCAGCTGACAGCAACGCTGAGCACAACTTGTCCCCATCTGACCAAGCAACTGTTCCGCCAGTGAAGGCAGCTCCCCCAAGGCACCATCCTGACCCAGCACTATTGTCAGAGACAAGGTCTTCAGAGCACACACAAAGCACCAACAGCATCTCACACGTAAGCCGAGGCTGCAGCGTGCTGAGAGCCATCAACTGCCACACTGAGGGACACGTGGGCTGGCCAGACCCTGTGGGGACGGGACAGCCACCGTGCCAAGTGAGTGTCAGGGACGTGTCCTGAAAGTCTCCCATCTCCTCCCACTCGACCAAGCACAAGGTCAGGAGATTTTGCTTCCTGTGCAAGCAAGTACCAAGATTTGCCTTGACAGTTGTAGGTCACTGGAATCAAAAGGTTTCAGAAGGGAAGACTTCTAAATCCTTGAAAGCTCAGCTTTTGCCCACAGACCTCAGTCTCAGGAAGCCGCCATGCTTCCTTCTGGCCTTTCCATGTCCCCCACAACATCCTTCTCCCTTTTGTCATGGGACAGAGCTTCTCACCTAATAGCCCTCTCTCCCCATGGGATGAAGGAAACAGATTGCAACAGCATCAGGTTCTTCTGACCTTCCAAACAGAGCCCAAGTGGTGCTTCCATGAAACAAACTGAAATGAACACATCTCTGCTTTGGCCCAGGTGAGCTCTAGGCCTGTTTCTTCTCTAAAACCACCTCAAATGTCCTTTGAGGAGCCCTGGCCTGCTTGACTTTCACCATCACTCTTGCTCCTTAAAACGTGAATTCTAATTTTTGCAATCAAAGTTCCTTCCAGCTCCTCTCTGAGCTCCAAGGGAGGATCAAAGTGCAGAGTAAATTAGATTTCTAGGGCTAACTCCTCTAAATTTCTTGCAAAAGCACACTCAAGGGTGGCACATCTGGCGGCATGTATCGAGGTGTGTGTCTGGTGGGTTTTGTGGATTTGTTTTGCCAAGTTCTGCCCAGGCAATGGTCTTCAGCATAGGAGACCACTAGGAGCCATACCACAGTACTAACAGAAGAGCAGGGACTCCTTGCTTCCAGGGCATCCCAAAGCTTCAACCATGAGGAGAGCCCTGGGCTACTGTGATCTTGTTCTGCTCGCACATGAGAGCTAAGGCCCAGAGTTTTCCATTTGTCAGGTGTTCCTCTGCATAGTGCTGCCCAAGGATGACAGAGAGCGAATCATTTAGACTTGGCAGCCTTGTATGTCCCAGGCATAAGTTTTGGCACTGACTCCAAAGCCTGGGATGCTAATATCTTCCTAGATAGCAGTTATGCTCCTCTGTGCTTCTGTCCAGGCTTTCCCTGCTTTGCCTCTCATGTCCTACATCCTCGCTGGGGACTGTGGCAAGCACAAAGACAGCTCCTCTTTTCCTTAGCTCAGAACGGCTGCCTTGCACAACAACTTTCTCTGCAGGTCTAGAGCTCTTGAGAGCAGTCTACATCTGGTATGACACTGCGTTTGGAGTCATCCCCACTCCCAAAGGACAGGCTGAGCCAAGCTTATGTTACCAGCACCAAAAGCATGTTCCCCACTTCCTAAACATTGCATCAGAGAACACAGTGTCAGAAGCATTTGGAAATGCATTGAAGCGGCCTCTGCATATGTGTATCAGAGGACACGCACGCATCCCGTCTGGAAGCTAGAAGAAAGGCCATCTGCCTTTCATCGCGAACTGGTGACGGTCACAGATTCTCCCTGTCGCTTTGGCTACCGCACGCTGAGCTGTGCCCAGCTCCACAGCGTGCTCCAGAGCCACCTCCTGGCTGAAAGGATAACAGTCCTGGAGAAAAGCAAGGAGGGGAAAAAAAAAACCACACATCCCTAACAAACCCAAACACCAACCCCCAAATCCCAGGCAGTTATTTATAGCTGCGATGCCCCTCCATATCAGGTTTCAGCATCACTTCACTCCAGACAGAGACGCTACCCTGCTCCCGTTCCTAACCACGGCCCCAAACCCGGGACAGTGGAGGGATCTTACTGTAGGAGACAGTTTTGCCTGCGGCGCTGCCTGCCCTGCCACCCCGGCTCCAGCGCAGGCGTGTCTGGTGTACGTGTGTTCACCCCGACTTTCACCCCATGGGCAGCTGGTCAGGGCTGCTGCAGCGCG
Source organism: Phoenicopterus ruber ruber (assembly GCA_009819775.1). NCBI lineage: Eukaryota > Metazoa > Chordata > Aves > Phoenicopteriformes > Phoenicopteridae > Phoenicopterus > Phoenicopterus ruber. The sequence goes on from CM020222.1 coordinate 30,157,657, forward strand.
TGCCCAACACACCGTGCAGAGGCAGGGAAGGCGGCTGGCACCAAGCAAGGCAAAACACCGAGACAGAAGCTGAACCTTTGCACTCAGGCATGCAAAGGCTGGCACTCTCCCTTCCCCACCACTCACTCCCTTTGTCTCCCACTTGCACTTGGCTCATAGAATAGTTTGGGTTGGAAGAGACCTTTAAAGGTCAGCTAGTCCAACCCGCCTGCCATGAGCAGGGACATCTTCAACTAGATCAGGTTGCCCAGAGCCCCGTCCAGCCTGACCTTGAATGTTTCCAGGGATGGGGCATCTCCCACCTCTCTGGGCAACCTGTGCCAGTGCCTCACCACCCTCATTGTAAAATATTTCTTCCTTATGTCTAGCCTATATCTCCCCTCTTTTAGTTTAAAACCATTCCCCCTTGTCCTATCACAGCAGGCCCTGCTAAAAAGTTTGTCTCCATCTTTCTTATAGGTCCCCTTTAAGTATTGAAAGGCTGCAATAAGATCTCCCCAGAGCCTTCTCGAGGCTGAACAACCCCAGTTCTCTCATGGGCAGCAGAGATCCACCCTACTCCCCCAGCTTAAAATATTCATGTTTCAGCCACTTCTGCATCTGTTTACACCAGGGCTCTTCCTTCTCTGCAGAAGATCCATGACATTCCTTTACCAAGGTCTGCTCAGCTCAAGTCACACTGGGACAGCCAGGAACTGCTCCCTTCCAGGCCAGAAGAAAGGACGGGAGACACAGTTATCCCAAAGAAAAGTCCTTGGTCCATCAATGCAGAACAGGAAAGATTTCTCTCAGTCCACAAGGCCAGACGCTGCTATTTGATTAGGCTTGTTCTCCAGCAAGGCTGTGCCAAACCTCCAGGCAATTGAGCTGCCCTGAGGAGAGCAAGACGCAGTTTACAGGGCGAAGTGTCCTTCCCCAGTCCTACCAAAGGCAGGTGAAGAGATTACCACCAGGATCCTCCTCTCTGATGACTGGGTAATGCCCTTCACACTTGATGCTACTTTGCACAACGAAGGGTACATTACCCAACTCTGGAAGCACAGGCTGTAGACAGAGGCCAATTAAAGCACAGATTTAACTCTAAGCCAAGGTTGTGCACACCAAAAAATAAAACCTGATAAAACATCATATTGAACCCTTATAAAAGATTTTCCCCACTGTAAAAGGTGCTAACATCAGGTAAAGGAAGGGTTACAGCAATTTATAGTGATCTCTAGCCTGGATTTCTTTCCTCTCAATCTTCTTTCTTCCAAGATGCTCCTGCCATTTCCAGCTCACCCAGCCGAATACAGAATAAACTCAAGCATCCTGCATGATCCCCAACATGAGACCAGACTGAGGAGGCAACCGCAGACCTCAAAAGGTCTGGTGAGAAGAAACAATGCACAGCTAACACCCCACTACAGGGAAACCCAAAGGCAGCCAGAAATCCACCCACCAGGTACCCTTCAAACAGGTAGAAATGCGCCAGACGAGCAGCGTAGCCAAGAGTGACACTGGAGTCCTTATGATGTAAAATCTCTTCCCATGTTGCAGCATGTTGACCTGACAACATGCCATCAGAATTTTAAATTATATATCTGAAAACCCTTCTCCTTGTCAGCAAGCGTTTGAACCTGAAGCGAAGCCGGCAGCGGAGAAGAGCAGACAGGAGAGGTAATTACCCGCGGTCTCCTCCAAGAGCTGACAGAAAGCAGGCCCCGTGCTGGAGATCCTGGCCTCATTACGGGCTCTCCTGGAGGCTGCAGCTGCTCCTCTCCGCGGTCAGACGTGAGTCACAGCATTTTGGAGGAGAGAGGAGCGCTCCCGTGAGCTCATTAATGGCTGCGGGGTCCACCAGCCATAGCACAACCGCAGCCACGCTGGTGTTTGAAGCCAGAGCCCCAACGCTGTGCTCAAACTTCAGAGACGAAGCAAAAGCCAGCCACGAAGTCGGCTTGCTCATCGCTGTGGCATTTCTAATATGGGAAGGGGCTTTCTTCTGGGTCAATGTGTGTTTTAGAGCTAAGAGAAGGTGATGGAGCAAACTCTCACCCCCTTCTCATTAACAGCAGCAAGACAAAACCTGTGAGGCTCCACACAGTAGCTGGGGAACAGCTTTAGAAGCCATACCACCTTCTGCAGCAGTGGTACTTCCCAGGGAAAGAGACATTTTGCCCCAAGAGAGCTGCCACTCCACAAAAATCAGGGTCTCCCTGCAGCCACACATGCTCCTCAGACCTTGCCTACGTGGGGCAGGGTCTCCCTGCAGCCCACAGAGCCTCCTCCCAGGGTGCAGGACAGCATCTTGCCATGCAGCTGCCAAGGAAAGCACCTTGCAGCAGCACGGAGAGGGAAAGGTCCGCAGGGTAAGATAACTTGGCTGGTGTGGCACAGCCTCTCCTGTGCCTTGGCACTAATAAAGCACAGTTTAACCGGCAGACAAACCTCTGCCCGAGGACACATGTATTATATGCCAGCCTCGGGGCAGGATCTGGCCCATACTGACCCGTTATCACTTCACCTAGAGGAGGAGCAGGTCCCCAGCTCAGCCAGAGGGTGGCTGTTGCAGTAAGGACAGATGCTGGATCATCTTGCACTACGAAGACCTGCAGTGCTGGCCTCAGCATCAAACCAGCACTCCTGTTTGTCCTGTGCACAGCCCACAGACCAAAAAAGCAGCTGACCTGCTGATCCCAGGGGACAGGAAGGTAATTCCAGCTCCCTTCTCCCAAGCTGCTGCTGCCCATCTCCCCAGCCATGCCTGCACAGGGAAGTAGTGAAATCCCTGTGATGGATTGCTGTCTGAGGGGGGCTGAGCCACCGAGCCCATTTGGCAGAGAAACTGCCAGCTGGATGTGAACTACAGACCCAGACAGCAAAAGGTGATCTGTTCCAGCCACCTCAGCCCCTTCCTAGCAAGGGCCTCACCCAGGGAAATAAATGTCCTCAATAGCAAAGGAGCAGGGAGAGACACATAAACGGCCAAGTCCTGCACAGGTGTAAGAAAAGCCCCGTGCCCATTTATTCCAGGGGAAGAGACATGAAGCATGTGAAGCCACTTGAATACCAAAATAGAGGTGCAATAGTGATGGAGAAATTGCAATACGTGATTTCCCTCAGCGCTACCTGCCTTTCTGGCTGGTGGCCCAGGCTGAGCCACAATGAAGCAACCAGCCAGGGGATGCAGGATACCTCTTGGTGAAATGATGCTGCAAGGCTGCAGCAAGTCTAGCTCTTCCCACGAAGCCAGGAGCATCTTTGCCTCTAAAAGGGCCACTATTAACTAGCAGCTTCCTTTGCAAAAACATAAACCTCAAAAACAAGACCTGCGGCATCACTTGTCGTCTCCCTGCTCCTGAGGAAGACGACAGGAGGGAAATGTGTATGCATCAAAAGGGTAATGTTGGCATATTATAGGCAGCAAGTTTAATGACGCCTAATCATGATGCTACAGAATTTTGGAAGGGACAAACTCTTGGGCTTTGAATGACCTTTGAAAGATGGAAGAATGGGAATAAGTCACCTCCACAGCAGCCTGCTCCACCATTTCCTCTACCTTCCACCAAAACACCCAGTGCTGGAGCCATTACGAACACCAGACTGAGTCAAATGGATCTTGGTGCAACTACTACTGTCCCTTCACACCTAAATAATTAGAAAGGAAATTATTTGCCATGCTAACAGGCTTTTTTGAATTGAGAGACATTTTCTGCCTCCTCCTCTCCTCTTCCCAATTCTTTCTCAGGCATTTTTTCAATACAAGCCAAATTAGTTTGGCAGTTTGTGGTCCAAGCGCCAACACACAGGTACGTACGCCAAGCCGCACAGTCCTCCCCGCACCTTCCAGCTCTCATCACGCTCCAGTCTGCGCTATGCGCACTAACAGATTTCCCACCCAGCTCAAGGGAGCAAGATCAGACTTCAAATGCCTCCAAGAAAGCCTCATATTTCTCTCCACCGCGTGTCCCATGAGGATCTGTTAACACAGGCAGCTTCTGCTGCCATGCTGGTCGGGACTGTGCTCGAGGAGTCTTAAAATGGAGCATAAACTCCTGCCTCCTCCTCTGGAAGTACACGTCCTCCTAGAGGGATCGGTGGGAAATTTCACACAGGGTTAGTTTTAATGCTTTGAATATTCTGTGAGGTTTGCATTCAATTTCTCATCATAAAGTTTTAATGGAACGCTTTGAAATTGCCAGCTTTTCTGATACATCTTCAGACAGAAACTGTCTGTCTATGCAAAACTTGGCGAGGTGCGTCCTGATTATATCTGGGGCACTGTCTACAGTTTTTAGTTTAAAAAAGAAAGCACATCAGATATGCAAGTTTTAGTAACATTTTTAACCACGATGTGTCAACGTTTGTCCCACACTTGCAAGCCTGATAGCCTAAATCCTTGGTTATGGGATTATATATATTTGATAAAGGTGCTTTTGTAGCCGTCTCTGCAACGGGAGGCAGGGAGCTGAGGACATACAGGGCTCAGCTCAGAGCTGCCATGGGCTAAAACTCACTCCCACACAGATCACTCAGCCCCCTCTCTGCCATAAACACCACTACAAAACTCTTGGAAACACCAGGGAATAAAAATCTTTGTTGAATAAGCTCACTGCTATGCTACCTAACAAGCTCCCAAAAGTAAACCCGTGTCTTCTCCCCAGAGACCTAAGCATTGCCAGCATGAGCAGAGTCGTGGAAGGACGACTGCAAAGAGGCACTGGGTGGCTTTTCTTAACATATTACTTTTCAGGACTGGATCTGCACACAAAATCTAGTTCTAAACAGTCAGGGTCCTTGGATAAAAGCAGAGGTGAGGAAGGGAATTTTAAAAAGAAAGAAAGAAGGAAGTGGAAAACAGGGGAGGGAGGGAGGGGAAAAAAGAACTAGAAACTTAATTTGTTCAGGGAGAAAGAGTAACCTTGTTTTCCAACACATCAGCTCACTCTAAGTGTCAAAAGTGCAGAACGTGAAAAAAGTTATTTATAAGACAGGATGTATTTTGTAAAATAGAAACAAAAGTGATGATTCCTGCTCTGAGATGGGATTTCTGACCCCTTGCACATTATTTCCTGGATTTGGACCTTCCTCTTGCATAAAGGGCAGCACATCTGCTCTGCCCATTTGCCCTGCACAGGATATCTTTTCCACCAGCCCATGCCCCCAGTAACAGCCGCAGCTCTCAGCAGAGATTGCTGAGCTGTGGAGATGTGCCACAACAGGTCTGCATGGCCCTTCCTCGGGCAGCAGTGATACCGGCTCATGAGGGCACAGCTGGACCACAGCCGCGTTCCTACACCTTGCCCCCACTGGTACGGCATCAGCCTCAGCTAGGGAGGGGGATTTTCTAGTCTCTACCTATCCGCTGGCCCTGCTCAGTGCTGATCCCCCCAGAATTAACCAGCCTTCAGCTGCCTGGGCAGCAGATCGGGGTGCATTTCATCGTGCATCCTTGGGCCACCCCCGATCCAGGCAGTGGGGGATGCCTTCCCAGCGCAGTGCTGCATTTCGAGAGAAGCTGGGTTTCTCTCTGCTTCTTCCCTCTCTTTACCAGAAACACTTTATGCAAATCAAATCTCTCTTTTGCTGGCTCCCGCTGTGCTGCAGAGGGTTGGTGGAGGGGAGGAGAGGGGAAGGGGTGGGAAGGAGGGGGGAAGAGGATGGAGCCTTGTTCGCTATCAGCTGCTCAGAAGAGCAGAGCAGAGACAAGATTGATGATGCTCTCTGGATATAAGATCTCCTCCTTGTGAAAGGCTGCTTATGAGGCCTGATAGACTTGTCATCTCTTAATAAACATCGCTGATATGTCGGTGAGGAGAAAGCGGGAGCGAGGGGAGGACACACAGAAAGGCGGCTGACAATTTACTTAGAACGATTCTCTTCTCTCGCCTTGGCCCTCACACGCGGTTCAGATGGCCTCTTCCCCAGGAGGAACACCCCCAGCCCAGCCTCACCAGTACCTGCCATCTCAGCAGAGCCCAGGGGCAGGCTGAACCCAGCAGCTGGGCATTTCCAGTGAAACAACCCCTTTCCCTATCAGCCTTGGGCCACCAGCCTTTTGCATATACCTTGTCCTAAGCCTCAACAAAGCCAGCAGGATTTTCAAACAACTTACACAGTAGCTACGGGAGCAGATCCCAGTGGGAACAGAGTGCAAGGGAGGCATTTCATCAGGACCTTGCAGAATCCAAAGCCGTTTCATTGCCGTTGTGCTTCTTCTATAAATTGCTCTCCAAGTGTAAGTGGCTCTGCTCTTGCCCACATGGCTGTAAATCAGAGGGACTTGCCTGTGATCAGGAAACACATCCCTTGCTTTTGTTTAATCTCTCTAAAGCAGCAAGGAAGTTTTTAATGCCTGGAGGGAGCATTTGCCCTACCCAGTTCCAACAATGACAATCACAGGTAGCAAATGTGACATTATCACCAGGAGCTTGCTTGGATACCAAACACCCACATCTAGCTACAGGCATGCGGATCTTGTGTGACTACAGCCACATTTTCCTTGCATATCTGGCTCAGTTTGTATTTAATCAAGCTATGCATGGTTAAAAATCCTCCAGAGCATTAGCAGGTGCTTAGTGGTGCTGTGTAAGTGCAGAGCTAAGGAATAACGTGCTGTAAGCACAGCTAACATAAGTGTTCATAGCTCCCTGTGGGGCTAAGAATGACTGCAAACCAGCTTCTCCACCCCGGGCTTACATATGCGAAGAGAAGTTCCTACAGAGACCACATAGGAAGCAGTCGGGCTGGAAGGTAGGTCCTCTGCACGTCATAGCTGCTCCCTTGCGAGGGTCAGACCTGCCACAGCTACGGGGACACTTCTCCAGCAGTGTAGGAGGAGATCGGGCTCCCCTTCACATGAGGGCCAGCCCAGGGCACGAGGATGATCAGGCAGCTTGGCTCCCGCAGGCAGCCCAGCCAGGCCGGCTCCTTCTGCTAGTGCTTTTGGCCCCCTCCAAGGTTTCTTCCCCTGCCTACTCCCCTCACGCACAGTGCTCCTCGAAACCTGCCCCAGAACACTGATGCTTTACAATACACATCATCCTACGCTACTTCTCTGTAAAATAACACCACGCAGTGATTTTCCCTGTCTTACACCAATTCCATCATCACTTTATTCTAATACAACTGTATCAACAAGTCCCAAGACAAACTCATTGAGTTACAAGGACTCATTACATCCCCAGCACCAATACTTAGACTCTTGACAAACTCAATCCTTTCAGGGCTTGGATTAATTTTTTTGAGAACTCACCATATTTTCACCATGGCTTCTGTGTTTGCAGGAACCCAAACCCATACATAACTCTTGCCAAAAGTTTAATACAGGAACAGACTTCCAAGGGCTAGATTCACCAGCAATAAACACCTGTGCTAAATGAGCACAGGAGTGCTTACACTCCAAATGACTACCCAGCAGAAGGAACAAATATATTACTCCCTGTTTTGCACATGCCCTTTCCACCATATCTCCCAGGAGAGAGATGCCAGGCCTCCCTCCTCCCCAAAATTAGTGACCCACAAGGAATAAGTTTCTCAAGGCTGGAGTCCACAGCTCGGAGTAGACCTGGACAGCTTCAGTTTGATTAGAAAGGAAAATAACCTCAACTGCGAAAGGTGAAAGTGCAGCCGTGGCATTTCCTGCCCTCGGCAGTCCGTAACGAACCAGTGTCCCCAGCGTCACCTTCTCAATCAAACAAGCACTTCAATGCTTGAAACCCTCCTCCTCCACCCAAAGAAAATCAGAGGGATTTTTGGCAACCTCCAGTTGCAAGGTTGGCATCCAGGCATTAAACTGTGACCATGCTCACTAACTGGTACGTCCATGCCTGCCTTCAGTTCCCCGGCTCTGCAGGAACGTTAGATCACGTTCAGCTGATCTGACTGCAGGTTCCCCTGCTTACAAGATTTTTCTTAGAGAACCAACACACCATACACCACATTTAAGTATACTGTGTGACTCTGTAGTTCATATTTTAGTATGAAACAGCTTGCTTTGCAGTTACTCCATGTATACAAACAACTCAGCCCTCTTACTTACCTGGCACCCCAGGTCAAATCCATGAAACAGCACTTCCCCAGCACTTCCAAAGAGATAAAAGTTTAGATGTCTAACACAATATTCCCAAATCCTCATGATTTCCTTGTCTTAGAATATTTTAGGAGCTTTTTTCCAAGTTTCAGCTGCTGGTGGCAAGTGATCACATGAGAATCACAATAATTGTGCTAAAGGATAATTATAAGTTTCTAACCTCTGTGGCTGTGAAGTCCTTGAAACCAGCAGGCAAACAAATAGGAAGTCTCAGATGGATTTTTCCTTAGATTTCACTCCCCCATAGAACCCCCAACAGCCCCTCTCCTCACCTTAGGACTTAGATTCATGACTCAGAGCTCAGCTGGAGTTTCAGATTTGTTTACACATGCTTGCTTCGTTGGGATTTTTCATTGCACTGGAAAAAAAATGATTTTTAGATTAAAACCCCCACAAAAAAGCATGCGTTTTGTAGACTTTTTTCACATTTTCTCTACAAAAAAGATAACACTAAAAGTAGAGGATAAGAGGTTTTCACAAACAAAAAGTAAAAAAAAAGCTTTGCCAAGGCATATAGACAATAAAGACCCAATTAACTACCTCATCCAAGAAACTGAATTGCTTGTCATTAAAAAAATACCAATCTAAACTCTCCATTGTGATTAGAAAGTTAAGGTACAGTATATACATTTTGTCCTCAGCACTTAACCTAATGGTTATAATGAGGATATCTAAGTGGCTGAGGATATTATTTGGTCAGAGGGTCACCACAGCAAGAGACAGATACAGCATAACTAGAAAATATGAGGGTATTTTCGCACCACATTTTACAAGCTGTCTTCCAATACAAATAGAGGCATGTAAGAAAAAAAAGGAAAAGACCTTGCTATACCATTTAGAGATTCTTCACATTAATAGAAATTAAAATAGACAGCAAAAACGCAATGAAAAAAACGGAATTCATAAGTGATGAAGAGATCAAGTGGGAGTATAAAACCTAGTATTTTGGGAGATATACTTTTTTTTTTTTAAAGTAATCTGAACATAATCAAGCTAGAAAAAGAAACTGCAAAGGGGAGGAGGAATTATTCACACTCAGGAACTGTTTGCAATCTTCCACTGCTTAATGCCCTTCCAGTGCCATCCCGTCTATGCATCCCCACAATTCTGTGCACGGAGCAGACACAGACATTTCCTTCCAGGAGCATTGCTGTGGTTCCCAGCAGGCTGTTTCAGGGAGTGGGAGGGAGCACGACTGGAGGATCACAGGGCATGAGAGAGACAAAGAAATAAAAAGAATATTTGGAGAGAAAGAGAGACTTAGAGGTCTAAGGACAGCTGAGGGGATGTATTTCTCCAGCACAACCCTACTTAAACAGCAAAACTCTCATCAGAAATACAGGATTGGAGCCCTTTGAAAACTCTGCCTACAGCATGCAGCATCAAAGATTAAATCCCGTCTATAACTCACCCCCATTTGGCAGGGAGCATCACACAACTGAAAACGGAGAGACAAACGGAAGGTGTCAAGTTAGTAATTTCCTAGCTCTACAGTGAGCAGCATGGAAAATATGTGAACCTGTATTTCATCCTCCAAATCATATTAATACTCAGATCTCAAGCAAAAGATAATACAAGGGTAACTAAAGCTGTCCTAGCCAATATTTTGAAACACGGGGATAGAAATATAATGCAAGTAGTGTTTTAGAATATATATTAAAATACCAAGTGGAGGGTGAAACAAAGCTAATGAACTTAAAAGATGACATCTGAACAAGTAGTCCATTACCCAGGGAAAATTCCAGCATGCTCAAAAATCACGTATCATTTGCCTTCACATAAATGTCCATTATCTCTGTTTTGTTTTGGGTTTTTATGTAGCAAGACATTATCCCTCCTAAGATCCCCTGACAAAGATTTAATGCTGCCATTTTGTATCCGCATCTCCTTCATCATCTTACCAAAATCTCCCTCCCCACCCCTGCTGACACAGTGTAATTCTCCAAATCTGCCGTTTTAACAGAAAGCGAATCTGATTTTGACTCAGACTCCAGATGGGTATAGCTGTAAAGATATTGTCATGTGAAAGATTAGGCGCTAACTTAGACAAAGAACTGTTCATCTGCAAGCTTAATAACCTCTGAAACAGCAACTGCCACGAAAGAGTTACCAGGTACCTATATTGCTATCCGTAATAACAACAGTATTGCAACAGAAGATGGAAGTGCTGGAAACTCCCGACGGTATTCAGTGCTCTGCACAGAGAGCTACTAACCCTGCATACAGCTCAGGACCCTTGCAGGTTGTCTTTGTTCACACATTATAGTTGCGACAGTCAGCGTGAAGCTTGCTGCGGGATGCTGGAGGGGTGAGATGCGGCGGAGGGACCACAGTGCAGGTGATGTGCCAGCCCTTCAGGGCTGGGGATCTGTTGCAGTTACCTACCGTTCTTTCACCTGGCAAACACAATGCATGGAAACTACAGGAGTAGGGTTAATCCTGCCCATCCAACCCACTGACCACCCACAATTCACAATTCTCCTCACAACTCTCACCCTTGCACAAGGTTTAGCACCTATAGTCTACATAGCTTAAGCAAAGTTAGGGGGCATAAGTGAAGGAGATGGAAAAATGAGCAATTGCAGCATGAGGCCTGGAATGAAATCGCCACCTCCTGCCACAGAAATCCCAGAACAGGTCCCAGCTTGGGATCTGGGAAGAATCGCATCCCATCCTAGATCCACTCCCATGCTGAATTGACCGCCTGGCCCCTGCAGCTCTGAGTAATCAGACAGGACATTCTTCCACATACCACTCTGCCTCCCCAGACATTACCTCACCACCCAAGTTAGTGGGGGCCAGTTACATCCAAGTCTACTGCCTGAGAGCCTAACTCTGCACCCACCTCAGTCAGCAGGAGTTTCATCATCTTCAAAAAAAAGAAGAGATTACTATCACTCTGAGAAGACTCAGTGTCACACAGCGGAGACTAAGACCAACACAGCAGACCATGTATCAACACAATGGGGACCTACTCACTTCCTTCTGAGGTTCTCCATACTCCAGTGCTGCTGCTCCTTAGATGAAGTCTTCCTCTCCAAGAGATAAGCAAGAACATGTCTCAGCAGGGCATACAGATAGACTTGCAGACCAGCCAACTGTGCCATGCCCCGTAGCATACAACAGGTCAGCAGCAAGCACGAGCTATTCCCAACTGCGGAAAAAGAACAAAACAAGTCAGCTTGGTTAGGTGGTGAAACAGAGAAGCCACAATGCCCATCTGCCCTGGACACAACGAACACAGGCACACAGAGATCCAGCCACTGGAAACAAGAGAATTATGCTAACATTATGAACGCTGAGTTTGAAAGCAAGTCCTTCCTCCCACCTAGTGGAGACACAAACCTAAATCCTTGAAAGCAATAGTGAATTGACTCAGCATGTGCACCTGAACAGATTCTGCTGGAGAGAGGAGAAACGCCACAGAAAGTTCAAATGCCTTCTGATTGCCCCCCAAAAGCTGGAGTCCATCAGTGCAGTTGCATACCTGCATGAGAAGGCGGCAGCTGGCTCTTCTGCGCAGAGCTTGCTATCCCTGCTGCTGCTGCCCAGGCAGACACTGTCACTACATGGCTTGGGACCTCTAAGTGGTCTTGAACTATATATTTGCGGAAGACAACCACCTATGGGACTCAAGGGGCTGAAATGGATCAGCAGAAGTAGCCAGACAGCCAGAACGCTGCATGAGGCATGACATTTGTCAGATAGGTGCCAGAAGTGCCTAACGAAGCTTGTCAGGGTTACCCTGTACCCACAAAGCTAGCAGTTCATGCAGAAGCATGCTGAGCCCCACTTGCAGAAATCTCAACCTCCCACCCTAACACCAACAGTTCTATACTAAAAAAACTGCCTCCTGTTGAAGAAATAATGCAAAGGGACAAACACTCTTCTGCTACTCGCCATGGCTCCTCCAAGAAGAACGAGCATCCTCAGAGATGAAATAGGGCCTTTGCATGACAAGCAAAACACAGCAAAACGTGTTCATCTGCAAGATACAGAGAAGCCATTACAACCACCTCTCACAAGTAAGCTGCTCCTACCAACGGAGTGAGCTCAAACTAGGAGATGCCTTACCATCCCTTCCCCTTGGTCCTAGAAAATCCTGTTGTCCAGTGCTCCTCCTGCTTCCCCGATGCTCAGAAAATGCCACGCTGCAAGCTAAGAGACAGGTTTCCAGGGTGCATGAGGCATGCTGTCTGTCACTAGAAAGGCACATTCCTTAGGTGCACAGTTGAGGCACAGATGTGACCCGTGATTCTCACATCACTAATTCACCCAGCCTTAACAACATCCCCTCACCCAGCACACTTCCCCATTTGTTTCACATAAAGTGTCACTGCCCAGCCCCACAGAAAACAAATGTTTAGAGGGAGGGGGATGTTAAGGAACCTCTTTTCTTTATCTCAGATTAATCCATCCATTCTGCTTGTTCAAGGAGCTGCTTTGCTGAGCTGTGACGAGTCAGTCATACATTGCGCACGGCATGCTGGAGTTCAGCGATATCCCCTGGCACGGCCGTACCAGGTAAGGCTGGGGAACCACTAAACTAACACTGGCAACCGCTTACACTATGCAAACACTGTGGCTCTGGGAAACGGGAAAGCAACATTTTTAGGAAATGCTAGAGTAGGGCCAAAACACGCAGAGCTGGCACTCTTAAAAATGAAGACTGTTTTCCCTGTTATCCATCTTGCCTCATGTCCAAGAAGCCAGAAAGGATCGGGCTAAAGGTATGCTTTTTTTTTCTGATGGATCATGCAAATAGAGCATTACTATTGACTTACACAATGCCAACATGTACACAAGTGTAGTTGAGTGATTTTTACCTAGACACCAGGAGGAAAGTTTAGCTTCCCTAAGTTAACTCTAGGAAACCAGACCATAGACTTGATTTGTGTGCACCAGGCTCCTACCCGATGAAATGTAGGATAAACTTTGTGCAACAAGAAAGAGTTATAATAGATGATGAATAGATAATGGGGTGTAAGGGCTCTGAAGAGGTCACCCGCACCATCTCCTTGCCCTACAACAGGAGCCATAAACCATCTCCATGCTTCCCTATTCACACACTTTTATATTTGTAGAGCATCCAGCACAAAAGAGCCCCGTGCTGATGGACACTTTGATGATTTAAGTGTTAAATAAAAGATAGGTGCTATTTATGTGGAAATTATTCCTATTGGGACAGAGACACGAAAGCAACATTTTCTCCTGTGCCTCTGCCTGCCTCACCTGCACTCTCGCTGCTCATCCATCTCCCAGGATTGCCTGGAACATTGCACATGTAAGAGCATTTTCAAACAGCTCACATTTTCTTTAAAAAGTCAACCTGTTCAGTAATGGCTCATCCTGCTCCTCCCACCCCCTGCTACGCGCTCCCTTGGGGCCGAGAGGGGAGAAGATTCAGCCTGCACTGGAAAACAGCTTTATGTACATTAAAATATCACCACTTGCGAGTCTGATGCCATTGCAACCTACAAAGCCAGAAATAGCAGCTTTGTCCCAGTGGAATAGAAAAGGACAAATTTCCAGCATCCCAGAATGGCTCAAGGTGTGCAGGTGCCCTTAGTCCTGCAGTAACAGAATCTGTAACAGCAAAAATATTACAGGGAGGAGGGAACAATATTGTTTCAGGTCATTATATTTTATATAATGTCCTTGTATACATGTAGAATGAACCTCCAGCTCAAAGATTAAAATAAACACATTTTACAGAGATGAAAGTAATAATCCTACATCTATCATTTTCCAAAACACTAAAACAACTTTATGAAGCATTTGGTCACCTCAAGGATCTCTACAGGGTACACAGGTAGGAAACAAAGAAATCCTTCCCTGCAACCAGCCATCGCCTCAAAATGACAAATGAAGACCCAAAACATTTTTTTACATAATCTTCTTTCCCATGTTAACAACATAAATATTTCCATTTTCAAGCAAAAACATTTTTCTGTCCATCAGGCTGCAGGATTCCTGGCTCTGCCACAACCATCCTCTACAACTCAGCCAAACCGTTCCAGCCCAGATGTGCAGAGGCTTAGCCATTTCCAAAGGTATGCAAAGAACAGGGCGAACCAGGCAATTACATGTCTTCAAAAAACACTTCGGTGTCTTGCAGAATTAGAAGCTGAAGACAGGAGTGCAACCCATCCCTCCCGCAGCTGTGTTTAGAGAGGACAGGGAGTTATCACAGAGAGTAAGACTATCAATAGGGCTGTTGGAGGTGGGAACAAGGACAAGAAATACAAGGATAAGGCTTGTACCAGCTTCTCCTCCCCACGCTGAAGGAATTGGGTGCTGATAGAGGATATGTACAGTGCTGGGTGTAGAGTCCTCCTGTGTTTATGGAACGACAGCCCAAAAAGCTAGTGTGCAGGAAAGGGAGGGAGCAGAGCTGTGTCAGGTCAGCAAGGTGAGCCATGGCATCCAGGACAAGCAGCGGTTCACACTCTCTTCCCTCAGTGGCCACAATGGGGTAAAAATTTAAAAAAAAAAAAAAATATCACCAAAATACTTGTCTGTTCCCAACAAGGAAGGCTACTTCAGGAGGTCACTGGTCATCTCCAGCCACCCTGAGGCAAATGTTTTAGAGGACAAGAATCAAAACAAGTCCTCAGTTTACCCCCTTCCCTGTTGCTTTTCAATCTATATGGTCCCCCAGGAAAGCACTTGCAGACCAGCAGCTGTCTCCAGCCCTGTGACAGGAGATAGATCAGGATTGCCAAGGACTGTCACCCATCACAGTTCTTCATACACCAAGCCTTCAAGATCTACACGGTTATGGGAGCACCAGGCAGGCCCAGAGAGGGATTTGTCGCATGACTATATCACCTTCTAGGAAGCCTTTACTGTTATTTGCCCCAGGAAACCTGGAGGGGACAGGGCTCCTTCAACACCACAGGAACCGAGCTAAAGAAAACAGCCAGATTTTAGGCAGACAGCAGCCAAAAGAGCCCCAGGAGTTAAAACCAAGAGTTACTAACTCCAGATATCATCTGCCTCTTGGTGCCATCACAGCAGCAAATGATTTTGCATTTTGCTGGCAAGATAAGAGTCTTAGAGAAGCCAAGCAGAAAGAAAAGTATTTCACCAAGTAAGAACTACTCTTGGATGGCTTTCAGTGACCTTCCCAGTCCTCCCAGAGCTACACAGGTGTGTACACACAGATGCACACACCATCACACTGCCACAGCTGGGGTTGCTATTTCGGCAGCCCCCGGATCCGAGCTGATGGAAAATGCACTGGATGCAAGAGGAACGTGCACAGTGGCACTCCTGCAAAACACGAGCTCAATGCAGCGGCGGCAGCAGCAAGAGCCGAATTCCCATTTAAATAAAATGCCAAAAGGCAGTCAGCGAAAGTGACATTTATGGTGTTACTACAAATGCATTCAGTGGGAAGCTGAGTAGCAGAAGCAGGTTGGGGGGAAAAAAACAAGCTGTAGTGAAAACTGCCATCTGTATATTGTGCCCCATTTTTAATATTCTGTATTCTCATAAAGAGTGTTGTTTCTGTCACTATTCAATCTCCCAAACTCACATGGAACACTGTTAAAAGTCAGCAGTGTGTGAAATGGTATTTTAAAATAAATGAAACCCGCTCGCAAAGCTGCGGAGGAATATTGCAATGCCAGGGTGCTGACAGACAGGCATTGAAAAGTAACAACCGTTATCATCTTAAAGCAAAGCGGATTAAATAAAAACCCACAGCTAGTGGTGCATTACCAAGTCTGATATTGACACAGCTGCCGTGGTGGTTATTTTTCATTGTCTCATCAAGACAAAGCATCATGGGATATCAATCTTCCCTCTGTCAGGCCATGCCTGGTGTAAAGTTTTTCGTTTACATTTTCATTATATCCCTTTTATCTCAGCTGCCAGCAAAATATATATATATATGTATTTTATATATATATACACACACATATACATATATATATATCTATAAGTATGTATGCATGTATATACTTTTGGGGATGCCAAGACTGGTTGACCTTCAGCGTACGGCCAAGGCGCAGCCTCTGGCACGAGGGTCCCCGTTCTCCCAGGGCAAAGCCAACCCCTACTTGCCCACGTTCGAGGTGGCAGGCGGGTGGGCTGCGAGAACTGCTTTAGGTCCCCTCCAACTGGGGGTAGGCTCAGTGGGGAGCTGGTAAAGGTATGATCCCCTGAGAGCTTTATAGCCAGGAAACCCAATTAACACAGCTACCGATGCTTTCTAAGCAAGCCCCTTCCTGTAACCCGATTTCACTGGATAGACCAGCCAAGTCTGTTCTATCTAGCTCAATTTGGTGCACAGAGAGGAAGAAAACAAAGCAGAAATCACAATTCTCCATGGAGCGCACTGGCTGTCTCATCAATACTAGTAGCTGTTACATTTCTTCCTTTGTAGCTCTGCAGATTGATCTCTGCATCCAATCATTCCGCATATTTCTGTCCTTGATCCATCTTTAACTTTTCCAGCCTCGTAGTATTAGCAAGGCGCTGCTCCTGCTCTTAGGAGGCTTACAGGGAAGTATTGCTGGGGCAATACCTCTTCCTGAGTATGCAGAGAGCCCTGCGGTGCTCGCTTACAAACACAGCCATGGTAACTCAGCCTGTGCTTTCACTCCCACTAACAACTCAGCAGTTCCAAGGCATGAGGCAGAACCAGCTGTTTGCAGCTGGCCACAGCATTCCCCAGAGCAACAAGGACTGCAGCAGAAAGACAGGGTTCCTTCCCTTATTTTTAAGACAGCCTCATCTTCCAAACCTGTTGCAAATGTCTGCTATGACTGCTCTTCTGTGCTTATTATTTAATTAAGCGCAGCCTCACGTCCAACATTTCTTGTTCTTGTTATGTGCTGTCAGAGGGAGCTCAGCACTGCCTGTTACAGTGCTTCAGTCCTTTAAGAGCAGGAACTCTGGGAAATGTAGTTCTCAGTGGAAAAACAGAGCTACAGCAGCCACAGAGGGCAGGTGGTGCCCTAGGACAGCTACGAAAGGGGCAGTAAAAATAGTAAAACAAGACTCCTTGGGAAGGGGCCACAAAGGAGCAAGTACCTACGCAATCGGCCACCAAAACTCCCTGCTTCGCTGCTAGTGGTCCCCCTGAGGAGCTGTCTGTAGGCTGACAGTGGAAAATCAGCACCTCCCCTCCAGTCCTCAACTCCCAAGGGAACTGCCCAAATCCTGTGCAATGTTGGACACACACAGGTTTATACCAGTCTACGCATGCTCTGTTTATAGCCCACCATGCTGCGTAGCAGGAGTAAAACATTGATTACATCTCTCCTAAGCCAGGAAAGGGCTCTCTGCAGTGGCTCAGTGTTCTCCCCATCCCAGCAGGAATTACCTCCGGTATGCTCATCGGCTTCGCTGGCACCTATCTTGAGGTCAAGCCTTTGCTGCCACTCTGCAGCCCACCTGCCCCGGGAGCAGGGCTGATCACTTCAACACACAGCATGCCAGGTACTCCATCATGTCCCTGTGCTCCACTCAGACCCTGGGGATCTTCACGTAGATGGGAGGGCAAATGTTCCCTATGGCAGAGCAGGTGCTCCATAAACACAAGAAATCCCTGCATGAAAAACACAATGCAAAGCAATTCATCCCCCCGCCTTCTTTTCCCTGCCTCAGTTTCCCCAGCACAGGAGGCAATGGCCTTGGGTGCTCCACAGTCCCTCTCCTGCTGCATCTCCCAGGCTGTCTACATCGTTCTCCCCATTCCCCCAGTGTAAAAACAGGATCCCCCTGCCAGAAAACTTCCATCCCACTGAGGGGTCTTCACAATCCTGGGATGCATCCTTTGTCCTGCTGCTAGGAACATCCCCTCTCCACCCCAGAAAATGTTCCCTTCCTCCAAACAACAGCCCATCTTCCCATGGTGTTTCTATTTAAAAAGAGGATCATAAGCCCCTGAAAAAGGGCAAACTTCAGGGAAGCCGTGACAGTTCAGTGAGGCTCCAGCCTTCACTTCATCCCTCTGGGGTCAGCAGCATTCATGCTCGCTTGCACCCAGCCTGATTTGACCCCTAGGTCCTGCCCCACCAGCCTGCGGCCCCAGACTGACAGCAGTTACACCTTCTCCACAGCGCTCGGCATAGCAAAGGGTTACACCAGCTCTTCCAGCAGCATTTCCTCTCTCTCCCTCTCTGCAAGCAGCAGCAATTGCCATTCTGCATCCTTAATAGCAGCGTAATCAAAAGTTATGATGCATTTTTCAGTAATCACAAGAAATGATCCCCACTTAGCGTTAAGTAAAGCAAATTTGCCACTGAAAGGATGAAAAAAAGAAGAAAAAGAAGAAGTCAAAAGCATTTCAATTTTCATTTGAAACGAATGAGTCAGAGTCAATTTGGTAAAGCAGTTAACAGCAGCTGTGTTCCCCTTCCCAGCCCCTTAACAGGTACAATTTGCTTTTAACAAACAACCTCACGGAGATCTCTGGCACTGTGTTAACATAGTGGCATTCAACCCCTCTTGCTGTTGTGTATTTAAATTGGGTAAGAGAGTCAGGCAGAGGAGATCCACCATGAATCTTAAGAAGTGCATTTTGACAGCATCTTAAAAAAGGGGGGGGGCTTTATAAAAAAATAATAAATGAGTTTGAGAGCAGATTTTGCTGGGTTATTTCAAAGCAGCATATTAAAAAACCAAAAGTCCCAGAAAGCCCCAGCATGGTGCGAAGGAAGGTGGCAAGACCCCAGCAAGCTTGGAGCCATGAGCAAGCAGAGCATCTCTGCAAAGAGCTCTGCAAAACAAGCCAAGGCATTTGACAGCCAAAGCACCCTCAGCCTGGGTGCACTCAGGATACTTTGTGCCACACCAAGAGCAATAGTGGAAGGCTGTATGTCAGGGGAAAAAGAAAAACCCAACTCACACAAAAAACCCCAAACAGCAGCCGCCTTGCACACTCACACCAAGGTTGCCCCAACCTCTTGGGGCATCCCACACCATCCCATAGTCTCAGCAGTTGCTTAGAGAGCGGGCTACCCCTGTGCTGGAAGGAAAAGCAAAGACGTGTGATGAGCCTCCAGCCACCCCTTCTTATCCCTCCTGACCCCAGAGCATCTCAGTCCTTCCCTCACACCAAAGATGGGCCCTTGACGATGCCCTCATCTCACCGGGCCTTTGGTTCAGGCAGTCATCTTCTCTCATTCATTTATTCTTTGAAGAAATCTCATTTCATTACCTTCCAGGCTTCTCAGCTTTGTGGGGAATTACAGGAGGTCAATGAAAAATTCATGTTCTCAGTCAGTAATTGGTATTTTTGTTTCTTTTTTTAGAGGAAGGAAAGCAAAGAAAAGGATATGAATGGGGCAGACAGCAGGGTGAGTGGGTATCTTCTGCCGGTTATTAAGATAAAGTCTCTCATATTGCTCCTGTCCAGCATACTCTGGTGCAGGGCTCCAAGCAAGCCCTGTAATCCTGCATATTAAAATTTGAAAGCATTCCTGGTACTTTTATTAGAGGGACAAGTAATGAAAGCAGACTGGACATACACAATTATTACAGTGTAATCTGCTGGAAATGAAGTCAATCCAATCACCCAGCATTCTGCTTTCTTCTCATTTT
Organism: Phoenicopterus ruber ruber; assembly: GCA_009819775.1. Classification (NCBI taxonomy): domain Eukaryota; kingdom Metazoa; phylum Chordata; class Aves; order Phoenicopteriformes; family Phoenicopteridae; genus Phoenicopterus; species Phoenicopterus ruber. The sequence goes on from CM020222.1 coordinate 30,177,284, forward strand.
TTAGACTTCAAGTAAGTGCTTCCCAAATTCCAGCTGAAGTTACTGTTACAATCAATAGCGCAAGGGCTCTCAGCACAAGACTCAATTAATATGATGCCAGCAAGAGCTCCCTATTGATCTTGAGCTGGTCTGAAACACCAGCCAGCAGTGGCACCAGCCACCAGCGCTAGCAAGGAACACAAATGCAAAATAAGGGGCTGCCAGCAAACTAAAAGGAGAAGCAGATCTCTTTCAAGGATACCCAGGAAAAAGAGAAACCCCTGTCCTGAAAGCATGGGAAGTTCTCCAAAAACCAAAGTCTCCCTGGCTGTGATCCACTCCTGTCGGCAGATTTGCCATCAACAAGCACAAGACCAGGATTTCACGCACCTGACACGCAAAAAGAAACTCCGCTCAGCCACCTTCAAGGTCCTGCCCCACAGAGCTGCGGACAGGCGATGCTTCTTCCTCCGTCTCTCCCTCCTGCTAGCAGCGAGCACGCTGTCAGCCAGGAAACAGATTGCTACATACGGCACGACCAAGGCTTGCGATGATTAGATCTATTAATACAGTGCATCTGATTCACCTCCAAGGCCCCGACGCTGGGTGACAAATAGGGACGGGCTTCCTTGCTTTGCTGAGCAGGGCCCCGCGATAACGACCTCCTTGCCAGTGGCTGCGTGGAGCCCGGATGGGCAGGAGCCAGCAGAGACCAGGGAGAGCAGCATCCCCCGCGTGCTGGTGGGTGCCCTGGGAAGAACCCCAGCAAGGATAGAAGATTAGCAGCTCCCTGCGCTGTCAATCACAGGTGGTAGCCCCAGAGCTTATGTTCTGGCAGGTCCTTCTCACTTTGAGGCTGTAAAGAGGTCTTTATTGCCTGCCCTTCCTGCATTCTCCTCCAGCTGGGGCTGGTCCCAATCCCACTGGAGAGATTGCTCTGGTGGCCCAGTCCCCGCTGCCTGATGGTCCTTGTGGGTCCATACGTCTCCAACTACCACTTGGGACCTGTGTTTCCTTGACAAGTCCAGAGGAACCTAACCTCACCTTCTCCAGGATCACTTCTCCCCACCCACATCCCCCTGCAAGAACAGCCACCCACTGAGGCACAGCAGGGGAGGTGGGATGGACAATTTCTGGGATGAAGACTCTTCCCTTGAGCTTCTCTGACCCCATGTCTAGGCCCAGGTCCTCCTGCTACCACAGCGTGCCCCACAGCCGTCTTCTCAGAGCAGAGGAGCAGCACCCTATGCTTCTCTACTCAACATCTTGTACTTCCTAAACATCCTCCCCTCTAATTGTCCTGTGTCCATCACCTCATGCACTTAAAACAAAACTGGAAAGATCACAATTTTAGCACCTCAACCAAAAATGCAAAGCTTTTCATGACAAAGTGAAACCCTACCCATTCCCGATCACAACCTGCTGCGTGACTTGAAGTCAAACAGGCCCCACTGCCTCGAGGGCTGATTTACATAGGATGAGGCTTTCATGCCCTAGCCTGCTTCCTCCACCCCACAACCTTGCCCTGGGCTTGTGGCTGGGAGAGAAAAGCCAGACAGCTATCGCTCCAGCAGGCCTAACATCATCTGCTTATCAGGCAGGGCGACGTCTCCTCGTCAGCAGCTGCAGCCCAGGGTCTGCCTCTGTGGGGAGGCACACAGGCAAGTTAAAGGTGGACACTTAGCGCATTTATTACCTGCTTATTAGATACCAGGCTCCTGTTATGATGAATTGGCTGGGTGATGGCTCCCGCCAGCTCCCAATGCTCAGCAAGCCTTTCTAATTCCATTTTGCAAAAGCTGGGCCAAGGCAAAACCGTTTCCGAGAGGAAGGAAGGAGCAGTTGCTTTTCTCCTGCCTCCAAAACAATCTGACCCTTTGCTTAGTCTCAGCAGGACCTTTTCTTGATGTGCTCTGCCCGTGAGTGCAAAGGGAATAGCTGGGAACCGGCAGCTCCGGGGGCTGCAGTTTTCTGTGGCTGCGCAGGGTGGGCACCTCCGGTGCTCCCGCAAAGGCCCTGCAGAGGGAAGCACTGCAATAGAGGACCACACCACTCGTTACCTGCCCTGCACACACCATCACTGCTGTCCCACCGCAGCGACAGGGCTCCTTGCCAGCCCTCGCTCAGCACAGAGCAATCAGCTGGTTGATCTCCAGACAGAGAACGCCCCACCATAGGACAGGTTTTGAAGGAAAACTGTGCCCTCTCCTGAAGGTTTCACAGAGCCCACGCAGCAGCTTTCCCCTGTGCAAAAGGACTCGTGCCAGCCTCTGCAGTACACCACCACATCCACGAGTGTCCCAGTGGAAAAACAGCAGATGGGGACAGGTATTGTGAGGTTAAAAAGTCAGTAGATGGTGCAAAGACTTTTATGGGAATGGAGACAGGCTTGAAAGACAGTCCAGAAAACTGGAACGCACAGGAGATGTTTTTGCAAGGCAAAACGATCAGGAGATAAGGAAATTCATTGTTTTACAGGACCACTGTTCAGCGCTTCTAAAGGCTGGCGTAAAAGCCACAGCCAAGAGGTTTTAGGTGCCTCTCCCAAAGGCAGAGTGCTGTCATTCTTTTTGTGATGATTTCTTCTGTATTCCTCAGTTCTGTAGAAACCTGTTCTGTTATCCTTTATCCCTCCCGCAGGCCAGATTCAAAACTGTACGAAGGGGTGAAGAGTTCAAAGGATGAAGCTGCATTCTCACTGAGTCACTCCCAGACTTTGGTGATTTTCACATTATTTAGCTTTTTCTGCTCATTCTGATCAGTGAAAGCAACCCTTGGAGGCCAAGTCCAGCAGAAATGACCATGCTTTGCTAACTAGAGATGTTTCATCACCCATTCACCTGCTGTCTTTTCACAAGTGGCACCAACTGAGGGCAGGCAGCAACACCACACTGCAATTGCTCTGAACAATACAGAGGAACTCCTTGGTTGAGGGAAAACAAGTTGTGAGGGTAGTTTGGGGGCGTTTGAGGTGGGCAAGCATCAGTTCTCAGTGGCCAAGCTGTCTGCAAACCAAGCACCCAGCTCTCCAGTAGAGAGATGAACAGTCCTGCAATGCTAAAGAAAAAGGCTCATGGGCTTTCATCTCCTTCCATCTTTACCTGCCAACGTCCTGCTGACTCTCTTCTGCCTGCTTCCCACGGCACCCTTGCAAAGGAATAGTCACGCATAGGCAGACGGGACGAGGAACCTCATTCATACAGAGCTGAGCGGCAGAGGGGCTTGCTGTGGAGTTAGCTGGCTCTGGATGCCAATCTCTGCTCAGCAGGAGGTGAACACCTGCCCTGCTTCGGGATAGACTCAGTGCTCAAAGTTCCCCTCCTCTTCTGTTGCTGGAAGGCCCTCGGCCCCAGCCTGGGGGAGGGCTGCACATTATACATATCCCCGCTGAATTGTTACACGTTTCTGCTGTGTTCCTTAGACAGAGGACTTTGCTACCAGCGAGCGGGAGAGAAACTGCCATCTGGGACCGCATGTGCTTTCCAGACAGATGGCTGACTATTCTAGTCGTGTTTTATTTCTAGCAATGGTTCATACAGCAACAGCGCTAGTGTGAAAATGGGATGTGACAAGATGTGTATTGCTTACACCTTCTGTAAAGTTCAGATAAAACCAAGATGTACAGAATGTAAAAATCAATATAATTAGGTAATTAAGAGAAGCGAAAACCCCTGATTTAATGCCGCATTGTGTTCATGTATATTACAGATTGTGTATATATGTGTGATATGGAACATACATATGTATGTTTCCATATTTATGCATGTACACAATGCAAAACAAATGGAAAATAATGAATGTATACATTTATCCATTAAAATAGACACAGCTACCTATTCCAGCAGGTGTTTCAGACAGAATTTCCGACAATCACCCACTGTTCCACCCTTTAGATCAAAGCTCCACAGGGCAGGAAATTCCCTCTGTCGTGCCCGAGTGGGACACAGGGCCAGGTCCTGGCTCTGCCCATGTTCCTTGGGCGTTATCTCCTGCATTCCGTAGCACTGAACAACTACATCTAGAAAGGGGAGTAGTAAGAGCAGCAGCATCACACATGCACAAGCTCTTACTGTATAAGCCCTGGTTAAGTTAGGACCATTGCGCTGCTTTCTGCGGAGCCAGGAATACAGCCCTGTTGCTCTGAGCAGCATAGGGAAGCATATTCACACAAAGCTTGACACATGCTAATGTACATAGAAGTGGTGAAACTTGGCTAGAAAACCTATTTCCAAGTTCTGCTGTTCAGGTTGGAATGAAGGCCCAAACAGAATGCGTTAAAGGCCACTGGTCACACATATGGAGCTGGCTAGAAGCAGGCTTCCCTTGCACGTGGAAGCACTCTGCAGCTCAGCTCTAGAACTCGCATCTCCCACACACAGGTCTTCATACAAACTCAAAAAGAAGGAAAAACACAGCAAGAAAAGCATTCAAGAGAAAAGTACCTGTCTTCTGGCTGCCCAAAGAGCCAGTACAGATATAACAAGTGTCTGGAAGAGGCTGCTGCTGGACTCGGGCATGTCTGAGGCTGCTCCTTCCATCACGTCTTGCTTCTTCAGCCTCAAGAGCAGCACGGGTCCATCTCATTTTGCACCAACATTTTGAGACAATGTGGGACTAGAGAGGAGTAAATCAGAGAAAGGTATTACTGGATCCACACCTCACCATGCAGACCCCACGCAGCAAAATCCTATGCTCATGGGCTCACAGCCCATCTCCTAAGGGGGTCGAGACAAGCAGAGATGTCCTCTGCAACAGCAACGAGGATCTGTTGCTATAATGAAATATTTGTTATAATGGGCTGATGCAGAGCAGTAGTGGTAAGAGACCCAACTGCAGCGTAGCATGCTGGGGTTATCAGCATACAAAGTCCCTGTCCCTGCAAGGTTATCATCAGGTGTCCTAACATCAGACTTCAGGACTGTGGCTCAGTAAGGGTTGGGTGGCAGCTAGCACAGGACACTCGTGCACACAAGGCCCAGAATCCTACGCAGGGACACAAAATCATATTCACAGATAAGCTTGGGGATGCAGAACAGGGAAAATTCATCTCAAACACGAGACAAGCCCTGTGGTCGAACCATTCACTACAGGCAAGGATCCAAGCCTGGTCAGACAGACAGGTGAGAAACTGCCACCTCTAGACCTCCCTGTGACTCTGACTCAGCAAATGACTTTTTTTTTGCATTTTCAGGCCCCAAAGTAGAGTGAAAAGGACATTACATAGAAACCAGAGCATGTTTGAGGAGTTTTGGCAATGGCTAACTGTCTTTTTGTCACTTTGCAGCTCCCTGGGTGTCACTCAAACTGGAAATCTTCCATCCAGTTCCCATTAGGTGTAGATGCGTTTTCACACTTCTGCCTAGCCAGGTACTTTCTGTACTGCTGATGGTTAATTACTTGACGATGAATCACACTGCTCAGCAGGGAGGTGGGGCAAACAGTGTTATCTGAGCAAGTCATGGAGTAGGGTGGCAGGAAAGAAAACATCTCTGCATCAGGCAGGTGGGCACACGTGTACAGGATTTGCGAGGAATAAATTCAGAGAGGAATATCAATAAATCTCCCAGCCTGGCCACTGGAGTGGGAGTTTCTTTTCCCCCTCCCTGCAACAGGGAAATTCTGCTCTTTCCATGGGGGGTGGGAAGTGGCGCAGGGCTGCATTGAAATGTAAATTCACTCAAATTATTAAGCACAAGAGAGCAGCTCCTGCCAGCCCTTTGTTCCACAGTCAGAATGTGTAATCTAGAAGAATAAATATAGTCAGATATCAGCTAAACAAAGAGACCCGGGGCCATGCATATTCAGCGACCCTCTCCCCCAGGACATCCCTTCCCCCTTTATCAGGGAGGCTCTTTCTGCAGTCAACAATTGTAGATCAAAATGCCCTCATTAACCAGGGCTGAGATGAAAACCTCTTGCTGTTTCATACTGAGGGTGGGGTCCTTTATTTCTCTCCAGGAGCAGACATCTCCCGAACCCCCCGTTTCCTCCTGTGCCCCTTTTCCATCCCGGGAGGACAGGGCAGGGGTGCCTCTGAAGCCCACTGGTGCTGCACTCCCATCAGACAGGTGGGGTAGCTGCAGGACAAAGTCCCAGGGCCCAGCAGCTGGTGTGGCTCCAAGAACTGCCCTACACTTTGCTGCCATGTCCACCTCTGTGCTAGCGAGGGGAATACCCCCAGGAGACAGCAGGCAGACTACAGGTCTATGCAGGCTGCCCTAAAGAGGGCAGAAGCCACCAAATACACCCCCTCTACCACTTCACAGAAAGGATTACCTGGACTGAGCCTGACAATCAGCGGAGACTCCCAGAGATGCTTAGATAAAAAGACCACCCATAACAACTGTTTCATATGTTCTTCCCACAAGCTGCTTGTGTCCCGCAGCAAGGGGAGCTGAAACCACCCAAGGGGCTCCAGGTCCAACAGCCTTTGCAGAGGTACAAGTTCACACTCTGTGCTGTGATGACTGAGGATGTCTACTTCCTCCACTCCTGGGTCATACGAGAGCAGGTGATCACACTGGCATGAAGCCATGCTGGTAATTGGATGGGAAAGAGACCCAGCTTCCAAAGCCATTCCAGCAGCAGTGGAGACCAGAATATCAAGCAGGCAGCCAAGGACTGCATCTGCCCCAAGCCACAAGGAGAGGTGGTTGGAGGCAAAGCAAGCATCAAGTGAGGAGGAGAGGGTGCTCTCCCCACCCACAGCTGGGGTCAATACAGCTTTTCCATCTCCAGTGCTGTCAGTCTTACACCTGTCACTACCATTAAACCCACTGCAAGATTTAAAGATGAGGTAGAAAAGGAGAAAAAAAAAATCAATTTGGCTGGTTTTGAGTTATATGAATATAATAAACCCTGAGTGTCCTGCTTTTGGATGCAGTTTGCGCTTCCAATAACTCAGCAACATATTCATTAAACAAAGAGAGGTAAAAGCAGCAAGCCATTAAAAATAAAGCACCAGGAAAGGGAAGGCCATGCAGGCAGTAAATATCTTTGACTCTTTTTCAACCTCCATTTTCTTATTCCTGCTCATTCACTAATTGACCTCTGGATCCTGCTTCTCAGAACCGTTTCCATCACTGCACTTTGTCCTTCAACCACAGCTTGCAACAAAGGATCTCAGGCACTCTCTAAATGCAGAATAAACTCATACTGTAGCCCTCCAAAGCAGGAGAAAGGGTCCATCTCACCCATTACCCTAGAGCTGTGATGCACCACCCCCTGCACAGAGCTACAAAAACCACAGGATCAAAGATCAGGTGTTCCAGGTGAAAACATACTTCCAGTTTTAATCTGTTTACACATACATAAGAAATGCTCACCTTCTGGTATTTCAGCTTCATTGCATGAAGTCTCCTCGTAGCTACAGACAGACCCTTTTTTCTCATCCAGATGGAGGCATTCTGGCCACAGGGCACTGCTCCCTGTTCTGATCCAGGCAGGACGTAATTCCAGGTGGCAGGGACCAGAGCCTCCCATGCTGATCTGGACTGAGGAGCAGCACATATTAGCACTGAGCCATCTGGAAAGGAGGGTGCCCTGCTCCATGGCAGCCCATGGATTTCTGCACTACTCTACAAATCCTGAAAAGGCTGAGTCTATCACATGTAGACCCTCCAAACCTAACTTCAAGATCACCAGCTTCCCAGCGTGGCTGCCAGGAGGTTGTCTCTGAGCCAGCATCTGAAATCTGTCTTATCTTGCCCAGAAGGGCCATCTCTAGAATCAGGTGTTTTAACTCCCAAATTAAGCATTACCTCCCATCACATGCCACAACAGTGACTCAGAAGACAGCACCTGGCTGTCTCTCAACCCTGCAAAAGTCTCCCTAACAGCTGGGATAGATCTCATGCTGATATGGAGGGAAGTGGTTACTCAGCAGGAGGCTCAACTCCTTCTCTGGAGCATCTGGTTCTTCTTTGGAGTTCATCATCCTCTATGTGGTCTCATTCATTTCTTCACAAGTTTTAGAAGTATCTCAGAGCATCACCCAATATGACAGCAAAACAGCAAGTGAGACTTCCCTCACATTTCCTCCGATTAGGAAAAATGCTTGCAGAAGAAGGTAGTCTTAAATTTGGTAAGGGCGTAAGTTTTTTCTGCCCCACACAGAAGTGCTGAAATTCCTCTATTCCTTGCCTGCAGACACTCAAAATGCCACATCATCTCCTTTCCATGGGATTTAAAAGAGCAGCCTTCTCATGTTCTTAATCCCTCCCAAAGCTCACAGCATATGGCAGTTTTGAAGGAAATTGGGTTAAGACCATAAAAGCTATTAGAGGAGTTTTGCTAAGTACTGGCTCTGCAAGAGAGAAGCTACAGGAGACAGACAGCCTGGGGACATTACAGACCTTAGTGGGCCTTGGAGAGCAGAAAGCAGGGCCAGGAGCTCCCTATCATATGCTGCTTTGACAAGTCATCTGCACCCAGCACCAGCTAATGCTGAGCAGCAGAACGAAGAGATGAGACATGACCACCTCCCTGTTTTCTCTGGGAAAAGACACATTCAGTGCAAGGAGGGAGGAAGGATGGTGCATCCCTGGAGGTCCTCATCTCCCACGTGGCCCAGATTTGATGGGGAACAGTTCATGCAACCTCTTGCCTCAGGCACAGCACAGGACATTAGTCAGTTCAGCCCAGCCTGAGAAAGGAGAAAAACCTTAAAAGCAGAGATGTCCAAAGCCATTCTTGCAGATGTCAAGGAACTGCTCTCAGCCAGCCAACACCCATTTGCGTAGCAGGCAGGTGATCGACACTACGGTTCTTTGGGTTAAACACCGAGTTTAAGTAGCCACTTCTGACTATCAGTATGCTAGACTGACATCCCCTCCATACAGCCTCCTGCTGCAGGGAGGGGACTTGCCACAGCCAGCAGCTTCACTCAGCAAGCCTGTTTTTAACTACAAGTCAGTTAAAGCAGTTTGCCTTCTTCCTCCAATAACCACAGTTTTTCCTCTCACTATGATTTTACAATGGTAGAGCTCAACTGAATATAAATCAGAAAAGGAGAGCAGAATCTGGCCTCAGCTACTTACATTTTGCCCCCTAAACATAGCCACATTTGATCAGGAATCTCCTTTTCCATCTACTCATTCACTGGTACTAAGAGATATTTTCAGAACAGCACAGTACTTGGGCAGCTTCACACAAGATTTCTTGCACTCTATTTTCCAGGATAGCCCAAAAGTTAATCAAATGCTACTTATCCCCAGATACCCTCTGATCCGTACACAAGTATATGAACTCACCCACAGATTTGACACAAAACCATTAGAGAGAAAAAAATTCAAGGCCTCTCACTTTGGCTCATCAGTGAATATTAATTTGTATTGTCGTGCAGTTGACTTGTAAATCAACTGGATCATTAACTCAGACCTTTTGTGCAGTAACATTACAGGATGTTGCAAGTTATTTAGACACCACAGTGTTTCCTACACTCCCACTGCTTTGAATGGAGAGTTCTGCTCCCAAGGAAAGAGGGACACAACTCAAGTCTGCCCAAATGCAGGTAATGCTCAATGTGACAGCTGCGCTGCTGTGACTGTATTGGCTAGTGGCACGGCATTTGCCAAAATAACCACATCATGCTAATCTTTCTAGCCAAATAGTGCCTTCTGCTGGATAGCTTATTCCCCGCATGTACTGAATAGCAGGACTAGTGAAAGGCCTGTTCCTGCCAATACAAAGGTGTCGACAAAAAGTTTACAGGTCTAGGCAAAAGCCTGAAGTTTTAACTAAGGATTTGTGGCTCTGCTGAGACTAGACTGCAGTTTCGGGGAGTGAACAGATCTATATCGATTTACAACATCAAAAGGCTCAGATCTTGTCTGTTTCATATCTATTAATAATACGTATTGACTATAATAAACCAATTGAGAACATACCGCTGGATCTCAGTCTGCTGTGGCTACTGAAGCATTGGAGTGATGTGAAGCACAGTTTGTTCACTTCCCAGGCTGTTGCTGCCATGGATGCCCCACCTTGTCAAGCCTGCGCATTCCTGACCATTCTCCTGAAGAAAGTTACAAGCATCCATCGTCTCCACTGGAAGCTCTCACTTGATTTTTCTCTAAAGAGAAGCAATGAAATTAAAAGCCAAGGTGTTTTCAAGCAGTAAGGAACAGTGACATAAGATGCTAATTCACCTGTACAACTTGCTGCAAATTGTGACCTATGGGACTTTATGGAGATTCATACAAGGAGTGAGCATTTTCAGCCAGCTCTCCTTGTCTGGGAATGGACGTGGCACAGACATGCTCAAAGCCAGGTCAGGATCAGCTGGGCTCAGTGGTTCAGCCCTACTCCTCCTGCCAGAGGCCTGCCCAGGAGAGGATGATACCCCTCTGCAGGAGTGCACTTGTGTGTAGCAGCAGTAGTTTAACCTCCAGTACAGCCAAAAGGGGCCCAGTGAGCTTCAAAAGGGGTTTCCCTGCAGTGCTGCTACTCAGACCAAGTTTGAACCAGGACCCACACAAGCACCACTTGCCCACTTACAAGGCATGCCTGACATGCTGCCGTTCCAGCAGAGCATGGCTGAGATGGACTCATCTGCAGAGCCCATCTGCAAGGAGGTTTGAGCCGTACCACATCTCCTGCTCACGCACACTCAGTTCAGTTCAATTGTGTGGCGAAGAAGGGCTGTGACATACAGCCTCCCATACCCCACCCAAAATCTGTACAGTCCACCTAAACACAGACAGTGGGCATTGCTCCTCTATGTGCTCCCCTCCTATAGCATCTCACTTTCAGGAGGGCCGTGTTACCCAAAGGCACGACTAGTTCTGCCTGGTCTCATTCCTCCAGACTTGTAGGTGATATTATCTCCTTTCTATCTGCAAGTCCATGCCCCTCTCAGCCTGACACCATCACACTGCCTTGGCTGCTACTCTGCTGCTCAACACTACACACGTTTCTCCTTTCATAGGCAACCACCAGGGCTAAAATAAGACATGTCTACTACAAATACAGCTATGCCAGGGATAAGGAACAAATGACACGGAGGACCTGCAGATTAAGACTGAGGGGTATTTGCAGGACATGTTGGTAGGTGCATGGGGCGAGAGTAAACTGCAGAGAAACAGCTCAGCCACACTGTCCTACATTCTCCTCTAGCTACATCTATTCAGTCCCTCATTGCAGAAGCCTAGTGTTGCACTTTTGAGAGAACAGTCTTTTTGTAAGGGAAAAGAAGCCTAAGGTATTACAGAGCAGGTTAAGAGCTGGACACAATAGAGAGAAGGTGGCTCTGGAGAAGCGAGGGGGTCTCCATTTCCAGTTAAACAGCGACCTCTGGTCTCAGCAGACTGAAACGCACATGTCTCTTATCAGCTCAATTTAGGGACACCTTAAGATAGATCATTTTGGTCTGTTTTATCTATGGGGAATAAGGACATCTTTCACATGTGGGCAACCACCGTGACCTTCAAATCCCATCAGATGGAGCCGAGGGCTTCACAGCCCAAGCAGTTGTTAAAGTATCCTAGGATTTACCTTCTCCTACTTGGCTGATATTTAACCAGATGCCGAGAGAGACAAGGACACCTGGTTTCTAAATGGATTGTTTTCAGCATGCCCCAAGAGGGAATATAGATATATATGTGTGCTCTCTCACACACACACATGACTTGCATGGGAACTCTTAAACAGAGCTATGTAACTAAGACAAACAAAAAGGGTGCAGCTACAAAACGTACCAACTGTCCCCAAAGGCTGGGGGAATTAAGTGCAGTAGGAGAGCTGCAACACCACGACGCAGCACTCCAATGCCACAGACAGCAAGCCAGTCTGCTGTCCAGCCTGCAGAACCATTCCCAATATACCAAGGCTAAAAGATCTGTCTCACCTCCTCAAGACAGGGCATCGTTAGTCCTCTCCACACCTCTCTCTTCCCCTGGTCTTAACTCACATTTTCACATCACAAGTTATGGGATGTCTAAGACTCTTCCAATAACCCACAAAACATCAAGCCAGATCACAACTCTCAGCTACTAGAGTTCCCCACTCTCACAGCAGCTGAGAGGGGAGAATCCTATAGGAAATCCCACCTGCAACATGCCAGGGGTCCAGCACCAAGATCTGCAGCGAGGCTGCAGAAACCAGTGACAGTTCACACTCTAGCAACTCACAAGACACATGGTCTTTAGGATCCTGGCATGCTGCAGTATACCTTTCCTTGTGTGTCCTGCATGGGAACGATCCACAGGAAGCTGGGATTCAAGCACAATGGGGTTTCTTGCCTCATCCGTGAGGATCAGCAGGCTAAGCAGTCTTCTCTTGCTGGGAACTAAAGGATGCACATGCCTGTGGCAGTGCTTCCCTGGTGCCAGCTGTGCCTCTCCACCCCAGCATACCCACACACAGCAGTGGATCCACTCCAGCCACTTCAAACCCTGCAGTGCCCAGGAAGAAAAAGGCCTGCTCCAAAAACCCCCAAGCATTTGAATATCTGTTTTGGGCTAAACTAAGACAGCAAAGTGAGAATCTCAGACCTTGCAAGCTCCAGAGATGTTTTAAAGCTCTCCAAAATATTAATAATAAGCTAAATAGCCTACCAGTATTAGATCAAACAGCTTTTAGGACTGCACATGACCTCTGCATGGGAAGGCTCCACTCTGCTCCTTTCTCCATGCACACTCGCACAACTGTACTGTTAAGTCATTGTGACAATTCTCAGAAAAAAGCAGCAGAGAAAGTGAAGGGCGGTTTAAAATACTTGCTCAGCTACAGATAAAAATCAAGCTAAAATTAAACATTTTGAGTAAGACAGAAGATGTATTAAGCAGCTTTAAAATTGCTGCAGTCAAGAGTGCCCAAAGCTTGGACAGAAGTTGGCAGAAATCACAAAAGTTTCCAGGCACACAGGTCTCTGCAGCTCCTGAGGATCGTACATGCTCTCCCCACATACAGTTAAAAAAAGATTGACAAACATTGCCTTACTTATACAGAACATACATTTATACAGTGTTTCTAGGGAGCAGTCGTATCAACTTTCAGGAAAGTTTGTCTCATACTTTCACACCTTTGTATAGCTTAATTACTGCTCTGTTTATATCCACATGTTATTTCAGTTGTGTTGACAGAACTATACCTGCATCAACACCCCATTCATACAGGGCTCCAGACAAACAAAGGGTCCAGAGATCAAACAAGAACAGAGATCTGCAACAGATGAAATTGCAGTTCAGCCAGAAATACTTATGCACAGACTTCTGCATACATTTATATATGTTACTATCTAGAGATCTTACATAAACCAAGTCCTTACAGGTGGATACATTAGTTAAAATGAGAATAACCCTTCTTTCCTGTTTTGTCTAAGAGATGGCTCGTCAGGTTTGCTGTTGTATTCCTAGATAAAACATTTCCAACAGCAGACCATACAAACAGCATGCAGCATCACCAAGTCCCTCTGTGCTCAGCAAAAATGCCTCAACTACAGTCTCTGCAATTGCTTTGTGGGTAAAACCTGCGCATCATCAGCCCAGCAATCCTTCTGCTTGCCTCTGTCCCCGAGCACTAGTGACGTGGCCCTGTTGGGTGCCTGCCCTCCAAGGCGATGGACGGCTTCCAGGTGGTAGCAGCCCAGACTTGCACTCCCACCAAAGGCCTAGAAGCAAAAGGCTCGGTATGGCTTTAGCCTGTCAGAGCTCCGCAGCCAAGGTAACATGTTCTGCTTCACTAAAACCAAGAGCTTCCCGAGTTACTCGTGCCCTTGTCTCAACAGCCCTCGCAGTCTCTAATGGGAACAAGTTTAGGTGCATTAGCATCCATTCAATTTTCAGCACTTAGACTTCATAACTCTTCCCATTTTGTCACTCTTCATATTTATAAGACATCTAGCAAATGATTGATTTTCCTTCGGACCCCTTGTCATTCACAGTTGCTTATCTCCTGCATGTAGGGGGCAATCAACAGATTTATAGCAGCCCATAAAAGTTGTTACCAAAAGTACAGTTTCTTTTTGTGTGCGATAATTTCTAATAACTCTTATGCATGATAGCAATTACTGACAAAAGTCAGCCTCTGTTAATAGAGTTTATCTCAGTTCATCATATATCCTTTGTCAGTGGAAGCATTTTGACAAGCCTGGGGTTAATTAAAACCAAGAAGACAATAAAATACACCTAATCAAACATTACAGGTACAGAAATCAATTAGCAGATTTATGGTACTTCGGAGCCCTCTATAACGTGCAAAATTCAAAGAAACTGTCAGTTCCATCCCCCCCAAGACAGTGTAATTGAATTTCTAATTGAAACTATTTTTCAATAGGTAACACAATCTGCAAAGTTTGATTTGCATTAAAGTGGCATCTGCAGAGGACAGAAATCTAAAAAAAAAATAAAGAAATCCCATGCTGCTCCCATTATTACCAGCAAGAATTATTATTATTATTTGCATATTTAAAATTTTGCAAAAGCGCTTTAGAATCAATGGAGTAGCCAGTTCTTTGCCAAGACAGCTCTAGATACTAGGATTCCTGTAGAAAGAGTTCATTTGGATCCAAAGGGAAAAAAACCCCACCACATAAATCAAGAAGAAAATTCAGGGTGGGCAGAAATAAGAAATAAGGTGGGCAGAAAACTGGCTGGGCCTGGTGATCAGCAGAACAAAGTCCAACTGATGGTCCGTTACCAGTGGCATCCCCAAGGGATGGACACTGGGACCAGTATTGCTTAGCAGCCTTATTAACAGCCTAAACGATGGGACGGAGCAGTCTCAGCAGGAAGGTGGACAACACCAAAACAGTGGGGGCAAGTCCATGTGCTGGAGGACGGGGTTGCTTTTCAGAGAGTCCAGCAGGTTAACAGGAACCTCATGGCAGAGGCAAACACCTTCATGGGCTGCTTCGTTTTTGTCGTTGAGTACAAAAGCTTCACACAGCAGTGTGGCTATCGGCAATTTGGACACACTAGCCACAGAGCAGTTCAGGTTGGAAGGGACCCTAAGGAGATCACCCAGCTCCAAACTAGATCTTGTTCAAGAAGACAAGAGTAACAAAACAGATTTTAAAAGCCCACAGTATAAAACCCCTGAGCTTATTGTTACACAGTGTTTCTCTCTGAAATGCAATGCGATAGAGCACCTATGTGCACAACTATATAGCTGAATCATATGCAGTACTGTTCAGTATATATTATCTGTATTTTACATTGCTTCATTTCTTCTGCTGCTCATAAGATACAGCTAGGAGCTCTCTCTCAGTAATTTACTGGGAGATGGGAAAGACTAGAAATGAAAAGTCAGAAGAAATGAAGATACAAGGCCAACAAAGCTTTCCAGTACTTGCATCTCTTTCAGTGTAGCGAGCCAGATTAACTTCTGATTTTAGCACTCATATCTAGAATCCGATATAAACAAAAGTATCATTGTTATTCAAAATGAAATATTAAGTATTCATTTAATATTTATTAAAATATTCATTAAATTTGTAATGCTATACAATGAAACAAAAAATGAAAATTGTTTTTATTCAAATACCGCTCTGATGCTAGCAAGTCCGAACTCCACCTAGCTGGGTCCTGCTTCATGAGAACCTGAGCAGAAATAAAAGTAGAAGATATTAGACTTTAAAAAAAAAAATCTGGGCAAAACATAACAGCAAAGAGTAAAGAATGAAGCAAGAGCAAAATGGGGCTTTCTAGTGATTTTTTTCCCTATTTTAAGGAAACTGTGGACAAACAGAGAAGGTCCTCAGATTCCACTGTTTCCCAGAGAGTACGTAGTCCTGACTGCACGCCTCCCTGGTCCTCACACCTTTCTTATGCCAGGTTAACCCCCTGTTTGTTTTACTAATACCTCAGCAGGATCTCACCTGGAAGAAAAGCACATGCAGAGAGCACGTCGACAGTAACTTCACAAAGCACTAAGCCTTATCCGAGAGAGGACAGGCATTCCCAGGCAGCCGCCTCTGTAGGATCCATCAACAAGTGAGGCTCAGGGGCAGGGATCTTCTCACAGGGAGAACGGCCACCTGTAACAGATCTGCTTTCCAGAAGGAGAGATTCCCTGTACTACCAAAGACAGCTTTTCATCTGGATATCACTCAGTGTGAAATTAAATCCTGGCACATTTGGGAAATGGTCCATGGAGAGGTGATTAATTCTATTAGAGGATCTGGAGGGAACTTACTCGTATTTCCTTTGTTAAGGAACAGAAAAAGGAGTCCAGAATTCAGATTGTAGCAGAGTTTTCTGGAGCTGATCCTTGAAACTGTCACTTTCATTGACAGGATTCCTATTACATGGCTGTGCTTGTAAGAAGAGCACTTTAAACTCTGCATTTCCTAACATGTTGGAAGTTTGAGGGCTTTGCTCTGGCTCTCCCTCCCCTCCCATAGCAGCTCCATGGAGATGTACCTGCGACTGGACATTTCCTGGTACCACAGCATTCACCTCCCTTATTTCAACAGGGTAAAACAAAGGACTGTCCTGTTTTTGCAACTTACACTGCCCCTCATTAAAAGCTTTCTAGTGGTCCCAGTATGCCCTTCGTTAGAGAACCAATCCGAGATGCCGGTGAAGCATCACCTTGCCATCAACTGTAGAAAGGAGCTGGTTTCTGTTTTGTTTGGGGTTTTTATGTTTGTGGTTGTTTGATTTGTGTTGCATTTTTTTGTTTTGTTTTAATTTCCCTTCCTCATCTTTCATTCCCTTCCACTATGAGCACATCTTTTTGCTTACTCTGTTCCTTGTATGTTTACACACACTGCTTGTTCCAAAAGGAATGGAGGATTTCTGGCATTGAGAAGTGAAAACTCCCTTAGTCACCACTAGAAGCAGCTTTCAGTACCCCACTGGAATTTGCTGGCAGAGTAGAATGAAACAGGTAGCAGGGAACAGGAGCTAAGTGAAGATAAGGAAGAGGTATAAAACCATCTACCCACACAGGCTGTAGGAACACGGGGCAAGCGCGGGGTAGGAGAACGCTCCGTTTTGTCGAGTTAAGAATAGAAGCAGGTGGAGTTGGGGCACCAGAGCACACATCCAGTGGGTTGAAGGTTTTTTCTGGCAGGCCAGTATGTGAGCATTGAAGCTGATGATTAAGGTTTTCCTGGTGTCAGCTTAATTCTCCCTTGCTGTAAGTGAATTTGTTTTTCTCCCTCTGTAAGACTTGTCATTACTTACCCCACAGGTCATGATTTCCCAGGTCTTTCCCATTTCTGGCTTTTGAAATGCAGCATGTAAAGCCAAATACATTCTGCCAGCCTAGACTTCACCAAGTAACACAGAGTAGTCGTATCTCTCCTCCGACCCCACAACTTGCACATGACACTCTTATTAATACTTCCAGGAACAAGATTTCTTGGAGGAGCATCGCTCTGACTCACTTAACTGTGATTCACTATGAACCCAAATCCTTTCCTGCAGTGCTGCTTGCCTAGGCAGTTTCTCTTTTTTAATCAGATGTTTCCTCCCTAAAAGTAACGTTTGTCATGAATTTCATCTTGCTGATTTCTAACCATTCCTTCAGTCTAAATCATTTTGAACTCAAAGCCTGCTCTACAGTGCTTGTAAACTCGCCCCCAATGGCATCCTCCTCAGGCATTGTAAGATATCCTTCCCTGTACAAGCCAAGCTATTCGTGGAAGAGAACTGTACCACCCAGTGCAAAGAGCTTGCAGGACTAGGGGGAAAAACAAAGCGGGGGGGGGAGGGCGGGGGGGGGGGGGGGGGGGGGGGGGGGGAAATCACTATTTGACAGTAAGCCAAGGGCAACCATTCTTTGAGAAATGTTCTTCCAATAAGTGTGATCCCACTTTCTAAGCAAATTCAGTTTGTGCTGCTTTTACAGTGGTGTCCTCAAGGATAACACCAACAACTGCAGTCAACAGGCATGGCACTAACTGCCCCATCACTCACCCACCCAGCAGCTCTCCAGCCTGGAAGGAAGATTCCCCTTGGATGATCCACACTCAAAGCAAACAGGCTCAGGGTGCTTTCCTGTCCCATCCAAATCATTTGAACTCCCTATGTGGCAGTTCAAAAGCCTTCAGAACCCACTCTGAATCCCAATGGCATAGACCTTCCTGCTCCCAAAGAGCCACATACCAACCCAGACCAAACTCTGCTTTTTTTTTTTTTAATTTCAAAACCATCTGATAGCAGCACAAGAGTGCCAACACAGCAAACACTGACCAGCTGACACATCTCTGCTGATACAGGGCAGGACAGCGCAGACAGAGCTAACACGTGCTCTGCAATATGTTCACTGCTGTTTTAAAACAGGAGATTACACCAATGCCCCATTCAGAAGATGTCAGACTGTGTTGGCACATGGTCACAATGTGTTGTTACATGGTAATTTTCCCCTCAGCCCAAATATCACTAGCTAACGTTCTGGCCAGCCACTGCAAGGTAATCCTAGGCAGAAAGAAAATCCAAAATTCTTTCCCTATTAAGTCTATGTACAGCATAAGACAGATTTTTTTTTTTTCCCCTCTTCCTTGAGTTTCAGCTTTTCGCCTGGCTGCAAGGAGACAGGGCTTTAAAAGGAATACATAAAAAAATGCTTTCTTCACACTAGCTGCAAATTCACCTGTCTCCTCAATGCTGATACATTTTCCTTCAAAAGTTTACATCCTTTGACATCTTTGCAGTCCCTCCATGTTCCTGCTGCTGTTTCTCAGCAATAGATAAGAAAACTTCAAAACCTTGCTCTGCACTGGCAATAATGAGATTCAAAAGAAAAGATTTTTTTCCAATCTTTCTACATAAAAAAGGCCTGAATCAGAGCCCAGCGGTGCACAAATATTACTCATGTCATTGACACTAAGAAAAGGGGAGCTGTGAATAAAAAATGTTAAAAATGAACACAAGGAGCATTGTTTGCATATCAGAAAAATTAATCTACATAGAGAAGTGTAAGAGCCTGCAATTCAGAAAGCAAAGAATTAGGACAGCCCAGCTGAGAATAATTTTCTAGCCAGTTAATTTAATTGCATAAATCATTCCTTTGTTAGCAATAAAGAGATATAATTAAAATGAGATTGCTTCTCATTTCTATTCTCTGGAAACTAAAGGAATTGATTTTGGGGAAAGCATTCTTCCAAATACCAGATCGGCAAATTACATTTACCTTTTTAGAAAGGCTAAATTATTTTGCGCTAATATCATGGAGGGTTTAATTAATTATAGATCTGCCATATGATCTTAAAGAAATAATTTACTTAATGCCCACAGAACAGAAGTTTGTAAGTGCGCGTATCCCTCTGATAGATGGTGTGCAGATTTTTACAAACAGGTCAGAAGTTGAACAGGTGGCTGTCAGGAGAAATATGAGGAAATATAATAAATGTTTAAAGATGGGGGATGGTTTGTTAAGAGATATTAAAGTACTGCTTCCTATTTATCGGCACATACCTGGATTACTGTTCTTTGAACCCCTCTGAACTGGTTTTCTTCTAATATTGTAATGGTGGTTGTTCGCTATCCACAAATCTTCTGGGCTCAATAAGCATTAACAGGTTAATAACAGAACAACAATCAGAGAAAAAAACCACCGTGAAAGCCCACCCATTAAAACGCAATATTGCTTTTGCTGAATATTGCAGGGGTTGGCCACAGTCAGGCCCTTAACAAGGCTGTAACACAATACATCTAAATACAGAAGTCCTATGTCATGCTGTACATCATACTCTATAGGCTCTGCTTTCCCCTCAAAGCCAAAGAATCACAGAAGCAGGGAGATCACACGGGCTATCGAACTCCCTCTGCTGCACTTATGGCCAACCAGGCAACAGGTCTAACAGAGGAGACCCAAACCAGCCTACGCTGCATGCATACCACACACCACAGGCCACAGCACTTCGCCCAGAGTCCTAAGACCTGCAGTAAAAACAAAGACCATAGCATGCAACAAAGCGTCACCAACACTCCAGCTTTCACCAACATAAATGCAGAAAAGATAAGTAGACATGTTCCTAGAAATAGGTAAAAGTCTCCCCAAATCTTCATATGCCCTCAGCTCATGTGCCCTGCTAGAACAGGGTAAAACAACAGTGTCTGCCATTGGCATCTGACGGGAACTCTGAAATTTAGTGATCAGTTTAGCACTGAGTTTGCAAGCAGGATGCACCAGCCGATCGCTCAAAATAATGTCATGCTAACAGGGAAATACCAAAGGTCTGTACTAACACCCTGCCTGCATCATGCCCAATTCCTACAGATTCTGGGGAAGAAGAAAACCTCAGAGGCGTAGTTAATAGATAAAGTTGGCAGGGTGGAAAGATACTCTTTTCTATATATGCAAGAGGTGACCAGGAGAAATCCGCCATCACAGAACTCGTGGCATGAACAGCAACACGAGTTCCTTCTAAGCCTCTCCTCACCAGACAGTTTCCTTCTAGAGGAGTCTCCTCTTCAGCTGTAAGATTCTTTCCATGGTTTACCCAAGTGCCTTCACTAGGCAGCTTGCAAGCTAGTTTCCAAATTTCATTCCTTTGAAGGTTAAGAACTCTTCCACCCCCAATGTAGTTGTAAAGTATACACATAGAATCATAGAATTGTTCTGGTTGGAAGAGACGTCCGAGATCATCGGGTCCAACCATTAACCTATCACTACCAAGTGCCCCACTAAATCATATCCCTTAGGGCCTCATCTAAACGTCTTTTGAATACCTCCAGGGATGGGGACTCCACCACCTCCCTGGGCAGCCTGTTCCAGTGCCCGACAACCCTTTCGGTGAAGAAATTTTTATGAATATCCAATCTAAACCTCCCCTGGCACAACTTGAGGGCATTTCCTCTCGTCCTGTCATCTGTTACTAGGGAGAAGAGACCGACCCCCATCTCTCTACAACCTCCTTTCAGGTAGTTGTAGAGAGCAATAAGGTCTCCCCTCAGCCTCCTTTTCTCCAGACTAAACATCCCCAGTTCCCTCAGCCGCTCCTCACAGGACTTGTGTTCCAGACCCTTGTGTATGTGTATAATACACATACAGCATTTGGGGCACCTGTCTTCTCTCATCACGCACTCCTTGTAACTAGTTACCATGCAGGAGACCTCAGACACAATGGTGAGATGGTGGGGAGGGAAAAAAAACAAACAAATTTTTCCATCTTCCACTAACAGCCAAACAGACTAAAAAGCAGGAGGAATCCACGGAAAAGAGCTAAATGACCTGAACAGTTAAATCAGCTGCACTTGGCTTCTGCTGAAGCAGCCCCAGGCACTCTCCCTGGCCAGGCAAGCATCGCAGTCTCATGGATGCTTCCAGAGTGAGTTACAAACACCACGCTGTCAGAGAGGGGCAAAGCAGGCAGTTCCAGAGAGCAAGATCCAAGCAGCAGGGCAGCGGTCAGTTATTGCAGGACATCCCCACAGCCATCAGGATTGCAATCATTTCTTCTAAGGCAAGGAGCCATGACCTCTCCAGGACACCCACCCTCATGCCAGTCTGCCGCTGCCACCACCCCCCCATCTCCTGCTGCAGGCAGCTCTCTCCTCCAACAGCAGCCCATCTTGCAAAGCTCACTCTGCCCTGCCTGCCAGGGGCTGCATCATGGGCAAGGAGAGGGATGGAGCAAGGGGTGTTGCTGCTAGGGGCAGAAGGCAGGGAACAACCCGTTTCCTCAGTGTTGTAGCAGGATTGGGTCTTTCACATCCACTCAGGGCTTCTCTCCACAAGAAAGGAGGAACAGACACTCCTTTCTACATTTGAGACCACCAGTAATTTCATGGGACTTCTGTCATGCTGCCCACTTTCTCAATTGTCCTTTTTAATCAGATAAAAACTGCCACCCTTCTACCTCCCTCCACAAGAGGCTTCCCCTGCCATTGAGGATTCCCAAATCTGATACTCTTCAAACAAAGGACAGACTGCTAGGTACAAATTTAAGTCAGGCTACTTTGATGAACTCTCCAAACATCCACAGAAAGTTTTCTACAGATCTCAGACAGGTACTAAGCTGCATCATTTCCAAGGAGGACACATCCTTATGCAGTAAACCCTGAAGGCTACGGAACATCTCAGCACCGTACCTGCCTGGCAACGCCACTCTCAGTACCAGCTTAGCCCATCCTCTGTGGGATCTGTGGGAAACAGAAGCTTCCCAGGATCCGCACAGCCAGTAAGTCATTCCTACACACAGCCCATCACACACATGCTGGCTCTGCCTCATAAGCTCTTCCTTTTCTATGTGCTTTGGAACGGGGGGAATAGGACAGGAACAGCCTTGTCCCAGGAACATCATTCCCCATGCAGACGACCACCACCGCATAGCGACAGCGCACTCCTCACCAGGGAGGATGCTGCGAAGGATGGCACGTAAGCTGAGAAAGGAGAGGGCTTCGCATGCAAGAGTTAAATAGCAGATAGATTAGATCTCATCATTTGATATTTCCAGGAAAAGTATTGTGTTGCTATGGAAACCTCAACATAACCCGGGTTTTCCCTCCTTTTGTTTGTTCATTTTCTACAAACACGGGCCTCTCCCAGTCCCTTCCAGCGGGGCTTACCAGTCACAAAAACAATTTTTCTAATATACTCGTAAAGAGAAGTGGACATTTTTCAGTACATTGCCACAACCTCCAAACTCTTCTTTTGCAATAGGTACTGTATAATTTGCTACCCATCAGGAAACTCAGCTCCTAGACACCTTGCTCTCTTTCTGCTTGGGGAAAAAAGAGAAAAAAGCCTCATGGTAATAAAATTGAGCCTTCTTAGGCTTTGTTCAGGGAGAAGTCACACCTACAACCTCCTTTCTCCCAGAGTCAGCAACATACACCTCTCGTGATTGTGCTTTAGTACTTGTAAGGACTTGTCTCACTCTAGGCATTACAGATGTTTACTCCCAAATTGCAACAGCTCTGCCCACAAACTTTCCATATAGAAAACGAGGCCAAACCCCAAAAAGCAACCTAAAACCCCTAGAAATAGACTTTGTATTGCAGTAGGGTCAGACAGCCACATCAAAACAAGGAACAAAGCAAGGTCCTGTGGATTCTTCTGTCTTAGATAGCCCAGGCCTCATCAGTAACTACACGCATACAACTTGAGGATGCCAGAATGAGAATCTAGCAGTACTACTACAAACCAGCAAACAACCCCACACAGGCAGTGACATTGGTGACACCCTGGAAGGGTTGCTTCAATTTACCTGTCACACTGTCTCTTTTAGACTGTCAGCACTGTAGGGCAAAGACCATCAGAGACTGTTATACAACAGGGAGAACAGCACAAGCCAAACCTGATTCTGGCCCGTTGCCACTGCAAAAACAGAAGTGACACAAGGTGATAAAGAACGAGAGGAACAAAACTGATCCAATCCCCATCAAATCATGCACACACACACAAAATAAAAGCTTGGTCTCTACGTTGCAAGACACCAGTGCAGTTTTTAAGAACTGTTAGTGGGTTCTGCCACTGCGGAGTCACCCTACTGTTATGGAGCAATGGACTACAGAACAGCAGGAGAGCACTCGAATCTTTTGGGGTTGAAGAAAAAGTGTATTGCAGCAGTGCTGATACATACCTACCATTTATTTTCTTGCATCCACTGGCATCAAGAAAATCCAACATAATCAATATTCTGCAAACATTTTCATAGAAATGTTAGCGCTAAAACCACCACAAATTAATAGGGTCCCTTGAATGCCACAGAAGAGACACCACCTAAGTGTGAAATGCTATGGAGTTTCATGTCACATAGTTCTGTCTCCATTTAGAAGATCTCAAGAAACAGACCATTCCCTTTTTAGCTTTGGGAAGCAAGGCATTTTGCAGGCAAAGAGAATCTGGATATTCAGCTCCAAGTTTTCCTTGTTTTTATTCCCAAGTGTCTCTGGCCATTTATTTTACTCTATGTCTGGTCCCTAAGCCCTGGAGACTCAGCACCAGCTAAGGTGGCTTCAGTGCCTGAGCCAGCTTTACTAAAGGTAAAAGGGCACTTCAAAGCTGAGTCCCATGACTGTAAAATGCAACATGATTTCATGGGTACTGGCAGCCTCAAAACACCCTTCATATCCTCCAGTCAGAAGACAACACCAAGAAGGACAGAGCAGCTTTTTGCAGTTGTTTGGATGGTCTTCATACAAAACTGACCATCAGTTTTCTGAAATCTTTATAGAAAGAAGTTTTAACTTTTAGTTTATCTGGTCCTGGCTAGTCCTAGAATATATGAATGTCAAGCTGCAAAGTTGTTATTCTAGGGCTGCAGATTCAGCAAGTTTCCTTTGGCTTCCTCAGCAAAGCTGTGGCAGGAACAAACCATGAATTCACTACCACTCTCTGTGCCCACAGCCCCACCAAGTGGCCAACGCACCTGCATCGCCACTTCCAGCTCATCCACAACCAGAGCAGAACGGTCTCACAAAGCACTGTGGAAAAACATAAAACTCACTCACTTAACCCAGCCCTACTCACTTTCTCCAAAGCCTAACAGAAAAAGGGCTTCTGAGACAAAGTTCTGAAGAGCTTATTTCTGGCAAGACTTTTGAGTAAAGGCAAAACAGGGGAGTGAAAGAGAAGCTTCCTTCTGTCACAAGGAAAGGCGCAGCAAGACATACAAGCAGCAGACGAGCCTCCTCACACAGCCTCCTAAAGTTTTGTTCATGTTCACATGCTGTGCCAAGCCATAATCTAAATTGCCTACCTATTTCCCATCTTACCCATTACTACTTTTTCTACTTGCAAAAATACAAAAGTTTAAATTCTTCAAAAAATTGGAACAAAGCCCTGTCGTCCCTCTGAGACAACATGTCCTCGTGGGCAGGAGACATTTACCTTCTTTTTTAATAGTTTATGGTGTGGAGTCTTGGAGCCTGTGCAAAGGAAGGATACTCGGAAATAACAGGAAGTTCAAACTGTGCTGTCCACACATATATTCTGGATGTTCCTATGTCTGAGCTTGTAAGAGGAGGTATTTTCAGCACAGCACCTTCCCAGCTGGATACGACAACTCTGCTGATAAGCTCCATGCCCTCTCCTCTACTCTACCCACTTCCCCTCATACACAGTTGGGTTTTTTTTAAATTCTAAGCTAAAACTGTTCAGCTCTAAGGAAGGAGGTTTGGGGACAGGCTATGGACAAGCTGACAGACAATCCATCTTAAGCTTCCTGCTCCTGGAAAGTGACTTTCCGAGTGGTAACCTATACTCACACTGACCTTCTCGGTGATCTAAGCTACTGCCTGATCTATGCAGGTTCCCTAAAGAAAAGCTCTAGTAAGACCCAGACCATGCTAAATCAGAGCACAAAGCAAGTGCATGGGCTCTGCTCTGTATTAATCTGAATTGGCATCAAAAGTTACCTGGTTACTCAAGCACACAAGCAGAGGTGTAGAACCAAGTTTACAGGATATTTATACAAAGATGGAATAGACATTAAATCTCTCACATAGGTTAGCAGGCTCAGATCAGGGCTACATCCTGCCCTGGTTTCCTAAAGATTAACTAACTTAACTGCAGCCCAAGCAGTACAGTGAAAGTTTGCTACAAGCTTTAGGTAGTATCGTATACTAAAGTATACGTATCATGTACTGAAGTACATGCAAAAAAAAAGTCAAACACATTTAAACAGTGTTATGCCAAGCTGTATAGCAGCTACTGGCAGTCAATTATTCTCACAGGTAGACTACAGGGAAGGCTGTGAAGGTCTCATTCCACCAAGTCTAGCCTGGCTATGCCCTTCCATCAGCTTCATGATAGATGTCCATCTATAATTTGCTTGTTTCACACCAGTGTCTCAAAATAAAGGAGTTCTGCAGTTTTCTTCGATTTAGGCCTTAGCAGAGGGCTCTAGGCATTTAGACAGAAATACTAACAAAAAAATAAATACGAAAATTTTGAATAACACTGCCCTCTGGAGGGAAATTCAGCTGTATCGCCTTAGCAAAGCCATCCTCCCTTCACTGCTATTCAGGTCACACTAAAACTCCCCCCACTGCCTTGCCATATGGTTCAAGATCAGTAGCAGTTCTTGAAAAGCAGCAGTAGACTCACACCTAGGAATCAATTACCTTTAGATAAAATATAGTTTGGGTTATGTTTTATTTATAGGTATTTTGGGTACAAATAGACAGGCCACTCTGAAGGCACAAGAGCCTATTGGAAACACATAAACCCATCCCTGGAAATCAGAAGTTTTGTTTCTTCATGAATTGCAGCCTTTTGTTTTACCCAACAGCAAAATAGAAGAGCAGGAACCAGAAGCTAGCATTTTCTTTGTCCTGCAAATTCCTAATCACTGGGCTACACAAGCATGATCTCTCTAGCCTACGAATCTTGATCTTTATATGCAGTTTCCTGAAGGACAGTACACTTATCCCATCAAAATCATCCACTGACTGGAGTAATCCCTTGCGGTATCTATTTGAAGCTTTTGGGAATCTCTTTCCCAAAGCTGCTGTAATATCCAGGCTGTGGAACACAACTTCCAACCAGTCTTTATGAGAAAAGAGATACTACTGTTATATTTATAGAATACCAAGTCACATGAGTTTACTTGGAATATCTATAGCATCACCAAAAAAAATAAGCCACATCCCAAAATTCTCAGAGAAGTTAAAAGAAGGAACTCATGGCTTCCTGTATCTTGTCAAGCTGGGATATAGGCTAGACTGACATGAGGAGCAGGGATATCTCAGGAAAGCTCAGGGAAAACTCTATGCAAGCCTTGCCGCCTCTCTTCAAGAATTGCATAGTATTGCAAGTCTGGAAACACCTAAAAATTATCACACAGTTTTGCACAGACATCAAGTTCATTAGCAAGTACTGCCAATGAGAAGCAACACCTTCCCATAGATGGTATCTATGTCACGCTAAAATCCACGTTATGGCAAAGGGAGTGGAGCACACCTGCACACAAAGAACATAATCCTTTAACACACAGCACAAAAGGAGAGATTCATTAAAAAACTTGCTTCCAAAGCACAATATCCAAAACATCACTAGTTATTCCATGTGTGACCTAGTGCACAAAACCCATAGAGAATTCTTCTGTGCCTTGCATGTACTTAACATCTTTAGCTCTTGGGAAAAATCAACTACCTTAGCAGTTAGACTTTCACTAGTCTGTGCACCAGATGCTGCCGCGCAACATTGCGGGACTGCTGGGATGAAGAGTACACTCACTTAAAAACACAAAGTTGTGACACACCCACCCACCCCCACCCCCCCATCACACAGATTGTATTTGGTGGAAATTGGAAAACAGTATGAGAAGCTTTGTAGTAGGTTAATATTTGCGGACTTTCACTGAAATGCTACAATGTAAGAAAAAACCTCAAAGCAAAACATGAAAAGGGTCTGATGCCTCAGTAAGAGCTTTAGAAGCAATGATCACCTGCTGTTCCTAACTGACTTGCTAGCACCTCTAGCTAATAAGAGTAGTTGAAGAATCAAACAAAACCAGAAAGATATTATCTATAGAGGCTTGAATCCTCCTCCCTTCATTATAAAAAAATTCTAGTAGTTCACATTCCTACATGTGTACAAAGCAAAATTTTTAAATTGGAATGTTATGCCAAGTCAGTTGGGAGAGTAGGGAGGGAAAGACTTAAGAAAAATAGGGTTAAATATCCTTATATCAACTATTTTAAAAATTAACATTTTATTTCTGGAAATAGTTAAAAACACTGTGGCTGAGTGCCATCACAAGTTAAGGTACAAAATACTAATCTATAATTTTTTTATAGGACTAAGCACCCAAACACAGACTTTCTAATAAACACAGATGAGTGTTCAATACCCCACAGAGCAGAAACAATGAGTTCAAGCATCTAGAGGTACTGTACTGTTAACTAAAATGATACTCTTGAGTGTTTACACTCACCAATATTCACAATGCGAGTAAGTTGGCACTTACATGGATGCTACTGCTCCATCAGGATTTAATCTTAATTGAATAATGGTAGTGGAATATCACCTGTTACTGACTTATCTTGAACAGTGTGTCCGTTCAGGCCAGACCAATGCACCAGGTGTTCCCAGATCAAAGTTTGCAGAACAGGTTCTACAAAAGGCAGGATTCTGTCTAAATGTTAAGCAACCTGGTGTTAGCAAGACTTGCATTATTACCACTAAAATCAGATACTGACTGAAGCAATACAAACAGGCTAAACTGAGTGTTCTCTTATCCACGTTAGCGAGCTCACGACATCAGGATCTGTCTAGAAAGCTAAATGTGTTCTGACATGGTTTTTGAGAAAGCTGGCTTTCGCCTGGACTAATTATCCATCCCATAGAAAGCACAAGATCTTGAGTTCAGATACGAGGATAAACATAACGAAAGTGAAATACAAGTGAAGACAGGTCTAAGAACTACTTCCAGGACTCTGAACTCTAAGCAGTCCCTTCTTCAGTTCAGCAATTTTATCTTCTCTTGAGGCTGCATAACTCTTTGCTGTCTTAATGAGAGAGTCATGACGCTTCTCCAACCCAGCCTTCAGATTTAGGTATATTTCCTACAAAGAGGAGATAAAAAAAACCAAACAAAGTTAACATTTATGCTTTACAAGGATAAAAGCGAGAGTGGTCTGCTAGTCTCAAGTTATTTCAAAGGTACCTCGTCCCTGGCTTAACAAACAGCATTCACAGAACACAGGAAAGTTACAAAACATCAGAAGAGTAAGAGCAGCCACAAGCAAAAACCCAATATTATGATTCTGTTGTAACTCTAGCGGTCACAATACTAAGATGGTCAAACACCAGCACTAGCCCAGTATTCACACTACTACGGCCCCGTTCTGTGTTAACCTGTGCCACCAAGGTCTCTGCCACTGACTGCTACCATTGTCCGCCCAGCACAGACAGTACTTCCATAATGAACAGACAGGATGAGATGCTACAAGGCAGACTGCGATCCCCTACTCCCAACCCATCAGCATTTCTGCCTCTTTCCAAAGCTGAGCTGGACAGTCATCTTCCTGAAACCCTAGGAAGAAAGGGGTTTTGACACAGCAAGTGGTCCTGTATTTGAGGGAGGCTGTTAAGATTACAGCACTACTCATCACTACAACATGAATGTAAAGCTTCACAGGTCAGGTCCCAGGGGCCAAACAAAAAAAAAAAAAGGAAAAAAATCAACGGCTTAGAGCTGGAAGTACCATGATACAAAAACAGACATCATGAAAGTAGCATAGTATCTGCTACAGGCACAGATGGGAAGACAAGTTTAGTTTCACCTCCCAGAATAATGGGCAGTCCCACTATTCCAGAGTCTTTTCTCTCAGGTCTGCAAAGCTCACTTCTCCTGTGGGCCATCTACAGCCAGCAGAGATGAGCGCAAGGCCTAGCAACCCAGTGGAACCACAAGTAGGAAGTGCTCTCCCTCCAACTATCCACCCAAACCACCACCTGCACAGCATACTCATTTTTAGGGCCAATAAGTGTTCCTTTATCTACACAGCCCGAGTTAAAAATCAGTTTTGAGAATACCAAACAGGATTCCTTTAGGAAAACCACCTCACCTTGGCTTTCATTTCTTCTTTTTCAGCATTCTCATTCAGCTGCTGAATTTTGAACCTTGTCTGTTGGATTTCCTTGTGAATGGCTGTTACTTTATCATATACAGCACCCCTCTTCTCCTGAATTCTGTTACAGTATCTAAAGGTAGGAGAAAAAAATTAGCACTGAGCCATTTGACTAATTCCAGATTAAAAACTTAACCCCACCACAAGCAAAGCTTGCATTTTATAAGCATGAAACTAACAGCTTCTAGAAGCAATGCTGTATAGAATTTAATTGCTTAGAAAATTGTCCAATTCTTAAACTAGAACAACTTAGGTACAAGAAGTGAAATTCAAAGTGGAGTTAGAGGAGTACGAAAATCCTCAGTTGCTGCCAATCAAGGCAATTCAAGTGACTCCAGTGGAACCATCCCAACAGACAGCTGCATCTTCCTGCCTTTGGGTAAGGCAGTACAGGTGTCCGTGGAGAGCCCTGCCTGAAGGCCAGCCACTGGACCAGGTTAAAGCAATATAGCTGCACTTGATGTTTCAGCATAATTGAGAGTCACTCGTTTTCCTTAGCCTCGGATCCCCTCCCACCAGGTTAGAGCTCTAATCTCATACATCTACGTATGTTATCTGCAACTTCCAGTCCATCGCATCCCAAACGATGACCACATAGTATTTCCCCAGCTTGCAGGTAAAGTCAGATGGCACCAGCTGTGAGCTGCCATGTAATCACTAAAGAGTTAGCATGGGAACAGGGGATCTACTCTGACTTCAAGTGCAAAACACACCTACCAGTTTATACTAAGCATTCGTACAATAATTAACAGTTGGAACTGTAGCAGCTGCTTTCTCTAAAGAATGGCTGAAATCACTCATACTTAGCAAGAGCCTACTTACATCTTCCTACCTCAAGGGAAGAGTCAGGACACATTCTCTTATTCATGAGCAAAAACTCTTGTTTTCAAACCAAGGTTATCTCCCTTCCCCTCTTGCTTATCCAAGCATCTAATTTTATCACTCAAGGGAAATATCTAACATGTTAAAAACAGATAAATTGGCAGCAACTTTTAACATAAGAGCATTAGATTATATTATTTTCATTCTGTGTTTGGAAGGAAAAATAGCTTTTAATTAACCTCCTTTAGCTGGTACAACACACTGAATGAGGAGCAAAGGAAGCCTGCGAATCTTGCTGCCATTCTACACACCACACAAGCCTTTCAGTGTGACTAAATCTTAGTTGACTCTCTCAGCTATGTGCAAAAAGCTCTCTTCCATCATAGTTAATCTACCCAGCCAATAATTTTCCACATTCCCTTTCCTATCTGCATACAAAACAGGTTATATAATAAGCTTTCTCTATAAGAGTTCAGCACTTCTAATCTCGCAGTGAAGCCACGACCTCACAACACTGCAGTTTGCTGCTGCAGAAGTGACTGCTGTGCTGTAAACACTGCCCTGCAACTTGCCTTTAGCATACAGTAGGAAGGAAGATGGGCTAAGAGGCTTTGATCAAACGACACTTTTCCTTTTGTTTTAGAAGCATTATGTCAGGATAATACTCCTCTGAGATACGAGCCCCATTTCCCCATGGGTCTTGAACATCTTTGATAATGAGCAAAAGTGGCAAGGGAAATTATGAAAAATTCATGAAAGGCAAATGGGGCTTTGTTGAAGTCTGATAAGTTGGAAAATTATCCCAATGTGACATTCTCTTTAAGAAGATAAAAGAATCAAGAATAAGCATTATAAATTAAATTAGTGCTCCAATAAAAGAATTGCTGTCAAGTCACATTGCAATTATTGATTTGAGACCCCAAGTCCCTGCCTGTAGCATTACTGGTCTTCATACAAAGCTATCCCACATCGCTCATTTTCTCCTTACTGCTAAGCTACATGTTTGTACCAGATGCAAACTTTGGTAGCACATAACAAAGATATAAAGCAGAATCAGGGAGAAACGTCAACTCATCCATACTCAAATACAGTGTGCTTATATTGCTCAACATCTTCACGCTTCTTTTTTATCCTTATTTCAGCTGTAAACAGCTTCTCGTGTTTTGCAGTGACCAGTCTCTTTAAGGACATTTCATCTGTCTTCCCCTTTTTCAGCTC
This sequence comes from Phoenicopterus ruber ruber, assembly GCA_009819775.1. Taxonomy (NCBI): domain Eukaryota; kingdom Metazoa; phylum Chordata; class Aves; order Phoenicopteriformes; family Phoenicopteridae; genus Phoenicopterus; species Phoenicopterus ruber. The sequence goes on from CM020222.1 coordinate 30,208,777, forward strand.
TATCTGAGCACTCTCAAGCTGGTCCTCCAGATTCCTGACCTACAGTACAAAAGATGTATAGAAATAGTTAAATAGGGGGGCAAGAGGGAATCATCGAAACAACATACCCTGTTAGTTTATTAAGATTAGAACTAGCTTCCTGCTTTTTGAAGATCCAATTGCTAACTAATTCTCCCAGTTAAATCCCAGTTCCCTAGTCTTATTTGATTTTAAATACATCCAAATGGACAAGATCCCATCACTTAGAATGATTTTTCAGGAGTTACTACGAGTTCTGCTATAGCTCTCAGCCAAGGGTAATTTGAATATATGCTATACAAATACCCCAAAAGACTGCATAGCATTTTTCTAACGCTCCTAACAATGGCATTCTCCCAAAAGTGAGTAGTAAATAGCAAGGTACTATATTGTGACAAACATTTAATCAGGGAAAGTCTGGCTTAGTAATATTAATAGCATTAAAGGCACTTAAGACATGATTCTTTTTGAGGTAGTAATTTTTTGCGCTTAGCTTCTGCTCTCTAGGCAGAAGAAACTGAGGGTCTTTTCTTCTTCTTCCATCATTTCCTACCAACAACCCCAAGACAGTTCAAACTATTTTAGGTCAGGTTTCTATGGCAACAGAGGCTTTGACTATTAAAAGTGGTCAATAGTACATTAGCTAGTGGCATGCAGCAAAGCAGCAACTATGTTTTACTGATGTTTTTAAGAATGAGGCTTTGAAGTTATCCAAATTCTTTCTTTTTGCAATAGAGGAGATGGGAACTTTCAAAAATACAGACATTTACTGATGATCACCTATCTTGCTTAGACATTAAGTTCTCCCTAACCAGATACAATTTAAATAATACAAACCTCTGATAAAACACTGGCCAGTCTCTCCACATTTGCTCCCTGTCTTTCCATCTTCTTTTGATACAACTGCACCTCCAGTTGGCATGATGGCAGAACCTCAACTAGGTCTCTATAACCTTCATATTTCTCAATAACCTCTTGCTTTAAAGAGAAAAGACTTATTAATAAAACAGCTTTGGAGCTCAGCAGTTATTTTGTATAGTATTAATGCATATTGACTTTTACACCCATTCCCTTGTTGTTTAACATACACTGAAATTAATATTTAGTAGTTACTGAAATGCAATCTTCAGTTCGTAAAAAAAACGCATTTATTTGGAAAGCACGGGAAAAGTGACATGCAAGTGTTTTACACTGAACTAACTAGCTTGTTATAAGAGCTTTCAGGACAGGAAAAAGCTAACAGTGAAGAAATTCTATACTGGTAAAACAGGAGTTATGTAAAGCATCAAACAGATGTCTGGAATTACAGCAATAAGAGTTTACATCTTTGGAACAAAAATACCTAGGGAGACAAAGCTATGCAAGCTTCACTGATGTATGAGGGATCATGAACTACAAGCATTTAAAGACTGAACATTACTGTAAAACCCCCCAAAAAGCTAGGAAGGGAACTCTGTGTTTAGCGTACTAGTGGAGGCAGCCATCAATTCCAGAAACAGCGAATGATAAGAGACACTATGAAGCATGTGTTCTAAATCCAAGGACATTTGTGAACTGCCAAAATATTGTCATCTCTTGAGAACAAACAGTCAAACAGGTATAGTATAGATTCAAGAGTTCTTCACCTAGTTTCACAAACAAACAGTTACTCGTGGAGGACAAAGCAGCAGTGACTGCAATCCTGCTTTTCCAAAAAAACCCACAACATCGAAAAAGCCACCAACACAAAACACACCACGACAACAAAAAACCACCCCTGAAACCAACCTTCAGTTTTCTCTGAAGTTGTGATTTCATTTCAGACTAAGCACTGTTCTGTTGATTTTTGACTAGAAGTATAAGTCATTCAAGAAGCAGTTCTAGATGATGACAGTTCAGTAAAACATGTGCTTTTTCTAATAGAATACCTCCTTGTGTGGACAGAGGAAAACCTCACCTTGGATTTCTTGAGTTTCTTAACAGTCTCTTTCATCAGTTCTTTGTAATTTTTCAGTTCCTCTGGACTCTCCACAATTTTTGATTTCAGCTGCTCTTGTTCTTCTTTCAAAGTAGCCATTGTCACTTTAAGCTCATTCTAGTTAACAAGACAAACACACTTTCAATAGTAGCAATTAGGTGAACAAAGAGGAATTGTGAGGCACGGCTTGCCAGGATCTAATGACTAGACAGGTTCTTTTCTCTGTTGTAAGTCATTCCTCATTAGGAAGTTTGTTTAAAAAACAAATTCCTCTGAACAGCATTAACATTCCCAATCAAAGCAGTTAACAGTCCGTTTTGCTCCCTGAGCACGCATACAGGGGTGCAACACTAAGTCACAAGAACAGCATTTAACTAGTACTCCACAAAAAGCCTGCCAGGTAATACATATTACTAGCAGCTCTCTCCCCTTCAGAACCCCTCACCTAGGGCAGCCCAGGCAGTCACTGCAGGGTTTCAGAGCCAGCTGTATCAACCTGGTAGAAGAGCAACAAGCTTCCTGTGCAACCTCTCAAAACCGTCCTGTTTGGTCCCCACCAGGTCAGCGACTGCCTCGTTAGCCATTCTGTGCACCTAAGGTAAGCCCATAGCTGCTCAGAAGTCCAGGTGTCTCACCCTTTAACAGATCAGCTTCCTGAACACAGGCAGAGCTTTACATTGCAGAGATGTGTATTTAACAACAGAACAAGCTACTGCAGTAAAGCTTCCATGTGGAAAAGTCTTTTAAAAAACAATAATAATCACCACCTGAATATTACCTAGCTCCAAGTATAATTTGATCCTAGAGAGAGATGATTAGTTGAACTGAGGTGCAAGCTACAGCCTACACATACTTACCAGTTTTCGGGTATTGTCTGCAATATCTGACTTCTTTTGCGAAATCACTTCTTGCAAAGCTGTCTAAAAAAACCAAACCAACTTTAAATAAGCATTTCTGCAACTGCTACCTCCTTTACCCTTCTATCACAGATCTGCCTACAAGAGAAATCCCATTTATGGTTACTTTGGAGTGCCATAACTAGCATACAAAATTGCAGTCTAAGATTTAAAAGATGGGGAAGGAGAACATTGTCACAAAAGCCACTGGGAGCACTACGGAGCACCAGCCAGCGGTAGGTAACAAGGAACCTCCTAGGACGATAAAAGACGGACTACCTTTATTCTTACTGACCCTGGCGCGCGCGCGCTCTCTCTCTCTCTCTCTCACACTCTCTCTCTCTCACACTCTCTCTCTCTCACACTCTCTCTCTCTCACACTCTCTCTCTCTCACACTCTTCTTCACCAGAGGCACTTTTCTCCAGAAAAAACTAAGTTAATACAAGGTCCCAAATAATATAGAAGTCGAGCACATGGTTAATAATATTAATAGTAGAGACATGACTTAATGTAACAAAAAACCCCACAGATTTCCCCCCCCCCCCCCCCCCCCCCCCCCAAAAAAAAACCAACTGAAAACATTATCTATGAGACCTTAGAGGCAAGTTGCCATTGCTGGAAAGTTACCCCTGCAATCAATTCTACTCTTTTTGCCAGGCATTCCCTTGGGTGACCCTTCTTAAGCCTCATTTCTTGCCATGGCTCACCTCCAGTTCCAGCTCTCCGAATTCAGGCAGAAAACAAAGCAAAAATTCAACAGGGAAACATACATATCACACTTCTGAACAATAACAAAGGTATCTCCCAAGTCATTGCAGGAATGCATGTCAAAAAGAAAGAGCCAAACACACATTTGTATTCCCCAAGTCTGATTTCAAGTATGTTTCACATTCCTTACATTGAAATGAAGAGTTGATGCTAGGGGTTAGGCAAGACATTGCGTTGCAATGACCTTTGTTTTAAATCAGAAACGTCCCCTTTATCCTTTGTAGAAATAGGGGAAGAGGAACAAAATCAAAATAAATAAGGAACACTCATGATCAGAAGCCGTAGCAGCATTTCAGAGAAATATGTAACAAAATCATACTTGTTTCCGATGATAGTCTTGCCTTAGTAGCTGCTCCAGTTCTCGAATGTTATCTGTCAATTGCTTGACCTCTGCTTGATGTTCAACTGGAACAGTGCTAAGCAAAAAATAAAGATATTGGACAGTTTCAGCATCGTTATAGTCAGGTCAGAGTACAGTAGATAAAACAATCACTCTCTCCAAAGAGTTTACAACCAGTAACTTCAGTAATCAGGGCAAGATAGTCTCTAATACATCTTATTTGCCTTGCTCGTAAGATTCTTGTAGTTGAAACATAATCTAAAGAGCTATTTTGGCAAGAAGTTGTACAAGCACAACAGGACTAAGTTTACAGATCACATTAAGCAAAGCACAAAAGAACAACACTTCTACCAATTTTTGTGGCAATTTTCATTTATGAAATTGCATAATATTACCCGTCACAGAAACAGCTTGTATTAGGGTAGACCTATAGCTAGAGAACTTCCTGTCTAGCACATGCCAAGAACAGCTATCAGAGAAAAAACTCTTTGTTTTGAAAGCCATCTTGGAAATGAGCCATCTCCTCATCCTATTATCCACAAGCAAAAACAAAACTTAATGGTGCAAAGACACAGGCAGTAGGGCTAAACGGCCTGAAACGGAGAATGGTGCAAACATGTCAAATAAGTAAGGAAGACAACTTTACCCATCTATTAAGTTAAAGATGGGCTTCCTACAGCTATTGAAGAGTTTTTAGTGATAGGTCTTTATCTAACTATAACAGCAAAAATATTCACCATAGTCCAACATACAGAATACAGTATCCTCTCAAAGCAACCATATAAGTCCAAAGTCACATTTTTATTTTCTGCCAGCAACTCTTCTAGCCTAACACCAGTAGAGCCACTTTTGTAACTCTGAGTGCAACCCAACAGCAACATTGCTGTATTTTCTGGCTTATTTCCCAGGGAGGCTAACCAGCGAAGTCAGACAAGGGCCAAAGGAGAAGTCAAGTCTGCTCAAATTAAGAGTTCCTACAGCAGTTATCAAATAATTCTGTCAAATCACACAGCTTAACTACTCAGTTCCTGTTTAGGCACCCCATATAGAATCATAGGATTATTTAGGTTGGAAAAGACCCTTAAGATTGAGTCCAACCATTAACCTAGCAGTGCCAAGCCTGCCACTAAACCGCATCCCTAAGTGCCACATCTACATGCCTTTTAAATACCTCCAGGGATGGTGCCTCAACCACTTCCCTGGGCAGCCTGTTCCAGGGCCTGACAAACCTTTCGGGGAAGAAACTTTTCCAATATCCAATCTAAACCTCCCCTGGCACAACTTGAGGCCATTTCCTCTGGTCCTGTCATCTGTTACTTGGAAGATGAGACCGACCTCCACCTCACTACAACCTCCTTTCAGGGAGTTGTAGAGAGTGAGAAGGTGTCCTCTCAGCCTCCTTTTCTCCAGGCTAAACATCCCCAGTTCCCTCAGCCGCTCCTCACAGCACTTGGGCTCTAGACCCTTCCCCAGCTTCGTTGCCCTTCTTTGGGCACACTCCAGCACCTCAGTGTCTGTCTCATAGTGAGGGGCCCAAAACTGAACACAGTATTTGAGGTGCAGCCTCACCAGGGCCGAGTACAGGGGGACGATCCCTTTCCAACTCCTGCTGCCCACACTATTGCTGATGCAGGCCAGGATGCCGTTGGCCTTCTTGGCCACCTGGGCACGCTGCTGGCTCCTATTCAGCCAGCTGTCGACCAACACCCCCAGGTCCTTTTCCGCCAGACATCTTTCCAGCCACTCTTCCCCAAGCCTGTAGCGTTGCCTGGGGTTGTTGTGACCCAAATGCAGGACCCAGCACTCGGCCTTGTTGAACCTCATACAATTGGCCTCAGCCCATCGGTCCAGCCTGTCCAGATTGTGTTCACGGAACAGGAAAGTCAAAGTCAGTCGTGCATCTCACAGTGCTTATTCCTCATACTCACTTCAGTTTCTCCAGCTTCACTGCTGCCTCCCGATTTGCAGCCTCCAGTTGTTGATGTTTCTCCACAGCTGATTTCTGCAAATTAAATATTCAGAGATATTTTTTTATTTTAGAGGAATATGATTTCTCTCCGGGCTTCTATCAGAGCCCTGCTCATCATGAAATGCACCATCTCTGTGCTACTGAGATATTCAGAAGAGAAGCCACCTGCAATTCTAACTTCAGCCCACTGACCGTTACGTCTATCTTTTCTCAAGTCAATGCGAGGTGTCAAATCTTCGCTTACCAGGCTAAACTATCAAATAAGTTAACGGAAAAACACTTCCAATAATAACCTAAGTAATAACTTGGTCATGGTCATACAGAAACCTTTACAATATTGACAAGCTCATACACTCTTCTAAACAGACATGTTTCCTTAAGGGCTTTGCAAAGGTTTTTCTTAAACCTTTACAGTAGCTGTGTATGCTTATAACACATAATATAGTTGTACAAGTTTTACATAATATTAAACTGGCACTTTCCTGTATAACTTGGCTACATTTAAGATTCCAGTGTGTTATTTAAACATGCAGTTAAAAACCCACCACCTTTACGGTCCCAGTTCTAGGTTAACATTAATTATACTTATGTAGGTATCCGGAGTAACATGACACCCAATCTTACATAGTTCAGTTGTAACTCCAAGTAGACCTCACGGCGGAATTCTCTGAAATTTACAAAGTTGAGAATGCCACTCAAGAAGCGAGCTGTCCTCTTTGTTTCTGAAATAGGAATCGCAAGCCATCACCGTTCTGGTTTCCCCATGCATTGCAATTGCATAGAAAAAGTCGGGCAAAACATAATTCAGAGAAGAGACGGAAATTACAAAACAACAGAATCCAAATTAGTTCTTCCCCTGCTCACCTTGCAAAGATTTCACAGACTACACAAAAACTAGCACCAAGCTATGAACTTACAAGGTCTTAGCAATTCTATGCAATTTAACAGATGAAAATGGCACCTAGGAGAAAAACTATTAAAATATACCTCTCCCATTAAAACAGAAGTCAGGGAGAAGGAGTGTCAATCTTTGACTACAACTCTGAAGACAAAACCTCACTGTAGCTACCAGGCTAACTGAAGGCAGCAGTTTGAACTGCAGAGACTTTTTGGCTCTATTCCAAGCAAACTTTGTGAAAGATGATTACAAAGGCCTTGAATGTCTTAGACAAGACAGAGCCAGAAGTGAAAGAGTTCTTCAGAATAGCCTTTTCCAAGTTGTTTGTGTTGTACCAGAATCACCACAGCTGGGTATTGAAAAGGGTGAAGCAAAAATTCAATTGCTTCCTACATAGGCATCAGCTATATCCCATAGCATTCCAGGGTTGCCAGGATAATTTTCATTACCATCTATTCCTACACTATTTCAAGTATGTCGCAGTCCACTCTCCAGATCAGTGGTTCAACAGACTCGTAGCATTCAAAACTCCCCTCAGGTAAATGACTGGATTAGCCTACATAAGCAATAAGGAGGAGAACTGCTCGTTAGAACCAGCTTGTCTAAGGGCCACAGCAAGGGTCGGAAGAGTAGCTGGAAGCCTGGGACAGTTCTCCATGCTAGATGCCCATCTGGCTATGCCAAATGAAGCACCTGGATATCAAGTGACACCCACCACCCCAGGAAATACAAGGATTACAATGCACTTGCTTACTTGGGTTTAAAACATCAGCAATTTGAAAATCATTAATCCGGCACACTGGAAGTAAGCGCTCCCTGCAAGGAAAACAAAATACAACCTTATCCGCAGTGACCGTTACTCAGTTTTTGTGCTATATCCATTTACTAAAAACCAGATCTTGTCCTCTCATCCCAGAGCACTTGTACAGCAAGCACGTAACAACAGTAAGTCTCAGGAGAATAACACAGTAGGACTCCACACACAGATCAGCATTAAAAATTCATATTCTTACAGCACCTCAAAGATTTCTATAGACAAAATATTTGCCTGTAGAACAACTTTTCAGATTAATTAGGAAACTCCTACACTTAACTGTTAGTCAAGTCTCCCCTTACAACTGAAACAAAGCTGAAAGTCTAACACTCACCTCATTTCTTCAAAAGTATCTACGTAGAATTCAGACAGCAAATTTACACAACAGGTACTTAAGATCCCTCTTCTAGGTGTAATGATGACCCTCTAGCCATTCAAAGTATAGATTTGTGCTCCATCTCAGTGAGGCTGGATTATTTAACACATTAATTTTGACAAGATAACTGCCTGCTGAGAATTTTACTCCATTAAACATTGCTGTCCCCTGTTCATCTGCAAATTTCACTTTGCTCAGAGCCAACAAGCAGTGGAACCACCGCCAGCAAAAAGGCATAAAGCCTCACTACTTGTAGTAAATTGGACCTTTACAAGGAATAGCAACTGAACAGATGCAGCATCTTCTACTTACATGTGAATATACAAGTTACAAACAGGTAGAAAGCCTTCAAACATCTGTGGATACATTATGTCAACGTTGACTGGCATCTAAAAAGTAAAGAGAGTCCATGCATAAGAAGAGAATACTTAAGCAAAAATACACAGGTTTGTTTCCACAACACAGATAATTCAAATAGGTTAAACACTGAGGACAGTCTCCCCATCCACATGGAACACATGTTAGAGGCTGAAGAATGCCATCAAGTTAATCAGTAGACTATTTTAAGTCTCAACTTTGGCTAGTCAAAATATAAAAAGACAATAAAAACTAAAGCAGCAGCGTTACAAACTCTGGAATTCAATCTAAACCCTCCAGTTTAGTTTGTTCAAAACTGGTGCAGAAGGACAACCTCTGCATTACACACCTAACAACAAGAAGCTCTTTCTTTAAATACCCTGAAATTTACACACTCAACTGTTTTATGAAGAAGTCAGAAGGAGAAGGCAGCGGTACACTGCCACCTTTTTCTGATATTTTAAACCTCATAATACTGTATCCCAGCTAACATCATTGCCTGCAAAGAACTGAGTTATCTTGTTCACATGTGATCTCCCCTTTCAGTTTATCCAAAAATGGCACGAGACAATACTCTTTATACTCACTTTCAGGAATCAGTTCTTGTCTAACAGAGACAGAAGATACCTTGTTGATTAACAATTTATCAGTTAACTTCCAGCTGCACTTCTCATTATTTTCCTCTCAGTTAACAGAGAAGTGGAGATGATCAAACATTAAAAGCAACATTTACTTTCCTTCTAGCCCAGTCTAATATCTAAGCAGAGACCCTCCAGCCATGGCCAAAGGCAGATGCCCAAGACAACAGTATGTATTTTCAAGGGCAGAGATGGTGTCCCTTCATAAGCTTGTCCAATCCCTCCTGGACCTTACAAACACTTCTGGCACCCACAGCATCTCAAAAGAACTCACAGCTTAACTGCAGAAGGAGAGGGCTCTCCACAGAGCCTTTCCTTACAGCCTACAGTGGTAAGTGAGCTCCTCTTCATGCTCACTAGTTCCTGCAGTGGAGAAGGGAGTCTCCTTTTCATGAAAAGGAATTTTAAAAAAGGAAACCCAGAGGCAGCACACCCACAAAACCACTATTTCTACAAGTATCTTCAGCTGAAGCCAACTTCCAGACCAGGAGCAATGAACAAAGCAACTCCTCAGATGTAATCAGCCCACAGGTGATGCTCCCAGGTTCATTTACCTCTGGTAAATGACCCATGCTGATGACTGCACTGCAGTACTGCACTCCCATTCCTGCCTAAGCAAACAGACTAGTTGCCTTCCTGAACACAAATGCCCATGGCATATACAGCATCTCACACACAAGTTTTCTTTTCAGCAATAGAGGCAGAATTTCTAAGCTCCTATTCATGCAATTACAACATACAAAACAGTAAGCTACTTGCCATTTGCTAGTGAGAAGAGGGAGATATTTCAACATTTAAGTGCATTTTTTTTCCTTTCACATTTCACTACACCTGCCACTACAGACATACCATGTAGAAATGCTCCAGGCGGATTCCATATACCTTCTGCAGGATTCTCATGTAAATCATGTGTAAAACTTCAAGCTGCAAGAAGAAAGGACATGAATCAATATTCCATCTGACTATTCAGGGCTCCCAGACTAGGCCATAAAAGTAGTTCCTGCCTTTAACACATGAAGACTGATTTCAGTGAGCCACCAAGACTAACACATTTTACCTTCCAGCAGTTTGCAGTTCAAGCATTACTATCTCATAGTACAATTATAAGAAAGAGCAATCAACTCAGACAACTACAGCCCTAACTGCCAAGCTATGCATTGTTTTTCATTACATTGCTGCTCACTGAGCAGTTTTCAAACCAAGTGACAGCAAAAATCTAAAAAAGGTCACAGAAACTATAATCCCATCGCAAAGAGTGCCCTTCATAACATTATTAAGATAGATGGGAAAAAAGCCAAACGGTTATTCATTTACAACACCAATCCATGGTCAGTTCAAATCAATCTTCCTTCTTAAAAAACAATCATCCCATCGTTCCCTAAACCAGCAAGGCCAGCCTCCTCCTTCAGTAGGCACAAGCACTTACATAGCAGCACAAGGAATCGCACTGAGGCACCAATTCAATTTTAAAGCCCCTTCTCTTTTGTTGAGGACACATCAGGACTACGTTAACATTAACGGTCAGACCAATAGAAGAAAAACAAGGGGGTGGAGCAGGGAGGGGATGCTTTTTACGGGATTGGTTTAAAAGAATTAGTTGATCAACTAAACTGTTGGAACTATAACACTACGCAAAACACAGTGGCTATTTTAACCCAGTTCCCACAGAACCGAGAAAGAGAGACCATGCAATTTCACGTTTGTCCGTTTATGAACCCACTCCCTTCCTGGTGAGGCCTGAGCAAGCTTCTGTCAAGCGGAGGAGAGGAGAAGCGCTAGGTTTAGCCCTGTAACTCCTGCGAGACTCACTTGCCACATCAGAAAAACTAATCGCCTCACGTAGAAGCCGTTGCTGTACGCCACAAGACCGCGCAAGCCGGGAGAGCGACCACCCAAGAAACCAACCGACGTGCAAGAAAACCCCCGGTGCTACGCCACGCAAAGGCCTTCCTCCACGAAGGGCAGGAAGCTGCCCGAGCGCGGCGGGGCTCCCAGCGCGGCTCCTCCTGCCCCTCCCGCGCGGACCGCGGCCTCCCCCAAACCTCCTCGCGCACCTTGGGGTTGCCGAACACGTCACCCTTGACCAGGTTCCGGGCCTCGGCGCCCGTCAAGACGTGGCTGCGGAGGTAGTTGATGATGTCGTCGGGGCTGTAGCGGGGGAAGGTCAGCGTCTCCATCGCGGCGCCGGGCAACGGCCGCGCCGCCAACCGCCCCTCGCCGGCCGCGGCTTGAATATGGCGGGCCCCTCCTCCGCCCCCGCCCCGCGGCACGCGCCAGCCCGCCGGTGGCCTATCCGCGACCGCGCCGGCGGGAGAGGGGCGGGGCTTCCTAAGGCTCTGCCTCGCGCCGGCGCGCGGCGGCCGTTGGCCGTTAGGGGCGGGGCCGCCTGAGGCTCTGGGGAGGAGAAGGGCGGTGGGAGTGGGGAGGGGAGGAGGCTGCCGCCCTTGGGGAGCGGCGCGGCCGGGCTCCCCTCATTGCCCGGGGTTCCGAAGCTCCCACTACCGTGTCAGGTGCCGCCTCCCGCCGGGGCGTGGGGTGGCTCCGGCGGCTGGCAGTGCCTGCCGCTGTTAGGGCGGGCCCCGCGCTGTGCCGCCTCAGGGCTTCGGCAGGCCGGCTCGGTGTGCTAAGCGCTGCCCGGGCAGGGAGCGAGCAGCGGCCCGCTGTCGGGGCAGGGCAGGGCAGGGCAGGCCCTCCTGCGGAGGGGTGGGCAGGCGGAGGAACGCCATGGCAAATCAGCAGAGGGAGCTGAGGCGGCTTTGGCAAACTTGTCCTCGGTAAAAATGCCTCTGGAAGAACCTCCTTAGCTGCCTTCTGCCTCCTGCAAAGAGACAGAGCCAGTCCAGCGCACTGCATGGGGCTCTTTTGCTTACAGTGCAAGTGACCACCTCTTGGATTTTGGCACCATTTGTGACAAAAGTTGCACTGTTCACACCCGCCCTGCACAGTTCTGATGCTCTCACCCGATGTGTGCCTTCCCCGCACCTCCCCTCAGCCGAAAGCGGCGGCCTCTCGGCCAGCGAGGTCACGGCACTGTCCCTGAAGCCGGGCAGCTTTTGCAAGCCGTTGACATCACAGAGGTGTCATCTGGCACCGAGTGCGACATGGAGACGCTCCAGCCACTGTTCCGCACTTGCCAATGTAGAAACCGGGCTCGGTTTCCAGCCGGGCACTCTGCCAAGGAGGCAAAGCGCTTCCCCACAGCCTTGCAGCCACACACCTCCTTGGCATGGCTGTGACAGTAAGGCAGCTTCCATAGCACTGCTCGCAGTCCCCAAAGGGCTGAGCGGCCTGGAAGGTGTTAGACCATGTCCTCTTCAGGTAGACCTCAGCCCCTGAGCCTCATGTTTCTTTTGGGGATGGGGATGGCATCGGAGAGGATCACCTGCCCAAGCAGGTGTAGCTGTCAGTACCTGGAAGTGAACTGCACAGGGCAACAGTTGCAGGAGTTCCCTGCGGCCATCCCACTGGACACCAGGCAGCTGATTCTGGCAGCAAACAACGTCTCGTACCTGCCGGCAGTGGAATTGAGCTTCTTGGCTGATTTGGTCTATCTGGACTGCAGGAAGAACCTCTTGGGGGATGACCTCGATTTCACTTTCATTGGTGTGGCCAAGCTTGTCTATCTGGACCTCAGCTTCAACAACCTCACACAGGTCACCTTCAGCACCTTCTCACACCTCCTCAGCCTGGTGGTGCTGAAGATCGCAGACAATCCCAACCTTGTGACCATCGAGAAGGATGCTTTTGCCAACAACACCTGGCTGAGGCATCTGGATGTGAGCCGGACGGGCTTAACATTCCTGGACACCAGCACTGTCCAGGACCTGCCCAACCTGAGGTTTCTGGGCCTCAGTGACAACCTGTGGCACTGCAACTGTTCCTTTTTGGACTTCGTCACCTGGATGACAGAGAGCAACGTTCATTTTCCAGGTGAGGGCTGTGTGGGCAAGACCTGTCTTCTCCCTACTCCTGCAGATCTGTGTGGAACAGAGAGGGCCCTCTGTTCTCTTTCCCAAAACTTCAGCTCACAGGGCTGTGCCACTGCATGTCAACTGTGGGTCCCATCTTCTGCTGTTGCACAAAACATGGATCTGAGCAGCTGGCTTACAAGCGCTCCACCCACAGACAGTCCCACTTGCTCACATCCTCAGGACAGTCAGGGGAGTGTAGCCTGTAGCCAGGACATTGCTGCTGCTCTGAAACGCCTGACTCCAGCCTCAGGAGGTGTCCCTGTGCCTGCGAGTCACAGCGCTCCGTGGCTGCAGTGCCAAGAACAAGGAGCCCAACGTGGCTCTGGGGAGATGTGCGCTGGGAGAGCTGCTGCTCTGAATTTCCTGCCTTGTCTCCATCTGCTCTGATCATTTGGTGCTGCTGCAGTACCAGCATGTCCGTAACGATCAGTTAAGGCCCCTCTCTCTCTGGAAATGCTCTCCTGCCTCCGTTCTGACCTGCTCGGGGCAGCCTCTCCAGCCCTGCGCTCTCCACCGTTCGGCCAGTGTCCCCTTCACCTCGAACACCTCCCGCTAGCCTCTTCAAGCACAGGCCGGCAGACCTCATTCGTGCAACCTCTACAGCAATTCTGCTCAAGGCTGAAAACAAAGCTGGGTTGAAAGCCAGGCAGCTCCTCTTCTGCTCTCAGCTCTCACTGGCAGGGTGAAAGACGTTTCGCTGTTTCCACGGGAGCTCTGGTTTGGGTCCCAGCTGACATTTGATGGTCAGAGTGAAACAGAACGCAAGTTGCGCTCAGAGAAGCATCTGTATCCTTATGGCTGGGAGGCCCCCTATGTTCCCGCTCTTCCTCCAGCACCCCAGAGCAAATTGGCTCTCTTTATTTTAAGTTTTCCAATATAAGAAATGCGATGCAGGTGAGCCCTGAGTCCCATGGGCTGTGGCATCACAGCGCAGCTTGCTTCTGAATAAAAGCCATTTCTTGAAAACAGGGTCCCCAAGACTTCTTTCCTTACATCATCTGGGATCCCAAAATCAGCTGTTTCCCATCATATTGAGAGATTCTACAACTGGGCCGTGCACACCGAGCGTTCATGAGGCAGGGTGATTTCTGGTGATTCCCTTTCCCAGAAAAACACTGGTCCCAAGGGCAAAGCTTTGTTCTGCAGCTGCAGCACATGAACTTGGTTTTTCCAAACTGAAAGGGAACACAGCACATACTAACGAAGAGAGCTTGGTCTTCGGCAATGCACGACGCGATGGTGAGAGAGAGATACAAAAGAGAAATTGAGAAAGTCTGTCCATCGAATAAGAAAGGGGCACAAAAGAGCCCCAGGGGAGAAAAGAGAAAGGCAAATGGTGTTAGGAGAGAACCAAATTAAGGACATCTCTGTGTCTTACTAGGTGTAGTAAGCTCCCTATAGACAGTAAAGTTTTTTATTTTCCTCATACATGTTGCAGGCAGTTATGGAACAGTGTGAGGGCTGTGGCGGAGAGCACGCTGTGCTTCTACAGACACCAAAAGGAGAGGGTGCTTTTACCACACCCGGCCTTTGCTATCTTCAGAGGGAAAAGCCAGCATACGTGCTATCCCAGCATATATTACAATATGATGGGGTATAGTTGTTATTTCAGTGGAATTGAATCAGTGATGAGTTTCCCCTTCCTCTCTATGCCTAACTGCAGACCACTCATTGTCAAACTTGACCCCCTGCACACAAGCCTCATTATTCCAGCATAATTTAGGCTATGTCACTTCAGAAGGTGTTTGAGATGAAAAAAAAAACCAAACACAAGTGCTCTTATATTAAAATAAAAGTGCTCAATCAGCAGAGATGAACAGTGCGGGGACAGCAGTTTGCCGCAGTGGCATAATCCGACAGGCAATATTTTCCTATGGAGGCAACACCACAGAAATCACTCTGGCAACCTGGCAATTGTGGTTTGGCAAGCGTTTGGCAAGGGTTTGCCTGTGTAATTTTACCTAAGCCACAGAGGGAGAGGGGTGTGAAGTCTGTAGACTTTTTTCAGGAGTTCAGCAAATTCCTCCATCATTTTTCTAGCAGGACTCCTGTTCATGAATGCTTAACACACAGGCAAGAGAGTCTCCCTTCTGCTTTTCCCTCTGCAGATGCCGACAACATCACCTGCTACACCCCAGAAGGCCTGCGTGCCCTGAAGATGCCTGCAGTGGAGGCACAGCTCCACTTCAACTGCCTGACCCGGCTGTACAAGCAAGACTACATCTTTCTGTGCCTCATTGGCTTCTGCATATTCTTTGCTGGCACCGGGGCAGCCTGGCTGGCTGGCGTCTGTGCTGTCATCTACGAAGTCCACACTTCAAAGGGAGAGGAGGAGGAGGAGGAAGAGGAAGACACAGTCACTTAGGATCAGCCCTACAAATCCTTCTGAATTCCCGTCGTGGGAACTGAAGGCAGGCTCTTCCTGCCCGATTTCCCACATGATGTCCCACTCTATGCTATTTTTGAAGTGCTATTTTTTTTTGAAGTGAAATAAAACTGCAAGAGAAGAAAGCCTCCATGCTCTAGTTTCACTCACTTGTGCTACCTCCACTCGTCTTCTTCCACTGGGACTCAGGATATTGGTAAAATATTCATTTTGGGGGGGACATGAGAGGTGTGCACAGTGCCAGGCATTTACACTCCCGCTTTACCACGAGACCACAGAAAAGCAGGGTCATAGGGACCGGCATGAAGAGGTGGGATCTGAGCTACGGGAAAGGCCCCAGCACTCTGCCGCAGCCAGGGAGTTCGCCAAGGCCTTTTTGACCAGAAAGCCCAGCAGAGCTTATCGGGACCAGCCCAGGTAGCTCCCTGGAGCCCCAGGGAATCTGAGAACTTTCTGCTGCAGAAAGGCAGGTATGTAAGCAAAGAGATTAAAACCAGGACTCTTAGGGGCCCGGGATCCCGCTGGGTCTTGCTTTCTGCCCCATTCCACTGGCAACAGCAAAAGACCCCATCTGTGCCCCTGCAGCCAGGCCCCCTGTACCTCCACCGGTTTATGCACATTTACAGAACTGGGAAGTCCAGCTCCAGTTTTGTATCACATATCCCTAAAACTGGAATTTTTTAAATATAAAAAATATTGCTTACACACTCCAAGTGTTCTTGGAAATGGCTTGTGTTTCGATGCCAAAGTCCCAGGGTTGCCTATACAGACCAGAATAAAGGGAGATGTAAATAAGATCCTTCATATCCCTGACGCTGGTAATTGCCAAGAGAGGTATCTGCTTACATGACCGAGTACAGCAACTCCACGTGTGAAACACTGGCTTCTTCATCTGACACTAGCAGGGTCTGGTGAGATAAAAGGGAAAAGCAGAAGATTTCAGCAAGCACAGTGTAAATTACCATATATAAATTACCATACTGTCTTATAGCCATTAAACTGTAGACTGTGAATCGAAGCTGGAATCTTTGTCTTAAGTATAACCGGTATGACAAAAATGGTTGAGGGTGGGCAGGGCAGGGCAGTCTGCTGAGGATATCTATGTGCTCGGACACGTACGCGGAGCTACGGGACAGGGGAGATGCCCCCTTAGCAACACCGGCACGGCAAAGCCCTCTGCAGAGCCACGCGAATCCGTGTCCGTCATCTCTCCACACACGACTAGTTCCCCCTCGAGGTGGCTCACGGCCTCACCCAGCACCGCCCCGCACCGGGGGCGGCCGCGGCGGGGCCCCGCCTGCGGGCGGTGCCGCGGGCAGAGCCGGCCCCGGGCCCGGCCCCGCTCCCGGCTCCGTCCCGCAGCGTGCTGGGCTGCTCCGCGCCGCGCCCGAGGGTGAGTGCAGGCCCGGGGGCCGCCAGCCGGGCCCCCCCGGGGGCCGGGGCGCGCTCGGCTCTCGGGGCGGACGGGGGGGATCTGTGTCGGCCCCCGCCGCGGCCAGAGGCTGCCGGCGGGAGGGGGGCGAGGGGCCGCCCCGCTGCAGCGCTGAGCTCTCGGAACCCGCCAGGGCCCGGCGCGGGGGGCTGCACGGAGCCGGAGCAGGGAGTGGAAACCCGAGCAGAGCTGGGGCTTGCGGGAGCTTTGTCTGGCCTTGTCTTTCGCGGAGTTAAACTGAATGCACGCTTATGCTTATTATCCCGCTAGGCGGTAAAGAAAAACACAGCAAGCGCTGTGACCCTCCTGCCTGACTCCCCCTTCGCCCCCCGAGGGCAGGCTCCGGGGGAAGGTGCCTGCAGGATGAGCGGAGCGCGGCGGGGCCCTGCCTGCAGCTGCTGAGGCAGAGTCGGACCCCGCCGCGCCTGCGGAGAGCTCTGCCTCTGGGGCTAAGCCTGTCTGCCCGCCTGGTAACAGAGGGGACAAGAGGCTCTCCTGGCTTGAGATGAAGTCTGAGCTCGTGTCTGGTAGTGCAGTCAGAATCCAAGCGTGGGTCTGCACAAGGAGACTTAATCGGCTTTGCTGCCTCATAACAACTGTAGTGTTAGGGCAGACTTGGTAAGAACCCTTATTCTGGAGTAAAAGCACCCCCGGGAGCTCTGCCACAGCTCCCAGTCTGTGCTGTGTCATGCTCAAGGATCTCCTGGCTGTCTGGCTCCAGCCTGAAACGTTGCTGCGCGGAAGACAGATACAAATTCAGTCTTGTGCGCGGCACCAGTGCTTGCCAGCAAAGTCCTTGCAGCTGCGGACAAAGGTTGCTGAAAGGCACAAGTCACCACAATCCGGAAACAGCCGCAAGGCGTGCAATCAGAGAGGCTGAAAGTCCTCCGCTTTGAAGTGCTTTATATGGCTCCAGATTACTAGAGCAAAGGCTCACAGTAGAGTTTTATGCCAGTAGCGTAAGGGTAGCAGCTTTAGAATACACCTGGCTTAATGCTTTGCTGTGACTGAATCATGCTCTTTGCTGCTAAGATAAAACCCCAGATTATAATTTAGCAGTATGAAGATAAAATGCCTCGTCCTTGCTGGCAGGCAGGGGTTCTCCACCAACCTTGTAATTTGAAGAGGGAAATGTGACCATCAACCTGCTCTACCGGGTGGGAACGTGTTGTATTTTCAGTGTCTCATCTGTCAAGCGCTAACCCCTATTACATGTGGGTGCAGCTGACATTTCTTAGTTACTTGAGGTTTCCAATGTCCTTACTGATAATTGTTTACCAAACTTCATCAGCCGGCTGATGTCTTCACCTTGCTCCATCAATAATAATCCCTTTGCAAATGAGAAGTAAAAACCTCTGGTCCCTGAAGATCCCTTGTGAGGGGTGCTGGCGCCGTTTGCACCAGTTCTGTGACATGGCCCATTTTCCCCCCGCGCTGACAGATTGTGTTGGTGGGACGGTGCAGGAGCCACCAAAACCTGGCTACGTCGTGGAGGCACCAGATGGAGAGAGGCATCAGCTGGGCTTTGGTTTGGAGAGGGAATCGGCTCAGTGCTGGAGGGAGGTCTCTGCTGTCTCCCGCTGTGATGTGTGATGCAGCACCGTCCTGGGTCACGCAGACAGAAAACATGTGAGGTTTGGGACTCTGCGAGAGGAGCGGTGCCACACGATTGTGGGTGAGGGCCCTTGTGCTCACTTGCAGCCGGGGAGGGTGCCGGAGCCCTTGGGGTCAAGTGCCTCCCAGCAGCACAGGCTGAGGGCAGGTCCAGCAGATGGGGAGCAGGACAGAGGGAGAAGCCTGCAATGCAGCCTCGCTGCGGGGCAGCGTGGTGGGAGGCTGCTGGATGCGCTTTCTGCTCTGTGCTTCCGTCTCAGGCCTGCGCGAGGAAGCGCGGGACTGTTAAATGCAAACCACGCAGGCCCTGGTGCCTCCTGGCCGGCAGACTTGCCTATGCAGATGTTAGTAAATGCCAGCAGCTGCGTGTTGCTGGGGGCTGTTCGCTGACTTGTGACTCTGAGAGGCTTCCTTGGAGCTGCAGGGGTGAGTGTCGCTCATGTTGCCAGTGCCTCTTTACTGACAAGGTTCAGTTATTATTGCATTTGTTGTGGTGGGTTTTATTATTATTTTATGTAAGGATGACCTTAGTGGTTCAAACTAACCGTTCGTGTGGCCCAGCTCCTTTCAGCTCCGGGGACTTCTGAGCCAGTTCAAGTTTGTCTGTATTGTAATTCCCAGTTTACCCCTCATTCCTAGAGCTTGCCTAGTCTCCCTTGGAGTTTATGAAACTGCCTGCACTCACAGCATCCCTCGGCGGGGAATTCCACAGGTCTGTTTCCCACTGCCTGAAAAAAGCCCTCTTTTGCTTTGTTTTGAGTCTGTTTCCTGACTTCATTTGGTGGCCCCTAGTTCTGGTGCTGGAAGTGGCCGTGAAGAATCGGTTTCCGTCCACCTCTCCAGAGCATCCCTGCAGGCCCAGCAGTGTGTCAGTGAGGTCGTGGGACTTAGCTGGCCACAGCCAGAGCTGATGGGACCTACTGTTGGCTGTAATCCCGCTCTGAGCTGGAGGCTGGACTAGGGTCCTCCAGACACCGCCTCCCACCAACACTTCAGTGATTTTAAGGCTTGCTTGACAGGAACCGAGCAGAGCGCCCTTGCTTTGTGCTGCTGAGTACCCAGCAGGCACCAAGAGGTGAAAATTCCCCAACTCCCCATTTCTCCCTTCCTTCAGCCAGTCCCTGTGCTGGGAGATCCTGGGTCCGTGCTCTGCAATTCTTCCACACACACATATCTGCACGTAGCGAGCTGCCACTTCTCCAGTCACACCCCGAAATAGTAACGGGCTCTCTTTTTCTGACAGCACCAAGATGGCTGTTCTCTCAAAGGAGTATGGCTACGTCATCCTGACGGGGGCTGCCAGCTTCGTCTTGGTCACGCACCTTGCGATAAAGGTGGCCAAGGCCCGCAAGAAGTACAACGTGGAGGTGAGTGCTCAGGCTGAGGGAATGGGAAGGTCAGAGCCGGTCTGCAGGGGATGTTGCGGACAAGCTGGGTGACACCTTGCTTATTTTTGGGTGACCTGCTGACACTTCTGTCCCCCCCCATGGATGCAGAAGGGATGGAGCTGCCATTCTCGCTCTCCAGACTGGAGCAGACGGCACGACAGAGCTTGGGGTTTGGCAGATCAGGTGCTTGGCACCGAGGCTTTGAGCTCGGAAACACTGATGAGCAAGAAACTGCACAGCTCTTTTTTCCTGCACAGAAGGCCGATGCAGCATTAGGGGCAAAGGGTGGTGGAATAAAAGCGACAGGAGGGTTTCTCAAGCTCAGAGGGAGCACGTGAGCCCTATCACAAGCAGTCTTTCCAAATGACCTTCCCTCTCCTTGATCGAGGAGCCTGCAAGCTGGGCAGGGCTGTGGGCTGCGTGGGGGCGGCCAGTCCCATCCGTGAGTCAGGGCGGTGGCATGCAGAGGCTGCCGTGCCACTTGGCTCCAAGCGCAAATGCTCCTTTGCTCTTTCCCCACATCGCTCAGGGAAGTGACAAGCAGGAGTGGGCGCAAGGACAGCCCCAGGTGTGTGCTGCAGGCCCCAGGTGCCTGTTGGGGTCACCCCGCTCCTGCTGCACGAAGTCAGGATTATAGGAAAGCTGCCCAGCGCCTATGGTGCGCAGAGCCCTGGGTTTCAGGCTTGGGGAAGCTTCTGCGGCCGAGCGGCAGCTCCAGCTGGCTGCTCAGCTCTGCAGCAGCGAGGAAGGCAGCATCCTCCCAGCCTGTTCCTGGGTGATGGGGTGCTGCCAGCTCCCCAGAGGAGACATGGGGACGCATCCTCAGTAATGCTGCTTTGCTCTCCCCTCCAGAGGCATGAGATTTAAACAGGGAAGTCGCACAGTCCCTGGCTCTCTTCTGTTCCGAGCAGGGCCAGGCTCCAGGGTGCCGTCAGGTTGCTCAGGGAGTTCAGGAACCAGCCTGGGGCAAGCAGTAGTTTCAGAAAAGCAGCTGTGGGCCACAGGGCAGGAGACAGGCTCTAACTTGCCAATGCAAGTCAGTCTTGAAAGCACCCGTGCAGCTGAGGGCTCCCTGGGGAGAGGTGCTGCAGGGCACGCTCCTCGCTGCTGGAGAACAGGCTCCCCAGCCCAGACCGCGCTTGCTCATGTTTTGCTGCTGTTTTTTTTTGGCAGTATCCAACCATGTACAGCACAGACCCTGAACACGGGCGTATATTCAACTGCATCCAGCGTGCACACCAGAACACGTGAGTACCGCGTATGAATGCAGACCTTGAAAATACACGGGGCTGCGGAACACAGCCTACAGCTAGAGACTCGCTGCTGCCAAGCGCTCGGGTTCAGGCTCAACGCTCGATGAAAACACGTGGCCATGTAATGCTTAGCAGTAAGGCTGCGCTGGCTCCTAACCCTGCCGTAAACCACGAGACAGGGCTGTGAAACAGCCTCCTCTTCCCCAGTGCCCAGCTCTTTGCCTCCACAGGGGGGTCTTAAGACACTAGAAGTCTTGTTTCCAGAGGAGCCTGTCTGGAGGCTGCTGATCTGTTGTACTGCCCAGGTCTCCTGGGGGAGAGGCTAATGTCGGCTCCAACAGCACATCAGAGGGGTGCTGGCAGGAACAACTCCTCCTGGAGTAGGTGGTGGTAAGCAACACTTAGCAGTGGCTTAAGGCACAAAATGGAAAGAGTGGGTGGCCTTGGAGGGAGCCACAGACAGGGGCAAGTCCCTAAAAGTCTGCGCATGCTCAGATTCCCTCTTATCTCCATCTGTGGCCACACTATCAAGCACAGCTCTCCTGAGCATGGAGGCTCATGAGTCAGGCCCAACAGACACCGTGGCAGGGGATGCTCGCAGCTTCTGTGTTTCTGGAGTTTCCTCTTTGTCAGCAACTTGAGCACAAACACGACCACCTCACTTTCATTTTCAGATTGGAAGTTTACCCCGCCTTCCTGTTCTTCTTAGCCACCGGTGGAATCTACCACCCGGTAAGTGTTGGTGCAGGTCTGCTGGACCGAACTCTGCTCTTGCTCCCTGACTTGGGGAGGGTGGGGGGCAGGAGGCCAAGCTAGCCCCTCTGGAGGCAGCAGGCTGCTTCACTAGCCACATCACACTTCACAGCTGTGCCCCTTCTGAAAATGTAGTGGTAGGTGGTCTTGTGCAGGGGAACCACAAGTATTTAATAAACTCATTACTGCTGCTTCAGCTATTGGGTCCCTTTCCTTCCCCTAAGGGTGCCTTGTTGGACAAACGGAAGCATTCGCAGCCTCCAGTCCATGAGCGGGAAGGGTCCCTCCAACTCTGCCAGGTTCTTCCGAGCCCTGCAGGGTCCTGCTGGGCTTGCAGTAGTGCTACTCAGCAGCTGGTTGAGTGGAGGACAGGAACCCTTTTCCCCCTTCTAAACACACTTCCATGAAGAGTTGGTATGATAAGAATCGATGGGGAACACGGTGATCTTCCCACTCACTTTCACCACCAAAGGAGGTGTGTGAAGTATCAAAAAAAGCCTGGATTGTTTTTAACTGAAAGATGTAGACAACTCATGAGGAGGTGGGCATGTGGACGATGCCAAAACCAGTAGCTCTTGCTTTGCCACCAATAGACAAATCAGATCCTTCTTGAAGATTCCTTTTCAGAGAGGGAAGGAAGCAGCACAGGCAAACCTGGCAAATGGAGCCATGTTGCAGCAAGCTCTAAATTAAGAGGCAAGGTGGAAGTTTGTAACACCTGCAACAGGAGAACCTGTACACCTGCTGGAGGCACTGGAGTGGGGCTTGGGGCAGCAGCTGCCCCCAAGATCCTGGCTCATGGTCTAGCTCACTAATTGGACAGTGGTGAAATGAGATTCAGCACCTGCTGCCTCTATGACTTACTCATTTCTTGCTTGGGAAGGGTTATGCTGCAAAACAGCAAGGCTCTGCAGCACATCACATGCTACCTCCCCATAGGTGTCATGAAAGTGACTCCTCCTATACAAAACTCACCCTAGCACACTGCATCAGTCGCCCGTCTCCCTGGGGCTGACTCCCAGTTGTCCCAGCAAGGTCAGGACCCACGCTGTAGCTGGTGGTTGCTTCTTTGAAGCAGGGCTGCTCTAACAGCTAAGCCCATGCAAGCAGCAAGTCTCCAAAACCTTTAATGCTTCTCCTTTCTCTCTAGCGCGTTGCCACAGGGCTGGGCATCACCTGGATCCTTGGGAGAATCCTTTATGCCTATGGCTACTACACAGGAGGTAGGTCTTTACCCTGCAGCACACAGCAGGTGCTTGGAAACTTACTCAGCATTCTTTCCTCCAGCTCACATCAAGGAGGCAGCATAAAGCTTCCAGTTGGGTGTAGATGGAAGGGTGCAGGCCCACAGGCTGCTAACGCTGCAGTACGCTTTTCTTACTGATAGGAAGAGCACTAATCTAATAACAGCACAGACTGAGCATAGGCACGTGCCCCGAGCTGGTGCCTGCTGGTTTGCCTTGAGATTTCTCTCTAGTTCCTGCTCCCTCCGATTTTCAGGGTGGGCTAGTCTTTCAGCAATGGGCTGCTGAACTGACAAAACATGTCTTTCTTCCAGAGCCAAAAAACCGCAGAAGAGGGGCCATCAGTTCAGCTGCACTCATTGGGCTGGTGGGCACAGGCGTGTATTCAGCTTGCCAGCACCTCGGCTGGACCTGCCACGACTGAGTGTTGTGATGGCTGCCTGAGAAACTAAAGGGATCTCTGTTTTGTTTTCTTGTGGAATGTTTCATTTCCTATCTGTTCGGGTTTCTTCTCAATTTAATAAAATGAGGTTGTCAATTCTGTATTTTCATTCTAAAATTAGAGCGCGCTTTGATAAGAAGTTCTGCAGAACACTACAACAACTCTGGTTTTGTAGAACTACAGAAATCTGTCTGTCAGGCAGAGATGTTCTAGCTTTTATGATTTTGGTGACCAAAAAGCCGTCTTGCAATCTGTTTGTTTAACCCATGCAGCAACAGCCCTGCTCGCTATCAGACTATATTTCTGCACTCCTCAATTCATGTCACTCTCCGATAAGATGTTCCAACAGAATTAATATTTATTTGATTGCTAAAAAAAGATTAGACAAACATTTGAAGTTGTTGCTTCATCACATTTATAGATAAGAGTAGGCCTATAGGAAGGAAGTCAAAGAGCTTTCGCTTAGGATAGGCAGCGCTCCATCCTATGCTGGAGCTTGCTACCACTCTAGTCGTGCTCCATACTCTCTGTGTGGGGATGATTCTCAGGGCCATGCTGTCCCATGCAGCATCAGCTCACCATCCCCACAATATTCTGTCCCACCTCGGAAGTGAGGTACAGATGGAAAAAACAAGAGTTGTGTTTAAAAGAAGGCTAGAGGGGGAAAAAACCAATCCTACCCTTAAGGCTTTTATGTAGTCAGAGCCTATAGCTACAAGATATGTGTCCAAGAGCTTATACGTGCATCGAGTAGGGTCATACCTGTTAAGAAGCCAAAATCGAAGGTGACTGAGGGTGGAAGACAACGGGGCTCAAGGCACACAGCAGGAGAAGCAGCCTGGGCTGGGCCTCTGCCAAGCCTCTGGTAACACCTACGTAGATGCACGTGCTGCTGCTGAAAGCCACATTGCTACCTCCTACTCCAAGGTTCCCGTCTTCCACCAGACAGGACAGAGCAGGCCCACAGGCTGAGCCCTGCGTGTACATTCCCCCTTGCAGGAGAAGGGTGGCTAAATGCTGCTCCAGCTACGCTCCCCCCCAGGCACTTACAATTTTAGAGCACTTTATTGCCGTGTAAAAGATCCGCATCTCTGGCTGACAGGCAAGAGCTGGCTGATGCTCCCTTGAACAGGCCCCAGAGCCACTAAAACACGGATTCCACATCGCCCATCTCCACGCAGACAGTCTTCAGCTGCGAGTAGTACTCGATGGCTGCCCGCCCATTCTCTCTGCCAAATCCTGCAGGGACAAGCCAGCAGTGAGAACACAGCTCTAGGCAGTGCCACAGACCCCTCATACCCCCCGTAACTGGCACGTAGTCATACCAAGAACACAAGCCACACGCTCAGTGCAAGTGCCACCTCACGGTAGCACTTCTGATCAAGCCCAGAGTAATAACTGGATGAGCTCAGCTGCAAGCGAGGCCACTATATTAAAGCTCGCCTCCTTGCTTTCTCAGGACAAAGCTGCAATCCATTCCCCAGCTTCCCTTTCAGCTCCCAGTGTGGCATTCACTTCTTAGAGGCACAGCAAAGCGCCCCTCTGCCCCAGCAAGAAAACATTTGCAGCCATCATCAATGCAATGGGCTCATCCTCACCCGTGGGTGCAAGAGGGCTGAGCCCTGGGGAGGCCAAACAGAGCTCACCTGATGCCTTGTATCCTCCGAACGGCAGCTCCACAGGGCTGACGTTGTAGTTGTTAATGAAGCACATCCCAGCCTTGAGAGCAGCCACTACCCTGTGAGCCTTCTGGATATCCCTGCAGGAAAAGGGCAATTCAGCTGGTTCCCTTCCCACTCACCCCCTCCTTCCCTGCCAGCTAAGATCCCACTGGAGAGAGGCCTGCAGGTTGCAGGGGTTTTTGGAGCCCAACCTGCCCTACTCTGTCTCTGCCTGCTCAAAGGATGTAGCACCTATTCCCAGGGACACTCAAAACTGCATTTGATTTGAGAGGGCAGGACAAGGACACCAGCAAAGCAGACTACGGCAAGCAGCCAACAGCCGTCTTTGTGCGCTTTCAGCAGCATGGCAGGCTCCCAGTGCACGTCTCCTGGAGATGCAGGAAGGCAGGCAGCAGGCCAAGCGCAGGCTGGAAGGAGTCTGAAGGACAGCTGGGTCCACCTAACCCTTCAGGAAAAACTAGGAGGAGATGCAGAGTCATTTACAAAGTTCCCTTTTGGCAAGCCCTTGCTCCAGCTTTTCTGGAAGAGGATATCCATGCCCAATGCCAGGCACTGCAAGAGGAGCATCAAGTTGCTGCAGTACTTCCCTTTTCCTCCCTCCCTAGACTGCTTCCACACCAGCCAGGCTACTCAGTCATACCTGGTGAAGACACCACCTGCCAGGCCGAATTTGGTGTTGTTGGCTCTCTCCACAACCTCCTCCTCCGTGTCAAACGGCAGAATGGACATGACAGGCCCAAAGATCTCTTCCTTCACACATGTCATGTCATCTGTGCAGTTCCCTGGAAGCAAGGCAGAGCACGCACGCTTCAGGAGGAAAAGCTAGCGGCACAGCCTGTGCATTCAGCAACCCACACAGCCTTCGAGACAGCGCTCAGCACTGCACAGCCCCCCCGGCTTGGCTAGCAGAGGAGCAAGTCCCATTCTGCATCTCAAGGCAGCAAAGGCACTAACTGCACGGGTCCTGTCAGGCCCTCCAACAGCAGGGATTTCTCTAGACGCAGTTCTTGGGTGCCTTAGCTCTCTCTAGTACACCCATACGAGCGCCTGTCCACACTGCAGACGTACACAGAGACAGGTTACGCAGAACACAGCTTTCTCTAGAAGCAGCTCAGCAACATCCACATAGAAGACTGCAGTACCATGAATAGGAAGGATCATACCTAACACACAGGGTTGCATGTAGTAGCCATTCTTCAGCTTCGGGTCATCTGGCACGTACAGGTCCCCACCACACAGCACCTCTGCCCCCTGAAAAAGAGCCAAGCAGAAGGTAGGCAGGCGGGTCCAGGAGTATCCTGCCCAGCTGCCACAGCTCTGGCTGGCCAATGCTCCCTGCTGGGTGTACAGTTCTATCGGGCAAACCGCGCCTGTGCCCTCCCTGGCGTCTCTCCAGGTCAGGACTGCTGACAGAGCATCACTGATCGGTCAGGGTCAGGGGGCGAGATCGATCTTAAAAGTCCAAACAATGCTGGTTTGGGGTGCAAGTGCCACAGGAGCCAGTGTAGGCTGGAGGGAAATGACTACACCTAGTCATATACCTAGCGCTGACATTTAAAACACCTTTACAAATAAAACCCGGAGGAAAAAAAAAAAAGCACAAAAACCCCCAACAAACAAAAACCAAGCAAAAAAAAAGCCTGGGAAGATCTTATTGCTCTTACAGAGATTGTTTCCAGCAGTCTGTAAATTTGGCCTTTGATCCTTAATAAACTCTTTCTGCAACCAACAAAACTGGAACCCAAATGAGATAACAGCCAAGTGTACAAAGTGTCACCACAACTTATAACCAGCCCAAACGTTATGGATTATCCCATTTTACACACTGCCATGCTAGGTATCTCACAGCATCTAAAACTTGGCAACACCAGGATATGAAAAGCCATGTCACCTTCAATGCTCATTCAGAGACGTGCACTGGGTCACTTTTAATCTAGTGGTCCAAGACACCTCTCGAGTAATTCAACCACAACAAAAACAAACAGCTTAACTGAGAAGGCATGGGGCAGGAAAGTGGTTGCCTCTCTGTCTAACAAGAGAGAGACATTTCAGGGCAGACACAAGGCAGAATCACAATCTCACCTGCTCCTTTGCCTGCTTGATAAAGCCCTGGACACGATCCAGGTGGGGCCGGTTGATGAGGGCTCCCATCCGCGTGTCTTCCAGAAGCGGGTCTCCAATTTTGATTTTCTGGGTGCGTTTCACCACCTCCTTTGTGAAGACATCCAGTATCTTCCTCTCCACAAACACCCGTGTGCCGTTGCAGCACACCTGGGATACAGGACAGGCCGCTCAGAACATAACACACAGCACTCCACAGTCCTTCCCTGCTTGGGTCCTGCTACAGAGGCTCTCAGAAAAGCCCCTCCACAGCTGCTACAACAGCTAACTTGTCCCTGGGGCCACACACGACTAGATTACCCTGCTGCTCATGACTGCACTGAACAGTCCACACTGGACATAGCGGTACTGATGCCACCAGGTGGCAAAAACGCATCAAGTCACCAGCAGGAGAGAACTTCAGCAGCCTTCAGTTCCCAGAGATGACCCTAGTAAGCCCATCTGCCAGCAGGATTACACAGAACCTGCAGCACGCATGGGGATGCCAAATTTGGGACGGACAGAGCACCACAGGGCTGTGGCTCAGCACACCAGAGTGGAACCTGCTGCCCCTCCAGAGGAAACCAGCACAGCTTCTTCTGACCTCTGTGTGCCAGACTGGAGCCCAGGGCACAGCTGCTCTGGGCTGGGTACTGGGTGCTAGAGAGGCTCCACTTCTGGGAAGGACAGGACATCGGCTACGGCACGCTCTGCTGGACGCCCTGCGCTGGCTTCTGCAAGGGTGTCCCTTCTGATCCCTTGTGACACCGCACAGGGAAACTGGTGGCGAGGTGGGAGCTTCAGGGCATCCCTCAACAGGCAAGGCCACGGGCTGGCTCTGCCACCCGGTTCCCAAACCACCCTGCCACACTGTGGAGGACTGCTCTTGCCCCAGACACACACCTCACCCTGCGTGAGGAAGTTGGCCATGAGGGCTCCATTCACGGCGTTCTCCAGGGCACAGTCCGAAAAGATGATAAGGGGGGATTTGCCCCCCAGCTCCAGGGTGATTGGTTTGATCCCTTTAGCTGCCATCTCCATGATCTGACAGAAACAAGGACAGAAGAGACAAGTGACCCACTGGTAAAGAGGAGGCTGGTGGAGGGAGGCAAGAGACACCGAAGGGAAAGCTCCCACAGGGCCCTTCACCAACAACAGACGCAGCACAAAGGGCAAGCTGAGCTTCCTAGGTGTGTTTAGTTCAGACTGGGGACAGTCTCAGAGCGTTCAGGTTTTGGTTTTTTTAAAGATAAAACCAACAGAACTTGAGGAGTCATTTGCAGAAGTCTTGTGCTCAGCGTAAGGACAGAGAACAGCTGTAACTGCACCTGTGTCACTGCACCCACAGGTACACACATGTAAGGAGAGTTCAAGGGGCAACATTTCCCCTCTTTCAAATCAGAGTTTATTTTTACAAGTCTTTTTAAGGACTTTTAATTTTTTGAAGAATAAATTGAGGCTAAGAAATTCACAGAAACTAACCTCCTGCTTAAAACCAGTAGGTTGTATGGAGCTAAACCGAACTACTACTGCCAGAAATGCTCACAGATTTTCCCAGTGCTGCTCTGTTTTATGTACCTTCCTCCCCACATAGATACCCACTTCAGCAGCTCAGAGACTTCACTGCAGCCAGGGGCTAAGCAAGTGAAGGTGACCTCCTCTGGAAGGACCGAGTGCCCAAACCCATGCCCAGAGGGCTAACTGGAGCCCCAGTGTAACCTGTACATGCAAGCTCCTTGCTTAGACCCAAAAATTCCAACTCACGCCCCCATCTTTACAAGCCTCATGCACAAAAGCTCAAGGAGGTATCGATGTCCACAGCACACCAGGAAGGCCGGCACTACAGGCCCCTCGTGTCCCTGAGTGAGAAGGTGCCTTTACCTTGATGCCAGTTGGCACACTGCCAGTGAAAGAGATTTTGGCCACATCTGGGTGATGACAGAGGAACTGGCCCGTGGCCGCTCCACCCTGCACCACGTTGAAGAGACCCTTGGGCACACCGGCCTCTGTGAAGATCTCTGCCAACCTCACCACCGAAATGGGGGTGAAGGGAGAGGGCTTGAAGACCATCGCATTGCCTAGGGGAACCCAGACAGAGGCAAGGTGGGGTTAACAGACAAACTGCTTTAGGGAAAAGAACAACAAACAAAAAAAACACCCCACACAATGAGTTTGTCTCAACAGATCCCAGAAGATCCCCCACAAGAGAGGGGGAAACAGTTTCAGCTGAACACTGCAACCAGTAAGAGGGAGGAATTGCACCTTCCTGCTGGGAAGGGCTGGGGAAGACGGGGCTGCTGGTCCCGCACTGCAGGCGTTTCCAGAGACCTTCCTCATCTGGTACAAAGCCAAGCGATCAGATCAGCCTTTTTCCTGATGCACTCCTGCCCTCTTGGCATCTACCATGTTCCCACTTCCATTTCCTTTCCTTTCCTGACAGAGTAACAGCCTGAAGGTTCTGCTAATCCTTCAACACCTCCTTCAAGGTAATCCTAGACTTTATCACCCAAATCACTCTCCCCCACGGGATCATTTGGCTTCGAAGAGAAGCTTGCACGAGCAGAGAGTCTCCATTACCACAAGCCAAGGCCGGGGCAGACTTCCAGCAGGCAATCTGGAAAGGGTAATTCCAGGCTCCAATCCCAACACACACCCCAAGGGGCTCTCTCCGAGTGTATCCAAAGGATCCCCCGGGAAGCTGGATGTGTTCACCTGCAAAGAAGAAAAACAGCCAGAAGGTAGAGAAGAGCAAAGCCTCCTCCTGTCTTATCAGAGCCTCAGGGGCCAGATCTCGCTTTGACTGGGAACAGACACACGGCTTTTACCCCAGCAAGCTCACAGAAGGCGCGTAAGTGCCCACAGAGCACGGCAGCATTAAGTAGAGATCTCTGAAAATCCTTCCAAGATCTTCAGTAAAAGGAGTAGTCTGTCTCTTAGAGAAATCAACAGCAAAGACAGTCTTGTGCCATGGAAGTTACCAGGGAATGCAAGTGGCAGGACAGAGATTAAAGAGCAAACTCCAGTAATGTTCTCACCAGCTAGAGATCCTGCCAGTCCTGCGTAATACTCCAGGCACTGCCAGGATATGTCAATGTCCACTCTGGCTTCAAAGATGGATTTCCCATTGTTGATGGTTTCCAAGGTGGCAATTTCTTCTCTCTGCTCCTGTGAGAGGCACAGGACAGTGACAACATTTTAGAGAAGCCTGTAGTAGAACTCCACAAGGAGATAGCTGCTTCTCAAGCACACAAGACACAAACAAGGCTCTGCCATCAGTAAGCCAGGCTCTGCCGTGAGAAACTGTCATCTCTACAAGGTACATACACTCCCAGTTGCTATTTATCAGTTTCCCAGTGGCGACCGATCACAGGGGAATGCCAAACAGCCAGCCACTGGGGTTCACTGCTGGTCCAGTCTTGCTTAACGTCCCTGTTTATCTAAAAGATGAGCAAACTTGAACCGAGAAGCCGGCTGGTAAACAATGATTAGAATTCACAGAACTAAACTGGGAGGAACAGCAAACAGCAAGATCAAAATGGAACCAGAGGACTTGAAGGACGGAGAAAGCAAGGCAGCTGGGAAGCATCCTTTAACAGACCATCTCCCAGGCAGAAATAGCACCCTGCTGTGGAAGTCCGGCAAAAGCAGAAGTCTGGCAGAAAGAAAACAGTTTTCTCATCACATATACACACCGGGGAAAAAAGGTCTGGTTTCTTACAGATCTGTGCCTCGATGGGGATTGAAACTTCCGATGTCCAAGAACATGTTATCTCACAAAGCAGTTTGTGATAAAGCTAGCTTATTTGTGTCCTCTCCCACGTGTATTATCTGGTGTCTAAGACATAAACCAGCATTCCTATGGGGTTTTTTAATCACGTGACAACAGCGTCCAACAAGCTGAAATTTCAACATTATGACAGTTATGCAATTTCAGCTTTGAAATCATGTGCAGTGAAGCTTAATCTTTGGAGCTGTGAAAAGTATGAGCCCTGCAAGATCTCGACTGGATGGCTTCAGTTTTATGCCTTCTAACAGAATTAAGCAGAGAAGGAACACACTGGCCTTGAATACAGTGGTAAGAGTGAAGCCCTGCCCAAGGCAGCCTACTGTCTCTTCTGGTCAAAGGTGGGTTTTAACTCCTGCATTCCTCCTGGAGCTCCAGAAGTCCTGCTGGAAGCCCCCAACAGTCACATTAACCCCTAAGAAAGCTCAGACACAGAACCACACCTCTCCAAAAGAGGAGATGAGCTCCCACAACATACCCGAATAATTCTGGCAGCCTCCAGCAGTACCCTGCTCCGCTCCATGCCAGACATCTGGCTCCATATTTTAAAGGCAGCCTTCGCACTCTGCACAGCCAGATTGACCTCCTTCTCCCCAGAGCAGAGCAGCTTGCTTATCACACGGCCTGGCCACATTTTAAACAGAAAATAAATAAGATGAAACTCTCAGAAAAGGGGCACAAAAGAATATGGTTTATCTTGCATCAAACCCCAAAGACTTTAGTCCAGCCAATTATACCAAGCTAGAGAACTTCATGCTATGGTTCCCACTGATTTGTAACTGGCTATAGAAGAGGTGCTGCAAGTCAGCTCGATCGAATTAAAAGATCTGCCGTTCTCCATAGTCACATTCTAGTTACTGATTAGTTCCAACTGTTACAGAATTCCCACTGGAGTTTGTTATACTTCTACCACCAGCTTCAGGACTCTGTTACACATTCCTCAGCATACTTAAACACTCTCTTTCTTGAAGTGATCCAGCTGAAACCTAGGTGCCTCCAATTAAAATTTCAGAAATGTTTAAATTGCGTCCTTTGCTAAGATCAGGCACCACTCGATTTTTTTTTTTTTGTTTGACTAAGAGTCAGAGCTGATTTCCACTAAAGTTTGATAACAGACCTGCGCTGCAGGAGGCCAAACGCAGCCGCCAAAACACCAGGGCGTTCAGGACGCCTGCACCGGTGGCATCCGATGTGGGCAGCTGGGAGAAGCCGAAGGCACCCGGCCCTTGCAGGCGAGTAACAGGGAGGCACCTCCCGGGCACCGGCCCGGCGCCTCAGCGCAGGCCTAACCCCCCACCCCGAGCAGGCAGCGGGGCGGTACCTGTGGCCGGCTCATACACCTCCTCGGCCTGGCCGCCGTCGGCGGGCTGAACGCGGGCGCCCGCCCGGTAGTTGAGGGGCTGGTTGACGGTGAGGGTGCCGGTGGCGCTGCTCATGGCGAGGCTGGCACGGAGGCCGCAGAGCCGGGGCAGGAGCTTCGGCAACGGGGACCGCGCCAGCATCGGCTGGGCCGTCGGAGGGAAGCGGCGGGCCGGGGGAATGCCCACGGGAGAAGAGCGTGTACACGCGTGGGGGGTGTGGGACGCGACACTCCGGGGGACACCACCTCCCCCGGGGCCTTTTACCTCAGGGCCGCGGGCTCCGCCCCACCCCGGGGGGCACGCGCATGCGTGCCCGCCGGGGTGGGGCGGAACCCGCGGCCCCGCCCAGCCCTCGGGCTCCCCCTGACGGCTCGGAGGTCCATCCGGGGAGGGACGCTGCAGTTTTACGAGGTTTTGGTAAATTAAGATTCGCGAAGAGCGAGTCGATACGTACAACCAAAAAGCAGAGCTGCAGGAAAGCAAAGGCCCACGGACATATTTCCCCGTGGCCGTATTTCACAGTCATCTACTGCCGAGTTCCTGAAGAGTTCCTCTAATAGCTGCAGCCAGACCGCGCTGCAATTTGGGTAAAGGAGAAAAAGAAGCACAAATTAAGAGGTCTAAGGCCATGCGAGATGATCAATGGAGCACCAACACGTGCGAATTACCACCCACTGCATCATCAGCTGGCCATAAACCTCCTCGAAGATGTGACCACAGTTGCAATTTATCTTGAGGTATACATGCAACTTTTTTTAAAGTTATCCATGAAACAGAACCAAGAACATCTTTTTTTTTCCTCCAAACCAGAGTCTTCCTGTGGTCATAAAGTTGTTTTTCATTCCATTTTGTAGATTCTTAGAATTCAGACCTTTCAGTGGCTGAGATTAATTAGATCCTGCTGGATCCAACAACCAAATGCTGCAGAATAAACTACTTGAACAAGGCTGATCCCTGCAGGTAACTGGCTGGGGTGTTTCTGGCTTTGCTGTGGGATCAACTAAGAGAGGCTACACCAGGAAAACGGGAATTGCACAGCCAGGGCTGCTCCCTGGGGGGGTCTGTAGATACACCAGACACAGTGGTAAGTCACAAACACAGCCCAAGAGCCAGGCAGCATCAGTATACTCTCCTTTACCTGCCAAATACTCATCTGTGAGAGGTACAGCATTGAATAGAGGTTCCACACTCACAATTTACCTTTAAATAATCCTACAAAAGCACCCCATACTTATTAATGAGAATTAATCCAATATTTAGTATTTAATATGGTATCACACATGCTCCACACTGCCTATAAAGTGTTTCAGATTTATCCCCTTGCCATGCATCTAGTCAGAAAGTCCCAGTAAGAGGTACCACATTGTAAACCTCTGGTCACAGAAGAAATCAACAGCCCCTACAGGCACCGCATGCTTCAGGAAAACCACCAGCCTCACTTGAGAGGGGCAGCAAGGTTTATTCACCCCTTTTACACAAGGTGAGTGGGCTCCGGCCAACAAGACTGAAACAAAATTATTTGACAAAGCAGAAGACAGTGTAGAGAGCTTCCTGGCCTAAGGAGGAAGCCTTTTAAGATGCATACTGATCATCAGGCTGCTCAGCAGTAAACTAAGGAGCACGAACAAAAATGCTGCTGTCATAACCACTCAGGCAATAAAGGGTTCGGTAGCAGTGGTTGGCACTGGCATAACTTAGCAGTTTACTCAGGTTTGAAGGCCAGGCTTGTTTCTGTAATTGAGCAGATTCTGCCTAAGCAAGCAACTTTTACTTTGCAATGCCACAAAAATCTCTGTGGGGCTGTACTCTGCCAGAAAGACACAGGCTGACAGCGCCTCCAGAAACACTTGCAACCACTGAGGGCAGCCTGGCAGAGGGGCACGTTCTGGTGCCTCCAGTCACCTAAGCCAGCAAAAAACCTCAACCTCCACGCTGGGAGTTCTGCAAAGGGAGAACTAAGCACACCTACTTGCCCAGCTCCCTGCTACACAAGACTATAGCCAGTATGTCCGAGACAAGACAGTCACTTCACAGCACAGTGGTTCTGAATTTTCCAAATAGTCTACTTTGCAGATCTCACTCATGCTATCCCAGTTGACTTCCATGCCGCACTACATCAATGTATTTCTACTTGTCCTACAGCACAATTAAGAGACATCAACATGCCCATGCCATTTATTTCTCAGAAACACCAGAAACAAAAGGTCAAGTTATCTTCTGAGAACGTTCTTGGTTTGATGAGCAAATAACCGCTGGTAGAATACTCCAAATGGAAGATGTTTCCAAGACTGTGGCCAATACTGCATAGGCTGGTTTTGGACATGTGAAGCCCGGTGCAGAATCCCATCTTGTTACCTCCCAAAGGCAGTCTTGTGCACTGGTCAGACCTTCTGTGAAGGCTGCAACTGTGCTTTAGGAGAACTTCCCTGCCTGAGGTGGCGGGCCAAGGAAGCCCCCTGCTTGCTTGGTGGCAGCCCGGGAAGGAGCAAGACCGAGCATCTTCTGGATGTTCTGCAAAAACAAGAAGAGAAGAGCAATATAGTGTCAGACCATGACAAGGGAGACAAAGCGGAAGAAATCCAAACTCTGCTTACAAGTATAACCTTCCCACTAGTTTCAAGAGATCCAGGTTCTCACCCACATAGCCTTACCAATCTGGCTACTATACATTGGACCTCTATCCCTATACATTCAAAAAAAAGCTTAGCACAGAGCCAGACAACCATCCACAATGGCTACAGTTAGAGCTGGGCCACTCTCCCCTACCTCAACAAAAGCCTTCTGATCACTAAATCCATGTTTTGGTTGAGGGTTCTTTTCCACCTCCAGCTACGCACCACACAGTCAGTTGGCAGGTACCTCGTTAACGTCTTCGCACAAGGGTTGGTTTAAAATCAACCTACAATAGTTACCTTTGCAACTTAACTGCAGTGCACACACAGGAGTGGGTTCCTAACATGCGCTCACAGGCAGAACCAAAGCAGCCCTCGGTTTTCACAAGTTCCAGAAACCACTGTTGATGGTGGCCATCAGAGCCTGAGGGTCTGCGAGCTGGCGAGGAAGGCTCTCTCCTAATGCAGCCGGAATTTGGGTCAGCAACATGGCAACCAGAGCGTGTGCCAAGTTCAGGTCAGGAGCTTAGGCACAGAATTAACATGAATGCCAGTGCTGCAGACAGAACAATGCTTTGGTGGAGACATGCAGTCTAACAGTACATATGTAGCAAAACCCAAAAACTGACTATTGAGATGACCTCATCTGCATCTGAGCTGGGTATTTCAGGGGAAAACAACAAACAAGGGAAGAATTAAGTAGCAGAGCCAGGCATTAGCTAAAAACTCACAGCAGAATATTTAAATTTGATGTTTTTCTTCATTTTTGTGAAAGTCCTTTTAAATTTTGCAACAGTGCAACTACAAAGAGCTACCAGTTCTTTCAGTTTCATCCTTCACTGTAAATAACTACAGCTCAAGATGCTGCTCATGCAGTGCTGGCAAAACAGGGATGTCTGATGCAAGGGAAAGAAGAAAACAACTGTCCTCCTCATATCACCAGCTGAGTCCTGGCTATTGAGACAACAAAAGGAGGAAGGAGGATTCTCTTCAAACCTGAGTGTCCTCTCCAAAATAACTATCAGGATAGGTCAGATGGCAAGGTCATAGAGTTCTTGACCTTTTTGATCATGGAAGGAGAACAAGCTAAAAAAAGGCAGACAGAGCTTCATAATTCCACAGTAGCTAAATTAAAAAAAAGAATAATCAGGAATCATTCCAGGTGGAGACTACAGAAAGGAAGGTGTCAGCCCACACACAAGTATGAAAGTAAAGTAGGGGAACACTTGAGAAGGAATTACATCATGTTTAGCCTGTGGCCTACATAAATCAGCCCCTGATTGATATTCAGCAACTGAATATATATGAAAGCATTTCACTGTGGGAGACTCCTTCGTGTAGTTCCTCTTCTCAGAGCTTCCTTAGTCAAGAGATGGACAGAAAGGAGAAAACAAAAGCAGCTAAGGGACAGATTCAGCAACACCAGAGGGTGCTGCAGAGTCAGCAGCAGGCAGGACCAGGATCCTCTCAGCTTTGTACTGGCTCACCCGTGGAGCAGAGTAGAGATCGTAGCAGAGCATCCATGGAAGCAAGGAAGGAAGCGTGCACTGCCTCCTCCCTGTTCCTTTAAGTATCAAGAGAGAGGAGAACTGTGCTGCTAAAGCTTATCCACCTGCTCGAACAGTTCCAAGAGGAAGAAAGATGACAGCTTATCTGTATGTGGATTCAAGACTACAGTCACTCTCCAGCATTACCCTTCCATAGTAGTCCCCTCCTTGCTGTGGAAGGCAGCTAAGCCTCCTGCACTACCTGCAAAGTAAGTTTTGCTTAACAGCAATCCTGAAGTCTACACAGCTGGAAACACCACGGCTGGGGAAAAGTCCAGCAAAAACCTGTCCTGTCTGCTGTGGGCCACATCACACGAGGAAGTCTGCAGGGTCTACTGACAACCAAACAAGACCATCACCGTCAGGAGCAGGGAGGGAAGACCGTAAGACTTAAGGATCCAAATTCCTCATCTGAGCTCTTCTGAACTTTCCTCAGATGACTGCAGGAAGGACAGGAGCTGCTTCTGCTTTTGTCTTCAAACCCAGAAAGGGCCTCAAAGACAAGGCAGCGAGTGACTCCCTGCCCCAAGATCAGGCCCTGTGGGAAAGTGCACTCCTGGCAGTAGGGATAATTGCTGGCTCCCCTTCCCACTGGGAACACATTTCAGAGAGAAGCAGCCTAATCTACAGTTCAGGCGTGTGTGAAAAGGAAGTGAAGACCAGCAAATGCCTGAGGAACAGCAGCATATTCCTCTTCACAAACAGCACAGGTGAAGGCTGGGAGCTCAGAAACAGGAGCGGGGGCAGAGGATGTAACCCTGACATTACGCCTCCCGCCCAGCCCAGCAGCAGACTTTCCCAGCTGAAACCCAACAGCTCAAGGACCCCTGGAAGGCCTCTCCCAGCAACCCTCCTCTCTCCAAACAGGAAGGCAGGAGGAACTAGGGGACAGGATTTACGTGCCAGGGAGAGCTGGGAACAGCGCAAAGGAAGTTACTCACTGCGAGTTGACTATTTCGGGAGATGCTGGCCAGGTCACAGGCAGCAAGCTTCCCAGTCAGTGTTTGAAGAGTTTATCACCCCCACATGCCTGAGGACCGCATGAAGAGACTGCCTGATGCTGCTACTGCCCATCCCACTAATGTCAGTTTACTCACTGTTCAGTTAGTCTCCCCATCCTCACTTACTCCCCTGCATTTCCCTCCAGGTCACTTTTCACACACACACACACACACACACAAGTCCTTTACTTCTGAGCTCCACAGGGACATCTCTCTTCCCTGCCTTTGATCCCTTCCCAGGCAGCTCCAGGATTTAAGGGAAGCCTGAAAGATGTATGGTCTTCTTAGTTTATTCGCAACCTATTCCCTGACTTTTGCTACATCTCCACTCCTTCTCCTCTTCTGTCAGCAGCATCAAGCCAGACACTAACTCCCACGTTAGTTCTCCTCCCTTGGGCTAACAGCTGTTTTGAAGCTGACCTGGCAAGATTTCCCCTTTTGCACACAGTGAAACATAAAGGGTCACAAAGCTTTCACCTCCAAGGTCACTGAAAGCACTAAAAGCAAGTCTTTGGCACCATTTTAAGCCCTTAATTACTTTATTCCCCTCTCCCCAGCCTCTCACAGCCCTTCAAAGTCCTCTCCCCAACGCTGTTATCACCTAAGTTCCTTCATATAGTAACAAAGCCAAGAGCAGGATGCCAGCAATCACAGCTTCAGTTTCTAGCTTCTGCACAAACTAATGCGGCTGGTCTCTGCCCTTCCCTCCACATAGCAAGGAGGAAGAAACTGAGCTGCCTAACAGCTGGAGCACTGCAGGTATAGTTAACCATGATCACGTAGATAAGGCAGCACTACGAAGACTGCAATCTAACACTTCAGAGCAAAAACACCCTTCTCCAAAGCAATAGTGACTTCCGTTCTCCATGAGGCCATCAGCATGAACTCTCAAGCGCAAGGGCATTCCCCCCCCTCCAATTTCTCTTGAAAGCCCAACCCACTGCAAACAGCTCAGCATTTCTGCCCAGAACCAGACTGGACCACCTCTCAGTTCATGCTGTCTACTGATTTCACAACAGCAAACATCAGGAAATGCCCAGGACTAGAACTAACCACAGGAATTATATTTTTGGACAAAAAAAAATCCATAGGGGATTTTTCAGCAAGGGAGTTCCCCAAGCCGCCCAATGGGTGCAGAAAAATCTTGCTGACGGCGCTACTTGGTTTCATATAATAATCTGCAACATTGGAAAGAAGGGATTTTCCATGTAACAGGTGAGTAACAGAGCAGCACCCGACAAGATTGCCTGAAGGAACAGCATCAGACCGCAGCATCCCAGGAATTCAGGAGGAAGATCCTAAGAGCTGAAAAGGTCTCATTTCTTTCAAAGCAGCAAACACTGCTCCAATTACTGGGAAGTGAAACAAGATTTGCCTTGTAGCACACAGAATGAGGAAGCCCCTGGCCTTTGGTACTCTGAAACTGGCCCTGCTTGGAGCGAGGGGTGGGCTAGATGACCTCCAGGTGACCCTTTCAACATAAATTATTCTACACTTCATTATCAGCTTTCGCATAGGACCAGACACAGATCTGGTGTGGGTTCACCAGAACACAAGCATCAATACGGAGGGCTCTGGAGAATTTGATTCACTAGCATGCACTTTTTGACTAAAAGAACTCTCTATTGTTAACCTGCTCCATCAAGCTCATCCAAACTTCTGACAGCAGCTGACGTCACTTCCCTTTGCTGATCTGCTTTAAGTCTTTCTAAGTCCCTTGGCACCCGCTGAGGAAAAGCAACAAGTTGGTCAAGGAGAAAAGCAGCAAGAATTCAGGAAGTGAATCAAAGAAAAAGGAAATATAAATACAGAAGAGCAGATAATTTGCAGCTAGTCGCACCAGCATTCATCCAGCCCCCAGAGGCTATTAACTTATCCCCAGCACTCTCTGGGGAAATGTGACAAACAAATTAGACTTCTGGTTGCACTGAGAAGACCCACTTGCCCTCACCAGCCATTCTGCCACTTAAGCTGCTTGTGAACCTTCCTGAACAGGCACTTCCCTTATCCTCACTGATGCTTCTCTTTTCAAAAGATGGGACTAACCAGCTTTGCTGGGGAGCTATGCGTAGCCTACTCTTGGCTTATCATACCAGACCCCTTTCTGTGTCACGTCCCTAACACTGGAGAGACTCAAGACCAAAGGTAAAGTTCTTAAGACTCTGAAAAAAAAAATCAGGCAGTCAGGAAAAACCAGCAAGGACAAACCCAAAACAACAGGTTTAACTCTTCCCTCACTTTTTCAGCAAGTTTATGGACTGATTGAACCTTTACAGAACCTCAAGCCACCAAGGAAGTTTCCCCTGAAGATGCTACACTTCTATTTTCTCATATTACTGTAAAAATCATGATTACTAAGTAGTAGTACTTAGATTGGCTTCTGATGGAGTAGCAAGAGACACAGCAATGTACTCACCTGTCTGATAGACATCGTGCAGAGAATGTAGAGGAAGATGAAGGAACAGTCAGTGTAATCCTCACCCAGAAGGTTGCGGTGGGAGAGACCTTGGATGTACGAGAGGGGGATAAATGGAAGCTTTGCCACCACTCGGCCGTCAAATCTGGAAAAGAGAGCACTGGATCACAACAGGGGACAGTAAAAGAGTCTTTGGCTATAAAAAGAACAAGTGACCACTTTCAACAGGCCACCAGTGCAGATAAGACCATGTGGAAGGCTAAAAAGCCATGCTGCCTTCTCCAGCCCACCTCTATATACACTACACCAAGGGGGCTAAATACATCTCTCTCACAAAGCCCTCCACACCCAATCATCCACAGGGTAGGTAGGCTTCCCTCAGTAACAGTTCTGCCATAGTCAGAGACAAAGTGTTTCATAGTGATTTAAGTCATCACCTGGACGAGCTGTTGGTTCATAAAATCTTAGTTGGTGTTTTGCAATTTACTGGTGCATTTTATTTAAAAGTCAAATTTAGCAGATCACTTCCCAGAACACAGCCAGCACTTGACTAAAAGATGGATGACTGTCACTCTGCTGTACTGCAGTTACTGCAAGGTGGCCTCTTTGCTTTAAGCAAAAGAGCATTTTTTTTAAGCAGAGCATAAACCAAAGACACCTTTTCCTTTCCTAGAGCAGCTATACTTCTCAGCACTAGAAGGATGCATAAGAAAAAGCATTCTGTTGACGGCTCTAATATCAAGTCTTCTCTGCATTAGCTCTGAAGACAAAGGCAATGCAGAGGCAGGATGATACCACATATTCCAAGCAGGCTGTCCTGCTCCTGGAACTCCTCCAGGTCCACATTCCAGGGCATCAGGCAGAGTGTGAATTCTGGCCAGTTTGCAAAGATTTCTCCCAACCCAGACAGTCAACCCAATCTTTTGAAGTAAGTGTGTATGATGCTTCATCAGCATGTGCATATTTGGATATTATTTTCTCTGCATGCACTGATTTTCTAACAGGTGTTTCTTGTTTCAAAAGATCCTAAATGAGCATTCTTTCCTGTGGAGATGCATTCACACAGCTACAGCTCAAACACACACCAACTTTGTTTACATCTCACAGGCAGTTTGGCAAAAGAGCTAGGAACGGATGTTTATCTCCCTGTAACATCCCCCAGTGGCTTAAAATTCTGCGTTATTCCTGCTGTGAGAATGACAAGTACTTCAGCAGTAGCACCCCGAGGTACCTGCTTTTAACTCCAGCAGGTTTTCACAGTTATCGTGAAGGGGTACTGAAACGCACAACTCAGAGTAAGACTGAGAACTGATTGCATTAAAAAGTTTCTGACAAGAGAAAATTGAGACACACAGAAGCTGATTTCTCTCCCAGGAGAAATCCCATCTGCTTGGAGGCCACCACCATTACAGATCGTGCTGCCCTACCGTACCTTTTAAACCACAACAGTCATTCAGCTGCTCATCTTCAGCACAGCATTCTGCTCTTTGGGTTTAAACCAGCCTTCTTGACGCTTGCATATCCTTCCAGCATGGCCCACCCTGCTGCCCCACTACTACTGACATTCTAAGACAGAGAGCCAGTCATCAGAGTAATTTCCATTTTGGCTAAGCTGGCACTTGGCAAAGGTGAGGTGCCCAGCCACAGAGTAGCAGCGTCTGCATAGTACTTGTCCAAAGGGCAGCACATCATGCTACTTCTATGCAATTCCTGCTCCTTTTGTCCCCCAGAGTAATGAACTCATTCAAGAACAGGAAAGGCAAGCAAATGAGACTACAGCCATTGCAGGTGTCAGCCACCCTTTTCCTCCTTTTCATACCACACCCACAGCACCTCCATGGATAACCTGGCAGTAGCAGCTTCCCAAAGGGAAGCTAAGAGCCTCCTGAATTCGTAACTGAAGTACCCTCCCTCCCGAGACAAGCAGCTGCTCTTTACGTTGTGTCAAGAGAACGACAGTAAGTAAGTGAGAACCAGCTCCAGCAAACCATTCTATCAGCTTCAGACAGGGCAGGTACAACCCACCAAAGCTGCCATTCAGATAAAAATGCACTAGCTACCTTGTACTGAGACCAGGAGCAAAAGCTTAACTATCTAGCCCCAAAGGCCAGACAGCCAAATCTTTAGATTCTAATTCAATAGCCTCAGCTATTAGCAAGAAAGCTATTTCAATTCAAATGATCAGCGAGGTCTCAGCTGTTCATGTTCAGGTTCCCTCTAAAGAAAGAGACAGTTAAAGGAAAGATATGCCCCAAAGATTCATGTCAACTCTGTACCTAAGTAGCATGGTCTCTGTGGGCAGGTATCCTCAAAAGAGGAACAAGACAGGTAAACTTAGTGGTCTTAAAGGAGAAGAAACCAATAAACTGATTTTTTTGGTTAATATCTATGGAAGGAGGAGCCACACAGAATTTAACCAAAATCAATTCTTTCCTAAAGCTCTTAATGAACTTACAGTGCTGTAACACTTGTCAGTCGTAGCATACTCTGAGCTGCCTTTTCCCACTCCAGGAAAGTGAGCAGAGTAGGGTGGGTTGTTTTTTTTTTTTTTAGTTTGTTTTTCAGTTTGTTTCAGGGGCAGAGGAGGTGGTGGTGTTTGTGTTACACCCAAATAGCTAGGCAAGCACTTGAAGGCCTCAGGTGCAGCACTATAAATCCCCCACAGACACTATGTTGTTGGGCACATGACTTACGATGCACCTCCATCCCTGCTCAGGGCTGCAGTGAAATGAGACATCCATGACTCAAGATTGTACCCAAATTTTAAAGTCCTCTAGTGCTGTGTTCCTCTGATCAGTTTCACAGCATTCCAGAGAATGCCAGATGCTGAAGTCTGACTAAGCTGAATAAATAGGGAGTCCACACAGTGGCACTTCTGTTATTATGTTACCCCCTGCTTGCAATTTATCCACCCACAGATTTGCAGTAAAATAACAATTGACGACGGTATCCTGGGGACTGCCAGCACAGAGGCCAAAGGTTTTGGTGCCCAAGAACGTAAATTCCTGTTTGCAGGACAAGTATATTGCCCAGACATTAAGCAGCCTCCCAAAGGTTATACTAACCACATTCATGTCATCTTCAGATTTAACAGCCAACGGGAAGTTCCCATTTCAAGACTGAATCAAGTTTTAGAAGTCAAGCACAGTCTTTCAGTTTTGAAAGTTCTGAAACAAAGCTGTCTATAACCATGCAAACCACTTTGGGCTTTTTTTGTCATTTTTTTAAACTAGACCTATCCCAGGTCATTTTTAAAGCAAAGGAAGATTAGAGCCCATGCCTGGACCTGTTAGTATCTTGACTCTCATCACCTTAAGTAGGGCAACAACAAACTCTGCAATTATAGCTCATTTCTAAAGGCAAGGGAGCTGACCCAGTTTTGCTTGCGAGAGTATTCTTTGATCACACTATTATAGCAAAGCCAAAGAAACTGAAGACTGTTGCTGCTTGCCTGACATCTACCAAACTTGCCCCAATCGAGATGTTCCCAAGCAGAAAGGATGTTAGAGTTGTGCCTAGATTAAATGCAATTTGTTCAATTTGATTGCATTCAGCATGCAGTGTTCTCTCTTGAGCAGAAAACGCGTGTGGTGACCAAACCACCGCATCTTCATATGAAATATTGATGCATTTTATATGGATTAATTATGGTTCTTGTAGGGACTCTGTGACTGTAACACTTTAGGTGATAGAGGGAAGGTGGAGAATATATTCACCGGGAAAATTTAAGAAAAATTCAGAAAGTTGATACTTACATGGAGTTAAACATTCCCATCAAGGCAGTGAAGCAGAAGCCAATGGCAAACATGGATTTCATCCGAACCTGCAAGCAGAAGGGTCAGAGATAATCAAAACAACAGGCCTACACTGAGGGATTATGGGCTCACACCTGTAAGAACAGGCTTTGTACAGCATCACTGGAATCCAGAAGGAAAAAAGATGACCCAGAAGGCCAGAGGGATTGTAAAAGTGGTTGGAGAACTCCCAAAGAGAAGTTTGGTCAACAGCTGGGTACAAAGGCAGCCACAGAGTGGACCACTGATGCGAAGAGCTGCTTCAGGGGGGAAAAAAAAGTGCTCAAGAATTGTCCAGTTAACTTCCACAGGTTGTTTTTTTTTCCTTAAGCCTACACAATCAATCAGCAGGGGATCATTATGAAGACAGAACTTACAAGAGGAAGTCAGACAAATTAATTCTACTTTGAAAACATCATGGAGGCTTATAAAGATGAAAATAGCTAAGGTTGGGCATGAGATGAGACAGCAACTGCTGGA
This sequence comes from Phoenicopterus ruber ruber, assembly GCA_009819775.1. Taxonomy (NCBI): domain Eukaryota; kingdom Metazoa; phylum Chordata; class Aves; order Phoenicopteriformes; family Phoenicopteridae; genus Phoenicopterus; species Phoenicopterus ruber. The sequence goes on from CM020222.1 coordinate 30,253,069, forward strand.
GAACTCTGTGGCTCATACTAAAATCTGTAGCTGTTAGAGATAATCCAGAAGGACCTGTCAGGAGGAAAAGCCGCTATGTCTGCCAACTGAACAAAGTCTTTCTGTTGGAAAGCTGACTGAAATCTTCAGTAGTCGGGAACTGGCTTTAATTTTCTTACCATTGACAAGTCCCTGTTGTTGTTCTTCAGTTTCTCTTCTTGTCTCTCTGGAAAGACAAAAAACAACAACAGTTATAATCAGCTATACCGACCTAGAAACCAGAGTGTTTTCATTTCCAGGAAGACTTAACCTTCTTGGCTCTCCAAACAAATAACACTTCCAAAACCAACCCCAGCTCTCTATGCCAGACAGCATAAAGTGAAATACTGTACATAGCCAACTGCTTCTCCATCACAGCAACATGCAGCAAAGCAGGCACACAAGAGGAGGCGGCTAGAATCACACATTCAGCGCTTTTGAAAGAAATGCACAGAATGTCAAATTTGCTAACTCAACTAACTGACACAGTAGCATGAGCAATTTTGCCAGAAAACAAAGACAGTGCCTCTGTATCACACTTCCGAAAGAGAGCAGTCTCAATTCGCTGCACACCAGGCTCACCATTATAAATACACTACATAAGGATTTCATTTTGGAGGTGTCAGAAGGGACTCTGAAACCATACGCAGAGCCCGGAGCTGCACCTCAGCAAGGCAAACATCCTGCTGGTCTTAGTAATGAATTTTGGACCCTTGTCACACCTAAAAGATTCTCCAAAAAGGAAAGATGTTTTCTACATTACTTTGAGTAATGTGCGTATTACTATGCTTTGCAGAGAATACTTTAAAATACTACTTTGGAAATTTAGTCTGTTCTTAAGTCATCACAAACTTCAAAGATGCCCAGTTTTCTGGGAGGGCATTTTCCACGCCCCTCATTGGAGGGCTGCTCTGGACTCAAGCATTATCCACCACCAGTCACCTTTCTTGTCCCACGTCCCCATCGTCCCTTCTCCACTGTGCTCCTCTCAGGCTGAGGATCCAGAGGGACAGCCAAGCCTTGGAGGCAACACGTAGCTGAAGTAAGGATGTGGACGATGAAGAAATATCCAAAGAACAGTGTGAGTGGAGGGGGGGGGCGGGATGCAGAGGGACATCAGGGGCTATCCAGCATGTGAGTTGTCCAGTGGATCCCTGCTGAAGTTTCAGTACAAGGGGCCCAGAAGCCCAGCAGTTATCTTTCAAGCCCCTGCTAAATACAGGGACTCGCAGTAAGTGTTATGAAAAGCAATAGCAACACCTCTATCCAATTTCTTAGAATCCTCATTGCTATTTTCAATTGCTCCTAACTACAAACCATCCACTCTGGCAGGAACTTTCCAGACACCTGCTTCCTGACCCAGGTGGAGAGTTTTGTTCTGGGACATTTCAGCAACCACAGGCCAGCTCTTCAGGAATCACATTTGGCACAATTACTTGTTTTTTCCCTCTGCTACATAACTAACCATCTATTTAGATGGGCTAAAGGTTACATAGAGATAAAAAATACAGCCCTGATCGCCCAATATACCTGACCTGTTTCTCACGCGTTTCTACAAATTCAAAACAAACAGGCTCTGGGTGTCCTACCACCTTACATAAATGGTCTATTCCTGCCCAACTCATACATAAGCAGCATTTAAGTACTTTGCTATACAGCTGGGCAGAGGCACAGAGAAAGAGGACTGGGTCAACAAGCAGCACCCTGGGGTCCAAAATCATCTTATTCTGCTCATTGGAGCACAAACCATGAGGATACAGCAATAATCTTATTTGCCAGCATCGTTTTTTTGGGGGGGGGGGTTGTTTGGTTTTGTTTTGCTGTCTACCCAGCACTCATGTGGACTCCCAGGAACGTCACTGTCTTCTTCTAGAGGCACACTGATGCAGAAAGCAGTAGCAAAGTTTAAGCTAACACACACACACTCTTTAAGCTGAAACGACAGAAGGCTGCACCATGATGTTAAAGGTGTGCTGTTCCAGCAGCGTGAAAGGTGGTTTAGACAGTGTGACTGAAGTTGGTTCACTTTACACTTAAAAAGTAAAAAGTTTCCCAAGTGGGAAACACCAAAGTAAGCCTTCCCATGCACCCTGCCTCCTTGTGCATACACGCGATTCATCCCTTACGTAACCACGTAGTACCATACACACACCTCCTGCCTTATTCTGCGCACAGGACAGATGGCAACTGAGGCAGGTCTCTACCATGGCTGTGACTTATCTGTAAAGCCTCAGTTCATTATTTTATTTATTTTTTTTTTAACTAGAATGGTAGTAACTCCAGCACAAGTAAACTTGCTGTTACAACAATGCTACATCTTGCAGAATGATTTGACATCCAGTAAGTTCCTGGGATCAGAGATTTCAAAAGCAGTTAACAGCTGTGAGTCATTTTCTGGATGTCCAGCTTGACATTTAAGGCCTGATTTTTCAGAAACACTAAGAATTCAGCTTCGTCTGAAAACAAATGAGACACTGAAGTTATGCAGTGCTTGCAAAAAAAAAAAAAAAAATCAGCCTCGGTATCTTAGGCTTGGCCAGCAAGCATCACAGCAAACAAAATCAGTGGTCATTTCCTAAGTTCTGTTCTTAGTCCCTTTGTGCTTTGTTTTTCATTTGCAAAACAAGATTATTTCAGTGTATAAAAAAAATTGGTGGAGCATCTGAATTCCTCAGATTCTACTGTTTATTAGTTTAGTCCAAGCACAAGTAAAATATTCTCTGCCAGGAACATAGCTTGGATGGTGCCCTGCAAAAAAGTCATTGCCACACATTGAAAAGTGACCACATGTAGCAACAGCACGCAACGTTAAAAAGCTGCCTTATGCTCCAAGTAGTATTCACCCCATGCAGGGATTATTCAAGATTAAGAAGTGAAAGTGCACAAGAGGAAGAATTTCGGCTCCTGTCCCTTCACGAGTCTAACGATAACAGGTTTCATACCTAGGAAGAACTGTTTGAAGATATGTTTATAATTATTCCCAAGCTTTGTACAGATCAAATGACTAATCCAGCTACCTGGTGTTACAGAGGAATGAGGAAACCAACTCCCAGGAGCTCTCAGAAGTGTTCCTGCCACGATTTCTGTAATAATTTAACTGGGCTTTGCTGCACGTTTTAGAGTCCTGCAGATAACAGAACTTTCCAAAGCTCATGTCCATTAAACATCTACCACGTTGATCTTGCATAGTTCAGTACTTAGAGTTACCTTTACCCAGAAAGACTTAAGCTTATTAACGATGAAAAAGAATGGAAAAATAAAACACTACTTAAAATTGAGCAAAACTAATTTAATCAAACTTGAAATAAATCTTAGCACAGTTAGAGTTAATAGGCTCTGAAGTGTTCAAATGGGAAAAAAAAAAGAAAGATCCAAAAATCACCATCATACAGTCATACAGCTATTGCAAGCTGACCACGCACTGCGGCAAAGAGCTTTGACAACAGAAGTTAGTAACAGTCATGGATATAAAGGCTTAAATCAGAGAGAAAGGCAACCAGTTCAGCAAGAAGTGCTGCTCCTCTCAGTGATGCTGCCCTTCCCTGCATTTGACTAAAACCATCAGGAGGCTAGATGTCTCCTGTCTTGGAAGAGTAAGGCAAAAGTGTTCATATTCCAGTCATCAAGCCAAGAATCAGCTCTAGTACCACTTTAAATAAGTAGTTTTGAAAGGAAGGAAAGGATAATAACTTCTATAAGTTTCTCAACCCTCCCTCATTCTTGGGCCACCGCACTCCTCTCCCAGTCTTACCTATTTTCTTTTTCTGCTGTCGGCCTGCTGATTCAGTTATCGTTTCCTTCTTCTTTTCCACTGCCAAGTGAAAAGAAAGATATTCCATCATTTCTGCATAGGGATACCACCATCTCTTTTCCACACACCAAACAAAACATTTTATTCCCTTAGAGAACAGGGGCACAAAAGGAAGCTAGGTATGACTAAGAACACATTCAGAATCAACAAGTTATAAACCACCAAGGCTGAGTCCAACACACACTTAATAATAATAATAATAAAAAATTCAAAACCCTGGATGAGATATCAGAATATTTAAAGGGTTAATTTTAAACTCTGTCAAGAGCCGATTACATTGTTAACTGAGCAGTCTGGGGACAATTTCAGCTCAAATGACCCTTGCTGATTTGTCATTAGTACTAGACAGTACTTTTGATTCAGCAAGTGTAATGAAAAGAGCTTTGTGGCAAGCTCTGCTCCCGATTATCTGCAGTGGGAAGCAGAATACAGGAAAGCCTGTGTTCTCGTACATCCCTTCTTCACAGGCAGGCATTCTCAGGGGAAATGCTGTCCAAGCAGACGGCCACAGCCTCTCCATTCTTCAATTAATTAGTACTGAAGCATTTCCAATATTTTAAAGTAGCAGCCTAAGCTCAAAGTTACTAAGACCCCAAATCAGACACTCACCAAGCATCTGCAAACAACTACCAGCGCAGCAAAAAAGTCTAACGTAAAGCCAGCACAGGGAACTTGTAACACAGTGGTGGGCTGCTTGTCTACAAACGCTCTTCTGCTGACAGCAAGAAGGGCTATTCCAGAAAGGAAGAGACATTTTAAGACCTATAACAAGAGTACTACAAGAAGCAAGGATGATAAAGCATGGCTATGGTCTAACAACAGATAGCAACCCTGTATTTACTCTAAACTCTATGTATCTGTACCATAGCCGCTCTACCAACGAATAGACTTGGCTCCTTGTTAGCTCACAGAACCAGCTTAGAGACCTGAGCATTAGGACTCTTCTCCCATAGGGAGTACTATGGATCAAGCACGGATCTAGCCTTGATTTCAAAGCACAGGTGAAATAAAGAGAGCCAGCCTTTAAAGTCGCACAAGGATTTGTAGTGCTGGCTTCTGAAATGCCTGTGAGATGCGAGTCAGTCACAACTGCTAAGAAAACTACACGAGCCCAGACAAGATACCTAAACATCATCTCTTCCATGGTATGTAGTAAGACACAATTGGTTTTTCCAAAGAACAAACATAGCTCTGATGGGCAGGCTAGCACAAGGGGAAAAAATGGGGAAGTCTGCTCAGAGAGAATGCTGGAGAGAGGTGCCAGATGACAGAACACACCCAGTGCTTGCAGAACACTCTCTCCATAACCTGCCTTATGCCAAATCCAGCTGGGGGATCCTGATCAGTCCATCCCAACCCTAGTCCACATAACCCCATGGCCCCCAACTCTAAACCCAACTGGAGAACACTGACTCTTTTCAGGCCTACCTATTGCTCCCAGCCCCAGCAAGGGGGCTCCTCCAGACCCCACCTTCACTCTAACAGCGCTATCAAGCCTTACGCCAACCCAGAGGAACTCCACAGCCCTACTTCCCTTATGGTTCGAGCAGAACAAGTAACTGTCAGGCAGTCGCGAAAGCCTGTCCATGGGAACATACATGACACAACACAGCAGCAATTCCAGAGATAGCCTTCAGCCTTGCAAATTTACCACTACATTTACCCCAGAACACTTACTATAATCTCTGCAGCAGTCTCAGACAATGCTGTGCCTTGCAATAGAAACCAGAGGACAGGAAGAGATGAAACTAAGGACTGTGAGTAACAATGTCTGCTCAAGCACACTACTTGGCCCATTTGTTTTTGCAAATCCTAAGGATTGCTAGGACTCTCGTGGGAGAGCTTAAAGATCTCAAATGTGTTTTTTCCTGTTTCAGATGTGTTAGATAACAGTTGAAAGGTGTGGCTCAAGTGGTCTACTTTGCAAGTTGTCTGTAAGCCATCAGGTCAGCCAGCTGTCTTTAGCACAGGAGGGGGGAAAAAAAGCAAAGCAGAATTCTTAGTGACTCCTTATTTGGTTATACTTTTTTTTTGTTGGGGGTGGGGAAATCAAACAAGGAGGTTAGAAACTAATTGAGATGCATAAACCTCAGGTCTTTCCCTTCAACAGATTACATCCTAGATTCCAGGAGAGCTATAAAAACAAAAAAGCATTAAACTCTTACAGCAATCATTAAACCCCAGAGATTAAGCCCTGCTAACTGCTTTCGGAGTTCCACAGCACAAACGCACTAGGACATTAACTCTAAGTTTTCAACTGAGTTTCAACTACTTCTCTAACTTGCTCTTCTGGGGCTAATTCTACACTACACATTTTTGTCAACCAAGTGGGATTAAAGTGAGGCAGGCAGAGATGCAATCCCCATCTGACACTGCTGTGATGACAAAAGCCCCTAATTCAGGAGCTGTGACACAAGCATGACTATACTTCAACTCTTCAGTTTATTGTGCCCAGGGGAAGGCTGGAATAAGCTAGACTGGAAAGAGCATGTTTTGATAATATTGTTCTCTCACGCACTAGGAGCGCTGACATCATGGTGAAATATTTTTAAGGTAAAACCAGCTCAGGTTTGGCCCCAGTTGTTGTGTGCAGTCTCTTACTGCTGCAACTTGCGTAGGCTGCATACAGTTGAGTTAGAAAGGTCAGCTGAATTTCTCCTCTGCTCCTTGGCTTCTGATACAGACAGGTCCATTGAAACACTCCATGCTCAGACTCGCCTGTCTACCATTCCTCTTAATATCCAATGCATATCTTCTGACTGCTCACACTCAGCTCCCTTTTCCCTTCCTCCCTCGTCCTTTGTTCAGCCCCTCCCAGGCCTCTCAGATCTCTCTATGCGTGTAACCTGGGACTTTTTTCCTAATCAATTCTATTTGCTTCTAGTTTACACTACTCTAATTTATTTTTATATCAGCTGATAGCTCAGACTTTTCCACCATGGCTTTGTCTTTACTCATCCTCCACCATTAATCATCACTTTTAATCTTTACATACAATGCTCTCCTCTCATGGTATTCATTATTCAAACCTAGTTCTTTCTTACTACAGATCTCAAATTCTCCACTGCCCTTGAAAAGCAGAAACTGCATCTTTGAACTTGTTTCAGGCATCTAGAGGAATCTACGTATACAGACACTGGCTACTCCTCTTCAGAAAAAAGATGCCAGTACTGATCCCTTACTCCCTCCTGTCCTCCATTAAGAGGAGGGGCAATTCAGACAACGCAACAGGTCTTTGTACTAACCTTCCCTCCAGCAAAAGACACGAATTAAGGACAGAAATAAGCCCCCTCAGTACGGATTTGTGTAACTTGTGAAATTAGGCTCCTGGGAAATCCAAGCTGAAGAAAGTTCTCTCCCGCAGCAGAAAAGGCAGCAGGAATTTCTCAGAGCACAGGCTCTATTCAAACTGACATCTGCTAAAGCAGGATGTAACGGGAACAGCAAGACACGTTCTCTAATGTCTGAAGAGTACTTACATTTCTTGCTCTGTTTTTCCACTTCAGCCTTTAATCTCTTATATTTGTCTGTTCGGTATACCAGCACCCAAGTTATACCTGAAACAAAGACTCAGTAAGTAACTAGGTAAGTAAAGGCCTCTCGCAGTAAAAGGGATACAAGTTAGCAAATACATAAGCAAAAAATCCATGTCACATCTAAAAAAAACACATTATAATACGGCAAAAGTACCACAAAGCACCAGCAAGCTATATCATCACTTTCCTTCAAATCCCCTTCTCAAGTTCCATGCAGTAGTGGTGCCTATAAAATAAACGTCTTCAGAAGTTACCAGCTATCACTGAGCACTGCTGTTTGTGGGACTCATTCAGTTCCTTCATGCTCATATTTACCAGCTGTTGCTCACCTTAAAACCAGGAGTTGATCAAGGCAATAAACGTCTTTGTGTTCTGCATTTTCATAGCACCTAATTAAGGCCCAAGGAATAATTCTCGCTCCTACCAGGACCTGCCCGTTAGTAGTATCACATTTTGAAAAGGCAAATAGAGATATTAGGCTAGAAGAGAGCTCAAGAGATTCTCCAGTCTAAATCCTTGCACTCAAACACAATCAAAACAAGTTGTCCCACAAGTGCAGAACCAGTTGTTTGTGAACAGTTTAATCTGAGCTCCTACACAAACCTTTTGGCCCTTTTCTTTTGGCTTTGGTTTGACAACAGGGCTGTGCTACTGAGTCCCAGGGATCACCAGCTGCAGAGAAGGGAACCGTATAGATGCTTCTGAGGTCAACAGACCTTTGTCCTGTGAAAGGCGACGGATGTGTACACCATCCGGCCCCAAAGGCAATGCAGTAGGTCTCCTAAAAAGCAAGTATCATGTTCCACCTGGGACTCTCCCTGCCCTTGAATGCCCAGAGACAATGTCTTGCAGCTCTGGAATGAAGGAGATTTGGGGATATAGCTCAGTGCCAGGAAGAGGGAGCAGTCTCTGACTTTGACTACCCCAAAAGATATCTATCTAACCCCTCCTTTAAAAGCTGCACCTATTTCAACACCCTACCATTTAAAAAGCCTTGTCAAGCAGCCTAAGTCACCATCATTGCAACTTCAGGCAATTTCTTCACATCCTTCCCGCAACAGCTACAGAAAACCACCAGTGTCCTCTTTCAGGCACACTGGACACTGTTAGCGCACCATCCCATAGCCTTCCTCCTTCTGGGGGAAACGAACCCACTTCTAACCGCTTTGCATCATAGGTCGGTTTTGTTCAAGAGTTATTCACTGCTGTCCTCTAGGGTGCCTATACCGGCCTCCAAGCACCAGGCCTCAGGTGGCCCTGAGAAACTGAACCTCGCTTCACACCCTCCCCGTCCTGCTCTTCCTCCGACACCTCCTCTCCCTCCCGTTCCGCCCACCCTCCCCAGTGAGCCCAGTCCCGCCCTTTAACCCGCTCCCTCCCAGCGCTCAGGGGCGACGCGGCACAGGCGAGGAGCAGCAGCAGCCTCCTGCCAGCCCCCTCCCGGCCACCCCCCAGCCGCTCCGGGCCCTCCCCGTGCCTCCCGCGGACGGCACCACCGGGCCAGGACCGGCCCCAAGGCTCCCCCGCTCCGCCACAGCCCAACTGGGACAGGCCCCACCGGCCCGCTGAGGGGGCGACGCCGCAACCCGCCCCGCGGCGGCCCGGCACTCACCCTCGGCCAGCAGCGCGGTACACACGGAGATGAAAACGATGAGGAGGGTGTCGGCGAACATGGTGCTCATGGTGGTGCCGCCACCCCCCCTACCCCGGCAACGCCACCGCGCCCCCGGAAATAGACCCTGCCACCCGGAAGCTATCGTGGGCCACGTCGCCTAGCAACGGCCGGAAGCGGGCGCCTGCGCTTCCGGAAGACGACGTCGGCCAATCGACGCGGCGCTGGGAGAGAAGCCGCGGGAAAAGCGAGGGGGCGGGGAAAGCGCGAGGAGGCGCTGCTCTGATTGGGCGAAGCGGCTGCCAATACTGGTGGCGGGGGGGCCCCGCCCTCCCACTGGCCTCGGGGAGCACGGCCTGGTGCTGCCGCGCAGCCTGTCATGGCGGCGGGAGCGGGGGTCCTCGGGTACGGCTCTCGCTGGGGAGCGGAGCCGGGACCAGACGCCTTCCCTGTGGCCGGGGGGGCCGTCCTCCTGCCTCAGCACCTCCCGAGTCCCACACACCTGGGCCTGGTGGTGCCCAGGCCCTGCGCAGGGCCCGTGGTGGGGTTCCTGCTGCCGGCACTGAGCTCCCTGCCATCTTGCCAGGCCACGGTGCCCCACACGGCTCCCTCTGAGCCGCTCCGAGGCTGTTTCCCGGGGAAGACGTGCAGGGCATTTGTTTTTGTTGAGCGTTCCCGCCACAGTCACCAAGGGGTTGTATGCAGCAGCCTTCCTGGTTTCTAAAATTGTTTCCTGGGTTAATTTGCCAACGGCATGAATATCCTGTTAGTGCATAGGGATGGGAGGTGTTTTCTGGGATCAAATCTTGGCAAATACTGTTGCCTGCCCTTTATCAGAATTCTTTGCTGGCCCGTTCTCTCCTCATACAGCCAGCAGTGGAGTACTGCATTCAGTAATTCAAAGGGCTGGAAGCAGGGAAGTAAATCTTACATTGCTCTGTGTGTGTGTAAAATATTCGTGGGTGGGATGAGACAAGAACACTAACGAGGACAGTGAAATAATGGCAAGGATTTAGCAGAGAGAGTAATTGACTTTTATTGAGGCTCTGGCGGTTACACCTGCAGCAACAGAACTAGACCAAATCCACAAGTTGTAATGGGGCAAGGAGACCTAGAAAGCAGAAAGACAGAAAAGGAAACAGGGCAGGCAGGGAAGGGCAGGTTTGTGCCTGTCCTTGCGTAACGGAGGAGTTTGCAATCAGTGAAGAGCGATGCACTGTGGGATTACATGCACAGAGCTGAGTGAACAATAAAGAAGGTAAAAATCCCTGCCGTCACCCATAAATTAAACACTCCATTCAGAAAGACGGTGACAAAACCACAGTTCAGAGAAGGCAGTGCAAGTAATATGTGAGAGTATGAGATTAGACAGCAAACAAATCCTCCAGAGTCCGGTGACATCTGCGTACCAGGAAACACGAAAGCCACATGCTGCAGGTGGCTACGTGATGAGTCAGGCACCACTGAAAGTTGCAGCTAAGCACCCTCTGTGCCCCGAGGAAAGTCCCGGCGCTGCCTCCGTGCATGGGGAGCTTTCTGCCACATCGGGGGAGAACTGAGAGGAGAACCTGGCCGCAAGCAACAGGAGTCGGGTGCGAGGGAGGAGAGAACTGAGCGAGACCCATCAGGGAGACAGGGATGAAATTAAGGATGGATATTTCAGTTTGGGGTGAGCAGCAGGAAGATATTAATGGCTGAAGATGTGGCAGGACCCATGATAATATTTTGTGCCCTGCTGTGTGCCACCTTGTGCTCTTGGCTCTACTGCGTCCCGTCCTCCGCCCTCTCTCCCCCTCTTTAGAGCTCCCTGGCTTTCCTGGCTGTGAGATATATCAGTGTCAATCAAGGCAATGTTTGGAAATAGTTTATCTTACACTGCTATGGGAATTTATTCACACGATATCAGTTGTCGATACTGAACATGTTTTTTCACAGAGCAAGGAGACGGTCAATGATACAAACATCTTTCCTCTCTCGTGTCTGCGCTTTGAACTGGAGGTAGAGGTGACACGGGCTCTTTGTACTTTCATCCTGTCGTTTTGAATCACACCAGGATCCTTATCAGCAGGTTTTTTTCAGACAACAGAAGGCATATTACTCTCAATGGCATTTCCTTTTTAAAACAGCATTCTGTGCTTTGATCAACATGTAAAGGACAGCTGAAGAGTTGGGTGCAGTTTGATTTCATCTAACAAGCCTGGGATACGAGGAAAGAGAAAACGTTTGCATAATACATAGCTCTGGACACATGAGTTAGGGGCCAGTGCAGTCTACAAACATTCTAGATACAGCAGAGGTAGTATCTATGGAGGTAACCTCGAAACGAGGTGAGAGAGACATGTCCCAGCAGATTTCATGTACTGGACTTAAACTGAACAAAAGATTAAGTTGCTTTGCACAGTACGTTAGTGATGGGCAGCTAGGAAGAGGAGTGTGTAAAATTCTCAGATAAGTTTTGAGGAAAGATGCCATCTAAAACTAACTGGGACTTGCGTTTGATTCACTTCCAGTTAACAGCCCTGGCCTGGTTTTGAAAGAGACGTTAATCTGATCCTTGCAAGTTCTCCTTGTGTTCTGTATAAATAAGCCTTGAATCTCCTTAGCTTGTACCCCTCCAGGGCCCATCAAGAGGCATTTACTTATCCTTCCCTCTACAAGTGTGTCTGCTCCTGCCACGTGTCAAGTGTCTGGCTTAAAAGAGGAACTGGAGATGAAATGCCAGGATGGGCATCCTGCAGAGCCGCTCCGCTCTGAGGTCGAAGGACAGCGCGGTCTGAAGCAGCTTCAGCACAGCAGAGGTTTTGATCTGCCTCCAAGCAGGGCGGCAGAGAGGCTGGCAGCAGTGAGCATAGGCACGAGGAGAAGCAAAGAGCCCGGAGGTCACGACGCGCCGAGGGGGTTTTGCTGTTCAGATCTGGGTGTGTCAGTGTGGCAGTAAGAAAGAAGAACCGTGACTAGCTTCTGGGGCCCGGCGGTGTGTGCAGGAGCCGTGCCCGCGGCCAGCGCTTGGAAACGGGCATGGGGCCATGGGAATCCGCTAGGATTCGTCCCCGCAGGAAGTTCTCATCCGCATATAGCACTTCCTCCCCTGGCACCGGCCGCGCGCAGTGCCACGCTCCCGTGCCACAGGGCACAGCCTGCGGGGGCACGGTTGGAGGGGAGTTGGGAGCGGTGGGCAGAGGGGCCACACCTTCCCAGGAGATCCTCTCGCACATCCTGCGTGATGAGGGCCGGGACGTGGGACCCCCTCTGGCAAACATTTCCACGCTTGTTCACTGTATTGAAGTGGGAAGTTAAAAACCTTGCTGAAACTTACGGCGCTGTGAACAGGGCTGGGAGGAACCCTAGGGCATCGCTTGGGCCATCCCCTGCCCCAACGCAGGATCAACTCTACTGAAAACTTTCTAAACAGGAGCCTACCTAGTGCATTTTTTTTTAAATCGTCAGTGGTCAAGAGTCCTTAGTCTTCCTAAATAACCTATTCCAGGACTTAACCATCCTCACACTTAGAAAATGTCCTGAATATCTACCCTGAATTGCCCTTGTTGCAATTTGAGCTGGCAACATTTTGTTCTAATCCCCACGGCTAGGAGAAATGTATTCCCTTCCTGTTTGTGGCAGCCTTTTATGTATTTGGAAACGGTTATCATGTGTCCCCACAGCCGTCTCTTCCCCAGATGAAACACGCCTGGTTCCTGCGGCCCTTCTGCGAAGCCAGAGCCCCTGCTGTTCCCGAGACCCCGCTGAGGTCTCTCCATCAGGCCTCACCTTTCTCGAAACGCGGTACCCAGTGGCGCTGGTACCCAGCAGAGGGTTACCTACCGCCTCCTGCCTACGTTTATGTGTCCCGGTGGGATGTTTGCCTTTTTCACAGCAGCACGGCATTGACTCTTTGATCCGCTGTGCTCCCGGATCTTTATCTGTAACAGGGCTGGCCAGCCAGCATGTTCCCATCGCGCGTTTTCACGGGCGATTACTCTTACCTAAGTACAGTACTTTGCACATGCCCGCATGGACTCGCACCCTACATTTTTCCATTTTGTCAAGAGCATTTTGACTTTGAATCGTGGCCCCCAGAGCACTCCCGGCTCCTCCCGGGTGGGTCTCGTTTGCCAAAGACATAAGCATAATTTTTATTCCTGGTTTTGAGTCGTTAATAAGCGTTCCTAAGTGCTTGCAGGACCAGGGCCCGGGTGGGGCGGGAGAAGCCAGGGTGGAGGACGTGTAATGGGGGCAGCCCTGGCGCGGTCCCGCCGGGCACCCCCTCGGTGTGGTGGCAGCGCTGGCTGGAGGCCGATGGCGAGTGGGACTCCTCGGGCAGCGGGGCGAACCGGCCCGGCGGGGAGAGGGAGCCAGGGCCGCTGCCTCGGGCGCCCGCATCGCCTTTGTCCCCGGGCGAGGGAGGGTGGCGGCGAGGTGCGGGCCCATGTGGCCGCCGCGCCGTGCCGCGCCGTGCCGCGCCGTGCCGCCCGCCGGCAGGCTGGGCCGGAGCATGTGCAGCTGCGGCAGGCACCTGGCAGGGAGCCGCAGCGCCGGGGATGTGAACCAGGCGGGGAGGAAGGCCCTTGACTCATCAGATAAATCCAGCCCCGCACGGGGAGCGAAGGCGGAGGAGGCGAGGCGGGGCGGCGGCGCTGCTGCTAGCAGGGGAGGATGGCGGGGGACAGCGAGCAGAGGCTGGAGGAGCACGGGCAGCCCAGCGGCGGCGAGCCCTTCCTCATCGGGGTCAGCGGCGGCACGGCCAGCGGCAAGGTGCGGGGGCTTCGCAGCGGGGCCGGGGGGAGCCCCGGTGTGTGTGGGGGAGCCCCGGTGTGTGTGGGGGAGCCCCGCGGCGCAGCCTCCCCCCGCCGGGCGCGGCGGCCACATGGCAGCGCGGCGGGTCCGGGCGGCCGCCGCGCCACGTGCGCTGCCCCGGGGCCCCGCCGGGTCGGGCCGGGGGAGGCGGCAGCGGCGGCGGCGGGGCCGGGGCCGGGCGGGTTCGCTGCCCCGGCGGGACACGCTGCGGCCCGGGAACGGGCGATCCGGCGGAGGGAGCGCGGCTGCCGAGGCCTCTCGCCGGGCGGCGGCTGCGGGAGCTCGGCGGCCGGGAGCCCCGGGACACGTGGAGGGGGGTGCGTGGGGTGGGCGCAGGCTTTACCCCCCCTGGCCGGGGCCCTGCTCCCCTCCGCCGCGCCGGGGGGCAGCGGGCAGGGCTGGGGGCTGCGCGGGGCGTGGACGGCCCCGGCCCGGCCGGGATGGAGGCGGCATCCCCCCTGCAACATCCTCCCTCCCGTGGCTTTAAGGAGCGCTTCCCCTCCATCCCCTCTCGCTTGCAGTGTCCCCAAGGGCTGCTCGCCCCGCGGCAGACCCGCAGGGCGCGGTGGGTGCGATGCAATTATTTAATTTCTTTTTTTTTTTATAATAGCGTCTGTCGTGCATGGGGGGTGCCTTTTTCTGGCCAACTTTGGGGTAGCAGGAGTGGAAATTCTGCAGTAAATGCTGACTCACAGCGGCAGAACGACCTCCTTGCTGCGCCCGGGAGGGGACGGTCCTTGGCAGCGGCAGGTAGGAGCGGGGCGGGGGGCGGCGGGGCCGGCGGCGCTGGGGGAGCCGCTCCGGCCGCCCTTAATGCGGGTTTTCCCGGGAGCGCTGCTACACCCAAACTGCGGCGCAGGGCAACGCCGGCAGCCGCACGGCTGCTCCTTTTAGGTATTTCACACACTCGGTTTTTCTTTATTTGTTTAACCTGAGGTAGGTTGCTTTCTATCCTAACGTGAAAAGAAATTACTTTTTTTTTTTTTTCTTTTATTTAAGAGCAGTAAAACCAGATCCACAGCTTATCAGCCCTCCTGTGCAGGGCAGCACAGACATTCTACCTGCATTTTTAAGAGGCGTTCCAGCGAGCATGAATACATTTGGAAGTAGCAATACATTTGAAATATTTCTTGCTAAGGAAACTGAATGTGGGCCGTCACAGGAGGAAGACAGAGCCTTCTGTCTCTGGGTGGATTTGTGTTTGGAGAGGGGGCCCTTTCTCTCTTGAAGGATGGCATAATCCAACTGCTGTACCTCAGCCCGTAATAACAGTGTTTTAAGAATGCGTCTCCAAGTACCCTATTGATTCTTGGACTGCTGTTGCTACTGCAAGGGGGGAAAAATCCAGATACAGCAGGGGAGGGATGGTGAGAGAGGATGCAATCTCCTCCACTGGGAACCAAAGCTGGATTGTTCCTGCAGTACAGCTCCTGGTGACTCAAACGCGCTGGGTTTGTCTGCTCTCTGATGCGTGGGTCTGCCTCTCTCTAGCTGTCCCAATAACATTGTGTCTGGCGCTGCTGAACTGTTATGTCTCCGAACACTGTGTCTCTGGCCCACAAGGTAAAAGCAGTGATTACAGTACAATACGCCGCAGTTGTTCTCAACTTCAAAGTGAAAATGCTTAGTACCAGCAGGCTGCCTTAGAAAAAAAAATAGGGAAATGGTTCTTTCTAGCAAGGGAGATGTACTAACTGGCTTTTCCTGTCTCTCAGCTTTGATTTCCCCCCCTCCAGTGATTGCTGGCTGCTAAAAACCTCTGTGCAGCGCTGCGCATTGAAGGGAATCCAGCAGACCAGTATTAAGTTTGTGGGAAAAGGCTGCAAGAAACAGGCTGGCAAAAAAAAAAAAAAGCTTGCTCAAGGAGAAGCTACAGGAAAAAAGGAATCTGGGGCTTGTGCACACAGGCCCTCAAATTCACATGTGTTACTGGGATGCAGCTGCAAGGCAGGGGTGCAGTGGGGCTGTCCCCCCGTCTGGCCAGTGACAGTGCCCTGCGCCGGGCAATGCCGAGTGCCGCAGCACGTTCCGGGAAAGCAGTGGCAGGGCTGGTGTGGTTTGCTCAGCTAAGGGCTTGCCCGCAGCTAAAATCCAGCCCACGGGCTGCTGTGCCGGTGTGCTGGCTCTGGGTAAAAACAAAATGCTTCTAGAGGGAAAGTGAAGCAGGCACCTTTCCCACTGGGAAAGCGGCAAATCCATCTGACTCGCCTTCACACCAACTGAGGGTTGTTGTAATAACACACCTCTTTGGCAGCACACCAGCCCAAAGATAACGGAGGGCATTTGCCTTCCAAGGGCTCCCCCAGCTTCTCCCACTGCTGCTTTTGTTGAGTCTAAGATGGGGAAAAAAGGCTCCATGGCACCCCCCCCCCCCCACCCCATCCCTCTCGATGTACCAGCACAGTCAGGATGTGGAACGAAGGGATCCTGTTTGTAGCTTGCCGCAACTTGTTGTCGCGTGGTGCCCTGGGGAAGCTGGCATCCGAAGCGGCCAGCCTTCCCCAAAGAGCTGAGGGGAGTGTTTGGCTGGTATTTCTTAAAGGCAGATTGGTGAGAACTCAAATTCAAAAGCTGACTGCTTTGGATTGTGCAACTTTCAGTACTCACACAGGAGGTAGAAACCTGAGCACCCTCCTTGTTTTGGCTCTTAAAAGAAATCTGGACTGTGTTGGGAGCAAAACTGGGGAGCCGCAGAGGTCCTGGGCAGGCTGCGATGCCGCAGCCTCTGCGAGGGCAGTGCCAGTTGCATGGTGGCTGTTTTGCGTCGGCTCAGCTGGGACAGGCTCTTCACAAAAGCTTGCTGGGAGGCAGCATTTCTCCCACTGTCCCCCAAAATCCAAGCACTGCAGACTAGACAAAGCTTGCTGCCATCTGCTGATGTGGAGGAGCTGACATGGCATTAAGACCCCCTCCTGTGCCAAAGCCAGAGGAGGACTGCAACCACCACTTTTCCTCGGAGGGATTCCCAAAGCTGGTTGTAGCATTTTTTTTCGTCCTATATGCTTTCCAGTGCTCTGCTAAAGCTCTTGTTTCCTTCTTATACCCACGGTCTTTGTGCTAACAGCTTCTTCCCTCCCTCCTGCAAGAGACTCCTGACTACCAAGGACTGCAGCATGCAAGGCAGGCAGCCAGGCTGCGGGCTGGAGGAAAGTTCAGCAAACTGACTACTGGGATGAGCTGGGAAGCATTGGGATACCTCCTTAAGCTCGTCGTGTGTTCTCACTTCAGCTTAGCTCCTGGAACCCTGCAGCTCTGCCGGCAGTGCTGGGGTGGCTCACTCCCAGCAGCAGTGGAAGCATCTGGTGCTGGGGTGGTTGCAGGGGTGGGGAGAGCTCTTCGAACTCTGGCTGAAGCATTAATTGCTTGTCCCCACGTGCCGCAAAGCGAGGTGCTGATTGCTACCTTCCGCAGGAGGCTGTAAGAGAAGACAGATTTACAAAGGGCTGAATGCTTGCCTTGGCTGCCTGGCCCTCAAACTAGTGAGGGCTGAATATGGGTGTCACTGCGGTCTGGTGGCTGCACTGTTTGGGTCTTCAGTTAGCACATGAAGTTGGAAATGTCTGTTTGAACATGCAGCCTGAGAGTTTCCAGGCTGCAGAGCACCAAAATTGCAGCGTGTGTTCAGCCAGGTGTATTCTTCACTGTTACTCCATTAGGCACTTCTGCTTCAAACACCAAAAACGCTGTCTGAGGCTGAGCTGGCCTAGAAGAGTGAGCTAGCCAGAAGGCTGGTGTCACCCAGCCAGGGCGGGACAGCCAGCGTGTCGGTCCCCAGGGAAGCAGTGGCCCCAGCTGCAGCGCATCTCCCCACGAGGCAGTTCCCTCTCCACGTGGGGCTTCTTGCCTGACAGACCTCAGACCCCTACGCTAGCAAGGGCTGAGGTCTGCCACAGCAACCTGGGGGTCGTTGCCACCATGTCACCACCTGGATGCCAGGCAAAGGAGCCCGCAGGGGAGACCTGGCAGTGACCCACAGGAGGGGGGCTAGCAGGGATTGCAGCAGTCCTGTGTCCGTTCAGCACCAATTCCTGGTGATGTTTCGTGGCTGGCAGGAGCCCTGAATCACAGGGTCGGACTTGTTAAGCGCTGGTGTCAATGCATGCTAGAGACTTGTCAAACTTTCTAGTAGAACGTTATTCTGTGCTAGCCCCTGATCAGACTGATACACAGGACGTTTTGATGGGTCAGCCCTTTCCTGTTACTGGTTGAATATGTGTGAGTTCGTTATGGAGCCTGCTTGCTATAGTCCCGTGGGCTCAGCTAGCTCCAGGCTATGGAGTTTGCAGCAGGGGCTCGAGAAAAATATCCTGCATCTAAAACCAGTGGATTGGGAGGGATTGTGCTAGGGGGGTTTGTTTTCCTCCGCACGCATAATCTGTGTTTGCTGTGTTTGTGTGTGCCTGTTTATGTTCCAGCCCAGGGCTGCTGATCACATGCGCAGCGTCCCAGGGTGAGTGAACAGAAACCTGGCTATCCCAGTCCTGGACTGAGCCTGTGGCTCACAAAGGGAAAGGCAGGAATGGTGAACCTGCCTGGGAAAGCTCTGGGTGGAGGCCTGGTCTTTTAGTACGAGAATAGCAAGTTTCCAGTCCCAGTGCTGCCATACGGATGTGCTCCATTAGGACTGGAAAGGATTGTGTGGGTCATGAACTAGCTCTCTGCAGTCACAGGCAGACATTTAATAGATGCTCTGGGACCCTTCCCAATTTGGTATCTGTTCTGTGGGTCACCCCAGTCCACCAAGTGCTTCCTAATACTCTACAATTAACCTTACAAGAAGAGACTGAAGTCCATAACTAGTGTGCTGCTGGAGAGAAGGGCAGCATTACCACGGCTCCTGTTTTCAGGGACCCAACTGAGTTAAAAGTCCCCTATGATGCCTGGAAAGGGAACATGCTACAGGGGACATCAGAGGAATGCAACAAGTAACCCCAATGGTCCCTGATGTGATCTTAGGGAAAATCCTGCCAGACCCCAAAACTGGAGACTGTTTTATCCACAAGCATGTGATGAAGACACCCCAACCAGGCTCCTGCAGATGCAAAGCCATCGACAGCCCCTGCCAAGCCTGCTCACATCCAGATCCTACAGGAAAGGGGTTATGGCAGTGGTGTCCCTAGAGATAACCTCTGGGCTTCTCTCCCTGGTGGGAGGTGGGATGCGACTGCTGCAGCCTGTCCTTGCTCCTGGCTGTAGCATTTGTTGTGGGCCAAGGGCGTTGTTCTGTTGGGGAGGACTGTCCCCAGGATAAGCAGCGTCTTGGCTCAGGGCGAGCAACCTGCAGCGGCGGCAGGAGTTTGTGTCTCTCTTCCTTCACGCTGGAGCCCAGCACGTGCCTCTCCTGGTAGGTCTTGCTCCTGGCACAGCCCTTCTCCCTTTACCTGCTCCCGAGGGGACTGGCAGCTTCAGTGTTTCTTTAGGGCTGGAATCACTTTATCTGGCATAAGTCACTTTTGCTAGGTGTCTAGTCTAAAGTCCGTGGGAGGATGGGAGGTCCTGCCTGCTGCTGCGTTGGGAGCCTCGTGAGCAGCTCCATGTGGATGTCCCTCTGCAGCACCAGGCTCCCTGGGGATGGATGGGCTGCTCTGAGCGAGTGGGTTTTAGCATATCCACATGCACAAGGCTTATGGATTCCTCCTAGCCCAGGACAGGCCTTACCAGCCAGGGGCAGAAGTACCCGTACTGCCCCGTCTGCCACAGCAAACCTGGGCTGTGTCCTGCCTGGCACCTTCACATGGTGGTTAACTGTAGCGCTGTCCATCAGCTTTCTCTCTAATACCCATCTGAAGTCGTAATTCACTGGCTCATCAGAGCTACCCAAGAGGGATTGTGGGATAATCTGCATAATAATATTGGGGAATTAGTCAACTCCTGAAGAATATCTGAGCAGCTGGCTATAGGCCATGAGTGAATATGAATTAAATATGTAATGTAATTAATATCTTTCAAATAAATGTCAGGGGTAGGGCTCTGAACACCCGTCTGTTGAGTTTCTTCCCCTGTGCACCACCTCTCTCCTTCTAGGAAAATATGCTGGAGTTCTTCCCCAGGTGCCCTCTGCATCTCCCTCTCCCAGCAGAATAAAGCTGTACTTCTTCCTTAAACACTGGGTATTTGTGTGCTTGGTTCAGAGGAGGAATCCTGCAAGGGGAGCTGCAGCTGCTTCTGTTCAGGAATAACATCTCTGAGCTTGCTTCTTGCGCTGCGATGTGCAGATACCTCCCTCTCAACCGTCTGTGTGTGGCGTGGGTTGGTTTGCACAGCTTTCCCAGGGAGCAGCTCAAGCGCAAAGTCTGGGGGAGTGCAGCTCAGTGGGTCGCAGACAGTTTGCTCAAACCTGGAGCTGAGTTCCCCTCGCTGCAGCGCGTGGAAAGTCATGAACGATGGCAGAGAGGCTGGGGCTTCCTGCCTGCACGCTTGGAAAGTCCTGCATCGATTTCATGTGGCTAACATGGGAAAGGTCTGCTTGGCAACCATGGAGGCTCGGAGGCTGCTGTGTCCTGTCTATATTTAGTTTTAAACAAGTTCTGGAGGAGGGGAAGGCTTTTCCTTGAGAAAGCATCCTGTTGCCGGGAGTGCGCTGCGGCTGAATCGCCATCAGTGTTCACTTTGGGTCGTGGCGAGGTGTGCACAGACAAGGTAGATCTGGGGAAGGGGCTGAGCGGAGGCAAGGAGCCCGGTCATGCCTCTCATCTCCCCGCAGATGAGATGGTTCATGCAGGGCAGAGCTAGGGATGGGGCTCAAATCCCAAAGTTTCTGTATTGGGATTCATCTATAGCATCATGTCAGCTTCCTCAAGTCATTCCCTGTTTGCCTCTGCACTCCTGGGCTTCTCAGAGAAGAAACAATTGTCATCTTCTCCCCTGGGAGCAGCAGTTAGGACTTGGCAAAGGAAGGAATCTGAGCCCAGGTTGTCCCTTCAAGTGGGTGCTGAGTGCATGTGTCAGCCCCATGTGTCAGCCCCCTGAGTTACCGTGCAGCCAGGCTGGTTGCACCCCAGCACAGTATTTTGCAGTCATGCTTTGGTCTTGGTCTCTCTGGGCATCTGCAGGCCTCCCCAGACCCTAACTGCTATCATTTCCAGTTATTAGTGGATTTTTCATGCTTCTGATTAACATCAGCCACATGTATGTACGTAGTGCTGGTTTGGGAGAAGGGGGTTTAAGCAGGGGACATGCGTCATTCATTTGGAGGGACACTTCTTGAGGCTGGGAGTTTCTGTTCCTGCTGCGTAGGGGAATTTGTAACCTCTGTGGTTCTGGTTTTTCTTCCTCCTTGACATGGAGTGTCTATCAACCAAGGGAAAAACTGCCTGTCCGGCTGTAGGAGGTATTCAGACTGGTATCAGGGAATGTCCCTCGTGAACCATTCTTGTTTCCATCACAAATGATCGTGAGGAAGGGAAGAACCTTCTTCACTTAGACCTCGCCGAGGTTTGCTGCCCCAGTAAGGCAAGCTGAATGCAGCCCTCGGGTTGGAGGAACATGCCGTGTCCCCCGCTGTCCCTACGTCCTGCTGCACTTATGCAGGTATAATGTGCGAGCAGTGCCTTGGCCCACACCTTCTGCGGGACCAAGGTGACACGGGTGCCTCTTCCCAGAGCGCAGAGGTGACATCCCTGCCCACCGGGGCAACATGGTATGCAGAACCTGAGCTCGGTCCTGAGAGCAGGATGTCCTTGTGATCATCTTTCTCCACCACTTCCAATAGCTCTCCAAAGCCAGCCAGAGAAAAGGGAAGGGTCCGTAGCATCTGCCTGGATGCTTTTGCTACCTCAGAGCATTGGAAGGTAAATGCAGGCAGGATACACTCCGATCCTCGTCCTGGGCCCTGGTGGGAGTACGTGTTCCTGTCTCCAGCTGCCAAGGGCTACTTTCTCCTTGGGTGTTTCTCACCATCGGGTGTCTCGAGTTGTGGGATGTGGAACAGGAGGTGTGATTTTCAGAGCTGATGGGGGCTCTTTCCTCCACTTTCCAGGATCAGTAGAGCAGAGATTAGTGTGAGTAAGGCAGAAGAAAGACTGGCAGGAACTGTCTGATGCCCTCAAATGATTTTCTTGTCCATCCACCTGCTGAGGTCCAAGGGGAGAGTGTGAGTGCAACTGGTGTGTTGCTTTCACTGATCTAAAGTAAAGGAGCCCTGTTCCCTCCCCCGGGCTGGGGAAAGCAGTTTCTGGTGCAGATCCGTGTGGAGCCTGCTGATCTACAGGCTGGGAATCTGTCTGGGTGGCTGTGCTGGAAGGTGGTTTATTCCTAATTGCAAAGGGCCTGTGAAGTTTGGTGTCCTTGGCAGCTGTGGCCAAGGCTGAACCCTGCTGCGCTGCATCTCCTCGCTGCACGGGAAGGCAGCAGCGCCCGGGGGAGAGAGCAGGGAGGAAAAGTGGAGGAGAGGCACTGTGCACGCCCTGTTTTTGTGAAACCTATGGGATACAGCTGGATAAGCAACAGGGCCGACGCAGGCTGGAGAAGGACGTGGGGAGTGGGAAAACAGAGGAAACAGAGAATGGGCTCCGGCTTTGTGTCTGCGTGTGCCGAAGGGCGAGTGAGTGGCGCTGACTTGCAGTGCTTTGTTCTGGGTGGTGGGAGCTTGCTGCAGGGCAGGGCTGCCGACGTGGCTCGGGAAGCACGACTTGCTGGCCGTGAGAAGCAGGAGAAGAAGGTGGGATGCTCAGGGAGACCCCCATCCCTGACCCGAACCCCAGACTTGTGCCCAGGGCCACAAGGACTGCTGTCGGGCAGCCGGAGCCGGTTCGCTCTGCAGCAGTGCTGTGTGCGGAGGCTCTCCAGCCGGGCTGGGGCTGACTCACAGCGTGGCGGTCACAGCCAAGTCAGGTCAGCCTGGCCTGGAGGGGAAGAGACGTTCTCTGGGGACATGAATGCCGTCAAATCTTCCAGCTTCTCAGGCAAACAGCCTTACCCTCTGCCTGCTGGGGTGACCTCCTCTGCCAGGCTTGCATTCCCCTCCCTGTTCCCTCTCACCACCACTGTCTTCAGCTCTGCATCTGGAGCTTGCCAGCCAGGTATGGAGCAGATGGTTGAGCCAGCGGGGAGGTGGGAGCATGGAAAGAGCCACGGGCAGGCTGGGGGAGGCAGGCTGGGGCAAGCAAACCTCTCTTTGCAAAGCAGAGTGCTCAGCGCAGAGTATTTGTTGTAACCGAGACCAGGAGCAGCTCAGCTGGGCATCTGCAGCAAGCATGATTCACAGGAGGTGAAGCAGCTCAGTTTGGCACCAGGAGCGCCCACTTCTCTCCGAACAGTGGACACCGTGGGGCAGGAGCGGGGCTGACACGCAGGGCTCCCGCAGGCAGCGAGCACTCCCCCGCCGGCCTGACCTTGGCTCTCGCTGGCCGGGGCAGGCGTGCCGGCTGCCAGTTAGTGATGCAGTTAACGCCGCTGTGTTGCACGGCGGCCAAGGACTCGTATGACTAAGGAGAAGGGACTGAAGCAGGCTTTGGGATTTGTCCCCCAAGCTGTGCTCTGATTCGTGTCGCGATGGCAGGGTCCAGTGTGACTCTCGGCCACACAGCCGGCGCCTGCTGCGGTGCCAGCAGAGAGTCGATGCCGGCCACCGGCACCCAGCCCACTCCACGGGGTGTGTGAGGTGCTGTTCCCTGTGCCAGCAGCACTCGTGGGGATCCTGCACCGGCAGTCAGAGCCACGTGGCTCTTCAGCCGCCGGCTCTGCAGTGCCCTTAGCCTCGCTGTGCCAAGAGGCACCAGGATATGCTCACGGCTGCTCCTCCCAGCCCTGGCAGCTGTGGCAGAGATCCCTGATAAAGCCCCAAGGCTCTCTTCCTGATGTCTTTTCATCCTGAGCTTTGTTTAGGGTATGAAAACAACCTAGCTTTCCCTCTCGGAGGACTCTCTCCTTCCTTGCCCAGGCTGTGGTGGGGTTTCTGGGCTGGACCAGGGCTGAGGGAACCAAGGCACGGAGGCTGCCTCCCAGGGAGGAGGCTCAGCCCTGGTGCCACACGCAGCTCCGCTCCCTGGGGAGCTGCTGGGCAGGCTGGAGCTGGCCGCGGGGGCCCCGGGGGTGCGGCTGAACCCAGGCAGCAGCCGACTGGTTTCCTGCTGCCATTTGTGCCTAGAATAGGAGCTGTGGGCAGGCCATAGGGACGGAGGAGAGGGAGGCAGGGAGCAAGCTTGGTGCTGCTTTCATACTGAAGGGCCCCACGGTGATGCCTCTGGAGCACTTTTCCCTCAGTGGCGTTGGGCTGTGTCTTTGAGGGGACCACAAACTCAGCTGGAGGTCCAGCAAGCAGTGCCCCATGCACCCAGGAACGGCTGTTACCTGGGGACATCCTCCCCGCGCAGCTCAGACACCGCTTGCCACTGACTTGCCTCCTTTGCTGTTCCTTTCCTAGTCCTCAGTATGCTCCAAGATCGTCCAGCTGCTGGGCCAGAACGAGGTGGACTACCGCCAGAAGCAGGTGGTGATCGTGAGCCAAGACAGCTTCTACCGGGTCCTCACCTCAGAGCAGAAATCCAAAGCACTCAAAGGCCAGTTCAATTTTGACCACCCAGGTGAATGGAGAACAGCACCGGGGCTCTGCCATGCAGTGGGGGACAAGGGCTGGGGCGGGGACCCCCACTCCACCAGCAAAGAGCCTTGCATGGACACTGGGACTCTGTCTCTGTGTGGCACAGGAGTGGGTGGCTTAGTTAAGCTCTTGTGGAGTCAGGTGTATCCCTGGCAGGGTGGCTGGGGGCTTTCTCTTGGGAAAGAAACTGCCTTTGGGGTGGAGTGTTTGGGATGAGAAAGGGCAGGTTGTGAACCCTCAAACTCCTTAAGATGCTCCTCTTCTCCCTGCAAAAACATCCCCCAGTTTGAAAACCTTTCTGGTGCAGCTGGGTCGAGACCAGGGAGATCTGGCCTGGCACGGCCCCCTGGAGCCAGCAGCTCCATGTCCCTCCTTCAAGGAGGGAACCGTCTTGTGCAGCTGCTCTGCAAACCCCTCCACTGAGGGGGCCATGCCCTGTTGCTACAACGGGAGCTCTTTGAACCATCTGGGGGCTTGGAAGGGAAATTCCAGAGCCGCTGTCCCTTCGTCCCCACGAGGACAATGGCTGGAGGCAGCGAGCACCGAGCAAACAGAGCCCTGTCTGTCCAGCGACTTGAGGCTGAAACACTGCTCCAGTCTCTCCGAGGGCTGGAGCCCCGGAGGAGATGCCTTCCCGAGCCCGGGCTGTCAGCGCCACCGTACAAGGGTGTTATTGATCTGTGTGGGCCAGATCCCAGGGCTGGTGCAAAGCAGTGAAGCCTCAGAGACTCCGGGGGAGCTGGGCCTTGCTACACCCATGGGGACATGGAGGGCTTTCCTCCCGAGTCTGTGTGTCTGTCTGTCCCTAGTGCGGGGTGCCAGTGGCTCTGGCTAGGCTAAGCTCAGCATCTAGTGGGTGGGAGAGGTTGCAAAGCTGCCTCAGGTAACGTTTCCTCTCTCCTCAGATGCCTTTGACAACGAGCTGATTGTGAAAACACTCAAAGAGATCACAGAAGGGAAGACGGTCCAGATTCCCGTCTATGACTTTGTCTCCCACTCCAGGTCTAACAGCCGCTCCTGCCTTGCTGTGCCTCTGCTAACGCCCTGCGGCGCAGCACGCAGCCCCTGCCAGCCCAAACCGCCTGCCCCTCCACTTCTGCCCCCTCTTAGGCGCCTAATGTGCCAACTGAAAGCTTCAGTGCCAACTACTCCAAACCCCTTGGTTAGAGGATCCAGGGCGGATACAGGCGCAGTGTGAGGGTCTGGAAAGCTGCGCAGCCATGCAGTTGCATCCAGCAACATACAGGCGTCAGTGGACGCCTTTCTTTCCCCCCATCCACACTTTGTCTCCCCATAAACTCTGTGTTTGCAGCTTTAACAAGTATTCCAGGCTCAAACAGCCTGGCAGTGCCAGGAAAGGAGGAGGACAACAGTTCTTGCTCCTGTAACTCTTCCCTTGCATGTATTCAGCTTGTTTTTGCATGCCTGTGTTGGTCACGGATGGTGTGACCCTGCTCCGTTTCCCACAAAAGCGCTGTGCTCTCAAGGGAGTGCTGCCTGGTTCCCAGGGGAGCAGAGCTGGCCCTTGCAGGTTCCCGTGGGTCAAGCCCCATGCACAGGCTTTCTGAGCTTTACGGCTTGGCACATAACACTTGCAAGCAGCAGCTGGCCGAGGTGGGGGGAGGAGGGCTGGTCTGCTTCCCGCTCTGCCGTTTGTCCTTCTAGGAAGCGTACGTATGCCTTGGATTCCCTTCACCGTGGTGGGGTAGGTCTGCCCTCTCCTCGGTCGCCCC
Organism: Phoenicopterus ruber ruber; assembly: GCA_009819775.1. NCBI lineage: Eukaryota > Metazoa > Chordata > Aves > Phoenicopteriformes > Phoenicopteridae > Phoenicopterus > Phoenicopterus ruber. Next base: position 30,279,113 of record CM020222.1, read on the forward strand.
CCTGGTGCGGCAGTGGTGTCCCAGGGTTGGGGCAGTGCCTAGGAGCACCGCTGTTTCCCCCCACCTCTCTTGGCTCGTTTCCCTCCACCAGCATATTTTGACTCTCTTTCCCTCTGCTAGGAAAGAGGAGACGGTGACCGTCTACCCTGCCGACGTGGTGCTCTTCGAAGGTATCCTGGCCTTCTACAGCCAGGAGGTGAGGGATCTCTTCCGCATGAAGCTCTTTGTGGACACGGACGCGGACACCCGGCTGTCCCGCAGAGGTGAGGCCCGAACATGCCTTGTGCAGCAGGGACAGAAATGTCACTTAACTGATCTGGGCAGCTGGTCGCAGAGGCAGGTGACAGGGACCAGAGCAGAACGGGAATTGGCACAAAGCTGTGCTGCTGCTAGCAAAGAGCCGGGGAGCTTTTCCTCCCCGGTGCAGCATGTTGCATAGGGCAGCTTATGGCAGTGGGGAGCACATTGCTCCATGTCTCTTAGGATTCAGTGGGGTTTTTGCTGCCTTGTCTGGGATTCCTCCTTTGATGCATGCAGCAATGTGACTGCTGAGCGTGCTGTGTCCTCACGTGGCCCTGTGGCACCAGCCCTGTGCCATCAGCTGAAGGGCAGCTGCTGCCGGTCAGCAGGCACCAGCAGGGACAGGCGCAACGGGCACGGCAAAGCGGCTCGACAGCTCCGTCAGAAGGCAGTGCCCGATGGATCTGCCCAGGACCTGGGGTATGGGTGTGCTCCGAGGACGGCATCTGGGTGTGAGGGTGTCCGTTGTGGATGATGCAGATAGGGAGTCTGATTGTATATCTTGGTCTTTGCAAGTGCAGCCAGCGCGGCGTGGAGTCTTTGTGGTATTTGGCACTGGGGCAATGGCTTTGGGGGCAAAGAGCCCTGGTAACCAGGATATCCCTCTCTAGGACTCCCCATGTCCAGCTGGCTTGGCTGCAGGTTTCCAGCTGACATAGGAGGGACTCCAGCTCTGCAGGGTTTGCATGGCTTGAGATGCAGTTCATTTCAAAGCAGCTTTTAGGAGTGGGGTCACTGATGTAGCACCCGAGTCTCCTTGATGACTGAGAAAGCATTTGGGGACTCTCGGGGCAGAATTCAGTTCTGTCTGAACTGTCCCTACCCCTGCCTGGCTCCCACAGCCTCCATGGGATGTCTGGGGATGCAGAAGACCACTTAGAGGAGAGATCCCGTCCAGACCTCTGTGCTGTGACAAGAGGAGCATGTCTCAGCACGTCAGCCTGGGACTGCTTATGTGCATGGGACTGTTCCACTCTGCGACGGAACTGGTCTTGCCTGCCCTCCTGCTGTCAGACAGATACACAGCCGCCTCCGCTGTTGGGATGTCATCAGTGCTGATTAAAAGCTCCTTTTTACGCATCCTTCTTGACCCTGCCCACTGTTCTTGCATGACTCATCCAGGGAGGTGACAGCACAGTCATTGCAGGGAGACGTATTAGCAGGTCACAAATACGCATTTGCAAGATCCCGCAATGTGAGCCTTATCCCTTAAGCAGACTGTGCTGTGCAGGAACTTGGGTTCATGCCCAGCCACGGGTAGCGCACGTTTTTGGCAGTGCCCTGTATCAGCTGTCTGAAGGCAAGGCACTGCCTTGTGCGTTTGCAGTGCCACATGACCGTGTGTGCATCCCAATCGTACTCCGGGGTGTGTGGTTCAGTGACTTCAGACTTGGTACAGAACTGTGAGCTCAGGGCTTCAGAACTGGTTGAGATCCTGTTGACTAAGAACCGAGACCACCCAGCTGCTGACCACAATACAGAGCTAAACCCTGTTGTGCTGCAGCTGTTAGATGGCGTCCTGAGCCACGTGGGCCCAGGCCATTCTTGGGGTGTTTCTCCCACCCACCATCAATCGCTAAAGCCTTGCAAAGGGGCGGCTAGGCTGGTTGAGGTGCTGGTATCTCCTAGTTTGGGCAACTCATCGTCCTCCTGATAGGGAACTGACCATTTGGCAGTCTCCTGGCCTGCCGTCAGCAGTTGGTAGGACAACTGCAGCAGTAAATCTGTTTACTGTATGTCTCCCTGGCATTTCTGGGAAAGGAGAGCCCATGGGTGAGGTGTTGAAGATATAATCGTGGCCCTGGAACGTAGCTGGAGGCAGCTTGTAGCAAAAGCTGAGATCTTGCATTGTGACATGGCCCTGAATCATTTTGCTCTCCCAGAAGTCCTGAAGAGTTGCAGCAATGGGCTTTTCAGCTGGGCAGCAGCGGGAGATGAAGTTCCTGGAAATGTAGCTGCCAGCTCAGTTAATCAGTAGCACTGGGGTTCATTACGTGCAACTCACACTCTCCCCATCTCAGCACCTCTCCCAAGAAAAACGCTGCTACCAGAGCGCAAGGGGCAAGGTCTGTCAGGTGCCTCAAACAGCCTGATCTGTGCAAAGCTGATTCTGGCTGAGGTCCCTCGCTGCCCTGTCCTTGGCCGGCTTCCGTAAAACAAAGACCAAGTCAGGTGTCACATGCGTGTTTTAGGCCTGATTTGAGTGATGTCTGCCTTCTGGCTCTGCATGGGTGCCGATCCGTCCTTGGGACATTTGCCTGCCCTGCAAGTAGAGGGTGATACCTCCCGATAGGGTGCGTGGTCTTAGCCTGGGTGCTGGGACCTGTTGCTTCGGGGCCAGGTACAAGACAGTGGGTGCTTGACTCGTGTTTGTGTTGGGGGCAATTGCCCTGCTCTGGTCTGCCCTGGGAGCAGGCAGGAGAGTTTTGCCCTGTCAGGACCAGCCCTTGCAGCCTGGGCACTTGCCCTGTGCCACTCACAGGCCTCCCGCACACCATCCCGGGCTGGGTGTGCTGTAAATACAGCCTCACTGTGCTCCTTCCCCGCCCCGGAGCAGCCAACAAACAGGGTGTGGGACCTGGGAAACAAAAGTCCCTCTGTTTTATTTTCCTTGCCTTTTTTTTCTGTATTGTTTGAGCTGGGGCTTGCTCCTGCTCTCCGGAGAAGGCAAGGAGCTGGCTAGAGCAGCCTGGGCTGGGCTGCGTCGTTCCCGGAGCAGGCAGGGAGCTGGCACACCTCCTGCTGCCAGCCCTTTCTTCCCCCCCATCACCTCCCCTCCGCGGGGCTGCGAAAGGGCACGCTGCGAAGCTGCTGGCCGAGGGCAAACAGAGCTGCGGGGATGGTGCCAAAGCAGCGCTGGGAGAACAGCACTGTCCTGGCCCTGCGAGCACAGGGGCAATGGCTGCGGAGCAGGTCACGCAGGCTGGTAGTGCCGTGGCTTGGCTCTGCTTGGTACGTGGAGAAGGCTCGCTCCGAACCCAGTGCCAGGCGCTAGCAGGCTGGGGAGAAGCCAGCCAGCCCCTTGGGGAGTGCCAAGAGCTGTCTGCTCGGCCACAGGGCTGTTTTGGCTCTTACCCATGGATTGAATTCCTGCTGAACTGGGGCACTTGTCCACGCTGAAGTGGCTTCAGATTGGAGATGGCAATGGCCCACATACCTCGTGCAAACAGGGTGTAAGGCCCGAGCGGCAGAACAAGCAGGGGGGCAGCTTGCTCTCCTGGCTTCCTCCTGAGCTGATCTCCACCAAGCATCCCCTCAGCCTCTGGTTGTGGGAGCCTGCTTCGCCTTCCCATCCCGCTCAGCTGGGGACAGCACAAGGAGCCTGGCAGAGCTGGGGAGGTGGGTGAGTTTTACTCTCTTCACCTCTGCAGACCTGAGTTAAACTGCGCCTTAATGTGTGTATGGGTGAACCCCACTGCTTTTCTGTTCTTGGGCACCTCTGCACTGGGACGACTGGGAGAATGCCCCATCCTTAGGCCAAGGGCAGGGCAGAGTGACAGGAGGGATGCAAGGGCTGAGGCTGGGAACAGTCAGGACTGGGGTGGCACTGGTTACAGCTGGAATGTGCTTGCAGAGCTGAGAAGGGAGGGAGGCCAAGAAAAGCCCATGGTCAGATCAGCCAGCCCTCGGCTCCCGGGAAAGCTTGGAAGTGGGTAAAAAGCGTGTAGCTGGGCTGGGGTGTGCTCGGACGTGTGGGCAGCAGCTTCCAGGAACAGAGACCTCAGGCAAAATACCCGGGTAGCTGGCTAAAGGCTGTGCTGAAGGGAAGGGGGATGGAGCAATTCATGTCTCGGCTCCTGACTGTGCCTTTCATCTTCCTCGCAGTGCTACGAGACATCAGTGAGCGAGGCAGGGACCTCGAGCAGATCTTATCTCAGTACATCACCTTCGTCAAGCCTGCCTTCGAGGAGTTCTGTTTGCCAGTAAGTAATGGGAGTGACACCCACGGGAGTCTGCCAAAAATGCATCATACCCTGCCCAGCTCCTCAGACAGGAGCATTTTGTGCCCCAGAGCTCAGGTCAGCTTGCCTCGCCTTGCTCCCTCCCTGCAGGCACTGGCAAAAATGGGGGTGCCAGTACTGGCCGGGGCAGGGTGAGATGAGGACTATTTATACCGCCACTGCCTTCCTGGTGAGATCACCCTTCCCAAGGGAAGGCTGACATGGCAAGAGAAACCCCTCCCTGCACAGGGTCTGACAAACCAACACCAGGCAGCTCAGCAGGTGCCAGCCCAGGAGGGATGATCCTTGGCTGCATCTAGCCAGGGAAGAGAAGATCCCTGCCCCCAGGCAGTGTCCGCTGTGTCTGCCTCCTGTTCTGGGCTGTCCTGCCTGCCCTTCTCACCCTGCAGTGCTGCTGGCTTCTTGCTGGCTGGATGCTTGGGAGAGCAGAGGAGATTCATCCTTCGCTCCGTGCTGCAGGATGTGGCCTTGCAGGTTGCGTTTCCTGGCTGGTGAGAGGCCAAGGTGTAAAGCAGACAGACCTCGCTCGGGGCCAGGGTTGCAAGGTCTGCCTGAACAAGGGAAGCTGCTTTGGGAGCTGGTAACTGAGGCAAGGCTCCCTAGCAGACAGGGACTTTGCGTGCGGGAGACCTGCAGAACTTGCAGGTGAAAGAGCATATTTGCAGGACCAGCCATTGCACTCCTCTCCTGGCCCTCAGGGAGGGGAGCCTATGCCTTGGTTCTCAAGGCTTTTCAAGCAGATGTGGTAGTTAATGAGGAATTTCTTCTTATTCTGGAGAAACTGAGCCAGCAGAGCCCTGCAACCTGGGAACTGCTGGCCAGCACCACAGGCAGGAATTGAACCTGTGCCTCCAGCCTCAGGAACATCTCGGTGCCTGTCTATGCGGCCAGCTCTGCCCCTTCCCATAAGAGGCGCTGATTCTTTCTGTGCTACAAGATCTTTTCCTGGCTCCTGGGCAGCACCCTTTTCTCTGTCTCACTCACTTGTGGCTCTGGGGACCAAGGTCCAATTCCAGTGTAGTCCCAGAAAGGCTTTTCCTGCGAGGCAGGTCCAGCTTGGTGGCTCCCCTCCTTGCAAGTCCCCAGCAAGGTAAATCTGCAGTTTGCAAAGCAGCAGATGCTGCATCAGTCTCTTCTGTTGAGGAGTCTGTAGGAGGACAAAATGTGAAACAAGGAGGGTGGAAAACAACTGCTTTGTCCCTACCCACCAGCTTTGCAGTGGTTTGCTCCCACTTCCAACCTGGTGGTGGGCTCAGCTGCAGAGCAATTGCATGTGGATGGTGAGCAGGCTCAGCACCCGCTGTTGCTGTTACTCGACTCCTAAACCAGCTCTGGGCCGGGTGGTCCAGCACTGAAGTGGTCCAGCATGTCCTGGTGATTTTTGATACGGCTGGAAGCACCTGGAGGTGCCAGATGACACCCTTCACCCAGCCGGAGGGCTTGTTTTCTGATGGTAGAGCTTGGCTGTCAGGAAGCTGATCAGCTGTAAAAGCTGACACAAATAGGGGAGGAAACTGAGACTGGCACCTGCAGGTGAAAATAGGTCAGGACTGGTGTCCTGAGTCAGAGCTTTTTTGCAAGCGATGCTGGTAGAAAATTCTCCCCATGTCCCAAGCAGATTGCGTGGCTGTGCCCTGCGTGCCCACACAGCCCAGGCGTGCCAACTCTTGCTCTCGTACCAGGTCTGGCTGGATTCAGGGGGGAGGTTGTTCCCAAAAGCATCAGCTGCTGGAGTCTTGTGATCACGAGGCTTTTTAATTTCGGGTTTTGTTAGGGTGCCTCATGTGGCCTCTTACTGGAATCTGTATGAGCTCATGAAAATGGAATCAAGGCGCAAAGCATGGCCCTCGAAACACAGAGCAGAAGACAAATAAGAGCATCCAAAATGTATTATCAGCAACAACATACTTCCCAGCGGGTTTGGGTTTGGCGAGGGGAGGGGAAGGACCTGCCTCAGGGAGCAGGGACAATGCCCCCAGCCTGGTGGCTCTCCACTTTCTCCGTAACACAGTGCTCTCTCTCCTCCCAGACCAAGAAGTATGCTGACGTGATCATTCCCAGAGGAGCAGATAATGAAGGTGAGTGGACCCAGAACCTGCTGTTACGTCCTTCCAGCCAGCTTTGGGCTGTTGCTGTTGCGGCAGAGTTAGGTAGGAGGTAGCAGGACCTGCCACGGGGATGACTCGGGCCACTGCCACCTGAGAGAGTGCTGTTACCACACATGCGCTGAGATGAGCCTCTCCTCTTTGCTCCTGCCTGGAGCATTAGTGACTGGAAGTTTGTGATCCTCTGATCAAGCCTGGGAGCCCATCTACGTGCAGTGCCTCCTGGCAAACTCCCCACACAAAGGGGAATGTGCTTCATTCAAGGTCAGGCTGGACAGGGCTCTGGGCAACCTGGTCTAGTTGAAGGTGTCCCTGCTCATTGCAGGGGGGTTGGACTAGATGGCCTTTAAAGGTCTCTTCCAACCCAAACCATTCTATGATTCTCCAAGGCCAGACGTGCAGCTGGGACAGCCAGGTCTCCGCCTGGCTGGAATGAGCCTGACCATACTGGCTTGAGTGCCGGGCTCAGCTGGGGCAGAGGGATGAAGTCCCTGGGAGGCAGCTCCTCCCCGCAGAGTCGCAGCTCCCCACCGTGTGATAGGAGGGGATAGGAGCAGGGGCGACGGCTGGGTCATCGTCGCTGGCTTGGCTCTAGTTTATTTGCAGCGATCCTAATGCAATCTCTCCCCCGTGTCTTTCCCTCCCTTTTGCTCACAGTGGCCATAAACCTGATAGTGCAGCACATCCAGGACATTCTTAATGGAGGACTCAGCAAACGCCAGAGCAACGGCTACCTGAATGGCTACACTCCTCCCCGCCAGCGGCAGCCCTCAGAGTCCAGCAGCCGGCCTCACTGACCCCGGGTGGCAGGCGCGAGGCTGGGGGCGGAGGGCGCTCGGGCCCTGCCGCTGCCCCTCTGTACATACTGTCCGTTCATTCCCCCCTTATCTATTTAAGAAACCAGACGGAGACAAATGCCTTTAATTTTGTATGTTGGAAATGCCGAATGAGAAGCAGCCGGCTGCTCGGGAGCCTGGACCGCCCACACCTCTTGGCCTTGCTCAATAACTCCTCCAGCACGGAACCGGCTATAAATCTCTATAAATATAGAATTGCTCTATTTTTGTGTAAATGCAGAATAACGTAAAATTACTTGCCATAAGGTATTTGCCAGGCTCAGTGTTGCTGGGAGGGGGCTGGGAAGAGGGTCCTGGGAGATGTTGGATGTCAGGATCCTCACCTCAAAGGCAGTAAGGAAGGAAGAGCATTCAACAACTGCATTAGTATCGCAGTGGTCTCCATCCTGGGGAAGGGAGGAGCTGTGGTGGAGGTGGCAGCTTGAGTGTGGCGTGGATTTTGCAACTGGGGTGGGGTTGCCTCCTCTTGCCATTGCTGTTCAGGTCCGAGCAGCCTGGTTTTGCCCGACAGGCACTGCACAATGCCACTGGGAGTTGGGAGAATGATGTGTAATACCTCCCCTGACTGTCTCTGCACCTCCAGGTCTCAGTCCCTCAAAAGCATCCCATTCTCTGTCTGACACTTTTCCCACCACAGGTGTGGGTCTGCTGTCACACCTTCCAGCAAGGACCTGGTAGGTGATGCTGGGTATGTGATCATATAAACATGGCAGCTGGTGTCTTTAGCAGTCTCACTGCCTGGCGTGGGTGGGGATGGCACGTGGGTACCTTCAGCCCTTCTGGAGCTTGGTGGCCATGTGTGTGGTGGGATTCCTAGCCAAGCCTTGGGCTTAAGCACAGAGGTTGGCTTGCAGAAAGTCAGAGGTGTGTCTGTCATTCCTCACTTGTAACAATTTTGCTCTTGGATGGGGGATGTTGGGTCTGTAAGATATGGTTAAGGGAGAACCACCAAGGTTCTTCTTGAAAGCAAGGTGCGATGGATGATGAAAGACAGCTGCTGAGCACCCTGTTGGAGGAGGGAGGCAGCAGTGTGTAGTGGTCCCTGGGCTCCCTATCATCCCCATATGGGATGTCCACGGGTCCCAGCTGGGTAGCATGAAACTGGATGCCCAGGAATCCTCTGCCGTCCTTTTTCAGAGTGTGCTCTTGCCTGGCCTGGGTCCTTTTCATTGTGTGCTGGTGGAGGACACGATGTCCCTGCAGTTTGTCGGCTCCAGGGCTGCCCAGGGAGTGCTCTCCCTTGCTCAGGGTAAGAATTAGTCTCCCCTAACCTGGTACTGCTGCAACAGCCATGTCCCAGGAGAGCTTGGTGGGATTGTACTGCAGGCCTGAAGAGCAAGGTGGGGCCGCTGGGCTGGAGCAGGGGCTTGGTGGGAGCCAGGGAAGGGGATGTGGTGGGATGGTAGCCAGGAAAGATCCTTTGGCCCATGCTGCTAGGACTGACTTGCCCCACGGAAAGCAAAGTTTTGTAGGCATCCCACAAAGCCTGGAGCAAGGACCCTTAGCCTTGCTCCCTCTGATTTTCACTCTTTCCAGAGTATTGGTTTTGCTCTGCGTGGTTAAAAGCTTAAGACCTTAGACACTCAATGCTCCATCGCACTCCAGCCCCATGTGAGCTAAGACAAACTTTGATTTTTAACAGAGAACAAGAAAGGAAAACCTCCCCCAGTGACCCTCATTCCCTCTTGATCTGTGCTGGGGGCACATGGCAGCCCTTTATGCCCCTCCCTGGCTGCAGGCACTCCCCGAGGCATGTCAGCTTTGCCAGAATCGAGGGCTGGCACTGGTTAATTCTAGGTACAGCCATAGGTAAGAGGGACCGAAGCCCTGCAGAACTCGTGAGGCTTCTCAGGGCTTAAGCAGCCAAGACAGCTCTCAAGATGAAATACTGGCCTCCTCTCCCCTGTAAATAAAGACAGAACAAATGGATGCTGGTGTTTCTTGTCTCCTGTTTGGTGCTGCATTTTGCTGGCTGTGGTCCCAGTGTGGAAGCAGACATGGCCAATGTCATCTTAGTTCTATAAGTCAAAGCCAGACCTGGAGCAAAGCTGCTGGCACAGACTGTTTTGGTGAAGAATGAGGCGCTCTGGCTTTTGGCTGGCCTGTCAGCTCTCAGCAAGTCCTGGTGCACGTGTGGCTTGGGGTGCTTTTGTGAAACCCCTCTATGCTCTCAGGACAGCAGAGAGATGGACAAGTTCAGCCCTTCCCAGTAAGTCTCTTAAACAGATGACAGCCAAGTGCATTTCATCAAAAGACCTGACAGGCAGGGTGGTATTAGCATTAGCGGGGTATAAGGCAAGGGTGAGACTGCTTTCAGCAACGGGGTAAATCACTTTGTGGCAAATCACTTTATGTCAGCATGGATTCACGAAGGGGAAGTCATGATTAAACAATCTGATAACCCTCTAGGATGAAATGATTGGCTTGGTAGGTGAGGGAAGAGCAGTGCGTATTGTCTACCTTGACTTCTGTCAGGCTTTTGATACGGTCTCCCATAAGATCCTCATTGCGAAGCTGCCGATATATGGGCTGGATGAGCAGACAGGGAGATAGACTGAAAACTGGCTGAATGGCTGGGCCCAAGAGTGTGGTGATCAGTGGTATGAAATCTGGTTGAAGACCAGTAACTAGTGGTGTAGCCCAGGGGTCAATGCTAGGTCCAATCCTGTTCAACATCCTCATTAAAGATCTGGATAATGGGGCAGAGTGTACCCTCAGCAAGTCCACTGATGACACAAAACCGGGAGAAGGAGCTGGTACACCAGTGTTGTGCTGCCATCCAGAGGGACCTTGACAGGCTAGAGAAATGGCTGACAGAAACCTTTTGATGTTCAACAGAGGGAAGTGCAAAGTCCTGAATGGGGGAAGAACCATGCAGCAGCACGTGTTGGGGGCCGCCCATCTGGAAAGCAGCTTTGCAGAGAAGCCCCTGAGGGTCCTGGTTAACCATAAGCCAGCAATGTGCCCTTGTAGCAAGGAGGACTAACGGTATCCTGGGCTGCATTAGGGGGAGTGTTGCCAGCAGGTCGAGGGAGGTGATCCTTCCCCTCTGCTCAGGTGAGGCCACACCTGAGTACCGTGTCCACTTCTGGGCTCCCCAGTACAAGAGAGAGATGGAGCTACTGGTGAGAGTCCAGCGAAGGGTCATGAAGATGATGGCGTGAAGCATCTCTCCTATGAGGAAAGGCTGAGAGAGCTGGGACTGTTCAGCCCGGAGAAGGCTGAATCTTACTACAGTAAGGGGACGGGGGAAGATGGTGATGCTGGGTGGACTACAGGTCTGGGAAGACTGTCTAGGTCTGGGAAGTTTTTACAGCATTACAGCCCACAGCAGTCAGGCATGCTTTCACGAGAGACTACTGCGGCCTTCCCTCAAGCTACCCAGAGTAAGGGCTGCCCCAGGCTGGGTGCAGTTCCTTTCCTCAAAAGCTGCATTGTCCTTGGTGGCTACAGAGCAGAGGTGCATCAGGCCTTGGTGGGTCTCTCCTCTCCCGTTCTCTCCCACCCCAGCTCTCCCACCTCTCCCGGACCGCATGCTCCGCAAGCCCACGTACAGCAGCCTGGCTTGCACCACTGCCCATCATGTTGCCGCTTCCCTGGATGCCCTCGCTACCGAAGTGACACGTGCTACAGGAACAATAAACTTTATTGATCTGAACAGCGCTCAAAGATTGAGAAAGTCAGCTGCTGCCAGCAGGAGTTTTGCCGAGTTTCCCAGACGCCTCCAGCCAGCAGAAGAGGTTGGAGTCAGCGGAGGTGCCCTCACCCCAGGAGCCTTCAGTGGGCTGAGGCATGCCCTGACGCAGCAGCTGGCTGTCACCCTGAGGAGAATTCACAGGGAGCTGGATGAAAATGCTACAGTTGGAATCGTTACCCACCCACTTCCTAACAGCTGCCCCTCTTCCTGGTGGGACGCTTGCCCTCGCGCCAGCCTTGGAGGTCCTAAGGCCTAAGGAACCAATGGGTCATGGGCAGGCACTGGCCACTGCCGCCATGCAGAGACATGGGGTGCAACCACCACACACCTCACCGGGACGTGGGCCCGCACCAGGCACCTCAGTGGGAGGTGGGCACCCACCGGGAACCTCACGGGGACGTGGGCCCTTCCTCTTGGGTCGTGGGCACCCGTGGAGCACCTCATGGTGACGGATGCCTGTTCTCTCCTGCCTCAGGTCCCACCCCACGTGGACAGCAGTGCTCACTTGCACCGCTGCCTTTTGTGTTGCCAATGCGCCGCGCGCGCACTCTAGCTGGAGTTGCACGGGCAGCTAGAGAAGGCTCCCCTCTTCTTACCTTCTTCTTGTGCCACCTTCTTGGAGCTCTGGTACCGGAGCTCTTTCAGGTGGAGGCGGTACACACTCCTCCGGCACCTGATCAGCAGGGCGATGTGGGTCTCCATCTGGCGGATCAATTCGTAATGGCAGACGGTGCCATTTGCACTGCAGTCTGTCCCCATGGAAGATGAGGCCGTCTGTCCCCTTCCCTGGAAATGACAGGGCCGGGGCCACAATGAAGCGGGCGGGGGCTTGGGGGGCCGAGAAGCGTCCTGCCAGGCTTGTCTTCCTCTGGAAGAACTCCAGCCTCGCAGGACTGCTCCGGGCAGCACGTTGGGCTGAGGAAACCTCTGGCAGGCCCCGTGTCATGCTGGGGGCTCCCGGAGGGTTTCAGCCCTGCAGCTTGGCGTGTCCCTGGCAAGAGGCAGAGGGCCTCTCGGGGCCTGCTGAGGCCTTCTTGCCTGTGCTGGGTATTGTTTCTTCACTGCAAGTCTTCTTGGCCAAGGCTGTTGTGGTTCCCTGCTCCCCAAAACCCGGTCCCTTCCTGGGTGACTGATCTCGATTGCTCACCTGTCCCTGGGGTCTCTCCACATCTCGCCAGAGGCCAAGTGCAATCCAAGCCATGCAGAGCAGCCACACGGTTTGACAGGCCCTGCAAAGCAGGCAGGTCATGTCCACCTGGGCAAGGTAGTCCCAAAGCTGGCGCAGAGGGTAGGGCAGGTCAGAGGCCGTGCTCTCGGTGACAATGGGCGGTTGCTTCAGGCCCTGAGGAACGACCCCCATCCTGACCCTGACCCGTTTGTGTGGGCTGCAAAGGCCAATGCTGCTGGTCCACTCGGAGCGCGTGCTCTCTGCAACAACGGGCGGTTGCTTCAGGCCCTGAGGAACGACCTCCATCCTGACCCTGACCCGTCTGTGGGGGCTGTGAAGGCCAATGCTGCTGGTCCATTCGGAGCGCACGCTCTCTGCGACAACGAGCGGCTCCTTCAGTTCTGCAGGGAGGACTTCTATCCTGACTATGACCCAGTCAGGTTGGATGCCATGGCCAAGGCCACCGGGGAACAGAGGCACCATGCAGAAAGCCATGGTGAGGGAGAGGACCAGGCTGAACCTCATCGTGCTCTCTCCCAAGGAGAAAATCTCGATGCGTGAGCTGGCTTGGGCTGTCACCCTGAGCAGAGTTCAGGCAGTGACCACCAGGACTGAGTGGCCACCCCACGTGCCTGCGCTTGCAAGGGCTGGCGATGTGCGAAGTCACGGGCTGATGTCACGCGAGGGTCTGTGATGTCACAAGGCCATTCCCCGCCCGCCCAGCAGCCATGAAGGCTGAGGTGGAGCTGGGCAGGACCTGTGAGGCAGATTTTGAAGCCTGCTGCTCCCACTGCTGTGCCCGCCGGCGGACACTGAGCCCAGCAGTGGAGCGGGGCTGAGCCCCACATGATTCGGGCCGTGCCCTCAACTTGTCGGCGAGAAGGAACTGTGCCCAGACTCCATCCAAGCTGCGTTCAGCAGCCGGGCAGCCATGCCACGGTTCAGCTCAAAATGCTCTTGGGGGCAAAGTGGCAGCCTGTGTTAAGAGGAAAGCCAAAAATTCGCTCCCTTTGACAAGAGTCTTAACCCTGCCTGAGCAGGGGGTTGGACAAACTGACCTCCCGAGGCGCCTTCCAACCTCAGCCATTCCGTCCATTTTAAAGTATTTGCAGCAGTAAGAAACGCAAAGGCTTTCCTGCTGTCGGCCTCCTTAGTCACAAGCACGACCCTTCGGTGCCCACATCGGGCTCCTGGAAGGCCTTGGCAGATGGCACTGGTGGGCCACTGTGGTCCCGCTTCAGCTGGGAGATGAGTTGGTGCCAGCTTTGTCCCTTCTCCTGTGTCCCTGAGCACGGCTAGGAGATGTGTCCCTGTCCCTCCTCATGGGGACTTCCAGCACAGCTGCCCGTTTCACAGAAGTTTCACCTTCTGCGGGGCTTGAACGTTTTAACATGGCGGCAACAGAGCACGGAGCACGGGCGGGGGGGGCCGTGGTGTGAGGGATTGCCCAAACCGGCTGGAACTGGCTTCAACGGCCGCTGCCAGCGGCAGGCAGGTGGAGGAACTGTCGCTCCTCAGAAGGGCACCCAGGCAGGGCACGCTGGCTGCGCGCGGGGGCGGCTGTGGTGGCTGAGGGAGTAGCTAGATGGCGGGGCAGGGGTGGGTGGCTGTCTTCAGCCGTACCCTGCGCTCAGATCTCCACAGTCACTGGTCTGTGGGCAGACAGGGGCTCCTTTGAGTGAGCTGCTGCCCCTCCACAGAGACAGTGAACTGCTGCAGCGCGCCTCGAGGGTGGACGCTGGCCTGGGAGGTGAGGGCCCTAGGTAGGGCCCAGTTTGGGGGTGTACAGGAGGTCTGTGAGAGCTGGACCTGATGCTGATGCACTCTGCCAGTACTGTGGGGAGCCTGTGGTTCCCCTCAGCAGCTGTCGCTGCCGTACGTGAGCATATGGGTCTCTTGTGCCAAGTGGAGGTATCTATGCAAGAAAGAGATGGGGATGCTGAGAGGGTGCACTACAGGTCCTAGGTCTGGGAAGCTTTTACAGCATTACAGCCCACAGCAGTCAGGCATGCTTTCACGAGAGACTACCGCGGCCTTCCCTCAAGCTACCCAGAGTAAGGGCTGCCCCAGGCTGGGTGCAGTTCCTTTCCTCAAAAGCTGCATTGTCCTTGGTGGCTACAGAGCAGAGGTGCATCAGGCCTTGGTGGGTCTCTCCTCTCCTGGTTGTGCTGCTGCCAAGGCGGGGACAGGATTGCTCTGGTGAAGAACTTGCCTCTGGCCTCTGGCTGTGACCATAGCTAGGATCAGCACCCTCCCGCCCCCGAGCCTCACTGTCCTGCTGCATCCTTGTGAGCTACTGCTGCCTCTGTCTTCGGGAAAAGAGATGGATACTGTTGCACCTGGGACAGACATTATCTGTTGTTCATCTTTGGAGGGGACTATTGAAATGCTACTCAGATCTGACCGTTGTAGGGGATTAAAGCTGAGACCCAGCGTCCACGGGGCTCCCCCACGGTCCTTACAAGGCTGGCTTTCTCCCCTGCCTGGTCACCTGGCTGCTGTCCAGCTGCCAGATCAGAGAATCACGTGCATCTGCAGCCACAGTCGCTTCTGCTCCAAAGAGAGAATTGCATGGGCCAAACCGCCATGCTTTGCAACAAGGCATTTCATTATTTCTCTTCCGTGATCGACCCAACTTAACTTTCACCCCGTCGAGGCCTGCTGCTTTCTCCCTTGCATTACTGCTGGGTACCAGGACAGAAATGGCTGTGTGGCTCACCAGCCAGGAATCTGAAACGAAAGCCCAGCACCTTCCTTACCCAGAGATGGGCAGTATGAGAGTCAACAGGAAAATGTCTCACTTTTCCTGTGACACGTGGCTACATTTTGTCCATCTGGAGCGTGCTAGAAAATGAAGATGGTAGGGTGCTCTGAAGGAGGAGTTTTGCCCTGTTTCCCAGGCAGCGCTGTGGCACGCGGGTGCTCTTAACCGTTGAGAATGAGGAGTGCGATTAGCCTAGAATGACTCCTGGAGGGACATGACCCATGGGGTCCTGGGCATGCAGCGGCCACTGCCACCTCACTGGGACATGGGCACCCACCAGGGACCTCACTGAGGCATGGGCACCCCCTGGGAACCTCACCGGGACACAGGCACCCTGCCGGAATGCAGGGCCCTCCTCCTGGAACATGGGCACCCACGGGGCCCCTCACAGCCATGCATGCCCGTTCTCTCCCACCCCAGCTCTCCCACCTCTCCCGGACCGCATGCTCCGCAAGCCCGCGTACAGCAGCCTGGCTTGCACCACTGCCCATCATGTTGCCGCTTCCCTGGATGCCCTCGCTACCGAAGTGACACGTGCTACAGGAACAATAAACTTTATTGATCTGAACAGCGCTCGAAGATTGAGAAAGTCAGCTGCTGCCAGCAGGAGTTTTGCCGAGTTTCCCAGACGCCTCCAGCCAGCAGAAGAGGTTGGAGTCAGCGGAGGTGCGCTCACCCCAGGAGCCTTCGGTGGGCTGAGGCATGCCCTGACGCAGCAGCTGGCTGTCACCCTGAGGAGAATTCACAGGGAGCTGGATGAAAATGCTACAGTTGGAATCGTTACCCACCCACTTCCTAACAGCTGCCCCTCTTCCTGGTGGGACGCTTGCCCTCGCACCAGCCTTGGAGGTCCTAAGGCCTAAGGAACCAATGGGTCATGGGCGGGCACTGGCCACTGCTGCCGTGCAGGGACATGGGGTGCAACCACCACACACCTCACCGGGACGTGGGCCCGCACCAGGCGCCTCAGTGGGAGGTGGGCACCCACCGGGAACCTCACGGGGACGTGGGCCCTTCCTCTTGGGTCGTGGGCACCCGTGGGGCACCTCATGGCCACGGATGCCTGTTCTCTCCTGCCTCAGGTCCCACCCCGCGTGGACAGCAGCGCTCACTTGCACCGCTGCCTTTTGTGTTGCCAATGCGCCGCGCGCACACTCTAGCTGGAGTTGCACGGGCAGCTAGAGAAGGCTCCCCTCTTCTTACCTTCTTCTTGTGCCACCTTCTTGGAGCTCTGGTACCGGAGCTCTTTCAGGTGGAGGCGGTACACACTCCTCCGGCACCTGATCAGCAGGGCGATGTGGGTCTCCATCTGGCGGATCAATTCGTAATGGCAGACGGTGCCATTTGCACTGCAGTCTGTCCCCATGGAAGATGAGGCCGTCTGTCCCCTTCCCTGGAAATGACAGGGCCGGGGCCACAATGAAGCGGGCGGGGGCTTGGGGGGCCGAGAAGCGTCCTGCCAGGCTTGTCTTCCTCTGGAAGAACTCCAGCCTCGCAGGACTGCTCCGGGCAGCACGTTGGGCTGAGGAAACCTCTGGCAGGCCCCGTGTCATGCTGGGGGCTCCCGGAGGGTTTCAGCCCTGCAGCTTGGCGTGTCCCTGGCAAGAGGCAGAGGGCCTCTCGGGGCCTGCTGAGGCCTTCTTGCCTGTGCTGGGTATTGTTTCTTCACTGCAAGTCTTCTTGGCCAAGGCTGTTGTGGTTCCCTGCTCCCCAAAACCCGGTCCCTTCCTGGGTGACTGATCTCGATTGCTCACCTGTCCCTGGGGTCTCTCCACATCTCGCCAGAGGCCAAGTGCAATCCAAGCCATGCAGAGCAGCCACACGGTTTGACAGGCCCTGCAAAGCAGGCAGGTCATGTCCACCTGGGCAAGGTAGTCCCAAAGCTGGCGCAGAGGGTAGGGCAGGTCAGAGGCCGTGCTCTCGGTGACAATGGGCGGTTGCTTCAGGCCCTG
Source organism: Phoenicopterus ruber ruber (assembly GCA_009819775.1). Taxonomy (NCBI): domain Eukaryota; kingdom Metazoa; phylum Chordata; class Aves; order Phoenicopteriformes; family Phoenicopteridae; genus Phoenicopterus; species Phoenicopterus ruber. The sequence continues at coordinate 30,295,918 of CM020222.1, forward strand.
AGGAACGACCCCCATCCTGACCCTGACCCGTTTGTGTGGGCTGCAAAGGCCAATGCTGCTGGTCCACTCGGAGCGCGTGCTCTCTGCAACAACGGGCGGTTGCTTCAGGCCCTGAGGAACGACCTCCATCCTGACCCTGACCCGTCTGTGGGGGCTGTGAAGGCCAATGCTGCTGGTCCATTCGGAGCGCACGCTCTCTGCGACAACGAGCGGCTCCTTCAGTTCTGCAGGGAGGACTTCTATCCTGACTATGACCCAGTCAGGTTGGATGCCATGGCCAAGGCCACCGGGGAACAGAGGCACCATGCAGAAAGCCATGGTGAGGGAGAGGACCAGGCTGAACCTCATCGTGCTCTCTCCCAAGGAGAAAATCTCGATGCGTGAGCTGGCTTGGGCTGTCACCCTGAGCAGAGTTCAGGCAGTGACCACCAGGACTGAGTGGCCACCCCGCGTGCCTGCGCTTGCAAGGGCTGGCGATGTGCGAAGTCACGGGCTGATGTCACGCGAGGGTCTGTGATGTCACAAGGCCATTCCCCGCCCGCCCAGCAGCCATGAAGGCTGAGGTGGAGCTGGGCAGGACCTGTGAGGCAGATTTTGAAGCCTGTTGCTCCCACTGCTGTGCCCGCCGGCGGACACTGAGCCCAGCAGTGGAGCGGGGCTCAGCCCCACATGATTCGGGCTGTGCCCTCAACTTGTTGGCGAGAAGGAACTGTGCCCAGACTCCATCCAAGCTGCATTCAGCAGCCGGGCAGCCGTGCCACGGTTCAGCTCAAAATGCTCTTGGGGGCAAAGTGGCAGCCTGTGTTAAGAGGAAAGCCAAAAATTCGCTCCCTTTGACAAGAGTCTTAACCCTGCCTGAGCAGGGGGTTGGACAAACTGACCTCCCGAGGCGCCTTCCAACCTCAGCCATTCCGTCCATTTTAAAGTATTTGCAGCAGTAAGAAACGCAAAGGCTTTCCTGCTGTCGGCCTCCTTAGTCACAAGCACGACCCTTTGGTGCCCACATCGGGCTCCTGGAAGGCCTTGGCAGATGGCACTGGTGGGCCACTGTGGTCCCGCTTCAGCTGGGAGATGAGTTGGTGCCAGCTTTGTCCCTTCTCCTGTGTCCCTGAGCACGGCTAGGAGATGTGTCCCTGTCCCTCCTCATGGGGACTTCCAGCACAGCTGCCCGTTTCACAGAAGTTTCACCTTCTGCGGGGCTTGAACGTTTTAACATGGCGGCAACAGAGCACGGAGCACGGGCGGGGGGGGCCGTGGTGTGAGGGATTGCCCAAACCGGCTGGAACTGGCTTCAACGGCCGCTGCCAGCGGCAGGCAGGTGGAGGAACTGTCGCTCCTCAGAAGGGCACCCAGGCAGGGCACGCTGGCTGCGCGCGGGGGCGGCTGTGGTGGCTGAGGGAGTAGCTAGATGGCGGGGCAGGGGTGGGTGGCTGTCTTCAGCCGTACCCTGCGCTCAGACCTCCACAGTCACTGGTCTGTGGGCAGACAGGGGCTCCTTTGAGTGAGCTGCTGCCCCTCCACAGAGACAGTGAACTGCTGCAGCGCGCCTCGAGGGTGGACGCTGGCCTGGGAGGTGAGGGCCCTAGGTAGGGCCCAGTTTGGGGGTGTACAGGAGGTCTGTGAGAGCTGGACCTGATGCTGATGCACTCTGCCAGTACTGTGGGGAGCCTGTGGTTCCCCTCAGCAGCTGTCGCTGCCGTACGTGAGCATATGGGTCTCTTGTGCCAAGTGGAGGTATCTATGCAAGAAAGAGATGGGGATGCTGAGAGGGTGCACTACAGGTCCTAGGTCTGGGAAGCTTTTACAGCATTACAGCCCACAGCAGTCAGGCATGCTTTCACGAGAGACTACCGCGGCCTTCCCTCAAGCTACCCAGAGTAAGGGCTGCCCCAGGCTGGGTGCAGTTCCTTTCCTCAAAAGCTGCATTGTCCTTGGTGGCTACAGAGCAGAGGTGCATCAGGCCTTGGTGGGTCTCTCCTCTCCTGGTTGTGCTGCTGCCAAGGCGGGGACAGGATTGCTCTGGTGAAGAACTTGCCTCTGGCCTCTGGCTGTGACCATAGCTAGGATCAGCACCCTCCCGCCCCCGAGCCTCACTGTCCTGCTGCATCCTTGTGAGCTACTGCTGCCTCTGTCTTCGGGAAAAGAGATGGATACTGTTGCACCTGGGACAGACATTATCTGTTGTTCATCTTTGGAGGGGACTATTGAAATGCTACTCAGATCTGACCGTTGTAGGGGATTAAAGCTGAGACCCAGCGTCCACGGGGCTCCCCCACGGTCCTTACAAGGCTGGCTTTCTCCCCTGCCTGGTCACCTGGCTGCTGTCCAGCTGCCAGATCAGAGAATCACGTGCATCTGCAGCCACAGTCGCTTCTGCTCCAAAGAGAGAATTGCATGGGCCAAACCGCCATGCTTTGCAACAAGGCATTTCATTATTTCTCTTCCGTGATCGACCCAACTTAACTTTCACCCCGTCGAGGCCTGCTGCTTTCTCCCTTGCATTACTGCTGGGTACCAGGACAGAAATGGCTGTGTGGCTCACCAGCCAGGAATCTGAAACGAAAGCCCAGCACCTTCCTTACCCAGAGATGGGCAGTATGAGAGTCAACAGGAAAATGTCTCACTTTTCCTGTGACACGTGGCTACATTTTGTCCATCTGGAGCGTGCTAGAAATGAAGATGGTAGGGTGCTCTGAAGGAGGAGTTTTGCCCTGTTTCCCAGGCAGCGCTGTGGCACGCGGGTGCTCTTAACCGTTGAGAATGAGGAGTGCGATTAGCCTAGAATGACTCCTGGAGGGACATGACCCATGGGGTCCTGGGCATGCAGCGGCCACTGCCACCTCACTGGGACATGGGCACCCACCAGGGACCTCACTGAGGCATGGGCACCCCCTGGGAACCTCACCGGGACACAGGCACCCTGCCGGAATGCAGGGCCCTCCTCCTGGAACATGGGCACCCACGGGGCCCCTCACAGCCATGCATGCCCGTTCTCTCCCACCCCAGCTCTCCCACCTCTCCCGGACCGCATGCTCCGCAAGCCCGCGTACAGCAGCCTGGCTTGCACCACTGCCCATCATGTTGCCGCTTCCCTGGATGCCCTCGCTACCGAAGTGACACGTGCTACAGGAACAATAAACTTTATTGATCTGAACAGCGCTCGAAGATTGAGAAAGTCAGCTGCTGCCAGCAGGAGTTTTGCCGAGTTTCCCAGACGCCTCCAGCCAGCAGAAGAGGTTGGAGTCAGCGGAGGTGCGCTCACCCCAGGAGCCTTCGGTGGGCTGAGGCATGCCCTGACGCAGCAGCTGGCTGTCACCCTGAGGAGAATTCACAGGGAGCTGGATGAAAATGCTACAGTTGGAATCGTTACCCACCCACTTCCTAACAGCTGCCCCTCTTCCTGGTGGGACGCTTGCCCTCGCACCAGCCTTGGAGGTCCTAAGGCCTAAGGAACCAATGGGTCATGGGCGGGCACTGGCCACTGCTGCCGTGCAGGGACATGGGGTGCAACCACCACACACCTCACCGGGACGTGGGCCCGCACCAGGCGCCTCAGTGGGAGGTGGGCACCCACCGGGAAACCTCACGGGGACGTGGGCCCTTCCTCTTGGGTCGTGGGCACCCGTGGGGCACCTCATGGCCACGGATGCCTGTTCTCTCCTGCCTCAGGTCCCACCCCGCGTGGACAGCAGCGCTCACTTGCACCGCTGCCTTTTGTGTTGCCAATGCGCCGCGCGCACACTCTAGCTGGAGTTGCACGGGCAGCTAGAGAAGGCTCCCCTCTTCTTACCTTCTTCTTGTGCCACCTTCTTGGAGCTCTGGTACCGGAGCTCTTTCAGGTGGAGGCAGTAGACATGCCTCCAGAACCTGTCCAGCAGGGCGATGTGGGTCTCCAGCTGGCAGATCAATTCGTAATGGCAGACGGTGCCATTTGCACTGCAGTCTGTCCCCATGGAAGATGAGGCCGTCTGTCCCCTTCCCTGGAAATGACAGGGCCGGGGCCACAATGAAGCGGGCGGGGGCTTGGGGGGCCGAGAAGCGTCCTGCCAGGCTTGTCTTCCTCTGGAAGAACTCCAGCCTCGCAGGACTGCTCCGGGCAGCACGTTGGGCTGAGGAAACCTCTGGCAGGCCCCGTGTCATGCTGGGGGCTCCCGGAGGGTTTCAGCCCTGCAGCTTGGCGTGTCCCTGGCAAGAGGCAGAGGGCCTCTCGGGGCCTGCTGAGGCCTTCTTGCCTGTGCTGGGTATTGTTTCTTCACTGCAAGTCTTCTTGGCCAAGGCTGTTGTGGTTCCCTGCTCCCCAAAACCCGGTCCCTTCCTGGGTGACTGATCTCGATTGCTCACCTGTCCCTGGGGTCTCTCCACATCTCGCCAGAGGCCAAGTGCAATCCAAGCCATGCAGAGCAGCCACACGGTTTGACAGGCCCTGCAAAGCAGGCAGGTCATGTCCACCTGGGCAAGGTAGTCCCAAAGCTGGCGCAGAGGGTAGGGCAGGTCAGAGGCCGTGCTCTCGGTGACAATGGGCGGTTGCTTCAGGCCCTGAGGAACGACCCCCATCCTGACCCTGACCCGTTTGTGTGGGCTGCAAAGGCCAATGCTGCTGGTCCACTCGGAGCGCGTGCTCTCTGCAACAACGGGCGGTTGCTTCAGGCCCTGAGGAACGACCTCCATCCTGACCCTGACCCGTCTGTGGGGGCTGTGAAGGCCAATGCTGCTGGTCCATTCGGAGCGCACGCTCTCTGCGACAACGAGCGGCTCCTTCAGTTCTGCAGGGAGGACTTCTATCCTGACTATGACCCAGTCAGGTTGGATGCCATGGCCAAGGCCACCGGGGAACAGAGGCACCATGCAGAAAGCCATGGTGAGGGAGAGGACCAGGCTGAACCTCATCGTGCTCTCTCCCAAGGAGAAAATCTCGATGCGTGAGCTGGCTTGGGCTGTCACCCTGAGCAGAGTTCAGGCAGTGACCACCAGGACTGAGTGGCCACCCCACGTGCCTGCGCTTGCAAGGGCTGGCGATGTGCGAAGTCACGGGCTGATGTCACGCGAGGGTCTGTGATGTCACAAGGCCATTCCCCGCCCGCCCAGCAGCCATGAAGGCTGAGGTGGAGCTGGGCAGGACCTGTGAGGCAGATTTTGAAGCCTGCTGCTCCCACTGCTGTGCCCGCCGGCGGACACTGAGCCCAGCAGTGGAGCGGGGCTGAGCCCCACATGATTCGGGCCGTGCCCTCAACTTGTCGGCAAGAAGGAGCTGTGCCCAGACTCCATCCAAGCTGCGTTCAGCAGCCGGGCAGCCGTGCCACGGTTCAGCTCAAAATGCTCTTGGGGGCAAAGTGGCAGCCTGTGTTAAGAGGAAAGCCAAAAATTCGCTCCCTTTGACAAGAGTCTTAACCCTGCCTGAGCAGGGGGTTGGACAAACTGACCTCCCGAGGCGCCTTCCAACCTCAGCCATTCCGTCCATTTTAAAGTATTTGCAGCAGTAAGAAACGCAAAGGCTTTCCTGCTGTCGGCCTCCTTAGTCACAAGCACGACCCTTTGGTGCCCACATCGGGCTCCTGGAAGGCCTTGGCAGATGGCACTGGTGGGCCACTGTGGTCCCGCTTCAGCTGGGAGATGAGTTGGTGCCAGCTTTGTCCCTTCTCCTGTGTCCCTGAGCACGGCTAGGAGATGTGTCCCTGTCCCTCCTCATGGGGACTTCCAGCACAGCTGCCCGTTTCACAGAAGTTTCACCTTCTGCGGGGCTTGAACGTTTTAACATGGCGGCAACAGAGCACGGAGCACGGGCGGGGGGGGCCGTGGTGTGAGGGATTGCCCAAACCGGCTGGAACTGGCTTCAACGGCCGCTGCCAGCGGCAGGCAGGTGGAGGAACTGTCGCTCCTCAGAAGGGCACCCAGGCAGGGCACGCTGGCTGCGCGCGGGGGCGGCTGTGGTGGCTGAGGGAGTAGCTAGATGGCGGGGCAGGGGTGGGTGGCTGTCTTCAGCCGTACCCTGCGCTCAGATCTCCACAGTCACTGGTCTGTGGGCAGACAGGGGCTCCTTTGAGTGAGCTGCTGCCCCTCCACAGAGACAGTGAACTGCTGCAGCGCGCCTCGAGGGTGGACGCTGGCCTGGGAGGTGAGGGCCCTAGGTAGGGCCCAGTTTGGGGGTGTACAGGAGGTCTGTGAGAGCTGGACCTGATGCTGATGCACTCTGCCAGTACTGTGGGGAGCCTGTGGTTCCCCTCAGCAGCTGTCGCTGCCGTACGTGAGCATATGGGTCTCTTGTGCCAAGTGGAGGTATCTATGCAAGAAAGAGATGGGGATGCTGAGAGGGTGCACTACAGGTCCTAGGTCTGGGAAGCTTTTACAGCATTACAGCCCACAGCAGTCAGGCATGCTTTCACGAGAGACTACCGCGGCCTTCCCTCAAGCTACCCAGAGTAAGGGCTGCCCCAGGCTGGGTGCAGTTCCTTTCCTCAAAAGCTGCATTGTCCTTGGTGGCTACAGAGCAGAGGTGCATCAGGCCTTGGTGGGTCTCTCCTCTCCTGGTTGTGCTGCTGCCAAGGCGGGGACAGGATTGCTCTGGTGAAGAACTTGCCTCTGGCCTCTGGCTGTGACCATAGCTAGGATCAGCACCCTCCGCCCCCGAGCCTCACTGTCCTGCTGCATCCTTGTGAGCTACTGCTGCCTCTGTCTTCGGGAAAAGAGATGGATACTGTTGCACCTGGGACAGACATTATCTGTTGTTCATCTTTGGAGGGGACTATTGAAATGCTACTCAGATCTGACCGTTGTAGGGGATTAAAGCTGAGACCCAGCGTCCACGGGGCTCCCCCACGGTCCTTACAAGGCTGGCTTTCTCCCCTGCCTGGTCACCTGGCTGCTGTCCAGCTGCCAGATCAGAGAATCACGTGCATCTGCAGCCACAGTCGCTTCTGCTCCAAGAGAGAATTGCATGGGCCAAACCGCCATGCTTTGCAACAAGGCATTTCATTATTTCTCTTCCGTGATCGACCCAACTTAACTTTCACCCCGTCGAGGCCTGCTGCTTTCTCCCTTGCATTACTGCTGGGTACCAGGACAGAAATGGCTGTGTGGCTCACCAGCCAGGAATCTGAAACGAAAGCCCAGCACCTTCCTTACCCAGAGATGGGCAGTATGAGAGTCAACAGGAAAATGTCTCACTTTTCCTGTGACACGTGGCTACATTTTGTCCATCTGGAGCGTGCTAGAAAATGAAGATGGTAGGGTGCTCTGAAGGAGGAGTTTTGCCCTGTTTCCCAGGCAGCGCTGTGGCACGCGGGTGCTCTTAACCGTTGAGAATGAGGAGTGCGATTAGCCTAGAATGACTCCTGGAGGGACATGACCCATGGGGTCCTGGGCATGCAGCGGCCACTGCCACCTCACTGGGACATGGGCACCCACCAGGGACCTCACTGAGGCATGGGCACCCCCTGGGAACCTCACCGGGACACAGGCACCCTGCCGGAATGCAGGGCCCTCCTCCTGGAACATGGGCACCCACGGGGCCCCTCACAGCCATGCATGCCCGTTCTCTCCCACCCCAGCTCTCCCACCTCTCCCGGACCGCATGCTCCGCAAGCCCGCGTACAGCAGCCTGGCTTGCACCACTGCCCATCATGTTGCCGCTTCCCTGGATGCCCTCGCTACCGAAGTGACACGTGCTACAGGAACAATAAACTTTATTGATCTGAACAGCGCTCGAAGATTGAGAGAGTCAGCTGCTGCCAGCAGGAGTTTTGCCGAGTTTCCCAGACGCCTCCAGCCAGCAGAAGAGGTTGGAGTCAGCGGAGGTGCGCTCACCCCAGGAGCCTTCGGTGGGCTGAGGCATGCCCTGACGCAGCAGCTGGCTGTCACCCTGAGGAGAATTCACAGGGAGCTGGATGAAAATGCTACAGTTGGAATCGTTACCCACCCACTTCCTAACAGCTGCCCCTCTTCCTGGTGGGACGCTTGCCCTCGCACCAGCCTTGGAGGTCCTAAGGCCTAAGGAACCAATGGCAGGCACTGGCCACTGCCGCCGTGCAGGGACATGGGGTGCAACCACCACACACCTCACCGGGACGTGGGCCCACACCAAGCGCCTCAGTGGGAGGTGGGCACCCACCGGAACCTCACGGGGACGTGGGCCCTTCCTCTTGGGTCGTGGGCACCCGTGGGGCACCTCATGGCCACGGATGCCTGTTCTCTCCTGCCTCAGGTCCCACCCCGCGTGGACAGCAGCGCTCACTTGCACCGCTGCCTTTTGTGTTGCCAATGCGCCGCGCGCACACTCTAGCTGGAGTTGCACGGGCAGCTAGAGAAGGCTCCCCTCTTCTTACCTTCTTCTTGTGCCACCTTCTTGGAGCTCTGGTCCTGGAGCTCTTTCAGGTGGAGGTGGTAGATACGCCTCCGGCACCTGATCAGCAGGGCGATGAGGTTCTCCAGCTGGCAGATCAATTCGTAATGGCAGACGGTGCCATTTGCACTGCAGTCTGTCCCCATGGAAGATGAGGCCGTCTGTCCCCTTCCCTGGAAATGACAGGGCCGGGGCCACAATGAAGCGGGCGGGGGCTTGGGGGGCCGAGAAGCGTCCTGCCAGGCTTGTCTTCCTCTGGAAGAACTCCAGCCTCGCAGGACTGCTCCGGGCAGCACGTTGGGCTGAGGAAACCTCTGGCAGGCCCCGTGTCATGCTGGGGGCTCCCGGAGGGTTTCAGCCCTGCAGCTTGGCGTGTCCCTGGCAAGAGGCAGAGGGCCTCTCAGGGCCTGCTGAGGCCTTCTTGCCTGTGCTGGGTATTGTTTCTTCACTGCAAGTCTTCTTGGCCAAGGCTGTTGTGGTTCCCTGCTCCCCAAAACCCGGTCCCTTCCTGGGTGACTGATCTCGATTGCTCACCTGTCCCTGGGGTCTCTCCACATCTCGCCAGAGGCCAGGTGCAATCCAAGCCATGCAGAGCAGCCACACGGTTTGACAGGCCCTGCGAAGCAGGCAGGTCATGTCCACCTGGGCAAGGTAGTCCCAAAGCTGGCGCAGAGGGTAGGGCAGGTCAGAGGCCGTGCTCTCGGTGACAATGGGCGGTTGCTTCAGGCCCTGAGGAACGACCCCCATCCTGACCCTGATCCGTTTGTGTGGGCTGCGAAGGCCAATGCTGCTGGTCCATTCGGAGCCCACGCTCTCGGCGACAATGAGCGGTTGCTTCAGGCCCTGAGGAACGACCTCCATCCTGACCCTGACCCGTCTGTGGGGGCTGCGAAGGCCAATGCTGCTGGTCCATTTGGAGCGCACGCTCTCTGCGACAACGGGTGGCTTCTTCAGGTCTTCAGGAAGGTCTTCCATCCTGACTATGACCCAGCTGGGATGGATGAACATGTGAAGGCCCCTTATGAATAGAGGCACCATGCAGATAGCTATGGTGAGGAAGAGGACCAGGCTGGGCCTCATCGTGCTCTCTCCCAAGGAGAAAATCTCGATGCGTGAGCTGGCTTGGGCTGTCACCCTGAGCAGAGTTCAGGCAGTGACCACCAGGACTGAGTGGCCACCCCACGTGCCTGCGCTTGCAAGGGCTGGCGATGTGCGAAGTCACGGGCTGATGTCACGCGAGGGTCTGTGATGTCACAAGGCCATTCCCCGCCCGCCCAGCAGCCATGAAGGCTGAGGTGGAGCTGGGCAGGACCTGTGAGGCAGATTTTGAAGCCTGCTGCTCCCACTGCTGTGCCCGCCGGCGGACACTGAGCCCAGCAGTGGAGCGGGGCTGAGCCCCACATGATTCGGGCCGTGCCCTCAACTTGTCGGCGAGAAGGAGCTGTGCCCAGACTCCATCCAAGCTGCGTTCAGCAGCCGGGCAGCCGTGCCACGGTTCAGCTCAAAATGCTCTTGGGGCAAAGTGGCAGCCTGTGTTAAGAGGAAAGCCAAAAATTCGCTCCCTTTGACAAGAGTCTTAACCCTGCCTGAGCAGGGGGTTGGACAAACTGACCTCCCGAGGCGCCTTCCAACCTCAGCCATTCCGTCCATTTTAAAGTATTTGCAGCAGTAAGAAACGCAAAGGCTTTCCTGCTGTCGGCCTCCTTAGTCACAAGCACGACCCTTTGGTGCCCACATCGGGCTCCTGGAAGGCCTTGGCAGATGGCACTGGTGGGCCACTGTGGTCCCGCTTCAGCTGGGAGATGAGTTGGTGCCAGCTTTGTCCCTTCTCCTGTGTCCCTGAGCACGGCTAGGAGATGTGTCCCTGTCCCTCCTCATGGGGACTTCCAGCACAGCTGCCCGTTTCACAGAAGTTTCACCTTCTGCGGGGCTTGAACGTTTTAACATGGCGGCAACAGAGCACGGAGCACGGGCGGGGGGGGCCGTGGTGTGAGGGATTGCCCAAACCGGCTGGAACTGGCTTCAACGGCCGCTGCCAGCGGCAGGCAGGTGGAGGAACTGTCGCTCCTCAGAAGGGCACCCAGGCAGGGCACGCTGGCTGCGCGCGGGGGCGGCTGTGGTGGCTGAGGGAGTAGCTAGATGGCGGGGCAGGGGTGGGTGGCTGTCTTCAGCCGTACCCTGCGCTCAGATCTCCACAGTCACTGGTCTGTGGGCAGACAGGGGCTCCTTTGAGTGAGCTGCTGCCCCTCCACAGAGACAGTGAACTGCTGCAGCGCGCCTCGAGGGTGGACGCTGGCCTGGGAGGTGAGGGCCCTAGGTAGGGCCCAGTTTGGGGGTGTACAGGAGGTCTGTGAGAGCTGGACCTGATGCTGATGCACTCTGCCAGTACTGTGGGGAGCCTGTGGTTCCCCTCAGCAGCTGTCGCTGCCGTACGTGAGCATATGGGTCTCTTGTGCCAAGTGGAGGTATCTATGCAAGAAAGAGATGGGGATGCTGAGAGGGTGCACTACAGGTCCTAGGTCTGGGAAGCTTTTACAGCATTACAGCCCACAGCAGTCAGGCATGCTTTCACGAGAGACTACCGCGGCCTTCCCTCAAGCTACCCAGAGTAAGGGCTGCCCCAGGCTGGGTGCAGTTCCTTTCCTCAAAAGCTGCATTGTCCTTGGTGGCTACAGAGCAGAGGTGCATCAGGCCTTGGTGGGTCTCTCCTCTCCTGGTTGTGCTGCTGCCAAGGCGGGGACAGGATTGCTCTGGTGAAGAACTTGCCTCTGGCCTCTGGCTGTGACCATAGCTAGGATCAGCACCCTCCCGCCCCCGAGCCTCACTGTCCTGCTGCATCCTTGTGAGCTACTGCTGCCTCTGTCTTCGGGAAAAGAGATGGATACTGTTGCACCTGGGACAGACATTATCTGTTGTTCATCTTTGGAGGGGACTATTGAAATGCTACTCAGATCTGACCGTTGTAGGGGATTAAAGCTGAGACCCAGCGTCCACGGGGCTCCCCCACGGTCCTTACAAGGCTGGCTTTCTCCCCTGCCTGGTCACCTGGCTGCTGTCCAGCTGCCAGATCAGAGAATCACGTGCATCTGCAGCCACAGTCGCTTCTGCTCCAAAGAGAGAATTGCATGGGCCAAACCGCCATGCTTTGCAACAAGGCATTTCATTATTTCTCTTCCGTGATCGACCCAACTTAACTTTCACCCCGTCGAGGCCTGCTGCTTTCTCCCTTGCATTACTGCTGGGTACCAGGACAGAAATGGCTGTGTGGCTCACCAGCCAGGAATCTGAAACGAAAGCCCAGCACCTTCCTTACCCAGAGATGGGCAGTATGAGAGTCAACAGGAAAATGTCTCACTTTTCCTGTGAAACGTGGCTACATTTTGTCCATCTGGAGCGTGCTAGAAAATGAAGATGGTAGGGTGCTCTGAAGGAGGAGTTTTGCCCTGTTTCCCAGGCAGCGCTGTGGCACGCGGGTGCTCTTAACCGTTGAGAATGAGGAGTGCGATTAGCCTAGAATGACTCCTGGAGGGACATGACCCATGGGGTCCTGGGCATGCAGCGGCCACTGCCACCTCACTGGGACATGGGCACCCACCAGGGACCTCACTGAGGCATGGGCACCCCCTGGGAACCTCACCGGGACACAGGCACCCTGCCGGAATGCAGGGCCCTCCTCCTGGAACATGGGCACCCACGGGGCCCCTCACAGCCATGCATGCCCGTTCTCTCCCACCCCAGCTCTCCCACCTCTCCCGGACCGCATGCTCCGCAAGCCCGCGTACAGCAGCCTGGCTTGCACCACTGCCCATCATGTTGCCGCTTCCCTGGATGCCCTCGCTACCGAAGTGACACGTGCTACAGGAACAATAAACTTTATTGATCTGAACAGCGCTCGAAGATTGAGAGAGTCAGCTGCTGCCAGCAGGAGTTTTGCCGAGTTTCCCAGACGCCTCCAGCCAGCAGAAGAGGTTGGAGTCAGCGGAGGTGCGCTCACCCCAGGAGCCTTCGGTGGGCTGAGGCATGCCCTGACGCAGCAGCTGGCTGTCACCCTGAGGAGAATTCACAGGGAGCTGGATGAAAATGCTACAGTTGGAATCGTTACCCACCCACTTCCTAACAGCTGCCCCTCTTCCTGGTGGGACGCTTGCCCTCGCACCAGCCTTGGAGGTCCTAAGGCCTAAGGAACCAATGGCAGGCACTGGCCACTGCCGCCGTGCAGGGACATGGGGTGCAACCACCACACACCTCACCGGGACGTGGGCCCACACCAAGCGCCTCAGTGGGAGGTGGGCACCCACCGGGAACCTCACGGGGACGTGGGCCCTTCCTCTTGGGTCGTGGGCACCCGTGGGGCACCTCATGGCCACGGATGCCTGTTCTCTCCTGCCTCAGGTCCCACCCCGCGTGGACAGCAGCGCTCACTTGCACCGCTGCCTTTTGTGTTGCCAATGCGCCGCGCGCACACTCTAGCTGGAGTTGCACGGGCAGCTAGAGAAGGCTCCCCTCTTCTTACCTTCTTCTTGTGCCACCTTCTTGGAGCTCTGGTCCTGGAGCTCTTTCAGGTGGAGGTGGTAGATACGCCTCCGGCACCTGATCAGCAGGGCGATGAGGTTCTCCAGCTGGCAGATCAATTCGTAATGGCAGACGGTGCCATTTGCACTGCAGTCTGTCCCCATGGAAGATGAGGCCGTCTGTCCCCTTCCCTGGAAATGACAGGGCCGGGGCCACAATGAAGCGGGCGGGGGCTTGGGGGGCCGAGAAGCGTCCTGCCAGGCTTGTCTTCCTCTGGAAGAACTCCAGCCTCGCAGGACTGCTCCGGGCAGCACGTTGGGCTGAGGAAACCTCTGGCAGGCCCCGTGTCATGCTGGGGGCTCCCGGAGGGTTTCAGCCCTGCAGCTTGGCGTGTCCCTGGCAAGAGGCAGAGGGCCTCTCAGGGCCTGCTGAGGCCTTCTTGCCTGTGCTGGGTATTGTTTCTTCACTGCAAGTCTTCTTGGCCAAGGCTGTTGTGGTTCCCTGCTCCCCAAAACCCGGTCCCTTCCTGGGTGACTGATCTCGATTGCTCACCTGTCCCTGGGGTCTCTCCACATCTCGCCAGAGGCCAGGTGCAATCCAAGCCATGCAGAGCAGCCACACGGTTTGACAGGCCCTGCGAAGCAGGCAGGTCATGTCCACCTGGGCAAGGTAGTCCCAAAGCTGGCGCAGAGGGTAGGGCAGGTCAGAGGCCGTGCTCTCGGTGACAATGGGCGGTTGCTTCAGGCCCTGAGGAACGACCCCCATCCTGACCCTGATCCGTTTGTGTGGGCTGCGAAGGCCAATGCTGCTGGTCCATTCGGAGCCCACGCTCTCGGCGACAATGAGCGGTTGCTTCAGGCCCTGAGGAACGACCTCCATCCTGACCCTGACCCGTCTGTGGGGGCTGTGAAGGCCAATGCTGCTGGTCCATTTGGAGCGCACGCTCTCTGCGACAACGGGTGGCTTCTTCAGGTCTTCAGGAAGGTCTTCCATCCTGACTATGACCCAGCTGGGATGGATGAACATGTGAAGGCCCCTTATGAATAGAGGCACCATGCAGATAGCTATGGTGAGGAAGAGGACCAGGCTGGGCCTCATCGTGCTCTCTCCCAAGGAGAAAATCTCGATGCGTGAGCTGGCTTGGGCTGTCACCCTGAGCAGAGTTCAGGCAGTGACCACCAGGACTGAGTGGCCACCCCACGTGCCTGCGCTTGCAAGGGCTGGCGATGTGCGAAGTCACGGGCTGATGTCACGCGAGGGTCTGTGATGTCACAAGGCCATTCCCCGCCCGCCCAGCAGCCATGAAGGCTGAGGTGGAGCTGGGCAGGACCTGTGAGGCAGATTTTGAAGCCTGCTGCTCCCACTGCTGTGCCCGCCGGCGGACACTGAGCCCAGCAGTGGAGCGGGGCTGAGCCCCACATGATTCGGGCCGTGCCCTCAACTTGTCGGCGAGAAGGAGCTGTGCCCAGACTCCATCCAAGCTGCGTTCAGCAGCCGGGCAGCCGTGCCACGGTTCAGCTCAAAATGCTCTTGGGGGCAAAGTGGCAGCCTGTGTTAAGAGGAAAGCCAAAAATTCGCTCCCTTTGACAAGAGTCTTAACCCTGCCTGAGCAGGGGGTTGGACAAACTGACCTCCCGAGGCGCCTTCCAACCTCAGCCATTCCGTCCATTTTAAAGTATTTGCAGCAGTAAGAAACGCAAAGGCTTTCCTGCTGTCGGCCTCCTTAGTCACAAGCACGACCCTTTGGTGCCCACATCGGGCTCCTGGAAGGCCTTGGCAGATGGCACTGGTGGGCCACTGTGGTCCCGCTTCAGCTGGGAGATGAGTTGGTGCCAGCTTTGTCCCTTCTCCTGTGTCCCTGAGCACGGCTAGGAGATGTGTCCCTGTCCCTCCTCATGGGGACTTCCAGCACAGCTGCCCGTTTCACAGAAGTTTCACCTTCTGCGGGGCTTGAACGTTTTAACATGGCGGCAACAGAGCACGGAGCACGGGCGGGGGGGGCCGTGGTGTGAGGGATTGCCCAAACCGGCTGGAACTGGCTTCAACGGCCGCTGCCAGCGGCAGGCAGGTGGAGGAACTGTCGCTCCTCAGAAGGGCACCCAGGCAGGGCACGCTGGCTGCGCGCGGGGGCGGCTGTGGTGGCTGAGGGAGTAGCTAGATGGCGGGGCAGGGGTGGGTGGCTGTCTTCAGCCGTACCCTGCGCTCAGATCTCCACAGTCACTGGTCTGTGGGCAGACAGGGGCTCCTTTGAGTGAGCTGCTGCCCCTCCACAGAGACAGTGAACTGCTGCAGCGCGCCTCGAGGGTGGACGCTGGCCTGGGAGGTGAGGGCCCTAGGTAGGGCCCAGTTTGGGGGTGTACAGGAGGTCTGTGAGAGCTGGACCTGATACTGATGCACTCTGCCAGTACTGTGGGGAGCCTGATTTTTTTGACAAAAATCTTAACTGTTGAGACTGAGGAGTGCGAGTAGTCCAGAATTATTCTTGGAGGGGCCTGACCTATGGGGTACTGGGCTCGCAGCAGCCAGTCACCTCACTGGGACATGCCGCCTGATGGGAACATGTGCACCCGGCCGTCGCGGACAGCCCGGCTGACACGGGCCCTGCCAGGACCGGGCCATCTCTTGGGGCAGGCCGCAGGTGCAGGAGGGCGAGCCAGGCCCTGCCCGTATCGCGGCGGGGGCAGGTTCGGGGCCGCTGCCGTTGCTGCGGGAGGGCGGCGCGGAGCGGGCGGGGGCGGGGGCGGGGGCGGAAGGGGCGGGCGCGGTCCGGTGCGCGGCGACGGCGGTTGGCGGGGGCGTCGCGCGGGGCCGGACCGCTTCCTGCTGCTGAGGAGGGGCCCGGCGGGGTGGGCTCGGCTCGGCTCGGCGCGGGCGCGGCTGCTGCGGGACCGCGGCTCGGCGGCGGCGGACCCCGCGCCCGGCGTGAGTGAGCGCGGCGTGGGCCGTCCTGCGCCCTCGGGCAAGGGGGCTGCTTCCCGGGGCTGCGGGCGGTTGCCCGCTGCAGCGCGGGGGGGCCGGGAGGCCCCGTTGCCCCCGCCGGTGCGCTGTCGGCTCGGGCGCGCTGCCCTGCCCTGCCCGGGTGCCGCCGGGGTGGCGGGGCAGGGCCGGCGGCGGCGTGTGTCGCGCCGCCCCGGCAGGCCGCCGGGGCGCGGCGCCCGGCGCGGCCTGGGCCCTCCGCTCCTGGGGCCGGTGGGGGGGCAGCGGCCTGGGGCAGCGTGCCCGGCTCCTCGGCTCGGTTCGGTCTCGTCCTGCGCGCCGTGGGTCCGCGCCCCTGCCCGCCGCCGCTTGCGGTCGGTTGGCGGCGTGCCCTGTCACCGTGGGCTGCCAGCCTGAGGTCTGATGGGGAAGGGGGCGGGAGGGGAGCCGTGTTCGTCCCGGAGGAGCAGCCGCACGCCCTCGGAGAACCTACTTGTGCCTGCGGGTGCTCGAGAGCCAGGGCCACGTTTTGGTGGGACAACTGTCGTTTCACCCAGTTGCTGCCCCGCGGAGAACACTAAATCGAGGACCCTGGACCAAAACGTTTGTGGGTTCTCCCCCCCACCCCCGACTTTTAATGTGGGTTTTAAGGGGATTAAATCTGATGCAATCAGGGGTCTAAGAATAGCATCGTCCACGTTTCCTGGCATGTGCAGAGTGCTCTGAATGGCTTTTGCGTGTGTTCTGCACACGGGCGGTTGTGGAGATGCTACTTTGCAGTGGGGCACCTGGTGTTCCCCGCGGTTGGACGTGGTGAGGCTCGCTCTTCCAGCAAGCCCCTCGGCGCTGGTGAGAGGAGCGGTAACCGAGTCTGATCCGGGAGAGGCTGGGCAGTCACAGCTCGGATTTAAATTGGTATGCAGTGCCCTGACCGGGAGGGATTGGCTTGCTTTATTTGCAGGAAAGCATGAACCTGAGTAATTTGCGACTGTGGAAGATGGCAAGTCTGAGCTTATTCTTCATGAACTGGCAAACTGCTCCGTTTGTGTTTCTGTGATAATGTACCTGGAGAATGTTGCATATGAAGTGCTTCTTCACGTAGCCAAATAAAGCTATAGCCATTTGGTAGTTTAATTTAAATTGTGCCAAAAATATTTCATTATTGTTGGATGCGGGGCTCCAATCTGACAATCTCAGTCTTCCAGAAATGATTTTATTCTTCCTAAATTTAAGTTTTTCTATTTTAAATGCTACTTCTATTTTAAGAGTCATTCAGTCTCATTCTGTCATTGCTTTTCCTGTAGTTTTCACTGGTTTCCCATTTCTCACTCCATTTCTGGATGGGAAGAAGTCTGTGACTATCAACATGGAAGCAGAGAACCCTTCTGTTCTTTTAATACGTGACAAAAAGTTAGGCTTACTGCTTTAAATAATGATTTAATTAAATTTATTCCTAATTGAGTAGTCATTAAAAATGAAATCGAGATGAGTGACGCCCTTGTAAAAAGGGTTAATCTACATTAGAATTAGAAGTTAGTGGTTGAATATGGAAGGCCTGTGCAGTTTGCAACTGTTATTCCTCTCAGAAAATGAGTATTTGGAGTGGAAGCGTAGTGAGCATCAGGCAGCATCATTAATCTTTGCAGATGTAGTACCATTATTAGTATCTCTCTTACCTCTGGGGCACATAGTTATCTTCAATTTCCAGACACAAGTTTTATCTTCTATCAAATTCTGGCTCTGCAGTATAGCTGTTGAGCAGTGCTGTGCTGTTTATTAGGTGCCACCTGCCTTAAATCTCTGATAAATGTATGAGGGAGAGATACCTCCTGGCTCTGAGCAAGGAGTGAGAGTGAGCACTCTGTTACTCGAGATATTTTTTCCTTTGGTAGAACAATTTTAAGGATTCGGGGAGGCAGACAGTTTACTGACTTTATGATGTGTGTGTTCCATTTGCCTAAAGAATCATTATGCAGCTGTGGTGAAATGACTTTTAACGATGATTATATTTTCTTCTGCTTTATTCTCAGCAATCCAGACATCGTTAATCTAGGCTGTGAATTTTATAGCTGGGTAAGAGCTTGAAGGCATATTAGTACATGGATGTGGTCAATTCTGTTGTCCTAGAGCCCACCTGAAGAGAGGAAAGAAGGTTCTCTTGCTTCAGAATATCACTTTTTCTTTTTTTTTCTTTTGGATCAGGTCTTGAAGCATAGGGTGAAGGTTTCTCTTCACGGTGCATGGACGGAAAGCCAATGCGCAGGTAAGATATGAAAAACAATTGTCCTCTGATCCAAATACGATAAATCATGTGAGTTGGTTTCGTAAGTCCCTAGACCATAAAATGTTGTTTGGGTTTTTTTTAAAGGCCTGGCTAGGAGAATTAGAATATAAAGCATTCCTCTTTAGTCCTTACTTAAATGTATTTAGTTTTCAATATTTACAAGACCAGATGTCTTTAAATGAATATGCTGTTAGGAAGAGTATGGAAGGCAAGTTACCATAATTCCACATCCCCTCTCCCTACTTTCCCCGTTTACTATCATATGTAAAATTCAGTGTGTAATTACTTAAGTATTCAAATTGTGTGAAATAAACTACCTGGGAATAAATTTAAACTTGATTTCTAAGGGGCGTGTTTTTCCCTTAACTAAAGGAGTTTAGTCCCTTTGAGGTGAGGTCTTGGGTGAAAAGGAGATTTCCTTGTCTAATTACGGATGCCAGCTGCCTCAGTTCTAATGAGCTGAAGATGCAGCTAAGTTTAATTCAGGGGAGTTCTTGCTGTGGTTATGTCAGAAACATTATCTGTTACATAGAGAAAAAATTGTCACAGTAAATCAGCATGATGACAGGTTGGCAAACAGGATTGTCTGCTAGTTCTAGTTGCTTTTCGCTATCCGTTGGCAATCCCATAGCAAAACTTAACAGCAGATACATTTCTGTATGTGATACAGGCTGGGTGGAAGCAGGTTCCTGAAGTTCTACCCCTCTAAATGAAATAGAGAGCTCATGTAAATTGCTTAGTCCGTCTGCACTCTTTAAGATGCTGAAAGTATGGAAACTTTATTGCGGATAATTCTGTAAACAGTCATGTAAGAGAAGGCAAGGAATTTTAACCATAGATGAATATGTAGAGCATTTCTAGCTACAGCATTTGCAGAAACCATTAGCCTGAGTTCTGTGTAAGGAGGTAAGAAATAAATAGTCATTTAAACCCTTGAAGAGCGACACTATGTTGTTTAATTAAATGAACCCCTCAAGCGCAACAAAACAAGACTGTGCCGCTGCTTCAGTTAAGCTAATGAGTAAACCTTGGGACATGATATGGGCATCACTGGGGCTATGTATTGTTCAATATTTTTGCCAAGATAAGAAATGTGGTTTAGACAATGAGGAGCTGTATGTGACACTTACAGTGAGTTCCTTTTTCTCCAAGATGGATTAAGTAGCAGACGAGCTCTCTTCCATCTTAGTCTTCTACGATGGAGCCTGTTTAAATCTTAACTAATGTAAAACCACAGCTTTTCAGGTCCTTATGTTGTACTCCATTTATCAAAATATTTTTGCAAAATGACATAAAATTGGTGACTAGCTTGGCTTGCGTTCTTGTTTTCTCTCTACATTATTTTTCCTGTTCCTAATGGAAAAATTGAGGTTCTAAATCTATTTTTATGTCTGCTGTTTTCTGCATGTTGCATCGAGGCAGAGAATTAAAGTGCTGAAGTTTGTATGTCTTTTGTGGGTTTGTGGCCTTGGACTTGCCGTTGTGGAAGTTCTGTCTGCTGCTCAGACTGGGTAGTTTTAGTGGTGGGCAAGAGCATGGGGCTGAGGAAGTAGAGGTTTTCTGTTGTGGTGCTGATCCTGGCATTTCAGGCTTTTTTTTTTTTAAATTTTATTTGGATAATGGATGCAGACAAGACCTTTCAGTACCTTTTGTTTTCCCTCCCTCTTTGGCGAGCCAGCGTAGAGCATGGGTAAGACGTTTGACTGACTTACAGGGCTTTACTTTTGAACTAATCTTTCAGCTGATCTCTGTGCCTGGGTGTGTTGTATTGCTGCAGTCTAGCCTGACAAGCATGGCTCTATCGTGAGCTGTGGGCTTCAGTTCTTGAAAATGCTTGCGTGTTTTAAGGGCCTCTGTGTGGATTATTAAAATTTCTGTTATTCTACTGCGTGTCTTAGCAGAAAACAATAAAAGGTTCCTGACTGGATTTCAGGCGCACAGATCTTCCTATGAAGCCCAGCTAAGCAGATGGCGGAGCACTTCCTTTTGTCCTTTTGCTCAGGGCTCTGCAGCCATTTAGCACCGCATGTGAGAGCCCTGTTAGATATTGCAAGAAGAGGGGAGTGAGACTTGGTCAGTACTATATTAGTAAACATGGTGAGTTGGTATCAAATGTGCACAGCATTCAGAGGATGGGAAGTACGATTTGAACAGAAAAGGAATTTCAGCTATTCCTGTCAAGATTATAGTAGAGAAAATGCATTGATGTTCAAACAGGATTTATCTTGCATTAGAAATGAAGTGATAGTTAGGGCAGGCTATTCTTTCTCGCTGTCAGGCAGCAGCAAGAGAACATTGTTTTGTTGAAGGCAAAGGCAAGGCAGAGGGGATCTCTCCAGTGAACAGCATAGTCCCACAGTACCTGAGCAAGGAGAGCAGAGCAGATCTGATGAGCAGGGTCAATCAAGAGTCCGGTGCTCATCAGGCAAGTCTGTAGTGATGAGGAAGGGCTGAGGTCAAGCCAGGAAGCCAGCTCAGCAGGTCAGTATCAGTGGGGTACACAGTCAGGTGCAGATGTGCCTTTAACATAGCTCGGGCCAGGCGTGAGGGCTTGAGCAGCTCCCAAGCAAGGTGAGGAGGCCCTCCCAGCTCTGTCTCACCCAGCTCTTTCCTGGCAGCCTGATCCCAGGTTACAGCAGTGCTGTATCGGAGCTGGCCCGAGCGCAGGCGGCCAGACCCTGCCGAGGGGGAGAGGCTGCAGATCCCGACAGTGCGCTTGGGGTCTTCGCGCGCACTCAGGAAGTTAACCAATTGCTTGGACGTAGCTCTTGCCCAAGACAAACTGCAAAAGGAAGGTTTTGGAAGACTCCAGTAATGACCTCATCTTTCAGAGTATGGACATCCTCATTCTTGGTGAAACTGAGTTTTCTGGGCTTGGTCAGTGAAAATCAAACTAAGTGACGTCAATAGGGACATACACACCAGATCCTTGCTGTTCTCCTTTTGAGTAATGTAAAATAATATTGCAGTCAGGTTTATCTGCTTGTTTGCATAACTCAGCCTCATTGAGAACATATGCCTAGACCTTGCTGGCTAGGTAAGAAAAGGAATCAGTGGTATTTTTACTAATAATTAGACTTCTAGCTAACTAATTCCTAGAGTATTGATTGCCACAATAAAGCGTTCCCATTTACTTAGTTGGCAGTGTTGTGGTGGTCACTTCTGTTGCTGAAGGTATCACCTTTGGCTGGGCTAAATCAAAGGTCTCTGTTCTAGCAGTTGTGTGACAAGTATAGGAGATATTTTGTGTATGTGTTAAATTCAAAACGTTGACAGAAATCACTACCGGTTTGGTTTATCTTTGCTACTGAAATCCACTAGAACAATGTATGACTTTGGATTTCAGTTGATGTTTTCAGCCTGAGACTTGTTCTGTTTCATAGGCCTTAGGTCAGCCTATTGTTTTCTGCTGAACTGTGTTAAAGCTTGCTTGTAATCTCATGCTAACACATACACTATCTTAAAAAAATGCAGGCCACTCTGACTTGAAAGTCAAGGAGCTCTATGACAGTATTGGAGAATTTTTCTTAGATATGTGCTATTAGATTTTTTTTGAACTTTGGAAGAAGCTGCTATACGCTCTAAGGATGGATGTCTCGTAGATGCCTGTGTTAGTGGATAAAGTTTTGGGAACTGGCATAGCTGAATAAAATGGAGGCAGAGCAGCCTATTTATTTAGCTGACTTAGTGTTGCAGACTGACTGTGGTCCCATTTGTACTTTTCAGCAGTGTGCTACAAAAACTGATCCTTTGTCAGCCCTTTCTTAATCCCATTGTATTTGCTGATTTCCCCAGCCCTGCATTTTGATGGAGCTAATCCCAGAATATCTGCATAGCTGAGCGTGAATCTTTTATCCTTGCATACACATTTCCTCTCCGATCCTCAACCCTTCTTAATCACCCCGAGTATTCAGGAGCAGCTCTTAGCTTTGCGTGTGGGGTGGGGGGGAGGCAGCTAGCCTGCCATGTGAGAATCAAGTGCTGCCTTCTGTCTTTCACACCTCTAAGCTACTGACTCATCATTTCATTCTCTATGCATATATATGCATAATGCACACATAATGCAGTTAAATTATTATCCTCGTGGAGACACATGCCATCAGACGGTGTCCTTTTAATTCACACTTATGTGCCTGTGTATAGCAGCAACTCACAGTGCTTAACATCAAGCATCTGGTTTGATCCAGTATGGAAATTCCCAAGGCCATTGATCACTAGCTTCTGCATTACCCAGAGATAAGTTATGGATAAATCAGGAGTTCTAATTTGATTATTACTCTTTTTTCCATCCATTCAATTTTCTTTAATCATTAACTAGCACTTTCTCTCCTGGAGGAGGGAGGCTGGATACAATGCAGGCGCTCAGATAAATGATGATGGGAACAATGCAGGAATGCTTCCAGTTCTTACTAACCAGACTCCTTTTCAGTTTATTTAAAGACGTATTCAGCAGAGTCTCATTTGGGCAGAAAAATCCTGTCCTGTCCTGACTAGGAAGGACTAGGACTACTGCCTAAATCTGGCCAACTAATCACGTGGCATAAGATGGTCGACCGCATTGCTCTGTGTCAGCGGAGAGTCTTGGGTGGTGGGATTTAGAAGGTACACTGTATTCCTTGTGGCAGTATAGCCTTAATCTAATCTTTTTGTAGTTAGAATCTGTGCCCGTCTAAAAAGCTCTTTGAGATCTGCTTTAGGGCTGTTTTTAGTGGGGGTCGTCTTTGAGGAAAGCCTGCAGATGTAACAGAGAGGTTCTGATTTCCAAAAGGAGATCCTGTCCTGGACGTAGGCCATCTCTTGTGATCTGTAGTTATGTGAAATGGGTTTTTATTTGAAGAATGCTTGTTCTGTGCTAAGATGCTTTGACTGACAGCCTGGTCAAGACAAATTGTCCAGAATTATTACAGTAGCATGTGTCTAATAGAGCTTTTATTTTTTCTTTTTTCTCCCAGGGGTTAGTTTGACATAGCTTGAAACCCCTAATGCACAATAAAATCCATTTGGCTTGTTTAGCAAGAGCTAGACTCTACAGGGGGATTTTTGTCACCACCTTTCTCCATCTCTTGGTAGAGGGATTAAATTACTTACCCTCTGGCCTGACCTGCTAAGGACTATGAAAGTAAACCAATTAGGTAAATTAATCTTTAGCCAAGGTTTCTTGGGGTTTTTGCAGAGGTACCATTAAACTTAGCTTGCGTATGCTGCTGCGAGGAGAGCTTAGCTGCATTGTTCGTGAGGAACTTGGCAGAGCTTTGAAAATGGTTGTCAAACCCCACAAGGTGAATTTGGGTTGTGAGGGACAAGAGTGGGTGGAGGAGAGCGAGAGGCAGTAGAACAGCAGAAGGATTTGTCAGAGGTGTCAGAAAAGGAGAACGGTGATGGATATAAAAAAGATGGAGTAGGGATAAAAACCCAAGGCATTTAAGGTGCAGAGGCTGAACAGGAGCAAGCAGCAAAACCCGGAGGGGAGACCCAGCTGGATCTGTGTAACTAAGATATGAGGAAGAGGTAATGGTCTGAAACATCTGAATATGATGATCAAGGAGAGGGTGTGGGGGGAATGGGAAAACAGGCTAAGATGCAAGTGAATAATTCGAACTGCTGCGAAGAGACTGGTTTCCCTGTGGTTAGAAAGTGCATTTGACATAATAATGAGAGGAAAAGATGTGAGTTGTTTTTTTTAATTCTTTCCTTCAAGCATGCTGCAAAATACATTGAGCAATGGCGACGCGAAGTTAGATTTCTTTTTAACTCTTAGTATGAACAAAGTGAGGTAGTGACAGCTCACAAATGCCAGTGTACCAGAGAAGCTGGTAATGGATAAGAGGTATTGGGTCTTTCAGTATGTCTTCAACAGCCAGTGTACTTGCTGGATAATTCATAACCATCAGTGTTCTGATATTTTGCTCAGTATGTTTTAATTGCTCTAAGTGATGATTTTCCTTTGAAGTGGGAAGAGGCAATAGTTTCCTATATATTCTTTATTTTCATAGTAATTGATATGTCACTGGTGCTGATGCATCTTTTTTATGATACGTGGCAGAAATTCAAATATGCTCCAAACATGCAAAATGGCATCTCAGTTACGTGTGTGGTGCGTTTGGTGTGCACTGGTCTGCTTATTCAGTCTGATTGCTGAAAATAGAGTGGGATTTAATTCTTCTTGTTTAGCACTGATTTCAGTCATAACATGATAGTGAAGCCTGGGGTGTAGGCAGATGTCTCTGCAAAGTGAGGTATGAGGTGTGTCATCTTGGTTCATCCCTGCAGAAGGGCTTGGGGCAATACTGCGTGCCTGTTTTCTCACGTTAGTAGCATACACGGTGTGAAGCATGATCTGTCAGCATTGTCATGCTGCTGTGCAAAGGGGTGTTGCATTTAAGCCATGGCAGAGCTGACATCTGCTCAGGGATGTGAGAGATAAAGGAAAGGTACCTGAAATTTGTAGAGAAGGACAGCGGATAGCTAGAACGTTGCATGTGGAGCTGGGAAGATAGTGTGTTTTTCCTACTCTGTGCCAGAAACTTGGTTTATATATTCTCAAGTGGTTCCTCATCTCTAAAACTACAATCTTGACTTTATTTTCTTCCTTTTTTGGTAGGCCGATAGTCGTGGATACTTCGATTGTTTTGACTTTTTCCTGATTGGCCTGATAATCCTGATTGCCGTTCTTGGGAAAGATTAACCTTCTTTTGAAACGTGTCAGGGAAGGTGGATTGAGTCAGAAGCCTCCATAATTCAAAAATAACTGAAGAGGTGATGATTAAATGGATATTCTGTGAACCTGAAAGATACTCATGGTAGGCTGCAGGCCATTTTAAGTTACTGAAGTCTGAGTGATAGTTTAATGTGTTCAGATATCGCAGTGATGAGCGACCCTGTAAAAATGTAGGTAGAAGAACAGAGAAGTTTGGTTAAATCATGCAGCTGGAATTCTTTGCAGTGGAAATCCATCTCTAGCTCTGTCAAAGAAAACTCAAGTGACAATGGGCAAGTCAGCTAATCTCTGCTTTGAGTCACTCTCTATGAAATGGGGATAATACTCCTCTACCACACAAGGCTATTATGAAGTTCAGTTAATAAATATGTATGTGTGCTTGGATATTACAGTGGTGTGTCAAGGAAAGCATATAAAAATAGGTATAAATACAAGCCTGTTGCAAGTTGTCATTTGTTTACTTGTAGGTACGCTTTGGTTTGAGATGGATTCCTCTTTCATGTGATCACGTGCTTGTTGCCACATTCCAGCATGGAGCTACGGGCACTGCTGGTTTTGCGCTCATAATCGGTGCGAGCACTAGAGCTTTGTCTGGCAGTTGGTGATAGATTAGTTGATGATGGTCCTATCTTATGGCTTCCTCCGCTGCAGGTGTACCAGTACTCGACCAGGAGAGACCGGAATGGACGTGACTAGCCGTTGCACACTCGGAGATCCTAACAAACTGCCAGAAGGGGTGCCGCAGCCTGCTCGCATGCCCTACATCTCTGACAAGCACCCTCGACAAACTTTGGAAGTCATCAATCTTCTCCGGAAGCACCGGGAGTTGTGCGATGTGGTGCTAGTAGTCGGTGCGAAGAAGATCTACGCCCACAGGGTGATTCTGTCAGCCTGCAGCCCTTACTTCCGAGCCATGTTCACTGGAGAGCTGGCAGAGAGTCGGCAGACAGAAGTAGTGATCAGAGACATCGACGAAAGGGCCATGGAACTGCTGATTGACTTTGCGTACACCTCTCAAATCACTGTGGAAGAGGGAAATGTCCAGACCTTGTTGCCAGCTGCTTGCCTTCTCCAGTTGGCTGAGATCCAGGAGGCCTGCTGCGAGTTCCTTAAGAGACAGTTGGACCCTTCCAATTGCCTGGGCATCCGAGCTTTTGCTGACACTCACTCGTGCCGTGAACTGCTGAGGATTGCTGACAAGTTCACACAGCATAACTTCCAGGAGGTAAGAAGCTGGTGTGCTGGCATCATGGTGTAAAATCTGCGAACGTGTCCTGTGAGAGCTTTGGGCAACTCTCATTTTGTGCTTCTTTCCAAATCCTGCCTTTACATCTGCTGTGTGCCTCAACAGCGATGGGTGCTAGTCGTTAGGTGGAGAAGAAAGAGGGAAGAGGTATTTGTAGGACTGTGTTGTGCTGGCAGTTTGTATATGATCCATAGCACTCGTCACACAACTTTAAGAGAAGAAATGCGATGTGGAAGGCAGGGTTGCAGGTGTAGTTGGAGTTTGGCATTGAATCTGGCGTGGCTGCACAACGGTGTGACGTTCTGCTCCCTTTCTAGAAATGTTCTGGATTCTACATGACTGGAGGGGAGAGGGGTGTTAAAGTAAGGACAATGTATCAATAAAACCAAAAAAATTGGTGTTGAATTTAGGGGTTGGAAATGTGAGCGTATGGGGGAAGCATACAGTTGCCTCTGTCGAGTCTTCAGCTCCCTTGCTGTAGCAGAACTAAGGCTTTGCATCTATTATTCAGCAGAAGTTGTTTGAAAGTAATTCAAATGTGTAATTTTGTAGCTGACCTTTATAAACCCAAGTGTCTTTTCCTTTGTTAATTCTGCCTAGATGATTTTTGGGGAAAAAAAATTGCCAGCAACTGGTTCGGGGAAGGATCAGCATTATAATTAAAGATTCTGTGAGCAGTAGTCTGAGAAGAGTGGGTCTTTACTTAGCTATTACACCCAGATGCAGAAAGGAGCCCGACACTTCAAATGGTGTCTTTCCTGAGCCCTGGTTGGAAGGGCAAGAATTTGCATATGCTTTGGAAGCAGCTACTCTTCTAGGAGTGCGCTCAGCATGAAAGTCTGTTCCCCTGCTAGAGAGATTCGTCTCTTGCCTTTTCCAGAAACTGCACTCTTCCATCCCTTGGAACAGGTAGCCTGCTGCAGAGAAATCTTGTCTTTCCACCTGCTTTGCAGGTAAATCCTTTCCAAAGGGTAGTAACTCCAGTATCAGCTGCTGATGCTAATTTAGTTTCCCCAGAGAAGTGGTGGTATGTAAGTGCTGTGATTGATTTCAGCTTGTCAACTTACTTTTCCCTGCAGGAAACAAATTGGAATTGTATTAATTTCAGTCAGGTAGTACTTAAGAAAATTATGAGCAGAAGCAAACACAGTTGAACTTCACTGTTGGACACACTGAAGACAATACTTGGTATCTAACTATAGACACATGACATCGGTTTACTCTAAAAGTTGCAATTAAATACATCTTTGCTAACCATAAAGACTAGAAAATAGAATTTGCTGTTTAAGATGAGAGCTTGTTTTTTGTAGAACTTTGATTTCCCCAAAGCCCTACATTTTAGCTGGCCATTTCATGTGCTCTGTGCTTGCTCTGCATTTTTTCTGCTTTTTTTTTGGGAGCAGGATGGTAACCAGATGGTCGTTTATTTTCAGTGCTTGGTTGTTTTAATGGTTAGATCTGTGCTTTTCTCGTTATTACATGAGTAGGGCATGCTTACAAGCCTCTAAATAACTTTTTAACAGCATAATAATTCTGTTTTAAAATGTTTTAGCGTTAATACATGCAGCTGGCAGTTAAGAGCTGCCTGCTATGGGGTTCTTTTCTTTTGCAGTCCATCGAAGACAGCTTCCTGTCTTCTTTAGCTCTGTTAAAGCACACAAAGGCAAAAGTTTTGGACTCGAGGAAACTCCTCCTCAAAGATGATGCAAATTATAATTGACTTAACTGAATCGTGGCCTCTGGAAGACAATTGCTTAGATTAGAGCACTCTTTCTTTGGCCTGGGCAGGTTTTGGTGTCCCTTTCGGTGCCTCGGGAGTTTTGCAGCTCTTCATCCTTAATGATCACTTCTTTTGCTTCCACTGTTTCTCTGCAGACAATCCTAATGGTGCTGCTTGTTGGGATTGTATTCTGTTCTGCCATTATTTTCCATCTGGAGAGTGGATTGGTAATCCCTGATGGAAGCCAGTGACTTGGCTACTTAATCGTCCTCCACTGTGGAGGTTGAGAACTGATAAAAAAATATGCCATCCTCCGCAGAGGCTGTATGGTCATCGTTCCTCCGAGCTGGCAAAAAGAAATGTGAGATGGGAATTTCCTGAATGGCAATGTAAAATATTAAGCGCTAGGCATCAGGCCAACCCATGCAGTTACTTTGAATGCAGTCTGCTGTGCTAACCTCTAGTTCTATTAATTTTTATGTGTATTGCTGCATTACATCATTAACTTCTTGGTAAAATGTTTTTCCAAGTTTTCCATTCCCCTCAATTTGTTGCCCAAATCCCCTAGTGAATCTTGTGCGTGTAATGTGAAATGGTTCTATTAACAACTCCGCTGTACAAGAACAGCCTTCGTATTTTTTTGTTTGGTCTCTGACATCTGTGTGAAGGGAAAAAATATACTTAAGGATGAACAACTTGTACTTTCTATCAACAGACGAAAATTGCACTCCATATTGTATACTCTGACATTTATTCTATCTGTTTGTAAATGCAATAATGCACATGAATACTGTAGAGGAAATGAAGCCCATCCAATTCTTGTTTTGTAAGCCAGTCAGTCAAATAGACCATAAATATTAGTCAGGTAAATATTACTGTCCTGATAATTAAGCCAAAATAAGCCAAATCATTTTAAATAATTATTTGTTTTATTATGTAAACTAACAAGTTGCAGAGTAGTAATAACTTGGTTTGCAGAAGTGCTTCCAGTACTTTGAGTTTTGTGAGGCCATTGATGCACCTGGATTTTCTGAAGGTGGAAGGGAGAGTCTGGATGACCATCCTCAAATCATAAATTTCCAGAGTCTCTGTTTTCAGAGTCTGAGGCTCTCTTTACAAACTGTTGGGGTAAAGTTTAGACATAAGCTAGTCTATGTAGAAGGGAGGAAGACTATGGAAAAATGCTGATAAAGATCTTTAATGACCAACCCAGTTCTTACTCTAAGGCTGAAGAAGTGTGTGAGCTAACCTTGTTGTGGCTCCTACTGCCCCTGAAAGCCCGCAGGATCCAAGAACAAAGTCTGGTAACTGATCTCATTGTTTGTTGTGTTCTTTTTTTAACAATATTTTCTGTTGTCAGTAACTTGGCAATTTTTGCATATTTGTTCAGTACTCTTAAGTAATTTCTTTAGGTGATTAAAAGGACCGCGCAACTGACTGCTATTGAGATGATCGTGTCAAAGAATGTATTTTTTCTCTGATTTATGCTGCAAATCATAAAATAAGTCATGGAATTCTAAGGTGGGTACAAATGATGAGGACAAGCCAATATTCAGTTGTTTTCCGTCACTGAACCTCTCGGAGATTACAGGCTGCAGACGGGGAATGCTTGTAAGGAAGCCAAGCTGGCAGTTATCAATCAAACCATTTCTGCAGTTCTCTTTGTTTTGATTCGTGCATCTTTCCCATCTACCTGGTATCTGTGCAGAAGACGTGGTTGTGCGTGAGCTCTGTAGCCTCTCAAGGCAGTTGCAGGCTGACTCACGTGTGCTCTGTGGTGTGTTGTGTGAGCGGTCCTCCAGTGGCAGCTAAAGCCTCCTGAGAAACTCCGTCGCTGTCTTGGGAACTGAAGGAATTAACGTGTTTGCAGACTGTCAGTGGCTTGAATTTCACAAGAGATCAGTCCTTAGGAGGCTCTGATGCCCTCTTAAGCGCATCTGGACTCATGCATACTCTATGCATATATTTAGAGCAAATGAAAGAGGCAGGATCAGGATCAAATGAATCCGTCTCCCTCTCCTGAAATATTTTCTGTTCTGCCACTAATCGGCATTCAGGAAGACTTTCCATGTTCTTTACAATGCCTCTCGTAACTTGTTTCTGAGACTCTTATTTTTGTGCTCTGTTTTGGATTTCTTGTGAATAGAGCCTCTCTATTCTGATACAGCTTTTCAGTCACGTACTTATCACCTATGCAACATCTTTTTCTGCTTTATGAATTAGATATGGCAAACAAGGAGACTGATTTTAAAGAAGGGCTTTGTTTTTCCTAGATTTTGAAACCTGATCAGTGTGTTCTGTGATTTAACCCTTTAAAAGTGTCCTACAAAAACTTTGTGTAAAATTCTCTTTCATTTTGCATCCCCATCTGAAAGTCTTCGTTGCATTGCTAGGGGCTGCATTCTGCTCTGTGCAGCAAACCCTTCATGTGTGTTGATGTCAAAACTGAAGGGTATTTGGCACTTTACTGGATCAGTTCATTAGAGACTAATTTAAGTGGACTGTGTCCCCTTTAGAGTTGCACTGAAGTAGTGAATGGCTCTGGTGCTTTGGCCACTGTCCTTACTTTCTTTTTTGTTTTTTCCTTTTCATTTAACCAGGTAATGGAGAGTGAGGAGTTCATGCTGCTCCCTGCCAATCAGCTCATAGACATTATATCCAGTGATGAGTTAAATGTTCGCAGTGAAGAGCAGGTGTTCAATGCGGTGATGGCCTGGGTGAAATACAGCATTCAGGAAAGAAGACCCCAGCTGCCACAGGTAATCTTGAGCACAGTAACATTCGAGACCGCTTTATCCAGGGGAAGAGTGATGAGGGCTGATACGGCGGTCCCACAGCAGTGTCACGGTTCTGAATGCATGCAAAGCCACAGTAATTCTCTCTGACTTCCACCTGTGTTAGGTGGCTTGCACTTTCCCTTCATCTAGGCTGGAAGGTGCAATGGCTAGAGCCTTCAGTAGGGGCTTTGAATTGTTTCCAGGTAGGACTTGCCAAACTAGATCACTCCAGTAGTCTGTCCAGACAAACCTGCCTGCGTCGCTTTGAGTGTTGTATAAAAAACATCGTGAATAAGAAAAAGCTTGTCTTCATTTGCGGTGTATCTTTAAGCTCTACTGTTTGATTTATGCCTCAGCCCTCACAATCTTATACTGGAGCTTGTCAGAATGGTTTTGTTGAATATGATGCTTCATCTAAGCCAAGGCATTTCACAGAGAAGTACCCATTCTGACAAAGCTGTCAGCTGGAAAGCCTCTGAAGTCTCAGGCTTCCTGATCAAAAGAGATGAGAGTCTGCCTGCCTCAGTGTTTCTGCTTTGGAAATAGACGTTAAATGCAACTTTATTTAGTGGAAAGCTTTTGAAAATTGTTTTAAATAAACAAACCAAACCAGAAAAACCTGCTGTTCTCAAGGTAGCTCTTAATGCTCTTATAACTGTTTGCCTTTTTAGGCCCCTCTGTCTATACTTGCTTGTGCCTCTAAATTCTAAACTGTTGTGAAAGGCATGTTATTTGCTATTGTTCATTTACTGCACAATACCACTGAGATTTAAGAGAGCTAAATGGTTGATAAAACTTCTAACTAAACTAGTGTTTAAGGCAGGTGTGTTGACATCTGTAATTTTGTAAAGGTTTTCAATTGTGACCTTGTTTTCAGCTGTTAATAGATCCAGTGGATTGTGTGTGTCATTGTCCCCCCGTTTTTCTGCTGCGTATCTAAATTGGTATATTGAAAAGGCAAAGGTGCTGTAAGATGAGCTGCATTTAACTAAAATGCCAGGGTTTGGATTTGTAAATGACCGTGCATGTTTGCCAGAGGAATTGTTAACTCTTTGTCAAAATTTGTTAACCGCTATTGTTATCCATTTGGCTGCTTGCATCTCTGTGGGTATATGTGGTTTACCATATACGTTCTGTTTTGTGTTTTAGGTCCTGCAGCATGTCCGTCTACCGCTGCTGAGTCCCAAGTTTCTTGTGGGTACAGTGGGTTCTGATCCGCTTATTAAGAGTGATGAGGAATGCCGGTAAATCTCTTCCCTGATTTACAGAACTGGATTTTGTTGTATTTGCATCTGTTCTCTAAACCTGTGCTGATTTGTCAGTGGTAGATGGGTGATGTCTCGCAATTTCCTCTTTTGCAACTGGGAAGAGAAGAGATGCAAGAAAAAGTGTTTTCTATTTGCATAATAGTCAGTAGTGTGCCCTAGAAGTGTTTTTGTCCTTTCAAGTCTTCAGTGAAATAGCAAACTTTGAGTGCGCAGTTTGACTGTTGGTAAAATACCCTTCAGTGTATTGTTTTCCATGTCACCTTTTTTGTTTCTCTAGTCATAGCCTTTCATTACAGCTTGCCACTTGCATGGCATTCACGATCTCATTAGGACTTAAAGTAGTTTTTCCTATGTAAAAAGTCTGCACTTTGATAACTGAATTGGGGTCTGGGATTAGTCTGCTGTAATTGCCTTCAACGCTAGTGCAGGGAAACTGTCATTTCCTACTTTAACAGTATGAGTCTCACCTTTCTGGTTCTGCGGAGTTCTGTATCATCTATAAAGCACGCAATTTTTCTTGTTGTGCTTAATGTAAAAAAGTTCAGGGAATAGGCTAAACTGTTCTCTTCCTGAATAATCATTCATACTGGGGGAATTCCACATTTGTAGAGGGATGGAGGACTTTTTTTTTTCTTTTTTGTTTTATTCAAGGGTTTGGAATATTAGGATTAGTCCAGGTGGCAAGTCATGAATGGATGGACAGTGTGAGCTGGCCAGAGCTGATGGAGAAAATATTCATCAGAAGGGTACTATCTCCATCTATTGGTCATGTGTGTGTATTATGTATCTGTGTGCTTTCCAACTCCTGTTTTGTTCCTAGACAAAACAACTGATTGTTAAGTTTTAGCTTGAGGCAGACTGGGTTCTTTTCTGCACAGTAAGCCTGACAAATCTCTTGTCATAGTTTTTTTTTTTTTAATGAGTCTTTATAGCAAGCAATATCTATTATTAACTCTGGCCAAATATTGATACTGGTCTACTGCTGTCACTGTGTAAATGACTTGTAAACAACTGTTGAGTATTTAGGTGACAGTGTACGTTTTAACTAGAGCTATTCATGCACTTAGGTGATTTGTAAATACCTGAAGTGCATGACTAGTGCTGGCTGCTCTTGCCATAAGTTTCGATTCGTACCTTCTCTTGAGACTGGTATCAGGTAAACTTTGGGGATTAATATTTTCCTGTCTTGCACAGGGATCTAGTGGATGAAGCTAAAAACTATCTGCTGTTACCCCAAGAGCGGCCACTGATGCAAGGACCAAGAACTAGACCGCGCAAACCCATCCGCTGCGGAGAGGTGCTCTTTGCAGGCACGTATAGCTCCTGTTGGCTTAGGTGTGGACACTCAAGTCTGGGTTTCCTGGTGGTGGTGTTCCTGTAAGGCCAATCTTCACAACGTATTTCTGAAGTGGCCTGTGCATTAGTATTTGGAGGTTTGAGTTAACTTATGCTTTCTTACTTATGTGATTTCTTTGGTGCTATGAACACCACAGTACTTCCAAATTCACGTTAATCCTCTTGAAAATCACAGTCTGTCTTCTAATTATAATCCTTGGAATGAGTAACTCGGAGATGGGGCTACTGGGTTAAGGCTGACAAAGTCCGGAGGGATTATTTGTAACAGGCGCACATACAGTACGTGAGCTCAGTGTGTTGTTATGACGCTATTTCTTGTGTTTGGTTCCTACAGTGGGGGGCTGGTGTAGCGGGGATGCAATTTCCAGTGTCGAGCGCTATGACCCTCAAACCAACGAATGGCGGATGGTGGCTTCCATGAGCAAAAGACGCTGTGGCGTTGGAGTCAGTGTTCTGGATGATCTCCTCTATGCTGTGGGAGGCCACGATGGTTCCTCATATCTTAACAGTGTAGAAAGGTAGGTCTCCTTACGGCCAATGTGCAAAATGTTAACTCTGAATGTTTAAAACTGGGTGCAGCCTCTTAAAAATGAGTTCATTTTGCCAGCTGTGTTCTTGTTCTGCTAAAAACCTGAAATTTATATTACACGTTATCTACACTTCCTCCTCCCTTGCGTACCCCTTCAATATTGTGTTAGTTTACTGCTGAACTAGGACCTCCTGCGTAACAGCTTGTCGTGTTATCCCCAGCTTAATGAGACAAGACATAGCCTTTGGTATAAGGAAGGCAAATAAATATGAGATGGGTCTGGGTATAATTGATGGGAGGAGTGATGATCCTGGTTAACCTTCTTTGCAATTGATGGTTTGTTCTTAGCATTGTTGAGGAAGGTGAGGTTACAGTAAGCATTTCTTAGATGTTGAGGGAAAGACCCTGGAATTTTATTGTGGAGTGGTAACTAGAGAACTAAGGAACCTTGGCACTTATGCAGAAGGCGGAAAATAGGTCAGTTTTAGACTTGTGAAAGACTTAAGTCAAACAAGCTTTACCAAGCTTCCTGTTTCTGGGAGCTGCATATGGCAATCCCCGTGCCTAAAAGCCACATGACTCAAGCGCTCTTAGTACTCTAAATCTCGGCCCTGTAACAAATCCAATGAACTATACAAATACCTCCTTTCTCCTTGAGCCTCCCCTTCTTCCCACTTATCTCCTTACACACTCCTAGCTTCCCTAGCCTTACATCTCCCGTGTCCTGCACTTCTCTGCTATGCACCGTATTTCCTTGTCTCTGGATTCCCAAGTCCATCTGGTTCCTTCATCTTTTTATCTTGAAGTGCTGGCTGAATTCTTGTGTGAACTGCAGAAAACATACAGCAGAGTAGCTCTCGCTGCTGCTCTTTGTATAGGTGCAAGTTACCACGTGTCAGCCAGTCCCTGGTAACCTGCTCTCTTACGAACCTGAACCTTTGATCTTCAGTTTGAATCATCTCAAGCTGCAGTTTGAACATCCCTGGAATAACATGTATTGGATGCATTACATCACTTCAGGGATTTTATCCAGCTTACGAATAGCTGTGTTGCAGTTTAAGCTCAAGATAGGAAAGTTTCACTGGCTGAGTAGTTGCCAAGCATGGGAGAGTCTGAAGCATGCCTAGATGAGCGATTTTTGCCGTTTGGTGTGTTTTTCTAGGTATGATCCAAAGACCAATCAGTGGAGCAGTGATGTGGCCCCCACCAGCACCTGCAGGACCAGTGTTGGAGTAGCAGTTCTGGGGGGCTACCTCTATGCTGTGGGTGGCCAGGACGGTGTCTCTTGTCTCAACATTGTGGAAAGGTACTTTCTAAAAATTTTTTTTCCAAAAAAAAAAAAAAAAAGTGGGGCACAGGGAGAAGAGAGTCTCTTAGAAGGTGCAGTTGATGCAGATGAGCTGGAGAGGAGGTAAGTACTGTACAGATCTTACGGGGATTTTTGTTTGGAGAGAATAAAGTCAGCCTTCCTGCCCCTTTGTGAAGACGTCGACACTTCACTAACCTTTGGTATTTATTCTTTTGCCAGGTATGATCCCAAAGAAAACAAATGGACTCGAGTGGCTTCCATGAGCACCAGGCGCCTGGGAGTTGCGGTGGCTGTGCTCGGGGGCTTCCTCTATGCTGTGGGAGGCTCCGATGGGACTTCTCCTCTCAATACTGGTATGCCTTTTGCTGTCCCTTATTGCAGTCAGCACTTGTCACAGTCCTGTTTGTCCTTAGTGTCCCCAGATAGCTGTTGAATATCTTAGTGATCAGTTTGCCGTGTTTTTTCTTCTTTAAATATGACTTTTGCCATACAGTAATTCACTCTCCAGACTTGTGAGCCCCTATTACCTGGTTGTGTGTGATTTATTTATTTTTTTCTTAATGCTGCATTTGGCAGTGTGTCCTGAATACAATATTTCGATCATTTGCATAACAGCTGCAAGCACATCTTTTTTTTCCTGCACTAGCCCTTTTCTGCTGTAGGAAGGAAGGTGCCAAAGGTAAAACTACTGCAAGGTGGTAATGCAGGTCAGTTTGTAGCATTGCCAGCTCGCTCTTGAGTGAAGATGCTGAATGTGATTGTGTAGGCCTGGAGGCAGGAGAGATAATAGCAAGCCTTCTATAGAAGAAAAGCATTAGAAGTGAGAGAGAACAAACTGGTTCATCCTATTTTTGGTGTGTGGAAATTGTAGTGTCTTTACAGATTGAGCAATACTTTGGATGCAGGTTCAACAGTGCTGACCCCCACTGCCTGCTAACCCTGTTGTCCAAAGATGTGTCATTTCCTCTGCAGTGGAACGCTACAATCCCCAGGAGAACCGCTGGCACACGATTGCACCCATGGGGACGAGGAGGAAGCACCTGGGCTGTGCGGTGTACCAAGACATGATATATGCTGTGGGAGGCAGAGATGATACGACAGAGCTCAGTAGTGCTGAGAGATACAACCCTCGAACCAACCAGTGGTCTCCTGTTGTGGCCATGACATCCCGCCGGAGTGGAGTGAGTTTGGCTTGGTTTGCTTGTCTATATTATACATAATCACATGATGAGAACACAGGGTAATGTCATCTTGTGATGCTTCTCTCTTGCTTCCTCTGTACCTTCACCTCTCTTCTTTTTGAGGGGAAAGGTTTGCAAAAAGTCAAAGCTCTTTCGCAAGACTGGAGAATGAAATGATAGTTGTGTCATGCCATAGACAGCTGTTTAACGTGCCTGAGGATGGGGAAATGGAGTCATTTCAGGGTCTTTTTTAGTAGTTTTGGTCCCTTATAAGGAGTCAACTAATTAGGCCTGAGACAGGGGAGTTCTTTAGTTTTTTACTTGGTGAAGTAGCTGTACTTGGTATGAGAAACTATTAGAGAACACTATCAAAATTAGTACCTGGGTCTCATCCTGCAATGTGCTTTGCATGAATTAGGTGAACGTACCTACCTGCACAGAAGAGAGAGCTGGGAAACTGGGCAAGTATTAGTATTTAGATACAAACCTCCAGCTAAGTGGTTTTTTTTCCTTGCCTTCGCATGTGTGTGGGAACAGGGTTTCTGGGCATTCACTTAGTACGTTGCCTCTCTTCATGGAATCCTGTGAGTATGGGGAGCCGACAGCATGTTCTCATCAACTACTAATCTTCCTGCTTTCTGTAGACGTGAACAAAAGATTAATATAGTGTTTTAAGTAGTCATCATGTTTGGGCAGATGCAAATGTTATGAATATTTATCATTGGATACTGGATTATATAGTAAAGCGTGGATTAATTCTGTCTGTATGTTAGTATTTCAGTGTCTGGTGAGGCAAGTATGAATCATAATTTGAGGAACTACTAGTTTTGGAGGCAGAGAATACGTATTTATTTCCATCCTCAAAGCATATAGTACACTGTCCTTAATTACTGATTAGGCATTGACTTTACAGAAAGCAAATATAGAAGCATCTTATGAAGAAACTGCTAAACAGATGCATCTATATCTGCAGCCCTCCTGAGTTTTCTAACTTCTTCAAAGCCAAAACAAGGACCATTTTACATTGCGTTCTTGTCATCTTTTTTCTGTTATGCTACGAGATGTTTTCACTGGAAGTGATTTTCTGAAACCACAGAACTCTCTGAGATTTCAGTGATTTTGTGCTTCAGCAGAAAGACAAGATAGAAAGGCTGGAGGCCAAGGTGCTTAGAGATGGTCCAAGCTCCAGCCTGAGAGTGGGCCAGTGGCTTACATGTGTTTCTCCTCGTTCAAGCAAGCATTCCAGGCTGTAGGCCGGTAGATATTCTGATGTGTGCGTGTCATACTTTGTCAAGAATTTCAGTCCAGGACATAATAAGTTTTGGCTGATAAAGGCTTAGGTTCTCATGTATCTATTATCATGCAAGCAGTTCTAGTTCTTGTAGCTGGTAATAAGAGGAACCTTCTGCTTTTTCTTTGACAGTCTCTATTTTGAGATAAATATTTAACTTTTAATGTCTTGTTATTTTGTAGGCTATTTTCTTTGTCCTTTTTTGCCCCCCAAAACCCCCTCTACTGCAGACTGCCCTTCACCAAACATGGTTATTAAATCCTTTTATTAATATTTTCATTTTAACCCTTTTTTTCAGGACCTGTCTTTTCAAGACATCCCAGCTAAATAGCTACTATCTGTGATGGTTGTTTTGCAGGTTGGTCTCGCAGTGGTGAATGGACAACTGATGGCAGTGGGGGGTTTTGATGGCACAACGTACTTGAAGACCATTGAGGTGTTTGATCCGGATGCTAACACATGGAGGTAACCGTTAAGTTTGTGAAACAGTCAAATAGTGATCTCCAGTTGTAACTGCTGTCACCCAGCTGGAGCTGTCCCAGCCAAATTAGAAATGTGATGTACACCATAGCGAAGAGCCTGGGTTGGTAGCCAGCATAACATTCGCACTGTGGCTTGTTGGCTTGCGTGAAAGTGTAAGAGAATCACATTTTGAAAAATATCCCAATATGCCATTTACCTACAGCATCCCCATGTCTGTGACTATGGCAGTTGAGAAACATTTTCTTGCAGATTTCTGCTCCAATTCCAGCCATTGACTCCATTTTAAGTAAAATGGGAGCCAGTTTTCTGTAGTTTTCCCATCTGAGTAGCCCAGCAGATTTAACCAACGCTTAATGAATAAAGTCTCATTGCATCTT
Organism: Phoenicopterus ruber ruber; assembly: GCA_009819775.1. Lineage (NCBI taxonomy): Eukaryota > Metazoa > Chordata > Aves > Phoenicopteriformes > Phoenicopteridae > Phoenicopterus > Phoenicopterus ruber. The sequence goes on from CM020222.1 coordinate 30,334,220, forward strand.
TTGCAGGTAGGAAAATGGTGTATAGGTTATTGAGACCCAGAGAAAATAAATGATTTAGCGGGCCTGTTGGGTAGCAAGCAAAAGGTCATACCAAAACCTAGTTTGTTTTTAAGTGTTGAACATAACAAAAATGGACCGCACTGGGAGAGATATGTCCCTTCTGTTTATTTTGGGCTGAGTCTCTTCTGCTTCCCAATAAAACTAAGCTTGCCCTTAGCAGAAGGAGCTCACAGTCATGATGTAGCATTCGGCCTACTCATTTTTTTTGCTTTCAAGCTGATGCTCTGATTTCCAAATCCTTTTGGAGGAGCTGAAATGGAACACTTCAAGCATATGATGTTCTTCCCCTTTAAATCTGCAAGCCAGCAATTAGAAGAATTTAATCTGATTTATGAGCTGAGAGAAACAATATGAAATTGCTGATCAAAACCATGTACTGAGCAGACGGGCTATTTTTCCTGTTTCTTTTCTATTCATAACTACACTTGAAAGCAATTGCCTGGGTGTTTATTCCCAAATCTAATTAGTATTATATTTCAAGCTCTGTATTTCTGTATTCTTGCTGCTTTAGTAATCTGGCAGGGGTGGGGAATAGAAAGAAATTAAGGTCCTTATTTCTTCCAGCCTAGTAATACTAGTAGATTAACCCTTTCCTGCCGAGATAAGCTGTCATACGCGGCAGTGGAGGAACTTCCCCTTGTTTGTTGAGTTACGGACAATGCCTTTTGAACTGCTGAGAAAACCAGTTGAGTAGAGAGTAATACATATTTTATATTCTGTAGCTAAATGGTTTCAGCTACTTCCAGTGACAGTAACGATAGTAAGATGTCTAGAATTAGGAGTTACTGCCTGGGCTAGCATTCACAGAGGTTTAGGAGATTGTTCAGGGTACTAGCTTGTGGTTTTTTCTCCCACTGAATTCAATATAGCTGATCAGCATCTGTGGTCGTCTTTCTTTTGTTTGCTGTACTTCTTGCTCTATGAAGGATATTTTTATTTGTGTAGCCCGACTGAGAAATGCTTCCGACGCAATTGGGTTTAACGAATTGCATTGGTAGGAGTTGTTTGAAGAACTTGCTTCTCCTGTTTCTGCCAGCAGACTTCAGTGGCACAGAGGGGAACAGGCAGCTGAAGTGAGTAGGATGCTGGAGTCTATAGGGATCAGATTTCCATATGAAACGCGGGCACCATTTCAGTAACATATTTTGGAGAAACAGATGGTGCTTGGGATGTGTTACATCTTGGTTGGATCAGCTGAATTTAGGGTATTAGAAATATAAAAGAAATTCGTTGAATTGTAAGTAGCAAACGCATCCTTGCTCTTGTGTGACCCAAAATGTAGCCCACGGTCAGCTACAGCCTGCAGAGTTCTTTTCTATCTTGCACATTACCAGACAGGGAGAAAGCAAGTGATTACTCGAGTAACAGAAAACTGTGGTGTCAAAACGAGAAGCAGTTTCTGTTTTCAGAGAGAAAGGCATGAGCAGATGCAGCTGTTTACCTTGGAAGTATATAAAATGACTGCTCCTCAATTTACTCATCATGGTCCACTTTAACCAGAGGTTAACAACGGTGTAATTGTGGTGACAGGGGCTGGTTCAGTCTCTCCCGTGGTAGCTCCGTGAAGGAGCTGAACGGGTGTGACCACTGAAACCTTGTCTTTGCAGGTTGTACGGTGGGATGAACTACCGGCGGCTGGGAGGAGGAGTAGGTGTTATCAAAATGACACACTGTGAATCCCATATATGGTAAGCTTCAGGAGGGAGGGAGACGCCTCGGTTCTCATTCCTAGAAAAACTGAAGAGACTTGTTGACACTGGACCTCTTTGCAGCTCTAGTATGAACGGTCTAGATCCAATGTAACTCTTTGCCAGTGACTCTTTCCATGGAATTATAAAAATGACTTCTGTGAGAGTGTGCCCGATGGGAGACGACGTTGTCAGACTCCAGGGAACCACTGGACAAAAGTAGAAGTGTTGCTTATGTCCGTATTTTTTCTAAATAGTCTACATTTTTGAATAAACCAAACGATAAAAGTTATTGTAGTGTAAACAATGCTGACGTAGAGACCACGTGCTATACTGGGAGTCTGGCAAGGAGGGGGGTTTCCTGCTTTCCCTCCTGCTGTGAGCAGTGGATGTGGCAGCTGTGTGGTGGGCGAAAGAGGAAAGCGATACAGAAAACATTGCTTTTGCCTTATTTACAGAGAGCTTCAAAAAAAGTACTTGACCTGCAAGGTGCCACCTTTGCACAGAAGCTTTTCTGTGCACAGAGTATATTTATTTTTTCATTTAATTTGTATCATGTATTTTCTTTGTATCGCTCACAGCGATAATTCCAGCTTTTTATATACATATGTATGTGTGCATATATATGTATTTTTTATATATATATATATGTATATGTGCGTGTGCGATTTGAGTTTTGACAAGCTGGTGGCTAGGGCAGGGCTATGTCCTGCCAGCTATTGTGGTTCCAACCCTTGTGGTATGTTTTAGGGTCTCTTAGAGTACAGGAGAGCTATGAGGATGGGTGCCCTGAGTATCTTTTCAGTCTTGCTGGAGGCAAGAAGTAGAACTGGAACTCTCATCTATTGACTGAATCAGTGAAGTGCCCAAAAAAGGGTGAGAGTGAAAAGGATTTCAAGTGATGCCTTTTTACTGTACAGCGTATGGTACAAAAGTTCAGCTTTTGTCTCTCCCCTCCCCTGTATGTGAACCTAGAAACAACTAGTTGTCGCTTACTTATAAAAACCTTTTTCTCACGTTGCCTGCTAGATATCAGTTCTGAAGCCGGGATGCAGGTATCATCTGTTAATTCTGACTAGCCTAGATCAACACTCACTTCTCAGGTTCTTGCTAGAATGGCAGACTCGCAGTCAGCTCCTGCTGAAAACAGCTTAGACCAGCGTCATCTGAGCTGCCCTCCTGCCTCTTGTCTGTGTCTTTGGAATTCCCGTTGTCAAACGCTGACCATGATGAGATGGTGCCCTCCCTTTTCATGATTTTTATGCACTCTGCCTATATGTTTAGAGCAGGGAAAGGTATGAGGCTCATGAAAGAGTTTGGAGGGGAGGGACTGTTCGCTGGCATGGTGAGTAACACTCATGTTTTGGTGACTGCGGAGGCACCCAGGGGTGGGGGGAGAAGAGGGAGGAACTCTAGACTCAAAGGTTCTGATATGTTTGTACTGTAATTTCTATCTAGTATGAAAGAATGACCTTTTGCACCTGAAGTAGCTTTGGACCTTACTAAATCGGAGTTTAAAAGAGTAAGACGACTGTAAATTGTTGAGATGAAAAAGGCAGTGCTGACATCTTAAGTTCTTTAACTTCATAGTTTAATTCGTGTAACTCAGCATTTTAATGTGCTTGAATATAGTAAAAATTACACTACAGTAATAAATGGGTCATTAAAACTTTTTTAAAAGCCCCTTTTCCCCTAAAGGTCGGTATTCTTGTGTTTACATATGAAGATCATTTGCACCTTTACAAGGAAAACAAGTATTCTGTAAACAAATGTTTACATGTATCATTTATGCTTTTTTCTAGCATGAGTAACTTGTATAAATAGTGCTATCTTAATAAATTTCTTCTATGCTGTTCTTTGGTTGTTCCTTCGGGTGAAAGCAGTGGACTGTGCTTTTGTATAGTTTGTGTGGACATACATGCTGGGTTTTTTCAGATACCAGCCCAAGTAAAACTGGCTTAAAACTCTGCTGTTTGGTGTTACCCTCAGTGGCTGAGAAGCACATCCTTGAGAACCAGCTTTTCTGGAAGGAAGCATCTGCACTGTCTGGCTAAATCTAGCTCTGTTGACTTAACCGCAGTTATCAATGAGGGCTGTACCCCAATTTGCAGATAAGCATGTAAAAAAAAGAAGGAAGTAGCTTTTCATTTCAGCAGTACCTTACAGGTAGGCAGTAGGAGATACCATGTGTACTTGGCAAAGTACTGCTCTTGAAAGATGCGTAACTCCACTGGAGTTTTATGTGCTATCAGTCTGTGTTCTTAAGGCAAGGAAGAGGTTAAAAGAGGCTATATGGAGTTTAATTTTTTAGACATTATTTATGCAAATTTGTTGGAAAGAGCTGAGCATTAGATTTAAAACTAAGCCTTTGGTGTAACAGTCCTGTTTTCAAATCAAATACAGGTGCCAGTTATGGCAGACCTCCTACTCCTGCTTTACCCAGTGTTCCTCTGAATAGAGATAGCAAACTTTGTCCAAGATGTTTCATAAAAGGAAACTAAAGCACCAGAAGTGACAGCTCAGCAGCTATTTAAACTATCAAGACCTTCAGAAGCAAAAATAATCCATCTTCAGCTAGTAAACAAAAACTAAAAACAAGTGCATGTTTCTTTGGCTAATTCTGAAAATAGATGATTAAAAGTAGATTAGAAACTAGGCCTGTAATTATGTCATGTTAGGCAGTTACATGTTTGCGTGGCTGGTTCATCTCAGTGTTGCTGGGGAAAAGAATGTTTTATTGACAGCTGACAAATAAATCCTAAAATGATGTGGTTGGGCAAAGATGGGAATACTTGCCTCCCTGCTTAGGAGGAAGGTCACAGCACAAACTCATCAGACCTTAGAGATGCTGCACAAGTGGGAAGCTATTGCAAGTGAATTGTATGGGAAATGACTTTCGATTTTGCTGCTCACAGAATTAGTTAATAGGTGACAATTAGTAGTTTAGTCAGGTAAGCTATAGCTGGAAATAAGCACCATACAAGTGCATATCTAATCAGGCAGAGGCGGCCTTTACTTTCTTCGAGACCAATCTATTGGTAAAAGATGGCAAATATTTTCTTTATTTAGTACTGTAATACAAAAATCATAGCACTTAGCACGTACTTACTCTGCTTCCTTTGTGCTCATTCAGGCTATAGCCAGGCACTGTGCCCTAGCTCTCTGAACTCCTACCTGCTGTAGAAGGGAGAGATCTAGTGTAAAATTTTAGCACCTGTAGCTCCAACCCCAAGAGCTCTCTGGCCTACAAGATTACAATCCAAGACAACAAACATCAGGCAAAGCGTAGTAAATACCTAGCTTATACACAGACCTCCATTTCCTATGTATTAACTTGCCTGAGAGGGCACACAAGGCAGCTGTTAGTCTCATGCTGTTTGCCTTTTAGCCCAACCGGGACGTAGATGAACGCTTCACGACCATTACCAACTGGCCTTAGCAAGCTAGGAAGGAAGTCAGAAGCCTGGACTTTTCTGCCCTGGGTTGTAGAGCATGCACCCTTTCTCAGCTGTGCTTGTCTTTGACCCAGGAGTAGTCACAGTTTAGCTCAGGCTAAGGTCCGTATAGCTTAGACTATCTAGTTAAATGAAAACCAAATTGCTTTGAAACAACAGAAATAACCCATCAATAAGTTGCATCCAAGAATTTTATCTCCTCGCCCCTGGCTGATATCTACAGATAAATGAACAAAGTGACTATGATAAAACAAAGGTGCTTAAGAAGCTATTAGAAGTTTGTACTGTAGCCCTTCTTTAGGGCAAAATGTCTGCTTGTCTTTGCTGTGCATGACGTTGAATTACAGCTAGTTACAGAGCCGAGTGCAGGAGTTCGAGTCCAGCTTTGGTCAGCCAGCATGAAGGAAAGAAGATGCTGCAGGAGGGAGTTTCCAATCGGTTCCTCAGCGTACGTCTTCCAACAGTAAGCCTTTTTAGCATGAAGATTTGCTGAAATGACCCTCACTGTATCTGGGAGATGGCTAGTTCCGTCAGTAGCATCAGCACTCCAGTTAGGTATTGGCTTTGTAGAAACTGTCAGAAAGAAAAGCATGTCAAAACAAAAATGGCAGTTGCCAGATTTCCACACCCTTAAATGGTTGGAAACCAACTACCAAGTGTTCTGTGTGATTAGTCAGCTTCTCTGTTGTTTGCAAGGTACCTTTGTTACTATTTTGACCCTGGATACAGAGAAAACACACGTGCCTACATGCTGCTCCTTTTCAGAGCCCTCCGACTTCTGCTCCTGTCCCCTGTGAAGCAGAGTACCTAAGAAATGCTCTGCTCCGACTCCAGCTTTTTGGAAGGTAAGAATCCTAGTACTTCTCCTCCTTCAGCTACCTCCTTCTGTAGGAAGGCCAGTGAGACTATGCCAGTTTCCTTGAATATCCATGTTTTCCCATACTGAATACACGTCCAACTTGCACTCATTATCCCCATTATGGAAGAGCCATAACTGAATTTACACAACACACACTTGAGAAGAGAACCCTTCTTCAGAAAGCCTATTCAGTTGAGTATCTCTTGTGTTTACTTACCTGCAACATAAAAAGTTGTTTCAGCCACTTTTAAACTACTGCAGATAAAAACAAGCAATGTAATCCTAACATTGAGTGGTTTGCAGTTGTCCTACCAAAGGCCAAAATTGTTAAGAGATGCTTCCCAGCAAAGCTTATTTTCTTTAATTTGATGAACTGACGTTCCAGGAAAGAAGGGCATGAGTGGGGTCCCAGTTGTAGCCTCTAATATTCCCTCTGTACCCGAACAATGAAGTCAGCACATCATAGACAGACTAAATTTAAGCAATTGCATTTACACAAACTGTTCTTTAACTCAGCAGACCATATTGCCTGAAGAAACTTCAGGAAGGCTTAATCCTCCATGGTTTTTAAAGCATATTAGAGATACCCCTATAGGAGGATGAGCACCTTTATGAAAAGGGTTACAAGCGAAGTAGTTTTAAGCAAGATGTTTTGACTCTTAAGATCATCTGTTGTCTCTTGGCTCACCCACACACCAGTTATTTTTATACAGTGGGTTAATTGTATTTGTCTTCTGCCTGTGTCTTAACTGCAATACTAGAAAGCCAATGAACTTTTTAAAGGTTTTTGATTAAGTTAGGGATCTTTTTAAGCCTAAGTTTTGGCCAAGGGGGAAAGAAACTTCCCTGTTCATACTGCAGCTAATCCACTTATTTCTGGCTCAAGACCAGGGTTAGTGGCTTCTGCTGCAATACAGTAGTAAAATACTGTATTGATAGCTGCCGCAGCTCCAGAACTAATTATGACTAATAAAAGCTGAGGGTTTAGCACCTTCTTGTAGGAAATTATGCATAAGAAACATGAAACCTTCATTTTTAAAAGTAAGGCAGTTCTAGACAGGTACAGCTGTTACATTTGTCCAGCATTAGTCAGGACAACATGCCGCTTAAAACCTCACCTTTATAATCCCATCGCAGTGTGCTGAGGCAATTGCTGTAGAAACCTTCACCAGTTTGGTAGCTGACAAGTGGATCTTAAAGTGTCTGTGGAAGTGAGAGTAAAGGCAGTCCATAAAGACATCCACCTCTTCCTGAGTGATCTCTCCTGGAGTTTTCTGGACTGTGTCCCACAGAGCTTTTGCATCCTCTGGATGAATGGCATAGGAAATATCCAGAGGCTGGGGCAGACAGGGCACAGAGAAAGCGAGTTCCATGGCAGATGTGGTTTTGTCCACTTTGCATCCAGTCCACATAGCTGCCATCCAGCTGAGATTGAGAGGGCTGATGGCTAAACGGCGGAAGCAGCAGTCGAAAGTCTTCTGAAACCAACTTCCAACAATGGACGTGTAACTCTCTGCCCCATTAGCAAGAAACAAAGGTAAGCAAGTGAAGTCCTCCGGCACGTTCTCGGAAAGATCATCTCCAGACACGCAGCAGAACCAGCCCGACCATATCAGTTTCTCTTCCGAGTTTTTTGGGGAAGTTGCTGATCTCGAAGAAAGCTGGGATGGGGAAAAGAAGCATTTGAATGCTACAGAGCAAGTCTGACTTTTTTTTTTTTAGCCAGAAATGAGTTTTGTTTTATAATTTCAAGTGTTTGGTAGAAGTTTTTTCTCAGGACCTCTCACGCAACATTCTTTTCTGTAAAGCTCATACAGTTATTCAGTCTATCCATTACATTCCTAAAAGATGCGTGCAATTCTGTTGAAAACAGCAGGAAAAGCACTTTTTGCTTCATTAGGAACAGTCCCGAGATCTGAGTTTATGCTGCTTAATTCAGAAGAGCCATGGTACATCCTCTAACCATTGCCATACTGAACTTGGCATTTCAGAAGCTTCTTTCACTTCAGGCAAAGCATTTCGGAAATATTAATTAGACTTGAGCTATAGCCAGCTTTATCCAGGAAGCTAAATAACCTGTCCCAGTTCTTGCAGTAAATTGACTGCTGAACTAATTAGACAAAGATTGCTCCTTATAGTCTTACTCTGATCTTATCAAAGAGTTGAACTCAAAAATGTGATTAAACATATCCATTGCTTATGAGATGTTCTGTCCCAGTTAAAAATAGACAGGACTCACTTTCATTAAATCACAACTGATACTACAGTAGTTATTCCATACAGCTAGGGTTTTGTATTTTTTTAAGAGATGCAGCATTCTATCACAGCAAAAGCAACTTGTAAAACACAAGTCTCGGTTATGAAAACTGTTAGGAAGACTCCATACCTGCACGAGAATCGCAGCCTGGTCCTGGTCACTGACTTTCAGGTCTGGAAGGCTGGAGACAGCCACTTTGATGTCCAGCTCAACCCCTACCTCCACCGCCAACCCCTTCTGCTTCTCGGCAGCGATAAAAGCGCTAAGCAGCCTTGCGTAGTCCTTCAGACGAGCGTTAGAGAACTTGTACAGAGGGGTCACGCTGTATAAGGTCCACTGCTTGCGCAGTAGAAATGCTGTTTTCTGGGGATCTGTGTTTTCCTAAAAAAAAATTAATAATATTAAAACCCAACGAACAAGGACGGCCTCCCCCTTCAGGACCTGCAAAGGGACCCACGGCCCGGGCCGCCGCACGCAGGGCCTGTGCCCCAACAGGGGCGGTTTTCCCGCCTGGCAGCGGTGCCGAGCGGGGCGGCAGCGAGTCCCGCAGGCGCGGGGAGCCAGGGACAAGGGCCGGCGCCGGCGGGGCAGCCCGGCTGAGGGGACAGGTAGGCCCCGCCACCACCACCCCCCCGGCCCTACCCTGGAGTACGGCGCCGGCGGGAGCAGCCGGCCGCTGAGGCTGACCCCGAACCGCCCGCGCGTCCGCCCAAACAGCGGCCCCCGCGACAGCCGCCCGATGCTGGGCAGCGTCCGCGCCGCCCCGTCCGCCGACTCCATCACCGGCCGCGGCGCCGCTCCCCGCCGGGCGCCGTTTGAACCCCCTTCCCGTCAGCCCCCGCGGCGCGCCGGGCGGGGCACCGCCCCCGGCCGCCATGCTTGTGGCGGGCGGAAGCGGGGGGAAGGAGGAGGTTGTGGTGGCGGCCGGCCGAGGTTGGAGCCCTGTGGCTCGGGGTGAGGAGACCTTCCTCCGTGGGCCCGGGGGAAGCGGGCCTTACCGTGAGGCGGCCCGCCTGCTGCGGCTGGGGGCCCCCCTGGCCGCAGGGGCTCTGCTTCCCGCCTGTGCGCCGGGCCCCTCGGGGAGATGGGGCTCCGGGGCAGGGCCGCCGCCGAGGGGGAGAGGCTGAGGGTCGGGGGCTGGCGCCTGCCCTCCTCTGCCTTTATTTTTAACGGCTCGCGGGTTTGTGACAGACCCCTCTTGTCTCTGGTGCAGGCGCAGGCTGTGAGATGGCCCTTCCCCGCCTGCTGCGGCCGCTGCGGCGGGCGCTGCCCCCGGGGCTGGCCCCGCCGGGCTGCGGGCGGGCTCCGCGCCGGGCGGCCTCTGCCCCGGCAGCTCCAGGTGAGAAAGAAGCGCTTGTCTTGTCCCCGCCGCCTCCTCTGCGCTGTGGTTGTCTTTTTCTCCCTGGGGCCCAGGTCAGGGTAGTCTGCACGGGCTTATGATAAATTATTTTCCCTTTTTTAAATGTTTTTTCTAAATCATGTTTTTATTTGACTTTTGGCATCTCGCAGTGAGTTGTGATTCAAGTTATATCAAAACCAATTTGTGTATTTATCTTCCTTTTTTTTTTCCTGAGCTTTTACTTTGCTTTTTAACCCTCTTTATTCTGTAGCACACAATCTGTAAACAACAGGGGTAGCTGAATGCCTAACGTAATAGTTGGAAAATAAACCTTCGTGCCCTCTACCCTTTTAATTGTAAAGGCTATGATGAAGGTAGCAAGGGAGATTAATTCATATATGTATGTTTAGGTAATAGCATCCTTCAAAATTCCCCTTGCAAGCTGAATCTCTAGCACGTTCTGTAAATAGCGTGCTTGGTTTTATAACTAAGTCATGATGCCAGGGACACTGGGGGCTGTGGAAAGTCTTCTGTAATCAGGGCTCAGGCTTTTTCAGTCTTGGCTTGTCGAGCCCTTTCTGCTGTGTCTTCTAGATTCGAATGTGAAACTGTCGGCGTGCCTTGGGGCTGACCTGCAGCTTTCCCTTGTCTTGCCCCTGAAACTTGCAGGGCAACAGTTTGCAGCAAGACTGTGTTCAGATTTCTATATGAAAGTTTGACTGAGACATATAAATAATTCCTCTTAAAAATTTGTTTAGAATAATTTCATATCGTATTTATGTCCTAATGTCTTATAGCAGTCATATTGGAGATATATGAAGTCATTTCTTTCTCTGTGTCTAAATTGTATTGGGACTGGGGAGAGGAAACTCTGTAACTGTTTTGTCTCGCTTGTCTGCAAAGGCATGAAAGACTTTATTATTTTTATTCAAGACTTCAATAGTTTTGTCGTTCGGACCAACACGTGTGGAGAGCTGCGTTCTGCTCACGTGGGACAAAAGGTCACGCTGTATGGATGGATTCAGTATCAAAGGTAAATGCAAACCGAGGTGAAAGTGGAGATGCTTATTTGCCAGATCCAATGTATGCTCTAGGCCTGGACTCAAACACTTCTTTTTATGCTTCAGGTTATCTTTTCTTATCCTGCAGTAGTCACTTCTGAAAACAGTAGAGAACCACGCCAGATCATTATTTAAAACTTCAGTTTCATACAAATCTTAATTGATCCACTTACAACACTGTAAAGCAGTTAAGTATTATTCCCCTTGTTGTATAGGAGAGAAAACATATACATATGCTAGTATTTATAGCAATTCTAACAGCTGTGAGCAAATAACTTCTCTTATCTAGTGTCCTTAAATTTTAAGCAAATGATGTTGTTTGTCTCTTCAACTACAGCATCTAATGATGCATATTTAAAGTATGCAAGCTTTGCTTAAAAAAGCAATATTAAGAAAAGGTAGTAAGCAGAGGATGAAATGTTAATTCCAATAGTTTGCTATACATGGCGCGATATAATCACTCCTAATGGAGTTGAACATTTTGTAAATGCAGGGTGAAAAGCATGTCTGCATACAGTGTGTACCGTGCTCCAAAATGTTCTGCTCCTGAGTACATGCTTGTAAAATGGAGATAGGTCCTGTGGCTTTGATGAGATTAATTTGTATCAAAAGTTGCCTTTTTGCATTTTACAGTCCGGAGAGGCTGTGTTTTATCCAGCAGTGTTCTGCAGTGATGGTCTGCATGGATTTGATTTTTTAGGAGGTCCTGAGCATCTCATCTTTGAACGGTCGTGGATGGCGTTCCAGGAAGCAGAGTTAGGATTATTGCAATGCGATCATTGCGCTCTTGTTTTTAAAGACAGCCATAGCGTGTTCCATTTGACAGCTTCTTGATGGATTAAGTACAATGGTAGCTGTCTCTACTGCAGCTAAAGAGATCAAGATTTATGATTCTGGGTCTAGAAGTGTGGATTGTTCATGTGAAACTTTTTATGGGACCAGTGTTCTCCTCCTTGCTTTGTGGTTGGACTTTTTTTTTTTTGTATCCATGTGAACTTTAGTTTTATTGCTCATCTAAATATGTTTATCTGAATGATGTTTCCCAGCAGGAAATTGCATGTGTTCAGAGTCCCTGCTCTGCATGGATTAATGTTCAAATTAAAATCCTGCCTCTCCTGGTTATTTGCACATTGTTTGTCTGTGGCTGGGCAAAATCTGAAACAAATTGTTCAGATTAGATTCAGATGCGGGAAAAGTATCTGTACATACCTTCCTTGGAAGTGCTTTGAGATTAGTCAGAAGGTGCAGAAGTAGCTGGTTGTCATGTGCTTTGGCTTAAAAAGCAGAAGACTACTGAATTCTTGAAAAAAAAATGGTTTTCTTTTGTGTTTTCCATGGTTCAGACAAGACCTGTTTCTGATTTTGAGGGATTTCCAGGGACTGACCCAGATCATTATTCCACAGGATGAGGTAGGTGCTACCAAAATATGAATCTCTCTTGCCCCCCACCCCCCGTTGGTAGCTTGGGTCCAGCAGACGTGGAGAGCAGAATGAGGTACTTCGTCAGACTGAGCGCTCTGACTCACAAGTAGACTTAAGCGTTACGAGAGCCCTGATCTGACACTGCAACAGAAACATTAATGCTGTTTCCTCTGGGTTATGAGGAGTGATCCGAGATTCAGATGGGCCGTTATGAAATCATAGAACAGTTTGGGTTGGAAGGGACCTTTAAAGGCCATCTAGTCCAACCCCCCTGCAGTGAGCAGGGACATCCTCAACTAGATCAGGTTGCCCAGAGCCCCGTCCAGCCTGACCTTGAATGTTTCCAGGGATGGGGCTTCTACCACCTCCCTGGGCAACCTGTGCCAGTGTTTCACCACCCTTATTGTGAAAAACTTCTTCCTTATGTCTAGTCTAAATCTCCCCTCCTTTAGTTTAAAACCATCACCCCTTGTTCTGTCACAACTGGCCCTGCTAAAAAGTTTTTCCTCATCTTTCCTATAAGCCCCCTTTAGGTACTGAAAGGCCACAATAAGCCTTGAGTATGGTGCATTTGTCCTGTTCTTTGAATTTCTGTGAGACATTGTTATCCTGCAGGCCCATTCCCACGTGAAGAAGCTCTTGTCTAATGCCCCAGTGGAGTCCGTTGTGCGAGTGACTGGAATTGTGTCCCCTCGGCCCCCAGGGCAGGAGAATCCGGTGAGGATGTTGAGGTCTCTTGGGGATTTTATTCCTTGTGGAAAAGAGCACTGGAGAGTAGGATTATGGTGGGGTTTGTGCCATAGCTTTGCCATGGGTTCTGGGTGTGTGACAGCCTATCCTCAAATAATGTGAGGTGAAATAACTGCAATGACATAGAATTTAGGAGAACCTCAAAGCACATTAGACACCCACGAATTAAATTGTATTCCAGCCCTTTGGAAGGATAACAGCTGGCTTTTTCAGGCTTTCAAAGTGTGGCTGAGATAATGTTTTTCCTGAAAATAAGTATTGTCATCACAAGTTCCACGGTGTGTGATGACCTGTTTCTCACTCAGAATAGATTTTGCTGTTCTCATTGTATAGGAAACAAAGGTTGAATAATTTTTTAATGTTATGCGTTCCTCAGCTCTCATTGTAATCAGCCGTAGATTAATCTGTCAGGATTGTACATATTGCATCACTGGCAGCCCTAAAAAGAGAACCTGGATTTATGACCATAGCTTTTTTTTTGCTCTGACCACTTACAGATGTCCATAAAGAATGCAGGCTTCAAGCAATGCTTTTATTTCTTTTAATCATTTATCATTTTGTTGGAAAGTTGTATATACTTTCCCCTGGTAAATAGAGTTCTGTAGGATCAAATGAACTTTGTGGCACAGTGCTAATCGAGCGAAGCTGTCTGTTCTCCCTCGGGATCTAAGAAAAAGACAACTAGTTCTGAGAATGTGTTCAGAACTGGAAGTTCTGAGAAGTTCCTCACAAGTTGCCTTTTTTGACTTGTGTTAAGGACTGATGGGGATGCTGCTAATGCACACTAAAACGTATACTGCGTGGTTTCCTTGAAGCTAATGGAACTAGTATTTTGTCCAAATGCATGTGTCCTAAAAGGGTCTGTGCCTGACTGTTCCCCTGTGCTCAGCATCTCGTTCAAGGAGAAGGCAAAGGAAAAGTAATTAGATTTCTTGTAGAGATCGGTATGCTACTGGGAAAGAACATGCCATCTTTGGTGAGGTGACTTGTGTTTTTCTGAACAGAAGGGAAATGTAGGAGAAATCTGTCCTTGAGAGAAGTTCTCTGAGTTATACTTTGTTAGAAGGCATGGAGGATAATCACATGGGTTTCTTCTTTTTTCCCCCTGACCATCTGTGAAATACCTTTTCCCTAAGTTTTGAATCTAATTTTTATCTTGCCTTTTTGCTCCAGAAAATGCCAACAGGGGATATTGAAGTGAAGGCGGAGAGTGCAGAGATCCTAAACTCTTGCAAGAAGCTACCTTTTGAAATCAAGGATTTTATCAAGGTGTCTGTGTTTTTTCTTTACCAAAGTGGTGGCTTTTGAATAAATTGGGAATTTGCCCAGGGTGATGGCAAAACATCCGAGAGCTTTTCCCAGCTCTGATTTGGGGGAGGGATCGTATTTAAAATAGGGGTGCTGCTTGTTAGCTGTGAGGATGTATTTCTAATCAGAGTTCAGCAGAAAAGGCTTGAATGATTCCCATGCACAGGGTTTTCAAATATCATTGTAAGAACAGATGGTAAAGGGAAGAGTGACAGAAATCAGGCTATGCTAGCTTTTTTTGAGAGTGTGAAACAGAAGCTGCCAATGCCCTGCTGTGTTTTAAGGCAAGGGTGCTTAGTCTTACCTGGACAAGTAGCTAGTCAGGCAGAAGGATTTTCTTTCTCTGTAAACACACAGTCTTATAAGAGGTTAGTGCTAGTGCAGGCTCCATGGTGCAGGAGAGGCATCACTGTTAATTGAAGATACTCTCTGTGCCATGGAAACTGTGACTGATACATAGGTGTTGGGATTGGGAGAAGCGGGTCCTATTCCGTCTGTGTTATGGACAATTCCCCTCAGCTGCACTACTGTAGTTTTCCTGTATGTAATAAGGATTGTCGTGGTTTAACCCCAAATTGTAACCCAATACCACGCAGCCGCTCGCTCACTCCCCCCCTCCCCGCTGGGGTGGGGAGGAGAATTGGAGAGAAAGGGAAACCTGTGGGTTGAGATGAAAACAGTTCACCAGGACAGCGAAGGGAAAATATAAAAATATATTAATAATGATAATAATAATAATATATATAAGGATAATAGAATATATAAAACAAACGATACACAATTTCTCACCACCCAACAACCGATACAGCCATCCTGAGCAGCAGGCAGGGAGCAGGGGTATCCCCCCCCAGCTATCCCAGAACAGCAAGTTCCAGAGAGAGCAGGCGAGGGAACAAACAGCCAAACGAGCAAAAAACAAAAAGGTAAAAATAGGGAAACCAAAAGCAACCCGAAGGGAAGCTTAACGATTAAGGCAAGTTAAGGGTCTCAAAGCCTAGTGGCCCACCGACCGACCCTCACTTATGCCGGGCATGCCGTCTGTGGTATGGAACACTCTCTTTGGCCAGTTTGGATCAACTATCCTGTCTCTACCCCTCCCAAGTTTTTGCCCTTGCACGTTAGCAAAACCTGGAAAACAGCAAAATGTCCTTGGTCGTTCAGCAGCAACCAGCAACATCAGTGTGCTATCACTGTTGTTCTCGCACTAAAGCCAAAACACAGGAGCTGCTGAAAACAAAACTAGCTCCATCCTGGCCTAAACCAGGACAGGATGTATCACCATTTAGTTGTTCCTTTAGATCCATGTATGATACCACTCCTCTGCTTAAAAATCGCAAGGAGGATTGCTACAGTCTGTTGCAGTGGACTGAGAATAAAGAGGGCTGAAATCCTGAGCTTTATTGAGGCAGCTCTTTTCACGGTAAATTTCTGTTGGCTTTGTTTGGTTTGTCGGTTTGGTTTGGTTTTGTTTGTTTGTTTTTTTTAAAGTAATTGTCATGCATGGAAACACTCTGTGGCTGATGTTTGTGTAGGTTGTGGGTAATGGGTGGGTTGTGGCAATAGAGCAGCACCCTTTTTTAGCTTCCCCCTTTTGTCCTGTGGCTTTAGGAGCAGCTTTGTTGGATGTGCAATTTGAATTTTGTCTCTTAATCCTAATTATGCCTTGTCTCCAGAAATCAGAGGCCTTACGGATGCAGTATCGCTACTTGGACTTGCGTAGCTTCCAATTGCAGTATAACCTGCGGCTGAGATCACAGATAGTGATGAGGATGCGGGAATATCTGTGTAACCTCCATGGTAAGAAAAGTGCTTGAAGAGCAGTGTGCAGCAAACAACATTTTAGCCCTCCCTTCTTCTGTTTCCTATTGCTGGGAGAAATTGCCAATCAACGTGCTACTCCAAACTGATTCTGCTTGGTAAGGACACGTCTGCTTGCAGTGAGGTCTTTAGAGGGTCGTTGGCAGGCCTGAAGAGCAAAGTATGTTGACATCTCTTAGCATGCTACAAACAAGTTGTTTCAAATGAGCTACATCCAGTGAGAAAAGGCCTTTTGCGGGTAGCTTCCCTCTTTTGGTCACCCGACTTTGAGGCATGTCAAAGGGATGGATTTCTTATGGGCTTATGCTTATTTTAAAATCAGGACATCCTTTTTGGAAAAGCAAAGCCTAGCTCAAAATGGATAGAGAATTAACAAATTTCCGGCCTGTATGGAGTCCTCTGTCATCAGCAGTTCTGGCAGGACATCAGGGTAGCTCAGAGCCTTTAAATCTGGCATTATACAAGCTATTCTTAGAAGCAGCAAAATCTGTAGACTTTGGAGAGGCTACGTGGTGTGCTAGATTACCTGTTTTGCTGACTAACTCTACTCTAGCCTACTCTGTCATACTAGTTCTCCCTGCTCTCAGCATATTCTGTGTCTGAAGCATGTGTTTGTTCCTCAGGGTTCGTGGATGTAGAAACTCCAACGCTCTTTAAAAGAACCCCAGGGGTATGTATTCTGTTAGTAATGCATTTTAGCCTCCTGCGATTGCATAGGAAGTTCACGGTTGAATTATTGTCACTTGCCGCTCTGCCTTTGTTACTGTTCCCTCACTAAGTACCAGGTCGTGTGCAAATTTCTGACATGATACATGAATCCTTTTAAAAGTAGAGGGAGTGAAAGGGAGGAGGTGACATCTTGTGTCTTAATTCTGAACTTCAAATGAATATAGCTTCTGTCTTGTGGAGTGCATGCTCAACGTGAGTCCTGTCCTGGGACAGCCAGGTTATAAAACTAAAAAACTTCCTCTAAGCACGGTTTCCCTAGCATTTATCTCTTAATGCTATTCTCTAGCATTTCTCTCTTAACTAGTAGTGCAGTGGCACTACTCAAGGCATTTTAATGTCTGAGTTTATATTCCTTTCTTTCATTTCAAAAATAATCAGAGCGCTGTGGCCCAGGAATTGTTGATGCAGCTAACACATGGAGTTCTTGCATTTAAACCCCTGTCTTGGATAGTGTATTCTTGTGCATTAGTCTTACAGAGCAGGAGGTGGAGAATCCTCCTTTGCGATATTTTGGACCAAGTTGGTAAACAGGTTTGGGGTTTTTTGAGTGTAATGTACAAACAGCCATTTCATCACAAGTGGGATTTCATAATGGGGAAAATGGGTCCTTTCCTGTTGTGCTTTTAGGCTGCGTTGTTAGCTTAGAATTTGTAGGTTTGATTCTGCAGAATAGCTGTGTCTGAGGCTGTGCGATTGCTCGCTGCTGAATCCTGTCTCCAATAACGATCCACCCAGTTTCTGCGTTAGATGCGATGTGAGACTTAAGTCTTGCGTATGTTTAACCTAATTGTTGCAAAAGAGTCCAAGATGTTGATAGTAGATTTGATTCGTCAGTTGAACAGAGCTCAGTGGTGGAAATATACCTGTGATGGGAGCAAAAGATGGCGAAGGAGGGTGTTTTGCAAAGTCTGTTGAAAACTGTAACTACCTTGAAAAGGGTAGCCTCTGTTTGCTGCAATTCCTAGAGAATTCTGAAAAGACTGTGCATTTCATCATCATTTTATTTGACATACCACTCTTTAATTGCTGTCCTGACCTCTCTTGCTGGAAAGTTCAGTGTTTCTTCAGCATTTCAGTCTTCTCTTGCCTGAATGAGTGGAAGAAAGTCTGTAGAAGAGGTGTGAAAAAATGACTCATAGATTAGGAAACACATGCACTGATTTTTTTTGATTTTAATTTGCATGGTCACTTTTCTTTGTACTTTGAGATGAGTGCTCAGAAATTCTCAATTCTTTTTAGTTTCTCTCTGGAAGATACTTTTATACCCTCTTCTTGATGGACAGCGGTAGCCTTTTCAGAGTTTGGTGTAGTTTTTCAGCTGTGCAGAAGACGCTCTTCATGTATCGTGTATTTCCTTCCCTCACAGCTGAGCAAATTGCTGCTGCATTTGTTGCTAGGCCTGAACTGTGACATGAACCGAGGTTAAAGCCCACATCTCACGTGAGGCAATGGAGGGCAGGAAACATCGGGGAAGCAGAAGTGGACCCGGATTTCAAGAGTGGTGATTAGAGCAGTGTTTTAGTTTTACCAGATGTTGGAAGAAGTCTTTCTGCCTGTTTATTTCCAGACACTATTTATAGCCTGTTTGTACAACTTGGTTTGGGTCACTTGAGGAAGCATTGAGTTGACATGTCTTCCACTTAGCTCTGCTGCAAAAGGCAGGCAGCCAAGAGGAGAAAAAGATGGTATTTCTTGGGCTTATGAGCTCCCTAATGCTCAGAGAAGGAATACCCCCACTTTCAACACACATCTGAAGAGGAGCTAGTGATACTGCACATAATGTTGCTCTCCAAAGGAGACCTTTTCTGTTGTGAAGTCTGTGCTACAGACCTGCTGTGAGGCAACGGCCATCCCAGGGTGCAGTAGATGAGCAGTCCAGAGGCTTGTGTAGGCTCCAGTATGGTAAAGTGGAGAGCGGTTTTATTTTCTCTTCTCTTATTTGCTGCTACTCCTTCCACAGCTGTCCTCCACTCTCCTCCAAAGAGTGTAGTCTGCACTAGTTTACACTGAAACCTGTGTCACCTTGCGCATTGTCTCTGAAATTGGTTCTTGGTTCTTCAGAACATTGTCACGCAGTGGGACTGCGCAAAGGGGATGGAGTCTGTCCTGCTGAAGAAAGATTTTTGGCCAGTGAACATGATAAACTGTACGTGGTTGTGCAGTTCTGTATAAAGGAGTGGTGTTGTCAACCTTGTATTTTCCCCTTCACTCTCCTCGGTGATCCCACAATTCTCTGGCACAGCCTTGGTACAAGTGACCAAGCAGCCAAGATGGATTTATAAAGCAGAAGCAGTAGATTAAGTGAAAGAAACAAACCTATTCCTTCACAAGGTCAAGAGAAAAGATTCCTCTCTGCCAACGCAAACACAGCCAGATTAGGGGCTGATTTCAAGAAAAGCCCAAGCTCACGCCTAGCTTGCGTGCAGTTTGTAGGGTAGACATCCGGACGTAAAACACCAGCTGCCAAATTTTGTAGTATTTAGCTTGGCTGCCTGTGGAAACAACACAGCGATTCCATTGCCCTTCTCAAAAACTTTTAAATCCCTTTGTGATTTCCCTCATATTTGACTCAGGGGCAAAGATTTGGAAAGCAAGAAGTTCCTGAAGTGAAGTAAGCCTGTAGGGGGGGTCAGGGCTACAGTGTGAACTCATGCTGTCAAACACAAAAGAATCTATGGGAGGAAAAATGTGATAGAATGCTCCATTTGAAGAATTCGCATTGATTGCCCGGTGGGGTGATTGAAGGAAATGGTTTGTCTCTAGTGCAGGTGCTCAGATGAAAAGTTCAGGTGAACTTTTCTTTAAAATCCATTTGTTATCATTCATAAACTCTGTTTTTGCCATTCCTATCCACTTGTAACATTTTGAGCAAGAAAAGCCAGGGCAAGAGAAAGAGCTGAATCTTCTAAAAGAGAAGGGGAAAAATGGCCTGAAATGCAATGACTCTTGGAAAGCAGCATATCTCTGTTGTGTGCTAGGTAGATTCAGGTCAAGTCTTTCTCTGTCGGGGAATTGAGGCTGCTTATTTGCTGAACTGTGTAAGCTTTTCTCTTCTTTTTGATGTCAGGGAGCAAAAGAATTCCTTGTGCCCTCGAGGGAAGCGGGCAAGTTCTACTCCCTGCCGCAGAGTCCTCAGCAGTTCAAGCAGCTCCTCATGGTTGGAGGCCTGGACAGGTAAGAGTGTTTTGGACTCCAGTTCTCTGCACGTGCCATCCAGGGTTGGCTTGCTTTGATCTGTGAGGTTTTACATACTTCCCCCAAAATTGCCAAGGGTACTGCAAAGTTTTGTGTTTTGAAGAGGGATCCTTCTGCTTTCCAGCTAGGCCAGGCCCTTTGCCCCTCAGCAATAATGCCTCCCGGTAAGAGGAAATGTATCCTGTTTGAAGGTTGAAATCTTCACTGTTGTTTTAAATGGAAACCTGATCTGAAGCCTCAAGGGCAGAAAATCTAGTGTGCGATAAAAGCCTCTCCAAGAGTAACCTACAGAAGTAATTGAGATGAGGCTGGGCAGCTGAGCAGGACTGAGACAAGGAAAGCATGTTCTCAGGGTGCATGAGTACAAAGCTTTTAACTGGGCTTGTTCTTCCAAATCAAGCTGAAGGAGAAGGAGACAGTTGTTCGTGCAGTGAACTGCAGGCCAGGTCTTGATTATGAGTGAGTTTTGCATGGCCCTTAGAGTCCATATTCTGAGCAGAAGGTGGGAAAGGGGTTGTGTAGGCCCCTGTTGGGACACAGCTCACCTGGTAGCCTCCACATGCCTCTGGAGGTACGATTGGAGATGGATACAGCTGCTGATACAGTTGTTTCCACTCAAAATTTCATACTTTTGAGGGAATGGGAACAACCAGGGCTATGATCATCCACTGCAAAGGGAACGGACTTTTTTTTTTTATGACCAATTCTATAGCCACGATTTAATTTAGGGTACTTTAAATTGCTGTCTAAGTAAAAGTACTATTGCAGGTACTTTCAGGTTGCTCGCTGCTACCGAGATGAAGGCTCGCGGCCTGACAGGCAGCCTGAATTCACTCAGGTAACCAGCTCACGCTGCCTTTTACCTTCCTCCTCACCCCAAACAGCTTGTAGCTGTTTTCCCTTCTGAAGGCCTAGTTTCTGCTTGCTCTTACGCTGCTTGGGGGGTACAATGTTGTTTTTTGCGTGTTTCGCAGATAGGGCCCTTGAAGTTAGTATGGGACGTGCACAGAGTGGTTGCTGTCCTTGGCTGATTGCACAGTCCCAGGTGCCATAGATGTGGGAACTGTGTTGCCGCGGTCGTTGTGCTTGATGATGCAATCTCCTCCTGCCTTCCTGGGTCAGGCATCCCGTTCCTCAGCCTTGAGATCCCAGGCAGAGTTAGCCTGGTTCAGCCAAGGTTTCTCCCTCTGTCCTTGTCATCATTACCTCATTCAGTTCTCTGAGGAGATTGTTGCCTGAGTCATCAGGCTGTAGTGAGATCATAAGCATATCCTCAGTCTAATGCAGTCATGCTATGATTTCATGTAGTATATTATTTTATGCTGGCTTTATAGTCAAGGGCTTCTGCAAGTAGCAGTGCAAAGGCAAAACCTGTAGCTAATGTGGAATCCCCCCCTCTTGCTTTCTGTTTTTAGATAGATATAGAGATGTCATTTGTAGATCAAGCTGGGATCCAGAGACTGATAGAGGGCCTCCTGCAATATTCCTGGCCTGAGGAAAAAGGCTCCATTACGACTCCTTTCCCTTCCATGACATACGAGGAGGCGCTGGCTGACTATGGGACTGATAAACCAGACACTCGTTTTGGGATGAAGGTGAGGGTTTGCCCATTGGAAACTTGCAGCTTCTCCTTTCTGTTAGTGTTTTAAGAATAATCTTTGTTTAAATCGTGTATATATGATCAGCTGGAGTTCTTAATCCTGTAATTTACCCAAGGTGTCTGTCCCATCATTGCTGCTTTGTACAGGTAATCCTCTCTTGGAGAAGAGAGGATTTGATTATTTGGTTGTGGGAAAGTGTATGTTTTTAGAACACTTTATTTTAAAGATAATGGAGTGTTAGGAAGCAATGTATCTTGACTGTCTTGGGAACAGAAGCCCATGAGGCATCCACAGATACCACAAGTGCTTTTCTCTACTGCACTCCAAAGCATACTCCTGGTGAGCATGCTTCATGAGACGGGCTTCTCCAGCCTTTTAATGGCCTGCAGATATTTTCAAGATAACCAGCTGCGGTTGTGTGCATACACTGTTTGTATATGAAATAAGAGTATGAAGGTATGAAATAAGAATATTGACAAAAATATTAAGAGGAGCAGTGCTGAAAAGCAAGAAAGCATCTTGTATTTCCCCAGGAATTAATTTTGGGGGTTTCTTTTTCAGTATACAGCTCTCTTCACTGTGGTAGGATGTCACGTCTCAACCCTAGGTGTTCCTGGCTGTCTTGCACTTCTGTTTCTGCAGTGCTCAGCCTCCTAGTGGTTATTCCAGCTTGGCCTCATCCACTTGTTTCTGTGAACCATTTGATTTCTCTGAGCACAGAAATGATATGCCAGGGAATGGTGTTGAAGGTGTTAAGACACAGGTGCAGGATTCTTGTTTCATGTTCCTACCACTGCTTCTTTTTCCTGTGATCTCTCCTTTCTCAGATAGTGGATGTCGGTGACTTTTTACGAAGATCGGACATTCGATTTGTGCAGAATGCACTCAGTTACCCACGCGGCACTGTCAAAGCCATTTGTATCCCTCAGGGAGTGGTAAGTGATGCTTTTACATACTGCTTATGGTTTATGTGAAATAAATAAAATACCAATTTGAATTCCTTTGTTGGTATGGAAATGTTCCTTGTTATTACTGGGGGAGTAGTGCCCTTCAGGGAACTTGGGATTGGTTGTGATTGACGTCAGGTTGGGCTGAGTGGTGTTAGAGGGGAATGGAGATGATCAGGCGATGGGAAGAATATATTGTCCTCAGGAAGGGGAGGAAGAAAACAGAGCTGCAAGGTCCCTTGAGGATAGGGAAGCCTCTTGGGTTTTCAGCTTGCTTTTGTCAAGGATGGCTTCTGATGTGCATCTCAATAATAAATTGTGCCCCGTGGCACGAGATTGAAATCGAGCCAAGTATGGCACAGCTCTGTTCTGGACTAACGAGAGACAGGTCAGGTGGTTACACGCCCTTCTCATGTTTGCTTTTGCTGCATTTGTGGGCACAACTCATGTCTTGTAATGAGAATGTCATGGACCAAATCCAAGGCTGACAATAGAGTAGAAGATTATTTGACACAGCCATGTATTTTGGGAGGGAAGCAGATTTAATTCTGGCTGCGGGCATCTTTGCAGCTTGGGCAGTATGGCAAAAAAAATCCACTAAATGCTGAGTTTTATTTGGGGAATAGGACTTTCTGACCATGCTTTCTCTTGGGATTCCTTAATTTTGGCAAAAAGTGCAAGTTACTGGCTTCCCACGAGAGGGCACTAGGGAGTGCATTTGAGCAACACAAAAGTGGACTCTTGAGCCCCTCTAAACATTAGAGTAGCTGAAAAAAAAAAAATCAAGATCTTGATGCAGGCCCGCACATCTACTGCATTTTTTTGCACGTGAGAGTCAGCCCAGTTGGTTTCCTTCTGTTCCTCCAAATTGAGCTATGCCTTCCCCATCAACAGTGTGGTGGTGTAACCTTGTTCCTGCACGCTGGAGACAGTTAGTTGGCATGATCTGGCTGCTGACCAGCTACAACTGATCTGTGAGTAGGGAGAGAAACTGCAGCTGGATGTACCACCTAGAGGGGCCTCTTCCTGAAAGGCACCCTTGGAGAAGCCACCCAGCTGCAGCCTAGTGCTGTGGGCCCCGTCCTGTTCCACAGCCCTCGTAAGAACTTGTACTAGAAACAAAAGAACTTGAGAAGTTTAGAAACAGCTCAGTCGGTAGATTTGAATCCTGGTCGGGTTTTCCATAGATGTTGCTGATGTTTAATGTGTTGTCTTTTGCTCTTTCCCCAGAGATATCTTAAAAATAAAGATTTGGAGTCATTAAAGGAGTCTGCAAAATCCCAGTTTAACCAGGTGAGACATAAACACTGCTGAGGCATTGGAAATGGCAAATGACAAAGTGTGTGTGAAGGCACGTGCAGGCAGAGGAAGGTAGAAGAGCAGTTTTTAATAGCTGAGAGTCAGTGCCTGAGCAAGTGATGCTTCAAGACAAGAGAGGGCAGCACTGGACTGAACATACTGCTATCTTTCTTTAGGAAATCATGGAAATTATCTGCAGGCCTGATGGAAGCTTGAAGTCTCTGCTTACAAAGTTTCTTGGTGAGATGCAGCAGTCAGAGCTTATCCAAGCGCTGAACATGCAGGTGGATGATGTGGTGCTGCTGGCAGCTGGTGAACACAAGCAAGTGGTAAGAAGCATTTCTTGGGTGGCTGTGTGAGTTGAATGTCACTGATGATGGCTTTGATGTTATCTGACCTTAGTCTAATTCTTCTTATTATTAAAATAGGTCACCATCTAATTCTGTGTTTCTCTGGAGCTGTAAAGCTGTGGCAACAGCAAATAATGCATGAAATGTACCTATTGCTTTCATTTCCCGCAGTCAAATTCTAGGAAGAACTCGTAACTGAAATGAAAGCTGGAATATAAACCAGGAACAAATCAGTGCCTCCTTTTCTCTCACCTTAACTTAATTTTTAAAGCATCAAACAGAGATTGGAAACCAAGGTCAACTAGGTAATTTTGTCTCCCATAATCAGATGATGAGTGAAGCACAGCTGCTTATTAGCAGCAGTGACAGGAGATTCTGTCCCTACCCTTCTCTGTATTCTTGCCAGCAGACGTTGCCTTTCAAGCATTGGTTTATGACAAGGTGTCATGCTTTGATAGCCAAAACTTTGTCATATTCTTTCTGTGCCTTCATTTCTCTGTCTGCAAAGTGCAGATCTCGCCTGTGCTCCCCCAGTTAATCCACATTTGTGTAGAGCTTGAGGTTAGTCTAGGGAAGTTCTGTGAAAATGGAAGAGTTGGACGCAAATGGACTTTCCAGCTCTTTACGTGGTCTTTGTCAAACCCTGGAGCTGCTGCTGCCTCAGCAGGAGGGCGATATCCTTCAGGATACAAGGCTAAAGTGTTTAAGGCAACAATGCATTACAGCTGATGCTGTCTGATACTGCCTTTATGAAACGGTCTTTCCCTGGTCGGTGTTTGAGCGACTTCCCTGATAGTGGAATTGCCCCGTCTCATTCTCTCCCTTTTCTTTTGCAGTGCTCTGCATTAGGAAGCCTACGGTTGGAGAGTGCTGACCTCCTTGAGGCAGCTGGGCTGGCACTCCGTGATCCTACAGCTTTTCACTTTCTGTGGGTGGTGGATTTCCCCCTTTTCCTCCCAAAGGAAGAGAATCCCACTGAACTGGAATCTGCTCATCACCCCTTCACTGCCCCTCATCCTTCAGATACCAGCCTCCTCTATTCTGATCCCACAAAGGTAACTGACTTCATGCCTGTCATGCTGGCTCTCTTGCAGCTATGTGTCATGGAAAACTAAGCAAGTAGCAGCTGGTTTTAGTGTAAAAAGATGTTGTTTCATGGAACTGACTGTGTCTTGTACATGTCTGTTTGGAAGAGATGGCTTCCAGATTACTCTGAGTGGCAACTGTCCATGTGTGCCCCTGACAAAAGGGGCTTATAGGAAACAGTTGCTTAAGGCGAGGAGTCTTATGTTCTGACCCATCCCATGTTGCTTCATGTTTTGATGAACTTTGCAAAAGGATTTGTATTGTTCCCACCTCTGTCATCAGCAGTCCATGCCTCCGATAGGACTGGTACCTGAACTGCAAGGTACCACTGAGAGAGCAGTGTTGTAGTGTGTCATGGCTTCATTCCCAGTGTCCGTGCCATCTGTGTGCAGGTGGTTGGTAGGTGCAGCTGGGCCCCAGCCTTGCTGAGGTGCTTGTTCATTTCTGTCTCCAGGTCCGTAGCCAACACTATGACCTTGTGCTGAATGGCAATGAAGTTGGAGGTGGCTCCATCAGAATTCATAGTGCGGAACAACAGCGTTTTGTGCTGGAGAAAGTGCTGAAGGTAACGCCTATAGATGTCTCTAATGTTCTCTTGGAGATGCATTTCAAATTCTAAAAGAAATACTCGTGTGCTTCTCAGATAAATGTAACTCCTAGCCCTGAGTGATGGATTGCTTCATCACACCTTCATCTTAGGTTGCTAGTAGGAGGAGCATTGTTTGTCCAGTGACACTTATGTAATTTTGCAGGAGGATTCTGAGGTGCTTTCCCATCTGCTTGAGGCTTTGGAGTTTGGAGCTCCACCTCATGGGGGAATCGCTTTAGGTAAGTGCTCTGTAGCTCTCCAGAATGCAGGTGTCTTGTGACTTTTTTTTTTGGCATATTAAATCCCAGGAACAAGCCTCATGCTTGTTAGCAAAAGCCTTGTCTCTTCCTGACAGAGATGGCTGTTCTGGTGTTGCTATTTGGCACCACCAGCATGGTAACGCTGTGGGATTACACAGCGCTTCCATCTCTGTAGCTGCTTTGTAGAAGAAAACACAGAGGTCTCGTCACCAGGTGCAGAATGTTTCTTATGCAAGGACCAAATCACATGTTGATGGCTCTAAGTATGATCCTTATCTGCTGTTCTACAAACAGGGGATTCATTAAGATTACATCATCTTTATTCTCGTTCCTGCGCAGCCAGAACAGGATCCCTGTAGTGCGTGCCCAGAGGCCTGGGACAGCACGGCACTTTGTGTTTCATGCCCGGGGTCACTGCCACAACCTTGCCCTCTGCTTCAGTCTCACTTCCCTTCTTCCTTATCTGTTTTGCTCGCTAATTCAGAGAGCTAAACTGGCAGTTAACGAATGCTGCCAAGTTATCTCCCTGATCTGGCTCAGCATGGACTTGATAGTACCTGTGCCAACACGGGGAGAAGATGGAACTGCAGAGTCAGAGGGAGTGGGAGGAGAGAGCAGTGCTGACCTAGGTTGGATCAAGCTGTTGTGGAATGGCATCCTCAGAAGTCATTACAGTGCTGTGCACAGCATGACAGCAATGTCAGATTTTTTTTTTTTCCTAGAACCTTGCAAGTTTGTGGTTTTAAAAAAGAAAAAAAAAAAAAAACCACCAAAACAAACCACCTCCCCCCACCCCCCCCCACCCCCCCCCAAAACAAAGCTAGCTTTTTAACCTGTGGTCTTCCAGTGTGATTTCCCTCCATCCAGTCACCCAGAGGCTCTTGTTCTTTTTGAATTCCTCCTAGTTGTTGAAATCCTTCAGAACTGGTTGACCAAGAGCTTTGAGCAGTTAAGCAGAGCCCTGACAGTGTTCCTGCAACTTAACTGCCCTGGTTTGTTGTTCTGTCTCTGCAAAGGTGCTGTCTCTGTCTTGTAGTCCTTGGTGTGCTGCAGAATTTTTTGTAAAATTGAAAAGCTTTATTTTACTAGACATTTCTGCTCTTTAGGCAAGTCTGTTTCTCTGCTACTGGTGGAGATTAACTTTTTCCCCCTTACTTGCTTCAGTTTTATTCTTCAAGCTCAGTAATATCTACTCCATCTTTCTGATTTTTTTCTGAATCAGAGGAAGTAATACAGGGCCATAACTCAAGTGGTTCACCAATTTGTTTTCTGCTTCTAGGACTTGACAGGCTGATCTCTCTCATCGTTGATGCTCCAAGTATCCGAGATGTCATTGCTTTTCCTAAATCCTTCAGGGGACGAGACCTGATGGGCAATGCTCCAGACTATGTCACTCCAGAAGAACTAGAGCCATATCACATCCAGGTTTCCTGGCCTCTTGCAGAAAAAGAGGCAAAGAAAACCTGACTTCAAAGCCAGTGATGTAAGCTGATCTGTTTAACCAGAGCTTGTTACAGCTTCTAAATACTACAATTCAGTTTAGAAAACATCAACTGTTATGGGAGGGTGGGGTGACAGCACAACCCCACTGTACTATGGCAGTTTTAGGATTGAATGGGAAAGAGGTATGAGGGCTCCCTGGTAGGAATTCACCCTTGGGTTGGTAATGGGAAGGAGAAGGAGAAAAGCAAAAGAAAAGAATGTAACTTTAGCGTAGGATATTGAGACTGTTGGCTTTGGGGTGTCATGTTGGAGGGAAGACAGGATCTATTTTTTTCACTCCCCACTTTTTACATGTCCCTTGTAAAGTATTTCTCCTCCCATCTGGAGGAGATGGTGTCGGCTTCCCTGGCAGGATGGTTTGTATTCCTGATGATCATTGACTCTGTTAGCTGAGGACTGTTGCAATAAAGCAGTGCTGTGCTGCGCCAAGGGCTCTGGACACTTCACAGCAAAACTTCAGTGCAGCCAGCAGCTTGTCTCATGTTGGAGGATACAAGATCATCCAGAACTTGCCACAGGGAGCTCGTATTCAGCTGTGCTCCCCCTTCAAAGAGGGGGAGAGAAGCGTTCATAACATTTGCAACAGTTGTCCTTGTAACACTTGCCAAAGAGGTGATGATCTGTCTTTGGGGCCTGTGGTCCTGGTGCTTTCCAGCACACTAATTCTGAAGTTTGTATGTTTGTAAATAAAGTTTATCTGGCAATGTGGTTTTGCCTGAGCTTGACTTTGGGCTTTCTCTACAAAAGCAAGCTGCCAGTTTTTCTTTGTGACTGCTGATCCCTCCAGGAGATGACAAGAAATCTACGACAGCATAGCAGGGTTGCCAGTCTTCTGTGAATTCTGCCTGGTCCTGCAAACCTGCTGCTGCAGTGGTGAGTGATACAGCAGCAAGTTCCTCACAAGCAACTGTTCATCCCTGTCCCACACCAGAACCGCCACAGCGCAGGAGCGACTTCTACTGAGTAGAGCACGGGCTCTAGCAGCGTCCTACCAGACCACGCCACTTGGCTCTGCTCTGCGGTGTATAGCA
The DNA here is from genome assembly GCA_009819775.1 of Phoenicopterus ruber ruber. Classification (NCBI taxonomy): domain Eukaryota; kingdom Metazoa; phylum Chordata; class Aves; order Phoenicopteriformes; family Phoenicopteridae; genus Phoenicopterus; species Phoenicopterus ruber. The sequence goes on from CM020222.1 coordinate 30,362,827, forward strand.
AGCCCTCTGCAGAGGCGCTCCGGTAGGGCTTAACAACTCTGTTTAGGTTGGAGAAAGCAGAGAGTTGGTGGGAGGAAAGGAGGAAGGTGAAGAAGCTGAGGAAAAGAGAAGGAAGAGATTACCTGAACCAGCTAGGAAGATGGTGCAAAGGGAGAGCTGCTGTGTCCCAGCTGGGAAGGACAGCAGGAGGCATCTGCCAGAGGAAGTGCATGAGGACAGGAGGAAGACTGCAGGTCTTGTCTGAGGTGATGCTGAGCTCCAGCCTTCTCCAGGATCCTGTCCTGCAGATTCTAACAGATTCTGGGCTGCTCCAAGGGTTGTCAGCTAATTCATTCTCCACGTTGTGGGGTAAAGTTACATGGTGGTGAACACTGTTGGTTTTTTAAATACTGGACTGTCCTGTTGATAAGAAACAGTAAGGGAGGTGGCCCTTCTCCTTAAGGTGGGTTGGTTTTTTTTTTGAGTACTCTATAGAAGCTAAAAGTACTATCCATAGACAAGTAACAGTAGAGCTGACTTGCTGCTGCTTTGCAGATCATAAGATGGTGGAGTTGTGTGTAAAAGAAAATTTAGATCCTTTCTCATGATTGTTATCATCAGTCTTAGATCATGGTTAAATACTATTTAAAAAAAAAAAGAAAATAGTGTCCTGGATTTGTATTCACATTCATTGTAGCCAAACACTGAATTCCTTAATTTTTTCCTTGTATTAGCTATTCATTCTTACCTTGAAACTAATTCACCTTGGTTTACTACTCCCTGTCCCGTCCCTCCCCCCCAGCAGGAGCTGTCAGTAATGGAGTGAGGATCAGTTTTCAGAGAAGCTGAGCTGAAAATTGGATCTCTAAGCAGATCCATGTTAAAAACAATTTTTTTTTTTTTTGGTTGTTTTTGCGGGGAGGAGAGTCACCTTGTGAGACTTATACCAGATATTTTTGTTCCCTTAACTTGTAAGTGGTGATACAGAATACAGCCACTACAAGGCTATGTATTATGTTCAGACTGCTTTTTTAGAGGATGCTAGGATGCTGGACTTTGTTATTTAGTTTCTTTACTGGCAGTGAGATTAAGATTTGCATGGAATTTGCTTGAGGATCATCTGTGTTCCTAAAGCAGGGATGTCAGAGGCTTGTTTGAGGACATGGAATCACAGAAAATAAGTTATTCTGAAAAGTTCTTCGCTCCCCCAGCCTTATTTATAGTAACTGTAAACATAATGTGCTGAACCCTTATTTAAATTGTGAAATAAGGGGTACTGTATCATTTGGTTAGTAACTGTTTGCCAAGGCAAATGCTGTTTACATCTGGAGTCCTGGTTCTTTAAATAAGGATTATCATCAAGCGTTCAAAGGGTAACTGATGCTCTAAGAGGCTTAGGCAGAAATGTAACACTGCCTGGAACATTCTTCTTGAGAACACTTGTTAAAACATGTGAGCAGGCTGTCTCCGAGGCATACGCATCCCTCTCTCTCGTGCAAGCCGTTTTGTGCGATGTTTGTTTACCCGCTGCTGCATTAAGGACTCACTGCAGTTACAAGTGTGTGATGAGCTACAGTGAAAAAAACGCAACAAAACATGTCGTCTGAGCTGCTGCAGTCCTGCCACAATTAGGTCAGCGGAAAAGACGTATCCCAAATTTATGCAAGCCGCCTGTGCTTGGATTTGTGAATGAAGGTGGCTTACAATACAAGTGTGTGAATGTGCCAGTGGTGGTGTGAATGTTGCCCCAGAGAAGACATTTAATTGTTTTGGTTTTTGTAAAGCGTTGTGTAATGTTTCACTTGGGCTTGCGGAAGCCTGATCTACAGAAAGTCACTTTGAACCACAATGTAGTTGCCATGCTTAGCTGCGTATTTTGGTAGAAGCAAGAGTAGATGGATGTTACAGAGAAATACATGGAAATTAGGGGTGGTCATATTGCAGATCAATGTCTCATGTATGTTGGAGAAAAGTCGCTGGCCCGTGATCCTGAAAACAGATGTTACAACCACTGCTTCAGTTCAGCGCAATGTCCGTCAAACACCTGCTGAAAATAAGCTACAGCATGACCACAACCCGCAAGCTTTCACAGAGCCCTTGCTGCTTCTACCCTCCTTTTTCTCCTGTATGACACAAACCTGTGGAGAAATGTAGCTCTGTCAGCTGTGCCAGAACATGCAAAGCCCTGGACTCCTCTATTAAGAGTTAATCTTTAAGTAATCTTTCAGTAGAGGTGTGGTGTGTGAGAAAAGGTCGGTGAATGTGTATTGCTGCCTGGTGTGGGTTGGCGGGGTTGTTTTCCCTTCCCCATGCAGCGGAGGTGTCCAGGCCCACGCCAAACTAGCAGTGTAAATCTGCTCATCAACTTAACGAGACCCCAAAGCCCTTGAGGGTGCCTTTATACTGTTCCTTTTTGTCCAAAGAGCAGGCAGTAATACAATTAGCAGACGCAAACTCCTCCCTGTGTTGGAGGTACTAATGAGACTGTCGGCTGTCACCCCCCTGGCACACAGAGCAGTATGTATGCACATAAAATTAGTAACTAAACCCTATATGGTTGCTATCTCCAGATTCCTGCAGTGATTTCTACATATCATCATGACCCCTCTGCTCTTTCAACTTCTTTTCAATGTGTGTGTGTACGTATGATGGACAAGAGAATTGTCCAGCCTCCGGCTGCTCTACCCAGAGCAGTTGGCTTTGTTGGGAATAGAATCACCAGCTGGACACAGGTGCTGCCTGTGGATTTGTTTTGGGCCTTTGCTGATAGGGATCAGCTTGTGATGGTTGAATGTGTTCCCTGACATGGACTAGCGTACAGGGGATGTGAACGGTGGGGTGAGTGATAGGATTGTACAAGGGGTGCTCTTGCAGGGGCCAGAGTTGTATGTACGGCCTCTGTACTCCTTTAACCCCGCCAGCTTTCTGATTTTCTTCTGTTAGATCTGAACAAAACACTGGTAAAATGGAGAGACAGTTTATTCCCCACCTGTAGGGGAACTGGCTCTGTGCATGTTTCAGTAGATGTGACTGGAACAACCCTCTAGTAAGTTCGTACTACCCTTTTGTAACATCAGAGAGAAGTTTCTGGTCTGTTTCAGTATTTTTTTTCCCTTCCAGAACAGGAATGTAGCATGCTGGTGGGATTCTCAGCAGCCAAAGCGTGGGGTTGTTTTCTGAAAAGTTTCTGGTGGGTTGACCCTGGCTGGATGCCCGGTGCCCACCAGAGCTGCTCTATCCCTCCCCGCCTCGGCTGGGCAGGGGAGAGAAAATACGACGAAAGGCTCGTGGGTCGAGATAAGGACGGGGCAATCACTCAGCAGTTACCGACATGGGCAAAACAGACTCGACTTGGGGAAAATAGTTTAATTTATTGCCAATCAAATCAGAGCAGGATAATGAGAAATAAAACCAAATCTTAAAACACCTTCCCCCCCACCCCTCCCTTCTTCCCGGGCTCAACTTCACTCCCGATTTCTCTGCCCGCTCCCCCCGAGCGGCGCAGCGGGACGGGGAATGGGGCTGCAGTCAGTTCATCACACGATACCCGCAGGTTCAGAGTGCTTATTAATTTCCAGTTCTGCTGAAAACAGACCTCTGCTATACGAAAATACTGTAATTCATAATAAGTCAGTAGAAATTTTCAAGGAATCTTTTCAGCTGTTTGCAGCTGGATTTGTACCCACTGTTTACCCCATGGGGAAAAGGGGAGAGCTACTGCTCTGTATCATCACTCTTCTGTAGCCCGAGTCTGACAGAAGGACGTTTGTGTGTGCTTTTCTTCATCGTGGAGAGCGTGGGGACCTTAGCTCAGACCTGATGTGGGGATGCTCAGTGCTGTGGAAGCCAGAGGACATTACTTGGAGGTACAAAACTATTCCCGGAGCTAGATTGTAGACCCAGTTTTGCTGCATGCGAGCAGGAGGTGGTGCGAATCTCCGACCCCAGGAAGGCACAACTCCACTGCTCCGTATTTCACCGGCATCTCTCCCGCTGGGAGGAATGGAGCAGGTACGGCGTCGGGTGATGCTGCGCCGATGTCCAGCATCTGGTGAATACAGGCAGCCTCAGGGAGAGAGTCCGTAATGGTAAGAGCGTAAGGATAAGGAGAGCTTGTTCTCCCAAACGTAAGGGTTTCTCTTCCCCCTCCCCACTTTCTTTATACCTTTAGCTGCTTGCACAATGATGTTTTGACCATGCTGGCTCGCCGTTGTCAGCGCACGCAGCCAGCCGTTTCGTGCGGACGCTTGGTACGCTCTTTGGCCCGTGCGTTGACAGCAGCAGAAACGGCAAAGACAACTGGCAGCCACCTAAACGGTCCCACATGGAAGTCCCCTGTGTAAGCTTCACGTGACTTCACCTCTAAATGTTTGGGCTCTTACTTTAGGCTTGTGTTCTAGTTTGTTGGTTTTTTTCCAAAGCATTGTTTTATGTAATTAAAAAAAATGTTGATTACATGCGGTCACCAGCTGTGCCAGCCACAATTTTACAGCAAACAGAGCTCTGTGACAGATATATTCAGCCTGGATTGGTCACATTTGTCTCTAATAATCCATCAGGCTCCAGCTTTCTTGTTATATTTTGATAGCCTTTGTGTAGTGCTAAAGTAGAGTTGAAAAATGCTGCAGACAGTTCTCCCATTAATTTGGTCATATTTTAAATGTAGTTGTATTCCTGTAGCCATGAGTTCTGCTGTTAAATTATGTGTTATTCTAAGAAGTACTTCCTCTTGCTTCACTTAAATCTCTCATCAGGTCATTTCATGAGATACCTTCGCATTTAGGTTATTAGAAGGAACAAATACTGAAATTCCTTCTATATTTTCCATTCCGCTCATCATTTCACAAACTTGTATCCTCTGTTTTTCAATCATACAAACTTTAAGCTGTAGGGTTTTAGGTTCTCTCATCCGCCTTCCTGTGGAAATCGCTGCATCTCTCCGGTGCTACCAGCAGTGACCTTCCATACACCCATCGACAGCTGAAGTGGCCAAAAGCTGATGCTGTTGTAGGATGGTTGGAGTCTTTTTTTTTTTTCCTCATGCGTTACTGTTTGTATGTATCAACCTTGATTCTCTGCTCTGTGCGGTGTAAAGGTACTAGTTAACTTTTTTTGGTGCAAAACCTAGTATTAACCATGTACTTCAGTTACTAGTGAAAAAAAAAAATTATCAGAAAGATCATAAAGTACCTGAAAAAGAAAGGAGGAAGCTTTGGCAACAGTTTGCGCTTTCCCAAATAGCAGGTGTATACCAAAGTGAATGATATAAAAACATTTCTGGGAACAGTTAGTACAAGGGGCATGTACAGTGGCAGTTTTCTCTGGAACAACAATCACAGCGTACTATTGGATTTTTTTATATTATCCTCTATTTTGAGAGTGATAGATTTAAAACACTCTGTCCTGAGAATTTTACTTGTTTGCTTAGCAATTTGAAGAGAATTGTAGACGAAGGCTTCAGCTCTTTGATGGTGTCCTTTGAAATGCAGGCTCCTCATTTGTCATCTATTCAATTTTTCTTGTCATTAGATCTTTATGTATAAAGAAAAAGCCATCCAGTATGATTTTGTAAAAGAAAAGCCTTAAATGTTTTGGGGGTCTGGGTTGGTGGGTTTTTTTTTTTGTTGTAGCATGAACAGAACTAATCTGGCAGCAATTACAGTGCCAGGGCTCTGATTAGGGTGGTACCGAGCGACTCTAATCCTTTCAAACAGCATCACTTCACTTTGTGCAAAACAAAGTGTCCGGAGCAAAATGGGTGTGATATTTCTCGTAGGTGATACAGCCCCGACAACTGTAAAATGCCATTTTTTTTGCGGCTCTGAACAAACATATCAGAGAACAAACAGGAGAGGTGGGTGGGTGACAGACAGGCTGACTAGCTCAAGGTCGCACGGGGTATTGTCCCAGAGGGAGCATCCCGGGAATGCTGTAACAGCTCACATAGAAAGCTAACTCGTCTCTAACCTCCCATACTTCTTTACAAGCAAAAAAAGGCTGGAGTTTAAATAAAAAGTACTATGTCATATTCATAGTAAAAGTTTAAAAAAGCAGTTACGTAAGGCCAGAGCTTGGTTTGGATGTTTAGGATGTCTTGTAAAAATCCCAGGAGTGTTTTAAATAGAATTCAAAGTGAAAGCATATAAAGGCACAAATTCTCATTCCATATTTTCACTGTTAATATTGTATAACTAAGGACAGATCCAGCAAATCCCTGGCAAATGTTGGGGGGGGGGGGGGGCATGTGTGATTCTTTTAATGGGAGGAGCATAATTTTAGCACCGCTGCCACAGAAATACGCAGGACCAAGCTCTCCCCACAGTTGCCTTTGGAGATAGCTTGCTGGGTTTAATGCAGGAGCCACATGAAGAAAATATGTGGCGTGCTATTACTAATTTCATTTGTGGAAGATGAGATAAATAATAACAAATATAAACACCGATTAAATGTAGACTCACCAGTTAAATAACTATGCTGACTAAATTAATATACAAAGAGGCGCTTTGTAGTCAGGATGACATTCAGCTGGAATGATACTCTCTGAAAGGCAATTTCTGCGGGTTTATCATTTTATTAATACTACCTGAACAACCTTCTGTTTAAGTTGTGAGTCTGCAGACCTTTTTCCTGCGTGTCGAGGTCATTTCCATCCCCCCTTTCTGCTCCTCACTGCTTCCTTGGCAGTGCTGGTCCAAGCCTTTGAGGGATGCCCGGCGAGCAGCCCCTCGCTATTTCAGCTAGGAGCAGTTTTTGGATCCAGCACAGTGCATGGCCTCGTAAACAGCTGCTGCACCTCGGGTGAGGAACGGGAGTAAGAGACTGAGGTTTGGGGATATAGGATCGAGGACCGCTTAAGCTGAGCCTGCCACTGAAGTAAAATAATGTGCAATTAATTCATGCTGCCACCTCGTGGCTCCTGCTTTGAAAGATTTTAAAAGTACTGAAAAGTGTCAAAACAATCAGAATCTGTCATGCAACAGTAGGAAATACCGAAGCTGTTCTTTAAATAGCCAGTGACACAGAAGATTTTTGTGTGTTTTCCTAGGGGTTACTGTTCCCTTTGAAATCATAAAGTAGGTTGCTGGTTTATTCCTTGGCCTTTCACTGTGGTGTGAACTGAAAGCTGGAGGTGTGCAGTGTGTGTTTATAGGTATCCTCTGTGACACTACACATCGTATTATGGAGAACAGCCATCACATCATGTGCAGTTACAGAAATTTTTATGCATTTTAACAAATTCATAAATAGAAAATGTCATTTAACATGGAAGTCGATTTATAGTGTTCATTTATTTATTAAGGATACCTGGAGGATAAGTAAAACCGAGGAGGAGAAGTCTCACCAGAGTCTGCTGAAGGCTGTGTCCACCCCAGTGTCACAAAAGAGGAAACGCTGGGGGTGCTCGGGAGGGTGAGCTCCTCAACTCGCCTCGCTTTCACCACTCAGGACTCAACATGCTGTCACTGAACAGCAGGATGTTTCTAATTGAGCTTAATGCTTTTATGACCTCTTTGGCAGCTCCTGCGTTTCACTTGACCTTGCTTTTGGACTGCTCTAGGTTTGTTTGGGGTTGGTTTGTGTTTCCCTCCCCCCCACCCCTCCCCGGAGCTAGGATTGCTCGTGCTAATGTCTTGGATTTCTCCTCTGTCTGCAGACGACTCTCTCAGAGTCCCTTGCTCGCTGCGGTCCCTGTTGCAGGCACAGGCAGAGACTCCAGGAGGCAATGCCTCCATGGCCTTCTCCAAATCTGTCTTCAGGGCACTCTGAGACTATACGAAGGGTTACCACGCCACTGTTGGCGTTTGTAATTTATAACATTTAACGTAATATTTGATAGATGGTGCGTTGGACTGTGCTGCATGGCTTGCGTGGCCAAATGAAACTTAATTTTTTTTATTCCAGGCTTCTGTTTCAGCATTACAGCTTGGTTTCTTCCAGGTTGCCTAACTCGGAGCTTACCTCTTGAGCAAAGGGAGCGAGCCTTCGGTGACAGCGACCTGAAGTGCCTCTACTAAATGAATAACCACAATTCTCCCTTTGTAACCGTAGGATTAGTTTACATCTCTAAGCCTGCAGGACGAATGCTTTTTGCTTCGTCACGATCCCTTAATGTAAGAAATACTTGTTATGACTGTGACAACCCTTCCTTTCAGTAGTCCCGGTAAGCACAACAAATGAGCAGGTCAGCACTTTCCTTGGTCCTCCTCATGCCATTAATGTACGTGTGGGATCATCGTGGGAACAGAAAGACCTATTGAAAAAATGTCAAGAAGACCAAAATGTTTAACGCTTTATTTTTTTTCATACTAGTCACTGTTGAAAAGTTCAAGAGAAAGAAGTGCTGACTAGCACTGCTGGTGATAATGACAAATAGTGATCTCTCTGCTTAGAATAGAGGAAAAAATACATTCAAGAGGGCTCTTGGGAAATCAGGTGGTCTCAAGCTGTCTGGGTGCCAGGAATTTTATTAAAAAGCTAGCTATGGTTTCAGAGTCATTTGTGGTGATTTTTGACAAATTATAGTGGATATGTGAGGCACCTGACTGCCGTAAAAGTCGTGCAGTACCTGTCTCTAGAAAGAATAAAAAGAGGGCCTGGGTAATTACAGAGCAGTTTAATTTTCATTTACAGAGGAAAAAAATCTGAAACAAAAAGCAGCCTGGAAGATGCTGGACGAGTAAACCATGTGGTTTTCGTTGAGCAAAGTCATCTCAAACTGAAGTAGTATCATCCTATGACAAGACTAAAAGGTCTTATTGCTAGTGACAAATACCGAGTCTTTTCGGCGTAGTCGCACCTAATGTGACTCTAGACAAAACTGGGTACAAAATGGTTGGATGATGCTACCTGGGGGGGGGGGCGAAGGGGGGCGGAATTAAGTGTGTATCTACAGGTGCTTGTCCCAGGAACATTTCTTTCAATCTTGGATGGTGAATAGAAAACATAGTTTCATGTATTTATTAACAAACTAGTACAAATTTGGAGAATCTGGAGGCTATAGGGAGAGGGATACGGCTGGGATCAAACCTTGGCTAAATGCAGAAATGGTCATGGAGAAACTAGGATGCCACGCAATAAAGATCAATGCACGTTGCTGTATTTGGGAGCAAAAGCCCATCTCTGTAGACAGCAGCAGCAGCCGACCGGCTCTTCTGACAGCAGCAACTGCTGGTGTTTATACTGGGTCACAAGCTAAACACGAGTCAACAAACTCGTCCTGTTGTGAAAAAGCAAATACCGCGCTGGGGTGGAAACAGTCGTGCAGACAGCAAAACACGCGTTGCCGTCTCTCCGTTGCGCTCGGCGTGGTGCGGCCTCAGCTACAGCGCCTGGGTTTGGGGTTTGGAGCCCTTGAGGAGCACCTGCATGCTGTTGTAATTCCCAGTCTGTGCTTCTGGATGGGCGAAGAGCAGCGCGGTTCGCTTGCTGCCTCGTGACTTGGGTGTCGAATGATTCTCTTTGATACAGAAAAGCTGTTTCCTCCTCTCTGCAAGCAGGGAAGGCAGAGACTGATGTGAGAGAGCTGACCGGGTGAACAAGTCGGGTTTTCTTTTTGGTGTCGCCTGTGGTGCTCTCCTAAAGCTTGATTTTGGGCCCCTGCAGAGCTGACCTGTTACGCCGGTGCGCTTTTGACAGTTAGTTCTACATTTGACCACTCCGTCTTGTTTAGTAGGTGCTGATGTTTTCCAAGAGGGACCGATACTGATATTCAGGTAGTTGTGAAAGTCCATTCTCGTATTTTTTACCTAATCTCATTGCATATTTCTCTCAGATTGAACCTTACAGACCCAGCGGATGATCATGTTCCCAATACTGTATGTTTTTAAGAGCAGAGGGGCTGTTTACATCATAGCTTTGCAGATTCTGGGTGCTGCCTGAAGTCCACGGGACTCCTGGAACTTGCATCCACACTGCCTTTGTAGGCACTCTGAGCTCAGGGTCATCTGAGTCTGGATCAACTTGACTTGCCCGTGCAGCTGTGGGGACTCGGGAACATCTTGTCTGCCTGCTGTCAGGCAAATAGTCTCTTTGCAAAGGCAGATGACGGAAAATCCTGAAATATAATCCTCTCTCTGTGGGTCACCTTGTTGGGACATCTTTAGTCGTGCATAAGGAGACTGCAAGCAGGATATGCACAACTCGGCTAATGAATATAGCTTTACAGCTTTAATACACAGGACAGGTAGGTTTTAACAAGCTGCTAGACCAAGCGTTAGTATGCTTCTACCCTCCTCTCCCTAAGACATCCAAAGAGTCTTTGCTGGCCCTGTAGGCATTGCCAGGAGCAGAAGGGTCGGTCTCCCATGCTCCCTGCAGCGGATCCTTAATGGTGCTCAGTTGCTGTCTTCTGCCTCCATGAGTATTTCCTATAGAATTTTCAGTAGTGATGTTTTTCCCCTTGAATCTTTGAGCTACTGACTTTCCCTGCTGCAACAACCCTGTCACTTTGTCTTATCTAGCTATGTTTTATATCTCTTTTCACTTCTTGGCAATTTCTTCTGCTTATTTTAGGGAGCTGGGCTGCATTGAAGTTAGCCGTTGGGCCCTTGGATGCTGTTGCACCACTTGGAGAGAAGGCAGAAGGTTTGCAGAGAGAGGATTATGCTATCCCCGGTCTTGGAGGCAGTGCCGGTGAAGGCTAAGCAGGTAGCAGTGTCGATGTCAGGCAAGTGATGGGTTAGGCTGGCAGGGAGGGAGGAGGGTAAGAGCCAACCTCAAGCACCAGCCCCAGCTCCGTCTCACCACCAGCGTTGATTCTGGGGGCTGCATTGCCTGCCTTCCCAGGGGATAGACCTTCCCAACTCATGGATACTTAGAAGAGACTTTCTGCTGCCTCACAGCGCGGCTCTAGGTTTTGTCGGGTTGCAGTGGTAGAAATCCAAAAGAGGAATTAACCTGCAGGTACTTAGTCAGAGCCGGCATGTGGTTTTCCAGGCATGGAAGCTGGTTCTCAGGGTCAAAATGGCTGAACTGCATTTAGATAGCTTGGCCAGTGTCATGAGAGCATCTAAATGCAACAGCCTGGGCACTGGAGAGGGATGACTTAGTTCCTGGGCCTCTTGTTCTTTGCCCAATGGTACTCGGGTCACACCATCTTCCACAGAGGGTAAAGACAGGCACGTCTCCTCTCCAGGTGCACCTCCCTTTAAACAGGGGCTCAGCAGTCTTCCCAGATGTCAGTTTAGCAATGCAAGGGCTAAACAAACAGCAACAGATGGGAAGTCCCCGGGTGTTGTGCACCACAAAGCCGGAATACGACTCCAAAACACATTGTGCAGAGTTGCTGCTCACAGTGGGTTAGCTTGAGCGAGTGGTGAGCTACAGCCGAAGGAAATAAGAGAGCAGCAGGAACGTTGTTATATCCTTCTCAGTTGTGATTAGAAAGGAGCATTGGAAGATTCTATGATTCTAAGATGATGGCTCACCTCTGAGCTCTGTGTGTGGCTGTTGCAGCAAGGGTAAATGCAGAATTAAGAGTAGGGTTTTTTAAAGACTTTTTTTTCTCCAGAAACGCTTTACCAAGAGTGTTGCTCCCAGGGGCATTTACTTTAGGAGAGAGAGGGGTTATCTCAAGAGTCCTTTCCCAAAAGAGTTCTCTGTTATGTGATGTTTTAGCAAGAAAGACCTTCTCCAGAGACTGTTTTCCCTCAGGAGATTAATCTGGTTTGCAGAGCTTCTCCTTGTATGTTTCAAAAAAACTCGCTTCTGTCTCTATGTATTTGGAAACAACACTTAACATCAGTTGTAGCCTCTGCTCTGTTGGTTCCCTGTGACGTGGTGGTGGTCTCCCTGACCTCGCACGCTGGGCTTCAGTCACACAGAAGTTACGGTACAGCCGTCTGCGGTCGATGCCTTTGCTCAGTACTGCCCCTGGCTTGGACTCTACTTACAGACATCCAAAGCCCTGGGTCACCGTCCTTTCTCGAAGTCTCATCCCCCACTGCTTTCAGGTAGGTGTCCAGGAACATGGCCCCAGGATCGGGGACTAGTGGAACCAGAGGCTACACAAGCATCCACAATTCAGTGCTTTTTCTCTTGGTTTCCCCATGGGAGTGAATTTGCCTTTTCTGCCATTTGCAAGCCCAGTTTAGCCAATAAAGGGCTTTCCCAGAGTCCCAGTGTCACAGATTCGAAGCCAGACGAGTAGCGGTGTTGTCCTGTTTCCCACCAGTGCCAGCGCTGCCACATGATGGTATCTGGAGCTAAAAGACCTCTTAGGGTGCGTGGCATCTGAAAAACACCTGAGTGACTAGCTCTGGGGTTTATATTTCCAAGGCCAAGTGTTGCTGGATCCACAACCTGGTTTAAGTAGGGCAGAACATGTGTGTGTGAGGGGAAGGGGAGAGAAATGCCACGGGCAGGCGGACTGCCAGGGAAGCTGTCTGCCCCTGCAGGGACGGGGGTTCCCGAGGTGGACCCAAGCCATCAGACTTTACAGCCAGGACGAGCTGCTAATTTCAGTAATGGCACTGCCCCGGCTGCCTGTTTTGAAAGATGCTTGGGGTTTGTTTATGCAGAAGGGAGTCGTGTTTTGTGAGCACGCCATCCACCACGGGAGATGTGTCTGTGAGCAAAGGGCCAGCACTAATGCCATCCTGCGTGGCTGTGAATGAATTTGCCCTTTATTCAGCGCTCTCCACCCCTGCTGAGCCGGGAGCCCTGCACCGCTGATGCTGCCATTTGCAGCGCTGCTTCAGCCAGGCTTCCACACCCCGGTGCCTCTAATCCCGGACAAAACCCGGGCTGTGGAGCAGCAAACACAGAGACCTCTATTCTTAGCCTGGAAAGCCTCAAAGCTGGTTCTCTGGGGTGTAGGGCGATGAATATGCAGTTGCTGGAGCTCTCGACAAAGCCGAGCCGAATAGCAGCGTTTGTTGATAGCCCTGAACACACACTCCTCTCCCATTGGATCCGTAGCCTTCACTGCAGCTTTTCCCAGTTACATAAATATGGCCTATTTTCCCCTCATGAATTAACACCTTGCTTGCTAAGTTTAGGCTTTCGCACGCATGCAAAACAAACCCTCTGATTTTTCACACGCAGCTGGAAATCCTGGCTCACCCAGGAAGAAGCTGTCCCTGCCCGTGTAAAGCCTTCACAGCGGTGACGGGCAGCGGCGCTGGCACTGTCCCCTCGCGAGTGGCACGACTCTGCGAAGTCCTGGACACCACAGTGCAAATCATCCGAGATGCCTTGTCCTTTTTCCCACCCCGGGACAGTCGGACCCAGCCGTGTGGCTGTGAGGATGCCGGAGGGTCTGCCTCCCTGGCAGGCTGCGCAGCCTCCTGGAGACCGGGAGGTTGGCTGCGTGCTTTGGGGCACAGAGCAGATGGCTCCTCGCTCCCCAGAAAACACTGCTGTGGGTATTTCTTTCTTTTTTTCCCCTAAAGATGGGACACCCCCGCCCCCCTGAATGTACTGGGAGATTGCGCTGGAATATATCTGCGTTAAAAATAGCCCGATAGAGAATGGATGTCATTTGGAAATCTCCCAGCCCCGGGGTGTAAGGAAGCTGACTTGCATCCCCTGAGACTCTGGGCGGCTTTATTAGTGATAGAAGTAATACAGATGCACAGGGCTGGGAAGCAGATGCCTGCGCCCCACCTTCCACTGATATTACTCCCGACTTCAGCAGCCTAAAGGGATCCAGCTCCCCAGCGCGGCTGCGGTCTCTGCGTGGTGGAGAAATGGTCAGGATCTTGACAGAGCATCAAATCTCAGCTTCTTACTCCTCTTGTGGTAGGAATAAGGATACCTGGTCGTAGGTCCTGAAATGATCATCCCCTGGGCCAATGTATCTGCTGCTACAGTCAGAGAAGCCATCCATACCTATGGATCCACAGTGAGACCTTTTCTATTCCGGGGCTGATGGCATGCCGTGACTTGAAATGTGTTCTGACAGCTCCTGGCAGGGTGACCCGCGAGGGAGATGTTTCCTGGAGCTGGGCACCAGCGTCCTGAGGCCAGCTGAGCAGGCAGGCGGATGGGGTGCTGGATTTTGGCTCAGTAGGACTGGGTCCTATCCTGCTCTGCTGTAGACGTGTGTGTGCGTGTGATCTCAGGTGAGTCTTGAGGGTGTATTACTGAAGATAGTCACTTAGAGATGGAGACGGACCTGGCAACGCGGTGTGCTCTCAGGTTGACTGCTGTGGAGGATATTGACCTGGCGACTTTCTGCGCTTGTAATTCCGTGCATCACACCCGTTGTTTTTTTATAAACAGCGGCCCCATGGCCAGATATTCATGTGTCTCTGAAATCACCAGTGGGAAACCTTAGAGTAGGGAGCTGCGGTAAACGGGTGACTGGGGGGTTTCAGGGAAGGGTATAATAGCTTAAGCATCTGACTTTGCTTTCATTTTAATCCTTCTGACCAAACTGAGCGCCCCAGATGAGACCCAGCCCCTCTGAGCGGTAAGACACTAGGGCAGAAGAGGGGAAGAGGCGCGGGATCTTTCAAAAAGCTGGCAAAGGCATTAGGCACAAAGCTCGCGCTTCCTTCCAAGGGGGCACGTGCTTCTAAGCATGTGACGCTTTAGAAAAACACATTGTAAAAATCTGTGGAGCGAGGAATCGGTGCCCCTTGGGGGAGGATTACGGCTAGATCTCTGCATCGCTGGTGTTTTGGGTCTGTCACTGCAGCAGATGAGCAGAGCGTCAGGGACTGCAGGCAGCTCTGCACACACACGGCTTTCTGGGCAACATGCGAACGGGAGGTGTTACGGCTGGAGTGTCTTTCCACACCCTCCAACAGCCCTGCCATGCAGGACCTGTATCGGCATGACCCGGATAATGGGAATGAGGGGGGGAGGCTGAGCTTTAAACGATGCTGGTGCTTTGGGTATGTGCAACCCACTTTCTGTCTGTCTTGATGCAATGCCATCTGTAAAAGCTCTGGGACAGGCTAGCCCTACGCCATCCCTCAGCGCAGCTGAGGAGGACTGGTGCTGGGGATTTTTTTTTTTATGTTCAAAGGAGGAAAGGAATCATCAAGTAAAAGCTGAACTCTCTATTGCCGCAATCCCTTCCTGCCCAACAGTACGGCCCTTCCTCTCCCAGGTAAAAGCAAACAAAGACAACAAAGCCCCCGGTGCCCAGGCGGTAGTTTTCCTTGCTCCGATGGTCCGTGAGGCCCTAATCTCTTCCCTGTCCCTTTTCCCCACCGTGCCCCTGGCCAGCAGCGGATGCTGGCGAGTTCTCCACGGGCAGCAGCCAGCCTGCGGCAATAATGAGAGCAAGTCAGGCAGTGCCATCCTATACAAGCCTCCGTCTGCTCGGCGTGTGTGCATCTGCGAGAGCGCGCGCTCTCGCTCTCCCTTCTCCCCCTTCCCTCTCTTTCGTAACCCCCCTCCTTCCACCAGCTCTTGTTCTTTTCACGAGATGCAGGGCTAGGGAGCCAGGCAAAGTGGCACAGTGCTGCTGTTCCTCTGGAGCTAACCGCGGCCGGGCCGGGTCCTTCGCCCTCCCCGATGCACCGGGAGTCCGCAGACACTGTTCCGCAGGGTCCCAACCAGCCGTGTCCATCAAGCACCAAAAGCCACGTAGCCACCACCCCGCTGCCAGCTGCGAGACAGGTAAGAGCTAGGAGAGCCTTGGTGGGCGATGAAAGGCCCTGTGGTCCTCTGCTCGGTTACGAGTCCCTGGGGGAGGGATTTTTACTTGCTCCTGCCCCAGTTTTCTGTGGGGAAGGATGGCTCCGCAGGCAAAGCGGGAAGGGAAGGGTGCTGCTCAGATGTCACCCCTATTAATGTCACGGCAGCACTTCTCCCGGTGCATTAATCTTCCCGTGGCGTCTTAGGAATGGTCAAAGGGACACAGACACCGCTTCTAATGAGCAGGCGGGGAAAGAGAGCAGCGCATTTCTTACGTTAACCCCAGCCCAGCCCTGGCTGGGCTGATACAGGAGCAGGACTGGCCCTGGGGTGATCTCCGTTTCAATGGGATTAGCGGTGGGCCTTTGATGCTGGGAGAAAACATCAGTCGCTGCTGGTGCCTGCAGCTCTGAAATCTTTGCTATCTTTTCATTTTTTTCCCCCGCTTCGCTATTGTTGTTATTTTAAAATGGTGGCTTGTATTTCCTTTGAATATTTGGGTATCTGTGACATTGTGACTAACACCCGGGCTGGACGCTGGGGCTGAGCTAGTTAAAAATAAGACTAATTGGAGCGAAAGGAGAACGTGTTGGAGGCGAGAGAACTGCATTGAGCAGAAGCTGTAGCGAAAACTTGCAGACGGCAGGAGCGTGTGCACTCTTTGGGGGAAGAACTGGGGGCTCACCCGAGGGGGCTCGTTGCCCTGCAGCCCTGGCTGCGGGGCTGCTGTAACTCCTGGAGACCCCTGCAGCGGCAAGGGCCGTCTCTTCGCTGTTTGGTGGGTGAGGGGAATAAGCTGGTAATTTGGCACAGCGAAGAAATACACGGGACCCATCGTGCTAGCATCTTCTCTGTGTGGCTGATTATCACTGCACCCGATCCCGGAGGAATGCAGTGGCATCCTTCCATCTGGGGAGCGTGCACATTGCACAAAGGGCTGTGCTTTCGCTGTCCTGTTGTGCTGCCCTTCTCTGAGACTCGCTTGTTCCTGCAGCCCCAGGCTCCTCCGAGGCAGCAGAAATACGGTGCTGTCTGCACTGGCAGGACAAGCCTGGCCTCTTGCCCTGCAGTCCTTCCCCGCGGCTCTGGAGACGTGGCTCGGTCCTTAGGGCTTGACTGGCGCAGGTGTTGGCAGAGCTCGGTGTGCATCTCTATCCAGACTGGCAGGACACGGGCGATGACTGCAGGCCAGTCTCCCGAGGAGAGATCGGTGCTGGGTGCCGCAGACATTTTTATGAAAGAACCACCATCTGCTGGAGAAAGAGGATGAGCCCGTCTAACTCGCTTCATTTATGTTTTAATTAAGGCTAGAGCAGCAGCCTCCAGACATGAAAGAGAAATCCCAGCTCACCCGTGCGGTTAACTCTGTTTGTATTTCATCGTACAAATATCCATTCAACTGCTCGCGTGTTTAAAGTTAAGCACGTGCTCAGGTGTTTTGCTGCGGTGGGAATGACCTCCCGGTGCCACGTTGCATATTTGTATAGCGGTTAACAGCCCCAGTAAGTCCTTGCCGTGGAACCTGGATGCCCGGTAAGCCCAAGTTTTTGAAATAGCAGTGATAAGAGCAAAGAAGCATAGACCTTGTCCATCATAAATGGATTTGTGACTACAACCCCGAGATCTTGGGGCAGATTTCTAACATTCAATAAGTGACTAGTTTGCAGTGTTCAGCTCGCAAAATGCAGTCTGCTTGCAAGCACCTTGAATGATCTCTCAGCAGAAAATTAACCCCATCTGTCAGCAAGCCTCACTCCCTGGCCCGTGTCGAGCATCAGATCTCAATCAAAACGTCCAAGGGACGGAGCATCTGCGGTAGGGGATCGTTGTGGAGCTCTGTCTGTCGGGGTGGATCTGTCTCGGCTTCCCAGCCATACACACCAACCGCGTTACGGACGCTGCCATATTGACAGCGGCAGCGATGCTGAAAGCTGGGAGGACTCCAAGGCTGCACAGAGCAGCTCTGTGTCAACTCCAATCCTTTCTGCCTCCCTGCTCCGCACTAACAGCATCCTCTCCAACGCACACGCCGAGGCACCGACGCGCTGCTTCACGTGTAACTGCTCCTGGGCACGGCAGCGTGTTTCCTCCGAGAACAATTATGAAATGGTAATAAAGTGCTTTAAAGGGGAAATTCTCCCCTTTGATTCCTGCCTCGCACGCTGCCCCTCTCAGCCCGGAGCCTCCCACGCTGCTTAGCTCTCGGTTTTGCGTCCTGCCTGCCTGGAGGAATCAGGGAGGGAGTCGGGACCGCGCAGGCTGGGGCCAGGAGCTATCTTGCAGCGGAGGCATCTGTTCCGCTGCAGCAATCGCAACGCCCGAGAGCTGCAAACATGTCCAGGAGACACTTTTATCATTGACACAGGGGAGAATTTAAATAGCTGCTGTGCTCTCGAGCTAAGCCGGAGAAGAATCGTGGATCGCACTTTATGTAACTCATTTTTATTTTTAAACACAGCCTTTTATTTTCAAGAGGAGTTCAACTCAGTGGGTGTCTGCTATCTCCTGCCCTGCCTCGTTAGCACATGAGAGGTGGCTTCTTTTATCAACCCCCCATCAAGTGTATCAGCTGCTTGGTTTCCTCACCTACCCCTGAATCTCGGGCTCTCCTTGTTTCACCTTTCAGGATTTCCTGCCTGCCTGGCCCGTTGTGGAGAATGATTTGAGGTTTAAGGTGAATGGAAAAATTAACCCCTTAAAAACATTCTGAGCTACATCCATGGATGTTTCCTGACGTTATTGGAGCATATCTTTAGACGGGGGAGCCGTTCTTGTGGTTCTCTTCACGAGTTAGGCGGTTTGTGATTTGTTTTGCAGTTTAGGAAGCTATCCATGTCAGTCGTAATCCCCTCGTGCCAAGACAGTCACCGCGTGCTGGCCCCTGTGTTTTTCCCTGGACGCTCAAGCAAGCAGGCGGGCAGCCTGGCACAGTGAGCAGAGCATCGCGTGTCAGATGTCAGGTCCTAGCAGTTTTCTTCCAGCTTTAATTGCAAACAGCGGTGGAGGACAGCAAGCTCAGGAGACAAATTAATCACTAATTTGAATTACCCTGGGGTTGGGCCCATACAGGTACCAGTCTAGATTCTGGATAAATTTTGAATGACCATGTGTCGGAGGAGATCAAACAACGCTTTGTGTCCCGAGAGATTTGCTAGGATTGTCACTCCAGGTCCAGGCTGGTTGTTCCTTCCAGTCCTCCAGCAAAAATCCAAAGCTCCCTTGGGTCACAGCAGAAGTGGAGCATGGCTGGAGGCTTGTGGTGGAGCCGCAGGCAGGCTTTGCAGCATGCAGGTCACCTGAATTCCCAACGCAGCGAGTGCTGTGGGAGGCAGCCGGCCCCGTGTAACTGGCATTTTGCAGTCACAAAGCCTACATCACCGAGCATCTTCCAGAGAGATCACAGAAGCAACAGCATCTCGTGAAAACGTACCAAAGAACGACGACAGCTGTGGGAACGTAGCTGCCAAACATCACAGCGGTCTGAAGAAGCGCTTTCTTGACGCAAGGGAAAAACCTCTTGGACTAGCAAGTCATGAAGCACACCCTGGAACAAGCTCCTTGCAGCGCAGTACTAGAAAAGAGAGATGCTGGCACAGGAAAAGTCATCAAGTAAGAGCGAACGCAACCCCGAAGAGGTTCAAAGCCCTCGTGGCACGGATCACTGTGAATATCACAAGGCCACAAAGTCAGGAATGAGAAGCGGAAGCGACAGCGGCAGGCTCGGCGTGACGGCTCGTTAAGCATAAAATAATGGAATCCCAGAGCGGCAGCAGACCCCCGAGGAAGCAGAGCAAGAGTGAGAAGATAGATAGGGAGAAGTCTGCCTAAATGTCGAGGTGAAGGAGTTTATTTAAGGCAAACCCCTGGAGATACCAGCCAAGCTAATGAGCTAGTCAGCGTAGGCATCCTCTGATCTTCCAGCTCCGAACTGAGAAGGGTGGTCAGCTGCCAGCTCCGGGAGGAGCATCCCTGCAGCTGGAGAGGCGAAAGCCGCACAACTGCCAGCCGGAGCTGCCGTCCTGGTCCTGCCAGGCACGTAAGGACAGCCGTACTGGAAGGAAGAGATGTCTTCAGGCCACGCAATTTTCTCTAGCAGTTGGGTGGCAGAAACTGGGACCAAGTGAAACCAGTGGAGGTGTTTGGTCCAGAAGCAGTTTTTGGGTAAAATCCACTTGAATGATGATCAATGGACAAAACGCACGGAATAGGCAGGGAGGCATTTAAAATAATAGGGAGGGTGAAAAGGACCTTGGAGATGGTGGTGAGAAGATTAACGTCCAGGCAACAGACTGGCAAATTCCCTTCCACCCTGTCCAGTGAGAGCCAACAAGCCAATGCTGCACGTGTTCCCCGCTTGTGTGTTTGCTGTTAGCAGGTCATGAGGAAATTACTTAAAGTATTTCTTGGAGAGATTTAAAATTTTGGATGGGATTCAAGCCTAATATCAAAATGAGTTATTTTATTAAAAGCTTTTAAATAGAAGCTACAGAGTCGTCAGAAGCAGGAGGGCTATTTTAGAAGGAATTTGCTATAAACCTCTTCTACTGCACAGAAGCTTTCTAAAATATTACCCTGTAAAAACATAATTCTCTTTATCTGCAATTTAATTACATTTCCCATAGTGCCTGTGTCAACACAGTTCACTTATTTTTGTTCTCTATTAGCTCACACCTGGCCCAGGGAACGAGAAGAAAAAACTGTTAATGTTCAGAGCCGTTTGTGGGTCGCTCCAGAATCTCACTGAGGTCATGAAAAGGGTGTACGGACGTACCGGAGAAATAGGAATTGGGATCTCTGTCCGTACTGGCGATGGCTATGGGATGGCAATACAGAAAACTGAGGAGCGAGAGCGCTCACGCGGTCCTCTGATCTATCCCATCCGGAGTTAGAGGATCAGAGGTTTTGAACTGTTTGAGACGGCAGCAATGGACCGGAATTATCCAGAGCTTTGTTGATGGAACATTTTGCTGACCTCTCCCACCCCACAATGTCTGTGTGTGTAAATGAGATCTGAGGGATGTCTTCTAAGTGTTATGAAAACGCTGTCCCTCGTGACATCCCGCGGCTGCCCAAAGAGAACCTGGAAGTGTGGAAATGCATTAAAACAAAACAAAAATGACACGTTAGAAGTTAAACTCTTGGTGATGTTATATTAAATTTGGCTTGGGTTTGGGGCAAGGGCTGAAGCTGACTGTTATTTAACTTGAACAAACCAGCCTGTCATACCAGAGGCGTAAGATGAACCTCAACCTTTGACCTTGGCTGAGAGGAGATTGTATCAGCCACAGCATTTTTTCAGGGCTTGTCTTCTGATAACTGGAGATATGATTAATCTGAGTCAAGATGACCTGGACTTTGCGATGGGAGGATGAGAACAAAGCAAATATTTGCCTGCCGAGCTGAGCTGTGAAAGAGGGGATCCAAGATGATGGAGAGCTGGGATCATTGCTGCAGTGCTACTCATCCCCGTGGTTTTGTAGTAAGTTTTGCAGGACGCTGTCTCTCCCCAGGGATGTTGCCTGGTGATAATGCGCTATCTCAAGACATGTTTGTTGGTAGTAGCACCAGGATGTCAGGCCCAGCAGTGTTTTAGCAGAGGAGAGGCAGGTGACTGCAAGTTTCCAGGAAAAAGGCAATGACTTGTTTAACTGCAGAGAACGTTTTTTTTTTTTAATTTTTTTTTTTTTTTTAATCAATCAGCTTTGTCAGGATCAAAAAAGCAACGGAGATCCCACGGCTTGAGCTCCAGCGAGTCCGTGACCCACATCAGTGCCTGTGCAGCCTGCGTGACACCCAGATGTTGTCAGTGATGGCTGGGCTAAGCCCGGAGCTGGGGGGCTGTGCTGCAGCCCTGCCGCGTAGGTGCCGTGGGTTAGGTGGTGGTTAGAGTCACTGGGGTGCACTGGACACCCCATATGCATCCTCTGGAGGATGGAGGTGTGGGTGCAGGGAATCGGAGCCTATACCGTGGGGCGAGCGCAGCGAGGGAGGTTGCAGGGAGGCTGCTGTGGGGCAGGGAGCGAGCAGGGCTGCGCACATCAGGTGAGAGAAGGGGAGATGGATGCAAGGGGTCGGTCACATCACTGACGTGCCAGGGGGATTTTTATTTCTTTCATCCCATGCCCTGCAATAAGGTCCTCCCGTGCCTGTTAACGATTTTATTTGGCCCTGCTGACACAGGGCTCTTTAATTAAACTCTCCCATCCGTCCTGTCTGTGGCAACTCCTGATGATCTGTGATCTTGAGGGCAGCAACCTTCCCTAAACCTCAGAGGAGCCGATTAAAACGATGCAGGCAGATGCTTTATTCCAACATACCGAGGGTGACAACAGCGAGCGCTTTCACAGGCATCCCCCCCACCACCACCCCCAGATGCTCCCTGCCAGCATTTGGCATCTGCCGCCCGTGCGGAGCGGTCCCCCCTCTCCAACGGGGGAGAAGCCGGGCTTTTGCTGCTGGGGGGGTGAGGAGGGGATGCAGCGAAACGCGCGGATCAGGTGGGCTCCTCGGCAGCGCTGCCGATGAGCGGCGGGAGCCGGCTGCGCAGCCGAGCCCCAGCCTGCCGGGTTGAGGCTGCTGTAGGGTTTGGCTGGATGCGAGAGTGATCTGCTCCGAGCCCTGCTGCTGCTGCTGCCGCTGCTGCTGCTGCTCGGAGAGAGGTGGGGAGGGGAGGGGTGTCGAAGTGTGACTTCCACCCCGCGCGGGGGGCTGTCTCTGAAGAAGACCGCTCTGCTCTCTCCCCAGAGCCTCGCTGACCACGCTGTCGGCACAGACCCACCGGCAGAGAGGACAGGTCAAAGGCAGTGAGTATCTTTTTCTCTGTGTCTGTCTGTCTGCAGTGCCTCTGTGTTCAGTTTTTGCTGGCTTTCTCTGCATGTGAATGGATGGTCTTAATCTCTTGAAGCCCCTGAGGTCTCATGGTTTGGTTGTTTTTTTTTTTTTGGTTTGTTGTGGTTTGGGGTTTTTTTTTAACCTTTGTTGCTAATTTTTTGTATTGGGATGGCTTCTTTATCTTTGCTCAGGTGATCTCCTGGGGTGGTTTGATAACCTGAATGTCATAATCACACCCATCCCTTTCTGTGTCCCAAGGAGAAACCCCCAAAACACATCCTTGATGAGACTGGCAATTCTCCTTGACCAGGGTCCTTTCATAGGAGGGGGAGGTAGGATGAATGATGGAGCGGGAGGCAAAAAACCTCGCCATGGAGCCCTACTGGGATGCCTTTACCACACGCCACAGATTATATTTCTAAAGTCATGATTGACTGGCTTTATTTGCAATCAGAGGAAATATCCGTGGGTATGTCAGCCTAGCAGTGGGATTGCCTTCACGGGAAATACGGGTCTCAGCGTCCGTGAAGTCAGACAGACTTTGGGATCACGGGGAAGTTCGGTGCTGCTCAGCCGTGCAGGTTGTTGTTGCGGGGGCTGGCGAGCGGGGGCGAGCAGAAAGCTGTTTCGTAACAGTACCCCAAAAAGCAGGCTGCTGGAGGAGGCTGCGAGGGACAGGGCACCCGGCTCCGCTCCCAGCCGTCGCTTCGGAGCGGCAGTGGGAAAGAGGAGCAGGGGCTGCCGGACTCTGGGAAATCATGTGCTGTGGCCCCACATGCGGGTGAGGCTGTTAATGAGGAAATTTAAAGGGGCTTAAGGAATTACAAGGATTGATTTCAGTTAAAGCGCATCGAAGCAGCCGGTCAGAGTAGGGATTAAGGAAATGCACTCACTGGCATGTAGTGCAATCCCAGTTCCATTAATTTAGCTGGGAAGAGGCTTTGTGCGTTCTTAATGTAATCAGGTTTTTAAAAGGGATGTTGCGATGGGCAGCCCACGCTCTGGGATGTCCCCAGGCCCCAGCAGAGCAGGGTCCTGGCTCCTTCGCACACAGTCTCTGCTCTCATCAGTTCCTTTGTCTCCTCCTCAGTTGTTCCCTCTGGGCAAGAGGACATGGAGGTTACCTGGAGCTTGGCCCTATCCTGGCGAATAAGAAACCTTTGCCCCTTGCTCGCTATACGGTCCTGCTCTCTGTCCCATCGGTCTCCTGGCTGGTGGACCTCGCCTTCGCTCTCTGATGTGAGATTTGTTCAACCAGCTGCCTGTGTGCCAAGGCTCACGGGGGCCCTGCCATCCCCTCTCTCCCTCCTCCTTCCCTCCCTCTTGTGCCTCTCCTTGGTGGCTCCCCGCAGGCTCCCACCACCCCAAAGAGGAGATGCTTGCTTTGAGTTGTTTTTGTGTGAGTGCTTGAGCCTGTGACGGTGAAAGGACCAGCATCTGCAGACGTGTGAAGTCCTCCTGTTATTTTATTTGCAGTGCCAGCTTTTCCGTGATGCCTGGCCAGTAACATCAGCCATGACCTGGAGGGACAGGGACAAGAGGTAGTTTGGTCTTCTTAGCGAGGTCAGCCCGGAGCTCTGCCTGTTGAGGAGAGACCTTCAGAGGTGTTGAATGATGAGTGCGGTAATGCCAACTCCTGCCACTCCGTGGTGAGCTGTGACGCCAAACTCAAATCACTTTAGACCCGAAGCTGGACTTAACCCGTGGTCCTGGTCTTAGAAGGAAATGCTGGCTCTCCTCTGTGATCATCCCTCAACTCTGAACGTCTTCCGTTGAAAAATCGACCTTCCGCGCTAGGAGGCAAGGATCAAATGGGTTGAGAACAACGGGCACTCCTTTTTTTGCAGAGGATTCTCTGATATATTTTTAAGTGCCAGGACATGAAACAGTAAATCCCTCCTTCCCGCACTCCTGCCTCCTGCAAACAGCCCCGACTGCTGTACGAGCCAGCCAGTTAAAGGGTTAACTATAACTGGATGCCTGAATGGCTGCCTTACTGATCCCACGGAGGTAACTGAAAAGACGTGATGCATCCCTCACCCCTGCCCATCCTGTCACTGTCTACCTTGTCCGGCGCCTTTCCGCTCGCTGCAGTGTCCCCTCTTCCCTCCTGCCCTTCCCTTGCCTCTCCACCTCCCGCGGACCCCCTTTCTTTCCCTCTTTTTCTCCTGTGTCCTGTCTTGGAAGTCCTCACCTACAGATCGGTGTTCCATGAGAGAGACAAGCTCCTTGCTCGTGGCGCAGCATCTCTGTCCCCCATACGCTCCGATTCCCTGCTGCAGTCCCTTGATCTCAGGCATCAGAGAGAAATCTGAGCAGCATTGCGGTAATGCCTGTCACACCTCTTGCTGAGAAATTCGTGAGCTTGCTAGAACAAACAGTGCAGGGAAGAGAAAGGTTGGGGGCAGGAGGTATCAGGAAGGGTACCAGAAAGATCCTATCGTGGACTCGGCGTCAGTTTGAGCGCAGCAGGTCCAACATGCTCAGCCAGGAACATAACACTTTGCACATGACATTTCTGCGCTGATGTTTGAGCTTTATGTAGCGTAGCATCCCAAGGCCACCGGCCATGGGTCCGTATTTTGAGGCTAATTCCTGCAACTGAAGATCTCCAGGTTTTTGTGCCTGTTAAATGCTGCGAGCTGCCTGTGCCGCGCCAGGGAGACACTCATTGCATTTAATTAACATTTAATTTGCTTTAAGATTACATTAAAATGTGCAATAATAGAAACTCTCCGAAGGGCGGGAGGAGAAGGGGGAAACAGGCATGCTACAGATTGGCTCAGTTGCTGGTGCTGAAAGTGTTCTGCAAGAATTACATATGGAAGGGAAAAATACTGTGCTTCCCTCTGCAGTCGCAGAAAGTATTTGGCATCTGTTTGGCAGCAGGGCTCGGAGAAGGGCTTTCTCCGGCTTGGAAGTGAGTCCAGCAGCTGAGAAGTGGAGACTGGGTCACTAAATCCTCCTCCCGTGGTCCGGAGGAGAGAACGGCCTCTTTTGACGTCCAGAGAATCAAGTAGAAGAGTTGCCCTTGGGCTGGGGAGGCAAATCATGGGCTCTGCCCTTCTAGAGACCACGTAAAACCATCAACCGGCACTTACGTGTTTTTGAGAGGAGGCGATGCCGGTCCCGCGTAACGCACGCGTGTGTTGCGTTTCCCTCTCCCTTTGTGTTCCTCCCCGTCCCGGGGTTATGTAATGAAGGATGCTGCGGACGCGCCGGCTATCCCGGGAAGGGGCTGGCAAGGACGCGAGGGGCTGGCGGAGGAGCGAAGGCTCTGGGGCTGGTTTGAAATTTAGAGGAAAAAAGCAATAAAGCCATTTTCTGCCTGGGTAAGCCTGCCGAGGAGGAGGCAGTTTTAGCCTGCTTATGTAACCCTGAGTCTAAAGAAGCTGCTTGGGATCCCGGCCGGGCTCTGGCAGCTCTGCAGCACAGGCTCACCTTGCAGGTGCCTTGCTCCCTCTCTTCTTCCTCCAGCCCCCTCCTGCCCTCAAGCCCTGGTACTTGTGCTGTTTCTGGTGCTGCTGGATCGTGGTGACCGATTTCTGGTGTTGCTGCCCTTTGCTCTCCTCCCACACCTGACCAGAGCAGGTCTTTCCAAGAAACCATCCCAAAGCGCAGCCTTTAAAAGCCGTTTTGGCAGTCGGAGCAGCTGAATGACTGGTGTGGGTGAGCCTTCGGCTGCTCTGGTGCTGTGTCTGTCCTTAGCGTCTGCTTGGCATCTGACTGGAGGTGTTTCAGGGTCCCTCCCACGGATGAGGGAACCGAGGACACAGGTCTGATGAGGCACAGAGCCACCGAGGTCTTTTGGTTTTTTGGGTTGTTTTTTTTTTTCGTTCTTTTTTTTTTTTTTTTTTTCACGCTGGCTAGACTTATAATCATCATCTTCTTTGGTTTTCCCCTGCTCACACCCCTGCTCCCCCACATCGACCACAGGAACAGAGGGATGAGGACTCGCCTGGGCTGCCTGTCTCACAAATCAGACTCATATAATGATTTCACAGCTATCCTTCCGGACAAGCCCAACTGGGCTTTGAAGTGAGTATAGCTGCAGCATCCCACCCCAACCCCATTTCTGTCCTTCCCCTCCCTGCCCACCACCCCCTCTAGTATTATCTTCCTTTTATTGTACTTTGTATAAGCTTTGACTAGTTCTTTCAGCCGGGAGGAAGGAGGAAAGCAAAACAGTGCTGATACAGCAGAAACAGCCTCAGAAAATGCCTGGATCATTGATACGAGTTCTCCCATGAGACAGGACATGCGCACGGTCCCTGCTGCTGTACGTGGGACATGTCTGCACGTATCTGAGGATGTAATTTACCCCTCTGTCATCACAAATCAAAGTCTGAGCAGTTGACTCTGTATAAGAGGTGACCGGCAATTTCGGGTCACAGTCCTCCTTAGCTAAGCCTTGTTATTAAACACTACCAAAAAGCCCTGTGTTAGTTTGTACAAAGCTTAAGGTAGATGCTTCAGACAATCCAGAATCCTGATTTGAGATGAGTGGGATGGGATTCATCTGATCACAAGTCACTGCTTACATCTGAGCTAAGGCTCTAACCTTCCCCTGAAAGTCAGGAGAGAGAAATAAACGCTTCTGCAGGGGTGGGTTTCATTTCGCTTGACTTTTGGCTTTTACGATGTAAATGTCTGCATCTGAACTTGTTCCCTGGGCTTCTGCTTAGAGTCAATGAGGAAAAATTGGTCCCTTTTTGGGTGTGATTCATCTGGCCTATTTTACCCGCCTACCTGGGGATGTGAGATGAAGGGAGTCAAGTCCCTGCAAGTTCCTTGGTATCTCCTCACTGACTCTAAAGGGAGCCCAGGGTGACTTGCTCACCTAGAGACCTCTACCTGGTAGACCTCCAAAGTCAGGTGAGAAGAATTCCAGCCTTCCTCGGTGTCCTTGTCAAACAGCCCCAGAGGGGATCAGCGGCCGTGGGTTGTCTGTAACTTGCCTCTTCCTTTCTTCACAGAAGACTGTCAACAGAAGAAGCAACAAGATGGGCAGACTCTTTTGATGTCCTCTTGTCCCATAAATGTGAGTAGAGATCAAATTCTACCTTTTTTTTTTTTCTTGGACCCTAAGTATGGGTTGTAGCTAGAGCAAACAAAGGGCGCATGGCACAGCACAAGAATGGTCCCTCGGGTGGCTCCTTACTACCCATTAGGCAACCGTCACAGGACTTGTCCTCTGGTTAAAGGCGAGGGAGTGAGTTTCTGTGGGTTCCCTTCCTGGCTTTCCTCTTGACCGGGCGATTACAACTGCTGAAGTCACCAGCCCAAGGTCTCGCCTTCTCCAGCTCCTGCGGATGCGGTGGGGGCAGGACTCCAAGGCTGTAGCCGCGCGTACTGTCCTTTGGCAAGTCCTCCTGGGTCCAGTCTTTCCGCACAAGCAAATGGTGGGTTCTCAGCTTGCTAAAGCCCCCTGAGATCCGCGACACCGGCTTGTTTCCCTCTCCCTCCAGCTGCTCTTCCGCGCTGCTGTGCGGCTACGCCGCGTCGAAGCGCAGCCTTTGCTGGGAGTGCTACGACGCATCGGCGTACGTGGTTCAGTAACCTTGAACAACTTGCTCTGTAGCAGAGAAATCATGCATGCTAACCCCTAGCAGAATCTAATTTACAGTTACCCATGCAAACCTGAAAATTTCACATCCAGAAACCTTAAGCAAACATATAATCAGCACACCTCGCTCCGTTCAATATATCCATCGTATCAGTTCTGTTCAGAAAATATTATTCTGCTTCACCAACATCTTCATGCTGAGAAGTTATAAACAAGATAGCGAAGTTCACAGTATAGGCTCGTTAATGTGTTTCTATTGGAGAATAAAAGAAGAGCGAGTCAAGGTTGGGGAGAAGTCAATGTGGGCGGTGAACTATTTTATTGCAATAAGGAACTGTCTGACTTTCTTAGAGATTCAGGGTTTTCTGCACTTACATTTTAAAATGTAAGTGTAGAATTATATTATTATTTTAAATAAAGTGTAATTTTACTGGAATTCTACTGAGATGACAACAGTTTTGGCAGGGAATTAAGTGACAACTTTATACAGGCTGGCTGTCCAAGGCAGAAAAAGCAATATATAATTTTAGCAGCAGTATCTTGTTGAGATCATTGCTCTTGCAGCCAGTAGGAAAAAAAAAATACGGTGTAGCTGGTTATGGCCAAGAGGGAACATTTCTTTTGTTAAAATTCAAAACGAGAAGGGAAAAATGCACCAAAGAGACTATCGGGTGCCTGGGGATGGGGAGGGGGAGGACAGGATTTTCACACCAGTGTCACAATTCTGTACCGAGCCCCTGTTCCTCCTTCACCGGTGCAAAAGTCAAAATTTTCCCCAGTAGATACAGACTGCAGCAGAAGTGCTTTGGTTACAAAAGCCAGTGAATTTACACCTCTATGTACTGACATTATACAGATTGTTCCCTCTTCAGTTGACTGCTGCGAATGCTAAATCAAACCTTAGTTCAATTATTTCATCCAACAGCCTCCACAAGAGTGTCTGTTTTTATTAATAAATCAGCCTTATAGTGTGATAAATGAATTATCAGAATTTTTCCTGTCTCTACAACGGAAAGTAATTCTGATAAGTCTCTGGCACCTAATGAAAAATATTCAGTTCCTAATAGCAACAGGAGATGATCTTTAAAATTTAAATTAATCTTTTTTTTTTATCAGAAGTCACGGTGACATTGCCTGGTGATCAGTGACAAAATTTGTTGTTTAATAAACTACTTTCTGAAGGAATACATTGCAACTGCTCTGCACCTGAAGTTTCTGGAATTGCTAGCCCGGCAGTCAAGGGTTATAATGATGCAAATACAAAAAGCTCTGTCGAAGCACAAGTGTTATTTTAGTTACACTGGTTTAAAGGAGAGAAGAGCGTATATCCATAAAAGGAGTTATCTTGTAAAATCATGGTGGTTTCGCTTATGTATACTTGTATCCAAAACATAGAAGAACTGCCAAAGATCTGTTATGAAATCAGAAGAAAACAGAGTTGCGTTTTTGCTGGTAGAGATGTGCTGCTATTAAGACAGGTAAGGGAGTCTCGTGCCTTATCTGACCAAAATTCAGCGTAAGAAAAGCAGTGCCTGCCCTGCCTGCACCTGTCTGAGTAAAGCTGCCGGCGAATGTTCTGTTCCTAGTGCCGAGAGACGGACAGGACTGTCTCCGTCTAAGTTCTCGGTGACCGCCCAGGTGAACAATAGTAGCCAGGGAAAATTTGAGTTCACGCTCGGGGGCACGGGCTGAGCACCGGCTGGGCTCGGGGAGGATCTCCCCTGGGGCTTGCGGCATCAGCAGGTAGACGGCTTCTGCTTGACACAACTGTCAAACTCTTTCTTCGCTAGATGGACAGTTCATCTGTTTTGGAAGGGAAATTGTGATGCCGATTTCGGGGGGTTGAGCGGCGCTTTCTGCTGCTGTCAGATGTTAAGGTGGGTTTGGGTCCCTTCCAGCCAACCTGTTCTTTGGGGGGGGGGAAACCCAGAGTGCTCAAGTAGGACTCAGGAGCTGGATGTAGCAGCTGAAAATGGGGCAGTCTTTGTGGGTAACATTGCAAGGGGTTGCACAGATGCAAAAAAAGAGCTCCAAGGGGCAAGAGAGCGGATCAGAGCTCCCTAAAAGACTGTCTGAAGTGCCAAGGTGAGCAGGCTGCCCTTGGACACGGAGGCGGCTCGCAGCGCTCTTTATGGGAAAGGCAAACAACTTGTACTCTTCCACTTCCTATTTTCATGAGCCTCCGAATGGAAGGGACCTGAACAGGTTATTATGCGTTATACAGCCTCTGTGGAGAGCGTCATTATGCTCATTTTTGTCAAATCCCCCTTGAAGCGTGCTGGCCCTGTGGAGCCCCCCCTTTCCCTCTCTCCTCATTGTTTTAATGAATGAACTCTGTAGGTAGTGTTTGATCCTGACATCATCTGGCAGCATCTTGAATGGAGTATCGAAACCCCCCAGGTGCTGAAGCAGTTTCACCTCTCCCGAGATTCCCAGGCTGAGCAATGCCCCTCGGTATAGAGTGGTCTGGTTTGAATTAATTCCCTGGTCATTTAAAGAATAATTTGTGTTGCCATAAGCAAGAGATTGTGAGCAGGAAAGGCAGAAAGGCTCTCCCTGTCACACCCCCACCTTCCTTTTGCACTGGCGTGGGAACTCCAGCGTCCCTTAGCCCAGCCCTCTTAGAGCAACCAGCGCTGAATGGGAGGAAGCAGCTCAGCTCCCTGTCATTGGCAGCTCCAGATGAACAGGTCGATGCAATGATATCCTACTTCTTTTTGCTAATGGGTGAAGCAAATCGACTTGAAACCATGGAGTCAGCTAGCTGATCCCCTTTTTACAGCAGGAGCCTTGTCTGAGCTCGCTGCAAGAGATGCAAGCACAGCGTAGCAGTGTTCCCGTGGGCCAGGCCTTCCGAGCAGGGCGAGCAACGGGAGAGAGGAGTTTGATCCTCGTTTGCAGCAGGGAATTGAGAGAGTAAGAGACAGATCGTATGTAGCATACTTCCTTGGATGCTCAGGGAGCAAAAGCAGCGGTTTTAACACGCTAGATTTTGGCATCTTTTCCCATTTTGTGCCAGTGCGGATTAGCAATGGCTCCCAGGGAAGTGGAGCTCAGCGTGGTCCGCAGAGTGTGTGTGCATGCATGTGAGTAACAGAGGAGTAATCCCCCCTCTGTCCCCGTGCCCAGGAGGTACGGGCCGGCCAGCCAGATGGAGATTTCTTTTGACAGGCTGCTGGAGGGAAATACAAGCAATGGCACGTCTCATTCTGCATCCCTCGCGGGGCTGGACACATGGCTTGTCATTTGTCCAGAATCCAGCAGGACAGTTTGTCCTCAGCCCTTAGTCACTTTTCAACGAGGCATCCGACGCAGAAAACCTTTGCACTGAATTTCCATTTTTATCTCAAGGGTGATTTCCCCCCCCACACCACCACCATGTTTTGTGATCTCCGCTCTTCTGCACAAACTTTATTGTCCTCCTTCTCCTTCTGTTGTCTTCACACTGCTCCTCT
This sequence comes from Phoenicopterus ruber ruber, assembly GCA_009819775.1. Classification (NCBI taxonomy): domain Eukaryota; kingdom Metazoa; phylum Chordata; class Aves; order Phoenicopteriformes; family Phoenicopteridae; genus Phoenicopterus; species Phoenicopterus ruber. Next base: position 30,394,249 of record CM020222.1, read on the forward strand.
TCCTACACAGCACAGGAATATCGCAACCTCCTCCTGGTTCTTTCTAAGCCAGAACAGCATTAGCATTAGCATTGTGCTGGTGACAGGCAGCTAACATTCACCAAAGCAATGCTAAGCAGCAGTGAGAGCATGTACATATGCTATACAGAGCGTTGTGGCCTTGTCTCTTCAGCCCCGGACCCAACACGCTCCGTAGAGCTGATCTATTCATCTGCCAGCCGTGAGGACTCCACCTTTATTTCCTACACGAAGTGCTGATTGCCCCGATGGCATGAAACGCATGCATTGAACACACGATTGTTGATCGCTTTCTTACTCTGACAGCGGCTGATGCTTGGTTATTAAGCTGTCTGCCTGAATGATTTAAGCCACTGATCTTGGCTCTTCCTCGTGCTGCTGAAGCTTGCCTTAGCTAAGGCCTGTGCTGTGTTTTGTGCTAGCCAGTTAAGTCCCTTCCTCCTCCTTGCTGGAAAGGATCCACTCTCCGTGGCCTGAAGGACAACATTTGAATGGGATGTCGGGAGCATCTGAGTGCCCATCTGTAAAACACAAATTCTTGTCATTGCGTAGTTCACAGGTGACCTGCAGGGTTCTATCTCTGCAGCGCACTGCAACCTCCTGGGATGGGGTTATCTGTAAATCCTTCCTGGCAACCCTCTTGCGCATTCCCTTGGTCTATGTGAATGGAGAGCAGGTCCTTCTGAAGCTTACATTGACACCACAAAAGTAAAAAGCAGACATCATCTGCTGCTTTTTCAGATTCTTGACGCTCAGTGGAAGCGTTCCATTTCTTTGCCTTCATCCCACCTGCTCCATCAGTACTGATTTACTCCTTTGCTTCAAGCGAGGCTCAGCACTTGAGGCTCAGCATTTGAGTCAAATTCCTGAATGAGTGTCCAATGGTTGTCCTGAAGGGCTGTGCATCCATATCAGTACATCTCTGCCTTCTTGAGTGGTCGTGCCTTTAGGCTACACATTTTAGGGATGTCTTGTGCTGCTGCATCTGAAGACTTCTAGTCCTGCTTTTCTTTTCTGTACTTTTTCTGTAAAGCATTCCTTTGGAATCTCACTTCTCAGGTGCTCTGACCATCTTCCAGGATATGTCAGGAGGCTGACTCCGTAGGTGATGCTCTCCTGCTCACATCACACCGCAATCCAGTGATGGTTGCCCCAGCAAAAACCTATCCAGTTGGGTGGGATGAGCTTTGAAATGCTGATCGTTCACGAGTGATGCTTCATTGATAGCCTTCACGTGCAGGAGGAGAGTAAAGGCAACATCCAGGTCAAATTCCAGCTCAGGCCGTGGCAGTCCCCATACCTAACTGCCCTCTGGCCTCGCAATTAGGTTTGTCGTTGTTCCATGGTACACTTGTGGGCAGTGGTTTCCTACGGCACAGTCATCTGGGCTCCCATCTCTGAGCTCTGGCTGCCAGGCACAGCTGCAAGTGCTGGCAGGCAGTCAAAGGCTAAAGACGAAATCTGCGGAGAGCCAGGCAGCCTCCAGTCAAGGATGACCTCTCCTGCATCCAAGGCCACCTCTGCGAGGTCCTCCCAGGTCCGGCCTCACCGTTTCCAGCTCCTCAAAGGCTATGAGGAGGCAACAACGGGAACATATAAAGAAGGGGAAAATGACCAGACACTATTATTTATCTATCCTCCGCCTAAACTTCAAGATAAAAAGGAGCTGATTGACGTGAGAGCAGGAGGCAGAGCACATGGAAACCTCCTGGTCCCAGGACGGACCTGCTGCGGCTGCTCTCCAGGGCAGGGCTGAAGCAAATGCCTTTCTCACCTCATCAGTCATGACATCCCCTTCTTTTAGCAGATATTATATTTTGCAGTATTATAGTTGCCACGCAAAGCTGCTATTTCTGCAAGTGATCCTCTGTCGGTGCTGGGGCTCTGGGGCTGTTGTAGAGGAAAGGGAGGAAAAAAAAGACCAGGACAGAGAAAGGGGAGCAAGACCTCTGCAGGGACCAACAGCAGAGATTGCATAGTCATAACAGTGTGCTGGGGTGCTGGAGTATTTAATGCCAAACGTCTTAGGAGCTGATGATTTATAAAATGACATACATCTCAGGGAACTGCTGCTTTCTCCCTTTTGTAGTTTCTTCTTTCTGAAACCTGTCAGCCTGCTGTTATGTCCTCTCCTTTTCCTCCTGCAAACACTCCCTCCTCTATTCGCAAGTCCTCCACTCGCTCCCACACAGACCCTGTGAATTTTATAGGCATTAAAGGGGACACAGGTTTTGAAAAACTGTTCTGTCTCCTGGATTTCAGGAAGGGGAGCAGCCCTAAAACATCTCTCTCACTCACCGTATTTATCTACCCACGGAAAGGCTCAGAGCAGCCATGCGCAGCACCATCCTGGCAGGTTCCCTGCTCCTGGAGATGCCTTTGGCACTCTCTGCTCCGCAGGCTTCTCTGAGGCCGATGTCACATTATTGCCCGTCTTGAACCCACAATTTGCACTGTTAATTGCTCTGCAGTGCTCACGGACAAAAGCCCTGGCTTTGTCCACGGTAGCAGTCTGAAACCCTGCTCTTCTCCTACAAGTGCGTTAATGAAGAAGTGGCAGGATGAGTTGGTGTGATACAGCTATTTCTGTCCCTCCTGGGGCTGGCAGGACGGAGCAAGCGTAGCTGAGACGGGACGCACGCGTTTTCGTTGCCGGCTGCTGCGCTCTTTGCAACGCAGCGTGCTGATGGAGCGGTTAGCGGTGCAGAGCCCATTAACGAAGGAGCTTTCGGAAGCATAGAGCGGCGAGGCTTAGCCTGTATTTTGGTGCTGTCTGGCCTAATATCTTTTCTGCCTTTCCCTTTGAGAATCTGGGCAGTCAGAAGTCAGACAACTCCCCTGACTTAGGCGCAGCCAGAAATAGGATTGTTAGTTGCTGTTCAACGCCTGAGGCCATTTCTTGGGGCTGAGGCTTAGGACCTAGGACTGAAAAATATCTCCATATCCTAAGTTATTACCAGAAACAAGAGAAGGAGGAATAAGATTAGGACACACAAGGGAGAAAAAGGGCAGTGTTACATTGCTGCTTCTCCTCGCATACCTGGTGCAGGCAAGGAAACAGGGACAAAGCCGTAAGGGAGATTGTGACGGATCCTGCGACATGGCCAGCCCCTGTCCCTGGTGGGCCAGGGCTTGCTGCGGCCATGTGAAAATGACCCTCACCGAGCATCAGGCATCGCCCCTGGGCTCCGTCCCAGCTCCCCTGCCACGGGAGGAAGGAGGGAAGGCGGCACTGCCGAGATCTCCGGCAGCGGAAAGGGGGCAGGTGGAGCCCCCAGCCCGCAGCGCTGCAGGAGCCCAGGTCCTACAGACCCTCACCAGGCTTTGCCTGTCCCTGCCACGCACACATGCACTTGCTCCCCCACCCTTTCGGGGAGTCTGACCTCGCCGAGTGCATTCCCGATTCCATCAATATTTTTAGACACTTGCTTGGAAGTAGCCAGTGCTGACTCAGGAGGTTTCCAGTCATGAACTACAAATATTGACACCCTATAGAAAAAGACCGGGTAAAGTTAGAAACATGTTACTGGAAAAAAAAAAAAACAAAATAGGAGCCAAATTTATCCCTAGGCTAACGGAAGGAGAAAGGGCACGTGTGAAGCCTTCAGCTACTTCAACTCCGCTGGTGCCATTCAGGGAAAGGAAATAAAAAACAATAGCTGTATCCATAAATACACCCAGGCAGGGGTTTCAGAGACACAGATTGCCTAATAAATCTTTCCATATTTCTAACCTGCCCCGGCTGATTCAGATTACATTACTGAAATGTCACAATTGCTAAGCACTAACAAGCGATAAGAACACTTTTACCACCGACTAGACGAGTAGTAATTATGCTGCGTCCTTTCCCTCTCCCCTTTATTGTAGCTGTAAGTTAGAGTCTCCAAGATCCTTCCTCTGTTTAAATAAGAACTAAAAATATGTCACAAGGCAATAAAGCAAAGTGACAGAAAACATAGGAGACAAGTCCGCAGACGCTATGTTTTATTAAAGGGTTTTCTTAATGACAGATAGGACATTACAAAGTGCTGCATTAACACGCACAAGACGCTGGTGCCAAAGAGACCGTCTCATTGAAGCTTGACATTTTCAAGAGGAACTTTTCAAAGGTTAGGTGCCCCAATCTTCAAGAAAGCCTTTTGCCATGTTAGCTGGCAAAATGCTTTTTCAGAGCAACAGCAAATGGTGTTTGGCTTCGTGGCAGCTCACGAGACTCCAGCTGATGCAATGGTGTAAGTTATGGACACGTCCTGGGATCGCAGACCTTGGGAGAAAAATCAAATGCTCTTTGGTAGGCAGGCGCAGGTGGAAGGATGTCTATCGAAGAGATTGCTCCCTGCTGTCTTTCTCCTCCTGTTGTAACTCCCTGCGTCTCTCTTGCAGATGGGCTGGCCGCTTTCCGCGCTTTCCTGAAGACGGAGTTCAGCGAGGAAAACCTGGAGTTCTGGCTCGCCTGCGAGGACTTCAAGAAGACCCGCTCGGCAGCCAAGGTGGCCTCCAAGGCCCAGCGGATCTTCGAGGAGTTCATCGATGTGCAGGCTCCTCGAGAGGTGGGTATGCCAGCACCCCGGGCAGGCAGAGCATCCCTCCGGCGCAGGGAGCAGGTCCATCTCCCCCAGCTGGGACCTGCGGGGTGCCGGGGGGGTGGGAAGCCCTCCCTTCCCTCCCAGAGGTGATGGTGAGGAGGATGGGAATGCCATCCTGCCTGCTACAGCTGCCTCTGCTGGCAGTGACTCATCCCCTGGTGAGGGCAACTACTTTGACGATACTAAATTAGTCACAGCCAGTGAGTTCGCTGGCAACCGCAACCTACATTTCCTAACCTCTCCGAGCTTCCTAGGAGTGTTTCACCTTGCTCCTCTCATTTACTATCAATCCCCGAGCAGGCTATTGGGCTCGTTTCTCACAGGACGTTTTGTATAGCAGCATCCCACGAATGACTAACTTGTTGACTCTCCAGGGAGGAGTGTTTATCTGCTGACTAACTCCCAACTCAATTAGACCTCCTAAAAGATGCGAGCAATAACTCAGAGCTGAACAAAAAGTGCAGTCACAACCCGAAGCCTGGAATTGTTAAGTCCTCTTTCAAGTACTGACAGGCTGATGCGACTGTCAGATCCTGCGTCGTGATGTTGGGTTGTGTTATTGTATTCCTAACGCAACCAGGAGGGTGCTTACCGCACCTGCTCTCCCACGGCGGTCCTGCTAGATAGCACGGGGGCTTGTCACCATACAGGTGCCTGCGAGGGGAGCCCCCTAAAAGGGCTCTTTTTACCCCAGCTTTGAACTAGGAAGGCTATTGCGAGGGCACCGAGAAGCACCCGGATTTACACCAAGCGGCGTGGGTGTCTCGAGGCACGCTTCAATCCCCATCGCTCCCCGTGAGCGTCTTCCTGCTCTCATTCATGAAGCTGGGTGAGATTTTCAGGACTGCAGGGCCAAATGTGGATGAGACGCGTGAGCACAGGTTGGATGGGGTCTTTCCTAAAATTTGGTCCCGTTGTCGTAATTTTGGCATGCTAGAACGTGAAACGACCCCTAAGTGACACAGAGAGCTAATCTACGTTGCTGTCACCCGAGTCACGGCAGACAGCTTTGCTTTCTAGGCTCCTTTAAGCTTGGACTCTGGGTTAATAAAAACAAATAACATCTTTCCAGCCAGGTTTTAAACAATAACCCTAACAAATGCCGACTGCTTTGCTCGGGAAAGAAAACAGGAAAGCTTAGGTTCTTGGCTTTGCAAACAAATGGCAGTCATAACATGAGGCTGTTTATTTTTTTAAGTCCCTGCTCAAGATACTGTAACACAAAGCTGTTCTGGGAAAAAAATCAAACCATTTGTTTTATAACAACAAAGTTTAAAAGCATTTAATAAGAATTTACTAACAGTTTAACCCCAGCTAAAAGTTCATTCACCCTTATTTTGGGCATGTAGTGAAGAATAAAGGAACTAGAGAAATCTTGGTTGACGGGAGAGAGGTTAGGCTGAGTCAGCATTTTTAGAAGATGCGCTACCTAAACCCATGCTTAAGAGCCTGAATAAAAGTAACTTGATTTCGGAAGTGCTCAGATCAATATAAATCTAGTTCAACTTTTCCAAATTTGGGGCAGGATTTATAACACTGGATCGCTAAACCCTGCAGAGCTTGAGGGGCTGTTTAGGCGTGGACGAGGGTCGGAGCTTGGTTCTACTGCTGCTTTTACAGCCACGGCGGAGATGAAATGTGCCGTTTGAAGCCGGCAAACTGGTCTCTCGGTACCAAACTCTCTCCTGCTACTTTTCCCAGGTGAACATAGACTTCCAGACGCGGGAGCTGACAAGAAGAAATATGCAGGAGCCCTCCCTCTCTTGCTTTGACCAAGCTCAGGGGAAGGTGCACAGCCTGATGGAGAAAGACTCTTACCCCAGGTTCCTGAGATCCAAAATTTACACAGACCTGCTGTCTCAAACCCAGAGGAGGCTCAGCTAGAGCAGCGATGGGGCCCTCGGAAACCATGTGCTTCCCACAACTGCCAAAACCCGTGTCTAAATGTGAAAGTTTCTTGGTGTTAAAAGCAGTGGGAATGAGAAAAGAGGGAAGAAGAGGCTTCCAGAGCGTGATCCAGACGTGGTATTAGGACTCTTTGAGTTTCTGTGCTTTTTTCGGTTAGCAGTAGCATCTTGCAGTTGTTGCCTCTCCCTAGCACAAAACCATAATCCTCTCTAGTCATGGGGTCTTCTGTTGGGAAGGCAGGTTTCCTTTAAAATTATTACGTTGGTTTGTGTGTAAATAACGCCACTGCACCTTTCCATCCCTCCAGACATCTCCCCGGCTCTCACCTCTCCCCTGCGTTTGGAGGTGGCCCTAAGGGCAGTTCTGAAACTTGTGAAGCCAAGACCAGTCCAAACCATTGTCTCCCACACTGGCTGCTGGGGTCTGGCTCCAGAGACCGTGAGGAGGGAGAGAGAGGAGGGAGAGAGAAGGCAAAGGCACACGATTCATGCTGCTTCCCGGAGCAGAAACCATCAGGGAACTGAGCTAACCTTTCCATTTTGGTTCCACACCTTACGACACCAGCTACTACCCTGTCACAGCCCCTTATCCTCCAGGGATGGAGACTAAGAGTTATCTTCTGTATGACTGTCAAGGACCTGAGTTTTTCTCATGAGGAAGGTAATCCCCAAACCTCTCGCTAGACCTGGTCAGGCAAGTCTTCTAGTGCGAATGATTGTTTTTCATTAATATTATTTATTTGTACTGTAGTTCAGCCTCAGGACCCCAGTCGTCATTCAGGCTTCGTTGTGGTAGGCACCGTACCAAAACCTAACACAGAGAGGCTCCTGGCCGCCAGAGACATTAACAGGCTTGGTGGCTTCTCGGGAACGAGCTGCCAGCTGTCGGGAAAGAGTTGAGAGAAGGAATGTCCCATCTGCCCCGTGCTGAGATGGAAGAAGAACACAAGACCTGCCTGCTATGGCAGACACCATTTTGCATGTAGTACCTGACCAGCGCGTGGCAGGGAGAGGTAACACGAAAAATCACAGTTATATTTTTGTTATTTACTGATTATTGACTGTTGTTACCTACCGATTGTCCACTGTGGGTTCAATGACGTGTAAAGAACTACTAAAGACACAGCCCCTGCTGCATGGTGCTTGCTTAAAAACAGGACACAGGGAAGCATGCAGCGAGCAGGAGGAGCGTCCGGGTGTGGAGTGGTGCGAGAAGTGTTCTTTGGCCCTGTTCCCATCGCCTGGGCAGCCAGCTGCAGGAGAAGACCCTGTGCAGATGTCAGTCGTGTAGCACCTCCTCTGTGCTGTGCAATAATACTTACCAGCTGAAGGCCCCATTTCTACGGCATTGCCGTTCCAGATTATCGGCTGTCAGATTCTTGCAATATTTTCTAGCGGAGAAGCAGACAGCCTGTCTGTGGGTTTGAGCCTACGGACCAGAGGTCTGTTTTCTTAGTTTTATGAAGGCCTGGAAAATGACCCCACGGATCTTTTCCTTATCTCAGTCACCCACAGATCAGAGGCTGTAAACCTCTGCTCCAGTTTAGGGTGGTGGGTCGGTTTGATACATCAGAAAGCTGGCGATAAAGGTTTAGTGTAATGCGGTGTAAATTAGGCAGACTGAATTCTAAAGCCAAGCGTCATGTGTTTGGAACGAGATACAAAAAGCCTGCTTGGATATTAAAAGTTACTGTCCATGCGTTGTGTAGGAAGCAGGTTTTGAGGCTTTTCGTAAGGATGCTGTGCAGAACATTAGGACAAATAGGTTTAGGATCAAGATAGAGACGGTAAGCACGTTTGCTTTATTTTGGAGGAGTATTCCAGTGGTCTCTAAGACACTGAAGTCTAAATACGGTGCAAGTGCAAAATTTATGTTCAGCAAGGAAACCTGCTTTTCAGTACCTTGTTGGTCAGCTCTAGAATTCTCTGGTTGTTTTGCAGGAAAAGATCAGTGAAAGGTGGGCAGTGAAAGGTGGGCACTGAAAGGTGCCCCAGATTCATCCAAGGGGTCTACATCATGCAGTGGCTCAACCGGCCATGAGTTTAGCTGCTCACGGGCCCGTAGCTTTATGGCAAACAAGGTACCTGGCAAAGAGGGCGTAGTGGAATAGGTGTCTGGGGAAACTTGTGCAGTGCTCTGGAAGGAGTCAAAGACAGAAGCAAAGGATACAGAGTCATGCATCCAGTGTCTGGTGGTATCTGGGCTATAGGAAGCGGAACAGAGTCATATCACCTATACAGCTCCCTCCTGCTATAGGTGAAAGGGAAGGAGGAGGGCAAAGCATCCCACGTTGTGGTGAAACACTCTCAATGCTTGACCTGCAAGGGAGGATGCAAAGCCACTGACTGCGAGGAGGGGCTGGAAGAACTCTCCTTTCCAAGAAACACTCCACCTACTCCACCTGCATAGCACAGGATGGACTGGGATCTCTCAGGGCCACAGGTTGCTTTGGCTGAAATGGTTCCCCTCGAGATGGCCTGTGGTGCCGGTTGTACCCAAGGTCACTGCGACCGCAAACTAACACAGCAACCGGAGATCCGACCGCTGCAACACGGCAGCTCTGCTTCCCAATGCTGTGGCGTCAAACACGCTGCGTTGCAAGGGACGAAGGGAGGCCACCTTGCCTGACCCTGCCGTCCTCTGTTTCAGCCTCCTCTTCACTGCCCATGCAAAAAGCGTCCCAGTGCTGCCCTGGATGTGAGACAGCAGCAGGCTTATGCAGTCATTGCTTTTAAAGAGAAGGAAGAAGGCCATGTTAACTGCCTTGCGGTATTTCTTTTAAAGCCACCAGTACACCTTCCGAGTGGGCTTGGACGCTGCTGACCTCTAGCGCCAGCTGATGCACCCCAGACAAGGCTTTTCAGCAAAGCGCCCCGCGGGCACCCACGGCCACGAGGGTCGCAGAGACAACCAGGCGATGAGGAAACAGCGGAACAAGGTGTTTGTGTCGAGGAACGAGGATCAAACTCAGAAGTGAGGACAATTCCCAGGCTTCCCTGATGGCTACAGAGGCCGGTCCTGTTCAGAACGTGACTCCAGAAAGCCCAGGAGGTAACGCCTCTCAGCAAGCTCCTCCAGCGTCGGCGCTGGTATCCTTTCAGTTCACGTCAGAATTCATCAGAAAACTTCAAAGTAGCCAAGACCCTATAAAAACCAAGCTCCTCCCTCTCCTCCATCGACCTGGGGAATTGCTTCGAGCGGGCGCATTCGGAGATGGCATTGCTGCAGTTGTGACAGGAACCGTATTCGTGCAGGCTGATGGAGAAGTGGTTTGCCCATTAAATTGGTGCCAGATAACATCCTCCATGGGAAACATCCTCGTGCATAGAGTGGAGCAAAAGTATTGTCTGAGGCATAGGAGTCTATCGCGGTTATTTTTGTTGCTGCTCTTACAGTTTGTCTCTCTTGAAGGAAAGCAGACTAGTTATTTAAAGTAATTTTTTTTTTTTTTAAACCCAGAAATCGGCACCAGCTGCTTCTTTTATGCCAAATGTCAGTCTGAAGTGAATTAAAATAGGCAGCTTATAGCTCTTCCCCTTAAACCAGGGGCTGATTAAGGAAATAATGACTGAGCCAAAGCTTCGGAAAGCACTGAGTGATGACTAATCCCCATCAAGGACAAATATCCCATCTTTGATTCATCTCTTACTGGTGTGAAAGGGATATTCATAACTCACAGACCCCATTTCCCCTCTCCACAAGCACACACCTCCAAAATCTTCCTCCTGTTTCAAGTAATGTCAGAGTGTGCCGTCACATCAAGAGAGGGGGGAAAAAAAATCGTTTTGCTCAGCTCTTTTTATTCTGTGCGTTTGCTGGCACGTACCCAGTCAGCTCCCAAGTCCTTTGACAGCAGAAGGGAAGAAGAGTTTACAAATTGCCTCTTCTGTAAGCTTCAGATGTTGTTAACTCCGGTAGCAGATGCGGAACCCGAATCTGCTTTGAGTTTCTTCCTCCTGCTTTGGCCCGTCGAAGAGGTTTGGGATGATTTCCATCCTTTTTACTGGAGTCGTTAGTGTGCCGATGAGTCCCTGCCCTCCACGCTGGGAAGGTGTGAAGGGCGAAGTCCCGCCAGTCTAAGCAGGGGAGGGAACCAGGGGTGCGTGTCTGCGGGTGTGAGAGCGCGTGTGACTTCATGTCTGTGTTATTTGGTGTCTCCTCGTAGAGAAGCTTTTCTGAGACATAGATGTGCATGTTAAAATAGGACAATTAGGCATAAATGACATAAAATGAGATTTTTAGCCGGTGTTGTGTTTGCCTCGTGTGTAAGTTTGAGTAGTAATAAGAGACATAAAACTCTGCTAGGCTTCCAGTTACCCCTAAGAGCACACGTATCAAACTGAACTGAATGTTCACCGATAGACACAAAACCAAAATGTTTACAGCATTCAGAGCAATAGCAAAGCATACCTCATGCCAGTGCCTCTCACCCGTCAGTGCAAGCTCTCCCCTCCCCGGGGGCCTCTTGCTTCTCCCTCCAAACCCCTCTCTCTTTCTCAGTCCTGTCCTCGTGGATGTCCCTCCTCCTCCTCCTCCTCCTCCTCACAGTTACCTCCCTGAAGCACTCCTGTCCATGCCAACCGTCCTCTCCACCAGCACTGCTTGTCCCCGTGTATCCGAGCCTGGGTCTCACGTAGCCTCCTCCCATGCCCTCCTGTTTGCATCCCCTCTGTCCCCACCTATCCCTCCTCTCTTCTTTGCCTTTTACTTCCCCAGACACTTGTCTCCGGTCTTGCCATCTCTCTCCTACGTACCTCCTACCGTCGCTATAAAGCTCCTAGTACCTATTCCTTGCCCATTATATAAGAAGAAAACGCTTCACATAATTTCTGCATTATCTCTCATTCCTGGGGCTGCTGCAGTCGTCTTCTTCCTTGGTACTGTGTTTTCTCCGGCATCGAAGCATTATATCACAGAACTGGAATTAAAGCACATTTTGCTGCTAGACCAGAATGCTTTTCTCTACCACACACCCCTTGGGCTTTGCAGAGGCTCGGCTTGTCCCCAACGTCGTGTCTTCTTCCTCCATCCACGCTCCACGTGCTGCGCTCGTGGCCGGGGCTGGCTAGTTGAGAGGGCAGCCGTGCTGCGCAGAGGCAGCGGCTGCTTCGGCAGGGTCACAGCTGTGCTGCTTCTTGGCTTTCTGATACAAAAAAAAAAAAAAAAAAGAGTGTAAATAAAGGTGTGTGTGTGTCGTATTTGCTTAGTAAAGTCAGTCATTCTGCTCTGTGCCTCCTCTTGGTTTTACTGGAGGGTCGTATCTCTGCTTTGAGACTGCAGTAAACTCAACTGGAGTTCTGGGAACCGAGGGCATGGGAGGGAGGTGGAGAAAGGGGATGAGCTTATTACTGAAAAAAGCAGAATATTTCCAGCAAAAAGGCACAGAAGAAAAGGCAGTGCCTGCTTCGGGAGGGACCTGGCGTACCAGGGAGGTATGGGGACCAGCCGCGGTGTGGATCGCTTGTCTCCGGTAGCCGCGCAGCTCTCAGTTTGCATCATGTGCTGCGTGCCCCAGGCTGGATCTAAAACATGACGCATGAGGAGCTGCTTGGCTTTGCATTTACAGCGTAGATAATGGTGTTATCCTACAAGAACCGTCTTCACGTTGCTCTATCGGCGCCCGCAGTCACCAGCTAAAAAGCAATGAGGGGAAGGAGGCATCTTGCATTGTGTTTACTCACGTGGTCCTCTGCGGGATTACTGATAATGACGAGAGCAGGGTACAAGTACTCCCTGGGGTAGATCCCCCTTCCTTAAAAACCACGACTGAAGTATCTCATCCTCCTAGAACCTCTCCTCTGCAAGCAAACCAAATCAGACATGCAGAATTCCGATTTTTCTTTAAGCTCTCTGGCACCTCCGTCTTTGGTGGGATGGCAGTGTCCCACTGGCAGGAAGGGGCCTCGAGGACCCGGCCCCAAACCCAAGCGCCAGTCCCGAACAAGGTGCAGTTTAAGATGTCTTTGCTCCTTGGGAAACACAATTGCAGTGGCTCAGAAGAGATTTAGGAGGGCACTACTGTACCGAGTGAGTTCAGAAGTGAGCCACCAGGTACCTGGGTAGAAAGACCAGCTCTTTTAAAACCTTCCCTATGCCACGTTTTAATTTTCATTAGGTCCTGATGCTGTAACTGCCCCCGCAGTGTCTGGGTGCTGCTGGTGTTGGTAGGCACCAGCAGGAGCTGTTTGGGCAGGACACGCGGGCTGTTCAGTCTGATTCCTTCCCGTTCCGGGGAAGGCATGGGCTCGGGCTCAGTTTGCCCTTCCCTCTGCATTAGCTGCTCGTTTTCTAGGCTCACCTTCCCCTAACGGGGCTGGAGAAGCTCCTCAGCCATACCAGATGTCCGACCGGCGATGATATCCCCCCGAGTCGTGTCAGCGCATTGTAAAGTGTTACTCACCTGTGCTGTATAGAGACCGTGAGGACGTAATAAACAGCCTGAGAGTCTGAAAAGGGGCGAGGCGAGCACCTTTTCCCGCGGGGAGAGGAAAGTGGGAACTGCGAGCCCGGGGATGCGGGGGTGTCTCCCAGCAGAATTGCTGAGAAAGAAAAGGATGGGAGAAGTTTGTGCCTTCTCGGACCCTGCCCTCATCCTTCTGCGTGCTGGTTTCACTGGTGCAGACAGGCTGGATGGGGCAGCAAAGAAAGGACGTGTTAACTCTAAGCAGTTGGTCTCCTCCGTTGAAGCAATTTAGATCCAGTCTCCCCGGAGGTATAGTTTGGGGAGATGAGTCAGAAATATTGTCAGTAGGATCTAGGAGACGAGAAGGCAGGTAAATCTGAAGAGCTTTCCACCAGTGCCTTGCTGTCCTTTTCTGGGTACACCCTGCTGCTGCCTGTGATGGATTGCCCACCCAAACCCCAAAACCAAGGACCTGAGCGCAAGCAGCATCAGGAGCAGCCGTTCTTGGAGAAGGCTGCAGCAAAGGTTCCCCGCAGCGAGGGGCTGCTGGTGCCTGCCCGGGGAGCAGCTGTGGTGGGAGCCGAGCGGGAGCGGGGCAGGCAGCACGGAGAGCGGTGGTGGCCAGTGCAGACGGGTGGCGTGAGCAGTCCTTCATCGCAGACAAATTACTCGCTCCCCTGAACCGGGTACCTCACAGAAGCCACACATAAATCTGTAGGACCTTCCCGGGGGAGAAGCCAGGGCTGCAGCAGCGGGTAGCTGCTTGTTCAGCCATGCTCCAGGGGGAAAATGGGAAACCAAGCCCTTCTCTCCCTGCCGGGAGTGTGGTGGGGGGACACAGGCTGCTGCACCAGCCGGTCGGCTCCCTCCAGCCCAACCGCCTCCACGCGCATCCTGCCGTCCTGTGGGAGAAGTGCCCGTGGCTGGGGAGCAAACACTCTTTATCAGCCCACTAAACCCCCTGACGCAGCCAGAAGTGGCCACAGCGAAGGTGGCCCAGCTGGAGCATCAGCCTTTCCCGCGGACCTGATGCCACGGGTGGCACGGCTCCCACCTGCCCCTCTGGCAGTGTTTTGGTCACGCTGCCTTATGGCCAAGCGTGAAAACAAGTGCCAGGTCTGCTCCCCGTACCAGGGCCGGCGGTGGGGGATGCACGAGCAAGCGCTCCCGGGAAAGGGAGCAGTGCGGATGGATCAAGCACAATCGGGCCATGAAGAGCAAACAAATGCTTTCTCCGTCTATAAAAAGCAGCCGCAGGCTCCAGCAGGCAGCTCGCATCGAGGTCTCCGCTTGATCCATCCTTGGGGGATAAACCCGGGAGAGGCGAGCGGGACTAGACTGGCGAGTCACCAGCAAAGCCCAGGACGAGGGCTGGCAGTGGGGATGCGGTGAGCAAGTAAGGAACGGGAAAGGCAAGGGTTGGCTCGGCAGGCAGGGGAAGCACGTCTGGGGACCACGGTGCGCGTGAGCTAGAGACAGGCAGCAAGAGCCGGAGAAGTCAGAGCGACTCGGCAAGTCCCAAGGGCCAGTGTAGTGAGTCTGGAGGAGCCTGGGCTTGGTGGGGAAGGGGCGGGCAGCAGCTGGAGGCAATCCTGGGCACTAAAGGGGGAAGGGGAGGCATTAGCAGGGGCAGGGGCTAGAGTGAAGGCAGCTGGGGGGGTTGTTTGGGTGTTAGCAGAAAATTGTGAGGTGGGAGATCTGCTGCAGAGCGGGGCTGAAGAAACCTCATGGGGGTTGCAGCTCGCCTGGGGAAAGGGCTTCAGCGGGGAAGGGCTGAGGCCAAGCAGAGCATCTCCTGAGCAGGTCTGGCGGGCGAGGGAGAGCGGTGACCTGGATCCGGCCCGGCCCTGGGTGCGCCGAGGGCACTCCTCGCCTGGTGCACAGCCCACCCTCCCTGCCCAAAGGTGAGTGTTTGCTACGTGGTCTGCGCAGGGTTGTATTTAAAAACTAAAATTAAATGAGCTTGTTTTTCTCTGGAAATCAGTGCAGTGGAATTTATCAGTCCCTCTGTCTTCTTTCTATTCCCTTTTTTCTTTTTTCTCCCTAATTCCCTTCCCTTTTTTAATTGTTTTTCCTTTTCATCTGCTGCTTCTTCCCTCTAAGCCTGTCTCTGAGCCAAAACAATTTACATGCATCCAAGGAAGGCTCTGCCATTAGTGCTGCTCTCTCTCTCCTCTTAGTTAGGATATATTTAGCCATCATCTTTTCTTTTTTTTGCTGTTCAGTGGCTTTAAAGAGCAGGTGCTGGGAACAGAAAGAGAAGATTAAAAATACCTGCTGTCACATACCTCTCCCTACGCAAATGTGCTCCAGCGCTGTGCAAAGCGAGCACGTGAGCCGAGTGGATAACAGCTGCCCCTTGGAAAGCTCATTTGTAATTCTAATTTTTTTTTATTTCAATAATCTCTTTCCGCACTGCTACAAATTTCCAGAGCAGCTATTTCCTCTCGTGCTTCATGTGAACGCAGCGTGCGCTTTTGTTGGGAATCAATTAAACGCCCTGTGGGTTAGGGTGAGGGCCCGGTGTCGCGCAGGAGCTGCTGAGGGAGGATCGCTGCTGCCTGCGCAGGCAGCTGCCTGTCCTGCAACGGGGTAGAGGTTTCCCTGGGCGGGGAGGCATGGATGGAGCAACCTGCAACCACATGGACGTGGCGTCCTGCAGCAGCCCCGACTGTCTCTGTGTCCAGAGACGGGCAACGAGGCTGGTGAAGGGTCTAGAGCACAAGTCCTATGAGGAGCGGCTGAGGGAACTGGGGATGTTTAGCCTGGAGAAAAGGAGGCTGAGGGGAGACCTTATTGCTCTCTACAACTACCTGAAAGGAGGTTGTAGACAGATGGGGGTTGGTCTCTTCTCCCTAGTAACAGACAACAAAACAAGAGGAAATGGCCTCAAGTTGCGCCAGGGGAGGTTTAGATTGGACATTCGTAAAAATTTCTTTACCGAAAGGGTTGTCGGGCACTGGAACAGGCTGCCCAGGGAGGTGGTGGAGTCACTGTCCCTGGAGGTATTCAAAAGACGTTTAGATGAGGCCCTAAGGGATATGATTTAGTGGGGGACTTGGTAGTGATAGGTTAATGGTTGGACCCGATGATCTTGGAGGTCTCTTCCAACCAGAACAATTCTATGATTCTATGATTCTATAAGATGTGCCTGTGGCCAAGACCCAGCTGCAACGTGGCTCCTTGGGGACCCCTTGCAAGCGCCCCGCTGCTGTTATGGCCTCGGCACTTCCCGGCTCCTCCCAGGCACCATCGCCAGCTTCCGAGCGATGCCGCGCTCCTGCCTGCGCAGCAGCACCCTCCCGCCACGGGTGACCCCCTGCCAGCACCCCTTTCCCCATCTCCTTTGCCTACATCTGTCCTTAAACGCAGGCAGGGCTTAACAACAGCTTGCCGGCGGAGGAGCGGGCTGTGCCTTTACATCTCACCCTGCTACTCTTCTGCATTTAGCACCTCCCTGGTTTTGTGCAGGCAGCTCCAGGGGACTCGTCGGGCTTCTGGCAGTCTCTGCTGAAGCAATGCAGAGGGCACGCGGTGCTGTCTTCAGGTTTTACCGTCCCTGATTGCCACCTCTGCCGTTCCCCGTCAGCTTGGGAGAAATCGGGTGTCAGGCTCCTCAGTGAGCCTGCCTGGCCCCCATCTTCTGCCATGCAGCAAGACCCCAGCAGCGTGGCTCACCGTGGCTCTTCCTCTCCTCCTCCTCCTCCTCCCTGTCTCCTCTTCTCATCCATTTCTGTATCCTCTCCTTTGTATTTCATTCAAAGCGTATAAAAATACAAAAATACCTGGTACCAGCAACTCTCCCGAGAGCTTGGCTGTGCTTTGGGGCGCATGTGCAAGGGCGCTTTGCATCCTGTCACCAGTCTCTCCTCGTTTCCCTGCTACCTACCCTATTTGTGTAGTTTTGGGGCTGAAAACTTTATTTTCCTATATTTCAAGGTTGCTGGCACTTCATGAATACTAGCCCAGAAACACCTGGGGCTGAGAGGTTTTGTGTTTTGCTTCTGACGGGGAAGCTGGTAGCTGCAGCCCTGCGAACACCGGTGCTGTGCTGGCCAAGGGTGGCTGCGGAGGCAGCTCTCCCACCGCAGGTGCCTCCATGGTCCAGCCATCTCCCAGTCCAAGCGTGCAGGGTCCCCCCAGTGCCCCCTGTCTGGGCTGCCAGGACCTCCCCGGGGGAAATGAAACCCCGAGAGGGCCGGTCCCCATGGATGGGAGGTGGGCTTCGCACCGGCAAGGCTGCGGCACGGTTACGGGAAGGGAGCCCGGCCCCAGGCGTTGCGACACAGATGAGTTTTTTTGTGTTCCAAAACAAGGACTGATAATACAGGCAGCAGAGCTGGAGCCGCGGGAGGCTGCTAAGCTAAATGAGACAGGAAGCACGTAATTAAATTAGATATAGAGCGGCATAAAGACATCTGAGTACACATACGTCGTTGGGCTGGGAGGCTATTGCATAACCCTACTGAAGAGCTCTGCATTATAAAATATTGCCCCTGCTGCGTCCCTCGCTGGCGAGCTGCCTGTCCTTGAGCAGCATCTCCCACCCCATCGAAGGGGAGAGTTGACAAAGCTGCCCCAAGGGAGCAGAGCTGCCGGCCGGTGCTTTGTGCAGGGGGCCGGAGGCTGCGGCAGAGGGGGCGGAGGGTCTGTCCCGGCCTTGGCGGGGAGGACATCGCTGGAACAGCCCGATCCCTTTGCTGTGCCTGGGCTGAGACCCACACGCGTGGTACTGGCACCGTGCTGTGTCCCAGAGCCGCGCACCGGTTCAAACACCCAAGCGTGGGGCTCTGTTGTGAGCGTGGCATTTCCCACGGCTTTGTACATCTTCTGGCTGAGCAACTGTGGTGCCCAAGATACGGCCTTTCATTGACTCTTTCCCTCCCACGGAGGTTTTATAGGGCCTCTCCCTCCCGTGGGGGCTTGTAGGGACCAAGCTCCCACCGCAGGTGTTTCCTCACGTCTGCCTTGCCGTCAGCTTTGCCTCGCCTGAGCCGAGTGCTTCGAAAGCTGCTACGGAGGGGACGAGGTACAACCACACACGCAGTTGCCCAATATGTACTTTATTTCTATGGGGAAAAGCGGTGGGGACGCAGGGGCTGAAGCAAAGCGGAGGTTTCAGCAGGCTGTCACGCCAGGGCGGAGATGTGCTGGGTTTCTCCGCTCTGGCTCACGTCACCCGTGCTCCGCTCCCGTGGGCTGCGGCCGCGTTGCTGCCGTCCCGGCCGTGTTTTTGCCATACACTTACATTTCCCCGGCTGCTTGAAGCAGCACGTGGCTCCCAGCACAGCGGCTGTCTCGGGGACCATGGTCTTGCTGCCAGAAGCCCTCTGTCCAGCTCTGTGTGTCTGTAACACGTGCCCAGCCTCCGGGAGGTTTTTCTCTCGGCATAACCTGGTCAGGGGATGCCTCAAACGCTGGGAAGAGCCACCAGAGCATCCTGTGACTGCAAACCTGTAGGTGGGAGAATGGGCTGCGGCGCATAAGCACAGTTTTAAAAGGGAAAAGGACACAGATGAAGTCCTGCTTAACACTGAGCATCACCGTCTCCTGCGGGTACCAGGAGCCCATGCCCACGTCAGCACGGCGCTGCCGCCGCCACACCAGTGCTCCCAGCATGGCAGTGAGCTGGGGTGGAGCACCAGGCTGACGTGGCCAAGCGCTTCTCTTACTCTTCCCCTTCTTTCCTTAAATCCGCAGCAAGCATGACAGCTCTAATCGTGGTTTTAAGGCACAGGGAAGACATGAACAAGGGCTTTCTGTAGCTCTAAACATTTATCTGCCGCTGAATATCTGCTAACCAAGAAGCCTTAACCTTTTTTACTCAAATGAAAGAAAACAGAGCTGTTGGGAAAGTGGCTGCTCTTGTCACTAAAGCTGAGACAGGAGCTAAACACGTGTGCTTGGTCTTTAGCCCTGATGCATCTTTTCTGGCTAGCCATGGGCAAGGCACTTCGGTGGCTTTTTCAAAGTGGTGGGAGAAAGACAGGAGTCCCTATCACAGTTCAAGGGAGCTGAGGTGCCTGGCGCTTCTCTGAAAGTCCTGTCCTGAAATCCTTGTGCTTCTGCTCCCCGAAGGCAGCGTACGAGGAGCCCTTCTCCCCAGCCCGGGGCCGAGATGGCTGTGCGTGCTGCGGCTTCCCCGCACGGCTCATCTCCTGCGGCGAGACGCTGCGGCAACGACGTCCTGCATGTGATCAATGCAGGCCGTGAGGGCAGGAGACAACCTGGGCTCTGGAAAAATGTCTGTGCTGGCGGTGGAGCTGGTAATAGCAGGGACCAAGTAGGGAGGAAGGAAGGGGATGAGGAGCGGAGATGGCAGCTCTTGCCTTTGCCCTGGGATGGCCGTGGGCAGGGGGGTTTAGGGTCACTCCCCCCACCGTGGTGAGCTCCTTCCCAGAGCCGCCGACCGGGGAATTGCAGGGAGGGCAGCTCTCCGGGACCCTGCATCAGCCCGACCTTGGCACAGGGGACCTGTTGGCTGTCATGGACCTCTCTGCTTGTTGCACCAGACCTTGGGGTTCTCTGGCGCACAGTGTCTGACACTGGTTTAACTTTCTCTTCATCCTTCTGTTTTGCTGGTTCAGCCCTTCCCCTCAGTTTCCAACCTCTCCCCTGCTTTTAGTCTCTGCTTTCCACCTGTGGTTCTCATTAGGATCCACCTTCATCAGATGCTTTGCTCAGACTTTTTGATGCACATCCCCTCCCCTTCTCTTCTCCCACCATAGACCCAGCAGAGAATTTGTGATGAAGAAGTGCAACTTGTGCCAGCACGCGGGGTCAGACCTTGGTCCTTGTTTATTCTGGTTATGGACTGGCACCGTAATTTGGGGGGCACGTGGAAACATTACGCTCTTCTGCTCTATCTGCAGTGCAAGGCGGATGTTTTGCATTGCCCCGGGGAGCGCAAATCCTTCCCCCAGGCTTTGCATCTGCTCCTGGGATGCTGCAAAACAGCCTGATTCCGCTGGGGACGGGCATCCCCTGCTTAAACCACCTGGGGAAAAGCCTCCTGCTGCGATGTCTCCGCACCAGCCCTTGCAGTGCCGGGAGGATTGGAAGCCCTCGGGCAGCAGGACGGAGCTGACGAATTGCTGTGCATCACGGCGTCTGTGCTGTCCCTCTCACTCTCCCCATCTGCGTCCCCACCCGCCGGCAGTTACTCAGCAGGCTCCGCACGTCGGTGGAAACGAGCCTGTTTTTTCCTGTTATCGAGGAAGCAGTTATGACTGTGATGCTCAAGGACAAGCTTGGGCCTCCCACCCCCTCCCTCCCTTAACAGCACAAAAGAAACCTACCTAAGCCGTTATCTTCGCCGGGCGCTGCCAGAGGAGCTTTTGGTTGGCTGGAGGCTGGAGCGATGCCGGGTCCCCCTCCCGCCTCCCACCCAATATAAAGCGCGGCTCCTCGCCGCTTTTCCAGCCGGCAGCACACGACCGCGGGTGCGGGTGGTGCCGCAGCCGCCTGTTGCACGCCCCTGCTGCCGCCGTAAGGACCCGATGAGTTGCTGGATGCCTGGGTGCCCAGCTCTCAGCATGTGCCGAGGGTTAGCCACGCTCCCCGTCACTTGCCTGGAAAGGTAAGGGGGCTTCGCCACGCCGCAGTGCTGGGATGCAGAGGGCTAGCTGGAAAAGATGCACCTAACTTCGGAGTGGCCGAGCCGGCCTCTGCCGCTGCAGCCGTGACGTTTCGGTAGCAATCGGGGTGCAGACTGCAAGGAAACACGCGGCGTAGGATGGCCCGAGCGATTTGTTTTGGCTGCATCCGTTCTGCTCCCCAGGAGGGGAGCGCAGAGGTAAAACACGCAGAGGGAGAGGCGGCTGGATAGGGCTGCCCTGTGTGTGTCCGGGTGTACAAACGCACGAGGGTTGTGTCGCTGGCTCCGTCTCTGCAGAACTTGCTTCAGGTTGACAGCAGCAGGACTATTTTTGTCAACACGGTTGAAACGTTAAGTGACGTGTTGCTCTTCCTGCCAAACGCGGCTACGGAGCTCCACGCTGCCGGCTTGACATTTAAACACTTATTTTTGTACGAGCGCCTTGGGATGCCTGAATGAGCTGCAGCACACAAATAGCAGCGGGGCACGGGCTGCCTCGGGGTGACCCCGGGGAGAGGAGCCGATTTAGCAGCAGCTCCTGCCGTATTGCCGCAGAGACCTCCCGGCAGGGAGGTGCCTCTGTGCCAGCGCCGCAGAGCCGGGGTGACAGGCAGCCGCGTCCCAGGCACTCGCAGAGAGGGCTCTGGCACAGGAGCGTAGTGCTGCCAGCGGGCTCGCTGCGTCTTGAAGGCATGGGGTAGGTGGATGGTCCCACCGGGGAGCACGGCCATCTCCGTGGCGTGGTAGCAGGCTCCTGGTGACTCAGGAGCACCCCCCAAAAAAAAAAGCAGGGGAGCATCAGCCCTGCTGCAGCAGCCTCGCAGCAGGGCGATGCTCCCGCTCTGCCGAGCAGAAAGCAATCACTGTGTTTTTCCAGTGCTTTGAGAGCAGCGTAGCGCTGCCGGGAGAAGGGGATGGGAAAAGGAGCCAGGTTAGCTCCAGGGAGCTGGGGGGGCTGCGGGGGCTCCAGCTGGGCACTCAGCAGCTGCTCTGCTGCCTGCCCCAGAGGAAAAAGCTCGCCGTGCTTTATAAATGCGTGCGGCGCTACCTGGGAAGCAAGCAGGAGGAAACAGTCCCCTGGGCTTAATGCACTGCTGAGCGTGGTTGCCAGGGAGCAGAAAAAGCAATTGGGGGAGCATTTATTTCAAACATCAGAAGGCAAAGAAGCAGCTGAAGCTGAGAAGCGAGAGCTGCCCCTCCAAGCTGTGTCGGTCTGTGGGGTGCAGCCCCTGTGAGGCGGGGGGGGGATGGTGGCAGCAGTCTTGTGGCCCAGCAACCCCACCTCTCCCCTTCCTCCCTTCCAGAGCCAAGGATCTGAAGACCCGCTTAGGGATCCTGCTTCATAAACCAGAGCTGGGACACAGGATCGGGACCTCCAGCAAGCTGCAGCTGGGTTCCAGGTGGAGGTAAGCCAAGCGGTGCCATGTCCCAGGTTCAGCCCAGGACAGGTCCCTGTGGACCAGGCTGTCCCGGGGGATGCTCCTGCCCATCTGCGCAGCAGGGAGGACAGAGAGCAGCTCGCCCTCCCCGTGGTCCCACCCCAGCAGGCAGGGAAGGCGGGTCACTTCCCAGCTCCACCAGTTATAAAATCAGTCTGGGGAACTGATGCTCTGGCATTAGGCAGGAGAGAGCAGGGCCTTAGCAATAGGCAAGGAGCCCAGAGGGCTTCCGCAATTCCTGGTATCTCCGACCAGTGCCCGAGACCCCCAGGGAATGCAGGCAGCATTAAAAACAAAATACTAAATACTGCTGCGGAAGGCAAGGCATCCTCTTGCAGAGGAGGCTCTGCTGGGCTTGTACCGGCGGAAAAGGGCTCTGCTGAGTATCCTCTAGAGAAGCTACCTGGCCGAAGCTGCGCTATGGAGCTGAGGTCTGGCGAGTCGTCGGGGAAGGTAAAAGAAAGGGAGAAAGGAAAGAGAGCCTACAGGTAATGGATCCCGGGGTCTCCCTTTGGTTTCCTACCGAGCGCCGCTGCCTCCCTTCTTGCGCTGTGTCCCATTAACGGGGCTGCTTGACTGAAGCGCTCCCATCCTTCGCTGCGGGGCAGGAGAGGCGTTGTCGGTGGGACAGCGAGCCTTACGTCCTCTTGTCTTTTCCAGAGACTCCTCGCAAGAGGTACTCGAATGGAGGGAGTCCTTCGACCAGCTCCTGAAGAGTAAAAGTGAGTAGGATCTTGTTTTCTTCTCTTGGTGAGAGCGCGTAGGACAAGCACGCTTCCAGTGAGCAAGGGGTGACTGTACGCCTGCAGGCAGCGTATGAGGAAACCTTGTCTCCTCCTCAAATGAGATGGTTTAGGAATTAGGAAGAGGCCCCTTTCCTGCCCTGACGGAGCCGATGCACGGGGCTCGTTGCCCGGCTCGTGAAGCTGTACCCTTTTCTTTTGGCTGGGTGCTTTTTGGAGGGCGCAAGCGCTGCCTTGCAGCTCCCTCGGGACAGGAGCATCGTCGCGGGCAGCAGTCTGTCAGGGAGAACGTCACGCCATGCCCTGACGGTCCCTTCCTCCGCGCTCCGGAGAAGGCAGCGTGTCTGCTCTCGGTGTCCTCCTGCGCACAGCAACGCAGCCGCCTCCCCGAAAACTGCATTGCTGCCCTCTGTCCGTCTGTCTGTCAGTCCTGTGCCTCCGCGGATGGCTCTTCCACAGGGAGAAGGAATTGAGCTGCTTTACGGAGTCACACATAGCCCTTTTCCCCTCCAGTATTCGCTGTATGTACGGAGACGCGCAGGGCTCCCGTGAGGTGCTGTCTCCCTCTCCCCCACGCAGACAGCACCTCCAGACCCAGAGAGGGCACCTCTTTCTGAGTCCCGCGCGTAATCCCTCCCTTGCACCAGGACAACGGTAGGAGTGCCAAATTTTAATAGAAAAGGGGCTATCTACCTTAAAAGCTATTCCGCAGCAAAAGAAAGTCCTTCCACAGTGTCAGTTTGGGGCTAGGTGTATTTTTCCCAGCCTTCCTCACGTGCTGCGACGGCTAACAAGCGCCTCTGGCTTTGTAACTTACTACATCCCCCGAGCCTGGCTCTGAAATCCTTCCTGCAGTTACTCTCCCATACTCCTCAGCATCTCGGTTCCCCCTAGATCTCAGCTGAGAAATAAAAATAAAGCCGTCGCTGCTCGGTTCCTGCAGGCGTACCGATACCTCAGTGGATTTTTCCTTAGGTAGAATTAGCTCTTTTCCGAAGCTGTAAAGAAAATACTCTGAAGCCTCATTACAGAAAGGTCAGATAAATAAAACCAGAGGATTACTTGTCTGTGGGAAAAGATTTTATTGGAGTCTAGAGGCCAATTAGCAGCGTCTCAGAGGGTGGAATTTGCCTGGAGGGAAAGGAAATCTGCAGATGTCATGGTCTGAGCTCCCAGGGCAATGCTTGCCAGGCAGCGCCGCGTCTGGCACCCATCCTCTTCTTCCTCCCCCTCCTTCTGCCCCGTTAACTGCTCTTCTCTCCCCTCCCCAGGCGGGGTGACCGCCTTCCACACCTTCCTGAAAACGGAGTTCAGCGAGGAGAACCTCGACTTCTGGCTGGCGTGCGAGGACTTCAAAAAGACCCGGTCAAAAACCAAGCTGGCCTCCAAGGCCAACAGGATCTTCGAGGAGTTTGTCCAAAGTGAGGCGCCCAGGGAGGTGAGAGCCTTTTCTGCCTCTGTCCTGTGGCATCGAATAGGGTGGGAAAGGAATAAAATATCCCAGTGGGTTTCATTGAAGTGGGAAGATGTGCTCTTGTTCGTGAGAGCTTTCATTTCAACCTCGTGTGGTCTACCAGCGTGAAGGGATATAAAGGCTCGCGAGCATCTTCGCTCTCATCTGAAGATGAAGAAAGCAGTTTTCCTCCCCCCGTGGGAGGGGAGTTAATGCCGAGTTAATGTTTGTGGGCGCTGCTTCCTTGCAGGTGAACATCGACCACGAAACCAGGGAGATCACCCGGAAGAACCTCTCGGGTGCCACCTCCGCTTGCTTCAATGTAGCCCAGGCCAAGACCCGCACCTTGATGGAGAAGGACTCCTACCCCAGGTTCCTGAAGTCCGCCTCCTACCAGGACATGACCAAACAGGCCACCAGCCGTGGCATCAGCAAGCGGTCGCATACCTGACCCGAGCCCGAATCCGCCACGGGGGGACGAGCCAGGGGACCAGGCAGAGGCTGAGAGACGGTTTGCGAGGGCTGCGGTCCGTGCGGTGGGGTTTTGGCTGATGTCCTGGCATTCTAGCAGGATCCCCAGGACCTCAAGCGCTTCCTGCTTCCCACCGAGCTGCTGGGAAGAGAGATCCTCCCTCCCCGGAGGAGCAGAGCGGGTGGGAACCCCGTGCCTCCCCTTGCAGCACGGCTGGAGACCTGCACCGCCGCAGGGCCAGAAAGAAATCGGATTTGAGTTGCAAGCCTGGGAAAAGGAGACCAGGTTCCCCTGAGCATCCGTAACCAGAGAGCTCCCGCCTGCCCTCAGGACCCTGCCTCTGACTCGCAGGATCGGCCACCGGCTGCAGAGCCAGCGCAGGAGCCTGCAACCACCGCAGTGCCCAGGGCAACCGCCCCAGACCTGCCTGCGGGGCTGTTTCTATGAGGGAATGGCCAGAATAAAAAAGTTCAAAGACTACGTGGCATCTTCAGCCGGAGGGACCCTGTGCCTGCCTTCTCCTGATCCCGAGATCCTTCTTCTGCCTTTTCCTACGCGTGCTCTGCGTCAAAGCTTTACACCTTCTTCCACTACAGCGTATCCCTAGCAGCGACGTTTCTAGCCCTCGCTTAACCTTTAGATTGCGCCTAATCTTAGGTCACACGCATAGTTTTTTATTACTATTATTGTTATTTATTTTATCGTTATTATTATTATATATATTTATTAGAAGAGCACTGCTGAAAGCATACACACGTCCCTTGCTCCGAGGAGCTTGTAGATTAAATTCTTTTAGATATTGTAGCACTTAGCATGCCTCCCACCTTTTCTGTATAATAACTTAAGAGAGGTGACCAGACAGAGCCGTAACACGACCACGGAGCAAGGTACGCGCATAGCAGCAGCAGCGGCGAGAGCTGCGGCCCGGCGGGGCTGCCGGAGGGGTCTAAGGCGGCAGGTTTCCCGTGGGCTCGGAGGACCGTGGATGGCAGTCAAAGGATGCTTTGCAGTCCGTGCTGTTTCCTTTCTCCCCATAAATACAGCTTTGTGGACGGCATCTCGGCACGTAGGCTCGCACTTTGTCCTAGACGGAGAATAGCAATGTAGAACAGGTACTTTGGTGAGCGATCCTTTGAAAAGTTATTTTTTACGTGTGGGAGAAGAAACCTGGGGCTTTCCCCTGGTTTAAAACTGGGCTTGGTGTTCCCTTGGCCGGTGAAACCAGTCTGCAGCCACGGCACTTTACCAGAAACCCGGGGAGCCAAGCGAAGCAGCGACGTGTGCCGTGAATTCAGCGTCTCGGGGGGGGGCAGCAGGACATTTCATCAGCTCAGACCTGTGGGGCGAGCTCTTCGGAAAGCCCCTCTGAGCAGGGATTTCTGGGTCCCACGGCCACCCCGGGAAGCTGCGGATCCCGTCTGGCAGCACCGGTGCCAGCAGCCGCGTGGGTGGGTGACGGGGAGCCCACGGGTGTCCTGTACCGGGACACGGGGAACGTGCCCCCGGCAGCGTTTCCTACTGAGACAGCCTGGGGCTGCCACGTGTGCCTCCGTTCATCCCTAAAGACCAAACCTGGAGGTCCTCATCCCGCTGGTACTCGCTCCTTGCCGAGGGAACCATCTTCTGCCCCCCCCCGAGCGTTAGCTGGAGCACAGGATCGCTCGGGCTTCTCGCGGCTGTTTGAGCAGAGCAAGGGACCGAGGACCAGTTTGGGGATGTTATCCTGAGTCCTCTTCCGCTTTCCCCATCCCGGTTCTACCTCGGAGTCTCGGTGGATCCTGGCTGTGTTTACAGGGAGATTTTAGCTGCTTTCTTATTTATTATTTATTTTTACAACTGGAACCACCTTCGTTGTGTTACTGAAGTGAATGACGCACAATGGTCTGTTTTCATTATACAATATTGTCATTATAAAATAAAATGTAAAGAGGAAAATACTGTGACAACATGGGGTTTTTTTTGTCGTGGGCTTTCAATTAATTTTTACATTCTAATTTTGGATGACTTGCAAAGCATACTAAAGCAAGCTGCTCGTGTCGGACGGTTCAAGGGGCATTTACAGTAGCTTTAAAAGTTGCAATGTCAGAAACGGAAAAGGAAGGGAAAGACTTGCGAGGAGTAAAGCTTCGTGGTCTTTGGCTTATTGAAGAGAACTGAACAGTTCACAGCAAGGACGAAAGCAGAAGTTTTTAGTCTATTAATGGCCAGGGTGTTGAGTACTGTTTGCATTGCTCACCATTTTCTGAGCGCTTTGCAGGACTGCAGTTCCCAATACCTATTTCATATCAGCAAGACACCGTTGCTTAAAAGCATAGGAGCATTCCCGTTAGGGCTGCCGTTTGCAAAAGCTGCTTTTGAGTGGCTGTCACAAATATTTGATTTCTATCGATAGCTCCGCTGATTGAATTCAGTTACAAGGGGGGAAGTACCTGGCACTAGAGGGGGTGCTGGAAAACACCCGGCTCTGGCGTCACAGTCCCCCGTGCCCCTGGGGGTGCTTTGGGGGGGCAGGGGGGGCAGCAGGAGTGCCGGAGGGCTGCCTGCGGCACCGCGGATGCGGGGAGGGGAGCTCAGAGACGCTAACGCCCCGAATAAAAACCAAACCAAACACGGTTTTAAGCTGTCTTCTTTCTATTTATTGCGTGGTTCGGAAGCTAAAATTACCTGGCCTGCGTCAGCGGAGGAGAATGTGAGTGGACGGCCGAGGGGGAGCCGGCGTCGCAGGCAACTGTAACTCAGGAGCTCGCAGGACCCGAGGCATCGCTACCAGCACGAGCCAGCCTCGGCCAGTAAAAAGCCTTTTACAAGCAACCGCGCCTATAGCAAAGCCTCGTGTCTCTTTGAATACAGCCCTGCAGAGTTCAAGGATCCTCGTCCGCTGTACTATACATCAACCCTTCCCCATCCCTATTCCCTACAGTTCTCATCCCCCTCGCCGGCGCAAGGCGGTTTAAACTTCCCTTTATCTCTTATTCACCATTTCATTAAGCGTGGCCTTGTCTTACAAGACAGGCGGCTCGGAATCGCGGCAGTCTCCATGTATACCTGATCCTAGTGCATGTCAGAGGGAAGAAATGAGCTGAAGGGTGTCCTTTTCTGCCTTTTCTGTACTTAAATTTAAAGTATTTAAATTACCTGGCATGAAAGACTCAGTGAGAGCAGCAAAACAGCACAGAAGCAGCTAGAAACAAAATCGTGATTTTTTTTAACTGGAGTTTCTAACAGAAAAAAAAAAAAAAGAATATTTTTGTCTTGCATACCTTGAAGTTAATTTAAAACTGATTCTCTGTTTCAAAAAAATCAAATTAACCAACAGAAAAAAAATAAGAAAAATACCCAATTTAGAATTAAGGTCTTTTTGAGTTTTCTTTAGAAGGAAATTTGGGGCTGTGTCCATTCTTGATGCGCTGTGCATGGAAATGGATGGCCCAGGCCAAGTTTTAGCCTTGGCAGCAGCGCTCCGACTTCACAGCTGACACTGGAGTATCCCACTTGCAGCGTGGGTTCATCTCTACAAGTCTGAGATATTTCCCAAAGAGAAAACTCGGTCAATGAAACCACGCTTGCGTCCAGCGCGTCCTCCGCGATCCCGGGCAAAACCCCGTGGTAATATAACAAAGCCGTTGAAGCCTTGGGAGGATAAAAAAAAACCCAGCCCACAAAACCGCGTTGAGAAAGAGGAGCCAAAGCTTCCCGTGACCGCTTTTGGGCACAGCCGGCTGCAGTTGCTTCCAACAACCCACGACCAAAGTTTCCCAGGGCGGAGGCTGCGAATTTGGAAGCAGCAGAGAAGATTTGAGCTCCGGGGAGCAAACGTGGGGGCTCGCACTGGCCCCCCCCCGGCGTGACACATACTTGCTCCAGGGCCAGGTTTCCATGAGGATGGGGGGTGGATTTATTTGGTGGAAAAAACCACCCGCTTCCCTCTGCCCTGGGACCCGGCGTGTTCCCAGCAGCAGCTCGGTGGGGTGGCATCGCCACTTAGCCGCCCCATCGCCTCCTGCGGCTGGGGGTCCCCACGCCGGCAGGGCCCAGCAGCCTTCGGGGTGGCCTTAGGGCACGTACATACATGCACGAGTGGCCCCGCAAAGACACGTATTCGGGCAGGTGGATGGGCGTGTGTATGTGTACGGATGTTGAGGTTTCTGTTGCATGCTCCGCAATGGATACACACGCATAACAACACGCATGCGCAGGCAAATTCGTATGTGTTTCCATGTGCATGTGCGTACATCCACGATTTTGGGTTTTTTTAAAGACGGTCTGCAAATAAATGCGATAAAATGTTGCTTAAACATGTTTTCGAAGGAAGCTCAGCAGCAAAGGGGATGCACTGAGCCATCGCAAATACCGCAAACACCTTACCCAGCGCTTTGCAGTGCTCTGCCAGCCCCTGTGCCAGCCGCCGGGGAGGGAGCAGCTGTATCGCACTGCTTCCCACTCTGCGGCTTTCACTGCAAGGCCTTTTAGCCTGAATAAAGCGCCAGAAATCACACGTGACGCGTTTCCATACGACTCTCCCTCCCTCTCAAGTCCACGTGCAGCCAAATGCCAAGGTTGCCAATCCGGGCCAGCTGCATGCAGGGATTCGTACCTCCAG
Organism: Phoenicopterus ruber ruber; assembly: GCA_009819775.1. Taxonomy (NCBI): domain Eukaryota; kingdom Metazoa; phylum Chordata; class Aves; order Phoenicopteriformes; family Phoenicopteridae; genus Phoenicopterus; species Phoenicopterus ruber. The sequence goes on from CM020222.1 coordinate 30,423,468, forward strand.
GGTGCCTCGGGAACCGATAAAGAAATTAATGATAATATTGATGTTTCCTGACACTGCTGGGGCCCTGAGGGCAGCGCCGGGCTCTGCAGCCCTCCCGCCTCCCCGGGGCACGGCTGCCGGCGCTGGAGGGCAGCTCTGCCACGGGGCAGCTGCAGCAGGGAGACACAGGGGATGCGAACCAGCTGGGAGAAATGCTGCTGGGGAACCACCTCCGCTGCTCGGGAAACGCATTTAAGCTCAGGTCCTCAGCCTGGGCCCTTGTTTGACCTGTTTTGGCTGATGTGGGATGCTTTCAGTGGACCTGCTCTGCTCTCCTCGCCCAGGGAGGGGGACACAGTGCCCTGCTTGGTGGGGTTCCTGCCTGCCTTGCCGCTCCTCTCGCCTCTTCTTCCCAGCCCACTCCTGCTGGCAGATGTGCTGGTCTGGTTTTGCGGTGATGAGGACTGAGCAGCAGTCTAAAAAGGTACTGAGTGTGGATTAAAAAAATGTAAAAATGCTCCCCAGTAAAGTGAAATGTGGTTGATGCTCCTGTGTGGACAGTATCACCTGTCAGCGTTTAAATCACATCCTTCCGTAGGCTGTTTTCCAGGGCTGCGTTCCAACGCTGAAAGTCACATCAGCGAGGCCAAGCATATAAACCCCGGGACGTTCCCGTTTGGAAATATAATAAGGAAGAAAGTACAGGGAACATGAAGAAAAAAGCCATCCTACTATTCATAGCTACTTTAAAAATTATTTTGATTTTGGCAGGAGGTTTTTGTTGCCACGTTTTTAGCTCATGTTTATTTGTGGCTGGTGGCCAGGGTGCGGATGCTCGGAGATGTTATCTCTGGGGAAGGGTTGCAAAATGGGTGTAGGTCGATCAGGATGGAGGAAAAGGAAGATTTGCTTAATAGTGCCCTTGATTTTCCTGCTGGCTGTGTCTCTGCAGCTCATGTCCTGAGTCCCTGTGCGCGTTGGGGCAAATAAGGACTCTGCAGGAGTGCAAATACAGCAGGAACTACATAGCCCGGAGGCTACGGGAATGGTTGTGGAGAGGAGCTCTGTGGCTTCCATGCTTCAGAAAACCTTTAAGGCCCTTCTATTCCTTAAAAACTGCCTGTCACAGAGACTGACAACTCAACTGAGCTTACGCTGTTGCGCGTGACTCTGTGGAAAGCAATTTGGATCAGGGATGAGAGACAGGGAAAGCATTACCAGCAAATCCTTCTTTGCTGGCATACAGGCACAGGATGCTTCTCCAGGTTGCAAACACCTCGTTCCTAGCATCCTAGGGGTTGGGTTCCTACCATCCTAGGGTTCTTCATCTTCCCACCATGAGATAATGAACTACTTTAAATCAGCAAGCTGAACAGGGCTTTTGTACTTGGGTAGACGGATGGTGTGATATTGTTATGTATTTTAACATTGATTTTTTTTTGGGGGGGGGACACATCTTTATTGTTGGCTCTGAGCCTGTGATGTGCCCCTGCTCTGCTTGTTTGTCTCTTTTTCCAGCCTGCAACTGGGAAGTTAAACACTGGCAGTTAGAGCCCCAGCTCTGGTCGAACCCGGAGAGATGCTATTGAGTTCAGCAGATTTCTGTGAATTAAAACAGGATCTTGGCAGCCTTGACAGCGATTTGAGATTGTTCCCTGAGTTTTCACACTCCCCGTGGGGCTGTGTCAAAGTCTCCTGTGGCAACACGAACTCTGAAACTCCATCCAGAGGCGGCGGGATGTTCCCAGACCTGGCGGACGCGCTGCATGCTGTGGAAAGCAGGATGCTCAATATGATGGTCAGGTACAAAGACGCGACGCCTGCCCAGGCAAAGCTTTTCAGAGCATTTGTGAATGTTGCGAACGCGAATGTTGGCGTGCAGATGTGAGCAAGCAATGCAGGGTACGTAAGGATTTGGATGAGCATGTAAAACATGTGCAGGACTGCATCCACACACCCCTTCGGGGTGCACTTTTCTGCCTTCGTGCCCTCGTGTTTGCATTCAGCCGTGTCCCCGTGCACGTATGCAGATGCCCAGTTTGTGCGCGTACCAACGTACTGCGGAAAGCCGGGTGTGAATGAACTGACGTAGTTTCAGCCCCGTTTCAAGCGTGGTCTGACTCTCGCAGCTGACGGGGCTCGGTGGAGGTGGCTGGGGAGGTCGCGTGGGCTCTGCACGCTGGTGAGCTCATCTGATGTTACAGGGCAGTGGGGGAAATGGGGTGGCACGTCACATCCTGGGTTCCATCACGTATTTCCTGCACACGCTTTGCAGGCAGACGGGAAGGGCTGGAGGACGGGGCTCCCTCGGGCTGCACGGTGTTTGCACAGAGCTGCCTACGAGGGCAGCTGCCTGCTTGCCAGCGTGGGTGCAGTTAGGAACACGCCGACTGTGGGGTAAATGGACCTGGAGCTCAGTGGTTCCCTGGGTGAAATTTAGCAGCGTGGCTACTTTCCTCATGTGGATGGATTTGACCAAAAAGGTGAGGAAAACCTTAAAATAAAAAAAGCCCAACCCAAAACCCCACCCTCAAAAAAAACCCCCAAATCCCTACCGCTGCACCCCCCCCTCCAAAAAAAAAACCCCAACAAACCCCAGCATTGGTGCATTTAATGTCTCTATGCCGTCAGCTCCTGAGCCACTGCTGAGCACAGGTTTATAAACAGGGCCTGTATGGGGAGAGCACGTTCTGCTCTCTGCTGTGTGCTGAAAAAGGGCCCCCAAAGGCCCCCCAAAAACCCTAGCATCCCCCTGCAAGCAGATAAAATGCTTGGGGCAGGGCTGCTCCTTTCTGGGAAGGGACACCACATACTTGCAGACTTGGCTGGGAAGCGAACGCTATCTGGGGAGACTTGCTGGGAAGCAGCAGGGAAGCGCAGCTGCCGAGAAAAGCCGCTCCCTGGCTTTGAAGGCGTTTTAAGCAGCGGCTGGGTTTCTGGCCGGGCAGGGGGACCCGCTCCTCGCCTTCCCGCGGTGGGTGGCGGCGGGTGACATCAGGCAGGCTGGCGTGACTTTGCACATCGGCCGGCGCCCGTGATGCGCAGACGCGAAGCGGCTCCAGGCCGAAGGCCAGTGGGACGGGGCAGAAATGTTTAAACATTTCATTGGGTAGAGCGCTCGCGGCTCCGCGGAGGAGGAGGAAGGTGCGCGGCCCCTGCCTTCCCCCTCCCCGCGCTTCTGCCTTCCCGACCGAGGCGAGGAATCTGAGCCCCACCGTGCTCAGGGGATGCTGTGCTGCTTTTCCAGCCAGGAAAGTAACGCTTTATTTGTTTATATGCGGCAAAAGGCACGGAAGTTACTACAAGGAAATGAAATGCGTGCAAACCAATGAAATAGGGTATTCATTTCCTGCTGGGGGGGGAAGAAACCACCCACAAAATGGTCCTCGCCTTTCCTGAGGGTAAACTCGTGTGAATGTATACTTTGGCTTTGTACCTTAGGACTTCTCTGTCCCTTTTCTGATCTGCTTAGATAATTTATTTCCAGTTCAGCTTGTCAGACAGTGGCTCCTGAAAGCGCCGGTCACTTGAAACAGCCTTTGCAGTCAGGAAAATGGGCATTGGAGTTCCAGCTTTTCTAGATACTAGACAGATACAGATAGATCAGGTCCTACCTGATTAACCTCTTAATGTCGTGAAAAGCTTAGGAAAGGCTTCTGGTCAGGTAGGGTCTCCTAATTGCCCATGGAGGCAGGAGGGCTTAAGGTTGGCTTTCTGTCTTGTTCCAGGTATCAGATCGGGGACTTCCCAGGACCGTGTACGTGGCTGCCATCCAAAACTGGAGGGGAATGCTCATCTCTGACTGCCTGCTGCGTTCTCCACCTGAAAACATCGCTGGGGGCCGGCTTATTAGGTAACCTGTCATAAATCTGAGACAACATTTATAGCAACAAGACCCTGGGTTCTCCCCCGTCCCCTCGCCCAGACGCCCCGGGGGACGCCTGCCTGGGCTGCGATCGGTGCTGAGACCAGGCAAGCGACCACGATGGGTGCGTGTGGCTGGGTAAGCGCCAAAGTTGTTCTTCTCGCCAGGCCTTAGCTCTAGGCTGGCACTGGCGTTGCCGTCCTTAGTTGCCCCCTCACACAGATTTGCAGGACATCACATGTAAATGGAGAGGTTTCACAGTCTAATAAAGCAGGATTTTCTGTTTATTAATTAGGTGAAGACCACGAAGCCCTTAAAATAGCAGCCTATCCTACCTAGTGCGTTTCATCAGCTAAACTCAGAGCATCCCTCACAAGGAAGGCACGGAGTGTTGCACCTCTCCCATCCTTCATCGGCATCCCTGGGCTCCGGTGAGGAACATCAGAGGTACAGAGCCCTCCCTCCGACCATCATGGAGCCCACAGCTCACAGCCAGCAGGAGGCATCTACCCCTTCCAGCACGGAGACAGCAGAAGACCTTGCCTTCAAGTTAAACATTGCTCTGAGGAACGATAACACAAACGATGTGCTGAAGCTGCTGGAGGAAGGGGCAGATGTGAACTCCAAAGCAGAAAGCGGCTGGACACCACTGCAGAGCGCCGTGCAAGCTAACAACGAGGACCTGGTCCGGCTTCTGCTGGACAAGGGTGCTTGTCCACGTGCCAGGAAGGACAATGGTGGCACTGCATTTACTGAGGCAGCGATAGTGGGAAATGTGAATATACTGGAGCTCCTCCTTGATTATGGGTTAGATATTAATGACCACGATGACAACGGCTTCACAGCTTTCATGGAGGCTGCGTGGTATGGGAACGTGGAAGCCTTGAAATTCCTGCATAGCAAAGGAGCAAATGTGAATTTGAGGAGGGCAGTTAGTGAGGAGAATGCGAAACTGCATAAAGGAGGTGTGACAGCACTGATGGATGCTTGTAGGGAGGGCCACTTCTCGGCTGTAAAAACTCTTGTGGAAGAGATGGGAGCTGACGTGAACATTTGTGACAACAAAGACAGGAATGCCTTGATCCATGCCCTCAAGGAGGTTTGTGCCAAGAAAAGATACGAGGCAGCAGTCTCCATAGGCTGTTTCCTGCTGGACCACGGTGGTGTTGACGTGAACAGCAAAGATGAATGTGGGAAAAACGCCCTCATCCTAGCTGTTGAAATGCAGAGCCCAACTTTGGTGAAAGCTTTATTGGAGAAGGGTGAAATAGATATTGATGATGCAGATCAGGAGGGCAACACAGCACTGATGGTGGCTGTGGAGAAAAATGATTATGAGATAGCAGAGTTGTTGTGTGAGAAAGGAGCAAGGACTGATGTTGGGAACCTTATCGCTGTTGCAAATAGGAACCGTGCTCATAACATGGCACGTCTTCTTCGCCAGTATAAAGCCAGGTTTGTTCCAGAAACCCACAAAGACTGGGAGCCAAACAGCAAACGCTGGAGGGACCAGCTGAAAAACCTTTATAAAATATATCGCCCTATGATTGGCAAACTGAAGACATTTCGATACATCCAGCAGAGAATTCAGAACACTCCCCAAGGTGGCATCTACTTGGGGCTCCATGGTGAGACTGAGGTAGCAGTAAGAATAAGCCGCAGTACAGAGGATGACAAAGAGAAAAGGTTCTTCGAACAATGTGGTAGCTGTGAACGTCTACTGAAGCTCTACCAGTTTGAGAAGGCAAGAGGCTACCTGTACTTGTGCTTCCCCCTCTGGGAGAAAAACCTTGAAGAACATCTGCAGGAACCAGAAGGCCAAATGGATTACAAAGATGCTCTGAGGATGATCTTCCAGGCAGTGAGAGAGCTGCACTCCCTTGGATTTGCTCACCAGGATCTGCATCCCAGAAACTTTTTCATAGGTTATCCTTTGCTTTCTCGGTGTTTTAATTTTGCTTTCCTGTTGCCTGTAGTTTAGAGAAGATGCTTCATAGCTGTCTGTAAAAAAAAAAAACCAGATATGACACACCATTGCAGAGGTCTTTATGCAGAATGAGGTGACTGTGGCGTTAGCTCTGCTCTTCGAATAAGTGTAGATATGTTTGCAGACAGCCACAGAGGAGTGAACAGAACAGCTTTACACGTGGCGTTAGATCTGCCCTCCTTTCCAGGGCTTTGCAGACAGATCAACCCGCAGCAGATCTCTTCAGAGCATTGTTTTCTAAAGAAGGGGCCATCCAGAAGTCAGTGACAGACTGTATCAAGGTTTTCCACCATTATTTGCTAACAATTTCTCTTATTTCCTCAGATTTAGGTGGCAAAATTTACTTGGCGGACTTTGATAATAAAAGAACATTGATTGAAGGCAAAAAAGAACTTGTAAACTCAGATTTAGAGGTAACTTCCCTGCGAATCAACGTATGGTTTGAAATTTCAGGCGCGCTCTGATATGTTCTGTTGCTGTGAATCCTAGGGGAGGCCTTTATGCATCCTCAGCTAGAGAACACCTTGATTTTTGGGAAAGCCCGTATAACAATAGACGCTGCATAAGAATGATAGTGATTAGGATGCAAGGCTGTGGCTGGTGCTGGGATACCCACAGATCTCCTGTGGGCATGATTACGGTGCCTGTCTCCTCCGTCTTCGTGCACACAGCTTCGAAGTTTGTGTTTGTGTGTATCTGTATACTTCTGCACACCTATAGGTGCCATGGGTGTGTTCCCATACGCAGTCTGCTCATTTAGGAATACTCCTCTTCCATTTGGTGAGAAGTTTCATGCATCCGGCATGTGACCAGCGATGTGTTTCTTTGCAGGCCCTTAGCAGGCTCGTGCTGTATGTTTTAACAGGGGGTAGGAAACCCCTCCCGCAAGTCAGTACCAAGGATTTGGCTGCCGATTCCCCAGATTACGAGGAGGCTCTGGACCTTGTAAGTAGCCTGGTCTCTCATGACGAACGAGGCTTGGAAGGTTTGAGCAGACATCCCTATTTCTGGAGCAAACAGATGTAAGTCCTGGGAGTAGAAAGGAAAAGCTTTCGGTACGGGATTTGCCTGTAGTGCTGGGAACAGCGATGTCCTGTTGCAGCTAATGAAGCTCCTCGTTTCACAGCAGGTTCAACTTCCTGAAGAATATATGGAATAAAATCAAAGATATTGACAAACAAGAACAAAAAGCTGTCCTTCAAGCTCCTAATGCTACTGAACGTTTTCCTTACCCGTCGTGGACCAAGCAGGTAATCCTCTTCTCTTTGGATGGATACAAGGTTTGAGGTAGACTTTCAGGCAGAAGCTTTTGCTGAGTGTTTCACAGGCCCTATTTAAAACCGTAACTGGAAAAAGGAGCCCCATGCAAATATAGATAACTGGGGGAAACAATTAAATCTAAGCCACGGAGTTAAAATACACCAGATAAAAGACATTGATGCTAAAGGGAGCTTCTGTTGACTAGGGTGGTAGTACGGGATGGTTGTTACAGAATTAGCTGGCAAATCTTCAGGGGTGTTTATTGGTCACCCCTTGAGACAAGGACCTCTGGCCCTTGTTGCCAGCAAATTTCTGGCAAGTGTTTTGTCAAATTGGCTCAAAAGCAGTGAGACCAGGCCTGCTTTTGCAGGTAGCATCCTGGAAAGACACGCTGCATCGTTTGAGAGCTGACGGTCTCAGTTCAGCGTGGCAGTCTGCGTGGCCCTCTCAACGGCGGCACAGTTGAATCGAGACTCCCGAGTCCCTCCCGCCCTCCGGGCATGCATGAAAGTCTCCTGTGCCGTGCTGACAGTCCTAATACGAATGTCATGCCTTGGCAAGGCAGGAGAGGAAACACTCAGCAGAATCAGGGGGCCTGTACGGCGCGTGCCGTGCAGAGCGAACTCTTCTGCTCACGTTGGGGAATATGCTTTTAAAAGTCACGAGGTTTATCCATGCAAGATGATGTCCCTGCAGACAGGCAGCGGCTGCGGTGAGTGGGGGTAGATGTGCTGCTTTCGTGGTGTGTGAGAGGCAGAGAATAATCTACGTGCTTTTTTTCAGATTGACAAATATGTTCTGCATATCATGATGTATCCTAGGAAAGGAAGATCATTCACATATAGCAACGACGTCACCGACCTACTGAGGCTCATCAGAAACCTGGATGAACACCCAGATACCAGGTACATGTTCACATCCTTGCCCCTGCCACAGCTGCGTTGCAGGGAGCACCTGGGTATCTGCAAGCGTCAGTGAGTTTGAGAGCAAAATCTTCTTCAGATGGTTTTCCAGAAGGGTGAACACCACTAGGATGGGGGAGATAGCCGCTCTAATGAGATGAGCTTTAACGGACTATATCTCCTCTGGCAGCGCAATAGCGTGTGAAAGATTGTACGGCACGGCAGCAAGCAGCCCGGAGTCAGCCCTCAAAATCACCTTCCTGCGGGTAAGAAAAGGAAGGCAGCCCACAGGATTAGACCTCAGACTCTGAAGCAAAATCTGACTCCCAGATCACCTCCCACATCACTCCCAGAACATCCTCAACCAGAGCCTTCGGCTCCAGGGGGACAGCAGCAGCTTCAGAGAAGGGGTGGCAGCTCGCTCTGCGCCCTTGCCTTTGCAGAGCCGCCTGCGGGGTAGAGGTGTCCGTGACAGCTAAGGCAGGTCGTGGCTCTACAGCAGAGGACACCATGAATGTGTCCTCCTGGGCTGTCATTTCTGCTGCACGTTGGTGTTTTTTGCCGTAACTCCAGGAAGGTTTTTAGATCACTCTGAAATATTTGTATCATCCTTTATACCTTTGAAAAGCCTCTTTATCATCTACCTTGCTAGTATTCCCAAAGTGCTGATGTTTGAAGTGCTTTGAGATACGGATCAGGATGCACTAGTCCTGTTAGGAGATCCTGCTAGCAGGTCTTGAATCCTAAAGAGCTGCCAGATTCTCTAACCCTCTATAGTCATGGGCGCTTCCATGTGAGGGTAGAGGTGGTGTTAGCTCCTAGTGATGGTTTCACTGAAGCTCGTGGGCAGCACTGCTCTTCAGTGAAGATGCAGGTGGGATTAGGCAGATGGAGGTGCTGGAGGAATAGCAAAAAAATGGATTGAGGAGCTTAGGGAAGATATAGAAAAGTTGCAGCTCAAGGATTTCTTAGGAAACCTTCCTGTGTTATCAGAAAGCCTCTGGAATGGCTTTTTCTCTGCAAGGGAGGAACCAGGGCATCCTGGACACTTGACTTCTCGGGCAAGCTTTAAAAATCCCTTTTGGTTTTGTTCTCTTTCAGGATCAGCAACAAAATAGGCGACTACGCTGAGTATTTCTTGAAGCTTTTTCCAGCACTTACCATTTATGTCTATAACAGTTTACGCCAGAATCCCAAATACAGTCACTTTGCAGACATTCAGGCCCCTTCCCTGTAGGATGTCATTGCCTCATATCCCATGTCCGAACCCACCATCGCTGCTTCCTTTTATTCCCTGTTTATTCACCTGCAAAAGAGTTGAAGAAAGTGGGTAAGGAGATGGGAGAGAGCACATGCAGGGACAGAGCATGGAGGACTTGTAGACTAAGAAATGAAAGATGCTTCAGAAGTGTTTGGTGTAACAACCACGGGCTTTGAAGAGGAATCAAATCAAGTGCCAGCCCAGGTCCCCCTTGACTACCTCTGTCCCTCTGGTTGTATCTGCCTCTGTGAGGTGGAGACCAAGGCCCTAATCCTTCTGGAGAGCAGGGGGATGTGGGACAGCCCCCATATACCAAACGCCTCTGGGAGGCAGGAGAAGAGCTCAGGCATTGCCAGACAGCATGGGACTCTCTGATGATAAAGGAAAAGGAGCTCAAGCTCCCTGCTAGGGCCAGTATTCCCTACAGCTTGCACTGAGGAGCTGCTCATCTACACCTAGAAAGACAGGGATTCTCTCTTTTCAGTCTTTTTGAAACGCAGCAGCCAGAAAATGAGATGCCTAGGCAATGCTCTGGCTGCAGAGCGGCCCTTGGCCTGTTATCCCTCTGATCTGGCAGGGGCACATTCAGGCCAGCCTGCTGGGACCTGAAGGACTTCTTTTGGGGGACACGGGAGATGTTTCCATGAGGAACGGACGTAAGGAGCACAACCCCACAAAACTGCTACTGCGAGTCATCCTGACTCACCTGGAAAAGGTCGCTGCAGGGACCGTTTTCCCCCTGGAAAGGACAAGCTCTGCCGTGGAGGCTGGGTCTGCAAGGCAGGGCTGTGCACGAGCACTCCCTGGCTCCGAAACAGTGCTGGTGGTGGGTATCGCCGTCCCCCCGCCAGACCCGGCTCCCCTGCACAGAGCTGGTGCCCATACAGCCGTAGCACGCAGCCAGCTCAGAGCTTTCGTGTTGGGAGGCCGGGTGGCACAAACCCTTTTCTGACATCCTGCGGCGTGCAACGTGTGTCTGGTCGTCCAGGGGCTTGCTTGTTTCTCGGCTAATGCGCCTATTTGCGCCATGATTACATGTTGCTTATGGAAATATTTTTCAGCTGTTGAAAGGATTTTTAATTTTTTTCAGACGGAGATTGTTATTCTTTCAATTAGCCTACGGAGAACCAAACTTGGAATAAACTTGCCTGGAAAACCGACTCTTACTACACTCATTTATGAATGAGGTCCCCCATCCCCTCTGCACAGAAAGAGAGAGTCTGCAGCACTATAAAATACCCAAAAGGCTGGGATGTTTTGCCTTCCTGTGGAAGTGCCTCTGGGTTGTTTAGGTAAGGTCGTGGATGGTTTTGTCACTGCTCAGACGAATTGCTTCTGGCCCAGACGGGTACCTGATGGGAAAAGATGTTGGGAAGTACTGAAGGCTTCCCGCCCTCAGAAGCAAGTTGCCTCTTGTGAAATAATGGGCTAAACAGCGGGGGGGTTGCATTGGTTTTGTGGCGTGAGGGTGAGGATTTCGTGGATGAGTTGAGCTGCGAAGATGATCATCAATGCTTGCATGCGCGTGTTTGCGTACATGTAGAACGCTGGGAGTGGATGTGTTTGACCCATCTCCTCTACAAATGGGTGGCTGCCAGAATGCATCATCAAGGCTTGCGCATCCGTTTAGCTGCGTGTGCTTACAGATGTGCGTACCTGCAAACCAGCAGGCATTGCTGTGCACGAGTTGGGTTGCAGACCGCCGTGCATGTGCTCGTGGCTCGTGAGGTCCGTGTGCCAGCCTGCATCAGTGGCCCTGGCTCAGAGCAAAGGTTCTTCTGACGGTCTTGAGAACCTTTTAAAATACATAAATGTAACAACAAAAAGCTTGACTATGCAACTCTTGATAAGGTGCCATTAGAGAAAATGCTCTCAGGAGAACGTCAGCTCCTCTTGTGTCAATACTTTTATTTTTTTTCCTTTCCTCCCTGCTGTTTTTTTGTTGTTGTTGTTCTCTCTTTCTCGTGCCCAGAAAGCAGGAGGACACCCAGAGATGCGTGTCTGGGTCTCAGCAGCGTGGGGAGCAGGGGTGCTGTGGAGAGCGTGGTGGCTCTGTGCTGCAGCAGCACGTTTCTGCTTTTGCACAAGAAGAGGTGAGGCCACGGGCCGGGCTCCTTCAGCCTCTTGTAAAACACCACGTTTCCAGCTTGCTTTGACCTTTGCATCTTCTTCCACTGCTCCGCTGTTTTGCTAAAGGGCCAGGACTTGGCAGCCTTAAAAGGCTGTGGAAAGGCCTTCCCGAAAGCAGAGAGCACTCAAGGTTGTCCAAACCAGAGCAATGATTAAAACCATGGAGGCTGTGACTTGTCTCTCTGGGGCAATCAGGCTGCTGGGAAGAATTTCCAGGGAAGGCTTGTGTGGTCTGCAGGGCAGTGTCCTGCTTTCTGAGAAGCCAGAGGTGCCGGCAGGCTGGTGTCAGGGGAGAAACTTGATCCGTGCACGGCATCTGCACAGCTGACTGCTCACAGAGCATCAGGCCACGGGAAGAGATGGGGCTGCAGGACTGGGACCAACGCTGGGGAAACCCCCAGGCTGCCTCTCCTCCGCGCAGGGTCAGGGAGGATGGGCAAGTGCTCAGCGAGACGCCAGGCGGGACAGAAAACCAGTGGCAAGGACAGCTGGACAGTATTGCAACTGGGTGGCGTGGCAGTGCCCGACGTCGCAGCGTGGGGTGAGGATGTCCTAAGGAGCCAGGAGCAGAGCCGGGGGCAGAGCCAGCTGCCAGAGTTAGTGCTGCCTGATGTGCTCCCAGCATCAGTGCCCATCTGGGAGGTGCTGCCTGCCTTCGCCTCATACAGGCAGGCTTGCGGACCATGCATGGTGCCCAAGGGCACGCTGACGTGGCCCTACACGCCTCATTCCCCGGCTGTCACGCCTGTACAGTGTGTACGTGCTCTGCCTCTGCCTTTCTTCCCTGGTCCTGCTGGGTGACCCCAGGGGCAGCTGGCTCAACCTGATGCGATGGGCTCAGGTGCTCCCCATCCTGTCACTCGCGTGCAGAGGACACGCTTGTGCGCGCAGGGATGGCCCCAGGTCAGTCTGTCTCGTCTGCTGCGCTGGGGAAAAAAAAGCCCGCAGAAGCAGTGAAGATCAGTCTTAGCTGCAGTTTTGCTGTGATGAGCTTCAGGCACATCTGTGAAGCCTTCTAGGGACCAGGCTCAGCTGGGCTCAGGCTGCAGAGCCTGAAGTGTTAGTGCAAAGCACACAAAAACGCAGCTAGCTTTTGGGGCTGAAAGCTTCTGGGGCAAAATCAGGTTACAGCGCAAGGGCAACTTTGAGGAGCTGGTCAGAGTTCAGGTTGTAGCAGTGGCATCAGCTTCCCGAGTCCTTCATTTACAGAAACGTTCTTGGACTTTGGGCTCGTTTGGTTTTTTGATCCCCCCGAAGCAAAGCATTGATAATCATAAGTGACAACTATGAAACGTGTCGTCATCTGCCTTAAATGCACCCGTGTTATTCCCAGGATGCAGTCTTCTAGGATCTGAGGGCTAAAAAGTAGCTAAAAACAGCTCCAAACTTCAAAGCTGAGAGCTTGCGAGGGAGCTGTCAAAGGCAAGGTGTGCTAAAGGCCATGGTCTTTTCTTCATGAAGTCCAAAGGACAACTGGGATTTCTGCAGCTTCCTAATGACTTGGGAAAGCCGCTCTGACTCAGTTTCACCCAGGGAAAATGAAGGTCTCTGATAGGATTCGGTTAGTGCTTTGTAAACATACTGGCTTTTAAACAAACATGCTGAGGCCCCGAGTCAGGCATGAGCTGATTTTGATTGGAAAATCAGAAAGGCTCTGGTAAGACAGGCACCATCTCACCACCCAGGGACAGCTGAGTAGTAAACCAGGTGGGGTCTCTTGGCCTTGCCACCCACAGGAGGTATTTAATTTGCGTGGGAAGTGTGGAGGGGTGAGGAGCTGAGACAGGGCTGCAAGCTGTGCTGAGCAGGGGGAAGCAGCCCCAGTCCTCGGGGAGAGGCACTGCTCCCTGCGCAGCAGGGCTGGAGCAGCTTCTAGGGTTGGGTGGTCTTTGAGGAGCCCCGTCCTCAGGCAAAGTATTTACTGCGGCTGCTTTCTGGCTTTAAGCACCTTCCAAATTTCTTGGGAAAGACCTCAAAGGTGGTGGTGTGCTGTGCACCCAGTGTGATTTATCCACGGTGTTACTAGGTCCTAGCTATAGGCAATGTAGTCTTCTACAGGTACACGTGAGGACGGAGGCTGTTGTGTGGATAAGGGTACCTCCTCGGGTGGAAACACGTGTTGTGGCATGCCCCTGCAATAGTCGCAGAGGTGCAAGCTGCTGTGCTATGTACCGGGCAAGCTGGAGGATGCTGTGAGTTGCTTTATTTTTAGGTCATACTGCTGATTAAGTGCAAACTATGCAGTGTGTCCAGGCTGCTCAGCTTTCTTGGAGCACATCGCTGTCCTGCTCAGTGTGGATGGTGTGTTGGGAGGTCTGTTCTTCCTCAGAGGTCTGTCCTTCCCTCGGTGCCTGCAGGGAAGGGAGAGATGTTGCATCAGTGGCCGCGGCTGATGGAGGCAGGGTGCGGGTGATGGGGGATGAACAACACAGCTGTGTGCTCCTGGGGGGTGTTCAGGGCACGGAGAGGTGCAGCAGCTGGGGGATATTCTGTGAATGTTACTGGAGATGGTGGAGGTGACCAGCATCTGCCACAGGCCCACACAGTTGGCCTTTGGGTTTTAAGGGGAGTTGTGCACCTCTGCTGCTCCAGGTGCTTGTGCTGGTGTGGTTTGGGGGAGGTAGAGTGCCTCTGTGACCACCCACCTGCTCTGCAGGACAGGAGGCAGAGTCGCTGAATGAGAGCCTTTTCTCAAGACTTTCATCTGAATCTGAGAAAAACAACGTGCACAAACTTCTCATCACGGACCGATGCGGGGAGCCCTAAAGCCCAGCTCCCATGCTGGCAGCTGGAGCTCCCCTTGAGACCAGGAACGCTCCTTTCAGCACTGGAGCTCACCTTTTTGCTCCTCCAGTGGCTCCATGTTCTCCTGGGGCTGTGGCAGCAGGATCTGGACCCCTTTCAGAAGCGTGAAGGCAATGACGGTGTCATCGCCTGGTAAGGGAGAAGAGATGAGCCATTACTGTGCGGCAAGCGCCCTGATGGCAAATGAGGGAGGACAGCAGGTGTGGTCCCCTTGGAATCCCATGGGGCTTGTACGGAGGTCAAGGAAGGGTGGTTGAGCAAGGACATGAGTTACCCAGATCTCGACTGCAAAGTCATTTGGGGGCTGCAGGGAAGGGGTGACATGTCCCACCTTGGCTCTGCTGCGGGGTCAGGGGGTCCTGGGTGGCAGACGGGAGGCTTGCGTGGAAATGGCATTTGGAGAGATGGGGACAGGCGTGTGCACAGGTGCCCCCGTGCACAGACACGCTCCCGGCTTTGTGCCCGCAGGGGTGGCTTCTCCCAAGAGGAGCTCCGTGTTCGTGCCCATGAAGTGGGGTGCAGGCAGCGTGTCCGGTCTCAGCAGGACCGGCCCCTCTGCTCTGCGTACAGGCACAGACGGTGCCACAGTGACGCCTGGTGATGGGAGACGGATTCATGTCTAGCACCTTCCCAGCCACGCACCCACCGCATCTGTGCAAAGCAGCAACCCTCAAAACAAGAGACAAGCAAGACGTGGGCGATAGGAGGGCTTCTCTGGAATTATAGGTATTTTCCCTAGCAATTTTAGTGCCTTTTAAAGACAACATAACCAATTTTTCCCCAGCTGAGAAGCAAGCTCTTTAGGTAAAGGTCAGAAAAGCAAGATCCTTAGATAAAGGTCATCGGTGAAAATGTGATAAGGTGCAGAAAAGTGTCCCGAGCAAAAGGTGGCACAGGCATTAGCGCAGTCAGAAACAGCAGCTATTTTTGGGTTGCACGCTGATTTGGTTTGCCCCTCCCTGTCGGTCGGGGTGTCGCAGTCAGGGCCGCGGCGGGTTGGCAGGCGACGCAGAGCGGGAGCCAGCCTGCGCTGCGCCCCGCGGGCACAGCTCTGCCCTGCCGAGGCGTGACGGTGTCTGCTCTTCCGTCTCAGCCAGGCTGAACGTGCCAGCCACGCCGGCTTAGGGCAGGAGAGACGAGACAGGTCTGAGAGATCACACATCTCTTCCCACGCCACGTGAGCTGAGGGATTTTATCCGCATGGCTCCGGTTATTCATCCCTGCGAGCTGCTGCAAGGAGCCGTGGCCGGGGGACAATTGTCCCAGGGACGTTCACTGCAGGATTAATGTCCATATGAGAAAGATCACGGTCTTTTCTACGCGTCTCCAGAGCAGTATCAGTGCACTCGCTCTCCGAGGCTCTGTGTAGTTAAAGATGGGCTGTGCAGCTTGGGCAGCGGTGGGACCCCCCTAACCCCTGCACCGATTGAACATCTCTCTCTCCCCATCGGTTTCCCGAAGACCTTGGCAAACATGTGTCTTTGTCCCGGACAACACAGCAGGTAGCTCCTGTGTACCACGACGCTTCTGGCTGTTGCTAGCTGGGAATACACGTGTGATGGCTTAGGTTTTGCCTGGTTTTTTTTCTAGTGGCAATAAGCTTTTTGCGCTAAAACAGCTATGTTTGAGAAGGCCCTAGGAGCGCAGGGAGGCTCTGCAACAAGGTGGAGGCTCGAGCTGAACATTGCATGTTATTCACGGGAATACCCAAGGTGTGGGGTGGTTTGAGCTAACAGACGTGGCTTGGCAGTCTTGGAGCACCCCAGCACGGGGGTCTGTTACCCCAGCACGGGGGTCTGTTACCCCAGCACGGGGGTCTGTTACCCCAGCTCGGCTGCGGAGCAGTAGCTCGAGCACCTGCCTGTAGGTATCAAAGTCTTTTAACTCTGCTGATTTTTAGCCAGAACTTGACAGTGATAAATGACAAGGAGCAGAACACCGGCTTGCTGACACCCACTCGACTGTCAAAGCAAGATTAGTACGTGCCTATTTTGGTTTCCCCTTTAATCAAAAATCAATTAGACAATTACCAAATGAATGTTCAGCCAGGGAGCCAGGTTGTCAGGCAGACTAGCAGCACTTAGCACCCCTTCCTTTGTGTTTCTCAGTTTAGAGTTATTCAGTGTATTGAAACTAAACAAGTGGATGAGGAAAAAGGAAAAAAAAAAAAAAAAGAATCCCTTTCCCCAGAGATGTCCTAGTGAGTGCCACCTCAAGTCCTGATGAAGCTTATTCTCCATTCCAGATGTTCAAAGCATCTTCCAGCTAACGCCACTGAGCCTGGTGTTTGGCTGCATAGTGGTTCTCCTTTTCCTACTCCCATCTGACTTGCAACCCAAAAGATTAGTTGCTTTATTTCTGTTTTACCGTGTGTGCAAGGGTATTTTTAACTTGTTTTTTGAAATAAACAGGAGTTATGCAACAGCTCTTTGCTCATGAAGTCTCTGCACCCACTTCCCTATTCCCCAGAGAAATGTCTCATAACCCGCTGGGCAATTTTGACTGGATTTGACGGGGAGGAATGTTTTCAAAGGTGCCTCATTTTCCAATAGGCCTGCACCACATGCATCCTCAAAGCTGTGTGAAGGAAGGAGTTTGGCTCTTTTAAGGGACACCCTGTGGGACACCAAAAACCCAGCTCTGGACATCTCTGCATTGGAAGAACAAGCCTGAGGACGAATGTGGAGCAGGGGGACAGGCCCTCATCTTACTTGGATTGTAGATGTCAGATGATTCGGAGGTTTTTGTACTGGGCGAAGAGATTGGCATGCTGTCCTTCGCAGAGACCCGAAAGCTCCTCATCACCTTCCAGGTGCAGAACCTATACGAGAAATACTGAAGACAGCAAACCTCCAAGCAGACACCTACAGCTGAGCTCCCGGGGAGTGTCTCATCTGCATTTTCCTCATGTCAGAGGAACAGATGGCTGGAGAAAGAGGCTGGCATCCACAGAGCCCCCCCTACCTTGGGAGAGAGGGGATAGGTACCTTCTCCAGAAGTGCATCAGGATGGGCAAGATGATGACCTTGGCCCTATGGTAGAGGACACGATTCAGTAGTCCCTTGGAAGATAAACTCCAGATTAAATCTCTCTCTTCTTCAGAGATGTTTACCTGGCCACAGAAGAGACCTTGCTTAACCAAAGCAGTTTGTGGCACTCCTGGTGGGACCTAGAGGCATGTTTCTCCCCCTGACCCCACTCTGCATTTCAGCAGTCTCTAAGAACAGATACTAGGTACGTCCTGGCCGACTGTCCCAGGTACAAGGGCGGGATCTCCCATGGATTTCTGTGGAAAGCGCTGTGCTTTCCAAAGGGAAGATAGGCAGAGCCATGGTTACTATAGGGGCAGAGGTGGATGCAGAGGGGAGGGGATGATGGTGACATTGACCTCTGGAGAGTGAAAGGACTGAACAGGTGAAGTGCAGCAACCATCTTAGTGCTTCAGCCCTGGCATTTCTCCAGCAGGCAGGGGATGTCACCATCTCCTTGTCCACGTTCTCAATCAATTTGGGTCAAGTGCTAGTGTGGGTCTGGGGGTGGATCAGGTCCCATCCCATGGAGCCCAAGTGGAGGTCCCAAGCTCCAGAGCATACTCTGAAGCTTCACAGCACGCTTGGCGGGAGCGGATCCAGACCTCTGCCTGGTTCCCCTTTCCCCACCACCGCTCGCAGCTGCGATGCAATGGTCTTGAGCAATGAGCAGAGAGCAGCCTTCAGCCTTCCTGGGCGGGTCCCAGCATCTTACCCGCAATTTGGGGGGAATATCAGAGTTCAGGAAGAGTTTGCTGATGATGGAGACTTTCCTTCTGAGAAAGGCAAATTCCTTTTCTGATTGCATGTTGCGGCCTGCCAGAGCTTCAACTGAATCAGCCAGCCTGGAAAACCTGCAAAGGCATGTGGGGTCTTGCTCTGAGACAAGTGCTCTCGACTGCTAGGCTAGACAGTCATGTTCTCGCTTAGACCTGGATTTACTGGGCCAGAAAAAGCAATCCACACGGTGTGGGACAGTGAAACAGGAGGGATGAAAAGCCACTTCCCTCTTCTATTGCCCTCGCGGTCATGGAATTCACCTGGGGAATGTGATGTTTGCCCTTCTTCAGGAAAAGAGGGGAATCGAAACCTGGTCTCGTGTATGTGGGGGTGTGCCGACTGCGGGGCCGCTGTGCATGCATGGCTTGCCGGGGAACTGGACAAAGTCAACGGAGAAATGCCACAACCGCAACGTCAAGAAAGGTGTAGGCAAAATGTTAGATTGCTTGGGACTGTCAAAGCAAAAGTACTTCGAGGATACCCAAACAGAAACCCTTAGCCAAGGGACTTCTTCTGGCTGAAATGGAGGAGTTTGGGGGCTCCAGGGGCAGGGAACCATGAGCAGATTAGATGTAGACAGCTACGGGGTGAGACTTTGCTTGCGTTGTATGCTGCAGTGTGACGTCTAGGTACTAGCCTTGCATATAGGGGCAGATCAGAGTTTAGGCGTGGCAGCACAGACCTTAGTGTGTGCTAACGAATCCATGGTCCAGGCTTTATTCCCTGCTGAGAGGTGGGCACTACCCGCAGGATGGGAGACTGGTGGTACCTGAGCACCTGGTGGAAAGGGAACTTACTTGTCAATCTCCAGATAAAAACGGAGGTCGTCGACGAGGAAGTTGACGGTAATGAGCTGGCTGTTAAACAGGTGACGTTTCACTGCTACCACCTCCTTGTCCGGTGGGGTGCTGGCGAAGGCCGTGTGGGAGTGGGAAGCGCTCATGGTGCTGCTGCTCTGCATCAAGCTGACGGGCAAGTCTGAGAGAGAGGAATAGCTGTTGTGTCCTGCTTCTCCCAGCACTGGCTTTGAGGCCAGCTGGGCATCTCATGCTGAGCTATACCCTGCTCCTTCAACTCGCCTGAGCTTGCTTTACCCCCATGCAAGTAATTTGCTGAGGGTCTTTCTACCTACGTGGACTACAGCCTTCCTGCAGCCAGGCTCTCCAGGGAGTTCAGACCCATCCAGTGTGCAGCCTCCCTCCTAGCTTAGTAACCTCCTCCATCCATCCTCCTCTTTGCACCCATGGAGTGCTTATGTTTTCATAGGGGATGGCCACAGTAGATCAGAAGTCTACGTGTCCGTCTAGCCGTTATCCTGGCTCTGACAGGGGCCACAGGCAGATAACTAGGGAGAAGGAAAGGTAAAAAAAAATCTGTGTTACTTCCCCCATATACAATATTCTCCAGCTTCCAAACATTTTCATTTCCAGGGAGTTCTTGATCTAGATGGGGTTTCTGTGTCTTTAGCAATTTCAGTGGATTTCTTTTCTAACAGCTTTTCCAGTCTCCTCTTGAACCTGTGTGTAAACTTTCAGGATCTACATCCTTTGGCAAAGCACTCTGCAGGTCAGCTCCCTGTTGCACGGAAAGCAATTTCCTTTTGTTTATTTTTTGGCCCGTGTCACCTTAGCTTCATTTAGTGCCTCCTCGTTTTTTGTGGAAGGGATGCAAACTTGCATATACATTATTGCTTGAGTTGCAACAGCATCATGGAGCACCCGCATCAGAAAACCAGATATGGAATGAATGCGTATGTGTGCATGTTGCCTGTGCAAAACACTGGACCTCATCTCCCAACTCCAGCACCCAAGCGTGCAGATTTCTGCACGGCAATATCTGGCACCCTGAGACACCCGCTCTTCTGGCTCTTTATATGCCTCCAGCAGAGAAAACTAAGTCAGTATATGGGGACGGGAGATGAGCCACAGGTTTTCTCCATTTACTTCTCTGCCTAAACCCAGGACTGCCTTGGGGAGGGAGGAGAGGGGGTGGCAGGAGTCTAGCCATACTTTCCTCCTCGTTTCCTAGTTCCTGCCGGAGAAAGTCCTCAAACTCCTCACGGCGTTTGTCATTGTTCATCTCCCTCCGGAACTTGCAGATGCTCTTGACAAAGTCGTGAATGGCATACCAGGCCCACCGCTGCGGAGACACGGCACAGCTGCTGTCAGCCAGCGACTGCAGCCATGGGGCTTGCTCCCAGACAGAGCCCTCCCGTTTGGACCCACCACTGTGAGCTGGACCACCAGAGCCCAGCCTTGGCAGTGGGATTTGTGACCCAGCCATCATCTTTGCTTTCTGGTTTTTCTTGGTTTCACTGGTGGCCATAGGTGATAGTGTGAATCACTTGGCCAGTCCTGACCAAATCTGGTGGAGTCTGCATGGAGCAGGACTCCAGAGCCTGTAGGAGTGAGGCTTTACTTATCAGCTGCCTTTTTGCAGCTCTCCAAGTCTGACCCTCTCACTCCATTTCTGCGAGCGCCGCTTGACCCGCAGCATCTCCTCTCTTTCTTGCCTGGACAACATCCCCAGCCTGCCAGCAGAGAGGATCTTTCCTTACCAGCTTGTCTGTCATCAAGATCCCCATCCTGTGCTGCAAACGAAGGTTAGATTTATGTGTATCGCTCGGCGGGAACAGGTCCTGGTACTCTTTAAACCTGCCAGATGGGAGATCAGAGAGAGAGCATCAGGGGTGGCCAGATGCATGAGGAGGGCAGTAATTTGGTAGGAGGGTGGCTAAGTGGGGGGAGCAGCTGCCAGGGATAGCCCTGGGGTTGGGGTCCCACTGGACTTCTGTTCCTGGAGGAGGTTGGACAAAGGGCCAGGGGGCTGGATCCCCTCCCCGGGGCTCTGTTCTTGCATGTAGCAGGCTTGGGAGTGTCCATTCTGCTTCTCTCTAGAGTGCATCCTCCTCCAGCCCAGCACCCTGCAAGCCCAGCAGTGGTTTGGCACCCATGGGACAAGCCCTGCCAGCCTTGCACATGTAAATGCATCAGCAGCCGCAACAGCATTTTCGCTGGGGTGAGGGTCTGGCTGAGATTTCGAGGCACCGGCTGATAGTTCATAGGGAAATATGTTTGTAGCAGCTGCTACATTGGGTTCCCATTGGGTTCCCATGGGAAGGACGTGTTTGTGTAACCACTGGGCTTAGGAACCAGCTCGACCCAGGTCCTCACCATCGTTTTTCCATTGCCTTCTGGACAAAGATCTGTGCTGTCATCAACATGAAGGGGCTGACTATTTCGGCCTCACTTATTTCTTTGATGATCGAAGTGTGGCAGTCCAGCTGCTCCTCTGGAAGAGATGTGTGGTCACTGCCTGCCCCTGCCAGCCACCCCCGAGCCACCATGACTTCCGTACCCTCACATCTGCAAGTGCCACCCTGTCCCATCCCTGCCTGCCCTGCCTGCTGTTTGCTGAATTTGGTTGTCTCATCCTTTCTATACTGTGCTAATTGCGTACTTTGGGAGAGGAGCTGTGACTCCAAGAGCACCTAAAGGAGACAAGGTGGGGAAGAGCTATTTCTGCCACTGCAGGAATTGCATGTTGCAGGTCTTGGTCGGTAGATCCTGTCGAAGAAGCAGTCCACCTTCCTAGAAATATAAGTGGCAGTGGAAGGTCTCAGCAAATAAATGCTCCACTGGATGGGAAAGGAGAATTAGGAGGTCCCTGCGAGACAATATAAAATCTGCAACCAGCATCCAGCTCAGGGAAAACAGGCTTTCATCGTGAATGGAGTCAAGTGCAGGGTGGGAGGGCGCCTACCAGCTGGGATTTCGCCACGGAAGTAATTTCTGACAATGCTGTTAATGAGGAAGCTCTTCATCTTTGGGTTGGTCTCTGCGACTAGCTTCTCCACGGCCATCCAGAAAAGCAGTGGTTTGTCTGCGTTGCGCTCCTCGAGGAACTGCTTGAAGAACTGCAGGTGGACAGGGTTGTGCAGTACTTTCACAAAGTGCCTGTAGAGGAGGAGACACCGGGAGGTGTGATCTCTGTGCCACCAGTGTCCTGGAAAATAGCCAGGACCTCCATGCTTGCTTCTCAAACAAGAGACACCTGAAGAAGAGCTGGAAACATGTGGATGAGTGACGCGTGGGGATCTGTGAAGTAGATGCGCCAGTAAAGGTACTGGTGGAGCACAGCCTCCCTTGTCTGTCCTGCCCATCCACCGAGCCGTTGGGAATCCAGGGGGGATTCTCCTGGCAAGCTGTTTCTTTTCTGCCGTAGGTGCACCTGCCCAAGAGCTTCGCTGCCATGTATCCAAAGGAACTAGTCTCAGCCTGAAAAGGAGGCTTCACCCAGGGAGTGAAGGAGGAGACAGGACTTTGGGTTTGTGCTGGAGACCTCAGAACCTGCAAATGGAGTGGGGTAGCCCCGCAGAGACCAGGGGAGGGAGGCAGGTAAGGATGGGGCACCTGGAAGGACTGGTAGGAGGAGGAGGTCATGCTCCCCTCCGGTGTTTGCTGAGAATGAGCAATAATTTGCCACTGGATGGCAGAGAACTTCATAGGTTTGGCCATGGAGAGGGTGTTCTGGAGCAGAAAACCCTTGCCACTTGCAACTGGTAGATCAGGAGATTATCGATAGATGTAAAGCCAGAGGACAGCCACATTGTAAAGATTCAGCAGAGCTTTGGAAAACCAGAGCTGGGAGTGGACTGGGATTTTGGGTCATTTATGAGGTTAGCAAACCCTTATTTGAAGATCAGAGGACTGGGTCGGATATTTTCTTTGTCTAAGTGTGGCTCCCGAGACTGACTTTCACAATAAGCAAGAAGAGCAGCTCCTACTCGGGACTTGTGTCCTGGTTACCATTCATATCCCGACGTGGAGCTGCGAGGACTCTTGTCTGGAGTATTCCCAGGAGGTGAGACATGAGCCACATGGACATTCACACAGTCAGCAAGGACAGAGATTTATGTGTGGCCACAGGGTGGTTTTAAGTGATTTTGGGGTGGAATCTGAGAGCTGCCCAGCTGTAGTACAGGTGGCATGCCAGGGAGTGATTGAGGATGAAGTGCATGAGACACGCGCAAGATGTGAAGAGCAAATCTGAACTATGGGATTGTGGGTGTGTTAAAATATTTTTCTCCTTTCCTCGGTAACTCTACAGCTCAGACTCGCAGGCCACCCGTGCCTACATCTGAGAGGGCCCAAGGATGAAGCAGGGAGCAGTGGCACTACATGAAAGCACTGGGAAAAATCTGCCCCCAAAAGAGTGGAAGTAGCAAAAACCAGCAAAGCCCTGTGCTGCAGGGCGCCAGACCTAGGTCTTCTAGATGGCTTCTCTACTGCAGCAGTGGTGGACTTCATTGTGCTTGACTTGGTTTTTCTTACGGGAAGAGTCGTCTTCTTTCTGTTCTCGAGTTCAGTGGCTGTGGGGACAGAACATGGTTGGTCCCTTCCTCAGGTGACAGCCAGAGCCCGCTCACAGCTGTCCGCAGGGCAGAGGACCCCAAAGAAGCCCAGGCTTCTCCAGAGCCACCATGCTGATGTCTGCATGGTGAGCCCAGCTCAGGAGACGCTGGAGAACTCTTTGCTTCTGCATGGTTTGACCACCCCGGTATCTGCTTCAGAGAAGCCCTCCCACTCCTACCCTCTCTGGCTGGATTAACACCCCAAAACACATGCCTTTCAAGGGTGACTAGGCCTCCCCCTCCTTCTGGAGATGTTCTATGGGATGATGGGATGCAAGCAGGGAAGACTCCTGCTTGTCCAGTCCCCTAAGGGTATGCTGGAGTGCCTCCAAGGGCATGAGGGTTGGGAGCCCACCCTGCTTCTAGCCCACTCAGACTGGACTCACCAAGTGATGGGCTTTTGCGACTCAGAAGCTCATTTTCATTGCTTGGGCTATCCACAGCCAGCAAGCGTTTCTGAACAGCCAGCTCATTCGATATCATCTCCTGGGAGTCTGCATCAGACAGAGAAGAGAGGAGAGATCCAATGTTCATTCCTCCTGGCTACAACAGCACTTGCTGAGTGCTGCAGTATGATCACTACTCACCTTTCCTTTCCCCTTCTCTGTCCCGTTCCCATGATCTACCCGTGACACCGCACTTCTGAGGTATGACCCAGGCCCCACAAGCTACCTAAGGGTTGCTACAGGTGACTGCCGTCATTCTCAATGCACCGGCAAGTGCCCAGAAACTTGATGTCATTCTCAAAAGATGATGTGAGAAGATGAAGCTTAGGTGTTACACCAGCGTGGCCAGTCCCAGCGTCCACAGGAGAAGGTCAAGGTGTGGCAGTGGGGTGACAGTGGCTGTCGCTGGCTTTGGGTTTCAGTCACTTTGCTGCAGCCTCCATTTGATCTGGTGACCCGGGCCAGTGCAGGGACGTGGCATTTGGTGTCTCTGGTACTGGCAGGAGGGAATCTGGCCCGTAGGTCACTGCCAAAGCCTGGATTACAGCTGATGGCTCCTAGATACCCTGTCCCACCCCACTCCATGATGCCCATGCGCTGCCAGCAATACGGCAATGCACCGAAGCCTTTGCATTAGGGGCATTGGTCACCACAGGTGCACAAAACATGCTTTAGCATCCTGAGCCAACATAAGCCCTGGCAGAAATTCAGAGCTGCCTCTTACCAGTCCTGCACAGGAGACGTTCCACCTCTGCCTGGATGGAGCCCCCTCTCCGGAGGTCCCGAGTAGCAATTAATCCCCAGTGCTCGGAGGAGAGACCTTCCAAGTTCTTTGTGCCATGCAAGGCCTGGCTTAGCTTCAAGGACACACTTATCCGCTGGGACAGGAGGAAACATTCATCTTTCCCCACAGCATGGCCTTGCATCTCAGGCATCGGGACATCGCTCTGCGGAGACTATGGCGAGAAGAGCAGAGGGTGATGGCACAGAGCACGTACCCCATCTGAGGAGTCGCTCCTGCACTGTGCCCGACGGGCTAGCTGCACGTTTTAACGTGCCTTAGGGCACGAACCTACCCAAGACAGATCTCTGCTTTAGCCTCAAACTGTCTGGAAGAAATCTATGTGAGCGCAAAGCTCAGCATAGACCTTAAACCCACCCGTGCAGCTGCTTAAAGCTGGCTCACATCTGCCCGCAGCTGGGATGCACCAGGGACACGCAGCAGGACCCCCAGGTAGTCCAGACAACAGCTTGCCAGCAAAGGCAGCAGCTTTCCTGAAGATGTCAACATCCACCCAGGAGGGCTGAAAACAACCCCGGAGGTGTCCCCAGCAGACAGGTAACCCCGTGTGCCTTTTCGGCTCACTGCTTTCCCTGGGACTGGCTGCGGCTGGTGCCCTGGGAGCGCCTCCCTCGCCCCCCCCGCCGAGGTTTTGGCCCTCCCCACCGAGGAGCAGGGTCAGAGCGGCTGGTTTCCGACCGAGACACGCGCTGCCGAGAGCAAGCGCCAAAAATAAACCCTGCTAAGCCCCCGAGCAGTTCCCCTGACATCAGTGCAGCGAGACGCGGGAGGAGCTTGGCGTAAGGGATGGTGCCTGCGGAGAGCGTGGCCTCGACACCTGCTGAAGTGCTAATTGCGCTCCCAGACCAGGTCTGTGCTCCGAGGGGTAATTTCCTTGACAAGAGATGCTTAAAAACCTGGGCGGCTAATTAACTTACAACCGAGAGCATTTAATGAATCAGGGTCAGGAGCTGCTGGCTGACTTTTCCGAGATGCTCAGTTCTCGCTGACTGAGGCGCTGGCATCTCTGTGAGCCGGGTCTTTGGGGGCACTCGCCCTGACAGCCTCTCCTTACCGTTTCCAGGATCAGCTGCTGATTTTACATTGCAGTTTGGGGAAAAGCCTAATGGTTGGTTTGTAGAACGCTGTCTGCAGTGAGCAAAACCGCCTGCGTGGGTTGGGCAGGGACCTAAGCAGGTGGGATGCTCGGGGGTTTCGGTCCGCGAGGAGGTTTCCTGGTGTAAGGCTAGCATTTAGGGCATTGATAAACATGAGGGATTGCTGCTGCCAGGAGGGATAATAGTCCGGGAAGACGAGTGCTTGTGTGACTCTGCTTTCTTAAATCATCCCTTTACACAGTGGAAAAAATATGTGGAAAACTTGAGCGCGGCTGAATCATAGGCTAAAAGGCTGCGTGCCCTCCTCCCTCAGTGTGTTGGCCAGGCGCTCGTGCTGGGACAGGGACACGCACACGTGTGTCTGCACGAGTCACATTAACAGCGGTATTCGCTGTGGGCAAGGAAAAAAGGGGGAGAGTGAATTCCCAGAGCGTTTTGCCCATGAGGCAGTTACCCAGGGCACTGCCCGCTGCTGGTCTCACCCCCGCCCCCCCGGGAGACTGCTTTTAAGGCTCCCTGCTCCTGGGCCGGGCCGTGGGCTGCCTCAGGGAGCCCTCGCAGGGTGTGCCTGCAGCGCTGCTGACTGACGGGATGCTGCAGTGGAAGAGCTGAGGATCACTGCTCCGGGCAGCTGGAGCAGGGCAGGCTCTGCCGTATCACCCTGTGGCAGCGTGGGCCGTGGGATGCTGGACCACCGCAGCTGAAGCTGAATTTCTCCTCCCTCCCTCTCTCCAGCTTTTCACATCCCCAGTGGTGCCTGCATGCCCTGCAAGGATGCCTCTGTCCCCTGTGCACCTCCTTTACCATGAACTGGAGGAACGTCCTGTCGTCATCAGCCAGAAATTCCTCGTAGAAGCAGCAGAGCACCTGAGGAGAAGCAAAGGTGGGTTGTCCTCAGCCGGTTCTCCAGCAGCAACTGGCAACCCCCAGTCCCGCCGTACCCCAAGGTCGCAGCAGCGATGCCATGGGCAGGTTACATCTCGCCGAGACGCCCAGGACAGCTCTGCTGGGACCTGTACACCTGGGTTGGTCCATTGGGCTGCTCAGAGGCTGCCCAGAAGCGCTTGGGTTGTAAATGTGCTTTACTCGTGTTGCGCTGGAACCGGCGACTCAGATGCCAAAGGATGGCCACCACCCTGGCCCTTGGCATGTACATCTAACAACCGAGGTCACCAGCTGCTGAATGACTGCTTGCGTCTGCTCCGCTGCCCAGCAAACCAGGGAGGATGCTCCTCTCCACTGTCCTAGCACATCTTGGTCACTGGTTCCGGTGCAAGGTGGCTCGCGACTGTAAGTTTTTCCCTTCATCTTCATTTTCAAAGTATCTCTTTTCTTAAACAGGCCCACAGCCCTCACGCCAGCCCAGGGGTGCCAAGGCCAGCTGTACCTTCCCAGCCTGACCACCACCAGCACCGCTCGGTACCTTGCAAATCTCCTTCTGGGCTCTGAATATCCAGGGGGAGAATTCCCCAGACATCAGGTGGTCCCGCAAGCTCCTGAGAGTCCTGGTCTCCAGAGGAAGTTGCCGAATGGTGTCCTCCTCCAGGTAGGTCTTGCATATCTTCTCCCCAATCAAATGACGCAGGAAGAAACTGTTTTCTCTGCTGGGGTCCAGCACCACGGGCAGAAATTCCTCCAGGTCATGCCACAGATCCAGGAGACAAGTCTCCACAGACAGGTCTTGGTTCTTCAAGAAGTCCCTGAAGGGCCGTCCTGCGCAGCTGTCAGCACTAAGGGCCAAGGGAAGGAAACTCAAGGTCTTGACCGGCTTTATCAGGGATGGCAGCTGGACAGGGGGTGTAGAGGAATGCAGGTTAGAGAGGACTTTCTCTTTACAGAGATCTTCCAGATGAAGGACCTGCTCTGCATTGGGTCTAGGTCTTTTGGGAGAGGTTGCTCCTCCCTTGCCTCCAAAGGCAGTGCTTGCAGGATGCTCTGACTGCTGAGGAATCGGTCCCAAAGCATCCTTGTCCAGACGTGATTCCTTTGTGCTCCCAGCTGGCCCTGGCTGCCTTTCTGGTTGCACCTGAAAATTGGGCATCTTCATTTCTTGGGTGTCTCTTCCCTCCTTGACCAGAGTCCAGATCTCTGCTTTGGCCTTCTTGCTGCAGTAGGGCCCGGACAAACCCTGGCTCCTTTTAATATGCATCATGAAGAGATTCTCCGAAAAGCCTGAACGCTCTTGCAAGTTGGCCTGCAATAAACGCTCCTGATATTCCTGCAGCAGAGGCTGGCACGATTTCTCTTCCTTCATGTGCATCTTGCAATGGATGAAGAATTTAGGGAGCCAGTAACTCTGAATCATAAAGAGGGCCCGTTCCTGCATCTTGCTTAGGATCTCCCTCCTGGTGCTGATGGGCTGAACGTGCCTGGCTTTCAGCAGCGACCCTGAAATGGATGCAGGGGATTGCGATGGGGAGATGGCTCCATGCAGACCGTTCCCCAGCCAAGCAAAGCTGGTGATGGGAGCTTCCCGGGAGCATCCAGGAAAGGGCACTGCTCATCCCCAGCTCCCACGTTTCCTACCAACGATGGTCCTGCAGAGAGTGACGACACTGGAGCCTTCGCGCAGGTGAGTGGCTTTCAGCTGCTGGAGCAAGGACAGGTAGAGGTCCCTCTGCCTCGCGTCCGACTCGTCAAGCCCCAGGAGCCTTTCAGTGGTGAGCCAGAAGTTGGTCAGTTCTTCCCCTATGGATCAGACAAGGGACGGGAGTTGGAGGGAGCCCTTGAAAACCCTGCTGATGAGCGAAGTGGCCTGTGATTTTTAAAAAAAAAAAGAAAGGAGGAAGGATCGCCTGGATGAACCGAGGGAACAGTGTAGAGAAGAGCCAGGGCTATGCATGTCCCCATGTCCCCAGCGTGCAGCGCCCATGCTGGGGCTCTGCTGCTGGCTCATCTTCCAAAGCTCTGTCTGGGATCGCAGTGTCTCCTGTCCCACCGATGCTTACCCGTGCCCCCAGCTCCGTGCCGGTGTCCCGCTGGGCAGCTCGCCCGTGGCTGGCTAAGAAGGGGCTGCGGAGCACCCCGTGCCCACCTGCCATTCCTTGGATGAAGGCCCGAAAGTGCCACATGCCCTGGCTCCCGCTGATGCACTTCTCCAGCAGCCACCGGTCAGCGCTTCGCCAGTTCAGCAGTTTCGCTGTCAGAGAGAGCGCAGAGCACGGCATCGGGGGGTGCGTGCAGGAGTGGCCCCCCAGGAGAGCCCTCCAGACCCCACCAGCATCCCCCCAGCCTCCCTGACACAGGCTGCCGGAGGGCAGCAGTGCTGTGAGCCAAGAGACCAGCAAATCGCACCAAAATGGGAGTTTCGGACAGGACGCACGTGGGATGTTTGCAGGGCCGCAGTACAACCCGCTCGTGTTGGTGATACTCTGCCCGGCTATCGCGCCTCTTCCCCTCGAAAACATCCATCTCTTTTGCCTGTGTCTGGGGTTTGCCCCCAACTTCCTTCAGCTTGAGGTTTGACCCAACTGGAGCAGCAGCAGCAACGCACTCAGAAACAGCACTGGAGCAAGCCTCGATGCATTGCTTATATTTTTTGAAATGAAAACCTGCATTGCAGGTGCCATAGCTTGCTTTCCCGTGGCCTTCTCTTGCGTTGACACGCAGGCTGACAAAGCAGCTGGCTGGGCTGAGGTGGCTCATTTTAGGGGTAAACTGAGCACAATTCAGACTTGCTGCCGGTAGGACAGACCACGGCGTAGGCCTGTTTTCCCAGCGTAGAGTGCATCAGAAGAGGAGAACATCACAACACGGTGCGACAGCTCTGGGCACCCTGCATTGCAGCAAACCCGAAACTCCAGGACCCCAGTTTCCCATGCCCGAGGATGCTCTCCAGCCCCGCTCCACCCAGGAACCCCATGGTAAACCCTGCTAAGCCGCTATTTCAGTTCAACTCCATGGAGGCAGCAAGCCTGTACTAACAGGGCTGTGGGGTAAAGCCCCACTCATCCCGTGGAAACCCTGGGATCTGCTGCATCCCTAAAAATGGGATGTGCAATGCCTTTTTAACCTGGAGCAGAGGCACGAGCCGCTGGGCAGGCACAGGCGGCAAGAGGAAGCCCTGCTGCGGCGGCGAAGCCGTTCCGATTTCCTCCGTGCCGCGATGACTCACCTGCTTCCCTCGACCGAATGAAACCCAGGAGCTTCTGGCAGAGGACGAGGTGGAGGCAGAGGCTGGATTTGCAGAAGTGAGGCAGGCGGTGCTTTTGCAGCCAAGCCAGTAAAGCTGGGGGGCTGGGATCCTGCGTTGCACCCCCCGCGCCCAAGGAGAGGATTAGGCTGTGAGCAAGGAGCCGTCTCTTGCCTCGGGATTAGGGTGAGTAACGGGCCCCTGCTACGGGGGAAGGAGGCAGGGAAGGCGCCGTGTTGCTAGACGGCGATGCAAACTATCCCCGTGCTGAGAAAGAAGGGAGATACTCGAGCTATAGCCCCTGCCTGCATCCCTACAAGCTCTGCCTGCAAACCTGGGAGACCCGGCGCTGCGTGGCTGCCTGCAAGGCTGCCTCTCCTCGCAGCCTGCCTGCTTTCCCGGAGCCCCGGCAGGAAAGCACGGCAGCTTTCCAGCAGCACCGAGAGGAGCAGGTTCCCTTTTGCTACGGGATTTGAGCCGCAAACGGTGCTCGTGGCCACGGGGAAGGGGGACGTCTGTGAGGAGGGAGGGCTGAGCCAGTCTGAGGATCAACAGGACCTTGGCTCCTGGTGAATTCAGAGGGAACACAGGACACAAGGGGCTGATGTTCGTGTCCTCCTTCCCTGCCACCACACACGCGCTCCGTAACTCCAGCTATCGATGTTTACTGAGTGCTGGATGGACCCTATAAGCTGCTCACGCACCAGGACTTTAAATGGCTTGTGCTCCTCCCAGGGCTCAGAAGCAAAATGATGCCCGTGTTTGAAATAATCCCCTGGCTGCACAAACAAGGGAGCCAGAGAGTGGCCTCGGCAATGAGAAACCGGCTCCTTCCCTCCCCTGCCCTGTGCCCTTCCTCCCTCCTCCTCCCCCTCCTCGCCAGGGGCACTTTCTCACCAGGTGGCTGGGCAGCTCTGGCCAGAGGTCCCACCGGCCCGTGCTGCTGATGTAAATGGGTGTCTGGCCAAAAACCTGTACCGAAAGGAAAGGGGAGAGCTGAAAGAGATGGAGGGTGACAGGGGAGCCCAGAGCCCAGCTGTTCTAGTTCGTCCTCACTTTGGAGAAGGGCATCATCTTTCCTTGCAGACCTCTATCTCCAAGCTGAGGTCCTCAGGTTTCCCTCATTTTCCAGCCTGAGTGTGGTGTATTCCCAATTTTCCCGGGGCCTCTAACACCACAGAAGCTACAAGTTCACCTGAGAAGAGCTCAGAAAGGTCCCGGGCTTTATGGTGCATAGCAGACTTACAGGAAGGTTCAGAAACGTGTTGAAAAAGTCAACAAAAAGGTCATCTCTCAGCAGAAGCCCCATGTCCGTGGAGGCTATGGTTGCTACAAGGGGGAAAAGAGAAAGTTACCTGGGCTTTTTGTTGCCAGGTGTGTCATAAACGTGAACTAAAAGATGAGCTTTGTGAGGCTGGACCGGAACAGCTCTAGGGGACGTGTGGTGTGGGCTTGTCCTGTGCACACGCGGGAGGATTTGGACCTGAGACAGTCCATGAAATTTGGGTCCCAGTGCACCCATGTGCTCTGGGCAGGTGGCACGGGGTGTTTGGAAAGCACCAGGTTCAGCTGCACGCAGGAGCTGCGAAGTTTGAACGGCAGCTTCCTCAACAGCAAAGGTGCGTGGTTCGTGGAGGCTGGGCGGCACAAATGCGGCGGCATCCGTAGGGCAAGGAGGGAGGAGGTGCTGTGGCTGGAGGGGACGAGCTGCGTTATACCGGACACCAGGTATAACCCTGCCACCACGGAGAGGAACCGTGTGCCGTGCTCTGGTGCTGCTGCTCCAGCCCCGCTGCCCTGATGCCCTCTGAGTCCTCGCGCTCAGGTTCTGGTAGTAAATTCCCTCAAATTAGCAGGTACCATCAGGCTGGGAGCAGGTTGTGGCTCTGGGTAGACAGTCGCTGCAGACCTCCACCCCATCCACCTCGGACATCAAGGCAGCATGCCAGTAGTGCCCAACACCTCCCACTATCCTGTGAGGTTTTATTCATGTCTGAAAGATCTGGATGCGAGGGGGTGGGCTGGCATCAGCCTACTGATGGGTGGATGCCCTTGGAAATGTCCGCTTGCGTGAAGGCACAGCTGTGTCACAAGGAGGACCCACATTTCAGAAGTCTAATGCTGCTTTTTCCCCACTGTCCCTTTTGGGGTGTGCTTAGGGGGGCTGAAGCCTCCAGCAAAGGTAACTCACCAGTGGCCGTCATGCTGCCGTGTCCCGGGGACGTGTTCTAGAGTGCCACGCTGCTTGTGACACACTTGCCCCTTGTCCTCAGGGGGGCTGCAGGGCTCTCGGGGACCGCAGGGCTCTCGGCACCTCTCTCTTTGCTGTCCTTCAGGGAAACGTCTTTTCTAATCACCAGCCCTGCAAACGCACTTGGGCAGTCCTGAAATGAAACCCTTCCCCTCTCTCCACCTGGGCAAACTCCTTGCCTTCAAACCAGGTTCTTGGTAGCACCTGGGCACCATGCGTGGTTGCTGTCAGTGTGTCTGCTCAGGTCGTGATGGAAATTTCGCAGGAGACCCTGCTACAGCTGCCCCAGACAGAGTAACCCTGAATTCCTTATTAGCTGTCCTGCTTCATCAGATTTGGGACTGAGACCCAACCTTGGAGACCCTCCAGTGGGAAAAGGAGAAAGAAAGAAGGAACCACATCTCCCTTGCAGCAGCAGTGACCTGTTTCCCGGCAGGAGGTGGAATCTGCTCCCCAGGTGGGTATGTGATCCCCTTGTCAGTAATGCCATGGTGTCAGACCTGGCAGGGCTGCTAGTGCCCTCCAGGTTTTGGGCACCATCATGCCTGGGGTGTCTGATGTGCCTTGTAGTAGAGAAGTGGGTCTGCTTGTCTGTGGCTCTGTGGCACCGGTGGGAGCGGGAAGGGTTTCGTGGCCTGTGGAGAGTGTGGAGCAGAGGTTTTGTGGCCTCTCCTGCACTGGACATCTCTTCTGTGCTTACCTAAGGGGCGGCTGCAGGACAGACTCTGCCAACCTTGTGCTCCCTAGAAGCCCTGAGCTTTCTCGTTCTGGCCATTAACAAAATGCAGTTGCGTGAGGTTGGGCGTCACGTCCCCTTCTGTCGCTGTGGCTGTGGCCCCTGTTACTGGCACCTGCGTGGGCACGGGCAGCCCCCCCGAGCCACCTCTGTGCAGGGCGGGTGCAGGCAGCGATGGGTGCAGGCAGGAGCGGGCAGGACGGCTGCCCGCACCCCCCGGGCTCCCCGGGAGCGGGGCCACCTCACGAGGTGGCGCTGTCAAATCAGGAATGCGAAGCTGTCCCCAAGCAGCAGCAGGGCTCTGCATCTCAGCAATGGGCTTGTGACTCCACAGCCGCAATTAGCGCGGGGCCCACGCCTCGTTAATTGTGGGGCTGGGGACCCCAGGGGGACAGTCCCGGGCTGCTGGCACCGGCTCGCTCCGTCGCCCCGAGCCAGTGAGCTCATTTCTTTGCGCATCGCTGCCCTGTGCGAGGAGGGTAACTGGTGCTATACCAGGCCAGGAGGGGCACGACAGAGAGTCGTGAAAGCGTGGGAGAGATCACGCCTGGGCCGTCCGTGCACACGCGTGTGTCCTGGGGAGGTCACGTCCTGCCACGCTGCAAGGCTACCGGCCACGCTGCGTGAGTTCAAACGGTTGAAGCTGCTGGGTTTAAGAGCAGTGGTTGGTGTGCACGGCCTCGTGGTGACAACGAAGGGATGTTGTCCTTTGGGTGATGCTTTGCTTTCGGGAGGTGGGGGCGAGGCCCGGCTTGTGCGCTGCTGCAGGATGGCGCGGCAGCGCCTGCCCTGCATCAGTTGCTGCGAGGGATGGCTCCGGGACGGGGCCGAGCACAACCCCAAGGGGAGAAACGCTCACCTTTCCCTTCGTCACGGCCCGGGCACGTCGGCTCGTCACTATGCCAAAACCCAAACTGACGTGGGGAAGGGGCAGCTGCGAGGCACAGAATAGCTGCGAGAAGGAGTTACGGGAGACCCTGGGGAGGGGCAGCTCCGATAACAAATTCATAAAGATTTGCGCTGCTAAGCCCAAGAGATGAGAGGAGGGGGTAGGGATGAGCTGGTGGGACTGTCTTGCAAATGAAGGACTCAAAAGTCCTCGGGGAAAGGTTGCAACTGTCAAAAAAATCTATTTTCCAGTTGGCAACTTAGCAGATGCCCAATGAGCTCCTCAGAGGTTGGTGTAGCTCTGCTGGTGCCCGTCCGGCTCCGGGCTGACCTCAGTGGGACTGTGCCAGTTTCTGCCGGGAAAGGACCAAGGTTGGGAGCAGGAACACCTCAGCACGGTTACTGTGGGAATGCCAGGGGCCATTTCCATGGAGTCTCTCCCCGGGAGGAGACCCCAAGAGGTCTGGCAGGACGGAGCCCTGCTCGGCCCGGCTGCAGCTTCCTGGGGTTTGCTTGGTGCGTGCATGGGTACATCTGCCCTGTTCATCGCGCTGCAACAGCTCCTCGCAGAAGGAGCTCGCGTGAGCTGTGTGGCTATTGAACCAAAAAGAAGCTTAAAAAAAGGGGCGGATGCGTGAGCACAGCCCAGATTTAGAAGGGGGCTCACAGAGGAGCGCGGAGCGGCTGGACTCTGTACAAAGATAAGGGCAGGGTTGCAACACCAAACACGTCAGAAGGGCTTCGCTCCCTCTCTGTCCGAGCCCAAATTACCCATGTCCTCCGTCCCCCTGGCACGGGGAGCAGCCCACCCTCGGCAGACCTGGGGTCACCTCTGCCAGCAGCAGAGCCTCGCGCTCCCGGGGCGGCAGAGGGGACGGGGCTTGGTTTCTTATCCTTGCCCAACATAAACTGGCACGGCTTGCCGCGGCAGCAAAGTCCAAGGCTGCCCGACCCTGGGGTCAGCCTCGCCACCGACGGTCACTGGCCACTCGCAGCCTCCCCAGGCAGCCCAACCTGCCCCTTTCGGTGCCGTGGGGAGGGTGAGGGTTGTTTCCCCCCCAGCTGCAGTCGGTCCCCACCGACCCACGGCAGCCCCGAACACCTCTGCATTGCTTTTGGTCTCAGGTGATGGTCTGCAGCCCCTGCAAGCTGGGAAACTCCAGCACGAGGGAGCGGCGCAAGCACCTTGCTGCACAAACCTGCTCTCCCTCTAGCACAAGCATCACATGCCCAGAGTGAGCTTTTGGGGCAAGACTGGGGTTTTTTCCCCCCCATACAGCCTCAGCCTGGTCTCATAGAAATAGTTCAGGACGCCTCAAAGACTGCCAGCAATGGGTTTGATCCTTTTGAGCCCATAGCACCTTAAAACTGGAATTGTCTGAGGTCTCAGGCATGGCAGTTCAGCTTTAAATATTCATTCCTTTCTTGAATATATTAGGATTTTTCTTTTTAATGTGATTTTCATGCTCAGTCTCCTGGGTGCGTAAGACTTGTTTGCTCAGCGAGGACATCTCTGGTATGTCCTTACATTAATTGGAAGTATTTTTGAGCCTATTGCCATCTGTCTGCAGTTTCCTTGCTGGGGATTTACGGTGAAGGCTGGGCTCCGACCCGTCCCACCTGACAGCCCCTGCAGCAAGCTCTGCGTTTGCTTGCCTCTTCTCCAGCTCAAGTGGAATCGCTCGTGTAACCTTATACATGTGGCCGGGGCTGTTGACTTCACCAGCCCAGGTTAAGCATGTGCTGTGGCGGGACGGGGACCTGATTCAGCCATAGGGAAGGGACACGGACAACAGCACTTTTATAATTTGCAATGTCAGGCCTGGATCCTGCCGCTGAATCCACTTGGGCAGCGCTTTGAGGATTTCTGCGCTCTCACTTATGGAGCTGCAAAGTGTATTAGGCTGAAATTAATCTGCCAGCCACAGCTAACACGGCCCTGACCTAGCTGGGAGTGCATTTAGCAGCATGAACATTGCTAATAAAAAAAGATTAAAAAAAAAAAAATAAACCAAACCCCTGCCAATGCACACTGTGACCAATTTCCAACTGCAGGGAAAGGCATGCGCTGAGCGCTCCCTGGGATATTCTCCACCCTTGTACAGAGCAAACCGAGCCAAGCAATTTCTAGGTCTCAAATCCCGCCTGCCCCCGACGTTCTCATCTTCCAGCTTCCCCCGGTCGCTTTTGAAGGCGAGCACGTGCTTCTCGGCGGTGGCCCCTGCTCGCTGAAGACGCTCGGCCTCGGCGCAAGCCCTGTCTGCAGGCGTGCAGGGCAGAGCCGGCGAGAGGTAGGTGCTGCCTGCCGGGGCTGCTGCCCGACCGACCCGGAGCCGGCAGCGGCGATGCCCTTCCGCGCAGAGCCCTCCCCGGGGGGAGCCGGGGAAGGGGGCTGCTGGGGGACGAAGCGATGCCATGGTTTCCTGCGAGGGGCGGCAAGGTGGGCATCAGACGTGGCGACTGGCACCAAGGGGGCTGAGAAAGGGGTGGAGAGGCAGATCCGAGCAACCGGGGCGGATTGCTCAAGGCTTTCCTGGCTGCTGTGTTCCCAAGGCCCCTCTTCCCCTAAATGCGTCATGGGTGGGTATTGCAGCCAAGCCGCATGGGGAGGGAGCTTTTTTTTTTCATGGCGTGTGCCTCTTCACGTTTTTATTTATTAATTTGCTTTTCTAAATTGCCCTTCGGTGCAGCCCAGGTAATCTGCTCTGCCTCCGAAAGCTCTCTGGTCACCAGCCCTCGGCTACCCTTGACCCTGGCAGCATCTTCAAAGGGAGCATGGGCCTGCTGCGGAGCGTGCAATGTTTGCTCACGTATCGGGCGAGCAGCTACCGCCTCCCTGCCTTGGGGGGTTTCGTCAGCCTCCCGCAGCGCTCCGGGGGAGACCGGTCAGCCACCGCTGCTTGCACAAGGTCAGTCCTTTCCCCTGCCCCACGGTGAGCTCCCTGTCCTCAGTTGGTGACTGCTCTTCAAGTCTTACAGGTCAACTCGTTAATTAAGCGCTCGCTCATCTTGCTAAGGCGTTAAGTTCATCTTCCAGCCCTTGGTAATCATGGGTAAAAGGAGCTGCATCTCCAGTTCCTCCAGCCCCGGGAGTCCCTCTGGAGCCCAGGTCCCAGCAGCAGTGGTCACGCCGTGGTGGGTGCAAGCAGAGGCAGCTGTGCCCAGCGGTGGGCAGAGGTCCCCCCCAACCCCTACCATTCTGTGATTCTGTGAGATGGAGGTGATGCACCATCAGGACATCCAGCCCGGGTCTGGTCTCACTTGGGTGTGTTTCAGTTACTTATGTGGGACCTCACAGCCCGAAGCGCTTTCCTGGATGGGTCTGAAAATGGTGTATGTGGATTTGAGAAGGTCTTAGCTGTTGGGCACGAGGACAGGAGAGACGCTGATGATGTCCCTGCTCATTGCAGGGGGGTTGGACTAGATGACCTTTAAAGGTCCCTTCCAGCCCAAACTATTCTATGATTCAGTGCTTGTCCTCTCTCCCTCCCAGCTGTGCCATTGCTAGAGGCTGGGCCATTTTGGGTGCGTCAGGCCTCCTCCTAGGATCTAACTGGTCACCACAAAATGGACCATTCCTCCTCCCTGTGTGACATCTCTGTTTAAAAAAGAAACCATTAATTTCTAGTTAAGAATTTTTTTTTGGTGCTGGTGAAAGGCAAATGGGTACCTGGGCTTAGCCGATGAGGTCTGCAATCTGTTGGGGCTGAGATCCCGGGGGTGGCCAGCTCTCCAGCTGCAGGGTCTGCAGTGAGGGGCCAACCTTCCAGTTGTCCCCAGGTGCTGGGAAAGAGTCCAGTACTGCAGGAGCAAAGCCAGTGGCCACCTGCCCCAGGGCCTGAGCCACAAGGAAGTTTCATATCCTGCCTTTTTAACCCTTGAATTGCTCCCCCGTGGTGTGACGTTTCTGCATTTTAAGGCATTCCCAAATTTATGAGACTGCACTTTCAGAGGGTCCCAGCAGCCAGGCTGGGGTGCAAGGCCCCTGTGCTGAGGGCAAGCTGCCCAGGGCAGCCAGGGGGGACACGAGGACAGGGATGGGGGGGGACACAAGGACAGGGATGGGTCACAGCAGCCCCAGCAAGGCATGGTGGGGAGGGAAGCCATGGCCCCTCGTTGCTGGCTCCTGGATGTGGTCAGAAAAAGAGGTGCCAGGGTGGTATTGGACTGGGCACAGGTTTTGTGAGGGCATGTCTCATGTTCACTGTGAGAGACTCGACCGTCCTGTCCCCAGACCTCTCCCGGAGAGCCCGGGGCCCTCGCCGTGGGCTGTCCCCGCCAGGTTTGCATCGCTGCCTTGGAGGCAGAAGGCTGCGAAGTCCAGCCCTGACCGACCCTCCCAGCTCACCAGGCGCTTCCCAACCCTGGCAACTCTCGCAGGATATAAACCGCGCCGGAGGGAAGTGCCGGGGCAGGCGAATAAAGGTGTTCCCGCGAATTAATAGGAGGAAAAAAGAAAAACGTGTGCCAGTTGGGACTCGCCCCTGGAGCGACGCCTTGTCTCCGGCGGGCTCGCCGCGCGCGTGGAGCGGGGCCCTTTGAAGGCTGATTTAAAGCCCCTCCGGGGAGGTGTCACCTGTTGGCACCGTGCCTTCCCCAGCGCCCCGATGAGGGGGTTGTCTCGGTGAACGCTGGCGACAATAAGGGTCACTGGAGCACGCAGCTGGGCGAAGGCTTCCCCAAAAAAAACCAAACCCCGGCAGCCTGCAAGGGGAGGAGGGGAAGGCAGGCGGTAAACAAGCTGCCCGGAGCCCTGCGGGACCGCGGAGGGCCGGGGCTCCCCCGCCGGCTTCCCGGGAGAGGGCGCTGGGCGGCAGCGCCCGGCTCTTCTCCGCTGGCTCGTAAACATGTTGTGCAGGGAGAGGGCATGGGCATGGGCATGGGCATGGGCCGGCCACCAAACCTCCCCCGGGGCAGCGAGCGCCGGCCTCCCACCCCAGCCACGAAAGCCTCGCCCACGCTGGGGGGTCTCTCCCACGCGGGGGCTTGCTAGCTGGCATTGCGTTTACTGGACGGAGAGGTGTTTACATTGCAAGCTGCCTTTGCTCCCCGCTTCCCTTCGGGGGTTGCTCGGAGCTCAGCGGGTGAAAAGAGGAGCTGCCTGGCCCCGAGGTTTGGAGGGACTTCCACCCGTGAGCATCCTGGGCTTGTTTGCAGCCACTTCTGGTGGCCAAAGTTCCTGGGAAATTTGCAGGTAGCAAGCACATTTCCAAGAATTTGGAGCTATTGGAGCTGTCGGTGTCCCGATTAAAGAAGCCTCTCTGCAAACCTAGGGAAAAGGGCTGGGCATGGCTTTACGTCGCCTTGGCTTGACAGCTCCCCTTTATGGCAGCTATTTTGGGTCTCTCCTGGCCTGACTGGGTCTCAGCACCAGCTCCTGCCTCCTTTTGCTTCAGCTGAGCTGTTAAGATTCAGGTGACCACAGCCGAACTTGGACCGAATATGAGATCCTGAGCGAATTTCCATAGGTGAACCACAGCATTCGTTTCTGTGTTGAAACCTTTGCTCTATAGGTAGGGTGCAGGAGCTGGGGTAGTGGGGGAAGGCAGTTTCTGTTGTAACGCTTGGTGGCTTTGCCTTGCCCAAGCAATTGCGGAGGTGAAAAGCACCTCAATGTCACCTCCTCCTGGACAGCCTCAGGGGATTAACACTTGTGCCTCGCTGCAAGGTGGTGGTAAAGAATGAGCTGGGTTGTCCCTGGAAGGGAGGGTGGGGACCTGGCTCTTGAGATGGGCAATAAATCAAGGCGAGGCCTCAGCCAGCACTTCCACGTCCTCCTGGCTGAGGATCCAGCTCGCCCCGGCCGCCTTCCCCCCAGACTCTGGCTGTAGAGAGGCTGTGTCTTCAGCAGGGTGGCCGTGATGGTCAGGAGGGTCCAGCTTCAGGAGGGATAGCAATTTTGGTGCCACTCTTCCGAGGCTGGTGTGGGGCAGCCCAGGATCCCGTCGCCCCGAGGCAGGCGTGTGTGGGTGGTGTGTGCTTGGCCTGGTACCTGCGTGTGCATGCAGGCAGCAGCTCCCTCTGCTAGTGCTGGCACCGCTCGCTCGCCCCTCGGGTCTGGGCTGGGAGGTGCAGAGGGCTGAGCAGGAGCCAGGACGGGACAAGTGAGCTGCCGGGATGGAAAAATACTGGGCAGTGCCTGCAGTTTGCTGGGTGTCCCTTGCCACCCGGGTGCCTCTGAAGTGGGTGCTCCCGCACCCACGGTGGGGCTGGGGCATTTCTCCTCCCTCGGGTGGCAGTGAGCGATCCTGTGCCTGGAGCGAGGGTCCTGGCTGCAGATCCAGGTGCTGGAGCCTGTTACCTGCTCCAAGGGGCAAAGAAAGGCATTGAGCGGGCACCGCCTGTTCCTTCACCCCCAAACATGTGCACCGAGCCTGGGCCCAGGGCTTGAGGGGGGCCCCAGTTCCTCCCCCTCTTTCCCCGCTGCCCTGTTTACCCAGGGCCGCTGATTTCCATCCCTGCGAGTTATGCAAAGGCAGCCGCTAATGTAAACGCTGCGGAAAGCCCTGGATCTGCTCCCGCCGCCAGAACTAGGCCAGACATAGGGTTATTTTTTCAGGCCGGGAGGGTTGCAAGAAGGACCCCACACCCACCCCCTTCCCTCTGCTTTCTGCCCGCCCCACCGCTGCGGGGCGAAGCGGGGGCTTCCCCCCCTTCCAGGGGCCGGGGGGGGGGGGGGGGGGGGGGGCAGGGGCAGCCCGGCCGCGGTGCCGCCGCCGCTGCTGCTGGAGGAGGAGGAGGAGGAGGAGGAGGAGGGAGGCGGGGCGGCGGCCCCTTGTCCCCCCCGGCCCCGTCCTGCCCCCGGCCCGGCCGCCGCTGCCCAATCAGTGCGGCGGGGCCGGCGCTGCGGCGCCATAAAGCGGCGGCGGGCGCGGCCCCGGGAGCCGAGCGTGGGAGCCCCGCGCCCGCCGCCGCCGCGCCCAGGTAACGGCCCCGCGGGGAGGGGGTGCCCGGCCGCCGCCGCGCTTTCCCCGCCGCGGCCCCGCGGGGCGGGGGGGCAGCTCCGCTTGCGCCGGGACCCGGCCCAGCCCCCCCCGGACAGGCCTTCTCGGGGAAAATTCCTGCTTCGCTTTTTTTTTTTGCGGGGGAGGAGGGAGAGGCAGGTCGAGTTTTCTCTTGAAAACAGATGCTCTTTGCAGCTTTGTTTTTTCTTTGCAAGGCTCTTTAGCTGCTTGCTTAAACACGGGTGCCTTCCTCGCTGCCGGGAGATGTACGCGTGGGTGACGCTTCCCGCACTGGCGTGGGGCCGGTGGGGAGCCCCCCGGGGCGAGCAGAGCCCCGCGGTAGCAGGGTGGGCTGGGGAGGGGTGGCCCGGGCAGCCCCGGCCTCCCTGCGGAGGGGCAGGCTGGTGGAGAGACTTTTCAAGTCACTTCACGTTTCCGAATCGTTTGCATTTCCAAGCTCCTACAAACGCGCGTGGGCCCCGGCTGCCGTGGTCGTGACACACGTGGGCTGGCTGTCCGTGGGAGCCCAGCTCCGGGCTGGGCTGGGCTGGGCAGGGATGCTGCTGGTCTCACCGCCGGGGACCGGAGCTCCTTCGGCCTCCCCATCGCTGCCTGGGGGCTGCTGCCTGGGGGCTGCTCAGGGGTTGCTTGCGCTGCCTGTCGCTTTCCTTCGCGCTGCCTCCTGCGCTAGACGAGGCTTGTGTATCTTCAGCTGATCCGAGAAGGCAGCTGGGGCTGGCACGCTCTCCTCGCCGAAGGAAGTATATTAAGAAAGCCCCAGCCAAGCTTTCCTGTGCATTAGCCTTGCTCTGGAGCGGTGGTGAGCGCGGAGGTGAAAAGTTCACGCAGGGCTGAGGAGCACTTTTGAAGGCTGCTGCTTGGTGGATAAGACCTGGTTTATTGGCAGGAGTTTGGGGATTAACGGGACGCTTTGAAGGCATCGCTGCTGGAGCAGGGCTTTCCTAGCTGCCTGCGGCTGCCTGAGCTGCCGTGTTTTCTGCCTGCAGAACGGCACGGGACCGCTGGAGACGGCAGCCAGCCCCGTGGCCAAGCTGTCTCGTGCTCCTCCCTCGCCGGGGGAGTGCAAAACCTTGCGAGTGCAGGGAACGGCTCGTGGTTAGGGTTGGTTTTTGTATCCTCCCTGCAGGAACCCCCTCGTCCGGTCTGCAGCCATGGCCACCTCGGCGAGCTCCCACCTGAGCAAAGCCATCAAGCACATGTACATGAAGCTGCCGCAGGGGGAGAAGGTCCAAGCCATGTACATCTGGATCGATGGGACGGGGGAGCACCTCCGCTGCAAAACCCGCACGCTGGACCACGAGCCCAAGAGCCTCGAAGGTGAGAGGGCAGGCGCAGGATTTGCAGCCCCTCGCCGGGTAGAAGCAGCCACGCTCGCCTGCTCCGGCAAAAGGATGTCGTTTCTCCCTTTTGATGGCAGAAGGATGGTATTTGGGGAAGACGCCGCTCCTCACCCCCTCCCAGTTACCTCCTTCCCCAGATAGCCCGGGGGAATGTTCCCAGCTCTCCAGATGTGGAGTTGCAGTGAGATGCCCGGGGTTGGGAGCCTGGCCCGGGCGCTGCCCCCGCTGCGGAGGGGGCTGTTGGCAGGGGCCGGGGGCTGCTGGCAGGGGCTCGGCGGCCGATTGACTCTCAAGTGCTCGTTTTGGCCGGAAGTAGTTTGGCAGAAGAAAGTGGAGGGGAAAGAATGGAGCTATCCGGTGTAATTAAGAGCTTGTGTCCCTCAGAACAAACAGTCCCAGCTTACACAATAATAGCATTAGGA
Organism: Phoenicopterus ruber ruber; assembly: GCA_009819775.1. Taxonomy (NCBI): domain Eukaryota; kingdom Metazoa; phylum Chordata; class Aves; order Phoenicopteriformes; family Phoenicopteridae; genus Phoenicopterus; species Phoenicopterus ruber. The sequence goes on from CM020222.1 coordinate 30,465,958, forward strand.
TTTTCCCCAGGTTGCCATGGTGCTGGCTGGAGACAGTTATGAAATGAAAATACTCTGTGTGACTGAGCAGAATTATCTCTCTTTTTTCTTTTTTTTTTTTTTTTTTCCTCCTCTCCTTTCCGCTTTTCCCTCTAAGGGAGTGGTTGGCACGGCTCCTTTGAAATCTTTGTGCTTCCCATCCTCCCGCTTTCCCCCCAGGATATGGAGGAGATAACGTTGCCTGCGTGGAGTGCGCTGCTGCTCCCGCTGTGCTTTGACCCGGAGGGCAGTGCGCAGGCAGGAGGGGTGGGCGAGGGGGCCAAGCTGGCTGTACTCCTCCTCCTTACGAGACTCCACCTATACGTGATTTGCTCGCCCACCTTCTCCAGGCCGTGCAATATGGATGAGGGTATTTCATGGCTCCCCTCGTTCCTACAGCTTGAAGGCGTCTCATGCTCTGCCCTCTCTCAGCTTGCCCGGCCACCTCTGCAAGGAGACTGGGTGCTCTGCTCATCCCCGTGGTTGTTGTGACGTGGGAAACATCCTCAGTGCTGCTCGGTTCGCTTGGGCTTGGCCAGCAGCCCAGCTCCTTGTGTTTCCCAGGGCGGCTGGGGAGTTGTGCTCCCCTGGTTTTTTTTTTTTTTGCTTGTTTTGGTTTTGTTTGGGTTTTTTTTTTTTGGCTTCCCCCATTTGGAACAAAATCAGCTGAGCTGGGATTAAACCCATTGTAGGCCTGTTCTCTATAAACATCTTCACCTCTGTCATACTGGAGGGCAGCAGGGACTCCATCCTCCTGGTGACCGGGGACCCTGGGTCACTGTGCCTCGTTCCTCTCTCCGCTCCAGATCTCCCCGAGTGGAATTTCGATGGCTCCAGCACCTTCCAGGCTGAAGGCTCCAACAGTGACATGTACCTGCGACCTGCTGCCATGTTTCGGGACCCTTTTCGCAAGGATCCCAATAAACTAGTTCTCTGCGAGGTCTTCAAATACAACCGCCAGTCTGCAGGTGAATGGGCCCTCTCCCTTCTCCCGGTGGAGGTGGTGTTTCTGGGGAGGGGAAGGGGAGACCTATCCAAATGCTGTTCATGCCCTTAGCATCACACCTGACGCAAAAATAATCCCCGCTCTGAAAGTAAAAGGCAAACAAAGAGCTGGTGGTGGAGAAAGGGCTGGTCCTGGGATTCTTCACCAACACCGCTGAGACTCAAACTGTAAATGAAGTGGAAACGGGGAATGGAGGCGGAGATGCTAATAAGCCTCATGTTGCTTTTCTGTTCTAGAGACCAATCTCCGACACACCTGCAGGCGGATTATGGATATGGTGTCCAACCAGCACCCCTGGTTTGGGATGGAGCAAGAGTACACTCTTCTGGGAACAGATGGGCATCCATTTGGCTGGCCTTCCAACGGCTTCCCTGGGCCCCAAGGTAATCTTTTGGGAGTCTGCGCTGGACCAGCTCAGGAGCGTTTGAACTCTAATCCGTGTGACGCAGCTTGAGTGCTTCAGGCGAGCCGAAAGATTCGAGGTGTTTCTAGAACTGAAGGTGGACGGTAGCAAGCAGGATATTGGCAAAAACTAACCCGTGAGATTAAGATCGTTACGGAAAGGCTGAGATGGTGGTTGGCCCCATCCAAATTCGCTGCTTGGTTTGTTAGTCTGCAGGTGACTTAAACTCGTGCCCAGCATGACGGTGCACGAGCCCGGACTCTCAGAGGGACTCGCTCTGCTCTGTTAGTGCTTCCATGAAAAACAGATTTGGGGGCTTTTCCACACATCCCAAGCTTTTGGGGAGTTCTTCCCTGTGCGTGCTCGGTCTTCCCTGAACTTAAGCCTTTTTCCTTCTGGAAACTCACGTTCCCCTTGCTGTTCCCCTGTGCTGTTGCAGGTCCGTACTACTGCGGTGTAGGGGCAGACAAAGCCTACGGCAGAGACATTGTGGAGGCCCACTACCGAGCGTGCCTTTATGCTGGCGTGAAAATTGGAGGAACCAATGCAGAAGTGATGCCAGCCCAGGTAAATTGTTTTAGGTGCCTCATGGGATGAGATAGTCCAGAAAAATCCCAGGCAGCGGCAGCTTTTGCTGCCTGCTCCGAGTCGTGTAGTTTTATCAATGCTCGGAGCGTAACGGGGCGGGAAGTGTCTCGCTGCGAGTGTCTCTGCACCACTGAGCCGGTGACCCCTCCTCCTTGTAGTGGGAGTTCCAGGTGGGACCATGCGAAGGGATTGAGATGGGGGATCACCTCTGGATTGCACGCTTCATCCTCCATCGGGTGTGCGAAGACTTCGGCGTCATTGTGTCCTTCGATCCCAAACCCATCCCTGGGAACTGGAACGGTGCTGGCTGTCACACCAACTTCAGCACCAAGAACATGCGGGAAGACGGAGGTCTCAAGTAAGTTTTTTTTGAGATGGACCAGTAGCATCTGTTTGCTAGGCAGCAGGCTGGGCTTGGCAGCAGCGAGCTTTTTGCCAGAGCACGTGGGAAACGTCACTCTGGTGCTTGGCGTTGTGTTTGAGCCTTTCTTCTGGATATTTTTCTTTTTTTTTTGGTATAATTATGTACTACTATCTTGGTGTGGGGTGGGAAATTCAGCCAGCAGTGCAGCTCCATCAGTGTTGATGGAAGCACGGGTGGCCGAGATGCAGCTATTCGTAACAGGCTGTCCAGCTCTTGGTCTGCCAGTGCTGCAAACAAACAAACAAACTCGGCATAGGCCTCTTTTTTTTTTTTTGTATAACCATGATGAAAGAGAAAGACCACTTGCTTCTGTCTAGGCCAGGCTGTGGAAGCTAATGCCATGTTTTCTTAAACAAGAAGATCCTGGAAATGTAAAACACCAGTTCCCTTAGGGGACTGATGTGCTGAGCGCAGGCAGGGACCTCACTGCACTGGGTTGCAGTGGGGCTCTATGAAGAGGTTCCTCCTGGCAGCGGTGTTTTCTTGCCTTGATGTTAGTGATACCCTGAGATAATGAGCCAACCCGTGACGGTGGGAGCTTCCCAAATAGAAACTTGTGTGTTTAAGAAATCTCCCCGCTGAGAGCGGGTTCCCCAGGGCAGTGTGTCGGTGGGATTTGGCCATGGGTCAAGCTGGTTGGTGTCCCGCACACAGCACTCCCGAGGGACCTTCTTGGGCCATGGGGTTCCTTTTCCAAGAACCAGCATGGGTCAGAAGTAGGAGCGGAGAGAAGCCCTGCGTTGAGATGATCAGAAAAATGGGCTGTAGGGCATAGGCTTCGTCACGAAGTGGCTTGGGGACAGCGATGAATCTGCTGTGGTTTGGATGCAACAGTCAAGAGTGGCTCAGCTCGTACCGTCCATCAGCCCCTCACCGTGTCTTCCCCTCTTCCTTGCTCCCTTCGCAGACACATTGAAGAGGCCATCGAGAAGCTGGGCAAGCGTCACCAGTACCACATCCGTGCCTACGACCCCAAAGGGGGGCTGGACAATGCCAGGCGCCTGACGGGTTTCCACGAGACATCCAACATCCACGAGTTCTCCGCTGGCGTGGCCAACCGCGGCGCCAGCATCCGCATCCCCAGGAACGTGGGCCACGAGAAGAAGGGCTACTTCGAGGACCGCCGGCCCTCCGCCAACTGTGATCCTTATGCTGTGACAGAGGCCCTCGTCCGCACGTGTCTCCTCAACGAAACTGGAGACGAGCCTTTTGAGTACAAGAACTAAGCGGACTGCGCCCACAAACACTGCCTTCCCCCCACACTTCCCGCACCCCTAAACTTCCCTTCTAGCTGTAATCCCAAGGGTACAAGATAACACGTTTTGTGTCTCAGTAACTCTTGTTGTCTTGAGGTGGGGAGGAGGGCAAATTTAGTTTTACCAATGTCTGTCTGTCTGTCATTGACTCTTCAGAAGACAAGACGAGGAGAGGGTGTTAGAGAACTTTTAACCACTTTTATTTTTTTGTCTAATTCATGTGTACATCTGATGGGATCCAGCGGCTTCCAGGGACAGACTGCACACACAAAAAGCCAGGAGGGGAGTGGAAAGCTTAAAACTATAGCCGACTCCCCCCAAGAGTCAAATTTGGGGTGTTAGTCCCACCACTGGCTCTCTGCAGACGGATGGTTCTCTAAGGTTGGCGCCCTTCTGCGGAGAAGGGAAGACGGGAGCTGTGATGGAGCCCTGCGTGCTCCTCCCTGTACGCTGTGATGGGGAGATCTTCACCCTCTGGCCACTCTGAGGTTTCTGGGAATCCTCTGGCATTGAGCTCAGCGTAGGAGCGTTGAGGAGAACTCCTGGTTCTGTCACTGGAAGCCAACTGGTCTCTGGCTCATAACACAGAGTGAAGTAGTATTTTTCTATTTAAATATAAAAACAAGAAAAAAATTATATATGAAAGTGTTTTTTTTTTAAAAAAAAAAAAAAAGAGATGATGTTCCAATGACTCACCCGGCTAGAGCAGGCAGAGCTCCTGAGGATGCTGTCGGAGGGCCTCCAGGTGGGACTGAGGGTGAGCTTGGAGGGCTCGGTGGAGGAGACTCGGGTGAGAGATTTGTTTCAGCGTGGAGTTTGCAGGAGGCGGTTCCCAGACCCGGGAAGCCCGCGGAAGCATTTATCGCTGTAACTCGAGCAGCCGCGACACGCTCGTGAGCGTGTTAGATCAACAGGAGGAAGGTGTTCTGAACTAGGAGTTGACTGGTCAACTTAACCGCGTTCTGGACAGAGCTGTGGGAGTGTTACCTTTCCAGCGGGGCTAGCATGTCACTAAAGCAGGGCTTTTGATAAAGGAGAAAAAAAGTTTTAGTGTGTTTTGGTTTTTTTTTTTTCCATAATATTCTTTGTTTCTAAACCTGAATGGTTTTACAGAGACCGTGGATGTCACTGTTGTGTCCTGGCTCTCGGGCTGCCTGCCATCCAGCTGTGACGGGGGCTAGGAGATGGGAGAGGCCACTCGTCCCTCCCGACCAGCCCTGGCACCTCCCAGCTCACGCTGCGGGGTTCAAACGTTCCGAGATTTTACACTTGGGTATCTTAGATGGTGCCAGTAATATTCCGTTGCATTTGGACTTCTTCCGAATAGTTTTTTTTTTTTTTTTATAATAAAAAAAGAAAAAAAGAACAAAACCTTAATTCTGACTTCCGCCTCCTTTCTGTGATTCATCCTGGCAGCTTCTCTTGCATGCGTGTTGCCTTCACCATTTGAAGGGAATTTGACCCTGATAGTGGGTAGGCTTTGGCTTTTCGTTTGTGGGGTGGGTGTTTTGGGGCAGGGGTCTTGCAATCCGTGTCTGCTCTCCAGAAAACGGGGTTTCGTAGGTGGCTGTCGATTCTCCGGCGGGTGATGGTCTAGCTGTGACTGGAGTGGGGTTCTCTTGGTATGGGAAAGGGACTGGGCTTGTGGGTGTCCATAGGGAGGGTGACGGGGTAAGCACAGGTGTTTGTGCATCTCCCCACAGAAATTCGACAGGATGTAGAAATCCCACAGAAAATAAAATGCCAGGAAACTTCATGAAAAAAGGGGCTTTGTGGAAGAGGACCTTTTCCCTCTCTCCCTATGGAGAAAATGCAGCTCATCCACCTTAGGTAGAAATCCAGGCCTTTAGAAAAGTAAGCACGGTAGTGGAAATGTGCCACATTGCTCCCGCAGTCCTTTGTTTAGCTTGCGGTGCTACTTCCCAGCTCCCCGAGAGGTACCTTCTTCAGGGGTGGATGCTTTAACCATTCCCATCTTTACACACGTGCATCCTGCGGGGCTGATGAGACTGTTCCTGCTGTCCCATTTGTGTGGACCAAGTGGTCTTTTGCGTCTCCTGGGGAGCGTTCGAGGCAGCACCTTCCTCACCGCGCTCCCCAAACTACCCTCTCTCCCTGCGTGCTCGTGCCAGGTGGAGTGTCACCGGAGCAGAAGCGAAGCGGACACCGTGTCCTTTCCTCCGATTGCGACATGACCGTGAGGACTCGGGCCTCTGTCTGGGCTGGAGCAGGGACGCTGCAGCCAGAAGAAACCCACGCTGCTCTGGAGTAACTCACGAGCCCAGAAACGTCGGGGTTTTCTGCTGATTTGGGTGCAGGGGAGGCAGCTACTCTTCCTTTTGCCTTCCAAGAAAACGTTCCAGCGGAAAAAATGGATTACACCTAAATTAAGGAAGCTTCTGTAAGGGAATTTGCACAGAAGGGGGGACAAGACATGGTAACGCTTTTTTTGAGCTTCCTGTACCTCCGAGCACTGTGCAACCTCAAGGCTGGAGCCCTGTCCCTCCAGAGACCCTTTTCTCCTGGGGCACGAAGGAATTGGGAAAAGGGGGCACGGCTTAGTTTGGGCCACCGAGCATCACCAGCAGCCAAGGCAGCAGCCGATGGGCAGCCAGGATTTGTCCTGGGGCTAAACGCCGTCTCCCTGTGCCTCGCAGAGCCTCGTCGCTGCAGAGACGTGGACTCCCATTTGCGTCCCCCCGCAGAGGATGCCGTCTCCAGGGTGGCCATCAGGGTGATACCGGGAGCAGGCGTCAGTCCTTCGCTTCTCCAGCTGCCTTGAACACAAATACAGGACAGGAGTTTGATGCTTGATGGTTCCTCTTGTTCTCAGCTGAGAAAGAAGCATTTATCCACTCGCTTCACAATTACCCAACTGAAAACACGGTTGAAACGACAAACGTTGTGCTGCAACATGGCTTTTCACATGATCATTCAAAATATATGTTAAAAAAAGATTATTATGAATTAGAAGGGAAAGAAATCCCTCCTTTAGACATTGTTTTCTGACTTTTTGCCTAAGGCCTCCTTGCTGAGTCTGCTTTGCAGTTACCAAAAGACTATGTAGGGTAGAAAGGCCTCCTCTCAAGGCTGTGGAGCCTGCAAATTGAGCCTGAAACCTTCAGAAGCTGAATTTACTGCTTATGTATTTATAGAAAACGTTTTTACTTTTAATCTTAGCTTAACCCTTAGGAGGAAGCGAATCCCTTTTCTCTGTTTACTCACACATCCTTAAAACGTGAGCAATGATATCGAAACGTTCACTGCAGACGAGAAAAACGCAAGCATCCGTCCCCAAGGGTTTGCTGGGCACGTGGGAGCACGAGGAACCGCTCCGAAGGAGGCAGTCAAAGCCAGCACCAGCTTTTTGAAGCGCCTGCTGGTTGCGCTCCCTTTTAATCAAACATCAGCTTAGGACACCAGGCTGCTCCAAACCCATTAATATGCCTGCTCATATTTTTTTTTTCCCCATAACTGAATTTTCAGGCAATCAAAATAAGATTAGCCGCAGCTCCCTTCAGATACAGCCCGCAGCAGATGAGCCTATATCAAGATCACCCTTGCAGCACCTTTTAACGCTGGGCTGTGCCAGCCCAATTACAGCGAGGCCACGAGGGCTTCTCTTCCTGAAAAGCCTGATGAATCAGCTGTGTCTGCTGGGGGTTATTCCACTCTTTCAGAGTGCCCTGATGCTGCTCCAGTATCCGCATACCAGGGTCCCCCCCCCATTTTTTTTTTTTTTGTATGTGTGTTTTTAGTGCTCTTTGATCTTCCTAGATGACCCTTTTTGGTAGGTCAGCCTTTGCGTCCTTAGGCAGCCTCCAGCCCTGGCTGTGACCACCTCTCCGCTCCAGGACACATCTTCTGGAGGAGAAATCATCCAGTCTTAGGTGAGTAAGGTTTTGCTGAGCTGTCTTTTGGATGCCGTTACCCAGCGGGGAGAGAGGCAAAATAGTTTTAATTTCTCTGAGTCCGTGTTTTTCTCTTTTCCCGGGATGTTGATGTTGGCCCGTTTCTGCCCGTGGAGGACGGGAAGGGATGGTCCCAGGGAGGGAGCCAGACACAGACTGCGGAGGGGGTGATTTGCAGAGCTCGGCAAGATCTTGTGTTATCAGAGCAGCCCCGCTTTGCTCCCTTTAAGTGCCTCTGGGAGGTCCAGCATCTCCTCCAGTGTGGTGTTCAGAGAAGTCCCGGCTGGGATCTACGCTTGCTGTTCATCGGCTGTGTTGTGAAGGGGTGCAGAGCCGTAGAAGAGGGGCTGGAGGTCCTTTGCCCCCTTGAAGGAGGCCACCGCTTGCTCCGGAAAGGTGCTGGAGCCCAGCCCACTTGGAACAGGTCAAGTGTGGCTGGTTGGTAGGTTCTTGTGTGACCCAGATGAGAAAGCTGGTGGAGTCGGGAGGGGAATCCTGCCATCACGGATGTCAGTAATTCGGCTTCAGCTGAGCCGGGATTTCATCCCGCTTGTTCGGTTACTGATTAAACTGAGGACAGCCGCTTAGGAAATAAGTGGGAGCTCTTGAAAGGAAAGAGCTCCTTAGGTCTGCCTGGCTTCCCCAGCCAGCTGGATGCAGGGTCAGCCCTGGGGTGACGCGTGAGTGGATCCTCCACCCACGAGCAGTTCTCCTGGCTCTTCAGCTGGGACCGACCACCTATGTGCAGCGGCCAGTTTCACCGTGCTGGCTCTCGTGGCTTTTAAATTTGAGTCCTGACTCCCTTTGCTTGCTGATAAAGGGGCCAGTCCATCTGCAGGATTTGCAGTACGGAGAGCTGAACAGCTTTTCCTGAGGTCATGTAGATTATGTGGGCTATCAGTCACTGAGTAATGACCCATCTGGATGCTCAAAGGTGTCACTTGTTAATTGCCCCGTTCACGAAGAAAGGGCGATCTCCGTTCGCTCCTTGTGATGCTGCTCTGAGCTGGTGCCGGGTGTTTTGGGACTGTCCCCCACTCTTGTGCAATGACCTTTGATGGAAACGTGCCCCAGCCCTGCTGCTCTCCACACTGAAGCGTCTCCAGGGTCTCCATCCCCAGTGGGAGATGGTGTGGATCAGAACCTCTCCCAGCTGCTCCTGGAGGTGTCTGGCCTGCGTTTGGAAGGAATGAGATTTGGGGTTGGGTGCTTCTTGTGGGTTAGCCCCCAAAACCTGCAGTGGCCTTGCACGCAGAGCATGCATGGGTTGACCTCGATAGGAACCTGCCTGGTTGGCGAGAAACCCAGGGACAGAGGGGGAATTTGGGGGGAAAATCCGTGTTCTGTGATTCCAGAGTGAGCAGTAGGGCTGCAGCTCTTCAGCCTTGTAGGAGGACCAGGGTCCTTTGCCTCTCCTAAGCCTTCTCCCTCTCTGTCCCTTTCCTCCCTTCCCAGGTGAGATGGTGCAAGACCGCTGCGTGTGCTGGTGCAGGGGGGCAGCCAGGCTTTACCTCAGCCAAAAAACTTCTTTTTCCTTTTTTTCCTCTCCATCCTGGCCTGCCCGCAGGCTGGCACGGCCAGGCTATTTTGCTTTCATAAGCTGCATTATGTAAGCCACGTCTTGAGTGGGGATGCGGTGCCAACTTGGACTCCGCAGCGGGAAGGAGCCGCATTCCTCTGCCGCTGGGTTTAATCCTTGCCTCCAGCCACAGTTGCTTTGCTGGGAGGAATCGGAGGGCTGTGCCAAGGTTTCTAATCCCTTGCCCCAGGTGGAGCCAGCTCGTTTGTGCGGGAGCCGTGCTTTCCTTTGTTAACAGGTCGTGCCCATGACTTCTCTTAGCAAGCCCTTTCCTTGGCTGCTGGGGGGGTGGCCCAGGCATGCACGCCACACCTCAGGACTTTCCTCTCCTCCCCTTGTTTGTTGAACTCTCTGTGCTCCGCGGCTTAGGTTTACATTTGCTCAGAAAGGCTGGGGAGGCGGGGGGAGAAAATGGAAGTGGGGATTTCTACAATTCCAGCCCCAAAAAGCAGTGGCAAAGGGGGGTTGCCGGGCCGGCATGGCGAGCAGGTAGGCTGTAGAGCCTGGGGAAGCCCATGTTGATGCCAACAGCTTCTCCATCTGTCTCACTACTGACTGTCCTCCCAGGGTGCCACGTCTGTAGAACGTGACTCTTGTCCCACCAAGGATCTAGGGGAGCCCTGGAGATCCTGCAGCCGGGGGTCCTGCGGCACCCACCTGGCTGGGTGTAGGGTGCAGGACAGCAATGGGTGCTTGGCAGGGTGTTTGTTGGCTCCCAGCAGCCTGAGCCCGCTGCTGTGCTCGGGATGGATGATCTTCAGGACCCCATTTGGCCGAGCACGGGTTCAGAAGGAAAGGCTCTCTTCCTCCACTCGGGTTTTAGATGAAGCTGACAGCAGCAATGCCTCGCTGTGTGTTTTCACGTCCTGTGGGAGGATGAGGCACTAGACTCCACAGTTTTTGCTGGCAGCTTTCCCCAGTGCCAAACGTGCTGTTAAAATGAGAATTATTAATCAGCTCCAGGTTTGGGCTGCTCTTTCTCATCACGAGGCTGGGTGGCTCAAGCCCATCCGTATGGCTCGTGGAGATGCTGAGCAGCCGGCTGAATCACCCAGCTGCTTCTGGCCCGAGCCGCAGCTTGGCTAAAATGCCTAAAATACTGGGAAAACAAGTGAATAGGATCTTCCTCCCGCACTGAGCTGAACCTGTAGGATTCCGGAAAGCATGCTGGCCTGCAAGTATTTGGTCAAATGCTAGGATCAACATTTACTTCAACCACAAAAAGTGATCTGTTCAATGCCTCTCTGTGTTGTAGGGGATCCTGAGCCAGCCCCCCAAGCTCGAGGAGGGAATAGCTGTGCCCAGGGCTATGTTGCCCAGAAGCCGTTTCCATTTAGGAAGCTGCCTGGGAACAGCTGGGCTTAGAGATGGGCTTAGCCTGGCTCTGAAACTTGGAGGCCAGGGCTTCAGCTGGCTGAATCACTGAAAACTATGTGCTTGCTCCGAAATAGAAGATATTTTCAGACTATTTTCCACCCAGACAGATAACACATGCAGGGTGATTAACTGGCTCCATTTTTTCCATCTCTCCTTGTGTCTGGCTCTCCTGGCAAGACCTCCATCCACTCTTTAAAATGCTTTCACTGTAACGTGGATGCTTTCCCTTCTGGCAAATAACCGTGCCAGCGATCAGCAGGTGACACTGTCACCGTGGGTTGTAGACCTATGAGGAAGCATTTCATTAAGAGATTGCTTTGGCGTGTAAGTTTATCTGTAATCTCTCTAAGATGAAGAAAGCTGCTCGTGAAGCTGGCCGGGGAAGGAGGTGGTCTCTAGTAGGGTTGTCCTCTGCACCAGTTCGGGGCTGTGCACAGAGCTGGGGATGTGCCCCATGTACCAGGAGCCAGGGACACTCCATGGGTGGTGGTTTGGGACCAAAGAGCATCCCAAAGATTTGTGTCACGCTAATAGTCTCTGCCATGGAAATGTCCTGGCCAAAGTGAGGTGTTTCGTCTTGGTCATTGGGTCTCTGTTTTCACGGGGGGGGAGAACGGATTTGGCAACAGCGCTATCTTACTCTCAAAGTGTGAGCTGTAGAGCTCATGCATGGCAAACCCTACTCACACCAGCTTCTCCAAGTATAGCTCGGAAACGTCGAGGGATAAAGGGCAGTATCCAGGACCTTACGGGGGTGTCTGCCTGGCTTACCCAGGCAACGGAGAGCAGAAGGGGTTGCATACAGCCTGACTGGTGGTACTGCAACACCCTGCATACAGGGAGCTGGGCTTTGCCACGGCAGGAGCAGAAGTGATCCGAGTCACTCCTGCAAGCCACCCACAGTGGCTCCAAAGCACCCAGGAAGGAGTCAGCTGCCCAGTTTGTAGCCTCGTGCCTACCCATGCTCAGGCTCATGGTTCCTCTGGAAACAAAAGCCGGCCCTTCTCCATGTTGTGTCTTGCAGAGAGGCAGCCTGGGCTTGCTGGGGGAGCTCGTGCTGGAGAAGGTCATGAAGCTTGTGAGATAGGAGCTTCTGCTGGAAGAGGTGGTCTGGGTAAAACAGAAACCTCTGCGCAAAGGTTGGGGTGGGGGAAAGGCGGTGATGCCACGTGGGTTCTGCAGAGCACCTGCAAGACCAGGGTGAATGGGTTTCTAACGGGCCATAGCTGAGCTGGATCAGTCCCAGGGCGCCTGTGCAAACAGCGTGTGACCCTGGTGTCGTGGCACATCTTGGGTGGGAGCTAGTGACCGCTTAGCCCAAGGAGCTCTCTGACACCCAGCGGCTCCCTCTCCTCGTCTCCCCCTCCTATCCAGCTGGTGGAAACCGCTCATGCGAAATCTAGAGCCAACGCTGCAATACTCGTCTTTTTGTTGTGAATAACGTCAGGCCTTTTTCCTGCGTGCGCTATTGAAGCAGCAGCTGGCAGCGCTCTGGGAGGAGATCAAGTGTTCTTAGCAAAGTTGGGCCAGATCTACGGCTGGTGGAAACCGGCGTAATTCTGTTTGACCACAGCGCTGAGCTGCTTTATACCAACCTTGAACTGGGCTCCCACGCCGAGGCTTTGAGGGATTCTGGGGGGAGGAGAAGTGCTCTTTGTCGAGGTGGAATAGTCACGCGTGCTGTTAGTGGTGTCTGTCGGAGCAGGAGGGCGAGGAGCTCGGCTGCGCGGCCAGGCAGCGGCTGCTCCTGGACAGGATTTCGGTTGTGCGGGGGGGTCTCTGAGCACGGGCTGTTGGATAGTCCTCTTCTGAAGCACACACAAAAAAAAAAAAGAGACTCTTCTGTGCCCGGGGCACCTGGAGCTGTGCATGTGTGGATTGCTACGCTCTGCCCGTGAATGCTGCAAGACCGGAGCACCGGCCCTGCCAAAACATCCAGGCCTTCTGGGAAGCGTCTGCAGCACCATGCGCTTGTCCCGCAGGATCCGCTGTGCCTCCCTCGGCCGGCTACTGCGGGGCAGGTGCCAGCCTTTCTCCTGGGCTCGGGAACAGCTTGTTTTGAACGTCGGTGGCACGGAGAGCAGAGAAAGCAGGAGCAGATGTGCCCGCGGGCACCGCTGGCCCGTCTCCCCGGCACGGGCAGGAGTCGTTCCTCGGGCACTGCTGCCTGCAGGCACCTGCCCCGGTGCTGCTGCCCCCCAGGGCGCGCTGGGCCCCCCACCCCAGCACTGCCCACGCTCTCAGCCAGACCCCTGTCCTTTGCACGGGAGGGCTTGGGCAGCAAAGCTGCTCTGTGTGCCGGGTTAACTAAAATAGTGTCTCCTCTTGAGGCTCAGCTCGACCCTCCCATCCCTCTGCTCTGCCTGCCCACCTACGGGTAGTTCACGCATGGAAGCGGGTTGAGAAGGACGTGGGGGACTGGAGAAGGCTGGGAGGAGTTGGAGGGGGAGGAACATGCTCAGACGAGAGGTGGGTTTTGTTGTGGTGGTGGTATTTTTTTTCCTTTGGGCCATTTGTTATATTCTGTTAATGAGGAAACTTGCAACCTTTCTCAGTAAGAAAACCCCGATTCAGAGATTTGATCCTTAGTCCTGAGGAACCGCGGGGACCTTTGCTGTCAGAGGCACTGTGTCCCTCATCCTGCTACGATCAGAGCTTTTTCTCTGCTTCGCCCCTCCCTCTGCCCCTTGTTGAATGAACAAATGCGTCTGTCCCGGCTGTGCCATTCCCAGTACCTGTGCTGGCCGGTTCCAGCTCGCCGTGTCCCCGGGGACTGAGGTTGCTCCTCCGGAGCAGCGTGGATGTGCTGGCAACACAGCGGAGAGTGGAAACAGCAGTGACAGGAGCAGCGGGGGCGAGAGTAAGGCACTGAATAAATCATGCCCACGGCTGGCTTTTTCTGCCTGCCTTGGTTTCTCTTTACTAGGAGCTGCGCAGGGTTTATCGCGTTGCACATTTTGCTCCGTCTCTAGGTTCAGTTGGGTGTGCTGGCCTCACGACTCATTTGCATGGGTGCGCTTTTCCAGCGCTGTTGACATCTGCTGATTTCAGATTGCTTTCCAACCATTAAACCCTATGTGGCAAGAGAGAATTGAAGGAGGGGAAGACACCTCATTAATTTTTACTCCACCCTGCATCCTCCCCATCTCTTTCCTCTTGCAGAGACAGGGAGGAATATTGTTTTGCTTGCCCTAGGGGGAAATGAGATGCTATTTAATTGCCTACCACCTTGTGGCATGGCTGTTGGAGTCAGGGGCGAAAGGATGCTGTGCTCGGCTGTCACTGCATGGCACTTCAGGCAGGAATGCGCATCCCGGATTGCAGCCTAGCCTTTGTCGAGGCTGCTGCTCCGATTGAAGTGGAGTGGGATTCGGGCAAGGTGCGTTCCTCCTTGCTGCCCGGATTACTGCCCTCAGCAGCTGAGTCCCCAGCGCTGGTCACGGCGAGCCCTGGCTCCTGTTTCTGCCTTCGCTAGGGCAGGGCCACCAGAGTCATCTAACCAGCCTTCTGGGCAGGCTCCCAGTTCAGCCTCCCGCCCGCCTTGGTCCCGTGGCTTGCGGGATGCTCGCAGAGGGGCCAGCCCGGTCCCTGCCCCGGGTGGCTGCGGGTCCCCGCGGGGGTGGCTGGGTGCAGGGGGGTTCCCAGAGGAGGAGGACCGGGAACTGCTGAGTAACAAGGCCAGGCAAAGGGCGAGCTCGCTTCCGCAGTCTGTCATCAGTGGGAGCGATGAAATGATTAACTTGGTGGGGAGGTCAGGGAAGTGCGGCCGCCTGCAAGAATTCCCTTGCCCACTGCTGGAGCGAGCACTTGCGAGCAACCGGCTGAACGCCGCGGTTTTATCCCACGCCGGCACACAGCGTCCAACCCCTGCTTTGGCTCCTCCTAACCACACATCTCCGAGTCGGCAGCAGCCCTCGCCTGCTCCTGTGTGCGAGGCGGGCTGAGCCCCCGGCATCCCCCTGCTTCCAGTTGCAGCTCCAGAAATCACCCTCCGCAGGGTAAACTGTGCCCTCGCAATGCCGTGCCCTTTGGGGTTTCTTTTTGGTTTTGGGGGGGTTTTTTGAGTCTGGTGCTATTTTGCAGGTGGTGTAGCAGAACGCTGCTCTGCAAAGCAGCTCTGTATTTAAAAGCAAAAGCGAGGCATAGGACAGATGTTTTTAACACCCTAAATATATTGAGATCAAAGCCAGTTTGCAAGGACAGTGATGGTTATTGCTGCCTCCCCGAGCACCAGCGCAGCCTGGGATCGGAACAGCCACATGGTGCCCGGCCCTGCTGGGTCCCAGCTTGGCTCCTGCCGCTCTCCCGGGCATGGGACAGGGATGGGGACAGCCGGGAGCCGGGCTGCTGCAGGAGCTCCTTCGGGTGGGAGGCGTGAGCTTCCATCCTAGCCCAGCTCACCGTTTCCAAACCGCCCAACGGTGCTGAGAGCAGCCAAGCGAGATTCAGGCAGCAAAGCCCTCCATTGATGGGCATCTACTTTCCTTTTCAACGCCCCCGGCTGATGTTTTACAGGAGCTGCAGATGTTTAATATCCAAGGGCATTATTTTTTTATCCAGGGTGGGCTTTTTCTAAGCAGGGAGTTGAGAGGGTGAACAAAGAACACGACGATATTCTAAAAGTGGTCGTATTTTGCTGTAGCTAAGTCTAGCTGTTCTGCCAAACGGAGATTTATTTCTCAATGAGCTCACCCGTGGGAAGACGGACCGTGCTTTCCAAGCAGTAGTAGCGTTGTTGTGGCTGCTGGGCTGGTTTCAGGCGATGGGCAAGGCAGCATTTGTCAGGAGAGGTAATACTTCTGTTAGATGCACCGGATCGCTGTAAGAAAAACAGACTACCCGCTGGCACCAGAGAAAGAAAACAAGAAATGTGTAAGCGGAGACGTGGCCAGCTTCAAACTAGGTACGTGGACTAGCTCTGCTTCTGGTCTGTCCTTGATTTGAAGATTTCTGGCTCCATCTCAGGCCTAAGATGGATTTGGGCCAGCATCTCTTTGGGGTTTTCCTAGCTGTCTCACTAGAAGATAAGTCCTTGCCCCACAACCTTTAAGGACTTGACACCTGTAGTTTATCCGTCTTAACTTTCCTATGTAAACAAGGCTGAAAGAAAGAAGATAAAACGCGTACGGTGCTTTTCGTAGCTTCCCTCCCCACGGTGCTGGGGAAGGGGCGTACCAGGTGGGAGGTGAGCCTGGCTCTTGGGGAGACAGGCGGAGATGGGGACGGGAGCCTGCTCCGGGAGGGATTAATGCAAACACCTGGTCGAGCAGAGAGCAGCCGAATCCTGCCTCCATCGCTCCCGGCTCCCCTGCTCCGCTCTGGGGGGATGTCTGGGGAAAGGAGCGGGGGATGAACCCGATCCTGCTGCGGCAACGCAGCATCCGGGAAACGCTGCCGGGGGCTTTCTGCGGAAAGGTGACTCCACCTCGTAGGTGTCACACCAGGGCTGGGGCGAAGCAGCAGCGGGCAGGAGGAACAAAGGTGCCTTTGTGGCGGCTCCCCTGCCCTGCAGAGCTGCCTGGCCCCGTGCCAGCGAGGTGCCTGGCTCGCTACCAAGACGAGAGGTTTGGGGGAGGCTGGCTGAGCGGCCAAGAGCTTCCCGGAGCCGAAATTTGGTGGCAGTTGCTCTCTCACCTGGAGACGCAGCCTCCCTCCCGGCAGCGGTGTAATGGGGCTCGGATAGGGTAACCCCCAAAACTGCTGACGGGGCTGGCACCTTCCCCCCCAGCCCGCCTCGCTGGAGCGGAGACGCTGACAGCAGGATGAGTGGCCTCTCGAGGTCCATCTGTGCAATGTCCAGGGCGGCCCCGGCGGGCAGGGGGGTGCGGGCATGCCCGTGTAGTGCAGAGCCCGCGGGCGCAGGCAGGACGCCTCCGGGAACGGGGCGAGCGTCAGCCCGTGGGTCCGCGGCGGGTGGGCGGGCGGGCGCCTCGCCAGCTCGGCGCTGCCGCTAATCGCCTGCGCTCTGACCTCGGCCAGAGGTGCCCTTGGTCCAGGCTGTGCCAAACCGACCCCCGCCGCGCAGGGCCAGCCCCTCGCCGGGGGTGAAGGGGAAGCTCGGGGACCCATGTGCGCGGGTGTCAGGTCTGCATCCTTTGCTCTGGAAGGGGAGGAGATGAGTCCCTCCAGGTCTATCTGGGATGCGCCCTTAGAAATGCCAAATTCTCCCCAGGGGATGGAAAACTCCCATCCTCTGGGATCTCCAAGCAGCTTGCTCCATCAGCATGAAACCCGTTTAAAATCCATCCCCTTTTTGGGGGTAGGAGAGGACGCATCGATCCTTACGCGCATGTTTTTTCCCTCCAGTTCATCGCCGCAGGGCAGGTGGGAAGCGAGATCAGCTCGTACATCCCCTCTTCCCTCCGACGCCGTTTGCGTCGCAGGTTGTTGCTCCCGTTTTGGAAAGCCCCTGGGACCGCGAGAGTTAATCCTTCATCCCAGCTGCTTTCCTCCCGGAGCTCAGCAGGAAGAGGGATTGTGCTAGGCAAGGGGCACCGCTGCGTAGGGGGAGGAGGGGGGGAAAAAACCAACAAGTTTCGCGTTCAGACCTTTTACCTAATTTCCAAAGGTTCAGACCTGAGGGCCATAGCAACGCGAGCCGCCGGCGGCGTGATTGGAGGCGGCGGGCTGCGCTGGGCTACCCTCCCAACCAGCATCCTCGCCGCCGGGACGCGGCCGGCGTCGAGGCTGGCGTTGGCTTTCTGCCTCCCCTTCCCCTCGGCCCCGGGATGAGCTCGAGGCGTGCGGGGGTAGGTGGTTGGGGTTTTTTTCCAGCTGATTTGTCTTTGCTCGTTTCAAGTGCGTTTTCCCTCGTTTCTGTGAGCTGTTTAAAAAGTTCCCGGCACTTTTGAAATCAGATGGCATCCAGGAAGGACTGGTCTTATTTCTCTAGAAAGTAATAGGGCAGTAAAAACCCAGAGAGTTGCGTATATATTTGTATAACCACGTAGAAGTGAGAGGGGGTGGCACTTGGCAGCTACAGAAGAGAGTTTGGCCCGAAGGAGTTTGTGTCCAGAAATACTTTCCTTTCACCAAGGTCAAAGAAGCCTTTGCAAAATTATCAGGGATTCCTGCAAACCGAAAGCAAAGACGAGACTTTGGGCACTAGAAAAATGCACAATGTTCTCGTTATGCCTATAGCTTGCTAATTCTTCTTTTGGATTTATTAGTGTAGTTCAACCATCAAGTTCCTCTCCATCCTAGAGAAACCTCACGCGGTCTCTGTGAGGAAAAAGCCTGATGAAACTCGGATCTGCTCCCCGTGGGTTTTCTGAGCAGCAACCGCTCGCTTTGGTGGCCCCGTCCCCTGTTACTCCCGGGTAGCGCTGCAGGGCTGATGCAGCCGTGGGCTCGGTGTCCGCAGGCCATCGAGATCCCATCACCCGCAACACTTCCACAGCCACTCGTCGGAGCAGAACTGCATTTTAATCTGAAACGTGGGCGTTTCTGACAGCGCTGAACCTGTCACGGCAGCGAGTCACTGGCGAAACAAAGTAAAAAAAAAAAAAAGTGGTTAAAAGCAAAAGCGCTTCCTAGGGAAAAGATGGGGATTGTAGGAGTGACTGAGGTGATTTAAACAGAGCTAACCTGTATTCCCTCGATCTTCTGGGTCGCTCAAAGCTTCAGCAGAGCAGCTACGTTTGATTACATCGGTGTTACGGTTCTTTCACGCACCAGGCGGCATCTTCCTTCGATGCAGAAGTTTAGCAAAGCATGTGCTTAAGCAACTCACCGAGTCCACTTAATTCTCCTTCTGCTGGCACCAGGTTCTCTTTGTCACGGGGAAAAGTTTTTCGAAGCGAAGCTGGCTGCGTTTCTGCTCTTCCTCGCTTGTGCATGGTGGGGTGTGTTTACAGTTCCTTTCTAGAGAGGAGCACGTATTTCTGTGCGTGTTATGTCTTTATCTTTGAGTCAGAATTAGTATTTAAGAAAAAAGAAGGTCGATATACTCCAGACAAAGCTACCTTTGTGTTTTCTGGAGACCTGCTGTGCTCAAAACTGGTCACAGCCAGCAGCTCTGAACAAGTCCAGAGGTCTGGATTTGGGCCTGAAGAGCTTTGGGGGGAAGGCAGTTGTAGGAGAGCACTGAAATGACCTTGTGTCATGTTATACGGGAGCGATTCCCCGCCGTTCCCTGTCCCTTCCACCTCATTTATAGGGTACTTCGCATGCGCCACTGGATTTGTGCAGAAAAGCCTGGAAAGCTTGGAGCATCTCTCTTTTCGCAGGGGTCTGAGCCTGCAGGCGCCCAGCAGCCAAGAGCTGGATTGCTCACTTGCATTCAACTTTATGTTCTTAAGGAATCATTGGAATATGAATAGGATCCTTATCAAACCAGGTTCATCCAAAGGACAAGGCCGTATTAATTGTTTGCAGAACTCCAGCAAATGAACCGCATTCCTCCTGATTCCTTATTTGCCTGCTTTAGCTCCAATGGCCAGCTCAAGCAGAGACCACGGAGCTCGGCAGCGGGAGGGTGACAGCATTTGGCACGTATTAGACGGTGCCCAGCTTCCCAGGTGGTGTGATCGAGCACTATGGAAACAACTTCTGGCTGGAGCCTTTAAATTAGCTGTTTGGGAGGGGAAAAAAAAAAAAAGTGCCTATTGCATCTGGGGAGTCTAAATGTAGAGGGGAGACCTGCTGTGAGCAAGGCTTTTTTTTTCCTTGAAGCCATTTACCATGCTCTGGAGGAAGGTGGGGAAAATGGAGAGCAATAATGGTGATAAAACAGAAGCGTGGGGCTTGGCTCCCTTCCCAGGCACGGGCTGGCATCCTAAAGCTTGAGGGCTGGAGTACAAGAGGCCAAAAGCCATGATGACTTTCTGTGCCTCAGTAAAAAAGCAGGTGACCCAGGGCATGGCCAGAGCTCTCAACACCTGTCATCTCCATTGCTTCTGGAAAGTCATAGAATCATAGAATTGTTCTGGTTGGAAGAGACCTCTAACATCATCGGGTCCAACCGTTAACGTAGCATTACCAAGTCCCCCACTAAATCATATCCCTTAGGGCCTCATCTAAACGTCTTTTGAATACCTCCAGGGATGGGGACTCCACCACCTCCCCGGGCAGCCTGTTCCAATGCCCGACAACCCTTTCGGTGAAGAAATTTTTACAAATATCCAATCTAAACCTCCCCTGGCACAACTTGAGGCCATTTCCTCTTGTTCTGTCATCTGTTACTTGGGAGAAGAGTCCGACCCCCATCTCTGTACAACCTCCTTTCAGGGAGTTGTAGAGACCGATGAGGTCTCCCCTCAGCCTCCTTTTCTCCAGACTAAACAACCCCAGTTCCCTCAGCCGCTCCTCATAGGACTTGTGCTCTAGACCCCTCACCAGCTTTGTTGCCCTTCTTTGGGCACACTCCAGCACCTCAATGTCTTTCTTGTAGTGAGGGGCCCAAAACTGAACCCAGCACTCGAGGTGTGGCCTCACCAGGGCCGAGTACAGGGGGATGATCACCTCCCTACTCCTGCTGGCCACACTATTTCTGATACAGGCCAGGATGCCGTTGGCCTTCTTGGCCACCTGGCCACACTGCTGGCTCATATTCAGCCGGCTGTCGACCACCATCCCCAGGTCCTTTTCCTCTGTTGGTCAAGCCATTGTTCCGTCCTCGTTGGTCAAGCGGGTCATCTGCCTAAAGAGGAGAGGGAAAATTTGCAAGCGTCTTCCTTTGTCTCAATGCAGACTGGATGGCCAAAATACCTTGGTATTCCAACCAGACTACCTTGTCCAGCCATCGCTGCTCTCCGGAGCGCGTCTGGGTGGTTTCTTTGCTGACGGGCAGTCAGGGCTGTGCCCCACAAAGCACATCGCTGTGGGGCTGGAGGCTCGGAGGCTGAGCTCGGGGGGAAGGACGGGTGGGTGCTTGCTCGGCGCACTGCGTGGCAGAAGCTAGTGTTGATGCTGGCCGCGCTGCTGACTCACCAGGAGGGCTCACGTTGCAAAATTTCAATCTAGGGCTAAATTTAAACACCAAAATGTAGCGTTTAGAAGCCCAGAAAATAGCCCAGTTCTTGTCTGCAGTGGCTGCCTCTAGCCAGCCCTCCCTTTGGCAAGGAAGAAGCTTTTGTTTTCCCCGGACTCCGGGCCAACGTGGAATAATAACACCAGCGAAACCCTGCCTGCCCCAGCACAATGAAGCAGCGCTCTCCACTCCCAGATGTGCGGGAGGGAAGTGCCCAGCGTGCCTCCTCCTGACGCTTCCCTTCCAGATGTGTCGTGGCAGGGAGCCGGAGGCAGCCCGTCGTTGGCCGGGAGGAGGGCTGGGGAGCAGGCAGGGGAGATTTCCTCTGGAAACCCTCTGGATCTCGCTGCTCGTGGCCGGGGAAGTGGTTTGGGCTGCCCTGCCAGCTGGTCGCAGCAGCTTGAGCGGGCTCCTGCGCTGCGGTGAGGAAGCGCTCCTCCAGCAAAGGTGAGGATGCCTTCCCTTCCAGACGTGTCTTCCTCCTCAAACAGCCCTCGGACACCACCTTCTCCTCCTGCGCAACACCAGCAGGGCTGGACTCTATTAAAACCCCCGCAAACAACTTGATGGGACAGAGACCCATCACCGAGAGACCCATCACACTGCTCAGTCCTCATGTCCCAGGGACAGGGGTCAACATGAAACCACCTCATGGTGAAGCCTCGTGCCGAGGTCATGGCGAGCGAGTCCCAAGGGAGCTAGTGGCCCTGCGGGAGGAATTTGGAGACCGGAGCCTGCCCCCCAGGGATGAGGCCGGGGGTGTTTGGGGTTCGACTGGCCCATGAAAGGCGCCTTTTTGGGCAGTGCCCTGGGATTCAGGCAGCGCAGGAAGGGGCTGCCGGCGGGCACAGCGGCCTCTCGCAGCGCCAGCGGGCGATGCGAGCCAGGGCACCGCATCGCGTGACCCCCTTTGGCCGTACCTACCCGGTGGAAAATTCCTGCCCGTGGGCAACGTCCTCCTGCCTTTATTTTTAAGCGGTTCGCTAAGGACGCAGCTAACGCACGGAGATAATAGGTGCTGACAGGAGCCTGGCTGCTAATTGCGTTTCTGCCTGGGCTTACATGATATTTGTAATTAAAGGAAGGCGGCAGGGGGGGTTTTGGTGGAGGAAGGGGACAAAAACATACAGATGTGGTGGGAGAGACGGAGCTTGCAGAAGGCCTGAGGCTCTCAGAGGAGGTCGGAGGAAGGGATGCTTACGTTAAAAGTCAGCGTCGAGATGACTCATATCCATGGCATCAGCATGGGTTCTCTCCCAAATTGTCGGTGTGTCAGGGAGGCTGGGGACAGGGTGTTCTCGCGTGTGGGATGGAGATCCAGGCCCCGCGTGGTGTCAGAGCTGATCCATCCCTATGTGGCAACAGTGCTGAGCACTGGGAGAGGTCACCTTAAATTTGGGGGTCTTCATGGCATTTCCCTGCAGTCCTTCAGAGGCTTTCTGATCTTCCTTTTCATATCCTTCCCTTCCTCTTTCTCTTTTCCCCTTATTTTTATGCAGCAGTACTCGCCGCCCACGTTCCCAGAGCCCACCCAACTGGGGTGGATGCTGTGCTGACCCTTTGCAAATCCAACCATTTATTTCCCAAGCTTTTTTTTTTGCCCAAATTGAATTTTCCACTGGGTAGCAGAGGTGCTTTGTTTGGCTCTTTGTTTACAAGGGGAAAAAATGCACACCAGAAAAAAAAAACCCAGTAGGTGTAGGTTAATTTTCAGCTTGAAGCCGTTTCACTTGCCGTGAAGGAATGGTGCAGGTGTCTCAAGTCAAAGACGTGCAGGAGTCTTTGCAAGATTACATCTTGTAGTTTGTCTTCCTGAATGTGTAAATATATCTGAGGGAAACCTTTGCCCTGGTGGCAACTCGGGATAGTTTCCAGCCTATCTCAGAAAGAAATCTTGAATAAAACCAGAAAGATTTAGACACACGAACCCCTCTGAAAGACGTAAAGAATTTGTCTTAAGAAGGGATGTATTTAAAGCAAATCTGTGAGTGAGCAGTATCAGGAGCAATATTACGGAGATGTTGGACATGTGAAATCTCACACGGGAAGACGTTAAAGAAATGAGGGTAATTCAGGTGGGGCACCAGGTAAAGACCAGATGTGGGTGATGCTGTTCCAAAAAGGGAGGGAGAATCAATGTTTTATGCAGGGCTGTAAAGCCAGGGCTGTGCTGTGCCTGGCCGTGGAGCTGCTTGTTGCTTGATGCTGGCTATGCGATCCCCGTGCAGAGCAGCTCCCGTCTGCAAAGGGGGTACACGGGCTGAGGAGCGCTTCGCACCAGCATCTGCAAGCACTCATCTCCCCCTGCCCTGCTCCGCTGGGATCAGAGGCACGGAGGGGCTCAGGGAAGGGGGAGCGCGAGCAAGCTAGCGGCAAGCCATGTCTGCCGCTGGATCTCAAAACAGAGGCGCAGTTCCCAACCGGGCCGGCCTTTCCCATTTCTCAGGGGTGTCGCTGGGATGTTAACGGGGATGCGGGAGAGGCTGGCTGGGAGAAATCCAAGCGGCTGCTTTTCCCAGGCTCCCCAGCAGTGATGTGTCTGCCCGGTCCCAGCCCTGCTGCCCAGGGTCCCATCCCGCTGCAGTGGCACGTCAGCGAGAAGAAGATGCCCAGCAAAGCGTTATCGCCAAGGGGTGGTGGGTGGAAGGGGGTGGCTGCTCCCCGCCAGCCGCTCGGGTAATATCGGCGGCGGTCACGTGCGGAGATCTGCTTTCAGCATAGCCCGCGTGTTTGTGCGGCACAGGGAGGGGGTGCGAAATCAGCTCCCGCTTCCAGGAATCCTCCCAGCACAGGATATGTGTCGGGGAGCTGGTAAACATGATACAACCGCTGGCCTGTAACTCAATCGGCTCCCTGCATTAGCTGCTCCCTGCCCGGGGACCTCGCCGGTTTGATGGCTTTTCGGGGTGTCAGGGCACGGGACGGCGTGTCCCAGCGCACGGGGCATTGCCGGCGGGGGGTCAGGAGTGATGGGAAGGGTGGAGGGAGCTTGCACCAAGGATCTGGGGACAGGCCAGCTTCTCCAGCCCACAGGGGTGGATGTTGCTTGGGTGCAGCCCAGGGTCCAGCAGCTGCTTGCAAACCCTCTCCAGCCTTGGCCGTGGGCTCCCAAAGTCAGAAATAGCCACTTGGCCGAGGAGCAAATATCTCCCCAGACCTCCCCTGCCCCACCTCCCCGTCCCGGCAGCCGCGGGTAACAGTCTGCACCCATTCACAGATAACGTCAGCAATCCCGCGCCGGCTGCCAGCACGTCTCGAGCCGCTCCTAATCTGCCACAAAACTACATCTCACTGGGGCTTTTTGCCCCCCCTCCCTCCTTCCCCTGCCGCTCCGGGAGGGACGAGAGGTTGTTTATTGCCGGGCGCAAGGAAACCGTGACCTCCGCTGCCTGCCGTCCCCTCCGGCTCCCTGTCCCCGGGGAGCGGTGGAGGGCTGGCGTGCCGGCTGGGGACACGCGAGGGGACACCCGCCGCCGTGCGGGGGCGAAGGCAGGGCAGGGCGCCTGGGTCCCGATTTCCCTGTGTCCCCGGATGCGAGAGGAGGGGGGTAGGAAGGGGATTTCGCAATCACAAGTTTTATTAATTAGACCGGCGTCTGGCTTATGGATGGTTTCTGCTAACAACCTCCATGCGGGGGCTGAGTATGGATGAGCCCAAGGAGGAGACCCGGGGAGACCTGGGGAGGTAGGAATGGGGGTGAAATTAGTTCATACAAAGCGTAAAGCTGCGCAGGCAAGGACAGGGACGGTGAGCTCCTGCTGCCGCTTCGGGGCTTGTCTGAAGTGGCAGAGGAGGACATGTCTGGGGACAAGGACACCACGAGGGTGAGATGCTCTCTGCCAGTGGGGCCGGGCTTCCCATGGCACGGAGGACCACCACGCGCCCTGCACCCAGCCTGGCCCGCCTGCAGCAGATGGATTTGGATGAGAAGGGTGATGGGGCGGTCGGAGGGACGGGAGAGCCCAGGGGAGATAGGATGAGCTTGGCTGGTCTGGCTTAGCAAGTCAGGGAGCGTGAGGGGCACATGGAGCCTGTCCCCTCCTGACCTCACACCCAGGTCTTCAGCAAATTGGTCCCAGTCGATTTTTAAATATATTCTTCAGCTGAGAATGGGGAAGAACAGGATCTGGCCTTTTTTTTTTTAACCCTCAGCTTCATTTCTTTCACAAAGGAGGAAGCGGCCAGGGGAGGCAGGGCCCGGCCGAGCACCCCTCTGCGGGAAACGGGGTGGGTCTCGTGCCGCCCGCTGGTTTATTTGTATTTTTAGACCGCGCCGCAGGCACGAGGTCACCGAAGTGAGTAAAATTCCACCCTGGAGCAGTTCCCTGTCCCCATCGTCTGCTCAGGGATGGGCTGGAGTCAACAGCTGAGCCGGGGCTCAAGTGTCCCGACCACGGCGGTGCCCGGCTGAGGCGAGGGGCTCGGGGCAGCTGGGTGGGTGGGTGCCGGGGCTCCGGGTGGAAGAGCTGGGGACCAGCAAGGCGATGGGCGGAGGGCAGCCCTCCTGCTGCTATCACTCCTGGAAGAGCCCTCCGGGCGTGAGGGTCTGGCCGCGCCGTGTCCCCAGGGCGGCACAGAGTGCCCCAGGGCTCTCCATCGCGGTTATCCCGGCAGGGGATTCCGTTGCCGGGAGGATGGGCGCCTTGCCCCGAGGGAGCTAGGGGTAGGGGGATGCCGAGATGAGACTGGGACAAACTGGGGAGGGGTGGGGAGCTTGAATGTGTCGAGAAGGAGGCCAGGGCATATCATGCTTGCTCAGTGGAGTGATGAGTTGGCAACAGGGTGAGTCAAAAGCTGAGAAGCGGGGGAAAAACCTAGCAAACGGGAATGTGTGGGGGCTTAAAATGGCACAGCACATCTCCTCAAGAACACACCTCGGGTCTCCTCTTCATCTCCGGCAATAAGTGATGCAAGTGAAGCATGCTGCTAGGGCTTGGGCTCGACAGCGGGTGAGTCAGGCGGGCGGGAGTCCCACCTCTTGAATCACCGCTGGCAGCGCTGCCGGACGCAGCCTCGGCGCCGGGAGCTCCCCCTGCCCACTTTCACTTGCAAGGGGTGATGGAGTCACAGCCCCCGTGGGGTGGTTGCAGGGGCAAATCATCCCTGTGCGAGCTAAAGCTGAACTAAAGAGAGAAACTGTCCCCTGGGATGCTGACCCCACTGCTAAGTGTAGCAAGAGATGCTCCCAGGAAGGGCAGAAAGCGTCAGATCCTTGCTTTAAGGCAACCAGTTTGCTTGGCTATTAGGACAAGACGTGCTGAGAGTTGTTGTTTGAGAGCTGCGCCTCACGAGGTGTGAAACATCTTCTGCTTTTTCTGATGATCTTCTAGGAGATGGTTTTCCCTGCTTGACCTATCCAAAAGTATGGCATCACCCGGTTCAGGTGGCCCAAGCACCCAGCGATGATCACACACGTGGTGGGCCCGTTGCTTTCATCCAGAGATACGTACGCTGCTGGGAGTCAGTAGGACCAACATTCAAACCACGGCTTGAACCTCAAAGGTAGTGCCGAGCCCCAGGGGAAGGGGATGCAAAGCACCGCTGTCATCGCTAGAAACACGGCGCAGCCTTTGGCTGCCAGGGCGGCTGTGCGGCACTTTGTGGGCTTGCGTCAGGGAATAACGTGGCCTGCCGTTGCGTTAGCCTGCCCTCTGATCTCGGGCTCGGGGACTCTTTCCTGAGACGTCCTTCGCCAATGGGGCGGCACAGGCTGATGTTTTGGGGAGAGGGGGGGCCTGGCCCCGCTGGGCAGGAGAATGGGTAAGGGATGCTCCACGGCCATGCTGAGCCCCTTCTGCCTGTCCGTGCTGAGAGCAAGGGCTCGCCTCTACCCTGCGCCCACACCTCGCCTCCAATGCACTCCAGTTTGGGGGTGATTTCTTCCCTCTAACACACAACCCAGTGCCTGCCTGCCCCTCCTGGGTGTCCTACAGGCAGTCCGTGGCTCTGCTCCAGGGCGTGCCCTCTGGGTTTTTTTTTCCAGGCCTTGTTCTCAAAGATTCATCCCCTTTTTTCCCCAAAGCCGGCCGTTTCCGCTAATAGCAGGCACCCAGCCACCAGCAGCTGAGGGCTCAGTTGCTTTCCCTTATGCACAAAACTTTCCACTTGTGCTTTTCATCTTTCCAGCCAAGGGAAGCGCCGGCTTTCCCCGGCCTCTCGCCTGCAGAAGCGTGCGGGAAACGTCTGCCCTCCTGTGTTCAAAGTCCCCTCCGAAGAGGGTGCACTGACCTCACGGAGTAAATATTTTCCATGACATCTCCTTCCGACAGCTCCTTTCGGGTCCTGTACCTATAGCCGACGCGGGTCGGGGTGTGCAGCCAGCCTGCCTGAGCTCCGCCGGTGCCGGGAACGGGGCTGGGTTCTGCCCTCTCCTTGCTCCCCTGCACGTCCCCACGCAATGTCACCGCAAATTAACAGCCTGAATGTTTCAGCAACCCCTCTGGGCCCCCCTCCGGGGACTCTGCTGGCAAACGAGGTGGCTCACGGGCCAGTGCTGCTCCCCATAGACACCGAATCCTGCCGGCTTGCTGCGATGGTTTCTCTACCACGTCCCCTCGCCCGCTCGCGGCTATAACACGCTTGCGGTTACGGGCTGCCGCCGAGCCAGCTGGGATGCTGGAGGCAGCAGCCTCGGAGCAGGCGCGAAGCATCCGTGGGCCAGAGGTGGGATGCAGGAGGTTGTTTTGATCTGGGAGCAACTTGTCACCGGGCAAAGGAGGGGGACACTCAGTGACGCCGTGTCCTCGCTGCTCAGCCAGCTGAATGAGAAGGGGTGGATGATCCAGCAGCTCTTTTCCACCTCCAGCCTCTTACTGCTCTTGCTGTGGTTGCCCCCTACAGACTCTTTCCCCTGACAGTGCTCTTCTCGAGGGGACAGTCACATCTGGCGCGGATCCCCGGCGGGTCTCAGCAGCTGGATTTACAACGCAGGTATTGCAGAGCCCAGGGCTCTTCGTGGACGAGGTCTATTTTATTTGCAACCGTAAAAATTCAGTGGCTTTCCCCCACCGTTGGTTTGCTTAGAGGAGATGCTGCGGCCATTCTCCTGCTAGGGCTTTTCAAACGATGTGCTGGTTCCCAGGCCCAGCACGGTTTCATGCCGCTGCGTATAGGATTGGATCCCTTAGGTTTGGATCCCTACCACCCCCCTCTTGTAGAACAGGCAGAAAACACAAGATGCTGCCAGAAATAATGCCAAGCACGTGGCACACACTGGGAGGCATCAGAAGATGCTCGCGTCGGCCTCGCAGGCAGCCCCGTGCCTTCTGCTTTGGCCACGTGGGGAAAATCACCCAAGCAATTTGGGTAAGCAAAAGGGTGTTTCAGAGCCCTTTATTTCTAGGGCCAGGTCTCACCTACAGCAAAAGAAGTGCCTGTGCAGGCCAGGCGAGGAGAACAGCTATGCCCTTCCTCCTGACAGCTCCTCCCCAGGTTGTGTAAGAGATACCAGTGTTTCCCAGTTGTTCTGCATGGGAGAAGTGCTGCTCTTATCTATCGGGTATTAGTACTAGAGAGGACATGAATATTAAACAGCTATTAACCTGGCTGGTTTTAGGATTTCTGGTTTTTGGCTTTTTAGCAAGCTTTTTTTTTTTTAAGAGATCACTTTTTGGCAGCCAGGGAATTGTTTCCCACTTGCTCCACGGCTTGCCTGGTGGTAGCTTCGTGGGAATGCTTAAGGATGCAGTGAAGTGCTTGGCTGGACCAGGGCTGGACCAGCTTCTGACTTCTAGATGTTGCTGCTCACCTGCTGCAGAGCGAGTGACGGACCTCCTCCCTGCACCCCGTGCTCTTGAAGAAACGTGTGTGTGTGTGTGTGTGGTGCCCAGCACTCCCCTACGGCTGCAAACCGCGGCGCTGGAGCGTCAAACGCGCAGGCTGCTTTCGATGAGCTGGAAAAGAGGGTGAACTCATTTGCCCGTGCACTGAAGATACACGCGTCGCTGGCACATTTTTGCACCTATTTTTGCCTGCTCCTTGGAGGAGACGTATCCTTGCTCTTAAGCAAGTGCTGCGTTCCTCCTTGCAGGTACCGGGGTGGGTCTCTGCTCCCGGGAGGGCTCTTATGGCGCATCCCACCTGAAGGTGACAGCTCAGCGTCGGGGGAAACGGGGCTCTGCTGGACGTGCCTGCCTGTTGGACGTGGCAGGCTTTTGGGGGGCTGTGTTGCACCGTATGTCAGAGGTTGTCTCTTAGCTGGATGTATAAATCTCGGCTTTCCT
Source organism: Phoenicopterus ruber ruber (assembly GCA_009819775.1). Lineage (NCBI taxonomy): Eukaryota > Metazoa > Chordata > Aves > Phoenicopteriformes > Phoenicopteridae > Phoenicopterus > Phoenicopterus ruber. The sequence continues at coordinate 30,494,712 of CM020222.1, forward strand.
GGAGGTCTGGGTCTTCCCTGGGGCCGCTGCTCTGTCTCCTCGCATTTCTGGGGAGAGGAAGCTGCAGCTAACCTCACCGCAAACACAAATTAGTTGGTTCTTGTTGCTTTTTGGGTTGGGTGTTTTTTTTTTTTCCTTGGTTTCATGTGTTTAGTTTGAACAATAAAACATCTGTTCCTGAGCCCAGCAGCTGGACCAAAACGAAATGACGTTAGCATCAATTATCCTCCGGGATGGGGAGGCTGACGGGAGAATGGTGCAGATTTCCTTCACGCTGAATAACAAATGAGAACAACAGCTTGGCTAGGTGGCTCGTGTTCCCGGAGAGCCTCCAAACAACCCGCCTGCTTGAGCCCCCGCGTTGGGGCGCCCGCTCTTGTGCACGGCTGCTCCGGGTACCGAACGTCAGCCGTGGGGTGAGCGGGGGAGACGCTTTTGCAGCCAATAAAAGACCCATTTTTGGTGGCAGGGCTTACAGGTACTGCGGTGGCAGAGATTTTTCTGAATGCACCAACCCAAACCATGGCATGGCTCTGATATAGAAAATTAAAGTGCTTTTTTTGGGGGGTGGGGGGCCGCAGGGTGGCAGGTGCACCCACCTCCTGCGGGGCCAGCCGGGACATGGGCTGTGGCAGGCGCAGGCAGCCGGCCTGGAGCAGAGCTGGGGTTCGCAGTGGGACGGGATGATGCAGAATCACGTTCCCTGGGTACAGAAAGGGGCTATTAACAGGGAGAAAAGGGGGGGTTGGAGCGATGTAGCACAATGGCTCTGATTTGTTGGCAGTCGTGACCTGCAGTCCCTGGCAGCCCCTCAAAGCAGCTGCGAAGTGCCAGTCGGTGGCGATGCCTCGGCGCCCGCATCGTGCCTCGGCGCGTGATGCGGGCGCCTGACGCTGCCGTAAGGCTGGGACGCGGGCTGCCCGGTGGGGAGGGCACCGACCCGGCTTCTCCTCCGCAGGCGACTTGTGACGGGCTCAGCGCTCCGGGGACACGGTGGCTTCGCTTTCCGGGGCTCTTCCCAAACCCGTCCGCCCCGCTCGCCGCGCCTGGGTAAATTTTACCTCTTACAGAACTCGGGTTGCCTTTCTGCCCAAAATCGGGTATGTGCAGCCACCGCCGTGGACAAGGTGGTGTCAGGCTCCGAGCCAAGGTTGGGCGCGCAGATACACACACGCAAAAACATCCTCCTGCCCCATCCTGAACAACCTCACTAGGGGAAGGTTATTTCCCCACATCCCGGTAGCACAGAAAAAACCCAGCGTGACTGTGAGAAAAAACACAAGGAAATTATCAGAGAGCAGCATTTTCATAAGCGAGCTGCTTTATACCTGCGCAGCCAGATGCCTGAATAACTTAATGCAGCCTTCAGGAAATAATTTGAGCTGCTGCAATTTTGAAGCCTTGAAAATAGCTTTCCTGCTCCCCGGGGAGCTGTGAATTTTTAGGCCCGACAGCTTCCAGCGCCCCGCGGGTGAGGTACAGCTGCTCATCGCAGAGGAGCTCCCCGTGGGGCCGGGCTGGGGGAAAATGGGGCTTACGGGGCTTGCTAGCTCACGGGATGCTCGGCGTGGATTTTTGGAAGGAAGGTGAGCGTTTGAGGTGAGCAGCAGGGGAGCAAGAGCCCGTTTGAGAATAACAGCTCGCTCCGAAAACCCGACAGCATCAAGCAACCATTTCATCCGGCTTCCTCCTTGGATGTCACGGGTGCCACCGCGGGACAGCATGTCCGTGACGCCGTGTCCCGGGCTCCGTCGCCGTACGCCCGCACACCCGGGTGCACTCCAGCGCCGCGGCTCTCGCGGGAGCATCACCCGCATCATCCAGCAAAGACGCCGCTGAGAAAACCCCCTTGCTTGCTCACCTGAGCCGGTTTAACTCTAACCCCTCGTTGCCTTTGGCCTCCAGCCTCGGTTATATCAACAAGCCACACCGGGCCAAAACCACCCCAGGTGGCACGTCCGACGCGCGCCGCCTCTCTGCTCGCAGGCTGGGCTCTGCGGTCGCGCCTGCTCTGGCCTCTCCTGCCAGAAAATGTGGCCCAACTGGGAAAAAATCCCCCAAATCCTCACTCAGAAGAGACTTGGCAGAATTAGGAGCAAAAGTAAAGGAAGCTTTAGCTTTAAAAAAAAAAATAAAAAATAAATCACTTTTGTCCCAAAGCAACGGAACTTACCCAGTATGTCTATTTTTTGTTATGTACTGTACTTCAAGTCTGTTTTCTCAAGCCTTACAAAAGTGAGTGTGTCGTCATTCTGTTTGCCTGTCCCCTCCCTCGGTAACGCACTGCACTGGCTGATTTTGGGTAGGTCTGGCAAAGACATTAATTCCTCCCCAATATTCAGGTCTTTTTGGCTGTATGAAAATAGGTGCCAGTGCTGGAGGCCGGGCTGACCTCTTGCAGAGACCGAGAGGCTCGTTGGGTTCCCGGTTTCCCAAAAACTGGCAGTGACCCCATCAGCTGGAGCATCGGGCAGCCAGGGAGGTGTCCGTGTCGGCACGCGGCAGCTTGGACGGGAAGGGGAGCGATCCGGGATGCCCCGTGCAGGGCGGGGGCGGGCGATGGCTTTAATAAGAAAAGCTTCCCCTGCCCAAGGCTGGATTAGGGAAGAGTTCGTCAGCCAGACGCAAAACTCGGTAATCCCTTCGTGTCGGGGTGAGGAGGGCTGCGCTGAGAGCCCGGGGGTGCGTGCGGGATGGGGCTGCCCTGACTCCCTCTGGTGCATCGGGATCTGGAGGGATGGAGCCGAGATAAAGGCTGAGGTCCCTGCACCCTGCCTGACTCTCCGGCGATCCATCCGCGGGCTCTCCCTTTCTTCTTTTGACCCGGTTTGCAGTGGCCTGCTTTTCCCAACCTGCTTGGTAATCCTAAGTAATAGGAGGCAGATGCCTAAACGTCTCTCAAGGAGCTGGACCTTAATCCCCACCTACAGCGCTGGTGCTCTGCCTCCCCGTAAGCCGTCTCACGTCTGCAAGGTCTGAGCCTCCCGGGCATCACCCTCCCCGATCCAGGGCGAAACGTGCCCTGAGGAGCGCAGGGCGGTGGGGAACAGAGCAAGGGGTCGCTAGGCAAGGAGCCAGCAGGGCAGGGCTGGGATATACAGCAGCCACCTACGGATCATCACCTGGAGGAGGCTTTGGAGAGCTGGATGGGGCAGCAAATGCTCCATGGAGGAGCACGAGGTGTGTGCAATGCAGCCACGTCCCTAGGAAAAAGGAGGTGGGGTAGGAGAAGATGGGGCAAAAAGCAAGGCGGGGGCAGCGTGCTGTCTGCCACACAGCATCTGAGACACTGGTGGGGTGCTCCGTGTGGGCAGTGACCGGGCGAGGGATGCACGGCTCTGCCTTGTCCCGGTGGCTCTGCTCTTCCTGCTGTAGGGGTAGGGCATAGCCTCAGGCTGAGGCTAAAAATGTCACAATAACATCTGCATCCCACCTCGGTGGGGGTTTGTGCTCCGCAGGGCTCCCACTCAGCCCTGCTCGCCCAGAGGCTGCCTCCACCCCCCAACCCAGACTCAGCAGCGCTGCCTGGGGCAGCTCCGGGGGGGCTGTGGGGCTGCTCGGGCGGGAGCTCTCCTCCCCCCGTCCCGCTCACCCCTTCATTTCAACACACCCCTCCACCTCCGGCTTGTTTGCACAGCTCAAAATGTTCCGAGCATTATCAGTGTTTGCACTTTTGCCGCTGTTTGTGCTAGTTGCACTTTAAAGGCAATAAAGTCAAGCTTTGTTTGCTTACAAGGAAACCGTACTTTTTTCCCTTATTAGACAAACCAGAGCTCACCCTAAAACATGGCACCGACCACCCCTGTAAGCCCCGGGCCTGCTTGGGCTCCTGGGGACAAAACCCCCAGAGGAAAAGGGGCTTTATGTGCACAAACACCGGGCTCACACCGTGCAGCACCCCATGGCTCTGGCTGCCAGGCTTTACGCTTCATGGGGGGGCTGAAGCCAGCATCCCCCCCATTCACCTTTCGGCTGGTCCCCTGAAGCCGGTGCCGAGGTATCCTGGGTCACACAGCCCCGGCGGGGCCTTTTCCAAGAGAACTGGCATTACCCTTGGCAAAGCCGCTTCACCCCGGCTAAGCCCCGGGGCTTACGGGAGCAGCGCGGGAGCCGGGTGCCGCTGATGGCACCGGGCAATGCAGGTCCCAGGGGCGCAGGGAGGCGACCTCGCGTGTGCCCAGCCGGCCCCGCACGCTGACACCGCCTCCCGCGTGCTGGCTCCGGCGTGCTGGCCCTGTCCGGTGGGTTAAACGTTAACAGGCTGGGGCCAGCGCGAGGCCAGAGGAGTCTTCAGAGTGACTCGGGGAAGGATGTTATTTCTGGAGAAAGCAATGCTAAGGAAGTGCCCCGCGCTGTGCTGCTCGCCCGCCTGGCTGCCCGTCCATCCCTGCGCACACAACGCCTTCCTCCCTCATCCCTCTCGGCTCCCCACCTGCTTTCTCCATCTCTCGGTCCGGTTGAGCTTGCTGAGCTGCCCAGCGCATCGCTCCGTGGGCAGGGTATTTCACACGCCACCTAAGGCTGACCTGGACGAGGAGATGCTGCTGGGATGTGTGCTAAGCCTCTCGGGGTGACTCCAGCTCCACCGCTGCCCCCCCAAGCCCTTGGTACCCCTCCAGCATCCTTGCGATGGGGCAGAGCCCATTGCAAACCCTGCTCACCGCAGCCCCCGGGGCTCGGTGCCTGGAAGGTGACCTCAGCTGCCCATTTTTCCTGGAAGGGCAACGCTTTTTGCAACCAAGCCCTCGATTAACGTAAGGCATTTTCTCCGCCCCCGCCGCGGCACACGTCGCCTCTCGAAAGAGCAGCCGCGATGGCTCAGCACCAGGAACACGGTGTAAACAAGGTGCCTGCTGGCCTTCGGCTCTGCAGGGACAGCCTGGGGCTGGAAGCGGCCAGAAAAGGCACAAACCACGCAGCTGCAAAGCAGGGTTTAAGCTCCCCCCCCCCAAAAAGAAGGGCTGTGGGAAAGGCACAGATCTCTGTTGGCTGGAAATAATGGCAGCGGCTGGGTCCCCGCGTCCCCAAAATGTGGGTGCTGTGCTGCAGCCCTGCTGCCCTGGGAGAAGCGAGTGCTGCCGGCACGGCGGTGCGGGGAGCCAGGGGACGGTGACTGCTGTCCCACCACGCTTTGGCCCGACGGCTGGTTTTGTCCGGCGTTTCGTTTATTTTTTTTGATGGCTGCTGGTGTTACCTCTAAATAAAGCAGCGTGCCCGAGTCGGCTTTAAATCCATGCGTTGTGTTTACGGAGATAGCTGTGAAAGTTTGGGATCGCTACCGGGAAGCACAGCTGGGACAGGGAAAGGCGCATCGCTTGGTGCATCCTGATGCCTCCTTGGCAAGTAAGCGCCGGCGGCTCCCTGGATTTCCCATTTGCTTTGCAGGGACCATTTTCCAGACCGGGAACAAATAGCCACAGTGTGCCATGATGTAAACTTCCAGCTGCGCTCTCCGTCTCGGAGGGGATGGACGGCGCAAAGCGGGGCGAGGCTGCCTGCCTGCAAACCCAGCGCTGCAGCCCCCAGCCTCTCAGTCATGCTGGGGGGGGGGTTATTTTGCAAGCCAGGGTGGATGCGATTTGCTCTGGGGAGGAGGCACCCGCTGCAGCTGTAACTCACAGGTTTGGAAAGCTGCCCGGGACGTGCCTGGTGCCCCCTGCTCCCACCCAGCGTGGGCTGAGCCGCGCAGGTGGGCACAGGGCGCCTGGCACACGCCGGCGCGCCGGGAGCTCGTCCTTGCCCAGCGCAGCCTTGGCTGCAGCTCCTGTTTCCATCCTGCCCGCCCGGAGCATCTCTCCCCCACCTCCTGCCTCCACCAGCTCTCCCCCGCTCGCAGGTCCAGGCCAGCGCTCCTCGGAGTCCCCCAGGCTCTGCCGGTGCTCATTTCCCTAAGAAACTGCGATGCCAACATGTTGCAGGCACCGCAGCACAGTGCAGGCTCACGGGCCTAATCCTGCCTTAGCCCAAACGCAGGGACTGCGGCACGGGGGGAGCTCGGGTAGGAGGCACGCTCCGGTCCCTGTAACACAGCCCAAAGCCCGCAGGCAGGGAGCACGGGGCAACACGAACATACCCGCGGTGCTAATTGCTGCCTGTAATCCCAGGATTATGTTTTACTGCTTGTTATATCCCTTTTACAGCTCCCAGCTCCGTTCCCTACCCCAGGCCAAACCAGAGCACAGCAGGCCTTGGGATCCTCCTAATTAAATGCTATTATTTTTGTTTTACATCGCATTTTTTTAATGCAATTTAAAACACATGACATAAAGACATGGCTCAGCTCAGAGACCCACGTCTTTCTGCCTTCCAGCCTCCAAACACACCCAGCGTGTCCCTCAGGATTAGAGACCAAGCGATGAGCCCGAGGGGACCACTGCCACCGGGTTCACGCCGGACCCCCCCAGCGCCATCACCTGGGATGGGTACAATGAAAGGACCCATTTTGGGGTGTGTCTTGAGCTGCTGGGGTCCGTCCTGCAGTGCTGGCCAGAGCCGAGCAAATCCCTGCTCATCCCAGATGGAGCAGCCGTCTGCGGCATCCGTCAAAATGCAGGCACCTCCTTGGGAATGGCCATATTTCACCCCTGGATCCGGAGCTGTTTATGAAATTATCAGGGCTAGACGAATGGCGATTTTTGTCTCAGCAGACACGCTGTGTGCCAGGGACCTTGCAGCAGATAAATCTCCGACCTGGTAATCGTATTTCTCCTCCCTCCCTGGCTTCAAATAAATGGGTTTAAACTGGTCGCATCTCTCTGAAGAGGTGGTGGTGAGAGGTGGGAAGAAAGGACAGGGAAAGGGCAGCAGAAGGCTCTCCCAGCCCAGTGTCTGGAAGGTCTTGAGGGCCTCCTGAGTGCTTTCACCATGAACCCAGGTGCCTCCAAGATGCTGCAAGGGATTGCGTCCACTCATGCTCTTCCCTCCTTCCCTGCTCCAGGACAGACCGCCAGCGGGAGGGTCTCCTGAGGGCGGGGAGGTGGCACTGGGTGAAACCTCTCACCAGCTCTTGCTGCGCTTCTGCAAACACCCTTCTGGCACCAGCAACGGCAGCCACGCTGTGGCTTTTCCACCTGTACCTTTCTTGCTTTATTTGATTTTACCAGGTCTGGTTTTACCAGACATTTTTGCCTGTTATGTGGCCGAGTACTCAGAGTAGCTCATTTGGGAGGATGCTTGATCCATACGCAGATCTCCATGGATGGTATAAAAGCAGGGGATGAGGGGATTTGGGGTACGTAACCAGGAGAGAAGTGGGGAGATTTGATTTAGACTCATGCTGTGGGCAAGATTTTAGGATCTGCTCGATACAGGCTTGCAGGCTTTTAAAAGGCTTTTGAGGGTGTCTTGCCTGCAGGTCAAGAGTCCTTTTGAGCTTTGCTTTCAACAGCGAAGGACCCATCGGGAAACCACAATGCAAAGCCATACACCTGCCCAGAGAAGGGGTTAAATAGTGGGGGGTTCTTACTTCGTGGTTTCCTGCCTGTCTGAACACTTGGCAATAGACGGTTTGGTCCGTGGCGGTTTTGTCCACAAAAAAGCAAACTGGTCATGTTTGCAGAGGTTCGCTGAAGCAGCACGAGGTCAAGGACGAGAGCTCACCTCATGACAGCAGCTGCCTGCCTTGCTGCTCGCTCCGTTTGGCCATGCTGGTTAACTTCTCAAATTATGGAAGTTTTAGAAAGCACTTCTCTAAAATAAAAAATAAAATAAACAATCCATACATTGGTCTCTTTTGCATAGCAGTCGATGGACGTGAGCATTAGTTTTCAGCTCAGAAAGGCCGTCAGGGTGAGTCCCTGCTCCCTCTTCCTCCACGTGACAAAAACGATTCGAATTCTTTTCATCTAATAGCCAGCTAGCGGCCTTGCACTGCGTCGGCTGAAGAGCAGATGCGGCTCTGGCAGGCAGTCAGAAAAACACTAAATGAGCAAGTTTTTCTTCTGCTTCTCGCATCCGCACCATTCCTTGGTGCTTGCAAGTGCGTGGTGTAATCATCCTCCATTTGTTTTTAGGGCTTCAGCTCCAGAATAGATGGGAACAGAAGCTCCGGTAAAATCTGCCCCTGCTGCCGGGAACCGCAAGAAAAATGGGGATGAGTAGGGTGCAGTCATTACTCTGTCCCCTTGAGCTTTCTCTGTTAAGCACTTAATGGCTGAGATACCCCAAATCAGGCCTAGCAGGTGCCAAATGGCAAAGGTGCCTCTGGACAAACTCCTTACCGTGGCAAACACTTACAGACATTTGCTGTGATCTGAATATCCGTGAACTCAACCTGCTTCTCTGGCTGATTTACTTCACCAGCTCAAATACATCACCCTTCTCGACTTCCCATCAGCTGGAGAAGGGAAAGCAAGCGGTATTTGCCTTTACACAGAGCACTATACCCCAAACAGCCTGGGGGCATTGGCGAGGCTGTCGGACACCAACCCCGTTCCCCCAAAACATAGTCTGCGGTGGCACAACATGCAGGAGCACAAAGTAAAGGGTTTCTTGCATGGAAAGGAAAAAAACCCAACGGTTCTTGCACCAGCAATTGGAAAATGCTTGAAGAAAAAACTTGTATTTTTGATTTTTAGATGATTTATGTAGTTCCCCTGGTAACTGCGCAGTGATGGAGAGCGTTGGTGCGACCCAGGCGCCGAGGACTCGGTGTGAATATCGCACAAGCAGAAAGCAGAGGGTCCCTCTACTCTCACCTTTGCACGTGGCTGGTTTATGCCCCGCTCCCTCTTCCTGGGTACCGCCACGCTGCTGCGGACGGGCTCTTTGGGCTAAGTCTCCATCACCTCACCACCGGGACAAGGACAGCGCAGGGGGTTTGCTCATCCTCCCACCCCGGCCGTGCAACCTGCCCCGTGCAGGCAGGCTTGGCACACCGAAAGCGAGCTGTTTGCAAACACACCCCCCCCAATTTCCTCATCTCCCAGGGATTTATCTGCAGAAGGAGAAGCTAAGCTCAGCCTTGACGGCCTGCTTTTTATTCTACTAGGTTTTCCAGCCAGGCGAGCTGGGGCCCGAGGAGTTCAATGAGCGAGGCCAAGGTCAGACCACAAGTCAGGGCTCAGGCAGCCCGGGCGCGTGGGAGCCTCCTGGCTCACCCTCCCGGCCGGGGACTCCTCCCAGTGATTTGTTTTTTTGCCTGTTGTTTCCTTATTTTTAGTGCTTGTCCTGGAGTTCCTCATTACTTCTGAAGAGCTTATTTGGGACTCCCTGTCCCCATGCTGGAGGAGCGGTCATGGCCTTGCAGGGCAGGCTGGTCCCTGCCGTGCATCGTGCAGCAGGGCTGGAGGATGCCCAGGATCTCCGAGCAATGGGGGTGGCTTTGCTCCTCCAACTGCCATCCGCAAGCAGCCAGACACTGAGGAAAGAGCTGGTTTTTCCTTCGCACTGCCCACAGCAAAAGTCCCCAGTGTCACCCCAGAGCCAGCCTTTGGCTCTGCCAGACCGCATCCCACCCCAGCACCCAGGGAGCCGCCGCAGCTCTGGCGTGCAAATCCTCCCGCTTGTTCATTGGGATGTTGGGATGGAATGGCTGCTGACAGGCTCGCGGGTTTTCCTCCCTTCCAGCAGCAAGCACCAGGCCGGGCCGGTGCCACGGTGCACGGGCTGGATGCAGGAGCACAGCGTTGCAAGGAGGTGAGCAGCCAAGCGCCCAGGGTTGTGGAGAGCTGCTCCACATGCTTATGGGACCAGGGTCTTCATCTTGGCCATTGCACAGCCTGAGCCATCAGGCGATTCATTTTGCCCGCCCTTGCCTCCAGGCAGGTTTCTTTTGAAAAGGTTCACCTTTGGGACAGGGGCTGCCCAGCACAGACACAGCTCTGGCCCTGCACTAACACCTAACGACAAGCAGCAGCAGTGCGTGACGCCACGTTGCTCCAAGCGCAGCTCCGCCACAGCCTTCGCCTGGGAGCACAGTCAATTTTAGCTCATCTGAACGTGCAGCGTGGCTGCGCAGCCGGGATCAGCTGCATTTCTTAACACTTTTCAATAGTCATCACCCTTAAGTCCAGCTAACAAGGAGCTTTACGTGTGCCCTCTCAGAGAGCCCCTCCAGACTCAAAGAAGACGGACACGAAGAAGATGGTGTCTTGACGAGCAGGACCCGTGCAAAGGGGAGTCGACATTTAGCTGGGTGCTGGTCCGTGCCTGGTGCTGCTCACTGTGCCTGAATCAGCATCACAGGGGGATTATTCTCCGGGTCCACACGAACACCCCGAAGCCGGGTCAGGATGAGCAGAGGGGTTGCCTCGCTCCCTCCGCGGGCGGAGAGGCTGGCACCCGGCCTCGGCAGGGTGGCCCCAGGACACAGGCTGTGTCACAGCCGTGGGGCTGACGCTGGCGCTGGACTTTGGCCAGCTGCGGGAAGGTGTTTACTGCTGCCGTGATAACAGCCGGCTGCTTCCCACGGAGCCAGCAGCCTCCTGCCCGCGTGCTGCTGGGAGGGACAAGGACCCCGATGGGCAGAGCCTGCGGTGCGAGGGTGGAGAGGCAGCTTCGGGGGGGCTGGCGGGGCCCTGGGGCGCCCTCGGGGTGCTGGAGCAGGGAGCTGTGCTTGCAATGGGGCTGGGGTGTGCACGGGGGGCTTTTGCACCTACCTGTGCAAACCTGGAGCACGTGGCAAAGCTTGTCTGGGCTCTTGAACGCGGTTTTTCCTTGTGACATGCAGTCTGGGGTGGCAGGGAAGCGCCCCAGCATTGCCAAAAGCGCAGAGCGCCCACCGTGCTGGATGAGCAGAAAGCCTGGGGGTGCAGGTTTCTAGCAGGGACAGCAGCCCGGGCTGCGACAAACGGCATCCCCGGACACCAGTCCCGCAGGCCTCCAGCTCCAAAGGCAACCAAGAGGGTGTAAGGCAGTTTAAAGATTTCTTTTTCTAGTTCCTAGGCTTGCGGGGACTGGCAGCCATGTGAACTGCACCCTCTTCAGGCAGAAGGGTTTAAGACCTTCTGCCCAGCCCCCTTCCCCCAAATCAGAAGATTTCGGTACACTACACTGCTATCAAACACCATCTGAGGTGCGGGGAGAGGTGGGGTTTCTATTTGCGGTGCCAAAACGCTGCCCTGAAGCGAGGAACCACCAAGGCCCCCTGGAAAGTGCTGGTACCGATGGGCGATGCTCTGCTTTATCCAGGGTTACTTTGACCTACAGGGCTGCAGCCCTTAAAGTTGTAACTTGATTCTGCAGCCCTATAAATATGACCGGTGCAAAACAGTAACGGTAACTGCAGTAGCCGTCGTCAAGCCGGTTAAATATAATGACTATAATCTAGCAGATTAGCTGAGCATGGACGGGGAGTCGCAGGGACCCCAGGAGGAGCGTCTGCCCGGTGCGGGGCGCGCAGTGGGCGAGGAGGAACGCCAGCCAGCTCTTTGCTGATGTGAAAACACACCAGGGGTGAACAGTTTTGCAGCGGTGAAGGCGGCATATGGCCATGCAACGCTCCAGTTCCTAGAGAGGTTCATGAGGAATTTGCTATGCGTCCTCTGGGCACGGAGTCAGCTCCCGTGTCGCGGCGCAGAGGTTGCTCCGTACCTGCTAGGAGCATGGTCTGTGTCTGGCGGTCGTTGGAGACCGATCTCTCTCTGAAGCCACCCTGCCCTGCCACGTTACCCATCAGAAGCTCGTTAGCTGCCTGCGAGCCGCACAAATTGCTCAGCCGGTGCCTCCCTGGCAGCATCCACCCATCCCGCGGGTTTTACACTGGGAAGCTGTTTCTTCCCTTTATACAACCCGCCTAAGCATGGATTCCTACAGCAGTGATCAGATGACACCAGGAGGGGGACAAAGGGGGTGCAAATGGATGTTTCAAAGCCTCCTCCTTTTTCTGCCAGAAACAGGAGGCTCGTAGCCACAAGCAGAGTGAGGCAGGAGAGAAGCCTCCAGCAGAGGCTCTTTTCCAGCCAAAATTGTCCCTCTGTCACTTACACCCCTCTTAAGATCCCCGTTTGCCCCTTTCTGCTGGATTAGCTGGTGCTAAGGCTTTGACAGCCTGCGAGGAGCCATCAGCCTTTATCTGAGAAGGAATGACAGACCCCAAGATCCCACTGCACTGCAACATTGACAGGGAGCAACGTGATTTAGGGTGTGGGAGATGCCTGTTCTACCCCTGGCTCCCTCCTCCCTTTATAACTCAGCTTTCTGCCCCTTATTGCCCACCCTTGGCAGTGCCACCAGACAGGAACCAGCAATGGCCACTATTGCCTTCCCGTGATTTTTGCATCAGAGACCCAAACTCGATGAGGAGCTGCGCTGCACAGCAACTGCAAGGTGTCTGTCTGTCCTACGGAGACTGAGCATCCAGGCTGCCTTCGCGTGCCAGCCCAGGCAGGTGAGCCTGAGCACCAGGGCTTGACAGCCCACGCTCTGAATTGCATTGACTATTTGGGAGCTTTGAGTCTTCCTTTGGGGGGGGTCTGAGAGTGAAGATCAGCGAAGGAGACTTGGACCAGAGCTGGGCTCTCACGCACGCATCGCGGTGGGGATCATAGGACCATCCATTTGGAGCTGATGCCGGTGAGGAATCAGGGAAAGGGGAAGCATCATCTGCTTCTCCAGGGGTTGGAGAAGACCGACCTGGAGGTTGTCACCCCACGTTGCAGGGTGCTCCCCAGCCTCCCCCAAGCATTGCCCAGCGGGAAGGGGTCTGGACACAACTGGGAATGAATGAGGGCCAGGGGGACTCAGGGGCTTTGGCAGACCTACCTGCATAGGTACACACTTCCAGGGAAGAGAGGAGCGCATGGAGTAGAGCCGAAGGGCACGGACATTTCTCAGTCGCAGCACAAACCACATTTTCCCTTTTTTACTACTATAGGAAACTTCATTCGGAAGAAAATATTAGAGCACATTGCCTGGCTGGCTCCGCAGAGTGCGGAAAACAAGCAGGAGGGATGGGAGTAGCAGGGAGGAGCGGGCAGACCGGAGGGAAATCTCACCCCAGGCAGCACGGTGCAACGGCTGGGGAGAAACTCTCTGCATACCGTTCGCCAGAGTCATCTTTGCAGTCCTGGAAACAAGTGCCAGATCCTGGAAACACTGCTGGAAGAGAGGCTGTACCATGAATTTTGAATGTAAGGCAACCCTGAAGAAGCAATAAATATGTTTGCATGCACATCCACACGCCAACCTTCTCACCTCTTCCCAGTTTGACACCCAGACATGGTATCTGACCTCTGGGATATATCCTGCCCATAATGACCAGAGACCCACCCGAGTCCTGTCCAACGTGTTACTCCCAAAGTTCACCCTCCTGTTAATCTTATTTCCCTCTCCGATTCTCCTGCCCTGCCCAGGTTGGCTCCTGTCCCAGCGTCCAGGGCAAAAGATGGCAATCAGGAGGGCATGGGGATCACCGGGCCAACAGCAATAATTTATAGCTCATATTGCAGTGGTTCTGAGTTCAGGAGGGTGGCTGGAAGGGCAGCCTAATAAAGTGCAAAGGAATGGGCAGCATGAGATACTGAAGCTGGAAAAAATACCAGTTAAATAATTTCGTTCTGAGTAGGCATGTCTGGCGGTCTCTAAATCCTTCTTCCAAAGGATTTAATAAATCCCCTGCTTTCCCCATCCCCCCCCCAAACCAGACACTCCCGTGTGGAAGGTGGGTCCATCCCCTCATGTCCTCCACAGTCCACAGCAAACGGATGGGAGGTGGTCCCAGGGTCACCCTGGTGGGTCCATCACGCCATTAGCCACGGAGCAGCCAGGAGCAATGTCCCGGGAAGGTCACTGCAGCAATGCAAGGGGATGGAGATGGGGAGAGCTGCTTGCCCGGCTTCTGAGTTGCTTTGCAAGAGAACTGGGATGGACATGAGAAGCTGGTGCAATGAAGGCACAGTGGATACCATACGCACCTTCGATCCCACCTCGCTTCCAGTTCCTGGTGGCAAATGGTCTGGCAGACACTGATGGGATCCCTCTCTGCCGATCAGCTTCTCCCGACCCTGCTTAGCCCAGAAATTAGACTCGATGTCATAGCTGTGGACAGCAGTTTCCAGGCCAAAGGGGCAGAGCCGACATCCTTATTCCGACCTTCTTTGTGCCTGCGTTGGAAGGAAAGAGATGTGAGCGGCTCCTTTCCCCGCGTGCGCTGAACAGGGAGGTTGGGCAACGCAGCGGGACAGTGGTGGCCTCAGTGATGCCCCTTCAAAGCCTGAGCAAACCGGAGGCCCTTTGGGGTGCTACCAGCAGCGGGCAGGGCTCAACCCGGGCAGCGCTGCTTCTGCTGCTCGCTCCTTGCTGCTGCCTCGCCTTATGCCTTGAACGGATTTCAAAGCTCTTGGCACCACCTCTGAAGAGCCACAAAGACCCGGCCCTGGAAGAGGGCTGCGGGTAGGAAAGCAGATGCTGTATCCCTCCTCGTTGCTGGAGGACGGCTGGGAAGAGGAGGCCCAGGAAATGAGGGTGTATTTCATGTTGACTTTGCTATTTGGTGTGATGCCAGAGTATTTGGCAACGGGGGAGGAGGGGAAGATTATTTTTGCTCTAAAGAAAACTGAGTCACTCGGCCAGGGAAATCTCTGAGATTTGAAAACCGATGGGACGGTCGCCCCTGATGCTCTGGACCGGCATGGCATGCCCTGCCGCAAGGTTGCTGCCCCGCAGTAGGTACAGATCAAACCCCCGGCAGCGGGGGAATTACCGTAGCCCCAGGGCCACGCCACAGCTAACACCCTCCCAAACATGTTTTCCCTCCCATAACCCTGATGCAAATCTGGGCGTCCTCCCCTTGCCCACTCCTTGCCAGCCCTTTCCCATCCTCCCAGCATAAAAGGCTGAGCCCGAGCCCAGCCAGCCCCTGCCCCGGCTGCCTCACGGACACAGGGCTGCCCTGCAGGGAGGGACCCTCGTCCATCCGTATCCCTAACCTGAACCTCAGTCGGGGAGAGAATTAAACCCCCCTCTCTCTTTTCTTTCCACGTGGACAAAACCAGCCCTTTTCCTACCACTGCAGCTCTTGCAACATCCGACACGAAATCCAGCTCTCGAGCTGTTAGTTTGGCTGATGTTTTCTACAGCAAGCTGTAGATCGTGTCTGTATCCTATACCATGATATCCCATATAGGATGTCTTGTATATTGTGCCTGCATCCTACTTCTCACTAAGCCTGAGTATGAACGCGCAGGTGTCTGGGAGGACCAGTTTGCCCAGTGAATAGCACAACCAGCCCAGGGGCAACCAGCACCTGCCCTCTCCCTGGCTCTGCACCCATGGGTGAACAGAGCAGTGAGCTTGCTGGATGAACCTCTATCCTGCCTACGATCAAGCCTACCTGAAGACACTATCTGTCCTTCACCCGTGGGATACCCTCCCAGCTTCGCTTCCCAACCTGTCCTCGCTGGCGGGGCCCTGGCTGCTCTTCTGTTACCTTGCGGGGATCGTGTCCGTGGGTGTAATTCGGAAGGGCTGTGAGGGTTAAAGCTTGGGGCTTTGAACCTTCCAGCGCTCCTCCTCTGGCTGCGTGCTGGAGGTGTGCGGAGCCAGGAAGGCACGGTGGTGCTGGTTATCCACGCAAGGTGTGCGCTTTCCAGGCCAGACACCCCGTGTCCTGACAGAATTCAGTGGAGTGGATGAGAAGGGCAGATGCTGAGAGAGAGATGCGGGAAGCAGGGCACTGGAGAAAAAGATCGCCAAGTAATTTCAAGAAATAACACCCATTTATCTATAACACAGCCCTCGCCGGCGCTGCCTGCCCCATCCCTGCGACGGGAAGATCCAGCACGGCTGAGCTGGTCCCGCTCGCCCGGCAATGCCCTCGCCCCTCGGGGCTGCGATTCACGGTGTTTCCCACGGGCAGCTGCCGCGCGGTCCCGACGCAGCCCTGCCCGTCCAGCTGCGGCAGCTGGTGCGGGATTGCTGCCACGGGACGTCCCGAGCTGCTCCGTGCCTCCGGGCCCTGGCTTTCCTCACCCTACGCAAACAGTTTGTGCAAGCAGCTCAGCCTCTCCCTGGGGTGGAGCAGGGCCAGCACGCACAGGGACACGCTGCCCTCGCCAGCCTCTCCCGGCCACCCCCCAAAGACTGGCACGATTTGGCCTGCCGGTCCCTGGGATGTCTGCAGTCCTGCACGAGCTCTGCTCCTGCGGTTTACCCAGCGCCTGCAGACAGTGCCTGCAGGATCTGGCCCACCTGCTCTTCGTTTGCAGCCTAGGGCACCAGCTCGCAGCAGTCGCTGTTTTCTCCCCAGCCATTTAGGGCCCAGGGAGCCAGGAGCATGTTTGTCCCATCCTCCCTTCAGCCAACGCTGTGTCACAACACCCAAAATAACCACGGGAGCGTGACACTCCTTTGGAGGAGGCTGGAAAATGTTTGGATGTCCGGACAATCCCATCTGGCTGGTGGCATTGCTGGGCACAATCTCCCCGCAAGACATACAAGCTGCATGGTTACCCAGCCTCCTGCTTTCCACCCTTTGCAACAAGGCCACTACCTTCAAGTCCTCAGCTTTCTGAGATCCCGTTAGGATTTGGCTGCATTAAGCCACTACGCACCTTCCTGGGCCAAGGCTTCAGCAGGACGCAAATCAGGAGAGCATCACTGCCACCAACTACTCAGCGGCGCTCCTCCAACTCTGCGGAAGAGCAGCCGTCCATGTGCTCGTCTCTGCCTCTCGTTGGGCATTGCGGCATGGCAGCACAACCGTGCGTGCGAGCAGGCAATGTGGGACACATTATCCTGCCTGCCCTGCCGGTCCCGCGTTCAAACACCCATCCCTTATGTCAGGGATGGGCACTGGGATCACGGACATCCCCAGTACCTCTGCACTCTTAAGCGCACCTTGGCAAGCTCGTCATAAGGCGCTGCACCTTGGCAAGCTTGTCATAAGGCGCTGCCCCACGAACGTGCCAGAAAAGAGCAAAACGTGTTTAATTATTATTTTGCACTCAGTAATTGTGTGGCTGCTAAGCCCAAGGGACCTGCAAAAAGCCCTGATGCGTGGAGGAGGCACAGGGACCCGCAGCTCCCCTGCAAGGAATCATAGAATCACTTAGGCTGAAAAAGACCATTAAGGTCATCGAGTCCAACCGTGAAGTCCTGCAGTTAAATCCCCTGAAACCCAGCACGGTTGGTGTTTTCACCCCCGCAGCTACCCCAGCGGCTTCCCAGGGAGGCTCGGGGGGCGGCGGGCTGGAGCCCAGCCGGCGGCCGCTATCGATCACCCCCCAGCGCCCCAGGACCGCGGGATCTACACCAGCCCAGCCTCCCGCTCTGCAAACACGGCAGCTGCTGCAAGCACGGTCAGAGACGAGGAAAAACAGCAAAGCAAAGAGGAGGGGGAAAAAAAAAAAACACCTCGGACCAGGAAAGCCTGAAAAGCTCTGGTTGGATCTGGGGAAGGCGAAGCCTGGCTTTCCTCCTTGCTCTGCCCCCCCTCCTTTCTCCTTCGTCCCACCCCCCAAAAAACGCTGATCTGCCCGCGATTAAAAACAAAGCTTCCTTGAGCAACAATGAAATCTCATCTTATTTTTTTGGAAGGGGGGGGGGGGCAGGGGTAGGCTGCGTCACTGGGACAGGACGAGGGCTGCCTCCAAGCTCTGACTCATGCCCCCCCCCTCCAGCCCTGAATTAAAAAACAAGCCGCTCCGGAGGAAGAAGGGGAGAAGGAAAACATGCCGTTCCCTGCAACTCCACCAGCTCCTGCCCCTCGCGTCTCGGCAGCGGAGGCCCTGGCCTGTTGGCAGCGCGCGGATTGGCCGGGGGGGGTGGGAAAAGGAGCCCAGTTTGGTGTTACTGGGCAGACTTGGAGATTTTGGGGGGATGGAGGGAGGGGGGCACACACACACACGCGCGCGCGCCTGCGTCGGCAGGGAAGCGTGCACAGGGCTTGTTTTGTGATGCTGGATTCCATTTCGCCTCCGCTGGCACGCTGGGACACGGCGTCAGCTGCTTTCTGTCTCATGCTGCTATTTGGGAGATGGCGATAGGGGGGGACGGGGGGGGGGGACGGGGTGTCCGCTGGCTCTGGGTTGGTGCTGGGCTACGCGGTGCCCGCCTGAATGTCCCCATTGTGCTGCTGGGGAGGGAGCAGGAAGCGCTGGCATCGCCCCTCGGCGCCTTGGCACCTCCCCGGCACCCTGCCAGGACGGGGGGACCCCGGGAAAGGGGCCGCTCCCCCGGGGGGATGTTAGGGGGAGGAAAGGGGAAATAGGAGGGGAAAAAGAAGGAAAGAAGGGAAAAAAATAAAAGAACAGGGTTTGGAAGTAGAAAATGTTACTGTGCAGAAAGGGGATTGAAAGGGAAGGGAAAACCACAGCAAATCCCTTTGTCTGCTACGCTTGGGCAGTAAAAATGGCATTTTTCTCAGGGAACAGTAAAAAATCCCCCTGCCGCTGCTCCAAAATGCTAATTTAATCCCAAAAGCTGGGTTTGCACAGGTGGCTGGCCCGGCACGGGGCTCAACTGATCCCAGCGGGATGTTTCACCCAGCCCTGAAGCCCACTGCTGAGTGGTCCCCGGAGCCACCCCTGTGCTTCACCCCACTTCCCAGCCCCAGCCCCCCAAACTGCCCCCTCTCCCTCGCAGCCCACAGGACGGGTGCTGGGCAGGGGCACCCTGGGCACCTACACCCATCCCGGCCACGTGCAGGTGTAGCCGAGCCGAAGAGCCTGAGCTCACCTGGACGACGTCTCCTCCATCACCGGCACGGGCAGAGAAACTCCAAAGCTGCTCGGCGCTCCCACACAGCTTGACAGCACAAAATTAAACCCGAAAGCAGGAGACAAAACCTTAAATGGCAGCAGGAAAGGATTTTTTTTTCCTTTTTCCTTATAATGTGTGAAAGCCAATTGATTTCTCTAGGCAAGAGCCCAAGAGAAAAAGTAAAATGCTTTCGCAGCTCCCCGTGCTGGATGCCTGCTCCATCCTCCTGCACGAGGGGCTGGGGTACTTCCAGACAAAGCCTGTGCCACGCTGAAGGCTCAGTGCATGGAACCAAGGGGGGGCTTTAGCCCCCCAAAAGTTACCTTAACAATCTTAGACAAAATAAGAGATTTTGGAGTAACGTTTTGAAGAGCATCGACGTGGCTTCAGGGCCCTGGTGCCGTGTCAAGGGGTAACGGGCTGGTAGGACCCTCGTGTTGGACTTCAAGTGAGAAGTTGTGGGGCTAGCACCCGTTCAGCATTTTATATTTCTGAATTTTGCTTGCTCATTAGCGTGCAAACCAGAAAGCCCATCACCCCAGCCTGAGCAGAGGGAATATAAATAGGCCCCCGGGGCTGGCACCATGGAAGCGAGCAGGACTCACTCCATGCGAACGGCGGGGGAACCCATCCTGTTTCCACTTTCCTGGCACTTATTATGTGACCTGTGCGTTAATTAATGGGCTTTGACAACGGGAGGAGCACACACTCGTTCATTAGAGTAGCACCTGCAATTACAGCATCAGTGGGGAACCACACAAAATACTGAACGTGAAGTTTGTCCAGAGCCCAACATCACAGGCAAGTGCATGGAGGACAACCTCCCCCTGGGGGAGACCGACTGGGGCCCACCACACCCCCTGAGGGGGTATCTCACCCTCCCAAGACTTCACTTACCCATCCCACCATGATAAGCACGCAGGGCCGCTGTGGGTCTGCCCTGGCCACCTGGCAGAGCGAGGCACCTTCCCGGTGGCCATCAGCGAGAAGATGGGGTAGATGACAGCAGCTTGGAGGTCAGCCTGGAAGATCCAGCCCTGGGCACCTCTGAAATCCAAGCAAAGCCCAAGACAAAAGCATTTGGAGAGCCGTGCTCATTAGAGAAGAGGGTGAGGTGTTTTTCACTTGTGTGATGTGAGCTTCTATTCATGGTTCCTCATTAGGACTCAAACGACCTGTGGACCTATCCCAACTTTTGGTTGGCAGTATCTGCGCTCCTATCAGCTTGCAATTGTCCACTGGGCAGGTCACTCAAGGGAAAAAAAAAAAAGCCCATGCAATTATGAACCAGGTCCTTCCTTGTGTTCAGCCTCAGCTCAGTGGACACTCTCCTACGGTGACCCAAGACACTGACCTGGGCCTTCTGCCCTCTTCCCATTCACTCCACAGTCTGGTCAAAGTGAATACCAAAGGATTTTTAATTAAACTTCTTTCCAACCCCAGTGGTGGGCATTTTGTCTGTTAATTGCAGAACAGACAGCCTCTCAGCACAACGAATGGCTGTCCAGTTGGCCAGTGTACCCTTTCCAAGCCAAGAGTTGGGAACATTAGCACCGAGTACAAGAACAGTCTTTCATAGCGAGGACACATACAAAACAAGTGGTGAACGGTCATCATCATCATTAGGAGGCAAAAAGGAGAACAACATTCTCTTCTGCTGGGTAGGAGTGGAAACCAGGCTCAGAGCCCATCTCTGCCATGCTGAAAAACCAAGATGGGAGAAGGACAACCACGTCTGGCCCTCATACCTATTCCACCCTTGGAGCAACAGGGACGGTGGATCTGCTTTGCACTCGTTCCACTCTGGCTTCTTCTGGGGAAAGGATGATCAGAGCTGTTCCCCGCTGTTCCAGTGGAGGTCTTGGTGGCTCTTGCCCTGAGGATTTTAAGGTCAATGGAGAGGCCTTGTCACGAGAGTCCCCTAGGGGTGCACCTGCCTTTTGCACGACAGCGTTCAGGCAGTGGCTCAGAGGTACTGTGTGAGATCAGTGGATCTCCCAAAGCCCTTCTCTGTCACCTCCAGACAACGTGAAGTCCTATCTTATCACATTGTTGCTCCTCGAGCTCAAAGACCTTGTGCTTTATACTGATGAGCTTCACATGACTGTCGTTGCTCCTGTCTTCCAGGTCATCCAATTATCTTTTTACAACACCTATAACCTCCTCTATACTGTCAATACCCTTCAGCTTTGCCTCATCCACACATCTCAATGTTGCTCTTCTACTTTTTTGGGTCATTCGCAGAAATACGAAACAAGACGGGCCCTAAGGCTGACACCTGGGGAGCTCCAGGGCAAACCTTCCCTTCTGCCTGACGCTTCCCCTTGCAACACCAGCCACGGCCACCTGATGTGCAGTCAGGCCAGACCCACCTTCATCCCACTCTCCAACCACACGCAGATCTTTTCATTCTTCAAAATCCATTGCAGACCCTGCAGCCTTCCCCGAAGGATAACAATTTGGCTTCTCCAGTGCAGTCCAATCATCCACAGCAAGGATGGGCATCCTCTGCATCAGAGGACAGGCTTTGGTGGGGATGTCAGAGATGAAAGGAAACCTTCCAGCTGTGGCATTTCTCTCTCTGAAAACCACCCGAGGCACACACGTGGTAGACTTGGGCTGTGTTTGTTGACGCAGCACCCGGCTCCTACAGCGTGGAGCAGCGTGCAGAAAACCCACACCCCCCTTGCCAGGAAAGAGCGTGACATCGCTCGCCGTGACAGCCCACCTGGGCTGGACACCACCCAGTTGCCAAACCCACTTCCCTCCAGCCATCCCCTCATTAGGCTGATTATAATTACCTGCCAACCTAATTGCACCCTTTCCTTCAGGAGAAGCTCAGAGACACTGCTCCTGCAGAGCAGCAGAGATTCGGCAGCGTGCTGGGAAGCTACTGGTAATTAGGGGGATATTTTTAGAACCTATACTGAGCGCCTTACATCGAGAGAGCGGATCTAGGCATGCAAAAAGCCGTGGTGTGTATCTAAAGTGTGCTGCTTGTGCTCCTCACAATTAAACATCACCGTTAGCACAATTCATGCGGCAAACAGGACAGCCCCAGCTTCTGCCTTCATGCTCTGCATGGGCTGTAGCTTCAAATGTGACATGATTTCAAGGGTGTCCTGGTTGGTTTGCTTGCTCAGAGTTTAAGCCTGGCTTTGCCTACAGGGGGTAACACAGAAAAATGATACGTTCTTTAGTGACAGCACAAAAAAATTCACCTTGAAGATAAAAAGACCCCTCCTCTCCATTTCTAAGCATGGCATATGCTTCAGGAAGCCATATCTTGGTCTTCCTGCCCTAAAATCATCGCCAGCTTTCCGCTGGAAAACAATACGAGTGTATTTGTAATTGAAGGATGTTGACCGGAGGATGAAAACAAGCTGGTAAGGAAAGTTTTCACTTTCAAATGCTACAACTTTGCTGTTTGGAAACTTTCTCTATTTCATGTTCTCCTTTCCAGCCAATTCACATTTTTGTTTCAATCTTTACAGCCCCAGCCAGGCAATTCTGTGCAGAGCTGTTGTTAGTGTGTCATGGATAGCAACACATACCTAAGGGAAGGAGTCAACGCTTGCTGGAGACGGGCCTGGCTGAACTCCCTTTCCCCCTCCCTAATCCAAATGGCCCCCAGCTTTGGAAAAGTTTGCCTCCAACTCTGAACTCGCTTGGCCCCAACTGCTATAAATAGTCAGAACAAAACCTCCCGGGCCAAATGCCCTGAGTGTTTAGAAAGCTTTGATCCCGCGCAGCTTCTCGAGAGCTTGAGCCTTTTCAACTCGTGCAGCTTGAGCCCCTATTGCAGCTCAAAGCGGGGCCGGGGAGACCTGACCGGTGGGCTGGGAAGCAGGAGGGCATCGCGCCCCACGTGCGGACCCTCCTCGTCTCTCCCGTGGCGAACCAGCATCAATGCAAGAGCAAAAGCTGGGGTGCTGAATCAGAGTCGCGATACCCGCCTCAAATCCACGCCGGCACAGAGCTTCCCAAGGAGAGCCGTGCCTCGGTCGGACCCGGCAAGCAAACCCTCCTCCTCGCTCCCGGCCACCGCGTTTGCTTTCTGTCCCCGTTTTCCTGCGGGTTGAGGGTGCTTTGCTTCCCCCTCCTTCTGGGTGTGCCTGGTTCTTGTGCCTTGGCACCGCTCGCCTTGGCCAGAGACGGAAGTGGAAAGACACAAACATCAGGGGGAAAAAAACAAAACAAAACAAAACAAAACAGAAAAAGGGCTGCTCTTGCAGTATTTCCAACCCATCAAGCCCGGAGTGGGAATCCTATGAGAAAGCCGGCTCTCGCAAAACCCCAGGCCAAGAGGTTTGGATAAGCGGCCCCAGAGTTTGCATCCCTGCTCCCGCCAAGATCCCAATGGTTTCGGAGGAGCACAGCTCAGGCTCTGCCGGCCGCCGGTGCTTGCAGAGGTGCTCAGCACGCACAAACCGGCAGCCAGAGCAGGCACCCAGGCATGCTGCTCCTCACGCATTCCCTGTCTCCCTCCCCTGCCCAAGGCCAGTGTAGCTGCACAGGGATGCAGCCTCACGGGCCTCCCCAGCCTCCTCTGACCCCAACCCTCGTACAGCTCCAGCCACCAGCTCGTTTTTCCCACCCGGGCACAAGAAAGGGCCACTGAAGGCCAGTCCAGCCTGGCTTTCCAGGCTCAGCGCTGCAGTGGGCAGCGCCAGCCTTTCCTACCTCTGCATCTCCAATGGGTTTTTATGTGTGCAGCTCGGAGCCCCCAGATCCCAGCCAGGAAAACAGCTTTCTGCCCAGGCAGCTTTCTCCCTGCCAAAGCTCTTCCTTTCGGGAGCAGAAGTCGGCAATGCCATTGCACACAGCAGCACAAGGAGCGGGGCAGGGCTGGGGCAGGGCAGCTCAGGATACCTCACTGGCAGCACCTTGGAGGAAAGAGAACCTTGCTGTCCACCACAGCCGGCAGGACACACAACCAGGACAGGGGTGCAGCACCAAACCATCCTCCCTTCACGTTGCTTTAGCAGCAATAGCGTTTCCTACGAGTTTTGCTGCAGCCTCGCACTTGGCCAATGCCATTCCCCAACCCAAGGTGGTTACAGGACACTTTGCTCCAGAGCAAACCCCACCTGAAACTCTTGGAAGCGTTTCAAACCCCAGCAGCGAGCGTTTGCTCCCTGCCTTCTCACCTTGCCCCGCAGCAGGCTGGCAGTGGTGAAATCGTGGCTCTGTGGAAATTCAGGGGAGCTGGCATGGGCTGGGGCGGCTCTGGGGAGCCAGCTTAGCTAATACTGCGTTGGGAAAGGGCCGAGGTCAGCCCCGTCGCCCTCTGTCACTGACGGGCATCCAGCATGGGGGCAAGAGCACCTGGAAATTACTCCTTAGGGGGAAGTTATAAATAAAGCAGCCCAGCTTTAAGGGAGCAGTGGAACCCCGCTGTGGTGGGCACAGAGCCCACTGCAGAGCGAGGACTGGCGTTTGACCCCCTCCTCGCCCCGCTGCATCCCATGGTGCGTCAGACGGGGCTTGGTCCCGCTGCCTGGGACGGCGCCTTGTGAAGCAGCTGGGTTGCAGCAAAACCCTCGCAGGGGACACCCAGCCCAGCCGGTGTCTGCGTGGTGTCCAGCCTGGAGTCGCTTCTGGAGCACCCATCCTCGGCTCTCCAAGGCCATGGGACTTGCCACCTGAGCCCTGCCAGGGAGCTTTACCCGCCTTTTCCCTCACCAATGCCATGGGGCAACCCTCACCCAGCTGCAAAAATGGCTGCAGCACCCAGAAACCCCCCTGGGCTGGGCTCCCATCACCTCCCTGCGTCCCAGGCTGCGGCACCCAGATGGGGTGGCTGCTCCCCAGGGAGCACATGGGGGCACAGGCTGCCCCGCGGGGGGTTTGGCAGCACGCTGCCTCGGAGGCGAGGGCCGGCTCGGGGCTTTGTTTTATGTCCTGTTTATCCTGCCGAGAGAAACAGAGGAGTTCAGTGCGCAGGAATCTCGCGCCCTCGCCCCGCTCCCCCGCCGCATGAAAGCTGCTGAGCAAACAGGAGAAAATCAAAGGCGACTGCGCCCCGCTGGCAGCCCGCGGGGTTTCCGCACCGCCGGCCCCGCTGCCAGCTCTTACATAAGCCGCCAGCTCGGCCCGGTGCTGCGCTCGGGGCTTTCTTCTTGTAAAGCAAGCAGCTGCCCCCGCGGAGGCTCTCCGGGGCCCTGCAGCTACGCTGCCCCCTCCGCTTGTCGGGGAAGACCCCTCTCCTGCCTCCTTGCCAGCCTGTTGGGGTTTTTCCCCTCTGTCAAATCAGATGCGAGACCTGGACAGCCCCTCGATACACAATCGTGCTACATTCAGCTGGTCATTGGCACGGCAGGACACGGGTGGTGTCCCCACGGCATCCCATGGTCCCCAGACTCAACCCAACACCATGAGCCGCCACCATCCCATCCCATCCTCTTCAAGACTCAGCATTGGGGCATGTTACCTTCTCCTGCTGGAAAAAGGAGATGCTTCGGCCCAAACCTGAGCTCCGTAACATCAGACCTCGCTTGTCTCTGCTTCGCACCCAGAGCATCACAGGGGCAGTCACAAGAGGTTCGGCACTGGTGGCATGGGCGTGTGTCCTCTCCACCAAGCACAGCCTGAGGCACCAGGGCAAACTGTCCCTGCTTTCTGTAAGGGCATCTTGATGCTGTCATCTTGTGATGACAGCCATGTCGAGAAGTCCCCAGGCGTAAGGGGACCCCCAAACACACGCCCTGCATGGGTTATGAGGGCTCATTTCCCCATCTCTCCTGGGCACTTCTCAGCAGAACAGGAATGAAAACCCTGTGGACATAAAAACAACCAGGAAAGAACATTAATTCCTCAACGCCCCTCACCATCAGGCGTGGCTTCACCCTCCCCTTCGACACAAGGTTATTCTCTGATCTGGCAGGGTGACAGCTGCCAAAGGAGGACAAGGAAGAACAGTATCACCCTACCTTCTCCTTTCATCCCGACCCCTCTTTTGCTCTCTTTGCATGCCTTTCACCATGGGAAAAGGAAGAAAACAAAGTTTCATGCTTTGAGAGGTCCCTGGGAGCCAGTGCGTGAGCAGAGGCGGCTCTCAAGGGTCCCATGCACCCACCCACCCAGCCACACCAGTCCCCACAAACTGTGGGGTACCCCAGGAAGAGCTCCCCAGACCACTGCTTTAGCAGCTCCATCCAACACCGCCTAGACCTGCCATCCATCAGTCTTCGGCAACACGCTATCATCCTCTACCACGCAAAAGTATTCTTACTTCCTACTTTTTTTTTTTTTTTTTTTTACTCTGTTTAATAATTTCTGATTAAAAGCAATTAAAAAAACCTATCAAAATGCCATTTTCCTGGGTTTCACCATCATTCAAACCTAACAGCACGGCAGCCCTGTTTACCTGCACGCTCCCTGAGCCCTCAGTAGGGAGCTCCTCGCTTTCCAGCACGCACAGCGGAAGGATTAGATCAAATTAACTCATACTTGGAGCTGTGGCAGGATCAGGCAAATCCTGGCTTGGCTATCTCTCTTTAGACTACATCTTGCAAACAGAAGGGCTGGAAACAATTTTGCTTTAATTGCTTTTTAAAATGCAGCCAGCAGATGGTTTGGTAACCCGAATTCACGACTCTTTCCACAGCTCCAGGCTGCTGGCTTGGAAACCAAACCCAAGAACGACCCAGGTAGAGAGGGACCCATCCTGCGTGCTCTACCAAAGTGCTGGCCATGATGCCCAAGACAGGACTGCCCGGGCTGGCCGAGAGGGACACCTCAAGGCTGCCAGGCCATCGGCTGCCTTTATTGCATGTCCTGTCTGCAATCCCCAGCCACCAGCACCAGCGGAAAGTTGTCTCCACTTCTGGCTGTTGGTCTCAAAAACTAGCCAAATGGCACTTGGGCGGCCCAGGGCTGTCAGGGACGCTAAGCAGGCTGGTCTCCACTCCCAAGTGTTCTTTTTGGTTGGAGAGGCTCTAGGCAACGGGCTGGCTGCTCCTCAATAGCACTCGCTCAGCATAGGACAGACAGAAATAAGGGACAGTTTGCAAGCGCACCACAGCCTGCGGTGTCAGGGCCACCACACTCAGAAACACCCTGGTAAGTCTGGAGAGCTCACAAGTACATAACATGGTCTGCAGCTTCCCTGGAGAGCACGGCATGGTCTCTTCCAGGGCACGGGGGGACAGGCCCTGCCCGCACGTCCCTTTGTCACTTGGTCCTTGGGGGCTGTTCCCATGGACCCATGCCCAAGAGCACCCTAGCTGCTCCCCAAAAGCTCATGGGTGAGGCAAGCAGAGTCCTTTCCTTGCCGGCTCTCACCCTGACCTGCTGCGCGACTTCCCGCTAATCCCTTCACCTCTCCTTCTCCACGGCAGCCACAGGGTGGCTGGGCCAGCGTCCGCACTGTCTCCGTGCCCATCCGACTGGGAACGGGGACTGACAGGGCTACACCCTGCCTGCAGACCTGTGCACTACAGCAGGGTTTTAATACATCCAGGCTGACTCTCCTGACCCAAGCGGTTTATTTTTCACGTGCAGTCCCCACCTCTCTCTGAACACCTACGCGCTCAGCATCCCACGGTACCCAGCTGCAGAGCTCTGCCCCAAAACCAGCCACGTCACAGTGCGGAAGAAATAAGGCCGTCCCGAGAACCTTGCAAGCGTCTTGTGAAGCAGGCTTGTTTTTCTGTTACAAAGTAATTTGAAATTCTTGGAAGGCAATCAGGAAAGTACAAAGTATTCCAGCTCAGGACAGCCTGGGACTCATTCCTTAGAGGCACAATGGTTGTTTACTCAATCTCTCATACATTAATATCTAAAAATTCATGAGTTCAATTGTAAACAAGAAGTACTGACTTTACAGTGTTGTCTATTTAACAATAGTGGTTTTAGCCTGAATGCTGATTTTGTTGTTATCTTTCTTCTAATCTTACTATCAGAGGGTCAAGATCTTGCAAAATTATGGGAAATATTTCAAACCCACTTATTTCTGGTTTTGAAACGCATCCCTCTGAAATCCAAGGCCAAAGAAAGACTATTTCAAATCAACATCGAAGAGTACAGGCAGGGAGAAGAGCTGTTTGTGCCAGCACTGTCCTCTGGCTCAAGAGCAAATGAGGAAAAAGCCGGCCACAGATACATTTGTGCTGGAAATCTGCAGAAGATTCTTAACAATTGAGAGGGAAGGTCCCCAAGGCAGTCCCCTAAGGGGACCAGCGGACACAAAATAACCCAAGCCCAACCTGTTTCCAAGACCAAGCACAATTGGTTTCTGGAAGCACTTGTACCAGTGGGTTGCCTGTGGTGAGCAGAGGTCTCATCTGCATTCATCAGCCCAAGCACTCTAAGCCCAACAGTCCAGGACTCTTCCCAAGCCTTCATCTGAGGAAAGCCTCTGAAGCTGCATCCCGATGGCAAGCTGGCGAGCCCAGCTCCCTCTGCCAGAAGGAGCCGTGGGGGATGAGGGTGGAGAGCCTGCAGGATGGAGAAGGTCCAGAGCTCGCTGGAACTCACCTCCCCTTCCATCTCTGCTGACTGGCACTGCCACGGGCCCTTCTCACGTCAGGTCTGTGCAGCCTCGAGCTCCCCAGCTGGTCCCACTTACAGACCTCTCTCCCTTTTGGGCCTGATGCTTGCCAGAGGGAGTGAGCCGAGACCGTGGCCGTGGGCTCCAGGAGGTTCACCAGGACATCCACGGCTAGGCTGGCAGCACTTCCCGGCTCCTTTACAGTCCTACAGAAACACACTGCTGGCTCAGGTATTATCATGCCTGGTAACATGGTTTTAGCTCAGCTTTCTCGTCTCTCCTGAGCAACGGCTACTTGTTTAGGTAGCCTAAACAAGATGAGATCCATCCCTCTTGCTTGCAGAGTCAGAGCAGATCAGCCAGCTCCACCCTGATGTCTTCTCATACTTGCGCGGAGCTCAGACACCTCCACACAAGCCCTTGCTCCAAGCGGGTGAGGAGAAACAAGTCAGAGAGTACTTTCATGGGTGATTAGGGCTGTGTGTGAAACCCCAGTTGCTTCTTCTGGGGCCTGAGCCTCAGGCCGTGAAGCAGCAGACTGCATGCTAACCTCAAGGAAGCAGTGCAGGAGGAGGAGGAGGAGGAAGCTTCCTTGAGCGGGAGGTTCACATATCTTTATCTTTGCTGCTGTCAAAGGGCAATAGCTGAGATAGCTTGCATGGAGGCTTTCAAGACGCTGCAATCTCCCGAGGACATCAACAAGTCTGGAAAATCACCTTCACTCTCTTGATAAAGGTTTCAGTGAACAAATGAACTCCAAGGCAGGTTCCCAGGGAGTAATCACCTCTACTGGCTAGAAATACGTCAGCTTACATTTGAGCGAAGCCTTTGGCTTGCTCCAACCACAGGCACTGCCCGGAGATGCACAAGCCTGCTCTCCTGCTGAGGTTCACCATTGTTTCAGCTGTAACTTCTGCCCTGCAGAAAGCAGCCAGACAGGTGGGGTTTATGGGGTGGTCATCCAAGTGCTGCCAAATCATTACCCAAGGGCAAGAGCTCTCAGACAAGCCCAGATTTCAATCAGTGGAGAAACTGGAGAGGAAACACTCCACAATTCAATCACTCTCCCTTCCTGCCCCATGAAAGACAGCAGGACATGCCATCTGAGAAAGTCCATGAGCCTTTGATCTTTACTGCTGCCTCTTCAGCTAAAGAGACCTCCACTGAGAAGCCACTACTACATCAAAACCTGCAGTGCTACAGCAATGCAAGAGGTAGCATCTGGCTCCCTGTTCGCTCCAGTGAGCGACTACTTCCATGGGCATCACGGGAACATCCCCTTTGGGACATTTATCTCTATGTCTGCACACAAGTATTCTCATGGGAAGAGCCCAAAGCCTGTCTCCAAACACTGGCCCCCAGCCCACCTCACCAAGGAGGACACGATCTGCACCAAACCTGGCTGGGACCACGCTGATGCCACTCAGGCTGATAAATATCCTGTTCTGATGAAAAAAAATCCATCAGACTGCCTCAGGCTGTGGTGGGAAAGGCTCCTTCTGCTCCCTGCATGGGCTGGGGGAACCATCCTGCAGGCTACGGGCAGGGTGGGAGCTCCTCCCGGACCGCCTGTAGCGACCGCAGCGGAACACAAAGCCAAACTGCTTTTACGGCTTCGCCTGCCCAGATCCCCGGCTCTCGCCCATCCTGCCGGTCAGCCAGTCCACCCCAGAAGGCAGCTCTGTGTTTGTCTTGGATGACCTCCTGCCTGACCAGAGCTTTCCACAGCATGGCTCTTCTGCGCTGCCGGAGAGAGGATTTCCTGACGTTTGATCTAAATTTGCCCGTCGTTTCACCGAGTGCCTCCTCATTTCCTTCATCAGCCCCGATCTTTCCATCAGGGAGGTGACCCGGCAGCCCGGGGCTCTTTGGCAGGGAGCCGGGGGAGAGGCCTGGCGGTCACAGAGCAAACGCTGCTGGTCCATGCCTCCTCTGGCCCCGGAGGAGTGGAGAGGACCTTCCCTCCCTTCCCAGGCAGATCAAGCATGGACATGCAGTGCCCTCTGCCGATCCGGCCACCGAGGGAGATGCAGGAAGGAGCAGCACGCAGGGCTCGGCAGCTCTGCAAACCTCCGAAGGGGCAGCCAAGCCTCCAGCCTCCCCGCTAGCTCTCTGCTGGCAAGGCAAAGTACGGTTCTCTCTGCTGATAAATCGCCATTAATCACAGCTCTTGGAGCAGCTGTTTGAGAAGCCGAGCTGGTAGAAGAGGCCCAGGTGGTCCCGTCAGCCAACTCCACACCTGCAGGTTATAGCTACCTAAAGAAACCAGGGCATCTTCACTACCCTCTGCAGTCCCACTCGCTAGGCTTGAGCAATGCTTTCCTTCCCCGTGCAATGGGGGAGGGGGACAGCCTGGCAAGACGGGCAGAGCATTAAGGGACAAGGAGCCAGCATGGGGGACAAGATAACGTTTCCTTTCCCCTTGACCGGAGGCTCCCTTTCCCAAAAGAAATGTGCTGCTTTATCTTGAAATAGTGGAGGGAAGCAGCCACATGGGGAGGACAGGCTGGTGGTCCAAACTGTCCCATGGAGCAGAAGAGCCTTACCAGGAACTGCACGGATCAGGCGTGAAATGGAGACATCGCCCATACCAGGACCTCAGTGAATTACTGCTCTTGCTACAGAAGCCTTCCTGGGAAGACAAAGATAGACATCAATTAATCAAAGGCCCAGAAAGGTCCCTTGCAATGTTCCTGCTCGCAGGACTGTAGGTGAGGTGAGCTGTAGCCCAGCATCGTTAGCCACAAGTCCGCTACCAGTGGACTAGTGGCTGTAAGGAGTGTTGGGTGTGCGAGTGTCTCTGCATGGCTCTTCTGAGCCAGCCAGGGGAACTGCAGAGCGAGGGCAGCCTCCTGCTCCAAACTCGGGCAGAAAGAGCATCCCAACTGGTCTGGCTGGAGTTGGTAGAGCCCTACTGACCTGGGTTGCTCCAGCGCAGAGGAAGCCAAGAGCTTGGCACAGCCCCCAGACCACCCTGGATCCCCATCATCGCACTGGAGCAAACCTGGAGTTGCTCCTGAAGCGGCGCCCAGCCATGGGGCTGGCAGGACACCCACGGCTTGGAGCAGCTCACACTGGAAGAAACCACTTTGTTTTTCTTTTCCTCCACCCTGTCAAACCCGCTCCAACTCATTTGAGGTGACAAACCTCAAGTGAGGTTTAAAGGCCACGCTACACGCAGCAAAGTCCACTCCACTCCACTGAATAAGATTCACTTTAAGAGATAAGGCTTATTGGCATCCAGAGAATGACAGCGGTTTATAATGCTGGCAGCAATCTGGCCCCCACCAGGTTTACGTGGCACAGGCAATGTCCAGCTAGATAGTCATCTCCTGGTCCTGGACTGAAATCATCTCCGTCCCCTGACTGCAAAGACTGCATATTCCTTATCTCCGCTGCAGGGGAAGGTCACCACTAACATGCAATGCATTCAAGTTTTGATTGCTTTCCCCTCTCCATTAATTCTTCCAGGACTTCTAGGTGATCAGGACACAAAGCTAGCAGAGAAGGATCTGTCTCAGTTTTGCACTTGATTCCAAGAGGGTTTCCTTCCTCCTCATTTCTAGCCACAGCTTTTCTAGCACTGCCAGGCCCCTTCTCTGAGTACCTGCACCCCCTCTCCGCTATCGGTCCCTGCTTATTACATACCACGCTTACCATCCTCTTGGACATGCTCTGCGCCTTTGCACTGTGCCTCGGTCTCCTTGGTGCTCCTCCAGCTGAGACAAGTGTCTCAGCTAAGGGCTAATGTGAAAAGTCAAGTCTCTCCTGTAAAGCAAAGCATCATTTCAGAGGGGAGGAGCACATGAAAGCACACACAGCATCAACGCAGAGCCCAGCTTGAAAACCTCAGTGCCTCTCTCAGGACCTCTCCTTCAGTCTGATCTCTCTCTCATGAGCACTGTTTGCGATGCTTCATGGATGTACCAGCCCAGGACATTCCTCCTTCTCCCAAAACGCTGCCTGGCCGCTGTCTAACGGATGACAACAATGCCACGCTTTAGGTAAATGCAAAAAGAAAACAGAGCCACACAAATTCTCCTAAGAGGAAGAGATTAGGCTCAGGCCACATAGACCTGATGCCTTCTGGCATAAAGCCTTAATTTTTTTAAGGAGCATCCCAAAACCAGCACCTTCCAAGGTACTCGCATCCTTTAGCACAGAGCTGGGGATACAGCCGAGGGCTGGTGACAGGGGCACCAGGAGGACCCAGCCCTGTTTCCAGGACTCGCATACCCTTTTGCCAAACCCCACCTCTGGCCCCGGCGTGCTGAGAGTGCACAGCCGGTATCTCCGTATTGCACCTAATCAGGAGATACCTGGCCAGGACAACCGACACCCATCTGCGCACAGTATCTTCTTGTTATCTCACGACCACTGTAAAGTGCTGGCAGGAGAAATGCTGAATCAGGAGCATTCAGCTGGAAGAAATTAATTTGTTTTTTAGCAGCGGCGTGGCCCTGTGCCAATCCAAAGCACTCCTGCCCTGGGAGTGGACACCGGCCCCGGTAAGTGCGGTTCAGTGCCCTGCTCCTCGGGGAATAGCTTGGTCCCAAACCAAGGTGACATGTTGGAGCCAGGCAACGGGGAGGCCAAGGGGACCCACAGTACACCTTCTGGCAACTCAAAATTATTTCTTAGCACCTTCTGACCTCTCCTTCACAGGCCCATGATGAGGTGCCTTAGCTGCTGATGTTAGTTGCAGTGGCAGCACCCAGGAGCTCCTGCCTGCACCCAGGGCCGATGCCCCGTTTTCTGTACCACTCATGCAGTCACCAGCACGTTGTTAGCGTGGGGAAGTCAGTAAAACCCACGGCCACTCCTCGGGAGCCTGCCCTGAGCAGGCAAACAGCTCCCGTTTCCCTGAGCTCAGCAGCCCTGCCTGATAAAGGATGGGATGGAGCCGCTCAGAGAAAAGGAGAATTAAACGCTTTCAAGCACTGGCTCTCCTCCCATCAGATAGAGAGCGTATGGCCGCCCAAAGTCCCCGAGGTACGGCTCGGGGACAGCCCGATGGCCCTGGGACATGGCCAAGCCAGGCAGTGATGGCTGCAGGGAACAGCCCGGCTTTCCATCCCGCCGGGGCTCTGCAGGGCACAGGAGCAGTCCCTGAGCACAAGGAGGAGATGCGGGCATCCGAGCCCCCCAGCCTGCTGCACCCTGAAAATACCCGCTGGCACCAGGGTGAGTTGGGGAGAGGAGGCACGACACCCTGCCGAAGCTCGTGTCGCGGCCACACCAAGCCTTTACCAAGGCTCAGCTGTGGGAGCAGCTTCACCCCACTGCTAAAAACGACAGCCGACCAGCTCCATAGCGTCTCCACTACCTGTTCACAGGCGCACTCCCTGCCTCAGTTTCCCCCGTTGTCAAAACCATACATCCCCCCAAGGCCTGGCAAGGGCCAGTCTGGGCTATTTTACATCTTGGGGCTACTCCAACTGTGACCAGCCCGGTGTGGGCAGCCCCACGGCAGCCTCTGCCAGGCAGGATGGGAGGGCAGCGGGCAGACAGGGGTGCCCCACCTGCCCCCTTGCTCGCCTCTCCCACCTGGGTGGCCACGGGGACCAGGGAGCCGAGCTAGCCCAGAGCCAAGGAGCACCTCTAACAGGCACCCAACGGTGCCTGAAACTCTCCAGCTTCTGCTGAAGAAGCCGGACCCACTGCCAAGGGGGTCGCTTTGTCCCCTGTCCCCAAGCTGTCAGCACAGCCAGCATCTCCCTGTATCCCCGCCTGCCTGCCTCCCTGCCCGCGGTTCTCGCAGGGTGACATTGCCACCTGCTGCCTGCTGCTCGGCAGGACACGCCATCCCTGCCCGCAGGGGACCGTCCCTGTGGGGACCCTCCGGCGCGGAGGCAGCCCCCACGCCGCCATCGCCACGCAGAGCCGCCTTTCGCAGATGCCCCACTGGCTCCACACCCCGCGGGCAGCACGGAGCTCACAGCTCCGGCCCGGCAGCAAGGAGCGCGAGGCAGCCGTGCTTCAGTCCCTCCGAGCACCGACACGTCTACCGACACGTCTACCCTGCTCAAGGGCTGCGTACGTGGTTGGTACGCTCGTTTGCGGCTAACGAACATGCAACCGTGCAGCAGCACGGGGACGGCAGAGCAGTGTCCCAAACCAGGGCCGTGTCCCCTGCCGACAGCCCGGCTCCGCGAGCCCCAGCCTCACCGCTTTAAACTGCCGCGGAACAAGACCCTTGCACCGAGCACTGCCCTCGGCTCTGCCGGTGACACCCGCTGAACGGGAACACACACCTCCAGCTCCCTCTGCCTTGGGCTCATCATCTGGCAACACAAAGATGTTATTTTTTTTAACAGCCATACCAAGAGACATTCACTTATTTTAAACTTTAAAGCACCTACATATTGTTGCTACAGCTGAAGATAGAAGATGCCATCAAAGGGAGGAGAACAGTGGTAATTATCTGCAGTTCAGAAGTTTAACCTTTAGAGAAGGAATGGGGTTTCCAGCTATACTTATTAAATGCTTCCAAGCTGATCTTTTCTAAGAGGCTGTGGCAGTTTATAATTGAGATTACTCACCTGAGACAGGAGATTTCCAGAAGTAGGGCTGGGTTTATAGGTCACCAACGCAAGACTAAGGCTGACAGTTGCCCTGATCTTTGAGAGGGACGGGGTCATGGAAGATGGCATGGTAACACATTGCTGGAGGTCACTGCAGGCAAAAACCGAAGGAGAAACGTGGATTCCCCTTCCCAGTTGCTTACATGATGGTGGGGACTATCCCAAAGCCTGGCTGAAAGTCACCAAGAGGCATCACACGATACGACGTTTGCAGGGGTCTAGATGACTCCTTACATGAACTTACAAACACAGCAGCGCTTCTGTAGGAAACGGCGTACGACGTTATTTCTTGCATGAACTGGTGGAGCATGCTGGGGGGGAGCAGGTACCCGCATCACCTGCCGGACGACGCAAGAGGGGGAAGGCGTACAGCAGGCTTTGCACGACTGCTGTTGTAGGAGGTAGAAAGAAGTTGGATACAAGGGATTGCTAACCTTTATCCGGAACAGCAGTGAGGGAGGAGAAGAGCTCTAATGTGAACAAATGCAATCCTCATTATCGATTCCTGCTTTGTATTTGAACAGCAGTTGGATCCACTGAAGCAGGACCTGCCAAAAACACAGACTGCTCAAGGACCAGCCAGGCCCAGCAG
Organism: Phoenicopterus ruber ruber; assembly: GCA_009819775.1. Lineage (NCBI taxonomy): Eukaryota > Metazoa > Chordata > Aves > Phoenicopteriformes > Phoenicopteridae > Phoenicopterus > Phoenicopterus ruber. Next base: position 30,530,020 of record CM020222.1, read on the forward strand.
GTCCAGAAGGCTGAGGGCTCTGCCTTGGAATTCACTGGTAGGATCCGAGACAACCAAGTGCTGAGCAATACACTCAAAAAGAAGAGTTATCCAAGATGCGAGACCCAGCCCCTGGACCGAGAGGGCTTGCTTTGTAGGTCGGCTGCCATGGCAGAAATTGGAAGCAAGAAAAGACCTCGGACAGAGCAGGAGTGTCAGTACCAAAACAGTCACGAAGAAAAAATAAAATGTAATTTTAAGGTGCTTCTCCATCTCTAAACAAGAGAAACTGTTTTTCTCAGTGGGGATGGATATGTCTCCTGTTATCAACAGCGAGCACAAATCTAACGAGTGCATCTGCCACCTCCACTTCAGGGCTGCGGTGAGTTACCGTGAGAGATCGGTAACATTCACACTCCAGGATGCTGAGATTAACGGAGGTGTCTGAGCTCACATCGCTGTCGGGTCCTAAAGGGTGCAGAAATGCACGGTCGAAACCAGCACAGGATCACCAACCTAACTGTGGCCCAGGAGACTCGAGGAGAGCTGAGAGCCCGGGTCCCTTGTCCCCGCTGTGTCCCAGACAGACCATCCGGACAGACGCTGACTGCCGGACAGGACGCTTGGCCACGCGCCTTGGTGCTGGTGTGCCTGTGGCCACGAGGGAGAGCGTGAATGAATGAAGTCAGGCTTGTCCGAGAGCAAAATCGCCTTCCCTTCCTACCAGGTCCGGCACTGAGATTTGCTGTGCCATTGCTAAAAGCTGCGGTATTATTTCCTACATTTTCCTCCCGCGTGGCCTCAGACACACAGTCTGCCCGGTAGCTGCCCCTGGATCCCAGTCTCCCCAGTTGCTGGCACCTGGATGTGCCACAGCCCCAGTGCAGTTGTGGCACAGACCCCCAGGAGCTGGCCTTGGGCATCCCCAAAAAGCAGGGACATCAGTGCTGTTGTGGTTTAACCCCAGCTGGTACCCCAGTACCACGCAGCCGCTCACTCACTCCCCCCTCCCCAGGGGGGTGGGGAGGCGAATCAGAGAGAAAGGAAAACTCACGGGTTGAGATAAAGAAGTTCACCAGGACAGCAAAGAAAAAGATAATAATTATATATTAATAATGATAATAATAATAAAAGATAACGATAATAGAATACACAAAACGAACGATGCACAATTTCTCACTGCCCGATGGCCTGACGACCGATACAGCCCATCCTGAGCAGCGATCATGGAGTGAAACCAAGAGCGATCTCGGAGCAGTAAGTTTCAGAGCAAGCGAGCGAACAGCTGAATGAACGGTGCCCCAGGCCACCGGCCGACCCCCACTTACATACCGGGAATGCCATCTATGGTATGGAATACTCTCTTTGGCCAGTTTGGGTCAACTATACGGGCTATACCCCTCCCAGGTTTTTGCACCTGCACATGAGCAAAACCTGGGAAGCTGGAAAACGTCCTTGGTCTCGTAGCAGCAACTAATAACATCAGTGAAGTTGAACATTCTTCACATACCCAATCCCGTACTAAATCCAAAACACAGTAGCTACGGGGAAGATAATTAGCCCATCCTGGCCAAAACCAGGACAAGTGCCAAAAGTGCTCAGGAGAGCTGCTCCAGCTGCCTCGTCCTGATGGCCCATGGGGTGGGGGTCTCCTCAGACAGCCCCGGGGTGTCCCCTCCTCGGGGGCTGGAATTTGGGTTCCCCTCTGCCTTTACGCCTCTGACGGCTCCTGCGATGGGCCTGGGAGCAGCCTGGACAGGGCATTATTTGGGCTCCCCCTCCACCGTTGCTCCTCTGTGGGTGTGCAATGCAGTGTTCATCCCACAACCCAGCACTGGTAGCCAGGGAAAATACCGGGCACATCTCGGATCAGTCCAGGGACTGCAAGGAAAAAGGGAGGACTTCACAAAGAAAAAATAAATTTTAAAAAAATGCACTTACCTGCCTCCTGTAGATTTTGTGACATCTTTTTCTTCTTAAATCACCGGTTTCTCACCCAGGTTGTATGACTTTGTGCTTTCTTAGTATATGGTGTCTCATAAGGCTTTCTCTTGGCTGCATCTTCAGCACAGAGCTCTGCTGCAGGCAGAAATCAGCCCAGGAGAACACGTTACTCACAGACCCGAGCAGGGAGGACAGTTTGTTGTATTTTTCCCTGACGTTTATCCCCTGTTTCAGGAGTCTGAAGGGGAGAGCGATATTCATCAAAATTCCCTTTTCCTTCCGCAGTATTTCTGTTTCTTGCAGGCCGGGCAGAGCAGCATGCCTGTCCTGGGCAGGGAGGGAGCTGCGCCTGGGAGGGACCACCCCAGAGACCCCAGAACAGCCAGCGTGGCCGGAGGGGGACCAGAACCCAGGGTCACCACAGGACCATACCAGCCTGGCCCCATTCTGACAGCCTGTGGCAGAGAGGGAGCCCCAGCCCTGGTCCCTGCTCTCTTTGTAGCTTGCAAACAGGCCTCAGCTGGCCCCAGTGATGATGCTCCTCTCGCCATCATGAGCTGAACCTGCCTCCAACCTCTGCAGATGGTGCCACCTCTGGCCCATGGCTTTCTCCTGCCCTCTGGTTTTTAAATCATCCCCCAGCTTGTGTTCAGTGACAGCTTCCCCACGGGTTCAAGTCCTACCACTATTCCCCAACCCAAGCTAAACCCCTCTGCTTTGCAGAGATGCTGCCAAGACCCGGCAAATGCTTTTTCACAGAAACATAGAATCATAGAATTGTTCTGGTTGGAAGAGACCTCCAAGACCATGGGGTCCAACCATTAACCTGTCATGCCAAGTCCACCACTAAACTATATCCCTTAGTGCCACATCTAAACGTCTTTTGAATACCTCCAGGGATGGTGACTCCACCACCTCCCTGGGCAGCCTGTTCCAATGCCTGACAACCCTTTCGGTGAAGAAATTTTTACGAATATCCAATCTAAACCTCCCCTGGCGCAACTTGAGGCCATTTCATATTTTTGCTGATATGGTTTAATTTGCGCCAGTGCAACGGGAGACTACAAGAGAAGAAGCGTGGGAATAAAGCTCTTGGGAGGAGGATTTCAGACTACCGGGAGCAGGGATGCTAACGTATGGAGACTACTGTTTGGGAAGCCAGTTCATTTGTATCACATCCCCGCAATAAATAATGGTTTCAGCGCCTAGGAAAGCAACAGTGCCCTGCTGAAGCAGCCTGCCCACGGGTGCTCACGTACGCCACCACTCAGCAGCGACCTCGTGGCCCAGTTGGCTCCGACTCCAAAGAGAACCGGGTTTGCATGTCTCTGGTTTCCTGTGGGCGCCGCAACATTAATTCCTTCGAGTTATTGGATCTAGAGCCGTCTCCGAGACACACGCTCTCGTTTACTGCATGCAAGTTGTCCAAAAGAGGAAAACCAGAGGAAACGAGCACCCGGGGAGCAGGCAGTGGGATGGCCACGGCTTTGTCACGCGCCCACCTGGCAAGCGGTACTGTGCTCTGGACCATCCTCAAGATGCTCCAAGGGTAACTACCCCTTCCTATGTGCTCCCCCAGTTCCCGAAAGCAGGATCGTATTCCCGTATCAGTAGCGATTATTTGCACGAGGAAAGCCCTGATCAGCAGTGCAGGACTGAAGGCTGCTCTGTAGTGTTTCAGTGGAAATATTACCTGTTGACAGGACTCTTGGGGGTTTCACTTCTTTTTCTCATCGCCAAGACCATCTGCCCTTTGTGGCTGTCTTTGGCCTTCAGAGGAATGATCCTGCACATAGTAAAGATCCTGCATATAGTAAAAAAGAAAGTCAGCTGCAAACAATATGGTAGTTGTGACCCACAACATGGGCCTGGGAGCAGGTGGCAGTCTCATGATGCAAGATGGGGACACAAGCTTGAGCTGGTCTCATCTTCCCCCCCACTTCTCCCTTCCCTGCTCTGCAATTTGCTGCCCTTGGCCGTGCTGATGCGGGGGGCTGTTCCCTCTCCAGGTACAAGCAGCAAAGCACTTCTGCTTCCGCTAATCCCAAATAAAACAACTGCAGGCAGAGTCCTCAGTGCTGAGATTGTCTACGAAGTGAGTCAGCTCAAAACAAGGGGAAAAGTTTGATTCTGATGCCAGAGAGGAGACAGAAATCCCCGCTGTGAGGAAGGGAAAGCTCAGCAGCATGCGTGAGACAGGCAGTAAGAGAAGCAGGGAGGAAATATCCCTGTGGGAAAGCTCCCGCACCGGGGAGACAGAAACACACACACTGCTGGACTTGCGGGGAGGGAGAAACCGCTTGCACGGTGGCCAAGGAACAACCAGACAGCGACAAACACATCTCAGAGGGGAAGAAAAGCGGGGATTTAGCGCAACGCACCAGAGATGAATTGAAGGTCACAGCGTGGAGTCCTGGGAGGCAGGCACGGGAAAAGCACCCAGTGAGCTCTACTGGTGCTGGGGCTCTCTCCAGCAGAAGTGGAAATGGCATCTACAAGCCCGGAGCAGGCAAAAGCCTCCTGGTAGGTGCAGTGGGAGGCACAACTCAGCAGGCGGCCGGTGCTCTCCATCGCCGGCGGGGAGGAGGAGAGGGGAAGGGTGCAGGCAGGCAGGCAGGGCAGCCCTGCTGCGTTTCCCAGGCTGCTCACGGCGATGCAGGCAGCAAGGTTGGGGTGAGGAAAGAGGCCCCACCTCTGGAGGCTCTGCAGTTGCTCTGCTGGACACAAAAGGGAGAGCCAGACACCGGCACGCTTGCACGGATGCTCTGCGCCAGCCCCCCTCGTCTCCCACGCAGGGGCCCGGGGGGCTGCTCCTGCCGGAGCCGGCTGCCCACCCATGCTCACCCATCAAGGTAAGGCTCTGCCAGGTGGAGCTGGGAGCTATGGGGAGACAGGCAGGCAGGCCTGAGGGTGATGGGAAGCAACACGGGTGGGGGACCCCAGAGAGGGCACAGGCAAGAGGCCGCTGGGGTCTGTCCCCTTCTGCAACGAAACCTCCAAACGCCCCCAGCATCACCTTGCAGAGCGAGGGTGGATTATCACCTTTGGAAAGCTGCTTTGGGGGAAACAGGTTCGCCCTCGTGGTGTGCGCGAGTGCCTTTCCCGCAGGTCCTCTCCCACCTCTCTGCCCACGCAGCAGCGGGCTGCAGCAGGCTGCACACCCCGTACTGTCCATAGCTTTCCCCTTGGGGAGCAAGGAAACAGATAAAAGCGGTGTTGGCATTTCCCAGCTCTCGCAAGTGCTGTCTCTGTCAGCAGCAGGCTCGCTCAGACTCAGGCAGCTGGCTTCAAACCATCCAGCAGCCTCTGAGCAAGGGTGCTGGGGGATACTAGTAAATCAGCATCCAAAGAGGAATTCACTGCACCTCTTGTCAGCAAGAGGAATGGGGCTTCTCCCTTCCTCTGCTGGGGTTTGCAACCGGTTTTGCCTTCCTGAGAAGCGCTTGCTCAGATGCGCTCCTCCCCACGCCTCCCCGGCCTCGCAGCAGCACGGGGAGCAGATGCACGTTGCTCTTCAGACCTCTCACGCAGCATGAGCTCCTCGGGCCATTTTACACGTGCGCACGAGAGCAGGGCAGAGCCCGCTGACCCGCTTGCAAAACTGCAAAGAGCAGTGGTGAAAATAAAACTGTCACGGGCCTAACCTCCCCTCCTCGGCGCTGCACATCCCCAAACACAGCAAACCCACTGGCTGCATCTGGCTCACGGTCAGGGTCTGCTTTTAATTCTCTTGAAATGTTTTGTATAAAAAAAAGGGGAGTAGAAATGTGGCTGCGCTGCTCCTTCGGTACCTAGGGGCAGGAGGCAGCTGGGCTTGCCCAGATCCGCTGCCGGCAGCACCCAGGGCATCTGCTCTGCTGAGCCAGCCCAGAGGGCCTGCCGGGCAGCTTTCCCACCTTCTCCGTCACAGCTCCAAGAAGATGCCCTTAGTTCCTCACCCTCTCGCTGTTTTTATTTCTCTAGAAATTCTCTGTGTGGCCAGGTGACCTTTATTAAGATCGTATTTTTTTTATACTGCATGATTCTGCATTAACATGGAGCTCTCATCTCTGCTGTGCCCTTCAGGAACGGGAGAAGCAGCTACTGCTCGCCTGGCATTGTAACACGTGAGCTCCTTAGCCATCAAGAGAAACAGCCACTGCATCTGAAACCTGGCAGAGCATCAGGGCCTCCGTGATTAATAACATCTGCATTTTGCCTTCTGGTGGCTCTGTATTTAAAAAAGCAGAAAAATAGTTAAGAAAGCGCAGAAAATAAAAATCCATGCTTGCAAATAAGCATTGTAGCCATCAGAAGAAGGAAAAAGCAGATGAGATCTAAGCATAAATCAACGCGACCAAAGACAAAACCAGTTATACATTACGGAACAGCTGCCTGGTTGCTTTCTGCTCCTCACGCCTGTCCCCTCCTGCTCCAAAATCCCCTACAGCAATGGCCCCGGGGGCGGAGGAGCCTTAGAGGCGTCCATGCCTGATGCAGGCGAGGAGCACGGCAAGCCCGGCGCACCCCGAACACCTGGACCAGGAGTACCCCCACGGCAGCCTGGAGGAGAGGAAGAGGGGCTGGTGTGCGGCGCCTGGAGAGGAGGGTGATGGCGATGCTGATGAGGAGGAGACCGAGGAGAGAAACCACGGTGGTTCAGGGAACAGCCTGAGAGAGGACACGCCTGGGGACCCGCTGTGCCAGGAAAGTGAGGTCTACAAAACCTTCGCCCTCATCAATGCCAACGGTGTGGCCAGGAAGCTGAAGCTACCGGTGAGCCTTCGTGCCCTGGCTGGTGAGCACGGCAATGGGGAACCCCCGGGCCTGCAGTGCCCGTCCCATCCACCCTGCGGCCCCGAGGACACCGTGGTGACCCTGGGGAGCGACTCTGGAGAGGCACCCAGAGACGGCCGCTCCGGCCGCATCACGCGGCGAGCGTTGGCTCTCACCAGCACAGAGACCATCGTGCCAGGGGGTCTGCGGGGGGCTGCCTCAGAGCAGCGTCCCTACAAGTGCCTGCAGCACGGGCGGTCCTTCGAGAAGTCCAGCACCCTGCCGAGGCACCGGGAGACGCACAGCGGGGCCAAGCCCTACGCCCGCGAGCTCCGTGGCAAAGCCTGCTCACACCAGGGCACGCGGCAGCAGCACCGCCGCCCGCACACGGGCGAGCGCCCCTACAAGTGCCCCTTCTGCGCCAAAGCCCACACCTGCTCCTCGGGCTACCGCGAGCACACCCGCGCCCACGCGGGCGAGAGGCCCTGCGGCTGCGCCGACTGCGGGAAGCCCTTCGCCCGCTCCTCCGACCTCCGCAAGCACCCGCGCAACGCGCGCGGCAACAAGCCCCGACTGCGGACGCACCTCCAACAAGCCCCTCTCCCCGCTCCGCCATCAGCGGGGACACTTAGAGGCCACGCCGCTCCCCTGCCCCGACGGCGGGAAGGCCTTCGCCGTGGCCAGACGGATGGTGGGCCACCAGCAGGTCCACACCGGCAAGCGACCCTCCGCCTGCCCGGCCACCCTCAGGCGGCACCAGCAGCTCCATGGCAGCCCCCTGCACCGGCGCGGCACCCCAACGGCTTTCCCTTCCGACCTCAACCGTTCTGTGGTTCCCCGCAGCACCCCACTGACCCCCACAGCCCCTCTGCCGGTATCTCCCGGCACGGTGCGGAGGAGCCCTGGCCTACCCGGCATGGCCAGGGAAAATCCACAGCTGGGGCTGCGAGTGCCCCCGCACCCCAGGCAGCCCCCAGCGCATGGCCGGCAGGGACGGAGGAGGCAGTCGGCAAAAAGCAGGTTGCCCAAGCACAGGGGAAAGAGGCAGAGCTCAGTCACTTAGGCATTATTTATTTCTGACCGCTCTCCCTCCAGGAAGAGAGGATCCCAGCTTGGCCGGCATGGGATCCATCCCGGTGCCCCCGGCACGGCTGAGCACCCTGCCTCGGCCGTGCAAAGGTGCCGCACGCGCTCCACTGGACGGTGAAAACCCCAGCACCCCCATGGGTTAGGCAAATACACACCAGGTTTAAATTCCATATGGAAATGGGCAAGGAAAACCAAACCAAAGCCCGACCCCTCTTGTGTTGCCGATGAGATGAGCGCTGCAAAACACAACCCTTTCCTTTCACGCAGAGGATGCTGGATACGGTAATTACAGGCAAAATATTTGCAGCCCTTGCTCTCCTCCCAGGAGAGCCCCTTTCCAAAGCAGAAGCGCACCGAGGGTTTCTGCAGCAGTAAGCTGCTTTCCGAGACCAAGAACAGGAGCTAGACAGTTGGTAAAAATGGCTTTTCTCAGGTACCTGATAGCTGAGGCAATTAAAAGAAAATTAAACTGACATTTCTAACTCGCACTGTAAGAGAGATGTGCAGTAGTGAAATAATTAAAAAGTTACTGCTGGGAACAGCCTGTTCTCACCTGTCTGTTGTGAAGAACAAAAGGGCAAGAAGCATTTTTTTCCTTTTTCTTTTCTTTCTTTCTTTCTTGATAATTAATTGCTAGCTATTGCTGCGTCCCCAAATGCTAGAACCCAAGGGTTTTCCAAATGATGACAGAGATATTTAGTGGTCGGTACGCGGTTCATTCAGCCTCACTTGGTGACAAACAATATTTTGCCAGCCAGATCTCTCTGCTCAAGTTCTTCACATGAAGGGCTCAGAGCTTCATTTTCTGGTTTATAGCACTTGCCTGAAAGGTCTTTCCAGCAACTGCCTGGGAGCAGCTCCACGATGAAGCTGCAGTCCCATCCCTTGCTGTCTTGTACTGTCCAGCATCATCTGCTCCCCCACCAGTTACACCCGTGTACCAGCTGCACCTGAGCCTCTCAGGCAGGGAAAGTGTTTCTCCGGATGGGACCCCCCCTTGGAGCATCCTCACGCTGCCAGCTCCTCCAAGAGCTCGGCTGGCCACCTCTGGAAAGGGACTGCCCAGCTGTTTTTCGTAACTCCATGAACACAGCGCTCAGCAAGGAAGAATTACACCCCACCTGAGTGCCCCACGGAACCAGAAAGATGAGAAATGGCCAGTGGACACAGCAGATGTGCCTTGCTGACCTCTTCACTGCAGCAAGGGCCCCGGCATGCGTGAGGAAACAGAAAGCCCCTTCCACCTTTCTCATTAGCTGAAAGAAAAGTGATACTTATCAAGTGCCTGCTCACTAGACGCCAGCCTGGTCAGGATCCGAGTCCCGGAATGCTCTTCACACGAACTTCGTGCTTCTTGACACAACCCCAAGCCATCCTTGCCCTCATCGGTACGTCCAGCAGCCGCGCTTGGCTTACGCTTCAGCCCCTCACCCAAGCGCACCCCTGGCTCTGGCCCTTCCTTCCACCCCTCCTGCTATGCCAGCCCAACGCCAGGCTCACTTCCAGGAGACAACAACAGTATAGGAAAGTTTCTGATCTTTCCAGAGTCAGAGCATCCCCGGATTTTAGCCCCTCTCACGCAGAGCGAGGCTGAGTCTACCCTGGGCTGGCGTTTAGCACTGACCTTCTGGAAGGGAGAACAGGGCTCCGTGTGGGTTTAGGACGAGCATCCCCTTCACCCACAACACAAGCAGGTGAGGGATGAAGCCCAGAACCATAGCGGGTGTGTGCTGCTCCAGGGTCCGTATCACTCCGCTTCAGCCTGTCCAACCTCCTGCACGTGAGTTCTTCCAGGAAGGGTTTGGGGACCAGTCTGGAAGAATAAGGAAGGTGCATGCTAGGCTGACTCCATCATTTCCACTGCCGGGGTGGTGGCCATGTTTTATAGGTCTGTACAAAGTCAGCCAGCAAAATCTTTACAAGGTAAGACAGAAAAGTCACTTAAAACTCTTCCTCAAGGGTGTTTCCTGATGAGAGAAGCAAAAAAGCAATTATAGCAAACTGTGAAATAAAAAGGAAGCCAGGTCAGAAGACAGGCAAGTGCACAATGCGCTCAGCAAGGCGCTGCGCTGGAAATTGCTAAAGCCCCCCAAAATCGCTTCCCCCTTTTGAGAGTATGAATAAAACACATCAAGCTAGAACTTTCCTCACTCGGAGTTGTCTGTCTTCCGCCTCAATGGCGGCAAGAAATCACCTCAATTTGAGGGAGCATATCCAAAAGGAGAGCTGTCCTTGTTTCCAGTGTGGAGAGGAGCAGAGGTCTTTCACCTTGCTGCCGTAGCGGGTCAGACCTTCACACCACCACTGCTACCAGCACTACCCCCCTGCGCCTCGGGAGGATGTCCCGCACTGCTTGGATGTTGCTTCTGGATTTCTTACTCTGCTCTTCACGGTGATAAAAACCTGCTGAAGAGCCGAGCCCTGGTCCCAGACCACCTGGCCATGCAGTGCGACTGAAGGCACGTAAATATATCTGTAAATGATGATATATAATTGTGCTTATAATAAACGTGCTTGTATTGTGATAGTATTGTAGCTGCCAAGGACGGGGGGAGCCTAGCTTTATTTTTCACTCTTGCAACAACTACCGTCTGATCATTACACACTGGATGCTGTGTCATAGTATGCGAACAGAGAAGCAAATAACGTAGTTAGAATTAGGGATATTCTTTGTGTTTACATGAACTCCCCTGTCCTGGAGCTATTTTAAAGCTGCTGTTATATCTCAAGTGAATACGCTGGAAATAAATACTCTCTGTCTACTCATGTATGCCACGAACAGTCTAAAAGAAAATCTCTTGTGCTTTTAGCTCACGTGCGCTGCTGTGCTCTTGAGCAAATCCAGGTATTTGTACAGATGCACAGCATATTTCAGCGTCTGTTACTGTATGCAAGGACTGTGCATCTGCACATATTCAGAAGCGAAGAAGGACATGAGGTCTTGCAGCTACTCGTACATGTCTTCAGGTATCCCTAGGGGTGAGTTTTGGCACGTGAGAAGCAAAGGCTGGCGGGAGGCTTCGCCGTGAGCGTGCAAGCAGCCTTGTCTCAGCAGGGGTTCCACCCGTAGGACCGCACTCACAAACACGGACCTCAGCCTCTGCCACGTACTGCACTTCTGTTGCGCTCACACGCTGCTGTGCTGTAACCAGGCGCTGACGTGCAGGCGAAGATGGGACCAGCTAACCATCCCTCTGTCAGGAAACGCAGCCCCCAGCCCTCTGGGAAGGAAGCATCTCCCAAAACACACTGCACCAGCTGAAAAACATCCCCAGTCCGCTGAATTTGGTGCCGGCAGCCGAGGCAGCGTGGTGTAAGTGCCCAGATTGTCCCACAGTGCTCCTGCACAGCCGTGCTTTCTGGCAAGGTCAGCTTTCACCCAGCAGATGTAACACCGAGCCAGCAGAAATACTTCTGTGGGGTCGCACCGAACCACGTTACAGAGTACAGACTCTTCTCAGTGCAAAAGTCAACGCCTTCTTTTTTTCAGGCTCCTGGGGTAAACCATTTTGCACAGTCAGCAGACAGGCTTCTACAAGCAAGTTCATCTTCTTTTTAAACAAGTAAGGTATAAATATGAAGTCTAGCTAACAACTGGTCCAAGAGCTTCTTAAATGCAAGTACTAAGACATAAATACTAGCAATCTTCCTAAGAGGTCCCACAAGAAAGGTCAGTTAGATCACACTTTAATCTTGGCGTCTGGGAGACTGAATGCTGTGTCGTACCTTCTCCCAATTCCCTTTCCCAAACAACGTAAACGAGTCATCCATCACTCACACCACTTACCAACCAAAAGTCTTCCGACCAAATCCTTTAACAACTGCTGACACCTCAGGTTTTAGTAACTCCTCTTTCTAAATTGCTGTCAATCCGCCAGGCGATTCAAAAGAACCCACTGAAGTCACTAAACCATCCCTGCCAACACCACCAGCAGTATTTTCAGGAGCAGCAACAATGGTCAAGGTATCAAGAAGAAAATTAGCACGACCTCTTTCAAGCAGGAGAACAGAGGCTGGGCACGCAGGTCAGCAAAACACGCTGACTCTTTTGGAGTAAAACTTACCACATTCAACAAAGAACGTCCTTGCATCGAGAAAGATGTTTCTTTTTAAGACATGCCAGGCAGTTCTCGGGAATAGCTGTTAAATGGCAAGCTGGTGGCTAGGCTACCTTCCTGTTCCCTGTGCACAGCTCCGAGACCAGGGACCTGCTCCTTAAGAGTCCCTTGCAGCCAACAAGATGTGTGCTGGTCGCTTGTACAGAAACAGACCTGCTCAGAACAAATCACTACTCCTGCTTTCAGATTTGAAGCACGTAAGCAACAATTAAGATAAAACCCTTAATAAGAAAAGGAGTTGACAGCTCTGATGTTTATCTGCTAGCAGATGAACAAGAGGAAAGCCGCTACATGAACTGCACGAGCACATTCACTCGAGCACACCCTCCTCTGGACAACAACATCCCCACGTAGCAGGGGGCAGCTCAGCAGCACAGCCGTCCTACAGAGAATTTTTGAGGGGGCTGCACCCTGGCGCAGAGACCTGTATTACCTGCTTCACAGGCTAGCTCCCGGTCTGTGCTTGCTCCTTCAAGATGGCTCTAACCATGCACAGGCCCACAATTTTTTAACTTCTCAAAGCATCACACACAGCTGGGATCACCGAAATAAAAACATCATTTTCCTTTCTATTTCCAGTACGTTATCCTAGCGAAATGCTATTCATCTGCCGTTCTGTTGGTGAGATCTCAGCCCCTGCTCGTTCTCGGTCTGTAAGTAGGAAAGCCGCGGCGGGGGCTCCTTACACCAACAGAAACTTTGTGAGATCAGAGGCAGATCATCACATGATGAAGCCTCACTTTAAATAAAAGCTGCCTACTCCAGAGATTTCAACGCCCTTTGCTCAGATTAATTGCCAAACGATAGATTGCTTAGTGCTCCCTGTTTACATCGAAGACTCCTGCTTCAGACTCCTCCACGCCGGGAGAAGGCAAATAGCGTAAGAGGAAGATGATGGTATGCAGAGGAGCAGAAAGACTGTACAGTAGTAGCTTTGCCTTTGTGCGCGGTGCCGTATCTACACTCCACAAGCACGGGCGTATTTACCATGCAACACCTTTGTTAACGAAGTAAAAAAATAGTACCGGAGGTGCCAAGGACTGGCCGGTGATTCCGGCACAGCACGGCAAAGGGAACCACTTCTTCCATGGCCTTTACAGATGCAAATGAGCTAAAACAGACACGCCAGCTACTCTGAACAAAGAAAAACAACTGCTACTGAAACCACACACTTCAAAACCTCTCTAATGAAGCCATGCTGTAGAGAAGGTATATTTGCTTATTATCTCTCGTCCTATTTCAGCTAGATACCATGACTGGCTATGTCTGTTGTAGGTTGTCAGCAACTTAAGACTGACACCGTGAGAGTGTCAGGGCCTGGGAGAGATTTCCCAACTTTTATATTAAAAATGCAAAGTGCAGAAGGGACGATCTCTGGGTTAAATTAAGCTCCAAGGGATTTCCTGTAGCTTGCACAGGAGTTAGTGGAAGTTTCTTTGAAGGGGGTTCAACACACTTTTCCCAGAAACCATCACACATTTTAATTACTCCTTCACACGTCCAAGCACTTTATATGCAAGTCAACCTTCCAGGCAAGTATCTTTTTAATAACCTTTTAGTTAAGCCTAGTAGTTTTCATTTCACCAACCATTTACTCTTCCCATTAAACACACCTTTGTTCAAAACACTTTCACCATTATGCTCTTACAGGTACAAATTCCACCAACTGCTAACGCCAAAAAGCAGAATAACTAGATGTTCCAAATTACCGCAACTGTCTAAGCAGAACAGTCACACAACATAAAGGTGCGCATAGCGGTGCAGTTTAATTGGATATTAAAACCCCCTACAGCAAGAGCACGGCGTACCCGAGGGAGAAGCGGGATGCTGAAAAGGGGAGACTGTAGCTGACAACTTCAAAATGGGTTTAGAAGATGAGGGTGGAAACTTAATGCATGATAGCTTGCGGAACGGCTTTGTCACCCTGCTATCTGCCCTCTCTCCAGGTCATTTCAGATTGTGTTGAACAGCACAGTCCCCACAGAACAGCACTGATGACTTCTCTCTGCAGATCATTTACCCACCGTCTCCCCTCAGCCAGGATTTTTTACACGGGAAGATCTTTCCTCTTAGAGAGGCTAAGCAGCCCTCAGATAAAACCGACCAAAGGGTTCCCGTCAAAAGCCCTTTGGAAACCTAAAACCGTACTGGAACTACCTGCAGAGGGGAGTTTGGAGAAGTTTCACTCACAGCTGTAGTGTGTCCAGAGCCATCCCGGCAGAGATATCTGCATAATAAAAGCACATCATTTCAGAGACAACATAACACATCCCTAAGAAGTGGAATGCTGATCAGTTCCCTGATCTGGAGACTTCTCTGAGGAATGAAGTGAAAATGGCCCATTAGTGAGGCCAGGAGAATTAAGTCTCCCATTCACAATCAAGCTGAAGTGTTGCTGAGGACAGCAGTTCAGCTTGATCTGACCAAGGATCTCACATCAAACACTAAGGTACCCACAACCGTAAAACACCCACTGTAAAACACCCGGTGGAAGGTGCTGAGCAGCCGTCACCCGCAATCGGCACCACATTTAGCCTGAGTTCTGAGACACGGAGCTTGGACTTCATAACTGCACAGAAATCCAGGGGAATGCAACAGTCATTTTTTACTCTATGAAATATGCAAACAAATGGCACAGTCTGTGCTTTGCGTTAAATAGCCTGGTAGTAAATGCAAAGTTACATTACCCCGAAGCTTTACTTTCACTCTGCTGCACGACTTCCTGCTGAAAAGGCAGAAGGTGTTAGCAAGAAATTAATGAAATTACGGCAGCTGGCAGGGGAAAGGAAACAAAGCTTTCCAACACGGAAAGGAAGTGAGGGCTGCAACTTAGGGACAAACTGGATGCTTCTACCACAGTGGTTAACAGCAGATTAAGTTTCGAAGTTGCAAACCCCACTGCCATAGCTGAGGCAATAATACCTCTTCGGAAGTTACAGCCTTGGGGTATTTGGCAGCACCTGCCTGAGTCTGCAGTAGTTTCTAAGGAAATTTTTCTTCACTAACCATTTGAATCTAAATCAAAGTGAAGAGTCTAGCAGACACTTCGGGTAGTGCTCAGACACGTCGCAGAACACAAAACACGGTTTTGTTATGAGAAGCTTCCTTACATGCGAAAACGTTTAAATGAAGATGACTACTATGCAAAGGTGGCTTAAATTTGGTCTTTCTCCTGCTCTTTGAATTTTGTGTTCTCAAACATTTCCTACTGTAACACTCAGCTGGACAGATTTAGAGTGCACGGCTCCATCAGAGACACAAATGTATGCAAACCCCTCAACCCAAGAACATGCACTGTCATGGTGAAAATAAAGCTTTTTCCATTATTAAACAGACATTCAACGAATCACACGGAAGTGCGTAAAGGATCGGTACTCCCTTAGATAGAAACAGTTATGAAATACAGCTGGTAACTGTTGAGTTTATTAAGGAACTGTTTTGTGGTTGGTTTATTATTTTTTTTTAAATAACCAACATGATACTTCCCCTCCAAATAAAAAAAAAGTAATGGAAAGAAACTCAGTAGAATGCAGGGAGAGAAGGGATAGAGGGACAACTCTGGACTGTTCTGACTTAGCAAAGACCTGCAACAACAGATCTCCAAACCCAGTGCCAAAGAGGCATCAAGCTCGAGAGGCAGGGCCAGTTTATCCAGTGACCAAGACTGCGGAGAGGTCTCGTAGCCCGTGCATCCTTGCAAAAAGCTCAAGCTGATGCATCGTCAGTTCAGAGAGCTGAGACAGTGCTAGCACATGTGAGTGATTTCAGTCTTCTCAAGTCTCCCATTTCATTACTTAGTGGTAATTAAGTTATTTTTTCCACACAGGGCCAGTTTAAAGCCAGTGAGTGCAATCTCTACCAGTACAAGTTCCGGAGATCCCAGTGATGTAGTGTTCCCTGTCAGCCACTGCTGGGAAGCGGGCCTGGACTGGCCAGAGGGCATGCCGTGGAGTGCTTTCTCCAGCCCAACCGAGCAGGCCTCGTTCAGGGAAGAAGCAACCAAGGAGACCACAATCACGAACGAACTAAGAATTAAGATTTGTCCAATTTGTGCGTGCGCTCGTGCCTCCGTAGGGTCCCTGACTCAGTGAAGGAATGACCACAGTAATTGCAAGAGTAGGGCTTCTCTCCGGTGTGGATGCGGTGATGGCGCTGGAGCGATGCCAGCCGGGTGAACGTCCCTCCGCACTCCTCGCAGTAGAAGGGGCGCTCCCCAGAGTGCGTCTGCTGGTGTCTTTTCAGCCTGAGCAGCTGGACGAACGCCATGCCACATTCCTGACACTTATAGGGTTTGTCTTGTCGGTGGATCACCTTGTGTTTGGAAAGCAGGTTAGGCTTATCGAAACCTTTGCCGCACGTCGGACAGGCATAAGGTTTATAGTCATCTTCCTCAGACTTTTGGGTTTCTGCACAAGGCTGATCAGCGTACTCAACAGTGTGCTGGTTACGGTGCACTACGGACCACGGGTTCCTAGCCATGCCGTTTCCCAAGATCACCATGGAGCGCTCTATCTTGTGCACATTGCGTAGGTGCCTCCAGACGTCAGCCGTGCGAATGAAACCCTTGTCACACTCTGGACATTTGTGTGGCCTGTCACTAGAATGAATGAGCTTGTGCATTCGCAAATTTGCCGCACGGAAGAACTCTTTGGCACAGACGGGACATCGGTATGAGTTTTCCACAAGGTGAGTTCGCTTATGTTCCTGCAGCTCGCTCATACCCTGGAAAGAGGAGCCACACTTCTTGCACCGATACGGCAAAGCTTCCTCAGAGACAGGCTCCAGGTCCTCATCAAACACATCAGCAAGAACGGCATTTTCGTTATCGTCACGTAGTCTTCTCCGTGGCTTCTTGGACGGCTCAGAGGAACAGTGCTCTACATCTTTACCTTCACGCTGCAGGTCAAAGTTGGTACTGGAAGGGACAAACACTCCAGCTGTACTCTCACCTCGTTTCTGGCAGTAGGTCTCATACATTTCTTTGTCTTCACACTGCAACTCTGCAGGAAGCTCCTGCTTACCTGAAGGTCCAGCAGAGTTGCAACGAGGACTGCACGTCTGCGAGTAATTCATGTCTACCTCCTCCTGGAGGTTAGATGTGTGGCCCACCTGCTTAGTGGTCTTTCTGGAGTAATTTGAATGCTTCTCACCTGTGTCACAAATGTTACTCTCAGAGTCCCAGTCCACGTTCACATCCATCCTCTGAGGCGTACGCTGTGTTCATCTGCAGCTCATCGATGATGTGTCTATCAAGAGCTTCAGGTCTTTCATGGTAAGTCCATCTCATTCTCAGCTCTTTTTACAGTCCCCCCTAGAAAAGAAAACACGCATTTCATCAGTGATTTTTCTGATATTAGCACAAGGTAAAGTTATCACAGTGAAGATTTTTCTCTGATTAAAAGAATGGGACAGATTATTAGTTATGCAGTAGGAGAAACAGACTCATCTACTATTATATATGTATAAAATATACATTCAGCATATAAAATACACACAGATTACATTTAATGAAGTTAAATCCTCTATCATAATCCAGCCTTCACTACAAATATAAACTGATAAACAATTTCCATTTTAAATTCACCTAAAGACGAGAAATCTTCAGAACTCTGGGGTGTAAACACTTTAGGCAAAGTCCTCCCGCATAGCTGCCCCCACCACAGGTCTTCTTCCGAGGATTCATGCTTAAGCCTTGTTTTTACCTTGCTAAATACGAACTAGGAGCACCAGTCACAAGGTGTTTTCTTTGAGAAACTAGTTAGGTAACGCGATGAGACCCAGAAACTGCATCAGTCAAACAGCCCAAACCAGAAGGGGGGTCTGGGGAGCTCGAGAGCACCTTTGGCCTCCCATCCTCACCAGCACTATTGTAATCGTCTTGAGGATATTTGGGGTTCCTGTGCCATTACCAGCCAGCACCGCGCAAAGACAACACACGCAAGGAAAGGCATGAAAGAACTGTCCAGAAAGCTTACTAATCGTCCTCCCAGACTTCAAAGCACAGCTAGTAATCCTCCAGAGCTGGCCCACTGCAACAGCTTCAAATTCTCTGGGGAAACTCCCTTTGCAGACCAGCCTCGCTGGCAGAAAACACGAGCGACGGTAATTAGTCAGAAATACCTGTCTGAGTCACAAACTTTCTCGGGAAGAAGATGCTTTCGTTTATGTCATACCGAAGCGTGGATTTGCAAGAGGTTTGCTAGATTTGTCCCCGACAGGGAACTTTCACTCGCCTGGTTTAAACCCACATTCACACCAAATTACTAGTCTAAGCTCAGAAGTTGCATTTTTCGCATCCTGATGGATACCTTGGCTGCTCCTCCGACCCCCACCTTCTCCTTCACACCCCCTTGTCATATTCCCATTACTCCCACGGTTTCTTCACTTCCTCTTAACCGCTTTTGCCTGGGTAAGACTTCTCTGCATACAAGCACGTAGATATATAAAACTACATATATGTGAAAATGTACGTATTTCTGTATTCCCACACATACAGAAATATAAAGCTTGTCTATTTAGTTTCGGTAGGTTTAAATAGTAATAAAGACACTATAGCAACGTGCTTTAAGCGAAAGGTCTTACTCACATCTCAGAAAGGCCAGCTTCATTCGAGACACAAGCTGCTCTTTCTTCTACTGCGATACAGAAAACAAGCCTGAATTAGCCCTCTTCATTAGTCGCTGCCTGGAACAGAGTGGCTCAAGTCACCCCCCAACTTCGAGCGCTCCCACTAATGTAATAACACGCGCGTGGGAAGGGGAACTGCCCCCCACCTCCCGCAAGGGCTGAGCCCCTCCGGCAGCACACCCGAGCCCACCTCCGATCTCCTCGGCTGGAGGAAAAACTTTTCCAGGGAGGCTGGCACTGCTCGGCTTAAGAAAACTCCCGGCCAAAGGCCCGTCCGGTTTCCGCAGGGGAGGAGGAATCTTTAAATCACGATGTAGCCTTAAAAACAACAAAATAAAAATAAAATTTTAAAAAAGAAGATTCCCCATCCCCAGGCGGAATGAACCCCCAAACTTTCCCCCGTGGGGCAGGGCACCGGCCCGCTGCGCAGACGCCGGTGCCGCCCCCGCCCGCGCCCTACCTGCGGGGCTCCCACGCCGCGGGGCTCCCACGCCGCGGCCCCGCCGCCACCGCGCAGGCCCCCGGCGGCGGCGGCGCAATCGCAGCGCGGCCGGCGGCTGCAGCAGCGGGGCGGGACCCGGGCAGCGCCGAGCGGGGGTGGGCCGGGACCCCCCCTCCCTTCCGAACCGCCGCGGCGGCCGGCGGGGCCGGGCGGGCCGGGCGCCGGCTGCGAGCGAGCAGGCGCCCTTCCCACCGCAAGGCGCTCCCGGCTCCCCCCCGACCCTTCTCCCCCGCTCCAGCCCGCAGCAGTTCACGGGGTGGGGGGGTTTGGGTGGTTCCCCCCCCCCCACTGGCAATAACTGCGCATCTTCCCGCAGACGCTTGGCGGCAATTGGGTTGCTTTGTCGGAAGGAACAGGCGCTGCTCTTGCAAGGAAGGGTCTGTCCACGTCCCCGACTTCTGCCCCTCACTGAAACTTGAAGGAGTATTTCTTCACCCCGAGTGCCCAGAACCGCACTCAGCATCTTCAGCGAAGCCTCGCCAGGGCCTGTCACAGCAGCACTATGTCCTTATTCCCGGTGGAAGTCCTCTGCCCGACACAACCTAGGATCCCATTTGCCTTTTCCAAAGCCGCCGTACGATCACAGTCCGTAGGCCCTCTCAGGCTCCTTTCCCCCATCCCTCACAGCTGATAACCCACCAATGCGGAGCAGAAATTTTCACCATTTCTCCACTGCCATTTCTGGAAGACTTCTCGTTCTTCCGTGGCTCTGCAGCCCTCCCTCCTGCTCACACTCCCTGTCAGCACATTTCACGTCCACTTTCGCATTCCCATCATTCACCTAACTGTTCAACAGGAGCCATCCAAGGTCCAATCCCCCAGGAGCACCGCTGGGAACCTCCCAGCACCTTCTGTTCAACCGCAACCGGTGGTCCCTGACCCACTCCCCTCAGGGCTCTGTATTTATCGTACTGACCAGTTCTGCGCTTCCTGCAGTCGAAACCACTCTCCAAACCACCACGCAATCTCGCAGAGCTCGCTCCTGCTTTGAACGCTGCGGTTATGTGGCACACAGCTAGCTTGCTGTCTTTTCTTAACAAAACTCTCACTTTTGGAAACACGCTTCTACAATTAATGGCAAATACAGAACTGAAATTAAAAATGAACAAGTGCTCATTACCAGCATGCAAATAGGGTATATAAAAATACTCAAAGTTCTGCTTTTTTGTGATGTCACAGATCTTTCTAAAAATATGCTGCTTTTTTTGTGATCTCACAGATCTCTCTAAAAATAAACACGAAACCAGAAACTGCTGGGAGTTGAGGGTGAGGAAAAGAAACGTACCGACTCCTGTCACACGGAAAAGCGAGCTGCTTTTGAGAGCAGAGTAAGTGGCAGTTCAGTTTCTTCAGATTAGGCAGTTAAAAAATAAGTTAGCAACATTCCTTTAATGGTAGTCCTTGAATCCACAAGACACTCACGTGCCGCTTAGTATGGCGAACCTCGCAGAGAAAGAACCGTCATTCCAACTCTCACAAACTAGGAAAAAAACCTCAGAAGATTTTCATTATTTTTATTATCCTTCTTCTGAGTTTAAAATTCCTAGACGTTTCTTACTGCAATGCAGTAGCCAGGCAGGGTAACGGCTTCCTTCCACCTAGACCCAAGACGCACGAAATCGCGTACCCCTTCCACACCCCTTAGAGGAGACAAGCACACAACCCTCCCCTCGTTCAGGAGTTCTCGTGAGGAAAACTCTAAGAATACATAAGCACATATGGCACCAAGATCTCCACAGCCAGGCGTATTTGCATGGGGTGCAGATGATGAATGGCTGTTTTTTTTAAATCCAAATCATGGTTTATTACAAGTAATTAAAACATGAGAGGATGTATGGAGAGAAGAGACGGAGGAGTCGCTCTGGCCAGGTGGGCCGTGCAGCCTAACAGCGACACTTCTGCAAAACCAGCACCAGAGGGTGGTGACAATCTAGGCAGCAACACCGGAATTTAGAGACCGCATGTGCACAACAGCTCTGATCTAACATGTCAGTCTTACGAGCGTAGATGCCCAGATGAGTCCAGCTAGTCCTGATCGTATCCAACAACTGCTTATCTCTTTTCGACTTCAACCTGATACAGTGGCAGCATTCCCTCTTGCAGCTGCCAAGGAATGGCGCAATGCCAGCTAACAATGGTCTCCCTCATAGGGATCATGGAGGAAACGATCACAGCATCTCCAGAGCTGGGCTCCAGGTCCTCCTCCTCCTCCTCAACAGCATCAATAAGAATGATGCTTTCATCATCCTCACTTCTCCCTTCTTGCGGTTCCTCAGAGGGTTCAGAGGAACAGCACTGTAAACATTCATCCTCACCCTGCAGGTCAAAGTTGGTGGGTTGGTCGAATTATGCTTCTGGTAGTAAGTTGCAAAGGTCTCCTCTTCTTCGCACTGCAGTTCTATACGAATTTCTTGTCAGACTGAAGGTCTAGCAGGATGCACCCAGGACTAGAAAGTGGTGAGTAACCTTCCTCCACCTCCAGCTGCAGGCTGGCTTTGCAGCCCACCCTTCCTGAGGTTTGTCTGGAATCACCCGAGTGTTCCTCACCTGCGTGACAACTGTCACTAACAGAAACCAAGTCCGCCTCCATCCTATGGTATCATACAGTGCTTACTTGTTAGTAATTGTGGAGACAGGCAGTATAAGTTCCTGTGACCTCTCACGGTTGGCTTCTTTCATGTCAGCCTCCTTAGAAAAGAAACAAGAATTTCATTATCTGCCAGGCAAAGATAGCATTTAAGGTGTCAGTTTAATTGAAAATACTTTAGGACTAATAAATAATGCAGAACACTCCAAATGGTGTCTCATGGGTTAGATCGAGGACCCAGGGCAACTCTATGCAGCACACCATGTCTTCTGTTGTTGGTCCGAGATGAGACACAAAGGGGCTTCTATGGCAGGGTAATAAACCCAGCACGTACACACCCCAACACTTAGACCGACAAAAGTGTCAACACACTCATAAAATTCATGAGCAGAGTCCCGAAACTAGCCTCTTGCTTTCAGTAATGAAGAACACGCCACTCTACTAATGTTTCCCTTTTAACCTAAAATAAAAAACGAAATTTGCAGGTCTTATCTCATGGACATTGGTCTTCAGACAAATACACTTAGTTCTATCAAGTTCCACATATTTTAATTTTTCCTCCTAATACTGAGGTACTTAAAATGTACTCTACCTTCTATTTCACGTGTTCTATTTATGAGCATATGATTTCATTAAATTCTGCATTCTAAGCCTTTCCCATCAGCCTTCATGAGTTATTCCAGCACACACACACAAAAAAGCTACAATCCTCAAGGAAAAGGCAGCAGAAAAGTAAGTGAAATACCTATCTCGCCACAATATGATTCCTATTAAAATTACGTTATTGGTGCTTTGTGCCCATCCTACGTTTATATTCCCGATACACATATATGGATCCCAAATCCTTCTTTTTATTTATGCTACCTCACTTTTATGTGCTTTAGATGTGAAGAGTCTGTCAGGACAGATGAGTATCCGTAATCTATTTGTCAGTTACATCTGCTTTGGGGTCATTTTCTATTTTTTTTTTTTAAAGGATTAGACTCTACACTCCCATGTTTCCGTTAAACTCGCTAAAAAGTGCAAACTTGCTTGCTGTCACAATGGCATCTTAATATATTTTATGAAGGGTTTAAAATCACATCCCATCAAATCTGAATTTTTATTGGCCATATAGGCTTCTCCCCTGACATCTGGCTACTTTGTTTTAGGACTGCCATAAACGCTTTAAACATCTGAGAGCTTCAGACTCTTCTACATAAAACAAACAAAAAAAAACGAGCCAAGTTTTCTTCTAAGTAGGAGCTGAATTCAGAGAGACTTAACTGATATTTGGCTGAAGCTTGAACTTTTAACTCCCCAAGGGAAAGATGGGCACACTGAACTCTGGTGAAACACTTGAAATAGCTGTTTACTGTTAGAGATACTGAATTTTGCAAGAACACCATCACAGCACCCAGCAGCAAGTGCTCTCCCACCAAAGCTGATTACACCACATGCGACATGCTACAGCCACAGAAAGGGAGAGCAAGCAGCCAACGCCCCAGCAGCACCCTGCCGAGAGCGCGATTAAAAGAAGGTTCAGGATCTCTGATGCTGTCCTCTCTCCAATCACCTGGAGCAAGGAATCGTTCCACTATCTCTAGCCAGCTCCAGCCTGTTATCCTAACATGGTTTTTTCTGTGAAGCTTGCCAGGATCTTCTAGATCTTTGGGTCCCAGTCAACTGGCATCTCATAAAAAAGGCATTTGGAAGAAACAAACATGTTGAAAAAACAAGCCCTAACTACAGCAAAAGTCAGAGAGGGTTACAAAATCTAGAGTCAAGCTGTAAAGAACATGGAACAATGAACAGGAAGAAACTAAGCCAGGACTGCAAAAAGCAGGCTAGTCAAGCAATAACTTTCTGGCATGCTTTGGTTTCTCAAACTCAGATTTTCCTTTGCACATATTGATCTAGACTGTCAGCAAATTTCTATGCAAAACTATTGTCTGATTTTGCTAACATCCCCAGCCCAACTCCGACAGCTCAATTCAAGTGCTGGACATGCAAGACTGTAAAGGAGTCTGCAAACCAATAACCCAACCCTTCTGGTGCGGGACAGAAGGTGGATACGCAAGAGCATCCATACCCTATGGCTCCCTGCAATAACCGGCTGGGGTTTTAGAGGAGATGTATCTGTTATCTGCACATGTACCTTATACATGCTTAGTTTTGGAAACCCACAAAATGCGTACATAAGCTTGTTAAGGAGAAATCTCTACCTGCTTAACAGTTCTCTCAATACCCTTGATCTGCACTCATTTGTTTTTATTGTAACTCTTGGATTAATAGGTTGACTCAGAAAAGCACTTGATTATCTATTCAAATAACCACTCAGCATAAAGGATTTTTACCGGAGCACCTGATTAGGCGTGAGACATTTTAGTGGTGCCCCAGGAAAACATACACTCTCTGCGAGTTCTTTTTTTTGATTAAAAAGGAAACTGAACGAGCAGCTCTGACTGAAACACGGCACTTCGCTCGATCCACCCCAAAAGCCCCGCGAGGGGAGTTTCCCAGCCCTCCCCCCCCCCAGGGCCTGTCCCCCCTCGCCCTTCGCTCCTCCCAGGCCAAAAGGGCGGTGGGCGGGCGGGAGGCTCACACTGCCCGCGGCCCGGCCCGGCGCTCCCCGCAGCAGCCCCCCCACCCGCACCCCCTCACCGTGGGCGGCCGGGCCGGGCCGAGCCGGGCGCTGCCCCCCGGCAGCCCCGGCCCCGCGGGCGGAGCGGCGGCGGCCGCCGCGGCCCCCCCGCGCCGGGCGAGGGCAGCGGCACTCACGGCCCAGCCGGGGCGGCGGCCGCCATATTGTGCCGGGACCCTCTGTAGGGAGGGGGTAAACACACCGCCCCCCGCTGATGACGCCGCGTGGCCCCGCCTCGGCCTGACGGACAGCTCCCGCCACCAATCGGCGGCCGCAGCCCGGCTGTCGGGCAGCGTGCGCGTCACCCACAGCCCCCTCAAACCCTCCGGTGCACGACACGCCCGGAGGCCGGCCCCCGTCACACCTCCAGTGACCGACACAGCCAGGGACCAGCCCCTGTCACACCCTCACGGGACGGACGCTCAGAGACCGGCCCCAGTAACACCCCTGGCGGGACTTTCACAGCTGGAGACCGGCCCCTGTCACGCCTCCAGTGTGACTGACACACCTCCAGTGTGACTGACACCCAGAGACCAGCCCCGTCACACCTCCAGTGTGACTGACACAGCTGGAGGGCAGCTCCTCTCACAACCCTTTGTGTGAGTGACGAACCCCCAACACACCTCCAATGTGACTGACACCGCCAGAGGCCGGCCTCCCTCACACCCCCAGTGGGAATGACAGTCACGGATCAGCCCCTGTCACTCCCCCAGTGTGACTGACACGCAGACAGCAGTCCCTGTTATTTTCCCAGTTTGACTGATACAGCCAGACACCAGCCCCCATCACACCCCCAGTGTGACTGACACCAACAGGGACCGCCCCTGTCACACCCCCAGTGTGACTGACACCGGCAGGGACCGCCCCATCACACCCCCAGAGTGACTGACACCGGCATAGACCGCCCCTGTCACACCCCCAGCGTGACTGACACCGGCAGAGACCACCCCATCGCACCCCCAGTGTGACTGACACCGGCAGAGACCACCCCATCACACCCCCAGCGTGACTGACACCAACAGGGACCTCCCCTGTCACACCCCCAGCGTGACTGACACCGGCATAGACCGCCCCTGTCACACCCCCAGCGTGACTGACACCGGCAGAGACCACCCCATCACACCCCCAGTGTGACTGACATTGGCAGAGACCGCCCCTGTCACACCCCCAGCGTGACTGACACCGGCAGAGACCACCCCATCACACCCCCAGTGTGACTGACATCGGCAGAGACCGCCCCATCACACCCCCAGCGTGACTGACATTGGCAGAGACCGCCCCTGTCACACCCCCAGCGTGACTGACACCGGCAGAGACCACCCCATCACACCCCCAGTGTGACTGACATCGGCAGAGACCGCCCCATCACACCCCCAGCGTGACTGACACAGGCGGGGACCAGCCTCGTCAGTCTCCCAGTGTGGCTGAGACTCTGAGGCTGCCCCGCTGTCACACACACCTGTGTGACTGACACAGCCAGGGCCCAACCCCTGCTCCAACCCCCAACGTGACTGACACGCTGAGACCACCCCATTCCCTGGCACATCACGCTCCCTTGAGGCTGACACAACCACCCCCCGTGAGACTGTCACTCGGAGACCAGCCCTTGTCACCCCCCCCAGTAGGCCTGACAGCCAGCAACTGGCTCCCGCTACAGCCCCTCAGTGTGACTGACACACCTGGAGACCAGCTCACCTTTCCACAGCCATAGCATGGCTGACACCTGGGGCAACCACCCCATTGGCACCCTGTGCCCGGAAAACCTGAGGGCAAAAGATACCAGCACGCCTACCACTCCCCCAGTATGCCTGACAGGAATCAGTCGCCTGTCGCAGCCCCGCGCGTCTGCGATGTCCCCCCTCCTCGCACAGCCGGCGAGCCCAGGCCACGTCTCTTCGTGGGGCTGAGGAAGCCAGAGACCAGCTTCTGCTCACAGGGGTCTCGCTAGAGGCAAACAAACCCCAACAGGAGACATCCCCGCCGCACTCACAGGAGGAGCACGCTGTTCTGTAGCATCCTTAGCCATGGAAAACACCTCGTCAGAGCATAAAAGTCTCCAAAACGAATAAAAGTGCTCTATCTCCATTATGGGTTCAAGCCCACCTGCTCGATCCTTCTCCAAAACACACCCGTCAGATGGGAAGGATATTTATCTGCTGGAGGTCTTTAAATTAAGCACCTGAGTTGGCCTTACGCTGGTACAAAGCCACCTAAACGCCCACAAATTCTTTAGCTGCTGGGTGAAAATCGTTGGCATGCAGCTGTAACAGGGTTGGGGATGCTGAGGCATGGTGTGACACAGCTCCTTTTCCTGCGCCTCATCCCAATTTCATGCTGACAACCTTCATCCCAGCTTCTCAAGATGTTTTGGATTTCCAACCCCCCCGAGAGTCTTACATAGGTTCGACAAATCTAGGGACAACTTGTCTGTAGTTCCTAATCAAAAGTCACGGCATTTGGAAGAGTGGCCGCTCCCCTGGGGACATCAGTTCCACCCGTTTATCAGTACAGCCTTCATCACTGCTGTCACACCCGGCCAATGCAAAGTTTTTCCCATAAAATCCCCACGGCTGTGCATTAATACACATTTTTTAACAACGCAGGATGTCTGGATACAGCGTGGAGATCCAACAGCAGGGGCCGTGCCCCCAAGCCGGGGCCTGCCGCGCCTGTTGCATGCTGTGATTTATGCTCAAACCAGCCGAGCTGCCCACAGATAACGGAGAAATGACTGCACGAGAGAGCGTGAGTGCACAGTGTGTGTATATGAGCAATCCCCTAAATATACCGGCTTTATGGGAGAAGCCTCCAGATTCAGGACTCTCTGCTAAATCAAGGCAGGGGTATGATGCCTGTGCTATGCAGATGAGCTGTCATATTGTCTCCCACACAAGACCGTCTCCAAAGGAACCTACACCTACTGCAAATATCCCGCAGCATATGGACATTTATAGGTCAACCTGGAAAAAGTGAGAGTAATGATTGTCCCAAAAAAGCAGGAACCCAAATAATTTTCCAACATTATTTTGGAAAACGCAGACGTGGAACAGGCTGAATTATACATACCTGAGAGCCATTAGAAAATGTCAGATCGCCTCTAAAATGCGTTAGAAGAAAAAAAACATGCCTCCAGCTTTCTTGTGCAAGAAGAGAATGCAGTATGTAAATAAGATTCCCTAATACAAATCAGTGCTGGAATGAATTTGCAAGTGTATTCTAACCCTCCCTCGTGATGGGGACAGTCTGGGGTTTCATCCTAACAGCCAGAAACACCAGCAGGCTGAAACTCTGACAGAGGAGCTGCACTTCCATTGCAGGAGCAACTGTGATGTATAATCCAGGAATTCCTCCCGTAACGATTTCAGAGCAAACCCAGAGTATTTGTTACCCTTCTCTACGTTGAGCTGGGAAAAAAAAAATAACTTCTGGTGCCAATTCTATGAAAACAACACGTGTGTCTTGACAGCATGCTGTTAGATGATTTAAAACTGAAGACCAACCAAGAATGCCACATTCTAGGTGCTGGGGGAGGAAGGGGACTGGCAGCCCCCAAAATCTGTTTGCATTTCCAAACTCTCAGCGTTCACCTCCGGCATGTATCTGCCATGTCTCCCAGTTGTATGCACCATCCTCGGTATATTTTTTCAAAGCTTCACCCTCTGAAAAGAGCCGAACTCTGCATTGACTGATGTTTCTGCTGGAGTGCTGATATGTCTATAATTAGCATCAGAGAGATTTTGCGGAAGGAGATGTCTCTTTTTTCTTTTTTCCTTTTCTTTTTTTGGTAAATTCGGATGTTGCACAGTTTAAAACAAAACGTTTTACTTAAAACATCAGCACCTCGGTTCATAATTGCAGAGTGGAGAAGAAGAGCACGTCAGTAGCTGAAAAAACCATTACATTTGCAGGGAAGTGACTGAAGCGTTTGCACAGAAGGGGGCAAATGGAGATAAGACAGGCAGTCTGCTTGCATTCAGCTGTCGGGAAACTTGTACAGCAGAGACTTACCCGTTATAAAAGAAGCAAAGGGAAAAAAAAAAAATTACAGGAACACCTGCTTTCCCTTCTCTCCTATGTGTGCAAACTCTGATTAGATGAATTATTGGACCACAGCTTGATCAGCGGAGGCAGCCCCTCGCCACCAGAACGGATCCCTCTCGCCTCTCTGCTGGGATCTGTGCACCCGCTTGCAGGACTGTGCTGGGAACCGCGTTCACAAAGGTCGCATCATTCAAGGGGGAGAAACCCTCTGCCCTGAATGTTTTGGCCATCACTGGGGTGACCAGCATGTCTGTCTTTGCCTGTTTGTATGAATACTTTTTCATTTGGCTCCTTTTTAGTTTTCTTTGTCATAATCCTCAGGAAGAGTCAAGACATAAAAATCCCTTGCCAACAGGCAGCTATTGAGCCCAGACTGGCCATTTTTTAGCCGCTGCAGTCTGTCGTCTCCCATGAAAGACAAACTTGGAGTGAAGACGGTCGTGTGGGTCTAGGCACGCTTGGGGCAGCAGAGAAGCTTTGCCTTCAGCCCTGCAAACACTCCCTAAGAGCCTTTCTCTGACAGGGAGCTGAATCTGTGCTGTCCCACGCGTACGAGGTGGCCGTGGCCGTACTGGCAAGGTTCGTGCCAGCATCATAGCTTTCCAGGCTGAGCTGCTCCAGCAAAATCCCTTTTCATTGCCCACGGCTACTGACCGCACAAGCAGGATACTCCTATTAAACACACAAATATCCCAGCAAAACTCCTCTAACCTATGAGGCACAAAAGGTCTGGTTTGATTTGCGTTTAGCAGCCTTCCCACCCTGAAGTATAACAAGTGCAGTATCATCTTCTTACACCGGGGAGATATCACAAAACACTTACCTGAAATAGAGGCGTCTATTCTCCATCTGGTAGGAAAACAAGCTTAACATTTAAAACTGTCTGCAAGATGGGAGCAACTGAAGTCCTGAATGAGTGCAGAAGGGAACAGAGTGTAATAAAACTAAACAGGTAATCGCTGATAGATTATCTGGAGACACAGGCTAATGCCAAACAAACCAGGAGAGAGAGCTGAAAAATAGCTGATAACCGAAGCACTGCTCCAGTGCGGAGTGTGGTAACAGGCAATCTCCTTCTTGACACCTCTGTATTTGCTTTTTTTGAAACTCTGCAGTTATTCAGATTAAAAACCATCACTTGCACAAATCCAGCTAACGCCTTTCACATCATTTTGCACATAGATACTCTACAAGTGCCTCTGTGACTTCGCACAGAAAGTAAATCTTATTTTATACAGAACGACCGACTTGCCAAGCAAAGTATAAGTTGTCCTACTTTTTTTTTTTTTTCCCCAGAGAACTGAAACTCGAGCTAATGAATCAGAAAATGTAAAACGATCAGAAAACAGCTGGAAAAAGAGGTTAAAATAGTTATTCTTGTTCAGGTGAAGAATCTATTGGTTATCTGTCCTAGATTTAATTAGTGAAAACCACAAAGATTGGCTAGCTCAGCACAAAATTTCTGACCGCAGCCAATTTCATATTTGACAGGATAAAATACCGCTCCTTAGAAGAGCTGGCTGAACAACACCTACGAAGCGTGCATGCTGATGAGCTTTCGGAGGGGAAATGGCTTTACAAACCCGGCCCCATTTTGAGGAAACGTATTTGGGAGATTCAACAAGTGTGAGGAGTAATCAGGGCGCAGCCTGGGTGCCTTTGGGTACCCAGCGCTGCCTTGGGGTGCGATTCTGGCTGCTGTATCCTTTTGGGTGACTTTTAAAGCGAAGGATCACGGGCAACGCAGAGCAGCCAACATAATCAAAGCCACTGTCATAGGTAATAACTTCAAGATTCCCAAACCGCTTATAAGTACATGATACCCATATAAAAATTAATGACCCATTGACTGCAAACAGCAAAGCACAAGGCAAAAACAGATTTGTTGATGTATCTATTTGCCATTTGCTGCCTGTCCTCACGCTAAAAGTGTTTCTGGTTATGGTTACTGTTAATTGCTTTTTATCTAACAGTGGAGCTAAGAGGTTTCAGCTGAGACGGGGTTTCACAGTGTTAGGCAATTACACAAACATCCAGATGCACAAAAATTCCCTGGTTTGTAATCTGGACGAGGCAGAACACAGCGAGTTATCTTGAGCCTCAAGAGAGGTTTCTGATCTGGAAAAAAACCCAAGGTCTGACTGACCAAGGAAGCATCAGGGAAGGTGAAAAAATGAATCACTGCCTCCTTGTGCTTCATCTGTTACAGCTCACAGATTAAAAATTCAGCCACGGTTGCCTGAATTTTAACTCATCAACAGGAACACACAGAAGCATCGTATTTTCAGACACTCCACATCTTCCGAAGACGTTCCTCCTAAGGAGGGCTTCCTTGTGCGGTGTCATTATCTCCGACAGATCTGCTTTGGAAATTTCCTCTCGGGGCTCCTCCAAGTTGACAAGTGAATTCTCTGCATCAGAAATATTTGTTCAGAGGCTGCCAGGCTCATCAGTCACTTCCCCGAGAAGGAGGCGGTCCAGGGGGGATTCTGCTCTTCCCCCCCCTATTGCCCCTGCAAAAATGCTGTTATTGACAGGACAACGACTACAGCCACATGCCTGTGCCACTTGTCTCTGTGACACTGCTCATTTCTCTGTGTCAGGGCTAGGAACAACACTGCTGCCTGGCCTCGGCCCTCGCAGCCGAATCACAAACACGCCAAAGGCGAGAGAGTAGCCTGGGCTGGCCTGGGCAGGACTCCAGCCCCTTGGGCACCCTCCTGCTCTGGGGGCTGGGAGGGCTAAGGCATCCCTGCTGGCTACCGTCCGCTGACACAGGGCTAATTATTTGAGACCTATCCAGGCAGAAGGGGAACACAAACATCCCAGCGTGGCGTTGTTTAACACGCACCTTTGGTGTGATGGCAATTCTTCATGGAGCGTACAAGTGATTTATGGCATCCCCATGTAGCATCGCAGGTGGACGAGGAGAGGACGGCTGGATCTCAGGCAGCATCTAGACTGGTGGGTTACCAAAGGCCTCTGACAGCTCCTGATTTGCTTAATGAGGAGCTCCTTCCTACAGCTCTGACTGCCGCTTCGTCATTCATCATTAACGAAGCACTTAGGTGTCTTATCTCTGAACAGTGAGATTTCTTGTGTACACATAAATCAGCCTCTCTCTAGCAAGAAAGCTCAGTTTTCACCTCACCCGCTCTTTCTGAAAGCGAAGGCTCTGCCACAAGAAGGAACAATACCTTCCCCTTTTCATTCTCAGACATGCTACATGACAGTCTTTTCCCTTTCAAATGTTATTCACTACTTTTCATTCCATGTTCACCAATTATTAAAACGATTTTACTTAGACAGAGACAAGCAAAGTATAGTGTAGTTTCTTCTTCTTGTTCTTTCATCTTCTGTGTTTTTGTCACCCAAGTGAAGATTTATTTGGGCTCTTTGAAAGACGGCTAAGGACTCATTTGTCATGATTATTCCACTTTTAAGCTGGTGCTGCTCTGCTACACATCCGAAACCAGATGAACCCAGTGGTGAACATGTCAGGTTTTGAAAGGTGTCGCAGGAGAAAAAGTGTTATTAGTTCATCCCGCTATCAAAGGTATCATGCTGGATTTTCAGCCTCACCGTTACTGCTGTGTCTATGTTTTCTGAAGCCAAAAGACGAAGATTCATTAATTAACAAAAGAAGCTGGGAGATAATCTTGTGATTAAGTTATTGGAGTGGGACCTGGGAGAACTGGGTTGATTTCTCAGTCCTGGGCTGGTTGCTATGTGATCTTAGTCAAATCACTGCACGGAGATAACGCAAAGCGCTGGCAGTGCCAGCTGCCCATGGGCTGCAGGCGCTGCGGGCAGGGGCTGCTGCACATTACATTTTTCATTGTTACCAGCTGGAGCCAGTTCTGCTGTAAGACGAGTGGAAATAACCCCCCGACTCCAAACGCATTTCACGTTCTGCAACCGGCCTTTGCTCAAGCTCGCTATTTTTCCAGAATCTCCTGTGATTGACTAAATCACTCCTTTTAATGTTTTTCCCCCTTTCCTCTGTTTCCTAGTGAATGTCTTTACCTTCTGTCTATTGCAAATGTGAACAGTTTTAATTAGGTGCTGTTGAAATGTCTTTTGCAGTTTGGCATCCTGTTTGGTTTCGCTCCTCTCGTTCTCTTTGCAGTTCTGTTCCTTCCCACATTGCTTATGTTTTCTTGTTTGTGGAAGCTCTTCTTTATATGCATAATTTAATCATGCTGCACTTCAATTTCGTCTCTAATAAGCATAAATAGGGAAAAGGGCATCTGAAGCCCATCTCTCCAGATGCTCCTTAAATAGTCCTCTTTTTCTCTAGCGTGTCCCTCAAATGTTACGAGTTTCCAGCTGAACTCAAGGACAAAGCACTCGGCTCAGCTCAATGGATTTGTTGTGTTTTCAAATTATATTCTTCATTGACTTCATTTTCTCTACAAAACTTTAGAGATCGTGATGAGCCTACACCTTCAACTGAGGTCCAGAACAGCAGGGAACTGCTCAAGAAACTCAACAAAGAGCCAAAACCCCAGGGGTGGTGCCATTAAAACCAGTTCCTCATCCCCTCTTTTTCCTGCTCTAGGGTTGAACTGCTGGATTTGGTTTCGCTCAAGTCATCCTCATTGTGTCAGCAGCAAATCTACACGGTCTTTTTTCCCTATGGAGATTTGCTATCGGTGTCTCACTACTCCACCCTCAGTGCTCTAATCTGTGAGCGCTGGATATCGCAAGTCATTTTTCTATATTAACCAGATCACTGTTGATCTAGTTACATCCAGCTTATCTGGGGAAGTCAGTAATTTCAATTAAGCTGTGTTACGCATTTACTTCTAGTTTTATAAGAGAAGATAGACTCTTCCTTTTATTCTTCCTGATCTCCAACAGCAATACTACAAAAATCATAAAAAATAGGGCTGCAGTGAACTGCAGAGGTCCATCAGTTCACCTCTCTGACACAAGAGCACGGTCATCTACACCAAATCCGCTCCAGAAGAGAATTTTAACAGGCTCCACACGCAAACTTTTCAGATGCAGCCTCTGTAATCTCTCCCACGATCTGCTCTAGCATTTACCCTACACCTATCATGATCATGTTTTCTTTCCCTCCTCTGTCGTGCTCAAACTGCATCTGCTTTGCTATTGTTTAAGCCTACTACTTCTTCTCCCACCCAGCCCTTGTGTGGCGAGCGTGATTTTTACAAACGTGCAACTTGTTATCAGATCTCCCCACTTATTCCTTCCCTCGACTGCTGACCTGGGCCAGTCCCCGTAGAGAAGTGGCAGAGGGCAAGCAACGCACCCTCTGAGCAGCCTAGGTTTGGGCTGAAGTCAACCCCACCAAAAAAAGGTATTAGGATTAGCAAGGTGAATTTTATGAGAAGCAGATAAATTAATAGTGACACTTCTTTAAAATTCGTTTTTCTGACGTTTGACATAAGCCAGTCAGGCGATCGCGTCCTGTCGTGTTATCAGGGACGACTGCCTTGCTGCAATGAAATCATTTAGCCACGCGTGGAAGAAGAGAGGATTAGACAGAAGACGACTTGGTGTGTGATGAATGGGATTTACAGGCAAACCCGCACGCTGCGCGGTCGCTGCCCTGCCTCCATCCGTGGGAGGGTGACGAACACGGAGCTGATCTCTGGGGCGCTTTGTCCTGGTGCTGATTCTAGTCAAGAGGTGAAGGACACTGCCAGGCTCTCCTTTGTGCTTTGGAGTATCAGCAAAACCCTTTGAAGGTGCTCTGGGGTGGGATGCTTGGCTTTATCCTGACCTTGGGAAGTACATGGGCTTGTCCCTTTTTCCACACCAGTGTGGCTGTCCACAGCTAACTTGGTGCAGTGATTCCACCTCTGCAGTTAGGACTTCTGTTTTAATGCTTTCCAGCACAGGTAAAGAAACTGGTTTTTACTCTTGTGTCATCAAATAAAGACAGAAAAAAAAAAAATCAGTATCCTGTAGCTTTTCCCCCGGTGAATAGCACCTCCCTTGCTGAGCGCTCCTAGCTCGATCCCGAGGGGACACCTGTTGAATTTCCCTTCTGCTCTTAACCACTTTCTGGAGAAGCAGCAGCCCCGCACTGCAAGCTTAGAGGTCTGCTCTGGGTCCGTGGCAAAAAACCCAAACTATTAACAAGTGACCTTTCAGCTACAGCGGATGAAACCCATACCCTAAAAATCAATTCCTTCAGCTACATTTTTCAGGCCTCCTTTGGACACTTTGGAGGATTCAAAGCCTTGATCTGACTTGTGGCTTGAGTCCTTTTTTCCAAAAACTGCACGTGGCGTTTTTAATTCAGGCTCCAGCCAGAGACAAGAGAGGCCAAAACACCAGAAAAGGCTCTGGGGATGGGATGGCTCAGACCGGAGCGAAAGACTTTCCAAGAAACCCTTCTCAGCACAGCTTCCTGCTCAAGTTTTCAAACCCAGCGTTGAAGTGACCTCCAAAATTATCCAGCACGTTGTTTACCTAGTGCAGGCTCTGACACATTCTAGGTTTGCTCATGCTTAATTGAAGTAGGAGAAGCCCTGGGTAACTCGGCTCTGACAGGCACCGTGACATTTTCTTTCTACAAGGGGAAACCTCAAAGTCGCTCATGCCTGATAAGGTCTGACTGTTTCCACAGTTCACATTTACAAAGGAAATAGGTAAAAATCTCTACAGCCACTGGAGAAGAAAAGGAAGCCTTTTTACTGTGTGGAGTGAAAACCCTAGCTTCGAAATTAAGGCAGCTAAAATCACTAGTTGCTTTTCAAAATGCTGGCCAAACAGCTGCTGTTTGACATTTGTGTGTGCAAAGTTACTGTACAAAAAAAGGAAAGAGGAGAGACGTGTTTGGAAGCACAGTGGTAGCTGCATGCAGAAGAAAACACATGGCTCCTTCCAGCCCGGATTGTGTCATTTAGCGTGCGTCTGGATGGTGGAGCTGAAGGCATCGCAGCCGACGTGCTTGCTGGCTATCGAAAAAACACTCGGGGAAATGCAGGTCAGTGGTGTTAACGCTCACGGTGGGATCACCCTGGCTGCGCTGCTGGACCGCACCAGCTTTTGGTCATCTCACGCGCCTCCCGGCAGTGCAGGAAAGCTCAAGAGAGGATGCTGTGTAATATGGATGCTTTTTTCTGATCCTGGGTCGAAGCCAGGACTCCTTCAGCCCTCATGGTGGGTCTGTCCAGCATCACCATGTCTGCAGGACCAAGTTCGCTTGTGACAGCGGGGATGCAAAGGGTGAGCCCCATTTCAGACCCTTTGAGGGCCAGAAATGCTGCGCCATAAGAAAATCAGCAGCCACGGCAGAGAGGAGAAGGATGCCAGCAGCGTTATATTAACGGTCAGGGAATCCTTACAGGTGAAGATGACACAGTCAGATAAATTCAGGGTGGTACTGCAGATGAAGCGCATGCCACTAAGCTAATGAACGCACGGCCTGCATTTCAAGAGGGCCTCACTGCAGTGTCAGCAATCAGCTCATTTTTGCTGGTCAAGGCAATGGTAATGGTGAGGCAGCAATGCCAGCGAGCAAGAAATACCCTGAGATGTGGTGACAGGTGATTTCAGGCGACCCTTAAAATAACCCTAAGATACTAGAGCAGGAAAGAGGTGTAGATTAAGGTATAAAAGCCGACCCGTTGGATCAAGTCCCTTCGCCACGGTAGCAGAAAGTCCCACGGTCACTGAGAAGTTCAGCTACAATGAAACAAGATCGATAGGTGCTTAATTAGAAGGAAAGGTGGGGAAAATAAATAAAAGATGAAACCCTTTAAGTGAATGGACAGCAAACCCCAGCAAGCAGGGCCTCTAAACCTGCACCCGTGAGAAAACAGATACTGCTGATCCGGCAGCGGAAGAAAAGCAGGGAGCAAAGAGTGCCAGGTGCTCCAGAGACGCCGTGAGCTACGTCAGTACCTGGAGTCGGGCTTCTCCTGCTGCTTGCTCCTGGGACACCAGGTCTATCCTGCGGGAACGGGAGGCTTGTCCTGGCCGCGGCAGCGGGGTGAGGCTGTGCAGCTCTCCCCTCCCTTCGAAGTTATCCCCCGACTGCCAGCTAGAAACCAGACACCGCCAACTCCTTGGTTTATTCGCCTTCATCAATATTTTAATAGATATTGGTTTTTACTGTAAGAGACATCACTTCTTGTTAATTTGAGTGCTGGAATGGCACTGGCAGGCAGAATACCTTGGCTCCAAACAAACCCTGAGGGGAAAAGGGAAATATATTCCTAAGAACAACAATTGGAAAGAATCTAATTCAGTAATAGATTTTGTTTGGTATCATTCTGGCACCAGCAGTCATCTTCCTGTTATTTTTAGGTTCTGATGACGCCAACAGGTTTTGTTTTTTTCTTTATGGGGTTTTATTGTTGCTGTTATGCAAAAAAATCCCAAGGAGAAAATCTCCATAGTTTAATCACATTGAATGAAATTGCAATTATTTCTAGAATTTAGGACTTTGTACCTCTAGATCCTCAGCAAAACATGCAGAGGTTTGCCTGAGTCCAGAGAGGAGGATAAGGACTTCTTGGTTGGCTTTTGGGGAAGGATGGAGGGATGGGATGAGGACAGAAAGCAAACACATATTTACCTAGCGAAAGACTAACAGGGTTTCAGATGAAGCATATTACACGGCCCAAGAAGCAGAATTTGTGTTTATAAATACAAAACAAACATCAAAATCATCTTGTTTCATGTGACAGCCTCTTTCTTTGCATTTTTTTTTCCAAGGAATTAGTCATGGAAGTATTTATTTGGGGATATTTGCTGCAGTAGCGATACGAACCAGGCACCAAATATTACGAATGCCCAGTCCAGTATTGTTTGTGCTTTCCACTGGGTCGTGAAATTCTTCATCCGTAAAAAAAAAAATACGTGCTTTGAAGAGCTTTTCCCCGTGATTTCCTTTGCTTTGTGCATCACGAGGACTTATTTTTTTGTGCACTAAGTGACTTGATAGCAGGGTGGGGATTACAAATCCAGACGGGCTCCCAAGGAGAGCGAGGGCGAAAGGAAGCACATGAGCATCAGCTGTGCAGCCCCGCACTCGGGGTGCTGTGATGGGAAAGAGGTGTGCCTGCTGAACCCCAAACCCCCTACCTTTATTGACTCTGAATTTGGGAGCTGTCACAGATGGACATGGTGGATTGACCACGAAGGGGCCGTGCGGTTCCTGAACCGTGTTGCCTGACGCAGGCGCCCGCTCACCGAGGTGCAAAGGGATGCTCACCTAGCTGTAAGCGCACCCGCAGGTCAGGGTCGCAGTCCGGCTGAAATAACTCCATCCTCTTTCCAACTACTTCTTATTCTTCAGTGGAAAAGCCTCTTCTCACATTTTATTACTGTGGAGGAGCAAGCAGGGAGAGGTTTCACTGAACATCCCTGTCTCTTCTCAGGACTGCTTGGCCAAGGGAAAAGCAAGAGGGAAGCAAAGACCATCAGATGATTCTCTTGGGAGCTGCATGTCCCCTTTCAATGGAGGCCAAGAAAGGACATTATTGTTCCAGGACTGGCCAAAATAAGAGTTACCCAAACCCTTACAAATGAGGGAATTTGTACTTAGGGACAGCAGGATCCTATGAGGAGCGGCTGAGGGAACTGGGGATGTTTAGTCTGGAGAAAAGGAGGCTGAGGGGAGACCTCATCGCCCTCTACAGCTATCTGAAAGGAGGTTGTAGAGAGATGGGGGTCGGTCTCTTCTCCCAAGTAACAGATGACAGGATGAGGAAGTGGCCTCAAGTTGCGCCAGGGGAGGTTTAGATTGGACATTCATAAAAATTTCTTCACCAAAAGGGTTGTCGGGCATTGGAACAGGCTGCCCAGGGAGGTGGTGGAGTCCCCATCCCTGGAGGTATTCAAAAGGCATTTAGATGAGGCCCTAAGGGATATGATTTAGTGGTGGACTTGGCAGTGATAGGTTAATGGTTGGACCCGATGATCTTGGAGGTCTCTTCCAACCAGAATGATTCTATGATTCTATATCCCCTCAGCACATTTACTGCCAGGCTTGAGGTGTTTTCTGTTCTTGCTTGAGCACTTGGGATGAAGAGATATTGGTTATAAAACTGCTTGGCTATGAGGAACAAGATGCAAACTACAAATTCATGTTTTTAAGAGTTTGTTCAGCTTAGACGTCACTTCTGGGCTCTGAGTTATAGAAGAACCCATATTTTTCAAGGGTTAATAACTGGTGAATTCTTTCTTTGTTTTGGGTTTGTGGTTTTTTTTCCCCCTTTTATTTTTATTTTTACAATTACAAAAGGTATTTGCAAAACATTTTTTTTTTTCCCAGATAGCTTCTGGCTGCTTTCAAGTTGAAATTTGGCAGTCAGCATGCATTTCTTACTCAATAACAGACACAGATTCTGCACTTTAAAACTTGTGGTGGGTACAGACCCAAGAGGTTTTTTTTTCTTTTCTTTCAAATCTGCATTACAATCACACATGACTTTTAAAATTATTTTTAAAGCAAAAGCTACAACAGAAAACCCTAGGATGCATGTTAGCAACAGTCAATTAGCCACATATTGCCTGGGCGGCTCTTCTAGAAAGGGTTTTTATCAATAATCAAGTCCTGGAAGCTGATGAATTTTACAGTGGGATGACTTAATATTGGGGAACCAGATTGCCTCGGCTGCAAAACAGACACGAGGATGTGTGGCTTTGTGTCTCTCTTGGGTGCTTGTCCAAAGCCAGCCCCCATCAGCCCTGCCTGGTGGCTTTGCTGGTTACCGGTCAGTCGGGGTTTGGCGATGGGTGCTCGTGGGGTGAAGGATTTGGGAGAAGGACATTCATTAGCATTGCTGGAGGGGAACTCCTTGGCTGATCCTGCTCCCTCCAGGCTTTTGCATTCATCACCTCGTTCCCTGGAGGGAGGTACATCAGAGAAGAGGGAAATGTGCACATCTAATTTTAACTTTGAAGTGGGGGAAATGGTGGCGGGTTTTTTCCTGGAGCTCCTTTTTATTCCCCCCCTGCTCGCCCCAAATATCTTTGCAGACTTTTTAAAACCTAGTTGGTTTGAATATGCACAGGCTTCTTAGCGTTTGCTCGGACCAGTGCCTTTGGGTAGCTTTTTGAAAAACATGATAAATTAACATTTGAAAAGGTATTCCCACACACTCTTTGAGCAGGAAATGTGGCTTCCTTCTCCACCCACTTTATCGCTAAGCAGCTTGGAGATAAATAATGGAGACTTTCATGGCCATTGTGGTTAAAAACCATCATCCGCGCTGGGATAATCTCTCAACTGTGTCTTTGCTGAGCAGGGAAATCGGATGGGGAGCTGCACCTAAATATCCAGGTATTGTCTCTCAGCCATTGCAGTCTGCTTAAAAGAGGGTGAAATGAGAGATGAAGCACATCAAGAAAGCCACAAACAGAAACACTCACCTTTCAGCCAGTGCTGGCCCTGCCAGGTCTCTCTTGCTGGACACCGTCACAGCCATTGGCACTCGGTGAGGCTGGAGAAGATGCTCCGCTTCCTTGTAGCCTGTCCTTCTTATATACGACCTTGGGTCCAGACGCACAACCAAGTTATTGGCAGCTTAAAGCTACCTCCTGGCATCTGTACAGGCGAGTTGAGCCAGCCCTGGGCGGAGAAGCTTGCTTTAAATCACTTCCCCTTAGGGTATCATCGCATGAACATGCCGGGCTTGGGTCTAGGACCTCAATTAGCATCCTTCCTCGGGCTGCGTGTCTTGTGCTCACAGACCAGCTTGCTTTGGGGTAGCACGGGGAAGGGACTAAAGGCTTTGCAGGAGGGACAGGCCTTGAGATACCAAGTTTGGGCAAGGGTCGTTAGAAAACTTTATGGGCAAAAAGCTAACAAATATTTTAGGTGACCTACTGCACCAAACGTGGAGACAAAATTTAAACCGTTGGAGTGCAAAATCTGGGAGCCAAAGCTCTCCTGAAGGGCACATTCCAATGCAGCTGTAACCAGGTAGCTGCAAGCAGCACCTTCATAAAAAAAGAAAGAAAAACAGACCCAATTTGCCATCCAGGCCTCAGTGTTTTCTTGCCCATTTTTGCATGTGCACCAATCTGCCAAGCCAGATGTACAAATGTGTTGTGTGGGCAAACAGGCACTTGTATGGGCAAACATTGCCTTGACGCACACGTTCTTGTGGGCATGAAATCAGGCGGTGCACAGAGGCGGCGAGGAGAAGTGGGGCTGGGTGAAGGCTGGCCCCTCTGCCTGGCCATGGAAACCCTTCCTCTACTCCCCGACACCAAGAGGCCAGGATAAGCAAGCCTAACAAGGCTCAGAAAGGTAGGCGATGTTGCAGGACCTCCTTGCCACCAGTGTCCCCAGCAGGCTGAACCATCCCGCCTTGCCAGCATCGTGGTGGACTTTGGCAAGACCCCATGCCTGCCATGAAAGCCGTGCTTCACTGAATCACATCCAAGGTGATGTGATCAGCTTGGATGCGAAATGAATCACATCAAGGTGCTTACCTCATCTCGCATATGAATTCATGTCTTCCCCAGGCTAGGAAAGGGCACCCAAGGAAGCAGGAAAGTGCTATACCACCCTACTATCACATGCAACGCTGTTTATCTTCTGCTATCTATGAATAACCTTGTACAAGCCATTAAAAACAGGTGTGAAGTAATGCATTTGCTACGCTTTCACAAGCTAATTGGGAGCATTACAACAAATGACTAGGTAATTAACCAGTGTTTCAACCCCAGTAATCACGTATTGTGATTCTAGCAGAACCACAAAGACTCTGTAATATTGACTCCTTTTGGAAAGAAGCACCATTAGCGTTACAGTCTGAGTCCCTGTCCTTAAAGGAAATAAAATGCTCCCGGAAAGAGCAGTAGCAAAGGAGTGTTTTCCATGCTTGGTGCTCTTGGAGCGACCTGGAGCTGGTGATCTCCAAGCGTCAGCCCTGACAGCTCCAGCGGAGCAGCCCTTGGGCTGTGCCTCTTGGCAGAGGAGGTAGGGGAACGGGTGAGATGGACTTCATCTGGAGCAAGCCCTAGCTGTAGGGTGGCTACACACGGCTGGTTTGGGCTGAACACAAAGAATTACTTAAAGAAAAGCAGAGGTGGGGGAGAGAGACCTCTTACAGCACGTCCTTCCATCCTCCGTGGGTCCAAGGAGCCTCTGGCCAATGCGATGGGCAGCAGGACCAGCTCTCGGCGGGGAGAGGACACCAGCTCCTGGTCAGGGTGGAAGACCCTCCTTCCAGACCCAGAGGGCCAGGTGCCACCGTGGACTCATCTTTGTGTCAAAGGCCAATTACGTCTGATTCGGGGCTCAGTTCACTCCGTCTGGGTGGAAAAAAGAAACAGCTTCAAGTGTCCTAAAAAACCCCATGATCTGAGTATCGGTCTACTGCAGGTTGCTTTGGATTTAGAAGCCCCCGCAGCCAGCGCAGCCCCTGGAAAGGCCCAGGGTTGCTGAATATCAAGGGCGACTCGCAGCAGAAGGAGCTGACAAACACAGCTCCCTCCTGCAGCTCTGAGCATGCCTTGGTGCGCTGCTCTGTCTGATGCAGAGGATGCCAATCTGGCACTGAATTCCTCCTTTAAAACATTCTTCTCTCAGCTCCTAAAACATCCCCCTCCCTCCCCAAAATAAACAAACAAGTTAGAAAGATCACGAGCCTGGGAACGGGCTGAAGGCAGGAAGCTCTGCGAGATGACGGAGCTCCAGCATCCCACGAAGGCGGGGGCTTGCGCATCCTTCTGTCTCGTGGTGGTTTCCGGCCCCTTTGCATCACACCCCGCAGCTCCCGCTCCCCCCGCACCGCAGCTAGCGCGGAGGTGGCTCACACGGACCCCGTAGCAATGTCACGGCGGGTGCTGTCAGGGTGCCGAGACAGGGCTAGCACGGGGTGACCTTCAAGAGAGCCAGGGTGCTGTAGTAGGGCTGGTAGCTCACTGGGGAGACACGAAATCTACGTTATTAACTCTAGGTAAGAAGGATTTACCCCCCATTCCATACCACAGTGCTCCCCTCCATCCAGCTGGGACAGGAAGGAGGGCTGGGTGTGCCTGACATGAGTCCTCACCAAAACTGAGAGAGACAAGAAGGGGTGTGGTTGATCTGAGCCTCCCACCAGCGAGGGCAGGACCAAGGGATGCCAAGGCAGCTCCTGTCTGTGCCAAGGGCCAAGACGGCCGAAACGTCTCTCCCTGCCTGAACCTCATCTGCCCTTTATAGGTCTCTGCCCCCCTTCTTCCTCGAGAGCAGCAAAGCAAAGTGGAAAACAGAGGCTTTATGACAAACAGTACCTGTTTCCATAGAGATTTGCTTAGAAAATACACGAGACGAAGATGGAGGTTAGCGAGGAAAACACAAGGGCTTGTCCTTGTGCATCACAGGAGATGTCTCACCCGCCTGCGGCGTTCACCAGCCTCCACTCTCCTGGACGGGGCCGGGTGCGTGGCAAGACCCCCAGCCCGTCCTCTCTGCACGTCCCTCCCTGCCACAGCAGATCTGCCGGCCGGTCCTGGCATCCCCCTGAGGATGTCCCCAGCCAACCCCCTCTGAAGATCAGAGGTAAAAGAGAGGAGCCTGGCTGTAAAACAGCAAGAGGCTAAAGGCAGAAATGACAATCTTCCTAAGGGAGGGGACGAAAGCACGAGGCAGAAAGCTGCCATCCTCCCGCTGCCTGCGAGGGGTGCGGGCAGCACGAGGCCTGCCGGTCTGGCAGGCACCGCATCCCACCCCACGACTGCGGCATCGCCCCGCAGCACAGCAGCTGCTGGGCGAAACCCTCCTGCATCCCTGTCGATGCTGAGCGACGCTCAGCCTGTGATTCACCAGCCGCGGTCGCTGTGCTGCGTGGGATGGGACAGCGCAGCCCCGGTGTCGGTGGCTGCCTCTGCCCAGCGCTCCCTTTGCAGGGTGGCTGCTGACGAGAGCCTCGCCCATCGCTTCTCGCGTGCTTGACACAAACCGGGCCAAATCCACCCCGGTACAACTCTGCTGACATCAAGGCAGTGAGAGCTGCCGCTTCTGTTTAACAGGGGAGATTAGAGAAGTTTCCTTGACCCCACAGAATCCAGGATTTTCTTGTTCTCCTGGCAAATCGCGATGCCTCGGGAGGAGATAAAAGCATGGATGCAATTAGATTCTCTCCTATTCACCTTTAATCAGCTCTCTGAGGAAACGGGCTCCGTAGAAAATTGTTGCAAACACTTGATTATTTCCACAGCTTTCCAGAGTAAGGAAAGAGTTGCAAGACAGACAGGCAGGGTGGAGGAAAAAAAAAAAAGTGGGAAGGGGCAGGCTTGCAGGACCCTGCACCGGTGCCCACCGCCACTATGTGATCTTGGCCCAAGGTGGTAAGAAGTAGCTATTCCCCTCACCAGGCAGCGGGGTGGAGAGAAACGCTGGTCTCACACGTTTGGTAAAGTACATAAGGGGATGCAAGAAAGGAGTTAAATAGATGAGAGACTTTCTCAGACCACGGTATGTTGTCTTGAGGAAAGGGAGACAAAACCCGAGAGCATTGCCAGGACAATGGCAGCGGGGTCGGGCTCGGGGACGCTGGCAGCCGGCTAGTGAGGCTGGACTGCTGAGGAACGCATCCGGGCCAAGGGAGGGGTGCGCTCGCGCCAGGATGGGGTCGCAGCCTACACAATCTCTGAAAGCAGAGATCCTTCCCCTGCACGTAGCCTGAACTTTTGGGAGCCCCCGGGATGGCTTCAGGCCTCGAGGAATCGCCTGCTTCTTTGATGGGAAACCAAAGATGGGTTTTATTGCCGGCCTCAGCTGCGTGGAGTCTCTCACGCAAGCACCAGGCCGATCCACAAACAGAGGTGTAGCATCGCCTCCCAACAGTACATCCCCGGAGGGAAGTGGCCGTTTTTACGGAACGGGGATGTATGAATGGCAAACAAATTCCTCAGCTAAAGAAACCCACGGATTCACAAGAAGAAAATTACAGCAGTCTCGAGAGGGACACGGGCTTCGCCGCACAGGGAGAGAGACCGTTTGGGGGCAAACGAACCTTCTCCTTGAAGAACAGCAATGACTCAGCTCCACCAGCTGGGAAAAACAACCAGACGGAGCCGGGCATTTTCTCAGCACAGGAAAGCCTTGCCGGGGAGGGGGCAGGAGGCGGCCGCCGCTCGCATCCAGCCTCTGCGAGGCACACCAAGAAAAGCCAAGTGTCCTACTGCGCCTTCCAGCCGGCGGGTCGACCTTCACCGTCACAGCACCATCGCTCTCCCGGCCACCCCGGAGCCATCCCTGGAGCTCTCGATGCCACTTTGATCCCGCCGCTCCTGGCGGACAGAGCGGCAGCCGGGGCAAGCCCAACTGTTGCTAGTGCTACCCTCTGCCGAGCGTGTTTGCAGGCACACGCCGCCCACGGAGGGGGAGAACAGTGGTGTATCAGCTTTTCCCAACAGGGCTGGGAAATTAAAATGCAAACAAGATTATTCGGTATTATCTTAGCTGGGCACAT
This sequence comes from Phoenicopterus ruber ruber, assembly GCA_009819775.1. Taxonomy (NCBI): domain Eukaryota; kingdom Metazoa; phylum Chordata; class Aves; order Phoenicopteriformes; family Phoenicopteridae; genus Phoenicopterus; species Phoenicopterus ruber. The sequence continues at coordinate 30,574,688 of CM020222.1, forward strand.
TGAGAAATCATCTGGCTCTTGCAGTCCTGCAAAAACAAGAGATACTCTCCACTGGCGGGGCCTCGCAGCTGCCTCTGCACAGTCTCTGTTTAAAAAGAAAAATTCATCCACTCTTGGCTCGGTCTGCAAGATCAGCGCCCGAATAGACACGCAGCAACAGATACCTGCAGAGTGACAGAGCATCGCTGCAGAAAGGGCGAGGACAAGCCGCTCTGCGCAGCCCCGCAGGCTTACGGTGCCTGCACAAGACAGCGGCGGCGTCACGGGGAGCGGACCAGGAACTCGGGTCGCTTGGTCCTCCAGACAGCAGCTGGTACTCCTGGGGGATGAGAGCCGCGAGTCTGGGTCACCCGCCCGTGACAGCCCTAGCACTTCGCAGACACGCGGGGACAGCTGGAAGTGCAGTAGACCGAAGGGAAGAAGGAGCAGGTTTCCTTTCAAAACCACGGACATTGTGTTCACTTGAACGGTTCAGTTGAAGTGACCAAGGCCCGGTAGGACCCACACCTGGACGAGCAGGTCGTCAGGCACGCGCTGTGCTCGCTGCTGTGATTCAGCCAGGAGCGCTCCTGACTCAGCGCCGAAAGATCACTGCCAAAGAGCCGCCGGGGTCCCTGTGAGAGAGGCTCTTATGAGACACTCGTGGCCGTGGCTGCTGCTGGAGAGCTTAGAAAATGCCAGAATCCCCTTTTACAGGGGATCTTTGCCCTGCTGCTCCATGAAGCCCCCGCTGCATGAGCTCACACAGCTGCTGCAGCTTCAAGGAGCACCTTGAGTCATTGGTTTTAGCTGCAGCTGCAAAGGCATTGCCACGCAGCCTCTTTTGTTGGCTGAGGAAGCCACACTAACTTCCATGTGACAGAAAAGCCACACTAGGCTTTTCTGACTGGGATGTGCTACATGCACCTCCCGAGATGCAGACGCCTGCGACATCCCAGATTTGACCGAGTCAGGCCAGTTGCTGACTGCACTTTGATTAGCCGTGGAAGGAATTTTCATCAACATATCTGCAGCCATCCTCGCCCCGAGCAGCATCGCGCCCGCCAACACGAGGCACGGGCAGCCAACCAGGCATGCAAACAACCAGCCTGCAGGGAGCCAGCCCCGTGCCAGGCGAGCTCAATCTGCAACGGGCAGGCAAGGCAGGCAACCTCTGCCTGTACAGCGAGCGAGCAAGCTCTCACCAAAGGCACACTCTGCTCTCTCCACTGCTGAGACCTCACGTCGTCAGGTAACTCGCGCTTGGAGCCAGAGCCGGGACGCTCAGGACTCAATAACCACCTCTAGTCTCGTTCTTCCATCGATGAAGCTATTCGTGCCTCCATAAAGTAGAATTTGCTTCTCCCACCCTGAGCTGACATGTTTCAGGGAGCACGGGCTGTCTCCTCCTGGGCGTCCAGATGGCACCACCCCCAGGAGCCCCATCTCCGCTGAGAAGCAGGCTGTCGCTGCAGCACACGGCAGCAGCGAGCCCAGGGCTTCTTGACAGCGTCGGAGGAACACCGAGAGAGCTTGTGGTGCAAAAGTGACAGCACCTTGCAGGCATCTGCCACCGTGACCACGCGAGCTCTACGCATGAGCATCGCAGCCCTGTGAAGGGGTGTGGAAGAGCAGCGGTTAGGTGGCAGCTCCCTCCTTTTATTTTCTCTAGGAGCAGTTCATCCTCACGCTTCTGGGGACTGGGTTTCTTAGGACAGGGTCTGCACGGGTCGCCTCCAGCCCTGCTGCCCTTTCCGCTTCATTTTGATTTTGCCCTCTCTTCCTTTCTACACCCATCACCTGTGAAGACAGGCTGAGAGAGTTGGGCTTGTTCAGCCTGGAGAAGAGGAGGCTCTGGGGAGACCTTCTAGCAGCCTTCCAGTACCTAAAGGGGCCTACAAGAAAGGTGGAAAGGGACTTTTGACAAGGGCATGTAGTGACAGGACAAGGGGTAATGGCTTTAAACTGAAAAAGAGTAGATTTAGATTAGATATTAGGAAGAAATTCTTCACTCTGAGGGTGGTGAGGCGCTGGTACAGGTTGCCCAGAGAAGCTGTGGCTGCCCCATCCCTGGAAGTGTTCCAAGACAAGTTGGATGGGGCTTTGAGCAACCTGGTCTAGCGGAAGGTGTCCCTGCCCATGGCAGGGGGGGTGGAACTAGATGGTCTTTAAGGTCCCTTCCAACCCAAACCATTCTATGATCTGATCGCACAGTGACATTTAATCCTGCGTCGCAGCCTATTCGGCCAGCGGCACCGAAGAAGTCAAGCCAAGCTGAGGTTTGGATTAATGGACCAAAACCCACTAAAAAAAAAATCCCACCAGCTGGTCCATCCCCCAGCTTCCCAAGGCACTGCTTGCCACCAGCACCGCTGCGTTAACACCAGGACAGCCATCGGGTCTGCCAACTGCCCAGATTGCCCCAGCGGGTCAGCGATACGGAAACTCGTGGCCATTTAGTGCACCCGCTGCTGAGTGCGCCACAGGACTCGGGTTTCTGCCAGAACCCCAGAAATGCAAATTAAAACATGGCTGTTCAAGGGAGATTTTGCTATTCCCAGCCTCTGAATGGAGCCACATTTCACATCTGCCCCCACATGCCACAGCGTCGGGCACAAAGCACAGGGATAGGCATGAACTAAAATTCCAGCTGCATCTTGAAATAAATCTATGTGCAGTTTTACCACTCGCCTCTCAGCTGTCCCCTTGGTCCTGCCGTCATCCGTTCCACTTCTCCGACTGCCAGGACTGAGGCGGGGTGTTGGATGCTGCCAGGGAACTACCCTGTTCGGAGTAAATCCTGTCTCTGGAGGTGCAGGGGGGCTGCTGGAGCAAACGGGGAGTAATAAAGGGAAGGAGGCTGCTTGAAGAAAAAGGGCTCTGAGGGCTGAGCTGAGCGGGAGGAGGACGCCAAGGAGGAGCCCCCTGAGTGACCCTGGCAAAAAGCAGCCTTCCCTCCTCCCCGCAGCACACCGTGGCAGGGGCCCACGGCATCGACACCGGGGTGGGGAGGTCGGTGCCTTGGCCACCAGCATTACTGCGCGGCCTCTCAGCTTTACGGCATCAGGACAAGGCTCCGTGCTGTAGGACCAGGCCACAGCGGGCCCATCCAGTCCGGGTCCCTCACGGGAATATCGCTGCCGTCCTCCGTGCCTGCCTGCAGCCGCATGATGAGGATGCCGACGCTCCGCGGCTTGCCTTCCTCTGCTGCAGCACCCAGCCCGCGGGCGATGGGGCTCGCTCCTGCGCTTCTGCTCTGCACACGGGAGCCCCGGATTATCTTTGGGCTTCTGGAGGTTCTTCTGATCTACAGAGAAACACAAATTTATGGAAAAATACAAACACTAAATAAGCTCCCCCTGCTTTATATTCAAGCTCTCATGACAGGCGTTTGTCAGGAACAGAGGATACAGCGTTCTCCGTCTGCAACATGTCTCCTTATGGCAGTGCTGGCAAAATCAACAACTTGTTCTACTCATGGCTGTGAAATTCAGCCTGGGAGGTCTGTCTAGCCCTCCTGACCTCCAATTTCCCAGCTAAAATAAGTTTTGGTTGCTGGGAGAAGAGCCAGACTCCCTCCCAGCGCTGCTGGAGCTTCTCCCCTGCCCCAGCCCGTTTGTGGGACAGCATCCTCCCAGCTCCCCGTTGCCTGCAGCGCTGCGCGGGGGTGGCAGAGCCGTCCCCCTGCACCGTGAGCCGAGGGAAGGGGCAGAGCGTGGACAAAAGCTTTTTTTCTTGCCTGATTTCAGCCAGCAGACAATCACATACCATCACTTATCCACTTCCTTCGCAGGCTGAAACATTACCTGTTCTCATGGCCTGTAATAACATCTCCGAGTTAATTTACTGGAGCTGTAGTTATTTGTGTCCAAAAAAAATGGCTTAACCTTTTTCCCTGGATGCAGAGGCTGGTCCGAGCGGTAGGTTAGAGCCCCAGTAGCAATGGGGGACAGCAGGTCAGCCCCCACAAGCACAGCCCCAGCTGAAAGCCTCCTGATCCCCCACCAGGTAACCCTTGTAAGCAGAGCAAAAAGGGGTTTCTACAGGGGGAAACTTTAAGAATTAGGATTAAAGCATTCAGGCAGCGAGCACCAGCTCCCGCCGAGGCCAGAGACCAAGGGACGAAGCCATCTCTGCAGTGACCTGCTGCAGCTCCCCCGGGAGAAGGGCAGGGAAAACCCCCCAGCCTCATCACCGCTATTTAAGAGGCGGCTCACAGGACACACCTGGGGTCTGCAGCATCTCCACCCTGCACAGCTGGGAACGGGCAGCCGAGCGTGGGGCCGGCCCCAAGCCCTCTGCAGAGCACCTCAGGGCAAGCCCAGGGGCGCGCTCGGCGCCGGCAGCTCTGTCTCCAAACCGCACGAGCCTCGCGGTGGCATGGGTGTGTTGGCGGAAGGTGTGTGCATGCAGCGAGCGCAACCAACGGGGTCTGGGAACAGCTAATCCCAGCAGGGGCTGCGGATTTGATTTGCAAAAATCTCCTTCTGCTACGATCCGCTTGCTTTGGCTGAATATTTTGAAGGCGTCCCTCTAGCACGGGGGTGTGCAGGAGGCAGAGGTTCAAAGAGCAACAGCTTTACAGACAGAGAGGATAAGTAGTCATAGAACAAGCCCGTGCTGATATTCATTGATGGGCAGCACCCAGAGCCAGCGGGTAACCCCAGCTATGGGCCAGCCATCTCTCTCACCCCGTTTCCTTGGGCAGGCGCGCTCAGGAGCACACACGAAGGAGAAGGAGGTCTAGCGAAAGCTGCCTGCTGTGGCTGAGATGGCTTCCCAGCCATTAGCTGCTGTCACCGGAGCGTATCTCTAAAGCTCTTCCTAGGGCAAGGATCACTAAATATTGGAGCAAAGAGAGCAATGCAGGAGAGGAGAAAATTAGCAAAAGCAATTAGGCAGGTCAGCTTCCCTTTGTCATGCAGACGGTGGTGGGCCGCATCTGGGGCACCATAAAGCCTGGGTGGGAGCGGGCAAAGAAGCTGCAAAGGCCTCTCCCTTTGGCTCCCTGTGAGCCACTGGGCTCTCCAGCATCCACGGAGGCTTTCCTGCCGGGATGCTCCTGGGGCGCGACGCGGGGGAAGGCCAGCCTTGCTCAGAAACGTCCCGTCGGGTATGTTTAAACACCCACCAGCCTCTCACAGACAGCGGGAAGAAGCTGATTGTGTCAAGCATCAAATCGCTGTCGCTAGCGCAGGCTGAAAACCCGCTCGAGGAGTTAATGCAGGGAAAGAAGAGGCTAAGACAAGAAGAGAGTGGCGGCACATGTGACTGATAATCCCATCTGCCCGTTTCACTGTCAGCCGTAGGTCTTCATCCCCGCCGGTGCTGCCGAGATGCCATCGGCGCAGAAGAGCAAGCTGGTTCTCCGCAGCACCGGTCTGCTCGGCGCAGGGTGGGAAGATGTCCCTCTTCCCAAACCAGCACGAGGCGAAGCAGGGGTGTGCCAACACTCGCCACAGAAATGTCCCCAAGCAGCAAAGAGGAGCGGGTGGGCATGGGTGGCTTCCTCAGCCTGGCTTGCACCCTCCGTCGCTCTCCTTCCCTGCTACCTGCTGGGGCATCTTCCACCCCTACGTGATCGCTGAGACCTGGGGGCAAGGATGTTTGTCCTGGCAGCGGGGCGGACCAGCCACCATGGGACACGCGTGACTGGAGACACCAGGCATTTGGCGACGTGGGGGCCGCGGCAAAGCCCCCCGTTCCCAGGACCGGTGTGGGTAGCCTGGGCTGGGGGTGGCAGACTGGTGTGACCCGAGGCTGCGTCCTTGAGAGGACGCAAGGATGCACGGCCTGTCCCGTCACCCCCCCCATCGCACCCCCCTCTGCTCTCACTTCTGCGGCAGAAAGCAGCTGCAGCTATTCCTGCCGGGAGGTGTAAGACAAGGCTTTGCCAAGGGGCAGGGGAGGCTTTGCTAATTCACAGCTCCTTCGCGCAGCTCGCGCTGGTTTCCTAATGCGCTCCTAAGCTGCTGAAGGAGGTGAGACTTGCTGACACAGTGCAATATCACATGCTGGAGGAACAGGGGCTCAAGCTGGGACAGGTTCTTAAAAAATTATGCCTGTGTAAATGAAGCCCACCCTTTGATCAGTGAGAAAAACCTAAAAAAAGCTTGATTGCACTTTTTTCCCCACCCTTAAGTAAAGTAGCTATGAAACGATATGGCCATCTGCAAGGCCCTGTCAACGCTTCAGAGGCCGGGGGAAGGGGGCAGCCGGGAGCTGTGGCCCCGGCTGGTGGCCCTGCACGCTCCATGCTTCGCCCAGACGTGCGACGCCGTGGCCCGAAGCCCTCGTGTTTGCCCGGGCACCATTTGCTGAATTTAGCATAGGATTAGACTCCGCTGGGAGGTATAACCCTCAGGATTATTTCCTTCCTTTGCTCCTGCCCTTTTGGAAAGGAAAAAAAAAACCCCACATCATTCATGATGGCCACGATGCAGATCTGTGAAAATCAATCTGAAAATCACATCATCTATGGCAGATTGCTCCATGAAGTGACTGACTGGGTCCCAGGGGAGGGCGCGTGGGAGGGAGAGAAAGCCTAGCTTAGGCCTGGCTTTAGCAAATAACTGCACATCCTTAACCCTGAGCCCTGTTCCTTCTCCCTTGCACCCCAAGCGGCATCGGTACCTCTGCTGAAGTCTGCTGGAGCAGCCTGCCAAGCGCGTCGCGTCCGTGCCCTGCTCCTCAGGGCAGCTCGCTCAGGTACTGGACCCGCTGCAGAGGCATCCAGCTCTCAGCCTTAGCCCGGCGATGGCTTCGAGCCGAGTGCACCGGGTGATTTTTGGCTGCAGATTGCCGCTGCTGGGTTTCCACCGCTCGCCCGGCCCTCCCAGCACCCGGCTGCCCCTTGCCAGCGGTGCCGGGCACCTGGAGAGCCCCGCTTTGGCAAGAGGAAGGTGCCAGCTGGGAAAGGAGAGCAATTAATGCTTTTTGCGTTCATTTAGAAGGCAGAATTGTGTTGGTCTGGGTTTTTTTTTATCTACAGAGAAATAGCAAAGGCAAATGCACAGTGGGCTCTTTCCTACTCTGTGGCATTTTACCAAGCGGCAGGGTGGCGGGTACCGAGACAAGACAAGCCCACGGGAAAGGCAGGGGTGAGACCAGCCCTGCCCATCCCCTGTAAAGTCAGAAGTGACACAAAGCAGCTCCCAAAAAGCTCCTGGGAGACAGCATTTGCACTGCTAGGGGCCAGCTTCCAAGGCAGTCCACGGTATTTCACCTGCTCTCGTGGGGTCTAGCAAACGCAGCCAGGGCAGATGCGCAGCACGGTATCACCGAGCAAGGAAGATCATTGTCAAGAGACATAAATAAATGAAAAGAATATAAACTAGAGGTGCTGAACCAGGCCAGGCTGTTCAAGCCCTTCGGGGAGGACAACCCTTGTGAGCGTATCCCGTTTCCCTGGGGAGCCACGCTGGTGCTGGGAAGGAGCAGCGGTTATGTGTGCTCGCCTGTGGGGGGGATGCTCGCCCGTGGGGGGGGATGCTCGCCTGGGGAACCGTCGGCGCTGCCAGCCCACGAGCCAGCAACGCCACATGGCCCCCAGTATGAGTAAGCACCAGCCCCACTTGAGAGCCCACACGCATCCTTGGCACCGGGAGAGCATGCTTGTAAGCACCACCGGGGGAATGAAAAGGGAAGGGGGACGATGAGAGCCGCCCCCAGCGTCTCCCCTCCGAGCCATCAGCTGTATCCCCAGAGGGAGCAAACCACTGCCCACTCAACCCTGTACGTATGGATTTTAAACACCTCGCCGGGACTGGAAAAATGAAGACAAAAGGTTTCATTCTTCCAAGTTTCCCAGTCGCCCCCTCTTGTCCCTTCCTCCCCACAGGGGCTTGGGCTTGACTCCAGCAGCCTCACATCCGAGTTCCCCCTATTTTGCTGGAGGAGTGAGCATGGTCATCACCGGGCGTTTGACCGCGGGCGTGTTTGAGTGCCCGAGGACCGGAGCCAGCCTTCCCTCGCAACCCCCCAGGGTTGCACCATCGCTGGCATCCTGCCTTAAATCTGGGGACCCTTTGGGGAAGAGCCAGTGCCCGCAGAGTTACAGATGCACCCGGCGCCGTGTGCCTTCGTTTGGCTTTGCAGGGGGCAGGAGGAGGAAAGCAGGGCTGAGACAGAGAGAAAAAACCTAGAGAGATGAGGCCTCTTCATGGGAAGGGTCTTTTCCCGGGAAGAAGAGCGAGGTTACGGGGTGATGATTTGCTGCAATCCCAGAAAAAAGGGTTGTTCATGTCCCCCAGGTACCTGGATGCAAGACGAGCTGTGCACGACACTCACTGTGATGCCAACGCCGTGGGCAGGGACTGGCCCCACATCCCGGGAGCCCACGAGCCGCCTGGGCAGCTCTGCCGGGACCCGGAGCTGGAAGGGCCCTGGAGCACCCGTGGGCGAGGTGAGGGGAGCACACACAGGCCGGGTTTTGGTGCTTCTGGTGGCCCCGTCCCCCGCGGCTCCCCAAGCCCCGGCGAGGAGGAGCAGCCCCAGCGCTTCTGCCAGCCGCGCGCCAGCAGCATCTGTTTCTGGGGTACTTTTGTTCCCAATTTATCCCCTGTCTCCCGGAGCTATTATAAGCAGGTACAATCTGCATTGCCATTGTTATTCAGATGATGTACAGATAATTTTAACCTTTCTGTTCCATTTGTCAAGGGGCTTTTTTTAGCCTCTGCGCCTGCCAGGCAGAGCGCTGGCTCTCTGACAGCGAAGTCTCCCTGTCTCGCAGCACCAGTTTCCCTTGCTAGCGCGAAGCTCCGCCTTCCCTGGGTTCTCCAGGTATCTTTTTCATGGCCCCAGATGTATTAGGGGATTCGGGGAAAGGCAGCAGAGGAGGTTAAGCACTCAACTAGCAACATCCATCACCCATCCTGGCAGCAGCCTCCCAGGCAGGGCTCCATGGGATGTCCGTCAGAGACCTGCACACTCAGTCCCGCTTTCAAAGCCTTTGGGGCAGTTCTTACTTAAGACACTCCAAAAAAATGTTAACACAGGACTTCTGGCCCGCACAGGAGGAGGTCCTCTCCTTAAACTGCTTCCAGCACCGGTGCAAAGCCCTCAGCGATGAAGAAATCATCGCCACCCTGCAGAGCCTTCCCCACAGTCGGGGGTGCAGGTCACTTTTTTGGCTATAAAACGGGAATGTGCTTCCCAGCCTGACAAATGCTGGGCTCTGCCTCCAGCCCCTGCCCATCACCGCATCCATCGCCGGGGCGAGTGCCCTCATCCTGGGTCCTTACGGAACTGTCCGCTTCCCATGGAAAACATGCTTTTTAGCGCTTCATGACCCAAGGAATTGAAAACCAAACCTGACAGCATTTGGGAAATAAAGGGCAAGATGCACAACGTGAAGGGCAACATAAAGCCAGTTCCTACAGGTCACGACGTCCGGGCTCGGTCCCCGGCCGCACCACGCAGAGAGGGGCAGCGGCGCATGGGTGATGCGCAGGGTAAGCTCAGCTCCAAGCAGTCCAGATGAGCAAAGCAACTGTCTTCATCATTCCCTGAGCTCGTCTTGGCACAGCACCCTCCTGCCGCCAGGGAAAAAAAAAAGAGTCCTGTTGGAAAGCCATAAAATAGCCCTGTCATCCACGCTCAGCCCGCAGACTGCCGCAGGCTGCTGACTCGCCTCTGCCTGCCGGAGAACTTTTTGTGCTTTAAACAGCTCTGCAAAAGAGAAATGTAAGACCTGACTTCAGCATCTTTGCTTGACAACTCACCCGTGAGCTTTGGACGAGGCAACAGCATCTGAATCCACTTGACATCTCCCAGGCGCAGGTGTGGAGGGGCGGCCAAGCTGTTCGAATCCCCCAAAGCCCCGGATCCCAGCATGTTTTCCAAACCCGTGGTTTCCAGGCTGGTGCTCCCTTGCATTTCTCCAGCGATACGATGTCACCGCGATGCTCTCGGCTTCCCCCAGACAGTTTGCTGTCATGCCGCTGTTAACAGCTCCTCAGACTCCTGGCCCTGGCCCCCCCGGTGTCCCCAGACCCCCCCATGCCCCTCAGCCAGCGTGTCTGGAAGCAACCAGGCACCAGCCACAGCTCCCCCGGGGTGAGCCCCCTTCTCCTGCCCCTCTCCTTGGCAGCCCCCCCATCCTGTCTGGGGATTTAGGGACACCAGGGCAGCGCTGGCAGGGGATGGCCGCTGTGCCCACGCTGGGGACCCCCCCATCCTGCACGACGGGGCTGCCCAGCACAGGCTGTGTGCCACCCCCTCCCTGGCACAGGGACCACCGGGCCCTTCCGCGGGGGTCTGGCGTCTCACCCGGGGTCCCCGCAGCCATGCCGGCGTGGGGGGGGTGCCAATGAGACGGGGTCCACGGTGGTTCTTTACAACAAGGTTTTATTTTTCTTTCCTTTTGACAAAAAAAAAACATTGAAGTTGTACATTGCCATCAGTCGGTTCGGTTCCCCGTTTGGGTCCGAACGAGCACGTTATATTACAACATCCCGCCCCAGCGCCTGGGGGATGAAGGCAGAGCATCTCCCACCCACCCTCGGCCTTGGGAGCCGCCAGCCCCACACCGGGGGGGCTCTGCCCTCCGAGGCCTCACGGGGGGACGGGAGGATGGGGCTGGGACAGCCAGCCCGGAGGGGACAGCGGGGCTCCATGCTCTGGGGCTGCCCCATCTCCCCGCACACCCTCCGCGGTCCCCCCAGGAGCTTTGCAGGGCTTCGAGCCCAGTCCCAGCACCAAACTGGGAACCAGTTGCATGCTACTGGTGAATTCCTGCCTGGGCAAGGGCTTGTTCCGTGCAGGCAGAGGTTGAAACACACCCCTTCCTTTCTCACTCTCCCTCCCGTGGTCAAGCACGGCCAGCAGCCCCCAACGGCGAGCGCAGTGACAGATCCTGGTGTCCGGGAGGCGAAGGACGTGTCCAAACAGCCACGGACGAGAGATCATACAGCAACAAGGTGAGTCCAGCGCCTTGAAAAGCCAGACGCAGGCTGCAACAGTGCCTCGGGGCTGTTTTTCCTTCCCCCCCGGCATAGTCTTTTCCGTGGTTCTCCTGGGGGTTGTTTTTGGTTTCAGAGATGTGCTTTGGAGGTGCCACCTTGTCCCCACGGGTCCCTGCCTGCCCTCCCACCGCGGGAGCAGGACCACCGGCTATTGCAGGAGAGACAGGAGCGGGCCATTTTTGGCCCCCCCCGGGAAAAAAGGGGCTCTGGTTTGCTTCATACAGTTCCCGTACATTAGTAAAACACAGGTCTTGCATGCCAAAAAGCTCAGGTTCGGACGCCGCAGCCCACTGCCACGTGCGGGTGCACCCCGAGGGGCTCTGCCCCAGCCCGTACCACCACTGCAGAGCATCACCACCACTGCAGAGCATCACCGCGCACCACTCGGCAGCCCCAGAACGGGGCCGAGGAAAGCAAAACACCCAAAGCTCGAAATCCGCATGAAACGTGCCCCCTCTTCGGGAGCATCCCTCCCTCCCACCCACCCAACAGCCAGAGACACAAAAAGCCGCCTCCTCCCTCCCCGCGGGCTGTTACTCAGAGCGCGGCGTATTGTCAGACACCTTTCTGCATTTAGAAGTAGACGATGCCAGCACCTATATTTAGAGCACGTACGGCATCGCCTCCCCCGGCCCCAAGCACCACCGCGTCCCTGGCCCCGGCCCCCGTGCTGCCCATCAGGCCTGGCTCCCCCAAGCTCCGGCACAAGGACCAGTGCTCCAGCAGCTTTGAGCCGAAGCCACGGGCCGCTCACGGATGGCTGGAAGGGGACAGGAGATGCCCATGCCACCAGCCACCACCAGGGACCTTCCTCACAGCTGCACGGGGCATGGCTTGCCCCCAGTCACCGCGATGGGGGATGCAGGGGCTGGCCCAGAGGGATGCAGAGGGTTTCCCAGGGACTTTTTGGATCCTTTGGCAGCTGGAAGCGTCTGTTCAGGAAGCGGGGGGTGAGCAGGGACAGCAGAGGTGCCACCCATGGGCAGGGACCCATCAAAGCAGTAGGAGGTTTCGGCCCCATAAGCGAAACCTGCTCGTTGGGCGCGCAGAGGGCAGTTTGACCATTAGAAAGAGGCGTTTTGGTCCGCGACCGAGCCCCGGAGCAGGCAGCCTTCAGCAGCTTTGCTTCTCGCAAGGCAGAGCTCCTCCGGGGGAGCTCACAAAGCGATCGGGGCAGGGGCTGATCCGCACATGCAGGAGCCGGGCAGTCTGTGCCCGTAGCATCTTCCAGGTGGGAAGAGACATGGGTTACCCGGGGTGGCAGGGACCAAAGCAAAGCCTGGCCAGAGCTGCTGCTCAGCTGCCTGGAGGCAGCCCCGAGGCCCCGGACCATGACAACCCGCAGCAGAGCGAAGCCTTGGGCAGGAGGAAAGCCAGGACAAGGGCCGCATCCCATCTCCGCACGCATGGCCATGCCCAGTCCAACCACACCAGCCCGACTCCCAGCCCACGGAGCAAGCCCTTCCCTGAGGCTCCAAAGGCACAGCGCCCTCCGGCTCCCCAGAGCCACGCTTGGGCTGACAACAGACACAACTCGCTGCATGCCCAGCAGAACCACACCGGTGAGCACCAGGGTGAGCCACCCATCGCCACGAGGCCACCAGCATCTCCCCGGGCTGGCAGGCATCGCACCCGCAGCCGAGGGTGCGCGCGGATCGTTAGGGCTCACAGCACGCAATTACCAGACTAATTAACGACCGGCGCCAGAAGGCAGCCCTGTACTGCCTTTTCAGTACTTGCAGGGGCCCGAGCCACCCTGCTCGGCCCCTGGACCGTGCTCCTCTCCCAGAGCCCCACCGGCTCTCCGACACCCACCTGCCGCCGCGCCGGGGCCACGGGGTTTGCAAACCCCGCACCCCCACAGCAGCCCCCCTCCGAAGGGGGTGTCAGGCCCCGGGAGCGGGCAGGGGCCATGGCTGCAGGGGAAACTGAGGCAGGGGAGGTGCCGAAGCTGGGCTCCTCTGCCGGGAGGAGGGAGGGATCTTACGGCACCGTCACGCACGCACAACATCTTCTCTCCCCTGCGGACGTGGGAATCTTCTTTTCCTGGGAAAACACAGCAAAGAGGCCTCTGAGAGGTTTGCCATCACCCCCTCGGCACCGCTGGCGCCAAGCGAGCCGTACCCCCGGGGACAGCCCCGTCCTCGTCCCGTGGGCACCCCACTCCCACGGGCACCGCACGGCACGGCCGGCAGCCGAGCCGCCCCGAGACCCCTCGCTGCAGCCACCTCTAACGGAGAAAACACGATTCCTGCCGCTGGAAACATCTGGGACGGGGCGAGGGGAGCGGGGCGACGTTCCCGATGCTGTGCCACAGCGACGGGTGCGCGGCAGCCCCCCGGGGAGGCTTGGTCCTGCCCCCGCCAAACGGGGTGCGGGCAGTAAAAGCCCCGAGGGGCTCCCCAGCGTTGTCAGATGACTAAAACAAATCCATGTATGTGTATATCTTTATATATACAGCATATAAATATATATACACACACATACCGTATATACACGCACAGGCACACCTAGAGTTCTCCGTATATAAATAAATATATGTCGGTGGGAGACGGGATACATTCGGCAGCGCTGAGCCCCCCGCCCTGCTCCCGTCTGCCCCAGTACAAACCAGTCGGCTTCGGTTTTGCCCCCCCCCCGGCAAGCAGAGCCGCTCCGATCTGCCTGGTGCGCCCCGACCCCTCGGCCCCCCGCACCCTGCCGTCACACCTCGCCCCTTCTCCAGGCTGGATGAGACCCTCGAGGAAGGAAACTCAAAGCCACAGCAGCACGAGCCCAAGCGACAGAGCAAAGGGGGCCCTGGTACCCCCCTCGCTGGGACTCTCTGGCCTCGGGGAGCGGAAAACCATCGGGATGAGCCTTCCCGGGGGTCCCGCTCGGGGCAGGGAGCGGGGCCGCGGCCGGGGGGCTCCTCCTCGCCCCCCAGCACGTGCACCCGGCCAGGCCGCTCCGCCGCCCATCAGATACTTCTCTGTGCAGAAAAAAAAAGTGATAGTAATAAATGAAAGTCGACAGATTTTAATTTTTTTTTTGCACAAAGACTTTTTTTTTTTTTTTTCTTTTTTTTTTCTTTTTTTTTTTTTTACCTTACCCACCGTTCCGGTCGGTTTGGTTTTCTCCTTTTCCCCTGCATTTGGTTTTGGTTTTGTTTCATTCCCAGGCGTGGCAAAGAGCATGCATTGGAGAGGGGCAGGGTGGCGGCGGCGGCGGCGGGGGGGGGGAACTGAGGCGGGGCGGCGGGGCAGCTTCTAGCACTTGTCGTCTTCCTCGGTGTCGCTGAGCACGTCGATGCTGGCCCCGCACATCACGCCCTGCCCTGCCCCTCGCCTCCGCCGCCGGTAGTGCCCGTTGGGCATCTGCCAGCTGTGCCGCAGCGGCGGGGCCGAGCCGATGGTGTTGGAGCGGCCGAGGCTGGTGGCGACGGCTGCCTCGAAGGTGAGCGTCTCCTCCTCACCGCAGTCTGAGGCGTGCGAGTCGTCGTGCAGGGCCAGGTAGGGCTCCGAGATGTAACGTTGCGGGGTGGACTGTCGGCTCTGCTTCCCCGCCGGAGAGCTGGAAGACTCGGTCAGGCCGGCGGCGTTGGGCTCCAGGGTGGCGGAGAGGAGCGGGGACCCCCCCTCGCTCTCCTCGGGGGGCGGCGAGGCGTCTCCGGCGTGCCGCAGCATGGAGGCGTAGGAGAGGAGGGGACGCGGCTTGGGGGGCACCGGCGGGAGCTGGCGGCGGCCTCGCCGGGGGGTGCTGGTGTCCGAGATGGAGGGGATGGAGCTTTCGCTCAGGGAGCCCGTTCCCTGCAATGCACCGAGACACGCTGGGGAATACAGGGGCGACGGGCAGCGCCGCACACCCACTCCCCGCTGAGCCACGGGGCTCCCCAGAGCATCCTCCCACTCGGACGAGGCCCTGCTGCGCCATCACCTGCCCCGTCCCTGCTTCAGGGTCCGCTCCGGGGACAAGGATGCAGCTGCTCTTGGTGGTCAAAAGCAAAAAGCTTGTGGTGCCCAGCAAGACCAGGGCACCCACAAAGCTGCTGCAGGAAGAGCTAATGGCTCGCCAGCTGCTGGTCTCCACAAGCAGCATCTCCGCGAGCTTCGAGCACACTCAAGCACGGGCATCTCCAGGCTGGGACACCTCGACCTTGGCGGGGAGCGGATACCATGGTGGTAAGAGGACCAGCGTGGACATCCGCCCCTCTCCCCAAATGCTCTGCAGGGTGCCCGAGCAGCCCCGACCTGCTCAGCTCATGGGGGACACGGGCTGATGCTACCGCAGGGAGGAGAGACGGCACAGAGCTCCCAGAATTGGGGCTTATCTTCCCGGTTTTGGCAAGGAGCTTTTTCTACGCCTCCCTTTGTGCTTAGGAAGGGGTTTTTGTCACCCACCTGCCTGTTGGGTGTCTGCGACCTGCCCTCGCTGGGTGACCGGGACTCGCGCCGCCGCTCCGGCGACTCGTCGTGCGCCTGGGGACTCCTCTCCTCCGAGTTGCAGCGGGAGATATCGGGGGACAGCAAATGCTTGCGCTCTTTGGATCGCCCCCGCTCCCTGCCGCCCGAGCGATGCCCGTCGGACCGGTGGCCTGCAGGACAGCCCTATCAGTCCCCACCGTGCCCTCCCCAGGAGCGGGGGACGCTTGGCTGGGGGGTTATTTTGGCATTGGCGTGGGATGGGGCCACCCGGCCTCGCTCACCCGAGTCGGCGTTGAGGCGCCGGGCGGAGAGCTGGAGCGAGGAGTGGTAGCTGCGCCGGCGGGACTTGTAGGTGTTGTCGCTGCTGCGCTCCATGGAGAACTCATCCAGCCAGGAGCTGTTGGTGCGCTTGTCTCGGATGGTGGAAAACGACCGCCGCATCGAGCTGGTGTCTGTCACCACCTGCAAGCAACCCCGGCCGGCCGGGGAGGGGGTTAGCGCCGGGCAGGGCTGGGGGGGGACGGCGGTCGAGCAATTACCGCTTCACCCACCATCACTGGCACCCCAGCCTCCGGGATGGGGAGATTTGGCGGGGGGGGGGAGGCCAGCCTGAGCACAGCCCCCCCCTATAATCTCTGCACAAGTCAGGGGCGGGAGGAAAGTGAGGTTTAGCTTTCGTGCTCGCGGGCTCCCCTGCCCCAGCCGGCTGCAATCGTGCTCCGCAAGCAAAGCCAGCGACCGCGATCCAAGCCAAGGCGCTGCGTGTTGGGGGAAGAGCAGCAGCATCCCGCCCCGGGCGTGGGGACACGGGGGTACCAGGCCATTGCCCCCCAGGCTGTCTCGGCACCCCTCCCCGCCTTGAAAACAGGACCGAGCAGAGCAAACAGAGGCAGCGAAGAAGAAATCACTGAGAGAGGGCACATCCTCCAGTGCCCCTCGCTCCGTGGTTATTTTCCTGGCGGCTGCCACTTTTCCAGTGGCAGCACTGGTCCTCCCTCCTTGATCCTCCTTTGTTCCCACGTCCCCTTCCCCTGCACTCATTCCCTCTCTCCCCACTCGTGCTGTTGTTTTATTGTCCCTCTCCTTTCCTTTCTCCCTTCCGTGCTTCTCCTTTCTACCGTCTCCTCTCCTCTAGCTTGCGTTCTCACACGTTTTGTGGAACACATCACTTCCTTCTGTATTTTCCTTTGCTTTATTCTAGCAGCTTTTTGCCTCTGCAGCCTCGGGCCATTCTCCCCGTCTCCTCTCCTCGCACCGTCCCCCTTCTGCTCTCCCATCCCCTCCTGCTGATCGTCTCCCCCGCTGCCAAACGGTCAACAAAGCCCACAAGGCAAACCCTCCCTTCCTCTTCACGCCCCCCCAAAGTGCCGCGACGTGTCACACCAGCACCGACACCAGGACCGCTGTGAGAAAGCAGACCCAGAGGCTTCACCGCAAAACCGAACCCCGTAAGAGCGTCTGTGTCTCGGTGGATGCTGAGTACAAGACAGAACAACAGAGAAACCGGGCAGGACAAACGAGGGTGGTGAGATGCGGCCTGGGATCCCCTGGACAGACGGAGAAGCGTGTGCGTTGGGACAACGGGAAAGGAAGGAAAAGGCGTTTCATCACCTGGGAGATCATCTGACAGCCGGGCAGGGACTCCCCAAACCTCAGCCAGTGCCCGGGGCTGGAGGAAAGGAGGGGTGTCCCGCTGCGTGGGAACCCCACAACCTCCCAGTGTGGCCCTGCTCCACCGTGGACCTCCCGTGTGAGCCAGGAGACTGATTCCCCTGGCTGCTCTCCGCTGCTGGTGTCCCCCGTGTAGGGGGACAGCAGCTCTCTTACTTGTGCAGCACCCCAAAGATGGGGAGATGCTCCACTATTGGGGCGCTGGGGAAGCCGTGGGGCTCGCGGGACTTGCTCAGCGCAGAGAGAAGCCCCAGTGTTACCTGGTGGGCTTTGCTCGGACCCGGCACCCGTGGGGGCTTTGCTTGGTTTTACCTGGGGATCCACAGTGAGACGAGGCATGGAGGAGGCCCTCCCAGAGACAGCGTGGTCCTGAGTGTCCACGGGAAGGTAGCTGCCACGGTTAGAGGGCTGCACTCTTTGAAACTCCCTAACCTCTGGCTCCTGGAAACAAACACACAGCCAAGCTCTTGGGATGGGGCTGGAGCAGGGCAGCTCGCTGCTTCTGCCCCGTTTGCAGGGGACGGCCCTGCTCCCTCAACCAGGGGCGGATTTTAAGCCGGCCAAAAAGGAAGCCTAAGACACGTCATCCGTCACGTCGCCGCTGAAAAACAATCTCCGCTTCACAATCCGTTGCAGGTGAGCCCGAATGCGGTGCTTCAGGCTCGCCTGAGGGCCAACTCATCTTGCACCGCTTCAGCGGCAGTGGCAACCCTGCCGGGATCCGGGGATGCCCTGACTGCCCAGGCTTTAACTCCTTCTCCTTTTGCCAGGAGGGGACAAACACAGGGGATTTCCTCTCTGACCCCGCTTTAAAGGCTTTCTGACTGCATGCCCAGTAAAAGCAAGCATGGCACCTTTGCGCTTTGCCTAATTCCCAATTTAGGGGACTCTCTTGTACAGGACGCGGCGTCAAGGTGACGGGCAGGGAGCGACCCTGGCGATCTGCTAGAAGGGGACTTTCTGGTGGGGGGTCTCGGCCTGCTGCATCGCCATCGGCAGGACGGTGGCCGGGGCCGGGGCTGCCCACCGGCGCGGTACACGGCTCACGCAGAGTGCTACGGACCCCGGGGACACGGACCGGGGATGCACAGTGGTACAACACCGCGTCCGACAAGCGCCGGGGTGGTGCGCGAATGCACACACACAGACACGGAGAGAGAGATATATAGATATGTATATATATATATACACACACACAGACAGACAGACAGACACTGCTGCTGCCGGCCGGCATGTGTGTGAGGCCGGAGGGGTGTGCTCCCGTCGGAGACAGTCTGACAGCTCGGTTTGGGATCGGGGACACCAGCACTGACAACAAAATGAACATGAAACCGAAAACATCAGGTACCATCACTCAGCACGGGGTAACCCACTGAAATGAGTGCTCAGTGGAAAAAAGAGCAGCCTGTGAAGAGAAGGACATTTTACTGCAGGACATCGGACCCTGGTCACAGCTCTCGCCCCAAAAGCACTTGATGCTACCTGGCACCATCGACCAGGGCTGGGCCAGGGACGGCTGTGTCCCCAGCGCCCGGATAGAGGCGAGGGGCCAGAGCCCCAGCTGGGGGACACTGGGGGACACCTGGGGACATTTGTCCCCTGCTTGCATCCGTGTGTGACCCAGTGGCTGCCATCTCCCTGCTGTGCTCGCTGCCACAGGGGCAGGGAGCAGCATTTCGCCACCGTGCCGGCAGCCCCACGCCTCCCCGTGCCCACCAGCATCCTCGCTGGGACCGCAGGCGAGCGCCCGCCAGGCAGTGCGTGACTTTACCAGAGACTGGTGCTCCTGGAACTGCCCGTGGGCCGGATCCATGCACGCCAGCTGGAAGATCTCCTGTGGCGAGAGCGGGCTCAGCGAGGGGAACCCGCTCCGGCTGCTCCTGCAAAGAGGGTCCAGCTTCAGGGAGGCCACAAGCCGGGTGCTGCCGTCGCTGGGTATCGCCTCTCCAGCGGCTCAGAGCTGGGGAGCCCCCGTGCTTGTCCCCCAGGCTGTCAAGGCTGAGACCTCCAGGACAAACATCATGCTCCTTGGAGAGCTGAAGTGGTGCCCAGGCAGGAGAGGACACCAGTGCCCCAGGTCCCAGGACAACAGGGGGACATCCCAAGCGCAGTGCCAGTGGCTCCCACCATCTCATTCCCACCAGCCAAGGTGCTGGGATCTCCCACCGACCCTGCGTCACCCAGGCACCTGCTGCTCAACTGCTCCCGAGGTTCAGGTTCATCCCAGGCCCTCCTAGGTAAGAGAGTTTGCACTTAGAGCCGGGATGGTCCTGCAAGAAGAGCATCTATGCAGGCACCTGGCCATCCCCCTTAGCCACCAGCTCCTGCAAAAGCTTTGTGCCAGGAGCTTTCTGCCCCAGACTGGGTGTCCCCCGCTCTCGGTACCTCTTTAACCCTCTGTGCATCCCAGTGCCAGCTCCCAAGAACAAAAGGAGGGCTGCAGGAACAGAAAAGCGGCAGAACTACCTCCCTTCTTCCCAGGGCAATACTCACAGGCCCGAGAGAGTGTCCTGCTGGAGGTAAGGCAGAGCCTTCGCGTTCGAGATGATTTCCTGCGGCAAGGAGGACGGCTCCATGCGCTGGAACATAGGGGCGTTTTTCTGTATGGAAGAAAGGAAGAAGCTGAGCCTGTAGGAAACGCAGATGAACATCCAGTGCTTCACCAACCAAGCCCCCACCGCTCGGGAAGGCGACGGCGTGCTCACGTTCGCTGTTGGGGACCGAGGACGCACGTACGCGTGCCTTGTAGTCACCAAAGCCCAACCCGTACCACCCCCCTCGCACCTCAGCTGCATCCCACGCGGCTGGCTGCACGTTTGGCCAGGACGTGGTCGGGAGCAGCAAGGGTGCTCTGAACTCGCCCCTCTGCGCTCAGCCTCACCTGCTCCTCCAGCTGCTGCCGCTGCTTCTTCGCTTTGCTCTGCTTGTAGTAATCCATGATCATCATGGCTGCATATATTTTGCCAACAGTCAGGTCAGAGGCTGAGAGCATAAGAGGGGAAGGAAGGTGGGGGACACTTTTATCTTAACAGAAACAGCAGGTCTGCAGGCACCAGCGTGGATCTCGGGAAGAGCCCTGCTGTGGGATACCCTGGTGACCCTCAAACTCCGCTCACCGCTCCGAAAGAGAGGTGAGCACCCAGATGCTCCACGTGGAGATAAAAATGGAGATGGCTTGAAAGCATCATCATAAACCACCAAGACACACATCTTCATCACATCACCATATGTAACAGAGCAAGTGATGCTCAGCCTCCTGCCCTTACATGCTCCAAAGATAATTTACAGGAGACTTTGGGTTTGGCAGGAGTAGATCACTGCGAACCGGGCGTTTTTCCAGAGGGTTCCCAAGCAGCCAGGCAGAGGTCGGCCTGCAGCAACACAAACCCTTTTCCCACTTCTCCCCCAGGCGGGGATGGGTCTGACCAGTCCCCACCTCCCTTTGGGAAGAAGCTGCTCCAGGTATGACGGGAACTCGGCAGCGGCGACAGCCCCCGCAGGACTCACTTTTTGGCATGGGTACCAACAGGTCAAGCATCTTCTGGGACAGGTGAGGCCAAATGGTCAGGATCTCCTTTTGAAGCTCGGAGTCTAACTGCTGCCAATCTGCACCACCTTGAACAGCGGGGGAAAAAAATGGCCCACGTTACATCAAGACCTGGCACCAGGGTCCAACTAAAAACACCCCTTTCCCACCCTGAAGCGAGGTTCACCAGCAGCAACCAGCTCTCTGGGCTGGGAGGGCCATCTTGCATCAGCGAGCCCGGTCTCCTGCTCTCGCAGGGAAACTTTCCTACCATCCCTTCCATATGTGCCTCCGTCTCCCCATCCCCTGCCCTCCCACTCAAAGCTGCCATCTTCAAGCTCGCCTTGGGTCCGTCTCTGCGGCTCCGATCCTACTCCAGCCCACACACACCTGCTGCTGCCCCACTTTCTCTGTTCTGGTGAGCGGATCATGTGCTGGTGAAAGAGCAGCTCCGCTTGGTTGAAATCCTTAAATACCCGGCGACGCTGTGCAAGGAGGAGAGCAGAGCTCTCTGGCCAGCGGTGAAGGGGTTTGCTGAGCTGAGGAAGACCCAGGCTCAAAGGGAGCTGGCAACACGCGCCAACCGGAGACGCTCGAGCCTGGGGCAACTCTGCCGAGCTGCAGGAGACCTGGGTTCGCACCTCTGCTTTATCTAGAGGGGCTTGAACCCAAGGAGCTGCGTCAGCACTGGGCTTTTGCCGATATCTTGCCCTGGGTTGGGTCGTCTTCCAACAGCTGAGCTGTTCCCAGGGGACGTTTTATTGAAAATGGCATGTTTCTGCAGAAAGCTTTTGATCTGATGAATCAGAGCGTTTCCAGCAACAACAACAAAGCAGGTTTTCCTGCTCTGAACATTTTATCTTCCCTGAGAGAGAGATTTCTGTTCCCCAGCCTTCGGAAGCCAAGCACACACGATCTCTTCCCTCCTTGGTTTGGTTGTGTACATGGGGAGGAAGGGAGGAATTTTGTACGTGATGTCCCCCGTTACACTGCGGACATCAAGCTGTTTCTGCTCTCTAGTAGCAGCTTCTAGTGGAAAACTGGTCACCTCTTCCCTACAGAAATAGATTTTTTTTATAGAAAGCAGCAGAAATTTGCCTGTTCAAGGTAATCACTTCCATCCACGTGCCAGGCTCCGGGCGGCCAACCCCAATTTGGCTGTGATGTCCTCAGCCTTCCCAAAGGACGAGTGCTGGTCACTCTGAAACCCTCCTGGCTCTGTCCCCTCTCTACCCCATCGACCGTACCTTTGGCAATTTTGATGTCCAAGGCCGTGCGTATCAGCGCCATCAAGGTGGAGGTAAAATGGACCGTCATGTCCTCGGCCACGGGCATGTTCATCAGCACCAGTCTCTGCGCAAGAGAGAGAAGAAAACAGCGGACGGAAAACAATATCGAAAAACACATCGACCAGGCTGGAGGAAAAGAAACTAAACATTAAACAAAAGGGAAAAAAAAAAAATTAAAAAATAAAAAGCAACAAAGAGTGTCAAAACAGCACAGCCAAAAAAGAAGGGCAAGGATCACCCCGCCCCCCCCGCCCCCGGCTCCTTCCACCCCAGGACACCGGCTCACTGCCTTCCAGGGCTCCTCCTGCACCCCAGGAACGGCCCCTGAGCCCCCCTCCCCACGGCACCGGGGCTGCCATGGCACCTCCCGGCACTTTTGGGAAGACGCGCCTGATCCGTCAGGGATGCGGGCGTGGGGGATGCTCGGGAAGGGGAGCGGGGGCTCAGGTTTCCGTTCCCGGGTGGTTTGGCTTTCCAGCTCTCAACCCTTCCCGCCTGGGGCAGGGGAGAGGAGGGTCCCTAACCTTCAGGGACTTCAGCTCGGCTGGATTCCTCTAGCATGCTACATCCTGGCGCTCCCTTTTTGCGTCTTTCAGAGATGAAGTTTGCCAGCACATGCACAAGGTCCAAATTATCCAAGGGTGGGGAAGGGAAGGACGGGTAGAAAAAGTGCAGACGGAAAGAGAGAAGGGCAACCAAGGCAGGTTAGACACGCCATGCTCCTACCCCACCCTGGGCAGGCGGGGTGCAAACCGAAGTGACCAGATCCACTTTCCAGAGAGTATATTTTGCTTTGTGAATACCTTGGGTCATCCCTTCCCTGCCCATTCCTTTTCCCTCGGCTTCTCGTGTCCTTTCCCTGCCTTCAAGCCTCCCTTTTTCTCCCGGGAAAGCGCGGTGGTGGATGTATGCACGCGTGAACAAACGTGAGAGCTGGAGAGGGTGGCAGCGCGTTTGCGAGTGTGCAGAAATCCCCCCTTCGCTAGCCCTGAACGCTGCTGACAGGGCTGCAGGCAGCACCCCGCAGCCAAGGAAAGCTTCAGTTTGCTCCAGACCCGGGCAACACATCGCTCTGTAGCTCTGGGTCACGTCCTAGCAGCTGCTGCCCTCAGCAGAGCCACGCAGCTCCCACCCCACGTCCTTCGGGGCTCCCCGTGCTCCCGCTCCATGCCGACGGGAGCACGCTGTGCCGGCGCCGTGAGCC
Organism: Phoenicopterus ruber ruber; assembly: GCA_009819775.1. NCBI lineage: Eukaryota > Metazoa > Chordata > Aves > Phoenicopteriformes > Phoenicopteridae > Phoenicopterus > Phoenicopterus ruber. Next base: position 30,597,724 of record CM020222.1, read on the forward strand.
GGCGGCCGGCCCCCGTCCCAGGAGGAGCAAGGGGGTAAAACTCAGCGCCGCCTCTTGAAGGCACCTGGCTTTGCCTTGCACAAGCCATCCTTGGGATCGCTCATGCCGATGCGCCCGGCTCCTCACGCACTGCAGAGCTGCTCCTTCGGGATACGTCCTTGCTGCCCACCTGCTTCCCAACTCCACGGGCTTTAGCCCTGTTTCTGCACCGGCCAGGACAAGGATGATTCCAAGCCCAAGGGATGAGCTTGGATCAGTGAGCTCCTGGGGACATCCCACCCTCCCAACTGTGCTACGGGCTTGCCCCTCACCTCATCTCCTCCGACCCTCCCCCTTCCACACTACTGCTGATCCTGCCCCTCCTCTTCCACCGGGGTCTTCCACCCCAGAGCTCCTCGGGCTTGCGAGTGACCACGGCAGCGTCACATGCGTGGGCAGTAGAGACCAGCCAGCACGGCCAGGACTCTTCCGAGCGCACCAGGCTCCCCAGGAGCGAGCTCGACACATGTTGGATACCCCCAACGCCTCCCCGGCTCCCCCCAGCCCCACCTCCCGCAGCTCCCTCGAGCCCCGGCTCCTGCTCGGCTCTAGCCCCCGTAGAAGGAAGGGTTGATCTACCTTATAGGCCACTTTGGAAGGACATCTCTTGCCGAGGCCTAGCGGTGGTGACATAAGAGTCAGCATTTCATACATCTCAGTGTAATGGATTCGGCCACTGCTCATGAAGGGGGAAGGGGAGGGAGGGAGATGCAGAGAGAGAGGAGGCATTCCCAGAGAGCAGAAAAAACGTACAAACAAAAATAGTACAGGAAAACAGGAGAGAAAAAACAAACGGACAAACAGGAAAAGAACAGGAAACCCGTTAATCAAGGCAAATCATACATGAGAGACTGTCCTGATGTGGATTTATAGCACTGCTCACACAGACCCAGGAATGCCGGCAGAAAGCGACTCACCCCTCTCCTCTCTGCTGCTGGCCTCGAGCGCCTGTCTCGCTAGCAGCCTGGGAGTCCTCCTCTCGTCTCAACCCCTTTCCTAAAGCCCTCCAGCAGCCCCCACCTCGTCCCACAGGTTCCAGGGCTGTGTGCGAGTGGTATAAATCAGATACACGGCGCTCGAGCCATGGGTTATTTGAGAGAACGGCGGTTTGCACCACGGTGCTCTGTGGCCTCCGTAGCGTCTTCCCTCCCGGGGCGGGGGGGCGGGGGGGCCTGGGTATTGCTTTGCATCGCCACCTAACCCATAGCCGGAAGGCTGTGTATCCCCAGCTCAAAAGGTCTATGCAATTGGGAGGCAGCGTCTTGCATAGAAGGCAGTGGGCCAGGGTCACTTGTCAAAGGAAGATGCCCAGTTGCTTCCGTCTGGCTCTGCGGATGGACCGCTTCCCCGCCATGCACCAGTGCAAAAGGCATGCTGAATCGGCTGAAAAAACAAAACCGGGAGGAAAAGTTGTACATGCCATGCTCCCGCCCTGGCTCTCTCCCACATGCGGCTGCAAGTTCCACCAGGTTGGAGTTTAAAGAGTCTCAGCAGAGGCAGCTGTTTGGGCTTTCCAACATTGGGGTTCGTTTGGGTTTCCCAAGGGAGGCAGCTAGGACCGACCCCCACCTCGCGCTCCTCTGCTCTGTAACGACCTGCCTGGGGTTGCTGCAGTGAGGAACGCTACCAAAAACGGGCCACCCGATGCCGCCTTGAGCCCTCTGCCAGGCTGAGATAACTTGGGCTGTGTCTCCCTCTCTCTCCACATCCAGGAGGCCGCTCAGGTACATCTCCCAGGGATCCTGGGCTCGGCCACCTCTTCTTCCCCTCCTGCCAGGCTTCCGTCCTGCACAGCGACGTTCAGGATGGTTAATGGGCAAGGGCAACCTCGCAACAGCAAAAGCATCGACCCTTACAGCTGGGCTGGAAGGATGCTGCTGGAGAGGAACCCGTCCCAGCCGGGGTGGCCTGGGAGAGAGGGCACTGCCGAAAAATTAAGCCCTCCCCGCGGGGTCTTGGCCTCTTCCCTACCCATGTGCTCAGAGCAGCGTGGAGAGGTGAGAAGAAATCTCCTCTTCTCAGGGGGTACCACTGGTTTGGAAGCAGACCCCTGGCCAAAGAGGCCTCCATCAAGGTAAGTCCTGACATTTTGGATGTGAACTACAGATAGTGATGACCCGCAACGGGAGCTGTTTGGGGTGCAGGCACAGAACGGTCTGGGCAAGCCATCCCCTTTGAGACCTGACACACCTGAACGGGTTGGAAAGAGGATTAATAACACTGGAGACCGTTAAGTGGAATCATCAAGAGGAAATATCCAGGTCCAGGAGTCTGTAAGCAGCGTCTTGGCAGAGCTGGATGTGCACTGACTCGAGGTGTCTGAAGGGGAGAAGATGACTTCGAAATTTTCACGCTCAAGAACTTTGTGCAAAGAGGAAGCAAGGCAGTGATCTTCCACCCACCCTTCCTGGCAGGGGGGACTTCAGCGTACCCAGCACACATCAGACACTGTCTTTCATACTGAGGTTCTCCGCACGATGAAGGAGGAATGGATGCCCGTGAAAACAAGAGTTTGCATCAGTAACCAAGGACCGCACGAGGACTGTGCTGTTCCCACAGACAGGCTGCACGCTTTGCTGCTTCTCGGAGCAGAGATCTTAAAGCGTTTTGAGCAGCACAGCAGTGCCCAGAAACCACATCCCCATGGAGCAAAGCACAGGAAGGCACGTGCAATGTCATCCATCTGAACAGGATGGCTCCCAAGAGCTGGTCCCAGCCCGGGCGCAGCCTTGATGGGAGAGGTGGCCATCTGGACAGAGATGTGCCCTGTGGCTATGGCACAGGGTGGCCTGTAAAACCATCAGGCAGTAATGGCTCGGTCCTGGTGCTCTGAGACAGCCCTGTGAGTGATGGAGGAGGAAATCTGGGGGACATCTGTCCTCCTGTGGTTAGCAAATAAGTACTGTGCTGTACCAGGCTGTCAGGAACAGAGCCCCAGAACAGCAAGTGACGCGAGAGTAAATTCAGGAACAGGAGACATCCACAGGAACATGAATGTCTGTGGAGCATTCACCTGACCCATGACCACCTCAAGGGCTACTTTTAGGGGAAAAAGGTGATGCCCACCTCCTTGCCTCACTTTTGCATGACTGCTAGAAGCAGATGGGATGAAGGAAGGCAGAGATAGCCCCAAGGAGTGGAGCTGGCTGCCAGGACGCAGTCCCAGCGAGATGTGATTACAAGACCTGCTCTCCCCAGCATAAGGACAGAGCTTGCTGGACTTCCCCGAGAAGTCTCCCTGCATCAATGCCCCTTTGTTAGCCCACCTGCAGGTGGCCTAGCAGGTACGCTTCCATTGCATGCTGCACCCCTATGCAGCACCCTGAACTTGCCCAAGCACCACCTCTTCTAGAGCAGGCTGTCCACCGCTCCATCAACACGTTGGTGTTTCTGTAAGCCATCGTGGTCGCGTTGCCAGGCAGGATAGAGGTGTGGGCTCCAGGAAGGGGAACCTGTGCACCGTGATGTGCAGGGCAGGCTCACCAAACTGAAAGGTGAGCAAGTTGGGCTGGCATTTTGGGATCTGGACCATGGTGGCAAGATGCGACGACCACGCGGGTTTTCTTTCTTCATCAGTTGCCTTTTGGGAATTGTTCCAGGGCAGTAGGAATCCCTGAAAATCTCTCATGTCCTTGAAATACCCCATGCACAGGGAGGAGGAGCCCAAGGTAACACAAGGAAGACATGGGGATGGTCTCCCTCACACGACAGCAGAAGCTGGTCTCAGTCTCTCTGTCTCCACCTCCCCTTGAGTTTATCCACCTTCACTGCTCTGTCCATCCCCCAGCGTCAGCAGAAAGCCCAGACTGCTGCAGAGCTCTCGCTTCCCAGGGACCATGACAGGTACCTTGCTGAGCACCAGGTGGTCCAGCTCAGGAGAGCAGCATTCGCCAGCGAAGCCCTGATGTCAATCGAGAAAGACTAGAAATTCCTCCTAAAGGTGTCTTCTGTCTGCAGGGACCTGAGCAAGTGTCCTCAGCAAAGCCGCCGTCCTTTGCCAGGGATGCAACAGAGAAGAGTGGAAAGACCGCAAGGAGCCTCTCCTTGAATAGACGAGCCGTCTGAGATTCTTGCCAGAAGTCTCCTATCCCTAAACACCTCTTCATAAATGAGATGACCGAGCATCCAGGCCTTGTCTTGCTTGCTCTGCTTTACTTCTGGTGGTCTGCTTCAAGATTTCAAATGTGTGCATCATCCCGACCAGCTGTGGAAGGTGACAGACCCGTTCCAGGGATGCTGGCTGGAAGAAGCATTTCTGATGTGGCGAGAACGGTGTGGTGGCTACGCCATGCCACACCATGGAACCCTGTTCCTCTGCGGAGGCAAGATCAAGGGCCGGGGGTGTTTGGGCTTCCCTCATACATCTCCTCAGATGCTGTGAGGGATGCGGAGGGAAGAGCGAGCTCTGTGGTTCATCCTTTCATACCACGGAAACAGACATAGGCGTCGTGGCACTTCGGAGAAAGCAGCAGGCGCAGGAATTTGCTAAACTGTCACCCCAAAATAAAATTTAAAAAAAAAATGTGCAAGTCAGAGGGATACAAGGAGGCCAAATTGCTGCCGTGGACTCACGGCCAGCAGCCGGGAGCTTGGCTCAAGCAGAGGGAGAGGAGCTGTTGAGCTCCAGAGATGTGCCCAGGTGCCACCACCTCCCAAGCAGGTCCGGCAAGCTAAGGGCAAGTCTAGCAAAGGTCCTGCTCCCCAGAGACGTGGCCGTGTGTCCTCCAAGTGCCACGCTTGAGGAAGAGTCTTTTGGGTACAGCACGGCGTCCCCCAGGGAGAGGAGTCACCCTGGCCTCCCCGTCCTCCCCCCAGACCTCACTCTCCAAAACAACAGCAAAGTCCCCAACATCCTCCTGCCTTTGCTCCCCCCTTCCCTCCCTAGGAGCGAACCACACCTAAGCCCCCCCAAAAACTCCTGCTCCCGCGTGAGGGCACTTTGAGAAGGCAAGCAGGGACGGTGGCATTTGGCCCGGCACCCTCCGGGGGCTCTCTGCGCCGACGGAGCTGGGGCGGGGGGCTGGCTGGGGGGACGCAATTTGTCGAAACCCACCCCGGGAGGCTCTGAGCCCCCCCTGGCCCCACTCATGCCTCCCCTCGAGGGGGACAGCTGCTGGCTCTGGGAGGCCGCGGACCTCTTTAAACTCAAAGGAAAGCAACGTCAGGGTTCCCTCGGGAGGCGCGGTGGCGGTGGAGCGGGGGGGAAGGAGGGGTGGATGGTGCGTCCCGTGGCCAGGTTGTGGCGGAGGACTGGGAGGCAAACCTTGCACGCCACCCTGTAGGGGCAGTTCTCTCCTAGGCCCAGAGGAGGCGAGATCACCCGTACTAATTTGTACATATCCTTATACGAGATCCTGCCGCTGCAAAGGAAGCACAGGTGGGTTAATAGGACACTGAGAGGGTGGAGGGGAGGATGGAGAGCTTAACCGGGGGATGCTGGGGCCATCTGTGGGGCAAGACCCCTGGCTCTTCTCCTTCTGGCTCTGTCAGACCCAGAGAGGGGAAAGCGGTGAGCATCGGCTACTGCCTTCTCCACCACGAGTCCGCTCATACCTCCTCGCACTGACCCATCTTGACCCTGGAGAAGAACAGTTTTGGCGGTGAACACCACCCCATCACCCTTCCTCATCGTGCCCCTGGCCGCCTACGCCTGGTGGGAGAGGGCTGGGATTTCAGACGGGGTGAGCCTGCAGCTTGGTTGGGTTCTAGCCACCGTGAGCCCTTTTGATGGAGTTTTGTCCCATCACACCACCAGAGAGCCTGCCCTCGCACGGCCAACTCTCTGGTCCTCACAAGGTCCCAGGGAGGCTGGCAGCTGAGTCACTCGTATCTCCAGTATCTGGGGAACCTGAGATGGGGAGAGATAATGTGACCAGCCGGTGACCGGTGGCTGTGGTACTAGCACCTAGGTCTCACGCGGTCCGGTCCCGTGCTCCGACCACCAGACCACGCTCTGCCAAGGGTACACATTATTAGAAGCAAACCCTCCCATACGCACGCCCCTCCTCGCCCACAGAAGCGCATCTCCCCAGACCCGGGTGCAGTCACTGCAGGATACGGCCCGTATCCCTCCTGCACCGGCTGAAATAACGAAGCAGTCGAGGCGGAGAGCTGGCAGGAGAGGGTGCAGGGGCCGTCGGATGCTGAGCTCCCCACTCCGCTCCAGACCAGAGCCCTTTGGGAAGCGGGACCGTGTGGGGTGGAAGTGCTGAGGTGCAGCGTCCTGCAGCCTCCTGGGCATCCTTAGACAAGCTTGGAGGGAAACCACGCGAGGAGGCAAAGAACAGCATTACCATCCTACCCAGCGCCTTTGCCTCTGGTTTCTCCTTGCTCTTCCCCTTGCATTGCATTTGCACATTGCAAATCCCCTTCTCCATCGCTGGCCAGAGCTAACCCAACCATCTGGGCAAAACTCATCCCTGAGCCCCCCTGGTGTTGGGCGGTCTCCCCGCGAGACCTTCACGTGATGGTCCCAGTGTCAGGATGCAGAACTGCTGCCCCGCTCAGGTGGTGGGACCCGTTCGGATGTACTCACCCAGCATCGGGGGCCAGGGCTGCCCCCACGGGCCCAGCACCACTGGCTCCTGCGCACGTCCCCTAAGCACTCCTACGTATCGTGACGAAGGAGCACGGCTTGCTTGGAAATCAGAGGGGTACATGGCATCGCTAGGACAGTTCAGGGATGCTTTTTCAGAGACTGTCCTGGAGACCCAAGCCACCAACATGGGGGGCAAGAGTGAATGAAGTGCCTGGTGTGAAGAAATCCTTCCCAAAAGCCATGAGTGAGAAGCCTCGCACCGAGCAGCTGGATGTTTCACTGCTCTCACCTCCTCTCCCTTCTCTACTTGTCCACCAGGACATCTACTCACCCATACTGACCTCTCCCTCTTGCGCAAGGCACAGTCGCCCACTGACAAGGAAACCCACCTGCCACGGGGACCTTGCACAGCAGCAAGAGTGCTGGAGGAGGCCACGCGGGAGGAACCTGGCCAACACTGAGCTGCACAGGGTTGGACAGAAACGGTGGAGGAAACTATGCCAGGAGCTGATGATATTAGGCATAAAAGAGTATCTTGGCTGGAGCTGGTCTCTCGAGGGGCAGGACATTAGCAGTGGAGGCAAAGAGTCTCCAAAGGGAGCGCGGGTGGTTGCCAAGGGCTCTCGAGCGAAGATCGCCCACGGTCCCCGGCACAGCGGTGGCGGGTCATGGCTCCAAAGGGGCTGTTGCTGGGCTGAGGGGCCACACAAGACACGCTCATAGTGCCGGGGCTGAGCGGAGGGCAAATGTGCTCCCAGAGCTGCTGAGGGCTCCACACTGCCCCAGGGATGCTCCAGACCATCCCGGGAGGAGCGGCGGAGAGCAGCTCCTCTGCAGCAGCAGCGGGAGCAGAGCCAAAGCCCGGCCACCCAGAGTATGTCCGGCCGCTGTGAACCCGTCCCTTTGTCGGGAACAGGCTGCTGCCTCCAAACGGGAGCCCTCTTTGCTGGGGTCCTCATCAGCAAAGGCATGAGCGAAGGAAACAAAGCCCTCCCCTCTCCAGAGGGGTGAGCGGGCTGGCCAGCATAAGAACCCAGTTTCCCCAAAGCCATCAAACACGCTTCCAACAAGGTCCTCCGTAGGTGACTTGGCAGGATCCCAGCAGACCCCCAGCATCTCCCCATCGCTGGGAACAAGCCACGCTCAGCCCAGCTCTGACGGGGAGCCGTGGGTGCTGGGCACCAGGAGATGGAGCTGGTCTCAGGGCAGAGGCACCCAGTTGGTGCGTGGGGACAGGGAAGGAGGCTGAGAGGGACCTGCCCGCTGGCTGGGGAGGAGAGAAAGAGCAGGAACCTCCAGCACTCAGGTAAACACCATGGCAAACCGTGAACATCACCCAAGACGCCCGTGCCACCAGGCATTGCAGGAACCGGCTGCTGCCCTTGTAACGACTGCGAGCGAGAGCAGCCCTTCCCTGACCGTTTCCAACAGCAGAACACAGAGACGCCTGTTTAAAACCAGCTCTGAGAGGTCGCTCGGGAGAGAAGGAGCTGGCTACATACCACGCTGCTCTGTCATACTCTGCCCAGATCCGGACAAACTCATCTAGATGGTGAGGTCCCAGGATGGAGGAATCCCGAGTCAGGTATTCAAAATTGTCCATGATGACCGCCACGAACAGGTTGAGCATCTAAGGGAAAGGGAAAAAGGCAGAGAGGAAGGAAAGTAGGGGGAGAGGGAGCAGAGGTGACCCTATGGTGTGGGGTGCAGGTAGGGGGGCTGATGAGATGGACCCCCAGGGCTCTCAGGGAGGAGGAACTCACCAGGAAAGAGCAGAAGAAGATGAAGGAGACAAAGTAAACGTAGGCCAGGTCGGTGCCGCAGCGCTCGTTCTCATTCTGCCCGGACGTCGCCGTCGTGTCCGGCTCGCAGCCTTTGCCCTCCAGGCAGGACAGCATGATCTCCTGCCATGCCTCTCCCGTGGCACTCCTGCGCCCAACACAGCCGTGCTCAGCAGCCCGCGGTGGCACAGGATGGAGCTGGTGCAGGACACCCCCAGGAGAAGCCTCACAAGGAGCTGTGTAACCCCCTGCCCGAATTAAGCACATCTCCGGCGTGCAGAGGAGCCAGGCGCTGGGTCAGCAGCAACCGAGCTGGACCCACACGAGCGCAGCCGTGCCGGGGTCTAGCTCCTGGCACATGGGGCTGACTCACCCCAGCCAGCCGGTCCAAAAAGCTGGGAGACAGACATCCTTTTTGGGGCAAGGTAGGGGAAAAAAAAAGGGGTTCCTGAGCTCCTGTGGCCATGTGTTGCCCAGCTGCTCTCTAGCACCAAAAGCTGACCTCTCCACCAAACAGCCTGCAGCGAGAACCTGCCCAGCCCACCTCCTGGCGTGCCTGCACCCAAAAACGCTGCCAAAGGAGTGTTCTATGGTTGCTCACCTGAAGAGGAGCATGAGGGAGCCCAGGAAGCTGCGGAAGTTGTTGTGCCGGTTAATGTGGCTTTCCTCATCTAGTTTGATATTGCCGAAAACCTACAGGAGGAAGAAAAAGGGCTCAGTTATTCAGGCAAGAGCTCGGCGGCCAGCGAAGCGGCTGCATGTTCACCTTCACTGCAGGGACCGATCCTGCCCCAGGTCCATCACCCTCGGCGCAGCCGGCCCCCAAAGCAGCCGACACCCACCCTCCCCGTGCAATCCCCCGTGGAAAAGCACCCCAGCAAACGCATGCCCGTGCGCGGCCGGCACGCCGAGGAGCTGGCACTGAACAGCCTTCGGGGAAGGAGACTCTCCTCTCCTCGGCAGGGATCTGTGGTGGGCGGCAAAGGCTGAGAGAGGCCGAGCTGCCATGGAAACAGGAGCACGGAGGACCTGGGATCAACCGAGTCCAACCGCTCCACATCCATCCCTCTCTGCTGCGCTACGGGCAGCATCCAAGCATCGCACGGCAGCCGGCGGTCCCGAGCGCGCTGGAGGCGCGGGGAGGGGGTCGCACCACCCTGGGTGGGTGCTGGGTCCTGGTCCTGGAAACTCCCGGGAGCTTCTCCCTTGGTGGGGAAACGGTCCGTAATGCCGGGGTTGGGCGCAGCGGTGCAAACGCGGTGGGGAAAGGCTCGGTGAGGGAGGGACAGACCAACTGCTGACCCACCACGGACAGCCAGACACCCGGGACTACCGTCCCCAGGGCCAAAAGAGGCAACAAAACCCCAAACATGGACAATAACCTAATAACGACCCACAGCCAAGGCCATGGTAGGACATAACGAATGTTCGGAAGGTGCCTCAAATAGGAAAAAAGTGCTGTTATTACCGTTAAATATTTATTCCACTTTCCGTGAACCTAAAAATACACTAACTGCAGAGTATTTTTTTCCCCTGTACAGGTTTTTTGGAATGTGTAATTGTAGAATATTTTCTGCCTCCAGCTATTTTGCTCAAATAACGCCCACAGACTTTACTGCTTGGGGATTTGTTCACAATGGTGTTAAAAAAAAAAAAAAAAAAAAGGAAAAAAAAATCAAATACTACCACACGGCAGGGAGGGGGGGCTGAGTCAGATGGCGGTTGTTTAGCGCAGAGAACACCTGGAGCCGGTGCCGAGATGTGTAGGACAGAGCGGCCAAAAGCAGCCACGCGACTCTCGGGGCGGCAGAGAGGGGGTGGAAGAGACTAAACACCAGCGCTGCCAAGCAGCCCGAGCGGGGGGCCACCGCGCTGCCTGCTGCCTCCCCCAAAATCCGCCCGTCCTGGCGGCGCACGTCGGGCGACGGCATGGGGTACTGCGGCGGCTTGCTCGTCAGGCGGCTCCAGATCCCGAGCGCTCATCGTCGAAGATGCTTTGTCAGATCCTCAGCGTGGGATTGAGTCACTGCAGAACTGAGCCAGCCCCGCGGCACGTGTGGAGCTGAGGGGTTTAGCTCACGTGCTTCTTATTTACCAGCTGGAGCCTGGAAAGCTCACGTCTTCCCATGCTCTGCAGACTTCCCACCATCTGGTAGGTGATCGCAGGTCCCCAAGCGCGAGAGCCCAAGCAGACCATCAGACCATCCCTCCGCAGAGGGACAAGGTGGATGGCAGGCTGTGGGGATCACCACCGTGATCCAGCCGTTCAGATGGGAAAGGCAGAAGGCTGCTCACCAGCTCCCTCAGGCATGAAATCAATCTCTGGGGGCCGCTAGGGAGGCGGAGATGGGGTGTCATTTCTAAATTTGAAGCGCCTATGAAATGAAGGGGTGACGACTCGAAAGCAGCCACCGCACAGGATGCCCAGCTGGGTCCCCGAGGCCACATCTCCAAGGGTACAACTTGGGAAGGCAGCTGTGGAGCTTGACTGAACAAGCCCGTGGTGGCTCCCCCTGGGGCATGAGGCTCTGCAGCTCCCAAACAAGCTGTCCCACCTTCGGGACCTTCCCGGACACCGTGACCGAGTGAAGCAATGACAGGCAGGCACAAGGCTGGCTGCTGTGCGTAACGCTGAGGACACGCTTGTCCAACCTGTCTGTGCCAGAGGGACGCACACCGAGATATCTCTGCTCACCTGCATCCCAATGATCGCGTAGATGAAGAAAAGCATGGCGATCAAGAGGCAGACATAGGGGAGGGCCTGCAAGAGAAGCACATGAGTCATCTCATTTAGCACAGGTCCAGCTCCAGAGGAGTACAAAAAGCAGAGCGAGCAGGTAAGCTGTGCCAATCCGTCTCTCCTACCAGCCGACAAGTCAGCAAGACCTTGGGAACAGCCTGCATTTGGGAGCAGCACCCCAGGACCGTGGCCTGGGAGGAGACCAGGGCACGTGTGACTTACCTTGAAGGACTGCACGAACGTCCAGAGCAGGATGCGGATGGTGTAACCCTGGCGCAGCAGCTTGATGAGCCGAGCGGCCCTGAAGAGCTTCAGGAAGCTCATGTTGAAGCTGCTGGTGTTCACCAGCTGGGAGGAGATGAGAAGGTGAGAGGGAGGCGGGAGCCCCCCACCCCGCAGCGGTTCGCCCCGCTGCTCCCAGCCCCTGCTTCACCTTGGTGTCCGTCAGGATGATCTCCGTAATGCTGCCGATGACGGTGATGAAGTCAAAGATGTTCCAGGTGTCCCGGAAATAATTCTGCAAAGGGAAGGAGGAAGGGAACGTGGATTTGAGCTCGGGGATGGCAGGTCTGAAGGGTGTTGGGCCACGGGCTGAGGCTGCTCACGGGCAACAGCGGCAGAGACCTTGCCGCCCATCTGTATGCGGCCATGCGGAGCATCATCCTGCGTCTGAGACGGTGGCAGACCTGAGCGTGCCTGCAGTGAGCAGCTTCTCCTGGGAGATGACTCACGCATGCAACAGGCCACCTCGGTGAACGGGAGTGGGAAAAGCAGCCACAGCCAGCCCTGGTCAGGCTGCAACGGCTCATCACACCGACCCGCACAGCCACGAGGCTGCTTTGCCCTCCTCTTCGTGGGCACCCGGACCCACCTCAGCCCCTGCTGTTTGTGCAGCAGCTGGTGCAAGACCGGATTTGACCATGGCTGGAGCTGGTGGGAGCAGGGAGGGTGGCTAGAAACCCCACTGCTAGTGGATCTCATCTCCCAGTATGGCTTAGAAACAGGAAAGAAACTAAGAAAGAGCAAATCCAACTCTTGCTCATAAGCAGCAAAGAGCAGCTGAAGAAGAGGCAGTCTGCGGCTTCAAATGCCCCATCCCTGGAAACATTCAAGGTCAGGCTGGACGGGGCTCTGGGCAACCTGATCTAGTTGAAGATGTCCCTGCTCACTGCAGGGTGGTTGGACTAGGTGGCCTTTAAAGGTCCCTTCCAGCCCAAACTGTTCTATGATTCTACGATTCAAGTCTTAAATGAGCAGCTGGACACTTGAGGACTGGGAATTAGCAGGAGGTCTCGCTGCTGGTCAGGTCTGGTCCAACTGATACAGCCCAAGGACAGCAACGCATCAGCATCTCGTGGCTCCTGGGGACAGAAGACTGCAGCCACCAGCATGACTGCAGCAGCAGTTGGCTTTAGCAGAGAGGCTGCGCAGCACATACATGGTCCGGGCACCAGAGTACCACAGAAACGAGGCAAAAAGCAAACCAACGGTGTGGCTTCCCCCACCAGCATCCAGCAGTGGGAAGTTTAATGAGCGCCAAAGGAACGATTCCAACCTAAAAGCAGCTCTCAGGCTGGGACCCAAAATAAATAGCAACAACCTCACATTATTAACACCTTCCCTCTGTGATCTGTGTGCTGCCAACGTCCAAATAAACACCCTCGTCACGAACAGGAGCAGCCACTCACCAGGAAGCCAAAAGCGATGATCTTGAGGACGCACTCCAAGGAGAACACCATGGTGAACGCGATGTTCAGGTACTTCAGGGCCAGCTCATAGGTGTATGGAGCAGAGTAGTACTGATGGAAAGAGAGAGACATTGCTAGCCAGGAGGGGGTCTGCCAGCCTCTTGGCTGGTGACTGTCCCAGGGAAGACCTGAAGTGGCCCATGCTCCTTGCCCTGGGTGCCTCAAAACCATCTCCGCCTTCCCCTATCCACCCCTCTCCCAAGAAAGCTGCCACTGCTTCTAAGAAGGAAGCACAGAGTAAATCCAGATGTTTCTGCACTAGTTAAGAGATCCAGATCATTTGGGGCATGTGGTTTAGGGAAAATCTTGCCTCCAGGTTGGGGCATGTGGTGTTTCAAGTGACTATGCCAAGGGAATACACGCTCAGACTCTTGTCTCAAAGCATCTCCTAGAAACAACCAAAATACCCTCTGGTCCCGTCCTGACCGACCCTCCTTCTCCCCACCGCCCCAAACAGGACAGGCTCACCCTGACCGGCTCACCTTCATCATCAGCACCACGGTGTTCAACGCTATCATGGCCATGATGGTGTACTCGAAGGATGGGGAGACCACAAAGTGCCAGACCCGGTACTGGAAGGTGTGCCGGTTCTGGGGCATGTACCGCGTGAGGGGCTTGGCGCTGATGGCAAAGTCAATACAGGCCCTCTGGAATAGAACAACGTGCATCAGACCCTGGCTGATGGCAACGTGGGGGACGGTGGCTGCCACGCTTCTTTCCTCCATGGGCTGGGCAGGCAGGCGACTCATGGGTTTCTTACACCTTTTCAACACCTGGGGAGCTCCAGGCTCCCAAACCCCATCTGTTACCCCAGAAAACCCATAAGAACATCCTCTTTCCCCATCCCCAGACTGTACCTCGTTCTTCTCCAGACTGCACTCCTCCATCATTTTGTCTCCTTGCTCTTGGAACGTGATGATGATGAGAGCCACAAAAATGTTGACGAAGAAGAAAGGGAAGACCACAAAATAGACGACATAAAAAATGGACATCTCCATGCGGTTGCTGCGGCTGGGCCCACGGTCCTCCTCCGTCACGTCCACCGAATGCTGCAGCACCCTGTGGGCAGACAGGTGGAGGAAAGCAACCAGAGATATGCCCATCAGGACTGCCACCACGCGAGACTTCTCACGGGACTCGCTTTGTACGGCCAGCTCTGTCTGTCCCCACTTGAAGCAATGACAAGATAAACCTCTGTCTTAATCTGCTTTACAAGGACGACCCTTCTAAGTGGCTACAGCCTATTTTACGGTGCTTTGCCTGTGCCCCTGATGGAAAATGGATTTTCCAGTGCTCCACATGGAGAGAAAAAAATTGCCCAAGCTCACATGAGCATGAAGAAAGGGCTAGTCCTATGGTCATCTCTAAAATTGAGCTAAAATACACCTCAGGGCCACACAGGAGAAGGCATTATCCATCCTTCGCTCCCTAAGGAAGAAGCTAACCCCAGCCACAGTCCCAGCCTCATACCGGGGGTAAAGCTCTTTTGTCCTGATGTAATTTCTCGCCCTTCCTCTCCTCCTCCCTGCCCAGCAGTTTCTCTCTCAGTCCCGCCTGGGTGTAGCCAGTTATTAACCCAACCACCCCAACGGGGATATGCCCACCCCCATTGCAAGGTGGGGGACGGAGCAGAAGACTCACTGGGGCCAACCCTCTCCGGTGGAGACTGTGAACAGGGTGAGCAAAGCCCAGATGATATTGTCGTAGTGAAACTCATGGCGTTTCCACTCCCGGCACTTCACCTCCATCTTGTTCTTCTCGTGGTCCACATAGTTCCCTCTGCAAGGTTGGGAGAGAGCAGTGACCTCGCTTTTTATGCTGCCAGACTATGAGACGGTGGCTTTAAACCCTGGGGGCAGCGTGTGTGTGCGGTGGGGGACACACCTCCCCTCCTGCAGGGCTGGAGGGAGAAACGGGGAGAGGCTGGACAACAACCAGGGGGAAGGAGAGAAGGGGAGACCAAAAGGGAAGAGAGAAGGAGGAAAGAGAACAGGAGCAAAATACGAGGCTCTGCAGCCCGCACCCCATGCGAGGACACACAGCACTGACACAGCACTGGGGACAGGGTGCAGCCCGTGCCACCCACCCCAAGAGACTACGGCCAAGAGCGAGTCGTGACCAAGGACTTAACCGGGAACCCAAACAAGACATTACCCAGCACCCTGCTTTTGCCAGAGGTGTCAGCAGCATCGGACCTACTGAACAGGGCACCTACATGCAGTCCTTCTCCGTGTCCTTAGAGCTGTCGGTGCAGTAGAAAAACTTCCCCTTGAAGAGCTGGACAGCAATGACAGCAAAGATGAACATGAAGAGCTTGTAGACGATGAGGATGTTGAAGACGTTCTTGAGGGAAGTCACCACGCAGTCGAAGACGGCCTGCAGGAGAGGGCATAGCTCACCTTGGGGAACCGACAGCCTTGGCAAAGGGCAGGACCAAAACCTTCCTCGGGACCACCATGTGGAAAGACTTTTCCCACTCCTGGTGGGGAAAGGAGGAAAGAGCTGGGCCTTCTCCTGGGCAAAGGGCTATTTTACACACGAGTTTACCACCTGGAGTACCCCCCAGCACACACATCGACACTGAGCAGCCCCCGAGCCAGCAGCAGGGATGGGTATTTATATCCTCCAAGGTTCTCTGCAACCAAGGCAGCAGACAGGGGACGGCCTCGGGGATGCAATTAGCAGCACTCAAGACCAATTAGTAAACACTTCTTTGTTTCACATCACCCCGAATAACAAGGCAGAGCGAGTACCTCTGCCTGCAAGAGCAGCACCTCCCCAGGCGGCAGAGGCTGCGCTCTCAGCTCTAGTTCTCAAAGCACCTTAAGAAAGAGAGGAACGTCCTTGTCCCCGCTTCGTGGGGAAGACAGAGGTGTCCAGAAATGAACTGACACAGGCTGAATCCATCCACTGATTGGGAAGAAAAGCTGGGGTCAAACCCCATGTCTCTAGGATACCACCCTGGGCCTCATCCATCAGCCAAATAACCCTTTGTGTGAAAAACTCTGGGCTTCCTCAGTCTCTTACTCCTTTCTGGCTCTATACCCCATCGGCTAAGGTAGAGAAACCCATAATCCTACCTGTGCTGCATAAATAAACCCTCTATTCAGCTGGGAAATCCCTCTCTGGTGGAATACCATGACAGCACAGCACACAAAATCCCGAGTTGTTTGCGAGCTGCTCTGGTGGGAAAGATAATGAACTTTGGAAAGAGATTTGAGCTCTCCCAAACCCGGGGCAGCCTATTTTATCAGGAGAGCATCTGGGCTTTGCTGCCTCGTGTCCACTCCAGCCCTGCTTTCCCTGGCAGAGGAACTAACTCTGACACCTTGCTTTCAATAACTCGTTGCACATCCAGATGCGGAGCAGCCTGACGGGCGTTGTGTTTGAAAACAGGGCTCCCAAAACACAGCAAGTGCTTCGAAAACTACTTCTTCATCGCTCACGAGCAAATCAACGCGTGTGGTCCCTGCACCAACCGGTCCACGCCGGAGAAGACAGACGTAAAGCAGGAGATGGGAATCGTTACCTTCAGCTTGGGCAGTCGCTTGATGGTTTTCAGGGGCCTCAAGACCCGTAGGACACGGAGAGACTTGATGGTCTTGATATCCCGGCCCTTGTTGGTCCTACCGCATCGGAGGGAGGCACACGCACCCAGAAATGAAAGGGAGAGACAATAACCTTGCAGCCCCGGGGCTGGATGCTCTGGGGGGGTCTCAGCGGCTGACAAGGACATATGCACAGCATGCACAAGGACGGGAACGGGAGGGCCACACGCCTCTGTGGGGGCCAGCAATCACAAATTGTGACCGCTGAGCGCTCAGCCCACCCAAACGAGTCTCCTCCAACACACACGCTGACAGCTGGCAGAGATGAAAAATAAAGCAATCCTCTCCTCCTCAGGATTAGCACC
This sequence comes from Phoenicopterus ruber ruber, assembly GCA_009819775.1. Taxonomy (NCBI): domain Eukaryota; kingdom Metazoa; phylum Chordata; class Aves; order Phoenicopteriformes; family Phoenicopteridae; genus Phoenicopterus; species Phoenicopterus ruber. The sequence goes on from CM020222.1 coordinate 30,614,483, forward strand.
TTTCCCCTTCACCGGGGAGCAGCAACCTTAGCAAATCCCCTCGTTGCGGGAAGCAGCGCGATGCCGGGGCCGGGACAGGCAACGCGACGCTGTCCCCAAGCAAGGGCAGCTGCCCTGCGCCGTGTCCCCAAGCCACGCTGCTCAACAAGGCCGGGAGGTCTCCTGCCCTACTGCAGGCACGTGCCATTTGCAGACGGGGCTTGCAAAAGGCCCCCACCGCTGCAAATTGTTTTCTACCATTACTACCGCTTGCAAGAAATTCATAATAAAACGAGGGGGGTGCACTCAATGGGGTCTCCATGCAGGTGTCTCACAAAGGGTTTTCCATCCTGGTTTAAACTCGAGGTTCATGGTCCTTACATTCACCTAGGGAAGCACCTGCTCTCTGCTTGGTTTGTTCGCACAAATGCTGTCTCTTACGGCTTTCTGCCTTATTCCATCAGCGCTACCCAGCGTGGTCAGCCTGGTGCTCTATCTCACATGCATGGAATGTCTCAGCTCGCTCTTCCCTCTCCAGATCGGGGCTGCACTTGCCTCCACCCCAAGTCAGCTGAGGGAGGCAGAGCTTACCAGGAGAATTATTTAGAAAAAACCCCTTGTGACCCTCATTTCTTGAATATGATGATTAATCCCAACCACAATACCAGGGTTTTCTTGTCTTTTAACTAGCGCCCGTGGGCTGGATCGCAGGATGGAGCAGAGAGCTTCTGATGAAGGTGGGACAGTTTGTATCCACCAGGTACCCTCAAAAAACGTCAAGGAAATGACTTAGAACAACAGACGCTACAAATTACACAGCTCCTTTGCGAGGGTTAATGCAACAGGGAGCACAATAATGGGCTTAATCGTTAAGAGATGTAAACAAAACCACTAATTAATAGTCCTCCCTAGGAGCACAGCCCCACAAATCCATGGGAAGCAACTGTGCAAACAGCCCCGGGACTCACTCGGAACCTCCTGTCTCCTGCTTTGCTCAGTGTCAGGGCCTGGGCAAGTGGCTGGGGCATCCAGCTGGGAGCTGGGGCAAGGATTTGAGGGCACCGCTCAGCTGGTGCAAGCTGCCACCAAGGACAACTCAACTGCAGTGGTTTGTCTGCAACCTGCTGAGGAGGGACCCCTTTAGATGTCGGGAAACCTCCCATGGATTTGCTTGGGATCCAACCTGGATATGGACGTAGGGCTGGATAACGCCTGGAGGAAAGCCTGGTCTTGCTGTGCCTGCAGCCGAGGCTGAGCTCTCCCCAGCCCCCAGAGCTTGGCATGAACCACATCCCACGCCCTCAGAGGACATCAGGGCTGAAGTCCCTGCGGCGCTTCAGTGCAGGCAAAGCCCCCGCCGGGGCAGAGCCTTCAGCTCTGCGGCGGACGCTGCTTTTCCCCGGGCGTGCTTCGTGCCATCTCGGGGTGCTGCGCAGACACTGAGATCCGAGAGAAAAGCACCCTCCTCCGAAGGCAAAGGATCGCATTGCTCGCAAAGAAAATCCCGCCTGCGCTTTCCCGGAGCACGCCGCCCTTAACGCATCCCGGGGCGATGTAGGGGTGCGTGCGGAGCAGCATGCTCCGGCCTCTGCAAACGCAGCTCAGGGTCAGCACAGGTGTGGGACAGACAGACACCCGCCCGCGCCCGTCCCCCCGCGCTCCCGAGGGCAGGACCCCGCGGTGCCCCAACCGGTATAGTTACCCCAAAGCATTCCTGTTGGCGATCCAGCCCGGCAGCCACCAAACAGCACCGACGGAGAGAGGGAAAAAGAGAGAAGAGAGGAAGAAGGTGAGAAAAGCAGCAGGGGAGCTGCGCAGGGACGACCGCAGCCTCTCGGGCGGCAGCGACCCCGCGGCAGCCCTCCGCTGCCCCACGCCTGGGTTGAAAGGCACAATGAGTAGACCACATCGTGTCCTCCAGGATGGGGCTTATCTCCAGGGAGAGGCTCATCCAGCGAGCTGGGAGCCCCTGCCCTCCCTGCTGGAGGTTTTGGGAGCGGGGCACGTAGTGAAACCTCTGCTGCAAGAGGAACCCACGGAGAGAGGGACAGTGGGTGACAGCGGGTGGGCGCACGGTTCTCCTTGACCAGGAGTCGGGGAGGGACCTCGAGGCTCAGCCCCAACCAGCCAAAGGCAGGTGCCTCCGAGGGAACCTACCTGCAAGGCCACAATAGTTCCCATCCAAACAGGCTAACTTTGGTAAATCACCCCCACCGGGAAATCCACTGATTAACCAGAAAGAGCCAACGCCGCCCAAGCTGCAGCTCTGGATCTCCTGCAACCCAGCAGGATACCCGCTCGGACAAGCCAAGGTGCTCTACAAGGTCCCTAGTTGTAACCAAACCTCTATCCCCGCTTGAGCTGAGTCCCTGCCATGTGCACACAGAGGGCTCAGCACTGGGGGCAAAGCCTACGAAGTAAAACATTTCTTGAAAAGCATAAAAAAATAGCCCCAGGCCCTGGCTGCATGTTAGCGAAGTGAGTGGAAGGTGTGTTGAAAAGGTGATAGTTTAACTCTGCAGCACTTCTGTGATGGGATATCGGAGCTCTGTCCTGACCAGCCTCACACCAGGCTATTTTGCAGTACGTAGGGGCCCCTTTTGCTTCTCGACGCCAGTGCTGACGGGCACAAGGCGATGCTGCTCAGCAAAGAAAGAGGCAGCTCTGCTGGGTACCTCCGGGGGGAGAAACTCCTGCTCCTCGCTCACCAGGCGAGACGACGAGGGCTACGCACTGACCACCACTCAACCTTTCCACCAACCTTCCCACCGCTCAGCCCTTCCCGCTGCCGCGAGCCCGCAGGCGGAGGCATCGCTGCCTCCCGGCAGCTCTGCAAAGCCGCAAGCGAGCGCCGCTCCCCCGCGCAATGCCTCCTCGGAGGGTGCCACGGGAGGCAAAAGCGAGCAGGGTCTTTAGTTATGGTTATTTCAGCTAATTCAATTTGAACTCTTTGGAGATTTACGGGCTTTTTATTTAGGCTGTGCTTGGATTGATGTATTAGCTTTCCACAGGGAGAGCTACGGACGAGCTAAGACGGCCTCTCGCTCGGGATGTACGGGCTCCGAGGGGGCGGCGGACAAGCCGCGATGGCACACGGAGGGCGGACACTTGCTTATCGGTGATTTCGATGTGGCACTGACGGCTGGCGGATGACGATGGCACTGCTGGACCAGCTCAGAGCCCTCCTGCTGCGCCCGTGGCTACCCAGGACCCCCGCGGGAAAACCAAACCGCAGAGGGGAGGCTAAAAGGGCAGGAAACCCAAATGGCGTGGTGTGTCCCTGCACTTCTTCTACTGGCAAGTGCTGGACCCAGTCACCAGCCGCTCTCAGCCACGTAATCGCTGCAGCCGCTCCATGAGCATCGCTTTGCCCACCCAGCGCCATAGAGGCGAGGAGGGGGAGAGGGATGACACGTCCCCCCCAGCCCCACATCAAGGAGCTCATAGAGGGAAAAGAAAAGGAGAGGGATTCAGACATCACCACCAGAGTTTTGCTCTTGAGAGCAGGATGGAGGGAGGGAGGGAGGGCGGCGGGATGGGGCATTTATAGCTGTCAAACATCCTGCAGCTCCCGGGGCCGTGGTGGTGACAGGCTGCCAAGGCAGGTGTTCTTATAAATGCTTTATAATGTATAAACCCATCAGAAATCGCTGCGGTTCCTTTGTTCCCCTCACCCCCGAAGCCATGAGATCATCTCCTCCAGCAGGAGCCACCGTCGGACGTGGGGGAGAGGGACAATCCTGCAGGTTTACATTATAAAGAGCCCTTGTCCACAATACGAGCAACTCGGTATCCACCCAGCTACGCCTACAAGAGCGAGCAGGTGACAAAGACGCTTGCTGCAAACGTATGTGGAGATGCAAAGGCCTTCTCTGGGGTGGGGGGTCGGTGCCACAGCCGATGGGGGTGCTCACCCTTGAGAATTCAGCTGCCTCGTGCCCAAAGGGACTTGTCCTTCCCTCGAGAGACTGGGTGGAGGCAGGCAAGTGGCAAGCAGGGTTGGAAGGGGCATGGCAGCTTCCCCATGTGCTTGGTGCTGGCACATGGGGACCCTGCCAGCTCCAGGGGCCACCCCAGGAACCGCACCACCTCTGTGGGGTGGGGGCAAGGGGACAGTAAGCGCCGATTACGGTACTGTTAGCGGCGGTGAGGACACCCGTCCACCCGGGAGCAGGCTGAGCCATCAACCCACCCTCCTTCAGCCATCAAAAAGTCTTGATGAAAGACGCCTTGGAAGGAAAAGGCTCCCTTGTCCGCCTAAAATCCCTCAAACCACTTGGCACATCTCCAGGCTGATGATACCCTTGAGCCCCCCCACAGACATGCCCTGAGGGGCTGCCCTCGCAGAGGGGGGATCAGCCAGACCCCAGAGGTGCTCGATCCACCCTCATGGTGGCCTGGGTGGCCTCCCGGGAGCCCAGAGCAATGTCCTCGGCCAGCGGACCTGCCCCGCGCCCCTTCCCCACGCCGGGGTCTGCAGTCGGCCCCCCGCCCTCCCCGGGGGCTGGTTCATCCTCTGCCGAGCAAGCTGAATTTTCCCTGTGATCTTCCCAAGAGGGATGAAAGCACCGGGCGAGGAGGGTGAAGAAGGCAAAAGGAACGAGCCAGGGAGGGTGCAAGTGGGTGAGAGTGAGGGGAAGGAGCTGTTGCCCAGCCAGGGGTGAGATGAGAGGGATGGATTACAGGCTGGAATCCATCGAGCGACCTCGGGGCTCGGACCCAGCCACCCTGAGAGCCTCACACGGTACCTGAGCTGTGGGCAAGGATGGGGCTCTGGTCTGCGCCGCTGCCAGGCCCTCCCCTCTCTCCAGCACTAACGCCACCGCCACCAGTGCCAATGGCACAAAGAGAGAACAACAGCGTGCCAAAGGAGCGTGAGCCTCTCCTCTCTTCTCCTTGGGCACTGACGAGGCACCACGGGGGACCAGGGGGTGCCCCTTGCCTCCCAGCACCACGTTGGCACCCACTCATCCCTCCTCAAGCTCACACTGCACCGCCTGCCCCAGCCGGCAGCACGGAGAAGGGCAGAGCAGCACGAAACTCATCCCTGGACACTTCTCCCCTCCGTGGCACAGGCACCGCAGACGTTGAGCCACCCTGCACCCACCTGCGGAGGGGGACCCCCAGGTGCTACGAGCTCGGTACCAGAGCCGAACTGCAAGGCAACGCTCAGCAGGGACATACTGCAGAGCAGGCAAGCACACAGCACCCTGCCCTCGGCGTCATGCTGCAGAGGACGCGGGCGCAAACCCCACCGGCCGCATCCCCATCCCTGCAGGGCTCTGCGGCAATGCTCCCCCTCGGAGCAGAGGAAAAGCCACCGGCCGGGGGTACCATTCCAGCACAAACCTGCTCGGAGGGCAGCTCCACCAGGGAGGCTGCTGCTTGTGCTGTCCCTGCGCGCCCCGGGATGCGCAGTAGGTGTATAACTCCAGCTCTGCCACCCTTAGGTCTTTTTCCCTCTCTGCCCTCTTTCAAGTCCACTTTCCCCCCCAACCTCTTCCCAGCGCCTCCAGCTTGCCTTGCCTTGCCCCCTGCCTGCTTCCTCACCAGCATTTGACAAACAAGGAGAAATACAGCTCTGGAGCAGCCGCGCGCTGCCGCCAGGAGCCATCCCACAAGCAGAGCAGAAGGGCGGAGAGAAATCAAAAAAAAAATCAGGGTCCAGTAGCTGTTAACACACAGTTGCATCCTCCCCCCACCCCAAAGGGAAGGCAGGGAGCTGACAAGGACGACGGCCACTTACGCCAAGGCGAAAGCCACCAGCGCTCCCACCACCACAATGAAATCCAGGATGTTCCAGAGGTCTCGGAAGTAGGAGCCGTCCTGCAGGATCAAGCCCTGATCGATCATCTGAGAAAAACAGGCAGGGAATGAGCAGCTCGGCCGTGGAGTGGAAGCAGCCACAGGCGGGACGTGCTGGGGACAGGGACATCGCTGGGGAGCTGTGGACCCATCCCTACACCCCAGGTACATAGCAAGGAGCATCGTATTTTATGGGAGCCTGGAGCCAGAGACGGATAAAAGTGGTGCTGAGCATTCTTGACTCCCACCACGAAGAACTTTAAAGTCTCTGTCATCCAAATTTAGGACCAGAACTGAAAACCTGAGCTGTTTCCCACCTGCTGCAAGGACACTGCGGGACTCGGCACCCCCAGCACAGCCACCCTGCACAAGCTCTTACCTTGATAACCATCTCGAAGGTGAAGACGCCGGTGAAGACGTAGTCGAAATACCTCAGGACCTGCAGAGAGAGGGCACGGGCGCTCTGCAGCCGCTGCCAAGCCAACAGGCTCGCTCGTGCCCACCCAGACCCCGTTACTGCCCCGCACCCGGCGCTCGCCTGGCTCAGGTGCAAACGGAGGGTCAGCTTTGCTTGCTCCAAACCCAGCCTCTCCCCTCAGAGATCAGGACAGCCATAAACCCAGCCTGCATAGGCGGGACAGAAACATTTCCCGTGCATGGTGCAAGCGGCTCTGAAATCACGCTGCGAGCCGGAACCCTGCTCCCCCATACCAGTGCCTGGGCACATCAGTCTCTCCCCACTTTAAGCTACTTCACTGCTGGCAAGGCACCCTGGTCTCCTCCCCAGGCTCTAAACTCCGCGTGTAGGAGGCTGAGAGCGATTTCCAGGGTTTATAAAGGAAGGTGATGGGGGAAGAAGTCAGACCCCACGGCGCGGTGCAGGCGCTGCCACCGGCTGCCCTGGTCCATGCCCCATATGTGCCCCACCGTGGAAGCTAAAATCCTACGGGACCTCCGCATGCGGGATGGGGGGAGCAGGGGAAGTTTGCAATCACTTTGTTGCGGTCGGAGTTGGTGAGGACGGGATCCTCTGCCGCGAGGGCGATGCTGCTGGCGGCGATCACCAGGAGGATGCACATCTCGAAGTAGCGCAGGTTCACGATGTAGTGGCAAGCCCTCCGCACCCTGCGGGGAGACAGCCCGCGCCCCGACCTGTGAGCCCCTGGCACGCCCCGGCCACAGCTCATGTGCAAAACCCACCCCACGTCACCGGCTTCCAGAGCAGAAAGATGGGCAGCAAGGTCTGAGGAGCAGAACAAGGCAGCCCGAGAGTGGTTTGGGCTTGCAGACTCCTTTGCGTGGCTGCCCCAGCCCCCAGGCACCCTGCAGCCAGCCAGGGAGAGTCCCTCAGAAACTGGGGTGCTTATTCTTCCAGGCTGCTGGAGCTGGGTAAGAGCTATGGGGGAGCACAAAACTGCAGAGGTGTGCAACAAGCATTGAATAAAGATCGCAGCTAGCAGTCAGGAGAGAAAGCCGTGAGCAGGGCTGGCACAGAGGGAGAGCGCTCCCGAGGCTTGGGGAACGCTGTGGCTGGTTATCTAGGCTCTTTGGGAGACACTCAGCCCCCTTCCCAAGGGGATCCCCTGTTTTCAGTGACATCTAGGGGTCCTTCCCCCTGCAGCCCTCCCCAGCCCCGGCCTCCTACAATCCAAAAAACGTCTCACGGGTTGGTGGTGCTGAAGATGAACATGGAGCTGTGCGGCACCATCGCTTTGCCCGTCTCGCTCTTCTCCTTCTTCCGCTTCTTCTTCTCCATCTCCTCCTCATCCTCTTTGGTCTCGGCCTCCTTTAAGGGGCTGGCTTCGCCGTCTGTCTTGTTGCTAACTGCAGGAAAGCGAGAGCCTTTGCCCGGCCTTGCACCCACACAGCACCCTGGGGTGTCCCTCCCTCCCTCCCTCCCTGGTGCAGTCACCCCGGTTTCTGCTTTGCATCCCCGTGCTGTTACGGGGAGAGGAACCAGAAGGGAAGAAAAGACACGAGCTGCCGGGATGGAGCAGACGAAAGGGGTTTTAACAAGGCCAGCTTTTGCGGTGCTGTTTAATTAATAACACCATTTCAAGCGGCTCACCTTGACAGCGAGGATGCTGCTAAGGGGTTTGAGCGGCAGCGAGCCGGGCGGAGGCTGCGGATGTGTTAGGAAAAACAGGGGATGCGAGTGTTTTGCCCGGGCGGGGAGGAAGGGGGAAGGAGGGATCAGGCAAAGGCGCGGGTGGGAAGGAGGTGAGAAAGGGAGAGGCTCCCCAGGGAACGGTGGCACATCAATGCTGTGGTCGGGCTCCCCTGCAAAATTGGGGTGCTGGAGGGAGGTGCTGCAAGGAGCAGCAAGGAAAGCCCCCCCACTTGATGGATGCAGATAGGAAAAGCCATGCAAGCGGCTTTCCGTCCCCCCCAGGGTCCCTGAGGGCCAGGAGAGGGGCTCAGGAAAGAGAGACGGGTCCTCACTCTGTACCACAGCGGAGTCGTGGACATCAATCATGATGGTGGTGCTCTCCGTGGCCTTCTCGGTGTTGGGGGTGATGGAGGAGAGGTCGGGCTCGCTCCGGCTGACAGCGCGGCTGGCCTCCAGCAGCGCTTGCTCGCTGGTGTCCAGGCTGCTGCAGTCCTGCTCCGTCAGGCTGCCCGTCTTCCCCCGGGGGGGCTCGGGTGCCACTTGCGGGGTGCTCCCCTCCTCGGCAGACCCCACCAGCTCGGCATCGCCGGCAGGGACCCCGTTTGTCCTGCGGGAGGGCGGCGGGATGAAAAGAGGCGCAAGAAGATAAGGGGAAAGGACAAGGAGCTGTGGGAACTGCGAGATGCCCTCCCCAGGTACCAACCTGGCGGGCTCCTCGCTCGCCTCCGGCTCCCCCTGAATCAGCGCCTCCGCTGTGGCCGTGTCCCCACGCCGGTCCCCGTCCTGCACCCCCTCCACGGGGCTGGCCTCCTCCAGACCCGTCTCCTGGCTGGCCGAGCGGCTCCCCAGGGCGCTGGCCGGCTCCTTCCCCTCCATCCGGGCTCTGCGGTGCCGGCTGCGCCGCTGGCTCTGCCTCATCCGCGCCCTGTCCTCCACGCCGCCTCCTGCCCCATCCTGCTCGCCTGGCTCACAGTTCCCTTGGCACGATTTCTGGTGCCATAGCTCCTTGTCTCGCTTGGCCCGGGGCGATGGGCTCCTCCTGTCCTCGCCACCGCCGGGGTTGGCCCCCAGGGCCGGCTGCTCGGGTCCCTCGGCTGATGGCCGCTCGCCCTTGCCGCCCTGCTCCTCGGCGCATTTCTCCAGGGCGACGCCGTCCCCCGGTTTCTTCCTCCGGAAGATGCTGGCGTGGGGGTTGATGAGGGGCGGCTCGTCCTTGTTGATGCCCTCCTGGCTGGACATCTGCATGTGCCGGCGCAGCTGGCTGGTGCGCTGCTCCCACACCGACATGTGGTGCCGCCGGCGACGCTCCCGCCTGCAATGGGGGGACAGCAAGGGGTCGGCGTCCTGGACACCCACCCCGCTGCTGGTGCTTCACCCCCCCAGTGAAGCACCCACCCTGGATTTAATTTGGGAATCCCAGGGAGAAGGAAACGCCATCCCCAGGGCTATGGGCTGGGCTCCTGCTTTGTCTCCAGCCCTCCAGCATCCCTCTGGTGCTGGCAGGGGCTGGAAACGGGGCTGACACTGCCCTTCTGCCCCTTCAGAGACAGGAGGCTGATGGAGGACCAGCCCCAGCACCCTCACAGCTTCCCTGAAGCTTTCAGGCAGCACCCAGCTTGCTGGGAGCAGCCAGTGCCCCGGCTTGCCCCATCCCAGCCAGGCAGTGACCACCTTCCTCTTGCGTGCTTGCCTGGGGACACCTTCTTAAACATAGGCAATGCCCTCTCGCTGCAGCCGGGGATCCCTCCTTGCGCTGGGGATGTCTCTGCGTCACCAGCTCCTCGGAGCTGGGCTCCTTTTCGGGGTGGGTGCTGCCCTAATGGTACAAATGACGGTGCAGGGGACTCCGGCACAAGAGCCAGCTTGCCGGCAAGGGCGGCAGTCCTGACGGGATGGGGACAGTCAGATGCCAGGTCCAAGACCTGCCTTTCTCAATGAGAGATGGCCCTCCGAGATATTTGCAACGGAGAACGTCACCGGGCGCACGAGGCGCCCTCCCTCCCTGCGCTCAGGTAGGCTCGGCTGGGACAGCCTCTCACTCGGCACGTCCCGGGTGGGAAGCCTGCACGGAGGCTTGGGGAGCCGCCGTTTCGGCTGCCGGTGGGGGAAGGAGCTGTACTGGGCTTCTCTATGTTCCTGCAGGTGTGCTCTAGGGAGGGCTGGGCTATGCCGTCAAACATTTGCAGTGCCATAAACGCGCACACAAACACGCTGGCGAAGACAGACGTGCCCTTCCCAACACACCAGGACGCACGGAAACACCCACGAACACACACGGGTACATACACTGGTCACCCACGACTGCACATCCACGGGTAGCGGCCCGCGCTGACACACACTTACTGCACGGCACACACAACACGCACACAAAGTGGGGTGCAAAGGAGCACACTGAATACGGGCACACACACACGAACCCCCCCCCCCCACCAAGGAGGCCGGAGGGGAGCGGCGCGCGCCCCGGCCCCGCGGACGCACAGAAAGCACAGGAGCCACAGACGACACGCAACCCCGCGGCCCACATACAGGTGGCTGCTGCGTGGCTCCCACATCGACATGTGGTGTCTCCTTCGCCTGTCTCTTCTGGGGAGGAAAAACAAACGGGTTCAATCCCCCCTTCACCCCTCCTTCGACTCGTGTGGGCCACGCAGAGAGGTGTCCCCCCGCCCCGGGCAGCCAGCATCTCTGTGCCTATCGGCCTCCGGCTGCCGGGATGCCGGAGCGCAGCAGCCAGCAGCGAACTCCCTGCACGTACGTGCTTGCACACCGGCAACGAGCTGCCTGCAGGGCTGCACCCAGATTCCCACACCCCACCACGGCACACGTCGCTGCCATCCGGGGAGATGCATGCAGCGACACTCGTGCCGGGGATGCAGATCCATTTTGTGGGGGGCACGGAGCCTTCCCCGCGCCGGCCAGCCCTGCAGCAGCGGCACAGGGAGAGCGGTGTGGGCTGCAGCCCCTCAGAAGCCCTGGTACATCCTTGGATATTTAACAGCTCTTTCAAACTGCTCCAAATTCACTTCTCCCAAGCAACACGTGGCAATTTGAGAGAGGAGGCGATGCGTCAGGCCAGCCCCGAGCCGCTCAGAGCTGTCGCCACGGGTTGATGCTGCCCTGAGACCGCAGAGGGGAACGTGAAGCTCCCCGCAAAAGAAAGGCACAAGCTCAGGGCTGAGACACCGCAGAGCTTCTTTCACCTGAGCAGACCCGACGCAGAGAAGCCTAAGAGGGCTGTCAGCGCCCTTCACCCCTGCCGACTTCAGGCAGCTGCTGACATTCAAGGCTTTATCCTTTGTATCAGCACAGAAAAGACTCAGATACGCGCAGCTCCAAGCAAACGGCCGCGAGCGTATGCAAATGCGCGTGCGGTGATTTACAGGTTTTGCTTTTTGCCAATGCCGTGTGTGCGTGCGGGACATGCACGCAGATACACTCCAACCACACGGGACCGAGTGCCCGCAGATCCCGCGCAGGCGAGATGGGGTGCATCTCGCTGCCATCCTGCGAGCGCGGCGATACCCTCAGTCACGCTGGCGATTGCCTCCTTACGGCCGCGTGCACGGGAACAGCCCGGTGCCACGCTCGAGGCAGAGCGCGCGTTGCAGGCACCCACCGCCGCCGTCCCCGCAGCAAGCGGCCGAGCCTCCAAACGCATCCACGCGCCACGTTAGGCACCGACACATGACAGCATCCGCATGCGTCCATCTGGCCGCCCACTCGTCAAACAGCCCCGAGCCATCTGCACCAACGGCGCCCGTGTACAAATACAATACTCGGATCGGCACCGCAGCCGCCCACGCCAGCCTGGCCACGTGGGAGCACTCATCCCCGAGCACCACCGGACCTCTCCGCAGGCAGGAACGCGTGTACCAAACCTGCCTGCGCTGGGTACCCACATAGAAATGAAGCCATCTGTGTCTGCGCACACCCAAACACAGACACCGGCTCGGCTTCACCGCCCCGAGTTTCCAACAGCTCTTCGGTACTGGCTCTGCTCTGGCTCATCCCTTGCTGTGATGTCCCCACTGTCCCTCCCTGGCTGCTGGCATCAGCGTAGCACCACTGAAGGCGCGTCAGACCCGATGCTGGAGGTGGTCGCCCCCACGGCATCACACCCCCTTCCCTGCCCCCGACACTATCCATCCCGATGAGGGGGAGGAGCTGGGAAAAAGATCTGCAAATATCAATACCTCCCATTTCAATGCCACTGGAACAACAGAAGGTTAGAGAGATCTCTTTTCCTAACCAGCTCTATCTGACAATGGCTGGAAAACTCTAGCAGGGACGTGCAGCGTGGGCAAATCCTTCAGTGCCCATCTCCCCCTCTTCCTCTCTCCTACCTGTCCATCTTCCAGCCTCTTAGAATCATCGTAGAATCACAGAATGGTTTGGGTTGGAAGGGACCTTTAAAGCCCATCCAGTCCAACCCCCCTGCCGTGAGCAGGGACATCCTCAACTAGATCAGGTTGCCCAGAGCCCCGTCCAGCCTGACCTCGAATGTTTCCAGGGATGGGGCATCTCCCACCTCTCTGGGCAACCCCTCTTCTGCAGCCTAAATCCCTCTATTCCCTCCCTTTATCCGACACGTTCCCACTGGTGGCCAGAGACGGTCACGACACGCAGACTCTGCCGTCTCTCCCGTAACCCCCCCCCAATACTCAGCCAGGCACAGATTTATTACAAACCTCCCATCACCCCCAAACCAGGGCAATATCTACAGCTGCTGGGAGACCAGGCAGGGCTTATGAGTACCCCCAGCTCCCGCTGCCCCCGAAACCGCGGGCGATGCGTGCAGGATGGGGGACCCTCGCACCCCACCCCTGCAAAGCCAAGGGGGACCTGGGGCCGTTCCCGACGCTGCCTCCAACCCCCCCGCCCCAGATCAGAGCTCGCCTGAAGACAGCGGTTTCTCTCAGCAAATCTGCAAGAGATTCTGCCGTGTACGAGCTTGGCTGGGTTTCAAAGCATAACAAAACCTAAAATTCCCTGGGAAGAGATTCTATAAAAAAAGGAAAAAAAAAAAAAAAAAAAAAAAATCCTTTCAGCTGTACTGAAATGTACTGTTTTGGGAAACAAATCAAAACGCTTCGTTCCAATGTTGACTTTGAAAGTTTTATGTGATTTAGACCATATGACACTGCAAAATAAAGGGAAAAAAGGCATTTAGAAAGGAAAAAACAGAGTTTTCTTCTGCTGAAACGCAGAGACAAGGCTCCTTAACACTGTGCCGGGGGTTTATGTGGTTTGGGGCTTTTTTTCCTTGCCCAAATCTAATTTCTGTACAATCAAACGTGGTTTCACAAACCTGCTCCATCTCTCATAATTGCATTCACTACCAGGGAAGGAGCCTGGGGGAGATTTGTGACACCGCTGCTCCCTTCTCCCCCAGCCCTGGCTGCAATCCCGCAGCTCCACCATGAAGAAACACTCCCTGGGAATAAATATCACCCCTCCTCGAGAAAAACTTGAGACGCCTTCCTCCTCCCCAGCCCTCCTTCCCCAGCCCTAGCAGCAGCCCTGAGCGTTTGAGCTCTACTTTTGGGGCAGAAAGCCTCTTTTAGCGGATTTCTGCCATGCCCAAGCGCTGAGCTCGCCGCTTGGGGCAGGGGTGGGCAAGCCCAGGTCCCGCGGGGTGCCCCGGTCCCCGCTCCGACCCCTCTCCGAAGGCACTGCTGCCCGCGGGGAGCACACTCCCAGGTCTCCATCCATCCTCGGGAAGACACCCGGAGAGGGAGTCACCCCGCGCGGGGACCCCTTTTCCTTGCGGCAGCCCCGCAAGCAGCCGCGTCAGGCTCAGCGTCGGCTCTCCCCGCTGCTGAGAAGCCCGGCTGGGCTCGGGGGGGCACCAGGGTAGCGGTGGGGGGGGTCACTCACTCGATAGCAGGCATGTTTGGGGCGGACATAGGGCTGACTTCTTTGGCTTTCTGAAGGGCGTGCTTCTGGTTAAAGGCCTCCTCTTCCTCCTGCTCATCCTGCGGAGGAAAGAGGGGAGCGAGTTAGTGGGACGCCGGCATTTCAAGGGAAGGTGCAGCCGTCAGAGGCAGCGAGGAACGCGCAGGGCTACCTTCAATGCCAAGGCGATGCCAAGGGAGAAAGGGGGAGCAGGCACCTGTATTTCCAGAGGCAGCCTTTATTTTATTATGGGGATGTAACTTCCCCGCTACGCCAGATCCTACTGAAGGCATCAGCACTACTTAAATAAGTGAACCCAGCCCACTCCAGGCAAGAGCCGGGCTGTGCACGCTCCAACAGCCCCAGACGGCAGAGACCGGCTCAGCCCTCCCTTCCCGACAGCCACAGGGGCGAGACAGGCATCCTCCCGATGGAGTGGGAGGCGAGGCATCCATGAATGACCCCGGCAGAGACCGTATTGCTTTAATGAGTACGGTTGTGTCTCCGGAGCAGAAAATGTCATTAGGAGTCATTAGCACACATTCAGCCTTTTCAAAAACTCAGCGCTCCTTTAATTGATGCCGCTGGTACGCCGCGGGGCTCTCCCACCCCTCGCACCCCAGCGGCAGCCGGCAGCCCCTGGAAGTGCCACCTGCACCCGCCGCGGGAGGACGGGGACCCCCGCACGCGCCCCTCGGGCAAACGAGCACCACGGCCCACTTCGTTCGCTGCCAACGAGTCAGATTTACGCTCGTGTGGAAGCCTCTCGGCGAGCCCCGGGGACCTGAGTAATAGGCACGGGCTCTGCAAAAAAACGGGCACCACGGGATGGCTGGTCCCCTCCAAAGAGCAGCAATGACCCTTGCAGCTCGCACCTACGCACCGCTATCCAGATGGTGGCCCAACATTTTAGCATTCCCCAAATATTTCCCAGCACGGTCTTAAAAACAGCTAAGCCCAATAACCTTCTCAAGCACCATCCTAAATTGCATCCTAAATCACGTCCGCTGCCCTGTGGGCAGATGGGGAATAAATACTGACACCGCTGGAAAGCGCATCCCACTCCACATCTCCAGAGCGCTCGGGCAAATAACCATCCCACATCAGACCCCGCCAGACGGATGAGGGTTATCTCAACCTGACCGGAGGCAAACAAAACTGGGGAGCTTAAATGGAGAAATAGTTAAGCCACACCTGATGGGAAGTGTGGGTGTTCCTGGAGAGACCACCAGGTTTAAGCACTTTCCTAAATCAACGTCTAAACAGCTTCACCCAGTGATACGGGTCTGTGTTTCAGGGGACCACCCTGTGGACCTTTCCTGGAGGAAGAGCCTCCACTTCCAATTTGACCCAACCTCTGTTCGGGGCAGGCTGAGCTAAGGGAATAGGTGGCCCCGGCTCTAGAGCGAGAACAGTCACAGGCGCTGCTCCCGGTGCCTTTCCCGCTGCCCCCTCCTTCACTCTCTTCGCAAGAGAAGAAGAAGGAGCAATCGGAACGTACCTTGGTGAGCTCCTGAGCGTTGGCCAGGTTGTCCACCGCAATGGCCAAGAACACATTCAGCAGAGTATCTGCGAGCAGCTAAGGATGCACAAGTCGTCTGTTAAGGACATGCGTGTCTGCAGCCACCACGTGAGGGTGGCCCTCATGGCTCCTCACCAGCTCAGTGGCGAGCAGCCAAAGGGACAAACTCCTCACCCATCCCATATACACAGCCCTCAGTGCACCTCCAGACAGCTCCTTCTCTGCGTTTGGGATACCCACTGCTGCCGCACGCGTGATGGGTCTCCCTCAACTGGGAGAGGAGGAAGGAGCAGTGTGTGGGGAGGGGGATGCCCCCAGAGAGGGTGATGAGATGGGGTTGTCTCCGCTAAAAGCACAGCAGCCAGGTGGATACAGTTTCCAAACAAGGTGAGGACGATGAAATAGATGGAGGACCACATGCCTGAGCGAACGCCTCCCTGGGAGCGGATGCCGTTGTACATCACCTCGTTCCAGTCCTCGCCCGTCAGGATCTGCAGGACAGCAAGCCAGCAGCTGTCACCCACACCTTCTCGCCACCTGGACAGCCCCCTCGATCTACCCCACCAATGCGCAGGAGCCAAGTACAGAGACCCTGTGCAGCGGATAACCCAGCTCTACAGCTGCAGCACTTGAGGGACATGATGTTGGACACTGCCGAGGATTTAGGTCTCCTCAGAAGAGTTTTGAAACTCTTCCACCTTCTGTAGCAGAGCTGGAAGAGTTTCCATCTCTTGCCATCCACTTTGTTATACAGGAGGAGAAGGAGGAAGTGAGCTAATATCCTAACAGCTGATGGAGGGGAACTTGTTTGGTTTAGAGAGCCCCTTCCAGCCAGGGGGGAGTGAGCAGGTAGTCCCAAGTCCCTTTGGTCGTGTCCCCTTGCAGCCCTGCTCCTACCTGGAACACCGTCATGATGGCCGCGGGGAAAGTGTCGAAGTTGGCCGATGGTGTCCCATCGATGAAGTTAAACCTGGAAGTGGAACCGGGAGGACATAAATGGGCTGGAGTACCAAGGTCATCAAACCCCCAGCTGCTGTACTATCAGCTCTCTTGTACTTAGGAGGACCTTCTCCACTCTAAGGAAGGTCTCCTGAGCATTTGGTGCCAGAACCCAAAAGGTGTCCTGGCCAGAAGGACCCACACAGCCCAAAGACACCCCTCGAGCAGGGACTTTTGTATGGGAGAAGTACCACTGTTAGCAGCAGGCTGAGAGGCAAGGCTACAGTCTTCCTAGGCACCTAAGAGGGTGTCATCACTGGGCTTTAACACCAAGAAACTCCTTTTCCCCAGACTTGAAACGACCTACCTGCCTCCAAACAGCTGCATTCCCAGCAGGGCAAAGACTACAATGAAGAGGAAGAGAAGGAAGAGCAGGCTGATAATAGACTTCATGGAGCTCATCAGCGAGACCACCAAATTCCTCAGGGATGCCCAGTACCTAGAAAACAGAGACACTGCTGGAGCTCTCGCAGTGATGCTGACAGGAGAGCGGGAGCAACAGTCCGAGACAGAGGGTGACAGGCACGGACAGTTGGTACATACTTGGTTATTTTAAATATTCGCAGGAGACGAAGGGCTCGTAGGACACTGATCCCAAAAGACGTTCCTGGTCTGAAGATAGCCCAAACCACTTCGAAGATGCTTCCCACTGTGACCTGAGAAGCAGACACAGCCACGAGTCAAAGACAGGCGCAGGACGGGCTGTGGCAGGAAATCTTCACGTGCCCGAAGATGAGGCATCCACCACCCTGTCCAAGACCTGGTGTCTCGGTCTGGCACGGGCAGGCTGTCCCGGGAGAAAGGGTTCCCCTGCCCACTGCGAGGGCCATCCTGTTCTTCTCTCCCTTGGTGCCTTGCACTGCAGACACCTGCCAAATATCTCCCCCCCACCCACCCACCGCATCTCTGGGGCCACTTACCCCACAGTCGAAGCAGTTGAAGGAAGAATGGAAGTAAAGGCGTGGCCCCATCCCGTACATCTTTAAGGACATCTCCAGGAGGAAGAGCCCAAGAAACAGGAACTCTGCATAGTCTGAAAGAGAAAACCCAGACGTGCTACCCTCGGGGCGCCGAGCTGTGAGGAGCATCCTGCATGCAGCCACCAGTAGCCTGCACAGCACATCGCAGAGATGGGACAAGCCGAGGACCACGCTGCTTCCCCCAGCTCTCTCAGGCCAGGGTATGGGATGAGGGAAGCTTGTTTGTGAGGAGCTAAATTGCGTATAACAGAGCATCAACCCCACAAGTTAATCTTTCAGGGCAGCTGCACCACCGTCTCAGGGGTTTGAGAAGACCAGAGATAGCTGGCATGGAGCAGAGCAGCTCTGTAGCATTATATGACAGTGGTTGAGGCATCTGCAAAGACATTAACCACGTGACATTGTAGGGGAATATTAGCAACCTGGATTTAAATCATTGCACGGCTGGAACTTGGCCAGGGTAACCGAGCCGAACAGCCAAGAGCCAGTGAGAAGCTTCTCCAGCTATTTCACGAACATTAGCAGGCAAGAGTCTGGCTCTTCACCTTGTCCAAAAGATGCTTCTCACCACGACCAGCTGCTGAACCACACCATGGCGTGCTGGGATCCCGACAGGCCTGAGCGTGCTCATGCAAATTTGGGCAGGCTCGGTGCTTGACGGGGACATTTTCAAGGTGAGCGAGGATAACACGGCTGAGAAAGCAGCACTGTCCTACTGCAGCAGCTCAGGAGTAACACACGGCTGCCGTGGGGTTGACCACGCTGCTCTGCAGTTAGAACCACACTATAACAGACATGGGTGTACCGAGACCTGACCTTGTATCATGGCCCGGGGTGGGCTGGAGGATGCTTCAGTAACTGGTTTCAACTTGGGATCTCCATGCCATGCTCTGCACCAAAACTTTAACCAGGGGGTTCTCCCACGACCAGCCCCATCCCTGCAAACTCATGACTTTCCAGCAATTGCTTGTGGGCATTCAAAGATGGATCTCCAGCAAGCTTTCCATCACCACTGTTCACAATTTTAGGATAAACCCAACCGAGACCTGCAGTCTGTTCCTCTCTCTTGACAAACACATCAGACCTGAAGGGCGCGAGGCCAGTAAAACTCCTCCACATTTGCCCAAAGGGCTGAGACAGCCATCAGAGGCCACGGGGCCAAGGGGAAAGCTGAATTAGATGGCTGTACACAGTCCTTTTTTTATCAACAGTGGATGTAATTCAGGTTATTCCCCACCCAGCTCCATACCAGCACGACTCTGGTGGGATTCATCCCCACGTGCCCTGGGGCAAGGAGCGAGGGTGTGCCGCAACCTCCAGCCGCTGGAGATAAAAAGCTTGCAGGAGTTTTTGCCTGCCCACGCAGTGCTCTCGCACCTACGCAAAGCCCAGGGACTCACAGAGGAAGTGTGTGAGCCAGGCTGGCTGGTTGTGATGGACGATGGCCACGCAGGCAGTGTTGAGAGCCACCAGGCTCAAGACGATCCAGTAGAAGACCTGGGATTTCACCATGTGGCGAACGGAGATGCGCAGGAGCCGCTCCTTGTGCCGTAAGTAGGAGGCACCGTCCACTCTGGCGCCTTTGAGGCCAGAGTGACTCAAGGGGTTACCTAAGGGAAAAGAGGGGGAGAAGGAGTTGGGTGCTCCAGCCAAAGCGAGAGGAGGAGTTGGGTGGTCCAGCCTTCCCCACAACACGAGACAAGACTGACGGCTCACAGACACTGCTTTACGGGAGATGACTTAACCACACAGTTTTTAAATGGTACAGTGGGTAGCGGGTGGTTTGCCCCCTTTGCTGTCAAACTAGCAGAGGCGGCTGATCTGTGACAATCTCCGTGTGATGGGTGAAATCCTCACAACTCAGTAAGCTGGCAGAGGTTTTGAGGAAGAAAGCTCCACACTGCACTGACCCAAGGTTGGATGAAGAGGTCTTCTCTGCGCCAGCCTCCGCTCGCCCACGGAGGAGATATCGACGCAGTGCTCGTCACTTGAGTCACGGTTCATGGCATCCGTCCGGTTCCTTTTGATGGTGGCTCGCCTGAGCACTGGGAAGGGAAGAGGAATGGGTGCTGGTGGCCCAACTCTACCAGTAGCCAGCTTATTGGACCAGGACCTGGTGATCAGGACTTGGCTAACTCAGGTCTGGTAACGGGACGGAGATACCCAGCTGACCCTAAAGTCCAAAGCTATCCCTGTGTGGGACCAGACATCTCCTGGCCTCCACGCTCTCTCAGGGGTTACGCTGTCAATCCACCTCCCCACATCCCTCTCTTGGGCTGCAGACCCACCGGGGCATCGCCAGACGTCCCACCTCCCATCACAGCTGGAGGGTTTCAACCTCTAGCTGCAGGCAGGCACAAGGACGGGCAGGCAGATTTTTAGGCAGGGCACTACTTGTCTTACCTTCTAAGGCTGAGGTCCCAGAATTTTTGTTCTCTTCAGCCAGCATGACTTCCTCTACGCAAAACACACAGTTCAGCATCAGGAGAGAAGATACCGTTGGCTGAGCCCATCAGACCTCACTGCCGTGTACCTAAGCACTTTGCCCAGCCTGAAGGTGGTTGCTATAGGTTGCAAACTCTTGTCAAGTATCGGTTAAGTGTCCAAAAGCAAATTCTGGTGGGTGGCAAGTGGCACCGACCGCACGTTGCATCAGAATGAAAAATTACTTCTAATCAACCCTTCTGCCTCCACTGTAATTAACCCCACTAAAGAAGTTGAACATCGTACACAGGTCTGGGGCTCAACATCCCAACCCAGGACCAAAGCTGAGGTCTGGGGCTCAGGCCTCGTTTCGAGTTACCCATCTTTTTTCAGGTCTGAACACTAGATGAAAGTGTAAATCTTCCCTTCCCAGAGCTGAACGCACTGAACTGATCCCCACGAGGGGCAAGCAAGGACGGGGCTGTGGCGGTTTGGGGTTGGGTGTCGGCAGGAAGGCTGGAAACCCCCACCATCCCCAGCCCTCGCCCAGGTCCGGGTGGGAGCCCTGAGCTGGGAACCAGCGAGCGCATCCCTTCCAGACTGCTCCAGCATCAGGTTTAGCTGGAAAACCACTGTCACTGTTCCCTGCTCTACTTTCCCCGTGGCCACCACTGCAGGAGACTCCAGCAAACATCAAGAGAAAGGAAACCATCGCAGAGCAACGCTCGCAGCTGTGATGCTCACAGCCTCTCCTGGAGATGCAATGTGCCTCATGTTCAAAATACGAGAGTTTCATGCCACAGAACGTGAGGTTTCGTCAGCTGTTGGCGATGTCCTTGCTCTCAGCCCAGCCGGAGAGCTGCTGGAGCATCTGGGGCCAAGCTCACCCGTGCACCCAATGCCACCATGTGAGCACCTGGGCAACTCTGGGCAACTCTGAGGTTTCACTGGATGATGCCCAGGGATCCCTTCCCGTCCCCACCACTCTGCATGACCAGCAGCCTGCTGTGCCCGCCGCCCCCCCAGGAGCCCCCCCCAGCCCACCAGCCTTTACCCGCTTTGTCTATCCAGGCCCGGTAGCCGTTGAGCTCCCGCTCGATCTGCTGCTGGCGCCGCAGCTTCATGAAGGCTCGGCGGTTCTCCACTCGCTCGCGCTCTTTGGCAAACTCCCTGGGGAAGGGCGGAGGGGGGTGGTGAGAGCACAGCTGGGGGGGCAGCGGGGCTGGGGGCACCACGGGGCTGGGAGGAGAGGCAGGGACCAAGGGCGAGCACGAGCCAAGGGCTTGGCAAGCACCGGGAGCAGGGGAGGGACGGCTGCTGGAGCATGATGGGGAGACACAAGGCTGTTCCCAGCCAAAGCACGGCCAGGGCGAACGATTAGAGAGGAGGAGAGGCTTCTCTGCAGGAGGAAAGGCGCGGATGCACGCGAGCAAACCCCCTGCTCGGTGGCTCAGCCCTGCATGCCCCGGCTGGGAGCCACCGCCGGTCGAGGAGGATGCTCCCAGTGCCACCCGATTTGAGCACCAGCTCAGCTTCTGTATGTCCCTTCAGGCAATAAAAACCAGGCACTGTGGGGAGGCAGCAAGGGGATGGAGGAGGGCAGGTCCCGTCCCCTGCCTTCGGCTCCTCCTCTGAATCCTTTTTCTTTCCAGCCTCTCCTTGTAGGGTTTTCCCAGGGCTTGAGACATCCCTTTTGTCCTTCTCTGGACTTCAGTGTCTCACGCAAACTATCCAGGCATGATGCCCAGCCCAGAGAAGGGGAACGGCTTGGCGTTATCCTTGCCTGCTGCAGCAGGCAGGAGGGCAGGCAGCACCTCGTGGGCTCTGCGCAGGCAAAGGCACGCGCCTGCCCAGGGCCAGGCACTGAGCACCGCAGTCCGGAGCGAACTCCGCGCCCACTGCTCGTGCAGCCTCTCACACGCACGGTGCACGGGTGTCCTGGCATCCGCGTGCTCCCGTGCACTCCTAAGCACGCACACAAACACATTCCTCAGTACGTAAGACGTATGATTTCACGTATAGCCCAGCCCAGAGCTGTGCAGAGACACCCGTATGCAGCTAGGGCTGTATCCACCTTCTCACGCGCAGTTAAAACACAAGACCACGCTGGGAAGCATGGTCTGCTTTCTGGTACGCACACGCTCGTGGCCAGACGCAGAAGGCCCATGCAGGCTGCCCTCCCGAGGGCAGAGGTTTTCACCCACCCTATATGAAGAAGCACCCGAAGCCCTAAACACGTATGCAAAGGCCACCACACACAGGGAAAGGGAAATATTTGGGAGGAAGCACAGGGGTGGCAATGTAGGCAACCTCTCGCCCACACCACGAGTTATATGTGAGACGACACGGCCGGACCTGCTTCTAGGAGGCCCCATACCTCGCGTTTGCACACCCCACGTACCCGGAGCATCTCAACCCTCACATGTCGTGGTTTAACCCCAAATTGTAACCCAATACCACGCAGCCGCTCGCTCACTCCCCCCCTCCCCGCTGGGGTGGGGAGGAGAATCGGAGAGAAAGGAGAACTCGCGGGCTGAGATGAAAACAGTTCACCAGGACAGCAAAGCAAAAATAGAAAAATATATTAATAATGATAATAATGATAATATATATAAGGATAGTAGAATATATAAAACAAAGGATGCACAATTTCTCACCACCCGATGACCGATACAGCCCGTCCCGAGCAGCAGCCGGGGAGCAGGGGTATCCCCCCCCAGCTATCCCAGAACAGCAAGTTCCAGAGAGAGCAGGCGAGGGAACAAACAGCCGAATGAACGAACAAAAAACAAAAAGGAAAAAATCAGGGAAACAAAAAGCAACCCAAAGGGAAGCTTAAGGATTAAGGCACCAAGGGTCTAAAAAGCCTGGTGGCCCACCGGCCGACCCTCACTTATACCGGGCATGCCGTCTGTGGTATGGAATACTCTCTTTGGCCAGTTTGGATCAACTATTCCGGCTCTACCCCTCCCAAGTTTCTGCACCTGCACGTTAGCAAAACCTGGGAAGCTGCAAAATGTCCTTGGTGGTTCAGCAGCAACCAGCACCATCAGTGTGCTGTCACCGTTCTTCTCACACTAAATCCAAAACACAGGAGCTGCTGGAGACAAGACTAGCTCCGTCCTGGCCTAAACCAGGAGAGCACGTTATACCTCTGTTGACAACCACATTTGCACACAAGGAGCATCCCTCACACCAGACATCCCCCCAGCACCCCCATCCTTCCTTGCAACAACATCTGGGGGACGCAATCCGCTGGCGGCAGCTCCCCGTCCCGTCCCCGAGCCCCGGCGGCCGCAGAGCCCCAGCTGCACGGGGGGACCCAGCCCGCGCCCTCAGCCCCCTCCCGGTCCCAGGCTGCTCCGAGGGAAGCGTGACTGCAGAGAACAAATGGCACCATTCTCTTTGCAAGACGAACGTCTCTCTCCCCAGAGACTAGCAGCAATCTCCAGCCTCAAAAAAAAAATATTCAAAAGAACTGAAAGAATTGGTCTGTCTGCTGCAGAGAGAGTTCAAGTGCATTACCCCAGCTGAGCTATTACACCCTTAATGCTGTGTGGGCTTTTGCATGTGTGTGTGTGCGCGTGTTTGTGTGAAAAGCCCCGAATGTTCCCTGCATCTCTTGTTTAAGATCCCCAGACAATTCAAGCGTTTTTAATTCCACCCCAGGAAGGTGAAGTTTCCTGCCGCTCTGGCATTAAGCATCAAATGACTCTCCCCCTCCATCGCTGGCTTTCAGACTGAAATGAGACTTTCTTCCTAGGGCAGGGAAGGGGGAGAGAACAAAAGGCGAGGAAGAGAAAAGCAGCCTAAGTGGAGGGAAGGAGGGCGGGAGGAGACGGGGGAGAAGGAAGGACCTCCCACAGCACACGGCGAAACGCGCTCTCAGTTTTGGGCATGCCATGCAAAAACCCTCCTTGCCTTAGCTGGAGGAAAGGCAGGACCGTTTTGGCTGTGCCATCATCCCCCACCGGCCTTTGTTTGTTGGCAAATTGGGATGTCAAGAAATGAGAAGATGCCGTCTGCAGCCAGTTGGCGGGGAAGTTGCCTCTCTCCCTCTGGTTGGGTCTACCCCTGCGCTGAACCTCTGCCCCAAGGGCCACAACCCCACGCCAGCCAGCTCCTTGGCAGAAGTTTTGCCAGCCGGATCCTGTAGAAATATTCTGCGAGCAGGAACACCTGGAAAGCTTCCCCTGATTTACACCTGCAGGGAATCTGGCCCCTCTCTGCCACCTCCCGCTTGCCCATCCCTCTGCCTTCCAGCTCCTCCTCTGCTGAGGCCGGTGTCTCCTTTTGCTGCACGGCAAGAGAAGCCATCATCATGTACCCACGATGAAACCCAGCCAGAAGGACCAGCTGAGCCTCAAATCCCCTCTTCCCAGAGAAGGGAACGGGAGCATCTTTTCCAGCACCCCCCTCACTGAGCAGCATTTCCCCCTGCCCAACCGTTTAGCTCACGGAGCCCTAATTTGCAAGAGGCTGGTGCCACACGCGTCCAGGGACGAGGTCCGTGCA
The DNA here is from genome assembly GCA_009819775.1 of Phoenicopterus ruber ruber. Lineage (NCBI taxonomy): Eukaryota > Metazoa > Chordata > Aves > Phoenicopteriformes > Phoenicopteridae > Phoenicopterus > Phoenicopterus ruber. Next base: position 30,638,712 of record CM020222.1, read on the forward strand.
GCTGCGGCAGCGTCTCCGAGGGAGACGCTTCCCACACGCTTGATCCCTAATGGAGCTTAATTGCTTTTGTCCATTAGAAGGAGGAAGGGGTGGCAGAGAGGGGCGGGGGGGGGAAGAAAAAAAAAAAAAAGTTAAGCTCAACTTAATGAATTATTACATTTCAGAGAGACACGTTACCGAGCAGGGCAGCAGCGGGGGCTGGTGACATCTGAGAGTGGGTAGGCGATGCTGACAGATCAAGGATTGCTCAGAGCCAATTTGCAGCAGCGGGTAGAGATAATGCTGTGTGTGAGCGAGAACAGGGCCAGCGATGGTGACTGACAGCCGCCTGGGAAGGCTCCAAGGCGCAGGCACCGCATCGCCGAGAGAGCCGGGCGCCTGCCTCCCATTGAAGGGCTCTGCCCCCCGGCGTGTTTGGGTTACTTTGCCAGGGGTGGCCCAATTTTGCCTTGCGAAGAGCCCAGGGCTGTGCTGCCCGATGGGGTCCCTGCGAGGGGGCGCAGAAGACCCCAGCAGAAAGCACGGTTCCCACCGGCAACACCCCCGCTGCCCACCTGGGTCTCACGGCCCCAAATCCTGGTGCCTCCAGCACGAAAGCGTCCGCCCGTGACAGCTGAGCTCCGCTCGTGCCGACCCTGTGTCATCGCAGCCCTTCTCCGTCCGGCCTCGCAGAACCGAAGGCGCGCAGCGAGCGCCGGAGGCGAGCGCTGAAGGTCGCGGCGGGAGCCGGGGAGCAGCGTGCCATCTGTCCTCCGGCACGCAGGGGCACCGTCCATCCGCGCGCCGTGCCCAGCCTGCCAGGGCGATCGGGGCACAGATGGTTCACTCCTCCTCCGCCTGCAAATTCTCCTCTACAGCCTTGGCATTCCCCTCGTGCGGCCTGAGAGGGTCTCTGCTCCCGGCAGGAGACCTCGGGGGACACGGCCACGCTCAGCCGCCTTCCTCCCCGGGCCCCCGCGCCCTCGCTCGCACCGGGGCGGCGATGCTTTTACTACGCCATTGCACTCTGCTCAAAGGACTGGAGAGCCCAGGTCTGGTTTTAATGGGAGAACCACCCGTGTGGAAGCATCCAGCTTGAAAATGGGCCCCCTTTTTTGAAAAAAAACCCAAGCAAACAGAAAAAAAAAAAACCCCAAAACCTAACCACAAGAAAACCGACAACCAAAAACCAGTTAAGAAAAAAAAATATCACAGATATTGCAACCCACTTTTCTCCTTTTTGGAGCTTCTCTGAGTCAAGAGTGGGTATACAGCACTGGTCACATCAATATAGTGGCTTCCATGCTTTGAAACAACAAGCCAACCACCTTCAAACCCGTCAATTCATCGCCTTTTGCCACCGTTCCAGATGCCTCCAACAAACGAGTTACCAAACGGGTCTTAAAACGATACGAGGCAGCAGAAAGGATGGGGTGGGAAGAGGAGAGATACTGGATTACACGCCGAGGATGAGGCAGCAGTACTGTGTCGCTGTGAAAAAAACATATATAATGGGATGTATAACAAGGCACACCATCTGTAAGACATCAGGTAATACTGCTGCTCTCCTCGGCACTCACGAGGTCTCAGCTCACGGCTCCGCTTCAGCTTCAAGCACCACAATTTGAGGCAAAACCGCCTTCGACTCCAGGAGGGTGTCAGAGAAGGTTATGGGACAGAACTGACAACAGACGGTTCGGAAAACACGGATGAGACAGTTGCAAACCAGGGGGATCAGATGGTATTTACCCACGAGGTGTAAAGGAACCGAAGTAAGAGTGTTGGACTAACTGTGCAGGCTGTAACCCGGTGCTGCAACTTAAACAGACGGTGGGAAGCAGGCACAGCAGAACTGGCATTGCAGACCCGGATTATTGCGCTGAACCAACAGCAAAGCCCAGAGCAGGGAGGCCAAAAGGTACAAAAACCCTCAGTGGAGGGAAGATGTGCTTCATAGGTCTGCTCTGAAGGAGGCAACAAGTTTTTTGGATAAGGGTAATTGCTTAAGTTCACTTGAATTGCGAGAAGAAGTCAGAGAAGATTCAAGGTCAGGCTGGACGCGGCTCTGAGCAACCTGATTTAGTTGAAGACGTCCCTGCTCATTGCAGGAGGGTTGGAGTAGATGGCCTTTAAAGTTCCTTTCCAACCCAAATCATTCTATGATTGTAAGATTCCTTAACGAAGCTGGACTGTCTCAAGAAAGTCTTCCCGTGAAGCACTAACTGGTGAAAAGAAAGAATTAAAAAAAAAAATAGGGAAAACAGAAACATCCTATTCCCTTTAGCGGTGGCCATTGGCTTTTGATCGTTCCCGTGTACTTCAGCGAGAGCTACGTGTTCGCCGCGCGGTGCCAAAGCTGCAGCCAGCAACGGAGCGTACAGCTGACGATGCTAAAGAGAGCACATTTATAGAGCACCGGCAGACACGCAAGTTGGGGAATGAAAAGCTGACAAGCTGTTGGCGACATCGAACGGTAAAACGGGAAGGAGCTGGGAGATACCAGCCCTGAGATTACCCGTTACATCACTGTCCCATTTAAGAAGGGGCAGATGCTGATGGTTACCTTCTACCTCGGAGAAAGCTTGGCATTTAAATCCGATTTTCTTATAGGTACTCACTGATGTCTCTCACTTCTACCAGGTCCTAAAGGCGCTTGTATTAGACAGGATTGATACCAAGCGGCGTGAACATCTCAGAAAGACCTCGTCACGCTAGTTTGCGTTGACACCCCACGCTAAGAGGAGAAGTGAACAAAAATAGAGGCAGAAAGGAAAGGCAGAGACAACGTGAAGACGCAGGGAGAAGGCAGCCCAAATGGGAAACTGTCTCCGCAAGTGGAGAGAGGACAGAGGGGCTCCAGATGAGGAGCTACCAGCAGCAAAGTCGGCTCCCAGCACTGAAAAGCTCCTTTTATATGCCGGTCCGTCAAAGAGATTATGGACCACCTGGCTCCACATAGGGCCCAAAGCAGCAGGGACAGGGTCACTTGGCCAGCTGTGTTACGGGATCTCTCAGGTCCAGGCTTCGGGCAGCTTTGAAGATGAAGTTCAAGAATTCAAAAAATTGGTATTTGATGGAGAGCCAGAGCAGCAATGGAGGCACAGAAATGATTCAAAGCGGTGAGAAACACAAGAGAACTCAGACTTTGCAGCTGCTGATGGGGAACACAGCCCGCTGAACAGCAAGGACTTTAAATACCTCCTCTCTTCTCCCCAGCAATCCCCATTTTCTTGTCGACAGCTTCAATCAACAGGCTCTCATTCATCCAAGGGCAGATTCACCCACCGCTTGGCAACATGGTTGGGCATCAGCTGCACCTTGCTGCAAAGCCTGTCCCTCGCCAACGGGTCCCAGCAGAGACGCAGGTGTCCAGTCCAGCCCCTGCATTTCAGGGCAGGATCAGCCCCTCTCCGCACACTTCACGCGTGCTTCCCGAGAGGAAGAAGCGCTCCGTGATCCAAGCGAGAAAAGCACGCGCGGATGCTTGCTTTGTGTTCAGCTCAACCCTGCTGCGACCTTTAAAAAAAAAAAAAGACAGGTTTTCCGTGACGCTTGGGCTGGGCTCAGAGCAGCCAACGGTTTATTGTTTTGAGAGTAGAGAAATTCTACTCTCAACAATAGCTTATTGTTTTGAAGTAGAGAAAAAATAAATGTCAAAGAGGACAAATATCACCGGGAGAAGGGAGCCACCGACATTCCAGTTGTAGAGTCTCAGTTTCAACATTTTTTCCAAGGGTGACAACGCTGCGGTTTGCATCTCTGTCCCCGTTGCTCAGAGAAGTCTGTCGTTTGCGACGTTGCGCCAAAGGCAGCGACAACACGGTCAACCCGCGCTGCAAGGAAGCCACGGAAAGGTGGCGGAGGGTCTGGTGGCCCCAGCAGCAAGAAGCAGAGATGGAAGCTCTGGATTTTATTTCCCTCTTATCAGGCAGGGCTGGTATGAGCAGCGCAGCTTCAGTGCTTCAAGAGCCCCGGGCTTTGTTCGCAATCACTCCCACTGGCTCATGCAGCGCTGGGAAAATGTCACTCCTCCCCTTCCCTCCTATGCTCCGGTTTTGATCCTCTGTAAGCAGAGCGCAGTTTTAGAGTCCCCCTTTGCAAGTGGCAGCGATCTGCAGATGAAAGGTGCACGGCCAGTACTGCAGGTGAGTTACAGCGGGGGAAAAAAAAATCACCGATTTTCAACATTTCATCACGTTAACTTCCCGGGAACTTCCGAGAGCTCTAATAGACACCTTCAACACACAAATACAATGAGTTCAGAACCAACCATCGAGTGCGAAACCCACAATGCAACTGCTAGATCTGTCACTCCGCCACCGCAAACCAAACAAACAGCCGCCCGCGATGCACAAAGCACCGATAACGCGACGGGATTCATTCGGGGCGTCCTGTCTGCTTCGCCCAGCAGCAGCGCCCAGCACCCCCTCGCAAGCATGGAGCTGGTCACGGAGGAACTGGGCATCTCCAAAGCCATCTGCCACGTCAAACAGCTGCAGCCACAGCCACACGATTGCTGTCGTTAACCAGGATGACGGAAATTACGAAGATCTGGAAGAAATAACTCCAAAAGCAATCTCTAAGCAAGAACTATGTGCTGAGTCCTTTGTCAAGGGGATCAAAACCGAGCCTTTTCACCCGCAGCCTGCAGACAACGGGCAGTCCGCAGAGCAGATTTGCAAGGAGGTACGAGTAAGAGCAAATCTGAAGCCGTTGAGCCGCGCGGGCAAATAATTTGCAAAGAGAAATAAAAGGGGAAAGTCACTGAGGCGTCTCTTTGTTGTGGATTTTTTTTTTTTCCCAATCCCGTCCGGCTGGCTGTAAGAGGAGTCGTTATTCCCCGTAACGCCGGGGGACACGGCACCGCAGACACGCGGCTCCTGTCAGGCAGCTTGTTTGCAAAGGGCTTGGAGGCCCCTCCGCAGAAAGGTGGTACGGCAGAGCAAGGCGGAGAGGCGCTCGTTGAATATGGATGCCCACCTGGCTGCTGAATATAGATGAAGATCTCAAAGGCTCCTTTGCTTCACTCATGTTCAAACACCACGTCGATGACAAAAGAGCTTCCCCAGAACAAAGCGACAAGCGTGGCTGTTTCTCGCCAAACATGGCCCGGCCAACGTGCATCCCAGGATGGTGCTGGGGGACCTGGCAGGAGGCATCACAACCCCCCTCCCCATTACACCCACACCTCCGTTCAAAAGCGGTTCCAGCCAGTGAATCCCCACACACACAACCGGCGCAGCCATTTTACATCTCATCCGAGCCACTCCCTGAGATGCTACAACCATTAAAGAAAAAAAAAAACCAACCCAACGACGCTTCCAGGCTTTCACGCTTCCAATGCAATAGTTCTCGAGCATGTTTGTTGGCATCTTGCTATCCCTCACGATCTCCCCGCAAGCCTTCCTGCGTTGTGGCGACACGTCTCCCCGCTTTCCCCTCCACAAACTGCCTGCCTCCGAGACATTAATCCTCTTCCCAGCGTTTTTAGCGTCAAACCACCTGATCCAGCTCGAACGCGCGGGGCCCAGGTTTTGTGTAGAGCCGGCAAAAAAACCCTCTGCCTCCATTGAAAATGTACACTTGTTCCTTCAACGCCTTTATTATTAATTGCTAGAAAACTTAATTTTATTCATCGTTTGTTATGCCTCAAAATTGGATGGGAAAAAAATTCAAATTAAGTGAAGTGAAAAGATTTCAGAGATGGTACAGAAGGCTCCTGAAGGAGCTGAAGAAAACTCTCCGGAGACTGGGAACGCAGCGCTAACCCAACCTGAAAGAAAGAAGATCTTAAGACAAAGAAATCTTGCCAAATTGATCCTTTAATTATAACATTAGTCGTTTCTTTCAAAGGCTTAGTGCAAGAGCTGGGGGTGGGGGGCAGAAAAGACTTAAAGGGAGAAAAGACTTAACATCACCAGGATGAGTGGAAGCAATTAGGAGGATTTAAATTACTCTCTTGTTTGGTACAAGGCAGATGGATTTCATTTTTCTTGCCATCGCGCTCAACTTGCTCTACCATCAGCTTCCAGAGGTCTTCTCCTTGGCAGAGCCGAGGACCCAGCCTTCCCATCTCGGGCAGCATCCCCGTCCACTCTGCAGCCACTCAGCGATCGCTGCGGACCACGAACACCAGCGATTACAGCAGCTTTGTCACCCTGGAAAGGGGCTGGAAGTGCGAGACTGGGCAGGGGAAAGGAGTCCACCAGGGCTACAGGTCTACCTCAACAGGAGGACACGTGCTGCAACGAGCGCAGGAGAGCTTTACTGCAGGGGCTGAGGAAAAGGAGACAGAAAAGAGTCAAAACACAGCCTGTCTGGTGTCAGAAACTCCGCGTGGGTCTTCAACGTTATACCTCCAAGCAGGGCTTAGTTTTTATCTTCACTCTTTCATCTTCTTGCTCCCAGCGACAAGCTAGACGTAAGCCATCTTCTTGCCAGGAGGGGCAAAGGAGGCAGGACCTCTGCGGTGGCTAGAGCAGGCGAGCTGCGCTCGTTGCCGGGATGGCGTTACTGCTGCCGCGGCACCGCGCACGCCACGGGCAGCGGGGACCAGCCAGCACGGCTCTCGCCCCGTCTCTGCCGCTCCGGAGGCGCAGCACGAACACGCAGATCCCAATTGTTTTATGTGAGAAACAACCGAACAAAACCACCCCACCGTTTCACAGAGACGGGAGAGCAGAGCTCTGCAAATCTCCAGTACGGGGCACGTCCCGCTTTTGCATCCCCCTGACTCAAAGGCAACCGACCGCAGGGCACTGCCCGCCCCAGGCCATCGGCCGCAGGGCAGGAGGAGGTCCCGTCCCCCCCTCCTACCCACCCCACAGCAGAGGCGGCTGCGGCATGCGATCCTCCCTCTGCGCTACAGCGGTTCTCCCGAGGAAGAGGGGCAGAGCCGCGGGTGCATCCTGCCCCGCCGCAGCGGGGTGCTGGATTACACCATCCCCGGGCCACGGGACGGCAGCAGGCAACGCTTGATACGAGTCGCGGCATCTCCCCCAGCTCCCAAATCCACCGGCTGCCACGTGGCAGAAAACGGGGCATTTCGGCTGATGCTCCATCCTCGCTCGCTCCCACTGACTCTCTTCTGCCAGGATTATTTCGGTAGCTTGTGTAGCTTTAAAAGCTGAGCAGTCACATCTCCTTGGGCTTCATACCTGCTCTCAAAGAGGAACAGGGCCAATTTTTTTTTTTCTTTCCTGCTTTCAGTTAGAATTAATTGATCCGTAATTGCACCCATAGAGGGGGAAAGTTAATAGACACAGTAATAAATGCCAAAGCCCCAGAAGAACTGGCTCTCCAAGCGCCTGCCTGGAGCGACTCCATCTCCTCTTAATAGCGTTGCATGCAATTCCAATGCATGTGTGCGCGTTAGTATTTAGAGAGAAAAATCAAGGAGCCTCGGTATGATGGAAATCATTTCTTTTCCTCTCCCACATACTTTGTGCTTAGGAGCAGATGGATCCAGGCTGTTTACATCACGGAGGTCATGCCTCAGCTTAACAGTTGGAGAACTGACTGTTGGGAAAGATGCGCATCGCAACCAGAAGATTGCTAAATCTGGGCTCCAGCAAACTTCTGATGGTGGCAAGTTAAACACACAAATGTCCTCCTGCAGCCTCTTCGCACGCAGGACCCGCCTTGGGCGTTTGATCGTTTCCCCAAAGAAAACCGCTGCTGAGATGAAGCGAGGACAGAGAGGCAGCTCTGCAGCAGCTCACGAGCGTGAACTTTGAGAAGGCGGCTGGAAATCCGGAGCGGACCTCGTTATTTGCCGGTGCAGATGGTGCAGTTTGCAAGCAACCTGCGTCCAGGGTTTCCACACGCAGGCTGCCAGGACCCGCTGCTCACCCCTGCGCCCCGAGTTAACAGAGCAACCGTGACTGCAGCTAGCCGGGCGCAGCTGCCCGCCTTCCCCCAAAGCAGTGCCGTAACACCGGGGAAAGGTTTCCCTCGCGTGGAGGTGTTTCCGTGGAGCTCATCCCCCAAGCGACCTTCTCCTCCCAGCTCAGCCCAGCCGCGGGGCACGCAGGGGGATCCAGCCGGACCCCGGCTGCGCATCCAGCTCAGAGGCTGGGGGATGGAAAGGCCACCCTTCCCCTCCCGCGGCAGAGCCAAGCGCTCCCTTCCAGCACAAGAGGATTGCAAGAAGCGTTAAAAACAATAGAAACTAAGCAAGCAAAGCGAGGAACGAAGCCCTTCTTATTGCGCTCAAGGACGTACATTGTTTGCATGCAGAAGCACCTTCTCCTGCCTGGCGTCGCACCCCTCCGCAGCTCCGGCAGCAGCTTTGGCAAGAGGATGCTTCGCCACCGCCGAGGTACCGCATCCACCAGGCCGCAGGGGATGTCTGTGGCCGTGGCCGGGCAGGAGGGCACACGCGGTGGCCTTGCCATCGGGCGGCAGAGCCCAGCTCGCCGCCTCCGCTCACCCCGCTCAGCCCTCCGGGGAGCTGAGCAGTCGCGCTTTTCCCTAGGTATCTGGCACGCAACGAGAGCATCTCCATTGCCAATTAGGCCACCCACCCACTTGCATCCTTCCCCAATACAAACCCTATTAGCAATAAACAAACAGTCGAAATGCCAGCCGGCGCCTGGGAAGAGCCCTAGACAACTGCATCCAATTCGGCGGGCGCGGGAACAGCTGCCTCGCGCAGTCCCGGCGCAGGCAAGCACCAAGCACGGACCAGGGCACGGGCTGGGCTTCCCACCAGCGCCTTGCGGTCCTCCTGCCGGTGGCTTGCAGGCCAGAGCTACGCTACCCTGAAAGCACCACGCTGGCACCAAAAGCCTCGGTGTCCACCCAGCACACCATGTTAGCACGATTCAACACTGCGATCAGGGGCTTTTCCAGCTGTCTAGCCCCGAGCTTCCTAATTTCCCTTCTCTGGCTTTTTGCAGGAAAGCTCCCACCTGGTGCTGACACCCAGCTGGACTTTGCTCAAATCCCCAAAGCTGGATGTGGTGTAAGAAACGCAAAAGCCATCCAGCACTGCTTGGACTTCTTCATCCTCCGTAAGAGCTCCGACCCTGCAGCCCGTCCCCAGAACTCCTGGACTCAGCCGCACCCCAGGCTGAGAGCTGGGGAAATTCAACCCACCAACGGGCCCCGAAGCCCAGCCTGCTGCTCCAGAAGCTCTCCTGAAACCACCACCATCACACCTGAACTCGCAGGGACACCTAGGACAGGGACAGAGATGACCAGGGCCAGTCTCCACTTTGACCCCTGCATCTAAGGGCTTTCCAGCTGGCCAAAACAGTGCTAAGGGGGCTTTTTTTTTTTTTTTGCCATATTGGGCAATTAGGAAAAAAATGACCTGCTGCTGGGCACAGGGTCCCCGCTGCCGCCTGTGGCAAGGGCAGAGGAGCCCACGTCCCCCTCCCAGGGCAGGAGAGGGCATGCTCTCCCCAGGCACCAACCCCTGCCAGCGGTTGAGGATGTGCTGATACAACCGTGGTTCATTGTCATGGAGACAAGAAGCCTTTTTCTCTCCAAACCCAGCTTAATGGCTTGGATTAAAACCTCCTTTCCCCTGGGAAGAGCAGAACAGGGACAGTTGCGTTGTCCCTACATCCCCAGCTTGTCCACACGCACCCCCGGCACCCCTACCCTCACCAGCGTGCATCCCCCACTGGTGCTGGGCACGTCCTCCCTAGCCACGGTATCGCTCCCACGGGTGCCCCAAATCCACCCCACGCCCCCCAGTCCATCAGCCAGCAAACACACACCCCACTACAAACACATCCCGGACTCAAGCACGTTTCCATAGGGCCCCCTCCATGTCTCTCCCCCCCAGCAGGTCCCAAGCAGCCAGAAGATCGACACTGACCATTTCTCGCAGGTGACCAAAACCACGAGCTCTTCAGCAAGGCGAACCAACACGAAAGCACCTTCAATGCTGCCCCTCTCCCGGCTCCCCGGGGAGCGAAGGAGCTAAGCAGAGCCGGGGAACGGTCCCTCGCTGTGGGGCAGGCAGGCATGGAGGGGACGGGGGAACCAGCTACTGGGGTCCTGGGGGGCACGGCAGTACCGGGGGCCAACCTCGAGGCTCAGAGACACGGGACAGGCACGGCCTGGAGAGGAAGGACGGCGTCTTGCTTACCCTGACAGCACTCCCAGGACAAGGTTGAGGACAAAGAAGGATCCAATGATGATGAGGGGGATGAAGTACAGCCAGTTCCAGGTGGCTCCTAAGGCATCATTGGTCTGGAGGGGAAAAGAAAAAAACACGTGTGATGTTACGTTCAACACCAGCACCCGGGGCAGAGGGAGGGTGCGGTAGCCATTCTCCCTCCAGGCTGACCATGCCAGGCTCCTCGGGGTGATGTGGCCATGCCTGCCGAGCCTCGATGGGCACCAGGCAGCTGCCTGCGCAGGCAGGCATGCCCAGACAGGGGCTCCCGGCCAGCAGTGCCCTGACGCCCCTCGGCATCCTGCCCCGGCCACGCTCTCCAGCCCTCACCGGGCAGGACCACTCTCCTCTGCCTCCTCCTCCCATCCTTGCAGGGATGCAGGGGCCGTAAGACAGAGGTATAGTCAGAGATGCAGGGCCCTGCAGCCTGAAATTAGGGTGCTGAGGGCACGGGGGCCACCCTGAGCGTGCCCCCCACCCGACAGCTTGATTCAGTGCTCCCCTGCGCATCCCGCCGAGACAGGGCAAAGCAGCCTCGCAGCGACGGTGCCAGCGAAGAGGGAAAGATTTATAAGGTGCCTTAGGGCCAGAGGGAAGCTGGTGGCTAAAGAAGAGGCAGCCAATGCTCGTCCTTCCATACGCGGGGGGAAAGGGGCTGGTGCGGACAAGCCCCACACCTTCACACGGGTATTTTGCTGATGGCATCATTGCTCAGACCTTGCAGACACCCTCCCACCCCGGGTGTGTTACCCCAACCCTAAGGAGCTGAGAGCGGAGGGGAGCTCTAACCGCAGGGCAAAGCCCAACAGCTAAAAAGGCCGCTGGCAAGCCCTGCTCAATACCTCTAGACGTTTATTCACTGAGGTTTTTAATAACGCAGTGCCCCTCTGTACCTTGCAGCCGCTTCCCGGGCCCCATTTGTCCTCCGGTGTCAGGCACGGCGCACATGACGCCGGGCTGGAGGGTGATGCGGCAGAACGTGACTGTCTGGGGGAGGTGGTATCAATCTTGTTGCAATGAAAGGCTCTTTCTCTTTTCTCTCTCTTCCCCCCCTCTCCCCGTGCTAATTAAGCCTTCATCTTCGTCTGAGTCATTGGCACCACGTCTCCCGGTCGGCCAGTGCAGGAGCCGAGCCGAGGCTCTGCAAGGGGAGAAGCGCATCTCCAAGAGGGAGAGAAAGCCACCGTGCTGGAGTTTTCCTCTGGTGACCGAGGCGTTGGTGGGAACCTCAGCCGGGTGTCCCCGCCACCCTGACGCTGAGCTCAAAGCGGGAAGGGTGATGCCAGCACATCCCGCTGCAGGCACTGACCACCGCACCGGTGGTGGGGATGTGGTGGGCAGAGACCCCAATGCCGAGGAGCGCCTGGCACCCCGCAGCAATAAGGAGTTGGAGGTTGGGGAAAGCATCTGGAAAGACTCACCGCCCTCCTCCTTCGGCACCAGGGAAACCATACGCATCTTCTCAAGGTCCTGCACCCTTCGCGAGCCCCAGTCCACCACCAGCCCCCTTCCTCGGGGCCAGGGGAGAAGCGAGCACAGGGAGGTGGGAATGACGCACGGGAATCCCATACAGCCAACACTCATCGCCGCCCTCCAGAGACACCCAGGCCACCGCGCCCTGCTCCAACAGCACCATTTGCCATGGCATTAGTCTTCAAGGCATCGTGCATCCCTCGGCCCGAGCTTGGCTGGGCTTCAGCTCCCCGCCAAGACGCCACTGGGTACCTGCCACCCGTGCCAGGATTGCTTGCCTTTGAAATTGGCTCCTGCCCAAAACCCACGGGCTTTTCCCAAGGTCCTTGGCACAAGGGATGCAAAACAGATGAGCGCGTTTCCTACAGGTGAGCAAGACATCTTCCCCCAGGGCCGGGCCATCACCACCCCTCCTTTGGCCTTCTCCTCTCCAGCGATGCTCAGCAGGAGACGGAGCGGGAGACAGGGACAAGACGGTGGAGCAGAGGAAAACTCCCCTGGGGTCATCAGCCAGCAATACCAGCAGCAGCTCCCAGACCGCCTCTTCCCACAGTGTTTTGTGGACACGGCCAAAGCTGGTGGCACTGGGGACCTGCAGCAGGGAAACCTGAGGCAGGGCTTGGGGGCACCCCGATGGGATGGGCTGTCTGCGATCCCAACCTCTGCATGCATTTGGGTACCCAGCTCCCATGGGGGTGGAGGTAAAGGAGATTAGAGAGATTTTAGGGCATTTTGGGGGTTAGATGTGCTGGTTTGGGCTGGGATAGAGATAATTTACTTCATAGTAGCTAATATGGGGCTGTGTTTTGGATTTGGGATGAAAACAGTGTTGATAATGCAGGGATGTTTTCATTACACAGAGTCAAGGCCTTTTCTGCTCCTCACCCCACCCCACCAGCAAGGAGGCTGGGGGGGCACAAGGAGTTGGGAGGGGACACAGCCGGCACAGCTGACCCCAACTGACCAAAGGGGTCACACCATATGACGTCATGCTCAGCATATAAAGCCGGGGGAAGGAGAAGGAAGGGGGGGACGTTTGGAGTGATGGCGTTTGTCTTCCCAAGTACCCGTTACGCGTGACGGAGCCCTGCTTTCCTGGGCATGGCTGAACACCTGCCTGCCCATGGGAAGGAGTGAATCAATTCCTTGTTTTGCTTTGCTCGTGTGCGCGGCTTTTGCTTTACCTATTAAACTGTCTTTACCGCAACCCACGAGTTTTCTCACTTTTACTCTTCTGATTCTCCCCCCATCCCACCGGGGGAGAGTGAGCGAGCGGCTGCATGGTGCTCAGTTGGCAGCTGGGGTTAAACCACGACACATGTCTGGCACCGCTAGCAGCCAGCAGCTCCAGGAGGGACGTTGCTGAGGCAGGGGAGGGGATGGGGAGCTCTGGCCATGGACCCTATGTCCCCAGGGACACACCACTGGCCACAGCAAGCTCAGGGATGGTCCCCGCCACCCAGGATGATGCCAGCAGCCCCAAGCAGCTACACGGGCCCCCTGGCTGGTGCCAGCTTTGCTGGGACCCCCCCCCAGCCCTAAGAAAAAAGTTCCCAGGGCGCATCCCAATGCTCCCTACAAAACCAGGAGCCGGTGATGCCCAGCCAGGATGCGGTGGCTCCAGCCCATCACCTGGTACCTGCTCTGCTGCTCTGACTGTCAAAATTTGCCCTTTTATTCCCCAAGGAGGTGGAAGAGTTGCCCCAGTACCTTTGCAGCACCCAGGCTGCAAAGGGCCCGGTCAGGGGGACGAGGCTTGTTTGGGAAACACAAGGGGCTTGGCATGTCACAGGCTCTGCCTCTTCCCCGGCTCCTCCAGCCCGCGGCAGAGCGCACGACCACAAAGCATCCAGCGCGGCGGGACGTCAGCAGGCGGAAGAGCAGGCGTGCGCGCAGGTGTGCGCATACGCACACGAGGGGATGCGTTCCCATCTCTGCACCCCCAAAGCTGAAGCACGTCTGCCCAGGAAACCAAAGGAACCGCCACGCCTGGCCACATTTGCCTGGGGGACGACGCAGACTGCCAGGGTCTCGCAGAGCGGCTGAGTCCAGGCCCCCTCAACGTCACGCAATCTCCCCCAGACTTTTGTCAACTCTACTTTAAAAATGCACTATTCCCACTGGAAGGCTCCTCAAGTAGATGCTCTAATGGTTGCTCTAATTTTCAGCCTAAATTTATTTGTGGTCATTTTATATATCCCTCTGTTCTTTCACCAGCATCGGCCTTTGGCTGAAATGCTGTTTCCCACCCCGATGTATTTATAGACAGCTACCCTGGCCATCCCCAGCCTCTGCTTTACTAGCCACAGCAAGGTTCCTCCAGTTCTCTCTTGCATGACTGGCTCTCCCTCCCTATTTTATCTCGTAGCCCCTTCCCTGCTCCAGGCTAGGCTCAGTTCATCTTCCCTGGACACAGGAGACCCGAGTGAGTGATCCTGATGCATCCTGCTCCATCCTTGCATGACGCTACCGAGACTTTGCCATCCTGGCTGCAAAGCTCCCTCCTCCTCCAGGGCACCGCCGGCCTGCGGTCACCCTGCGGTCACTCACTCATCCCGTCCTCCTCCACACTGCTACCTCCCAACCAGCAAGACCTGGGCTCCTAGGAGATACCTTTGCTGCTCCTCAACAACCACGTGGCTTTCCATTTCTCACTGCATCCCACATCTCTTCCTCCAGCCCTCAAACCCCTGCAGCCCGGGCCGGCAGCCTCCGTCCCCCCGGCTCTGGGAAGCCAGCCGATGCCGTAAGCAGGAAAGCCCGTGACTCATCCCCGAGGAGCCTCACTGGTCACCACCAGCCACTACATCCCCTCAACACCACCCAGCGCCATCCCGGCGCTGCTCGCTTCCCTGCCAGCCTCACAGAGCTCCTCTTCTCCTTCCCCTCTTCTCCGCTTCGTTAACGCTTTCCCATAGCAAAAGCTTTACTACAAATTGCAGCTCTACACGTTTCCAGGTCTCCGATGCCAGGTTAGCCTGGCGTGACCTACCTTTGGCAAACCCATGATTCATTTTCCTCTTTTGCCTTCCAAATCTGTTCCAAAATGGCATGCGATCGAGGTCAGGCTTACAGTCCTATTCCTGCCTGCCTTACTTTTTTTCCCCTCCTCCCCCCGCTTTTAAATATAGGCATCGCATTCGCTATTCTCCAGTCAGATGGTGCCTCCCCCAACTCGATGGAGTTGTTAAAAATACTTGTTACCAGACCTGCCATTTCATGTGCCAGCTCCCTCCAAGCGCGGGGAGGGGGGGAAGCCATCCCAAGCGCCGGGCTGATGGGCGCGATGGTCTTGGCGCTTGGCTTCCACATCAGCTGCGCTCATGGCCGTGTCCTCGTGTCCTAGTGTTCCCACTATCAGGGCCTTTTTGTTCCCTCTGTCTTTGTGTTGACCAAAAGCCGAGGTGAAATACCCATCCGTCGCTTCACCGTGCCTTGCTTCCATCTGCAGAGGTGAAGAACCGCTCGCCGCCCCTTTGAGCATCCTTCATGAGGTCCGTGTTGGCATGACTTTTGGTGGCTCCCATAGCACTTCCCAACTTCTTTGGCACCAAGTAGTTGGCTTGACTGAGCAGCCCCTTCTCCCATCCCTTTGGGGCATCGTTTGTTCTTCATATCCCTCCATAGGCAGCGGTTCATCACCTCGGTCCACTGTGCCTTCACATAGTTTTTTTTCCCCTTTGCTGAAGGTACCAGGAGGTCATCAAGTGCAGAAGTCAGGGTAGACACAGGGAGTTTAATCCCAAAATTACATGAACGCTGTAACTCCTTTAAAGAAGAAATTCCTGGCTCCTGCCCCTGGCTCCCTGTGCAGCAGACCAGGTCCCACCACTCACCCAAGCCCTTTGGGAAACAGAGGAGCTGCCTGACGCCTGGTCTTTGCTGCTTCTTCCCTTCAAGACAACCACTTTTTTGATATGCACCCCACCAGCCTAAACCACCACCACCCAACTTCTCCCACGACCACCAGACCAAGAAACACATTTGGTACTGCCTCCAGGCATACCCGAGACACCAACACAACCAACGTGAGCTTGTTGGTGAAGACCAAGGAGCCACAGCTTCCCCAAGGGACTCCGCACCCACGGGGGTTTCTCACGCCAAGGCATCGGTGGAGACCCCGGCCATACCCGGCAAGAGCTGAACCACCGCACTCACATCTCTGCCATGGCCACGACCTGTCCCCACTGCCGGCAAAGCCTCCGAGCCTATAAATGACACCGCCAAGGTGTGGGAGCAGGACCCTCGTGGGGTAACGGAGCCGGCACAGCAGGTTCCCACCCAGCGAAGGAGCCCCCGCCGGCTCCCGCTTCTCAACCCCCGGCACGGGGTTATTCTTTTGGCAGCTCTTGTGTTGGTTTTCTTTTTTTTTTTTAATATTTTTTTTAAAGGGCGGGAAAAGGCGCAGGGAGCTGCAAAAGCAGGTC
Source organism: Phoenicopterus ruber ruber (assembly GCA_009819775.1). Classification (NCBI taxonomy): domain Eukaryota; kingdom Metazoa; phylum Chordata; class Aves; order Phoenicopteriformes; family Phoenicopteridae; genus Phoenicopterus; species Phoenicopterus ruber. The sequence goes on from CM020222.1 coordinate 30,654,723, forward strand.
TCACTCAGGGGGCCAGAAATCTAAAGAAATCTAAATATATACCCGCGTCGAATGCAAAGCACAAGCTCGCAGCCCACACGTACCCTCCCTCGGGCTGCGCTCGCATGGGAAACTTTAGGATTTCTTTGCTATAGGGGAAGCAGGGGGGAAAAAACCCCAAAACCCCCACAAATTCAGTCTCTCCTACCTAAAAATAAACAGAGAGCAAGTTCTGCCTGTGCAGGGTGCCTTTAATGGCCACTCATTGCCCCCCAGCTTGGGGAGGCAGACTGGGGACCAGCCGACCGAGGCTGTGGGCACCCCACTCGTTTGGGGAGCAGCAGGACGCGGGGAGCTGCAGAACTTCATTCACACAGCGATTCGCCCTCATTGATTCTCCAGTGTCTATTAACAGGGCTGGGCTCCCACTTCAGGCTTTCCCTGGAGAGGATGGGAGCTTTCTGCCCCTTCCCAGCAGGAGATGCGTCCTGGAGACCTCCACAACCAGCTTGGCCAACATCAACTGCCCGCGCTGACGCCCCATGGGCAGTCAAGTGCCCCCTCAGAATTCATCTGCGTTAGGAGAGAGCCTCTGGAGTTTGTTTTAATCCGGAGCAAAACGGCACATAATTAGATTGGGGCAACGTACATTCATTCCTGTAACCAACTGGCCGGGACGTGCTCGGGGGATACGGCAGCGCTGCGGGGTCGGACATCCACGGGATCTCCAGCGACACGGGTGGCCCCATCCTGCTCTCCTTGCGGTCCTCTGCCAGGCATCTCCCACCCCACGGAGAGCTCCCACGGGGACCCCCGGCTTTGCCTGCATTGCAGGCAGGATTTAACGGGCAGGGACGGGGTGACCACCCTGTCCCAACCACCGCGGCTGGGCGGGAGAGGTCTGCCTGTCCCCGCAGCCGCAATCCTAGCGAGGGGGTTTGGGGATGATGGGGAAAGCCAGGATCTCGGGAAGCTTTGCCCCGGGCGCTGTGCCTGCCTTCCCCAGCCCTTCCCAAGGGCTTGCTGCCCGCCGCGGGGCAGAGAGGACCTGCTGCGACCGCGGGGGCAAAACCACCGCGGCTTCCACGATTTGTACGCCAAATCCTCAGCTCGGCAACTCCCGATGGTCTTTGCCTGGTGGCGACACCCACCGTGCCCCCGCCACGGCCGATGCCATCCCCCCAGCATCACCTCCACGGCCCCCGACCCGATCCTCCCTGCCAACCACAGCTGCATCCAGCTGAGAAACACGCGCAGGCCAGCAGGAACAGCCTCGAAATCTTCACACCCCAGCAAAAAAAGGAGGAAAAAAAAAAATAATAATTTAAAAAATACCTTAGAGCAGATTCCCTGACCTAACCAGTTCCCTCAAGACCTTGACACCCGCTGCTGCTCTCCCCAGCACAGTAACAGATCTCTTTCTTCCCTTTAATAGCGCTAATTTGATCTCCTGCATGCAGGGCCATGCTTCACTCCCCGCCAGCCCTGCCTGGTATCCATCAGCGACCCCAGCGCCGGACAAGATCTGAATGAAAATGCTTTGCTTTTCCAAATCAGGTTAATGAGGAAATTGGTACATTTCCTTTGCGGGGCCAGGGCTGGCCCGCGGCGGGACGCATCCTGCTGCGGCCGCGGGGAGGGGTCTGGGGGGGCAGGGGGGGCACCCCCTGCCCGATGCCCTGCCTGCAGCGCTGCCTTTCGCTGGCCCCGGGGTGCTGGGGGCAGGCAGGAGTCCCTGCAGAGGGGCACACGGAGCTCAGCAAAGCCCCAAGCGTGGGGGCACGCTTGTGTCTGGGCGTGCGTGAGGAAGGGGAAGGAGTGGGGAAACGGGGAAAAACCACAAAATATTTCATTTTTCTGTTCTCTGAATGGAATGCAAAAAGTCAAGTGTTTTCAAAACGTTTGATATGGGCACAGAGACCAATTGTTGCTCTGCTCTCCTCTGATCCACCAAGAAATCACACCCAGATGCCCCAGCATCGGTCTGCAGACCGGGTCCCCGGGCATGCCTCCTCCTCCTCCTCTCCCCCCAGCCATCCCTCGCTGTGACCCCCCAGCTGCCCCCACCTCTGCTCCCAAACCCCCACCTTCCCCGTGCCTGGACCCCTCCCGCGCCTTCCCCAGCCCCAGATGCCGGCACCCCTAACCGCCCCGCAGCAGGATGAACTTTTCCCAATGGAGTATTTGCGAAGCTCCGCAGCCTTCGTTAAACCCGGCGCTCGGCTAAGGCAGCGCCGGCGTTCCCAGCGCAGATCCGCAGCGTCGGGCTCGGACACGGGCCAGCGCCGCTGCCTCTCCTGCCGGACCTGGAGATCGCACGCTGCAGCGGGGCATGGTTTTCGTGGGATCAGCTTTGGGGGTTTTTCAGTGGGGCTCGGCAATCGCCAGGCTGATCCCTGCTTTGTTTCGAGCACGCTGCAAGCCCAGAGAGGCGGCTTGGACCCTGCGACACGTTTCCTAGATGCAGGAACATCCCCAGCTCTGCTGCGATGCTCTGGGGCAACAGACCCGTGCACAGCTTCGCTCGAGGACCCCAACTCACCCCAGTACCCCTGCTCCAGCCCGGATGCACAGCAGCACGTGCACCAACACGGAGGTGTGGAAACAGCTTTGCAAAGCCTCAACGGCACAATTTTCAGCACTAAACCTGCTCATGAAATGACAAACCCTGGGCTTAACCAAGATGAGCAGCGGGGGCCAAGGCAGCACCGAGACCCCCTGCCACCTCCTCGCCTCGAGCCTGGAGCTGTGGGGCAGTGTCGGAGCATGGGTGCCCGAGCACGGGTGCCGGAGCTGTGGGGCAGTGCTGGAGCATGGGTGCCGGAGCATGGGTGCCTCCGCCGGCCCCTCGGCTCCTGCACTCCCGCCGGCAGACGGTCTAGGAGCGAGACTTTCCCGCGCGGGCAGGGAGGAGGGTGTGGGCAGGGAGCTTTTGACAGAACATGCCTGCAAAGCTGGGGATCCAGCAGACACAGTTTGTTTCTTGCTGTGTCATTTCAGCGCACACACAGAGGGAAAAGGGGGGAAAAAGGAAAAAAAAAAAAAAAAAAAAAGGCAGGAACATTTGGCAAGCTGGTGAGGGTCTGCTGAGCGCCGAGAAAGAGCCGTTTCTTCCGAAGGGAGAATAGGGTAAACGCAGGCTGGCTGCCGCACACGTGCCTGTCGGGGACGGGCTCCAGCACCCACGGCTGGCAGCCCGCAAGCTGCCAGCTCGGGCACCAACAGGAGCCATTTGGGGAAAACCAGCTCGTTTCGTTAAAAGTTAGGCAGGTTTTAAACCTTCAGGGTGGGGCTTGAAGTCTCCTTTCTGAAGTCCTGGCTAACTTAATGGCATTTAAAACACTCGGCGTTTAACGTTTCGGAGGAAGAAGCAGGAAGGGGCTCTGTCCTGCGGTGCCACGAGTGCCGGGGACTTTTTGGCAGCCCCCGTCCCCCCCCCGGCACACAGCACACCCCACTTCGCCCGCACGGCCGGGAGCCGCCAGGAATAGCTGCAGAGGCATTAAGATCTGCGCTTGCTACCGAGCTGCTAAGAGCACTGGGTGTTGATTAAATTTTCATACCTCCCCGACAGGATATTTTTTTGTGTTGCGTTTTAATTTAAAACACACAAGAAGGGGCTCCTTTTCCCTTTGCAAGCGTTCCGGCTCGAGAGCCTGGCAACGTCCCAGGGCACGGAGGCCAAAAAGCCAAGTGGTTTCCCTCTTTCGCCAGCCCTCCCATCTCCCGTGCTCTCCAGCCTCTCTCCCTCCTCCTCCTCTCCCCGGAGAGCACCTCTAGCCAGCGCCGCTCCTTGCCGGGAGCCACCGTTACCCATCGCGCTCCCAGCTTCACCCTCCGCAGTGCCCGAAGGAGCAGCAGGGCAGGCTCAGCCCCCGGCCTCGGGACCACTGCTGCACTGAGCTCCTCCAGTGCTCTGCCCACCACCGTGGTGTCAGGGCAGGTGCCGGTTTGGGGGGATCTTTGCACCACTTCGCTGCGGAGTCCCTATGAGCCGTGGCTGGCACCGCTGTCGCCCCTGCCTTGGGAGCAGGGACTGCAGGGGACAGGCACGGATGTCCAAAGGAGCTGCAGCAGCTCCTGGAAGCACCAGGGCTCAGGGAGGTTTCCCAGCTCAGCTCCAAGCCCAAGCAAACCCCAACAGGAGCAAACTCCTCTCTGCTCAAGTCACTCATTTCGCTGGCCCCTGGCTGCCCCACATAAAGCCAGGCATTGCCCTCGCTCTCCGAAAGGCAGGAGGAGAAACGCACCCAGACCCGCACCGTGCTCAGGTCCCGCTCACACTGTTCACACACGGGTGCTTCGGGGAGAGCAGCTGAGTGCTGAGCATCCCAAGGGACGACCCTGACACCCGGGGAATTTATGCCAACAAGCGACGAGTGATTTTGTACACACACGCATGGAAAAGTAACTGCTTTGAAACCGATTCCTCCTCTGAGCCCCTCCAAGGCCACTCGACTAGTGCAGCTGGGACCTGGCAGAGAGCGGGACACCTGAGCCTTGCACCCATCTCCGATCCGTGTGCTCCAGCACGGCCAGTGATTTAACACACCTCCCTTTCCCAGCACGCCGAATCAGGGCTGCCTGAGCACTCCCTGTTTCGAAAAGGATGGATGTTTCACCACATTTGAAAACCAGGCTCCAGCAGAACATCTCAGGTTTGGCGCTTCACGGCCAAAACCAGCCCAAGCCAACTTTTGAAAACCCAGCCCTGCACCCAGCAGCACGAAACCCCGACCTGCGCACGTGGCGAGATTCATCTCAGCCCTTTTGCACCCCACATTTGGGGGAGATCCCAAACACCGGGGTGGTGCCGGGGCTCCAGCGTTCCCGCAGGGCTGGCTCCCCTCGCACCCTCCTGGCCGCGGCGCCTCGGGCGTGCTGGAAAAGCACGTGGCGGTTGAGTCGCGCTCGCTGCAAACCCCCTTCCTCGCAGCGCCTCGCGTCCTGCAGCGGCTCTCGCGGGGGCTGTGCCGAAGGCCTTTTGGGTTTATAGCCAGCAACTGTGGCCGGCTAGCTCTCATTAGGCCTTGCCATGCATTTTTAATTAGCAGCACGGCTGCTCTTCCAGGGCTGCTTTAATGCGCGTGCCTAGGAGGCAAATGTTTACCCGTCCTTGCTAATAGCCGTGGCCCTGTGCAAAGTCAAGTCGGCTCTTTGCACGACCGAGCTGCAGCTTGGTCATCGCTGCAGTGCAGTCGGAGCCCGTCGGCAGGTTGCTCCGACTCTCGGGACCTTACTGAGGCCACAACATCAGGATCAGGAGTTTAACCTGACGGCCAGATCCACGCAGGGAAACAGGCTTTCCCCACGCAGCAGGCTCTGGTTCTCCGCACCGGCCGCGCCGCATTTGTGAAGCGCTTGGAGCCTTTCCCAGCGCGAGCAGAGGGTGCCCGGGGCCACGGCCAGACACGTACCCACGCTTGTACCCGCGGCCCCTGCAACCACACGCAACCTCGTTGCACCTCGCAGCAGGCTCAGTCCCTGCGAGCAACGCCGGCACGAGGTGCGGGCAGCCCTGGCTCCCCCGCCTGCGCCCGTCCACGTTCGCGTCGCTCCTACAGCTGTAAACAGCAGCTTTCCCCGTGCGCTTGGTTTTTCACTTGTCCTGGACTAACCTAACGCTAATGCCCGATTAGTGGGGTTCCCGTGCCGCGCGGCTGGTGTGACCGGCTCCGGCGAGCACGGAGAAACGCTCTGGACAAGGGACCCACCCGGGACAGGCAGGGCTGACCCCTCTCCCTGCAGAGCCCACCCGGCCAGCCCACGGCCCCAGCGCACGCTCGCCACGGGTGTTTTTCTTCCCATCTCAGCTCCTGGCAGCACGGGGGAAGAGGAGAGTGGCAGCTCCCGGCAAGCCAGGCTCCTCCTCGCTACCTGCGAGCACAGCGCCTGAGCGCTTCCAAATGGGAAAGCAAATAAACAATCTCGGCGAATAAATACAGCCTCTCGAGTCGGTGTTTTGGAGAAAATCACGATCTCAAACTCCTCTCCTGTTTGCTCTCTGGGACCTGGGGAGCCGGGCCAAGCATCCGAAGCCACCAGCACCACCGAGCGCCCGTGCCGTGCCCGGCCAGCCCCGTGGCACCACTGGCAGCCCCTCACCAGCCCCGCCACCCCCTCCCGCACCCCCGCAACGACTGTTTAATGACAAAACTGCAACCTGGCCCCTGCCCCATACCGGCACGCCTGCAGAGGCGGAGAAGTAGGACAGCGAGCCTCTTTGCCAGCATTATATTTCCCTCCGGTCCCTACAGAAATCAGGTTTGGTCTCGAGCCAGCCCAGGGAAGGGGCATCTGCTCCAGTACAAGAAGAAAAGCAAAATACTCCTTAGCCCCTGTTTTGGACTGCAGAGACAGCCAGAGGAGCCACAAAGCCAAAATTCCCCTCTAAAAGAAATTAAAGTCCTTCAGGCTCCCAGGGATGGGAGCTGAAAAGCCATAACACCCCACAGTTAAAGGCTTTTTCTTTTTTTTTAACCCATATTGTGATTTCTACCTAGCAAGACAGCATTTCACCCAGGCAAGGCTGTTGAAAACAATGCGAAAGGCAAGCACTTCCATGAAATAACACATGTGGAAAGTACCACGGGGCCGATCAGGCTTTTCGTGATGCTATCTACAAATTCTGGGAGCCACGCTTCTAGATCTGGTAAAATTGTGGAAAAATGGATCTTAAAATCACGACATAGTTACACATGGGAATTCTATAGTAAGCAATTTCCTTGAGAGATTGTGAAAGCGGTTTTCCTGCGATCTCCCTCTCCTCTGCAAAGCTGCGCCATTAACCTGCAAGGACGCAGCCTCCCATTTCTCTACTCCGGTGGGAAAGCAGAGAGTCCCCCTCCGACCCCCCAAACCTGGGACACGTGCTGGGCCAGGTCCGTGCTCTACTTCGCTGCTCCGAGTGACAAAGGTGCCGGCAGAGCATCCCGGTGGCTTCCACCCCTGCCCAGCCCTCCTCCCGCATCCCCCGGGGACTGCATCCCCCACGTGCATACCTCGTTTTTCTATTTAAAAAAAGGCAGAAGCCCGTTTTGCTGCCTCCAAGCACCCAAAGGACCGAGCACCCACAGCCTTTGCAGCCTAGAAGCACCCTGCGCGACAGCCCGTGCGCCCGGGGAGGGTGGGAGGCGCAGCCCGACGGCGCTGGGAACAGGGTCCGTCCCTCGCCACCTCCCAAAGAGAATCAGCAGTGTTTGACTACCAAGGCCCCAAATCCTTATTCAATTCCAAGCCAAGGAGGGTCCCTAATCCCTTCCGTTCCAGGTAAGTGATAGCTGGTTCTTTGCAGAGGAGTGGGAAAGGGAGGCACCTTATGGTCCCGGCCATCGGGGACACCGTGACAGAGCGCGTCTGCCCGGCGTTGCGACTGGTGCTGGGAAGCTTATTTAGATACCAGGGCTGTGGCCCCCCAAGTGTCCCGGAGAGCCCCCCGATTTAGCAGCTATGGTGGTAAACAGGGGATCCCGCAGGGTAGGTCCTGCGGAGCATGGTTTTCAGCGCTCCCAGCAGCATCTCCCGTCCCTCCCACCCAGTAAGATCCAGATGATGGATCAGCAAATCCCAGACACCGAACGGATGGGCTCCAGCCTTCCCAGCAAGGACATCCCAAACAGCAGGAGACCAGACTTTCTCAGGAACCGCCAGTACGAACCCCCGAGGTCGGTCAGACCATAAATTGCCTGTCCGTGTAGCTCGGCGGCTCCTCGCACGCCGCAACTGGGGCTCCAGCACGGGGAGCGCTGCTGCTAATTGCTGCAGGCGCCGACGGCCAGGGAGGAGGGGACACGGGGAGCGCCGATGGAGGCAGCCCCTGGGTTTTGCAGGGAGACGGTCATTAACGCAAGAGACGGTCATTAACGCAAGAGAGAAGGTGCGGGGCAGGTGGCTGGTGCCAGCCGCGGGCAGCGCTGGGCACGCACGGGCTGCGGCGCAGCGATGCGAGCAGGCAGCAGCTGCCCAGCTGTGCTAAAGGCAGGGGAACCACGCTGCCAGGCAGGAAAAATCACCTTTCCCACACTACTCAATTATGCCTGGGCAACAGGCGCTGGAGTCAAGTCTCTAATCTCATTGATACGCCAGAAGCAGGCAAGAAATGGTCTTTTTTTGGTCTGAACTCCCAGGTGGTTCAATCCTGTCTAATTCCCCCGCCAAAGCAGCAAGATCCAGACACGGCCATCTCCTTTAGGAAGAAGAAAACCAAATCCTCCTGGCAAGGTCAACCCCTTGCCCTGAACTCTCCCCTTTCTACCCCAGTCTGGGTTTCACGGTCTGTCTGCCCGCGCACGCCATCCTGCACCCCCAGAAGGACCCTGGGATGGACCGAGCAGGAGGGGGACCCCAACACTGGCAGCACAGTGCCTTCGCCTGGGGTTAAAAACCAGCCTTTCTGCTCACGATGAAGTAACTATTGAAGCATGTTTCCCCATCGCAAACCATCCAATTTGCCTCCTGCAGAGCAATGCCACTCCGCAAATCTCCAGGCATTATGGGAACCAGAGTATAAAAACATTCCCGGTGCAATGACGCTGAAATTGATGCTGAAATTAGGCTGGGAACAGGACTGACATGGTTGCTGCTAGCCCATAAACTAAAATGTACGTATACGGCCGATCACCCACAACGATATCGCACTTTGTGATCAGCTGTAGCTTTTTTTCCTGCTTCCAGCTTTGCCCCCAGGTCGCTCCCTGCGTACCCCGAGGGCAACTTCAAGCGGCTGCAAACCACGGGAACCCAGCCCAGCTTCACCAGCACCGACAGACGTTTGCAGCACGAATACCGATGGTCTCAGCTCCCTGTTGGACACTGAAACGCTCCCCCTGTTCCAGGGAGGGGGTCCAAGCCCAGTTTCGGGGCTTCCCAAGGCTGCCACAGGGATGCAGGCACATCCACCGCCTGCTCCGCAGGGAGAGCGAATGCAGTGCCCAGAAACCACGTCTGCTCTTCCAGAGCCGCCCCGGGGAGCACAGGAGGAGGAGGAGGGAAGGCAGGCTGCCTCCCCACTCCCCAGGGACAGCCCTCGAGCAGGAGGCTTGCCTGCAGCCCATGCCACGAGGTTTTGCTCTCTGCAAGGGGTCGCACAACCAGCCCAGAGACGGGGGCCAAGCCCTTAGAGCTCCCTTTGCCCCGAGACACGTAACACGGGCCTCTCTATCCCCCATCTCCTGCCCAAATGGGAAGGACCGACCCCATCCCCATCACGAAGGAAACTCAGCAGCTCACAGGTTCCCAGGACACGGAAATACCATCTCCGTCTCCCCTTCCCCACGCCCAGCCGCCCACAGGAGCCCCAGCGCAGCGCTACTCACATTGTACAGGACTGTGGTCCACCCTTCCATGGTGATGCACTGGAAGACGGTCAACACAGCAAAGAGGATGTTGTCGAACTGCGTGATCCCGTCGTTGGGACCGATCCACTCCCGGCATTCATAGCCTGGGGGGCAACCCTGCACCCCGCACGGGTGGGGGGGGTCCAGCTCCTCTAGTTCACCTGCGAGCACACAGCAGAGAGCCAAAGGAGGCAGAGGTAAGAGAGAGGCAGGGGACAGGCGAGGGGCAGAGCGGGGGACCCCGCTGGGACTAGCCCTAGCTGCACACAAACCGCTCCCGCAAGAAACCGGGACACCCTGAACGCAACCGAGCGATGCCTGGTGCGCACGAAGCAAAATGCAGGATCTCCTCAGCCCTGGGCTTCCTACGACGGCAACACGCGCTCACCCCGGCTGTTTTCCACCCGAGGGATGCAAAGTGGGCGCAGAGCCCTTCTCCCCACCTGAATTGTTTGTGTAGCAGGCTCGGTGCAGCTTCCCGCTGTAAAACTCCAGGCCGATGATGGCAAACATGAGGATAGCGAAAAAGAGCAGCAAGCCGATCTGGAGGAGAGGCACCATGGCCTTCATGATGGACTTCAGCACAATCTGCAGGCCTGGGAGGGGAGAGAAAGAGCACAGCTCAGTACGGTGCTGCAACCCCCTGCCCGGGGCACGTCCATCCCACCCGTGGCAAGAGGAGGACAGCGAGCGGAGAGGACGGACAGTCATCAGACAGATGCAGGAGGCCAGCACAGCCCGGAGCATCCCTTTAGGCAGGGGAGGACTACGGATGAAAGCACCGTCCCAGGGGGAGCAGGGAGGGCCAGGCTGCAGAGCAAGGCTCCAGGAGGGCTGATTTCTGGCTCTGGTCCCTGCTCTGGTGTCCTGCCTGTCCTTGTCCCACCTGGACTTGTGGGACACGGCTCATGCAGCTCTGTCCTCCTCGCTGCCCCCAAGGCATGGATCCAGCACGCCGCCCAGCCGGTGCCCGGGACAGGAGGACCGGCGCCGGCAGCAGCCTAGTTTCTTTATTTATCCCCGTGCCAGCAGATAAAATCTTGCAAAAACCCCAAAATCTCCCCTGAATAAGCCTCAGTCCTGAAAGGATCCACCCACCGCCTTCTGGCCAGGGAATCGGAGCCGCTGGCGGGCCCCGGCAAGTCGGCGAGCCCAGCCTTGTGCCGGCACAGAGCGGGCTGGACGGGGGGAAATGCCACCCGGGGACACCAAACGCTGCCATCCTACAGTGCCCTCCCCGGCGGGCTACCCGAGGGTGGCTGGGGAGTCCGCCTGTGTGATCCTCACTACATCGGGAGGTTTGTCCCCCTCTTCCCTGACTGCACCTACGTCCCCGAGGTGGCACGAGGACCCGTCTCGCTCTGAGGGACGTCAGGGACAGACACAGACACCCCGGGAGGAGGACCAGGAGCATCCAACTTACTGGGAATGCCCGAGACGAGCTTCAGAGGTCGGAGCACGCGCACGGCCCGCAGCGTCCGCAGGTCCACGTGGGTGTTGAAGTGTGTCCCAGCGGTGGCGAGGATGCTGCGGGCAGACAGGGAGAGAGCAGAGTTACCCCAGACAGAGCCCTCGGTCACCCCGGGGAGAGCCCTCAGTCACCCCGGGACCAGGAGCCACATTCTCACGCCAGGCTGTGGGGAACCATGAGGAGCACCACGTCCCTGGGCAGGTACGGAGATTCAACATCTCCCAAAGGCCACGTGCCAGCGAGCCTCGTTTGATGCTGGCATCAAAGCTCGTAGGCCACTCTGGCCAGCCAAAGCCACCCAGGGGCCACCCAGCCCTGGCAGCCCCCCGTGTGCCAGGATGGCTGGGGACAGCCTCACGCCGCAGCGCTGTCACCACCCGCGCCACGCAGCCAACACCGCGGACGTAGCGCTCGTCGCAGCTGCGCGGGTTTAAACTCCCTTCCAGGCAGGCGGCACGTGGACCAGAGACGGTGGGTGCCCCAGAGACGGGGGTCGCTCCCCTGATGGGCACCCACGCTCCCCTGGCAGCACCTCCAGCCGTCAGCTGCTCTGGCTTTTTCCACACATGGAGCTTCCTTAGAGTCCCAGCTCTGGGATTGCTGAGAACGAGCCGAGAACCTCACATGCATTCAAAAATCTATAGTAATGAAAGTTTGATGACCTTGGAAGGCAACCAGCAGGCACAGCAAGGACTCGAGAGGTTTTCTTTTAAAACGCAAAGATTTTTTTCAAGCCCATCTCTGGAAAACAAATTGGGGCAGAAGGGAGCTGGTGCACACCGAGTCCGGCAGTGGAAATACTCAGGGCCCCCAGACCTGCTGGGGGGACGGGGATGGTGTGGCTTGGGGATGCCAGTGCCGGAGCTCATGGCCTCCTCTCCCATCCAGGCTTGGTCCCCGGGGTGCTGAGCAAGGAGGAGGAGGAGGAGGAGGGAGGGCTGCAGTGGAGAAGGCAGGGGATGGACAAGGAGGGGACGGGGAGGAGAGTGGGACAGAGGGAGGCAGCAACCTCAGGGCTGTTTGCAGCAATCCAAAAACCGAGAGAAATTGGGTCATTGTTCCACTAATTCATCTAATTACAGGCCAGAGCAGCTCTCTGGCGCGCTGAGCAATTAGCACTCTTTCTCTCCCCCTCTCCCCGAGGTACAGCAGGTACCAACCTGCCCCTCCAGAAAGGCGGCTGGGTTTCCTAGGATACCCCGGCAGCAGACACGCTCTCCCATCAGCAAACCAGGTTGTTTCAACTCCTTTTCCTATCCTCCTCTTCCTCCCTGCCCCAGCGCAAGGGGTCGACTGCAAAGCCCAGCCCCGGCAGCAGTCGGGATGCATCGCCCACAACTCCCCGTGTATCAGGCTGCTTATCCCCGATATAAACAGGGACCTTTTGCCCTTGATGGCACTTTCCCTTTCCCCGTCCCCCTTCGGCACAGCCCCCGTGCCCCGGCTCGTGACCAGCCCCCGCTACCCACGGGGCTGACGGGAGAGCAGAAAAGGGACTTAATTAAGTCAGGAGCACCCAGAGGCTGGGAGAGCTGCGTTGTTAAATTGGTTGTAAGATCAAAATCAATAGGTGTGATAAAGCACGGCCACTCGGCAGCACGTGGGAGAGAGAAGAGCACAGGCGCTTTCATCTCTTTCATGCAACCTGCCAGCGAGAGCAGGGTAACCCAGCGCTCCCCAAAACGCCGGCGTAGAGGATACGCTGCACCCGACGCGATGCTGGAGACCCCGAGACCCTCCTTCAGTATTTGCTCCTCACGTCCCGATGCCTGGCGTCCAACCACCTTCCCAAAGGGATGGGGGAAAGCCATTTGCAGCCCTTGCACTGACTCCAGCCAGGGCCGAGCATCTTCGGGAGCCCAGAGATGCTCCTGGGCTGGACGCAGGCTCCAGCCCTTCTCCCGAGGGCTCGCCGATGCAAGCCCAGCGCCGTGAAAAGCCCAACTAGGCGGCTCCTGGCAGCAGAGCAGGATCGACAGCTCTCTCCTACCACCACGGAGCAGCACAAGCCGTGGTCCTACAGAGCCGGGGGGAGTGACGGAGGTGGAGCCGTCACCGCTCCCAGCCCCACCGCACGTCTCCTCCCCGGGACGGGACCGTCACCGGCTGCCCATCGTGGCGGAGGGGAGCAGAGCTCCCCGGCTGCAAAGTCCTCCGCTAACCCAGATTTGTTTGAAGGGCTCGGGAGCCACCGCGCCGAGCCTCCAGGCAAGGTTCGGGCGATTTCAGGGCACTATTTCCCAGCGCTCTAAATTAGCTGCTAAGAATGGGACTCCTCTGTGGCAAGGTGACGTGCTCCTTGTCCTCGCTGGGGGACAAGGGACATCACGAGGTCTTTCCGAAGGGGGTCTGGACAGATCACCAGAGCGAGGGGGTTGCAGACGTGTCTCCTGACCGACGACACCGCTACGAAACGGGTGCCCGCGCATCCTTTTGCGGGCACAGCCGCGGCTCCCGGCGAGGGGGGACGCGCTGGGAGCACGCGCTGCTGGAGCTGCCCCGGCAAACCCATCCAGCCCAGAGCACCCAGGCACCCCAGAGCCTCCGAGCAGGGTCTGAGCAGCCCTGGAGCACCTTTAGACCGATCGAGGTGGCTGGAAAAAGCCAAGCGAGCTTCCAAGCATGCGAGGATGGCTTCTGGCTGCCTTTCCCAAGCCCTTCAGTGGCTCTAAATAACAGATATCGCCTCTCCTCGACAGCCAGGCTTTGCTAGTACGCACAGACACCACCACCACGTTCCTGCTAATAACAAATACAGCGCTCACAACACACCCTCCTGCTTTGGGCTTTAGCATCATCTCACCTGTTAATTGCTTGTTAACCCTCTAAGCATGCCTTTTTTTTTTTTTATTGCAGAGAACCACCCGTATGACCCAGCACGACCCGTTTCGACTTATTTGTTCACACACATTAAGGTTTCTCCCAGCTCCTCGGGACGCGCGCTGCAGAGACGGGACTGGGGAAGCGACAGACCTTTGTGCTGACACAGGGCGGCAGCTCCGGTATCTGTAGAACAATTTAAACCCTTTTCGAACACTTACAATATCCACGTCTGATGGGCTAATAATTATTCTTTATTTTTAGGCAAGGACCCAAACTAAAATTACATCTCACCATCCAAGTTATTTGAAAAAGCTGCCAGATTGGGCTATAAAAATCCCAATGATCTCATGCTTTTCATCATATGTACCGGAGAAAAAAAGAAGGGGGGGAAAAAAAAAAAGTGAAGGCGTTTTTATAGGTCACCCAGGCAAAGGGGTTAGTTTTACTTCTTCAGAGGAAAGGGGGTAGAGACTTCAGGTGCAGAAGAGAGGAGAGAGGAGCTATTGGAAGAATGCAAATGAGAGAGGAGGCAGGATGGGAAATATATGCTAATCCCCAAAGTATAATTGAATAGTGAGCAATCACCAGCAGACAAAAACATGCTTTCAGGGAAAGGAAAAAAAAAAAAAAAAAAAAAATCCGATGCTTTGTGTTTGCAACCAGGATGATTATTTTATTTTATTTATTTACAGGCTGCGGAGCGAAGGGCGAGCCCCCGCTGGGCCCGCCGCACCTGCAGGCTCTGGGGCTGGCTGCCGGCGGAGCGATGCTCAGCCCTCGGGCACGGCTCCAGCTCGCAGCAGCTGAGCAAAGCGCACGCCCTCGCCTCCAGCTGAAGGCCCGCACCTATGGATTTCTTCTCCCAAGGGGGCAAAAAAAAAAAAAAAGAATAATCACAATTAAAATGACTCTCTGCTCTTTGGGACTTAGCAGAATAAACCACGAGTGATGCTTGGTGACCCTGCCCACACAAAGCCCTTTTACTAGCTCAGAGCCAGCACCAAATTCAGGCACTACCACCCACTGCAGCACCCACCGTGCCCCCGCTGCCCGTGCCAGGGGCTGCACATCGCGCCCGTCCCCGTCCATCAGCCCCTTGGGAGCAGCACCAGCAGCCCTGAAGCCTCAGCCCTTGGGGATACCACGCACAACTCAGGGAATGCCGCGGAGGCTTCGTGCCAGGGACCCCCAGCAAAGGCTAAACCCCCAAACGATCAGGTTGACCCTCGATTCATCCCCCCCGCCTCAAACCGAGCATCCCTCGACCGTTTCCACCAGGGACCACCGCAGAGGCACACGCAGACACGCCGTCCCAGCAAAGGGCAGCTCTGGGGTGGGCTGGGTGGAGGGAGGGATCGGCTGAGACAGACTAATCTCAGCTCAAAATCTGGGGCAGGGAGGGTGCTGGCTGGCTGGCTGACGCGCAAATTAATATTTATAATTAAATGGAAAGGCCCCTGAAGGCTTGCACTGCCACCTGACTCTACGAGGGAGACTACTTCATAATTAATACACTGGTCAAACGGCTCACAGAAAGTAAGTTAACTGATGAATTTACCCCATTCTTGCCCTTTTCTGCTGGGGAATCGATGCCTCCCCTCTCTGCAGACAGCATCACGAGCAGCAGGATGTCCTCTAAGGCTCTTGGGTCCAAACCCCGCTCGCAGCAGGGCCAGGGGGATCGCGTCGCCCACCCCGAGGATGCCCCAGCACAGCGCAGTGATCCTGCTTTGGGGATACCAGGGGACAGGGACACGAACCAGGTCCAAGTCCTGCCCTCGGCACAGTTCAGGGCAACCTCAAAGCCTCTATCATCTTTGCTTGCTCTTTCTGGGTTTCGGGGCCGTGACACAAGCGGATTGCACTGCTGCAAAGCTGCCGATCCCGTCTTTCCTGGCAGCTTAAAAGCCCTGAACCAGGCACCAACGACTCCCTACGAGGCGTGATGAGGGTGAACAGCAAAATCCACCTTCACCAGCCTTCGATCGGGGGGATGAAAGGATCCCCCAAAGGCCACCTCTTCCTGGAGAAGCCCCCAGGATTTGGCACACGGTGGAGCATCCCCTCTGCAGACCCACCCTGCGCCTCCCTCCCCCGCGACACCACCCGGCAGATGCAGGATTTGGCAGGGGGAGGAGATGCTGGTGAAATTGCGTTTGCACAAACAGGACCTGGTGGAAACCTAAAGTCATTGCCAAGAGGCTGGAGAGCCGGCCCCGCAAAGAGAAATACAGCGCAGGCAACCGCATAGCGTGGCAGGATCTGTCGGAACTCATGCCAAAGGAGAGGTCCGAGACCCCAGGGATATTCACCCAAGCCGGGGTGATACCGTCTCGCCACGTGAAGATGCGATGGAACATAACCCTTTTGCCCTTCCCTCAAAGCCAGGCTTCTACCCCACAACTCCTCTCCCGGAGCGAGATCCATGGCAGCGCAAAGAAACGGCACGCGGGGACTTTGCGGCTTGGCCCAAGGCTTTATCCCCTGGGAGGACGAGGGCTTCTCCCCAGCCCGGGAGCTCTGCACCCGGCGCCGCGGAGCAGGGTGTCGGGGCTGCGGAAGGGGTCCCTGGGGACCGCGCGGGGCAGAGGGGTGCCTGGGAGGGGAGGCGATGCCCCCCGGGGACCAGCAGCCGCGTGGGAGGGACTGACTCACTCCGCAGCGCAGCGGCTGCGGGAAACCAGCCGCCAGGGAAGAGGAGCCGGGAAGGACGGGGCGAAGCGCGTGAGCGGCACGTGGGCCGGATCCTGCGCCGGGGGAAGGCAGGATGCCCGTCTTCCCCAAAGCCAGAGCCATGGGTCTGCCTGCCCGGGGGTCACCCCACATCCCCCCACCACCCGTCCCCCTGCAGCGCAAAGCCTTTTCCCTCACCCATCCCATCCTCTCGCTGGGCCGGAGAGACGGCGCTGCCCTTTGTACGAGGTGCCAATGTCAGGCACGTCCCATCACCGTGGCATATGGCACATGAATCATTCACAAAGCTGGGGAATTAATTATTCATCCAAACAAAAGAGCAAACACTTTACTAATTGTCCTGGAAGGAAAGAGCTGGGAAGGGGGTGGGAGATGGGGCAGACATCAGGTTGGAGACCGGCACCATTCATGAAAGGAAAAGAAGGGAAGAGGAAAGAGAGTCTTGTCCGGTGTGATCAAAGCATTGCTTCGCTTTTGGACTCGGGGTTGTCTCTTTACTGCTTTATCCTGTAGGACAACACTCCGTGCGACGGTACAGGCTCCAGCAGAATAATCGTGTCGGGATGCTGCACTCGCGCTCCGATTTAACGCTTGTTCTCCAAGCCTCACATCCACTCTCCTGAGCTTCCTTGCCGGGAGGAGCACTGTCCTCCCTCGGTAGGGAAACGCAGGTGTCGGCGCCGGGGGAAGAGCCTGTTCCCAGCCCGGGTGTGCACGTGCACACGTGTGCGCTCTCGCACACGCGTGGGGTGCCAGGCACGCTGCTGGGGGCCGGCACCCCAAACCGCGAGGGGATGCAGCATATGAATATTCCCACGCAGAGCTGCTGCCAGCGCCCGTTCAAGGGCCTCCCCTCCATCTCTGGACCTCCGAGATCAAAAGGACCACCTAAGACACGCAGAATTTGGGTTGCACAAGGTGCGCTAAATACCAGAGGGCAAAGCATTCTCGCCTCTGCCGTGGGGGACTGCAAAAAGGGCACCGGGCACTTTCCAGGACAGTCATCCCAAAATCCTAAGCAGCACCACAACGTGCAACAACCTGCCCTCCTCCTCGTCCCCGTGCTCATGTTGCAGCCCCGCAGAAAAGGGGAAAGCAGCCTCCTAGGAACCGCGCGCTCCTGCTTCACCCCAGCCACGGCTGAAAACCAGGGCACGGGCGTGCAGGATTTCACCGGGAGGTCAGAGGGAGAGGCCGGGCTCACGACTTTGGGTTTCGGGCCAGCCGTCAGGGCTTGGAGAGCCGGGTTTTCCTCTGCCGATGTGGGCTGGTGCCCGTCCGGTTGGCTCCAGGTTTGCTAAGGGCACAGCAGGCACCGCCGGCGATCATTCATTCCTGCCTTCCTTTGGCCACGCTCCACCCCGCAAAATCCCTTAATGCAAACCACAGTGCCCAAGGGCTTCACAAAAGGCATCTAGGTGTAGCGGCTGTTATTAAACCCTCCAAAAAACCCTGACGCCAGCTCTTCCTTTTAGTGACCCCGGTGTATTTATCCTGGTTTTACAGTGGCTGCTTCCCCAGCGCCGGAGCAGCACAACTTCACAAAGGCCTTTTGATTTCCATTTTGATTTTTTTTTTTCCCCTGTTGTTAGAAGTGTTCCCCCACCCCTTCACCTCTCACGGAACGTGTTATTGTATTACTGCTGCAACTGCTATAAAAAACAGCCAGCGCGGTGCTATGATGCTCAGGCATTGGAGTGTGTGAAGCACACACCCACCTGGATATTTGCAGAGGGAGCTTAACCCTTCTTTTTCCATGAGCGCCTTCAAATGGTGGTGTAGGACACGGCAGGCTGGTGTAGGGTCCTCGGTCTCTGTTCGTTACCCGAATGGCACCTGGGGAGCAGGGAGCCGACGCTCCAGTCGCTGATGGCCGAAGCTCCTTCAGCCTCACCCTCTCGGGACCACCGATTAAGAGGTCACCGAGCTCCCGCTGCCCTTTCTGACCGTTTCTGAGCAGTTTTCCCCTTTTTTGGTCCCGGATGCGCTGCATCGAGCGGGTCATGAGTCCAGCTTCAGCGCCCGGCCAGCTCTGGTTCATGCATGGGCAAGGCGAGCGTCCCCAAAGCCCCGGGGGAAGCACAGACGTTCCCCTCCCCGGCTCTGCCTCAGAACGAGCGAAGGTATTTTATGCACGTTTTTCGGAGAAAAATATTTTTAGCTGGGGGAGAACAGGCTGTTTTTTTCAGGCAGCAATGATGATTTGGAAACCACAGGTTATAAACAGAGCGGGTTTACAAATGTGACTATTAGTTCCCCAGTGGAAGCTTTAGCATCAGGGAGTTTTAGGTGGGCGTTGATTTCCACCGAGATGAAAAATCTGGATTTATTGACACAAGAAGCGAACACCACTTGAACCCAAGTCAGTGCCATCCATTCCTGCACAGGGTCCCAGGAGGCCGCTCACGGCAGTTGCCCCTCATTAGGCTAATTTACACCAGCGAGAACGTGCCCAGAAAATCCCACCGAAACTCCAGCGTGGTGTCTGGGGCCACGGTGCCACCTCTCCCATCAGACATGTGGCACAAATAAGTCCAGAAGGGAACAGTAATACCCTGTGTCACCCTCGGAGGGACAAGGACCAGCGAGCGTGATGCTGGGTCCCCTCTGGGATGGATCCTGCTCACGTGGATATCCTCTCTGATCCATCATCGTGGGATGCATCAGCATCCCAAACTGATCGGCACATCCCGAGGAGAGCGCTACCCTACACCCCGATGCTCCCAACATCCCCTCCACCACAGCCACTGTCTCTGGCTAAGTAGCAACGAGATCCCATCGACCATTCATTCTCCCGAGCTCAACAGTCTCTGTCCAGATGCTCACATGTCAATCAAGTGTAAAGTTTTAGTCCGCAAAGACGATCCTGAACCCACCGGTCGCCCGCACGCGTCCTCCGTGCAGACTTCGCCACCCGCCTTATACAACCGACGCAGCGTGAGCTGCCAAGTGCAAACCCTCTCCCGCAAGCTGTTTGCAAGTCATTTGCCAGCCGAGGATTATTTGCTGAAGAAATTTGCCGATAATTCAGCAGATCAAACAGACGAGAGTTTCTTGCTCGGGAGGCGCAACCGTGGCACCGAAGAGCAGCAGCTTTGTCAGCACCGCACGCCAAAAACGAGAGCTGAACAGCACAGAGGAGCCGTGACCTGGTCCAGCTGATCCCCCAGTGACCCGATCCTGCCCAAAACTGGTCCAGGATGAAAATCTGCGGGTTGCCTCCTCATCAAACAACAGAATTCACCCCAAAAGCCCGGTGAGCCCATGCCAGTGGGCGCCCGGAGCGCTGGGGCAAAGCCGGTGGGTACCCGGACATTTCTTGGAGAGGCTTTTGCCCTGCCGGAGCAAGCATCAGGATGCGAGGGGGATGACGGTGGCAAAGCAGACCCCGGATGGCTGCGCCCCGTAACCGGCGGTGTTGGGGGACCCGGGCACCTCCCGGCAGGGCGGCTGGCGCGGCACTAACAGCCCTTCACGGACAATTGATTCCCTGGCACGGGGCCCGGCGCGGCACCGAAAGGAGCTGGCGAGGCTTTCGCGAGTGAGTAATTGCCGAGCGCTGACTCAGCACCGGCTCGGTTACAGACAGCTCACCTGGAGCCGCGGGGAGGGCAGGGGGAGGTCCGTGGTGAACCCCCCCCTCCCAGCCCAGTGCTTCCCCTTGGCCCGGGGCCCCAAAGGATGCCCGGGCCAGGAGACGGCCGACGGGCATTTCCCAGCCACCCGCCCAGCCCAGCGCCGCAGCTGCGCAGCGCGGCCGAGACATCTCCCCTTGTTGCTACCGGGGGTGACACGTGTCCCACGCTGTCCCCAGAGATGTGACCACCTTTGTTCAGCCCAGGAGCTGTACCCGGCCGCTCTCCCCGCAGCGGCAAGCCCGCCTGGCCGCACAGCCCTCCCCTGAGAGTCACTCTGCAGATGCAGAGGAGCCAGCAGCATCCTGCGCGGTGGCTGCACCGCCCGCAGGCAGCCTGTTTGCTGCCCACCGAGAATCGTCGCCCCACCACCAGCAGCACATCGAGACACCCTGCAGAGATGGCCCCACTCCCCAGCGAGGCCATCCAGGTCCACGTTGGACCAAGGGAGTCAAAACGTTCCCGGTCATGCTCTCCTCAAGCCTTCTCTCAAGCACAGTCCCAACCCGCATCTCTCCACCATGGACAAGCAGTGCCCATCGCCACGTCTCTGGCAGCACCAGGCTCAGCATCCCCCCTTCCTCCTCTGAACACCCAAACGGGCGTCACGTCCCACGTGGTGCCACCACTCCACAAGCCAAGAGACAGGACTGTGCAAGCAAGCCACTCGGGAGAGACCCCAGGTATCTCGCCTGGCTCCCGTGCCTCAGTTTCCCAGCCAGCCCCACGGCTGCTCCGCACCCAGCAGAGCTCGTGAAGTGCTCAGAGATCCACAGGCACCATCTGCTCGTACACATCAAACCAGCTCCTCTGAACGTGGCGTTTCCATCGTCGCGCGAAAAGCAACAGCCACCATCCACATACCCCTTCCCCGGGACCCCTTGGTGGCTGCAGGCACCCACCCGCCCTCCACGCAGCAAGGGGCCGGGGGTGTCACCCTGGGAGGCTTCTGCGCAAGCCGACTGCCACCGTTGCTTAGCACAAGCCCAAATATCCCTGTTCATTTCTATGTCACCAGCACAGCGCATCACACCGCAAGCGGGACTCAAATCTGGGCCACGTCCCTGGCAGGTGACACCACCAGTGACACCACCAGCACCCGTGAAGCTCTGTGCACTACCACCCCCAGCATCACTGCTGCGCCCTGGGATGCTGAGTGAGCATCACCTGGGAACACGGCCACACCTGGACCTCATTCCCAAACCCGGGCCAAAGCTGGAAAGCGCTTGGGAAGGCAAGAGAAGAGATTTTCTCCCTCCCCATGTAGGGTTTAACCAAAACCTCTCCCAGACCATGTCCAGTTGCTTAGCTTATCACACCATTCTCCTACCTCATCCTCACCTCGCCCCATGCCCAGATGGGCGACAGATACCAAGCTACCAGCTGAGGAAAGCTAGACACGATGCCCTCAGAGCCAGCCCTCCTCGCCCGATGGGGAACCTTGTCCCACTATCAGCTGCCCACAGCAAAGCCAACGCAGGAGCCTCCAAGTGCGAGGAACCATCCTCCCCTCCCTCGTTTGGATGAAGAAACACCACCGACAACAGCAAACCAGGGCCTTGCCCCACATCCTGGAGCTCGTGTCCCCACTGGGACAAGCCCCCACGCCCCGTTGCCCAACACCGCCAACAGCCCCGTGCTGGCTGACTCACCCGCTGAGGACCACGATGAAGTCCATGACGTTCCAGCCATTGCGCAGGTACGAGCCCTTGTGGAAAACGAACCCCAGAGCCACGATCTTAATCCCAGCCTCGAAGCAGAAAATCCCGATGAAGTAGGGCTCCGTCTTCTCCTGCCAGAGGGGAACCAGTGACATGGTCAGAGGGGGAGATGGAGCAAACACAGCGCCAGCCACTTCGCATTAACCCAACTCACATCCCATCCCACTTTCCCCAGCTCCATCCTCCCCTTTGGGAGCTTTCCCAGCCCTTCCTCAGCAAGCATTAACCTTGGAAACAAAAAGTGGGGGCTACAACCCACTCAAGCTGCCCAGTCCCCCTTCCCTACCCCACTTTTTAAGGGGCTTAAACCTTCCTGAACCCTTTCCGTGGAGGAGTATGTGACACCAGCCCCAGGAAGGCTGGAGGAAACCTCCTGCCCTACCACCCTGCAAACAGCAGAAATTGGCTGGTAGGATGGGGTGGCTCCCCTCAGCTGGTGCCCCCGCTCACCCGCCGGACCCCCCGACGCAGGGCGGAGAGGGACGGACGTGGGGTACTTACTAATCTCCGTGACATGGGCGTCTTGTCGTCCTCGGGGAGGTGCTGCTCGAGGGCCAGCACGATGCAGTTGGCAATGATGGTCGCCAGGATCATGTACTCGAAGGGAGTGGAGGGGAGTTAAGGAGCAGAGAAGAGGTGGATGACAGCCTTGACCCGCCAGCCTGCCCCTGCCCACCCCTCGTTTCACCCACTCGTTAGTCGCCGCCGCCACTGCTTTCCCCGCAGGAACACGCACATGCACAGCCCAGCTTTCACCTCCCGCTGCTCCTGTCCAGGAGGGTGAAGCCCACCTTGGTGCTGTCTGGAAACAAGAGAGGTGACAAGAACCGAAAGCCCCCAGGACCTTCTTCGCTGGAGACCTGCTAAGCATCATCACCTCCTTCCCAAGGCAATGGGACATGGAACCAACGGCCTTTGCTGGGCTGTGAACTCTTTTGGGAGAGAGATGCTGCGTGGGGTGGAAGTCCAGAAGACAGACGCAAGCATGAAGGTGGACAACCAGGCTCTGACCAGGTTGGGCTTCATCTGGAAAAGGGCTTGGCACGGTCCCTGGCAGTGTCGGGGAGGCTTTCCCTGGCACAGCACGCTAGTGGCCGGGGCTGGCACGTCCCTGCATGCCATGACCCTGCTGCTTGCCTTCTCTCTTCCATCATGAAGCAACAGGAGATGGGGCTTGGAGGAGGGGTGTCACAGGCTATCAGCAGCCCCAGTCCTAAAACATCCCTGTGGGAGGGACCATCCCCATGGCCCAAGGAGGATGGAGCATCTCTGGCAGGTCCTGCAGTTCCGACCTGGATCAGCCCACCCTGTGCCCCGCGTTGGCAAGGCAGACGTGCCCCACGAACCGAGGGTCCCTTGCCAAGCACCCCGTGGGTGGCAGGGTGAGCCCAGGCAGCACCGGGAGCTGCAGAGCACCAGGCTGAGCATTCGCAACTCAAGACACTGATGGTGCCTGGGTCTCAGCTCCAGTTCAGGCAGGGTTGAAACTCCCCATGGAGATATCCCAGCTCGGCTACACTTCATCAAGACCTTGAGGGGTAGCGGCACCTTATCAACAGGGTCTGGTTGGACCCTTACGAGCATCCTAAATCCTACAGCCATGTCCAGGGCTTACACACCCTTCTCCGGGAGGAACCCTGCGCTAGGACAAGCAGCAGCAGATGCTGGCGTCTGAGGGCCTGAGCGGGGAGGGGAGGCGGAGGAAAGGGCAGGCTGACGCCCAGGAAAGCACCCCGAACTCGGCTCCCTCCTGCCTTTTGATTCACAGGGGCCGCCGGGAGCGAGGCAGGGGCGCGGGAGCTCCCTCCTCCTGCCTGGCCCACCGCCAAGCCCTGAAAACAAAGCACTTCCAAACGACAGGACAGCCACATCTTTCCGACTTCGCATCCATCTTTACCACTTCATTGCAATAAAAGCCCTGTTGTCCTCAATAACAAAACGAGGTGAGATTCATCGGCAAGCAGCACGCTTCTCCGCTCCCTCCATGCCAAAAACCCGCAGCTCTATTACTGTCACCTCTGGCGTCAGTGGCCACCCTGGGAGGGGAGCTGCCACCTTCCCAAGGCTCGTGTCCGTGGAAAGGGGATGTGATCCCCCCTGGGATGGATTTGCCTATAAAGAAATCGTCCACGCTCCCACGGTCCGAAGCCGGCACAGGGAGCAGCGCCCCAGCTGAGCCCTTCCCCACCTCACCAGGCTTCTCCAGACCCGGCGGCTTCAGGTTCGCACCGCTCAGGCCAGAAGGTGCCAAACTCCGTGCCATCACCCCCAGGAAAAGAGACGATTTTCTCTTTTGCAACCTCGGCTTTTGGCCGACAAAGCCGCTGACTACAGCAAGACACTTTAAACCAGTGGCCCTGAGCCCACGGGCAAGAGGAGTCATCCCAGTGCTGGCCACGAGCAAGGGAAACTGGAAACCACGAGTTAACCCCAACAGCAGCAGCAGCAGCGACCCCGTGCACTGGTGGAGGGGTGGGAGCAGGGCCAGGCATCGGAGCAGGTCCCCGGAGAGCTGGGCAGGAGAGGCAGCCAAGGAGAGCCTGCAGGAGCTGGGATGTAGTTAGCCCGGTAGGGAGAAGAGCCAGGAAAGGTTCAGCCAAGGCATTTAAAAGGCCACTCAGTGAAATTAATGGTTGCTGAGTTAAAGGCAAACCAAAAAGGAGAGACCGCTGCAGAGCTCGCTGCTGCGGGCTTGGACCTCGGTGCCAGCCGGGCATGAATCTGCGAGCAACTCCCTGTGCTCGGGGCGAGGCCAGACCCCGACACTTTTCCTCCGAGGCTTCATCCAAGTGAGGATTCCATTGCACGGCTCCTGCAAAAGCCACGTACTTTCCCCGCTTCCCACCTCTGGCTGCACACTTCAGCTAACACACAGACCGTGGCGCTTGGCCCCAAGCCACCGGCCTATTTGGGGTCTTTTGTTTCATTTTCCTGAAAGTCTGCAAGCAATTAGCACAGGCTTAAAAGAAAACAGCGCGTTAGCGGGGCAGTGCAGCCAGCTCCCCAGGCACTAGGCACATTTGCCTAGATGAGAAGTGTGGGAACAACGGCACAGCGAGTCCGTCTGTCCGCCCCAGCACAGTAACTCCGCCGAGCACCCCGCGCTCCTCCCCACCGCACATCTAGCGCTGCCTCCTCCCTCCTGCCGCCGCTAGTCCCACGGGGGGAAACGCCCAGGTGGGAAAATCCCAAATTTTCCAAAGCCAGCGGCGTGGGAGCCCTGCCCGGCAGAGGCTGGGGGGCTCAGGACCCCCTCTAACGGCTCAGCTCGCCCCTATATTTCTTTGCTGGCTCCAACATCTGGCTCAACAGCCCAAGGACAGTGCACATCTCTCACTGCCCCGGCACGGGACCGCGTCCCCACTCCATCTCCGGCAAGCGCGTGGCACGTAGGTCAGCAGATGTCAAACCTACAGGGAACAGGGCAATCGCTGCCCTAATTGCGACCTAAGCACGAGGTTGCTGCCAAAAGCGACTCCCCAAGCCCCACTGGCCCAGTTTTTCCAAGGACTCGAGCCTGGGTTATCACATCTGGAGCTGGGCGAGAGCTGCAAGGCATCGACCCTGCAGAAACAAGCCCCCGTAGCTCCAGCTGTGCCAGGTTTTGAGAGCCCACAGGTGAGAACCCCTCCCCAGGGGTGAGCGGGAACATCTGGCTGAACCAGGGGAAATTTTATCCACGCACTCCACCTCTGCCACGCAAGCACCCTCCCAGCTCACGGCTGGAGCCCACCGGACGACGCTCTATCATTCCCTTTCCCCTCTCATTAGGCGTCTAATTACACGACCGTCCAGCCACCCAAAATGCAGAGTAGCACTCGCCTCCCTCCGAGCCCAATAACGAATGCCCGTCTCCCTCCAGCCTTCTCCCTCCTCCTTCGTCTGGCTTCTCCTGGAGGATCATTAGGGAGCCGATAAAAATAGGTTTTCTTATTGATTTATCTCCTTTACCCAACGCGCTCTCCCCTGCACCGTTGACTTGTTTCCTTAGCAACTCGTCCGATCCCAGTTCACACCACACCTGCAGCTCCACGCTTCCCTCCTGGTGCGTTTGAGGTGGGGAAGGTGCCCTCAGGCCATACGGAACCCCCCAGACCCATGCCCCAGCCCACCCGGAGCAGGCACTGCGGGCTAACCCCATGCCTGGAGCTCCTTGGTGGGTCTGGCAGGAGCTGGCAGGGAACACCAAGGAGATGTCCAGGTGGATCCCTGCTCCCAGGTGTGACCCCCCTCCTTAACCTCCCTCTCCAGGCAGGTGCCAAAACCAGCCCACCCAGAACGTCTATATTGCTTACACAGGGAGTGTGCCCAGCTCCAAGCCCTGAAGATGGATTTATGGTGCTGATGGGACATTGATGCCACCTCCGCAAGACGCTGGGCGTGACACAAATCCCTCCCCGGACGCGGGAAAGGGCCAGGAGCTGCCAAGAGCCCCGCTCCATCTCTCCACTTTGGTGACCGTGCCTCCTCCCTGCTTCTGGGCAGGCAGGTGGAGAAGGAGCAGAAGAGCCAGAGGAGCGAGGCCACGTGGGCATCTCCACAAGGGCTCTTGGGGAAACCTGCCTCAGAGGGCCAGTGAGAAGGGCAGGAACGATTTAACCCCTCGCCCTGCCTGCACCACCCAGCCAAGCTCCAACATCTCCTAGAAGCTCAAGTCTCCATTTCCCACCGCTCCGCAGGCTTCCCCCAGGACCTGCTGCACTGAGGCGCTTTCCCTGCTCCCCGGGTGTCAATGAGAGGGAGCTCCAGTTCCTACATCTGTGGACTTCGTCTTGCCAGTCCCAGCCCCACCACTGGTGGCTGCCCTACACAGACACGGTGTGACAGAAGACAGACCCACCTCTTCAACATCCCCATCCCTAGGGACACCCCGACCCCCCTCCTCTCAGCTCCAGACCCCAGCAGGAAAGCGAGCACCTCCTCTCCAAGGCCGTTTTCCAAGAGAAACCTCAAATGCCAAATGGAACAAAGACCATGAGCGGTCCTAATTCAACCCCGGGGCTTCCCAGCCCTACAGCACCTCCCCGGCTTGTCCCCGAGGACACGGGGAATCTTCCCCCAGCAGATAAGTCCATCGGGTGCCCTCAAGCAGCCGTAGAGCCACGGTCCCTCGTGGCTCTCCCCATCCCTGCCACCCAGCGCTCTCAGCCCATCCGTGCTTGGCGGGGGTTGACAAAGCGATGTCCAGAGGGACAAGGCGCCGACAGACCCCAAATCCTCCCGCCACGCTTTGAACGTGAGCCAGCTCCCGCGTGCCCGTTACGCGCAGTAAAATGGGCTTGGGAGAGCGAGAGTGGGCTTGGGGTTGTGCTTGTGTCTGCCTAAATCTCCCTGCACGGACGTGCCTCAACGGCGGAGGCTCCACTCACTATCCGCAGCCATAGACGTTGCTGCTTATGACTCCAAAACGCGGTGGTCCGGTCTCCATCAGGGACTAAACCGAAGGCAGCGGCAGCCAGGAGCTGGCCGGAGCGGAGCTGCCCGCACTTGCGGCTGCTCCCGTAGGGATGCGGGGCGCCTGCCCGCCACGTGCAAACAGCTCCACGGAGAAGCGTCTCCTTCTCCCCCACCTCACCCTGCGCTTAAAAACTGGAAATCAAATCTCTCTCCTCCTCCTTTTTTTTTTTTTTTTTTTAAACAAAAAAGAACCACATCATGTGATTTTCCTGCCTTAACATCAGTTTTTTAACTTTGGTTGCCACAGCAACAGGATGCAACTTGGCGTCACCATGACAACAGCTGCCTCTGTTTAAATTCACCATCTGACAGGCAGCCTCGCTCTCCCCGGCTGTCAAAAAGATGGACCTGCCATTACACCTACTCGCCCCTCCCCAAAAAAAACATTTTAAAATCTGATGAATGAAGGGCACAGAAAACAGCCTTGGAGGAGAAAAAAAAAAAAAGAGACGTTCTTGGGTAGCGCAAGGAGGGAGCTGCCCAAGGATGGCACGACACGGCGCAGCTCTTCCCGCGGGGAGGCCAGGCCTGCCGAAATCTTGGCTAGGCAAAAGCGAAGGCGCAGAAGATGCTTGCCCAGGTGGGGCACAACAGATCAGAGACGCCCGGGTCAAAGCGGGAGTCATCGTGAGCAAAGCGGTTCAGGCACACACGGGCGTGCATCCCACGGAGCAAAATCCCCGTGCGTGTCGGACTGGGGATGCGCACCGGGGCTTTGCGGACACCCTGGCTGCTCTTGGCCGGCCCAACACCAGAATTTGGTCCTCAAAGGGGCTGAGATAGGAGAAAGCCCTCGCTGTAGGGAACAGCAAGGTCCCCAGGGGACCGATGGCCATCCCTCTCCCCTGCCAAAGCAGGGGGACAGGTACAGCAGGCAGCGCGCGCCCGCAGCCGGAGGCTGTCCTTGGGGACGTAGCCAGAGCCACACAATGTCATCTAGCCTTTCTGGGGCGGGAGAGGGATCTTATCCAGGTCAAATGTGATTAAGCGGATGAAGAACGGAGCAGATATAGATGAGCTGCAGCCCATCTCATGTGCTAACTGAATTGCAGCTTTCCAGGCAGCCAAACAAATGAAATCAGGGCTAAAGGCCTGGCCATCAGCAGGAGGAGAGCAGGCAGGACGAGGCTGTATTTCTGAAGGAGAAGAGGAGTAGATGTTCCTACAGCCAAAACAGCAGCTGCCTCCGTTTTGGGCAGGACCGGTAAAAAGAGCAGCTCCAGCAGAGGTAACGCACCAGGCTTTCCAGCGAGAAACTCGGCAAAGTCACGTCTCCCCATGGAGCTGCATCCCAATCCCAGTTTCTCGTACTTCTCCTTCTTCCCTTCCATGCATCATCCCTATTTACACTGGGAAGCCAAACTGCAGAGGCTGCTGGTTATAATTATACAGTTACCCAGCAGATATACAGGCCTGAATCACCAGTTATTTTTAGCCCTATTACCTAGTCAACTGGAGCTGGATGAAGAAGAGCCTCCACTCCTCCCCGCGCTCCACCCCAGCCCCCTCGGCTTTCCTCCGTGCCGTGCCCGTTCCGACCCGCAGCACCAGGACCGGCCACCTCCCTCCCGAGGCCAGCAGCTCTCATAGACTGTGGCCAAAATCCAACGCTCGCCTCCCCAAACCACCCTCGCCCTTGCCCAGGAGCGATGCCACGGGCTCCGGGCCAGGCAGCCGAGATGCTCACACGTTTTCCCTGGCCCTACCGAAAGGCGCCGGCTGCGTGTGCCAGGCTACAACTACGAGGACGGGAACAACTTGCCTGGCCAACCTCACCAAACTCATCACCAAAAAGCCTTGTCCATCCCCAAGCCCTCGAGAGCTCAAGCGGTACAGAGGAGCTCTGGGGTGGGCGAGTTTCTTAGAAAGAGACGGCAGCCAGGCAGGGGACGGCCAGGGATGCTCAGCTCCCGCGCCTGGAGCACACCCGTTCCCAGCACTCACACGGGGATACGTCACTTACTTCTGGAAAAAAAATATCAAATGAGCCCATCTCCCTCATGCATTGCAAATTCCAGGAAAAAAAAATAATGCTGGGGAGTTTTTACCGCGCGGCGGTGAAGCTCTAGTCTCTAGGAGACAGCGGCTGCCTGGAGATGAGACATCACGCCGGCACGGGACCCCGGCCCACGTGGGGAGCGCCGGGCCAGCGGCAGCACCCCAGCTCCTACTTGCTTTAAACGAAAGTCGAAGCAGCGAGGGCCCTCCCACACCGCGCTGAAAAAGCACATGAATAATTTGGCATATTCTGGAAAAGCAGGCAGGCCGGCCTGGCCGCTGCCCTGCAGGGCTCCGAGCTGAGCTGCCGCGTCCCCATCCTCGCTACCACACCGATGCTCCTGCAGCCGCCCACCCAGCGGGCGCTGCCGGCAGGGGCGGATTTCGGGATGCCACGGGGAATTCAGCCCTCCGGAGCTGCCCCTTCGCCCCCAGGTCACCCTCCCAAGCCTGGGGGCTTTGCTGCTCGCCAGCCAGGACCAGCTCCTGCCTGGCAGAGGCTCGCCCTGACATGTCAGAGCTGCAAAGGGACTATCTCCCCAGTGACGCTCAGCAGGGTGGGTGACCTGTCCTGCATTCCTGTACCTCGCCGGAGGGTTTCCCCGAGGTACCTGTTGCACCAGACCAAGGCGTTGCTGCTTGGCACCGGGGCGAGCTCTCCCGCGCCCGCCGGAGGAGCCGGCAAGTTAACCAACAAGTTGCAGGGAGAGAAAGCAGCAGCGGCAAGAGCTGCATGTAATCACCACTGCAGAAAACGGCACGGGGAGGGTCCTAAAGCTAAAGCGTGGCCACGCTAAAGTTTTCGGGCTCGGGTCCTCAGCGGGGGCAAAGCCCGGGAGGGGTCTCGGGGGGCAGCAGGGCGCCGAGCCCAGGCCGACGGGGAGCTGCATGCTGCGGTGCTGGGCACCGGCCAGGGCGCCCGGGGGCACCCGCAGGGAGGGTGGGAGGGGAGAGAACTGCGCGGGGGTGTATGAAAGGATGGAGGAGCAGGGGAAGGAGCGGGGGGATGTGGGAGGGGGGGGTCCCTGGGATAAACCGCGGTCCCCTGTGCCAGCCCCCCAAGGGGCTGTGGGGGAGAGCCAGAGGTTTTCAGCCTCTTCCCCTCTGCCGCAGGGAGGGGGCAGCTGGTTCCCAGAGCCACCGTGGGGGGCCGGGGGATGCAGGACGAGGATGGCTGTGCCTCTGCCAGGTGTGATCAGCAGCAAAGGGGGCACACGCCGGCAGGCGCAGGAGGGGACAAAGCCGCCACCCAGCAGGGACTGGAGATTCGTGGGCTCCCGGGGGTCTGTGCCCAACAGAATGGGTGGCTCCAGGTGGGGCGAGGTGGCAAAACTCCAGCAAGACATCGAGGCACAGAGAAAGGCCGCGACACCCCCCCAGCCCCAGCCGCGCACACGCAAGGCACCCTAAAGCATGCAGGGTTAAACCAGGACCAGAGTCATTCCCCCTTGCCAGCACAGGGGGCTTCCAAGTCCAAGCCTGAGGAGGGGCCGGGGGGGCTCCCCGCAGGGAGAAGGGGCTCAGCACCCCACCAGGCACTGAGCAGAGCACGGGAGGGGAAGCAGCAACAGGGCGAGGAGAGCATCCCCAGGGGACGGGGCACCCCTCTCCACACGCCGAAGGAGAGCAGAAGGCAGGCGCTTACCTGCCGGCTAGTGCCACACGCACGTGTCCTGGGCGGCCACCGAGGCAAATCCGGGGAGCAAGGGGGGGGCTCGCAGGGGGCGCAAAAAGGATATGGCCAGTCGATGAGCTTCTTGGCGTATTTCCTGACTATGTTCTCTTCCCCAAAGAGGAAGAGCGATCTGTTGACGGTGAAGCAGTTCTGCCGGACGGGGATGGGGTTGTACAGAGCCATAGTCCGGGCTCTCTGCGCTTTGGTTTGCTTGAAGCCTCCCGGGGTCCCTCCCGCAGGGGCAGGAGGTCCTTGCCGGCTCCGGTTCTGGTCGGAGCCCCCATCTCCGGAGCCCAGCCTGCCGGCCACCGCCTCCCCAAAGCGAGCCATCCTGGAAGAAAACACACAGGTGAGCCGAAGCAGCACCGCCGAGGCGGGGGGGAGGGGGTGAAGAAGAGGGAGGGGGGTTGCGGGGCGCAGTCCCAACCACAGCCCCCTCCTCCTCTCCGGGTGATGCTCAGCTCCGTCTCTCCTCCATCCCTCCCGGAGAGCGGGGACCCGCGTGGAGAAGGAGAGGCGGCAACGCGCGGCTCAGCGGCACAGCATGGTGGGCAGCTGGCTGCCTCCAGCCCCCCCCCCCCAACAGCCCCGGGGGCAGCCCGGCCGGCGGGGAGGGCAGGGACCCCTCCTGCGTGCTCAGCGGAGGCCGCAGCAGCTCAGTCCCTAAGCACCTTCCGCCACGAAGCAAGGGGTTAAACCCAGCCACATCTTTCCCACCGCTCTGCCTGCAAGCCCAAACCAGCCCCTTTTAACCCCCCCCACCCCCCCAGCAAGGCGAGCCCGGGAACTGCCTGCCGGCAGAGATCAGGCAGGGAAAGGGCTGGGATCCAAGTCCTTCCATCCGCCCCGTCGCAAAGGAAGACGCAATTTGGTACAGCACCCAGCGCAGCGGAGGGGAGGCCGGGGGAACAGGTTGCAGCGTGGTCCAGCCTAGTTGGAGCCAAGTGTCCAACTCCCTCCTCCCGACTCCATCTTCAGCAGCCTGCGGGAGCCCGGCCACCCATCCGCTGGCTCCCCGGAGCAGCGGGCAGAGCCCCCAGGCAGGCACCTGCGGCGGCAGGGATGCTCAGCCCTTCGCTGCCAGGGCAGGAGCGCGCAAAGGCGACGCCGGCTTCCCGCAGGAGCCGGGCCACGAAATTAAAGGCTGCCGCGCCTCTGCAGCTCGGGGACAGCTTGCTTTAATGAAGTCAGTGGCAACACACGCGCGCACAAGCGCGCACACACGCACGCACGCCCGGCTCGCTCCCTCGCTCCATCCAGTGCATTCTTTTGGCAAGCACGGGAGCTGCCGCAAAGGAAAGTCAGAGACGAGGGGAGGGTCTGAAGGGAACAAAGGCAATGGGGGAGCCCCCACCCTGCAAGAAGCACCCTCCGCCCCGGCTGCAGAGGGCTTTCCAGCACATGGGTGTTCCTAGGTGAGTGGCTAAATTGGGGGACAAGGGGGGGGCAAAAGGGGGGCTCTGCCTTCCCCCTGCCTGCAGGAGAGGCAAGAGACTCACCCCATCTCAGCCCACACTGAGCATCTCTCCCACCACATGCATCAACCCCCCCCCCCATCCCTGGGAAACTTCGGGGCTCCCGGTTCCCTGCCGGAGCCGCCCCGATGCCGGCGGCTGCCCGGGGAGAGCCCTCCTGCTCCCTCGCATACAGATCAGCCTCCTTAGCAGCCCCTCGCCGCGGTATTTTCTTTTTGATGCTTGACGCTGGCCAGAAGAAGCAGCAGCTCATCGGAGAGGTGTAAACAACCCGGTCTGGATGTGACCCTGCAGCGGCTGCCACGGGGCGGGGGAGGGAGCTGGCCCCGGGGCCAGGCTGGCACTGACCCCGCTCCCCCCGGCCATCCCACGGGCACAGGACCGGGGACTTGGCTGGTGCTGTGCCCTCGCCTCCGCGGGTGCCGAGGTTGCCCGGGGCTGGGCTGCGCCCTGGCGTGGGGCTGCCTGCCCACCCACCTTTGGGGGAACCCACCCTGCCCTCTGGCACACGCGGGGGACATGCAGCTCCCCAGGGACATCCCCGGTGCCCTCCCTACCCCACAGGCAGGGCGGCAGCCCCGCCGCTCAGCACACCCGCACGCCCTGCCAGCTGTTCACACACAGGGTCCCCTTCCCATTCAACCCCGCGTCCGAAGGGGCCCCCCCAGGGCCTTCGGCGCTCGCTACCTGCCCTTCCCTCAGGAAGGGCACCCGCAGCTCCAGCCGGTGCCACAGGACACCCCACATCCCCACGGTGCTCCTCTCCGTCCATCCCCACTCTGCAAACAGCGGCTGCTGCCCTGTCCCTCGCATCTGCTGCGCAGCAGCCAGGAACACTTGGGGCAGCTCAAAATAAAAGAAATTTAAAAAAAAAAAAAAATCAAGCCCTTAATCACATAAATCGTTAACTCATTTGGGCAAGGGCTGCTCCCTGGGCGCAGCCTGGCAGCACCTCACCACGGACTTCCCCACCCTCCAGGCACTACCATGACCGAACGGCCACAGGGCTCCCTTTTTGGCCCAGGCTCTCACAGGTGCGTTGCCAGGAGCCCTCGGGCCGGCCGGGCGAGGAAGAGGAAGGATCAGGCCCTCCGCAGCAAGAGAACAGAGGAAGATTTGCAAAAAGGTCGTGGGATCATTCCCCCGACCTCAGCCAGACACTGAGAGTCCACCAGCTCACCACGATACCCGTCTGCTGCATCCCTACTTGACTTTGCTCCTCCAATCAGCCTTATAACAGGTGGGAGCGTAACTGGGGGGTTCCAGCAAGCCCCCCAGCTCTGCTACCACCACACCGCAGCACCGAGTGGAGCAGGGACGGGCAGATCCCTCCCAAAATGCTTCCCAGGCCACCACAGCTGGCCCCGGCACAAGCCGGAGTGACCCCGGGCTTTCATTCCGCTAACGACGGGCAGCGAGGAGGCCACGCCAGCTACTGACTAATTACAGTCCCTTCGATTCATTCCAGGCAAGACGCTGCCCTAAACGAATCAATTACGATTTGTAGCTCATCCCCTTCGCCGCCTCCTCCCCACCACCAGCGCAGCGCCAGGAGCGAGGCCGCTCTGCCCACCTTTCAGCCGCTGTTAATTAAGGGCAAGGCCGGGGCCGATCGCCAGGAGCAGCCCCGCAGAGCTCCCCCCTGACCCCCCCAGCCCTCTCCCATCCCCCCGAGCCTGCGGGACGTGCCTCCACCCAGCCGAAGCGCTGGGGCTCGGCCGGTACCCAGAGGCCCAGGAGCACGAGGAAGGCTGGAGCCAGCGCTCCCCGCGCATCCCTGCCCGGCGCAGAGGCACCACGCCTGCCTCCCCGCTCGGTGCAAGGGGCCGGGGGGGGGAGGAAGGCAGCGTTCCTCCCGCCCC
Organism: Phoenicopterus ruber ruber; assembly: GCA_009819775.1. Classification (NCBI taxonomy): domain Eukaryota; kingdom Metazoa; phylum Chordata; class Aves; order Phoenicopteriformes; family Phoenicopteridae; genus Phoenicopterus; species Phoenicopterus ruber. The sequence goes on from CM020222.1 coordinate 30,688,848, forward strand.
CTCGAAGCGGGGATGCGTGTCTTACCTGGACACCTCTTGCCCGGGCTATCCCCCGCGCCCGGGGGTTTGCTCTTGGCTCCGCTCTGTATCCGCTGCTGCAGAGCGGAGCGCAGGATGACCCCGCTGGGAGCCTCTCTCCTGCTCAGACAGTGCTAAAGGATGGGATATTTATGAGAAAGCAGCTCCTTAAGAGAAGATTGAAAGCAAAAAAAAAAAAAGTCCCCGGCTATGCCAAGAGATGCAGGCTCGGTTTCCCAGGATGTTTATTGCCGTTCTCGTCTTGACCCTCACCCCCAGCACGCTGGGATGGGTGAGTCAGGGAGAAGCGTGGCTGATGCCCGCATGATTCAACATGGCACGGAGATTTGGAGCCAGCTATGTGGGGTTGGCGGGCTTTATTTTTTTACGCGAACGAAGGAAATCCAAGAAGACAGGGCAACAGCGCGTACCAGGACAGGAAGGCGCTCGGGATGCGCTGGGTTTTACCCAGCCGGGCTAACCCCCCTCTCCTCACGCTGATCTCGCCACCCAAGCCTCCCCCTTGTTTCCCCCCCCCTCCCCAGCCACGCCACTGCCCCCCCGCACGGCAGGGCACCCCGGGGCTGCCCCTTCGCGGGGGGCCGAGCCCCACCGCCGCGCCGGCATTGCCATCTAGCGGCCGCCGCCCCCGCCCGGCCCCGCTCCCCCCGCCGCAGCCGGCGGGGCCGAGGCGAGCCCCCCCTTTGCCCGCGGGGTGCCGGGAAGCAGATGCGCAAAGCCCCCCCCAACCCCATTGCGTCCCTTCGCACGGCTCTCCCGCCACTAGAGCGGCCTCCGGCTCGCCCCAGGCATCCCAAAATCTCCCACCTGTGGGCACGGGCACCCAAAGAACCGGCAATCCTGTTAAAAGCCTCCCCTGCCGAGCCCCCGGTCGCTCGGAAAGCCGGAGGCTGCTCCTCATCTCGGGGACAGACCCCTGCCGCAGGCCAGGCAGCGGCCGGAGAGGGGGGACAGGCTCCGCTTTGGTGACCGATATTCCCAGGAGCTCTGATGGGCTGCACTCAGCTTAGAAAGTGGCTTTTAGCATCCTGATTTGATTTTGTTTTTTAAATAAGGCTTTAGCTATGCTAAGAGGGGGGGGGAAAAAATAGGATCAAGTGAGAATCATCTACAGTGCTCTAGCCAAATCTCAAATTGGGACTGGGTAGCTGTGACTCAGAAACATGTTTATAACCAGGCAGGAATGGAAGTTTTTTTCCAGGAACAAATTCATTACCTGCTGCTGGATTAGGAAGTGATGTTTTCCCCATTTGCAGAGGGGAAACCCTGCCAAGCCGAGCACCCCCACAGCAGGGAGGCAGGGTCCCCGGGCTGGTGCAGCTCACCCACGGGCACCCGGGATGCGGGTGGACCAAGCAGCTCCAGGATGGCACCTCCCAAGGAGGGTACCACACCAGCCACTGCCTGCTGTTCATCTGTGCAGATGTTAACAGCTGTGGCACGGGCCACGACAGCCCCGTTGGCACCTCCCCTGCCAAAAAAGCTCTGGGACGGGCACAACAGCCTCGGCTACGCTGCAGAGACTCTGCACTGCCTCGCACCGAGGCAACTCTCACCCGAGCCAGGGCAAGTGTTTCCTCTCTGCCGTCTGCTCGCTCTTTTTGATATCAACCCTGCCCAAATCACGGTGCTCCCCACGAGCTGCCCGCCTCGCCGGGACGTGCCTTCCCCAGCACGAACAACAGACACGAGCAGCATCTTCTTGCAAAACCGCCCGGACACGTTCCCAACGCAGACCCAAAGGGCTGACTTCTCAGGGTCAGCACCGGAATTTATTCACCGAGAAATCAGACGGGCTGGAAGACTAGCGAAAGCCAGCGAATTTCACACCGAGCTATAAACTATGCATCCAGATTTAAGCAACTGCCACTACTCCACCAAACGTCTGCCGGCCGTTCGGCTGAAGCAGTCACACCAGGTGTCAGGCAGCAGCGGCAGCACAAAAGCTTTAAACTGCTTTAAGTTGAAAGTGAAATTTGCTGCACGCTGCCGTAACACACACCTGTATTCACAAATACTGCTGGGTTTAATTACCAAGACCCACGAGTCCAACATCCAGCCCTGGCATCTTTCAAATCAACGAGGTATCGATCTTGTAAAGACCTCCTTCCTGGGACAGAGGAATAACGCTCTGGAAATAGGGATTTTGGCTGCTCTATCTCCCCCCAACACGCTTTCGCAGGTGGGATTGCAGGCGACGGAGGTGCAGAAGCAGCATCGTAGCTGCTCTCATCCAGCCTTCCCCCCCTGCAGCCCCTTCCCAAGACGCAGCACACCTTGCGTTCCCACCCCAGAGGTCCCTTTTCCGGACCTCTCTGCAAGTGTTTCCCTAAGGGAATCCAGCCCAAAGCATCTCCGGCCCCATTTTATAAAACACCTGCCAGTTCTCAGCAAAATGCCACACCAACATGAGTGTCGCACCCAGCTGGTCCCACTCAAGGTTCCCAAACCCACGACATCCCACCGTGCCCCAGTGGGACCCACCCGTCCCCAGCTTCTCTAGGGGCGAGATGCTGGAGCTGATTGCGCATGTTAGCCACATTTTTTCAGGGAGCTCCGAGCAGAGCCTGGAGGAAAACCCGTGAGCCTCCATCCCTTTGCCTCCTCCCCTCGCCGCACGCACACAGATGCTTCCCAGTGGCTGATCTGTTGTGACATCCATCTGTGCGAGCAAAAGAGAGACGTGCTAAAGGTGTCTCCTCAAGCCAGGTGGGATGTCAGGACAAGGATCAGGCACTGTGTATATAATCTGCTTCTTGTGCTCTCCCCAACTGCTCTTCGGCACAGGCCGGGCGTGCCAAAATGCCGACGCCGCAGCCCAGCACCAGGTCCTGCTCTGGTGGCCCGAGCCCTGCGGCTCACCACAGCCCACAGTGCCCTGGGATCACAAGCACCCCAAGCTAAACTCCTCACGTACCTCTTGAAGCCACCAAAAGTGCCCAAATGCACCACAGAGCCTTGAGTTGGACGTTCCCGCGCACTGCGTCGCTGTGGGACTGGAGCAGCTCATACGTCAGAGCTACTGATAAAACAGAAGGATGCTGCGTCTTGAATCAAAGGGGGATTCAGCAACTATACGGTCACAGGCTGAAAGAGCTGGGAGAGGTTTAAAGGACAGCCGAGAAACCTCCAGTCCTGGGCATTTAGGGGGATGCAGCAGGGCTGAGCATCCAGCCCTGCAAAACCCAAGGGAGTTGGGTTTGGTGCTTGGTCTCACTCTGCCACCATGAAGCTCGGTGCCTGCACTTACCCACCTCCCCACAGGCTGCTCGCATCTTTGTGCTCTCCAAAAAGCCCAAATCAAAACCAACAGCCACCTTTGCAGCTGCGTATGCCACCGAACAAGCACAAGGCGTTTGCTGCCAGCTCAGACAGAGGTGGGCGAGACCCCGTCCCCCCGCAAACCATCGCAGCCAAGGGACAGCATCTCTTTGCCCCGGCGCTGGTCTCAGCGATGCCGTGCAGGAGGGAAGCATCCCCCGGCCTGCCGCTGCCCGCGCTCCTCTTTCCTACCGAAACACGCCATGCTGAGCGTTTCCGACGACCGCGTTGCTCCTTGGGCTAACTGCCTTAGGCTGGGAGGCTTCGCGGCTCAGCTGAAGAGGACTGAAATAATCACCCATTAATAAATTGCCTGGAGTGCCCTGCTGCTTTATTTAGCCCTTCAAGTCGGACTCCAATTAGCATTCGCAGCCGCATCCCAGCTGCTCCGGGCAGGCACGCAGCAATCCCACCTCCCAGAGAAGAGCTATCCACCTGCTCCTGCTTTTCCATCAGATTAAAGTGAGTTTCCATCCCCGCTTCCAACCCCCAAGTCTCTCTGCACAACCTCTCCCCTCGGCCGAGCCGTGGAGCATCCCAGCCCCGCGCTAACCGAGCTGGCAGCAGGCGAGATATAACCTCTCCCTCCTCCTCCATCTCCGATGGGTCCTGTTTTGGGCATAGCAATTCCAGAGAGGCTGACTCGAGAAGATCCAAGGGGGAAAAAAAAAAAATTAGGGAGATTGGATATTTGAGAGTGACCGTGCTGAAAGGATCGGGGCTGGGCAGCATGGATAAGAGGAGATCAAGGACAGGAGGGAGGGAAGAAGCACAGGCCGGGAGGATATTCCCCTTCTTGCCACCAAAGCCCTGCAAGCGCAGGGCTCGAGGGGGCAGATCCTGTCACAGCCAAACACCGACCTGCCAAGCTTCACGCGTGCATGGGAACAAGGAGACCGAGCTCAGAAAAGACATCCCCAGGGCCAGCCATAGACAGTCAACGGGAGAAAGCTTATTCCTAGCCTGCCAAAAAGGGTTGGAGAGGGATTTTTAAAAGCGTTTTTTCAACCCCTGCACTACCTGAAGCAGAAGAAATCCCTCACTTTCTCCATCAGCATCCTTGTGACCCCTCTGGCGCAGCAGCGTTAGCTCCTGCCAAAGCCGGCGGGAGACTTTCTCCTCCTTAGATCTCCTCTTCGCCCCCACAAGAGGCAGGTCCGTGCCCGAGGACCATCCTGTGCTTTCTCTGATCCTCTGCCTGCCCTGCAAGGCTCAAGCCAGACACAGCAACCGCAGTGCCGGTGAGTGGGATGATGGAGGAGCCTCCTGCCTTTGGGCTGCAAATATCCCCGGCAATAAAAAGAAAGCTGGACCAGAAACCCACCATCTCCGTCCCCAGCCTCACGAAGCCAAACTCACAGGCTCGGCTTTCTCAGAAGCAACCTGCTAGCAAACAGGGCGGCTTCAATAAAATTACATTGTCAGGACAAGAGCCAGGAGAAGATTGGAGCTGTTGAAAAATTTTTCCAGCAAGTCTGAACTTGCACTGAGCAGCTGATGCTCAAGACAGCCAGAGAAGCCCCATCCCTGGCACGCAGCCAGGAAGGAGATGCTGCTTCCATCTTCCAAACCTGTGAAAGAGAAAAGGCCAAAGAGCAAAACCTCTCTCCGAAAGCTACTCGGTGCTGGGAGGTGCGAAAAAACTGTCCCCCCTTGCCGCAGCGACAGGCAGTCATCAGCTCGACAGCCTCTGCGAAGGCAAACACCCTCGCCCGTGCCCGGGAGAGCGCGGCTGAGCACGATTCCTCAATGGGAAAAAGTTCATTGAAGGATTTTTAGGCTTATTTCCACTCGAGTAAACACACGGAGAGGACAGTTGCAGCACGTTAGCTCCTGTTTTACCATCTCGTGAGCTGCAGCGGGGAAAAAAGCGGCCCCTGTGAAGCTCCTCTGAGGACAAGAAAAGGACTCGTGGTCTGTATCGGAGCTCGCGAAGACGACGCACGTTCCGTTACGGCATCAGCCGCCACAGTGGTGTGCTCCAGGCTCGCAGGAAAGCTGCTTCCCATCAGGCAACCCGCACGCCGCTGGGCAGCATCATCCACGCAAGACGAGCCACAACACCGGCTCTTTCGGGTGTGTTTTGGGAAGGATGATGCCGCGCCGACCTCCTTCGGCGCCCTGGTCCCCCGTGGCTGGGGAGAAGTGCCAGCGTGTTTCTCCCGGTGACGGAGCGAGAGCCTTGCTGGTGTGCACAGCACCAGCCCCAAACAGCCAAGCAGCAGAGACATTAACGTGCTTTGGGCGACCCACGCACCCGTAACCCCGCGCTGAAGGACCACAGCGGGCTTTCCCATCGAGCGTGCAAAGGTAAACAGAGACAAACGCATCCCTCCTCTCCGCTTTTCTGAGAAAGATCTCGAGAGCCACCTTAGGAAATCCAGAGCCACATTTGAAAGCTGCTTTAGTACAGCTTCAGGGGCCTTCCTAACTTTTCACATCGATTTTTTCAGCTCTCACATAGCGAGCGGTCCGAGCCAGGGATCAACGTTTGTCATGCACAAAAGCAGCAAACAATCCTCGCAGCCGGGTTTTCCCCAAATTTTCCAAAACCTTTCCCAAGTTTGAAAACTACGTGGTTTGAAATGAAGAAAATGCCATTTGGGGAGTGCGCAACACGTAGCCATCTACGTTTTAAAATGTAAAACATGCTCAAGATGTGTTTTAAAATGTAAAACAGTTAAATTAGAAGTAAATTATAGTCTGATGGGATTAGATACCTCCTGAGGTACCATGTCCCCCCCCTCCCAAATTATCTTACTACCCTGTCTTCTCTTAAATATACGGGGTGGGGGGGATGTAGTACATCTTAGAAACTGAACAGAGAATAACGTGAACCATATACACTTGAGAGGCTGGAAAGCACCTCTCCCGCAAACATCTCCTGGCCAGCAGACAGCCCCCCGTCAGAACCACACAGGGACAAGCGGGGGCTGCCTGGGAGAGGGGAACAGGTTGGATTATTCCAGGGGATGGAAAGGACGAGGGTATCGAATACCAGAAGCTTCACTGCACGCGTGCTGCACCGAATCATGCTCGCAGAGCTCAGCGCAGGGAGATGATAGGAAACCAGAACGGATAAAGCAGAGGGCTGTGCTGCCATCCAGAGGGACTTCGGCAGCCTGGAGAAACAGGCAGAGGAACAGCGTGAAGTTCAGCCGAGGGAAATGCCACGTCCTGCGCTCGGGGAGGAACAACCCAGTACCCGCGGGCTGGGAAGCAGCTTGGCAGAGGAAGCCCTGAGGGACCTGGTGGTCACCAAGTCGAGCGTGAGCCAGCCGTGTGCTCCTGCAGCAAAGGCGGCCAACAGCCTCCCGGGCTGCATTACCCAACCCCTGCCACCCTGCGATTCTGCGGTCGGGCAAAGCGCTGCCAGCAGGTCGAGGAGGTGGCCCTTCCCCGCTGCTCAGCCCCGGTGGGACACATCCCGAGTGCTGCGCCCAGCGCTGGGCTCCCCAGGACAGGAGAGATGTGGACTCAAGGGAGCAACTCCAGCAAAGGTGACTACAGGAGTGGAGCATCTGCCCTACAAAGAGAGGCTGGGAGAGCTCGGGCGGCTCAGCCTGGTTGGAAAAGGCTCAGGGGGGTTTCTCACCAACACGTACGAATACCTGATGACAGGGAGCAAAGGCAGAGCCGGGCTCTCCTCTGTAGCACCCACAAACAGGACAAGATGCAAATGGGCACAAACTGCAATAAAAGAAACTCCGTTTATACGCAGGAATAAACTTTTCAACTGTGAGAGGGACCGAGGGTTTGGGACAGGGTGCCCAGAGAGGTTGTGGAGTCTCCGTCCTTGGAGATGCTCAAAACCTGCCTGGATATGGTCCCAGGCAGCCTGCTTTAGGTCCCAGAGGTCCCTTCCCACCTCACCACCTCCCGGCAATTCTTTGCTTCTGAGCCCTGGCCAGCCTCAGGCCAAGGGGGAAGCTCTCTCCAAAGGCTGGTTCCCGGGAAGCACAACCAGCCCCAGCACGGCGCGTGGCTTCAACGCAGCCCGGAAATGTGCTAACGAAGCTTTCGGACACCCGCAGCCACAGCTGAGGCTCCAGCCAGGGAAGCAGGAATGAGACACGCCAGGATGCGGTGACAAAACGTGAGGCAGCAGCTCCCAAGGAGAGGCATCCGCCGGGAGCCGCCGCCTCCTCCACGTTCAGCAACCAGCTCCTACCGAACCCAGCCCCGTGGAAGAGTGGCCTCAGCCGTGCAGGAAGGCTGGGACCAACCGTAATTGTCCACCCTCCCGGCAGCTCTTTACAAAATCACCTGAATTAACTCAAAGGAAATTCTTCTTCCTCCAGGGTGTGCCAGAAACCCAGACTTGGAGGCAGTTCAGGGAAAGATGCTGCTATTTCCATGCTGTTGCCAGGACATTCAGTGGAGCTCGAGTTCATCCCAGGTAAGAAAACAATCTCCTCCCCATGCATCAAAATCTCTGAAGGAAAGGGAGGAGAGCACAGGGAGGTCCAGGGTGGATACCTCTGGGAAAAATGCTCCTCTGCTGCTCAGTGCAGAGTAGTTATCGTAATAAAAGCCATATTTCATTGCCTGTGGGTTTACCACATCCACCACAGCCCTTTCCACCACCTCTTGCAGGGCAAAACAGGGAGAGTCATCTTAACTGAGACACACTCATTAGGCTCCCAGAGAGGTTAATTGCTTTGCCCTGGGTTGCAGAGGACTTGCACAGGAGACATGCATGTACCTCCATGAAGGATGCCCCAAGGTACAGAAGCCTGGCTTTGCCCGTCACCGACATCTCGGGGCTTTCACCCGCGGAGCCCCCGCAGCTCCTGCCAGCTGCCTGCACTGCCCCGACCTTCCCGCCCAGCTCCCAGGCACGGGAGCAGACGGTGGAGAAGGACGTGGCTAAGCTGCCTCCAACAGCAACCAACACTGCAGAGGTGCTGGAGGAGGAAAGTCATCTACGTCCCAGGGCAGGGCCAGGGAGGGAGGCACGAGGAGGGGTGATGGGCACTGGTGCCAGAGCCAAGACCAGGAGGTGATGCTGGGGTACCTTCTCCCTTCCCCAGCAGCACCCACAGGGGAGCAAGGGCTGCTGTTTCGCAGGTCCCTCCCAACGTCGATGCTGCAGCCAAGAGCCAGCGCCCTCCTCCAGCCCCTCACCACGGTAGGATAGCACCGCGCAGCCCCCCACGGAGCCCACTCGAGTGGGCAGGAGCTGCTGCGCAGAGCAGGGCTGCTGCTTACAGCACAGCAACAACACCCGCTACATCCAACATCTCTCCTAAAACCATGCTGCAGAGCTACCAACGTCAGCCACGGCAACTCAGAGCCACCCTGGGGCTTGGTGCTTCCCTGTGGATCCAAGGAGTGCCACGGTGATGGGCGCTGGTCCAGCCAGGGCCACGCTGTGGCCAAAGCAGCCCCAGCCCGGGGGCATTTCCCGGGCAGCCTCGCCAGGAGCAAGCAGCAGTGCCGCCCCGTGCGCGCTCCTGCCGTCTCCATCCCTGCAGCCAATTAAACCCAGATGGTGCGACGCGCTGGGGAATGTGCCGGGAAGCAGCGATGGAGCTGGCAGCCCCGCGCACGCCCTTTGTCTCATTCAGCACCAAGGAAAAAAAAAAAAAGGATTAAAAAAAAAAGTCAGCTTGATTTGTAATCTGGGATGCAGAGTGTGCACGTAACTAGACAGACTGCCAAGTCGTAAAGAGCCCCCGAGATCTGTTAGCAACACCCTGCGCGTTTTCACAGTTTCTTCTGTTCTCTTACTTCTTCCAATAAAACCGCACGAAGGCAGAGCTGCAGTAGCGTTACGCTCCAGCCCAACAGCTCCCCGCGGGCTGCGTTGCAGGTACGGATCTGAGCGAGCAGCAGAAAGCTCTCCTGCCCTGCCGCTCCATGGACCGCAAGCTCCCAAGATGGGCTACAGGGATCTCACGGTGGATCATACCACGCAAGGGAGACCTAGCAAGCTCCCAGCATCGCAGCCATCAACTCCAAGATGCTACAAGACAGGAGGTCGCTTTTAATGACCCTGTCCTTTAGGAGCACCGTCCTGCGCCACGGGCAGAGTGCATCGCTTCCCGCAGGACGCCGAAACCTGCCACCCATCGCCCCTGAGCCCCAGGCACTGCAACGCTGAATTACAGCATCCCACCTCCACCCCATCACCTCCAAACTGTACCAAGACTCAGCTGCTTTCCCTCCGGCCTCCTCTGCTCCCACACTCCCTGCCCGATCTCTGGGAATCGGGCTTTTCCATGCAGCCTTGCTGTAGGTATCATTCCAAAATGAGAGCACGGCTTGCTTTCCCCAAATTGCACAAGCCACACTCAACAAACACCCGTGCACACGTGGTTTTAAGCCACGCAAGGCGGGTTTGGGTCCTGTCTGCTGCAAACTCAGCTCGAGGCTTTTCTGGGATGTTCCCCGGGCGGCTCTGCTTGTCCTTACCACCAGCTAAGGAAGCAGCCGCTCCGCCTGGAGAAGCCGCAGGAGGTTCCCTGTTTGCTTATTCCGACAAGGAGCTTTTCTTTGGAGTGCCCTCTCAGCCGGACGTAGCCCAAATGATGCTGCCACACGTACACGGCAAAGACACCGGTGATTCAACCGCGACCACGCCGCACGGCAGCAGCACGCCAAGCCTTGCAGTGCGGCAGATATCTCCGTATACCTCCATCCCCGACCCCAGCGTGAGAACAGCGGGATGGAAGGCAGGGCATCGGGCCGGGACTCTGGAAAATGGGTTTTAGCGTCTGCCTTGGGCTTAAGTCCCTTAGTCGAGAACAAGGCGGGCTGGTACATGCACCCTTCACCATAAAGTTAAGCCTCCCACAGAGCCACTGCCCCACACGCACTTAGCAGATAGTGTTTTCTGCTCCCTGCCTCAGTTTCCCCATTAAAAAAACAGGGAAAAAAGCATTTTCCCCCTCCTATTCTTATTCTGTCTTATTAAGGGGAAAGCACATTCCACTTGTGGGCTTTTTGCACTGGCAAAAGGCAGCAGAGACGGAGGCTTGGTAAGGGTCGGACCTGCCGATGCTAACGCTGGTGAGCAAGAAAAAGCCTTTGCTTCTCTTCCCTTATTGCAACCCAGCACAAGAGCGGCTGTGCACCAACATCTGGCTGCACACCAACATCTGGCTGCACACCAACATCTGGCTGCACACCAACATCTGGCTGCACACCAGGAACCCCGCATCTGCAGAGACAAAGCTGCTCCAGGGGAGCAGAGGTCTCTCATGCAGCAGAAGAGGCACGCGCGGCGCTCGCCCCCCGTGCCCGCCCCACGCCACCCAGCCACGGCTGGCAAACAGGAGCCCGAGGGGCCCCCCGGTTCCCCGTGTTCCAGCTAATGCCCAGCCCCACGCCAGGGCCGGGGGAAAATACCACCCCCGCTGCGCACCGGGAGAGCGAGCGCCCGACCTCCCAGGAGAAAGTCCCTAGGGCGATTCAAAGCACACGAGACGGGCCCTTCTGAAAATTAAATCACAGGGAAATCGCGTTATTACTAATAAAATTATAGATAAGGAAATTAATTTGCTTTTTCCTCCCCCACATGCTATCCATCTAGTCCCAGAGAGCATCCATGGCACTGGGGTTACCGGCTCTGCACAGCAGCCTGGACTTCAGCAAAGTTTTTTAGGGAAACATCGTCGGTTTATGAGTCTGATGTTAAAGCAGGAGCCTCCAGCATGTGGGTTTTGCAGGCTGATGGGGTATCAGGGCGCCTAACTCGGGGAGAGGCACGGATCCAGCCCTCTGGGGCTCAGCCTGCTGTGCCAAAATCGCCGGCTCCCTGGGAAGGGACCTGGCAGAGACAGGCAGGGGGGCTCTCTGGTCCACACGTGAGACCTGTGAAGCCCGAGGGCTGCCATCGGTGCCAGAGCCCGGCGTCCCGCCGGCACCGGGGGCTTCTGCAAAGCGCCAGCACCTCCACCTCCCGCGGCGTGGCTACCGGGCTGCGGCGCCTGCAGGGAGAGACACTCCAACAGCGGCAAGCCCGGGCTGGGGAAGGGAGGGCAGCCCATCCCAAACCTCAGCGACGCCTGCCTTAGACGTGACTTCCCACGCACGCCCACAGAACCATCGTAAAGCGGGCTGAAACGCCAACACCAAGGATCCAAGAGCCGCGAAACGCAAAGACTGGACCTACCAGCCTAGGGAACACCCGATGAAACAGGTTGGGATGGCAGCAGCCGGCACGGCCGCCTGCGCGTTCCCATCGCGTTAAAGACAGAAATATTAGGCTTTACGTTTGAGTTCCTGCTAGATGGAGCAGCCGAGGGTGGTGAAAGGGGCACATCCCGCGCGGTACGAGCAGGAAGGGCTCCGGCTCCATCTCCCTGCCACAAAATAGAGCTGTAGTCATCCAGGCAGTTAATTAGCGAGCAGCCGTTCTAGGAACTCGCTCCGCCAGCCGACAATTAACGAGGCCATCCCTCTGCTTCCTGCCCGGCCATGATTTATTCATCTGGCATCCCCGGTGGGTCGCGAAAGATAACAAGGCACCGAGCACTTGCTGAGCCCATATGTCAATTTATTTCCCCTGCGCGGGGCTTCCTGAGTCACCGGCCAGGAGGTTCCCTGGGCACAGAGGGATGAGCACGGAGCTGAAAGGGCCAGGGAGAGCCCGCCTCGCCGCCGGGCTGCCCTCCAAAAAAAGGCAGGAGCAGCCTCAGCGTTATCACAAGCAGTTTTAGCACGCGAAGCATCCCAAAGAAATCCTACTCGCTTCAAACGAGCGGAGCGCCGACCTGGATCTCACCAAAGCAACACACCGCTTCTAATAAATACAGGGGCTCCCACCTCCTTCAACATGTTTTATAACACATTGATTATTCCCCAAACAAAGTGCCCAAGGAAGGGAGCTGCTCCGGACCAGCGATACCGGAGCAGGACGTGCCGCAGCAGCTTATCCCCGGCAATTTTGGTGAGTTAGACGCAAGGCCGGGAACCTCGTAATTTAAATGCAGGATTGAAGCGCGTGGCTGCAGCCTGGGTTGGGCAGTGAATGCCGGGCGAGGGAGAATAATCCGAGACTTGGAGCTGGGGTTTTCTCGCAGCACCAAGGCAAACTGTAGGAAGAATCACAGAATGGTAGGGGTTGGAATGGAGCTCTGGAGATCAAGAAGTTAAAGGAAAATAATAAGTAAAACAAGCGGGTTCTAGCTCTGCCAAGCGCTTCTCTTCTGTTTTCCCAAGTTCATTAACATCTCCGGCTTGCTCCGATTCAGGGGGACTTGGCTACTTCTTAGGATTAAATACAAATCCCCTCGCAGCAGGGCTTGAGCCTCAGTAAAAGCAGAAGGCAGTGACCCCAAATGCATCCAAAAGCCCCACCGCAGCCAAGGGAAACTGTCTCGAGGACTTCCAAGACAGAGAACTTCCAAGTTTCCTCAGTTACCCCACAACCTGGGGAACCCCTTCACCCACAGAGGCCCCTTTGCACCGTTCCCATCGGATGCCACCCTCCAGCTCGGCGCCGCGAGGGGCATCTCCAACCACTTCGGCTGACGCGCGCTTGCCTCCCGTGCGCGGCGCACCGCTCGCTCTCTCCGTCCCTCGCACGCACCCCGCAAACTCGCCCCAGCAGAGAAGCGCCGCGGTCCAGGCGGCTCAGCCCAGCCCGAGCCCCGCAGGACCTGCGGGATGCGCCGAGCAGGACGGGTGCTGCGCGAGTGCCCAGCTGCCAGACGCAGGACCACGCATCCCGTTAGTTTTAAGAGCACGGGAAGAGGAAAGGACCCAGAAGAGGTTTGGCGAGGTGAGGAAAAAAAAAAAATCCACACCAAACTATCTCATTCCCTGTGTTTCAAGTTGTTCCCTGCCTTTAAAAACCCTCCCTGGAAAACAAAGGTGCTGGAGAAAAGCAGCCCAGCTCAGGAGTGCCAGGAGATCGAGCACAGCTAGTGTTGGCTGCTCCATGGGGTGACACCAACGTGACACCCCATCAGCACCCCCCCCCACCAGCCCCACAGAGGACAGGGAACGCTCCCCGCTCCCCCCGGCTGCCCACCTGGGCTGGGGGCTCTCCGGTACTTACTCCCACTCCTTCCTCCGCGCCTGCGGCGTGCTCTGCATCTTGTGCGCCTCGTGCGCCTTGATGATGTCCCTCTGCTCGATCAGCCCGCCCCGCCGGCGCTTGATAACGTCCGGGCTCACGGGGACGTACTGCCCGAGCCCCAGGTCGAAGGTGCTGCCGGTCTCCGTGCCGGCGTCGGCATCCCGGGACCGGGGCTCGTAGAGGGCATCGAAGCTGGCGGCGCGCGAGACCAGGGCCTCGGCCAGGCTCTCGGGCTCCAGGAGGTTGCAGGACTGGGTGGTTTGCATCAGGCCGAGCCGGTGCTTGCGCCACGTCTCCTCCTCGGGCAGGGCCAGGACGTAACGGGGAGAGGCGGCATCCAGCTCAGCCCCCCTGCCCGGCACCGGGGCGCTGACGGAGCACGTGCCGAATCCCAGCATCTTTGGTGCTGTTGTAGCTCATCACTCTGGAAGGGCACAAGACAGAGAGGGGAGGCTCAGGGCTTTGCTCCGTTTGCCCCCCAATTCCCTCCCTCCCTCCCACGCCAACTGAAAGTCCCATTTCTCCTGGCTTTGTTGGGCTAGACCCTCTCAAACCAGGCACAGGGCACGCAACGCTGGACCCCCAAGGCTAGGGGAGTGGGGAGCACCTCCTGCCTTACCGCTTTCCTCCTCCTGCCCAGTCTGGGCACCCCAGCACCTCTCGAACCTGCAGTTCTCGACCCCGCAGCCAGCCCTGCCTGGGGTCCCTGGAGCAGCACAGCTCCCTGCAGCTGGACCACAACGTGATGAGCCCCCACACTGTCTCATGGATAGGAAAAGAGGAGACTCGGGAGACCGGGATCAAACCACCCCGTGCTGCTTTTGCTTTTTTTTTTTTTCTCTATTGGGGTTTTTTTTTGCTTTTGCAGGGGTTTGGGAGGAATAAAAGGGGCTGGCACAGCACAGCTCAGCTGGGAGCACAACCCAGTAACCCCCAGCACGGCTCTCCCCATCCAGCCCAGCAGGCAGCCACGCGCTCGCCAAAAAGCTGGAGGATGCCAAGCGCTGCCCGCGCTCGGCTGCCCGCGCAGGCAGGGGCCGTGCCAGCGGCACGCGTGCCGGCAGATGGTGCAGTGCCCTCGCACGCTGCCTCCCAGCCGGGCACAGCGCTGGAGCATCCCCGGCCGGAGCATCCCTGTGCCCCCTCCAGCCCTCGCGGGACGAGGGCCAGGCAGCCTGGCAGAAACAGGCAGCAGCTTAAGGGGCTGGAGGTGGAAATATCGACGCGGCTTTGACGCGGGAGCTGCACATCAGAGCAAAAGGTGCGGGAATGCCGCCAGCAACGCGGCGCTGAGCGACGCCTCCTCGGCTAAGCAAAATAAATGATGCCCTATAGAGGGGAGATGCTTGTGCCTGACAAGCCGCCCCAAGTCTTGCCACGGTGAAAGACTTTACTCTTGCGTTGGAGAAGGGGGGAGCCCCCGTTCAGCATGTTATTGCTGCAGGAGGGGCTTTGCTCTGGCAGCCACTGAAATTCCCCTCCCAGCACTTGCCCACGATGGAGGTGAAAAAGGGGACACGAGAGAAGAGCAAGGCAGCACGTGCTTCTCACCGGGGCCGTCACCCCCTTCCTAACTACGTCCCTGACACAGGGGGAAACAGCCCAGCAAGGCAAAGAGCTGAAGGAGGATTTAAACCCCCCAAAATACGGCATTAACACAGCAAATTGAGCACATCAGTCACATTAACACCTTCCCAGGGTGGTGTTTGGAGACACCTGAACTCCTCCTCCAGAGCAAACAGGGAGGCGAGAGCAGCCGAGCACAGCAGTTGGGAGAAAGGCTGGGAAATCGCCACGCCGGGAGCAAAAATAAAATAAATATAGGGAAAAAAAAAAACCAAGAGCACCTGAGGGGACGAAACATAGCGTGAGCCCCCATGCTAGCCAAAATAAGCCTGACATCCCCACGGCGCGGCGGAAGGGGTGCCCGGCCCAGCCAGGGAAGCATCCCGTCTCCTTCGGGGCTGCACTGCAAGTCTGAAGCGTCTAAAGCTGCCCCCAAATTTCAACCTGCCCGGCCCAAGGGATACTCACACCCCTTGGCAAGCTCTCCAGAAGGAAGAAGGCAACTGCCAGTAAGAGCCTCAGCAAATTAATTAGCACATCGATACGAAGAGTTTGGCTGCTCCCACTGAAAGCTATAAACAGACTCTTTGCTTCACTACTTTGCTTACCCATGCAACTTTTTTTTTAAGGGCATTAATTACTTACTTTTCCAAGTCAGTTCTGGATACCTTCATAACATCTCATTTTCCCAACTTCTGCCTTTCCTTTTCCCATTGCTTTGCTCATTTTCAACCCTCCCCTGCTAAAGTTTAACTCCTCATTCAGCCAGGTTTTCCTCGGGGGTTTGGGGCTTTTTCTTTGCTTTGTATTTTGTTTTTTTGTGGGTGGCGGGGTTGGGTTTGGTTTAAACAATCATTCCGCAGCCCTGTTTCTTCCCTGAGCATTTCCTTGGGGAGCGCTCCGGGTTTCAGCCACGGCGCGGCTGCAGCAGAGCCTCGAGGACAATTAGCCGAGAGCAAACAAGGACACATCCCAAGGGCAGGTCCGGCATCCACACGGACACCGGCATTCCCGATGCCTACCAACGCATCTCCCGCCAGGCTTGTTCCAGGGACACTGGTGACTCCCAGGCTTGGAGGCAAGTGAAAAAGCTCAAGCAGAGCCCTCAAATGAAACGCTAAGAAAGTTTTGAGGAAATAAATAGAAATAATTAGCTCTGCCTCCGCCTAAGCAAACAGGGCTCACGCTGCCAGCAGAACAAGCCACGTTCCCTCCGGAGAAGTGACAAGCAGAGAAGGGAGGATGCCAGAACATTTTGTTAAGGAAAGCTGATGAGGCTACGCGCTAACGAGGGTGCTCGCAGGGTGCCACGCGCCGCAAACGAAGCATCTGACATCAGGGCATCTGCCCCTCTTCCAGCCTTTGGTCCCCCCCCACACCGAAAACAAACTCACTTTATTTTTACACAAAATCCAAATTAGTGGGAAAAACACCACATTTGTTCATGTAATTTGGCTTCTGCTGTTTAAACACCGCAAAAGGGAAACCTCTGGCAAGCCAAGACGTGGCCGGTTGGAAAACACGGAGTTATCTTTGATCCCATCCGTGGAAATCCCCGGCTCGGTATCCGCCGGGAACACGGCCGGAGCTGGGACCACGCAGCCGGCCGGCAGTCCTACCTCCACGCTGGGACTGCTTTATAACATCAACTCGGGTGCGTATCGGCGCCTCTGAACCCTTCCAGCTGCAAATCGGCCTTTGCTGGGAAGAAACCCAGGCTGCCGCACAGCTCCCTACCAACAGCTGGGCAGGAGATGGCTTTGCAGCTCCGTTAATGACAATTAATAATAAAAAAAAGCAAAAAACCAGCGTACCCGCCTGTCCAACCCTCCAGGATACTGCACGTGGTTTCCCACGGGTGACTCGGGGTGATGCTCGCTGTCCGCACCCCGGCTGCAGGGCCGGGACATTCGATACAGGAGAACCGAGGAACAGCTGCTGCTGTGACACGGAGCAGGCTTTCAATACCAGAAAATGAAGTTTCTAGAGGCTCTTATCTCCCGAATTTCACTCTAAAAGTAATAAGAGTCAGGAAATTTACTGTTTGCTCCTGCAGCAAAGAAGCCATCTAGATAAAACCACGGCCACGGCGCTGGGAGCTGCCAAAGTGAATTAGAGAGGGGATATTGAGCTGTGAAAGCATGGGCGCTTACGCTTTCACCTGCACGGTGGCTGGGAGCAGAGCCACGCTCCCAGCACAACCCGGGGGACATCTGAGGACACGGACCACCCAGCTGTGAGGATGCACAGCCAGAGCTCACCCCGTCTGATGGGGATCTCATTAGAGAAATCACGCCCAGCATCCATCCGTCCCCTCCCACGCTGGGATTGCCACGGCCAAACAGGGACAGCGCGGCGAGCATCTCTTGCCCCTTGGCTGTACGTCAGCACGGGCTGAAGCGGGACACAATCCAGGCAGCATCCCACCCCACAGACCACCGAGAACAGCCTTTTCGAGACCTCGGCACCAGCGGACAAGCGATGGAAGAAGAGACGTGCACGGGTCCTCTGCAGCATCCCTGAAAGATGACTACACACTGCCAGGCGACTCAACGCCGTTACCTCAACCCAAACCGCACATCACAACCAAGGAACACGGTCTCTGCAGGCAGGAGGCCCGGGACTCTCCCGCCAGACTTTTTTTTTTTCCCTTCTAGAGTCTGATTAACTAATAAAGAGCTGCAGCGAGAAGCAGGTTCCCAGCAGCACCGCTGCCCTGCAAAGAGGGAATTCCTTTTAGGGGTTTTCTCTGTGTATGTGTTTGTGTTATAATGGCAGCAATCAAGTCTTTAGCCAAGTAACTAGGTATTACCATAATAACTACACTCAGCACTTAAGGCACTGGGTGAGCTCTTTGCTTCCATTATCTGAATAATCTTCACCAAAACCCCTAGAGTTATAGCAGAAATGCTTAACCCTGCGCTGGCCCGCGGGGGCTGATCTTCCCCAGGCGGCACAAGGGTCCGGCACCGCAGCGCCGAGCTCCAGTGCTGGCCCGAGCCCCGGGTGAGCGGGGTCGGACACCCCTTCCTGGGGAGGACACGAGGGCTCAGCCCGGGATGGACAAACCCTGGCTGCGTTGTACGCAACAAGCAGCAAAGCTGCCAGAGTCCTCTGACCATGGTCCATCAGCTCAGCCGCCTTCCCCGGGGACGTGGGGGGCGATTTCAACAACTGCTGAGAGCGAGAAGCTGCTCTGATGCTGCTGCTTCACCTTGTGAGCGAGCGTCCCTCCTCTCTCCGGAACGAGCAAGGAGAGCGCACAACGGGGACAAGAGCAAACCCCTCCGGGAGATGCGTGTATATATATTATATATATATAGGAGAGCATCTAGGATGCTACCCCCAAGCATCCGAGCCAGATGGGGTTTCTCCACTGCCCCAGCCCGCAGGGAATGTCTCTTCCCTGAGCTTGGCCAGTGACCCTGGGAACTCACGTGCTCAGACATCTCCGCCCCGCTCCATCCTTCCTGGGACGTAGGGATGCTCCAAATCCATTCCCTGCCGCCCCTTCTCTCCGACTCACTAACCTGTCTCTCCGAGGTCCTGGAGGCCGCTTGACTGTCCTGAAAGCCAGCTGCCTCTCTCCGCTGAGCCGTGCTTACCCAGAGCTGCTACTTGTTAGTCCCCGCTCAAGGGGAGAAGGAGAGCTCATGCAGCACGGCTAAGCAGAGCGCTAAACCTCAGAGCGCTAGGA